>CM034157.1:24787381-30133567 GCA_019776745.2 Taxus chinensis
CTTCTCAAGAGCAGCATGTGGAGGAGGAACCAAGGAAAAGATCATGTTCTGGTGCTGGGTAAAATATCATGGGATTTCAGAAGGACGAAAGACGAGGACCCTTGGGGCAGCAAACTGTTAGAGACGCCTCAAATGCAGACACCCATCAAGCTGTTGATCGAGCGGCATCCATGGCGGATAAATGACATCGGTGTCCCGCATCCCACATTTTTCCACCCAAAATCAGATGAAGATATTCGGCAATGGCAGGCGCAAATCAGTGCTTCTGAGAGGCCTCATTTAATCAGCTTTGCCGGTGGAGCCAGGCCCAACATGCCAGACAGCATTCGTTCTATTCTCATCGAACAGTGTTTGAGAAAACCGGAAGCCTGCAAGTTTTTGGATTGTAATATGGGCGTGTGCTCTCGGCCAGAAAACACAGTTAAACTGTTCATGGCCTCTGAATTCTGCCTGCAGCCAGTCGGCGACAGTCCCACTCGGAGATCAGTATTCGATTGTCTGGTAGCGGGATGCATCCCTGTTTTGTTTGATCCATTCACTGCTTATTATCAGTATCCGTGGCATCTGCCTGCTAATGGAAGTTCTTATTCAGTTTTCATTCCGAGCGAGAGGGTGAGAGAAAGGAAGGTCGACGTTATAGAAGTTCTGCAGACAATTCCAGAAGAAGAAAGGAAGGAAATGAGAAGCAGCATTATCCATACCATAATGCCAGGCCTGGTTTACGGAGATCCAGATTCAAAGTTGAATGAATTTCAGGACGCTTTCACTATTTCCATAAATAATCTTCTATGGAAGACGGAAAAAAGAAGTTGATTTGTTTAACTTGTTAACGTAGTGAAGTCCGTTGTTTTCTAATTCGCTATCAACTGGAAGTGTAGGAAAATTAATTTGACACGTATGAATGTCTCACTAACAATAAAACATTTCACCGTGTTTCTGATCATGGAATTAAATAATCATATACACAAATTTGCGATTAATTACATAGTCTCGCACAAATAACCCTCTCTCCAAAATTCAGAATTCAATGAAAATAAACCGAAATTTCATTTAGCGAGGGTGAATGAAGCTTCACATGTTAGAAAATGTTTTCACGATTTTGTATTTCTGCAATGTTGTTGATCTCCAATAGATTTAATTAGATATGATTCTTACAGTTTGAAATAGCACATTTATTGCCCCTAATTGATCCTTCAATCCACCCTTTGGGAAACATTTGTAAACTCTTCCTATAGTAGCAATTGCACTTGAGTGGTACAATGGAGACTCCGATAATGAGGTGTTGAAAAAGTAAAATTTAAAAGAGTTAAGGTAAAGAATTGCAAGGGGAGCAGTGGCACAACACATGAAATGAAGAACACGGTATGGTACTATAATTTTATTCAAATATGGAGATGAGTGTCCACAAAGAAAATGTTTAAATAAACCAAAGCAAAAATAAACTAAGAGAAACAAAGTGTATGTTGTTGGCACTACATATATAGGCCACCTCACAATTAAAAAAAAATAGGGTATAGCAAGAATAAATTTCAAAACATATTGTAAGGATCACAGAAAAATGGTAACTTTGTTTCATGACCGTCTACGAGGTAGATGTATGTTGATATGCCCACAATTGACATGGCACTAGACAATATGTTTGGCATTTGATGAGGAAGGCACTAAATCCTTGCATTAAGTTAAAGTAATTACATTGATCACCATTTGTCTATAGTAATAATTGAATTTCGATAACAAAAATATGTTGTAAGACCATGTGTCTGGCACTATTCCTAGACCTTTCCTCTGCCTATAGTGAAACACCATGCCTATTCCTCGTTAATGCCAATGTTAGTGAGGGGCAGCTTAAATTCACAAAAAAATGTTTGGCTAGAAGGAAAGTTGGTCAACCCAATTAAAAGCCCCTAGCACCTCAAATCCCTTCTCCTCTATCTCTCAAAGACTGCGTAAAAAACATAATCTTCAAGAGAATAAATTAACATGGAAACATAGAAATAATAGTTACGAGGTTGCCTAAACATATGTACACTTAACAATTAAACAACAATATTCAAAATATTTCAAAATTTACGATGAAATACTAATTGTAAAAGGACAAAAGTTAAAGAAAGAAACACATCAAATCGAAAGAGGTATATCGATAATAAATTAATGTTTATGTGTCAACAAACCAATAATAAATTAATAATCTTTATGATAAAGTTGGACCAAAAAATGACATAATCATTACCATCACTACATCATTTTAATTGCATCTTAAAAACTAAATATAAATTTTATTTTAGTAGTGGTCCAATTGTACATGCATGAGTTTTAACAATATAAAAATATAATATTGTAGGAAAACTAAGGTTTGATTGTAAATCAAATAAATATGTACACGTGGATACAAAATGAAAACATGGCCACAAAATCGAAGCATATAAAAGATATATGAATCTCCTTTCTAGGGACATTCTTTTCCTTAAAAAGCCCTATAATCAACTTTCGGAAAAGAAATAGACAAACCAAGAAAAACCACCGTAGCTTATAAACACAATTTAGAAAAAGCATATAAAACTTTGCATGAGGCGATAAAAAACCTAGGGATGATAGTCATAACCCTCATGTAGGATACTTGATTTTACGTATAAATACATACCACTATATAAACCACAACTCCAATAGACATTATTGATTTTGAAAAGAAAAAATGGAAAGTAGTTGTGTTTAAAAAGTGTAAAGTTTAGTTCCCTATTAGGAAAACTAGAAAACCTGCACAAAACAGGGAAAGCCTCAAGTCATCACCCCTAACATTCACAATCTCATTCCCTTGAAGGAAAGGAACCTCTATGCTCAAAAATGCTCAAGTCAAGACCAAATCTTCTTAGACTATAATTAACTCTAAAAAATTCATTTGTTTATTTCTCTTTTAGCATTTCCATTCTAGTTTATTTTTGTTAAGTTTTCCATTCTAAAATCAAACAAAGATGTACATAGGGACATAAAATGAAAAGGTGGCAACAACATTACACCGTAGGAAAAATGCAGCCATCTCCTTCCTAGGGAGATTCTTATCCTAGTATACAACCCTAGAATCAACTTCTAGAAATCTAGATGAGACAAGAAAACACTACAACAAATAAACCTTTTTTTGCCACAATCATTCCACAAATTTTCTACAATCTAGAAGGATTGTAGAAAATTGTGGCATATCTATGATATTTTTATTTTCAATTTTTTATATTTTGTAGATATTCTACAATTCTCGTGTACTAATAATAATTTCTAGATAAGTCACATATCCAATCCTTCTTCATAAAAATTCTACAATTATTAAAAATAGAACTAAAATTTATTATTAATTTTATTTTACTTTTTTACATTTATCGAATATTTAAAAAAGACAATAATTGTTATTAATATTAAAATTTAAAATAAATAATTTTCAAATACCACATACCAATATTTTATTAATTTATATTTTTAAAATTTTACTAAACAAACTAAAATTAAAACTAAAATATTATAGAAATATGATTACATAAAAATATAGTTATTTCTACATAAGAACTTCAAATATTTTTATATTTATTATGCCGAAGGCGTTCCCCCTATAGTAAAGGACCTCCAGACGTTTCTCCAACTATGTTAAATTTGACGTCTTTTTGACGTTTTAGCTATTTTTAGCAGTTTCGCAAATCAGCGGCCCCAAATCATTCATGCTAGTTGTATGCACCGGTAAGCGTGGAGAAAGAATCGTGAATCGTCTTGGTTGTTGTAAAGCTGGGGCAGTAATAGGTTGCCAAGATCGCCAATTGTTGTTTACTTCACCTGTGCAACGATTGTTTCAGAAAGGTTTGAAGAAGAGGAAGGAGAACGATTTAGGGTTTTTGTGGTCCGAGGCTCGAGTCATGCCATCAGGACAGAAAAATCATGGATCAGCCGCAATGGAGGACTCTCAAACAGAAGCCAATTTGATCCCAAGGCTTTTGTTTTGAGATTTATCGGGTCTCTACAATTAATACACGATTAATTTTTGAGATAGATTGGAAGTTGGTTTTACACAACGTCTAATTTCTGAAGAGGAAACACAAACATTTTTTTGAAATTTACAAGGTAAATTTATGATTCCTACAAGATTTGGATACAGAAATGGTGGAATAGCAACTACCGAATCATTCCATGCTTCCTCTCTCACGATGTCTGCAAGGTATATTCAACCACTGTTTTCCTTTTCAGTTTTATCTTTAGTAAACCCTACATTTTAGAGGGTTCAAATTGTTTTATAGGGTTCAAATTGTTTGGAAAAATATTGATGTTTTTGTTTTCAACACCCAGGAGCTGGAATTCATTCACAAGAGCTACAACACAATTGGGTATAGACCCAATGTCTTCTCCACCACCCTCGCACACCTGATTGCCACCAACTGTACTTATCTTATCATGCCTTTCGTTCCTATCAGAGGTAACTAAATCCCCATTTTTCTGTAAATGTGTTATAATATTTGGAAGGGTTTATGGCAAGAGTGAATGACATTTTATGTTTTGTAATAAACTGGGGGACAATGATTTTATCAGAAAAGCTGAGGGAGACTATAGAGGATTTCTTTGATTGCCAGTTGAAGCTCTTTATAGAATTCACCGCCTCAAAGTTGACTACAAACTCTCAGGTAATTTTGACGAATCTACCCTTGAATTCTAGAGAAAGATATTGGAGATATCTGGTTTGAGAGAAAACACTTATGTCCCTTCTGTAATGCATTTGTTACCCCTTCATCCCTCGATGGATGCGGCTAGGGAAGAGGCAGAGCAGGTCATGTATGGTGCCCTAGATAATCTGTTTCAGAAAACTAGATTGAAGCCCAAGGATATTGGTGGTGTCATTGCCATTGATCTTGCCAATGATATGTTGCAAGTTCATGGATGCCCCTATGTAGTTGATGTCGGCACAGAGAACATTACACAAAATTGGTATTTTGGTAATAAGAAGTCCATGTTGATACCCAATTGCTTGTTTCGTGTAGAAGGATCGACAGCTCTGCTTTCTAATAAGAGATTTGGAACACAGTATGGAAATCCATAAAAGAATAATGGAGAACCAGCTTTTGTTAGATGTTATACTTGTGACCACTCTGATAGACATGGATGCAAAATGTGGAAGCATGCACAAGGCATGCCGACTGTTTGATAAAATGCCTAAACGAGATGCAGTCTCATGGAATGTAATGATTGCTGGATATGTACAAAATGATAACCTTCATGAGGCTTTAAGACTTTTCAAAGAAATACTTGAACCGAACGTGGTCTCATGGACTGCAATTATTATTGGATATGCTCAAAATGGCCTTATTGAAAAATCTTTAGAGATTTTTATTGAAATGCAATTGGTAGGTGTAAAGCCAAATGCAGCAACCTTTGCCAGCATTCTTCCAGTTTGCACGAAACTTGGAGCTTTGGAGCAAGGCACATGAATTCATCGAAAAATAGTTGAAAGCAGACTTTCATTGAATGTTGTAGTTGTGAATGCCCTGATAGACATGTATGCAAAATGTGGAAGCCTGCAGAAGGCGCACTATTTGTCTGCTTCCTCTCTCACGATGTCTGCAAGGTATATTCAACCACTGTTTTCCTTTTCAGTTTTATCTTTAGTAAACCCTACATTTTAGAGGGTTCAAATTGTTTTATAGGGTTCAAATTGTTTGGAAAAATATTGATGTTTTTGTTTTCAACACCCAGGAGCTGGAATTCATTCACAAGAGCTGCAGCACAGTTGGGTATAGACCCAATGTCTTCTCCACCACCCTCGCACACCTGATTGCCACCAACTGTACTTATCTTATCATGCCTTTCGTTCCTATCAGAGGTAACTAAATCCCCATTTTTCTGTAAATGTGTTATAATATTTGGAAGGGTTTATGGCAAGAGCGAATGACATTTTATGTTTTGTAATAAACTGGGGGACAATGATTTTATCAGAAAAGCTGAGGGAGACTATAGAGGATTTCTTTGATTGCCAGTTGAAGCTCTTTATAGAATTCACCGGTCTCATAAGGTAAGTACTAATCAAACTATCATTTTCCCGTCATAAATCCCCAGGATTTCCCTTTTTTGAACCGTTAGATGGGCTAATCCAGCACCTGATTATTCTGAATTTTGCCAATTACCTCTTTCTATCTGAATGTTATTTGTTGGTTTGCCTGTAGCTCTACTTAGTTTCATGCCAAGCGAAAATGATAACAGGTTACCTTTTCTTTTTGTTGTAAATGACAACTAAAACAAGAATTAGGTGCTATATTAAATGGAACCATCAAATAGCTACCCAATTTTAAACCTAACTACCCACTACTCTGTTCCAAGATTAACTATCTCCATGAAAAGTCCCTTTTTTCGGTTGAATTCTAGGATATTGAAGATCAAACACAGTCAACAGGAGGGTCCTCTATTAATTTTAAAGCCGCATGGTCAGCAGAGAAAGGGCCTTAGCATTTCCTACTAGCTGTAGACTTTGCCATAAGTTTTATCAAATAAGGAACATGTACAATTAAGTTTGACGGGTGTTTTTGACAGTTTTTCTTTTTTTAAACATTGTTTCTATCTATTTTTAGATTTTCCCCAATTTAACAGTTGCATGCTCGTTTCTTTGATCAATAGGGCTGGGGGCAATGTTGTGGGGCTTTGTAGGAAGGATGGGAAACTTATTACTATAAGGCCAGCAGGAGGGTATTTGGGTTTTGTGGGAGAAGTTTCTCACATAAATATTAGTGTATTGAAGGCCATTGTTGACAATGGAAGTATCCCCGTGATTGCCTCTGTTGTAGCAGATGATAGTGGGTAGGTGTACAATATCAATGTTGATACTGTGGCGGGGGAAATTGTAGCTTCTCTGGGTGCAGAAAAGCTCATATTGTTGACCGATGTGGCAGAATTTCTTTTGGACAAGGATAAACCTAAGTCTCTTATGAAGGAAGTGAATATTGAAGGTGTTAAGAAGTTGGTGGAGCAAGGGATCGTGTCTAGTGGAATGATACCTAAAATGAATTGTTGTGTTCGGACTATTGTGTAGGGAGTTCGGACTACCGGTATCATTGATGGAAGGATTCCACACTCTTTACTCTTTAAGATTCTTACGGATGAAGGAGCTGAGACAATGATTACATGTTGATTTATTGAAAGATGACATGTTTGTGGAAGTTGTTTTTTTCGTTGTTCCTGTTGTCATTTCAGGGTTCATTCCCTTGATGGGTTTTTATGTTTTAGTTTTTAGAATTATAATGGAATATGGGTTTGACGCTCACAAAGTGGATGGTTGATATCAGAATCCAATAAGATTGTCAATTGCATTTATGACTGAGCTCCTCCCAGAATATATAGAAAAAGAGTGGTAAGAGTGGCACGCTAAGCAATGAAGATAGAAAAGTTTTTGCGAGAGGTTTTTTTCTACTTTATAATTTAACAAATTGGCAAGTTCTCATTTCTATTTGACATGGTGTGGTATAAGTACAAATTTATCTTCTACTCCATGTTAAGCTGTTACTAGATATAACTTAGTTGGATATATAATTGTGCTGCCTGACATGTTTTAAAGGATAAATTGTTGATGAACATTGAAATCTTTCACTTCATGGATGCATAAATTTACAATATTTTAAATTAAACTTACCTCTATAACCCAAGGTAGTATGATCACATTGGCATTCATCATCATGCTGATGTTCCTCTTGTTATTAGAAATTGCATGTGGATAGGTTAATTTAACCTGATTTTGTCACATTGTCATCTATATTTGAATAAGAATCTAGTGACTTGGAAATTCAATGATCTTTTTATTATTACTATATTTATAATGCCTACTTTTAGCTTCAATACATTCTTCCATGGATTTAAAAGTGAAAAGCTTTTCAGGTTCCTTCAGAGTTTCGATTTCCTCCTTTCTTTATATACTTCACTCTTTCAGATATATGTCAATCCTTATTTAAAATCCCAATTCCCTCACAGTGATTAAAATATTTCCTCAAAAACTCAACTTAGAAACAAAACTTGTACAAGAAAAGTTTGGATTGAATTTATCCCCAAGGAGCGAAACACAAGCCCTTATTTGATTGGAATGGTATATGGTTGTCTAGGCAACTAAATTCAAACTTATCATGATCTATAAGTGATTTCAACATCATGTGGACTTTCTGTCAACACTTTTAAGACATTTTTTTACCAAAATTTGTTGCTGCTTCGTTAATGTCTCATTCTCAAGAACCTCTCTGTTTATTCAGGATTGACATTTTCAAACCAAAAAATAACAGAAATTTATCCCAAAAAAGAAAGTTCAAGATAACTAAAATACACATAGCAATTTATTCCTACACTTTCAAAATCAATCACACCCCTTATCAACATAACTACAAAATTAATAACTATCTCCTTAAATCAAATAACATATACCTTTCGGCGTTCACGAACTCTAGCATGTTATACACTTGGCACATTAACTACTTAACTTGGCCGTAATATCAATCGTATGACCCGTTCTTTTTGTTAATTGTGCGCATCTAAAAATACTTTTCGTCTCTTACCACTTGCATGCGCCATTCCATGTTCACTCTTATCCTAGTCTTTTTCTACAGGGTGCGTTCTAACTTGAATGTTTTCCCTGACATGTCAAACAAGGCTGCTTTCTGGTTGATCATTTTCCAATCATCCTCAAATGTCTCTCCACTTTTACAAATTCTCCTGTTCGAATCATCTTTGGCTCACATCTCATGTAAGGAAATTTGGTTTTGCATTGTACGTTTTAGACATTAATGTTTTTAAAACATTTTCAGGTCTCCATTTATGATATTTAATTTTTATTTTGATTTCACGACTCGGTTTTGATTGCTCGACACAATAAATCTATTACTATAAAAGTATAAAACCACAACACCCTGGAGGTGGTCTTCATTAGGGGCGGAAGGTAGAGGCATGCCGACATCTCAACTTCTTCCTCAAGCTAAACATTGTAGTTTAACAACACACTATAGTAAAAGCATAAAAAGTTTGCTTGAGAAGGATGCAAACCTTAGGGATGAAACCCAAAACCCTCTTGTAGGATAATTATTTTTGGGTATATATACATGTTTCCATGTAGAACATGACCACGATGGACATTTGTGAATTGGATGAAAAAACCAATATTAAATTACATTGAAGAATTAATTTTCGTACCCTATTATATAGACGAGAAAACCCACGTAAAAGGGGTCAAAACTCAAGTTGTCACCCCTAACATTCAAGTTATCCTTGCCCTCAAAATCAAGGAAACTCTCTACTTGAAATTACCTATGTGAATCTCAAATCTTCCTATGTTGTACTCTAAAAATCTTGTGTCATTATTTCCTTTTTAGTTTATTTTCATTCCAATTAGCCATTTTTAGCCTCATGTGAACACTGATATTTCAATTATAATTAATTTTTAAGGGGGGTCAATGCATGGTGTTGTGTCCCACTTATTATCTCGAAAACACGAGTGGGGAGTAAGGTGGGGTGGTAAATAGAAATTGTTTGCACGCGAACACCCCCTTCGCGTGAACCACGTTCGCACGTGAAGTAACATGTAGATTATTATTGTGCCACATACGACATTAAAGGTGGTTCACACAAACACCCCTTCACGTGAATGGTGTTCACGCGAACACCCCTCTTTATATATTGAATGGCGTTCACGCAGGAATTCACCCTTGTTTATATATTAGAGGTCCTTGTCGCGAGGACTTCACTTTTCCTCCGCCCGCCTCCTTTCGCACGAAGACTACATATAGCAGACTAAGCCCATCGAGCCCACCAGCATGGCTATTGACAACCAGCGAGGCCATTGTCAAGCACCAGGTATGGAAATAGTTGTTTTATTGGTGAAAATGGAGGATCCCATGTATTTGGTCGTAAAATAATTGAAACCCTAGCTCATTTTTTGTAAAAACCTAGCCAATAACAGGACATGACCAATCGCCAAATAATCAGTCCTCAATGGATTTCAAATACAACTGTTGAATAATTGTGAGCTGAAGCAGGACCAACAATCCTCCCCATGTCATTATCCACCCATCATAGTGAGTGCGCTCCACCGACACAACCGCTTAACCCACGAACAACTACCCAATGTCGCTGCCATAAATTTTAAGCAATTCCTTTGCAACACATAGCATGCACGTGTCACAGCCACCAAAGGTTAGCATAGTCAATTGCATTCCTTCTTAACCCATGTCTGCTGAGTAGCAAAAAATTTAGCACCATGACTGGCTTCCAAACACTTAACATAAAAGACATTTGATCCTTCATACACAAGATCCTTAACCGAGATGCCATGCTTGGACATGAGATGAATAAAGGCAGGGACGGGTTTACACTTTGTTTTGATCTAGCTCTATATTGAAACCATATGCTCATTTTTTTCTCTAGTTTAGGACACATTGATCAGTTAACCTTGTCTGTGCATCAAGGAGATAATATTTTAATCTCATCTTTTATTGTGTTTGTCTTTCCTCGAAACAATGAAAGTGATTATTATAGATAAATTAAATTTATTTTGGTGCCTAATGAGTATTTGTTTCTCCAAACTGTGATCTACTTGATTTTCTTGTGATAGTTTGGATTTTCAGTCTTCCACCCATTTAAAATATCTTGTATCATGACCAGGCTTCACAAATTTCGGTGTTTAGTGTCCAACACGAGTATGTAATGGTGTTGTGAAAACTGTAATTTCTGTTGTAATGATATATTAAATTTAAAATATACCTTCTATAGTCTTTATATTTTAATAATGGTGTTGTGTAAACTATAATTTCTGTTGTAATGATATATTAAATTTAAAATATACCTTCTGTAGAATAATGGTGATGTGAAAACCATAATTTCTATTGTAATGATATATTAAATTTAAAATATACCTTCTGTAGAATAATGGTTCTGTGAAAACTATAATTTATGCTATAATGATATATTAAATTTAAAAAAATAGGTTTGGAGGCGTTTCAAGTCAAGCTCTTTGATTAGTTCTATTGACATCAACCTTCCATATGACAATAAGCTATGTTATCCTGATTTGACAGTATATTAGGACAGTTATCTATCATGATCTCATTGAATTTCAACTCATATGTAACAACATAGAGAAATATGGATAGTAACAAAATTCTAACTCCTATTCAAAGATAGATCCTCTAGACACTACACCCATGCATCTAGTTTCATAGTTCAATCCATGGGATTACTTAGCCTCGCACTCAAACCATCTTATTCTTATTTCAACTCTTATACCCATGTCCTCAAACAATTTACCCTCAATTTTTCTTCAATCATACCATCCCATATTTGTATACAAGGATTGGTTCCCTCTTCCTAAATCTTAGTCATTGTATTCATTTTATTTCTTCTCATTGTAGAAACTCCAGGACAACTACCCCTGCAGCGATTCTTTCATGATGGCTTCCACTAGTACTAGGCAAGAGTTTTCATTTCATCATCCTTGTTAAGCAATATTATGTAATCTAAATGAAAATGGTTCTTCAAAGCTATGAAAAAAATAAAAGGAGTTAATGCCTTGAAAACACTCCAATATACCTCTAAGAACCTTTCTTGTATACATTTTGTCTTATTGACTATTGAGACTCTGTCTTTTTCAAGACTGTGTGGTAATAATCAATCAAGAAGACATGATTTTACCATTGAGAAACATGAAAATCTTGAGAAAATGTTAATACATTATCAAGACCATTATTGTACTTCAACACATGAAAAATTATCCAAAATTTGCATCAATTTCTTCATGAAATCTGATCATTGTGCTAACCTACAGTTTTCCTAAATTTATGATATCGATCTCTCTCCTCATGTGCCCATTCACTATGAAACTTCGTGGTCATGCTTTCTATGCTTGGGTAGATATTTTTACAAAGTTTTATCAAATTCCATCAACTAGAAAATTTCTTATTGTTTGCCCTAGATCTGGGCCGAGAACAAACAATTTGTCATAAAAACCACATCATGCACTTTCAAAACTTATAAAAATTATGTTTTTTATCCTCATACCTTGTAGCATCTTTCGAACTTAACAGTAAATAGATTCATGTCATTTGATTTGCATTGACGGTTTCAATTTTTCTACCCTCCCAGGGATCACAGTGCACAGTCCAAGTAAACAAACAAAATACTAGAATAAATGGCATATTCATACTCTTACCTTCTGTAGAATAATGGTGTTGTGAAAACTATACAAACCTTGTACAAACCTGACACACATCATGCAGATGGTTTATTGAGAATTTAGATGAAAGAGTGAAAATTGTGTTGGTAAAAGGTACATTAAACAATCCAAATAATGAGATTCAAAGCTTCTCCAAAATCTGAGAAGAAAAGAGCTTGGTTGTCATGTGTTTATGAAATCATTAAAAAACATTTCTTAATAAAGTCAAATGTTTGAAATCTGAAAAAAAAAGTTTACAAAAACAAACTTCAATATCCTTTGATGATGAAACTTTGATCAATACTACTCATGTTTCAATTGATAAAAATAGGTCAAAACTAATGTTCAAAACTTTTTCCAAAAATAAATTCAAATTGAGACAATCTCATTAAATAATGACACTTCAAAATGGGATAGCTATTGCAAAAGTTGAAAAGATGATCAACATGTGCAATCTAAACTTAGAATCAAACTTTATTGACACCATATTTACTATGAGTATTTAGTTTCAATGCCAAAATTCTAAGGATTCTAATTTCAATCACCAAAGGCATACATGGAATTTCAGCCCAATGTATTCAAGGTAATCTGATTCAAGTATTCATTTATGATGACACTTGATGCCTATGAAGATTGATATAGAATGAATTGATATTTATTCAATGTGTAGCTATTGAGGAAGCTTATAAAATTTCATTGCCTCTTGTATTATACATTTTCTTCAAGGTCGAATCCTTTTTATACATGGGAGGGCGTGCTGTGTACCTAATTAAAGTATCATTAGTCACCAAGGGTAGTTCTAAAGAAGCATGACCTTTCACCTCATGGGTACTCTACTTTTCATACAAGTTCCTTCACTTGTTTATACATGCCTATATATTATTATATTATATTTCTATTTGTAATATATAAATATTTACAATTTATTGTGTATGTACCTGATAGGCACTTGGCATGTATATACTGACTTGTCTAAGGATTCCCTATTTGTGTTCATGCCTTTCTTTCACATGATTGTTTTCTTTTATAGTTTATGCGGTTGTGTTTACTGACCTATCCATGGTTTCCTTGTTTGTGTTCATGCCTCCATTTTTTTGGTTTTACTACTTACTAGTTTTAGTTTTCTATATTTTATTATTGGTTTTTGGAGTTCCTTGTGGAACTCCTAATTAAATATTGAACTTATATTTTTGAGTCTCTTTGACTTAATTTGGTCATCTAGGGACATTAAAACAATTTCTTTCTTTCTTTCCATGCTGAAGACATATGAGGGATTAACTTAGTTAACTACTAGTTAGATGACGGCTAATGTGACTTGCATGGGTCATCAAACTCTCTTATCATATGAATACTTCCTATGGCCTGTAGTGCCCACTTACCTTCAACACTTTTGATATTGATCATGATACTGCTGACTGTATTATGGACATTATTATAGTTTTGATTTAGTATGGTGTTAGATGTCAGATCATGGATTATTGTTGACTCTGATTCATATATGATGCATGATGATTGTTAGAGACATTTTATATAGATGTTGACATGCTGTTGGAAATGGTTATATATATATTTATGGATGTTGTTAGGACATGTGATATTTATATATATTGAGTAGATCAAGAAAATTGAATTTAAAATTGATGATTATATAGTTGCTGATGAAATTGTAAGTGATATTGTTGATTGTCTGGATGTTGTTGTGATTCATATATATATTGATAATTTTGAAATCATATTATATTCATTTGGATGTTCTGATATGGCCATGAAGCCGAAGGGGTATTTGTATTGTGTAGGTTAAAAATATCACAACAAACATTGGGGGATTGGAGACCTGTTGGTCGTCAGATAGGACTTTTTAGAAGAGCAACAGTCAGGGGACAAGAAGTCCCTCCTCTTTAATGGGAGAGGTTCCCTTATGATAGTCACCAGATTTTTGTTGGTGGATTCTGCTTGTCCATTTCCCTGTGGGTAATAATCTGAAGAATGAGCCAGAGAGATGCCATACCCGTAGCAGAAATCCATTATCTCAGTTGAGGAAAATTTTGAAGCATTGTCTGTTACAATCTTGTTAGGTACACCATACCTTACCAAGATGTTCTCTTTGATGAAGTTGCATACAACTTCAGAAGTAGTGCTCTTGACTGGAATAGCTTCCACCCATTTGGTGAAGTAGTCAGTGGCAGTTAGCACATGCGTGTGACCAGCACTAGAAGCAGGGTTCAGTGCACCAATGAAGTCTAGGCCCCACTGCTGAAATGGTTCCTCAATCACAACTGGCTTGAGAGGTAAAGATGCCAATTTAGGTCTTCCCACAAAGGTCTGACAAGCTTCACATTTATCCACCCACTTGGATGCATCTCTGAACAAAGAAGGCCAGTAATATCCTCCCCGGAGTATCTTGTGAGCTGTGACTGTTGATGAATAGTGCCCTCCACATGCCTGATCATGGAAAGCTGAGAGCAACTTTCTCTGCTACTCCTTGTCCACACACTTCAGAAATCTCCCATCTAAACCACGCTTGAACAAGGCATTTTCCCATAGTACATATTGTGCTGATCTCAATTTAACAGTCCTCTTTTCCTTGGCAGTTAAATGAGAGGGGAATTCCCCATAGGTGAGAAAATGGGCGATGTCAGAATACCATTCATCGACTGAACTAAGGAATAGAACAGTAGGAATGTCAGCTTTCTCCTCCAACAACTCATGTTTGGCTCCTTCAGCAATGAGCTCACAAAGACCCCTTCCACGAACCAGCTTGGTTGGTTTGATATCAATGTCATACTCCTGGAATTTAGCCACCCAGTTTCCTCTCTTGGACCCAAATTCTTGCTGTGTAAAATTGACTTAACAGTCGTATCTGGAACCAGCACCATAGAGTGAGAGTTGAGGATATAGAAACGGAACTGCTTGACAGCTTTGACTACTGCAAAAGCATGCTTCTCCCATCATGGTGTATTTCAGCTCATGATTCTTCAGGATATAGCTCATGAAGGCAATTGGTAGCTCATGTCCATCAGAGTCTTTTGGGTTAAGACAGCAACCAGGGTATTATCTGTAGCATAGCAATAGATGATGAAATCTTTGCTGAAGTCAGGACAGGCCAAAACTGGAGTTTTAGCAATGGCTTTCTTGATACCCTCAAAGGATTCCTTTCCTTCAGAAGACCAACAAATGCTTGCTTCCCTTTCATCATCTGAGAAATATTCAAAGTTAATTCAGCAAAATCGGGGATGAATCTTCTTAAAAAAAATTGATCTTACCGAAAAAGGAATGCACGCCTTTTTTACTGGTTGGGAGAGGAATTTGCTGGATGGCTTGAACTCGTTCAGGATCAATCTTAATACCATCCTTTGAGACAATGTGCCCTAATAGTTTTCCTTCTGTAACACAGAAGACATATTTTTTAGGATTTAAAGAAATCCCATGCTCTCGGCATCTCTGTAGAACTATTTCTAGGTGGTCGAAGTGATCTGCTCTTGTCTTTGAAAACACTGTCAGGTCATCAAGGTATATGATGATACATTTCCCTTTCAAGCTTCCAAAAGCCAAATCCATAGCTCTCTGGAAAGTGGCACCAGCATTAATCAGCCCAAAAGGCATTCTCTTGTAGGTGAAGGTACCCCAAGGAGTGGTGAAGGCTGTCTTGTGTTGATCTGCAGTATCAACCTCTACCTGATTGTATCCCGAGAATCCATCAAGCATAGATAACATTTCAGATCCTGTTACTGCTTGCAATATTTGAGCCATCATAGGCAGAGGGTAGTTATTTTTCAGAGAAGCCTGATTCAGGTTCCTAAAATCAACACAGATGCAGATCTCACCATTCTTCTTCCTAACAGGCACAATGTTTGCAATCCATGTTGAATGGTGAATGGGAAAGATGATTTTAGCCTTCAATAGTTTCTGAATCTCCTGAAATATAGTGTCAGCTATTTTGGGATTATACTGCCTTTGTTTTTGCTTGAAAGGCTTGATTCCTGGTTTGAGAGGGATAGAGTGCTGCATGTCTTTTGGCTTAAAGGCTTTTAGATCCTCATAAGAATATGCAGAACATCCTTATACTTCCTTAGAAGATCAATTGCTCTTCTCCTCTCATCGGTTGTGCAACATTTCCCGATATTTACCAGCTTGGGATCAGTAGAACTCCCTATATCAATCTTATCATACTCAGCTGATTGCTGAGGTCCAGTAGAAGCTTTAGATTTTACATATCTGTCATGTTTGTCAAACAACTCCTCCAAACTCACCAAACCTTTGGGAATCTTGTTTCCTTTGAGTTTAATGCACCCTTCCTGATCTGTTTCTTCTCCTTGGGTGACAGCTTGGTCAGAGGACACACTCTCACGAGGCAGGTTGTCACTTCCCTCAAAATACAGTTGCTCGAAATTCCCCTTGAGTTCCAGGAAGGAAAGAAAATGCTGGTCATCGTTGAAAACTTGCCAGTTATTAGTATTGTCAGGAACACTAGGCCGGTGGACCATTTCAATAGTGAACTTACCCTGAGAGAATTCAGGATGGGGAATCAATAATGACCCTGAGACAGCCAGTGAATCAGCCCTGCTGTTCTTTTCTCTGTGTATTGCTTCAATAGAGAAGGCATCAAGGAATTCAATTGAATCCCAAACCTGATTCCGGTAATGCTTCAGCCTCCCATTTTTTGCCTGAAAAATGCTTCTGACTTGTTTCACAATCAGCTCTGCATCACCACGAGCCAGAAGATTTTTTACACCTCGTTCTTTGGCCACTTGCAGTCCAAGAATGAGAGCCTCATACTCTACGGTGTTGTTAGTGTTCTCGAACTGCAACTTAAACGAAAAAAGGGTGTAGGCAGCCTTCAGGTGACACTAGCAGGACCCCGACTCCAGAACCAGCCGAGGAACAACTTCCATCAAATTCTAAAATCCAAACCCCATTGGGATCTTTGGGTGATACTTTGGAGGGTTGGATTTCATCAGGGGACAGAATCATGTAATTACCATGACCTATGTCTTCATAGAGTATTGTGCCTTAGGATCATCTGTTTTCTGCACAATATACTCAGACTGTTTCTCAGGGAGTAACTTCTTTTATTTGTCCATTGACAGGTATGAGGGCGTGTGACCAATCCATTTGAATCTCCCCACCCACATCTTTACAGAAGTTCCGACTTAGCAACATTCCGTAAGAAGGAGGAATGTCTGCTACTAGGATGGTGGCCAAGACTTTCTTTTCAAGTAAAGCAGGAAAAGCCACTTGTGCATCTTTAATCCTTCCAACCAAAGGTACTTCCTTACTTTCATGGAGTAGCAAGATCCATAAGTACGAGTAAGGGTCAAGCCTAAAGCATGAGCTACCTTAGCAGGCATCACATTATCTGAGGCTCCAGAATCTATGACACAGTTACTGAGCCTATGGCCAGCTATAAGAAGTGTTACATAAAAAGGCTTGATTTTGTCACCAGGCGAGGTGGTGACAGCAGCTACCAGACTAGGTTGTGGTATAGAAGGAGGAGTGGGCAAAAGGCCTTTAGAGGTGGTCTTGGAATGGGAATTTACAAATGGATCATCTTGGCAAAAGCCTTGGGATGGGTTTGGTAGTATTCAGCTTCTGAAATTTGAACCTTGGTCCTTTTTAGGTGATCCACAATATCAAAGGATCCAGAGGTGGATGGGCCATCATCATTTGAAATTCTAGGCTTATCAACCTTAGGAGAAAAAGAAGAAGAAGCAACTTTGGTAGCAGGATTGACAGTACTTACCTTTGGTGCAGATGAGGTAGGGATAGGAGATCCTCTTCTGGCAAGTACAGGAATAGTTGCTGGTTGCTCCTTAGATTTCTTCGTGGGATGTGTTACTTTCTCCTTCTGCCTCGTCTGTTCTCAAGTCATGACAACAAATGATTCACTGTTCATATCTGCTACCACTTCATCATAGTTATCTCCATCATCAGTGCCTTCGGTGGTAAAGAAATTAACCCGAGATCCTTCGAGTTCTTCCGCCTCATCATCAAATTCCTCCAGGAATTCCTCACGAGCTTCGTCGTCCACATCATCATCGGGCTCTTCAACTTCACAGGTTGCGTTCACAGGAACTTTGATAGGAGGACCTTCAAGTGCTAGCCTTGTGTGAGGAGCAGGCAAATGATTTCTGGGCTGAAAATTTCTTCTTGGAACATCTGCGTATGGGGCATGCTGGGCCAATTGTTTCTTTATAGCTACTAGATCATTTGCAAGTTTCTAGACTAATGGATTAGTATTGGGTCCAGAGATGGAAGAGGAAGAAGCAGCAGATTTAGATTTGGGAGGATCTCTCTTCAACTTCCCTGACATGATCAGGTCATCCTCGACACTAACAGCCAGTTCTTGATCCAGAATTAACGTTCCAAGATTAGCCCTTCTTAGAGCATAACTGACCTTGGGCATTTGAGCATTTAGAAAGAAACATTTTTGAATTTGATCAACCGGTCGAGTATTTACAGGAATTTTGTTGATCAGTCTATTGAACCGAGCCACAAATTCTCTCATGGGTTCTGATGGATATTTCTTTATCTGAGAAATTTGGGCAAGCAGTGCATGCACATCTTCTGCCGGCTTGAAACGGCTTTCGAACTGAGTTCTCATTGTATTCCAGTCGGTGATGGCGCCAGCCGGAAGGTGATAGAACCAGTCAGCAGCATTATCCTGTAACGTCTCAACGAACAACTTTACTGAGACGTCTTCATGTTCAACTCCCAAGACTCCACATGCAACTATGAAGGCTGCAATGTGTTCATCAGGGTGTACTTTGCCATCTCCTCTAAACTTGGGGAAGTTCTTTCGGTTACCTCTAGGTAACTCATGCAAAGGCTGAGTAAGGGCCAGGGGCCCGACACGTTGACCCCATGGCAATTGTGCCGCCATTCTTGGAAATACGGCTTGGAGGGGAACTTTAACACCAGCAAGGATCAAAGCTCGTAGATTGGGACTAGCAGGCTTTGAAGAAATACCACCCGTAGGACTTCTATCTTGAACAGGCGGAGTGCTCGTCGAACGAGTTCTTCTATTTGAAGGGAAAGGAAAACTGTGTTGCTCCAAAAGCTGAAACTGAGAATCTTCAATACCAAGGGTCCTTCTCCCTCGAGTGAAACGCGGAGTCGCCAGATCAAAGGATGATCGAAAAAATTGCAGTACTTGAATGTGATTTTCCCCAGTGGAGTCGCCAAAAACTGTTGGTCGTCAGATAGGACTTTTTAGAAGAGCAACAGTCAGGGGACAAGAAGTCCCTCCTCTTTAATGGGAGGGTTCCCTTATTCAGAAATGAACTTATTTACAAATGTACAGAACATTGTTTTATGGTCAAACTTGGATTTTACGAAAGTGTTTTTCCACAAGGATCATCAATCACGCAAGGACTGAGGAAAGGGAAAAAAAGGAGATGAGCAGAATAGCAACATTCAGAATTATAGATAGCAGAATAATTCCTCCTGTATGCGAAGCTTCAAAGAATTTAGGACAAGATCATTTGCGTTGGCTGAATGAGATTAAATTTAAAGACACAAAGTTCCATAACTAACCTTTTTCAGATTTATTAATCAAGGACACAAAGTTCCTTCTTGGTTGTACAAGATCACTATATTTGCAAAACTGAACAGTATGCAATCAGAGAGACTAACGAGTTAGGAACAAAATGATCTTCACGATATTAAAGGAAAACACAGAGAGAACAAGAATTATATAGACAAAGAATGAAAAACCCTTTTGTATTGATTTCTTTAAGAGCTATTTACACTTTCAGCAAATATTCCAAGTTCTTCCTTTTTTTCAAAATGGCGTGGAAAGGCAATTATATAGCTTACAAGTCAGTTACTCTTCGTAACCGTTTCTTTTAACTAAAGAATAGTTAAGGACCGCCGGTTACAATACCTTCACTGATTACAAAGAATACGAAAAGAAAGGGAAGAAGAGGAAAGGAAAGAAAGGAGAAGGAGACAGGTGGCCGGTTAATGGGAAGGGACCCACTATCTTCAGAATCCACTGCCTGAATTTCTTCAATGACTCAGCTATATCTCTGCCACGAGGGACTGACGTGTTGGCTGCAGACTGAGTCCAAAGTCCCAGACATTTCTCCATCTCTTTATCAAACTCGACGTGAGTATGATAATCTTTGTTTTCTTCTTCAATGGCAGACTGAAGAGAACAAATTTCCTTCATCTTTTCCTTAGAGATGGAGCTTTCCTTGAATAGATGATCTTTGAAAAAAGCTCTGAACTGAGCTTTGATTTCTTGCAAGGACAAGGAAGCACCAGAGTTTTCATCTTGAAGATGACAATGCATATATCTTTGAAAGCAGCAGCAGCTGCCAGTGTCTTGAAAGCTTCTCCCTTCTGCCAACTGTTCTTCATTTCTCCCACAGCTTCCTCCAGGACTTTGATTTTCCACTCTACGCTGTAGACCCAGGATTTTGATAAATTATCTTTGGCATCATCGAAAATCTTATTCGCCAGTAAGACGTTCTCGTCTGTCTGTCCCATGAGGCGAAGGTCTACAATGCAACTGCTCCAGAGTTTAAGTTCTTTATCCATAACCCCAATAGTAGAGAATAGCTTCTGTTGCAAATTGTCTACCTTTCCATGTAGTTTAAAGGCTTCATCGATGAAGTTTAGCCCAGCAACAAGCATGTCATCCATCATGGCTTCAATAGCTCTGCCATAGACAGAATACTTGTGCATATCTTTAATACTTTGCACTTCATCTTGACTTAGAATTACAGGAGGCGGTAGAGCAGTAGAGCAGGGGGTAGGGTCCAAAACTTTGTCCTTAGACAAGAGTGACTTGATAAAACTTGTGTTGAGAACTTGGGCTTGTTCTTCCAGCTGTTCAATAGTCTGCTGCCCTTTCTCTACCCTTCCAATGACTCTTGTGACTGTTTCCTGGAGGTTGTGAATTTCACCTTCAGGAGTAGACTCTCCCATAGGGATCCTTGAAAGCTCTAAGTCAGATGTCAACAAGTCTGATTCTGATTTGTCTACTGTAGGCTTAGCAATCTCCAAGAATTGCTGACCTTGGGCATCAAACACAATTCTAGAGGTGGTTCTGGCTTTCTTGGAATGAGAAGGAGTGGTGCCCAATGGATAAGGCACTGGTCTGCTTCACCGAGTTATCTGAGTTCTTGCCTTGTCTCATTCCATGAATTTACACCAAGTCATCCCCAGAAGGAGCCAGCTGTTGTCTACTCAAAATTTCTCGTTCTGATAAGAGTAAAATTTCAAAATTTTGAGTTTAAGTGTTTCTCTCTGAAATGCCTAAGTCGTGAAATCAAAAAAAAATCTGTGTTTTGGGTCATTTTGTGTGATTTTCGGGCCTGTCGGAACTTTTTGTCCCATCTGTCCCAAGTACGAAAATGCACTCTGTTCCCCGATCGGCCGAAATCCCCGAAGTTGTCCCATTTTCGGGCCCGTCGGAAAATTTTGTCCCAAGTGTCCCAAAACTATTTTGCATGTTGTTCCAATTTCGGCCGAATCATCCTTCCGCGTACTTTGCACTTTCCTGTCCCAAATGTCCCAAAGTTAAAAAGTGCGAGCTTTCCCATTTTCGGCCGATTTGCCCGAACCTCATCCTTCGCGCAATTTTGTCCCAACTGCCCCATTTGAAAAAGTGTGAGCTTTCCCAATTTTGGCCGAGCCGGTCAAGTCGTGTACTTCGGAACTTTTGTCCCGAATGTCCCATGTCCAAACGGGCCCTTTGTTCCAATTTCGGCCGAAACACCCAAATCGCGTACTTCGCACATTTTCGTCCCATTTGTCCCAAATGCATTTGTGCGTCCTCTCCCTGTTTCACCCGAACCAGCCAAGCCGCGTGTTTCGTGCATTCGCGTCTCACATGTCCCAAGCGTACCTAGTGTCATTCACACTTAGTTTTTCCCACTCGCTCCAAGTATGATACTTTTCAAATTGGTGGTTGTGTATTCAATGCACATTAAAGTCATTTCTCTCTCCAAATGGCTATATAACGAGCATTCCCCTTTGCATTTTTGCATTGCTTCCATGCTATCTTTTGCTCGAACCCTCGCCATTTGAAAACCTGCGTGATTCCCCCTCCATTTGCAAATTCCTTCCAGAAGTCTAGGTTGCAGCTCCGAGGCTATCAACATGAAGATCAAGTTCCAGGGACAGGAGCAAATTTCTCCGCTTGAAGAATCTGCCGTTAGCAATATAGGGGACAGCGAAGCTCGTCATCTCGACTTCGGTGATTTTTGGGCAAGAATGACAGATGCAAACCCTACACCAATGGTACAGATGATTAATGATAGTGGTTTAGCTTTTGCCGGAGGATTCCCAATCTCATTACAGTGTGCGGATACAGTGCTTTCATGTGGAGCTCACTTCGACCCCGATTCTAGTGAATTGACAAATGTACATGGGGAACTCATTGCCAAGCTGGACGCTGCTGCCATTGGCGCTGCTCTGAGAATTCCGGAGATGGACAATGTTATAGTCGTCTCCCGGGATCAAGCACAGGCTATGTTCGACCCAAGACAGTGACAAATACAAGGCGCGAACGAGTGGCGAAGTCTTGGTTAAAAAACCCTAAGAAAGGTGCTTCTCGCCTAACCAAAACCCTCTTCCGAGCAGATTTCAACGAAGAACTTTCAGACTTCATAATCCTGCTGGCTCGGGTTATGGGTTTGCCCTCCACCAATGAGTTTCATTTCTGGATGTGCCCGCTCATCCGCATGGTGTGCGAGGGAACACAAAATATCAACTGGGCAGAGATCATCAGTATGAATTTGGCTGAGTAGCTATCCAACGTCCAGCAAACAAAGAAGTTCTACATGACTTCATATATGATGTATACCCTAGCAGCATCCAGGCAGTGGTTTGGTTTCTCCTATATAGATGCACACAAAGATGATCTAGTGTATGCCTATTGCCCGCAGTTCACCTTGGAGACCAGCAACCACAATTTCAGAAGGGTCAATGATGCTTTCACCATGTACGTGGTCAGATTGCTCGAAGGTGATACTGCAAGAAGGTTTTCAGATGAAGCCATGAACCTGATATCGCAGTATGGAGCCTATTTCATTTAATTCAGGAAATTTTCCTATATCAGGTTTGCTGGCTATGAAAACACTCCTCTACGGCTTCCCATGTTCTGTAATGATAAAATGGCTTTGATTGAAATATGCAGGCAACTAGACAAGTTGCACAGAACTTGCAGAGAAAAGAAGATTTATGGCTTGCACTTTCCCATCTCTCTGGGAAACTACACATGCAAAACAGCTCTGGATGCTCAGAACATAGAAAGAGCCCTGGTCCCTATCACTGTTCATTTCTTCAAGCCAAGAACCTGTTTTGACTTGAAGAAGTTCATTGAACAGAACATCAAGATAGTCTATCATCACAGGGCAGATACAGAAGACTACTGGGCTGACTGTGCAGATGATTTTGAAGCCAGAAGAAGGCATTGTGGCAGGTTCTCCCTGTAATTGATCCAAGAACTTAGTTTGTACCAAGTTCCTGAAGGTCTCCAGGATGACAATTCTGAGCTATACTCTTATGAGTATGAAAATGTGATTAAGCACACCCCTCTGGAGGACCTGGATTGGAACAAGAAAGAGAGAGATGATCTGGCTGAGATTCTTGCTCCAGTCTTAATCAGGACTAGGGTCTGGTTCAGTAAGAAGATCTGAGAATTCAAGAGGCACTCAGGAGAATCTAGCTCCAAGGATGACTCGACACCCATAAGAGATGCATTAGTTCCAGAGTCTGGAACACCAGTGAAAACCCCTCCTGCCTCAACAGCTCAGGGACCTGTAGAATCTACTCCTTCTCCATCTACCCAGGTATACAAGAAGAAACTCAAAGAGGTAAAGAAGGAGCCTGCAGAGAATGATCCTCCAAGAAAACAGGTAGAGTTGCCTATAGGGCCAGAGAACATCGTTTGTTCTCAGTGAAAGTGAAGAAAGTGAGATGCCAACCCCTGCAAATGTTCCTGAAGATCCAGCAGATAAGGACAAGGAGGTCCAGAGCACTGAACTTCCAGGTACTACTGATTCTTCTACTGCCATTGCCTCCAGTGCTCTACTCACGTCTCAGCTTGAGTCAACAGCTGTGCAGACCCTGAGTGTCATGAGCTCCCTGTCACTTGGTCCCCTTGCTCCTCCTGCAGATTCTTCTTCCTCTTTTGCTTGGGTGCAACCTCTAGTTGACAAAAGGAAGAGGAAATCCTCCTCTCAAAGCTTGGGACCAAATTTGATGTTGTAGCAACCTTGTTGGGCACCACTCCTTCTCGTGCCAAGAAAGCCAGAACCACCTCTAGAATTATGTCTGATGCCCAAGGTCAGCAATTCTTGGAGATTGCTAAGCCTACAGTAGACAAATCAGAATCAGACTTGCTGACATCTGACTTAGAGCTTTCAAGGATCCCTATGGGAGAGTCTACTCCTGAAGGTGAAATTCCAAACCTCCAGGAAACAGTCATAAGAGTCATTGGAAGGGTAGAGAAAAAGGGCAGCAGACTATTGAACAGCTGGAAGAACAAGCCCAAGTTCTCACAAGTTTTATCAAGTCACTCTTGTCTAAGGACAAAGTTTTGGACCCTACCCCCTTGACTGCTCTACCGCCTCCTGTAATTCTAAGCCAAGATGAAGTGCAAAGTATTAAAGATATGCACAAGTATTCTGTCTATGGCAGAGCTATTGAAGCCATGGTGGATGACATGCTTGTTGTTGGGCTAAACTTCATCGATGAAGCCTTTTAAACTACATGGAAAGGTAGACAATTTACAATAGAAGCTATCCTCTACTATTGGGTTATGGATAAAGAACTTAAACTCTGGGAGCAGTTGCATTTTAGACCTTCGCCTCATGGGACAAAAAGACGAGAACGTCTTACTGGCGAATAAGATTTTCGATGATGCCAAAGATAATTTATCAAAATCCTGGGTCTACAGCGTTAGAGTGGAAAATCAAAGTCCTGGAGGAAGCTGTGGGAGAAATGAAGAACAGTTGGCAGAAGGGAGAAGCTTTCAAGACACTGGCAGCTGCTGCTTTCAAAGATATGCATTGTCATCTTCAAGATGAAAACTCTGGTGCTTCCTTGTCCTTGCAAGAAATCAAAGCTCAGTTCAGAGCTTTTGTCAAAGATCATCTATTCAAGGAAAGCTCCATCTCTAAGGAAAAGATGAAGGAAATTTGTTCTCTTCAGTCTGCCATTGAAGAAGCAAACAAAGATTATCATACTCACGTCGAGTTTGATAAAGAGATGGAGAAATGTCTGGGATTTTGGACTCAGTCTGCAGCCAACACGTCAGTCCCTCGTGGCAGAGATATAGCTGAGTCATTGAAGAAATTCAGGTAGCGGATTCTGAAGACAGTGGGTTCCTCCCAGTAACCAGCCACCTGTCTCCTTCTCTTTTCTTTCCTCTTCTTCCCTTTCTTTTCGTATTCTTTGTAATTAGTTAAGGTATTGTAACTGGCGGTCCTTAACTATTCTTTAGTTAAAAGAAACGGTTACGAAGAGTAACTGACTTGTAAGCTATATAATGGCCTTTCCACGCCATTTTGAAAAAAAGGAAGAAGAACTTGGAATATTTGCTGAAAGTGTAAATAGCTCTTAAAGAATTCATACAAAGGGCTTTTCATTCTTTGTCTATATATTCTTGTTATCTCTGTGTTTTTCCTTTAATATCGTGAAGATCATTTTGTTCCTAACTCATTAGTCTCTCTGATTGCATACTGTTCAGTTTTGCAAATATAGTGATCTTGTACAACCAAGAAGGAACTTTGTGTCCTTGATTAATAAATCTGAAAAAGGTTATTTATGGAACTTTGTGTCTTTAAATTTAATCTCATTCAGCCAACGCAAATGATCTCATCCTAAATTATTTGAAGCTTCGCATACAGGAGGAATTATTCTGCTATCTATAATTCTGAATGTTGCTATTCTGCTCATCTCCTTTTTCCCTTTCCTCAGTCCTTGCGTGATTGATGATCCTTGTGGAAAACACTTTGGTAAAATCCAAGTTCGACCATAAAACAATGTTTTGTACATTTGTAAATAAGTTCGTTTCTGAATAAGGGAACCTCTCCCATTAAAGAGGAGGGACTTCTTGTCCCCTGACTGTTGCTCTTCTAAAAAGTCCTATCTGACGACCAACAAGACCAACCACATTGGAATTCTAGATGAATTCAACAAGGTCACCATGGCAACTTGTATTGTTCGTGTGTGTGTGTGTGTGTGTGTGTGTGTGTGTGTGTGTGTGTGTGTGTGTGTGTGTGTGTGTGTGTGTGTGTGTGTTTGATTGTTAGGGATTCCCATGGGGGGGTCACCTTTAAATGTGACAAAGGGTTATGTGTATTTATTTATTTGATTCCTATTTATTGATGTTTGTATGTGTTTATTAAGTGATGTGTTTACCCCTTTAATTATTTATTAATTGTGGTAAATTAATGTGAGTAAACATGTTAAATTAATTAATCAAATTGGGACATAAGAAAGTAATTATTAGAGTTGTTGGCCTAAAATTAAAGTGTTGTAAGAAATGTGTAAGTGATGTGTAAGAAATGTGTAAATTAATTTTGGAATATGAAACACTCCACCTCCTTTTGAAATTCGAATTTGTCCTTGGAGGTTGATTTTGGAAGCTTATGGGACAAGTTAAACTTATCCCATAGCTCTTAAATTTGCATTCCAACCTTACCTATGGTTGGAGGGTTTAAATATAGCCTTCATTATGCATTTTTGTAAGTCAAGTTGTATGCTTTTATTGCACTTTCTTACATGTTTTTAATTTCAGTCCTTATGAGGTGTGGGTTTCATTTGAGTGTGTAAGTAAAAGTGTAATTTATTCACCTACTTATTTATTGTGCCTTGAAGATTGAAGTTGACTTATCGTTGGGAGTTGTAGGATTTATGATCCTGGCATTCCACATGGATCCACCTCATCCTCTTTTCTTTCCTCTTCTATATATTCAAATTCCTTGGCTTATTTTTGGGGGGGTTTTTTTTGCTTCACTTTTATCACTTCATTTTTGGTGACTTGCTTTGGGTTTTTGGAGCTCTTACAAATTGGGATAAATTTGGAGATTGTTGCATACTTGTTGATTGTTGATCTCTTGGTTTGTGTTGCATTGGAGAGCTTGTTATTTTGAACTTGGAACAAACTCCATCATGGAGAGGTAAGAGCTTATCTCTTAGAAATACTCTCATTTTATTTGTATGCATATGTGAATGGTTGAATGTTTGAATGTGTTGTTTTATTTGCTGGCTGGTTGGGTAGATGGCCTAGGGATGGTGTAAGAGAAGACTATGGGGCATTTTTTGGGAGGCATAAGTGTTTTAGGGAGGTACAAGTGTGGAGGGAGTTGGGATTTGGGTTCCACCTTACAAAGAAATAGCTTGCATTACTTTACTCATTATGGGGTGCCATAAGAGGTTGGGGAGACATAAGGAAATGTGAGGAATAAGGGGTACTTGGGGGAGGAATAAGGGCATGTCAGGGATTTGAGATGATATATATTTTGGTGGTTTGTTCTTAGGTGGTGATACCCATTTCCCCTTTGGAAGGCATAAGCAGCATCCCCCATAGTTTCTTGCTCCTTTGGCTTGCATGATGAATCCTGAGTGTTGTTTGTTGTTTTGTTCTGTGGTGGCAAACTACAGTTTTGTTTTAGATTGTGTTTTGAATGAGAAATCTGTCTTTGTGTTTGTGGAAGCCTATTGTTGTCATGAGTTGAAAAAAACATTTCTTATTGCAATGTGGTTAGGGTTTGGGGGCCAATGAAGAAGTATGAGTTCTCCCTTTTCATTGGATGTCTTGGTTGGGTGGAGAGCATTTCCTTTCCCCTATTCTGTTGTGACCAAATTGGAGAATGATGGAAATTCATATTGATGTTCTGGAACTGAGAAAGAAGACAATTTGACAGTTGTTGCTGAGATTATTTTTTAATGTAACCTTTTCCCACTTGAAGTGGATGATCTTGTATATTATTTGTGATGGAAATATGGTCTGTATGGGCTATGAAAGCTTTAAATTGAATTTTGAAAGAGATATACTTTGTTTTCTGCTTTTGAAAGAATGTGAAAGAAGTCATATTTTGTATATTGTAATTGAGGAATGAAACAATAAATTGTAAAGGTATCTCTTTGAATCAATAAAGGATTGTATTACTTTACTTAAATGGCATTATTGGGTATTGAAATATGATTGTTGAATGTATTTTGAAATTTTGTTGGAAGGATGAAAAATTGAATACATATGGAGAAATGTCATAATACTCTATTTTTTTTTAAAATAAATGTTTTAGAAACCAGAATTGTAATTTGGCATTTGAATACTTTGCTTGAGTTAACTTAGTATGTTATATTAGGTTGGAATGAATTCATAGTTTAAAGTTGGCAAATGAAAATAAATCTATTCGAATTTGAGATCTGTTAGATAACTTTCATATTGGCAATTATTAATCAGAAATTGAACAGAATGACCCTACAACATCAAAAAGACAAAATGAAATATAAATTTTATTTGTAAGGTCAACACAACCCCAACCATACCAAAATACTTATGAAAATTTTATAGAACCTTTCAAATCGGGAAAATTTTGTATAAAATTGATAAATTTTGAATGAAAATCAATCAAGCCAACTTAACCTTGCAATATATCCTAAAATATTCCAAGTAAAATCCTCCATGCCTGTTTGGCAAGTGGAAAAAGAATTTATGACAAATTTGAACAAAATTGATAAGTTAAAACACTACTACATGGGGCTCTATTTTGAGACAAAAGTTAGAGACAAAAATTTAGTTTTGTCTCTAAATGTTTCCATGTGTCTCTGATCGACGGGTGTTCATTCAGTGCTAGGTAGAGGGTAGATAGAGGACAGATGGAGGCCAAAAAAACACTGACCCACGGCAAACCTGAGCCGGCTGCAACACGTCCTCCTTTGTTTCACATTTTAGCATTTATTGCGGGGCATGGGAACTCCTGGATAAAGGGTGTAAAAGGTATTTGGTTCTTTACCAAGTAGGGGATTCTAAAATTTTCATGCCTATAGGGGATTTTCCAACACTGTTTAGATAAACGACAACTATCTCCTCCATGCAAATGCAAGACCATGCATTTGCCAACAGTCATGTATGCATTTTCCCTATTATAGGGAATAATTAATAATTGTGTTTTATGGCTAGAGAGTCGAGACACCTGGGTTTTTGAAACATTGGGAATACTTACACACCACATGGTTGACAGAAGGGATTTCGTCCTTCTTAAAAAGAGATGTCGGTCATGTAGGAGGAGTAGTTTAATGAAACATTCAATGCATTTCGACCATCCACTTTTTGTTTCGCATAGGGCGAGTCTTGGAACCACAGGGAAGAGGTTAGTTTTTTGTAGCATGTTCGCATATTTGCATTTTTTGCATTGAGTTTCTTCCTTTTTGAGTAGTTTTGTGTCTGAGTATATTTGATGTATTCCTTGTGTTCTAGTATATACAACACAACAGATGCAAATATCCAATTGTGGGAAGGGATATATCCATCTTAACTAGTTATTAGCTAAGGGTTTTTTTCCAATCAAACAAAATAGTCGTGGGGGAGGATTTATGAATGCAAGAAAACTGTTCGACCAAATGTGTCGTTGGGGGTTCAGAACTCTGTTTTCAAATTCTTATATATTTTCATATGTAATGATTGTTAACTTACTCTCAAAACCATTACTATTTAATTATTGTTTCTTTCTTTATCCGGGGTTAGGACTGCAATACTTCACAAGAATTGTGAATAAGATTTATAACCTTTGGTTTTGAATTAACTTGTTGTTCCATTTCCAGAATATCTATTTGTTAGAGTGGCACTCTGCTTCCAATATTTTAAAAACCCTATTTTTTCTCAATAGAAAAGGTTGTGGAATATTAATTAGTTACTGCTTGTTGTATAAAATTAACATTGCCTACTTTAATTGGGTGTCGTTGCCAGAAAATCCCTTTGTTATTAATTTGTGAAAATGTGCTTTCTGGTGGTAATTCGAAGTGTAGAACATTTTAAGGTGTCAAAATACTTCGTGGTTTTTATCCACATGATGGTGAAAAAAAATGCCATGTTCTATATTTCTCCCATTGTGGAAAGGATGAGACAGATTATGGAAATTTTTCGGGGTTCCACTTTGCATTGCTAAGATCCTAAACAATGTGCTTTGAAATAATCATAGAGCTAGCTGCAGTGTGTACCATTGAGAACACAAATTTTTTTCTAGCTTGAATGTTGCATACAACTGAATCGAGTATTGATATGTTTGCCTCTGTCTTCCATTGCTCTCGGATTTTGGGAAGGTTTACGCAATACTATGTTTTTTATACCTCAATTCATTCAGAAAGAGATGGATTTGTCTTGATGCCTTTATGGTTTATTCCCCATTTACATTTACTTGTGCTCTTGTTTGCGGTGGTTAGAACATATCTTGTAGATTTATGTCTAGAGATCCCTTCTACGTCTATGGTTTTCTTGCAGATTTAAGTTTAGAGAGCCTTAAAATAGATCGTTCTATAGCATGCACATATGGAATTTTTGCATTTTCCCCTTTAAACACAGTTGTGACTATGTTGAAATTATATGGAGAAAAATGGGGCATTCAACCATTATGCAGTGTAATGAATCATTTTTTTTACAAATTATTGGCTCAAAAATATAGCATTTGCAAAGAAAGTGAATAACGTAGGAAAGCCTCAACTTCATCATTAAATACAGTTTAAGTTCATTGGGGAAAAAATGTTGGTTGTCTTTGTGACGGAGTTCTTGTTCATGCAATTTGTAATTCCTATTGCATACATGTAAGAATGCTCATTTTCCTGTTGGTGTCATTGATGTTTGGAAACATTGTGAAATTTTCCCCTGCTGTTATGTTGAAGATCAATGTTTCTTTATTTCTTTTCTACGATTTTAAGATATATGGTATGGAACAGACCCATTTGAACTTTTTTGAGTTGTATAACATATACAATGTTTTTTTAGTTAGAATTTTGTATTAAATTATTCCATGGGGGGTTCACTAACTAGGTGGTATCCTACCATGTCCGTTCATATTGGGGGATTAAAAATGGCCCAAAAAACGCTCAATATATCAGTATGAGCATGGGGGTGGAAGGGTTTAGTTTTTTAGTATGGTGAATTAGGTATTGGGGGGCTAGGTACACAGGCGCGAGATGGGAGGAAAGGCAGTCACACAGGCTCGAGCTGGGAGGAGAGGTAGTTTGGGAGGAGAGGCAGGTAACACAGGCGCGAGATGGGAGGAGAGGCAGTTAGGAGGAGAGGCAGTAACACAGGTGTGAGCTGGGAGGAGAGGCAGTCACACGAGTTCTTTGGTTCTTTGGTTGCAGTCGTAGAACATATGGCCTACTCTTTGATTGGCTATATCCTTCTCACATGCCTCTTCTCTTGAAAGGAATTGCACATTGGACAGATACTCTAGAGGTGTGAAAAATGAAGGCTATTGATTCCCCACCCCCCTTCATTTTCATTTAATCATAATGAATTTGAGCGTAAATTTCTCTTGAAATTAGTTCACCATCAACAGAATAACGCCCATTATCCATGTGCAGGTTACAACACCCCTTCTAAAATTTATGGCAGAGTTTGTTTTGAACAAAACTCAATGGTTGAAATTTGATTCCTCTTCCCCTAATGGGATTCTCCTATTTCGTGAAGTAATCATGTTGATTGTGGCATATGGGACAAGAGTATTATCCCTTCCAATGCCTAGTGATATATATGCTTTCAAGTACAAGGGTATTGCAATTTCCTTGACAATCTTAACAAGGGGTGAGAACAGCACCGTGGTTGACGTCTTTTAATTGTTCTGATTGAATTGAGTGTGCCATATCAAAGAAGAACGAAGGTTATGCATTACTACCCATATGGGTGTAAGTACTGGTCATTTAGGTCTCTTTGATGAGAGTGATTATATTGTTCTAATCTTTGCATGTTTTTTAACAAACATAGGAAAGAAAATTGTATTTTGGTAAGATACTATTATTTGTATGGTCTGTTATTTAAACTAAATTAAAATAACAGAACAATAGAATGTGTATGAAATGAATTCTACTTTTTTGTTTCTTCTGATTTATGATTTTCTTGTTTGATCAAAGTATTAAGGCACCATTTGTCACCTGAGTTAGTGGGTATTCGATCTGCTTTACTTCAGAAATCATAGACATGCCATTAGAAGTAATTATATTGCACTTAAGGTTCTAATTTAGTATCTTCTCATCTGATACAACATTGGCTGGAAAATATGTAAACTTTGGTGTATTTGAATTGTATGGAGATAGAGCACTGGCAGATGCTTTGGATATTGCTCTGAAGCTGACATTATCGATTCCATTGCCTGATATAATGGAATTTCGGAAGGTTAACTAAGCTTCCACCTAAATCCTTGTTATTGTTTAATGAAACTGAAAGCTGAAACAAAACAGGACAGTGGACTTTGTTTAAGGACTTCTCTAAGATCACATTCTCAGTTCATAAAAGAAGCTAGGGGGAGGGGGTGTTTTATAACTATTTGTTTGTTTCTCATTCAGTCAATGAATATAAAACATGCAATTTTATTGTATGCTCTCAACATTTTCCCCATCTCTGATCGTTGTTTAAAGCTCTGGAGTTTCTTGTGTCATTTTCAGCTTACACACTCATATTTTGCTCTACTGGAAGTATTGTGCAATAGCCACACAAACGTCATTGTAAATCTGGATACAAGTACCTTTGCTCACATTGTTGGCTCATTAGAATCCGGTCTCAAAAGCCTGGATGTTAACATCTCTACTCAGGTATAACAAAACAACCTATACAGTTAACTAATTCCTTTATGGTTTTCTGTTTTTTTGCTATTTGAACGGGGAAATAGAAACTAAACACAAATTTGCTTGCTCACTTTTCATCTTTTGCAAGCACATCAGGAATGTTGTAGCCATTTTTACAGCATGTTGTTCATTTCATATGTTATATTTGACTTGCAATATTGCCTGTTCCTCATAAATTGAATGAATTTCTTTGGAACTAATATCTAGCTTGTATTTTTGTTTCGTGTCAGTGTGCTTTGGCTATAGAAAATTTAGCAGATTACTATTTCAATAATATCATAGTGGGAGAGACACCGACATTACCTTCTGCTGTTAATTTAGCTCGACATATTGCAGAATGTCCCAATTTGTTTCCTGAGGTATGTATTGAAAATTGAAATACCCTTTACCCTTGCAAAGCAACAATTGTAAGATGATATGTAAGACCTTGGGAGACACAATGACTTATGACTCATTCTAAATGTGTTCGGGTCAAACTTCTGTGGGAAATTTGTACTAAATTTTTTCGGTAATTAAGAAATTTATTTGTTGTCTTCAATTTTATACCTTGAATCTGCAACTTCCGATAGAAGTTGGATACTTTAATTTCTTTCAAATCTTTGATAATTAATTGACCATAGTCAAATTATAGCCCAAAGTGGACTCAAACAGTCAAATCCGTATGACATTAATTCATACGGAATTGATTCATAACGTAAGGATTCATATGGAATTAATGTCACTGTTTTGACTCTGAGTCCACTTTTGACTATAGTTTGACTATAGTCAATTAATTACAGGCCCAGGAATGAGTATATTTCTTTTCTTTATTGAAGTTCCAAGAATGTTCATATGTCTTTCCTTCAGGACGCTTTTCATTGAAGAGATTTTAAAGATAATGTGGAACATGGACCTTCTTTGATGGACCTTCTATATGCACTTTTTAAATATTATATATGGGAATTATTCGGGCATACAGAAGATAGGAAGTGGTCTTTGCAGACATATTGTTTTGCAGTGTAATTTCAAAATTCCACTGTAGTCAGCACTTACAAAAGCTCATATATGTGTGAATTTATTAATCAATGTATTCGTGTTCATCAAGGTCACTTATGTGCAAGGGTGCACTGGTTACAGGTCCATAGCATCTGATATAGGCCCCCATAAACTTGGGTGTCCATTTATTTGGGATTTCATGCTGATCCTAGGAGATATCTGCTAGCCAACACTCTAAATCACTGGAATTCACACTATTATGTGCGGAAGCAAATTATAAACAAGAATTCAGAATATCAAAATAACATTAATCCATTAGACAATAACAAGATATAGACCCATAACATAATTTTATTAGTCTGGTTGTTCTGTACATGGCATCATATTGAAAGAGTTGTGTGGTGGTCTATCTTATCTATCTAAATCTATGTAGGTACATATGCATAATGATACTACCAAAGGCCAAGGAACCTTTATGGAAGATGAAATGACTGCTCTTACATTCCTAAGCCTTTGTCTTAAGTTGATTTTGGTTGAGCTGCATCTAGGAGCAATGATTGGTCCCAACAACACTTCCCTTGAGTCGTATGTGGGCTTTTTCCCCACAAAAGAAGCGGATACAGTTGATACCGAGGAGATCTAGCACCTACACCATCATGCACATTGTTGATGTGACAGCTGATGCAAGGATAGATAGGCTCTGTTTGAGTGGGAAGTTTTTCTTCCGTTGTTGATGTTGACCATATGTTTGATTATTTTTTGTTAGTGTTGGTCATAGAATTTGAGCTTACACCTAGATCAGGTATTGTGTACATGTGTATTATGAATGAAAATTATAGTTCTATATCTATAGGCTTATAGCCATTCATAGGTAAACTAAAAACCATTATAAAAATAAAAATAATGTAGTAAAATCTGACAAATACAACCATATTTCACATTCACAATGCACATGCTACATCTTCTTGGTTGATTTTTGTTAAATTAAACATTTATGGGAGAGGTACATCCAAAATCAAAAGTTTGATAATCAAACCATACCAACAATGCAAAGTTGAAAGTTCATGTAAAGTAGAAGATGGAAGGAAGGGGAAAAAAAGAACCACATTTGGGATCAAATTTTGGCATTAAGAGTAGTTTCAGTAATGCTATGAAGAGTCTTGTCGTATTTTTCTGATGGCCAAGGAATTCAAGAACTATGACGAAGGAGAGCTATATCCATACACTACCAAAAAATTGTAATATAGCAGTTTTTGTGTCCACATTTGTATGATGACAAAGGAAATAAGAACCATGCTGAAAGAGAGTTGTTTTCGTATGACATAGAAGTGGAAAGAAAGTGTGAATGACTTCCCCCAACTTCATTTGCACAAGTCACTATAAAAATGGATTTCAAAACCCAATTTACTAGGATACAAGAATATGTTTATACCTTAAATGGAATGGTCATGAATTTCATGGAAGATCGAGAAAAAAATCCCTCTGAGGGAAGAAAGGAACAATTTTAGCAAGATGATGAAGATGAGAGAGAGGGATCTCAGAAGAGTTATAAAATCCTGCAATTCAGAATCAAGCCTCGTTTTCAGAGAATATCAAGCAAGGGTGTTACTGGTAGTCTAGAATGGATCCTCAATTGCAGTGATCAAAGGTTTGAAGAAAGACTGGAGTCTAACTATATCGAGATTGAGGAAACAGGCCCATCGTTCAGTATGGGGGGGAAGCTAGAGTTACCGTGGGATGGTGCTGATTTAGAGGAGGAAGATGAGGAAAGTGAGGATGAAATATTCTATAGATGAACAATTACTCTTTAGTGATAGGTGACTTGTTTCCAGATGAAGTTGACAAATATTGTAATGGATGTTTTTAATAGACTGCACCAAATTCATGTCCACATGGCTCCATGTTTGAAACATTTATTGTTGTTCTTAAGGATGGAATTTTAGTGGCTTTCTTATAGTTGTATCCTCCTAGATTATGATTTTAAAATAAGCATGTCTGATTTGTTTCTAGTGTTGTGTAAAAGAAGAGGAAATCAAGATTAAGAGCTACGTCTGCCTGCAAAAAGTCACTTTTCGATGGTCAATCAAGTGAATCTTCATCAAGCTGATCTGTGAAATGCTGCTTTGATGGTAAATAGATAGTTCAAATCTTTTGTGCTGATGCATATTGACAGCCCAAACATCTATTTCTACAGCCAACAGGCTTCACAGAAGGGAAGTTGAGATGATATTTTCCAGGAGCAACAAGCTTTATTTTTGAGAAGCCCTGATTGAGTCTGGTGCCTTCCAACCTAGATGCTGCAATGACATTATGAAACTGGATATAGCATTTGAAGTTGGAAAATTATTTGATGTGTTAAGAATTAAGGTTTCATTAAAGAATTGAATTCTTGACTTTTGTGGGTTTAAAATAGTGAGTATATGGTGGTAACATAACAACTAAATGAAATAAAAAAGGTTGGTTGTATTATTTTTGAATTATCATGAAGCGTGTGTCATAGTTCTGCATAATTAGTGGAGCAGTATTATAAACCGACTCTTGGATTTTACAATATGCAACTCTAGACACAGAGAGTGACCTTAATGACTAATGACAAATGCAGGAGATGAACATCATCAGAGTGAGACATGACCCCTTAACATTACCAAAGCCATGTCACATGGCCCCTAGGAGATTGTAAATGTTATTATTACTATAAATTAACATTTTTTAATCATTGAGCCTCTCAAAACAATTTGAAATTATTAGCTCTTGTAAAATGTAGAAATTGGCAGGAAATGAAATTGGCTACTAGAAGAGATGAAGCAAGCATTTAGATCTAGTGTGGATGAAAAGGATCTGGATTAGATGAGAATAAATAAATAGTTTCATAACAAGAGCAGAAGTACAAACCTGACAGTTCAAATATTTGTTGCTAATGAAGAGCTCTGGAGAAATAATTTTGTAAGGAACTAAAGTTCTAAAACCAATAATATACACACTCTAAAGATGAAAGTGTGAATTTACATTGGTTTCCTGTCTAATATTTGGTTTTATGTGGGAATGTATCTCCTAGATTTTGGTAACATCCCGAATGTTTTGGTGACTTGGGGACTTGAAGGGGACATTCCCAATTTTATTAATTGTTTAATTTAAAAAAATATGATACTTTTAAAATATTGTGACAAGTTAGCTATTCAATCCTGCTACATCAGAAGCCACCTTATTTAAAGACCCTTTCATTAGTTCAATGTTTGTAAGTTCAATGTCAATATTCACTATTTGACATCTCTTCCAAATGTGCGAGCATGTTTGGGACATGTTCAGGTTTGTTCAAGCACGTTACTATTTAAGTTGCAGCAGCAACTAAATAATTTGAATCCTTAGGTGTAAGATTTTGATAATTCTAGATGTAACTAAACAAATTTTTCATGATATCAAAGTAACCTGCCACCGATAGGCCAAGGTAATTCAGAAAAGGAATAGGGTTTTGATCCTTAAGATTATGTAGCCATCTATAATTTATCTCACGGTTGATACTCTCTCTCTTCCTCTTGCACTCATGGTTTGACTGGCCTATATATGGATAGTAAACTTATCATATGTTAAATCTGGGCCTTTCCAGAGGATTCTATGGGATTGAAATCTTTGTGAGAAACTATATTATCTACTTTCCTTTACTATAACGGTATGTTGTTTTGGTAGAAATAATGAGCAAAGAACTGATTTCATCTTTTATCTATTGCAATGATATGTGAAAAGCTAGTATGAACCACCTGAGTACATGATTAGGATTAACCACCATATAGCTCAAAATTTGTGGTAGTTTGAGTTGTTAACATTTAAAGATTTGTTTCCTGTGACAATTTTGTTGAACTAAATCTTGATTTCAACCACCCAGAATCATCTACATTGTTATAACCAGCATATTTAGATGTGGAATATAATGTGCCTTGTGAAAACACACATTGACATTTACACATTGATCATAACGTTCTTTACAGATGTGGGGATGGTCTTATAGATGTGACTGTGGGTTCAACTGCTATCACTATTTCCAACAACCATCTTTTTGACACTGTTGATTCTTAATCTACTACACTTATTTAACACACTCCACCTTCATATTCACTCCACTCTGGGTTCTTGGCTTATTTTCATGTTACTCCCTCTAACCTCTTTATTATCCTTTCATGACTCTAGACTGACCTAGAACAGAGCACTATGCATACTCACTGTTAAATGATCCTAAGGAATTATTAATGGCTGTCTCAAGGCTTTAACACGCTCCATCAATCCATCCATCAACCTTATCCTATCACCCTACCCCCATATATCTTCAAGAAAGACTTAAAACCTTATCAATGCCCAATCAGAGCTAGGATTGCTACTGCAAAATACAATTCACTTCAAGATGCTCAGTCTACCACAAAACAAATTCAACAACCTTTGATTGCACTTTTAAACGCATTAATCACAAGGCAAAACCTCTCTTACCACCCAAGATACTCTTTTAAAGTAATCACCAACATTCAAACAACAGCTAACTTGAGTATTACAGTCTTAAAGGAAAACTGTACAATCATAAAAAAAATAGCCAACAAACAAAAAATAGTCAAGATGTCATATCTGTTCAAACAAAAAATATCCAACAAAAATCTTAAACAAGGTGTAGGTTCACACACATGATGTTATAGCTATGAACCGGTCTCACTTGCAGTCACCTATGTCATAAATTAATATAAATAAAAAATTAATAGACTGCTAAATTTCTAATAGACTGCACTGTGTAGATGCCAACAACGCTAAAGATTGTTTATTGTACATTATTAGTATTGAGTAGGGTTACCAACTTATCACATAGATATGAAATAGTAATGAAGCAATGCCGACTTTCCAAACACATAGTAATGATGGTCTTAAAATGAGGATCTCTTGATACTGTGTAACCTTCTTTAACTTGTTTGTACTTGTAAACTTGTTAAAACCTTCATGTGCTAATGATTCCAAACTTATTTCAATCTGATGTACATACAAAATTAGGGGCCACTTTGGTTGTAAACTCTTTGACAAGTTCTGTGCAAGTTCTTCACTCAAAAAACTACTCAGGAAGACAGATTTTCCCCATCTTCTTATTTATATTTGACGGACTTGCACTAGGATTATTTTCACAAAAATTTGAAATATTGATCTAAATCTATTTTAAATCATTCTACAACAAGTTGCATCTCATTTGAAGGTCTACAACTCATGTTATTTATGATAGTCCGCAAGGGGGTTAAAAACAAGACAACTGACTGAGAATTTCATGGTTTACCCCTCTAAACACCTTACCAAGCCTAAAAATATTTCACACGTCTAAATTTTTTATGCCTATAAATCTTTCCTCAAAGTTTCATTTTATCTGGATCATCCATTCCCAAGTTATGCACTTTTTAGAGCTGTTAAAAGTGGGGGTTTGCATTACTTACAAACCTGATGACTGAGTTTTGAACATAAATCTCTCTCCAGGTGTCAAAAAACTCTAAAATAACTTGGAATATGTTATAAAAATCACATTTAGCATGTCTATAAATTTTCATAAGATTTAGATAATTTGTTTGAAAGATATTCTACTTTTAGTTAGCTTAAACACTTCATAAACCATCACCTACATGCCTACTATCTGTATTTTTGCAATATATCCTTCGATAGAGCTGAAATAGGCCTAAATTTTTTTCCAAATTCCTATTTCAACCATCAAAATATTCTCCTAAAATTTCATTAGGTTTGGATGAGGGAAACTCCAGATATTAACGTTTTAGTATTTCAACTCTAGATTAGGATTTGACAGGACAACAAGCACCCAATTTGCAATTATCTTTGTTTAAATGTTTCAAATTCATTTTCAACACTTCACACTACTCCTGTAGGTTTTCATTAAACTTATCTACACTTTTCCTTCTTTGACTTACCTCAAAAACCATCTACAACATTATCTACAATGCATGTTTCTTCTTGACAAGCAAATTGTATATACCTGATTTCATAGAAAATTGCAATCAAGATTATATGTGATGTTCATAGGCACTTTAAAGTATTGAAAACCACATTATATCTTATATTTTTACCCTTAAACAATCCTTTCACAAGAGAATGAATTTCTTTATTCAATAAAAACACCAAAATCTCATAGAAACATGCTCAAACAATAGTTCATACAAGCCACTTTACATCCACTGGTTGGATCTTCGCAAACACTTAGGGGCTTCCAAGAACACTGTTCAAGCCTAGTTGTAGCTTTGCAAACAAAATTGTGCTCTGTTTGTGCTGAAGAAAGCTTTGGCACTGGTGAGTTCTATTTTTTTTAATCCTTGTGTAAAACTATTCTTTGCATAGCTTTCTTGGTGAGTATTTAGTTTCTACTCTAAATAGTAGCTCGGTTTGTTAAAAATAAAAAATGATATGCATAGCTCCTTATGTTAGGATCAAAGTCCCCTTGCTCATTTTCATAGATCTCATTGTTGTGCTTGAATTTCGGTGTGCAATCCAAACAGGACATAAGCAGACATCAATTTTAACAACCTTGTGATTCTGTCTTATCACTTTGATGAAGCTTCCCTTCCTTTGCTGCATTTTCTGCAAGGACTTTGAATAGCTGTGATTCTCTGTATACACAATGGATTTTTACATCTCCATGGCATCTTCCATGAACTAAATACATTTTTCCCTTTTCCTATTAATAAGAGCTTGAAAGGCTCTTCTTGAGGAAGCCTGCAGTTGGGGATCTATCACACGACATATGATTCTGTCTAAATAAGCCATGCCTAGGGATCTATCACAGATTAAATCTGATGCTGTCTAAATAGCAAATGAATAAACATGACTTCTAGCAAAGAATAAACAGGATTCTAAAGAAAGAGGTAAGAAGTTGGGAAGACTAACTCCCTACGCCTCTTCCAGCAAACTTATTTCTTCAACAAGAAACTTATTTGGAGAGTACATCTTTTGCAGCAAGGAGGTCATGCAAGTAAGCCTTGAACATTCTAGTGAGACAATACAATGCATGTTAGGCTCATCAAGAAACAACTCGATGTCTCCCTGTATAATGAGCTTCTATAGCATTCCCTTGATGGAATTCATCAATATTTTGAATTCAATCATAGCCTCCGCTGAGTTAGAAAAATTCCTAGGCAATGCATTGAGCTCTGACTACCTCCTAGACAACATTGAGTCTATTTTTTCACAATTTGAGGAAAGCATTTGCTTATACCTATTGCTTGGATTTGCATCAACCTCTCAGCCAATACAAGTATTCCAACCATGGATTTTTTTATCTTTGAAAAATTTGGGTCTCTTTGAAATAGTTCCTTCTCCAACTACCTTTCCTAGGCATTTGATTCATTCCCAATTCTATTTCTGACACAGACGTATCCAAGGCTGATATTCACACTCACAGCATCCACTGTAACTTTCTCAAACAAACCTTCAGCAGCTTTGTCGACTTTCGTAACCACCGCTAAAGTTTTTTCACCCTTTTCATCAACTAACTGTGACATTCTTATAGATTCACAAGTTGGGAAATTGACAGAGGTAGACAACACATTCAGAATTATACTCTCTTTAGGAGTTATATACTGTTTGATAACTTAAGAAATTTGGTCAGAAATGTCCTGCGATTGGCCATGTACAGGAACCCTGGTGATGCCTGGAAAATCCACCATTGTGAGATCTGGAATGTTGGATTTGCTTACGTTCAGTGTAATTGGGGTGTCACTGATACCCTTCCCGGCTCCTGTAATTTCATCTGTAGCCACATTTAGAGCTTCTGTAATTTCGTACTTAAAAATGTTGTTCTTCACTCCATTGTATTCTATGGTAATCTTAGTCTCTTGGCTTTTAGAACTCTGCAACCTCATGATGAGGGGAACTCGAGTACAAATCCACTGGCCTTTAGGTAGGTTAATACCTGCCAGAGATCCAAGCACGCTGGATTTACCAGACGACTGGTCTCCCACAACAACAATACTAAGCAATTGAATGCCTTCATCACTCCCAGATTTCGAAGTGTATCAATAGCATCCAAGAGCAGTCGAATATGCTCGTTATAACTCTTATCCAAGTGGAGATTTTCCATCATGCTCAAAATCTCCCTGCTCTGTGCAGACATTGCTAATTTGTCACCTTTATAGAAACAATCAGATTGTGACAATAATATTCAACAAGATAGCAATGTATTACAGTAATAAATCAATAAAAATAAGGATTAAACCAAACATTTTATAGGATTTTTGATGTTTCCACTATCTATGAAATTAATAAAAGATTTCTTCCATCAACTCTGTGTGATTTTTGATTCACTGTCCATTATTTATCATCTTACAAATACATATAGTGATTCGAAATACATACATCCAATAAATCATCTCCTTGTCTGATAATCATCTTAGTGGAAGCATTCCAATTCTTCTGAGCAACTGCATATCTCTGATTGAATTGAGCATTGGCTACAATAGTTTCATTGATACAATACCCCCTATTTTGAGCTTGATTAAGAATCTGTCCTATCTTTACCTTGAAGGCAACATGCTTACTGGTTCTATCCCTCCTTCTCTTAGTAATTGTTCTAAATTATATTACATTGCATTTTCTCACAATAATATCACAAGGACCATTCTGTCTCATTTTGGCAAGCTTAACAATTTAAAATACCTTTACCTACAGTTCAACAACTTGAAATTAAAAATCCCTGCAGCTCTTCAGTAATTTTTCTTCACTCGAGAGATTGTTTTTAGGGGGTAAGCTCCCTGTTTGGCACATTTACTAGCTGAACTTGGAAATTTGGTAACCACAGAACAGCATTGGGTAACCACACAACATTGAGGAGGCTGAAGTTGTCTGGAAACTATTCTTCGAGGATCTAGATATTAAATTTTCCTACTTCTACAAAGGTTCTATCTCTCATTCAAATAAATTCTTAGGGACCCTCCCTGCATCCTTGGCTAATTGTACATAGCTTAAGCTTATAGATTTTAGCAAGAATAGATTGACATGTGTGATTCCATCAAACCTCATTGAAAATTGTCAAGATTTGAGGGTTGTAAGTCTTGGCTCTAATAAGCTTGAAGGTGGTATTCCTTTATGGATTACAAACTTGTCTAAGCTACAAGTGTTGGATTTATCCAATAATAAATTTGGGGGAAAATATCCCCTGCCCTGGAGGGCCAAGAGGGATTTAGAAACCTTGAATCTTTAGAAGTGAGTGGTAATACACTGTATGAGGATAACGATGAAAGGAAATGAGTATACCCTCACCTATGTGCTGGAAGCAAACATAATTTTGGACTTGTCAAACAACAATCTTGCAGGGGAAATACCAACAAGCATCGGGAAGGTAGGATGCTGTTGGCTAGATTTTCTGCATAGCACAAAACCTAGGCAGTCATGAGATAAATCTCCCTCATTTACCGGTGAGGCTCCCGTGTCAGATTTGTCAATTAAAATATGCTAGTATCTATATGGGGTTTTACTTTAACTGTTCAGCTCATGAACCATAGCTGTACAGTTCTGCAGCAAGTAAGCAGCTGTTTAAGAAAGGAAATATTTATAGAAGAAGGGAATTATATAAACACAGAGAAGAAATGGGGAAGATGTGCATCCCAATCAATAGATAACAGAGTTGATTGCATGCACATAGAAGAAACCAATAGATATAAACACAGAATTATAAGCAAAGGCAGCTCTAGATCTAGATCTAAAATAACACAAAGTTTATTCAAAGATCTAAGATAGAAAGCTAGAAACAAAATACACCGTGACACAAAGTTCTCCGGAAATCTGCTCCTGTATATTCCTTTGCTTCAAGTGGCTCTCAAGGGTTTCAGCACAAAGTCTGGAACACAAGAATGCTGCTTACAAATTCTGATCATTAACCCGAAGGTTCTTCCTCTACTTATAGAATGTAGAGGGGCAATTACAAGTCGGAAGCTTTTAGTTGAACTGGCACATGTGGAAGTCGGAAAGGAAACAACTGGCAATCTCCCTCCTGGAATTCCTCTTTGCATGACATGCATGATTTGCAACTGAAAATAGAACCTTCTATTTTGCACGTCTGCCACCTATCTCCAAGTAGTTGACTTCTTCAAGTAATGGCTTTTAAACCAATCACTTAAGTTGTATAATTTAATTGATCGCTCAATTACTTTGTCGGAGGAAATAAGAGAAAGAAGAAGAAAGAGGAAAGCTGCAGTCTTGTCCTTTTTCATATTCTGCATGCAGCTGATTCTTTTGCCTTTGATTCTCACCAAACTGGATCTGGGAAGCTGGATCTGGATCTGGATGGAAGCGGCTGGATCTGGAAACAAGCTGGACTGGAAAGCTTGCGGGTATTGCCTTTGACATGTCTTCCTTCTTATCCTTGAAGCTTTTGCAGTTCTTCTCCAGTACATGCATCAGTGCAATGTTCTGCCGTAAATAACTCATCATTTTTATTTTAAATTCCATATGAGCAATTAAAATTTCTGGAAAGCACTCCGGGTGAATGCAACTTCAATGAAGGCTTCAACTGGAAGATTGGAAGCACATGCACAAGATCCTGGAAGGAATTTTCCACGCACTGACTTCTTCACGGGCTGCATTTGAAACAAGAGGATGAAGCCTTTGTGCCGGAAGCTTTTGCAATTATGAGATCTGGATCTGGATCTGGGCCTATGATGTCAGCAAATCTAGAAGTAATGCATGATTCTGCTGAGCTTTCTTTTTCATCCCACTTTGCCATGGTTGGAGCAATCTTTGTCTGAACAATTCTTTTTTCTCTTTATTCAGCCGGAATTCTTCAAAACTGGTGCAGATCTGGATAATTCTTCAGATTCGGAGGATATATTCAATGTATTGGACATTGATTTAAGCTCCCTTTCTCTTATAAAAGCACCTGTAATGAATTCCTGCAATTAATTCAGACAAAGATGGCAACCGGAACATGAACAGTGGATTTTAATCATAAAAATCTGCATAATTCAAGCCTGCTGCCCCAAAATTTGATGTTTTATTTGCATGCAAAGCAAGCATGAATTTTACCAACTTCACCTGAGCACCTGTATCACTTATGCAAACAATTATCCAGACACAAATCAACCTCCTTCAACCTGTGCGCCAATTCTGGAAGCTTTCAGCATTAATTTCACCTTCTTCTGAGCAAAAATCCTCTTCAAATGGGGCGCACTTTTCCTCTGGGCTGCACTTCTCTGCCTGTGAATTAATTAATTCATCCTTATGGCAGCCCCTGCTTATATAATCCTCATGATTCTATAATTAATTAATGTCTTTCCTATTCCTGGCAATTAATTAATTAATTAATAAGCTTCACTCTTCAAATGGGGCGCCTATTTTGTGCATGCTTATGGCTGCCATTAAATAAATTAAATTTATTTAATTTTAGACTTCTGCTTCCAGTTAACTCAAGCCTCACAGTATGCTTTGACCTTAGCCACTGAAAATAGGAATTAATTTAATCATTTAATACTTTAAAAAGTATTATTTCTCTCCCAAAAGGGGCGCACTTTTTGACATAAAGGGGCTGCATTAAATAAATAATTATTTATTTAATTTTAGAACAGTCTATTTTCAACCTCCTTTTGTCCATTTACCTTGTTGACTTTTCCACAAGCCTGGGCGCCAAAATTGGGTGAATAAATATTAACAAATATTTATTTAATGCATTATTATTCACCCAAGGTGGGTCGCACTTTTTGGAATAAAGAATTTCTATTTTTAAAAGTCAGATGACAATGGGATTATTTACCCTGCAAGGCAGCCCTGAAAATCCCATGATTCACTTTCATAATGGGATTATTTACCCTGCCAGGCAGGCAATAAAATCCCATGATTCACTTAAGTGATTTTTCTTTTATTCCACAATGGGAATTTTTACCCTGCAAGGCAGGTAAGAAATTCCCGCCTGCCTGCTGCCTCTAATTTTCCCATTGTGACTTAAGTGACGTTGCTTCCATGGGAAAAAGTACCCTGCTAGGCAGGTACAAAATTCCCACCTGCCTGCTGCTTCCAAAAATCCCATGATCCACTTCAAACCTTCTTTTTCCAAAAATGCGGCCAGCCCAGAAGAGGCTTTTTGGTGCACGACTTCGTCTTTTCCAAGAGAACCAGACCTCCGATGGCGAATTCCTTCTGGCACAACGTGCGTATGTGATCTCCAGATACTCCAGGCCAAGAATCAGGCCAAACCGGCAAAGGAATTGATCCAGAGAAATTTCACAGAAAACGAAACGGGAAAACACAAAAACACAAAACGTTGCCAGAAGTCACAAATAAAGCATAGGAGTCATTCTTGGTTAAAACCCTACTGGTATATGGGAATAATGATATGTACGATCACAACAGGGTTAAACCGGAGCACAAATTGCCTCAAACGGGGCTCAAAATAATTAAATACAAATTTCCCGCAGGCAAATCCCGACGACAGAATATAACAATTTTGGGCATCTGGGTATTTGGTGAAAATGGCTAATATGGCTCCTTGGGAATATCTTGACACAATACAAGAACTTTCTGGCAATAAAAACACAAAACGACCCATTATTTTAAAAGTACGAAATTTTTTTTTGGATAGGGTAGTCTCAGATTTCAGGGTGAAATCTGGGGACACCAGTCGGCTCCGTCTGTGGACATCTTTTCCTCTGTCAGAATGACAAGGGAAAAGATGAGATCCCAGCATCTCTGGTTTCGTATCTTGTCTTTTGGGCACGGGGTCAGGCAAACAAAAACAACACAACACAAAAACAAAACAAGGAAAAACAAACAAAGTTTTATTTATATACATACAGGTTTTATCCTACTTTTTTATGTCTGAAAAAGCTTCAGATGCTACCCGTTGAAAGGCAGTGGTAACTCAATTCCATCCCGGTAGGCAAGGAAGAAAGTATCCATTCCTGCAGCTCTTTTGATCATGAAGGGCCCTTTCCAGAGTGAATCAAATTTGTCGTGCATGCCCTTCGGTTCATATCTCTTGTCCCACCAGAGTACCCAGTCTCCGATCTTGAACTTCCTTTCTCTGGCCTTCTTGTCAAATACTCTGGGCAAGTCCTTATCAACTTCATCTGGTGGTGGCTCATCCTTTCTTCTCTCTGTGGTGGGTAAGTCTGCATCAACTTGCTCCATTCCCAAATTTATTTGCTGCATTTATGAGGAAGAACTATCACCATATTCTTTGTTCTTCTTCAGGTACTGATCATGCTTGTTGAAAGTCTCCACTAAGGAAACTAAACCCTTGGAGATTTTGTTACCTTTTGGTTGGACTACTCCACTACTGTCATCATAACCTGGATCAGCTTTTCCTTGTGACTGTTTGTCGTGGTGGTGATTTACTCCCTTCAACATGCAGACATGCAGATGTTTTTTCAGCCCCACTAATTATGGACTTTGGGGTGGTAGACCATCTCCACTTTATAGTTTCCTTGTCTGAATATGGACGGTAGTCTATCCGGATTCAATAGTGCAGCTGTGACTGCCAAAGAATCTGCCTTGGAGTTCTGATTTATTGGAATGAAGTCAATAGAGAAGGCTACAAAATGAATGTGGCAGAAAGTACTCTATCTCTGTAATGCTCCAGCTTATCTCTTTTGACTTGACTTTGCCCTCGAACCTGCTTTACTAGAAGTTCAGCATCTCCTTGGGCTTTGAGGAGTTTTACTCCTTTCTTTTTAGCTTGCTCCATTCCTAGAAGCAATGCTTCATACTCCGCCGTATATTGGTGTTCTCGAACATCAGCTTGTGGGAGTATGGAAATACCTCATGATCTGGAGATATTAACAGAGTGCCGGCTCCTGATCCAAAAGAACAACTTGTGCCTTTAAACTCCAGAGTCCAGACTTTTTCTTCTTCTTTTGCCGACTCTGGCTCTGGTCGAAGTTCTGCTCTGGAATGTCTTTATCCATTTCCAAGAAATAGACCCCACGGTCAGATTCCTGAAAAAGAATCTGAGATCTAGGATCCTCAGATTTTGTAACCGTGTACCTGGACTTCTTTTCGGCTCCAGCTTATGGTTAAGCCCTTTAATAGGAATATGAGCACAGGACCAATCCATCTTTACTTCTCCTCCCAGCTCTTTGCAGAAGTTTCTGCTCAGCAACATCCCATAGGAGACAGGAATATCTGCAACTAGAATTGTCATCTTTAATCTTTTGTCAGGAAAAGCTGCCAGAACAACTTGTGCATCTTTGATTTGTCCGATTAAAGGGACTTGTCTCTCCATGGAGTAGCACCTTTTTATGGTCTTTGTCAAGGTAAGCCCAAGAGCATCTGCAACTTTAGCTGGCATGACATTGTCAGAAGCACCTGAATCTAAATGCAATTGCTTAACTTGAAACCATTAAGCAATAAGGAGACATAGAAAGGTTCCACTCTTTCAGAAGATGGTGAGGATTTAACAACTGCAGTGTTGTTTTGTGGAGGAGTATCTTTGGGCTTAGGCAAAAGGCCTTTTGATGTATTGGATTGTCCTGGTGATTGTACATATTTGACTAGCCTATTTAACTGCTCAGGAAAGCTCTCAGGTATTCAGCTTCTGACATTTGAACTTTAGTTTTCTTGGCATGATCAATAATGTCAAAAGAAGAAATAGATTCAGATACCTGAGCCGCTTTCTGTGGTTGAGATGAAGAACTCACATGCTTACTTCAGGAGCTAAGGAAGAAGGTAAAGGGATGCCCCTTCTTTGTTCGTCTGCTAATGCCTTCAGCTTGGCGAGTTTGTGATCTTGTAAGTACTGCATATGTATGACCATGATCATCTTCATGAAGTTTCTCATCATCATGTTCAAATTTGTAGTTCAGGTAATTAATGTTGGAGTCGCCAGCAGGACCTATAAAATCATCATCCTCGAGCTGATCAGCGTCAGCTTCCTGGTCTTCTTCATTCATCTCCACGTTGTTTCTGGGAGCAGCTTCAATTGCTAATCTTTGGGAACCAGCAATGCGGTTCCGGTTGTTGTTGAAATTCCGAGCAGGGGCAATATTGTTGCCTTGAGCTATTTGAGCCATTTGTTTCTTTCATCTGCATCATCTCATTTGCTAACTTTTGCAGTAGTGAATCAGAAGTAGTAGCAGAGGATGAACTTTCAGCTCTAGAAGTGTTGCTCTTTATCTTTCCAGCCATGATGAGGTCGTCTTCAATTTCAACCGCCATGTTTTGAGCTGCTAACAAATCAGCAGGACGTGCTCTTCGCAGTTGATAGCTTACTTCAGGAAGTAAAGCATTGATGAAGAACACCTTTTGATTCTCATCATTCAGAGAAGCAGAAGCTTGAATTTTGTACAATAATCTTTGGAATTTTGCAATAAAATCCCGCATGTGCTCATGTGGCTCCTTCTTCAACTGAGTGAGTTGAGTAATCAATGTACTGGAATCTTCAGCTGGTTTGAATCTTTTCAGGAATGCATCCCGCATAGTAGCCCAGTTGGTTATGGTGCCAGGAGCTAGCCGGTAGAACCATTCTCCAGCCAAGTCATGCAGAGTCTCTATGAAGAGTCTGACAGATACATCTTCATGTTCGCCTGCAAGCACTCCACAGGATATGAAAAACGCAGCCAAGTGGTCATCTGGATTCTGCTTGCCATCTCCAAAGAATTTTGGAAAATTCTTTCTCGTCCCTTTAGGTAGATCATGCATAGGAGGAGTCAGATTCAGAGGCCCAAAAGCTGCTCCCCATGGGACAGGTACATCTGGTTGGTTGATTCTGCCATGATGAAAGGAGCATGTCTTCTCCTTGTGTAGACTTGATGAATAATTCCAGCTACCGGATTATGCTAAAGATGATCCGGATCTGGATGAGTGTGCACTCTCCTTCCTGGTGAGAGACTAGATCTGCGGCTTCTAACTTGAGGAGGATGATTGAAATTGAATTGCTCCTGCAGTCTGAAGAAATGATCAGTCCTTCCTTGCGCCTTCACAGATCGGGTGAATGGACGTTCAGCCAGGTTGAGATTTGTATGGAAAACACTCTGATCTTCAAGAGATAAGCTTTGATCTGCAAAGATAGTTGTTCCCCAGCGGAGTCGCCAAAAACTGTTGGCTAGATTTTCTGCATAGCATAAAACCTAGGCAGTCATGAGATAAATCTCCCTCATTTACCGGTGAGGCTCCCGTGTCAGATTTGTCAATTAAAATATGCTAGTATCTATATGGGGTTTTACTTTAACTGTTCAGCTCATGAACCATAGCTGTACAGTTCTGCAGCAAGTAAGCAGCTGTTTAAGAAAGGAAATATTTATAGAAGAAGGGAATTATATAAACACAGAGAAGAAATGGGGAAGATGTGCATCCCAATCAATAGATAACAGAGTTGATTGCATGCACATAGAAGAAACCAATAGATATAAACACAGAATTATAAGCAAAGGCAGCTCTAGATCTAGATCTAAAATAACACAAAGTTTATTAAAGATCTAAGATAAAAAGCTAGAAACAAAATACACCGTGACACAAAGTTCTCCGGAAATCTGCTCCTGTATATTCCTTTGCTTCAAGTGGCTCTCAAGGGTTTCAGCACAAAGTCTGGAACACAAGAATGCTGCTTACAAATTCTGATCATTAACCCGAAGGTTCTTCCTCTACTTATAGAATGTAGAGGGGCAATTACAAGTCGGAAGCTTTTAGTTGAACTGCACATGTGGAAGTCGGAAAGGAAACAACTGGCAATCTCCCTCCTGGAATTCCTCTTTGCATGACATGCATGATTTGCAACTGAAAATAGAACCTTCTATTTTGCACGTCTGCCACCTATCTCCAAGTAGTTGACTTCTTCAAGTAATGGCTTTTAAACCAATCACTTAAGTTGTATAATTTAATTGATCGCTCAATTACTTTGTCGGAGGAAATAAGAGAAAGAAGAAGAAAGAGGAAAGCTGCAGTCTTGTCCTTTTTCATATTCTGCATGCAGCTGATTCTTTTGCCTTTGATTCTCACCTGGATCTGGGAAGCTGGATCTGGAAGCAGCTGGATCTGGAAGTGATCTGGAAAAGCTGGATCTAGAAGCAAGAACTGTGGAGTGCGGGTATTGCCTTTGACATGTCTTCCTTCTTATCCTTGAAGCTTTTGCAGTTCTTCTCCAGTACATGCATCAGTGCAATGTTTGCCGTAAATAACTCATCATTTTTATTTTTAATTGCATATGAGCAATTAAAAATTCTGGAAAGCACTCCGGGTGAATGCAACTTCAATGAAGGCTTCAACTGGAAGATTGGAAGCACATGCACAAGATCCTGGAAGAAATTTTCCACGCACTGACTTCTTCACGGGCTGCATTCGAAACAAGAGGATGAAGCCTTTGTGCCGGAAGCTTTTGCAATTATGAGATCTGGATCTGGATCTGGGCCTATTGACTAGCAAATCTGGAAGTAATGCATGATTTGCTGAGCTTTCTTTTTCATCCTGCTTTGCCATGGCTGGAGCAATCTTTGTCTGAACAATTCTTTTTCTCTTTATTCGGCGGAATTCTTCAAAACTGGTGCAGATCTGGATAATTCTTCAGATTCGGAGGATATATTCAATGTATTGGACATTGATTTAAGCTCCCTTTCTCTTATAAAGCACCTGTAATGAATTCCTGCAATTAATTCAGACAAAGATGGCAACCGGAACATGAACAGTGGATTTTAATCATAAAAATCTACATAATTCAAGCCTGCTGCCCCAAAATTTGATGTTTTATTTGCATGCAAAGCAAGCATGAATTTTACCAACTTCACCTGAGCACCTGTATCACTTATGCAAACAATTATCCAGACACAAATCAACCTCCTTCAACTTGTGCGCCAATTCTGGAAGCTTTTAACATTAATTTCACCTTCTTCTGAGCAAAAATCCTCTCCAAATGGGGCGCACTTTTCCTCTGGGCTGCACTTCTCTGCCTTTGAATTAATTAATTCATCCTTATGGCAGCCCCTGCTTATATAATCCTCATGATTCTATAATTAATTAATGCCTTTCCTATTCCTGGCAATTAATTAATTAATTAATAAGCTTCACTCTTCAAATGGGGCGCCTATTTTGTGCATGCTTATGGCTGCCATTAAATAAATTAAATTTATTTAATTTTAGACTTCTGCTTCCAGTTAACTCAAGCCTCACAGTATGCTTTGACCTTAGCCACTGAAAATAGGAATTAATTTAATCATTTAATACTTAAAAAAGTATTATTTCTCTCCCAAAGGGGCGCACTTTTTGACATGAAGGGGCTGCATTAAATAAATATTATTTATTTAATTTTAGAACAGTCTATTTTCAACCTCCTTTTGTCCATTTACCTTTGTTGACTTTTCCACAAGCCTGGGCGCCAAAATTGGGTGAATAAATATTAACAAATATTTATTTAATGCATTTATTATTCACCCAAGGTGGGTCGCACTTTTTGGAATAAAGAATTTCTATTTTTAAAAGTCAGATGTCAATGGGATTATTTACCCTGCAAGGCAGCCCTGAAAATCCCATGATTCACTTAAGTCGTTTGACTTTCATAATGGGATTATTTACCCTGCAAGGCAGGCAATAAAATCCCATGATTCACTTAAGTGATTTTTCTTTTATTCCACAATGGGAATTTTTACCCTGCAAGGCAGGTAAGAAATTCCCGCCTGCCTGCTGCCTCTAATTTTCCCATTGTGACTTAAGTGACGTTGCTTCCATGGGAAAAAGTACCCTGCTAGGCAGGTACAAAATTCCCACCTGCCTGCTGCTTCCAAAAATCCCATGATCCACTTCAAACCCTCTTTTTCCAAAAATGCGGCCAGCCCAGAAGAGGCTTTTTGGTGCACGACTTCGTCTTTTCCCAGAGAACCAGACCTCCGATGGCGAATTCCTTCTGGCACAACGTGCGTATGTGATCTCCAGATACTCCAGGCCAAGAATCAGGCCAAACCGGCAAAGGAATTGATCCAGAGAAATTTCACAGAAAACGAAACGGGAAAACACAAAAAACACAACGTTGCCAGAAGTCACAAATAAAGCCCAGGATTCATTCCTGGTTAAAACCCTACTGGTATATGGGAATAATGATATGTACGATCACAACAGGGTTAAACCGGAGCACAAATTGCCTCAAACGGGGCTCAAAATAATTAAATACAAATTTCCCGCAGGCAAATCCCGACGACAGAATATAACAATTTTGGGCATCTGGGTATTTGGCGAAAATGGCTAATATGGCTCCTTGGGAATATCTTGACACAATACAGGAACTTTCTGGCAATAAAAACACAAATGTTAACAAATAAATCAGATGTCAGATGAACAGTTAGAAAAATTGAGACTTCTTTAAAAAATGTTTGTTATATCTTAGAATAAAGCTCTTGGAGCTTGTTTTAAACCATAGAGAGTATGTCAATTGTTTAATGTTACAAACATCCATTTCTTTACCTAGTTCTTCAAATCCTTTAGATTGGGTCATACTAGGTTTATTCTTTTATGTCATTCAAAAAATGCATTTTTGACATCAGAGATGGATTTCCCAACACATTATTAAGCAGTTGGCAATCAAGATCTATTACCTATGCTACATTTTTGACAATTAGGTGACCAAATGTTTCCACATAGTTTCGATACCGGTTTTTTAGTGTTCTCATACTTATCTAGATTTGAATTTCCATCTTTCTCTATCTGTTTATATTTTCCTCTTGTACTAGCCATCTCGATCATGACTATCTTTGCTTTTCAGGAGGAGGGACTAAATCCCAAGTATTGATTGGCTTCTCAATTGCTGGCATATATTGTTTTCATAGTCTATTTTTCCATCTTTCGTTAAAGATAGATAGCTCTATTCAAACATATTGGGGTCTCTATTGTATACATATGACATTCAGGCATTCATGCTTATCTATGTTGTTAGTTACTGAGAAACTATGAACAATCTCATTTTCAATCTATATTCAATACTGATTTCCTATCATGCATTACATTATTTTCACAGTTTTTAATTTCAGGTTCATTTTCATTAGAATCATCATGAAGCTAATGTCGAAGTCTTAATAAGAACAAACAGGTATGTGCTTATTATCCGAATTATTCATACATTCTTATATGTTCTATCACTTTTTCTACCTTCATCTTGACTTCATTCATGTGATCCTATGACCCTTAGTTGTTTACAGGGAACAATCATCCTAGCTAAATGACGCTCAGACAAAGCAGGTTTAGGATAAAAACTTCTTCCATTTTGATTTCGGAATGAACTAGGGAATTGCAGGTGCCAAATATGTCTAATTCCTTACATAATAACACCCCATTTGGCTTGTCTCCATGATCAAGCACATTTTCTGTGTTTGTCAATATGTATATATTGCTTGGCAGGTGCCAATGACAGCAGTGGGTGCATTGCTGATGGACAAATCTGGTAGACGACCACTTCTTATGGTATGAACTTAGGCTCTGACAAAAGGCTCTTATAAGGATTTTCATTGCTTATTTACTTGGACATTAAGAGAAAATTTTCTTTAGATTGCTGCTGGAGGAATGAGTGTCAGTTGCTTTGTGGTTGGATTGTCCTTCTACATACTGGTAATTACACTTTTCACATCATTATCTCCACTCATTTCTACTGTTGAGATTTATTTTCATTTATTTAAGTTGTTCACTGCAAGCTTTAGCATTCTTGATGTTTGTGCAAAGGAAGTAGTCATTCTCTTTTTAATCATGGATAATATTGGTATGGAGATGCCATTATCATCCAAAGATGGATCTAGAAGTGGGATCCAAAATGTCAGGCTTCATGCAGCTGACTCCAGGAAAATCCAACAAAAAACTAACCTGCAAAGAAACTAACCTAAAGACACAACAAAAACTGTAGTTGAAAAGAATATAATTTTTATTGACAATGGAGCTTTGATGTTACATATGTCCACAAAGGATCAATCACTTCAGACAATTATTCAAGTACATAAAAGTATAAACTGCAAAACAGAAATTAGAGCTAAAGATCACAATTATTCATGTTTATTGTGGATTATCTCGACTCATTTTCTGTTATACAGGGGCATTCCCATCAATCTGCTCTGAAATTGCTTGGAAGCAGGCTAGCTCTAATTGGTCTATTGGTGAGTGTTGTGCCTCAATGGTTTCACTGGGCATTTTTCGTATATAATGCTTGTACATTTTTACTCAAATTTCATTCATGTAGTGTAGAATATCCACTAGAGAAAAAACAGATGTATAATGGCTTCTTTTTGGCTTTTCTGTACAGGCTTATATCGAGAACATTTTCACTAGGCATGGGTGGAATTCCATGGATTATAATTCTGAGGTTAGTTGTCGATACAAGTTGTGAAAATGGATTGACAGTAATGAGTTAGTGATAACTATTTTTTTGCAGTGACAAAATGTAAAGCAATCAGGTCGATTTTAAAAACTAATTATTGCCCTATTCTTGTTTTGGTAATTTGTTTTTGGCTTTTGGTTAGATTTGTTACCCTTTTTATTTTTAAATTTGATCTTATTTCTTAGAATACAATGCACTCTTTCTTTGCCAATGATTTACCAGAATTGCATAAAGTTTCCATTAAATTCAAAGCTTAGATTTCCAAGATTTCTTATCTTTGCTAAGAGGTTGCTCAAAAGTTGGCTTTTGCTTTTTGTTGAAGTTTAGAAAAATTACCTCAAAGTAGCATTTCTGAGTGGAAATTCATGAGTGGCATTCACTTAGAAGTCAAAATGGTTGACATTAGGTTTTTTCTTGTATGAGGAAGCACTCAAGGGTTTGCAAATCTAGAACCCTTTTGTAATTTGTCATTGTATTTCAAGGGTTCAAAATTTATGAACCCTTTTAAATCTTATCTTATTCAACTGAATATGAAATAAAGTATTTATGGACCTAAATTAAATTGGACAAAATCCATTTAACTGTGACTTAATATTTGTTATTTTTGCTAAATTAGTTACTAGATCACTCTGAATCATAGATTCATGTAACTTCGTTCATTGCTCTATATGAATTAATGGTTAATAATTAGTTAAATTATAACGCGTACCTTCGTGCATCAATTCCAATTCGTATCGTCCTAGAGCCTCGCTTAGACTTTAAATTAGTATGTCCCGATATGAAGACTGAAAATGTTATCATGTATTGCTCTCGTAAGGAGATAATACATGATCTTGTCTCTATGTTGATACGCAAACGTTATCCGCAGTATTGTCTCTAGAGTCAGACAAAAATTCATATTCGTCTCACAACAGCCCATAATTTGTGAGCCATGAATTCTGTCCTTCAATCGAGATCATCCATAATGTTGAGACAATATTCCCATTCACCCGCTCTGAGACAATCAATAGAGAAACTGGTTAGAAGTCATGTTTACTATTTGAGAAATTTAGTCAAACAAGGATTCTATTAATGTTTTAAAGGACCCCCCTTGTCTTATTTCAATACCAGTTCACATTCTAAGTGATAGAAATCCGTTTTCTCAAAATTGACCCTGTAAAATTTATCAAAATCAAATTCATAAGGTTGCTGTGAGAATAGGACATTGAGATCTTTCCAGAAGGTCCTCGTTTTCCAAAAACTGAGTTCCTAATCAAAAGTTATGGCCTTCTAAATTTTTTACTTCATTTCGGGCTCAAAATAATCTAACTGGCAAATTTTAAATGAATAAAATATTCTTGGGTGGACCTATGGGCTAAAAATTTCCTTTTTTCTTATTTTTTCCCAAAAGGTGCAAATTCATGAAGTTTCTTGCCGCTCCGCTAATTTGCAAGCCTTCATTTTGTCTAAAAATGATCTAAGTCCAAAAAGTTAATTTGGTAATTTTTCCTCCACGGCCCCGCCGCTTCTATATTGCAGCCAATCATTGATCGACACGTGGCTTCGTTGGGCATCGGAGGAGGCTCGGATCAATTTTAACCTTAAGCACTTTCAAAAATAAATTTGGAAAAATTTGTAAGTTTTCCCCGCAGTCCCACTAGCCTACCCACAGTAATCAGGTGCTGCCACGTGGCTTCACGAGGCGTCGACGGAGGAGTGGATCTTTTTAAGCCTTAACGCTTCAAAAAAATTTTGGGTGAAAATTCCAAATTATCCCCACCGGCCCGCCAAACCGCAGCTAATGGTTGGCTAACATGTGGCATCTTCTCGCGTCGGCGGAGGCATGGGTTCCTTTCGACCTTTTTGCCCTTCCTTTTGAATAGTCAAATTTTCCAAATGTTCCCCGCCGACCCGCTGACCTGCAGCCAATAAGGAGCTGCCATGTGGCCTCCCTAGGTGTCGGTGGAGGTGCGGGTGTAAAATTCACTTTGTCCCAAAAGGGAAAAAGTGCTAAATGTCTTCCCCGCTATGTCGGCCCACGTCTGGGAAAATTTTTCTTCCCCACTCTGCCGGTCTGCTTTTCTCCTCTAGGAAAATTTTCTCTCGAAGTCTGCAGGCCCGAGTTGGGGAAAATTTTCCTCCCCAAGCTTGCAGGCCCGCTCTTGGGAAAATTTTCACCCCAAGTTTCACCGGTCCATAACTTGAGAAATATGAAGAGTTAGGAGGACTTATTTATATCACCAGAAAGGTGAGGAAATTCCCTATCTAATGAGAATATTTTTAGGAAGTTTTAATTGCATTAATCATGGGAAAAATCAATTTATTGAATATTAAACGAGTTTTGGGAGTGCGTAAATAAGAATTTACTCTGATAATTTTAAATATGTATTCTTTTCCCCCACTGTAATTAAACCTTGCTCTTGTCTTAGATCTTGTGGAATTAAATACCTTGGGTATTTAATTGTTTTGGTCCCTTAACCCTAAAATTTTAATCAGGGAATATTTAGCTAAAATGTCAATGTAATCAGTGATTAAATTAATCCCTAATGAGATTTGAGCTAGGTGTGGACTTATTACACTTGTTGCTTTATAATGTGGAATTAGTAATTATTATAATGGGAAAAGTTATCAGTTGAATTTAATTGTCCTTGAGACTTTGGTTGTTAACACTTTAAAAATATATTATTCCATAATTTTGTAACTAAACCTAGGTTGTTCATGGGTCTCAAGTGGGAGATTTTAGCGGGCGTTACACTTGGTATCAGAGCCGTGGGTTCAAAGCTTGGACCCTTGGGAACACTAGAAAACTTGAGACATGAACTGTAAACCTAGCACACTTTTGAATCTAAGAAAACAAACTTGTTTGAAAATTGAAAAAGAAATGCGTATGAAGAAATATTACATTACTCTGTTCATTTGAACTACCAAAATTAAAATAATAATAAAATAATAAGTTGTTTGAATTGTTGTACTTGCTCAGTGATGTTTTTTCTAAACCCTGGTAACTAAGAATGTCAAATTAAATTGATTTTTGTGAACTTCTAGTGTAGTGGAAACTTGGTTCCCCTATGAAAATGTGTTGTTTTACAAGTCCTAAAACTTGATTTAATTGTATGATGCGTTAAGCCCTTTGTTGAGACCCTTCCTTATTGGAGTTGTTGGAATGATAAATTGTATGGTGTGAATCTTGTGGTTGGACAATAGTGGTTGTGTCCTGGGGTCGGGAAGAGTTAATTAGAAGCTGTTTAGAGCTTCCTTCCTTCAGTAGTTAGGAAAGTTGGTCTGGTTGTTAGTTTTTCATTTTGTTACCCATATGGGAGAGTGGACATTAAGTCTGGGTGTCGTTTATGACCCAATCCTATGCATGTGTCCTTGGAACTGACCTCGAGGCAGAGTACCCCTATTGGTGGCCATGAAGGGCTGCAGAGTGAATGTGGTGTTAATGTTTTGTATTTTACATTCGTAAACTTGTGTCATTTTATCAAGGACCAACATCTTATTTTATGATTGGATTGAGAAGCTCTGAGGCTCTTCTAGTTATTTATATTTTTGTGAGAATTTTCAGACTTTACAATGTGGCTACTTAGCCATTTTCCTTGATTGCCGATATTTCTTGGACTTTATTTTGATTGGTGACTCGGAGCTCATTATGTTGTTGGACTTAGCTAAACGTTACGTGGATTTCTTCTTGCATGATGATGAGCTGGTTCTATGCTACTTGTATTCATGACATTTTTTCATATGGGGGTACACCCTGGGTGTCTTGATGTCCTCTTAGGTGCTTAAAGTTATGCCTTGGTTTTAGATGCAGGAACCTTGAGTGAATCTAGGATCTTAGAGTGACATTTTTTCATTACTCGACCTTGTTAGATAGAGTTCGTTGTGTTGTGAGATAGTTGGCAATCTGTTAGTGGTGGGTGATTCTCTTACAAGATGTAAGAGCTTGAACCTCATTGGAGTAGAGGTCAAAAGTTTAATTATGGGTTGATGAATTATGGTGGGATCGGTTTGCTTTTGGCTGGCTGAGATGTTAGTGGAAAAGTGTTTGTCTGGTAGTGGCTTCTCTTCGATGGCATGCTAAGTTTTATCAAGAGTTCCTCATTTCATTATATTAAGTAGTGACTTGAGGATTGTATGCATCTTGGTAATTATGGTTAGATTTAATTCCATTCGAGTATTGTGTGTAAATTAAGTGATTGTTTTCCCTCTTGACCTATAAATAAGTCTACCCTTTCCTTAACTTTTTTTTAGTTACTATGAATAATACTCTATGACCTATTAATTTTGGATTAGTGGAGACACTTATGGATGCTTTGAGTATTTTGGACCATGACATTGTGATGATAGTGTAATTAGACCTTGATAATTTAATCTAGATGGTGGTATTTTATAATGTGATTCTTCTTGCAAAACTGTAACTCTTGGTCAGTAAAGCCATGTTGAATAAGATCATGTTGATTGGAATTCCCTTACATTTGATGCTTTCTAGTGAGTATGTGGTGTTCTTATAGTTGAAATATTTCCTTTCATTTTGATTGCTTGGTTGGTGGTATCAAATATGTTGTAGATTTGAAAACTTTCCTTGTCTTCTTGAAGGTGAGTAAAATGTTTTGAAACAAAAATGTTCACTACCCTAGTAGATGCAGTAAAAGTAATTATGACTTCATTAATGACGTCCTCTTTGTAACTGAGAGAACTTGTAGAAACCCACTAGCCTACAATGTTTTATGATACTTGTAATTAGTGTTAATGTGAATTCTCAGAAATATTGTTGTGATCCATGTTGGTTGATTGTTTTTCCTAGTTCTTACAAAATAATAATGTGCAAATCTAGAAGATGTTGAATGTCCCTTGTTTCCTTGAAATTAAAAAAAATGTGATGTGTCGACATTTACCTCACTCTCCCATAAAATTAATAGATGGATATGCACAAGAGAACAAAGCTTTCCTATTAAATTTTTAATTGAAAATTTGAGTCACCCAAACATCATAAAACTAAATTGAGGAAATTTGTCCACATGGATGCAAAGTAAATAAAATGGAACATAAAAGAGAAAATTACAATGCTTTAACTGACCTTGGTTAGATTAATAGAAGAAATAAAAAATGTAGAAGAAATAGAAAAGGAAAAAAAAATTCCAGCTTCAGGAATATTAATCTAGACAAGTAAGATAAATATTTCTCTTTTCAAAACTAATGGCGAGATATACAATGCCACCTTAATGGTGTCCTTATAAAATTCTCACCTACCGTCATGAATGAGTGAAGAATACAATTTGGAGGTCAGTTGGGGTAATTAAGAAAGACTAAAGGAATGTCTTCAAACTTGTAAGAGGGGCATTCCTAAATGCAACTTAATTGTTGATTTATAAACATAAGTAAATTCCCATATGGAATTTTGGAAATCATAGTTGAACTTGAATGAAACCATCTTAATTGGCAATTTACCCAGCTAAATCTTTGGAAAAATAATGTGTTCTAGACTTCTGCCAGTACTCCTTGTTAAAAGTTAAATTCCTCATCTTTGTGCCTAGAATCTTCTGGGATGATTTTGTGGTCATTACATTATTAGTCCAGCTCAATTGGCAAGTAGGTGGCTCATTTTTGGGTTGAGAACTTTACAAGACTACCGCCCTTCTTGGGTTGAGTAGTTACAGGTTTTTTACCGCCCCCTGGACGGGACCTAAGTTTATTGTCTTTTGAACACATGTGTCCTTTAAAAAGGACTAGATCTCATTAAAAATTATATTGCATTAGAATGCAAAAATCTGAAGAAGAGAAAAGTTCTTTTTTTGTGAGGATGGAATTTGAGATCAAAAGTTACTTAGCCACTTTTTTGATTGTCGATTTCCTTGGATTTTACCTTGTGAAGAGCTCATTATGTTGTTGGAATCTTAGCTAATCATTGTGGTTTTCCGTAACCTCATGCGTCTGATGAGTATGGTTTCCTATGGTATTTTTGTGGTATTTACATCGTATGGGGGTACACCCTAGGTGTCTTAAATGTCCTCTTAGGTGCTTAAAGTTATGCCTTGGTTTTAGATGCATGGAACCTTGAGTGTATCTAGAATCTTAGAGTGACCTTTTTCATTACTCAACCTTTTGTGGGAAGAGAGTTCGTTGTGTTGTGCAGTTCTAGTTGGCAGATGTTAGCGGTGGTGGTGATTCTCTTACAAATCAATAAGAGCTTGAACCTAAGTCGGAGTAGAGGTGTTTAATTTAGGTTGATGAATTATGGTGGGATCATTTATTTACTTTTGGCTGGCTGTGGATGTTAGTGGAAAATTGTTTGTCTGGTAGTGGCTTCTCTTCGATGGCATGCTAAGTTTTATCAAGAGTTCCTCATTTCATTATATTAAGTAGTGACTTGAGGATTGTATGCATCTTGGTAATTATGGTTATATTTAATCCCATTCGAGTATTGTGTGTAAATTAAGTGTGTTTGTTTTCCCTCTTGACCTATAAATAAGTCTACCCTTTCCTTAACTTTTTTTAAGTTACTATGAATAATACTCTATGACCTATTAATTTTGGATTACGTGGAGACACTTATGGATGCTTTGAGTCTTTTGGACCATGACATTGGTGATGATAGTGTAATTAGACCTTGATAATTTAATCTCGGTGGTATTTTATAATGTGATTCTTCTTGTGAAACTGTAACTCTTGGTCGTAAATCCATGTTGAATAGATAGCTGATTGTCTACTTACATTTGATGCTTTCTAGTGAGTATGTGGTGTTCTTATAGTTAAAATATTTCCTTGTCATTTTGATTTCTTGGTTGGTGGTATCCTGTGGTAATATGGGTGTAGATTTGAAAACTTTCCTTGTCTTATCATGTGAGTAAAATGTTTTCGCCAAAACAACAAACATTGTTAAACCCTAGTAGATCAGTAAAAGTAATTATGCTTCCTTAATGGGCCTTCCTTGTAACTTATTTTGAGAACTTGTAGAAACCCACTAGGAATGTTTTATGATACTTGTAATTAGTGGAAAAAAAAATCTCAAAATATTGTTGTGATCCATGTTGGTTGATTGTTTCCTAGTTCTTACAAAATTAATAATGTGTTTTCTATGTTGAATGTCCCTTGTTTTCCTTAGAATTAAAAATATAATGTGTTAATTTACCTCTCTCTCCCATAAAAGTAATAGTGTGATATGTTTACCCTTCCTTCCCTTAAAATTTTTAATTGACAAGTTGACTCACCCAAACATCATAAAACTATAATTGAGGAGATTTGGCCTTGAAGCTTAACAAATAAACTGGAACATAGAAAGAGAAAATGGTCCTTGCTTTAACCTTGGTAGATTAATAAAAGAAAAAAAAAACCATGTAGAAGAACAGAAAGGGGAAATGTTTGTCCATCTACCTCCCCTAGGAGTAAATTAAATACTTTTTCTCTTTTCCACCTTTACAGAATAACGAGATATCATGCCCCCTTAGTGGTCCTTATAACACAAACTTGTGATGTCATAATAAGGAGGAATTTTAATTAAGAAAACTCGTAAAGGAATGTGCTTAGCAAATGAAACTACAAATTTTGACTTAATTAGTTGAGTTATAAAATAAGTAAGATTTATGTGTATTGAGTGCAATGTTTAGTTGAACCTGTAGTTCTGTCGCCTACCTGAAATTGTGAAACACCTGGTGGATAGCAATGTGTTCTAGTTGCTTAGTACTTTCTTATTCATAGATGTATGTGCCTTTCTTGTGGGATTTTTGGGTCATCATACCCTTATCGTCCCATAGCTCGATGAGTGTGAGTTGTGGTCCTTTTGGATTGAGACTTATCTGTTGTTTAAGAAGCAACCTCCTTGCGTGTTGTCTTGTCCTTGGAGACCTAAGTTATTGTAATTTTAAGGCAACATATGTTAAGGATATAAAATAACTTTGGGAAGTCTTCTTTTCTTCATATTTTCTTGGGTCACCTTGTTATTGTTGCCCCTTTTCCATTAGGATGGAAAGTGCAAGATGATGTTATTCACTTTTGATACGATGCACCCTTGGATTGTAGTTGGACCCCGTGTTACTTGTTCTTCTCCCTAGCAACCTTGAGTGGTCCTTGGTGTTTCTTGTGCTCTCTTTATGGTTATTCTGAGCTTGAGTAGGAAATAAGATAAATAAATCCCATTGTGCTATAATGTATGGTACTTGTATTGATATGTTAGTTGCTAGGGGATATATATATATATATTTTTCTTTTGCTAAATGGTTGACTTCTTTAGATTTGGTTGGTATGGTGTGTTCGATTCATAAAACAAAAGTGTAAAAATCAGACTATAGGAAAACTTGTGGTCTTGACTTCGCTTGTATTACCATGAAAAGTTAATTGTACCCTCTCGAGTTATAGAATTTCTTTCCTTGAATAGTTCCTTGATTTTAAATGTTTTTCTGATTTAGGTGTCGTTGTTGATTAACCTCATCTTGTGTGATCCTCAAACTTTGGGACCTTGAGTAGACTTGTTCCTCATACAAAATTTGGTCATAGTTTATTTTTGCTAGCCTTGTCTAGATAACGAACACTGAAATAATGGCTTAAACTTAGTAGAAACCTTAACTTTTATTATTGTAGTATGTTGTATTCCTTGGGAAACTATGTGGTCATTCTCAAACTCATGGAATTCTCCTTATTATTCCTCTACTTGGTGGTTACTCTTAAGACTCTTTTGAACTCTTCATGTTATATTGTTATGTGTTGTATCTTGGTTGATAGCGTAAATTTACTCTCTAGATTTAAGTGTTCGTAGCCTTGCATGCAGAAAGTTTAGAACTCATCCCTTGCAATCTCCCTTCTTCTTGTTGAATTGCATTGGACCAAACTTAGGTTCTGTAGACCCACACTTGTTTGAAGCAAGCAATCCCATAATGGAGTGATCCTTTTTCTATTGCATTTGTTCCTATCTCTCTTTCCAGTGACTTCCAGGAGGAAGTTGAGTCTAAGGGGAGGGGGATGTAGTGCCCACTTCCCTTTGACACTTTTGATATTGATCATGATACTGCTGACTATATTATGGACATTATTATAGTTTTGATTTAGTATGGTGTTAGATGTCAGATCATGGATTATTGTTGACTCTGATTCATATATGATGCATGATGATTGTTAGAGACATTTTTATATAGATGTTGACATTCTGTTGGACATGGTTATATTTTTATGGATGTTGTTAGGACATGTGATATTTGGATATATTGAGTAGACCGAGAAAATTGAATTTAAAATTGATGATTATATAGTTGCTGATGAAATTGTAAGTGATATTGTTGATTGTCTGGATGTTGTTGTGATTCATATATATATTGATGATTTTGAAATTATATTATATTCATTTGGATGTTCTGATATGGCCATGAGGCCGAAGGGGTATTGGTATTGTGCAGGTTAAAAATATCACAACAAACATCGGGGGATTGGAGACCAAACATATTGGAATTATAGATGAATTCAACAAGGTCACCATGGCAACTAGTTTTGTTGTGTGTGTGTGTGTTTGATTGTTAGGGATTCCCATGGGGGGATCACCTTTAAATGTGACCAAGGGTTATGTGTATTTATTTATTTGGTTCCTTTTTATTGATGTTTGTATGTGTTTATTAAGTGATGTGTTTACCCCTTTCATTATTTATTAATTGTGGTAAATTAATGTGAGTAAACATGTTGTTAAAATTAATTAATCAAATTGGGACATAAGAAAGTAATTATTAGAGTTGTTGGCCTAAAATTAAAGTGTTGTAAGAAATGTGTAAGTGATGTGTAAGAGATGTGTAAATTAATTTTGGAGTATGAAACACTCCACCTTTTTGAAATTCGAATTTATCCTTGGAGGCTGATTTTGGAGGCTTGTGGGACAAGTTAAACTTGTCCCATACCTCTTAAATTTGCATGCCAACCTTACCTATGGTTGGAGGGTTTAAATCTAGCCTTCATTATGCATTTTTGTAAGTCAAGTTGTATGCTTTTATTGCACTTTCTTACATGTTTTAATTTCAGTCCTTATGAGGTGTGGGTTTGATTTGAGTGTGTAAGTAAAACTGTCATTTATTCACCCACTTATTTATTATGCCTTGGAGATTGAAGTTGACTTATGAGTTGGAGTTGAGGATGTGTGATGTGGCATCCCACATGGATCCACCTCATCCTCTTCTCTTTCCTCTTCTATATATTCGAATTCCTTGGCTTGTTTTTGGGGTTGCTTCACTTTTATCACTTCATTTTGGGGTGACTTCTTTGGGTTTTTGGAGCTCTTGCAATTTTGGGAGAAATTTGGAGATTGTTGCATGCTTGTTGATTGTTGATCTCTTGGTTTTTTGCATTGGAAAGGTTGATGTTTTGGAACTTGGAACAAACTCCATCATGGAGAGGTAAGAGCTTAGCTCTTGGAAATGCTCTCCTTTTATTTGTATGCATATGTGAATGGTTGAATGTTTGAATGTGTTGTTTTATTTGTTGGTTGGTTGGGTAGATGGCCTAGGGATGGTGTAGGAGAAGACTATGGGGTATTTTGTGGGAGGCATAAGTGTTTTGGGGAGGTATAAGTGTGGAGGGAGTTGGGATTTGGGTTCCACCTTACAAAGAAATAGCTTGCATTTCTTTACTCATTATGGGGTGCCATAAGAGGTTGGGGAGGCATAAGGAAATGTGAGGAATAAGGGGTACTTGGGGGAGGCATAAGGGCATGTCAGGGATTTGAAATGATATATATTTTGGTGGTTTGTTCTCAGGTGGTGATACCCATTTCCCCTTTGGGAGGCATAAGCAAGCATCCCCCATAGTTTCTTGCTCCTTTGGCTTGCATGATGAAGCCTGAGTGTTGTTTGTTGTTTTTTCTGTGGTTGCAAACTGCATTATGTTTTGGACTATGTGCTGAATGTGAAATATTTCTTTTGTGTTGTGGAAGCCTATTGTTGCCATGAGTTGAAAAACATTTCTTATTGCAATGTGGTTGGGGCTCGGGGGCCAATGAAGAAGGATGGATTCTCCTTTTCATTGGATGTCTTGGTTGGGTGGAGAGCATTGCCTTTCCCCTGTTCTGTTGTGACCAAATTGGAGAATGATGGAAATTCATACTGTTGTTCTGGAACTGAGAAAGAAGACAGTTTGTCATTCCTTGCTGAGATCATTTCTTAATGTAACCTTTTCCCACTTGAAGTGGATGATCTTGTATATTATTTGTGATGGAAAGATGGTCTGTATGGGCTATGAAAGTTGTAAATTGAATTGTGAAAGAGATATACTATTATGTATTTTGAGGAAGAAGATAAATGTTCTTTTGAAACTACTTTTGAATGTGATGAAAGAAATCATATTCTGTATATTGTAATTGAGGAATGAATGAGAAGAAATTGTAAAGTATCTCTTTGAATCAATAAAGGATTGTATTACTTTACTCAAATGGCATTATTAGGTATTGAAATCTGATTGTTGAATGTATTTTGAAATTCTGTTGGAAGGATGAAAAAGTGAATACGTATGGAGAAATGTCATAATACCTTAAGTTTTTTAAATAAATGTTTTAGAAATCAGAATTGTAATTTGGCATTTGAATACTTTGATTTGAGTCAACTTAGTATGTTAGATTGGGTTGGAATGAATTCATATTTTAAAGTTGGAAAATGAAAATAAATCTATTCGAATTTGAGCTCTGTTAGATAATTTTCAATACTGGCAAATTATTAATCAAAAATTGAACAGAATGACCCTGCAACATCAAAAAGACAAAATGAAATATCAAATTTTATTTGTAAGGTCAAAACGACCCCAAACAAACCATAATACTTATGAAAAATTTATGGAACCTTTCAAATCGGGCAAAGGCAAAATTTGAGACTTCTTGCTGTATAAAATTGATAAATTTCAAATGAAAATCAATCAAGTAAATTTAACCTTGAAATCTATCCTAAAATATTCCAAGTAAAATCCTCCATGCCTGTTTGGCAAGTGGAAAAAGAATTAACGACAAATTTGAACAAAATTGATAAGTTAAAAATACCAGTTCACTTTCTAAGTGACAAAAGATGTTTTCTCAAAATTGACAACTTTAAAATTTATCAAAATAAAATTCTTAAGGTTGTCTGTGAAAAGAGGACATCGAGAGCTTTCCAGAAAGTCCTCGTTTTCCAAAAACTGAGTTCCCAATCAAAAGTTATGGCCTTCTGAAGTTTTTACTTCATTTCGGGCTCAAAATAATCTAACTGTCAAATTTTAAATGAATAAAATATTCTTGGGCGGACCCGCGGGCTAAAACTTTCCTTTTTTGCTTTTTTCCCAAAAGGTGCAAAGTCATGAAGTTTCCCGCCACTCCGCTAATCTGCAAGCCTTCATTTTGTCTAAAAATGATCTAAGTCCAAAAAGTTAATTTGGCAATTTTTTTCCTCCGGCCCCACACCCCGCAAGCCAATCATTGATTGACATGTGGCTTCATTGGGCATCGGCGGAGGCTCGGATCAATTTTAACCTTAAGCTCTTTCAAAAATAAATTTGGAAAAATTTGTAAGTTTTCCCCGCAGCCCCGCCAGCCCGCAGGTAATCAGGTGCTGCCACGTGGCTTCACGAGGCGTCGGCAGAGGAGCGGATATTTTTAAGCCTTAACGCTTCATAATTTTTTTGGGAAAAAATTTCAAATTATCCCCGCTAGCCTACCAAACCGCAACTAATAGTTGGATGACAAGTGGCATCTTCTCGCATCGGCGAAGGCATGGGTTCCTTTCTATGTTTTTGCCCTTCCTTTTGAGTAGTCAAATTTTCCAAATGTCTTTCCCCCACTTGACCTGCCCTGACCTCGGCAGCCAATAAGGAGATGCCACGTGGCCTCCCTGGGCATCGATGGAGGTGCGGGTGTAAAATTTGCTTTGTCCCAAAAGGGAAAAAGTGCTAAATGCCTTCCCCGCTCCGTCGGCCCGCGTCTGGGAAAATTTTTCTTCCCCGCTCTGCTGGTCCACTTTTATCCTTCAGGTGAATTTTCTCTCCGAAGTCCATAGGCCCGAATTGGAGAAATATTTCCTCCCCAGGCCCGCAGGCCCGCTCTTGGGAAAATTTTCACCCCAAGTTCCGCCGGTCCATAACTTGAGAAATATGAGGAGTTAGGAGGACTTCTTTATATCACCGGAAAGGTGAGGAAATTCCCTATCTAATGGGAATGTTTTTAGGAAGTTTTAATTGCATTAATCATGGGAAAAATCAAATTGAATCTTTAACCGAGTTCTGGGAGTGGGTAAGTAAGAATTTACTCTGATGATTTTAAATATGTATTCTTTTCCCCCACTGTAATTAAACCTTGCTCTTGTCTTAGATCTTGTGGAATTAAATACCTTGGGTATTTAATTGTTTTGGTCCCTTAACCCTAAAATTTTAATCAGGGAATATTTAGCTAAAATGTCAATGTAATCAGTGATTAAATTAATCCCTAAGGAGATTTGAGCTAGGTGTGGACTTATTACACTTGTTGCTTTATAATGTGGAATTAGTAATTATTATAATGGGAAAAGTTATCAGTTGAATTTAATTGTCCTTGAGACTTTGGTTGTTAACACTTTAAAAAAAAATTATTCCATAATTTTGTAACTAAACCTAGGTTGTTCATGGGTCTGTGTTAGAGCTATCTAATTTATGAAATATGGCATGGTACAAGCCTAATATTTCATTCGACTAGGAACTCTTGCGCTATGCATCATTCTTAATCATTCTTACAAAATGATCTAGGATATAATGGGATGTTTGGAAGAGGGAATCAAGGAAAAAATTAATGTGGTTATTTACTGCAAAGTGTTTTGGAAGGTGTTTTATCTCCACATGAAGAGTATGTGGATAAATCAAGAGTGCTAAGAAATAAAGGTGTGTTGAGAGGGTCATGTTTGTATCTAGATGAAGACAACCTTTTCGCAGCTGAAAGAGAGAAATGATGAGGCAAGGTTAGAAAGGAGAGAATGATAGAAGAATACCTAAATAATGGAAAAACATATATTATAGCTAGATAAACAATAAGTAAATAAGGAATATGACCCATTTGGGAGCTAATATTATGATGGTGAGCTTGAATTTAGAGGCTACCCTTGATAAAGAGGAATTGGGTTAAGGCCTATATCCAAAGATGGACAATTATTTTGAATGGAACACATAAGCACGATGGGTGAAAAATGCCAAATTTTGAAAGATGTACGAGAAGGTAAAATGTAGAAAAAAGAAACAAAATGTAGAATAAAGTTTTAGCTGCACTATGTATACTTAGAATAGATGCTTGCACATAACATCTAAAATTTTCTTCCCATCACCTCAAAAATGTCTCATCCCAGTTATCTAGATTCATAGTCTTAGTTCATTAATTTACTGAATTAGAGTTTATGTGTTTAATTACTTAGGATAGAAGGATAAACACACGAAGTGGTTATTACCTCGTCTCCCCCTTTCCTAATTTTTAACATTTGACAAATAAATTTTCTTTTAATATTAGTCAAGATTCCTAATAGGTACTACTTGACTAATTTAGTCGCAGTAAGATTAACTTGTTTTTACCTTCCTAGTGAAGACATTATTGATGTCTTTAGGACTGCCCCTTTTTCCTCTATTTATTATATGCTAGGTAAAGCCACTTAAGATTTATCTCTTATTTAGTAAGATAATTAACCTCTTGGTTATGATTGCATTTTGTAGGTGTATTAATTCACCTTACAAGATCAAGTTTCTCATTCATAACTTTATATCTCTTTCAATTAACATCTGAACTAGACTATCTGCTTTTAAGTTCAAGATGTTACCACATAATGATTGCTTCCTAAAGTTAGCTGAAGAATATTTTTATCTTAACATGGTTAATTTTTAGTATTGATTTTAGCCTTTCTTAAGTCAAGAGTATATAGTAACACATCTTATATAACGCTAATAACCCTTTACGTGGTTAACCATCTACCCATAATTTTAGATTGTACTACCAATTGAGTTTGTCATTTAGGCATGTACTAGCTCATTTCATTTCTTTCTTAGGCTACTAACAAGTTTAAATATCATAAAGAAAATTAAGGATTTCTCAAGGCAATGATCATATTCCAGGTTCCATCTTGTAAAGCTAAACTATTATATTACCTGTTACTCCTTTAAATTCTACTTTTATACAAATTTCTGAACCATTCCTTGTGCATACATGACCTCACAAAGATTTAGATTGATATTTAGCATCTTATACAATTTATTAACTTAGCTCATATAGATTCATTCATGAGGAAATACATTAAGAAATCAAATATTCCTTAAAGAGACATAATTAATAATTTAGGATTTTTCATTAAGTTTTTAGTCTCTTTAATCACTTAACATTATTTCCATTTACTCAAATACAATCCTTACATTCATTCGCAGCTTGTTGGATAAATTATTGTATGTTTCCCTATCTTAATAAATTAGTTGCTTTGTTTTCCAACCCATAACACGATCACTATTTATACATACAAAAACTTCCATAGTTTTTATACACAATCCAATCCTACATTTCATTAATACATGTATGACAATTTTTGTCCACTAAGGACTAATAAAAGGTACAACTCTCCAAGGCAAGTTCAATTTACTATTAGTACATTTACAATTGGATCCAAGATCCATACCAAAAACATTCATTCAACTCCAACTTCCATAAGTCGGAGTGTAATGATCCATTCATCCATATTTAACCTGTGACATTGTTTAGTTTTGGGGTGTCAGTTTAAAGAATTAGCAAGAATTCAATCCACATGCCCAACTACATTTTGACAAAAAAGAAGATTAGTCATCTTAGTTAGCTAACAAGCATTGCAAATATATTGCATCCACAAAAGTTAGGGAACAAGAATCTACTGTCAATCCATAACTAACTGATGGAAGAGAAGTAGGGAATATATGTGAAGCATTCCCGAAGGACTTGCTTCACATACATTCCTTTCACTTCCTCAATCACAAGTCACGTGATGGGCGGGAGATTCTGGATCCCGAAATGTGTCGGATCCACCATCTTTGCATTCCCAACACCATTCCAAACAATGATTAAAGCCAAACATTCAAGGAATTAAATTTATTTTGCATCCAACCTCATGCAGTTTAATTATCATAACAAATAAGTCAACCTTTTATATTAAAATTCAAGCAGTTTAATGATCATAACAAGTAAGTGAACCTTTTATTAAAATCCAAGAAATGACTAAGTATGAAATTATGGAAAAACTTCACCAGAGTTTCCCCTTGTATTTTCCACTTTCAAAATATTCTAGAAATCATTATTAGATAATATAATTCAAATAACAAAACAAATGCCATAAATGAAAAGGCATGGATCAAATGATCCAACCCTCCAAGTCAAATGAGTCTCAAGATAATAAAAATGAAAGGAAATAAAACTAATGTCACTAAAATCCTTACCCACTTGAATTTTAACGTTCATTTCTTTTATATTTCAATACAATTTTCCAAAGTGTCCCTACATAAAGGGTTAAGCATCCCTACTATATGCATGAATATTGATTCCAACACTTAATCTTTTAATGCCATCAAATGTGCCTCTTTCTTATTCATAACTTGAAAAGAAAACATGAATGGAATTGGTTCTTTTTTTTGAGCAATGAGTACCTACAACCAATCATTCACTGTAATAACTAGCAACTCCCATTTACTCAGATGCCAATATGTCTATACGTTCTATTGTAAGAAACCAATTCCAGAACCCATAACCAATTTCCTTAACACATATTATTCACTCATTTGAGCAAGCCGTATACTATAGATTTTACAAATCCATACAAATGATAGAGGGAAAAACAAAAAAAGGAGAATCCAGAAGAGTTTCTAGATTTATTACAAAGCCTTGAAATCCATTCAAATTTTCAATCAAATGACGAAAGCTCAAAAACCCACAAATTTCACAAATGAAATAACTCCATCTATAGCCGTATTTTTTTTTATTATAAACTCATCAAAACTAGCAGAGTAAATCAACTTATTTTTATTATTATTTTCCGTAAAATACAACTGAAAATAACTCTTAGAGAAGCCACATGATTCCACTAATAAGAGAGCCATAACAACACAAATTCTACATATTTCACAAACCTATTACAACCAACAACTCTATGCCAAAATTTATAGATAAAAAACCCACAAAAATGAGTTGTATATCAATCAAATACAAACCATAACCAAAAAAACGTGATAAGAAAACAAAACATGCTTAGAGATGGATTTACAAACTATATTTTCAATCAAATTCTACATATTTCTCAAACCCATTAGAATCAACAACTCTATGCTGAAATTTTCATATAAAAACCCACAAAAATGGTTTTCACATCAAATAAACATAACCCCAAACAACAAAAACTGTTTCAAAAAAATAACAAGCTTAGAAAAATGGATTTACTACATGATCTCAATCAAAACTTGATTTGATAAAATATTTCTTTACCCAAAAATAGTTCCAAACTCAGCCATAAGTTTCCTGTCTATAAAGCTAATGGAAAAACCAAAGAAAAATCAACTTTCATCTTCAAATGAAAGACCCATAACTGAAAAATGTTTTTAATACTGAGGAAAGTTTATTTGCACCTTCAATGATAAACCCACAAAGATAAAAATATTTTTATAAATCAAAACTAAGAGAACAACAAAGAAACCTTTTCCTGAAGAAATCGATTTCTCCAAATGCAACCGTTCTAGCCTTCCCAATCACATAGAACTTCCTCAATGCTCTCAGCATAGATAATAGAGGGTTAAGAAGACAAAATCTGCTCGACATACATATGCAGCAATAGATCTGACAAAAAGGGTTTTCAAAACTAGAGCTCTCTCTCTCTCTCCCAAAGTCGAATACATGAAAAACTCTACAAAAACTTATTTCTTTCTTCTTTTATTCCCCCTTCCAAAAATAAAAAAGTCACATGACTCAACGTGGGTGGGAGATTTTATTAAAATTAATTTTCTTTCATTTATTACAAGTAAGTCTCCCTCATCCATGTGAATATCCACTAAAGTGGATAAATTTGATTTTTGTTTAACTTTAGGCCATATCATTCTTTTTTATGCCATGATATATATTAAATTAACTTTATTCCATTTTTTTTTAATTACATTATAAATTGAATTTACTTTATTATTATTTTTTAATTCCATTGTAAATTGAATTTAACTTTATTTTATTATAAATTTAATATTATTAATTTTTTAATGCATTTGCACGTACACTTTCTATGTGTCATCTAAACCGTAGAATCAAACATTACCTATCGATTCTATGGGGTGAGACAATATTGCCTCTGTTATTCTAATGATAATAATTTTAAAATAAGCCAAAAATTAATGTTATAATGGAATTCCACTAGATTATAAGCCTGAGATATTTTTTTGCCAAAATAATACATCTCAAAAACAATTTCCAAAGTCATGAAATAATTATAACAATGATGCAATCCAAACCAGAAAACGAAGTTCCTACAATTATAATAAATGTGCATTTAATACTTATAATATACATGGTATTTAATTATTCAAAAAACATACATTTTCCCTTTTTCATATTTATCTGTATAATTATACACCAATAAAAATGGTTAATTAGTGGAATGTTATAGGAAGTTGATGTTAAATAGAAACCCTATATTTAACTAAGACATGAAAACAACCATGTTTCCTAGAGAGTAACAAGTAATAAAAAAACAAAGTAGATGGCTAGATCAAGATCCAAATAATACTATTGAATGGTTGCAATATTCTTTTACCATGTTTTATATTTTATACCATGTTTTTTCGATGTTTCAACAATTATTGTTTCCTTGAATGATTTTTCTATGTGGATCCTTTTTGGGTACTTAGTTGGTTCTTACGTTGTTTTTTTTAGAGCCTTTTATTTTCACGTATTGTTTCTATTGTTTTCTTTACCTAATCTAAAAAACATATTATCATATTTACCTTAGAACAAAAAATAAAATTTCGATCTATCAAGTGTTTCTATGTATGTACCATTTTTTGCAGCCTTGTCTTTCACTTGTTGTGCCTTCTCTCTCTCTTTCTCTGTTTATGCCTTTCCACGAACTGATCTTCTAGAATTCTTCTCTACATTCTCTTCCTCGGTATATTTTCGTTTCTCATTCTTTACATTTCCCATGATTCATCCACTTCAATAATTTTCACTTGCACACATAAATTGAGATAGATCTGAATTTCTAAGAGCAAACTCGATACAAAACTATACGTGCATGCAACTCTTATTATATACAAATCTCAATAGAAATTAGGTTAGAAATTAAGTTATTTTTAATTTTAGCTTTTTATAACTTTAAAATAACTTTTCTAATTTTAATAGAATTTAAATTTAATATACAATTATTTAGTTTTATAATATATTTTTAAATAAAATAACTATATGCTTTAAAGTCAATTCTATTATATATAAATAATAATTTTTTTTTTCAAAAATATAATAACATATTACATATTTTTGGTTAAAAACAATTAAAAAAAAACAAACTTAGTTTAAAACAAAAAAAATGTAAAAAACTAAGTTTAAATTATTACAAACAAAAAATATTATTTTAACACCGTAGTTATAAAAACAAAATTGCAAAACATTAAATTTAGAAGGGAAGCATTTTGGTGGCGCTTTGGTAGCAAAGGAGTGTTCGTGTGAACCCTCGTTTGTGTGAACCCTCCTGAGTGGCACTTATGTGGCACCTAAGTGGCACATTTTGGCGCCAAATCCTTTTGGAGGATAATTTTAATACAAAATCTGTCACTTATGTGCCACATAATTAGGGTAAATGAACTAGTAAAATTACAAAATTTTAACACAAAATTTAGATTTTTATTAGCTTTCTAAAAATATAATTTTTCATTTTTTTAAAATTTGTTTTGTTATTAATTTTTTATTTTTTACTAACATATGGTATTTTAGGACAATCAATAGTACACAATCAACCAAATTTGAAAAAAAGTAGAATATATGAATTTTTTTTGAAAAAATAAAACTTACTATTTGTTGAAGTCCTCTTCACACCTGTGAAAAAAAACTCAATTTCGATATAAATCTTAAAATTTATTGGCATAGATATATGTACACTATTTATTCAATTTTTTTACTAAATAATTAATTAAAAAAATATAAGTCAAAAAAATACAAAAAATTGACAGGACCTCAGAAGTCAAATTTTAAACATATATCTAAAATTTCATGGTGAAAAAACAACTTTTCATTTAAAAACACCACCAGGGGACAATCATTTCTCTTTTATAACATAAGAAACAACGTATGAATAAAATTAAGATAAACACCAAAATTTTAGCCAATTTTTTTTTTTAAATATACATGTATTCTACACTCTAAACACAATATTCTGGTAGTTTGTGGAATTTCATGAATGCATACGGTTTTTTAGCTATTACCTTTAGAAAATCAAAATTGAACATTCATGTTTATAAAGGTACAAAACATACAAAAAAGTTGGACATTTTATTGTGCTTTGACCTAGGGGTATATATCTAACAAAAAATGATAGCGGGAAAAACATAAAGTGGAGATGACTTCTCAAAAAATGACTATAGGTCCAAAGACAGATTTATGATCTATGGATGATGAATCCATTTGGAAATGATGAAGTAACCACAAGAAAATGATGGCGGGATTAAGAACATTCCATTCATCACAATATCTTTGGTGGAGATAAGGTGGATGCATTTGTCTAAATCTCTTCTTGCAGATATGGAAGCTTGCATATGTCTAAATACCTCATGATTTTGCATTTTCCCATAGGGCCAACATATCCTCCAACTAGTCTTGGACATCATGGACTTTTTTTTTTTCAATTTTCTAAAGACCAACACAAACTTTAAAATTCCCTCACCAAACTATGAGTTAGTAACTTGTGAATGAGATACGAGTTTCAACTTGTGCTCTTAAAAGATGGTTACAAGTTAAAACACCTTAGGGGACAAGGTATATACACCTTGTAGTTGAAGAAAAGTTAGGTGCTCCTACATATTGGGAACAAGGTATTCCCATATGCTATAATCCACCTGCAAACATAAAGAAGGCATTTTGACATCTTAACTATAAAACTAATAATAATTATTATTAATCATTCTCAAAATGTTTTAAAATTCTCGCCCAGTTATTAAAACCAAACACACATGTGATTGGTGAGACTTCTAATGATTTGACAATTGTCAAAAGAAACAAAATTATCCCCATCAATGAAAAATTCCACCATGCATATATTACTATAAGGAATTTCAAATTATCAATGCAAACATCTAGATATGGGTCATAAATACTTATAACACAAAGTGAATAAAAACTATATCAAAAAATAGTGATATACTCAAAACAAGTCCCAATCACCTATTAAAACTTACATCTCTATAAAGCTACAAAAGTTCAACTCTTTGACACTTTTCTAAGATTGCTAAATATATGGTGAGCCCTGAAACACCTTCTAATCCTAACAATCATGTTGAATGCCATGTGAAATAAAAAGATAATCACGACTCCATGTTATGTACTTATTAGATGGTGGAAAAGTTAGAAATTAAAAAACAAGATAGTTGTAAACATAAGTTTTGTTGTGTCTGTAACATGCAACTAAAAAAACAAGTGAAATCATGGAACCCCTTCGCCTTTCTCAAGTTAGGATCTATAAAGTAGGACCAAGAAAATATAACTTCCACCACTAAATGTGTAATTTTTTCCTACATGGTCATACCTTGGTATACCTGATTAACGTGTTTGTTGTGTTCCCTTCTGTAAATCAAATATTTTCGCCCTGCACAGAATTTCAAGACTTCATCCATAATGTGCAAAGATATTTCATACCTATAATGACAGGATAGTGTTGTTGGTCGTCAAATAGGACTTTTAAGAAGAGCAATAGTCAGGGGACAAGAAGTCCCTCCTCTTTAATGGGAGAGGTTCCCCTATTCAGAAACGAACTTATTTACAAATATACAAAACATGATTTTATAGTTGAACTTGGATATTACAAAAGTGGGTTTTCCACAAGGATCATCAATTACAAAAGGACTGAGGAAAGGGAATACGAGGGTGAGTAGAAGAGCAACATGTAGGATTATAGATAGCAGAATAACCCTTTATGTATACGAAGTTGCAGTGAATTTAAAACAAGATCGTTTGTACAAGATAAGATTACCAGACACAAAAGTTCTGTAAATAATCTTCTTCAGATTCATTAATAAAGGACACAAAGTTCCTTCTTGGTTATACAAGATCACTATACTCGCAATATTTGAAAATATGCAATCAGTGAGACTAACGAACTAGAAACAAATGATCTTCAGGAAATTAAAAGAAAACACAGAGATAACAGAGATTGGATAGACAATGAATGGAAAGCCCTTTTGTATTGATTTCTCTCTGATCTATTTACACTTCCAGAAAATATGCCAAGTTCTTCCTCCCTCTCAAAATGGCGCAAAGAAGGCCATTATATAGCTTACAATTCGGTTACTCCTCGTAACCATTTCTTTTAACTAGAGAATAGTTAAGGAATGCCAAATGCGTAATTTCTTAACTAATTACATAGAATACAAAAGGAATGGCGAGAGGAGAGAAGGAAGGGGAAGGAGACAGGTGGCCAGTTCTGAGAGGGACCTACTGTCTTTGGAAACTGCTACTTGAGTTTCTTCCACATCTCAGCCATGTCCTTGCCACGAGGGACACGCCAGAATTTTTATCTTGAGAATGACAATGAATATCTTTGGAAACTGATGTAACCGACGTCTTGAAAGTTTCGTCCTTCATAACTGCTTCTTTAGTTCTCCCAAGCCTACTCCAGGATCTTGATCTTCATATTGATAATAACAGAGTTACAAACCAGGCTCGGAAAGGAGTTTTAGAGGGAGGGGACATGCGCGGGTTTTCAAATTACAAGGGTTCAAAACAATGTAAGAATTACAAAGGAAGTTTTACCCATTACATAGCCATTGAGGAGAGAGAAGGATAATTAATGCGCATTTGAATTCATATTTTGAAAAATAGCATATTCGGGAAGAGCGGGAAACTAAGTATGGATGACCATTGGTTCACTTGGGACAAGTGAGACGCGAATGCGCGAAACACACGGCTCTGCCGATTTGGGTGAAACAGGGAGAGAACGCACAAATGCATTTTGGGACAATTGGAACAGAAAAAGAGTGAAGTGCGCGACTCGGGAGTTTCAGGCTGAAAATGGGACAACTTGCACTTTTTTAACTTTGGGACATTTGGGACATGAAAGCGCGGTTTCGGCCCGAAAATGGAACAAAAACTTGGGACATTCGGAAAAAAAAGTTCCGGAGTACGCGGTTTGGCTGGTTCAGGTGAAATTGAAACAGGGCGCACTTTTTGAAAATGGGATAAAGAGCTCTAAAGTATGTGACATCGGGGTTTTCAGCCAAAAATGGGACAGAGAGCAATTTGGAACTTGAGACAGTTGGGAAAAAATCAGGCGAATCGGCCGAAAATGGAACAACTCGCACAATAAGTTTGGGACACTTGGGACAAAAACTTCCGACGGGCCTGAAAATGGGACAAATTCAGAGGTTTCAGCCGATCGGAGAACAGAAGACCTGTTTGCACTTGGGACAGTTGGGATAAAAATGTTTGACAGGCCCGAAATACTTACAGAATGACCCAGAACTTATATTTTTTTCGACTTCAAGACTTTTTCCACACCACCAGCTCGATAGAAAAGACATTTAAACTCAAAATTTTGAAATTTTTTACTTTTGACAGAGCGGGGAATTTTGAGTGGACAACAGCTGGCTCCTTCTAGGGATGACTTGGCATAAATTCAAGGAATGAGACAAGGCAAGAACTTAGACAAACTCGGTGAAGCAAACCAGTGCCTTATCCATTGGGCCACGGAGTCAAAAACAGACCAACATAGAGGGCAACACACAAAAACAACAGAAGGGAAACACACCAAAACAACAAAAGGAAAACACTGTACAAAATATACAAAGGGACTCCCTATTCACCTAGGACTTGAACAACTTGAGATACTGCCCACTATAAGGAAGTGAGAGAGGGGAACCATCCATGTAATCAAGATAGAAAGAATTCTTACTAGAAAAGTGTCTGATCTTGAAAGGCCCAAGCCATAGGGAATCAAACTTTCCATGGCTGCCACAAGGTTCATGTCTTTTGTCAAATAACAGCAACGGTATCTCCAACTTGGAACTCTCTGAACCTAGCTTTCTTGTCAAACAGAACCTTTACCTTCTGCTGGTGAACAGATATCCTATCAACAACCTCCAATCTGTCCTCGTTCAGTTTGTGCAGGTACATAATTCTCTTACCTAGAGCATCACTGAAACTAGTATCCTCAATGGCCTTCATTAGGTGCAAGGCTGGTAGCTCCACTGTCACTGGTAACTGAGCTTCTACTCCATACACCACTTGAAAAGGAGACATTCCAATAGCTCTCTGGAAAGCGGCACCAGCATTAATAAGCCCAAAAGGTATTCTCTTGTAGGAAAAGGTACCCCAAGGAGTGGTGAAGGCTGTCTTGTGTTGATATGCAGTATCAACCTCTACCTGATTGTATCCCGAGAATCCATCAAGCATAGATAACATTTCAGATCCTGTTACTGCTTGCAATATCTGATCCATCATAGGCAAAGGGTAGTTATCTTTCAGAGAAGCCTGATTCAGGTTCCTAAAATCAACACAGATGTGGATCTCACCATTTTTCTTCCTGACAGGCACAATATTTGCAATCCATGTCGAATGGTGAATAGGAAAAATAATTTTAGCCTTCAACAACTTCTGAATCTCCTGAAAGACAGTGTCAGCTATTTTCGGGTTGTACTGCCTTTGTTTCTGCTTGAAAGGCTTAATTCCTGGTTTGAGAGGGATAGAGTGCTGCATATCTTTTGGCTTGAAGGATTTCAGATCTTCATAAGAATATGGAAGAACGTCCTTATACCTTCTTAGAAGATCAATTGCTTTTCTCCTCTCATCTTCCGTACAACATTTTCCAATATTTACTAACTTAGGGGTCATTAGAACTCCCAATATCAATCTTATCATACTCGGCTGATTGCTGAGGTCCAGTAGAAGGTTTAGATTTCACAAACCTGTCATGTTTATCAAAAAATTCCTCCAGACTCACCAAACCTTTAGGAATCTTATTTCCTTTGAGTTTAATGCACCCTTCCTGATCTGTTTCTTCTCCTTGGGTGACAGCTTGGTCAAACGACACACTTTCACGAGGTAGGTTGTTACTTCCCTCAAAATACAGTTGTTCAAAATTACCCCTGAGTTCCAGGAAGGAAAGAAAATGTTGATCATCATTGAAAACTTTCCAGTTATTGGTGTCGTCAGGTACACTCGGCCAATGGACCATTTCAATGGTGAATTTATCCTGAGAGAATTCAGGATGGGGAATCAGTGTGACCCTGAGACAGCAAGTGAAATTCCCTAGGTATTGCCTCAATAGAGAAAGCCAAGGAATTCAATGGAATCCCAAACCTGATTCCGGTAATGCTTCAGTCTCCCATTTTTTACCTGAAAGAGATTTCTGACCTGCTTTACAATCAACTCTACATCACCACGAGCCAGAAGGTTCTTCACACCTTATTTTTTGGCCACTTGCAGTCCAAGAATGAGAGCCTCATACTCTGTTGTATTATTAGTGTTTTTGAACTGCAACTTAAATGAAAAAGGATATAGGCATCCTTCAGGTGACACTAGCAGGACGCCAGCTCTAGAACCAGCTGAGGAACAACTTCCATCAAATTCTAAAATCCAAACACCATTGGGATCTTTAGGAGACACTTTGGGGGGTTGGATTTCATCAGGGGACATAATCATGTAATTGCCATGACCCATATCTTCATAGAGTATTTGTGCCTTAGGATCATTCGTTTTCTACACAATATACTCATATTGTTTCTCAGGCAACAGTTTCTTCATTTGTCCATTGACAGGTATGAGTGCGTGTGACCAGTCCATTTGGATTTCCCCACCCACATCTTTACAAAAGTTTCTACTTAGCAACATTCCATAAGAAGGAGGAATAATTACTATCAACCATGAATTCAGATCCCTCAAGTTCCTCTACCTCATCATCAAATTCCTCCACAAACTCCTCGCAAGCTTCATCATCATCTGGCTCTTCAACTTCACAGGTTGCGTTCACAGGAACCTTAACAGGAGGTCCTTCAAGTGCTAGTCTTGTGTGAGGAGCAGGAAAATGATTCCTGGGTTGGAAATTTCTCCTCAGAATGTCTGCATAAGGAGCGTGCTGAGCCAGTTGTTTCTTTATAGCAAGAAGATCATTCGCAAGCTTCTGAACTAATGGGTCAGTGTTAGGTCCAGGGGTGGAAGAGGAAGAAGCAGCAGACTTAGATTTGGAAGTGTCTCTTCTCAACTTCCCTGACATGATCAAGTCATCCTCGACATTAACAGCCAGTTCTTGGTCCAGAGCTAACGTTCCGAGATTAGCCCTTCTTAGTGCATAACTAACTTTAGGTGATTGGGCATTCAGAAAGAAACATTTTTGAATCCGATCAATAGGTCGAGTGTTTGTTGGAATTTTATTTATCAACCTGTTGAATCGAGCCACAAACTCTCTCATGGGTTCTTGCGAATCTTTCTTTATCTGAGAAATTTGGGCAAGCAAAGCATGCACATCTTCTGCCGACTTGAAATGATTCTCGAACTGGGTTCTCATGGTGTCCCAGTCAGTTATAGCACCGGCAAGAAGGTGTTAGAACCAATCAGCAGCATTATCCTGTAATGTCTCCACGAACAGCCTTACGGAGACGTCTTCATGTTCAACTCCCAAAACCCCACATGTAACTATGAAGGCTGCAATATGTTCATCAGGATGTACCTTGCCGTCACCTTTGAATTTTGGGAAGTTCTTCCGGTTACCTCTGGGTAACTCATGTAGAGGCTGAGTAAGGGCCAGGGGCCCGACACGATGACCCCATGGTAATGGCGCCGCCATTCTTGGAAAAACGGATTGGAGAGGAACTTTAACACCAGCGAGGATCAAAGCTCGTAGATTGGGACTAGCAGGCTTTGAAGGAATACCACCCGCAGGACTTCTTTCTTGAACAGGTGGTGTGCTTGTCGAACGAGTCCTTCTATTTCTTGTTGAAGGGAAAGGAAAACCCTGCTACTCCAAAATTTGAAACTGAGAGTCTTCAATACCAAGGGTCCTTCTCCCTCGAGTAAAACGCGGAGTCGCCAGATCAAAAGATGATCAAAAATTACTGAACTGGAATGTGATTTTCCCCAGCGGAGTCGCCAAAAACTGTTGGTCGTCAAATAGGACTTTTAAGAAGAGCAACAGTCAGGGGACAAGAAGTCCCTCCTCTTTAATGGGAGAGGTTCCCTTATTCAGAAACGAACTTATTTACAAATATACAAAACATGATTTTATAGTTGAACTTGGATATTACGAAAGTGTTTTCCACAAGGATCATCAGTTACAAAAGGACTGAGGAAAGGGAATACGAGGGTGAGCATAAGAGTAACATGCAGGATTATAGATAGCAGAATAATCCTTTATGTATACGAAGTTGCAGTGAATTTAAAACAAGATCGTTTGTATAAGATGAGATTACCAGACACAAAGTTCTGTAAATAATCTTCTTCAGATTCATTAATCAAGGACACAAAGTTCCTTCTTGGTTATACAAGATCACTATACTCGCAATATTTGAAAATATGCAATCAGTGAGACTAACGAACTAGAAACAAATGATCTTCATGAAATTAAAAGAAAACACAGAGATTGGATAGACAATGAATGGAAAGCCCTTTTGTATTGATTTCTCTCTGATCTATTTACACTTCTAGAAAATATGCCAAGTTCTTCCTTTTTTCAAAATGGTGCAAAGAAGGCCATTATATAGCTTACAATTTGGTTACTCCTCGTAACCGTTTCTTTTAACTAGAGAATAGTTAAGGAATGCCAAATGCAATTTCTTAACTAATTACATGGAATACGAAAGGAATGGCGAGAAGAGAGAAGGAAGGGGAAGGAGACAGGTGGCTAGTTCTGAGAGGGACCCACTGTCTTTGGAAACCGCTGCTTGAGTTTCTTCCACATCTCAGCCATGTCCTTGCCACGAGGGACACGCCAGAATTTTTATCTTGAGAATGACAATGAATATCTTTGGAAACTGATGTAACCGATGTCTTGAAAGTTTCGTCCTTTGTAACTGCTTCTTTAGTTCTCCCAAGCCTCCTCCAGGATCTTGATCTTCATATTGATAATAATAGAGCTGCAAACCAAGCTCGGAAAGGAGTTTCAGAGGGAGGGGACATGCGCGGGTTTTCAAATTGCAAGGGTTCGAAACAATGTAAGAATTGCAAAGGAAGTTTTTCCCGTTACATAGCTGTTGAGGAGAGAGAAGGATAATTAATGTGCATTTGAATTCATATTTTGAAAAACAGCATATTCGGGAAGAGCGGGAAACTAAGTATGGATGACCGTTGGTTCGCTTGGGACAAGTGAGACGCGAATGCGTGAAACACGTGGCTCGGCTGATTCAGGCGAAACAGGGAGAGGACGCACAAATGCATTTTGGGACAATTGGGACAGAAAAGAGCGAAGTGCGCAACTCGGGAGTTTCGGCTGAAAATGGGACAACTTGCACTTTTTTAACTTTGGGACATTTGGGACATGAAAGCGCAGTTCGGGCGAATCGGCCGAAAATGGAACAAAAGGCCCGTTTGGACTTGGGACATTCGGGACAAAAAGTTCTTGAGTACGCGATTTGGCCGGTTCGGGCGAAATTGAAACAGGGCGCACTTTTGAAAATGGGACAAAGAGCTCTGAAGTACGCGACTCGGGGGTTTTGGCCGAAAATGGGACAAGAAGCAATTTGGAACTCGGGACAGTTGGGACAAAATCGGGCGAATCGGCCGAAAATGGAACAACTCGGACAATAAGTTCGAGACACTTGGGACAAAAACTTCTGACAGGCCCGAAAATGGGACAAATTCGGAGGTTTCGGCTGATCGGAGAACAGAAGACCCGTTTGCACTTGGGACAGTTGGGACAAAAATGTCCGACATGCTCGAAATACTTACAGAATGACCCAGAACAGAGATCCCACTTCCTTTGTAAAATGACCTTCTTGATTAGGTCTCTAGCACAGTCAACCCATTGGTTTCTGAATAAGGGAACCTCTCCCATTAAAGAGGAGGGACTTCTTGTCCCCTGACTGTTGCTCTTCCTGAAGTCCTTTTTGACGACCAACAGATTATATATATATATATATATATATATATATCCTACATTATTTTAGGGTTCATTATATTAAAGAAGTTAATTAATATTAAAATATATTTATTTTTACATGTTTACTAGGCCATCTTGTACACATCTTAGGGCTATATTTATATGGATCATAATTTTGTACAAAGCTAATTTTTATTTATTTTTCTAAGGATCATTATATTGCAACTAAATACTAGCTCCTACAATGATCTAAATGTCTCTTTATAATCTCCAAGATACATATTTTAAAAAAAATCTTCAGATAAGAACAAAAAAAACATAATGTGGAAGTATATGTTATACAAGTTTCATGTCTACTTGTCATTTTATGGTAATTAAATTATCTATATAAGTACATGGTTGGATTTTAGCAATATTTTAAGGCTTAATCAATAACTATTTAGTTATTGAAATCTTATTGTCAAATCTAAATCAAGATTAAAAATGATGATACATTATCAAACATGTGTAAAGTGTTGCATTTTAGTTATATGAATTCTATTTTACGTGATGAGAATGGTGTTTCTTTAAAAAAACATTGTTTTTCATACTTGAATGATAATATTAATAATTTTATTCATCCTTTAATAATGTCGTTTAAAAAAACAAGTTACCACAACAAACCTACATAATCGACATAATTAAATGCTCATAATATTGGGTATATTCCTAAAGAAAAACAATAAATTTCATGTCATAGTATCCAACGTATGCCTTTCCCAAATTTCCTGTCATCATTTGTCAAAATTGTTGTAATCCCATCAATACTTGAGTTTCTCATGAACCATATCCTTAGCACACCAGTAGTAGTAGTTGTTGCAAAATACTTAATTGAATTATATAAATATAATAAATCGAAAACTCATTTTCTAAGAAAATATTTTGGACAAATATATATTGAATACATTTAATTAATGTTGGTCTTAATGATTTATGAGGAAATATGTTTACAATTAAGATTCTCACTTTTTTTTTATAGAGAAGTGGATGATAGTTTTGTTGTATTTCATGACATTGGGAATGTTTCTTTCATTCACTGAGTTTCTTCTTCATATCTGAGTATGGAATTTAGTTGTAGATTTATGATGAAATATATAAGACATTGTAGGCAATTTTGTTTTATATGCATGTCACATTATTCATGGTTTCACTTTTGAGTTTGGCACTATTGTTAGAGAAAGATTAAATTAAAACTACCAGTTAGATATGTACTTCCATAATGAACCTCAATTTTTAAAGTGAGTTACTATGTAATAAATACATTTCTATTAACTCTAATTTACTTTAAACCATATCATTTCGTTAATATCTATAAAACCATAATTTTCTATAGACCCTAGATTTGAACCTTATTTTTCTATAAATCCTAGAATATCTCACAAATATCCTTAAATTTTGATATTTAGGTTAAACGATAAATTGATCTTATTTCTCTATATTTTCTACTATTTTATAATATAAGTCATCAATTACTCTACACTCCTTAATTTTTCAAAATATTGCACAAGATTTAAAATTTTACTTTTTTTCAACATCAAGATCTACTTACGCTAAATCTTTAGTTTATATGTAAGGGTACATGTACATATATTAATTAATTAACTTGTATCCTAAAATTTTGTGTTATTCGACTAGATTATGATTTTGAGGATTTAACATGTATCGAAAACTAAATTACAATTTCAAGGTTTCAAAAACTATTTTTAAAAATGTAAAATAGTACATACTAATGTTTGATTGTTCAACAATCTCCTATGATGCATTCTCTACCTCTTTTGCTGCCTCCTTTTTTCTTTGTCCTACTACTTGATCTTTTTGACACTAAAAAAATGTATTAAAATAAAAAAATATTACATACAAATGTTTGATTTTTCAACAACCTCTTATGTTGCATTCTCTACCTCTTTTGCTTCCTCTTTTTTCATTGTCCTACTACTTGCATATTTTGACACTAAACAATTGTAGTTCTGTGTCAATAATTTTTTTGTTTATTATTCCAGTTATTTGTCATGATTGTCCATTTATCCAATTTTCGCATGTATAAAAACTTTGTCACCTGATTTGTCCATTTATTGAAAAAATACACTATGCATGTATAAAACACTTTGTCACCTATTCTGAAATTAAGAATAATTGAAAAATTATACTTGCTCTTATGTAGAATTCTTAGCAATTTATTTGTATTTAATTTTTGTTTTTTATAGTTTTAAAACAAGTTTTTCAAGTTTTAAAACAAATTTTTCTTACATATTTGTTAAATTATTAGACAGTCTCTTTTAGTTTTTTAAATAAATATAGTATTTTATAACTATACATTGCTTTAAAATTTATTTAATAATATACATTTAATATTATAACAAATATTATTTATGGTTTATAATTAAATTTAGAAAATTATTATATTTTATACAATATATTAAAAATAAATACTTAAATTATTAGTTTAATAAATAAAAATATCTAATAATAAAGCAATTCTTAATATTAAACTAAATATTAAAAATTATACCCAAATAACGTTACTTAACAAAAAATAGTATTTGGTGGTGTTTGGGTAGCAGAGGCGATGTGGCATGCAAATTATGGGTGTTCACCCGAATCCCCTCCAGGCGAACCTCCTTATACTTGCTTACCCGAATCCCCTCCAGGCGAACCTCCTCTATGTGGAGCTGAGATGACACCTATGTGGCCTACATTTCCCCATAATCCATTTGGAGGGGAATCATAGGCCTAAAGATGCCACATATTTAGGTTTAATTGGTAAATAAAATTATGAAAATTTATACTTAAATTTAGTTTTTATAAGCTTTCCAAAAATATAATTTTTGTTTTTTGAAAAAAAAGTTTTAATATTTATTATTATTATTGCTAAAGTATGGTATTTTAAGAAATTTAGTATTGTCCATTTCAAAACACAATGAAAAATAGTAAAACATTTCCAAAAAATTGAATTTTTAAAACTATTTTTAATGTCTTTATGTAGAAACTCCAATTTGGCAATCTATCCTTTGAAACCAATGAGCTTGACATTGCACACTTGCATGTAAAAATGCATTCTACCCACTCTTTCTTAGCCTTGATAGCTCGTCAATTACTTGCTTATTTGTGCACACCTATCTATCATCAGTTTTTAAAGTTTAACAACATAAAATACTCTAGAAACATCCATCCTCTTACCCATAAAATCTAAACATGCTTTTTCCCTCCTAGTCAAAACTTCCATTTTTGGGTGGCCTGTACAAATCTATAATCTGAACCTACTATACGGTTTGGACTAACATGATTTAGGCTAATTCTTTCGATTATATCACATTCATATGAGAAAATATATCCACTTGGTTTTCCTTTCATGACATAACAACCTTCAAATGCATTTATAAGTATGTAAATCATACCTCATTTAAAAACTTAATACTTTACGAACTATTATAAAATCAAACAAAAAATGCACTCCAATATCCCTAAATTGTGAAATAAATCACACACATCCATTACAGAAGCACCATCTATAGGTCTAAAGTCTCTTTCCAGTTTTATGAGTCTCCATCTTATTTTTACAAGAAATAAAATTGACCTTTCCTAAGTATTTGAGCAAGTGTGAAACTCATTAGCAAAGCATTTTTTCAAAGCACCGATTGTCAAGTTCATCTTTCAAAGCACGATTGCTCAAGTTATGATTGCACTATGATATATATCACATGATAGGAGAATGAAGTGCATTTTAAGCCATCTTCAAAGTAGTGGTGACGTCAATGGTGCAAAGGGGTGTCCACAACCCACCTAATTTTGTTTTGCAGGAACTTGTTCTTACACTATAAAGGCTCTAGGGGTCGAGATAATTTTACAAATCCATTCTGAACTAAAGTGAAGAAGACTGCCACATAATAAAAATCAGTTCCATGTACAAAAAAACACTCATGAAGTTTCAGACCTAGATTCCAAATAGGTTCAAGACTGTACATAAGGGTTAGGAGAGTACATATACTTTTGACCTAGTTGTATGGTTTTGAAAAGTCTTGGAATTCATATGAGTTAAATGATACAAAGATCTAGAGGAAACTAGGAGGAATTTACTTATATACCCTTTTTTTCCAAATCCTATTCCTAGGCTTATAGCTCTCTAAAAGCACAAATCTTAATGTTTAATCAAACTTAGAGTGAGTTATAAAATTATGAAAGAAGTTGTAGATACCATTTTTCTGAACATACTTCATACAATTTTGTAGGGCTTAAATCCTTGTTTTCACCTTCCAAATCACTACTCCAAATTATGGGATTAGGTCTCCTTAAGCACTAACAAACTTGCACAATGGAATGTCAAGAAATGGGGCAATTTTGGACAATTTCATTCAACCAACCTTGAAAATATATCATTATAAGGTCTTCAAAATATTTCTACAAACTATCAAGGATTGATGAGATGGTTAAGTCCTCCAATCCTCAATTTTCCTTGAACCCCAAGTAGGGTTTTTGAGATAGAGAAGGCTTAAAATCTTGTAAAACAAAACTTACTCAACTTCAAACCCTAAAAATGGACTTGTAGGTATTTTTTTATCGTCCAAAGGTTCATGAGCTATGATTATAAGGAGGAAATGTTAAAAACTTCATAAACCTAACTAAATCTTATCTATTTGGGTGAGAAAAACAAGGTTCTTGGTAAATAAAAAAACAAATTATAGGGAATAGAGAAATTTTACTTGAAATAATTCATAAATTTACTTGAAATAGTTCTTATAAAACCTCCTTTAGTTTTTCAAAAAAAGAAAATACTTTCTTCTTCAATCAAAATGTGTATTAAAACATGATTCTTATGAAGAGTAACAAGCTTAGATAGTATTAATTGCAAGAATAGAGAGAATCCTTCCTTTGTCTTGATTTTTCCTTAAAAAATTCCTTACAAACAGTTATTTCCTTGTGAGAGTACATGTGACTAACTCTCCTTTGAACTCATATTTCATTTTTCTCATCTCATAACATAAAATCAATCGTTGTTTTATGTTTACATGACATGCCAAAACATAGAAAAACAATATTTACACATTTTTAAAACTTTTTTTTCCCAATTACACACTTAAAAGTCACTTAAAGCATGAAAATACACACATTTTACCCAACCTAACCATATAAACCCCTAAAATTCACTTAACAAGATGAAAATTTCCCAAACAAAGATTGAAAATTGAAGTTTTCAGTTTAGACAGGAAAATTGAGAAACTAAGAAAAAGTAAAAATTTCTAACACTTAGATAGCTATAAACACTTCCTAAGTTCTATGATTTCTTACCTAATATGATTAAATAAAAATGTTTTCTATCCTAACTTGTCTAGGTTTATGATCTTGCATCATTCTCCTAAAGACAAGAAAGTTATCTCATGAACTCCTATTCTTGAGATCTTCCAGAGTGCTACCAAGTTTGATGATATTACTCTTTGTCATCCAAGTGGAATCCTCTATAGGATGGTGTTTCAAATTCACCGAATATTGATAGTAATATTTTCCTCTGGTACTTTTTGTCACTTTCTGATCCATAATTCAATTTGGTTCCTCAGTTTCTTTCAGTAATTGCTTCATCCAATCTTGAACTATTGTTTCTTCTTCTTCAGTTGCACATTCACCTTATTCTCCCTCTTTAAATAGATATAGATTTGCAACATTGAAAATGGGATAATTTCTAACATTTTCTAGAAATTCAAGCTCACATGCATTGCTATAAAACTTTGTGATGATCTTGTAAAGACTTATCTTCTTCATTTTTAGTTTGTTATATTCACCTTTTGGGAATCGTTTCTTCTTAAGATGAGCTAACACCACATCTCCCACTTGAACAGTGACCTCTCTTCTTATCAAATTAACATGTTGCTTGTATTTTCTTACTTTATTCTCTAGCTATCTTTTCACTTGTTTATGGATTTCCTTCATAGCAATGAAAAACTCTTCACCATCAACACTTCTATTTTCCATTCTTCCTAAGTCTCTTGGCTCAAATATCTCTTTAGGATGCACTCCATACACTATTTGAAATGGAGTCATGCATGAGTTTCTCTTAGATGATTTATTGTATGTAAACTTATCTTGTGAAAGTAATAAATCCCATTGTTTAGGATTTTCCTTAGTTAAACATGTCAACAAGTTCCCCAAAATCCTATTCACTACCTCTATTTTTCCATTTGTCTAAGGATGATAACATGAACCAAAGTTTAGATTTTTCACTATATTCTTCCACAATGTTCTCCAAAAGTGTCCTATGATGATAGCTGCAGGTAGTTTAGATTGGACACAATTTAATGTGGAGTATTATATAATGTATAAGAACTAGAAAATGGATGTGAGATCTCCTTCTCTTGTTACTCCAAACCCGTATGAAAATCCTAACCAGTCGACGGACTTGGGTAAAATTTCAGCCTAATACAGATTTCCACGGGATACCCCAATAATTTCATATAAGGAATATTTTTTGCAAGATATTAAAAACCCACACAACAATGTAGATCCATAGAACATTCCATATTTTCTGATTAAAAATACTTCATAGATTGAGAAAAATAATATAGAGCATGTCACGCCTTCATTGCAAAAATCCACTGGTTTTCCCCTAAATATTGTGGAACAAATGAAGAAGACAAATCTCAATGTTACAATGTGGTATTCCTTGTTTAGCCCATCTCAAAGGGATATATTACAAGAAGCATTGAATTAGCTTCGACCTCTTGAACCCACCTTCTAAAAATAAGATGCCATGATCAATGTATGTCATCCAAAGGAGGAACATGTACATTCAATTCTCAAGAATCATCCTTTCTATATGTCTCTCATAGATGGAATTAACCTTGTGCTCAATTTTATGATAGACTCTGGTACTAGTACTTCTATTATATAAAATAGGATTGCAAAAATATTGGGGATTGCATATAATCAAACTTCTAAGGGTGTCTTATAACTTGATGGATACACAGTGCAAAGTATTGGGTGTATTAAAATATCTTGAGCTAACTCTTCTTGCTTTCCCAAGGCCTAAAAATATTGCAAGATATTTTTGTGATTGAATTACCTTCATTATTATCCCTATGTCTCTATAGATATTCCACAACCAAGGTGGATGGATATTTGTCTTCAGATTGGTCTCATATGATCCTAACTGATGCATAGGACCCTGCATTCGCACTTCTATACACCAAAAATGAATTATAAACTTCAAAATTGATCGGTTACATTTACTCAAAGAACCATCACCTTTCTTAAGCAGCCAAACTTGCACAAAATCACTAAAACACATAAAAAAACTAAACCAAATGCATAATCACCTGAAACATTCTTATAAACATCATACCAATGTGATTAAACCCTTCAAATAGTTTCAAATCATCTTTTACGACCATTTCCCTTGTAGACCTCAATTTTTGCTTATAGCACTACATATAGACAAATTTTGATAAAATTTAAAAAATATACATCTTCAATCATGATTGTTAAGATTTTATGATACCCATTAAGCTCATTTAGGTGTCTAAAAAAAAGATTTAGGGTCCAAGTCTCTTCGCATACAAATTTATTCTCAAAGTACCGTTCTCTACTAGCCTTGTTTTAACACTATTAGCCCTCAGGGCTTCATATTTGAAGCAGACTATAAACAACCCATAAAAACTAAATAGATATCTTGGGACCCATTATTGATCTTTTTTTATGTGACAATTTTTATACCTTAACTCTCTTTCTATCACCTCCAAATCAAATTTCTCCTTTTGGTGTTGTTCTAGCATGTCTTTACTAGGGTTTGATAGCTAAAACCTAGGGTTTGAAACATCCACTATTCCCCCACATTTGAATAAACTTTAAACACCTTCAAAAAACTAATTCAAGCTAGTTTACAATGTTCAAACACTCCAAATCATCCATCAACCTTAATTTTCATGTTTTGGCTTCTAAACCCTTCTTAATGGTTCTTGACTCCATTAGTCCACCTATGCTCTGTTTTCATCATTTTATTGTTTTTATTTTTATTTCTACATATGTAGTTTATCTACCACTTTCATTTTACACTCCTTATCCATCTATTCAAGTTTTCCATTATCCACATTCCCAAGTTTCTCACTTCAACTTCTAATGCTCTTTTTAATATTTTCCAATAGATTGCTACATGGAAATTAGTTTTAGATCATTTATTATGACTTTTTAATTTGATCATATCACCATCTTGAAAACATAAAATAATAAACCCTACATAGGCCCATGTAATATTTTCTCTTAATCTTTCTTATAAACATTCAATGATACAAACTTAGTTTTACCTCATACCTCATTGTTTTCATCCTTTTTTATTTGTTATTGAACACATTCCTCTTAGAGTCCTTCTTGGGAACGTAACCCCTTCAAGTTCCTGCAATAAAAATAATTCACTAATATATGAGATCTGAACCCAAATTATTTAGCATTGAATACATAATATTACAATGTACATTCATATACAGTTTTAACACCAAAAGGAAGCTTTCATTTGATAAAAATATGAGCTTTTATAAATCTCCTTGATCCCTAGGATAGGTTAAAAATATGTTTATCCTCCTCCAAATTTCCCTATTCTTCCCTTTGATCCCCTCATTCAAATTTATTATCATGATTATTAAGAAGGAGAAGTGATTAGGTTTCAACTGCCTAACTCACCCTTGATAATATGATGAGTTGACACCTTGTTTAGTTAAGTAGGTGAGTTTATCTCATGACACCATGTTATTACATTAATTTAAAGCCTATGTTAACTCTTGTATGACTAAAATACTAAATCCTAGGTCTAAGATGCATTACAAGACTAGTTTGAATATTTGAATGTGGTTTTTGGAGAGAAACCTCCAAGAATCACTTATTACAAACTTATGGAGTCTAAATGGCCTTGAAACACCCTATAAAAAACCAAATGGGCTAAACACACAAAAATTTAATAGAAAACCAAAAATTGTAAATGTACAAGTGATGCTCCTGCAGCATACTGTCCATGTGGATAGAATTGAGATCTATACATTAGGCCTCTTCTTTGTTTTCTTCCAATTTTTCATTACTTGTAAGATCCTTCTTTTCACTTTTTTTATCTTTCCATCTTCATCAACATCATGCTTCCTTTGGTATTCATTATGTTTCTTCATCTTCTTCATCATTGTTTTGTCTTCTAAAATGAGGATGTCTTGTCTTTGCCTCTGTGAGAGAACCCATAGGATAAATTGAATAAAAGGGAGATGATTTCCACTTATTTCCTTCTAAATGGTGGGTCAATTTCAGCTAAATATGGCCATGAATGTAACACTTCCTTGCAAGAGTTGTCACAAGAGTATTACATATATTTAGTGCATCAGACACAAGTTACTAAAGACAACAAAGTAGGTTGTTCTTGCATCATTATTTGATGGGAATCTGGGTATGAAGAAGTGTCTTCAATGATGCTTGGAAATAGAACAACCGGGGTAGTGAATGGACGTTTTTTAGAAGTGTGATGGTGTGGGGAAAGTATAGTAGGTTTGATTTGTAAAGGAAGGGGAGTAAATGATGATTGATTTCCTATAACTAAGCAACAACAACTACCATGACAACATGCTATTCTGGAAAGTAAAGAACAGTATGATTAAGTAGTGACAATTTCTCCTAAAAGAAAAGATTTGCATTCATTGATACTCAACAGTTGCAAATGTTTTCAACACAATCTCTAAAACACTCAACACAAAAGCTATGCAAGCATCTTAATGAAGTATTCATTGTTCCTCTTATTCTCACACGCCAAAGATACACTCAAAGGCTGACAAAAATCACTCAACAAGATGGTTGCAATAAGGATTTTAGAATTATACTCAAATATTGTAGAGTAAATGCTCACAAACAATATTGATTTAGTAACCAAAATGCAACAACCAAGGACTGATCTAGTGTGTTACATACAGAAGCAATGAACACAAAATTGCAGTAGAAATTATAACTCATTAATCAAATTTCAACATACAAGATCCAAAACACAATGCTAGAATCATAAGTAGGCATATGTCATTCAAAATTTCAATTTTTAACAAGGAACATAAATCAAATGCTCTCAATGTTTGAAAATGGTCGTACATTGCAACCACCTTGACACAAAAGCTTGAAAAACCAAAATTCATATGTATTCCATAAGAAAATGGAAACATGCAGAGTTATAGTACTTCTCTTTCAACTTTTTTAAAATAGAAAACTAACCCCTTTTATATGAAGAAAAACCCTCATATTTATACAAAATTGGCTACGAATTTTCCTTGATTTTCCCCCCCAAAAACATCAGCGAACAATCCTAGAAGGTGCGAAAATGAACTCTATTTTCATAATATATCTTGTAACTGTAAAGATTCTTTTGTTATTCCTTCAATTTTTTCTGTTTTTGGTTTCTGACATGGGTGTGTGTAAGATGTTTTTATTTTGTTTTTTAATCTCCTTTTGTCATATTTACTTTGTCACACTCACTCATGCACCCAGTCACAAACCGTTTGTTCCCTCATGTCGTTATTCTAACTGATTTGACACCTGCCTTTTGGAGGATATGTTTTATGAAATGGATAATCATAGATATTCTCTTGAATTTGATGTTTCCCTTACGCAAAACCTTGAACTGAGCCAAAATAAATAATTTTTTACATACATCAAATAGATTTCCCCTTTTCAAATATGTGTGAATATCAAAAACTGATCTTGCATTCAATCCCGATATGATAATTTACACAGTTCTTTCCAAGGTCCATTCTTAAATAAATTCTTGTTGATTTCTCATGAATTTTCAATTTCCTTCGCATGTTGTGAGTGATTTTTTTTGTGAAAGAACTCATGTTAATCCTTTTCAAGCAATGTTGGATGTAGAATTTGGAAATAGTTTGAAAGATCTTTCTTCAGAAACCTTGCACGCAATTTTCAACCTTTCTGGCCCAAATGAAGCTTTTGTTAGGATGTTATTGTGATTGAAGACCAGGCAGAGCATGCAGGACCATTAACATCCCGCACAGTTCAAATTACGTTGATGAGGAAGCTTGTTAAGATGACTCTTCTTCTCTTGTTTCAAATTTTATTTCAAATTTTGTTTCACCCAGATGACCATGTAGCTCCTGATTAGATTAAAGAAATTTTAGATCTACTGTAGGCCAACTATTAACAAGAACACCATTCGTATATTTCCTATATTTTTTATTGAAGAATTAGCGGAGAAAAAGATCCTAGTTGATGTCCATGTAGTGTCTGATGATGAGCATGTAGAGGATATATCCTCAATTTCCCACAGAATAGCCGCAATAGAGAAAAGGCTCATCGATCTTGAAAAATCCTCATTGAAATCTTCTTCTGAGAGGGCTCCTGAAGTACCACTACCTCCATTGAAAATACACAAAAGGGGTTTGGTTAACCCAACAGGTGCATCCAAGCCACTTTTCGTTGATCAAATTGGTGTACCTGAGCTTGTTCCTATTGTGTCAGTTGATGTACCCGGGCCATCTTCAACCTCCAAAAATGTTACTCAACGAGGTACCAAGGCTTACCTCACAGGAAGGTCTAATCTCCTTGAATGGGTCTCCTCTTACAAGAAAAAATTGGAATTAATCAAGATTTTGGAAGGCCCAAAAGCAAGCATCAAGGAACTTATGGACAAGGTTATGTCTTGTGGTTTAGCAGGGGATGTCCAATATGTTTATGGGGCTCAAGATCACAAAGAATTTGAATTTAGGATGAAAAATATGTTAGATCTGATCCCCTCCTTTGCGGAGGATTTTGTAATCATAAATTGACAATGTATCTAGTTACAAAAGCATCCCTTTTTGTATATGTATACCAAAAGTCATGTGAATTTTAAGGGTTGGGACCCCTATAGAATCCCCATTTTGTTCCTAGTATATATATTCTCTTTTCATCTTCTTTGTTAATTCAATTACTATTCTTTCGTAAATGAACATACCTCTGGATAGTAGAGTAATTGTCTTTTGATCAATTTTGCATGACTTGGGTACCCGCAATGAGAGTTATTGGTGAAAATACTATGTTTACCCATTCTGTGGATTTTCATTGAATTTATCTTTTCCATGCGGGTCTCTTAGTTATTTTGCATGTTCCGCAATATTAGGTGGATTCCCAAGTGTCCTACATATTTTGAAGTCCATGGAGTTCTTACCTTCTGATATACCCGTTGAGTATTGAACTAGTGTACCACAAAATTTTCTATATAGCCACATCTAGGTCTTGATATGATCTTTTTGTTCTTCATGTTTCTTAGAGTAATCTATAGAATATTAAGATTTACATTTCGATAGATAACCATATTAGTGCACCATAGCCTTCTTAGAGTGGAATGGTAAAGCCCATTATTCAATATTGTTCAAAATCATGGGAATGAGTGATTTTGGATAATCATAAACCTTGGGTGTTTACTGAACACATGTAAAAAAGAGTTTTTATGGATAAGGGGAAATTTTGCACACTTCTCTAACCATAGGGGGTGGATTTTTTACTGGGGATCACATGGGAATACTCCACCAAACCTATGGAAAGTTCATGATTAAAGGTGGAAAATGGAAACTAATGGGATAAATTTAATTTTGGAGGGAAAAAGAAATTTCAATGGGTAACCATGATGAAAGAGAGAAAATGTGGGGTGAATGGGAGGAACGATACCAAAAGTTAATTCTTACACTTACCATTGATTTTTGTGCTCCATATTTGGGATATCCATTCATTCAAGTCAGCAATTTTTAGCCAAAATTTCTTGAAGCAGTAGATGACGAAATTTTTGGAGAGTTTATCATCAATTTCACGCACCATATTGAGCATGTTCTCATCAAATGTGAGAGAAGGGGATACACCAAGCTTTAGAGGAAGGGCTCTTTGGGAGGGCCCTTTAGAAAGAGCCTTAGTAAACACTCTACCTCTACCACCCACAAAGAGTCCTGTAAAGGTCAAATTCATCACCTATTTTCATGTTCAATTTATTCTTATATCACATATAAGCCTATGTTCAGTCATTGAACACATATTATAGATATAATTCATACATTATAAAATAATCAAATTTCCACATAATAATATTCAGTGATTCATCTGAATCATCAATGAGTTACAGTAAATCACCAATGATCGTACATAATCTCTAGCTATCTATGTCATTTTATCACCTTAATCACATTTTCCATATTTGCAGTCTATTATCAGTCTATTTTCTATCTAATCCATGTTTGTGAGTTGTTTCTCTCTATAGATGGTTGTATGAGGTCATAAAAATCTTATCACTAACATATATGACCTTCCCATTATCCAAAATCCATTCGTCTGGGTGAAATTTGACATTACACCCGATTTGAGCCTAAATCCCATTTCATTAACATTGAATATTAAAGACATCGAAGAGAAACTTGAAGTCATACAAGAAAATAAGATGCTACCAATAGGTGTGGCTACATTACTTCTTGGAATTTGAGCAATCTCTAAAGAAATTCTCAAATATAATCAAATATATCAAATGGGATCTCTAAAGAAATTCTCTACCTAACCTAAACCTAAGTTCCAAAGTGAAGGTGGGATGAGATATGGTAGACCTTTGACTAGTAATGGATTCTCTAATGGCATTGGTGCCCCTCATAGCTCTGTAGATGAGTTTTCTGTGGAAGTTTTTTTTTTTTGTGGCGGAGGGAAAATGTGTTTCCCCTTTCTTGGATGGTTCATTAACGCCATTTGGATTTGGTTTCCCAATTTTTGGTAGGGTTCAAGGTGAAGGGTCTTCTTGCAGTTGTCTTGGGAGGTACCATGGTAGTCAACAAGGTGTCACCCTTGGTGTTTCAGCCTCTTGCCTTGAAAATTTTTATGATGTAGAGCACTTGTACCGAGGGTATTTTGCAAGGGATAGTATTCTGACTCAATATTTTGAGATGAAGTGAACAACTGTTGATTTGTAGAAAAATGTGGTGTCTAGGGTTCATGTTCTTGTCTCTAGGGGTCATGTTCATGACAACTCAATGATATATTATTGTTTCCTATTTTTGGATACAAGACGAATCAGATCCCTTCTCAGGGTCTTTCAAAAAAGCTGAAGGATAAACCCCTGGTTGAGGCACCTTTCAAGGATGTGTTATAGGGGATTGGTAATAGAAACAAACATTTAGTGGTTTCTAAATGATATAATCCTATGGCCTATGAAAAATCTACCCCTCCAATTTGTTTTGTTGAAGAGGTGGTGCAATCAGAAGAGAATTTCTGGCAAAATGGCCTAATCTGTAGATTCAAAAACTTCTATTGGGGTCTAGCAGTGCTTCATGCTTAGATTTCCAAATACTGGGGTCCCATTATGGTTGGTAGGTTGGATATCTTTCCCACAACCCATGGTTTTTTTATTGTTGTTTTTGCTAATGTTTTGGATAGGGATCTTAGTTTTAAGATTTTTTTGGAATTTTATCCTCATTTTATATTGATGAAACTATGGTTCCCTTTGTTTAACCCAGTTTCTGATAGGTTCCATGTAAAACTAGTATGGATTTGTCTACCTTATTTTCCCCTTCAATTTTAGCTAGAAATTTTCTTAACTTCTATTGGTAATAGGTTAGGGAAATGTTTGTCTATTTACCCAAAAAATGAATATTTTGAGCACACAATGTATGATATAATCCTGGTTGATAAGAACACTTGGATAAAACATAGAACTCAAAGCTGAGTATAGAACTTGAATACAAAATCTAGACTATGAATGGTTTAGTCTTTTATTTTACCAACATCCCAAGGCACATGTTGGCACATCACTTCCAGCTAGACATTGAGTGCTCACCCAAAGTGCATAAGGGTACCAGGTCCCTCTTTTATGGCAGCTTTGTCAAGGAGTTAGCATGCATGATGGTTGAACTCCATGATCAATATCTAATACATTCCATAATAGTAACAAAGGAACCAAATCTAGGTATACACAAATAGGATCTAACATACAACATAATGAACTTTAAACAAACACAAATATCAGATCTAATCTACAAGATTCATTAACACTATTATTCATAACTAGAATCCATCCATAGAACTTCATTATATTAATCCACAAATAGTAAAATAGCTGAATACATCATAAATTCCTCCATAAGATTATGCACATAAGAAAAATAAAATCATAACCTTACAATACAGTTTGATATCTCATTTATAGGTTGTGTCAATCACTACATATTTATAGGGTGGGGAATTTCCCTTCACTTCCTAAGCATTCTAAAAATATGCATGCTAAGAATAGCCATGCACCGTGTATAAGAACAACCAGAGATCATGCAATCTCTTCTAACAATAGATCATCTATAGATAACTTAAATTTAATGCTATTCCTGCTCCAAAAATGTTGACATGGACTTATGGATCCTTCTCTATAAATAGAATTTGCTTGAACTTCAAGTCTTCTTGTTTCAATCTTATCCTTATACTTTGCTTGATCGCCACTCCAAGTCTATCTTTAACTTCCTGTCCTAAAACTGGCCAAGTGTTGATCCCTTGTGTGCAATCCTTTCTTGTCTTCCATGCGCAAACCTTGTCCTCCTTGCGCACAATCCTCATGCGTGTTTCTTCTCCAATGCCTCAACGCGCACTAACCTCTTCTTGTGTACTTAGTCATTTTTCTATGCTCAACCTTACCCCACTCTAATGATGTTGTTCATCCTCGGAAACATTCGGCTTCTCCAAGAAAGAATAAAATAATAAATAATAAAAACCTTATACCTGGCATGTGCCAAAGAATGAAATAATTCTACTACTATGTAAGGAGGATGGGGAAATCCTTATTTAATGATGCCTCCATGGCATTCCATCCCTCCACTTCACTTTGCACTTGTTTAAAAAAATCCCCAATCATGGCACTGACTTCATCAAATGTCAACTCTTCTCCCTTGGCCTTGAAGGTTTTGACCATAGTTTCCAGCTACTTGCCAAGGTCTGTCAATGCATCCATTTTGCGTGTAACCTAGGGATATAATTCCTTCAAATTATTCTTAATAGAGGCCCTCAATATTTCAATTTCCTTAGTCTTATTCTCCACCTCTTCTAGGATCCTATCACGTTCTACCCAATTTCCTTGTTCTTGGTCTGGAACTCCTTCAGGTCTACCTCATGTGTGGCTTTTAGAAAACTTGCCACACGATCCTGGTCTTCATAGTTATCATACACAACCTCCACCATATGAGCCATGGTTTTAACTAACATGTGAAACTCAGTGTACTGAGTTATTGTCACCTCAATTTGTTCCTTCTCTTGTTGCTTTTTCCGTGCCATAACTTCTTCTACAAACTCTAGTGCCAAGGGTTGCTTTTGCATCATGATTATGCATGTTAAATCCTCCAAACAATGGAGGGCCATCTCATACGTATTTTTTGGGGGGTTAACTCTGGGTGCACTAGTATGATAGAATCTGCTATCAACTCTGCCTTTTTATAAGCCTCGCACAACCTTCCCTTTTCATCCCGCAACTCAACCTTTAACTGTGCAATAATATGTTCTTTTCCCTTGATCTCCCTATCTCTCTCGATAATATCCTTATTCTTCTCTTCTAAATCCTTTTCCAATGCTTTTATTTTATTATTCCTCCTGAACAATCTAGCCTCTACTTCCATTGATACCTTATTCAGCGCATTACACACTTTTTCATCAATTAATTGTTGAGAATCCACTACTAGATTCATCTCCTTGGAGCTCAGTGAAGTGTGTGTATCCAACAATGCCCCTGTATTGACTACAAACTCAGGTTCATCAACATGGGACTCAAACTCCCAGGAAAATATCTTTCTCATGCATGGAAACATACCTTCCTTATCAAAATATGACCAATAGAAAATTTGCTCCAATGGTACTATACTCTGGTAATAGGTGTGTAAAACCTTGTTGGGATCTACATCATAGGCCATAATAGGTCCTTGAGGAATGTACATGCACCTTCCACCCATGTGCACACCCTTTGGGATACCTACCGCCAAACTTGTTTCTCCTCCCAAACTTCCAACTTTCTCTTTTCCTTCTTCCTCGTCCATGTTGCGCTCCACCTCTTGATCGACCAAGTGTTGCATGATACCAACGACTTCATGTTTTGCCAAGGAATCTAATTTTGGGTCGAGAACATGTAGTCTCTTGCACATTTGTGCCAACTTTCTCTTCCATCCATTTATTCCTCTTGATCATCCTTTGAAGGCACACTCTGCTCCTTACTAGACTCATGCATATTATATACGAGGGGTTTATCCTTCAGTTCTCCTCTTCCTCTTCCCCTTACTTCTCTTCATGCTTTAAGATCTCATATTTTTGGAGTCAGAACTCTGATTTTCACCCTTGGTTTCTTTACCACCAGATACTTCTTCCTTCAAGTATAAGTACTCATACCTGTACATGTCTCCTTTGTCCCTGCAGACTGGCCTTCATGTGCACTCGATGCCCTACTTGTTGTAGGAGTATCATCCCTACTTATCTTCTTTGTCTCCACCTTCCTTCATGATGAAGGCTCTGTTGAGATACTCACATCATCTTCCACATATGTTCCTTAGAAAAATTAGGCCACAGATGAAGATATAACAATGTTGCAGTTGTCTCAGCAATCGGTATTGAAACAGACTTGAGCATATGTATGTCATGTGAGACATATCTTTCCACATAGGTGCGCTTATTTTGGTAGACCAAGGTACGACACATCTCATGATGCTCCTGGTCTACCTCACTTAGATCAAATCTTAACTTCTTTTCCTCTTTAAACCTTTTTACCATGCTTTGGAAGTACTGCATAGTGAATGCAAATGGTAGCTTGCACCACGGGCCTTTCGTGCCATCAACCAAAGTGAACCTGCCAATACAGAAATGATTGGTATACTACAAACTCAGCCTCATCCTTCACCAGAGCTGGTAGTTGTTCTAGAATCCTCCATTCCACTCTGAAGGCATCGCACATGTGTTTATACCACTTATCAATGTGCACCTTATATGTTGTTGTCATAGTTTCACAAGTATAGGGAAAAAAACCTTTTAGCTGGGGATGAGTCTTCTTCAGGGTACTCCCATATTCTATCCTTGGGGCCATCGGGAACCCCTATCTCCAAAAAGACAATCAAAAGAACGATACTTCCATACATGATTTTATCCCCATCCCATGCAACATCGATAATGTCTTTTGCTATAAAATCCGAGATGTTATAGATGGTTCCTTCAACTATACTTCTGCATACATTTAACCATATTTTGTTTACTTGGGTCCACCTCTCCTAACCACTTAGTTTTGTAAGAAGGCACACAGCTGTCTTCATCACCGGATTATTGATCTTTGAAATATCGAAGGTGCACCCTCCCTTCTTGTAGTCATACTCCTTGGTTGTCTCCTTCACAGCTTCATTGTCACTCAAATCGTCATCAAAAAGTTACCGGTGTAGATGAGTCCATTGTACTTATTGATCAACTGTGGGGTTATGCACATTCTCCTTCATAAAAAAATATAAGTAGTCCTCATGGATACATGAAATCATCCACTGGTATAGGCACTCACACTTCCCAAATAATGGAATCTCGTATAACTACAACATTTTTTCCTTCTCCAGTGCCTTCTTTATTGAATCATCAAACATTTGCTTGTCGTCATCCATTCTCTCCTCTATAGGCAAAACCAGTTCCAAGGTCATGTCCTTTTCAGCCTGATTAGTTCGATGGTTATAATCACTTATAACCATTCTCCTTACATGGGATGTCCAATCCTTTCCTAGCAGTACCCCATCCGGGTATTACATCTGCAAGTACCACTCCTCACTAAAATTCACCACCGCGCTTTGGTTTTCTCTGCCCTTGCCCTTTTTCTTGGTTGGTGTGGTTTTTTCCCTTCTTGGTGCCATTTCTCTTGTGTAGGTTCAAGCTTCTACCTTGTGCCTTTGTCTTTTTACCCCTCTGAGTGCCCTATCACACTCTTCTTGCATGAACCCTATACTTCGTGCCCTAGTTTAGTGAAACCCTAACCAGAGAACCCTTTTCTTCTTGTGAACTTCACACTCCACCTCTCAAACCACAAACCCTCCTTTACCAAATTTTTCTACGCTCAGACGTGTCCTTCATTCCAATCTGGTTCGTAAATCTTTAACTTCGCACATGATTCTTCAAAATTTCTCGCAAGGATGCCCTAGTTTGCAAGAGCTCTTTCACAAATTATCGCAAGGTAAAAATGAATTACCATGACCCTTTATTTATAGGTTTTCAATTTTTAACTGCATTAATTGTACCACCACCTACCACTGTATTGCCATAATAAATGGATTTTCCCACTTATCTGGCTTCCATGCGCTCAACACGTGCATGCTCACCGTGCACTTAAACCTACAAAATTATAGTGCATAAACTACCATGGCCACATGAATACTTTCACACACTCCCAGTGCTGAAGCATATCACCTGCTACACCTCAATCCTTGTAGTTATCCCTATTGTTTCCTACCTCACATTGTACTCTACGCTACCCGTACGTGGATTTTCCTCTGGCATTAACCTATTTTCCCACATTCTTATGACCACCATCTTCCAACAACCAATATCACCAACCATAGGTGCTCTCTTGATCTCTACCCTTCTGAGCCATTCTCCAGAAGACTCTAACTCTATATTTCCACCCCACACTAAGGGTATGTGCGGTCCTCTATGCATGAAATCACTTATAATGTAATCAACTACTGGCGTGCAAGTGCATGCAACACAACATAACTAAATTGACAAAGCATAGCAACGATGAAAGGAAACACATAGAAAGGAAATGCATTAAAGGGAAACCTAATCTAAATAGAAATACTTCCTTATTACAAACACCAAGAAGACTTATTTATAGTAGGGCTTCAACCTACTCCCATTGAAGTAACCAGGCAAAATTGTGTCCCATCCAGCACCTGTAACTGAAAGTTCCTTGAATCAAGTATGTAAGTCACAACATACGGTCCCAACCAATGCACTTTGAGCTTTCCAGGGTGGCACAAAAACTTGGAATCATAAAGAAGAACCATCTGTCCAAATGCAATATTTTTATCCTTTATATGCCTATCATGCCATGCCTTCTGCCTGGCCTTTTCTATCTTCTAACTTCATCATATTATAGCACACCTTTCATCCAACTACATCATTTTATCAATGTGCTCTTCAAGTACTTGTTCATCATCCAAACCTCCTATGTGCATAATACATAGAGAAGGTAACATGAATTCTACTGGGAAAAACAACCTCCATGCCAAACACCAACTGAAAGGGTGTGGTTTTATTCAACCTCTTGTAGGTTTTCATGTATGCCCAAAGTACAGTAGAGACTTTATCATCCCAATATTTCCTTCCAATATCACAAATCTTAGTCAATGTATGTCCCAATATCTTGTTGAAAGCCTCATTAGTTCCATTTGCATATGGGTGATAGGGTGTTGTTTTATGGTGTGCCACCATAAATTCTGCCAATAATATCCTGATAGTCTCATTAAGGAAATGAGTACCCCTATCACTTTTCAAACTCAATGGGCATCCATACCTGTTGATAATGTTCTCCCACATAAACCTTGCTACTGTAGCTTCCATGCAATCCTTTGTAGGCACCGCTTCTTCCCACCTTGTAAGATAATCTATACAAGTTATAATGTAGCATGATCCAGTCCTACATGCATGGGTGGGGAAATAGGACCCACAAAGTCAATTTCCCACTTTTCAAAAGGTTCTGCACTAGCAATAGGCCTCAAAGGAATTTCATCTCTATGCCCAGGCTTTCCAAGGCACTGACAATGATCACATGCCTTACAATATTCTTTACAATCCTTATATAGTGTTTCCCACCATAGGCCAGCCAATAAAATCTTGTGTGTGGTAGCATCTCCTACATAATGTCCACCTACAATCCCACCATGAGCTTCCTCCATAATAGCTTTGTGCTCATGCTCAAGCACACACCAGTGTAAAACTTCATCCCGACCTATTTTGTATAAGTCTCCACTAATTAACATATAGGGTGCGATGTGTATGGCAAGTTGTTTCTTCTCTAAACTCTTCATCCCTTCAGGTGCCACACCAGTACACAAAAAGACAACAATATCTTCTAAGTCAGAGGGCATGCAGTTCAATCTGAATAGCTGGGCATCTGACATTGTATCCTCAATGCTCTGCACATCCTCACCTGAATTAATCCTTGATAAATGATCTGGTCTAGAATTTCTCTTTCCTGGCTTAACCACCACTGTAAAGTCAAATTCCTGAAACAACAAAATCCAACGGCATATGTGCCCCTGCAAAATGGGCTTGTTCACCAAGTACTTAAGTTCCATGTGATCTATATAGAATATAAATGGGGTAGCCAGTAAGTATTGTCTAAACTTATGTAGCATGTAGATCATGGACAAGGCCTCGTGCTTTGTAGTTGTATAATTCTGTTCAGCTGGGGTCAACTTCCTGCTTGCAAAACAAATAGGATGATCAACAATACCTTCTCCAAGATGGGCTAATACCGCCAATGGCCATGCCAGAGGCATCCACATGCACATGAAAAGGTTTGGTCCATGAAGGAAAGCACAAAATAGGCATTGTAGTAAGCCTTTCCTTCAATGTTTCAAATGTGTGCTATTGCGCTTCACCCCAATGGAACTTTCCCTTACTCTTCAAAAATTCTTCCAAGGGCGTAGAAATCCTAGCATACCCTTTGATAAAATTCTGGTAATAGCCTGTGTGCCCCAAGAATCTGCGCACCTCACTCTGGTTAGTAGGTTCCTCTAAGCCCAAAATAACAACAACCTTAGCAGGATCCACTAACAAGCCTTCTTTACAGATAATGTGTCCCAAAAAAGTCCCAAAGGGTGTAGCAAAAATGCACTTCTTAATGTTTAAGGAGATGCTCAACTACTGGCACCTCTCAAACATAAGTCTTAAATTATCACAATGATCTTTCACTAGCCCATAAAATTGTCCAATCATCCAAGTAAACCTGTAAAAACTTATGAATGAAGTCCTGGAATGCTTGTACAACAATGCACGAAAATATTATAGGTGCATTCTTCAATCCAAAAGGCATAACTGTGTATGCAAAACTTCCCCACTTAGTGGTGAAATTTGTCTTCTCTTGATCCTCTTTAGCAATCCTCACCTGATGATATCTAGAAAATCCATCAGTGAAGGAGTAGATCTTGCGCCCTGCAATGCCTTCCAGAATCTCTTCAGTAAAAGGTGTGGGAAAGGGATCTATTACACATGCAACATTCAACTCCCTATAATCCACACAAATTCTTATCCTTCCATCTTTCTTTATACTTATCACCATAGGGCTAACCCACTCTGACTCCTCAATGGGCTCAATGATTCCAGATTTCAACATCTTATCAATTTCTTCCTTTACCTTGACATGTAGATTAGGATTCATCCTGTAAGGCCTCTTCCTAACTGGGCGTGCACCTTCCTTTAACTTAATCCTCATCTCACCCAAAGAGTGATGTACCCCTTTCAACTCATGATAGCCTCTAGGAAATAAGTCCTGGAAGTTGTGCAATAACTCAATTATCTTCACAACCTCTGAGTCAAGACCAGTAATCTCTGATGATGGCCTCCTTAGGTTCAACACCTATCCCAATGTTAACCTTCTTCATTTTCATAGGCTCATGATACATGTGTGCCTTCTCATCTACACTGTCTAAGACATCATGTGTACCCATAGTATGCTCAACATCCAGATTCTCCACTTCTTCATCATCAATTATGTATACCATCTTTACCTTTTTCTTTTTCTAGGTAGGCGCACCCAAGTTGTTCCTCATTTGTCTCTTCTTTTTCAAAGCACACCTCCAGATCTGACTCACCTAGTAACTCCTAAATAAGTTCCTTGGCCTTTGCACTATCTCCCATAGTCAAGTGCTTCATAACCTGTAATGCCTCATTCACTAGAGGTTTAGTAGAAAAATAGTCAAAGGTCTGAATCATACCTACAGTCAGTTCTTGCCAATTCCCTGTTTCTCTATTCAATTCTGCATAAACATACCATGCATGTGCATAGCCTCGCAAGGTGAAGTAGAACTTGTGCACCCACAGTGAAGGTGGTAAGGCCTCCTACCCCTCTATCTAGAGTCTCTCACACTGTTGAATGTGATGCGAAGCAGAATCCTTCCCATGGAATTCACATGTCTTGGTAGGTGCATTTCTCTGAAGAAATCTAGCAGAGAAGGTGATTCTCACTTCTCGCCACTCTAAAATACCATATCTGTGTACCATCCACCAGCATGTTGTTGTCCCACAAGGTATACACCAACATATTCCTTCTTTCCACTTGATTATGTCCATTGGGCTTCCATAGCACATAAAAATACTTTTGGATTTCCTCACCAGTGTACCTTGGTACCTGGTTACTGCCCAAACATGCCTAACACAGTGTGGCCTACTTATGCATGTAACTACACTCTTCATCTTGTGCCCAATCATTTCATAAGTCCCATGTGCCCAGTTGTCACAAGCAACACTAGTAGTATCACTCATAGACTGTGCATCATCCCACTGAATAACTCCTTCCTTTGATGGCTCAAGTACTTCAGGATCTCTAATGGTACGCACATAAATTATGTTCAAATCCTCTTCACTCAAAGGTTCTACATAAGGTGCATCTTTTCCATCTGTTAAAGGAATGATGGCACTCTTCCTTGTTCTCAAAACTGATATATCCTTTATTAAAGCACAAATCAACATTATTCGCATAACACCAAGGGCACCCAAGCAATGCTAGAAAATTGTCTGCCTCTACAAGCACCAAGACCTCAAAGTCCCCAGTAAACTTGGCCCCTTGTATAGTAATAGTAGCATCCTTCAAGACTCCAATGGGCATGGCTTTAGTCATGTTTTCCATAAACAACACATTTGAAGATGGTTGTAATGGTGGCCTCCCCATCTGATTCCATGTGTCCAAAGTGAGCACATTCACTTTTGCACCTATATCAATCAAAATGTTACTCAACAACCCATCTTTCAATAACTGCATTCAGAGTGATCTCTTTGTCATAATCCAAACTGTGAGGAGGTAAGTTAGCATGTAAAATATGTCTCTCATGCTCAACTCCAGCACATGACATCTTCCCCCTTAACCATTCCCCCAATAAAGGAATGATGTTTTCTTATCTCAGCATCTTACAAACCTCCTTCAAATCATCAACATCCTTCTGGGGAAGCTCAACTACTTTTTCCTGCTCTAGCTTCTGCGACTGCTCCTTTAAGCATTGTATCTCACCTTGTAAGTTTCTAATTACTTTTGTGGTTTCTTGATAAAATTCCTTCTAATGAGTAGGTCTTGGATACTTTACATGCAATACCTCCTCTTTTGTAATAATAGGCTTCTTCTTTGGAACTTCCCTTGGCATGCACCTCAATGCATGTGGTGACCAACAGGGGAAACATCTCAGGATCAGGCGCTATCTTTGGCAACCACATATCTTCCACATTGTGTTATACTCTAACCATTCCCATGCCCTTATCCTGGTTGTGCTTCTTGCTCAGGTGCTTATACAAATCCAGGAATTCTTCATAATTGTGGTTCTTTCTACAAAAGGAGAAAATAATATTATGAGGGAATTCATGCTTATAATGATCAGGGGATCCACATGTATAACATGTTCCACGGGGAACTCACTTCTTCCACCTCCTTCGTGACCTCAACCTCTGAATCCTCCATGGTAGCCTCTACCTCTACTCTACCACCTCCATCAAAACACCCTTCATTGTAACCATGATCATGATGCTCACCTTGCTCCTTGGAATTGTTTGCAACATTGGTCTGACATACACCAGTATCAATGGCATCATGAATCTGATCAATCAACCTGCAATTCTCTATATCATGAGTGGTAGACCTACAAATCTTACAGTAACAAGACATGTTCTTCCTTATCACGCGTTACAATAATGTGGGCACCTACTTGAATCATGATCCAAGTGACATATCTCACAGTCCAGCAACATGGTGCACACCAATTTATGAGGGAAACTATCCTTAGTATGTCCTTCTACTTCACAATTTGTGCACCAAATACCACTGTGCATCTCATGAGCTGAATTAGCTGACAATTTCTCCAACTATTTTTCCATAGATGCAATCTGAGCCTCCAAAAATGGGCTAACTCTAGTGTCTACACTCCCAACTACCTCATCATATAGAGCTACCTCAAGCACCTCATGTGGATTTGTATAAGTCTTGTGTGAGAGCACCCTTTTGAAAGGTGTGATCAAACCTCCAATGAACCATTGAGCATGCTGACTCGGGTGAATGTCATAAGATAACTTTGATAATAAAGTTTTAAAGTGGGCATCATACTCCCTTACACTCTCATCCATTCCATACTTGATGTCCTTCAGTCACGTTGATGCTTTTCTACTCAAACTCAGGTAAGTGAAACTCTGTTAAGAAAGCATCATCACGTGGTATAATCTACACAAGTCTGGTTCGAATCATATTACCTATACCAACTATGCACACGCCCTTGCAATGTGGTAGCAAATTGACTTTCTTTATGCTCGGTAGTTGTGATCCCTTTCACATGCCATAGTATCTCACACATATGCACGTGCTCAGTTGCATCTTCAATTCCTTTGTATTTTGGGAGATGAAGAGACATCTCCAAATAGACTTGTTGGGGTTGGTGTGGACCGTGCCCACCAGATCCAGAACCTGTATTACCTCATATGTTTCCTCCACCTCCAAAACCACTAGATCTTGAACCACCTGATCCTCATGATCCCCCTCTTATAGTGTGGCAATGGACCAGAGGATGTACTACCATGTGTTCCAATAGTTGTGCTAAACTAAACTCCCATAGTCTGGGAAGTTGTACTACTTCCAAGAAGTGATACCAACATTTTGCACACCCACGTTCTATGTCGATGACATGCCAGAAAATATACCTCCAACTGGACCTCCAAATAACAAAAATGACGATTATTGTGCCATAGATGAATGGGCTACCTGATTAACTCCTAAAATTACTTTAAAATTAAATCTACATGTTGCTACCAAATCACCTATACTAGCTTGATTCTTAATAATTTTCTTAGGAACTAGAACACTAAGCGCAAGGGCTAGGTCACTAGGTAGGATCAGATGTACACCCATGGTTCTTAGTCTTTCCTCAGACGCAATCTCATCTGAAACTGAAGAGGGTTCTCTACCATGCTTTCCCAAATGGGGGAGTTCTAGATGCTCTGGCTCCACGTCTTCTATGTGAGCTCCAAATCCTTCACGAGCCATCTCTCTACACAACACCATTCATTCCAAAACATCATGATGCTTTTCCAAGTCCCTCTCATTCACTTCATTAAAATTAAGCCACCTTTCTTCTCTTTACCTTTCTCTGCATCAGGTCTGCCATCTTTCACCACACCTACTCCTTCCCCCACACATGGTGGGGTTTGGCTAGCCATAGGACACCATTCCAAATCCAGGGTCACAATCAAGATCTTAATCGCTAAAGGGATAGCACAAATAAGATCCTCTGGGTTTGCACAGGAACTGAAACTCAGCAACCTCTGGACAAGAATAAGTAGAAACCGTGTACTCTAAAATATAGCTATTCAGAACACCACTCCACCAATGATCTACAGTGCGTGTCTAAGTCAAATCAGCATCATGCAGAGCCTAGAATTCTTCCTGTGTCCAAACAAGTGCTCTATAATTCCAATTTCTCTTCAATGCGTATGCTACTAGCCACTCATACAGCTCTATAGGGAAAATAGGAAAAGAACATCTCATAGAGCTCATGATACAAATTTTTTTCAACCCACAAGAGTGCATCAAATTCAGTTCTTGTGTTAAATATGTGAGCATACTCTTCCTCTAAATTGTCTAACCAATCCTCAATGCTGGCCAAAGTCAACTGGTACGTCTTCATCATGCAACATCCTAGAAAACAACTGAAAAATAGGTCCCAGCAATGGAACCAAAATGTAGTCTTTTATTTTACCAAACAGCCCAAGGCGCACTAGCACATCACTCAGCCATAACTGAGCGCTCACCCGAAGCACGCAAGGGTACCAAGTCCCTCTTTTATGGCAGCTTTTTCAAGAGTGTTAGCATGCATGATGGTTGAACTCCATGATCAAGATCTAATACATCCCATAATAGTAACAAAGAAACCAGATCTAGGCATACAAGAATTAGATCTAACATATAACATAATGAACTTTAAACAAGCACAAATATTAGATCTACTCTACAAGATCCATTAACATTGTTATTCACAACTAGAATCCATCCACATAACTCCATTATATTAATCCAAAAATAGTATGATATCTGAATACATCATAAATTCGACCACAAGATTATGTGCATAAGAAAAATAACATCATAACCTTACAATACAGTTTGATCTGAACCATAGGTCGTGACAATCACTACATATTTATAAGGGTGGGGACTTTCCCTTCACCACGTAAGCATCCTCAAAATAGGTTACATGTTAATAATATTCATGCGCATTTCACAAAGATAAATATAAAAGCATGCAAGCTTTCCCTAACAATAGATAATATATAGTTAACTCTACTTTAATCATATTAATAGCCTAAAGCGTTGCATGGAATCCTTGATCCTAAATATAGACTTTACTTGAACTACAAGTCCTCATGCTTTCAATCTTGTCTTCAAAACTTACTTTTGACCATCATTCCAAGTCCATATTTACATTCGCATCCCAAAACTGGCTAAAGTGTTTATCCCTTAAGCGCAATCCTTTCTTGTCTTCCATGTGCAAACCTTTTCCTCTTGGTGCACGTTTCTTCTCCAATGCCTCAATGTGCGCTAACCTCTTCCTAGGTACTTAGTCATTCTCCACCTTATGTACGGGGTAGGGTCCCCTTAACCCTTCAATACCGCTAATAAAAAAAATTCATTATAAATTATCTATATCACTATCACTTATTCGTAAAATAAGTTGAAACCCTTCATGAAAGACATTTGGTTCCTAGGATCGGACTTTACCAAGAAAATCATTATATCTTTATCTTGTTTAGTCGTATGTGCATATGCAATTTCCCATTCCCTTTGGAAGAGGATTCTCTTGTGTTCGAGTACATCCATCAAATCTCACATATCGTTAAACCATATTGTCTTTGAGGGTGGTTGATTTTTAGTTTTTATTTTATTAAGTTATAAAATTGGATCCGGATTTCTAACTAATACAATACCCATAAGGTATATGTTTTTTATAGTCTATTACTCTTTTTTAATTGGGAAACACATGCTCCTAGCAATCTTGAGTTAACTCACTATGTGGAGGAGCCCATGAATACAAAAATAATATTATGAAATTATCCATTTCTCAGTAGATTTTATAGTTATTTTCATTATTTGACCATTGAATTAGGTGTCTCTCTCAATACACTTTTCTTCAATAAGTACTAGAGTGTTTGTGATGCTCCAATGAACCCTACTCTTTTGTGCAGGAGGAACTAAATGTTGATTTCCTTAGCTATGTGGCTCTTTGCTTGAAATTTTATCTTGAAACAAAGGGGAATCATTAATATGTAATGATGCATTCTCCAAGAGGATATGATTTATAAGTATATCTACTTTGTCATTTTTGTTTTCTATACGTGGAACATAAGTAGGGATGATTACTTCCTCATTTCTCATTTATGTACTTGGCACACAATAAGGGTAGTCATCATCTATAGAATATATATCTTCATTTTATATTTCATTTTGTGAAAGCGTTGCAATGAACCTCCTAAATCACCCTTCAGGGATGTAGAAAAATTCATTTTTTTATCAATGATAACGAACAACAAAAAAATCTTCACTTAGAATTGTAATAAAATATTTAATCTACAAATGGGGATGGGATACACAACTCAACGTTCCAACATGTGATACCATCAGGATAGAATGCTATAATTGGGTCCTTTGGAGGCCTCACATGGGATGAGAGGCTTGTTGGAAAGATTTAGATAAGGAATATTTGGAAGTCCTAGATTTGGTGTAGGATAAAGGAAATATTTTACTCTAAGTTTTGAAAAAACTGCTTGATAGAGAAAAGAATTTGTTGGAGAGTGCTTTGTTTGAAAAATGTATGGGGATGGAGCCCAACATTGATATGTTCCATAGTTAGGCCAAGAGAATCTGGGTGGCCAATGGATCTATGGAGGCAAGTGCCTATGCTAATGAGTATTTTTTGGTCACTCTACCAAGCAAATAAATGTTGATGAAATTCATTTTTGAAGGCCCATGGTTCATAGGAAAATCACATGTGCTAATTCAGAAATGGTAGCTCATGTTCAACCATTTTAAAAAACTTGTCTCTGATTTTCCCATCTAGGTTAGGTTTCCTGGGTTGCCACTGGAATTCTGGGAACCTAATGTCATTGTGGGGTTAGCCAAAATCACAGGCTCATTGATTGTGATAAATCCTGTGACTAAAGCTAAAACTAGGCTTAACCCATGCTATATTCTTTGTCAATATGAAACAAGGGGAAACCCTTGAAGGAAATATAAATCTATTGTCCAAGTTTGGAAATTGGACACAATGACGTTTGAATATGAACCATCACAGTTTATTTTAACAAATGAAAAATGGTCGGGCCTGAATTTAGGGGATGTCCCCTCTCAAATAAGAAACAAGAAATTGTTTATAAACCTTTTGCCCAGACTCAAAACAAAGATAATCAAGAGTGGTGACAAGTTGGGAAGAATGGAAAAGTAATTAGACCTATTAAAAATCAATGAGGAGAATACCATTAATGAGGCCCACTCCCCAAGGGTCTTAGAAACTAAAGAGGGTTCAACTTAGATTAAGAAATTAAGAGTGTAATAGAAGGAAATATGTAAAAGGAGGGTATTTCATCTCCTAATGTGGAAAAGGAGAAAACATAGGTCACCTCTAGTTTTTTTGGTGAGTATGATGAGAAGGTTTCTCAAGGTATTTCCCTTGAGGAGGTTTTATCCATTGGAAAAAGATCCTTTGGGAAAAGACATGATGATGTGATGGTAACATCTAATGCTTTTGAAGCACTACTTTGTAAGAGGTGGTTCTTGATACTCAGGAAGTGATTCCACTCACCTATAACTCTAGTAAACAAAGTTAAACCAAACATGAAGAGTAACACTAGAGTATATGTGGGAAAGGAATCCTTACCTAAAGGAAGACAAAAAAAATAAGGAAAAGAGGGAAAGATCTACGACAAAGGAAATGGAAAAAGGTACACAAAAATATCTGAGGGAGGCCATGACCAACCTTTATAAGTCTAAATGGTAATTATATCATGGAATTTCATAGGGTTAAATAACCCTAGTAAGCATAGGATTCTTAAGGATCTAAGGAATAGACATAATCCAAATATTTTGTTGCTTCAAGAAACCAAGATGAGTCTAGATAGATTTAAGGAAGTGAGTAGGGCGGTGTGGAAAGAATGCTATTGGGAGGAGTCTAATTCTGTTAGGGCCTCAAGGAGGGATTTCTTGTCTTTAGAATCCTAAATGGTTAAGGGGGAACTTTTTTTTTCTTCCCCTAATCATGTGGCTATTTGTTTCACTAAGATAGATTCTAAGAAGAATTGGATTGTGTCTAATATATATGCACTGAATTTAGTGGGAGGAAGAAGGAGTTTGTGGGAGGAACTCTCAAAGTTTATAATATTTAATTTAAGGACATAGACTAGTTTATTAGAGGAGATTTCAACATACCTCTCTCTCTCCATTGATAAGAAAAGGGGAAGTATCATGTATTTTAATAGTATGGAGGAGTTGGTTGATTTTTTAATGTGGAATGAGCTTTTTAATTTGGATCTTGGAGGTTAAAAATACATGTGGGATAACAGAAGAATTGGGAAAGACATTATTCAAATAATACTAGATTGGTTTGTGATCATTCATTAGTGCATGATAAGCCAGCTCTATTCACTCACCTCCTCTCCCCAGGATCAGGTCTGATCATAATCCAATTCTGCTGAACTCGGAGAAGGAATACCTAAAAAATCCAAACTTTTTTGGTTTGAGAAGATGTGGATGCTCCACCAAGATATCTATAATAAGATTCAAGAATGGTGGGGAGTTCAGGTGCATGGTGTTCCTATGTATAAATTAACCTGTAGAAATGAAGCATGTTAAAAATAATGATTAAAGTTTGGAATAAGGAGACTTTTGGTAACATCTTTCAGCAGAAAAGAAAAATTACAAAAGATTTAAGAACTGTGGAAGAAATGATGGAGGAAGATGGTTTTAATTTGGTTCTTAAGGAATAGGAACAAATTTTCTTCATTGCATTAAATATCATCGATCTCTTAGCTAAGGAAGAAGTTTACTAGAAGCAAAAATTTAGGGTCAAATGGTTGAAGGAGGGGGACAGGAAACACAAGGTTTTTTCACTTCAAACCACTACCTAAAACTAACCATCTCAGAGTTCAGGAAACCAAGAAAATAAATGGGGAACTCACCTCAAATGAATTTGAAATCAATGAGACAATGATTAATTATTTTAAGGAGTTTGTTTTCCAAGGACCGGCTCCTTTGGAAGTGGCCTATTTGGGACAAAGCCCTTGCTCTTTTTCATAAGGTCATTTTAGATCAAGATAACACAACACTTTATCTCATTCTTGGAGAAGAAGAAATTAGATTTTCCTTGTTTGATATGGAACCAAAAAAATCCCCAAGACCAGATGGCTTCCCCACTTTTTTATTTCAACAGTTATGGGAGATTATCAAACAAGATGTGGTGGATGCGGTCCAGGATTTCTTAAAATCTTGTCATCTTCTCAAGCAGATTAAAAATACATTTTTGGTCCTCATCCCTAAAATGACAGGGGATAATTTACCTCAAGGATTTTAGGCCCATCATATTTTGTAATACCAGCTATAAAATGATCACCAAAATCTTTCTATCAGGATTAGGAAAGTTCTTACAAAGTTTATCTCTCCTAATCAAGGGGCTTTCGTTCTGGGAAGATAGATTCTTAACAATATTATTTTGATCCAAGAGGCTATTCATTCAATTGATTCTTTAGGTAGATTGGCCATGTTGATTAAATTAGATATGCATAAAGCATATGATAAAGTCTCATGGTCCTTCCTTAGGGATATTATGGTTAACTTGGGATTTAGTGATCACTCTGTCAATTTGATCATGACACGTTTCTCCACTGCTATCTTCTCCATTATTGTAAATGGTAAACCTGAAGGATTCTTCCAAGAAGGGAGAGGCTTGAGACAGGGAGATCCCCTCTCCCTTTTTCTTTATATTATCATGGTAGAAACTCTTAGTAGGTTATGTAATCAAGCCATCTCTCAGAATCATCATTCAAGGGATCCAAATTTCAAATGGCCTAACCCCTGTGTGTCTTAATCAATTTTTGATGATAATTTCTTATTGGGAAAAGATGTCTATTCAAGAGGCCATCAATTATAAAGAAAAGTGTTGCATGATTATGAGATGGTCTCTTGAAAACTTGTAAACTTCCATAAGAGTGATGTTTTTTATTAACATGGAGAAATAGTTATAGATCATATTAGCTCTCATTCTTGGGTGCAAAATCAAATCCTTCCCGGATTCTTATCTTAGGATGCCCCTCATCCTTAAAAAACTAGACATATCCATCTAGAATCCCCTCATTGAAAGAGTGAACAAAAATCTATCTACATGGAAGGGATCTTTGTTATCTCAGGCTAGGTAAGATTTAACTTATTCAAAGATCTTTGCAAGGAATCCCAATTTATGTCATGTCCCTTTTCAAGCTCCCTACTAAAATCATTTCTTCCTTGGAAAGGATTCAAAAATGTTTCTATGGTCTGGTGTGAAGGAAAATTTTAAATACCCTTTGGTTTCTTGGAACAAAGTTACGAGACCAAAAATATGTAGTGGATTAGGGTTAAAAGATATCAAATTAATGAATGAGGCCCTTCTAGATAAAACAAGATGGATGATCACTAAAGAAGAAGGTTTATGGGTTGACATTCTAAAGAGGAAATATTTGCGGAATATTGGAAGAATGGGATTTTTTTTTGAAATATGATATCCTTATAGGATCGATATTTTGGAAATAATTTTTGGGTTCTAAAGCTATCTTGGAGCAAGGTATTAAATGGATTATTGGGAAGGGAACCAGAATTAATTTTTGGCATGATTGTTGGCTTGGGGAAAAACTGTTTGCTTTGGAGGACCCTTGGAATTCTATTTACCACTATTTTGAGGAGACGGGCAAAAAGATGATTCATGATTTTTGGATAAGAACGAGTGAGGGCCTCAAATGGATATTTATTGATCCCCCTCCTAAATTTATAGGATCCACATAACCTTTTTTGGAGCTCAGTTTAAAAATTAATAAATTTTCCATATTCCCAGGTTTCAATTTCAAGAAGATTTTGTCATTTGGAGGGAGGAGGAGGGACATTTTCTAGTTAAATCTGCTTATCTTTTAAATTTCAAAGCTCTTGAACAAAAATATTATTGGAATACTTTGTGGGTTAAGGATATAATTCCTAAAGTAAATATTTTTTATTAGCTTGCTGCTCAAAATAAGATCCTTACCTTAGAGAATCTAAGAAAAGAGGTATGATTATCCCCAGTAGATGCATTCTATGTGGTAAGCAGGAGGAGAATGTTAACCACATGTTTATACACTGTTCTTTCTCTTTGGTTGTTTTTTCTTCAGTTTTGGATCTTTTTAATCTTAATGGATTGCTTCCCAATTCCATGGAAGAGCTCTGCTTACAATGGATATTCCCTTTAAATACCCAGTCTTGGTGACTTCCTCGAGGATGGATCTTCCCCCTTTCTTATGGATTTTGTGGAAGGGAAAAAATGATATAATTTTTAGAGATAAATATTCTATAGATAAGAGGGTTAGTGCATGGGTGTGCTCATCCCTTAAAGAGAATGTCAGGATTTTCAAGGGAAAGATTAAGGCTCCCTATCCTAATGAAGAGGCTGCAGTTCTAAAACAGTTCCCCTTTAGTTTTTCCAACTTCAAAGCTCCTCAGGTTACTATAAAATGGTCAAACCTGAATGTGAATAGTTTTAAGCTAAAATTTTATGGGGCCTCAAAGGGTAACCCTGGTCCTACAGGAGGAGGGGTATTCTTAGGGATCATGAAGGAAATTGGATGTATACATATGCTCGGCCTTTGGGGATCTAGAGAAACAATGTTGCTGAGGCCATGGCGCTTCTCTAGGGTGTTAATTTGGATAAGGATAAGAGATTTAAGATGGTTTGGATAGAGGGGGAATCTATGATTAATATCAACTCACTGAAGGAAAATCAAAATTATAACTGGATACTGGGAAATTTCCTTAATGACATTAAGAAGATTCTTAAGGCTTTAAAAAAAATCAATTTCCTTCACACTCCACATAGTGGCAACAAATGTGTCGATAGATTGGCTAATCTGGGAGTGACTAGTAATGATTTCAAAATTTGGGACAAAGGGGATGAAGTCCTAATTACAATTAATAATATCCTTATACATGACATTAAATAATATGAAGGCCTTCTCCCCCAATGAGTAGAAGTTATCATTAATAATTTTATGATTGGAAAGACTGGTCGCATGTGTGAAATCCTTGATGAGATTTTTTATTGCAGTGAACTTAAAGGGGGTACTATCTATTTATTTTCCAATATAAATTCCTCTCGAGAAGGAAAAATATGGGAGGTGAGTAGACTGTGTGGAACCCTCTAGCCATGGAGTGATTCAGAACAATCCCTCTCTTGTGTGTATCTTCAAGATTGGGGGCTTTAGGAAGTTTATATCCAAACTCAAAGGTTCGGACCCTTCTCTTTCCCTCGATTTTAGAATGCTTGGGATAACGAGAGTTGTTGGTTAGAGGAGTAGAAGTTATGTCTAAGTTTCCATTGTAGAGGCCACTGGTATGGACATGGTGGGATTGAAAATCTTCAAGGATCAAACAAAAGAAATCATGAAATCCAAACCTTCTTCCAAGGTAAGGAAAAAGTGTATTTTCTTATAGATGGTATTGCGAGGTCATATATCCCTGGTATATGGAATATTGTATACATCTTCACATTATGCGTACATTAATTTGAAGGAAAGTACAGGAAGATCTATACACCATCACTTTCCATTTTAAACATGTTCAGACACAAAATTGCTATGATCATTCCCCTTTATTTGTATATGTCTGACATCACTGCTGATTAAGGATTTCTAGCAGGGTAAGGTGGATTCTCCCCTGCACCTTGAGCTTATCCTCATTTTTTACCAAAATGGAAAAATGATTATTCCCAAGGAGGTTAGAGCTGACTGAGGTGGATTTGATGATGCTCTCACTCTGGTGGATTGTATGACCTAAGCTTAGGAGTGGAAGGGCACTAAAAACCTAGGTTGAGAAAAATGATTGTCAGAGAAGAGTTGATGTCCTTGGATAATATGAAGGGTGAAAATTCCAAAGGCAAGGAAAAAGTTCATTTGGGATGGGAGGAGACAATTGAGAATCTCACTCTTAGGATTCAGAAGTTGGAAGGAAGATATGGAATCCATGGCTGAAATCATTAAGGATTTGAGGGATAGCATGTATGACTGTATGAGGCTTCCAAAAATAGGTTTGGATATCCCAAGGTACCATGAGAGATGATTTGGCAGGAATCAATAATGTTGTTAAGGGATTACAGGAGAGGATAGACAAGTTGGAAAAGGGACCGGTGTCAGAGAGGTTCAACTCCACCTGACTAGATCTGATGAAGATGTCGAGGGGAAGGAGGACTTCCATAAGGACACTAATGAAAGTGATATGATGCAAGGCCAACATAGCACCAGGGGGTCCCCTCAAATGCCTCAAGAAAAATTAGTGTCTTGGCTTCTGGCCTTTTGGTGGATACTGTTAGTCGAATTGTGTTTGTTTCTTGAAGCAGGAATTGTAGAGTCTCTTTTATGTGTTTGTTTCTTGCAGAGGAATTCTAGAGTTTTTTTATGTGTTTGTTTCTGTGTGGCCCTGTTGTGTTCTCTGGGATTAAGTTGTTTTAACTCTATTTGGTGGACTTGTTTCTCTTTTTACTATTGTCTATGCTATAATCACAATGTATCTCTTGCAATGTAATGCTTCTGGGAGCCATAATCCCTGTTTTATTACTTTATCTAATATATATATATACCTATTTATTTAGAGGTTAAAAATCTCCCACATTCTCAAATTTAAATATATTCTTGGCCTATTAGAATAGAACATAAGCAAGAGCTGACCTTTAGGACTAGCACTGTAGAAATTATTGTTGTGTAAGGATGAGCTCTTTGGTCACAGTTTATTGGTTACGAATAAGTTTGGTTATGGTTGATTGGTTAAGGATGAGTATGTTTGAGGATTAGCCTATTGGCTATGTTTGATTGGTTATGGATGAGTTTATTTGCATGTTGGTCTTGCCTAATTCTCCTTCCATTTAAAGATTTTGAAAATTTCTACATTCTTTTGCATGTTTAAGGTTTGCTACAAGATTGGTGAGCTTTTGAGAACTACTCTCCAAGGAAATGACATATAATTTACAACACTATAGCTACTGACCAAATTTCACAGTATATACTAATGGGAACAACAAATATCATAAGACCATATGTAAAATTGTGTAAAATTCTAGTCAATAATCGTGCCAAATGACATCTAGGTATATTTTTCAACAAGATACCTATCGTTGAGTCATCTTATGTTATTAATAGATCAATGCCAAATTTGTTTCAAATTTAATTGATAAATATCAATCCTACAAAAACATAATTCCTATTTTACTGGCATAATCACGCCAAGACATTACTAATTAGCTTATCACTAGGATTCAGAATCACTTCTTAAATTAACTACCTGTTATAATAAAACCATTTTGGGGTTGATATTGATGTTGACAAACAATGTTAAGTGTAAATTTATTTACCTCCAATGCAAATAGTTTAGATTGTTCCAGCCCGATTTGATTGTTTTTGTTAAAGAATGAAGTGGGAAGGAAATCAAGATCAAAAGTGTTGTAGGTATATAATAACTATTTTCCCTCCAAAATGACCAAAAATAGTGGTTGAAGCCTCCCTCTTTGGCCATATCTCAAGTTTAATGGACAATAACTATGGAACTCCTAATTTTCAATTCAAGATTATATTTTTTTTTCTTGTAAATAGTTGAAAAAATCAAGACGAGAACATCTACAAGAGGAAAATATGAACCAAAACCCTTCCATGGAACCATACCCTAAGGTTCTAAAGTTTCTAGGCCCACATTTATTCTACTAACTATTATGCGCAACCCTCACTCACATTTATGGGGGTAAATTTAATTTTAAAAAGTCCCATCTAAATAAAATAAAAGCTGCCGTGCAGTGGTGGGGCACCTGCATGTCTAAGTCAGAGGTTCCCCCGCAAACATGCGTGAGAGATAGCGTCTTCTCTACTAAATTTTATTTACAATAATAAAAAATCGTGTCTATAAATCGCAGGGCTTGACGATCGACGAATATCTGAGAAATGCCAAATAGATTTTCCAAAAAATAATGGGCTGAGCAGATTTTTGCTATTGATCCACTTAATAAGTAATGATTTGAACCAAAATTATAACCGACACAAACGAAGTGAAATTTAGTAAACACAAATATTTTTCACGAACTTCGTTTCTTGAAGAAATCAACTTCTTTTTCCCGTCCTCCATAGAAGATTATTTATGGAAATAGTGAAAGCATCCTGAAATTCATTCAACTTTGAATCTGGATCTCCGTAAACCAGGCCTGGCATTATGGTATGGATAATGCTGCTTCTCATTTCCTTCCTTTCTTCTTCTGGAATTGTCTGCAGAACTTCTATTACGTCGACCTTCCTTTCTCTCACCCTCTCGCTCGGAATGAAAACTGAATAAGAACTTCCATTAGCAGGCAGATGCCACGGATACTGATAATAGGCAGTGAATGGATCAAACAAAACAGGGATGCATCCCGCTACCAGACAATCGAATACTGATCTCCGAGTGGGACTGTCGCCGACTGGCTGCAGGCAGAATTCAGCGGCCATGAACAGTTTAACTGTGTTTTCTGGCCGAGAGCAGACGCCCATATTACAATCCAAAAACTTGCAGGCTTCCGGTTTTCTCAAACACTGTTCGATGAGAATAGAACGAATGCTGTCTGGCATGTGGGGCCTGGCTCCACCGGCAAAGCTGATTAAATGAGGCCTCTCAGAAGCACTGATTTGGGCCTGCCATTGCCGAATATCTTCATCTGATTTCGGGTGGAAAAATGTGGGATGCGGGACACCGATGTCATTTATCCGCCATGGATGCCGCTCGATCAACAGCTTGATGGGTGTCTGCATTTGAGGCGTCTCTAACAGTTTGCTGCCCCAAGGGTTCTCGTCTTTCGTCCTTCTGAAATCCCATGATATTTTACCCAGCACCAGAACATGATCTTTTCCTTGGTTCCTCCTCCACCATTGCTGCTCTTGAAGCCAATTCAAAAGCTCCACGCCCAGTTCGTCTCTTTTCTCGGCCGAAACATTATGCCTGAAATGCCATCTCACCACGTCGAGGCCCCCGTAGTAGGGAACGTAGAACAAGTTCGCCTCCTCAGGATTTGAAACCAGGCACGGGTGCTTCGAAATCCTGGAATGGAAAATGACTTCCAGAGCATATTGATGGGTTTGATACCACCGCGGAAAAAACGATTCTATGGGTTTCCCCATACCTTGATTGCTGAAATAATCGCACAGGTTGAACCACGGAATCAGACTATGGCACTGATTTAGCAACTCTAAATTGAATTTTGAAGGAAGATTATAGACATAAATATTCCTTTCCGTACAAGAATGTTGTTGCTGGCCTGCTATCGCCATGGGCATTGATGCCGACCTGATTGCCTCCATTTGAGATTTCACAACGTTCTGAGAAATCGCAGGCTTCTCCTTGGCTATCACCGCGCAATTTTCATTCGATTGTAAAGGGGGTGAAACGCCCAAACTGGAATTATCTTTAAGTGGGGTATGCTGGGTAGAAATAGTACAATACACATCTAAACGACGGCCTGAAATACAAACGTGAAGAACAGAAACAGGTAACAGTAGGGTGGAAACAGCCCAAAAACACACAAGAAATAGCAACAAAAACAAAACTGCCAACAGCAGCATTCGCTCCATTATCTTCATTACATCTCCTTTTCAGTAAACCCTAACAGTAAATCAAAATCATGTTTTACTGTGCAGTGATCGCCAGTATTCCTTTTGATTCATTAGAACTAGACAAGGAACTGAAAGTTGATGTTTAGGAGCTTACACAGAGATTGAAGTACAAGTATGATTTTAGAGCTGTTCCAAACCCTATTCGTAGCATGAAAACGCCCTGATTTTCACCGAGTTGGAATCATGTTTGAAAAATCTGTCAACACATCTGTAATATTTTTAAAGGCTGCGGGTTCGGCTACGCAATCTAACGGCTTTTCCTTATTCGTATTGATGACTGTACGCGAATGACACGTGTACACAACGAAACTGTTAGCAGTGCAGGTGGACAAAGTATTGGAGATTTTAGTTTCACGAATTACAGATAAAACGGCTTACCGATCGGAGATGAGTTACCTAAATAACATACATTTGAAGATTCCATCTTCTCAAGTTCTTTGAATGCTTTGTAAAACTGTTAATGGTGGGAAATAAAAGGGACCATGCATGCACGACATTATGTGCGCAATTAATTCATTCATCAGTTTTCGTGGAATGATATAACGGCCACTAAAAATTTGATTTTTTTTATTTTTTATTTTTTAAATTGTATTTTATTCTTTTTAATATTTATTTCTTGATTTTTACTTTTATTTTATTTTTTTACTATCATTAATTTTTAATAATTTTATTTAATTTTTAATTCTTATTAATATTTAAAATTTAATTAATTTGTAATATTCTATTAATTTTTAATTTTTATTATTTGTTAATTTTTATTTAAATTAAATTTTTAATTTTTTTAATTCTAATTTTTTAGTATAATTTTTAAAATTTTAATAGTTTTTATTAAATTTAATTCTTAATGTTACTTTTTAATTTTTAATATTTAATTTATATTACTTTTAATATATAATTTTTAGTAATTATAATTTTTTTATTAAATTTAATTTATTATTATGACTTATTAATTTTTTATTTTAATAATAATTTTTATTAATTTCAATTTTTAATTTTTTCATTTTTTTTTCTAATTTTTATTGATTATAGTTTATAATTTCTTAATTTTTAATATTTTTAAATTAATTTTAATTCTTATTTTTTTACTAATTTTTATTTTCGATTTTTAATTTTAAAATATTAATTTTTAATATTTAATTTTTACTTTAAATATACAATTTTTATTAATTTTAATTTTTTTCTAAATTTAGTTTATAATTTTCTTGAATTTTAATGTTTCATAATTTTAATTTTATAAGTTATTAATAATGATAATATAAATAATAAAATTATTATTTTTACTCATTCATCTTTATTAATTTTTAAATTTAATAATTATTTTTAATTAATTAACAGGCCGCCTTTTAATATCACCAAAGGTGATATTGCTAGTTTACTAGAAACGGTAGGGACAAGCTCTCATACATTCTTACCATCCACTATATGTAATTTCTACATTCTCAAACTTCAGCGACTTAATGTTGTGTTTCTGAACTCAACAAGAAGTGGAATTTCCCTCGTGTAAAGAAAGCTAGTGAATGCATCCACCTTTTTCATACCTGTCTTCGAGTGACAAAATATGAATAAATTTCCCATCTCTTAGGTTTTTACAAAACATCGATATCCTATTTCTAAGCTCTCATTTTAACACAAGAGAGGAGGATGTTGCAGAGGAAATGAAGGCATAAGATTTGTCTTTATACATACTCCGCTCTTTACTAAGATAATTATTCATTTATATTTAATGTATTACATTATATATCGAATCATTATCATCACCATTATCTATACATACACACATATAATAATATTTTTACTTCTCAAAGAAAATAAAATAATAATTACCTTAGTGTCAATCTAACGAGAAATCAAATTTATAGAAGATTTGTCATGTGCCAGTCATATGGACATCAACTTTCATGTCGAGAATAAAGGTGAACTTGCTCCATTGCAACCCAAACCTCTACTTGTTTTATTTGTTTGATATTTAATTTTTATTTATCATTAACATATGTATGAAATATACTTCAACATTTTATAATAATAATTTTATTATTATTACTATCTAATTTCTTGTTGATATTCCCAAAAATCCGATATAATATAGACCATGGGACCAAGACACTAGTAGTGCCAGATGAAATCTGCAATAGAGATAAGGTAAGGTGCGATATTTACAAAAATAATTACATCTAATGAACACCACAATTAATTCTCAATGACCACTCACCTAACGCTTATTGACCGAGTGTGTCATAGTAGGGCACTACATCTCCCACCCCTTATAGCAACATCTTCCTCGATGCGACACAAAGCCTGGGTTAGGAAAAGTGATAGCTAAGTAATATAATGTCAAAAATGACAACATCGTTTAGTTTCGAGACCCTATCGCTAACATGCAATCACAAGGGGATAACAAATTTTGAGATTTTATTCAATTATTGAAGTTCTATGAAGATTGGTAATTCTCTCTATCATAGTGAGTCCATCTAAGTTTCATTATGAAATGTTAGATAGTGTTTTCTCCTATGCACAAATTGGTTAGTTCGATGTTTCATAATCATTTTGATTGTTCAACATTTCCATCTCATTACTTCCATTAATTAACAAGAAAATTTCACTATTTTTGCATGGGTCCCAATGATGTAAGACATTACGAGGCCATCCAAGGTCTATATCCATACATAGACTACTTCCTCATTTATCGCACTTACACATTTGACATAGCATTTATGACGTGAAAATTCACCAACTGGGAAGGGTGTAAACCGACAACTCACTTGGTGGAAAGACATATTAACCAATCGTGAGTCTATGATGATAACCATTTCAGCATAAAATGTTACATTCTTTCACCAAGAATACACCCTCATAAAAAGGAGGAAAAATAATAGACCATGCAGAACATAGTACCTGTAACATATAATCCATACAAAGATGTTTATAACATGGTAAATGCAACACATAACAACCGGGTATGAAACACCCCCCATAATAGGTACTAACAAAAACACATTCGTAGTGGGGTCCCCAAGACCCAAGATAACAAATCTTTTTAGATACAGTGCACATTGAATCCAAGTATAACAATATCTATCAACATATATTTAGTCCAATATCTCAACCTCTCCTCATGGGAGATAATAAAACCAAGAAAACATATCAAGCATCACATTTGTATTTCTATTGATGTATTACATGCATGCCCCAAAGTACACTACCCTCTAGTAATCCATAACCCACTTCCCTTCGACACCTTTTTTATTATTGATTTCGATACTGTCGACTACACTTATGGATATTATTATAGCTTTTGTGATTTAACATGATACTAGATGTTAGAGATACTAGACTGTTGATTTCGACTCATATATGATGCATGTGGATTATTAGAGACATTTTATATTGATGTTGATATATTGTTGACATGATTATTTATATATATTTATGACATGTGATGTATTTCATCATATTAAGTAGACTTTTGATAATTGGATTAATGTTGTGATCATTTTGACATGGATGAAATGTAGAATAGAAATGTTGCTAGAAATTGTAAATGATATCGTATTTTCCTAGATGATATTTGATTCGTATATAGATGATTGTGGATTTATATTGCATATTTTATCATAGATGTTTTTAATGCGGCCACGAGGCTGAAGGAGGTATTTATGTGTTTTGCAGGTAAAATTATTCACAACAAACATCGGGGGGATTGGAGACCAACCACATTGGAATTCTAGATGAATTCAACAAGGGTCACCATGGCAACATGTAATTGTGTGTGTGTTAGAATTATTTGGTTAGGGGAAATTGTGACCAAGGGGTCATGTGTTGTCTTTTATTTAGTTTCCTTTATTAATGTTAGTATGTGTTTTTAGTGATGTAATTTACTTGTTTTAATTATTTAGATTTTGATGTATGTTTTTCCCCTTTATTATTAATGGGTTGTAGTGTCTTAATTAAAGGTAATTTAACCTTGTCCTAAACTAATTAAAGATGTGACCAAAGGAATTCATTTATTAGAGTAGATTTCTCTTGGATTTTGTGTTGTAAGTTGAGTGCTTGGGGATCTTGAGTGTTGTACACTCTACTCCTTCATGGAAATTCGAATTTGGCCTTAGAGGCCAATTTTGGAAGCTTGTGGGACAAGTCAAACTTGTCCCACACCTCTTAAATTGCTATGCCAACCCTACCTATGGGTTGGGGGGTCAAAATTAGACCCCATTAGGTGTTTTGGGAAGATAAAAAGGTAAAATGTTTATTGCACTTCCTTTCTTGTAATTAATTTTGTCCTTAGGGGGTGTGGGCTTAGATTGTGTGTGTAAGTAAAATGTCATTTCTTCAACCACTTATTAATTGTGCTTTGGAATATGAGGTTTGACTTAGGTGATGTGGAGTGGAGAGGAAATGAGGTGGCATCCTACTTGGAGCCACATCATCCTCCTCTCTCCCTTTTCTATTTATTGAAGTTCTTTTGCTTGTTTGGGGGTTACTTCATTATTTTGTGCTCTTGCATTTTTGGGGAGAGTTAGAGGATTTTTGGGAGTGCTTGTGGATTTTTGGAGCTTGTGGATGCTTGCTTGGTTTTGAGGAGCTTGGAGATTTACTCTATGAACAAGCTCTACTATGGAAAGGTAGGAGCTTTACCTTGCTTATGTTATGCTTTTATTTTGTGTTTATGTGCTTGTGTTGAGTATTGTTTTCTTTGGAATGCTTGTTGGGTGTGGGTAGATTTTCCTAAGTTTGGAGTAGGAGGAGACTATGGGGAGATTTCATGTAGGGAGGCATAAGATTTTACCTTTTTGTTTGGAGGGAGTTTGGGTTGGGTGCCCCACCTTGTACAAGGAATGCTTGCATTTCTTACTTGTTTTTTATGAGGGAGGCATAAGAGATTGAGGGAGGCATAAGAGTATGTGGGAGGTATAAGGGGTACTTGAGGGAGGCATAAGAGTATGTAGGGGATTTGAGATATGCATTGGAGGCTTTAAGGTGGGCACCCATTCCCATTGGGAGGCATAAGTGGCCTCCCCATAGGTCTTGCTCCTTTGGCTTTCATTTTAAGCCTTTTTACTTGTTTTTGTTGTTTTGTTTTCTTCTTTCTTGTGTTGTAGTTGATTTGAAATGTGGTTGGAATGGTTGTGAAATATTTTTTTGTGTTGTGGAAGCTTGTTGTTTCCATGTGTTGGAATCATCTCCCATTGTAATGTGGTTGGGGCTCGGGGGCCAATGGAGAGGATGGCTTCTCCTCTTCATTGGATATCTTGGTTGGGTGGAGAGTGTTGCCTCTCCCCCCATTTTGTTGTGAATCAAAGCAATCTTGGAGGAGCTATCTTGTTGGTGTTGTGAAGCTTGGAGCTTTTGGTGGAGTCCCTAAGAAGATCCTTCTTGTAATAAAATTTCCTTTGTGTTATTCCCACTTAGAGTGGAATAACTTGTAATATTGTATTCTATTTTAGCTTGCATTATTGTATGATTTCCCACTTCAAGTGGAGGACATTGTATTGATCTTGTGAAGGAAAGTTGCATTCAAATAATTTGTTATTAAAGTTGTATTGTATGTGGAAAGAAACAAATAAGAAAAGAAAGAAGAAAGATTTGTATTGTAGAGTTAGTTTTGTGAAAAAGAAAAGAAAGTAATTCTCTTTATTTGAAATCTTGGTTGTATTGTGAGAAAAGTAGTTCTTTGTGTTAAAAGATATGAGCTATATTCAATGGAAAAAGAAAGTTTACTTTCATTGTGAAGTTGTTTTATTGTAAATGAGAAATAAGGAAATATAGAAGTTGTAAGATGTTAAAATGCATGCATAGTAAACTTGAATGTAAAAGAAAGTTGTTGTAGTTATTTTGGATATTTGAGTTGTAGTGAAAATGAAAGAGACAAAAAATTTGAAATAGGGAATTTTTGAATTTTGTATTATAAAAATAACAATGTAGAAGTAGATATAAATCCTTTATTTTTACTCTTAGAATTCAAAGAAAATTAGTTGAACAAAATGGGATAGATCTTGTAGTTGTTATTGTTACTATTTGGATTTCAAAATGTTTTAAATGAGTAATTTTAATAAGAAATAACAAATGGAAAGAAATCATCAAAACTGGAAACTTTAGGTGCATAAAATCAAGCTCAGAATGCATTTTAGTACTTTTTAGCAACTTTTGTTTTTGAAAAATCTCATATTTTAGGTTCTGTTTCTAAGAAACAGGACCGCCGCCCTATGCAGAGTGGCGGTCTCGTAACCGCCGCTCAGGCTATGGTGGTGGTCTCAAAACCGCCACTCAGTAGGGTGACGGTTCACTGTGGTTTGTCACCCAGGTAGGGTGGCAGTCCCAGGACCGGCCTGCTCTGGGTGGTGGTTCTGTCACTTACGACATAACGCCTGAGATCCGCGCATGTGCAAAAATATTTAACTAGTTTATACTAAATTTTAAGTTGTAAAATTTAACTAATAACTACCAGCAAGCAAACAATGAGTAAATCCCTTGGATTAGACATTAAAAACCTCCAAATGGTGGATTAACAAAATTCTTTTCATTTATAACAATTGGGTATGGTTTGCCCCAAATTTGAAAACCCCAAATACACTTAGTGTTGAAACAAAACCAGATTGGTGGAGGAAATCCCTCCCAATCCTTGAATGAAATAATAACAACAATAAAACTTTAATCTAAACTAATCTAAACTAGATCTCCTTGTAGAATCTTCCATAGTTCTTCCTCTTTTGCTCCCATGGCTTCCTTCTCTCCAACCTGCAATTTTAACAAAACAAATAGACCAAATGAGGAGAATAGAGTAAAGGAAAGACTTTAATAAAAATTCATAAGGATTCTAGGACTTGTTTGGAATCCCTAGGATCTAGTGGCCAAGATTGTTTTGATCTAAGGGTGGAGGATTAACCCTACTTTTGTTTGGTAGAAATGTATTTTAAATGTTAAATTAAATCCTTAAGGGTATGTGTAGATGGGTGAATGGGGCCATTTAATTGCCTTGGGGTGTAAAGTCTTTATTAATCCTTAGTATGTTGTAGGAATTTAATAAAAGGACTTTAAACTATTAGGATAATAAAACTAAAGTAATTAAGCATGAGGTTAACCATATTTGGATTGAACATTAACTTAGAAGATAAAACAATTAACCAAGTAAATTAATCTATGGCACCTTCCTAGTTGAATTTTAATTAATGGACCTTAGAGGTAAAAATTTTAATATGTTAATCTTTTATCTAGACCTGGCCTATCAATTTTAAAGTTGAGTTTAGTGATGTAAGTTAATTTTAACAAACCCTAAGGGTTAAACATCCTTGTAACCTTCTTTTAACTTAAACAAAAAAAATTAATCACAATTTTCAGGTTAAGTGTTAGGTTGAAGCGTGTTCCTAGAACGTTAGGATCCTTGATCCATCTTTGTTGTTTTTGTATGTAGATGTTAGTTGAAACTTCTTGTTGTATGTAGTGGATGTTTTTCTTGCTTGGTATGCATTATTGTTTTATCTATCCATCATATGGCTTGATGGATTTTGGAGTTGTGTGGGGGAAGAGGGAGGGAATTTCCTTCCTAAACCTTATGGCTTGATGGGCAAGCCATGTTGGTTTCTTATATTTTATTCCCCTCATATGGTTTGAGGTGGGGAATTTGGTTCATATGGTTTGAACCCCTTCCCCATTCTTGAAAAGGAAACCCAATGGGTTTGAAAATCCTCCTAAAGAAGAAATTTGGTGAATGGGAGGAGAAATAAGGAGGGCGTTTATTTTTTAGAGGAATAAGTAGGATTATGGAGATCTTTCACATGTGTGTTTCCTATGGTTGGATCAAGCCTTATGGATATTTCATATTTCTCATCATCTATTCTCCATTTATGGGAGAACATGGAGTTTTATCACCTTACGTTGTGACTTCTTTTGGGTGTTTTGTGTGTGTGTTTGTGGTTTTATTTTTGTAGTGGTTTTTTGTGTTTTCCCCCCACCCTTCTTTTGCACACTTGAGAAATGCTTGTCCTCTCTTCCATGGGATTTGGGGAGGCTAGAATGCCCTCCAAAATTTGCAAAGACATGTAATGATGCCTATAGGTTGGGTGGTAAATCGGGCCTTTCTCCTTGTGTTGTTGAAGATCTTTATAAGTGAAAAGCATGTGTTGATTTAAATGTTGTGTTGATCCTTTCTTTTAAGTTTGGTCACACTAATAAATGTCCACCTAAATCTTAGAAGGAGCCTTGTAAATCCTTGTAATGTAGCATTTTTGTAACTTGTAACTTGTTCCTCATCATGTGAAAAAATCATGCTTTAAATCTTCTTGTATTGTATAGCCTTCATGGTAAAAGTTTAAAGGGACTTGTATTTTAAAGGGAATCGAAGATATGATTAATTTGGAAAAATATGGGTATCTTGTATCTTATCTATGTTGAGAACTATTTAATGTTTTGAAGATCTACCATTCATTTTATTTTGTAATAATAGTTATCCCTTACTTTTTCTACGAGTGAAATGCATGAAAATAGGGTGCACCATACTGGGTACCTTTGTTTATTGGTTTTACATATTTGATTGAGAAAAAAAATCTCTTCTTATTATTCTCTTGTATTTATCCAATAATGTTTCATGTTGTTCAAGTTATAACAAAGAAAAAAAATCTATTGTTTATAGGTTGAAATATCATTATGTTTGATTTGATTTCAAAGGAGGACCTCTAAAATCTATATTGAGAGATGGTTGGTAAGTAAATAGATGGATTTTATTGGAAACTTTTAGATGAAATATTCATCTCTTATATACATGTTACTTCCCATATTTATAGTAGGAAAAGGAAAATTAAATGGTATCCATCCTTACCTTGGAAACCATTTTCATACATTATACATTGTATGGATTGAGTTTGTTTTAAGGGAAAAATTTATGCAACTCTGATTACATATAAGGATGTGAATTTGAGCCTAATGTAGGTGATATGGTGAATTTTTTCTCCATTATTTCTGGCACCATATGTAGGCATATATAGGAAATAATAATTGGCTATTACAAGAATTCTTCATTGACTTAAAAACATGTATATAAATACTCATATATACATATTTTTGTATATAAACACACACACACACACACACACACACATGTGGAACATTGGTTTTATTGAAAAAAAGTGGGTTTCCTCTGTACTATATTAGGCATAAAATTGTTGTAAGAAATATATATACTAGCAATCACATGTAAGCAATGCGATGTGAATTCCGAAAGGGGGAGAGGATTTACTTGAGGTAGAGGGTAGGAACATTAGTTGTAGAAAATAAGAAGGAAAAGAAAGAAGGAAATAAAACTTAGATAAATAAGATAAAAAAAGATGTCATTTATAATTAGAAGAAAATTACAAAGTAGAAGTGAACATGACATGAGGAAATAAATAAAACAAGTGGAAGGACAATGGGGAAAGAGGGAAGTAAAGGGAATATGAACTCGAAGCTTGCAACCTCCAAGCCAATGTTTTGAAAGAATGAAAGCATCATGTCATCAACATTTGACTTTCTTGCCAATGTCCATAGTGCTATTTTGAAATTTTTTTGCACCATTACAAGAATTCTCTCACATTAGGTATGAGAAAATATTATTCTTTTTAGCTCAGTGCTACTGAAGTTTTTTAACTGTTTGAATTTTGAATCAACCTTGTGGACTATGTGTTCCAAAACACCGTTTATATCAAATATGATTAGTTTCATGTTGCATGTGTTCATATCTGCAAATGAAAAAACAAAATTAAATGGTTGATTGTGGTGAATCAATTGAAAATTAAAAAACAAGTCCCTTTCAATATTGTTATGTCAAAAATCAAATGGTTGTAGGTGGTGAAGAAGGTAAAATATCTAAGGTCGTTCCTCATTTCTTATTGTTATACTAGGAATATTTTTTGTGAAGAATTTATTTTAATAGAATGTAATGTTTTAACGTGATGAGTCTTTATTTACCATATTGTAGTTATTTCATTGCATTGGAAAGTGGTATATGTTTTGTATTATTAAAGAAAAAAATAGTATCTAAGCATGATCAAAATTAATTTAGGAATACATATTTAATTAATAGCAACTGATCAAAGAATTGTTACAATATAATCTCTATTAATTCACATTCACAAATTATAGACTCACACTCTTAACTTATAATAAGGGAAAATATCAATTCTCGCAACTTATATTCGTACAATCTTAGGATATAAAATAGTTAAGTGGCGCCACCATAAAAACATATGAATGCATTTTATTTACAATGTTAAGTTGTATCAGCGTAATAACATTTCAACATCATAACTTTTTATTTAGAATTTACTTGATTCCAATATTTGATGCCCTATACCACATTCAATCCCTTAGACACTATTAGTGATAAGTCTTTGTACAAATCGGTCATCAACCACATATATTTTGAAAAACATTCTCCTTTGTTTGTCATCCCAACCATAAAATTTGTTGGAGGGTTTCCCTTTGCACTTAATGTAATACACATTGTGTATTTAGAACTATAGGGAACGTTATTTCTACTCCAAACCATTTCTAGATTTTTTATTGCAACTCCATCGAATATATTGCAATGTTCTTTTCCCCAAGTGAGTCCTAGATTCAAGTCAGTTGATAATTTTTTATTGAAGGCCTTTTTCAACTTTTCAACATCAAAAGAAGTGATTTTGTCTGACCAGAATCACATTTAAAATTTTGTTGATAATGACTTTATAAAATATTTCAAGCCACCTTGCAGGTTGATAGTCTCTTTGCTGAACTTAAATGACATCTCCCTAGAGGGAAATTTGTTTTTCTCATATAGTAAGCCCTCCAAATCTAAAATAAGAAATTAATTCTTGTGGCTAACTGCAGGAAGTAAATAATTTTTTTAATTAGTCTCATATCAATTATAACCAATGGAAATAATCAACATTTTATCTTGCGGATACCACTTATCAATGGGCCTTATGTGTAGGATTGCATCTCTTTACCCGCAACTGGATCCTTTGATGGAATATTTGTTTCAAAAAAACATTAATATATTCATAATATAGATATAGCTATGGAAAATGAAAGTGTATTTGAAAAATCATAGCGATCTACGTGGTAAAATGGTAAATTCAATATCAACACTTTAGGAAGCTACCACTTACTAACTGAGCTTCCGACATGGCTTGCATAGACCTTATTAGCTGCTGCTTTTTTTGATGCAAGATGTATTGCAAACAACAATAATCAATTCATAATCACTTTCATGCTATGGAAAATAAAAGCATAATTGAAAAGCATACTTCTCTCCGTGGTAATATGGTAAGTACAAATCAAATTTTTTATGTCTTCTGAATGAATTTTAGCACCCGCTAGGGTTTATTTATATCTGTTGAACCACCAATTAGTAGATAATATTTATGAGATATTGATGTGGATTAGCGACCACTAGGCTATGCCATCATTATATGGACTAAACATCAATACTTGATTATTAATGGTTTATGCAGACAACCAAGAACCTTGTAACTACAAACTATGCAACATTGGATGCCACCATAACTTTTGAAATAGGTTATTTTCTAATGACTTATTTGAAAATGGTTCCGCTTCTAGAATTGGCTGATATCATTTTCTATAACTTGGTGAGGCTTATAAATGGTTTTTTTTTAAAATACACATGGCTAACGTACCTAGTTCTGACTGCATATTCATGTTGGTTACCACTATGCACTCCACTATTAATTTCTCCGGTTGTTTGTTGTCTACATAAACCATTAATCATCTCATAATTTTTTGGGTCTCAGTAGCAGTTTTGATTTATAAATGCCCATGGCTAACATACCATGATTTGATTACATATTCATGCATGATGTGGTTGAGTTCTCCTCATCTGTCATCAGAGTTGGTGAACATAAAGTATTGTTAAAAATACAAAAAACAATGGAAATTGAAAATAGAGCTCATTAAAAATATTTATAAAATGATTGAAGGTCAATCACCATGTTGATTTGGTTGTGTAGCGTCAAGTTGATAGGTTTGTACATCAAATCCTATTATTCTTTGGTTATCTGCGTAAATAAGAAATGTGCAAGTAGATTTTTTTTGTTGAAAGACATTTAACATAATCACATGTTTGAGTTGTATTATAGTACAAACCTTTCTTCATATGAGAATAGTAATGTTTCAAAGACATTTCCTAACTATGCGTTTGAATAATAAAAACAATATATAGATTGGATTCAACTAATGCATATAGTGCGACACTACCTCTGTAAAGAACTAATACTAAGTAATGATGGGAATACCATCGAGTGAACATATCAGCCTAGAACTCATATGATCATTTGTAAGGAAAAGGATGTTTATTTCCTTTTAGGCCAATTTTTCTTGCAATTATCGATTGATTTGGCAGTTTCTCCATCCAATACCTAGTGACTTCTTCTCTTTCATCATTTTTATTGTCACCTTTGTGTATTCTAGTTATTGTGTACATAAGACACAAACTTTAAAATTGTTTGTTGTTGTCATAGAGTCTATAGTATCTAGACAACCAATTTTCCACTGTCATTAATATTTTCCATGTATTTTTTATTGTTTCTCTCAAATTTGTTAATATTCAATTGGTATAAGAACAATAATAATACAATCTAGCACACTAGTTCAAATAACTGTTAACAACTCCATTATTACTTTAGAAGAAATATCGCTAGACAAATTGCAAAAGTCAGCAATAACACATTATTCATTGAAAGGATTGTTGGTAGGAATAACTGATAGAGTTGATGGATGCTGGAATGAGTATGTGCAAGACAAGTAAAATCTTATGTGTCCTCCATCCTTGCGGGTATATTTTCTTCCATTTACATCACATAGTTGTCTAATATTGTCTGAGCCTCGATAGGAATAAAATTTTCTACCACTTGGTCATTGTTTGTTTCACTTTTTTTCCACCTATTTGAGAATCATATTTTCTATTTCCTTTTCTCTCTTCACCCAATAGCATAGAAAACTAACAGTAGTGTGATTCATGTAATTTAAATTTTTCAATTACATTGGATTCACTGTAGGATGTCAATAGATTATTATCTGGATGTTTTTCTTTAAAATATTATAGAAATTTTTCTCTCATTTTTTTTTTCCTCCATTTATTCTCTGGTAGTAAGAATCAAATGTCTCTTCTATTACACCTACCTGAACAAGGCCAATTAACCAACCTTCCCCTGATTGTACTTTATCTTCTAGTATCGATAGTTATTCATCGTTCATTCCTCTATTAGCCCTGAATGAATTAGGCTAAAAGTTATTCTGATTATATTTAATAGGTGAGCAAGCAAGGCCACCAAATCTAAAAAATTGATATTTTGTAGTCCATTTATTCCATATACCATCCAACAATAATACAAATTTCCATTTGTCGTGTAGATTTTTGGCTATGTCCATTTTGAAAATCAAAATCCATTGATTGCCAAAGTTTTGCATTCAAAAAGACAATCATGTTTTTATATTTTTATATAAGGAAGATAAATGTTGATAAAAAAATGTAATAAAATTAAAATACATTACCTTCCACTCTTCTTTTTTGCTTTTTGTCAATCTGGGACGTTGAGGAATTCCAAGAGATTTCCAAAACCATCTAGCTTTGTAGAGAAAATCAATAAACTTGGTGTCTATCCAAGTTTTTTTCACTTCATTATGTTGTTTACAAATATTAGTAGTATCTTTGTTAGGTGCATTTGAAGAAATAATATGAGCCCATGGAAATCTTAGCCTCTTATGTAAATGCTTGTAAGTATCCAAGCCCAATTTTTTTATGAACATATTGTATGTTGACCATCAAGTATATAAAATTTAACGTGATCCCTTTCCAGATATTTAAGATGTTGGAGCTCCACAACGTTATTCGTAGACTACAAGAAGGGAAGAAGAATTACATCCCTATGTATAGGAATAATATTTATCAACATGGAGTGCACAATAAGGTCAACATTCTCATCATTTATAGGATGATATTGATACTCTAGAGGTGCTGCCTTACACCTTGAAACATCAATTGAAAATAATTCACCAATGAAAAAAATTAATAAAATTGTTGAACAATTGAAGGTTATGTTTTTGTGAATACAGTGGTTGCTTTCTTTAGCAATGCAACTGATTTAGTATTATTTTTCAACCCCTACAACTTTGATCTGGATGGATCAATCTCTAATTTAGAAAAATGTGTTCGTATGAACATAGTAAAAAACTTTACATGTTTAGGAGGTGAAAGGAAACCTTTTCTATTCAAAAAATGACAAATGGAAGAGGTTGCATCAACTCTATACAATTTTATGAGTACTGCAAGCATGTCGTTGTGAATGTCTTATGCATTTGAATAGCCAGTTTTGTCATTATCTACTAGAAACCCCAAAGCCCAACCATATATTGAACATGAACATTGTGATTTTTATTTTTAGGCCTTCATTTCCCATTTCATGAATAAAGAAACATCCAGCTCCATATCCAGAATAAGACACTTATTATTTTCATAGTCAATGCGTTCAACTTGAACACGTAGTATACTTGAATAAAAAATTGCTGAGGATATAACCATACTGAATTCCTCATGTTCTTCATCTATAACAAAAAACAACTATAGGTCAGTATCGTAGATGTCAGGGTTATGGATTTCAACAAACCATTCCTCGTCTCTTTTCTTCTAGGACTCAATGCCTTCAATGAATGGAATTGTTGAGAATGGAGTGCGAACAATGGAAGAAATTTTACCTGCAATTAGTGTAGAATATATTAATAATTACTTCACATATGTGGTATTTTTTTCTCATTGTATGATAATGAATGTAATTATTATCCTTTATGATTACCAATCTCTATAGTACATTACTTTTTATCATTAGAGAGTACTCAACGTAATGGTTAGCGACCACTAGGATTCATTTGAACATGATATCTAACCTTCAACTGGTTTCTGTAAATTGTATTTTTTGGATCACATAATTAATAACAAACACTATGTAAAATTATTCTTGACAATCAACATGTGACATATTTTGTAAAGATTATTTGTTGTATGAAAACCATCCACATATTGTAGATAGCATGAAAGGAACATTTGAAAATATATATGTTAACAAGAGATATGGTTTAAGTCGACATATAAATGGATAATTTTTAAAAGTACTTGTTGGTTTACACCGTTTCATTGGACTTGCATAGAGTGCATTAAGATTTATTTTTTCATATATTGAGCATAGTGTGTGAGAAACAAATCCCAATAATGGGGTCGACGATCGTTAAGAAATATTTATTAAATATAAAAATGTATAGTTGTTCCATAACACATGTTGAAAGGAATAACGTAGTGGCTGCCAAGACCTAGCGAGTTCAAAATTGAGAATTGGAGTATACCGTAATTCACATCCATTTGTATCAAAGACAACGCTTCATACCCAGGAAGCTCAATTACTTATTAAAAGGAATGACATAAAGACCGGTAGAATTTTCAATTTCTTGATTTAAAAAGATCTATAAAATAGCAAATCATTGTCTAGCAGAGTGGCCACAAAGTCCCCACCATTACCTTTTGTGGTTGTAAACACTATCTCTATAATTTTTAATCGATATTATTTTTCAATGATTATAATTGTATCATATTTTCTTGATTATTCCTAATGGAGCCAAGTGCTGCACCAAGTACCCTTGGGAGGGATGAAGCCTTACATTATTATCATAAGATATATTCTTTATATCATACAATTTAATTATGTTCTTATATTGTAAAATGATTAGATATTGCTAAGTTACATTACTAATTGTAATGAATGACATAGCAGCGACTAGGCTTAACATTTTATTAATTTGAAAAAGGCACCTCTAAGCTCCATTACTAGTTGAAAATAATAACATAGTAGCCGCTAGGATCAGAATTTTATTAATTTGAAACTAGCTATATAATAAAAATATGGTCTAGCTTATCGGCCACTAAAATCCTATAATTTCCGCTTGTCATTGTAATCAGGGATAATTTTAGTGGCAAATATTCGTAATATGGTGAAAAGGAAAATTTGAAAAGCTGATTTTTTTGGAGCAGGTTAGTGTCGTGTTTTCCTAAAATTTATAGTATATATTTTTTTGGGGTTGGCTTCACCTACATTTGAAAGAATCTCCTATAAAAACCTAGGTGATTTTCCAAGTAGTATACTACCACCAGTACCTTATCAATACCGTGAAGTTGTTAAATTGCATACTCTAACCACCAAATCACAGTACAGATTTATCATTTGATTACTTAGTAGTTTGCATTCGGGTAACATATGCTATTTTTTGACACGCGACTATAAATAATTGCTGACGTGTGAAAAAGGTTTTGTTGATGGACAAGGAGATCTTGATGAAGGAGATGTTGTTGACACGTGACAAAGGGTTTATTTGAAGTGTGACTCATTGTATTTGCTGATGCATGAAAGGGGTTTGTTTGTTGATGCACAATTTAATTTTTTTCTGATACGTGACATAGGTTTCTCTAATGTGTGACTTACTATGTTTGCTGACACATGACTCAGTTCTCTCTGATGCACGACTCATGTATTTACTGATGTGTGACTCAATTTTCTATGACATGCAACTTAGTGATTTTTCTAATGCATGACTCAGTTCAGAATAATGGAAGGTGTCTAGTGCTCAGAATGGGAAGACCCAAAAAGTAACTAAGAAATCTCAGAAGTCCCTGTTCAAGTATTTTGGAAACTCTACTACTATAGATAACACAACCACTAGCACCCATATAGCTGCCAATGGAAAGAATCAGAGTATTGACTATGTGGAAGGTAATATTGAGGTGGACATGCATTCTACACAGTATCAACCAAATGACACCTATGATGATACCATGCCGAATCTTGAAGATATACCTGTTGAGATGTCAGATCTTGAAGATATTCTTCTTGTTGGGGTGTAACTAGGAGTGCATCAAGATATCACACATACTAATACTCAAAAAAATGGAACATAAAAATCAAATTCAAATTATAGTTCACAAAAGAGGAAACCAGGTGATTGTGATATTACTCAGAATTCTACTCAAAAAAGTAAAACATTGAAAATGAACAAGAATATGTGGACAATTGGGAGGACTTACAAGTTTGATTGGGCTACTCAAATTTCCATTTATCAAACCTGTAAAGTCATCTAATTCATAAGAGATCCCATCTAAATGTACATGTACAATATGTACGTGGAAATTGGGAAAGCAACAAAAAATGCAATTGAAGATGGACACTATAGAAAAACACTGTGAAAAACAATATTTGACTGTAATGAGGGAGCATGGACATAAAATAAAAAACACACAGGTGGAAAATTGAAAAATAATGCATGCATGTTAAATACGCAGTAGAGTATGAAGAAGAACAGAAAAAAATAGACATCTCATGGACAAGGGTGGAATGATCACATCAAAAATTGGTAAGATGAATCAAACAAATCTGCATGCAAAACTCATACAGTTCTCTACTTTATTTCACATACTAAAGAAAGGAAGACCGATTTCATATTTCCTCGATTTCAAAGTTTTGTATCAATATAATGGAATGCCCAACGTACCTCAGTCTCATTGGTCTGACAATAGTGCATGGGAAATGGAAAAATTCCTTTCGATGATAGAGAAGGAAGATTTGAAAGAGAATGTAAAAAAAGCTAAGTTTATCTCTCTTTCAATTGATGAAGTGACAACAGTCGAAAACACTGCATGGGTATGTATCCACGTCTATACTTTAGAAAATCATATAAGGACACCTCATCTGCTGGGTGTTATGAAAATGGTTGAAAACTGTAATGCTGAAAACCTACATAAAATAGTTGTTTCTCATTTGAAAGATATTGCTGGAATGATTGATTATGAAATTGATATGAAGTTGGTATGCATCGGAGCAGATGGTGCATCAGTCATGCAGGGTCACCGAACATGGTTGTGTGTTAGATTACAAACAACAGTGGCCCCTTATATGCTAGTAATTCACTATATGGCTCACATAATGAATTTAGCGTATAAAATGGTAAGCAACTATGAAAATGTTGCTAAAGTAGAAGACCTTATAAGAGAACTTCATGCCTATATGGAAAGCAACCCAAAGTGATTTCTTGAGTTCTAGAAATTCACAATTGGAATTACAGATGGCAAAAAACTTTTGAAGGATGTTGAGATGAGATGGATTTCTTTGTATGAACCTGCATGCAGAGTTCATGAGGAGTATCCTTCGTTGGTTGGTTTCATGCACAAATATCATCATGAAGTTGACATGGTGAGGGACTTGTTGTTCCATTTAACTAATTTGGAGACATTTCTTACATTGGTTGGTATTCTTCCAATGTTGTAGGAGATCAATACACTGATGAAGCATGCACAAGGGAGATTAATCTATATTGTGGATTTTATATGGATGAGAAAAATGGTATGTCAAAGTCTTGATGTCTTGTACCATTCCCAAGATAGTTTTGATACATATGTTTTCAAGAATTGGAAAGCTTTATTAGATCTTAAAAATCCCAGTAACTATTTGAGATTTAATATCCACGATCACCTTTGCATCAATGTTAATGGGAGGGACATACCACTGCACATTTTACAAAAATGTCAAGATATTACAGGATCAGAACGAGAAGATGTTCATGTGACACGTAATCTCTTTGAGTCTGTTATAGTTGAAACAAGAATAAAGCTTAAAAAAATTTCAGAATCCTTATCATCAGAAATTAGAGAACGTTTCTCCAAAGATAAAATTCTTGAAGCAATGGGTGTGATGAATCCTAATTTTTGGAATACTGAAGGTGCTCGTGCAGACTTTGTAAGAACACATTTCCATAAATCCATGGGTACAATAATGGAACATTTCACAAAGACTTCAGAGGTCAAGGGTATGGAAATCAAAGGTATACTGAATGTTGATTTATTAAAGTCTCAATCAATAATTTTTGCAAAAAAATGAGGAACCAATATAAAAATTTAGACAAACCTTCTGAGAGTGGTGCTATTACAAGGATCTGGTGAGGAATCTATCAAAGTATTGTCTTACAAGAAGACATCAGTGAATATTTCAGATTATATGAGTTATGCCAAATAATGATTTTGGGGTCTGTGGAGGACGAAAGGGTTTTCAGTGCTTTATCATTTATAAAATCAAAACTGAGAAACAGGTTGGATAAAAATATGGAAAGTTACATGAGGTGTTATGTTTCTCACTACTCCATGGAAACCTTTCCTTTCGACAGAGAAATTGTGCATTGGAATTCCCTTTCTGAAAGAAGAGGTGTAAATAATACAGCTACAAGTACAATTGTTCCCAACGATGAGACTAGAATTGGTGTGTCGTCACACTCTACAGAAGAGAACATCGACTTTGAAGAAGCTATTGATAATGGATTGTTTCATCTTTAAATAGGTATCTCCTTGACCTTACTTTTATTGTTTGTCACCTTACATTTTAACTGTGGTTATTTATTCAATTTCATATTAACTCTACAGATGCAAATATTGACTGAGGAGCTTTTTATCAAATTTTGTTTCAGCTCTTGTTATCATTAAAGATGTTACAGGTATATATATTTAAATTTATTTAAATACAATTATTTATAAAAAATATATGTTTTATTTAATTACTATTTTGGATTTGTCGAATGCAAAATTGTATTTTAAAAAAAAAAATTATTACATGCATTTTTTGCATACTAATTTGCAAGACCTTCAAAGTTTAGATCTGCATATTCTTCCACTATTATACTCTTCCATACTTCTATTGTCCAGACATGTACAGGGTATCATTTGTATTTTTCTTTAATCTTTTTTTTCTTCCTTAATCTGATCAATCATTATTTCATCTTTTTTTTGAAAACGTGGGTTGACATCCATCCGAGGAAGCTCTCACTTCTCGGGACTGACAATGTCAGGCAACTCACCCATCTATATACTAATCCATTTCTCATGTTGAGTTTTCTTGAATCGAAGATCTTCTAGCACAATACAAAGGATGATTTCTCATTTTCCTTCCACATTCTTTGTCACGGCCATCTAAAAGACAAGAGGTAACTTAAACCCTATCATATGACATTGCTTGAGTTTTTACAATTATGTTTAATTTATTTTTGTATTTGCAAAATGCTTTGATAAAGTGTTTAAACTTTGTGGGATAAAATCACACATTCAAATTTTACAAGTAGAGAGAGGAAGATTTTTCCATATTAAGATGTTTCTGTCATAACACATTCCAAATTTTCTTAAAACAATTATCCATTATACAATTCATCATCCACGATCGTGCTTGAAGCTAAATCTACGTCCACATACAATTCATCATCATCCATATCTATTTTAATGTCATCATCCACATCTAATGTCATCATATCATTGATTCATTACAAGTAGAGAGAAGAATATTTTGAGAAGGTTTAAATGCAAAGAAACCTCATACAGAGTTCTAATTTTACAAGTAGAGAGAAGAAGATTTTACTGTATTAAGATGTCTTTGTCCTAAGACATTCCAAATTTTCTTAAAACAATTATCCATTATCATCATCCATGATCGTGCTTGAAGCTAAATCTATGTCCACTCAATTCATCATAATCCATATCTATTTTAATGTCATCATCCACATCTAATGTCATCATATCATTGATTCATTACAAGTAGAGAGAAGAATATTTTGAGACAAGGAGAAGGTTTAAATGCAAAGAAACTTGATACAGAGTTCATTACAAGTAGAGAGAAGAATATTTTGAGAAACCTGATACAAAGTTTGAATTTTACAAGTAGTAAGAAGATGTAAGTCCTAGACTCCTGACACACTCCAATTATTCTTAAAACAATTATTTATCCATTATCATCATCCATGATCATGCTTGAAGCTAAATGTAAGTCCACACAATTCATCATCATCCATATCTATTTTAAATGTGCAGAAACGTCTATGTCCTAACACATTCCAATTTTTCTTAAAACAATTATCCATTATCATCATTCATCATCATCTATATCCATTCTAATGTCATCATATCATTACAAGTAGAGAGAAGAAGATTTTGAGAAGGTTTAAATGTCTCTGTCGTACCACATTCCAAATTTTCTTAAAAAAATTATCCATTATCATCATCCAGATTCCATGATCGTGCTTGAAGCTAAATCTACGTCCACATACAATTCATGATAATCCATATCTATGATTCTATTCTAATTTCATCATCCACATCTATGCAATCATCATTACAAGTAGAGAATATTCTGAGAAGGTTTAAATTTTAAGAAACCTGATACAGAGTTTGAATTTTACAAGTAGAGAGAAGAAGATTTAACTCTATTAGTATTAAGATGCCTCTGTCATACCACATTCCATATTTTCTTAAAACAAATAATTAACCATTATCATAATGCCATCACATTCAAATGAAACATAAACACCATATACAATCTAGAAATTCTATACATAATATATAAGAAGATATAAAATTCCATATTATAAAGTATTTCAAATTTTCAAATGCCATCACATTCCAGTTTCAAATTTCAAATTCAGATAATAAATTATTTCAAATTTTCAAATGCCATGACCATCACAATCAAATTTCAAAATTTCAAATATAGATTATAAAGTATTTCAAATTTTCAAATTTAAAGTTTCAATTTTTCAAGTTTCAACCCTCAATCATGAAAATTTTCAACCCTCAATTTTTTGTTTCTTTCCCCAATGGCTTCCACTCATGTAGTTGTACTCCTTTCCCCAATGGCTTCTCCTCATGTACCCCTTTCCCCAATGGCTTGAATAATCCCAGAACTAATCAGATCTTCTGCAACACTGTCTAGATTCTTTACGATCCTTTGTTCTTCCTTTGTCACATCTCCATGGGATAGAAAAATAGGATCTGCAGCTGCCTTGGCTTTGAATAAAATTTCAGGGTTGAATCCATGCTCTTTAATTATCTGCTTTAGTGTATTATTTTGTTTGTTAACTAAAACAATATTTTCTTTCAAATTATTTAATGGATAAATTGTTCTTTGCATTTTCCAAGTGAACTTGGAGCACCTTTTCTTGACTCTTCAAATTTTCATATTTCAACTACACACAAAAAAGTGATCTCAATTAAACATATTACTAAAATAAGAAAATTTCAAATTAACAAAAAATATTGTTTCAAAGTGATAATACTTACGACTGCTCTATCTCTCTCAGCATTTGCAATTGCTACCAGATCCTTGTCCTTAGACCATTTGTTAAAATATGCCTGGGCTTCAACACTAATATTTTCCAATTTGTTTAATGCTTTATCTAAAATATCATCTTTATAATTGTTGTTATACGTGACAGTCCCACTTCTTACTTGGGTAAGTAAGGAATCCATCTTCGCAGGTTGATTCTAGACTGCAGCATATAAACTTTCCCTTTGCCAATAATTTTCAAAATGACTTATAATCTCATTTATTAGTAATTTTTCCCTTATCTCTCCCATTCTACGAGATGACAGATATGAGGTAAAATAAAATCCATGACATGGGATTGAAAATAATTACCAATTAAGTTCTCTAAAGGAAATGCTAGCAATTGTTCACCATCTGTATCTGAAGAAGATGATGTCGCTGGAGAGGTATGGGGGATTTCGGGTTGATCATCGATTGCTACTTGTTTCTACCTTTGGGTGGCCTAATCCTATTTGTGATAAAATAAATCAATATTCAAATAAATAAATCTAAAGTGAAATGTAATGAAAGTTGAATAAATTACGTTGAAATAGAAGTATACCTGTTGGCCTTGAATCATCTCACATGTATTGAAAAATCTGATGGGTCATTGCTATCAATGCCCAAGTAATCTTCATCTAAATTTATATTATTTAAAATTGATATGCCCATTGCACTGGGCAAGCCACCAAGAGAGAGGGTTGGAATTTGAAATGAGGAGGCAATGTTTAGTGTCCCACTAGGGGCCGGAGGAATTGGCATGTGTTTACCAATGTTCTTTTTTCTTGAACCTCTGGTTGGCATTTTGAATTGTATTGGTGGAGGAGGGGGCGGTGCTGTTGTTTGTATAGAATGCGAAGGACTGCAATGTGCTGAAAAGTGCAAGAAAAATCATATGAAAAATTGTTAAACTATTGAAAACTTGTACTAAAGCAATAAAATCATACCTTGTTGTTGAGGGGTAACGCATCATGGTGCTTGAGGTGGCCGTGTTGGAGTAGTAATTGGTTGTGTTTGAGCTATGTGTGGCTAGTATTATTGAGCAGGTTATTGAGAAGAGACAATTGCATGTGACTGAACTGAGTGAGTTGGTGAAGATGGTTGACTTTGAGAAGCCCATGTATTGTCCAAATTCCTTGCAATGTCAGCAACAGTCGATTGTATGTCAATTCAATATGGTAAATGGTAAATTGAAAATACAAAAATGGGAACTTGTAAATAGTAAATGTTAGGGTATTACGTCTCTCTGGCATTTAACTAATTCAAACGCTTGGTGGTTTGGAGATGAGTGAACTTCCATTTCAGATTGTGAATCTGTCGATGCCTCAGCATGTTGTTGGCCTCTTCCTCTTGATGCCACTTTTTTTCGTGGAAGGGCCTCCAAAAATATTCTCTGCAAATAGTCAATATTTAATCAGATTCCAGATGAACATAATGTTAGTCTAATGTCGAAATACAAACTTATACATGTTGTTCTTGAAATGGAATTGACAAATTCTTCATTGTCTCATCTGTGCAAGTAGGAATTGGTTTGTCTTTTAAATTAAAAAGAGCCTCGTAATAAAGGCCAAGGAGATAGTTTGTGGAGTGAATGACTGGTTTTTCTGAAAGTGATGCATTTGTAATGTCAGTCTTTATTTTATTGGATAAAAAGGTGCACCAATCAAATTTTTGCTTTCTGATAGTTGCAAGAATGTATGCAATAGCCCAGTTTGGTATATCCGTTTTCTGACCCTGCAAAACAATTCTAGCTTGAAAGAAAGAAATCATAGCAGCAAGAAAGTGGTGTGCAATTCCTTGCGTATCCACACCACGTCTTGATTTATTGACATGAGCTGCAAATGCCAAAAAGCCATTGGAATTAATATCGATTTCGATTGTATCAAAATAAAAAACTGAAAATATCAAATGAAAATTGAAAACAGATTACACGTACAATCAACATGGAAACCGAAAGTAGATTCGAGGTACTTCTTATCATTTTTGATGAGGGTTACTTTCGTTGTAACAATGGGGGAATTTTTGTATGGAAGGCCTGTTAACCGATGAATATCAGCTGGATCGACACCGAATTGAAACATACGACCATCGTCCACAGTAATAAGTAAACAGATTATCCTCTGTATTATACGAGGAGAGTAGGTAATTCATAATTTCATGATCTATTTCAAACTGGGGCATCTTAATGAGCCCATCAAAGTCACATGCATCGAACCAAATCCTTGTATTCTGAATTCATTTGCAAAACTGTCTGAATGTGGGGGCACAACAAGTTCCTGTAGAGTATCTTGCCCTTGGATAGGGCTTGTGGGTTGACTGAATTTTCTGATTGATTTTGGTCTTGAGCTTGGCCTTGGGCTACACTTGTAGTCACCATTGTACTTGTCCTTGAGCTTGATTGTACCTGAAATTGATTCCTGTAAATGAGAAAATTTGGGAGCCGGAGAGTGTAAATGTGAAAATGACCGGTGGGAGGGTATTTATAGGAAAAAATTAGGGTTTCAAAGCCTTGGACACATGTCAACAAGCCTTGTTGACACATGATAACAAGATATTTTTGTTGCGTGAGAAGGCTTGTTGAACATGAAGAAGCTTTGTTGTCACGTGTCAACAAATCTTGTTGATGCATGACAACAAGCCTTATTGTCATGCATCAACAAGCCTTGTTGACACGCATGACAGAAAGGCATTTTTTCACATGTCAGCAAGAGCTTGTTGATGTGTGACATAGAAAACCTTGCTGTCGCACATCAACAAGCTTGTTGACACAGAAAGCCTTGTTGACATCAACAAGGCTTATTGACGTGTCATGCATCAACAAGCCTTGTTGACGCGTGACAACAAGGTTTTCTGTCACGTGTCAAAAAAGATTGTTGACATGATAGCAAGGCTTTGTTTTTGTCATGCATCAACAAATCTTGTTGACACGTGAGAAAAATGCCTTCTATCATGCGTTAACAAGCCTTGTTAACGTGTGAGCAAGCATTCTTGTTGTCACACGTCAACAAGGCTTTGTTGACACGTGACATAACTCCTTGTTGTCACATGTCAACAAGGCTTGTTGACATGACAACTATGTGTTAGTGTATGTACAAATTTTTTCCATCTGTGCAGTCACTCTCCCTCAAAATAATAGCAGGTGAAAATTCAGTTCTCAAAAAATGGAAAATTTTCCTTTACACGAAAGTGGATCCAGGTATATTCGCTAGGGATTTTCCACCTCCATTTTACCAGAGGCTTCTTAAAATGAACCCTTTCAAGGGGGGTGGTAGTTGGTCGCAACAATCCTATCTTGAACTATTGAAAAGTGTGTAGTAAGGATTCATTAATAACTTCTTGCTCGACTAGTGGTAATGGTTTCAATGATTAGAATTGCTATCAAATTTTCTTCATGTTTGGGCTCTTTTTAGAGTCAATGGCTTTTTTACTCTTGCCATCGAAATTGATCAAGACTTTCTTTTTTATAGATATAAAATGCTTACCAGTGGATCCTTAATGTAATATTTTTTGATATTCCCTTAGGATCCTTTCTGAAGCAACCGATTATCTATCACAAAAAATCGTGTAAATTTGAGATTGAGTTACAAGGTAAGTGCAGCAAGTTGGGGGGGACAAAAAAGGGGTCATAAGTGGACGTCATATTGAAAATAACAACATAATATCAACTTGTAGGGATTATTAGCAATAGCATGCACTCAAAATTAGAAAAAATTATAGAAATATGAATCATAGCATCTAGAATCTAGTTTCTAAAATACTAATTTTTTTAAAAAAATGGACAAGATTTAGCTATATTAAACACTCAAAATTCAATGACTTGGTATTTTTTATTAAAAAACACCTATAATGATTGTAGTCCGTTTTCCCACAATTTGGATGACCAAAACTTGATATATATTTTTCTCATTTGGTGAGAAGTTAGATGCCTGGCTATCTATCTTGGGATGGATTTTATTTTTTATTTTTTTTGAGCAATATTTTATTTTTATACTGATTTTTTCCGTGAAAGTGGTATGAAAACATAAAGAATACATGAAGCACTTTCCGTTATGCCCACCATAACTTCATCAAAAAATATTGAAATCAAATAATTTTTTTTTTGAACATGTATATAATTTCACCACGTTGGGATGATATAAGTTTTATCACATTATGATAAGTGAAACAAAATTTTCAGTCTTAAACGTAGACATAAACATTCACGGGAAAAAGTGTCTTAAAGACCTACTATTAGTAAAAAATTATAAAATGATATTTATCCTATTCTATTCACTTTAAAATCAATATTTATACAAAGCTAACAGTCTCCCCTACCCGATGGTATCATTTTTGTGACATGTTTTTTATTTTTTGGCATGGTTCAAGTCCATGGAAGAGAAAGTTTGATTTTTTTTTTGTTTTTAATGTAAAATTTAGGATTTAATGTCCACTTTTGGTCCCCCAACTTGCTGCACTTACCCTTATATAATAATAAACAATGGTCTAGCTTAGTGGCCACTAGGCTCCTATCATTACCACTTGTCATTGTAATCACCATTAATTCATATTTGGATGGGTAATGTTTTTCATTGATTGTAATTGTATCATATTGGGTAAACTTCACACGACGGACCAATTTGCTGCACTACATTCCATCGAGAGGGATCGAGACTTATTTATTTCTCCTAAGATATATCTTTGTAAATTATAATCCATATTCATTCGTATCAAAGAAAAATCCTAATAATCACTAGGCTCAACAATTTCTTAATTTAAAAATAGGTATTGAATAAAAAATCATGGTCTATCTTGGTGGCCACTAGGATCCTATCATTGCCTCTTTTCGTACTAATCACTATTTTTACACCTTTAGATTAATTGTAATTTTCAATGATTATAATTGTATCAAATTGGCTACACGTTACCTGGTGGATCCAATTCATGCACTACTTTACATCGAGATGGATCAATACTTTTGGTTTGTATCAAAGAAAATGCTTAGTGACCACTAAGCTCCATTACTAGTTGAAAGGAATAACATAGTGGCCGCTAGGCTCAACAGTTTCTAAATTTTAGAATAGCTATACAATAACAAACAATGGTCTAGCTTAGCGTCCACTAGGCTCCTATCATTACCACTTGTCATTGTAATCACTATATGTTCTACTTTGGATTGATAGTGTTTTTCATTGATTGTAATTCTATCATATTGGGTGGAATTTACATGACAAACCCAATTATTTCACTACATTCCATGGAGAGGGATCAAGACATATTAATATTTTACAAGATATATCTTTTTAAATTGGAATCCATATTCATTCATATCAAAGAAAAATCCTAACGATTGCTAAGCTCGATTACTAATTGAAAGGAATGACATATTGGTTGCTACGTTCAAAAGTTTATTGATTTGGAAATAGTCATACAATAATAAATCATGATATAGCTTATCTTCCACTAGGCTCATACCAATACCTCTTTTCATTGTAAACACTATCTTTATAGCTTTGGATCGCTACTAAATTTCATTGATTATAATCATATCATACTGGTTGGACTAGCCCTGTCATGACCTGGTGATGTACTATATACCCATGAGAGTAAGTGATATTTTTGTAGTTTTTATAAGATATATCATTGAAACATATAATTCACATTGGTTCTTATCAAAGAAAATGATTAGTGAGTGCCAATATGTTTTATTTAATTAAAGAAATGACATAGCAACCACTAGGCTCAACAATTACTTAATTTAGAAATAGCGATATAGTAAAAAATCATGATATGGCTTAGCGGTTGCTATGCTCATATCAATACCTCTTTTCATTGTAAACACTATCTTTGTATCTTTGGATTGCTACTAAATTTCATTTATTATAATCTTATCATACTGACTAGACTAGCCATGTTGTAGCCATGTGATGCACTATATACTCCTGAGAGTAAGTGATATTTTTTGTAGTTTTTATAAGATATATCATTACAACATATAATTCATATCGGTTCTTATAAAAAATGCTTAGCGACCGCTAAACTACCTTATTTATTGAAATAAATGACATAGGTGCTAATAGGCTCAACAATTACTTAATTTGGAAATAGCGATAGAATAATAAATCATGATATAGGTTGGCTTCCACTAGGCTCATACCAATACCTATTTTCATTGTAAACACTATCTTTAATGTTTTGAAGCATTGTTGTTTTTTTTGTTTAATTGCAAAAAATGCCTTTTGATATTTCAAAATTTTCATGCCATGTGTCGTCATTTTATTGGGTCCTATTTATATTATAATATCACAGTTTCATATAGTTTAGAAATAGTTTATACTATTTTCTTTATATATAAATTACGTAACAAATATCTCAATTATAATGTTTTATAACTATTAGGTTCAAACTTGCCACATGGCACAAAGTAATTGGAGAATTATATTTCATTAGCGCACTACATTGAACATTGTCTGGGTTGATTTTGATAAAAATAAAAATAAATGTGCCTATACATGTATATAATTTATTTCTTTTGTTTTATTATAATATTATATGTTTTATGATATTTTTACTATTTGAAGCTATAGCCAATAAAAAAAGGCATTGTCAATATTATTTATTTTATTGATATCCTGTACCTTTTCTTAATGAGCGGTAAATTCAAATTTTGAATTCAGAATTCCCTCGCATTTAAGAGAATTTGAAATTTTGATATACTCTCAAATTCCCCTGCTCTAATTTTCAAATTTTTATATCCCACTCTTTTTATATTTTCAAAATTTCTAACGTGGAATGTGCCAAAAAAATTATTAAATAACCCAAAGAACTAGTTTTTAAGGTTTTTTTCATTTTAGTCATCATGGATTTGACAGGATGCTCAGAGGTAGATAGATAATTATGTATGTCATTTTGTAGCTGGGGAAGCAGTCTATCTGACCTTTTAGCACTCAGGCTTTGAAAAGGAGTGGGTAGCACCTTAAGAGGATTTGATCTATCCTCACTATTTTAGGTTGTGCCTTTCAACCAAGGTAAGAGAACCCTTTTGTAGCCTGTTGTTTATGGAGGAGATGGAGATATCCTTCCTAATGAAGTTGTTAAGGAGACCTTGAAGAAAATATGATCAATGCAACAAAATATAACTCTCACGAGTTGTCACTCTAGATAGTGGAGATATTCTCTAGGCAAGGTTCAGGCTACTAAAGACATTTGGAATCCTGATTGTTTCTGCATGTTTTGGTAGTAAAATTTATGCATTTGTATACATACATGACAAACAGGGGTAGTATGGGTATGATTAAATTGTTTTTAAATGAATTTTGGTGGGAGGCGAAACAGGATAAAGTTGATTATACCAAATCTTTGAGAAATTTTACAAAAATGGAAAGCTTGAATAAAAAAATGCTTTCAGAGTAGCTAGGATGTTCCTTTAACTAGAATATGTGCTTCAATGGAGGCCCAGATCAACACTTTTCACACAAACTTCAAGGATCCAAAATGAAGGCTCAAATTGGAAAACTTAACTGAACATTATCAATCTCTATTTCATCATGCCTAAGATACCCTCAAAGGTTAACAAACAATCTTATAGTCATGCTAGGAGTCACAGTGATTTTAAATTTGTTTATTTCACTATCAAATGAAGGCTCTTCTGATAAATGAAATTGCAAATGCCACCAAACTATCACAAGGATAAGATCTTGTGTGATTCACACAGATTTCAATGTAAGAATGCAACAGGAACAAGAAAAACTACTTGCAGACATTCAGAAATGAAGAAAACACAAATTTTGCCCAAGAATAACATAGATTAACTCAAGTTTGGTTAAATTTATCAGCAGGGGAAAGTTTCTTGAACAATCTCAGAGCTTGTCAATGGTTGTACACTCGCAACCACCTTGACATGATCAAATTTAACACAAAGGAGATAAACAGGCTTCTTCAGATAGTTTCTCAGAAAGATGGGCTCTATCAAACTTTTCTCTTAGGAAATCAATTTCTGACTCCTAACACTTCTACATTCACAAACTCCCAACCCTTTTCACATCAAAATCATGCCTATTTATAACATTTTACAATAGGGCCTTTTCCCCCCAAAAATCCAGAGACATTGAGTGCCACCAGTGCTTGCCATGATCTCGATCGTGATTCCCAGAATCAGATCTGTAAAAAGTTGTCAGGTGCTCAGGGGTGCAGATCTCTTCGAATATCTCCCGCATTCAACTCCTTCTTCTGGTAGATCACTTTTCCCTCTACTCGCCAACCACTTCCACCCCTAATCTATCAAATCTGGTTCTTTGCGTGCCCGGGAAGAAAAATGGAAGATCAGATTGAGCCCAGAGGTCAGATCTCATCTTAATGGAAAAAGATGTCCCCAGATATTCCTCACCAAAATCAGATATCAAATTATGTTTCCCCTTCCCTATTTGGCATGCAAGAAATATCCAAGAAATCATGAAGATTTGGCACTTCTAGGAGCTCTGGAGTGAAAATGGTAGAAAAATCAGATACAGAACTACCATTGATTTCTATTTTGAATTTGGAGCATCCACGTGGGAGATCCAATTCTAGAGCACGCTTGCGGGTTCCTTTTTTCCTTTTATATCTTTTATAAAAATGTAAAATTTTCACATTTTTCTCTATTCCTCCATCCTTGAGAAATGAGCCTGACGTGTGTCCTAAGGTGGGTCCCAAAGGAACAACTTTTGGAAAAATGTAAAATTTTTCACATTTTTCTCCACACCTCCGCCCTTGAGAAATGAGCCTGACACGTGTCCTAAGGTGGGTCCCAAAGGAACCATGGCCAAAACTATTTCACCTCTTTTTTGGAAAAGGAAAATTTTCCAAATTTTCCCCCAGCTCACCCTTGAAAAATGGCCTGAGTTTGTGTCCCAATGTGGGTCCCATGGAACCACGCTTCCTTTTTCACTTTTAACTCCTTTTTTCCACAAAAGGAAAATTTTCCAATTTTCCTCCGAAGCTCTGCACATCCGTCATTGACTGGAGCAAGTTTTGACTTTTCTTTATTGGGCTTGCAGACCATTTTGAGATTTTAATCCCTTTGATGAAAAGGGGAAAAAAATCAAATTTTCCTCTGATGGTCCGCTTCCCCGCCCCTTTGACATTTTCAAAAAATGTTGACCATTTCTTGTCGGGCTTGTGGGCCATTTTGAGATTTTAATCCTTTTGATGACAAGAGGCAAAAAATCCAAGTTGCCTCTGATGGTCCGCTTCCCCACCCCTTTGACTTTTCAAACTACCACGTGTCATAATGGCACATCTTGAGATGATCCCCAAAACTTGAGACCTTGAATGAGCGCGGGCTCGCCACGTGTCATTATGGCGCAACTTCAAAAAACCTTAAGGTTTCAAAATGATTTGGCGGGGGTGCACTTCCATTTTAGAATTTTACTCCATTTTTCCAAAAGGGAAAAACATCCAACTTACCTCGAAGGCCCGCATCTCTGCCATTAGCTTTGCCACGTGTCCTCCTGTGGGGTCAAAGTAAGACTTTTTCCCTGCCACTTAAAATTTTCTTTAATCAAAGCCTGGCGGGGCCGCGGGGTGAGTTCAAACTTTTTTCCAAAGTATCCAAAAGAACAAGTTGAAAAACCAAACCTGTCATGCCCCATCCAATTAGAAGAAGCCACGTAAGCACCAAAAGAACCAATCAGATTTGAGCGGGGCTACGGGACCAAATTTGCCTTTTTGCCAAAAAAGTAAAAAAGTGATAAGTTAAAGCATTTTCCCACCATCCCCTGACCAACCAAAAGAAGCCACATGACCGCTGAACACCGAGGACTAAATTTGACAGGAAAAAGACACCCGTTAGACCGTCAAAATATAGAAAATCACCATTCACGCCCAGAACCCCTGATTTTTCGCTAAGGATGAAAATTTTTTGAAACAAAATCAAGTGAATCATGGTTCAGAGCATCTTTTGACCATGGATTTGGATTTTCAAAGGCATACAAATATAAATTAACCATTCTCGAGCTTCCATGGTCGAGGAAAAATAGGAAAAATGACAAAGCCCACGGATTTTGAAGAAATTAGGGCAAAAACAGGGCAAACTCGGAGACTTCTTCAAGGAGGGACATGACAATGGATTTTACAAACAATTCAAGGATTTCAAATGAAGGTAAAAGCTTTCAGAACATCCACATCGAGAGATAAAATGTTTCAGAACACGCAGATCAGAGGAAAATAATGGCAAATGGGGCGAGACAAATCTGAGCACCAACATCGGCTCCGACTCGGGGATGGGCACTCCCTACGAGTGCCACAAGAACAAAGGTAGACCAAGTGCCAAAATATCCATTGGGAAAAGGATTCAGCTTGCAGAGCACAAAACTAGGACCATCCCCCAAAAAATGAATAGAGAAACCAACAAAAATAGGCCACTGGGGGCCAGAACGAACAAGAACATGAAAGACAGAAAACAAACCAACAAACTATACACTGTACAGATGATGTTCACCTTGGTTCTGGGGAATCAATCCAAGAAATGCTTCAAATGCCTTCCATTAATAGGAAATTTGAGCAATTCTCCATCCAAATCCTTCAAGAAGAAGGTATGCTCACCAATCCGAATATCTATGGAGTAAGGGCCCATCCACAGTGAATCAAATTTACCATGTTTGCCCTTATCTTCATGCCTGCTATCCCATAACAACACGAGATCTCCAACATTGAAAGCTCTTGGGGTGACCTTCTTTTCAAACAAATTCTTCATCTTCTCTCTGAACTTTACATGCCTTTGGTGGGATGCCCTCCTTTCTTCATCAAGTTCAACAATCTGGTTAATGCGGGCATCATATGGACTTACTTCTTGATCTTCCAGTTGTTGAATGAACTAATATGAGGATAATTGCATATGCAGGGGCAGCAGGGCCTGAGTTCCATACACCAACTCAAATGGACTCTTTCCAGTGGCTCTTTTAACAGTAATTTGGTCAGCCCAGACAACAAACTTCAACTGCTCACCCCATTTTCTCTTGTTCAGCTCCAAGGTTCTTCTGATAATCTTCAGCAAATTTTTATTACTGGACTCAACTTGTCCATTTCCTTGGGGATTGTAATTAGATGCATATGTCAAGTTGATCCCATATTCTTTACACATCACCACCAAAGGTTTAGCTCTAAAGCTCATGGCATTGTCAGCAACAATCTTGACTGGCACCCCAAACCTGCAGATGATATGGTTCAACAGAAAATCCATGACAATTTGGTGTGTTGCTCTTTTGGTGGGGATTGCCTCCACCCATTTGGTGAAGTAATCAGTGGCTACAAGAATCCACTTATGGCCAGCACTTGAAGGGTCTGAAATCTCACCAATGAAATCCATCCCCCATTGCTTGAATGGGGCTTCAATTGATACAGGCTGCAAAGGAAGGGAGCCTGAAGCTTTCAGTCTTCCAGAGAAGTGCTGACAACTCTCACATCTTCTAACCAAAAGAGTTGTATCCTTGAAGAGGGTTGGCCACCAATAACCAGCCCTCAAGATCTTGTGTGTTGTGACTCTTCCTAGCAAAATTCCCCCCACAAACTCCTCCATGGAGATCAACAATTATCTTGGGGGCTTCATCTTCAGTAATGCACCTTAAGAGAACTCCCTCAGGGTTCTTCCAAGCTAACCCATAATCAGTAATGACATATTTCTGGGAAGCCAACTTAAGGGCTCTTTTCTGGTTCTTACTTAAATACTCAGGGTAGTTCAGATGTCTGAGATAAAAAATTACATCTTTGTACCACTCAGAACTCATCAATTTTTCAAAAACATCTACCCTACCTTCTTCTACCTCATTTACCTCAATAGTTTGCAAGTTTCTCTCAGCCATAAGCTTAGCCAAGCCCAAACCTCTCACCAGCTTTGTGGTTTGGATATCCATGTCATATTCTTGCAACTTGTTCACCCATCTGCATCTTTTGCTTGAGACTTCCATCTCTGATAAGATGTCTTTCACCATGGTGTGGGGAACATAAGCAACAATCTTAGAACTCAAAATGTAAGGCCTGAAAACCTTTGTTGCTTTTACCAAGGAAAATGCTTGTTTCTCCATAATAGTGTATTTCAGCTCAGCCCCCTGCAATGCCTTACTGAAAAAGGAAATTGGCCTCTCAGCCCCTTCATCATCTTTCTGCAACAGGACAGATGCAATAGTGTTCTCTGAAGCAAAAGAGAACAGTTGAAAGGGCTTCTTATAATCTGGAGCTGCTAGAACAGGTGCATGCTTTAGTGCCTCTTTAATCCCATTGAAAGCTTGAATGGCATCCTCCTCCCACTTGATGACCTGGTCCTTCTTTAACATGGAAGTGATTGGAATGGTCAACTCAGCAAAGTTTGATATAAATCTTCTGATGAAGTTTATCTGCCCAAAGAAGGACTGAATTCCTTTCTTGGTTCTTGGAATTGGAACCTTGCTGATGGCCTCTACCCTTTCTGGATCAATCATCACCCCTTCTTGTGACACAATGTGACCAAGCAATTTTTCCTTCTGCACTCCAAAATGGCACTTCTTTGGATTGAGTGAAATGCCATATTCTCTACATCTTATCAGCATTTTCTCCAAGTGCAGCAAGTGATCACTTCTCTTTCTGGAGAACACAGTTACATCATCTTGGTAGACAACAATAAAATCATTGATGTAACCAGCAAAAGCAACATCCATTGCTCTTTGAAAAGTTTCTCCAGCATTCATCAGACCAAAGGGCATCCTGACATATACATAAGTCCCCCAAGGAGTGGTAAAGGTTGTTTTAATTCTTTCTGATTCCTTCACCACAACTTGGTTATAACCAGAGAAGCCATCCAGGGTAGAAAGTAGCTCAGAACCAGTCACTAGCTGCAGCATGTTTTCCATGTTTGGTAAAGGATAATTATCCTTCATTGATGCTCTATTCAAGTTTCTGAAATCCACACACAGCCTGATGTCACCATTCTTCTTTCTGACTGGTACTAGGTTTGCAACCCAAGAAGAATACCTTGTGGGCTGAATAATCCCTCCATCCCTCAGTTTCTTCAGTTCCTCTTGCATTTTAAGAGATAGGAGTGGATTGATTGGCCTTTGTTTCTACCTGAATGGTTTTGCATTGGATTCCAAGGGAATCTCATGTTGAAACAGATCCTCTCTGTATGCCTTTAGCTCAGAATAAGTCCAAGCCATGCAATCTTGATACCTTTTCAACAATTGGATGTAGGACTGCTTCTCCTCCTTGCTGAGATTTCTTCCTAACCAAATCTTCCTTGGTTTCTCCTTTGTGCCAAGGTCATGCTCCTCAATATCCCTTGAGGCTACCATGCATCTGTTAATAATGTGATCAACATTATCAAAATTGGACTCAAGAGCAACCAGCCCTCTGGGAATGGTATTAGTCTTTAGTTGGATGATGCCTTTTCCAAACAAGGTTTCTTTACCCTCTGCTATGCACACCATTGGCTCCCAATCAATATTTGATTAGCAAACTCCTCTTTGTTCTACAGAAATCTTCTGACCTGAGCATCATCATCAAAAACTTGCCAATGTTTAATGTTGTCAGGTACAGATGGCCTTGTTAACACCTCAACATCATATTCACAATATGGGGACACTACACAATTATCAAACTGAGATCCCAACACAGCAAGCCTATCTACCAAATCATTGAACTTCCTATCATGATGCACAATGTTGAATGAATCAAACATCTCAATGAAATCCCAAACTGCATGCTTGTATTGTTTCATTCACTGATTTTTGTGGCATACAGTTTTCTGACTTGCTTTACAATTAATTCTGAATCTCCCTTGACAATGATGTCTTTAACACCATATTTCCAAGAAATCCTCAGACCTAACAACAATGCCTCATATTCAACAATGTTATTAGTGCATTCAAAGTTGAGTTTGAAAGAAAAGACAAACTCTTCCTGACTTGGGGAGATTAGAACAACACCAGCACCATTTCCAAACTTGGAGCAAGCTCCATCAAACAATAAAGTCCAAGGAGAGCCTACCTGCTCAAGACACTTGCATTCTTCAATCTTGTGCTCTTTCCATCAACAAATCCTACAAAGTTATCAACATCAACACTTGTGTACAATACTTCATAAGATGCATTGTTGGGATCTTCAATAAGGTGTAACATCTTCTTTTCCCCATACAACTTGACAAGGCTGCCCTCAATTGGGATGGTGGCATAGGACATATCCATTTGAACACTCCCACCAACACTTGCAGCCCATTTTCTAGATAACAACATACCCCACTTGGCTAGGCAATCAACAATAACTATATCAAGCTTCAAATTCCTTCCCGGATAGGCTGCAAGTTATACCACTAGACCCTTCACACATCCCACCACTGGCACCTCTCTGGAATCCATAGCAGTACACTTCCCATATGCTATTTGTTACTTTGATATCCAGCTCATTCATGACTTCTAGAGGCATAACATTGCATGATGCCCCTGAGTCAAACATACAGTTGTGTAGCAATCTATCTTTAATGATCAGAGTGGTGAAGAATGGATCCACATTCAGCTGAGAATCTACCAAGGATGTTCCCAAATAAACCTCAGGTGGTTCATCTAGCTCTTCTGATGCTGGTGGTGCTTCTAGTTCTTCAATGATTGGTGGAGTCTCCACAATGTTTATATTTCTACCTAGGGCAGTCTTCTCCTCTTTCAATCCAAAATACTCCAATGCCCTCTTCTTGTGCTCAGGGATCCTAAGCAACTCAACAATTGGAACTGAGATCTTGATCTGACTCAAGACTTGGGCAATATCATAAGGGACAGACTTTGGCAAGGCAACATTGGAAGGAAGGTTGACACACTCATTAGATGGCACAGGATTTTTGACAGCTTGGGCATGAGGAGGGGTATGATTTTTGTTTGGGACAGCAAGTCCCTTGGCAGATGCATCTTTCTTAACATCCTCTTTAGGAACATTTGAAAGCAATGGAGTTTTTGGCTTGGCCTGAGGCCCTGTCCCTTTGACAACCCTACTTCTTGTGTTGTGTTCCTTTTCTTGAGCCACAACAACATTCATCAACAACTACCTATCCTCCTCAGATGGGATGCCTCCATCATACTTCTTTATCATTAAAGCCCTTAAATATTCAAAGTCATTATTGGGAAATTCAAAAGCTTGTACAATATCTACTTCTAAAGTATGAGAGGGAGGAAGAATAGGTACCCGGTGGATGCAATCCCAAAAATCAGCAGTAGTTCTGGCACTTATTACCTCAGTTGAAGTTTCCCCTTGTTGTGAGCTTGTGGAGCAACCCATCATGCAAACATCATCATCATTATCATCACCAGCTTCTTCTTCTTCTTACTGATCTTCCTCACATGGAGCATGGGGCATGAAACATCTGTCACACCAATCAATGACATCTGTCTCCTCCACAACAACAACTCTGGCAGCCAAAGGATCAGGTACCATTCTATTTTCCCTGGCTTGGGATTGTCTATTTCCAAATCCAACAATTCCCTTTCCTCTATCATCAGATCTTTGGTGATTTGTAAACCTGTCTTGGCCTTGTTACTTGTGTTGACCTTGTGAACTCTGCCCAATTCCCTTTTCTTCCCAGGCTAATTTGTATGATATTTCTTTGATAGCCCCTGCCAAAGTTTTCACAACTTCCTCCAAATCAGCAGCCTTACTTGTTTGAGGTTTTTCTAGGTTAATTAGTTTTACACCCTCCCTTTTTGGAGGCTTTCCAATTGCCTTGATGTTATTCTCAATTTGCAGGGCCATGGTGAATGCCTACCTCAAATTAGTAGGGTTTTTGTCCCTCAAGTAGTAAGCAACCTTTTTATCAAATGCATCTGAATATTTGATCAAACATGATTCATCACATGGCCTTATCCTAACAGGAAATCTCCTCAAGGTCTTATTAAACCTTGTGTTGAAATCATGTACTGACTCATTAGGATTCTTCTTGATGTTTTCAAATTCTGACAGAAGAAATCTAGGGTCAGTTCTGTCACCATACTGCAATCTAAATGCATTATTCATCTCGGTCCAGGAATCTATGGAATTATCTGGAAAAGCTTTGTACCAGTCCCTGGCATCTTCTTCCAAAGTATGGATAAACAATTTGATATATACATCTTCATGTTCAATCTCAAAGTCTTCCATCATATTGATAAAAAGCTTTAAATGTTGATCACCAGTTATAGCATTGTTTCCTTGGAACTTTGGTAATCTATTTCTCACATCCTGGGGAACTGCATTTGGATAACCAACCATCCCTGTAAAATTTATAGGACCAAAGGTGTTTACAAAAAATGGGGGTCTGGGTGGGGGCAGGGCCATGTTGTTTTGAGGAGGTGACCCTGGAGGGGTGACAAATTGATAAGGGGTAGAGGGTCTTTGAAACACAGGAGTATAAATTTCAAAATGGATATCCCCTAAAGGCCTTGTTTCTTGGAAATCCCTATCAACTTCTGAAAAGACAGGGGTAGAATGAGAAGAAAACTTTTCAAAATCAAATGAAGGCCCCTCTCCAGTTGGAGAATTCAATTCCACAAAGAGGCTACCTTATTCAGATGCACTTGAATTGTAGTCTTCAATAATAGACCGATCACTTTCATCAATGGAGATCCCTTTTCTTGTCTGTTGATCTCCAACAACTCTCCAGGATTTTCTTCCTTCTGACTTTGCTTTTCCTAGCTCTGGAAATAATGTCCTAGCAGGATCCCTAGCAAAGAAATACCTTCTTCCTTCCATCTTTGCAAAGATTAGTAACAAATCTCACTTGACAGAGGTTAAGACACTGGTACTCATCAAGAATCAGATCAACAGGGAGTCACCACTAAGGATTTCCACCTTAGTTGTGAAAATGCACTAAATATGATCTGTCAAATGTCTGTCAACACTAGAAACTGGAAATGGAAAGATTCTGACTTTTCTTTACCCAGATTTATCAATGAAAGCTAGTGCACTAGGTGTAGAAACTGAAAGAATTACACACAACACTTGTAACCTTGAAATACTTCTTACAGAACACAAGATGATGTTTTTGAGCATACAAGAAGTGTTTTACCAGTGTCTGAATATGAACTGCAATCACAATGTCCCTGGCAAACGGTGCCAGTAAGGTGTTGGTACCCAAATGAATCTCCTTCAAAGGCCAAAGCAACATCACAGGTTTGACAGGAAGCTTAGAGGCAAGATAGATAATTATGTATGTCATTTTGTAGCCGGGGATGAAAGTCTATCTGACTCTTTTCACTCAGATGTGGAGAAATGGGTAGCACCTTAAGAGGATTTGATCTATCCTCACTATTTTATGGTTGTGCCTTTCAACCAAGGTAAGAGGACCCTTTTGTAGCCTGTTGTTTATGGAGGAGATGGAGATATCCTTCCTTGTGAAGTTATTAAGAAGACCTTGAAGAAAATATGATCAATGCAACAAAACCTAACTCTCACGAGTTGTCACTCTAGATAATGGAGATATTTTCTAGGCAAGGTTCAGGCCACTAAAGACAATGGAAACCTGATTGTTTCTGCATGTTTTGGTAGTAAAAATTATGCATTTGTATACATACATGACAAACAGGGGTAGTATGGGTATGATAAGTTGTTTTTAAATGAATTTTTGGTGGGAGGTGAAGCAGGATAAAGTTGATTATACCAAATCTTTGAGAACTTTTACAAAAATGGAAACCTCGAATAACAGAATGCTTTCAGAGTAGCTAGGATGTTCCTTTAACTAGAATATGTGCTTCAATGGAGGCCCAAATCAACACTTTTCACACAAACTTCAAGGATCCAAAATGAAGGCTCAAATTGGAAAACTTAACTAAACATTATCAATCTCTATTTCATCATGCCTAAGATACCCTCAAAGGCTAACAAACAATCTTATAGTCATGCTAGGAGTCACAGTGATTTTAAATTTGTTTATTTCACTATCAAATGAAAGCTCTTCTGATAAATGAAATTGCAAATGCCACCAAACTATCACAAGGATAAGATCTTGTGTGATTCACACAGATTTCAATGTAAGAATGCAACAGGAACAAGAAAAACTACTTGCAGACATTCAGAAATGAAGAAAACAAAAATTTGCAAAGAACATTAAATTTTTCTCAAGAATAACACAGATTAACTCAGTTTGGTTAAATTTATCATAAGGGGAAAGTTTCTCAAACAATATCAGAGCTTGTCAATGGCTGTACACTCGCAACCACCTTGACATGATCAAATTTAACACAAAAGAGATAAACAGGCTTCTTCAGATAGTTTCTCAGAAAGATGGGCTCTATCAAACTTTTTTCTTAGGAAATTAGTTTCTGACTCCTAACACTTCTACATTCACAAACTCCCAACCCTTTTCATGGAAAAATCATGCCTATTTATAACATTTTACAACAGGGCCTTTTCCCCCCAAAAATCCAGAGACATTGAGTGTACCAGTGCTCGCCATGATCTCGAACGTGATTCCCAGAATCAGATCTGTAAAAATTTGTTAGGCGCTCAGGGGGTAGATCTCTTCGAATATCTCCCACACTCAACTCCTTCTTCTGGTAGATCACTTTTCCCTTTACTCACCAACCACTTCCGCCCCTAATCTATCAAATCTGGTTCTTTGCGTTCCTGGGAAGAAGAAATGGAAGATCAGATCGAGCCCAAAGGTTAGATCTCATCTTAATGGTAAAAGATGTCCCCAGATCTTCCTCACCAAACTCAGATATCAAATTAACTCCCCTTCCCTATTTGGCATGCAAGAAATATCAAAAATCATGAAGACTCACACTTCCAAGAGCTCAGAGTGAAAATGGAGAGAAGAATCAGATACAAATGCAGCTCCATTGATTTCTATATTTGAATTTGGACCGTCCACGTGGGAGATCCAATTTTAGAGCGGGTCTGTGGGTTCCTTTTTTCCTTTTACAACTTTTTGGAAAAAATGTAAAATTTTCACATTTTTCTCCATGCCTCTACCCTTGAGAAATGAGCCTGACACTTGTCCTAAGGTGGGTCCCAAAGGAACCGTGGCCAAATTCTACTATTTCACCTCTTTTTTGGAAAATGGAAAATTTTCCAAGTTTTCCCTGTAGCTCCACCCTTGAAAAATGGGCCAGACAGGTGTCTTGAGGTGGGTCCCAAAGGAATTGCAACCAAATTCTGCTATTTCACCTCTTTTTTGGAAAAGGGAAAATTTTCCAAATTTTCCCGATAGTTGCAGCTCCGCCCTTGAAAAATGGGCCTGACACATGTCCCAATGTGGGTCCCATGGAACCACGCTTTTTTTCACTTTTAACTCCTTTTCCACAAAAGGAAAATTTTCCAATTTTCCTCCGAAGGTCCACCTCCGCCGTTGACTGGAGAAAGTTTTGACTTTTCTCTATCGGGCCTTGTGGGCCATTTTGATGATTTTAATCATTTGAATGATCAAGGGGAAAAAAATCCAAGTTACCCCCGATGGTCCGCCTCCCCGCACCTTTTGACATTTTCAAATGTTGCCAACTTTGACCTCCTTCTTGTCAGGTTGCGGGCCATTTTGAGATTTCAATCCTTTTGATGACAAGAGGAAAAAAATCCAAGTTTCCTCTGATGGTCCGCTTCCCCACCCCTTTGACTTTTCAAACCGCCATGTGTCACTATGGTACATCTTGACATGGTCCCCGAAAATTTGATACCTTGAATGAGTGCGGGCTCGCCACGTGTCATTATGGCGCAACTTCAAAAAACCTTAAGGCTTCAGAATGATTTGGCGGGGGTGTGCTTCCATTTTAGAATTTTACTCCATTTTTCCAAAAGGGAAAAACATCCAACTTACCTCTGAAGGCCCGCATCTCTGCCATTAGCTTTGCCACGTGTCCTCCTGCGGGGTCAAAGTAAGAATTTTTCCCTGCCACTTAAAATTTGCTTTAATCAAAGCCTGGTGGGGGCTGCGAGGTAGGTTCAAAATTTTTACCAAAGTAGCCAAAAGGGAACAAGTTGAGAAAAACAACCCACTGTGCCCCATCCAATTAGAAGAAGCCACGTAAGCACCAAAAGAACCAATCAGATTTGAGCGGAGCTACGGGACCAAATTTGCCTTTTTGCCAAAAAAGCAAAAAGTGATAAGTTAAAGCATTTTCCCACCATCCCCTGACCAACCAAAAGAAGCCACGTGACCACTGAATGCTGAGGAATAACTTTGATAGGAAAAAGACACCCGTCAGACCGTCAAAAATACAAAAATCACCATTCACGCCCAGAACCCAATTTTTCGCTAAGGATGAATTTTTTTTGAAACAAAAACAAGTGAATCATGGTTCCGAGCATCTTTTTGACCATGGATTTGGATTTTCAAAGGCATACAAATATAAATTAACCATTCTCGAGCTTCCATGGTCAAGGAAAAATAGGAAAAATGGCAAAGCCCGTGGATTTTGAAGAAATTAGGGCAAAAACAGGGAAAACTCAGAGACTTCTTCAAGGAGGGACATGACAATGGATTCTGCAAACAATTCAAGGCATTTCAAATGGAGGTAAAGGATTTTAGAACACCCACACTGAGAGAAAAAATGTTTCAGAACACAGTATATCAGAGGAAAATAATGGCAAATGGGGAAAAGTGGTTACAGATAAAATAATACAAATAGTTAGTTCAATGTAGTAAATAGAGGTTTGAACAATATCACCAAGCATAAAATAATCTCATATCTAAATCAAGTATTTATCAAAAACGTATATTATAATAAATGTGCACCTTTTTTATTGTTGGCTTGTTCATACATTTTATCGTTGACTAGTTCCTGTATTTATCACATCAATCCAGGTCTTCTTTTTCATACAAAAGCATGCTCCATGGAACAACTCTTCTTACTAGTTCCTTCTGATCATTTTGTTAAACCACCTTTTTCTTTAAGAAAAAAAGTATTTTATTGCTTCGTAACTAAATAAAATTTAATCCCTTTTCATATCTAGTTTTTATTTCATTTGAACGCTTTCGAGTATCTATCCTTCTATGTCCCCCTTTGGATATTTTTTCCCAAGAATGATGGCCTTTCGCATAATCACTAGTTTTTAAAATTGTAATGGTTTGTGAGACTCAAAATATTGTTTAGTTATTCGTTACAACTATCGTTTTTTCATTTTATTATGATGATAGAAATAACCCAAGGTAATTATTTCATTGTACATTGTTTATAAGGTTACCACCTTGATTTTGTGAGAATATATTTGAGGTTAATAAAATGCTTTAAAATTATAAAATTTGCAATTGAAGGTAAACATATTATATATACACATAATTTTTATAAAATAAATATTATAATCACTATGTATTTAAATTTATATTTCCTTTTCTATGAGAACTTTTTGTGCTGCATGATCTTTCTTATGTTTAGCTATTTCCATGGATGAAATTTTGTCTCATGGATTTTCCTCTGTTTTGTGGAATTTTCTTTGTTTCGTGGCATATAAATTTTTTGTCCCTTTTTTTTGTAACATGGACCTTATAAACCCAAGATGTACTATCATCCTTAAAACCATCGAATATTGTACCTCTAAGTCATTTATACAGATAAATTACTTTGTTCTCCAAATATTGATGTTTCAGATCCACATAAGCCTTAGTGACCCTTAGAGTCATTTATTTCCTTTGGATTAGCTATACCTGTTTGAAACATTATGTTTCTTCCTTTCGTAAAATACTATCTTCCTTTATTTTGTAGTGTAACACAAAGAATGTTGAAGTTGTAGTGACTTAAATGTCAGTTGTCAAAACAACATTGGTGTTATTGTAAAACATTTGAAGTCACGAGTGTTTCAGGTTGGACATGTACCTAGGTATGCTGAAATGAATATTTGGAACCTAGCATATCCATCTAGGGAATGTCATCAAATAATACATCTGAGTCAAATGGTGTCTATGAAATGTAAAACCTATCCTAAACCTACATGAAGCTTATCTGAACCTTTGCATTTGAAACAAGATTCTATTTGGGAGCATTTATTACTACCATGGAAGGCCACATAAATAATATAGAATGTGATCAGTTGAAAAGAGGATTGCTAAAACTTTTTTTACACATTAATTGGAAATCGTACATTCATAGATTAGTGTACGCTAGGTTATGTTGTAACATATTTTTTGGATATTATTTGTTGCTACAATTTAACAAAAACTCAACATGTCCATAAGTTTAACATCTAGGGTATAACACAATTGGATATTTTTAGCTTAATTACTACAGTTATGGTTATCCTTGAACTTTTAGGCCGCTACGAGAAAATTGGACAACAAGGTAGGACCAGATTCGAGCACTTGCGAGGCCCTCATAGGAAAATTTGTAAAATGGACAATAAATATACTTCGATGTTTCAGGAGCATTGCTAGTGTATTTAGAGGGTGTGACATATCATTTAGAGGATTTTTTTCCTCTTCTAGGTTTTTCAAAGGATTAGATTTTAGGTAGGATGAAATTAGTCAGCTGCAACGTACTACCACAACATCAGTTCAAAATGGAGAAAAAAAGGGATTTAACAAACCAACATTGGACTCAAAATTCATTTTCTCAGACTTCACTAGTCCTTACAATGCTATAGATAATTTGAAATAATATGAGGTTCAAGATTTAACAATATTAATTGGACAATATCAATTGCCTATGATTTAGCACATTAAGCTAAAAATATCTCAGCGAGCCTAGCCAAACATTGTGGGGAGTTGATGTATAGACCATAATATTTGGATGCTCGTCGAGAATCAAGCTTTAACAGATTCTCAGTGAGCTAGTATGAATGGAGAATGCACATGTTGTGGATTCCAGCTATATAATGATTTCGAGCTTAGGTGAGTCACTAGGGAGTGGAACAATGCATGGAGGAATCCATAGGATTTGAAGCTTGGATGGCTCTAGCATATGTTTGCAGCATATTATTTGAAGATATGTTGTCGCTAGGAGTCAACAAAAAACAAGTTAGGAAATATTGCACGAATATTGAGCCCACAGGGAGATCCATGGCTCAAGGAATTTTTATTTGCAATCAGTCATGGTGATGAATGGATCAGTCATTGTTCACATAGATGAGATTACTATCCTAGGTATTATAGTTAGATCATTAGGCGAGTAATTTTAGTGGCCACTTTCCCACCGAGTTCATAGTGGAGGAGATACGACGATGGAAGATTTTATTTGGAGCGTAATCATAATGAAGTGAGCTTTAACAAATAAAATTAACAAATATTGGCCGAATGAGTGAGCTCAACTAGGGCTAGCATTTAGACGATGTCATCTAATGACTGAGCTTAGATGAATGAGAAAAAATCATGTAACGAAATTTAATGGATAAGGTAGTATGCAAATTGATCTCACGAGGGGTGCTTGGTGACCAGCATAACAGGAATATTTAAGGCAAACAGTATTGATATGGAGTTAAAATTTTAAAAGAAGATTGATAAAGCTTAGGAGCCAAGCAGACTTGGTGGTTTGACCTAAACAGATGGAAGAGTTATCCTATTAGAGCTAATGTTAGGATTGTCTCAAATCTTATTTAGAGAGTAACTCACTAATCGTTTACAAGTTGTGGTAGAATACTTTAAGCCAGCTAAAATTAACAAAGTGTTGAGCTACATGGCGCCGAGGTGTCTTGCTACAACAGAATATTTGGAGTTTAGGTGTGGATGAGCATTTATGGATTTCAGGGTCAGAGAAGTCAAAATTTCAAACATGTCTGCTAGCTTATGTTGCAATTTCATATTTTTTGATGATATGTTGTCAGCTAGAATTTTTCCAATGAAAAAGGAGAGAAATGTCTTAAAAACGTGAAGTCTGAATTTTGTACTTTAGGTTATGCCTCAGAAATAGACATATTTTGAGCTAAGTGCTTGGTAGTCAATGAACAGTATATCCTGAAGTTTCATTCAAAACTGCTAAGACACTACTACATCATACTAGTTGGATCATAGGTGAGTTTCTGAAGAATGTAACATGGAGTATCCAGTAGGACTATGTTGAAGACTAAGTCTGTTAGGTATTGGTGGCAAGCCATACCAAATGGATCTTAGCGGTCGTTAGCCACTTCACAAATTCAACTTAAGGTAGTCTGAAGTTAGTGGATGCTATGTCATCCCTGATACACAACATAGGTAGTCTAAAATAAAGCTTTCAGGGATGACTAATCAATTGAAGATAAGCTTAAAGGAAGCAAAATGATTTGCAAAGCTTTAGAAGTCACTGAGTATTTCATAAATGTACATCCATGCAAGGCTTTTGATTTGTGAGGAGCCTAACAGGCTAATATTTGACCAAAATCAGTACGTCAAGGATTTTTACACATTAGGTGGGGCGGATGATTCTAAGAGGTCAGCTTGTCTACTAGAAAATGCATACGATCATTATTTTTGGAAGCCCATTAGTGGTATGATTTAACAGAGGAGATCAAATGTAATAGCTCGTTGAGCTACATGACATCTAAGTGTGTGAATACCCTGCAACACTATTTTAATAATCACAACAACATAACCTGCAACAAATAACTAAAGAAAAGGAAACCTCGATAACTAAAATTAACATAACTTGCCTCTTCGTAGGGGTCAACATTTTTCAGCAAGCTCAATCACAGTATACTTGTGAATCCATGATTGAATAAAAGAAAAAGTTCTTGGAATCATAAAAAAATTCATATCTAAGTAAACTACTAATTCCCACACATGTGTGAATAGTTCAAATGTAGGTAAAGGGAGCAACTTATAAAGCATATGCATCCACATAGTAACTAATCTGGCACAAAGCAAAGTAAAAGGACGTATGGAACATCAACTAGGACGACCCCATCCCTCATGATGCAAGTTTCTGTGGTGCCCCATAATGCAAAAAATTCCTAGATGTGGATTATCCTCTTTCTTTAACATCTTCTATAAAGTGGTTAGCTCATGTTGTTTCTCCTCATGCTCCCCTCTTCTGCCATGGGATTTAGTTGTTAATTTTGTTATGGAGTTCAAATCTTCAGGTGGTGAACGTGTGCTTTAATAAAATCTCTTACCTTATCTTGCTAAGAATGGATGACTTCCCTTTGACACTTTTAGATACTGATTTTGATACTATTGATCGTATTATGGACACTATTATGTTTTATTTCAGTATGATGGTTAGATGTTAGATCTTGGATTATTATTGATCTGGGTTCAGTTATTATGCATGATGGTTACTAGAGACATTTCTTGGATGTGGTTGATGATATACTATTGTGACATGGATATATTATAGATGTTGATTTGGATTTGTGACAAATGGATATTTTGAGTAGATCTAGTATGGTAGATTTTGATGATGATATAGTTGATTTATTTAATTAAAATGATAATGTTGAATTCTTGATATTGTTGTGAATCATATGCTTAGATGATCTTGAGATGTTGTTTATATCATTTTTGGATGTTCTGATGTGGCCACGAGGCCAAAGGAGGTATTTGCATTTTGCAGGTTAAAAATCACAACAATGTCGGGGGACTGGAGACTAACCATATTGAAATTCTGGGTGAAATCAACAAGGTCACCATGACAACTGTGTTGTTCATTGTGTGTTGAGTTATGTTAGGTTTTCCCATGGGATATGTGTTTTATTTATGTGTTCCTTTTTGAATTAATGTTGTATGTATTTTATTTAGTAATGTATTCCTTCTTGTAATTTAATTTAAATATGATTGATTAATGTGATAGTCATATAGTTAAATTTTATTTAAAATAAATTGGGGTATGGAATGTAATTAATAAAGTTGTTGATTTTAAATATTAATGTTGGAAGAGTGTGTAAGAAGTTGTAAGAGACATGTAAGAGTCATGTAAGGCAGATTTTGGAAGGTCAAGCACTCCATCTTTTAGGAAATTCGAAATTGTCCTTGGAGGCCAAATTTGGAGGCTTGTGGGACAAGTTAAACTTGTCCCACACCTCTTAAAATGATCCACCAACCATGCCTATGGTTTAGAGGTAAAAATTAGGCCTTTGAAATGCATTTTGAAGTGACAATTTGTAAGTTTTAATTGCACTTCCCTTACATGTTTTAAATTTGGTCCTTTTTGGAGTATGGGCATTTTGGAGTATGTAAGTCATTTTGTCATTTTTATTTATTGTGATTTATTGGTTGATGTTTATTTTCTCTTAGGGTTGAGGAAGAATGATGTGGCATCCCACATGGATCCACATCATCCTCTTCTCTTCCCTCTCCTTTATATTGGAACTTCTTGCTCATTTGGAGGTTGTTGAAATTTGTCCATTTCCTCTTGGGGCGCATTTTTTTGGTGTTGTTTTGGCTTGTTTGTGGAAGAGCTTGGAGTCTTTTTTCTTGCTTGAACCTTGCTGATTTGGGACTGTTTTTGGCATCTTGGAAAGCTTGTGAGCTTGGAACAAACTCCATTATGGAGAGGTAGGCATCTAGAGCTTGTTTTAAATGTTCTTCCTTCTCTTGAATGCATGTTTAAATGGTGTTTGTGTTTGCATTCTTGGCTGGTTGGGTAGAATGCTTAGGGCATGGTGTAGGAGAAGGCTATGGGGATTTCATATGGGGGGCATAAGGGATTGCTAATGGAACTATTTTATTGAGGAGGGAGTTTTGGTTTGGGATCCACCTTGGAAAAGAAACTACTTGCATTTCTTACTCTTGGGGGGGCATAAGGGATAAACTTGGGGGGGGGGGGGCATAAGGAGGGGTTGGGAGATATAAGGTTTATGGGTTTGATATGTTTATTGGTGGTATGCATTTTGGTGGATGCCCAATTCCAAACTTGGGAGGCATAAGGAGTTCCCCATAGTCCTTGCTCTTGTTGGCTTGCTTGATCAAGCCTATGTGTTGTGTGTATGATTTCAAATGCAGTTGGGAACTACTGCCTTGTTGGACCGTGTATTCTATTGTTTGTATGCAATGTGAAGAATGCTTGTTTTTTGTGAAAGAAGCCTTGTTGCCATGTGTTGGTGTTCATACTTTATTTCATTATGGTTGGGGCTCGAGGGCCAATGAGGAAAGGATGGCTTCTCCTTTCTCATTGGATGTCTTGGTTGGGTGGAGAGCATTGCCTTTCCCCCTTCCTTGTTGTGATCAAGTTGAAAAGAAGAAGAAACTAGCATGCTGCTGTTTGGAGCAAGAAGAAAACAGTTTGACAGTCATTTTCCTTTGAGTAATTCATTGTAACCTTTCCCCACCTTGCGTGGATGAGTGTATAAATGTTGTAGTGTGAAGTTGTTGCATTGTAAATAGAAGTTGTATTTGAATTGAGAAATGTACAAGAAGAACTATACTTGTCCTCTGTTTTGGAGAAGAAATGTAAAGGATATTATAAGCATTGTAACTTGTATTTTGTAATTTGAAACCAATTCAAAATGGAAAAGAGATGAGTTGTAGAGTTGTCAATTGAATGTGAATAAATAATTGCATTAGTTCCTTTAAATTGCAATGTGTACAGGATTTGGATTGCTGTAAAAAAAATGATATCTCTGTTTTGGAAAAGAATAAGAAACAGTGTGGTATATTTCATGTATTGTATTTGAAATCAAATAGAAAGGAAAGTTGTAAAATTGTATTGAGGATCAATGAAAGAATGCATTCCCTTCTCCAAAGTGTATTGCACATCTGATTTTGAATTATTGTTGAAATTTGATTGCTGTTAGAAAAGAAAAGAAAGAAAGAATGCGTGGAAAAGAAAGGCAGTGTGATATGCTTGTAAAATGTATTTTAAATTTGAGATCAGAAATGTATCTAAATTTAGAATTGAATGGATGATTTGACAAACAAATGCATTGGACAAATTTAGAAAACTATGCATACATATAATGACCAAATTGATACTCAAATTAAAAGAAACAATCCACTGTATTAAACCACTTATCTGGCAATGCACATTTTAATAAAAAGAGCAGTTCGGTCTTACACCCAGTAATAAGTTATAAAACCTTGAAATCCATACTTAGGAAGACTTAAGAAACTCAAATTCACTAAAACAGTTAAGAAAGAATCTCCATAACTTAATGAATTTCAAATGGGAACTTGCACAGTCATTTTTCCGTCAATTGCCAGAAAAATGCAACCTCGAACAAATTAGACAAATTGGCTTCACTAAAACACTCTAAACTCTCCCTAGACTGATCCTCCATGTCCATTTGACATGTTGAGTGAAGGAGGGGTTCTAATTTGATCGAATTGAAAAGTTGAAATCTGCCAGTCCACAAATTAAAAGCCTACAGATTGTTTTCATTAAAATGACCTAGTAAACTTCATCAATTTCCAAAATTAATAACTCTTGTGTGAAGAGGGCATCGAGAGATTTCTAAAAATTCCTCATTTTCCCAAATCTGACATTCCTATCAGAAGTTATGGCCATTTGAAGTTCTACTTCAAAATGGCATTAAAAAAAATAATAATAAATCTAACTGTTAGAAAAAAAATTCAAAATTTGACTTTGGAAAAATTTCCCAAAAAGGTCTGCAGCCCCCACCAACCTGAAACCTATCGGGGCCTACCACGTGGCACCTTGGGAGGGGCAGACCGATTTTTAAACTTATCCTTTTGAAAAATTTGGCCATGGGAAAATTTTCCCATTTCACTTCGCTAACCCGCTGGCCATGGCCAATCACATGTTGCCACGTGGCACAGAGGAGGGCGGACCAAAATTTTAACTTATGTTGTTGAAAATTTTTTCTTGGGAAAAATTTTCATTTTCCCTCCACTAGCCCGCAGCCAATTAGAGAGTGCCACGTGTTCCCTTATAGCTACAACGGAGGTGCGGTTCTCTTTTAAACCTTACCTTTTAAAAAAATTGGGAAAATTTTATGTTTTGGCCCTGCCGGTCCACAGCCAATGAAAATGTGCCACGTGGCACTCTGGGGTGGTGGCGGGAAGGGCAGAAGCCCCTCGACCTTTTGGTTTTATTTTTTTTGGTGTTGGGGAAAAAGTCTTAACTTCTCCCCATGGCCCAATTTCCCACCTTCCCCTTTGGACTCTGTCCCTTAGCAGGTGCATGGACCCACGCACTTCTTTTCCCCTTTTCCCCTTTTCATTGGTGCAAAGTGCTAAAACACCCCTGCCACTCTGCCAATTTTTCCCTTTCCTCTTCCACTTAACATTTGGGATCGACACGTGTCCTCCCGGGGGCCCACGGGTGTGCAAAGTGCATTTTTCCTTTGAGCCTGCATTTGGAAAATTTCTCAATGCCACCCTGTGACCCACCAGACCGCCCTAGGAGCTTTTCCCCTCCTCTTGCCACGTGTCCCTCTAGGGAAATTTTACCCTAGGAACTCCGCTCACTCATAACTGGAGTGCTGTAAGGAGTTAGAAGGACTTCTTTATATCACCGGAAAGGTGAGAAAATTTCCTACCCATTGGGAAGGGTTTAGGGAAATTTTGGAAGTGTTTAATAGGAGAAAAATCTAGTTGAAGTTATGAGCTTGTTAGAGAATAGGTATGGGGTGAATTCCTCCCTGAACCTAACTAAAACATGTAACCCTAAAATTGGAACCTTGTGAACTTGATATAAGTAAGTAAAGGAAACTTGTGTTTTGGTAAATAGGTTGTGTTTTGCAAACTGTTGTCTTGTAACCTGGTTGTAAATACTTCTAATAAAAAAAATTATTCCATAATTTTCTAGCTAACCCTAGGTTGTTTCCTTACTGCATGAACTCTTGAACTTCTGAGGTTATATGGGAGAAGGGATGGTGGCTTTTTACCATAGAATGCTTCATATGGGGTCATTTTAGTAGAAGTTGTGTATGACGTATTGTACCACCACTCTACAAGGGGAAGCCACTTTGTCCGTTGGTGTTGTTGTTCTGAAACAAAGCAACGAAGGAACATTTATAAACACTTCTTGATAATGTTAGTATGGCCATCCATTTGGGAGTGATAACTAGAGCTCATCTTCAGTTGGGTGCTTGTGTTTTGAAAAATATCTATCCAAAATTTTTTGGTGAAATTTACATCATGATCAGATACAATGGAGGAAGGGATGCCATGCAGATGGAAAATTTGATCCACAAACATTTATGTAACCATGAAGGCTTTATATGGATGTGTGAGGGAATATAAATGACTATATTTGGAGAGGTTGTTCAACCACAACCAAGATCAATGATGTACCTCTCGACTTAGGGAGACCCTTGATAAAAATACATAGAGATATTTGTCTAGATCTTAGTTGGAATTGGAAAGGGATACTAACAAACCAACAAATTGTTGTTGTCTCGCCTTTGTTTTCATTTGTATGTATCACATTCTTCCACCATCTATTTAATAGCACCCTTTATTCCTTTCGAAAATATGTTTTGGTCGTGACTCACTCATATTGGTTTTGAGAAATCTAGAGTGTCTTATTAATGGAGAAGCATGGATTTCATAAAAGAAAACTTAATGAAGGTCTATGCAATGAGGAAGCACCAGATGCCCCTTGTGTCATAGAAATGCACCATCCCATGAATAATTTGGTATGGATGTTGGGATCAGTAGCTAATCACTGGATGAGGTGTTGTGAAGAGGGATCAAGTGCATACCTCATTTTTATAGATTCCATCCAGTTTAGAATGGGAATAGAGATGGATGATAGGGATGTCTGGTCCTCGAATGCACGTGAGAGAACATCGGCCACAATATTGTCTATACCCTTCTTATAGGTTATCTCATAATCATACCCCATGAATTTGTTGACCCATTTATATTGTGTTGGGGAGGAGACCCATTGTTTTAGGAAATATTTCAAACTATGGTGGTTTGTTATGATGTAAAAATTATTCCCTAGTAGGTATGGCTGCCATTTTTGTACTACATGGAGAATTTCCATCATTTCCTTCTCATATGTAGATAAGGCTGAGTTTTTTCCTGAAAGAGCTTTTCTAGCGAAGGAAATTAGGAAACCTTCTTGAAGAAGGACACCACCCAAGCCATTCCCACATGCATCACTTTCAATGGTGAAATTTTGAGTGAAGTCTTGCATGGCGAAAATGGGTGTGCTACACATATCTTGTTGAAGAGCCAAAAATTACTGGTCAGCTACAGTGTTCTAGGTAAAGGCATCTTTCTTCAATAAGGTAGTCAAGGAGGCCTCAACCTTTCCATAGTCCTTGATGAACTTGTGGTAGTACCTAGTAAGTCCTTAGAAACCACGAATTCTCTTGAGAGTTGTTTTCTGAGGCCATTCGTGTATTGCGTTGATCTTGTCTCAATCCACATGGACCCTAACGGTAGAGACAATGTGCCCAATATATTGGATTTCTTCAACTCCAAAGGAACACTTAGACTGTTTGGAACATAATGTATTATCTACCAAAATTTGTAATGCCATGTCAAGGTGTTGGAGGTGGTCGGCCCATGTGCAGCTGTAAACCAAGATATTGTCCATGAAAACAAGGAAAATTTAATAGAGGAAAGGATGAAATATTTTATTATTGAGTTCTTAAAAGGTGGAAGGGGAATTTGTAAGGCCAAATGGCATGAAATTTTTTTTATAATGACCATCATGAGTATAGAAGGCTATTTTTGGAATGTCTTGAGGATGCAATCGAATTTGGTGATAGCTAGAGCAAAGGTCCAATTTGGAAAATCAATTTACCCCATAGAGCTCATCCAGAATCTCATCAATGACTGGAATGGGGAATTTATCCTTGATGGTGGGGTAGTTAAGGGAATGAAATTTAATGTAGAGCCACCAAAATCCATCCTTTTTATGGAAAATAAGTACTGGGGAGGAGTACAGGTTGGTGCTGGGGTGAACGACGCTGGATTTGAGGAGGTATTAGACTAGGTTATTAATTTCATTATTTTGCAATATATGGATAGCGGTAGGGAAATATGTTGGGGGGAATGTTTCCTGGAAGGATTGGGATGCAATAATCTTTAGGACCTAAATGGGGAAACCCCATTGGTTAGATAAAAATAGTAGCATATTTGTTGAGGATGGCTTGTAAGTCCATAGGGTTGCAAGCGGTAGTGGGGGATTGGAGATCTATTGAGTGCATCTAGGTAATTATCCCATGGGAGCCTTGCTTCATAATATTTTCCATGCGATGGGATTTGATGATGGAAGTAGATCCTGACAATAATCCATTTAATGTGTTCTTTTGGATATTATCTATGAACTACATCTAGAGCTCAGAAAAATCCAATAGAATGGGTCCTAAAGTGTGGAGCCATTGTGCACCAAAAACCACATCACATCTGCCTAGAGGTAGGGACACATATCTGATCACACAGTGTAGTCACATATCATAATGCATACATTCCAACATTTCCCTTTACAAGGAAATTTTCCCCCATTAGCAATCATTACTTCGAAGCTAGAACAAGAGTATACAAAGTAGTCTTCCTATTTAACAATGTGGGGATCAATGTAATTGTGTGTGCTTCCTGAGTCAATGAGGATTGTGAGAGGAATCATTTTTAAGAACCCCTTGACCTTCATATTTTGTGGGGTGGTAATACCTGATAGTACGTGAAAGGAGATTTATGGTTGATCCTCTTAGGGTGCATAATCCTCTGTGGGGATTGGTTCATCTGGAGCATCCTTGAAGTCTTGGCTATCAACATCTCTATCTTTCTCTGGTGGTGATTCCACATCTAGTAGGTAAAGTTTTTGTGTGACACACTTATGACCCTTAACCCATTTATCATCATAGTTGTAACATAATCCCTTATCCTTATGTGCCCACATCTCAGCCTCGATAAGAAGTTTTGATCTGGGTTTGGGACGTTGGCCATTTGTTGGTTGGGTTCTTGGATGTGGACGAAAGTGGGAGTCGATGTTGTGCTGATATTTTATCTTCAGTCAACTTAGCCAGCCCTAAGGCTTCCATCATGTTAGTGGGGCAAAAAAATTTCACCTCTGAGCAAATTAGATCATTGAGGCCACTAACAAAGAATATCTTGAAAAAGTCTTTTGTTATCCCTTCTGTGTGATTAGCTAGTTTCTCAAACTCCTACTGATACTCCTTTACACTACCTATTTGGTAGAGTTTGGTGAGAACTCCGGTGTAGTCCTTGAATTCAGAGGGACCAAATCTTTCCAAAATTAGGGATGTAAATTTCTTTCAATCAAGTTCAACATTGTCTATGATATGCCAACGATACCATTGTAGTGCATCTTTTTCCAAATGGTAGGAGGTGATTAGGACTTGATTGATAGAATAAGTGCCATGAATGTTGAAGAAATATTTAGCCTGATAAATCCATCCTATAGGATTTGTACCATTAAAATTTGGGAATTCCAACTTGGGCCCATGGGAGGGGTTGGAGAAGGAGTTGTGTGAGGACTCCATCATTGATTACTATTTGATAGAAATGTCATGCTGTTAATTCAATCCATTAGTCTTTGAGCCATCTTAGTGACCTGGGCTTTCAATGTTTCAAGTTCTTCATCCATGACTTTGGTGAGTGTATGGGTGACAACCATAACCAAGTTTTTTAATTTGGAAATCGATAGAAAAACCCTTTCTAAAACACGTTTAGTATTGGAAATGGATTTGAGCTGAAAAAATGGGGAAAATGGACTTGGATGGGGTTTTTGACACTTTCTAGGTAATTTTGACAAAGGAAAACTTGTAATTTGGGGGATGTAATTGTAAGAAATTAAAACTTGTTCCTTACAGAAAAAAGGAGTAGAATAGGGAAAGGAATAATGTGTTCAAATTTTGGGGCCAGGACTTAATCAAATCACAAAGAGAGATGAGAAGCTTGTGGATGCTACCAAGTGTCAAGTAGGAAACAACTTTAGAAGTCAAAGGAGGGGACGAAGTCTCAAACTCCTACAGGGATGACATGTGGAGTCAACAAAGGAGTAGGACAACAAGCCCACAGACGGTGCCAAGTGTCCACCCAACACTTTCCCAGGAGCCCTAAAGAAAAGTAGAGTCATAAGGATGCGTGGGCCTTCCACGTGGATCTTGCAACAAATGGACTCCATTTTCAAAGCAGACCATAAAAATATGACAAGCCATCTACCATGTATAAGTGATTTAGGGTCTTATCTGTAAGATTTAATGCTCAAGACTTTTTCAAAAGATCGGAGGAAAAGGGTCATTTCATTACAAAATATGCGTCGTTTGAATCAAGAGGTCGGGAACCAATGCATAAAGGGTCAAAATATCTGGTTATGTAATAAATAGCCAAAAGATTTTCTTCTCAAAAGGTGAGTCCATCTCAAGGGATTCAGTTGCAGGATAATTAAGATGCATTAAATAGGCATGGCTCTCACTTTTCTAAAAGGGCCAAATTGTGAGAAAGATTTGAGGAAATCTGTTTCTGTCACTTCATATCATTTATCATAATTGAGGGGCAGTTGGAAAGGAGTTTGAAAGTTCTCTCTTACCTCCTCCTCCCCCTATATATTTTAATCAAAGTTTGAGGGCAAAAGAAATAGATATTTTTAGTTAGATACTAGGAGAGTTAATCTTTTCTTCTCTGTCGCAAGTCTCTCTTTTGTAAAAGGAAGAGATCTTGGAACTCTAGCCTTCTACCTGGGTTTTGTAATAGCAATCTTGCCTCTTTTCTAAATGTAATACTGTGCACAACTATTGGAGTGATATATATGCCTTGTGGTGTTTTCTGTTCATCATTCGCATAGCTTTATTGTCTCTGATCACCTTTATTTTCATGTAGAAACTGTGCATCTCTCAATGTTGTTACTATCTTCGAAGTTGTGCTTAAGTAGTTTGAGGTAGTGTTCTGTGTGACCTTTTCTAACCTATGGTGCATTTCATCCACCCTTCTTCAGTTATTCACCATTTCCCTTCTCAGGTAGTTGTGGTCTCGATTGATCTCCTAGTAGGCTTGTTTGGTGCATCACCTTAGCTTGTTTTATGTTTTTGTTTAATTCTTCTCACCCCTATCTCCCCCTATAGAGAAGAGCCAACTTCTTTAAAATCTGGAGGTCTCCTTAGGGCACACGTCCCACTAACCTAAGGATTCCCATGACTCTGATGGCTCTATCCACCAAGGATGGTCATCAATAGTTTTCCTGGCATGCCCGGTGGGACAACTCAGAGTGATATTTTATTATGGCATCAACTCAGTTGATTCTTGATAGAAATCAAGCTTCAATGAAGATAGTTGTGGAGCACATCAAGAAACTCCACAGGGTCTGAACAAATCATTACAAAGGCTCACAGAGCTCCCTCTCATCCATTTTCATTCATCTGTCTTTCCACTCCTCCCATTTCTCTTCATCCTATGAGGTCGTGCAATCATGACTTCATTACCACCAAGGGATCATCCCCTTGTCCATCTCTAAACCACCCTTTCCACCCTTTCCCTTTCTTTAACCAGCTATACCTCTTGCACCAGCAAGCAATGGTTCTAAATCCAAAAGAAGAGGAGCATATGGTGAGAAGTGATATGAGCTCAGGAAGTTTGTGTCACCAGCTGAGCAGAAAAGAGGCTGTAGAAGTTGCCTCTATTTTTCCTCCCCACAAAGTAGCTCCCCTAAAAAAATCCTTATCAACGGGCTTCATTCTGCAAAATGAAGCCACATATGATGGAGAATTTGTAGACTCAAAAACCATCATATCAAAGCATAAAGCTTTGACAGAGGAGGAAGAAGATAAGCTTGAGTGCTTATCAGATTTGGGGGAATGGCTTGATGAAGAAGGGCTTGTGGAAATAACAATCTTCACCGCTTCATCAACTCCGCAACAAAGGCAGCCTTCCACTCACAACAACTCCCCTTGGACTAATCCTAGGACTCTAGAAGAAAGTATTATTGAGAGATTTTTTCTTTCAATCGAAGAGCCTGGATTCACCAGCGAAGCTGCTAAAAATGGAGAAGGAGAAGATAGGGATGACACCCATCAGAGAAGCCTGCAAGGAAGCCCTGTTCCAAAAAATATGATCCAGAACCACGGGAAGGAATAGAGAATCAGACTGACTCCCACCAGAGAATGGTCCTCCTCAAGACCAAGGAAAACTTTCATACCTGTCATGCTCACTTCAGGGCATGAGGATGATTTTCAAGACCCTGAGGGTCAGCTACAACACCTCCAACCAAAAGATGAAGAAGAAGAGGTATGCATAGTGTTTGCTGATACCCTGAGTGGAAGAGTGAAGGATAATTTTTCACTCTTACTACAGGCCATATCAATAGCCAAATTGATTGCATGGCCACATTTTATAAGAAAAGGAAGCTATTTTTCCTTTCCTATTTCAGGTTTCGTTTAGCATGCATCAAGCCAGTTAGATTAGGAGTAGGAGTAGATTTTCTTTCAGCAGAATAAGTGCTTACGCACACTCTGCATGACTCATTTGAGGACATGTATGTTTTATTTTTGTATAGGCCTGATGGTGCTTATATTACTCTATTAAGAAGGCACCAGATCCTTATGAAGACTCTGGCTTCGACTGAAGATTCAATAGTTAGCTGAGGCATGGTTGCAAGCTTCACTTTCAGAAAATATAGAGCAACTAAAATCAGCCAAAGGATTCCATTGGCCATCTTTTCAATTTTCTACTCTTAGAAAAAAATAAAACTTATTAAGTTTCATTATGAGAGTAGGAAGGTACAAGAGTCAAATGGAAATTATGAATGCTCCACAGAAAGCTGAAAGGTCCACAGGCTCTGATTCGGAGTAGCTTCGAAATGTAGTACCAGACCAATTTGATAGCGGGAGATCATGGGTTCTTTTCATTTAGCAGGCTAATGGTCCCAGTGAGTCACCAAACTATTATTTTAAAATCCACAAACAAGAAGATTCCTATGTTTTTGAAGCCTATTCAAAGCTAAATCTTCACCAAGAAGAAAGGACTTAATCAAATCACAAAGAGAGATGAGAAGCTTGTGGACACTGCCAAGTGTCAAGCAGGCACAACTTTAGAAGTCAAAGGAGGGGAAGAAGTCTCAAACTATGGTAGGGCTGACACATGGAGTCAACAAAGAAGTAGGACAACAAGCCCATAGATGGTGCCAAGTGTCCACCCAACGCTTTCCCAGGAGCCCTAAAGAAAAGCAGAGTCATAAGGATGCACGGGCCTTCCACGTGGATCTTGCAACAAATGGACTCCATTTTCAAAGTAGGCCATAAAAATATGACAAGCCATCCACCACGTATAAGTGATTTAGGGTCTTATCTGTAAGATTTAATGCTCAAGACTTTTTCAAAAGATCGGAGGTGAAGGGTCATTTCATTACAAAATACATGCCATTTGAATCAAGAGGCCTGGGAACCAATGCATAAAGGGTCAAAATATCTGGTTATGTAATAAATAGCCAAAAGAGTTTCTTCTCAAAAGGTGAGTCCATCTCAAGGGAGTCGGTTGCAGGATAATTAAGATGCATTAAATAGGCATGGCTCTCACTTTTCTGAAAGGGCCAAATTGTGAGAAAGATTTGAGGAAATTTGTTTCTGTCACTTCATATCATTTATCATAATTGAGGGGTAGTTGGGAAGGAGTTTGAAATTTCTCTCTTACCTCCTCCTCCCCCTATAAATTGTAATCAAAGTTTGATATAAAAAAAGAACAAGAGATTTTTAGTTAGATACTAGGAGAGTTAATCTTTTCTTCTCTGTCGCAAGTCTCTCTTTTGTAAAAGGACAGAGATCTTGGAACTCTAGCCTTCTGCCTGGGTTTTGTAATAGCAATCTTGCCTCTTTTCTAAATGTAATACTATGCACAACTATTGGAGTGATATATATGCCTTGTGGTGTTTTCTGTTCATCATTCACATAGCTTTATTGTCTCTGATCACCTTTATTTTCATGTAGAAATTGTGCATCTCTCAATGTTGTTACTATATTCGAAGTTGTGCTTAAGTAGTTTAAGGTAGTGTTTCTGTGTGACCCTTTCTGACCTATGGTGCATTTTCATCCACCCTTCTTTAGTTATTCACCATTTCCCTTCTCAGGTAGTTGCGGTCTCGATTGATCTCCTAGCAGGCTTGTTCAGTGCATGCCTTAGCTTATTTTATGTTTTAGTTTAATTCTTCTCACCCCTATCTCCCCTGCAGAGAAGAGCCAACTTCTTTAAAATATGGAGGTCTCCTTAGGGTGCATGTCCCACTAACCTAAGGATTCCCATACATTGCTCTAACATGATCTACGAATACCATGCAAATAAGACCCTTGGACCAGATTTTCGCATGTACCAAGACGACTGGGTGAGGCTGAAAACATACATTTGGTAAAATTTGATCACCATAGATTTACTGCAAAGAGAACAAAATAGTGGAAATTACTCTAATAATAGATGTGAAACCCTGTAACACTATTTTACACAATCACAACAGCATAACCTACAAATGATAACTAAACCTGAGCAATTTGTTCATTGAGGTCTGATATCGCAGCCACTTCGAGGAATAAATTTATTTTCATGCAAACTGTTTACAATATTTTCTATGGATCAATCAATGTATGCCTTATTAAACCTTCATACCTAATAATTCCTAACTAAGAAACTACTACTTCCCACAAATTTTACAAAGTTATTAAAACAAGGTCTTTTAGGTTGGAGGTTATTAAGAAAGCATTTAAGACATCCAACGTAACTAATACTATTATAACAGGATAATAAAAGGGTAGGAACACAAGTTCCTATACCAAGTGCTTCCACTAATATAATATTTTGAGTTTATAGATGTCCTGAGCATTATGAATCCTGAGGGATATGAGGAGGATATGAGGTATGTGCCTATATATCTTATCTGTAAAGGATAGGATGGATGATGCAAGAGGATTATTCCCTGATATATATGGGATTTCACCAGGATTCAACCCCATCAAATAAGATCATGCCAAGCTTAGCATGCACTAGGTTATGTCTCAGATAAATTTTATGGGGGCTAGCCCTGATTTCTACTCTATAATGGGATATCTTGAGGATACGGATGGGGATATCATATCTATATACAGGGGCCACTATCTATAATAGTTGGGGTGTCGATGTCGTCTAAGATTTCACCCCATCTAATATAGTAAGATAGTTCTTCAGCCTCCTTGATGGGAAGTGTTTAATCGATACGATACCCAGATAGAACTCTAGGGCTCTCCTTTAACCCCAACCCTCTATATAGATAGATAGATTCCCTCCCAAACGTATGCCCTATCAATTGTAAAGGGGCCCTATAGATCTATCCAAGGTTTTTGGCGCGAGTCCCTCATAAATTAATTAATTTCCCCCCTGAACTGAAGAGTGGAGAGAGGGGGCCCTCTCCCCCGAGGTTGTGTTGGGCCCACCTCTACTCTACTATAGATTGATTCTGGGGATATAAGAAGAGTGATGAAGAATATATATATATATGGGTGCCCTAGGTGGAGAGGCGGACCCCCCTATCCCTCTCCCATCTCTAACAAGGCAGGGAGGCACCCAAGGAGACAAGTGTTATTCTTATATTCTACAGGTAGGCAAGGTACCTTCTTCGGCCAATGAAGGATTATGATATCTCAAGGTTGAGTCAACCTCGACTCAAGCTACATACATGGAGATGGAGAAGAGAGCGCATCATAATATGAGATTATATGAGATGAGATTTTAGCCCTATAAAACTTATCTATCCCATATCTCATAAGATATATGAGAGAGGGGGGTTCAGGGGGTGGAGCAGATACGTATAGAGATATAAGGTAGGGGAAAAATATATTCTATGGGTCCCCCTCTATATATATGGGCTATAGAGGGGGCCAACTGGGCAGGGGTTTGTTATGCCATATAGAGATAGGGGCCTCCACTAATTAACTAAAATTAAGGGCATATGGGAATATAGTAATCCTAGTTAATTTAAATATGATGACTAAAAGTTTGTATAATTGTAATAAATAAAGTAAAGTAATATGCAAGAAATAGAACTAAACTATCCTAAATGAAATAGAAACCCTAATGTGCAAGAGGAAAAGGGGAAATGACTTAGTTGATCACTGTAGACTTTCGCAGGTTGTCACAGACCTGAAACTCGAATCCAGTTGTGCATACGACCACTCAGGGACCCTACGAAGGGTATATCTAGGCTATCTGAAGTGACACTGGCACCTGGGAGTAGTATTGGGGCACCCCGGGGCAACTTAGTCTGGATTCTAGGCACTTGAAATAATATAAATGCTCATAATATATGTTCAGTAGTGTCGTAAGGATATTTGAAACCCTATCTATTTGTCACACTGAATTTTCTAGATGAATTAGATGATGCCCTATGCATGAAGAAGAAGAAGAATGGATCAAATTGATCTCAGTGCCAAACCGGTGGACTTATCTACTAAGTATTTCACTAAATTTTGGACCCAGATGTAGTTCTGGTGAGTGTGTGCATATCGTTCCCTAGGTTTTCTCATGTCATTCACACTTTGTGAAGTAGGTAGCTATAATAGTTATACAAGATGTAGATAGTATAATAGAATATCAATAGAATCCCTCCTCCTCTAATAATGTGTGTCATGCAGACTTCCTAGCTTGAATGTATGGCACTATGTGGATGTAAGTGATGTAATGGATGCATTCCTAGATGGAGTGATAATAATGATAAGATGTCAATGACCTAAGACCCTTATTATGGTCTTATAGTTTTATATTTATAGGTATTTTAAGCTTAATTTCATAATTAATGCCTGACAAGGCCGACTGCGAAGAAGATAAGGATGACCAAAATGGCTAGAAGTGACCCAAAAATCAAGGCAGGAAAAGGTTGTGCATAGACTAGGGCATGCCTGGGTGGGACCAAGGTGCCTCGGGGCAGCCCCATTATAGGTCTAGGCATGCCCTGATTTAAGCTAGAAATGTCAGGGAAAGTGTCATAAAATTGGGTAATAGGTATTGGGAAATGACAGCGAGAAAGATGAAATAAAATATAAGAAGAAGATGGCCAAAAGGTGGGATTAATTACTACTTTCTTACACTTGAGAACCTTCTAAATAGTAGTACTGGGATAAGTATTGTTTAGGCTAAATTAATGTCTACATTCCCCCACTTGATGTTTGTGAGTGGAAAGCTACCGTAACATAAAGTAGATAGGATTCATAACTGATAACCAAGTAGAGTGTAGAAGGCAAGATGTGTCGATGTAATAATATTGCAAGTGTGGAATGAAATGGCAAAAAGAATAGGGATGTGGATTCTAAGAGGAATGCATATAAGGAAAGTTAAGATAAGTGAACCTAGTGTGATAGCGCATTGATGTGGAGTGAATGTACGATGCTATGATTAGTATGGAAAGTACCTTCATGTTGTAGTGTGATTCATAGTAAATAGTCATAGTAGTTTTTGAAATTTCCCCCAATTTGACTACTTTTTTCTCATATTGAGGGCCTACAAGGAGAAAACGATCAAGCTAGTGAAAATATGTAGGGGTATGTAAAACTATGTAAAAAATGTACATAGAAATGCTAAATATAGAAAATATAAATGGAAAGTTTTAATGAAATGTCACATGATCCATGTTAAGACTAAAGGGTATAGAAGGATATCCTGTACTTATGATTTTTTTCAGGAGATCGCACATGACCTTGGTCCTTACAAAATGTAGGGAGGAAATGAATCTGTGTCCTATTTGGTCTAACTTCTTCTTGCTGATGAATTTGTTCAAAGAGATAAAGTATTTGCTAGTTTTTTGGGAAATCATGAGAGACGAAGATGGAGAAGCTGTAGAGATTCACACCCACTGTACCGAGGAAATTGAGCCTGCAACCACTCTAAAAAATCATCGAAGGACACCATAATGTAGAAGGCCATTATATGGAATTTGTATAAGTTTGAACTCACTCATTGTGTATGAAAAGTGAGAAGAGTAGTTATGCCTTCGATAGTAACTAAGGTAACATAGCCAAGAATTTCTCTTAAGGGGGTATGGGATGAGGGTCAAGGAGAATGTAGCTTTCATATGGAAGAAAGTACCAACCCAGAGATGCTAAGTTGAAGATAGAACTCTACCCTATTGTGAGGGAAGGCAAAAATGCTTGGGATCATATTAGAGGATAAAACTAGATTTGCATAAAGGCCAAATAAAGCAATAATTAATTAAAGTCAAACAGATCAAATGACACTACCAGACTTATGAAACCAAATGTATAATATGCTGGACAATTTAAATTGAATTACAGATGGGTACTTTTGTACAGTTATTCCACTTGCTCCTAAAATCATGGATTATTTCTAACAATCATATTATCCCCATATCTCTCCTTTATTCACTAGATCTTACTCCAATAATATCCCAAATAGTATCTCTCACAATATTTCAGAGATATATACGTAACTATTGTATTTGCATTGACAACTAATTGTTCACACTCATATATAACATTTTATAAAAATAAACCATATTACTACCAAATAACCCAAACCATGATAAAACCCCATAACTATGTAACAACTATTTCGATAACATTTCACCCCCTTAGGTATTTCACATGGAAAGCTAAAAACTTCATACCTTCCTCATGATCTCCACCTCTGGAAACTCATGATTTTTAATGAACTCAAAAAACTGTAGAACAATAGGAAGGTTTTCAAAGAGAACCATGCAACTGTCAGAAAATGACCAAACTAGTGTAAACAACCACTACAATAACAATCTACATTATCAACCAATTCTCACATGTAGAGAATGAATTGTTTCTAACTTAGAGTGGATTACAAAATCAAGAAATTATGCTCATGCAGGACCATTTAAACAGGACCTGTTAATGGTTCATTAAAACATAAAGTTAAACACACCACACAACCTAAGTATGAACAGGTACATTTTACCATTCAAATCTCTTTGTTGGTCACTAAAAGTTGATTTAATTGTGCTATCCATTCTTCACATCATTTACATGCTAACTAAAGGAATAACCACTTATAAGTGAATAGGAATGAACAATTGTTATTTTTTCAATCCACAATGACACCCTTGAATAGTAACTAAGCTGATTCATTGCCAACAACTGAAGATAAGTAAACCATACCAAAGTTTTATTGTTGGAAATCACCACTATTTTATTGACAAGAGAGGTCATTATTAACCTTCAGAATGTGTCTTTCAATGATTTGCTTACTTAGTAAATGAAAGAGCGATCTTGAATCAGTGTTTCCACATTGTAATTTTTATCTTGAAATGTTTTTTCATTTCCTTACATTGGGTAAACAAATTAAAAAATTGTGAAATTTTGAGAATCTGGATTTTAATGAGAAATTACATGAATATAATGATTTTTTGAATCAAAATCTAGAAATTTGATGGAACTTTAAAACTCTTAGATGTCTACTTCCTTCTACGGTTTTCAAAACATTGAAAAACTCTCATAAATATTCCTGACCTGATCTGCCTATAGATGATGATAAATATCTAGATTTACATAAATAAATTAAGCAATAATTAATTAAAATCAACACATGAAATGATAGAAAGAAAATGTAAATAGAATGGAGCAATTTCTATTGAATATGAGAAGGCATTTTATACAATTGCTTGCTCCTAAAATCATGGAGTCAAGTCTTATCATTTTATCCCCATATCTCTCCTTTATTCCCTAGTATTACTCTCAATCCCAAGATATTCTCACACATTTCTATCTCTATGAGTTGTGCATGACAACTAATTGTGCACACTCATATATTATTTTATAAATATTAAAAAATATTACTACCAAATAACCAAAACCACTCCTAAGTGTTCACACTCTGAACAATATTTCGGTAACATATACCAAGGCACGCACAAAAGGGGATGGCTAGCCAAAAGAAGTGTTAGTCCATAATTACATGCATGTAATCAATGTAAAAATGCAAATAGTGTAGAAAAAATACCAAACACAGTAGTGTAAAAATGTAAGAAATACCAAGAAACCTGCACAAAGCTGGTTATAAACATGGGACATCACTGATGATGTCACAAGACACAAAAGGCCATCAATGTTGCCAATAACAAAAAAGTGTGCACTCAAGCAAAGGTAAAATCCCACAAACAATGGCAAATAAAGAAGACAAGTATAAATAAAGAATTAGTCATGGAAACATATACTACAAATAGTTAAAACAAGTGATAACCAATATGTCAGAGTATGTAAGAATGCACATGGAACACCCATTAGCATGTTAGAGTGATAACCAATATGTCAAAGTATTGTGATGAACAATTATACATTTAAAGATGTTAATTTAAAAAATGAAACAATAACACCTATGCCATACGAGATGAATTTGTGGGAACTACATCATGCCCCCAAGCGACCTAGTGTAGGAAGGGTAGAAGGCAAGCATCCATGCCATGTGTAAATTCTTATATCTGCGAGCACACTAAACAAATAGGTGAACATGTGTGTATGTATGATAATGACATATAAGAAAGTAATCTAACATGTGTAGTAAAGTGAACATGCAAAAAACTAGTAAGAAAAAGTAAATGTTACCAAGAAAATGTAGTATGTTGTGGATGGATGAAATGGAATGCAAGATGGAATGATAGGAGTAATGTGATTTTTCCTTCGAAATGTCCATAAGTATTGTAATGGAAGTGTATGTAATATTTTTTCATTTTGAAATTCATTTTTTTTCCCCCTCAGTAGTCAAGAAATAACTAATAATAAACGAGAGTGCTTAAAGTCATTGGGAAATGGTCGAGTAGTGTTGTATTCAAAACTGATGACTTGTGTTCTAGGACATTGTGATGAGTTATGTATGTGATAGTGGGGATGAAATTTGACATGGGGAGAATATATGCATGGAACCATATAGCATGTAACTCATAAATCACAAATTTTTTATAATAAACAAGTGATGATTTATCCCTAAGTGTATATCACTATGTGAAAGTGCATGGTGAGAAGATGCCAATGTGTAAAGTATATGAAAAGATAGGTGAACATGTGTGTATGTATGTACATATAAGAAAGTAATCTATAGCCTAAACGTATACCAATGGTTGAATGGATGAGTGATGATGTAGCCCTAAGTGTATAGATCACTACATGATGAAAGAGGAAGGTGACAATTTAGCCTATAGCATAGGTCATTGTAAGATGGGTGATGAGGATGTATGATAATAAAAGGTGGTGATTTAGCCTAAAGCGTATACCACTAACTGTTGAGTAGGATAAGGAAGGTGATGATTTATCCTAAATAGGTCATGTAGAATAGTAATAGGCCAATGATCAGATGTATGAGGATAAAGTAGAATGGATGAAAGGAGTGGTGATTTAACCTAAGGTGTATACCACTATAGGATAATTGAAGGTGTGATGATGTAATGTAACAAGTTGGAATGGAGAAAACGTGAGAGGAGAAAATAGTAGATGGTATAATGGAATAGAATGGTGTAGAAGTGATTATTTAGCCTAAGGTTTATACCATGATAGTTTATGATGATGCATGTGGGTGATGATATAGCCTAGAGCATCGGTCACTAGTCTAAAGAAAGGTGGTATGATGGCATGCCGCATGTGGGTAAGGTCCATTTGATTGGTAAATCCTTGGCATTCGAGTATGAAATGAGGAACTAGAGTGTGTCATTGGGTAATGAGTACAGCATGTAAAAGACGATATAGTGTAAATGACCAAGGAAGGAGTAGGGTATGTAAGTGTGTGGTGTACACAGTGAAGTGTGCGAAACATAAGAAAGGCACTAATAAGTGTATATAGAAATGACATATGTAAAGATGATAGAAGGAACTAGACCCATATATAATGGAATCTAGTGTTGTATACATAATGTATGTGATAGATAGATGCACTATGTAATGCAGGATGTAGATATAGGTGTAGATAGAATATGTAATGATGATAGATAAGGCTAGACCCAAGTAGAAGGAAATCTAGTGTAGTATGTACAATAGGTGAGGTGTATGAAGGAAATATGTATAATTTACATGTAGTATAGGGAAAACAATGATAGGTGTATGGATAATATCTGACATGATACAATCTAGACTCATAACGTGACTTAATGTAAATGGAGGATGAGAGGATGGAATGCAAACCTCGACTCATATATAATGATGAATAGTGTAGTGTGTGCTATGAAGATATAAATTAGGATGATAGAAGGTAAAGGTATATGTCATGTAGTGTAGTGTGTGGGGTTTGATGTAATGGTAATCCTTTAACAATCTAGTGTGAACCGAAGAACTAGGGTGTGTCGTCGGGTAATGACGGTGCTATAACACGTGATATTGTATGCCTATATAAAGATGACAGATGTGCAAGTGAGTACATGGCTTAGGGTGTTATGCCCCCCAAGTGTACTATGATGAAATAAATATATACAACCACACAAGAGGTTTCATGCCATTGTAGGAGACCATTGGCTATGTCATGATAGGATAGAGGGCTAACACAATGGTAGGTTGAAACAACATGAAAACCATGTGACGATCATAGAGTTTGAAATGTGGACTAGCCATTAGCATAAATAGTGTCTTTGTCAATAGTGATTGGTTAGAACTTATGTGGTATAGGTGATGTTTTATAAGTGTTGGGAGGAGAATGAGGTGGAATGTTTGTGAGAGGTGGTTTTGTACTTCAACTTGGTAGTGTTGTGGATGAATTGAGAGAAGGAGGTGCTAAATTGATTTCTAGAGGAGGTTGCTGAGATGGTATTTGATCATTAGGTATTGATGACCTAGGGATAGGAATCCATTTGTATGTAGCATTGTTATTATGTGTAAGTAGAAGAGGCTCATGTGACAACATGTCCTGAGGGTCAATTATATTACATGTAGTGGACCTAGATTGCATATGATATGTAAGAGGAGGAGAAATATGTGATTGAAAAGTGTCTTTAAGTTATTGGATTTCAAATTTGAAAGAGTTAATAATAGATTCTATAGCTTGAAAATTGTCATGAAACAACAAATGTATAGATTGAATTGAATCTAATAACGATTGATTAGGTGGAGGAGGATGGAGGGTAGTATACACATCTGTAGAGAGTAAAGAGAGATAGCCTAACCCATGTTTATGTGTTTGTGTAGGAAGATCGCAAGGGGATGTGAATTTAGGGTCTTGTGTACTAGTATGAGTAAAACCATAACATTGTAAATAGTCATACCCTAACCCATACTTAGAAAAATCTTGGGACTTGTTGGCAGAAGGATCACTAGATCTCCCAATTGAGTTATAATATTCAAAAGGAGATGGGTCGGCTAACACATAGTATACAGTTCTTTAATGTCAAAATTTAAAATGCACATGTAGTGTAGAAGGGACCCCATGCATGGCATGGATCCAAGGTATTCTGAGGAGGATGTTATAGTTGAGTTCATTGGGCATGACACGGCATGGAATGGTAATTATTTTTAGACCAATGGTAATAGGGAGGTTTACAATACCTAACAAACACTTAGGGATGTTATCAAAGCCATTTATGGAAATAGATGATGCAGTGAGAGATGATTCCAAAATACCTAAGTGGTGGAGAAAGGTAACATTAAAAATATTAAGGCCAGATCCATTGTCTAGTAAGGCATGCTTTACACCTAGTTTGTTAACAAAAACATAGATATAAAGGCGAGGGTCATGGGCTAAGAACTCTAACAGTGGGATATCATCAGATGTGAAAGTGATTTTATATTCATTAAGGGATAAAGTTGAAAAAAAATTATCCCAAAAATATTTGGGTGATATATGTGGAGAGACATAATGGGTAGGTAAGTATATTTGGAGGCGCAGGAGATAATTTGGGTATTTTTGTAAGTACACGTTAATAGATATGCTTATAGAGCATTGATTGTAGCAAGAACTTATATTAAGGGAAAAGGGACGAGTAACAACGAATAATTGGGATTTAAAAAGGAAAGAGAGAAGTGTAAAATCATAATGGCAGAAATTGAAATCACTAAAAGGTCATAGAAAGAGATGTCGCGTTCACCAAAATGATAAACAAAAATAAGTCCTAATGTAGCATAAAAAGGGGAAACTAGGATATTAATGTTAATCTAATTAGGAGGACTAAAAAACTGTAAAATGATCTAAAGCAGTATGAAATAAATGTAAATAAATTACTCTAAATGGAAATGAAACCCTATTGTTCAAGAAAAAGGGAATAAATGACTAAGTTGATAATAGTAGACTGTCGCAAGTTATCACAGATATGGAAGTGGAACTCGGTAGTGCAGATGAACACTCAGGGGCCTTGGGAAGGGAAGATCTAGATTGTTTGAGATGACACAAATTCCTAGGAGTGTAGTAGGGTGCCTCAAGGTACCTTGGTCTAGATTCTAGGTTATGTGAATTGTGTAAAAGCTCAAGATCTATGTTTGGAAATGTCACAACAAGATTTGAAACCATGCATGTCTATCGCACTAGAGACTTGCTGGATGAAATGAATGATGTCTTGCATAAGAAGAAGAAGAATGGGTTGGACTGACCTCAATCACCAAAATAGTGGACTTATTGTTGAGCACTGCACTAGATTTTAGACTCGGATGTAGTTCTGGTGAGTGTGTGCATGTCTTTCCCTAGGTGCTCTTGTGTCAGTCACACTTTGTGAAGTAACGAGATACAATTACTATAGAAGATGTAAGTAGTATGTGTAGAATAGAATGAATGGAATCCCTTATCCTATGAGAATGTGTGTGATGTAGAATTCCTAGCTTGAATGTATGACACTATATTGATGCAAGTGATGCAATGAATGTAGCCCTAGATGAAGTGAGAGTAGTGATAAGATGTCAATGACCTAGGACCCTTATTAAGGTCTTATAGCTTTATATTTATAGGGATCTCAAGATTAATTTCATAATTAATCCTGACAAGGCCAATTGAGAAGAATATAAGGATGACCAATAGCTCGAAGTGACCCAAAAAGGAGCAAAGGAGATTGTGTACAGACCGAGGCACCTTGAGTGGGACAAGGGCACCTTGGGGCACCTCAGTACAACCTGGGGCACCTTGATTTAGGGACAGAAACTCAGGGATGTTAGAAAATAGGGTGATAAGTATTGGAAATGATACAGGAAAGAAGAAATAAAATATAAGAAGGATATGGCCAAGAGGTAGGATTAGTTAGTAATTTTTACACTTGATAACCTTATAAATAGTAGTATAAGACGAGTCTAAATATTTGTCTAATGTGCAATATTTGTGTCTACACATATATTTCGATAGGATTTAATAATTTAAATGAAATTAATTTGATATTTGCGACTGCTAGTATTCACAATGATGTAATAGTTTAAGCTTAGCATTCATTAGGATTTAATGCATAATATTTGTAGAATATCATTCATCGGGATTTAACAAATTAAATTAAGATTCTAGGAGGATAGCGTCCACTAGGATATGAAAAATCATAATAGTTAGAAGTTATCAGTGGTATGCATTACTAAATAAAATTAACAAATTTTGTGCTACTTGTCATCTAGGTGCTTCCACTATTTAAAACTTCCAGGTTTGATGATGCTAGCATTTAAAAAGTTAAAGAATGAATTTTTTAGCTTAGCTTCCATGATCTTATGTTGCAACATATTATTTGAAGATTTGGTTTCACTAAGATTTATAAAAAAAAGTAAGATATTACGAGCTTAGCGATCAGTATTCATTTATGGATATTTGAGCATAGTGTGTGTTAGTTTATGCCATAATGACATATTTGTATCTTAGCTTATGAAAAAAAAAAATCCATGTTTAGATAAGTATAGCATTTGGAATATATACAGGAAAATTAAATCAATTATAAATATTCATATATTTACATGTCTTACATATTACATTATTTTCCCACCTATATTAGATACTATAATTTATTATTCACAGTGATTCTCTGTAGTCATTTTTATACCCTTCACAAAATAGGAAAATCCCATGCACGCCGGCCTATCACCCAGCGGGTGCTGGGCGCTCACCTGAGGCATGCGTGGGTGCCGAGTCTCTCCTTTATGTGATTTTTGTGAGAATGCATCATCTTAGAATAGATAATCAAATGCAAGATAGAAAATAACTAAACCACATTCTTATGAACTTAGGAAAAGTTGTCATCTCATTGTATGCAGGTAAGAGAAATAACAAGCAACACATGGAGATGATTTATACAGAAAGGAAATGCATGAGTATTGAACACAGATGATTTATAATGAAGCATTATATTCATACTATCAAAGTTAATAACCCACATTACATCCCTTGAGGTCATAACAAATCCTCATATTATGCAGAGCCAAATCATGCATCAAAGAGCTTATGTTATGCTCATCATATTACATAGAAAAATGAGAACCCATCCCCTTCTATATGCTATCACTCACAGAGCTCTCCTAATCCCTAGCCATAACACCCTCCATTATGTTTTCTGCAGGGCTTCACCTCTCTTCAACTATCTCTCCCTTTTCTTTTACCGGGCACTTGTATATATAGCCTTAGCACCCACCGCCATGCCTTCTAGAAGTTACAGATCGGTTGCCAAGTGTCGAAGTGGTCCTCCATGGGAGCATGCCTTCAAAGACCTGAGCTCTCCACTCTACATGATGATGCTCTTCTAGAACCCTCCATCGCATGCCTGGAATATTCCATTCTTGATCCCATAGTCACCAGGATGGCACCTTATCCACAAGGGTCATGCTTTTCTCGTGTGCTTCCTGGGGTGCCGAATATGGCTAAGTACAAAACCCATTTTTCCTTGCGCACCTTCAACCCATGTGCCCTTCTTTGTCTAGGTCTCACGCACCCATGCACCTTCTTGTACTTAGCTGATATTTTGGGGCCCAACATCACCCCACACTATGCATGTTATCCATCCTCAGAAACACTCTTCAATAAAGGAAATAAATAATGGAGGATCCTTACAAATGGTTGGGAAGAATAAGGAATGAAGAAATGGGGAAAAGAATGAAAGAATGGGGAACTTGTTTACTTCTGGAGGAGGAGAGGGAAATCCTTTCTTAAATCAGCTTCTAATTTTCCCCAAGTGTCGACCTCACTCTGAGCTTGCTGACAGAGGTCCCCCACCAGGGTGCTCACTTCTTCAAAACTCAACCCCTCTCCCTTAGCGCTCATTGTTTCCATAATATCTTCCAGTTCTTTCCTAAATCCTCGAGTGCATCCATCCTCCGAGTGATTTGAGGGTACAATTCCTTTAGCCAGTTCTTGATTGAGCCCCGTAAGGTCTCAATGGCCTCTGATTTCTTTTCCACTTTGGCTAAGATTTTGTCTCGCTCAGCCCTATTCCCCTTGTTATTTTCCTAGAACTCCTTGAGTTGCGCTTCATGGGTGGCAACTAGGATACTTTCCACTCTATCTCTATCTGCACAGTTGTCATAGGCAGCCTCAACAACTTGTGACAGATTTTACATCGGTGAGGATTTTGTTGTACTGAGAAACAATCTCCACCACCTTCATCTTATTTTATTTCTCTTGGCATGCCAATGCCTCCTCCACTGATTCTAGGGTGAGTGGTCACCTCTCCATGGTGAGTATGTGGGTCAAGTCCTCTAGGCATTGCAAGGATGATCCATACTTTTGTGTGGGTGGTGTTAAGTCTGGATGCTTTAGGACAATGGCATCCATGATCATCTCTATCTTCTTGTATGCCTCGTGCACTCTTTCCTTTTCATATTTCAACTCATGCCTTAATTGAGTGCTGATTAGCTCTTCCTGCTTCAAGTCCTTGGTCTTTTCAAAGAGCTCTTCTTCCTTTTTCTCCAGCTCTACCTCTAGGAACTTTACCCTGTCATTTCTCCTGAAAGAGCCTGGCTTCAACCTCAACTGAGACTTTGTTGAGTGAGTTGCAGATATGTTCATTTGACAGCCTCTGAGCATTCACCAAGGGGTTTATCCCTTTTTTTTTGGTACTTGCATCAATGCCCCTTAGCTTACTTCAAATTCTGGCTCATCAATGTGGGACTCAAATGCCCATGACAACATTTTCCTCATCTGAGGGTATGCACCTTCCTCATCAAATGAAGTCATAGATAAAAGTTTTTCTATTAGAACGGTTCTCTGGAAGTGCGCACATAACACCTTGTTTGGATCATAAATGTAGCCCATTCCTTGAACTTGTGATGCTTCTGCACTCTTCCTCCATGTGTGTGCAGCCTTTGGAAAGCTACAGCCAAACTAGGATCTCCTCCCATGCTGCCATATTCTTTTCCCATGCTCTCTTCCTCAGCTTCCTTCATCACCACATCCACGTTGCATTCCACTTCTTGTTCCACCAGGTCCTTGATGATTTTTTCCACTTCTTTCTCCATGGCCTCATCTACCTATTCCTTCGTGAGGCTTGGGGTCCTTTTTCCTTTTGTAACTTCTTCTCTGCTTACCCCCTTGCCTTGGGTCTCAACCTCTTCTTCATCCTCCTTCTCCTCATCTTCTTTCGTTATACTCCTCATCTCTTTCTTCCTCAGAATCATGTATTTCATAGATAGGATGGTCTTCACCTCCTGGTTCATCTTCATCATCATCATCTCTATCACCGATGTAGGCATCTAGACTCTCTGTCTCTTCTGAATCGGCCTCATCTGTCACCTTCTGCTTCTTCCTTACTGGGGATTCCAGTACAGGAGATTCTTCTTTTTCTTTTCCCTTGGTAGGTGATTTCTTCCTTGGTGATTCCTCCTGAGTGAGGGGTTCTTCATGCTCTGGTGCCTCTTCTTCTAGAGTCTTTTCTTTGACTGGAGACTTCTTCCTCCACATGTAAGTACTAGGCTTAGTGCTTGTCTCCGGTGCACTTACCATCTGTGTAGTTTGAACACTTGGTGCCTTCTGCACCTCTTCTCTTTCTCTCTTTCTAGGTGTGGCCTTCTTCCTTCCTGTGGGGTCTTCAGGGATGGAGACATCATTCTCCAAGTAAGCACCTTTTTCAAACTTTGGCCTTATGTGAAGGTATATCCTTGTTGCAACCCTTCCAGCGATTGGTAGCATGTTACAGGCTTCATCATTTGTATCTCATCAGAGATGTATCTCTCCATGTACATGCACTTATTTGGGTAGAATAGCTTTCGACATATCTCGTAGTGGTCTGCATCTACCTCACTAAGGTTAAACCTTAATCTCTTGGCCTCCTTCAACCAGTTAACTCTGGCTTGTAAGTATAATGTGGTGAAGGAGAAGGGTATTTGCACCATGGACTCATGTTTTCATCTGTCGACCTAAATATGCCAATGCAGAAGTGTGGTACACTACAAATTCTTCCTCTCCCTTCATGAGCATGGGAAACTACTATGAGATTCTCCACTCAGCCCCAAATGCGTCACACATTCACTTATACCACTTCTCTAGGTGTGCCTTGTGAGCGGCCATCATGGTTTCACAAGTGTATTTTGCAAACCTCTTTGCGGGTGAGGGATCCTCTTCTGGATATTCCCAAACAAATTTTTCTGGCCCATTGGGCACTCCAATCTCTGAAAACACAATGGTGAGGAGGATGTTACTGAAGAGTATCTTCTCTCCCTCCTATGCGCTTGCTTATAATTTCATCCACGATGAAAGTGGACAAGTTGTAGATGGTCCCTTCTGATATCTTCTAGCATATGTTCAGCCATGCCTTATTTACTTGTGTCCAATGTTCTTGATCATTGAGTTTGGTGACAAGTGCGCATGGCCATCCTCATCACTGGGTCTGGTATTTCTGAGATGTCAAAGTATCTCAAACCCTTCTTGTAGTCATATGTGGCTACAGTCTCCTTGATAGCCTCTTTGTCGCTTAGATCATCATCAATGCTATCTCCTTCACAATTGAGGCCTATGAACTTGGATATCAGTTGTGGTGTGATGCACATTTTGCACCCTGTGAAATAAAAATGATCTTCATGCACACGTGACATCAGCCACTGGTAAAGGCACTCAGGTTTTCCAAAGTAGGGAAACTCATACAATTGTAACAACCCAACCTTTTCTAGTTTGACCTTCACCTCATCATTGTAAATGGGCATTCCATCTGGTGTCCTATTGTTGGTTGGGTGAACCAACTCCAAGGCCATTTCCTTCTCCGTTGTGCTTGTGCAATGATTATAATCACTTACGACCATCTTCTGCAGGTGTGATTCCCATTATTTTCCTAGAAATACCCCATCTGGGTACTGCATTTCTGTGTACCATTCTTCATTGGTGCTTGTGATGGTAATGATTTGTTTTCCCTTTCCCTTGCCCTTTGTTTTCTTTGGTGAAATGGTTGGTTTCCTTGGTGCCATTCTTCTGGTTGGTGCTAACACTTAAATCCTCTTCCCCTTGCTCTGCTCTACTACTCTATCCAATCCCAAAGCTCAATCTTGTGAAGAAACCCTTCTAACTCTGTGCCCTAGCCGCCAAACCCTAACTAGAAAAATCCTTCCACAAGATGGTGCTTCTTCAACAAACTTCCCCATGCCCATGTACTCCTTCCACACTGGTTTATGGATTTACCCTAGTCATGCACTCTTAGATCTCTCTGGTTATTCTTTCACACAAATCAATTTTGGATGCCCTAGTTCGCAATAGCTTTCTTTTTTGTAAACACAAGGTAACAAATGACTTCCTAACCTTGTATTTATAGTTTTTCCTTCTTTCCAGCATTAAATGTTATATCACCTACCACCATACTTTAACATTAAATGTGGATTTTTCCACTAAGCTGATTTTAAGCACCCTTACCTATGCACCACATCCTGTGAAAAACCCTTTACAACCTTCTGCGAGAAAAAATCCAACCCGACCAAAGACTCTTATTGTGCACGTCTACAACATGCCGAAGGCACTTCTTCTGTCCTTTACCCAATTTTTTCCCTCGCCTACCTCATGTTGTTCCTATGCTCTTCATCCTTTCTGTATTTGGTTTCCACAAATCCTTTTTGACACCAACCATTCTCATCCACCTCTTTTCCTATGTGCTTCTTACTCCTTATGTGCTTTGTATCCATCAACCGGGCCATTCACCGCAACTTCTACTGCTAGTTCAATCTTGTATTATGGGCCTATACTTTGCATCACTCCACCCCACACTAAAACAGATGTGTGGTCCTCTACGCATACACAACCTTGGAAAAATAATGTGGTTACTGGTGCACAAGGTGCAAAACAAAACAAAAGAGAGGAAAAAGCAACGAGAAATGGAAACACAAGAAAAGAAAAAGCATAAAGGAAATTCTAGACTAATTGGCAAACTGCCTTATTTACAAACACCAAGAAGACTTATTTATAGTAGGGCTTCAAGCCTACTCCCATTGAAGTGACCTGGTAACCTTGTCCCATCCAGCACTTGTAACTAGAAAGCACCTGAATCAAGAATGTATGAGATGATGTAAGGTCCCAACCAATGGAATTTCAACTTCCCAGGATGGCGCAAATACTTGGAATCATACAATAATACCAACTACCCAACTTCAAACTTCTTGTTCTTGATATGACAATCATGCCATGCTTTTTGTCTTGCTTTTTCTGTCTTCTGACTCCATCTAGCAAGTGATCACCTTTTGTCCAACTGCATCAATTTATCAATTCTTTCTTCCAGCCTTTACTCATCGACTAATCCTCCTACGTGCGCTATACACAACGATGGTAACATGAATTCCACTGGTAAAATAGCCTCCACGCCAAACACCAATTAAAATGGTGTGGCCTTGTTCAACCTTTTATAGGTTGTCATGTATGCCCATAGAATGAATGATACCTTATCATCCCAATCCTGTCTTCCAACATCACAGATCTTAGTTAACATATGACTTAGTATCTTGTTAAATGCCTCAGCAGTTCCATTTTCTTGAGGGTGATATGGGGTAGTCTTATGATGGGCCACCATAAATTTTGCTAACAGAAATCCTGACTGTTTCATTGAGAAAGTGTGTACCCCTATCACTTGTTAAACTTAAAGGACAACCATACCTGTTGATTATGTTCTCCCATAAAAATATAGCAGTTGTTGTTATGGTGTAATCCTTTGTAGGAACTGCCTCTACCCACCATGTCAAGTAATCAGTGCAAATGATGATATAAGCGTGAACCAGTCCTTCGTGTGACTAGCACAATTGGTCCTACAAAGTTGATTACCCATTTCTCAAATGGTTCAGCACTAGCTATTGGTCGCAAGGGCATTTCATCTCTCTTTCTAGGTTTTCCAAGGTGCTGGCAATGGTCACATGCCTTACAAAACTCAATGCAATCCTTGTAGATGGTTTCCCACCAAAGCCCTGCTAATAAAATCTTCCACGTGGTAGTGTTTCCTGCATAGTGTCCTCCTGCAATCCCACCATGCACTTCTTCCATAATGGCTACGTGCTCATGTTCCAATATGCATCGGCACAGAACCTCATCATGACCTAACTTATACAGGTCTCCACTAATCAGCATGTAGGGCGCACCGCGTATTGCCAACTACTTTCTCTCTAGAGCCTTCATCCCTTCTGGCACCACACCTATTTTTAAAAACACTGCTATATCTTCCAAGTCTGAGGGTGTGTGCCATAATCTAAACAATTACATGTCTGACATGGTATCCTCAATGCTTTGCATGCATCCTCTCCTGAATCAATCCTTGATAAGTGGTCAGGCCCTGAATTGCTCTTTCCTGGCTTCACCACCACTGTGAATTCAAATTCCTGAAATAGAAGGACCCAATGACATATGTGCCCTTGCAGAATGGGTTTGTTGACTAAGTATTTCAATGCCATGTGGTCTGTGTAGAATATGAAGGGCATTTCCAATAGATATTGCCTGAACTTATGCAACGCGTAGATCATTGACAATGCTTCATGCTCAGTAGTTGTGTAATTCTTCTCTACTGGTGTCAACTTCCTACTTGCAAAGCTCAAGGGATGATCAAAAATTCCCTCACTAGGTTGTGCTAGCACTGCTCCCATAGTTGTCCCTGAGGCATCCACATGCACATGGAAAGGCTTATCCCAAGAAGGAAAATGTAATATGGGCGACATGACAAGCCTTTCCTTTAAAGTGTCAAATGCCTTCTGTTGCACCTCTCCCCAATGAAAGGCACTTTTGTGTTTCAACAATTCTTCTAAGGGTGCAGTGATCTTGGCATACCCCTTGATGAACTTCCTGTAATACCCCATGTGTCCAAGGAATCCACACACTGTGCTTTGACTAGTAGGCTCCCCTAATCCTACAATAACTGCAACTTTGGCAGGATCCACTAGTAAGTTGTCTTTACATATAATGTGCCCTAACAGGGTTCCAAATGGAGTGGCAAAGACACATTTCTTAATGTTGAGGGATATCCTTAATTGCTGACATCTCTCAAACATCAGTCTTAAGTTGTCACAATGGTCTTTCACCAGTCCATACATAGTCCAGTCATCCAGATAAACTTGAAGAAACTTATGGATGAAGTCCTGGAATGCCTGTACCACAATGCGTGAGAACACAATAGGTGCATTCTTCAGTCCAAAGGGCATAACTGTGTAGGAAAAACTTCCCCATTTAGTGGTGAAATTTTTCTTTCTCTGGTCTTCCCTTGCAATCCTGACTTGGTGGTATCCTGAGAATCCATCTGTGAAAGAGTAGACTTCGCGCCCAGCTACTCCCTCCAAAATTTGTTTAGTAAAGGGGGTTAGAAAGGGATCGGTGACACATACTGCATTCAAATCCTTGTAGTCAATGCAAATTCTTATCTTACCATCCTTCTTAATACTGATAACCATCAGGCTTATCCATTATGACTCTTCTATTGCCTCAATGATACCAGATGTTATCATTTTTTCTATCTCTTTCTTAACCATACACGTAAATTTGGATTCATTTGATAAGGCCTCTTTGAATCAGGTGCACACCTTCTTTCAACTTGATCTTCATTTCCCCCAAGGAATGGTGGATGCCTTTGAGTTCATGGTACCCATGAGGGAACAAATCTTGGAACTCGTGCAATAGATCAATGATCTTTGAAACTTCTTTTTCTAACCAATAGTCACCGATGATAGCCTCCTTAGGTTCTACCTCTATCCCAATGTTAACCTTCTTCATCTTCAAGGGCTCATGGTAGGTGCATGCTCACTCATCAACACTATCTATAACCTCGTGCATACCCTCTGAATGACTAACATCCAACATCTCCATCTCTTCCCCATCTATGACATAGACCAATTTTCCTTTTTCTTTTTCCATACACGCATGCTCAAAATGTACTTCCTCTAATTCTTCCTCATTGAGGCACATCTCCAAATAAGGCTCACTAAGCAATTCTAGTAGCCTATCCTCTTCCATGGCACTATCTCCCATTATAAGGCACTTGATTGTTTGCAACACCTTATCCACTGATGGTTTGGTACTCCTATATTTGAAAAGCTTGAATGAGATCAGCCACCAACTCTTGCCAATTACCCATCTGACGACGCATCTTCGAATGAATGTACCAAGCATGCACACAACCTTATAAGGTGGAATATAACTTATGTACCCATAGCAAAGGTGACAACACTTTTTTGCTTCCCATCCAGGCCTCCTCACATGCTTGGATATGAAATGAAGTGGTCTCTTTGCCATGGTAGTCTTGTATAACCATGGGCATGTTGCTCCTAGAGAACCTTATAGAAAACATGATCCTCACCTCATGCCACTCCAGGAGGTTCTCCAATGTGTAGCCCACCAACGCACTGCAGTCCCAAGTAGGTTATAACTGAGCATTCCTCTTCTTTTGTCCTCATTTCTCCACTGAGCTTCCATTTCCCATAAGAAAATTTCAGGGTATGCCCCTCTAGAATAACTTGGTAACTTCTTTCCTCCTAGGCACTTGACTAAGCACACCTTTTTCACCCTTATTACAGGTCCTTTTAATTGTCACCCAATTAACTCATAAGTTCCATGTGCCCAATTTTCACATACCACACTAGTGGTATCACTTAAGGACTAAGCATCCTCAAACTAGATAACTCCCTTTGTGGGGTGACTTATCTCACGATCTATGATGGAGCACACATAGATTCTATCAAGAAATTATTCTCCCAATGGATCCATATATAGGGCGCTGACTTCCCATCCATCAAAGGAATGATCACCCATTATTCCTTGTTCTCGAAGATGATATACCCTTTGTTAAACCTTATGTCGGCATTGTTCTTATAACACCATGGGCACCCAAGTAATGCTGGAAAGTTGTCTGCTTCGGCAAGTGCTAAGAATTCGAAGTCTCTAGTGAACTTGGCCCCTTGAATGGTGATAATTGCATCCTTCAAGACATCAATGGGCATTGCCTTAGTATTTTTTACATATACAACACATTTGAAGATGGCTACAATGCGGGCCTTCCCATCTGATGTCAAGCATCTAAGGTAAGAACATTCACCTCTGCTCCCATGTTGATGATAATATTGCTCAGAAGCTACCCATCAACAACACCATTCAAAGTAATATCCTTGTCATATTTAAGGCTATGAGGGGAAGGTTTACATGTAAAACCTATCTTTTGCACACTCTACTTCTAGAACATGGTACCTTCTCTCTCATCCATTCTCCCAGCAAGGGAATAATATTCTCTTGCCTAAACATTTTACATACTTCCTTCATCTCATCCGAGGTCATTATTTGGAACCTTTTTATCCTTTCTGTTGCTTCACCTTACCTCGATTGCTCCTTGAGACATTGGCATTTCCCCTTGTAAAATTATAATTACATCCATAGTCTCCTAGAACACTTATCTTTGATAGGTAGGGTAAAGGTAGTTTCCATGTACTACCTCTTCTCTTAAAACTAGTTTCCTTTGTCTTAGCTTCTCCTTTGCGAGCAAGTGGCCTCTACGCACATCTTCACTAGTACATGGTTCTAGATTTAACTTACATTCACAACTCCTTGGCATCCATTTTGATTCATCCTTCTTAATTCTCATCATAGTAACTGCCCTTTTATTTCTTAGTGTTACTAGTTCATATGCTCATAAAAGTTCTTGGACATTCTTTGTATTTGTGCTTCTTTCAGCAACATGAGCATTATAATAAATTAAGATAACTCATGTTTATAATGTTCTATAGATCCATAATTATAACATGTTCCTCACAGGTACTCACTCCATCCTCCACTATAGATTATTGTGACCATGAAATCCCCCACAAAAACCTCTTCCACATGCGCCCCTCCATCTATGCACCCTTCATAACAATGGTCACCATCCTTATAAATGTTTGCAAGGCTAGTCTGTAGTGCACACCTAAATCAATAACATCATGGATATGATTAATCAGTCTGTAATCCTTCGTATCATGAGTTGTAGAGGTGCATGATCTTTCAGTAGCAAGAAACATTCTCCCAGATTACACATTGGAGTAGAGGGCATCTACTTGCATCATGACCCCCATAGAAAATCTCATAGTCTACTATCATAGCACACACCGACTTCTGAAGGAAACTATCCTTTGGATATCCCTCCACTTCTCCATTTGTACACCAAATCCCACTACGAACCTGATGCACTGAGTTTGTAGACATATTCTCTAACTTATTATCCATTATAATAATTTAGACCTCTAGAAATGAACTAACACTAGTATCAATACTCCCAACAGCTTCAGCACACAGGGAAACTTATAATTCCTCATGTGGGTTGGTGAAATTATTGTATGACGGAGCCCTTATAAATGGTGTTATCAATACTATGAAAAACCATTAAGTATGTTGAGAAGGATGAATGTCATAGGAGAGGTTTGACAAGAGAGTCTTGAAATGCCTCTCATACTCCTGCACACTCTTTTTCATTCCATGTTGGATATTCTTCAGAGAATTGATGCTCTTCTTCTCAAACTCTGGATTATAGAAGTATATGAGGAAAGCATTCTTCAATGTGGTGTATTCTACCAATTTTTGATGGGGGTCATACTTCCTATGCCAACTATGTGCATGACGTTACAACATATTTGGAAAATGGCTTGCCTTCTGCTCCAAGGTAGTGGTCCCCTTTGCATGCCATAGTAACTACCACTTCTACACATGCTTTGTAGCATCTTCAATACCCATATAGTCTGGTAAGTGAAAAGACATATTGAAAAACACTTGGGGAGGTGGTTGGGGTCCTTTTCCTCCCGATCCAGAGCCTTGGTTCCCTTCAGTGTTTCCTCGTCCACCAGATCCACTAGATCCACCATGTCCCGTTCCACCCAACCCACAAGATCTACTTCCTACAATCAGAAAAGGTCTTGAAGTGGTCATGCAAAGGGTTCCCAATGTCCCACTGAACTACGTGTCAATGGTCTATGATAATTTCCCACTACCAGCAGTGTTCCCTGCCCCACTCCTAGACACAATACCAAAATCTTGAATTTTTTCACCTTGTCTAAAGATTCCTCCAAATACAAATAAGGATTGTGTAGCCATGGATGTTCCAAATGATAAATTATATCTCCTAGCCGTTGATTGGTTACTCCCACCGATACCAACTGGGTTAACAATACTTTTCCCTTGATCTGGAAAACCAAGCATCAGGGATTGGCTACTAGGTGGGTTTAAATGCATGCCGACGACTCTTCTTTCTCCATGCGAGGAACTCTCATCAGAAGACAAAGGATTTTCTCTCTCAAACTTTCCAAGATGGGGTAGCATAGACTGCTCAGGTTCCACATCCTCTGCATGAACCTCAACTCCTTCCTGCAATGTCTACTTGTATAGATCCATCACACTTGTAACCTTGTGTTGTCTAGTCATCTCCCTTTCATGAGATTCATTATACTTGAGTTGTCTTTCCTCCCTTTCCTTTTTAGCTGCAATGTCCTTCATCTTCCTCCACCCTAGCTTACTCTCCTAGTGCTCAGATATCTTAGTAACGACAGTAAGATCTCATTATAGGAAGCCAACTAAGATCTCTGTGTGCATCTTGATAGTAAGAACATACAATCAAATGCATGACAGAAAAGAACTAAACCACATTATTATGAACTTAGGAAGATTTTTTATCTCATTATATGCAGGTAAGAGAAATAACAAGAAACACATGGAAATGATTTATACAGAAAGGAAATGTGTGAGTATTGAACACGGATGATTCATAATGAAGCAGTATATTCATATTATCAAAGTTAATATCCCACATTACATCCCTTGAGGTCATAACAGATCCTCATATTATGAAGATCCAAATCATGCATCAGAGTTATGTTATGCTTATCATATTACAAAGAAAGATAAGAACGCATCCCCTTATATATGCTATCACTCACAGAGCTCTTCTAAAACCTAGCCCTAACACCCTCCATTTTATTTTCTATAGGGCTTCACCTCTTTTCAACTATATCCTTTTCTTCTCCCAGGTGCTTCTATATATAGCCTTAGCACCCACCGCCATTCCTCCCAAAAATTATTGATTTTTTTCCAAGTGTCGAAGTGGTCCTCCATGGGACATAGACCCAATATCTGCACTCTCCATGATGATGCTCTTCTAGAAACCTCCATCACATGCCTGGGATATTCCATTCTTGATCCCATAGTCGCCAGGCTGGCACCTTATCCACAAGAGCCATGTTTTTCTCGTGTGCTTCCTGGTGTACCGAATATGGCTAAGTATAAAACCCATTTTATCTTGAGTGCATTCAATCCACACACCCTTATTTGTATAGGTCCCATGCACCCACATGCCTTCTTGTACTTAGCTAATATTTTAGGGCCCAACAGTTCTCCTCAGTTATTCTTATTTGAAAATTAACCAAGAATTTCTTAAGCAATGTTGCGAACAATTCATTAGAATCCAATTCATGGGTTTCATTAAATAATTCCATAACTGAAACTTCTATGAAAATATGATTTCCTCTTCAAATAATTGCATCAAATTGAAAACATGGTCTTCTTACCTATTAATTTCTTTCCCTTAGTCTTTCCTTCATATAATTAGCATATGTCTGGCATATACCAATATCATCTATGGTCATATTTGAAGGGTCTTTAAAAATGTATTATTCAATGACCTACCCCATATGTATTAATGTTTTCTGCAACTATTTCGTTACTATAATGAGTTTTTCATTATTTTTTAAGAACGTTTCTTGCATCTGCATGCAATGCCTCTTCTACATCAGAAACTGTACTGGGAGGAAATGAGGCCTTTAATTGAGTTTCAAGATCTTTATTTCTAGCATATACTCCTCTCACTACTTATACGGCTTGCTTCGGTTGTGATCTCTTATCAAAGGATTCCATGGATCTTCCTGATATTGCACCACTTGGGAGCCTTTGGATTTCTATTTCTTTGTAAGAGTGAAGAGGTCTTCTAAAGTTTCATGCCAAACAATGGCTTGCTATGTTGACATATTCTTTTTGGTTACCCTTTTCAAGGTTCTCGTCCTTGGATTGAATTCAATGTTTACTAATGGATCTTCTTGTGCCTTCCAATCTAGATGTTATTTTTGAGAAATTACTAATTTATCTACCCAATTGTGTCTCACTTCATGTGAAGTGGAGGGAGAAGATTGAGAGGGTTGCACTAGGTGCTGCGCTTGCTGAAATTTTAGTTTGCATAGTCTCCTCTTTTTCATCTGATGAAGCTAAGGCATATGCCACCAAATTTGGAGCTTCATTTGGTTGGGCAAGACTTCTTGAAACTCATAATAGAGTTTCAATTGATGGAGATAAGGGAGCACAGGGATTTTCTGAATGTTCTGAATACAAATATTCCTTTCTCTTGTATAGCCTCCTTTTTAATAGTTTCTCTTGGAAGTGGAAATACCCCTATCTCCTTCATATTCTACTTAACAAGGCTATATTTTTTTGGGTAATCCATACCTAGTCATTGGCATCAAGAATGTGAGCATACAATATATTTAACTATCCTTTATGTACAACTTAAGGTGCTGGGAAACCCATTTTCATTTTGTCATATTACCTTAGAGTGTGTTTAGGGAGATTAAATGAATTTCGATCAGTGGAGGCATCCTTCAAATCAGGCCACCTATTAAATTTTTGCATCCCACAGTGACTGGGAAGGAGGGGGATGTGTTTTAAGACTTCTTCTCCTTACACTTTCTAGCTATACCGTTACAAATATTATACGAACCTCTTATTCTGCTAATTTTCCTGGCACATAATATAATAACTAAAAAGGAGGTGTAAAGATGCCCTCAATCATGATAATTGTATATTATAGATAGAAGAATATGACTCCCATTTTCCTTATGGAAGAGAGGATGTCATCAGATATTCTCAGTGTCATCATTTCATGTAATTGTTGGTAGAGAGAAGGATACAAATAAGTGCATATATCTTGAATATGTGATCTGAAACGATGGGCATACAAGTATGAATATTGTTCATTTACCTTCAAAGGGCTCGAAGGATACCAAATTTGACATAAATCTTAACATAGTTGAGAACACCACAAACAACATCGAGAAGATAGGAAGCCATGTAAAATGATTTCTGATTGTCGATGTAATTATTTCTTTGTCTCACTAAATTGAAACTGAGAACTTTACCTAAGGAGGGAATCTTATCATTGTCAATAATAAAATAAAGTAAAGGGATCTAGGATAAATCCACCTTAGAGATATAATAATTTCCATATAGCTTGTTCATGAAAACCATGCCAATATAGAATCCTAGTCTAAACCTTTTAATAAGGATATTTCTTAGATGATAATCATCCATATTATCTAATGGGTCAGTGGCCCAACTTGTAAAAGAACTCTTCTTTCTCCTTTGGGCCATCCAAGACTCGACTTGTTTCTGAATTGTTGTATAGGGATTCTGACTCTGGAAGTTTATAATAACTTTTGTATGCATTCCTAGCAAAAAACATATTCTATTTTTCCATGTTTTAGAAAATAAGGACATCTTCTTAGACTTGGCATGCATTATATATGAAGCAATCACTTTCATAAATGGAAGCACCTATGGCTTAGCGATAATTAAATGGAGAACATATCTTTTTATCACCCTTATGTATTGGAACCATAGTGCTTGATCTTACAATAAACCCTTTTGTCTATGGCATCAACATCAACACTTTCATCCTGTACAATGGAAAATAGAGCCAAGTAATGTTGAAAGGTTTCATGTAAGGCATTTGGATCAAGCATGGTATTTGTAATTAATCTACTATCCTCATAGGAATATAAATAAGCATCTACCATTGACATTATCAGCTCTCCCACCATTTTGAAAACTTAAAGGTCCACAAATGCTATGTACATCATCAACAAAAAATTTTTATTGAGACAAATGACATAACTAAATTTATGACAACATTCATATGTCCCTTATTCTGAATATTAAGTAAGCTTAGAAACTAATTTCCAAATAAATGAAATAAGTGTTGATCGTAGCAGTCAATAAGGGTCAGCCATAATTAAATATTCAGATCTTAGCTAGTCACTAAGAATCATTCACAGAATTACCATTAATGCAATGAGAAAAACACGATAGTACATGCACCATTGAGGTGTCAAGATATATGTAGTTTTTTCATAGCGTTCACTAGGTGTCAATCATGGAGTAAAAATATTAATCTAATGAGAAAATTATTTCAATACATGTATCTTGAGGCTTCAATACTTACGTAGTTGAGATCCTAGTTTGCTAAGTTCAACAATAATGACAATATCTAGATATTGGCCGTCTCTAGGCATTATTGACATAATAACTATTATTAGAATGAGAAAACTTTTTGTAATTTTTACACTGGTGGGGGATCAAGATATACATAATGTTGATCTTAGCGGTGGATAAGTTCAGCCACAATGAATTATTTAGAGCTTTTCCGTATCTAGGCTTATTTCAAAGTACAATTATTATTGCAATGAGAAAAAGAACTCTAATCCTGTACATTACTGAGGGGTACCAAAATAAGTAGTTCTGATCATAGCGCTTGCTAGGGTCAGCCACAACATATTTTTTAGATCTTAACAGTGTATAAGAATCTTTAACAAATAAATGTGTACTTTTGATCCTAGTTGTTACTAACTTTGACAACAATATAATCTATATATGAGCAATCACTAGGCATCATTAATAGGAAAATGGGTATTAATGCATTATCCAAGTAAAATGATATAAATCTTGTTGGTTGATAACATCTACAACCGTTTTGGAAAAATTTATGGGATAAGCATCTTACTCTGAAGATTAATTTATTTTTGTGGCATGTTGTCCATAATAAAATGTTAACTATTAATAATTTACAAGTGAAAGGAATGATGATCCATAACTGGTGTGTTTTATGCAAAAATGAAAGTGAATCAGTTCAACACCTCTATCTTCATTGTCCATTTTCTAGAAGAGTTATGTTTCACATTTTGAAAGTTTTTCAGACCTTGTGGGTCTTTCCAGAGACTTTTGTTGACTGGTATAGGAAATGGTTAAGTCCCTTTGTTTTATTAAGTCTTTCCAAGGCTTGGCGTTTTGTGGTGCCTCACTTTTTATGGGGGATTTGGTTGGAAAGGAATGACCAAATTTTTAGGGATAAATAGAAAAAATCTCTAAGAGTGGGGAGTGGTATTTTAGGTTCTCTGAAAAATAATCTTTCTATTGTGATGTTTAAAGAGAAAAAAAGTTTTCCTAGACATGAGTAGGAGATTATTCAAGCTTTAGGAATCACTAATTCTGTAAAACAAGTTCCTCTGGTGAAGAATGAGGGTATAAGTAGTGATAAATGGGTGAAACCTACTGAAGGGTGGATGAAATTGAATTTTTATGGAAATGAAAAAGGAAATACTCGTTTAGCTACAGTTGGTGGTATTATCAGAGATGAAGTGGGTGATTTGATTTTAGCATATGTTGAACATATTATAAATAACTCGAATAACTATGTTGAGGCTTATGCTCTGTTAATTGGGATTTTATGGGCTAATTCTTTGCAAATTAAAAAAATTCAGGTGGAGGGAGATTCCTTATATATTATTAATGTGATCAAAGGCCTCTCTAAGAACCATTTTAATATAGATTCCATTATAAGAGATGCAAAGGATATGCTTATAAATTTTGAAAATATTGTTTTTAATCATGTGTTTCGGGAGGCTAATATGTGTGCTAACACATTGGATAATATTGGCGGTTGAATTCATCATAGAAGGTGGTGGCGAGATGAGGTGGAGTTGGCCCAGAGTACAAAGGTCATGCTAAATGCAAAAAGATAAATTTAGGCATGAGAATAGGATTTGTGACATTTGGGAAATAAATTCACCATGGGTGGAAGTAATTTTCAAAATCATTACAGTGTATGTGCCAGTTTGGAGGGTTTTTTAATGGATTGGTTTAAGTTTTCTTGCAGGTTTCTCCAAGTTTACTTTAGTATTCACTTTGAGATGAGGGGGCTAGGGTTAGGATAGAGCCTTCCTTGTCGACAAGTTTGGAGAGGGATTCCTTTCTATAGGATCTGTTTATGGATGACAATATTTCATATTTTGTTCATATTTTGAGGGGGGTTGATGAAGTTATCTCGAGGGAATTTTATTTTTGTTGGGATAATGGGTTTATTTCTATGAGGGGTGTGAGTTTTTTGGTGTCTAATGATTTCATTAGTAATGTGACCAAGATGGACTATGGGGGATGTAAAGTTTTCACAGATAGTCCTCGTCTTCAAGAGGAAGTGCATATCTTTCTAGAAACTGATGAGAATATATGTTTCATGGAAGATGGTATTGCTCAGAAATATCTGTTAGGGAGGTGGGCCGAAGTCTGCTTCTACATTATGAAGTATATAACATTGGATGAGAAGTACCAGAAGCTGAATTCTTAGCACTTGATGCTCTTGAACCATTTCTCACAGAGGTCAGAGAATGAGTATTCCATTTTATTTGTTTAAATCCATGCAATTGTCAATAAAAAAATTTAAAGAGGAGAAGACAGAGGTCCTCCTTCATCAAGGTTTAATTATTTTTTTGGTTAAGGTAAAAATGCAAAATTTATAGACTAGGGGGTTGGTATTCATTTGGGGAATGATTGGGAGGACCATAGTTATCTTGTTGACAGGATTAGGCTTAATAAAATGAAGGAAAAAGCTATGAAGAAGGTGGATGCAGTGACTGCCTTACAAAACCTTGCTGGGGATGTTGATGAGAACATGCCTAAGGAGAGTCTAGTGGAAGTAAATATAGTATTTATCTTCTTCTCTAGAAATATTGAGGCCCTCGAGGACACGGTTAGTCAGGTAAAATCTTAGAATCAAAACTTATTGCAGGGTTTGCAGAGGATGAATGCTGAGGTGAAAGTTTTAGAGAACAGGGCTAAGACCCTGCAGGGGTTGATTGCTAGGGATAACTATATCATTTCTTCTGATGAGGAATATTTCTATGAGGATATTGGATGTCCTAGTTTGTGAACTAGGGTAAAGTGTATATAAGGCTTTGTTGTTGACTTTTTTCTGACTGGTGGTGTGGTCTTGTTGCTGCTATTTTTTTGTTTCTGTTGGGCTTTCCTTGGGGCTTTGCCTTTTTGGTTCTCACCAATTTTGTTCTATTTTTTTATAGATATTTTGTATTATTATATATCCTTAATGTAATATATTTTGTAATAGGCCTTGGAGACTTTGTTTCCAATTATTATCTATAAAAAAAAACATCTGCAATATTCATATGTCCCTTATTATGAATATTACATAAGCTTAGAAAATAATTTCCAAATAAATGAAAGAAGTGTTGATCCTAGTGGTCACTAAGTTCAGCCATAACAAAATATTTAGAGATTTAGTGGTCAACAGGCATCATTCAAAAAATTACTATTAATCCAATGAGAAAAGTGTGACACTATATGCACGTATGAAGGGTAACGATATATGTAGTTTTAATATTATCATTCGCTAGGCAACACTCACAGTAAAAATATAAATTTAATGTCTAAATTTCACTAATACAAGCACCCTTGAAGCTTCAAGACTTAGGTAATGTTGATCCTAGCGGTGACTAAGTTCGGCCACAAGAAAATATTTATAGATTTTCCATATCTAGGCATTATTCACGGGACAACTATTATTAGAATGAGAAAATTTTCGCCAATATTTGCACTGATGGTGGGTCAAGATATATGAAATGTTGATCCTAGTGGTCACTAAGTTTATTCAAAATGAATTATTTAGAACTTCGTCATATCTAGGATTATTTCAAAGAACAATTATTATTGTAATGAGAAAAAGGATTCCAATCCTTCCACTACTGAGAGGTACAAACATAAGTAGCTTTGATCCTAGTGGTCGCTAGGGTCAGTCGCAAAATATTTTTTAGAGCTTAGTGGTGGATGGAAATCATTAACAAATAAATACATACTTCTTATCCTAGTTATTACGAGGATCATCCAAAATGTTATATCTATAGCTTAACGGTCACTACACATCATAAACATAAAATGACCAATGCACTAACAAGAAATTTTTAGTAATACATCCATTTTTTAGGAGTCAAGAAATACGTAATGTTTTTCATAGAGTTCACTTTAGTAAGCCACAATGAAATATATAAAGCTTAGTGCCCAATAAGATCCAACTTGATAAAATATTTTAAACTTACTTTTATATAAAAACCATTCAACGGACATCATTTACTAAACTGATAAAAAAGTTGTAATACATGTTCTCTTAAGGGATCAAGCTTTAGTTAGGTCTGATTATTTTTTTGTAGGGATGTGTATACATGTCTTTATTTATTAATAATTATACTATATTGGTTGGAATTTCCCTTGCAGAGCTAGGTCCTACACTACATACCCTCGAGAGGGATCAAGCCTTGTGTAGTTAGAATTTGTTTAGAAGTATACATACATATTTTTCTTACTATTGTAGGTGATCTTGAGTTATAACTCCTATGTGACCATTACAATTTTAAAACTAGAAAAGTTGTAAAGAAATGAAAACCTCTACGACCATGTTCCTATGTGTATCAATTTATCCATATAATACATGGTATAATGAGTTTACATATAATAACCACACTCTTTCTAGTGTTAGTACGAAGATACAGACACCAAACTCTATGTATAATCTCCATGTTCATTAAATATCACAATTTCCATATGCTTCCACCTACCAAAGTAATTTTGATAATCAATTTTTAATGAAATGTGTAGAGAAAACATCTGATAGTGGTCCTAAAATTAGCTTTAGTTCAATTGCCTATAAAATCACTGACTGAATAATATCCCTTTCTGAACAAAAATCTATTTTCCTTCCGCCTTTTCGAGAACAAACAATTTGTTAGCTTCAAGCAATCATTATTGTCTATGTCACGTATTTTAAGAAACAGTTCTCAGTCCACTTGCGAGAAAACGTTCCATAACATGTTTGTACATTTCTTACAAGCTCACTATACACATTTTGCGTAATCATTTAAGGATCATTCGATTGAATGAAAAAACAACGCCAAAACATTTGAATTGAGAATTTTTTGTTAAAATACATGAAATAATATGGTATCATGGAAACAATTGACTGTCGGAAGGGAAATTTTTTGGTTTTATTAAAAAGGATGTGGAAACTTCTACTTTTACAGAATATCAATAATTGGGAAGTGATAAAAAAGGATTTCATTTTACATAGTTTTACCTAAAGAAATATTTAGAGCTTGAGGGTTGCTAATCAACATTAACATTTAAACTATTAATATAAAGAGCTCTGTGTGGAAATAGATGCAATATCAAGGGGTCACGACATATGTACTTTGGTTCCTAGTGTCGCTAAGATGACCTACAACAACCTATTTGTATCTTAGTAGTCGCTAGGCATCATTAACAGTAAAACTATTAATGAAAAGATAAAAATCCAAAAATACATAAAATCTTGAGGGGTTAAGGCATACATTGTTTTGATCCTGGTGGTAGCTAGGACCAACCACAACAAAACATTTTGAGCTTAGTGGGCACTAGGCATCATTACCAGGAAAAAATCAAAACTGCACTATCATTTTGAACTTAGCTGGCGCTAGGCATCTTTACTTATTTATAATTGTACTATATTGGTTGGACTATCCCTAACAGAGCCAAGTGTTGCACTACATACCCTCGAGAGGGATCAAGCCTTATGTAGTTCTCATAATATTTACTATAAGTTATTGAAAGGAATATATAAATTACACATTTTAATGATAATCTCAAAAGCCATGGTGGTCTATAATTAGTCAGTAAATGAAGTCTCAAAGGTCATGGTATAATGAATATAAATATAATGAGCACACTCTTTGTAGTGTTAGTATGAACATACAGACTCCAAACCCTATGTATAATCTCCCTTGTCATTAAATATCACAATTTCCCAAGATATCACATCTCCCTATTTCCATATGTTTATTGTCAGATTAAGAAAGAAAATCCCTGACATCTTATAATTTTTAGTGTCAATATATCATTAGCTTATTTAACTAAAACAACCAGAGCCTGTAATTTTAATCTGTAATTTAGCATGTCTTTCCAGAACTATCTAATAAGTGAAACATTACTCAAAATTTGTTTATCCCGACTTCTCAAATTGACAGGTTTTATAATTCCTTAATTCACTATTTTTCAAGGAGGAACCTACACAGATGAAACTCTTTGTATTTTTCCTTTGGTAGTCACATATATGTTTTTATAACATTGTATTTCCCACAATTTCCTTATGTGAGAAAATAATTATTGTAAACAAGGAAACAAATATTTTTGTTACTATTATTATTTCATCTACTGAAAGATACACTATCACTATTTCATTACTTTAATTTAAAATGAAATGTCTATAGAAACCAACCGATAGTGGTCCAAAATCCCTAAATGATTAACAACCCTAATTGAATAAAATATAATTTCCTTAGCATTTTCAGCAACACCCATTTTGTTCACTACTAATAATCATTGTTGTCCATGTTAGGTATTTTATGAAACATTTCTTAGTCCTCTTGTGAAAAAAAATGCCCATAACATTTTTTCCATTACTCGCAAGCATGGTACACACATATTTCACAAATCATTTAGGGATCTTCATATAGAATGATAGAACGATGTCAAACCATATTAGTTGAGAATTTCTTGTAAAAGAGCATTAAAGAATTAAAAAAATTTGACTACTAGAAGTAGAAAAAATAGGGTTTTGTTGAAAAGGCTATAAAAAACCCACATTTACAGAATTTCAAAAATTTGAAGGAATAAAGGTGAGAATGCATACCGATTTTTGATTCTTTCACAAAAAATCCCTGCTTATAATATTGGAAATCAAACTATGATAAATTTTTCCGATGGATGATTACACTTACAAATTTTTTCCCTTACGCTAATGTTCTTGCTAAAAGCTTCATGAATTTAAGTTTCCAAGAAATATAGTAATAAATGACAATCTATAGTTACATGGAACTGACACTTCCAACCACCACTTTCTTTGGCACACGAATTAGAAAAGACACCTGCATGTTGTTAAATTTTTATATTTAATGGAAAATTAATGGATATCAAAAGATGAATACATATTTTGAATACCACTAGAACTTTACATTGTTTGATTTAATGCCCAATTAATGTTGGGGGAACCAAAATATTAACCATATATGCCACACACAAATATTATCAATATTATCAACATTATCATCAAAAGAACACCATGATAATTATCAATATTATCATCTATAAATTACATAGTGAGTATATAAGTATTCCATACTTTGACTATACTACCAATAATATGTGGTTCAATTGATGCCTCACATATTGAATTATCATATTTCGAATATCGCACAAACTTTACATTGTTCAGTTTAATGGCACACACAAATATTAACCATATATGCCACACACAAATATTATCAATATTATCAACATTATCCACAAAATAACACCATGCTCATTGGCAATATTATCATCTATAAATTACATAGAGAGTATATAAGTATTTCATACTTTGACTATACTACCAATGATATGTGGTTCAATTGATGTCTCACATATTGAATTATCATATTGTCCTCAACAAAAATATACATGTTTACCGAAATCATTTTTAAAATTATTTTGTTACACAAATAGTATCTTGGGATGTGTGTGTCAATGATCTTGGTGGCACCCATGATGTTGATCATTGGAATTGTTCTGAAATAAAAATGAAGAATGCAAAATAGAGAAGTATTAACTAACTCCAATGCATGATATTTTTTCTTACATAATGTATACCATATTTTATAATGGAATGAATGATTTAATACTATTTTATCATGGTTAAAAAAACTGTAATTTACCTGGGTAAAAAGACTTGCGACTTGAAGTTGTACATCCAATATTTTCTCCATTAGCTTTTCTCTCTTGTTCCATTCTTTCACACTCAAGTTGAAGTCTTCCCTGCTCAATTTATTTCATTGTCTAACTGAATAGATGCATGTTATTTTTTATTACCTCTTTCAAATCTCCATAAGAGTTTATTTTTCTCTTTACATGTTTTCTCTGAATTCCATTTTTATTCAAAGGGGTTTCTTGGTTTTCTCCTTCCAAATTTTCAATGTTGATAGAAGGGATTTTTGATTTCCCTCTCATGTATTTTTTCAAAGTAGAAGTGGTTATATTAACCCTCTATTTTCCATTAAAACCAATAACCTTGTGTGTTTTTCATGTAATGAGATCCATTTCTTCATAGAAAGTCCATGTTGAATGTGTTGTCAATGTTTTGTTTTCCAATTGTTTCTCCTTCTTGAGGTTTTTCTTTAACATGTTCATCTTGTATTTGCATTGCATCCCAGTGAATTTTTTTCCATAAACTTGATTTAAAACATCTGTTATATTATCCCAATGTTTCTTGTGAGTTTTCCATGTTTAATCTTCATACACCTCTTCATATTTTGAAATAAATGTTTTCACAACATATTTTGACCAAATCTCTTCTTTGTATTCTTTCATCAGCTCCTCATTATTTATATCTCTGTCATATGCTTGGGTTATTGAAAAATGTTTCTTTTTTGAATCATCAACATCATCAACAATTTATGGAGAATTTAGATTAATTTGTGAATGTGGAATGTAAGGACCAATTTTTGTGTGCATCCCTTGTATTCTCTTGCAAATTTGAGACAATATTTCCATCAAAGTTCTACATGCAAAAGTCCTTTACATGAAAATTGTTTAGTTGTGTTGAAAAAACCATATTGTCTTCATAGTTTCTTGGAGTTGATTTGAGAACTTGGGATTCAAAATGTGAAAACAAGGAAAATGGTGATTTTTTCATGTCCTGCAAATTTATTAGTTACTATAAACATTCACAAATGAAACAATTTTCTTACTCCATATTTTATCTAAACTTAATTTCATTTTTCATTTTCTAATAATAAATATACAAGGGGTGTTGTGCTCTGTAAATTCACAGAATCAAAACTTGTGGAGAAACATTGAAAATTGGTTAAGTACCTAATAACAAATGCAATATTTACAATAACTGTGAAATGGGTGTATAAAATGAAATTCTTTAAAATAAAATAACAATTATTCACCTATTTTAATTTTTTGTAACTTTGTTCTTCCCTTCTTTGTATATGTGCTCTTTGTTTTCATGTTGTCGCCTTCAAAATGAGTATAAAATTTTCCATTTTATTACATTAAAATAAAAATGTTGACAGTGCTTGTGTGGATTAAAATTTAATATTGTACCACTTAACATTAAATACAAGTATGAAAAAATAAAAAAATACTCTCAAGTGGTGGATTTTACATTATATGGTTTAATGTCCAATTAATGTTTAGGGAAGCACAATATTAATTAGGTAATATTTGACCTTACAAAAAAGTGTAATTGTTATTATAAATAATTAAGGTAAGATTTTTATAACATAATTTTTAATGTATGAAAACTAAAATTTGATATTTTTTTAAACTTAAATTTGACATACATAAATTTAATTGAAATTAAGTCTTTAATATTGAAAATTATTAATAATAAAATACATAGCATGGGTAACTTCTACTCAATATTATAGACAATTATTACAAATAAACTTATATTCTTAAAAGATTACGTAAGATATAAAAACCTTAGAAAAAATTAATACACATACTTGAATCAAAGCATATAACACCATCGTTAATCAAATAAAGACTAAAATTGAACTCTATACCATCAAATAAACATAGCTATACAATTAGAGAATAAAATACATGAACAATTTACTTTGACACAATATTAATGGCCCTAAATTTAAGTCCAAGAGGCTGCTAGGCTAGAGAAATTTTGACTAGAATGGCAGATGAAAATGTTAGTGATGGCCATTCGATATGCGAGTGATGGCTATTCCAAGTGTGAATACTTGCACTTCATCTTGTGAATTCTCGTACTTTGTCATGTGAAGGATAACACTTCGTCATGTAATGGATTTCAATTTGACGTGCGACAAATTGGTATTCAACGTGCGAGGAATCGCACTTCGTAGATGTACAAGGCCATGACTCACTCGCACTACAATGAACGATCACTCGCACATCTAAGTGTGAGTTTTCAAACTTGGAATTATGCTCACTCACACATTGAAGTGTGATAAACAATATTTAACCTCCCATTCTATTCAATATTTGAATTTTTACGTGTATGAAAAAAAAATTCACAGTGGCTGCTAGGCTATACAAATTTTGAAAGCCATACACTATGTGTTTTATGGATAAAAATATACACACAGTAGCGGGATCTAAGGGTGTAATACAATGTGTTATATGTTAAAAGATTTGGATTAAATGAGGTTTTAAAGATGTTCATATAAGATGTATATTTCTATTTTCTCATTGTGATTTCAATTATCCATATTAATGTTAAATATTTAAGTGTCCTCAATACTAATTTTCTCTTTTTATTTGTGGATAAAGTTGAAAATGAAATCTATTTTTGAAGATGGAACATATGTGGATTTACTATCCAAAGGTGTGAAAGTTGTGGAGAGACTAGTTTATCCATCCAAAGATACACTCCATTGTAGAGACATGGGGTCTAGCTTATTCATTATCATAATAAGTATTGTATTCCATATTAGAGCAAGACTACCATACACAATTGATGATTGTGAAACCCTGATAGAAATTGAAAACAAGGGATACTTTATCCCATGGGAAAGGAAGAAAATGATTAAGCATGTGATTTTAAAAGTTTCACATGTGGGGGGTGATGGCATTCAAAACATCATGAGTAGTGACTCAGAGGATATATTTAATGAGGATGAGGGTTTGAATTCTAACATTGATAGCCATTGTTTCACAACTCCTAAAGATATGGATGAATTTGCTACAACCTACATGGTGCTAAAACATAAGTGTGCTCGGAAAGAAGGTGACATAGCTAAAGGGTTTATATCCTTGGTACAAGAACAACATTTGATTTCGGGAGTAGTGTTGGGACCCACACAATTTGGTGTTTTTGTGGAGAATATTATAACTACATGCAATGATTTCTATCCAAGTCTACAATGCAACAATGAAGTTGCCTGGCCAATCAAAAACCTAGTTTATCTAAAAACAAGAACTGCACTTCATGTGAATGGAAATTCTAAACTCCAAGAAACAACTGCCACATCAAAAACTGACTTCAATTTTAATTTCAAGGGGTTACTGTGAAGTTGATACATTTTTTTCAAAAGAACACAAATTTTTTACAGAAGCAACAATTACAAATGTCTGTGAAGGAGACATGGTGCACTTTAAAAAATTGGATGACAATACATTTGGGGTGCATGTTGATAAATTAATTAGGCCTTTTTGCAATGGTTTCTCTATATCATAAGGATATCTCATCCAATGGCCTACCAGCCAGTTGGCCCATCAAGATGGTTCCGTTATGGAAGTAAGGCTAAAATAAATTCTAGAAGAGTTGTCTGGTAAAATGTGGAGTGCATTTGAAGATCCATTCCTCAACTGGTATCCAAATTCATATGAATGCTCCATATGTAGTAGTAATGAAAACTTGATAAAAAGACCTTACAATTCCTACAAACGCCAACAGGTAAATTCTACTCCATCTAGTATACCAAAGGGAAGGGAAAATGATGAAAAAATAAGAGAACAATTTATGTCTAAAGTTGAGAAAAAACCTTGTTGCAAGGAAGGATGTCTCTCTAATCTATCTCTAAGTGCTTTCAATCACAGTTGGAATTTAACTCTAGGTATGAATGAACCTAACATAAAAAAATTTGTACTTAAATACGTTCACCACAATTGCTAGCAGTTGTGATCAAATTCAAAATTTTGAACATACTATAGATAAATTGAAGTTAAGTGGAAGGGATGTATGTCAGAATGCATGGTATAGATGTCATAGAATCCTGAAAATCACATATTACAGATACAAAAAATCTTGGATTAATGGTGAGGGGAGGGAAGTAAATGGAAATACAGGAAAACAAAAACAAATTCCAAACAATGTCGCAACTATTACATTGATATCCAAAATGGTGGATACTAATTATAATATATCCCCACACATGTCTCATTCAGTGGGACAAAATGGTACTAAAGTAATAATGAGATTTGTTCCTGCATGTTATAGTTTTTCTTACATCCTACAAAAGTGTAATGAGGGCCTTTCACTGTTGGACCTTCCTCCAAAATCACAGTTAAATCTCAACAAAATATGGTAAGAACATTTCTCCCATGTTTCAATCACCAAGAAAAACTTCTTCACCAAATGTGATGAGTGCACATAGCTTAAGAAATAAATGTGCAAGCCACCTCATGTCAGAAACAATGGCACAAATAGATCAACACTAGAAATGGAACAATGATTACATTCAAAGTTGTCGTTCAAATTACTATGCACATAGAAAGCAATCAAAACAAAATCCTAATAGTTATTTGAGCATTGTGCATGAAAAAATGGACAAGATGAAAACTGTAATACCAAGGATGGAAAAAAAAGCAAAATCAATAAGTAATGTTATTAAAAACCATCACTTGACTGGTATGCTGACACATGGGGACAAAATAGGGGGTTTTGAGAAATTTGGTCTCCCTTTTGTTGAGAAAGGAGAAAACTTCACAATAACATCATTGGCACTATGTATCTAGAAGATAGAAGAACCACTTACAGATTAGTATGGTGATTTGTTATATAATATAGTGGGATGTCCAAACACCCATTACATGATGCACTGTTGCAAAATTATGCATATAAAAAGTGCAAGGAATACAAACATAAAAATGAGCGTGCTCATAAAACTAATACTGTAAGCAGATGTTCAAGTTCATTTTGAAAACAACCACTAATTCTATACTTGAAACTAGATAATGCAGCAAGTGACGAAAAAAATCACACATTGTTTTTGTTTGCATCCATGCTAACATCTAGAAGGGTTTTTGACAGAGTGTTCATGAGTTTCTTTCATGTGGGTCACACGCATGAAGACATAGATGGGACATTCAGCTAATTATCAATAGCCTTGTGCAAATTAGAAACATTATCTTTTCCACAAATAATGGACACTTACAGAACATGCCAAAAGGATTCTAGCACATTCACTCCATACGTCATCAAGGAAGTCTACAACTTTAAGGCCTTTTTGGAACCACACCTATTAGATCGTAACCACAAGATTGTGAGTATTAACAAACCAAAGATGTTTAAATTTCATGTCATAGAAAACAAGCCCATCATGGAGTACAGTGTGAGTAAAATGCTCAAATGGCTATAAAGGACCAAAAACTTTGGATTAAAGTAAAAAGGGGACACAAGCACCTAGTAAGGATGAGGGCGCTTGGAGCTGGAGTCCTGGCTAGGTGCTGGTGTCTGGGATGACAAATGTTGAAGGGTGAAAACACAGACTAAGCAAGTGGGAGTGAAAGTGACAATAGAAAGGAAATAAATGTGGCCAAAGACATGGGTTAGTTAGTACTTTTCTAATTAAGGAATCATTTGAATAGTAGTATGCAACAAGGACTAGATAATTACCCAAAGTGCATAATTTTGTGTCTACATTTCCCCCCACTTTATGTTTGTGAGAAGAATGCTCAGTAACATAAATTAGATAGAGATGTGTACATGATATCCATGTAGATTGATGGAAAAAGCATTATGAGAAACTAGACAAAGTGTGGAGTGATAAAAATATGGAGCATAGAGACTAAAGATGAAAAGTGTAGAAAGTGATGAAAATGAACCTAGGGTGGAAACACGTGTGTAGATTCTGATGTGTGTGATGTTGTCTATGTTATGGACTGCCTTCTTCTCATACAAATAGACCTGAAAAATAGAAGAGGATCACGTAGTCAAATATGTATGTATATGTGTAAAAGCATGTAAAGAAGTATGTGAAAATGTGAAAAAGGAACATGTTCACCTTATCCTTGATGAGGAAAGAGTGTAGAAAGGATCATGTAGATGATATCAATGTGTGCAATTTTTTTAGGTGATCTCACTCCAATGTAATGGAATATGTGTAGGGAGAAAATTTCTAGTGTCATTATCCAACCTTTAATTTCTTCTTGTTGTATAAAAAAACATTGCAAATGGTGTGTATGAGTGTTAAGGATTGTTTTCCATGTAATAAACATTGTGTATGGAGTTTTGTAGATTGTGGTGCACTACCAATCACTATGTGATATGCCCTATGGTCTCAAGAAATCAAGGTAAGGCCATTTTTCCATGGACGAAATCTAATTTTTTTTTTTATATTGGTACCGTGATGTGTTGTGTATAACATTATATGGGGTGACTGATTAACCCAAATGATTCCCCCTTATTTTGGGGTGCATGCGACATCTTTGAAGGAGAATGCAGCCCATAGGAGGACTGACCACTAAAACTATGACCTACAGTGGGAAGGGGATGTGTTTGGCAGAGACCAAGGAACATGCAAACAAGTGAATGGAAAACAACTGTTAGTACGAATAAGTATGCATGTAAAAGAAAAACTCAAACAATGTGTAAGATATGATACAAGGAAACACACAAAAAGAAAATGTGGACCATGTAAAGTGGGTTTCAAACATTAGACACCACTCACAATGTCGCAAGAAAATCAAGACCGTAGTGGCTGTAAAAATACAACTGTGTACACCATAAAAATGGAAAGTCCCACATATAGTGGCATATAATGACAAGCAATGGGAAATAATGTAGTATACAATCATGGAAATAAATGATCTTGCATAACAAATGTTGTACATGAAGAACCCGTTAGTATTACAGAAAGATAAAATGTATGTCAAAGAAACTAATATATAAGTGTGCTATAATTAAAATGAAATAATAGAACATGTAGTGTATGAATGTGGATGCCCCTAGGAGCCTTTGTGAGACTGGTAATAGGTACTATACCAAGCATTCCTATTGTGTGTAATAGAAATGTAGAATCTATGATCACAACTAGAAAGGAAATTAAATGCACATATGTGTAGGATAAAGATAATGACATACAAGATATCTATCTCGCATGTGTAATAAGATGAACATGTAAAATCATGAGTAAGTACGATTAAATGCAACCAAAAATGCAATATGTTATGGATGGATGAAATGGAATGTAGAGTGAATGATAGGAGACGAATGCCCCCTGATTGAATGGAATTATATGCATAGAGGTTCATTTTTTATGCCCCCTCAGTAGTCAACAATGAATCGTAAAAGAGAGTGTGTGATCAAGAAATGGTTAGAATAAAGAGTTATATGTATTGTAGTGTGGGGAATATGTACTGAGGATATGCAACATAGATATGAGGTTTGAAAATGTGTGAGGATTTATCCTAAAGAGTATATCACAACAAGATGATAGAAGAAGTGATGATTTATCCTAAAGCGTATATCACTAAAGGTTGCTAGAAGAAGTGATAATTTAGCTTATGGCATATGTTGTTAATCTAGTAATGTCACAATAGATGAATATTGAGTTATTGTATGTGTGAGTGTGATGTGGTCCATTGGATATGTCTACCCTCAACAGTCCAATATGGACCATGAGACTAAAGTGCATCATAGGGTAGTGAGTGCAGCGTGTGAAAGTAGGTGTGTAAAATGTGTAAGGAAAGATGTGTAGTATATAATGAAAAATGTGTGAGGTATGGGTAGAATGTGTATAATGTATGAAGTACAAGATGTAAGGTGTAAAATATAGGATGTAACATGTAAGATGTGTGAAGATGTGCCATATATAGTGTCTATTGTGTAGTGTGTGAGGTTCATGTGTATAGGATGACCTCAACAGTAAAGTGTGAACTGAAGCATAAGAGTGTGTCATCTAGAAATGATGATGTAGATGTGTATGTTAAATAATGTGTGTCACATGTGGAAGAAGTGATGAGAGAATAATATGTTATTCAATGCTAGCCCGGGGGAGAGATAAGGGAGATGCCCCCCAAGTGTGTGTTGGTGAATAGACTATCTGATGAAACTAAAGGGAAAAACTCCTCTACTTGATACATGTGGCAATGAAGGCATGTGACCATGCTCTAATCATGGTGGTATATTAGATAAATGATGCACAAGTGAGAGAATTATATGTGCATGTGATGGATGAACATATGATATGCATGTTGGCACAAATAAATGTGTAGGTGATGAAGATCTATGCAAATTAGAATGTGACGGTGATGGGCACTTGTGTGGAATAAAACATGGTAGTGATTTACGTCTAGATGCAGTAACTATCCTAGGAATGGACCTATATTGTTGTGTTATACTAGAAGAGTGATGAGTCTATGTAAAGTGTGTGTGAGTAGGTGAACTAGGCATAGATTGTGCTTTAAGCACTATGCATCGTGGTGTACTGGATAAATTAGGTGATGTATAAGTCATTGCTAGATGAGGAGGTGACCATGGAGTAGATGGTGTCATACAATAGAAATGAACTTATTGTTGTGAATAAATTTTAGATGCACATGATTCATGGAGATTATAGAATTAGACTTGTGGATCCAATTGAGGCCTAGAAGCATGTCACATCTATCAATTTCTTGTCCGACAGGGAAGGGTACAAGCATAGTGAGAGGACCTACCGTAATGCAAATTTTGAAAACGGCATATAAATTGTTCATTGCATATGAAATTTGTGATAGTGGATAGCCGATAGCGATGAGAAGTGGAATAGAACATGCACTGATGGGCCAAGATGGACAGCCCTTAGTATTATTGATAGGTACATATCCGATATAGGCACTAATATTTAATTTATTATAAGTCAATGTGGCATGATAATCATGATAAGAGAAAGGGATGATTGGTGGAGAAATGTCAGTGTTAGAAACTAATAAATCAAGGGCCCTTAATGCAGGAGGAGTCATTACATGATACACATAATTGGCCAAGGCGTCAGCTATTTTCATGTCATGTTTTGGTAGAGGATTGTTAAATATTTTTATCTTATGATTTTTGTTGATAGGTATAGAAATCACCAATGATGGAAGATCAATTTTACTATCATCGATTAGATCCTAAATGAGATATCGAAGTCAGAAGAAATGATCTATGGAGTGTCCTACAGATTGATGATAGTCACAATGAGAGTTTTAATTGAAATTACATCCTTTTGTTCGTGATGGATCTAATTGGAGCAGAGGAGGGAGTGTGATGAGGTTACTATTGACAAGTTATGGTAGTAAAATATACAGGAGGAAACTAAACTTGGTGAATGTACACTGAGGAGGTTATGATTGAAGCTCTTCGGTAGTAACTACCATGTTGACAGTGATTTTTACATCAATTGGTTTTGTGGCGGATGGTTTAAATGTTGACTTATTTTGAAAGTGAGTGGAGGATGATGTTTTTTTTTATATTTAAGCTTTCATATGGATAGAAGCTTGGTTTCATGAATATTAAGAGTATGACAGAGTTGATCAAATGAAGGAGAGGTCTCAAATACAACACTTTCCTAGAGGGGCGGTAGTAGACTCTGGATGAACAATTCTCGAAGCTCAGAGTTCACCAGTACATTTGGCATATTAGCTAAGTTGTTTTTGGTATCTTAAGGCATAGTCTGCTAAGTGTTCATTGGAGCCTTGTTTAAGTTGGGAAAGATTAACATAAGAGATATTGGATCCTTACTATTGATGTAATATGCTAAGAGTTGTTGAGCCTAATGAGAAAAAAATTAATCTTACCTAACCTCTATGAGGAAAAAACTATTGATAATAAGTAAATTAGATTATAAAGAAAAAAATACCTTGGTATGCTAAAAAAATAAAATAAAAATCAAATTCCATTATTGGTTCAAGTAACTAGTCTCTCATGAACTCATATGATCAATGTGGGTTGGAGATATAACTTGTTTTCATTATCCTAATCTTCATGAGGTCCATGAGTTATCAAAAGAATAGCTTTAAATGGACAATCTCATTTTGGTTTTACACTACCTTGGGAACAACTATTTTAACATTTGGATTCATTGTTTTAAATATTAGTGGTTATTGGATAATGAACCCAAGTGGAAATTAAGTGAATGTGTGGGCAACACCATGTCTTGTCATGACCTTTTCTAACCTATGAAAACTAAGGATTGGATTAAAGCTTAATGAGTTTAAAATGAAATTAATTAGTTTCTCATTGTTTCACTACCATGGTGAACTCACCTACCTCGTTATGAGATTGTAATGGATAAATGACAGTGGTATAAGAGTTTATATGATGTGAAAGTAAATAGGAAACTTGGAATGTGAATTGAGAACAAAATTTAGTTGTGGTAACTACTCATTTGATGATGTTAATAAAATTGATACTTAAATAATAAACATGTATATGTGTGATTCTTAAATTTTCCTTATCCTTGAAATTCACCGAATGAAGATGTTTAGCATTACACCATACCTTGGAACTCACAATATTCATTTTTATTGAATCTTCGTTATGAATATAAATCGGGATAGCTTTGTCCATGAGAGCAACCCGCTAACAACATTGGTAAATCAACATGAAATCTATCATATAAATGAAAAATTAAAGAGTGAATTAATTGTGCTCTAAGGGAATACCTAATTTTTATTTCTACCCACATGTTAAAATTATCCCCTTTCTCAAAAACATGTATTACACTTAAATAATTTCCCATATGTAAATGATGACATGGTTAATTCATACTTCTTCTTTTGGCTTCGTGTTTTATGCTAATATGGAAATCAATGTTTCTCGTCAATTTGATAATGGTTTTGGTTGTCTAGTCTCGGTTGCACCTTAGCATGCCCAGTAGGTAAAGGTTTGTTCATGTCTTGAAACTCTTCATTAATAATAATAATAAAATTACAATCAAATTTATGGGATATTGGTGGGATCCTGTGGACATTTTTGGGTCATATTTTCATTGGAAATACAATAGGATACATGGTATATAAAATTGGGAATATATTACATATTAAATTTTAAATTATAGACAATATTGTTAGGTTGGATAGGATTTACTAGTCTATTATGTCCTCTATTGGTTGATTTTATCCGAGTGTAGTTTGGACAGTCAATTTCAAAAAAATCAAAATTGCATATTTCAAAATGGATCAGACATTGTGTTATAGAATATGATGTAATACATTGCATTTTATTTCAAATGTGGGGGCATGGTACAAATTGAATGGTTCAATTTCAATAACAAATACAATCTGCAAATATTTTATGGCACATTTCTATTTCAAATTTTTAATATTATCAAATATGGGGCATCAATATCTTTTGTTTCCTTTCAATAATTATCAATTAATATGAGTATGGTGGCGTATTGATTTTACTTAATTCCGTTTTGATCATGAAAACTAGAAACCTAGATCTATTTGCAGAAATTTAATTTATTTGGAACAAGTGATATTAGTGTTTTTAATTTTCCGTAGACTATTATATGCTTTTAAGCTACAATTGTAATATTACTTTTAATTTATTATGTGCATAATTCACCCATTTGTGTACACTTATCCACATCTATTAATAGATAATATAATTAATCATGTTATTGACTTAATTTACTTATGTTATTAATGGTCTTGTCTAAGATTTATTTTGCAAATCTACTTTCCAAACACTATAAATAGCCTTTTAGATTTAATTTATAAGAGAATGGAGTTATTGTGTATGGAAAATTAGTTTGAAAGAGAGGTTCATTTTAATATTTATGTGAGGAGGGATATCATCCCTTCCTCACTTTCGAGCTTAATGTTACATTATTAATTCTACCTTGATCATGTATGTGTTTATATCATTTTTATGTTTCACATGTATGCACGTATAACTATGGGTGAGATCCATACGGTTATTACAACAATCATGGGACTTTCCAAAATTTATAATGTGGTATAAAATCTTTCCCAAGATTCAATTCATTTAATGAATTATTTTTCATCTTTGGAAATCATCTCCTCTTCATTATTGTGAGATTTCTGTCAAATTTACGTCGAATATACCTTGTTGGTTCACCACATTTATATAATCATGAAGATTTTTCATCTATTACATTACATATGAAATGTCTGAGAAAGTCAATTTTGAATTTTTTTTAGCATAAATGCATCGAGGGAGCTCATTTAGTGGATATTTTGATTTTTTGTAGATGACTCCTTAAGGTTTTGCCCCATTTCTGGAATTCTTGAATTCGATAGGACATATCTTGGTCATACTCTAGTTTTTTTAGTGAATTATTTATTCAATGACCATTTTTTCAAGATTTTTGCAGTTGTCTATCTATATTTTATAAATTTTGGTTGTTGTTTTGGTTATTCACATTTTATTTAGATTCCACCTACACATTTCATGCTTAAATCTATGTGAATTTCACATACCAAAGAATTTATTCATAGAGTTTTTTCTTGAAACTATGTATTTTTTAGATGAATTCATTAGTGTAGTTATAATTCTAATGTTACATCGTGTACAATAATTTTTGCTATTGCACTTAATTTATGCACTTTGTAAGGATTTTTTTTCATTTTGTGATACCTCACTTGTAAATAGGTACCTATTATGGATTTTTTTGGGACTCATATTGAGGATGGTTTATTTTTTTAGTACATTCAATTATTCTTTTTCCATTATGTTCTTATTGAAACAACATGGTGGTAACTTACTTCACAACATAGGTAGTCGATTCATTCCACTTATGATTTAATCTTTGAGATATATTGTTTAATGATTAAGTGTTACCTCTCATCTGTATTTTTCATGTTACTATTTATACGGGGGATATTTTCAACATATTAGATTTTAAGTTTGTGATTTCTGCCTACTATTTTTGAGATATCCTAGTACTCATCACTACTTCGTACTTTACTTGGAAATTATAGCAATTTGACACCATGTATATTGCTAACATGGGATGGCATCCATAAGGGCCTAAATATTGTTTGATATTATTCCATGCATAGTCAATTGGATTTGAGTGATGACCCATTGTGATACATTTTCACATCATATTGGAGTTTTTTGAAGTAAATTTTCATTTTTTGATGAATTTTTAACATCATATTCAACACAATCAACTTCCTATTATGATTTGGGCTCACTCTTGGAGCTAATCTCATGATAAATTTCTTTGGTGGCCCTAATTGTTATATAGTCTTGTTAGGTGTTTTCTTTAGCTAGGAATCCTTTTCTATGGGAAATTTTCTTTTATGGATCTCTCAGTGCCAAAAGATATTTCTAGTACCTTTCAAATATATAGTATGGTTGGATCATCAACTTCAATTCAAGTTCCATCACCATAAGTAGTGTTAAAATTTTGTTTTCACTCTTATTTTATTTTGGAACTCTTACAATATATGAGGCCAACATATTATTCATGTTTGTTCAATGAGTGACAACCACATATTATTTTATCTCACCCAATTCAATATTATGAGGGGATGTTTATCGATTTGTATGTGATTATAATGCCTTTGATTTGTGTTTTAATGGTAATTGTCATGCCTTTGTGCATTTGATTTTTGATATAGTGATAATTTATATCAATTTGTGCCTCTAAGTTGTGCTCCAGTGGTTATTTTCATGCATATGTTCCCGTAATGCTTGATATAGTGATCATTTCTATGAATTTTTGCCTCTAAGTTTTGATGTTTTTGTTTTTTTATGCACTACTTGTATTCAACATTTCCATACACCATTATAATAACTATTATTTATGAGGTTGATGTACATTTTTTCAATATATCTTGTCATTATTTCATGTAATATGTTACCTTTAATTATTATAAATGGGTCCCCAATATGGCCTAGTTTTTTGGACCCGTATATGAGGTTTTGTCTTGATTATTTTCTGTAAGTTACTCTTAAAGGGGGTTAGAGTGCATACATAATATTTATTATTTTAACCTTACTTAGGAAAGTATAGATTAGTTTATCCTCTCCTTTACATCCACTAAGGGGATATGTTAGTGTTTTTAATTTTCATACACTACTTGATGATTTTAAGATGCGCTTGTAATATTACTTATAATTTTATGTGTGGATAATTCACCTATTAATCCATACTTATACACATCTATTAAGAGAAAATATTATCAATTAATTTATTCAATTGATTAACTTCTATTACTAATAGTATTTTCTAATGTCTACTTGTGTTGCAAGAAACTACTCTCCAAACTCTATCTCTTGCCCCTTATCTTTTTTTAAAAAGAGCACAAACTTAGTGTGTGTGAAAAATTAGAGTGGAAGCGAGGTTAATTATAATATTTATGTGAGGAGTTCCTTTAGGCCTCCCTGGCATCTAATATTAGTATTATGGCAGTCATTCTACCTTGATCATATATATGTTTATATTAATTTAATCACATGCGATTATAGGTGAGAGTCTCAAGGTTATTGCAATAATCATGGGTCTTTTTATAATTTATAATAGGTGATTTACATTGGGTCTAATAATTTGCATCATCTTTACCATAATTCCTAGAGAATGATTTGTAGTTCCACCTTTGAGTAGTGCACTATGCTAAAAGTCATGGATGTTGGGATTATTTTTCCCTTGACCTCATTTGTGAGAATTAGTTTCTTATAAATTAGGTTCTTGATCACCCCTAATCATCTATATTTTTTGGCAATATTATCTTCCTCTTGGTACCCCCAACCATGGTGCAAAATCTACTACAAATGATTTAACAAGAAGCATCAATATTCACAAAGTAGATTTATTTTATACACATAAAGGTAACTCCTTCGGTATTCTCTCTATTTAATCAATTTTATTTTTTTCAAATTTTAAGATTTAGATTTTCAATTTTCATAATATGGGCATCGACTACAATGTGATTTTTCAAGCTTCACTTTGGACACCTCTCGATTACTCAAGTATTTGAGAAAAGAAGGTCTATTTACAAACTTATCTATGCATTTCCATTAACTAGAAATTTCCATTTACTAGATTAAAGGGGATGCAAATTTGAACTCCCAAATTTGAAATTTTGGTACTTGATGACGGTAGTTTTGGTACAAAAATAGAGCTACAAATGTTATCCTAAGCTATCATAATTCTTTCAATCTATTATTTCAATACTCATACACCTAAAGAAACATTTCTATCTGTCAAAAACACCTTATATCTCCCATAAAACTTTATTAAACCTTCCTTTGAGATTTTCTACCTCATTGGATAGATCTATCTAATAGAGACAAGATTTGTTGGTTGATCATGTACATAAGGCCCTCTAATGGCCAATTTTTAAAATGGATATCTTTATTCCCCCTCCTAGGTCAAATTGAATGTGAAATATCACCATTAAATTTATATAAATATGAATCAAACCCCACTTATTTAATCAATTATTCATAACTCTGATATTATTTGGTCACTACGTTAAAATTACAAGGAACTTACTTGGTATTCGTCTCCAAATATCAAGCAAATTTCACTTATTCTTCCATATTTTAGAATCTTACACTAGGATCAGCCCCTATAAAAGTTTGGAGCAGTTTAGGCCAAGCCAAAAGCAATACAAGAAAATTCAATATCATCTCAATCTAAGTTAAAGAAAGCATTATCAAGGACAAAATTTAAATTTGACTTGCATACATAGAGTTTTATCATCACAACTACACTTCGAATAGGTAGAGAAATATATAGGTTTGAAGCCTCTTTGAGTTAATGTTATGTAGGTAGGGCATGGTGTCTCAACCTAAACTGGTGACCTTTTTTATAGGTATTTTAAGGAACATAGTTTTTTTGAGATGATAAAACTTATTAAAGGAACATTCATACACATCTATAGTGGTTTCAAGAAAAAGGGAGTAGATCAAACAAAAATGAAAGGGTAAAGAATAAAATAGAAATGTAAAAAGTCAGTTGGAAAAGTTAGTCAAACTCTAGAAAAGTTTTATTTAGTGATTTTTTCCTCTTGGTTGATTCTCTGAGGGAACATCTTGGTGTCAGTTTGAAAGATGAAACAAGTACATATCATTTCTACCTTTCTCCTTTGTTTCCACTCCCAGTTCAATCTAGAAACTCTGAAATATCTAAGTGCACTCACTCCTCTTATAATTTTCTATACTAAGCATATGCTTTAATTAATTCATCTTCCTAATAATTTATTGTATTTATATGTGTGTGTGTGGATATTTATTTATAATTTGGATGTACATATTTTCCATATTTCAATGCTAATTAAATATAAATTTCCTTAGTGTTTAGGGAGCCTATGTATATTTTTTAATTAGGTTTGAATAATATATATATTATTGGATTTAATTTGTGTGAAATTATAAATAAGCCAACAATGTGCCCCTTTTTGGGTGAGTAATTCCACTATATGTCACTCATATATCATGCATAAAAATTATATATAGATAAACATTATAAAATATGTGCACTAAATATGGTTGCATAAATCAGTGCACATAATATATTATCATTAGAAAATAAACATGATCTTTTTGATCTAAAAAGTAACCATATTGTGTTTTTTGTTAGAAATATGTACAAATGAGAATTTATAGTATAATAATCAGTCTCTGTAGTGTAATAGTGAATATCATAGAAGTGTAGTATCATACACATAAATTGACACCAAATAATCCATTGGAAATCATGACATAATATAATAAGACATGAAAAGCCCATCCCATCATGATACATTTAATAACATAACTGACATGAGATCGTGATTACATAACAATAACCAAAATTAATGTTGATAACACTCACAGAGTGAGCATAGAATCAAGAAACGTGTAAATAATCATCATATGTAGAATCATTGGTCATAGAGCATAGATAGTATAGTTGAAAATTATGGATTAGGCATATCATGTAATAGTCACACCGTATATTAAGCATGGGAAAATCATGCTAGACAAAAAAACATTGAATAATCATCCTAGATAACAACAATATAATATTCACGCTAGAAAATTAGCATAGCACAATCTTGTCATATAGTATATTAGTCATAGAATAACATGAAGTATATTCATGAGCTTGGGGTATATAGTTAGGTAAATATATTCAAGAATGCATGTGATAAATTAGTGTAGAACATTGTGATAAATAGTAACAAGTAATCATGGAGCACACAATATAGTAGTTGGGAAATAGCCTTGTCAACCGCACCTCCAAATAGAGTGTGAATTTTTCATCTTATCTTGATTAAAGATGAGATTGTCTTAACCACCATTCTTTGACTAAGGAAACCTGTAGTTAGTAGACTGTTTTAAAACATTGTTTAAGGAAACATGTAATTATTATTTTGATTTTTTTAAACCTCCTTTGAAGACGATCCTACAAACAGGGATTAGTGTGATTTCCTGATGTAGGTAAAGAGGACAAGATGATATAAGTAAGCTCGAATTTATGATTTCCAAGATCACTTAAAAGGTGCAAGGAAAGAGTACACACATGACCCTTTTCATGGTTAAGAAAGAAAAACTAAATTCCCTTCTAACAATTTTTTAAATGGTTAGAAACAATATATCTCTAGAAACAAAATATGAAAATCTTAAACAAAGGTTATATGAAATCAAGATGGTGGAAAAATAAGAACGATAACAAAGTATGCTAGCGCGTATAGTAGTACGCTAACACATGTAGTTGAGTGTGCTAGTGTTACAAAGGATGTTATTATCTATAGATGAATGTGTTAGCATTATAAAGAGACTAAAAAATAAAGAATTAAAATAAAAGAATAGATAGAATGCTGACATGTACAATATAACACTAGTGTAAGGATGGTAAACAATAACACGTACACATTGAATGAAAGCACTTGCATTTGGATAGAAACACATGCAGATGAATTGTATTAGAGATACTAACACTTACACAGAGGTCAGGAATGCTAGAGCAAACAATTTTGGAAAATTCAAAAACATGACCAAGAAGTAGTTTTTTTTCTTTTTTACTACACTTGGGAACATAAAACTTTGAAAGATAGGTTGTAAGAAGAAAATAAACACATTTTTGCCATCCCCCCATGAATGTGTCCTTTTCTGAATTCTTTTTCAATTGTTTTGGTAAGATGCCTTATTTATGTTCTTGTGAAGGTATATGAGAGAAGAAATGATTTCCAACAGTTAGTCATCTCATGAATTTTGAGTTTTGGGATTGTTTTCTATGCTTTACAGGAATTTTGGGTGTGTGTGTCTCTCATGTCCCACTTTCTGTCAGGCTCTCAGTTTGTCAATTCCCCACCTTCACAGCATCGAACTACCTTTCCTTTGTGTTACAGAAGTTTCGACAGTGCGATGAACCATTGTCCCTTGTGCTTCCGTGTCGTCGGTTCCCCGTAGACCCGCATTGGCCGCAACCCTTAAATTTGCCTAGTCCCCTTCATTGTGTGGGATTTTTTCCATTTTGGTGAGCTCGTGTCCCAATGTCCCATGGACCTCAAGTACACCTCTCTCCCAATTTACCCGAGTTTCACTTCATGCTACTATTGTGTAGAATTTAATGTCTTGACTGCTCCTGGACATATGCTTTTCTATAGACCCATTGTTATTGCACTTCTCCCTCTACAGGAATTTTAGGTGTTCATGTCCCTCGTGTCCCTTATGGACTTGAGCCTCCTATGCTACTTTCTTTTGTCATACCCGTATTATATGGGAATTTGGTTTGTCTACCATGCCTTTAAAATATCCAAAATAATTAAATTCCCACAATAATTAATTCTTACCAAACTTCCTCAAACATAGTTATATAAACAGATGGGTTATTCTACCTTCACTTTCATAGTCTTAACTTGAGCCCTACGTACCCCGTTCTAAGATTTTATCCATAGCACAAGGATCTCTCCACCAATTTTCAAATTGTTGAAGTGTTTCCCAATCCAGTGAAGGCTACCATTCTTCCAATAGTCAAAGGTCAGTTATCCATAGCACTTTGCATTTTTTTCAAGGAAAATTCTTCCCCTTGCCCTACTACATTTTAAATTTTTGAAGTTGTTACCTTCTCATGTCCTATTCCTTGGCTTTTTGTAATCATTATGAAGGTTCATTACAAAGTTCATGAGAATATCTCTTCCCTGGAAACCTCAATACCTAATATAGGGGATACAAATGTGCAAAACTTGGACTTCAATGATTTTTGGGCTCAAGTAAATGATGTAAATCCTTAACCAATTACATAACTCATAAAGGATTTCTGGATAGCATATGTTAGAGGATTCCCTATCTTCATCCAATGTGCAGAACATGGTTTTGGCTTGTGGGGCTCACTTCAATCATGATACTAAGGAAATAACAGACCCTCAGGGGGAGGTACTTGCCAGGTTGGATGCAACATGTATCAACACTGCCCTCGGGATTCTTGTTTTTGAAGACTCCACTGTTCTCACCGTGGCACAAGCTCAACAATTGTTTGATTAAGAGCTTGAAACATATAAGAATAAAGTAGCCAAATCATGGTTCAAGGTTCTAAAGAAGGGAGCTTCCAGGTTTCCCAAGAACATATACAGAAGTGATTTTAAAGAAGAGCTCTCAAACCTTGTCACCCTTATATCTAGGATAATGGGTTTACCCATCAGCAATGAGTTTCATTTTTGGATGTGTCCATTCATCAATATCATATGTGAAGGAAAACAAAATCTAGATTGGGGTGAAATCATTTGTCTCAACTTAACTGAGCAATTGGCTAATGTACATAGAACTCATACCTTCCATATGACTTCCTATCTTATGTACACTATTGTAGCATACAAAGAATGGTTGGGTCTATCTCTAGATAATGATATGAAAAAAGCTCTAGTCTATGAATACTATTCAAAGCTTGACTCTGAAGAACAATAATCACCACTTTAGAAGGGATAATGATGCTTTCACCATGTATATAGTCAGGCTCTTGGAAGGTGATACAACTATAAGATTCTCTGATGAGGTCATGCAATTGATATCCCCCTATGGTAGTTATTTCATCCAATTTAATAGGTTCTCTAACATTAGGTTGGAAGGAATTGAAGATTCTCCATACAAGTTACCCATGTATTGCAGTGATAAGATTTCTTTAGTAGAAATATGCAGTCAACTTGATAAATTGCATAGGACTTGTAAGGATAAAAAGATAGGTGGCATACAGTTCCCTATAACTCTAGGTAATTACCTTGCAAACTGCCTTGGATGCTCATAACATTGAGAGAATAATAGTTGCTTTCAGTTTCCACTTCTTTAAAAAAGGATCTTGTTTTGACCTCAAGAATTTTATCAACAACAATCTTAGGTACTCTTTTTATCATGACCTTAAAATAGAAGACTATTGGGCAGATTGTTTGGATAATTTGAAGAAATAAGGAGGTACTATGGTCATATTTCTTTGCATAAGATCAAAGATTTTAACCTCTACAAAGTACCAGAGGAAATGCAAGATGATAATGAGAAACTTTAGTCTCTTGAATACGAAAGGACCATCAGACATACTCCTCTTGAAACCATTGAATGGTTCAAGAAGGAAAATGATAATTTGCAGGAAATTATCAACCTAGTTGTTGTCAGAACTAAAGTATGGTTTGACAAGAAAATGAGAACCTATAGAGCTAACAGAGTGAGATCCCCATCTCAGGAAGCATCTTCATCTCAAAAGGATGCCTCAACTTCACCACCAAATATGACAACTCATACTCCTCCTTCTCCTCCCAGAACTTCAATATTAGTGTATACTAAAAAGGCAAAGGTTGAAAGATTGGAAAAAGTGGATGAAGTGGTTGATGAAGAGAACAAGTAAACAAAAATAGTGTCTATGACTAAGCAAGTTGTAGATTTATCTGATAGATAAATGAAGGAATAAGAAGAAGAGGACAATCTTGAAAGTGGCAACATAAAAAGGATAGAAGGAAGATGGAGACAAAAGATCCCCGCAGTTGAAGTTGAGACAATAGTTTCTCTAGAGCGCACTATTCAAATTTACTGTCAAGAAATTATTTCTTCTAATGTTGGAACATCTATTGAAGTATCTACTCCACAAACCTTGGGATCAATGAGTACTTTCACTTTGGGTCCTATTGTTACACTTCTTCCAGTTCTTCTTTTTCCTGGGTTCAACCATTGTAGAAAAAAGAAAAGAAAAGCTTCATCAAAGGTTATAGCCCCCAAAGTCCACACGATGGCAACTCTCTTTGGAACAACTCCTACCCCATCAACTAAGAAGGCCAAAACCACTAATAGATTATTGTCTAATTCCCAAGGTCAAAAATTCTTGGAGATTTCTAAACCTAAAGTGGATAAGAATGAGAAAGATTTGATGATGAGTGATTTTAATTAAACAAGGATCCCTTTAGGAGAATCTACTCCTGAAAGTGAAGTACACAATTTGAAAGAAACAATGTCTAAGGTGATTAAGAGAGTAGAAAAAGGAAAAGTCTCAAGAACAGCTTGAAGAGCATATACAAGTCCTCTCAGACTTCATCAAATCCCTCTAGCCTAGTGATAAGGTAATTGATCCCAATCCTCTGAATGCAATGTCCCCTCTTGTTGTTCTAACCAATGAGGAGGTCCAAGTTATCAAAGATATTCATAAACATGTTGCCTATGGGAAGGCAATGGAAGCAATGGTAGATGATATGCTAGTTTCAGGTCTGAATTTTATGGATGAAGCATATAAAGTATATGATAATATTTTCTCAATTCAACAAAGATTCACCACAGTCATCACTAGTTTTGAAAAGGAGCTTAAACTATGGGTAGATTGTATACAAGATCGTAGACAGATAAGTACAACTGATGAGCAGACTCTCATTGCAAATAAATTCTTTGATGATCCAAAGAAAAATTTGTCCAAGAAGTGGGTGCATAGTGTAGACTGGAAGATAAAGGTTCTTGAAGAAGCAATTGATGAGTTGAAGAATATGTTTCAAAGGGGCAAGGTTTTCAAGACCTGTGTGCAAGATGAATTTAGAGACCTTCGCTGCTAGTTTTTCAAATAAGACTCTGTCAGTAGAAACACGCTGTATGATATCAAGGTTGAGTTCAAGAACCTCATCAGAGAAAAATTTTTGAAGTCCGAAGATATAAGTAAAGAAAAGGTAAAAGAAATTTGTGCACTTCAGACTATAATCATTGAAGAAATCAAAGGTTTTTCACAAAATGGAGATTTTTGGGAAGAAATGGAAGGTTGTTTAAACTTCTGGAAAAATGTCATTGCCAATACCACCATCCCAAGAGGCATGGAAATAGCTAGAGTATTGGTCAAATTCAGAAATCAGATATTGAAGAAAAAGATTGTGGTTGCTTCCTCTTCGAATGTCCCTTCGACTAGTGCTTAAATCCTTCTTTTAAAAGCTCTTTTATGTTCTTAAAAGTTGGCAATGTGTTAATCATGTAATATTTAAATAAGGGCCAATTTAATATTATAAGAATTGGTTAAGCATTAATATTTGATTAAAAGAAGGAAACTGAAAAGACTCTTTTGTAACCACCTTGGGGGGCTATTAAGGGACTTCCCTTGTCATTTTTAAGGGATTGGATTCTGATGTCTTGAATGTAGAAGCACTTAATTGACAATCAATACAGAAGAATTTCTATCTTTTCTTGAGTTCTATCTACCTCTTTTCTCTCTATCTGATTGATATGGATCATTATATGTTTGAATAGGAAAATTTGTGTTCTCACAGTTGATGTTATCTTTATAACTTTGTGTCTATTGAATTTATGTCCTGTATTCAGATGTGTATGATTCAAGATTTACTTTTCATGCATGCATAAGTAAGATATCATTATGAGATCTATATATCTGAAAGTGCTGCCTTCCTCCCCTATTCAATCATTACTTCATCTACATTATTTTCTTCTGTATTGAAAATATTATGAGATGGAGACATTTAAAACATCAAAATCCTCATTTTAGATTGATAATTTGTATATTTGTAAATAAGTAGATTTGCTTTTTTGTTTGTGTGTTCAATAAGGGAACCTCTCCCATAAAGAGGATGGAATGTTGTCCCCTGACTATTGCTTGCACTAAGAACAAATTTTACAACCAATAGTTTTTAGCACCCACCATGGGGCACGTTTTGTGCATCCCACCAAAACAATTTCAATCAAACCAAAAAAAATAACACACTGGCAGATGGAATATATCCACGAGGCCAGAGAACACAAGCTTTTTAAGATCCAAATTTTCAATTGTTGGAACAACAAGGATTCGTTCTGACTCCAGAAAAAATGAATAGAAGAATAAGATCCACAAGAACTCCTCCTATTAAAGATAGAATTGTAGATAATGTCGATTCCCAAACACAATCAATCCCTAGCATCCATTCTTTAGTGTTGGGTGGAGTTGTATTTCTCTTGCAAACAATCTTTCCTAGAATGAAAACACCTCTACCTTGGGGACAATGGGTTGGGCCTTTGGCTCTTCCTCAACCATTGCATGATCTACCCAAAGGAAATAGGAAGAATTTCCCAAAATTTAGAGGTGATGGAAAAGTGCACCCAGATGAACACATTGCTACATTCATTTTAGCATGCGGGATACTCAGAGTGGAGCATGAAGATGTTTCTGTTAGGATTTTTGTGGAGACACTACAAGACAATGTTGATGGTTGGTTCTATCATCTCCCTGTTGGTACTATCACTGATTGGACTACCATGAGAACTTAGTTTGAAAATCATTTCAAACCTGCTGAGGATGTGCATGCTCTCCTTGCTCAAATTTCTCAGATAAAGAAAGAACCATATGAGCCCATGTAAGAGTTTGTGGCCAAATTCAACAAATTGGTAAATAAAATTCCAGCAGCCACCCGTCCTGTCGACCAAATTCAGAAATGTTTCTTCCTAAATACTCAATTACCAGAAGTAAGTTATGCATTGAGAAGAGCTAATCTTTCTACTTTGGATGTTGATCAACGCTTGGCCATAAGTGTTGAGGATGATCTGATAATGTCTGGGAAATTAAAAAATAACCTCCTAAATCTAAGGCTTCTCCTTCAGGAACCAATTCTGATTAGCTAGTGCAAAAGATGGAAAATGATCTCATAGCTATCAAAAAGTAATTAGCTCAAAATAACCCTTACAAGGATATCTTGAGGAATGATTTTCAGCCTTGAAATCATTTTCCCCCTACTCATCCTAAACTAGCAATTGAAGGACCACCTCTCAAAGTTCCAGTCAATGCAACATGTGAAGTTCAGGAACTGGATGATGAGGTAGAAGATGAAGAATATGAGGAACCTGAGGATGAAACAGATGGAGTGCAAGAAGAAGCAAATGATTCTCAAGTTAACTTCCTCACCACTGAAGGAATTGATGATGATGAGGATGATTGTGATGAGGTAGTGGCAGACATGAACATCGAATCATATGTTGTCATGACCAGAGAACAAATGAACAAGAAGAAAGAAGTGGTGCAACCCAAAAAAAATTCCAAGGAAGTTTTGGTTACCATTCCAGTTGTTGCAAAAATTGGAGCTCCTATCCCCACCACTTCCACCCAAAAGGTAAGCAATGTTAACGCTCCTTCTACTTCCTCTTCTGTACCTAAAGCCAATGTAGCTTCAATTCCTATGTCCAAGACAACCCCAAATCCCAAAGTTGATAGGCCTAATTTTCCCACCTCCTCTGGTGTAGATGCCCCATCTACCTCGAGATCTTTTGGCATAATTGATCATATAAAGAAAACCAATATCCAAATTTCTGAGTTGAGTTCTATCAGACGCACCCTGATGCCTTTTCTCAGGTCATCAAATTTGTCAAATCCAAAACCAATCCTTCACCTACCACTTCTAAAGGCCTATTTCCTACTCCCACCTCTTCACCTTAGCAAAATTTGATGGCCACAACACCTTTGATAACTGAAAATATTGAGCCCTTCTATGTCACACTACTTATAGTTAGCCATAGGCTTAGTAATTGTGTTATTGATTCAGGAGCATCAGACAATGTGATGCCAGCTAAAGTTTCTCATGCTTTAGGCTTGACCTTGACACACACATTTGGCTCATGTTATTCTATGGAAAGTAAGGAGGTGCCATTGGTAGGAAGGATCAAAGATGCACAAGTAGCCTTTGTTGCTTTCCCAGAGAAAAGGGTCAAAGCCACCATTTTAGTAGCAGATATCCCTCCATCCTATGGTATGTTGCTAAGTAGAAATTTCTGCAAAGAAGTGGGAGGAGAAATTCAAATGGATTGGTCACACACTCTCATCCCAGTTAATGGGAAGATTAGAAAATTGTTACCTGAAAGACAAACTGAGTACATTGTGCAGAAAACATATGACCCTAAAGCACAAATTCTCTATGAAGACATTGGTCATGGTAATTACATGATCATGTCAGAAGATGAGGTGAAGGCTCCTATGGGTGTGATCAATGATCCTAATGGTGTTTGGATTCTTGAATTTGATGGTAGTTTCTCTTCAGCTGGTTCTGGAGCAGGTGTGGTTATGTTCTCTCTTGAAAATAAGTCTTACCCTTTCTCTTATAATATTACATTTGAAAACACAAATAATACATCGTAATATGAAGCTCTTATTTTACGTTTGACAATGGAAAGAGAAATGTGAATTAAGAATATTTGTACATAGGGAGATGCAGAACTCATTGTCAAACAAGTTAGAGGGGTTTTTAGGTTAAAAATAAAAGGCTAAAGCACTATAGAAATCTTGTGTGGGATTCAATTGAATTATTGGATGCCTTTTCTATTGAAGTTGTGCCTAGAGAAAAGAACACTAGAGTTGATGCTTTAGCTGTCTCAGGGTCCTTGTTGATCCCTCATCCTAACTTTTCCCAAGAAAAGTTTACAATTGAGATGATACATAGGCCAAGTGTGCCAGATAATGTGAACAATTGGCAAGTATTTAATGATGATCAACATTTTCTCTCTTTCCTTGAACTTCAAGATAATTTCAGTCAGTTGTACTTCAAAGGAAGTGAGGCTACCCCTTGTGATTCCATGTCATCCATAGAAGAAGGAGTCAAAGAAGAATCTGATAAGGATGGTTGTATTAGATTAAAAGGTAACAAGATACCCAAAGGAATTGTCAGCCTAGAGGATTTTTTTGAAAAACATGACAGGTATATCAAGTCAAAGGTATCACATGGAGTTCATCAATTGACAGAGCATGAAAAGATCAACATTGGGAGTAAAGAAGAACCCAAGCTTGTCAACATTGGAAAATGTTGCACCCGGGAGGAAAGGAATAGGATGGTAGACTTATTAAAGAGATATGTTGATGTACTTGCTTATTCATATGATGATTTGAAATCTTTCAAACCAAGGGAAATGCAACATTACATTCCTTTAAAGCCAGAGATTAAGCCTTTCTGGTAGAAACAAAGGCAATATAACCCCAAGATTGTAAACACAATCCATCAACAAATTCAAAAGTTATTGAAGGCTAAGATAATTTTTCCTATCCATCATTCAGCCTGGGTAGCCAACATTGTGCCAGTAAGGAAAAAGAGTGGTGAAATTTGAATTTGTGTGGATTTTAGAAATTTGAATCAGGCTTCCCTTAAGGATAATTATCCACTCCCCATGATGGATCAAATCCTGCAAGTTGTCACTGGCTCTGAAATGCTATCTATGTTGGATGGTTTCTCAGGGTACAATCAGATTGAAGTTGATATCCCAGATCAGCACAAGACAACCTTCACAACTCCATGGGGTATGTTTTCTTATAAGAGGATGTCATTCAATCTTATTAATGTTGGTGCCACTTTTCAATGGGAAATGGATTTGGCCTTCGGTGGCTTGAAAGGAAAATGCATTGTTGTATATCTTGATGACTTGACTGTTTTCTCTAAAAAGAGGGAAGACCATTTCAAACATCTTGAAGTTGTTCTAAAGAAGTGCACGGAGCATGGGATATCCTTGAACCTGAAGAAGTCTATCTTTGGTGTTATTGAAGGAAAGTTGTTTGGACACATTGTTTCCAAAGAAGGGACCAAGATAGATCTAGAGAGAGTCCAGGCTATTCAACAGATTCCCCTCCCCATGAGAAAAAAAGGTGTGCACTCTTTCTTTGGAAAAATAAATTTTCTAAGGAGATTTATCCCTGATTTTGCAGAATTGACTATGAGTATAGCTCAGATGATAAAAGGAAAGCAATCCTTTTTTTGGACATCAAAAATCATGGAAGATTTTGAAAATGTCAAGAAAGTAATCACCAGAACCCCCATTCTTGCTTGTCCTGACTTTGAGAAGGATTTCATAATCTATTGCTATGCCACTGAGAATACTTTGGCAGCCATTTTGACACAGAAAGAATTCTGAATGATGTGAGCTTCCTATTACTTTCATGAGTTATGTCTTGAAAGCTCATGAATTGAAATATATGAAAATAGAGAAACATGATTTTACGGTAGCTAAGGAAATCAAGCAATTCCACTTCTACATCCTCAATTCTCACTCAATTGTCTTTGTGTATGATATGATTGTTAAATCAATTCTCACACAACAGGATTTTCAGAAAAAATGAGAAAAATGGGTGGCAAAGGTACAAGAGTATGATTTGAATATTAGGCCAACTAAGTTGGTCTGAGGAAAGGGTCTCTGTGAATTGATTGCTAAAAGTGCCAAAGGTGCCTCACCCAATGAAAAATTTGATATCCCCACTGTCCTTTTTATCAGTTCAACTGATGAATGGTATGTTGATATTGCTCATTTCTGACATATGGAGAATGTCCACCTCATTTGAGTGCTAAAGAAAAGAGAGCCATTAAGCTAATATCTACACAATATGTGCTCTGGGACAATTCCTTATTCAAAAGAGGGTTTGATGGAAGATTTCTCATGTGTGTGGATAAAGAGAAACAAAAGAGGTTGCTCAAAGCATTTCATGATCAAGCTTGTGGAGGAAATTTTTCATCTGCTGTGACTGCTCATAAAATCCTTCGTGTAGGCTATTACTAGCCAACATTGTTCCAAGATGCAACTAAATGGGTGAGAAAGTGTGAGGCTTGCCAAAATTTTGTGGGAAGACCCAAGCTAGCCACCTTACCACTTAAACTAGTAGTAATTGAAGAACCCTTTCAACAGTGGGGGTTAGACTTTGTGGGCACCCTCAATCCCAATTCTAGTGCTGGGCACACACATGTTTTGACCACTACTGACTACTTCACAAAGTGGGTGGAAGTTATTCCTGTCAAAAGTACAACTTCTGAAGTGGTATGTAATTTTATCAAAGAGAACATCCTTATCAGGTTTGGAGTACCAAACAAAATTGTCACTGACAATGCCCCTAATTTCTCTTCTTACGAATTGATGGATTTATGCTATGGGTATGGGATTTCCCTTGCACATTCTTCTGATTATTATCCTCAAGGGAATGGATAGGAAGAATCAACAAACAAAAATTTGGTGACTATCATCTGAAAGCTTGTCATTGAATCTCAGAGGAATTGACACAAAAATGTTTATGATACACTTTGGGCAGATAGAATCACACCTAAAAGAGCAATTGGGATGTCCCTTTTTCAGGTGGTGTATGGAACAGAAGCTTAGCTACCAGTGACTAGTGGAATTGCCAGCCTTGCAATTGATGAAAGCTATTGAGGATTCAAATTTTACCAGTGCCTTGGAGAAAAGAATCATGTACCTGTAGAAGTTGGATGAGGATAGGTTGCAGGTAGTAGACAAAATTAATGCACACCAGAAAAAGGTGAAACAATTGTTTGACAAGAAAGCCAGACCCAGAGACTTCCAGGTTGGAGACATTGTCCTACTCTGGGACAAGAGGCAAGAACCTCAAGGAAGCCATGGTAAGTTCGATTCTCTCAGGCTGGGTCCTTTCAAAATTAGACACTTTGCTGGTGAAAATTCATTTTATTTGAGCTATATGGATGGAACCTCTCTTCCATTGTTATATAGCGGACAATATTTTTTGTTTCAGTCCTAGGTGACTAGGTAGTCCTTTGTAAGTCTTGTATAGTCCATGTTTTTGGTCTTTCTTTTGTGGTTCCTTGTTGTCTGTGTGTGTGTGTTTTATGTATTGCCCCTTTCTTGACTCTATTACCCAATGGTCTTGTCATGGTCTTTTCTAGAGATTCTAGGGTTCTTTGTCCTGCCTTGTTCTCTTTTGTTCAAGTCAGTTCATCCCCAGAAAGAGCCAACTGTTGTCATCCCCCCAGAAATGTGTGTTTTTCTAACTTATTTTTCAAAAAAATTGGTAAGATGCCTTATCCATGTCCTTGTGAAGGTCTATGAGAGAAGAAATGATTTCCAACAGTTAGTCATTTCATGAATTTTTGAGTTTTGGGACTTTTTCTATGTTTTGCGGGCATTTCAGGTGTTCACGTCTCTCATGTCCCACTTTCCATCAGGCTCTCAGTTCGTTGATTCCCCACCTTTCCCGCATTGAACTAAATTTCCTTTGTGTTGCGGAAGTTTCGGCCTTGTGATGAACCTTTGTCCCTTGTGCTTCAGTGTCGTCAGTTCCCCACATTCCCGCATTGGCCACAACCCTCAAATTCACCAAGTCCCCTTTGTTGTACGGTGTTTTGACCTTTCGGTGAACCTTTGTCCCAATGTCCCTCGAACCTCTAGTGCGCCACTCTCCCGATTTGTCTGACTACCACTACCTATTAGTCTTGTGTGGAAGTTTCGGCCCTTCATGTTCCAAATGTTCCGATTGTTCCTAGGCCTTGTTCCCACAGACCCACTGTTGTCGCACTTGTCCCTCTGTGGGAATTTCAGGTGTTCAAGTCCCTCATGGTGAATTTCCTTTGTGTTCTTTCTTCCCGATACCCGCACTATATGGGTCTATGTCTACCATATCTCCAATATATCCCTCATTAAATGCCTATTAATTAATTCTTATTGCTTCCTCAAATGGGGTTATATAAATAGATGGGTTGTTCTCCCTTCACCATCACCTTAACTTGAGCCTTACACACCCCGTTCTGAGCTTTTAGCCATAGCATGTCAAGTCTCTCTCCAGAATTTTTTGAAGTGTTTTCCAAGTGAAGGTCATTCTTTCAATGTCAAAAGTCAGTTTTCATAGGACTACATGTTTTTCAAGGACATTTATTTCCCTGTGTTAATTTCATTTCATTTTCCATACTGCAATTGCATTATATGGAAGTCAGTCTGTCTACCATACCTCCAAAATATTCCAAGTCATTAAATCCCCACATTAATTAATTCTTGTCAACCTAACGAGGTTATATAAACAAACGAGTTGCTCTCCCTTCACCGTCACTATCTTAACTCGAGCCATACGCACCCCGTTATGAGATTTTAGTCGTAACACATGTATCTCTCCACCATTTTAATTTTTTTAAAGTGTTTTCTGATCTAGTGAAGGCTGTTATTCTTTAAGTGGTCAAAGGTCAATTTTCCATAGCCCTCTTTGTGTTTTTCAAGGTCAATTCTTCCTCGTGCCCTACCGCATTTTTACTTTTTTAAGCTGGTACCCGCTCATATCTTGTTCCTCGGCTCTTTTTCATCATTATAAAGGTTCATTACAAAGGTCATGAGCACATTTTTTCCTTATAAACCTCAATACCCATTATAGGGGATACATATGTGCAAAACTTGGACTTCAACAATTTTTGGACTTGAGTAAATAATGTGAATCCTCAACCAATTGCACAACTCATCAAGGATTACAGGATAACATATGCTGGAGGATTCGCTGTCTCCGTCTAATGTGCGGACACAATTTTGCCTTGCGGGTCTCACTTCAATCATGATACTAAGGAAATAACAGACCCTCAGGGGGAGGTACTTTCCAGGTTCGATGCAACATGTATCAAAACTGCCCTTGGGATTCTTGTTTTTGAAGACTCTAATGTCTCACCGTGGCGCAAACTCAACAATTATTCGATCAAGAGCCTGAAACCTACAAGAATAGAGTAGCCAAATCATGGTTCAAGGTTCTAAAGAAGGGAGCTTCCAGGTTGCCCAAAAACATATACATAAGTGACTTCAAAGAAGAGCTCTCCGACCTTGTCACTCTTATATCTAGGATAATGGGTTTACCCATCAACAATGAGTTTCATTTCTAGATGTTCCCATTCATCACTATCATATGTGAAGGAAAACAAAATCTAGATTGGGGTGAAATCATTTGTCTCAACTTGATTGAGAAATTGGCCAGCGTACAAAGAACTCATACCTTCTACATGACTTCCTACCTTATGTACACTATTGGAGCATACAGAGAATGGTTGGGTCTATCTCCAGATAATGATATGAAAAAATATCTAGTCTATGAATACTATTCAAAGTTGACTCTAAAGAACAATAATTAACACTTTAGAATGGTTAATGATGCTTTCACCATGTATATAGTCAAGCTCTTAGAAGGTGATACAACCAGAAGATTCTCTGATGAGGACATGCAATTTATATGCCCCTATGGCAGTTATTTCATCCAATTCAACAAGTTATCTTACATTAAGTTGGTGGGATTGGAAGATTCTCCATACAAGTTACCCATGTATTGCAGTGATAAGATTGCTTTAGTAGAAATATGTAGACAACTTGATAAATTGCATAGGACTTGTAAGGATAAAAAGATAGGTGGCATACAGTTCCCTATAACTCTAGGTAATTACACTTGAAAAATTCCCTTGGATGCTCAAAACATTGAGAGGATAGTAGCTGCTTTTAGTTTGCAATTCATTCAAAAAGGATCTTGTTTTGACCTCAAGAATTTTATCCAATAATGTCATTATGTTTTTTTTTATCATTCTCATGAAATGGAAGACTATTGGGAAGATTGTTTAGATAATTTGAAGTAAGAAGGAGATATTATGGATTGTCTCTCTTTACAAAAGATCAAAGGATTTTGGTATTTACAAAGTACCAGATGAAATTAAGATGATGAATGATGACTTACAGTCTCTAGAATATAAAAGTACTATAAGGCATACTCCTCTTGACACCATTGACTGGTTCAAGAAGGAAAAGGATAATACGATGAAGTTGTACTATGGTTCAATCGTAATGGCTCCAATGTAGTCACAAGGAAGAATCAATCAATAACTTAATAAATTTCATAATAGAACAAAGCTTGCACATGTAGAGAAAAGACAACAAAGTGTCATGAGCATGCTCATAAATGTCAAATGAAAGCAATACATATAGGGTGCTGAGTAACCCTAGTGCATGACACATATGAAACCCTAAACCTAACCCATGTGAGATGACCCTCCACCATGAGAGGAGGACACATAGGATAACTCACACTAATAACATCACCCCTTTATCTGCCAAGCCATCAAATTTAATCATGCATATCAGGTTCACAAAGGATCAAAAAGGATAAGTGTTGAACCAAAAGGGGTTTTGGACCCAAAATCATGAAAAATCGCCGTTGTTCCACTTGGAACAATGATGGGGAGGGATCAAAATCAAAGGATTCATGCACCTAAGAAATAGAAGGATGGTGATTGGTACATGTGGACCAATGAAAGTGAGGATCAAGTCATGGGATCATGAGGGTCATAATGAACAATGAGAAAAGGCCTCCGGGTTTTCAGGAATTTGGAGGTGAAGGCACAAAGGGATGGGTCTTGGGATCCTGAGTTCCCAAAAATCAAAGGTGAGCCTAAAAACACGGAGATGATTAGTGAGACTGAGATGGAGCAAACAAAGTGATGCTGTGAATATGGTAGGTTGTGATTGGTTCATGTGGACCAATAATGACCATTTCGAGCTCATAGTAATCAAAATGACTCCATGACCTTGAAGATCATGATGAAAAGGAAAGATCAAGTCCAATGAGAGGATGACACATGGTAATTGGCTTAGGCAAGCAGGCATAAATTAGAGGTCAAATCAAGTCAAGACAAGTATCAAGAGTGATCATGAGCTTGAAATTGATGGCCTTGTGGATGTCATCTACACCAAAGACAACAAATTTTAAATGATAAATTTTTTGATTAGAATCTCCATATCACGTAAAATCTGTACCATTAGAAATATCTTGGAGAGTAGATCATGATGGTTATGGGTCCTATTGTCAATTTTTCCCCTTTTGGAAAAAAATGGACATGTTGGAGCCTATCATTCCCCACAACTGGAAAATGGCCTCCATAAGGAGTTTCATGACATTTCAAATAGTCGAAGTAGGTTCATAACAAGGAAATTGGATTTGGGACCCAAAATCAATAAAACGTATTATATGGGTTTTTATCATGATTCTATGCATGGCAATATGAATTATTTCTGACAAGTGAGATTGGAATACTTCAAATCAATTTTAGGTATATGAATGTGCGACAAGTTATTTGGAGTAGCTCGGTGAGTTCATAGCGGCCAAAAATAAGTTTTTCGGTTGTCTTCTTCAAAAGCAAGGTTGTTAATTCATGTGGAAGGGGTACCGAGTTCTAGATATATCTCGGGTGAGTGATAAGTAATCAAGTAAACAAGAAGCTAAATGAGCTGGGCTCAAGCATACTCAGATGAGCTGTGAATACCAAATTACAATCATGTAGAGAGACAAAAATAGCTCGAGTTCATCTAATCCGAATGAGCTGCACTAGAAGACAAATCAGAGTGACACCTAGGTTATCCAATTTTGCACACGTGGCAAGATTGGACAATGGGGTCCTATCATGTTCAAAATGAAATAATAGTCCCAGGAACCCACCTCCGGTCATTATTGAGATACAATAATTAAAAATAATTCTTAAATTGCATATGAGAGATCACCTAGCATCGAAAGGCACCCAGTTGATCTCAACTCAGTGAAGAGTTCGGGGTCGAGTTGATAGGGAGCTCGGTGTCAAATCTAAAGAGGTCGATATGATGTTGCTCGCAATGAGACCAATGGAGCTCAGGCTTGGACTAATAAACCACCATGCATAGAGTTGGATAAAATGTGAGAAATGAGATGAAAGTGGAGGTAACACGCCTACTTCACTAGCTTGTAGCTTCATCTATAACCACCATATCAAACCCATGGGCTAGGCGCTGGAATAACTTCTGGCCACTACTAGAAATAGTAGTGAACACAATCTCAGCCTCATTTGCAAAACTTGCCTCAAGATTTGATCGAGCTTCTTCCATGGAAGTGACTTTCCAAAATGAAAAGGTGAGACAACTCAACTAAAACTTTATCTCATTCTTCTACTACAGCTACAAGATTTTGCAACAACTGATCATGACTGTGGTCACGTGTAACCAGAACATCAGGATCAACACCAATGGTTCCTTGGGATCACCCTGCGGCAGCTATCGCAATTAACTCTCTCTGGAGGCCACTGATTTTCTGAGGTAAGTTTACTTCGTGGGATGAAAGAAGAGCCCATCTGGCTCGACTCGGCAGGAGGTAAAAATCATGGTGATCCCGCGTGCTAGTGGGAACGGTGGAGAAATTTCCCCTCTTACCAAGTGGGGATGTTAGCATGGTATCATGCGATGGCAAGATACTCTATGGGATTCCCAAGGCCGCATTGCCAAGTGAGAGTTTTGGGGTCGATGAGCTATGACAAGCCCAACGTAGTCGGAAGAGATATATAAATCCCACGCTAAGGCATGAATAGGGGAACTCAGGGAATACATTCCCAAGTGGAAATATTGGGTTGGTAAACCATGGTGATACTTCCGAGCGTGGGAGAAATCGGATCAAATTTCCAAGTGGAGATCATATGATGGTGATCCGTCATGAGAATTCCACGCAGCTTGGAGTGGTCCGAGTCTTTGTGCGAGTCACCAGGAGGATTAATAGGATAGTTGGGAAACATTAGAGCGGGTCATGGGGAAAACAACGTGACGTAAGGAGGTAATACCAAGCTCATCAATACGAAGCATGGCAGAAGAATAGATGGCAGACCGAGTTGCTCACTGATAGCGGTAACAATGTAACAAGCTCTTCTTACTAATGATCAAACTGTCGAATGGAGTGAAATGACCCATCGCTGGAGAAGTGTTGCAGAGGAGTTTAGGTGAGTGAACCATCTGATGTATGGAAGGTGGAACTCATAGCAAAGGGATTTGCTCAGTTTCAAGCTTAAAAACATGTGCCGACAGTGATGAGTTGTTGAAACCACGGTGAGATCTCATCCGGTTGACAGTATTTAACCAGGCAGCAGGCATGTTGCAGTATAGTAGAAGCCTTTTTGAGTGCTTCCAACAAGCAGGTTGTCCAACTATGTTGTTATCTGTTCAGTATCGAATGCATCCTCAAATTTGGGATTTTCCTTCAAGATATTTTTATCAAAATCGATTAAGTGACAGTGAGAGTGTTACCAGGAGACCTGATGAAATTTATTACAAAGATTCTCTATTGAGACCTTACTTGTTTTACGATGTAACTCATGGAAGTGAATCTCATAGAGGTGGAACTGTTTCATATCAGAATATTCATGAAGCACAATTTGCTTTGCAATTATATGAGCATCTTCAACGAGTCACTAAGTTGGCAGGCATAAAGGTTTCTGTTGGAATTATCACACCTTACAAGCTACAACTGAAATGTTTACACCGAGAGTTTGATGTTGTCCTCAAATCTGATGAAGGAAAAGGTTTATATATCAATACGGTAGATGCCTGTCAGGGCCAGGGTGTGATGTAATCATTATGTTTTGTGTCCGAGCTTTAAATCATGGGGTTGGCTTTGTAGCTGATGTTCACCGCATGAATGTGGTACTAACATGAGCTCACAGAGTGCTTTGGGTTATGGGCAACGCAGCTGCATTGAAGCAATCTAGTGACTGAATCTGGTGCATGCGTAAGGAACTCAGATGTGCAAGATGGTAAATATGAGCTCGGTACATAGACATGTGAGAGTCTGAGTTGAGCCAACCGGGTGCTCATGGGTCGACATGCAAAACAAAGCCAGGCCGAGTCAGTTGAAGAGCTCGTGGTGTTGTTTCATGGAGTTTGAATGTGGAATGCATGTGAATATGTGGTCCAAAACAAGAAGAAATAACTCTATCTGTCAAGCTAGAGCTATCACAGAGAAATCAATCGATTGAGTGTTGACAGGGCCACGTGACGTGATCCCTAACAATTTTCATAGCTCAAAAATCATTTCTAAATAGCGCAACATGCAGGAGTGAAATAATTTAAATTCATTGAATTGTTTAACCTATGTGGGTCACCAATGTATTATAGAACAAAGCCACGAAGTATGATTTAGAGTCAAACTTTTCATATTGTGGAAACGTTGGTACCAAGTCGAGATAAAGACTAAGCTCGTGGGTGTCGAAGTTTAATGTATTTGTAGAGGCTTTCAATTTGAGCTTAAAGCTTCATGTTCACGATGCATGTAGGTGGATTGGTAATTCAGAATGGCTCGATTTGGAGTTTGAAGCAAGACCGTAGTAGTAGCATTCGTGAGGTGAGTCTTAACTTGTGTCAGGCTAGGTTCATAGGATCTACATGCATTTTGGCTTAATGAGGAAGATATACAACTCAGTCAAGGAACCCTATGCATGAGCATCGAGAAGAGCTGGTGAAAGACGAGTTGTGGAGAATTGAGTTCATTTTGATTAGCTCACAAGGTGTTCAAAAAGCCATGACGGTGGGGTAAATTGGCTCCGGTCGAGCTTATAGAGGATGAGCATGTAGAGAATGAACCAAGCTCGTGGAAAAAATGGAACTCGGAAAGGATAAAACTCACCAATGGAGCTCGGTGACTTCGTGGGGAAGCTCACATATGTTTCACGAAAGGCAATGTGGAATGCATAAATGGCCTCGAGTTAACCAAGGAAAATGATAAGAATCAAGTTTGATAGCTCACCATTCGAAGGACTCAATGCAAAAGAGCTCGATTGCCAAGGCAAGGAAAGAGTTGGTGTGGGGTTCAAAATCGAGTGCAACACCGAGTTGGGCTATGGGCAGACTCTATCCACGTGGACCCTCCTCCTCTTCAAGTCAAATGGGTCAACAGGGGGTCCCGACATTATGTTAATTAATTTAATATTTTTATTTAAATATTTTAATAATAATATTTATTATTATTATTTAAATATTTTATAATATTCTTTTAATTAATTGAGAAGACTAGGTCATCAGGCAATTAATGACCCATGATGGAACCTTCTCAGGTGGTTCAACTAACTGTAATAAATACATCATGGGCCTTCAATTTAGGAATGTAATTATGACCTTTCCTCTTCTTTCTCACATATTCTTCTATAAATGTAAGTTGGAAGCTCATTTCAAAGGGTTCCAACAGTTCAGACAAGTTGGACAGTTAGATATCTTAGGCGAGTGTATACTTTTCAAGAGTCCTCTCTCTTCTGCAAGTTGTTCTTGTGTGTTGAGAGAACTTTCAAGCCTCCTCTTCAAGACTGTAATGGCAACTATTGCCTCTTCTGAATGTATGATGCATTGTGCATGTTATTGAAGCAATAAAAGTGTGTGTTTTGTGACTAATCTCGGTCCTTTCATCCTTCTATGCTTCTTTGTGCCTTTCTCGTACTTACAGGTACACTGTGCAAGTTTAAGTTTCTATTGCAGGTTCTTGGAGTTCTGTGCTTATCGAGTGGTGGAGTATTGCATGTAGTTGAGTTGTGGTGTTTGTTTACCCTTCTTGAGTTCATCCTTCTTCACTGGGAAACTGGTATATTTCTCAGTCTGATAAGGTTTAACAAAGGGAACACATGTCTCTTAGTTTGTGGTATCCTGTACCCTCTCTAAGTTGCAGTAGGTGAAGTTGACCTGTGGTGCACACACCCTCTTCAAATTAACCCTTCCTGAGTCTGGAAACACCCTTTATTTGGTGCATCACCATCCCTAGTATAGTTTCATTTCTGTAAATCTCTTTCCCTAAAACCCCATGAAGATGTTAGCATAGGATTAGATAATCATTTTTGTTACACTAGGAGTAGTACAACACTTAGTTTAGGAAGAGGAAGCCGGCCTTCTCCGGAGGTTCACTTCGAGCCCAAGTCCCACAGCTTGAGAGGTGATCCCATGTGTCCCAATCACACCAAATGTCCTATTCACATCCTGGCCATTCGGAGGGTGCAGTGATTTGGTGACAACAGTTTTTGGCATGCCCGGTGGGACAGAGTTGGTACTTCTCTTCTCACTTACACAAGTCAAAGTACCTGGCGACTCTATATCTCTGGATTCCAAATCTCAGTGCGGTAACTTATGTGAAGAATTCAGACAAGAGCTTCTTCAAAGAAAGGAAATTATCAGCATATCAAACTTTCCTTGTCTCCTCCAAAGAGAAGAAGAAGAGGCATTTCCACATCCCCAGTTGCAGATTTACCTAGTAGGGGTCATTCGAATCCTCCTTACGGAAGGTTTCCTCCACCCAGGAACAATCAACCTTTCGTTGCTATGGTGAGGAACCAAGTTTTTCCCCCTTTCAATGCAAGCAGTCCTCTTATGTTGGCTCAACGTGACCCGATACCTATTGCGGCACTCAAAAGTTTACCCTTCTACATGGGGGAAACTCACGTTACTCCAGTGGAGCATATCTTTGATGTAGCCAGCATCTGCGCAGTACATAATATCACAGAAGACAACGTTGTAGTTAGACTTCTTGCTACCTCTTTCAAGGGAAAAGCACTTCAATGGTTTCATGGGTTAGGTGTTGGCACTATAACCACTTGGGATGAGTTGGGAGAAAAGCTATGTAAATAGTTCGAAGACAAAAGTGATCACCTATCACTTTTGGAACAACTCACTACCATGAAGAGAGCTTCCCAAGAATACATGAGTGATTTCAACTTCTGATTCCACAGGACTTGGAATAGGATTCTGGTGCTTGTAAAGCCTTCTGCACATAATGCATTCTTGTACTATTTGTGAGCCTTGAATAGTGATGTAGCAGTTATGATCCAGTCCATGGGAGGGACTACACTTCCTGATGCTTACGAAGTTGCCATAAGTGCAGAGAATTCTTTGATTTAGGCTGGAAAGATAGCTCCACGACCACCAATGCCCTTTTCTCCAGATCTTACGAATCATCAGCCTATCATTGCTCCTATTCTAGTAGACTCCAAGCAACCATCTCAATCTTCCCCTGCCTCTTCAAATGACCTATTTGAAGTCAAGTCGCTACTGCAAAATTTTGGAAATGAGCTCGTTGCACTCAAAAGGCAACAGTTTCAATACAATCGTCTGTATCAGCCACAAAATCAGCAGTATCAGGCTAACCATCCTCCTTTTCAAGGAAACAATCAGCCTCAAAATCAAACTACAAGTCAAGTTACAAATGTCAGGCCCTTGAACTTTCGGAACCCTCTTGCAGCTAGCTCATCTAGAGCTATAGTACCTGTTCAGAATAATCTAGTTCAAGACTACGAATGGTGTTATCCTTGCTCTCAACCTCACAATCAAAATATTTGTCCCAATGGGGTTCTTAGCCAGGCCCTTATGGTTCAAAGTGTATCTGCCCCTTCAGAGTTAACAAACAATTCATCTACACAAGAAGCAACAGATCAACCGCAGGCACCTGAAGAATCCACTTTGCTAAACTGGCAAGCAGAAGATTTTTGTGGGTTGAATACAGATTCTTCATCAGTGGCAGCAAACACTCATTCCAAAAAGAGAGCAATGGAGCCTCAACCTCCCGAAGCTGATCTAGCATCCACTTCTCAACCTGGGTTACAAATGGTAGTTGATAAAAATGTGGGAAAGAAATCACCAGAAACACCGGCTAGCCATGCCTCAGGGAAAGATGGTTCTCCAGGCATCACGGTACCCAACAAACATTTTCCAAAGGAGGACCCCAATGCCCAAAAAAGTGTCATCAAAGTTGGAGTGATTCCCTTCAGCATAGTAGAACAAATGAAGAAAACCAATCTGAGCATTACCATGTGGGACGCACTCTCGATCCCTTCTCAAAGAAACCTGTTGCGAGAAGCTCTGAACAGTTTTCTACAACCAGTGGATCACCAAGCCATGGAGTGAAAACTGCTACAAGTTTGTGTCAACCGGAAGGGAAAATCATTCCTACGGAAAACAAACCACCGCCATTCTACATTTCCCTGATCATTGGTGACCACCTGGTACATAATTGCATGATCGATTCTGGTGCCAGTAGCTCTGTCATGCCTAAACAAATTACAGATGTACTAGGCATACAATATGTGCCAGTTGCAAGAGGGGTTGTTCAGCTAGATGGCACAACTGTTAAGACTGTTGGGGTTATCAAAGGACTTCAACTTACCATTCATGCATGCCCAAGTTTTTCATTCACCCAAGACATATCGGTCATTGATCTCCCTCCCCTCTTTGCCATCTACCTATCATGGGATTTCACCGCCAAGATGGGTGGTTACCTATCAGCCGATTGGTCACATATGATTCTCAAGACTCGATACGGAACCAAAGTAACTATAAGGGTAGAACCAATCTACCATAATCATGTAGAACCCTACACTGCTAGTCCCATAAATGGAAATTACACCATCGGTGATCCAGAAGAGGAAGATGCCGATCATGAACCAACCACCCTTGTTGAAGAAGTCCCTGATACTTTGCTAGATGAAGTAAGTAGAGATCATCAGTATGATCCCTACGCTGATGTATTGGTAGAAGAAGAAGCTGGTTTGCTGGTCTTGGAAGAAATAGGATTAGGTACTTACTGTATCCATGAAGAAGATACGATCATACCACAACTTGTCAAAACACCAAGTGATTCTAAAGGACTGTGGCAATTGTTCTTCGATGGCTCAAGAAGTAAGAATGGATCTGGTGCTGGTGTTATGTTAATTTCTCCAGAGGGAGATAAGTACTTCTCATCTTTCTGGTTGCAGTTCAGTTGCACTAACAATGTTGCTGAATACGAGGCTCTTGTGCAAGGAATTCAGCTAGCCCAAAGGAAGGGAATCAAGGCCCTGACTATTTTTGGAGATAGTGAGTTAGTTGTTCATCAAGTTTTGGCATGTAGTGCATCCAAAAATGATCTTTTAAGATCATACAAGAACCGAGTCTGGGACCTGATTGAAGATTTTGAAGCTTTTGGAATCCATGCAGTTCCTAGAGGTCAAAATCAAGATGCAGATAGGCTTGCTACAATTGGTTCACAATACAACATACCAGTTGATATCATGAAAGAAGGGCAGTAATTTGTTAAAATGGTGGTTCGACCGGTAGTCCCTGATAATGTGAGTAGTTGGCAAGTGTTCGATAGTGACAAACAAATTGTCCTCTTCCTACAAGAAGAGGTGGAGTTTGCTGCAAAAAATCAAGATAAGTTGCAGGAGTCATATGGTGAGAAAATTATCCAATTGAAAAGCAACAAGTTACCAAAAGGTTTAGTCACTTTGGAATCCATTTTCAATTCAGATGACCAAGCCAAAAGACAAAGCCCTAACATGGTGGTCAAAGAAGAATATTTTGAGGAAGTCAAAGTATCAAATGCAAAGTTTCTCAAGATCGGAAAAGTGTGTACTTCTGAGGAGAAAGAAGCTTTCATCAAAATTTGTCAAGAGTATCATGACATCTTTGCATGGAGCTATAAAGATCTGTGTGGTTTTGATCCAGGTCTAGCACAACATACCATCGAACTGGATCCTAATGCTAAGCCAGTTCATCAGAAACAGAGACCAATTAATCCCAAAATTGAGCCACTAATGAGAAAGGAGCTAACCAAGCTCATCGAGGCCTGTATAATTTTTCCCATCAAGCATTCCTCATGGGTAGCCAATTTGGTGCCCGTGAGGAAGAAGAACGGAGAGATCCGGTTATGCGTAGATTTCAGGGATTTGAATCGATGTGTCATTAAAAGACCATTATCCTCTTCCATCGATGGAGCAGATCCTTCAAATGGTGGCAGGAGCTCAAATATTTTCTTTGCTCGATGGATATTCAGGTTACAATCAAATCCTAGTCCAAGAATCTGACCAATTCAAAACGGCTTTCACTACCAAGTGGGGCACGTATGCCTACAATAAAATGCCATTCGGATTGTCCAATGTCGGGGCTACTTTCCAAAGAGCCATGGACATGGAATTTAAGGGACTAATCAATGATATTATTTTGGTTTACCTTGATGATATAACTGTATACTCTAAACATGCAGAAGATCACATCACGCATCTAAGGAAAGTTTTCCGAAGGTGTAGGGAATTTGGGGTTTCACTTAACCCCAAGAAATGTATTTTCACAGTGCACGAGGGAAAATTATTGGGGCATGTTGTTTCAGTGGAAGGATTATCAATCGATCCAGCTAGGATTCATTTGATTATATACTTATCTCTCCCAAGTCACAGGAAGGGCCTCCAGAGTTTTCTGGGAACCATAAATTTCGTGCGGAGATTCATCCCTCAATTCGCGACATTGGCTAAACCACTGACAGCCATGCTGAAGAAAAACATGCCATTCTCATGGACAAAGGAAGGATGAGAAAGCTTTGAAGCCATCAAAACAGCCATTTCTCAAGCTCCCATGCTTGTGAACCCCAGGTTTGACAAAGATTTTATCCTTTATGCTTTTGCAGGTCAAGAGAGCATTTCAGGGATCCTCACCCAACAAAACAACAACCTGATGGAGCAACCAATTGCTTTCTTCAGTCAATCCCTCAAAGACTATGAGTTCAAATACTCATTCATTGAAAAGCAAGTCTTTGTGGTTATTCAAGCTTTGAAGAAATTCAAGCACATGTTGTCCAACAACAAGATTCATCTGATGGTGTCTCATCCAGGTGTCAAGGAGTTTTTGCTGAACAAAGAAATGAATGAAAAGCATGCTGGATGGATCACGAAGGTAATGGAGTATGACGTGCACATCAAAGTCACTAAACTTGTCAGAGGTAAGGGTTTGTGTTAGCAACTTGCTGCAGACATGGAATCAAAAGGTAATGAGGATGTGACACTCCTAAATACTGATGAGGATGTTGATCAAGCTGACTGGTTATCCAAAATGAAGAATTTCCTCTTCTTAGGAGCATATCCAACAAACATGGATAAAAACCAAAGATGAACTTTCCATCTTCAATCTATCCCATATGTTTTGGTAGATAGCATTCTCTTTCAAAAATATTTGAACGGCGTTCTCCTTCGGTGCATAGGACCAGAACAGGTAAGTAAGATACTAGAAGAATTTCATAATGGCCTATCTGGAGGACATTATTCTACATGAACAACAGCTACCAAGATCATGCGAGCCAGCTACTATTGGCTGGATTTATTCAAGGATGCCCATCTCTGGGTAAGGAAATGTAAGGAATGTGCCTTTTTCACAGGTAAGCAGAAGTTGGCAGCTCTTCCACTGCATCCAATTCAAGTGGATCAACCCTTTGTTCAATGGGGGTTGGACTTCATCGGAATGATTAATCCTCCATCCAGTGAAGGACATAAGTGGGTCCTTACTGCAACAGACTATTTTACTCGATGGACAGAGTAGTAGCATTAAAAGAGAGCAATGAAAAGGTAGTTCTGGATTTTTTGGAGGGTATAATGATGAGGTTCGGTGTTCCATTTACAGTCATTTCAGACAACGCGCTGGATTTTCTTGGTATGAAATTGAGTGAATGGGCTGTTAAAAATGGGGTATACCTCAAAACTTCATCCAATTACTATCCGCAAGGAAACGGATTGGCTGAGTCTAGCAACAAAAACCTTATAAGGATTATTAAGTGCACAATGGAGACTAACAAGAGGACTTGGCATACACAGCTTAAGACCACCTTATGGGCAGATCGGATCACACCTAAAAGGGCCATCGGAAATTCTCCTTTCATTCTTGTATATGGAAGAGAGGAAAAACTCCTGCTCTCATTGGAGTTACCTTCTTTGGAGTTAGCTCATCAACTTGAAGTTATAGAGAGTGATCCTCTGACAGTAAGGTTTGCTGAACTCATGGAGTTAGAGGAAGTACGAGACAAGGCTATGAAAACTTTGGAGCAGCATCAGGCTCAAGTTAAGAAATATTTTGACAAGAAGGTGTCTGACAGGTGTTTTCAAGAGGGAGATTTAGTTCTCAAATGGGATGAAGACAGGGCCAAACCAGGTAGGCATGCCAAGTTTGACACTCTCTGGAGTGGGCCATACATCATCACAAGTTGCAAAGAGGCAAATTCATTCAGTCTATCTAGGCTCAATGGAGAAGAACTGCCCATTCATGTGAATGGGATACATCTCAAAGCTTGTTTTTGAGAAGCGTTCCACCCCCTGTATAGTTAAATTAGGTGTTTTCCTCCAAGTGCTTATGCACATTGTTGTGTGTTGTTGTTTTTCTTTCCTTGTTGTTGTGTTTTGTGTTGTTCTGCACATTGTTTCATCATTGGAAGGTGTCAAGGAGAAGAAAGGTTCAAGGTTTCCATAAGAGTTTCAAAATCTGCTTCATTCAAATTTTTGCAGTGTTCCATGGATGTCAAGCATTCAACAGTTTCAGTATACTTCATGCTTAGCATTCCAGGGAGGTCCAGGATATCGGCAATGCTCAAGGAGATTCCAGGATGTGTCAAAGAAAATCATACTACTTTCAGGATTCCAACACAGACTCCATGCCCAATGGATGACTTAAGGCTACTGGAATCATGCTTAGCAGGAAATCATCCCCGAGAGGTCGCCAAAAATGTTATCCAATTTTACACACGTGGCAAGATTGGACAACGGGGTCCTATCACGTTCAAAATGAAATAATAGTCCCAGGAACCCACCTCTGGTCATTATCGAGATACAATAATTAAAAATAATTCTTAAATTGCATATGAGAGATCACCTAGCATCGAAAGGCACCCAGTTGATCTCAACTCAGTGAAGAGTTTGGGGTCGAGTTGATAGGGAGCTCGGTGTCAAATCTAAAGAGGTCGATATGATGTTGCTCGCAATGAGACCAATGGAGCTCAGGCTTGGACTAATAAACCACCATGCATAGAGTTGGATAAAATGTGAGAAATGAGATGAAAGTGGAGGTAACACGCCTACTTCACTAGCTTGTAGCTTCATCTATAACCACCATATCAAACCCATGGGCTAGGCACTGGAATAACTTCCGGCCACTACTAGAAATAGTAGTGAACACAATCTCAGCCTCATTTGCAAAACTTGCCTCAAGATTTGATCGAGCTTCTTCCATGGAAGTGACTTTCCAAAATGAAAAGGTGAGACAACTCAACTAAAACTTTATCTCATTCTTCTACTACAGCTGCAAGATTTTGCAACAACTGATCACGACTGTGGTCACGTGCAACCAGAACATCAGGATCAACACCAATGGTTCCTTGGGATCCCTGCGGTAGCTGTCACAATTAACTCTCTCTGGAGGCCACTGATTTTCTGAGGTAAGTTTACTTCGTGGGATGAAAGAAGAGCCCATCTGGCTCGACTCGGCAGGAGGTAAAAATCATGGTGATCCCGCGTGCTGGTGGGAATGGTGGAGAAACTTTCCCCTCTTGCCAAGTGGGGATGTTAGCATGGTATGCCGCGATGGCAAGATACTCTACGGATTCCCAAGGCCGCATTGCCAAGTGAGAGTTTTGGGGTCGATGAGCTATGACAAGCCCAACGTAGTCAGAAGAGATATATAAATCCCGCGCTAAGGCATGAATAGGGGAACTCAGGGAATACATTCCCAAGTGGAAATATTGGGTTGGTAAACCATGGTGATACTTCCTGAGTGTGGGAGAAATCAGATCAAATTGCCAAGTGGAGATCATACGATGGCGATCCGTCATGAGAATTCCACGCAGCTTGGAGTGGTCCGAGTCTTTGTGCGAGTCACTAGGAGGATTAATAGGACAGTTGGGAAACATTGGAGTGGGTCATGGGGAAAACAATGTGATGTAAGAAGGTAATACTAAGCTCATCAATATGAAGCATGGCAGAAGAATAGATGGTGGATCGAGTTTCTCACTGATAGCGGTAACAATGTAACAAGCTCTTCTTACTAATGATCAAACTGTCGAATGGAGGAAATGACCCATCACTGGAGAAGTGTTGCAGAGGAGTTTAGGTGAGTGAACCATCTGATGTATGGAAGGTGGAACTCGTAGCAAAGGGATTTGCTCAGTTTCGAGCTTAAAAACATGTGCCGAAGTGATGAGTTGTTGAAACCATGGTGAGATCTCATCCAGATGGAAGGGTTGACAAGTATTTAACCAGGCAGTAGGCATGTTGCAGTATAGTAGAAGCCTTTTTGAGTGCTTCCAGCAAGCAGGTTGTCCAACTATGTTGTTATCTGTTCAGTATCGAATGCATCCTCAAATTCGGGATTTTCCTTCAAGATATTTTTATCAAAATCGATTAAGCGACAGTGAGAGTGTTACCAGGAGACCTGATGAAATTTATTACAAAGATTCTCTATTGAGACCTTACTTGTTTTACGATGTAACTCATGGAAGTGAATCTCATAGAGGTGGATCTATTTCATATCAGAATATTCATGAAGCACAATTTTCTTTGCAATTATATGAGCATCTTCAACGAGTCACTAAGTTGGCAGGCATAAAGGTTTCTGTTGGAATTATCACACCTTACAAGCTACAGCTGAAATGTTTGCACCGAGAGTTTGATGTTGTCCTCAAATCTGATGAAGGAAAAGGTTTATATATCAATACGGTAGATGCCTGTCAGGGCCAGGGGCGTGATGTAATCATTATGTTTTGTGTCTGAGCTTTAAATCATGGGGTTGGCTTTGTAGCTGATGTTCACCACATGAATGTGGTACTAACATTAGCTCGCAGAGTGCTTTGGGTTATGGGAAAATAGCTGCATTGAAGAAATCTAGTGATTGAATCCAGTGCATGCGTAAGGAACTCAGATGTGCAAGATGGTAAATATGAGCTCGGTACATAGACATGTGAGAGTCTGAGTTGAGCCAACCAGGTGCTCGAAGAGTCGACATGCTAAAACTCAGTAAAGCCAGTTGGGAATTGAGTCAGTTGAAGAGCTCATGGTGTTGTTTCATGGAGTTTGAATGTGGAATGCATGTGAATATGTGGTCCAAAACAAGAAGAAATAACTCTATCTGTCAAGCTAGAGCTATCACAGAGAAATCAATCGATTGAGTGTTGACAGGGCCACGTGACGTGATCCCTAACAATTTTCATAGCTCAAAAATCATTTCTAAATAGCGCAACATGCAGGAGTGAAATAATTTAAATTCATTGAATTGTTTAACCTATGTGGGTCACCAATGTATTATAGAACAAAGCCACGAAGTATGATTTAGAGTCAAACTTTTCATATTGTGGAAATGTTGGTACCAAGTTGAGATAAAGACTAAGCTCGTGGGTGTCGAAGTTTAATGTATTTGTAGAGGCTTTCAATTTCGAGCTTAAAGCTTCATGTTCACGATGCATGTAGGTGGATTGGTAATTCAGAATGGCTGATTTGGATTTTGAAGCAAGACCATAGCAGTAGCATTCGTGAGGTGAGTCTTAACTTGCGTCAGGCTAGGTTCACAGGATCTACATGCATTTTGGCTTAATGAGGAAGATATACAACTCAGTCAAGGAACCCTATGCATGAGCATCGAGAAGAGCTGGTGAAAGATGAGTTGTGGAGAATTGAGTTCATTTTGATTAGCTCACAAGGTGTTCAAAAAGCCATGACGGTGGGGTAAATTGGCTCGGTTGAGCTTATAGAGGATGAGCATGTAGAGAATGAACCAAGCTCGTGGAAAAAATGGAACTCGGAAAGGATAAAACTCACCAATGGAGCTCGGTGACTTCGTGGGGAAGCTCACATATGTTTCACGAAAGGCAATGTGGAATGCATAAATGGCCTCGAGTTAACCAAGGAAAATGATAAGAATCAAGTTTGATAGCTCACCATTCGAAGGACTCAATGCAAAAGAGCTCGATTGCCAAGGCAAGGAAAGAGTTGGTGTGGGGTTCAAAATTGAGTGCAACACCGAGTTGGGCTATGTGCAGACTCTATCCACATGGACCCCCCTCCTCTTCAAGTCAAACGGGTCAACGGGGGGTCCCGACATTATGTTAATTAATTTAATATTTTTATTTAAATATTTTAATAATAATATTTATTATTATTATTTAAATATTTTATAATATTCTTTTAATTAATTGAGAAGACTAGGTCATCAGGCAATTAATGACCCATGATGGAACCTTCTCAGGTGGTTCAACTAACTGTAATAAATACATCATGGGCCTTCAATTTAGGAATGTAATTATGACCTTTCCTCTTCTTTCTCACATATTCTTCTATAAATGTAAGTTGGAAGCTCATTTCAAAGGGTTCCAACAGTTCAGACAAGTTGGACAGTTAGATATCTCAGGCGAGTGTATACTTTTCAAGAGTCCTCTCTCTTCTGCAAGTTGTTCTTGTGTGTTGAGAGAACTTTCAAGCCTCCTCTTCAAGACTGTAATGGCAACTATTGCCTCTTCTGAATGTATGATGCATTGTGCATGTTATTGAAGCAATAAAAGTGTGTGTTTTGTGACTAATCTTGGTCCTTTCATCCTTCTATGCTTCTTTGTGCCTTTCTCGTACTTGCAGGTACACTGTGCAAGTTTAAGTTTCTATTGCAGGTTCTTGGAGTTCTGTGCTTATCGAGTGGTGGAGTATTGCATGTAGTTGAGTTGTGGTGTCTGTTCACCCTTCTTGAGTTCATCCTTCTTCACTGGGAAACTGGTATATTTCTCGGTCTGATAAGGTTTAACAAAGGGAATGCATGTCTCTTAGTTTGTGGTATCCTGTACCCTCTCTAAGTTGCAGTAGGTGAAGTTGACCTGTGGTGCACACACCCTCTTCAAATTAACCCTTCCTGAGTCTGGAAACACCCTTTATTTGGTGCATCACCATCCCTAGTATAGTTTCATTTCTGTAAATCTCTTTCCCTAAAACCCCATGAAGATGTTAGCATAGGATTAGATAATCATTTTTGTTACACTAGGAGTAGTACAACACTTAGTTTAGGAAGAGGAAGCCGGCCTTCTCTGGAGGTTCACTTCAAGCCCAAGTCCCATAGCTTGAGAGGTGTTCCCATGTTTCCTAATCGCACTGAATGTCCTATTCACATCTTGGCCATTCAGAGGGTGCAGTTATTTGGTGACAACAATAATCAACGCCAACTAGCTGGCAGAAACCCTTATCTACTAATCGTGCTTTAAAATTTTTGACATATCCATCTTGGGCACAACTCCTCCATCATCTAAGAAGGCCAAAACCACTTCTAGATTGGTTTTTGATTCTTAGGGTAAAAAATATTGGATATTTTTAAGCCTAAAGTGGATAATAGTGAGAAATATTTGATGATGAGTGATTTGGAATTAACAAGGATCCCTTTAGCAGAATCTACTCCTGAACATGAATTGCACAATTTGAAAGAAACAGTGTCTAAGGTGATTAAGAGAGTAGAAAAATGAAAGCAGTCTAAAGAGCATATTGAAGAGCATGTACAAGTCCTCTCAAACTTCATAAAATCCCTCCTATCTAGTGCTAATGTAATTGATCCCACTCCTCTGAATAATTATTCCCCTCCTATTCTAACCAATGAGGAGGTCCAGGTTATCAAGGATATTCATAAATATGCTACCTATGGGAAGACAATGGAAGCTATAGTAGATGATATGCTAGTTTCAAGTCTAAATTTTATGGATGAAGCATATAAATTATATCACAATATTTTCTCACTTCAGAAAAGATTCACCATATCCATCGCTAGTTTTCAAAAGTAGCTTAAACTATGAGTAGATTGTATACAAGATCTCAGAAAGATAAGTAAAACTGATGAGCAAACTCTCATTGTAAATAAAGTCTTTGATGATCAAAAGAACAATTTTTCCAAGAAGTGGGTGCATGGTGTGGACTGGAAAATAAAGGTTCTTGAAGAGGCAATTGATTAGTTTAAAAATATGTTTCAAAGGGGAAAGACCTTCAATACCTGTGTGTGAGATGAATTCAGAGACCTTTGCTGCCAGTTTCTCAAAGAATTCTCTATCAATAGAAACACACTACATGATATCAAAGTTGAGTTCAATAACCTCATAAGAGAAAAAAATGTTCAAGTCCGAAGATATAACTAAAGAAAAGGTAAAAGAAATTTTTGCATTTCGGACTATAATCATTGACGAAATCAAGGTTTTTTCATAGAATGGAGATTTTTGGGAAGAAATAGAAGGTTGTTTAAAATTATAGAAAAAAATTATTGTCAATACCACCATCTCAAGAGGCATGGAAATAGTTGGAGTATTGGTCAAATTCAGAAATTAGATATTGAATAAAAAGACCGTGGTTTCCACCTCTTCGAATGGCCCTTCGACTAGTGGTTAAATCCTTCTTTTAAAGCTCTTTTATGTTGTTAGAAGTTGGCAATGTGTTAATCATGTGATATTTAAATAAGGGCCAGTTTAATACTATAATACTTGGTTAATTTTTAATATTTGATTAAAGGAAAGAAACTAAAAAGAATCTTTTGTAACCACCCTAGGGGCTATTTATGGGACTTTCCTTGTCATTTGAGGATTATTGGATTTTTATGTCTCGAATATAGAAGCACTGAATTAACAATCAATACAGAATAATTTATCTCTTTTCTTTAGTTATATCTATTTGTGCTCTCTTTATCTGATTTGTATGGATCATTATATGTTTCAATAGGAAACTTTGTTTTCTCACAGATGATTTTTTATTTAAAACTTTATGTCTATTGATTTAATTTCCTGTATTCAGATGTGTATGATTTAATTTTTACTTTTCATGCATGCATAATTAAGATATAATTATGAGATCTATATATATTTGAAAGTGTTTCCTTCCTTCCCTCTGGAATCATTAGTTCATCTTCATTATTTTCTTCCTTACTAAAAATATTATGAGATGGAGACATTTAAACATCAGAATCCTCATTTTAGATTGATAATTTGTATATTTATAAATAATTAGTTTTGCTTGTTTGTTTGTGTGTTCAATAAGGTAACCTCTCCCATAAAGAGGAGGGATTGTTGTCCCCTAACTGTTACTTCAAATACGAGTATATTTTATAACCAACACACACAAATAATGTTAAATAAAAAAATGATAAACTAAAATTGTAAAAAAAGTAGTGTGGGGTCTTACCGGGCATGCCAGAATGTGAGCAAGGAACATTAATAGATACAAAAAGATTAAAAAAACAACAATATACCTTTTATGTAACTCTCTTGAAAACCTCAAGTAATATCGTAGAAGCATTTAGTATTGTATGATCTTGTTGATATTTTAATTGTGGATGCTCTCGATATGACTCTCTAAAGTGGAATTGTAAATGCTATGATCTTGGATGCACAATGATACAAATGTAAAAATGGTAGAAGTTGGATGCACTTATGTCAAAGTTTCCTGGGATGAGTTTATAAATGAAATGGCCTACTTTTATAGCTGATGGTGAGGCTATAATAGGTGCATAGAAGTTTGACTAAGCTTCAGGTTCATGATTGTAATCACTTGGGTTAACAAGTAGACTTGGTGATGATACTACCTATTTACAATGGAAGTAGACATTTGGAATATAAGAAGTTAAATTCGGCAATTGAATTACATGTACAACCCACTTCCCCTCACATTTCTAGGAATAAGTGGAGTTCAAGTTGAGTTCACTAGGGAATAAGATTGATTAAATAACTAATTTAATTAGTATTTAATTATGAGGAGATAATTAATTAACCATTTATTTAATCAGTGTTAATTAACTTAGCTATAATGTGTTAGAAACTAATTTAATTAATCTGAACAAGAGGTATAATCTACATGATTAATTAATTAGATTAATAAATCGTAAGGGGATATGAGCTATGATGTGAACTAGGATAATACAGGGAATAAGTATGTAAATTTGGGGTGTATACAAGTTCATATTTATTTAAAGGTCTATTGAGAATATTTCTTGTAGTTTATTACTTCATTTCATGTTGTTTTCTTTTCTACGAGAAATGGCTATTTTTACACATTTTTGGTTTTCATATCCATGTCTAGATAACCTTTTTTTGGCATGTAGGAAAAGATATGATTTGTTTTTAAACTATTAAATAAATATTGGAAAATATGGAGTTTCATCACTACCTCGTTATAAAGGAATATTTCTATTGTGTAACCTTTTATTCAACTTGTTGAATTGGGAAGAGGGATCAACCCTTGCATCGGTAAAATTTATGTTTTGGATAGAATTTTTACATAACTAATATTGTTGATTAGAATGCATATTTTTCATAGCATATTTTGTGGGATTCCTATTGTATGTTGAAATGAGATTTTCCCATATGATTTTGGATATGAATCTTTTTAATTGTGTCTCCTATAAGGAAGAGTTGAGTGGCAGGCTTAAAATGCTCACATTTATCTTCTCACATTTATGGTTGAATATTTCCATTATGATTCAAATAGTAGTTTATACATATTTAATGGGAATTTTAAGTATATCTAATTTTTTATGTTTATTTGTTGTAATTTTGAAGACCCACATTTGGGCTCATCATGTTTGTAGTTGTATCAGGTGATATTTTGTAGTGATGGCAGTCTCATCAATTTTCATGTGACGTTTGGAACGTATTTTTTATTTATCCTCAATTTCACATTAGATAGATATTTTGGGTCTTTGTATGCATTTTTAGGGAATCAGTCTAACTCTCTCCTCCTATAGGAATTTTTGCAATTTTGAATTTTGAATGATTTCCATGATATTTTTCTATTATATTTATAGCGATATTTTATTTTGGTTGACAGTTTCACAAGGTCATTTGAAACCCACCTATTGATGTAATTTAGTGATCTATTTTGTATTGATCATTTATAGCCTTTCATAGATCATGAGGTCAATGGACACTCACCTATGGTTGGAAAATAGTCATCTATTTCATATTGATTATTTTAAGTGATATTTTGAAGAGTTGACAATTTTTATAGGGTTAATGGAAACCACATATTTTGGGCATTTGGATTGTCTATTTCATATTGATCTACTTGGCAGTACTTTGCAGATCACCAGAACAATGGATACTTTCCTATATTTGGAAATTATATGTATATTTCATATTGATTGATTTCATTGATATTTTTTAGAGTTGACACTTTTGCAACATCAATGGTCACCTGCCTATTATTTGTATTTTTGTCATCTATTACATATTGATATTCTTGGTACTCAATTTGATCTCACCTCATTTACTCTCAAAATTCTTCAATCTGCGAACTTTTTCATATTTTCTATTTCCCCGAATGGATGCGTTAAAGGTTTTCTTAATTTCTATGTTGTTGAAGATCCTTCTCCATGGTCGTGGATCACATTTGGGCCTTGTATCATTTCCAAATTATTTTTCCTTAAAGAAAAATTCAATTCTGGGTGCAAATGGTGATTTCCCTACATTTTATGGTTTGATGGGCATGTGTTTTCCCCATCAAATTATATCTCAGCATCTTTAGCTACATGGTCTCTTTTGATTGGATGAGGCACATTGGGTCTATTTTATAACTTGTAACTTTTTGCTATGTTTGTAAAAAGATCAATTTGGCCTCGTGGCCCCGTTGAGTTCTGATTGGCCGGTCAAATTTATAAAGGAGGAGAAAATTTCTCCTTTTTCCCCAAAGGTGTATATGTGTTCATTTTTAATTGGTTGTGGCCTGATGGGTCTTTTTTGGTGAAATTTTCCAATTTTGTCTCATTTGTAAAAAATACCAAATTGGCCCCACAGCCCCGAGAGTCTCTGATTAGCTATTCAAAAATTATGAAGCGGCAAGGAAAAAGTCTTACTTTGACCCCAAAGATGGACAAATGGCATTTTTTCAAGTTACAAGTGGGGAAGCGGGTCAGTGGAACATTTTGAAGATTTTTACCTCCTTGTACAAGGGAGAAAAGTCATGAAATAACCCCCAACTTCGTTGGGTCCCACATCAAAAGTTAGAAGAGGAAAGGTAGGTCGTTAGAGCACTTTCAATTTTTTTGGATTAGCATTAAAAAATAAAATCGAGAAGGTGGGTCAGAGGAGGAAAATTGGAAATTTTTCCTTTTTGTTAAAAAGGGTAAAATTGTAGAAATGAGTCACGACTCCATCAAAGGCCCAAATTAATCCACGTGTCGAGCCTGTATTTTAAAGGCAGAGGGGAGGGTAAAATGTGAAAATTGCTCATTTTCTCCAAAAGTCATAAAATGCAAAAGGCAACCCTAAGCCTACTTAGAATCAGATTTTTCCATGTGGACAACTCTAATCTAAAGTTGAGAAAGGGCAGAATCAATGGTTGTTATACATTACATCTGATTTTACTGCAATTTTTTCTCCAAGACTCCTAGAGATGCAAATAAGCATTGTTTTTCATCATTTTTTGATGAAATTCCTTGTCTTTTTTGTCTACAAAGTGCAATTGAATGGATTTAGAGCTTAATTTTTGAGTCCAAGGAATGTAAAGGTTGATATTTTGAAGTTAGAATTACTCAGGCACTTGCAAAAACGTTAATTACCAGAGAAGCTAGATGCAGAGAAAAGCTAAGAGGAAAGAATAGGAAAAGGATGCAAAAGGATGTAAATGGAGGTTGCATTAGCACGATGGATGAAATGATGCTCCCAGTTAAAACAATGATGGAAATATTTGAAATGATTCACCTTTTGAATACGTGGTAAATATTTTTTATAAATCTGTTAAACATCACTTTCTGGAAATCATGATCAAATATGTAACAAACAAAGGTTCCTCGAATATTCTTTTCTTGGGGGGAAAGCTTGGATGTAAATTGAGTGTTATAAAAATCATACTTTAGTCATGCAAATGGTCGGGGGTTGAATTCTTACGAGAAAATTTGAGAAATCCCATCTTCCTGAGAGACCATCTGAGAAACCTGTTAATCTCTTATGTTTTAGATTTGATCATGTCAAGTTGGTTGCAAGTGTACAACCATTGACAAGCTCTGAGATTGTTCAAGAAACCTTCCCCTGCTGATGAATCTAATCAACTTTGAATTAATCTATGTTAATCTTGGGAAAAATTGTGTCTTCTTTATTTCAGAATGTCTGTAAATAGTATTTCTTGTTCCTATTGCAATCTTGTGTTAAAATCCCTCTGAATCACACAGGATCTTGTCCCTGTGATAGTTTAGTGGCATTTACAATTTCATTATGAGAAGAGCCTTCATCCTGTAATGAGATAAACAATTTAAAATCACTTTACTGTCATTTTGTTGATAAAGATTGTCTGTAAGCCTTTGAGTGTATCTTAGGCATGAGGAACCAAGGGTCTTTAATGTTTAATTGAGTCTTTAGCTCAAGCCTTCATGTTGAATTCTCAAATATTGTGTGAAACCATGCAGATATGGGCCTCCATTGATGCACACCTTCTGGTTGAAGGAATATTTTAGCTATTCTGAAGCATTTTGTCATTTAGTTTTCCAATTGTTGTGAAGGTTCTCAAAGATCTGGAAAAATCAAGTTTATCCTGCTTAATCTCCCACCAAAAATTATTCAAAAATAATGAATCCTACCTGAACTACCCTTGTTTTCCCTGTATGTCCACAAATGAATAAATTCTACTGCCAAAATATGCAGAAGCAATCAGGATTCCATAATGTCTTTAGTAACCTTAACCTTGTTTAGAAAATATCACCATTCTTTAGAAGTGACAACTCGTGAGAGTTAAATTGTGGTGCATTGATCATATTTTCTCAAGGTTTCCTTTCAAATTTGTGCAAAGAAGGATATCTTCATTCTCCTTCACCAACAGAGGTTACAAAATGGGTCCTCTCACCCTAGTTGAAAGGCACAACCTAAAGTAGTGAGGATAGATCAAATCCTTTGAAGGTGCTATCCATTTCTCTAACATCTGAGTGACAAAGAGCCAGCTGAATCACCTCCCTAGCTACAAAATGACATACATGATGATTTATATGTCTCTAGGATTCTTTTTAAATCTATGATGTTTCTCAACTTACAAAGGAGAATCAATTTGGATACTAACACTAGATTGGCATCATTACCAGTGATTATTTGAACTCCAAGACTTATTTGTGTGGTAACAACCCAGATTGGTGCCATTTCTAGGGATTATTTGAACTCCAGGACTTATTTGTGTGGAAATAACCTAGATTGGTGCTATTCTAAGGGATTATTTAAACTTTGGGATGTATTTGTGTGGTAATAACCTAGATTGACACTATTACTAGGAATTATTTGAACACCGGGACCTATTTGTGTGGCAACAACACCTAGATTGATGTCGTTGCTAGGGACATGAAGTTGTGTGCAAAGTTTGAACACCATTAACAACACATATAGACCCTAGTAATTCTTCTTACAAATTTTAAAGTGAAAATACGTTGTTGAAATGTCATCCTGTGTCCAAATTTGTAAGAATCGAGCAAAGTTACAAGTTATGTGTGTAATATTTCCAGTTTTTGTTGGTTTTTGCACTAAGTTTACATCATCAATGTTAAATATGGGTAAAGGAAGGTCATATCTGTGAATATTTGCATGAATTTAGTGTTGAAAGACATTTGACAGATCAATTTTAGTGCATTTCACAACTAAGGTGAAAATCCTTAGTGGTAACTCCGTGTTGAATTAATATTTAATAAATGTCTTAACCTTTGTCAATTTAAATTTATCACTAATCTTTGCAAATATGGAAGGAAGAAGATGTTTCTTCATTAAATACCCTACTAGAAGGTTGTTTCTAGAATTAGGAAAGACAAATTCTAAAGGAAGAAGAATCTGGAAAGGTATTAGAGATCATAAATCAAGAAAAGAGTTATCAATTGTGGAAACTGATCATCCTATCATTGAAGATTGCCATACTTCCTCAAGTGCTTCTAAATTAGGTAATCTTTTTGTAGATTGGAATTTTCCATCTGAAGAGGGGCCTTTATTTGTATTTGAAAATTTTACATCTCATTCTATCCCTGTGTTTTCCAAATTTGATAGTATCTTCCAAGAAACAAAATCTTTATAGAACATTCATTTTGAAAATTATACTCTTGTGTTCCAAAGACCCCTTGTCCCTCATCATTTTGTATCTCATGTAAGGTAACCTCCTCAAAACAATATGGCCCAGCCCCCACCCAGACATCTATTTGTTGTGAACACTTTTGGTCCTATAGATTTTAGAGGTATGGCTGGATATCCAAATGTTGTGCCCTAAGATGTTAGAAATAGACTGCCTAAATTTCAAGGAAATAATGTTATTACAGGTGATCAACACTTAAATATTTTTGTCAATATGATGGAAGAATTTGAGATTGAATTTGATAATTTGTACATAAAACTATTTATTCATACTCTTGAGGAGGATGCACATGACTGGTATAAGTCTTTACCATATAACTCAATAGATTCATGGACAGAAATGAAAAATGCTTTTAGATTGCAATATGGGGATAAGACAGATCCTAGGTTTATTTTTTCTGAATTTGAAAATATTAAGAATAATCCTAATTAATATGTTCATGACTTCAATACTCAGTTTAATAAGACCTTGAATAGTCTACCTACAATCTTGAGGCTAAGTGATTTTTCTTGTTTAATAAAATACTCCAATGTTTTTTATAAGAAGGCTTCCTATTATTTGAGGGATAAGAACCCAGTAAAATTGAGGCAGGACATCACCATGGCTTTGCAAATTGAAAACAATATCAAAGCAATTGGTAAGCCTCCTAAAAGGGAAGGTATCAAACTGATCAATCCAGATAAGCCTTAGTCAAGTAAGTCTGTAGATCTAGAAGATGTTGTAAAAACTCTGGCCAGAGCAGTTAAGGAAATATCGTATAAACTGGCCATACCAGAGAAGGGGATTGGACAAAGTTCCCAAGGTCAACATAAATCACAAGGTCAAGAAATATTTTAAAATCATCCTAGGGGTGATCATAGATCTAATGATAGAGGAAAAGGACCTGTGGATCAGGTAATAGACCTCAACCTTGGGAAAACAGATTGGTGCCTGATCCTTTAGCTGCCAGAGTTGCTACTGTAGAATAGGTCTATGATACGTAGTGGTGTGATAGATGTCTCTTGCCACATGCCCCATGTGATGAAGACAAAGAAGTTGAGGAAGTTGATGATGACACTAATGATGATGTGTGCATGATGGGGTGCTCTACAAGCTCACAGCAAGGAGAAACTTCGATTGAATTAATCAGTGCTGGAACTACTGCAAATCTATTGGTAGGATTGCATTCACTGGGATTACCCCTTCCTCCCTCTCATACTTTTGAAATAGATATGGTACAAGCTTTTGAATTTCCTAATAATGATTTTGAATACTTAAGGGCATTAACTATTAAAAAATATGATGGAGGAGTCCATCCTGAGGAGGATAGACAGTTGTTAATGAATGTTGTGGTTTCCTAAGAAAAAGAATATAAAACTAGGAGTAAAGTTGTCAAAGGGCTAGGGCCTCAGGCCAAACCAAAAATTGTAGTTCTCACCAATATCCCAAAAGAGATTCCTAAGAAAGATACATTTGGCAAAGGCCTTGTTAGAGTAGGTATTTGCCTTAGCTCATGTTCACCTAGGTAATTTATTTACCTTTATTGTATTTATCCTCACCCACTTATGTGTGTGGATATTTCTTTTATCTTATTTAGATATTAGGAGATATTATCTAGTTGTTAGGTATAGTTCTTTCATTGATCTATGGTATTGACTAGATCCTTGATGTCTAGTTCTCTCCTAAATCTATGGTCTTGACTAGTTCTTTGATGACTAGTTATTTCCTTGATTTATGGCTTGATCTATGACCTTGACTGGTTCTTATATTGTTATTCCTTGCCTATTTAAGCAAGGCCCATTCTCAATGTATTGCATTGAGTTCCATAATAATATATGATATTGCTTCTCATTTGTTTGCAAAGGTTTATGTAAAGTTATTCTGGCGAATTACTTACACCCGAATTACTTTCATCTTATTGATCTACTGTGTCAGTTTAATTAGTGAAGGAAACAACATTTTACTTTGTTTTAGTGGCACCTAAAATAAATAACAAAGGGAAATATAAAAAATCTTGTAACTTTTGATCGGTAACTTGGTTTTGAGTGCCATTTTTTGAAAAAGTGCTTATTTTTCGTGCTAATTGGAGTTATTTATTTTGAGACTTGCACTATAATTATAAAGTGCCAAATATAGTGTTGTAATCAATTGTGGAATTTCAGCTGAGCCCGACCATGGGAGTTATTTCATGGGAGAATGATAATATGGATCAAGAGGATATTGTAAAATGGAAGAAAATAGCACTCAAGAAGCGAAATTCTCTTCTACAATCACTCATTCATGATAAGGATCAATCATCACTCCCTGTTGAACAAAGCTAGTCATCACATCATATTGTGGACCCATACTAGACTTACAGTTGTTGCTCTTGTACCCACTGACATTGATCTGCCAATCTTTGAGCTTGAATTCTTACTCCTGATAGCTTCTAAAGACTATGAGGCTTGTTACTGCATGCTCTTCCACATATGTGTCTATTACAGTAACATGAGGATGTACATCCTACTTCTGCATAGCTGTATGGCTCTTTTAAGAAGCATACCACTATATTTGGTTCTCACATGCTCCATTCTATGGATTTCGCTAGTATGAGGTATTACAGACATTCACAGGGTCATTATTTCTCTCTATTACACATGTTAAGTGGAATTCTCACCATCACATTGGTTTTCAAGTAGATACTTCATTGGGATCACACATTTTCAGAGCTCCTAGTTTTTTTTCTTGACTCTTTCCATGATAAAATCATGAGCTGACATGAGTAATGGTGCACCTTCACTGACAGGCTTGAGAAACTTAAGAGATTTCAGTTGTCAGACATGATCGACCTGACATACATTCTAATGTTCTTTTACATGAACCCATTGTGTATTTTACACCAAGTTCATATGCAGGCATCTTATTAATCCATACATGTTTATTTGGGGTGGATATATGATCACTGTGTGGTGACGATACCTATAAATTCATTGAGAGGATCTACAGGCGTGGCTCATCCACCATTTGGCCTCTTGCTCCACTTTCTATACCTTTTGCATTTGATCTTTCTACATTTGAGCAGGAATTCTGGTAGAAGCCCAGTGAAATTTCTGTGTGTTCGATTTGATATTTGGAAATCATAACTAGTTTGGTGTTGACCCAGTATTATTATGGGAAATTGTGGTGGTGATACAACTTTAGAGGTTTGTGATACTTTCCTTGTTTCCTTGGTTATTGTTTGTGGAAAATGACACAATTATTTGTGCCATTTTGATCCTGCTTCTTTAGGTTTTGTCTTCCTTGCCTTGTTACCTTGGATTTTCTTGGATGGTGGCACTTCTAGATATTTGGAAATTACCTTGCCTTGTTGTTGGTTGTTCTTGCACAAAAATCATGGCACACCTATTTGCAGCAGTTGATCAAATTATGTTTGAAAGTGTTTTTTTATCAACTTTTGACATCACTCAGTTGACAGTCTCTTTGTATGGAGCTATTCTGGTAATTAGCCCAGTGTCAGTTGTTTTTGAGTTCTATGATTGAGTAGTGGATTAAGACCATATGCACACCAAAATTCTTCAAATAAATTCAATGAGTTTTTTGAGCCAAGCTTCTTGGGATGCCTTATTAGTGGGTTTTTAAACTCTCTTTACTTTGTTGTTATTGGACACGGTACCTTGCATAGTACCCTTTTTCCATCCTTATTTACATGATCCACCTCATCAGGCCTATTGTTGGACTCATACTAAATCATGCCACTTCATATTTTGGCCAATAGCTTCACTTGAGGGGGGTGTTAGAGTAGGTATTTACCTTAGCTCATGTTCACCTAGGTACTTTATTTACCTTTATTGTATTTATCCTCACCCACTTATGTGTGTGGATATTTATTTTTATTTATTTAGATATTAGGAGGATATTATCTAGTTGTTAGGTATAGTTCTTTCCTTGATCTATGGTATTGACTAGATCCTTGATATCTAGTTCTTTCCTAAATCTATGGTCTTGACTAGTTCTTTGATGACTAGTTCTTTCCTTGATTTATGGCTTGATCTATGACCTTGACTGGTTCTTAGATTGTTATTCCTTTCCTATATAAGAAAGGCCCATTCTCATTGTATTACATTGAGTTCCATAATAATATATGATATTTTTTCTCATTTGTTTGCAAAGGTTTATGTAAAGTTATTCAGTGAAAATTGCTTTCATCTTATTGATCATGGTGTTTGATTAGCATCTGTGTTCTTGGCTTGGTATGATCTGGTTATCATTCCAAAAAATACAATAGACCCCAACTTATAAAGCAATATCAAATCATCCCAATTCCAACATTGGAAGATTGAATGGCTGAAAAACCTCTATGTTTTGTATGATTTTGATGAAATGGTGCAAGTGAGCTAGGAAAGACATCCATATAAATTGGAGGCTTAGTTAGACAAGATTTTATTCCAAATGGTGTAGGTACACTACCTGAGACACAGTGAATTGGTCCCTTGGAAACATACTAAAAGACATAAATATTTGGAAAAATGTCAATACATTGTTCATAAACTACAATCGTGCAGGTAGGAAATGCACTTGTTTTGGTCAATTATAAATAGGTGACCAAACCTTAATTTTTATAGTTTGGAACATCCTTCTAGTCAAAGCATAATTTATTTGATCCTTGCATAAACACTATTATTGAGTTGACAATACAACACATAAAGATAGGGGTTTTACTCACAAAACTACAACATACGCCACATACCATGAATGGAATTAGTATATCTTCTATGAAGAACATTAATATGAATGCATTATATGTTAGTAAATTTCACATCTTGGATATCATACAAGGACACGTACTGCATTGTACCATTTCATTATCCAAAAATATGGATCCAAACATACATTGATGCGGTATGATTTACATTCCAGGTACTATTGACTACAATGTATTTATATTGACAACACTCTCATATTCCAAGACACCATAGTGAATAGACTGTGCTAGTGTAATGGATTTGCAGGACACACTTTATTTTCTTACAGTAATATTTTGCAGTAATCACAAGATTCTTAAATAGTGATATCCATCCCTTCTTTATTTAACATTTCATAAGACTACACACCATCTCATGTTAATTTGACACAATGTTAACATAAATGCATGTTATTTTCTTATAATAACGTACTAAATTTGATATACTAAATGCACTCATATGAAATGGTAGTTTTATCACCTCGTGCCATCAACACCTTGAATGTCTTGTAGTCATAAGTTTAATAAGGACCATGTACCCCTAAGTTATTCTCTTATAGTAATAGTGTCATAACTAAGAAAATGAACATTTACGTCACAAGATTATTAGATACTTAGGATGATTGAAAGCTTCGTTATTTAGTGTTGCATTGTCTTACCATCATATTTTTTTAGGTTTTACATTATGTGGGAATTAAATATCAATGTTATGAAAATACTAAAAGTTAAAAACTGAATATGACATAGAAATGGTTAATATCTCACCTATTAAGAGAATGTTTACAGTAACGATATTTAAGTAGGAGGTAACTCTCAAGAAATTGGTGCCATTTTTGAGCTGCAACCATTTTGCCCTAATTTTTCCTTAATTCTGCATGCTCTGAAACATTTTTTCTCTCAAATTGTTGGTCACAACTTTTCCCTCCGAGCTTAAAATGCCTTGAAATGCTCACAAACTTGTGACACATTTTGCCCCAATTTGAAAGAAATCTGCATGTGTGCCCTAGTTTGTGCCCTAATTTTTCCAAAATTATGCAAGCTCTCTCATTTTTCCTTTTTTCCCAATCATGGAAATTTAAAATTGATCGATTTTCACTTGTATTCCATTGAAAATCCAATTCCATGATAAAAAATGCTTTAAAAACATGTTTCAGTTGGTTCAATTTTGAGAAATTTGTCGTCCTTAGCAAAAAATCGAATTCTAGGGCATCCCTGGCATTTTCTGTGTTTTGATGGTCAGACGGGCTGTCATTTTCCCGTCAATTTCTTCTTCAGCATTCATTGACAATGTGGCTTGTTCTAATTGGCCGAGGGACATTAGGAAAATTTTTAACTTATCACTTTTTTCTTTTTTGGCAAAAGGGTGAATTTGGTCCCATGGCTTCGCTTTAGGCCTCTGAGAGGTTCTAATGTTGCATTCGCTCTTTTGATTGGAGTGAAGAGTGGACGGGCGGGTGAGAACTTTTGTGCCTTAAGGAACTTTGAAAATAGTTTCAAATTATGCCTTTTGGGTCCAAGTGTAACAAATCAGAAGGACATGTGAAAATTTCTAGAGCCTGAAGGACGGAATTTGATGGAGTTTCTTTTGAAGTTCTTTTGATTTGATAAAATATAAGCAACCACAAAAAATTCCTTAACTTTTGGAAAATGTCATGTTAAAGCATCAAAGCAAATTCGGGCCTTAAGGCTTTGAGTTTTTTTGATTTTTTCTAAAGTTATAAAATTAAAATTCTTGTGCTAAGCCCGTAGTTCAAGAGTTACGTGGCAGGGAAAGGTGGAGGTATGAGAGTGTGGAGGAAATTTTGAAAATTTTCCTTATGGCTTAAAATGATTAAAATATAAATGAGAAGCATGCCCCGCAGCCAATCATATGAGGACACGTGTCCTGGGGAGGGCGGAGCCTTTGGGAGGAAAAATGAAAATTTTCCTTTTTCCAAAAAGAGGCAAAATGTTTAAAATTGAGCCGCAACTCTGTATCCAGTCATATTGCACCACGTGTCAAGGACAAAATCGGAGATGCGGGCCCACGGAGATAATTTGGAAAAATTTCCTTTTTCCAAAAAAGGTGGAAATGTGTAGAATCGGTCCACGATTCCAATGGGGCCCACTTTGGGACACGTGTCAAGCCCATTTTCAAAGGGCGGAGGGGCGGAGAAAAATGTCAAATTTTTACATTTTTCCAAAAGTGTTAAAATGTCAAAAGGTGATCCCAAGCCCATTTCCAATCACATTGTGACACATGGAGGGCTCAGATTAAAGGATAAAGGAAGATCAATGGTAACTGTGCATTTTTCAGTTTGGCTGCCATTTGAGCTCCTGGAAGCTTAGAGATGTAATTTTTGCATCAATTTTCACCAAATTTTTGACAAATTCATGTCATTTTTGCCTTCAAGGACCAATGCAATCAAGTTTTGAAGGATCAATTTGAAGATCTAGATGTTTTTGAAATGAATTTTTTGCCCTAACCCGTCAAAAAATGTGAAATATCAAATCTATGGAAGTTACAGAGTCAAATTTTGGAGGGATAAGGATGAAATAATGAAAGGAAGGGGGTTTGCATGCTTTGAAGATGAAAAATGCCTCCACAATGGATAATGATGTGAATTTTAATGATTCATCTCTTTTTGAGACAACTAGAAACTTTTTTGGACGTGTTCTATTAAACTTCCCTTGTCTGTGAATCATGATGGAAATTTTTGTAACAAATTTGATCCTTTGGCATATTATTTTCTTGGGAAAGAAGGCTAGAAGGAGATTGAAATCTCCACTATATATTACATGAATTTTTCATGCAAAGGGTTGGAAAGTTTAAAAATGTTGCCTAGAAAAATAAAAATTTTCACCAAGCAAATCTGGGGAAGATTCAGCCCATTTCTGAGTGTGTACCAGGTTGAGAAACTCATGTCTACAATTCTATTTTTCTATCAGTATTGCAAATCATGTTAAGTTCTGGTTGATAGATGTCCAAGCCAAAACTTTGCAATATCTGATCTATAAATTTTGGCAAAACTTTTGGTGCTAATAAATTTGATCATATTTTAGTTATTTGCACAACTAGGGTGAAAGTCCTTTGGCGACTCTTGCTCTTATGATTTGAAAATACAGTGTCTTAGCTTTTTGTCATTTGTTGTTTGGTGTTGCTAATCTCTGCAAAACTGGAAGGAAGAAGATCTCTCTTCAAGAGATCATAAGTAGAAAGTTATTTCAAGAATTGGAAAGATAGTTTAGAGGAGAGAAAAGTTTGGAAGGTTGTTAAAGAGTCAGACATCAATAAAGGAATATCAAATTGGTGAGAGAGATCACTTTAATAGAGGATTATCATTTCTTCTTCCAGTGATTCATGATTAAGATAATCTTCTCATAAACTTTGTTTACTTCAACTAGTGAAGGTCCTTCTACTGAACTTGGTGAGTTCCTTCTTCAATCTGCACTTGTGTGTTTCAATTCTAGTAAAAATTTCCAATAAAATAAGCACCTAGAGAATAACAATCTTATGAACCACATTCTTGAGCCCCAAAGACCTTGCACTCCTCATCAGCTTGTGTCGCCCCCAAGATCACCTCCACCAGATAACATGGCTCAGCCTCCACCTAGGCCTCCATTTGTGGTCAATACCTTTGGCCCAATAAATTTTAGGGGAATGGATGGTTATCCTAATGTTGTGCCTCAAGATGTTAGAAGTAGATTGCCAAAGTTCCAAGGGAATAATGCCATAACAGGTGATCAGCATTTGAAACTCTTTATTATGATGGAGGATTTTGAAATTGGATTTGAGGATGTGTACATTCAAATTGTTTTCATACACTTTAGAAGAGGATGCAAGGGATTGGTACAAGGCTTTGCCAAATAATTCTATTGATTCTTGGACTGAAATGCAGAATGCATTTAAAATTGCAATATGGTGACAAGATTGATCCTAGGTTTCTATTGTCTGAATTTGAAAATATCAAGAAGAACCCCAATGAATCAGTGCATGACTTTAATACAAGATTTAACAAGACATTGAGAAGGCTTCCTATTAATTTGAGGCCATGTGATGAGTCTTGCTTAATCAAATATGCAGATGCATTTGATAAGAAAGCAGCCTATTACCTAAGAGACAAGAACCCTACCAATTTAAGGCAGGCCTTTACCATGGCACTACAGATTGAAAATAACATTAAGGCCATTGGGAAACCTCTCAAGAGAGATGGTGTAAAGTTGATAAACCCTGAAAAACCTCAAGCTAGCAAGGGTGTAGACTTGGAGGAAGTGGTGAAAAATTTGGCAAGGGCTGTCAAATAAATCTCATACAAGTTAGCCTAGGTAGAGAAGGGAATTGGGCAGACTTCACAAGGTCAGCAAAAAGCACAAAACCATGAAAGATTTTCCAATCATCCTAGGGGTGATCAAATATCTGATGATAGAGGGAAAGGACCCATGGGGTCTATAAATAGACATCCTCAAGCACATGTGAAGGAAGAGTGTTACCTGATCCCCTAACTGCTAGGGTTGCTGCTGTTGAGGAAGTTGTTGATATTGATTGGTGTGATAGGTGTTTTCTACCCCATCCTCCATGTGAAATGGACTAGCAAGATGGTGAAGCTAATAATGATGATGGTACTGATGATGATATCTACATGGTGGGCTGTTCTTCAGGCTCACAAGAAGGAGCAACATCAACTGAGGTAATAAGTGCAAGGACAGCTGCAACCTTTTGGGATTGCATCAAATGGGTACAAGTCCTTCTTCCCTCTCATACTCTTGAGGTAGATGTAGTGCAAGCTTTTGAGATTCCTAACAATGACTTTGAATACTTAAGAGCTTTGATGATTAAGAAGTATGATGGTGGTATCCCTTCGGAGGAAGATAGACAATTATTAATGAATGTTGTTGTGGCTCAAGAGAAAGAGTATAACACTAGGAGCAAGGTTGTTAAGGGAGTTGGGCCTCAAGCCAAACCTAAAACACCCTTGCTTACAAGTATTCCCAAAGAAGCTCCTAGAAGAGAAACACCTACCAAAATCTCTGTTGTCCCAAGAAAAAATTTCAGTCCTCCTCATGCCCAAGCTGCCAAGAATCCCATGCCATCTAATGAATCTACTTGTTTCCATTCCAATGTTGCCTTGCCAAAGAATGTTCCATATGACATAGCCCAAGTATTGAGCCAAATCAAAGTGAGTGTTCCAATCATTGAGTTGCTTAGGATTCCTGAGCACAAGAAGAGAGCATTTGAGTACTTGGGATTGAAAGAGGAGAAGAGTACCCCAAGCAGAAATGTAAACATTGTTGAAACTCCTCCTCAAATCATTGCAGACCTTGAAACACCACCAGCATTAGAGGATCTTGGAGAAACACCTGAGGTATACTTGGGGACATCCTTGGTTGATTCCCAATTGAATGTTGATCCATTCTTTACAAATTTGATCATAAAGGATAGACTACTTCACAATTGTATGTTTGATTCCGGTGCATCATGCAATGTCATGCCTCTAGAAGTCATGAATGAGTTGGATATCAAAGTGACAGCAGCCTATGGAAAGTGTACTACCATGGACTCAAGAGAAGTGTTGGTAGTTGGTTGTGTGAAGGGTTTGGTGGTACAACTTGCAGCCTATCCGGGTAAGAATTTGAAACTTGATGTTGTGATTGTTGATTGCCCTGCCAAATGGGGTATGCTTTTGTCAAGAAAGTGGGCTGCAAGTGTTGGTGGGACTGTTCAAATGGACATGTCTTTTTCCACTATTCCCATTGAAGGCAGCCTTGTCAAGCTCTATGGAGAAAAGAAGATGTTACACCTTATTGAAGATCCCAACAATGCTTCCTATGAGGTGTTGTTTGCTGATGTATATGCTAATAACTTTTTTGGGTTTCCTGATTGAAAAGAACACAAGATGGATCAATAAAAGTGACTTGAATAGGTAGTTTCCCCTTGGACCTTGCTATTTGATGAAGCTTGCTCCAAATTTGGAAATAGTGCTGGTATAATTCTGATTTCTCCTAGCTTGGAAGAGTTTGTTTTTTCCTTCAAGCTTAATTTTGAATGTACTAACAACATTGCTGAGTATGAAGCCTTGTTGTTGGGTCTGAGAATTGCATGGAAGTATGGTGTCAAGGACATCATTGCAAAAGGAGATTCAGAGCTAGTTGTCAAACAAATAAGAAAACTATATGCTACAAAAAATCAGTGGATGAAACAGTACAAACATGCAGTTTGGGATCTAATTGAGATGTTTGATTCCTTCAACATTGTGCATCATGATAGAAGTTTCAATGTTGCTGCTGAACAAGTTGGCAGTGTTGGGGTCAAGATTTGGAAATTGCACCATTTCACCTTATTGTGAGTACAATATTGAAGTGTTAACTAGGCCAACTGTCCCTGACAACATCAAGCATTGGCAAGTGTTTAATGATGATGCTCAAGTGCAAAGGTTCTTACAAAATCAAGGTGAGTTTGCAGATCAGAATATTGATTGGGAACCAATGGTGTGTGTGACTGAAGGAAGAGATACTTTGTTTGGAAAGGATATTATCCAATTGAAAACTAACACCATTCCTAGAGGTCTTGTTGCACTTGAGTCAAATTTTGACAATGCTGATTGCATCATCAATAGAAACATGTCTACCTCAAGGGATGTGGAAGAGCATAACTTGGGCACTAATGATAAACCAAGAAAATTTTGGTTGGGCAGTAATCTAAACAAAGAAGAAAAATAGTCCTATGTTCAACTATTGAAGAAATATCAGGACTGTCTTGCTTGGTCTTATTCAGAGCTGAAAGCATACAGAGAGGACTTGTTTCAGCATGAGATTCCTCTTGAAACAAATGCCAAGCCCTTCAGACAAAAGCAGAGGCCAATTAATCCACTCCTCTCAATGAAGATGCAAGATGAATTGAAGAAACTGAAGGAGGGAGGGATCATTCAGCCCACAAGGTATTCATCTTGGGTTACAAACCTTGTGCCAGTCAGAAAGAAAAATGGAGATATCAGACTTTGTGTAGACTTCAGAAATCTAAATAGAGCTTTATTGAAAGAAAATTATCCTTTTCCAAACATGGAAAACATTCTGTAGTTAGTGACTTGATCTGAATTGTTGTCCACCTTGGATGGTTTCTCTGGCTACAATCAAGTTGTTGTCAAGGAGTCAGAAAGATTTAAAACTACCTTTACCACTCCTTGGGGAACATATGTCTATGTAAGAATGCCTTTTGGTCTCATGAATGCTGGAGCTACCTTCCAAAGAGAAATGGATGTTGCTTTTGCTGGTTACATAAATGACTTCATTGCAGTTTATCAGGATGATGTGACTATGTTTTCAAGGAGTAGAAAAGATCACTTGCAACACTTGGAAAGAATGTTGATCAGATGTAGAGAATATGGAATTTCTCTCAATCCAAAGAAGTGTCATTTTGGGGTGCAAAAGGCCAAGTTTCTTGGTCATATTGTTTCAAAGGCTGGTGTCATGATTGACCCTGAGAGGGTAGAAGCAATCAGCAAGGTTCCAATTCCAAGAACAAAGAAGGGCATCCAATCCTTCTTTGGGAAGATCAATTTCATTAGAAGGTTTGTGTCTAATTTTGCTGAATTGACTCTTCCTATTACATGCATGTTAAAGAAAGACCAAGTTATCAAATGGGAGGAGGCTGTTATTCAGGATTTTGAAGGAATCAAAGAAGCATTGAAACATGCACCTGTCTTGGCAGCTCTGAATTACAAGAAGCCTTTCCAAATCTTCTCCTTTGCTTCTGAAAATACCATTGCATCTATTTTGCTACAAAAGGATGAAGATGGGGCTGAGAGGCCTATTGCCTTCTTTAGCAAGGCTTTACAAGCTGCTGAGTTAAAATACACAATCATGGAAAAACAAGCATTTGCCTTGGTGAAAGCAACAAAGGTTTTCAGGCCTTATATCTTAAGTTCAAAAGTTGTTGCTTATGTTCCCCACACCATGGTAAAAGACATCTTATCAGAGATGGAGATCTCAAGAAAAAGATGTAGATGGGTGAACAAACTGCAGGAATATGACATGGATATCCAAACCACAAAGTTGGTGAGAGGTTTGGGTCTTGCTAAGCTCATGGCTGAGAGCAACTTGCAGACTGTGGAAGTGAATGAAGTAGAGGAAGAAAGGGAAGATGTTCTTGAGAAGTTGGTAAGTTCTGAGTGGTAGGATGTAATATTTTACCTCAGACACCTATGCTGCCCTGATCATTTGAATAAAAATCAGAAAAGAGCCCTCAAGCTGGCTTCTCAAAAATACATCATCACTGACTTTGGGCTGGCTTGGAAGAACCCTGAAGGTGTCCTCTTGAAATGTGTAACTGAAGATGAAGCTCCCAAAATAGTTACTGATTTCCATGGGGGAGTTTGTGGAGGACACTTTGCTGGAAGGGTTACAACACACAAAATTTTGAGAGCTGGTTATTGGTGGCCTACTCTCTTCAAAGATGCAACCCTGCTGGTTAGAAAATGTGAAAGCTGTCAGCATTTCTCTAGAAGAATGAAAGCTTCAGGCTCCCTTCCTTTGCAGTCTATATCAATTGAAGCTCCTTTCAAATAGTGGGGAATGGACTTCATTGGTGAGATTTCAGACCCTTCTAGTTCTAGACATAAGTGGATCCTTGTAGCCATAGATTACTTCACCAAGTGGGTAGAAGCAATCCCCACCAAGAAAGCAACACACCAAGTTGTTATGGACTTCTTGTTGAATCACATCATATGCAGATTTGGTGTGCCAGTAAAGATTGTTGCTGATAATGCCATGTGTTTCAGAGCTAAGCCCTTGATGGCAATGTGCAAGGAGTATGGAACCAATCTGACTTATGCTTCAAACTATAACCCTCAAGGGAATGGACAAGCTGAGTCCAGCAATAAGAACTTGTTGAAGATCATTAGGAGAACCTTGGAGTTGAACAAGAGAAAATGGGGTGAACAACTGAAATTTGTAGTTTGGGCTAATAGAATCATTGCCGAGAGAGCTACTGGTAAGAGCCCCTTTGAGTTGGTGTATGGAACTCAAGCTCTGCTTCCCTTACATCTACAATTATCTTCATTTCAGTTTGTTCAACAACTTGAAGATCAAGAGGTCAGTCCATATGAAGCAAGGATTAATCAGATTGTTGAGCTGGATGAGAAAGAAGAGCATCCCACAAAAGGCATGTCAGATTCAGAGAGAAGTTGAAGAGGTTGTTTGACAAGAAGGTCACTCCTAGGGCTTTCAATGTTGGAGATCTGGTTTTGTTTGTGGGATAACATGCATGAAGATAAGGGAAAACATGGTAAATTTTATGCATTGTGGATGGTCCCTTACTCCATTGATATCAGAATTGGTGAAAATACCTTTTTTCTCAAGGACTTAGATGGGGAATTGCTTGAACTTCCTATTAATGGAAGGCATCTGAAGCATTTCTTGGATTAATCCCCAAATTTGAGGTATGCACCACTTGTATAGTGTATAGTCTTTGTTTTTTGGCTCTGTTTTTGCTTGTTTTTGTCAGTTTGTGGTTTGCCCTGTTCTTGGTAGCCATTTTTTGTCGATTGGGTCTAGTTTTTCTGCCCTACATTTTTGACTCCATTTCCCAATGGTTGTTTTTGGCACTTGGTCTACTTCTTTTGTTCTTGTGGCACTCTTTGGGAGTGCCCATCCCCGAGTAGGAGCTGATGTTGGTGCCATTTTTGAGCTTGCACCATTTTGCCCTAAATTTTTCCTTCATTCTGCGTGCTCTGAAATGTTTTTCTCTCAAATTGGTGGTCTACAACTTTTCCCTCCTTTCTTGAATGCCTTGAAATGCTCACAAACTTGTTGTTTTGCCCCAATTTGAAAGAAATCTACATGTGTGCCCTATTTTGTGCCCTAATTTTTCCAAAATCTGTGGGCTCTGTCATTTTTCCTTTTTTCCTGATCATGGAAGTTTAAAATTGATTGATTTGCACTTGTATGCCATTGAAAATCCAATTCCATGATAAAAAATGCTTTAAAAACATGTTTCAGTTGGTTCAATTTTGAGAAATTTGTCGTCCTTAGTGAAAAAATCAAATTCTAGGGCATCCCTGGCATTTTCTGTGTTTTGATGGTCAGACGGGCGTCATTTTCCCATCAATTTCTTCTTCAACATTCATCAGCAACATGGCTTGTTCTAATTTGAGGGGTCATTTCAAATTGTTTTTTAACGGTCGCTTTTTACTTTTTTGGAAAAAGGGCGAATCCTTTTCCCATGGCAAATTTTAGCTCAAAAATCTTCTCCTATGTGGCCATGTTTTGATTGGACAAGGTACGGGTCTTTTCTAAAAACTTAACATTTTTTGTTTTTTGGCAAAAAAATGCCTAGGGTTGCAATGAATCAGCTGGAACACGTGGCACGTGTTCAGAGAAAAGGATGGAAGGTAGGGAAGGTTTCGGGTGAAGTTTTTTGCCTTATTTGGTTAAAAGATTAAAGTCATGGAAAAAATGCCAAAATCCCCAATGAATCAAAAAGAGGTGGACATGTCATGTTTTATGGAGGGATGGAACCTTGGTAGGCAAGTTTGATTTTTTTCCTTTGGCTTTTTGAAAAGGAGTAAAAGTTATGAAAAGGGCCGCAGGCCCACAGGCCCCAATCAAAGGTGACATGTGGCTGAGGGAAAGGTGGAGGTATGGGAGGTGGAGGAAAATGGTGAAATTTTTCCTTTTTGGAAAATGTTAGAAAAATTTGTTAAAATATGAAAAATAAGAAGCTGCCCCGTAGCCAATCAATGAGGACACATAGTGTCTGCGGGAGGGCAGTAGAGTGTCGGCGGAGGAAAAATAGAAAAAATTTCCTTTTTCCAAAAAGTGGAAAAATGTGTAGAATTGAGCCGCGATTCTGTATGGGGTCACTATTGGCACATGTGTCAGGGACAAAATCATGAGGTAGGTCCATGCGGGGATAATTTTGGAAAATTTTCCATTTTTTCCAAAAAAGGTGGAAATGTGTAGAATCTGTCCGCGATTCCACTGGGACCCATATTGGGACACGTGTCAAGCTCATTTTCAAAGGGTGGAGGGGCAGAGAAAAATGTCAAATTTTTACATTTTTCCAAAAGTGTTAAAATGTCAAAAAGTGATCCCAAGCCCATTTCCAATCACATTGTGACACGTGGAGGGCTCAGATTAAAGGATAAAGGAAGATCAATGGTAACTGTGCATTTTTTAGTTTGGTCGCCGTGAAATCTCCAGGAAGTTTGGAGATGTTTTTTTACATCAATTTTCATCAAATTTTTGACAAATTCATGTCGTTTATGCCTACAAGGACCAATGCAATCAGTTTTGAGGATCAATTTGAAGATCAGAGATGTTTTTGAAATGAATTTTTTCCCTAACCCATCAGAAAATGTGAAATATCAGATCCAAAAGTTGAAGAGTCAAATTTTGGAGGGATAAGGATGAAATAATGAAAGGAAGGGGGTCTGCATGCTTTGAAGATGAAAAATGTGCCTCCACAATGGATAATGATGTGAATTTTGCAATGATTCATCTCTTTTTGAGACAACTGGAAACTTTTTGGACGTGTTCTGTTAAACATCCCTGTCTGCGAATCATGAGGAATTTTTGTAACAAATTTGATCCTTTGGCATATTCTTTTCTTGGGAAAGAAGGCTCGAAGGAGATTGAAAGCTATATATTGCATGAATTTTTCATGCAAAGGGTTGGAAGAGTTTAAAAAATCCCTAGAAAACTAAAAATTTCATGGGAAAATATGGGAAGAAGCCCATTCTCTGAGTGACCACTTGAGAAACTCATGTAACTCTCTCTGTATCAGATTTCAAATCATGTTAAGTTGGTTGCACATGTATAGCCATTAACAAGCTCTGAGATTGTTTTTCAAAACATTCCCCTGCTGATAAATCTGATCATTTTTGAGTTATTTTGTGTTGTCTTTGGGAAAAATATGTGAATGCTTACATTTCAGAATGCATTTCAAATTTGTGTTTCTTGTTTCCTGTTGCAGTCTTGTGTTTAAAATCTCTCTTGATCATACATGGTCTCATTTCTTGTGATAGTTTAGTGGCATTTGCAATCTCACATTCAGAAGAGCTTTCATCTGATAAAGAGATAAACAAATTTAAAATCACTTTACCTTCCTTGATTTCAGAGATTGTTTGTAAACCTTTGGGTGCACCTTAGGTCATGATTAAATAGTGATTGCTAAATGCTTCATTGGTTCATTCTAACTCAAGATTTTGTGATAGATGATCAAATATTGTGTGGAAAAGTGCAGATCTGAGGCCTCCATTTGATGCACATATCCTGGTTGAAGGGATGATTAACCATTTTGATACTTTATGCTGTTAAGTTTTCTCCATATTTTGCTGAAATCCTCAAAGAGTCTGGCGGACCTTGGTTTGTCTTGTCTAAACTCCCACCCAAAAAATCATTCAAAACAACTAATCCTACCCTGTTTTACCCCTGTTTTGACCTGTATACCCACAGAAGATCAAAATCCATTTGCTAAAGTATGCAGAACAGATCAGGATTTCAAAATGTCTTCAGTAACCCTTGCCTTGCATTGAAAGTATCTCCATAATCTAGAAGTGACAACTTGTGAAAGTTAGATTTGGAGTGTTGATCATATTTTCCCAAGGCCCTTTTTCATACTATTTACACAAATTGAGGGATATCTTCATCTCCTTCACCATTTGAGGGTTACAAAATAGGTTCTCTTACCTTGGTTGAAAGGCACAACCTAAAATAGTTAGGACAAGATCAAGTCCTATTTGAGTGCTATCCATCTCTCCACAAATCTGAGTGCCAGTTAGATCATATCCCTGGCTACAAAATGACACACACCATGATCCATCTGTCTTCAAGCTTCATGCCATATCTTTGATGCTGCTCAGACTGAAAAGGAGAAAAAAATTTGGGAATACTTATTTCCAAAAAGGAATCATATATTTCTAGTTCCCAAAAATTTATAGGAAGTTTCATCCTCTAATGCAACTAGATTTTTGGTGGGAGATACATTAATTGTGGAGAACCAATATTTCAAACATATCACATGTTTGGTTGTATTTGAGTCTTACATACTGCATAAAACTTTGAGCAAGTGATTCTTGGTGAACAAGTTAGCCCAAATTGGGTGAACTTCACATTAAATATTGTCTCTTTGTGTTGTGTTATTTTATTCTACACTTTTATTTGAGATCTATAATATTTTTTGCATATTAGTTTCTACTATTGCGATTCTGTGAGGGATTACTTCCGCATATTTTATCTGTTATTTCCTAACAATTGGTATAAAATCCTGGTTTGGTTTGCTGAAGTGTTGAATACACATTGGAAATTTTTATCTTGAGTGGGAGCTATGGCAAATGATGGAAGATCTAGGGTTGATAAATTCAATCTCCTAGAATTTTAGTCTTTGGAAGATGTAGATGGAAGATTACCTTTATAAGAAGGATCTTTATATCTCCACATTGTCTGAGAGGGTGAACAAACCCTTGAGCATGACGGATGTGGAATGGGATTTTCTAAATGGGAAGGCACTTGGGACAATTTGGCTGTGTCTTGTGTCTTCGATATTATTTAATGTTTCAAAGGAAAAGAATATAAAAAAATTGATGGATGCATTAGGGAAGTTGTATGAAAAACCATCTACGTCTAATAAGATATTTTTAATGAAAAATTTGTTTAATATGAAGATGTCTGAGAATTTTTCAGTAGCAGATCAAGGTCTAAATGATTTTAATACGGTTGATAAATATGCTAGCTTCAGTTACAATAGAATTTGATGAAGAAGTTAGGGATTTATTAGTTTTGTGCTCTTTACCTGAGAGTTGGAATATCACGATAATGGCGGTAAGCAACTCTGGTTCCATGCTAACTCAAAGTTTAAGTTTGAGGATGTTGTAGGGGTGATTCTAAGTGAGGAAATGTGTAAGAAAAAGATCTATTGAAATCTTGTACTTCAGGGAATGATTTGATAGTGGAAACTAGAGGGAGACAGAAGAATAGAGGAAGCCGTGGAAAATCAAAGGATCAAACAAGGTGAAAATCCAAAAGCAAGATAGTATGTTGGCATTATGGAAAGTCTGAGCATGTAAAGAAGGACTATTGGGAGATTCAGGACAAGAAGAAACAACAGGAAGAAAACAAGGAGGAAAATGTTGCAAAGGGTAATGTATGTCAGGATTCTTTGATTCTTTCTTTGCACAATATTATTGAATCTTGGGTTTTAGATTCGGGGGATTCTTTCCATGCTAATCCACATAGGCCTTATTTTTTTTACTATGTTCAAGGAGATTTTGGGCATGTTTTTCTTGGTGATGATGAACCTTGCAGCATAGTTGGAAAAGGTTATGTTCAGGTTAAGATGTAGAATGGAAATACTTGGCTATTGAAGGATGTCAAACATGTGCCTATATTAAGATGAAATTTGATATTGACAGGGCAATTAGGAAGTGATGGTTGTACTATGATATTTACAGGTGGAATCTTGGAAGGTTACCAAGGGTGCTCTTGTGGTGGCAATAGGTAAGAAGGTTGGAACCTTGTATTTAACCACTTATAGCACTAAGAGAATTTGTAATCTTATAAGCTTCAAAAGTAGATACAACATTGTGGCACTATAGGCTCAGTCATATGAGCCATAAGGGCATGCAGATCATAAAGAAGGATTTTCCTAGATATACAAAACATATGTTTGGAGTTCTGTGAGGATTGCATATATGGGACAGAAAAAGCCAATGTAGTAAGGTTTCTCAAGGTTGGACCTACAAAGAAAGAGAGTAAGGTAGAGCTGGTGCATTCTGATGTACTGGGGATCCGGCTCAGGTATCATCTCTTTGGGGTTTAAGTTATTATGTTAATTTTATTGATGCTATGAAACAAAGGAAATTTTGGGTTTATTATATTAGAAAAAAAATCTGATGTATTTGACACTTTTGTTAAATGGAAAGCCTTGGTAGAGAATGAAACAGGTCTTAAGCTAAAATGTCTCAAGTCAGACAATGGAGGGGAGTATTGCAGTAATGAATTTTATGATTACCCTATTCTAAGAATGGAATCCATAGGAAAAAATACGGTTCCAGGAACTCCGCAGCAAAATGGGGTATCATAAAGGATGAACAGAACAATAATGGAATGTTGCTAAGAGCATGAGGTTACATGCAAGACTGCCTCTTTATTTTTTATGCAGAAGCAGTGAGCACAGCTGTCGTACTTGATAAATGCAAAGGACCCTCAAGTGCCTTGTAATGAAGGCATACCTGAGGAGGCTTGGTATGGTAATGAAACATTGATTATTCATTTCTTAGAGTCTTTGGATGTGAGGTATTTGTTCATATAGACAAGGATGATAGGACCAAGCTAGAGGCTAAGTTAGAAAAATATACTTTCATTGGTTATGGTGGTGATGACTTTGGATATAACATGTTGGAGTGATTAAGGAAAGAAAATCATTCGATCTAGGATATGTGGTATTTTAATGAGAAAGTCATGTATAAGCAGTAGTTGCAGGAAAATAGGGAAGAATCCAAGAAAGAATATGCAGTGGTAGAGAATCTTCATGGATGGAAAGGGGCTAGTGACAACATGAATCAGTTCAGGAACCTCCTCAACATTGAACCCCAAACTCATATATTGAGGAGGTATTCTAGGGTAAGAAGAGAACATGAACATTTTTCTTCTTCTCTTTATTATTTATTACTCACTGATATTGGAGAGCCAGAGAGCTTTGATGAAGCAATGCAGGTAGATGCTAGGAAGAAGTGGGAGCAAGCCATGGATGAGGAGCATCAGCCCTCTCATGGAGAACTAGACATGGGATTTGGTGAAGCTACCTGAAGGCAAAAGAGCATTACAGAACAAGTGGGTGTTCAGAGTCAAAGAGGAAGAAGGAGGCAAGAAAAGATACAAGGCCCGGTTGGTGGTCAAGGGGTTTGCACAGAAAAAAGGTATAGATTTTGATGAGATTTTTTCTCCTGTAATAAAAATGACTTCTATTAGAACTATTCTAGGAATTTAGTTGCTAGTAGAAGACTTACACTTAGAGCAGCTTGATGTAAAGATTAACATTTCTCCCATGGTGATTTGGAGGAGGAATTATATATGCTAGCAACCAGAGGGCTATGAGGTCAAAGGTAAAGAGAGAGATGGTGTGCAAACTGAAGAAGAGCTTGTATGGCTTGAAACAAGCTCCACGTCACATGGTATAAGAAATTTGATAGCTTATGATGGAGCAAGGTTATATTAGAGTGTCATTCTGACCATTGCGTGTATACAAAGAAATTTGAGTGATGGTAGTTATATTATCATTTGTCTGTATGTGTGATGACATGTTGTGTTGTAGGTAAAAACATGCAGGAAATAAAAGTACTCAAGAAGCAGCTAAGTGAATCCTTGTGCTATGAAGGATTTGGGGGCAGCCAAACAAATCCTTGGTATGAGGATATCTTAGGACAGGAAGGAACGGAAGCTGACTTTATCTCAAGAAGAGTACATTAAGAAGGTCTTGGAGAGGTTTAATATGCAAGGATGCTAAACCGGTTGGTACTCCTTTGGCAGGCCATTTCAAGTTATCAAAGGAACAGGTGTCCCAAGACTAGATCTAGGAGAGAAACCAGATGTCCAAGGTACCTTACTCATCAGCAGTTGGTAGTTTGATGTATGTCATGGTGTGCACCAGGCCTGATATTGCATTAATGCAGTGGGAGCGGTGAGTAGATTTATGAGTGATCCAGGTAGAGATCACTAGGCAGGAAGTAAAGTGGATCCTTCAGTATTTGAGATGCACCATGGGGACAACATTGTGCTATCAGTGGATCAGACACCACATTATGTGGTTATGTAGATTCAGATATGGCTAGAGATGTAGACAGTAGGAGGAGCATGACAGGTTATGTTTACACTGTAGGTTGGGACATACAGTGAGTTGGATTTCACGGACTACAAAAGTTGGTGGCTTTGTCAACCACAAAGGCTGAGTATGTTGCTGCCATAGAGGTAAGCAAGGAAATGATTTGGTTACAACAATTACTTGATGAGTTGGGTCATAAGCAGGAGGAAGGAAAGCTACATAGTGATAGTCAAAGTGTTATACACCTAGCTAAGAACTCTGTTTTCCACTCTAGGATGAAGCATATATAATTAAGGTACCATTTCATTAGGACAGATTTGGAGCAAGAGAAGTTGAAACTGGAGAAGATCCTCATACCACTTCAGAATCCTGCAGACATGATAACCAAGGTGGTCACAAGGGAAAAACTGAAGTTGTGTTCAGCTTTGGTTGGTCTTCACAGAAACTAGTGAAGGGATGAGAAGCTTGCTCAGAGGAAAAGTAGTCTCCAAGTGGGAGATTGTTAGGTTTTGGAGCCTATTTTCATGTTGAAAGTGTTGAAGACTATACACTAAGAGTTATTTTACGGCGGGTCCCGCTCACAGTTGAGCGAGTCTTACTGGGGTTCGGGGGCGATAGCCCCCAAAATCTGCTGTGATGCTTAAAATGTATTTATATCGGGTGTGATTTATCTCAACCCATGGGTGGGTTTTTTGACCAATAGGTTTATGGGACAATTAATATGTTGATTGTTTTTCCAGCCATGATTTTGTAAAACTAGTTGAAAGCAATCGCGTCTTTTAAATGGTTTTGTCATATGGTAATGTTTATGTTTTGAACCCAAGGTTGTAAGCCTATGGTTTTAGATACCCACGGTTTTGTATTATATTGCTTAAGAGGTCTTGTCTATTTATATGGTCTTTATGCATATGATAATGGGTGATCCAGGTTAATGCATTGCAGATGTGCTTGTGTTTATTTGGGTCTGAATTTTATTTGAGATCTCTTTGTTGAGCATAGCTCCAAACAGATCTGGGTATTTGTATTTGAGAGAGTGGTGGCTTGATAATAAAATCTGAGCAAGTGATTCTTGGTGGACGTAGCCCAAATTGGGTGAACCACGTTAAATATTGTCTCTTCTGTGTTGTGTTATTTATTGTTGCACTTTTATTTGAGATCTGTTAATATTTATGCTGCATATAATAGTTTCTACTGTTGCGATTCATTGAGGAATTTTTCCTGCATATTTTATCTCTTATTTCCTAATTGGCAGTATTGTGAGTATAATATTGAGATATTCAACTAGGCCATCTGTTCCTAACAATGTTAAACATTGGACAAGTGTTCAAAGATGATGCCCAGGTGCAAAGGTTTTTACAGAACCAAGGAGAATTTTCCTAATCAACGTATAGATTGGGAGCCAATGGTTTGTGCAGCTGATGGAAAGGAGACTTTATTTGGAAAAGACATCATTCAGTTGAAGACTAATACTATTCCCAGAGGTTTGGTAGCACTTGAATCAAAATTTTGATAATACTGATTGCATTTTCAACAGACACATGTCATCCTCGAGGGATGTTAAAGAGCATGACCTGGGCACGAAAGATAAACCACGTAAGATCTAACTAAGTGGCAATCTGAGAAAGGAAGAAAAGTAGTTGTATGTCCAATTGTTGAAGAAATACCAAGACTACTTAGCATGGTCTTATTCTGAACTGAAAGCATACATAGAGGATCTTTTCTAGCATGAAATTCCCTTGGAAGCTTCTGCCAAGCTGTTTAGGTAGAAACAAAGGCCAATCAATCCACTCCTTTCACTGAAGAAGCAAGAAGAATTGACAAAGTTAAGGGATGGAGGAATCATACAGCCCACAAGGTACTCATCATGGGTTGCAAACTTGGTACCTGTCAGAAAGAAGAACGGAGATATAAGGTTGTGTGTGGACTTTAGAAACTTGAATAGAGCATCAATGAAGGATAACTACCCTCTGCCAAATATGGACAATATGTTACAATTGGTTACTAGTTTAGAATTTTTATCCACCTTGGATGGTTTTTCTGGATATAACCAGGTAGTTGTGAAGGAATCAGAGTGAATCAAGACTTCCTTTACCACTCCTTGGGGAACATATGTATATGTCAAAATTCACTTTTGGTCTAATGAATGCTGGAGCCACTTTCCAAAGAGAAATGGATGTAGCTTTCTCTGGCTATATTAATGATTTCATTGTTGTATATCAAGATGATGTGACTATTTTCTCAGAAAAAATGAGTGACCACCTGCAACACTTAGAAAAATGTTGTTAAGATGCAAGGAGTATGGTATTTCACTAAATCCCAAGAAGTGCCATTTTGGAGTTCAGAAAGAAAAGCTACTTGGACACATTGTGTCAAAGGAAGGGGTCATGATTGATCCTGAAAGGGTAAAAGCCATTAGCAAAGTCCCTATTCCAAGAACCAAGAAAGGGAATTCAATCCTTTTTTGGGTAGATTAATTTTATTAGGAGATTTATCTCCAACTTTGCTGAACTAACTATCCCAATCACTAGCATGCTAAAGAAAGATCAAAGTATCAAATGGGAAGAAGTAGTTATTCAAGATTTTGCTGGGATCAAAGAAGCATTAAAGAATGCCCCTTTTTTAGCAGCTCCAGATTATAAGAAGGCTTTCCAAATGTTTTCTTTTTCTTCAAAAAGTACTATTGCTTCTATGTGTTGTTGTAGAAGGATGATGAGGGAGCTGAAAGACCAATTTCCTTTTTTAGTAAGGCATTACAGGGAGTTGAGCTAAAGTATACTATCATGGAGAAGCAGTCATTTTCTTTGGTAAAAGCAACAAAGGTCTTCAGGCCATATATTTTGAGTTCCAAAGTCATTTCTTATGTTCCCCACGCCATGGTGAAAGATATCCTATCAGAAATGGAGGTTTCAAGAAAAAATATGTTGATGGGTAAACAAATTGCAAGAGTATGATATGGATATCCAAACAAAAAAATTGGTCAGAGGTTTGGGCCTGGAAAAACTTATGGCAGAGAGAAATCTGTAAACAATTGAGGTAAATGAAGTTGAAGAAAAAAATATTAATGTCCTTAAAAAACTGATAAATTCTTAATGGTACAAGGACATCATTTTTTATCTCAAACATCTACAGTGCCTTGAACATTTGAGCAAGAATAAGAAAATATCACTTAAGTTAGCTTCCCAAAAATATGTCATTACTGATTTTGGGTTAGCTTGGAAGAACCCTGAGGGAGTTCTCTTAAGATGCATTACTGAAGATGAAGCCCCTAAAATAATTGTTGATCTCCATGGAGGAGTTTGTGGGGGACATTTTGATTGGAAGAGTCACAACTCATAAGATCTTTAGGGATGGTTATTAGTGGCCAACTCTTTTCAAGGATACAAGTTTGTTGGTAAGAAAATGTGAATGTTGCCAACGCTTCTCTAGAAGACTAAAAGCTTCAGGATCCCTTCCTTTGTAGCCTGTATCAATTGAAGCCCCATTTAGGCAATGGGGAATGGAATTCATTGGTGAAGATTTCTGATCCTTCAAGTGCTAGGCCATAAGTGGATTTTAGTGGCCATAGATTACTTCACCAAGTGGGTGGAGGAAATCCCCACCAAGAAGGAAACTCACCAAATTGTCATGGATTTCATTCTGAATTATATCATTTGCAGATTTGGAGTGTACCTACAAAAATAGTTGTTGATAATGCCATGAGATTTCGAGCTAAACCTTTGGTGGCTATGTGTAATGAATATGGGATCAATTTGACATATGCTTGAAATTATAATCCCCAAGGAAATGGACAAGCAAAGTACAGCAATAAAAATTATTGAAGATAATTAGAAGAACTTTGGAGTTGAAACAAAAGGAAGTGGGGTGAGCAGTTGAAGTTTTTTGTTTGGGCTGATCGAATCACTGTTAAACGAGCTACTGGAAAAATCCCATTTGAGTTGGTGTATGGAACTCAAGCTCTACTTTTGCCTTGCATATGCAATTATCTTCATTTCAATTTCTTCAACAATTAGAAGATCAAGAGGTTAGTCCCTATGATGCTTGCATCAATCAGATTGTTGAGTTAGATGAAGAAAGAAGGGAATCCCATCAGAGGCATGTAAAATTCAGAGAGAAATTTAAAGAATTTGTTTGATTAAAAAGGTGACTCCAAGAGCTTTTAGTTGTGGGAGATCTTGTGCTATTGTGGGATAGCAGGCATGAGGATAAGGGAAAACATGGAAAGTTTGATGCATTGTGGATGGGCCCTTATTCAATTGACATTCAAATTGGTGAATATACCTTCTTCTTAAAATACCTAGATGGGGAATTGCATGAATTTCCTATTAATGGACAGGCATTTGAAACATTTCCTTGATTGATTTCTCAGAATTGAGGTATGCACCATTTTATAGTGTATAGTCCTTTGGTTTCTTTCTGCTTTCATGTTTTTCTGTTTTGGTTCGTCTGGTCCTTGGCGGACCATTTTTGTTTATTTCAGTTTATTCCTGGGGGTTTGACTTGTGACTCTATTGCCCAATGGATTTTTTGGCACATGGTCTCCTCTATTGTTCTTGTGGCACTCGCAGGGAGTGCCCATTCCCGATTCAGAGTCTGATGTTGGTGCTTAATTTGATCTTGCCCTAGTTTTCTCTAAAAATTCTTCAATCTGATGGCTCTGTCATATTTTTTATTTCCTAAATGGATGCATGAAATGTTTTCTTCATTTGTATGTTGTTGAAGATTTTCTCCATGGTCGTGGATCACATTTGGGCCTTATATCATTTCAAATTTTTCTTTCCTTAAAGAAAGATTCAATTCTGGGCATGAAAATGGTGATTTCCCTACATTTTACATTTTTGACGGGTGTGTTTTCCCATCAAATTATTTCTCAACATCTATGGAAACGTGGTCCTTTTGATTGGATGTGGCATCAATGGGTCTATTTATGAAACTCTAAGTTTGCAAAAAGAGCAATTTTGTCCACGTGGAGGGCCTACACTCATTTTAAGATTGGCACCTCTTGGTTTAACCTTTGGAGTTAGCCAGGAAGACACGTGGACCTCGAAGGTTTCCAGTTGGCCCTGGCCATTTTAGAAATTTTTTTATGCAGCCTATGCAAATTTGATCTAACCATGGACACATGGAGGACTGGCACTCATTTGTACGAGGGGATCCAGTTATTCTTGGTCAACTCCCACCTTAAAAGTTCTTGCCAAGGAGACATGTGGTGAGCTCGTGCTTGTTTCAGGGTCTCCGCTCTTTTGGGCACTTTTTGTCAAAATTCACCAAAGCCTTGTCACATTGGAGGCTTCCGCCAATTCCTTAAAATTTTCAAGAAATAATTTTCCTTAAGTCCTTTCCAAAGGAGTTCCATTTTGTTGGAGGGCGTGGAGGCTCTGGAATTTGGCTCCTCTTTAACGGAAGACTATTAAAAATTTTCAAGTTGAAAGAGATGCTATGAAGACACATGGATTTTCCATTCACCATGGTGTTATTGCTTGTACCCTTTTCAAAAGGCTAAAATTTTCAGACCCTAGACACTGGGTGCCTTCTACTTCAGTCCTTAAAATTTTTCAACATTACCGGATTGAGACATGGTGAGCCCGTTTGTTTGGGGCTCTGCTTTTGGGCACCATATCAAATGGATGCAACTGAGACATGTGGAGGCTTCCTCTTGGATCCTTTTTATACTGAGACTTTTCAAAGGCCAAAAGGTGATTTTCTTGGGCCTAGGCATGATGGAAGGCCCACGCTTGTTTGATCAAGGAACTTGAATCTATACTTCTCCTTTGTAGTTGCACCAAGGAAACACGTGGATGCTCTAATCTAAAGTTGAGAAGGGGAAGAATCAATGTATGGTTGTGCATTACATCTAATTTTTTCTACCATTTTTGCTCCAAGACTCCTGGAGGTGTGAATACACATTGTTTTTCATTGCAAAATCAGATGAAACCTTGCGATTGGTATGTGGAATAATCCATTGCGGACACTTCATTTTTTTAATAGCTTCCAAATTTAGGAGTCCAAGGAAATTCAAAGGTTTCATCTCAAGGTGTTTTGGAATTGATCAGGAACTTGTAAAAATGGATTTCCTGTCAAGTTGGCTAATCCAACAGGTTATACAGAGCCAGAATGAGTCAGAAAATGATTAAAATAGAGATTTGCTCGCACGACATAATAAGAATGATTAGAAGGGCTAAAAAAAATTTATGGCAGCCATCCTAGTCATTAGTCAAGGATCTGAGAAACGTGATGATTCATGATTTTTCCACCTGGAAGCTTTTTGTTGTAAATTTTTTAAACATCACTTTCTGAGACAAGTTGGTAAGAAGTAAAGGAAAAGGTTCTATCGACACTAAAATTTTCCTCCTTAATTTCTATTTGGATTAATGTTGTTATTAGAAATAGGATGTTTTTAAAGTATGATAACTCAGTAGGGTCATCCGATGAGAAGATAACGTTGCATGCCTGGAGACAATGAGAAACCACTAATAATCTGTATAGTACGGTAATTAGTCAAAGTAAATTGAATGTTGTGTGTAAAAGGTAAAGCTCTGAGCCATTTTTCGTAAGGTTCCCCGGATACTGAAATGTTAACATGTGTCAAAGTTAGGGTTCCATGTAGAGAAGTCTTTGGGTTTGAAAACTACGCATGATTAGGAATTAGAAATAGTATATTGGTAATAAGGACAAGGAGTGATGTCATAAATATTTTGTGTATTTTATTTGTAAACTTCCACTAAAAAGGTGGAACACATGAGAAATGATAAGGTTATCTTATCTTAAAAGATAAGGTTATTATGTAAAGATCCATAAGAGTTAAGGTATGGAATATGATTTCAGAATAGGTTTCTTATCCTCTCTTAGAGATTTTGGATAAGGCCTAAAAGTTATTTTAGGTCCTCTGTAGGTCTGAACTTGTTTGAAGGAAGTAGTAAGAAATATTGTATGAAAAGTGTGTGAACATGAAGCCTCTAATTTAGAACTGTGTTAAAGAATCCAAAGAGCATGTAATTGTGAGTTTTCTTTTTTATGAAGACTCATGGAGATCTTGGACTAGGCAAGTGTTTGATTACTTAACACTTGAAGTACTATTCATGGGTGATTAATTGTCGCTGATTTCATATTGATAATATCCTCTTGAACACTTATATTTCAAGATTTAAGTCATCATTACTTTGGAATATTATATGGTATTCTTATGTTTTGTCTGCTAATTAAATTGTTTCTGAAAGATTACAGCACCACCAAACTAAAAGTTGTGCATCGATAGTAAATAATCATAGTGTGATTGCACATAACATGGAGCTTTTCCCAAGTGGGAATTTCTCGCAAAATCGGAAAAGCTCTCCGGATTGAAGGCCGGCTCCTATTCCTCTATTTAGATGCATCCCAAAAAACTTGCAGAGGGTCTTACAAATTTGGGACCTAATCTGAGCTTGCCAAGGAGACAAGGGTAGAAATGCAATAAGAATAAAACTTTACTAAACTAAAGGTGATGCACCGAGGATTTGTTAAGAACAAATTTGTTTTCCAATCTTCTTGAGAGACACAAACCATTACAAAATGCAATGCAATATCATGCATGTGATAAACAAATTTCATTACGTCAAAGATTGATGATGTACAGCAAAATGAATAGAATAGATGTTCAAAGAAAATTCCAGTCATACATGATGAATTCTAATGAAACTTTGATTACAGTGTCATTTTGGGAAAATTTAGGCAAAAAATGGCATTACAATTTCCTGGGAGGTTTTAGAATCCACAAATCATGTCAAAGAGAAGAAGGGAGTGTACAAAACATTGAATGTCCAACCCTTTACAAACATCCCCTCTTGAAAATTTATACACAGGATCTCATCCCTGTGACAATCTTGAGAATGACATTTGTCTTTTATTATGAACCTCCAAGACTGCACCTTCATCCTATAATGGAGGTAGTGTTAAAATCCCTAAAATCACTTTACTCTGTATTTGTTGATTAAGATTTTTAATCCATTTAAAGATATCCTTAGGTGTGTAGTTGAGATAGGGTCTTAATCTTAATTGATCACTTTCGACCTTCACATTAAATTCCAAGATTGTGTGAATCCATCCAAAGTTATGGGCTCCATACATGAATATTTCAATTGAGTTGCTATTCTCAAAGGTAATGATTTCCATTTGTGTTGGGTTTCTGGAATTGTTGCATGCAAGTGCAAATCTGGGTTTCCATTAAAGCACACCATTTAGTTTGATTTTAGTATTTCCAGCTTTTTCTCATTTAGTTTTCCGATTCCTTGTTGTGAAGGTTCTCAAAGATCTAGCATAATCAATTTTATCTTGATTAATCTCCCACCAAAATTATTCAAAAAAATGAATCCCACCTGAACTACCCTTGATTTTCTCTGCGTATGTCCACAAATGTATAAATTCTACTGCCAAAATATGTAGAAGCAATCAGGATTCCGTAATGTCTCTAGTAACCTTAAGCCTGTTTAGAAAATACCACCATTCATTTAGAAGTGACAACTCGTGAGAGTTAAATTGTGGTGCATTGATCATATTTTCTCAGGGTTTCCTTTCAAATTTTTGCAAAGAAGGATATCTTCATTGTCCTTCACCAACAGAGGTTACAAAATGTGTCCTCTCACCCTGGTCGAAAGGCACATCCTAAATAGTGAGGCTAGATCAAATCCTTAATGAAGGTGCTATCTATTTTTCTGATGCCCAAGTGAAAAAGAGTCAGTTGAATCCCCTCCCCGGCTACAAAATGACTCATAATATGATCTTATTTGTCTCTAGTGTCTTGCTAAATCTGTGATGTTGCTCAGATTTACAAGGGAGAATCAATTTGGATACCAATAACTATTGATGGGTAAGTTACTGGTCATTCCAATTCACATATGGTTGGGAAATCCCATTTTAATGTCTATTTACTATTGTGCAATTAGCTAGGGTATTTTTTGCACGTATCAAATATTACTAGCAGAATTATAGCGAGCCTAACCCCGTCTTTTGAACCAAAAAGTAATATTCTAGTTCAAGTACTATTGAAGGTCATTCCCTACAGATCCATTTGCCATAAACATATTATGCCTAGGCGGTCATGTCCTTTCTCAGTGATTCTGGATCTCTAAATAACGTTATCTATTCATTTCCTATAACACTAGCTAGGTGCCCATGCTAAATATCCATTGCAGAGAGTCCCAACACCAATAGAGTCAGTTTACAAGACCTCAGTTTACAACCCCTTATAGGGTGTCCATATAAATCCTATCTCACTATCGCTTCTTTGTTTATAGCATGATTTTACATTAAGCCATTATATTTCTCTTAGTGAACTCGTGATACATGTCACTTACATAAAGAGCATTAATTACGAAATTTATCAAATCACCTATGGACCACATGTATAGAAGTTTGTATGTAAGAAAGTTAATACGTGACCACTGGTCACTATGTATTAGTGGTCTAGTTGGACCATGCATAAGGATCATGATGTCACATACTATCAGTAATGGAGATCCTATTTACAGCATTTGTTTAGGCATAGCTCATAAAAGTTGATAGGCCTTGAAAAGTAGGTAGAATGGGATATAGTGATCTTACAATAAAATTCTACCACTTCTTCAATGGGAATTTACAAAAAGGGTTCTGAAGACCTATAGGTATATGCACCAACTTGATTATAGAAGATGTTTAGGCAAACACATCACACAACATCCATTTAGGGTATATACCATTAGTAGTCCCATTTACAACTAGTAATTCCAGAATGGATGGTGAATCAGGATGGAACTTCACTAGGGTTCTATCATAAGTTCGGAGTTCACCAAGATTAATGATTATTTATGTTAAATCTGTAAACAACCTAGCCATCTTAAATTAGTACGACATACATAGTTTAGTAGACATGAGCATTGAATGCACCAAATATAGTGCATGGGTAATAAGATAATCTGAAAAGTGATATAGTTCACCCTCTTGATGAAAAATAGTGTACACAGATTTGGCCTGCAACCATGATGAAAAATCCAGAGCTAGACCTCTAATATGATATCCCATAAAACTTCATAGTGGACGATACTATGCATCCAGATATCCACTCCAACTTTAGCTCACAATAGGGAATAATCTGTAGGAAGCTGATGGCAGGGGATGTCGTATCCTCGGGCACCAATTCCTTGTAAATCGGTCACCTTATTCTTTCAATTCCGATCATGTCATCTTTCACTTGATCTTGTCCTCTTCCTAATTGCATATAGGGTTTTCACTTTCTCTATATTATGTCACGAATGGCAAATAATACTTCCTTAACGTTGTTACCTGTTTTTAGATTAGGCTAAAAAGTATGCAGGATAGAATTAAGCACTTAGCATATTTCCTAACTCTAAGAAACATCACGATTCCCTATAGGAGTTTGTAACTCTGTAAGAAGAGAGAACTTCCAACAAATGTTCAACTAATGGTGTGGTAGTTCATCGATAATATTTGAAAGTGGGTCTTAACATAGTAAATCACAGTACCGTGATGAGGGTACACTACTGTACAAATGATACTAATTAAGCATCCTGTAAAAGGGATGAAGTTTCCCTATGTGGATCAAGAATCCCACTCAAACATGCGTAGAGTATGATTATCAAATGTAAGAATCTAAAATTCTTATACTTCTCCCCTCTCAAAGATGGTCCCTTTGTTGATAAAAAGGAAAATTGATGGGGTGAGAAGATATCAGTAAAGTAATGTAACTTAAACTAAATGTAGTTTTGGAGAAGATCCCATGAAACACTACATTGCTACAAATACTAGCATAGGAATAATCAATAATTTCTCTAATACCTGACTGGATAAATGATTCCCTAGACCATGTAAATAATATGCCCCAATCTTAATGTTTGAATTCCCTGACATTGAATGATACCAAAGGCTAACCCATGGATAAATGATGCTCTCTTAAAGAATGTAACACAAAAATGAATGTCGCACTACCTGTCAAGTGTGTAACTGGAAAGATATCAGCTAGAATACTCAATGGACAAAAGTAGTTACGATCTGGACTACATCATTTGATACATGTCCTTCATAGGATTACTAGAGAATCATGGTTCCGGTTTTGATTCCCAAAATGTATCACTGTGAAACATATAGTAGACCAGGTCACAATGAAAATTTTATCCTGATGTGACTTCTGCAACTCATCAGTGGTCGCATCTTGATTTCAAATAAGTCTTTAATTAGTCACCATGTCACAATCAAAAGGAATTGATAGGTTAGACTACCTCAAAGGCCTAAGAGGGACTTATCTAATGATATCTAATGTTAATCTAGTTAGGAAGACTAAAACACTGTAAATGAACTAAATACGTAGTATGGTGTAAATGTAAATAAATATTCTAAATGAAAATGAAACCTTAATGTGTAAGAGAAGAGTAAGGAAAAGACTCATAGCTGATAACATAAATATTATTCACACAATGTCGTAGATCTAGAAATAAAATATAGAAGTGTGGATGAACCCTCAAGGGCCATGTAAAGGGTAGATCTAAACTATTTGAGATGACACAGGCACTGGGAGTGTACTGGGGAACCACAGGGTGCCCTAGTCCTAAACCATACAATCTGGGTGCTTGAAATAAACAAAAATGATCAATGAACCTCAATATGGTATGGTCTGGAACTAAATGTCTCTGAGTACTTCACATTTATCACTGGATTCATGCTTCAGATGAACTGGAGAATGACCCCGTAATGCAAGGAGAATATAAACCCTATAAAAATGAAAAATACATATGAATGGGATGGAATGACCTCAGCCTCAACTAGTGGACTTATCACTGAGCATTGCACTACATTTCAGACCCGGATGTAGTTCTGGTGTGTGTGTGTGTGTTATGCCCTAGGTGCTCTTGTGCCAGTCACACTTTGTGAAGTAGAAAGCAATAATAGCTATAGAAATGTAAGTAGCATGTGTGCATGGAATAGAATAGAATCCCTCCCCCTATGAAGTGTGTGTGATGCAAATCTCCTAGCTTGAATGCATGACACTATGTGGATGCAAGTGATGCAATGGATGTAACCCTAGATGGAGTGATAGTAGTGATAAGATGCAATGACCTAGGACCCTTATTATGGTCTTATAAATTTATATTTATAGGATCTCAAGCTTAATTTTGTAATTAATCCCGAAAAGGCCCACTGAGAAAGAAGATAAGGATGAAAACAACTAGAAGTGACCCAAAAATGAAGTGGAAGAGGTTATGCATAGACTTGGGGCACCGAATGGGACTCTGGCACCTCGAGGCACCCCAGTATAGGCTGGGGCACCCTGATTTTAGGCTAGAATGTTAGAAAGGTCATGAAATGGGCTGATAGGTATCGGGAAATATGCGGGAAAGATGAAATAAAAGATAATAAAAAGATGGCCAAAAGGTGGGATTAATTAGTACTTTGTACACTTGAGAACCTTCTAAATAGTAGTATAAGACCAGGCTAAATATTGTCTAATGTGTAATATTTGTGTCTACATTTTCCCCCACTTTATGTTGGTGAGTGGAAAGCTCAGGTAACATAAAGTAGATAGAGATTCGTACCTGATAACCATGTAGAGTGTAGAAGAAGACGTGCTGATGGACTAGACTCAAGCATGGAATGAAAAAAATAAAAATGTGGAGGAGTGTGGATTCTAAAGATGAAAAATGTGTATAAAAAGTGATGAGAGTGAACCTAGGGTAGAATGCATGTGTAGCTACTGTTGTGTGTAGTGTACCTACATGGTTAGTATGGCAAGTACCTATAGTATCATGTTGTGTTGTCATTGTCATTGTTGTTGTTGTTTCCCCCAATTTGACTACTTGTTTCTCATACGATGGACCTACAAGGAGAAAATGATCAAGTAGTCAAATATGTATGTATGTAAAAATGTTGTGTAAAATACGTAAATGTAAAGTACGCTAGATTAGAAAGTATAAATGGAAAAATGGAATGTGCACCTAATCCATGTTCGAGAAAAAGGGGGTAGAAGGATATCATGTAGTGTTGTGAGTTTTTTCAGGTGATCTCATGCCACCCTGGCTGAAGAAGTATAGGGAGGAACCATGATGTATCCTCCAACCTTTAACTACTTCTGCTAAAATGTTGGAAGAGATCTTTATACTGTCCTAGTTTTTTGGGTGATCTAATGCCACTGGATGGAGAAGTGTAGAGAGGCACACCCATTGTAACCCTGAGCCTATAACTACTCTGCAAAATTTCTGAAGGACACCATTTCTTGTTGAGGCCATTATGTATGGAGTTCGTAGACTGGTCTAAATATCACTAATGCCTGTGTGTGAACCGGTGTAGATACGTTGTGTTAGTAGAAACCCTCAATGATGCCCCCCCTCTTTGGGGGCACATGCGATGACCCTAGAAGGAGAATGTGGCCCCAAAAGAGGACCAACCACACTCTGACCTGTAGAACTCTACCCTGTAGGGGGAAAGGGAAACACTTGGTAGATACCAAGGCACACACAAAAGGGGATGGCTAGCCAATACAAGTGTTAGTCCAAACACATGCATGTAAATAAGACAAGTGTAAAATACATAGATAATGTAAAACTACCAAACAAAGTAGTGTAAACACGTAAGAAAACAAGTAGACCACACAAAGCAGGTTTCAAACATGGGACATCACTCATGATGTCACAAGACACGCAAGGCCATCATGGCCGTAACAAACAATAGTCAAGTGTGCACACAAGCAAAGGGAAAATCCCACATACAATGGAAAACAAAGCAGACAAGTAAAAACAAACATGTAGTCAAAGAAAACATGTAGTCCTATAAAACAAGTGTTGCACATGGAACACCCATTAGCATGTTAGAGTGAAAACCGATATGTCAAAACATGTATGAACCAGGTAGTAAAATATGCTAAGTAAAAAAAGAAACAATAACACCTTGATAGGATGAATGTGGATGCCCCAAGTGAACCAAGTATAGTAAGGGTAGAAGGTGAGCATCCATACCACGTGTAAAGTCCTGTATTTGTGATCACACTATAAAAAGGCGTAAACGTGCATGTGTGTATGATAATGACATATAAGAAAGAAATCTAACATGTGTAGTAGAATGAGCATGCAAAACACTAGTAAGCAAGAGTAAATGCTACCAAGACAATGCAGTATGTTGTGGATGGATGGAATGGAATGCAAGATGGAATGATAGGAGAAAAATGAGCCCCCCAAGTGAATGGAAGTGTATGCAATGAGGTTCATTTTTTTCCCCCTCAATAGTCAAGAATGAACATAAACGAGAGTGCGTCATCGGGAAATGGTCGAGTAGTGTTGGTTGTGTCTAGTGCGTTGTGATGAGTGTGTATATGTAATGGTGATGAAATGTGACGTGGAGAGGGGTATGCATGGACCCTATAGCCTAAGCGTATACCACGATGTGTTACATGAATGAGTGATGATTTATCCCTAAGCGTATATCACTATAGCATGAGTGGATGGTGAGGAGACATATGGAAAGATGTGCGTCGACCCTATAGCCTAAGTGTATAGCATGACGTGTTGAATGGATGAGTGATGATTTATCCCTAAGCGTATATCACTATATGATGAATGAAGAAAAATGTGACAATTTATCCTATAGTGTATGTCACTATAAGATAGATGGGTGATGAAGGTGTATGAAGCATGGATGAGTGATGTGGGGGATAACAGATGGTGGTGATTTAGCACTAAGCGTATACCACTAAGTGATGAATAAGGTTAGGGTGGTGATTTAGCCTAAAGTATATACCAATAAGTGATGAGTAGGATAAATGATGATGTAATAGAATGATGTAGAATATGCATATAGAATAGGTGATGATTCAGATGTAAGAGGATAATGTAGAATGGATGAAGGGAGTGGTGATTTAACCTAAGGTGTATACCACTACACGATGATGGAAGGTGTGATAATGTAATGGAATAATTTGGAATTGAGAAAATGTAATAGGAGGAGAGAATAGCAGATGATAGAATGTAATAGGATGATGTAGAAGTGATGAAAAGAGTGGTGATTTAACCTAAGGTGTATACCACTATAGTATGTGATGATGGGTGTGGGTAATGATATAGCCTAGAGCGTAGTCACTAGTTTGATGAATGTGGTATGATGACATGTGCATGTAGGAAAGGTCCATTTGATTGGTAAACCCTTGGCAGTCAAGTATAGACCGAGGATCTAGAGTGAGTCATAGGGTGGTGAGTGCAGTGTGTAGATGACAATGAAGTGTAAACAACCAATGTATGTGAATGTGTAGTGTAGGCAATATAATGTAGAATGTAAAGGGTATGGAATGTAATGGAATAGGTGTGTAGTAGAAATAGAATGTTAATGATGATAGATAAAACTAGACCCAAGTATAAGGAAATCTAGTGTAGGATGTAGAATAGGTAAGATGTATGAATGTAATGATATGCAATGTAGAAAAATGGTGAGATGAATCCAAACAATGATGGTGGAACTAGAACCCATGTGTAATGTAATGATATGGAGTGATGTAAATAGGTAAGGTGTATTGAATGCAATATTTGCATGTGTAGGATGTAATGTAGTGTGAAAGATACGATAATTGATAGGTATAGGTAGAAATAGATATGTAATGGCAAAAATGAACTCATATACTCATATGACCTAGCGTAAATGTAGATGTATGAGAGAATGGATACCAAAAAAACTAGGCTCATATAAAATGATGACTAGTGTAGTGTATGAAATGGTATAACTTCTTTTAGTAATGTAGGATGATGGAATGTAAATGTATAAGGTCTTCCTAAAAAAGTGTGTGGGGTTTAGTGTAATGGTAATCCCTCAACAATCTAGTGTGAACTGAAGCACTAGACAAGTCGCATCATTGGGTAATGAGGGTGCTGATAATATATGATGAAAATGTCTGATATGTGAAGAAATGAAAATGTATAGAATGCAAGAGGTGAGGATGTGAGATTGCTTAATATGAGGAGGGGGGAGTTTTCTTAATGGCTATGCCCCCTCAACTAGTTTGAAGAAAGAGAAATCACCCAATAAGGTTCGAGGGATGGATGTCCATCGACCCATAATGAGATGAGGAAAGCATAGAAGGATTGCTCTAATAATGGTGGTATACGGAGATAAGACATTGCTCAGGGGAATGAATTGATATCTCATGCTGAGGGGTGGATATAAGACCATGATTCCAACGTAGTAAACTCTTTGTGGGTGAGGGAGATCGAGGAGATGTCATGTGTAAAGAGGAGGTACCTGATTGACGTGGGATAAAACTAAGGTGGTGATTTGGTGGAGGTAGTATATTTTTAGGGTCCTAGCTGGATGCCTCGGTGTGTAGGAATATGTGGAGGATGTGATGGCATTCTGGAAGTCAAATTATGGTGATAAATTAGAGGAATAACGTATGTGGTGTTGGTAATTTTAGGATTTGTGACACCAGTTTTCCTTTGCAGAGGCATCAAGTCAGCTAGAATGATAAGGTGATAAGAGATGATCCACCTATGAAGTCTGGACTCAGACTAATGGTGATAACTTGATTTTGTAAATAAATTTGAAATGCAAGTGGTCATGGAGATAATAGCTTGGGATTTATGAATCCAATTGAGGCCCAAAAGTAGGTCAGCATCCATTGAATCCTCCTGTTTGACTAACTAAGATCAAGGGATGAGAAGAGTAAGAGGGATTCCAAACTGATATGTAACTTAACAACACCAAAAGGTTTCTTGAATGGATACATGATGTCTGATGGAGGATAACTGTTATAGATCTGTGTAAACTCTGATCCCTAATAGTGTAGACCAGATAGATGAATAAACATTAGTGATTGTTAATGATTTAACTCTAAAGTGCCTGTATATGAAAATTTTCAGGTGAACGTAGCATGATAATGTAGGGTTAGAATGAAAGAGATGGGACAATGAAATGTCTCATTTACTAAGAAGTAATAGTGCTTTTGCATGTCCGAATGGTGTGCATGGTAAGTGCACATGATTTATCTGAACTCATCCACGTCTTTTTTTCACTTGATGGGAATTGTTATAAAAAAATTCTTATTTTGACCTTATAGACTTAGAGGGAGCCTTGGCTAGTAGGTTCTTCTTGAGTACTCATTATTCATGAGGATCTTGTATAATTATCCAAAGTTTTGACATCGATTGGTAGAACCCCTACGCACTTGAGTATGTTGACCGAGGAAAAATCAAGTTTCCATAGGGTTAAATTCTACAACGTATGAGCTCTCACCCTAATGTAGTGCCAAGTTGAAATCAAAGAGATAGGAATGTGTAGATGCTAAAGGTTTAATGTCCAGTCTGCTTGTTTTGATAAATAGGGTAGTTTTCCTATAGACATGAAAATCATTGGTTGTGTGATTTATGTATGTCAGATCTTTCTAGAATGTGATAATGTGCAAACCTGCTGATAATGCATGCCAACTAAGGTGTCAAATATAAGACTAATTTGAAATTTAGTGTCGATGGCTTACGAAACGGTGAAGAGGGTTTAAATGATATGAATGTAAAAAAATCCCTCAGATGAAGGATGATAGTTGTGTGAATGCATAATCCATTGCCCCCATCATGTAATACAGTGTACATGGGATACCTAATGGCTTATGATTTGCGAATCTTTTGATATTATATATTAGTGTGGTAATAACTGAGCTCAATAAGGCACCTAGTAGTTGCGTCAAAGATAAAGCTAGACCCAAGATACAACGTGACCTATCATAAATGTCAAATCTTGAGAGGAAATATTTGATAGGTGAAAAATGAGGGAAACATCTATCAGATCGTCAATGCACACATCCAATGACCTAAACCACCAGGATTTCATCAGACCCTCTTTTCCTTCTAGGTTCCCTTCTTCCAAGAGTGAACCAAGCCAGTAAATCATACATGAGGGATGTGATAATATCTTGAAAAGGCCTGAGAGTGATGCATTTATCATTGGTTGAATGGTGGTAGTAATATTAGAGTGGCCAAGGGTCCCTCCTTTTCTCTTTCTCTTATCTCCTTCTTCTTCTATAAATAAATCAGTTATTAATGGGTAAATGTAAAAATCCCTCGAGGCTATGTTGAGGGAAACACCATGGGACCGAAAAATGTGTGGCCGATTGCAAAAGTCAAAGGGTCTCAGGATAAGAATTGGTCTTTGGAATGTATTCTAAATCCATCATGGAATGTAAGTGAGACTGTGCATCCCTTGGCAATAAAGGCAAGGTTTTGTGGAGCTCAAGGAATAGGTCTCTCATCGAGGATGCCCAGAGCAACAGTGGGATAGAATGGGTTGAAATTTGAGCATTTTTTGGCATGTTGGAATAGGAGGCCCAAATGCTTTCAGTCCACCACATTCATGTGTCAAAAGGTGATGTGCTGGAAGGCCGATACAAATCTCAAAATTCAATGTTGATGACAAAGGCCATAAAATGTGCCCTCATTTCTCCCACGCCCCTCAGTAGATATGTGTTAAAGGAGGGGGATGGATGGCTCTGGTAGTTCTGAAATGAGATAAATGATCAACCCATTCAAAGTGGACAGAAATCAACTTCGGTTAAGCTGCATTAGGATTTCCCCTTTCTACAGGCATCCTTCTGAATCAATCCAATGGACGCAAATGGAGAAAATAGTTTGGGATTTACTTTCAGCATTAAGGAGAAGTAGTAGCATAGTGGTTGACTTAGGAGAATTAATGAGCTTCTAAGGAGATCCTTGAGAAGAGTGCAGAGGTTCCGACAATTTGGGGATAGTTCCATTGTGGACACAAAAACCTAGCCATTTACTATGCTGCAATAGGGATCCAATTCTCAATGTGGGTGCCATTTTTGAGAGGGTAACCAATAGATCGTTAAAAAGGGAAATGAACATGCACTAATAGGGGAAGAGGGATCAATACTGAGTATTGTTAAAAGAGTTTGAACTAATAGTCTCTTATGTATGGCAAATGGCTCAAAGGTTAGTCCAAATTAGCATGATAATCGAGCATTAGAAAAAGAGATTAGTTGTGCAGGTCATATCAATTTTCTAGTCAAATAATTATTCAAGTGAACCTACATCACTCCCTTGGAGGCACTTTGGTGTAACATAGTAAGTGTGAATTAGCATGAAGATCTAGTATCTCCTTTTTGTCAGTGTTGAGCCCTGTTGGAATCATGAAAGGCATCTATTATTCAAAAAGTTTGACATTACCCTTATCCTTGGGAGGGCTGTAAGGGGTTAGTAGGTTCAGGAAATTCAAGTTAATCATTATCAATTAGATCTTATATAATGATGTGGAATTTCATGCTTTAAATTGATTAGTAGAGTATCCTCACATAATGTATGGAACATACTGTGAATGTTTTTATTATATTTTTATCCTTTAGGTCACGATGGGTCTAATTAGAGTGGGGGAGGAAGGGTAATGAGGTTATTAGTGAGGAGTTGTTTTAATATGAGGTGTGGTTCCATAGGGATGTTGGTAAATATACGCCGAAGTGGTTGGGATGGTAACTTCTCCTTAGAAGGTGTAATTTTAGCGTTGACTGTGAGTTTAATGTTGAGAGGCTTAGACCTAGAGTATTTAAATGGTGTCTTGTTTGGAAAATGATAGGAGGATGAATGTTGTTCTTGATACTTTAGTTTTCCAATAGAGAGAAGCTTAAGAGTATGACATAGTTGGTCAAAAGAAGAAAAGGTTTCAAAGAGAACACTTTCGTAGAGAGGTGGTAAAAGGATTTGTATAAATAAATCTTGCAACTAAGAATCAGAAAGGATGTTAGTCATTTTGGCAAGATTATTTTTGTAGCTCAAAACATAATTAGTGAAGTGCTCATTTGGTCCCTATTTAAGTTGCGCTAATTGGGCGTAGGTCATCTTAGAACCGATGTTGATGGAGAAATGTGTGAGAAAATCATCGATGAGATAGGTAAAGGAGGTGATGGAATGAACAGGTAAATCGTAGAACCAACACATGGCGTAGTCATGGAGACTATGAGGAAAAATTTTTGGCTAAAAGGAGGTGATCGTCAACAAAATTGAGACAAACAACATGAAATGCATGGAGATGCTCATGTGGGTCACCGTGTCCATTAAAAATGGGAAATTTAGGGGTGAAAAAGTTAGGAGGAAGAGGGTAAGTAGAAATAAGAGGTGCAAATGGGCTATGCAACAACAAGGTAGAATATAAAGAGGGAGATGTGGTGGCCTGTTGCAACTTGCGGATTTGAGCCTGAGATTGTGATATAAGGAGGTTAAATCCTTGATTTCCAATAGAGGATGTTTTGTTTCTGATGTGAGACCAAAGGAGGGGTGAAGTGATTAGTAGGAGTGGAAACTGAAACCGGGATAGTAGAAATGGGTGGAAGTGTAGAGGTGGGTAGTCGGGTGGGCACAACTATAGAAGGGTTGAGCTCATCCAAGTTAGTGGCCTCTTCATGAGCCACATGCAAGAAGTAAATCTAAATCCTCTAGGCATTCAACAAGGTGATAATTGATGGATTTAAGGTGAGCTTCAATAAAGTCCTCATGAGTTTGAGCCATGGGAAAAGGGGAAAGTAAACCTCAAGAAAGTTACCTTGATAAAGAAACATCAGGTTCACCAAAATCTGATTAACAAAAATAGAATAATTCCACAGATGGCCTAGAGGGATACCTTGGATATTAATGTTAATCTAGTTAGGAGGAATAAAATGTTGCAAATGAACTAAAACAGTATGAAATAAATGTAAATAAACTAATCTACATAAAATGAAACCCTAATGTGCAAGAGAAGAGTAAGGTAATAGAAGTTATGGGGGTGATAACAAAATTTCACTAGTCGGATAATGTTGTAGCTCTTGAAATAAAATATGGAAGTGCACTACAAATTGTCATAGACACCTACTCCAAAGATCACTATGATCCCTTTAGTGGGACCTAGACACATGGGAGTCTTACATAGCTTGCTCTGGTCAAAGATGGATTCCAAAACAAAGTATACATTCTCAAAAAATGCACAACATAGTATGGTTGTTATCTTTCTCTAAGTACTCAAAAATATGACATCAATTTGGATGTCACATGATGAACTACAATAATAAATCAACCATTTAACCCTGCAAAAAGTATCAAATCCTAGAAAAATAAAAGATGCTCTATGATGGGTTAGACTATCCTCAACTTTGTCAAACTACTGATCTTATGCACTGAGCATGTTACATTATATCTCAGACCCAGATGCATTTTGGTGCTGTGTGTCATGAAAAATTGTCCCCTAGATTACCCCCTTTTGTGCCAGTCACACTTTGTGCACTTAGCGAGAATCTCTAGTATTTATATGTAAAAAATGTAAGTCTTCATAGCATGCGGGCATGGAATAGAATGAAATTCCCTACCTATGAAAGTGTGTGATGATTACCACCAATTCTTAGTCCTTGAATGCACTGGAACTTTTATGGATGAAAAATGCCTTGAGTGGAGTGAAATGGAACCTCAGGTGATAAGAATACAATGCTTAGATAAGACCTTTAATCATGGTATTATAAATTTATATTTATATGTTTATCTCAATCAGATTTGTGCCCATACCCCTTTAATCAATAAAATTTTATGAATTCCCTTTCCCTGCGTAATTCAAATCTCCTATAAAGGAGTGAGAAAAGTACAAAGAGGTCTAGGGTGACATCAAAGGAGTACTTAGATATACTTGTTCAATGCAACGTCCTAGCTGAGCACTAGTGTCACTTATAGTTAGAAACGGTGAATTCTTGTCAAGAGTATTCCCTAGATAGTGAGGTCTGTAGATGGCCAAAAGGCAGGCTATAATGGTTTCTTCATCTCCCCATTATAATGCTTAATTCAGTCACCTTTTTTTGACTTAAGGAGAGGTTCATAAGACACTAGTAGAATGTGCATCTTGGACCTAATAAAATACACAAAGTGTGTGATTTAGAGTCTACATTTGACATCAAAAAACATAATGGTAAAATCTTCCCTTTATTCTTGCAATCATAAAGTAGATAGAGATGTGTACCTAGCTAGTCACTGTAGATTCATCTAGAAGAGTGTCCTGGGACAAGAACAACTAGTGGAATGATAATATGTGTCTGAAGCATGGATGCATAAATATTGAGGAAGTATACTTTCACCTCCAAATGTATTAATGTTAGCACTCAGGTGAAAAAATAGGTGTATAAAAAATGTTGTACCTATTGATTGATGATTTTATTGGATCGTAATTGCAAAGTGTGATTGATGTTAATCTGATGGTTAACATAAGGACGTAATATGTAACAATAGAACAACTCGATCAAAGTAGTCCAATATGTCTGTATATATGTAACAATGCATGTAAAAATGTTGTTAGTGAAAGAATGTGGATATACTCCAGAACATACCATGAAAAACATTCCATGTTTCACCTGATTCCCTAGTGGATACCCAGACAAAAAACATAGAAAGAATCTTGACAGATCCTATGATGAAGCATTGTTTTTCCACTATTTTCACATCATGACTATAAAGTAGTGTAGGGAGACATGGTATCAGTGTTATTCTACTAACCTTTCATTGCTATCTTGAATGTAAATAACACCACTTAAGCCCATGGTGTGTACATGTTTGATCCAATGGGAATAAGAGTGACTTAAATATGAATTGGTACAGTATTGAATTATTTTTGTATATTGTGCAATATCCAATGTTTGACAATGCTAAATATTATACTGAACTGATATAATAGTATAAAAGTAATGCTTCCCCCTAGCCTCAGGTGCCCATGAAAATGCAAAGAGAACCTCTATCAATAAAAGACACCCATGAATTGATTCTAAAGTGCTAATATTCAGCTTGGAAGTATATGACCCAGATCTTATTGTGAGCCCTATCCAATTTTATAGAGAATGCTAAAATTGTGTTGGTCACTGTACTGAAATGATCACTAATATACTTCTGATATTTGTTTGACAACTGCTCAATGGGGTAACTGATTCACCTCTAGTGTAAATTCCCATCTCTCATCTAGCTTGCATATGTTTTTATTTGTGTTAGGATGTGGCTTCTATCAAGAGGAACCTATCATGTAGCCTGATATTGGTCATCTAGGAGGCAATGTGATTGGTATAAGTGAGTGTAGTCAAAAAATCATGCACCTTTAGATATTATTTAATCTCGGTCTCATACTACTATTCATATGGTTTTTGAGTGAAAAGAGTAATAATTAAGCCCATGTATCTTGTTAGCCAACCTATTTTATTTTATTTCTGTCATTCATTCCGAAACTTATATATACATAAACTTCAACCTATGTCCATGATTTAAATATTAGCTTTTGTACATTCTAAATTGAAATTGAATTAGCCTAATCACTGGGGTGCGCTCATGGGTGCCCTGGGTCCCAGTAGGTTGCCCTGATCCTTTTTAACCAATTCACTCATTTTAGGCACTTTACTAGTGTGTTTACAATTTATTATAGGTTTTGGTGTTCAGACATGCTTTGGGTTTTAATTAAGAAATTATTCAAGAGAACCCTATAAATATAAATTTATGTGACCATAATGAGGTATCCAAACATCTTAGTCATCTATTATGACATCCATCATAGTAATTACATAACTTACATCCACTTTGGCCAATTTTACAGATCTCATTTACATCCATGCTAGATTCCATCACAAGGGACGGAAGGATGGTTCATCTGAGGAACATCACACATAATAGGGGGAGGAATTTAATTCTATTTCATCCACATTCTATTATATTTTTACATATAGTTATAACTTTCACTACTTCATTAAGTATCGACTGGTATAAGATCACCCTAGGTACAATTCACATGATTGACAAACACACTCACACATACTCAGTACTACATTTGGGTCTAAAATGTAGTGTAACACTTTGTACTGTAAGTTCCACCATCATGATTTAGTCACTGAATGATGGTACTGAACCATGTCATTGTATCTTTATTTTAGGCTGTTTAACAACATATTTATGGGGTTTCAAATACAACATACAACCTGATGTATATCACTTGGTTAGTTTTAGTCACACGTTAGTGTAGTGAAGTCTAAGTTGTGACATCCACGATGACGAATAAGGTGCACTTATTGATGAATCGATATTCATAACCCTATGATAACCTAGGTTCTGTGTCCTTTTGCATAGACTAGGGTAATCCCATCTATAGATAGAGATCCCGTATGTGTGCATAGGTTCCTTCTCTAGGCACCCCATTAAATCCATCATTTTTAAGACCAACTGAAAGAGTAGTTCCTGCCTCTACCCTTATTCTAAAGGTTCAGTTATGCGACATGAGATCTGCCTAATCATCATCCAGCTAATTTATGTCCTATTCATCTTAACTAAGGTAAGTATTATTTGGGTATACCTTTTCACCACTTATATTTCAGTTTATTTCAATATCATTTATAAATACTAATAAATTTATTAGAAATTTGGATTTCATTTTATATCAGTTTATTACATGTAATTACTAGATTTAATTAACTATTCCAAACTTCAGTATTTTAGTTAATCATTTTGGTGAACCCTTCCATCTCATATGTTATAAGCATGAGTCCACTATCGTATAAAACTTATTTGCCTTTATCTTGCAACCATTTCATATCAAAACTTTTACTGAGTATGTTAACAGTTATAAGCTAACATATTTCAACATCTCGTAATAATTAATTGCCCTATTCATCCGATTGATTTAGTCTTAAATCACTTTTGAAATCATAATTCAAATTTCACCTTACATTTATCCCCTTTTAGAGATATTTTAAATAAATCCATACCAAATACTATACTGTAGGAGGCATACCATGAAAGACACTGAAATCTATAATAGCATTAATTAAGGGAAAAATCTAAGTCTCATTCTCTATTGCATTTCCCTCCTTCACTTATTTATCCTTAATCAAAAGGCAAATTCCTTTCATAAATTCTCAACCATCATCATTACCCTATGACACACTCTTTTAATTAACTTCCTCTACACTTGACTTCGAGGGCTTACTACACATGAACCTCACACACTACACATAGGCATGCTTTACATAGTCACGATCTATTCTTTCAGCATTTCATTTTCACACATCAGGGTTACATCATATGACCTACATCTTAGTCTATGGTTCATTCTTGAGTGTCATAAGGGTTCTCTACAATACATATCTACTACTCATCTTACATAATATATACACACTGCTCGAGGGGCACGTTGTTCATTCACAATGCCATATTGCATGTATTCCACTCACATCGTTCACACATGTTGTAATACATGATATTAAGTCCCTGTCATATGCTTATACATTAACAGTGAGATGGCCTATGCAGAATTCTACTATATTATGGATATTACATATGTGTCATTATCTCAATCTACTACATGCACATGTGTGCATGTTCATCTTATAATACAAACATTCTACAGATAAAATATAATGCATACAACTGATGAACTTATGGCACAAACCTCTTATAGTCCTAGGCTCTAGACGATGCATACTATCATTTCTATGGATAACACATTACACATTTCACTCTATTAGGCTATATAGCACATTGCACATTCCATACTCATTTATTAGTCTATCATACGATATTCAAACATCTACTGCCACAACTTCACACATACTCTTTATGCTTTTTAACCGAGTTGGCTAAGCCAACAATACAGATGATTCATTATCTTGCATGAACTCATACATCCACATAGAGGGTTTATCCTTCCTTGTAAATCAAATAGGAAACTTATCTTCCTCAAATCCCTTAATCATATTCTGATTTTACAAATGTAGACATGTCCAAGGATTAGCAACATAGGTTTACGATAAATGGTCACCTAATCCAAATTCAGAAACTAATTAGTTCATATGATTTAGGCTACAAAATTAACCTCTCTAGCAATCCTGTAGTGACACACTTTTAGGTAAGCTGAATTCTTTGAATCTATAGTCATCTTGTCATAAGTATACACCTTAGCCTAAAGGGAAACATACACAAAGTTTATCATATGCATATGACATGCGACACCAGCGCATAAAAAGCGGTTTACATGGCCCAGAACGTAAGATTTATCCCCATCCTGTTTGGCTAGACAGAGCTACCTTTCTTATGACAAACTCTTATTAAAGTCAGTAGCATTTTTCCAAAATACACCGAAGGGGGAAAACAAAATGAACCTAGAAATTTTACATTTCCAGAACTCACTTGAGGGGATTTTCAGAATTGTTTCATTACCATCTATTTGCCATAATTAAATTAAATCAAGCCAGGTATTTTTAAGGGGGTTTATCTTGATGTCACCAACTTTATGCTTATACCAAGATATACATGTTCAAATCTTTACGCATAAGATGCATAATAGGTTAAATTTCTTGGTGATCCATTATGCATTACGCAACAATCATGCATGGATCAATGGGTTACTTAAAAAATTTGAAAATAAGACCAGCTAACTCATTTTGTCATGCAACAATGATGAAGTACAGCTTCATACCTGTCCATAACTATTTGATGCTCATTGGGCTTCCAATTCACAACTTGGTTACACTAATACACATCACTCCAACCAGGAGCTTGACATTTAGAAATGTTGGTTTAACACCTTTTTTTCATAATACCTCTTCAAAAGGCATACTATTCATCCTTCTAACAATTAACATTCTCCCAAATGTATCAAATGTTACCCCAATATATGCAACATATCACGGTATCTGATCATTTTGCAGTTACAGCCAATTGTTATTGTATGGTATAGCAAAAATTATATTAAAAGGGACTGAAGACTCAAAAGTTTATAGTATACATTATCTTTTTGACAAGCCAATTATGGCATCCTTACAAATTAATATGAACATACCCAAGTAATGTTTACTATTTGCAGCCCATATCCAGTGTCTAAGCATGAAAACTTGTAACAAAGTTTGTGTATTAATTACTGACTATTGCTTAAGATTCTTAACACTTTTCGGTATGATGTCAAAAAGCACTTTCGTTTCTACATACCTTATTCCATACCCCCTGCAATACTTCAGATACATATCCTATGAAATTATTTTCTCCTTGGTTTTTCAAGGGTTTACATCTAAACCTTTTGGGTTTCAATACCCCAACAACGCAAGTCTAGGATCCGAGGAAGATGGGATGCAATTCTAAATAGACTTTTAGATAGCTTAAACAAAATAGGATCATTTGGGTGAATTACCTACAAATAAAAGAAACTAAGTCGAGGTTTATTTTTTTCCATACATACTTTTCAATTGTTTTTAATAGGATGTCCATAAAATAGTATAGATAATATAAACCTAATAAAATGTATATGCTACAAATGCATAAGTGTTGGCACATTTTAATATGAAATGGATGTAGATACGCAAAACCTAACCAGAGAAAAAGTTGTATAATTCTTATACCTGAAATCTTGTTTTTCAACTGGGCGGCGAGGATCTCCATCAACTTCTGATGGCCGATACAGAAGGCATATTTCCTTGCTGATTTAGAGAAAAAAACTTCTCCCCAAACTTAACTTATCTTTAGTTGAGAAAGCAAGAGAGTAATATCAGCACATTTGAGATTGTTCAAATATATGTACTATAGCTTTAAATCCCTAAAGGTCATCAACGTTAACCGTTAAGTTGTAGCATGCTCCCTTCACATCTCCATATGGTAATAGCAACTTTTACTATTACCACTAGCAATCATCATGTACATATGCAATGGATACACTTATAGGGATAAGCAAAAGTCAAACATGTCTATCATGTATAGGAAGCAGTGGTATGAAGTGGTTTAGGACAATATGACAACTCCTTGATATGTACATATTGCTAGAGATAGCTTACATAAAGTATAACAAATACAATACTCCACAATGATTATTCATGACATTTTCACTGATAGGGTGTTATCATTTTCCCCATATGGTCCATCGTAAACATATGCGTAGGTTGATTCATCTGATAAATTTTCAACATTATGTCATGATTTAGCTTTATATCACTTTTACGTACTTTTGACTATATCATCTCCCCATTGGAACTTGTACACATATGTGGGTGACTTTTAAAACCCTCTTCAAATATTCACATAGTGTGCATATACATGGTTCTGTCATGTGGGCAAATGTAAGAAACGCGCTATTTGATTTAGACTATCTATTTCTAAGTCCTATCTAGCATGCTTTAAATTAATTTTGAGGGATTATTACATAGAACAAATTGCATTGGCCTTTTTTCTATTCATTTACAATCACAGACCCTTTATGGCAAAGATGTTACTTTAAGATCAATAATTTGTGTCATTACATTACCCTACTTCTACTTTAGATAATAAATGACAACAAAGGACTATCATGCCCTGGGCGCCCTAGTCCCATCCATACACCCATTAGGGACATGGTACACTTTAACACTTATGGAGTTCTTTCCAAAATGGGCACTTTCTCCTCATTTATCTTTTAGAATCTAGTTTTGTGGGAACCTATTCAATTTAATTACGAAATTAGATTTTCAAGATGAATCCATAAACTTAACTTTTGAACCATAATGTGGGGACGATAAGATTAGTCACATTATCATACACCAAAATCACAAAGGCATCTAAATATTTGCATTGCATCTAGCTCCATTGCACAAGGCAACAAGGTTTGGACCTACTATTTCATCGGTTTGAAATTATACATTTGATCTTGGAAGTTCTATTCAAATTCCATCCACACATGAATGGCTTGACACCCTCAACTTGGATTATCCATTCCTTTGTAACTTCATCCTTGCAAAGCTTCGGGTAACGATGTATCACAGGCATACACAAAAATTACCATCTGAATGGGACTGATGTACTTTTGTGAAATAGCAAGGGGGATTGTAAATGCAATGTTTGAACAATTATTAAATCTCTCTTAATAGTTGTCAACGTCTAAAATATTCAACAGTCTAACTTTTTCATAATTTTTGAACTTTGCAAGGGGTATACAATTACATTTTATACTATGTTTTAATAGTTTGTCTTTTAACTTCTGCTGAAATTTTCATTAACTTACAATAAAATCTATCCTACTTCAGAATACAAACATGGTATAATTAATTAAATTAATTTTAAAATTTGCAAATATTAACCCTTAGAATTAATTAAATATGATTTGTGACAATGTTCAGATACATGGATCTGACCACATTTATTTCTTCCCAACATGACACTTAATCTCAAAATGCTAATAATTAATTACATTAATTATTTAAATAAAATTCATATGTCAATCACACTTCAAGACACTCCATCCACTCCATTACTTCTTGTTCAAAGGTTTAAAAAGAAATGAATATTGTAAGTATTACCATCTTCAAATAAGCATTCAAAGTTATACATTTCCCATGTATGCTTGTAACTGTAAGATTCAAATGCTCAAGAATATTTCAGAAAATAATAGCTGCATTATGCATCCTATGAGATTTGAACAACATTTAAACTATGAAGATCCATTTCACAAGATTGCCTCACAGAAAGTTAATCATATCAATATGTTGATGTACACATTCATGTCTTTGCTAAATTGTAAAATTCCAATCCATGCTTTGGTTTGGGAATTTTTCAAATTTTTTCCAAAAGGGCACATCCATCCATGGCTAGCTAATTCATCATAACATTTCCACTCTACAATATTGGAGAACAGTTCATGGCATTTATAAGGGTCTATTCCAAATAGGTGTATACACAGTCCAGTGCTTATAAATCTTCATCCTCCCACAAGGTTCCTAAACATTTAAACCTAATTTTTTCCATTACTTTCCTCCTGTGTCAGGTGTAGAATGTGTGAGTGTGTGTCACTGTGTTGTGAAAGTGTGTGGAATCATGCATGTGTGTATATATCATATATTATATTGGCATTCAACACAACATTTACAAATGTATTCATACAAACTCATTTAAACAAACCCATAATGCAATCATGCTTAGATTTATCCATGTAAAAGGTCCTATGTGTTTGGTTGATGATAATAGTAATAAGAGTCTAATTACATAGGCTTTGTCACCTGCACTTGATAATAGAAATGGGCATTACACAATACTTTCTGTACATTTGTTGCCACATATCAATTGTGATCCACATTTGTTACAGTGCCATATAAATATAGGTTACAACATGTTGAGAAATAAGATGTGATAAAAGTAAATGATAACCAGATCATACCAAGCCAAGAACACAGATGCTAATCAAACACCACGATCAATAAGATGAAAGAAATTTTCCAGAATAACTTTACATAAAACCTTTGCAAACAAATGAGAAACAATATCATATATTATTATGGAACTCAATGTAATACATTGAGAATGGGCCTTGCTTAAATAGGCAAGGAATAACAATCTAAGAACCAGTCAAGGTCATAGATCAAGCCATAAATCAAGGAAATAACTAGTCATCAAAGAACTAGTCAAGACCATAGATTTAGGAGAGAACTAGACATTAAGGATCTAGTCAATACCATAGATCAAGGAAATAACTATACCTAACAACTAGATAATATCTCCTAATATCTAAATAAGATAAAAGAAATATCCACACACATAAGTGGGTGAGGATAAATACAATAAAGGTAAATAAAGTACCTAGGTGAACATGAGCTAAGGTAAATACCTACTCTAACACCCCCCCTCTCCTTAAGGGCCAAAATAAAAGTTTTATGTCCATTGATATGAGTAACCAACAACTAGGCCTGATGAGGTACTCATGTACCTTAACTCACCCAAATGCTGGGACAGATCCCATTACCCAAATTAGTTGAACAAAGTAAAGAGATTTAAAAACTTTTTCAACATCCCAAGAAGTTCGGCTCAAAAAACTCGTACAATCTGAAGAAGTTTGGTGTGCAATTGGTTTAAATCCACTGCTCGATCACAAAACTCAAAAACAATTGACACTGGGCTTCAGCATGAATAGCTCCAACAAGGAGATTATTCAATGGAGTGATGTCTAAAAGTAAAAAACACCTAACATATTCGATCAACCTGCAATTTGTGCCACGATCTAAGAACAATAACCAAAGCAACAAGATAAGGATGTTTACTCCAGAGTTGAAATAGAGTGTCATGATCCAAGAAAATCAAGGTAACAAGGTCCTTACTGTAAAACCATTTTGAATTAAGATTGTGATCAACACCATCGTTTCCCGTAGCTGAATGGGTGGTTGTTGTTAGGAGAATTTGTATGAGATCAAAATGCAACTATGCTTGAACACTGACAAAAAGGTAACATCAAGAGGCTTCACCAGAATAGCTCCCCCACAAGAGATTTTTGTCAACATGCCAAAAGTGTCGAAAATATAAATACAAAATCTCTCAACAAACAAAGAGATACACTACACCACTAAAGAAAAATGCTCAAAACAATTTTGAGCATTCAAATGCAAAAGGTATAGAAAGTTTTCAAGAGGCTAGATGGTCAGGAGCCATGTGACTTTTAGAGTCCTCTCAATTGAATGACCTATGTCACCCCATTCGAAAGTGATCAGACTTATCCACCCCAAATCAACATTGGATGGATGAAGAAGTTTTACTATGACTTGGTGCAAAATGCATCAATGGGTGCATACAAAAGAACATTAATTGTGTTTTGGAAAAGGTTGATCTATGATGTATAACCTTTATGAAATCTGGGTTTCTCAATCCTGAGTAATACTAACTCATGTTTTAGTTTGATCATCGGAAAGAGTCATTATTGAACAAACAAAGGACTCTAATCAATTGTGATCCCAATGAAGTTTGAATGCTCGAAAAAATGTCATGTATGATAATTCCACTTAACATGTGGAATAGAGGAAACAATACAAAATGAAATAGACAACTGATCCAGTTAGAAGTTAATTTCATAGTATTGAGCAAGAGATCCTGAATATCAGTTTTGGACAAAAGCTTCATGGGATGTAAAAATGACTATTGAAGTGAATAATTGCAGGATACACAAAGCTAAAAGTAAAAAGAATATAGAGAAAACCCATCATTACTTTTTGGGTCTTCTCTTAGTCTTCATCCAATTTCAGATCAATTTATCTACATCTTCTGCATCATCCAGTTGTATCACTCTACCTTTGAGAAAAGGAAGAAAAAGCGTTATCATATTTTAGCTCAAGGTCTAATCTGTATGCCTGTGCTATATAGTTTCACGTAAATGAAACTTCTGATTTCAAATAGGCATAGGATACATAAAAAGAGCTTGATTCAAAATCAATAAAGTAATATATTACAGAAGAACATATATCGTTCTAAGAATCATAACAGATAAGGAAGAAAGTAAAACACTATGGACACAAGAGAGACTTTAAGCCTTATTTTATAACTATTTTCTGAAGTGTGCAAGTATTGGAAAACAATTTTTGTTGATAAATTTATAGAAAAAGTAATAAAGTACAAGTATAACTTGTGAACACAACATATATGTACTCATTTATACCAGCTAAGGAATACACTCTTCCAAGAATGGAATGAAGATATTACAGCAAAGCACAAAAATAATATAGAAGATCAATTACAGTTTTTCTACAACTTCCATATCTTAAGTACATATTGCAGTGAATCAAAGCCATAATGCAAAGATCAAGAACAACAAGTTACATATTTAAAACAAGACATTTATTGTCATTCATCTCTCAAGCATAAACTTGAATGTTAAAAATGAAATGAAGTATAGATATTGTAACAACTTTTATATCTTTAAGAGCATGAATAGATTTTCAAGAAGAAAGTACTAAAGAGTTACCAATTAGAGGGTAATCAAAGATCATACACAGCTTCATTCCATGAGATTGGATAGAAAATGATATTCATTCATGAAACAAGAAGTACAGAAATTTCAGAATGCAAAGATCTTACATACATATATTTCAGACAAGAAGTTTCATATATCAAGAAATAAGTGATTCAGGCCACTAAAGAAATACATTTTACAGTCAAGGATTACATATTTTAGAGCTTACAATGAAGCAAATAGCTTTAGTACTTACAAGCATGATTGAGAAGCAAAAAAATTATAAAAATAACTTATGCACATTCATAACATCAAAGACTCATAGCCATGTTGAAAGAAGCAAGTCATTTAAGTTACATGATACATCTCAAAGTACAGTAAATAAATAAAAGCACAAGGTACAGTCAACAAATCAAGTACAAAAAATTACAATTTTAACAGAAGATATTCATTTTCATTTACTTCTCAAACTTGTAGTTGCTAGTAAATAATGCAAGACTATCAAAAGTATAGGAATGAAATAGTTACAGACTAGGAAAAATAATGGAATACCATCAAGATACTACTATTCTAGAGCAGAATAAGAAAATACTTCTAGTATTCAACCTAACAGATACAGTTCTCATTGACCCTTTTCTTGGATTATGACTATTTAAAGTACATATTTAGATCAAAAGAAATTAATGAATCATATATGAATCAAGAATCTCAATTTCAAATTACAGTGGATAAATAATGATTTTTCATTTATATAAAGGTCCAAAGACTTGAATTAAAACATTGCAGGTGAATGGAGTGACTAGAAAAAATGGGCCCTTGTATAAGAAGAATAGAGGTTAAGTTTTGTTTCCAAGATTTCAAGTAAAGAGTTTAACAGTTGAAAGGTTTTCAAGATTTTAAAAGAGATTGGAAACATTCATTGGAATAAGAAAGACACACCCACAATGAACAGAAAAAGAGAAGTACAGAATATCATCATTCAGAAGATCAAACATAGATTACGACTTTCTTTTTCAGATGGTTATTTAAATTCCCATTGTCAAAGTTCAGTTTCAGGAAATAAATAAATGGTTACAGCAAAACAAAGGAATTGTATTCTTATCTGGAAAAGGAAATTAAATCAAAAGCTACAGCTTAAGTACTAACAAGCCCAGGAATGGATTTTTGAGTGAATTGATATTCAAGAAACACATGTTACAGTGAATTACAGTTTGAACAAAAGCCCAACACCTATAAAACGATAGATATCATTCATGTAAAAAAGACACAACTGCTTGTCAAATCACAAAACTCAGCTTCAAACCATAATTCAAAGCTTCAAGAAAAATACTGTCTTCATTTTCAAAAGTACATTACAACAAAAGATACATATTTAATACACCAAAGCTTGGAATGAATACATTATGTTCCAATTATTTAAAGAGGCAAGTAGAATTACAAAGTACAGGCTCTACTTTATACTGAAACTAATAGAGTTACAGAATATTTTAATCAACTCTAAAATAGAAGTACAAGGTTATAAAGATTTGAAAGAAATCAAGCAACCCCTAGAACCCATTAAAATAGAAATAAAAATTTCCAGATTCAAAGGAGAAAAATTCTTCACACTTCATGGTTGTGAATTATTTTAACAAAAATTTGTAACATAGCTCAAAAAGGCACAAGATAATATGAAATAATTTCAAGTACTCATTTCAGAATTCGAATGCCAAATACAGAAATATGTGCAAAGTTATCCATCAATGCACAAGAACTACACAAAGTAACTTGAGTATACAAATACCCACTTCAGAGAAGTTTCAGATTTTTATTTTCATTTACTAGTGGAGAAGTAGATGACTCATGAAGCTCAATTTTATTTTTATCTATGAGATGGTGTAATTTTAAACAATTATCAGCAGAGTGTCCAACGCATTGGTGATAGTCACATCTAGCATTTTTTTTTAGTTGTGGCCCTTAGGGTGAGATGGATCCATAGTAAGTGAAGGAGCGAAACGTAATTAGGTTACTGTTGATAAGTTATGGTAATAAGATATATGGAACACATGTTAATTTTGTAAACATACGTTGTTAAGACTACAATTGAAGATTCTCAAGGAGGAGATAAAGTGTTAATAATTACCTTTGTTTCATGTGCCTTAGTAGATGGTTTGAAAGGAGATTTGCTTAGAAACTTGTTAGAAGATGAGGTAGCCTGATCTTGATACTCGATTTTTCCCATAGTGAGAAGCTTGCTTTCACGAAGCTTAAGAGTGTGACAAAGGTGATCAAATGAAGGATAAATTTGAAAGTTGACACTTTCCTGTAGTGGTGGTAGGAGACTCTGCACGAATAGATCTTGTAATTCCGAATCAACTAGAAAATTAATAATCCAAGCATAGATTATTCTTATAACGAAGGACATAGTCCGTTAGGTGTTCATTATATTGTTACTTTACTTATGCTAGTTGTGCGTATGATATCTTTGAACTAATGTTGATGGATGAAATGAGCAAGGAAAGCAGTGAGCTCAATGCGAGAAATATGTTACCAAATGAACAGGTATATCATAAAAACAATGCACATACATAGTCATTCTTGGAGACTACGAGGAAAGAGATTTACTAATAGAGTTGTGATCATTCACATAGTCGAGACAAGCCACATGGAAATGAGAAAAAGATGCTCTTGAAGGTTCGTCGTGGCCTTTAAATACTAGAAGCTTTGGACTTATGAAATTTGTAGGAAGTGCATATGTGGAAATGATGGGTGACAAGAGGAGTATGAAGGAGTAAGGTGGAATCAAGAGATGGAGTCACGTGAGAAGTAGTGATTTGAAGTTGACGAATTTGAGTTTTACAAATCCCGATATAAAGAGGTTAAATCATGGGTATTAGAAGAGGATAGTTAGGTTGTGACAATATCAGCATTGGGTTGAATGATTGGAGAAGTGGTAGCAGGGATAGAAATGGAAACATGCAAAAAGGGGAGTGGAGACCATGGCGGCCAAAGAAAAACCTAGCAGGAGGTGCTGAAAGCAACATCCCTGAGAGTTTGATGCAACGTCACAAGCATTTTTAGCTTTGATTAGAGCATGAATAATATATGAAAAATATGGTTAGTCTTTTCACGCATAGCATGGAAAAAATTTAGTAAGCTTTTATAATTGTTCCTTTATCAATATTATTGTCCTCGTCATATGATTTCTCACTGTGAGATGTTTTGATATCATGAAGAGTAACTCTTTGAGATTTGGCAAAAGGATTTTCAAGTTCAACCATTGATTTAGGAATCTCAGCCATGGTTTTGGAAACCATACAGGTAGAGAGAGGAAGCTCCCAATGCTCAAAGGATCTAAACCAACAACTATGAGTGATGGGCATAAAAAGGATGATTCAAAATATGGGCTCACCACATGATTTAACAAACATTGACTAGAGTGTAGATTATTTTGTTAAATTTTTATGTATGTTACAACAAGTATATATGACAGTAAAGCATACAGAACTGACTTAAGAAAAAAAGCAAAGGAAGTAAAACCCTAAGTGCAATGAAGAGAGTTAGAATACTTTTGCTAATTTTAGTAAATATTCTGGCATAGTGTGTGAAGGAGGAATACTAGTAGAATGGTAGTACAGGACCTCGAAACATGAACCCAAAAAAAGTTCAGGAGTGCATGAGGAGCAAAGTACCAAAAGTGCCTGGACCGGTACTGGGGTGCCTGGGTGTTAGGATACCCTTCTTGGGCACCAGGGTCTGCGCAGGAGGTCCATAAGATGATTTTTACAGGGACATTTGGATAATTTGAAACCCTCGTTGTCTGTCACTAATATGTTCGCACAACCCCCGTTGATGTCACTAATAACCTTGCAATATATAGAGATCATCTACAAAACCCTCAAAATAACATCAAATTCTGAAAATTAAATATGTAAAATGAGGGGGTCAGACTATCCTTCAATTGTCAAACAAGTGATCTTACGACTTAGTGTTGCACTACATCTCAGACCCAATGTATTTCTATGTGTGTGTGTGTGCAGAATCATTCCCTAGATGGATCTTATGCGTGTCGCACTTGATAGCGAGAAAAGTAGCTAGATGTAAAAATATGTAATAGATGTGTGCATGGAAAAAACAAATTCCCTCCTATGTGTGTGATGCAAAAAACCAACCATTGTCCATTGTAATAGAGCTATATGGATGCAAAGATGCTCTTGAGTGCTTGTGAGATTCAACCTTAGGTGATACTATAGATTCTTAGAGCTTGGCACTTTAATTTGGTCACATAAATTTATATTTATATTCTTCTCTTGTTGAAATTTTGTAATTGATTAGTAAAAGGCCGAACCCTTAGAGATATGAATGCCCAATGTATAGAAAGGACCCCAAAAGTAGTGATAAAATTACAAAGAAGTATAGGTCACCTAAAGGGGATGAGGGCACATGGGTGCTAGTGTCCTTGTTGGGGATGGTGTCCAGTGCTAGAAAACATGAAGTATGAAGGGTCTCACTAGACAATGAGGTCTATAACGCCAAGAGGGAGGCTAGAAAGGAAACTAAGAGGCCAAGTATAATAATCAATTAATAATTTTCTCATGTAAGAAGCATATGAATAGTAAGATGTGATTAAGACCTAGTAATGTACTAAAATTTTGTGACTTAGTGTCTACACATATCAGGTCTCGTGTGAGTCAAACAAATAAGCCAAAAAGTTGTCGATACAAAGTAGCATCAACCAAGGGTGTGGAACAGTGAGCCTCAAGCTTAAGTCCATATAATAATAGATTCGAAGATGGCTTACACTCAGCCATGCGAAACCAAGCTAGAAGACTAAGAGTTTATTTGGTTTGTGTATGTGAAATCCCTGAATCAAACTATATGATCACAATACCAAGGAAGTAGTATAGTAGATCATGTCAATCATGGAAAATATATCCTGAAGAGATGTATAAACTGCTAAGATAGTTGATCAAGTACTCCTAATGATCAAAAGGTCATCAAAATAAAGTACCAGTATGAGTAATGAATCTTCCCACCACAATAGATATACATTGTGTTTTGAATGGAACCAAGTGAAACCAGAAGCTAGGAGGAAGGAATCCATCTTGGCATACCAAGTGCTAAGGGCCTATTTGATGCCATAGATGGATTTACTAAGTCTACAAACTAAGGATGAATCCTAAACAAACCATGGTGGGTACTCCATGTAGATATCCTCCTATAGGTCTCCGTGAAGAAAAAAACTCTTTACATCCATCTAGTGCACACTCCAACCATGTGCTATGGCTAAATAAAGTGTGATTATAATAAAATTTATCTTAGTTATGGGTGCAAATGTCTTTGAGTACTTTATGAAGACCACCTATGAAAAACCTTTGGTTACTAATCGATCCTTGTAGTTATCAACTAACCCATCTGCTATAAATTTAGTCTAATATATACATCGACATCAAACCATCTTCCTTCCCTTAGGAAGTGAAGTCAAATCCCAAGTGTAAGCACTAATTATGCATTATATTCCCCATGCATAACACTATCCCACTCAGGTATACCCGAAGCCTCTCAAAATTTTTGTGGATCTGTTATTGAAGTATAGAAGGCATGTGGCCTATTTTGATAGTCTATCCAAGTATGTCTATCATCCTCTAGATCCCCTACCCAAGTGCCTGCACTCTTAAGTGTCTTCCTAGCCCAAAGAGGTCCTGAAATGGGTGAGTCATGTGTTGAATACTCATCCTCTAAAGTATGGCTAGAAGTATATGAGCATGAATCCTTATTACTATGCTCACTTTAAGAACGGGAAGAAGTATAAGACTATACCTCATGAACTTGTTGAGGATGATTTGAATCCTCAGACAACTCATCAAAACTAATTGAAGCCAAAGTAGATGGAGAAGCGCCAATTTTAGAGTCAATGGAATTTTCCTAAAACTTAACACTTATCTCAATGAAGAACTCATGAGTAGTGGGATGGATAAGTCTATAGAACTTGACCCCCTCTGGATACAAAAAAAAATATGCAAGGTTTGGATTGAGGATCAATTTCCTTGTGTTTATTTTTGGGAATACATGCCATCACTAAATTTATGAAGACCTTGAATTTCTTATCTTCTAGTTTCCTGTTGTGCCAAGCTTAAAATGGAGTTATATAATATACCTTTTAAAGATTTGTGGGGAACCCAATTCTATATATAACAGGCACAATTGATGGATTCTTCCCAAAACTATGAAGTCAAAGATTTAGAGTGGATCATACAATTTTCCATCTCTTCAAGGACCTATTTATTTATTTTTCCATGTCATTATGTTGAGGAGTGTATGGCACTATTTGTTGTAGATCAATAACCTCTGTGGAGCATAACTAATTAAATTTATTGTTAACATACTCCCCCCACATTATCTTTTAGACTAAATTTGATACACTTCCCATATTGTTTCTCGGTGAGTGTCTTAAAGTCCCAAAAATAATCAAACACTTTATACTTTTGCCTAAGGAAATAGACTCTTGTATATCTGGAAAAATCATCTATGAAGGTGAGAGCATATTTGGCCCTAGTGAAAGAAGGATGGGGAAATGTCCCTGTAACATCACTATAAATCAACTCTAAAGGTGTTGAATCTCTCTAGTATTTTCCCTTGTCAAATTTCTATTCAAGGTGTTTTCCAAGAGCACAACCCTCACAAAATCCCTTTGAGAAACAAACTCTAGGAAACCTTGTAACCATGTCATATTGATTAAGATACTCAAGGTAGTGGTAGTTAAGATGGCCAAACCATTCATCACATAGTATGATAACTCCATATGAATGTGCAAGCAATACAGTAGGGGAAACATCAGGTGAAAAGTGTGAGAAGGTATATAACCTAGCATGGTGATCTATCCTTCCCACTACTACTGTAGTGTTGCTATGAAATTCACTAATCTCAACTAAATTTGGCTAAAAAGGGACTCTCGTTACCTTCACTATATGAGTAATTTGATACACTAATGAGATATTAGTTGAAATTGAATGTACACTAAGAACATTTGTAAATTTTCCACCTTCGAATTAAAAAAACCCTCTCCCTAAAAATTTGGCTAGAGTATCATCACCCAAAGTGGAGGAGGATATGATGTAGGGCTCTAAGGAAGAAAACTCATCCTTTGATGAACCCATGTGGTGTGAAGCACCAAATTCAATAACACACAGTAAATTGGGATGCAATAAAAACTAGTGCATTTCCCTTATGTTTCTCTTTATATTTTTCCTTTTCCTTAGTATATTCTTGGGTTAATGAATAATGTTTGATAAATTCAGGTACCCCTATGTTGTTCTTCTCAAGGAGATTACTGAGGTAGTCAATCTGCTTCTTCATAAATTTATGCTCATCATACCCAAGTTTCTTTAATAGGCACACTTAACCTTTTCCTTATTAGACTTCCCATTTAAACTTGAGGCTTCAGTGGTAGACTTGGTAGAGGATTTATGTTCTTTCTTCTTTTCTAGATCCTTGCTCTTTTGCTTCTTCTCTTGGTTATTGGAGGATTTTTGTTTCCTATTCCTGATAATGAGGTCTTGAGGTTTGGATGAATTCAAGGTAACCATCTAGATTAACGTGTATTTCTTCTTAGTCAAAGAAGAAATTAAGTCATCTAAGGATGGTATAGAGCACGTGGCTCTAAGATTCCTCTTAGTAGAGTAAAATATAGAAATAAATATAGAGTAGTCATGACCTAGTTTGGAAAACACTGAAAGAACTAGTTGTTCATCCTTGTTTTCTGTCCCACCTTATTTTAAATGTAATCCATATGACTTGAACTTGGTAAAAAATTCTTTGAAATTGTCAAAGTTACTAGGAATTAAGATGATAATTTCTGATTCGAACTCATAACCCCTCATAGTATTAACTTTTCCGAATAAGGTTTCTAAGGTTTTCCACACTTCATTAGGATATTTTTCTAACTCTATGTAAAAGAGAATTTTAGGAGACACTAAAAGACACACAATACCAAAGGATTCATCACACTTATTAAACCACTTAACTTTGTCTGCAACTTCACTAGGCTCGGGTTCTAACCCCATTGTGATAGGGTATAACCTTGTTCTCTTAAGTGTAATTGTCATTTTTTATTTCCATTCATAGTAGTTACAAGGTTTAAGTGGGTTAATTGAACTTAGATCCATTAGTACATAAAGAAAGGTTGTGGTGTTTGTTTCAGAAAACCAAGAAATGTGTGAAAAGAAAGAAGTTCCAAACAAGAGTGGAAACACACTATACACCTCACTGAAAACTATATCAAGATGCCCCCCATAGTGTTGGTACTTTATAACTCAGTGTGTTTTACAAAATAAATAGGTCGAATGCTTTCAAAAAAGAAAAATATTTAACTTTTGTAGAAAATGGCACTCGATGTCGAGCTACCAATCAAATTTTTACAATAATTATTTCTCGTAAATAAGCCCTATTTTAAATGAATTTGCACAAAAATTGAAATGCGCTTTTGTAACTAAAATATAATTTTAGTAAAAGGAGGTTGGTTTTGATGAATACGAGATAAGAAGGCTACAACCACATTAGATCAAGAAGGTCTTCACTGTGGCCCTTAAATTTTTTCAAATATAAGTGTAGCAAACAACACTGCCACAGGAATCAAAAAACCTCAACTGAATATGGATCAGCAATGTGTGTAAGGGTTGTTCAAAATGTTTTTGTAGGTGTGAAACACCCATTGATAAAAAATTCCCTTTTCAGGTCTTAACATGCATGGAAAGAACTACCATAGGTGAAAATTCCCTTCATAGGTCTAGAAATCAACCTCTAGATCCGGATAAATTTTCCAGGGAACCTATAATAATTATTTAGGACCTAAAAATAAAAAATATCCATAACTATATATGCACGATGCGGGCCTGTAAACCTCAGAAGCATGAAAATAGGATATATACCCATAAACCGACAAAAACAAACACCAAAAACACCCAAATAATTACAAACAATCACCTCAAATGAAATTAAACTTGTATAATAATAACTAGAGAAGCTCAATACCATCTCATCTCTTATACCATATCGGAGAAGTGCCACGGATTTTTCTGCTTCGAAGAATTCACATGTGAATGATTAAAAACGTGAATTGTTCCAGGAAAAAACAAAGCAAGCATACAAGACTACAAATTACAAAAAATACAAAAGAGATCATTGCAATAACACAAAAATAGCTCTAAATCAATAGCGGGTGAATGTATAACCTCATCTTAGAATGATGGAAATATCCACCTAGAATAGTGAAAACATGTACCTAGAATGGTGTGGTCAAGTGGTAACCAACACCTCAAATAATGTAGTCAAGTGTACACCTAAGTAATCATATCCCATAAGTGTAGGGAAACTCCAACTGAGGTGTATTAAATTTGGATCAGATTTGCACAGGAATAACACACAATAATATTATTTCTTCTATTATATTTTAACCAGTACATAGCATATGGCTATTATATAGCCAATGAACTAGAAAACTAATGCCCTATAAAATAGGAGCCCATACAAAACAATAACTCGAGATAGTCACAAGTAATAAAAATAACAAATAATAACCCGTTTATATATATTTTGGGTATAGCTTACTAACCAGATACCAACCATATTTACTAACTACGGAAAATCAACTATGTAAATATTAATATTCCTAACATTCCCCTCTTAATGTTTACATGGTAGAAAAATAACTTTCACACTTCTTGTGCAACCTGTTTGCCTTTGCTCGCTCATGATCTTGGTACAACACTCGAACTGAAGGTAGAAGAAGGAACACATCAACTTCTTATCAACCATGCACTATCGGAAACACATTGACTGATGAGGATGGGAACACGCTCAGGAATCATCTTGTTGTCAACCAGTCACCCTAGGGAACACATCTGACCTAGACAGTGTGGGAACTTAAGCAGGAACACATCTTGAACAACCTTCAATGGTTTTCCAGAGGCTAACCAAAAACCTAGGTATGAACAGGAACACATTTGACTATTCAGCCTCTTTAAAACTCATGATGTTGCATTTTACCGTGCTATTTGTTCTTCACTATGTTTTTGCTTTGGGGAACGCATTAGGAATACTCACATACACAAGTGAACATGAACATACCACATCTGTTCTTATTTTTCACACCACGCTAAAATCCACACCACACAACTGAAAACTAGAAAAACAAACACAGTGCATGCTAAAATAATTACACATGTGCCACCAAATCATTATCTCAAGCTCCGGCCCCGTCATTCGTGACTAACAAGAGGTCATTTATTGACCTCCAGCCTCCGATGCCTCCGTCCTCTAGTCTCATGCTGCTAGCTCAACCTGATTTGGATATGAAGCTCAATAGTTTTCACATTGGGTTTATTTGTATAACTTTCCCCCCACAATGTGAAATAGTTTATTTTCCGGACATCGGGTAACACCAAAAATGCATCCGTGAGGCAATTTTTTTATTTTACAGATTTTTTACAATAACACGAATTTTGACGACTAACTCACAAATTTAATTACACTTTTGACTCGTGACAAGAGGACTAAACGACTAGAAATTTAAAACAAGTGATCATGAGATTGACTTCTTAAATGAAAATGACATTTGACTATGACAATACACAAAAAATTTGACTATTATCTTTACAACTTCGAAGACTTTAAAACTTTATTTGACATAACTTGGAAAACACAATAAGATGACACTAATGATACATTTTGAAAAAGAATATGACTAACAACTAATGACTATACGGATAGTCACAGACTTTAAAATTTTAATTGAGGGTTGAATTTTGCTTTGGTAAGACATTTAACATACCATAAGGATCATAATAAAGATAAAAATCACTCTTTACATACCTCTAAACTTGTTCTACAAGGATAATACCTAAATCTGAACTAGCCAAAAATACGTTTATATTTAATATCAACACTAAAAAATTAACGTAACTAACACTTGACTGGTTGCTGGACAAACTTTAAATGCCGCTGTACAGAAAACTGATCATGAACAAGTGATTGTTGAGGTCCACACTTTGATAAGAAGGTATTACCACGCATACACGTCTTTGATAGTTGTCACCAGCTTGAATGAGCTCACGATGCGAAAATCTGAGAGATGCATCGGATTTATTGACAGAAGTAGATCTCTTTGTAAATCGAAATTGAATCCAATGCGTTAGACAGATATTGTTAGACCATCAGATAAGAATTTATTCACAGAACTCGACAGACTTCAATATGATATTATAATCTTTAATGTACCAGCTTAACACATGAAGGAACATATTTCCAAATGGAAACGTGGAGCAGTCTGTTAAGGACGTCGATGCAGTTGATTCCTTGAACACGGTGAGCAATAGTGCAATTTGATCCTTGGAAGTAACAAACTCTAACCGATGCGTTGCAGATCAAGCCAACGGCACTGAGTTACAAATACGTGATATAGTCACAAACATAAACGCATCCTTCGCACTATACTCTGTTAGAATTCAATGCCTTTCACAAAACAGCAGTGGAGAGGAGGTCAATTTGAGACAATGGGAAGACACCAAACAAATATCAGAGTGTAAATGTCTGAGACGTATGCTCACAAGAATGCAGCTCAATTTGGTTCAACCTGTGTAAATTGATCACAATCACAATATGTTAATGACAGGATATCAAGGCACAGAGTCTAAACTCAAACTATAGAATGATTGAATACATGAAGACTCCAAAATAAGGCCATTCATTCAAAGCTTTAGGCAATAGCATAGAGATTACACTCAATGCTAAATCTAATGGATGATTTAATAATGGCATAACAGAATTCTAAGAAACCTATCGAGACTTTCATAATTCACAAGTGATACTATGTTGAACTTCGTAATATTCGCTCAAACAACTAAAACACCTATTGGGCTGCCCTCCAAATAAGTTCATTTAACTCCATCACAAGACGACTAAAATTAGAATTCTCTGATACCAAATATTAAATTTGGATCGTATTTGCACAGGAATAATGCACAATAATATCATTTCTTCTATTATATTTCAACCAGTACATAACATATGGCTATTATATAGCCAATGAACTAGAAAACTAATTCCTTATAAAATAGGAACCCATACAAACAAATAACCTAGGATAGTCACGGGAAATAACAACAAACAAATAATAACATGTTTACATATATTTCGGGCATAGCTTACTAACAACATGAATCCATACAAACAAATAACTCAAGATAGTCACGGGTAATAACAACAAACAAATAATAACCTGTTTACATATATTTTGGGCATAGCTTACTAACAACATACTAACCATATTTACTAACTACAAAAAATCAACCATGTAAATATTAATATTCCTAACAAGGTGGAATATCTTGAGTAACATAATACAAATAAAGCAACGAAAATAAATCCTACACTAACAATTAGGATATTGAGAATTTCACGGAACTCACAATGGAGAGAAAAACGAAGCTCGTGGAGGAGAGTTAGTGCATTTTCTCATGGACTGTGTAGATTCCATAGTAGACAGGTTTTACATATGTTTATTTTTGAGCAACCAGATGGCATTTTCAGAACTCGTAGTAAACTAGAGATATTTTCATAATTTCCTAAAGATTCACTTGAGCCATTATTTTTTCCAATTTATGTTCATTTGACATATATTTGAAGCATTTTTTCACCACTTCTAACGTAGAACACAAGGAAACTGAGTTTGTAAGTTCCATAGGAAGGTGGAGGAGATTCTTAATCGAGATCAGATTCATTCAAAGGTATATTGAGCAGATTTCTTGTAGGTTCTTGATTCATTTCATTTTTTTATTTTTCATATTGTGCTTATTAAATATTTAAAAATGGATTGGTTCGAAAATCACGCAAACTTGAAGACGTAGGCATTCATCGCCAAACTTGGTTATCAATTTCAATGTCATGATTTCTTTTTTGCATTCTATTTTTCCACAATAATGATTTCTTATTTTATCAATTTAGATGGAATTTAACGCTTAACGATGATTTACAAAAATATTTAAAATGGTTATTTGATCAAATTTGGATGCACATTTGGAAGTGGATACATTATAATCTGATTTCTTTCAGTTTTAGGTGTTTTTTATTCTATTTGGAAACCATTCATGATTCCATTTTAAATAAGGTATTAATCAAGTTGTAGGCTTGCACCTGAACGAGATATTTTTAATCAAATTTAGTTTTGAAACTATTTAATATTAGGGGGTCTACTAAGGTTTATGGATCAAATGTGATATACTATAATGAGTAGATTTCAAAGAGTTTGATGTATGATAAATAAATTTATTTACCTTTCCTTACATATTTTCTACTTGTGATAAATACAGTCACATACGTGAGCTATCGTGCAAGGTTTATTATATTTTTTACATTGTCATTATTTTTATGGGGATGAATGGGAGGGGAAGGATTATGTATTAAATTGTTGTTAACCAGGTGTTTATAGCCCCAAAAAATATACTTTTGACTTTGATCATCGACTTTCTCCATTGTCAATCTAGTATCTATAGCTTTAGTGGATATTACTAGAAACACACATAAATGTTGAGAAATATTTTGAAACACTTTAATTTTGGTTATTTAAATCTTTTTTATTTATATTTCATGAGTTGGGAACCAAATTATCTAAGTTGGAGAATGGGTGGAAATAATAAATGCATGAGTGAGTTTTGGATTCACATATTACCGAAAAGAAAAATTGGTGTGATATTTGTGTGCATGATCCCTTAGAGTACAAAAATAATTCTAACTCTGTAGGAAAAATTAAAATAAAGACAAAAAACTTATATGAAAGCACAAAATAATAAATTTATTTTACCAAATCCATCATGCAATCTACCAAATTTTCTAAAATAAAGGAGAGATAAGATAAATTAATCTCCAAAACATTTTCATGTCTGAAACAATTTTGAACTACTTGTTCATTTTTCTCTTTCCTTTACATCAACTTGACTATGGAGGTTTTAAATTTGACTCATGTTATTTCATTTCACTTAGTCATTCACCACCTTTTATTTATCTCATGAAAATATCTCTATATTTCATAATCATATTATAAATCTGTGTAAGTGACACTTATTTATCTTCTTTTCTAGTGCCAAATATATTGATGTTGTAAAGGAAGAAAGGGTGTGTCCAAGAACAAGAAACCTAGATATATATATGCACAAATGGTCACATCTCTACCTCTATTTAAATGAAGGTGCATGTGTGAGGAAATTTATTACTTAGTTTATTATGCATATGGGATCTCCCTAATGTTCAATTACACTAGTTCTTGGTGGTCATAATTGTTGGACCCATAAATTAACTAAGTACCTGAGGCGTGAAGGTTTGTGGCACGTGTAAGCAGGGCGTGACAACACGCGCGGAAATGTGTGTTGACCGAGCTCTTCTAAAACTTCATCTGTCACATAATCTAGTGGTTCCGACACCCCTCGTGGGAAAAGTGCCTTGAGATTCCTTGGCACGTTCACCTTGAATCCCCATGTCCTTGGAATTTTAAGACTCAAAACCCGAAGACTATCTTGCCATCATGGCATGGCTTTCTCGTCACAAAAATTTGCATTGGCCAAGAACTTCTTAAATCCCCTCGTGCGTAAATTCTACCTCAGCTTGCCATTGAGTCAACTCATAAATTTGGTTTCTAATCTCTATAATCCCCACTATGGCTTTAAACTTATCATACTCCACCAGCTCGATTCAATCCCTACCATGCTGAAACTCGAGCCATCCACCATATCACACATGCTTTTAAATGATTCGCTAATGTGATCCTTGCCAATATTTTTCACGTACATTGATCCTAACTCGGCCTCATGATTCCTGACTTATTCGAGATGACTTGCAAGCTCAAAGGAAATGTATGATATGTCGAGCCATCTATGAGTTCCGGGTTCCAACTTGGTGCTCCGATTTGATCTCCCCAGAGATGCGCTCTACTTCCCTACTCGACTCATGCTCTAGGTTCCTCGATCGAACCATAGCTCAATTTTCCTACATTGAGCTCATATTTTCCATGTCATAATGACATGGGTTAGAACTTAATGACACTTAGAACTCCTGGAATTATTCTCTCCAACTCGGCCAAACTTGTGCAACCGTCGAGTTAACTCTCACCGAGTTCTCCTAAGCCTTTTCCCCTGTAATGTGTTTCCCCTGGGATTCGACATGAATAACTCGATCTTCAAGATTCCGCGGACATGGCTCTTGCAAGCTTGACTCTATTTGAGTGATTTTTAAGTATCAAGCCATAGCTCACTTTATCCTTTTACCAACATTTACTCGAATAGACATTCATCGAGAAAGCTCCAACCTAGAAAAACAATGATGCAATCAACTTGTTTCAAACTTAGTGAGCCGAGCCATTAATTATTGTCCCCTATGAATTTCATAGTTTCTCCACACAACAAAACCTCAAACCATACAAGCTTGTTTATGAGCTCATTTCAATGAAATTCTCCACTTAAAATTGGTGAATTTCCTAAATTGCTGATTTTTGGCTCAATGCAACCATTCATATTTGGGTCATTTCCACTCCAACGTTTGCTTCGACAAACCAATTTGTGAGTCATAACTAAGCTCATTCCACACGATTCATCTTAGCCCAAAGTCAAGCCACATGATCTCGCACTTAACTCAATTTCCCATGATCTGAGTTTGATGGCTCGACTCACCTCGTATTTTATTCAAACTGTGAAACTTTTTATCCACTCCCAAATCCACTTTGATGTTCGAGCTATCCCCTATCTACATCTGACTCACTGCATTAAGATTTAATTCTTGTGAACTGTTTCATTCTACATACAATGCATATGTATAGGAGAGATTGCTCCTAAATATGAGGAACTACAATTCCTCAAATATCTCCTACAACATCTCCTGCAACTTCTCCTAAAACAATAATCTATTCGTGATATATTGTTGTAACAATATATCACCAAACAATATATCCATAAATATAAGTTGTTAATAACAACTTATATACTAACAAAATATATACGTGATTTGTTATTACAAATCACTCATTAATTCTTTATCATAGTAAACATTAATATTAATTTCCTAACATTCCCCCCCTTAATGTTTACATGGTAACATTAGAACTTTCACACTTCCTTTGCAGCCTGCCGCCTCTGCGCGCTCATGATCTTGGCACACACTCGAACTGAAGGTAGAAGAAGGAACACATCAACTTCTTATCGACCAAGCACTGTCGGGAACACATCTGACCGACGAGGATGGGAACACGCTCAGGAATCATCTGCTTATCAACCAGTCACTCTAGGGAACACATCTGACCTAGCAGTGTGGGAACTCAAGCAGGAACACATCTGAACAACCTTCAATGGTTTTCAAGAGGCTAACCACAAACCTAGGTACGAACAGGAACACATCTGACTGTTCTACCTCATCAAGCCTCATGATGCTGCGTTTCACTGTGTTATTTGTTCTGCACTATGTTTTTACATTTGGGGAAATAGGAATAGCCACATACTCAACTGAAAAACTGAAAATGGAACATTGGATCATGCTGATCATGTTCCCCCCTCAATGTGAACATTTCACTTATTCAACACAAAACAGGAACTCTGAAAAAGAATCACACTAGACATCAAATACTGAAAGCACACTCACACCACAAAATGTGCCACCAAAGCTTCTACGCGGCCCCGTCGTTGGTGACTGACAAGAGGTCGCTATCTGACCTCCAGCCTCTGATGCCTCCATCCTCCAGTTTAATTATCTAATAGAGAAAATCTTCATCACTTTGATTTTCTGTATAAGCAGTATTTCCTTCCTCTTCATTTTCTCCTTCGTCATCAGCAGCCATGGCATTATCTTGCAGTTTTCCATCAAGTAAGTCTTGTGCTCTTTTCTTGCAATTTGAGGACAAGTGGCCAGATTGTCTACAGTAATAACAGGTGAGCCGCTTCTTTGAATCTTTAGAAGATGATCCAGGTCTGAAAGAATATTTAGATCTTCTTTTATCTTGTTTCTTACCATACAGGGCTTTTTCCTCTGGTTCCGCAAACATGATTCTCTTTTCTTCATCTAGCAAAGAAGAAATAAGTTCTTCTAAACTTGGATTTATTTTACTCAATGTAAAGACCATGTTAGAATAGCATGGAGGCATGCTATTGAGTAACACTGCTTTAGCATCGTCATCAGGGACATCTACACTTATTCCTGCTAGTTGATTGCAAATAGAACGAAACTTACTAATATGTTCCACCATGTTATCGCCTTCTTCCATCTTGAGGCCGAACAATCTCTGCTTTAAAGATATTGCTGCACTTCCAGCTTGTGATCCAAACAATTTGTTCAATGTCTCCCAAATTGTGTGAGAGGACTTTTTTAAGTCTATATGATGCAAATAGGAATTTGATAGACCCAATCCAATAATCGCTGTAGCCTTTTAATCTCTGCTTGCCCATTTTGCTGCTTCATCTGCATTTGTCGGTTTCTTCTCTTTTCCATCAACAATATCCCACAAATCTTTGTTAATTAGGAACAGCTGAGTTCGTACTTGTCAGGTATGAAAATATTTACCTTCAAATTTTTCAATGTGACTCAACTTATCCATTATGACTCTTCACAAAACTAAAACAAAAAATAGGCGTCGGCTAAAACTGAAAATGCACCTTTTGTTTTTTTTTTTTTTTTTTGACTTTTACAAACAAATACACTAATGATTATGATACTTATTCTCAACAAGAAATCAGTGAAACTCTGAAATAATAGCTTGTATGGAGCATAGATCTTGACAGTTGTGACAATACCAGGGCTCCTTCAAAGTGGAACAATAATCCTATGTCATCGTCAAATGCAATGAATTCCAAATGACTTTACGCTGCACATTTTCATAAAACAATGTGATTCCAATTATGCTCTTCTTTCCTCGCAGATTTCTAGATTCCATAAATAATGGCAAATTGAGCGGCCTTGTAAAACAATCTTGGCACAAATTTTAGCACAAATATGAGAATGTGGATCTATATGCAGTAATGCAATGAATACTTATCTGAACTTCAAATCAGACTTGAATTTGGATCTTAGTTTCATGCCTGGAACCAGCCACTGCCACGTTACTTTTACAGAGAGATGCATGGATAGTTATGCTCATTGTGTGAAATACAAGTCGACTATTGAATAGTCAAGTACAACTATTGAGAGAATGAATTAAGATGTTGTAAACTAGATCTGATACAAATCCTGGTTGCAGGCTGAAATTCCAGAAGACTGGTAGGAGGATGAAATACAACTCTGGATGCAGGCATGAGCACACTGGTGTCAGCAATGTCAAAAGTCTGGTCAAAGAGCAATGCAAGTCTCCAAATGGTTGATCAAAGCCATCGATGGAGCTTGAAATTGATACAACTACCAAGGAGTGCCTTCCACAAATCTTTACCGAGTTAGGAGTAGGTTGACATTTGCAAGATCTGTGTGCAGCTAATGATAATCAGGAAAATTGGCCAAAATGAGATCTCCAAGATAGATTTGAATGCAAATTATGATTGCATTAAAACGTGGAAATTGCAACCATATGACAATGCAAATTTATGATCGCCCATATCATATGCTCAGGCTGGACTTGCAGGAACATTTTAAGACAAAATGTCAATTTCTACACATAACTATCACTTCAAAACTAATCTCCAAAATGAGGGTTATATTCCTCGTGTGCAAGCTTATCACAACTGTTTAGATTTAATTCATTAAGAAATAAACTAATCACACGAGTGTTTTATTCTGAAGTGCAAAAATATTGGATCAAGCATGGTAAGGGCTCAATGATTACCTACAAAAACGTCTAATTTCCCCTTATTTTTTCTATTCCTGCAGGATGAAGCACAATGAACTACATCCCCTTCATATGGTTCTGCAAAATGATCATAATGCTCTGATACCAAATATAGTAATCGGATCAGAATGTACAGGAGAATAAATATCTTCAATAGACTCCATATCGTTTCATTTTACATACAATGCATATGTATAGGAGAGATTGCTCCTAAATATGAGGAACTACAATTCCTCAAATATCTCCTACAACATCTCCTGCAACTTCTCCTAAAACAATAATCTATTCGTGATATATTGTTATAACAATATATCACCAAACAATATATCCATAAATATAAGTTGTTAATAACAACTTATATACTAACAAAATATATACGTGATTTGTTATTACAAATCACTCATTAATTCTTTATCATAGTAAACATTAATATTAATTTCCTACGAGTTGGTTCATGATCTCCTCAATTCCCATAACTCATTTCATCTCAGTCTAGGTGAGCCCACTCTCACCGAGTTCTCCCTTAGCTCGAACCTCTAAGTTGAGTTGTCCATCGATCTCTATTTGCATTCGAGCTCACTCTTTTTGCATTGGCCTTTGATCGACTCCACCGAGCTCATTCATTGTTAATTCGCCAACATGGACAAAACCCTCCAAGCTCATTCTTAGCTTGACTGAGCTATTCTTGGAGGAAACTTATCATGATGCACTGAGTGACCTTTGTTCGAGCTCACTTTGCAAATCGAGCTTTGCAGGACTTGACTTGTATGACCGAGATCTCTACCTAGTGAGTTTAACTTGGTTCTCAACATAATTTATTACTTTATTCATTTTATTTTGATGCCCACTGGAAGTGGGTCTATTGAAGTCAATATTAGGACCTTGTTGTCCAATTTTTCCATGTGTGCAAAATTGGATAACATTTTTGGCAAGCTCTCGGGGATGATTGCCTTTTAAGCATGATTTTAGTAGCCATAAGTCATCCATTGGGCATGGATTTAATGTTGTAATCCTGAAAGTGATTTTATCTTCTATGATACATCACAAAGTCTTCTTTGGTATTATTTATATTTAATTTTACGGTAACCCTAGATAGGAAAAGTAGTGAACCTGAGAATGTTTTTAAAATTTGAACCTTCTTCTCCTTAAAAACCTCCAATGATGATACAATGTGCAAGAACAACACAAAACACACAACAATGTGCATAAGCATTTAGAGGAAAACACTGAACAAAACTGTACAGGGGGTGGAATGATCTCAGAAGCAAGCTTTGAGATGTATCCCATTCACATTAATGGGAAGTTCTTCTCCATTGAGCCTAGATAGATGAAATGAATCTTCCTCTTTGCAACTCATGATGATGTATGGACTGCTCCAGAGAGCATCAAACTTGGTGTGCTTTCCTAGTTTGGCTCTATCTTTATCCCGTTTAAGAACTAAATCTCCCTCTTGAAAATTCCTGACAGATGCCTTTTTGTCAAAATATTTCTTAACTTGAGCTTGATGTTGCTCCAAAGTCTTCATAGCATTGTTTTGTACTTCTTCCAACTCATGATTTCAGTAAACCTGACTATCAGAGGATCACTCTCCATAACTTCAAAATGATGAGATAACTCCAAAGAAGGTAATTCCAAGGGGAGCAATAGTTCTGCTTCCTTTCTATACACAAGATTGAAAAGAGAGTTTTCAATTTCCCTTTTAGGTGTGATCCGATCTTCCCATAAGATAGTTTTAAGATGTGTATGCCAAGTCCTCTTATTATTATCCATTGTGAGCTTGATAATCCTTGTGAGGTTCTTGTTGCTAGACTCAGCCAATCCATTTCCTTGAGGATAGTAATTGGATGAAGTCTTGAGGTAGACCCCATTCTTAACAAGCCATTCACTCAACTTCAGACCAATAAAATCCATTACATTGTATGAAATGACTGTGAATGGAAAACCGAACCTTGTCATTATACCTTCTAAGAAATCAAAAATTGTCTTCCCATTGCTTTCCATCAATGTTACTACATCTCTCCATCGAGTAAAGTAATCCGTTGTAGTAAGGACCCATTTATGTTTGTCACTAGATGGAGGATTAATCATTTTAATGAAATCCAACACCCATTGAATAAAGGGTTGATCGACTTGAATTGGATGCAGTGGAAGAGCTGTCAACTTCTACTTGTGAGTGAAAAGGGCACATTCCTTATACTTCCTTACCTAGAGATGGGCATCTTTGACCAAATACGACCAATAGTAACCATCTTGCATGATCTTGGTAGTATTTTTTTGTGTAGAATAATGTCCTTCAGATAATCCATTATTAAAATCTTTTAGTATTTTTCTTACATATTCCAATCCCACACACCAAAGGAGAACACCATTCAAATCCCTTCGAAAAATAAAATTATCTACCAGAACATATGGAATAGACTAAAGATGGAAAGTTTGTCTTTGATTTTTGTCCATGTTCACAAGATATACTCCTGAGAAAAGGAAACTCTTCATTTTAGATAACCAATCAACTTGATCATCACCCTCATTGGTGTTTAGGAGCTTCATGGTCTCATCACCTTTTGATTCCACGTCTGCAGCAAGTTGTTGACACAAACCCTTACCTCTGACAAGTTTGGTAACTTTTATAAGTATGTCATACTTCATCACCTTCGTGATCCATTCAACATGATTTTCATTCATCTCTTTGTTTAGCAAAAAGTTCTTGACGCCTGGATGAGACACCATTAGATGAATTTTGTTGTTGGACAACATATGCTTGAATTTATTCAAAGCTCAAATAACCGTAAAGAATTATTTTTCAAAAAATGAATATTTGAGCTTATAATATTTGAAAGATTGACTAAAGAAAGCAATTGGTTTCTCCATAAAATCATCACTTTGTTGGGTAAGGATCCCTGAAATTCTCTCTTGACCTGTAAAATCATAAAGAATAAAATCTTTGTCAAACTTAGGGTTAACTAGCATGGGAGCTTGAGAAATGGCCATTTTGATGGCTTCGAAGATCTCCCTTCCTTCCTTTTTGCATGAGAATGGCATGTTTTTCTTTAGCATGGTTGTCAGTTGTTTAGCCAATGCTAGGAATTGAGGGATGAATCTCTGTACAAAATTTATGGTTTTTAGAAAACTCTAGAGACCCTACTTGGGACTTGGGAGGGATATGTAACATTTTCCCATTTTAAGACTTTAGAAACAAGGAATTTTTTTTGTATAATGTTCTCTGTTGTAAATAATAATAATTTAGAACATGCATTCCAAGCCAATCAATCTCATAACAGAAAATCATATGCAGCTATAAATGACTATATGGAACACCGATCTGTCATTTCATGACTCAGTATTATACCGATCTCTCATGTTAACTTAATGATTTGTATACAAAGTATACTTGGTTCTCTTACCCTTTTCGGGGTATTAAGATTTCTATTAAAGAGGCCTATCTAAATAGTTGTTACCGATATCCATATGAAATCCCGCTTCTTAAAATAGGTGACATAGGTGTGATACTTTGGCCAAATATTTTAAACATACTGTTCATGTTTATATTCCTAGATAGCATACTCATCAATTAGAATATGTCATTCACCCCACTTCAAGTGTTATAGAGAATTATCTTCACTAACTCCTATCAGTTCACTTGTTCAAGGTTTAACCCTAGCCAAGGTTAGTAACATGGTCTAGTGTGCAGGACTACTCACGCTGACTAAGGGTACATATACATACTCAATCGACCTAAGTCGATTGTGTGTCTCTAGTTATCCTAATTCATCATGAGTTGACCTCGACACTAGATCATGCCCCTAACTCTACCTAGGGAAGAACTATGATCAAGTCAGAACTTTTGTAGATCTAGATGATTAAACTCTAAAGGGTGTTGAAACATGTCAATTGCGACACAGTATGCTCATGAAGACACAAGTATTCACGAAGGTATTGTACTACAGTTGGCGTGTGCCAACATGTGACTGAGTTCTCCTCATCTAGATGAACATACCTCATAAATAAGTTAATGAATTATTAAATTTTCCTCAATAAGGGTTAATTGCAGTAGTCCTACTAAACAACTAGGTTCATTAACCATTAGGGTTCCAAGTAAAAACTACAATTAGAGTTGGTATGTAGATACATCTACCTCCTAACCATTTCATAAGTTATATTTTTAATCCATTAACATTTTGATTTTTGTGTTCACATAACAGATTCAACATACATAACAGTGTTATTACTTACTCACCTACTCAAGCCTTAGCTTACATAAGTTTAGAGAAAGTTCTTTTATATATTATACTTCAATGGAATGAATTCTAATCCCATTTAATTTCCTTTCTTCACATTCCTATTCTAGTTAAGGAACTCATCATGAGAAATCTCACCTTCAACTATCCAAAGTTACATTCGGATTTATTTCCAAGATGTCTTAAAAAAATCTATTAATCATTGCAAGGAAGTTTTCTTCCCTTTTTTCTTATAAAGGATTAATGTTCATTTATAACCCCATAGTATATTACAAGTTATCATCATAGTTTTATTCACCCATAAACATTTGTTTTAATATAGCCATAGTGATCTAGTTGAATATCCATGCACAAATGTCAACTTTAATAAGTTGCATTTCATTAAAGAGGGTATTACATCTAGTACCCTTGATCTATATTCAATTTAATCCAACCTAAGAGGGTATATTAGTGAAAGAAGAATTAGATAAATACTTATAATTTCCATTCACATAATACCCAAAAAGATCACACATCATGTTCAAACAAGTCCACAAATCTTTCATTCATCAAAGGGGATTCATACATTATAAGTCCAAACACTTCAGAAATTTCTAATGTCAAACAACAATAAGAAGATCAATTACAAGTACAAATTTCTTTTCCAATAAATACATTTCAATAATCATGCATATTTCATCATAAAAGATCCAGTCTCTTTGGTAAACAAATGTAACTTCCTATAAATATTTTCTCCTTTCATCACTTACGAAGTCCATCTGCAAAATTGCTAGCATGAGTCAGTTCATTGAACTGAGCATGATAAGCACTAAACATTAAAATGATGTGATTTTAGCTAACTATTTCATAAAGAGAACTCTGCTATTATGAAACAGTCCTGAGCATTATAGAAAGACTTACCAAAATGAATTACTATTCCCAAATGAGAGAGAGAGAAAGTGATAATCCATAACATAAGTAAGAATAGATCATGATATAACAACTTAAACTTTCATACTATTTTCTTACATAATAATAATTAAAACGGTAATCCAAATAAGTATTATTTCATCAAAATCACAATTTTCTTTTCATATATTATTTTACATGATTCACTTTTCAATTAATCCTATCTAACATGAGAAGATAACTATCCTTACTATTTCTTAGGAATAGATCAACATTAGATAGAACAATAGTACTTCCATCTCAACATTTATTTCACCTAATTTTATCCTAGAATCTGAGATGCCAAGATCAAATCAAAACATAGGAATAAGTTTAGGATGGTCCAAACAACATAATTAGGAAAGAGTTTCTAATTTAAGAATCCTATAACTCAAATTCAGAATTAGAATCCAAATTAAGTTAAATTCCAACACTAAACAGATCTCAACAAAGGGTAAGATCAAATTGGCATGCAGTTGGAACTAAGCACACAATCCCCAAAGAGATACATCAATACCAATGTTAAGTCAAAAGAGTAGAATAGTAAGGTGGTTAAACAATTCAACTTCAACCCCTTACAACCATTCAAATATTTTCTTTTTACTAAACAAAAATACTTACATAAAATATTTCCAACCAAACACAACAATCCTTTTAAATAACCTCTGCTTCAGCTATACTATCCTATCACAACTGGAATTACTTCTTCAAACAAGTCCCGGAGCGGGTACTACGAAGCAAACCAAACTGGAAAACACCTTTATCAAGTTTGAAACAGAAGGAAAATCAAGGAGAGAGAGATAAAATGTTTACTCAAAGTTATAAGCATGATTTAGAAAAAGAGCAGAGATAACAAGAATATATACAGACAAGTTCAGTCTCAACTATCCATACCAAAATCCCAAACTGAAAATGAATCAGAGATTGAATTGAGTGAACACAACCTAGAAGAAAGGAAGAATGAAGAGAAACACAATCCAATACCTTCCTTCCTTCCAGGAGATGGTATAGGTAACCAAGATTACCCCAAGATAACAATAAAACCATCTCCTTCAAGATACAGTGATGCAAAGGAAAATTCCACATAAGAGCAAGTTTGAACCAACCTTCCAACTCAGACCCATAATAGGTAAGGAATGAATCAATAAGATAAAACACAAATAGGAGTAATCGATTCCTCTTTTCACAAGAACATTTCTTAAGATCTACAGAATTGAAACCTGGTTTAAAGACCCAAGGACCAAGGAACAGGCTAACACAATACAACAACATAATGTTAATGGAATCAATAATGGTTTCAAGTTGTCACTAAAACCAAAGAATAATAACAAAAAAACCAAGGGTTTTTTTCCCTTCTTCAAAGCACCAGGTGCCATCCTTCCATGGTTATACAAGACCCCATGGAAATAGAAGAAAAATAAAGTAATATATATTACTTATAGCTTCCAAAAGAATTTAGGTCTTGAAAACTACTGTACATTTCTAGTGAAGCAAAAGAAGTATACATTTATAGGCTTAAACACACAACCAAATGACTTAACAAGTCCATGGAGCGATAAACTATTTTCCAAGAAAACTCCAAACAATTATTCCCCTAAATCCCCAAATTCAGAGGTCCACAACTAAAAGCAACACAATAAAACCCAGATTCACAAATATTGAAAAGATCCTTTCTCCAGAAAACTCAAGAAAGGTTCAATCAAAGCCAAGATATTATAAATAGTTTATTACCTGTGGTTTTCCAACATACAGGAAAAAAATGTTATGTTAAGACAAGTTCCACTATTTTAATGCAACCCAAGCTTCCTTCTCAGTTTAAGTAGACCAAACAACGTTGAAAACAGTTCAAACAAGATTACCTACAGTATTGACTTCATCTCAAGCTCGTGTAAAAATATTAAAACATAATCCAACAGACCAAATCAAGAAAAATGAAACCCAAATCATTATTTCAACAGGGTCGATAAGTATACAAAAACAATAAAAAAATCACAAGCAGAGAGATCATATCAACTAAGCAAATCCATATTGTTTCTAAGAGTAGAGTTCTTTTAATGAAGTCAATTGAGTAAAAGAAAAAAAATTAATGGGTAGAGCCTATCATGCCTGATAGATCTTCTCCTTCACCGATTGCAGAATATTTCCAAGCAGAACTTCAATAGCCTCTTCTTCTCCACTCAACGTCAACCAACTTCTAATACTCTATCTTCTTTTATAGTTTTTACAGAGTCTAATAATAGCTCCATGTAATGCAAAAATAACTAGTCAAATAAGAGTCAAACTGGAGATTTGACGAACTGAAAAAAAAATCTTGCAGAGCTTGAGCTCAAAATGAACAAAAAGATCAAAACAACCATACAAAACCCCTCATGTATTTTCCTAGGCAGTTTTGCCAAGTTCGAAAACATTAAATGCAAAGGACTGTTAGTTCCCTCCATTTTCCATGCCACTTCCATCTCCACATTTAGTAGTGTCTATTTTTAAATTTTTGCATGCAACTAAACTTGGTGGAGATGTCAGCGCACCCTCCCCTAACTTTTCCCAATGCCCATACCAAATTTGGTAGTAAGAAAAGATAATAATAAATTAAATCTTATTTTATATTTTGAAACTAATGCCACTAACCACCTAATCCCCATGTCATTCCATACATCCCCTTTAGGTTGTCCATACCTTAAGTTAGGTTAGCATTATTTTAGGAAAACAACTTAAGTCCATAGATAGGTCCATGGTATAAGTCTAGGTCCCTCCTTATCCTTTTTCCTTCCCAATTAGCATAAGTCATAAAATCTTAGGTTAGGTTTAACCCCTAGGATAAATTCATTAGTTTTAAAACTTAGTTATATTAGGTCCAAATCCCTTCAATGACATATCATCCTAAAAATAATAGAAAAGAGGAACCAATAATGTTACTAGGTCCAATACGAAGTAGAGACCTATGAAGAGGGTCGTTTACAGCCCTCACATACTCCAGACTAGAACTTATCCCATTTTTCCAAATTGGACATCATGTCAACAAGACATGCGAATTAGAAGCATACCTTGGATCAATGGAATTGATCCAAGGTAATGTTGTTTGATTCCTCTTAAATTATGAAAACTGAAACTCAAATTCATAATCTCGTGTAGTGAATTTATCTTGCATAACAGAGATGAATTGCTTCATTTTTAATTAAGAAAAAATATGACAGAATGTACATGTTCAATAGATGAATCATTTTCTACTGTAAACATGATTTCCAAAGTCATAAGAGTACACTATCTTAAGAAAAAATCACCTGTCAATGTTTGTACCTTTTTAAAGTAGAAATCAGTTTATCCTTCTCAAGTTCATCCTTCTGGTTGACACAAACTCATAGCAGTTTCTTCTCCACGACCTGATGATCCATCGGTTGTACCAAAATTGTTCATAGCCTCTCGCAACAAGTTTCTTTGAGAAGGAATTGAGAGTGTGTCCCACATAGTAATGCTCAAGTTGGTCTTCTTCATTTTTTCTACAATACTAAAATGAATTTCTCATACTTTTCTAACACTTCTTTAGGAATTGGGGTCCTCCTTTAGAAAATATTTTTGGGTATCGTGATGCTTGAAGAACCCTCTTTCCTTGCAACTTGGCTAGCAGGTGTTTCTGGTGGTTTCTTCCTACATCTTTATCAACTGCCGCTTGTAGCTAAAGTTGTGAAGTGGATTCTTGATTAGATTTGGAAGGTTGAGATTCCATTGTTTTATTTTTGGAATGAGTTTTTTCTGCCACAGATGAGGAATCTGTATTCAACTTGCAAAAAAAATTTTCTTGCCAATTTAGCAAAGTGGTTTCCTCAGGTTCCTATGGTTGATCTGTTATTTCCTTCATAGATGAGTTTTGCTATTGGATCTAGAGGGGCATATATGTTTGAACCATAAGGGCCTAGCTAAGAATTCCATTGGGGAAAATATTTTTATTGTGGGGTTGAGAACAAGGATAGCACCATTTGTAGTCTTGAACTAGATTATTCTAGACAAGTACTATGTCTCTAGATACGCTAGCAATAAGAGGGTTCTGAAAGTTCAAAGTCCTAAAATTCACAGCTTGACTTGTAGTTTTATTTTGAGGCTGATTATTCCCTTGAAAAGGAGGACGGATAGCCTGATACTATTGATTTTATGGTTGGTATGGATGCTTATATTGAAATGGCTACCTCTTTAGTGCAATGAGATCGTTCCCAAAATTTTGCAGCAATGACTCAACTTCAAATAGATAATTTGAAGGGGAAGAGGGAAACTGAGATGGTTGCATGGAGGCTGCTAGAATAGGAGCAATGGTAGGCTGATTTTTTGTAATATCTGGAGATAATGGCATTGGTGGTTGTGGAGCTATCTTTCCATCCTAGATTAAGGAATTATCTGCTCTTATGGAAACTTCATAGGCATGAGGTAGTTTATTCCCTCCCATGGACTGGATCATAACTACCACATCACTATTTAAGGCTCACAAATAGTAAAAGAATGCATTATTTGGAGAATTTTTTATGAGTGTTGAAATCCTATTCCAAGTCCTATGGAATTGGAAGTTTAAATCACTCATGTATTCTTGGGGAGCTCTCTTTATGGTAGTGAGTTGTTCTAAGAGTGACAAGTGATCACTCTTGTCTTCAAACTGTTTACAGATATTTTCTCCTAACTCATCCCAAGTGGTTATAGTACCAACACTTAACCCTCAAAACCATTGAATTGTTTTTCCCTTGAAAGAATTAGCAAGAAGTCTAACTGCAATGTTGTCCTCTATGATATTATGTACTACAAAAATGTTGGCTACATCAATAATATGTTCCACTAGAGTAATGTGAGTTTCCCCTATGTAAAAGGGTAAACTTTTGAGTGCAGAAGTAGGTAGAGGGTCACGTTGAGCCAACAGAAAATAACTGCTTGCATTGAAAGGGAGAAAAACTTGGTTCCTTGCCATAACAATGAGAGATTGATTGTTCTTGGGTGGAGGAAATATTCCATAAGGAGGATTTGAATAACCCCTATGAGGTGATGCTGCAATAGGTGATGTCGAGATGCCTCTTCTCCTTATCCTTAGAGGAGACAGAGATAGTTTGATATGCTGATAAGTTTCTTGCTTTGAAGAAGATCTTTTCTGAATTCTTTGAAAAATTTAACACACTGAGGTTTGAAATCCAAAGATATAGACTCATCAAGAACTTTGGCTTGTGCAAGTGAGAAGAGAAGTACCAACTCTTGTTCCCATCGGGTGTGACAAAATTTGTTATCACCAAATCACTGCACCCTCTGAATGGCCAGAATGTGAACAGGATGTTCGGTGTGATTGGGTAACATGGGATCACCTCTCAAGCTGTGGGACTTGGGCTTGATGTGAACCTCTGGAGAAGGCTAATTCCTCTTCCTAAACTAAGTGTTATACTACTCCTAGTGCAATAAAATGGTTATCTAGACCTATGCTAACATTTTCATGGGTTTTAGGGAGAGATATTTGCAAGAAATGAAACTATACTAGGGATGGTGATGCACCAAATAAAGGGTGTTTCCAGACTCAGGAAGGGTTAATTTGAAGAGGGTGTTGTGCACCACAAGACAACTTCACCTACTACAACTTAGAGAGGGTAACAAAATACCACAGACTAGGAAGCATGCATTCCCTTTGTTAAACTCAATCAGAAAAAACAATCTATCAATCTTCCAGTGAAGAAGGATGAACTTGAGAAGGGTGAAAAAACACCACAACTCAACTGCATGCAATACTCCACCACTTGATAAGCACAGAACTCCAAGAACCTGCAATAGAAACTTGAACTTGCACAGTGTACCTGCAAGCATGAGAAAGGCACAAAGAAGTATAAAAGGATGAAAGGACCAAGATTAGTCACAAAACACACACTTTTATTACTTCAACAACATGCACAATGCATCATTACATTCAGAAAAGGAAATGGTTGCCATTACAGTCTTGAAAGGAGGCTTGAAAGTTCCCTCAACATACAAGAACAACTTGCAGAAGAGGAGGATTCTTGAAAAATAAGCACTTGTCTCAGATGTCTAACTTGTCCAACCTGTTGGAATGAGCTTCCAACTTACATTTATAGAAGAATAGCTATGAGAGAAGAGAGGAGAAGTAATAAATTCCTTCCTAAATTGAAGGTACATGATGGTTCATTTATTACAAAGTTAGTTGAACCACTTAACCCTCCATCATGTGTCATTAATGCCCAGTTTGACTTAATCCTCTTATTTAATTAAAGGAATATTTAAATAAAATATTTTAATAATAATAATAATAATTATAAATATTTATTAAAATATTTTTAAATTTTAAAATATTAATTTAATAATTATTATGTGGGCCCCCCTTAGGATTGGTTTCACTGAAGAGGGGTTCATGAGAAACGGTCGCAAAAGACCAACTCAGTGGTTGGCTCACCGAGCCGACTCACTGAGTTGGTGTCGAGCTCCTATCCTTCACTGTGACTAAGCCATCATAGCATTGAGCTCACTGCAAAATTTTTCTCCACTGACCTCTTCCATAGATTGATTTGCTTCACTCCAACTCCTTGCATGAGCTCACTTTGCATTAGCATTAACTCGCTCGAGTCGAGCTTCTTTCCATGGATTGGCGAGTTTTGTAAAATCACCAACCAATTTTCTCTCCATCTAACTCACTTCATGACGATGAACTCATCTTCGTCTCGTGTTTGCCAGGAGCTCCATGTTGACTCGCTACATGCATGGTTCAACTTATGATATCACCTCTGAGTTCCTCATGACTCGTGTTATTCCTATCTTGGTGTTGAGTCTAGCGAGTCTTTCCTTTTCAATTACTTCAAGAGCTCTCTTCTGAATTTATTTCATGATGGTGAATCCACTGTATCTCCTTATACAGGGAACTCATGAACTCACCTCATGTTTTCCACGATCTCTTAGCCATTAGCTTTCCGTCACCAAAATTCCAGTCCCGAGACCATTATTCATGCACTCCGACATCGAGCTTGATTTCTTCAACTCAAGTCTTCCTTTGACATCCTCATTTGAGCTCCTCAATTTTTGAGCTCTCGATGCATTGGCTCGTTAGACTCACCCAACTCATTGATCATGAGCTCGAATGACTTGAGCTCTACCTTGAAGCTCCTAACTCGCTAACAACTCCACTGTGATAGCGAGTCTTCCACGAGCCCAAATACCATGTCCTCCTTGTCAAATCGCTCAATCTACTTGACCCTAGTGAGTTACTCAAGAGTTTATCTAGCGCCTCAACTCGTCTCTAATGACTTATCTGTGTGGCTTGCCTCACATTTTGAGCTATTTTTTATTCACAATCCAAACTCTTCCACAAGCTCCCCAATTGACTCATACCATGAACATTCCTTACCATGTTACTCTGTATTTTCCTTTCCCGACTCGTCTTTTATGAGCTCTTCTTTTGTTGCAAACCATTTCTCAACTTGACTCAGCTCGTCCTGAGCCTGAAGCATTCCCACCCTCGAGCCACTTAAACTTTTGAAAGATCCTATGATTCGATCCATGCATCAGGCCTCCTTGAGATCTTTTATAATTCCAAAGCAGTATTCCATGGCAAGTTCGATCAAAACCCTAGGCACTCCTATGGTCTTAACCTCGACTCACTCCTGTGATACTTAAGCCTTCCCACTCCTCCAAACTTTGAGTTATTCGTTCATTCGTTGTGAGCTACAGGTCGTCTAGTCACATACACTAAGACTACTTGCTTATACCAGAGCCGAGTTGAAGTGGCTTAGTCTTATGTGCGAGTAACTCACTAATACTTACAAAAATTGACTTGCCCTTTGTTCTATGAGCCAATTGGATTGATCCTGACACTCGACACGTATTGATCAAGATATTTGCATGGAGGGATTTAACTCACTTTAACAGCTCCTCAAGAAATGGTCTACTACACCAAACTCTCCAAATAACATCACATTAACCTGTTTGAACGACTCGGTTGAGCCCGAACACCTCAATTTTTAACTCGGTAACCAATTCAGATGTGATGGAATCACCAACTGACTCACATGGTCATTTAAAACTACCCTTGTATGTATTTAATGACCAAAAAACTCAGCATTAAAACCAATAATCGACTGGTAATGTGTGTTGACCGAGCTCTTCTAAAAATTCATCTGTCACATAACCTAGTGGTTCTGACATCCCTCATGGGAAAAGTGCCTTGAGATTCCCTGAAACATTCACCTTGAATCCCCACATCCTTGGAATTTTAAGTCTCGGAACCTGAAGACTATCTTGCCATCATGGCATGGATTTCTCATCACAAAAATCTGCATTGGCCAAGGACTTCTGAAATCCCCTCATGCGTAAATTCTACCTTGGCTCGCCATTGAGTCCACTCGGTAATTTGGTTTCTAATCTCCATAATCCCCACTATGGCTCAAACCTTATCATTCTCCACCAGCTCGACTCGATCCCTGCATACTAAAACTTTTGCCATCCACCATATCCCGCATGCTCTGAAATGACTCATTGATGTTATCCTTGCCAAGATTTTCCACATACATTGATCCTAACTCGGCCTCGTGATTCCTGATTTAGTCAAGATGACTTGTTAGCTCAAAGGAAATGTATGATATGCTGAGCCATCTCTAAGTTCCTAGTTCCAACTTGGTGCTCTGAGTTGATCTCCCCAATGATGCTCTCTGCTTCCCTACTCGATGCTCATGCACTAGGTTCCTCGATCAAACCATAGCTCGATTTTCCCACATTGAGCTCATATTTTCCATGTTAGAATGACCCAGGTTAGAACTTACTGATGCTTAAAACTCCTAGGATTATGCTCTCCAACTCATCCCAACTTGTGTGACCATCGAGTTAAATCTTACTAATTAATCCTAAGCCTTTTCACCTACAATGTGTTTTCCCCAGGATTTGACATGACTAACTCGAGCTTCAAGCTTCTGCAGACATGGCTCTTGTAGGCTTGACTCTATCCAAGCTATTTTTAAGTATTAAGACATAGCTTGCTTCAACCTTTTACCAACCTCGACTTGAATAGACCTTCATCAAACAAGCTCCAACTTGGCTAAACAAGGATACACTCACGTTGTTTCAAACTCAATGAGCTGAGCCATTCATCTTTGTCCCCTATGAATTTCACAGTATCTCCATGCAACAAAACCTTGAGCCATATGAGCTTGTTTGTGAGCTCATTTCAATGAGATTCTCCACTTAACATTGGAAAATTTCCTGAATTTCTGATTTTTGGCTCAATGTGACCATTCATATTCAGGTCATTTCCACTCCAGCACTTGGTTCGATGAGCCAATTTGTAAGTTGTAACCAATCTCATTCCACATGATTCATCTTAGCCCAAATTTGAGCCAAACGAGCTCACACTTAAATTGATTTCCCATGCTTCACATTTGATGGCTCAACTCGCCTTATATTTTATTTAAACATTAAAACTCTTGATCCAATCCCAAATCCACTTTGATGTTTGAGTTATCCTCCTGTCTGCATCTAACTCACTGTGTTGAGCTTTCATTCCTGGAAACTCACCTGGTGATTCCCCTACTCAACAATTTCATGGAGCTTCTAATCAGCTTGCCGATTCATTTAAGGACTCATCCCTCCCAACACTCTTCACAAACACCTTATTCCATGCACTCGAGAATATTCCATGTACTAAGCTAAGCCACTCAAGTTTGAAGCTTCCATCAGTATGTGAGTTATCTCTACCGACTTGGAAAATGTTGGCCCACTATCCATTTCTTCTATGAGTTCCTTACCCTTAACTCATTGAGTTGATCTCTTTACAATGTTCTATGCTTCACATAACTGCTAACTAAGATCACATGATTGAATCCATGATTTTTGAGCTCCAACTCTAACGAGCTTTGAAGTCATTTAGAACCTAGGATTCAACTGAGTCACTTCAATTAACCCCCGGTTGCTCCTTGAGTCCTATTTTTACCTCACCAACTTGGTGATTTGGTTCATGATATCCTCAATTCCCAAAACTTGGTTCCTCTTGGTCTGGGTGAGCCCACTCTCACTGAGTTCTCCCTTAGCTTGAACCTCTAAACTGAGTTGTCCATCGATCTCTATTTACATTCGATCTCATTCTTTTTACATCGGCCCTTGATCAACTCCACCAAGCTCATTCATTGTTAATTCACCAACATGGCCAAGACCTACTGAGCTCGTTCTTAGCTCAACCGAGCTATTCTTAGAGGCCACTTATCATAATGCACCGAGCTACCTTCGTTCGAGCTCAGTTTAAAAACTAAACTTTGCAGGACTTGACTCGTTTGATTGAGATCTCTACCTAGTGAGTTCAACTTGGTTTTCAACATAATGAATTAATTACTTTATTCATTTTATCTTGATGACCAATGGAAGTGGGTCTATTGAAGCCAATAATAGGACCTTGTTGTCTAATTTTTTCATGTGTGTAAAATTGGATAACAGGTACATTTTTCAGCATGAGAAATGTTAGTAGGGAAGGTTCCATCATGGAGGTAATTAAATATTCAAGTGTACCATGGGGAAAAGGGACCAACAACCTTGCACACCAGATAGGATTCATGTATGTCATATGTTGATGTTATTAGATTTTCAACGAAGAATGCCATGCCATTGTTCCCTGGTGAAATCCTCAATATGGATCATGTTGTATCCATAGCATCTGCTACTATTTTCTTTGTTCTCGGTATCTACTCAAATGTTATCTAATGGAATAACTCTTTCAATGAATTGACCATTATTTTATATGGAAGAAACTTTTCATCCTTGACCTTGTATTCATATATGACTTGTTTGATAATAAGCATTAAAGCACTGATACAATTAACTCATCTAATATCTCATTTGATAGCTAGCTTAATCCCTGTGATAAGATCTTCATATTCCTCTATATTATTTGTGCATGGGAATCCAAGTCCCACCGCGCATGTCAAATGAAAGCACCCTAAACTTTACAAAGAAATTACATGACTAACTAAGGAAGGCTAACACCATTGTCATCTCTAGTCGAGGTTCTAAGTCTAGGAATGTAAAATTAAGATAGAAGCTTAAAGGAATGCTTAACTAACAGAACTAATTGGCTAAAGTGGTAAGAAACGTTAGTTAATTAGTGAAAATTACTAATTATAACAAAATTGGAAAGAATGAGAGTGATTTTTGTACATTTGGTACTAAGATTGCAAAAGAATAATTTAGGTGTCTACAGTTGGTTGGTGAGAGCCGTGACTATGATTTTTGAGTCTAAAATTATGGTTTTTAGTGAAAGGTGTTGACATTGGATTGGATTTTTCATGGTGTGAGGGAAGAATTGGTTGTAAGTTTTTCTCGGAATGGTTTTGATTTAAGGCGTTAAACTTTGGCTATTATCCTACTACCTCCACACAGTCTGTGTCAATGGTGGAGCTTCCAAACAGGAAAAGAACACATGCCAAAAAATTAGGATGGATGTATTTATTACAAATATTTTTTGGTTACAAGCGCCCTAGTAAATATGTATGCAGATGTGGAAGACTAGAAAAGGCATGTGAACTATTTGAAAAAATTCCATGAGGGGATGTGGCTATACCACAGTTGTAGGTTACACACACAAACCTATGCTAGCGTACTCCCTTCCTCCGCCATGGAGGTATTGGAAACTTTCACCAAATGTAACCCACGAGTGTCTACATTGTTGTTTCACCTTTGTTGGCATACTCTCTGCATGTGTTTAATACGAGATTTGGGATGGATTTGTAATCCAATCGAGCATAAAGGATAGAGGAAATTTTTCAAATGTTATTATTTCAACTTTGCACTAGTGGATGTGTGTAAATGTGGGAAGCATGTTCAAGAAATGTGATCTATTTGAAAAAATTCCACAAATAAATGTGGTCTCCTGAAGTTGGATGGTTGCAAGAATTATTTAGAACAAGTTTTTTATAGCACCTTGGATAATTTGAAGCAAATGCATTTGACTAATGTAAGACTAGCACCATTCCCTCACTAGCATTCTACTCAACATGTGTCTATATGAGAGCTATGGAACAAGAAACAGGGTGCATGGAACATTGGATAAAGTTTTTCCTTATGGAGTCTCAAGTACTACAATGTTTTTAGGTATGCACAAAACGGGTTTGTTGAAAAGGCTATAGAAACTCTCAAGAAAAATATTGTTGGTAGGTGTAAATCTAGACTCACATAGCATTTTCCTGCACACTCCCTTCCTATGCCAAATTTGTATGGTTTTGGTTGGTTTCTCCATGTCCATGGTGTTGGCTTCTCTGCGTGATTTTTTCTTGTAGTTTAATAGTGGCACTTGGAACATGGTTGGTGGACGTAGATTTGGCAACATGAGTTGGTCCTTAGTGGACCTCGATAATATTATTTTCATCTTGTTGTCCTCTCAATTTTCCCCACCCTTTCGAATCTAATTTCATGAAAATTGGAGCCCTGCAAGAGAAGAAATTCATGTTTTAAACTCCTCGTATGCTCATTTTCATTTCCCACGACGTTTTTAATCAAAATTCCCTCAGTCTGCTGCCATTAAAATGTTTTACCTATTTCCAGTGGATGGGAAATTATTTTAGTTCTTCTTTTATGCGTTTGGAATGTGTGGGACCTTGCATCTGTCATTTTGAACCTTTTTGCAGAGAAATAAATTCTTCATCAGGAGTAAAAATGGCATTTTCCTATTTCCTGCAACTTCCTATGTTCTTTTCCCTGTCAAATTCTTGCTCGTAAAGGTGAAGCTACGCATTTGCTTCTCACTTTTGATGATTTTGGAAAAATTGTCAAATTTTCCCTCGCATCCCCGCCGGTCCCTGATTAGTTGAAGCAGTTTTGGTAGAAGTTCGGGGTGATGGGTCCATTTTATTCTCTAAGGAATTACGGAAAAAGGGTGAAAAGTTCTAAAATGACCCGTGGCCCCACCCACGTGAAGGGATAAATTATGAGTTAAGTCTCATAGCAAATCAGAAAGGGACACATGGCCTATGTTGAAAAGTCAACGGTGGAGGCACGAGCTTTTGAGGGAAAAGTTGGAATTCTTCCCCTTTTCAAAATTAGATAAAGTATAAAACTGAAGCGCATTCCCACACCCAGTCACATGATGCCACATGTTGAAGAATGAAATCAGAATAGCGGGCCCACGAAGGAAGTTGAGAATTTGATCCTTTTTCACCAAAAGGTTAAAATGTTGCAAATTGAACTACGACCCCTTTTTCTAATCATGGTGTGCCACACATTCACGTTGAAAAGTCAAATCGAGCCAGTGGAGGTTTTTGAGAATTTGAGCTTTTTGTTAAAAAGAGTTTAAATTGGAGATTTGAACCACATTTCCTTAGCCACTCAGATGGCGCCACATGTACAGATTTCGACAGAGCTGCAGGGGGGCAGAGAAAAATGAGAAATCGCACTTTTTCTCCCAAATGTTAGGAAATGCAGTCTTCTCCCCCAAGGTCATCATTGCTTGGATCTTGCCATGTGTAGGGTCCAAATTTGAAGGTAAAGGGGGGAAAAGATAGCCAAATGCACTTATTTGGTTTTTAATGCCATTAACGAACCAGAGATCTACAAAATGCAAAAAATGGATCATTCTTCATTCTTTTTCTCTGTATTCTTTCTGTTTCTCCATGAGATGCATTTTTGGTTTATTATGGATCCAAATCGATAAGTTTGAAGGGATGTAAAGTTTGATCATCAGAAAATAGAGTTTATCGGGCATACACGATAAAAAGGGAGAAAACTTACCAATAAGCACTTGAGTGCTATGAAAGTGGTTAAAAGATGAAAATCACATGACCACATAAAAAATCATGAGATGTCCCCTGCTAAAGTAATCATGCTCAAACACTTGGAATATTTTCCTTTTTTAACCTCTATTTTTCATGAGTGTGTTTGTTTCATGTCACTTTCCAAAAGCGGATCTACAACAAAAATTATTCCTTTTGGATATTCTTTTCTTGGGGAAAAAGTATGGATGTATATGAATTGTTATAAGAACATGGTTTGGCCATAGAAAAGGGGATTCTAGTTTTCTGGGAAGGTTGTAAATTATGCAGTAATTCAATACAAAAGTTCTTTCTTTCTTATTTCCTCTATTATATCTCTCTCTCCTTTCTCGATTCAATGGATCCTTTGTTTTGCATTCAATAGAAACTTTGTGTTCTGGTCTGTGTAAATCTTTAGAACTTTGTGTCTGTAGATTTGCATCGGTGGAGAAGTAATTGATCCTTTTCTATATTTTATTGGTTCAATGTGAGTAGGGAGATACTCTGCTATCTATATTTCCCAATAGCATTGTTGTTTTCTTCCTTATCCCATCTCGTTATTCTTCCATTCCTTTTTATTGATAATCTTTTGAGTATGAAAACAAACCAGGATACCAGGATCCAAACATTGATAGTTATAGATTTATACATTTATTTTTCCATCTTTCAATAAGGGAACCTCTCCCATTAAAGAGGAGGTACTTGTTGTTCCTTGAGTGCGGCTTCAACCCCTGTTCCATTCTTAAACCCAACACATCCACATAAATTTTACACGTTCAACTTGCATGGAGACATGTAACCCTATTCAATTTCTTCTTAGACATAGTTATCTTACATCCTTCTTGCATAATTTAGCATTTCTAGTTTCCTATTTTTAATGTTGTTGAAAATGAAAGTTAAGAAAATTAATTTTTTGATGAATTAAATGAGACGTAACACCAATAGAAAAATATACCTCTTTTTATAACTCAACTTGAAAAGCTTCTTTGAATATAAACCCAGCTCCCAAAATTACCTCTTGGTATGTTTGGAAAACTCTGATAATAATACTGAATATTAAAGCCATGCAGTTGGTGAGTTAAAATTGAATTTTAGTTTAAACTTACCTCTTGATGACCTTGCAAAATGTTAATAAAACATGTTTTTTAATGATACGCAAACAACTCTCAAAACCCGAAAATGGGAAATTCAAGCTTTGACCATGTGCTCGGTCACATAGAGTGTTACATTGAACATGTGAATGACTACGAATGTTTGTTGTACCATTTTTCATAACGTGCTTAGGAGAAGAGTTGACCTTTTCACAACTTTGCACAATTGTTGAAAGTTAAAAGTTTAGTTTGGTTTTGACTTTTAGTTTAGGCCCAGGGTGAAGAAATGGAATTCAACCACATACTATTAGGTAAAACATATTTTACTATAGTTAACTTTGCATTTACCATAGTAATTTGGTAAGTAATATATAATTCTTATATGGTTGTGTGTATATAACCATCTATATTGTTTTTATTAAACATACATGAGGTTGTTGTAATTATTGTTATATTGTTTTAACCATATTTTTTTCTGTATTGTTTCGTGGTTGTACCTGTGAAACTTAATTCTTTGTTTGAACTTGGTAGTGCAATATCTATAAATATTGCAACCCATTCTTTGTAATGTTGATTTCCTGCATATCAATAAAACAACGAGGCTTCCGTCCCTCTTCTAAAATCACATACCTCTAGTATTTATCCATGACAATCACTACCAATCCTTATTTTTGAGAAAATTAAATTGCAAGTGGGTTTTGTAGCCCTCTATTCGTTAGGTGACGAGGTTATTCTAGTGCAATTATGATTGGTAGCTCTATAAATATGGTCACCAATTGAACCTTGTTTGTAAGTTTTGGGTTCTGTCAGCTCCGAGGGTTTCCCTGTATATACGAGAGTAGGTAGTAATTTGACTCTTTGTGTGTTTGAGTCTCAAAGATTGTTTTTGAATGCATATTTTTGACCCTCTTGACTAAATTTCACACTTTTTTTAAACTTATAACAAAATGGGGAAAATTGTCGTAGTACCATGTTTAATTAAAAATATATTGAGTAACTTGTAAACACTAACATATGACTGTATGGAACTTCCTTTTGATGCTTGATTTGATAAAATTGATTTCTCTCTCCTCTCTCTATCTCTTTCTTTAGCTTTGAAAATGAAATGAAATTGCATTTTAATTTTTGACTCTCTTTAGATGTGTGAAAATGGTTGTTTTTTCTTATGAATGGAAAATTATAAAATAGTGAAACTATGCTAGATTGTAAAAAGGTATCATGTCAGTGTTGTGCTAACAGTGTTGTGGTTGCATGTACCTAGGACAAGAAGATATGGATTTGTTGAACTACTTTGTAGTTTTAGACGCGCTATGGAAGTTACCCTAATGACTTTAGATGTGACAGTGCAAGATGTAGGGTGCTTTGGATGCCTTTTATAAGTATATGAAGTGAGTCCTCTAGTGCATTGCTTAGGAATTCCAAATTAGCAAATGAGGTAGTGCTTACTTATTTATATAGGGTTCGGTAGATGGTTTATCTAAGAAAGGATGGTTCAAATGAAGTATAAGACACAATGAAGGATATTAATTTGAAAGTGCAATTGGAAGACATCTTGGTGTAAGACCGTACAAATTAGTCAATGAACATTGGAGTTGATAAACTGATATTTTTCTATTGGTTTTGTGCATTGTGTTCTCAAACTGTGTCGACATGTTAGTGTGCAAGCATAAGCAAGATAAACAATGGACCTTGTAAAGTGCTAAGAGGGAATGTAGATGATGTATTTATCACAACAAGAGTGCATAGTCAAATCAAGAGTTGTCAAAGTGCAAATTACCAAATTTGAGTGTCTACAAGAGGGATCCAATAGCGTGACTATACTTAATTTTATTCTCTACATTAATTTTGACATTCACTTGAGTATCATTTTTATTTTTAAAAAAAAAAAGACTTAAGAGAATTCAATTAAAATAGTAATATCTTGCTACAATGACACCAAATATGGATAATTAGTTACGTTTTAAATTCTATTTTATAAATATTGAATAATTAATCTCTAAATTTATATTTTATTATACATTCAATGAAAATTAAAAAAGTTAATTATTGATATTATTTAAAATTTTATTCTATTTTATCATACAAGGCCTTACTTAATATGAGAGAGGCTACCCTCCACATTAAATGCACCCTGACAAAATATCGCAACCGTCCCTTCTAACCTCGACACTAAATGCACCCTTACAAAACATCAGGACGGTTGTACTTAATATTTGGTATTTAGAAGATTATTTTTAAAAATAAAAATTAATCCAAATCCAAATCTCAGCTCTATGCTTTGGACAGGCCTAAAAAATACTGGTGGATTTTTATTTCATTGTGAAGAAAAACACAATCTTTTGTGTCGTTAGGTAAGTGTACATTGTGATTCCCTAAATTTCTGATATATTGGGTATCCACACCATAACCATTGTCATTTGCAGTTAGGATTATCGCCTCCTGGACCACCGAAATAAACGAAATGAGTAGCCTGCGGGATCACACTAACAACATCGCTATTTTTAGAATAGCATTCTGGATAATTTATGTCATATTCGATTTGTGATTGCAATTTCTCCAAAACACCCGTATATATCTTTATATCTCTTATATGAGCAGCATTTGAACGCCCCTTGTCTTGAAAATCTCCGCTACTCATATCTGTTGTCGAATGCGATGTACCATTCCTCAGATACCAAACTTCTCCGCCGTATTGAACTGTGTTGGTTTTCTGTAACAAATCCGGAACTAAATTTCCTACGAGGCAACCCACTTGTTTATCGTTTACAAATACATAACAGTTATCATATATCTGAAAAATAAGAAAATAACATTGATGAATGCCTTCAATTTCTTACAAACATTAAAAAAAAAAAAAAAAAACTTGGGGTTTGAAATGTTTATTACTGTATATATGATTATAAACAGCTCTGATTGCTTTTTTGGGTTGCCGTGTACAGACACATTTGTGAGCACTTGCCCTGGATAGAGTTGGGCAGACTTATCCATCACAAATTCAGGACATTTTAAGTCATAGCATCCTGTTGATTTGTAACCATCACTCTGTTCAATTCAAATATGACATTAGAAACTGTAAGTTGAAGCAAAATAAAAAATTCTATAAACTTTGAAGAATTTTTGATTGACAGACGTACTTTTATATATATAGACAAGAGATAACTTCGAGCATACAAAAAACAGGTGAAAACAATTACACCCCAGAATGCCTTGATGCAATTTTACCGTCCAAACGTATATAAAATCTAGGTCTAGCATCGCCATATAATAGTGGGAAGACCTGTAATGATCACATTAGGAAGTTATGAATCTCCAAAACTAACATCCCAACTTTATCAGAGTTATGGAGTTTGATTTATTGCATGTAATTAAAACCATTTCATTCCTATCTTCAATGGCAATCAACACAAAAGCATCTGGTATTGAATGCTTACCTGCCAGCCAACTTGTAATTCTTGAATTATTGTATGGTCAGGGTTATCGACAACCACCCTCATGAAACTACGACTCACATCATACCTGTTGACAAATGGTTGCCATACACTAAGCTTTCCAGTTGCAGCATATGTCACATTGAGGGGCTTGATCACCAGTCTTGCTAGGGCATGCTTTAAAAATTAAAGCGTTGAAAAACAAACGAACGTAAGTAAGTCCACATAGAAAGATTTATCATTGGTTGGTTGACCGATCAACCTTGCAAACATATGTAATGTTTAGGCTGAGCGCACTGAGAATACCAAATGATGTGTTATAAGTATTTAAGAATAAAAAGAAACCATTGAAAAGTTTTGATCAATGAACCTCTTTCATGAGATTGTCATCAAACACATTCATTGAGTGAGCCACTTCATCTGTAATCTCTCTTGCACCTGCCAAAATCATTAACTCAACAACCAAAAAAAACTTCAATATCCAAAAAGATTTATTACACAGATCTAATGCTATGGATTATACTGCCTTAAATTTATATTTATAATACCATGACTAACCCGATTAAATTTATGGAATTTAAGTAAATGATAAGTTATAATAAATGACTTGTGGTTAATAATGATTTTTTTTGTTACAGAAAAAATATTGAATGAGAGATTGTATTTAAAAAATCTTCGTAATCTAAATTATTAAGTGGTAAATATTCTTTCATTAAAACCTCTTCATCCTCAATCTCTTTGACAGCTGCTAACTCCTCATCTAAAGTTATGGTCTTAGTAAGCAACAAAATACTCAATATAATATAAAAAAAAAAAAACATGATTGAGATGGTAAAATTAAGGATACCGAACATATTTGTATTTATAATACTATTACTAAACCGTCAAAACGTTAATTGAATGACATGTTGTAATAAATGGGTTATTATAATAATTTTTTTCCCTTGTTAAAATATTTATTGAAGGGTAGATAGAGTGTCGAGAAGATAAGTGATGAAATTGTAGCAGAATTAGAATATTTCCATCAGCTTTGGGTCGTGACAGATCATAGTATTCTACATGCTAACCAAACAAAAATCTGTGCTTATTCAACAAACATATTTGCAATCCATATATTAATATGAAATGTAGCTCAGTTATGCTCTCCTTATGTGCCTATATAAAAAATGTCAATGCCAATGAACACATATCTAAGGTGAGAAAACCCTAACAGAAGTTAGCATCTACACAAGAACAACATTTTGAGTATAGAAAGAACAATCAATGAAATAAAAATATATTCATGACATTAAATGCCTAAATATTACCGTTAAAATTACAATCATGTTATCGTTAAAATTTATTTGATGCATAAACCATTCCATTTTTGTGATAAAATCATGCATTTGAACATGCTTAAGATTCATAAATTATACGTGTTTATTAGGAAACCATAGACTTTGCAGCAATTAACAAGTAGAAATTTGAATAACAATACAACAATTTAGAGAGATAGAGATAAAAGAAATATATAAAATACAAAATATGCAAGAGATGAACATTAGGTTTAGACGGTAAAACCCCAGTTGAGTGCCAAGGGAAACATCCACTTTTCAAGATACCAAGAATTTGTTAACTCAAGATCAACATATTACATGTGAACTTGTTATGAGCTATTTTGGATCTTCACAAAAATAAACTCACCAAATTGCCTAAGTACATTTAGGATTCCTCCTAAAAATAGAGTGGAAAAACACCATTAGGATTTTCGGTCCTAAAAGTATAATTCAGTTGAATTAGTCTTTCTAGAAACAAGTGATTGGCTCCTTAATTTTTGCTTCGGGGGCTCCGCCTCCAAACCCCTACTATGGGGGCTCCATAACATGTCGCCCCTCCCACACCCCTACCCCCCCTTGGGCCTCACTGTGATGAGAGTTGGGGGGTGCAAGCCACCCCACACCACCCTTTGGGAAGTGAACTACAAACCACGCCACAAAGGGATCCAAGTGTGTGCATGCTTTGTTCCATTCTCCATCCGCATCCATGCCCTCATTAAATCCGAGTGGAATTACGACTACAAATTTAAGAATATATAAGCACAATTGAATCGCTAAACCTAAGTAGAAAAGAACATAAACGAATCTTCCATATCTCAAATCTTAATATTTTATTAGAATATAATGTAAGATATATGAATGATCAATCCAAAATAGAAGAAATAAGTAGTAGACCTATTATGTTATTAGGGTTAGTTTGAAACCTTAATAATTGACTATGGGACAAACAAATGACAACTCCTTAGTGGCGTCTGAAGTACCACAAGTACGGAGGACAACCGTACCTCACCTTCTGGATGGGCAACCATCCCTCACCTCCCTTTACAGAAGGACCCCATATTACCATATCCCCCCTACCCCTCATACCTCTGGGTAGACACCCCTCGGGGGGCTTAACCCCATGGATCCCACCTATCTATGTGTTGAACAAGATGACTTGGTGTTTTTTTCTAAGGACCGAAGGGACTTGGGATAACCAAAACAACAAGTCATTGTGTTATCCTTGTTATCTCTTCTTAAGTCCCGAAAGGACTAAAGACAACTATCCCTAATTACAATTTACATAGGCATGACATTAGCACTATCACAACGATCTAATACTTTGATAGGAAAAGAAATAATTGCAATATTACATCTAATCTCTTATATAATGGAAAGACAGTCATGATTCAAGTTTAATATGGAAAACACAAACTAAATTGTTGGATTTTGGAGAAGATATCTTCTACGTCATTAGCATGACCTCAAACTATAGCCATGTACATGGGAGGGACGTTATCTATATTTACAATTGATCATGCGAAGGAATGGGAAATTTGAACCCTCCATTAGTGGCCCATTCCGCCCCACCAACTATCTAACAATGTTGTAAACATTGAAGTAGACACATACAACTAGCTAACCACAAGAGCATACTAAGAGATTATGCATTTTGATCTCACATATCAAATGAAATTAGTAGAGAAGGGAATCAATTATCTTTGTTCATTCCTACCACAAACTTTTCTAATTGTATTAAACTACCTGAAGTGTTGCTTCATTGATATGCCTAACTCATTGCATCTAAACTGCAATTATTGATTAGTAGAAAGTTTTTTTCTTACACTTCCAATGTAGCACATGTGTTGTCAAAAGACATGGATTTTTGTCAATGATAGAAAATGAAATCCACTTCACTCAAATTGGCATCATCTCAAAAATGGAAACTATAGTTTCTCATCATACAATAAAAATTTGCTTGATGTTTAAAGAAATCCATTCTAATTTTTTCATTATGCACTTGAATGTGTTCACATTTTTTTTTAATTATATACGTTTTTAGTCCTTGTTACACTTTTTAGTTGCAATGTCATCCTCATCAACTTATCCTCACAAAAGTTACACCAGATCATCTTAATCATTTTTGTATATTATACCATTGAACATTCACGGGTTTAATGATCTTCCTCTGAAATCTTGCACCAAATACACACTCCTTTAGTATGTCTCATAACATTAAAACAAATTTAGTACTTCTCAAGTTCTTGCACAGGTTTAATGCTTGATGTGCACCTAATTTCTTTAGTTGGCTAGCCATTATGGAAATTTTTACCTCCAAAAATAAGTTAAACCTAGTGTCAAAATTGTCTTCTACATCTACATACAAATTTGCATCAAGAACCTCCCATGGGTCATTATACTTCTTCATTACAAGAATCCTAAGAAAAGGGCGTAATAACCCTCCAAAAAACCACTATGCATATTATAGTGGATGAATATCACATGGGATATTCGACAAAAGGGTTTGGAAGTGTGTATCATACAAGCACATACTTTTTATGAGTTCTCTCTTGATCTCTTTCAATGTTGAAATATTTTCTTTTTCAAATTTTTGGATATGAATCTAAAATTCAAAAACATGGGTCATAACAATTGACTCAATTTTTCCTATTTCCCTAGACACCTTAAATTTTCTCAATTATGTGATTGTGGGTTAAATTTAAATGCAAACACACATGATGGAAATGTAAAACCACAAAATCACAACAATGAACACCAAGATGATAATGAAGTTTGTCCCACAATGGACTATGTCTCTGGGTCTAAACCGATATATTATGATGTAGAAATAAAAATTCTTACATCCAAATACTGCTTATGGTCAATAGTGTTGATCGACTTAGCTCAAACTCAATACTGCATGTCTCAATGTCAACTTAGCTCTGTGATATGAACCCTTGGCTTGACTAGCAGTAAGGATGCATTGTCTCTCTCAGATGGCGACACAACATCTCTGTAATGGCACTCTGGCCTCTGAGATGATGATATCTGCGCAAGACAATCTCTATGACTCTTTGGTCCCTTCATAATAAATTCAATAAAATGACGATCTCTCTGGCTCCTAACAATGGTGTCGATAGAACAACAACTCTCTAGCTTATCGACTGATAGGATCTAAGCTCTTGACGACCTTGTTGGATCCAAAATTTGATTAGCACATGGGCTTATGTCATGACAAGCTCATTTGGGTTCTTGACCTCAATATTATTGCTTACGAATTGACTCTCGAGTCAAAATGACATTAATGCCTCTAAAATGGGCTTTGTGTGCAATCTTTCCATTCTTGAGCTCTTCATTAATCGATTCTGAGAAAACCCCCGTCTTATCTCTGTAAGCTCTTCACTTTGTTTCCATGAGTTCTGCCATGAACTCTTCTTCACAAATTTTTTGTGCTACTCTGTGAACTCCACCTCGAACTCTGCATCTATGAATTCTCCATACACTCTGCCACGAGCTCTACTCCAAGAGATTATGCTAGCTCCTTACACTACTCCATGTACTCCACAAGCTAGTCCCTGTGAGCTCTGCAATGTGTGACTCCCAACTCCTCTCTGCGAGCTTCACCCACCTTACACTCCTCCTTGAACTCTTTGAGCTCCTCTCCACTTCTCCTCAAATGACGTAAAGAGGAATTGAGTTGGAGTGGAGTGGAGTGGAGTGATTTGTAAATGGCCATAAGGGGGACCTTTTATAATCTCCATGGCATAAATAATTTATCCCTTGGCTTTATAAAAATCCTTCGTATAAGGATTAGTGAAATAAATCTCATTCCTCCGCCATCAAATTCTGCGTGCAATAATAACCACAATATAGCCTTAAAAAGACACATAATGCATTTTTTTGAGATTAAATAAGGCTTTAGCAAGTGGATTAAAATCCACGTACCTATGTGGGCAAATAAAACAGAATAGCCTTATTAATAGGTTTTTCCACCACTTATTTACGTGGCCACCAAAATAGGTTTATCTCCTTAATCCCACCAGCGCAGCATGAATCCCACTCACCGACTTTCCACGTTGACGTGGGCTCCCACATTGTTTGGGATATCCTACATAGATAAATGATTGTTAGGGATTGAATAATCTTTAGCCTTGGCTTTAACCGCCATATTAAATTTGACGGCCACCTAGGCTTGTCAAACAATTTTTTGATGACAGTAATTTTTCAATATTACCTTTCAAAAATACAAAATAGTGTAATTTATACTAATTACTCTATTTTTATTATGTCTTTTTTAATATCTATTTTTTATAATTTATACCTACAAATCTATATAAAAATTGACTGTTAGGTTTAAATATTCAAGTCGCGTGTGACGGTCATATCATATATTTACAAGTATTTTACGTCTAAAATCACAAAAAACGTCTACACGGTTGTCAAATTTAACCCCTGAGCCTGGTAAATGGTTGCTCTTTACCCTTGTCATGGATAATTTTTAGAATTGACCCCTAAAATTTTCTATAATATTCTGTCGAATCTTACATGATAGGCATATTTTTATTGGCTAATTTTTTTTAAAATGTCACATGTGTAAATTCATTGGCTCTTTCAAACAAAAATTATCCAGGGAATTAAATCTAATAATAAAAACAAGGCATAATGACATTAGAGTTTATTCTAGATTGCAACTTCTTAAAACAACATTTTTTTCTCAACTTCATTGTCAAGTATTATTTATAATCTAGCAATTGTACCCGAGCAATGCAATGGAGACACTGATAGGGAATCGTTGAAGAAGTTAAAGTTGAAGATTGAAAGTGAAACATTGCAAGGGGAAGAGAGGTGACAAAGAAGGGGATTGAATGAGGGGAATTTTCAAGGGCAGGGTAAATATTGGAGAGAACATAGGCAATCCTCTTCTTTCTTCAGATAAGTCACAAATGAACCGCGTGCCATTTTTACGAAGCATTATAAGGGGAAAGGGGGTGCGATGTGAAGATTCTTGAGGCAATGTACTTTAAAGATAGCTCGAAAAAGTAATCCTTTTTTGTTTAATACTCACGTACATTCAACTATTGCTTTTCGCAATGTCAACCCTCGTGTTTTGTGGATAGTTAGAGATCACACCATTTTGAGGTGAACTCCCTAGCACTTTGCTGCAAGAAATTATAGAGATAAGGACATTTCGAAGGGGACTTAGCATCCCATATCAAGTCGATGTAGTTGTTGAATTTAATAACCACAAAATATGACAAGTCAAGTGGTTTTACGCCAACTTAGGGATATTGTATTTAACTTGGTAAGATGGACCAAAAAAGACTTAATCATTACAATTAATGTGTCATCTATTTAATGCAATTTTATTGAATATTAAATTTGTCTTAATAGTTGTTAACTTGAAAGCCCGGCTTTTTAATGGCTTTGTAACGTTTTGGGATTACTACAATTACATTAGTATGTGTTTTAAACACTCCGCCAACTTGTCCTCCTACATTTGTTCAACTCTACTTCCAACTCTGTCGCTTTCACATCGAGCTGCCTTTTGACTCAGTTGAGTCGTTTGTGGGTGACAGGATAATCTCACATTCCATGGTAGTTTGGTGGAGATGGGATTGAAATAGCCAGACACGGTGCTATCTACACATTATTTGGCCAAATCTCTACATTAAATGTTTCGTCATTTGGGGTATCAACGTGCTCTACGTCATTTTGTCGAAAATAATGATGTGATCTAAAAGTGTTATTTATTGAGTTATTGCTCACACCAATATCTTCGATATAGATCCTTCTTACCTGTGCATTTCACCTATATCGATCAATATTATTATCATGCATACGGTCTATGACATGCTACTGATGTATAACTCGGTGCTACATATTCTTCTTGTTAGCTCAATGAAAGCTAGTTACAATTCAAGCTATTTTTTAGAATACGGCGTGAGTATTGCTCCGTAAACCAAAAGTGGAAAAACATAGTCCTGACAAGTCCCTATTTCTGATCATCGAATGAATGGAGGTGCACAGATCACCTGTCGGTGTATTTTTCAGCTCTGCACAATGCCACTTGTTGACTTCATGTCAAACCACTTGCTACTTTGTAATGTGCCCTAGCATTTTGTCACATGCGCCCTTATTTCACTCATTGACTCATGCTCTCGCATGGACGATATCTTACATATACGGTGTCCATTTTGACCCATTCAAAATTCATTGGAAATATGGTTTCAAGATCCTCGATATTAGCAACAGGTGTAGGGTGATTGGTTGGGCAATTCAACAGTATGTAAAATCCTCTGGATCAAAACCTTCCCACTAAGCATACTTGGTTTTGATTCCACGAAAAGTTACAAACTTGTTTGATTTATCCTCAAAGCTAAGAATTGTTACTTTGCATCAGCCTCATAGATATTTCATACAGTGGACTCTTGACTTCTGAAATTGTTGACTTTGAACAACTGGGAAATTGACAAATGTCCTTTCCTATGAAAAATTGTCAAAGCATCAACATCACAAAACATGATCAATTAGAATTTCACTTGATCTTTCTACCTTAGAGATAGTATCCGACTGGTTTAATGTTATGCTCTTGCTAAAATAAACCATTCATGCATAGTATGATTTTTTTGCGACCTAATGTTGCATTCCCCAATGGTGAACTAACTGTAATGTAAATAAAATGTTTTCCATGTATGGGTCTTAAACTACATCCTACACATTCTATCATCAGATGCAATTTTCATAACAACTACTTCAACAGCAAGTTTCAATTAAGTACATTGAACATGCCTCAACAAACCATGTATGTTGTTATGAATACCCTTTTGCAACCAATCTTTCCTTATAATTCTCAATAGTTCCATTTGTAAAAACTTTTTGTCAAATTTTTTATCCTTGTGAGTTCTCCCTAAAATGAAATCTTAGAAAATATGGAGTTCTTGTGTTAACTATAGTTGGAGATATCGCTTCAGTAATGACTTGTGAAAAAATTATAAGTAGATGGCCTATGAGTTCCAGTCCTAGGTAAAGATAAAACTTAGTGACACTAACATATCTGACCCAATTCAAAAGATTGCCTTGTTTGATGTTGATTTTTAAGTGCCTCAGTAGCATAATGGGTTGACTCATCAACTGGTGGTGGATTAATAACTTCATTTTCCTTTGCAATAGGCATGTATTCCATCTTCATCTTACTGTTTTGAGATGGATGAAGTCTCCAATGTTTCTGGGGGAACCCAATGCTTCATTATCATTTATGAAACATGATTTCCAAAAAAGTTCCTCAACTGAAGTACTCATTGCAGTGAGGATATGACATTATTTCCATTTCTCACGTTCTGAATTGTCGTTGATTGGTCTTTTCAGGACTATCTTCCCACACTTCTTCTTCAATAAATTGCAACATCTTCTATTAATTATAAACTTCTCTTCCAATGATTGTATTATACAATTTATATGCTTTTAAATCTTCATTGTATACCACAAAAAATACATGTTTCACCTTTATCATGCCATTTTTTTCTCATTATATCGTAGAACATGAGCATATGCATACACAACCAGAGAGACTCTTAGTATGAGAATTTACACCAATTTATTCTAGTCTTACTCCATTGTAGTACACAAATTCACACACTTTGGGTACTTATCTAGTCCTGATTACATATTACTATTCATATGATTCCTAAGTACGAAAAGTAATTATTAACCCATGTCTTGTGGCCGCCTTTCTGTTTCTTTATGCTTGCTACTTTCGATCTTGCACTCTTATTTGCTCAATATGTCTTTTTACCTACTTGACATTTATCCATTTTCAGACACCAACGCCCATCCAAGACGTCAACGTCAGGCGCCCTCATCCCCTCTAGGCGCCCCTATCCTTTTTACACTTTACTCTAACTTTTTGGGCCCTTTCTAACCTTTGAGCATCTTATCTTGTTGGTAGTTTACTTTTTTCAGGGTTAATTATGAAATTCAAGCGAAGGAATCCTATAAATATAAATTAATGTGATCATAATAAGAGATCAAGCACTAAGCACTATTTATCACCACCTAAAGTTGCATCCATCAAAGCATCTATAGCTCCATTTGCATCAATCTAGCTCCATCACAAGGGACAAAGGCTGGTTTTATGTATCACACTTCATAGGAGGGGAGCTTATTCTATTCCATGCACACATTATCTACATTCTACATCTATCTATTTCTCAGTACTCAAAAAGAGTGACACGCACAAGAGCACCTAGGTCATGGTTCCATGCACACACACCACTAGAACTACATTGGGTCTGAGATGTAGTGTAATGCTTAGTGATAAGTCCATAAATTTGGCAACTGATGATAGTTTAACCCCTTCATATGCATCTTTTTTATTAGGGTTTTGATGCGTTGTCTAGGGTTTTGCAGGTGATTTCTTTATTGGAGCCTTACAACGACATTGGAGATCATACTACTCTTCACCATACATATGGCACACTTCTATTGTGCATGCTTCTAGCATCATACACTACTCACCTTACACGCTACATTACTAGTATATATACACATATTACGTTGTAAAACTATACGTCATACATAATACCACTTTTAATCATACATATGTCACTGTCCTATTGTCTACGAGTCTAGCAATACATCTTTTTCATCTTACATATTACATCGTGTGCATCTTACACTACATTCACTTCTTGCATCACATCTTCTACATAAGAAATTCTACTTCTCATATGGTCATTTATTATCATCACACATAATACATCATCTTCTACACGATGTACTCACTACCCTATGACACACTTTATTTCCTTGGTACATATTTACAAATCAAATGGACCTTATCTTCATCATGTGTTCATCATTCAACCTTCCATCATGTGACATTCCTCGGCTAGTGACATATGCTATAGGCTAAATGGTCACCTAATTTATTCATCTTGTAGTGATATACACTTTAGGATACATCACCACTTCCTCTATTCATCTTGTAGTGATATACGCTTTAGTCTACATCATCGATCTTTAATTCATCTTTTTATGACATACACTTTCGTTATAAGGCTCACACACACATCATATTTAGGTTGCATATCATCACTACATAAACATACACATTCATCACAATGCGTTAGACATAACACACTTCAACCATTTCCTGATGATGCACTTTTGTTTATGGTTCATTCTCAAATTTTGAAGGGGAAAACCACATGAACCTCATTGCATACATTTCCATTCACTTGGGTGGCATGTGGATCCTACCATTCCATTTTGCATTCCATTTCATCTATCCACAACATACTGCATATCACGGTTGCTTTTAATCTTGCTTGCATTTTCTTGTTCATGGTAACTTTATTACACATGCTAGATATATCTCTTGTATGTCATTTATCTTTACCATCCACACATGCACATTCATGTCTTTTTCTAGATATTATCGTAGATACAAGATGGATTTTCACCCTCTACCCATCCTATACTAGTCTTTAGGGTAATCAACATTCGTCTCTCATAGGTGTTATTATTCCATTTTGTACTTAGCACTTTACATTACTTGATTATACATGCTTTTGACATACTAGTTATCTTTCTAACATGCTAACAGGTGGTTCATGTGTAGCATTTATTATGCAGGGATATTTACTTCCATACTTGTTTGTTACATTTTCTGCTATTGCATGTTCTTGTATGCGGGTCTTGCCCTTTGTTTGGTGTGGAAAATTGTTTGTTGTATATGGCCATGCTGGCCTTGCATGTCTTGTGACATCATGAGTAATGTCCCATGTTTGGATCCCGCTTGGTGTGAATTACTTTTTCTTCTTGCATTTTTACATTACTACTTTTCTTGGTATATTTTAATCTATTTGCATAGCTTACAAATTACTTTCTACATGCATGCTTGTTCCTAATAACACTTTTTTTTTGCTAGCCTCCTTATTTGTGTATGCCTTGGTTTCTACCAAGTGCATTCCCTTCCCCTATAAGGCATACTTACATAGTTCATGTGGTTGGTCCTCTTTTGGGGCCACATTCTCCTATCAACAATGTCACATGTGCCCCTAAAGAGGGGGGCATCATTTGGGGTTTTACATTATACAAAATGCTTCTACACCAATTCAGTTCAGTTTAGTTTCCACCCTTGGCATTGTGGATTATACAATGAGTGGGTTCATACCAGTCTACAAACCCCATACACAATAGATTTTGTAGGACATGGTTGTCTTTAGCATTCTAGGGAGCAGTTATATGTTAGAGGATACAATGGAATTCCTCTCTACACTACTTCATCTAGTGGTGTTGGATCACCCAAAAGCATAGGCAGTATAAATATCTCTTCACACATATTTAGGAAAGCAGTTACAAGTTGGAGGATACATCGGAATTCATCCCTACACTTCTTCATCCTATGGTGTTGAATCATCCAAAAAATCCAAGAGATGATATCCTCTTCTACACTATCTCTCTCATCATGGATCAGGTGCACATGTTCCATTTTTCATTTATGTATTTTACATTTATATGCTTTTACATACATATACATGTGTCTTTACATGTGTTTTTAAAAATATATACATGCATATTTTACTATTTGATTGTCTTCTCCTTACAGGTCCGATCATATGGTAAGTAAGCAATCAACAACATCAACAATAACATCAACAACAACATTTTGTGGTAGCACAAACCATACTAAACATATAGGTACGTTACACACATTAGAAACTACACATGCATTTCCGCCTTAGGTTTACTCTCATCATTTTTTTCTCTTTTGCATCTTTAGTTTCCATGCTCAATCATATTTTTTCACTCCATGCTTTTTCTAGTCCTTCGGTGTGTTTTCTACATCATTCTACATGGACATTAGGTACGCATCTCTATCTACTTTATGTTACGAAGTGTTCCACTCACGAACATAAAGTGGGGGCAAATGTAGACACTAAATCACACACTTTGAGTATTATTTAGTCCTAATCTTCTACTACTATTCATATGGTTTTTGAGTGAAGAAAGTACTAATTAACCCCCATCTTTTGGCCATTTTACTTTGTTTTCTTTCATCATTGCTAACCTCCCACACATACATGCCCAGTCTTTTTTTGTCACTTTGTGTTATTTGAGCCTTAATTGGGGCGCCTTGGTCCGAGTTGGGGCACCGTGATCCTTTTTACACTTTCCACTCATCTTTTGAGCACTTTCTAGCGATTTAAGAATTCTATATTTTTGGTGGTCATCCTCTTCAGGGTTAATTATGAAATTAGATCAAGAGAACCATATAAATATAAAGTTATGGGACCATAATGAAGGACCAAGCACCAGTAAATATTATCATCATCTAAGTTTGCATCCATCTAAAACTCATTTACATCCATATAGCTCCATCACAAGGGACAAGGTTGGTTCATCTGCATCACACAAGCATAGTTATGAAGTTTATTCTATTCCATCCACCACATATTACATTTTATACACATAGTTTTAGGTTGTTAATTCACAAAGTGTGACTAGCACAAGAGCACCTAGGGCATGATTCACACACACACACACACACACACACACACACACACACACACACACACACACACACTAAAACTACATTTGGGTCTGAAATGTATAACAATGATTAGTTAGTAGGTTCACCATTGTGGATGCTGAGGAAAGTCCGATCCCTTATTTTAATTTTAATTTTTTAGGGATTTGATGATTATTTTTGGGTTTTGTAGGTTTATCTTGAACATTGATCATAAACAACATTCAAAATAGAGCATCGAGTTACATGTGATAGAAAATGAGGGCTTTATATCATCTTCTAACCCTGCACATTTGGTTTATGGACCTCTTTCATAGACTAGGGAACCCAAAACTCAGACTAGGGAACCCACAGGTGCCCTGATCCTATCCCAGGAAACCCAATCTAGCTAGACTTCTCAAATTTGTCCTTTTTAGGACCTTTGCATGTTCCTTTCTCCTTCCAAATTATTTAGTTGATTTTACGACATAGTTTAGATCATCCTATGAATCAGCTAAGTCACCTTATTACTCTTCTTGCACATTAGGGTTTATATTTGAATTAGCTAGTTTCTTGGGTCACTTTCCATATTTATTTATTGCATCTATTTAATTTTATTTATTGTTTTCCCTAGTTTAAATTAACTTCCATAAATCCCCATTTTAGTTAATCATCACCTTCCTTCACGATTGTTAAATTTTCAACTTCTGACCTTTGGCGTTCCTTCACCATTGCGACCTTTTGAATTCCTTCCCTTTGGTGTTCCTTATCCACTATGACCTTTCAAATTCATTACCTTTGGTGTTCCTTTACCACTGTGACCTTTAAAATTCACAACCTTTGGTGTTCCTTTACCACTGATGACCTTTCACCTTCCTTTATGATTGTTGGCCTTTAAAACTCATTTGTGGCCTTTATTATTCTAGTTGTTGCACCTAAATACATTATTATTATAGTACGTCAATGTCATTCTTTTATTACCATACGTCAATACATTCTTGTTGATGGGATTCATTACCTTCTTGTTTATGGACATCATCATCTTTTCTTGGTCTTGACCGGTAACACATTCTTCTTTTTCTCGACCAGTAACACATTGGTTTTTCCATACGTCATATTTTTTCCTTGTTCCCAGACATCAACGCATCCTTCTTGTTCCTAGCTGGTAACACATTTTTCTTGTTCCTAGCCAGTAACACATTCTTGTTCCCCAATGGTAACACATTGGTGTCACATGACCAAATTTAATTTCTTCTCTCCGAGGTCAACATTTAACAAAAATTGGTCATTCAATATATGAATATTTATAGAAAAGGTCCAATTAATCCAATGATGATATTTATAAGTCATGAAAACTAATTATTCATCAAATGGTACTACTATTTTAATTTTTACCTCAAGGTGTGTGCAGATAGACTGAGTGACAAGAAGATCTTATGATCACCATAAAATAACACATCATATGGGTTATAACGACAACTAAATATGATTTCATTTGAGCTTTGGTTGGGTCCTAAAATATTCACAAGGATCTTGGATCCTTTCGGGCAAGTCACAACTTGTACAAGGATATTTGTGTCACATTTTCAGATAAATTTCCACCTCTCGATACTCCCAAAATATTTCCTTGATGATTCTAACATGAAGTGGGATATTTTATATCTCTAATTCTTATGGTATGAACTTCTAACTCCTTACAAGGCTCCTAAAACTCTTCAAACAAGGTGACTAACATTTTTAGAACATGCATTTCCCAATACCTTTCTCATAAAGATCCTAATTTTGTATAACTTTCTCCTAAACCTTGATTTTCTTTCAGAAATTTCCTAAACGACCTCAAATTATTACATAGCTCTAGCATACACTACTTAGAGGAATTATATATTTTGGGTGCATACCCGGGAGGTGCTTTGTAGGTTCCAGAAGTGTGAAAATACACCTTTTTAGTCCTCTTGGAGAAACTCCTTCTAGGTGAATCAAAATGAACTTATGAATTGTCTCCTACTAACTTAACTACACATGAAACACACTTAAAAAATATAGTTAAAACATCCTTCTCAACCATAATAGGGTTTACATTGTTAGAGACTAGTTGGAGGGCAGGTTCACATTACCCAATTCAATTATTTTTTGAGTGTGGGCTTGATTGTGATAGCCAAATTTTCAATTTTTATGTTATAAATTTAGCATGAAAACAACTCTCTATAGCTTGGGGACTTGTCTTGGATTGAAAAAACTTAAGATGGGGTAAGTAGGAATCCTAAAATATCAAGACACTAAGTGGACCAATGCCTTATTCATTGGGCTATAAGAGTCATTGCAAAACAAGGGTGGATACAACAAAATATTCTTTATTGAAAAACACATAAGACAAAAACAAACACATGACATAAAGGAAAACACAAAAATCAAAACACATAGGGAAACACATAAACCTTTATTCACCTATGGTACATGTGGGGGAGAACCCACTTTCACTATTTATATAATTTCAAATATTTCCCACTACGAGACAATTCCAAGTGAGTTCCGTCCAAAGAAGATAATTGGAAAGTATTCTCTCCACATGTGTCCTACATTTGAAATGGGCCAAGCCACAAGGAATCAAACTTTCCATGGATTATTTTAGGTTCTCTCCTCTTATCCCATAGTAAGATAAGATCTCCAATCTTAAAATATTTTTTCTTTTCCTTCTTATCAAAATTTTTCTTTACTTTCAACTAATGGTCCTTTATCCAATCAACCACCAATACCCTATCTTCACATAGTTTCTCAAAGTACAAAATCCTTTTATCTATTGAGTCTTAGAACTTGCCATCTTCTACTACTTTCATCAATTGAAATGCCGGTAACTCTACAATGATTGGAACTTCTGCATTTATCCCATATAGGAGTTGGAATGGAGACATACCAATAGCTCTTTTTGGAGTGATCTAATCAGCCCATAATGCATCGTATAGTTTCTTTTGCCAGTTTATCTGATTCCGATCTATGAGATTCCTCATAATTTTCACAAGATTCTTATTACTAGATTCTACTTGACCATTCCCCTGAGGGTAATTTCAGATGTGTGGTCTAAGGATATCTTGTATCCATAGAAGAATTGAAATTACAACAACTCAACCCCTATGGAATGAACCAACACCAACTATAATCCACCTGATTTCTTTTTTCACCTCTACAAATCGTTTGAACTAAAAAATGATGAAACTTGTTTAGATATGGCCTTCTTCTACCCACTTAGTCTAAATTTGTAATCCCTTGCTAACTGAGCATCAAGAACTTATGACTCTGCAGCTAGAATTAGGATCTAAAGACCTACCATATCCAAGTCAATAAAAAACATTGTTAGAAACACTCATAAAACCATATCTACCACTGTCTTTATGAGTCACAAATACAGTTATTTACCTCTTTAACATGCCCACTTAATCACACTGTTTCCATAGGCTCACCCATAGATACCCAAAATAGAGTCATCTTGAAAGAGAGTAGGCCTTTAATACCTGACTTGAAGAATCTAATGTCATCTAGGTCGGCCATGGAATATGGATTATTACCATAGGCTTAAAACATGAATTATGCTATCAATAAGAATACTCATAAATTAGACCACATAGGTTGAAAATACACATCTAGAAACATCTATCAATGGCTCTCATTAGGACCTATACTATGGTTCTAAAACATCCAAACTTGCAACTCTCACCAAAACCAGGAGCACTTGAGCCTACATTAGGTCTTCACCATATATTAAAGGAACACTTAGAAATGTTTTCTATCGTACCAATCACATTGGTAGTGTCCATAAAAGTACCTTCTACAGGTCCTTACACCATGCATCTCATAGTAAAGAGTTAATTATAGGTAATCTATTGTTAGGTGAAGCTCACATGCTTCTTGATTACTTTGTAAGTGGCACATGGCTATTTTGAGCATGCAACCTATTTTGAGAAGTGCATGGGCGGTGAAGGGAAAGTCCCCACTACCTATATATGTATTGATTTGCATGGTTTAGAGACACACTGGATTGTTACAGAGTTATGTTGTTGGTATGACTTTTTGTGCATGAACTTTGTGATGGTATTTTATGATGTATTCAGCTATTATGTTTTATCATGGATTAATATAATGGATATTTTTGGATAATATTGATTGTTGATGTCTTTATTACTGGCTATTGTATGGTAAATCTAATCTTGATCCTTGTTTGATTCATTATGCACTATGGTTATGATCTGATTCTTGTTATATTTTACCTTTAATTACTTATTATGGATATGGAATACTTGAATGATCATGCTAACACCTTGACAAGTATGGTATTAAAAGAGGGACCTGGTGCCTTTGCGTGCTTTGGGTGAGCACTAAGATCTGTCTGAGTGATGGGCCAATGCATCTAGGGTTTTGAGTAAGAAAAAAGAATACATTTTGGTTCCATTTTTGGGACCTCTTTTCAAGTTATTGCAAGGATGTTACATGATGAAGATGTATTGGTTGACTTTGGACAACATTGAGAGTTGGGTTGTGGATTTGGAAGACCAGTTTTCTCACAGATATAATATTGGACCTGATTTTGATGCTCGTGTGTGGGTTGAAGAACATATGTATCATGAACTCTATGAGACATTCTTTTGATATTTTCCTATAGAGTTGTATGAGTGGCTAGTAGCATATGCATGAAAAGTGGAATTAGAGGTATAGAACAATTCTTTGGACATAAGAAGATTACCAGACTCTGTATGATGCTGATGTGACTTGGACACATGCTGTAGATCATTGGTGGAGTGGTGTTTTGCATAGTTACACATTGGAGTACATTGTTTCTACTTATTCCTGTCTAGAGGTTGCTAAGTTTCAGTTCTTGTGTGAACCCAGAGGATCTTATTTACGCACGTTATCCCTTTAGTAATTAAGATCTTGTTGGTAACTCTGGATTTGGAAGAATGACCTATGGCTAGCTAAACCTCCACATGCACGTGGGGGAAGGAGCAGGTGTGGTGAAAGATGGTGGACCTTGTGGCAGAAAGGCAAAGAGAAGAAAGGAGGCTTAAGTATAATGAAGCGTGGGAGAGGGAATTAGTGAAGAAGTGTGATATTGAGGAGTCTGTGGAGTTGTGGAGGATGATGTCTCATGAAGGATCTAAGGCTCACGTGGAAGATGGAGCCAGAGCATCAGGATCTCCCCCACTTAGGAAAGTGAAGAGAAACCCTTTCAGCTTCAGATGAGAGCATGTCAGAAGAAGAAATAATAAGGACCATAGGTGCACATCTGATCCCACCTGGTGACCTTTCCCTTACGCTTGGTGTTCTAGTTCCTGAAATAGTTATTGAGAAACAAGCTAGTGTTGGTGATAGAGTAGTGACAGGTAGATTTCATTTTCCATTGAATACAGAAGTTCATCAGACAAAAAATTCATCTATGGCTGCACAACATCTTCTTTGTTTGGTGGTCCAATTGGTGGTATATTTTCTGGCGTGTCATCAGGACAGAGTGTGGGCACACAGAATGTTGGTAATACATCTGGAAGTAGCACAACTTCATAGACTGTGGGAGTTCAATTTAGTACAATAGTTGGAACACATAGTAGCTCATCCTCTAGTCTGGTGCCCACTACAGGAGGTGGATTAGGAGGATCTGGAGGTTTGGGATCTAGTGGATCTGGTGGTTCTAGAGGTGGAGGGAATACTGGAGGTAATACAGGTTCTGGATCTGGTGGGCATGGTCCACACCAACCACAACAAGTTTATTACGAGATGTCTCTTCACCTACCAGAGTACAGAGGCATTGAGGATGCAGTGGAGCATGTGCACATGTGTGAGATACTATGGTGCGCTAAGGGAATCACAACTCTTGAGCGTAAGGAAAGTCAGTTTGCTACTACTTTGCAATGGTGTGTGCATAGTTGGTATAGGAAGTATGATCTGAACCAGACTATTGTAGATTACAACACGTTATGTGATGATTTCTTAGCTGAATTTCATATACCTGAGTTTGAACAGAAAAGCATCAGCACCCTGAAGGAGATTAAGCAAGGCATGGATAAGAGTGTAAGGGAGTATGATGCATGATTTAAAACTTTGCTATCAAAGTTGTCTTATGATATTCACCCTAGCCAACATGCACAGTGGTTTGTTGGCAGTTTGATCACACCTTTCAGAAGGGTGCTCTCTCATAAGACATTTATAGATCTCATGAGGATTTGGAGGTAGCTCTGCACGCTTAGGTAGTTGGGAGCATAGACACTAGAGTTAGCCCATTCTTGGAGGCATAGATTACATCTATGGCAAAACATTTGGAGAAACTATCAGCCAATTCGGCTCATGAGACACATAGTGGAATATGGTGTACAAATTGTGAGGTTGAAGGACATACTAAGGATAGTTTCCCTCATAAATTGGTGTGCGCCATGTTGCTTGGATTGTGAGATCTGTCACTTGGATCATGATTTGAGTAGGTGCCCATTGTTGCAACACGCGATTTGGAAGAACGTGTCTTGTTATTGTAAGATTTGTAAGTCTCACACTCATGATATAGAGAATTGTAGATTGATTGATCAGATTCATGAAGCTATTGAAACTGGTGTGTGCCAGACTAGTGTTGCGAATAATTCAAAGGAACAGGAAGGATAACATCATGAAGGGAACTCTAATGGAGGTGGTAGAGGTAGAGGTTACCATGGAGGATACAGAGGCCATGGTCATGGCAGTGGAAAGGTGATTTCCCTAAGGAACCTGTTTTACATGTGGATCCCCTGATCATTATAGGTGTGAATGCCCTCAGAATGTAGTCTGCTCATGGTGTAGGAAGCAACATAAGTTTGAAGAATGTCCTGAGTTATATGAGCACATGAGTAAGAACTATAAGAAGAATGATAAGGGTGCAGGGATGATTAAAGTGCACACCGTATAGAAGATCAGTGGATGCCTAAGATTGCACCTGATCCTGAGATGCTACCTATGTTAGTGACTACACATGCACTGAGGCTGCACATGCTCGTGAGACCCTAAATGAATCCCAAAGAAGAAATTGTTATTACAAAGAAAGAGGTGATAAATGTGAAATATCCAGATCCTTCCCATCATAAGGAAGTTTATCAAGAGACTATGGAGGTTATTAGAAACTTGCATGGTGAGATATAGTGCTTGAAGGAGCAGTCGTGGAAGATGGAGCAGGCGAAGAAAGTTGAAGCTTCCTCAGAAAGATGTTGATGACTTGAAGGAGGTTTGTAAGATGTTGTGCCAGGAAAATATCATTCCTTTGTTAGGGGAATGGTTGAGGGAGAAGATACCATGTGTTGGATCTGAGCACAAAAGATAGATATTGCATGTAAACTTACCTCCTCACAGTCTTGAGTATGATAAAGAGATCACCTTGAATGCAGTTGTTGATGGGTGGATGTTGAGTAACATACTTGATTGATACATGTGCAGAAGTAAATGTACTCACTTTGGATGCATGGAATCAGATGGGGAGACCACCATTACATCCCTCTTTGAATGTGTTGTATATGGCAAACAGGACTAGAGCCACACCCATTGGAGTATTGAAGGATGCCACTATTACTATACAAGGGGCCAAGTTTACTGGGGAATTTGAGGTCTTGGCACTTGCAGAAGTAGATAGTTTTCCAACATTACTTGGGCACCCTTGGTGTTATGTGAATAATGTTGATCTGTGCTTTAATAAAGGTTATATCAGTTTTGAGAACAAAGAGGAGCACGTAATTATTCCTTTGATAGATGGGAAGGCTACACCTTATGTAGAACCCTTGAGTGAAGAGGATCTGAATAGGATATATGTGCAGACAGTTAGAGATCCTGAAGTACTTGAGCCATCTAAGGAAGGTGTTATTCAATGGGATGATGCTTCAGTCTATGAGTGATACAACCAATGTTGCCTATAATAACTAGGCGCATGGAACATATGAAATGGTTGGGTGAGAGATCAAGAACACGGTTACTCACGTAATCAAGACATGTATGGTTAGGCATTTGAGTCATAACCAGGTACCTTGGTATACTGGTGAAGGAAATCCTAATGTATTTCTATGCACCATGGAAGCCCAGTGGAAGGATGAGGGTGATAGAAGAAATATGTTAGTTTATACCCTGCACGGGACAACAACGTGTTGGTGGACTACACACAGAGATAACCTTTTGGAGTGGCGAGAGGTGAGAATCACCTTCTCTACTAGGTTTCTAAGGAACAATGTACCTTCACAAGATATGTGAATTTCATGGGAAGGATTCTACTTCACATCACATTCAGAAGTGTGAGAGACTCTAGATAGAGGGGCAGGAGGCCTTGCCACCATCACTCTAGGTACATAAGTTCTACGCCACTCTAAGCGGTTGTGCACTGTGCATGGTATGTTCATGTAGAGTTAACAAGAGCAACAATTAATTGGTAGGAGATGACCTCAGGTATGATTTAGAACCTTTGACTATTTTTCTACTAAACCTCTAGTGAATGAAGCATTACAGATTATGAAGAGCCTTACGATGGGGGATAGTGCAAAGGCTGAGGAACTCCTGTTAGATATGTTTGGAGAGTTAGATTTAGAGGCACGCTTTGAAGAAGAAGAGACAGATGAGGAGTAGCTTGGGTGCGCCTGGCTAGAAAAAGAGAAGGGTAAGCTGGTTTACATGATTGATGATGAAGAAGTAGAGAATCTAGATGTTGATCACACTATAGGTATGTGCGAGGTCATAGATAGTGCTGATGAGAAGGCGCACGCTTATCATGAGCCTATGAAAACAAAGAAGGTCAACATTGGGATAGATACAAAACCTAAAGAGGCCATTATTGGTGACTATTGGTCTGAACAAGAGGTGGCAAAGATTATTGAGCTACTGTTGTGACTTCCAGGACTTATTTCCATGAGGCTATCATGAGTTGAAGGGAGTGCATCACTCTTTGGGTGAGATGAGGATCAAATTAAAGGAAGGTGTGTGCCCAGTTAGGAAGAGGCCTTACAGGATGAATCCTAATTTGTGCGTCAAGGTTAAGGAAGAGATTGATAAGATGTTGAAATATGGAATCATTGAGCCCATTGAGGAGTCAGAGTGGGTTATCCCTATGATTATAAGCATAAAGAAATATGGTAGGATAAGGATCTATGTGGACTACAGAGAGTTGAATGATGCATGTGTTATAGACCCTTTTCCCACACCATTTACTGAGGAGATCCTTGGAGGGTGTTACAGGGTGTGAGATTTACTCTTTCACTAATGGATTTTCTAGTTATCATCAAGTGTGGATTGCTAAAGAAGACCAGGAAAAGACAACTTTCACCACTGAGTGGAGAAGTTTTGCATATACAGTTATGCCTTTTGGTTGAAGAATGTGCCTACAGTCTTTTCATGCATTGTTGTGCAAGCATTTGAGGACTTTTTACATAAGTTTTTACATGTTTACTTGGATGATTGGATTATATATGGGCTAGTAAAAGATCACTTTGATAACTTGAGACTTATGTTTGAGAGGTGTATACACAAATTGAGCATCTTTCTCAACTTTAAGAAGTGTATCTTTTATATACCCTTTGGAAATTTTTTGGGACACATTATATGCAAAGAAGGTTTGTTGGTAGATCCTTCTAAGTTGTAGTTATCTTGGGTTTAGAGGAGCCTAACAATCAGAGTGAAGGTGCATGGGTTTTTAGGAAATTACTAGGTTATTACATGAAGTTCATTAAGGGATATGCTAAGATTTAATGCACCCTTGGAATAATTGTTGAAAGGTATCAAGGAAAGTTCCATTGAATGAGGTGCAACACCTAGTTTGAGACATTGAAGGAAAGACTTACTTCTGCACCCATTACATTTTTCCTTCTTAGGAAAAACCATTTCATGTACATGTTGATGCCTCTGGCATAAAGCCATTGGTGCAGTGTTAGCACAAGCATGGTGAAGGATTGTTGATCATCCTATCTGTTTCATGAGTAGGAAGTTGATATTGAGCAGAATTATAGAACTATGAGCATAAAGTATTGTTCCATGATTTACGCATATGCATAAGTTTAGAAAATACTTGTTGACAACTCCTTTTATATTTTATACATATCACATGGTGCTTAAGTACTTGGTTAATAATACCCATTTTGAGGGGGTGGATATGCTAAAGTGGATTAATTGAAATAAAAATTTGAGTTTAAATATTGGTAAACCCTTAAATGCACAGTTATGGACCAAATCATTTATCAAGAATTAACTCAGAATATTAAGATGTGTATGTTTAGGACACATTTGAGAATGCATGAAACTATTCAAATTGGGGTTTGACTTAGAAGATATTGTTATATTTTGGTCTACTGGTGTGAGTGATTTGAAGGAATCAGAGCTTAGTGTGAAGATTCTTGAGGACATATGTGCTATATTACATGTTAATTAAGGAAATTTATAAGATTTCCATGCCCCTTGAGATTTTGTTGGGAGTAAATATGAATTTGAAGGCTTAATGGAGGATGCCATGCTAAAGTTGGAGTTTTTGGGACATTTGAGTTAATACTTACTTTTGTGCAAGATTTTGTCTATGCTATCCCTATGGGTTTTTAGGACATACACTATATAAGGATTGCTCATTACAGGGTGTTGATCATTCTGCATGGCCATTGGAAGAATTGTTGGCAAAATTGGTGAAGGAAAGTTCTATTGGAATGAGGTGTAACTCTATTTGAGACATTGTGAGAAAGGAACTTGATTTTCCTGAACATAATTATTAACTATTTGAGCACGAAGCATTTCATTACATGATTTATCTAGAATAGGTTAAACAATTAGTACACAGACAATACTTGTTGGATACACCTTTTATACAATTCTTTACAGTCATGGATGACGCTTAATATTTATTTGGTTAATAAATTGTTTTGCAGGGGCGTGAATATATTGGTGGATTCTCTTGTATTGAAGGAATTTGACTTTACTTATCACCCTGCCTAAAGCCTTGGGAAAGAGAAATTTCAGACTGGATCACTACATTAAGGAAATCTAAGATTAGCACAAATGGAAATTTATTTTTATAGGAGTGCATATTACCAGTACTTTGGTAAAATATACTCCTTTTTCAAGAGTTTGACACATGATTTATTTTAGAATTAAGGCAGGGAACATTCTGAGCCAGATGCATTTAACTATTTGAGATTGAACCATTGAAGGCATAATTACGATGGATGCAAATTTTTTCCTCTGAACCGTGCACCTCTATAGAAGATATTGTTGTGTTTTTCATAATGGTGTGGTCAAGAATCCTGAAGGGATGAAGAGCTTAGAGAAGAAACAACTTGCCATACGCATTGTGCCTTACATGTTGATCAATGGAGATTTATATAAGTTAGGTCCTATGATGACTATTTTGCGCCTAGTGTGTACTTAGAAGCATGAACGTGAAGCTATAATGGAGGAAACTCATGGTGGAATTGCAGGAGGAAATTATGTAGGAAATGCTACCATGTGCAAAAATTTTCTGGAGTCTTTGGTGGGAAACACTAGCTAAGACATTGTAAAGAGCATGTCATGGTGTGGATTGTCACCACCTTAGGAGCTTGGGCATAGAGATGAAATTGAAGCTTAAGTAGGAGGATTATTGTGGAGTATGTTGGTGCAAGTGTGATCAACAGTGCCTTGGGAACTTGCCTAGGCATATGGATGAAAATTTTGAGACCTATGTTTTAGTGCAAAACCTTTTGAAAAATGGCAAATTGACTTTATGGGCCCTATTTCCCACTGGCACGTAGGAATGGCTCGCGCTATATTATAACATGTAAAGATTATCTTACCAGGTGGCAGAAGTAATTAGTGCCTACAAAGGATTACACGAGAACTACAACAACAAGGTTCTTATGGGATAACATTATCAGTCAGGTATGGATGTCCGTTGAGCTTGACAAGTGATAGGGGCACACACTTTTTGAATGAGACTATCAAAATATTATTGGTTGAGTTTATGGTGGTGCATCATAAGACAACACCCTATCACCCATAGGCCAATGAGACTGTTGAGGCTTTCAACAAGATATTGGGACATACATTGATGTTGGAAGAGATTGGGATGATAGAGTTTCTATTGTACTTTGGGCATACATGGAAAACAGGAAATAATGGAATGATAAAGTCTATGTTGTACTTTGGGCATAATGACAACTTACAAAAGATTGAACAAGCCACACCCTTTCATTTGGTGTTTGGCACAGAGGGTTATTTTACTAGTGGAATTTATGTTACCCTCCTTACGTATTATATGTGCAGGTGGATTGGATGATGAACAAGCACTTGAAGCACGTATAGATAAACTGATGCAGTTGGATGAGAGGCGTGTCATCACACATTAGAGATAGAAGATAGAGAAGGCCAGGTAGTAGGCATGACATGATAGGAATATTAAGAATAAGTAGTTTGAGGTTAGACAAATGGTTCTTCTTTATGACTCCAAGTTTGTGTGCCACCCTAGGAAATTGAAGGTGCATTGGTTGGGACTATATGTGGTGACATATATACTTGATTCAGGAGCTTGTCAGTTATAGGTGTTGGATGGAACACGGTTACCTGGTTATTTCAACGGGAGTAGGCTGAAGCCCTACTATAAATAAGTCTTCTTGGTGTTTGTAATAAGGCAAGTGGTGTCATTTAGATTAGATTTCCCTTTAATGCATTTCCTTTATATGTGTTTCCTTTCATCGTTGCTATGCTTTGTCAATTTAGTTCAGTGTTTTGTTCTAATAAGCATGCTTTTGTGCATGCCAGTAGCTGATTACTATCTAGTGAATTCATGCGCAAAGGACCGCACATACTTTTAGTGTGGGGTGGAGAAGATACATGATAAATGGGACAAATTGGGAAGAGATTGAACTGTCCTCTGGAAGATGGGTATGCATAGAAGAAATATGGTGTAGGTGCTTGAAGTAAAGGTGCAGATCAAGAAAATTTTCTCATAAATGAAGAGCATGCGTAGATAGATGGATGCATAGTGTAACGTGAGGTAGGCAACAACATGGGAAACTACTTGGTGTGAGGCATAGTGGATAGGTACTTTAGCGCATGAAGGTGTGTGAGAGGAGGTCTGTGGCATTGAGAAGTAGTGGGCATGCACTAGAAGATTATGACTGGGGCATGGAAAAAGTAGTGAAAAGCGTAGAAAAAATAAAAAAGGTGTAATTAATGCTGAGTATGGTGGTTGGTGAAGAGCAATCAATGTGGGGAAATTTGAAAATATATATATAAGGAGGGCTTATCGATATCATTTTTACCTTACATTTCTGAAGTGTTCAAGTGAGTTGAAGATGTCAAGTTGTCTCAAAAGTGCATGAAAGAGAAATTATAGACATCAAACCAGAGATATTTGTGCATGACATTGTTTGGAGCTCCATCAGAGAGGGTGTTTAAGTGAAGAAAAGGCATGTCAATGAGAAAATATATGTGTTAGGGTTCAAGGAAAAGCTAGGGCATGTGAGTTTTAAACAAACAGATCTTGAATCTAGTGCAATTCCCAACACATTTTTATCATTAATGGCACCAAAATGAGCAAGGAAGAAACCACAAGGGGCAGGAAGAAAAAATAAGTGGAATTAGAGGTGGAGGATACCCCCAAAAGCATATTTTCAGAAATCACAATACCCAAAAGGTGTCATAATGGGATTGGATTGGGAGTCACATATTAGACGAATTCAAAGTAAGTGACTAGAACAATCATCGGCACTAAGGATAATTAGATGAATTGGACAAAATTGGTGGTGACTAAAAATAACATTTGCTAGATGGAAAATGACATGGTCTTATGATGATGTAGATCAGAAGTTGTTATATAAGATCTGTTGGAGTCATGCAACTATATGAGCTTCCATACTTTGGGAAACCTAGAGAAATTATATCAATGGTTTATTTCATGTGTGCAGAAGGACTTATTCTATTTAACATTAGGGTGGAGAATTTACTTACCATGCCCTTGATTGGTTGGTTGACAAGGTTGAGAAGCTGGTATTGAGATTAGCAGTGACCTTACTGATGATGATGGCATATAGGCTAAAAGGATTACACTAGCTTATGTGAAGGGAGGGCATCGCACGATGGATATCTTCAAGTTAGAAAAGTACCCTGTGATTTATTACTTCTCACACCTCCTCACAAAATTGAATAACCAGGAGTGTTAGAGCCAAGTAAATAGAAGATGGCTCCATATTGCTAAAAACATTATGGAGGGAGTGGTATATAATTTGTCTTCTTTTATTTCTGAGACTATTATTGAAGAGGTGCACCATGGAGACAAGATAAGTTTTGGTGTTATTTTATTGTCTCTTGTGTTAATGGAAATTGGGGTGCCCGATGGGCCAAAGGAGAATATTTGGTAATTCCCTAAAGAGAAAAAATCCCTTGCAACTCAACTTTTACAAAGTACACATGTGATGGATCTATGAGTGGAACTTACAAGTCAAAGAGTTAGAAAATGGTATAATATGCCTACACGGAAGCCTTTGAACATGAATGGAGAATACAAAAGGACCTTCCTTTGGTATTGGATAAGCAGGCCAAGTTCACTGTATATCAACATTTTTGTATAGGTAGATTTAGAATGAAGGATGGAAAGTGGAGCCCTTGGTGTAAAATCCCATATGCCTTCACCACGCGTTACTTCTAGACCTCAGTGCATAGGTTTTCAACCTCGTGTGCCTTGCTTCCACATGCTGCAGATTGGTTTTTGATGCAGATAAGGTAGACTATGATTATCATACATTGTAGAAGACATATATACCCTGGTACATTTTGCTTACATAGAAAAGATGATCTCGATGATATAAGTATTAATTCAATGAGTTTGGCAGTTGGGAAACTTGGTGTGGCTAAGGTATACATCTAGCTTAAGCCCAAATTGGAAAAAGGTAAATACATTGAGAATGAGTTCAGGATTCCTGAACTTCCCAAAGGAAAGCATACGGTGGGCACATTGCAGGATGAGAGAGCCTAACTCCCCACACAGATGAAGAAAAGGAGGAATAACTAAAGGAAGATAGTGTCAGATTGGACCATGGTCATGGAGGTAGCCTATAGTTGGAGTAAAGAGAACGTGTGAGGAAACTCTCCCGCTATAGAAATAAGAAGGAAGTAGGAGAGGAAACAGCATTGAGGAGATATGGGAAGATGTTGGAGGAGAAACAATTCAGGAGGGTTTAAGAAAAATTATACAGGCAACATGTGAGCATAGGCCCTTCACAGCTACCTGGAATCCAAAGGACCTCTCCCACCAAGCCTGTGAAAGAGAAGAAGAAATGACAAAAGTATATACCAAGATAGGGTGAGGAGGAGGAGTCAGATGGAAGCACGCACACATGTCATTATGTGCCCACACTGTCATTGAGTCTGGAAACAGAATATCCTCTATAGAGAATCGGAGTGTGAAATATCAGAGATATGAAAAATACATGTTAAGGAGTGCAAAGGTTCAAATATAGGTGGAGATTTAGAAGAGAAAGATAAGGGAAACCTTCTGGTGAGCCCCATGAATGAACAAATAGGCGTTAAGGGGAACCACCAAATTTGGATGATCTTGGGTGCACATTCCTAAACGCACATGGAGAGATAAGGGGGAAGATGTATAAAAACTCCCACAACTGGTATATTAATGATCCCACAAAAGATCATTTGGCAGGTTTCAAAGTCACTTTGGAGCCTGAGGAGCTTTATGGATGGGAGCTGATGGACCCTGAAGCAACTAACTTGCGCACCAGAAAAGCAAATGTCTTGGAGGATGTAAATTCATATCGATGAGCCTGAGTTTGATGTAATATAAGATGCATAAGTTAGGAGGAAAATGAAGAATAAATCCCAAGCCAGACACATTAGATGGTTAGGCCACAGAGTTTACTATGATGAACAGGTGAGTAATGCATTAAGTAAAAAATGGAAGAAGGTAGCACGTAGGAATATAGATAAATCTCAGCCATGCTAAGAAACATTTGGAGGAGAATAAAATCCTAAAAGCTTAAGTGGAACACTGTGTCAAGGGGTGGAAGAAGGATAAAGAGAAAAGAATGAACATTGCATGTTGATTTTGGTGTAGAGTTGGGAAGGAGATTATTGATGTGCATCCAGATGTTGATGAAACACCATTGAGAAGACCTATCAGTCATCCTTACACTTCTTACATGATTGTGTCCATATTTTTATTAAGAAGTAGTTGGGTTTAGCCACAAGAGACCACAAAGATAGATGCAGTAGTAAAGAGAAAGATATTGCATAATAGAAGGAAAGATCCAAGGCTACAATAACATGCCAAATAGTTGGGTATGAATCTCTATGGTCTCAAATATTGAAGGATGAAATGAAGAAGGAAGACATCGCATTAAATATGTGTGTAGACCAGAGACCTAAAATCATTAAGACAAGGAATTTGGTTGAGGAAAATGAGGTCCTTGCTACAAAGAATAATGAACTCTTGGGTAAGGAGAGGCTACATTTACTAGATAGAAAAGCTCTGCAATGTGCTCAAACAGCCTAGGACCCTCAAAAGGAGAAGATAAAGGAAATTGGGAAACTTATAGATTGATGAATGGATGTGATGGATGGGATGATCTCTATTTTAGCAAATGTCCTTAGAGTGCTACAAAATGAGGGAGGAAATATGACCTTGGATGAGATGGATGGAGTACTTACAAACATCCATGTTGAAAAGACAAAGAAGGCACTTTCAGTGACTCAGAATGAGTTAGAGGATGGAAATAAAGAATGAATACCCTGAGTTACTTATACCTTGTAGAGGAATAGAGTGCCCAGACTCTTTTTAATATTTTCATTCATTATAAATACACTTCATTATTTTACTTCCTTATTCTTTATTCTTGGGAGAGACAAGGCATGATTACCCATGATTAAGGGATCCAATGAACCACTAGTGTGGGGTAATGTTGACTGGAAAAAATATTTCCTAAGTGTTAGAGGTGCATAAGAATGGGGCACACAAAAATGGGGCACGTAGGTTTGCGTAGAAGATTCAACTGGATAAAGGGCACACAAGGAATGTCAGGGTTTGGTACTTAGCCGTTTTGCATGTTACGGGATAAGAATAGGATTGAGTGATGAGCACACATTAGATAAGAACAAGAAGATGTGTGGAAAAAGAAATGGCTATTTTTTGAGCAAGTGGAAGATCAAGTGTCATGTGAAGTTTGAGCTAATAATAGGATTAGATCTAGAGTTAATTATAGGTAATCTATTATTAGGCGAAGCTTGCATGCTTCCTTAGTTGCTTTTGTATTTGTGCATGAATATTTTGAGCATGCAACCTATTTTGAGAGTGCATGGAAAGTGAAGGGAAAGTCCCCACTACCTATATATGTATTGATTTACACAGTTTAGGGACACACTAGATTGTTAAAGAGTTGTGCTGCTGGTATGATTTTGTGTGCATAAATTTGTGATGGTAACTATGATGTATTTAACTATTGTGTTTTGTCATGACTTAATATAATGGATCTTTGTGGATGGATATTGATTGTTGTTGTATTTGTTACTGGTTATTGTATGGTAAATATGATCTTGATCCTTGTTTGATTCACTATGCACTTTGTTTGTAAGTTGATTCTTGGTATGGTTTACCTATTACTTGTTATGGATATGGAATACTTTAATGATCATGCTAACACCTTGAAAAATCTGGTATCAAATGAGGGACCTGGTACCTTTTCGTGCTTCGGGTGAGGTATCAAATTTTTTTGAGTGATGTGCTAGAGCGTCTTGGGTTTTGAGCAAAAAAATAGACTACACTAAGTTAGACAACCTTATCTCTAGGTCATATTCTTGAATCTTCAACACCCAGTTTTCTCTTTTAGCTGCAAGATCTTGTTGAGTCAAGATAGACTTTATAGATGATATAGGAACCATCACAATGGTGTGAGAGTGTAGGATGTAGAATATGAAATTATTGACCACCTTAACAACAAAATAAACATGCTTTTCTATGGAAGAATATTTGAGCTCATGATTCTTCAATGGGAATATCATGAAGACAATAGGAGACTCAAGCCCTTCCCCATTTTTCTAAACTAAAATAGCTGAAATAGTATGCTTAAATGCAAAACAATATATAATGAAATCTTTACTGAAATCATGACATACCATTGTCAGAGCTTTGGATATGGCCTTCTTGATGTTCTTGAAAGCTTCTTTTCCCTCTTTACTCCACTAGAAACTCTCTTGGGGATTCATCATTTTCATAATACGCTTGGTCAAATTAGAAAAATATGGAACAAAGTGGCACAGGAAGTTGACCTTACCAAAGAATGAATGAACTCCCTTCTTTCTTATGGGTAAGGAGAGATTTTGAATGGACTGTGCTCTTTTTAGATCGATCTTTGTTCCCTCCTTATTCACAATATGTTCTAAGAGCTTTCCTTCAGTCACTCCAAATATTGACTTTTTTGGATTAAATGATATGCCATGTTCTTGAAACCATAGAAAAAATTATACAAGGTGTATCAAACATTCTTTCCTCTTCTTAGAAAAGACTATGAGATCATCTAGATAAATGACAATATATTTTTTCTTCAAGTTCTTGAAATCCAATTCCATTTCTCTTTAAAAAGTGGCCCCAACATTGGTGAGACCGAATGGAATTTTCTTGTAAGAAAAGGTTCCCCACGGAGTTGTAAAAGCAATCTTATATTGATCTTCTTGAGAAACTTCGAATTTATTACAGCTGGAGAATCCATCCAACATAGACAACATTTATGAACTTGCGATTCTTGTAAAATCTCATCCATGATTGGAAGTGGATAATTGTCCTTTAGAAAATCTTGGTTAAAATTATGGAAGTCTACATAAATCCTTATTTCCCCACTTTTCTTCTAGACAAGGATGGTATTTGATACCCATATAAAGTGATGGATTGGAAAAATAATCCTTGCATTTATCATTTTCACCATTTCCTCTTATATTTCTCTAGCAATCTTTGGATTATATTGTCTTTGCTTTTGCCGAAATGGATTTTATTTAGGATTGAGAGGTATTGTGTGCTACATCTCTTTTGGTTTAAAAAATTTCAGCTCATCATAAGAATATGCCAATACATCTGAATAATTTTTCAAGAAAGAAACAAAATTTATCTTTTCCTCTGGTGAACAACATTTTCCTATATTCACAAACCACAATTGTTTCTCTGTTCCAATGTTTACTTTCTCAAAATCAGCACTACTCTTAGGAGATTCCTTATCTTTATATTTCACAAATATGTCATGCCTATAAAACAATTCTTCAAGTGATACTAGGCCTTTTGGAATCTTATTACCTTTTAGCACATGCAATCTATCATAATAAACCTCTTCACCTCCACCTTTTCCTTCTTCTGAAGTTGAATCTTAAGGTGAAGAAGTACGTCCTTCAAAGAACAAGTTGTTGAAATTTTATTTATCCTCGAGGAAAGAGAGAATATGTTTATCATCATTGAATACCTATTAATGGTTGGCATAATTGGGTATACTAGGCCTGTATATCATCTCAATAGAATATTTATCTTTGTCAAAAGAAGGATTTGGTATCATCAAAGAAGCTAACATAACAAGAGAATCATATTTGTCATGTTGTTCATGGGGAACACCTTGTATAGAAAAAGCATCAAAGCATTCAATGCAACCCCATACTCTATTCTTGTAATTTTTAAGCAATGAATTATTCACTTGGTATTGATTCCTAACTTGTTTCAAAATTAACTTTGTATTTCCTAGGCATTTTAATTGTTTAATTCCCATAGAATCATATTTGTCCATTCCTAAGAGAAATGATTCATATTCTATAGTATTGTTTGTATTTTCAAATTGAATCTTAAAAGAAAAAGGAAATAATTCACCTGATGGAGAAATTAGAACCACACCAGCTCCGGAGTCTGAACTGCAATGGATTTCATCAAACTCCAAAGTCTATAGATTATGCTTTACTAACCTACTTCAACAAAAATGATGATAAAAACAACATTTTGTGACAACACACATGTTTTACTAATAACGTAGGCACACTACACACTGCAACAACTACACACATGCATTTTTCCCTAGGTTCACTCTCATCATTTTTTTATTTGCACATTTTTTGTCTATAGTTTCCATGCTCCTCCATATTTTTGTCATTCCACACTTTGTCTATTCCTTCGGCACACTTTCTTCATTAATCTATAGTGGCATCAGGTACACATATCTATCTACTTTATGTTATCGAGATTTCTGCTCACCAACATAAAGTGGGGGAAAAATGTAGTCACAAAATCATGCACTTTATACATTTATTTATCCCAATCTCATACTAATATTTAGAAGGTTCTCAAGGGAAGAAAGTATTAATCAACCCCTGTCTTTTTGGCCATCTTAGTTATTATATTTTATATTTTATAACCTATTGCATCTATTTACCTAGTAATTTCCGAAGATCTTGCGTCATATTAACCCTAAATGGGGCACCCAGATTTAATATTGGGGTTCCCATGGGTGCCTTGGTCCCACCTATGGGAGCTCTAGTTTCTTTTCCACTTTCTTGCCATTTTTTTGGTTTTTTCTACCTGTTTTTCATTCTTATATTTTATGTGGTTCAAATTTTTGGGTTTAATTATGAAATTAGACCAAGAGAAACCTATAAATATAAAGTTATGATACCATAATGAGGGATCATGCATCATACAATACTATCACTCCATCTAGAATTGCATCCATCTATTGTATTGTCATCCACATATCTCAACCATCAAGGAACAAGCTAGGAAATTTACATCACACTTCATAGGGGTAGGGATTCTTTTCTATTCTATGCACACATACTATCACCTTTACTACATTTAGCTATTGATCTCTATTTCACAGAGTATGCCTGACACAAGAGAATCTAGGGCACAACATGCACACACACCAGAACTACATCTGAGTCCAAAATGTAATACAACACTAAGTTAGTAAGACCAATGTTGTGGTAGATGAGGTCACTATGACCCATTCATTCTAAAGTTTCTTTTTTGGGGGGTTTGATAATTCTCTTTAGTCTCTTACAGGTCATTTTATTCATCTTAGAATATTTGGAACATTCGGCCCAACACACAAAACTTACTACAATAGGTAGACAAATTTGTAGATCACCTTTTAACCTTGTGAAGACCATTTAGGGGCATCTTTCTCTTACCAGGGTAACCAAATTTCATATCAAAGCACCCGTAGGCACCCAAATCCAATCCTTGGTGGCCCAATCTACTCATATTATCCATATCCATTCTTTTCAGGACTTTGACATGTTTGTTCTTGTTCCTGGAATTTCTAGTCAGACCTACAACACTCTACGATAGTCAGAAATTATTAGTTGAGTTCCTTTGTTACTTCCTTCTTGTATATTAGGGTTTGATTTCATTAGTTTACTTCAATTATTTAATTTACATATTATTTTAGTACTTTCATGTACTATGTTATATGTCCTCCTAGATTAGATTAAATCTCTTGCACTAACTTAGTTTAGGTCAATTTTAGTTAATCATTTTGGAAAACTTGAGAATTTCAACACTAAATTTTTTAATAACATCCCCCCCTCGCGCTATGGGTCAATCCTCCTATCCCACCTTTGTGCTAATTATGCTCACAAGAATAATTACTAGTACTGCTAATTTAATGGGTATATGTACTCAACATCTCCCTCATTTTGTCACACCTAGGGTTGACCCATCCATTAATGTCATTACTACTCATATTAATATACCTATGGCTCCACCCACATCTATTCCCCCACTCATTATTTATGTACCTCCTATTACTTCTAAGGGATATAACATCCTTGAGAAACTTAAGAATACACCCACTAATATCTCTCTTTACGATTTATTACATAATGCACTAGATTGTCGCAAAACATTAGAAGCTTCCCTTCATGCCATCCATATTGAAACTAATAATTTAGAGGAAGATTTTGCACATCTCATACAATCCCTTCGAAACTTACCATGTGCTATATCTTTCACCGATGAGGATATCTCATCTTTTTCTGAAAATAACCCATGCGCTCCCTTGCTCACTACTGTCATTGTTAGGATGAATTGCATTAAGTGAGTTCTCATTGATAATGGATCAAATATTAATTTATGTGCACATACCCTTTTAAAGAAATTAGGCATTAGTGAAAGTTTCATTAAAAAAATTCTACTGTCATTCGTGGTTACGAATCTACCAATTGCACCTACCTAGAAACTATCTCTTCACATATCCAAGTTGCACCTAAGACTGTTCTCACCAAGTTATATGTTATCGAAGGCTCGTTATAGTTTAATCTCTTATAGGTAGACCTTGGATTCATGTAATGCATTTAATACCATCTACTATCCACCAATGTGTCAAGTTCTTACATGATGGCTACAAGCACACTATTTCTTCTAATCTAGAACCCTTCAAATACTATCACATAGACCCCATTACCTCTTTGCAAATACCACCTTCACATCAAATTCCATACAGAACCATTGATACATGTGAAATTGGTCAATCAAGTGCTTCGTCATCATCCTCTAACACTCTTAGTACCTAAGCTATTTCCATTCACACAACCAATATCATTTCACTGATGGTATTGGCTCCTATTTTTGTCCCTCCTTCATCCGTTGTGACACCTTCTACTTTACCACCTACAAAGTCAGTTCCTCCTAATGTATCTCCTCTACCAATTACAAAAACCCTTATTGCTCCACCTATGGTATCCCCTACCAAAATCCTTGATAATGCGATATCACATGATAATGTTAACACTAATGACTCTAAGGATTTTGATGACAAAGTTGATGTTATTTAAATTACCGATGAAGCATTAAGACAACTTGAATTTACCCCTCTAGGTGTATATGATTCTTATTTCGAGGAAACCTTTGTGGCCGATGGCCTTGGTGAATACAGGTTTAAAAACCCTCTATCTACTAATGTTATGGTATTTTATAAAGGATATATTCACAATTTTGATGTTATATGCTCCTCTCCCCCATGAATGCCAACTCCATTACCCCCTTTTACATGTACGTTATTCATCAATAAAATCTTTTATCAGTATATCCCAGATGACCCCACATGCTTAAAAACTATTTTTCCCATGATAGTTTGGCTTGGTTTGACATAACACTTAATGAAATTTAACATCCTCCTCATTCACCACATCTCTATCATGGATACTTCCATACTACGACATTTTATGAATTATGTGCTTTTCATTTGACGATTTTTGTTGCATGCTCCCCTCATAACTCTCCCCTCACACTTGGATAGTCTTGGCTTGATTATATTAGTGGTATAATAAATGCTCATCACTCCTTTTTCACATTTCCCATACCCTTCAGCAACATCTCAATTCCTAGTGATTCTAATCTTGCTTACGTTACAAATATCTCTTGTTGGCACACTCATAGCTACCCACCGATCACCTTTACTGAAGAAGAATATGCAATGAATGTCTACACACTCCACCATAGTGGATCCTTATATTTTTTTTTTGGTTTTCTTGCCAAGGCTATGGGAATCTAAGTCCCTCTACGTAAACTATGAAACTTTCATATATGCATGCACAAGTAAGGTGAGTATTATTCAGGTTGGCCTTGCATTCGAGGATATAATAGGGGCACTCCACTGACCTTGTGGTAAAAGATTGTAGATACCTGAAAGAGAGGAATTTTCTAGGAGAGCGAGAAATGGAGTGAGAATGTTAGTTAAGAGGACTAATGTTGTAAATAGAAAATTACAGTCTTTCATACATCAGTTAGAAGTTTCATCACATGTATTAAAATTAAGAAGAAAAAAATATGAAAATAGCATCAAAATTGATTAGAATTTATGAGCATAAAGTATCAATAAATTCCTCAGTAGAAAGAGGGATAGAAACTCCTCCTTCTTGTATTGATGCTTAAAAAAAGTTGTACATAGTATAAGAATAGAGAAAATTTTAGAAGTAAGGAATGGAAGAATTTGCTATCTTATAATAGGTGGGCATTATGAATCATATAATAGAAAACAAGATAGATAAGTTAATTTTTATAGGGAGAATATAATTCAAGAAATAGACATAGAGCTAGTGTCTGTTGGTGCTCAATTTGATCTCGCCCCGTTTGTCTTGAAATTCTTCAGTTTGTGGGCTCTGTCGTATTTTCTATCTCCCCATGTTGATGCGTGAAAACTCTGTCCTTCATTTGGTTGCCATGATTAGTCCTTTCCTTTGGTTAAGGATCACTTAAAGTCTAAAATTTGTTTTCCATTCCTCTGTCCATGTGAAATAATTTGTAACTTGGGCGTAAAATCAAGTTTTTTCTCTTCCTTCCATTTTTCCACAGTCACGCTTTGTTTTCCCTGTCAATTTTTGTCCCAATATCTATGGAAACGTGGTCATTTCTGATTGGATGCAGCTTGGTGGATTACATTTGGGCCTTATATCATTTCAAAATTCTCTATCCTTAAAGAAATATTCATTTCCAGGCGCAAATGGTGATTTCCCTATATTTTACTGTTTGATGGGTGTGCTTTCTCGTTAATTCATATCTCAGCATCTATGGAAACGTGGTCCTTTTTGATTGAATGTGGCTCGGTGGGGAACTTTGAAACTCTAAGGCCCATTTCAACTCAAGTCTTGTCCATGTGGAGGGCTAGTGCTCATCTGAAAATTCTCCTTTTGGTTTAACCTTGGAGTTGCACAGGGGAGACACGTGGAGGTTTCCGCTGCCTTACCTAGACTTAGACATTTTTTCATGCAGCCGGTGTAGATTTGTCAGACCATGGAGGCACTCATTTGAGGATCTACCTTAGGGTCTTACCTTAGTAGTTGTGCCAAGGAGACATGTGGTGAGCCCACACTTGTTCAGGGTCTCTACTTTTGGGCACCATCTCAAATTTATGCTAGGAAGACACGTGGAGGCTTCTGCCGGCCCATCTCTATGCTTAAAATTTTCAAGAAACTTTCTAAGGCCTAGGACATGTGGAGGGACCACGCCTGTTTGGGGACCTGCCCCTAATTTTTTTAAAGGAGCACATGGGGACACGTGGAAGCTTCCACTCACTCTTCCCTTGCTTGGAATTTTCAACAGCCAAGGAAAACTATCTCGAACCCTAGACACATGGCGCCTTCTGCTAGTCATTCAAATTTTTCAACAACTCTCCTGGACTGGGACACGTGGTGAGCCCGCACTTGTTTTTGGTCTCCACTTTTGGGCACCATACCAAAGGTGCACCAAAGAGGCATGTGGAGGCTTCTATTGGCTCCTTTTATAGTGAGACTTTTCAAAGGCCAAAAGACAATTTTATTGGGCCTAGGGAATGTGGAAGACTAGTGCTTGTTTGGAAACTTGCCTTTGTACTTCACCATTACAAGTTGCCAAGGAAACACATGGACAGATCTAATCTGATAAGAACCTTGCATTTAATAAATCAATAAATTGTATAAGATAACACAACACCAGATATATGGGGGGCCAAGATGCCCAAATATTTCAATATATACAAAATAATATTTAAGGTAGGGCAAGACCATAAATGCTCCTTAAGGAAGGAGTAACTCCACAATCTCCCAAGATGGGAATCCACTTCGAGGGGGACACCTCCAATATACCTCTACCAAGTAGAAGACTCAATCTCATACATACATGAATTTCATAATGATACTCACATCCTTTAAATGGATGGGTAACACCTTCCCAATGTAGGCCGACCATTACCCAATATAACTAATTCCTATGTGAGCCCATAAAACTAACTAAGGGGATGTGTGCCAAGGGTGTTTGGGTGACTGTCGGCATCTCCATCAACCCATATATATTATATTATCATATCCCAAGGTACATAGCATTTGCCTCCCTCTTTGACATGTTTCATCCGAATGAAACATAAGAAGAAGCCATATAATGAGTGTGCTTTAAATTATTGCACACTTGGCCATGCTCGATCATCTAACCACCCATATGAAATCCTAGTGGGTGATGCTACTCCAAACCTTATTCCATATTCCATTGTGCTCATTTGAATTCCATCGAGGTCCATATGTGTTCCTCCTCGGCATCCATGCATATCCATAATGATTATTCTGTGATTCCATGTCATCAATTATTGTTCCCATTGATTCCATGTATAGCCAAAATGCAAAATTACTCCTCCAATGAGTCCCTGTATATCCATAAGATTTCTGACCTCATGTGTCCTAGTATGTCTCCATGATTTTTTCCTCTCATGATGATGGTAAGAAATCTATATGGATCAACCTTAATATGCTCAACCTTATCAATCTTTTCCTCATTTTTCTTCTTCCAACTTGTTTGTTATTTCTTTTTTCTCTTGGGTAGAGAAATTATTTTTAAATTTTTCATCATGTTTTTCATCCTCTCCTTCAATTCATCCTTATTCCCTTCTTCACCATCTTCAAATTCATCTTCATGATCCAATTTTACATTATTTTTTCTTTGCTAAGTGATTAGATATCTTGCAATGTAATTTTCTTTCTCTTGTACCATAATTTCATGAATTTAACTTCACATTAAGATTAATTGTTCCCAAGCTTTCTAACTAAGGATATCCAAGAACAATATCCATACCATCCATATCTAAAGCATAAAAATCTAAATGTAAAACACATTTACCCATAGAGAGCTTTAAATCTTAAAAAAATTGAATATGCTTACCATCCACTTGAGTTTCCTTAATATGTTTTGCTTGTACATGTAGATTTTGAGCTACATCCATATTGATGAAGTTATATTTGCTGCTAGGGTTTATGGAAACAATTACCTTTTTCCTTTGAATCACACCCTTCAAACTGAAATATTGAATGCCTTCCTTGGAGATGCACTATCATGGAACAACTTCAATCATCAACATTTTGAAGATCAAAGATTTTCTTCTTATTCTTCTTTTTTCTTTTTCCCACCTGTCCCATGAAAACTTGTTCCAAAAGTTCATCCTAAAGACCAATTAGACTTTCCTTTTCAAACTCAGAAAACTGTAAATATGTGTAGGGCCACTAATCCAAACTTGAATAACCCTATCTAATGGTTAATGATGAATTTATCCCTAAATTTTGTTCCACCATTCTTTAGCATCAATCTGTCATCTCTAAAAAAAGTTACCATCCCATGATCCACAAAACTAGGGTTTTTGAATAGACCCTTTTGATCAAATTCTTGCATATCTAACCCTTTCAACTGGGAAAGTTCAGCTCAAAAATTAGAAATCACATTTACAAACCCTGAATTTAATTTTTGAAAGGTTTCGAAAATGTAAGAAATTCAGGAAAATTCCTCAAATTGTGGTTTGTAAAGTAAAATAGTGAAAAAAAATTAAAATGAAATAACTCTGAAAAAATAGATCCAAAATTCTGAAATTTCAGTGGTATCACCTTTGAATATATTACTATCAACCCAAAAATTTTTTTTCCTAATTCGTCATTATTCAAAAGATATAGACGAAACCGTAGAATTAGGGTTTCAACCCTAAAATGGACACAACTTTTGTAAAACAACTCTTGTTTCCTATTAAGTCTTTAGAGGGAAGATCATTTGAACTATGTATCCACTCCCCACAAAAAATATCTAAAAAATTCCAAGTGATACAATCTAGTAGATATAGATGAATCACCATTCATTAAGAGTTTCATCTAACAAATTACCCGATGTCATTGCTCTGAATCACTTTAACCTGCACAGGTTTAAGGATTGTAACCTCGCTTTGATAACCTTTGATAAGAACCTTGCATGATAAATCAATAAATTCTCTATACTTATAAGATAACACAACACCATTATATATGGGGGGCCAAGATGCCCAAGATAATCAAAATTGTATTTAGAAAGAATAATACCCTTAAGGTAGGGAAACATCCATACAATGCTCCTTAAGGAAGGAGTAACTCCACAATCTCCCAATTTTGGGAATCCACTTCGAGGGTGGACACCTCCAATATACCTCTACCAAGTAGAAGACTCAACTCATACATACATGACCTCTTCATAATGATACTCACATCCTTTAAATAGGATGGGTAACACCTAATCCCAATGTAGGCTGACCCATTACCCAATACAACTAATTCCTATGTGAGCCCATAAAACTAACTAAGGGGATGTGTGCCACATGTCGGCATCTCCATCAACCCATATATATTATATTATCATATCCCAAGGTACATAGCATAATCTAAAGTTGAGAAGGGGTAGAATCAATGGTTTATATGCATTGCATCTATTTTTCTACCATTTTTTCTCCAAGACTCCTAGAGATGCGAATACGCACTATTTTTCATCATTTTTTGATGAAATTCCTTGTCATTTTTTTTTTGCAAAGTGACATTGAATGGATTTAGAACTTAATTTGTGAGTCCAAGGATTGTTAAGGTTGATATTTTGAAGTTGGAATTACTCGAGAACTTACAAAAAATGTGAATTACTAGAGAAGTTGGATGCAGAGCAGAGTTACAGAGGAAAGAATGGGAAAAGGATGAAATGATGGAGGTTGTAGGTGCAAAGGATGAAAAAGGTGTTGCCTCGAGGGTGAAAAGGATTACTTGTTAGATCCATCTATACAGAGCCACTAGAAAATGATTAAAATGGGGATTTCTTACATGAAGAATAATAAGAATGATTAAAGGACTGTCAAAAAGTTGTGGCATGGACATCCTAGTCATTAGTCAAGGGTCTGAGAAATGTGATCAATTCATGATTTGTCCACCTGGCAGCTTTCGGGTGTAAATTTGTTAAACATCACTTTCTGAACAAATTGGTAACAAGAAAAGGTTCCTCGAATATTCTTCTTTTGGGGGGGGAAATTTGGGATGAGTGAGCAAGTGAAATGTATAAATGCAATGAGAATACTCTTGCAAAGGTTCGGGGGTTGAATTCTTAAGAGAAAATTTGAGAGAGCCCATCTTCCTGAGAGACCAATCTGAGAAACCTGTTAATTTCCTATGTTTTAGATTTCAATCATGTCAAGTTGGTTGCAAGTGTACAACCATTGACAAGCTCTGAGACTATTCAAAGAAACTTTCCCCTACTGATGAATCTAATCAACTTTTGAATTAATCTGTGTCAATCTTGGGAAATTTGTGTCTGCTTTATTTAAGAATTTTTGTAAGTATTTTTTCTTATTCCTATTGCAATGTTGTGTTAAAGTCCCTTTGAATCACACAGATCTCATCCCTGTGATAGTTTAGTGGCATTTGCAATTTCATTTCAAGAAGAGCCTTCATCCTGTAATGAGATAAACAATTTAAAATCACTTTACTGTCATTTGTTGATAAATATTGTCTGTAAGCCTTTGAGTGTATCTTAGGTGTGAGGAACCAGGGGTCTTTAATGTTTAATTGAGTCTTTAGCTTGAGCCTTCGTGTTAAATTCTTGGAGATTGTGTGAAACCATGCAAATCTGGGCCTCCATTGATGCACACCTTCTGGTTGAAGGAATATTTTAGCTATTCTGAAGCATTCTGTCATTTAGTTTTCCAATTGTTGTGAATGTTCACAAAGATCTGGCATAATCAATTTTATCCTTCTTAATCTCCCACCAAAATTATTTAAAAACAATGAATCCCACCTGAACTACCCCTATTTTCCCTGTATGTCCACAAATGTATAAATTCTACTGCCAAAATATGTAGAAGAAATCAGGATTCCATAATGTCTTTAGTAACCTTACCCTGTTTAGAAAATATCACCATTCTTTAGAAGTGACAACTCGTGAGAGTTAAATTGTGGTGCATTGATCATATTTTCTCAGGGTCTCCTTTCAAATTTGTGCAAAGAAGGATATCTTCATTCTCCTTCACTGACAGAGGTTACAAAATGGGTCCTCTCACCCTGGTCGAAAGGCATGGCCTAAAGTAGTGAGGATAGATCAAATCCTTAATGAAGGTGTTATCCATTTCTCTGATGCCTGAGTGACAAAGAGTCAGATGAATCCCCTCCCCGGCTACAAAATGACTCATAATATGATCTGTCTGTCTCTCAGTGTCTTGCTAAATCTGTGATGCTGCTCGGTTTCCAAGGGAGAATCAATTTGGATACCAACACCAGAATGGCGCCATTGCTAGGGACTCATTTATTTAGGGATTATTTGAGCATTCGAGATTTATATTGTGGAAACAACACCTGGTAATGTTTCTTGGGACATGTTGTATAAGTTTGAACACCATCAACAATGCATATAGACCCTGGTAAATGCTTCTTACAAATTTTAAAGTGCAAATCGTTGTTGAAATGTCATCCTGTGTCAAGATTTGTAAGAATTGAGAAAAGTTACAAGTTCTGCGTGTAATATTTCCTAGTTTCTGTTGGTTTTTTGCACTAAGTTTACATCATCAATGTTAAATATGGGTAAAGGAAGGTCAGATCTATGAAGCTTTGCATGAATTTAGTGTTGATAGACATTTGACAGACCAATTTTAGTGCATTTGCACAACTAAGGTGAAAATCCTTAGTGGCAACTCCATGTTGAATGAATTTTTGATAAATGCCAGTGTCTTAACCTCTGTCAATTGAAATTTATCACTAATATTTACAAAGCTGGAAGGAAGAAGATATTTCTTCATTAAAGACCCTACTAGAAAGTTGTTTCTAGAACTGGGAAAGACAAATTCTGAAGGAAGAAGAATCTGGAAAGTTGTTGGAGATCAGAAATCAAGAAAAGAGTTATCAATTGTGGAAACTGATCAGCCTGTCATTGAAGATTTCCATACTTCCTCAAGTGCTTCTGAATCAGGTAGTCTTTTTGTAAATCTGAATTCTCCAACTAGAGAGGGTCCTTCTTTTGTATTTGAAAAATTTACATCTCATTTTGTCCCTGTGTTCTCCAAAGCTGATAGGATCTTCCAAGAAACAGAGTTTTTAGAGAACATTCATTCTGAGAATTGCATTCCTGTGCCCCACAGACCCCTCACTCCTCATCATTTTGTTTCTCCTGTAAGATCACCTCCCCAAAACAATATGGCCCAGCCCCCACCCAGACCTCCATTTGTTGTGAACACTTTTGGTCCTATAGATTTCAGAGGTATGGCTGGATATCTAAATGTTGTGCCCCAAGATGTTAGAAATAGACTACCTAAATTTCAAGGAAATAATGCCATTACTGGGGATCAAAACTTAAAGCTTTTTGTCAATATGATGGAAGAATTTGAGATTGAATTTGAGGATGTGTACATAAAATTGTTTATTCATACTCTAGAGGAGGATGCATGGGACTGGTATAAATATTTTCCAGACAACTCCATTGATTCATGGATAGAAATGAAGAATGCTTTTAGATTGCAGTATGGAGATAAAAAAGACCCTAGGTTTCTTTTATCAGAATTTGAAAATATAAAAAAGAATCCTAATGAGTTTGTTCAGGACTTCAATACAAGGTTCAATAAGACCCTGAATAGGCTACCTGTGATCCTGAGGCCAAGTGATGTTTCTTGTTTAATAAAATACTCTGATGCTTTTGATAAGAAGGTTGCCTATTATTTGAGGGATAAGAACCCAACAACATTGAGGCAGGCCTTCACCATGGCTTTGCAGATTGAAAATAACATCAAGGAAATTGGTAAACCTCCTAAGAGAGAAGGCATCAAGCTGATCAATCCAGAGAAGCCTCAGTCAAGTAAAGTTGTGGATCTGGAGGAGGTTGTAAAAACTTTGGCCGGAGCTGTTAAGGAAATATCCTATAAACTGGCCAGAGTAGAGAAGGGGATTGGACAAGGTTCCCAAGGTCATCATAAAGCACAAGGTCAAGAAATATTTTCAAATCATCCTAGGGGTGATTAGAGATCTGATGACAGAGGCAAAAGGACTCATGGGATTAGGAAATAGACAGCCTCAACCCAGGGAGAATAGAATTGTGCCTGATCCTTTGACTGCCAGAGTTGTTGTTGTGGAAGAAGCCAATGAAATTGAGTGGTGTGACAGATGTTTCTTGCCACATGCCCCATGTGATGAAGACAAATAAGTTGAGGAAGCTGATGATGACACTGATGATGATGTGTGCATGATGGGGTGCTCTACAAGCTCACGACAAGGAGAAACCTTGAATGAATTAATCAGTGCCAGAACTACTACAGATTTCTGGGATTGCATCCACTGGGTATTACCCCTTCCTCCCTCTCATACTTTTGAAATAGATATGGTACAAGATTTTGAATTTCCTAGTAATGATTTTGAATACTTAAGGGCATTAATGATTAAAAAGTATGATGGAGGAATCCCTTCTGAGGAGGATAGGCAGTTGTTAATGAATGTTGTAGTTGGCCATGAAAAGGAATATAACACTAGGAGTAAAGTTGTCAAAGGGGCAGGGCCTCAGGCCAAACCAAAAACTCCAGTTCTCACCAATATCTCAAAAGAAACTCCTAAGAAAGATACATCTGGAAAAGGCCTTGTGTCCCCAAATAGAACTGGTATCCCTGCCCATGCTCAGACCATGAAAAATCCCTTGCTGTCAGATGAGTTTCTCAGTCTTCCTCCAAATGTTGCCTTGCCCAAATATGTTCCTTATGACATTGCCCAAGTCTTGAGTCAGATCAAGATTTTTGTTCCAATTGTTGAGCTGCTTAGGATTCCTGAGCACAAGAAAAGGGCCTTTGAGTATTTGGGATTGAAAGAAGAAAATATTACCCAAGGTAGAAATGTAAACAATGTTGAGACTCCTCCTACCATTGCAGAGTTGAAAAAACCCCAAGTGCTGGAAGAACTAGGTGAGCCACCTGAAGTATATTTGGGAACATGCTTGGTTGAGTCCCAACTGAATGTAGATCCATTTTTCACTACTCTGATTATTAGGGATAGGTTGTTACACAATTGTATGTTTGATTCTGGAGCATCATGCAATGTTATGCCTCTTGAGGTCATGAATGAATTAGATATCAAAGTGACAACAAGCTTATGGGAAGTGCACTGCCATGGATTCCAGAGAGGTGCCAGTGGTTGGATGTGTCAAGGGTTTGATAGTGCAACTTGCAGCTTACCCAGGAAAGAACTTAAAACTAGATGTTGTTATTGTTGATTTCCCTGCCAAATGGGGAATTTTGTTATCAAGAAAATGGGCTGCTAGTGTGGGTGGTAGTGTGCAAATGGATATGTATTTTTCCACTATACCTATTGAGGGAAGCCTTGTAAAGTTGTATGGTGAAAAGAAGATGCTACATCTCATTGAGGATCCCAATAATGCTTCCTATGAAGTGTTATACACTGACACTGATGCAGATAACTTTGTTGGATTTGCTAATGGTAAAGAGCACAAAATTGATCAATGCAAGTCTCTTAATCAAGTAGGTTCTCCTTGGACTTTGTTGTTTGATGGGGCTTGCTCTAAATTTGGAAATGGTGTTGGTATTGTTCTGACATCTCCAAGTCAGAAAGAATTTGTTTTCTCTTTTAAATTCAACTTTGAGTGCACTCACAATATTGCTGAATATGAAGCATTGTTATTGGGTTTAAGAATTGCTTAGAAATATGGTATTAGAGACATCATTGTTAAAGGAGATTCAGAGCTAATTGTCAAGCAGGTTAGAAAACTGTATGCAACAAAAAATCAGAGAATGAAGTAGTATAAGCATGCAGTCTGGGATTTCATTGAGATGTTTGACTCCTTCAACATAATACATCATGATAGGAAGTACAATACTCTAGCAGACAAATTGGCCGTATTGGGGTCCAGATTTGAAAATTATACTGTATCCCCCTATTGTGAGTATAATATTGAGGTATTGACTAGGCCATCTGTTCCTGACAATGTTAAACACTGGAAAGTGTTTGAAGATGACACCCAGGTGCAAAGGTTTTTGCAGAACCAAGGAGAATTTGTTGATCAACGTATAGATTGGGAGCCAATGGTTTGTGTGGCTGATGGAAAGGAGACTTTATTTGGAAAAGACATCATTCAGTTGAAAACTAATACTATTCCCAGAGGTTTGGTAGCACTTGAATCAAACTTTGATAATGTTGATTGTATTTTCAACAGACACATGTCAGCCTCGAGGGATGTTGAAGAGCATGACCTGGGCACGAAGGATAAACCACGTAAGATCTGGCTAGGTAGCAATCTGAGCAAGGAAGAAAAGTAGTCATATGTCCAATTGTTGAAGAAATACCAGGACTGCTTAGCATGGTCTTATTCTGAACTGAAAGCATACAGAGAGGATCTTTTCCAGCATGAAATTCCCTTAGAAGCTTCTGCCAAGCCATTTAGGTAGAAATAGAGGCCAATCAATCCACTCCTTTCCCTGAAGATGCAAGAAGAATTGAAAAAATTGAGGGATGGAGGAATCATACAGCCCACAAGGTACTCATCATGGGTTGCAAACTTGGTACCTGTCAGAAAGAAGAATGGAGATATAAGGTTGTGTGTGGACTTTAGAAACTTGAATAGAGCATCAATGAAGGATAACTACCCTCTGCCAAATATGGACAATATGTTACAATTGGTTACTGGTTCAGAATTTTTATCCACCTTGGATGGTTTTTCTGGATATAACCAGGTAGTTGTGAAGGAATCAGAGTGAATCAAGACTACCTTTACCACTCCTTGGGGAACATATGTATATGTCAGAATGCCTTTTGGTCTAATGAATGTTGGAGCCACTTTCCAAAGAGCAATGGATGTAGCTTTCTCTGGCTATATTAATGATTTCATTGTTGTATATCAAGATGATGTGACTGTTTTCTCTAGAAAAAGGAGTGACCACCTGCAACACTTAGAAAAAATGTTGTTAAGATGCAGGGAGTATGGTATTTCACTAAATCCCAAGAAGTGCCATTTTGGAGTTCAGAAAGAAAAGCTGCTTGGACACATTGTGTCAAAGGAAGGGGTCATGATTGATCCTGAAAGGGTAGAAGCCATCAACAAAGTCCCTATTCCAAGAACCAAGAAGGGAATTCAATCCTTTTTTGGGAAGATTAATTTTATTAGGAGATTTATCTCCAACTTTGCTGAACTAACTATCCCAATCACTAGCATGCTGAAAAAAGACCAAAGTATCAAATGGGAAGAAGCAGCTATTCAAGATTTTGCTGGGATCAAAGAAGCATTAAAGAATGCCCCTGTTTTAGCAGCTCCAGATTATAAGAAGGCTTTCCAAATGTTTTCTTTTTCTTCAGAAAGTACTATTGCATCTGTGTTGTTGCAGAAGGATGATGAGGGAGCTGAAAGACCAATTTCCTTTTTCAGTAAGGCATTACAAGGAGATGAGCTAAAGTATACTATCATGGAGAAGCAGGCATTTGCTTTGGTAAAAGCAACAAAGGTCTTCAGGCCATATATTCTGAGTTCCAAAGTCATTGCTTATGTTCCCCACACCATGGTGAAAGATATCCTATCAGAAATGGAGGTTTCAAGAAAAAGATGCCGATGGGTAAAAAAATTGCAAGAGTATGATATGGATATCCAAACAAAAAAATTGGTCAGAGGTTTGGGCCTGGAAAAACTTATGGCAGAGAGCAATCTGCAGACAATTGAGGTAAATGAAGTTGAAGAAGAAAGGTTGAATGTCCTTGAAAAACTGATAAATTCTGAATGGTACAAGGACATCATTTTTTATCTCAAACATCTACAATGCCCTGAACATTTGAGCAAGAATCAGAAAAGAGCACTTAAGTTAGCTTCCCAAAAATATGTCATTACTGATTTTGGGTTAGCTTGGAAGAACCCTGAGGGAGTTCTCTTAAGATGCATTACTGAAGATGAAGCCCCTAAAATAATTGTTGATCTCCATGGAGGAGTTTGTGGGGGAATTTTGCTGGAAGAGTCACAACTCATAAAATCTTAAGGGCTGGTTATTGGTGGCCAACTCTTTTCAAGGATACAACTCTGTTGGTAAGAAAATGTGAAAGTTGCCAACACTTTTCTGGAAGACTGAAAGCTTCAGGCTCCCTTCCTTTGCAGCCTGTATCAGTTGAAGCCCCATTTAGGCAATGGGGAATGGATTTCATTGGGGAAATTTATGATCCTTCAAGTGCAGGCCATAAGTGGATACTAGTGGCCACAGATTACTTCACCAAGTGGGTGGAGGAAATCCCCACCAAGAAGGCAACTCACCAAATTGTCATGGATTTTATCCTGAATTATATCATTTGCAGATTTGGGGTACCTGCCAAAATAGTTGCTGATAATGCCATGAGCTTCTGAGCTAAACCTTTGGTGGCCATGTGCCATGAATATGGGATCAATTTGACATATGCTTCTAATTATAATCCCCAAGGAAATGGAAAAGCAGAGTCCAACAATAAAAATATGTTAAAGATAATTAGAAGAACTTTTGAGTTGAACAAAAGGAAGTGGGGTGAGCAGTTGAAGTTTTTGTTTGGGCTGATCGAATCACTGTTAAATGAGCTATTGGAAAAATCTCATTTGAGCTGGTGTATGGAACTCAAACTCTGATGCCCCTGCATATGTAATTGTCTTCATTTGAATTTCTTCAACAACTGGAAGATCAAGAGGTTAGTCCCTATGATGCTCGCATAAATCAGATTGTTGAGTTAGATGAAGAAAGAAGGGCATCCCATCAGAGGCATGTAAAATTCAGAGAGAAATTGAAGAAGTTGTTTGATAAGAAAGTGACTCCAAGAGCTTTCAGTGTGGGAGATCTTGTGCTATTGTGGGATAGCAGGCATGAGGATAAGGGAAAACATGGAAAGTTTGATGCATTGTGGATGGGCCCTTATTCAATTGACATTTGAATTGGTGAACATACCTTCTTCTTAAAAGACTTAGATGGGGAATTGCTTGAGTTTCCTGTTAATGGCAGGCATTTGAAACATTTCCTTGATTGATTTCTCAGAATCAAGGTATACACCATTGTACAGTGTATAGTCTTTTGGTTTCTTTCTACTTTCATGTTTTTCTATTTTGTTTCATCCTGGTCCTTGGCGGCCATTTTGTTGGTTTCTCAGTTCATCCTTGGGGGAGTTGGTTATTATTGTTCTACTCTGCAAGCTTGTTCTTTGACTCCATTGCCCAATGGTTTATTTTTGGCACTTGGTCTGCTATTTGTTCTTGTGGCACTCACAGGGAGTGCCCATCCCCGAGTCGGAGCTGATGTTGGTGCTCAATTTGATCTCACCCCATTTGTCCTTGAAATTCTTCAGTTTGCGGGCTCTGTCATATTTTCTATCTCCCCGTGTTGATGCGTGAAAGCTCTGTCCTTCATTTGGTTGCCATGATCAGTCCTTTCCTTTGGTCGAGGATCATTTTAAATCCAGAATTTTTTTTGTTCCTCTGTCCATGTGAAATAATTTGTAACTTGGGTGTAAACTTGGGTTTTATCCCTTCCTTCCATTTTTCCACAGTCACGTTTTGTTTTCCCTGTCAATTTTTGTCCCAATACCTATGGAAAAGTGGTCCTTTCTGATTGGATGTGGCTCAGTGGATCACATTTGGGCCTTATATCATTTCCAAATTCTTTGTCCTTAAAGAAAGATTCATTTCCAGGTGCAAATGGTGATTTCCCTACATTTTACGGTTTGACGGGTGTGTTTTCCCCATCAAATTTATATCTCAGCATCTATGGAAATGTGGCCCTTTCTGATTGGATGTGGCTCGGTGGGGAACTTTGAAACTCTAAGGCCCACTTCAACTCAATTCTTGTCCATGTGGAGGGCCTGCGCTCATCTGAAAATTCACCTCTTGGTTTGACCTTTGGAGTTGCGCCAGGGAGACACGTGGAGGTTTCCGCTGCCTTGCCCAGACTTAGACATTTTTTCATGTGGCCGGTGCAGCTTTGTGGACCATGGACACGTGGAGGGCCGACACTCATTTGAGGATCCACCTCAGGGTCCTACCTTAGCAGTTGTGCCAAGGAGACACGTGGTGAGCCCGTGCTTGTTTAGGGTCTCCGCTTTTGGGCACCATCTCAAAGTTGCACCAGGGAGACACGTGGAGGCTTTTTGGCTCCTCTCTATACTTAAACTTTTCAAGAAACTTTCTAAGGCCTGGGACATGTGGAGGGACCATGCGCCTATTTGGGGACCTGCCCCTAAATTTTATTTTGAAGAAGTGCCATGGGGACACGTGGAAGTTTCCTCTCACTCTACCCTTGCATGGACTTTTCAACGGCCAAGGAAAACTGTCTCAGACCCTAGACACATGGTGCCTTCCACTGGTCCTTAAAAATTTTCAACAACTCTGCCGGACTGAGACACGTGGTGAGCCCATGCTTGTTTGGGGTCTCCACTTTTGGGCACCATATCAAAAGTGTGCCAGTGAGACACGTGGAGGCTTCCACTGGCTCCTTTTATACTGAGACTTTTCAAAGGCCAAAAGGCATTTTCTTGGGCCCAGGGCACGTGGAAGGCCCGTACTTGTTTGGAAACTTGCCTCTGTACTTCACCTTTGCAGTTGCACCAAGGAAACACATGGATGACTCTAATCTAAAGTTGAGAAGGGGCAGAATCAATGGTTGTTGTGCATTGCATCTATTTTTCCACCATTTTTTCTCCAAGACTCCTGGAGATGTGAATACGCATTATTTTTCATCATTTTTTGATGAAATTCCTTGTCATTTTTGTCTGCAAAGTGCAATTGAATGGATTTAGAACTTAATTTGTGAGTCCAAGGATTGTTAAGGTTGATATTTTGAAGTTGGAATTGCTCGGGCACTTGCAAAAATGTGAATTACCAGAGAAGCTGGATGCAGAGTAGAGTTGCAGAGGAAAGAATGGGAAAAGGATGAAATGATGGAGGTTGCAGGTGCAAAGGATGAAAAAGGTGTTGCCTCGAGGGTGAAAAGGATTTCCTGTCAGATCCAGCTATACAGAGCCACCAGAAAATGATTAAAATGGGGATTTCTTGCATGACAGAATAAGAATGATTAGAAGGACTGTCAAAAAGTTGTGGCATGGCATCCTAGTCATTAGTCGAGGGTCTGAGAAATGTGATCAGTTCATAATTTGTCCACCTGGCAGCTTTCGGGTGTGAATTTGTTAAACGTCACTTTCTGAGACAAATTGGTAACAAGCAAAGGTTCCTCGAATATTCTTCTTTTTTGGGGGGAAATTTGGGATGAGTGAGTGAGTGAAATGTATAAATGCAATGAGAATACTCTTGCAAAGGGTCGGGGGTTGAATTCTTAAGAGAAAATTTGAGAGAGCCCATCTTCCTGAGAGACCAATCTGAGAAACCTGTTAATTTCCTGTGTTTTAGATTTCAATCATGTCAAGTTGGTTGTGAGTGTACAACCATTGACAAGCTCTGAGACTGTTCAAAGAAACTTTCCCCTACTGATGAATCTAATCAATTTTGAATTAATCTGTGTCAATCTTGGACCAATTTGTGTCTGCTTTATTTCAGAATGTCTGCAAGTAGTTTTTCTTATTCCTATTGCAATCTTGTGTTAAAGTCCCTCTGAATCACACAGGATCTCATCCCTGTGATAGTTTAGTGGCATTTGCAATTTCATTTCAAGAAGAGCCTTCATCCTGTAATGAGATAAATATCTGTAAGCCTTTGAGTGTATCTTAGGCATGAGGAACCAGGGGTCTTTGATGTTTAATTGAGTCTTTAGCTCGAGCCTTCATGTTAAATTCTTGGAGATTGTGTGAAACCGTGCAAATCTGGGCCTCCATTGATGCACACCTTCTGGTTGAAGGAATATTTTAGCTATTCTGAAGCTTTCTGTCATTTAGTTTTCCAATTGTTGTGAAGTTTCTCAAAGATCTAGCATAATCAATTTTATCCTGCTTAATCTCCCACCAAAATTATTCAAAAACAATGAATCCCACCTGAACTACCCCTGTTTTCCCTGTATGTCCACAAATGTATAAATTCTACTGCCAAAATATGCAGAAGCAATCAGGATTCCATAATGTCTTTAGTAACCTTAGCCCTGTTTAGGAAATATCACCATTCTTTAGAAGTGACAACTCGTGAGAGTTAAATTGTGGTGCATTGATCATATTTTCTCAGGGTCTCCTTTCAAATTTGTGCAAAGAAGGATATCTTCATTCTCCTTCACCGACAGAGGTTACAAAATGGGTCCTCTCACCCTGGTCGAAAGGCACGACCTAAAGCAGTGAGGATAGATCAAATCCTTAATGAAGGTGTTATCCATTTCTCTGATGCCTGAGTGACAAAGAGTCAGAAAAATCCCCTCCCCGGCTACAAAATGACTCATAATATGATCTGTCTGTCTCTCAGTGTCTTGCTAAATCTTTGATGTTGCTCGGTTTCCAAGGGAGAATCAATTTGGATACCAACTATTAATGGGCTCACAAACATTCCAGTTATTGTTATGGCCCAGGGAAAGGTTTGGAGAGAAAGAAATATTTTCATACAGTGATTTGGACGTAGCCTCTTGGAGAGGGGGCCCTTTGAACCACCTCATAGTACCCTAAAACTTTAAAAGTCATTTTTATCCTCCATAATTAGTCTTGTAAAGGGATCTGTGAAATAAATTCTGAGCATTTTATACATTATGAAATGAGATTGAGGAAGCTTATATAAAGCTTTAAGGTGTCCATCCATCCCCTTCCCAAATTTGTACAAGTCATGAAACATTTTAATTCCTTTCTCAAACCAAAGGAGGGCAGAGCAGCCTCTTGTCAAGGCAAAGATCTTGTCATTATATTTCAGATTCAATGAAATTGATTTGTAGGCTTGGCACCTAATGTGAAGGGAAGAGAAGATAGGACTCCCAATCACCAATTTCTTTCATTTGTTCCCATGCCTTCCAAATTTACTGAAGAATAAATCCCCCAAAGAGTAACTCAACCAAATGAAGTCCTTTTCATCTCTCTTGACCCTTTGGAGCCTATTAGCACCATTGAATCTCACACAAACTTTCCAAGGTTCAATTGCAGTCAAAGCCCTCAAGTTTTATTTATTTTTTTGCACCTAAAAAAAAGTGTGGGTACGATGTGGGTTTGTACCCACACGCCTCGGGTACATCACAGGTTTGGAATGTACCTGGGTCTGCAGGACATGTTAAAAAAAGGTTTGGGCTTATTAAGTTGGGAAGTTAGTCGTGCCAAATTCATTTAACTACATTTATTAGACATTTATCGTTATTGAGGATCTGTAGATATAACAATAAACGTATGACTGCCTCAAAAATGCAAAAGTGAACTCCACACCAAAGGAAAGGCTTTTCTAACCATAACGCTAAGACCACTTAAACTCCTATTTACGGTAATTGTATTGTATTGACAATACGGTAAGAAACTCATAATATGTATTATTTTTTGTTTGTTTGCCTTCAGTCTCCAAACAATCTCTCTTTCTTTCATATGTCTAAAATGAGATTTTTGATTTAAAAAACATTTTAGTGTTTACCGACGTGGAGAATACTCTTTTTATGCTAGTATTTTTGAAACATTACAACAGGTTGGAACACTGAATTTTTATTCTCCAATTCGTAGAAGAAAGTGCCGAAATATATGGAAGACTTTTTTAGAACCACCATGCACTCCCTGTAAATATTAATCCAATCTCATTTTTGATATGAAACAACTTCTGCAACTCAATTAAAAATCCTGAACATTGAAGAAGATTATCATCGTGACATGTTCACAGTTTACCCGCTTTGGGTTCACCCCCCTTGTTAGCTATTCTTTCTTGTGCTTTAGTTTAATTTTGGCTTAGCATATTTTAGAGCTGCTTTCTCCTCCCGCAATGCCTTATATTGATCATGTTGAAGAGATTTCCACTAATTCTAAAAATATATTTTGATCATGTTTACTTCAATTATTAGAATTAGTGGATCCTTCTATTGATATATTTTTAGAATTAGTGGATCCTTCTATTGATATATAACTTCTAAAAATATATTTTGATCATGTTAAAGAGATTTCCACTAATTCTGAAAACATTTAGATTGAAGATCACTATTCAAATTAGGATCACGCTAATTAGTGTGCTAAATAAGAAAGTATACTTACAGATAAGGAATTAATGGTTGTTTTGTGGTGATAAAATTGGAATCGTTATCCAACGTTACGATTCTATATTAGGATAGCCATGATTGGAGTAGATTGAAGCTATACAAGATTGGAAACTTAATATGATTTCCTTTAAGATAAGAAGAGCAAGGATGATGAATATGATGAAGAATCATTTATTGGAGTGAAATGATGAGAAGAATCATTTATTGGAGACGAATAATATTTTTGAAGTGTTGACTCTAATACAAAGAGATTATATTTTTGAACCCGATAAATAGTGAATTCTCTAATTAGACAATTGCTCTGAAGACAACTGCCATTTGTTTAGACACAAAATCACACACATACTACTATTATTATACTGTTAAGTATGTTTTTTTTTATATATAGATATTGCATAAGAAAAGTATTCATTGTTGACCCATTCCTTAGTCCATCTATTTGACTTGTTGGTTTTTACTGGTCTTTTTCTTGCATGTTGTCACTCATACACACAGCTCTGGTCAGGTCTCAGGGATCCCTGTCTGTCAATTGCCACTCATTCGTTATCACTTGTCTCTAGACAATAGTGCCCAAGACTGGACATGAGCACCCATGCACTCCTATTCATCATGGGCGCCCTTGTCCCCTTTGTTTGTTTTTATTTTTGATATTTTAGGTTGGTCTTTTTCATTAAACAACCTTGTATGTTCTTCATGTAAATGTTTAGGCCCCTTAGCTGATATATTAATGTTCTTTTTGAATGAGATTTGTTTACTCACCTTGAATACTAAATAGATACTCATAAGAAACATCACATGCACATTTTTGTTGTAGTTGGTGACTGACCTAGTTTTCTATTAGATTCATTTCTTGTATAAGGATTTCATTTCTATTTCACGGCTCTAAGTGCAACTTCATCCTCCTTGGTAACTTGTTTTGATTAATCAACAATCATGTGAACTATCTAAGTTATTCAAGCCTTCTCATTGCTTCTTGACCTTGTGTCATATTCCATATGGTTATTTTCTTTGATTCTTCTTTCTTTTTTTATTACATTATGTCTGGACTGTACCAAAACTATAACTTTCATATTTTAGTCCCTTAAGAGGATGTCTCCATGCCTTTAGATGGCTTTAGGAACATTTCCTTGTTCCACCATCCACTAGACTCATTTATTTCCTAGTTTGTTCATGCTCACTATTGACAAATAAATTCTACAACCTACATTTATGCATGCAAAACATAATTAGGTTCAAAAATAAGAGATCCATTGTCTTCTTTAGATGCTCCATGTTTGGTTTCAATTTTTTTTCCATTTGGTTCCTCTCCTCAGTCTTGTTTGTAAGCCTTGTATCTCTACCTTCGTCTGATGCTCCTCATTTTTTTTGGTTTTCTTATAATTTCTAATTGTCCTTCACTCTCTTTTCCTTGGTCTTCAAGAAACCTACTTTCTTCTATTCTATTCATGACACTCTCTTGTGTCTTCCCATTCTCTAGCTCTCTTAGATCTTGCATAAGATCATCTATCTTCCAAGACATTTCTTCTTCTTCCCTTTCTTTCTGACTGTTGTCATATTCCTCCTTCCTTAAGATCTCCATGTTCTCTTTTAGCCTATTTTGGATTTTAATTAATTCTCTTGATCCTTTTCAATGGATGTTACCTGCTGCAAGTTGGAAACCTTTTCTTCACATCCTTAATCCACAGATTCACTCATTCCTTCCTCTTTCAAGAGTTTTAAGACCTGGTACTTCATCTTCACCACGAATTCCTTGAAGCCAAATACCATGCTTCTCCTCTCAATACCTACATGGTGGTCCATCAAAGGTACTAACACATTTTCTATTCAATTCTTTGTTAGAAAACGTTTTTTCAACCTTCCATTATAAATTACCTTCCTGTCATATTGTCATGGCCTTCCTAGGATTAAATGACATACATCCATAGGCATTACATCACACAAAACCTCATCATGCAAACTCCCAATCTTAAAAGGTACTCTACATTGCTCATTTGCAACAATTTGATGGTTCTTCTGAAAACATGCCACTCTATAAGGTGTACGATGTACTAATCTCTTCAACCCCAATTTACTAACCATTTCCTCTTAGATAATTGTGTCTATGTACCGTTATCTAAAATAACATTACAACAATTACCTCTCATCTTGCATCTTGTCCTGAAGAGGCTTCTCCTACAAATTGGCTCCTGAGATTTGGCTTGTTGTTGTAGAAGTATTCTTATTACCAACAATGACTTTGCATTCCTATGATCACCACCTCCATTGGATAGCTTCTACATACCTAAGTATATTGCTTCCATACTTTCCATCCTTGTCTCTAGGTTTCCAATTTCATGCTTCATATCCCTCTGACCATTCACCAAGTCATTCATCTTCTCCATCACTTCTCATTTAAGAAAATCCATAATAAAACGCAATGAATATTTCTCTCCCTTTTCCATAGTAAAAAAATCAATTTTCACACTCTCTTCAATCAATCAGTAATGCTTAAAATCTCTGCAATAAAGTAATTTTTAATAGAGCTCAACTCTGATACCAAAATGGTAAAAGGGTATAACAATATTATCTTATATTTCTTGACTCTTGATAACTTACCTTTGTAACACCTTTAGTTTGACTTGTGAAATCTAAGATTTTTTGGACCAAGTAGTTTAACCCCTATTTTTGACAACCATTCTCTTGAGGTTCAATAGAATCATTATATGTTTCCAACACTCTAATATATACCTTGTCCTACTACACACACATACACTTGCATTAGTAGTTATATGAAAGAAATGATAAAATGGCTACAATACCTTGGTTTCATACTACTATTTAGAAGGTTCTTGAGTGAAGAAATTAATAATTAACCCCCATCTTTTGGCCATCTTGTTTTATTTTATTTCATCATTCCTGACCTTTTACACCTACATGGCTAGTCAAATTTTGTCACTTGGCATTATTTTAGCCTTGACTGGGGCACCCAGGCTAGTACTGGGGCACCCATGGGCACCCTGGTCCCACCAGGGGTGCCCCGATCCTTTTCACACTTTCCCACCACTTTTTGGGCTCTTTCTAGCCATTTTAGATCTCTTATCTTTTTGGTGGTCAGCCATTTCGGGGTTAATTATGAAATTAGATCAAGAGAACCCTATAAATATAAAGTTATGAGACCATAATGAGGGACCAAGCACTTCACTACTATCATCCATCTAGAGTTGCATCCATCTATTGCATTGGAGATCACTTGCATCCACATAGCTCCATCACAAGGCACAAGGCTAGGACATCTGCATCACACACTTCATAGGGGGAGGATTCTATTCTATTCCATGCACACATTCTATTACATTTTCTACATCTAGTTATTGCTCACTACTTCACAAAGTGTGACTGGCACAAGAGCACCTAGGGCACATTACGCACACACTCACCAGAACTACATTTGGGTCTGAAATGTAGTGCAGTGCTCAGTTAGTAAGCCCACTATTGTGGCAGCTGAGGTCAGTCTGACCCATTCATTTGCATTTTTCTTTTTTAGGGTTTTGATACTTCTTTTTGGTTTTGTAGGTCTTTCTATCATCTTGGATTATCAGCGATGACATCTAATACACATAGTACAATGAAGTTGATGTGACACACAATGAGGGTTTTAGACCACCTCCCTACATGTGAAGCTCAGTTTCAGAGCTTTTACACAGACCAGGGCACCCATTTTGTAGACCTAGAGTGCCCGTAGGCACCCCAGTCCCTCTCCAGGTGCTCCAGTCTAGCTAGATACTCTAGATCCATCCTTTTTGGGCTCCTTCTACATAGTCGTTCCTACTTCCAAATTTTCCAGTCACCTCTGTGACACAGTCCCGCGAGCATCTTCTATTCAACTGAGTTCTTTCCTCTTCTCTCTTGCACATTAGGGTTTTATTTCCATTTTCATAGTTGTTTGGGTCATTTACATACTATTTACAACATTTATTTACTTTATTTTGTTCATAGCTTAGATTAACTATCCCCATATATTCCACATTTTAGTTAATCATTTTGGTGAACCCAATCTTTCATGCTTAGGATCCTCATTTTTTCTATCATGGCTCATAAAGTTTCTCAAGTTTCTTTATCTAATTTACTTAAGAGATATCCCCATTGCCAAGTTGTTTTGCAAAAACCCTAGACACCATGTATCTAGATGACAATACTTCACCACATAAAATAAGTCCTATATTTGATTGTTTATTTGATGACCCTAGTGATTCTCGATCTAATCAACCCCTATTGGAATCAATCAAGCTCTACATTCTTTATTTCAAGATAAATTTTAAGGCTATGGAATCCATGATTACATCTCTCAAATCTGAAATTCAACAGCTTAAGGATGCTTCTCAATCACATGTTTGTGCTCCTTCTACATCTTATATGCAATCTATGTCCACTACATGTCATCTAGTTGAACCTCAAGACATGCCATTGCCTGAGCCTCTCATATTTGAGCATAATACTATGCAACATGACATTCTTATTCAGCTCCTTAGTCATCAGTTGATCACTCTACCACCTACTCATTACTATCCTCCTTATCGGTTAGCAAAATATCAAGGTCATCCATATTGCAATTATCATCGAATCAATGGACATAATGACAGTGATTCCACACTTTCCATGAATAATCAAACATCTTGAGTGTCAAGGTTTATTTCATTCATACACAACATTCTAATACAAATGATACATCTCAATGGGTTCCTAAATCTGATTCATCTATATCTAATGAGCATCAGGCCAACGTTACTCAAGCACCTTCCTAAGTCAAACAACCTCTAAGAAACACTTAGTTCACCAATCAACTCCTCCTATTCACCACCTCATCTACGTCATCACCAAGTCAAAATCAAAACAAATTCACTTCACATTTTTCCTAAATCATGTCCTACTAAGTCATCTATTGTATTACCAAGTCAAACTAAGCAACCTCCACTTTTCTGATCTGCAACTTGGCCTCCTATCAAGTATCTAAGCTCCAACCAATCACTTTCATCAAACCAATCTAATCCTAAACTTACTAATTCCAACATCACATAGACCCTACATATGTTTCAAATTCCACCACATCACACTATAATGGTCCTACTGTTAACTTTTGTCCTAACCATGCTGGTCCACTTTCTTTATCAATGAAACTTTCATCACCCACTTAGATGACTAACCTTCTCATGGATCCTCCATTACATACACACTTGGGGGGCATAACATCTACAATACATCCCCCCTCACCATTGTGGGCACATCACACATCTTCATCTTTGCATTATCACATACAATCTCATCATGCATAGGCATATCATCACACATTTTAGCATCATCATTATCATGATGACACACTCTTGTGCTTCGGTTCACACTTGACTGTTGAGGGATTACTACACATGAACCCCACACACTACACATAGGCATTACACACTTCACATCTATTCATACATCTTGTGCATCATACATCATACACTTCACTGTTAGGGTTATAACATTGACATGCATACATCATACATCATTCATCATTACATATTATGCATCACATTCCATTCATACGCATCTTACATCACACTATTATTACATACTACATTATTTATTTTATCTACATCCATACATATTACTGCACACATTCATCACACTCTATCATTTACATATCATTCACATACATATAGTCTACATTACATACATCATTTACATACTACATTACTAGTACTATCTACTACATACATTACATACACACATTTTACACATTCACACATTGCATTACATTCTACACATCATATTTACACATTCTACTCATCACATGGTCATTTTCATCATTACATATACTACATCTTCTATGCATTGCACTCACTACCCTATGACACACTTTAGTTCCTTGGTCCATACTCGACTGCCGAGGGTTTACAAATCAAATGGACCTTACACTCATCACACATTTACTATTTGACCTTTCATCATGTGACATTACTAGGCCTAGTGACATACGCTTTAGGCTAAATCGTCACCTATTCTATTATTTTGTAGTGGTATACACCTTAGGTTACATCACCACTCCCTCTTTTCATCTTGTATTGATATACGCTTAGGCTAAATCATCACTCATTCATTCATCTCATAGTGATATATCTTAGGATAAATCATCACTCATCCATTCATCTTATAGTGATATATCTTAGGCTAAATCATCACTTATATGTTCATCTCTGGTCATGATATATGCTTCGGCTATAGGGTTCACGCTAACATCATTTCTAGGTCGCATCTCATCACTACACATACACATTCATCACAATGTGTTAGACACAACACACACTTCGACCATTTCCCGATGACGCACTCTCATTTACGGTTCATTCTTGACTGTTGAGGGGGAAAACAAAATGAACCTCATTGCATACATTTCCATTCACTCAGGGGCACATGGCTCCTATCACTCCATTTTGCATTCCATTCCATCCATCCACAACATACTGCATATTATGGTTGCTTTTACTCTTGCTTACTTTTGCTTGTTCATGGTCACTTTATTACACATGCTAGTTAGATTACTTGTATGTCATTTATCTATATCATCCACACATGTGTTCATGTCTTTTTCTAGTTGTGATCACATATACAGGTCTCTTACATGCAACATGGATGCTCACCTTCTACCCTTCCTACACTGGTCACTGGGGGCATCCACATTCATCTCTCACAGGTGTTATTGTTTCATTTTGTACTTAGCACTTTACATTACTTGGTTATACACACTTTTGACATACTAGTTATCTTTCTAACATGCTAATGGGTGCTTCATGTGCAACATTTGTTATGCAAGGATATTTTCTTCCATACTTGTTTGTTACATTGTATGTCTTTGTTTTCTTCTTGTATGCAGGCCTTGCCCTATGTTTGGTGTGCACACTTGTTTGTTGTTTGTGGCCATGATGGCCTTGTGTGTCTTGTGACATCATGAGTGATGTCCCATGTTTGCAACCCACTTTGTGTGGCTTACTTTGTCTTCTTGTGTGTTTACATTACTTTGCTTGGTAGCTTTTACACATTGTTTTGTAGCTTATACATTGTTTTTACATGCATGCTTGTTTGTACTAACACTTGTCTTTGGCTAGCCATCCTTGTTTTGTGTGCCTTGGTTTCTACCAAGTGCATTCCCTTCCCCCTGCAGGGAAGAGTTTACAAGTTCATGTGGTTGGTCCTCTTTTGGGGCCACATTCTCCTATCAGTGATGTTGCATGTGCCCCCAAAGAGGGGGGCATCATTTGGGTTTTACATACTACACAACACATTTACACAGTTTAGTTCAGTGCACTTTCCGCCCTTGGAATTGTGGGTTACATACAATGTGTGGTTTCAGACCAGTCTACGAACCCCATACACAATGGATTTTACAGGACATGGTGTCCTTAGCATTCTGGGAAGTAGTTACAGGCTTGGAGGTTACAGTGGGTGTGCCTCCCTACACTACTTTGGCCAGTGGCATCGGATCACCCAAAAAACTAGGACAATACAAGAGATCTCTTCACACACATTCAGGGAAGTAGTTAAAGGTTGGAGGACACAGAGCATTTCCTCCCTACACTTCTTTGGCCTATGGTGTGAGATCACCCAAAAAACTTGCAGTACAGGATATCCTTCTACACTCTTTTCTTGACATGGATCAGGTGCACATGTTCCATTTACACTTTTTCATTTGCATATTTTACATTTACATACTTTTACATGCATCTTTTACATTACGTTTTTACACATACATATTTGACTACTTGATCATTTTCTCCTTGCAGGTCCAGCCGTATGAGAAACAAGTAGTCAAATGGGGGCAACAACAACAACAACAACATCAACAACAACACTTTGCGACAACACACTTTATACTAACCATGTTGGTACATTACACACATCAACAGCTACATACACATTTCCACCCTAGGTTCACTCTCATCACTTTTTTTTGCACATTTTCATCTTTAGTTTCCACGCTCCATCATCTTTTTGTCATTCCACACTTTGTCTAGTCCTTCAACACGTTTTCTACTACAATCTTCATGGACATCAGGTATGCATCTCTATCTACTTTATGTTACTGAGCTTTCCACTCACCAACATAAAGTGGGGGAAAATGTAGACACAAAATCATGCACTTTAGACATTATTTAGTCCCAGTCTCATACTACTATTTAGAAGGTTTTTGAGTGAAGAAAGTACTAATTAACCCCCATCTTTTGGCCATCTTATTTTATTTTATTTCGTCATTCCCGACCTTTTACACCCACATGCCCAGTCAGCTTTCAGTCATTTTCCATTATTTTAGCCTCGACTGGGGCACCCAGGCTAGTACTGGGCACCCATGGGTGCCCTGGTCCCTAGGGTGCCCCGATCCTTTTCACACTTTCCCGCCACTTTTTGGGCTCTTTCTAGCCATTTTAGCTTCTTATCATTTTGGTGGTCGGCCAATTTGGGGTTAATTACGAAATTAGATCAAGAGAACCCTATAAATATAAAGTTATGAGACCATAATGAGGGACCAAGCACTAGTCACTACTATCATCCATCTAGAGTTGCATCCATCTATTGCATTGGAGATCACTTGCATCCACATAGCTCCATCACAAGGCACAAGGCTAGGTCATCTGCATCACACACAACATAGGGGGAGGATTCTATTCTATTCCATGCACACATTCTATTACATTTTCTACATCTAGTTATTGTGTGATACTTCACAAAGTGAGACTAGCACAAGAGCACCTAGGGCACATTATGCACACACTCACCAGAACTACATTTGGGTCTGAAATGTAGTGCAATGCTCAGTTAGTAAGCCCATTATTGTGGCAGCTGAGGTCAGTCTGACCCATTCATTTGCATTTTCTTTTTTAGGGTTTTGATACTTCTTTTGGTCTTTTGCAGGTCTTTCTATCATCTTGGATTATCGGTGACATCTGATAGCAGGCAAGTGAATTTGATGTGACACACAACGAGGGTTTCAGACCACCTCCCGAACCATGTGAAAGATCATTTTCAGAGCTTTTACACAGACCAGGGTGCCCATTTTACAGACCAGAGCACTCGTAGGCACCCCAGTCCCTCTCCAGGTGCTCCAGTCTAGATAGATACCCAGATCCATCCTTTTCGGGCTTCTGCATAGTCGTTCCTGCTTCTAGATTTCTCCAGTCACCTCTCTGTGACATAGTCCTGTAAGCATCTTCTATTAAACTGAGTTCTTTCCTCTTCTCTCTTGCACATTAGGGTTTCTATTTCCTTTTTCATAGTTTTTTGGGTCATCTTTACATTATTTACAACATCTATTTACTTTATTTACAGTTGTTCATAACATGTACTCATCAATAACCCCTTAATTCAACAATCTTAGAGATCCACTTCATCACAAGTACATCCACAACAACATTGAGACTTACTGTAATTAATCAATCCCATATTACTGTCAATAATGATTAATATGCCCTATGATGGCTTGCAACAATTAGAAGTAAAGGAGAACTTAATTTCTGTTTACTAATGACACGTGAGTGATCTCTATCTCCACGTTTACCATTGTAGGACACTTCCTTACCGGTTGAGTCATCTCATTTATCTATGATGAGGGAGGTCACTTTCAAGGAGAAAACTCACAATAATTAACTCATACGCTTTCGAGAACATCACAAACATCCACTTTGAACCATCTCATTCACAACGTCATTTCATAGGATTAAAAATTGAGATTCTACAGTTGTTAACAATTCAATTTCTCAACATACTTCAACCAATCATTAGATGTATTACCATGCGACATTCAGATCAGGATCATTAATTATTTGCTTCCAAACCACATGTTTCCACTGCTTCACGTCATCTTTTGGTCATTGTCTCCATTTAGTAGGTGTTTTCGTTCACCTTAACCCCCGATGACCCACTTGTTTCCTCAATTGTTCTTACATGACTACCCTTAAGGATCTATTACAATAGAAACCTCATCATTACTTATTTACACATATCCATCGACCCATATGTGTTGTGTAGAGTCTCAAATCACTTTATCATGATGCATCTTGCAATATGGTTCCATTCTTAGATTACTGAGTATCTTATATAAATGAACCCATCATTCAGGTATGCTGAGGGGCATCGTTAATTCTCTTCCTCTCCTATATCATTAAATGCGTTTTTAAACATCATTACCAACTATTTTCACTACACATCATTATCATTCATACTATACATATACATAACAGCACATTTATTTATATCATACAGATAATTCACATTACATATTTTACAATATATTGGTCATCCATCCTTATCATCCATAGATAAATAGCACAATAATCATTTATCAACTTCAACAAAATTACAATGCCATCACACATCTATAAATAATATTACAATCATCAAATAAATAAACATCAAATAAAATACATTAGACAATAATCCATATACATATTATCAAATCATCCTTACAAAAATTCATCACTGTTGATAGATGCTCCCCTATATCTATGATCACCATCACTACATCAATTACATCATCTTAGCATTGTTATTGCTATCTATTCATAAGAGTACATGGAAATAGAATCTCACCATCATCTTGTCCACCTTTCACACTTGCCCCTAGACATGTTATACCATTTACATTTTTCACTTAATTTGTTCAATTATACTACTCCACTGAAGTGAACCTACAACCTGTAAAATCATGAGTCATGGGTCACATCCTATGCTAGTAGGATCCACCACCTCCTCTCTAGCTCATCATGTCTCCTCACACAGCCCAAATACTCTAAATCAATTTAGACAGATGAACACATTCACTATTATCACCATTTTCAAACAAATGGGATGCATAGCGCACAATTCATCTACATGCTCTAACATCCCTCTACCTGTTAGTGTATTGGAGGGCACATTCTGCATTAATGTTTGGATGGATGTGTCCAAAATCAATGACCAATACGCATCACAATATCAGATAACACAACATTTTGATTATAACAACATTCCATAACTTTAGACAATCAATATCAAATCATACAACGAAACATATACAAATACTCACGTTTTAGCTATAGGGGCACCACTAAACATTGGGTGAAAGTGTTTGCCCCTCAAGTTTCCACCTCCTATAGTATCCTTTTCAGTGTAAACACAATAACATGTTGGAATTGTATTTTGAATACATTTTGTGTACCTTTATAAACATGAATTTTTAGTTTCATTGATTTTCCAAAGGTAATAGCCACAAAACTGTACACATTCATGAAATTCCACGAACTAACAAAATGTTTTGTTTAGAGTGTAGAATACATATACATTTTTAATTTTGTTTTAGCAAAAAATCTAGTCTTTTTCTTAATTTTATTCATATGTTGTTTTTTATTTTATAAAAGAGGAATGATTGTCCGCGGTGATGTTTTTAAATGAAAACTTATTTTTTCACCATGAAATTTTAGATATATATTCTAGATTCGAATATCGAGGTCCTATCAAATTTTCATATTTTTTTATTTATATATATTTTTTATTCATTATTTAGTGAAGATATTTTCAAATAAATGGCATACATATGTCTATTCCCGATAACTTTTAATATTTATATCGAAATTGATTTTTTTCATAGCTACGAAGAAGATTTCAACAAATAGTAAGTTTATTTTTTTCAATTTTTTTTAATATATTTTTCTATTTTTCAAATTGGGTTGACTGTGTACTATTAATTGTCTTAAAATACCATATGTTGGAATTTAAAAAAAAAATAGTAAAAAAAAAAATTTAAATGAAAAATTATATTTTTAGAAAGCTAATAAAAAACTGTATTTTGTGTTGAAAAATTTTAATTTTACTAATTAGATAACCCTAATTATGTGGCACTTAAGTGGCACATTTTGGCAAACAATTATCCTCCAAATGGATTTTGTAGCCAAAATCTGCCATAATAGGTGCACAAGAATCCTCATGAAGGGGGAGTAAACCCTCACCTTAATGGAACCCCATTTAACCTGCAACACGCCACCCAAGTGCCACTAGGTACAATTTTCAAGTTTAAATGGAATTCGTAAGTTAAATTGAGTTTTAAAAATAAAATTTTAATAACTCTAATTTTAAACCATAGTTTTTTCTAATATTAATTTTTTCCAATTTTAAAGTTAGAACAAGAAATATTTTTTCTAATTTTATTGTTATTTTTCATATTTTAAATTTAGGACTTTCATGTACGTTAAAAAAACCTAATTTCTATTGAGATGTTATAAATAATCTAAAAATTTTCTAATTACTATTACATTCAGATCTAACCAATTTATTGTGCAAGTGAAAATATTGAAGTGAGGAATTTCAGAAGAATGAAAAAAAAAAATTATTTTTAACAGGAAGAAGTTACAGAGGAAGTGCTAAAATATAGTTGGAGGAATTAGACAAATAGAGAGAGAGAGAAGGCTGAAAAAATTAGTACATACATACTTGAAACTCTTGATAGATCATAATATTATTTTTCTGTCTAGGGTAAATCTGAATTTTTAGCTTCAGTACACCTTCTAAATAGAAGAATATTATATTATAATATAATAGAATGATTAGTACTGTTCAACTTGTTGGTATTGTGCTTAAATTGTATTGTGTGTTTTTGAATACAGACTGTGTAGTAAAATCTGAGCTCTACTTCAAAGGATCTAATTTCTTCTATTCTTACAACTAGACATTATTCAACCAAATTACAAATTGAAAAATCATCCTTCACTACAAACTTATAAATAACAACCAAAACTAGTATATTGTACTCTTAGATCCATCATCCTTCACTGCAAACTTATAGATCCATCATGTTTTCCTATGTACACACTAGATTAGAACCTAGAAAATCATTGAAAGTTAAGCGTGTGCATTCTTCTTATCAATTTCCATATCTATTATGTTACCTAGTTAAATCTATTTCTATTCATCATTTACTATATTTTCATATTTGAGCGTAGATTTTTATTTAAAATTTTGATTTCTCAACATTTCTAGATTCAATAGGATATGTTTAATCCTCTTCATACCATTTTTATCCACTTTCTCTTGTGAAAAATTATTATTTATATTGTTACCATCAATAATCAACTTGTAACACTTACCTCCAAAAATAAAAAATGGTCTTGAACCAAAAAATCCCCATACATGGTTATTATTATCTTTCACGGGTATCAAAAACATCCTTTAGAACATGAAATATTCTATAACTTGTGGCTCATCTAGATTATAAATATACATGAAACACTTTCATCTTCCACTTGCATGATATGTACACTTTCATAAATTCTCTTACACCCTTCATTATGCATGCATGGAAAATTTAATGCTTTATGTATAATATCACAACATACAAAACATATACCATGAAATCAAAGGCCTCTACCTCATCCATATGATCCTCTACCTTTGAAGTTTCATTTCCTCTTTTTACATTAATGTAACTACATTGTGAAGTATTAGCCTCACATCCTTGCACATAATCACCTTTTCTAGTCCACCTCTTGGCCCACATCCATACATGAACTTTCCTTTTTCTTTTCTCTTCTCCTCAATTTTTGCATGATAATTTTTCTTCCTCATTTAGAAAACACTAATAATATTCTACAACAAATTGTAGTTAAATCATTCCAATGTCATCTTGAGTTGTCATGTGGATCCCTTTCACATACCTTGAAATCTTCTTCAAGTAACCTTTAATATAACCAACTCTAACAATTAGCCTATATGAAAAGTATTCAATTTAATTTTTACACTCGTTTCCCTTTGTTGCAAGTTTTGTAAATTCATAAACAAGCTCATGTGTGGTAATATAAGTAAGGGACTTAGATTGCAATCTCAAAATGAATATCTTCCAATTTTAATCTTTATCTTTTCCTTTTGAAAACCTTTTGGCTTAATTAATCCCATAAAAAGGATGCATGAACTTTCCATATTTTTCTATTTATTAACTCACACGGTATATTCCATCTTTTCATACTTTAAATACTTCTCTATTTCTTCATACAATAAAAAATTTCCTCTTAACTCAAACATCCAAGATAACCTCATCCAATTTTGGTTTACTAGTCTTCTCCGTAGAATATAACTTTTGGTTTATCAACCTATTTGTATCCCCATAAGACATGGTTCTTAGATTCTTATTATATACACTTAGTATTTCTTGCATCTTCCACTACCAAAATACCCTATCAATTTGAAACCATTTTCTAAACCCACTATTAATTCAACTTAACCTTCCTAACCCTTTTTAACCTAGATTTTCCTATTTTTCAAACCTTGTTATCCTCTTTTTGAAACCTTGTTATCCTTTATGTTTTTCTTCTATGTTATTTATACATAGTGCTAGGATAAACTTACATACAATTATATGAATCACACCCTTCCAATAGATACCACGTTTTCTCCTAACATTTATGATACAATTATCAAACTAATAATAATGTGTCAATAATTATGACCTTGTACCTTTTCCTATAAATTATATTCATACAAACCTCAACTAGTCTAAATATTGGACTATAGAATCCAATATGATGATATTATTGGTGTTAATATCGAATAATTTCATCTTTTATCTATTTTTAAATTAAGGGTCTCCACATGCATCCTAATGATATTGATAAGGTTATTTTTATTCTCATTACCTATAAATTTTCCTTAAAAGCTTTATGTATTATAATGAATTCATGTTCTCAAAAATATTATGTCCAGTACTTCATCAATGAATGGAAATATTCAAAGTACATCACATATTCTAAATCAATTCTATACAAATCAACTTAAGCATACACAAATTCCTAGAGTCTACATTTGATCTAGTAAGGTTTAAAATAGATTACCTTGATACTATTTATAGACATAAATGCATAATAATTTATTAACTTGAGAATTTCTTGTTACAAGGACCCAAATTCACTTGTGCATATTAAACATAGTGAAGAAAGAGACATAATATCTACATCAAGAGTGATAAATACTAAATGTGGAAACTTTGGATAGATCCCTTGTTGTTCCATTCTTAGTTACATTAAACACAAATGTAAATATGTTAAAATAAAAAACTAACTTGGATCCTTATGATCATCTCCATGTCGGTAAAAAAATCCACTTTTTTATTTCACCACTAATTAAAACATTTTAGAAGAGTTAGTCACCAATCAGAAAAAGGAATTCACAAGAAGTTCCAGAAGTAATTATAGGATATGATCTCATAAGATGGTTAAGAGTGAACATAGATTTCATAGCATCAATCATACGTATCTATAGAAAATTTATATGCCTATCATTTTCAACTAAGTAAAATCAACCTCATCTTGATATTTACATTCATGCATGCAATCATTTATATGTCTATAGTGATGACTAGTAGGTGTATCATCAACATTACTTGTTTAATGCTAACTTAAGGGTTACACATTGCAATAGTGGAAAAACAACTTGAGCCCAAAGGATGCATAACATAGTTGAATATGATGCAACATAATTCAACCCAATAAACATATTAGAAATATGGAACTAACCTTTTCAATCCTCAATTATAATCCTGATATAAATACTTAAATAAACTCTCCCTTCATACCATAGAATAAAATAGTGTATTATACTATATTTTAAGAGTTTTTCATGTATAATTCTTACATGACTTCATCCAGTATATTATATATGCTTTCGTATGAAGTTGATATTTCCCTCATAGTATGAGCTTCTAGAAATGTATCTTATAATGCCATGCATGATTTAATATTTTTGGTTTTGTGAAATGATTCCAATGGTTGTGCCATATTTAAAATGTTTTTATATATTAAAAACAATATTAAGGATATTCCTAAGGTACGCATAAAATGTCATGCACACAAGAGTGTGTGTAGTTAAAAAAGCTTAAATAAATATGTCATATACATGTCCAAAAAAACAAAGTTTATGCATGTAAATTAAATATTGAAAACCAATTTGATCCCTAAACTAATTACATATAGCTAGGATGAAATTATTCTTATATTCTATCATACTTTTAGTTTATGCATGATAACATGTTAAAATGGATTCTATTACATCACATTATACACTTTCATGAGTGGTGTAATCACATGTACATGCTATTTTTTTCGCAAATTGTGCTTATGGACACAACTCGTTATGCACAAGAGTATGTTGATTTGATAACAAAAGTTATGAAATTACTTCCCAAGAAAAATGTCAAACACTTGGTGAAGATGCATTTCAAAAAAATTAGAAGAATTTTGCTAACAAGAACCACTATCAATAAAGAAAATAACAAAAAGTGTAGAGAGAATATATGGTGAATTTGTTAATTTGACTACAGTTGCTAGAACAAATTTGCTAGTTACATTCTTGAATCATGTTGATATGAAGGAAACTTTAGAATTTTTGGGTGTGTATTTTGAACGGGAAAAGTCACAATGTATGGAAGAAGAATTTGTTGCGAATGTGTTTGTTGAAGATTATCTTTGTGGATGAACCATCAAAGTCGTGGGATACCTTAGGGATGTGGGGCGTGCCCCCTAAGATAACCTAAAGGTTTTATAGAAGTTGAATTTTCTCTGTTGGTGTGAGGTAAGGGTCAGAGAAAAAAATAAAACAACATGGAAAACTAACTAAGGCGATACGTCGAAAACTTATTTTAAAAAGGCATATGGATAGATTTTGAAATAACTGTTAGAATAGTCAAAGAGAATTTATTATGGTCTACTATTCTTAGGAGTATTTTGAACTATCGAAGGCCAAGAAGGTACAAAACATAATTATATGTAGACTAATATATTCATATAGAAGTCCCAAGGGCATATAACATGATAGATATTCAACATTATCTAAATATTACAAGCAATAATGGATGAAAGACACGGACTATTGAGAACTAAAATGCACAGTTAAAGATCCCTTTATTTATAGAGAAATAATACATAAGGCTGATAATGGCACAAATTACAACTTTCTTCTACAATGGAGCCTCTCTAAAGCTAGTAAACACAATAACTAAGCCTAAATTCCTTTCCATTGATATGGTGTCTTGTTTTTGATATTTTTTACAACCCCCTCTTTTGGGATCGGAACATTCTTTTATAGATCGCATTGGATCTTATTTCAACATCCATAATTAGATCTTACACCACCCACATTTAATTTTCCTACAAAATCTTTTATTTTTTAGGAAATATCTCAACCGCTTGTCTTAGTGTTTACAATCACATTCAATTCGCCCAACTCCCAAGGCTTTCGTTCCTTTGATTGGTGCCTTCGGTGATGATGACTCTTCCCTGCCACGTGGAGATCTCGTGCTAGTTTGAGGGCCTTTCTTGGGGCTTTATTTCCAAACCTGTGCCTAGGTAATGCATGGAATCCTTGCACAAGTTTGAGAACATTCCTTTTCTCTCTCTATTTTAAATTACGCTCGAGTGACACGTGGAGACCCTATGCGTATTTATTGTATCTTTGCATTTTCAACCCGCTTGGGTTACTTTACCGTGCGTGAGACACGTAGACTGTACTCACTACTTTGAAGGGTCTCGACTCTCTGCATTTTTCCCCAAGTGCACCAAAGAGACATGTGGATATATTCTACATGCAGCTCCATACTTAGCTGAATTTAGACTCCAAAAAACAAAACAAAAAAGAAATAGGGTTGGGGAAAAAAAAGATAGTGGTTGGTAAAATAGCCTTGCACAAAAATCTTCTACAATTATTAGCAACTCACCAAGGGACTCCATGTCAGTCATTGAAGGATCCGAAAATCCTCTTTGCCTCAAAATTCAAAATGTGGCTCACAAAACTCCACTCAAAGCTGCTGCAAGGTAGCCTAATATCCAAACCATTCCACCTATATAGGATAGGTTCTTCACTGTAAGGCCTAGAAATATCTATCCAACTCGATTATCTCCTTGTGAGAAAAGTTTTGGAGACTCTGCACTACTACGTGCAAACAAAAATCCAACTATACGATTGGGTTCAGGATGGCTTCCACTTCAGTGATGTCGGAGCTTTCTTTTAAAGATTGAAAGACAATCTTATCTTGTCATTTAACAGTCAAGAGCTACTAAGTTTGGTCTTTTGATAGGACTGTGGAGTCATCGGGGAAGGGAGAGGGGAAGCCTAATTGAACCAATTCATTAATACTATGCTTCTTCTCTTTTATCCCTTATCGGAGGTGGGTCAAGAGATTCTGGCATTTGATGGATGCTTTGTTATAACTCACAATCTCATTAATCTTTACAACAAAAATCTGATTGTATGTGATTATGGCCCCTTGTAGGGTAGAGTTGGAAGAATCATAAAGTTTCTAAACCAACAATAGTGATTCAGGGACCTTGGTAGATACAATGTTGCTGATGGTGAAGGTTTTGGTCTCCACATTTAAGCATAGCCCATGTGCATCAAATATAAATTTGAGTGCAGGGGAAAGATTCATTGCCATGGTGGAAATTTTGTCATAGTAAGAGGCATATAGCTCCTACACCAATGTTACAATTCCACCTTTTTGGGGTTGTTGGCCCAATTTATGGGTCAAGTCCTTGACCATGTCCTCAGATGATTTCAATCTTTTCTAGAGGCCACCTTTCTCTAATTTGATAGTAGTCAACGTTTCCTGGAGCATAGCCACCTCTGCCTTCCTTGAATCAACCTCTTGTTGAAGGAATCCTTTCTCCTAAGAGAGCAAACTAACTGAGGCTTTGGACATGGCAAGTTTAGCCTCCAGATTCTTAGCTTCTGCTTGGGAAGCCATAAGGACTTCTTGTGATGGTGCTTCCTTTAACTCCTTGTAGAGTTGTTCGATCTCATTTCCTTTTCCTTTAATCTTGACTTATTGGCTGGCCATAGTGATTTCTTCCCGATTGAGGCTAGTTTGTACCTTTTTGAGCTAGTTACTGAGATTGAGGTAGTATTTTGTGACTACAACAATATTTTCATTCATTTGTTCGACCATATCCTGAGGCCGGAACTTTGTGAGGTTGACTGTGACAACACTGATAGAATAATAATTGGGCTACATTTTCTCTACGAATTTGGACACATGGGGGACTAATCGTGTGATGGTCAGGGAGCTCTGATGATGGTCATATAATGACTGCATCTATTTCATTGATCCTGTCAACATTTATTTCTTCTTTTGCTTCACCCTTTTGTTATCTCGGGTTTCTCTAGCTACTTTAGCTTGACTCAAAAAATCTGAGGGAGAAGGGACAACCCTGCCTGTGAATGGGAACCCAGGTGGCAGACCGTATAAGATTGTAATAGGTGGTTGAGGATGTAAGGTTACAAGAGCTGAAGAAAGGCCTATCACCAAATGAGGGGAGAAATTTCAAATGGTGGAGGGCAGTGGAGGTAGAAGAGAGGACCCAGGAGGAGTGAGTTTCTAAGATGGGGTGACCGATAAGGGGACACCTCCAGAGGGGGAAAATGGTGGTAGAGGAGGAGGAGATTGAAAAAGAGAACTAAGAGGAATAAGTGGGGGATTGGACATAAGGGCCTTGACTGAATTCAACTTCTTGTGTGGGGGGTTCGGCACTGATTACTCCACTGGTTTCCCACCCTGGGGATCTGATGTGAGTTGTAGCATGGGTGTCCAAGCCAAAGGATCTTGCTGAGAAGTGGAGGGCGTGGGCTGATGTGGTAGTTACCATTGAGAGGGCCCGGAGGATTCTATGGTAGTTCTCATGGAATACACCTTGGTGATTATCACCATCTCCTCACTCTCCACATCAGACCCATGATCCGCTTCCCAAAACTCCTCCCAATGCTCGTCACTAGACACACCATAAAAATTAAGGGTGGTTTGTCCAATCTCGTACCTATACTTCTAGTAGGATTCAATATTTTCAGTGCTCTAGTCCTTGTTGTGGAGGGGCACTCTGAGTCCTCTTGTCATTGTGAGAGTGGGGTCATACATGTGATGGACAGGGTGGAATGACTCCCACTTTGGAATTGGGATGTCACTGAGCTCGACAAACATGTCGGGTGACTCTGCCCAAGGGGACTGCCTATCTTTGAAAAATTTCCTAGAATCATGCTAACAGGAGTATGAAACTCTATTTCAAACTAAAGTGGAGGCCATCATCCTATCTTGGTCATACCTCCATGAGTCTTGAATAAGGGTGAAGCTGTAGGAAGCTATCTTATGTGTGAGAAGATGCCCTGCTTTATGTTTAACCATAGTAATTCCTCTCTTACTGAAGGGGAGGTCAAAAAGTGACTTCTTCTTTCGACTGGAACCAAATAAAACATCCAAGAGTACCAGCAACATGGCTATCTCTAAACCCACCACCCATGTTGTGAGAACCCTCAGGAGCATGAAAGATTCGTCATGGAAACCATGCAACTGAATCATAGAATGCCCCACCATGAAAAAATAGTCGCAAGGGTACATGGGATCTATGAGGATGGACTAGATGGATCTATTGATCCTATTGTTGACCCCTTCTGGGTCAAATTTATACAAGAGGGGCTCCATAAAAGAGTTAAAAAAATTCGTATACGTCAAAAGAGTGGGACAACACATGAGTCTAAATAGACACTGGAATGATATTTTGGGGGTATACCTCCACATCCCATAACATTAGAGCCATGTATTGGCTGAGGTACTGGGCATTATAATATAAAATGAGGTGGAACAAATATGAGGAATACCTGAAGGTAGAGCTTACGGGGAACATGGTTAACTGCTCACAAATAGACTTTGAAATGACTTCGGTGAAGTCAAAGCAGTACGTCTGATCTTTCTTCATGGACCTCATTCTAAATAGGGCCACCATTTTCCAATAATGGACATTTCTATTTGAATCTTAGCCAAAACTTAATCTTAACATGGAGCAGGCATCTTGAGAATCCACCATTAGTGACTTCAGGGGAATGGGGAATCCTACGGTTCCCAAACCACCTAAGTCTTTTTGTCTCAACTCCCTATTGAGGAATGAAGATTTGTTCTAGAATTGAGCCCAAATGCTTTGGAGCTTGGCCATGTTATAAAAATTGGCCGCTAGGTCATAGTCTAGGGCCAACATGTCTCTAATAGCTTGAGGTGTGATTACCACCTTTATGCTTCTACCCTGGATAACATTGGTGTTGGTATTGAAATAACTCGTGCACACCTGTACGAGCTCTGGGTATGGGTGCACGAGATGCCCCATATATTGAGAAAGTATTATGCTCTAGAATATTGAGGCAAAAAGACTCAAAATTCCCTAGGTTAAGGAACTTGGCGTGGGCTGCCTCCCTCTGAACTTTGGGATTTTTATTGAGAACAGGGTCAAAGACATCATTAGCAAAAAGTTCTGATGATCACAAAGGAGTCACTGTAATTGTGATCCCTCATCAAGGGAACCTCAACCTTGGGTGAAGAGGGTAGGGGTGACATAGGTTTCCCTACATAAGACTTTACTTGTGATGTGGAGCTGGAAGTCACCATGGTAGATTTCAGAACTTGGAGAAGGCTCTGATTTTTCTACTACTAAAGACTCAAAGGTTGGTGATAAAACTCTTAGCGTTTGAAATTAATTTGTTGGATGCTCCAAGATTTGTCTTAAATAACCACCTTAACTTATGTAGTGTAATGGCTGGTGCATATATAGAGTCACATCATATAACAACCCTTTTGGTTTAATGACCCTAAGTGCTGAACTTTACATTTTCTGAGAGATTTTGCATCAATTCTTTGATCTTTTTCCCCAAATATCTTAGAGAGATGTTGGATCATTAACTCCAAGGAAAAATAGGAAGGTGTACTTCCTCTAAAACTTCAAAAAGTGGAAAGGGTTTCACCACGTTGTACATGTGTCTGAAGAAACTTATTGAAAGGGGAAAAAATAAACAAGGCAAAAGGTGGGGAAAAGCAAAGGCTATACATATGATACAATACTTTAAAAAAAGAGACTCAATGGAGAGGCTTTAGGTGGATCCTCATCTACCAGAATTTCTAGGGGGTCGCTTTCCATGGTCTCGAGTTTGTAAGTGTTGTGCTGCTTGCATGCATTGATTTTGAAGGGTCCCATACATAAGGGATCAAACTTTCCATGATTTCTAGGCTTGTAAGCCCTTGCATCCAATTTGAAAACCATGGTACCAACTCAGACTTCAAGTTCTGACATTTTTTTATCAAACCTATTTTTCACCACTTGCTGGCAGTTGATCATGGCTTCATGAGTGGCATCCTGCTTCTCTTGGAGCTCTACTAGCTCGACAAGTCTTACTTACATTGCCCCATTCTCCTCTATCTCAATTTGTTTTAATAGTTGTAATATAGGGATTTCTATGATGATCGACATCACACCGATTTTCTAATAAACCATCTCATATGGTGAGGCTTTCAGGATCTATTTAGGTATGATTTGATCATCCCTTAGGCTATTTTGATGTGTTCATGCCACAACCTCTTATGCTCATTTCCCATCCTTTTTACGAGCCTGATCAAATTTTGTTAGTGGATTCTTTCAAACCATTTCCTTATGGGTAATAATTGGAGGATGTTTTTAGATAGATCCCATGCCTTACAGTGAAGTCAGATACTTTGGCTCCCCAAAAGGCCTTATAATTATCTAATATAATAGTGTGGGGGGGGAGGGGGGGTCTGAAACGAGTAGTGATATCCTGTAGGAGCTCCAGAATCATGTTCTTTGTGGCCTCTTTTAGTGGAACTACTTCCGCCCATTGGGTGAAGTAATCGATTGCAGTGAGGATCCATTTGTGCTCAATGCTCGAAGTTGGGTATAGCATATTGATGAAGTCTATACCGCATTGTGTAAACAATTACTCAATTAGGATGGGGTTAAGAGGTAATGCCACATTCCTTCGAAAGCCCATATAAACTTGACAAATCCTACATCTATTTGTCTCTACCTGATAGTCAGTGAACAAGCTTGGCCAAAAGTATCCTGCCTGTAGGATTTTTATAGCTGTGGTTCAGGTAGAAAAATGGCTTCCCAAGCTCCCATGATGCAACTCACGTAAGAAATTTTCAGCTTCTTCTTTCTCCAAGCACCTGAGCAGGATCCCATCAAAGTGTCTTTTGAAAAGGAAATCATCAATCATAGTGAACTTGGATCCCTGTTGTCTATAATATATTATCTTTTTAAGTGGGAGATGGCTTGGGTACTTCCCTATCTGGATGAAGCAGATCCTATCTGAGACCTAGTGATTAGAGTCACTTTCTTGGATATATAGTATCTTCTCAGGCTCATCATTAGTCGGGGGCATGGGGTCTTGTGTAAGATATTGGTATAGGCCTCTCCCCCATACCAGCTTTGTAGGATTTATCTCAATGTCATATTCAAAGATCTTAGTGATCTAGTTAGCCCTTTTATCGATTATCTCACCCTCTATTATATACTCCTTGTCTCTAGAGTGTTCCACCATAACCTTGATTCTACTATGGGTGATAAGGTGCCTAAATTTATTCATACCCTTGATGATAGCATAAGATTTTGTTTCTAAAAATTTATACCTAGTTTCATAGTCATGGAGATTCTTTGAGAAGAAGATGATAGTATGTTCCTCTCCTTTAAGCTCTCCCTTCTATGTCAACATGGATGCTACACTATGCTCACTCCCATATGCATACATGATGAAATACTTTGAGAATTTAGGGTTTTGCAACACCGGGGAAAATGTGATAGCCCTCTTAATTACCTCAAATGCCTGACAACCTTCAACGGTCCATTTGAAGTTAAGGTCCCTCTTGAGCATTAGCGTAATCCGGTGGATTGTCCTGACAAATTCTGAAATGAACTTGCTAAAAAAATTAATCTTTCCTAAGAAATATTGGACCACTTTCTCATTGACTGGTAAAGGGAGTCCTAGGATGGCTCAAATTCTTTATGGATCAATAGAGATTCCTTCCTTTGAAACAATTTTTCCCAGGAGTTTTCCCTGCAGTACTCCGAAAACACATTTCCTTGTGTTTAGAGAGATCCTGATTTCTTGGCACTTCTCAAATATGGCCTCCAAGGCATCAAAATGAGCCTCCACTATTTTGGTAAATACCATGAGATCATCTCTAGGTATATAAGGATTACCTTATTGATCAACACTCCAAAGCAACGTCCATGGATCTTTGAAAGGTAGCTCCAACATTTGTGAGTCCAAACAACATTTTTGTGTATGTGAAGGTTCCACACTTTATTGTGAAATTGGTCTTATGTTGGTCTCCTTCCGTGAGCCATATCTGGTTATAGCCTAAAAATCCATCTAGTAGAGAGAACCATTTTGAGCCTGCAACTATTTGTAATATCTGATTTATGGAGGGTAAGGGATAGTGATCCTTAAGGGACACTCTATTAGGTCTCTAAAATTTACACAGAGGTAAATTTCACCGTTCTTCTTCCTTACCAGAACTAGGTTAGAAACCCATGTTGTGTGCTTGATAGGGAAGATTATTTTGGCCTCTAGGATATTTTTGAGTTGGATTCTATCTTTGGGTTCATGGGCCGCTACTTATGGTGCACAAGCTTAGTTATTTCTTTGAGGTCAATGGTGTGTTGGATGATATCCTTGTTGTAATCATGTAGGTCATCATACATATAAGCCATAAATTTGTTATACTTATGGCATAGAGCCACAAGTCTTTCCCTTTCCCTTTCCATTTGGGTGACTAATCTCTCGATTTTTAGCTTCCTTCCATTATTCACTTCTAGCTCAACGTAATCCTCCTTAATTACTACAAACTTCCTTTGATCTATATTAGCATCATTAGAATAAAAAAGGCTCTCTAGTTTTATTAACCCTTTTGGAAGCTTGATATTCTTCAACTGAATAATTTTCTCTCCATAAGATTCTTTAATGTTGGGTTGGAGTTGGTCTACAAACTCGCTAGATTACTAGAGGAAGAGTAAAATTTTCTGGTCATTTTTAAAAACATGTCAGTGATAGATGTTATTAGGTATAGATAGGTGGATGATCAATTTTATTATAGTTTCGTTTGCTATCAAGTTCTAGATTGGGTTGAATTGTGACTGGATTAAATCCATCCTATCAACCTCCATATTTTGGTCTTGAGGAATAACCTAGATATTAAAGGCTTTGAAATATTTGATGAGATCCCACACCCTGTGTTGATAAGACCTCATTCTTGAATTTTTGTGGCAGTGGTACTCCTTACTTGTGTCACTACCAACTCTGAGTCACCAAAGACTCTCAGTTGTTTTATGCCTTCCTTTCATGCCATGGCCAAGCCATGCACTAAGGCTTCATATTCTACTTCTTTGCTAGTGCAGGAAAACTAGAAATGAAATTCTTGAAGTATCCTATTTCTTCTTGGTGATGATAAGCATATTCTAGCTCCTGAGCCATTTTTTCTTCTAGCTCCATTGAAATATAGGGTCCATATCTCGGAATCCCTTCTCTTCTATCCTCTCCTTTTACCACCTTTGGAATAATGGAGTTTTCATCGAAGATGATGTAAGTGCCCAAACCAATTGAATTAAAGTTCTCAAAGGCATTTTTGGGGGGATGTTGGCTAAATAAATGTTGCTTTGATGGTTACCATCCTCTATATATGATTTTTCCTCTCATGTGATCATGGCATGGGAAGCCTCAAATCCTGAGACTACTTGGTCTGTTATATGTTCCTTGGCAAGGGGTTCTGATAATACCTTCATCTTAGATCCATACTTATTTCACAGAATCAGATGAGACCAATCAAGAGACATATATCCTCCTATCTTGTCCATGAAATCACAGGATATACATATTTTGAAGATTGGAAGAACATCAATTACTACTATATCTTGTGGAACAGTTATGTTCATATAGGAATAAATCTGCAATGGGGACCCCTTGATAACACCTATGGTTTGGACTGATTTTCCATCTAGCTACATGAATCCTTTCCTTAAGGGATCATATTTAATTCCTAAGGCATCCGTAATTTCTTTAGGCATGACCATAGTGCTCATGCCAGATTCTATCATGGAGTTATACCAAAATTTCCTACCTATTATAAGAGTTATGAAAAAGGGGTTGGGCCTTGGTTTACTTACCTCTCCCTTATGATTTAAAAACATTACCTATGTTGGGGATCACATTGATTTTACCTGCTCCTTCTCTTTCCTAGTGGTGGTTGGGTCATCATTTGATTTCAATGCTTCTTGAAGCAACTCATTTTCCTCTGGAATGCTCAGAAGATCCCACAAGGATGCGTTAGCTAATGATTTCTTGAGTTTCTTGATCGTGTTTATCAATCCAAGTGATGATGTCTTGTATAGTGTTTTGTGTTTCATTCTTTCAATTGCAGGATGGAGGTCACCCTCATTATGAGTAGTTATTGGGGCTTCTTTTACAATCGGTAGTAGTGGGATTGTGATGATTGGAGGCTCTTTCTGCGTCCCACTAGTCATAGATGGGATAGGAATGACTGCCTATATCATTGTTTTTTTAAAGTGAGTGTTGTAATTAGATTAAACTAGGTTCAAAGAAAATATCTCGTTTCTCAATACGAAATCCTCTCTTTCTACCCATGAGAAAAGTGCGTGCTCAAGTGTAATCTCTGCTTCTTTTTCCAGGTACATCCCTTGAATTTGCACAAGGGCCACATTTTGGACTCTCATAGACTAGTAAGGTCCTGATGCATTAACATCGCAGCCTTCTGTTGGGCCCCTAAAATATTGGCTAAGTACACAAAGGTGCATGGGCGCGTAAGACTGAAGTTAAGAAATGGGCATGTAAGGAGAAGGTACGTAAGGTAGGGTTCTAGGAGGGTTTTAGAAGGGTCATGTTACGCGCCAGCATACAAGGTCTCAAGACTTATCCATATTTGGCGTATTGAGTAGGACACAAGAAAAGCGTGACCCAACTATGCATGCGGAGTGGATAAGGTGCCATCCTAGCGAAAGGTTGGCCTAGGAAGGAATATGCCCTGTGATGGAAGCTTCTAGAAGACCATCATGGAAAAAAGTGGAGAGCTCAGGCCTGGAGGAGCATGCTCCCATGGAGGACCACATTCAAACACTTGGCGCTGGATCTGAGGCCACAGAAGGATGAGTTGGCACTTTGGGGTGCCTATAAATACAAGCACCTAGAGAAGAGAAAGATACACAAAGAGAGGAAGATGAGAGCGGAGCTCTGCAGAAATGCTGTAAAGGAACTCATATTGGGTTGGGTAGATTAAATATAGGAGAAGGATGTATCAAGGCTTGGGGTTATAAAATTTCTTTTTGAGAGCTAAATGATATGGATCCAGTTATGATGAATGACTTTGGTATGCCATAATGTGGTGTTTTGTAGTAATCCTAATGAATGTAATGAGGTTACCAAGTTAATTGAATATGATCTTTCTTGGTTCAGATTCATACATGATTCTTCATAGTTCCTTTTCATGTATGTTTATAAGATGAATATGAATTCCTATGCATTTTCCTTTCTGTTTTGATTCAGTTCTTTAAGTCTGTTAAAGTATCTCTGTCTGTAATGATTGCAATGATCTAGAGTCGTTCTGAGCTCTATGATGTTCACATGTTTCATTCCCACTCACTTCCTTTAAATTTTGGATCATAGATGATGTTTTCCCACTCAACTCACATAAAAGAGAGACTCGGTGCTCGTGTGTGCCTTGAGTGAGTGCCCAACACCACTGGGTGATAGGCCGACACGCATGGGATTCCCTTGTTCTTTGGTGGGTGTAAAAATGACTACATCTTGGTTCCATTTCTAGGACCTCTTTTCAAAGTTGTAGTGGGAAATGGCATACATCATGATCTGTGTAATAAGTGATGATAAAACATTTAACTTTGGAAAGTGTTGAATCATGGTTCAAGAGCATGGAGGAAGAATTTTCTCAGAGATTCAGCATTGGACCTGAGTTTAATACATGTAGATGCGTAGAAGAGAACCTCTACCATGATTGGTATGAAACATTTTTCTATTGCTTCCCAGTAGAGCTATATGAATGGTTATTGACATATGCATCTATATCAAGCTGGTATTGTAGATCGCGTAAGTGGACCTAAGAAGAAAACCAAAGGTTGTAAGATGCAGATCTGACATGGACTCGTGTTGTGGATCATTGGTGGAAAGGAGTATTGGCTAGCTACACTTTGAAGTATGCTATTTCTACATATTCTTGTCTGGAATTCGCTGAGTTTGAGTTTCTGTAGGAGCCCAGAGGATCATTTCTATGTGTTATTCCTCTGGTAATGAAGATCTTGATTGTTACCTTGAGTTTAGAGGCATTTCTGATGGCCAACTAAACCATTCTGAGTGCTGGGAGAGGAAGCTAGAGTGGAGGAAGATGGAATAAATTATAAAAAAGAAAGAAAGGGAGGAGAGATGACTCATGTATAGTGAAGCACGTGAAAGGGAGACTGCTAGACAATGTGAGGTTGATGGTGTGCTAGATATATGGAGGCAGACATTGTAGGAAGGATTTGAGGTTCACGTAGAGGACACGGAGCCTGAGCAATCTGTGCTACCCCATCTTGGCAAGCGTGTAAGAGAAACCCCTTCAGCTTCTGATGAGAGTTCATCACATGGAGAGAGAAGAGTCATTGGCACACATCTGAACCCACCTAGTGACCAAACCTTAGCACTTAGTTTTCCAAATCAAGGAAGAAGTGTCACTAACCCAATTAGTATCAGTGGAAGTGAAAGATCTATGCCCAAGAGATACAATTTCTCATTTCCCACTTCTATGGCTATGCATACTATTCTAGTATTTAGAGGAATTTTTAGACAAGGAGCAAGTACATAATCCTTTGGTCTCATTTATGGGAGTGGCATGGGGTACACTATTGGTAGTGGGGCATTATCATAGACCGTCGGTGTGTAGTTCAATGGAACTTTGGGGACCCTTGGCATGACCACTACAGGACCTGGTGGGTCTGGTTGATCTAGTGGGTTAGGAGGAAAAAGACCTAGTGGATTTGGGGGGTCTGGTGGGTCAAGAGGCATAAGACCTAGTGGATCTGGTGGATCTGGCGGTAGGGGAAACACCAGAGGAAACCAAGGCTCTGGCTCAGGAGGACAAGGGCCTTAGCCACCTCCTCAAGTTTTCTTTGAGATGTCTTTACATTTTCCAGATTACAGAGGTATTAAAGATGCTACAGAACATGTTCACAAGTGTGAGTTGCTATGGCATGTGAAAGGGATCACTAGCCCAGAGTGGAAGGCAAGCCAATTTACAATGACGTTGTAAGGAAATGCACATAGCTGGTATAGGAAATATGACCCTCATCAAATGGTGGTAGATTTTACTACTTTAAAGAACACCTTCTTGGCATAATTCCACATTCTTGAGTTTGAACAAAAGAGCATCAGCACCATAAAGGAGATTCAACAGGGAATGGCAGAGAGTGTGTGGGAGTATGACACGCGGTTTAAGACTCTCCTGTCAAAATTGTCATATGACATTCACCCTTCACAACATGCTCAATGGTTTGTTGGAGGGTTGATAACTCCATTTAGAAGAGCTTTATCTCATAAAACTTTCACAAACCCAGATGAGGTGCTGGAAGCCTCCCTACGTGCTAAAATTGTTGGAAGTGTTGATACTAGGGTTAGCCCATTTTTGGAGGCTCAAATAGTTGCTATGGCTAAGCAGCTGGAGAATTTGTTTGTGAACTCAACCCATGAAACGTGTAGTGTTATATGGTGTACATATTGTGAAGTAGAGTGGCATGTCAAGGATAGTTTACCCCCAGAGAGACAGTATGCATAGTAGTAGTAGATTGTGATATTTTTCATGGGGACCATGATGTGAGTAGATGTCCCTTGTTACAACACACAATGTGGAAAAATGTGTCTTGCTACTATAAGATTTGCACCTCTACAACCCATGATACAAAGGATTGTAGGCTTATTGATTAGATCTATGAGGCCATTGATCTTGGTGTGTGTAAAACTAGCCTTGCAAGTGGTTCTAAGAATGATGATCGCCGCTATGAGGAGTGCGTAGATACATGCACGTGTGGAAGGGAATTTCACGGAGGATTCTATGGTTTTGGTAACCGTGGGGGAGGAAGAAATGAGTTCCCACGTGGAACCTATTTTAATTGTGGGTCTACAGACCACTACAAGCATGAGTGCCCAGACTTATTGTAGTGCTCATGGTGTGGGAAGAAGCAAAAGTATGAGGAGTGCCCTGAGTTGTTTGAGCACATGAATCAACAACACCGAAAAGACAAGGGCACTGCAATGGTAAGCATTAAGAAGGCTGACACACAATGGATGCCACGGGTGACATGTGATGTAGGCTTGAAACTTGTTATGGTAACAACAAGAGCAGAGGATGCACGCACAAAGGAAATACCAAGGCAGAAGAACTTGGTTTCAAGGGAAGAAGTGGTACATGGGAAGTACCTAGACCCTATGCATCAAAAGGAGGTATATCAAGAAACCATGGATGTCATTCAGAGTTTACAAGGAGAAATCTAGTGTCTAAAGGAGCAGTCTAGGAGGGAGGAGCAAAGAAGGAAGGTCGAGGTGCCAAAAGATGACCTGGATGAGGTCAAGGAAGTATGTAAAATGCTAAGGCAAGAGAATATTATTCCCTTGCTAGGAGCATGGTTGAGAGAGAAGGTACCACATGCCAGAGAAGAGCACGAGAGGTAGGTCTTGCATGCAAACCTTCCCCCTCACAACCTTGACTATGATAGGGAGATCACGTTAAATGTAGCCATGGATGGATGGCTCCTTAGTAATATCCTCATTGACACAGGAACAGAGGTCAATGTTCTCACCTTGGATGCATGGCATCAGATGGGAAGACCTACATTACAGCCATCTTCGAATGTGTTGTATATGGAAAACAAAATGAAGGCAATGCCCATCGGTGTCTTAAAGGATGCAGCTATCACCATTCAGGGAGCTAAGTTTACTGGGGACTTCGAAGTCTTGGTGCTCGCCAAGGTAGACAATTTCCCAACACTACTTGGGTGCCCATGGTGCTATAAGAACAATGCAGATCTTTAGTTCAATAAGGGATACATAAGCTTTGAAAATGAGGAGGAATGGGTCATCATACCCATGGCTGATGGGAAATCAACACCCTATACTGAACCTTTGGGAGAAGAGGTCCTGGATAGAATATATGTGCACTCAATCAGAGATCCAGAGATAATTCATCCCACTAGAAGGAGTTATCCAGTTTGAGGATGCTCAGTCCCTAAGTGATACCACCAGTATAGTGTGTGATAATTGGGTGCATGGAACTTATGAGTTAATCGGATGACATTTGAGAGGATCAGTGATGAAGGTGAACAAAGGTGCATACGGTCTGGCACCTAGGAGGAAAGGAGCTACCTAAGTACTCAGGAGGAGCCTTCCCTGAGGTCTTTTTGTAGGAGATGGAAGCTTAGTGGAAGGAGGAAAATGAATGAAGGGGGATGTTAAGTTATCTGTCCTACTCGGAAGTGTTGCGCGTTGGTGGGCAAAAGCATCGGGATAATCTCTTGGAATGGTGTGAGGTGAGAATTACATTCTCTGTAAGGTTTTGCAGGAGCAATGCACCCATGGCTATAAAATACTACCATGGTAAAGGGACCACTTCCTTCCATATCAAAGCATGCGAGACATCCTGGATGGGAAGCACATAACCTTTGCCACCTTCATTATGGGTTCACAAGTTGTATTCCACCTACAAGGTTGTGTGCATGCATGGTACATTCATTCTGAGACATGCCACCAGATAGGGAATTGGCAAGAGTTAGCAGCTGATCTCATTCAAACATTTGAGTATCAGAGTACAAAACCCTTGGTGGATAAGGCATTGTAGGTTGTCAAGCACCTTACCATTGGGGATAGTGCCATGGTAAAAGATAGGCTACTGGAGTTGCTAGGTGAACTTGGCTTGGAGGTGCACTTTGATGAAGAAGAAACAAAAGAGATACATCTTGAGCACGTGTGTTTGGAAAAAGAAAAGGGGAAGATGACACATGTTATTGATGGAGAAGAAGTGGAAAACTTGGATTTTGACCATTCTATAGGGATGCGTAAAGTCATAGACAATGTTGATGAACAGGCGCGTGCCTATCATGACCCTTTAAAGACAAAGAAGGTTAACATCGGCTCAGAAAAAGATCCTAAAGAGGCTATCATTGGAGATTATTGGTTAGAGAAGGAAGTCTCTAAGATCATTGATCTTTTAGTGAGTTTGAGGATTTATTCCCACACGGGTATCATGAGCTTAAAGGTGTTCACCATTCCTTGGGGGAAATGAGAATTAAGTTGAAGGAGGGTGTGTGCCCGGTCCAGAAGAGACCATACCGAATGAATCCTAACTTGCGCGTGAAGGTCAAGGAAGAAATAGATAAGATGATAGCATTGGGCATTATTAAAGCCATTGAAGAGTCAAAATGGATAAGTCAAATGGTAATTAACATCAAGAATGATGGAAGTATAAGGATCTGTGTTGATTACAGGGACCTAAATACAGTGTGTATCATTGATCCTTTCCCAACCCCATTCACTGAAGAAATCTTAGAGGGAGTGGCAGGGTGCGAAATCTATTCTTTCACAGATGGATTCTCAGGCTACCACCAAGTAAGGATCGCAAAGGAGGACCAAGAAAAGACAACTTTCACCACTGAAGGGGAATTTTTTTCCTATAAAGTCATGCCGTTTGGGTTAAAGAATGCACCTACTGTGTTCTCGCACATTTTGGTATAAGCTTTCCAGGACTTTATCCTTAAATTCCTTCAAGTCTACCTGGATGATTGGACAGTATATGGGTTAGTGAAGGACCATTGTGACAACTTAAGGCTATGTTTGAAAGGTTTCGGCAATTGAGGATATCCCTTAACATTAAGAAATGTGTCTTTGCTACCCCATTTGGAACATTATTGGGGCTCATCATATGTTAGGAGGGCCTACTAGTAGATCCTGCAATAGTTACAGTAATTGTGGGATTGAGGGAGCCTACTAGTCAAAGTGCAGTGCACTGATTTCTTGGGCATATGGGGTACTACAAGGAATTTCATCAAGGGATATGCCAAGATTGCCACACCTTTAGAATAATTACTTAGACATAAAAATTTCCTTTCATTGGGGAGAGGCTCAGCAGAAGGAATTTAACACTTTGAAGGATAGGCTTATCACCACGCCCATCCCATGTTTCCCTTCTTGGGATAAGCCTTTCCATGTTCATGTGGATGCCTCAAGAACCGCCATTGGAGAAGTACTTACACAACCTGGGTGAAGGGATTGTTGATCATCCTGCCATTGTGCTTTGCAAGTAGGAAGTTGACACCAACAGATCAGAATTACACTATGACTGAGTGCAAGGCATTGTCAATGATCTACGTGCTTCACAAATTTAGAAGTATCTGTTGGCAACACCCTTTATATTTTACACTGACCATATGGCATTGAAATACTTGGTGAACAAGCCCATCTACAAGGGCACATATGTCAGTGGGTACTTGTTGTTCCAAGAGTTTGAGTTCATGGTGGTTGTCAAACCCAGAAAAAGTAATTGTGGACCTGACCATTTGTCAAGGATTGATTCAGGGGAGGACATGCAGAGTATTGAAGAACAATGCCAGATGCACAACTGTTTAGGTTGTGGCTGTGCCCTCAGGATTTGGAAGAGATTGTAGTATTTCTTAAAATAGGTGTGGCACTAGAGGGATGAAGGCCTTAGAGAAGAAGAAGTAGGCCATACACGCCGTACCCTACATGCTAATTAGTGGAGACTTATACCAATTAGGTCATGATGAGGTTTTGCGCTGATGCGGGCTAGAACATGAGCGCATTGTAATTATGGAAGAAGTGCATGGTGGGATTGCAGGAGGACACTATGCAGGAAATGCCACTGCGCGGAAGATTCTACTCACAGGGATTTGGTGGGAAACCATTTATCAAGATTGCATTGAGTTTTAAGGCCTGTGACCATTGTCCAGTGCCTTGGAAAACCAGGGAAAAGGGATGAAATTCCCTTTGACCAATAGCCTAGCACAGAACCATTTGAGAAATGGGCTATTGATTTTGTAGGACCAATTCACCTGGCATGCGTGAAGGACTGGTCACGTGCTATATTATTACTTGCACTGATTATTTGACAAGGTGGGAAGAGGCAAATGCCTACAAAGGATTATACAACAGCTACAGCTACTAGATTTTTATGGGAAAACATAATCACAGGTATGGATGCCCATTGAGTTTGACAAGTGATAGGGGTATGCATTTCTTGAATGAGAATGAGGATCCTGTTCATAGAATTCATGGTGGCCCATCACAATACTAGCCCCTATCACCCTCAAGAAAATGAAACTACTAAGGCATTTAACAAAATACTTGAGCCACATGTTGACTAAAATTTGTGATGTTGGAAGACAGGATTGGGATGACAAAGTATCATCCATTTTATGGGCATATAGGACAACCTATAAGAGGTTGAATAAGGCCACACCATTTCAATTGGTGTTTGGCGTGGAAGCTTTCCTACCAGTTGAATTCATGTTACCTTCTCTGCGTATAGTGCACAGGAGGATTGGCTGATGAACAAGCTGGAAGAAAGCACATTGAGAAGTTAATGCAAGTTGGATGAAATGATCACTTGCTAGGTGGAGCCAAACTAGAAAAAGCAAAGAAAAATGCATGGCATGATTGTCACATTAAGAACAAGAAGGTTTAGGTTGGGTAGATGGTCTTACTATATGATTCTAAGTTTCTGCGCCATCCTGGGAAGTTGAAAGTCCATTGGTTAGGTCCTTAAATCATCTCGTACATCCTTGATTCAGGCACTGTGCCAGTTACAAGTGCTGGATGGAACAAGATTACTAGGACACTTCAATGGGAGTAGGTTGAAGCCCTACTATAAATAAGTCTTCTTGATGTTTGTAAATAAGGCAGTATTGCCAGTTAGTTTAGGATTTCCTTTAATGCATTTTATTTTCTTGTGTTTCCCTTTCTCATTGTTGTTTTTTTGGCACCGGTAATCTCATTACATTTTGAAGGTTGTAACTGTGCAGAGGACTGCACATCATTTTAGTGTGGGGTGGAGTAAGGTGGAAGAAATTTAAGTGTGAAGCACCAAGGAAGGATTGTGTTGAAAATCCCATTGTTGAATGGACCTATGAAAGAAGTACATGCAAGAAAAGGTGGAAAAGGATGGTTGGTGTCAGGATAAGGCTACATTATAGATCCACGTACAAAGGAGGAAGAAGCGCAAAAGCAACATGAGGTAGGTGAGAGAAAAAATCAAAGTTCAGGACAGAAGAAGTGCCTTCGGCACTGGTTACGTGCGCACAAGAGTCTCCTATCAAGATGGATTGGTTACACATGCCAAAAGGTTAGAATTTTGTCCGCGCAAGGTTGGGGCGTGTGAGTTAAAGCGCTAAAGTTGGACTTTGTTTGAAAAATATGCATTAAGTGTTGAAAGTATAGTGGTAGGTAAGTAGCATTTAATGTTAAAAAGTGGGAAAAACTATAAATAGAAGGTTGGGCACTTCATTATTTACTTTGCAAATATGTGAGAAGGAAGAGATTTTTGTGAACTAGGGTTTCCAGAGTTGATCTGTGTGAAGAAAAATTGGAATATTTTAACCATGCATATTAAGTAACTAGTTTGATTTGTGAACCAAGTGGAAAGTACATTGCATAGTGGGAAGAGTTTGTGAGAAGCACCTATCTTGTGAAAAGATATTCTAGTTAGGGTTTGGTAGCTAGGGCACGGTTAGAAAAGAGTATTCTTCACAGGTTAGTGATTTGAACTTAGAAAAGATAGAAGAGCAGAGCAAGGAAGAAGAAGTTGAAGAGAAAACCTACACAATGGCACCCAAGAAACCAGTAGTAACACCTAAGAAGGGAAAGGGCAAGGGAAAACAACAAGAGACTACCTCAAGTACCAATGAGGAATGGTATGTAGAAATGCAAGTACCTAGATGGGGTGTTCACTGGGGATGGAATGGGAATCCCACTTGAGAAAAATGACAGTAAGTGACTACAATCATCGCATGAATGCAATTGAAAAGGAAATTGGAGTTGGAGTTAGTGTGCACCTGACTAACAAGAGGACACCTAATGGTTTACCAATCTATAATGATGAAGTCAAGGTGAAGTTAGAGAAGGTAGGATTATTGCAACTCTATGAGTTTCCCTACTTCATAAATCCAAAGCACCTCTATCAATGGCTAATTTCATGCGTGCATGAAGACCACTTTCACTTCGTGGGGCACAATATGAGCATAACCCCTCAGCTCATTTCAAGATTCACAGGCCTTATATGTGAGGGAGAAAGTTTAGATGATGACCTGTGTGACAAGGAGGCCATTAAGGAAACATGGTTGTGTATGTGTACAAGAAGGGGTCAAGGTACTTTGATATCAAGGATATCCAAGGACCCAGTGATGAGAATGGTTGCACGCCTAGTAACAAAAGTTGAATGGCACAAGAAAGATGGACACAGGTAAACAAGTCCTGGTTGAATGTTTGTAGAAAAATATCAGAGGGCACCATCTATAACCTGTCATACATACATTATAGATGAAATTATCACCTGCGCATATGAAGGAGACAAGATTCTCTTTGGTAATGTCCTTCTTAACCATTGTGTTTTCAGAGATTGGGGTACCTGATGCATCAAACAAATTTGTTTGGGAGTACCTAGAGGAAGACCCCTCCCACAAAAAGATTTGAGAAGTATACATGTGATACCATGACGCCCATCCACAAGGTGCACATCTTGGAGAAATTGGTATAATGCTTAAGGAATGCGTTAGGGAAGAATGGAGAATACTAGAACAACTTACCATTGCTTACAGTAGGAGAAGTTGAATTTCAGTGTATACCAAAACTTTTGTATTGGTAGTTCAAGACTAATTGACTGATGAAAACATGAGCCCATGGTGCAAGCTCCCCTTTCGCCTTCACAGCTCAATACTTCCAAGTGGGAGTAAAGATTCAAGGAGTAAAAAAAATTTAAAGCTGGACCTTAGAAGTTTGGATTGGGACCACAGGGAGATGTGCAAGAAGTTGGTCTACCCTAACAAGCATCGCGTATGTGGAATTAAAGTACATGTTGCATGAATTCCAAATGGTAAAACCCTGATTCTGACTATTGCAGGGAACTCCACAACGTGTGTATACCTTACATAAGGCCCAAGTATGAGAAGGTGCTTATATTGAAAATGAGATAGTCTATACCTAAGGACCTAATAGGTAGGAAGAAGGCCACCACATCCAAACATAAGGAAAAAGAAATACAAGAAAAGGCACCAAGTGCCCAATATACATAGGTAATAGGCACCTCGGGAACAAGCACTAGAACAAGTACTTAAACACGCAGGAAGAGTTCTCCAGTCAAGGAGAGGAGCACCATAATCAAGGAAAATCTTATCGAAGAGGAGTCACCCTAGAGGAGAAGAGAAAGTGCTAGAATCTCCTATACTGGAATCCCCAGCTAGGAGGAAACAAAAGGTGGTGGAGGAAGCTGACTTGGAGGAGACAAAGATATTGGAGAAATACATAGGTGAGAGGGATGAAGATGGTGGATGATTTCATGTATAAGGGGACTTCAAGAGCCATTTTTTCAATGGCAAGAACATCAAGCATTCATAGAAAAAGAGGGCATAGAAGAAGAACATGAGTTCCAAGACTGTGTAGAGATGATGTGGCAACAAAGGGTAGCATCAGGAGGAGGAAGGCACCCAAGACATGGGAAGTCAAGTGCTATAAGAGAAGGCGTGCAAGATGAGAAAATACAGTTATAGCACTTCATGATAAGGAGGTAAGATAAGGTTGGTTGAAAGAGAAGATTCATACCAAGAATCATGATGAGGAAGGTGGTAAACAAGGGATTGGAGCTAGTTCAGATAACTTTGGTTGATGCAAGAAGATTTAGTGAAGGGTTGAGAAGCTTGGTCAGTGGAAATAACTCATGTGGAGATTGTTATGTTTGTGGAGCCTATTTTCATGTATGAGTGTGGTACACCTTCTATGTGTTACACTCAGGTAGTTTTTTACGGGCAGGCCCCGCTGAGCGGGCCGGTGAGCGGGTCAGGGGGGTTCGGGGGTGAAGCCCCTGAAGCAAATTTTCATGGGTGGTTTATTAACCCATGGGTAATGGGTAACCGTTATGGGTTGTTTTTGGGCCCATCATTTTTTCGGATTTTTACCCATTGTTTTATACCCACGGTTTTGCCCATGGTTTTGATACCCATGGTTTTGTAAAACTGCTTAAGCAGTTGTCTATTTATATGGTCTTATGCATATGATAGATGTACAAGCAAATGTATTGCAGATGTGTTTTGAATTCGGGTGTGAATTCTGTAGAGTTTGTTGAGCATAGCTCCAAACAGATCTGGGTATTGTATTGAGAGAGTGGTGGCTTGTAATAAAATCTGAGCAAGTGATTCTTGGTGGACGTAGCCCAAATTGGGTGAACCACATTAAATCTTGTCTCTCTGTGTTGTGTTATTTATTCTGCACTTTTATTTGAGATCTGTAATATTTTTCTGCATATTAGTTTCTACTGTTGTGATTCTGTGAGGGATTATTCCGCATATTTTATCCCTTATTTCCTAACAATTGGTATCAGAGCCTGGTTTGGTTTGCTGAAGTGTTGAATCACAGGGAAATTTTTTAGCTTGAGTGGGAGCTATGGCAGATGATGGAAGATCTAGGGTTGATAAATTCAATGGGCAGAATTTCAGTCTTTGGAAGATGCAGATGGAAGATTACCTTTATCAGAAGGATCTTTATACTCCGTTGTCTGAGAAGGTGAACAAACCCTCGAGTATGACAGATGCGGAATGGGATTTGTTGGATCGGAAGGCACTTGGAATGATCCGGCTGTGTCTTGCATCTTCGGTATTATTTAATGTTTCAAAGGAAAAGACTACAAAAGATCTAATGGATGCATTAGGGAAGTTGTATGAAAAACCCTCTGCCTCTAATAAGATATTTTTAATGAAAAAGTTGTTTAATATGAAGATGTCTGAGAATAGTTCAGTAGCAGATCATTTAAATGATTTCAATACGGTTGTGAATATGCTAGCTTCGGTTACAATAGAATTTGATGAAGAAGTTAGGGCTTTATTAATTCTGTGCTCTTTACCTGAGAGTTGGAATAGCCTGGTAATGGCGGTAAGCAACTCGGTTCCAGCTAACTCAAAGTTGAAGTTTGAGGATGTTGTAGGGGTGATTCTAAGTGAGGAAATGTGAAGAAAAAGCTCTGGGGAATCTTCTACTTCAGGGAATGCTTTGACAGTGGAAACTAGAGGGAGACAGAAGAATAGAGGAAACCGTGGAAAATCAAAAGATCGGGCAAGGTCAAAATCCAAAAGCAAGATTGTATGTTGGAACTGTGGAAAGTCTGGGCATGCAAAGAAGGACTGTTGGGAGCTTCGGGATAAGAAGAAACAACAGGAAGAAAACAAGGAGGAAAATGTGGCAACGGGTAATGTATGTCAGGATGCTTTGATTCTTTCTTTGCATAATATTACTGAATCTTGGGTTTTAGATTCAGGGGCTTCTTTCCATGCTACTCCACATAGGCATTATTTTGTTGATTATGTTCAAGGGTTTGGGCATGTTTTTCTTGGTGATGATGAGCCTTGCAGTATAGTTGGAAAAGGTTCTGTTCAGGTTAAGATGCAGAATGGGAATACATGGCTATTGAAGGATGTCAGACATGTGCCTACATTAAGATGAAATTTGATATCGGCAGGGCAATTGGGAAGTGATGGTTGTACTGTGATATTTACAGCTAGACTCTTGGAAGGTTACCAAGGGTGCTCTTGTGGTGGCAAGAGGTAAGAAGGTTGGAACCTTGTATTTAACCACTGATAGTACTAATGATTGTAATCTTGTGGCTTCAGATGCAGATACAACATTATGGCACTATAGGCTCAGTCATATGAGCCATAAGGGCATGAACATCATAAAGAAGAATTTTCCTGGATATACAGAAACAGGTTTGGATTTCTGTGAGAACTGCATATATGGGAAACAGAAGCGAGTAAGGTTTCTCAAGGTTGGACCTACAAAGAAAGAGAGTAAGTTAGAGCTGGTGCATTCTGATGTGTGGGGGCCAGCTCAGGTATCATCTCTTGGGGGTTCAAGTTATTATGTTACTTTTATTGATGATGCAACAAGGAAAGTTTGGGTTTATTGTATTAGAAACAAATCTGATGTATTTGACACTTTTGTTAAATGGAAAGCCTTGGTAGAGAATGAAACAGGTCTTAAGCTAAAATGTCTCAGGTCAGATAATGGAGGGGAGTATTGCAGCAATGAATTTGATGATTACTGTTCTAAGAATGGAATCCACAGGAAAAAGATGGTTCCAGGAACTCCGCAGCAGAATGGGGTATCAGAAAGGATGAACAGAACAATAATGGAATGTGCTAGGAGCATGAGGTTACATGCAGGACTGCCTCTTTCTTTTTGGGTAGAAGCGGTGAGCACAGCTGTGTACTTGATAAACAGAGGACCCTCAAGTGCCTTGGATGGAGGCATACCTGAGGAGGCTTGGTATGGTAAGAAAGTTGATTATTCATTTCTTAGAGTCTTTGGATGTGAGGTGTTTGTTCATATAGACAAGGATGATAGGACCAAGCTAGAGGCTAAATCAGAAAAATGTACTTTCATTGGTTATGGTGGTGATGACTTTGGATATAAATGTTGGAGTATTAAGGACAAGAAAATCATTCAATCTAGGGATGTGGTCTTTAATGAGAAAGTCATGTATAAGCAACAGTTGCAGGAAAACAGGGAAGAATCCAAGAAAGAATATGCAGTGGTAGAGGATCTTCCGGATGGGAAAGTGACACATGAATTAGTTCAGGAACCTCCTCAACAGGAACCCCAAACTCCTATATTGAGGAGGTCTTCTAGGGTAAGAAGAGAACCTGAACATTTTTCTCCTTCTCTTTATTATTTATTACTCACTGATAGTGGAGAGCCAGAGAGCTTTGATGAAGCAATGCAGGTAGATGCCAGGAAGAAGTGGGAGCAAGCCATGGATGAGGAGCATCAGTCTCTCATGGAGAACCAGACATGGGATTTGGTGAAGCTACCCGAAGGAAAAAGAGCATTACAGAACAAGTGGGTGTTTAGAGTCAAAGAGGAAGAAGGAGGAAAGAAAAGATATAAGGCCCGGTTGGTGGTCAAGGGGTTTGCACAGAAAAAAGGTATAGATTTTGATGAGATTTTTTCTCCTGTAGTAAAAATGACTTCTATTAGAACTGTTCTTGGAATAGTAGCAGCAGAAGACTTGCACTTAGAATAGTTAGATGTAAAGACTGCATTTCTCCATGGTGATTTGGAGGAGGAACTATATATGCAGCAACCAGAGGGCTATGAAGTCAAAGGTAAAGAGGAGATGGTGTGCAAACTGAAGAAGAGCTTGTATGGCCTGAAACAAGCTCCACGTCAATGGTATAAGAAGTTTGATAACTTCATGATGGAGCAAGGTTATATTAGATGTCATTCTGACCATTGCGTGTATACAAAGAAATTTGAGGATGGAAGTTATATTATCCTGTGTTTGTATGTTGAGGACATGTTGGTTGCAGGTAAAAACATGCAGGAAATAAAAGTACTCAAGAAGTAGCTAAGTGAATCCTTTGATATGAAGGATTTGGGGGCAGCCAAACAAATCCTTGGTATGAGGATATCTCGGGATAGGAAGGAACAGAAGCTGACTTTATCTCAGGAAGAGTACATTAAGAAGGTCTTGGAGAGGTTTAATATGCAGGATGCTAAACTGGTTGGGACTCCTTTGGCAGGCCATTTCAAGTTATCAAAGGAGCAGTGTCCCAAGACAGAGCAGGAGAGAAACCATATGTCCAAGGTACCTTACTCATCAATAGTTGGCAGTTTGATGTATGTTATGGTGTGCACTAGGCCTGATATTTCCCATGCAGTGGGAGCTGTGAGTAGATTTATGAGTGATCCAGGTAAAGAGCATTGGCAAGCAGTAAAGTGGATCCTTCGGTATTTGAGAGGGACCATGGGGATAGTTTTGTGCTACAGTGGATCAAACACCACTTTACGTGGTTATGTAGATTCAGACATGGCTGGAGATGTAGACAACAGGAGGAGCACTTGACAGGTTATATTTACACTGTAGGTGGGACAACAGTGAGCTGGATTTCACGACTACAGAAGCTGGTGGCTTTGTCAACCACGGAGGCTGAGTATGTTGCTGCCACAGAGGCAAGCAAAGAGATGATTTGGTTACAACAATTACTTGAGGAGTTGGGGCATAAGCAGGAGGAATGTAATATGCATAGTGATAGTCAGAGTGCTATACACCTAGCTAAGAACTCTGCTTTCCACTCCAGGATGAAGCATATATAGTTGAGATATCACTTCATCAGGACAACTTTGGAGGAAGATAAGTTGAAGTTGGAGAAGATTCATACCAGTCAGAATCCTGCAGACATGATGACCAAGGTGGTCACAAGGGATAAACTAAAGCTATGTTCAGCTTTGGTTGGCCTTCGCGGATGACTAGTGAAGGGTTGAGAAGCTTGCTCAGAGGAAAAATCAGTCTCTAAGTGGGATATTGTTATGTTTGTGGAGCATATTTTCATGTTAAAGTGTGGTACACCTTCTATGTGTTACACTTAGGTATATTTACGGTGGTCCCGCTCGCCGTTGAGCGGGTCAGGGGGGTTGGGGGGCAAAGCCCCCGAAGAAAATTTTCATGGGTGGTTTATTAACCCATGGGTAATGGGTAACCGTTATGGGCTGTTTTTGGGCCCATGGTTTTTTCTTTTTCCCATTGTTTTGATACCCACGGTTTTGTATCAAACTGCTTAAGCAGTTGTCTATTTATATGGTCTTATGCATATGATAGATGTACAAGTAAATGTATTGCAGATGTGTTTTGAATTCAGCTGTGAATTCTGTAGAGTTTGTTGAGCATAGCTCCAAACGGATCTGGGTATTGTATTGAGAGAGCGGTGGCTTGTAATAAAATCTGAGCAAGTGATTCTTGGTGGACGTAGCCCAAATTGGGTGAACCACGTTAAATCTTGTCTCTTTGTGTTGTGTTATTTATTCTGCACTTTTATTTGAGATCTGTAATATTTTCTGCATATTAGTTTCTACTGTTGCGATTCTGTAAGGGATTATTCCGCATATTTTTATCCCTTATTACCTAACAATGACAGTGCGTGAGGCCCTAGTCTATCAATAATTGTTCCTAAGGGCACGTGCATAGGGGGAAAGTACATGGAGATCCAGAGGAAAGGAATGAGCTACATTAATGATCCCAACAAGGTGTTTTGCAGTGCGTCTTCCAAAGCACCATCCCAACAGATCAACTCGTGGCAATGAATTTATTTTATGAAGAAGTTGCATACCCTCGGAACAAGCAAGATGCTCTCTTAGGTCAATTGAGTCCCACATCAATGAACCAGTGTTCGAGGTAAGCCAAGGGGAACTAATGAAAATTCTTGAGTCAAAAGGAGACAACCCCTTTGTAAATTCTTAGCAGCTTTCAGATGAGTAGCTATGCAACATGCTCAACAAGGTCTCAGTTGAGGTTGAAGCTAGGATATTTGGATGAAATTATAGGATAAAATTTCTAGAAACATAACTAGAAAAGGAGGAAAAACTAGAAAAGAAGGAGGAGGAGATATAAGAGAAGGCCAAGGAATTAAATTAGGAGGAGTTAATTAGCGCTTAGCTAAAGCGGTGAGCTTGGGGAAGAAAAGGCAAGGTTGCGTGAAGTACATAAGAAGGTAGAATCCATCACAGATGTGATTGTTTATGAAGTATCCCAACTTAACGCCACCCATGCAAAAGTATGGATCTTCCCTTGAGTTCCTTGAAGACCTAATGCGCATCCACACCATGGAGACGCAACCTCTAGCCTTAGAATCCGCGAAAGAAGTAGCAGCGTGCCTGGATAAGGAGGATAAATTAAAGGTAGTAGCAATCATGGCTGAATATAGTCAAAGTCCTTGCTGATGTAAATATTGTTGCCCATACCGCTGAGGCTGCATATGACAATTGTGCAGACATAGATAAAGTGACAAGTATTCTGTTTGCACTAAATATGAAGCGAGAGCTTAAAGAGTTCCAAGAAAATAACAAAGGGAATAGAGTAGAACGGGAAGATAGAATCCTGGCCGAGGTTGAAAAGAAGTCAGAATTTATTGAGACCCTAAGGGGTACAATCAAGAACTGGGTAAAGGAGCTATACCCACATATTACTAGAAGGATGGATGCACTTGAGAACATGGGTAAGGAGCTGGAAAAAAAAAACTGACACTATGAATGCTCAAGGAGATGGACTGAGTTTTGGGGAGCTAAGTTCCCTAGTCGGCGACCTCTGCCAAAGAGCACAAAACAAATTCTGATGCCTAGAACAAAGTTGGAGGTCGAATTGCAAAAAGGTTTTCCTAGCTTGTTATAATAATGCCATCACTTCCCTATTCTTTCTTCTTTCCCAAATTCTTCATCCCCTTATTCTTTTCCCAATAAGTTGAGTCTATTGTGATTCTTTATTTATTGGAGAAGTGTTCCCGCAGGTGGAGAACATGCGTAGTGTGGGGTGATATTGGGACCCTAAAATATTGGCTAAGTGCACAAAGGTGCATGGGTGCACAAGACTGAAGTTAAGAAATGGGCGCGCAAGGAGAAGGCATGCAAGGTAGCATTCTAGGAGGGTTTTAGAAGGGATGTGTTACACGCCGAATGATAAGGTCTCAGGACTTATCCATATTTGGCATATCAAGCAGGAAACGAGAAAAATGTGACCCGACTACGCATGTGGAGTGAATAAGGTGCCATCATGGCAACAGGTTGGCCCAGGAAGGAATATGCTCTGCGATGGAAGCTTTTAGAAGACCATCATGGAAAATAATGGAGAGCTCAAGCCTGGAGGAGCATACTCCCATGGAGGACCACATTTAGATACTTGGAGCTGGATCTGAGGCCGCAGAAGGATGAGTTGGCACTTCAGGTTGCCTATAAATACAAGTGCTCATAGAAGAAAAAGATACACAGAGAGAGGAAGAAGGAGTGGAGCTCTGTAGAAATGTTTCCAAGGAACTCTGTTTGGGTTGGGTAGATTAAATATAGGAGAATAATGTATCAAGGACTTGGGGTTATAAAATTTCTTTTTGAGAGCTAAATGATATGGATCTAGTTATGATGCATGAATTTGGTCTTCCATAATGTGGTGCTTTGTAGTAAGCCTAATGAATGTAATGAGGTTACCAAGTTAATTGAATATGATCTTTCTTGGTTTAGATTCATACACGATTCTTCATATTTCCCTTTCATGTATGTTTATAATATGAATATGAATTCCTATGAATTTTCCTTTCTTTTTTGATTCAGTTCTTTAAGTTTGTTAAAGTATCTCTGTCTATAATGACTACAATGATCTAGAGCCATTCTGAGCTCTATGATGTTCATATGTTTCATTCCCACTCATTTCCTTTAAATTTTGGATCATAAATGATGTTTTACCTCTCAACTCACATAAAAGAGAGATTCGGTACCCGTGTGTGCCTTGAGTGAGCACCCAACACCGGCTAGGTGATAGGTAGGCATGCATGGGATTCCCTTGTTTTTTGGTGGGTCTAAAAATGACTACACCTTCCCTTGCTCTTTTTTTGGCTAAATTTTTCTATAAATTTCCTTGGGGACAGTCTCTTGCCATATGAGGACTATTACAAGGGAAGCACCATGCGTTTGGGTCTTCTTCCAAAATTTTTTGCTTGAGTACCATTTCCCTTCCTCTATTGGGTGGGATAGTCTGAAGTGGTGTTGGAACTGGGACAATTTGGTTATATGACTACACCAGAGACATCCTCTGGGTGTTTTGATGTTGTGGGTGATACACAGGTCTGCCACCCTAATAACTTTGATAATTTTGTCTTGGGTAAGCACTCTGATTCCTTTTAAGATTTACTATCTCATTAGATAAGTTTTTGAGGATATTTTTAACTTCCTTCATCTTGGGAGAATAAGATGATGATGTTGTAGTGTGGATAGGATTTGTGTGAGAGGATGGGTAATTATATATGGACACAGGGGATTGGGTAGAGCTCGAGATTTGTGCTTGTGGAAGGGGAGATATTTCAGGTTATTTGAAAAGGGACTCTTGGAGGGAGCTTACCGACATCTATTAAATTGTTCTCGGCTTGAACCAAAATATCATATGTTTGTGGTAAAGAGTCCCCTCCTAACGATAGAATCATCAAAGAAATATCTAAATTTAGATCTTTCAAGTAAAAGACAATAGCCATACCTATAGGAGACCTTGCTAGAACAAGAATCCTTTGCCATGTTTTGTGAAATCTAGTGTTAAAATAGGTCATAAGTTCTTATGAACCCTTCTTGATGTTGATGAATTGTTGTAAGAGCAAAGATATATCTCCTTTCTCACTGAAGCTTCTTACCAAGAAATTTCCTAGTTGGTCCCAAGTGCCAATAGAATTAGGATTTAGGGACCAGTACAAATCTAGAGCCTCCCCTTTAAAGGAAACAACTAGTAACCACAAGGCGACGTCATGTTCCTTGATATAATATACCATGCATATTTCTACGATGTCCTGAAGGTGTTCCTCCAAAGTTTTGAAGTCTTCTCCACTAAATTTTGGCAATGCCTTTAGTGCATTTTCCAGGATATGATTCCACACCACTAGGGGTATTGGTAAGATGAGTGGACTCCCTTGATTCCATGAAACAGACTATCTCAAAGGCTAAGGTGGTTTGTGAACCATTAAGATAGGCCTAAGAATTCTAGTTGATTGTAAGAAATGCCTACCCAATGGAGGTGTTGAGAGAGCTTAGTTCAGAGGAGACGAAGACCTCTAAATTTATCTACCTCTTATGTTCCTCGATGGGGATAACTATAGATATTCAAATGCACCTTCTTCTTTTGTTATCGATCTTGTTTGCATCTGTCTCGTTAACTAGAGAGGACTAAACTTAATAATATTTAAAGTAGTATATTTTTTACGATGTATTCTTCATATGTGTAGCTATTTGATCCTCCAGGGGCTAGGAGATTCCAACAAAACGTAACTTCATTTGACGTTTAATCTTTTACTCATCCTACTAGGCATGCCAGGAAAATTATTGATGATTATCTTTGCGGATGAACCGTCAAAGTCGTGGGATACCTTAGGGTTATGGGATGCGCCCCCTAAGATAACCTCCAAGTTTTATAGAAGTTGGATCTTCTCTGTTGGTGTGAGGTAAGGGTCAGAGGAAAAAATAAAACAACATGAAAAACTAACTGAGGTGATACACCAAAAAGTTATTTTAAAAAGGCACTTGGATAGATTCTGAAATAACTGTTAGAATAGTCAAAGAGAGTTTAACATGGTATACTATTCTTAGTAGTATCTTAAACTATCAAAGGCCAAGAAGGTACAAAAAATAATTATATGTAGACTAATAAATTCATATAAAAGACCCAAGGGCATATAACACGATAAATATTCAACATTTATCTAAAAACTATAAGCAATAATGGATGAAGAACATAGACTATTGAGAACTAAAATGCATAGAACAAGAGCCCTTTATTTATAGAGAAAATAATATATAAGACTGATAATGGCACGAATTACACCTTTCTTCTACAATGGAGCCTTGTTAAGGCTAGTAAACACAATAACTAAGAATAATTTCCTTTCTATAGTTCTGGAGTCTTGTTTTTGATATTATTATTTTGCACCCCCCTCTTTTGAGATCAGAACATTATTTTATAGACCCCCTTGGATCTTGTTTCAATGTCGGGAATCGGATCTTCCACAACCCACATTTAATTTTCCTATAAAATATTTCATTTTTTCAAGAAATATCTCAACCACTTGTCTCGGTGTTTACAATCACATTCAATTTTCCCAGCTCCCAAGCCTTTTGATCCTTTGATTGGTCCATTTAGTGGTGATGACTCTTCCCTGCCACATGGAGATCATGTGCTAGTTTGAGGGCCTTTCTTGGGGATTTGTCTCCAAACCTGTGCCTAGGTGACACATGGAAGCCTTGCACAAGTTTTGAAAAATAAATCCTTTTGAAGCCTCTATTTGAAACTTGTTCAGGTTGACAATGGAGATCCTAGTGAAAAATTACTGAGCAAATAATTTTCAGCAGCCTATAACTCTAGGTTACTTTACCCAGCTTATGTTACTTGGACGATGTTAACTAGATTTCAAAAATATGGTCCCAACCTCGACAATTCTTCCACGACCATAAATTGAGACTACATTGCAGGATATGTAGGGTTGCATGCAGATCCTAATCTCTTAGCCAAGAATGTCTAACTTCTTAGTTGATGTGCAAATATTTTCAAAAAGTAACTAGGGGATTGGATTTTTAGATGTAGGAATTTTTGGATGTCGGTTTTGTGGGAAAAGTTGGAGCCTGATTGCACAATGGCAATTTTTTATGAATGTCTAAGGCGAATAAGTTCATTGGGTATAAAAACTAGGTCATGTTGATAAGAGTGTCATATCTTCGTAGAACAATATTAACTTGACAGTTGTAAGTGAAGATACAACAAAGAATCGTCATGTTACTGCTACTTCTAAGGTTATCTAAAAATATGGTCAGTAGGTATGTAAAGAGGAATAAGACATTCGATAATTATACCATGGAAGAAAATAGGGCACTAATGTGTAGAAATCCACGTTCTGATAAAATTGAGGATAATATTGTGAAGATAGTTTATGATTTTTGAATTAGAGGACTCATCCTTCTCTAAACGCGAGGGATGTTTTAAAACATAGGATAGATCACAATAACTATGATGAACATATAAAACATTGGCTTGAAATAACTCAACATGAGATGTACATCAAGTTTACAGAAGAACATCCAGATGTTAATATTAGACAAAAACTGTTTGAGAATTTTAAGCCTTGGTATGTGTGAGCTGATAAAGTCCTTGAAACATGTTGTTACCGCTATCATGTTGAGTTTTATTATCACTATCAGGTACACAAAAAATTATATTACATATATTGAGGTGTGCTTTCATTTATAGGCTTATTAGAAATTTGATTAAATTTTGTTTTATGAGATGTGATTTAATTTATGTATTTCAAAATCTATGTTTTTTTAGGTGTATAGAAAGTTATGAGAAACATCAAATGGTCTAGAAAATGCTCCCCTACACGTGTGAGTGAATTCATAGCTTCTATTCTTTGCACAATATCCAATGATCATGTCAACGATCGTATGGCTTGCATCAAAGGTGTTTGTGACAAGTGTGGGGACTTGAAATTATTTCCAGAAACAAATGAAGACTTGGACATAGTTCAAATGGTGACTTGCAAGAGGTGATTAATAAATAAAGAAAATATATAATTATTTTTAAATTTGGATGTACATATTTTATTTTTATTTTTATGTTTACTGCAAATGAATATAACAAGTTGTCCATTATGTATTGATTTTGTAGGTTCAAATACATAAAATATTCAACACGACTTGGAAAGAATGCAACCAGGTTGGATTTGGTAGAAGAGGAAATCCCCATTGCTGCATTCATGCAAATTTTCTGAAGTTTGATTAGTCCATACATCAAACATTCTCACTATGCAAAGTGGTAGGCTACACAATTCAAGACCAATAGAGACACATTCCCTATTGGTTCCATATTGTTCATGGTTGATTTTGCTGAGAATTACTCATTTTCTCATCAAAAAGAGATTCAAACACAATATTATCATACTGACCAGGTTACCATCATGGTTCAAGTATTTTATAGGCATGCACAATTGGATTTGGATGGGGTTGAAAGTACAGATGTGAGTTGAGTGATCAAGAAGGAGTATCACTTATATATAAGTGATGACAAGGAACATGACACCCACTTTGTGCAACATTGTTTTGGTTTTTTTTTCAATATCTTCATCAGCAAGGAGTACAAATAGATCAACATTTTGTTTAGTCGGATGGTTGTGCATCACAATTCAAATCCTCTCACCCTTTCTTTACACTCAATCACTATCATCATCATCATCACAAAATACCTCATTTATGGAGTTTTTTTTAGAGTGGTCATGGGAAGGGAGAACACGATGGTGTGGGTGCATGCATCAAACATGCTCTAAAGAAACAAATCTTTGATTATGAGGGAGATCGATTGTTTGATGCCCACACCATTGTTGAATGGTGTAAGAAACATTTTCTAGTTTAGGATTCAACCTCACAGGCTTCAACCCCACACATAGTGTTTTTGGAGATAACAGGTATGCACATTTAAAACATATGTATCTTGATGTGAAATTGATTACAAGTTACAATGTAAAAATTTTACCTACATGTTTTTTTTCTTAATTTTTATGTTTGAACATTTAAACTTTATTGATTTTGTACATGATTAATCAGGTATTGATCAAAGGAAAAAAGCATGGATGTGAAAGGATTCCTAATTCTAGGTCTTTGCACTCTGTGATGACTGTGGATAGTAATAACTGGACAATTTGTACAAGAGATTATTCTTGTTTTTGTTATGAATGCATGAAAAAATCATATTTAGAGTGCAATAGTCAAAAACATGGGTATGTAGGTGAGTGGAAGAAAGTTCCTTTAGTTGTGGATGACTCATATGGATCAGATCATGATGATAGTTTTGAAGATGTGCCCTTGATTTCACTTGATTATGACCACATATCTGGACTGGTTAAACAAGGTATTTTTTATTTAAAAGGATTATATAATTTGATCATTGAATTTATATGTATAATTTATAGTATACATATCATTGAATATTTATTTGCATTTTTTGTAGGTGATGTATTTGTAGTCATTGCAGAAGAAGACAATATTGAGAAAGTGGATTACTACTTGTTGTGTTGCACACAAGAGAGAACAAAGCTAACATGTGAAATAACAAGTGAGGAGACAACATTTTATACTGGATTGGTTGTAGTGCAGGGAACATATTTAACAAATGAAAGCCATCCAAAGTGGGATTCACTTTGTTGATTATGAACCACACAAGAAGGTATATCATTACACCCATCACATAGTTGCTACCAGGTTACAATTGCATCAGGTGAAGACTAAAAGTTGTCAATGCAAAAAATGGAGACTAGATGTAGAAGATCATGAAAAATTTTTACAGGTCATTGAACAATGAGCTGAGCCACTTGGTATTATATAGAAGGACCTATAATATTATATATTGATGTCTTCTGAATGGAATATTTTCTCTATTTTATTTTTCACTTTGGCATATATATTTGACAAATTTCTTGTTATGAATTAAAATTCATAACCTTTAGTCCTATATATGTTATGGATTACAATTTCTTGTTATGAATTTAAGCTTATACTAGATGGGGTTATGATTATGTATGTATGTGATGATTCTTATTACTACACTTACACTCCTATTACACATGATTGTACATATGTTTCTATTAGTTGAGGTATACAACACACAAATCAATTTTCCCTTCTTAATTGGATTTTAAAACATCTCAAGATACCTTTATGCAAATTCAAATGTTCACCCATAAATTTAACAAAAGGACAATGGAATAAGTTGGGAACATTATACCAAATACATGTAATGAAGCATGGTTGGTTGACTATAGAGTGTCCTACCATATTAATTTTCATAGTTATTAATTAGAAAAATAAATTAGGAGTGTGATAGTGGTAATTTATTTATACGATATTTTTCTACTCACTAGATTGTGGGTCAAGGAGGTGAAGTTAAGGTTCAAAGATGGAAGGTTCAAAGATGGAACCATCATTATTTTTGTAGAGAATAATATTTACTTTAGTATGGAGGATGGGTCATATTTTTGAGAAATAATTATGCATTCCATAATAGAAAGGAATTGTGGACACAAAGGAATTGTATGAGGTATACATAGTGTACTATTCAATTATATAGTTTCCATTAGAGAAATTTCATTAATCAAGTGTAATAGTTTTTTTTGTAAAACATATTCTACACAAATATTTATGTCTAAATATTATTTTAGGTCAATTTTTGAATATATAGGTATTAACATAAGTGTTCGAATTGTACGTAATTATTGAGTAAAAAATTAATCTTAATTCCAAATTCAATATTGATATATCATGTATTCCCAATCACTCCATCAAATTCCATGTTCTAGCACAAATACCTCTATACATTCCACACTTATCCAAAATCTTGAAATGGTTAGCATGAAACTCTTCATAACAGGAAAAATCAAATTATAACACTTTCTCATAGATTTCAAACATCAAGTAATAAGAGGGTCACTTCAAATGAAATACCCTTTTCTACCCATCTTTGTTTCTTTAAATTTTAATTGTTTAATGAAAAATAAGATCCTTCACATCATATTGGATCTTTTCACACTTCTTTTATAAAAGCATGATGATAACCTATTGTTTAATAATCTCCCTGGAAGCCAAGTAAGGATTATGTTATCGATTGGTTTTATAATCTTCCACATGAATTTATTAATTGTTTAACAAAATTTGAGTTGATGATTTCTTAGCTCATTTTCAAATTAACATTGGCATGAAGGTCACATTTTCTAAATTAGTTGAAACTATGCAAAGTACAAAAGAACATATTAGTGGTCTTATATGTTTAGATTCAAAACAATGGTTATTAAAAATAACTTGTGAGCCATCAAATAGTGAGATCCAAAGTCTTTTGTTGATATTTTCTTTCAATAATTAACTTGTGAGCCATCAAATAGTGAGATCCAAAGTCTTTTTTACATTCAATTATTAAAAAAAAATGTTTTACATTCCTATGTCTCCACATGAGGTTTGCAATGTTATTAGAGAATTCTAAACTAAGCTTGCACAAATGTTCTTAAGTATGGACCCAATATTTTTTATTCTTCCAAATTTCTATATAATTTAAGAATATTATAATATTTTTCCAACTAAGAACGACACTATGAACATAGTAATTTCTATAGAACAACCATTTTAGAATGTTATTTTTTAATAAAGAGAAATGAGACAATCCAATATGATCAAAGAGAATATGCAACAATTTTTGGAGAAATTGATTGATAATGACACGTTTACTTTATTCAAGTGAGATAATTAAATCCTTCAAGATTCATAAAGATCTCATTGAGAGAAAACAAATCCAAATAGAAGGAGCACACACTGACACAAACAATGTCAATCAATCAATGACTCCTCCAAATAGATATTTTAATATTTTTGTAGAGCCTCTTCTAAACAACCATGGACAAGAAAACAATGTAAATGTGCATGTGATTGATGATAAACAAAATATTTATAAAACAAAATAGCATTTAGCTACAAATATCATCCCATTAATAACTTTTTTAGTACTTTAATCGATGCAAGGATGACATTTTCAAAAGAATACATCACACTATAATAATCATATCCCATCCTTCTCACAACTTACAATTCCAATCTCTTTCATGAAACCCAAACTTATATTTTTCTCTCTCCCCATCCCACAACATACTCATTTCTAAGAGAACCTTACAATGAAAGATGCATGAAAAGTGAATAAGAATCATACAAGTAAAACCCATAAGTATACCATCTCTCTTAGCCTCACATTTTGGTCTTCATATGTTCAAAATTTAGTTGTTAACCTCAATCAATGTTTTTAGAAGTAATTATTTGATGCTCATAATATGCAAGAGGATAAATAAAAGCCAATTTATTATATTTAAGATTCTTCTTCTATGATTTACACTTAGTATTTTTTGGAATTGTAAGGGGCATATTATATTTTTTCTAAAAAAACATTGACATCAAATTCATAGTGAGTAATTGAGATAAAGTAATATTGCTTTTGAAATTTACTAGACTTTTTTGTTTCCTTAGTTCAATCTTACATTTCTTAATAAAATGACCCTTTCCAATTTAGGAAGTGCTCTAAGAACATGCTTTAATGATATTTGTAATTTTATGCTACATTACATATCAAAATATAAAATTCATGTCTAATGAATATGTATAAAAATATAAAATTCATGTCTAATGAATATATATACACATGTGATGTATCTAAGTCATATATCAAAATATAAAAATCATGTCTAATGAGTATATATACATGTCTAAAATCTCGTGTAAACACATAGATATACATGTACATGATGAAAATTAGAGTACAACATGTATCATTGAAGTCTCTGCCCTGCAGTAGGACACGTACAAGACCCCTCACTAGGCTTTGTTGCACCCTACATGTTAATAAAAATAAATATGCACATCAGAAACTATATATAACATATTATTTATTAAAATTTATAAGCAAAATTCTACAAAATTTTCTTGATTAATTGAATAAATCATATAACATATATGTACAATTGATTACCTCAGTATCTATCTATGTGCAGTGGATGTTGGGAGTATCTACACTATGTGTAGATCTCTGTCTGTAGATCCCTGTGAAAAAAATAAATTAAATGTAAGAAGTTCATAAATTTAAGTTTTTTGAATAAAGTTCATTAATTTCACAAATTTCAATTTAGATTAAATATTAATTCTAAAACACAATAAAAATAGATATATCTCTACATGTATATACCTCCGCGGAATGTGTCTCCAAATCTATGGGACCACCACCAACAATTGTCTCATGTTGACCCACGACCTCAACACAAAAAAACAATGAGCCAAGATGACTCATTCCCTGAACATCAAGATCCATGTTGGGCTCATTCAAGAGCTATGTATATGTCATATGAGATGTAAGTGAATTGTATGCATTATTGAAAATATTAAGCAATGCATTACCAACGGTAATATCTCATCAATTAAGATCGTACAAGTATCAATCATTGAATTTGGTTACTCTGCATCTGCCAAGAGTTTTACGTATGTAATATCCACCAAGGCATCATCCTCACCTCAATTTGAATGCTTCCTCTAAATTGTGACCTATCTTGTTAATGAAAATTTACAGTCGGTGGGGAAATTCAAACCTGCCAAGTATTAAGCCAAAATGTGGATTGTCTGGGACAACTGTACAACTCTATTCCAGGTATTCTAATTTCTTTGAGGCTTGATTTTATTAAGCACATACCTCCTCATCTATGTTGTATGAAGTCATTTTGGATCTATATTATTGTTCCATCGCCTAATCAGAAAGTGTTCAATCTGACATCTGTAAGGAGGGTTATGCCCAACATCAAATCTACATGGATCCTTATCTAACTCACGTGTCGTGATTTTAAATTTCAAACCTTGGTGACACCACGTAGGACAGAAATGACAAGCATAGAAGGATCCAAGCATAGAAGGATCGATCCAAGCATGAAAACATAATAACACAATCTTCAACAATCAAATCCTACAGCAGATTCCACCTCGTAAGCATCTGATGACGTTGGAGAACAGAGACATGTCCTCAATATTTTCTTTCATTGTTTATCTACCTTGCTGAAGGCCATTCCAAAATCCAAAAATCCAAAATTTGCTAAGTTGTATATTGGTCAGTCACTTGGTCAAAATTCTAATATAGTTTTTAAAAGGTGACTGTGTGAAAGGGTTTATTATTGTCATATTTGGTTCATTTTTTGGAGTTTCAAAACGGAAAAAAGAAATATAATCAAAAGATTTGATGGGAAAGACTTCCACACATGGAAGGTAGGAACCCAAATACAATTGATCAATAAAGACTTATAGGACATTGTCAATGGAAAAACTAAAAAAATGCATGATGTAGATGAAGCAGTGAAATAGGAAAGTAAGGATAAAAAAGAAATAGTAATTATTGGTCTTGGACTATCTAATGCATATTTGCATTATATTGATCCAACCAAGTCATCTAATAACATTTAGGTGACATTGAACAAGTTATTTGGATCTCAAGTAGGTAGTGCAACAATGGCGCCGAAGCAAAAACATTTCAGGCTCAAGATGGGAGAAAATGATAATATGGTTCAGCATATCAGTAAGTTTCAATCCATTTTGAACCAATTAGTAGGAATAAACGTTGAGGTGGATAAAGAATATGCTAAAGCAATCTTACTAAACAGTTTGCCAAAAGATTATTTGAATATTTTTTTTACTCTTAGTAAGATCAATCCTAGTTTGGAAAATTTAATTTCCTCTTTGCTTGATGAAGAACAAAAAATAAAAAAGGTTTGTACTAGAAAAAGAAAGAGTAATAATTGCAAAAAATAAGTCAACCTTTAAGAAAAATACACATCAATCAAAATCTTCAAAGAAAATACCTTCTATGTCATTATTGTAAACAACCAAGACATGGTTTTGTGAATTGTAAGAAAAAATCTCAAGATCTCTTAGATGATAAGTTGGATCAAAAGGATTTAGTTGCTAAATAAGATGATTGGAATGATTATTCTAATCCTACAAGTGATAATGAACTTATTGGTTATCCAAGTCATGAATATTATTTGTACTGAGAATCTATAATTTTATTGGAGGTTTGAGGCAACAAAGGTAGGAGAACAATCAATGTCCTCAAGTTCGTCAATATCTCAAAGGCTGCAAATTACTTTAGTGACATTTTTTTTTCTTTGTGTGTGATGAATAAGAACATATGAGCATTCGTGTTCATGTGTGTTGTACAATTTCTATGTTTTCCCCTTGATGATGATGATGATGTGGATATTTGTGCCATTAAGACTATTGTGGGAAGTGTTCTTGATTAGATTGACTTGATGGTTGATGTGAATTGGTTGATGGGTCCCAATTCATGTATTCACCTAGATAGGTTGATGGGCCCCTATTCATGGATGATATATAGTTCCAACAGTCAATGTTGAGTATTGAGACCATGTGTAGGATACAGAGAGGCATGTTGCTTGGTTAAAGATGTTGTTCTTCACCATGTTCACACTAAGGGAAGAATGTTAGGGTATCTTTATTAGTGTTTACGTTATGGTGTGTATATGTTTAGTATAATTTATAACATGAAGTTTTTTTAACAACTTCATGTATTTAGTTTTTTATTTGTAGAGTTATTTAAACAACCAACGTACATAAGAGAGTTGTTTAAACAACTCATGTACATAGGAGATTTGTTTAAACAACATCCTTGATTATAGGAAAATACTTTCTTATATATTGTAATATCTCATATGGTGGATTCAATAGAATATGATCAATGTCATTCTCTATGTGCAATTTGATTGTCCCTAATAAAGCCTAAATATGCAAGTAAACGTCCAATATTTATATTAATAAATTGTAAAGTAATGATGAAATAAAATCAATTTTAATTAAATTAAGGTTAAATTTTCACACACCGGAATAGAAATGTGTTGAACATTGGGTATCACGATCCTAGGAACAGGAGGTGTGACTGTAGCAACTGCAATAGTACCCTGAATAGAAGATACACTTTTGCTCTCCTCTATAAAATCTAAAACCCCCGATAGTGGAACACTGTAATGTCATGCAATCACCTCATATGCACGCAATAATTTAGTAGCCATGATGCATCCCAGCCAATGTGTTTGAGTGGGATCTGTGACTGCCTTGAAGTCATTAGGGGAAATCAAATTTTCATTAGCATATACCTCACTACGTCCATCGCTACTACCACTAGCTCATGTATTGTTAGTACCACATCTCTCAAGGTACTAACCCACCCACACGGTGAGAAGAGATCAATCGGGTCTTGCGAGAAATTCTCACAAGACCCTCTATAGCACCCTCATAAGCACTCATAATGACAGGCAATGCGACATCCTCAAAGTCTACTAAGAAAGGGTATGGCCTCACTACAATTTGTTGCATGTCAACAACTAGAGGACCTCCCTCTTGTTGATATGTAGCCATGTGGCTAATGAAGCCACGCCCCTACCCATAGTAATTATGGATATCTAAATAGTTCACCTTTAGGTTTAGGTGAACCTCCACATGTAGCATCAATATGAAATATGATGGTAATTGGTCATTATTTGGAAATTGAACTTGGGAGGCCACAAATCTAGGATAAATCAAGCATGCACAAATGGGACATGAACATTTTTTTACATAATATTCCCTTACTTTCGGTTGGCTTGCATAAATCCTCCAACAAGACGCCTTAACGACTTCCTTATCAAGAAGTTGTAATACAACCTTATTATATCCTACATCACCTGACACACTTGATTATAATGAATTTGTAATTTTTTTGAGTGACTCAGGCTCAAAAGGGTTGTATGTTTTCAAGTTTTTTTGTATTTTTCGAAGATCAACCAATATTTTTTGACAATGGGTTTTATAGTACCCAACTGTAGTTGGATCCTCAAGAATAGATTACAATTTTTCTATCTCTAAATTTTTCCTCTCAAACAAATTAGTAGTTGAAGAGGCCATGAATGTAAAAAAAAGAAAGTAAAATTCAATTTAGAATACTATTTTTGAAACCGTAAACCTAAGTAAATTGATAAAATTTCACATAATTTTAAATTTCTTTTCCAAAAAAATAATGCAAAATATACTTTTCCTATGCTAAAACTAAAGTAGAGTAAATATGGAATTATACATCAATTGTAGAATAAATCTAATGGGACAATTGATACAATCAATGTATTTATGTACAGTGTGATCTTGCTCCTTATACATTTATTATTTTTTTATAAACCAACAACAAACGTTACATGAGAAAATACTAACAATAGAGTTATATGCAAGCTAACACAAACATCTGTAATGCCACAGAAAACCATGTTTCCACAAACATTTGTAATGCCACAAAACACCATGTTTATTATTGAGTATTGTCAATTTTATCACAAAGATTTTAAATTTGTAAGCTACCATGTTGCAAAAAGGATTCCTGTGATAAAGTTGTGGATTGAGGCATGTCAAATATAAAAAATGAAATTGTTCTTGAGGAAGGCAAAAAGTAAGCACACAATAGGGGAATTAGTTAATGAAATGAAGTAATATGATGAACATTATAACCATTTGAATGAAGAAGACATAATGAATTGTTTTTAGAAAGAAAACACTAGCTTCAAGAACATAAAAATATGTCATAAATAGACCTCATATCAAAGTGAAATTGTTTTTGGGTCATTTTTGCACAGCAAGTAAAAGAAATTTTTAGGACTACTCTACTAGGTTCCTAAAAATAGTAATTGTCAACTTAATAATTGCGTTAAAAGAAGATGAAAACATACTCTGATGTACACTGAACACAAAAAATTGTGAATCTAGGTCATGATAAAATCAATTTAAGTAAAGGGGTAAGTACTACATAGGAAGTTATGTTGCCAACAACCTAGGGTTTCAGTTTTTTTAGGTAGTTCCTTTTCCAACAACCTTGGGTCCTTTGTTTCCACAAAAAAACAAGTTTGAACATACCTTGGTGTTTTCACTGGTCAGCTATGGGCTCATGTAGGTCGGTTATGGGCTCCTTGGTTAGCTATGGGATCGTGTAAGCTCTGGCTCTATCTATATTCATGCAAAGGGAGGCAAAAAGAGGAAATCTAATATCCTTTGTGCCACCTCCAATATATAGGTTGGGGGTTCATGCGAAGGTGATTTTCCCAAAGGGGGGCTCACGTGAACACCGCCTTCATGCGAACCCCTTTCCATGCCATACATGGAATTTTCATACACTACGTGGCACTTTGATTGAAGGGGGTTCGCGTAAAGGAGGTATTTTCATGAACCCCCCTAATTACCTACCCCGCCCAACCTCCCACTCACATTTTTGGGACATGGTGTGGGACATAATATCATGTTATGACCCTACAAAGACTAGAAACAACTCTACCCACCAATGTGAGGCCTGTCATGGATGGTATGCCTCTGTACACCATGCGTCATCCCCATCTACTAGTTTGATTGTTGCATCTGCCTCATCTAGCCCTGGAGGTACTAGCTATGCTCATATGGGATATGGTCTAGCTCCAACCCTCCTCTGTGCCCTAATGGATCATAACCACACATATGTCTATGAGAAAACATCCTGAGCCATACCAAACTATCGTGAAACCTGCTCAACCTGAAATAACTCATCCACCCCTAAAAATCGATCCTCTAACCACATAGTTCAATGCACGGATCGTAGATCTACAACATCCTCCAACCATCCTAGGTAGTCTCAGTATGGCCTCCATATAATGGCCTTTGGCCCCATAAAATCTATCATAGCTCTATATGAATATATCTCCATCTTCTTCCCACATACACCTACCCATCTCTCAGAAAACATGTCTAGCCTTGCCCAATCTCCCTGCAGTCCACCAATCGACCTCAACACTACAATATGCTCATAGGCCCATACATGTAATATTGTCATAACACCAATGCCACCTCCATGCTCCTCTAGTTTAAACCTTTATAGATCCCTATACAAGTTGGCAAACATACATCATGCCCAAGCATACGTAGTGCTCTCCTCCTCTATCTGGTGGCAAATATCATGCATCTTATATAAGATGCCTACACCACCACCTTCTACTACAATCAATGACACTATCACCACGATAATAAAATTCTGCAATCACAGAACACACGATCTCAGAAACTCGTCTAGGCTAATATGATCCTTGGTAGGAATGCGAGTCCCCAAAAATACTCCCTAGATTCCCTCATATGCCTCTGCATATCATCCATTGTAATAACGTGTACCCTCTCTCCAACAATAGGTAATCATAGTATGTGATATACATCCTCTACCATGACTTTCATCTCTCATGTAGGTAGCCAAAAGGTACACGTATCTACACACCATCTCTCACACAATGATGTCAGCATAGGCATATTATGGGGAACATCCCCTATCCTCACTATGTACCACAAACTGACATGGTCTAATACAACCCAATCCTTATTTGAAAACCCCAATCTAAGAAATGTACTCAAATGACATACACCATGAAACTCTATTGAGTGGATATCCCTCAACACACCAAAAAATAATAATAATAACATTAACACATCAAACATATAAAAAAAACCACTTACAAATTCAACATACATCAAACATTCAAATTTACAATTCTCTAGGTTCAGCTCATGCTCTCTATACACGGGCACCAAAAAGTAGGACTGGGGTGCCCAAGAGCATGATACTAGCACCCATGTCTAGGCATGCCTATGCCAAAGGTCACTAGCACCTTCACTACTCTTGTCTAGGTCAAAAAAGTTGAGAGAATCTGTTGGTTGTCAAACTTGCACCCGTGTCTAGGATCTGGAAGAATCAATTCATTTGAAACAACAATGGAACCATCTCCAAGTTGTGGGAACTTGCGTGCTTGAGATGGATCTCCAGAGAATTCCAGTTCCTCTACCTATTTCTACTACTACTGCTACTCCTAATTCTAAAAGTGAAACCTAAGCTAACAATGATAAAGGACCAGGGATAGAAGGATAACAAAATGAAAATGAAAACTAAACTACAAGGGATGAGATAACACCAGAAAAAGTGGGATGAACACTATCTGTTCTGAAAGAAAATGAAGGATAAATCATAAGGGAAGATTATGCACATGTAGCACAAACCAAAATGCATTTACAACATCAATTTGATGAAACGAAACTAGAAAATGGAGCTACAAGGAACTTAAAGTGACACAACAAGAATACAATGTAAAAGTGAGGCAAGGAAGGATAATATACCATGTTATGACAGAGAATAACCACAAAATAATGCTTCTATTACTTCCAGGTATGCAAAATTAGTTACAATGGTGTTTAAAGGTCAATATTCACATACATGAACCAAATCTGGAGGTCTGTGACTCAGAATGTAGAGATATAGGATCCTTAGAAAATACTAAAGGATGTAAAATGTCCAACCCTTTACAATGAGCCAAGCTCTTACATTTACAGATGAAATGATGGAAGAAGAGAGGAGAAGGAGGGAAATCCAATTTTGAAACACAACACCCAACAAAAAGCATTGAATGCCTACAATTTTTCCTGCAATTATACAAAATACACTTCCCCATATCCGTTTGGCATGTATGAGAAGGAAAGAGGTGAGATCCATATAAAATTAGGTGGTTGGAGCAATCAGATTTTCTCATTAATGGCATGAAAAATGTTTTCCAGCTTCTCACCTACCAAATCCCACTAAAATTTCAACTTGAATGGTCTAGCATGTAGCCCATGTCAACATATTTCTAAAAATTATAGGCATGCAAGGATCTAAGCACTACAAAAAAAGTTATGATTGTCTGAAGATCTGTAGTGCTAGTTGGGCACGCAAGACAAGTGGCATGTGCTAATTGACTAAAATATTAGCCAATTTTACATCTATTTTTTCAGTTCTACCATGTTTCACCCACTGATTTATTGTAAGGATTTGACACCATGTTCATGCACTTTGATAGGTTACATGTAACACACTCAAGCTTATCAGATGATGACCTGGCATAGGATGGAGTAGAGGAAAATAAAGGAAGGGTGTGTGTAAATATGATGTGCACGGGAGGAAAAGTGATAAACACCCGAGGAAGGAACGTATGGTAGAGGTACAATCATTACAAAGTAATGTGTGGGGGGCATGAAATTTCCAGAACTTATCCAACTTTGAAGCAAGTTCAGGGCACACGTGTAGGGTGCATGAATTGCAGGGAAGAAGGAAAATACACAGAGGGTGTGTGCAAGGGAAAATGGAACAAAGAGGAAAAGTAAAATGAAAATAAGGTAAAGGAAATAAGCAGAGGGCATTGGATTGCATGAGGAATCTGCAACCAAGGAGATAAATGGAGTGTGTACAACCTACAATATAGAACCACATAGCCAAAAAGTGAATCCAAGTTGTCAATCTCCTTCACAACTCAAGCAACATCATGGATCTCACAAGACACTCAAGGGTAGATAAATGATTTGTGTGTCATTTGTAGCTGGGGAGCACATCTATCTGACTTGTTAGCACTCAAGATTTGAAGGAGTGGGTAGCACCTCAAAAGGATTTTGATCTAATCCTCACTATTCTAGGTTGTGCCTTTCAACCAAGGTAAGAGAACCTATATTGCAGCCTTTGTTTGATGAAGGAGGTGGAGATATCCTTATGCTTTGCACATTGTATGGAGATGGCCTTGGGAAAACATGATCAATTATCCATTATTCAAACTCAAAAGAGTTGTCACTACTAAATGATGGAAATGCTTTCAAGACAAGGCTAAGGCTGCTAGAGACATGATAAAATCCTGATATACTTTGTGCATTTTTGTGAATGGATTGTATTCTTTTGTTGACACACAATGCAATGCAGGGGTAGTATGGGTAGGATGAGTTAGTTTGAATGAAATTTTGTTGGGAGATGTTTAGACAAGACTAGCTAGGAATTACCAACTTCTTTGAGAACCTTTGCAAGAGATTTGCAACACCTAAACAACAGAGATGTTTCAATGGGTTTAAAATACTCCTTCAACCAGGATATATGCACCAAATGGAGGCCCAGATCTGCACTCTTCCACACAACCTTTGATAACCTGCCACAAAATCTTGAAGCAAAATACCAACAAAGTATCCAGGAATCCCTATTTGATCATGACCTAAGGTGCACCCAAAGGTTTACAAACAATCTCAATATTCAAGGACAGTAAAATGATTTTAAATCTGTTTATCTTCTATCAGATGAAGGCTCTTCTGAATATAAGATTGCAAATGCCATTAAACCATCAACAAGAAATGAGACCCTGTATGATCAAAGAGATCCTAAACACAAGATTACAACATGAGCAAGAAACACAAATTGAAATCATTCTGAAACATAAGCATATACAAATTTTGCCAAGAGATAACACTAAATAATCCAAAATTTGATCAAATACATCAGCAGGGGAATGTTATAAAAACAATCTCAGAGCTTGTTGATGGATTTACAACTGAAACCAACTCAACATGATGAAATCTGATGCAAAATGGAATTGAAAATGGCTCTCAGGTGGTTTTCTCAGAGAAATGGATTTCTTCCAGTTTTTTCCTTGAAAAAATTCTACGTCCTTTTTCTCTCCTCCTTAAAAATTCTCCAAAAATGCATGATATACTCTCATGCCAGCTTGGAGTCTTCCTTCCCAAGCAAATCATATGCTTGAGGGATCAAATTTTTTACAACAACTCTTCATGATTCCATGAAAATGACATCAAACTGGAAAACAGTTCGCAGGTTGCCAGGGATGCATAATTTTTTTAAAATATTAGACAAATTCAGATCCTTATCCATCCCAGGGTCACGTTTTTGTCATTCAGGCATGCCAACATGCTTTATCAATCATTTTTCACCTTTTACCTTTTCAATTTTACCTCTGCAACTTTTGATTTTCACTTTTCACATTTTTTCATCGGGCTAGGGAAAGAATTATCTCAAAAAAATCATAGATCATCAAATTAGCTCATGAAAATGGTGCCATTGCACTCAGAAGGCTGAGAGGATGCAAAATCATATAAAATTTGATGCAATTTGATGAAGAAATGATGAATCCAAGCTTCTTGGAGCTCCCATGGCGGCCAAAATGAACAAATGCACAGTTGCCGTTGATTTTGATCAACTTTTAATATCAGCCCTCCACGTGGACAATGCCATTTAAAAAATAAGCTGAAAATACCTTTTTGACCTTTGAATAAGGTGGGACATGTGTCAAAACATGATTGGATCGAACTCCCATCCTTTAGGAATGCATTTGCGACCTTTTTTTAATTTTGGAAAATTTTGCAAATATTTCCCGCTTCTCCCCTGGACCCACCACGTGTCCACCTATGGGCCCCACTAAAAACCACGGGCCGATTTCATGAATTTTTCCATTTTTTAGATTTTGGAAATTTTTTACAAAATTCCCCATGGGCCCGAACACCCTTTCTTCCTCTTTGCCACGTGGCCTCTCTATTTGCTGCGGGTCCAACCTTTCAAATTCAATCCTCCCTGCCAAATTTGCAAAATTTCAAAATTTTCCCTGGGCCCGCGCTTCCCCCCCACGTTGGCTCTTAGATTGGAGCCTCAAAATTTCATAAAATTTTCCATTAGTCCCTTTGCCTGATTTTTTACATTTCTTGGACACATGTCCTTTTTCATTGTTTGTGGGACCTTCGGGCCCATTTTTGACTTTTTACCACAAAGTTAAAAACTTCAAATTCATCACAAAACCCTTCCCCATCTTTGACCTTTTTGGACGCGTGTCACTTCATGCTTTGTTACGGAGCTTTGGCTCAAATTTTAACTTTAAATTTTTGAAGTTTAAAAACTTCAAATTCATCAAAACCACCCCCTCATATTGACCTTTCTTGGACACGTGTCCACCTGATTGGATGAGGCCTTTGGGTCAAAAATTTCCCTTGACATTTTGAGCCAAAAAACATCACCAACTCCCTCCGCCACCCGCATGTCCCCCGAGCCACGTGTCCTCTTCCCATTTGTTGCGGGCTTTTGGGAAAAAAATTGACTTTGAGAATTTTGCAAAATGAAAGCCAAAATAAGGCAAGCCCGCCACCCCTACCATTCCTCTAGCCAATCACAATGTTCTTAAGGAACCTCCACCACCCTCCTTGACCAATCAAATGTGCCACGTAGGCACCCTTTATTGCAAAAGGTGGAGCCATGGGTCAAAATTTTCCTTTTAGCCAAAATTTCAAAAAACAAGTTAGAAACATTTTCCTGACCACCCCCGGCCAATAGGAACCTGCCATGTTGCAATAATGTTATGTGATGATGAATTTGACGGGTAGAATACGCCCGTATGACCGTCAAAATGTCAAAAATTCAGAGGATGCCCTAGAAATCAAAATTTTTGACAAGGAAGGTAGATTTCTTGATTTTAAACCAATTGAATCATTTTTGACATTGCTTTCGACCTTGGGATTGGGAAAATACTTGCACAAATTTGGGATTCGATCAATTTCAAGTTTTTTCATGATTTGACAAAGGAAAAATGACACAGCCCGTAAAAATGAAGAAATTAGGGCACAAAAAAGGGGCAAACTTGGAAATTGTTTCAAATTAGGGAAAAACAATAACATTATGGGCATTTTCAAAGTATTCAATTGGAGGAAATGAACTGTAGACCACCAAATCGAGAAGTAAAACATTTCTGAGCAGAATTGGACATGAAAAATTAGGGCACATTATGAAAACTCAATAATGGGACCAACATTGGCTCTTGCTTGGGGATGGGCACTCCCAGTGAGTGCCACAAGGACAAAATGTAGACCAAGTGCCAAAAACCATTGGGCAAAGGAGTCAAAACACAAAGGCAGCCCAAAAACTAGAATTACCACCAAAAATGGACCGAGAAAACCACCCAAAAATGGTTGCCAAGGACAAAAGGGAAAACCACACACCAACCAACAACAAAAAACAAAGCAAGAACAAAGACTATACAAATATACAACTTGTGCATACCTCACTTGGGGATTTAATCCAAGAAATGTTTTAAATGTCTGCCATTAACAGGCAGCTCCAGCAAATCCCCATCTAGATCCTTGAGAAAAAAGGTGTGCTCACCAATTCTGATGTCAATGGCATAAGGGCCCATCCATAATGCATCAAACTTTCCATGCTTTCCCTTGTCTTCATGCCTACTATCCCATAGAAAAACCAGATCTCCCACATTGAAGGCTCTAGGAGTGACCTTCTTATCAAACAACCTCTTCAATTTCTCTCTAAATCTGATATGCCTTTGATGAGAGGCTCTTCTTTCTTCATCCAACTCAATGATTTGATTGATTCTTGATTCATATGGGCCATGTTCTTGATCTTATAACTGTTGAGAAAACTGAAATGAGGATAATTATAGATGTAAGGGCAGCAATGCTTGAGTTCCATACACCAATTCAAATGGGCTTTTACCAGTTGCTCTTTTAGGAGTTATTCTATCAGCCCAAACTACAAATTTCAATTTCTCTCCCCACTTCTTCTTGTTGATTTCCAAGGTCCTTCTAATGATCTTGAGCAAGTTCTTGTTACTTGACTCAGCTTGTCCATTCCCTTGTGGATTGTAGTTTGAAGAATAAGTTAGATTGATTCCATATTCATTGCACATTGCCATCAAAGGTTTGGCTCTAAAACACATGGCATTATCAGATACAATCTTAACTGGAACTCCAAATCTGCATATGATATGATTCAACAAGAAATCCATTACCACTTGGTGTGTTGCCTTTCTAGATGGAATTGCTTCAACCCACTTTGTAAAATAATCAGTTGCTACAAGGATCCATTTATGACCAGCACTAGAAGGATCTGAAATCTCACCAATGAAGTCCATTCCCCATTGTTTGAAAGGGGCTTCAATTGATACAGGCTGCAAAGGAAGGGATCATGAAGCTTTCTGTCTTCCAGAGAAATGTTAGCAACTATCACACTTTCTAACCAGCTGGGTTGCATCTTTAAAAAGAGTAGGCCACCAATAACCAACTCTTAAAATCTTATGTTTTGTCACTCTCCCAGAAAAATTTCCTCCACAAACTCCCCCATGGAAATCAGCAATCAACTTGGGAGCTTCATCTTCAGTTATGCATTTCAAGAGGACACCTTCAGGGTTCTTCCAAGCTAGCCCAAGGTCTGTTATGATATATTTTTGAGAAGCCAGCTTGAGGGCTCTTTTCTGATTTTTATTTAAATGACTAGGACAACATAGGTGTCTGAGGTAGAAGATCACATCCTTGTACCATTCAGAACTCATCAATCTCTCAAGAAGATCTGCCCTTTCTTCCTCTAGCTGATTCACTTCTACATTTTGCAAATTGCTCTCAGCCATGAGCTTGGCAAGACCCAAACCTCTTACTAGCTTTGTTGTTTGGATATCCATATCATATTCTTGTAATTTATTGACCCATCTACATCTCTTGCTTGATATCTCCATGTCTGATAAGATGTCTTTAACCATGGTGTGGGGAACATAGGCAACAACTTTTGAACTCAATATATAAGGCCTGAAAATCTTTGTTGCTTTCACCAAGGCAAATGCTTGTTTTTCCATGATTGTATACTTCAACTCAGCTACTTGTAAAGCCTTGCTAAAGAAGGAAATAGGCCTCTCAGCTCCATTCTCATCCTTTTGTAACAAAACTGAAGCAATAGTAAATTCAGAGGCAAAAGAAAATATTTGGAAAGGCCTCTTATAGTGTGCCAAAACAGGTGCATGCTTAAGTGCATCCTTTATTCCTTCAAAAACTTGAATGGCAGCCTCCTCCCACCTGATAACTTGATCCTTTTTTAACATGCTTGTGATTGGAAGAGTCAGCTCAGCAAAATTGGAAACAAACCTTCTAATAAAATTGATTTGGCCAAAGAAAGATTGGATACCTTTCTTGGTTCTTGGGATAGGTACTTTGCTGATTGCCTCCACTCTTTCAGGGTCTATCATGACACCATCCTTAGACACAATATGTCCCAGCAACTTGGCCTTTTGCATGCCAAAATGACACTTCTTTGGATTAAGAGAAATTCCATACTCCCTACATCTGATCAACATCTTCTCTAGGTGTTGCAAATGGTCTCCTCGCTGCCTTGAAAAAATAGTCACATCATCTTGGTAAACTGCAATAAACTCATTGATGTAACCAGCAAAGGCAACATCCATTTCCCTTTGAAAAGTGGCACCAACATTCATCAATCCAAAGGGCATCCTTACAAAAACATAAGTTCCCCAAGGAGTAGTGAAGGCTGTCTTAAGTCTTTCTGATTCTTTAACAACCACTTGATTGTATCCGGAGAAACCATCCAAAGTAGAAAGCATTTCTGACCCTGTCACAAGTTGCAACATATTTTCCATGTTTGGCAAGGGGTAGTTGTCCTTCATGGATGCTTTGTTTAGATTCCTAAAATCCACACAAAGTCTGATGTCTCCATTCTTCTTTCTAACTGGCACAAGGTTTGCAACCCAAGATGAATACCTAGTGGGCTGAATGATACCACCATCTCTCAATTTCTTCAACTCTTCTTGCATTTTCATGGAGAGAAGTGGATTAATAGGCCTTTGTCTCTATCTGAATGGCTTAGTCTTGGCCTCAAGAGGAATCTCATGTTGGAACAAATCTTCTCTATATGCCTTTAGCTCTGAATAAGACCAAGCAAGGCAGTCTTGATATTTCCTTAAAAGTTGGGTATAGGACTGCTTTTCTTCTTTACTGAGATTGCTACCCAACCAAATCTTCCATGGTTTATCCTTGGTTCCCAAGTTGTGCTCTTCCACATCCCTTGAAGCAAACATGTTCCTATTAATGATGCAATCAACATTGCTAAAATTTGATTCAAGTATAACAAGACCCTTAGGAATGGTATTTGTTTTTAATTGTATAATATCCTTGTCAAACAAAGTTTCTCTCCCTTCATTCATGCATACCATTGGCTCCCAATCAATGTTCTGACCAGAAAACTCACCTTGGCATTGTAAGAACCTCAACACTTGTGCATCATCATCAAAAATTTGCCAATGTTTCACATTATCCGGGACAGCTGGCCTTGTTAGCACTTCAATGTTATATTCACAAAAAGGTGAAATGGTACAATTGTCAAATCTAGAGCCAAGTATAGCCAACTTATCAGCAGCAGCATTAAGACTTCTATCATGGTAAACAATGTTAAAGGAATCAAACATTTCAATCAAGTCCCAAACAACATGCTTATATTGTTTCATACGCTGATTTTTTGTGGCATATAACTTCCTTACTTGCTTGACAACCAGCTCTGAATCCCCCTTGGCAACAATATCCTTCACTCCATACTTCCATGCAATCCTTAACCCCAACAACAATGCCTCATACTCAGCAATATTGTTAGTGCATTCAAAATTAATTTTGAAGGAAAAAGGAAACTCTTCCAAACTAGGAGAAAGCAAAACTATACCAGCACCATTTCCAAATTTGGAGCAAGCTCCATCAAATAGCAAGGTCCAAGGAGAACCTACCATATCAAGGCACTTTGATTTATCCATCTTGTGTTCTTTTCCATCAGCAAAGCCAATGAAATTGTCAGCATCTACATCAGCAAACAACACTTCATAAGAAGCATTGTTGGGATCTTCAATCAAGTGCAACATCTTCTTTTCACCATAGAGTTTGACAAGGCTGCCCTCAATGGGAATGGTGGCAAAGGACATGTCCATTTGAACACTACCACCAACACTTGCAGCACATTTTCTTAACAAAATCATACCCCATTTGGCAGGGTAGTAAACAATTACAATATCAAGTTTTAAGTTCTTACCCGGATAGGCTGCAAGTTGCACTACTAAACCTTCACACAACCAACAACTGGCACTTCCCTTGAATCCATGGTAGTACACTTCCCATAGGCCGCTGTCACTTTGATATCCAACTCATTCATGACTTCTAGAGGCATGACATTACATGATGCACCAGAATCAAACATACAATTGTGAAGTAACCTATCTTTTATGAGCAAAGTTGTAAAGAATGGATCAACATTCAATTGGGAATCAACCAAGGATGTCCCCAAATATACTTCAGGTGCCTCTCCAAGATCTTCCACTGCTGGTGGTGTTTCAAGGCCAGCAATGATTTGAAGAGGAGTCTCAACAACATTTACATTTCTACTTGGGGTACTCTTCTCTTCTTTCAATCCCAAGTACTCAAATGCTCTCTTCTTATGCTCAGGAATTCTAAGCAACTCAATGATGGGAACACTCACTTTAATTTGACTCAATACTTGGGAAATATCATATGGAACACTCTTTGGTAGGACAACATTGGGAGGGACACAAGTAGATTCATCAGATGGAGAAGGATTCTTGGCAGCCTGGGCATGAAGAGGACTGATATTTTTGCATGGGACAACAGGGTTCTTGGCAAGTGTTTCTTTTCTAGGATTGTCTTTTGGAATGCTTGTGAGCAAGGGTGTCTTTGGCTTGGCTTGAGGACCAGCTCCTCTAACAACTTTACTTCTAGTATTATACTCTTTCTCTTGACCAACCACAACATTCATTAACAATTGTCTATCTTCCTCCGAGGGAATACCACCATCATACTTCTTGATCATTAAAGCCCTTAGATATTCAAAGTCATTATTAGGAATTTCAAAAGCTTGAACAACATCTACCTCATGAGTTTGAGAGGAGGAAAGAATTGGTACCCTCTTTATGCAATCCCAAAAGGTTGCAGCAGTCCTTGCACTTATCACATCTGTTGATGTTGCTGCTTGTTGTGAGCTTGAAGAGCTGCCCATCATACAAATGTCATCATCCATTTCATCTTCATTATCATCTTCAACAACTTTCTGGTCCACTTCACATGGAGGATGAGGAAGAAAACATCTATCACACCAATCCATATCAGCAATTTCTTGAACAACAACAACTCTTGCAGTTAGAGGGTCAGGCACCACTCTATTTTCACGTGCTTGGGGTTGTCTATTTCCCCCACCAACAAGCCCTTTACCTCTATCATCTTGTCTTTGATCACCCCTAGGATGATTGCCAAATCTATCATGGTTTTGAGTTCTTTGCTGTCCTTGTGAACTTTTCCCAATTCCTTTCTCAGCCCGGGCTAATTTGTAAGAAATTTCTTTGACAGCCCCTGCCAAAGTCTTGACAACATCTTCTAAATCAGCACCCTTGCTAGCTTGAGGCTTCTCAGGGTTTATCAGCTTCACACCATCCCTCTTAAGTGGTTTACCAATAGCTTTAATATTATTTTCAATTTGAAGTGCCATGGTGAAAGCTTGCCTCAAGTTTGTAGGATTTTTGTCTCTCAAGTAATAGGCTGCCTTTTTATCAAATGCATCTGCATATTTGATCAAACAAGATTCATCACAAGGCCTCAAAATGATAGGCAGCCTTCTCAATGTTTTGTTAAATCTTGTATTGAAGTCATGGACTATTTCATTCGGGTTCTTCTTGATATTCTCAAATTCAGACAAAAGAAATCTAGGATCAGTCCTGTCACCATATTGCAACCTAAATGCATTTTTCATTTCAGTCCATGAATTAATAGAGTTATCAGTTAGAGCCTTGTACCACTCCCTAGCATCTTCTTCTAGTGTATGAATAAACAACTTAATATACACATCCTCAAACTCTATCTCAAAATCTTCCATCATATTATCAAAAAGTTTGAGATGCTGATCACCAGTGATGGCATTGTTACCTTGGAATTTTGGCAACCTATTTCTGACATCTTGTGGGACAACATTTGGGTAACCATCCATTCCTCTAAAATTTATAGGACCAAAGGTGTTAACAACAAATGGAGGTCTAGGCTAAGCCATATTGTTTGGTGGGGGTGATCTTGGAGGTGAAACAAGCTGGTGAGGAGTACAATATCCTTGGGGCTCAAGAATGTGATTCACAAGACTGGTATCCTCTAAGTGATGATTTTCTTGGAAAGTTTGATTTGAATTAAAACACAGAGGTGCAGATTGGAGAAGGAACTTACCAGGTACAGTAGAAGGACCTTCACCAGCTGAGGCAAACAAGTTTATGAGAGGATTTCCTGAATCAGAATCACTTGAAGAAGAGTGATAGTCTTCTACCAAAGGCTGATCTCTCTCACCAATGACTGTATCTTTGCCTGATGTCTGACCTTTAACCACTTTCCAAACTCTTCTCCCTTCCAACTCTGAATTTCTTAAGTCTGAGAACAATTTTTTAGCAGAGTCTTTAAGGAAGAGAGATCTTCTTCCCTCCAGTTTTGCAGAGATCAACAACACAAAAATAAATGACAGAAAGCTCAAGACACTGGTATTTCTAAATTCAAATCAGCATGGAGTCACCACTAAGGAATTTCACCTCAGTTGTGCAAGAATGCACTAAAATAATTCTGTCAAATGTATGCTAATACTGATAACTTTGCAAGGTTTTATAAATCAGACCTTCTTCTTCTTAAATCAACCAAAACAAATGCAACAAAAGGTGTATAAACTGCTGGTAAATGCAAAAGAGCAGGCTGAGCTTGAAATTTTTGCCTAAAACTTGCAGATCTGAAGTACAAAATAATATTTCAAGAATGCAACAGCTCAGATACTTGAATATGCAAATGCTCAAACCCTTCAAACACTCCAAAAACACCAAGAAATTCCAAGAAGTCCCTGGCAATGGTGCTAATCCGGTGTTGGTACCCAAACTTAATCTCCTTCACAACTCAAGCAGCATCATGGATCTCACAAGACACTCAAGGGTAGATAAATGATTTGTGTGTCATTTGTAGCTGGGGAGCACATCTATCTGACTTGTTAGCACTCAAGATTTGAAGGAGTGGGTAGCACCTCAAAAGGATTTTGATCTAATCCTCACTATTCTAGGTTGTGCCTTTCAACCAAGGTAAGAGAACCTATATTGCAGCCTTTGTTTGATGAAGGAGGTGGAGATATCCTTATGCTTTGCACATTGTATGGAGATGGCCTTGGGAAAACATGATCAATTATCCATTATTCAAACTCAAAAGAGTTGTCACTACTAAATGATGGAAATGCTTTCAAGACAAGGCTAAGGCTGCTAGAGACATGATAAAATCCTGATATGCTTTGTGCATTTTTGTGAATGGATTGTATTCTTTTGTTGACACACAATGCAATGCAGGGGTAGTATGGGTAGGATGAGTTAGTTTGAATGAAATTTTGTTGGGAGATGTTTAGACAAGACTAGCTAGGAATTACCAACTTCTTTGAGAACCTTTGCAAGAGATTTGCAACACCTAAACAACAAGAGATGTTTCAATGGGTTTAAAATACTCCTTCAACCAGGATATGTGCACCAAATGGAGGCCCAGATCTGCACTCTTCCACACAACCTTTGATAACTTGCCACAAAATCTTGAAGCAAAATACCAACAAAGTATCCAGGAATACCTATTTGATCATGACCTAAGGTGCACCCAAAGGTGTACAAACAATCTCAATATTCAAGGACAGTAAAATGATTTTAAATCTGTTTATCTTCTATCAGATGAAGGCTCTTCTGAATATAAGATTGCAAATGCCATTAAACCATCAACAAGAAATGAGACCCTGTATGATCAAAGAGATCCTAAACACAAGATTGCAACATGAGCAAGAAACACAAATTGAAATCATTCTTAAACATAAGCATATGCAAATTTTGCCAAGAGATAACACCAAATAATCCAAAATTTGATCAAATACATCAGCAGGGGAATGTTATTGGAACAATCTCAGAGCCTGTTGATGGCTTTACAACTGAAACCAACTCAACATGATGAAATCTGATACAAAAATGGAATTGAAAATGGCTCTCAGGCGGTTTTCTCAGAGAAAATGTGTTTCTTCTATTTTTTTGCTTGAAAAAATTCTACGTCCTTTTTTCTCTCCCCTTAAAAATTTTCCAAAAATGCATGATATACCTCATGCCATCATGGAGTCTTCCTTCCCAAGAAAATAATATGCTTAAGGGATCAAATTTGTTACAAAAACTCTTCATGATTCCATGAAAATGACATCAAACTGGAAAACAGTTCGCAGGTTGCCAGGGATGCATAAATTTTTTAAAATATTACACAAATTTGGATCCTTATCCATCCCAGGGTCACGTTTTTTGTCATTCAGGCATGCCAGCATGCTTTATCAATCATTTTTCACCTTTTACCTTTTCAATTTTTACCTCTACAACTTTTAATTTTGACTTTTCACATTCTTTCACGGGCTAGGGAAAAAATTATATCAAAAACATCATAGATCATCAAATTAGGTCATGAAAATGTGCCATTGCACTCAGAAGGCTGAAGAGGATGACCCAAAATCATATAAAATTTGATGAAATTTGATGAAGAAATGATGAATCCAAGCTTCTTGGAGCTCCCATGGCGGCCAAAATGAACAAATGCACAGTATCCGTTGATTTTGATCAACTTTTAATATCAGCCCTCCACGTGGACAATGCCATTTAAAAAATAAGCTTAGAGATACCTTTTTGACCTTTGAATGGGGTGGGACATGTGTCAAAAATGATTGGATCGAACTCCCATCCTTTAGAAATGCATTTGCGACCTTTTTTAATTTTGGAAAATTTTGCAAAAATTCTCCGCTTCTCCCCTGGACCCGCCACGTGTCCACCTGTGGGCCCCACTAAAAACCGCGGGCTGATTTTATGAATTTTGCCATTTTTTAGATTTTGGAAAATTTTTACATTTTTCCCCATGGGCCCGAACACTCTGGTTTTTCCTCTTTGCCACGTGTCCATCCTCTATTTTTGCGGGTTCAACCTTTCAAATTTTGCCTTCAATCCTCCCTGCCAAATTTGCAAAATTTCAAAATTTTCCCCGGGCCCGCGCTTCCCCATTTTACCATTTGGGACAAATGTTTGCTCTAGATTGGACAGAGGGCACAAATTTCATAAAATTTTCCATCAGTCCCTTTCTTGACTTTTTCATTTGGACACATGTCCACTTCTTATTGGTTGGGGACCTTCGGCCCAAACCTTGACTTTTACCATTTGAAGTTAAAACTTCAAAACCATCACAAAACCCCGACCCCTCATTTGACTTCTTCTGGACATGTGTCCCTTCTGATTTGGAGCAGAGCTTCGGCTCAAATTTTAACTTTAAAGTTTTGAAGTTAAAAACTTCAAATTCATCAAAACCTCTGCCCCCTCATATTGACCTTTCTGGACACGTGTCCACCTAAAATTGGATGAGGGCCTTCAGGGTCAAAATTTCCTTTGACACTTTGAGTCAAAAACATCAAAATTCTCCAACTCCCTCAGCCACCTGTGTGTCCCCTGAGCCACGTGTCCTCTTCCCATTTGCTGCAAGCTTTTAGGATAAGAATTGACTTTGAGAATTTTGCAAAATGAAAGCCAAAATTCTAAGGAAACCCGCCACTCCTTGAGCCAATCACACATGTGCCACGTAGGCACCTTATTGTAAAAGGTGGAGCCATGGACCAAAATTTTCCCTTAGCCAAAATTTCAAAAATGACAAGTTAGAAATATTTCCCGACCACCCCCGGCCAATAGGAACCCGCCATGTTGCAATAATGTTATGCTGATGAATTTGACGGGTATAATATGCCCGTATGACCGTCAAAATGTCAAAAATTCAGAGGATGCCCTAGAAATCAAATTTTTTAACAAGGAAGGACAATTTCTTGATCTTAAACCAATTGAATCATTTTTTGACATTAATTTCGACCTTGGGATTGGGAAAATACTTGCACAAATTTGGGATTCGATCAAACTCAAGTTTTTTCATGATTTGACAAAGGAAAAATGACACAGCCCGTAAAAATGAAGAAATTAGGGCACAAATGGGGGCAAACTTGGAAAAATATTTCAGAATAGGGAAAAACAATAACACCATGGGCATTTTCGAAGGTATTTGAAATTAGGGAACTGGATGAACTGAATTGCAGACCACCAAATCAAAAAATGAAATGTTTTGAGCAAAATCAGACATGAAAAATTATCCACCTACTTCTGTATTGTACACATCACTTTTCATTCCTCATCACCATCCTTTACACTCAATTGACACAACCTTTCATGATATTAATCTTATACTCGCCATTACATCATTACGTAATTACTTTCAACTCAGCGTTCATTCTCATCATCAGTCTCCCTTTCGCTGAAATGGGGCATACAATTAGGGTCATCCTATAATTCACCTTTCATCACTACGTGATTGATCTACATTCATAATTCTTCATCATCAAACAATTTTCTCATATACTACATAACATTTCATTTCACCTTCTAGCAATTCCCCCTGATGACCTAACCTGGGGGCAACAAGCATAAAAATTCTCTCTATGAGTAACCAATCAATCAATCATACAAATTCAAAAAAATGACAATAAAAATTTCAATCATAATCAACTAATTTGCACTTACACAATGCATTTATCCTCCTAGATGACCTAACTTGGGATTCACATCACCAATTTTCTAGATGACCTAACATGGGAAGTTATTATATACTTTGCAAATGATTCCATATGAACAAACATGGAATCTAATACATTCACATTGTAGCGACACCCTTGGAGTGAGGGAAATGAGATGTCATTGCCTTTCCTATACTTCTCCTATATGGGTCATCACGTTTAATCAAAAATTGGATCCATGATCAACAAAATTTTATCCATATCTGTCTGCAATGGTTAGATCTTTTGAGAATGTAGTTAAATATTGGATAATAACCCACCTTTCTCCCTACACTCTTCCTCTAGTGGAAGGACACCAAAATCCTCATTTTCCACACACACGTGATTAGGTTAGGAATTAATCAATCCCTACCCCAACACATCTCCACCATTAACAATCTTAGAGTCTCCACTCACTTGCTATCGAAATCATCAATTACATTTAGTACTTCTCTCTGTACACCACATGGATCAACGTGTTAATCCATGGTTTATCATGTTATGTATCCTCATTTAGCACACACTTATAATACACTCTTTACATACATTGGTGACATGGGCTTCTCCAGAATTCTCAAGTATGCATCTCTATCTACTTTACTAATCAACATAAAGTGGGAGAAAATGTAGACACAAAATCACGCACATACTACTATTATTATACAACTAAGTATGTTGTTTTATATTGATCTTGCGTAAGAAAAGTATTTATTGATGACCCATTCCATAATCCATATGTTTGTCTTGTTAGTCTTTACTATTGTTTTTCTTGGACATCTATCACTCATACACATAGTTCTGATTAGTTCTCATGGATCCATGTCTGTCAGTTCTCACTCATTCATCATCACTTGTCTCTGGACAATAGTGCTCAGGACTAGACATGAGCACCCAGGCACTCATGTCAATCCTAGGCACCCTTTTACCCTTTATGTTTATTTTTTATTTTTGATATTTGAGTTTGGTCTTTTTAATTTTTCCCTCTCATCCCCCAAGGTACTAGTTGGCATATTAGGTCATTATTGTCAAAATTTGAGCAAGATATGCCTATATAAGCACAACATACATACCATTATATGGGCATGCTATTATTATCAAGGGATATATATCTACATAGAGAAAGGGACTACATTTGGGCTACTATTTTTCATACAGACTACATAGGAAGGAGAGTCTATTCTATTCCATCCACCATTTGCATTTTTATCTAACTATTACCTATTATCTTGGCATCATTGGCACGAGGGTGAGCTAGGGACATTATTGCACACAAAAACAAACACAAATACTTTAGGTCTGAGATGTAGTGCAGTGCTCAGTCATAAGTCCATCCATTTGTAAGTTGAGGACATTCTGACCCCTTCATTTTCATCTATCTTTTTTAGGGTTTGATGTTTTGTGTGGGGTTTTGCAGGTGACATCTTCATCACAGGTTTACAGTGACATCCAATGAAACTCCATGACATACACGCGAAAAAAGGTGAACAAGTGTAAAACCCCAACAACCCTATCAGAACCAGGTCCTGACATTTTCTACATATAAAATCACCTAGAATCAAGACCAGGGCATCCCAGGTGCCCCCATCCCTCTACATGTGTACCAATCCGACCAGATATACCTCTATTGCATTTTTTTGCTTCCTTATGATGGTCTGTTATTCTGTTTCATCACATTGTTCAGTCCTAAGTCACTGTGAGGTAAGCAAAATTGAGGTTAGTACCTTATCCTTCCTATTTCCTTTCATTTATAAGATCAAAATAATTTTTTTAGCATTCATATTTTATTGTATTTCATTTATAGCAATTTTTTACAGATAGATTTGTAATAAAATTCAGATTTTATTCAATAAATTTGAATAGTATTGGTGAATGGGTTAATATAAAAAACATTCCCTCATATTTAGAGTTGGGTTAGTAGGGAAAAAAACACCACTTTCAAACATTTATAAAAATTATTCATGAAGAAGAAAGTAGAGCTATGTCACAAGGTACACTGAACTTTATGGAAAAGTTTTGAAGTTTTCCAAACTTTATCATTGTCTAACATGAACTCAAAATTTATCCATTATTTTTTTCAGAAGTTTTTAAAATTATTTTGCATTATTTTATAAATACGTGTGTGTATATACATATATCAACTAAAATTAGTGGATAGGATCTCTCTGTACTCTTCCCTCTGACATATTTATGTATTTTTTAGAACATTAATATGATTAGAAAACTCTTTTGTTTGAACTTAAATACTTTTACTTTTTGAACTTTATGCATTGAAAAACTTGAACCAAATTTTTGTCCTCACTAAACATGAATTCCAAATTGAACTTTGTGACTTAGAATTAGAGTATCCCCTTATATCATATTGATATTAAAATTGTGATAATTACCGAGTTGTTGTTTCAAACTAATCCTGATCCATTGCAACATGTAGGCCACAACATTATTCAACTTGATAGCCTTCATCTTCCTTAAGCAAGCAGTAATGGTCTAGAAGCCTGTTTGACTTGTTTTCTTTCCTAAAGTCCCATTTTCTAGCATTTATAAAGATAAAATTAGATTTGATTCAGATATGTACATATGTTGATCTACTACAACTAATGTGTTGGAATGATGATGAACTAATGATGGCACATTTTTTATATGCTTCCCTATATTCAAACTAAAGGAGGATAGAACATCCTCTGTCAAACACATACTTTATTTCATTTATTTTTATACAAACACATACTTTCCTTCATTCAGTTTTAGATAGATATCAACAATCGATTTAAGAATACCCCACATATTTTAAGTTTTCAAATTAATTTATATAGCAAACTCTCTGGATGTGTACCCATGAAAACTTAAAATAACATGGTTGAAGTGATCCCAAGGGTGAATCATGGACACATAACCCAGTTTCATGACATCAACACTTCCAAGAAGAACCTGAGCTATTGCAAGATTATTTGCATTGTTCTTGATTTCAGTTGTCAAAAAAAAAAAACACATTGAGTTTCTAATATATGATGCCAATCAACTACAGAAAACTTAGGATCAAATTCATTTAGATGATTCAAAGTGATAAAATGTGTTTGTCCCCTTACATCCACAACACTTTGGATGTCACACCTCACCCCCAATTATATATCATCATCTAATTCCCAATGCATGTATTGATAAGCAACAAATGCAACCTCCTTACCCTCCTAGGAAAATGGAATGGGTTCTTAAAACTCTACCTTATTAACATCTCTAACTAGAAGTTACTGTGAATTTTTTTGGTTGATATATGTTGCCTCAACACTAAGAGAGTGAGAAAAATTTATATCCTCATTTGCTTCTAGGAAAGGCTCATGTGAGGTTTCATTCAAAGACACTACTATAAAGGGGGTTATTTAGAGATGAAAATTAGAGATAAAATTATAATTTCCCCTCTAATTTCCCTGCATTTTTACTTTTTAATAATAGATTCACTTTTTTTTATTAGAGGTAAAAGTTAGGGTTGAGGGGACCCTACCCCCTTACAAAGAGTTAACACATACTTACATATTGGAAAAAGTATTTACCTTTAAAGGCCATTCATGTGCCAAAATTTCAAAAACAAAGACAACAGTATATGATATCCATTAGATAGAATTTACAATATATAACCATCCGAAGGATAAAACTAACAGCATAAAGGTAAACAAACAATAGATTCCAAACCATTGAATTTCATTAATCTATGACCAGTTCTTCCACCGTCTCCATACAATCGTTCCATTCTTTGACCAGAGTTGTTATAGTCTCCTTCTAATACTTGTAGTTTGGTTCTTTGATCACCACCTTCAGACCTGTACCATCCTTTTCCTTTTCTTTTTCCAAGTCCATGGACTAGATCATTTCAGCCAGTAGTTTGAGATGGTAAATAGTACTTTTCACATTAATGATATGTGCATCCCTGATTTGCATGATAATAACTTTCATTTTCAGCAACTCATTTTCCATTTCTACGCTTATGACATTGGTATTTTTGAGGTTTTCCCTGAGGATAAGGGAAGACATTTTCTCCACTTTGTCATGCAGCTCCTTAAGGTCCATAGTGATCAGGCTGATTTTGTGCCTATTGATATCAGTATTCAATTTGCAGTTTTCAAACTCTCTCATGAAGGCATGAGTTTTAACAGTGGATTCTTGGGCCAATAAAATCTCCATCTAAGTTGTTTTAATATTATGTAGGCTGTGGATAGATTCCTCAGTGTTCTTGGAATGCTTGTCCTCAGAAGATTCCTGTTCTTTTATGCTGGCCACCTCCTCACTGCTCTCTGATTCCCCTTCAACTTTTTCATGAGAGGATTCCTTATAGGTTATGGTTTCACTAGGGCATTCATCTAAAACAAAGGTGATGTTATCCTCCTTAACCTGATCGGGATACTACACTTTCTTGTTCTGAATCTTATCCCCCCCTTAACAATAGATTCACTTTTTTGATAATCGCATGATTGAAGATTTTTCTTTCCTCTCATTTTCCTACATGATTTCCTTTTCATTCAAAAATAATGTGGGGTTCCGTAGAGGGTTTTCTGATACTATTTTAGCTTTCCCGTGTTTGAGTCATTTCTGAGTATAGTACTCAACGTTTCAAATTCATTTTTCTAGGAATTAGGGTTTTCAGTGCATAAGATCTGTTTATGTAATGTGGGTGCAATGATATAGAATACATGGGAAATTCCTCATTTCTAGATGAAGGTGAAACAAAAATTCCCTTCTCCATCACCTTAAATACTATGATAGCATTAGAATCGTGGAAGAAATTCATGTCATGAGATCTTTTAAGGGACAGAAAGTATATCTACAATGTTTGTAATAACCTTCTCTATGGAAATAGCTATGTTGGTGTCATCGCCAACTCATGCTCCTGAAATGACTTTACATGTGGCTAATTTGGCCTCATGAGACATCCACTGGAAAACATAAATATTTCTTACCATCTTAAATCATCCATACTTGAAGTAGTGTGTGTACTTACCATACCAATGGCTATCTCTTGTTGATTTGTAATAAATTTTACCAAGATGACCATACTTTGTTTTGTAGCCTTTAAATAAATAGTGAGATGAAATGATTTTTTTTATTGTTTCTCCAATTGGAGGGAAAAGGTTTGAGGCATCCATCATTCTAGTATCCATCATCCCCATAATCACATCTTTTTTGTAATGAGATCAGAACCATAGATTGAGCGGCTAGTCACTAAGACCCAATGGTTTCATGGAATTTTATATGTGAACAATCAATGCAACCAAAGTGGTAAAAACAATGAGGGAAAAGCATGCGCCGAAGGGATTGGCCATTTCTATTGATAGCAATAAAAAATAGAAGAGGATTTGGGATGTAATTGTGATCTGTAAGTCCTTTAATTACTATTATAAAATTGGGTATTTCAATGCATAAGATCTTTCTAAAATAGAGTATGGACCCCTATGTTTCATCCTTGTATTTTACTAATGAATGCCCATAATTTATTTGTTGTGATTTTTTGGTATATAGATCCTCCATTTTTATTGTCTAGCGCCACATCATAAATTCAATGGGCATCGAAAGATGTAATTATTTAAAATTTCTAAATGTATTAGCATCACACTAAATACCCTCAATCTTTTTTGGGGTAAATAAATGTATTAAACCTTTTTTTTGGGTTGGTCCATTGATATGAAAGAAAATGGGGAGGAAGAGAATGCCGAGAATATAAATTTTGGAATGTAAATTTTTGAGTTGTGTACATGAAGTGCAAAATCCCTAGCATGGTCTAATCATATATAGATATAAACACAAAATCACACAATTTGGGTAATTATCTAGTCATGGTTGCATAATACTATTCATATGATTCCTAAGTTAGAAAATTATTGATTAACCCATTTGTTTGGCCACTTTTATTTCCTTTCTATTGTTACTTTAAATCTTGCACCCTTCCTTGTTCATTCTTCATTTTTACCCTTTGACATTTGTCATCCCAGACATCAGCACCCAGCCAAGATGCCAGCACCAAGCACCCTTGTCCCATTTGGGTGCTCCTGTTCCCTTTGTACTTCATTCACAATTTTTGGTTCCTTCCTAGCTATTGAGAATTTTATATTTTTGGTAATCAAACCTTTTGGGGTTAATTATGAAATTCAAAGCAATGAATCATATAAATATAAAGCTATGTGACCATAATAAAGGACCAATCATTGAGCACTATTTATCGCCACCTAAGGTTACACCCATCAAGGAATCTAAGAGATCCATTGCATCCATCTAGCGCCATCACAAGGGGACACAATGGATAGTTCATTTACATACACTCATATGAGGAAATTTCATTTTATTCCATACATACATTTACTACATTATATATCTAACTACTCACTCGATACTCCAAGTGCAACACGCACAAGAGAAACCTAGGGAACAACTCCGCACACACGCACATAGAAATACATTGGTTCTGAGATGTAGTACAATGCTCAGTTGTAAGTTCACCATTTTTGTAGCTGAGGATAGTCAAACCACTCATTCTGCATCATTCTTTTTTTTGGATTTGATGTCTATTTGAGGGTTTTTTAGGTTCATTCTTCCTTGTAGGTTTACAACGACCTTAACGTTCTTGGTGTGACCTCAGAGTGACCAAAGGTGACTAAAGGTGAAAAACTTATGACACCCCAAAGGTGATTTTTTTTTATCATTTTTGTAGACCCAAGCACCCATAATCAGGACCAAGGCACCCATTGGCACCCCTATCCCTCTCCATCCACCCCATTCTAGCATGTTTTGTCAGATCTGCATTTTCTTTTTGAAAAGCTTCTCCATTCATATTCATCCAGTCAGAGCTTTGGTTCATTTCAAATTTTACTGTGAATTAGATAAAGCTTCCCATCCCCTCTTTACACCTAGGGTTTTGCATTTCATTGCTTAGTTTTCTTGGGTATAATTTTGTATTTCATTGTTGTTCATTTATTACTATTGTAACATTTGGATTAGGCTACATATTTACATATTTAGCTTAATCATTTTGGTGAACTTGACCTTTGAATCAACCTACTCCTTAGGAATCTTATACTCTCCTCACTATGGCTTGCTCTTCTAAATCATTTACTAAATAACACCTTAAATGTGTCAATGATCATATCACTAAGCATCCCAAAGATCTATACTTTCTCTTATATGTTGCTCACGAGGAGACCACCAACCTTGCAGAGCTTACTGAATTTGCTGCCATCCCCACTTTCATTACTACTTAACCATGTGCTTCTACTCTTCCACCCATTTCTACTATCCTCATTTATGTCCCTACTCACACCAACCACTTCACTCCACCTCTTGTTTCTCATACGTGAAAAGCTTCTTCTGTTGGTACTCAAGATTTAGCCTCCCTATATCAAGATCTCCAAGAAATAAATTTGTTAGTTGTAATAAGATACTTCTCATACGTCTCCATATTTGGATTCCACTTTATTATTGCAATTCGCACCTACCATCTCCACTTACGCACTTCCTCCTAATTTCTTCATCCCCAAGATTCCTATTTTTAATGGGCATGGTGACCCATAAGATCATCTCTAAGAATTCTACATGGCTTGTCTAGATTTTATATATGATCATATCCTCTTGGCTAAAATACTCCCTAGTAGTCTCCATGATTATGTTATGCACTAGTTCTATGACCTACCTGTTCATTAAGTAATGTCCTTTGTGCATATTTTTTATGCTTTTCTTGTGCACTTTTCATCAATATCAGCTCCAAGCTCTCATATGCACAACTTGCATAGCTGAAACAAGGGTTTAATGAACATCTTGATGACTATGTCTTATGACACAAAAACAACCTAGCTAAGATGTCTAATGTGCTGATGAGATTTGAGCTTCAGGATTTATTCATTCAAATTCTATTACCACCCCTTCAAGAGAGTGTTCTCTTTGATACATCTCCCTTATTTGATAAACTATGTCATACTCTTAAGCTTTGTGAAACTACACTCATATCTATAGGAAAGCTTAAATATCATGAGAAAGTGTCATCGTATACACATTTTCAAAGTCAACATTCAAACCTTCAATGACCAAACCTACTGATCCCAAAGTTATTATCAATGGTGTATCTAATACCAAAGAACTTCAATGACAACCACCTTGCCGTATATTCACAAATATGACTATTACTTGACAACTCATAATACACCAACTTCTTGAGAGAAATCATATCATGTTTCCTCCCCCGCTTGACTTAGATCCATTGTGTCCAAAAGGTAGAAATTATAATGAGAAATTTTGACACAACCATCACCGATGTGTTGGACACTCTACAAATAGGTGTTTCAAACTCCGCACCATCATCCAAGATATTATTGATGAAAACAACCTCGAGCTTCCAAATCCTATGGACTCTGCACCAATCAACAAAAATAATAATCTCAAAAAAATTAATTTTCTAGTTCGAAAACATGAAAAGAAAACGACTGATTCCTTGGCTAACCATACATATCATGTAGTACCTCCTCTTGTATTGGGGTATGTCAATTTCTTAGTTGCTAACATTTAAATTTCTCCACCAATCATCTATTTCTCTAATCATGATTATAATGTGGCATTTCCTCTAATCACTTACACATTGTTGCATCTATTGGATCTACCTATAGTCACAAAATCATGCACTTTAGGAATTATTTAGCCTCGTCTCATACTACTATTTAGAAGGTTCTTAAGTGAAGAAAGTACTAATTAATCCCACCTTTTGGCCATATTTTTTTATCTTTTGTTTCATTATTCCCGCACATTTTATACAACATGCCCTATCCATTTTGGCACTTTCCCATCATTTTAGCCTAAACTGGGGTGCCCACACCCAGCCTGGGGTACCCAGGGCGCCCTGGTCCCACTGTGGGTGCCCCGATCCTTGTTTGCACTTTTCGCCTCTTTTTGGGCTTTTTCTAACCATTTTTCATATTTATCTTTTTCCTAGTCATCCATGTCGGGATTAATTATGAAATTAGAGCAAGAGAACCCTATAAATATAAAGTTATGAGACCATAATGAGGGTCCTAGCATCACTTACTACTATCACTCCATCTAGAGTTGCATCCATTGCATCACTTGCATCCACATAGCTCCATGCATCAAGGATAGGAGGCTAGGACATTAACACACACTTCATAGGGGGAGGGATTCTATTCTATTCCATGCACACATACTATTACATTTTCTACATTTAGCTATTGCTCGCTACTTCACAAAGTGTGACTGGTACAAGAGCACCTAGGGCACAACATGCACACACACACCAGAACTACATTTAGGTCTGAAATGTAGTGCAAGTGCTCAGTTAGTAAGCCCACTGTTGTGGTAGCTGAGGTCAGTCTGACCCATTCATTTGCATATTTTATTTTTTTAGGGTTTTGATACTTCTTTTGTCTTTTGCGGGTCTTCAACTTCATTTTTCTATATTCGGCACATTTGATACTATTCAAGGAATCCAGTGCGATAGGTACCAAAGGTTTAAAAACATCTTATGACCTAAAAAGAACCAGGTTTTGAGCTTGTTCAAAGACCAAGACACCTATTCTACCATACCAGGGTGGCCCGTGGGTGGCCCAGTACTCCTAATAGAGCACTCCAATCTAGCTCAAATCCATGATCCACTCTTTTTGGGATCCTATGTAGTCATTCTCTAGCTTCTATGATTTTCCTGTCATCACCTGCGACACTATTGTGCAAAATTCATCCATAATCAACTAAGTTCATTCCTTACATTTCTCTTACATATTAAGGTTTTATTTCTACTACTTCAATTATTTTAATCATTTTATTCACTTAATATTACTTTAGTGAATTCATTTACAATGTTTATGTCCTCCTAGATTAGATTAACTAATATTACATTTCCCCCATTTTAGTTAATTTTAGTTAATCATTTATAGAATATGAAAGCAATATTTGATCACATCATGGCCCATCAGAATCATGCTTATTCCACTTCATTGCTATTGGCTCTCTCCTTTCACCCCAATTTCCCAAAGTAACAACTCATCATGTCCTTTTGCATCATGCTTAGATGGATTAAATTGGTCCTCTTATTTGTTAACATCCCTTTAAATTGTGTGGAAAACAATCGACCACAGGTCTGAAACCTATTCTAGAAGGCCTTGAAAGAATTTTAAGTAACAGTCTACAATTTCCATGAATGCATTTGCGCATCTGGATCCATTCACTTTAAAACTTTCTAAGTTATTTTCATCCAATGGTTACCTTGTACCCCATGCAGAATCCTCTTAAGTTGGTCAGCCAAATGCATCACCCACCACATCTAGTTACGCCACGTAAACTCTTGAGTGACCTATCAAGCAGAAAATCTAGGCTACCTTGTATCTCATTAGCCATACCTGTAACCTAATAGTCTCATTTCTAAAAATTTAGTACATCAGTGATTGGGTCTATCTAGATCCATAGAGATATACTCATGCATCTTGAAGTTCAAATCTATTTTAATACATAAGGTTTCTGTCACCTTCATGCTCTTATTCAACATTATCTCCATGTATACACACTTTGTTACACCACAATACTCATAGTATTCATCAGTTTGCTTATAGGACTTTACTCACCTTTTTCACAATATCTCATTACCACCAGATACCTTAGAGAATGGTCACACACCTTCATCATGAGGCCACAAACATTGGGTATTGTGTTCTTCACCCTTTACTTTATCAGATATTCCATTTATCAATTACACATCTTGTTTGCAACATCAACTTTATCTGATGATATAACATTTCCCAAGAAATTACTACCTTATGTCACTTAAATCTATATTCCACATACAATGTACACATACACATCTACATAAGATCATTACTCTATGACACACTCTTGTGCTTCGATTCACATTTGACTGTTGAGGGCATCCTATACACATGAACCTCACACACTCACACTACACTACACATGTACATACCACAAAAGGGACATTACAACTTGACATATACAAAACATTCTTCTACACATTGCACACATCCTATGAGACGTCTTTGATATCTTCTTCATTACTTTTACTATACATCTCACGCACTTTTTTCTTTCTATCCATTGTGAATCTTATGCCTATCGAAAACATAACCTAGGGCCTTCTTCCTAGACATCATATACATTTTCTTCATCATTGATATTCTATTAATATTTTTTATAATCATATGCACTTTGGATGCTACACACTATACACATCTTCACCATCAGAAGGTTACATATTACTAAAAGTGGCATCATAAGACATTTCACTCTCCACACTTACATGATCTATATTCAATGCATATATTGTTAGCACCATAAGTTCATAACCATATTCTATGGTAATTTACAAATCCTTAGAACATCCTACTTACATAGGCACACATGATTGAACCCTTCAAGTGCACACTATTTGACAGACGCACAGGCAAGGGTCTTAGGTGGTTCATACTCGACTGCTGAGGGTCTAATTCTAATGCACACAATAACCTCACATTCCTCATCACACTTACATCATTTTCATAACAAATGCCAATCTATCAATCCTTATACCAACTATACGACATTCTTAGCCCTCACACATTTCTTGAGGACACGTCTTTTCCTAAATCATCAAGCCTTCTACAATCCTACTCACACATTTAATGGAATACGCCTTGTGATAATATCATCACACTTTAGTACAATCCTACTCACGACATTTCATTATTGGAGATGCTAAATCATCACACTTTCACAATCCTAGAGGGAGACAATTTCATTATACAACCTTGTGCTAAATCATAATGATTGGTTACAATGAATCCTACTCATACATTTCATGATATAATACATGCTAAATCTTCACGCTAATTCTAACCTAATAAATCTTCCTTGAGGTCTTGTTGTATTCAATCTTACACATCACAGTCAATTGTCCTGTGATCATCATCTTTCCATTGTGACAATGCATTTCAAACCATTTCCCGATGATGCACTCTCGTATATGGCTCATTCTTGAATAATGAGGGGGAATAAATAAATGAACCTCATTACATACATACACATCCACTTGGGAGAACACTACTCCTATCATTCACTCTACATACCATTCTACCTCATCACAACATACTGCATATCTTGGTTGCATTTACTCTTTCTTACTTTTACTTGTTAAATGTTCATCTTACTACACATGCTAGATAGATATCTTGTATTTTATTATCTTTAAAGATACACACATACATTTTCAATTTCCTTTCTAGTTGAGATCAAATATTCTACAGGACATTACACACATCATGGATGTTTGCACAAGTACCATTACCAGTCCTGTAGAATGGCTCTTCTTGGGGAATCCACTTTTGTATACTACAAGTGTTATTGTTTCATTTTGACATACATAGCACTTTACTCTATCAGTTGTTATACATGCTTTGACATAGAATTTTTAAATTTCTAACATGCTAAAGTGCTTCATGTGTAACATTTTTATATGTAGGGACAAGATTTTCCATGATTGTTTGTTACATTGTTTTTCATTGCTTGTTCATTGTTTACAGGGAATTTTCCCTTTGTCTTGGTGTGCACTAATTTTTTGCTTCATCAAAATCACTATGGACCTTGCTTTTCTTAAACATCATGAGTGATGTCCCATGTTTAGAACCTGCACTTTTTTGCATTCTACATTGTCTTCTTCTGTGTTTACTTGCATCCTAGCGTACACTGTCTGCATATCTTATAAGGGCATGTTTGTTTGTGCTAACACTTATTTCTAGCCAATTTTTTACATGTGCCTTGGTTTTTACCAAGCACATTCCCTTTCCCCCTATTGGGAACAACTTTTATACATGGTGTTTTCCTTTGGGTATGCATACTCCATCAGTGACATTGTATGCAAAAAATGAGGGAGAGTCATCATTTGGGTGAATCATTTCACCCCATACAGAGTTATATACACCACAATACAGTACATTACAACATATTTTCATTTTCAGACAGTGCTCAATAATCATACTTGGCTTCCTTAGTACAAATGACCTTCCAGATGAGTACAAGTAACAATAATTACAAGTTCTTCAACATGTCACTTCTTGGATTTTGACACATAAAGCAGAGAATCCTTTAGTCAAGGGAATTTGCTAGGGATTTTTAAACACCACTGAAACTATGGATGTCCCATATTTCAGGGAGTAGTTAAATTGTTAGAGGATGAAAATGGACTTTCCATAGACGTTGCACTTCTACAGTGGAAGATTTGTGAAGTGAAATGTTGAAGACATAGTGGTAGTCAAATATCTCTACAATTGTTATTGAAGCCTTCTAGGTTGGCCCTGACACTAGACTTTCCTCACCTAGCACTTATTCTTCATTTAAACATGAGATAAGTCAAAAACTCACACTTGATATTTATAGGATCCTTTCTACACTCTTTCAATCTTCACGGATCAAGTGCACATGTTCTTTTTTTCATGAGGGTATTCTACTTTTTTTACATGACTTTTTACAATTTTGTCATATACATGCAATTTAACTACTTGCATCAATATTCTCCTTACAGGTCCAAAAGGGCTAAGAATGATATTCACATGATATTCAACAAAGAACAAACAAACACATTACATCAACATCAAGATTAGGTACATTGAAGACATCTACAATTTCACCCTAGGTTCATTTTCATCACTTTTTAACTTCCTTATCTTAGTATCCTATGCATCACATTATTTTCATCATTCTACACTTTTTAATTAGGCCCTCTTGGGCATGCTTTCATCATTGAATCTACATTGTTATCAAGTATTGCATCTCTTATCTACTTTATGTTAACGAGCTTTTTTCTCACCAACATAAAGTGGGGGAAAATGTAGACACAAAATCATGCATTTTTGGTATCATTATCTAGTCCTAGTTACATACTACTATTCATATGATTCAAGAGAAGAATAATTACTAATTAACCCATAAATGTATTTTCCTTTTATAAAGTGACTACTTTAATCTTTATCCTTACTTGTTCATTCTGTATTTCCCCCATCCCCTTTGGGGGAATTTTTAACCTCTTAGGAACCAAAACATTTGTGTAGCAACCAAGAATGGATTGTTGAGTTGTGGAGCTCAATTACTTCAGATTAACATGCAATATGAAACTTGTAGGAAAACACAGTAACCAACATCGGTTATGGAGGGACTGACATTGGTCAGGAAACCGACATGGTCAGACAAGTAGGAACCAGGTACATCGGTTAGGGCTAACTGACGTCGGTTACTTGTGCATGGGTGTTTTATTTAACTCACGGGAATTAGATCTAATTTTACTATTAAAGTATATCTATTGATTATAATTACATGGATAAGTTGCCCTAAGTTTGTAAATGCCTATATAAAGAAGTTCAAAATATAGGGTTTAGAAGTAAGAATTAAGAATTGATGATTATTGTGAGAATAATTGTGAGAGAGAGAATTCTTGGAGAAGAAGCAAAAGCTTGAGAGAAATAAAGTATTGTACATCTGAGAGGTGTGGAAGATTGTAAATCTTCAATTGTATATCTTTGTCAAATCTTTAGATAATATATTGGCTTGTTTCTTGGTGGATGTAGCCCACATTGGGTGAACCACGTTAAATCTGGTGTTGATTTATATCTCTTGTTTTGTATATTTATTTTGGTAGAATATCCACTTTTATTGCATGTATGCTTAGATCTGATATATTATCTGTACAACCTTATGCTAACCCCAACAACTGGTATCAGAGCTTTGTTTGAGGATTTTATGTGTTGACAAATTTACTTATAGATATTTTTTTGATTGAGTGGGAGCTACAGTAATGGTAGAAGAAATAAATACAAGGTAGATAGGTTTGACAACTGAAATTATCAATTATGGAAGATACAGATTGAGGATTATTTGTATTAAAGATATTTGTACTTACCGTTGGATGAAAAGTCTAGACCTACGAAGATAACTGATGAAAAATGGAAGATTCTTGACAGAAAGGCTTTGGGATCTATAAAATTGAGCCTTGACAACATTGGTGGCTTCCAATATTAGCAGAAGTGACTTCTATAATAGATTTAATGAAATCTCTTGCTAATTTATATGAAAAACCTAGTGCTTCAAATAAATTTTATTTATGAAGAAAATATTTAGTTCTAAGATGCATGAAGGTGGATCTGCATCTAGTCATTTGAATGATTTCTAATCTATTGTAAATCAGTTAAAATCGGTTGATATTCTATTTGATGATGAAGTGAAAGAACTTTTATTCTTATGTTATTTGCCTGATAGTTGGGATAACTTGGTAATGGTTGTTAGTAATACAACATCTTCTAATAATATTTTGAAGTTTGATGATGTGGTTAAGTATAATCTTGATTGAAGAAATTCATAGGAAAATTCTTTTACATAGGAATCATCATCTGGGAATGATTTGAATGTAGAAAGAAGAGGCAATGTAGAAGGAGAGATCCAAGAGTAAGAATAATGGGAAATCAAATTCAAGGGATGGAATATCTAAATCTAGAGGTAAGGGAATTACCTATTGGAAATGTGGAAAGAAAGGACATGCAAAGAAAGATTGTTGGTCAAAGGATAAAGAGAACCAACACCCAAAAAAAGGTAAAGAGTCAAATAAAGAGGAAAATATTGTAGCAGAGGTAATCCAAGATGCTCTTATTCTTTCTTTAGATAATAGAATAGAATCACAGGTTTTAGATTCATGAGATTCTTTCCATGCAAACCTTAATAAGGGTTATTTTAGAAATTATGTCCAGGGTAATTTTGGACATGTTTATTTGTGTGATGATGAGCCTTGCATTATTACTGGTAAAGGGGAAGTTCATCTAAAATTGTAGAATTGAAATACATGGGTATTGAAATATGTGAGGCATGTTCCAAGCCTCAAGAGGAATCTTATTTCTGCATGGCAACTAGGTGAATCTTGTTACATGGTTATGTTCACAACAGACTCTTGGAAAGTCACCAAGGGTGTTTTTGATGTGGAAATAGGTAAGAAGGTAGTAACGTTAAAGTTATCTACCTCATGTTATTGATTCCTTTTCTATGTTATCTACTTCAGATTCAGATGCATGCATGTGGCTAATAATCGGTTAGGCCATATGAGTCATCTTAACTCAAGGAATACAGATCTTAAAGGATAAAAGTTATCAAATTTGTCTATTATGGCTAAGACCATAATTTCTATGGCATGATGAATCCATGAGAGTGATTCAATGGTTAAGAGAATTATAAAATTATTAGGAGTTGTGAGGTTAATGATTATTGTGAAAATAATTGTGAGAGACAGAATTCTTGGAGAAGAATGAGAATCTAGAGAGAAAGAAATTATTGTACATCGTGAGAGGTGTGGAAGATTGTAAATCTTAATTGTATAGATTCTAAAAGTTTTGGATAATAGATTGGATTGTTTCTTGGTGGATGTAGCCCACACTTGGTGAACGATGTTAAATTTGGTGTTGATTTATATCTCTTGTTTTGTATATTTCTTCTGGTATAATATATGCTTTTATTGTATGTATGCTTAGATATGATATATTATCTATACAACCTTGTGCTAACCCCAAAAACCACAATGTGTCAATAGTATTATCACAAATTGGGAGGAAATACCAGCTATTCACATTTGAATCATGTTTCAAGTTTTTCAATATACTCAGTTCATCCAAGAAGCATCAACACACATACAATAAAAATTCAAAAGATTTGTAAATCATTTCTCCCAAAAATCATTTATATCTTTACCAACAAGAATTCATCATGTTTTTATGAACATTCAACAAATCATAGAGATGTATACACCATTACTAAGTACCAAATCTTTCATGAACTCTATTTTTTTCCTTTCCTGAGACCTTCCTTGATTTCCAATCGATCGAGAATGCATAATTCAATTACATTTTCACAATTTATAATCCTTGTATTAGTTTCCAACTGAATTCTAGACTTTATACCTATTGGTCATTTGAATATCCTTAGTGCTTATGCTAGGTTACTTAACCAAAAGGAAATACTTATTTAATGAACATTATGCCTTTCTAGACCCTAAAATGGAATAAGAAGTACTTATACAATCACTTCAATCCCCTTAATGTTTAAACTTAAAGATTCTATCAAAACTCCATATCAATCCTTATCAAGCTTAGGTTTTTGTTTCTGTTATATCAAGATGCTTACATGTTTCTGTTCATTATATGTACACTACTATGTGGCTACGGTGAAATTTATTTTTGAATATTATGTTTCTAAACTTTTTCCACAATCAAAAGTGGAAGAGAAATTATTTCAAAGATTTTGAGAAAATCAAATTGTGGGATTATTAACCTTGTTATTTTCTAATTATGAGTACTAGGTTCTTCATTAATATGTTTCTTTTGCCCTTCAAATTATTTTCCATCTTTTTTAGACTTGACTCCTTTGCTTAAAATTTATTGTGATATCATCCATGACAAGTGGTTCATCACTAGCCTATGTATCTAGCATATTATCACCTAAATTGTTTGATACTTTTGGTTCATTGATTGCAAGTATAGTCTACTTGTTTTGGAGTGTAGTCTACTTACTTTGGAGTGTAGTTTATTATCACATACCTTGTACATATGGTAGTTTTGTATGTTGTATACACACTGTGTGTATATCACATAACAGAGAAAAAAATTGTCTATATTCACATGATGGTTAAATAAATTGGGGAGAAGATGTGATGATTACCTCTTATTGTCTTGTGCTATCAAATGACACATACAAAACAAAAAGTGTGGCAGTTATAATCATAAATAAACACATGAATATACACGTATGTATGAGTATACATGTACATATGTATAAGTTCGTGTACCACATACCCTGTATTATCATATGGTAGTACAAAAAATATGTGGTAAAACCTATGTATAGGGAACAAAAAAGAGAATAAGTAAACTGTCTATTACTCTTCCTTTGTTGGGAATCAAAAATGAAATGAAACCTTGTGATATGTACTTGAATACATACATATACATACGTATACATATACAAAAACACATACACACACATATGTACAGATATACTTGTACATATGTACATGTATATGTCCCACAAAGAAAAAAGAATTGTCTATACTCTTCAATTTTCTCACAAGTTAAGGAAAATGATGTGATATGTTACATGAATACATACACCGAAATATGTATGAAGTATAGGATATGCATATGGGTAAATGTATCTATGACAAATTCTTGATGATTATCATATGGTAGTATGTATTGGTATACACATTGTGTATACCACATAATAGAGAAAAAAAAATCTATACTCTTCAATTTGTTGGGCACTCAAGGAATATGTTGATGTGATACATACTTGAATACATACATATACATATACACACACATATATACGAGTATACATGTACATATGTACATGTACGTGTCTCACATGCATTGTATTATCACATGGCATATGTAAGTGTTGTACATGGTATACACACTATGTGTATACCACATAATAGAGAAAACAAACTCTTCACTTTGTTAGGCACTGTTATTACCAAATTACAACACTCTCTGATTTATCATGAACTTATGAATGAGAAATCAGTGTAACTGGGTAACATGGAATTGTATCAAGGTGTGGGACCCCTACAAATGAGACAAACCTCCATATAAGGTTGGTTCCTCTACCTATTCTAGTACTAAAACTACTCCTAGGAAGGTGAAATCAACTATTTTAATACTAACCTAAATTTCCAAGGGACCAGCGAATAGATTTGTTTCATTTAAATGTGTTAATTTGATCTTTCTATCAATGCATGTTTTTAGGCTAAGTATTGTTTTGATGAACATTCTAAGCTATGTGAGATTTGTAGGCCATCCTTCACTACACTCCCACACACCATCTATGTCAAGTACCAATAGTATCAGTGTCGAATAGGGAATGATGAATGTATAATGTGTATATATATTAGGGCAATAGACATCACAATCAAGCCTACAATTTTGTGGAGCACAACAAATTTAATTTTTGCTAAGATTGATATGACAGCTCGTGCACAATATCCCTAGAATATGAAATGAAAGGTAATACAGTGAGTGGAAGACAACTCAAGTAAAGGAAATAAAAGCCACAAAACACCAATTTTATTGTTTAAAATGATGCACAATCCATTACAATATATGCACAAGGAAAAAATCCTTTACAAAATGTATGAATTTGAGGCCTGCTACTCAAAAGAGTGCTGGAACAATTTTGAAAGAGTTCATTTATAATCCAGAATCTCTCCCACTCATAAATGAGGTGGAATTACATATTGTTGGCCTAAAAATCTATCGCTTGGGTAGATTTATGGATAGACGAGCCAACAGTGTGCAGGGCATAGCCCCTCTTTGAGTCAACAAAGTGAAACTGGTTTATTGCTATTCTACCAGCAGGAATCTGTGCAAGTCTCACAATATTCTGCCTTCGGGGGTTTGGGATCTCATCCCAGTAGGGGTGTTTCTGACTGTGAAAAGAAAGGAATGAAAGAGAGGATGAAGAAAGATCAGGTCCGAAGGGAGAAAAGAAATGAATTCCAAAGCAGAAAGGTCAGAGGGTTTATGTTTTGGGATTGGTAGTAAACAGAGCCAAACCTACTTGCATAAACGAATAAAGAAATACTGATGAATAAATGACAAAAAAGTAGAGATAGATTCAACAGAATAAACGCATAGATCTGACATAAGAAAGATCAGATGCCCATAACACACATATTTAGCACAAAGTCTTAATATTTGCATTAATATCTTCTTCTGTTACAAAAAGTACAAAGCCTTTTCTTCTCACTTCTATTTTTCATCTAAAAGATATCCACTCCTGAATACAACAAGTATTCAAGTATATATAGAAGGAGAGAAGAAAAGAAGACAAAAGCAAACCAACCACTTAATTACAAAAATATCATACAATAGATTACAAAGTCCATTTGTTGACTTTTGACAACTTTAGTGGATGACATCATCCCATGGTGTAACATGCATGATGTCATCGTTTGTGTCAACAAACTTTAAATATTTACAAGGAGAAAGTCGGGAAGAAGGAAACTATTCGTCGTCATCCCACGGCTGAAAGGGGGTATCCTGTTTTTGCTGCTCAGGTGACGAGATGTGGAACTGGGCACGGTACTCCATGAACTTGCTAATCATGGGTTGAAGTTGATCCTAGGAAGGATCCTTGTGTCGATCGCTGATAGCTTCGCAGGTCTCCCGCTCGTCTGTGAGCTTTTCTGGGAGTTTTGAATAATCATTCTCTGCCTCTATCAGGTACCCGATGAAGTCACGACAAGCCAACAGGTTATTGATGGATTCGGCGTCGAACGTGACCTCTGGCCCCAACCCCTGTGAAACGATCTCCTTGAAGATCTGAATAGTTTCCTCCACCTTTCTTAAGGCGAAAGAAGAAGTGAGCAAGCCTGGAGACATTCTTAGGACAATCTGTTCCATTTGATGCATTGCATCCAGGGCTTCCTCCTTTACTTTGTCGATCTTCTCCAGGACGAACTCCAGCTGATCCACCCGATAATCCAGAGTAGAAAGGATTTTGTTGAGGGCTCTGGGGTGTCCAAAGACGCCAAACTTGACCAGATCTTGAACTGAACAGTTGAGCATTTTCTAAAAGGTCTCATGTTGCATCCTAGCATGATCCAGCTCTTTGGAGATGGTTCCTGCTATCACCTGGAGTTCTCTGTTCGTTTGATTGATATTCTGGTACAAACCGGTGAACTTAGCGATCACTCCCTCACTTTCCTTGAGGATTTGGCTCCTCCAGGTGGAAACTGCCATGCCCTGCTCGCCGATTTTAGCATACTCATTAATCTTATCCTGGCTCAGAGGCTCAGGAGTTTCGGCGGCAGTTGTAGGAGGCGCACTGCCCATTTTCTGCAAGGCGTGGAGAAGATACTTATTTTGCTCCTTTAGCAGCCTTTTCTCATCCTTTGCTTCCTGGAGTTTTTTGCAAAGGGCATCAACTGTAGATAGGGCCTCTCCTTGCAGGCTTTCTGAAGATGTCCCCATTGTGACTTGAGTCACTATGTAATCTGTCGAAGACAGATCCTTTTTATCCTTCAAAGGATTGGGGTATGCAATCTCCATTACTCTCTCCCCTGAAGCACTCTGAGAGAAGCGGGTTATGGGTTTTTACTTCTTGGCCCCTTTTGATGGGATTACAGAGAAGTCCATCGGTGCGATGGGAACTTTCCTCTTCTGTTGACTCAGGTGCTGGGAGATCCAGGCTGGACTTATGGGAGAAGGACCAGAAATAGAAAAGGGAGCAGCTGCAGTAGTAGAAGGGAAAAATGTGGAGACACTTGGAGGCGGCATTGAGAGGGAAGCCGAGAAAGTGCTCACGGGAGGAAGGGATACTGCAGGAGAAGTAGACATAGGAATGGAAGGGAGCTGAGAGATGAGAGAAGAAATGGTGGGGGACAGCTCCGCGAGAGAAGAGAAGATGGATGAAGAAGCAGGGGGAACAGTAGAAGATGGGGGAGAGGACACGACCAAAGGAATGGTCGCTTGGGTCACTCGAGGAGGGGAAGGAGGAGAAGGAGAAGGGACAGAAGGGACCTCAATAGTTATAGTCGTGACGACATCCTGAGTGGATGTGCCTATCGGAACATCTTCCGCTGCTTCTTCTTCTAAGCTTTCTGGGATTACAACCCATGTTCTTGTGAAGCGGAAGGAGGAATTTCAGGAGCTTCCTCTTGGGTGGAGCTGGACTCACCCTCTTTGCCTTTACCCTTGCCCTTTGGTAGCTGTTTTACCCGAGGAGGTGCGTTGCCCAACGGAGATGTGGTGAAATCAACTCCGAGGTAAATGAGGCCATTCATTCTGCACCAATGCTCTGTTCTTCGCAGAGTTTCCTTGACCCTTTCTTCTATGGTCTGAGGTGCTTTGTTCTAGTCAATCACGGCGAAAGGCCAATCGTCCCCACCCGTGTCAAGATACACTTGATCAACTTCTTGCTCAGTAGTTTGATAGCCTTTTGGGACGATGGCCACACCGTACTGGATGATTTCGGCCAAGGCTAAGTGGGAATGATCCTTCCTCCTGAGCTCGACCTCATGATATATGTCGATATAAATGTCTTCGATCTGAGGGATGTGGATCGGATCGAGCTTGGCCCTAGGGAGACAATTTCTTGGGTCGAAAGTGGGCCTTGCTGGGAAGTTATGCTTTAGATTTAGCAGCTCTAGTTCTGCAAACATGTCCTTCGCCTTGTGGTGAGAGAGACAAGTATACCTGCCCACTGTGAGGGGGAAAGGAGTTCCTCCCTTCTTTCTCTTGAGACACTTTTCATGGTAGGTGATAAGCTGTCTTGACAGCTCCAACAGGATCAACTTGGGGCCGGCATATCTCGGCAGTTTGGTTGGTTCCCCCAAGAAGTTGACTGCCCTCAGATAAGTGAAGGTGGGGAATTGAGTGAACAAGGCCCCCCATTTCTCTGTGGCTGCGACGATGCTCTTGGTCGTACGACCGTGAGTCATATTTGGCCTTAGAAGACAGATGATGCCGTAGAAGAAGGCATCGTTGATCTTTGTGAACTGGGGGATGCTATTTTCCAGCTTCAGTTCTAGATAGTATTCATATATTTTAACTTGGGGCCAAACCCCGCACCGCATTAGAGCTGGATAGTCTCTTTCTGAAGCTGCAGCATAGACTACGTAGGAGTTCATATAGAACTTCCCTGTTGTGGTAAGTTGTTGGAGCTGCTCAGATATGGTGCCGCTTATGATCTCCGCCCACTCAAAGCGTTGATCGGGCACATTTTTGTTCATCGTTTCCAAGTACCTCAGCATCCACTTGTGAAAGTAATGGGCATCAGGAAGCCCAAATACTCTGCTCAGGAACGTGATTGTATCACTGAGTTCCTCTGAAAAGTCACTGCGATGAATGACTTGTGGCCATCGGGTCACCACCTTTTTGTTCTTCAGGTATACTTCATTCATTAACTGCATACACTGATCTTCATTGTCATCCCAAGCCTTGATGCAATCTTCCTGGCTTACGGCCACAAAGTGCCGGTGATGAGGAATGCCGAGCATTATTTCGAAGTGTCGGGCAGTGAGGTTGATTATGACCTCGCCCTTCTCATTGTGGACACATCTTGTGTCTTTGTTGTAGCAGCGGGCTACTACCATCATAAACTCATTGTTTACAGCACTAACTGGGATCCCACCAGCAAAATGCAGCCCGCTGCCCATCAGTTTGTCCATCCACGGACTTCTTGTGACCCTCTGGGTTCTGGCCCAGAAATCCTCCATATCAATGTGACCAAGTTCTGAGTCTCTGATATCTAGGTCACACTCTGCCTGGGATTCGGGCATCCTGACCCTCTGATATTTGTACTTCATTTCTTCTTCTGTGAGCTTGGCTTTGCCCTTAGATTTGGTAGGTCTCTTGCTTGATGTTGACATATGTAACTCTGAACTCAGTTGTTGATCTACAAGAATAAGAAGTGAAACCCAACGCAAGAAAGTCATATCATCTGTTTGATCTTCCATTAAAGCACTGACAGAAGGAAGAGTTAGTGATTTTAAGGCTTCAGGGTGCATGGTGCATGGACGCTGCAAGCTGCATGGCTAAATAGCATGGTGCATAGAAAAGAGCTGCTGCAAGGGATAAGACAACGCCAAAGGGCGCATGGCGCGTGGATACTACAAGTTACATTTTTTTGTTGCAAGCAGAAGTGCGCCTGCGCCATATGTATGCATTTTCTAAAGGGCGCTGATATTTTTCATGTTACACGGGTACAGGATGCGCCAAAAGGGCACAGGTTTAATGGGTGTAACATCATTTTTTCATGCACCACAGGGGAACTTGGCGCGGCGCATGGAAGGTCTGCATAACATGATGTTATTGTAATAATAGATGCACCTGTGCTAACAGTTTATACTTGGCGCATCTAAATTTGATGTTGCATAGATGCAGGGTGCGCCAATGGCGCAAGGTTTTGTAATGTTGCATGCAAGTTTGGTGCGCCAAGAGGGCACAGGGAAAGTGGATGTTGCAAGCGAGGAAAGTGCGCCTTGAGGGCGCAGCTATTTTTTATGCAACAGGCATGGTGGATGCGCCATTGGCGCGACTGTTTTTTATGTTGCAAGGGCGGCGGATGCGCCGAAGGAAAAAACACAGTTTTTTATCAATTTTTAAACCTCCTCTTTCTCCATGGGGTTTGGACAGGTGTTAAGCTTCTTTTGCAAGGTTCATTGGATAGAGAAGGGGGGGCAAAAAGATCCAAGTGTTTTTGAGGCAAAATCTCTCTCTCTATCAGCAGATCTGGAAAGAGGAAGGAGAGCAGGGGAGAGATAACCAGGGCAGCAAAACAGCAAAGGAGGGCATTTTCAAGGCTTCACAAATCTATTTAATCTAATCCCTTCAGACAAGCAGCCAATAATCAACACACAAAACACAAGAGCAAAGGACCGCTTACCAGGAATATATAACATGAGAGGTGTGAAACTGGGTCCACGATGTGATTTGATAACGACAGGTGCGCTGACAGGTGCAGAGGGAAAAGAATAATCACGTGATTTTTGTCTGATGAAAATGACAGGGCGGATGCGCCTATATATAGGCGAAGTGGTAATAAATGCGCCAACCACTTTTTCAAGTGGCGCGCCAAAATGCCTGTCGACAATGGAAAGGATGCGCCCTTTGGCGCACCAAAACACCTGCTAACACGAAGTTAAGTGCATCTTTGGTGCACCAAAAGTGTTGTCGACATAAGAATATGTGCGCCCTTGGTGCACCAAAACGTGGTGCAACAAAAGTATTGTTGACATGAAGGCGCATGCGCCTTGGCGCATGCAAGAAAGGCGCAACATAGTGAGGTGCACCAAAAGGTGTGTTGACACTTCGAACCGTGCGCCAAAGGATTTAAAGGGGGTGCATGAACACTTTATGTTCCATAGAGATTATGTGCACCCGACCAAAAAAGACCAAAAAATGGCTAAGTTCAGAAAACCAGATTTCCCGGGAAGGGATTTTGCAACGTTCCGACCGCAAGGAGTCCCTGACGAGGGACCGGAACAAAATTTTGGTAGGGTTATCTGTAAAATTTCCCTTGCCAATTTTACGGGATAACAACTGGCTCTTTCTGGGGACTATCTTTGAGCGAACGTCAGGGGTAGAGAATCCCAGATCTCACGTGCCTATCCATTGGGTAACAGAGTCAAAAACAAGGGAGACTGGAAAGGGAAACACACAACCAACAAAAGCAAACACACGACAAAAACAAACACACAACTGAAGAAAACTGTACAAAGAAGAGAGCAAGCTCTACTTCCTGAAGATTTTCAGATGCTGCCTGCTATAGGGAAGCGGGAGCTCAGTTCCATCCAGATACGAGAGATAGAAACTATTCTCTCCGTTAAGCTACTTGATCTTGAAAGGCCCTCTCCACAGGGAATCAAACTTTCTGTGCATGCCCTTTGGCTCTCTTCGCTTGTCCCACAAAAGGACAAGGTCTCCCACCTGGAAACTTCTTTGCTTAGATTTTTATCGAACAATCTTTTGACCTGATTCTGATGTTCGGTGATCTTGTCGACCACCCTTACTCTCTTTTCTTCGAGCTCTGCTAGATACATGATCCTCTTTTCAAGGGAAATTTGAAAAGTTTCATCTTCGATTGCTCGTGCCAAGCGCAGAGCAGGGAGTTCAGCGGAAATGGGAAGCTCGGCATCGGTGCCATATAACACTTGAAAAGGTGACATACCGAGAGATCTCTTGGGAGTAATGCGGTCTGCCCACAAAGCATCGTATAAGGACTTGTGCCACATTCGTTTATTCTCATCCACTAGCTTTCGTATGATGGTCACCAAGTTTTTGTTACTGGATTCTGCCTGACCATTTCCCTGAGGGTAATAATCTGAGGCGTGGGCCAAAGTTATTCCGTATTCATAGCAAAAACCAACAACTTCTCGTGAGGAGAAGTTGGAAGCATTATCAGCAACAATCTTGTTTGGAACGCCAAACCTGACGATGATATTTTCTTTGATGAAACTGCAAACAACCTCGGAAGTGGCGTGTTTGACAGGTATGGCTTCCACCCACTTGGTGAAGTAATCTGTTGTTGTAAGGACATAACTATGTCTGGCACTCGATTGGGGATTGAGTGCACCGATAAAATCAATTCCCCACTGCTTGAATGGTTCGTCGACAACGACCGGCCTGAGGGGAAAAGCAGCTAACTTGGGCTTGCCAACGAATTGCTGGCAAGGCTCACACTTTTCTACCCAGGTAGCTGTATCTTGGAAAAGCATTGGCCAATAGTACCTGGCCCGGATGATCTTATGTGCCGTCACGGAAGAGGAGAAATGGCCCCCACAGGCTGAATTATGAAAATTTTCAAGTAACTTCACCTACTATGGCTTGTCGACACATCACAAGAAGATGCCATCTATCCCGCGTTTGTATAAACGGTCATCCCAAATGACATATTTGGCTGCTCTGAGCTTTATAGCATGCTTCTCCTTTGTAGTTAGGTGAGCTGGGCATTCACCGTAGGTGAGGAAGAAAGCAATATCGGAATACCACTCATCGTTGGTTGCGAAAAATAGGACCATAGGCAGTGAATCAGGTTTCTCCAACTGACTTTGTGCTTCATTGGTACAATCATCCTTTCCTCCGGAAGCTTCTGACCCTTGGTTTTCAGCCATAAGTTGACATAAGCCTTTGCCTCTTACCAACTTAGTTGGTTTTATATCTAGATCGTACTCCTGGACCTTTGCAATCCAATTTCCTCGCAAGCTTCCTAACTCCTGTTGAGTTAAAATTGACTTGACTGCCGTGTCAGGGACCAACACCACTGTATGAGAATTTAAAATGTAATACCTAAAGTTTTTGACCGCTTTGACAACGACGAAGGCATGCTTTTCCAACTGAGACATTTTTAATTTGTGAGGCTTGAGGGGAGAGCTCATAAACGCAATTGGGGATTCAACATTCTCAGAATTCTTTTGCATCAAGATGGCAGATACAGTATGCTCAGATGCATAGCTATACATGATGAAATCCTTGGAGAAATCGGGGCATACCAGGACTGGTGCGTGAGCGACAGAAGCTTTTATTTCTTCGAACGACCTCTTCCCTTCTTCGCTCCATCGGAAAGTTGGTGACCCTTTCATCATGTCTAATATATGACGAGTCTTTTCAGCAAAGTCGGGAACAAAGCGCCTGAGAAAATTCACCTTTCCGAAGAAAGAGTGGACGCCGGTCTTGCTTGTAGGCAAAGTAAGGCTCTGAATAGCCTTAACTCTTTCGGTATCTATCTTTGTTCCTTCTTTGCTAACAACATGTCCTAGCAACTTTCCTTCTGTGACTCCAAAAACAGACTTTTTCGGGTTCAGGGAAATCCTGTGCTCTTGGTATCTGGCCAATACTTGCTCCAAATGATCACAATGATCATTTCGTTGTTTAGAGAACACAGTTAAGTCATCCAGATAAACCACAATGACCTTCCCCATCATACCTTTGAATGCAAGGTCCATGGCCCACTGAAAAGTGGCGCCAACATTGGTCAGGCCAAAAGGCATCCTGCTGTAGGCAAATGTGCCCCAGGGGGTAGTGAATGCTGTTTTGAATTGGTCTTCAGGTGAGACTTCAATCTGATTGTAGCCTGAAAAACCATCAAGCATGGACAGCATTTTTGATCCAGTTACCACTTGTAGAACTTGATCCATTATAGGAAGTGGGTAGTTGTCCTTTAAGGATGCCTGATTCAGGTTTCGAAAATCTACGCATATGTGTATTTCACCGTTTTTCTTGCGTACTGGCACAATGTTTGCTACCCAAGTACTGTGATGGATAGGAAAAATAATTCTCGCATCCAGCATTTTCTGAATTTCAGCCTAGATAGTACCTGAGATCTTAGGGTTATAATGCCTCTGCTTCTGGCGAAAGGGTTTGACGTCCTCTTTCAATGGGATGTCATGTTGGACGTCCTTTGGCTTAAAAGACTTTAGATCGGCGTAGGACCATGCCAATACATCCATGTATTTCTTCAGTAGTTTGACAAACTTCCACTTCTCTTCAGGTGTGCAACATTTTTTGATGTTCACGAACTGCGGATGTTCTACCGAACCTAAATTAACCGGTTCGGTTTCTGGGGAGGAGCCAGTATCATCTCGCCTTTTCTTTTTTACAAAATGGTCATGCCTATCGAACAACCACTCTAAAGAAACCAGGCCCTTCGGAATTTTATTTCCTTTGAGCTGACATATGCCGTCATTCCCTTCGGATTCACCATCTTGACCGGTGACTGATTCACGGCACGTAGAAGTGGATCCTTCAAAGTGAAGTTCCTTAAAATTTTCCACCTTTTCTAGGAAGGCAATGAGTTGATTGTCATCGTTGAATACTTGCCAATGCTGAGAATTGTCTGGCACGCTTGGGCAGAAAACCACCTCAATGGTGTATTTGTCTGTTTTCAAACCTGGGTGAGGGAGCATGAGGGATGCTGAAACGGCCAAGGAATCGGCCATGTCATTCTGAGCTCTTGGAATGGATTCTATTGAAAAAGCATCAAATTCTTCGATGCTGTCCCATACCACATTACGGTAATGCCTGAGCCTCTCATTCTTCACTTGATATATCCTTTTGACTTGATTTACGACTAGCTCTACATCACCTTGTACTTTCAGATTTTTTATCCCTCTTTCCTTTGTGGCTTGCATGCCAAGTAACAGAGATTCATACTCAGCAGTATTATTTGTGTTGAAAAACTACAACTTGAAAGAGAGAGGAATAATCTCCCCTTCGGGAGATATTAGCACAGCTCCGGCGCCACATCCACTAGTCGCGCAGCTGCCATCAAACTGCAAAGTCCAGATCTTGTTAAGATCTTCTTCTTGGACGAGAACAACCATTTTTTCAAACTCGGTAGACAAGAAATAGTTCCCCATTCCTGATGATTCGAAAATAATTTGGGCTTTGGGGTCCTCAGAGCTAGTAACCAAGTACTTCTTTTGTGATTCAGGCTCCAATGTTTGCATTATACCTTTGACAGGGATTCTAGCCTTAGACCAGTCCATATGAATCTCCCCACCAACTTCACTGCAAAAACTTCTTCCCAGCAAAATTCCATAGGCTGCTGGAATGTCGGCAACGAGGACGGTCATCTTTACTCTTTTTTCTGGGAACGCCGCAAATGCGAACTGCGCGTCTTTGATCTGACCAATCAGTGGAACCTGCTTGGTTTCCAAGGAATAACATCTGCCAAAAGGCTTGGTAAGGGTGAGGCCCAAAGCATGGGCGACTTTGGCCGGCATGACGTTATCAGAAGCTCCAGAATCAATTATGCAGTTACTTAACTTGTGGCCATTGATTAGGAGTGAGAGGTAGAAAGGTTCTATCTTGCCTGATGCAGAAGTCGAAGCAACATTTACGTGGGATGCAGGAGGAGTGGAAAGGATTCCTTTTAGGGAGGTCTAGGGAGATATGACAGCTTGACTTTGAATATACTTGGTCAACCTTACAAGCTGTTCAGGGTTTGACTGAAGATACTCGGCTTCAAACATTTGGATCCTAGTCTTTTTAGCATGATCTATGATGTCAAACGCAGCCAAGGGTTGCATTGGTGAAGGAATGAGTCCTTCACTTCGCGATGGTAGAGTAGGATTACTGGTCTTCATGAAAATAGAAGAAGGTTGATTTGGAGGAGAGATGGGGGGAAAAGATCTCTTTGTAAAAGACTTAACAGGGGGTTGAGTAGGAAGAGGATTACCTCTTTTAGCAATGGTTGGAGGCGTGTTTGACACGGCCTTCTCTTTCCGCACATCGGCAGTGACCTCTGCTTCTTTTCCTTGTGAGCGGGTAAAAACAGCATATGATTGTCCACTTGCATACCCCTGTGTACCCTCTTCTTCATCGGATTCTTCCTCGTCAAATTCCATATACCCGATAGTAGAGTCGCCAGTCGGTTCACCGACATCTTGATCATCTTTGCCTTGAGACGAAGGTTCTTCGTAATTTTTCTCCCCTTCTTCGATTTCGGCTAAAGCGTTGACCGGAGGAGCCTCAAGTGCCAACCGCAGAACAATTGCAGGCAAGCGCGACCTTTGTGGGACATTGTTGGAAACAAAATTCCTCCGTGGGATATCCCGGTATGAGGAACTGGGGGAAGCTTGGGCTAACTGCTTCTTTAATGCGAGTAAGTCATTCGCCATCTTTTGAAATGCCGAATCAGACGAAGTAGCGGGAGAAGGGCCCAAAGATTTAGGCTTGGATGATTCCCTTTTTAATTCACCAGATATTAGTAAATTATCTTCAATTCGGATGGCAGCGGCCTGGGTGAGAATCAAGGTAGCTACTTGTTCTTGCAAGAGTAGGAAACTTACTTTCGAGCTCATCGCGTTCACGAAGAAACACTTCTGATTTTCCGGTGTTGGAAGCATGGCAACAGGCACACGGTTGATTAATGCATTGAACCTGGCGATAAAATCACGCATGGTCTCATTGGCCTCCTTTTTTAGGTGAGTGATCTGTGATAACAATGCAAATGCATCTTCCGAAGGCTTATACCTGTCCTCGAAAGCATCCCGCAAGGTGGCCCAACTGGTAATAGATCCGGCCGGCAAATGCTGAAACCATTCTGCTGCGGGCCCTTGTAAAGTTTCCAGAAAAAGGTGAACCGACACATCTTCATGAGTCACATCCAGGATACTGCATGACATGATGAATGCAGATATGTGTGAATCCGTGCTTTGGTTTCCGCTCCCGTCAAATTTGGGAAAATTCTTTCGGTTTCCATGTGGGAGCGCGTGAACAGGATGCGGCAAGGCCAGGGGACCCATAGCATTTCCCCATGGTACCGCCATCTGGACGGGTGGAAAAAGAACACGGGCTGGAAGTACAGTTCCGCTGAGCAGCAAGGCACTACAAAGGGATGTGGAGGCTCCTTGTGAAAACCGGTTCTTTCGTGGAGGTGAGGCACTTCTGGCTGACCGATCAGCTGAACTTAGTGATGAAAAGCGCGCCGGTGTTATACTGAAGTTGTGCCTTTGAAGCAGATCGAAAGTAGGATCGACTTCTCCACGAGCTCTCCTGCTACGAGTAAATGGTTCACCTGCCAGTGTACCTTCCTGATCTGTAATATGGTGAAGCAGATTAAAAACTCTTTTTGGTTGTACTTGCTGATTTTCTGATTATTTTTTTTGACAAAAATCAGCAGCATGTACTTTTCTTGAATATTTAATTTTATCCTCTTCTGAAAACTGATTACGGTTTAATGACAAAGAACAACGAGGATAAAATGATGGTGAAGCTTAGTAAGCTGATTTTCAGATCTAGAGTTGACTTTTCAAAGAGTTTGAAAATTTTGGTAAACTGTCAAAAACTCAGATCTACGGAAAAATACAGATTTTTATAAAAAGTCAGCGAACTAAAGATCTCCAACTAGGCCAGATCTATGGATCTCAGAAGAAAATTTTCAATTTGGATCACTTTTGCAAAAATTTTAAATTTTGAAAAGAAGTTAAAATTTGCAAACAGGTAGTGATTTTTCTGATTTTTACTGATTTTCTATCATACCACCATCATAGATCAGATAGATCTGTTTGAATCCCCAGTATAGTCGCCAAAAACTATTGGCCTGAAAATCTGTCGCTTGGGCAGATTTATGGATAGACGAGCCAACAGTGTGCAGGGCATAGCCCCTCTTTGAGTCAGCAAAGCGAAACTGGTTTATTGCTATTCTACCAGCAGGAATCTGTGCAAGTCTCACAATATTCTACCTTCGGGGGTTTGGGATCTCATCCCAGTAGGGGTGTTTCCGACTGCGAAAAGAAAGGAATGAAAGAGAGGATGAAGAAAGATCAGGTCCGAAGGGAGAAAAGAAATGAATTCCAAAGCAGAAAGGTCAGAGGGTTTATGTTTTGGGATTGGTAGTAAACAGAGCCAAACCTACTTGCATAAATGAATAAAGCAATACTGATGAATAAATGACAAAAAAGTAGAGATAGATTCAACAGAATAAACGCATAGATCTGACATAAGAAAGATCAGATGCCCATAACACACATATTTAGCACAAAGTCTTAATATTTGCATTAATATCTTCTTCTGTTACAAAAAGTACAAAGCCTTTTCTTCTCACTTCTATTTTTCATCTAAAAGATATCCACTCCTGAATACAACAAGTATTCAAGTATATATAGAAGGAGAGAAGAAAAGAAGACAAAAGCAAACCAACCACTTAATTACAAAAATATCATACAATAGATTACAAAGCCATTTGTTGACTTTTGACAACTTTAGTGGATGACATCATCCCATGGTGTAACATGGATGATGTCATCATTTGTGTCAACAAACTTTAAATATTTACAAGGAGAAAGTCGGGAAGAAGGAAACTATTCATCGTCATCCCGCGGCTGAAAGGGGGTATCCTGTTTTTGCTGCTCAGGCGACGAGATGTGGAACTGGGCACGGTACTCCATGAACTTGCTAATCATGGGTTGAAGTTGATCCTGGGAAGGATCCTTGTGTCGATCGCTGATAGCTTCGCAGGTCTCCCGCTCATCTGTGAGCTTTTCTAGGAGTTTTGAATAATCATTCTCTGCCTCTATCAGGTACCCGATGAAGTCACGACAAGCCAACAGGTTATTGATGGATTCGGCGTCGAACGTGACCTCTGGCCCCAGCCCCTGTGAAACGATCTCCTTGAAGATCTGAATAGTTTCCTCCACCTTTCTTAAGGTGAAAGAAGAAGTGAGCAAGCCTGGAGACATTCTTAGGACAATCTGTTCCATTTGATGCATTGCATCCAGGGCTTCCTCCTTTACTTTGTCGATCTTCTCCAGGACGAACTCCAGCTGATCCACCCGATAATCTAGAGTAGAAAGGATTTTGTTGAGGGCTCTGGGGTGTCCAAAGATGCCAAACTTGACCAGATCTTCGACTGAACAGTCGAGCATTTTCTGAAAGGTCTCGTGCTGCATCCTGGCATGATCCAGCTCTTTGGAGATGGGTCCTGCTATTGCCTGGAGTTCTCTGTTCATATGATTGATATTCTGGTACAAACCGGTGAGCTTAGCAATCACTCCCTTGCTTTCCTTAAGGATTTGGCTCCTCCAGGTGGAAACTGCCATGCCCTGCTCACCGATTTTAGCATACTCATTAATCTTATCCTGGCTCAGAGGCTCAGGAGTTTTGGCGGCAGTTGTAGGAGGCGCACTGCCCATTTTCTGCAAGGCGTGGAGAAGATACTTATTTTGCTCCTTTAGCAGCCTTTTCTCATCCTTTACCTCCTGGAGTTTTTTGCAAAGGGCGTCAACTACAGATAGGGCCTCTCCTTGCAGGATTTCTGAAGATGTCCCCATTGTGACTTGAGTCACTATGTAATCTGTCAAAGACAGATCCTTTTTATCCTTCAAAGAATTGGGGTATGCAATCTCCATTACTCTCTCCCCTGAAGCACTCTGAGAGAAGCGGGTTATGGGATTTTGCTTCTTGGCCCCTTTTGATGGGATTATGGAGAAGTCCATCCGTGCGATGGGAACTTTCCTCTTTTGTTGACTCAGGTGCTGGGAGATCCAGGCTGGACTTATGGGAGAAGGACCAGAAATAGAAAAGGGAGCAGCTGCAGTAGTAGAAGGGAAAAACGTGGAGACACTTGGAGGTGGCATTGAAAGGGAAGCCGAGGAAGTGCTCATGGGAGGAAGGGATACTGCAGGGGAGGTAGACATAGGAATGGAAGGGAGCTGAGAGATGAGGGAAGAAATGGTGGGGGACAACTCCGCGAGAGAAGAGAAGATGGATGATGAAGAAAGGGGGAATAGTAGAAGATGGGGGAGAGGACATGACCAAAGGAATGGTCACTTGGGTCACTCGAGGAGGGGAAGGAGGAGAAGGAGAAGGGACAGAAGGGACCTCAATAGTTATAGTTGTGGCAACATCCTGAGTGGATGTGCCTATCGGAACATCTTCCGCTGCTTCTTCTTCTAAGCTTTCTGAGATTACAACCCATTCTTGTGAAGCGGAAGGAGGACTTTCAGGAGCTTCCTCTTGGGTGGAGCTGGACTCACCCTCTTTGCCTTTCCCCTTGCCCTTTGGTAGTTGTTTTACTCGAGGAGGTGCGTTGCCCAACGGAGATGTAGTGAAATCAACTCCGAGGTAAATGAGACCATTCATTCTGCACCAATGCTCTGTTCTTCGCAGAGTTTCCTTGACCCTTTCCTCTATTGTCTAAGGAGCTTTGTTCCTGTCAATCACGGTGAAAGACCAATCGTCTCCACCTGTGTCAAGATACACTTGATCAATTTCTTGCTCAGTAGTTTGATAGCCTTTTGGGACGATGGCCACACCGTACTAGATGATTTCAGCTAAGGCCAAGCGGGAATGATCCTTCCTCCTGAGCTTGACCTCATGATATATGTCGATATAAATGTCTTCGATCTGAGGGATGTGGATCGGATCGAGTTTGGCCCTGGGGAGACAATTTCTTGGGTCGAAAGTGGGCCTTGCTGGGAAGTTATGCTTTAGATTTAGCAGCTCCAGTTCTGCAAACATATCCTTCGCCTTGTGGTGAGAGAGACAAGTATACCTTGCCCACTGTGAGGGGGAAAGGAGTTCCACCCTTCTTTCTCTTGAGACACTTTTCATGGTAGGTGATAAGCTGTCTTGACAGCTCCAACAGGATCAACTTGGGGCTGGCATATCTTGGCAGTTTGGTTGGTTCCCCCTAGAAGTTGACTGCCCTCAGATAAGTGAAGGTGGGGAATTGAGTGAACAAGGCCCCCCATTTCTCTGTAGCTGCGACGATACTCTTGGTCGTACGACCGTGAGTCATATTCGGCCTCAAAAGACAGATGATGCCGTAGAAGAAGGCATCGTTGATCTTTGTGAACTGGGGGATACTATTTTCTAGCTTCAGTTCTAGATAGTATTCATATATCTTAACTTGGGGCCAAACACCGCACCGCATTAAAGCTGGATAGTCTCTTTCTGAAGCTGCAACATAGACTACGTAGGAGTTCATATAGAACTTCCCTGTTATGGTAAGTTGTTGGAGCTACTCAGATATGGTGCTGCTTATGTTCTCCACCCAATCGAAGTGTTGATCTGGCACATTTTTGTTCATCATTTCTAAGTACCTCAGCATCCACTTGTGAAAGTAGTGGGCATCAGGAAGCCCAAATACTCTGCTCAGGAACGTGATTGTATCACTGAGTTCCTCTGAAAAGTCACTGCGATGAATGACTTGTGGCCATCGGGTCACCACCTTTTTGTTCTTCAGGTATACTTCATTCATTAACTGCATACACTGATCCTCATTGTCATCCCAAGCCTTGATGCAATCTTCCTGGCTTACAGCCACAAAGTGTCGGTGGTGAGGAATTTCGAGCATTATTTCAAAGTGTCGGGTAGTGAGGTTGATTATGACCTCACCCTTCTCATTATGGGCACATCTTGTGTCTTTTTTGTAGCAGCGGGCTACTACCATCATGAACTCATTATTCACGGCACTAACTGGGATCCCTCCAGCGAAATGCAACCCACTGCCCATCAGTTTGTCCATCCACGGACTTCCTGTGACCTTCCGGGTTCTGGCCCAAAAATCCTCCATGTCAATGTGACCAACTTCTGAGTCTCTGATATCTAGGTCACACTCTGCCTGGGATTCGGGCATCCCGACCCTTTGATATTTATACTTCATTTCTTCTTCTGTGAGCTTGGCTTTGCCCTTAGATTTGGTAGGTCTCTTGCTTGATGTTGACATATGTAACTCTGAACTCAGTTGCTGATCTGCAAGAATAAGAAGTGAAACCCAACGCAAGAAAGTCATATTAGCTATTTGATCTTCCATTAAAGCGTTGACAGAAGGAAGAGTTAGCAATTTTAAGGTTTCAGGGCGCAGGGCACATGAACACTGCAGGCTGCAGGGCTAAATAGCATGGCGCACAGAAAAGAGCTGCTGCAAGGGATAAATCAGTGCCAAAGGGCTCATGGCGCATAATTACTGTAGGTTACAATTTTTGTTGTTGTAAGTAGAAGTGTGACTGCGCCATATGTATATATTTTATAAAGGGTACTGATATTTTTCATGTTACATGGGTACAGGATGCACCAAAAGGGCATATAGGTTTAATGGCATGTGTAACATCGTATTTTTTCATATGCCATATGGCTAAAGGAACTTGGCTTGGTGCAGCGCATGGAAGGATTGCATAACATGATGTTATTGTAATAATAGATGCGCCTGCGCTAACAGTTTATACTTGGCGCATCTAAATTTGATGTTGCATAGATGCAGGGTGCGCCAATGGTGCAAGGTTTTGTAATGTTGCATGTAAGTTTGGTGTGCCAAGAGGGCACAGGGAAAGCAGATGTTGCAAGCGAGGAAAGTGCGCCTTGAGGGTGCAGCTATTTTTTATGCAACAAGCATGGTGGATGCGCCATTGGCGCGATTGTTTTTTATGTTGCAAGGGTGGCAGATGCGCCAAAAGGAAAAAACATAGTTTTTTATCAATTTTTAAACCTCCTCTTTCTCCATGGGGTTTGGACAGGTGTTAAGCTTCTTTTGCAAGGTTCATTGGATAGAAATGGGGGGCTAAAATAAGAGTTCCAAGCCATGTTTTTGAGGCAAAATCTCTCTCTCTACCAGCAGATCTGGAAAGAGGAAGGAAGAGCATGGGGAGAGATAACTAGGGCAGCAAAACAGCAAAGGGGGGAGGGCATTTTCATGGCTTCACAAATCTATTTAATCTAATCCCCACAAACAGGCAGCCAATAACCAAAACAAAAAACACAAGAGCAAAGGACCTCTTACCAGGAATATATAATGTGAGAGGTGTGAAACTGGGTCCACAACGTGATTCGATAACGACAGGTGCGCTGACAGGTACAGAGGGAAGAGAATAAATCACGTGATTTTTGTCTGATGAAAATGACAGGGCAAACGCACCTATATATAGGCAAGGTGGTAATAAATGCACCAACCACTTTTTCAAGTGGCGCGCCAAAAGTGATGTCAACAACGAAAAGCATGTGCCCTTTGGCGCATCAAAACACTTGCTAACATGAAGTTAAGTGTGCCTTTGGCACACCAAAAGTTTTGTCGACATAAGAATATGTGCACCCTTGGCACACCAAAACGTGGCGCAACAAAAGTATTGTTGACATGAAGGCGCATGCACCTTGGCGCATGCAAGAAAGGCGCAACATAGTGAGGCGCACCAAAAGTTGTGTTGACACTTCAAACCATGCACCAAAGGATTTAAAAGGGGCGCATGAACACTTTATGTTGCATAGAGATTATGTGCGCCCTGACCAGAAAAAGGCCAAAAATGGCTAAGTTCAGAAACCAGATTTCCCGTGAAGGGATTTTACAACGTTCCGAATGCAAGGAGTCCCTGAGGAGGGACCAGAACAAAATTTTGGTAGGGTTATCTGTAAAATTTCCCTTGCCAATTTTACGAGATAAACCTATACGCATGTATGGGAAACCATACCAGTTCACTTTCCAGTGGTACTTTTCTTGCACAAAGAACATGGGTGCCATATCTAATTAAGTCATTTGTTGAGTTACTTTGTATGATGCCATTAATGTCTAGTCTATAGATGACATTCCATGCTGACATCAAAAAATAATCACAACTGACTCCCATCAATAACGGGAAGATTCATCGCCAACAAGGGAATAATTCTTCACACGAAAAGAATAAATGATGTCATGTGATAGCAAAGGAAGGTTTACGCATGTAAATATGGAATATTGTCACGTGACAAAAAAGGGAAATGGAAAGGAGGGATGACACATGACAAGGAGAAAGGATTGTCACATGACAATGAAGAATGTTTGTGCATGATAGGAGGAAAGAGGTGACATGTGTCAACAAGAGCTGGTTGACGCGCGATAGGAAACAACGCTTGCTAGGCAACAAGAGGGAGGGTGGATGCGCGACAAAAAAATGGTTGACTCGCATCAAAAACTACAATTGACATGCGATATTGAAATGATTGACACACATTAGCAAAATGTTTGATGCATGATAACAAGAATCGATTGACATGTGGTTGACATGCGATAAGAAGATATGGCTCTAAACCTTTACCATAACAAGCTAGCTAATTCCTAACTAAAAAATTACAAGGCACTGATTGACCAATCAACTTCCAATTCCTTGACCTATTTAGCTGCCCAATTTGCAGAAATATGGATAACAAGCACTCAAAGAATCTACTGCTGTGATACATACTTAAATATATACATATACATACATATACATATACATGTACATACACACACATATTTATGAATATACATGTATATGTCCCACTAAAAAAATAGTTTTCTATACTCTTCAAGTTTTTGGGCAGTCTTAGAATATGATGTGATACCTACTCAAATACATACGTATATATACACATACATACATGATGTAGCCTAGTAACTTGGACTGAAAAATACCCATGTGCATTGGCATTTGGTTTTTCAAGCTTCCTAGGGGTTAGATGAGAACTTTAACTCGAAGCACACAAAGGCACCAGGTCCCTGAATAGAGTTACTTATACTAGGAATGTTATCATGATGGTCCTAACTAGGGATATACATATTCATAACTCAATTAAGTAAACAATACACATTGCACATAAATAGATACATATATTTTCCTGACACGATGAAATCACTGTTCAAGTGGGTGGGTGTACTTGTTTTTTTAGATGGTTACCCTCAAGCTAACCAACTACTTTGAAGTTTTTGTTCGTACACCATAATCCATTTTTAGAACTATGATCCAAGCTGCTTTCCAATTAGTATAAAGCAGATAAGAATCAAACCCTGTATCGGTAACTCATGTAATACAAGTGCGTTTTACAATTTTTATTAAGCACAACTCTACAATTTTTGGTAGTCTTCACTAAACTGTGGAACCTACATACATATGTATAGGAGTTTGATGGAATTTCCCTTCACCACCCATGTACTGTGTCACGATAGCGCTACCTGCAAATAATAAATTAGCCACGTGCCTTTACAAAATAGTGCAAAACATGCATGTAATACATTTAATACATAGACTTCCTATCAGTTAACTCTTATTCTAAAGATCACCCATTATTATACTAAACCATGCATGACAGGGCATGAACGTAGCTGGTTGGATATCCCAAAATACCCTATACATGAGCTAATATATAGAGTGTTAGCATGGTTTATAATGTGATTAACCAAAATATCTCAGAAGAAGATTACTTAGATAAAATACAAACAAATAAATATTGATCCTAGGCGCTTAAAAACTAATAAAATGTAGCACTGCGAAAATCTTCCCGTACATTATGTTAGGACATGTCCTGAAACATTTAGGTTGTTCTTTTTCTTCTTAACATTACCCCACACTAGAATGGATTTCTTCCCCAATAATGAGTAATCACCTTAGTGCACTCCAAATGATACACTATGGATCGAAGCACAGAATAATGAATGTAATGTTATTGAATAAAGAACTGATAATACGCTATGTCTTCACACATTATGTACCATTTACTTCTTTTGGTAGAATGAGATCATGGATATTCACTGTGCATTTAAAGTGTAAACTCATGTAACACTAGTTCTGTAGTGATAAAGTTTTATGAGTCATGCTAGTGTCTGAACTGACCGTGTTCTTGCACAACTCATCTAGAATTATGTCTCCACACTCAGTCTTGAAAATCTAAGGATGCTACTGGACATACTTGAGACCATGTAATTCCAGTGGGGGTATCCTGTAGATGCAAATAAATGAAGAAACATGGCAAAAAGAATGCTCTTTCTTTAATCCATTTCTCTTTGTTTCCATGCAGCATCTAGTGCAACCCTAAACATTTAACAATAATTCTATAAGTGTAAAACATTCGGCATGCACAAAGATAGAAATTCTTCCTAGTAAGAAACAAGATACAAAACTTGATAATCCTCATGTGTGGATTCCTTGCCTGTAGCTATGTTATCAAAATGTAGTACACATGGACCATTACACAAATAGAGATTTTCCTTAAAACAAATACATCAAACCTTCAAGGCTTTGCATAATAACCAAAGTAACCTTAGATTATAATTTTCTTGTAAGAGTAAGGTTGACTAATTCTCCTATTGGATTCAATTCTATTTGTAATATTTTCTATTTCTGTACTAGATACTCACAAAATCATATTCTAAATGGAAGATAAATCGAAATGTAACGAGCATAAATCCACGTGGGATAGAAGGCCAAGATCAAAGCGTGAAGAAGGACAGGAAGGACCCACGCATGGAAGGCAAGTTCAAATTTCAGGACTTAGCTGATTTTGAGCATAAAGACCTATTTTTAGAAGATGGCGTGCGGAACACATCAACGATGCAAAGATGTGTGTGCCATGCATTGTCTATATTTGGAGAAGCGGTTCAAAGCATCTATGCATGGAGACAAGCTAAGAATAGAATTGACACTTCAGTTAACTGTAAGAGGACTATAGATAGCACACTTGCATGTGTGGCTATAATTGTAAATGGCATGTGGCTATCAATAACATGTAACCTGTTTCTGGAATAGATAAGTGGTGAAGGGAAAGTCCCCACCCTATATATATGATGTTAGGTGCGTAGTAGAGAGAGATGACAGAGAGCGGTGTATGTATGATTCTGGATGTATGAATGTGTGTATCAGATCCATACGTGCCTTGATATAGATTGACAGTACTGTAAGGAGCTTCTATATTTATTAATAGATGGAAGATATTGGCTGAATCTAAGTGTCATTCTATGTAATTGAGTAGTGCATGTTATTAATTCAATGATGATTATTATTTAAGCTTGTTCTTTCATAGATCTGTGGGTAGCATGCACTATAGAATGATGGATTAGTTATGAATCTATATGTTTCTTCCTTCATCATGTTAACATCCTGTTACAACAACCCTAAAGAGGGACCTGGTACCTTTGCGCGCTTCAGGTGAGTGCTCAGTCTAGGCTGAGTGATGTGCCAGCGTGACTAGGGTGTTATCTTGCAAATTCTAGGCTGCATCATTGGTTCCGTTGCCGGGACCTCTTTTTCAGTTGTTTTCAGGATGGTTCACGATGAAGATGTACCGGTTAACTCTAGCAAGTATTGAGGAATGGATACATGATCTGGAGGAAGAATATGCATGACGGTTCAGCAGTGGATCTGAGTTTAACACACACACTTGGGTAGAACAGAACCTGTATGACAACTTATATGAGAGATTTTTCGCTATCTTTCCAGTAGAACTATACGAGTGGCTTACTGCTTATGCATCTCAGTGGAACTGGAGGTATCACGCACTTGTCTGGACACAAGAAGAATTTCAGGCCCTTTATGATGCTGATCTGATTTGGACTCGCGTGGTGGATACGTGGTTTTGTGGTGTTCTAAATAGTTATATTCTAGAATATTCAATGTTGACATACTCATGCCCATAGGTAGCTGAATTCTAGTTTTTATGGTATCCAAGAGGAACATATTTACATGGTATTCCACTGGCGATCAAGATCTTAATGGTAACCTTGAACCTGGAGAGTAAACTGATGGCTAACTAAACTTCACCACGTGTGAAGGCAGGAACAGGTTTGGTATTAAGATGGAAGACCTAACAGTAGAAAAGTAGAGAGAGGAAAGGAGGCTTAAGTATAATGAGGTGTATGAGAGGGAAATAGAGAAGCAACATTCTGTTGCAGAAAGTATGGCATTGAGGAGAGAGCTGGCTCGTGAAGGATTTACGGCTCACGTAGAAGATGTGGAGCCAGAGCATCAGGAACTCCCCCATCTTGGAAAGCATGATAGAGATCCCTTCTCGGCCTCACACAAAAGTGCACTAGCAGAGACTACTTGGGCTGCAGGTGCATGCATCTTAATCCACCTAGTGACCTAGCCTTTGTGCTTGGTTTTTCAGTATCTAGTACGACAAGTAACCAACAAACTAACTTGGGAAGTAGGAAAGTAGGAGTAAGTCAGGGATCAAGTACATCAATGGCAGGATAGACAACTTCAATGTCATTTGGAGGAGCATTCTTAGGCACATCATCCACATAGAATGTGAGCGCGCAGAATGTTGGATTCACCTCTGGAAGTGGAACTACTTCACAGACTGTAGGGGTTCTGTATAGTACTACTGTCAGAGCACAAGGGAGTACATCTACAGGCCCTATTCCAACTACAGGTGGTAGATCAGGAGGTATAGGTGGTTCTAGTTCTGGTGGATCTGGTGGTTCTGGAGGTAGAGGGAACCCAGGAGGTTCTGGATCAGGTGGTCAAGGTCTGCAACAACCACATAATATCTATATGGAGATGTCTCTTCATCTCCTAGAGTATAGAGGTATAGAGGATGCTTGCCAAACATGTGCATATGTGTGAAATCTTGTGGCACGCTAAAGGGATTACAGCTGCTGAGTGAAAGGCAAGTCAATTCGCTACTACATTACAGGGGCATGCGCACAACTGGTATAGGAAGTTTGACCCTGATCAAACTTGTGTGGATTATGTAGCACTGAGGGATGCTTTCTTGAAAGAGTTCCATATCCCTGAGTTTGAGCAGAAGAGTATAAGTGCACTCAAAGATATCAAGCAAGGCACTACTGAGAGTGTACGTGAGTATGATGCTCATTTTAAGACACTTCTATCTAAGTTGTCTTATGATATCCATGCTAGCCAACATGCACAATGGTTCGTTGGAGGATTGATTACACCTTTTAGGAGGGTGCTGTCACATAAGACATACATGGATCTGTGTGAAGCACTGGAAGTAGCTTTACGTGCTGAGGTAGTTGGGAGCATTGACACTGGCGTTAGTCCATTTCTAGAGGCTCAGATCGTAGCTATGGCTAAGTAGTTAGAGAAGCTATCAGCAAATTCAGCCCATGAAACGTGCTCAGGAATTTGGTGTACAGATTGTGAAGTGGAAGGTCACACCAAGGATAGTTTCCCTCGCAGATCTGTATGCTCATTACTGTTGGAATGTGAAATTTTCCATTTGAATCATGATGCTAGCCACTGTCCTTTGTTACAATGTGATAAGGAAGAATGTATCTTGCTTTTGCAAGATTTACAGGTCCACGACCCATGATACTGAGGATTTTCAGTTGATTGGTCAGATCCAGGATGCCATAGACATTGGAGTATGACAAACAAGTATAACAGATAATTCTAAGGGTAGGAATGAGCACCAGGATTGGGATCATAATCAAATGCGCTATGACAGGAATGAGGGGCATTTTGAAGGAGGTCGTGGAAGGGGACATGGATATCATGGTGGATATGGAGGATGAGGCCGAGGTGGAGGAAGAGGAGAGTTTCCTCATGGGACATGTTATACATGTGGATCTCCTGACCACTACAGGTGTGAATGTCCTCAGAATAATGCATGTTCTTTCTGCGGGAAGAACCATAGCTATGAAGAGTGCCCAGACTTATATGAGCATCTGAGAAAGCAACATAAGCAAGAAAACAAAGGCATCAGAATGGTTAGAATATAGCACACGGTAGAAGACAAATGGATGCCCAAGGTAACAGAGGGACCTGAGGCATTGACAGTGAAGATTACTACACACGCTGAAGTTGCACGTGCGTGTGAGAGGCATTACACCAGAAGCCTACGATTACCAAGGAGGAGGTTTTGCATGCGAGGTACCCAGATCCTGCTCATCAGAAGGAGGTTTACCAGGATACCATGGAAGTGCTAAGGAATCTTCAGGGTGAGATACAATACCTAAAGGAGTAGAAGAAAGCATCGGAGATAGTTCAAACTGATATCGATGATCTGCGAGAGGTGTGTAAGATGTTGTGCCAGGAGAACATTATTCCACTGTTAGGAAGTTGGTTAAAAGGGAACACTCCATGCGCAAGTCTTGAGACCGGATGATAGATTCTACATGCAAATCTTCCCCCTGATAGCATTGACTATGACAAAGAGATTACTCTAAATGTTGTTGTGGATGGGTGGTTGTTGAGCAACATATTGATCGATACAGGTGTGGAAGTAAATGTGCTGACATTAGATGCATGGGTACAAATGGGGAGACCTCCATTGCAACCATCATCTAATGTGTTATTCATGGAAAACTAGACTAAGGCCACTCCCATAGGAGTATTGAAGGATGCATCTATAACTATACAAGGGGCCAAGTTCACTGGGGATTTTGAGGTATTAGCACTTGCAGAAGCAGACAATTTTCCAGCCTTGCTTGGATGCCCTTGGTGTTATGCAAATAATGCTGACTTGAGATTCAATAAGGGATATATCAGCTTTGAAAACAAGGAGGAAAGGGTTGTGATACCCTTAACAGATGGGAAGTCTATGCCATATGTTGAGCCTCTAAGTGAGGAGGACTTAAACAGAGTCTATGTACGTGTTATTCAGGACCCAGAGGTCAATGAGCCATCAAAGGAAGGCATCCTACAGTGGGAGGATTCTCATTCTATTAGTGATACTACGAGTATTGCTTGTGAAAATTGGGCTCATGGTACATATGAATTGGTAGGGCACGAGGTGAAAAGTGTGGTTGTGCGCAAGAATAGATTTCATTCAATTCGACGGATAGGTAGCACAATACCTTGGTATATAGGGACAAAAGATCTTTCTACCTTTCTGAAGGCCATGGAAATGCAGTGGGAAGATCCAGTTACAAGGAGAGATATGTTAGTATATACACTGCATCGGACAACAATGCACTGGTGGGTGGTACACAGAGATAATCTTATAAACTGGAAAGAGATTGGAATAGCTTTGTCTACCAGGTTTATAAGAAATAATGCACCTACGCAAATCTGCACTTATCATGGTGATCAACCTGTTCAGCATCACATTCAGCAGTGTGAGAGACTCTGGACAACAGGACAGGAAGCATTACCACCTTCACTCTGGGTGCATAGATTGTATTCCACGCTCCAAGGATGCGCACGCGCTTGGTATGTATATGCAGAACTACATAGAGAAACTGGGAACTGGCAAGAGTTGGCTGCAGGTATGATCCAGACATTTGACTACTTCTCGACTCAACCTCCTGTAACAGAGGCATTAAAATTTGTCAAGTGCTTAACTATGGGAGATAGTGCAAAAGAAGAAGAGCATATTCAGGAATTATTCGGTGAGACAGAGTTCGGTGGAGCATGTTTTGAAAAGGATGAGGAAATAGACTCCAAACTACTTGAGTGCGCTTGCCTTGAGAAAGAGAAAGGAAAGATGGTCTACATCGTGGATGACGAGGAAGTTGAGAACCTAGATATTGAACATTCACATGGGGTGCACGAGGTCTTGGACAGTGCAGACAAGGACATGCGTGCCTACCATGAACCCATGAAGACAACAAAGGTGAATATAGGTTTGGAGGCTGAGCCTAAGGAGGCCATAATTGGAGATTACTGGTCAGACTCGGAGGTAGCAAAGATCATCGAGTTACTCAGGGATTATCAGGACTTATTCCCTCGAGGATATCATGAACTTAAAGGTGTGCATGAATCACTTAGGGAAATGAAGATCAAACTTAAGGATGGTGCATGACCAATTAGAAAGAGGCCTTACAGAATGAATCCTAATTTGTGTGAAAAGGTAAAAGAAGAAATTGATAAAATGTTGAGATCTGGAATTATCAAGCCCCTTGATGAGTCAGAATGGGTTAGCCCAATGGTGATCAGTATCAAGAAGGACAGATGGATTAGGATATGTGTGGACTACAGGGAGCTGAATGCTGCATGTGTCACAGATCCTTTCCCTATGCCATTTACTGAGGAAATACTAGAAGGTGTTGCAGGGCGCGAAATATATTCTTTCACAGATGGATTTTCTGGGTATCATCAGGTTAGGATCACTCAGGAGGATCAAGAAAAGACAACATTTACTACTGAATGGGGAAGCTTTTCCTATACTGTGATGCCCTTTGGATTGAAAAATGCTCCTTCTGTATTCTCGTGCATAGTTGTTCAGGTGTTCAAAGATTTTATTCACAACTTCTTACAGGTCTACCTAGATGATTGGACAGTATATGGGCTTGTGAAAGATCATTGTGACAATCTGCGCTTAATGTTTGAATGATGCAGACAATTGAGTATCTCTTTGAACATCAAGAAATGCATATTTTCTATGCCATTTGGGATACTGTTAGGACATATAATCTACAAGGAAGGTTTGCTAGTTGATCCAGCCAAGGTTGCAGTCATTTTAGGCCTGGAAGCGCCTACCAGTCAAAGTGAGGTACGTGGATTTTTAGGTCATACAGGATATTATAGAAAATTCATAAAAGGGTATGCCAAAATTGCTACACCCTTGGAAGAATTGCTGAAGGGGAAAGGTACATTTTATTGGGGAGAACCGCAGCAGCACGCATTTGAGGTATTAAAAGAGAAACTTACTACCACACCCATTCTGCACTTTCCCTCATGGGATAAACCATTTCATGTGCATGTGGATGCTTCTGGTATGGCCATTGGTGCTGTGTTAGCTCAACCTGGTGAAGGTATTATAGATCATCCAATCTGTTTTGCTAGTAGGAAGCTGACTCCTACTGAACTGAATTATACAACTACAGAGTGCGAAGCTTTGTCAATGATCTATGCATTGTACAAGTTTTGACAGTACTTGTTAGCAACACCATTTGTGTTTTATACAGATCACATGGCATTGAAGTACTTGGTAAACAAGCCCATCTTATAGGGGTGCATATGCAGATGGGTGCTCCTATTTCAAGAGTTTGACTTCACAGTTGTGGTGAAGCCAGGGAAAAGCAATTCTGGACCAGACCATTTATCTAGAATCAATTCAGGAGAGGATGCACAGACAATTGAAGAAACAATGCCTGATGCACAATTATACAGGTTACAATGCACGCCCATGGAATTAGAAGACATTGTTGTCTTTCTACAAACAGGTATGGCACCAGAAGGAATGAAATCATTAGAAAAGAAGCAGCTTGCTATACGTGCGACACCATTTATGTTAATCAGTGGTGACCTTTACAAGCTAGGCAGAGATGAAGTATTACACCGTTGTGTGTTAGAGCATGAGCGCAAGGATATCATGGAAGAGGCTCATGGTGGTATTGCAGGAGGCCATTATGCAGGTGATGTGACTTCCCAGAAGATCCTAATTGTTGGATTTTGGTGGGAGACATTGTATAAAGACTGTAAAGATTATTGTAAGGCATGTGATCATTGTCAGTGCCTAGGAAAACCAGGGCAAAGAGATGAGATGCCTTTGAGACCAATTACTAGTGCCAAACCATTTGAGAAATGGGCCATTGACTTTGTAGGACCTATTTCACCAGCCACGCGTAGGACTGGATCATGCTATATCATTACTTGCACAGATTATCTTACACGGTGGGTAGAAGCAGCACCTACGAAAGACTGTACAGTAGCTACAACAGCTAGATTTCTATGGGAGAATGTTCTTACATGATATGGATGTCCTTTAAGCTTGACAAGTGATAGAGGTACACACTTTTTGAATGAAACAATCAGGATCCTATTAGATGAGTTTATGGTTGCACACCATAAAACTACACCTTACCATCCTCAGGAAAATGGAACTGCTGAGGCCTTCAACAAAACTTTGGGCCAGACTTTGACAAAAATATGTGATGTTGGAAGAAAGGATTGGGATGACAAAGTGTCAGCTGTTCTTTGGGCATATAGAACAACTTACAAGAGATTGAACAAAGCCACACCATTTCAGTTGGTGTTTGGCATGGAAGCTGTTCTTCCTATAGAATTTATGTTACCTTCTTTGTGCATTGTGCGTGCTGGAGGTCTAGCTGATGAACATGCTTTAGAAGAATGTATTGAAAAGATGATTCAACTGGATGAGCACCGAGCCATAGCACGATGGAGTCAGAAGCAGGAAAAGGCCAGGCAGAAGGCATGGCATGACAGAAACATAAGGGATAAGAAGTTTGAGATTGGACAAATGGTACTTCTTTATGACTCAAAGTTCTTGCGCCATCCAGGCAAGCTCAAAGTACATTGGTTGGGGCCGTATGTTATCACTTCTATACTTGAATCAGGTGCTTGCCAGTTAGAAGCACTTGATGGAACACGGCTACCCAGTTACTTTAACGGGAGTAGGCTGAAGCCCTACTATAAATAAGTCTTCTTGGTGTTTGTAATAAGGTAGTATTGCCATTTAGTTTAGGTTTTCAATTATGTATTTCCTTAATGTATTTCCTTCATTGTCGCTATGCTTTGTCAATTTAGTTGTTGTTTGTGTAATAAGCGTGCTTGCGCACATGAAGCTAATTACTGTATGAAGAATGTTTATGCACAGAGGACTACACATACTTTTAGTGTGGGGTGGTTGTAGTGATCCAAAAGAAAGACAGAAAAAGACTGTGGGAATTGAAAGATGAAAGGAATAAGCTGCTACGGGTGTGCTTTAAGTCAAAAGAAGATTGTTTCTCAAAGATGACCAAGGATGGAGATGAATGAAAGAACAATATAACGTGAGGTAAGCGGAGGCCATGTTAGCTACCAGGAGAAGGTGCAGTGATGAGGTACTCGGGTGCAGGAGTGTGTGCTGAAGAGAAGTCTGTGACCAGAGGGTAGGAAGGTGTGCTAGAAGGTTATAGCTAGGCGTGAAGATGTACCATGTGGAATGAATGGATTTGGTCAATAAATGAAGGGATATTTGGTAGGTGAGGAGCAATAAATGCATCAAAATTTGAAAAATTTATATAAGGAAGGGATGTGGATTCATTTTTACTGTTGCAACTAAGAGTATTCGCGAGAAGAGCCAAGTGCGAAGAGCCGAGTGATCGAGTTAAGGTGCGAAGGGTGTGAAACCAAGAGTGACAACCAGATCTGTGCTATAAGAAGCTTGCGTCCCCAGTGGTGAAGGGTTTGAGTGAAGCAGGGAGACAGAAAAGAGTTAGGTTATGAAGTTTCCACCTAGGGCATAATTGAATTGAGCTAGGGTTTGATTCACAGAGTTGAGGAGTTGAAGAAGAGACATTTGCAAGGTAGAAATGGCACCAAAGAAGGCATCTGCAACAACAACAAAAGGAAAGAAGAAGGTGGTCATCGAGGAAGAAGAGATGGCACCCGAAAGCCATTTTTTGGAGATGCAATACCCAGAAGGAGTCATTGTCAGCCAAGAATGGGATTCACCCATTAGAAAGAGTAAAGTGAGTGAATATAATCATAGGACGTCAGAGAACAAGAAGGAGCTCGATTCCTTGCTCATGGCTAGAACAAACAAATGCACGGCAGATGACATGCCAGTATATGATGATGCGGGTGAATTTTTTTTGAAGAGAATTGGGGTATATCAGTTGTATGAGCTGCCATATTTTGGGAAGTATGAGCCCTTGTACCAGTGGCTCATGAGCAGGGTACATGAAGACTTCTTCTACTTTGCAGGACGCAGAGTTAGAATTTCATCTATGCTTATCTCATCAGTTATAGGTGTGAAGGCCACAGGGGAAGACATAAAAGGTGACCTTGTAGATATAGTCACGATTATAAAGACCAAACAGGAGTTGGGATACCTGAAGGGTCCGCGTGGAATGGACATAGATAAATTGAAGAACTGTCTGATTGTACAAGCTGCAGCACACCTGGTTACCAAGTTAAATGATCAGGAGTGGTGGTCACAGGTAAACACTATGTGGTTGCATGTGGCGTGAAAGATGTCGGAAGGGATGATCTATAACATTGCAGGCTATATTGCAGAGAAAATAGTCGAAGAAGTGTGCATAGGAGGGAAGATCAGCTTTGGGGCTGTTCTACTATCACTGGTCTTCATGGAGATTGGAGTACCAGATGGACCAAAGGAGAAAATATGGGAATACCCCATGGAGAACAAGTCCCCAGCTGAAAGATTCAGCAAATACCTATGCAAGGGGACCATGACAGATGAAGTAAAGCAAAGGGTGGAGAAGTGGTATGACAGGCTCCGCGCGGCATTTGGGGAAGAATGGCACATTCCAAAGGACCTACCAGTAGTGGTAGGAAAACAAGTTCAGTTTGTTATATACCAGCATTTCTGCATCACATTTTCCAATGAAGGATGGAGTCTGGAGCCCTTGGTGCAAGTTACCTTACGCATTCACTGCAAGGTATTTTCAAGAATCTGTTCATAGATTTACCGACATGCGTAGACTGATCTTCAATGTAGATAAGGTAGACTGTGATTACCATACATTGAGGAAGAAGTATGTATATCCTGGAAGAAGTGCCTATACAGAGAGAATTATTTCAGAGGTGTTGAATATCAAACCAATAAGTTTGGCTGTAGCAGATGTGGGGGCAGCATTGGTATATCTCTAGTTGAAGCCAAAAATGGAGAATAAAAAATATGTGGAAGGTGAGTTCACACTTCCAGCACCACCAAAAGGGAAGCATACAATGGAGAATATCCAGTGCCTAAGCCCACAGAGCAAATTGAAGTGCAGGATGAGGAGGAGGAGCGTGAAGATAGTGGTGGTTTGGAGCATAGGGGTAGGAGACATCCTACAAGTCAGAGTGAAGCTGAGTGCACTGTTACACCACCTCAGCCACAAGAGGGGGATGAAGAGGACTTGAATGTGGTCCAAGGGGAGCACAGGTTTAAAAGAGTATTTAGGAGAACAAGGACCCAAGGTGCTACCCCAACCATTGTGCAAATCACCCTGACTCTCCCCACAAAAGGAAGTGACCACGCAGAGAAGGAGGAAGCTGAAGTTGAATGAGGAGGTGGAAGAGTCAGAGGAGAGTGCACCTACATCTCCTACACTTCTAGAGCACATAGAAGAAAAGGATGAGGCATCAAAGGAGAAGGAAGAAGAAGAGAAAGGACCAGAGGAAACAACTGTAGAAGATATTCAGGACATGGAGACGCAAGTCCCAAATTTGGAGGCTAGGGTTCCTAAGTAGCAAAGGTCTAGGAGGACAAGTGGGGAGCACATTCCACCAGCCATGGGGTATGTAGAGGATGCAGGAAAGATTATCCATGCCCACTTCCAGAGCACAATAGCGTAGAAGGATCTATTTGGCTGGGAGTTGATGGATGAGGATATGGTGACCATGCGAACTAGAAAGCAACTATCATGGTCAATGCACACCCACATGGATGAGCCTGACTTTGATGTGTGTGAAGAGTCATGCATTTTGAGGTGACTGAAGAAGGCACCTCAGGCTAGACACATGACAGTAAAGCCTACTGTCATGTCAGATGAGCAGGTCAACAATGCACTGGTGAAAGTTTCTGTGGAGGTGGCTAGAAGAAACATGGACAAATCTGCCACAATCAAAGTGTTGTGAAGAGTTGAAGACAAAGGATGCTGAGATAATGTGCATAACACAGGAAAGGGACTTCACACAGAAGAAGAATGAAGTGTTCATAAGCATCGCAGAGGAGATTGGGGACAATGTAATCAAAGCAAGGCCACACTTGGAACCCAAGGTACCACAGACATTTCCTTCAGCAATACACTATGTGGGAAAGTTGGTGGACTTGGTGCTCGAAGATGAAACTCTACGTATGCAAGCACCAGAAAGATCAGAACAAGATGCCGAATGGGAGAAAGCATCTGTGATGAGAAAAATCACATCTTATGAAGGGTTGTTGCAGGCATTACAAGAAGTCTTGAAGAAAGTGGATCAAGCTTTAAATATATGCACAGCTCCAGAGGCACTCATCAACATTAAGACCTTGGAAGAGAACAATGAGGTCCAGAAAGCCATGAAAGATGAGACATTGGGCCATGCATAGAAAGGTTGTCAATGGTTAAACAGAAGCACGAGGCCCTGACAGCAACACAAGAGCCACACAAGACTCAGCTGGAAGAGCTTGGAAAACTTATTGCGTAGAAGATGGACCTTTTGGAAGGAAGAATGACATCCATGTCCAGTGTTGTGTTGGTTCTGCAAAATGAGAAAGGAGAAATTGTGTGGGATGAGTTGGAATCCATTGCTGTGGACATCCCAGAGAAAGCAGAACAGGCACTCACTGAATGACAGGTTTTGGAGGCTGCAATAAAAGAGGAGTATCCAGAGCTGATACTACAAACTGATATAGAGGAGGTTGCTTAAATAACCTCATATAAATTCTTTATTTATCCACATTCTTCATTCTTATTCTTTCATTGTTATTCTTTCCTTCAAATTTTTGGAGATACCCATTGTCGGGATGACAATGAGATTAGTGTGGGGTAATGTTGATCAAAGAATACTTGTCAAAGATCACACAAGGAATCCGCGTGGGATAGAAGGCCAAGATCAAAGGTGTGGAAGGACAGGAAGGACCAGTGCGCAGAAGGCAAGTTCAGATTTCAGGACTTAGCCGATTTTGAGCATAGAGACCTATTTTTAGAAGATGGCATGCAGAACACATCAACGATGTAAAGATGTGCACACCATGCGTTGTCTATATTTGGAGAAGTGGTTCAAAGCGTCTATGTATGAAGACAAGCTAAGAATAGAATTGACACTTCAGTTATCTGTAAGAGGACTATAGATAGCACACTTGCATGTGTGGCTATAATTGTAAATGGCGTGTGGCTATCAATAGCATGTGACCTATTTCTGGAATAGATAAGTGGTGAAGGGAAAGTCCCCACCCTATATATATGATGTTAGGTGCATAGTAGAGAGAGATTACAGAGAGCGGTGTATGTATGATTATGGATGTATGAATGTGTGTATCAGATCCATACACGCCTTGATATAGATTGACAGTACTGTAAGGAGCTTCTATATTTATTAATAGATGGAAGATATTGGCTGAATCTAAGTGTCATTCTGTGTAATTGAGTAGTGCATGTTATTAATTCAATGATGATTACTGTTTAAGCTTGTTCTTTCATAGATCTGTGGGTAGCATGCACTGTAGAATGATGGATTAGTTATGAATCTATATGTTTCTTCCTTCATCATGTTAACATCCTGTTACAACAACCCTAAAGAGGGACCTGGTACCTTTACGTGCTTCGGGTGAGTGCTCAGTCTAGGCTGAGTGATGTGCCAGCTTGACTAGGGTGTTATCTAGTAAATTCTATACCTCCACTAGAGTTTCTTTCCCCTTCACCCGCATATTACTCATGGCACTCATAATTTCATCAATAGTCTCATACACAACCTAGTCCCCAATATCATCATCCTCCTACATTTTAATGCTATGGGTAGCCTCCTTCTCCTACACGATTTTCTGAGGGGACTCTTCCTCCTCACTATCCTTTATAGGAACATATCTCCTGCACTTTATCCTTTCTTCTTCCTCATCCTTTACAGGAGTAACGCACGGCATGACATTCTCATTAGATGTGAAGTCCCTACACCAGTGTCTCTGGTATTATGTTCCTTTTCCGCAAGAATCTCGTTATATGATCTATTCTGGTGTTTTCTTCTTGTTCCTCCTGCTCCAGGAAATTTTTTCTAATCATGTAGCCACTGAATCTTCCTGAGTTGGGGTGCACAGATGTAACTTACCCTGATGTTCCCACTATCTATGCCCCTTCTTTATGACATTTTAGAGAGTGTCATAATGCTACGCCCTTTACCCACCTTTCCATCCTTGAACCTTTGCCTTAGATTTAGATATACGCATGCATTGGTTCAATTTTTCCTACGACCGAGACTCTCTAGTGTGATGTCCACATTGTCTGATTCCATGGTTTCCACCTAGGCCTCTTTCCCTAGCCATACATAAGTCTTTCTTAGAATGTGGATATATGCGTCTTACTTATCCACGTCAAACTGGAGCTTGCACACGTTGTGGAACCTGTTCACAAAATCCTTGAATTATCTTGTAGTAAAAGTGAAGGGCAGCTTACACCGTGGGATTTTCCCACCCAAATGCATATGAAGGCACCCCAAGATGAAACGTTGGTAGATTGCAAACTTAGCTTCTCCATCTAGTACTTTGGGCAGTTCACATGGAATGCGCTATTCTCCTTCAAACGCCCTATACAACCTCATAAACCATTTCTCAAGGTGCTCCTTATACATGTTAGAAACAATTCCACGTAGAGTGTATTTTGGCAAAGTTCTTTGCTGGGGACTTGTTTTCCAAAGGGAATTCCTAGATGTTCTCCCTTGGTCCATCGGGTACGCCGATTTCATTGAATATAATTAATAATAGGATAACGCCCAAGTTATCTTCTCACCTTTGACTTCCTAGGCACACACCTCATTTACTAGACTCTTTGTAATGTACCTGAAAATGTTGTAGTATGTTTTTTTCCATCTTGTGCACTATTTGAAACCAGTGTATATTCACCTCATTCCACCATTCAGTGGCACCCAACTTGCTTCCTGCCAAGCATTCTACAACCCTGGTGGCCATGTCTACAATGTTGGTTAATTTAAAGTCTTAGCTTCCCCTTTTTGTAATGATGTATGATGACCATAATGTCGATGCCCTCATTGTCTGATAGATCTTGAGCAATCTCTGAGCTCAAGTCATGCAACCCTGTCACCTTCCTAATAAACTTAGCGGTGATCTACATTCTTCTTCCGACGAAGTAGAAAAATTAATCATACACGCATGACATGAGCCATTGATACATTTTTTTAGGATTCCCAAAATAGGGTAATTCAAGGATGTGCTTGACCCCCATGTTGTCGAGAAACTTCTTTATCGAGGCATCCAAAACCCTAGTGTCGTCTTCCAACTACATGTTAGTTTTCCTATAGACTTCTCCCTCGATGTCCTTCAAGCATTACTTAGCTTGGTGGTTGATTTCTAAAACCCTACACTGTTTTGTTCTTGTCTCCCATGGCCGCCCTTTAATCACTTCTTCTAGGTATAACATTTTAACCAACCATTCCTCTGTTGGGTCGTCAACCTCCATCTCCATAACTAGAGCCCTCTATGGTGTCATTGCTTCTTTTGACCCTGTAAGTGTGAATGAAAACCCTAACTATTATGTGAGAAAAACCTAAATCACCCTCTCATCACACACCTACACCACCACTTGAATCTTACTTCTATTTTTGGATGCTCAACAATGTGCTTTGAATCACGATAGATTTACTCAATTTTGCAGAGTGATCGTCATCTCCAGCTGTTCTTCACACTTCTCAATTTTCTTCTGACTTACAAGGTAAAAAATGACATTATAAAATGATGGCTTTATTACAAGTTTCAAAAATCCCCTTCATTAATTTCTCCACATACCACCATATGTGGCATTAATTCCCATTGTACATTTTTTGTTCTTCCTTGTCCCACGCCCAAATCTCTCACACCTCAAAATTTTGTGCCTGAGTCATAAATTTCTGGCACGCCAACTACTCATCCATCACAGATATCTTCTACCTACGCTTCCTTACACCAAAGTATTTATCCAATGTGACCCAACATACTTAGTCTTCAATAATGTAGCCTCCTTACTTTATACTGAGTGATCATCACCTTACGCATGGTCTTAACTTTGAGCAATTCTTCTAAAGTTTTCATTAATTTTGAAATCATGTTCCCTTTATGGTCACCCATAAGTTTATTTCTTTTCTATACCAAACTATCCTTCTTTATCCACCCTAGACTAAGGGTATGTGTAGTCCTTTGCGCATGAAAACACTTTAGATTCCAATCAGCTTCTGTCACGCAAGATTGCTTATTACAAAAAAAATTGAACTAAATTGACAAGGCATAGCAACGAAGAAGGAAACACATCTAAAGGAAATACATTAAGGGAAATCTAATCTAGATGGCAATAATGCCTTATTACAAACACCAAGAAGGCTTATTTATAGTAGGGCTTTAGCCTACTCCCGTTGAAGTAATTGGGCAACCTTGTTCCATCAAGTGCCTCTAACTGGACAAGTGCGCCTGACTCAACTATATGAGTGATAACATACGATTCCAGCCAATTCACCTCAAGCTTGCCTGAAGTGGTGAAGAAACTTTGAATCATAAAAAAGTAACATATGCCTAACCTCAAGCTTCTTGTCCTTGATGTTCTTGTCATGCCATGCCTTCTACCTAGAATTTTTCTTGTTTCTGACTCCAACGTGCTATGGCGCGCCTCTCATCCAACTTTATCAACTTGTAAGTTCTTTCTTCTAATGATTTTTCATCATCTAGACCTCTTGTGTGTGCAATACGTAAATAAGGTAACATGAATTCCATGGGAATAATTTCTGCTACGCCATACACCAAATAGAAAGGGCGTTGTATTATTCAACTATTTATAGGATTGTTCTATATGCTAAAAGCACAACATAAACTTTAGCATCCCAGATCTTTCCTTCCAACATCACAAATCTTTGTCAACGTTTGGCTCAATATCTTATTGAAAACCTCAGCAGTCCCATTTTCTTGAGGGTGATAGGGTGTTTTCTTATGGTGTGCAACCATAAATTCATCCAATAATATCTTGATGGTCTCATTAAGGAAATGAGTGCCTCTATCACTTATCAAACTTAAAGGACATCCATACCTAGTAAGAATATTTTTCCATAAGAACCTTGCTATTGTAGCCGTTGTATAATCCTTTTTATGTGTTGCTTCTGCCCACCTTGTAAGATAATTTGTACAAGTGATGATGTAGCACGATCTAGTTCTATGTAAGTATGGGGAAATAGGACCCACAAAGTCAATTTCCATTTCTCAAAAGGTTTTGCACTAGTAATAGGTCATCAAAGGCATTTCATCTCTCTAGTCTAGGTTTCCCAAGGTGCTGACAGTGATCACATTCCTTACAATACTCTTTGCAATCCTTGTACAAGGTCTCCCACCATAAACCAAGCTAGTAGAATCTTACACACAAGGTGGCGTCCCTGTATAGTTTCCACCTGCAATGTCACCATGAGCCTCCTCCATAATTGTCTATTTGCTCATGCTCCTGTACACACTGACACAATACTTCATCTTGAGCCTAGTTTGTATAAGTCACCACTAATCAACATGAAAGGTGCGATATGAATTACAAGTTGTTTCTTTTCCAAGGCTTCATTCCTTCTAGGCACCATACCTATGCGTAAAAAGAAAACAATATCCTCTAATTTTTGAGGGGTGTGCAGTTTAACCGATGTATAATTGTGCATCCAGTGACATTGTATCTTAAATACTCTGTGCATCTCCTCTCCTAATTGACTCCTTGATAAATGGTCTGAGCCAAAATTACTTTTACCTGTCTTTACCACAACTGTAAAGTCAAACTCCTAGAATAATAGAACCCATTGACATATGTACCCCTATAAAATGGGCTTGTTCACTAAGTATTTCAATGCCATGTGATCTGTATATAAATAAAAGGTGTTTGATAGCAAGTACTGCCTCTAAACTTATGTAGTGCGTAGATTATTGACAAAGCCTCATGCTCCGTAGTTGTATAATTTTGTTCTCCCGTTGGAGTTAACTTTCTAGCTAGTAAAGCAAATAGGATGATCTACAATCACCTTCTCTAGGTTGAGCTAGAACTGCGCCAATGGTCATGCTAGAAGCGCATCTACATGTACATGAAAAGGTATATTCCATGAAGGAAAATATAGAATAGGTGTCATAGTAAGCCTTTCCTTCAACGCTTTGAATGCGCGCTACTGCTATGGTTCTCCCCAATAGAACTTTCCTTTACCATTTAATAACTCCTCTAAGGTGCATGGAAATCTTAGCATATCCTTTGATAAATTTATTTGTAATACTCTATGTGGCCCAAGAATCCGTGCACCTCACTCTGACTAGTGGGGTTCCTCCAAGCCTAAAATGTCAACAACCTTAGTTGGATCTACTAACAAACCCTCCTTGCAAATGATATGCCATATCAGAGTTCTAAAAGGTGTAGTAAATACACACTTATTGATATTTAAAGAGATGCTTAAATGTTATTCACCTCTCAAACATTAACCTCAAATTGTCACAATGATCCTTTACAAACCCATATACAGTCCAATCATCCAAGTAAACCTGCAAAAATTTGTGAATAAAATCCTGGAATGCTTGAACAACAATGCGTGAAAATACTGCAAGTGTCATTCTTTAATCCAAAGGGCATCACTGTGTATGCAAAAATTCCCCATTCAATGGTGAAAGTTGTCTTCTCTTTATCTTCTTTAGCAATTCTTACTTGATGATACCCAGAAAATCCATCTGTAAAAGAGTAAATTTTACACCCTGCAACGCCTTCCAATATTTCTTCAATGAATGGTGTAGAGAAAGGATCAATCACACGTGTAGCATTCAACTCCTTGTAGTCCACACAAATCCTAATTATTCCATCCATTCTTTATGCTAATTACCATAGTGCTAACCCACTCTGATTCCTCTATGGGCTCAATGATGCCATATTTCAACATCTTGTCAATTCTTACTTTAAATTTTACGTGCAAGTTAGGGTTCATCCTGTAAGGTCTCTTCCTAACCGGGCACACACCTTCCTTTAACTTAATTTTCATCTCGCCCAAAGATTCATGTACTCCTTTCAACTCATGGTAGCCTTTAGGAAACAAGTCCTGAAAATCAGTGTAGTAACTCGATTATCTTAGCCACTTCATAGTCAGACCATTAATCTCCAATGATGGCCTCCTTAGGTTCAACATTTCATCCTAATGTTCACTTTCACCATCTTCATAGGTTCATGGTATGTGCATGGGCCTTCTCATCCACATTGTCTAAGACCTTGTGTCATACCCTCTAAATGATCTATGTCTAAATTTTCCACTTCTTCATCATCCATCATATAGACCATCTTTCCTTTCTCCTTCTCTAGGAAAGCATGCTCAAGCAGTTCTGCATCTGTCTCTTCTACTTCCTCAAAATGTGCTTCTAAATCTAAATCACCAAGTAACTCCTGAATGATTTCTTTAGCTTTTGCACTATCTCCACATGGATCAAACACTTCATAACCTGTAATTCCTCATTCACTGATGAGGTTTAGTGGAGAAGTAGTCATAAGTTTGGATCATTCTTGTAGTCAAGTCTTGAGTCCAATTTCCAGTCTCTTTATTCAACTCAATCACATAAACATACCATGCATGAATGCACTAACCTGGAAGAATAAGGTGAAATAAAGTTTGTGTACCCATAAAAAAGGTGGTAAAGCCTCATTGCCCCTCTGTTCAGAGTCTCTCACAGTCTGAACGTGGTGCTAAACATGACTATTACCATGATATTCACAGATTTGAGTAGGTGTATTACTTCTTAGAAACCTTCTGATAGTATTTTAATTCTCACTTCTCTCCATTCTATGAGATTATCACTCTTGAACCATCCATCAGATGCGATTGTTGTCCTGATGTAGGGTATATGAACTAACATACTCCTTCTATCCACCTAATCCTTCCACTTTATTCCATGGATTGTAGGAATACCTCAAGGTTTCCTTCACCAATGTACTTGAGGTACCCAAGGTTGTGGCCTAACCTGCCTAGGCACAGTGCGGCCTACTTACTTGCACACAGTACTCTTTTACTCTCACCACCCAACCATAGTTGTAAGTGTCATGGGCCCTAATTTTCATAGGAAATACTTGTAGTATCACAATGGACTGTGCATCATCCCACTCTGAGGAATTCCTTCCTTAGATGGTTCAAGTGGCTTCTGGATCTCGAATGGTGCGCACATAATCTTACTTTTCAGGTTTTCTTCACTTAAAGGCTCAATATAAGGTGTAGATTTCCCATCTATCAAAGGGATGATAACCATCGTCTCCTCCTTGTTCTCAAAATTAATGTATCCCTTATTTGAAACATAGATCAACATTATTTGCATAACACCAAGGACACCCAAGCATAGAGTTGGGAAGTTGTCTGCTTCTACAAGTGCTAAAACCTCAAAGTATCTAGTGAACTTGGCCTCCTTGTATAGTAATTGATGCATCTTTCAAGACTCCAATTGGTGTGGCCTTAATCTAATTTTATGAATAAACAGTACATTAGAAGATGGATGTAATAGAGGTCTAACCATCGGAAACCCATGCATCTAAAGTAAGCACATTCACTTTTATGTTCCTGTGTTAATCAAAATATTTCTCAAAAGCCATCCATCCATAACAACATTCAGAGTGATCTCCTTGTCATAATCCAAGATATGAGGAGGGAGTTTTAGCATGTAAAATTGTGTCAGTGCATTCTCAAGACTAGGAATCGTACGAAGTGTTTCCCTTTAACCAACTCCCTAGTAATGGAATAATGTTCTCCTTAATGGACATAGCAACTTGGAGCATACTTCTTTCAGATTATCAACATTTCACTAGAGAAGTGTCAGCTACCTTCTTCTTTTCCAACTTCCAAAAATTGCTCCTTTAGACAGTGTTGTATATTCATCCTGTAGATTTCTAAGTACCTCATGGTTTCTTAGTAAACCTCCTCTATGTGTAGGGTCTAGATACTTTGCATGCAAAAGCTCCTCCTTAGTAATGGTAGGCTTTGTTACAAGTGTTTCTCTAGCACGTACAGCCTCATGATGTGTAGTAATTCACAGGTACCATCTTAAGATATGTAGTGCTAACTTGGCATCGATTGGTTTTCCATGGTCATATTGTATTCTAACCATCCATGTGCCCTTGTTTCTCCTATGTTTTTCTTGGTCCTAGATGCTCATATAATTCTAGGCACTCTTCATAGTTTTAATTCTTCCCACAAAAATAACAAGTGATATTCTAAGGTCACTCGCACCTGTAATGGTTAGGGGATCTACACGTATAACATGTTCCATGAGGGAACTCACCTTGTCTACCACCATGACCTTGTACTCCAAATCCACCATGGTATCCTCGACCTCTACTACAGACTCCCTCAAAGTTCCCTTCATTATGATCATAATGCCCTTGAGTATGATCATGATCATGTTTGAAACTCACTTTTAGCCTTAGAGTGATTTACAACTCCTTGTCTTTCGTACACCAATATAATTGCATCATGGATCTGATCAATCAACCTGTAATATTTAGTATTGTGAGTCATGGACCAGAAAATCTTACAGTTACAGGACATGTTATTTCTTATCACGCATTACAAAAATGAACAGTGGCTCACATTATGGTCCAAATGACATATCTCACAATCCAACAATAAGGAGCACACCAATCTATAAGGACAATTATCCTTAGTATGCCCATCTACTTCAAAATTTGTGCACCAAATTCCACTATGTGTCTCATGTGTTGTATTGGCTAATAGTTTCTCTAACTATTTTCCATTTCACTATAATTTGAGCTTCCAAGAAATGGGCTCACTAGTGTTTATGCTCCCGACTGCCTCAGCATGCAAGCTACTTCAAGCACCTCATGTATGGGTCTTTATAATTCTTATGTGAGAGCACCCTCCTAAAAGCAGTGATCAAGCCTCTGATGAACCACTGTGCATGTTGACTCGCATGGATATCATAAGATAGTTTAGACAAGAGTGTTTTGAAATGAGCATCATATTCCTGAGACACTCTTAGTAGTGCCCTACTTGATATCCTTGAGTGTGCTTATACTTTTCTTCTCAAACTCAGGGATATAAATTCTTTGATGAAAGCATCTTTTAATGTTGTATAATCCACACAAGTCTGATTAGGATCAAACTTTCTGTACCAGATTGCAGTGTGCGTGTCCCTATTAACGTAGTTGCAAACTGACTTGCCTTGCACTCTGAAGCTGTAATTCCTTTCACGTGCCACATTATCTCACACATATGCACATGCTCAGCAACATCTTCTATTCCTCTATACTTCTGGGAGATGAAGTGACATCTCCATGTAAATATTTTGGGGATGGTGAGGACCATGTCCACCAGATCCATAACCTCTTGTGTTACCTCCACCTCCAGATCCACCAGATCTGAGCCACCTGGGTCCTCCTGGTTGAACTAGTAATAGGAATTGAACCAGAGGATGTACTACCTAATGTGATGGTGCTAAAATGAACTCCTACAATCTATGAAGTTGTACTACTCCCCAGATGTGAGTCCAAATTTTTGTGCACCTGTGTTCTACACCGATGATGCACCTAAAAAGGTACCTCCAACATGCTGTACTTCCAAATAACAAGGAAGATCTTCCTAGACCATAAATGCACTTGTTATTTGATTTACTCTTGAACTTGTTAATAAGCCAATTTTACCTCTTAGTACTCTACTGCCCAAACTAGCTTGTTGATTACTAGTTGTACTAGAAACTGTGGAAAACCAAGCGTAAGGGCTAGGTCAGTAGGTAGATTCAGATGCGCACCCACGGTCCACGTTGTCTATACTGGCACATGCTCTCATAAGAGGCCGATGAGGGTTCCCTATCATGTTTTCCCCAATGGGGGAGTTCTATAATGCTCTGGCTCCACGTCCTCTGCGTGAGCTCTAAATCCTTCATTGAGCCATCTCTCTCCACAATGCCATCATTCTACAACCTCACGCTTCTTCTTTAATCCCTCTCACGCATGCCTCATTGAACTTAAGAATTGGAATCCTTTCTTCTCTTTTCCTCTCTACCGCTAGGTCTGTCATATTTCACCACACCTGCTCCTGCCCTATGCACATGTGGTGGGGTTTAGCTAGCCATCGAATTCTCTTCTAAATTCAAGGTTACCATCAAGATCTTTATCGTCAGTGGAATTATGTGCAAATATGATCCCCTAGGATAACGGAGAAACTGAAACTCAGATACCTCTGGACAAGAGTAAGTAGAAATTGATTACTCCAAAAATATAGCTATTCAAAACACCATGGAACCAAGTATCCACAGTGCACGTCCAAATCAGATCAACATCATAGAGGGTCTGAAATTATTCTTGCGTCTAAACAAGTGTGTGAAACCTCCAATTCCTTTTAGATGCATAAGCAACCAACCACTCATATAGCTCTATGGGAAAGATAGAAAGAAGCTTCTCATATAAGCAGTCATACAAATTCTACTCAACCCATGCATGTGCCTCAAATCAGATCTAGTGTTGAATCTCCAATTGTATTCTTCTTTCAGATCTACTAGCCACTTCTCAACACTTGCTAAGGTCTTAACCAATACATCTTCATCATGCAACATCCTAAAAAAGCTAAAAAAGAGGTCCTCAGCAACGAAACCAATGATGTAGCCTAGAATTCACTTGTAAATGACCTAGGCATGCACTGACACATCACTCAGCCTAGAGCTGAGCACTCACCCGAAGTGCATGTAAAGGCACCAGGTCCCTCTTTAGAGTTTACTTGTATAGAATTTTAGCATGATAGTGCATATATATATATATCATATTCATAATCAATAGTAAATAATCCACAAGTGCATAAACCAGATCTAGATCTTAGATAGATATATAAAAGATGAACTAAACAATGACTATAACAAGATTTACCATGCAATAACCAGATTCAGTCATGTTTAACACCATTATCTAGCCAATATGATCCATTGTATTAATACTGTAAAACACAGAAGCTTCATACATTATACATAAGTATCTCCATGAGTTCATGTGCGTGACAAAACCAACAACATAACTCTACAATAATTGAACACATTCACTTAATTGTGAAAATCAATACATATATATAGGGGTGGGGACTTTCCCTTCACTGGCCATGTACTTCTCAAAATAGGTCACATGTTAATAATAGCCATGTGCCTTTACAAAAGGATGCGCAACATGCAAGTGGTATAACAATAGACTTCCTATATTTAACTTTGAGTAGAAATCCTATTATTATACTAAACCATACATGGTGCTCGAACTAATGCTTGTTGCCAAAATACCCTTGCGTGAGCTGTAAGTCTTCATGTTTTTGTGTGCTAAGCATGCTATCTACAAAATAGCCTCATAGCAGAAGGGACTAAGTCTAGTGATCCTGAGAGGAACTTAAACCAGTTACTGTAGTGCATTCCAGGCACTCTTCCCATACCCTACCTTTGTGAGCCCAACACTTAGGATACTCTTTAGCGAGATAATTAGTAGTGAGCGGAGCTGCCACCAGTGTCAGTAGCAAGAGGAGGATCCACCAACATCAACATTGAGAGGAGAAACCACTAGAGTTACTAATGAGAGGAAGAGCCACCAACATTAACAACGATGGAGAAACCACCTGTGTCATCACGAGTAGAGAAGTCACCTCTAATAGTGTATACCACCTAACAGAGGAAATATGGTTCCTATAGGGGGATCTGAACCTGGACTGGGAAAGCACACAATCATGCTGACTGTGACCGCACATACTCGACCCCATGGTTACTTAGACATAATACATATGTACACACATATACACACTTATAGTATGAGTATAAATCCTATTATTATCCCTATACTATACATGGTGCTCAGTTGTCACTTGTATTCCCAAAATATGATTGCATGGACTAGTGTCTGTGTAAGTGGTATACACACTGTGTGTATACTGCATCCAAAAATAGTCCTTATCCATAAAACATTACTAAGTCCTAAATTCAAAGTGTTCTAGGCACTTAAGCTCACTATTTTACTCTGATCCATGCCCTCAAATGCACCTATGCTCCATACATATGCATCCATGTGCACTTCACATATACAAGAAATATACATTTTATCAATATGTGTATGAATAGGGATGTGGCACCTTTGCCTATCTGTTATCCAATTATACGTACATGGTAAAATTGGTATACACACTGCCTTGTATACCACATCAAATCACGAGAAAAACTATCTCATGGAGTCCCAAATTTGAGTGATCAGGTTTGAGCTCATTTTTGTGGTGAGCTCCTGCGAGCTCATCCTGGTGTCTAGACCCATATCCCCCATCGGTCGATGACTATAAGATGCCAGTGTCAAATCAACATGATAGCCAGGTTTGCCAAACCCACATCCATTAAGTGGCATCTAGTGCCTCGACCAACCACTTGGGAGAACTCAAATCACTTGCCTTTGACCGAGATGATAGGAAATTAAGATTGGGAGGTTCAACATCACCTGAATCTGTGGGTTTGTAATTACATAATGTAGAAGGATTTCTATCGACCCAGGAAGATAGTATAAGCACTTATGATGAATATAATGTAAAATTGAGTCAAACTGACATCATAAAAGGAGCTGTGAATTATAATGTAAGAAGATTGACCTAAATTGTTGCCAAGTATTGAATGCACAGGAGAATTCAGGTCATGTTGCATATAGTCTCAAGAGTTTTTTGAGCTTCTTCCCATTGAAGTAGGAGCTGTCCAAATGTTTTTATCTGAGCATCGAATGCATCCTCAACCTATGGGATTTTCCTTCAAGTCTCATATTTTTATGAAAATCGATTGAGTCACAGTGCATGAGTGTTACCATGCAACCTGATGAAATTTATTACAAAGATTCTCTATCGAGACCTGGTACTTCAAGGTTTTACGCAGAATGATTAAGTCTCATGGAAGTATCAAGTATTCTCATAGAAATGCATCAACTGTTTCATATCATGATGGATATTCATGAGCAGCACAATTTGCGTTTGCAATTATAGGCTTGCTAGAAAGTCAACAAGTCACTAAGTTGGCATGCATGAAAGGATTCAAGGTCAGAATTATGACACCTTACAAGCTACAGCTGAAATGTTTGCACTGAGAGTTTAATGTTATCCTCAAATCTGTTGAAGGAAAACTAGGCAGGAAAAAGATTCTAGAAGTAGTGAACAGCGCAAAACTTGTGAGTGAAGTTCAACGTGTGAGATAAGGCAACACCAACTTACAGCAGGCAAACTATTTCTGCATTTGGCATGCAACCAGTCAGGATCAAGACCAAGGTTTCCTTGGGATTGCCTGTGAGCTGCTCATAATTAATATTTTACGATGGCCTGAGATAAAGCATGGTAGCCCATGGAGATTAATTGCCAAGTGAAGGCACGATTGGCAAGACCAAATGATATTTCCAATGCATGGGAAATATTTCACTTGATTTCCAAGTGGATTTTTTATGAATGGCGGGGCCAAGCTGAAAATCCCGTCGCTGGTGGAAGCATTTGCGGAGATCTTGCCAAGGTTGCGTGGAAAATAAGGATTAAAACACTGCCAAGCGTGTGGAAATATTGGTTTGGCAAACCATGACCAAACTTCCGTGAAGGGGAGATTCAGGCAAACACTGCCAATGGGAAATATTAAGATGGCAATCCGTCATGATATTATTCCGCATGGGCCGTGTAAATTGGAAATCCACGTAGCTTGGAGTGGTCCGAGTCTTTGTGCGGGTCACCGAGAGAATTAATAGGACAGTTGTGAATTGGAGTGGGTCATGGAGATCTGACAGCAGCGGTGAAGTGGAGTTTTAGACAGGATTGAAACAATTGCATGGACTTGTATAGATCGATGCATTTTCAGAGGGATCACTCCCGAGTAACAGTGTTCCTTTCACAGGACATATGTCACTGAGTCTTTGTGGACGAATTCACAGACACCTGAGGATCTTGGCTTCGTATCCTTCTGCCACATATGGCTCTGTCTCAGCAGTAGTTTGACAGTGCTGACATATGAAAAATCCAGATTGGTGGTCACGAGACAAACCCACAGGCAAGTTTCCAGTCAGCCACTTACCTTTTGCAACCCGTTCCACAATGACAGGTTGTTGATCTGGAGCAGTTGTTACAGTAACTACAGCATCCATGCTTGATAGCAGTTAAATGAAAGCTCCCAGCAAGCACTGCAGGAAACAAATATTCACTGCCGTGTATACAATGGATTGGAGTCACGCCATTCAAGGCTTCATAAAATTTTCCTGAACCAGGAGATGAAGGTTTGAAACGGTGCAGAATGAAACGATTCATATTGCTCAGCATTGTTTTCCCCTAGAAACGAATTGAATGTGAAGGTCAACTCTGAAATACCTGAAAATCGGCCGTTTTGCATGCTACATCCTTGTTAGTGTAAATGGTCTCTTTGAAAAAATCTTGTGGGCAGTAGGCAATATTTATACCCTTCCATTATGTATGTCCAATCAGACAATAAAGTATTCTTTTACCAGGTTCAGAGAAGCCTGTGAGTCATTTTTAACAATGGACGATTATACTGTAGTTTCAAGCTAATTTTATCTAGCTCATTTCTATTAGCTTTGATCCACGACTAAGGAAGAATTCATATGGTTGTTACCTGTACATTTTTTCCAAGGTCCTCTTGGCTGCCCCAGTTGTTCAACGTATTTTTTTGAAGGGCTTCTTTTATCAGTGTTGCAAATTGTAACATGAAGGATCTTTTTAGTTTCTGAAAAAAATGAGTATATTGTGTAGCTCACAGCTACCTATGCCATACTAAGATCCCAATAGTGGCATAATTGTTGATTGGAGCCAAGATTGTAGAGTGCACTGCCAAAATACCGGAGGGCTCTTTGGCCAAAAATCAGTCTTAAGGGTGTTTATCGACATGTTATGGGCATGAACCTGGGTCATCATCATGGCAGCATTAGGTCTTTATTGATAATGGCATTTTCTCATTGTTTGGAAGGTACAATTGTGCTTATTATGGCCAAGCTAAAACATTCTTACTGCAAGTGTTATATGATAAGGAAGAACCATGAGCATTGTGGTAAAACCATTCTTTTTAGAAATGTTGGGTTAAGCATGACATTCAAGTGAGTTTGAGCCAACATTTGATGTGTCGGGTTGATATGCAAAACAAAGCCATGTCGAATCAGTTGAAGAGCTCGTGGTGTTGTTTCATGGAGTTTGAATGTAAAATGCATGTGAATATGTGGTCCAAAATAAGAAGAAATAACTCTATCTGTCAAGACTAGAGCTATCACAGAGAAATCAATTGATTGAGTGTTGACAGGGCCACGTAACGTGATCCCTAACAATTTTCATAGCTCGAAAATCATTTCTAAATGGTGCAACATGCAGGAGTGAAATAATTTAAATTCATTGAATTGTTTAACCTCTGTGGGTACAACCAATGTATTATGGCTCAAATCCACTAAGTATGATTTAGAGTCAAACTTTTCATATTGTGGAAACATTGGTACCAAGTCGAGATAAAGAATAAGCTCGCGGGTGTCGAAGTTTAATGTATTTGTAGAGGCTTTCAATTTCGGGCTTAAAGCTTCATGTTCACAATGCATATAGGTGGCTTGGTAATTCAGAATGGCTCGATTTGGAGTTTGAAGCAAGACCGTAGCAGTGGCATTCATGAGGCGAGTCTTAATTTGCGTCAGGCCAGGTTCACAGGATCTACATGCATTTTAGCAAAACGATAAGAATCAAGTTTGATAGCTCACCATTTGAAGGACTCAATGCAAAAGAGCTCGATTGCCAAGACGAGGAAAGAGTTAGTGTGGGGTTCAAAATCGATTGCAACACCGAGTTAGAGGATTCGAAGCTCACCAAGTTTGGATTTGTGCAGACTCTATCCACATGGACCCCCCTCCTCTTCAAGTCAAACGGGTCAACGGGGGGGGTCCCAACATTATGTTAATTAAATTAATATTTTTATTTAAATATTTTAATAATAATATTTATTATTATTATTTAAATATTTTATTTAAATATTCTTTTAATTAATTGAGAAGACTAGGTCATCAGGCAATTAATGACCCATGATGGAACCTTCTCAGGTGGTTCAACTAACTGCAATAAATACATCATGGGCCTTCATTTTAGGAATGTAATTATGACCATTTCCTCTTCTTTCTCACATATTTTTCTATAAATGTAAGTTGGAAGCTCATTTCAAAGGGTTCCAACAGTTCAGACAAGTTGGACAGTTAGATATCTCAGGCGAGTGTATACTTTTCAAGAATCCTCTCTCTTCTGCAAGTTGTTCTTGTGTGTTGAGAGAACTTTCAAGCCTCCTCTTCAAGACTGTAATGGCAACTATTGCCTCTTCTGAATGTATGATGCATTGTGCATGTTATTGAAGCAATAAAAGTGTGTGTTTTGTGACTAATCTCGGTCCTTTCATCCTTCTGTGCTTCTTTGTGCCTTTCTCGTACTTGCAGGTACACTGTGCAAGTTTAAGTTTCTATTGCAGGTTCTTGGAGTTCTGTGCTTATCGAGTGGTGGAGTATTGCATGCAGTTGAGTTGTGGTGTCTGTTCACCCTTCTTGAGTTCATCCTTCTTCACTGGGAAACTGGTATATTTCTCGGTCTGATAAAGTTTAACAAAGGGAACGCGTGTCTCTTAGTCTGTGGTATCCTGTACCCTCTCTAAGTTGCAGTAGGTGAAGTTGACCTGTGGTGCACACACCCTCTTCAAATTAACCCTTCCTGAATCTGAAGACACCCTTTATTTGGTGCATCACCATCCCTAGTATAGTTTCATTTCTGTAAATCTCTTTCCCTAAAACCCCATGAAAATGTTAGCATAGGACTAGATAATCATTTTTGTTACACTAGGAGTAGTACAACACTTAGTTTAGGAAGAGGAAGCCGGCCTTCTCCGGAGGTTCACCTCGAGCCCAAGTCCCACAGCTTGAGAGGTGATCCCATGTGTCCCAATCACACCGAACATCCTATTCACATCCTGGCCATTCGGGAGGGTGCAGTGATTTGGCGACAACATATTTCTGAGACTCATCCCCTGAAGGTATGGTAAAATTGAAGGGGATATCATTTTTCATGAGGGTTTGATCAAATATCCATCCAGATGGGATAGGTGAATGTCCTTCCAAGTGGAGTTAATCACTTGGCAATTATCTACCATCGGGGATATACTATTCATACAATACATACATATACATGAACATACACACACATATGTTTGAGTATACATGAACATATGTATAATACGTGTCCCATGCATTGTATTATCATATCATATGGTAGTGTTGTACATTGGTATACACACTATTGTATACCACATAACTATAAAACTCTTCTATACTCTTCACTTTGTCTGGGCAAGTCAAAGGAATATGTTGTGATAATACTCGAATACATACATATACATATACATACATACACACATGTATGTATGAAGTATACATGTACATATGTATATGTATATGTCCCACATAGTTGTATTATCATATGTCATAGTGTTGTATGTGGTATACACACTATGTGTATACCACATGTCAGAGAAACAAATTGTCTATACTCTTCACTTTGCTCAGGGCAGTCAAGGAATTTATTGTTGTGATACATACTCTTTACATGCATATACATACGTATACATATACACGCACATACACACACATATGTATAAGTATACATGTACATATGTATATGTATGTGTCTCACATACCTTGTATTATCATATGGTAGTGTTGTACGTGGTATACACACTATGTGTATACCACATAATAGAGAAAAAAACATTGTCTATACTCTTCACTTTGCTCGGCACTCAAGGAATCTATTGTTGTGATACATACTCAGGAATCTAAAAAATACATTGTATACATATACACACACATACACACATGTATGTACAATTATACATGTACATATTTATATGTACGTGTCTCACATGCCTCACATTCGGACCCACATCCTCCTCCGTGGCATCCAGTCTGTCAACCTAGTCACCTTTCTCCAAAATAGTCATTCAAATCCATTCCTGAGGCTGATCCGAAGGTAAACAACTAACAGATTTAAGGAATATGATCATGAAAGGATGTTAGTAAGTCGGCAACATTTAATGCAAATTCTTACCTGCACCATATGGTATACCTAATCAAATAAGGAAAAAAACATGAATTTAGAGCCAAAACCTCGAACTCTATAAGTTTATTTACAAGATTTTGGGAGAATTGGAAAGAAGGTCCACTCGAATACATTCTTATACATACTCAAGGAATCTATTGTGATACTGGTACTCGCATACATACCTATACATGCATATACATATACAAGTATTTACACACTTGTGGTGTATGAGTATACATATACATATGTCTGCGTACATGTCCCACATTCTTGTAGGTCATATGGTAGTGTTGTATGTAGAATTCAATAAAGCAATGAAAGACTATACTTGCAATCAATGAACCAAAAGTATCAAACAATTTAGGTGATAATTTAGATATATAGCCTAGTGATGAACCATTTGTCATTGATATTACAATAAATTTCAAGTGGAGGAGTCAAGTATGCAAAGATGGAAAACAGATTGAAGGCCAAAATGGTATACACATTGTGTGTATACCACATAACAGAGAAACTAAATTATCTTTAATCTTCAATTTGTTGGGTATTCAAGGAATTGTGATACATACTCAAATACATATATATACATACGTTTACATATACACGCACATACACTCGACGTATGCACGAGTATACACATACATATGTATATGTATAGGGTCTCACATGTTTTGTATTATGATATACACTATACACACAATAGAGAAAAAGAACAATGTCTATACTCTTCACTTTGTTGGGCACTCAAGGACATGAATGCTGTTGTGATCCATACTTTACATATACATATGTATACATATACACACATACACACACGTATGTATGAGTATACATATACATATGTCATGTACATCCCTCTCACATGCCTTGTATTATCAAATGGTAGTGTTTTATGTGGTATACACATTGTGGGTATACCACATATAGAGAAAAAACACAATACTCTTCACTTTGTTGAGCACTCAAGGAATTTATTGTTGTGATACATACTTGAATACATACATATGCATACGTATACATATACATGTATATACACACATGTATGTACAAGTATACATGTACATATGTATATGTACATGTCTCATATGCCTTGTATTATCATATTCCATATGGTAGTGTTGTACGTCGTATACACACTGTGTGTATACCACATACCTGAGAAAAAAACATTGTCTATACTCTTCACTTTGTTGGGCAGTCAAGGAATCTACTGTTGTGATACATACTTGAATACATACATATACATATGTATACATACACATACACACATGTATGTATGAGTATACATATACATATGTACATGTATATGTCCCACATACCCTGTATTATCATATGCTAGTTTTGTACGTGGTTTACACATAGTGTGTATACCATATAATAGAGAATAAAAATTTGTATATACTCTTCCCTCTATCCTAGAGACAATATCACAGGACCTGCATCCATATTCATGATGGCCCCACATATGCCACATACACATGCATCACACTTTACCAAAGAGTCACCTGGCAACGTGGACCAATACCAGCTAGAGAAAAAATTTCATCACCAGATTCAGATGAGAATCAATTTACATGTTTTTAGACACATGTATGTATGAGTATGCATGTACATATGTATATGTACATGTCTCACATACCTTGTATTATCATATGGTAGTGTTGTACATGGTATACACAATGTGTGTATACCACACAACAGAGAAAACAATGTCTATACTCTTCTCTTTGTTGCGTAGTCGATAAATATGTTTTGACACCTACTCGAATACATACACATACCTATACATACATATACATATACATGTACACGTACATACATGTACATGTACGTACATACATGTATGTGTGTATATATATATATATATGTATATGTATGTATGTATGTATGTATGTGTGTGTGTAATTCCATATGTAGGCTTATGTATGCATATGTGTATCCATATACATTTATATGTACATGTATGTACTAGTATACATGTACATATGTATATGCATATGTCTCACATACCTTGTATTGTCATATGGTAGTGTTGTATGTGGTATACACCCCTGTGTGTATACCACATAACAGAGAAAACAAATGTCTATACTCTTCCCTTTGCTGGGTAGTCAAGGAATGTGTTGTGACACCTACTTGAATACATACAAATACCTATACACTATGTGTATACATATACACGTACATAAATGTACATGTAAATAAATATATTTTTGTAATTGCATATGTATGTTCATGCATGTACATATGTGTATCCATATACATGTATATGTATGAGTATATATTTGCATATGTATATGTATATGTCTCACATATGTTGTATGAATCTTTTTTGTTTGAATGTGTCATGTTACACCACAATGGGTTGATTATACATGATTATAGCTGCCACAATTGTTTATTTTTTGTATGTGCCACTTGGCAGAGCAATGACAACCACATGTAATGATTTCCTCTTCTCCATATAGTTCGCTGGAATTGGCCTTAGGAATTTGCATGAGTTTTTTATAGAGTTTTGCTTTTAATGTTACCAAATTCTAATGTCATTTCCTCATCCCATCATTTGTCTCCTCATATCTACATTCGGATCGGCCTCAGGAATGGATTTGTGTGATTTTTTTAGATAATCATGATTCCTACGGCTATCTGGGTGATAGGATAACACACATGCTCTAGATGCCCATTCCCCATGCATGCATGCATGTGTGAGGTGGGACCCACCCTGGCTGAGGTGGTGCAGGTTTGGTTTTAACATAATATATGTGTTTGAAAAAGAAGTGTGGCATGCAACAGGTGTTGGGTGGAGTGGTAGGCATGTATGCTTGTATTTAGGAGGTCATTGGTTCAAATCCTAGATATTTTTGTGGTTTTTTGGGATTCGAACCCATGACCTCCTAAATACAAGCATACATGGCTACCACTCCACCCAGCACCTTGTCTGCATGCCACACTTCTTTTTCAAACACATATATTATGTTAAAACCAAACCTGCACCACCTTATTTTCCAGGGTGGGTCCCACCTCGCATGCATGCATGCATGGGGTATGGGCATCCTAGTCGCTAGGATAGCCACAGGTGGCCATGCAATCTTGTTTCCAGGATAGATGGCTCTAATGGTGACTATGCTGACAGACTAGACACAACAGAGGAGGATAGGGGTTCCACAGAGAGCTATCCATGTATGTCATTCGGTATGACATCTTATGGTCATTAGTATGGGGTCCATGCGATCCTATATATACATATATATAGGTATATATATATACATACATATATATATATATCTGTATGTATATATATATCATATATATGTATATTTGTATATGTATGTTTATACATGTATATGCATAGCCATATTCATGTATATGTACATGTACATGTATGTACGAGTATACATATACATTTATATGTGTCTCACATACTAGGACATTGGTGTTATCCTATCATATGGTAGTTTTGTGCATTGGTAGGTGACTCTTGGGAAAAGTGTGATGCATGTATATGTGGCATATGTGTAGCCATCATGAATATGGATGTGGGTCAAAAAATGTGATATAGTGCTTTCAAGCATTATGTGATTTTCAGATTTTAAATTCCATTGTGGAGAATTGGGGAGAAAGCATTAAATCTTAAAAAAAACATTCAGGCGCTATGCGATTTTTTAGATTTTAAAGTTGTTCACATATAGACATTTTTTTAAATTTATTTTCTATAGATTTGTGAAGTTTTTTAGAGGAAAACATGTACTTATAGTATCAATAACAATACTTATATATGGTATTTTAGATTGTGATATACACACTGTGTGTATACCACAGAAGAGATAAAAAAAAATTCTATACAATTGTCTTGGCTGGCTAGTCAATGAATGTGGTGAAATATAAATTATGGATAATAATAATATGTTATTATGGATTTATAGATGTCTTTTTTGTGTGTATGATCATGCTTTGTAAATCTAAAATTGTAGTCTGTTGTCACCCATTCTAGAATGGTGTAAAATTTTGAAATTTTTATATTTTTCGGGTTTGATACCTTTGTTGCGAATATTTCAAGAGGCTTACCTTCAGGTAAAAGGGAATAATCAAGAAAATTTCTCTAGGCATTCCACTTGTAATGGGGTAAGGATTAAAAAAAATTCCCTTGGCCGAGCCACATTTATGTGGGTGAGTTCCTTCAATGATCGAGTTACTCTTGCAACAACCGAACTATTTTTGTGGTGAGGGGAGACTACATATTGATCGTAATATACTGATCTATCACAAGGGGTTGAGATCTGTTAGATCCATTGAACCATCCAAACTATTGTAAATATGTGGGGACACATTGAGTTGAATAAACAAGGAATCATAATAACTCATATTGAAGTTGGATAAAACTGAACTATATAAAATCCACCAAACTGTTTCAACAGAAATCGAGCTTTGCACTAAGGAGGTACCAAGTCGTTACTTCCAAAACAGAAAGAACTCAACTTGAGCATGAATAGCAAGTTTATCATAAATTCACTGAGCTATGAAGATATCACAGTTTATTAGTCAGTTAATCAGGCATGGAATCATATGGAGGAATAGTGATCGAGTTCATCAGTGAGTTCCTTGAGTGCATTAGAACTTATTCATTTGGATAAAGGAGCTAGGCCCACAAAAGACTGAGGTAATCTGGTTGTTGATATCTTGGTCCACTTAGATGAAAAATTCAAATTTTGAAATAAATCTAGTTGATGCATGTGGGTGAGCCAATTCTCAAAGGCCACTGAGTTATGGTTCAAATCTCTTGGCTGAGCAAAATTGGTGCGGATGAGTTTAAATGCATCGAGCTCAGGCTAGACCGAGCCAATTTATGAAGAATCATTAACTCAGGTCAAGAACTGTGAAAGTGTTGAGCTACTTTGTGCATCCACCAAATTGTATAATGTGAAGAGACATTAAATCCATCAAATTTTTATCACAAATGAGACTGAGTTTTTCGGAAGACATTACCTAGCGAACTGCATAATACCTTAGCTGAGTTTTATGTAAAAAAGTCGAGCTAAATCTCAAAATCGAGCCCTTTCCCAAAAATGGATAAACCCGCTTTCGCAAGCCAAAAAAATTGATGGTGAACATGATATAGAGAAAACAAGACGAGCTCTTGGAGTTCACTGTTAGAATTTGAGGATTTTAATAATTACATATTTAATCAACTTACATTTTATATAGTGTTACAATAAATATTTAAATAAACATTACATCATAACATAAATAAATAAATAAATAAATACTTACATGTGTAGACACCTATAATTTAGCTCGAGCAATTTAAATACTTAAATTACGTTAATTATACCCTTTCCCGCAAATTGACGACATATCATCAATATCACACATTTTCTCTACTATCATCGTTAATTAATTACATTACGTTAGTTAATTAACTCTTTCTATCCAACAACGATGCCAATTAATGAATTAATCAAATCCCCTTTCTATCTAGATTAATTAATTATTTTAATAATTAAGCTCCCCTTTCTATCTAGATAATTAATTATTTCTAATTAATTAATATCCCCTTTCTATCTAGATTAATTAATTATTCTTAATCTCCAATTTCTATTAGATTAATTAATTATTCTCTCTTCTATTTAATCAATAAATCATCATTTATTTGATTAAAATCCTCTCATAACATAAATCATACTAACTATTCCTCTAAAAAACTTCTATAAGCTTGCACACCTATTAATTAATCACTTTGGTTAATTAATAAATCCCCTCAAACCCCATGAGTCACTAAAGGACAAAATAAACTCTCCTAAGGTTGACTCAACCCTTTTTAAACCTCCCTTATCCACAACTAACCAAACATCCCTATTATCCCACATGTAAAGGAATGTAAAGATTCTTTTATCCATTGGGATATAAAAGGAGCCATCCTCCTAGCTTTCTTCTTACACCTAAATGAGCACAGAGCCTATGCTATAGCCATTTTCATCATCTTAGAGTATTTTTCATTGGAAGAACTAGTTATCTTCATTTCTTGCATTCATCCATCAAGTTTTTCATATGGAGATTTGTCCAATGGTCATCATGGATTGACAAGACTCCATTCTTGAAAACCTTGGGATTGAAACATACAATCAAACATTTGATTTCTAAGGATCTAAATAGGTTCATTTCATTTGATTAGCATTCAACAAAGATAGAGATTAATGGATTAAAATGTTAGTTTGAATATTTATTCATGATCTAATGCAAGGATGTTGGTAGATTAGTCGTGTTTAAGCTCTAAGCATGATGGTGCATTGATTTTGATTTAACTTTGTTTTAGGACTACTAGGTGTTAGTTCTAATTATGTTTTCATTTCTAACATATTCATTTACACATTTGGCATGCCCAGTGGGACTTAATTCAAAATTTTGCAGCTTAATTTCAAGTTTTTGTAGTTAGTTTAATTTTGGTTACTCTATTTTGCGCATGTTGATCTAACTTGTTTTTCTTAGCTTATTTTGTTGATTTTTCATGTATTGAGTCTTCCTTGTAGGTATAAAGGAGGTGAAGTGCTGTCAAAATTAGATCTTGATGGGAAAATTTCAAGATTTCTCCATGTTTTCATTTTTAAAGCTTAGTTTTTCAACATTCTACATTTTAGTTTTGTCAATTTCTTTTAAATCTTAAATTATTGAGGATGTAGGTTAGTGTTTTATAGTAATGAGTCTTCTATTGGCATATTAATGTGGTGGGTTGCTGTCAAAATTGAATCTTGGTGAGAAAATTTCAAGATTTCATCATGTTTTCATTTTTAGAGCTTACTTTTTCAACATTTTACATGTTAGTTTTGTTAATTTCTTGAAAATGTTAAGTTTTTTTAATCATGAATGTTAATGTTTAATAGCGTTGAGTCTTCTATTAATATATTAATGTGATGGTTTGTTGTCAAAATTGAATCTTAGTTGGAAAAATGTGACTATTTTGTAAATTAAGGGACATTTTTTTACAATTTTGGGTACATGTTGAGTGCATACCCATGAGCATAAGAGCATATGTGTAACCCATCTTCTGGAGGCCATAACTTTTGCTCCTGAAACTCGAAATGACTCCATTTTTTTTTCATTGAAAAGGTATTGAAGTGAAATGTTAAATGAAAACATAAATTTAGGATTTATACTTACAAAAATATAGGTTTACCTATTTATTGTAAAACTAGTCATTTTCTAACATGTCTAATGTTTTGATGAATGTTGTATTTCCATGTTTTACTTGATTTAGACAAAATCTTGTGTATGATCTTATTTTACACCTTTTGGTGATCTTGAGAATAAAAAATAACTTTAATCTCTATATTTTAAAAAATTGGGTTAACTTGGAAATTTGATTATTCATTTTGCTTAAGGGAATGAACCTTTTACAAAGCATTTTTTTATGGTCCTTTGATTTGAAGTTTTCCATTTCTATCTAGTTGGGATAAAAAATTATATGCTCTTCTATTACACTTTAGGGTGATCTTGAGGATAAAAAGTAACTTTAGTCTTCATTTTCTAACATTTGGTTAATTGGAAACTTCATCTTTCATTTTTGGTTTAAGGGAATGAACATTTATCAAGATTTTTGTATGGTTCATTAATTGTAAAGATTTCCTTTACTTTTTAGTTGGATTATTTGTTGTGTATGCTCTTCTCTTGCATCCTTAGATGATCTTGAAAATCAAAAGAAACTCTTAATCCTCTTTTAAATAATGTTATTTTCTTGGAGAACTATTAACACTTGAGTGTAGGACCTAAAAATGCTTGTCAAAGAAAGGAGTTCAAAACAAAATTTTCTAACTACACGTGTGTTACAAACTACCAAAGGACGAACGAATAAACCACATAAGTCTAAAATATTTTTGAAATACCACATTCAAAATACTTGATTTGTAAATTTTCATAAGGGTACGCCTGTCTGCTTAAAACTAGGACATGACCTATTTGGCATAAGCCTTAAGCTACAAAAATGGGGGTGGTCCTAGGAACCCCAGAGTAGTCCACACAAAAGGGAACCTTGTGGAAAAAACAGGAAGTGCTCCACGCACCTACTTGACTAGTATACACATGATATTTAGTGTCAAAATTATTTGTATCGCGACCCCAGTGAGAGTACATGATGGATGCATTTATTGCCCACTATTCTTGAAGGGGGTAAAGTAAAGCCGTGATAATCCTTGGGAAACCTTGGAAAAATGAGCTCACTCTTAGATAACTTGTGACACCTAGTTGAGTGAACCACCCAGGAAAGACATTCAGTCTTTGGAGCCAACTTGACCATTTCAAATCAATTGTTGTAAAGAGCCAACATTCATCATGAAATGTGTGAAGCATTACTTTTTCTTAGTTTCTCACTCACCCTAAGGTGAGGTGAAACTCTACCAAAGTGAGGCCAATATTTTTCATCCCCACTTGTATTACTTCCTTCACTTTCTTTTGACACTTTGTTGATTAAAAGAGGAGTAACCACATGTGTGTTTCCAACTGATGGTGTCACCACTTTTATGTTTGTTTACGCTCATTCATGTTTATGGCTGGGTTGTTAAATGTCTAAAGTGTGTGGGCACGTACTTGTATCATTAGTAACTATTTGATATTGATACATGAATCAAGATCATCATCATAGTTAGGCTTGATTCATCACTTGATTCTCTTTTGAGGAGTTATCTTGCTTGTATCGTATTGCCACAATTTTTTATACTTACATCTTATTTCTTGAAAATTCAACCTAAGTGTCTAGATTGTAATGTTAGGCTACATGCATCGTAACAATTCCTTGGTATACGCTAACCTTAGTTTTCCTTCAAACTGTTATTTAAAAATCCACAGACAAGAAGATTCCTACAGTTTTTAAGCCTATTCAGATTCGGGACTTCACCAAAGCACAAAGGACGTAGAACAAGATCGCGGATGATGCCAAGTGTCCAACCGTCGTAACTTCAAGAGTTAAAGAAGGGAGAAAAGTATCGGAATCCCGTAGGGTTTCCATGTGGAATTAACTAAAAGGGTCTCACCCCAAAAGGGTTATGATGTTATATAAGGTGGGATCTTTTACTCCCCAAAGGAATAAACGGTGTGCCTGTGGTTGGTGCCAAGTGTTGGCACTGCACATTCCTAGAACCCTAAAGGGAAGCATAAATCTTAAGGATGCGAGGGCTTCCCACGTGGATCTCACAACAAATGGAATCTAGGTTTGAAGTAGGACCCAAAAGGGGTGACAAGCCATGTATCATGTATGAGCAATTACAAACTCATATGAAAGATTTAATGCTCGAGAATTTTCAATATATTGGAGTGAAGGATCATCTAGCCGTCATTTCAGTAACGAGTTAATGCATAGTCCTTTGTGAAGAATTTCAACCTGTGAAGACTCAAGTTATTCATCTGCATTCAAAGGGTCGTTTCTACGTAGCAAAAAAATACACATCATTTGTATTGGTGTAGGTGGTATTTTTCTTCACTTATTTAGTGTTATTCCACCTCACCGGGTGATTCATTCCACTTAGGTGGAAATGGATCTAGGTTTCATCTTAGTTATGACAGATTCTCATATAGAATCTGTCATATGTGTAAGTGTGTCATAGGAGTTACATTCCCATTTGGGAAAGTAACTCCTCTTCTCCATTATGGAGGAATATTCTCTTACATGGGAGTTACACATTCACTCCCCTATTTGTACTCACCTCCTTTGATCTATGCTAAGCCTAAGCCAAGCCAAGGCATTCCATTCCACTCCATTTTTTGAATCTTGATCTCTCATATGTATGCACATTTCTTTACAAAGCTTGCTTACTTTAATCTCACAACTCCTACACTTTGGTGAAGTGCAACTATTCGATGCACATGTATTCCTTCCAGGTCTTCGTCATTCCTCTGACATGGTATCAGAGCTCAGGGACTGGAATCATGCTGCTTGCCATTGTTGCTCCACCATGTAGCTACTTGTGCAAGCTCTCTTTTGCATGTGCTCTACTTGCATATTTCAAGATTCTTATGGTTATTTTTAGTGGTTTGTTTGTGTTTCCTCACTAGAATTTGCAGGTTGACGGTGCAGTGTTTTTCTGATTTTTGAAGGTTGGAAGTAATTTTTCAAAGACCAAATCATCCCTAGCTCTCCAAGCTAGGAACCGAGCTATCCTTATAGCTCACCTACATTTACTTCACGACTCACCAACTCATGCCTCTTTGTTGACTCAGACAGTTCAGGTTTACTTGTGCATGAACTTGTTTTGGTCCCCGAGTCAGTCTGTAAGGGTTCTTTAGAGGAGCTTATTTTTTTGTTGTCTGATTGTTGATTGCAATTCAACCAAAGTACAAGGGTGCTATTTTTCCTGTGAAGGTATTCTTTGGCTACGTTCTATTTTCTTACATGTGGACATCCTCTGCTGGGCACATATACTCTCTTTATGTCCTCAATGGCGGTTTCCACCTCATATAAGTGTTCAAACGTGTTGTTTGGTGGGTTCAATAGGCTATCTAGATCTCAAATGGCGGTTTATTCCATCATTCCAGTAGCATCACGCGTTTGTTACCTCTTTTGAACATGGACGTCATGCACTTTGGTTCACGAGCTCTTGTCTGTGTTTTTCCACTCAGTATGTGAGGCTCCTACTTAGGATTCATCCTTGCTGAGACATTGGTGCATTAGTTTGAACGTTGACTCATTGTGCATTCATCTTAGCAGCTCGACTTGTGCATTCCATTCACCTATGCATCAGAGCTCCTCGCATCCGTTCCTGGCTAACTTACATTCTGGATTGAGTCTCTAACTCACTCGAATCTTGTATTATTTGTGTGCTCTGCATCAAAACTCGCTCAGCCTATGTGTTTGGAGTGATTTGTTTACTCATGCTACAAGTTGATTTCAGTCCGCTCGTGCCTTGCTTGGGATATCCCTTCGACATTACAACTCAGCTACCATTGGAATCATCGCATCCCAGGCTCTGGTCACTGTTGATCCCTAAAAAATCATTAGTTTCTAACTCTTCCTGAAAGTTACACCTGCTAGGACTCTGCACAATCATTTCACCCAACCACGTGGCTAACCCACGACATAGACTCAACTCTAACGCGTGGACCTGCTCCCTTCCTAGCATTGAATCAACCTTGACATGACTCGGCAGTTGCTTCATCCAACTCAACATCAAATATCACTTTTAGAACTTGTTTGGAGGTTAAAACAATCTCTTTTTAATGTTCTAAGCTTAAAAACATTCATTTTATGGCATTGTAATAATTTTAAGGCTTCTTTTTTCTTGTTAAGTATGCCCTTCCTACGTGTGTCGAAGATGGAGGGTGAGGTCTGAGGTTAGCAGGAGGCTAATTTCCCCTCGCAAGAAAAACAAACCCTACCTAAAATTTGATTCCATTTCAAACGAGTACCCACATGACACCCTTTTCCCCCTCTTCAGACACTTTTTTAACAGTTTGCAAAGCTTATTGGCATTTTCCATCAGTTGCAGGAATCATTTTTTCGCTATAACTTTTGACTCGCTACTTGGTTTTGAATTCTTCTTTAGTCAAAGTTGGATGATTTTTTGTACATTACGTGATGACATTGTCAGTTTTGTAAACATACTACTTTATAAAGTGCCACATGCTAGGGGGTTCACTAGTACTCTTGGATTTTTACACGCAGACGCATTATTGGCCGAGTCCAAAGTCTTTCTTTGTGCACCTTACAGTTCTTACTTTTACATCATGGAGGGTGCTCTTTCTAGACTTGAGCATCATAGAATTTCTTTACAGCCTCTAACACTTCTCACCAGTAGAGGGAACTATTCAGCATGGTGTGCTTCCATGGAACATTACTTCGCCTATGAGGGTCTTTCACCCTTCTTACTTGGGCAAGTTCCTACACCCACTGATCATCATCATCTAAAGGATTTTCTTGACACTTGTGACCATGTTTTTGGTCACATGATGATGCATGTCTCTAGATCTCTCTGGTTTCACGTGGCAGACTCAGATCCACCCCACTGTGTCTAGATCATTCTTCAGTCCCTCTATGGAGACCCTTCACATACTTCTACCATTGTTGTTGTTGTTGATTCAGTTGTCTCCTCTATTTCTTCGTATGATGATAGTTCCACTAACACAAACTTGCTTGGTTCTACTTCTGATGATGAGGATTGTGCACCCAGTTCTGATGTCGAGAGTACTACAGAGGACTCTTCTCCTCCTTATCTCACTATTCCAGAGAGTGTTGTCACCCCTCCTATCTCATTAAATATCGATCAGTCTCCTACTCAGCCTCATACAATCATCACACCCGCCTCTTTTCCACCTTCAGTGTGTGATGCCCCTTTCACTCCTCTACCTTCATTGGATAACTCATACCTATCTGACATCACTCTTCTATGTTTGCTGAGCCCCCTCATTGGGACGAGTATCTTCCTGACCTTAGTCATCTTTTCATAAAGTACACTTGTGATGTACTACAAGTTCCTCATCCATCTACAGGTATTTTAGAGGAGTTCATCATCTCCATTGTTGGGAGTGCCCCTTCTAGGACTCTTACCACTTCCACTCTTCTGGAGACGTTCATTGATCCACCCTTTCTTGTGGATCCACTTTCTATTGTGGGGGATGTTTTGTTGCCTTCAAATTAGTTGGACATCCTTTCTAGCAGTGTTTACTATTCACACTCTGACATTTCTTCGTATGTGGCATTACCTTCTATTCCTTGGAACTCACTTTATAGACCTATGTCACACTTTCGTGGACCAAACTCAGAGTTCTTCATGATGCTTCCTTCGGTTTTATTCATGGAGTGGGTAGAATTCCAGCACATCATTTATGTTCTTCCTAAGGGTAGGCACATAGTTCGGTGTAGATGGCTCTTCTTCAATCCAGAGGTAGAAGATATCATCATCAACATTCTTCTGGGAGACTTCCTAGATTTGTAGAGTTCAGATCTGTCCATGGCATCTTCTGCATTCCTCTCATCTCCCTCTTCTTCTCTCTTCTTCTTCTTTCTTAGAGATTGCCTCTTTGTACATGGGTACCTTTACAGGCTCATCTGTGGCTGGGACCCATCTTAGGAATATTTCTTAGATTAGAGAGTGGACTTGTCTCTTTTTTGGGAGGAATTTTTCCCATTGGTTTTTCTCCTTTTACTCCACTTTTCGAGAGTTTCTTGTACATGGGTACCTCATTAGGATTTTTGTCGAGACTCGTTTCTCTTTCTGACTTGCTGCCTCATCCTAAGTTACGATGAAGGGGGGGTGTTGGTGTAGGTGGTATTTTTCTTCACTTATTTAGTGTTATTCCACCTCACTGGGTGATTCATCTCACTTAAGTGGACATGGATCTAGGTGTCATCTTAGTTATGACAGATTCTCTTACAAAATCTGTCATATGTGTAAGATTTTCATAGGAGTTACATTCCCATTTGGGAAAGTAACTCCTCTTCTCCATTATGGAGGAATATTCTCTTACATGGGAGTTACACATTCACTCCCCTATTTGTACTCACCTCCTTTGATCTATGCTAATCCTAAGCCAAGCCAAGCCATTCCATTCCACTCCATTTTTTGATTCTTGAGCTCTCATATGCATACACATTTCTTTACAAAGCTTTCTTGCTTTAATCTTGCAACTCCTACACTTTGGTGAAGTGTAACTATTCGATGCACGTGTATTCCTTATAGTTCTTTGTCATTCCTCTAATAGTTTGAGTCATGAGGTCGGAAACCAATGCACAAAAGATCAAAATATTTGGTTCTACAATAAAGGGTTGAGGGGACATTCCTAAAAAGACTAGTCCATTTCAAGGGAGTCAGTTGTAGGATAGTAAAGACACATTAAATAGGCATGGATCTCACTTTTTAGAAAGGGTAGATAATGGAAAGTGTGAGAAATATCTCTAGAAATATTTTCCTGTCACTTTGCTCCATTTGTCATAATTAAAAGTAGTTGAAAGGGGTGTAGGAGGGATTCTTATCTTCTCTTCCTCCTATATATATGGTATGCAAAAGATATAGAAATATAGTTGAAGATATAAAGAAATAGAGATATAAGTAGTTAGAGCTAATTCTGGGAATTAGTCAATTTTATTTTTTCTCAAGTCCCTCTTTTCTAAAAGACAGAGGTCTTGAATCTCTAGCATTCTTCTTGGGTTTTGTAACATCAAGATTTCCTCTTTTCTAAATGTAATACTATGCATAATTGTTGGAGTAATATATATGTCCCGTGGTGTTTTCTATTCATCATTTGCATGTCTTTATTGTCTCTAATCACCTTTATTTTCACGTAGAAACTGTGCATCTTCCAATGTTGTTACTATCTTTGAATCTATGCTTGAGTAGTTTGAAGTAGTGTTCCATGTGAGTTTTTTCTGACCTGTGGTGCATTTCGACCACCCTTTTCAGTTGTTTTCCATTTCCTTTTTCAGATAGTTTTGGTCTCGATTGATCTCTTGGGAGGCTTGTTTGGCACATCGTCCACCTTTAAATTAATGTTTTATTTTTTCTTTCTCAACCTCAACTCCACCCAAGAGAAGATCCAGCTTCTTTAAAATTTGGTGGTCTCCTTAGGGTGCACATCCCACTAACTTAAGGATTCCCATGACTCTAATGGTCCGATCCACAAAGGATGATCATCAACACAAACATTACCTTGATTTTTAAAAGTGTTGTTGTTACCTTTATGCACGTTGTAATAATATTATTTCAATACTAATACCTTACTTTTCCATAAAGTTTGGTTAACGTATCTGAGTGGTATTGTTGCGTCATTCATTTTTGTAACTTCTATTTTTTGAGATTTAGGTCTTGATTGAATCTAAACTTGCTTTTAATAATCCTTGTTTGGAAATCGTATCAACCTTTTGTTATTATTTACGTCTTGTTCATTTTGAGCTTGGCATAAGTGGTGACATTTTTTTTGGACATCTTACACGTCAAAATATTAATTGATCGCACTCTTAGGAATTAATCCATTTGATTAATTGGTTTGCTAATAAATTTGTGTGATTCTACCTCGTTTTTCACATTGATTTATCCATTTTGGACAATCACTTTGATCCATTGATTCTTTATCGTTCCTTAATCTTTGGTCATTAATTTGGCTTTGTGTTTTGAACTTGTGTGATTTTTCCTTGTGTTTATCCATCTTATAAACTCATTTCTATGACAATCCTTTTGGTCTTTGATCCTCTTGATCTTCTTTTTTTCTCCTAAGTTCATGATCATTTTTTACCACATCTTTCAAACCTTGGCAAAAACATTTCCTCTCAAGCAACTTTTGCATCAATCAAACATAGGAAATATTTCCTATGTATCCTTTATGTTGCTAAATTTTTTATCAATCCTTTGACATTTACACATCCAAACCTTGTTGGATTGTCAATATTGAGTCATCACAATGTATGTTTTCCTTAGCTTACCTTTTGGAAAATCACACAAGCATCCCCGTCTTTACGAAATGTCTAGTTGGTTGTCATTATGGTGCCCAAATCAACATGAAACCTTCTTCACTTTGAAGAAGTTTGATCATATAATCTAGGTCTAGACCTTTGAACCCAATATAAACCAAAAATGATTGATTATCATAAGGTCCAGTATACATAAGATAATAAGGAATAAAAGTTTCAACATTCACATCAAAAGACATCTATCATGACCAAACCTCGTTTGGTTCTTCACGCGAGAGAACCCATTTGGGTAACCCGTTCCCCACCTTCATCTCATATTCAGTGGTATGGTTTGGACACTTCTGATCTAAATTATTATTTGGGTTCCCCCCACTCTTCTTCTGATTCTAATCCAAAAAAAAATCCTCTTCTTCTGAGGATTCCAATCCAAATATTTCCTTCGATTCTTCTGATGATTCAGATCCAAACTTCTATTTGGATTCATCTAATTTGAATCCTAAGTCATGGTCCTCCCCTTCCTTCTATTATAGTAACCTCCTTCATCATAATTATCTTCATAATTCATTATGTGACTCCTATGTCGTGGTCCTCCCTATCTTCACAAGACCCTCTTCATCATACATTTAATATGACTCCTATGTCGTGGTCCTCCCTTTCTTCACAGGACCCATTTTATGAGTTTCCTCAATGACTTCTTCTTCCTTTGAAGATATGTGTGACTCCAAATCCCTCCAATAAAACATCTAATACAATTCTTGAATTTTGGTCCTCTCTTTCTTTGTGGAATCCTTGTTATTATTCATCCAATGTGATTCTTGAATCACGATCCTCCCCTTCTTCATGGGATCTTCTTCATTAATCACCCCCACAGATCATCCTTCTTTGAAGATTCGACTCCTATTCAAACCTCTGAATCAACCCATGCATTGAAATTTACAGAATTTGGAATTAATACTACTAGTTTACAAATGATATAGCATTGTATAGGTAGGTCCACACCACCTTCCTCTTCTCGAGACATCTATCTCCACATCTTCTTCATCCCCCATGTCATCTTCTTATATCAATCATCATCAAACATATTCTAACTCTTCCACACCAATTGAACCTATTTCTTCCAATCAACCCCTGGTGGTCGATTAATAACTCATATCGATTGACCTCTTTCAGAATGAAGAAGTAATTAGGGAATTTATATGAGCACATGAAGATATCCCTCTAAAAAATTATGAGCAAGGATTCTCTTTAGACCTCAATGCATTAGCGTATTGTGGGGAAAATTTTGATTCCTTTTATCAAGAAATAAAGAAAGAGCTTAAGAGCATGCAACTTGTTCCTCATCTTATTCTTCCATCCTCACATTCTTCATTCTGTGATGAATTTCCTGGGTCTAGTATTGATCCATGGACCATCTTCTCATCACCCAATTCCTTGTTGTCTATCATAATTCCTCAGTCACAATCTCTTATGGAGTTAGCACCAAGTAGCCCTTCATCTTCGTCTAGGTGTGGGTCACCTTCTAGTATCCCTCCCTCTATTATTTTTGGGACATTTTTGAGTAGTCCACTAGCTTTTATTCTTAGGGTATGTCCAACTACCCCTTGTCTTCTATGCATGTGTCACCCCCCAGTAGTCCATCATCTTCTATTCTTGGGCCACATTAGATATCCCATCATTGACCTGATGTCATTATGTATTGTGAGGAAAAGGTTGATTCCTTTTATCAAGAAATAGAGGAAGATCCTAAGATCATGCAACTTGATTCCTCCTCTTATTCTTCCATCTTAACATTCTTCATTCTATGATGAAATTTCCTGGGTCTAGTATTGATCCATGGACAATCTTCTCATCACCCAATTCCTCATTTTCTATCATAATTCATCAATCAAAATCCCTTATGGGGTCAATGCCAAGTATCCCTTCATATTCGTCTAGGTGTGGGTCAAATTCTAGTAGCCCTCCCTCTATTATTTGTGGGACATTTTTTAGTAGTCCACTATATTTTATTCTTGGGGTACATCCAACTAGCCCCTTATCTTCTATGTATGGGTCACCCCTGGGTAGTCCATCATATTCTATTCTTGAGCCACATCCTAGTAGCCCATCATCTTCCAGCTATGGGTCGTGCCCTAGCAACCCTTCTCCTTCTATTTTGGGGCCACATCCTAGTAGCCCTTCATCTTCTGTTTGTGGCTCACCTCCCAGTAGCCCATCTTCTTCAATTCTTGGACCCTATCATTTTCATCCATCACATTATTCTTCTACCAAATGATTATGGAAAGCCCACCATCATTTCTCACATCAATTCTAAACATCCACATTCTTCTCCCACTTCTTGGGATCAAATAAGTCAAACATTAGCTTATAAGAAACCTAGAAGTTTTTTTACCAAGCTAAGACCAAAACACCGAAGAGCTCCAAAGCTCCCAACAACTCAAATGATTATAAAATTGAACACAATTCCATAATGCACACCAACGTACCCATCAAGTATGGCACAAAGTAAAGAAACCTATGGATAGGGAACTCAAGCTCCCACATACGAAACCAATGTTTCAAAACAAATCACAATCATTTGTTGAGTGTGAGCTCACCATGATCATCGAGATCAGGGATAATATTACACTTGATAAGCAAACACGCTTAGTCTCTCTTATCAAATAAATCGTGAACATCGTTGTTGGATCCTATCACGCAAAGTGACATGTTTCATTCCGATAACCATAAAAAATCAAAAAAATCATAAAACAGTTCAAAATTACAAAAAAATGAGAAAACATTAAAACATTACAAAAACAAAATCAAAGGTACAAATATCAAACATTACAATCAGGTATTGTGTACAGATGGATGTTCTTTCTTCCCTTTCTTTCATATTCCTCTGTAAGTCATATCCATCATTTTCATCCCTTCAATGTTATTGTGGTTAGCCTATTCACACACAGTTTGTGACATTTATCTCTATGGTATTTGTTTGATCCTCATCTTTTATCACCTTGGTAAATTAAAGAATGACTGACCTCTTAGAGATCCTATCACAATTATCATTTAATCAACTTGTTGTGAAAAACTTTTGGACATATTTTTTGACACTATCCAATGTCATCATCACAATTGCTTCCACATCCTTCCATCAAGCCATCAATGATTCTTAACCCCTTGTCAAACAAGAGAGCTGAAATAATTTTTCAGTAAACAAAGCAAAAGAATCAAAATCAATCAATTAAAAAGCAAAAGCTAAAAGCAAAAACAAATTGATATATAACTCTCTCTTGGGGTATTTCCAATAATCTCTACCAAAGATATGGACACTTGACTGGAAGTAGAGAAATGTTGTAATTAGAATCAAATGCATCTCTGTCGGGGCTATGGATGCCTGGTTGGCAGTGGAGCAATGTACAACTCTCCTTCCATAATCCATTCACAAATCACCTTTCAAACTAAATCATTCCTACACATTGGCTAGTGTCTTCACTTACTATCTATCAACTCTTTCCTTCAAGAGGTAATTCATTTCCACATGCACACACGGGATCTCGATGAGTAAATAAGATTAGTATGTTATCAAGTGTTACTTTTTAGACCTTGTTCAAACTCTTTCTTTAGCGCATGTCTTGTCTCATGATTTGTGCCTTGGGCTAATCACTTTTTCATCAACCACCTTCTAAATATTTTCATAGCATCCTTTGTTCTTCAAAAATCATTTAGAACATCCATGTGTATCAAATGTCCTCTTTTCCATGTTTGCAGGAACCTTTGTCCCATTTTAATAAGACCATTTTCTACTTTTCTTCTCTCGTGTGTTTATTGGCCCGCTTACGTTTGGAGCATCCTTGCTCCCTCATGATTGAACCTATTTTATATTGGCCTTGATCCCCCTTCAGTGTGTGAAGATTTTTCCTTTGAATAATCCCACCTAATCTCTGAGGAATTTTTCACATCTTCACTTTCTTGCGCATACGCGTGGCATTCTACCCTTGTACATCCCATCTATCATTGGGGGAATCCATGCTTCTTTGTCTTCCTGTACATAGTTTCAGAAAACTTTCAAAATAAAAAACATTCAAATATGTTTCTAAAAAATAAAAAATAATAAAAATCATCCTACAAAACATCACTCTTTGGTTCTCGCTTGTTCTTGTGCACGACTCATGGATCATCTTGATCTACCTCCATCAACAAAGTTAGTTTACTTACTATGTATGTACTCTAGGGCACAATGAGTTGTTTGGTAATGTTTCATAGTGCATGATTACTTTTCATAGGACCCAATTTTCCTCCATTATTCCCCTTGCATGTATCCTTTCTTGGGGTACCATATGTTAACCCTTGTCATTAATTCGCATAGGTCGAAATCAAATCTTGATAACAAAAACATTGCATTATTTTTTTCTATTAGGTTAGCTTGTTTAATTTCTCTTATTGCATTGCGTTATGTATGTTGCAAGGAATTAGGCATATTTTAATTTCTCGTATTGCATTACATTTTTTATGTTGCATGGAGTTTATATTTTCAACAATGGACAATTGTTTGTAGTATGGCTTTTCATGTCATTCTACTTTTGTTTTATACTTATATTTTTAATAAGGACCGATGATGTAGATCTTTGGCAATATGATGACACTAAAGTTGTTTCAATACACTCGATGAAATTTTCTCTTTTCTTTCCATCTTCATTCCTCTTCTACATCATTCTCCTATCAACACTATTCTTCTGATTCACTTGGGGCATCCTGACCCCTACCCATTTTTCTATCCATTTCTATCACTTTTTTTTGATCGTCGATCACCTTCTTTCATCACCCCATCGACACTCGAGGGGGCATATCTCACTTCTACTAATTTTTCTTCTACGCCTTCAAAATTTTATCTGTCTACTATCTTTGAAGTGGCGTCACTTACACCACCCCAAAGAGGGGAAAATGTAGACACCTATAATTTAGCTCAAGCAATTTAAATGCTTAAATTGAGCTAATTATACCCTTTCTTACAAATTGACAACATATCGTCAATATCACACATTTTCTCTGCTATCATTGTTAATTAATTACATTACGTTAGTTAATTAACTCTTCTATCCAACAATGACATCAATTAATGACCTTGTGTTAATCAGCTCCCCTTTCTATCTAGATTAATTAATTAAGCTCCCCTTTGATATCTACATTAATTAATTGTTTTTAATAAATTAATACCCCTTTCTATCTAGATACATTAATTATTCTTGATTAATTAATTCTCTCTTTTATTTAATCAATAAATCATCATTTATTTGATTAAAATACTCTCACAACATAAATCATACTAACTTGATGTGGCCTAGAATTTGCCAGAAATAACCCAAGCACGTTGGCACATCACCCAGCCTAGATTGAGTGATCACCCAAAGCATGTTAGCAAGATGAAGAGTTGATGCATTCAGATCCATAAATAGTATAAACATTCTACAAAGCATATTCCAGATCTAGATATAAAGAGTGATGGATTTAAACAATAGCCATAATGAATTCAACCATGCAAGAACTAGTTACGATCATGTTTAACACCTTGAATCAGTCAATACACTCCATTATATTAAACACAGTAAATACACAGAAGCTTCTTACAATAATTAGTACCATAAGTTCATGCGTGCATCAGATCTGGCAGCATAACTTCATAATAGCTCATACATAGTCCTTTCTTAACCTACGCAGATTACTACATATTTATAAGGGTGGGGACTTTCCCTTCACTGCTTACATAATTCCCAAAATAGGTCGCATGCTGAAAATAGCCATGTGCCTTTACAATAATAGACACACATGCAAGTGTGCTAATAATAGATCTCTTCTAGTTAACTGGAAGTAGTAATTCTATTATTAACTCAAACCCATGCAAAGTGCTTAGTAGACGCTCTTCCAAAAATAGCCTATGTGTCACGCAAGTCTTTATCTGGTTTGTGTGCTCTGCACGCTATCTCCAAAAATAGCCCGTAATCATGAAAATGGCTAAGTCCTGAATCTATCCTTGTCTTTCATGCACGTTTCCTTCCCTATCCTTCCACACCTTTGAATGCACCTTGTTCCCACACGTGAACCTTCTGTGTGCCTTCTGCTAAGTGTCATACTTTGTCTACTCAACATTACCCCACACTAAACTGCATTGTTTCCCTATGGTTGCCTCTTGATACTTTAAAGAATAAAGAATGGGAATGAAAGGAAATTAAAGAATTATTGTACAAAGAATGAACTTTCACCCTGCAACGTCCTCTGTTTCAACTGGAAGAATTAACTCTGGATATTCTTCTTTGATTTCAGCCTCTAAGGTTTTCCAATCACTTAGCGTGGCTTCTGCCTTTTCTGGAATATCTGATGCAATAGAATCTAACTCCTCTTGCACAATCTCTTCCTTCTCATTCTGTAATACTATAACAATGTTGGACATTGCAGTCACCCTTCCTTCCAGAAGATCCATCTTCTACGCTATAAGCTTTCCAATTTCATCCATCCTTTCTTTATGGGGGTCTTGGGCTGCTGCAAGGGCCTCACACTTTTGCTTTACCAGTGCCAATCATTCCATGCACCCCAATGTCTCATCTTTCATCACCTTCAGGACTTCATTGTCTTCTACCATTGTCCTGATTCTGATTAACTGCTTCTGGAGCTGCACAAATATTTAATGCCTGGTCTGCTTTCTTCAGCTCTTCCTACAAAGTCTGGAGCAAGGCTTCATAAGATGAAATATTTCTAACTACTGAGGCCCTTTCTCTCTCTGCTTCCTGTTCAGGGTCCTTTGGTTCTGGCATCTGAATCGGTCCATCCTCAAGCACCAAATCAACTAAGGTATGCACATAATGCATAGCCGAAGAGAACCTTTAGGTACCTTGGACTCCAAGTGTGGTCTTTGCCTTCAGGACATGATCATTGATCTCCTCTACCATGTTGATGAGAACCCCATTCTTCTTTTTCTCTAGGTCCTTCTCTCCTTTTAGACGTGCTATTTTTGCATCTTTAGCTTTGATATCTTCTCTTAGCACTCTAATAGTTGCAGCCTTATCTACATTCTATCGTGCCACCTCTGTAGATACCTTCACCAAGGCATTACTCACCTGTTCATCAGACATAACAGTGGGCTTGATAGTTATGTGCCTATTTTGTGGTGCCTTTTTCATTCTTCTTGACACACAGGACTCTTCACATACATCAAAATCAGGCTCGTCCATGTGAGTTTGCATGGACCATGACAATTATTTCCTTGTGCACGTAGTAGCCATGTCTGGGTCCATCAACTCCCATCCATACAACTCCTTGAGGCCTACTGTATTCTGGAATCATGCGCAGACAATTTTACTTGTGTCCTCATCATAGCCCATGATTGGTGCAACATACTCCCCACTTTCCCTCTTTGTTCTTGGCCCCTTAGGAACTTGAGTGCCAAGGTTTGGAGTTGGATCTTCTATGTTCTGAGTAGTATCTTGTTCTGTTTCTCCTACCTCCTTTTCCTTCTTCATCATCCTTCATTTATTTGTCCTTGGGTTCCTCCACATTTTCTGGTGGTACAGGAGTTCTAGGTATGCTCTCTGTAGACTCCACCTCATTCAACTTCATCTTCCTCCTTTTCCTCTCAATTTTATCTTTTTGAGGGGAGAGTCATGTGGTGACCTCCTACAGACTGAGGAGTTCCCGTGCCTTGTGTTCTTGTTCTTCTGAACACCCTCTTGAAATGACGCTCTCCTTGGACTGCTTCCAAGTCCTCTTCTTCTTCTTGTACCTGAGGTGGGGTACTTGTGTGCTCAGCCTCTACTCTATCTATGGGTTGCCTCTAGCCCCTATGTTCTAAGCCACCACTATCTTCATGCTCTTCTTCCTCATCATCTACCTCTATAGGTTTTGTGGGCTTTGGAGCTGGTACGTTCTCCACTGTATGTTTTCCCTTAGGTGGCCCTGGGAGTGTGAACTCATTCTCCACATATTTTTTATTCTCCAGCTTGGGCTTAAGCTGAAGGTATATGAGCACTGCTCCAATGTCCCCAATTTCCAAGCTTACAGGATTCATGCTTATAATGTCTGAAATGAGCCTCTCAACATAGGCAGTCTGGCCTGGAAATACATATGTCTTCCTCAGAGTGTGGTAGTCACAGTCTACCTTGTCTGCAATAAAATTCAGGTGGCGTGCATCAGTAAAATGGTGGACTGATGCCTAGAAGTAGCGTGTTGTGAAGGCATACGAAGTTTACACCATGGGCTCCAAGTCCCATCCCTCATAGAAAATCATGTGATGCAGAAGTGTTGGTACACCATGAATTGTACTGCCTTTCCCACCACTGATGGTAACTCCTTAGGAATGTGCCACTCCTCTTCAAATGCCACATGGAGCCTATCATACCACATCTCACCCTCTGTTTGAATGGCCCACTCATCGACCCTTCACATAAATATTTTTCAAACCTTTCTGCAAGGGATTTTTTCTCCATGGGATACTCCCAGATCTTGTCCTTTGGCCCATCGGGCACTCCAATCTCCATAAATACTAAAGAAAGTAAAATAGCACCAAAACTGATTTTATCACCTGTGCGTGCTTCCTCGATAATGTTCTCTACAATGTAGCCTGCTATGTTGTAGATCACTCCCTGTGACATTCTCCTCATGATATGTAGCCACATTGTATTCACTTGTGACCACCTCTCTTGGTCATTCAACTTTGTTACCAGATGTGCAGCTTCCTGAACCACTGGGTACTTCTTCAACTTGTCAATGTCCATCCCACGTGCGGACCCTTTGTATATCCTAACTCTTTCCGTGTCTCCATGATTGCTGCTTTATCAGTTAGGTCACTAGCCAGGTCTACCCCTGTGCCTTTTAATCCTGTCATTGTTGCAATCAAGGTGGCTGTGATTCTGACCCTCCGTCTGGTGAAATAGAAGAAGTCCTCATGGACTCTGCTCATTAACCACTGGTATAATGGTTCATACTTTCCAAAATAAGGGAGCTCATACAACTGATAGACTCCAACCTACTTTAACAACTTCTCCCCAGTGTCATCATATACTGGCATGTCCTCTGTTGTGCACTTGTTGGTCTTCATGCTCAACAACGCATCTAACTCCTTGTTATCTGATGTGTGGTGGTTGTAATCACTTATTTTACACTTACGGATGTGGGAATCCCATTCTTTCCCAACTATAACACCTTCTGGGTACTGCATCTCTGAAAAATTACTCTCAGGTGCAACTTCAACTTCTGCCTCCACTTTCTTCTTTCCTTTGGCTCCTGCGGCAGGTACTTTCTTTGGTGCCATCTAAAAAACCTCGACTTTCTGTCCTTTGTAATGTGTAAATGCTTCACTTTCTATTTTCTATAGTGAGCAGGTCCAAACCCTAGCTCAAATCTGCATGCCCTAGTTTGAAATCACGTGCCCTAGCTCTTTTGCAATGTGTCTGCTTCACTCAAACCCTTCACCAATGGGGCCGCAAGCTTCTTCTACACACAAATCTACTCTCCACGTCTGGTTTCACACTCTCCGCACCTCAATACTCTTCGCTCAGCTCATTGCACTTAGCTCTTTCAAATTCTTGTGATTACAATGGTAAAAATGAACTCGCATCACGTCCTTATATAGATTTTCAAAAAGTTGGTGCATTTATTGCTCCTTCACCTACCAACAATTCTCTCATTAATTGACCATTTTCACAATTTCCATGTGGTACATCTTCACACCTCAACTATAACCTTCTAGCGTGCCTTCCTACCTTCTGGCTACAGACTTCTCTTCAGTGCACTTCCATGCACCTGAGTACCTCACCACTGTGCCTTCTCCTGGTAGTCTCCATGGCCACTGCTTACCTCGTGTTATATTGTTCCTTCATTTATCCCCATCTATGGTCATCATTTAGAAGCAATCTCTCTTCTAACAAACTCCTTTCCAAACTCAAATAACACCTGTAACAGTTTACTCCTTGATTTGTACCCAGTTGTAAACATCCACCCCACACCAATGGTATGTGCAGTCCTCTGCGCATAAAAATACTACAAATGGTAATTAGCTTATGGTGCACAAATGTGCTTATTTATACAAAACACCAACTAAATTGACAAAGCATAGCGATGAAGAAGGAAATATATTAAGGGAATACATAAATGAAAACCTAATCTAAATGGAAACACTGCCTTATTATAAACACCAAGAAGACTTATTTAGAGTAGGGCTTCATCCTACTCCCATTGAAATAACCGGGTAACCATATTCCATCAAGCACCTCTAACTGACAAGCACATGTTTCAAGTATGTGAGTGATAACATATGGTCCTAACCAATGTACTTTAAGTTTTCCTGGATGGTGCAGAAACTTAGAATCATAAAGAAGCACCATCTGTCTAATCTCAAACTTTTTTCCCTGATGTGTTGGTCATGCCATGCTTTCTACCTGGCCTTTTCTTGCTTCTGATTCCAACGTGTTATTGCTCATCGCTCATCTAGTTTGATCAAATTTTCAATTCATTCTTCTAATGCTTTCTCATCAGCTAGACCTCCAGTGCATGCAATACGCAAAGAAGGTAACATGAATTCCATAGGAAGAACTGCTTCTGTGCCAAACACTAACTGAAATGGTGTGGCTTTGTTCAACCTCTTGTATGTTGTTCTATATGCCCAAAGCATGACAGAAACTTTATCATCCCAATATTTCCTTCCAACATCACATATTTTTGTCAATGTCTGGCTCAAAATTTTGTTGAAAGCTTCAGCAGTCCCATTTTCCTGAGGATGATATGGTGTAGTCTTATGGTGTGCAATCATGAACTCATCCAATTAAATTCTGATTGTCTCATTCAAAAAGTGTGTGCCCCTATCACTTGTCAAACTTAATGGGCATCCATACCTTGTAATAATATTTTCCCATAAAAACCTGGCTGATGTAGCTGTTGTACAATCCTTGGTAGGTGTTGCTTCTACCCACCTTGTAAGATAATCTGTGCAAGTGATGATGTAGTGTGATCCAGTCCTACGCGTGGCTAGGTGAAATAGGACCCACAAAATCTATAGCCCATTTTTCAAATGGTTTTGCACTAGGAATAGGTCGTAAAGGCATTTCATCTCTTTTCCCTGGTTTTCCAAGGCACTGACAGTGATCACAGGCCTTGCAATATGCCTTACAATCCTTATACAGGGTCTCCCACCATAATCCAGTGAGTAGAATCTTGTGCGCAGTGGCATCACCTGCATAGTGCCCACCTGCAATACCACCATGAGCCTCTTCCATGATATCTGTGTGCTCATGTTCCAGTACACATCGGCGCAATACTTCATCTTGGCCTAACTTGTATAGGTCACCACTAATCAACATAAATGGTGTTGTGTGAATGGCAAGTTGTTTCTTCTCTAAGGATTTCATTCCTTCTGGTGCCATACATGTACGTAGAAAGAAAACAATGTCCTCTAATTCTGATGGCATGCATTGTAACCTGTATAGTTGTGCATCGGGCATGGTATCTTCAATTGTTTGTGTGTCTTCTCGTGACTGTATTTTGGATAAATGGTCTGGTCCAGAATTACTTTTCCCTGGTTTTACCACAACTGTAAAATCAAATTCTTGGAATAAGAGTACCCATCGACATATGTGCCCCTATAAAATGGGCTTATTTACCAAATACTTCAATGCCATGTGATCGGTATAGAATACAAATGGTGTTGCTAGCAGGTACTGTCTAAATTTATGTAGTGCATAGATCATTGACAAAGCTTCATGCTCTGTAGTTGTATAATTCTTCTCTACATGAGTCAACTTTCTACTAGCAAAACAGATAGGATGATCTATAATACCTTCTCCAGGCTGAGCCAACATTGCACCAATGGTCATGCTAGAAGCATCCACATGTACATGAAATGGTTGGTCCTAGGAGGGAAAGCACAAAATAGGTGTTGTAGTAAGTTTCTCCTTTAATGTCTTGAATGTGCGTTGTTGTGGTTCCCCCAATAAAATGTCCCTTTTCCTTTTAGTAACTCCTCCAAGGGTGCGACAACCTTAGCATATCCTTTGATAAATTTTCTATAATACCCAGTGTGACCCAAAAATCCATGCACCTCACTTTGAATGGTAGGTTATTTTAGGATGAAAATAACTGCAATTTTAGCTGGATCTACCAACAAACCTTCCTTGCAGATAATATGCCCTAACAAGTGCCAAATGGTGTAGCAAATACACATTTTTGATGTTCAAAGAGATGCTTAACTGTCTACATCTTTCAAACATTAAGCACAAATTGTCACAATGATCCTTAACAAGCCCATACACCATCCAATCATCTAAAGTAAACTTGCAAGAAAAGATGAATAAAATCTTTGAATGCTTGAACAACTATGTGAAAATACAGCAGGTGCATTTTTCAGACCAAAAGGCATCACATTATATGCAAAAATTCCCCATTCAGTGGTGAAAGTAGTATTTTCCTGATCCTCCTGTGCAATCCTAACCTGATGATACCCAGAGAATCCATCTGTAAAGGAATAGATCTCACGCCCTACAATGCCTTCTAATATTTCCTCTGTGAATGGCGTAGGAAAGGATCAGTCACACATGCAACATTCAGCTCCCTGTAGTCCACACAGATCCTAATCTGACCATATTTCTTTATACTGATCACCATTGGGCTAACCCATTCTGACTCATCTAGGGGCTTGATGATTCCAGACTTCAACATTTTGTCAATTTCTTCCTCGACATTTTTGTGCAAGTTGGGGTTCATCCTATAGGGTCTTTTCCTAACCAGGTACACACCTTCCTTAAGCTTTATCTTCATTTCTCCTAATGATTCATGCACTCCTTTTAATTCATGGTATCCCCTAGGAAATAAATCATGAAAATCATTGAGCAACTTCACTATTTTGCTACTTCATATTCAGACTAATAATCTCCAATTATGGCCTCTTTAGGTTCAACATCCATACCAATATTCACTTTCTTAGTCCTCATAGGTTCATGATAGGTCGTGTGTGTTATCTGCACTATCTAAGACCTCATGCGTACCTGTTGAATGATCTATAAATAGTTTTTCTACTTATTCGTCATCCACTATGTAGGCCATCTTCCCTTTTTCTTTCTCAAAGCAAGCATGCTTAAGTAGTGTGGCATTTGTCTCTGTTTCATCAAAATGTGCTCCTGAGTCATTTCCATCAAATAAATCCTGAATGAGTTCTTCCACATTTGAACTATATCCCATAGTTAACCACTTTATAACCCTTAATGCCTCTTCTACTCGAGGTTTAGTAATGAAGTAGTCAAAATTCTGGACCATTCCTATAATCAAATCCTACCAATTTCCAGTTTCTCTATGTAGTTCTGCATATACATACCAAGCATGTGTGCAACCTTGTAAAGTGGAATAAAGTTTGTGCACCCATAGTGAAGGTGGTAAAGCTTCCTGCCCCTCTGTCCAGAGTCTCTCACACTACTGAATGTGGTGTTGAACAGGTTGATTACCATGATAAGTGTAGATTTGAGTAGGTGCATTGCTCCTGGAAAACTGAGTAGAAAGAGCAACCTTGATTTCATTCCATACTACAAGATTATCCCTGTGAACCACCCACCAGTGCGTTGTTGTCCCGTGTAGGGTATATGCTAGCATATTTCATCTCTCCAACTGGTCTATCCATTGTTCCTCCATGGCATGCAGAAATACCGTAGGATCTCCTTCTCCAGTGTACCGAGGTACCGAGTTGTTACCTATTCTCCTGATACAACGAGGTCTACTATTCCATGCAAATGTGCTTCTTACTTCATGCCCTACCAAGTCATAAGTACCATGAGCCCAATTATCACAAGCAATACTTGTAGTATCACTAATAGACTGTGCATCTTCCCACTGAAGGATTCCTTCTTTAGATGGCTCAAGCACTTCTGGGTCCCGGATGGCACGTACATAAATCCTATTCAGATCTTCCTCACTCAAAGGCTCAACATAGGGCATAGATTTCCCATCAGTTAAAGGGATAATAACCCTTTCCTCCTTGTTCTCAAAACTGATATATCCCTTGTTGAACCAAAGATCAACATTATTTGCATAACACCAAGGGCGTCCAAGTAGAGCTGGGAAACTGTCTGCTTCTGCAAGTGCTAAAACCTCAAAATCCCCAGTGAACTTGGCCCCCTGTATAGTAATGGATGCATCTTTTAAAACTCTGATAGGAGTGGCCTTAGTTCGATTAGCCATAAATAATACATTAGAAGATGGCTGTAATGTAGGTCTCCCCATCTGTACCCATGCATCTAAAGTAAGCACATTGACTTCTGCGCCTGTATCAATCAATATATTGCTCAAAATCCATCCATCCACAACAACATTCAGAGTGATTTCCTTGTCATAGTCTAAGCTATGGGGGGAAGATTTACATGCAGGATCTGTCACCCATTCTCAGTATTAGCGCGTGGAGTGTTTCCCTTTAGCCAACTCCCTAGTAATGGAATAATATTCTCCTGGCACAACATTTTGCATACCTCCTTCAAGTCATCAATATCTGATTGGACTGTCTTTGCCTCTTTCTTTAGTTCCATCTTCCATGATTGCTCCTTTAAACATTGTATTTCACCCTGAATCTTTCTGAGTACCTCCATGGTTTCTTGATAAACCTCCTTCTGATGGGTAGGATCTGGGTACCGGTGCATGTAAAACCTCCTCTTTAGTGATGGTAGGCTTCTGTTGTAATGCCTCTCTAGTGTGTAGCTTCAGCGTGGGTAGTGATCTTTACAGGCAATACCTCAGATTCTGGTTCCAACTTGGGCATCCACTGATTTTCCACAGTGTTGTATCCTAACCATCCCTGTGCCTTTGTTTTCTTGTTTATGTTGCTTACTAAGATGCTCATATAAGTCTAGGCATTCCTCATAACTATGATTCTTTCCACAAAAAGAACATGTAATATTCTGAGGACATTCACGCATGTAGTTGTCAGGTGATCCACATGTAAACATGTTCCATGAGGAAATTCACCTCGTCCACCACCATGGCCTCTTCCTCTGAATCCACCATGGTATCCTCGACCTCTACCATGACCTCCTTCAAAATGCCCTTCATTCCGATCATAGTGCACTTGATTGTGATCCTGATCCTGATGCTCTTTCTTTCCTTTAGAGTTATCTGATACTCTTGTCTGTCGCACACCAATATCTATAACATCATGGATCTGACCAATCAATCTATAGTCCTTAGTATCATGAGTCATGGACCGGAAAATTTTACAATAGCAAGATACGTTCTTCCTTATCACGTGTTGTAATAATGGGAAGTGGCTAGCATCATGGTTTAAATGACATATCTCATAGTCTAACAATAATGAATGTACTGATCTGTGGGGACAACTATCCTTGGTGTGACCTTCCACTTCACAATCTGTACACCAAATCCCAGTGCATGTCTCATGTGCTGAATTTACTGATAGTTTCTCCAACTGCTTCGCCATAGCTGCAATTTGTGCCTCCAAGAATGGACTGACTCCAGTGTCTATACTCCTGACTACCTCAGTGCACAAAGCTACTTCAAGTGCTTCACATGGATCAATGTATGTCTTATGTGACAAAGCCCTTCTAAAAGGTGTGATCAGACCTCCAATGAACCATTGTGTGTGTTGGCTTGCGTGAATATCATAAGAAAGCTTAGATAAAAGTGTTTTGAAATGGGCATCATACTCCCTGACACTCTCAGTAGTGCCTTACTTAATATCCTTGAGTGTGCTTATACTCTTCTGCTCAAACTCAGGGATGTGAAACTCTTTAAGGAAAGCATCTTTTAATGCTGCATAGTCTACGCAAGTCTGATCAGGGTCAAACTTTATGTACCAACTGTGTGCACGTCCTTGTAATGTAGTGGCAAATTGACTTGCCCTTCACTCAACAGCCATGATCCCTTTTGTGTGCCACAGTATCTCACACATGTGCACGTGTTCAACAGCATCTTCTATGCCTCTATACTCTGGAAGATGAAGAGACATCTCCATGTAAATATTCTGGGGTTGGTGCAGACCTTGCCCACCTGATCCAGAACCTCCTGTGTTACCTCTACCTCCATAACCACCAGATCCACCAGAACTAGAACCACCTATACCTCCTGATCCTCCACCTGTAGCCGGAAGTGGACCAGAAGATGTACTTCCCTGTGTCCCAATAGTAGTACTGTACTGAACTCCCATGGTCTGTGAAGTGGTACCACTCCTAGAAGTGAGCCCCAAATTTTGTGTGCTCACATTCTATGTAGATGATGCACCTGAAAAGGTACCTCCAAACAACAATGAAGATGTTTTCCCTGCCATCGATGTACTTGCTATGTGACTTACTCCTACTCTCCCACTTCCTAAATTAGCTTGCTGACTATTTGATGTACTAGATACTAGAAAACCAAGTGCAAGGGCTAGGTTTCCAGGTAGATTCAGATGCATGCCCATGGCCCAGGTCATCTCTACTGGCATGCTTCCATGTGAGGCTGAGGGGGGTTCCCTATCATGCTTTCCCAAATGGGGGAGTTCCTGATGCTCTGGCTCCATGCCTTCTGCGTGAGCTCCAAATCCTTCGTGATCCATCTCTCTCCTCAATGCCATTCACTCTGCAACATCTTGCTACTTCTCTATCTCCCTCTCACATGCCTCATTATACTTAAGCCACCTTTCTTCTCTCTACCTTTCTACCGCTAGGTCTACCATCTTTCACCAAACCTGCTCCTTCCCCCATGCGTGGTGGGGTTTAGTTAGCCATCGGTTTTCTTTCCAAGTTCAGGGTCACCATCAAGATTTTGATCGCCAGTGGAATGCCTTGCAAGTAAGTTCCCCTGGGATACCATAAAAAATGGAATTCCGCTACCTCTGGGAAAGAATAAGTGGAAATTGAGTACTCCAGAATATAGCTATTCAGAACACCATGAAACCAAGTATCCACAATGCGTGTCCAAATCAGATCAACATCATAAAGGGCCTAAAATTCTTCCTGCATCCAGACAAGTGTATGATACCTCCAATTTCTTTTAGATGCATAAGCAACAAGTCACTTGTACAGTTCTACCAGAAAGATAACGAAGAATATCACATACAAACTGTCATACAAATTTTGTTCCACCCATGCATGCGTGTGTGTTAAACTCAGATCCAGTGTTGAACCTCCATGCATACTCTTCTTCTAGATCTTTTATCCACTCCTCAACACTTGCTAGGGTCAACCAGTATGTCTTCATCATGAACCATCCTGAAAACAACTGAAAAAGAGGTCTCAGAAATGGAACCAATGATGCAGCCTAGAATTTACCAGAAATAACCCAGGCTGGCACATCACTCAGCCTAGACTGAGTGCTCACTCGAAGTGTGCAAAGGTACCAGGCCCCTCTTTAGGGTTGCTTGTGTAGGATGTTAGCAAGATGAAGAGTTGATGCATTCAGATCCATAAATAGTATAAACATTCTACAGAGCATATTCCAGATCTAGATCTAAAGAGTAATGGATTTAAACAATAGCCATAATGAATTCAACCATGCAAGAACTAGTTATGATCATGTTTAACACCTTGAATCAGTCAATACACTCCATTATATTAAACACAGTAAATACACAGAAGCTTCTTACAATAAGTAGTACCATAAGTTCATGTGCATCAGATCTAGTAGCATAACTTCACAATAGCTCATACATAGTCTCTCTCTAACCTACAGATTACTACATATTTATAAGGGTGGGGAATTTCCCTTCACCGCTTGCATAACTCCCAAAATTGGTCGCATGCTGAAAATAGCTATGCACCCTCACAATAATAGACACACATGCAAGTGTGCTACTAATAGATCTCTTCTGGTTAACTGGAAGTAAGTAATTCTATTATTAACTCGAACCCATGCAAAGCACTTAGTAGACGCTCTTCCAAAAATAGCCTATGTGTGTCACGCAAGTCTTTATCTGGTTTGTGTGCTCTGCACGCTATCTCCAAAAATAGCCCGTAATCTTGAAAATGGCTAAGTCCTGAATTTGAATAGCTAAATAAACATTACATCATAACATAAGTAAATAAATTCATACTTACAAGAAATAAATAACACAGGTGACACATTATTTATTCTTGGAAAGACCCTAATAGGGTAAAAACCACTTTCAGAATAACATTTACTTCAGAGAAATAATATTTTACATCTAGTAAGTCACCTCCTCCTTTAAAACCCTATTTACCAAGGGTAAAACCAATTTTACAATTGATTTACAACCCTTTTACAAGGATAAAACCAAATTTACACACAATTGATATTTCCTGAATATATCAAATGAGGACCTAAAGTCCTTTTTATATAAGGTGATCGGGTATGTCTCCCGACCCACCTTTTCAACCTAGATGGTTGACATAGACACCTAGGTTTATAATATTTAATATTAGAAATATAATCATTTCATGATATTAAATATTTAACCTAAAGTATATACCTAGGTTATCATATTTAATAATAAAAATATAAATATTTCATATTATTAAATATTAACCTATATATTAGTGATGGACCCATATACATTAAGGGTTGGCCAGACCACTTAATCATTATGTTCCAACACTCCCCCTTAATGTTAAGTGGGATAACATAACATATGCCAATAGATTACCTCCCATGTGGTACATTACAAGATTTACAATCCTTAAACCATAAAGTTTTTAGGCTAGCATATTGATTGAAAGAGTTATAACACCTTCATCATACTCGATTTACCTTTCGGTATAAAAGGATTTGGAATCCCAAAGATCGTTCCATGATCAGTGGCTAAGTATGATTTATAAGATTCTCACAGGTTCTCATAAAAGGTTATTGAACCCAAGCATATAGGATTCTTTTACAACCAAGGACCTCCTTAACAATATGTTTGTACTGGATGTTTACCAGTAAACTCAATAGCACTAAAGAGTTTACTGAAGACTGCCTTTAAGATCTTTCTACACTTCTTTCTAAAAAAGAAGCCGAGGAGGTATACATGCCTAAAGGTCTTTTTACACTTTCATCGAAGGTTTTTTACACTTCCGAAGGTCCTGAAGGTATTTTTACAAAAACCAAGTTCCATTAGGAGGTGACATTGTCATGCACACTCCCCCTTAATGGAAACTTCAGAAAATCCAAGATTTTCATGAAAGTGACAAAACTTTGCAGCACTCAGGGCTTTGTGAATATTTCAGCAACCTTCTCTTCAGTCAACATGAACTTGAGATTTATCTCACCACTTATCACCTTCTCATGGATGAAGTGTATATGTATCTCAATGTGCTTCATCCTCTAATGTTGTACTGGATTATTAATCAAGATCTATACAACTTTGGTTGTCACCAGAATAAAGGAACACTTCATGGATCCTTCCATCTTTATCTCTACCAACAACCTCTTTAGCCATATGAGTCCTCTTTACAGCTTCCATTGCACTTCTATACTTAGCTTCTATTAAAGACATATAAACATTTTGCTACTTTTTGTTGCACCAAGTAATGGCACCTACACCAAATTTAAACACATAACCAGAAGTATATTTTCTATCCAATACATCACCAGCATGATCAGAATCACAAAATCCATATAAGTTAGCATTTTCATTCTTAGTATAATGCAACCCATAATTGATTGTTCCTTTAATATATCTAAGAATCATTTTTGCAAGATTCCAATGATCTCTATAAGGTTCCTGCATAAACCTAGAAGTAATTCCTACTACATAGGAAATATCTGGTCTAGTTATAGTTAGATAAATCAAAATACCAACTAACTGTGTATATAAAGTAGGATCAAACCTTTTTCATATGCAGGATTTATGATCAATATTTAGTCCAACTTCCATTGAAGTAGAAAATGGTTTACAATCAATCATAATAAACTTTTTCAATACATTGGTTGCATATTGTGTTTTGAAAAATAACAATAGAATGAAATACAGTCATACAAAGAACATGATGTGAGAGACCTAACTCATTCATTTCAAAGTACTATTTCAATTTCTCTTTAATCCTATGAATTAAAGTAGAATTGTCACCAGTCATAAGAAAAATCAACATATATACATATAATGATAATATGTGATCCTTATTGCTTAATGAATATATCATTGTTAAAAGAATAATTAACAAAACCTAACAGTTTAAAGAAGGAAACAATTTTCGCATACCAAGCTCTAAGAGCTTGTTTTAAACCATACAAGGATTTCTCAACTTACAAACATAGTTTTCTTTACCAGTTTCTTCAAATCCTTTAGGTTGAAACATGTAAAGTTCTTCTTTTAAATCACAATTCAAAAAAATATTTTTCTTATCCATTTGGTGGATTTCCCACCCAAATTGAGTGGAAATTGCAAATAAGGCCCTAACAGTACTCATTTTAGCTACAGGGGAAAATGTCTCAACATAATCAATACCAGGTTTCTGAGTGAAACCTCTAGCAACAAGTCTAGCTTTATGTTTGTTAATACTACCATCTATATTATATTTTACTTTGTATAACCACCTAGAACCTATAATACTTCAAAATTTTGTGGCTCAGGTTCATACAAGGTAATTAATGCATGGTACATATGATGGCTTCTGGTCATTTTCCTAAGGTTAATAGGATTTAAACTTTCTAACATAGATTGAGCCCAATTTAATTTCTTAGCTAGGAAGATAGGAGTTTCAGAAACATCTATAGCATCAAAACATCATCATGACCATTTACTAAATCAGAATCAAAACCATCATTTAGAAGCATTTAATGAAGTAACTTCAAGAGAAGAAGACAACACATGTAAACCTTTCACTAGATTATATCTAGACATTTCATATAAGCTTCGATAATTAACATGTCCTAACCTTTCATGCCATAGTTTTGAATTATTCAAACTTTGAGATATAAAACAAGATGCAGAAAAAAAATCAACAAAAATATACAGACCATTTCTTTGAATTCCTTCAGCTATTATACTCTCATTACTATCCTTGATATACCAAGTATCCTTCATGCATGGATTCTAGTTGTGTCCATACCTCTTTCAGATGTTCGATATTACCAATGTGTAGAAGGTACTCATCATTCACATTGCGCAGAATCATAGAAAGAGCCTCCTACATTCATTGCAAGAATGCATTCATGTTATCTACAGTTGCTTGATGACTAGTGGGAGAAACCTCAGATCCAGAAACAATCATCCAGAGTTTCCTCGCCATAAATTTTGTTTTGACCCAAATGTTGTAGTTAGTTCCATTCAGGATCTGGGTTTTGTCAAGACAGAAATAGTTGGACGTCATTATTTTCCTGAACTTGTAAAACACACCCCATTATAATATACAATGTACCACAGAGTTAGATACATATTTATCGAAAAAAAACAACACTTTTAATAGAATCAGATCTAAATTTTATAGATCTAAAGAAACTATTTGATCATAACTAATTTTGTCATTACAATACATACTAATTAACCTCCCATGATCAAAATAATAACCCACAATATAAAGAGCTCTGCATTATACCCCAGATTTATATAAAAAATATTTCCGACCATATAGAAGAGAAGAAGAAACCTCTAAGAATGCATAACAACTTCAAATTTCTGAAAAAAAAATTAATGTAGGAAAAGGTCCGACCAACTTAAATTTGACGTCTAAATGACTGTCATTATGACTTATTTTTGGTCTATCGTGATGGTCATTTGACCGTCAATTTTAACACAGTGAAAATTTCCTAGAACCTACGAGATTAAATTTGACGTCTAAATGACCGTCATACTACCTTATGTTTGGTCTGTCGTGACGGTCATTTGACCGTCAAATTTAATGGAGCCAAAACTTGTTGTGTATTTCCAGAATGTGAAATTCCAGAATTTCTTCTTCTGTATAATATTAGGGAGGTTATATTTTAATACATTATAATAACCTATTATAATTTATAATGTAAAAATATATACACTTTTTTAAAAAAAAAGAGGTAAATAGTTTATATAATGTAAATAAAAAACAACATATAGTTCATAAAAATTATAAACTATAGTATTTTTTTAATAAAAAACACATAACCCTTATTAAAGGGGTTTAAAGGACATAGACCAGGTTAAAAGAATTTTACCAGGTGCAAGTAGATTTATGAGAGTACAGATTAACCTGCATATTTTACAGAGGGGACAAGTAATTTCACCCAACCAATGAAATAAATTGAAATCCCTATTTTCATGAACCTTGTCTCCTCCCTTCATTTACTCTTAATTTTACCCTGCACACATTTGAAACTATGGAAAGATTGAAAAATATTTCATATAATTCCTGCAAGCTAAAAACTTTATAACTTTTATGTGGCTATAACTACCAATATTTTAATAAATATTTACCACACTTCACATGGGCCACCAATAAACTAGTTTTTTTTTACTTTTCATTTATACCTGGGAATTCCACATTTATACCTGAGATATTATCCCATTTTATTCTCCACTCCCACGCTTATATAAAAGAAAACCTTGAAATATGTTTATTTATATAGTTTTTATAAACTATAAGATATAAATGAATGGGGCTGCCCCCTTACATGGATAATATAAATGGTTAGGGACACATGTTAGGTTTAGGTTTGAATACTTATTTTTTTTAAACTATAAAATTATTAAATTATTTTGTTATAGGTTTGAAAATATATATTATAGTTTTGTTATACAAATACATACATACATACATACATTTTTTATAAATATATAATAATAAAAGATTACTATAGTTTTAAGACTATAGTATTTACATGAATTTATTAAAGAAATAGAAAGGACCCTATTTAAAGGGATCTTGACAACTATAGATGACTCCTTAATAAAAATATGTAAAAAAAATTCAAACCAGGATATTAGAGCAACTGCATTATTTTGTCCCATTCCATGGGTCTTTAACCCCGAGCCAATAGGAAAATTTTAATTTTCCTATTCTCAAGGAAAATTGTCTTTGTATGAGAGACCTTGTGATTTGAATTTTTACATGTTTACCCTGGAATTTAACCTGGGCCTGCACATACATTACAAACTATACAAGAATTAATAAAATATTTCTTAAACATTTTAACCTTTACATATGATATTCATGCCCAGGTAAAAAACTTATTCCAGAGCCCCTTTCACCAAGGGTTTCGAGGACAGGGGGTCCACCACAATTTTCCTGCAAATACCAATTCTTCACAAAACACACACAATTTTAGTTTGCACAAAAAATGGAAAGAAGGGGGCCCAATCAATTTAAATACCCTTTCGAGTTGGTTGAAAAAACCCATAAAAATTAAATAGATTAAATACAATAACTTAGACCTAACCTATTTAATTTAAACCATGCTCTGATACCATGTTAGAATTTAGAGGATTCTAATTATTACGAATTTAATCAACCAATGCATTTAAATATTAACATAAACCATAAAACATTAAATGTTAAACATTATGCAATGTAATAAATAAAATTACATAACATATTAATTAAGTAATACATACCAAAAGTAAGAACACAATGACACAGTGTTTATAGTGGAAAACCCCAAATAGGGTAAAAACCACTGTGAAATAACCTTTTACTTTCCAAGAACCAAACTTACATCCAGTAACTTTCACCTCCTCCTTTCAACCCTAATCACAAGGGTAAAATAATATTCACCTTTGATATTTCATTCGAACATATCAAATGAGGACCTAAAGTCCTTTTTATATTAGGTGATCGGGTATGTCTCCTGACCCACCTTTTCAACCTTATCGATTGACACATATACCTAGGTTTATAATATTTAATATTAGAAATATAATCATTTCATGATATTAAATATTTAACCAAAAGTATATACCTAGGTTAGCATATTTAATAATAGAAATATAAATTTCATATTATTAAATATTAACCTATATATTAGTGATGGACCCATATACATTAAGGGTTGGCCAGACCACTTAATCATTATGTTCAGTACCTATGGAAAGCTATTTCTTGGACCAATTCATTACGTAGAATATGAGCTCATCGAGCCCATAGCCAAGCTCAAATATTTTATGCCAAATAGATGTAATATCACCTTTGAACTTTGTAGAGAACGTGATAAAGTTAAGACAAACTAGCTATTTACACCTTAGTTTACAGATTGTAGAAAATATATAAGAGGTTGAGTTGGCCCCACAAATTCACCAAGTTTCACAAAATCAATGGAAAAGGTCATGGCAAGCTACTCCGGATAACTAAGCCCATCATACTAACTCAAATCTTGTTGAGATCAAGCAAAAATGGTGGAAAGGCAAGGAGAGCTTGAGCCCGAGTCGCACAAGGAAAAAATGTAGTGAGCTCGATGGCATAAGACTTTTCAAAGAAAACTAAGTTTAGGGAGGCACCTTTGCAGTCGAGGTAGAAAATTATGTCCCAAACAACCCACATGACATTGGTGCAGCAAAGAGCTGAAATGGCCAAAAGGTAATGAGATGCAGAGATGGCAGAAAAATTCAGCCTGAGTCGCACTTGGGACAAGCATGCTCAAAAGACCCAAAATCACCGCAAAATGGAGTGATGTGGATATGTTGAGGGTCAATGACACAAACAACACATGGCGGGGTCAAAGTGGGTTTGAAGAAATGATGCGGGTCCGACATGGGCATTTCAGCATAATGCGGAGAAGTTGGTGTTTGTGAGCCCAAGTGGCCCATAGGTAAATTGTACAATTTAAGCCTAATGTGTCCACATCAAAATTAATCTGAAAGCCCCAAAATAGTGGAATAAAGAGGATAAATAATAATTTGCATTTAACCACGCAATGTAGAATCCTGGTCATTGAGGTGGAGACTAACTCGGTCGAGTTGGTCAAATAGTATAAAGGGATCAATTTTCTATGTTTCCATAGTGATATGAAACGAGCCAGCTGTGAATGTCGAGTTGGCATGGAAATAGAGTAGGGTAATGTGGACTCTTCCTGAGAAGGAGTAATAAGGCTATGTTGGAGAAGTTACAAGTAGGACAGTTAGGTCGAAGTAAGCGGTAATGTAAGGAAAGGGCCAGCTCGACCAAGCTGGTCGAGGTGGCTATTATAAGGCTCAGCATGAAGCATGCTCCCCTCTCCTTTTGGATGTGAATGGTAAAATAAAATGGGCCCACCATGGTTTAAATTCCCCCAAGACATTTTAATGATGTAAAACATTAGAAGAGGAGAGAAAAATATTTAAAATGTCTTTTCCAACCAAAGGTATTAATTCATAGACTCATAAGCTAGACAATCTCAAAATAGTTTCTTATGCTCAGATGGCCATATCTTAAGTGATTTTCAACAAAATCGTGCAAAAAAATCCAAGAAAATTAGGAATTGATACATATTTTCTACATAATTTAATAGAAAACAAACTTGGTTCAGAATGCCAGTTTAATGGTAATTGAAAGTAAAATTAAGAGGCATGGATATCATTCTCTCCAACCATAGGTGATGGGATGACATGAAGAAGAAATTTAATTCTCATCCAAGTGATCGAATATAAATGTATTTAATTAATTTTTTTACCAAATTAATTAAATATTATATATCTGTAAATTGTAATGTGATATGTAACTCAAGTTTATTCAAATTGAGGTTAAGATTGGGGTTAAGAGTTAGTCAGGTAGTTTCATTACTTCTTGGAAAAATATGCCTATATAAGGCTGAATTTTGATCATAATAGGGGATATATCTATCTCTCTCACTCTTTCATTCCATGTTCTTGGAGAGGATATTCTATATGCATATTTTTTTGTTGTAACTTTGTGTACACAGATGAATACAATACTTTTATACCATTGTGTTAATGATTTTCAATTAAAAAATATACTAATCTACTTGTGATTAAATCATTAACCCTGATGTTCCTTCATAGTATGGTGGATTCCTAGGTAAATTAGACTTTGTGCCGATTATCAAATCACGTGGAATTTGTGCCATACCAACCTATTTAGAGGGAGAAGAAGACTTTGTGCTTTCCATATTTCATGCTCATTGTATTCCTTTCTGCCAGATAGAGAAGTTCTCATCATCCCATTCAACAAACCTTGTAAAGAAATCTTGTACAACCAAGAAGGACTGGTGTGTCCCTGATAAGATATATTTGTAAAACTTTGTGTCTCATATTTGTCTATATTTCCTAACACCTACAGGGTTGTGTTATTTTCCTATTCATTATTTCTTTCTCTCCATAGTTTCCATTTCTCAATTTTTCTTCCCTTTTGTGTTTTACAGTTAAAAGCACCAAAAATAAAAAAATCATATCATACGAAGGAAGTGCCCCTCTCACAAAGTAGAGGAAATTTCACCCTACTTGAAGGTAAATTTCCCTAACTATTGCTTATTTTTCCATACATCGATTGGGCATATTCAGTGGTAAAAATTCCAACCAACACGGTGTGTAAATACAAAATAGAAGCAAGTAAATCAACTAGGATATCAAAATTATCAATGGAATTAAAACTTAACTACAATACAAATGCTAACAGTGAAAAATTGTTGTAATAAATATATGAAAAATAGGTTCACATGTTATATATTTTCAAAGTCACATGATGGTTGAATAGAGTGGGCACAAGATGCAATGATTAACTATTGTTCTCATTGTGATGCCACATGGCACATTCAAACAAAAAACAATTATGACAGTTATAATCATGTTTAAATCAAAACAGCCAATAGTATAGACATTGTATTGATTGGCTAACTAGCCAAGACAAGAGTATATACACTAGCCACAATCAAAACCCATTCATTTACTTGCAAACGAAGACAAGATCATTTATTTCTATCGTATGTGTGTCTATATAACAAAAAACATTATCATATGACAATGCAAACATCCATTTATGTGAGACCATCACATATACATATATATGTGTATACTTGTACATATAAATATATATATATATATATATATATATATATGTACACACACACACACACACACACACACATATATGTATGTATATGTATGTATGTATGTACATGTATATATATACGTATGTGTATGTAAGCATATAAATATGAAATATTTCAATAGAGACAAAATTGCTCTGGGCGGTATTGTGCCATGCTGGTAGGCAATTATTTTGAAAAGTCTAATGTATATGCACAGAGATCATACGATATGGATGTGGGTCATATGATCATGTAGTTAGGATAACATTAGGCTCATTTGTGACACCTACATATTCATACACATACATCTACATATGCATACATATACATATACATATTTTTCATTAATTCAAATAAGTTGCAAATTTTAGATTTTTCAAAACATTTATATACCACAACTAACAAAAAAAATAAACATGTGTGTGTGTGTGTGTGTGTGTGTGTGTTTTGTGTGTGTGTGTGTGTGTGTGTGTGTACATACATACATACATACATACATATATTTATATATGTGTGTGTCTTGGAATGTAGATAGTTGTATTGAAATTTTCAAATTTGTAGCGTTAAATATGCAAAAAGAAAATACATGTTTTCTTTTGTTGCTTACGATATATGTTTGTCCATTATAAAGGTAAACATCGTTACCATTTGGAGATTAGAAATTCATGGGGTGTCTAATACCTTATAAAATCTAACATGTTCATCATTCATATTATATGACCCTGATGGCAGCAAGAAAGTAGAGAGAGGCACCATTATGGGAGATTCCAAAATGATGATCCACCAGGATGAATATAGGGCCTTGATATTGGATCTTGAGGAAGCGTTATGTCATGAATTTTGAAACATTTGTGTGTTTTCTCATGATATGATTGTTGTTAATCAAATGAATGCAATGTAACAATGTAAATATTTTTGTTCTTCGTGTTCAAGCGCTAGATATTGTATCTTGCTTTGTGAAATGTTCATATGAACATGTAAAATTCAATAGAGGTAGGTTGAATATATGTCAAGTGTCTAGTGCCAGAATAAATGAAGAGGTGGTAGTATTGTTAGCACTTTCCATGGATGACATTTTAATATGATACATGTACACATCATATTTCCTTTTTGTGTTATGTTCAATTATGTTTGTATTTATTTAATGGCTTAATACATGTTATTTGTGAAGAATTTTTGCAATTATAGACATAGATTTTTTATGGCAGGAATTATGCATCTTTTCAGAGATATAATGCAATAGTTATCACAAGATACTTGGAACTTGGAGTCATCATACTTTGTTATGGTGTCCACTCTTAGGAAAATGCATATAGGCACTATATCTATCCAAAATGTTATTGTTAAGTTGAATTATGATTTTTTGTGATCTTTTGTTATTTAGCTAGTGTTGTAGTTGGATTTTGTAAAGTTGAATGTCACGGACATTGCATCTTCGTCGCAAGTAAGAATATAAGCTTTTCATTTTCTGTTTTCATTGCTGCATTTGAAATATAAATAATTTCATTATATTTTATGTTAAAACTAATATATTAATTAACCAATGCAATATTATTTTAGGAACCTGTGCCTAGGCCTCAACTCAAAAGACTGAAATGACAAAGGTGAACATTTTGGCTTCAGATCTCTTCTTTGGTACGTGTGTGTACTTTATCTAATAATCGTTCTAACATTGATTGTTTAAAATTTGTTGGAATTTGGTATTATTTATTATGTCAGTAATGATTTTTTATATGGTATGGATTGTTGAGTGAAGGATGACGAGGCAGCTGCAGTGAATGTTGCTTCTCCGTCACATGTACAAGCCGATATAGCTGTAGAGGAGGTAAAATTAATTTAATTTAATGTTGTATTTGTTGTTGTAAATTAATTTAATTTGATTATATATTATTGTGTATTTGTGTAACTAATTTTTATGACTCAGTACATGATTTTTGGAATGATTATTACATGAGGATGCACCTAGTATTGCTGCTCCATGCCATGCAGAGGATGGTATTGTCGTCGATGAGGTAAAATCAGAAAATTGAATATTGTAATTTATTTTTTCATATATGTCCATTAGTGACTAATTGTTTATATGGTGTTGCTAAAAAGGCCCCTCTTCACTATAGGACGGAGCATGACGGGGATCACATACTTTATTATTGCAAGTACCCTTGTTGTGACAGAACATTTTACACTCTACGGATGCTAAATATCCATAGGAAAAATTCTCATTCCCTCCTTTATGTTCTCCTTGAGAGGAAAGGGGGAAAGTTTACTGGAAATCATCCTCAAAGGGCCTCTAAAAATTTGAGGCAATATAGGGAACAGAGAGAAGGACACATTAAAGGTGTGTTGTGTGTGCACTATATTTTGCAGAGGTGACGTGTGATACAATGCATTTGCAAGAGGGAAGGAAAGGCATTGTTCAACAATATTAGTAGATTCTCTAGGAAAGAGGTTGATGATTCCATGAGGGACTATGATTCAAAGACTGCGAGGGCTAAGAGGAGGGAAGACATATTGGATTTGAGAGAAAAGAAGAAAAACATGGTAAGTTTGAGTAATAGTTTCATTTCACTCTTTTCGCATTGTGAGTACATAAGTATTATCTATTTCTTATAAGTTACATGTCATTGTCTTCACTAGCTAAGGAGGCTAAGATGGATACAGCAATGGAGGGGGTCATTCCTGAAAGAACTAGTAGAGGTGATTACAATGTAAGTTAGTTGTTTTATATTTAGTTTTGTTATCTAAACATTTGTTCAAGTATCCTTCATTAACATTTTCATTGATACAATATGTATGTATGAGGAGGACATACCACCATTACATCTATATGAAAAATGTAAAAAAAAGTAGCAATGAAACCAACCAACAGAAAGGAAGCTGAGGTAAATAAAAGTGAACACAAAATTTGGGAATTGTAATTTTTAATATTTGTTATAAAACCATTGTAATAAAAATTTCATTATTTTGTAGGTTGGTTTGTTATAGGTGGGTGATGTAGTGGAACATTTTCATCTAATCGTTGATGTGGCGTTGCAATAAATTAAGGTCATGGTAAGTCTTAAGTTGATCCTTTATTTGACCTTGTAGTCACTTGAGACTCTTCTCTTTATGCTCTTTCTTTACTAGCCCTACTAGAATGTATCTTCACTTATATTTTGACATGATTTCAGTATTTACATATGTATATGTATACACTTATCAGTCCCATATCAGATTGTTGATTCTCTGATTCAATACAATGTGATCTTGAGAAATGTGGTGAGCATTTGATTCTTGTAGATTGATTCTTGTGCACTATTATTACTTATTACTTAGGTATGACTATATGTTTACATTTGATAAGGGTGTAATCCTTGTATTTTGTATTCTGTAATTGTATAATGGATTAAGATTAACAAGATCTTCATTTTTTATAGTTATGAGGATTGGAGTAAGTTCTTGATGACAAAGGAAGCTTGAGACTTGTTCAAGACTGCATCATTCCCTAGTATATTCTTCGAAGTCCATACAAGTGAGTTTGTGTGAGAAGGTTTTTATGATGGTAGGGATTAGATAAAGTTGTACATGTAAAGGTAAAATGTAAATATTTGTTACTGATATCCTTTCTTGCATACTGGGAAGGTTGACAAACAAATACAATAGTTTGAGGCTCATTTGTGATCTTCGTCTCGCGTGTTAGGTTTCTTCAAGGAGAGTGGGAAAAATGTGTTTTTCTTGTGTTTCATTCTTGGTATACTAGTGTGATATGCAATTATTTTGTGGAGGAATATGGGAGGGGATGCATGCCTTGTATGATAGTGTAAGACTGATTTGTGTTGAACTCATATGTTGAGCTTTGTAAGTTTTGTTGTTTTCATGTAAATGTATGTTTGATGAATATGGTATCTATATGATAGCATTATGAATTTTCCTTAGTCGAAAAAGAATATAGCAAGAGTGATGAGACAATTATTATGATAGCAAGGATACTTGAAAGTTCCTGATGATGGTATCAATGAACACTGTGTTCTATGAAAGATTTTTGCAAAGATATATGACTATGGGGCAAGACCGCAAAGCTTTATGCAAAGTCCCTCAATGGACCATATGATAAGAAATGAGCAAGGAATCCTATTTGCATGTATTTAAAACTTGAAATAAGCAAGAAATATAACTAATAGCATTAACCTCTATTCTTGAAAGCTTAATAAAATGAGCCTAATAAGGATCTAAGCAATCAATTTTGTTGTTTACTCCATGAGGGTGAATGAATCTCACTAGATGGATACATGGCCAAGATTAGATATTCCATTACTAACCTAACATGGGTGCAAGATGAATCTCTTTTAATGGTGAATGACCCAAGATCAAATGCCTTATTAGCTTGCCTAATGCAAATGAGCTCTTAAGCTTTCTTAGGCTTGTTTTGGCTTTAACTTATGTAAAGTTGTGTGTTTGAATGGGTAGGATTGGCCTTGTATTTATAGTTTTTAGTTTGGAAGAACTTGGAATTTGGATGCATGTGGGACTAAAGTCTAAAAATAAATTTAGGATTAGATTAGGATAAACATGCTTTAGGCTTAGTTAAGCTTGGTTTAGGCTAGTTAAACTTTTATTAGCAAGTGATTAGAGAACCTTTGAGAGTTGGGAGGGGTCTGGATAACCAATTGTGACTGATAAATAGCCTACGAAGCCAATAGAAGTGGTCTAGAGAGAACTAGGGAGGTTTTGAATGATCAAAAGGAGGAATGTTTAGTTAATAAGAGAGAAATTAGCAAAACAAGTTGAATATGGGAAGAAATACGACTGAAAGAGTGTCGTGCATGGGCATCCGAGAAGGGAGCAAAGAAGGGTTGATTAACGAAATGTCGTCAATCAGTTGAATTGGAGGAAATGCTAAGTGTAAGCATATTTTAGGTGTCTACATTTTCCCCTCTTTGAGGTGGTGTAAGCGACATCACTTCAAAGAAAGTAGACAAGCATAAACAAGTAGAAAAATTTGAAGGGATAGAAGAAAAATGAGTAGAATGGAGGATGCCCCCTCGATTGTCGATGGGGTGATATAAGAACTCGATTGACGATCGAAAAGATGAAAGAAATATAATAGAAGAAATGATATTCTGGAGAAGAAAGGGGATATAGAAGAAAAAGGAGTACGAGGAAGAGGGAATGAGCTAACATCCATCCTATAATGCCCCGTCCCTCGTCCTTCTTTTTCTTCTTCGACGACTGTGTTGCTAAGCATTTAACGTTGTTGTGCTCCTGTTGATCCTTGTCAATGTGATTAATAAGTAGTATTAAGTTGTAATAATAATAGCAATATAAATAGTAATAATATTATTATTTTAATTATTGATCGACGACAACTTCTTTATCTGATTATCGATTTGCTATCAACTTTATTTTTTAATTATCGATAAGCAATTTTATTGGTTGGATTGGTCGCTTCGCAGATCGAGCCTCGATCCATTCAAGAGGGGGGTATCCTATTGTGACATTATGGTTGGTCCTTTTCTTGCATCCGTTCTTGAAACTCCTCTCTGGTTCCTCCTTGGTTAACCAGGCTTGCTTGCGTATTCGTTTTATTTGTCGATAAATGAGCGTTGGGTTTTGGCGTCAAAATTTTATCAGATATTATTATGGATTTCCTTAAGCTATGTTTTCATTATGTATTGACTTCATTTTGGGGTTTTTATCTTTTTCTTTTAAAAGTTAAAAAAAACAAAAAAAAAAGCAAATAAATAAAATAAAAGTTTTAAATTAACAAGCCCGTGATTTTTGTTGTGCGGCGGATTTAGGGAAAAAAAGGGGGGGGGGGGCTCGGGCCCCATTTGTTTTGTTTTCTGCCTTTGGTTTTGTGGAATGGAAAGAAGACAAACAGCCACTACCGTAAGGAGAAGGAAACTCGAACCATTTCTACACAAATGCTTGAAGGAACAGAGGTTTCATATGGTGCTTTGGTCACAATTTTACACAGATCTATGTGCTTGGGCACCTTTTTGTCTTCTTCATAGAAATGCCTCACCAAATGTCATCCCATGGAGTGCCATGTTCTTTTGGTAGCCTATGTCAACATCCTCCCTACCTACATCAAACCTGAGCCTCTGTTCTTGCGTGAACAGCTAGCACAGATGTGTAGTTTGCAAATTCTAAAGGGGACGTTGTTTGCAGTGTTTGACCAAATGAAAGAACAAGACAGCTTCCCTAGAAAGGCATGTACTACAACATTTAGAAGGTGTGGGTTTTCCCCAAGAGACAGTCACACTATTTCACCATGCAACAAATAGGTCTCCAGCCCAATCAGTTTACATCTACCATTGTATTTCCAGCCTGTGCCAAAATGGAGTTGTTGAAAAGGCGTGGGAACTAGTTAATTTAATGCCTCAAAGAAATGAAGTCTCATAGAGTGCTATGATTACAGACTGTGTAAAAAAAAGAGTTTGTTGAAAAGGCTTTGGAAAATTTCAAGAAAATATTGTTGGCAAGTTTAAAGCCAAACTCCACAACACACTCAGCATCCTTCATGCATGTGCCAAAATGGGAAGCCTTGGAACAGGACATGGGCGCCTTTGATTTTATCAGGGCAAGATAAAATAATAATAATAGTAATATATTTTCTTGTGTGTGTGAATGTCCATTCGTGGATAGGCCCAGCTATCTTGAGGAAGCCCTAAACTTTTTCATCAGCATGACAATAAACTAGTGGTGGCTGTGTGAAGGTGTTTGCTTGGTGCTTGCAGTAACTTGTGGCGGTTTTGTGGATGTGCTTGCTTGGTGTTTGGGAAAAGCCTATGGTTGCTGGAAGGATGTGTTTGCTTGGTTCTAGTGAAATAAAAATGTGGTCTCAAGGGCTTCAGTCAGGGCAGGGACATTTGGTAGATGTTGTAGTTGCAGGTGTTATGGAAGGTATGTATACAAAAATGTCAACTGTTTGACAAAACACCTCAAAGAAGTGTTGTCTCATGGAATGCCAGGATTGCAAGATATGCACATAATGGATCTGTTCAAAATGTTTTAGAAACACACAAGCAACTACTTATTCTATTGGTAAACTTCAAGTGATCAGGAAGTTGGTGTGACATGGTGGAGGTTAGATCCATGCTCGTGAACTGGTTGACAAAGTGCCAAACGAGATACTGAACCGAAGCCGTGGGTTTGACCGACTCCATCCCTTCCAGGCATGGTCCATCTTCCCTTACCTCTCATAACTATCATGTTTTAGTTCTCTTTTGCAACTTAATAGATTTTCAAAACATTAGGATTTTAATACAGTTAAATGTGATTTCAACTCGTTGCAAAAACAATGAAATGTCATGTCGTAACTCACGAAATCAAAATAACTCTTCTACATTAAAACATGAACTTCCAACCTCATTCTGTGGTGATTTAGAAAACTTCCTACCCATCTGGATCACTTCAATATTGTTTTATCAGCAAGACAAAATTAACTTCCCATTAATTAAGTTGATCTTCTCCCTGTGTAAATAGTTAATTTTTGCATTTTTCAGAGACTCATTAAGTACCCTTCGTAACTCTGAAAATGAGATGTGAAGCTTCATTCATGTTCCTTGATATGTGAGGAGTCACCTTGACCTTTGGTTTGACCCTGAACGAACATATGAGATCTTTTTGACGCTCTTATAGGAGCCTTGTTACACTGTTTTACAGTAGTAAAAAGTTGTTAAATCTAGAAAGTTGGCTTTCGTTTTGAACCGCCATTTGAAACCTGGATAGAGAAATTAATTCCCGTCTTCGCAAACCTCTAGTGTTTATACTAGAAAATTGCATGGAACATTCAGTTTAGGGAAAAACACTTTTCTGGATAGTTTGGCAAAGCCATTTTGTAGGCCTCCGGTCACAGTTTGATGAGGTTCAACTGGATCAATTACGACTTGTCGCCATTTGAAAATGGTTTTCTAGTTCTCAGTCCCGTCGACTCTGATGAATTCTCCTTATATAGGGGAACTAGTAGGAAGTTTCTCATTGCGTGCTCATCCATCGAATGTCATTTTTTGACATGAATTTCCGAGCCCTCAAACTAACTTTTGTTCTTTTACAACTGGGTCAACTACGACTAATGGCCCCGGAGAACTAGCCGCCAAACGTAAACCATTCACTATTTCCCAATTCCGTCAGTTGTTATGAACTATTGATATATCTAGGGACACGTAGAAAGTTGATTTTATTGTGCATTCTCATCGAAAGATAACTTTTGGAAGCGGTTTCTTAGCCTCGGAGCCCGTTTTGTACATTTTTGTAGCTAGTAAGAAAATGTAAAAATAGAAAGTTGCGGACCCTCGTAGGGTTTCCAAACCACCCTATAAACTCTTAACACATACAAATAACTGTTTAAAACTCTATAGTGGAACTTGTTGTGTGCATTATAACTTTTGACAAAATGGTGTTTTCTCTCTCTTCCCTTCTCTTTCTCTCTCCTGGGTTACAAAATGAAGAAAAATGAAATGTAATGAATACATGTCTCTAGACCTTTTTATTTCGATTGCAAATTGTAATTATTATCATATGTAAATGGGAAACTGAAAAATGATACTTATGTTAGGTTAGGGTGGATGCCATGCCAGCGAATTATTGCTGATATCATGCTCACGTGGGTTTTGCAGGATGGAAGAATGACGACAAAAAGGTGATGTGTAATTCATTAATTATCATTGTAATTTATATAGTTCATTGTTAAAAGAATAAATGTATAATGTAGTCTCTTGATACATAAGGTTATATTGGATAATTTGTTGATATGTATGAAATGCTAGTTTCAAGGACATCTAGGAAATGTGCATTTAATCATAGTTCAATTTTGATTTATAGTACACCTGGTAAAAGGGTTTGATATTTATATAAGGTAAATAAATTTGAAGTAATATCTTGTAGTGTATATTTAGTGTTCATTAAATGATTAATGAGTCATCTTGTGCATTCATACTTTGTAAATGTAATAAAGAGAATTAAATCGAAACACTCTACCTTGTTCAATATTCGAGCATAACTTGTTTTCATGAGTGTTACTTTTTACCCTAGAAGACATTGAAAACCGTAGGTTGAACTTAATCCTTGCTCTCGATGGAAATCTCCTAGCTTGAGTAAGCTAGAACCCGAGAATGAGCTTATCATCTTAGTCAATATGTTTAGTGACATTGTCTTAAACCTGTCTATTAGGAGCTACACAGTCAAACTTCTCTTGGAGTATGTAGAGCTAACTCCTCCTTCGTATCCTAGTGGTTTATCTTTTTTCCGAAGATAGCTTTAAAATTAAAATTATTCATTGAATTAAATCCCTGTTGGATCCAGATGACATAGATGGAGGAGGTGTCTTAGCTGCCTAGGCCTTAAACTTTAGTAATGAGCTCCTTAGCTCCGCTCAGCTTAATGTGTTACCCTGGTTTCTCTCAGCATAGCACCTTGGTCCTTTCTGAAGGTGGTTTAGCATAAATATGTCCTCTTGCTTAAAATGCATATATAGTTGAGGGGTATACCCTTAGGTGAAGTTGGAATTAATCTAAAACTCAGTTGATTTGGATGTTAACTTAGGTTCGTGTGTAGCTATAAGTCTTCTAATCCCTTATGTCTTCAAGAGGTTAGACAAACACTTCATAGCTCCTTTCACAGACAATGCTAAAAATAATAAGACCATTTTGTGACGTAGAAAATAAAGCATATGAGAGTAAAAACAAGAATTGAGGTTAGGGATACTGCCTCTCTTGAAGGCCTTATATCTAAATTAAATATCTTTATGTGATTCAAAGAATATGTATTGCATTGTTGTGATCAAACTACGAGATAACAAAAGATATATAAATATAAACAGAAATTCATTAAGTCACTGATTTAGAATAACTATGGTAGGGAAATAACTAACCCGTGATCGAGGTTTGTTTTCAGTAAAAAGCTATCTTGTATTTCTAACCTCCGTAAAATCCTAATGTCACCATATGGACACCAAGTCACATTCACTTGAGTGGTAAGAGTAAATAGGTAGACATTGAATGTATGTACGAGAAGAAGATTTTTTAACATAAGAGTAAGATAATTAAGTACTTTATATGCATTTGAATTATGCCAAATAAGTGTGTAAGTTAAGGGAAACTTTGTAAATAATAAGAAGCTAATTTAAAATGGTCGAACTGTAAATTATATGTGAGATGAACTAAAATATTTTTGTAGTTTAAAAAAGGAGGAAGCTATCCTTGCACAATAATGTTCTTGGAGTGTTAATCATAACTAAAATACAGTTAAAGAAAAGATGTGTTGTGGGTTCACCATTCCTAAAGTCGTGTTCTTGGGGTTGGTTCATTATTAGTAACCATTCATTGGTAAAAGTGTAGTATTGACATGCCTATGATGTTTTCATGTGTCTATGTGAGTCGATGACTTATGTGTTTGTCGTATGTGAGTCGAGTTTCTGTACTTGAAGCCCATGTTGTGTTGTGTGTAGTGAGCAATGTAAGTCAAAAAAAAATTATCCTGGTATTTTACTGTTGTAATTGTGTGTGTAAAATGTGGGCACTACACATCGAGTGCCTTTTAAACAACTTTATTTTCATCATATTGCTAGAGATCTTCATCATCGGTTCTTATTAAAAAGAATGAACACAAGTGTAGTATGACATGAAAAGCCATATACGAACAAATGTCCATTGCTAAAAACACCAACTCCATGCAACATACAAAATGCAATGTAATATGAGAAAGTAAAAGAGGCCTAACTCCATGCAACATAAAAAATGCAATGCAATACAAGAAATTAAAAAAGCTAAACTAACAGAGAAATAAGTACCGTGTTTTTTTATCCAACTTTAGTTTCGACCTGTGTGAATTAACGAAAAGGGTTATGATGGTGCCCTAAGCAATGATACGTGCAAGGGGAATAATGGAGGACACTTCCCTCCTATGAAAAAGTAATGTGCACTACGAAATAGTACCAGGAAACTCATTGTGCCCCAGAGTATAGACGAAGTAAGTAGCCTAGCTTTTGTTGATAGAGGTAGATCAAGATGGTTTGCGAGTTGCACACATGAACAAGTGAGAACCAAAGAGAGATGTTTTGTAGGATGGTTTATATTGTTTAGAAGTTTTTTGAAACATATTTGAATGTTTTTTTATTTTTCTAACATATTTGAATGTTTTGATGATTTTTAAAAAAATTCTAAAACTATGTACAGGAAGACAAGGAAGCATGGATGCCCCTAGCGATAGATGGGATGTACAAGGGAATAAGGCCACGTGCATATGAGAAAGGTAAAGATGCAAAAATTCCCCATCGATTAGGTAGGAGTATTCAAAGGAAAACTCTTCACAGGTAGAAGTGGGACCCAAGGCCATCATGGATAGGTTCAACATGATGATGAACGTAAACCAATGAAGTCCTAGGAAGAAGCAAGGATGCCCCCAGTGTAAGTTGGCCTAAAATCACATGATAGAAAGGAAGGAAAAGATTGTTTTTGTGAAAGGAGACAAAGGTTTCTAAAAACATGGAAAAAAAAAAGTAATATTATACACATGGATGTCCTAAATGAAATAGAAGAATGATGTGAATGATATGAATGTAGCTTAGAAGCCTTGCGATGAAGAAGTGATTTGCCAAAGGCAAAAATATTGGGACGAGATAAGGATTAAAGTAAGAGTGTGAACAAAGTCCAAAAATGACACTTGGTAACATACTAATCCTGCCTACTCATAGAGATCCAGTGTGTGTACATGGAATTTATTACCTCTTGAAGGGAATATTAATGGAAAACAAGTGAAGACACCATAGCCAATGTGTAGGAATGATTTATTTTGAAAGGTGGTTTTGTGAATGGAGGGTGAAAGGATAGTCGTACATTACTCTGCTACTAGTCAGGCATCTATAGCCCCAACAAAGATGTATTTGATTCTAATCACAACATTGATCTACTGTCAGTCATGCATCCATAGCCCGGATAGATATTATTTGAAATACCCCAAGAGAGAGTTATATATAAATTTACTTTTGCTTTTAGCTTTTAGCTTTTGATTTTTTATTGACTTTGATTCTTTTACTTATGAAAACTTATTTCAGCACTCTTGTTTGACAAGAGGTTAAGAACCACAGATGTCTTGATGGAAGGAGGTGGAAGTGATTGTTATGACGACATTGGCTAGTGTCAAAAATATGTCAAAAATTTCTTCGCAACTTAGATGTTGAATGTGATAGGATCTCCAAGAGGTCAGTTATTCTTTAATTTACCAAGGTGATAAAAGACCACGTCAAACAGATACCATAGAGATAAATGTCGCAAAATGTGTGTGAATAGGCTAACCAAAATATCACCGAAGGGATGAAAATGGTAGGAAGACTTGTAGAGGAATGACAAGGAAGGGAAGAAAGAAGCATCCATGTGTCAATACCTGATTGCAATGTTTGATCTTTGTAATTTTTGTTGTGTTTTCTCAATATTTTTTGTATTTTTGAATTTTTTTTTTGATTTTTTAGATTTTTGATAGCTTTTAAGAGGTTTTAACAAAGGGGTGGTAAGATCCAACAATGGATGTTTGTGACTTCCTTGATAAGGGAGACTAGGTGTGTTTGTTTATCGAAGTTATCCCTGATCTATGATTGAGGTGAGACACTCAATAAATGGCTATTTGTCCTGAAACAAGACATGCGAGTCTTGAATTCCCTATCCATACGTTTTCTTTATGCAACATGGTTGCATTGACATGTGCGTTCTTGTATGCTTGATGTTGAGATGTGTTGTTAGGATGGAGCTCCCAAGAGAGCTTTAAGAAACTTTTTTGTTTCTTATAAGCTAAATTCTAGTGGGAGAAGAGAGCGAATGTTGATGTTTAGAAAAGTGTGATAAAATGAATGATAAACCAGGGTCAAACTGATAAAAGGCAACGAAGGGCTGCTAGAATAGATGGATGAAGATGGGCTACGAGGATATGGTCCCATCAGAGAGATAGAAAATGATCTAGGATGTGGCCCAAAATGTGCACGAAAAGGCTAACCAAGGATAGGAGAAGAAATATCACCGAAGGGATGAAAATGGTAGGAAGACTTGTAGAGGAATGACAAGGAAGGGAATAAATAACATCTCATGTGTATGTTTTTATGAGTTCCATGTGTACGCAATACCTGATTGCAATGTTTGAGAAAATGTACCTTTGATTTTTCTTGTGTTTTCTCAATGTTTTTGTATTTTTGAACTGTTTTTGATGTTTAGGTTTTTGATAGTTTTAAGGGTTTAGGACTAAAAACATCACTCCATGTAATAGGATCCAACAACGATGTTTGTGACTTCCTTGATAAGGGAGACTAGGTGTGTTTGTTTATCAAGAATCATGTTATTCCTGATCTCGATGATCGTGGTGAGCTTATACTTAAAAAATGACTACAATTTATCCTTAAACAAAGATTGTTCATGCAAGATCTTGAATTCCCTATCCATAGGTTTCTACACTTTATGTCAAACTTGATGGTTGCGTTGACATATGATTTTGACTCCCACTTGATTTTGAACCCTAAGACCAGTGGAGTTATTAGGAGCTTTAGAGCTCTTGGAAATTTTGACCTGAGCTTAATAATGAACCTATTTGTGTTTCTTATAAGCTGACGTGTGACTTTTCTAACCCCGAGAAGTGGGAGAATTGCTTCAACCATTGATATAATAAATATGTTATGAATGAGAGCGAATGTTGATGTTTAGAAATGATGTGAGAAATAACTATGGGCTTGCCACAACCATTGATATAATAAATATGTTATGAATGAAAAGGATACGGTCCAAGAATTGAAGAGGATGGGCTATGAGGAGGTGAGCCACTGATAAAAGGCAACGAAGGGCTGCTAGAATATGGCCTTAAGATGGAAGAAGATGGGCTACGAGGATATGGCCCGAGAATAGAAGAATATGACGAAGGGATGCTAGGGTGTGGCCCAAGTATAAACGAAGAGGGACTACTCAGAGGCATCCCATAGATAGAAGATGATGAAGGGCTAATAGGACGTGGCCCAATAATGAAAGAGAATGGGCTACCAACAGGTGACCCACAAGTAGAAAATGAACAGGGGAGTTATGCCTATCTGGACTACCCGGGGGTGGCCCAAGGATAGGAGAAGATGATGGGCTACTCAGTGGTGACCCAAGGCAACATTTTGATTGAGGAATGATGATAGATAATGAATGATTTGGAAATGAGAAGATAGGCCATGGCTCAATGCTAGACCCCCAAAATCTCATCATGATTAGAGGAAGGTGAAGATGAAATAAAAGAAGAAGAATCAAGTTCCATGACTTTAGGATTTTCCTCTATATTCTGATAAAAGGAATCAACTTCTTTTCCCCAATACGCAAGCATATCAAGTTCAAGAAAGAATCCTTGTTTATAATCCTCTAAAGGGATATCATCGTGTAGTCTGATTGTTTCTTCATTCTTAGATAAATCAATTAGTAGAGGTTGTTGTCCTATGGCCATAGAAGGTTTAATAGAAGAAACAGGTCTGATGAGCGGGGAAGATTGATTGATAGAAGACGGTGACTAAAGAGAGGAAGTAGGATTGGTGGTAGTTTCCTCATGAATGGATGATTTGGATTTGGACCTATGTCATTTTTCTAGAAGATGACATAATGTAGGTTAGAAAGTAGGATCGCATAGCCATTCGTTAAGTTGTGACGTAGGAGTTGAATTAGATGATTGACTAGAGGGAATCTGAGTCATAGAACTCTTCGATGGAGGAAGAGGTCATTGAGATGACTGATGAAGGAGGTCCTGTGAAGAAAGGGAGGACCGTGACTCAAGAGCCAAATTAGATGTTCGATCGATGGAACTTGGAGTCACATAAGTCTTGAAATGAGGACTTGGAATAAAGGTCCTGTGAAGGAAGGGAGGACTGTGATTCAAGATTTGATCTAGGGGTATCCAAACGATAGTTGGGATCCAAGTATTCAGAAGAAGAGTGGAAGTCTGAATGGTAGTTTGGATCTGAATCAGAAGAAGAGGAGTGGGGGGAACCTGAATAATAATTTGGATCAAAAGCATCCAAACCATACCACTGACTATGAGCTGAAGGTGGGGAACAGGGTACCTGAGTGGGCCCTCTAGCACGAAGAACAAAACCAGGTTTATTTGTAATGGAAATAGTTTGATTTGAATTGCTAAACCTAGGTTCCATATTGTTGTAAATGTGAGAAACCGTGTGATAGTTAGTCATTTTTGGCGTTGTTTTTAATTACAAATGTCTAGATCTAGATAGTGTGATGGAAAACCTTCAAAGGGAAGGAAATTCCATGTCAATTCAAGGAAGCATAATGGAAACCAACTAGACATTCCGTAAGTATGAAGATGCGTGTGTGATTTTCCAAAGAGGGTCTAAGGAAAATGGACATTGTGATGACGCAATCTCAACGAGATCAAAAAGGATTTGTCCTAGAAAACAATATTTTCCAATGAATAATCACAAGGAACAATCATGCAAGTGTGAAACACAAAGCCAATCAACAAGGAAATACACCCTATGCAAATGTGTGTGCAAAGTAAAAGTTCGATGCAAAATACGATCAACACAATGAAAATATTTACGTCAAGCTCGAAATGAACAAGGCGTAAATATTAACAAAGGGAGATCAAATGATGAATCAATCCAAACTATGATGATGATCCTGAAATCAAGATCAAGTGGCCATCAAAGATATAAGGATGCATCCACACACTTTAGATGTTTAACAACTCAGCCGCAAACATGGATGAGCGTAAATGGACAAAAAAGTGGTGAACACCATCTATGACAACACTCCTGAAAGATGCCTTCTCTTGCCCCAAATGGGAAACAAGAATGCAAAGGTGTAGATCAAAAGATGGAAATGAACTAAGCATCACTTGGGCAGAGCTTCGCCTCATCCAAAGGTGAGAAAGAAGCTAAGCTAAGTGAAAATTCATCCAATTTCTATGATGAAAGGCACTTAGATCCAGCTTAAGTGGATTCTTTGACTTGTTCGAAAAACAAGGTTCTGAATCCAAAAAATTTATCACTTCGTGATGGCCAAGATGTGACAAATGACTAACAAAGTTGGATCCAAGACAAAATTGCTTTCCTATTAAGTTCTCTCAACTAGGTGTTACAAAGTTATCTAATGAGAATGGTGATTTACCCAAAAAGTTGCAATGACTGAGTTTGGGAGTATCTCAGCTTTTGTACCCCCTTCAAGCACAGTGGGTAGTAGATGCATCCATGTGTTTACTTTTAATAGGGTTACCATGATAGGGAAAACTTGTAACTCTATCTCATAAGGAAAACTAATCAAGTGGGTAAGCGGGGTGCTTCCTGTTTCATCCACGAGGTTACTCAGCGATGGATTACTTTAGGGTTCTTGGAACCACCCCCATTGTTGTAGCTTAAGGCATTATGCCAAAGGGGTTATGTTATAGTTGAGCAGATAGGGATGTACCCTTTTCTGAAACGTGTAATACAATGTTTTGAACATGGTGTGTTTTTTATCTTTTTAACTTAAATGTGGTTTTAAGTAGCACACCATTTGGCAACCTGCATAAAGCACATGTATTAGAAGTTTTTTTGTTTTTTCTTATCTCCTCCTTTCTTTGACAATCATTAGGTCCTATATGCAAGGAGTTAGTATTTTTCCACTAAATATCATGATATCAAAATAGAGGTTTCCTGTTGCTTTTGATTCCTAAGATCACCAAAAAGGTGCGAAGGAAGAGCATACGTAGCACAAAAACTCAACTAAAAAAAGTTCTATGAAAAAAATACATTAAGTGTGCCTTTTAAAAGATAGAGTTCATTTTTAACCAACTTTGAAATGTTAATCCATTAGAAAGCATAATTTAAGTGTTTTTTGAAAGCAATAAGAAGGTAGTTAGAAGTGTTTTTGGCTCCCAAGATCACCTAGAAGGTGCGAGGGAAGAACATACACACTTTGAAAAACCTCTATCAACTAAGACATGGAACAATTAACTAATTTAGTCAAAAATAAGACCAAAATAGCCATATAAACAATTTATTAGTGCCACAAAACCTTTCTAAGTGTTAGAATGGCCAATAAGATAATTTTTCAAACTTTAAGACATGTTAAAAAATGACTATTTACTTAATAATGTAGCCATAAATTTTTGTTATGTCAAAATCCTAATTTTATGATTCCATTGTGTAGTTATCTTCAATACATTTCCAACACAACAAAAATGGAGTCGTTTTGAGCTCGGGAGAAAAAGTTATGGCCTCCAGAAGATTAGTGGTGAATGCAGTCTGACGCAGACGCGCCCAGTATGATGAATACGCACCTGTTTCAATGGATACCCATTTGCGTAGGTGTTTTTGCACCCAGAAACATAGAAAACATAGAAACAGTGATGTAGACATGTCCAATTAAGAATGTGCATACCACCTGTTTCAATGCGATACACGTGCGCAAGTGTGTGTGTACACCTCTTTGAAAAAGAAAACATAGAATCAGTTATGCCTGATGCACATAGTATGGATGTGATGCATGCATGTTTATAGGTGGATATACATGCGCAAATAGTGTTTTTGTGCCCAAAAAAATCTCAAAAATATCAACAATCAATTTAGTTCAATGCACTATGCACCCTTTGATCCTGTAAAGAGCACAAAAAGAAGACAACTAGGATACTAGCTATGAAACTTCAAGTTTTTTCATTACGCCCAAAAAATAGATATCAAAAACAGAAACAGTCGTAGAAATACTAAAACTAAAAAAAGACGGATACGTGATAAAATCTTCAAAATGGATACATTAATGGAGGATGGACTAAGTGTCCCACTGTGCCCAAAATGCAATAGAAATGAAAAGCTAGAAACATGAGATTAGAGAACGTCAAAGCTTTAAATAACTGAAATACGTGCACCATGTTATAGCTAAACAAGAAACTATGTATCTTTGCAGACACCTACGCGTAAATTTGAAAAAACATGCAAACCCTAAATATCAAATGTTTCTAATCCATCAAGAGCTTAAAAAGTGAACCTAGTTACATTTAAGTCAAAGTGTCCTGTTTACTATTCAAACATAGTGAAGAGATCTATCCAAGTTGGACATGGCCAGCTTTAGATCTAGGGTTAGAAATATTTAAAATGGATGGAAATAACAAGATGGATTTGAGCTCTTAAAAATGGAGTATGGCCAATATGAAAAATTTCCTCTCGCTAAAGACTATCACATTAATGGAGGGTGGACATAAGTGTCCCAGATCTCCAAATGCAAATCGAAATGAAGGACCATTTGAAAGAAATTTTTAGGATTTTATTTATAGTTTTTACTGGGGCAAGAGTTTGGAATTTGGGTGCATCTGAGTCCCTACATGTTTCACAACAGAATTTGGTTCCGAAATAGAGTTACTTCTATCCTTTCATTCTCTTGAGAAACAAATAAGGGTTAGGGCTAGGAGGAATACCTGTTGAGTGTTGGGAAGGTGTGCGCGTACCGTAGAGAGATCAGATCGATTGTGAAGAACTCCTTTTTGTCTAGGAAGGACTACCTGTAAATAAGAATACAAGACCACTAAATTTTAGTTAGACAATAAGTGAGGGAACTACCTTGGGCCCAGGAAATATTAGACTTCCTTTCGAATGTGGTCAGTTCCCTTTTAATATGAATTAATGCAAATGATAATAAAGAAGCTATTGCGAAATCATGATTTAGGTACCTTGTTACTAAAAGCAATAGAGACTAAACTACCAATAATAAAATGTCATGTTTTTTGTTTGGTCACTGGTTATTGATACGTTCAGATCAAGTTACAAGGATAGACAAGGCTAGATATGAGATTGTTTGGAGGTAAATAGGTGAAAGGTTGGTTTTAGTATAAGTCACAGTGACCGATGCCGGTCACTGGATAACCGACTGCGGTTATAAAACTTGTACCGGTAGGGGATAACCGATATCGGTAGGGGTAGTGATTTAGGGGATTTCGAATGGAGGTTGGTTGTAAGGTGGTTTTGGTGTTTATAAGGTTGGTAGATGATTGAAGGGGAGTAGTAGGGTGATGGAGAAGACTCAGAGAGTGAGAAAATTGTCTTTAGGGTAATATAGGGTTGATGAATGAAGGTTAGGTGTAGGGTGCTGCCGGGTGGTAGATCCAGGAGTGAGCTTATAATTATTATGAATTAAAAGGTTCAAGAAAGTGGTGTTTAGAAACAAGATAATACAAGATACTACTTACTAGTTCCTGATGAAGATACAGGTCCAAGGAATGTGGTGGCGAAGGTAAGGCTTAGTTGGGATGATCCAAAATTGGAAAGTGAGCTGATGAAGCTATCCTCATGACTTTCCCAATGCTTGGATGAGTGTGACCATGATCTAGTTGCTCAGTTACAGTCTTGGGCTCAATGCTCCTCTCTACAACCTCTTCTCTTGTTTCACTTCTCTCTCTTGCAAAATGAATTCCAGATCCTTTGTTTTGGTTGGGGGAGGTCATTTACAGGGAACCGATGCCGGTTACCTAACCCGACACCAGTCACAGTAGGGACCGATGTCGGTTAGGTCAAAGTTGGCTATTTTTAGTAAAATAGCCAACTTTCCCTCCTTTTCTCCCGAGGGGTCAGTTGTGGGCTTGGTCAAGTCATTATTAGGTTCGTTTTGGTGTGGGTGAGGGGTGATGAGTCATGGGTGTGGGTCTAGACCAAGTCATAGGTCTTAATTAGGTTAGTTTAGGGTTAGGGCTAGGTCATGGTGAGGTGGCGAGGTGAGGTGGCAGGGTTGGAGATGTGGATTTATTAATTATAAGGTAATTAATAAATAATTAAGTGTGTAAGGTTTAGGTGGTGAGGTAGGGTTAGGTTGCGGGACGAGATGGGGTACAGGGGTCGTAAGACCCAAAATTTGGTGTCTACATTTGCCCCTTGTTGTCGTGTAGCTTGTCTTGTAAAGATGCACTGACAATAATAAGAAGTGGTTGCCCCAGTTAAGGGTATAGGTAATCCCCCTCAAATCTATCACAGATTGGAGGCGACGTGAAATCAGGGATAGGGTTGATAAAGGGTGAATGATGATGAGATGATGGTAAGATGGTGGGGTAAGTTCAAGGAAGTAGACGCACGTTGAAATGGTAGTAGTGTGACCAGGGTACATGATTTGAAGAGCAAACAAGCAATTCATAGGTAAAAGGGTGATAGTTTATCCAAACAAGGTTGATATAATCCTGGTATCCAAGGCATAGGAAGTAGCTCCAGGGGATATAACGGGTAAGGTACCGGAATGTTTAGGCATGTTCGGCAGTACCAAATGGTTGGTTTGGTTGAGATAAATGTCATGGTCTCGGTCTAGGCAAAGCTGGTCGGCTGATCAATTCAAGTATCCTAGTCATGCTAAAACACGAACAGGTGAGCTCGATTAAACAAACAACTACATGATGGGTGGATAGAATCGTAATTTGTGGGCCTTGGTCGAGGTACTTAATTGGTGTGGTCTTGGGTTGGGCCGATTGGTTGGGTGCGGCTGTGGGTCGGGCTGATTGGTTGGTTGTGGCCTTGGGTCGGGCCGATTGGTTGGTTGCGGCCTTGGGTCAGGCCGATTGGTTGGTTATCGGGGTTGGGCCGATTGATTGGTTACGGCCTTGGGTCGGGCCGATTGGTTGGTTATGGCCTTGGGTTGGGCCGATGTGGCCTTGGGTTGGGCCGATTGGTGGTTGCAAAGCCGGGGGTAGGTAATGTGGTGAATTGGAGATTGGTGGATGCAGGAGTTGCGGCCTTAAGTAGGCAGGAGTTAGGTTAAGTGATTTTCAATTAGAAGAAAAATAAGGACTCCTACCTGCTAGTCGATAATAGCAAAAGATGTATTTGGGTTTAACACCTAAATAAAACTAAAAATGTATGTTGATTTGAGTTATTATTTTTGTTTTGAATGTTTGGATTGATAAAGGATAAAGGTGAGTGTTATCAATATAAATACGCGAAAATATTTATATTTTTAAGGAAAACACAACACATGATAGGTTATGGTAGGGGATGGTCGAGCTAACCTTGGGAGACCCCATGTCTCCTAAGTGCTACCTACATAGCCCATTGCACAAAGCAAGGAGGGGCCTCAGACCGATGTAGTTCTCCCTTAGGACCAGGGAGAGGTGAATTTAGGCAATTTGGTTGTGGTTAGGCAATTTGTTGGTTGGTAAAAAGTTTGATGTTGGTAGGGTAAGGTTGTTGGAGTTGGTAAGGTATAGGTGAAGCGAGGGTTAGCTTACCCAAGCATTAGGGAACCGTGTCCTGATTAAGGTCAACACATAATCCTAGATTCGGGTAAAAGAGGAAAAAATGTCCCATAGTTGGAAAGAGCTAAACAAACCACGTATTATCATAGGATGAGCTTGAATCCCTAGGTACCTTGCATAGGCGAGAAGTCGATAGGTGAAAAGAGTTGTATAATCACAATATATCGGATATACGTCACGTCCCTTGAGTTTTTTTATTTTGAAGAATGGTGAGGTGAGGTGGATGGTATAGCTGGGGCGCAGAGAACTTGTTATAAGGTGATTATTCTGATGAAAGAGAACCAAACCTAAATAGACAAGTCCATGACTCAAAAGTGCTTTTGAATACTACTTTTATTTTTCTGGATATAGACTGATCGATGCGGGAAGTCTATATGGGATATGCATTTTGTTGTTTCTTGAGGTCTTCACGAAGCTGATCAATGCGAGAAGCTTCTGATAGAGGCTGAATTTGTATAGTTGTCCTTCAAGGGAGCAGTCTACTTATAGTAGCAGATGCGGCTTTGCACATAGTTGTCCTTCGAGGGAGCAGTCTAGTTTATAATAGCAGATGCGGCTTTGCACATACTTGTCCTTCGAGGGAGCAGTCTAGTTTATAGCTTAGAGGTCTAGATGTCCATTTGGCATGAAGCATCTAGTTTTGCAGGAAGTTTGACTCAAGAATATCCCAGAATCGTATAATTGAGAACTTGTTATTTTGATACTTTTAAGTCATGGACCAGACTAAAAAGGGGAAGGCATCTTTAAGAGGAGGTGATGATCAAACCATGTGAGCTTGATTCTACTTTGAGATGCACAAAACAAGGTGTATGAGGTGGTAAATGAGCTCAAGGGATGAGCGCAAGGTAGATAAGAAGTGATGTAACACTAAATTCAACAGTAGAATGGTCGGAGATGCAAGGCATTAAGGGGTTCAGGCTCAGGTTTACCATTAAGCGAAGCTAAATGATAAGTACCTGATCTATAAGTGTGAGTGATAATGTAAGGCCCAATCCAATTAGGAGCAAATTTTCCACGTTTGCTCTTTTCTAGTTTGGTTACATGTTGATTCTCTTTGAGGACAAGATCACCAATCTTAAAGGTATGCTCATGAATTCACTTATCATAAGCACGCTTAATGCACTTTTGATAAATTTGAAGGTGGTCAAGAGCTGTAAGATGACGCTCATCAAGAAGCTCTAATTGGGCTAACCGCTCTTGGCGGAAGTCATCATTGGTGAGAATATCCTGAAGAGATATTCTGAGAGAAGGGATTTGTATTTCGAGAGGCAAGACAGCCTCGGTACCATACACCAGAGAGAATGGTGTGGCATTAGTGGAAGTACGAATGCTGGTACGATAAGCCCAAAGGGCAAAGGGGATGTGATCATGCCATTTTTTCCCAGAATTGTTAACGACTTTCATGAGAATTTTGATTAAGGTTTTGTTAGAAGATTCGGCTTGTCCATTTGCTTGTGGATAGTAGGGTGACGAGAAGCTAAGTTTGATACCAAAGTTGTCACAAAGGTCTTGTAACAACTTATTTTTGAAAGATTTTCCATTATCGGTTATCAGGCGATGAGGAACACCAAAACGACAGATAATGTGATGATTGATGAACTCAACAATTTTTTCTTTTTTGGTTGAAATGAGTGGAACGGCCTCCACCCATTTAGTGTAATATTCAGTTGCCGTGATGATCCAACGGTGATGCTACGAAGAAGGAGGGTGAATCTCGCCAATAAGGTCTAAACCCCATTGTGAGAAAGGCCAAAGATCTCGTGCGACCTGTAACGGGTGGCTAGGAGTATGTTGAAGGTTGGCATGTTGTTGACACATAACACAATGCTTAACATATTTGCAGCAGTCTTTATTGAGAGTAGGCCAATAATATCCTAGGCAAAAGGATCCGCTTGGCCATGGCGAGGCCACTAAAGTGATTGCCACAAAGTCCATCATGGATTTGTTGGGTGGTATGAGTGACTTCAGCGCCGGTTAGACAGAGAAGGAGGATACCATCGAAGCCAGTTTATAGAGGAGTCCCCCCATGACTCGACATAATGAGAAACACTTTTAAGAAAAGCACGTTTTCCATTACTAGTAAGGTCAGGTGGTAGAACAGAGGTTGTAAGGTAGTCGTGAAATTGGTGATACCATGTATCCTGCGAATCAGCAGATACATTATTTACCATACAAACATCCGAAACTAAGTAAGATGGGGCAAAGAGTTGTTGGACCAAGACAAATATGTCTGAGTCAGTTGGTGAGGCCGGAATTTGCGAGGCCAAGCAAGCCATAGTATCTGTAAATTTATTAGTTGAGCGGGGAATGGTTTGGATAGAATAATGAGAAAATAAGGTCAAAAGTGAATCCACGTATAGTTTGTACTTTTGAAGTTCCTCATTTTTACATTGGTAGATGCCAGTAACTTGATTTACTACCAATTTAGAGTCACCGAAATGCATTAATAGATTTCACACCTAAGTGTAACGCAACGTGGAGACCCAAAATAAGGGCCTCGTATTCCGCTGTATTGTTAGTGCAGGGGAAATCGAGCCTGAATGAAAGAGGATAGGTTCACCTTCAAGAGGAATGATGAACACACGTGGCTGATTCTACTTTAAGATATAGGTGTTGAAGGATCTCAAGGGATGAAGCAAAGGTAATACAAAGTGACTGTAACACTAAATTCACAGTAGATTGCATTATCATTTGAGATGTCAAACTCACTGCATTACAACCTCAGAGAGGAAGCTAAACCTGCTACAATCCATTGGAGAGGTCTGATACGCGAGAAATTGCCTGATCCAAACAGTCCTTGCTGGAGGTGATTTGAAGAAGTTACTGAGAAAACTTCAGCACCGGTTGGACGTGTTGACTCTCTTTGAGGTGCATCACCACATCTTAGTAGAGGTACACTCATGAATTCGCATTATCATAAGCGAGAATGCACTTTTAATAAAAGTAGGTGGTTCCATTAGCTATAAGGTGACCTCGTCAAGAAGCTTGTAATTAGATCTAAGTCGAGGAGTCATCATTGGTGGAATGTATCCTGATAGAGAATCTGAGCAGAAGGGACATTATTTCGAGAGGCAAGACAGCCTCGATACTACAGGAGAGAGGTTGGCATTTGTGCAATTACATGCTGGTATGACTAAGAATCAAAACCTATGAAACCTGATCATGTTGGCATCCAGAATGTTGCTGTGGCCATGAGCAAGCACTTAGGTTTTGAAATTTATTTGTCCATTGAGCTTGGGGATAATGGGTGGATAGAATAAGTTTGATACCAAAGGTCACGAAGATGAATCCTGATGTAATATTTTACTTTTGAAAATTTTCCATTATTTTTATCATTGCGATAAGATGCCAAAACTTGATTTACTGTGAATTTAGAGTCACCGAAAATATTCTTAGATTTGACACCTGAGTGTAACGCAACGTGGAGACCCATTTAGTGTAATAAGGGCCTTGAGGATTCAATGGTTGCTATTGAAGAAGGCAGGTGAATCTTGCCAATAAGGTCTAGGTTCCCCATTGTGAGAAAGGCCAAAGATCTCGTGAACCTGTAACGGGTGGCTAGGAGTATGTTGAAGGTTAGCATGTTGTTGACACATAACACAACGCTTAACATATTCACAGTAGTCTTTATTGAGAGTAGGCCAATAATATCCTAGGCGAAGGATCCGCTTGGCCATGGCAAGGCCACTAAAGTGCCCACCACAAAGTCCGTCATGGATTTGTTGGGTGGTATGAGTGACTTCAGTGCTGGTTAGACAGCGAAGGAGGATACCATCGAAGCCACGTTTATAGAGGAGTCCCCCCATGATGACATAACGAGAAACACTTTTAAGAAAAGCACATTTTCCATTACTAGTAAGGTCAGGTGGTAGAACAGAGGTTGTAAGGTAGTCGTGAAATTGGTGATACCAGGTATCCTGCGAATCAGCAGATACATTATTTACCATACAAACATCTGGAACTAAGTAAGATGGGGCAAAGAGTTGTTGGACCAAGACAAATATGTCCGAGTCAGTTGGTGAGGCTGGAATTTGTGAGGCCAAGCAAGCCATAGTATCTGCAAATTTATTAGTTGAGCGGGGAATGGTTTGGATAGAATAATGAGAAAATAAGGTCAAAAGTGAATCCACGTAATGTTTGTACTTTTGAAGTTCCTCATTTTTACATTGGTAGATGCCAGTAACTTGATTTACTACCAATTGAGAGTCACCGAAAATATTAATAGACTTCACACCTAAGTGTAACGCAACATGGAGACTCAAAACAAGGGCCTCGTATTCCACTGTATTGTTAGTGCAGGGGAAATCGAGCCTGAATGAAAGAGGCATAGGTTCACCTTCAAGAGGAATGAGAACAATGCCTGCCCCTCCACCGCGCTGGCATTTAGATCCATCGAAGAAGAGGGTCATTGGATACGACACATCACTGAGTGAAAGAGTTGCGATGAGTTCATCAGGGAAAGTAAAATTGGTAAATTGTTCCCCAGGTAAAGGGGCTTCCGCGAGTTGGTCTGCGATAGTTTTTCCTTTGACTGATTTCTGGTGTACAAACTCAAGGTCGAGGTCGGTGAGGAGCATAAGCCATCGGGTGATGCGTTGGTTTAGATGAGGTTTGGCGTACATATAATGTATGGGGTCAGCATTGGTGATGACAAAAGTTTTGTGATTCAGGAGGTAATGTTGGAGTTTGGTGGCCACAAATGATAGGGCTAGGCACAACTTTTCTACGTGTGTATACCTAGTCTCGTAATCCACAAGAGTACGGCTTATGTAATAAACTGCTTGTTCTCGATGCTCAGAGTCATGATGTGCAAGCATGGCTCCTACAACATGGTCGGTGGCAGAAAGGTAAAGGTAGAAAGGGTGATCGTCCTGAGGTGGGATAAGCACGGGTGGCTGCAAGAGATAAGCTTTAAGAGCCTCAAAGGCTTGGTGGCACTCCTCGCTCCATTGAAAGACAATGTCCTTTTTAAGGAGATGATGGAAAGGTTGACATCGGTCCGAGAGTTGTGAAATGAAATGCCGGATAGATTGGAGTTTTCCTTGCAAACTACGCAATTGTTTGAGGTTAGTGGGTGGGGGCATTTCTAGGATAGCTTTGACTTTAGCTGGGTCGACCTCAATGCCATGCAAAGAGACGATAAAGCCAAGGAGTTTTCCCAAAAGGATGCCAAAGACACATTTCTTTGGTTGAAGATGAACACAGTATTGTAACAGGTGATCGAAAATAATGGTTAAAACATCGAGATGTTCACTGCAATGTTTGGATTTTCCAAGAAGATCATCGACATAATCCTTGAGGATAGTGTGCATAATGTCATGAAAAATATAAGTCATAGCCCGCTGATAGGTCGCACCAGCATTCTTAAGGCCGAATGGCATGACACGATAGCAGAAGGTCCCCCAGGGGGTAATGAAGGTGGTTTTATGTTGATCGGCCGGGGCTACCAAAATTTGATTGTATCCCGAGAAGCCATCCATGAGAGAAAGCATCTCATGGCCCATAGTGACATCAACAAGTTGATCAATGCTAGGTAGGGGGAAGTCATCCTTTGGGCAAGCGAGGTTAAGGTCCTGAAAATCCATGCATATCTGAAGTCCCCCCGTCGCTTTAGTGACAGGTACGACATTAGAAATCCATTGCGGATAGTCAATAGGTAAGATGAAAGAAACAGAAAGGAGGCGTTGAAGCTCTTCTTTCACCAAGAGGGCAATGCGTGGATGCATTTTTCTCAGTTTCTGTTTAACTGGTTTAGAGTCTGGTTTCAGAGTGATGTTATGGACAGCAATGTCAGGATCGATTCCTGGCATGTCGGCGTAGGACCAAGCAAAAGCTTGATTGCGGGCACGGAGGAAGGTAGTGAAGGCGGCTTGTTCTAATGCGTCAAGAGATTGTCTGATCTTTACAATGTGAGGATCGTCCTCCATGTGGATGTTGATTTCTATAGTTGATTCATTCAACATAGTTTGGGTGTCAGATGGTAAGGCACGTTGAATATAAGAGTCATCCGCACCAAGGTAGGTGAGGATGGAGTCATCATCCTGGCACTCCACAACATTAATTGAAGGTGAATCTTCTTCAATCATGTCTGGATACAAAAGGGGGAGAGAAGATGGGTCTTCACTATCACGTTGATAAGTGAGAGGACCTAGGAAGATAGCATTCACGAAAAAAAAAAAGTTAGGAGGGATAGATTCCGGGTCTATCGACTCTGTGGGTGAAGATGGAAAAATGGGCGATGATGGTTCGGAAGGGGTGACTTTGTTGTTTTCCTGGATACAATTGACATGAGGTTTCTTCGGTGTAGGTGGTTCAAAAAATCCAAGACCATGACGATCTTTGTGTTTGTGGGTAGTTACGGGAATGATCGTATGTCGGCCTTGTTCATAAAGACCGAAACCAAAACCCTTCCAAGCACAGCGCGTCAGGAAGGTGAGGGCGAAACGACGGTTGGTTAGATATCAAAAATCAGATTGGAAGGGAACCACACCAAGGGGAGGTTCAGGGGTGACAGAGGATGTGTCGACACCCCCATACGTTAGGTTGGTGTGGCAATTAGGTGGTCCATAGGAGATCACCTCCCCCACACGACGGTCGTAGGTAGGATGTGCATGTAACTGTCCATACTCCTGTGGGGTATGGAAGGTGCTAACGTTGTATAGGTGGTATTCCCCTAGCGTAAGGCATTGAAAAACATCTACCAAGGGATCTGAAGTTGGGATGTTGTCCGCGGGGAAGGAAGTGGTATTCGTGGCAGTGGGTTCATTGGTCGAAGGTGTGAGTGTGGTTAAGGTGGATGGTTGAGGCGTGGTTGAAGTAGATGGTTGGGCTGGATCAATGGGTGCCTTGACTGGTACAAGCACATCATTAGGGTGATATAACATATTGCAGGTTTTGAAGGGGGAAGCGTCAGCTTTGACGGTGTATGACTTCCCCTCATACTCGAATTTGATGCATCTATGTAAGGTGGAGGGAACGCATCCCATAGCCCGGATCCAAGGGCGGCCTAACAATATGTTGTATTGGAATTCTCCCTCAAGGACATAGAAGAGTTCGGGTAAGGTACGTGGCCCTACACGAATGTTAAGGATCACGGTGCCTAAGGTAGAAGTAATAGCATCGTTGAATGAACGCAACATAGTGGGGTTGGCACACATGCAGCTAGGAGGGATATTCATCTGTTGGAAGGATTTGGAAGAAACGATGTTTAGGCTAGCACCCCTGTCGATCATAACATGACGTACCCGGATGTCTTGGATGTAAGCCGAGATGAAAAGAGCGGGATCAGGATCTTCTGCACCAAAGATGACAATTTCTTCTTCAGAAAAACTGACAGCAACGGCTTGCTGTACAGGGACAGAAGTGGTTGTGGAGGTAGGTTGTTTGGTGAGAGAAGTGACGTGGTTGGGTGTTAAAATGGAGGCGACGGGCAAGGTTTCGTTAGGTAGGACCTCTATCCCTTGAAGGATCTCAATTAAAGCTTGTCGATGCGATTCAGATGTTTGAATGAGATCATAGAGTGTCATTTTGATAGGAGATTGGTGAAGTTGTTTGATCATGGTGGTGGGAAACTCCATCAGAGACGGGATAGGCAGGTCCACGAATGACCACTTTAGGTGGTGGTGCGATCGGGATGGCAGAAGGAGAAAGAGAGGCCGCAGGTGTGCTTTCTTTAGCTTTTCCATTGTTTTTCTGACCTCGAGTAGCAATGTTAATCATGTTGATCTCATGAATACGAGAGGAGGAAGATGGCAGGGATAAGTCATTGTTCTCGAGAGGTGGGGTTGCAATGATGATAGATTTTGGCGAGGCGGGGACAGGTGGTATAGGAGAAGGGATTGAAGCTAAGGGCTTCTCTCTCCGTAAATTGTCTTTCTTAGGCTGTCTATCCGAGATAGGTGACTGGCGAAGGATGGCTTTCAAAGCTTTGCATCCTTCTACATCATGTCCTGGTGTGCGATGGTAAGCACAGATTTTAGATTCATCATAACCTATAGGTCGAGGTTTAGATGGATCATAGAGTCTGAGCGGGGGTAGGGAAATGGTCGCATCCCCTACCAACATATCAAGGATCTTGGAGTAAGATCCTTTGAGCGGGTCAAATTCAGATGAAGATGAGGCTATTGATTGAGTGGGTGAGATTTTTGATTGTTTTGGTAATGGTTGGGTATGAGTGGTTCATATGGGTGGTGATTTAGGCAAGGGATTTTGATGATTGGTTTTAACTAGGCATGGTTTCTTCTGCGCAGAAGTTATGTTTAGCTGGTTAGATGATGAGGCCCCAGCTGACGTGGTGGCAGGAAACAACCACGGGGAGAGAGGAGCGACAGCAAACAAGTCCTTTGATGATCGAGTTTGCTTAGGGTTGGCAGGTAGGTGAGATACTTGGGGCGATGGTGTTGAGACACCCGTGGGTGTCTGTAGGGGTGCAAAAGGTATAGGTTGTGTTAAAGAAGATGTGGGAGGCATGGTGTATTGAGGCAAGGTGGAGGGGTGAGGCCCTAATATAGAAGGTAGGTGTGATGGTGAAGGCTGAAGCCGTGCCTGCTGTATCGGTGTGATCGGGGGTGAGGGTTTTAGTTGTGGCAGAGGCATAGATTGGACTCGAGGAGATTGGGTCTGTCTCCTAGGTGGATTGATGGCAATATTTTTGGATAAATCTAACCGTTTAGGTGGGTGTGTCAGGCTGGGAATTGGTGAAGTCCCAAGCGTAAGGGAAGGTTTGGTTAGGTTGATAGAGGTGGCTGAGGGATTCGATAGAGATGAGGGGGGTGAAGGTGAGGACATAGGCATTTTGAGCTTTTGTAAACACCTCGGGTATATGGTAGAGGTGTCTGGATTAGTCATCTGCATTTGAGTAGAGCATGGTGTACTCAAACACTCCCATAAGACTCGTCTATCTTCTGGGGGATGACAATCTTCACGTGTGAACAGGAACTTTGGTATGGAAGAGAGGTGGGTTGTGATTCCGGTCCACTGTGGGTGTGATACAAGGGGGTAAATGAGGCACTGTATCAATGGGTGTTAAGAGGTCAACCGGTCGCTGGAAAGATTTAGGTGATGAAGAACTAATAGGTAGGAGGGCATGTTTGAGGGGATCCGTCATGATTAAGGAGTTTGGTGATGTAGGCTCAAGGGGTTTCTCCTCTAAGGATGACAGAAAAAGTGGCAAGCCTTCTTCTTTTGCAGCAAGAGTGGTGGAAGGAGATGTTTGGGAAATAGATAAGTTAGATAACATCCACTCACAATCTTACAGGGATGTGGTGTAAGAAGGTTCATTTGTGAGAAGAGAACTCTGGGTGGTTAATTCCTTTATGGGTAAAGGAATAGCGGGACTGTCCTCTTGTCCTGATGAAGGAGAAGGGGGTGAAAATCCCTGCGTTGGTGAAGAAGCTTGATTCAGAATTTCCTCAATGGAAGCCCTGGGTTGGGAGTTGAAAATCGCATGGATCTCATGCACACTTTTCTCCTCGGCTGAGGTGCCTTGGTTTGTGTTACTGTTAGATGCATGGTTTGGAAATGGTTTGTTGAAGATTTTTAAATTTCGATTAGCGGGGGCATTAGGATTATCGAGAGTTATATCCCCTGCATCAACCATTTCCTGCACTATGTTTTTCAACATCTTGCAGTTTTCGTGACTGTGTCCCTTCACGCGATGGAAGTTACAGAAGTCATTTTCTTTATACCAAGAAGGAATAGCAATGGGTGGAATCAAACCCAGAGTGAGGTTTAACAGGAGGCAAGGTGATAGCTCCTGCTTTAAGCAATTTGTCTAAGATCACACCATAAGTTTCTCCCAAGGGAGTGTAGTTGATGGGCTCGACTTTATACTTATAGGTGGCTTTCGGCTGGGCATTAGACAGTGCTTGAGATTTGACCGTCACTGCGTGTACTACACCCTTTGATTTCGAAGCAGCCGATGCGTGAGAGTTGGTGGTGTTGGGTTTGGTGGTAGAGTCTTGGGTCCAGAAATTTGAGCTTTTGTTGCGTAACCTCAATTTCTCCTCCTCTAAGGCTCGAATCTCTAGTTTCCGAGCCATAGTAAAGGCCTCATCAAAGGTGCAGAAAGTTTGGGTCTTACGACTCCCTGTACCCCGTAGCTAGTCTCGCAATCTAACCCTACCTCACCACCTAAACCTTCCACACTTAGTGTATTTATTAATTACCTTATAATTAATAAATCCACATCTCCAACCCTGCCACCTCACCTCGCCACCTCACCGTGACCTAGCCCTAACCCTAAACCAACCTAATTAAGACCTATGACTTGGTCCAGACCCACACCCATGACTCATCACCCCTCACCCGCACCAAAACGAGCCTAATAATGACTTGACCAAGCCCACAACTGATCCCTCGGGAGAAAAGGAGGGAAAGATGGCTATTTTACTAAAAATAGCCACTTTGACCTAACTGAAATCGGTTCCTACTCGACTGCCATTGGTTACGTAACCGCCATCAGTTCCCTGTAAATGACCTCCCCCAACCAAAAAGAAAGGATCTGGAATTCATTTTGGTAAGAGAGAGAGAAGTGAAACAAGTAGAAGAGGTTGCAGAGAAGAGGATCGAGCCCAAGACTGTAACTGAGCAACTAGATCGTTGTCACACTTGTCCAAGCATTGGGAAAGACTGAGGATAGCTTCATCAGCTCGCTTTCCAATACCAGATCATCCCAACTAAGCCTTACTATCGCCACCACATTCCTTGGACCTGTATCTTCATCAGGAACTAGTAAGTAGTATCTTGTATTGTTTCTAAACGCCATTTCTTGAACTTTTAATTCATAATAATTATAAGCTCACTCCTAGATCTACCACCCGGTAGCACTCTGCACCTAACTTTCATTCATCAACCCCGATATTACCCCCAAAGACAGTTTTCTCACTCTCTGAGTTTTCTCCATCACCCTACTACCCCCCAATCATTTATTACCATATAAACACCATAACCACCTTACAACTGACTTCCATTCGAAACCCCTAAATCACTGTCCCTACCGATATCGGCTATCTTCTACCGGTATCGGTGTTATAACTTGCAGTCAGTTATCCAGTGACCGGCATCGGTCACTGTGACTTATACCAAAACCAACCTTTCCCTTATTTACCCCCAAACAATCTCATATCTAGCTAGGTCTATCCTTGTAACTTGATCTGAATGCATCAATAATCGGTGACCAAACAAACATCATGACATTTTATTATTAGTAGTTTAGTCTCTATTGCTTTTAATAAGGTACCTAAATCATGATTTCGCAATAGCTTCTTTATTATCATTTGCATTAATTCATATTAAAAGGGGAACTGACCACCTTCGAAAGGAAGTCTAATACTTCCTGGGCCCAAGGCAGTTCCCTCACTTATTGTCTAACTAAGTCTGGTGGTCTTGTATTCTTACTTACAGGTAGTCCTTCCCAGACAAAAAGGAGTTCTTCACAATCGATATAATCTCTCTACGGTACGCGCCACCTTCCCCACAATCAACAGGTATTCCTCCTAGCCCTAACCCTTATCTGTTTCTCAAGAGAATGAAAGGATAGAAGCAACTCTGTTCCGGGACGAAATTCTGTGCGAAACATTTTGGCACGCCCGGTGGGAGAAATGTGTTTAGCGTAGGCCCACGTAAAGAGTTTGATGAGATCGACCTGAGGTAAGGCGTAAGTAAGTTGGTTGATGAGGCCCTACCATTATCCAACGAAATCTGCGATAGACTCGTCTTCAAATTTTTAGATGGCATAGAGGTCGATAATGGATACTTTCTTGGCAATATTGATGGAGAAGTGATCCAAGAAAGATTGGGCTAACTGGTTAAAAGAGAAGATTGAGTGCTGGGCTAAAGCACTGTACCAAGCTCCAAGGTAGGTCCTGATAAGGACATGGGAAAGGTATGGAGTAGTAAGGCATCATCATGAGCAATCAGATAGCAGGCATGTCTGAATGATCGCAAGTGTTGTTGAGGGTCCTCCTTACTATTAAAGTGAGTAAATTTCGGTAATTCCCATTGAGGAGGATATGTATGAAGGGGGACAGAAGGATGAATGGGCTCCTGACAAACTTGCTCGTATGTCAGGGTGTTACGACTTCCTGAAACAGAAGCCTCAAGATTTTGCATCTTGTCCATCATCTGTTTGATTAAATCATTGGTTGGGTTAGATGATGGTGCTGTCATTGTAAACAGAGGAGGATTGGTCCAAGAGCCGCTACTAGACAATGGTGGGATTGAATGTTGATAAGATAATGGTGATGAATTTGTTGAGGCAACCGAATAAAGGTGTCCTATATAAGAGGTTGAGGCCACCGGATGAATTTGTGGAAATGAAAAGGTGGGCGGAGCTTGTGAGGGAAAGCTCGTGTGTATAGGTGGCAGAGAGCAAGTTATAAAAGAGACAGTCTGTGAGAGAGATGAGGTAGGGTCAGTGGATGGTAGTGATATGTGGGGCCCCAGATTAACGAAAGGAAAGCCAATTGGTGTAGTATGAACCACCAAAGCCACTGAGCTGGGAGACGGGGCTAAGGATGAAGACGGTGAGGTGGAGTTATTAGGTGGGGAAGGGGCTAAGTGAGTGGGCAATACTAATAGGCATACCAACGAGGAGCTGACCGTCGGGTGTACGGTCAGGGGTATGAGACAAATAATATTGTACGGTGCTAGGATTAGCATCCAAAAATTTCAAAATTCCTTATCTTCTACAGGGATCTTGGGAAAATTACTGGTATCTGTAGGATTCCCCATAGGATGCGAAGGGGGTGACTCAGGAAAAGGCACGGAACAGGCATGTGAAACCATGGCTGCAGCTTGTTTCGGGTGATAACAACCATGGACAAGAGGAAATAACAGGGATTTAATCAATCCGGAATAGAAACAGCAACAAAATGTTGGAATTGATAGGTTGCTGGTTTGTCAAGAACTGTTAAACACAGTAATCGATATTGGTCAAATAACTGATGTCGGTCAGAATGTAGCCGGCGTCGGTCAGTTAACCGATGTCGGTAGTATAGGACCGGTGTCAGTCACTGTGAAAGCAAAGAGAGGATGTAAGAAGCTTCTGGTTTGGGGATAACAATGCTTAATATACCTACCAAACTGTCTTGAAGTGATCACTGAAACAGTGTATGACAGAGAAACAGAACTAAAAAACAAGCAAGATGCACAAGCAAATCAAGAGACTAACCCTAGGATTAGTTTTAATCACTTTGGGCTTATGCCTTAGACGCCAGATGATGTCAATCCTAAACAAAAGACCTAAGGGAGATGTCAAGTTTGTTTTGGCTCATAAGGCTACCTCAATCGGGCGGAGGAATACCACGGGAAGGGGGGATGTTTGAGCTGTTGTGTTGATTATGATGTGATTTGGTATGTGTTGTGCAGTGAGAGTAAGATTAATTTCTCATCAATACCGTGGATATCACCCCCACGTGTACGACCTGTTACTTAATCTACGTTCACTAGAATTAAAAATAGCAAGCAAGAATGTGATGCACGTGTTTTAAACCCAAATCGAAAATGATATTCGATGAAGCAAAGAAGATGACTTTCACTAATGCAAAGATGTGAAAGAAAGAAAAATTCTTTTACCAAAATGACAAAATATTTTGTGAATATTTAGAAGAAAGAAACAGCAAGTGTGCTCCCTATATGAAAGCAAGCAAGAAAGAAAGAAACCCGAAAAGGGTCCCACCGGGCGTGCCAAAATGTTTCACACAGAATTTCGTTCCAGAATAGAGTTGCTTCTATCCTTTCATTCTCTTGAGAAACAGATAAGGGTTAGGGCTAGGAGGAATACCTGTTGAGTGTTGGGAAGGTGTGCGCGTACCGTAGAGAGATCAGATCGATTGTGAAGAACTCCTTTTTGTCTGGGAAGGACTACCTGTAAGTAAGAATACAAGACCACCAGATCTTAGTTAGACAATAAGTGAGGGAACTGCCTTGGGCCCAGGAAATATTAGACTTCCTTTCGAAGGTGGTCAGTTCCCCTTTTAATATGAATTAATGCAAATGATAATAAAGAAGCTATTGTGAAATCATGATTTAGGTACCTTGTTAAAAGCAATAGAGACTAAACTACCAATAATAAAATGTCATGATGTTTGTTTGGTCATCGGTTATTGATGCATTCAGATCAAGTTACAAGGATAGACCAAGCTGGATATGAGATTGTTTGGGGGTAAATAAGGGAAAGGTTGGTTTTGGTATAAGTCACAGTGACCGATGCCGGTCACTGGATAACCGACTGCAGTTATAACACCGATACCGGTAGAAGATAACCGATATCGGTAGGGGGCAGTGATTTAGGGGTTTCGAATGAAGTCAGTTGTAAGGTGGTTATGGTGTTTATAGGGTTAATAAATGATTAGGGGGGGGGGTAGTAGGGTGATGGAGAAAACTCAGAGAGTGAGAAAACTATCTTTGGGGCAATATCGGGGTTGATGAATGAAAGTTAGGTGCAGAGTGCTTCCGGGTGGTAGATCTAGGAGTGAGCTTATAATTATTATGAATTAAAAGTTCAAGAAATGGTGTTTAGAAACAATACAAGATACTACTTACTAGTTCCTGATGAAGATACAGGTCCAAGGAATGTGGTGGCGATAGTAAGGCTTAGTTGGGATGATCCGGTATTGGAAAGCGAGCTGATGAAGCTATCCTCAGTCTTTCCCAATGCTTGGACAAGTGTGACAACGATCTAGTTGCTCAGTTATAGTCTTGGGCTCGATCCTCTTCTCTGCAACCTCTTCTACTTGTTTCACTTCTCTCTCTCTCTTGCCAAAATGAATTCTGGATCCTTTCTTTTTGGTTGGGGGAGGTCATTTACAGGGAACCGATGGCAGTTACGTAACCAATGGCGGTCGAGTAGGAACCGATGTCGGTTAGGTCAAAGTGGCTATTTTTAGTAAAATAGCCATCTTTCCCTCCTTTTCTCCCGAGGGATCAGTTGTGGGCTTGGTCAAGTCATTATTAGGCTCGTTTTGGTGCGGGTGAGGGGTGATGAGTCATGGGTGTGGGTCTGGACCAAGTCATAGGTCTTAATTAGGTTGGTTTAGGGTTAGGGCTAGGTCACGATGAGGTGGTGAGGTGAGGTGGTAGGGTTGGAGATGTGGATTTATTAATTATAAGGTAATTAATAAATAATTAAGTGTGTAAGTTTTAGGTGGTGAGATAGGGTTAGGTTGCGGGACGAGATATGGGGTATAGGGAGTCGTAAGACCTAAATTTGGTTTCTACACCCTCAATGGACCATATGATAAGAAATGAGCAAGGAATCCTATTTACATGTATTTAAAACTTGAAATAAGCAAGAAATCTAACTAATAGCATTAACCTCTATTCTTGAAAGCTTAATAAAATGAGCCTAATAAGGATCTAAGCAATCAGTTTTGTTGTTTACTCCATGAGGGTGAATGAATCTCATTAAATGGCTACATGGCCAGGTTTAGCTATTCCATTACGAACCTAACATGGGTGCAAGATGAATCTCTTTTAATGGTGGATGACCCAAGATCAAATGTCTTATTATCTTGGCTAATGCAAATGAGCTCTTAAGCTTTCTTAGGCTTGTTTTGGCTTTAACTTATGTAAAGTTGTGTGTTTGAATGGGTAGGCTTAGCCTTGTATTTATAGTTTTTAGTTTGGAAGAATTTGGAATTTGGGTGCATGTGGGACTAAAGTCTAAAAATAACTTTAGGATTAGATTAGGATAAACATGCTTTAGGCTTAGTTAAGCTTGGTTTAGGCTAGTTAACTAGATTTTAGGCTAGTTAAACTTTGATTAGCAAGTGATTAGAGACCCTTTGAGAGTTGGGAGGGGTCTGGATAACCAATTGTGACTGATAGATAGCCTACGAAGCCAATAGAAGTGGTCTAGAGAGAACTAGAGAGGTTCTGAATGGTTGAAAGGAGAAATGTTTAGTTAATAAGAGAGAAAATAACCAAACAAGTTGAATATGGGAAGAAATATGACTGAAAGAGTGTCGTTCATGGGCATCCGAGAAGGGAGCAAAGAAGGGTTGCTTAAAGAAATGTCGTCAATCAGTTGAATTGGAGGAAATGCTAAGTGTAAGCATATTTTAGGTGTCTACAAACACAAACACGCATAAACTGTATAACATTGTAACACGTTATTTGAGAGCTCAATAAGCTGAGAGTTGTCATCTTGGAATACGAGGATTGTCAAAAAGAGGATGCATGTATGTTGATGATGTAATCCTTCCACCATCTTTAGAATTTGTGAGTAGGAGCATTTGGTTAAAAAAATGAAACATGAACCTATGAAGAGAGGTAAGTATTAAGATAATGTGAATGATTTTGCTTCCCTGGTAAGTTGATTTTATGTACTGGATGTAAATAGAGCCTTAGCTGAAATTAGGAGTCATGACATCAAGTTTAAATAAATTTATGCCAATTTTTTTGTATTCATGTCCCCATAAACCTTCACTAAATATTTTGATAGGGTATGTGATTTTAAGGCCTTAAACATTGAATTTTATCCTTAAATTTTGAAGCAACCAAGTTCACAGACTCTTTGAAAAGATTCAACAAGAATTCTAGGTTTTTTGTTGGAGGATTTTTAAGTTATTTTTTCAATTGGTTGTCCTAGAGGCTATCTCAGTTTAAAAACCTAGGGTTTTACTATGATTGAGGAGTTAAAAGGCTCAAACGGTGGAATTATGGATTGAAATGTGAAACATAACATTATTGTAGATTGCTTTCAAGGTATATTGAGAATTTAAGGAGTAAGAGTGGTGTAGAGCCATCACTCAAAGACACATTCAATAGAATATTGTATCTATACAATTTCAATTCAATCTCTGGATCACTAAATAAATCCATTTTAACAAGTTAACATACTTCAATTTTGATCTTAACACTTATTCTCCACTTTATTATCTAATAACCTTATTTAAATGATTATAGTGCATGTTGTGAGATCAATTAAAAGGGTCAGTCCCACTAGTAAATGTAAAATAAATTCTTACCTTCTTGAGGACTACTCAAAGTATAACTCAGTCCCACTAGGTCTTTATAAACTTATGCAGCCTACAATTCATTAACTACAAGTATTATCCAGGACCCACGGGAAAGAGGAGAATGAGGAGATCGGCATGGACCCCGGTTTACAAGTACGCAATTAAATATCACTTGATTATGTTTTTTGCATATACATGAACATTTAATTATGATTTATTTTACTACTTTCTACAACTAATTTAATGTGCAAAGATTACAAGCGTCTCCCAGTGGCCTCAAGAGAGAAGGGCAGGAGAATTTTCTGATACAGGAGGATTTGCAGCTAACCTCTATGCGAAGTGGAATCAATATTCTATGTTGTTGATTTAGTGTTAAGATATAAATAGTATTAAAAATAGGAATAAATTTATACTGTATAAATTTATTTTTGTTTAGACTAACTACCAAAATTATTTCAAAAGACTACTAAATGTTCCTATGATGTAGCCCTCGTCCACTCTTGCTACATCTGCAGTTCCTGACACGGTGTCATCTATTGGTGATTTGGTGGATGTCTGTATGTTTGAAGAATTGGTGGGCCATGGAAAAATTCACAATGTTGGTGCTGATGCAAATTTTCATGGGAGGAAAGTTCCATCAGATTGTGTCGTTGTTAATATCTTCAGTGTCACCGATCTTGATTCCCCTCTACCATTTCCTACCTCTTTCGCAAACATGCTAGTAGATGTTATCAATAGCTATACAATTTTTCCGCTTTCTAAAATACATCTTAGCTAGCCACCTCATTCGGTAATAGCTTGTTTTGAAATGTTTTACATGAATTTTTGGCTTTGTATTATTATTAGCCTATATAAATTATAGTATAACAAACCGTTTAAATTTTCCAGGATGATGCGGTACCCACCAAAAAATCAAGGTGAGAAAAAATCACATGATTGACACCAGAAACGATACATAAAAACCCAAAAATAAAGAATCATACTTTGAAATAATTACCCCCCTTGAATGTACTAGACAATGGAGGAAATTTTGATTTCATGCTACTAGCAAGAATTATTTCAAAACAATAACATTAATTTAGTAACAAAGTTTTAATTGATACAATTGTAGCTTGTTTTAATATAATAACACTAACACTAAAATGTTCTTTAATTATTTATTTGTTGGATTTAATCATGATTTTAGTTTTCATAAGTGTTTTTAGTTTGAATGTGCCATGTTGTATCACAATGGGTGCATTATTCATGATTGTACTTTTCACAAATGTTTTTTGTTTTAGTTTGTCATGTGGCATCGTAATGTGTTGATTATTCATGATTATATCTATCACATATGTTTTTTATTTGAATGTTCCATGTGGCATCACAAAAGAATGATTATCCATGATTATACTTGTCACAAAGGTTTTTTTGTTTGAATGTGACATGTGGCACCACAGTGGATTATTTATGATTATAGTTATCACACTTTTTTGTTTTTTTGTTTGTCTGTGGCATTTGGCAACACAATGACAGCAACAGGTAATCATCACATCTTCTCCCCACCTTATTCAACCATCATGTGAATTAGAAAAATACTTAACACGTTAACCATTTATTTACTCTATTTATAGCATCAGACTAATGTTGTTTTTTATTTGTATTGCAAGTGAGATTTGAATCCATTTGTTTTCATCCATCAAGCTTAGTTAAGGTAATTTTGTATTTTTCATTGGTTTAGTTATCAAATTTGTAATTAAAGGTGACATTTTTTTGTCTACAAGTTCATTTATTTTTACTAGTTTATTTATTTTGTTGCAAAGTTGAGGTGCTTGTTCTTGTGTGAGCAACACATTTTGTTTATGAGCTAACTTTGATTGTATATCTCATTTATTTTAAAAGATAGTGTCAAAATTTCCTTATTCCATTGAAAATACTCTCCTTGTTAATACTTTGAAGTCTCAAACACATATTCATTGGTTTCCATTCCTAAAACTCGTGCCCTAGCTATAACTAGACTATGCACAACAGAATAGCCCGAGAACACGTAATGTTTAATAAATTTTTTGATGCATGCTTTCAAAGCATCAAAATTTAGTAGGTCCATGAGACCTTTTACATCAAAATAATCTTACCAGTAATGATGAAGTCTCGTGAATTTTCCTTTTTTAGCATTTCGTGCATACCTATCTTGTAGATACCCCTGGTCACAGTCTGAAAACACTTTCTTCTCAAGCTTTCTTTTATTCACAATATTTAATTCTTGGTGAAATACACCTCAATATTTTGATCCCATCTTATAACATCCTTTCCATTCTAAAATGACTCATAACAAACATTAATACCACTCAAATCTTGTATTCAAATTACTATTCACAGATTAATCTCAGTCAAGGTTATACTTGCATGCAAAAAGGAGATAAAAAATTCTTTAATCCCTAAGTGTTATGAGTGAAATTCATTACCTTCTCTTTGTTTTAATCATCATCATGTTATTAGTCATGTCTTATCATTACAAAGAAACCAAACAGAGGTGTCAACTTGATCTCAAAAATCCCTATTTTTCCATTTTCTTAACAACATGGTTTATTTATCACATCAGCAATTGAATGTGACATTTTCTTTCCACAAGTTCATTTATTTTTACTAGTTCATTTATTTCATTATATATTTTAGGCATTTCTTCTTATGTGACTAGCACATTTTTTTTATGAGCTAAATTTGATTGTATATCTCATTTATTTTAAAATATGATGTCAAAATTTCCTTATTCCATTGCTTCATTTTAGATCAGATAGACTTCCAGAATTAGACAAAAAAATATGTTGGTTGGATATTTTGTCAAGCCAAAATATGAGGTTCAACCATAGTACATGGGACTAAATCCCTCCTCAAAAATAGGTGAGGTTGTCTGTTTATTACTAATCTAAAACACAGCAGAAATAATATGTACAATATTCACACTAATTTAACCATTCGGGTTGGGATAGAATCCCGAAATCCATATCCACACTAGGTGAAGATATTGTTGTTTTTATAAATGGAAAGGATTAGAAAGGAAATTATTATTATGGAAGAAACACAATGGAAAGGAAATGAGAGGAACGTATTTTCTTTCGAGTAAACACAGATCACGAAATAATCATACGAGTTTTAGATAACAAATGTAATGTTTGAAATGATTAGAACAATCAAGATGCTAAACAAAGAATAGCTTAAGATTATGAACATAAGAACAATATCTTAAGAAAGATACATCTCACAACACAAAGTTTGCAAAATAGCATCAGTTTCTATTCCTCAAATGATTAAAAGAAAACGAAAAGTTTTTCTTCTTCACAATAGTTCTCAATATTCCAAAAATCTCAACCCTTTGGAATGCATAAGCATCCCTTATTTATAATAAAAAGGAGTTGAGAGAAAATAGGATAAATCCTAGAAAATAGTCCTTTTAATGAGAGTCCTATTTTTCTTGACTCTCACGTAGGAGACCAAGTCAAAATTTTCTTCCTACATGACGAAACAAAAATGAAAAAGACATGTCAATTTCAGGATTGAAATGACATGAAACATTATGCCTATTCTGTTTCATCATCTTTGTCTTCCTCCAACAAAGCCTGCTTGTCCCAAAATTCTTGGAACTTTTGGATTATGCCCTGCATCTCATCTTCATCAGCCATGGTGGAATGATCACTCAAACTTCACATGTTTCCTGAGTATCGCTCACATTACCAGGAAGTTTCTTCAGTCTCTTGTTGAGTTTCCTCAGTGTTTCCAAAGAATGTTCAATCTTCACAAACCTATCAATGATTTCTAGGCCGAATCCATAAGTTGGTTCATGCTGAATTGATTCTTGGATCTTCTTGTAAAGATCATCAATAGGTAGAATACTTGAGCTTTCATTCAACACCTTAGGTAGATCTTGATTAGCTCTTCTTCTATGTCATTCGTGCCATCAACCAATTGATCTCTTGATTCCCTCAATTTGCTGCAAGCTTCATTGAGAATCTTTATTCTGAATCTAATGGCTTTGGTCAGTTGAAAATGCTTGTCCCCATGTGGAATGATGCCTTCTCTGACCAAGATGTGGGATGGAACCTATTTCAGCGTATGGAGAGCTTCAAATTTCAACTCTAGGTTCTCGATTTCTACTAAAAATTCATCATCCATTTTCTCTCCATCCTTCTTTATATCCTCCAAGGATTTGTAGACTTATATGGTGTCATCAATGACTTCTTTTCCTTGTAGGAGCAGCCTCTGGATCCATTCATTGACCATTCTCCCCTTCTCATTAATCTTCTCAATCATGGGTACCGATGAGAAATCAAACCTGATAGGAGTAGAGGATGATGGTGTTGACTCAGGAGGCTTTGAGAGCTTGAGTAGTACTTTTGTCAGCTACTCTACTTTCTCTTTTAGCTCATCTCTGTTTGCCTTAGTTTCCTTTAGCTTCTGGCACAACACATTCATGGCATCTTGTGCATCCTGTTGTGCTCCCTCCATTGTTACTTTTCCTAGATCAACCCTTGTGATTTGATAATCAATTATGATTATATCATCCTCGGTTTTATTAGCCACAGGAGTGGAAATTTCCACAAACTTATGCCATGAGACATCTACTAAAATCCTTGAAACTATTTTGGGTTTCTTGGCAGACTTGGTAGGAGTGACCTTGAGGGAACTGAAATCAAAGGCTGGTAGGGGAACTACCACCTTCCTCTTCCTTGGGGTCTGATCTATTAACCATTGAGGTGTATTGGAAGAAGTTTCTCCCATTGTAGGTGTTACGGTCACATCCTCAGGTGGAGGAAGGTTTGCTTGTGAAGTGGTGGTCACTACAAGTGTAGTGTCCATGGAAATGGACTCAGGGAATGAAGGCACAGAAGGAGGAGGCATATCCATGGTTAACTAGGGTCCAGTGGGGAGAGGTGAGAGGCCAGAGAAGATACTAGCCATGGCTGAGGAACTTGGTGAAGAAACCTGAGGCAAGGAAGGCTGAATGGGAGGAGGTAATGATTCTGAAATTAGAGTTTGAGAGATAACAGGAAGACTTACCTCTGATGAACTGTCAACCACAAGAGGAATGGAAGGTTGACCAATCTCTTCTCCTGAAGGAAGATTTCCTTGTTCTGGTGGTGGAGGTGAATCAAGAACCTCAACCATTTATGGGAGAGTGGCCACTGATGTGTTCCCTTGCTCTTCTCCCTTTCTGACAAACTTAACCTTTATTGGCCTCTTGGAAGGGTTCTTATCCTTTTCCTTTTTTCCCTTAGAGGGTCCCACTTCCAAAGTATCTAGCTTTGAAAAACTCCCTTCTTTATAACTCATTCCCCAAGAAATGAGCCATGCCTTAGTACGGGAAAGAATTTGAGCAGCTCTTCCTGCAATAGAAGCTTTCTCAGTGATGGACCAATCAATGGCTGGGAATACATATTGGTCTTCATTCAACCCATCATACGAGGCATCAAGGACACTCTCGTTGTCCTTAGTGCCTTTTGGGATGTCAGATAAATCTAGCATCTAAATTTCTTCAATTGTCAACCTGCTATTTTCCTTTCTTCAGATGGCAACTTCATCTCGAAGATCAACCCAAATGTCTTCTATGTTGGGCACATGTAGATATAAGGTCCCGTATGACTTAAGGACTCCTCAGAAATCAAACCCATCTCTATGCTTCATGTGCTTCTTCAACTTGTCCTGAAGCTCATGCACCACATTCTTGGCTTTAACCACTGTTGAGCACATGTACCTTCTGATGGAAATAGGGAAGGATATGACGTAGCCTTGTGTTTACTCTATTGGAATTTGTGAAAATCCAAAAATTGTCTAACCAACTCCATCAGTATTAGCTTATCACCTGGGAACCTGGGCAAATCGGAAAGGATCACCCAGGTACATGACCACCCGAAGGTATGTGAACTTCTTGAACTACAAGAAGATACAACCCCATTTTGATACTTCAGCCCATGCCTCATCAGAGACTCTTCTCTTTCTTAAATCAGGGTTCAACATGCAGATGTTCTCATAAAAGAAGGCATCATTCACTCTTCTAAATTGATCCTCAGACCCCTTCATTGTCAGCTAAGGGAAATACCGATATATATGTTTGGTTGACCTATCTTCCCTTTAGCATCCAACCCTGGATAATTCCTCATGACTGCTGCATAGGTGACATATGATGACATATAAAACTTTCCAGTAGTCAAGACTGTCTTCATCTGGGAATCAATCTCATTACTTATAAGACTGCTCCAATCAATCCCTTGTTCATTCTTCTTTATAATGACCATGAATTGATACATCCACCCTTGGAAGTCTCTTGACTCGGGGAGTCCAAATACTTGACTCAATAGGGTGATGATGTCACTGATTTCAAGGATGAAATCACTCCTGGGGACAAACTTGGGAAACCTAGAGATGACTGGCTTGGCCTTGATCAAGAACTTTTTATTCACATGCTTGAGTTAATGCAATCTTCTTGATCTTTGTCCCAGGATTTCTGTGCTGACTTAAGATCTACATCAACATATTCCTCAAAGTTGGGTAATCTTAAGAGGTCATCAAAGTAACCTCCATCCAACTTCACTATGGTTTCTCCTGCTTGATTTTTCACTGAGAAGAATCTGAGTCATAATTAGAAGCACAGGACAGAATGAACTCAGGGCATTGAGCAGACATTGGGAATCCTGCTGCATAAGAGGGAGGCCACTGTTGGTTATTGACTTCATCTAGGGACTCTGAGAAGAATCCTTGGTTTTTTTCCAAAAGTCCTCCATGTCTATGTTACCAAGCTCCATGTCTCAGATGTCATAATTGCAATCTATGTAGGAAGGGGATTCCATTTTCTAGTACTTGTACTTCATCTTTCCTGACCTTTCTGACTTATCCTTAGATGATCTAGGATCCGACATGAGAAGTCCTGAAGAAAGAATGCCTAGATAACTTCTGTTTGATCAATCAGGCTTGGAAGCTTGCTGAGCAACCCCACAGACCTGCCACACTAACCAGACTTTGAGACCATGTCAAGCACTTCATGAAACCTGACACACTGCAATGTAAGAAACTAGGTTGTGTCAGACACTTCATGAAACCTGACACAAAGGTGGAAATCAGGAGATGTTGAGCAAGAACCTGACACTCTGTGGAAGTTTGTCAAACAATTTGGAGAAACCCAACACAAGAGAAGTTGGATGATGCTGAGAACTTTCAAAACCTGATACACTGGGAAACCAAATAGTGTCAGACACCCTGTAAAACCTGAAAAAAGGCATTAGGTTTCTGGGATGTCAGAACAGGTAAAATTTCCTCCAAGCTTGTAAGTTAGGTTTTATAGATTATTCTCAAAAACCACAAGAGTATATCCATGGAAGAAAATAAGAAAACACCCTAGGATGAGTTTTCAAACAAGGGGTTTCATGGAAATTCAACAAAAAAATGAAGAACACAACCGTAAACCCTAAACCCAGAGGAAATAAAATAAAAGAGGAAAAACACCGAAAGAACACTTCAAAAACAAACCCAAAGATCACAAAATGATAAGAAGAGAAAAATACCTTCAATAAATTCAAAAAATGATCGAAGATGGCTCATAAAATCGATCAAGAAGTTCAATCAGGTTTGGAGGTCGAAGGAGCATGTACGAAAAATCCACACAGTGAAAATATGTCAGGTAGAAATGACATGTAAAATTGGACTATTTATAAAACCCTAGCATTTATTACACCTCCTCCGACATGTGTGCCAACTAACCGAAAACTCGGCATTAATGCCATGTTGTCATTCTCAGCACTTCTGAAAATCCAAAACAAAGGTTTTCTTAACAAATTGAGTTTCGGGAACCAACCGACATGAAGCATGTAAAAGACATGTCTAGATGCTATTGAGTTCTGAAAACCCGACACAAAGGATCATTTCAGGTTTCGGGTTTTGGGAAACAAGCAACATGTAACATGTTTTTTGTAAAGTATGTTCCGATGCTCGTCGGGTTTCGAAAACCCGATACACTGGCATGTAATCGGGTTTCAGGTTTCAGAAGACACTCGACATGAAGCATGTAAAAGACATGTTTCCATGTGATGGAAACCTGAAAACCCAAAAATCTCCTTCAAAGGGCATTTTTAGGAGGATTTTGTTTCTCTCAATTTTAGCTGAAATCACTAAAAATGAGAAAATGGATCAAGAAACTCAAACTAGTTCTCCTATAAAAATAGACTGGATGGTGGACCCTATTCTCTCAACTCAGTTCATATCACACATTAGAAGATCCTAGATTGATGCTTCAATGAACATGTAAAATCATCTCTATGAACATTCCTAGAATGCAAGAAATGGTTCAAGGGATTAAAGAACATCATTCTTCCAATCTTCATGAATATACACAATACATGGATAATGCGTTCATGTATCATTTCCACACATTTGAAGCTTTCATACAGTATTGAGAGTCATTTCTCATAATAAAATAGAGCATCATTCTTCCAATCTTCATATATCCATTACAAAAACTTCAATCCTCCTCCTCTTACATGAGGATCAACCCTTTTTTCCTCCTATTTTCCTTCTATTTGAATGACTATCCCAAGGATAATTAACTTCTCTATTCATCATCCTAACTAGGTTTCACTAACTTGTAATTTCTTTGAGTTAACGACTAACATAGAGTTATGTCTTTCTTACATTTCTCAAGGACCCAAATATGAGTTATACTTCCTTTATTCACTTAACTTGACAATCCTACATACTCTGCCAACTCATATACAAAACCAAAATTAGCTAGAAATTATCTCTTCTGTGGTATACACATAGTGTTTATATCACAAACAACACTACCACATGATAATACAAAGGTCCGGGTATGCCTCTGGATACAAACAAAATATGGGTATATGTAAATAGTTAACAAATGATCATTCATTAATAAATGATCATATACTTTCAAGAAATCTTATCACAAGTTCTCAACCTTTTCCAATTCTAATAGACTTAGCTCTAGAAGAAATGAAGATACCTCTGGAACCTCATAAAATAGTTTCAGAAGTTACAGCCTTTGGTTCCAGAACTCATTCAAAGAGTTCCGGAATCATAGGATTTGCAGTGCTCAACAAGATGGAAAATAGGATTTGCATGAAAAAGAAGCCTTAAATTAGTTATGCACACAATATCATGACATCCAACTATAAAATGTTTATTCTAATACATTGATGAAGATTATATAAAATACAAATTTTATATTAAATCTACACTGAACAAAGACTTCCACATAGGAATAATGCATCTAAATCAATTTTTCCTACACATAAAATTTCATCCTCCCTTCAATTTCATCTCCCCATATTTTAATGATAGCTCAAAAAAACTCTACATAAGTTGTTAGCACACATTTAAATCTTTCTCACACCATTTGAGGTGGAGCAAGGGTCAATGATGATCAAATGATTCAAATTAAAAGATCTAATAAAGAGAAGAGGGTGAAAACAAGTAAATGGAAGTCTCTTCCTGAAAAAAAAACCAAAAAAATAACAAAAAGGAAATAATATAAAAAAAATCTCTCAAAAGACCAACTAAAAACTAGAAATGGTGGTTGGTCCATTCAATAATTGATTTATTTTCAAATAAAATGATTTTTATTTTCAGTTGCTACGTCTAACTAACTTTTCCTTTCTACTTTTAGGGAGGATGAGTCAGCAGGAAAATTGGATGACGTCGATAGGAAATGGTAATTATATTTTGTTTCTTAGTAAAGGTCAAAATAAGTTTTTTTAATAATAAAACACTTTTGACTGGAGTTAGGAACCAGAGGGTTCTTAGGTCCCCTGCCTTACAAAATATATGATATTCGTAAGTATAAAGCAGGGTGATTTACATGATAGCAAATGAAAGAGGCCACCCTGGTACAAAATTTCAAAAACCATAGTATACTTTAACGAACTACTATAAAACTATTAATCTGAAATATCAACCACCTCCTCCTTCACGTGCTTGTTTTCCTCTACAGCTACCTCATCCCCTCTTCTACGAGTACTAGATCATCAAAAAACCTCACTAGACTTGGCAGCCTTCAGGATAAATTTCTAGGAGAATCTACATTGGTTTCCGAGTTGAACAATCTGGGGGCCACAAAATCGATAGGCTCTGTGAGATTGTCCAAGGCCAAAGGAGAGATATAAGATGGCTTAGATCCTTTCATCCTGAATTTTTGGTGGATTCTCACTCTAAAATGCCACAAGGCTTTGTATCAGTTTTCTAGTTCATCTACATATTCTTTTGCCATCCAGTGCAAACCACCAACCTCTGTGACCTGTAGGGAACTAGTGGGCATGCAAAACTCCCACATGGCTTCCTTTAATCCTATCGCATTGATCCAATTGGATCCCCATTAAGAAACGGCTGATCTATGATCTTTAGAAAAAATAGTGGCAAGTGGCTGAGTTTCAAAGAGGAGTGGTAAGTGACACTGGTATATGTGATAGAAAAGGGAAGCAAAAAATAATTTTGTGTTTTAAGCACCGGTCTTCAACAAATGTCAAAAAAATTGGTGAACCCTGATTTTTACTGGCCTAGGGCCCTTAGCTAGGTTCAACACACTCAATTTATGAGGGTTCCTTGGCCTCCATTGTTTTATCATCATCTATGTATTTATTTGTATGGTGATATTTTGTATATTGTAATGTTGGTGGCTTAACTAACTCGACTCGTCGAGTCGATTCAACCTAGCCACCGAGATCCATTATTACTCCTTGCCACATTGAAATATCAACTTTTCACCTCTTATCTATTTACAACTTGAGCTACCCACATTTCTTCCTCAACGTTATTCCATAACTTTCCAAAATTATTCTCACTTACCATTTCATTCTCCACGCAGCATCTTATTTCCTATTTACTTCTAAGTCCAAACATAGCACTGTATTTAATATTCCACCACATTAAACCTACATGCCAAAACTATGTGATCCACATTTTAATTGTCAAAGGTATTGATTAAGACCGATGTAAAGTGTAAACCACCCCACATTTTAGTGTTTTAACCATCTTTCACGTAAGGGATATGGGATATCTCCCAAACTTAACAAATGCAATTAAATGGTGAGCAGTGGGAATTGAACATACAACCACTACGTTAAAAAAAACTATTCTAAGTTGTTACACCACAATGTGTGGAAAAAATATAAAGAGAGGTCATTGGTATTTTTAAAGGATAGAGACAGGGTTGTAAGGTAAATTGGAGAATTTTGGGAGATATAAGGAGATTCATCCAAAATTTCCAAAGGAGATTGCCATCAAATTGTAGGAATAAACTATTGTAATTGTTGGAAGGTCTGTACATGCTCTTGTAATTTTTTTAGCATTATTTTAATGGATCGGTCTTTATTTGGACCCAGAGATGTAGGTGCATTCACCGAAATCTGTTGACAAATTGCATTTTTGTCTCTTCTCTGCATTTTCAGTATTTTATTCTCTCTTATTACACAGACTTTTAGATTTTAATTAATTATTAAAAATGGAGAAAGGGCATAATGTTTAAAATTTCATCTAGTAAATCATTTTATAAAGAAATTTAAAAATGTAACTTCTCATGATTACAAATCATGTTGGTATCATAGTTTGTCTATGATCATTTTAACAGCTATTTTGGATTGCATGTGTGTTGAATGTTGACAAGGTCTTGTTCCAAGAAAGGTGAAGGATAATTAGCAGTGTTTGATTCATATTTTGGATCAAGGCATTCCGGAAGGACAACTATGGCAGAAGAAGCTTCACATAGTCCAACAAGGGCCGAGGAGAAGAAGAATTCTATAGGTCCTTCATGCGAATGAGCGAGATGGTGGAAGAATTATACCAAGATCGTCTAAGGGCAATGGAAAAATAAGCAGATCTAAAAATAGAAGAAGAAGGGCCATCCACTCCACCTAGACACATTTCCTCCTCCACAAAGGACGGTAACATAAATTCTAATTCTTTTCCTTCATTGAAATTGGATATTAAGTTTGAATTGCCAATGTACAATGGAGAGCTTAGTGTAGAAAAACTGGAAAACTGGATCAAGCAGATTGAAGTATATTCAGGGTTCAAAGTATTGTTGATGACGAGGCAAAAATCCATTTGGCTACTCTTGGAATGGGTTGTATTGCACTCATCTTGTGGGAGAGTAATATTCAGGAGGCTGATGTAAACAAAGATAAAATAGCTTCCTCTTGGAATGATTTTGTTTCTATTTTAAGACAACAATTTTATCCTTTGGTTTATATGCATCGAGCTATGATGGATTGGAAAAATTTATCAAACTAAGGGAAAAAGTGTTCAAGATTATACACAGGAGTTTAGAAAGAGGATCTTATTCTTGGTATTTCCCTTCATACACAAGAAACACTGTTAAAGTATATTGGTGGGTTACATAGCTATTTGAGACATATGATTCTCACGCTTAATCCTACTAACCTTGATGTGGTATGTGTACAAGCTACTCATTTGGAAGAAAAAGGGAAAACAACCAAAGATTATTCCTTTCCAAAACACAAGGAAAATAAATCCGACAGCAAAGGAAAAGGTTCAAAAGAACAAGATAAAGGAAAGGGTAAGAATAAAAATATTTCTACTGTTACGAAAGAAGGTGAAAATCCATTTTGCAATCATTGTAAAAAGAATCATGATGAGTCTAGGTGTTGGGAATTACATCCAGAACTGAGACCTAAATGGGAAAAAAATGGAAAGGAAAAGAAAACTAATGTTTTCGTGCAAGACCTTGGATTTGATTCTGGTAATGAAACTAAGATCACATCTATGGGTATAAAAGGTTGTAGTTCTTCCTCTCCTCCCAATTCTAGTTCATATATTATTGCATCTTCTTCTAACATGCAATCTATGAATGATGAAAAGAAAAGAAATGAGATTTTCCCCATTAGATTTGTTTCTAAGCATATAAAAATTGATACTCTATTTGATAGTGGATCTCAAGATAATTTGATTTCAGAAGAGGTTGTAAAGAAATTAGGACTTGAAACCAAACCACATCCTAAGACTTATCCTCTCGGTTGGGTTTGTGATAATGCAAAGTTACAGGTAACAAGAACTTGTAGGCTTAGATTTGCTATTATAGACAAGTTTGTAGATGAGGTTGATTTGGATGTTGTACCTTTGGAAATTTGTGGTATTGTCTTGGGAAGTCCTTATCTTTATGATCACAAATCAATCTTCTATAGGGAAGAGAATAAGTACTTTCTTGTTAAAGATGGGGTTGAATACATTGTTAGAGCTCATCAGGTGAAAACAAGTCTTTCTTTGGTAAATGCAGGGTAGATGAAAAGGCTTGTCAATTCAAGCAAGAATTTTGTACTCATGGTGGTGAAATCTAAAGAAAAAGACCATGACAAATCTTTCAAAGATTGTGATCCTAAACATTGTGATGATTTGGTTAAACTTGTTTCTAACTATGATGATGTGTTTCAAGATCCACAAGGTCTTCCTCCTAAAAGAGGAGTTCAACATGAGATTCAGTTGTTACAGGATGCACCTCTTCCCAATATCGACATGTATAAATTATTCGTGGTTGAAAATGAGGAGATCAAGAAGTAGGTGATGGAGTTGTTGGAAAAAGGAGTCATTCGTCCAAGTTCATCTTCGTGTGGTTCACCTATCATTTTAGTGCCTAAGAAAGATGACACATGGTGAATGTGTGTTGATTTTCGGGATCTAAATAAAATCATGGTGAAAAATCATTACCCTCTTCCTCGTATGATGATTTATTGGATCAGTTGAAAAAATGTTTTTTATTTCACTAAGTTAGACTTGAGAAGTGGTTATCACCAAGTTAGGATCAGTGAAGGTGATATTTAGAAAACTACTTTTAAAACTAAACATGGTTTCTTTGAATGGCTTGTTATGCCTTTTGGATTGTGCAATGCACCGGCTACATTCATGCATGTGATGAATGATGTTTTTAGGCCATTCATTGATAAATTTGTAATAGTCTACTTAGATGATATTCTGATCTTCAGTAAATCATGGAATGAACATGTTGTTCACATTCAGAAAGTTTTGGATGCTTTGCGAAAGGAGAAATTTTATTTGAAGATGTCTAAGTGTGAATTTTGAAAAACATATTTAATTTATTTGGGTTATGTTGTGGGACATGGTAAATTGAAAATTGATCCCGAAAACGTTGAGGTCATTGTTAACTGGCCTAAACCCAATAATGTGATGGAGGTTAGAAGCTTTCTAGGTGCAGTTCAGTATTGGAGAAATTTTATTGCTAACTTTCAATTGATTGCATCTCCTTTGCATTATTTGACAAGCATCAAACAAGTCTTTCAGTGGGGAGGAAAACATCAAAAGGCTTTTGACACACTGAAAGAGAATATTAGTACTGTTCAGTCTTGGCACTTCCATATTTGCAGTAATCATTTGAGATTGAGATGGATGCTAGTGATTATGCAATGGGGGCCGTGTTGATGCAAAATAGAAAACCTGTTTGTTACCATTTTGAGACCTTCACAAGTGTGGTAAGAAATTATCCAACTTATGATAAAGAGTTGTATGCTATATCTCAAAGTGTTAAAAAATGGAAACATTACTTGATGGGAAAAGAAACAGTGATTCATACCAATCACCAGCCTCTTTAGTACCTCCAATAACAAACCAAACTACAACAGTCTAGACACTTCTGTTGGATGGGTTTTCTACAGCAGTTTCATCTTGTGATCAAGTATAAGAAGGGTACACAAAATAAGGTTGCAGATATGTTATCTAGACCTCTAGTTGTTGCATCTATTCTTTTACAACATAGTTCTTTGGTTCATGATAGTTATAAGGAACAATATGCTAATGATGTTGACTTTAAAGAAGTGTATGAAGATTTGATGAGTGGTAAACATGTAGGAGAATTGGATTATCATGACATGATGGAATCTTGTATCATTCTAGTAAACTTTGTATTCTGCAGGATGAAAGGGTTCACATGGTTAGGGAAGCTCATACTTCTCTTATATCAGAACATTTTGGTATTGGTAAAACTATTGCACATTTATAGATGTATTATTATTGGCCTCGTATGCAAGAGTATGTAACCAACTATATAAAGGGATGTGTTCTTTGTGCCAAGAACAAGCCAAGTAATAGGAAGTTAGGAATTTACACTCCTCTTCATGTCCTTACGCATCCCTGGGAAAGTATTTCCATGGATTTTGTAGGAGGCTTTCCCATGTCATGGAGAAAACATGACTATCTATATGTGGTTGTGGATAGATTTAGCAAAATGTGTGTGTTGATTCCTTGTACTAAGCAAATTACTGGTGAAGGGACTACACACTTATTCTTTCAGTATGTATGGGTTCATTTTGGTTTGCCCACTTCTATTGTTTTTGATCGGGATTCCAAGTTTCTTGGGGAGTTTTGGTCATCTTTATGGGATTTGATAGACACTATAATAAGGAAAAGTATTGATTTCATCCACAAACTGATGGCCAAACAGAGGTCGTAAACTGTACTGTGGTACATCTTCTCAGAGGTTATTGTGGAAAACATCCTAAATTGTGGGATGAACATTTGTATTATGTGCAACATGCTTATAACCATGTCCATTCATTCTTCTACTATGAAGTCTCCTTTTGAGACTTGTTTTGGTTATCAGCCTAAATCTCCATTAGATTTCACTTTTTGGACAAGAAACTGTTGTTAATGGAAATAGTGACACTGACAAAGCTAAGAAGTTTGTGCAAGTGGATACAACAGGTCCATCAGTTTGTCCATGAACAGTTGGAGAAAATTCAAGCAAAATACAAGGCTAGGCATGATAAACATAGGACTGATCACAAGTTGCAGGTGGGTGATTCAGTTTGGCTTCACATCAACATGGAAAGATTGATAAGTGAAGGTAAAAATTTGAAACCAATTTGGTATGGTCCATTCCAAATTTTGGAAAAAAATTGGTAATAATGCTTTCTGATTAGATTTACCCCCTTACATATGGATTTGTTTAGTTGTGAATGTGGAAAATCTGAAAGTTGTATGAACCACCTATGATTATTGATCATGATGTTAATGTCTCGGTGCCTTCTGTTGATGATTTTTCTCTTAAGTGTATGGATGAGTTGAAGGAAGATGTCATTTTAGATAGGAAGGTGAGAACCTCGCGAAGGGGTGATGTGGAGTACCTTCGTGTGGGCTTGAAAGGAATACATCTGAGCAAGGTGAAATGGATGGAAATCAGAAAGGTGAGGGAACACTACCCTCACCTCATCACTAATTAAAAATAATTTTGGAGATCCAAAATTTTCTCAGTGTGGAGGAATGATCTAGGTGGATCCCCATTGAGAAAGGCCGATCTATAATCTTCTGAAAAAGGGAACAATTAGTTGCGAGTTTGGTGAAAGAATGGGGAACACATATAAAAGGCACATATGTAGAAGTTTTGAGTAAAATAATTGTTTTGGAGCACCGGTCTTCGACACTCAGAACAAATAAAAGGACCTCACTTTTTACTAGTCAGGGGCCCTTGGCAAGGTTCGACACACTCAATTATGGAGGGGTGCATTGGCCTCCATCATTTACATCATCCTTGTCTTGCTTTGTACATGTTTGCTCATATTTGTATATGTGTGTTCATATTTGTAATGGGGGATTAATCACATTGTAATTACAAGGTCATTATATTGAGCCAACTTGATGGGTAGCTTGACTCGGTGAGCTGAGCTAGCTCGACCGACCAAGTCAATCTACCCACCGAGCCTTCTATCTCCCTAACTCACCTCGCTTCCTCCTTATTTCTCCAACTTGTCACATATCTCCTTCTCCCTAACTCCTTGCCCCCTATGTCATCGTTGTGGCAGATAGGTACTCACCCTCCAAACTTGGCTCGACCATTACACTCCATAGTCAACTATTACACCCACACAGAAGCCTATTCACAATATGTAATTCATCCAACTGAGCTAATACCAACTCGTCTGACCACACGGTGGCATGTAAAGTATCCAAATTAGCCCATTCAACTCAGGTGAGCCAAAATTGGTCTTTAAGACCGATGCACCATGATAACCACCCCATATTTAAAACTATAAGCCACCCGTTATGTGTTAAATGTGGGACTTTTCCAAAATAGTAAAAATAAGTAAAGCATGGGTGGTGGATTCGAACCAGTAACCCCACGAGGCAAAAAGATAAGTCTTAGCTGTCACACCAAGCCTTTGCGAAGTGTTATAAAATTGGCTCAATGCTATTTGAAGAAGGCACATATAGGTCTGTGAACTAGGATGGAGAATTGTGGGAGGTAGAAGGATTTTTCATTCAAAATTTCCAAAGGGCATTCACCGAACTCCTTAACAAATTATATTTGTGTCTCTTCTCTACATTTTCAGTCTTATATTCTTTGTTATTATGCAAACTTGTAGATTTTACATAATTATTAAAAATGAAGAAAGGGCATAATGTTTAAAATGTCATCCGTTAATCATTTTATTAATAAATTTAACAAATGCAATTTTTCATGATTACGAATCACACATGGTGGTAGAAAATTAAATAACATGCTATCAACACTATTTCATCCTTGTCTCCACCAATAAGCAATAGATTTATCACGAACATTAATCTTTGTGTTCACCCTTGGGCATCCATGGCCCTGCACATATATGTCCCCTATCACGCTTCCAATTTCCTTGCCTAAATAACCCGATGGGATTCAGAAAACCTTCTTCACCCAAGTGGTGGAAACATGGCCATAGAAGGCCATTTCCTATATTTTCCCTTAAGATAAAGGCAGGGTAAGGGCATGAGATCCATTAGAAGATAGAAAATGAAACCCACAAAAATATGGAGTAGATAATGAAGATAGGCATGAAAATCAAAGGCTTGTGGGCTCAAGATAAAGGCCTTTCCCACGTTTTGACCTTTTATAAATTACTCATGCCTTAGGTTGGCTTCCCTTCCTCATATGACATCCAATCCTGGCCATGATGAGTGATCATTAGAGATTGTGGCATCATTCACTTGAACCACCCCCTAATTTTCTAAGAGATCCGTTGTTGAATTGGCTTCACGGTATACATGCCCAATTTTCCAAGTTAGCATGTGTGATTAGACTTAATTCTTGATTGTGTGCTTTATGAGTTATTAAAAGCACAATGGTAGAAGTGATCTAATATATCACTTCTAATGAAGGCCATCATGACCATTACTCAAACTAAATTATTACACCACCTTTGGAAAATGAACTGACATCATTTTTCTCATCCCGATATTCAGTTTTGAATTGGGAAAAGCCTTGATAGTTTGATATAAATTTGAAGCAAGGCATAGATAGAAGTGATTAACATTGAAAGTGTGGTGAGTTTCAAAGCTAAGTATAAAGGTTCCACAGCTAGTTCTTTTGACAGTGTGGGTCGTTGGGAAACATGAATTCTCTACAACCATGGGAATCAAGAATAAATCTAAACCAAAAGATGACACTCAACTCATTGCAGATACTGAAGTAGCAGCCATCTTTGAGCATGTGGGATGGCTATGGTTTCTGAATAAATTCTCCAAGTATAACGATGAACTAGAAATAGAATTTTTTATGAATTTGGAACAATTTAAAGCTAAAGTGAAAGGTTCTACAATTCCTTTTATTGTTAATATAATCGGTCAAATATTAGGTATTCCAATTTCCCATACACCAAACCCTGCCAAAGGATCTTTGAAATAACTAGTGGAAGTCATGTGCTAATAAGGTGACCATGAACCCCAATATATTTCACATCCAATAAATTCATAAAGGGAGTAAGGCGAGTGAGCCTTCCCAAAAATTTTGATAGAGTATCCTTTTGGGCAGTTAAATATCTCACCTGTGATGGCCAGTATGGTACTTTCGAGAAGGAGGTTGTTAAAATTTTAATCCATTTGAAATATGGAAACATAAAACAAGAGTACATGATAAACCTCCCTGAATTTGTTCAGACTATGGCCCAAAAGTATTCATGGCGTGTTGGCACAATTATACATCATGGTTTGGTTCGGCTAGTATGTGAGCATCACTTTCTCAATAATAAAAATGGGAAGGAAGCATGGATAAATTTTATTCATAAATTTATGAAAACCCCTTATGTAATCAGAAGGGTGATCCCAACCCCATTTACCCCTAAAAAGGACTTGGGAATTGGTCCATTGGAGGGAAAGAAGGAATAAATAGCAGAGGGTAGGGTGTCAAAAAGGAGAAGGATTGAAGGGACTGAAAGAGTAACTACCTTCCCTGAGGTAACTTAGGCCTCTCCAACATCTCAAGAGGAACAAATCCCTACCTATGACATACCATCCTCCAAACCCAAGGAACCAAAATATACTCCCATTAACTATGAAAATGTCAACATTTATGATTGTGAAATCCCACCTAGAGAAGAATTCATTATTCATTTCAGATCTAGGATCTCTAGGAGGAAGTCTACCTCTGAAGAAATGGTTACTCCTAAAATAAAAGGAAAAACACATAAGGAATCATTAAATTTTGAGGTACATGGGGTCATTAAAAGAGAAGCTACTAACATTATTGACAGTATGAGGATTTTACCTCCTATTGGAACTCAAATGGAAGAAAAGGAGCAATTAGTGATGGTAAATATGGAGTTAATAGGATGGGTATTTGAAGAGGTAGTTGATCTATCCATTCCCATAAATGAAGAGGATGATGTTGGAGGACAGCTAAGTTCGGAAGAGCATCTTACAGCTTGGAAGCTAAAAGGAAAATATCCTCTGATTGAGGAATAAGGATATCCAATTCATGTGGAGTTGATATGAAAAGATGAGAAATAACAGCTCAAGGAAGCTCTGTTTTTGTCAAGAGAAAAAATTATCACAAGGGAAAAAGATGAAGAATTGGTTTTTCTCAAACACAAAGTGGAAAATAGAGAAAATTGTATCCTGTCTCTACAAAATGAGCTAGAACATCTAAATACTTAGATGGAAAAAAAGAATAAAGAGTTAGAATTATTAAGACAACACTCAACAATTAAATATAGGGAATTGCAGTTGATAAAAGAATAAGATGATGATACATAAAAATAACTTGTTTTATGGAAGTCAAAAGTACTTGCTCCACAGGAGAAAATGGATCAAGAAACTCAAACTAGTTCTCCTATAAAAATAGATCCAATAAACCAAGTTGTTCAAATGGAATTATTTTTCTTATCAGTAAATTAGCTCTGGGATGATACTTGCAGGAGATTGAATGAATTGAGGGTAATGAATCAGGATTTGAAGGTTAAAATGGAAGAGGAGAAGAAGCAAAGGAAAGAATGGGAAAAACAATATGTGGAAGAAAATTCCAGATTCAAATGTGCAGAAAACATTCAGTTAGCATGCATGTTGGGGGGAAAATCACTTTCATGTAGGAGACCTTCTCCTGCATATAGTGTTTTCTTAGAAGAACAATTCATCAGATGGCAATTGGGAAGGCTTGCATGTGGCCTCCCACATGAGTTACAAGATGCGGAATAATTCATGTTTTTTTAATCCTTAGCCACCCCTGAACAAAATAACCTTCTTTGTGAATTACATTTGTGTAATTATATGTTGAAAGATATGAGGGGCTTCTTAATCAATTTGTATATTGGAGAGAGCTAACTTAAAGCATTCACTTCCACACTGCAAAGCCAAATAACTTGGGGGAAGAAAAATTCATAACATATTTGAAAAGCTAGCACAATTGGCCTCTACATGAGACCTCAGTATCCACATACATCTGTAGTAACCAAGGACTTCAAAACTCTTACATTTTGTGTACATGAATTAGTTAACTAAGATAGAGAAATGAAGCTAAAATAATCTACATTAGTTCCAAAGAAAATTAACTAAACATGAACCATCATGATAAGAACTTAAAGAGACTAAACATTATTTACATGCATATAAACTTGAATAAAACAAACTAACATGATAACAAGTTAAATCTCTATTCTCTATTATTTCTAAAATATAAACTATGAACCTATGAAGAACATAAGCAATCAAAATAGAATGGTGGACATCTCAAGAATTGAGAATGGAATCTCACCAAGAATGGCTACAAGTCCATTTTGGATCTTCCCATATTACTCAATTTTGAGTGAAAGGATGCAAGATGGAGAATCTTATTCCCAACAATGGAGAATGACTCAAGATCAAAATGTCTATAGTTTTCATTATTCAAAGCATGGTGTGCGAAGAAAGGAAGGAGCTTGGTCCTTTATATAAATTGAATGTTGGAGAGAGATGTAAACAAATTGGTGCATGTGGGATAAGAGGTAAAACAAGATTAGGAATGGATAAGGTTGTTCTGTATAAAAAGTAATTCTTGATTTAAAAGAGTTTAATTTTTCATTAGTAAGTCATGGGAGTTGGGGTATGTTTTAATTAATCAAAGGTGATTAATTAATAGGTAGAGGTAAGCTTATAGAAGCTAATTAGAGGAAAATTAGTATGATTTTCGGGATGTAAGAGAGGAAATTGATCCAATAAATGGCAATATTTATTGATTTAGAGTTCCGAGCATATTAATTAATAATAATTTATTAACCCAAGTGGAAGCAGATATTAATTAATGAAAGGTTGTTAATCAGACATCCTTAATGATAGGAATGCTAATTAATTAATGAAAGGTCATTAATTAACAAATATAAAGAGGAATTTTATATAATTAGTGGAAAAGCACTAATTATTACATCAGGAAATGAAGGATAGTTAATGCAGTCATCAATTATGGAAAAAAGGATAATTAGTGCAGTCTTAAGCATTAAAGTTGTGTAAGTGGATTTTAGGTGTCTACATTTTCCCCTCTTTGGGGTGGCGTAAGTGAAGCCACTTCAAAGATAGTAGACAAGTACAGGACAAATAAATAATTTTTTTGAAAAGATAGAAGAAAAATTAATAGAATGAAGGATGCCCCCTCGAGTGTCGATGGGGTGATGAAAGAGGTCGATCGACACTTGAAAATATGGAAGAAATAATAGAAGAAATAGAATAATTAATATCCCTATTGCCCCAAGTTTCTTTTGGAAGAATAGTGTTGAAAGAAGGAGAGTGATATAGAAGAAAAATGAATATGAAAAGAGATGGATATAGCTATCATCTTGCATGATGTAAAAACCTACTTTATTTCATCATTTTTCTTATGATTGACGTCATCGGTCCTTATTAAAATACGCATACAAAAAAGTGTAGCATAACATGAAAAGCTATGATACGAACATTTTTTCATTGCCAAAAATGTCTAACTCCATGCAACATACAAAATGCAATGCAATACAAGAAAGTAAACAACTCCCTAACATACATAATGCAAGGGAAACGAGAAAGTAAACAAACTAACTAACAAAGAAACATAATGCAATGTTTTTGTTATCAAGATTTGATTTCGACCTATGCGAATTAATGACAAGGGTTAACATATGGTACCCCAAGAAAGGATACATGCAAGGGGAATAATGGAGGAAAATTGGGTCCTATGAAAAGTAATCATGCACTATGAAACATTACCAAACAACTCATTATGCCAAAGAGTACCAACATAGTAAGTAAACTAGCTTTGTTAATAGAGGTAGATCAATGATCTGTGTAGTTGTGTGAGAACAAGTGAAAATGAAGAAAGATGCTTTTGTAAGCTATGTTTGAGTACAAAGACACGGGCTGCATGCAACCAAAGAGTGACATTTTGTAGGATGATTTTTTTATTGAAAAAAATTTTTTTTATTTTTTAGAAACATATTTAAATTTTTTGATGTTTTTTTTATTTTTTTGTGATTTTTGAAAGTTTTCTGAAACTATGTACTGGAAACATGAAGAAGTGTGGATTCCCCTAGATTTTTGATAGATGGAATTTACAAGGGTAGAATTCCACGTGCACATGTACAAGAAAGTGAAGATGCAAAAATGCCCCCTAACATGATTAGGTGGGAATATACAAAGGAAAAATCCCCGCATATATACAAGCACTGATAGGTTGGATCAAGGCCAAAATATAAATCTGATGATGGTTCAATGAAGTGTTAAGAAGGAGTAAAGATGCCCCCAACATAAGTTGGCCAAGAAACACATGATAGAAAGGAAGTAGAAGATTTTCTTATTAAAAGGGGACAAAAGTTTCCCTCAAACATGGAAAAAGGCACATCCTATACACATGGATGTTCTAAATGAAGTATTTTTTAAGAAAAAGGATGATATGAAAATATTTAGAGTTTAGTTGATGAAAAAGTGATTAGCCTAAGGCACAAATCATGAGACAAGACATGCACTAAAGCAAGAGTTTGAACAAGGTCCAAAAATAACACTTGGTAACATACTAATCCTATTTTCTCATCAAGATCCAGTGTGTGCACATGGAAATTAATTACCTCTTGAAGGGAAGATTTGATAGACAGTAAGTGAAGACACACTAGCCAATGTGTAGGAATGATTTATTTTGAAAGGTGATTTATGAATGGAGGGTGGAGGGAGAGCCATACATTGCATCGCTTCCAACCAAGTGTCCATAGCCCCTAATTGAGATGCATTTGATTCTAATCACAACATTTCTCTACTGCCATCAGGCATCCATAGCCCTGATAGAAATCATTGGAATACCCCAAGAGAAAGTTATATATCAATTGATTTTTCTTTTACCTTTTAGCTTTTTCTTTTGATTGATTGATTGATTCTTTTTTATTTCCTGAAAACTTATTTCAACTCTCTTGTTTGACAAGGGGTTAAGAACCACTAATGGCTTGATGGAAGGATATGGAATTGATTGTGATGATGACATTGGCTAGTGTCAACAAATACATCCAAAAATTCTTCACAACAAGTTTATTAGATGTAGAATTGTGATAGGATCTCTAAGAGGTCAAGTCATTCTTTAATTTACCAAGGTGATGAAAGACCAAGGTCAAATGGATACCATAGAGATAAATGTCACAAAATGTGTACGAAATAAGCTAACCAAAATATCATCGAAGAGATGAAAAAGGTGGATGACTTACAGAGGAATATGAAAGAAAGGGAAGAAATAACATCCATGTGTATGTGTACCTGATTGTAATGTTTGATCTTTGTACCTTTGATTTTTTTTTGTAATGTTTTGATGTTTTCTCATTTTTTGTATTTTTGAAATATTTTATGATTTTTTTTATTTTTTGATAATTATCGGACCATGAAACATGTCACTCTGCGTGATAGGATCCAACAACGATGTTTCATGATTTCCTTGATAAGAGAGACTAAGCATGTTTTCTTATCAAGTGTAATATTATCCCTGATATCAATGATCATGGTGAGATCACACTCAAAAAATGATTGTGATTTATTTTGAAACATGGGTTTTATATGTGGGAGCTTGAGCTCCTTATCCACAGCTTTATGCACTTTTTGCCATACTTTATGGTTTTATTGGTGTGAATTTTGGAATCGTGTTTGATTTTAGATTTTATGATCATTTGAGTTGTTTGGGATCTTTGGAGATCTTCAGCAGTTTTGATCTTATCTTGATAAAGAACATGTCTGGGTTTCTTATAAGCTAATGCATGACTTGTCTAATCCCTAAGAAGTGGGATAAGAATGTGGAAATTTAGAATTGATGGGAGGAATGTGAGGAATGATAGTGGGCTTATCACAATCATTTATAGAAGAATAATGTGATGGATGAAAAGGACATGGTCCAAGAATTAAAGAAGATGGGCTACCATAAAGGTGAGCCATGAATAGAAGATGAAGGCTACTAGGATGTAGCCCTAAGAATAGAAAATAAGGGATGCTAGGAAGTGACCCATAGATGTAAGATGATGGGCTACTAGGATGTATCCCAAGAATAGAAGATGATGGACTACCTAAGGGTGACCCATACATAGAAGACAAGGGGCTAGTTGGACGTTCCCCAAGAATATAAGGATGATAGTGGAATACTCAGAAAATGTCCCACAAATAGTCAGAGGGAGGGGTACTAGGAGGTGACCCATACCTAGATGAAGATGAAGGGCTACTTGGCATTGACCCCATAGGAGATTGTGATTGAGGAATTGTGATAGAAAAATATTTATTGGGTTATGAGAAGATAGGCCATGGATCAATTCAAGACCCATGAGTTTCATTACATAATGAAGAATGTGAAGATTAAAGAAGAAGAGGAGGATCAAGTTGCATGATATGAGGCTCTTCCTTTGTTTCTTGATAAAAAGAATCAACATTTTTCTCACAATACGTGGATACATGTAAGCCTAAAGAGAATCCTTGATCATAATTTGTTAGAGGTATATCTTCGTGTGCCCCTATAAATGTCTCATGATCACTCCTTCATTCTAAAAGAAATCAATCGGTATGGTTTTTGATCGACCACCAGGGGTTGATTGGAAGAAAAAGGTCCAACTAGTGTGGAATATTGAGAATATGTTTGATGATGATTGATAGAAGAAGATAAGGTGGAAGACATGAAGTAGACATGGAGCTAGATATCTCATGAATAGAAGAATTCGTGTGGACCTACCTATAGTATATCATTTTAAACTAGTAGGATTAAGTCCAAAGTTTGCATTTATACGCTTGGGAGGACTTCAGATGGTTGACTAGAAGACTTTGAGTCCCTTCAAATAAGGATGAATTCATGGGGATGTTTATGAAGGAAGAATAGGAGGACTGTGATTCGTATCACATTAATGAATCCATAGATTGTGAAGAAAGGAGGACTTAAACAATTTATTAGATGTTTGATTGGAGGGATTGGAGTCACACGAATCTTCAAAGGAGGAAGACGTTCATTGAGGTGACTGATAAAAGAGGTCTGTGAAAAGAAGGGGATGACTGTAATTGAAGGATTGCATTAGATGTTTTATAAAGAAGGTCATGTGAATAAGGGGAGGACCATGACTCAATAATTGAATTACATTGAATGATGAAGAAGGTCCTACGAAGATAGGGAGGACCATCAAAATTCAGTAGAATCACATTAGATGAATGAATTCGTCTAATTAGAAGTTTGATAGCAGAGGCCCTGCTAAGAAAGGGAGGACCGTGACATAGGAGTTGAATTAGATGAATGATGGGGAGAATTTATGGTGACACAAATTTTTAGAGGAGGAGAACATCGTTTAGGTGACTGATTATTCCTTATAAGAAGGTTGATTGGATGAAGTTTAGGAGACTGAGGAGAATCATAATAATAGTTTGGATCAGAATAATCAGGAGAATTAGAAGAATTAAATGAATAGTTTGGATTAGAAGCCTCTGAATCAAAAGGAATGTTTGGATTAGAAATAGAAGAATCATACCACCGACTATGAGATGAATATGGGGAAAGGCATAGCCGGATGGGTTCTCTAGTGTGAAGAACCAAATGAGGTTTAGTCATGATGGGCGTCTTTTGATGTGGATGTCAAAATGTTTATTCCTTATTGTCATATGTAAAAGGGACCTTGTGATAATCAATCATTATTGGCATGTTTGTTGGGTTCAAAGGCCTAGACCTAGATTGTATGATCAAACTTCTTCAAAGTGAAGAAGTATTTCATGTCGATTTGGGTAGCATAACGATAACCAACTAGACTTTTTTGTAAATATGGGGATGCTTGTGTGATTTTCCAAAAGGGATCTAAGGAAAACATACATCATGACTAGATTGATAATTTGTCAACAATTTAAAAAGGTTTGGAGGCGTAAAACAAGTTACAAGTGCAACATGAAAGATATAAAGGAAAAATTGATGTCCTTGATAGGAAATGTTTTTGCCAAGTCTTGAAAGGTTCAAAAATCACCATGAACTTAGGCAAAAACAAGAAATCAAGAGGATCAAAGGCCAAAAGGATTGTCCTAGAAATGAGTTTATAAATGGATAAACACAAGGAACAATCAAACTTCAAATTACAAATAAATTAATGACCAAAGAATAATGAATGATAAAGAATCAATGGATCAAAGTGATTTTCCTAAATGGATAAGTCAAAATGATGAATAATTGCAAGACACAATCACATGCAAGGTTTTTTTAAACCAATCAATCAATGAATTACTTCCTAAGTTATTTCCAAATGGTAGTTTTGACGTTTTAAGATGATCAATGAAATGTCACCACTTATGTCAAGTTCAAAATGAACAAGGTGTAAGTAATAACAAGAGGTTGATATGATTTCCAAAAAAAGTTATACTTAAAGCAAGTTTAAATCCAAGCAAGACCTAAATTCCAAAAAGTGGGGGTTATGAATATGAACAATGCAAAAATACCAATAAGATATGTTAAACAAACTTTACGAAAAAGTAAGGTATTAGTATCAAAATAATATTAGTACAATGCACACAAAGGTAATAACAACACCTTTCAAAATCGAGGTAATGTTTGAAATCAAACCAAGGCTAAAGTATACCAAGGAATTGTTAAGATGCACGTAGCGTAACGTTACAATCTAGACACTTAGGTCAAATTTTGCAAGAAACAAGACGTAAGTATCAAAATTGTGGTGATACGATACAAACAACGTAACACTTCAAAGGAGAATCAAGTGAAGAATCAAGCCTAACTACAATGACGATCTTGACTTGGGTATCAAGATCAAATGGCTATCAAGATATGAAAACATACCAACACACTTTCAATGTTTACCATCCAGTCTCAAGCAAGGATGAATGTAAACATGTGCAAAAGTGGTGGACACGATTGATTGATAACACACATATGGTTGCTCTTATTTTGATCAAAAAAGTGTCAAAATAAAGACAAAGGAAGTAGATCAAGTGGGTTGAAAAGTTTTTGGCCTCACTTCGACGAAGTTTCGCCTCGCCTTATGGTGAGTGAAAAACTAAGCAAAAGTAATGCTTCACAAATTTTGTGGTGAATGATGCATAGTTTGAACTTTGATGGACTCTCCCCTTGTTCGATAAACAAGGTTTTGACTCCAAAAAATTTCTCCCTTTGTGAAGGCTCTATAATAACAATTGGTTTGGTACACTCAAGTTGGCTCCAAGTCAATATGGCTTCCTAGGTGGTTCTCTCAACTAGGTGTCATAACTTATCTAATGCAAGATCAATTTACCAAGAAAGTCACACTAACTAGTCTTGGAGTATCCTGGCTGTACTTTACCTGATTCAAATACAATGAGCAATCAATGCATTCAATTGTATTCTCACTGGGGTCGTGATATGGATAACTTTTATGCTAAATATCACAAGTGTAAACTAGTCAAGTAGGTGTGCGGAGCACTTCCCGTTTCGTCCACAAGGTTCCCTCTTGTGTGGACTACTTTGGGGTTCCTAGGACCACCCCCATTGTTGTAGCTTAAGGCTTATGCCAAAGGGGTTATGTCCTAGTTTAAAGTGGACGGGGTGTACCCTTATCCAAACCTGCATATACAGTGTGATGAATGTGGTGTGTTTTTTATCTTTTAGACTTAATGTGGTTTTTTTCACACACTATTTGACAACCTATAACACACGTGTAATTAGAAAGTTTGTTTCGATTCTCCTTTCTTTGGAAAGCATTTTTAGGTCATGCACGAAGAGTTTAGTAGTTTTCCACAAACAAAAGAGGATAAGATATCGTTTCTGATTCTTAAGATCGTCCTAAGATGCAAGAGAAGAGCATACGTGACGTAGAATCCAACTATTTAACTAACAATGGAAAAAACTTAACTTAAATGCACACAATTTTTTTCATTTTAGCCAATTAAAGTTCATTCTCTTAACAAAAAGTTTAATGAAATGTTTAAAAGCATGAAAAAGGCTTAGAGTTATTTTTGATTCCTAAGATCACCTAGAAGGTGCGAGGGAAGAGCATAAACAATTCTATCCTAACAAGTGAATTTTTTTTATCAAACTTAATCAAATAAGTTAGCACAAAACATGATCCAATATATCTTGCAAACAAGAGTTAGCTTCAAAAACCTGCAAGATGTTAGCAAAGAAGACCAAAGTTCTTTTGATTCTCAAGATCACCAAAAGGCGCAAGAAAAGAGCATACACAAAATTTGATGTAACTAAGTAAAAATGGAAAAACAACATTCATTAAAGAATTTAAATGTGTTAGAAAAATATCCATAATCATAGCCATTTCTGATTCTCAAGGTCACTCAAAAGTGCAAGAGAAGAGCATACATGGCGTTGATCAAAAGTGAATCTAGTATGCAACGAAAATGACCAGTTTTATAATAAATGAAAACCCTACACTTTTTATAAGTATAAAATCCAAATTTATGTTTTCATTGCATAGTTCACTTCAATACCTTTCCAATGTAAAAAAAATGGAGTCATTTCGAGTTCGGGAGAAAAATTTATGGCCTTCAGAAGATGGGTTACGCATATGCTCTTATGCTCACGGGTATGCACTTAACATGTACTCAAAAAATGTCAAAAAAACATCCCTTAATCTGCAAAAATGTCAAATTTTTCCAACCAAGATTCAATTTTGAGAGTAACCCATATCATTAATACATGCAAAGAAGACTCAACGCTATCAAACATTAACATTCATGATAAAATATTGAATATTTTCAAGAAATTGACAAAACTAGCATGTAGAATGATGAAAAAGTAAGCTCTAAAAATGAAAACATAGATAAATCTTGATTTTTTCTCACAAAGATTCAATTTTGATAGCAATCCACCACATTGATATGTAAATAGAATACTCAACACTATCAAATACTAACCTACATGTTCAATAATTTAAGATTTTCATGAAATTAACAAAACTAGCATGTAGAATGTTGAAAAAGTGAAGCTCTAACAATGAAAACATGGAGAAATGTTGAATTTTTTTCACCAAGATTCAATTTTAGACAGAAATCTACCACATTAATATGTAAATAGAAGACTCGACACTATCAAACACTAACCTACATGCTCAATAATTTAATATTTTCAAGAAATTGATAAAACTAGCATGTAGAATGTTAAAAAATGAAGCTCTAAACATGAAAACATAGAGAAATCTTAAAAATTTCCAAATATTCAAGTTTGAGAGTAAAACAATAGTAAATGATCAACACTATCAAACACTAACCTATATGCTTTGGAATTTAACCTTCAAGAAAATTGACAAAACTAACATGTAGAATGTTGAACAAATAAGCTCTAAAAACATGAAAACAAGTTAAGAATTTTTCCATCAAGATAGAATTTTGATAGTACTCCTTTATGTCTACAAGGAAGAGAGTTAGTAACAAAAATTGAAACTTAACTACATAAAAATTGAAATTAAGTGCAAAGGAAAATGGATTAAGTCCCATCAAGCATGCCAAATGTACTCATGTATAATTAACTAAGCTATAAATTGAAACTAATATCTACATAGATTTAAAAGAAAATGTTAATTAAACAATGAACCATTAAAATAAGATCTTAAAGGAAATGCTTCTTCAATGCATAAATGAAACTACATGCTAAGTTATTTCCTACTCTCTATGATTGTTAACTTAAACTATGAACCTATGAAGAACATAAGCAATCAAATGTGGTTGGTGGTGATCTCAAGAATTGAGAATGGAATCTCACCAAGAATGGCTATAAGGCAATTTTGGATCTTCCCATATTACTCAAATTTGAGTGAAAGGATGTAAGATGGAGAAGGTATTTCCAACAATGGAGAATGAATTTAGATCAAATGCCTATAGTTTTCACTATTCAAAGCATGGTGTGTCTAGAAAGGAAGGATGAGGGTCCTTTATATAACCTAAATGTTGGAGAGAGATGTGCAACTTGGTTCATGTGGGATAAGGGTAAAACAAGATTAGGAATGGATAAGGTTGCTTTATAAAGGTAATCTTGATTAAGAAGAGTTTAATTTGTCATTAGTAAGTCATGGGAGTTGGGGGATATTTTAATTAATCAAAGGTGATTAATTAATAGGTAGAGGTAAGCTTATAGAAGCTAATTAGAGGAAAATTAGTATGATTTACGGGATGTAAGAGAGGAATTTGATCCAATAAATGGTGATTTATTGATTTAGATTAGCAAGTGTAATTAATTAATAATAGTTAATTAACCTAGGCAGAAGTGGACATTAATTAATGAAAGGTCGTTAATCGACATCCTAAGCGATAAGAAGAATAATTAATTAATGACTTGTGTAATTAATTTACGAGAATTTATTGATTTAGATTAGTGGGCGTAATTAATTAATAATAATTAATTAACCTAGGTAGAAGCAGACGTTAATTAACAAAAGGTCATTAATCGACATCCTGAGTGATAGGATTTCTCTGCTTGTAATAAAAGGTGGAACCACCTTATTATACCCCTAAAGAGGAGGGAATTCATCTCTTCAAAAAAATTAAGCTGGAGTTTGGGAAGATCTAGAGCCTTGGCAACAATAATTCCTCAAGTCATAAGTGAGAAAGGAGGTATGTAAATTGTCATGAGAACTAGGCCCCCTCTCCTTCTCACACCTATATCTCCATGGAAAGATGTGGAAACTCGGGATCCTGAACAATTTGAAAGGTGGTGGCAGGAAACAAAGGCTGGATGTTAGTTTATCACCTCAAATGAAGATACCTTGGCAATTTAGTTTTAGATTTTTGATTTAAACGAAAAATGCAATCGAGGATACATGACCCCACTTTTGTTCTATAGGGGTGTGTAAGAGGACTTGCAATTAGTTAGTGTGTAGGAAATTATGAGGTCAAAGTGTATCTCAAGATATGCAAATTATAGCTTCATATTGCCACCTTTTTTATTAAGTAAATTTCATGTAATAACTTTCCTTTGATCTTATATAGGTTCAAGATATGATTGTCCATATTTTGTTGATTAAATTCAAGTGTTCGAAAATACTCTTTTATCTTCTAATAAAGGACGTGGAAAATTTCAGCTTTTTGAACGAACAGGTCATACTCTATGTGGAATAACAGAGTTTTGGTATAATCAACATTTTGGACGAGTTGGTGATTCATATAATCCGTATAGGCTTAGATCCGGAAGAAATGGAGATAGCTCTAGAACATCGGCAGATAGTTCCGGAAGGTACCCCCCTTTGGTTCCGAAACTTATTCAAAGAGTGCCAGACTCAAAGGGAGGACTTCCTAATCTAGTCAAAATGGATTAAATGAGCGTGAAGAATGCACTCCTCATATTGAAACAACACCAACTATTCGCTTATTTCCTAAATTACCAAATATAGACAAATATTCATATGTATGACTATCAGTTGTGTATCAAAAATTTTTCCTAATCTCATGGCTATTCTGGATATGATCGGATTGGTTTAGATTTAGGATTAAAATAGTATAATATGTTAATAATACATTTTTTGATGTAATCTCTGGAGAGGTGGGAAGGATATAAAAACCCTTCCCTAACTCTGTTGAGGGGATCCAAATACATATATATCATAACCCTATCATTTGTATACTACCTTTGTGAAATAATTGATGATTTGAAGATTTAATAAGATATAGCCATCTGATTTGAGAGAACAGAATCGTGTTTGGTTCCTGATCTGAGGTGGACCAAGGACCCACTCCTCCAAGGAAAAGGATTTGTTGTGGTATTTATATTTTAAAGTATTCTCTACAAATTCTCTAATTCTGTAATTTTCCATTTCAGTAAAGTCTATCCCATTGTTGTTTTTTGAATTTTATGTTGTCCCTGCATGTTATTATAATTTGTGTTTATTTCCTTTCATGCAAATCTCCTTTCAACAATATTGGTTAGTGTGTTTGATTTATGCAAGTGTGTTTGATTTCTACAAAGTGTGTTTATTTCCCACAAGTGTGACGCAATCTGATTTTAATAAGGATTTGGCTGGAAACTCAAAACATTAAGAAAACCAAAAATAAATAGTCTCACACAATTACTAGTTTACTCAAAAACTTTAACTTGTTGCATATAGCTTTAGACACTACCCCTAGTTTTGATATGACATCAAAATTTAGTTGATTAAATTAAGGGTATAATGACAACCATAACTCTTGCATCACATTGATTGATCAATAATAATAAAATAGTTACAAAGTATCATAAATACCTTCTTGGCTCGAATTTGGTTCGTAAGTGACCTTTTATTCTTCATGATGACATCATGTATGCCAACTACTTAATAAGAAGGAGTGAGCTCAGAGAAAAGAGCTACAATTTCACATAAGAGGTCATATTTTAGAGCCTCCAAACCATAATTGAGACTTTACAACACCTAAGGGACCTATCAAACCAACTATACCTCCTACAAAAACCAAAGAAACCAAAAATGACTTAAGAGATTTTCAAATTTTTGAATAGACAAGCTGTATTTAAGTACATATACTCACTCAAAACAAATGAAAAATTTGCATGGGTAGTAAGAGTACTTAAAAATCAGCCACACTATTATAACTAGGGATATCAACCTCCTCACAAAACTTTGCACAAATTTCATGTAAATGTTGGGTACATACAGTCTCCCTGAAGGGTTTCTTCTCTGTTTTGCAATAAATAAAAAATATTAACAAAAACTCCACCTTACACCTTCATCTCAGAGGTCTACAATCTCTACCAATGGTCTGTATTAATATTATTCACACTCATGCATGCAAGGATAAGAGTTTAGAGATTTAATGTAAAAATCAAATCTATTCCTCAAGATAATATTTGAAAGGCATTAAGACTTCTGCACACCCCTTAATTATATAAGCTGTAAAACAAAAAAAAAACATATCCCACCATTATCAGATACAAGATCACAAAATATATGCATAACAAAATAAAATCAAAATATGTAAAACTCAGAATGCACATAATATAACATTTAGCATTATTTGTCTTAAACATGATGAAGCACCATGAAACATTATTTGTCGTAATCATACTAAAACAAGACTGTGTAATCCACATAAGAGTAAAAACCCTACACTTAACATTATTTGTCATAAAGATTAAAATACCTTCAAGATGAATTTTATGTTCCAAAAGAGAGACGACGACGTATAACTTGAATTTCGGTCGAGGGGGTTGTTCATGTGATTCATGAAACAAAAATTTAAGTGTTTTGAATTCCAATGAATACATATTGTAATCACATTGGGACATTCATACTCACCCAAACTATCTGTTATAGCCTCACAACTTTCTCTGATTGCTATACCGGATCATTTATGTGTTTTCTTGAGTAGTTTCCTTCCACGAGCTATGTCAGGAAATGTATACTCCTCGTACTCTTGAGAAACAATATTCAAATATTGAACCACAAGTCTCAAGATTTTGCTTCAAAAAACTCATATTCTTCCTTCAATACTTCTTCAAATACCTCCACACATTAGGACATCTATCTGGATGAATGAGAGCATTCAGTTACATTTTGGCCATTTATAATATTTTCATCCAACTCTAAGTGAATGTGACACCTTAGACCACTTGCTTCGTAATTAAGACTATTTTCTTGAGAGTGTAGTGACAACAATGTTTTTTTCAAAGCTTCAAGCTACACGTCCCTCCATTGTATAAAATGTAAAACAAAAAAAATAGATACCACCATTATCAGATACAATGATCAAAAAATATACGCATAATACAATAAAAGTAAAATGTGTAAAACTCAGAACACACATAATAAAACATTTAGCATTATTTGTCTTAAACATGATGAAGCACCATGGTAATTATTTGTCGTAATTCAGACTAAAACAAAAGAATGTGTAATCCACATAAAATAAAAACCCAACACTAAACATTATTTGTCATAAAGACAAAATACCTTCAAGATGCATTCGATGTTCAAAAGAGAGTTCGATGACATGGAACTTAAATTTCGGTCGAGGGGGTTGTCCCTGTGATTCACAAAACAAAAATTTAAGTGTTTTGAATTCCAATGAATACATCTTGTAATCACATTACATTCATACTCACCCAAACTCTCTGTTATAGCTTCACAACTTTCTCTGATTGTTGTACCGAGACCGTTTCTATGTTTTCTTGAGTAGTTTCCTTCCATAAGTTGTGTAGGAAATGTATACTCCTCATACTCTTGAGCATCAATATTTAAATCCTCCACCATGATCTCCTTTTTCTTCCTCTTTCAAGGTTTCCTGCTTACACTGAACCATGGCCACAAGCAGGTGGTAGAAGTCTCATTTGCACTACAATCTGGAACGAAATCAAATGCAACGAACCAGAGTCATGTAAAATCTTCTGAAATTGTTGCACACAGTCTCCAAAAACAAAAATATTGTTCATCATTGTCTGACACCACATCTAAGGAATGATTTCAAAAATCTTTAGATTGGCTGAGCACTTGCAATGCATTTCCATGGTTTCTAACATGTTGCTCAAGACTAAGGTATTGTGTTTCCTTGAATTACTTCATCACCCTAACTGTCACAAAAAAGAAAATTGATTTAGTAATTGATAAATTGTTGATATATCAAACACTATTAATTCATAATAAACTACATACTGTTAATGAAAATGTGGGGCTTCTCTAATGGATCTTCTCCAAGCACAGTTCATTCAACTGCTTCTGTAACATGAACAACATGGTCATCTACAATGACAACAATACTTTTAGAGGATGTACAATGAATGGTTATGAGGATAACATTGATACGAAATTGTTAAAATAATGAAATGAAAAAATACACCCTCACCACTAAAATTTGGATCCCTAGTAGATGCACTACCCTTGTGTGTCCTCTCAAGTTGCAACACCTTCAAAACATGTTTGTAGGTGTTGCCTTTGGTAGCCCAAGGATAGTCACAAACATAAAAATTCAGGTTGAATCTCTAAATGAAATGCCATCGGTCCCTAGATGTTTGACTTTTAACCATGTAAGACCCATGAATGGTATGGTTTGCACAACAGTCACTGTCTAGTATTTCTCTGGCCCTCTCAGTGGCAGTCAAAATTTCCTTCTCCTTCTTGTAATTTGTCAAGAAACTTGATACTTGCAACTTCCTCTTGTTTTTGTAATGGGGTTCAACTCGAAACACCAATGTGTACAATAACCAATCCATTCTCCTTATGCATTTCTTTCTTTGATCACACAAGTATCGGGTCTTCAAGAAACAATGGTAAGATTCTATGGATGCATTTGTATCCTGATTGGCATGGGTAAAATTGTGGAAATTCTTTGACCACATAGCTGCAAGTGGAAACAATAAAACCATTAGACATGACTTAAAAATTATTAACTCTATACAAAGCTATGTAGTTAACACTTACCAATACGTCCATCTTGCAACCACGTCTTTCTAAAATACTCCATAAAGGCGGTCTCCTCTTTGAACTCCTCCATGAATTCGTCGATGAGGAAAAAGGTCATGTGCTCATTATCGTTGATGGCACAAATGATGTCACGTAGTCTATGGAACATAACCGTCCCCACCTCCTTCTTCATATATCTGTAAATAAAATTTTCGTATGACAATAAGTAATGCAGAAAAACAAAAAACAACCCAAGCCTGTAAACATTGTATTACAAAAATGAAGAAAAAAAAACCTGTAAATATTCTTTAGCCAAGCCCTACAAACATGCCATATGCATAACAAGACATGACAACCGAATACAACCCTGAGACTCAAATAACATCGTTAGGGATGTAAATTGTGTGTATTAAATTTATAGAAAAACCTATTAGTAAATTTATACTTTATAGCTTATATTTCGGAAGCCGCATCATCTGTAATGAATGCATTGACATGCCAATCCATCCTTTTCCTTTTCCCCCTCACGTAGACTTCAACAAGCCATGCATATATGTCATCCACTTTATTACGGGATGAAACTTCCCATGCAATAGGAACCCCAACCTCTTGCTCATCAAAAACAAGAAGTGTGTACAATTGGTACTGAGGAAAATGTGTACATGAAATTATTGTTAGTATGAGAATGACTTAAACAAATATATCCAAATATCAATTATGCATGGAAATGAGACAACAATGTCCTTACCCCATATTTATTAGTTGAGAACGTGGAATCCATTGCAATGATGGAGTTGTGGGAATGACGAACCATCATTTCAAGCATCCACGTTGTTTGAAGGCCCATAATGAAAGGCACATGAGTCAAGTGACCCACATAACCTCCATTGATAATTAAAAAAATGTATCCCTTTGAAGCTGTGACATGCCATCTCCCTCTCAAATTGATACTAGTGTTGTCGTGTTGGTGATTTTTTGGGATCTAATGCTACGAGAGGCAGTTTCATGTCACCTCCTTCATGCATTCAACACATCTTTCCTAGTTAATTTAACACTTCTTTCCTAGTTAAGCACTCTTTTGTTGACAATCCTCGCCAACTCCAGATCCATGTAGTGCCTTTCCATAATGGTGTCAACAGATATACCAGCAAGTAAAAGAGATTCAATGTATTGCTTACATTCAACTGATAAATTTGGAGCAAAACCACTTCGTGGATCCAAGTTTGTGTCCTTTACACCATGGTAAAACTCACCATTCTTATCAACATGATACATATCATTGTATATGATATGTGCCACGTATGGTGTACCAAACATAACCCTCACATTGAAATGGCATTGACATCCACATTTTTTCTGAAACCTCCTAATTCTTTCACTAGTAAGTGGTTTGTTTCTATTGTCGTCAGGGCCATAAGCACAATGGTAGTTAAAATAAAAGGAAATACATACTGATATCAGGTATGAAATTTGAAAAATGCAGCACTAACATATGTGAACTTTATTCATAGGGATGACTAGACATAAAGTTAATATAAACAAACCTACAATACATAATGGTAGCTTGTGGTGGTGTGCCTTCCTCCGTAAGAGGGTATGATCCTTTTCTTCTTGCATATGAATGTCATCTCAGAGCTATCGAGAAGGCCTTCCCCTTTAATAAAGGCATCGAGTTGTGCTAGAGGGATTATTGCACAAAGATCCTTGGGACCATTATCTTCCCCAATCGGTGTCCATTCAAGATCATCTTGAGAAAAATGTGGTTTCCCATTTCCCATGTCCTGAACATCTAGGGAAAGCAATTGTTCATATTTTTTCATTCGTGGCATTCTAAAAAAACTAATGTAAACAAATTTGTATAATCAGTGAGCATGGTATATAACATATCATTATATGAAATGATATACATAATATGTTATATTTGTAAACATAAGGCACCAGTAATATGACACAAGTCAAAGTTGTGTCTTTGAATGGGTAGGCTTAGCCTTGTATTTATAGTTTTTGGTTTGGAAGAATTGGAATTTGGCTGCATGTGGGACTAAAGCTCAAAAAGTACTTTTAGAATTAGATTAGGATAAACATCTTTTAGGCTTAGTTAATCTTGGTTTAGGCTAGTTAACTAGGATTTAGGCTAGTTAAACTTGATTAGCAAGTGATTAGAGACTCATTGAGAGTTGGGAGGGGTCTAGATAACCAATTATGACTAATATATAGCCTATGAAGCCAATAGAAGTGGTCTAGAGAGAACTAGGGAGGTTCTGAATGGTCAAAAGGAGGAATGTTTAGCTAATAAGAGAGATATTAGTAAAATAAGTTTATTATAGGAGGAATACGACTAATAAGGTGTCATAAATGGGAATCCGAGAATGGAGTAAAGAATGGAGAATTAACGAAGTGTCGTGAATCGGATGGATTGGATGAAATTCTAAGTGCAAGCATATATTAGGTGTCTACACTTACCACATAAACTATTTACATCCTACTTTCTCAAATGCTACAAGAAAATTCTTTAGATTCTACCAGAAACTTCTTGATGCAGGGGCATCATAAAGGAGATTCAAATTTTGAGAAAATGACATCTTGATCATGGTTAGGAAGGTCTAAGGTGGTCAAATGGAGTGGGTTTGAGTCATTTAGAAGTCCATTATAACTCATGACATTGTTGGGTAAGGGAGTCTAAATTTTAAAAATTCGGATAATATACTTTCCCTCCTATTTTGTAATTTGAAATTATAAGGGGTATAAAGAATATTCTTAGTCTATGTTTATAAGTTATTGGTCTAGGTATTTGAAAAGTTATGTTTAGTTTTTCAAGTCATGTTATGAAGATTCTTAGTATGTAAAAGGAGAAAAGAATGTAACTAGGTGTTAAAATGTGACTTTCAGTCATGACATATAGACATCAAATTAGTTAGGGTTCAAAGTATGGAGGTATTTGAAAGAGAAACTCCCTAAAGGAGAGTTATTTTTTCATTAGGATGGAATGGCTCGTGGATAAGAACCTGAGAAGACAATTTTTTAATAAAATACAGTTATAAACAAGAACTTTGGTTTACATATGAAAGGAAGATTGTTTTCTTGAGGAGTTAGATCATGAATGTAAGGAAAAATATCCAAGAAATGGTGTTAAATTTATGGTTGATGGCTTCTAAATTTTGGTAAGATGATGATCACTAGTTCTTAATGTCTCAAAATACATGATTGGCAAGTTTGTGTTTGAATTTGTTTGATGTGCATTGAAGGTTTTGTGCAAGTTTGAGTTTCTTAAAAAAATGATTAATTGTTATTAGTGCAAATTACTTTAACCATATCAAATATTTCTCTTCTGTTAGAGTGGAAAACATCTCAGGGACAATGTATAGTTTTTTAAATGAAGATTTCAACCTTTTTTGAAATAAGAATCCTATGGTTGTATCATTGTTAATCACAATTCTATAGTTAAGACCAATGTTTGTCAAGATATTGGAACCTACAAAATGGCTTGGACATGGGCACCCTGGTTAGGGTCGAGGGCACCTGGGGAACTCGAGACCTCTGTGGGGCACTAAAGTCTATTCAAAAGGTTGAAACCTTATTTCCTCAGTGTCATTAGGGTTTCACACTTGCTTGTTGATGATCACCTATATGTTGTCCACTGAATAGTTGTTGAGGTGACCTGTAAACCTACATTACACAAGTAATCTCCTGACAAAACCCCCAAACTACATCAAATCCTTAGAAAATAACTACTGTAAAATGAGTTGGTCAAACTATCCTCAGCTGTCACATAAAGAGAATTGTATGACCGAGTGCTGCACTATATCTCAAACCCAATAGTAGTTCTATGTGCTTATGAAGTGTAATAGTGCTCACGTAGGTTCTTCAATCATCACTTGATAATGCCAAGACCTGTGTGTGGTAAGCTACATAGATGCAAACCTGTGTGGATGAAAAATGAACTTCCCTTCCTATGCAGTCAAAGTATAACAAATGTAATAATCCCAAGATGCAGTCCTCTCGGGATATGTACAGTTTGAGGCTAGGGTTTCTAATAGTAAATTTCAAATACCATCCTATAATGCACCACAGTATATTGGTATTAAATATAGGGATAAGGTCTGCTTGAGATTTCAACACAAGTGACCCAACATGAATTTGGTCACTAGGACCTCAATACAAGAGTGAGTTATACTTGACAGTTTGAAGGAAGGCTGACCACATAGTTGTGCAGAGGAATGAGAACAGAGTAACATTTTACAGAGGAAATGTAGGTGACCTAGAAGCACTAGTGACTATTTTCTAGGCACTGGTGTAGAGACCTATAATGATTCAAAATGTGTGTTAGACTGACAAACAGTGATCCCTGTGACTTGTAACCTTCAAAAATAGGTGGAGTATAGCTTGAGAGTCACTTTGGTGAGAGACCTAGTAAGGGTTTATAATCAGAGACTGCACAAAGATGAAGTGTCATGAGATGTGTGTTAGATCAAGTTCTGATCAATTTAGTGAATACTTTTCTTATGACCAAATATGAACTAAACGATATTAAATAACATACTATGGCAGTATCCTTATAATAATAGTAAGTGCGTGATTCTGTGTCTACAATTCGTGTCTAAAAATTTAGTGCATAGTGTAGACTAGAGGGGGAGAAATGAGTATTCTGAATCTATCTTCAAATGTCTTGTACAACTGATTCCTAGATTGTGTTATGAGTGGTGAATTAGCCTAGTAATGATGAGGAATTATCAAAGAAGAGGGGTTTCTAAGAAAGTTTTACTTGATAGTTTCCATGAAATGTTTGCATCAATTATGGTATTATGAGTAGTTGCATACCAAGAAACAATAATGAATAAGTGTAAGATTAAGCATGAGAAAAATGTAAAATGCCACCTAAAAGAGTAGTGAGCATCCTAGGAAGGTAGAGGAGGCATTCAAGTTGAAGATGCCATCCTAGAATTCTATCCAAGAAACATGTTTGGGTTAGTTTTTATGCAAGGTTAACAGTATTGGACAGACTAATCATAAAATCAGGAATTCATGATAGGAGATGTGAGTGATAAGGAAGATGAGCCACAAGTAGCCCACAACATCTAAAGAAGTGGAAGTATAAACAAGAATAAGCTAAATGACACAAGAGTACACACACATGACAGGTTGCATTTACCGTGTGATCATAGGAAAATGGGATACGTCCACCAAAGATAGAAATATCATATATATAATATAACAAGAGATTACAAACCAACTCTTATGCACAAGAGTGCATGTATCTCTACAAGAGTATCTCCTCCTCCCAGATCTCCAATCGGATCTACTTGAGTACAATAAACCATGCCTCCATACCACCACCTATGTCTCCTCCAAATCTCTAGCTGGATCTACCTGAGTTCACTACAATTGTGCCTCTAAAATACCACCACATCTCACATACCTGAAGCTACCCTACATCTTCCACTGTGCAACCAAGCTCTCACTGTAATGTGAATCTGAAAACAAGACCTCTAGAAGGGTCTACCAATGTGTAACCGTAACCGTGCACCAAGAAATAAGTATCTTCATCATCACTGCATCAACATGTGCAAACATGAAGAAAAATTCTTCTACAATACTAGATTCATATGGATCAACAATACATCATGATCTAATGGATTTGTAGTAAAATATCTCACAACATGCGGATCTACAAGAATGAGCAATAACAAGATCTCACAACAACCTATGGATCTAACAAGAAGAAACACTAAGTTTTTTGCATACTATGCAAGCCATTACATGAGACTAAATAATACAAAGGAAATACAGTAGAAGATAATACCATCTTCTCACCAACAGTGTACCTACAATTTCCTTTTGTTCAGCTTCTCTCTATGAAAGCTCATGTCTTCATTCAATCTAATTTTTCTTTTTCTTCTTCTTCTTCATCCTTTCAACCAAGGATAGCTCAATTCTTCTCTTTTCTTATTCCTTTTATTCTAACCCTAGTTTTCTAGCTTATATAAGCTTAGACAAACTTAGGGCACCTTAGTTATGCATTTACAATCTTTAAATCAGCTTTAAAACAAAAGCTAGATTAAATTTCCATGAGTTAAATATAAACTTTAATGCACAGGTAACCGGTGCCAGTTACCCTGGTGCTGACCGGCGAAGGCTACCCTGACTAGCGTCGGTTACTGAGTAAACCAGCAAGGTGTAAATCATGTTAACTATGAAGCAATTCAGCTCCACAATCCTAACACCATAAACCAAATTGGCTATTTTTTTTACCAAGAACATTTTGGACAAGAAGTGAAAAGAAGGTAACAAGAATAAGTTTAGATCAATTTCTTGAATTCAAAGATAATGATGATTATGAGAGCTTGAATAGGGAAGAGAGAACAGGGTTGCATATGAGTTTAAGCTTAAATAATGTATAAAGGAAAGAAAATTACTTGCTAGATTCAAAGACATGTTATTGTACACCTGAAATTTAATGAAAGAAGTGGATAGTGTGTTCTTGTTTTGATGATTAGTTGAATTTGTTATGATTCTCTTAGAAGTTATAGGTAACCTAAGAAGCAACTTGGAAAAATAGTAATTGAGGTGAAAGGACCTTATGAGGAGCGGAAAAAATTATGAATTAGTGGATGTAAGGTGTACTTAAGGTTGGAATAGAGTATCAATGATGAAGATTTAAAAATGACTTCTAAATCGTAAGTAAGCCTAGAGGAGCCTTAGGAAACGACGAGAAAGGTGTTTTGAGGGATGGAGCTAGAGATGGTGCTAGAAAATATGTACAAAGCATAACAAGGGTAATCGGTATGTGAAACTTATTTTACATTTGCATAAAAGTGGATTTTTTTCTCTATACATGGTGATTTGACCATAACCAAGGGAAATTGGGAGAAATTGGAAAAAACAGTAAAGGGAGTATAAAAGAAAATGGATGTAGAGTTAATTGATGAAAAATTGTAGGGTGATTCTTGCATTTAATTGGTCCTCAAAGAGTTTACCATTGATACTAGATTAAGATTAATGTGTGTTTAATTGGTCCTCAAACATACCAACACTTATTCAAGCTTATAACCATTGTTAATATGTGGTATACACAGATTGTCATGTTTACATTAGATTGGTTGATTAAGGATTGTGATTGGATTTGGGTTGGAATTGTCTGATTAAGGATGGTCGATTATGATGATTTTGATTGATTAAAAATTTAACGTGATATGATGATTAGCAGTGTTCACGAGCAAGCCACCAACATGTTTAATACACACCCTAACAAGTCAAGTGGTATCGCAATCAAGCTATTGTCTTCTTTCAATGGTCAAAGCACAATGTTGTGTCCCACTTCATGTCCCAAAAACGCGAGTAACAAGTTGGGCGGGATCGGAAATTGAGGGTGTTCGCGCAAACACCCCTTTCGCGTGAACCCCCTTCGCCTGAACTGCCACGTAGGACATGAAGAAACTAGTTCACGTGAAAGGGGGTTCGCGCGAACATTCATTTGCACGAACCCCTCGAATTCAAATAATTTTGGCGGCAAAGAGTTATATATAGATATTTATATAGTTTTGAGCGGTGGATTTAGGGTTCAGGGGGGTTCGGGCGAAGGGGGGGTTCACGCGAACCCCCTTCACGCGAACACCCTTCGCGTGAACCCCCCTTCGCGCGAACCCCCCTATGTGGCACCTATGTGGCACTTATGTGGCACATTTTGGCACCAAATCCATTTGGAGGATAATTTTATGCCAAAATGTGCCATTTATGTGCCACGTAATTAGGGTTAACAAATGAATAAAATTACAAAAATTTAACAGAAAATACATAATTTTATTAGCTTTCAAAAAATATAATTTTCATTTTTAAAAAATATGTTTTACTATTTATTTTTTATATTTTGCTAACATATGGTATTTTAGGACAATCGATCATACACAATCAACCCAATTTGAAAAATAGTAAAAAATATCAAAAAAAATTTAAAAAATTAAAATTACTATTTATTGAAGTCTTCTTCTTACTTGTGAAAAAAAAATTCAATTTCGATATAAATCTTAAAATTTATTGGTATAAACATTTGTACGCCATTTGTTTGAAAATATTTTTACTAAATAATTAATTAAAAAATAAATATAAGTCCAAAAAATATGAAAATTTGATAGCACCTCAAAATTCAAATCTTGAACATATATCTAAAATTTCATGGTGAAAAAATAAATTTTCATTCAAAAAAACCACCCGAGGACAGTCATTCCTCTTTTATAACATAATAAACAACGTATGAATAAAATTAAGAAAAAGACCATTTTTTTTGCAATTTTTTTTAAAAAAAAATTAATATATATTCTACACTCTAAGCATACAACATTTCATTAGTTTTGTGGAATTTCATGAATGTGTACAGTTTTATGGCTATTACCTTTAGAAAATCAATGAAACTGAAAATTCATGTTTATAATGGTACAGAACATACCAAAAAGTGGGACAGTTTATTGTGCTTTTATTGACCCGTAGTAAGGGTTGCCACTCTTGGCTCACCACCTATGTACTAATGTGGGGTTGGCTAGCGAGTGATCTTGGGGAGTGCAATCTCCTTGCATAATATCTTGATATGCGACCAAAAGGTTTCTTAGACTAGGATATACGAGCTCACTAGTGGAGTACCCGATATACCTTGGGGTATGTGGGGCCCAAGTCTGTGTTGCAAGGATGTTGTTTGAGGCCTGGGTGTTGGGAGAATGGAATCCCCTCACTTCACGTCGCTCTTAAAACAAGAAAGCACTTAACTAATAATGACAACTCTCCAAGAATTTATTTACCCTGCCACCGGAACACGATGGTGTGTCTACGATGGATGGAGGTGAATTCCATGGTCACGAGACTCCTAGGACTATGGCCAAGTGCGTGGATGTCACTTCCATGTCACGTTGCCCTAAAAAAGAAGAATTTTTGAGAAAGGCTATCCACTTTTTATCCTCAAGATCATCCTAAGACACGAGAGGAGAGCATGAGCGCATGGTTTAACCTTTGGATGAAACAAACAACAATACAAAACACACAATAAAGATGATGCTAATATAATAAAATTAAACGATAAAGATTTTGTGATTGGGTCTTCAAGAGGAAGCCTTGCAAAACTCAAAGGTTAGTAATTTGATTTATAAACCCAAATGTCTTGGACCGATCATCCTACAAAACAAAGGGTTAGTAGTTTGAAGCAAGAATAATATAACTCAATGTGTAGTTAAAATGACAATATTATAGCAAAAATTAAAACCATAGAATAAAGTATCATATAAACTACTAAATTAATGCTTTTATTGCATATGATACTAGGAGTGTACACAAATGTGTGAAATAATAGATGCTACATAGGTAGCTAGTTTGACAAGCAATGAAATTATGTGGTATACATATGGTATCATGTTTGTGCGTATGAGACAAATGAACAAGAAGAATGCAAATAGAAACAGCACGTGGCTAGACATCCACAAAGTTATATTATTGATTCATTGGTATGCACACATTCAATTTGTGTATACCAAAAACGTCGCAAACAACATCATAGGATACCATGCATATTTGTAAATCGCACACAAACATTAGGGCTTGTGTGACGTTTGTGTGCGATGTGACACAACATCACAAACATAGTCATTGACAGATTCTAGTTTTCAAAAACTATCTTGTGGTATACACAACATCCAGTGTTATCATAGAATTTATGGAAAAACGTCAGCAGAGACAACGTTATAGAAATAGTAATCCCAAAATCTGTTATACTACAAGGTGTCACATTTGCAAGTATGCGACAAATAAATCAGTGATGATATATTTTATTTGCAAATAGTGGTACCCCCAGGGAGGTTTGTTTGTAATGTATTGACAACAATGCCACAAATCTAGTTTTGATATTGGTATTCAAAATTTGCTGGTCATTAATGTCCTCACAACTAGCAAATATGCAATACACTATTTTAAACTATAGGCCACATTTTTAGATACTTTGTATTGAATATTTGTGGTATATCACATATGTCAAATCATATGTTTTTATGCATCAAACGGAGCAACATGACTTCCAATGGTACTTAATTTTGTGCGATTTGTAGAGAAATGAAAAAGTGTACAACATTATGAATGATAGGTAGACTGTTTTAGGTTTACCATGGTGATTAGTCATTTAATGAGATTCGGAATCCCTATGATTTACTGAGTTTTTGGTGTACACAGATTGTCGTGCATAGTGACAAAGCTATAAATAAACATAAGGAATGAAAACTGCTGTCAAAAGTTTTGCACTGTATGACACAGGTAGTGTTGAGGCATCATACTATGCATGTGCGGCTATTACGAGTTTTTCACAAACTAATGTCCCGATATCCGATATTGGTTGATTCCTGAAACATATGGTATACATATGGTCTCACATTTTGCATATGTGACAAAATGATTGTATATGGTCCCCAAATGGACCTGATTTGGTTCTCCATATAATCCATATGGATTGTTGCAGAGTCATTGACTTCACACGCTCCACATGTCCCTTTGCTATGGGCACTTTTGCAATGACATTTACTGACGGTAGCACTTTTAATTCCTACGCATCCCACTTTTCCAACTGTCCCGTGGAGCATCGGGAATAGTAGGTTAAAAATTTCAGTCTACTTATTCTCCCTTACGCATGATTTCGGGTAAAGATACGTTTTTCTAAGGCTGTTTTTCATTCATGGCACGCCATGGTTTTCTAAGAAAATTTTGTAACAAACTTATAAATACTTCGTAGCACAGATTGCTTTACAAAACATAAAACGTAAATAAAACAACTTGTATATGTGGATACAAAGTCTAAAATTAAAAAATTGCTTGGCACATCATAAATTTTCACCTTCTGTCTGTGACAAACAATTGTATATCACAATTTTATATGATCTCTCTTTTATGGTATACCACGAAGGTATACACAGTGTGTCATATTTGTTGATTTGATACTATAATCCCTTTTGGCTTTGTCACACCCATGGATGTCCCTTATATGCGATACATTTGGGACAATTTTTATTCTCTTCTATGGTAATACACTAAAAGTGCACATTGCGTTATGCGACAATTACATCGTTAGTGCATCCACATAGTGTCATACTGTGTAATTATTTTCTTGATATATGTAAGTTAGCACATATATCTGTTTGCGCGTATTGTTGGCATATAACAATTACTTGCTGTGTATAAGAAATCATGGTACAATCCAATTAGTGGTATACATAGGGTGATATTTGTTTGGATATGCGACAACAATTTTTCCAAACAACGTTAATATAGGAATTGGTATCTCATTTGGTATACATATGGATGTGTCTAAAAGGGGTTGCACGTTAAAATTCTTGACGATCAATCGTTATTAGGATATGCTTATCAGAAATATCCAAAATATGTGGTATCACAACCTGTCTATTACACATGTGGTATGCGTATGTGATGTATATCACAATGTGTATATTGTTGTCAAAATTTATAAGTATACATAGTGTGTATATTGCTCGTATGCGACAATACTCTCTCAAACTATGTGTATAGGACACAGTGTGTATATCACAAACCTATGGTATACACAATCACGTATATGTGTGTATTGATATTAGGAAGTATATCACAGTGTGTATATTGCTTGTGTATTTTTATCTCTTTTATGGTACACACAATGTGTATATCACAATCACAAATACCACACCCAGTGTGTATATCAGAGTGTGTATATTGTTGTTGATACTATAAGTATATTGATACTATAAGTATATCACAATGTGTATATTGCTTGTGTATTTTTATCTATCTTCAGGCAGTGTGGTATACACACAATGTGTATATCACATATGTATATTGCTATTGATACTATAAGTACATGTTTTCCTCTAAAAAAAACTTCACAAATCTATAGAACATAAATAATCATAAAAAATGTCTATCTGTGAACAACTTTAAAATTTGAAAATCACATAACACCTGAATGTTTTTTAAGATCTAATGCTTCTCCCCAATTCTACACACTGGACCTTCTCGCCAATTCTCTCCAGTCAACCTCCTACGAATAAGTTTGCAGTTGCAGAGTTCTGGGTTTCGTCAATTAAGCTTTCCCATTAAATGTTTCCAACTGTCAAACAATTGCATTTGTTCCCAGTTTTATCTGCGTTCGAATAAGCCTTGGAGTTTTGACTATTTCAGAAAAATGGTGACTAGGTTGACAAATTTGGCTATGGCAGTGGGTAGGCCATCTAAAGCTTTGCATTAAATGATCATATCGCCATGATCGCTGGCTCCGAGCCAAACATTTCATGTATGGAGTGTACATTCTTTCCTTCACAGTCCCATCATTTGCAATTACTTCATTAATTCCGTTCGTATCAACAGCAATTGTTGCCTTGCTGATGGATGTAGGATCAATTGTAGTTCCCTCGAGAATGTACACACCTGTAAAGCATCTGAAAAAAGTGCAGTGACATGAGTAAGATTAACGGAAAGAAGAATGGTGACTAGGTTGATCCATGTACGTGTAATTTCACTTTCCTGTGACCAGATAACAGTCAGAAAGCAAGCAGGAGGTGTAATATGTTACATATGGAAAAGGCGATCATGGCGGAAGGGCTGGAAATCCATCTGAGTTGAGATAATATGCACACTTGCCATCCACAATGTACCTGCAAAGTACAAAGTGCAATGCCAACCAAACCAAACCATTAATTAATTAATTAATTAAAACTATCGAAGCATTTATGGGTTTTGATTATTGATATTTACTTACCTTGTCATTTTGAGCGGCAAGTTCTTGAGAGTAGAGGAGGGTTTTACCAAAATACAAAGTTTAAATCAGTAAATAAATTTGGTTCTTGTTTTGTTCAAATATATGTAATGCATTTTCCAATTATTTTCTTCCAAAGACGACACTCGGATATTTTAGGTTGAGGGGGAGGAAATCATGGCAGCGTTCTAGGATCTACTACTCAAGACATTACCTCACCAGAGATCAGGCATATCCTACATGTTGCAGAAAAATGTGTACTTCTTACAGCCTACCATTACCTTGCAAAGAACTATTTTCAACTCCGGTTCAATTGAGGAGGCATATTAGCTGTTATGTTTTCCTTCTCGCCCATCTTCTGTCAACCAGCAGCCAGATAATTTAAGTTTCTCACATGCTTCCCATTTGTCAACCTCTACTTCCATACGAACGCCACTTGCTCCGTCTAGAGCAGATCGAGTCATATTACAACTTGTTTGAAAAACAAACATATACACAATTTGTATATATTTCATTGATATTTCAAAAATGAGAAAATTAAATACATACGGTCAACTTACAAAAATAGTTTTAACATACTTTCTTACAAGTAATGGGAAAAAAATACTCAAAAAGGTATCTATTTTGTGTTATGTAGGGGCCAAATTAATGGTTCTTAAAACATGCGAAAGTGAGAGCCGAGTCTTTCCTTAAAACACGGTTCTCTTATTTGTTAGTAGTGACTATTACCACTCTTATTAATTACTAAGCTTGAAATAATTTTGTTTAAATTTTAAAACCTATTTGGTCTGATAATATCTAATTATGTGCTTTTGAATATATGCACATTACATCTCAATGGTACATCATAAGGATTCCATTTTATTAATAGTACATCATAAGGATTCCATTTTATTTCAAGTATGATACAAATCACTTCTATATGTTTGACTCCTTTTTATTTGTTCCATATCTATTTTAAAATCCAAACCTTGGCATGTATGTTTAGGTAGATCATTCAACCTCACGTTCCTCTTTAATGTCAACAAATTCCCTTATCATTATCATTAGAACCTTCATTTTATCCATCTACAATTTTCCCCCTTTCATTTTTTTAATTGGATCGCCATTTTTCCTAGGGATTCAATTGATTTACTTGGTAATACAGTGGCATTCCAGGGCCCCTCTAGATCTATGGCCATGAGAAAGTGTGATGAGTAGATAACAATGCAAATGCAGAGCTAGAGTTATATGAAGCAAATTTCTATATAGGTGGTTTAGAATCTAGTCGATGTTATATATATATATATATCATATATATATGATTTTAACTTCATCTCTTTTAAGATTCCCTAAAGTTGATGTACAAATGGGTTTTGACTTCACAGTTAACTGTGATTCTGCTGCTTTACGTCAATAAAAATCCGACAACCTAGGTTACACTTCTTCCAAGCTATTAACAACCCTCTACCCTCAGGATCAAAAATCTTGTCAAAACCAAAAAAATCCAAGTTAACATTTGTGTATTTCTATATCTTCCTGTTTAAACGTAATTTTGCCCAACTCAGGTGTGCTCAAGCCAACACATTGTATCACACAGACCTTATGGCTCTACAATGATGAATACTTTGTGAGACACTTCTCATTGGAAATTGATGCCTTCCATACTACCAATCCCATCTCCTTGTTGCTATGTTGTTGTTGGTCATCAAAGCTTGTTGGCACCTCTTCCTCGTACTATCAATTTATGTCATGTCGCTATTTACAATACTCCCTCATGATAAATTACTAAAAATCACACTTTGACAAAACTATTTGGAATATACAACAAATTTTCTGAACTCTATTCCATCCATATCACTTCTGACAAACCTCCTTCCATCACATACATAATATAAAATATAGAAAACAAGTTTTCTAATTTTATAATTGAGGCAGACAGTCAAATGAGGATTACTAAATTAGGACTAAGAAGCATTTCCCCAACTCCATGTGCCATAATCACATTTTTCCGGTGGCCACCAATCTAAGGTGGCACATATAAAATCATGTGTCATGTGGGCTATTGCAAAGTCTCAATGATTGAAAAATTGGCAGAAAGAGAAGAAACTCCATTGAAACCATCTAGAACTTTGGCAAAGTGGATTCCATTCCAACATGTAGCCAACACCCCAATCCATAAACAATAAGAATACCATCATACGTGAGTAGGGGAGGTTGTAAGAGACAGGGCCATGGATTGTGAACTAGGGAGAAGTTGGCCTGGGTATATAAAGGAACCAACATATGGATGACGTCCATTTTTGACATTTACCTGTGACATCAATCAAGATTCCATGACTTAATTATGTAACTTGTATCAATAGGGAACTGATTGACTTGATTTTCAGGTCATATAACGTTGTTTTTGTTGGTCTAAATTGGTTTTCATTTGATGTCCAAACATGCCTGTAGGGAGTTTATTTGGAGTTCTATTGTTTGTAAAAAATTGTAATTATATTTGAATCCTTTATTATAAAAATCAGATGTTTTGTTAGGGATATTTTACTTGGATAAATACAAATAGGCGTCAATTAATGAGATATGGTGTCGTCACATCCTTATAATGTTACTAATGTATATTAATGTTGGCTACGAAAATTATTATAAAGTAATCAATTGATAAAATAAAATAATGTATTATTCTATTAAAAAACATTATAATATGTGGTATAGATTACACATAATTGTTTCTATATTATTGAGTTGTTGAATGACGTTATAATTTTTATTATGAACTTAGGTGGTGGGGTAAATTAGCTTGGATATTTTGGTGTATGATCGAGCCTTTGAAAGTGTTGTTTTATCCGAAGGCGACTACAAAATAAGTAAATACATGTGTGGCAACACCAAGACACTAGATGCCTCATGCTTGTCTATCGGGTAGGATGACACAGGGGCTACCAAGTCCTCAAGGACACCAAATGGGTGGATATTAAGCCTACCAATGCTACCCTCGACATTAATGTTGGATATATACTTCAGGTATAATTAATAGAGTTGGGAGTATAATATAACTAACACCAACTACATACTCATCTTTAAAAATGTTTTTTCTCCCTTTTTCATTTTTCGTCAATCAGGTGTGGAGTAACAACAAATTCAAGAGTGCCACTCATCATGTATTAAATAAAAGAGACTTAGAAGATGTTGTTTTTTTGTGTTTTCCACTAGGTGTCAAACCTAACACTTGTTAAAACATTGCAATTTCATTCGTTTTTCATATCAATAAAGAGGGAGGAAACATTTCAGCTAGATATTCGAGCATCTATTTACTCACCACAAAGTTAGGGAGACACACAAACTCAGGTAGGCAGATATGTATATATATATATATATATACTCTAACTAATTGGCACTATAACAATTGGCAACATAATACTATGTCGTCAAGTAGAGTATGGTCATATGATTAAGTAATAAATTTAACCTCCATTAAACCTTGTGAGCTTGTCTATCTCTAAGTTGTAAATTCTAATAGGTTTTTCAGGAACCAAAAATTTTCCACGTACCCATATTTATCTGAAATAAATCCATGTTGGGAATGTCAAACTCTGTAAATCAGGTATTACACCAACAATGGCCATGTGATTTTTCAAAGAGTTTTAGACCCATATATTTACTCATTTATAGTAGTGATCACTTGGTGACTTTACAGGGGTGATAAACTTGAGAAGGCCCCTACCTGATAAAAAAACACAACTACTACTCAGTATCCTCCTTGTTGCTACTTTCAAATGCTTCCAATCCTCTTAGTTGTCTTGTGCTCCATTTTCACTTTCTTCTTCACCTTGGATGCACTCTAATAAAATTCCCTTCAGAAATGGTTGGGTTACTCTACAAAATATATTTGAGGACAAAAAAATCCCCCTTCTCTATACAAAAATTACTTCCTGCCCGCCCATACCACTTCCAGGGATGCCCCTCCTGACAACACCATTTCCTGCCATAGACTTTCTCCTTCAAAGAAACCACTATTAAATACAAAACATTAACACATATGCATTATTACATAATTATGGCAGAGGCATACCTATAGTTAGCCTACATCTCTCACAATGGCATTATACTGGTTGTGGCTTGCTAGCAACATGCACCACCTTTTGTTTTCCCCTTCCACTGAGCTACATCCACCTATCCATGCATGCAGTGTTGGTCATTAAATGATACAAAATCTACAATATCTGGAATTTTCTTTACCCATGGATTTTATTTCTAGTTGCCATATCTGTTCATTTCCAGTTGCACTTATAATATGTGTATAATTTATCTACATTACCTTTAATTATGTTCTTCTACAACTTGAATTTTCCCTAGGAATAGATTCTACATGCAACAATTTCTCACCACTAGAGTACAATTCTTTTCCCCTCTTCCATGTATCTTTTCATGCATTTCTCTTTTAGGTTACCATCTCATCTTGCATGATCGTTGTAGGTTCTAATCCTTTGTTTTTCCTACTCCATGTTACAAGATAATGGGAGTATTGGAATTTTTGATTTCAATCTTATTTGTAGATTATGATATCATTTGAATGCATTGGGTCAGTTTCACTATGTTATATGACAATAGTGATTTTTAAATTTTATGAGGTTTTTTGTTAACCAATGAGAAAAAAAATAAGTTAAAATACATTTTAGAGGACCTGACTATAATATTTTTTTAAATAATAATAGATATTTCTGACTATATTTGCATGTCATTCTTTGTTGCATATATGTTAGCACTTATGAGCTAACTCTAATGTGAAAAAAAAAACTATTACATGAAAACTAGAAATAACATATCAATCTTGAATAATTAAATTTTTAATGTGTGTACCTGAGCTACAGTCTTCTCGATGTAAAAAATAAAATTTTTAATAATCCAAGGATGTTATTTTATGTTACTTTTTTGGGATACCTACACTAAGTTTTGTGACGAATTGAATTTCTCTTAGTTATAACAAATGCTTCGATAATCTACTTGAGAACTTCATAATTTGAATGGTGTTTAGTCGTAAATTATTATATTAACTAAAATGTAATATTATAATATCTATTTTAATATGATATATCTATATTAATATTGAGCACAAATGTGAATATTTATGGAAAAAAAAACTACGCAACCACACTACTCCCACCGTAAACCTTGTCGGCGTAGACGTGTTCCATCAAGAGCAACCACTAATCACACACAACAGCATTCTCCATGACCTATGTTTGACCACTCGCCCACTTTCCACATGGGCTCTCGCTTAGCAAGTGCTTGGAGATAAATGATATCACACATTGTTTGGGATTGAATAGCCTTTAGCCTTTGTAATGGCTTAGCAATTTTCAATGTGGTTGCTCCATGTGCTAAGTTTGGCTCGTAGATTGGTTGGTAGTATGGGATTGTGACTCCTCCCCTTGGAATATTGAGTTTGATTCATAACTCATCCTCTTTGGCTCAACTCTCCTTCAAATATTGATCCAAGATAAAAACGTGGCATTTGCAAATGAGTTTGGCTCAACTCCCTTTCATAACTCATGCTCTTTGGCTCAAGTCTCCTTAGAATACTGATCCAAGATATGTGTAACTTGGAAATGAATTTGTCTCAACTCCCCTTCATAACTCATCCTCTTTGGCTCAACTCCCTTTGGAATATTGATCCAAGATATATGGCACTTGTAAATGAATTTGGCTCAACTCCCCTTGGAATATTGAGCTCGATTCATAAATCATCCTCTTTGGTTTAACTCCCCTTTAAATATTGAGCTCGATTCATAAATCATCCTCTAGCTCGATGAGCTATTTGGATATATGGTGAGTTGAACAATGTGGTAAGTGGGTCTCCCTCTGAAACAAGAGTGGACCTCATAGTCTTTTTATGACCGGAGGTAAAGAAAAAAAATTCCACTTCATTTTTTTTCCACCAATATTTCCTTTATCACCACGTCAAACCATTTGTGATTTCACAACGTGCCCTTTCGATTTTTTACATGTGCTAACTTGATCAGCTATTAGGAAATATGGTGAATTTAATAAAGTGGTAGCTGGTTCTCCCTTCAAAACAAGAGTGGACCTCATAGGCTTTTTATGACTAGAGGGAAAGATAAATTTTTGTCATTTCATTTTTGCTCCACCAACATTTCACTTATCGCCACTTGTTGACTCCACGCCAAACCATTTGTGAATTCACAACATGCCCTTGTGTTGCTTAACATGTGTTTGTTTGTATGGTGACACCTGATCTCACGCGGATCATATCCTTTATATGTGGTGTTTGTTTTGACTCATTCAAAATGCTCTATAAATATGACTCCGGGCTATTCCATAAGAAATATGTACTAGGAGGTTTTGGGAACATCCAAATCGTGAGTTGAACTCTGGATCACTCCTATCCGCTAAGATGTTTTTTGACCACCAAAAGTATTCATTATTAGAAAATGAAGCTATACCATCCTCATTTCTAATTGTTTATTTCCTTTGTCAAACACGAATTCTTCCTATACCCCATCTGATAACTCAAGATTTAAATCAACAGAAGCATTGACAAAGGTACATGACACCCCTCTGTCAAAATCTCCTTAATCTATGATCAAAGGAGGTAATTTTCCCAATATGGAACACCAGGCACTCAAAACTGGATTTATTATATCTTCTCCCTGCACATTCACAACACAAGGAAAATAAACAAAAAAATATTGCATTCTAAAGTGGTGTTATACTAGGTCAGCACTTGTACAATTTTCACTTCTTAGGGTATTACAATTTAATGCAATATAAATGGATTGTAAAAACAATTCCATTACAAATTTTTCCCAAATGGGTCTTACATAATGTGCATATAAACACAAAAAACAATGGTGTTGGAAATAAAATGCAACTTACCAAAATTGCATTTCCTTTATTGATCATAACCACATCATCTCCCCTTGGAAGAACACTTCATTTTACTGAAATGTTATATGTGATGATTAACATCTTTCTGATATTTCACTTATCGCCACTTATAAAATCCATGTTGAACCATTTTTTATTTCACAATGTTCCCTTGCACTACTATACATGTGCTTATTTACCTACTGACACCTGATCTCACGTGGATGATACATTTTGTATACGGTGTTTGTTCTGACCTGTTCAAAATGCACTGGAAAACTGAATCCGAGATCTTCCATAAGCAATGGGTCATGAGAGGTTTTGAGAACATATAAAGTGTGATTTGGCATTTGGATCACTCCTCCCCAAGTTAAGATGTTTTTTGACCACCAAAAGTATTCATTCTCAGAAAATGAAGCTACACCGTCCTCATTTCTGAATTTTTCTTTCCTCTTTCAGACACAAACTCTTCCTGCACCCCATATGCTAACTTGAAAGAGTAAAATCAATAGAAGCATTGAAAAAGGTACATGACACCACTCTATAAAAATATCCTTAATTCATTATCAAAGGAGGAAATTTTTCCTAATAAGGAACTGCAAGCACTCAAATCTGAAGCTATTGTATCATCTCTATGGACATTCACAACACAAGTAAAACAAACACAAAATATTACATTCTAAAGCAATGTTATAGCAGTTCACCACTTATACAATGATCTCTTCTTTGGGTCTTACAATTTAATGCAATATAAATGGATTGTAAAAATAATTCCATTACAAACATTGCCCAAGTGGGTCTTACACAATGTGCATATAAACACACAAAAACAACAGTGCTAGAAATAAAATGCAACTTACCAAAGGTGGCTTCCTTTGTGTAGTGCCCCCTCTAGTTCGTAGTAATTTTTATTTTTCGACCATGACGATTTTCTCATAATATTGAAAAATGTTCATGTTGTTTGTGAATCCCCATGTGCCCTATGGAGATAGGTATAACTCTCTCGGTTTTAGATTAAAGGTATTTAAAATCTTTGTCCAAACATCTCGGGAGGGTCATTAAATTTTGGACTCATTTTTGTTATCGTGTTTGAAAGTGTTTTGGGTGATCGTCAAATGTCCCCCAAATTTTTAAATTCTCCATGGATGAAAACCTTCCATTCTTTTCTTTGTTGATTCCATTGTGGAGAATGGCTTCATGGTTTCTCAAAGTATCAATTTCGCGATTGGAGAATGGCTTGATGGTACTACCCTAATGAATCTAGATGTGACGATGCAAGATTTAGGGAGGTTTGGATGCTTTTGTAAGCATATGAAGTGATTTCTCTAATGCATTTCTTTAGGAGTTTCAAATTAGAAAATGAAGTGGTGTTTACTTGTTTATATAGGGGTCAGTAGATGCTTTATCTAAGAAAGGTCGACATAAATGAAGTATAATACCCAATGAAGGATATTAATTTGAAAGTGTTGTTGAAAGACATGTCAGCCTAATACCGTACAAATTATTTAAGAATGGATATAAATTCCTAACCAAACTGTACAACTCTGACATGGAGTAGAAAATATGCGAAATGAAGTTTGGAGTTGATAAACTGATATTTTTATTCAGAATTGTGCATTGTGTTCGGAGAATGCTGTCCACATGTTACTTGTGCAAGGTTATGCAAGATAATTTCTTACATGGACCTCGAGCAAGATGCAGAAGCGAGATATGATCTACCCATTTGGCTTGTTAATTTATAATAGGAATCTGATCTTTCCCTCTCTATCTTAAGAATTATTCATATGGGGTATTTTTATTACTCATTGAGCATGTGTTAGCTATACTTGAATTTGAGTCTCTACATTGAACTTGGCATTACACTTGAGTGTGGGCAAAGTGCAAGATTTGATTGTGTGCATGGGGGTGAGACCTTATCATTTTGGTTGGAGCTATACTTAATGGTTTATTCTCTACATTGTATGGGGGATTCACTTGAGTATGTTGTGCTTTTTTAAAGACTCGGAGAGAATTCAATTAAAAAATTCATGGTCTACCTTCAATGGAGACCAAAGGGTAGAAGTTTATTTTTTTGGAGAGAATTTCAAATTTAATTCTTTACATTAAATTTGATCAGTGATAAAATGTTTTTTTTTGAAACTTTGAGAAGTCAATAAAGGTGTAATAATAATATCTAAACTATTTGCAATAGATTTTGAGTCTTTATCACTATTTTTCAAACTATTTAAATTCTATATATACTAGTTTAGACCAATAATCTATGAACACACAAATACAAGTTCACATAACTTGTGTACGATACCATATGATAACAACTGCCATAGAATGACTAGTACCTACTCATAAACCATAATATTGAATTTCAAGAAGGAAGCATGAAAATGCTACTTTAAAATACATGTTGCAAAAAAAAATTCAGCTTGCCCTCAATTACTCCTTTCAGTATCTGCTTGATGAGGACTGAATTTTAACTGATATTTGATTTACTTTTCTTGTTGTGTAAGAAGAATGAAATCACAAAAATGCAATGGATAAGATGGGGAAACTGAGATATGGAAGATGGTTTTGTGCAATGCAAGAAGCATAAGAAAGTTTAAGTTCTCTCTTGGCTTCACAAATGAATGTTTTTTTATTGTTTACAGTATATGTCATATGGTAATGCTGTATATACTGCAACCAAGCATGCTCTAAAAGGACTTGGAGAATGTCTCAAGCTTGAATTGATGCCTTACAACATTCGAGTTACAGTTGTTCATCCAGGATATGTGGAAACTCCTATGCTCGATAATTGTAAGTTGACCCAAAAAAAATTGTTTTCCATGGTTGTCAATGTATATTTGATCAAATTTTGTATTGACATAGAAATTTGTACTGTAGGTGGTTTAGAGAAAGACAAAACAATATTGCATATGATTAAAGTCACCAATTTGTACAATCGAAGTGAAATCGAGACAGCAGAACAAGTTGCAAAGTATACATTAGAAGCAACAAAGAATGGAACTTTTCTGGTCACAAGCCAATTCAGTGGACTTGTTATCTCCACATACTCACGTGGACCAATGCCTGCAGATTCATTTGGAAGGGCTTTTGCTGAATTGATGTTATATATTCCTCTTAGGCTCTTTAGTTTTCTCTTTGCTTGGTATGTTTATTATGTTAGACAACATAAAAATCATCAAATATAACCAGAGGATAACAAATAGCTCCTAGTGTCTCTCAATATACATTGGAGTATTTGGATTTTTAATATATTATTTTGTTTTCTAAAAAATCGTTTGCTTCTATGTTCTGTATACACAGCTTACAAAGTTGATTACAACAATATTTTTGATGTTTTGACATTTTGTAAACATGTCTATGAAGGTGTGTATTATAGAATTTAACAAATATAAATTAAGGTTAGGGCCAATGCACAAACATTATTCCAAAATTTGTAAGTCTTTTTATCAAACATCAAATACTGAAGTTTTTTAACTTGTTTATTTATCATTTTTTTCACATCAAATTTAAAAATATATACTATTTAACATATATTGAATTTAAATATATATTCTATTAGTGTACATGTGACATATAATGGATGGAAAAGCTGACAAAGGATTTGCTAACATTAAAAAATTTATCCAAAAGTTTTATTTCATTAAATTGCATCTTGTCAATACTCTGTTGTAAAGTGTAATTTCTAGATGGTGTCTATTCCTATGAGTTAGCAACACCTCCAAATAAATAAGAGCACACACTAGAGAATTTCATAAAGTAACTAATAAATATTCCACGATCATGGTAGAGAAAGTAGTTTAAAGGAATATCAACTAGAAGTGATAGTCAAGGGTAGAAAGCAAATATTTGTTGTAGATATAAAACCTGTCAAAGTCTGATGGTACGTAGATCATTAAGTTGGCCAATGTTTTCATAATGAACATTGACAATATTTGTAGTAATGCATCATAAGTAGGGTATTATTTATCTTATACAAGAACTCCATTACTAGGATAATGTCTTAAGACCAATGTGATTAAGTGGGAATCCTACGATGATTCCTAATTGGTTGATAATTGTGATATCAAGGAAAACCTTGTTTGGTTTAGGATTAATCCTATGATGGTTCATCATTAATTGGAAGTTGTCTTTGTGTGATGTCAAGGAAAACCTTGTTTGGATGAGCAATTCTAGTTGTAAAGTATAATCATTGGAAAATGAGTCACGATTGACCTATGGGATTACTCTTATCTTACCTTGGGAGATAGGTGGGACATGCTTGCCAAGTCCTATAATTAAAGGATGTCTACTACCAATTTTTGAGACATACAAATAGATACAATTTAGAGGCTTGAAGAGATGCATGCCAACATTATGGAGTTTAACTTCATTGTGTAAGAGTGTCCTATAAACTATCAAGAAAATTGTGTTGAGGAAGTTTATCTCAAAAGGTTGCTAAGAAGACGCATGAGTTGGAGTCCATTAGCACAATGTGGTACTACACTTTATGGAAGCCATGTTCACCTTTTGGGTGAGAATTTAGCACTTCTTATGGAATTAGTAATTATTTGTGAGACTAAATTGGTATTACATGTGCATTATGATCAATATATGTAAACTTGATTTTATATTCATTCTAATGAAATTACTAGTATAATTCAGATTATGAGTAGCAATAAAACACCAAATAACACAATATTTCAGAATAATGATCTCAATATGCAATTAGAATAGCTTAGCCACTTCGAGGGGGCAACCTCCAAACCATACAATAATACTCAAAAGCTCAAATGATCATGAACTACTACCTACAATCCCCTATATATATATATATATATATTATTCATATGTTATGGCCATCACCAAGACCGACCTACTAAGCATAAGAAAGAAATGACATAATAAAATGATATGGTAAGCCACAAGTCGGCTACTCATATCCTAATACAAGAAATAGGTTAAGGGTGTAGCATGCCCTTCCCCTTCAAACCAATGTTTTCCTCAATGTTGAATAATTCTGGATGTTACTACAAAAAACCTTCATCCTCCCAGGTCGCATCTTCTATGCTCAGATTATTCCACTTGATCAGATATTCCTTAATGTCTCTAGTTCTCAGCCTCTTAGTATATGTTTGCAGTTCATATTATTTTGGCTCCAAAATGATTCTTCCTTCCTCATCAAGTTCTGGGTCTGAGCTTCAAATTTTTGTCCAATAACCTTCTTCAGGAATGAAACATGGAATATTGGGTGTATGTGTGAAGATGGAGGCAACTCTAGTTTATAAGCAACACTTCCAATTATTTGTAGAACCTGATAAGGACCATAATATTTAGGAGCAAGTTTGTTGTCCTTTTTCTATTGCTTTAGGGATAATCTTTCTTGTAAGGCTCCAGACGTACAAAAATCCAGTCACCAATTTCAAAATTTCTTTCACTACGGTGTTGATCTTCTTGTTGTTTCATCATGTTTTGTGTCAATGCCAAATTTTCCTTCAAACTAGCCAAAACCTATTGTTGATGTTGAATGTGTTCCTCAACATCTCTGACCTTAGTTTTCACCCTCAAGGAGGAAGTGATAGATGGTGGATGGTAACCATATAATGCTAAAAATGGGGTCATTTGAGAAGAGGTATGAAAAGATGTGTTATACCACCATTCTGTAAGTGGTAGCCATTTAACCCATCTTTCCTTACTTATCTGATAAAACAACGTAGATACCCCTCTAAGCATTTGTTAACCACTTCCATTTGCCCATCAATTTGAGGATGATAAGATGAATTGTGAGCTAGCTGAGTACCCAAACATGCAAATAATTCTAGTCCAAAAATTACTTGTGAAAATAGTATCACGATCACTTACAATTATCTTTGGGGTTCCATGTAGCTTTGAATTGTCTCCAAAAAATAGTTGTGACTATATAGGCTACAAATGGGTGTGACAGGGCACAAAAATGGGCATATTTTGTGAGCCTATCCACAATCACCAAAATAGCATTCTTATCCTCTGAACAAGACAATCCTGTGATGAAATCCATGGAGAACTCCTCCCATCTCTAGCTAGGAATTAATAATGGTTGCAATAGACCTGGTGTATTAACGGTTTCACATTTTTTTTGTTAGCAAACCAAACACTTTGATACAAACTTTTGTACATCACCCTTGATTCCTTCCCAAAATAATTATCTTTTTATTCTATGATATGTCTTCAAAAACCCAGAGTGTCCTCCAACAAGTGATGCATGTAGCTCTGCAAGAATCTTATGTTTCAACTTAGAATATTTGCTCAATTATAATATGTCCTTGTACCATAGGGCATTACCTTTCCACTCAAATTTTTTAGATGTTATAGATCCTTGCTTGATATTTTGTATTAGAGATTGTGTATCCTTGTCTTGATCCCATTCCAATCTTGCTTCATCTACCCAATCAGCCTTCAACATGGACATTGCACATAGTAACGCTTCTGCAGATCTATCCCTTCTGGACAATGCATTGGCTACTACATTTTATTTACCCTTTTTGTATATGATTTCAAAATCATAACCCATCATTTTTGTTACCCACTTTTGTTGTTCCTCAGATGATAACCTTTGCTCCAAAAATTATTTGAGAGTATCATGATCAGTTTTCAACTTGAAGTTTCTACCCATTTGATGGGGCCTCCATTGCTTGACTGCATGAAGAATAGCCATCATTTATTTCTCATAGACAGGTTTGAGCATATAGTTTCCTTTGAATTGGTGACTCTCAAATGTAATTGGTCTTCCTTCTTGCATTAGAATTGATCCCAATCCAAATCCTAAAGCGTCACATTCAACAATGAAGGTTTTTGAGAAGTCGGGAGTAGCCAAAACTGGGGTGGTGGACATGGCTTCCTTCAACTGCTCAAAGGATTTAGTGGCTACATCTGTCCAATGGAAGGCATACTTCTTTAGCAATGTAGTGAGTGGAGCTGCAATTCTACCATATCCCCTCACAAATCTAGGGTAGTACCCTGTTAGTCTTAGGAACCCTAAGATATTTTTTAGATTTTTGGGCCTTGGTCATTCCACCATAGCTTTAAGATCTTCTGAGGATAATATTTGAAACCTTCATGGGATACAATGTGACCCAAATACTCTAACTCTTGTACACCAAAAGAAAATTTGGATGGCTTTGGATAAAGCTTATGTTTCTCCAAAACTTCTAACACTTTATCTACATGTTACAAATTTTATTCCCATGTCTTACCATAAATCAATATGTCATCAAGGAAATCTAATACAAATTTCCTTTAAAATGGCCTAAAAACCATGTTCATCAAGCTTTGAAATGTTAAGGGGGCATTTGTGGCCAAAGGGCATTACCAAAAACTCATAATGACCCTCATGAGTCTTGAAAGTCATTTTATTAACATCTTGTGATGCCCGTTAAAACAACCCACTTGAGACCCAAGAAACAACCTAGGGTTAGTTAGAAAATTATGGAATAATTTTTTTTATTAGAAGTGTCCACAACCAGGTTGCAAGACAACAGTTTTACTTAGGTTCGGAAACAAGTACCAATGTACTAGGAACATACTTTTCCTTCATTAACTAATATCAAGTTCACAAGGTTCAAATTTTAGGGTTAGAAGATTCAGTTAGGTTCAGGGAGAAATTTACCCCCATACCCACTCTCTAACAGGCTCTGAGTTTCAATTGGATTTTTCTCATACTTAACGCTTCCAAAATTTCCCTAAATCATTCCCATTGGATAGGAAATTTTCTCACCTTTCCGGTGATATAAAGAAGTCCTCCTAACTCCTTATATGAACTCAAGATATGAGCCGACGGACCTTAGGGGTCAAATTTTGCCAAGGGGGACACGTGTCAACAGGGTAGGGAGGAAACTTTTGGGATGGCGGGTCAGCGGGGCAGGGAAAAACTTAACACTTTGGAATTTTTCCTCCTTTGGTGCAAAAGCGTAAATCATCTTTGCGCGCCCACGAGCCTCCGTGGGTCCTCCAAGGACATACGTCTCGGCCTACTGAGTTAGTTGGGAGGAATGGAAGGGAAGGGCGGAGAGGGTTGAAGACTTTAAGGCTCTTTCGCCCAAATTGCAAGAAAACAAAACAATTGGCCCACGTGCTTACGGGTCCGACACCAGGGAAATGTGGCGTGTCACACGCCATTCGATGGGGCACGAAGGAGAGGGGAGGCGGGAGTGGAGATCCTAAGGCGAATTTCGCCAAAAGGGAGAAAATTTTTTTGAAAAAAAAAATTACACGGGCCCGTGCGTGCGCGAAGGAGGAATTTCCAAAGGGCAGGGTGCTGGTGCGGGGCCGCAGAGGGAAATTTTTTCCAAAGGGGAAAAAGGACGCTTTCCAAACCTCCCGTGCTTCCACCTAAACATTCGGCAAAGGTCACGGGTTAGCTGGGATGCGGGAAAAAATTGGAAAATTTTCCAAGGCCCCTTAAAAGATTTAAGTTCCAAAGGGGTCCATCTCTCCACTGTGCCACATGGCAGCACGTGATTGATTGTGGGCCGGGGGATGCAGGGAAAATGGAAAATTTTCCCAAGGTAAAATTTTCAAAAAAATAAGTTTTAAAATTCGCACCTCCGCCCCTTCGAGGTGCCACGTGGCAGCCTCGATTGGTCACAGGATGGCAGGGCCGTAGACTTTTTGTGGAAATTTTTCCAAAGTCAAAAATTAAAGTTTTCTAAGTTAGATTTATTTTATTTTTGAATGCCAATTTTGAAGTAAAACTTCAAATGGCCATAACTTTTGATAGAAAGCTCAGTTTTGGGAAAACGAGGACTTTCTGGAAAGCTCTCGATGCCCTCTTTACACAGGAATCATAAATTTTACTTTTTGATAAGTTTAAGGGGTCAATTTTAAAAAATGATCTGCAGGCTTTTACAAACCAAACTGGAGTAATTTCTAACTTATAAATTTTGATTAAATTGGATCTCCTCCTTCACTCAACATGCCAAATAGACATGGAGAATTGTCTAGGGATGAATTTGAGAAGTGGTTTCAAGGTAAATTTAGTTGATTGAGTTCAAATTGAATAATTTTCCAACTTTTGACAAAAAACGGCTGAGGGAGGGATTGCAAGTTCCAATTGGATTTTTATAAAGTTCTAAATTGTTTTCTTAAGTGTTCTTTGTCAATTTGAGTTCCTTAGGATATGTTACATACTAAATTTTAATCATTTTCCATATCTTGATTATTAAGTGCAGGTCTGAACTGTGCATTTTTTTAAATTGATTGCCAGTTTTAAAATTAAAACAGAGATCAATTTAAAGGCAAAATTCTGTATATCAAATTTATCCATTCCAAGTGTGAGAATTCATTTCTAAACTATTCTAATACATTCAATTGATTCAGCACAACCATTCAAATAGAAGTTATACAAAGCCTGATTTCCAATTTCATACTCATTTCAAGGATAAAAACTGTCTTTTCTTTCATACGTATTTTCTTCTTTCAATAAAACAGAGATTCCATCACAACAAAAATTCAATTCAACACAACAATGCAAGTGAGAGAAGGTAGAGCATCAATTCTTTATTGATTTCAACAACAACTATACAATTTATCTCTTTTCCATTTGATTTGTAAAACAAAATGCAATGCGTGTAACATTTCATTTCTTTCAAAATAGAGAGAAGAATATAACTTCTTTACATTTCACAATTCAAATATATAACTTCTTTAATCTCAATTACATACATCTTTCATTACAAATTACATATATACAATTTCATCCACTCCAAAGTGGGAAAGGATTACAATGAATATTTTTCAAAGAAGGGACTGTCAAACTGTATTTTCCTTTGCTCCAAACAGCAACATGCACATTTTCTCTTTCTCTTCATCTTGATCACAACAAGGAAGGGGGAAAGGCAATGCTCTCCACCCAACCAAGATATCCAATGAAAGGAGAAGCCTTCCTTCATCATTGGCCCCCGAGCCCCAACCATATTGACAATAAGAGATGCAATACAACACATGGCAACAACTGGCTTCCACAACACACAACATTCTTTCACATGCATTTTCACCTTCAAAACATATTTCAACACAAAACATGTAGTTCACAACTGCAATTAAAACATTCCAATCAAAACTCAGGCTTCATCATGCAAGCCAAAGGAGCAAGGTCTATGGGGGAAGCTACTTATGCCTCCCAATTGGAATTGGGCATCCACCTATAAACAACCTACCAAAATAATTCATCACACATTTCCTTATGCCCCCCACAAGTCCCTCCTTATGCCCCCCAAAGATTTCCTTATGCCCCCCACAAAGTAAGAAATGCAAGCTATTTCTTTTCCATGGTGGATCCCAATCCCAAACTCCCTCCACAAAATTCTGATGCCAATGGCATTCCCTTATGCCCCCCACATGGATTCTCCATAGCCTTCTCCTACACCATGTCCTAAGCAGTCTACCCAACCAGCCAACAAACATAAAACATCCACCATTCATACAACACAACAAGAAATAACAGCAATAAAAGAGAGCTTAAATTCCTACCTCTCCATGGACTTTTGTTCCAAACAACAAGCTTCAAATGCCAAAACACAGTCCCAAAATTAAGCAACACACAAGCATGCAAAGCTTTCTCCAATCTTCTTCCACAAGCAAGAGCTCCAAACAAGAAAATTCACCCCCAGGGAAGTATGCAAAATGTTTCAACAACCCAAAACAAGCAAGAGAGTTTGAATTTTATAGAAGAGGGAAGAGAAGAGGATGATGTGGATCCATGTAGGATGCCACATCACACATCCTCAATTCAAACACAAAAGACAAAATCATTCTCCCAAGCACAATAAAGAGGTGGGTGAAAATATGACAAGTTACTTGCACACTCCAAAAAACCCACACCTCAAGGGACAACAAATTAAATAACATGTAAGAGAGTGCAATTAAAACAAGCAACATGACATTAATAAAATGCATTATAAAGGGTCTAAAATCACTTCTCCAACCATAAGTATGGTTGGTAAATAAATTTAGAGGCATGGGACAAGTTTTACTTGTCCCACAAGCCTCCAAAAACAGCCTCCAAGGACAAATTCGAATTTCCCATGGAGGTGGAGTGTTTCATACTCCAAAATCTGATCTTACACTTACACATCCTTACAACATTTACTTACACACCCTTACAATATTTAATTTAAGAGCCAACAACTTCATTAATTACTTTCCCATATCCCAATTTGATTTATTTAAATTTTAACATATGATTTCTCACATTAATCTATCACAAATTAATAAAATGAAAAGGGAACACATCACTAATAAAATACATACAACAATAATAAAAAGAAACCACATTAATAAAATACACAAACCCATGGTCACATATAAAGGAAATCCCCCCCATGGGAATCCTAACTAACACAAACACAACACACACACAACAACACAGTTGCCATGGTGACCTTGTTGAATTCACCTAGAATTCCATTGTGGTTGGTCTCAATCCCCCGATGTTTTGTTGTGATATTTTAACCTGCAAAATACAAATACCTCCTTTGGCCTCGTGGCCATATCAGAACATCCAAAATGATATAAACAAAATCACAAAATCATCTATATACATATGAATCACAACAACATCAAGAATTCAACATTATCATTTTCAATTAATTAACAACTATATCATCATCATAAAATAATATCTACTCATAATATCCAAAATCACATGTCTGAACAACATCCATAAATATCCATGTCAAATAGTATATCATCATCCACATATGAGTGTCTCTAATAATCAATCATGTATCATAATCAAATCCAAGATCAACAATAATCCATGATTAATAATCTAATGCATACTAAATCAAAACATAATAATGTCAATAATGTAATCCCTGTATCAACATCAGGTAACCAAAAGGTACTCAAAGGGAAAACATAATAGTGTCCATAATAAGATCAACAGTATCAAGATCAGAATCTAAAAGTGTCAAAGGGAAGTGGGAAATACACTTCCTCTCTTATTCTAATTTGATGGTACCCCGAACAAAGATCTAATTTTGTGAAATAAATAGCACCATACAATTCATCAAGTAAATCATCAATTAATGGAATAGGAAACTTATATTTGATGGTTTACTTTTTGAGTTCTCGGTAATATGAACACATCCTCCATCTTTCATCCTTCTTACATACCATGACCATAAGCGAAGAATATGCTCTCTGGCTATGCCTGATGATACCATTTTCTCGATCTCACTTTTCTAGGAATATGGGTATCTGTATGGTCTGATGTTAGGTGGTTGGCTCCCTGGAATCATCCGAATGACATGATCATGATCCCTAACTGGTGGTATTCCCTTTGGAATTGCATCAAAATTAGATGAGTGAGCATCAACAATCTTTTGAATATCGGGTGGCATTAAAGAATCTGTATTTTGTACCTCTATGGAAAATAACTTTGCTACAAATCCATCTACTCCTTTTCTGAGAACCTTCTGCATGTGATGAGAGCTAATAATTTTTGGAGACTTAGCTACCATCCCTTTCAATTGTATTTTCCTTCCTTATGAATGAAATCACATGAAAAATTCTTGGAAATTCATCTCTAGAGTACCCAAGGTTGTGAGCCATTGGACACCCAAAACAATATCTGCCCCTCCCATAGAAATAGCAAACATAGGCGAGTCTAACATGTAGTCTCCCATGGAAATATTGATACTATAACACTTTCTTATGCACTTGATTGTCCCACCATCCACAATCATAAGTTACATTTCTTTAGTTGGGTAAATAAAACAATTAAGGTGGGTAGCTAACTTACTATTTATGAAGTTATGAGTACTCCCTGAGTCAATCAATATCGTCACCTTCTATTTTTGAGATAGCCAATAACCTTGAGTGTTTGAGGAGTACTAGTACCTAACAACGCATGGCAATAAATTGTAGGTTGGTGATCCTCTACTTCATCTTTTACTAGTTCCTCAGCCTCTCCTATAATTTCATCTTCCTCTTCATCCTCATTTCCTCCTTCAATATAGAACTTATTCTCAGCACATTTGTGTCACGGTCCATATAAGGTGTCACAGTTAAAACATAATCCTTTTGCTCTCTTTTCTTCCATTTGTTGAGGAGTTAGTCTAATTGGCCAAGAGAAAATGATGGGGAAAAGGTACTACGGTCTCTAGTATTAGTGAAAGGTTGCCTCATGTTGTGAAGAAATTTTTTCTCTGCTCTACGTGCCATGATAATAGAATTAGAAATCTTGAGTGGATTAAACATATGTACCTCATGCTCAATGTGGTCCTTAAGACCCCCAAGAAACAGGTCATTCAGATTCCCTTCTATAATATTCTCCACCCTTAAGGATAGGTTCTGGAGTGGATGCACATAATATTTGATTGATCCTATTTTTCGTAACTTTTCCAATTGACTAAAGTAGTTATTTGAAACACTAGATCTATAGTGCAATTGCAATTACTTGGTAAAAATTGTCCAAGTGACACTGAGACCATTCATTTTCCTTTGAGCACATAACCATCGATACCAGAAAAATTGATTTGGTTAAAGATATAGGGATGCCAAGGTCACCTTTTGTCCCGATGGGATTTTATGTAACTCAAAGAAGTTCTCCATTTGATTTATCCAATTCAATGGATTCTTCCCATTAAATTTGCACATCTCCACTTTCGGCATCGTGTTATGTGGTTGCGAATAAGTTAGATTCTGATTAGGCTAGAAAAGTGATCCAACATGGTTATTTTTCCCATTATTCTGAACTAAAGATCCTCCTTGGTTGAGTTGGGGATAATTTGGGACAGACTATTTACCCTTTATATGTTGCATGATACCATCCAACCACTGATTGATTTGGTCTATGTCTCCTTTACATGCCATCTCAGATTGTAGATTTCATAGATCATACTCGAGTTGGCTCACCTTATAATCAACCGAGGTAAACCCTAGTGCTAAGGAATATGTATTTACCCCTTATGACTCCAAATTTTCAATCACTACCCCATCTTTATCTAGGGTTTTACCCAAAGTGACAGGATTCTTTTTGGCTCTTGTGGAAGGCCCCGTCATGATGTCAAACCCTAGGGTTTAGGGTTTTAGTACAAATTTGGCCCAATAGATAAAAAAACAAAGAAGATACTACCAATATTGTTTTGAGAGCTTCATGAAAATGTAACTAACTTGGAAAAATTCTACAATTTGTAACCTAAGGAGTGATTTTATGAAAAACCCTAAATTTGCAATAACTTTTTCGAAATAAATCAAAAAAGTTTGAAAGTTTTAGGGAACCTTACTTGGAATGATTCTCAACTCTGATAAATAATATATGACACCAATTCGCTTTGGTTCGTAAGATATAGCGGAGACAAACAAATTAGGGTTTTTACCCTAATTTTGGTCCGGATCATCAGCTTTGATACCGTTTATAATGAAATTACTTAGTATAATTCAGATTATGAGCAGCAATAGAAACACCAAAGAACACAATATTGTCAGATATAATGATCTCAATATGCAATTAGAATAGCTTCGTCACTTTGAGGGGGTAACCTCCAAACCATATAATAAGACTCAGATGCTCAAATGATAATGAACTACTACCTACAATCCCCTATATATACTATTTATATGCTATGGCCATCACCAAGGCCGACCTATTAAGCATGAGAAATTATAAATGATATGATAAAATGATATGGTAAGCCACAAGTCGGCTACTCATATCCTAATACAAGCAATAGGTTAAGGGTGTAGCAAATCTTAATATGTACTTTCTAATCTATTCAATCAATGGCTAGTGTGCAAACTCTGTTTAATTTTAATTTTGTTACATTCATTTCGAGACTGTGCTTTGTATCAGTTTTCATCAAACGTAGATGTAAATATTTAAAATTACAAAACCATGATCTATGACCCTTCTGAGCAAGAATTGAGGACATATGCAAGGCAACAATTGTTATTAACAATTTAATTCTGATTTGATAGAGTAAACATTTTAAAGATAATATAATTAGATCTAATGTTAGGCATGGTAAGTATTAAGGATGCATCAGTAATTGGGAACTAAAATGTAAGAGTGACCAATAAATCTCATATATTTCACCTAATAAATTGGACAAATCTAAATAAGAAGACATGCCACTGTAGATCAAATCACACTTAAATGTGTAGACACGTAGACGTAAATATTGAATTTAAAAGAGCCATGAACAATCATGGTCCTTCTCAGCACGAAATCGAGGACATACACAAGGCGACAATTGTCAACAATTTAATTCTCATTTGATAGAGTAAACATTTTAAACTTGCACAATATGCAGAACTATTGTCTAATGATAGGAAGAACTATTGTTGTTGCCTATCATCTATCAACCACTAGAAATGTAGACATCATTACAGTTTTGTAGAAAGGCCGGATTGTTGAAATAGGAAATCATAAACAATTTCTTACCAAAGGCAGAAATGGTGCATATTCGTCAATGGTGCAGACATTAAAAACTAGATCTCAAATTTCTGTGTTTAAACATTGGTTTAGTGCAGCAAGAGCCTGCACTTTTTGTTGCTACAATATATGAGAATATACTCTATGGGAAGTTGAGAAATGTATCATTAGGTTTTCAGTGATTTCAAGTTATACATTGATGTCAAAGTATCCCCAGGTCATTTAGGTGTGCCCGCAAGGTGTCCAATCAGGTGTCAAGTCATGATGTCATGGTGTGTAAGGGTATTTCATAGTGCATGGTAAAGTGAGTTAAGAGTGTAATGAGTTTCTCCAAGGTGGTATGAAGTCTTCAAAAAGGTCAAAAATTGTTGCATATTGAGTATCAGGTGTTAACAAGTCTCTAAAAATTTTCCATGGTCATCTCATGAAGTTTCGAGATAGCTACAAGCTTAATCCTGGCTCCAAATCAAGCAAGTAGGTATGGAAAGATGACAAGTAATCCAAGTCAAAGTAGGATGAACATTTTATTGGAGCAGTTTGATCTAGTATTTAGAGTGTGTAAAATGAAGTATAATGTCAATAATTAGACATACATTTCATGAAGACACCAATTTTGAGTCATTTTAATGCATTTAAGGCCAATAGATAAGTGAGTTGGTTAAACTAAGGCATGATGATGAAAACCACGAATTTACATAGGCTTAATATGGTGATATATAAGGTATGTAATGGACTTCACCTATGTTTTGAGGAGTCAAATAGAGCACTTTCCCAAGTTCGTGCATTTTTCACCCTTCATGACAAGAGAATTAGAGCTGCAAAAATGAGATGTGGCAGAGGTTTTTGGATCAAACCATGACAAATTTATTATTTTAATGTATGGAGGGGTGAGTTAAGGTGTGGTTCAAATTTCAGGACCTAAAGAGGCGTTTTGCAAAAGTTGTGCAAGTTTTACCAAAATAGGTTTTTGGAAAATGCATTCTAAGCACCCTAACTTCGTAGCATCTGCTCTAAAATATTTGGATGTGTTAAGATAAATCATAGAAGATTTTTTTGTAATAAATTGGGATAAAACCGTGATGAAAAGGGTCTGAAGTCAATTGGTTAAGTATTTAAAATTTCACGATATGATGTAAATACATTTCCTTATGATAGGGTAATGGCAGTATGGAATTCTCTTGCAGAGAGGAGAGGGAAAAATAATTCTAATATAGGGGTTGCAGATAACAACAAATCTATGACTGGAAATCACAACAAAAGATTAGATAACAATGTTGGGAACAAAAAATTTCAAGATATGTTTCAATTTGAGCATTGATATTGAGTAAAGAATAATGAATGTACATTTTAATTCTGGAAAGAAAATTTCATATCAAATTATAAGTATGTAAATTGTTATTTTTATCATACGAATGTTCATTATTGAATAATATTTTCACGATACAATGTGAATACATTTCCTTATGATAGGGTAATGGCAGTATGAAATTCTCTTGCGGAGAGGAGAGGGATCATCAATTCTAATAGAGGGACTGCGGATAACAATGAATCTATGACTGAAAATCGCAGTGAAAGATTAGATAACAGTGTTGGGAACCAAAGTTTTCAAGATATATTTCAGTTTGAGCTAGCTGATATTGAGTAAAGAAGAATGAATGTACATTTTAATTCTAAAAAGAAATTTTCATATCAAATTATAAATATATGTAAATTGTTATTTTTATTATATGCATGTTCGTTATTGAATAATATTTTCAATTTGTTTAGAGTTTTAAATTGAAAAATGTCATACTTATTTTTTTTTGTCTTATAAATGAAAATAATATCATTCTATTTATGGAAGAATTTTTCAGTCTTACGCATGAATATAGTACAAATACAAGACATAATTTTTTATTTGCCATTATTTTCAAATAATTTCAATGTTTGTTCTTTGAAAAATGATTTCAGTTGTTTGGAAACACAACTTGTAGTTATGTCCAAAAAAAGTATTTAAAAACAATAATAATCAGTAATGTATTATGTATAGTAATATCAAACACAATTGAGAATAATAATCACATTAAGAATCCATTTGAATAACTTATGCACTAATATAACAAAAGTACAAGTAAAACGCGACATCTATTGAAATTTGAAACTTTCAATATTTTCATTAAAAAGTATATATATTTATACGCTAAATTTGGAAAAAAAATACAAAAAAGATTCTAAAACGACATTTACAATTTCACAATTTCTTTTTGCAGCTTCATCCTTAAGAAGATTCATCTCTATGTGTTTCGGTTTTTGTCTGACTCTCTTGCGCACGAGAAATTTCTTTTATAACACCTGACTGAACAAGATTCTTTGATGCAGCTTCGATATTTGAAAGAATTTCTCATTATGGATTTATTGCATCACCAGCAAACAGTAATGTTGGATCATGTTTTGTTTGCTTCTTCAACAGTATCTCTGGATCCATTTCATTTGTCTTTATTATCCTTCTTAAGGTATTATTCTGCTTGTTTAAGATAACAAGTTTTTGCTTCAATTCAATTGTTGCATTTAAACTTTTCCTAGCACTTTTTAAATGCACATCAAGCATTGTTGCCTCATTTTTCAAATTTCAAAATAGAAAAATAATTAAGTATCAAAAAAATGTAAATAATATTTAAAATTTTAGTAAGATTTATCAATGTCTTATCTCGTTCCGCATTTGCAATAGTTGCACGGCCCTTATCTCTCGACCACATATTGTGGTAGGTTTGTGCTTCTGCATTTAAATTCTCAATTCTATTCAATATAATGTCCAACACTTCATCATCATAATTATTTTCAAAAAGATACAGAGACAGACACAGCTATATTCAACAAAATATCAAACTTTGTTGGCTTGTTTTGAACTGAAGTATATAATGTGTGTCTTTGGGAGTGATTATTAAATCATGAATTTATTTATTTAATCATAACTTTAGCCCTAAACTCCCACAATTTAAATTGTTCAATATCCTTCAATAAAACTTCATTAACAGTGGATTCACGACTGTCAGCCAAAAGAGCATTCAGTGCAAACGTAGTTTTTTGGTCATTAGTTAAACCATTCTATAATGGAGAAGGTGTGTTTGATCTATCCACTCTTATTGGAGAATGTTGCCTTGCCCAATGAATCATATCTTGGGGATTGAAAGTTCCATGGGCATGAACCCTGCTTCCAATCCCTAGATCTTCCTCATCCAAATCAATTTGATTCAAAAGTGAAACACCCCGTCCACTAGGAATATTGCCCAGCGAAAAATGTTGGAAACTCAGCTGCAAAATTAAGGGTGCCCCTACTTGAAGCTAGAGGAACAAAAGAAATATGCTTGTCACTGCACCTAGTCCTGATATTTTGTCACGGGGGTTCACTTAGTAAAAGTATGGTATAGCAGATTCGTTTGAAGGTATTAAAGAATACCCTTAATGTTAGTTTTTACCTCCAATTATTCAATTGATAATACCCCCTCCCATTATATTATTATAATGAAATCACCCCCTATTTTTTCCATGTACCTTACATACCCATTTTTCTAATACAATTTTATTTACCCCTTTTTATTTCTACCCTAATATATCAAATATAACATATTTTTATTTTTACCCTAACATATCAAATAGAAAATATATCATGTTTTCCACTCAATTATTATTTTCTTAATATATTTTTACTCTAGAAAGATATTTCAAAGTCATTCAAGATATATCATCAATTACGTTAATGTTAAACTTTAATCATTTAGCAATAGTTTTTCAAATAATTAAGATGGTGAAATAATATCATTTACATTGAAAAGCATACTCAATCCTACTTTTCTATGATATTATTATTTCTTAGTTAAGAATCTCCTAATTGATATTTCTTTATTCAAAAAGAGATTATAATTTACCTTCATGAAAACACTCCTTATGCAATATCAAGCTATTTATTTTTTTAAACTAGGGGTCAAATATTTTAGTTTAATATTAAAATCAACCACACCTCTCCTTAGGCCCACCTCTCTAACCTACCTCCAATACCTAATTCAAAATATTAGTAAATTAAACCTTTTCACCCCCTAATTTCTACCAGTATATTGACTTTGATTTTATCAATTTTAATTGCCTCAATATGAATGCACGTGCTAGGATATTGCCTAGCTAATGAGCCCCCCCGTGTAATTTGTGGTGGAGGTGGTGGAGGTGGCATCTTCCTCTTCATATTAGCAAATGAATTTTGAATTGGATATGGAGAAGGCCCTGAAACAATCAATTGTAATTTTGTAAATAACATAAAAAAAAAGTCAAATAACAAACATAATAAGATTGAAATAATAATAAATATAACAGTATATCTTGTATGATTATAAAAATTACTTAAGTTGAGTGGATTCCAACTGAGGTGCCTTTGCTAATAGGGTATGTTGTAGTTGATGTGGTTGTTGTAGAGAAGTAGACTGAAAGGTCTGGGAGTTGTACTAGTAAGTGTGATCTAAACATAATTAAATATCAATGCTTGATGAGCTTGCTGAATTTTTATTTAATAAAATATAAGCAAAAAATACAAAAATGAGATTCATACCTAGAGCCATAGAGTGAGGTACCGAAGATATTTTTACCTCCTTTGTTTGATCAAATTCATATACATTTTTTATTGGGCTAGTGTGAGCCCGACGATATAACCCTGTGCTACTGGAGGTTCCTACAACAAAGCAATATAAGTTACAAGAAATATTGAAACATGTACAAGTCTTAAATAATTAATTACATTTATTTTCAAACATATTGAAACATATATACATCATAAATTAAAATACATGTGATTAATGTCTATGGTATGGTGGATGTGTCAGTTTGATGGTTTAAGGAACTCCTCATCCATTTGACAGATTGTGGAGGAGTGTCCTCCTTTGTGTGTTGATCATCCAAAACAGTAACTGAATCTCCTGAACCTGGTGGGAAATGACCTATGATAGCAACTTCCCTTCGTGATGTAGTCACAGCAGCTATCTTCTGTGATATTTCAATAGTAAATTGTTTATTAATCTCAAATATTAATTATAATAAATAAATATTACAAAAATAAATAATAATAATTAAAACCCAAATAATCAAAAATTAGGACTCGCCTCTTGCTCTTGAACTATTAACGACAAAGTTAATAATTTTGCATGCATTGTTGTCGGAAGAGTGGTGCCACATAAATTATAAAGAGATTAATAATATAAACCAAGAATAAAATTTGTTGAATTGATGGTAACATGGTCATTCAAATGAATGTTAACCAAATCAGCTCTTATCCTGCAAGATAAGAAGATGCACTAATCAAATTTCTGCCCACTTAAGGTGCGAACGATATACGCCAAAGCCCACCACGGAATATATGTATATTGTTCTTGTAATATAATTCTGTCCTGGAAGAACTACACCATGGCCTACAGAAATGGGTGACTAAAATCCTTGAGTTGAATTCCTCTTTTTGAAGGGTTTTGGGAAGTTGTAAGTGCAAATACAAGGAGATACATTTTGTTAATACTCGATTAAAAACACAATCAAAATCTGTAAAATTGAAAATAATCAAAACTAAATGTTGTAAAATTGAAAATAAACTTACTAGCAGTGTAGCTGGAGCTACATGATTGCATCAATAAATAATTGAAAATGAGAAAGGAGAGTCCAATCTATATTTGCAATCTTCATATGATAATACAGTCTTCATGGCCACCGTGACAGAATCCAATCCATCCTTGTGTGGTAGTCCTCATCAAATGCTCAATGTCCTCGAGTGAAGTTCCATGGAAATGATTGTGCATGAGATGGGAGTTGAATGCATGAAGAGGTGTCTCAAAAGTGACACCCAATTGTGCAAATCATAGTTGAGTACAACCCTGTCATTGTTAAGACCCATCCTGTTTTCTAGTCATACGTCCAGAACGTTTTTGAATTATCCCTCTTGGAACCAAAATTCAGAGATTGACCATGGAATGTTGTAGAGACTTTCAAAAGCTTTCCATATGCAAAGAAGCCCTGATGAAACTGGTTGCATTTTGGCTTCGATCCATTGGGAAAACGACTAAGTTGAGCAATTAGGATCCTCTTTGAAAATTTTCCATGTGTACAGTTGAGAAAATTTTTTGGACCAAAGGCTCTTGACTCCCCTTCTCCTTAGGACACCCGTCCTGTGAAAACTTCCCTTTAAAAAAAATTTTCAAAAGCACTTAGCGAATTGTTCTTTTAGATTTTCCCCTTGTGACACATGTCACACTTGATTTGCTGATCTTTCGGCTCCTTGCGTCCCACATGTACTTTTGCCCCGGAGCTGGGATTCGGGCTTCTTGGGTTGTGTGGAAATCTGCTCTTTGAGCTTTCTTCTTGGCATGTTCTTCTAGAGAGATTCATAATATAAAGCCGAATCCGATTTGTTTGTTAACTCTTGTCATTCAAATTTTGCTTCTTGTTTTATTTGTCCTTTGCGTCCGTCAAATTTATGTCCCTTAGGGTGCCGTACATTCTAGTTTCTTCGACCTTCTGGATTATAGCGTCCTGAAGAACGTACACCAAATCACCCTTTTTCAGCTCTTTTTGAGGGTTTTTCCTCGTATGCTCAATTGGCTCAAAATCTCTCATTTGTGTATAGTGAAAATGACTACTTGTAATCTTCATATGATGTCATCGTGATAGGATCCACATCCTTGTGTGGTAGTCTTGTCAAATGCTCAATGTCCTTGGGTGAAGTTCCAAATGGCTGTGCATAAGTGGGAGTTGAATATGAAAGGACTTTTAAACAACTATCGGTCAGCTGCATAGAAAAAATCACCCTCTATGCTACCGGTCAGTGGCATTCTCCATGTTACCGGCTGCATAGTAGCATTCTACATCTTATCTATTATTAAATTTTTTCTTCCAGTAGCATGCAGAATGCTACCGGCTAGTAGCATTAAGGATGCTATACTGTTCGATAGCAAGTAGAATGTTACCGGCCAGTAGCATGGAGAATGTTACCGGTCGGTAGCATGAGTACTACTTCTGGCCAGTAGTAGTATTCATGCTACTGGCCAGTAGCATGTACAATTCGACCGACCGAGAGCATGGAGAATGCTACCAGCCGGTAGCATTCTTTGTGCTATCGGTCGGTAGCATTATTCATGTTGTTGGTCGGTAGCATGTTAAAACTTGCTCCTTCTACTGCGCTAACCTTACCCAAAATGATGTTAAAAATCGTCTTCCACATGAAACAACTTTTCTTGCAATTCATCATACATGCGAAAGTGGTTTTACTAAAATTCACTCAATATTTTCCAAAGCTTTTTTTCGGAGGTACCCTTAAAATTTTCCTTGCTAACAACATCGCTATTTATAGAATAGCAGTCATGATTATTTATGTCATATTCAATTTGTGTATACAATGTCTCCAAAACACCCGTATATATCTTTATATCTCTTATATGAGCAGCATTTGAACGCCCCTTGCCTGGAAAATCTCCGCTACCCATATCTGTTGTTGAATGCGAGGTACCATTCCTCAGATACCAAACTTCTCCGCCGTATTGAACTGTGTTAATTTTCTTCGACAAATCCGGTACTAAATTTTCTGGCAAGTATCCCACACGTTTACTATTTACATATACATACCACCTATTCCCTAACTGATTCCATGCCTGAAAAGGAAGAAATAACATTGATGAATGCCTTCATGTTTCTTAGAAACATAAAAAAAAAATTAAATCTTGGGATTTGAAATGTTTACTTGTTTTTTTGGGTTGCCATGTACAAGCACATTTGTGAGCACTTGCCCTAGATACAGTTGAGCAGACTTATCCATCACAAATCCAAGATATTTTAAGTCATAGCATCCTGTTGATTTGTAACCATCACTCTGTTCAATTCAAATATGACATTAGAAACTGTAAGTTGAAGCAAAATAAAGAATTCTATAAACTTAGAAGATTTTTGTATTGAATAACAAACTTTTACATATATAAACAAGAGATATACAACACTGATCATACAAAAAAAAGGTGGAAAGAGTCACACCCCAGAACGCCTTCGATGCAATTTGAATTGCATCCTTACCGTCCAATGTATATAAAATCTAGGTGTAGCATCGCCATATAATATTGGGAAGATCTGTAATGATCGCATTAAGAAGTTATGAATTCCAACTTTATCAGAGTTATGGAGTTTGATTTATTCCATAGTATATTCAATGCCAATCAACACAAAAGCATTTGGTTACGTGTCAACCATCTTGTATTTCCTGAATTATTAACGATCAGGGTTTTCGACAGCTAACCTCATTAAACTACTAACTCACATCATATCTATCGATAAACGGTTGTCATACGCCAAGGTTTCACGTTGTATAAGTCACAATGCCTTGATTGATCACCAGTCTTACCAGGGCATGCTTTCAAAATTAAAGCATTGAAAAAACAAACAAACATAAGTAAGTCCACAGAGAATACCAAATGATGTGTTATCAATATTTTTTACAACATTGAAATGATTAGATGAGTGAACCTCTTTCACAAGATTGTCATCAAACACATTCATTGGATGAGCTGCTTCATCTTTAATCTCTCTTGCAACTGCCAAAATCATTAACTCAACAAGCAACAACAATTTCAATATCCCAAAAAATTTGTGAGAAGCCATGCTTTTACGCAGATCTAATGCCTTAAAATTTATATTTATAATACTATGGCTAACACAATTAAATTTATGGAATTTAAGTAAATAATAGGTTGTAATAAATGACTTGAGGTTAATAATGATTTATTTTTGTCATAGAAAAACTATTGAATGACAAATTCTAATTAAAGAATATTTAAAATCGAAATTAATAAGTGTTTAAACATTCTTTCATTAAAACCCGTGTAGGTGGGCAAATAAAACAAAATGTTTTCCCACCACTTATTCACGTGGCCACTTAAATAGTTTTTATCTCCTTCAAAATTACTTAGGGATTAATATAAATCCCACACCGCAGCATTCTCCATGACCTAGGTTTGACCATTCACCCGCTTTCCACGTCTCACATCTTATCCACTTTCTCAACTCAAATTGACTAAAATTCATGACTTAAACTTGAAATTATTATTAAAATCAATAAGATGTGTTTAAATTAACTTAAATTATACATTTGAATTACATGAAGATCTCCCCATCACACCAATCCGGGATTAATTCACATCTTTCCAAAAAGTTCAGGACACTTTTTGAGTGAATAAAAATAAAGGATATATAATTAATTATCAAAAATATATGCAACCCTTTATCAACACAATGACTTATTCTTGCAAATGAACAAGAACTATAAATCAATAGTCTTTCCTTCACAAATTATCCACCAACAAGCTTGAGAGTTCATACTGTTATTTTTGATGAATCAATCAATTATTTATAATATTATGTTGCCCATAATCTATCAAATCAATCATTTTCATGCTCATAACTTGATCTAACTTCCATTCGGAATATCATGGAACACCCACAAATCAACAAAAACTTACTAATCAAATGGATCCAACAAGAGCGTCACTAAACCTTCCTCTTATAGTCAAATCCAATCTGAAGTGATTTTAAGATTTACAACCAAAGGTTTGCATTTGCTTTGTATTGATTTTTTCTTATTTATTGTAATTTACATGGTCTACAATCCACTACTTGTTCAATAATTTAGATTTGCTTACAAACTATGTAATCTATAACTCTCACTAAGAAACTAAGAGCTACAACAATAATTAATCATCCAACACGACATAATTGAAGATGCAACCTATAGAGCTATGTTGATAACTATATAAACCTCCTAGCTAAAGATGAAGCCAACCAAAAATCTTTCTTAAACTACCGAGAAATCACCCGTTGAAGATATAACGTGTTTTGACCTCATGGCTCTTAAGGGACTATACCCGGACAAAGTAGCCCAAATGCACGGGAATGTAGGGCACCAAAACAAAGCCTCCACTAGCATTCACCTAGAAACCCTGACGTGTTGACGTAGTTGGCTCGGTCCCACGAACTTCCATTTGCAAACTACGTATGGGAGCCCTACATTAACTTAGACTACAGTATTTCACGCGTTTACAAACAATAAGACAGTGAAAGAACCGAATGGGGATGGAGAAAAATAGGAGATGATTTCATAGAAGGCTTAAACATGGAGGTCTCTGATCTAATGAGATGTCTGTAGGTGCCATGGAGTCCGAGAAATCACATGTCAAAGATATAGCGTGTTTTAGCCTCAGGGCTCTTAAGGAACTACGTTCGAATGAGGTAGTTCGAAAGCACAAATAGCTTAGGGAACCAAAACAAAGCCTCTAATAGGTGTTCATCTGGCCACTCCGACGTGTTGGCATAGTTGGTTTTGTCCAACGATCTTCCATTTGCAAACTATAGCATCTGGAAATCGTACGCTGACTTAGACTGCGATATTTCGCACATTTGCAAACAATACGACAACGAGAGAACCGAATAGAGATGGAAAAAACCACAAGAGGATTTCGTAGAGGGCCATGAGATGGAAGTCTTGGATTTGACAAGACATCTCTAGGTGCCATGTAGTCCGAGAAATCACTTGTTGAAGATATAGCGTGTTTTGGCGTCAGGGCTCTTAAAGGACTACCTCTGGACGAGGTAGCCCAAAAGCACAGGGAGCATAAGGAAAAAAAAATCCTCCAATACCGTTCACCTAGCCACCCTGACATTTTTGAATAATTAGTTCAGTCCCACGAGCTTCCGTTTACAAACTATAAAGTTTGACAGTTATACACTAACTTAGACTGCAATATTTCACACGTTTGCAAACAATAGGACAACGAGAGAACCAGATGGAAATGGAGAAAACTGTGAGAGGATTTTATAAAGGGATTCAACATCGAAGTTTTGGATCTAACGAGATGCCTCCAGGTGCCACAGAGTCTGAGAAATAACATGTTTAAGATATATCATGTGTTTGGTCTCAGAGCCGTGACTAAAATTTGCTAGAAAATTTCCAAATCTTCAATTATCACACTGAAACTACAAGCTAACATATGTCATAGCATGAGACATGCATACATACCTCCATAACAAAAATAATATAATTTTCATAGCTAGAAAAGTGCAATAAGGCCTCGACAACTTTGCAAGGAAGTTATTCAAACATCAACCCCAACTATTTATAACAGCTTCGAAGTTGTTAATAACAGCTAAAGTTCCATACATGTAAACTGTTTTGATTGCTGCAAGTAAAACATTTATTGGATTAATTAGACCAAATAATTGTATCGAAGTTCGTTGTTAAATAAAAATAAGTCCGAATTAATGTGTCAATCTCTCAATGGTGTTGTGGTGTTTGAGATCCATTTCTGAATGGCCTCACTCATCTGCATCCATGGTTCCACTTCAATTATTTATTACCTTTCATATACCATAACCAAGAAGTTGCATAGAGAATATTCTTAATAGAGAGGATAACTGTTAAAAAGCCAATTACAATATGGATGATAAAAGAGAGCACATTGAGAAAATGAAGAAACTTGGTAGAAAAATGGAAGGGCAGCATTTATTCCCTCATCAAGCCTCCTGTTATTCAATAATGCGCTACATTTGAGTCCAAGGCAAGTAATTACTCCCCTTTTTGCCGATTGACAAGAAATGAACATTGCGATGATTGAGTGAACATTTATGATGATTGTCCAATTCCAATATGCGGTAATTATTATATATATGAAAAAAACAGAGGATGGTTTGTTAAAAAAATAATGATAGATTTATTCTCTTTGAAAACATACAATTTGTCTCTGATCCTCAAATCCAAAACTCGTGAAATTATCTGAATCTACATCCACTAGTGGTTTTGCTTCTCATAATTTTATCTTCAGTACATACTAGCTAGTTTCTCCTCTGCTTGACTAGAACAAGACTACCAACTATTCGTAATAGAATTCACTGCACCTGCACCCACTCAAAAACTTCCCACGATACCAGCTTGTTTCTCCTCGTCTTGACTAGACAAAGCTACTGGCTCTGGTTGAAATCTAAACCCGATATGCAAATACAAAAGCCTATTTCTCTTCTCGTGTTTTCAATTTCCCAAAATTGGAATCTCGTTGTCCAAGACATGGGTTATACTTGTAGGAAATGATCAAATTCCACTAGAACATAATGACATCAACTACAAGGTTGCACTCCACGTGAAATGCATAATCCCTGTGCTCTTATTTACAGAGAATGACTAACTTGAAATGCGCATTTCCTTTGCTCTATTTTAAAGAGAATAACTACCAAAAACAACCCAATATAGAAGAACCGTTATTTAACTTACCATCCCTTGTAAGGCAGGGGCCTCAGAATTCATCCTGAACACTTGGCCTCCCAACTGAATGCCATTGACTCTTGATAACCTCAGAAAACAGCCCAACCTGAAGTCAGTCAGTCATTCGGATATGGTTTTCTCGACCTGCATGTACTCCGGTTTTGGTTACTTGTGCTCACCACCAAAGCTCGAAACTCATTCACATCTGCCCAATAATAACTAATATTCGAGTGATTGGAAGAATCACTTTATTTCAAGTCAAAACCTTGAGATGGATATTATACATGATCCTACAGCAAATATTTATCTTCGGTACTTCACACTTGGATATTATACACTGTCCTCTCAGTAACTGTTAACAAAATCATAAAAACAAGATTAGCCTTTTATCAGTTCTCCTTTAAAAATTTGGAATCCAACTTCTTACTACGTACAAGAAAAACAATTTAGAACTTGAGTTTCTATCTACTGAAAAAAGTAAGAAGACCCACCTCCAGCCCTGGGATCTGACTTCTTACTACATACCACGGCACTGGTATTGATTACAAAAATAGCAATTTAGGACTTGAGTGTTCTGTCTATTGAAAAATGTAAAAAGAACCTTACAGCCTATGACAAATCAGGGCCTTGATGATAGGAATGACACCAACAAAAGCAATTTGAAGGTGTTCCAAGCTATTTATACGAATACTAGCTTGCCCTTTACCCCTGCCGTCAAAATTTGCACAAGCTTCCAAGGTTGTACTCCTTCCAATAGCAAAATGTGATTGCAAATTGAATCCAATAGTAAGATCTTCGTGCCAGTTCATTATGGAAAGCCCTAAAGTAGCATGTTTACCACCAACTAGATAATCCTTGTCTCTCAAGGTAGCTTCCACGTTTCCACCATAAGCTAGGCCACCTCGATCAGACATGGCACCCCCATTTAAAACGACCTTGAACCTTTTGCCAATCGTCAATATATCCTCAAGCTTCATACCAGCCGATAAGGTATCCCCTAATAGAGTAAAGGACATTCCAGCTTTGGTCTTGTTGTATTTGAAATTACTGAGTCTTGTTTCACTATGCAGGTTATAAGACATTTCCTTACCAATGTTCTGAATATCAAACCTCGCCGTTGTCATTTTTCCTTCTCCATGCTTCAAGGAAGCAGCACATTCTAACTGCAGGTTAGCCTCCTCCTTGCCCTTTATGACCTGACCTGAAACTGAAACAGGAATTACACTTCCAATTACAAAAGTCTTCTCTAAATTCAACCCTCCATAGCCAATATCATGATCCCACCCATAACTCTCCAGTACTGGCTGTACAAGCCACTGACTCACCATGTCAAGCAAACGGTACCTGTAAGCAGGACTATCAGCATCAAAAGATGGTGGCAATGTCATATCTAGCATAGGCATGGGTATCGATTTAGCTGTGCCAATTTCCTCTTCCATGTGCTTCTTGTCTTTTTCATTTCTCTCCTTGGATGTATTTATCTTCTTCATAGAACTCCGCCGCCACCTCTTTTCTTTCCACTGTTTTTTCATGAACAACTTTTCCCTGTAGTCTAAGTCATCAAAATAGGCTTTCTTCTGCTCTTTATCCAAACTAGCAAGCTGAGACCTTGTCAAACTTCTTAAAGGAGGTAGTTTATCATACTCAGATTCTTCCTCCAGATCTGATGAAACATCAAAATCATCATCAGAAACATCCACATCCCAAAGTTGTTCTTCGGGCAGCTTAAGTTGAGATCTTGACTGCAACAAAGAGTAAAGAAATGAAGGCAATGGTGGAGCCATTACATGAGTTACCGACGGCTTCTCATGCATGCCATCTTCTTGCAACTTCAAGAGCGAATTTGCCTCGGCCAAAATTTTGGACGCAAAGCAAAGTAGCAACAAGTCATTCTTCCAAGTCTGCCCATTTGGGAGAACTCTCTGACCTGCCCTATTGGTCCTGCATGAAGGATGGTTTTCTACCAAGGATACAGGATTCACAAGACACATATCTCCTACAGCCTGGCGGATAGCTTTCTGTACCACCTGAAAGCGCTGAGATACATATGTTTCATAGCTTATAGGAATTCCATATGGACCGTCAGGCAGAGCAGATGCAGCATGTGTAAGGACTAATATGGCATTGAACCAGACTGCAGGTCTAAAGGCATCTGTTATAGTTCGTAACAAATGGAAATCTCCATTACCTCTGCTCAGCATATCCAACCGGTCAACGTACAGAACAATATCTGGGGGTGTCTTCTTAATGAAATGCTTTATTGATGCCAAGATCTTCCCATTTAGAGATTGATCAGCTGAGGAAACATGAAGGCCAGGTGTATCGATCACTCTCACCCTGATCCCATTAACTGTTCCCACAATCTCTTGCACCCGTTTAGTCCCTGGTCTAAATGCATCAGTTTTAGATTTGACTTCGCCAAAGATTGAATTGATAGTTGCACTCTTACCAACTCCAGTCTTCCCAAGAACCAATATCGTGCAAGTGAAATCCAAATCTTCCTGCCGAGATGCTTCTAGTTCCTGCGCAATTAAATTGCTCATGTCAAATCTGAAAGGTCCAATTCGGCCAGAATTCCTGCTCCGCCACAGCTGCTCTGCAAATCCAAGCCTGTATAGCACCTGTCCAACCACAAAATTGTCTGGAGTCTGGCACAACCTGTGAGCAAGACGGAGGAACTTCACTTTGAGCTCCTGAAGTTTTTCTTGGGTTTCATGTAATTCATTGATCTGGTCCATTGGAGATGAAGATGGTTCACGTACTGAAAAACCATTTGGTACAGAATGCTGCAGCAAATTTATTGGACTCTCCAGTGCAAGAACAGAGGATCCAATACCAGCAGGGTGGGCAGCACCAAGCACCAATGGACTGTTGGAAGCAAGTAAAGCAGTCACATTCGCATGCAAGTCATCTTCTTCCTCACTTTCAGTATCATCTTCTACCTTTCTCTTTGAGCTAACAGCCACAACCCTATTAACAGGCTTGTAAGACCAGGTTGGAAAGTTAAACTCTGATGAAGGCTTCCTATTAAAATTGAGCTCATATATACTACCAGAGTTATCGGTACCAGGTGCCAATGGATTCTTGGAAGCCAGTAAAGCAGTCAATTTTGCATGCAAGTCATCTTCTTCGTCACTTTCAGTGTTATCATCTTGTAAATTGATCCACTTTGAGCTGACATCCACAACTCTAGTGAAAGGCTTGGGAGACCAGGTTGCGAAGTCCTTGCCCGAGTTCTCAATTATTTCCCTTATCTGAAATCCAAATGTGCAAACTCCGTTCTGAGGTGGATTCTCTTCTGCAAAAGTAACATCAATTAGTTCGTGAGTTTCTGCCTCAGAATACTTCTCCTTCGGGACTGCATACTCCTGCTTCAAGTCTATGTCTGCAATTGACTCTTCATATATCCCCCCAACAGGCATACATACAACTGATGCATTTTCAGTGACAATATTCTCACGATTTGGCTGTTTTTGGTCAGTTTGAGTATCTTCTAAAGGTTTTACCTCCCTATTTACTTTTTCAACTACATCAATAGATTTGATAATGCCCGTGTCATAAACAATTAAGTCTGCATCATTTGATTTTAGAATATTTATAGAAGAACGTGTGCAATCCCATGACACATTCTGAGCTACTTCACCAAATTCATCCATGCATTCTTTGTTACTTGCACCTTGAACTTCTACAAGATTCAGGTATACATTTTGAACACTACAGACTTCATCTCTTTTGAAGAGTGGCAACTCATCAATCAGATTCATATCTATCTCAACCTGACTTTCATTTCCAGCATTAGAACCCAGTATTATCCATGTTTCATCATCGGTCACATCAATGTCTCCAGAAATTTCTATTTCCTCATTAACCACCTGAGCAGCCTCTATCTTAGCCCCCACCTGCTGCTTATTACATTCAGTAACGACCTGAAAACCAAGTTGTGTCTCTATTTCAACCTTCTCTACACAAATATTTCCTTCACCTACATTATTTGGACCTTTGATTGACACTGGAATTTCAGTAAGGTCCTCGCCGAACTCATTTATAGGTAGTTTAAATGTTTTGAATTCATCGTCTATCTTCTTCTCAAATCCTACTCCCAGATTTTTCTCCACTGCTCTCGCTTTCTTTGTGCCAAACTCACTCATTGACATTTCTGATTTGGCAACCGTGAGCAACAATCCTGCCTCATCAGTGGGTACTATCTGACAGACATGTTCCTTCCCTTCAAATATTGCATGATGTGCCTCCTTCATCTCTATTGTTGGCTCCTCAGTCACAGAGTTGCAGATTTCACATGTGCCTGCCTCTTTAAGTGCTATGCCACATTCACCCGACATATTACATATAGGATCTTCAAACATGCAATGTGTCAGTATACCCATTTCTCTCGCGTCACATATATTAGAATTTGAAGACTGAGATATAGCCCTCCCATCATACTCAGGGACAGCATCAAATGGGTCTCGCCCTCCTAAATTGTTCTGATTTTTATCTTTATTGTCTTTTATATCACGATTTTCATCTTCTCTCACCTTTAACCACTTCCCCAATCCGTACTCATCCGATTGAAGCATAATCACATTTTCAAACACAGCTTCTTCTTTCTGGTTTTCTGCTTCATTCTGCTTGAGCTCATGAATCTTCTCCCTTTTCTCCTGCTGTATGTCCTGTGTCCCATCCTGCTGCTGCTCATCATTTTCTTCTTTTCGATCCAGCAAGTTTATAATACCCCTGTTTTTGTCCTCAGCTATTTCTATTTCTCCTCTATTCTTCTCAGCCCCAGGTGATTCATTGTGGTCAACGTAGTCCACTTTGAGTCCTGTTACGGGCATTTCTACAGCCAAGGTTTCTTCAGAATCCATTACGCTTTTGACCACTTCCAGTTTGGAAACAGGCATGCCTTAAATCCAACCAGTTCTTTACCTGAAGTAAAATTAAAAAAACAATTACGATTCAAAGGATGTAAACAATATCCGCAACCCACGTAAAATAGTTCTCAACCAGCCTCTCCAAACAATAAAGCCTACATGCCTATACCCTCAAAAGTGGAGCAATTATTTAAACTACCAATCAATTACAGAAGTGCCAAAAAAATCAAAAGGTCTTCTTTAGATCCTATGCCTAAATGCAGGTTAACTAAGACAATTAGACGCCCAATGTACCACAAGAATCACAATATGCAGATGAACACCAAATATTTCTATCAATAAAATTCAAACTACTGAGCCAAGAGCCATACCCCTTGAAGCCACTCCTAGCTCGTGGTTTATAATTCATGAAGTCATAGCTAATACAGTCTATTTGTGTATAGGCAGTTTCAAAGACATGGCAACTGATTGCTACGATAACACTTTAGTAATGTTACATTGAAATAAACTACACTACATACTCGAGATTTTGTCTTATTTATTTGAAAATGCACGATTTCTAATCTACAATTTGATGTAAACCACCAAATTTGTTCCGAATGCACATCCAGATTGGATTATCAATCAACCAAGGCAGGGATACTGCCCAATATTGAAAATACATATAGCTATTCCTCTATGTAGCAGGTTACAAGGCCATCTTGTCTTCATAGTTGTTAAAATCTAGGGATATATTAGGAGAGGCGGCACTTGTTAACTCTGCTCCCAATCGAGGCATCAATATATGGTCTTGCGTAAATGTCTCTTTCATTTTTATCATAGTGTTTGATTAAGAATTACTATATCATACTACTCACATAACCCATAAACCTCTTAATTCACTCCAGACCACAACCCCCAGCTTATGGAGCCAAAACACAGACTTAGAAACCATCCAAAAGCTGTGGGAACACCACCCTCACACAAAGTCAAAATTCCAAAACACCAAACCCTACCCTGTGTTTTAGTAATTGAAGGCTTCCAAAAGCATTATTTTTTGAGATTTTTATCCTCTGAAGATGACTTTCATCAACAGCCATTATCTTGGTGACATTTTTTTTCCATATTAATTTGGTAATGATCATAAGGCAAACGGACCTACTTAACACACAAGCACCATAAATTCGAAGCCTGCTTTATTCAGCAAGTTTGAACTTGTGATAGAATGGTAATGAAAAAAACTCATTAAAACATGAATCGTATTCAAATACTCTCACTGTATAAACCAACTCATAAACCCAGTTGACATGTGGTGTAGCAACAATGGGTTGCAGAGTCAAATAAAATCTTAAGAACCTGTCCGAGTTGAAACCGCGTTGCTATAAAGCTGGTGAACCCATAATCTCACCTGAGGTTTGCCAAGTGAGCTCAAGGTATTGTGGTTCAAATGCCCCCACTACAATAACTCCAGGGAACAGTGACAAGGTTGTGGTGTAAAGAATATGTATGTGATATACTCGAACCTACCAGAAAAACTAAATCCCACCCAACACGAAAAAATCACAACCAATTAAATAAACAAGCATAAACCCTACTGCAAAATCCCACCAAAACGATCTAACCCCAAAATCTTTCTCCAACCAAAAATGCAACAAACAAACATAAATGTAAGCTGAGACAAAACTCATTCACAGAAACAAAACCTCCGGCTACCCATGAATGTTTTTGACAAACTAGAAATAAGAAAATAATGAAATTGTTTGTAAAAGAAATCAAGGCTACATAAAATAGAGGGAATAATACTAACCTGTGAATGGATTGGTAGTAACCGTGAAGAAATTCAGAATATCTGCCTGCAAATGCATAGTGTGAAGAATGTTGGGCACCCACTGACCCAATATAAAAATAGTTAACTATTACTGTATGAAAATATTTCATGTGTATATAATGGGATTTGAATGTCATTACAGCGCAGATTCCGAAGTCTCGTGAAGCTTGGAGATAGAATCCAACTGTCCCTCATACCAACATACACATTTCCTCTTATATTTGGCATTTATGAAGTGAGATTAAGTTCTTTTCTTAAATAGAATTAAGTAGAGTTTAATATATACACCCCTTATGATAAGGTTTATTGTTTTCGAAGAAACTAGGAAGCTCTTTAACATCTAATTTTTGTATGTGTTAGTGTATTTGTGTGTTTATTATTATGGTGTTAGTGTATTTGTGTATTTATTAAGTGTTGGTCTAAATTAGGTTTTTGTCAACATGTGTTTCTTCATTTGTTTATGATTTTCGATAGTTTTTATTTTGTATTGTTCCTTGCAAATGTATGTGTTTGTGAATGTTATGATCTATTTTATTTGGCTTTGTCCTTCCATTTCACGTTACTTCTCTTTTTCCTTTATTCATTTCGACCTCCTCAGCTTCTATTTATTTTAGACCCTTAAAAATATCACTAATAAATTCAAATAAAAATAAAAACTACAAAACAACTCCTACACAATTCTCGTGCTGGTTGAATGTCAAAAACATTGTTTCCAACTATTCTCATCATTTTCTTGATTTTGTAACTACTACAAACCTAGTCATTTTCTTTGTGGGGCCTTTCGACCCTAGACTTGGGTTCCTTGAGTTTTATGCCCCTTCTGTCAACTTTTCCCACCCAATGTGTATCAGTTTGTGTGTCAATATGGCTCTAAGTTGAATTTAATAAGTGTATAAATACAAAAGTGCACTAGTAACTTTAAGAAGATGAGTGTTTCTCATAACCCTTTTTTGGCTTTGCACAAAAAAATATTATTAATAAAATAAAATGGCCTAATTATTGGTTCAATAAATGTAATGCATTTCTATATTGATTTGCTTCGTGATTGAATGTGCATATAAATGGTGTTAGTTGATTGTGGCTGGTAATTATTAGTTGTTATCTTTTAGTTATTTTGTTAACACTTGGTAGTAATTGTTGGAAGCACAACCGCTGGGAGCGGTAAATCTTTTTCACTTATCTTTTAACCACTCATTAGCCATTCATCAACATATAGATTAAATAATGATTAACCAAACACATGAGCATGTACCATAAGAACAAAATCTCCCATGGACTTTTGCGGTTCTTTCTTCATCTGAGTAAGTTGAGCAAGGAGTGCATGAGCATCTTCGGCAGTCTTGAATCTTTCTTCAAACTTCTTTTTAGGAAATAAGGGATAAAATATGAGGAATAATCCCTCACAGAATCACAACAGTAGAAACTAATATGCAAAAAATATTACAGATCTCAAATAAAAGTGTAGAATAAAATAACACAACACAAAGAGACAAGTATTTAATGTGGTTCACCCAATTTGGGCTACGTCCACCAAGAATCACTTGCTCAGATTTTATTACAAGCCACCACTCTCTCAATACAATACCCAGATCTGTTTGGAGCTATGCTCAACAAACTCTACAAAATTCACACCCGAATTCAAAACACATATGCAATGTTACATTATACCTACCATATGCACAAAACCACATAAATAGACAACTTCTTAAGCAATTTTACAAAACCATGGGTATCAAAACCATGGGCCAAAACTGTCCCATAAACCTATGGGTCAAAAATCCCACCCATATGAGAAAATCACATTTCCTGAGTATATCGGCACGTTTTAAGGCCAAATTTTTTTTCTTGGGGGCTTGTGCCCCTGCTACCAGGGGTTGCCAGCCCTGGACCCTCGCTCAGGGCCTGGCCCGACCCCGAACCTTGGTGAGACAACTATGGAAAGTGTACAATACTCTTAGTGTACAGTCTTCAACACTTTCTCACATGAAAACAAGCTCCACAACCTAACAATCTCCCACTTGGAGACTAGTTTTCCTCTGAGCAAGCTTCTCAACCCTTCACTAGTTTCATGTGAAGACCAACCAAAGTTGAACACAGCTTCAGTTTTTCCCTTGTGACCACCTTGGTCATCATGTCTATAGGATTCTGACTGGTATGAATCTTCTCCAGCTTCAACTTCTCTTCCTCCAAAGTTGTCCTGATGAAATGGTACCTTAACTATATATGCTTCATCCTAGAGTGGAAAGCAGAGTTCTTAGCTAGGTGTATAACACTCTGACTATCACTATGCAACTTTCCTTCCTCCTACTTATGCCCCAACTCCTCAAGAAATTGTTGTAACCAAATCATTTATTTGCTTGCCTCTATGGCAGCAACATACTCAGCCTCTGTGGTTGACAAAGCCACCAGCTTCTGTAGTCATGAAATCCAACTCACTGTTGTCCCACCTACAGTGTAAACATAACCTGTTGTGCTCCTCCTGTTGTCTACATCTCCAGCCATATCTGAATCTACATAACCACACAAAGTGGTGTCTGATCCACTGTAGCACAAAATTTCCCCATGGTCCCTCTCAAATACCGTGAAGGATCCACTTTACTGCCTCCCAAACCCACTGTCAGTGATCTCTACCTGGATCACTCATAAATCTACTCACTGCTCCCACTACATGGGCAATATCAGGCCTAGTGCACACCATGGAATACATCAAGTTGCCAACTTCTAATGAGTAAGGTACCTTGGACATTGGTTTCTCTCCTGCTCTATCTTGGGACACTGCTCCTTTGATAACTTGAAATGGCCTACCAAAGGAGTCCCAACCGGTTTAGCATCCTGCATATTAAACCTCTCCAAGACCTTCTTAATGTACTCTTCCTGAGATAAAGTCAGCTTCCATTCCTTCCTATCTTGAGATATCCTCATACCAAGGATTTTTTAGCTACCCCCAAATCCTTCATAGCAAAGGATTCACTTAGTTGCTTCTTGAGTACTTTTATTTCTTGCATGTTTTTACCTGTAACCAACATGTCATCCACATACGAGACAAAGGATAATATAACCTTCCATCCTCAAATTTCTTTGTATACATGCAATGGTCAGAATGACATCTAATATAACCTTGCTCCATCATGAAGCTATCAAATTTCTTATACCATTGATGTGGAGCTTGTTTCAAGCCATACAAGCTCTTCTTCAGTTTGCACACCATCTCCTCTTTACCTTTGACCTCATAGCCCTCTGGTTGCTGCATATATAGTTCCTCCTCCAAATCACCATGGAGAAATGCAGTCTTTACATCAAGCTGTTCTAAGTGCAAGTATTTTGTTGTAACTATTCCTAGAACAGTTCTAATAGAAGTCATTTTTACTACAGGAGAAAAAATCTCATCAAAATCTATACCTTTTTTCTGTGCAAACCCCTTGACCACCAACTGGGCCTTGTATATTTTCTTTCCTCCTTCTTCCTCTTTGACTCTGAACACCCACTTGTTCTGTAATGCTCTTTTTCCTTCAGGTAGCTTTACCAAATCCCATGTCTGGTTTTCCATGAGAGCCTGATGCTCCTCATTCATGGCTTGCTCCCACTTCTTCCTGGCATCTACCTGCATTGCTTCATCAAATCTCTCTGGCTCTCCACTATCAGTGAGTAATAAATAATAAAGAGAAGGAGAAAAATGTTCAGGTTCTCTTCTTACCCTAGAAGACCTCCTCAATATAGGAGTTTGGGGTTCTTATTGAGGAGGTTCCTGAACTGATTCATGTGTCACTTTCCCATCTAGAAGATCCTCTACCACTACATATTCTTTCTTGGATTCTTCCCTATTTTCCTGCAACTACTGCTTATACATGACTTTCTCATTAAAGACCACATCCCTAGATTGAATGATTTTCTTGTCCTTAATACTCCAACATTTATATCCAAAGTCATCACCACCATAACCAATGAAAGTACATTTTTTCTGATTTAGCCTCTAGCTTGGTCCTATCATCCTTGTCTATATGGACAAACACCTCACATCCAAAGACTCTAAGAAATGAATAATCAACTTTCTTACCATACCAAGCCTCCTCAGGTATGCCTCCATCCAAGGCACTTGAGGGTCCTCTGTTTATCAAGTACACAACTGTGCTCATTGCTTCTACCCAAAAAGAAAGAGGCAGTCCTGCATGTAACCTCATGCTCCTAGCATGTTCCATTATTGTTCTGTTCATCCTTTCTGACACCCCATTCTGTTGCGGAGTTCCTAGAACCATCTTTTTCCTATGGATTCCATTCTTAGAATAGTAATCATCAAATTCATTGCTGCAATACTCCCCTCCATTATCTGACCTGAGACATTTTAGCTTAAGACTGTTTCATTCTCTACCAAGGCTTTCCATTTAACAAAAGTGTCAAATACATCAGATTTGTTTCTAATACAATAAACCCAAACTTTCCTTGTTGCATCATCAATAAAAGTAACATAATAACTTGAACCCCCAAGAGATGATACCTGAGCCAGCCCCCACACATCAGAATGCACCAGCTCTAACTTACTCTCTTTCTTTGTAGGTCCAACCTTGAGAAACCTTACTCGCTTCTGTTTCCCATATATGCAGTCCTCACAGAACTCCAAACCTATTTCTGTATATCCAGGAAAATCCTTCTTTATGATCTCCATGCCCTTATGGCTCATATGACCGAGCCTATAGTGCCACAATGTTGTATCTACTTCTGAAGCCACAAGATTACAAACATTAGTGCTATAAGTGGTTAAATACAAGGTTCCAACCTTCTTACCTCTTTCCACCACAAGAGCACCCTTGGTAACCTTCCAAGAGTCCACTGTAAATATCACAGTACAACCATCACTTCCCAACTAGCCTGCCGATATCAAATTTCATCTTAATGTAGGCACATGTCTGACATCCTTCAATAGCCATGTATTCCCATTCTGCATCTTAACCTGAACAGAATCCTTTTCCAACTATACTGCAAGGCTCATCATCACCAAGAAAAACATGCCCAAAATCCCCTTGAACATAATCAACAAAATAATGCCTATGTGGAGTAGCATGGAAAGAAGCCCCTGAATCTAAAACCCAAGATTCAGTAATATTGTGCAAAGAAAGAATCAAAGCATCCTGACATACATTACCCGTTGCCACATTTTCCTCCTTGTTTTCTTCCTGTTGTTTCTTCTTGTCCTGAAGCTCCCAACAGTCCTTCTTTGCATGCCCAGACTTTCCACAGTGCCAACATACTATCTTGCTTTTGGATTTTGACCTTGCCTGATCCTTTGATTTTCCATGGCTTCCTCTATTCTTCTGTCTCCCTCTAGTTTCCACTGTCAAAGCATTCCCTGAAGTAGAAGATTCCCCAGATATTTTTCTTCACATTTCCTCACTTAGAATCACCCCTACAACATCCTCAAACTTCAACTTTGAGTTAGCTGGAACCGAGTTGCTTACCGCCATTACCAGGCTATTCCAACTCTCAGGTAAAGAGCACAGAACTAATAAAGCCCTAACTTCTTCATCAAATTCTATTGTAACCAAAGCTAGCATATTTACAACTGTATTAAAATCATTTAAATGATCTGCTACTGAACCATTCTCAGACATCTTCATATTAAACAAATTTTTCATTAAAAATATCTTATTAGAGGCAGAGGGTTTTTCATACAACTTCCCTAATGCATCCATCAGTTCTTTTGTAGTCTTTTCCTTTGAAACATTAAATAATACCGAAGATGCAAGACACAGCTGGATTGTCCCAAGTGCCTTCCTATCCAGCAAATCCCATTCCACATCTATCATGCTCGAGGGTTTGTTCACCTTCTCAGACAACGGAATATAAAGATCCTTCTGATAAAGGTAATCTTCCATCTGCATCTTCCAAAGACTGAAATTCTCCCGTTGAATTTATCAACCCTAGATCTTCCATCATCTGCCATAGCTCCCACTCAAGATAAAACTTTCCCTGTGATTCAAAACTTCAACAAACCAAACCAGGCTCTGATACCAATTGTTAGGAAATAAGGGATAAAATATGTGGAATAATCCCTCACAGAATCGCAACAGTAGAAACTAATATGCAGAAAATATTACAGATCTCAAATAAAAGTGTAGAATAAAATAACACAACACAAAGAGACAATATTTAATGTGGTTCACCCAATTTGGGCTACGTCCACCAAGAATCACTTGCTCAGATTTTATTACAAGCCACCACTCTCTCAATACAATACCCAGATCTGTTTGGAGCTATGCTCAACAAACTCTACAGAATTCACACCCGAATTCAAAACACATCTGCAATGTTACATATACCTACCATATGCATAAAACCATATAAATAGACAACTGCTTAAGCAGTTTTACAAAACCATGGGTATCAAAACCATGGGCCAAAACTGTCCCATAAACCTATGGGTCAAAAATCCCACCCATATGAGAAAATCACGTTTCCCGATATATCGGGCATGTTTTAAGGCCAAAAAAAAAAATTCAAGGGTTACACCCCTCGGAAACCCCTGGCGAGACAACTGTGGAAAGTGTACAATACTCTTAGTGTATAGTCTTCAACACTTTATCACATGAAAATTTACGTACTAAATTGATAACACAAGTAATGATTGACTTAATCCTTCCTTTGGCTAATGCCTCAATTCTATCATATAGGGGAACACAAATTATTAATCTTTCTAGTCTATTTTTATTTTATTTCCTTATTTAGAAACTTATCATGCGAGAGATCTACATGGAGAAAATGTAATTCAACTAATTCCCTGAGATACTCGAGTATATTTGTTAAATCACTCCCAACTAAATATAATAAAATCTCCACAGATTAATACTTATTTCTAAATTCACATCCAATGGATTCTGATCGGTCATTCATCATGAACTAACCATCCTCATTTAATAATATTGGTTCATGAATTCTGATAGCTTTATCTCATTAACGTATCCCTATTAAACATGAGTAGAATTAAGAATTCTTCCATAAATCACTACCCACCTATTTACACATCCCTACACCTAGCCTTTCCATCAAATCATTCCTAATCATATTTATCAATTAATATAATTTTAATCTAATCACATCATATCACAACTCTAAATCTAGAGGCTTCTATTTCTAGAAGCCTCTCTAAATTCTACCTTTTTAGAATTTTTAATTCAATGGAAACTTGATTCCCTCCATTGCCCAATTTTTAACTCAAAATTCATAATTCTCCAATTCTAGAATCTTCCAATCCTCTCATGCAATCCTCCATTCATTGATCTCAATCCTACTTGGATGATATTTTCACCCTAGCCATTAAATCCTCACCTAAAAACTATAAATTGTCTCTCCTCATTAATGAGATCTATAAATCTTAAGAATCCATAACAAAACAATTCTACTCTTTTATTCCAATCCAATCTTAATACATCATTAACTATCTTTAATCCAATTAAGGCAATCATTTAATCAATTCAATCCTTGACCAACTCAAACAATCCAAGAAAAATAAGGGGAAAAAGGGAAGGTGTTTCCATCTTGTTGGTAATCCCTCTAAAATATAGGATGCAACCAAATTTTAAATCCAGCTCAATCGGTAGAGAAAAGAATGACACATAAATGGAAGATATTTACATAGTTGTATGGCTTATATTAATTATAGGTATTTTTCTTCTCTCTAAGGTTTACATCTATTTCCCTATTTCTTAAGGCTTTGTTTGAGAAAATTAAGGAGACTTATTTTACTTATAGTTTTCCCTATTTTAGATCACTAGAATGTTGTTCAAACCTTTCATTTCAAGAATTTTCACTTGTTTCAACCTTCAAACTTAAAACATCAGCTCAAATTTCATAGATCCCAGCATGGCACATTTCTAATTTTACTTCTAGATGATTTTTGTTCAACCTTTAATCTTCCCAAAAATAGTAGTTTTGTAGTGAATGACAAAGAAGCACATAATATGCACAAAAAGTAGTGCTTATTGTAGCCAAAACAAGGTTTAATTTACCTATGTTGAAGTAGTACTTAGCATTCTTTGCACAAAGTTCTTCTGAGCATGCACACTAAAGTGCCTATGATGTTAATCAACACTGTTTTGATATCATTATTTTCTCTATTTTAGTGATTTTTATTTTCTTTTTTTAGATCTATTTTCAAAAAGATGACCAAATAGTCATGTTTGTCGACAAGAATCTTAAACTCAAAACCTCCATTTTTTCTAGAAATTTATTGATAAAGATCTACATGACCAATGAATTTTAATTAATTTAAGTATTTTGAAAGTCCAAATTCATTGTTTTCATTTTCTAGAAAATATTTTATTTTTAATACACACTAAGTTATCTTTTTAATTGTTAAAACTACTAAAAATATTTTATTATGCTTACCAAAGATTAAAAATAAATCCAAAACACTAAACCCATTTTATCACCACCTGTAGCTTATTTATCTAAGACATATCTTTATATTCCAATTCATTTTATACTGCAAAATCATTCCATTTAGGGACTCTCTCTCTGAAATACAGCTTTACATAATTTGTTTAAAAAAATCAGATTTCCAAGCACTATTATGAATTTGCATCCATTTTCAAAGGATATTTCAAACTTGCTATAATTGATTGACATGGGAACACAATTTTCCTTTTCTTTCTTGTTAATCCCGAAGGAATGAAACCATTCATATGCTCTCCAGTCTCATGTCAACAAATCAAGAGGAGCAATACTTAGGATTATAAATCAGGTTCATTCCTTCCCATTTTTATTTTGTATAACATGACATGGAACCTTCCTTATCCACACATTAAGCGTTCAGGGGTCTTGAGACCATAATATTTCATAGCAAGTTTCACATGACCTAGAAATACCCTGTGTTACAACCTGTAAATGGGGGCTCTATAAAGCTTCAATAACAACTATCGTTATTGGCTAAGAAATTTCTAAGTTTTAATTTTTAGGCAACCCAAAGAAGTGAGGGGCTTATGTCTGCCCCACTTGACCCAGCTCATTTGAATTCAATATGCATTGTAACATGTACTTGTTGCACCCATTGTCGTAAGATATTTTCGTAGTGAGCTCATGCATCCTACGAACACTAGTGAAACCTTTTTGAATAAAAATATCAGTAACCTCGCTAATTGTGTAAGGAGGTTTCATGCACTCCCCAACATTACTCACCTGAAATTATTGGCCAACCAGAAACATTGAACACACAATTGGACCTCTTCCTAAATTGTGGCACCATTTATTAAGGTGTCATCATTTCAGTATTAAGTTAGCATATTAGCTTTATTGCTAACCCCTTGAATTTAGGGTCTGAAATTGCATTTTTCTATGTTTTTATACACCCATTAGTATAGCCTATACCATCACATTAAAATTACTAAACTTTAAGGCAACTTTGTTTATCATTGATATTAATACTATCCTACTATCACACATCCAAATTATAATCTCATCACCATCCTTAGTAAACAATTTTTCTTATTCAAATTTAATCCCCCAGATCGATCCTACAATGAATTTTGTCATGACTAAATCCCCATCCTCTCCACCAGCATCCAAACTATCTGTTTTTCTAAACTTAATTGAATTCCAGTAAAACCATTATCCCACCCATCAAATTGAACCATTTAAATTTACCAAACTTATCACACAATTACCTTACCAAATAACCATCAAATCTCACATCCTACATATTTTATAGTCCATCCAATAATCATATGGGAGTTAAATCCAAATAATAACATTGATTTGTCAGGGAATAACATCCTAAAAACCTCTATCAACATAATATATGATCTTAAATATTTATCAACCATTTATCACTGCATCCTAATTTCTTACCCATCGTAGTTTTTCCTAAGATCTCTAATTACCCCATTGAATTCCGTCATATGAGGAACCCCAATCATGTCCAAGGACGATCTTGAGGATAAAAAAGTAGCTACCCTTCCCCTTTTCCTATTGTAGGGGTAATGTGACCTGGAAGTGATCATTTAACACTAATCATATCCTAGGACCAACATGACCTTGGGCTTCATCTCCACCCATCATAAACACATCACATTTCCCAAAAATCCTCCAAATCCCTTGGAGTCAACCTATTATTGAAGTTAACACTTTCTTATTCCACATCCAGAAATCAAAAGTGAAGTGAGGGGCTTCCACATCCCAAAACCCAACTCTTAGAAAACATCCTTACAACAATTACTTGGGCCCATTCATGTATCCACCATATAAAGGTATATCAACTTCATCCCTTAGTTAGCTGTACATCTCTAGATTAGGGATCCTTGTCATTGGTTGCAATCATCCTATAGTGCATCCTATATAATGCACTCCCCAAGACTATCACTCAACATCCCCTACCCCACATTGACACATTCAAGTGGAGAGCCAATTTGGCACCATTGTCAGTTGTGGCATTGAAAGTGGGCAATATAGTTTGATTGCAATCCCACTTGACTAATTAGGGTGTGTGTTGCATGTTTTTGCTAAACATTTGTGAACACCCTTAACCATCCTCATCACCTTAAAAATTTAATCAATCAAACATCATCATAATCAAATCCTTAATCAAATAATCCAAATCCTAATATCCATCACCATCCTTAATCCCAACCTAATCCAAATCCTAAGTTCCCCACACATCCTATCTAACCATAATCCTAATGATCCTCAATCCCCATCTCTCTCCAAACCAACATCCAAACCCCTATCTCACCTTTTCTAAATCCATCAACCAAGTTATGTTGTCATCCCCACCCATGAAAATGACATCAACCCATCTCACTTTGATCATGAAAGTCCCACACACTATCCAACACATTAATAAATAAATCTCAAACTTAACATCCTACCTCAACCAATCCCCTCCTCATCCATCTAAATCAACCATCCCATGTTGATCCTAACATCCTAAAAACCATCAACAACTCAATCAACAAAATCTGATCTTCAATCATGTATCAATTGAATCACCTCCTAAACCATCATCTCTTAAAAAACCCCATCCATAATTTCCACTTCCTATCTCCTATCCTTCACCCAAAATTGACTTCCTCCTTAAGGAAATGTAAATCATCTCAATCCACACCTTCACCTAATTCAACATAAACCACTATCCCCACAAGCCAATTACATCGACTTTGTGTACCTCACTAACTTTGACCTAAACCAAGAGGACCTCCTAACACTATGTCCTTGATAATCTAGCCACCAATCCCAAGCCCACACAACCATCCCAAATTTTCCAATCTCCAAATCCCCTATCAATCATCATGACCTACAACTTCCTTCCATCAAAACTCATATGAATAATCCACCACCATCCAAAATCTCAAATCCTAAATCCAATCATGTAAAACCTATAATTGAGTCCCATTCACATATCCACAACAATCCCAACAACTTAACCCAAAATTATCATCAAACACATCTCATCTTAGTCCTCCATCCTATCAATTCATCATCCCAATCTGATCCTAAGGAATTTCTCCTAGGAATAGTCCCAGAATCCCCTAATCCACCATCAAAGCTTTAATCCTCTAAGCCTATTTCATCCCCTCCATCACCTAAGCCCAATCTTGTCAAAACTATCTTATCCATGTGACTCCTAAGTCAACCCTCATCCCCTTCTACCCCCAATCCTAAACCATCTAATGTGGCTCATATGCCACCCTCATCCTCTTCATCCACACCTAATCCTATCTTAAGGGCCCCTTCATCACCTAAACCTAACACTATCCTATCCTCTAATCCTATTTCAAATCCACCATCCCCCAATCCTAAAACATCTAACTATGACTCCTAAGTCACCAACTCCTAAAACTAACAAATCCAATCCCAATCCTCTCCCCACCCCATCTCCTAAATCTAATGAGGCTCATATGCCACCTTCATCTACTTCATCCCCTAAATCGACCAAATCTAATGTGGTTCCTACACCACACCCATCTCCCAAATCTCCTTCATCCCAACATCACCTAAAATCTAATATGACCCCCATATCACACCCATCCCCTTCATCTAAATCTACCCCATCCCCTTCATCTACATCTACTAATCCCAAACAATCTAATCCTAAGCCAAAACCATCTACCTCAAAACCACATACTCCAACCAATCCAAAATCAACCAAATCTACTTCGACCTCCAAGCCCAAACCATCCACTTCAGCCCCCAGGCCTAATCTATCCCCTTCATCTTCTAAGCCACAAAAATATAATCCAACTCATAAATCCAAATCAACCAAAACATCTCAAAATCCACCCAATCTTGCACCTTTACTTCCTACTCCCCCAAAACCATTTAACCCAAACCACTTCACTCCTTTAGGAGAATCCTTGACCACCATCTTCCATCGTCTAAAAACCTTCAACATGATCATCCATCCCCCAATCAAATCACATGATAAAAACCTTCCCAAACCATCTTGGTATCGGGAACACTACTATTGTGACTTCCATCAGCACCCATGGACATTCGACCAATTGTTGCATGCAATTTAGGTCTTATGTCCAAAACCTCATTAACCAAGGAATTCTTGTCCTTGTACCTCTTTATCCACCACCTTTCCATCCCAATCCTCTCCCTAACCATTCGTCCACCATCCAAATCCCACTTCAACATCCAAACATCATCAACCATCCAAATCTCATCGTACATCCAAACATCCCTCACCAACCAAAAACCAAAACAAATCTCACCTCCCATCCTTTGTTAAGTCCAACCTCTTAGCAGATGACAAAACTACAACCCCCCAGTCTCATGATGACCACATGGCATCATCTTCCCCATCCACTTCATATCCTATAGCCAAAAATATGTTTGCTAATATGAAACATAGAGGCAAAGGCTTAGGCATCCATGAACAAGGCATTGTGAACCCATCTCCCTTCGTCAAAATCTAGGTCATTTAGGCTTAGGTTATAAACCTAACACTAACAATGTCCCTCCCACTACTCCATCACAACCCATTTCTACCACTCCTCTTTTTTATCCTACCATCCTAAGCACTCAACCCAATCACAAATCATTTAATCCCCCTACAAATACCAAACACCTAAAAATGGATTGAGCACATAATTCATCACTTGCACATGGATATTCTTTCCTTCTCACCCATCCTCCTTTCATCCAACATCCAAATCCCTTTACATCTAATCCATTCTTATCATCACATCCATTTATATCCTCTTCCAATCCATTCATTTGAACACTTGATCAGCTTGCTCACACATGTTGTAAGTCAATAGTACCTACTACAATTGTGTGACCTTGGTCTATCATTACCTCCAACATTCAAGCACAATTGTCCTCCTAGAGATCCACACACTTTAACACACTTAATCAACTTGTGGTGAAGACCCTTGGGTGTGTCTGTTGACACTCTAGCCAATGTCATCACCACACTCATTTCCATCCCCCCATCAAGCCACTAGTGATTCTTAACGCCTTGAGAGTTCTCAAGAGAGTGGAACCTTTTTATGTAAAAAAATCCAAATATCAAAAAATAAAAAAACATATCAAAATTAAAAATATCAAATAAAATCCACCTCAAGACTCTCTCTAGGGGTGTTTCCATAGCATCTCTACTAGGGCTATGGACACTTGGCTGGTAGTAGAAATGTTGTGACAAGAATCAAATGTATCTCCATTCGGGGCTATGAACGCCTGGATGGTAGTGGAGCAATGCACAACTTAGCCTTCCATTCACCCTCCATCAACCTATTTGACTTAATCACTCCCTATACATTGGCTAGTTTGTCTTCACATACTACCCATTAAGTCTTCACTTCAAGTGGTAATTAACCATCACAATCACACACACTTTGATCTCACAGAGACATAGGGCTCGCATGTTTCCAGGTATTGTTTAGACCTTGGTCACACTTCTATTTTAGTCCAACTCTTGCCTTACAACATGTGTCGTTAGGCTCATCTTTTGTTCATCACTAATGTTATTTTCCTTCCATCCATCACATCCACATCCTTTTTCCCTTGGATCAAACATCCGTGGGAAGACGATGATCCTTTCCTTTTCATCCAATCCTCCTCATGTCCCTTTTCAACTATCATCATCATGACTTGGGGAAACCTTACTACCATCCACTGGGGGAATCATCCATTTTAGATACCCCTCACTTCCCATCCTACCCTACACTTGTGGGAAAATCAAACCCATTCCTCCATTTACAAGCCACTCTAGTTTACACTTGGGGGCACACCACATCTATCCCTCAATCCATCCCCCTATACTTAGGGGCATATCTTATCATCTTCCATATCCCCCATCTTATCCTATACCACATCCCTCATCCTATCTATCTATCTCCCATCCCACATCCCATCTAATCCTAACCTATTAACCAATCCCTATCCTATCCAACCTATCCAATTTCCCTCAATCCTTCCCTTTTATCCTACCCAAACATGTTTTGGGACTTATAGGAGAAATTTACATCCCACCTTACATCCCTTCCCATCCCCCCATGAGCTATCCCATCCTGAATCCTTTCATCTTACCTATCCTCAACCATTCCCCCCATCCCAAATCCAAAATATCAACATCCAACATCAAATACATATATCATCCCATCAAAATCCAAAATCTAAAAATCAAAACATCCAAAATGAAAAATCCATCCAAAACATAAAAATCAAAACATTTCAAAACAATATAAAAAAATTACAAAAATACAATGTGTGTGTTTTTTGTTTGTGTGTGTTTTCTTGTTTTCTACATTTACATTTTGGCCGATGATATGAGGCCCCTTTTTTTTCTTTTGCATGGTCCAATGATATGAGGACCATATTTTTATGAGGACCATCATAATATTAATCTATCCAATGATATGAGGACAAGGGCATTTGGCAATTCAATCATCATGGTCTTTATACCTTGATACATTTAAAATAATGTTCCCTGACCTAAATTCATAATTTAGATCTCACATTCTTTATCAATCATTCATATAACAGATAACCATATGCAGCTGTAATGACTCGGTGTACTACCGATCTATTCATGTTAAACATCAAGTATTGAATATTTTTCTGTATACTACATATACTTGGTTATTCTTACCCTGTTTCAGGTATTGAGTGATCTGTCTAAGGATCCTATATGAATATTTGTTACCAATATTCATCGGCATCATGAGCCTTATACTAGGTGACATAGGACAACACAACCAACAGCTTGCGATACTTTTGCCAAAGATTTCTAACATACTGTTTGTATTAATATTCCTTGACGACATACTCGTCAATCCAAAATATGTCCTTCACCCCACTATATTGTTAACTAGAATGTCCTTCACTGACTTCCATCAGTCCACTTGCCCAAGGTTTAACCCTAGTTCAAGTTAAAAACATATGTTATGATAAGGGGAGGCTCTCGAAAACTTAGGGTAAGTTGGCATACTGGATCGACCTAAGTCAACCCCATGTGCCAAGGTACCCCGAGTTTTAGAGGGCTACTCCATATCTTAACCATGCTACTATCCAGATCTAGAGAAAAACTAAGATCAAGTCCAATTTATGTAGATCTAGATGATCAATGTAGAAGGGTATTGCCACATGTCGACTGCATCATTGTATCATCGAGAAGATCCTAATCTTCTTGAAGGTACAGCCATGCAGTTGGCATGTGTCAGCATTCTACAGAACAGCCTCATCGAGATGTACATACCCAAGGAATTTATTAATTGTTTATTTAATTTGGATTATTTAAACAGATTTCAGCCACCTACCTAATCCCTAATTCAACATTCCATAAGTTCTTTTCTAAATTGATTCATTTAGCCCTTTAAGAACTTTGTTATATTCATTGTCGCTTTTACTTTTCGAATACACAGTTAAATTGTCAGTTAAGCATAACTACACAATGTTACAATATTTCATATGTAAAAAGTACATTAACTTTTTAGAAAGTTCAGTGCCAGAAGATATCCAAAATAAAGTAGACTTCATAACAAATGAAGTCTGATAAATTGAAGTCATGTTATCAAATCTATATGATTTATGAACAGTTATGAAAGATGAAGAGTCTTTCATTATATGTATAGCGTTAGGGTTTATTCTACCCCTTGATCACTTTTTTTTATAATGTATGTTCATCCTACTTTGCATTACTATGATTTATAGTTTATATAATGAAAATCACATTCTACAACTTTTCAAGTTGTATCATAAGTAGGGAGATTGAACTTAATCCCTTGATCCAATCTTATTAAAATTTAACCATTTAACATATAAATAATATGAAGTTTTGACAACAAGATGGAACCCATCTTTTTCATACAAATGCAAAGTAATTTACACAACCAATACTGGTAATCTCCCACCTTTCAATTTATCTTTATAACCATTACATTTACAAAACTTATGCATTCAGGTAAACTGAATAATAAATAAATTAATTACAAAAGAATACTACTTTTCTTTTCCAATACAGTCTCAAGAACAAATCAGAGTTCATCACAAGAAATAGACTTAAATCAGCCAATGTATCATGTAAGTTTTGCCTTCTTTATCACTTACGAAGTCCATCTGCAAAAATTGCTAACATGGGTCAGTTCAATGAACTGAGCATGATAAGGACTAAGCCTTAAAAAGAAGTGCATTCTAATAAATGTTCCATTAAAACAACTCTGCTTTAATGAGATAATTATTACATCAAATAATCAATATACCAAAAGCAATGAAAAAGAAGTACACTATAAACAATTAATTTTACTTCCATGAAAAGGAAAAAAATATTATCTACCATTTCAACCTTACAAATAGAGTCTAATTGATCCCATCAATTATCCTTAGACAAACAACATATTATAACATCTCATTGTTCCCAATCTACCATAAAAGAGATCAACATTTATCTTTGCTTCAAGCAAAAGAATAGTTTAGAGCATGGTTCATATTAAGATGACTCATCTATCTCCTAAACATAAGAAGAAGAAGAACCATTACAATTCATGCCTAAACACAACACATCTAAGAACAGAACATATTAAAAACATGATTCAACTATTTCTCCCAAAAGACTATTACCTTAAAATTTTAACAATTAAGATATTCATCCGAGCAAAATTTCTTTTAATCCAAGAATAATTAGAGGATCAATTGGTTTTACCTGTAAGTTTTAAATCTACTTTTTAATATAGAAGTTAAAATTTTGGAGATTTGAAACAACGTTCAAATATCAAGGAAAAATCATACAGGCTTACTCTCTACTCTTCATCATCCAAAGATAATTCTGAAAAAGATAGAGTGCCAGAGACAACTTACAAACCAACAAGCATAGCCCTACAAAACAACAGTCTACCAACAAACTAACATTTACAATTCAATAAAACCAAATAATATAACCTCTTCCAACATCATTTCTACAAATGATTGTGCAAAGGAAGACCAAACAACTCATACAAGTATCCTAAGGTCAAGTTTCATTTTTTGCATTACAAAAAGAATAACCAATTCTTGGTTTAACAAATTATAATAAAAAAAGTATTAGAACAAATTCAAGTAATCCTTCCATAACAATATACGGTACTAAATTACTAAGTTCTTCTCATAAAAGAAACTCAGAGTCTATTCTAAGAGGTCTGAGATACAAGTTTCCTCGAACTAAGAGAAAGGGCTACTCCCAATTAAATACCATCAACATCTCAGGAAAGAAGAAACAATTCTTAAACTGAATTAACAATTTTATTCATCAAACAAGAATGTTTTTCCGTTGATATCTTGGAGAGTTTTCCCCACAATAACCCAATTATTCTCCCAATTTTACCTTAAGCAAAAACTCGACAAAAGAGTTGTAATTTTTTTTTAAACGTTTATAAAAAATAGAACACAACTCCAAAGTTCTAGAACAGAGTCGGTACAAGTCCTAACAAAGTTTAGAACTATACAAAACATAGATATGAATGCAAAGAAAATACAACTTCCATTAACAATATGAAATTCCTCTACATAAAACCCAAGTACAAAGCCATAAACGGCATCATCAAAGCCTTGATTATTTCTAAAAATATAAACATGGGTTCAACACAACAAGTGACTCCTACATGAGTTCAATCAAATGTGAAGTCCAAAGACTAACTCAACAGAACTAAGGTTTCCCACAAAGTTTTGAGTCCACATAAATAACAAAATGTGAGTGTCGTGTACATTATAACCTTGTATTAACAGTGAAAATGATCACTAGAGAAAGACATAGGATCTAAGCCATTTACGGACTTCAACAACAGTCCAGGTCATTTACAAGTATAAGAATCACGATCCTTAAGAACAAAAGTTCTCTAACAACAGTACAGGAAACATGATTATTAAATTACGTGCTCAGAATCAAATACAAACTTCTAACAGCAGTTCAAAGCTACCTAGGTCTCCAAACTCCAGTTCAGAACAACAAAAAGCTCCTGCCCAATTTTATAAGAAAAAACGAAGTCCAAATACTAGCTCAAGTAGGACTAGGAAATCCCACAGAGTACAGAGTCCACACAAGTAACAAATGCGAGTGCTTTATAGTTATCAATTTACAATAACTATTTCAAATTTCAAAAGAATGTAAAACACGGTTGCAGATCCCAATATTTTCTCTCAACGAAACTCAAGTTTCAAATCTAAAACGAGATCGGATACAAGCTCCATTAATACACAAGTTCAGCTCAAGCTCATGATCAATAAACACAAATTCCAGCAAGTTTAGATAGAACCCAAAGATCTCCAAACTCTGAACCACATTTAAATAGCAACGAAGATCTATCTAAACAGATTACTTCGATTTCCCGTTCTAAATGAAAAAGCCAAGTTACAGAGATAGGTTTATACATGCATTCTTATTTTTAAGAACCGTACATGGTAAGTTTCTAAATAGAACTCTATTTACCATGAAATTCAAAACCAATAACATATATTTAATAAACCCCATAAGTCAATAACCAGACAAAATAAGGAATCTGAGAATCTCATAGAGCATAATCATTTTAATGAAACATTTATAAGAGAGAAAAAGATCTTAAAGTTTAGAGCCTATCATGCCTGATAGCGCTTCTGTGAACTCAAAAATAATCTCCAGCCGAGCTCAAAACTTCTCCTTTTCTACACGAAAAATCAAATAACCATGTTCTTTTTCCACCATGCCTCCTATATATTCCACGAATTGAAAATAGGTTTAAAACCTCAAAAATAACCATCAAGTGTAGTTCTATCTGCTGTTTTGAAAAACCAATGAGCATGCAGAGTGAAAATCACAAAACATGCAAAGTGAAACAACCACATACCAAACCGTTTGCATGCCTTCTAAGGCAGTTTGAGCATGAAGACCAAAAACAATTAATTCCCTTAACTCCTATTTTTCTGCCTATCCTCCTTTGCCATTGCCTCTCATGTTTAGTTATTGCCAAATCAAATCTAACAAAGAATTCCATTTTAGTGGAGCCTCCACCTAAGCCTCCACCAAATTCACTAACCCTTGCCAAAGCTGGCAGTACCTACAAGTAATTAAAACCTTATCACAATTTTAATGCCTTGGAACCATCACCTACCATGTATACGACCACTTAATTCCCCATTCAAACCCATTAGTTTAGGGTAGATTATATTGTTTAGGTTAGACCTTAGCTAATTTGTAGCACGTGCGCGCGCGCACACACACACACACACACACACACACACACCTTAGGTTATAACCCAAACAACAATTACCACAATAGGTCTTAGCACATAGCCTAAGGTAGTTTCCACTTAGGTTATATTAATTTACTACACTATAGTTTTAGGCACTAGGTTAGATTATAATATAACCTGGTAGTATTAGGTTAGGATGTCAATCAGCCGAATCAAATCAGAATAGGAAACTTTAGGTTAGAATAGGAATTATGTTACGTAACATAGTTTAGGTAGTAATTATTTTTACCTATCTTAGAATTCCATAGGATAGTTCTTCTTAGGATTATGGATCTTTCATATGCTGTGAATAGCTACGGTTAGTTTGCGTCAACATTGTCCTTGTACAATCGAACTGAAAAGATCCAAGCATGACATACCATTGAATAGAACATGTTCATACAACAATCAAAGAACTAGTATCTGTCAAAGTTCAGTCATATTTCTATCAATTCCTGGAATGTCGATTTACCATTCATCCTACAAAGTAGATTTTAAAACATTCCTTGGATCACTGAAATTGATCCAAGGATGAGTCAGATTAGTAGAAAAGTTTACAATTCTTAAACCAGATTGTAACCCACCTACAAGAAATGAAAAATGGATTTAAGAAATCCATTCCAATTCAGTCAAAGGATCTTAAGAATAGAATATGATTTATCCATATCAAGCATGATCTCCAAAATTCAAAAGAACACATCTTTATAAGGAAAATCACATGTCAACACTTGAAATGTAAAGGAGGAAAATAACAACTGTTAAGGGTGTTACACTTTATAGTAGTGCTCCCCCTTATTTCATCATCATTTATCCTTATCATCATCCACTCATAATCCTCATCGTCATCTAATTAATTATGGAACCACCTTATCCTTCAATCCAATCAATCATTTATCAATAAATTAATATCAACATCCAAATCTTATCATCTTGTCCAACATCCAAAATCCTCACCCCCTAGTTTAGGCATCTTCTAACATCCTCTCATTAGTCATACTCAAACATTATTTCTCATCACTTCATCAATCATCATCCCAATCCTCTCCTTATCAATGTCCTATCATACAAACGATCCAAAAACCAATCCTCAATCCTCCAAACCCAACATCCTCTAAAACAATATACCTATCTAATCAATCCTCAATTGTAATATCCTCAAACCTAAATCCCACATCTTCCATCCTAACCCCTTGACTAGGGCATCTTCTAATCCACTAATCCTAAATCTTCACCCTTTTTGAAGGGGACCATACCCCAAAGTACAAAAAATCCCAAATGTCAGATGAAACAAGAAAACTAGAGTGGTTTTTTTATAAGTGGGGACCAAACCCCATAAAATAATGCCTAACAGTCATATTAAATAGAGAAGAAAAATGGCAGAGGATAATCTGCCATCAAGAAGCCAAAAAATAGCTAAATAATAGCATCACAACAATTGAAAATCTGTAGGATACTAGACCAAAAAGGACCAAGATAGTAGAAACCATGCAACCTTCATTTAAGAACTTTTTTGAAAACTTTTTTGACATCCTCCAATGCTTTGAAAATATTGAGTTTTATCTATTGAGTGGGATCCTTGCTGAAGGAAGTCATTTCCAATTTTATTTTCTTTGCATCCTTTCCAAATACCAGAGGGAATATAACTGATTGCACATGTTTGTTTTACTTGCACTTGGAGAAAGTCAAGGAAGGCCTGGAAAGGTTGCCTTTTGATGATCTTTACCAAAGTTTCTTCATTCCCTTTTCTTCCTAGTGATTTCTTCAAGCCTTTTTATAGGGTAATATCTAGGAGCATGTTTTCCTTTGGCCCCCTCTTTGAGAAGAAGAGTCACATCCTCCCCAATAACCTTGATTTTCTCTGCATGTTCCTTTAACTGGGTTCTGCATATCATTGTTGGCAGAAGGGATTTGGATCGGCCTGACTAATTCATAGTAGGCTCTAAGCTATGGCTAAATATTTTCCTTTAACAGTACTCTGAAGATCCTGTTTAGCTAGTGGTGGAGAGGGTGGCCTGAGGTTTTTGTTTTTCACTTTAGGAAGCAAAGGAGGTTGGACAGGTAGACTTGGGATTTGAGGGGATATTGGCAACAACGTCTTGAAATATTGGTGCAAGAGTAAGGATGACTTCCTAATGTAGTGGAAGGCCTCTTTGGTGGGAGTGAACCTCTAAAATGGACTTCTCTAGAGACTGCAGAATGTAGTAGGACAAAATGACTCTGGGATACCTTTGGAAGTGATTCAGAAGCACAAGGTGGTTCAGAGAAAGGGTTGAGAATCTTCCCTCAAGCATGATATACCTAACCACCATTCTATCAACATCGTCAAAGGTGAGGGATGGGGAATGGAAAAGAACACAAGACTCAATTTGACATATTGTAGAGTTTCATGCCCCTCAACAAATTTTATGTCCTCTGCCCCCTTATCAAATTTATTTCTAAATAACTTGATATTGTTCATACCCAAAAATTTAACAAAGGAAATAAAATTTTTCAGTGATGGAGAAATATTTACCTTTGTAGGTGACAACTTGATCCTTCCAATGTTTGACAAAAGTGAGAAAAATGTGTTTCTCATAAAACCCTTCATCCACTTCATGAAAGTGGTGAAACCATCCATGTCCAACACCCTCCATAGCTCTCCATACTGGCTTGATTCTGCAGGGTGGGCCTCCCATGGTAGTACGAAGGGAGATGTCATCAGAAGGTAGGGAACCCATAGGTTTAGAATGATAGTCAAAGAGCTTTATATAGTAGCACAGAGATCAATGATATGGTTAAAGGTTTGAAAGCCTTAAAAAGGCCGCAGGGGAAAGGCACAAGCCAAGCGTGTAAGATAATCATGGAACCAAGATCTTACTTGCCCACTCTGATAACAAGTACTAACCTTTAGGACAACTGCCTTGATGTGTCCTTAGCAATTATTTCATTTGATGTTTGGGGAATTTAAAATATATTAATCCAATAACTTAAGTGAGTGCTAGAAACACCCAAGTTGGCAAAGGAATTGGCAGCTTTGTTTCCCTCTCTATAGGTGTGACAAAACTTTACATTTATAGAGTCATTACAAATACTTATGGCCTCATGAATAAAATCCTTAATAGTCCAACTAGGAGGGCTAGAAGCCATTGAGATGATTAATAATATTGAGAGAGTCGCATTAAATAATGAGATTAGCAATCTTGTGGTCTTTAGTTTCTCTTATGCCCCATAAAGCAACAAGTGCCTCAACATAGTGGTTGGGTTGGGTACTCATAGGACTTGCATACGCAACAATGAGATTACCAAAGTATGTTTATGATAATGTCCACCACCACCGGTAGTCCCTGGGTTGCCTTTAGAGGCACCATAAAAATTTAGTGTGCACCAATTTTCAGGAGGAGGAATCCATTGAATGAGGGAGCGGTCAATAGTAATAGTTATATATTGAAAAGTCTTCCACGTCAATATTCCAATTGAGCAGAAATATCTCTTCATTTTTAGGGAATATTTGTTTCTTGGAAGGCTTGAATTTCATGATATTTTATTTGATTTCAATGGTTAGTTCTTTTATAAGTCTCTTGGTAGTGTTCTTGGTATTCATAAATATGATAGAGTTTTTGGCCTTCCAAATTTCCAAATGGCATGGGGGAAAATAAGTCTCCATAATTTCTTGAGCATGTTGTGCTTGAAAGGGGGTTGTCACTACTACCAAACATGTATAATGTCTTATGAGAAAGACCTGTCCACTCCAAATCTAGCCAGGATGAGTTCCCATAGGTCGAGGCAAAGGAAAAATGAAGGAAGAGATGGTGAATAGTTTCAACCTCTTTCCTACATAGACAACACCTGTTAGGCATGGTAGAGCCTCTCTTGATCAAATTATCAATGGTAAGTATCATCTTGTTAAAAACCAACCATAAAAATGATTTATTTTTGGAGTTAGTTCTTTATGCCATATTTTTAATCCAATCAAAATCACAATGTATGTCCCTTGAGAGTAATTGGTACCCAGTTTTGACTTAATAGGAACCATCAAAAGAATCAACCCAAATGAATTCATCCCTAGTTTTAATTTGGCTGATTTGGATGTTGGTGATAATTCTTTGAATAACATCAATGAGGTTTTTAACATTAGACCTTCCAGTATGAATATTCTTCCACTGAAAACTGTCATTAACAAAGCTAATGTATTCACTTACCTTATGTCTAAATCTGCTATGAGGTTGTCTTTTAACTGATCCCAGGAGTTTCTTCTTTTAAGGTTTTGAAAGTCGGCCCAATTATCCTTCAAGAATAAAATATCTTCTCCATTTCCCAGTTTTCCATTTAAATCCCTTCTACAGATCCTTTCTTGTTTTGACAATTTTTCCAAAAAAGAGAGCTAGAAGGAAGAGTTTCCTCATTCAGAAAGCTTTGAGCACTGTCTTGAGTTATATATTTAGCTCTTATAATTTCAGTCCAAGGATGTTCTCCCTTTATAAGCCTCCAACTCATTTTGGATATGAGGGTTGCATTCATGATTTTGATATTCTTTATACCTAATCCTCCTACTCTCTTTGTCCCAAGCCATGAGATGAAACCTATTTTTTTCCTCTATATCTGTCCATAAGAAATACTTCTAAATTCTATCAATTCTATCTTTCATAGCTATTGGAATGAAAACATAGACATAATATAGATTGGAAGATTTTGCAGCAGCATGATTTTGATAAGTAAACATTTCCCAGTATTAGAAAGAACAACACCCTTCCATCCTATAAGGATTTTTATGGAACATGTCAAGAAGAGAATTCCAAATAACCATAGAAAATTTATTAGTACCCAAGGGGAGACCAAGATATGTAGTAGGGAGAGAATTAATCTCACAACCCAAGATTTGAACAATCTTTCTTTGTTAGCTGAGTAGAGTATGCAAGAAATAAAGAGAACTTTAATCAAAATTGATCTACTGTCCCGAAGCATCTTCAAAAATATTAATATTGAGTTTCATCATATTGGCTTTAACAAGAGAGGCTAAGAGAAGAAGGATAATATCATTAATAAATTGTTGATGTGAAATAGTGATCTCCAAGGAGGTAGGTTTGAATCATGTTATCACCAAACCACTTCATCCTCTGAAATATCAACATATGAGTGTGTTAATACAAACAGTGTGATTGGGTAACATGGAATAGTTTCAAGGTGTGGGACCTTGCAGTTGAAAGAAATTCTCCTTAGAAATTTGGACTCTTCTTCATAAACTAGTGCAACAACTAACCTCTAATTGAAATAAATATAACAACTAAAAATAATCTATGACTTCCAAGGAACCAAGGAGAGAGTAATAGCATAAAATGAACAGAAAACTATACTCTACAGGAGGTGATACACCAAAAGGTGAATGTAGGGAATCTCGTTAATGTGTGAAAGTTATAAACAATGAGCTATAGAGAGCGTGTAACAACCACCAAAGTCAATGAAGCAACATCCAACTAGTTCCTCCATGAAAGCACAACAATAATGGAAATCTTAACAAGAAAAATTGGATTCGACACAATACATACTACAACCGAATTGAAAAGGTAAAAAGTAAAGAAAACAGACACAAGCAAAGGGAAGAACACATCCACAATACTTAAATCTACATCTTCATTGATTTACACAATTCAATTAATTACAAAGAAAGTCTAGGATCATCATGTAAGATGTCCAGAATGAAGACCTGTAACACATTTTCTTCCTAGAAAAATTTTGGGAGGGTTTCAGTAAGCAAAAGAATCACCCCCCTTGCAAAATAAAAGAACTTACAATTTATAGAAGAAAATGGAGAGGAGAGAGAAATTCAAGTTTATTATATGCATGTATGTCTCACCAACTAAGTGCAATTTTTTAATTCAAAAACATCATGGGGCACCTTATGCATGGTCCTTTACTATTGTACTATATCTTATGGGACAAGAAATTGTCTGCCCATCTGCCCTATTAATGGTGGTAGCTAGCTATACAACACCCTACAGTCCTGTGAAGATAAATTTTATTTTTGACCCTTTTCTGCATTCACCAAAACAAAAATTCTGAATCATTTGGCGAGCAAGTAGAGGGACTCCAAGACCTTTCTGTAAATTCCAATTTTGTGTGAAATGGATCTATAGGGAGAAAGTTATGGTGTTTTAAAGATCACATACCAATTCGGGGGAGCTATGGGCCATCACTGTTGTTTCACAGTTCACTGCATGTCAATCCGATCATGCACTACTTGGCTTTTTGCATCATTGCCTATTCTCCAGTTACTTTACTTTACCATCTTTATGAAGTAAAGAAACTCATTTTCACTCGATAAATCCATTTTTCTTTATTTACTCTAGTTACATTTTAGGGAAATTAAAAGTACATGAATGCCTTGCTATGGGGTATGGACCAGCTGATTTTCTAATTCACTGGGTAACTCAGTTTGTAGCTCAACATTCGATCGGGTTATAGCTTTAGCTATACTCACGTGTCAAAATGATGGTACTCTTGCTGGTCAAGTTAGAGCCCAGGTAATTTTGTGTTCGAAAGCACCCCGTATTACTTCACAATCAGCGCTCAAACCAACCAGAATGTTTTACTCGGTTGAGCCCTTAGCCTTCGTCAGTGCAATGCGTCGAATGACTTTATATTTAATTGCACTTAAATTTTCTGCCATTTCCTCATTGTTAAGTAAGAGCACCCCAAAATTCACCGCAAATCACATTCTTTGGCTCTTTCATTTCTTCTATCGACTTGACCTATCAAATTTGGTTCACTTTACTTACCAATGCAAGTTAAACTCGAGGCCATTCTTCCATATTTGAAGTAATAGCCTCATAGCTTCACCACAACTCTCTGTTTTATCTCCTTTATGTGTTGAAATGGAACACCTTTTCTTTATCTCTTTTCCTTAAGCAGAAAAATACACTTAATGTACTTATTAATCCACTCACCCAAGGAAACTATTAACCCTCTACATTTTGCCACATTAAACTACAATCCATTCATTATACGAATTCATGCATTCCCTTTACTTAACTTGATCTCCACAGCGATCTCAGCAATTGAGCTTGTAGCCTAGCTCTCTGCTGGTGTGGCAACTCTTGCCTTGCTTGACTTCTTTTGTGTCATCCATGCAGGTACTTTGACTATATTTGGATCGCTATCTCACCAATGCGATAAGTTCTCACTCACCGAAATCACTGAAGCTTGACACTTATTGACTATGGCATTCATCTGCATCACATGGCTCGACATGAGTTGTATTTCCATTCTCGCAGCTCGGCTCACCTTTCCAACGCACTCTATGTAGCTCATCAAATCAACGCATGTATACATGCAACTCGATTGGCTATGCACTTCCAGCTCCTTGCGTCAAACTTGAGCTGACTTTGAGTCACTTGGGATTGACCTTCCTTAATGCATTGAATCCACACTATTTTAGTTGTATTGGGCCTTGAACATCGATGAGTTTAACTCTTTGTGATGCACAACACATTCATACGCCAATTTTCCCTGACCTTGGTTCTTCCATTACGAAAAAATGAACCTACGCTATATTGGTATTACGTCAAAGGCAGTCTCTCTGGGATTACATGAAGTTTCCCATTTGATTCGTACTATGGCCTCAGTGATGAAAATATTCTCAAAACCATGGATTTTGTTGTATTACTGAATTGATTCAACTCTTTCCTCTTGGGCCGAGCTAAAGTCTAAGCTCGAACACCTAACATATCTCTCTGGTTTTTCCCTTGGGTATTTCCTCAGTGCCCCTCAAATTCGTCGATAGTCCAAGCTCCTCACTAATGAGATCACTTCCCACCTCTTTATGTGGCTTAACTAGTGAGCTCACCCTCATGTTATCCCTCACATGTGTTTCCTCTCGAGCCTCTTGCAATTCTCCTTTAGCCCAAGCTCTTTCTATACTCGGCTGCATTTACCCCGATACGAACTCATCATGTTGGCTTACGCTTATTTTCCAACTCCAAGCTGGTGATCGTGAGCCCAAGCTCTGTGACCTTCATCTCGGTCAAATCATCAACCCTCCTGAGCTTGCTTGCCTATGTTATCTCAACTCATCATGAGCTTCACTCTTTTAGCGTTCAGCTGGACCAAGTGCCATAGCTCCTTTGGTGAGCTTCCTTTCAAGTTGCCTGCATCGATCCGACCCTCCTGGCTCAACGAGTAACTCACTGAACTTTGCCATCCTTTTCTTTCCATGTCGGGCTCAAGGCTGCTATGAGTTCCCACATCTCCCACCGATGCTCCTAACTAGACAAGCGATTAGGGAGTCTGGCCCACAAGCTCACCGAGTCGAGCTCTTTCTAAAGTGTGCTGAGTCATCCTCCAACTCATCCGTGGCCAGTGCTCAACCTTGCTTTTCCTGTCCAAGTTGGCTCTATGCTCATTTCACTTCCGACATTTCCATCCAAACTCATCAAAGTGATTTCCTCCCAAATTTTTCACCTGAGCTTTCCACTCATGAGATCCTCGATTCTCCAAGCTACTGGGGAAACTGGGCATCTCCACCCACCAACTTTGCAAAGCTATCGAGCTTGCCTAAACTTCTCAGCGAGCTAATTTTTTGGCTTCAGTGACCCCCCTAAGATGGCCTAATTTGGCCCATTCTATGGCATTTTTTTTTGCATTTTCAGGGGGCTCATGTTTGAATTATCCTAGAGGTTTGCAAAGGACTATGGACGTCTATTGAAATGTTTGGGAACTGATTTTTGTCCTATTTAGTCATTTTTTTCGGTCTAGCCAAGTGTGGCCTGATGCGGGTCCGCATTCCCTCATTTTTCTAAGTTGATCTTGAGGGTCGAAACCCAGAAGAGGAACAAATTCCTCAAATATGATTTTCACTGTTGAATTCACCAAACATGCTCCCAAAGCCTCAGAAACCACTTGTAACCAATTTCATCATTAGGTGCCCCCCTCAATGTCCAAGTCTATTCACATCCATGTTGTCCATTTTTCCTGGAGGGGGTAAAATGGATAGCAATTTTGGTGACTCGCGGGGCCATCTACCTACTAGATGTGGTTGACCAACTATCTGAATGTATCCATTGGGGATGGAGTCTTCTATATAGACCATGAACTAATCCTAAACCTATTGCAATTGAAACCTAGAGATCGCTAGAACACTGTTGACTGGAAATGACTCGTTGCTGACTGCTTTTCCCAAATCTATATGAAAATCTTTGAAATTGGTTTTGTGAGAGTGTAGAATTGTCTTAAAATTGGAATTTCACCCTTTCTCTCAACTATGATCCATGAGGCTAGATGAAAAACACCTGTAACTAGTGCCCCAACATATGATTTTTGCTAATATCAAGCACAACCAACATATTTTCTTGTCTAGAAAAGCATACTCTAAATTTGGAGTTAAACACCTACCAATTTGGACATTACGGAACTCAATTAAGTTTTGATTTTCTTTCTTCTTCTAAGAATTCCATCTCTGATACGCTGCTTGGAACGCTGCTAAAGGCCGAAACTATTTCTTCGTACTTGGGAAGGTCGTCATTGTAGACACCAAATTCGTGTCTTACGACCCCTTGTGACCCGCATCCCATTTCGCAACCTAACCTCATCACCTAAACCTTACACAATTATTTATTAATTACCTTGTAATTGATAAATCCCCACCACCTCATTTTGCCACCTCATCATGACCTAGCCCTAACCCTAAACTAACCTAATTAAGACCTATAACTTGGTCTACACCTACACCCATGATTAAGGACCCCTTTCTCGCACCCAAAACTGACATTCTAGTCACTTGACCAAGCCCGCAACTAATCCCTCGAGAGAAAAGCAGGGAAGGTGTGCTATTTTACTAAAAATAGCCTACTTTTTCCTTACCGATGCTGGTTCCTACTCGACTGCCGTCGGTTACGTGACCACCATCGGTTCCCTGTAAAATGGGCTCCCCAAACCAAAAACAAAGGTCGAAGGATTTTTGAATCAAGGGAGATCATTGGGAGCGATCAAGAGCATTCAAATCTTCACTTGGCCGAGCAGAGACGAGTGAAGAGACAAGGAGAGTTGCAGCAAAAGGAGATCAAGCCCAGAACTGCGATGGAATAGCCAGAAACCTGTGATACTCAGCTGATCATCAGGAGGGAGATCTCTCATCTTCTGTGTGTCAAGCCATCCTACCTAGAGTTCTGCCTTTGTCATCAGAGTTCTTGGACCTGCATCTTCGTCAATAACCAGTAAGTTACATCTTGCATGTCCTCTTTAATACCATTTCTTAGACTTTTTGAAGCACAATCCTCACGAATCCATTCCTAGATCCACTACCCAGCGTGCTATTGCATCTAACTATCATTCATCTACCTCTCATCACCTTATTTCCTAATATCACCTATATACAGCCCTACAAATAACACAACTACCAAACAACACCACCACCCCACAAAACAACCAACCTTCAGATCCTAGACCATACCGATATCGGTTATCAGCAAAACCGGTATCGGTTATCCTGACTATAACCAAAAACCAGCCTTTCCCCTACCCAGTTCAACGAAGCAATTTAATTGATATCTTTCAGTCTTTTGTGTTAATTCATATTAGCAGGGGAACTGACCACCTTCGAAAGGAAGTTTTATATTTCCTGGGCCCAAGGCAGTTCCCTCATTTATTGTCTAATCAAAATCTTGTGGTCTTGTGTTCTTATTTACAGGTAGTCCTTCCAAGACAAAAAGGAGTTCTTCGCAGTCAGCCTGATCTTTCTCTACGGTACGTGCACACCATCTTGACATTCTACAGGTATTCCTCCTAGCCCCAACCCTTATCTGTTTCTAAAAGGAATGAAACATTTCGAGTGAAACATTTTGGCACGCCCGGTGGGACCCATTTTGGGTTTCTTTCTTTCTTGCTTGCTTTCATATAGGGAGTATACTTGTTGTTTTCTTCTTCTAAAAGATATTCACAAGGTTTTGTATTATTTTGATAAAAGAACTTGCTTTGCTTTTACATCTCGCATTAGTGAAAGTCATCTCTTTTGCTTCATCGAATATCATTTTCGATTTGGGTTTAAAACACGTGCATTGCATTACTGCTTGCTGTTTTCAATTCTAGTGAACATAGATTAAGTAACAGGTCGTACACGTGGGGGTGATATCCACGGTATTGACAAGAAATTAATCTTTCTTTCACTGCACAACACATACCGAATCACTTCACAATTAACACAACAACTCAAACATCCCCCCTTTTTCCGCGGTATTCCTCTGCCCGATTGAGGTAACCTTATAAGCCAAAACAAACTTGACATTTCCCCTAAGTCTTTTGTTTAGGATTCTGACATCATTCTACGTCTAAAGGCATAAGCCCACAATAATTAAAATTAACCCTAGGGTTAATCTCTGGATTTGCGTGTGCATCTTGCTTGTTTTTAGTTCTGTTTTCTTTCTCATACTCTGTCTTCTGTGATCAATAATTGGACAAGTATACTAAACGTTGTTAAAAATCAAATTAGCAGCCTTTTATATCTTGTTAGCCCAGACTTCTTACACCGACATCGGTTACCTGACCGATGTCGGCTATAGTATAACCGACATCGGTTACTAGACCGATATCGGTTACTGTCTTTTCCAATTCCTGACAAACCAGCAACCTACCAATTTTACCGGTCTGAGTTTGTTTCTATTCCTGACAGATTGAAACCCTACTGTGAGCTCCTGTCCATGGTTGTTATCACTCAAAAGCAAGCCGCCGCCATGGTTTCACATGCTTGCTCTGTTTCTTTGCCTGAATCACCCCCTTCACATTCTGTGGGGAATCCTACGGATACCAGCGAGGTTCCTAAAATTCCTGTGGGAGATAAAGACTTTGCCAAGTTTCTAGATGCTAATCCTAGTGCTGTACAATACTATTTGTCTCATGCCCCTGACCGTACGCCCAATGGTCAGCTCCTTGTTGGTATGCCTATTAGTATAGCTGCTCATTTAGCTCCCACTCCGCCTGATGACACCGCCTTGCTTCCCGCATCTTTAGCCCCGTCTCCCAACTCGATGACTTCAGAGGTTCATACGACACAAATTAGCTTCCCTTTGGTTAATCTTGGACCCCACATATCACTACCACTGACTGCCCCTACCTCATCTCTCTTGCAGACCGCTCCGTTCATGACTTGCTCTCTGCCACCTATCCACACGAGCTTTCCTTCTCAAGCTCCGCCTACCTTTTCATTCCCATACACATATCCAGTGACCTCAACATCCTATATGGGACATCCTTATTCGGTCGCCTCAACATATTCATCCTCCACACCTTATCGACACTTAACCCCACCAGTGTCTAGCGGTGGTCCTTGGCCCAATTTGCCTCCGTTTATCACAACCACACCGTCATCTCATCCAACTACTGATTTAATTAAACAAATGATGGACAAAATGCAAAACTTGGAGGCTTCTGTTTCAGGAAGTGTTGGTCGTCAGATAGGACTTTTTAGAAGAGCAACAGTGAGGGGACAAAAAGTCCCTCCTCTTTAATGGGAGAGGTTCCCTTATTCAGAAACGAACTTATTTACAAATGTACAGAACATTGTTTTATGGTCAAACTTGGATTTTACGAAAGTGTTTTCCACAAGGATCATCAATTACACAAGGACTGAGGAAAGGGAAAAAGAAGATGAGCAGAATAGTAACATTCAGAATTATAGGTAGCAGAATAATTCCTCGTGTATGCGAAGCTTCAAAGTATTTGAGACAAGATCATTTGCGATGGCTGAATGAGATTAAATTTAAAGACACAAAGTTCTATAAATAACCTTCTTCAAATTTATTAATCAAGGACACAAAGTTCCTTCTTGGTTGTACAAGATCACTGTACTACAAAACTGAACAGTATGCAATCAGAGAGACTAACGAGTTGGGAACAAAATGATCTCCACAATATTAAAGGAAAACACAGAGATAACGAGAATTAGATAGACAGAGAATGAAAAGCCCTTTTGTATTGATTTCTTTAAGATCTATTTACACTTTCAGCAAATATTCCAAGTTCTTCCTCCGGCAAAAGCTAAGTCACTATCATTAATCATCTGTGCCATTGGTGTAGTGTTTGCATCTGTCATTCTTTCCCAAAAATCGCCGAAGTCGAGATGACGAGCTTCGCTGTCCCCTATATTGCTAACAGTAGATTCAAGCGGAGAAATTTGCTCCTGTCCCTGGAACTTGATCTTCATAGTGATAGTCTCGGAGCTGCAACCTAGACTTCTGGAAGGAATTTACAAATGGAGGGGGTATCGCGCAGGTTTTCAAATGGCAAGGGTTCGAGCAAAAGATAGCATGGAAGCAATGCGAAAATGCAAAGGGGAATGCTCGTTATATAGCCATTTGGAGAGAGAAATGACTTTAATGTGCATTGAATACACAACCACCAATTTGAAAAGCATCATACTTGGAGCGAGCGAGAAAAACTAAGTGTGAATGACACTAGGTACGCTTGGGACATGTGAGACGCGAATGCGCGAAACACGCGGGTCGATCGGTTCGGGTGAAACAGGGAGAGGACGTACAAATGCATTTGGGACAAATGGGACGAAAATGTGCGAAGTACGCGATTTGGGTGTTTCGGCCGAAATTGGAACAGCGGGCCCGTTTGGACTTAAGACATTCGGGACAAAAAGTTCCGAAGTATGCGACTCGACCGGCTCGGCCGAAATTGGGAAAGCTCGTACTTTTTCAAATGGGGCAGTTGGGACAAAATTGCGCGAAGGATACGGTTCGGGTAAATCGGCCGAAAATGGGAAAGCTCGCACTTTTTAACTTTGGGACATTTGGGACAGGAAAGTGCGAAGTACGCGGGAAGGATGATTCGGCCGAAATTGGAACAACATGCAAAACAAGTTTTGGGACACTTGGGACAAAACTCTCCGACGGGCCCGAAAATGGGACAGCTTCGGGGATTTCGGCCGATCGGGGAACAGAGTGCACTTTCGTACTTGGGACAGATGGGACAAAAGGTTCCGACAGGCCCAAAAATCACACAACATGACTCAAAACACAGATTTTTTCAATTTCACGACTTAGGCATTTCCAGGACAATAGAAAAGACACTTAACCTAAAAATTTTAAATTTCAACTTCTTAAAAGTAAGGGAATTTTGAGTGGACAACAGCTGGCTCCTTCTGGGGATGACTTGGCATAAATTCAAAGAATGAGACAAGGCAAGAATTGAGACAAACTTGGGGAAGCAGACTAGTACCTTATCCATTGGGCCACGGAGTCAAAAAGAAAAGCAATACATAAGATAACACCGCAAACAACATACAAAAATAAGGGAAGGAAGGAGGACACACACTATACAGAATATACACAGGACTTCCTAATCACTTACGACTTGAACAATTTCAAGTATTTCCCACTATAAGGAAGTGGAGAGAAGAACCATCCATATAATCAAGGCAAAAATAATTCTTACCAGTGAAGTGCCTGATCTTGAAAGGGTCTGAGCCAAAGGGAATCAAACTTGCCATGGCTGCCACGAGGTTCATGCCTTTTATCCAACGAACAAAACATTGTCTCCAATTTTGAAATCTCTGCTCCTGGCTTTCTTATCAAATAAAACCTTTACTTTTTGTTGATGAGCAGATATCTTATCAACAACTTCCAATTTATCCTCATTCAATTTGTGAAGATACAATGATCCTCTTATCCAGACGCATTCATTGAAACTGGTGTCTTCAATGGCCTTCATTAGATGCAAGGCTGGTAAGCTCCACTGTTAACTGGAAATTGAGCTTCTTAACTCCATATACTACCTGAAAAGGGAGACATTCCAATGGCTCTCTTAGGTGTGATCCTATCTGCCCAAAGAGCATCATAGAGTTTCTTGTGCCAGTTTCGCATTGGGATTCATTGACTAATTTCCTTTATTATGGCCACCAGATTTTTATTTGTTGATTCTGCTTGTCCATTTCCCTGGGAGGATAGTAATCTGAGGGAGTGAGCTAGAGAGAGATGCCATACCCCATAGAAAAAATCCATCATCTCAGTTGAAGAAAAGTTTGAAGCATTATCTGTTACATGATCTTGTTAGGGCACACCATACCGTTATCAAGATGTTTTTCTTTGATAAAACTGCATACTAACTTCTGAAGTAGTACTCTTTACTGGAATGGCTTCTACCCCATTTGGTGAAATAATCTAGTGGCAGTTAATACATGAGTATGGCCAGCACTAGAAGCATGGATTAAGTGTACCAATGAAATCCAAACCCCACTGCTGAAATAGTTCCTCAATCACAACTGGTTTAAGGGGCAAGGAGGCCAACTTGGGTCTACCCATGAAAGGTCTGACAAGCCTCACATTTATCAACCCACTTGAATGCATCTCTAAACAAGGTAGGCTAGTAATATCCTCCCCGGAGTCATTTTATGAGCTAGTGACAGTTGATGAGTAATGCCCTTCCACATGCCTGATCATGAAAAGCTGAGAGTAAATTCTTCTGCAGTTCCTTGTCCACACATTTCAAAAACCTTCCATCTAACCCATGTTTGAACAAGGTGTTTTCCCACAACACATATTGGGTTGACCTTAGTTTAAACGGGTCCTCTTCTCTTTGGTAGTCAAATGAGAGGAGCATTCTCCATAGGGTGAGAAAGTGAGCGATATCAGCATACCATTCATCAACTGAGCTAAGAAACAGAATGGTAGGAATGACCAACTTTATCTCCTCCAGTAACTCATGTTTAGCTCCTTCAGCGATGAGTTCACACAGGCCTTTTCCACGGAACCAGCTTGGTCAGATAGATTTCAATATCATATTCTTGAACCTTGGCCACCCAGTTTCCCTCTCTTGGACCTCAAATTCCTGTTGTGTGAGAATTGACTTGATAGTCGTATCTGGTACTAGCACTGTGGAGTGAGAGTTAAGAATGTAGAAAATGAAACTGCTTGACAACTTTAACCACTGCCAAAAGCATGTTTTTTCCAATCATGGTGTATTTTAACTCAAGATTTCTTTAGAATATAGATCATAAATGCAATTGGGATTTTTTGCTCCATTAGAATCTTCCTGAGTTAAAATAGCATCTAATGTGTTATCCGTAGGTGTAGCAATAGATAATGAAATCTTTGCTGAAATTGGGACAGGCCAAAACTGGAGTTTTAGCAATAGCTTTCTTGATACCCTCAAAGGATTCCTTTCCTTCAGAAGACCAACCAAATGTTTGCTTCCCTTTCATCATCTGAGAAATATTCAAAAGTTAATTCAGCAAAATCAAGGATGAATCTTCTTAGAAAATTGATCTTACCGAAGAAGGAATGCACGCCCTTTTTACTGGTTGGGAGAGGAATTTGCTGGATGGCTTGAACTCATTCAGGATCAATCTTAATGCCATCCTTTGAGACTATGTGCCGCCTAATAGTTTCCCTTCTGTAACACAGAAGACAGATTTTTTAGGATTTAAAGAAATCCCCATGCTCCTCGACATCTCTGCAGAACTGTTTCCCAGGTGGTCGAAAGTGATCCGCTCTTGTCTTTGAAAATACTTTCAAATCATCAAGGTATATGACAATACATTTCCCTTTCAAGCTTCCAAAATCCAGATCCATAGCTCTCTGGAAAGTGGCACCATCATTAATCAGCCCCAAAAGGCATTCTCTTGTAGGAAAGAGGGTACCCTAAGGAGTTGTGAAGGTTGTCTTATGTTGATTTGCAGTATCAACCTCTACCTGATTGTATCTCCGAGAATCCATCAAGCATAGATAAACATTTCGGAGCCTGTTACCGCCTTGCAAAATCTGATCCATCATAGGCAGAGGGTAGTTATCTTTCAGAGAAGCCTGATTCAGGTTCCTGAAATCAACATAGATGCGGATCTTCACCATTCTTCTTTCTAACAGGCACAATGTTTGCAATCCATGTTGAATGGTGAATGGGAAAAATAATCTTAGCCTTCAACAACTTCTGGATCTCCTGAAAGATGGTGTCAGCAATCTTTGGATTGTACTGCCTCTGCTTCTGCTTGAAAGGCTTGATTCCTGGTTTGAGAGGGATAGAGTGCTGCATGTCTTTTGCCTTGAAGGCTTTTAGATCTTCATAATAATATGCAAGAACATCCTTATACTTCCTTAGAAGATCAATTGCCCTTCTCCTTTCATCGCGTACTGTGCAACACTTTCCAATATTCACCAGCCTTTAGGTCATCAGAACTCCCCAATATCAATCTTATCATACTCAGCCTGATTGCTGAGAGCCCAGTAGAAGCTTTGGACTTCACATATCTGTCATGTTTATCAAATAACTCCTCCAAACTTACCAAACCTTTGGGAATCTTGTTTCCTTTGAGCTTAATGCCACCCTTCCTGATCAGTTTCTTCTCCTTGGGTGACAGCTTGGTCAGAAGACACACTCTCGCAAGGCAGGTTGTCACTTCCCTCGAAATATAGTTGTTCGAAGTTACCTTTGATTTCCAGGAAGGAAAGCAGATGCTGGTCATCGTTGAAAAACTTGCCAATTATTGGTATTGTCAGGGACACTAAGGTCGTATGAGATCATTTTAATAGTAAACTTATCCTGAGAGAATTCAGGATGGGGAATCAATAGTGATCTTAAGACCGCCAGTGAATCAGCCCTGCTATTCTTTTCTCATGGGCATTGCTTCAATGGAGAAGGCATCAAGGAATTCAATCGAATCCCAAACCTGATTCCGGATAATGCTTCAGCCTCCCATTCTTTACCTAAAAAAGACTTCTGACCTTGCTTCACAATCAGCTCTACATCACCACGAGCCAGAAGATTTTTTACACCTCATTCTTTGGCTACTTGTAGTCCAAGAAGGAGAGCCTCATATTCTGCTATATTAATTAGTGTTTTCAAACTACAATTTAAATGAAAAAGGGGTGCAGGCATCCCTCAGGTGATATTAAGCAGAACACCAGCTCTAGAACCAGCTGAGGAACAACTTCCATCAAATTCTAAAATCTAGACACCCATTGGGATCTTCAGGTGATATTTTGGAGGGTTGGATTTCATCAGGGGATAGGATCATGTAATTACCATGACCCCTATCCTCGTAGAGTATTTGCGCCTTAGGATCATCCGTTTTCTGCACAATATACTCAGATTGTTTCTCAGGGCAGCAGCTTCTTCATGTGTCCATTGACAGGTATGAGTGCATGCGACCAATCCATCTGAATCTCTCCACCCACATCTTTACAGAAATTCCTACTTAGCAACATTCCGTAAAAAGGAGGAATGTCTGCTACTAAGGATGGTAGCCAAGAATTTCTTTTCAGGTAAAGCAGCAAAGGCCACCTGTGCATCTTTAATCCTTCCAACCAAAGGCACTTCCTTACTTTCTATGGAGTAGCAAGATCCATAAGTATGAGTAAGGGTCAAGCCTAAAGCATGAGCTACTTTAGCGGGCATCACATTATCCGAGGCTCCTGAATCTATGACACAGTTACTGAGCCTATGGCCAGCTTATAAGGAGTGTTACATAAAATGGTTTAATTTTGTCACCAGGTGAGGTGACAGCAGCTACCAGACTAGGCTGTGGTGCAGAAGGAGGTGTGGGAAAAATGCCTTTAGAGGTGGTCTTGGAATGGGAATTAAACAAATTGGATCATCTTGGCAAAAGCTTTAGGATGGGTTTGGTAGTATTCAGCTTCTGAAATTTGAACCTTAGTCCTTTTTAGATGATCAACAATATCAAAGGATCCAGAGGTGGATGGACGATCATCATTTGGGATTCTAGGCTTATCATTTTTAGGAGAAAAAGAAGAAGAAGCCAACTTTGGGAGCAGTGATTGACAGTACTTACCTTTGGTGCAAGATGAGGTAGGAAGAGGAGATCCTCTTTTTGTAATCACTGGGATAGTTGCCTGGCTGGCTCCTTGGACTTCTTTAGGGGCTTGTGTCACTTTTTCCCTCTGCCTTGTCTGTTCTCGAGTCATGACAGCAAATGATTCACTGTTCATATCTGCCTACCCACTTGATCATAGTCATCTCCATCATCAATGCCTTCGGTGGTAAAGAAATTAACCTCGAGATCCCTCGAGTTCTTCTGCCTCATCATCGAATTCCTCAAAAAATTCCTCGCAAGCTTCATCGTCCACATCATCATCTGGCTCTTCAACCTCACAAGTTGCGTTCATAAGGAACCTTGACAGGAAGGTCCTTCAAGTGCTAGCCTTGTGTGGGGAGCAGGCAACCGGTTTCTGGGCTGAAAAATTTCTTCTTTGAGAACATCTGCATACGGTGCATGCTGAGCTAATTGTTTCTTTATAGCCACTAGATCATTTTGCCAAGTTTTCTGGACTAATGGATCAGTATTGGGTCCAGAGGTGGAAGAGGAAGAAGCAACAGACTTAGATTTGCGGAGGGTCTCTTCTTCAACTTCCCCTGACATGATCAAGTCATCCTCGACACTAACAACCAGTTCTTGATCCAGAATCAACGTTCCAAGATTATCCGTAGACTTAGAGTCCATAACTGACTTTGGGTGTTTGAGCATTTAGAAAGAAACATTTCTGAATTTGATCAAACTCGACGTCGAGTATTCATAGGAATCTTTGTTTGCTTCAGTCTGTGGCAGACTGAAGAGAACAAATTCTCTCATGGGTTCTGATGGATCTTTCCTTATTTGAGAAATTTGGAGCTTTCAGTGCAATAGCATGATCTTCTGCCGACTTGAAACGGCTCTCGAACTGAGTTCTCATTGTATTCCAGTTGGTGATGGCACCAGCCGGACAAGTGATAGAACCAGTCAGCCAGTTTTCATCTTGTAACGTCTCAATGAACAGCCTTACTGTATACGTCTTCATGTTCAAGTAGCAAGACTGCCACATAGCAACTATGAAAGCTTCAATCCCTTCATGCTAGGTTGTTCTTTGTCATTTCTCCTCTAAACTTGGGAAGTTCTTTCGGTTACCTCCAGGTAACTCATGCAAAGGCTGAAGTGAGGGCCAGGGGCTCTACGCTGTAGACCCCATGGCAATTTTGATAGCCATTGTCTTTGGAAATACGGCATGGGAGGGAATCTTATAACGCTAGTAAGATGTTCAAAATCTGTCTGTCCCATTGAGGACTAGAAGGTCTACTGAAGGCAACTACCTCCAGCAGTTTGAGCTCTTTTTCCTCGAATAGGTGGAGTGCTCGCTAGAAGGAGTAGCTTCTTGTTGCAGGAATTGTCTACCTGTTGCTCCATGCAGTTTAAACTGAGCTTCATCGATACCAAGGGCCCTTATCCCTCGAGTGAACAAGCGGATGTCATCCAGATCCATGGCTGATCGAATAGCTCTACCATAGTACTGGAATACGATTGTCCCCAGCCATAGTCGCCAAATACTGTTGCACTTCATCTTGGACTTAGAATTACAGGAGGCCAACATTCAGGGGACAAGATGATCTCTGCCTCAGTTGATATTTTGAGGTTCCCTCGCACACCATGCTGATGAGCGGAGCACTTATCCAGAAATGCACAGAACATCATTGGTGGATGGTTAAACCCTGGATATTACCCGAAAGTGTTTTCCAGCAAGGATCATCAATCACATAAGGGCTGACAATTCTTCATTAGAAATCTGAGCAGAATCGCAACATTCAGGGTTATTGGTTAGGCGAGAAGCACTCTTTCTGTATGCGAAGTTCCAAAGGATTCAGACCAAGATCATTCGCTTAGCTCAATGGGCCCTTATATTCAAAGTCACAAAGTCCTGGGTCGAACATAGCCTGTGCTTCAGATTCATTCATCGGGAGACGACTATAAGCATTGTCCATCTCCGTTATACAAGATCACTGTATTTGCAGCACTGGATATGTACGCAATCAGAGCGTCTAATGAATCAGGAACAAAATGAGTCTTCCCCAGATTTACACGAAAACACATTCGCTAACAGAAGCGGGCGGGTCGATGAGTGGAAAGCTCCTTTTGCATTGATTTCTTTACTGTATCTATTTACACTGTCAACTGAGATTGGGAAGTTCTTCCTCCTTTTTTTTCTGTAAAATGGCCGTGGAAAGGCTCATTATATAACGTTACAAGTCAGTTACTCTTCGTAACCGTTTCTTTTAACTAAAGAACAGTTAAGGACCATCCGGTTACAATACCTTAACTGATGCCCAAAGAATACGAAAAGAAAGGGAAGAAGAGGAAAGAAAGGAGAAGGAGACAGGTGGCCAGATCTGAGAGGACCCACTGTCTTCGGAAACCGCTTCTTGAATTTCTTCCACGTCTGAGCCATGTCCTTGCCACGAGGGACACGCCAGAATCTCCATCTTGAGGATAACAACGAATATCTCTGAAAACTGATGTAACTGGCATCTTGAACTTCGATCTTCGTAACTGCTTCTTTAGGTTCTCCCAAGTCTCCTCCGGGATCTTAATCTTCATATGGATAGTAATCAGAACTGCCAAACCAGGGCTATATGGGCAGCGGAATCCAGATTGCAAGGGTTTGAGCGCGGGATAGCAGAGGAAACAATGTGTAAGAATGCAAAGGAGGTTTTTCTCGTTACATAAGCCGTTTGAGGAGAGAGGAGATGACATTCAATGTGCACTTTTGAATACACAACCACCGATTTGAATAGCAGCATACTTCGGAAGTGACCGGGAAAAACTAAGTGCGAATGACACTAGGTACGCTTGGGAAATGTGAGACGCGAATGCGTGAAACACGTGGCTCGGTCGGTCTTCGGGCCAAACAGGGAGAGGACGCACAAATGCATTTGGGACAAATGAGGACGAAAATGTGCGAAGTACGCAATTCGAGAGTTTCGGCCCGAAAATGGGACAAAAGGCGCACTTTTTTAACTTTGGGACATTCGGGACAAAAATTTCCGGAGTACGCGGTTCGGGCATTTCGGCCGAAATTGGAACAAAGGGCCAGTTTGGACTTGGGACATTTGGGACGAAAAGTTCCAAAGTACGCGACTTGACTGGCTCGTTCGAAATTGGGACAAAGCGCACAATTTGAAAATGGACAACTGGGACAAAATTGCACGAAGGACGACGCGGTTTGGGCAAATCGGCTACCGAAAATGGGGAAAGCTCACACTTTTTAACTTTGGGACATTTGGGACAGGAAAGTGCGAAGTACGCGGGAAGGATGATTCGGCCTGAAATTAGAACAGCTCGCATAAATAAGTTTTGGGACACTTGGGACAAAAAACTTTCCGATGGGCCCCAAAAATGGGACAGCTTTCGAGGATTCCGGCCCGATCGGACCGGAACAGAATGCACTTTCGTACTTGGGACAGATGGGACAAAAAAGTTCCTACACAGGCCCGAAAAATCACACAACATGACCCAAAACATAGATTTTTTCAATTTCACGACTTAGGCATTTCAGAGAAAAACACTTAAAACTCAAAATTTTGAAAATTTTACTCTTATCAGAGTGGGAAATTTTGAGTGGACAACAGGAAGTCATAGCGCCTTGACATACGAGCAAGTTTGTCGGGAGCCTATTCACCCGTCTGTCCCCCTTCATTCATATCCTCCTCAATGGGAGTTACCGAAATTTACTCGTTTTAATAGTAAAGAGGATCCTCAACAACACTTGTGATCATTTAGACATGCTTGTTATTTGATTGCTCATGATGATGCCTTGCTACTCCGCACCTTTCCCATGTCCTTATCAGGACCCGCCTTGGAGTGGTACAGTGCTTTAACCCAGCACTCAATCTTCTCTTTTAACCAACTAGTCCAATCTTTCTTGGATCATTTCTCCATTAACATTACCAAGAAAGTATCTATCACCGACCTCTATGCCATCCGACAATTTGAGGACGAATCTATCGCAGATTTCGTTGGACGATGGCGGGGCCTTATCAACCAACTTACATATGCTTTGCCTCAGGCTGAACTTATCTAAAAATTTATGCGGGCATGCGCTAAGCACATCTCTCCTACCCTTCAAATTCAAACCTTCCACACATTTTACGAGGCCTTTACTATGGCTTGGAAACTAGAAATTCGAGCCTTAGAAGAAGAGAAATTGCGGTTGCGCAACAAAAACCCCAATTTCTGAACTCCAAATTCGACCAATAAACCAAACATCACCACTCCTCACACCATCTACTTATTCAAAATCAAAAGGAGCTGTCCATGTAGTGATGGTCAAATCTCAAACACCATCTAATACCCCGCCAAAAACCACCTATAAATATAAAGCCGAGCCCATCAACTACACTCCCTTGGGAGAAACATATGGTGTGATATTGGAAAAATTGTTCAAAGTCAGAGCTATCACCTTGCCTCCTATTAAACCTCACTCCGGGTTTGACTCCACCCGCGCTATACCTTCCTAGTACAAAGAAAATGACTTCTGTAACTTTCACCGCGTAAAGGGACATAGTCACGAAAACTACAAGATGTTGAAAAACATAATGCAGGAAATGGTTGATGCAGGGGGATATAACCCTCGATAATCCTAACGCCCCTGCTAACCGAAATTTGAAAATCTTCAACAAACCATTCCCGAATCACTCTTCTAACAGTAATCTAAATCAAGATATCTTAGCCGAGGAGAGTGTTCATGAGATCCATGCAGTCTTCGATTCCCAGCCAAAGACCTCTATCGAAAAATTCTCAATCAAGCCTCTTCACTAACGCAGGAAGCCGAACCCCCTTCCTCGCCATCAAGACAAACTGAAATCCTTGTCGTTCCTTTACCCATCAAGGAATTATCTGCCCAGAGTTCCCTTCTCACAAATGAGCCTTCTTATACCACATCCTTGCAAGACTGTGAGCGGATGTTATCTAATTTATCTATTTCCCAAACGTCTCCTTCTACCATTCTTGTTGTACAAGAGGAAGGCTCGCCACTTCTTTTGTCATCCTTAGACAAGCAACCTCTTGAACCGACATCACCACATTATTTAAACATGACAGATCCCCTCAAACACGCCCTCCTACCTATTAGTCCTTCATCACCTAAATCTTTTCAGCGACCGGTTGACCTCTTAACGCCCATTGATACAGTGCCTCATCTACCCCCTGTATCACACCCACAGTGGACTGGAATCACAACCCACCTTTCTTCCATACAAAAGTTCCTATTCACACGTGAGGACTGTCATTCCACAGAAGATAGACAGGTCCTATGGGAACGTTTGAGTACGCCGTATTCTACTCAAATGCAAATGACCGATCCTGATGCCTCCACCATATACCCGAAGTGTTTACAGAAGCTTAAAATGCCCATGTCCTCATCTTCACCCCCCTCACCTCTACCAAATACCTCCGTCCACTTCTATTAACTTAACCAAATCTTCCCCTACGCTTGGGACCTCACCCTATACCTAGTCTAACACACCCACCTAAGCGGCTTGATTTATCTAAAAATAAAGCCGTCCATCCCATTAGGAGACAGACTCAATCTCCTCAACCTATGCCTCTATCACAACTAAAACCATCATCGTCACACCTACCTTCCATATTGGGACCCCATCCCTCTACCTTACATCAATATATCATACCTCCTGCGTTTTCTTTAAAGCGACCTACGCCTTCTGCACCCATACAGAAATCCCAAGGGTATAGCAACACCGTCACCCCGCGTATCCTGTCCACCTATCAACCCTAAACAAATTCCATCATCAAAAGATTTGTTTTCGGTCACTCCTATTTCCCCGTGGTTGTTTTCTGATACCACATCATCTGTGGCCTCATCATCCAACATAGCTTCTACGTCAAAGAAACCACGGTTAGGGAAAACCCATTATCAACACTCCTTGGCTAAACCAACCCCCTCATACAAACCAACCACACCACGTCATCACCAAGATCGACCCAGTCAATAGCCTCATTTTCCTCTGACTTTGACCCACTCAAAGGGTCTTACGCCAAAATCCTTGCTATGTTGGTGGAGAATGCGACCATTTCCCTACCCCCACTTAGACCTTATGATCCATCTAAACCTCGACCTATAGGTTACGATGAGTCTAAAATCTGCACTTACCACCGCACACCAGGACATGACGTAGAGGGATGCAAAGCGTTGAAAGCCATACTTCGTCCGTCACCTCTCTCAGACAGAAAAGTTAAGAAAGACAACTTACGAAGAGAGAGACCTTTAGCTTCAATTCCCTCTCCTATACCACCTGTCCCCGCCTCACCAAGATCTATCATTATTACAGCCCCACCTCTCGAAGACCATGACCTATCCCTACCGTCTTCCTCCTCTCGTATTCACGAGATCAATATGATTAGTGTTGCTACTCGAGGGCAGAAAAACAATGGGAAAGCGAAAGAAAACACACCTGCGGCATCTCTTTCTCCGTCAACCATCCCGATTGCACCACCACCTAAAGTGGTTATTCGCGGACCCGCCTATCCCGTCTCTAATGGCATTGCCCACCGAACTATGATCAAACAGCTTCACCAATCGCCCGTAAAAATGACACTGTATGATCTCATTCAGACTTCTGAATCTCATCGACAAGCTCTCGTTGAGATCCTTCAAGGGATAGAGGTTGTACCTAATGAAACCTTGTCTGTTACCTCTATTCTAACACCCAATCATGTTGCTTCACTCACTAAACAACCTATCTCCCCAACCACTTCCGTCTCTATACAGCAAGCCGCTGCTGTCAGTTTCTCCGAAGATGAAATTATCGACTTTGGTGCCGAAGATCCTGACCCTGCTCTTTTCATCTCAGCGTACGTTCGGGATATCCGGGTACGTCGTGTTATGATTGACGGGGGCGCTAGCCTAAACATCATCTCTTCAAAAGCCTTCCAACAAATGAATATCCCTTCTAGTTGCATGTGTGCCAATCCCATCATGTTGCGATCATTCAATGATGCTATTACTTCTACTTTAGGCACCGTGATCCTTATTATTCGTGTAGGACCGCGTACTTTACCCGAACTCTTCTATGTCCTTGAGGGAGAGTTCCAATACAATATGTTGTTAGGCCGCCCTTGGATCCGGGCTATGGGATGCGTTCCCTCCACCTTACATAGATGCATAAAATTTGAGTACGAGGGGAAGTCCTACACCGTAAAAGCTGATCCTCCCCCCTTCAAAACTTGCAATATGTTGTATCGCCCTAATGATGTACTTGTACCAGTCAAGACACCCATTCATCCAACCCAGCCATCTACTTCCGACGCACCTACACCTTCAACCAATGAAACCGCCGTTACAAATATTACTTCCTTTCCCGCAGATAACATCCCAACCTCCGACCCCTTAGTAGATGTTTTTCAACGCCTTACGCTGGGGGAGTACCGCCTATATAACGTTAGTTCTTTCCCTACCCCGCAGGAGTACGGACAATTACATGCACATCCCACCTACGACCGTCGCGTGGGGGAGGTAATCTCTTACGGACCACCCCATTGCCGCACCAACCTAACGTATGGGGGTGTTGACGCATCTTCCATTACCCCTGAACCTCCTCTTGGTGTGGTTCCCTTCCAATCCGATTTTCAATATTTGACAAATCGTCGTTTCGCCCTCACCTTCTTGACTCGCTGTGCTTGGAAAGGCTTTGGTTTTGGTCTTTACGAACAAGGCCGACATACACTCATTCCCGTGACTACACGAAAACACAATGATCGCAGTGGTCTCGGTTTTCCTGAAACACCTACACAGGAGGCACCTCGTGTCAGCTGTATCCTGGAAGAAGACGACGTCACCCCTACCAAACCATCATCACCCACTTTGCCATCATCACCCACAGAATCAATGGACCCTGAATCTATCCCTCCTAACTTTTTTTTTTCATAAATGCTATCTTCATAGGTCCTCTCACTTATCAACGCGATAATGAGGACCCATCTTCTCTTCCCCTTCTGTATCCAGACATGATCGAAGAGGATTCGCCTTCGATTAATGTTGTTGAGTGCCAGGATGACGACTCCATCCTCACTTACCTTGGGGCGGACGACTCCTATATTCAACGCACCTTACCATCTGAAACTCAAACCATGTTGAATGAATCGACTATAGAAATCAACATCCACACGGAGGAGGATCCTCACATTGTGAAGATCGGACAATCCCTTAACACATCAGAACAAGCCGCCTTTACTACCTTTCTCCGTACCCGCAACCAAGCTTTCGCTTGGTCCTACGCTGACATGCCAGGAATTGATCCTACCATTGCCGTCCATAACATCACCCTAAACCCCGATTCCAAACCAGTCAAACAAAAACTGAGAAAAATGCATCCACGCATTGCCCTCTTGGTCAAAGAAGAGCTTCAACGACTTCTTTCTGTTTCCTTCATCTTGCCTATTGACTATCCTCAATGGATTTCTAACATCGTACCTGTCACTAAAGCGACGGGGGGACTTCGGATATGCACAGATTTCTGAGACCTTAACCTCGCTTGCCCCAAGGATGACTTCCCCCTCCCAAGTATTGATCAACTTGTTGATCTCACTGCGGGCCATGAAATGCTTTCTCTCATGGATGGCTTTTCAGGATACAACCAAATTTTGGTTGCACCCGGCCGATCAACATAAAACCGCTTTCATAACTCCTTGGGGAACCTTCTGTTATCGTGTCATGCCGTTTGGCCTTAAGAATGCTGGTGCTACCTATCAGCGGGCTATGACTTACATTTTTCATGACATTATGCACACTATCCTTGAGGATTATGTCGATGATCTTCTTGGCAAATCTAAACATCGCAGTGAACATCTCGATGTTTTAACCATTATTTTCGATCGCCTGTTGCAATATTCAGTCCGGCTTCAACCAAAGAAATGTGTCTTTGGTGTTCTTTCGGGAAAACTTCTTGGCTTTATCGTCTCTTTGCGTGGCATTGAGGTCGATCCATCTAAAGTAAAAGCTATCCTAGAAATGCCCCCACCCAAAAACCTCAAACAATTGCGTAGTTTGCAGGGTAAACTTCAATCCATCCGGCGTTTCATCTCCCAACTCTCGGATCGATGTCACCCTTTCCATCACCTTCTTAAAAAAGACATTGCCTTTCAATGGAGTGAAGAGTGTCACCAAGCCTTTGAAGCTCTCAAATCCTATCTCTTGCAGCCACCCGTGCTTATCCCACCCCAGGACGACCGCCCTTTCTACCTTTATCTTTCTGCCACTGACCATGCTATAGGAGCTATGCTCGCACATCGGGACTCGGCACGTCGAGAACAGGCCGTTTATTATATAAGTCATACCCTCGTGGATTACGAGACTAGGTATACACATGTAGAAAAATTGTGCCTAGCCCTATCATTCGTAGCCACCAAACTCCGACATTACCTCCTGAATCACAAAACTTTTGTCATCACCAACACGGACCCCATTCATTATATGTACGCCAAACCACATCTAAACCAACGCATCGCTCGATGGCTTATGCTCCTCGCCGACCTCGACCTTGAGTTTGTACAACAGAAGTCAATCAAAGGACAAACTCTTGCAGACCAACTTGCGGAGGCCCCTTTACCTGGGGAACAATTCACCAATTTTAATTTCCCTGACGAACTCATCGCCACTCTTTCACTCAGGGAAGAGTCGTATCAAATGACCCTCTTCTTCGATGGATCTAAATGCCAGCGCGGCGGAGGAGCCGGCGTTGTTCTCATCCCTCTTGACGCTGAACCTATGCCTCTTTCATTCCGGCTTGATTTCCCCTGCACTAATAATACAGCGGAATACGAGGCCCTTGTTCTGGGTCTCCAAGTTGCGTTACACTTAGGTATCAAATCTATCAATATTTTTGGCGACTCTCAATTGGTAGTCAATCAAGTTATGGGCATCTACCAATGTAAAAATGAGGAACTTCAAAAGTACAAACACTACGTGGATTCACTTCTAGCCTTATTTACTCACTATTCTATCCAAACCATTCCCCGCTCCACTAACAAATTTGCGGATACTATGGCTTGCTTAGCCTCGCAAATTCCAGCTTCATCAACTGACTCTGAATTATTCGTCATGGTCCAACAACTTTTTGCCCCATCCTACTCAACCCCGGTAGTTTGTATGATAAATAATGTGTCTACTAATTCGCAGGATACCTGGTATCACCAATTTCACGACTACCTTACAATCTCTGTTCTCCCACCTGACCTTACTAGTAACGGCAAACGTGCTTTTCTTAAAAGTGTTTCTCGTTATGTTGTCATGGGGGGACTCCTCTATAAACGTGGCTTTGATGGCATCCTCCTTCGCTGTCTAACCGGCGCGGAGGTCACCTATACCATCCAACAAGTCCACGATGGGATTTGTGGTGGACATTTTAGTGGCCTTGCCGTGGCTAAACGAATCCTTCGCCTAGGTTATTATTGGCCTACTCTCAATAACGACTGCTACGAATATGTTAAGCGTTGTGTTATGTGTCAACAACATGCCAACCTTCAACATACTCCTAGCCACCCGCTACAGGTCGCCCGAGATCTTTGGCCTTTCTCACAATGGGGTTTAGACCTTATTGGTGAGATTCACCCGTCCTCTTCACAACGTCACCGATGGATAATCACAGCGACCGAATATTACACAAAATGGGTGGAGGCCATTCCACTCATTTCAATCAAAAAAGAAAAAATTGTCGAATTCATTAACCATCACATTATCTGTCGTTTTGGTATTCCTCATCGCCTAATAACAGATAATGGTAAATCTTTTAAAAACAAGTTGTTACAAGACCTTTGTGACAACTTTGGTATCAAACTTAGTTTCTCATCGCCTTACTATCCACAGGCCAATGGTCAGGCTGAATCTTCTAATAAAACCCTAACCAAAATCCTCATGAAAGTTGTCAATGAATCCGGAAGAAATTGGCACGATCACATTCCCTTTGCCCTTTGGGCTTATCGTACTAGCATTCGTACCTCCACTAATGCCACACCTTTTTCTTTGGTATATGGTACCGAGGCTGTCCTGCCTCTCGAAGTACAAATACCCTCCCTTAGAATATCTCTTCAGGATATTCTCACCAACGATGATTTCCGCCAAGAGCGGTTAGCCCAATTGGAGCTTCTTGACGAGCGTCGTCTTACAGCTCTTGATCACCTCCAAATCTATCAAAAACGTATCAAGCGTGCTTATGATAAGCGACTTCATGAGCGTACCTTTAAGGTTGGTGATCTTGTCCTCAAAGAGAATCAACATGTAACCAAACTAGAAAAGAGCAAACGTGGAAAATTTGCTCCTAATTGGATTGGGCCTTATATAATCACTCACACTTATGGATCAGGCACTTATCGTTTAGCTTCGCTTAATGGTAAACCTGAGCCTGAACCCCTTAATGCCTTGCATCTTCGACCATTCTACTGTTGAATTTAGTGTTATATCACTTCTTATCTACCTACTGCTCGTCCCTTGAGCTCATTTACCACCACATACACTTTGTTTCCTACATCTCCAAATAAAATCAAGCTCACATAGTTTGATTCTCACCTCCCCTCAACGATGCCTTCCCCTTTTTAGTCTAGTCCATGACTTCAAAGTATTAAAATAAGCCGTATTCTTATGGGATTTTCTTGAGTCAAACTTCCTACCAAACTAGATGCTTCACGCCAAAAGAACATCTAGCTATCTACCTTATATATAGACTGCTCCCTCGAAGGACAGCTATATGCCAAATTATTGCTGCTATTATATATAGACTGCTCCCCCGAAGGACAGCTATGCACTAAAATCATATCTGCTACTATAAATAGACTGCTCCCTTGAAGGACAGCTATACACAGTCAGCCTTTATCAGAAGCTTCTCGCATTGATCAGCTTTGTGAAGACCTCAAGAATAGTACAATCAATATCCCTTGTAGACTTCCCGCATCGATCAGTCTATATTCAGTAAAATAAAAGCCTCATTCAAAAGAACTTTTTGAGTCATGGACTTGTCTATTTAGGGTAGGTTCTCTTTCGTCAGAACACTCACTTTGTAACAAGTTCTCTGTACCTCAGCTATATCATCCACCTCACCTCACCATTTGTTTCAACTCAAGGGACGTAACGTACACCCGATATATTGTGATCATACAACTCTTTTCACCTATTGACTTCTCATCTATGCACGGTACCTAGGGCTTCAAGCTCGTTCTACGTTGTGTGGTTTGTTTAGCTCTTTTCACCTACGGAGCACTCTTTCCTCTTTGCCTCGCATCTAGGATTGTGTGTTGATCTTAATCAGGACATGGTTCCCTTCTACTTGGGTAGGCTAACTTTCGCTTCCCTTATACCTTTTACAACATCACCAATTCATTACCAACACCAACAACCTTACCTTACCAATATTAATATCAATATTTTTACCAACCAACCAATTGCCTAAACCGTACCAAATTGCCTGAATTCGCCTCTCCCTGATCCTAAGGGAGAACTACATCGGTCTGAGGCCCCTCCTTGCTTTGTGCAATGGGCTATGTAGGCAGCACTTCGGAGACATGGGGTCTCCCAAGGTTAGCTCGACCATCCCCTACCATAACCTATCATGTGTGGTAAATATAAATATTTTTTGTGTATTTCTATTTAATCACATTCCTCTTTATCCTTTTTCAAAACACCAAAAATCACAATGTATCAAATCAACATACATATTCAGTTTTATCCTAGATGTTAAACAAATAATCTTCTCTATCATCGACACGCAGGTCGGCATCCTTACGTATTCTTATATTGATAACACTATTTAGACCCTCACGCCTCATTTGGCCAGGCCTCTCTGTCCTCAAGGTACCCGGCTATCAAGCCCGACTGATCTGCCAAGGCTGTCCATACCCAATACGCCCTCTTGCATGGAGGAATCCAGCCAATCAGGCCTGACTCCAAGGCCGCAACAACCTCATCCGGTCCCTAACGCCACCTACAAACAGGCAACAAATGCTCCAATCTCCACTCTCCACCTCAACATTTGGCTTCCGACCCAAAAGGCAATGCCCAACCTATTTAGGGCCCCTAACCGATATCCTACAAGGCCGTAATCCCCAACCATTTGGCCCGACCCAAGGCCGCAACCCTAACCTATTTGCCCTCACCCAACATCGCCTCACACCTCAACCATTTTACCAAGGCCCGACCCAAGGCCACAACCAACCATTTGGCCCGACCCAAGGCCGCAACCAACCTATTTGGCCCGACCCAAGGCCTCAACCAACCCATTTGGCCCGACCCAAGGCCGCAACCCAACCATTTGGCCCGACCCAAGGCCGCAACCAACCTATTTGGCCCGACCCAAGGCCGCACCCAACCATTTGGCCCGACCCAAGGCCTCAACCCAACCATTTGGCCCGACCCAAGGCCTCAACCTAACCATTTGGCCCGACCCAAGGCCTCACCCCAACCATTTGGCCCGACCCAAGGCCGCAACCCAACTATTTGGCCCGACCCAAGGCCTCACCCCAACCATTTGGCCCGACCCACAGGCCTCACCCTACCCAACCGGCCCGACCCAAGGCCGTAACCCAACAACTTGGCCCGACCCAAGGCCGTACCACTTAACTACCTTACCCAACATCAACAACATACACTTTTATCCACCCATCATGTAGCTTTTTGTTCAATCGAGCTCACCTGTTCGTGTTTTAGCATGATTAGGGTCCTTGACTTGATCTGTCGACCAACTTTGCCTAGACCTAGACCGTGATGTTTATCTCAACCAAACCAACCATTTGGTACTGCCGAACATGCCTAAACGTTCCTGTACCTTACCTGTTATATACCCTGGAGCTACTTCCTATGCCTTGGATACCAGGATTATATCACCCTTGTTTGGATAAACTATCGACCTTTGCCTATGCATTGCTGGTTTGCTCGTCAAATCATGTACCCTGGTCGCACTACTGCATTTCAACGTGCGTCTGCTTCCTTGGCCCTACCCCACCATCTCACCATCATCTCTACACCATTTACCCTTTATCAACCCTATCCCTGATTTCACGCTACCTCAATCTGTGATAGATTTGAGGGGGATTACCTATACCCTTAACAGGAGAAACCACTTCATATTATTGTCCGTGCAGCTTTACAAAACAAGCTACACGACAATAAGGGGCTAATGTAGACACCAAATTTGTGTCTTACGACCCCTTGTGACCCGCATCTCATTTCGCAACCTAACCTCATCACCTAAACCTTACACAATTATTTGTTAATTACCTTGTAATTGATAAATCCACATCACCTTACCTGCCACCTCATTTTGCCACCTCATCATGACCTAGCCCTAACCCTAAACTAACCTAATTAAGACCTATAACTTGGTCTACACCTACACCCATGACTAATGACCCCTTTCTCGCACCCAAAACCGACCTTCTAGTCACTTGACCAAGCCCGCAACTAATCTCTCGGGAGAAAAGCAGGGAAGGTGGGCTATTTTACTAAAAATAGCCTACTTTTTCCTTACCGATGCCGGTTCCTACTCGACCGCCGTCGGTTACGTAACCGCCATCGGTTCCCTGTAAATGGGCTCCCCAAACCAAAAACAAAGGATCGAAGGAATTTTTTGAATCAAGAGAGAAGCATCAGGAGCGATCATCCGGATCTTTACTTGGCTGAGCAGAGACAAGTGAAGAGACAAGGAGAGTTTGCAGCAAAGGAGATCAAGCCCAAGACTGCAACGAAATACCAGAGCCCTGTGATACTCAGCTGATCATCGGGAGGGAGATATCTCATCTTCTGTGTGTCAGCCATCCTACCTCAGTTCTGCCTTTGTCATCAGAGTTCTTGGACCTGCATCTTCGTCAATAACCAGTAAGTTACATCTTGCATGTCCTCTTTAATAACATTTCTTAGACTTTTGAATCACAGTCCTCACAAATCCATTCCTAGATCCACTACCCAGCAACATATTGCATCTAACTATCATTCATCTACCTCTCATCACCTTATTTCCTAATATCACCCATATACAGCCTTACAAACAACACAGCTACCCTAAACAACAACCACCCCACAACACAACCAACCCTTCAGATCCTAGACCCTACCGATATCGGTTATCAGTAACCGCCATCGGTTATCCTGACTATAACCAAAAACCAGCCTTTCCCCTACCTATTTCAACAAAGCAATTTAATTGATATTTTACAGTCTTTTGTGTTAATTCATATTAGCAGGGAAACTGACCACCTTCGAAAGGAAGTTTTATATTTCCTGGGCCCGAGGCAGTTTCCTCATTTATTGTCTAATCAAAATCTTGTGGTCTTGTGTTCTTATTTGCAGGTAGTCCTTCCAAGACAAAAAGGAGTTCTTCGCAGTCAGCCTGATCTTTCTCTACGGTACGCGCACACCATCTCGACATTCTACAGGTATTCCTCCTAGCCCCAACCCTTATCTGTTTCTAAAAGGAATGAAGGAATATGCAATTATTCATCATCCAACTTAGCCATTCAGAAAGTGTTGTTACTCATGAATTCCATGTTCATATTGCATCAAACTTGGAATGCTTTCCCAGTTTCACTCGATCAACATCCCACTTTAGCATAAATCTCCTTCTTGGAATGTCCTTTCTTTAGCTTTCTTGTTAAAGCTCCTCTTAATTAGTGCTTAATCTTTCTCCATGGTTTTTATTACATACTCTCTTAGTTCTTCTAGCTCCATGAGTTCTACATACCTAACTTCCATGGGCTGAAATTCACCCAACTCCAGTTGTTTGAGAAGCTCCAACGTGGGTAACTTAAATGATATAGGTAGTTTTACCTCCCTTCCATATACTAGCTTGTATGGAGAGCTGCCTAGTCAACTCTTGGGTTTCATGCTATTAGCCCACAAGGTTGACTTGTGATTTGTATACCAAGTCCACTAATTCTCGTCAAGAGTCCTTCTTATGATTCTCTACAAGTTCTTGTTTTTGGAATATGCTTGCCCGTTACCCTGAGGGTAGTAGTTAGAAGAAGTGCTAAGATATATGACATTCCTAACAATCCACTCAGTGATCCTTGTGTTGAGGATGCCAATGTATTATCTAATATGATAGTGGCAAGTACACCAAACCTCGTTACTATCCCCTCATAGAAGTCCAATATGTTGGATTCATTAGCCTCCTTCAATGCTACTTCCTCGGTCCACTTAGTGAAGTATTTTTTTGTAGTTATGATCCACTTATGGCCTTGGCTCAAATTTAGATTGATGACTCCAATGAAGTCCAATGCCCATTGCATGAATGGCTGATCTACTAAGATGGGATGAAGTGGTAGCATTGTTATCCTCTCTTTACAGGTGAAGAATACACACTTCTCACACTTTTTAATTCATGCATATTAGTCACTAAATACTGTAGGCCAGTAGTAATCAGATTTCATGATTTTGAGAGTTGTTACTCATGGAGCAAAGTGACCTCCAACTTTTCGATCATGGAATTCTTTCAGCACTCTCTCGATTTTATTTGTTCCAATGTATCTTAGGAGAACTCCATTTGTATCCTTCTTGAACATGATATCATCAATCAAGGCATATGGAATAGAATGGAGTCTAAAATATCTCCTTTTTGATTTTCTTAAATCCAGAGGGCATAAACTCATTTAAAGGTAATGCATCATATCCTGGATCCAACATGGTGCAGGAACATCCTCAGTTGGCTGCTCTCCACTGTCCTACAACACTAAAACAACTTCCTCTTGATTACTTTTTCCATCCTAATGACTAGAAGCTAGCTACTCACATAAACCCTTCCCATAGACTATCTTATTCACCTTTATGTTTATGTCATATTCCATCACATAAGTGATCCAACCTAATCTCTTCTCGTTCAAATCCTTGTTCAAGAGGAAGTCCTTGAGTCTAGCATGGGACACTAGAAGTTGAATATTGTTTTTTGAGACAAGGTGTCTAAACTTCTTTAGGATTCTTACAACAGTAAGGACATGCCTCTCAATGAAGGAATACCTCACTTCGTAGTCCTCCAATATTTGAATGAAGAAAGTGTAAGGATATTACTTGTATAAATCAGAACATATACAGCAGAATAATATGAGAGAACACCAAAATATAGATAAATGATGACAATATGCTCATATAATAGCTTTTCCACTTCGAGGGGGCAACCTCCAAACCATACAATAACACTCCAATACTCAATATGATCCTTAACTACAACCTTCTAACCCCTATATATACCATTCTAACCTATGGCCAATACTGAGGCCGACATCCTAAGCATAATAAATCATAAATGAATTATATAATGAGATAAGGGGATGTGTGCCACATGTTGGCATCTCCATCATAATATTATATCCCATGTGAACCCATACATATAACTAAGGGGATGTGTGGCACATGTCGACATCTCCATCAACCCATATACATTATAATATTATATCCTAAGGTACATAGCAGAAAGTTATAGGTTGTTCTGACCCCTCCTGATTCTACTACATCAAGATGGCTGAAACTGTATTTGCTCTACCAAAAGCATATAAGATGAAATCCTTGGATAATTCTGAGTTGATGAGAGTCGGGGCTCAAGATATAGCCTGTTTGATAACTTTGAAGCTCTCTTTTCCTTCAAATGTCCACTTGAATGCAAGTTTCTTCTTTAACATCATTTTTAATGGCTTTACAAGAGTGGAGAAATCTGGCACAAACTTGCGAACAAAGTTGATCTTTCCTAGAAAACTATGAAGAGATTTCTTATGACTTGGTAATGGTAGTGCTTGTATAGCTTCAACTCTCTAGGGATCAATGGCTAGCCCTTCCTTAGACACTATGTGGCCAAGTATCTTTCCTTCATGAGCTAGAAACACACACTTCTTAGGATTTAGGGACATTCTGAATCTTTTGCATCTTTAAAACACTTGACTAAGGTGGAAAAGGTGATCAACTGCATTCTTCGAGTATACTGTGATATCATTTAAGTACACAAGAACTATCTTGTTTATTAGTCCTTTAAATGCCATATCCATCGCTCTTTGGAAAGTAGCTCCAACATTTAATAATCCAAATGGCATCTTTTTGTAAGCATATGTGCCCCACTTGGAGGTGAAGGTTGTCTTGTACTGATCATCTTCTTTCACCATAATCTGATTATAGCCTGAGTAGACATCCAATAGTGAGAACCTTTCTAAACCTTGTACAACTTGTAATATTGTCTCCATAGAAGGGAGAAGATAATGATCTTTGAAAGAGGCTGTTTTCATGTCCTAAAAGTATACACACAATCTGATCTCTATGCTCCTCTTCCGTACCGACACAAGATTAGCAACCTAGCTTGAGTACTTAATCAGAAAGATAATTCTTTCCTCTCTGAGCTTGTTTAGATCCTTCTTCATTAGAGGCTCAATATGAGGGTTGACTGGTCTTTGCTTTTACCTAATAGGCTTAGCTTCCAGATCCATCTCAATAGTATGTTGTGCCAACTTTGGGTTGAATCATCTCAAGTCCTCGTAGCTCTATGCAAAGACATCAAGGAACTCTTGAAAAAATTGTATAAATTCAAATCTCTCTTGATTAGTGCTTACCTTTCCAATTTAAAGTGTCTTGTCTTCATCAATTGAAATTGGTTCTGAGTCTTCCCCTTTGACATGGATGTTGGCCTTATCTTTCCAAAACTGGTCATTAGTAATGAAGATGGATTCAAGTGTTACCTAACCTTTTGGCAATTTGTTCATTCTCAGTTGAACAACTTGATCACCATACTGCTACTCTAACTTTTCTTAGTTCCTGGCTAAGCATTCATCTTCTTTCTGTAGGAATTTTATGATCAGCTGATCACTTTCGAATGGTTTCCAGCTTGTGTTGTTATCTAGGAAAGATGGCCTCACAATTACTCTGATATGAGGTTGAGCTTAATCTCTCCTGATACTATCAACAACGTGAAATGTTTCCCCAACTAATGTGAGCCTATGTACAACCTCAATTTTTTTCCTTGGTATGGAGATGATGTTGAAATATTTGAATTCTTCGATGAGATCCCATACCTTGTTCTTGTAACCCCTTAAGAGATCATTCTTGGTAGCATTTAACCCTCTTACTTGGTTCACAACCAGCTCGATGTCTCTAAAGACCTACAAATTGTTAATGTTTTTCTTCCTTACCCAATACAATTCATTAATCAATGCCTCATACTCAGTTGTGTTATTTGAACAAGCAAAATGAAAATGAAAATTTGAGTAGTACTTTATACCTTGCGGTGACACATGCGTTGCTCCTCCAACACCTTGTCTACTCCTCGAGTTGTCAAAGAATAGCTATCATACTTCATTTTCATCTTCGTCTTCTAGTTTGGTGATGCTAGGTAGAGGTGTGTTGTTTTCATGAATGTAATAGACACCCATCTCATTTTCCTCCATCTCTTTGTAAAGATAAAAAACATGCCTCTTGTTCTCCCATTCATCAAGATTCAAATATAGAATTCCTCCAACATTGGTATTTGTCTTTGGAACACTTGGGCAGTCTTCTTGATCAAAAGCTGAGAAATTTGCATTGATTAGGCTCAACACATGAGACTCAATGTGAAAGTTCAAAATGGGTTCTGATCTAATTATAGCTTTAGCTCCATGCCTTGTCCTGAAAAGCATATGAAACTAATCCACAGACAAGTAGCCTCCAATTTTAGCTGTGAAATCCTGAGACATGCACAATGCAAAAAGTTATGGCAAGTCAATAATTGATATATCTTGTAATACTGTGACATTGGGGCATGCATACAACATAAGGCTCAATCCCTTTATCATTCCAACTATTCTCATTGTTATCCCATCCAACTGTACAACTCCTCTTGTTACCGACTCATAATTTAGTCCCAACTGATCAACTATCTCCTTGGGCATCACTGAGCTACTTATTCCTGAATCTATCATATAATTGTGAATAAGACTACTCCCAATGATTAGAGATATTTAGAATGGAGGAGGTTTCATATTCTTACCTTATTGACCTCTTTGAACTCTCTCTTTCATAGCTACATTAGTGAGAAACTTCTCTTGATCTTTGAAATGTTCACTTAAGACGAAACAATTCGGCATAGTTGCTTGCAACAAGTCTTGTTGGCCTGGAATTACCATCGACTCCCACATAGAAATGTTGACATTGGTCTTCTTCATTTGATTGATAATGTTGAACGGAAGTGTTTTTTCCTTCTGATGCCCCTTACTTGGCATGACCTTCTCTTGCACATGATCTATTGTGACTAGTACCAGAGTTGGCCTAGAAGGTGGCTTGGGCTAATTTTGAACGTTAGGGGTTACACCTAGATTGCTAAAACCCTGAAGTGCAATAGAAGGTTGTGAAGTACTTAGACTAGACGATTACCCTTCCTCTATATTTTTCCTTTTGGACATGATATTAGTTGCCACTCCTTAGAAAGGATATTGATTGATCTAGCATAAATCTTTTGCTTATCAATTAACAAGTGCTGTCTCACTTGGAGGCACTTCTTGATTACAAGTTTTTTACTGATTTTCTTCTTCCACCACTACTTCTTGAGGCACACCAAATGTTTGCACCATTAAAGCTTAGTTCAGTGCACCATTAAAACGTGTTTATTGATTGTGTGGTTGGCTACAAGGAAAACACCACTCATACTCCTATGCCATACTTTTCTGGACCGAAATCAAGGCCCTAGATGAAGATAGTGCATTAGGATTGTAAGGCTGAAATGGCCTGACAATAGGAGGTTTCCCTTGATTCTAATTTGTAGCCTGAGTAGGAGGCCTATTTGGCTGGTACTGAGGCTGATAGGGCCTGAATTTTGGGCTTGTTTCTTCTTGATGGTTAGCACTTCATTTCCTAAAGCTTATTTCCCCTTCAACACTTCTTACAGCTTATTCATATCCTCGTGTAGTTCATTGGAATTTTCAAATGAATTGGATGCCTCATTGTTTCTCTGATTTCTAGGATCTAGAATAGGGGCCAACACAGGTGTTTGACTGGTTGTAGGATTCCCCGTTTCTAGATATAGATGCATATGTGGCCTAAGCACAAGTTTTCTTGCATAAATTAAGCAATTCTTTGCTCTAATAGCTATAACATAAAACTATGGGCAGCGTAGTTCCTCACATAGACTATATCATCACTTTTATGTCATAATTTAAGGATTTAAAGAAGTAGAGGAATGCTCCTTCAGTAGATGACCGGACAACAATCGGAATCCTATCCCATATTATTTAGAATCTAAAATTGAATTCAATCATCTACTCATTTGGGGCTCTCTTGATCATACTTGATTGTTTTAATAAGGACAAATTGTCTCCCTTTTCTCCAAATTGGCCACATAAAGTTGTGCATAATTGATTCCAATTTGCAATTGTTCCCACTTCTAAGCTTCTTAATCATTTCTTATCTTTTCCCTTGAAGGAAGAAGCTAAGATTTTCATTGCCACATCCATCTAAGTAATTTTACGTATGATACAAACATTTGCAATGTCCTGAATGTGGTCAATTGGTGTCATGTGATTTTCTCAACTGAAGAATGGAATGTTCTTTAGAGCTGCCACCAAAACTAGATTTTGTGCATTGAGGGTAAGTGGACTACTGCCCATGAATTTTGTAAAGAATTTGGTGGTCCTTGTGGTGGTGGTTTCTGATATGCCATCTTGATGGGTCTAAGAACCCTAGTCAATTGAATGAAAGTCCTACCAGATGGAGGTGTGGACAAGGTCTTGTTCGGTGGAGATGGAGACCTCTGGACTCTTCTCACTCTTCTTCCTCTACATGTAGAGAGATGCAATTATTAAAAATCACCTTCTTCTCTCACTCTTGACCATGTTTGAATTCTTCTCATAGACTGAGGCACTTACTGCTGAAACCAGTAGATTTGTTGCTTAGAGTCACCAAATGTTGTATAAGTTTTGAAGTTTTGGATGTTTAAGTCTCAAACTCAACTTGGCTTTATAGTAAGTCTTCTACTTGGAGTAATCATCTTTACTTGAATCAGTTGAATAGCTTGCAACAACACTACTCACTTCTTCTTTGTTTCTCTTATCAGTGATCTAAATCTTCCTTACTTTCCTTTCTTTGTGTTGATTTGAGATGCACTTAAGTCTTTTTCTGCAATGATTTAAACCCTTATTACTTCTTACTCTCTACACTAACTTAGACCTAATTTAATTCCCTTTACCTCTTCTCCTTGCTTTGCGTAGATCTCAACTTGTTTTACGTCTTTTAACTCATTATGGCGTTTTGAACATGCTTTACTTAAGTCATTGACTTGGAGCAACTACTTTACTTGAGTAATGGTACCTCAAAATGACACAACTTAAAATAAGTAAAGTCTTTTACTTTGGAGTAATGACTTTACTTAAGTATTTCACTTTTTAAATTAAAGTAAAGTCTTTCCCTTTCACAACTTAAAGTAAATTCTCTTCCACTTTTGACTTGACTTAAGGTAATGCTAGTTGGCAGTGCAATTACTTAAGTAAAAGCACAATAAAATGTCCCACTTTTTGGTATGGTTTGTACCTTAGTAAACATGAATTTTCAGTTTAATTGATTTTCTAAAGGTAATAGCCACAAAACCGTACACATTCATGAAATTCCACAAACTAACGAAATGTTGTGTTTAGAGTGTAGAATACATGTATATTTAAAAAAAAAAAAATTGGCAAAAAATATGGTCTTTTTCTTAATTTTATTCATATGTTGTTTCTTATGTTATTAAAGAGGAATGACTGTCCCCCGGTGGTTTTTTTAAATGAAAACTTATCTTTTCACTATGAAATTTTAGATATATGTTCAAGATTATAATTTTGACGTGCTGTCAAATTTTCATATTTTTTTGACTTATATATTTTTTTAATTAATTATTTAGTAACTATATTTTAAAATAAATGGCGTCCATATTTCTATGCCAATAACTTTTAATATTTATATCAAAATTTTTTTTTTTTCACAAGTAAGAAGAAAAATTCAACAAATACTAAGTATATTTTTTCAATTTTTTTTGATATATTCTACTATTTTTCAAATTTGGTTGATTGTGTACTATTGATTGTCCTAAAATACCGTATGTTAGTAAAAATTAAAAAATAAATAGCAAAACAGATTTTTAAAAAATGAAAATTACATTTTTAGAAAGCTAATAAAAATATGAATTTTGTGTCAAAATTTTGTAATTTAACTAGTTCGTTTACCCTAATTACGTGGCACCCGAGTGGCAGATTTTGGCTCACAATTGTCCCCCAAAAGGATTTGGAGCCAAAATGTGCCACTCAGGTGCCACGTCACTGCCACTCAGAGGGGTTCGCGAATGGGTGTTCGCGCGAACATCATTCTTGCGAATGTGGTTCGCGCGAACCCCCATTCGCGCGAACCCCCTCTGCACCACCAAAGCGCCGCCAAAACGTCTCCTTCTAAATTTAATGTTTCGCAATTGCGTCTCCCCTTCTAAATTTAATGTTTTACAAGTTACTTATTTAATATTGTTCGCTTTTTATGTTTTAAATTTAGTTTTTTACATATTTTTTGTGTTTTAAACTAAGTTTGTTTTTTTTAATTGTTTTTAACCAAAAATATGTAATATTAAATTAGAAAAGTTGTTTTACATATTAAATATAAATTCTATTAAAATTAGAAAAGTTGTTTTAAAGTTATAAAAAACTAAAATTAAAAATAACCTAATTTCTACTGAGATTTGTATATAAATAGAGTTGCATGCACATATAGTTTTGTATCGAGTTTACTCTTAGACATTCAGATCTATCACGATTTATGTGTGTAGGTGAAAATTATTGAAGTGGATGAATCATGGGAAATGTAAAGAATGAGAAATGAAAATATACCGAGGAAGAGAATGTAGAGAAGAATGCTAGAAGATATGTTCGTAGGAGGGCAGAGAGAGAGAGAGAGAGAGAGAAGACACAACAAGTGAAAGACAACGCTGCAAAAATTGGTACATATGTATAGAAACCCTTGATAGATCCTAATTTTTTTTTAGTTCTAAGGTTTAAATATGATAATTTATGTTTTTTAGATTGGGTAAAGGCAAGGGTTTTGATAGGATCCCATGTGTATGTTTATGGACACAGATCATGATGCGCAACATTATGCTGAAGTGATAACAAAAGTTATGGAATTACTTCCCAAGAAAAATGTGAAACACTTGGTGAAGATGGATTTACAAAAATTAAAAGAATTTTCCCAACAAGAACCACTATCACGAAAGAAAACAACAAAAAGTGTAGAGATAGTATATGGTGAATTTGTTAATTTGACTACAGTTGCTAGAGCACATTTGTTGGTTACATTCTTGAATCATGTTGATATGAGGGAAACATTAGAATTGTTGGGTGTTGATTTTGGACGGAAAAATTCAAAACGTGTAGAAGAAGAATTTGTTGGGAATGTTTTTAAAGGAATAAGTTCTTTGGGTACAAAAACTAGGTCTGCTGATAAGAGTATTTCTCGTAGAGCAATATTAACTTCAGTTGTAAGTGAAGATACAACAAAGAATCGTCATGTTACCGCCTTTGCCAAGGCATTGGGTTTATCTAGAAAGACGGTTAGCAGGTATGCAAAGAGGAGGAAGACATTGGATGACTCTACTATGGAAGGAAATTGGGCACTAATGTGTAGAAATCCACGTTCTGATAAAATAGAGGATAATATTGTGAAGATAGTTTCTGATTTTTGGACTGAGAGGACTCGTCCTTCTCCGAATGTGAGGGATGTTTTAAAACATAGGATAACTCGCAATAACTATGATGAACATATAAAACATTGGCTTGAAATAACTCAACATGAGATGTACATAAAGTTTACAGAAGAAAATCCAGATGTTAAGATTGGACAACGAATGTTTGAAAATTTGAAGCCTTGGTATGTGCGAGCTGATAAAGTCCTTGACACATGTTGTTGTCGCTATCACGTTGAGTTTGATTATCACTATCAGGTACAAAAAAATTTATAGATTCAATGTATATATATTTTGAGGCGTGCTTTCATTTATATCTATATATTTGAAATTTGTTTAAATATCATTTTTTGAGATGTGATTTAAAATTAATGTATTTCAAAATCTATGTTTTTTTCAGGTGTATAGAAAGTTACGAGAAGAAATTGCCCCACCTACACGTGTCAGTGAATTCATAACTTCAATTCTTTGCAACGTATCCGATGATCATGTCGATGATCGTATGACTTGCATCAAAGGTGTCTGTGACAAGTGTGGGGACTTGAAATTATTGCCAAAAACAAATGAAGATTTGGACACAGTTAACCTGGTTGCTTGCAAGAGGTGATATATATAAATTTATGTTTTTAAATTTGGATGTTAGATTTTATTTTGATTTTTATTTTACTGCAAATGAATACATGACAATTTGTCCATGTTATGAATTGATTTTGTAGGTTCAAATACATAAAATATTCAACAAGGCTTGGAAAAGATGCAACCAGGTTGGATTTGGTAGAAGAGGAAATCCCCATTGCTACATTCATGCAAAGTTTCTGAAGTTTAATTAGTCCGTACATCAAACATTCTCACTATTCAAAGTGGCAGGCTACACAATTCAAGACTAATAGGGACACATTCCCTATTGGTTCCATATTGTCCGTGGTTGATTTTGCTGAGAATTACTCATTTTCTCATCAAAAAGAAATTCAAACACAGTATTATCATACTGACCAGGTTACTATCATGGTTCAAGTATTTTATAGGCATGCACAATTGGATTTGGATGGGGTTGAAAGTACATATGTGAAGCGAATGATCAAGAAGGAGTATCACTTCTATATAAGTGATGACAAGGAACATGACACCCACTTTGTGCAACATTGTTTTGGTTTGTTCTTTCAATATCTTCATCAGCGAGGAATACAAATAGATCAACATTTTGTTTGGTCAGATGGTTGTGCATCACAATTCAAATCCTCTCGCCCTTTCTTTGCACTCAGTCGTTATCATCGTCATCACAAAATTCCTCATTTATGGAGTTTTTTTTAGAGTGGTCATGGGAAGGGAGAACACGATGGTGTGGGTGCATGCATCAAACGTGCTCTAAAGAAACAAAGCTTTGATTATGAGGGAGATCGATTGATTGATGCCCACACCATTGTTGAATGGTGTAAGAAACATTTTATAGTTCAGGTTTCAACCTCACAGGCTTCAACATCACACGCTTCAACCCCACAGGCTTTAACCCCACACAGAGTGTTTTGGGAGATAACAGGTACATGCACATTTAAAACATAGATATGTAGATCTTGATGTGATTTATTAAGTGAACTACAAGTTACTAACTTTAAATTTTTTTATTCTGATTTTTGTTGTTTGTTTTAAACTTTATTGATCTTTTGAGCATGATTAAATGAAGGTATTGATCGAAGGACAAAGTATGGATGTGAAAGGATTCCCAATTCTAGGTCTTTGCACTCTTTGATGACTATGGATAGTAATAACTGGACAATCTGTACAAGAGATTATTCTTGTTTTTGTTATGAATGCATGAACAAATCATATTCAGAGTGCAATAGTCAAAAACATGGGTATGTAGGTGAGTGGAAGCAAGTTCCTTTAGTTGTGGATGACACATATGGATCAGATCATGATGATAGTTTTGAAGATGTGCCATTAATTTCAACTGATTATGACCACATATCTGGACTGGTTAAACAAGGTATGTTTTATTTGAAAGGATCAAGTATAATTTGATAATTAAATATATATGTATATAATTTATACTATACATCGATCATTGAATGTTTCTTTGCATTTTGTTGTAGGAGATGTATTTGCAGTCATTGCTGAAGAAGCCAATATTGAGAAAGTGGAGTACTACTTGTTGCGTTGCACAGAAGAGAGAACAAAGCTAACATGTGAAATAACAAGTGAAGTGACAACATTTTTTACTGGCTCGGTTGTAGTGCAGGGAACATACTTACAACAAGTGAAAGCCCTCCAAAGTGGGATTCACTTTGTTGATTACAAACCAGACAAAAAGGTGTATCATTACACCCATCACATAATTGCTACAGGGTTACAATTGCAGCAGGTGAAGACTACAAATAGTAAACGCAAAAAATGGAGACTAGATGTAGAAGACCATGAAAAACTTTTACAAGTCATTGAACAACGAGCAGAGCCACTTGGTATTATATAGAAGGACATGGAATAAATTACTAAACCTTGTTGGTAATAAACTATTAAGCTAGATAGCATTGTATTTTCTACTTGAAGGGACTATGGAGACCACTATACAATAAAGTTGTTTAATACTTGTGATTCTTACTTGTTGTGAGATGGTTTATGGTTTACTTTAAGTATTGTGATATGGTTGTTACATGGAAGTATGTATGGTATAAACATGATTTATGATGTGGATGTATGTTGCATTATTATTTTTAATGTGGAAATGTTAGTTGGGAATTCAGATGTACATAGTTTTTGATATATGTTATTTGTTTAGTTGTGAACCAAAAGGTTGTATATGGAGTACCCTTATCACTGTACAAGTTTATCATATTTCAATATGCTTGGAATTGTGTTGATTCATTAAGGATTCATTATGTCATAGAGAATGAGATAGGAGGGAAATAGATTGTAGAATATGTAATGGAACATAGATTGTGAGTAACTAGAAATACAAGGAGAGAAATCTCCTACAATCAGGTAGGGGGAATGTATCCTAAAAAAAATCCTAAACAAGGAAGTTACCATTTTTATGGTATATATGTAGAGCATGCTAACATGTGGGAGACATGGTTAAATAATACAAGAAATGTGAAACATGATAGTATTAGTCTTTCTGGGTATAGTTGATTAAGAAAGGGGAAATAAAATCTCTTAACTCCCTTATTTTCTCTCAAATGCCTTACAATATTTATAGTTAGAAAAATTTAGCTATAAAAGATTGACTATAAAGAATAATGGTTAGAATTTATTTCATCTACCAAGCCGAGTGATCGTTGAAATTCCTCTATATGGACATGGTGCTAATAGTTAGACCAAGATATTCATACCATGTGATGTGGAACTAGGAAGATGTCACTTTGAAAGATGCATAGAAACCGAGAGTCTCCACATGGATTTTGAATCACATGTCTAGAAAATGTGTGGCATGTTTCAAGGTGTTTTGGAAGCACACAAGAGTGGTATGATTATGTGTGCTTAGCATGAGGTATTTTGGAGGAGTTAAGTGCTTCACATTTTTACAATGGTGCATCTTGGCACTAAAGAATAACAATGGTGAACAACGAATTTTTTTCATAAGGGTGCAATATGTCAATGATGGTGTGAGGCTTTAAAGGCTATGGGTAGAACAAATTGTTTTTCTAGTTTTATGATAAAACAAAAGAAGGTCCATAAAATTTTCAAGTGTAAGTCTTGCATGAGATTGCAAGAAGGCGTAATTTGACCAAGAGACATGCTTGTATGGACTAAGGATGTGTGAGTGTTGTAAAGAAAGTGGATGAATGTATAGTATAGGTTATAGATGTAATGAGCAGAGATTAATGGTGTTTTTAAAATATGTGAGAACTATGGATTAGTATGCACAAGATTGCAAAAAGTGTGAAGATTATTTGAGAATGATTTCAAATTTTACCCATCTTATTTCATAAGAATGTATATTATTAGCAATGCCTACTATGTTGGTTGAAGTTCAGAAATATATATCATCTTAGGTATAAAATTTGAGGCACGACACCTTTTATGTGTAAGAAGAGTTGCAAGAAGACATAGAGTTAGCTACCTTAGAAAGAGAGGAGGAGAAAGAGAGAATGTAATTAATATGGAAGGTTTTGATACAAGGATCAATTACCAAGAAAATTTAAATGGAACTCTCTAAGGAGAAAATGGACGAATTTCTCTTTTCTAAGTTTCTAAGAAACAAAATCCTTCCAATTGCAAAGATATTATATGATTTGGAATATATTTTAATGTAAAATGCAATTCGTGATGTTGTATTATTTGTTTGCAAGACTCTAAGTGGTTCACATGACCTATATGACATTTTATTCCTACATAAACAAAAATATATGTAGATTTATTCATAATTGCATGTGTCCAAAATGGGTGTGAGATGACTTTAAAATAGAAAGGATGTGTAAAAAATGATCTATTGCCCAAAATAACCCCCAAAAATGATCTATTACAATCTATGGTCATTATGAGTCTTATTTCAAGTTGTTAATTGAATGATCTATTGAACTTAAACTTTCATCATATATGATTCAAATAGTAACATAAGCCATTATACCATGGAATGTTTAATGTAACATAAAGTATTACTAAATTAGGTCTAAGCATTGAAAATAATTCAATATAGAATTTTAACGAAGTTTACAATGTTATATCACAAAAATGAAGGGCATTTAATATCTTATCTATCATTATATACCTATTATGATATCATCAAGAGACAAAAATGAAAGATAAGGGGGTGTCTTATATTCACATCCATAATTGTAAATACACGTGTCTAAGACATATATCAAAATATATTAATAATACACGTGTCTAAGACATATATCAAAATATAATAATAATGTCTAGAATGAGTATGAATATATATACATGTCTAAAATCTCTAAAAGTATGTCTAAAATGTCTGAAATCTATAAAATATCATTGAAGTCTCCTCCATGCACTAGGGCGAGTGCCAGACCCCTCACTACACTCTGCTGCACCCTGCATGTTAAAAAAAGGAATATACACGTCATAAACTATATATAGCATGTCATATATTAAAATATATAAGCTACACTCTACAACAATTTCTTGATTAATTCAATACATCATATAACTGATATGTACAATTGATTACCTCAGTATCTGTCCCTGGGCGAGATGTTGGGAGTATCTACGCTATGTGTAGATCTCTATCTACGCTATGTGTAGATCCCTGTGAAACAAAATAAATAAAATGTAAGAAGTTGATAAATAAGTTTTTTGAATAAAGTTCATTAATTTCTAACATTTCAATTTAGATTAAATATTAATTCTATTAAAACACATGTATTTATACCTCTGCGGAACGCGTCTCCAAATGTATGGGATTGTCATCCATGACCTCAACACCAGCAAATATGTCACCAACTAAGCCAAGTTGACTCAGACCCGGAACATCGAGATCCATGTTGTGCTCAGTCAAGAGCTGTGTGTATGTGACACGGGTAGATGGTGTGGGCTGTGAAGCTCCACACACTGGAGCAGAAGCCTAAACACAGAAGTACATGTTTAATTTTAATATTAATAAATTGTAAAGTAATGATCAATTAAAATAAATTTTAATTATATTAAAGGTTTAATTTTCACACACTGGAACAGAAATGTGCTGAACATCAGGTGTGAAAATCCCAGCAACAGGAAGTCTATCTGTAGCAGCGGCAGTAGTACCCTGACTAGAAGATACACTCCCACTCTGCTCTATAAAATCTAAAACCCCTGATAGTGGAATGTTGCAATGCCAAGCAATCACCTCATACACACGCAACAAGTTAACAACCATGATGCGTCCTAGCCGACGTGCCTGAGCGGGATCTGTAACTAGCTCAAAGTCATCTGGGGAAATCAAAGATGCACGAGCGTATACCTCGTTGCGTGCATCACTGGTGCTACTAGCACCTCCACTGCTAGTATCGCATCTCTGAAGGTACTGACCCACATGGTCAGAAGAGATCAATTGGGTCTCGCGAGCAATGCCAGCAAGACCCTCGATAACAGCCTCATGTGCAGTCATAACGACAGGTGCTGCGACATCCTGAAAGCCTGATAAGAATGGTTGTGGCCTTGGTACAAGCTGCCGCACGTCAACAACTGCAGGAGCTCCCTCCTTTCTATATGCCTACCTATGGCTAATACGGCCACGCCCCTGCCCCAAATAACTAGGGATGTCTAAATAGTTCACCTTTAGGTTTAAGTGAACCTCAACATGTAGCATCATTATGAAGTATAACGAGTAATTGGTCATTATTTGGAAATTGGCCTTGAGAGGCCACAAATCTAGGATAAATCAAAGGGGCACATAGGGGACATGAACATTTGTTTACATAATATGCCCTTATTTTCTGTTTGTCTGCATAAAAACTCCAACAAGACCTCTTAACGACTTCCTTATTGGAAAGTCGTGATGTAATCTCATTATAACCTACATCTCCTGAGACACTTGATTTTAGTGAATCCATAAATTTTTTTATTGATTCAGAATCAAATGGATTATATGTTTTCAAACTTGTCTCTATTCTACGAAGATCAACCAGTATTTTTTCGCAATGGGCTTTATACTTCCCAACTGTAGTTGGATTTTCGAGAATAGATTGCAATTTTGCAATCTCTAAATCGGTCCTCTCAAACAAATTAGGAGTTCCAGAAGAAGCCATGACTGTAAAAAAAATGAAAGTAAAATTCTAATTAATAGTACTTTTAATTTTAAAAAAATTCCTAAGATATTCTCCTATATTAATGAAAACAGAAATATGAAATTTTCAAGCTTCAATGCAACTAATATATTACAAAAAAATAAATTACATAAATTACAAATCACATAAATTACAAAATTTCCCATCTAATCAAATGCAAGAAACATATTGCACATATCGTTGAGTTCCTACACAACATCACACAATAAATTTTGGTGCACGTAATTAGGAAACTACATAATAACCTAAAGGCTATGATATCATATATCAACTTAGGAATACCTAGACCAAAATTTTCATGTAGGATTAGATTCAATGAGCTAAATTGTATACAAGAATATTCTCTATAAACTTTGAATGAAACTACTTTACAAAGTTATGATGTTCAAGTTTGCTTAAAGACGCTAATATTCAAAGTTTATAGAGAATATTCATGAAACTAATTTGCTTAAAGATGTCTAAGGATTTTTCAACAAGTCCATACTGAGACTATCCTAGAATCATCTCAATCCATGAGACAACTTTTCATTGAAATAAGTTTTCAAACAATTGTGTGAATCTTCTTTAATGATAAATGCCTTAAAAACAACATTGTAGTATGACTATGATTGGGAAATTTATAAGACAAAACCTTAGGCTTGCTCAAAATGATAAGTAAAATGAACATAAGATGAATAAGTACCAAAAATTCATTAAAAACAAAAACCTACTAGTTACTAACAAGAAATAGGATACACTTTAAAATATCCACAAACATCACCCAAAGTAATTTTGGAAACAAAAAAACCCCTTTTAATTAATATTATATGGAAATCATACCTTGTTTCGAAGCTTCCAAATATACACTTGCTGGGAGGATTCTAGCATAGATTGCTGAGTTTGAATCTGCCCGTAACATTTGTCCAAATCCATTTTTTTTAAACAAACCCACATTATGAATATCAATCAGTAATTGCTTATCATGGGATTGTTTGATGCTTTTGTAGAAGCAACACCCATTGGAACTTGTGAACAAAACCTCGTTACATGCCGAATCTGAAAAGATTATCAAACCTAAACCTTTGTTCCACATGCCAGAACCCCATTACTAACCACAAAATGTTTCAACTTTACAATGTATGTTGCTAGCATAATCAGATTTCATTGTACTACAAAAATCTCTTTCACTTTCACTCCATCCTCAACATTATTGAGACACTCGCTAAGATTCTTCATTTTGCTGCAACATTCAAGGCCAATCATTATGCCTCCACATTTTCCAAACACGACACACAGTTCAATCACACGACACTATCTAACAAGAATTTCTAGAAAAGGATTTCCAGTGATGAGTAGTTGTGTTGAGTTGAGTGTATGATACATGTGTGTGTTTGTATGTACACACTCATTTTAATCATTTTTTAGTCCATAAGAAAAACAAAACTTGAAAAATATAGTACGATCAATGTTCAAAACATTCAATATACTTACGATTTTACATTTTCTATGATAAATGAATATTGTATTCCTTTGTGTTTCATTAATTTTCTTTGAGATTAATTTTTGTGTTGCGATGGTGGCCATAAAATATTTATATAGGGAGCTCCTAATGGACCTATTTAATGAGATTGACTCTAACCTGCCAATGATAACTAAAGAGGTTAGTCCAATGGTTGGTTCTTGCATTCATATTATCCAAAATCACCTTCTAATGTTATTGAGATTAATTCCCTCCTCTTACATTAAAAAATGAAAACTGAAAAGTCCCATGAAGTCATCAAAACAAGCCCATAAGCAAAATAATCACTAGAACTAGCAGGGAAAAAAAACATAAATAATGTCTCAATTGTGGTATAAATTCCATTTTGAAGCCTGAAATTTCTTAAGGCTTTGATCATGGTAGATTGAATATAAACATCCACAAATAACACATCTTAATTTGGGTCTATTTCAATTGTACTCCAATTTCAATAAGTCTTGTTATGGATTGGAAGCTGAGATCTAAGATCCATATCTAATTTCTATTTATTAATCATCAATAAATCCAAATCTCTTACAGGCCCAGAAAGCCAGATCACATATTAATTCAATTTTTAAAACAACTTGAATTAGAGGATACAGTATATCACGCTATAAAAATTTGAAACTGTGCTATATATCTAAATGTCAAGATAGATTTTACAAAATAGGGAAAACTATTAGTTTCCAACACATTAATCTATAAAGAATTTGTAATCCACTATATCTATTCTTTTGCAAATTGTTTCATCTCTGATTTTATTTCTTATATAGGTTTGTCCTGATGGAAAGACCATCAAGGTTGAAGCGGTTCATGGTACTGTAACTCGGCATTTCCATGTTCATCAAAAGGGAGGTGAAACTAGCACAAACAATACAGCTTCTATCTTTGCATGGACACGTGGACTTGCACACAGGTATTGTCTTTAGGTTCAAAATTTCATTAATTTAATGATTGATTTGTGATCCTCTTTCTAGGATTTCATGGTCAGGTACATATGCTCTTTTTTAGTTACTGTTATTTCCTTTTGTGCCAGGGCAAAACTGGAGGGAAAATGCCAGACTACTTGAATTTACAGGTGCTTTTTTTTAGTTTCTCCTATGCAACGTGAAATACCCATGACACACCTTTTCAGTTGTATGAAGTTATGATTATCAAAGTAAGTTTGATTCAATTTTTAACATAAACCACACATAGATTAGTAAAAAACTTCATGTCTACTAGCAAATTACAACCTTCCATCTGGAAGAAAATTAGATGGAAGGCTAAAACCAACCATATTATCTATCAACATTCTATAAACAAAAAAACACCAAAAAATCATATGAGACTTTGATGAGCTGCACATTGCACATGTTTTTTGGGGGTATGTCTGCATGGTTCCAAGGATGGTAACTGTCCTAGTTGTTTACATGGTTGTTCCTTGGCCGAGGTATTTATGAACAACTTATTTATTGATGTCAAGTTGTTTGGCAGGCCATTTTTGTCAAATGGGTCTTTATTTCTATTGTTTAAATGTTAAGTTATTTAGAAAGTCTTTGAACAAAAAAATATTGTTCCTAATTGGGGTGTTAGTTAAGCTCTTGTTTACATGCAATTTCCATTGCCATTGTTTATCAGGTAATATCAATGCAGGCCTTATCAGTTGTTTTTTCGTTTGGTTTGACAATGAATTCTCATTCTATTTATCAGTTGTTTTTTCCTTTGGTTTGGCAATGCTATTATCAGTTGTATTTTCATTTGATATCGAAGAAACTTATCTCATGTGAGTGAGTTGAAGAGATGTGCTCCACATTTATGAGTGTGGGTAGAACCTTCCAACTAATAGAATGTTGGGAAAGAAGGTGGTGTTTTTTTTGTTGAGAGAATTGAAATAACACAATCATACTAGTTGAGAGGGGAGAGCCCCAAGAGTTGTAGATTTGATAGAGATGTTAAGATAAATCTAGGTCTGGTTGGAGGGTATGGAGACTCCACAATGTGTCATGGAATTGTTGCAGATGTAAGTGAATATGAAGATGTAGCACCTGAGTTTCAGGTAGAAGAATTTTGATATGGACTAGAAGATAGATTTTTAAAGGGCCATTACTAGAATGGAAAGTAAGTTTAGATTGGACAATCCTAGTTACTCATGGAGTTTGTGTCTTGAAGAGTTCATTGAATGGATCGGTCAGTTAGAATTATTTTTTGATATTGAGAAAATGGAGGAATTCAAGAAATGTTTGCATGCGTCAAACCTAAAAGGAAATTCATACTTGTGGTGAGAGCATGTGGAGATCAAGAAGAAACAAATATAAGATCAAATCTTACTACATAATGATTAGGAAGTTGAAAGGTAGGTTCCTACCTACAAATTATCAAATGGGTTTATTTGAGAAAGTGCAGAACTAATGAATGTGAAATATTGCATCAACGAGTTATATACAAGGTCACCATTATATATGTTGAAGATGGTGAAGAGAAGAAATAAAGCTAGGTGAAAGGTTTGCATATTTCCGTTAAAGACGAGTTTGGATTATAAGTTTGCATTTGATAGATGAAGCTTATCAATGGGCTTTGAAGGTGAAAGAAAAGTGAACTAGAAGTTAATATAACACCATCAAAGAAGAGGAATATTCTTCTGAAGGAGAGGACAAACTAATGTTGGTATAGAAAAACATATCCATCATGAAGAAGCCAATAGTTTTCAGATTGAGAATACTGCACTTAGGGGTAGGGTATATTCTTATAGAGGAAGATGATACTTTTGATGAAGAAGAGGTAGAGGATTTATGGGTATGTGCATTCATATTGCCCAAGCTGTTGAGAAAAGTGTTGCACAAGCAAATTACATAGAAGGAACTAAAGTAAAGGGGTAGCTCATATGATGAAGCGAGTATTATTGAAGCCTACGAACTGTATGCAAAGCTAGAGTTAGGTATTGTAAGGTGATTATTGATAGCAATAGCCTTGAAAATCTTGTGACCAACGAGAGGGTAGAGAAGCTTGTTCTAGAGAAATTTACACATCTAAATCCATATAAGATGTCTTGGTTGTTGAAGGGATATTGGGTTGTACGATGATGAAGTGATGTGTGATATAATCCCATGGATATATGTCATACACCATTTGGAAGACCTTGGTAATTTGATAAGAAGGCTCTACATGATGGGAGCACAAATAACTGCATGCTTGGTAAATGATGGTAAGAATTTATAGAATTTGTGTACATTTTTAAGGGGGTAAAGGGTCTCCAAATAATTGGAGAAGTGACATAGTTTTTTCAGGAGATCTTGAGATACTATAGAGTTTGCTTGGGGGAAGGGCTAGTAGGAAACCAAGGCCTAATTGGAGAACTAGTATGAAGAGAAAGTGTAGAGTCAAATGAAGGGTCTAAAGGCCTTGTAGTGGGTAAGATGAAGTGTTATAGGAGTGTTGGGGATGAATCATGAATCTGCATATTGTTTTGAGAACTTAGACCAAGAGGCCTACCTAGGTCTAGTCTTACATTGGTAAGGGTATACCTGTTTAGTGATTTTCTAAAGGATCAGAGTGTGTGGGATGGTCAAAACAGGCCAGGAAGGGTATGTTGGATGATGGAGGCTTATGAACAAGGGAGTCATAATCAACAACCAAGGTATGGGTACCTCATGGTTTTCCCTTCATATAGATATTAGTATTCTTATGAGTATGTGTTAGATATCAATGGACCTCAAGGTGTTTGGAGCATAGAAATGGTGCTATTGAACTTCATAAAGGAGATCCTTAGTACAAGGGAAGTGTGAGTCAGTTCAAACAAGCCTTGGAATCTCTTTCAACAGGACATGTATCTAGGACGTAAGTGTTCATATAAGAAATATATATTGGAAGTTTCTATAACCCCTGCACTAGATTTGTTCAAAATTACAGGTCTTGAAAACAAGTCTAAGGGTCTCAAAAGTTAGCTCTTTGCAAACTCTAGTTAGGGTTCCTAACACACTTGGGAGAGATAAAAAGCTTGTAAAATGCCAATTTCTCTTTGTAAAATCTCTTAATTCAACCCACATCACTTTATTGATCCATTCTTTAATCTCAAGCAATCAAAGTTAGATACTTAACATGAAATCTCCGTAACTTACATACAACTCACCTACCTTACTTTGTAGATAACAATTTAGTTAAAGTTTCAATTATCCACACTTCAAAACAATGACTTAAATCCCCCCACAAATGCAAATGAATCATTTCTCTGGGTCCTCATCATGTTATCAAAAAGAATAATCACAATCAACTCTCAAAGTAAGCTTTGCAATCACACTATACAAGTCTTCATGAAGATACACAGATTGAGACAAACTCCACAGTATTGGATCAATGACTAAAAGGAAAAAACATAGTACATTACAAATATATCCATTTTTAATACAAGCAGAAATTACAGTCTTCAGAGCACCATTATTCTACAGAAGGTATATTTTAAATTTAATATATCATTAGAGCAGAAATTACAGTCTTCAGAGCACCATTATTCTACAGAAGGTATATTTTAAATTTAATAAAACATTACACCAGCAAATCAAAAGCTGTTCTTCAAATGAGCTAGGGTTTTGCTAAGATTTTAAATGGGGTTTTACCAAAAAAACGAGCCAGGGTTTTGCAAAAAATGGTATTTTAATGGCTACGATTTTGCTAAAAAATGGGTTTCAAATTTTTTTGCCCACTGTAATATCGAAATGGCTAACATACCTGGGCTCTTCGTTAGTGGGCGTCGTTGCTGGGTTTCGTCGCTGGTGGGCTCACTGGTGTGGTGGGCTCTCGGCTGGTGTGGTGGGTTTGGTGTGGTGGGATCTCAGCTCTGGTCGGTCATGGGCACAAACTTCGTGCGAAGGAGGTGGGGTAGAGGAAAATGATTTCCTCCGTAGCGCCTCCACTATATAAACAGGGGGGTTTGCATGAACGACCTTCGTGTGAAAGGGGTTCACGCGAACCAAGTGGTTCGTGCAAACCAAATCAAATGCGACATGTAGTAAGATAATGGCTTGCGTGTCTCTTCGCCCGAAAGGGTGTTCGCGCGAACCTACCTTGGATACCACCCATTTACCTTCCCTACTCACATTTTCAAGGACAACAAGTGGGACACAACACCATGCGTTCAACTTAGTCAAAATAAATATTTTTTCATGAAACACTTGAGAAGCACTTAATTTTTGACCACATGTCCCACTGGGTGTGCCAGAACTATTATCACCAAATCACTCCACCCTCTGAAAGATCAACATTGTGTTAATGTAAGTAGTGTGACTGGGTAACATGGAATTGCTTCAAGGTGTGGGACCTTGCAGTTGAAGCAATTCTCAAGATAAAGATGGCTCTTCTTCCTAAACTAATGCAACAACTACCTCTTGAAGGAAATCTAACAACTACTTCTAACCTATGACTTCCAAGGGACCAAGGGGAGAGAAATAACATAAATGAAAGAAATCTAAATCTATAAGAGGTGATACACTAAAATTTAAGGGTAGGGAATCTACTGAATGTGTGGAAGTGATAGAAAGTGAGGTGCAAAGAGGGTGTAATAGTCACCACATTCAACAAAAACATCAAACTAGATCATCCATGAAAGCACAATAACAATGAAATCTGTAAAACAACATAGAATGACACAATACAACTGTAAGTGAATTGAAAAGGTAAGTAAATCCAACAGATGCAAGCAAAGGGAAGGAAACATCCAAAACAATTAAATCCATAACTTCCTTTATCTACAAAATCTAATTAAACATAGAGAAAGGTTGGGATCATCCTGGAAGATGTTCAAAATTAATGCCTGTAACAAATTAGGTTGCTAGAAAAATTTTGGCAGAGTTTCGGTAAGCAAAGAATCCCCCTCTTCAAATGAAAGAGCTTATAATTTATAGAAGAAGTTGCAGAGGAGAGAGAAAATTAGTTTCCTCGGATGCATGCATTTCTCACCAACCAAGTGTAATATTTAATTAATTCATCATGAGGCCCTTTATGTAACCCATCACTATTGTACTGTGGATTATGGGACAAGGGATTGCTCCCCATGCCCCATTAATAGTGGTAGATGGTTATATAGTTCCTTAGAGTTCTGGGGAGTAAATTCTATTTTTGACCCTTTCTTGATTTCCAAAAATGAAATATGAAGTTTCTGGTGCCTAGAGGACTCCTATACCTTTCTGGAAAGTCCAATTTTGCATTAAATGGATCTCTAGGGAGAAAGTTATGGTGTTTTGAAAATTACAGACCCACAGGAAATCTAGGGTGCATTACTGTTGCTTCCCAATTCATTGCGTCGATTTGGCCATTCACTACTTCTTTTTGCATCACTATTTTCAATGTGCTTTACTTCACCCTTTTTGTGAAGCAAAGCAGTTTACTTTCATCAGGTTACTTTACATTACTTCATTTTTGCATAATTTGCGGTGAATGAGGGTTGTATTACTTAACTTGGGTGACAAGCTAGCTCGCCACACAACTCACTTTCCCTTCTTGGTTTGAACTTGCTCAACTTTTCTCACCATGTCATTTTGCTATTCCATTTTTCTTTTACTTCGTCACTTTGCACGTTTCTATACCCAATGGCTTGTTTCTCCTCAGTACATTGAACTTGAACCACTTCACTTGGTACATCTCCAACACAAGAATTCTCTCCAACATTCGCCACCTAACCCATTGTTCAACTCATTCATGTTAAGCAGTGATTCCAATTGCTTATAATTTCCTTTTGACTGACTCGATTTAAAGTTCAATACATTTAAAATTCCGCTTTACCTCGCTCACTTGGTGGCCTATTGTGGCGATTTGGACCAACTTAACTTACGTTGAATTTGTCCCCTAATACTATTTTATCAAATTTCCTCCCATTTTCCATAATACGCTATGTCTCACTACTATGCGTTGAATGGGAATATAATTTGTCTCCCCCATAATCGATGCCCAACACTACCAACTCAACAGTTCCTCCTTTTAATTTACTCGCTTTGCGTTAAAATAACCTCCGCTTACTATTTTAGCAAAAGATCCTTCAAACGCCACAACTCCCCATGACTTGTTCTTTCATTGTGTCGAACACATGGTCCTTTACTTACGTTGAAATGGGATCCCTTTTCTATTTTAGCAATATCCCTTCACTTCATTGCAACACCTTATCATAGCTCGCATCTCCCTTGCGTCGAAATAACATGCTTTTGTTTACCCTGCGTTGAATTTTCCTTGCTCGACTCATGAAGTAAAAACTCTTTTGATCACCACAATACATGTCCTTGGAAATCCTAACCACTTCAAATCCTTGAGCCATTATTGTTCCTCATTTTGCAGACTTTTCTATTTGACATGCTACCTTACCGAGCTCACAGAGAGCTCGACCCTAGCTTGGCCTTCTCCTAATGCTTGCTTCATGTTTAAATCGTTGATTCATTGTCAGGCTTAACCCACACCACTTCTATTTCTGGTCTCATTCGGCCCTTTGACGTCTCTGCCATTCCTACTTCATGGTTGACTTGAGCCATTCTATCTGCAAACTCCCATGTGAAGCTCATTACTCTGTAAGCTATCCTTCATCATGGTATTGACTTTGATGCTAGGTCCCCGGATCTCTTAGTGATTTTCTCATTTGATTCAACACCGAGCTTCCTCTACATTTCTCATCAAAACAAGCTCTTTATTGTATAACCAGGCGTCTAATCCACATGGTTCGGTAGATCCAATTCCATTATCTCTCTGAGCCATTTCCCACATAGAGCCAACTCACCCCTACCTTCTTCACTTGGCACTCCATTCACAAGCTTGAAGAGCTCACTGAAATTTTATTCCAACTCGCTGAACCACCAAGTGGATCAGCTGAGTCTTCCACAGTTTCCTCTACCACCATGATTCCCATCTTGTTGTTTAGTTTTAGCTCTATACGAGCTCACCAAAGGCTGCTATGTCACCAACTCACTGCAACGAGTTCCTCTCTATCTTTAACTTTCCTGAGAATTCAACACAATGCCTCTCTATTTGAGCTCCTCCCTTCAAAGTTCCAAAACTAACTCATAATCGGGATCCATTGAGTCATCTTATGTTTTTCTGTTGATTTTACCACTCGAACTCCACGTAATTACATGCCCTGATGGTTGGGCCCTTGAATGAGCTCCCAAATCCTTCGCCGAGTCCTGAAAAAGCAACTCATCCTTTACACATCCATAGCCGAATTGCTTAGCTCCAATTCTAACTCATTACAACGAGTCGGTCCTTCTACGTGGTCGAGCTCTATTTCGAGCCCATCCTTGAAGTTAGCTCGACTGAGCGAGCCCAGTTATCGACTCTCGAGTTGGTGATCTCTTCCACTTCACTAATGGCTAGATGACTCAACTCACATGACTCACCTTTCTAGCCTTTTGTGATCTCTTAACTCTTCGATCTTGGGAAGCTTAGCTCTCCACTCGCCACAAATGGATTTTCAACTATGCTCACTGAGCTTAGTTTAGCTCAAATACCCTCCCTTAAGCCCCTTTGCCAATTTTGGAAAATTACTGGATTTTAGTGAAATTTTCAGGGACCAGGGGGCTGGGGAAGTGTGATGGAAAGCATGTAATTCATTTTTCACCTTCTTACCTATTTGCTCATTCCGGACGAATATGGGCCCGTGGGGCCTGCAGTCCATCTTTTTCCAAGTTGGTCTCAAGGTTTAAAACCTAGAAGAGGAAAAATTCCTCAAATATGATTTTCACTATTGAATTCACCGAACTGGCTCTCGAAGCCTCGAAAACCACCTATAGCCAAATTCATCGTCAGGCTGTCCCTCTCGGTGTCTGGGTCTAGTGACATCCTCGTTGTCCATTTTGCTCGGGGGAAAAATGGATAACAAATCCTTTAAGATAACCCATTATGGTGGCTCTATTAATTTCAACATAATTAATAAATAACTAAAATATCTATTAAACATTATTTAATTCATAATTTATTTCCCCCTTTATCACTAACTCGTTATCCCACAATTCCCATTTTAAATTTATAGTAATTAATCACAAGATTGATTATTAAAAATCCCCTTCCTAACCTCATTTAAACATTTCTGGGAATTTAAAATTCCTACTCACCTATCTGATTACTGTACACCTACCCTACACATAGCTTCTCCATGTAATCATATATTTAATCACCTTTTAATCTAACCTAATCTTAAACTTATAAAACCCTCCACCTCTAAATCTATAGGCTTCTATTTCTAGAATCCTCTCTAAAGTTATCTCCATTGAATATTAAAATTCAAATAAGGCTCCCTCTCTCCATTGAATTTTAAATTCAATGGAGACTTCTCACAAATTATAGAATTCTCCATTCTATAAATTTATAGTCCTCTCCTCTATCCTCAACCATTGATCTTCATCATACTTGGATCAATCTTGAACCTCCATTTCCTCTCCCACAAAAATTTAGCTCTCCTCCTCCATGAGAGCAAGGAGGAAGAATCCATAACACATCTCTACCATTTTATTCAATCCAATCTATCAATCCATCACCCTTCATTAATCAATTGAAGGTAATCAAGGGGAGATGTTAACCAAGTATCTCCACAAAATTTGAAGCTATCAACCCCATCCTTGATAAAATCCAACACAACAAAGGGGGATAATTACATTTGATTCTCTCTCCATTTCCATCTCTTGCTTAATTTGAGGTATTGTTTGAAAGGATTAGATTAGGAATCAATTTAGTTTTTGGTTTCTAACTTGCATTTTATTCTAATATTTTTTAACATATTCAAATTGGAGGTCTAAAATAAACTTTAAATTGTTCTTCAAATGTTGAAGAAACAATGCCACCTTCATGATTAGCTTGGGTGTACCGTATTTCTACCAATTTTTCTCTAGTACTTAGAAAGGAAAGAAACTAAAATAGTGCAGATTTTTCAAAAGGATTGCAACAAGGATTTTGAACATTCGGATAGTATTTTTGGTATTTTTAAATTTTTGGTTTTTATGAATTTTTAAATATATGATTTTTATTTTATTTTCATATATCTTTACAAGTGCACAAGGGCATATCTCTCCCCAACGGAGTCGCCAAAAATTGTTGGTGAAATAAGTTTTTGTGGGGTAAATTATGGGTTTCCACCAACGGTCATGGGGCTAAGCCCTTATTCTTGTATATGGTGAGGCTCTCATTATTGAATGTAAACTAACTAATAATTGTGGGTGGTTTTTAGGTTTGGGATCACATAGGAACACTCCACTGAACTTGTGGCAAAGTGATTGTACAAAGGTACAAGGGAGGTATAGAGGAATATGAGAAATATGGAGAGGGTTAATGTTTTGGGTAGGTTTTCAGAACCACATACATTAACCAAAGTGGGTCCACATTCAATTAGACGAATATAACTTATGAAAACAACAATGAGATCAACAAACTAAATTTTTTTTTTTCCATTAATCTATTTCTCAAAAGTACAAATCCTTTCCTTTGTTGCTCAAGATCATTATGCTTGCAAAGATAGGAAATAGAGAGAGAATAGAGGAAAACGTAAGAAAATAAATGGAAGAAATACATGTATTATTTCTTGTGTAGTGGTGATAGAAATATCAATAACATAAACAATCCACAATTGTTATCCAAAAGCTAAAAATTCAAAACTTCAAACTCTAAAAAGTTCATTTTAAGAAGACCCCTCTGAAAAATTACTTTTGAATCATTGGCGAATCTCATAAATTGACTTTCGAATCGTTGGTGAATTTCTAAAAAAATGTTTCATGGCAAAGGTGATTTCACAGAGCATTGTTCCCTCATTTTTCACAATTTTGGCCGGGTAGGTTGGATGACAGGTTGGATGGGTGAGTTGGATGGGTGGGTTGGACGGGTGGGTTGGATGGTCAATGGTTGGACGGGTGGGTTGGACGGGTGGGGGGTTGGATGGGTGGATGGGTGGGTTGGATGGGTGGGTTGGGTGGGTGGGTTAGACGGGTGGGTTGGGTGGGTTGGACGGGAAATGGTTGGATGGGTGGGTTGGATGGATAGGAGGTTGGATGGGTGGGTTGGATGGGAAGGGTTGGATGGGACAATGGTTGGGTTGGATGGGTGAGGAGGTGGGTTGGATGGGTTGGAGATGAGGGTGGGTTGGCTAAGGGTTGGACGTGGTGGGTTGGACGAATGAGGGTTGGACGGGTAAGGGTTGGACGGGAGAGTTGGAGTTGGTGGCTAAGGGTTGGTTGGTAATGGGTTGGACGCGTGGGTTGGGCATTGATACCAATGAATTTAATGTTCATTAATGATACCCCTGGGCCCTATAAATACCCTTTCAAGGTTCATTTTTTCACTTTTATACGTAAATTTCCAGTGCTCTGAGCTCTCCAATTTTACACCCAAATTTCACTTCTCCCAAATTTCAGCAATGGCCAGTACCACATCTATTCCTACACCCAAATTTCAATACAAAAACCTCATGTGCCCACAGATTTTAGCTCTACTAAAAGCAAAAGACGCTCCAAAGGATTGGCTTGAAAAATCAAGAATTTTCTGGGCTTGTGAACATGCCCCAATTCGACACTGATACATCAGTCCTTGATTACCTACTCGCCTCTTACAATGACAATGATGGACAATTTTCCATTCTTCTCATGCATCTGAAACGTCGTCAAATTTATTTTTCTATTGAACCCGAGGACGTGCATCGGTTAACAGGTTTACCTTTTGAAAATAAGCCGCCTGTTACTACAAAGGTTGTCCTTACAGACGAAGACAAAAAGTTTTTGGAGTCTCATTACAATGTACAGGTTGATGGTAAGTTTATTATTTTCAAATGATTTTTTTCTTAACATTACTCGACCACACAAAGGATCTAACGTTTCTTTTCTGTAATTGCAGCTCCTCTTAATCATTCATCAAGAGGCCTTCTTCTACAAGGTATTACAAACAAATTCTTTATTGCAGTTGCTTCACTTTTTCAGGCCAGGATTGTATTACAGGGAATCTGTGCAGACATTCTGTATTGGGTAGTTCAGTATTTATTACGGACACTAGTAGGTCAACAATTCGATTGGTGCAGTTATTTGTCCAACAAGAATAAAATCAGATATCTCCCATGCCCGCAAAGCCAATCAAACTGATAAATCCAGGACTGTATTCTCTTGTTGCAATTTTATTCTTGCTTTCTATTATGAAGCGTACTACGAATTGATGCAGCATAAGATTCCTACTGCAATCAATGATAAGATGATTGGTCTTAGTCTCGAAGAACAACATGTAACAGTTACTTTTACTGTTTACTTGTTATAACGATTTCAATTTCAATATTTTAAATAAAATAATAATTGTATGATTTTATTTTGCAGAGAAAAATTATAGCTGCAGCATCGCATAAGGAGGCAATTGCTAGAGGTAAAGCCCCTCCAGAGGTCTCTGCTGATTCTGACATGGATTCAGCAGAATCAACACCAGTAAGACCTCGTCAAAAGTGACCTAGGGGGTCGATATGCACATCACGTTTACCATCACATTTAACTACAGGTATGAATAATGAAGTTATCTTTTTATATAAATTACAAATTCAAACAATTAATATAGATTATGTATTCTAATATTTCTACTGATCTTTTCTACATGTATTGTATTCAGAAACTACTGAGTTTGATGATGAAGATCAAACTCATTCTGGGTGTGGAGATCAAAATGTCACGATTGTGTCTCCGTCTATGCAAGGTATATTGTACGGTAGTTTGATTTGCATGTTTTGTTTCCTTACAATTTTTTAGCATTTACAAAGCCCAACCGTTATATTCTAACAATTTGTTGTTTGCTTCATGCAGGTAATATGGCTTCAGGTCATGTTCCACTTGCAAGGAGGCCACCAATTCCTCCAACACGTCAAGTACAAACACAAAGGAGGACTTCAGGAAAGAATATTAGGATTCCTGCAGAGTCAGCAGGAACAGTTCATCCTGCTACAACCGAATTTCCTGGACTGTCACTAGGTGGTGTTTTAAGTGTAACAACCACACAACTTTTCAACAACATCGCCCTTGATGAGGAGTATTTAGGCTTCGATAGTGGTGATGCAGACAAGGGTAACTATTTTGACACCCACGATATGATTCAATCTACTCTGCCTCAACAACAAAATGTGCATGGAATACAGGGCAGTGACTCTCCTCCTCCCCCAAGGGCTGCTCCACAAACAGATGATGAAAAAACACATTTTATATTAGAAAATATGATATCAGATAGTATGGGGGAAACAATTCAAGAGGTTGTAATGTTTGATGTGGATTTGTGCGGTCTTGGGAGAGGAGAGAAATTTTTTTTGATAAAGAAATAAATACAAGATACCATAATCATGCTCAAAGGCATTCATTGTTCACTGCCGTAGAGAGCCAACCAGCATGGCAGGATGTTTTGCTAAACAAAGCTCAATCAGGGACAATTTCATATAGTAATGATTACAATGATGAAATTATAGACATAATGCTAAATAGGTTGGAGAATCTCAATGCTAAAGCACAGGCTTACTACAACAAATGGTCTAAAGACAAGACTAATGTTTTAATAGCAAATGCAGAAAAAGAGAAAGTTGTTGTGAGTGGGCATTTAGTTTTACATGAAAAACTAAAAATTATCTGATATTATAACCACTGCAATATATTTTTTCATATTATCTGATAGACTAAAAATTTAATATTTCTATTTTGCAGGAAAAATATGAAAATTTAAAGAAAGAAGCAGCTGTTTTTGAAGCACATTTGAAGAATGCCCGCAAAATCCTGAATTCTTTTATACAGTTGAAGGAAAAACTCATTGTTATTAATAAACAAAATAATACATTGAGAAGGATAATAAAGGAGCATAAGATGGATCCAGAAGTCTTACTGAAGGAAAAGACAGATGCAGATGCAACACTTTTGTCTGCAGGAGATGTAGCGAGGGAGGAGCTGAATATACTAGAAAATATCAACACTGCAGCAGGAGATCTTCAGGCATCAGGAGTTATAGCAGCTAGCTCTGTACAGATGCAACAGATTCCTCCATCTCTTACGCAGGAAAAAGAAAAAGCTTCACCTGCATCATAAAATTTGATAAGTTAGTAAAGTTCACCATGTGACAGGTGTGTTGTCACAATTCTGACACTGGCGTAGGAATTAAAAGATAGTGGCCAACCCTTTTTTAGTTTTTATTCTGTGTGGCAGACGTAAGGACAACTATGATTTTGAATCATAGGCAGAAAAGAGGATGACCTCGTAATGTGTCCTTATATGACAGAACTTGTCCAGAAGCTTTGATATGTTATTACAACCCCTTTTTTGAATTGTATTGGCCGACAATGCTTTATGAATTTGTACTTTTTTCATAAAGTAATCCGCCACATGAGAGATCAATTTCAAAAGAACTTTGGAAGTTAGAATTGTACAATGTTACTATATGTTGTTAATACAAACTATGTTTCTTTTCTATTGTTTACGTAAATGTTGCTTAAATTTACACTATTTTGTTTCTTTACGTTTCTGAATTGTTGCAGATGTAAAATAAATAAATTAACAGATATAAAAGATGAATGTGTCCTTATTTCAGTCTGAATTTGAAAACCAAACATAAAAAACAAATGGCATAATTGAAACATATAATGACATTGTTCCAATGGCAAAGGATCAAATAATGACAAATATAATATTGCATTTATTGAAAGTTGTAATCACTGAATGAAATACATAAGTAGTCTCAATAATGTATAGAAGAAATGAAATCTATGTGAATTCGAACATAGTCCTGGAGCAACACTTTCATTTGTGTCTTGGAAATCAACTGTAGCATGATTTGTGGATGTGTCTCGATCCCCTGGGTCAGGCAGAAGATTACTTACTCCTCTTCTGTCTACTAGTGAATTCCATAATGCCAGTGCTCTATCATAAGGAAAAGACTCCACTGAGTAACTCGATACATACAATCTGAGACAACTTTCTAGATTCCTATCCAATCTGTTTCAAACTTTTGACTTTAAAAAGGATAGTGCACTGAAAACCCTCTCATCTTCCACAGAACCCAGAATCATTGTTTGAAAAATCTCATACAACTTAATATACTCATTCAAATCTTCACTTAGAATACTACTAGAACAGATATCCTTCCAAATCCTTTTCATGGCACTGTAATCCTGTGGGTTTTGTAGAAGCTGAACTTGTCGTATCATTGTATTAGCAAAATCCATTGACTGTGAACTAAGTAGTTTTCTTTCCAAAATTCCTTCTACAGAAACTCCATTTATCTCTTCAGTCTTACAGAAATGATCAGTTAGATCACCCATGTTTTTGACAAATAAAGGACTGATAGATGTATAAGGTTTTCCGCCAGACAAATTCCAAAACTGTGGATTTACAACTCCCATTGCTTCAAGTATTTTATCATTTTTGAATCTTTCCTGGATCTCTTTAGCTAACGATTCAGAGATCTTTCTCAACTTATTCCTAGTTTCGATTAATACTGCATCATATAAATTTTGTGTCACTTTTACTTCTTCTATTTCTGAGTTAGCCATATCAATTCTTTTTTGGTACGTATGAAGTTGAATCTCTCTTCCATGTGTTGTTATACACAGATGATCATTTATATTGTACTTTAAGAAGCACCTGGAATTTTTCAAATCTGTCAATGCATTCCAGTTTTCAAAAGCAGCACCCTGAAAACTCCCATCAGAAATATATAAACTTTCTAGACTCCAGCAAACACGTCTTCTGAGTCTTATAAAGTCTGTAATGTAGAAAGACCGATCTTGAGCATGCTTCGTTAAAATATTAAGCTCCCTCAACATGGGAAAAATACCGCAAAGTGTGAGTAAAGTTTCTATGTCAGTTAGATGGCACAATAGATCTTTAGCTTTATCTACATCCCTGTGGTATTTAAACATAAATCCTGTCAGTGAAGGATATTCATCATATATTCTACAGGCAGGTTCGTACATAGATATCCATCTGGTATCTACATCTTTGAGAAGTTTTTTTCCCTCTGTCAGTCCAATAGAATTTTTTTGAAATTCTAAAAATCTCTTAGGACTGCAAGAATAATAGGCATGGAGATCACGTATCAATTCCTCCACTTTAGCTACATTTTCAAATGTGCTCACAATTTTGTAGGCGAGATTCATTCTGTGAGCCATGCAGTGGACAACAACCATATACAGAGCAATAGTTGTCTGAAGTCTAACACACAGACCATTTCTGGCTCCCTGCATTACAGCTGCACCATCGGTTCTGACACAAACTAATTTTGTTGCAATGGAAAAGTCATCCATTCCGGCGATATCCTTCAGATTTGACACCACCAATTTATAAATATTTTCAGAATTGCAATTCTCTGTCATTTTATGAATTTCCAAGAGGTGTGGAGTCCTTATTTCATTAGCAAATGTGTAAACATGAATACATATCCATGAAGTATTATCGATTGCAGTAGCCTGATATAAAGAAAGGGAAATATACTTTGCCTTTTGAACACACAATTTTAGATCCTCCTTCTCTACCAGAGATAGAAATTTTGCAATCTCCCAGCCGCTGGTATCTGACCAATGAGATTGAGGAACATTCTTTAAACCAATAACTTGATACAACATTTTATTTTCTCTGAAATCTGACATCGGTCTTCCCCTTTTCATTATATGAAATACGGTTGCAAATTGAATACCCTTTGCTTGCATTTCTGCCTCCATAGCTTTGCTCAATTTTGCTACTATGGTCCCACCTTTTTCATTTACATATTTGATACGTTTTTGTTCCTTTTCATACTCTTCTATGTATTTGACATGTAGACAATCTTTTGCATCTTTCCATTTATGTGTTCTGACTATGCTGCCATCCTTAAGCTTTTGGGAAATGTATATTTTCCCACAGTGTTTTTCAATTGTGTCTAGTTTGAGCTGCATCGTGTGATCCTTCCCCTATTTCCAACCACATATTTTGCATCGACATTGTGTTGGAACATCATTACAATTTTCAGTGTACATAGGTTCAATAAAAGGATATTTTGCAACCCATTCGAACTGGAATTTCCTTCCAATTGTCCAGTTTTCCATCTTTCTTCTAACATATTTTCTTTTTTTTCCTTGGGATTCAACTTCTGCATCTGGGCTGTCAGCAGAAATATTTTGAATCTCATGTCTCCTTTTTCTGGAAATAGACCTTGGAGTAGAAGCTTCCTCTGCTGGTGTATCCTGAGAGTTCGATGAATTTTCTTGTACTTCTATTTCATCAAGGGACGAAATGTTTGCCTCAACATATAATGGATCATCAATATCTATAAATTGATTATTCTGTGAAGGAATTTCTGAAACGTCTGCAAATAATTTTATAAAATTGTTACTTATATATAGTATTAATTTTATCTATAGTTAAATTTTTACAGAGTACAAATGTCAAAGAGTTCCAAGAACAGTATCATAAACATAATTATTAAATTCTGTAAGATAAAATAACCAGTAAATAACACTTGCCACATACCGATATTTTCAGCTGAAGCAGAAACTGACTTCATTTTTTGTGATTTTCCAAAATAGCCAAGCAAAGTATTGGCACCCTTTTTTGAACTTGCTGAATTTGTAATCTTATTGCCCTGATTTCTAGTATCCATGACTGCTTACTGCTTAGGCCCTTAGGGGTGGCTCTTATGTTCCAAGGCTCTGAGAATGGATGGTAAAGGGTTGGATGGCTAAGGGTTGGAGGTTATAGGGGTTGGATGGTTAGGGGTTGGACGGCTAGGGGTTGGATGGCTAGGGGTTGGAGCTAGGGTTGGAGGGGTTGGCTTAGGGTTGGATGGCTAGGGGTTGGATGGTTGGATTAGCTAGGGGCTAGGGGTTAGATGGCTAGGGGTTGGATGGCTAGGGGTTGGATGGCTAGGGGTTGGATGGCTAGGGGTTAGAACTGGCTAGGGGTTGGATACGGCTAGGGGTTGGACGGAACTAGGGGTTGGACGGGTTGGATCAGGGCTGACAGAAATAGAGTTGGATGGTTCAAATTGCAGAGTTAGTCAGGTCACGGCTAGATGGCTTAGACTTGGATGGCTCAAAGTTGGACACCTTACGGTTGGATGGCTCAGATTTCAGACTTCAGTGTTGGTGGCTGAGGATTTTCTTATGTTTACTTCGGTGAATATGTGCATGATATGATTCGAAATGGTGGTGAATTACATTCATAAGCTCTTATATATGTGTAAAATCTAGGTGAAAGGAATAGTATAAGGGACATGTCGGCCGAATTTTTTGGTGAATAAGTCGGCTCTGAACAACATAATATTCACCATTTCAAATTTCCATAATCCTCGATTTTCATGAGTTTACGAAAATTTGCCACTAAAATTTTCCCTTCTAAATTCATGAAAATTGGAGCCCTTCCATAGAAGAAATTTGTGTTTTAAACTCCTCAGATGCTCGTTTTCATTTCCCACGATGTTTTTAATCAAAATTCCTCAGTCTGCTACCGTTAAAATGTTTTACCTATTTTCAATGGATGGGAAATGATTTTAGTTCTTCTTTTATGTGTTTGGAATGTGTGGGACCTTGCATCTTTTGTTTTTAACCTTTTGTAGAGAAAGAAATTCTTCATCGGGAGCAAAAATGGCATTTTCCCATTTCCTGCAACTTCCTACGTTCTTTTCCCCATCAAATTCTTGCTCAGAAAGGTGAAGCTATGCATTTGTTTCCCATTGGATGTGGTCGGGCAGGTTCCTTTTTGAACTTATCACTTTTGGTGATTTTGGAAAAAATGTCAGATTTTCCCCACATCCCCACTGGTCCCTGATTGGCTGGAGCAGTTTTGGTGGAAGTTCGGGGTGACGGATCCATTTTATTCTCTAAGGCATTATGGTGAAAGGGTGAAAAGTTCTAAAATGACCCGTGGCCCCGCCCAAGTGAAAGGATAAATTCTGAGTTGAAATCCAGCAAATCAGAAAGGGACACATGTGTTCATGTTGAAAAGTCAATGGCGGAGGCATGGACTTTCGGGGGAAAAGTTGGAATTTTTCCCCTTCTCAAAATAGATAAAAAGTGAAGCACATCCCCGCAACCAATCAGGTGAGGCCATGTGTTGAAGAATCAGAAAAGGGACATGTGGCCATTTTTTAGTTCACAGGCACTTTGGTGGACCGACGGAGGACTTTGGGAATTTTAGCCTTGTTTCCACAAAAGGTGAAAAGTTCTAAAATGGCCCATGGCCCCGCTCATGCGAAGGGAAAATTTCTAAGTTAAGGCCCGCAGTAGATTGGAAAGGGACACCTGGCCTACGTTGAAAAGTCAATGGCAGGGGCACGGACTTTCGGGGGAAAAGTTGGAATTTTTCCCCTTTTCAAAAATAGATAAAGTATAAAACTGAAGTGCATTCCTGCACCCAGTCAGGCGATGCCACGTGTTGAAGGATGAAATCAGAACAACGGGCCTGTGGGGGAAATTGAGAATTTGAGCCTTTTTCACCAAAAGGTTAAAATGTTGCAAATTGAGCCATGACCCCTTTTTCCAATCGTGGTGTGCCACATGTTCACGTTGAAAAGTCAAAGCGGGCCGGCGGAGGTTTTTGAGAATTTGAGATTTTTGTTAAAAAGAGTTTAAATGGAAGATTTGAACCACATTTCCTCAGCCACTCAGATGGTGCCACGTGTCTGGCTTTTGGCAGAGCTGTGGGAGGGTGGAGCAAAATGAGAAATCACGCTTTTTCTCCCAAATGTCAGGAAATGCAGTTTTCTTCCCCAGGGCCATCATTGCTTGGATCTTGCCACGTGTAGGGTCCAAATTTGAAGGTAAAAGGGGGAAAAGATAGCCAAATGCACTCATCTAGTTTTTAACGCCATTAATGAACCAGAGCTCTGCAAAATGCAAAAATGGATCGTTCTTCATTCTTTTTCTCTGTATTCTTGTCGTTTCCCCATGAGATGCATTTTTGGTTTATTATGGGGCCAAATTGATAAGTTTGAAGGGATGTAAAGTTTAATCATCAGAAAATGGAGTTTATCAGGCATACACGATAAAAAGGGAGAAAACTTACCAGTAAGCACTTGAGTGCTATGAAAGTGGTTAAAAGGTGGAAATGGCAGGACCACATGAAGAAGAAAATCATGAGATGCCCCCTGCTAAAATAATCATGCTCGAACTAATGAAATATTCACCTTTTGAACCTCTAGTTTTCATGAGTGCATTTGTTTCATGTCACTTTCCAAAAGTGGATCTGCAACAAACATTATTCCTTTTGGATATTCTTTTCTTGGGGACAAAGTATGGATGTATACGAATTGTTATAAGAACATGGTTTTGGCCATGGAAAAGGGGATTCTGGTTTTCTGGGAAGGTTGTAAATTCTGAAGTAATTCAATACAGAAGTTCTTTTTCTTTTCTTATTTTCCTCTGTTATATATCTCTCTCTCCTGGCTCGATTCAATGGATCATTTGTTTTGCATTCAATAGAAACTTTGTGTTCTGGTCTGTGTGAATCTTTAGAACTTTGTGTCTACAGATTTGCATCGGTGGTGAAGTAATTGATCCTTTTCTATATTTTCTTGGTTCAATGTGAGTAGGGAGATACTCTGCTATCTATATTTCCCAAAAGCATTGTTGTTTTCTTCCTTCTCCCATCTCTATATTCTTCCATTCCTTCTGATTGATAATCTTTTAAGTATGAAAACATTCCAGAATATCAGGGTCCAAACATTGAGAGTTGTATATCTGTACATTTTTTTTCCTACTTTCAATAAGGGAACCTCTCCCATTAAAGAGGAGGGACTTGTTGTCCCCTGACTGTGGTTTCAACCCATGTTCCATTCTGAAACCCAACAGTTTTTGGTGACTCCGCTGGGGAATTCATTGCAAATGGATTCCAGTTTTTGAATAACAACTTTTTGATCATCTTTGATCTGGTGACTCCAAGATACACTCGGGGTAGAAGAACCCTTGGGGAAGAAGACCCTCATTTCCAACTTTTGGATCATCAAGGTTTCTCTCTCCCTTCATCAACAAGAAAAAGAAGAGGAACAAGGTCTGCAAGCACTCCTTCTGCTAGAGACAAAACTTCTGGGAGTGACATCCCTCAAGATCAAATCAGTCCTAATTTGCATGCTTTGATTCTCACTGGTGTTTCAGTTCCTCTCCAAACAATATTTCCAAGGATGGCAGCTCCTCTACCTTGGGGCCAAAGGGTTGGGCCTCTTGCTCTTCCCCAACCATTGCATGAATTTCCTAGAGGCAATAGAAAGAATTTCCCTAAATTCAGAGGTGATGGGAAGGTTCATCCAGATGAACATATTGCGGCCTTCATTGTTGCTTGTGGTGTTCTCAGAGTTGAACATGAAGATATCTCTGTTAGAATTTTTGTGGAGACATTGCAAGATAATGTTGCTGATTGGTTCTATCATCTTCCTGCTGGATCCATCACCAATTGGAACACCATGACGACCCAGTTTGAGCAGTGTTTCAAACCTGCTGAGGATGTACATGCCCTCTTGGCCCAGATTTCTCAAATCAAGAAAGAGTCACATGAGCCCATGAGGGAATTTGTGGCCAAATTCAACAGGCTGGTTAACAGGATCCCACAAAACACATGCCCTGTGGATCAGATTCAGAAATGTTTCTTCCTTAATGCCCAACTACCTGAAGTGAGCTATGCACTTAGGAGAGCCAATCTTGCCACTTTGGATGTTGATCAGAGATTTGTTGTCAGTGTTGAAGATGATCTGATCATGTCTGGAAAGCTAAGGAGAGATTCATCCAAATCCAAAGCATCTCCTTCTTCCACATCTTCTCCTGGAGCCAATGCAGATCAGTTGGTACAGAAACTTGCTAATGATCTTATTGCTCTCAAGAAGAAGTTCACCCAGCATGCTCCTTATCAGGATGTTCCTAGGAAGAACTTTCAGCCCAGGAATTGGTTGCCCTCTACTCAGACCACACTGGCAATTGAAGGCCCACCTGTTAAAGTTCCAGTCAATGCAACATGTGAAGTGTTGGAGCCTGATGATGAGGAGGAGGATGAAATCTGTGAAGAACATGAAGAGGAATCTGATGAAGAATTAGAAGATTTGAGTGGATCTCATGTCCATTTTCTCACCACTGAAGGTATAGATGAAGAGGATGATTATGAAGAAAGAGTTACAGAGATGAACAATGAATCATATGTTGTCATGACTCATGTGAGCAAGCCAACAAGAAGGAGAAAGTGGTGCAGCCTGCTAAAAGATCTAAGGAGCCTCCTACGGTCATTCCAGTGATTGCAAGGAGAGGAGCTCCTATTCCAACTTCTTCCACATCCAAGGTAGGTTTTGTTGTTCCTTCCTCCTCTGTTTCTACTCCTAAAACTTCTTTCCCTTCAAATGATAGAGTTGATAAGTCAAAAGTTTCATCTACTCCTATCAATGATGCTCCATCTACCTCTGGTTCTTTTGACATTATTGACCATCTCAAGAAAACTAAGGTCCAGATCTCAGAAGTTGAATTCTACCAAACCCATCCCAAGGCCTTTGCTAAGATGGTAGACTTTGTAAACTCCAAATCCAAGCCTTCATCCCCTAGTTCTAAAGGTCTCTTGCCCACTCCTTCTCCTTCATCTCAACCAAGCCTTGTGGCAGCAGTCACTTCATCTGATGGGAAGATCGAACCATTTTATGTCACTCTCCTCATAGCTGGCCACAAACTCAACAATTGTGTTATTGATTCTGGTGCTTCAGATAATGTGATGCCTGCTAAGGTAGCTCATGCCCTAGGCTTAACCCTAACCCACACTTTTGGTTCATGTTACTCAATGGAAAGTAGAGAAGTGCCATTGGTTGGGAGGATCAAGGATGCACAAGTAGCCTTTGCTGCTTTGCCAGAGAAGAGAGTTTTAGCCACCATTTTGGTAGCTGATATTCCCCCTTCCTATGGTATGCTGCTGAGTAGAAATTTTTGCAAAAATGTTGGAGGAGAAATCATGATGGATTGGTCACATGCTCTTATTCCAGTGAATGGGAAAATGAAGAAGCTACTGCCTGAGAAACAAACTAAATATATCGTGCAAAAAATAGATGACCCAAAGGCACAAATACTTTATGAGGACATTGGTCATGGTAACTACATGATCATGTCACAAGATGAGGCTAACCATCCTAAGGAAGTGTTTCTTGATCCTAATGGCATTTGGATCTTGGAATTTGATGGAAGCTGCTCCTCAGCTGGTTCTGGAGCTGGTGTGGTGCTTATTTCTCCTGAAGGGAAAATTCACCCTTTCTCTTTCAAGCTCCAATTCAAAAACACAAATAATACAGCTGAGTATGAGGCTCTCATCCTCAGTTTAGGCATGGAAAAAGAGATGGGGATCAAGAATCTCCTTGCTCGTGGAGATGCAGAGCTGATTGTAAAACAGGTCAGAGATCTTTTTCAAGTGAAGAATAGAAGGTTGAAACATTACAGGAATCTGGTTTGGGATTCCATTGAGTTCCTTGATGCCTTTTCAATTGAAGCCATGCCAAGGGAAAGAAACACCAGGGCTGATTCCTTGGCTGTCTCGGGGTCTCTACTGATCCCTCATCTAGATTTCTCCCAAGATAAATTCACCATTGAGATGATTCATAGGCCTAGTGTGCCTGACAATGCAAACAATTGGCAGGTCTTTAATGATGATCAACACTTGCTTTCCTTCCTTGAACTCAGAGATAATTTTGACCAGCTGTACTTTGAAGGAAGTGGGAATCTACCTAGAGAGTGTGTGCCTCCAAATGAAGAAGATAACCAAGAAGAAATGGATCATGATGGCTGCATAAAACTAAAAGGTAATAAGATACCTAAAGGGCTGGTAAGTTTGGAAGAGTTATTTGATAAACATGATAGGTACATCAAGTCCAAAACTTCCAAAGGAGCTCAGCAGTCTACTGACTATGAAAAGATAAACATTGGGAGTCTTAATGAACCCATGCTGGTAAACATTGGAAAGTGTTGCACACAAGAGGAGAGGAAAAAAGTAGAAAATCTGTTGAAAAGGTATGTTGATGTTCTTGCATATTCTTATGATGATCTCAAGGCTTTTCAGCCAAAAGAGATGCAACATTTCATTCCTCTAAAGCCTGGGATCAAGCCCTTCTGGAAAAAGCAGAGGCAGTATAACCCTAAAATTGTTGATACAATCTTTCAAGAGATCCAAAAGTTATTGAAGGCTAAGATCATTTTCCCCATTCACCATTCAACGTGGATTGCTAATATTGTGCCTGTCAGGAAGAAGAATGGTGAGATCCAGATTTGTGTTGATTTTAGGAATTTGAATCAAGCCTCTTTGAAGGATAATTATCCTCTCCCCGTAATGGATCAAGTGTTGTAGGTTGTTACAGGTTCAGAAATGTTGTCCATGCTTGATGGATTCTCAGGATATAATCAAGTAGAAGTAAGTGTTGCAGATCAGCATAAGACTACCTTTACCACTCCTTGGGGCACCTTTTCTTACAGGAGAATGCCTTTTGGCCTCATCAATGTTGGTGCCACCTTTCAGAGGGAAATGGACCTGGCCTTTGGCAGTCTCAAGGGAAAATGCATAGTTGTATACCTTGATGATCTGACTGTGTTTTCAAAAAATAGAGCTGATCATTTCCAACACCTTGAAACTGTCCTACAAAAGTGTAGAGAGCATGGCATCTCCTTGAATCCCAAGAAATATGTCTTTTGTGTCACCTAGGGAAAATTATTGGGAAACATTTTCTCCAAGGAGGGAATTAAGATTGATCCAGAAAGAGTCCAGATGATTCAGCAGATCCCTCTCCCCACAAGCAAGAAGGGTGTGCACTCTTTCTTTGGCAAGATCAACTTCTTGAGAAGATTCATACCTGAATTTTCTGAACTTACTTTGAACATAGCCCACATGATGAAAGGGAAGCAGACTTTTGGTTGGTCCTCTGAAGGAAAGGTTACATTTGAAGACATCAAGAAAGCTATAGCAAAGACTCCAATCTTGGCATGCCCTGATTATAGCAAAGACTTCATTATCTATTGCTATGCTACTGAAAGTACTCTAGCTGTTGTGTTAACCCAGGAGAATGTTGAAGGTCATGAACTCCCCATAGCGTTCATGAGTTATATTTTTAAATCCCATGAGCTGAAGTACACCATGATGGAGAAACATGCTTTTGCAGTGGTCAAAGCTGTGAAGCAGTTTCATTTCTACATCCTCAACTCTCATTCTATTGTGCTTGTGCCTGATACAACTATTAAATCCATTCTTACACAACAAGAATTTGGAACCAAGAGAGGCAATTGGGTAGCCAAAGTTCAGGAGTATGATCTTGACATCAAACCCACCAAGCTAGTTCGAGGAAAGGGCTTATGTGAACTCATTGCTGAAGGAGTTGATGCCAAATTGTCCAAGGAAGAAGTTGATATCCCTGTTGTTCTTTTCCTCAGCTCAACTGATGAATGGTATGCTGACATTGCACACTTTCTTACTTATGGAGAATTTCCATCTCATTTGAGTGCCAAGGATAAGAGAGCCATCAAATTAAGGTCTGCGCAATATGTGTTGTGGGAAAATGCATTGTTCAAATGAGGGATAGATGGAAGGTTTTTGAAATGTGTTGACAAAGAGCAGCAAAAGAAATTGTTCTCAGCCTTTCATGACCAGGCCTGTGGAGGTCATTTCTCTTCTGCTGTCACAGCCCACAAAATCCTCCGTGCTAGATATTATTGGCCTACCCTATTCAAAGATGCATCAAAGTGGGTAGGAAAGTGTGAAGCATGTCAAACCTTTGTTGGAAGACCCAAATTGGTTGCTTTACCTCTCAAACCAGTGGTGATTGAGGAACCCTTTCAACAATGGGGTTTGGACTTCATTGGGACACTCAATCCACCTTCAAGTGCAGGGCATACTCATGTTTTGACTGCCACTGATTATTTCACCAAGTGGGTGGAAGCCATTCCAGTTAAAAGTACTACTTCTGAAGTAGTATGCAACTTCATCAAGGAGCACATCTTAATAAGGTTTGGGATACCAAACAAGATTGTCACTGACAATGCTTCTAATTTTTCTTTTGCTAAGATGATGGATTTTTGATATGGATATGGCATTTCCCTTGCACACTCTTCAGACTACTATCCCCAAGGGAATGGGAAAGCAGAATCAACTAACAAGAACTTGGTCACCATTGTTCGGAAGCCTCTTAATGACTCTCAGAGGAATTGGCATAAGAAACTATATGATGCTTTATGGGAAGATAGGATTACACCTAAGAGAGCCATTGGAATGTCTCCTTTTCAAGTGGGATATGGAGTTGAAGCTTAGCTGCCAGTGACATTGGAACTGCCAGCCTTACATTTGATGAAGGTCATTGAGGATGCCAGCTTTACCAATTCATTGGACAAAAGAATTATGTACCTCCAGAAGTTGAATGAAGATAGATTGCAAGTGGTTGACAGAATATCAGCTCATCAACTCAAGGTAAAAGCTCTGTTTGACAAAAAGGCTAAACCCAGAACTTTTCAAGTGGGAGACAATGTTCTTCTTTGGGACAAAAGGCATGAACCTCGAGGCAGCCATGGTAAATTTGATTCCCTTTGGCTTGGTCCTTTTAAAATCAGACATTTTGCTGGTGAGAACTCTTTTTACCTGGATTACATGGATGGTTCTCCTCTCCCACTTCCTTATAGTGGGCAATTTTTGAAGTTGTTCAAAACCTAGGAGTTTTGGCGGTCCCTCTGTACATTTTGTATAGTGTTTTTCTTTCCTTGTTTTTGTTTTGGTTGGTTTCCTTTCTGTGTTCTCTTCTGTGTTGGTATTGCTTCTTTTTGACTCTGTTGCCCATTGGCTAAGACACTGATTTGATCTGATTACCCAGAATTCTCTAAGGTTCTTGATTTTTCCTCTTTCCTCTGCCAAATCATCCCCAGAAGGAGCCAACTGTTGTCCTCTCAATTTTCCCCACCCTTTCGAATCTAAATTCATGAAAATTGGAGCCCTGCCATAGAAGAAATTCATGTTTTAAACTCCTCAGATGCTTGTTTTCATTTCCCATGACGTTTTTAATCAAAATTCCTCAGTCTGCTGCCGTTAAAATGTTTTACCTATTTTCAATGGATGGGAAATGATTTTAGTTCTTCTTTTATGCGTTTGGAATGTGTGGGACCTTGCATCTTTTGTTTTTAACCTTTTGTAGAGAAAGAAATTCTTCATCGGGAGCAAAAATGGCATTTTCCTATTTCCTGCAACTTCCTACGTTCTTTTCCCCATCAAATTCTTGCTCGGAAAGGTGAAGCTACGCATTTGTTTCCCATTGGATGTGGCTGGGTGGGTTCCTTTTTGAACTTATCACTTTTGGTGATTTTGGAAAAAATGTCAATTTTCCCTGCATCCCTGCTGGTCCCTGATTGGTTGGAGCAGTTTTGGTGGAAGTTTGGGGTGACGGATCCATTTTATTCTCTAAGGCATTATGGTGAAAGGGTGAAAAGTTCTAAAATGACCCGCAACCCCGCCCAAGTGAAAGGATAAATTCTAAGTTGAAATCCATAGCAAATCAGAAAGGGACATGTGTTCATGTTGAAAAGTCAATGGTGGAGGCATGGAATTTTAGGGGAATGGTTGGAATTTTTCCCTTTTCAAAATAGATAAAAAGAAAAGCACATCCCTGCAACCAATCAGGTGAGGCCATGTGTTGAAGAATCAGAAAAGGGACATGTGGCTATTTTTCAGTTCACATAGGTGCTTTGGTGGACTGACGGAGGACTTTGGGAATTTTAGCCTTGTTTCCACAAAGGGTGAAAAGTTCTAAAATGGCCCGTGGCCCTACTCATGCGAAGGGAAAATTTCTAAGTTAAGGCCCGCAGCAGATTGGAAAGGGACACCTGGCCTACGTTGAAAATTCAATGGCGGGGGCATGGAACTTCGGGGGAAAAGTTGGAATTTTTCCCTTTTCAAAAATAGATAAAGTATAAAACTGAAGTGCATTCCCGCACCCAGTCAGGTGATGCCACGTGTTGAAGGATGAAATCAGAACAGCGGGCTTGTGGGGGAAATTGAGAATTTGAGCCTTTTTCACCAAAAGGTTAAAATGTTGCAAATTGAGCTGCGCCCCCTTTTCCAATCGTGGTGTGCCACGTGTTCACATTGAAAAGTCAAAGCGGGTCTGGCGGAGGTTTTTGAGAATTTGAGATTTTTGTTAAAAAGAGTTTAAATGGCAGATTTGAACCGCATTTCCTCAGCCACTCAGATGGTGCCACGTGTCTGGATTTTGGCAGAGCTGTGGGAGGGTGGAGCAAAATGAGAAATCACACTTTTTCTCCCAAATGTCAGGAAATGTAGTTTTCTTCCCCAGGGCCATTGTTGCTTGGATCTTGCCACGTGTAGGGTCCAAATTTGAAGGTAAAAGGGGGAAAAGATAGCAAAATGCACTCATCTAGTTTTTAATGCCATTAATGAACCAGAGCTCTGCAAAATGCAAAAATGGATCATTCTTCTTTCTTTTTCTCTGTATTCTTGTCGTTTCCCCATGAGATGCATTTTTGGTTTATTATGGAGCCAAATTGATAAGTTTGAAGGGATGTAAAGTTTAATCATCAGAAAATGGAGTTTATCGGGCATACGTGATAAAAAGGGAGAAAACTTACCAGTAAGCACTTGAGTGCTATGAAAGTGGTTAAAAGGTGGAAATGGCAGGACCACATGAAGAAGAAAATCATGAGATGCCCCCTGCTAAAATAATCATGCTCGAACTAATGAAATATTCACCTTTTTGAACCTCTAGTTTTCATGAGTGCATTTGTTTCATGTCACTTTCCAAAAGTGGATCTGCAACAAACATTATTCCTTTTGGATATTCTTTTCTTGGGGACAAAGTATGGATGTATACGAATTGTTATAAGAACATGGTTTTGGCCATGGAAAAGGGGATTCTGGTTTTCTGGGAAGGTTGTAAATTCTGAAGTAATTCAATACAGAAGTTCTTTCTTTTCTTATTTTCCTCTGTTATATCTTTCTCTTTCCTCGCTCGATTCAATATATCATTTGTTTTGCATTCAATAGAAACTTTGTGTTCTGGTCTGTGTGAATCTTTAGAACTTTGTGTCTGTAGATTTGCATCGGTGGTGAAGTAATTGATCCTTTTCTATATTTTCTTGGTTCAATGTGAGTAGGGAGATACTCTGCTATCTATATTTCCCAAAAGCATTGTTGTTTTCTTCCTTCTCCCATCTCTATATTCTTCCATTCCTTCTGATTGATAATCTTTTAAGTATGAAAACATTCCAGAATATCAGGGTCCAAACATTGAGAGTTGTATATTTGTACATTTATTTTTCCTACTTTCAATAAGGGAACTATAAGATGTTAGGGTCACTCTGCACCTTATGGAACTAGTCTCACAGCTCCATCCATCCCAGTTTATAAGATAGTTTTTCATATTCTAATTTGGTCAGTACATAGGTTATTTTCAGGATTTCAACATTCAGCCTTCATGCTTTTAGGGCTTAAATTTTACAATCAATATCTATTTTGTGAAATAATATGGTTATTGTTTAGGTTTTGGGGCCATTTGGATTGGTTATTGACATTTGAAGGAATGTTAAATGTGTCAAAACTATATATTTTAAGCCTCACAACTCCCAAAGGTAGCAACAATTGCTCAAATATATGGACTCGTGTAATTCCTATAACACATAATAAATCAACACACATGCAAGTTTTTATCGATTCAAATAATCAAAGGAATGGTCATCATGAGGTTTGTGAAGGATTTGAAACATCATGAGGTGATGTAGAGCTCCAATATATTTGCATGCTTTCATCAACTCATAACAACCAGTTTCGATCATTCTCATTAGTATCTTGTTTTTAGAAGTATTTTCAACAAGCTCTATAGGCTCAAATATGAAAAAATGGCACAATCAACCTAAAAATTACCGTTCTAACCCCCATATCCTACTCTCACATTTTTTTACACAAGCTCAATCAACTATTAAAATGACTCATTTTCTTGTAAAACCTCATTTGCTCAGACTTCCACTCTATTCCTCTCACTAGTTTTAAGTGTCCTAATTCCAAATCAAGCACAAATTTGGAATTTTTTTCTTCCATTTTCTCCTTTCAACTATTTATATTGTTTCACCATGCTCAGACTAACATGAAACCATTCAACTCTTTATATTGTTAGAGACTGTTAGAAATTGTTTACTTAGAGATTGTGTTGTGGTGCTTAGATGATTGATTTCAATGGCTTATTGAATGTTGTATCTCTCTCTCTCTCTCTCTCACTCTATCTTTCTCTCTCTTTTTTTCGAACTCAATCTCTCACATTATCTCTCACTCTCACTCTCTCCTTATCATTCTATTTCTTTCTATTTATCTCTCACTCTCCCTCTATCTCCCTCTCATGTTTTCTCTCTCTCTCTCTCTCTCTCTCTCTCTCTCTCCTCTCTCTCTCTCCTCTCTCTCTCTCTCTCTCTCTCTCTCTCTCTCTCACACACACACACACACACACACACACACACACACACAATCTCAATATTACTCTCACTCTCTTTTCCTCTCGCAATCTCACTAACTCTTCCTTTATTTTGAGTCAAACAAACTTCAATTTTATTGACAACTCAAATTAGAGGGCATGACAACCATAAGGAAACCTGGAGATTGTTTAAAATCCCTCTAGTATATAGTAGTGATTACAAAGTGAAAATTGCTCTTGATCTTCTACACTACAAGGATAGGAAAACCTCATATATTTCAAGTAGGTTTCATGAGTGAGTTCATCTTTTGGAATATCAATATTAGGACCATATTTCCTAGTCTCATGCCTACAACCATCATTGATTTTTCTTGTACAACTACCTTGTTTATGAGGGTGGGACAAGTAGCTAAATGGATATGGCATCTACCTTGTGCCTTACCATGCATATTGCACATATTTTCCAAACCCGTTTCTCCCCATGTATAATTTTTCTCTTGAATGTCAATTTCTTCACACTCTAAAATAAATTTCACATCTCTCATATTTTCATGTATGGTATTATGAAAGCTTGGGTGACCCATTGGAAGCTAGAAAAAATAACCACATGCTCATATTCACATTCATGATTCACTTTGATACATATTCATATTCACAAGAACCTCTTATTCCTTGAAAGTTCATGCTTTGTCTCAATAATTGTGTCTCCCTATATCCAAGGATCAAGGACCACTAGGGTCTGTGGCAGAATTGGACATTCAGGAATCATCAAGTGTTTAAATCATAATGTCGTTTCATATAGAGAAGAATTTTCAAACATGGGAGCAATGCATCTTGGAAAATAAAATTTAACCTCAGAAATAATTTCAAATTTCTAAATTACATAAGCACTAGACATATCAATCTATGTTCTTTGAAGGAAAACTCCATTCCCGATAGCTTGCAACTGAAATAATTGTTCAAAAGAGTGTAAAAATGATCAAACTTTCTTGGTATCTTAATTAGTTATACCCAAAAATACCACTGGATTTTTTATTCTCAATTTAGGATTTAGGGTTTAGCATTTAGAGCTCATGATTTAGGGTTTAGGGTTTAGTGCTTAGTGCTTAGGGTTTAGGGCTTTGGGCTTAGGATTTAGGGGTCAATGTTTAGGGTTTAGGGCTCAGGGTTGAATACTAAATGTTTAGGGTTTAGGTTTAAGGGTTTATGGTTTATGGTTTAGGGTTAAGGTTTTAGAGTTTAGGGTTTAGGATTTAGGGTTAAGGACTCAGGGCTGAGTGTTTAAGGTTTAGGGTTTAGGTGGTTACACTATCTTTTCCATGGGTTATTTTGCTTGATTGTCCACAAGTTCCTCAAAGAGGTTTTTCGCTATATGACATGGAATTTTTATTTCTGCAAGGCTTTTCTGTAGGACTTTTTCCCTTGCTTGTTTTCTTACATAAGTGACCACACAAATCTACATCCTCTCTAAAGTATGCACATGCATTGATATGAATGGAGAACCCTTTCTTGTGATTATTTATGGAACACTATCATGGATATTAAAGAACTCACCAATAAACTTGTCATTCTAAAATACATCGATGGGTATGTGATGTTGTTGGTTCTATTTCACGAGTGATGGGTAGATGATTTTTAATGTTTGAGTTATAGGGGATACAACAGGTGTTATGGTTAGGATAGCCACATTATAAAATAATTTTGTGGAGGTAAGGTCTTCATAGAGACTACACAGGGAATTTGTTTTGCTTTCATTTTCAGATTGACTATCTTCACGTTCAGAAGAGGCACCCTCATCATATGAGAAGTGATATTCATAGAGAGGAATGCCAATACCAAACTTACCTAGTATATGAAGAGGTATTGGAAGAGCTTCCAATAAACCTTGTCCTTAACAACCACAGTCACGTCCTTTATATCCCATAGTAAGCATTATTCGGTTAGGAATAACATATTTGGGTGACTGGTAACATACATCCATTTCATCATCTTGAGGATGAAAAACAATATCGGTGAGTATCCTTTCAACTTCTAGTAAGCCACCTAGAATGAAATTGTCAAAAGGGTAGTTCTCCCTTGATCTTTGGAACTTGTAACATGGCCTACCGTGTGCTTTGGTAGATAGGGGAATGTTTTGAACCATAAGGTATTGTTGCAGATCATACTCTCCACAACCACTTGGTCTAACCTTCATCTTCCATGATGAAAAAGGAGTTTATGAGGTGGAATCACCATTGTTATTTAGAGACAAGGTATCAGGATCCATTTGTGAAGCGAGGGCCTCTGATTGAATAAGAACAACAATCTCCATAGAGGGACACTCGTAGACGGTAGGAAAATAGCTCGAAAATGCTCTATAATGAGAAAATGGTTGGGGATATCCTTGTATAATAAGTGTATGTCCTTCATACTGCAACTTTAGAATTTGATGATACATTGACAGCATGGCTTACATGGAATGGATCCATGGATGAATGATCAATATGTATTAAGGGAGCTCCAAGTCTAGGACATGGAACTTTGTATCATGGTTTATGGGACCGATTTCCAATGAGAAAGTGATGATTCTAGCTAATTTTTGTTCTTCCTTGTCGTACACCTTTATAGTGATGACCTTTATCTCCAAATTATCTTGTGTGTAGCCTAGTTGTCAAACTAATTTAAGAGTACAAATATTTAGACCCGATCCACCATCCACAAGCACTCTCTTGACCTTATTACACTTGATTATTACTTCAATGTGTAAGGGCAGGTTATGGGAGGATTTGTTGCTAAGACTTTCATCGGATTGAAGGTTATGTGTTCTAAAGGAGTGATTTGTGCTACCATGGCCTGCAAGTGTGTTGGGTTAATATCAACAAATACTCCTAATCCATGTAAGGTTTTGTAAAGGATCTCCTTAAAATTAGGTCACACTCCCCCTTCTGTCCCTCGACAATAAGTACCCTTCATCACTTTCACCTAGCCATGGCCCCCTTCACCACACTAGTATTAATTTAATTAATTAATTAAATTAATGCTTTACCCTCACTATATTTATTATTTAAATATCTTATTTAAATAATATCTACACATATAGTTCACTTAGACACCTCATCAAGCTAACTCACCTTAAGACCTATTCTTAGCAAGTTACCATAACTAACTAAGACTTACCCAAACCCTAAAAATCAATGCCTACACTCCCTCTAACCACATTCCCGCATGCTCACAGAAGCTCCCAGTCTAATCCATGGGATAATGACACAAGATCCAAGGAAATCAGGAGGATCTCCCCTAAGTTTGGTAAACCTAGAAAATTCCACCTTGACCGACGTCGGTTACCCCTAACTGCCACCGGTTAAGCCGGACCACCATCGGTTCCCCCTTTTTAACTCCTAAACTACCTTATTCTCAAGGTTGGAAAACATTGGGAGCAAGAAAGTTGATGAGCAAGAGTGAGATCTCAAAAAGATAGCACATCTTCAGAGAGCCAATTCCAGCAAGAACTCACATCCAAAGAAGGAGATTGAACATCTTCTCCTGCACAGCCATCCCAGCCACATTCGGATCTACCCAAGCAAAAGAGGAGTGTGCATGCAGCCCATGCAAAATCTTTTCTCTAGTTGGTGATCACTTGCAGCCTCCAAAACTCATCATCAGCACCTCCATCCTTCACACACAGACTTTCAGAAATGACATCCAAGTAAGTATAATATCATACTTCCCTGGTTAATTCATTTCATCATTGTTTTACCACCTATTGTCCATCTTGCTCCTTATTGACCATCTCCAACATTTTGTACCTTCATAGACCCATCAAAACCTCATAAAAACCTACCCTTGTCACCTAATACCTCCTCCCAACCAACTAAATCCTTTGTGCAATCACAAAGGGGACCAAAAACCCTGTTCTGTGACATTCCCAGATCTCACAGTAACCGGTGCTGGTTGTACCTAACCGCGGTCGGTCACCCCTGACCGATGCCGGTCTCTGTGTTTTCCCACACAGCCTTAAGCAGAGACCTATCCACCCCATTTTACCTTACCCTCACTCACCTGTGACCTACCCAACACCTTCATCAGACCTGCAGAACTCAGAACCAACCCTTTGACCTGTGGATTCTATTCTAGCCTAGCCTGTTAGATTAGATCTATTTCTTATTGTGTTTTAAGTGAGATACCTAAATCATTTTAAAATAACAATAGGATTTACTTTGTTTTCAGCATTAATTTGTTTAAAACAGTGGACTGACAGCCATCTAGGAAGTACCATACTTCCTGGATCTAGCTCATGCTAGGCAGTTCACTGCCCATATTGTTTAATGCTTTCTGGTGGTCTTGTTTTCATTACAGGTAGTTCCTCCTAGCCAAAAGGAAGCTCTCATGGTCAGCTGTGGATTCAGAAGTCATACGCGTGCAACAACCCATCAACTGACATTTGAACAGGTATTCCTCCTACGCCCGTTACCCTATCTGTTTCGTCAACCATTCAAAGGAACAATCTAAGAAAAAGGTGAAACATTTTGGCATGCCCGGTGGGACCCATCGGGGTTCCTTGCATTTCATTCATTCCTAGGAAAAAATTGTGTGTTTGTTTCCCTTCTAAAAGTGTACACACTAATTTTCTTCCCTGGTAATCCACTCCTTCTTTTATTTGCTCTAAAGGAAACTTTTCTTTTGGTGTATTTAAAAGGAATCATCTCTTCATGTTTTCTACATTTTAGTGAAAGAGCATCCCTCTTCCTATTCATCTATTTTTTGTCATCGAATATCATACTTTCGATTTGGGTTTAAAATAAGTGCATTTCATTCTGATTTTTGGCATTAGCTCACATTAATTGAGGGCAACCTATACGCTGGATGTCATTACCAGCTGATGGTTGACAAACAAATCATAGAAAAGCACTTCTATCCTTTTCTCTTTCTCTGAGTCTTACCAAACCACACAAAAATTCAAATACATACATTCTTAAACAACATCTTACCTGGAAGAAGCTGTAGGTGATCACATGATCACGACACAGTGGGCACCCAGCTCGCTGCTCTGTCGAGTCATACTTCAGAGCGTAGCCCGCCCCCACCATAACAAACCTGAAACCTCACCCTTTAGATCTCCTTCTTTGTAGGAAGCCATCCTCACCAAAAACTCTACTTCACAATTCATGTGTCAGTCCCTAAATAGCATAAGCTGAACAAATGTAATAGAATAGGCACTCTAGGAATGTTCTTTCTTAGTGTTCTGTCTGATTTATGTTTTGAGGTGAGAGCTTTCGATCATTATTTTTGTATTTCCTTGCACACTCCCCATCATAGCTGGTGTATTCCGGCTCCACCTGAGTGTGCCTGGGCCATATCACCATCATTCCCAGAATTCTGGGTCTGATTCCACTTCAAATTCTAATTCACAACCACTTTTTCTTATCACTATTTCAGTTTCACAGTGACCATCATCGGTTACCTCTGACCGCCATCGGTTACGCTCAACCGACGTCGGTTCCAGGTCCTTTTGCTAACCTATTCAAAAGGACAGTTCTCACTTCACTTTTCTCCATTTCCCATAGTCTCTGTTACTGTCACCTTTTCCATTGACATTTTACACATCCCCAGATTTGACATACTTGTCAGATTTTGCCTTCTGCCTCACTGATTACTCACTACCTATTTTCCACAGTAACCGGCAGTGGTTACCCCTGACCGACGTCAGTTTTCCCTAACTGGCATCAGTTACCCTATTTCACATTCCACTCACCATTTGTTACTTCATCCATTTTTTTTATCACCAGATTTACCTGCTCCTGCTATTTTCTGTATTATTTACAGAGAAGCAGCCCCACCTGATCAGTACCGGTTCACATGGTACTGACCCGAAGACAAAGTGAATGCCCTCGTGTTCCACGCCAGTCACCAACCACTCCCACCTAGTCCTTCACCACCCTCTATTCTATCACCAGCCATGGATCCCATCCAGCCTACCAATATCACTACCGGAGATGAGGAGTTTGCATGACTCCTTGACCAGAACCCTGCTGCCTTGCAGTTTTACCTCTCCCATTCATCCACTCGAGATTCCTCGGGTCAGTTGATATAAAACATGCCCGTATCTATCCCCCCGACACTCACACCCACTTCTGCCTCAGCCCCATCTAGCTCCGTGCTGCCCACTTCCACTTTACCCCCAGTCGTTTCACAGTTAGGTCCTATACCCGCTATGACTGCCACGTCTGTTACCCCTGTAGCATCCATTACATCTACCATACCCTCAGTGACTACCCCAAATACAACTTCATCTGCCCCTCATGTCTCATACATACCCATAGCTACATTCCCACCTCCAGTGTCAGTGACCCCTACCCCATTTCAGAACGTAGTTCTTTCCATTCCACAATCACTAGCCCCTATTGCCACTAGGGTTACCACTACCCTTCCTCCCCCATATACATACTACCAACAATCACCTGTTTCATCTATTGTTCATTCTGGGTACGTACCCCCTATTTCATTGCCTTCTTCTTCACCACCTTACATGGCAGCCCCATACACTGGAATGTCACACCCATTATACACCCAAAATCAACCTCCTCACGCTATAGGAGGCATCCAATCATCACAACCCACCAATGACCTAATTAGATTGATGATGGATAAGATGCAAACACTGGAGGCATCGGTCTCCGGCTCCCGCAACACTCTCACTTATGATGAGATTTGCAATGAGCCTATTCACCCATCCATTCCCATCCGTTCATACCCTGTGCATTGGGAAATGCCTAAATTCAACTGCTTCAATAGTAAGGAAGACCCACAACAACATTTGCACTCGTTTAAACATGGATGTTATTTGATTGCTCATGATGATGCCTTACTTTTGAGAACTTTTCCCATGTCCCTCACTGGACCAGCATTAGATTGGTATAGTGGGTTACCCAAACACTCCATATTTTCATTCAATCAGGTAGCCCAAGCTTTCTTGGATCATTTTTCTATCAACATCACCAAGAAAGTTACCATGACTGATCTATATTCCACACGTCAATACGAGGATGAATCTATCACAGATTTTGTCGCTCGCTGGCACAGCCTGATCAATCAACTTACCTTTCAACTGCCACAAACTGAACTCATCGAGCTCTTCACTCGAGCTTGTGCCAGACATATCTCCCCAACCTTACAGGTCCAAACTTTCAGAACATTCGATGAGGCATTTACTATGGCATGAAAGTTAGAAATTCGGGCTATTGAAGAGAAGAAAATCCAATTACGAAATAAGAATTCGACATTCAAGTCGACCGAAACCTCTTCTTCTTCTAAACCACCAACCAATTATTCAAAGGCTAAAGGTACCACTAACGTAGTGGTACTCAAGGCCGGCCCAGCTCATCCATCCAATCAAGCCACACCCTCATCTAATCTATCACCTGTACAGGCTTTTCGATTCAAACAAGAGTAGTGAAAATATACCCCAATTGGGGAACCTTACTCTTTTGTTTTAGAAAAGTTGATCAAAGCTGGTGCCATCACCCTTCCACCCATAAAACCACACACTGGTTTTGACCCTGCTTGCCCCATGCCCGCGTGGTATAAGGAACAAGATTTCTATAACTATCACCGTGTAAAGGGTCATAGTGATGGAAACTGCATCACTTTTAAGAATATTGTCCAAGAAATGCTCGAGAAAGGTGAGTTGACTATGGATAATCCCAACGCCGCCCCTAATCAAAATCTACAAATCTTTAAAAAACCATTTCCCAATCATGCCCCTTCATCCAATCAAACAGGTGAGACATCCACTCATGATACCCATACTCGTGAGGTTCATGCGATCTTTAACAAGGTACCTGTCGCATCTCAATTACCTCACATCCCTTCCATAGAGGAAATCCTAGCCTGAAACCCTCCTTCCATGTCTAACCTAACCATCACTGTTCCTTCACCAATAGAGGAACACCCTTCATCTCCTACAGAGGAGTCTTCTGCTGACATTGAGACCATCTCTCCCCTAGCTTCTCCACTCAGTGAACCTTTACCTACCATAATTCCTCCACCCATAGAGGAGCACCCATTACCTCCTCCACCCATAGAGGAGCACCTATCAGTTCCTCCACCCACAGAGGAGCTCCCATCATCTCCTCCACCCATCATAGACCCAGTAGAGATACCTTTACCTCATGGTGAACATTCTCCATCTGCTACCTGACATCCAACAGACCTACTTTCAGCTCTCTTACCCACGGAAGCTGAAGCTGGCCGATTCCCCATCTCCAAGATTCATTTTACGGGAATTCCCATGAGGTCCTCACCAACTCCACCCACAAATGTGCCATTCTCATGTTTGGCTGATCACTTAGAGTATGTGGATAGAGCCTTGTTATGGGGGTGCCTCTTACTCCCTGTCTCAACACAAATGCAGAAATCCCTCGATGACACCTCCACCATCTACCCAAGCACACTTCCACCCATCAAACCACATACAACCACTACTGTTGCAACCCCTTCCATGATACCCATTAGCACTCACACCACATCCTTACCCATAACCCGACCTATGCCTAAACCTAAACCCATACCCACAACATTTACCTCCACTAAACCTATTACCACTTTAGGGGTCACCCCAACCACCAGCCTTACCCATCCACCTATTAAACTAGATTTAGCTACATCCTCCAATGTTAAAACCACACCTACTCTGACACCCAAACTAAAGAAACAAACTCATCAACCTCATACCCCTACCACATCAATCACACCCACACATGTCCCATCTGCCTTCAGACCTCAGCTGCCCAACAGGGTTAAGCACCCCTCACCCAGTCATAACCCAATAACCCAACCACCCATTCCTGCCTCACAAATTTCTAACCTACCCAGGCACACAACATGACTCATACCCACACCTGTAGTCTCTTTACCACCAATACCTCTGATACCTTCAGCCATTGCTTCACTACCTACTACACTTCAGTCATTGTCCCTCACACCCCAAGCACGACCTACGTCATCTACCTTCATAGCACCCCCGTTATCCCCATGGGTAACTCACCCTCTTCCTCCATCTACTTTCCCTCATAGACCTCGTATGCCCACATCACCTTTACCCAAGAAGGTGCACCCCAAAAACAAAACCCCACTACCCCACAACAAGGTAGTCAAAACAAAACCACACCCTCCTACCCATCCATCTACTATACCCCTACCCAAATGAACCCGACAGATACCTCAAACCACACCGGCACCTAAACCCATAGCTCGACCCCTTCCTACAATTCCAAAAACAATTCCCCTGACAACCAACCACACCTACACCCAAACCCATGTTCACTTCCCATTGTGATCCACTAGCAGGGTCCTATGCCAAAATTTTAAACAACCTCCTCGAGACTTCTGTTATCACATTACCGCCACTCTGACCTTACGACCCCCTCAAACCCAAGCCAAAAGGGTTTGATGATACCAAAATTTGTGCATACCATCGTGTGCCAGGGCATGATGTGGAGAACTGTAAGGCCTTGAAAACTGTCCTTATCCAATTGTGTCCACCTGAAACCAACTTTGATGATGATGACCTTCTTGACGAGGACCCTACTTCACCTACACCCCCTCTCACATTACCCACTCAACAACCACAACCTCCACCCTCACAGCTCCCAGAACCACACACAAAATTTGAAATTAACATGGTTCACATCAGAGAACTTGCCACACCACCACCCAAATGTCGCTGTGCCCAACTGACCTCACAGGGATTTTCTCCTCCCGTAGGTTTTTTCCCTTCATGTCGTTATACCACTTACCCTACACCCTCTCCATTTGACAAATTCCCTCAAATCAACATGGTACATGTCACTACACATGTGTGCAGAAGGGTAAAGAAAAGGCAGCTGACCCACCAACCAATCCTATACCCAACATACCATCTGCACCCATACCTAAGATAACTATCTGCGGCCCCACATACCCCATTTCTAATGGTGTCACACATCACACCATGCTCAAACAATTACACCAATCTCCACTCAAAATTTCCCTATATGACCTCATCCAAACCTCAGAATCCCATCAGCAAGCCCTCATGGAGATTCTTCAATCTATCGAGGTTTTACCCAATGACCCTACACCCGTAGCCTCCATTATCACACCCCATCATGTAGCATCCCTCACCAAATTACCACCTTCATCTTCACCTCACCTTGTTCACCAAGTGGCCTCCCTTAGCTTCTCAGAGGAGGAGATTGTGCCATACCAAAATGAGGACCCGGACCCAGCCCTCTTCATCTCTGTTCACATTGATGACATACGGGTACGCCGTGTGATGATTGATGGTGGCACTAGCATTAACATCATTTCATCCCATGCATTTTCTCAAATGCGCATACCTAACAATTACATGCACAAACATCCGGTCATGTTGCATTCATTCAATGATGCTATCACCTCCACACTAGGCACTGTCATCCTTCACGTTCGTGTGGGCCCTCACACTGTTCCAGAATTGTTTTATGTTTTGGAGGGGGAATTCCAATATAACTTGTTGCTCGGTAGACCCTGGATCTGTGTCATGGGTTGCGTTCCTTCCACTTTGCATCATTGTGTAAAGTTTGAACACGAAGGACACACTTATACCATTCCAGCTGACCCATCACCTTTCAAAACATGCAACATGCTTTACTGACCCAATGATGTACTCATACCTATCAAGCCATCTACCTCTGCACCTATTACCACTTCACCTACACCTCCACCTACCAGTACAGTCACTACCTCAACCACACCTACCTCCTCTATTCCCACAGCCCCATTAGCTCCCCAATCCATTAACACCACCTCCGCATCGACCTCTGACACATCATCCATACCAGCTACCCACATACCAACCACTGATCCCTTGGAAGGTGTTTTTCAATGCCTCACTCTGGGGGAGTACCACCTATATAGTGTCAACACATTCCTTACTCCACATGAGTATGGAAGCCTTCACCAACACCCTTGTTATGATCACCGTATCGGAGAAAGCCTCCTTTATGGTCCTCCTCATCTTCGTACTAGTCTCACCTATGGGGGACTTGATACTACTACCTACACACCTGAACCACCATCACAACCCCACCCATTTCCGCTGACTTCCAATCACTTACCAATCACCATTTCACCCACACCTTCCTACACCACTGTGTGTGGAAGGGTTTTGGTTTTGGCTTCTATGAGCAAGGCCGCCATACCATTATTCCATGTACCACCCACAAACATAATGACCGTAGTGGTATCGGCTTCCCCAAACCTCCTACCAAATAGGCCCGCATCGAACTCATTGCAGACCCTAGCCCTTCTCCACCTTCATCACCACTCTCACCAACGGAGTCGATAGATCCTGAATCTATCCCTCCTAAATTTTTTTTTTCATAAACACCATTTCCTTGGGGCCTCTGACTTATCAACGTGAAGGCGAGGCCCCTTCCACTCTCCCATTCCTGTATCCTGAGATGATCGATGATGACACACCAACCATTAACATCGTTCAATGTCAGGATGATGAATCCATACTCACCTACCTTGGTGTAGAAGACTCATATATTCATCGGTCGTTACCATCTGAGATGCAAACCATGTTGAATGAATCGACTATTGAAATCAACATTCATACTCAGGATGACCCACACATCCTAAAGATCAGACAATCTGTAGATGTTACTGAGCAGGAAGCCATCACTTCTTTTCTCAAGAGCATAAACACGCTTTCACTTGGTCTTACACAGACTTGCCCAGTATTGACCCCACCATAGTGGTCCACAATATTCAAACATTCCGCGATGCCAAACCAATCAAATTCACGGAAAAGCTAAGGAAATACCCACCCTCGCATTTCAGACCTTCTCGTACCATAAAAAATACCGAACCTTCTTGTTGTATTAACCTTTCTACCTCTTGAACACACAAGATCTTTGGTTGATGCAGACTACCTTTCCCTTTCTATATTGCCTCCTGATCTCACATGTAATGGATACATCGTGCCTTTCTCAAAAAGGCCTCTCGTTATGTCATCATGGGTGGCCTTCTCTATAAACGAGGCTTTGATGGTATTCTCTTACGATGCCTCACCAGCTCTGAAATCCCCTATACCATTAAAGAATTTCAGGATGGCATATGTGGAGGTCACTTTAGTGGCCTTGCTATTGCTAAGTGTATTCTTTGCCTAGGCTATTACTGGCCGAACCTTAATCATGATTGGGTCAAACGCTGCATGAAATGTCAACAACATTCCAACCTTCATCATACACCCAGTCATGCCTTACAGGTCACTCGTGACCTTTGGCCCTTCTCTCAATGGGGTTTGGATCTTGTTGGAGAAATCAATCCTCATTCTTCCCAACGCCATCAATGGATCATAACTACTACCGAATACTACACAAAATGGGTAGAAGCCATACCACTTATCTCCATGAAAGCCAAGAAAATATGTGAGTTTATTAACCATCACATCATTTGTCGCTTTGGTGTCCCTCATCGCCTCATCACTGACAATGGAAAACAATTCAAAAACAAAACACTGCAAAAACTTTGCGACGCCTTCGACATTCAACTTAGTTTCTCCTCACCTTATTACCCACAAACCAATGGCCAAGCCAAATCCACTAACAAAACCCTCAACAAAATTCTCATGAAAGTGGTTGAAGATACTGGGAAGGATTGGCATATGCACATTCCTTTTGCTCTATGGGCATACCATATTAGTATTCATACTGCCAATGCGGCTACACCCTTTTCACTGGTCTACGGTATTGAGGCTGTTCTGCCTCTCAAATTCCAGATCCCCTCACTCCACATTTCTCTCCATGACATGCTTACTGATGATGAATTTCATCAGGACCACTTAGCACAACTGGAGTTATTAGACGAACGTCGTCTTAATGCTCTAGATCACCTTCAAGTTTATCAACAACGTATCAAACGTGCTTATGAAAAACGTGTTCATGAACGAACCTTCCAAGTTGGTGACCTTGTTTTGAAAGAAAATCAACACGTAACCAAAGCAGAGAAAAGCAAACGGGGAAAATTTTCTCCTAATTGGCTTGGACCCTACATTGTAACTCATACCTATGGATCAGGTGCCTATCGTTTGTCCTCACTTGAGGGTAAACCTGAACCTGAGCCCCTTAATGCATTACATCTTCAACCATTCTATTGTTGACTCATTGTCCTACCTCACCCTTTGTATCTTTATAGGCTCATCCCTTGAGCGCATATCCACTTCATACACCTCTCCTAATGATTAAACAAGAATCATGTGATTACCCATCACTTGTTATCTACTCTTGAATATGTGCACCATGGCACTGCACATAGCATGATTCTCATGGATACTTTTTGTCTTCTTTAGATGAGATCCCATGGTCGTTCCACCTTGCCTTTTGAACAAGATTCCTATCCTTCACCTTGGTCTTGTCCATGATTTCAAAGACCTCCAATGGGACAAAACTCCTTGAGTCAAACTTCTAATAAAAGATGACTCCCTCAAAAGGACATCTTCCTCTCGACCAAATTGCTACTATAAATAGACTGCTCCCTCGAAGGACAGCTATAAAAAGCTCACAACTCTCTAAAAGCTTTCAAAAAAAAAGACTATTGTTTCTCTAAAGATCAAAATTGAAGCTTCCCACATCGATCAGCTTCATGAAGACCTCAAGGAGTACCATATTATTTATCCCATATAGACTTCCCGCATCAATCAGTCTATCACAAGAAATAAAACTTTTTAGTCATGGACTTGCCCATTGTGACCTAGGACCTCTTGCCCAAAATCCCTGTCACTCAAACATATCAAATTAACTACCTTTTACCCACTTACCATTTCTACCCTCATTTCCTCAGTTGCCTCAAGGGACATCTTGGAACTTAGAGATTTAGTGATCCTGTGACTACCTTCATCACTCTTAGAATTATTAATCATGTGGTGCCTTTAGGGTCTTGTGTTCATCACCTCCTCTAAGATGTATGATCTACTCGGTAGGATCCTACCCAATCAGGTGGCTCTTGGCCCCCTCTTATCTTTTCTCTTCTTGTTTACCTTTTGATTACCTTATACAGGACTTGGTCCTCATCGCTTACCTTTGGGGGTATCCTCCCCTTTCGCCATAATCACCTTCACCTGCATCATTTTACCTATAATCTACCCACACTCATTAAACCTAAAACCCACTACATGCCAAAAACCTACCAACTCATTTTCATCTTCTTCCCTAGCTTATGGGAGAACTACATCGGTCTGAGGTCCCTTTTCACCGGGACTATGTAGGTAGCACTTCTAGGGCATGGGGCCCTAGAAGGTTAGCTCGACCACTCTTTACCCTAACCATTTTCCTCACCTTTACCTGATTTCCTGTTCAATCAAAAACCTCAACATTTAAACCATATACCACATAACTTTTACCACTTATATTATTTCACATTTTCATACATAACCAACATTTTTCACATTTTACACTATCTCATGCATTTACATTGCCATTTGTTACCAAAATACTGAAATAACTCAACCATGCCTATCAACCTGACTCAATCCATGCCTAAACCAACCTGACTCGATCCATGCCTAAACCGACCTGACTCAATCCATGCCTAAACCGACCTGACTCAATCCATGCCTAAACTGACCTAACTCAATCCATGCCTAAACCAACCTGACTCAATCCATGCCTAAACCAACCTGACTCGATCCATGCCTAAACCAACCTGACTCGATCCATGCCTGACTCAATGACCTGACTCTATCATGCGTAGCTCATCTATTTTCCATCCATATCATAATAAAGTAAAACTCATACACATCACAACAGCATCACCTGAATATCATCTATCTCCTCATATATACATGTGTGTCTCAATACAATGTACACCATGTATCACATAAATGTGTATCTCAATAAACATGCATGTCTCATCATGGCTATCATCTCCAACAGGCCGATATGCTATAAATAATCATCATCGGCTCAGGCCGGGTATCATGTACAACACTATAATCAATACAAAAATGTCTTCGGCTCATAGGCCGGTATCATGAACAAAATATCCATACAATACCTCTTCGGCACGTAGGCTGGTCTCATATATCATACATACAAAAATGACTCGGCAGGCAGGCCAGTCCACAACTAGGTCAATCATCTCCCCATCTGATGTTAGGGAATGCTCCCTATGCATATGTCTCTCCAGACCCCTCTATCTGCACCTATCTGGGGCCCAACACCTACCTCACCTCCTGCTGATGGCCCCTCACCTGGAGTTGGCCTCTACACACTAGTGACCTCACCACGACCCTGTCCCTGGGCTCACCGGCCCCCTGTACTCTCCACACTATGAGTGCGGGATCTAGTCCTCTCACTGGAGGCCTGTTGTGCTCTGTACTCGGCATAGGAGGGCACATCTAGCCCAAAAGATAAAAAATGATCATGGTAATACCATGCCTCTCCTGCAGGCATCCCATAACCTAACTCAAGGATCTCCCCATTAGTCTGTCGGGGAATGCTCCCATCTCTCCAGAGTGTCTGCCACACACTACCTCCTGACACCTAACCTCATCTCCTAGCTAATGGCTCTATACATCACTCCATAGGGCTAGCCTATAGATCCCATGCCATGTGTCTGCTACCACCCTCATGCCTAAAATGGTTCACTGTAAGGCCCCAATATACTCCCAGACTGTGCTAGTGCGAAATAGATATAAACCTGGGCTGCCAATATGGGCAACCGCATGATCTTGTATACGTCCTCCAGGGTGATCGTCATCTCACCCATCAGCAAATAGAAGGTATTGGTCACTGAGTCCCATCTATCGATGAGAGCAACCATAAAACTCACCTTCTAGACTACATGCCAATAGTGCCTCACCCTATCAATCCCACCTCTACCACATGTTGCCACTTCGCCTACGTCACACTCACCCATAATCTCAATAACAAGGGTGGCACCTGGGCCCTCATCCACAACTCGTCTCTCGCCTACATCCCACAAACAAATTGCATTTAGTCCACCTTCCCATCCTACCTTTTTTTAACCCATCTACCTGAACCTATCTACCCAATCCCTCAACCACACCTACCCAAACCCAATCACCCAACACTACCTATCCTACCCTCACCCTTTACCCACCTACCATATTTTCCCACCCTTACCCTTTACCCATTTACCACATTTTCCCACCATACCCTTACTCTCTACCCTTTTTTATCCCATTCTCCACTTACAAATAACTGATCCCGGTTTCCACTGACCAACCACGGTCTCCCTTTAACTGGCACCAGTCACTGTTCTTGTGACCGGCACCAATCACTACCCACCACTGTCGGCCACCAGTTGACCGACGTCAATCACTGTCGCCCCGCCCGACCCGACTTTCCAACCCTCTTTTTGGAAAGTTTGACATTCTACCCACCCTGATCCCTCTCTATACTCTTCATTGTTCCTATCTTCCCCTTTTCCTCTACCCCTTACCATCCACTATTCCCTATTCCCCCTCTTTTTCCAATTTTTTTTTTAAATTCTCCCCTCCTCAAAAACCCCCATTATTTTCTTATATATTTTTATTCATCTTACATCAAATTCATTCACACAACAAAATCAAAAGTTGGAGCATCCTACCTAATCTCGCTGCCACCGTCGTGGTGGAACCTCTGGCCTCCACGCCACACCTCTCGAGCTCTCTCTGGCCTCTGTCATCCTCTAATGCACCAACAATCCTCAGCCACACAAATTGTGCCACCTGATCTCGCGGCCCCACCTCCCAATCACCCACTCTCACCTATATGGCTCGCCAACCAAGCTCCTGTTGCTACACTTCTTGTCCTTTTCCTCTTTTCTCTCCTCTTGTCCTTTTCTACTTTTCCACATGCACAAATGAATTTTCAACCGCAGGTTTTCCACTTTTTATACCCTACCCAACCTGACCTGACATGATTAACCCTTGACCGCTACCGGTTCATGCCCTACTACTGCCGTTGGTTACCCTTCATTGGTTCATTCCGACTGATGTCGGTTACCCTTCCATACTCATTTACCCCCATTTACCTCATTTTCCTTACCTCCCTTCTCTTTTGCCCCCCATAAACCTACCTGGACCACTTTACCTTCACCTCTGGCCCTCCACCCTCTTCAACCTCCTCACATCCATTGTTGACGCCTTATTATTTTACCCCTACCTTGGCCTTACCCATGCCATGATCTCGATATTTGGACTTGGACCATCGCTAGTGACCTTTGACCTCATGTGTTTGTTATACCTTGTGGCACTGTTACCTGTGTTGTTGACCTAATGACCTTACCTAGCCTATTGTCATGACCGTTTATCCTGACCCTACCTTTGGTGTACTGGAACATACCTAAACATTCCTGCACCTAACCTACATTGTGTTTCCTGACCTTATCCTATACCTTGGATACCAGATTCACTTCACCCTTGTTTGGATAAACCTATCGACCTTAGACGATGTAGAGTTTTCCTGCTCTTCAACCTGGTAGCATGCTGCAGTTTATACGTGTGCGTGCATTTGACTGCTGCTACCTTTGACCCTGACCCATTACCTAGATTGCCTGAGTAGACCTTTCACCCTCTTCCCCTACACCCATTTACCTTTTCCTCACATTTACCTTTTATCAAACCACTCACCACTTCAGCCTGCTGCTTCGTCAGTTCCTGGTTTGAGGGGGATCACCTTCACCCCCACATGGGGCAACCACATCTTATTTTTGTTAGCATCGCTTACCAATACAAGCTACACAACAAAAAGGAGCAAAATGTAGACACTAAAATTAGGTCACACTCCCCTTCCGTACCTTGACAAATAAGCCACCCTTCATCACATTCACCTAGCCATGACCCCCTTCACCCACTAATATTAATTTAATTAATTTAATTTAATTGCATTATCCTCACTATATTTATTATTTAAATAATATCTACACATACAGTTTACTTAGACACCTCATCAAGCCAACTCAACCTAAGACCTATTCTTAGAAAGTTACCATAACTAACTAAGACTTACCCAAACCATAAAAATCAATGCCTAAACTCCCTCTAACCACATTCCTGCATGCTCATAGAATCTCCCAGTCTAATCCTGGGATAATGACACGAGATCTAAGGAAATCAGGAGGATCTCCCTAAGTTTGGTAAACCTAGGAAAATCCCACCTTGACCGACGTCGGTTACCCCTAACTATCGCCGGTTAAGCCTGGACCACCGTCGGTTACCCCTTTTTTAACTCCTAAATTACCTTATTCTCAAGGTTGGAAAACATTGGAAGCAAGAAAGTTGACGAGCAAGAATGAAATCTCAAAGAGATAATGCATCTTCAAAGAGCCAATTCCAGCAAGAACTCACATCCAAGGAAGGAGATTGAGCATCTTCTCCTACATAGCCATCCCAGCCACGTTCTGATCTATCTAAGCAAAAGAGGAGTGTACATGCAGCCCATGCAGAAGCTTTTCTTTAGTTGGTGATCACTTGCAGCCTTCAAACCCATCATCAACACCTCCATCCTTCACACATAGACTTTTAGGAATGAAATCCAAGTAAGTATAACATCATACTTTCCTGGTTATTTTCATTTCATCATTATTTTATCATCCATTGTTTATCTTGCTCCTTATTGACCATCTCTAACATTTTGTACCTCCATAGACCCATTAAAACCTCATAAAAACCTACTCCAAGTCACCCAATACCTCGTCCCAACCAACCAAATCCTTTGTGTAATCAAAAAGGAGACTAGAAACCCCGTTCTGTGACATTCCCAGATCTCACAGTAATCAGCATTGGTTATACCTAACCGCGGTCAGTCACCCCTGACCGACATCTGGTCTCTGTGTTTTCCCACATAGCCTTAAATAGAGACCTATCCACCTAATTTTACCCCACCCTCACTCACTTGTGACCTACCCGAGACCTTTATCAGACCTGTAGAACCTAGAACCAACCATTTGACCTGTGGATTCTATTCTAGCTTAGCCTGTTAGATTAGATCTATTTCTTATTGTGTTTTAAGTGAGATACCTAAATCATTTTAAAATAACAATAGGATTTACTTTGTTTTACAGCATTAATTTGTTTAAAACAGTGGACTGACAGCCATCTAGGAAGTACCATACTTCCCGGATCTAGCTCACGCTAGGCAGTTCACTGCCCATATTGTTTAATTCTTTCTGGTGGTCTTGCTTTCATTACAGGTAGTTCCTCCTAGCCAAAAGGAAGCTCTCATGGTCAGATGTGGATTCAGAAGTCATACACGTGCAACAACCCATCAACCAACATTTGAACAGGTATTCCTCCTACGCCCGTTACCCTATCTGTTTCGTCAACCATTCAAAGGAAGAATCTAAGAAAAAGGTGAAACATTGATATATAGTTGGTACTCTTATTTTGAGATGACTATCCCTGATCCTACTTTTTCTTTCCTCCCGATGTTGTGAGTGCATCGAAGGTAAAAATTTGAATATCCCCTTGTGTCATTATCCTTTAGAGGAATGTGATCGTGTAGCCCATTGAAGTCTACTTCTATATCACTTCTTCATTGTTGAAATAAATCCTAATTGGTATGGGTTTTAATTTCAAACAATTGTTAATTTTGTGACCCTTTACGCAGTGAAATCTTCAAAATTCATTATCCCTAAAGTGTGGATAGATATAGAAGATGTGTCATCTCCATAGGGATGTAGATGATGGAAAGGCTTGACCTTCTTGACGGCCTCTAACTATTTTAGTATTGATGATATGGATTTAGATAGCAGGGGTGAAAAGTATGATCTTGGCACATCCATTTCTTGTAAATGGTTCAATTTGGATGCTTTAAACATCAATGGTTTAGAAGATGGCTTGTACTCTCTTAGAATAAAGCTATCCCATCACCAACATGACATTTAGGGGCTTATTATAGACAAAATTTGGATTCATAATTAGATTTAGAATCAGTATGACTCGCAGAGATGAAGTAGATTTGTAGTGAGATGTCTCGCTTAGCTGGGAGACGATGAATTGAGAGACAAAGTATACTTAGACTCCCTTTTGTGGTTACCGAGTGGAATGAAGATGACCATCAATGCAGACAAAGTAGACTTAGAACTGTAGATGTCTCATGAGTAGAAGAAGTTATGACCATTATTTTACCTAGGAGATGACATATTGTCGATAAATAAATAGGACAATTCATCATAGTGTAATACTATTGGTTGATGTAGTGGGTCAACTGTGTGGGTGGCATATGATTGATACAGAGGAACTTAAAGTTGGAGAGTGTCTTCGAAAGAGGAATGGGTCATTGACGTGACTAGTATTTGTAAGGGTATTTTCATGTCTCTACATTGAGAAAGTGTTTGTTTAGGACTCGAGACTCAATTATCAATATTTAGGTGTTTCCTTTGGTATGGACTTGGAGTCACAAGCTTTTGGTTATTCCTTATTTATATGTGAAGCTAAACTTTCCAATTGTTCAGTGAGATCTTGATACTTGGGGTCCCTAACGTTACTAATTGAAGAGGTACCATGACTTATGAGTCTTTGAATTAGGAGGAGGTCTGCGCATGATGAGCATGTTCCTTGTGGTCTTCGCAATGTACTCTAAATAGTACCTATGTGGTAGTCTCCATCATTTTCAAAAGGTACTCCTTCATTATTCTATCATCCAGAAGTATAGGCATGTCCTAAGTTTAAAATTTCATTAATATAGTGATGAGGATGTTCCGGAATATTTTTCTTCTTCTCTGTGAACCATGCCAGAAATGAGAGAAGGAATCTATTATAGAAAGTAACTTGGAATCTTAATTCAATGGCACATAAAAGGAACTCATGTTTTTATTTGAAACAAGTAATCGGCAAAATGGGTGGGATGAATCTCCATATCCACATGAGGAGAATCCTCCTCTCCACCACTATGGTCAATCATGACATTATCCTCTAAAAGAGGGTTGTCACCTCCAAAGAGATCGAATTCTAACTTTTGATGACCCCATTCTCATAATAGAAATACTTGAAACAAAGGTATACCGCGAAATATTTCCACTAAGGTTTACTAAAAAGGGACCCTAGGACAAATTTTTGCAGCGTAACGACACTAAGTCACTAAAAGAATGGTGACTATCAAATAGTAATGAATCTAATATGTCATTTATGAACCCAATGATACTAAAAATAAAGAATAATATAAAAATGTAATTGTGATGAGAAATTTTTAGGAAAATACAATGAGTTTGTACAAAACTCAAATCCAAGTCACAACTAAAATTTTACATCCCTATGCAAATTTTCTCAAGATAGGTTTTAAATCAAATATTTACAACAATATCACCACTTAGGCCAAGTTTGGAAAAAAAGACCTGGAAAATACCTACGAATATGTTGATTTGATACTGGTTTCGTGGGATACTAAAATAGTTTTCGGGGACAAAGAAATTTCAAGTTTCTTGAAAGTGGTGTTACAGAATATGAGCAACGTAGTGATAACATTTGCTACTAGGACACGCATTAGCCTCCAAGATTTACGCGATGAAAGAAATCTCCATTAGTATCAAAATGATTCTCATGTGATGTGAAAATCTGTAGCCTCAACACTCCTTTCAAAGAAATGTTAGGATTAAAAAATATCCGCCTAAGTATATCAATATTTACTATGATGTGCGAGCAATGTAACAATACAATATAGAGATTTAGACCCCAGTTTCACAATGGAAAGTGAGATGTAAGTATTGGTGAATTGTATGGCTATAATTTGGGTATAGTAACAGCTCAAAGGGAACAATGATTAATCACCTAACTACAATGATAATAAGTCTCAATATAATTTTTGTGACAAAGGGCCTACTAGAACATGAAGATGTACAATTCACACTTTCAACACTTTCATTCTGGTCATTGCAACCTAGTCATGCAAGTAGACTACAAAAGTGGTGGACACTAAAATTATTTCTAGTTGTATCCATATATATTTGTTCTTATGTTTTGATCCAAATTTCCAACAAGAAAAAAAGGTGTAGACCAAGTGGTGATGAAATAACAAAGTGTAACTTTGGTAAAGTTTCACCTTATCTTAAGGACAAGTAAAAAACTAGGACAAAGTAGCACTTGTCATAATTCTTGTGATGAATGTTAATTCATTTCTCTTTGAAGGGAATTTCCCCTTGTTGGAATAAACAAGGTTTAGAATCACTAACAAATTTTCACTTTGTGAGTAGATTTATAGTATACTTGATGTCTAAGTGAATGAATTGGCTCCAAGTAGATAAGATTCCTAGTAGTTCTCAAACCTAAGTGTCACAAAGTTACCATCTGCGAGCTTGATTTTCCAAGAAATTTACATGAATAACCTTGGAGTATCTTGGCTTTACTTTACCCCCTTTAATATAATTCACTAATGAATTTCATAATGTCTTACTTTCACTGGGGTCGCAATGGACCCTTAAATTTCACTCTAATCTCATCAAGGATTTATTAATCAATTGGGTAGTGGAGACCGTTTCCCATTTCATTCACAAGGTTCCCTCTTACGTGAACTACTTTAGGGTTCCTAGGAGCATTCCATTTTTATCTTAACCTACTTATGCCAATATAATTTTCTTCTAGTTAAGTCACAAGTCATAGCTCTAACCAAACCTGCAATCACATTGTGATGTACTGATGTGCGGTGTATTTTCTTATCTCTTGGATTAAGAGTATTTGGTTTGGACCACCATTATGTCAACCTAAATCACACATGAATGTTAGAATTTGATTTGAACAGAGCTCTCATTTCTTTGTAGCATTAGGTCATGAAAATGGTTATTAGTTAAAAAGATCTACAATATCATACAAAGATGAAAATGATATGTTTTTGGTTCTCAAGATCACACATACCTGCGAGAGAAGAGCATACATAACAAAATCCATTTCTTAGATAACAAAAAATATCTTACAAGATAAATTAACCACCATAAACTTTGTAAACCATATGTGTTTATTCCCAATTAATCCAAGTGGCTTTTAATGAAAAACTAAATTTTTTTGGTTCTCAAGATCACACTAGGTGCAATGGAATAGCATACACAAGCTTTAAGCCTTAGTTATTTATCAAATAAAAATATCTTAAACTAAAAGATCAGTACATGCTCAAAATGAAACATTATTCCCTTATGGGTTAAAAATGAATGATAATTTCCCAACTTACTCTAAAATTAGCAAACCAAGGTTTAGAGGTATTTTTGATTCTCAAGATCTCACAAAGTGCAAGAGAATAGCATGACATAACCCTATTCCAAACTCATGACTTAGCATCACATGAAAATAAGATCACTCATCAAACCCTAATACAATTTCGAGCAAAAACCTGCACAAAATAAAATCAAGCAAACCTACAGGTTCAAATGATACATATGTAAATAACATCTAAAAATCCCTAAAAATGAAGAAAACAAAAAACCAGAAGTTGAAATCTTGAGAATCCAAGACCCAAATTTACCAGAATGACACTAGTGTACATCTTAGTGCAGTAGTGTGTCAACCATTTACGAGCATAAGCATCACACTTTGAATTATAACATGCAAATACTTTAAGCATAAGCATACCTCTATCAGAATTCACACAGTCAAATACACATGTGGACAGTGAGGCGTATTTCCATACTTTGAAGCATATGTGAAAATCCTTCACACTCCAAAAGTCCAAAAATTCAATTTTGCATCAACACATCCAAAGAACAACATAGGTGCACCAGAAAAATATTAGGCACATCTAGATACCAAGCCAGGCATGGCCTTTAAGCATGAGTGCTCCCCTTTGAGCATGGGCATGCACCTTCTTGTAGGGTGGTCAAAACAAGGATTTTGACAAGAAAAAAACTTGAAAAAGATGAAATCTTTGACTTTGTGTAGGTAATTTGGACAACGCTTCACCTCCTTATATCCTATAAAGAACATAAAAATGCAACATCTACTATTAATCTAGTTGAGACAACTATCATTCATTGAAAATTTATATTACAAAACTTTGAAATTTATACTCTGAAAAGCTTGAAAGTAATCTAAACCTCCTTGATAAACTAATCTAGTTTCCCTCCAAAACTAATCTATGAAAACTTGAAACTAATCTAGAAAACTTGAAATTAAAAACTTTGAAATGGGTTAAAAATATTACCAAATGAATATAATGGGGTAGGGTCCCACCAGGTGTGCTAAATGAAGACTGTTAAAAATTCAAGGAAAGCTAAACTAATAAGACTAACACCACATAGGCAATGGATAAAATTTATTGAATGTTAACAATAGTAATACATAAAATGATGAAATGCATTAATGGAATGATTTGAAACATGTTAACATGAATATAATTCAATACTGTAGTTAAAGTTATTCCTACTTAGTATGAAAATTTAATTGCTAACTAACATAGCCCTAAATAGATCTAAAAGAAATCAAATTCTTTTCTTTGCTACTCAAGACAAGGTGACAACTTGGTCTCTCCAACAATGAATACAAGATATTATGTTGGATACCCATCTACTAAGCCCCATTAAAAATTGGATTAAATATTGAGCTTCACATATACGCTTAATCATATTTGTTATATGATATTTAGCGTCAAAGCATGGTGTAAAGTTTAAAGGTATGTGATTATTCCTTTTTATAGTTTTACCTTTTGATTAAAACTTGCATCTTGGTCTCATGAGGGACTAAAATCACAAAGTATATTAAGGATTGATAAGATGATTAAGGTGTTTTCTAATCATGATTAGTGAATTAACAAGTGATTAAGATATGAGGAGCCTTAATCTAACCACTTAGGGTCAATTAGGAGGCTAGGATAAGTTCTCATGAAGACAATATTTGATATCCCCTTATGGAAGGAATTGGGGTGAGCTCTTGACTGGTTAGAAGAGGGGTTTAAGCCAATAATATGGTATATTGACCAAAACAAGCAGTCACCAAAATAGGCTTGATGAGCTATTGATAATCACTAATTGTCTATTCTGATGGAAGAGGATTTTGATCTTTAGGATCCTCATCATAAGAACACTTGATAGAGAAATCACACAAGAAGTCCAGTGTGGGAAAACAAGTCATATGCAAAGGTGTGAATGGATAGGGAGAACACATGCGTAGAATAGAAGTTAATTTTTGGGACTCAGCCATTTTCACTCATAAGGTCTATTTTTAGAGATGGCATGTAGAGCACACAAATGAGGTAGAGACGTGTGCGCCACACATTGGCTATTTTTGGAGGATTGGATATGAAGCACTTTGCATGGACACAGGCTGGAAATAGATCTGCTACTGTCAGTTAGCTAGTAGTAATCTATTGTTAGCGCACTTGCATGTGTGGCTAGTTTTGTAAAGGCATGTGGTTAAGAATAGCATGCGACCTATTATTGGAAAGGATAAGTGGTGAAGGGAAATTCCCCACCCTTATATATATGTAGTAGACTGTGTAATAGATAGGGATAATAGAGGAGATGTGACAGAGAGGTGATGAGATTGAGACATACAGTGTTATGCTGCTATGTGCATACTTTTGATATTGTAATGAAGCTTTTGTAACTTAATGCATTGAATATAATGGAGGATATTGACTGAATCTAAGTATTAGTTCTATGAGTATCTGAATCTAGTATGCTTTTGATCTCATCATGGTTAGTACTTAGTTCTATGTTTTTCCTTGGATATAGATCTAGTATGCTCTGTAGAATGATGTGTTAGTAATGGAACTATATATGTTAAGTCTTCATCATGCTAACATCCTACTACAGCAACCCTAAAGAGGGACTTGGTACCATTACGCACTTTGGGTGAGCGCTCAGTCTAGGCTGAGTGATGTGCCAGTGCGCATAGGGTTTCATTGGGTTTGTGTCACTGAATTCTAGGCTGCATCATTGGTTCCATTGCTGGGACCTCTTTTTCAGTTGTTTTCAGGATGGTTCGCAATGAAGACATACTGGTTGACCTTAGCAAGTATTGAAGAATGGATACATGATCTAGAAGAAGAATATGCATGGTGGTTCAACATTGGATCTGAGTTTAATGCATGCACTTGGGTAGAACAGAATCTGTATGACATTTATATGATATATTTTTCGCTATCTTTCCAGTAGAACTATAGGAGTGGCTGATTGCTTATGCATCTAAATGGAATTGGAGGTATCATGCACTTGTCTGGACATAGGAAGAATTCTAGGCCCTTTATGATGCTGATCTGATTTGGACTCAAGCTGTGGATATGTGGTTTTGTGGTGTCTTGAATAGTTATATCTTGGAATACTCAATTTCCACTTATTTGTGTCCAGAGGTAGCTGAATTCCAGTTCTTACGACATCCATGGGGAGCTTATCTACAAGGAATTCCACTGGCGATCAAGATCCTGATGGTAACTTTGAACCTAGAGAGTAAACCAATGGCTAACTAAACCCCACCATGCATGGGGGTGGGGACAGGATTGGTGAAGGATGGTAGACTTAGCAGTGGCAAGGAAAAGAGAAGAAAGGTGGCTTAAGTATAATGAGGCATGCGAGAGGGAGATAGAGAAGCAGTGTGATGTTATAGCGTAGATGGAGTTGAGGAGAGAGATGGCTCGTGAAGGATTTGGAGCTCATGTAGAAGACATGGAGCCAGAGCATCAGGAACTCCCCCATCTGGGAAAGCATGACAGGGAACCCTCCTTGGCCTCACAAGGAAGTGTGCCAGTAGAGATGACCTGGGCCACGGGTGCGCATCTGAATCCACCTGGTAACCTAGCCCTTGTGCTTGGTTTTCCAGTATCTAGTATGACAAGTAATCAGCAAGAAAGTTTGGGAAGTAAGAGAGAAAGTACATTAATGGTAGGATAGATGACTTCATTTCTATTTGGAGGTGTGTTTTCAGGTGCATCATCCACACAGAATATGAGCACACCAAATGTTGGATTCACTTCTAGAACTGGAACTACTTCACAGACCATAGGGGTTCAGTATAGTACTACTATCGGAGCACAGGGGAGTACATCTACAGGACCTATTCTAGCTACAGGTTTGGGATCAGGAGGCATGGGAAGTTCTGGTTCAGGTGGATCTGGAGGTTCTGGAGGTAGGGGAAACACTGGAGGTTCTGGATCAGGTGGGCAAGGTCCACCCCAACCCCAGAATATTTATATGGAAATGTCTCTACATCTTCCAGAGTATAGGGGCATAGAAGATGTTGCTGAACATGTGCATATGTGTGAAATATTGTGGCACACAAAAGGAATCACAACTTCTGAGCGTAGGGAAAGCCAATTTTCTACTACGTTACAAGGGTGCACACACAGTTGGTATAGGAAGTTTGACCCTGATCAGACTTGTGTAGATTATATAGCTTTAAAGGATGCATTCCTTAAAGAGTTCCATATCCCTGAGTTTGAGCAGAAGAGTATAAGTGCACTCAAGGATATTAAGCAAGGCACTACTGAAAGTGTTAGAGAGTATGATGCATGGTTTAAAACATTGTTATCAAAGCTTTCTTATGACATACACGCAAGTTAGCATGCACAATGGTTTGTTGGGGGATTGATTACACCATTTAGGAGGGCATTGTCACATAAGACATATACTGATCCACGTGAGGCATTGGAAGCAACCCTATGTGCTGAGGTAGTTGGGAGTATTGACACTAGTGTTAGCCCATTCTTAGAGGCACAAATTGCAGCTATGGCAAAACAACTAGAGAAATTATCAGTGAATTTAGCCCATGAAATGCACTCAGGAATTTGGTGTATAGATTGTGAAGTAGAGGGTCACACAAAGGATAGTTGTCCTCACAGAACAATATGCTCATTACTGATGGATTGTGAGATATGCCACTTAAACCATGATGCTAGCCACTGCCCATTATTGCAATGCATGATAAGGAAGAACGTTTCAAGCTACTGTAAAATCTACAGGTCCACAACACATGACACAGAGGACTGCCAGCTGATTGGAAAGATCCATGATGCTATTGATATTGGTGTATGGATAGATAGGAGTTTCAGATAACTCTAAGGGCAAGAATGAGCATCAGGACTGGGAGCACAATCAGGCATGCTATGATTAGAATGAGGATATTTTTGAAGGCAGTCGTGGCAGAGGTCGAGGATACCATGGTGGATTTGGAGGATGAGGCTGTGGTGGTGGAAGAAGTGAGTTTCCTTGTGGAACATGTTATACATGTGGATCTCCTGACCACTATAGGTGTGAGTGTCCTCAGAATATTACATGTTCTTTCTGTGGGAAGAACCATAGCTATGAAGAGTGCCCAAACTTATATGAGCATCTGAGTAAGCAACATAAACAAGAAAACAAAGGCACATGGATGGTTAGGATACAATGTGTTGTGGACAATCAATGGATGCCCAAGATGGGAGTAGAATCTGAGGCACTACAAGTGAAGATCATGACTCATGCTGAGGCAACACGTGCAGGGAGGCATTACAGCAAAAACCTACCATCACTAAGGATGAGGTTCTTCATGCACGGTACCCAGATCCTGCCTATCAAAAGGAGGTTTATCGTGATACCATGGAAGTGCTAAGGAATCTTCAGGGTGAGATACAATATTTAAAGGAGCAGAAGAAAGCATCAGAGACAGTCCAAACTGATATAGATGACTTGAGAGAAGTGTGCAAAATGTTGCGCCAGGAGAACATCATTCCACTATTAGGGAAGTTGGTTAAAAGGGAACACTCCACGTGTAAGTATTGAGACTAGATGATAGATCCTGCATGTAAAATCTCCCTCCTCATAGCCTAGATTATGACAAGGAAATTACTCTGAATGTTGTTGTGGATGGGTGGTTGTTGAGTAATATACTGATTGATACAGGTGTGGAAGTCAATGTTCTTACTTTGGATGCATGGGTACAAATGGGGAGACCCCCATTGCAGCCATCCTCTAATGTATTATTCATGGCTAATCAGACTAAGGCCACTCCCATAGGAGTTTTAAAAGATGCATCCATTACCATACAAGGAGAAAAGTTCACTGGAGACTTTGAAGTTTTAGCGCTGGCAGAATCAGATAGCTTCCCAGCTCTATTAGGGCATCCTTGGTGTTATGCAAATAATGTTGATCTCTGGTTCAACAAGGGCTATATCAGTTTTGAAAATAAAGAGGAAAGGGTCATTATCCCTTTAACAGATGGAAATTTCACACCCTATGTTGAGCCCTTAAGTGAAGAAGATCTGAATAGGATTTATGTACGCTTCATCTGAGATCCAGAGATGATTGAACCAACCAAAGAAGGACTAATTCAGTGGGAGGATGCACAGTCTATTAGTGATACTACAAGTGTTTCTTGTGATAATTGGGCTCACAACACTTATGAGTTGGTAGGGTGTGAAGTAAAGAGCATATTCCCTTGAGGCACTAAACCATGTTATGTAAGGAGGATAGGTAACAACTCAGTACCTTGTTACACAGGAGAAGGGGATCCCATGGTATTCCTGTGTGCCATGGAAGAAAAATGGATAGACCCACTAGAGAGGAGAAATATGCTAGCATATACACTATGTGGGACAACAGCACACTGGTGGGTGGTCCACAGGGATAATCTGGTCAAATGGAATGAAATTGGGGTTGCTCTTGCTACTAGGTTCTTTAGGAGCAATGCACCTACACAAATATGCAATTATCATGGTGATCAACCTATTCAGCACCATGTTCAGAAGTGTGAGAGACTCTGGACAGAAGGGAAGGAAGCTTTACCACCTTCACTATGGGTGCACCAGTTTTATTCCACTTTACAAGGTTGCGTGCGTGCTTGGTATGTATATGCAGAACTCCATAGAGAAACTGGAAATTGGCAGAATTTAGTTGTAGGAATGGCACAGACGTTTGACTTCTTCTCTACAAAACCTCTGGTAGAAGAAGCATTGAAAGTTATCAAGTGCTTAACTATGGGGGATAGTGCCAAGGCTGAAGAACTCCTCCAGGAATTATTAGATAAAGAGGACTCAGGAGTGTGTCTTGATAAAGAACCAGAGGCCGATGCAATATTACTTCAACGCGCTTGCCTTGAGAAAGAGAAAGGAAAAATGGTCTACTTAGTAGATGATGAAGAAGTAGATAATATGGATGTAAACCATTCAACAGGAATGCGTGAGGTATTGGACAGTGTGGATAAGACCAAGTGTTCCTATCATGAACCTATGAAGACAAAGTGAGTGAATATTGGAACAGATACTGAGCCTAAGGAAGCTATAATTGGAGATTATTGGTCAGACTCTGAAGTGGAAAAAATCATTGAGTTATTAAGGGACTACCAAGACCTATTTCCTAGGGGGTACCATGAACTTAAAGGCATGCATGAGTCATTAGGGGAGATGAAGATAAAGCTTAAAGAGGGGGTGCACCCAGTTAGAAAGAGGCCTTACAGAATGAACCCCAATTTGTGTGAAAAGGTCAAAGAAGAGATTGATAACATGTTGAAATCTGGAATTATCAAGCCCCTTGATGAGTCAGAATGGGTTAGTCCAATGGTGATCAGTATCAAGAAGGATGGATGAATTAGAATATGTGTGGACTACAGGGAGATGAATGTTGCATGTGTAACAGATCCATTCCCTACGCCATTTACTGAGGAAATACTAGGAGTTGCAGGGTGTGAAATATATTCTTTTACAGATGGGTTCTCTGGGTATCATCAGGTTAGAATTACACAGGAGGATCAGGAAAAGACTACATTTACTACTGAATGGGGTAGCTTCACCTATACTGTCATGCCTTTTGGTCTGAAAAATGTGCCTGCTGTATTTTCATGCATAGTCATCCAAGCGTTCAAAGAATTTATTCACAACTTCTTACAGGTATATTTAGATGATTGGATGGTGTATGGATTAGTTAAGGACCACTGTGACAATCTATGCTTAATGTTTGAATGGTGTAGATAGTTGAGTATCTCTTTGAACATCAAGAAGTGCATATTTGCTACACCATTTGGGATACTTTTAGGGCACATAATCTGCAAGGAGGGTTTGTTGGTTGACCCAATGAAGGTTGCAGTCATTATAGGCCTAGGGGAGCCTACCAGTCAAAGTGAGGTGCGTGGATTTTTGGGACATATAGGATATTACAGAAAATTTATCAAAGGCTATGCTAAAGTTGTTGCACCTTTAGAAGAGTTACTGAAAGGGAAAGGTACATTCTACTGGGGTGAACAACAGCAGTGCACATTCGAGACATTGAAGGAGAAACTTACTACCATGCCCATTCTATGTTTTCCTTCATGGGACAAACCATTCCATGTACATGTTGATGCCTCTGGCATGGCCATTGGTGTGGTGTTGGCTCAACCTGGAGAAGGTATTGTAGATCATCCTATCTGTTTTGCTAGTAGAAAGTTGACTCCTGCAGAACAGAATTACACAACTACAGAGCGTGAAGCTTTGTCCATGATCTATGTGTTGCATAAATTTCATCAGTACCTACTAGCTACACCATTCATCTTTTATACAGATCACATGGCATTGAAGTATTTGGTAAATAAGCTATGTTTTACAAGGGTGCATATGTCGATGGGTGCTCCTATTTCAAGAGTTTGATTTCACAGTTGTGGTAAAACTAGGAAAAAGTAATTCTAGACCAGACCATCTATCAAGAATATAGTCAGGAGAAGAAGCACAGGCAATTGAGGATACCATGCCAGATGCACAATTATACAGGTTACAATGCATGCCATCAGAACTAGAGGACATTTCTATCTTTTTACGCACAGGGATGGCACCAGAAGGAATGAAATCCTTGGAGAAGAAACAACTTGCTATACGTGTTGCACCTTATATGTTAATTAGTGGTGACTTGTACAAAATGGGCCGGGATGAAATATTGTGCCATTGTGTATTGGAACATGAGTGCATGGGCATTATGGAAGAAGCTCATGGTGGAATTACAGGAGGCCACTATGCAGGTGATGCCACAGTGTGCAAAATTCTTCTCGCTGGATTATGGTGGGAGACCCTCTATAAAGATTGTAAGGAATTTTGTAAGGCATGTGATCATTGTCAACATCTTGGAAGACCAGGTCAGTGAGATGAAATGCCTCTTAGACCTATTACCAATGCAGAACCATTTGAGAAATGGGCTATAGATTTTGTGGGTCCTATTTCCCCAGCTACGTGTAGAACTGGATCACGCTATATTATAACTTGCACAGACTATCTGACAAGGTGGGTAGAAGCAACACCTACCAAGGACTGTACAATGGCTACAACAGCTCAGTTTCTATGGGAACATATTATTACAAGGTATGGATGTCCTTTGAGTTTGACCAGTGATAGAGGCACACATTTTCTTAATGAGACAATCAGAATTTTATTGGATGAGTTCATGATTGCACACCATAAGACTACACCCTATCATCCTCAGGAAAATGGGACTGCTGAGGCTTTCAACAAAATTTTGGGCCAGACATTAACAAAAATCTGTGATGTTGGAAGAAAGGATTGGGATGATAAAGTATCTGCAGTACTTTGGGCATATCGAACAACATATAAAAGGTTGAACAAAGCCACACCATTTCAGTTAGTGTTTGGCATAGAAGTCATTCTTCCTATGGATTTTATGTTACCTTCTTTGTGTATTGTGCATGCTGGAGGTCTAGCTGATGAACAAGCTTTAGAAGAATGGATTGAGAAGATAATTCAACTGGATGAGTGACAAGCCATAGCACGTTGGAGTCAGAAGCAAGAAAAGGCCAGGAAGAAAGCATGGCATGACAGAAACATAAGGGATAAGAAATTTGAGATTGGACAAATGGTACTTCTTTATGACTCTAAGTTCTTGTGCCATCCAGGAAAACTTAAGGTACATTGGTTGGGGTTGTATGTTATCACTTACATCCTTGAAACAGGCACTTTCCAGTTAGAAGCACTTGATGGAACACGGCTACCCGGTTACTTCAACGGGAGTAGGCTGAAGCCCTACTATAAATAAGTCTTCTTGGTGTTTGTAATAAGGCAGTATTGCCATTTAGATTAGGTTTTCAATTTTGTATTTCCTTAATGTGGTTCCTTCTTTGTCTGCTATGCTTTTTCAATTTAGTTGGTGTGTTGTGAAATAAACGCGCTTGCGCGCATGAAGCTAATTACTACATGAAGCATGTTTATGCACAAAGGACTGCACATCCTTTTAGTGTGGGGTGGTTGTTGATATCTAGGTACAAGATTGTGGGAATTGAAAGGTGAAAAGAATAAGCTGCTACGGGTGTTCTTCAAGTCAAAGGATTGCTTCTAAAAAGTGACCAAAGATGAAGATAAATGAAGAAACAGTATAACGCGAGGTAAGCAGAGGCCATAGCAACTACCAGTAGAAGGTGCAGTGATGAGGTACTCGGGTGCAAGGAGCACTGAAGAGAAGTCTGTGACCAGAGGGTAGGAAGGTGTGCTAGAAGGTTATAGCTAAGGCGCGAGGATGTAATGTGTGGAAAGGATGGAATTGGTCAATTAATGAGAGGATATTTGGTAGGTGAAGGAGCAATGAATGCATCAAAAATTTGAAAATCTATATAAGGATGGGATGCGAGTTCATTTTTACCATTGCGATTAAGAGTATTTGAAAAGGAGCCAAGTGCGAAGAGCCGAGTGATCGTATTAAGGTGCGAGAGGTGTGTAACCAGTCGTGATGAAGAGATCTGTGTGCAGAAAGAGCTTGTGTCCCCGGTGGTGAAGGGTTTGAGTGAAGCGAGGTGACAGAGAGGAGCTAGGGCATGTGATTTCACCTAGGGCATGCTGAATCGAGCTAGGGTTTGCTTTGCACATTTCAGAATTCAAGAGGCAAGGATCTACAAAGGATTGCAAGGTAGAAATGGCACCCAAGAAAGCAGTTGCAGCAGGAGTGAAGGGAAAGAAGAAGGTGGTAGAAGAAGAAGAAGAGATGGCTCCTGAAAGCAATTTTTCTGAGATGCAATATCCAGAAGGGGTTATCATCGGCCAGGAGTGGGATTCTCACATAAGGAAAAGTAAGGTGAGTGAGTACAATCATTATACCATAGAGAATAAGAAGGAGCTTGATGTGTTGTTGAACACAAAGACAAATAAATGCATGATGGAAGACATGCCGGTGTATGACGATGCTGGTGAGAAGCTCTTGTAGAAGATAGGAGTTTACCAACTATATGAGCTCCCTTACTTTGGGAAATATGAGCCCTTGTACCAATGGCTCATGAGTAGAGTGCACAAGGATTTTTTCTACTTTGCAGGTCACAGAGTCAAAATTTCAGCCATGCTCATCTCCATGGTAATGGGGTTGAAAGGCACAAGAGATGATTTGTGAGATGATCTGACAGACAAGACCACAATATTGGAGACCAGAAAGGAGTTGGGGTACACAAAGGGTCCACGTGGTATGGACATCGACAAACTGAATAAGTATCCAGTTGTGCAAGCGGCCGCACATCTTGTTACAAAGCTAAATGACCAGGAAAGGTGGTCACAAGTGAACACCATGTGGCTGCACATTGCCAAAAATATGTCTGAAGGAGTAGTCTACAACATTTCATGTTATATTGGAGAAAAAATAGTTGAGGAAGTGCGTGCAGGAGGAAAGATCAGCTTTGGAGCTGTTCTGTTATCACTGGTGTTCATGGAGATCGGAGTACCTGATGGACCAAAGGAGAAGGTATGGGAGTATCCAATGGAACACAAATCACCTGTAGAATGCTTCAAGAAGTACTTGTGTGAGGGATCCATGACAGAGCAGGTTAAGCAAAGGGCTGAGAAGTGGTATGATAGGCTCCACAAGGCTTTTGAGGAAGAATGGCGCATCCCAAAGAATTGCCTTCAGTGGTTGGAAAGGTGGTTCAATTTGCTATATACCAACATTTCTGTATAGCGCGGTTCACCATGAAGGATGGAGCATGGAGTCCTTGGTGTAAATTTCCATATGCCTTCATAGCAAGGTACTTCTAGGTGTCAGTACACAGGTTCACAGATGTGCAGTGACTGACATTCAACACGGATAAGGTAGATTGTGACTACCACACACTAAGGAAGAAATATGTGTATCCATGATGGAGTGCATATGTTGAAAGACTCATTTCAGATGTATTGAGCATTAAACCAATAAGTTTGGTTGTGGGAGATATTGGAGCAGCATTGGTGTATCTCAACTAAAACCAAAGATGGAGAATAACAAGTATGTGGAAGATGAGTTAGCACTTCCAGCACCACCAAAGGGTAAGCACACAATGGAGAACATCCTAGTACATAAGCCCACAGAGAATTGAAGTGGAGGATGAGGAGGATGAGCGTAAAGATAGTGGTGGTTTGGAGCATAGAGGTAGAAGACATCCTATGAATAAGGATGAAGCTAAGAGCATGCCACTACACCACCTCAACCACAAGAGGGAGATGATGAGGACTTGAATGCAGTCCAAAGGAAACACAAATTTAAGAGGGTGTTCAGGAGAACAAGGACCCAAGGTGCTACTCCACAAATAGTGCACAGATCACCCAGACTCTCTCCATAGAAGGAGACAACCACGCAAAGAAGGAGGAAACTGAAGTTGAATGAGGAGGTGGAAGAGTCAGAGGAAAGTGCCTAATTCTCCTACACTTCCAGAGAACATAGAAGAACAAAAGGATGAGGAATTGAAGGAAAGAGGAGAGGAGGAAAAGGGAACAGAGGAGACAGCTACAGAGACTGCTCAGGACATGGAGACACAAGTCCCAAATTTGGAAGCTAAAGTTCCTAAGCAGCAACAGTCTAGAAGAACGAGTGGAGAGCACATTCCACCAGCTATGGGTTATGCAGAGGACGTAGGTAAAATTTTTCGTGCCCATTTCCAGAGCACGCTGACACAGAAAGACTTATATGGCTGGGAGCTCATGGATGAAGATATGGCCACAGTGCGCATGAGGAAGTAGTTGTCATGGTCCATGCACACACACATGGATGAGCCAGATTTTGATGTATGTGAGGAGTCATGCATATCAAGGAGGTTGAAGAAGATGCCTCAGGCCAGACACATGACAGTAAATCCTACTGTCATGTCGGATGAACAGGTGAGTAATGCATTGGTCAAAGTCTCAACAGAGGTGGCAAGGTGGAATATGGACAAGGCTGCCACAATTAGGGTGCTCAGGGAGGAGATTAAAACTAAGGATGGAGAAATAGTGTGCCTAACGCAAGAGAGGGACTTAGCACAGAAGAAGAACGTTGTATTTATCAGCATCGTAGAGGAAATTGGAGACAATGTCATAAGAGCTAGGCCACACTTGGAGCCAAAAGTACCACAGATGTTTCCCTCAGCAATACATTATGTAGGAAAGTTGGTGGACCTAGTACTTGAAGATGAGCCTTTGTGCATGCCAGCACCAAAGGATCCAGCACAAGAGGCAGAATGAGAAAAGGCTTCAGTGATGTGGAAGATTACATCCTATGAAGGATTGTTGCAAGCACTACAAGAAGAATTGAAGAAAGCAGACCAAGCCTTGAACATCTGCACAGCTCCAGAGGCACTTATCAATGTAAAGACCCTGGAAGAGAACAATGAGGTCCAGAGAGCAATGAAGGATGAAACATTGGGCCACGCAGAAAGATTATCAATGGTTAAGCAGAAGCGTGAGGCCCTGACAGCAGCACAAGAACCACACAAGACTCAGCTGGAAGAGCTTGGGAAGCTCATTGCATAGAAGATGGATTTACTAGAGGGAAGAATGACCTCAATGTCCAGCATTGTGTTAGTCTTGCAAAATGAAAAAGGGGAGATTGCGAGGGATGAATTGGAGTCCATTGCTGTGGACATTCCAGAAAAAGTAGAGGAAGCACTCACTGAATGGCAGACCTTGGAGGCTGAAATAAAATAGGAATATCCTGAATTAGTTGTTCAGGATGAAGAAGAGACTACGGAGTAAAACATTCTTTCATACATTCTTTTCATTCTTTCCATTCTTTCCATTCTTCTATTCTTTACTTCAGTTGTTGGAGATGACCATTGTCAGGGTGACAATGAAATTAGTGTGGGGTAATGTTGATCAAAGAACACTTGATAGAGAAAGCACACAAGAAGTCCACATGGGAAAGTAAGTCATATGCAAAGGCGTGAATGGATAGGAAGAACGCACGTGCGGAACAAAAGTTCAGTTTTCAGGACTTAGCCATTTTCACTCATAAGGTTTATTTTTAGAAATGGCGTGCAAAGCACACAAATGAGGTAGAGACATGTGCACCATGCATTGGCTATTTTTGGAGGATTGGATATGAAGCACTTTGCATGGACACAGGCCAGAAATAGATCTGCTACTGTCAGTTAGCTAGTAGTAATCTATTGTTAGCGCACTTGCATGTGTGGCTAGTTTTGTAAAGGCACGTGGTTAAGAATAGCATGCAACCTATTATTGGAAAGGATAAGCGGTGAAGGGTGAGTCCCCACCCTTATATATATGTAGTAGACTGTGTAATAGATATAGATATATATATAGAGGAGATCGTGACAGAGAGGTGGTGAGATCGAGACATATAGTGTTATGCTGCTATGCGCATACTTTTGATATTGTAATGAAGCTTCTGTAACTTTATGCATTGAATATAATGGAGGATATTGACTGAATCTAAGTATTAGTTCTATGAGTATCTGAATCTAGTATGATTTTGTTCTCATCATGGTTAGTACTTAGTTCTATTTTTCCTTGGATATAGATCTGGTATGCTCTGTAGAATGATGTGTTAGTAATGGAACTATATATGTTAAGTCTTCATCATGCTAACATCCTACTACAACAACCCTAAAGAGGGACCTGGTACCTTTACATGCTTTGGGTGAGTGCTCAGTCTAGGCTGAGTGATGTGCCAGCACGCATAGGGTTTCACTGGGTTTATGTGACTGAATTCTAGGCTGCAAACATAAGAAAATAAATTTTTGAAGAAAAATTAGTAGAATGAAGGATTCCCCCTCAAGTGTCGATGGGGTAATGGAAGAGGTCAATCGATGATCGAAAATATGATCGAAATTGATAGAAGAAATAAGACAGGAACAAACATGATTGTTTATTGCCCCAGGTGATTTGGAAGAAAAATTAATAGTGATAAGAAATGATAATGGAGAACATGAATAGCTCTTTCTTTGCCTCCAATCTGTCAATAAGTAACTTTTATTTCATCATGTTGCCCCTATGATCTACATCATTGACCTTGATTAAAACAAACAAAAGTGTAAAATAACATGAAAAGTTATATTACTAACATTTTTTCATTATTAAAAATATGTAACTCCATGCAACGTACATAATGCAATGTAATACAAGAAATTAAATTAGCTAACCTAATAGAGAAATAAGTACAATTATACATAATCAAACAAACAATGTTTAAGATAGTTGCACCAATGTTTTTGTTATCAAGCTTCAGTTCCTGAATGTTCGTGTTGTAACAAAAAGGGTTTGAAATGGTTCCCAAAGCAAGGATACATGTGAGGGGAATAATGGAGGACATAAGTAGTCCCATATAAATAATTCATGCACTATGACACAGTCTCTAGCAACTCATTGTTTCATGGGAGTACTGAAATAGTAAGCAAGCCAGCTTCATTAATAGAGGTAGATCACGATGATCTGCAAGTCATTTGAGATAAGAACAAGAACGTAAGAAATGTGTTTTTTTAGGACAAATTTTGATGTTTGAGGACAATGCATTTGATACATGCTTCAACTGCGTGCATGTCATTTACTAATTTTTGAAAAAAAAAAAAATTTTTTTTTTTGGATTTTTAATGATTTTACCAATTTTTTGGGTTTTTTTGAAAATTTTTGTTTTGATTTTTTTAATTTTTAGGAAGAAAAATATTATATAAGAAATAAAAAATACGTGAGACATTATCAAACGTCACCGTAAGGCAAAATTATGCCCCAGGTAGTAGAAAAGGTTTTCGGGAAGCAAAAACATGCCCTAACGTGGCCAAAATGGGTGCAAAAACAATTATTTATTAAAAATAATCATCACAACGAGTGCTAGAGGAATTGAGAAGAACCGCGATAGATATAGGGCACCTAGGGGGTGAGAAACACATCACAGGGGGTAAAAATGGGTATATAAGCCATCATGGCTAATTAATTTACCACATTTACTTACCTATTTACTGCAGAGTGAGCTCTGACCTACGAGAGAAGATGGCAAGGGTGCAAAACCAGAAACACCATGCGGATCATGTGAGAGACTACATGAGACTCCCCGAGGATGGCCCACAGGTACACAAAGCTAAACTTTTCACCTTTGTACTTTTATAGCATTTAATTTTGGTAAAACACATTTATTAGGGAATGAAATAGGGTAGGAAAATTCATGCAAATGCGCAAGCGCGGCCCTTGGGGCATGCCTGTGCTCATAGTGTACACTAGCACTGAAGCATGTGTAGACCTGTATACACAAGTGCATTAAGAGGGGTGCTTATGTAAAATTTTCCAAGATGGCATAAAAGGCGCGTATGCGCCTATGCAAGGAGAATGCACCTGTGTAAATGATAGGGTTTGGAGAAAAATATGAGTGCGCCTATGCGAGAATAGGGGGGTGTGACTCACATTGGCGCACTGAGGGTGGTCATGCCTAGGGGGTGAATTGGTAGTGTTAAAAGTCATTTTTAGAATGTTTTAGAAGAAATGAAGGTTTTTAAGAAAACCTAGATGGTAAAAATAGATGAATTAGATTAAAAAAATAGAAGTAGATGATAGATTAGAAGAATAAGATTGTGGAATAGAAGAATAAGATTAAAATAAATTATTTGATTGAACTTGCAGATAGACTTAGAGGTATTAGAGATGTAGAAGTGACATGGGAAGCTCTGGGCCTACGAGGTGGCATTGAGACATCGGGAGAAAATTTTCTTGGAGATCACACTAGAGGTGACTAGTTTATCTCACATAGCTCACATGTTATAGATTACTTTAGATTAGAGCTTACCTATAGCCTTAGTTGAGAGCTGGCAGAGCAAGATTCAGACATTCTATGTTCTTACAGGTGAGATGAGCATCACCTTACAGGATATGTGGAAAATCTTACGAGTTCCTATCGAGGGTCGCTTAATCACATATGATGGTCACCTAGACCATATTAAGTGATGCATATCCGAGATGTTTAGAGTGGTAGACATACCCTACTAGGGTATGACAGTATTCATTAGGAGGTGCATGGTCGATCAGTGGTTGGGATGGGTCCCTATATTTTTGTTAGCTCTTGTTAACAACATTTTGTTGCCTGACAAGACTGGTGCTTCAGTTTCCTCTAGGCCTTATTGGAGTGATTCATGATCCTCCTTCAGGGAGAGGTTTACTACTGGGGTCAAGTGTATACTAGCTCATTTATATATTGATTTTCATTTGATAGCTTACCATGGACAGAGGTCCATGGGTCCTGCCACTTTGCTACAGATATGGGCCTATGGGACCATATTGTGATAGGACACCCTACAGGAGCATTGAGAGCTTGAGTTATTGGAGATCCATTCCATCATGGGTTGGGTTCTAGATGGAGATGATATTCATAGTGGTCACATGGGGATATAGATTATTACAGGTGAGCATTTTGATGAGGTACACCTCACATGATCACATGACAGCCATACAGGTTATACCAATGGCCTCAGGATGTAGTTGATTTGACCATTGTTGTAGTTGACCATTTCATTCTTGGAAGTAGGACACATATCATGGAGTGGTACAGAGTGGATCAGGTCCAGTGGAAGTTTGGTCTCATCCAGGGGATTCATGGTGATGAGATGTGGTATGCATGCAGATATAGAGAGACCTTTCATATGGGGCCTCAGATCAGGTTGGGTCAAGCTCATACTATATTTTTACAGGTGGTTCCACAGCCTTGGGTACAATGGGCACAAATAGTGGATCTAGGGATGACCCCAGATTATGCAGGGTGGTATGTGAAAATGCTTCCCCGAAGATTGACCATACCACATGAGGTATTAGATGCAGTACAGACAACATAGGGGGGCCCAGATCCCAGAGCACAGGCACATGCACAGGTAGGTCCATAGGGATGACTACATATAGGGGTATCAGTGCAACAAGTGCTAGTACAACAATAGGTTTTAGTGCAACAGTAGGTAGTGGTGTAGCCACAGGTATTGGCACCATGGATGCCCCTTCAGGTTCCATTACGGGCACCATTACAGGCACCTCCATCACCCCCTCATGTGAGTCCACCACATAGTCCACTAGGAGGTGGAGGAGATGGCAGGGGTGGAGAGGATATGGAGGAGGATGTACAGGTTGGTGGGAAGGTGGTTTCCTTGCAACAACAACTACAGTAGGTTATAGCCCTACAGCTTCAGGTTACAGCTGAGAGGGACCAGGCCATTACACAAAGAGACCAGGATATAAACAGGAGACAAAAAGAGGGATCAGCTCATGACAGAGTGAGATCAAGCCAGGATAGAGAGAGTACAACTCATAACAGAGTGAGATTAGGTGATCATAGAGAGGTTACAACCACAAGTAGAGAGAGATCAGCTAGTGGCTGAGTAGGTTTGGTGGACAACAGCCAATGTGAGCATACATAGATTCAGGCAGACATAACAAGGGTGACATGAGAGTGTTATGCTCTACTGTGGGCATCTTCAACATCTGGGATGTCATACATACTAGCAGATACAATGAGAGCTAGTGCCAAGGCATCTTAATACAAGGAATTGTACCACAAGACCATCCTAGAGGGACAAAGGGATACCTATTTTGATCAGCTGATGTTAGGAGGTCCAGATTTATCCCATAGGACCTCATGATCAACCAGACCAGTTCAATAACCTATAGTGCAGCACAGTGTAGTGGCCTCTACAGGACCATCACATCACCTAGTTTCCTCCTAGGCCCTAGGCCAGGCAGTCCCTAGGAGAGGGTGAGAGTTGGTTGACTCTCTTATTGACTATTAGATGTATATTTTTGGTGTATGCCTCGATATGAAGGCATACTTTTGTACGGATGTATATGTATTTTTTTTATCATGCCTTATGATGAAGGAATATTTTGTACAGATGTACATTATGTATTGTTTTTTATTATGCCTCGTGATGAAGGCACATTTTTGTACATATGTACGTTATGTATTTTTTTTTTACTATGCCTCATGATGAAGGCACATTTTTTACCCATGCCCATGATGGATTTTTGCATCTGATATGTATCGAGACACATTGATTTTGTACATGGACATTTGATATTTATGATGATGTATGATGATTGATGGATTACTGATGTATCACATTTTGTTTATGAGATATCATGCTTAATCTGTATGTTTATGTTTGTATCACATGTTGTTAGATTTATGAGATAGCCTTAGCTGATGTCATATTACATGTTGATGAGATACTTTGAGTAAAACATGTTTTTATTTTTGATATTGGTGTGGGGGGATAGATTTTGATCATGTGCAACCCCTCTTTCCCCATTGATGATATGGTACTTGATGATTAGCTTTAGCATACATGTGTGATGTAGACTTAGCTTTTATTGATATATGATGTATAGATGTGATGGTTTATTTGATATGATGATGAAATGATAACAAAATGTACAAGTAAAATAACAAGCACAAGTTAAACAAATCTAATAAAAGCAACACAACTATTTACAAGTATGTAAGACAAAATGAATCCAATGTAAGGCACCACAGATTAAATTACATTCAATCTAAGTAAAAAATTGAATCCAACTTAAATTACACAATACGAAAAATCAATGCAACTAAAACCATACAAACCAACAACTAAAAGTAAGAAAACTACTACTTTGTTTTTGTGGGACAGTTTTGGGACATTTTTTGCTGTTTTTGGGTATTATCTCGAGACAATTTTCTATTGTTTTGGAGTTTTCTATGAAACATAGTTGAATGTTTTTAGGTTTTTCAACTAACATATCTGTTTTGGATTTTCAAAAATTTATATGAATGTTTTTGATGTTTTCTAAGTAATTTCTGAAGTGAACATGCAAGGAAATGAAGAAACGTGGATGCCCCCAGTGTTAGATGGGATGTACAAGGGAAGAATGCCATGTGTTATGTGCAATAAGGTGATGATGTGAAGTTTCCCCCAGCGTGAGATGGGAATATTCAAATTCAAACTCTTCGCATTCAAAAGTAGGATTAGCCGGATCAGGGAAAAGAGGGACAGGCTCACAAGGGACTCAGATGAAGGAAAAGACCAGCTTAGGAAAAACTATCATACTCCTAAACCTGAAATTCTTGTGAACAACAGACCCTCCAATGGTGCTAGAAACCAGTTTTCACCAAAGGACTTGTCCAAAGTGCCACCATTGCGTGGTTTTCACTATTGGATACACCTTTTTATTTCTCTTTTATTTCTATTTTTATACTTTTTTTTCATTTTATGATATTTTAGGACCCCATCTAAGCATAGAAATGCTTAAGATGCATTGTGTTCATGGGTTCCCGAAGCTCTTGGCCATCTGAATAGGCAAGCTTATAGGCACCTGAACCAAACTTGGCAACCACAACATATGGCCCTAGCCAATTAGGCTCAAATTTCCCTTTCTTTTCTCGGTCCTTATTGGTGTTCTTTTGATTCTCTTTTAACACCAAGTCTCCTACCTCAAATTGACGAGGTATTACTCTTTTATTGTAGCTTCTTTGCACTCGATCCTGATACACTTTAAGGTGATTGAGGGTGTGAAGTCATTTCTCATCTAATAGCTCCAACTCTACTAGTTGAGCTACTCTGTAGTCCTCTTCTTCATTCAGGTAGTCCCTTAGCTCGATACACAAAGAGGGGATCTCGATCTCTAGAGGTAGCACGACTTCTGTGCCAAATACTAAGGAGTATGGAGTGGCACCTGTAGGAGTGCGGATAGATGTTCTAAATACCCAAAGGGAAGGGTGAATCTATAAATGCTAGTTACAACATGTTGTATTCACCATCTTCTCCATAATATGAATGAGGGTTTTATTAGAAGCTTCGGCTTGCCCATTACCTTGAGGGTAATAGGGGGTTGAAAACTTGAGAGATATTTGAAAGTGTTTACATAATGCTTTCACAGTTTTATTTTTAAATGGATTACCATTATCAGTGATAATAGCAAAGGGGATACCATATCGACAAATGATATGGTTCATTATAAATTTAGATATTTGGGCACCTTCAACATAGGTAAGAGGAACAACCTCTACCCATTTTGTGAAGTATTCAGTAGTAGTTATAATGAACTTGTGGCCATTTAAGGAGACAGGGTTAAGTTTTACTATTAGATCGAGACCCCACTTTGAGAATGGCCAAGGTGTTGTGATTGGTTGCAAGGATTGTGTTAGGGCATGTATCAAATTTCCATACTTCTGACAATCCAAGCATTTCTTCACATGGTTACAACAATCATGCTCCATGGTAGGCCAATAGTAGCCTACTCTAAGTATTTTCTTTGCAGTATGATCCCATTAGTATGAGCCCCACAGATGCCTTCATGCACCTCTTTGATTGCTTGGATGGACTCATCTAAATTTAAACAATGCAACAGATTCCCGTCATAGCCTTAGCGGAAGAGGGTGCCCCCAAGTAGGGTATAACAAGCTATACGTTGGATGAGGGTTCATTTTTTGGTATGGGAAATGTTTGTGGGAAAGGTTCCATCATGGAGGTAATTAAATATTTCATAGTACCATGGGAAAAGGGACCAACAACTTCACACACCAAACAAGACTCTGTATGTCATATGTTGGCATTCGTAATGTTCCACAAAAAATGACATATCATTGTTCCTTGGTGGAATACACAACAAGGATCCTACTGTAGCCATATCATCTATTGCTCTATTTATGGCTCTTGGTATTTTCTCAAATGTTATCTGCTCAAAGAACTCCAAAGAATCAACCATTCTTTTGTATGGAAGAAGTTTCTCATCTTTTACCTTAAATTCATTTGTGACCTGTTTTATAATGAGCATTGAATCACCAATGAAATTTACTTGTCTGATATCCCATTTAATAGCTAGCTTCATCCCTGCAATAAGGGCCTCATACTCCACTATATTATTTGTGCATGGGAACCCAAGTCAAAATGCCTGGGGGATCAAGTCTCCTGTAGGAGTGATCAACACAACTCCAACACCTGAACCATGAAAGGTAAAGGAGCCATCAAAGTATAGTTTCCATATGATTGATTCCTCAAGGTACATTATGGATGTATCTGGTAGTTCTAGACTCAAAGTTTCAGTACCTGGTAGTGGAGCTTCTACTAGTTGATCTACTAGAACTTGTCCTTTCACTGACTTTTGATGTACATACTCAATGTCAAACTCGCTTAGTAAGATGATCCAATTATCCATCTTTCCTGTGAGTGTGGGTTTTGACAATAAGTATTTTAATGGATCTACCTTTGAAATAAGCTTGACCTTATTTTTGAGAAAATAATGGCATAGTTTCTGAAAGGTAAAAACTAAGGCCAAACAAGCCTTTTCGATCTGTGGATATTTGAGCTTGTAAGCTATTAACGTTTTGTTTAAGTAGTACACAACTTTTTCTCTTTGCTCTTTATCATACTGGGCCAACAGTGCCCCAATTGAAAAGTGTGTGGTAGAGATGTAGAGTAACAAAGGGTTCACCTATCATGGGTGGCATTAGAACAGGGGGTTTATCCAAATAGCTTTTGAGCAAATAAAATTCTTGGTGTTGTTTTGGTCCCTAGTAGAAACTAACATCTTTCTTGAGAAGATGTGTGAATGTATGACACTTGTCTGCAAGCTGAGAAATAAACCTTCTAATGGCTTGAATCTTTCCTTGTAAGCTCCGTAGTTGTCTGATATTGGTAGGAGGAGGCATTTCTGTTATAGCAGAAACCTTTTCCGGATCTACTTCTATTCCTCTCCTTGAAACAATGAATCCTAGTAATTTTCCAGATAACACACCGAAGACACACTTCTTCAGGTTTAGTCAGACCTTATAGTCCCTTAGATGAAAAATACGTCACAGAATCTTTGGGTGCTCTTCTCGAGTCCTAGACTTTGCCAATATGTCATCTACGTAATCTTCCATGATGTCACTAATCATATCATGAAAGATAACAGTCATTTCCCATTGATAGGTAGCACCTGCATTCTTGAGGTTGAAGGGCATAACTTGATAATAGAATGTCCCCCATGGGGTGGTAAAATTTGTCTTGTGTTGTTCTTCCTCAGCGATCTTTATTTGGTTATATCCTGAGAAGCCATCCATGAGTGATAGCATCTCATAACCAGTTGTCGAATAGACAATCATGTCGATGTTGGGAAGAGGAAATTCATCCTTAGGACAACCTTTATTAATATCTCAGAAATTGACACACACTATGATACGAAAATGATTTTTTTAAACTGGTACCACATTAGAAATCCACTCTGAGTAGTCGATAGGCCTGATGAAGCCTACTTCTAATAACCTTTCTAGCTCTTCCTTAACCAACAAGGTGATGCGAGGATGCATCTTCCAGAGCTTTTGTTTTATGGGCTTGGCATTTGGTGTACAACAAGATTGTGCACCACTAATGCAGGATCAAGTCCTAACATGTAGGTGTAAGACCAAAAAATATATCTGCATATTCTCTCAAAATTCTTGTAAATGTGTTTTGTTCTTGAGCTGAGAGTGAAGCTCCCAACTTAACCATTCTAGGAAGCTCCTTTGTGCCGATGTTAACATCTATTGTCTCCTCCACCAGTAACTTGGATTCATCTTCCATGCATGTAGGATCGGGAGGGAGATTGAGATCCTCCTCTACCAAAGGTGGTTCAGGGAGATCCTCATCTTTAGGTGGGTACACTATCTTGTCCATAGGTTTTCTGTTTGTTTGTCCACAAGAGCCTCAAAGAGGTTTTCACTATAGGACTTGGAATTTTTCTTTCCACAAGGATATTTTGTAGGAATTTTTCCCTTGCTTATTTTCTTACTTAAGTGACCACACAACTCTACCCCCTCTCTGAAGTACATGCATGCATTGAGCTAAATGGAGAAGCCTTTCTTGTGGTCATTTCTATGGGAATATTGTCACTAATACCAAGGAACTCACCAATAGCCTCATCATTTTGAAAGACGTTGATGGGTACGTGTTTTTGTTAGTCCCAATTCATAAGTGATGGATAGATGAGTTTTAATTTTTGAGTTATAGGGGATATGACAGTTGTTATGGTTAGGATAGCCACATCAGAAAATAGGTTCGTGGAGGCAAGGTATTCATAGAGACTACACAGGGAATTTGTTTCACTTTCATTTTTGGATAGACTATCTTCATGTTTAGAATAGGAACCCTCGTCATCTATGAAGGGTGAGACTCATATAAATGGAATTCCAATACCTAGACTTACCCATTATACGATGAGGTATTGGAAGATCTTCCAATAAACCTTGTTCTTGATAGCCACAACCACGTCCTTTATATCCCATAGTAAGCATTATTCAGTTAGGAATAACATACCTAGGTGACTGGTAACATAAATCCATTTCATCATCTTGAGGATGAAAAACAATATCATTGAGTATCCTTTCATCTTCTAGTAATCCACCTAGAAGTGAAATTGTCAAAAGGGCAATTCTCCCTTGATCTTTGAAACTTGTAACACGACATACCGTGTGCTTTGGCAGATAGGGGAATGTTTTGAACCATAAGGGCTTGCTCAAGATCATACTCTTCACAACCACTTGGTCTAACCTTCATCTCCCATGATGAAAAAATATTTTCTGAGGTGGAAGCACCATTTTCATTGGGATACAAGGTATCAGGATCCACTCATGAAGTGAGGGCCTTTAACTGAACAGGAACAATGATCTTTATAAGGGACACTCATAGATGGTGGGAAAATATCCCGACAATGCTCTGCAATGAGAAAATGGTTGGGGATCTCCTTGTATAGTAAGTGTATGTCCTTCATGTTGTAACTTTAAACACTGATGATACGTTGATGACATATTGCATGGACATGAATCCATGGGCGACTGAGAAATATGTTATAAGGGAGCTCCAAGTCTAAGACATGGAACTTTGTATCATGGTTTATGGGACCAACTTCCAATGAGAAAGTGATCATTCCAATTGATTTTCATTCTTCATTGTCATATGCCTTTATGGTGATGACCTTTGTCTCCAAATCAGCTTTTGTGCACCCTAGTTGTTGAACTAGTTTAAGAGTACAAATATTTAGACCCGATCCACCATCCACAAGCACTCTCTTGACCTTCTTACGCTTGATTATTACTTCAATGTGTAAGGGAAGGTTATGGGAGGGATTTTCTGCTAAGACTTCCATCAGACTAAAGGTTATGTGTTCTAAAGGAGTGATTTGTGCTACCATGGCTTGTAAGTGTGTTGGGTCAATATCAACAGATACTCCTGATCCCTGTAAGGTTTTGCAAAGGATATCCTTATGGATGTTAGAAATATTTAGAAGGTATAAGATTGAAATCTTAGTTGTGGTCTTCTCTAATTGATCTAACACATCATAATGACTCTCTTGAGGAGGAGGGGGAGGAGGTTTTGAGATAACAAGGTGAGCTTGTCATGTTGCCATGGTGCACTCTCTTTCTCTGATTTTGATCGTTTTGACATGCTCAACAAGAAAATAAACACAACCTATTAAGGCATCAAAATGGTCTGTCTTCGATATATAGTTGCTACTCTTATTTTGAGATGATTATCCCTGATCCTGCTTTTCCTTTCCTTTTTGCTTGGGGAAAGGTTCTTTGAAAATCCCCATATTTGTGTTTAGAGATTTGGTAGGGGTGGGAGAATCTATTTCTACATCACCACTATCAATCAAGTCTTGAATGTAATGTTTTAATTTCAAGCACTTGTCAGTTTTGTGACCCTTAATGTGGTGAAATCCACAAAATTCATTTTCCCTAAACCATGATGGCTTAGGTGCATCATCCCCATAAGGTTTTGCTTCAGGGTATCGAACCATGTTGACGGCCTCTAACTACTTTAGTATTGATGATATTGAGTCAGATAGAGGAGTGAAAGCATGATGTTTATACTCTGTAGGTGGAGCTCCCTTTGCAAGCTTCAAAGGAGTGTGGTTTTGAATGACTTGTACTCATTTAGAGTCTACTATTCCATCACTAACAACATTTTTGTTCCTATTAGGGAAAAAATTGTTTTGTCATTGGTTTTGGAATCGTTATGTTCGTGTGAAAAGGGCTTTAGGGTCCCTCTAGCTAACAACACTTTTTCGATTTGACTCCCTTTTTTATTACCTCTTTGAATGTGTTACCACAATGCATTTGCAAGTGGAATGTAATGTCAGGGTGGAGGTTGGGAAAAAATATACTTATCAACTATTTTTCAGGTATGGAGCAAGGGAAGTGACTAGCTAACCCTCTCCATCATTGTAGGAAAGCAACAAAGTTCTCGTTGTTTCGTTGTTTTGCATTACATAGATCTAGCATGGTGACATCACTCTCTATATTAAAAGAAAAGTGACATACAAAATTTTCTGCTAGTTCTGGCCATGTAGATATGGATCCCTTGGGGATGTGTAAAAACCACTCTAGCGCCTGTCCTCCTAAACTCTGTGGGAAGAGGTGAATAAGATAGTTGTCACTATATGTGACCTCTTGACATGCCATATATATTTGATATGATCTCAGGGGTCACCTTTTCCCTTATATTTATCAAACTTTGGACAATCAAAATGTCATGGGAAAGGTACTTGTAACATGGCTCTATCAAATGGATAAGGGCACAATTCATCGAACTGGTATTTCTTGTTGTTATTACCAGTTTTTCCTTCTTGCAATGCTAGAAGGGCGTTCTTCATAGTGGACCACTCTTGATTGAAGAGTGGGTCTTGTGTGGGTGGCATAGGTCTATATGAAGGGTTAAATCTAGGTGTATTCCCACCCCTATTCTCTGCAAGAAATTCTTCATAAGGGTCTTTTCGTGTCTCCCATCGAGGAGTATTTGTTTGGAACTCATGAAATGAAGCTTTAGGTTTTACCTTTGGTATAGCTTGTTTCAACGCTTTTGGTTGTTCCTTATTTGTATGTGAAGCCAAAATTTCCAATTGGCAAGTGAGAGCTTGTACTTGTTGTTCTAAGGTTACTCTCGAGTGAGTAGGTACTTTGTTATGATCTTTTCATTAGGAGGAGGTTTCTCATGATGAGCATGTTCCTCATGGTCTTCACAATGTACTCTAACATAGGTATATGATAGTCTCCATCATTTTCAAAAGGTACCTCCTCATTATTTGTCATCCAGAAGTAGAGGCATGACCTGGGTTTAATATTTCATTAACAATGTGATGAGGATGGTCTACTTCTTCTTCTCCATGAACCATTCTAGCAATAAGAGAAGGGTCTATTGTAGAAGGTAATTTGGCTCCTAGTTCTATGACACATAAAAGAACCTCATGCTTGTTTTGAAACAAGTAATCATCAATATGGGTGGGATGAAGTTCCATATCTGCACGAGGAGAATCCTCCTCTCCACCACTATGGTCAATCATGACATTATCCTCTAAAAGAGGGTTTCACCTCCAAAGAGATCAGCTTCTAACTTTCATGACCCCATTCTTGTAGTAGGCATACTTGAAATAGGGGTATAACGTGAAAGATTTCTACTAAGGTTTACTAAAATGGACCCTAGGAAAATTTTTGCAGTGTAACGATGCTAAGTCATCACAAAAAAGGGTGACTATAAAATAGCCATGAATCCAATAGGTCAATATGAACCTAAGAATGCTAAAGAATAAAGAATGATCTACCCTAGCAAGGTAATATATGACATGAGACTTCTATGAAAATACAATGATGTATAAAACTCAAATCCAGTCACAAAATTTTTTACTCCCTATGATTTTTCGAGATAGGTTTGAAACAAATAGTGACAACACAATATCACCAGTTAGGCCAAGTTTGAAACAAACAAGACCTAAATGCTAAGAAAGTGTTGACGTGATCCTCTAACAAGGTATACTAAAAACTAGTTTCTAGACACTAACAAAGTCTAAGTCTTGTAAAATGGAAGATACAAATGTGAGTAACGTAACAACACTATTTGGACATGTTAATCAAAATTTGCAAGAAAGAAATATTTTAGTATCAAAATGATGTTATAGCGATGCTAACAAAGTAACCTCAACACTCACAAAACTCAAGACAAGGCTAGGATGTAAAAACTATGCCTAAGTATATCAAGGAATTACTATGTGTGCGAGCAGCGTAACAATACAATCTAGAGATTTAGGCCAAGTTTCACAATGGAAACAAGACGTAAATATCACAATTGTATGGCTATAATGTGGGAAGCATAACAACTCAAAAGAATTCAATGATAAGACAACCTAACTACAATGATAATAAGTCTCAATATGGGTTTGAGACAAAGGGGCTACTAGAACTTGATGATGTACCATTCACACTTTCAACACTTGCATTCTGACATTGCAACCTAGTCATGCAAGTAGACTACAAAAGTGGTGGACACATGATTATTTCTAGTAGGTATCTGTATATGTTTGTTCTTCTTTTGTCTCAAAATGAGCAACAAGAAAACAAAGGAGTAGACCAAGTGGTGATGAAAAATACTAAGTGTAACTTTGGCAGAGTTTCACCTTGTCTTAGGACAAGTGAAAAACTAGGACAAAGTAACACTAAATAGATTTCGTGATGAAATGTCATGTGGGTTTCAACTTTAAGAGATTCTTTCCCTTGTTTCAAAAAACAAGAGTTTGAATCCAAACAAAGTTTTCACTTTGTGAGAGCTCTCAAGTATAATATCTAAGACAAAATTGGCTCCAAGCCACAAGCTTCCTATTGGTTCTCTCTCTAGGTTGTCACAAACTACCTCTAAAAGCTTGATTTACCAAGAAATTCACACTGACTAATCTTGGAGTATCTCGGCTTTACTTTACCCCCTTCAATACAATGAGAAATAAATGCGTTCAGTTGTATTTTCATTGGGGTCACAATGGAGATAACTTTGACTCTAATCTTTCAAGGTGTACTAATCAATTGGGTAGTTGGAGCACTTTCCCATTTTCGTTCACAAGGTTCCCTCTTGTGTGAACTACTTTGGGGTTCCTAGGAGCATTCCTCTTGTTATCTTAAGGCTTATGCCAAAGGAAGTTTCTCCTAGTTAAGTGGACGAGCTTTAAATCTTAACCAATCTGCAAGTAAAGTGTTTTGTAAAGTGGTGTATTTTCTTATCTTTTGGATTAAGAAATTTGGTTTAGACCACCGTGTGGCAACCTACAACACACATTAATGTTAGAATTTGGTTTGAAGAGAGTTCTCATTTATTTTGTTAGCATTAGGTACTTCACACAAATGGTTAGTAGTTCAAAAAGATCTACAATATCATAGAAAGAGGATTGAATGTTTTTTTTGGATTCTCAAGATCATCCAAGGATGCGAGAGAAGAGCATACACAACAAGTAACCCAACTAGATAGCAATGAAAAACTTGTAAATCAAATAACCACCATAAAACTTTGTAAATCAAGGTTTATTCCCAATTAATCCAAGTGCTTCTTTAATGAAAAGACTAAAGTTTCTTTTGATTCTCAAGATCACACAAGGTGCAAGAGAAGAGCATACACATGCTTTAGCCTTGGTTATTTATCAAATGAAAAAGCTCTTAAACTAAAAGATCATATACATGCCAAAATGAAAGTTTATTCCCTTAAGCATAAAATGAATGATGATTTTTCCTACTTACTCTAAATTAGCAAAAAGAAGGTTTAGAGGTGCTTTTGATTCTCAAGATCACACAAAGTGCAAGAGAAGAGCATACACAACCCTATTCCAAACTCATACAAAGCATGAAAATAAAATCACTCATCAAACCCTAAGTTAATTTGTTAGAAAACCTTCTCTAAATAAAAAATATACAGTAATGACAACTAAAAATCCCTAGAAAAATGACAGAAACACTAAAAACTAGAAGTTGAAATTTTGAACTTTGAGCCAGTTTTACCTGAGTGCACCAACGCCACCTCTTTATAGTAATGCATCCTATAGAGCATGGGCACATACCTTGAAGCACAATCACATACATTCATGCACAGGCATGCCTCTGTCAAATTTACATAGTTCAATTTGCATAGGTGCGGCCAAAGAGGTGTGGGCACACACTTTGAAGCACCAGTGCAAGTTACACATAGAGGTCAAAAATCTAGTGATGCACAGGTGTGGCCAGTAAGAGTGTATGCACATGTGCATTTGAAGCACAGTGTGACACATCTAGTAGAGCATAGGCATGCACCTTTGAAGAGTGGGCACACCCCTTTGAGTGTAAGCATGGACCTTCCTGTAGGTGGTCAAAATATGACTTTTGACAAGAAAATTTTGAAAAAGATCAAATCTTTGGCCTTTTGAGGGAATTTTGACAGCACTTCACCTCCTTATATCCTGCAAAGAACATGAAAATGCAACATCTACTACTAATCTAGTTGAAACAACTATCAAAATTGAAAATTGATCTACAAAACTTTGAAAATTACTCTAAAAACTTGAAAGTAATCTAAAATCTTGAGAAACTAATCTAAAAATTTAAACTAATCTAGAAAACTTGAAACTAATCTAGAAAACTTGAAAACTAATCTAGAGAACTTGAAATTAAAAACTTTGAAACTAAGTTAAAAAGCTTTAAAATGAATGCAATGGGGTATGCTCCCACTGGGCGTGCCAAATGAAGACTACTAAAAGTTCCAAGAAAAGCTAAACTAACAAGACTAACACCACATAGTCTAATTAACAAATGCTTATTGAATCTAACAATAGTTACATCAATGATAAAAGCTTAATGGAATGCTTGAAAGAACTAACATGAATATAATTCAAATCCTAGCTAAAGCATGCCTACTAGTATGTTCAATTGCTAACTAACATAGACCTAAATAGATCTAGGAGCAATCAAATTGGGGGTTTTTTGCTACTCCAAGGAAGGTGAGATGGTCTCTCCAATAATGACTACAAGATCATATTGGATACCCATCTACTAACCCCATTGAAGACTTGAGGCAAGGATTGAGCTTGGCTATTAATCATATTTCTTATATGATATGCAAATCAAAGCATGGTGTAAAGTTTAAAGGTATGTGGTTAGTCTTTTTATAGTTTTTCCTTTGAGGAAAACTGCATCTTGGTGCATGTGGGACTAAAAGCACAAAGTAATATTAAGATTTCTAATCATGATTAAGGCTTTGCTAATCATGATTAGTGAATTAACAAGTGATTAAGATGTGAGGAGCCTTAATCAACCACTTAGGGTCAATTAAGAGGATAGGATAAGCTTTTGAGTCTTCTGAGATGTTGTGGAGGGAAGTGGGGTGATTTTGAGTGGTTGGAAGAGGGGTTTGAGCCAATAATAGGGTATATTGACCAAAACAAGGGTAAAATAGGCTTAATTAGCTAATAATCACTAATTGTCTGTTTGGAAGAGGATTTTGACTTACGATTCGTTGTAAAGTGGCATCCTGAATGTGAAAGAGGATAGGTAGTCAAAAAAGCATTGTTAATTGACCAAAATGGTGAGAAACATTAGTTAATTAGCGGAAATCACTAATTATAATGGAAATGGTAAGAATGAGAGTGATTTGTGTGCTTTTGGCAATAAGATTGCAAAAGTGGAATTTAGGTGTCTACATTTGCCCCTGTTTGAGGTGAAGTAAGTAACTTCACTTAAAATATAGTAGACAAGTATAAACAAGTAAGATTTTGAAGAAAAAATAATAGAATGAAGGATTTCCCCTTGAGTGTCGATGGGGTGATATAATAAGTCAATCGACAATAATATATGATCGAAACTGATAGAAGAAATAGGACAGGAATAAACATGATTGTTTATTGCCCCAGGTGATTTGGAAGAAAAATTAATAGTGATAAGAAATGGAAAGTGGAGAAATAGGAATAGCATCCAATCTTTAGTCTTTCATCATCCAATCTTTAATAAGAAACTTTTATTTCATCATGTTTCCCCTATGATCTACATCATCGACCTTTATTAAAATAAACAAAAAGTAAAATAACATGAAAAGCTATATTACTAACATTTGTACATATTGTTAAAAATAAAACGATGTAACTCCATGCAACATACATAATGCAATGCAATACGAGAAAGTAAAATGATTCTTAAATCCATGCAACATACATAATGCAATGAAATACGAGAAAGTAAACTAGCTAACCTAACAAAGAAACAAGTACAATCACACATACTCAAACAAACAACGTTCAAGACAGTTGCACCAATGTTTTTGTTATCAAGCTTCAGTTCCTGAATGTTCATGTTGTAATGAAAAGGGTTAAAAATGGTGCCCCAAGCAAGGATACATGTGAGGGGAATAACGGAGGACAAAAGTAGTCCCATGGAAATAATTCGTGCAATATGACACAGTCTCTGGCAACTCACTATTGCATGGGAGTACCGACATAGTAAGCAAGCCAACTTTGTTAATGGAGGTAGATCACGATGATCCGCAAGTCATTTGAGACAAGAACAAGAAAGAAACTAAGAAATATGTTTTGTAGGAAAAATTTCAATGTTCAAGGAAAATGCATTTAATACAGGCTTCACTGTGTGCATGTCATTTACCAATTTTTCAAAAAATTTTGATTTTTTGCAATTTTTAATGATTTTTAATAATTTTTACCAATTTTTTTGAAAAAATTTAGGTACTGTTTTGAATTTTTGAATTTTTACAGAAGAAAATATTATAGAAGAAATAAAAAAAGTCATGAGACATCACCAAAAGTCACCGTAAGGCAATAATATTCCCCAGGTAGTAGAAAAGGCCGCGGGGAAGCAAAAACATGCCCAAGGTAGTAAAACGGGCGTGAAAATAATTATTTATTAAAAATAATCATCACAATGAGTGCTAGAAGAATTTAGAAGAACCGATGACTCCAGGGTGCCTCAGGGGTGAGAAACACATCGTGAAGGGTAAAAATGGGTATATAAACCATCGTGGCCAAGTTTATTTACCACACACACTTACCTTTTTACTGTTGATTGAGCTCTGACCTATGAGAGAAGATGGCGAGGGTGCAGAACCTGAGACACCATACCTACATGAGGACATAATCACATGAGAGACTACATGAGACTTCCAATGGGGATGGCCCATGCAGGTACACAAAGTTGGATCCTTTTTTCTCTTGTCAATTTATAGCATTTAATTTTGGGTAAAACACATTTATGAGGGCAGGAAATAGGGTTGGAAAAATGAGCAAATGTGCAAGCGTAGATCTTGGGGTGTTCTTATAATCATTGGGTGTACTAGCTCTATAGCATACATAGGAACGTATGTGTCAGTGCATTAAGAGGCGTGCCTATGTAAATTTTTCCAAGCGGTGTGGGCGCGCATGCACCTGCGTAAGGAGAAATGTGCCTATGCAAATGATAGGGTTTGGGGTAAAAAATGAGTGTGCCTATGTTCAGATGGGGTGCGCTGGAACCGCAAGGGGGGGAAATAGTGCTAAAAATCCATTTTTAGAATGTTTTTATAAGAAAATTAAGGTTTTAGGAAACCCTAGATGGTAAAAATAGATGAATTAGATAAAAAAAATAGAAACAATTACATGATAGATTAGAAAAATAACATGGTGGAATAGAAGAATAAGATTAAAATAAATTATTTGATTGAACTTGCAGATAGACTTAGAGGTATTAGAGATGTAGAAGTGACATGGGAAGCTCCGAGGCCTACGAGGTGACATTCAGATGTTGGGACCATATTTTCTTAGAGATCACACTAGAGGTGACCAGTTTATCTCGTGTGGCTCACATGCCACATATTACCTTAGATTACCTGCTCACAACCTTAGCTAAGAGATGAAAGAGCTGAGAGTTAGACATTCCATCTTCCTACCAGGTGAGATGAGCATCACCTTGGAGGATGTGTGGTAGATTATGTGAGCTCCTATCTAGGGTTGTTTGATCACATACAATGGTCATCAGGACCTTATTGAGCGATGCATAGCTGAGATGTTTGGAGTGGTAGACATACCATACAGGGGTATGACGGTCTTCATTAGGAGGTGTATGGCTGATCAATGGCTGGGATGGGTCCCTGTGCTTTTTTAGCTCTTGTCAGTTGCATATTGTTGCCTGACAAGATTGGTGCTTGGTTCCCTCTAGGCCCTATTGGATTGATTCACATGACCTTATTTAGAGAGAGTTTTACTCCTGAGGTCAGTGTATATTGGCTCATTTACACTTGATAGCTTACCATGGACAAAGGTTTGTTTGTCCTACCACTTTTGTACAAATATGGGCTTGTGACCACATTGTGATAGGACACCCTGTGGGAGCTTTAAGAGCTTGGGTTATTGGAGAGCCTTCCATCATGGGCTGGGTTCCAGATGGAGATGATATTCGGGGTCCACCTGGGGGATACAGACTATTATAGGTGAGAATTTGATGAGGTACAACCTCACATGATCGCATAGCAGCCATACAGGTTATACCAATGGCCTCAAAATGTAGTTGAGTTAACCATCACTACAATTGACCATTTCATTCTTGGGAGTAGGAGCTATATCATGGAGTGGTACATAGTGGACTGGGTCTAGTGGCATTTGGTCTTATCCAAGGGATTCCTTATGATGAGATGTGATATGCTCACAAATACAGAGAAGCCTTTTATATGGGGCCCTAGATCAGGTTGGGCCGAGCATGTACTAAATGTTTACAAGTGGTTCCACAGCCTTGGGTGCAGAGGGAAAAGATAGTTGATCCATGGATGACCCCAAATCATGCAGGATTGTACGCTACAGTGTTTCCTCTGTGTTTGCACATACCACATGAGGTATTGGATGAAGCAGCATAGTAGGGACACAGTCTAGCTCCATAGGCATAGGTAAAGGCACAGGAAAGTCCATAGATAGAACCATAGATAGGACCACATAGAGGGGTACTAACACAATAAGTCTTGGTTCAGTAGTAGGTTTTAGTGCAGCAACAGGTAGGGGTGCTGCCATAGGTATTGACACCATCGATGCTCTTTCAAGCTCCATTATGGGCACCATTGCAAGAACCTCCACTACCCCTTCACGTGATTTCACCATATAATCCACCCGGAGGCAAAGGAGATGGCCATGAATCACTCCAATAAGGCCCAGAGGAAACCAAACACCAATCTTGTTAGGAAACAAAGTGTCGCTGACAAGAGCTAGAAAAAATACAGGGACCTATCCTAGCCGTTGATCGGCCATGTACCTCCTAATGTAGACCTCCATACCCCGATGAGGTATGTATAACTTTCAAAACATCTCGGTTGTGCATCGTTCAATACAGTTTAGGCAACCATCATATATGATCAAGCAACCCTGGATAGGAACTTGTAAAACCCACCACACATCCTCTAAGGTGATTCTCATCTCACCGATAGGAAGATGAAACATATGAATCTCACTATGCCATATCTTTGTTAAGGCTATGAGAAGGCTGTGGTCTAAATTAATATGTGGCATGTGGGCCACGTGTTCTAAACAAATCACCTCTAGTGTGATCTCCAAGAAAATATGATCCCGGCGTCTGAATGTCGCCTCGTAGGCCCGGAGCTCCCCATGTTGCTTCTACATCTATAATACCTCTAAATCCATCTACAGAGCTAATCATGTCATTTATTATGATCTTATTCTTCTATTTCAGCATGTTATTATTTTAATCTATCATATAATTCTTCTATTTTGTTATCTATTTTATCTATTTTTAACATTTAGGGTTTCCTAAGACCTTCATTTTCATCTAAGAACATTCTAAAAATGGATTTTTAGCATTAGTGCCCCCTGGCAGTGCCAATGCACCCCCTAATGCATGGATACCCTTAGAGTTCCAGCGCACCCCTCAACACATCAATGCCCCCATCCGCACATAGGCAAACTCATCCTATCATTTACATAGGCGCATTTCTCCTTGCGTAGGCACATGTGCGCCCACGCCACTTAGAAATTTTTTGCATAGGCACCCCTCTTAATATGCTAACACCTACACATACTTTAGTGCTCACACAACCTATGAGAATAGTCATTCCCCAAGGGCCAAGCTTATGCATTTGCGCACCTTTTCCTACCATATTTCATACCCTAATAAATGAGTTTTACCAAAAATTAAATGCTATAAAAAAAGGTGAAAATTCCAACTTTGTGTATTTGTGGACCATCCCCTGGGTGTCTCATGTAGTCTCTCACGTGATCAGCATGGTATTTCTAGTTCTACACCCTTGTTATCTTCTCCTGTAGGTCAGAGCTCACTCAGCAGTAAAGAGATAAGTGAATGTGATAAATGAATTGGCTGTGATGGCTTATATGCCCATTTTTAATACCCCGCAACGTGTTTCTCACTCCCAAGGCACCCTAGAACCATCATGGTTCTTCTAAATTCCTCTAGAACTCACTATGATAATTATTTTTTATAAATGATTATTTTTGCACCCGTTTTGGCTACGTTGGGACATGTTTTTTCTTCCTGACGGCCTTTTCTACTATCTGACGCATATTTTTACCTTACAATGACTTTTGGTAATGTCTCACGATTTCGTTATTTATTTCATAATATTTTCTTATCTAAAAATTTAAAAAAATTTGAAAAAACCCAAGAATTTTCAAAAAATAATATTGGTAAAATCATTAAAAATCCAAAAAATTGCAAAAGTTCAGATAATTTCAAAAAATGGTAAACATCACGCACGCAACTGAATCATGTATCAAATGCATTGTCCTCGAACATCAAAATTTGTCCTACAAAAACATCTTTCTTAAGTTTCTTGCTTTGTTTTTGTCTCAAATGACTTACGGATCATCATGATCTACCTCTATTAACAAATATGGTGTAGGCACAAATATTGCACAATAGACAATATTTAGCCCGGTCTTATATTACTATTTAGAAGATTCTCAAGTGTACAAACTACTAATTAATCCCACCTTTTTTCCACCTTTTTCTTATCTTTTATCTCATCTTTCCCGTGTATTTCTTGATACCTATCATCCCATTTCATTACCATTCTAACATTCTAGCTAGAAATCAAGGCGCCCCAACATGTACAGGGGCACCCCGAGGCGCCCCAGTCTATACACAACCTCTCCCACTTCTTTTTGGGTCATTTATAGTTTTTGATCATCCCTATATTCTTCTCACTTGGCCTTTTCGGTATTAATTATGAAATTAAGCTTGAGAGCCCTCTAAATATAACGTTATAAGACAATAATAAGGGTCCTAGGTCATTGCATCTTATCACTACTATCACTTCATCTAGGGTTACATCCATTGCATAATTTGTATCCACATAATTCCATGCATTCAATCTAGGAGATGTGCATCAAACACACTTCATAGGGGGGGATTTCATTATATTCCATGCACACATTCTACTTACATTTCTATAGCTATTATTGCTTACTACTTCACAAAGTGCAACTAGCATGCGAGCACCTAGGGAACAACATGCACACACATACCAGAACTACATTAGAGTTTGTAATGTAGTGTAGTGCTCAGTGATAATTCCACTAGTTTTGTGACTAAGGTCAGTCTGACCCACTCATATGCATCTTTTATTTTTCTAGGGTTTGATACTTCTCCTTGCATTACGGGTCATCCTACTATACATACAAAAAATCTAGCGTGACAGACAGAGAGTATTCATAAACACTTAGCGACCATACCAAATTAAATTTTTGATAATTTAGGTTATTTAGAGTGCCTAGACTGTAGACCAAGGTGCCCTAGGCTGCCCCAGTATGCTCCCAAGCACTTGTGTCATCTCAGACAGTCCATATCTTCCCTTCGCAAGGTCCCTGAGTGTTGGTCTGCACTTTCAAGTTCTAGTTTCAGATCTGCAACAACCTACGACAGTCATGATCAATCAGCTAATTCATATTTTCTTCCTTATATAATTAGGGTTTTACATCATTTAATTTAATTATTTATAATCATATCATATTGTCTTTATTGCATTTTATTTCATTCTAATTTAGTTCATTTACAACGTTTTAGTCCTCCTAATTACATTAACATTAATACCCTAAACATCCCTTAGGCCATCTACGAAACCCTTATTTTTGTAAATCATTTTGGTGAACCTGATGTGTCTATCCCTTGCTTTCCCCTTTCTCAATCAGCCAGGGTCTCCTTTATACCTTTTTATTTTGTGTCCATTACTCATAGTGGTCACTTTGGACCTCTCCACTATTGTGAACTCCATTCTCCTCTCCTTCGTCCCTTTAGCTCCATGACAGATATACCATCCTCCATGGCTAAAAGCCCCTTAGATACCTCTACATAAGCCGCTCTACATGTAATTAAAACCACCGTTAGTGAAAAATCTTATGATGAGGACACTAACAATGAGAAAGAGTAGCTTGATGTTATTACTAATTTTTGCCAAGCTTTGCGCAAAAATCTAGCTGATCTACATCATGTTTTACATGCTCTGCCTGCTGCTCAGGGAGCCCGTGAGACATCATTCCCCATCTCTTCTTCCCCTATGGTCTCTACACCTCTTTCTTCCACTCCTATTGCAAATACTATCCCTCTGACTCCACATAGTGCCTCTAATACACCACTTGCCTCCTCATCTCGTACCCCTGATCTAACGTCATTATATCATGATCTCCAAAATCAAATATGACAGTTAAAAGTTACTACCGCTCGAGGACCTCTATTACTTGATTCCACATCCTTGTTGCATTCCTCCTTTGTGTCATCAATCACTGCTTACCCATTCCCACATAACTTCACCACTCCCAAATTGCCCATCTTTAAAGGCCACAGTGACCCACAAGAGCACCTTTTGCCTTTCATGTCGCATGTTGTGACTATGTTGATGATCATACTATTCTTACTAAGTTATTTTTGCATAGTCTACAGGTCTATGTGATGCATTGGCTCTATGACTTGTTAGTCTATTTGGTAATATCTTTTACCCATTTGGCCGACACTTTTCTCACACATTTTTCCATCAATATTGGTTCCACCCTCTCTTATGCCCAACTCACCCAGATTAAGCAATGCTCTGATGAATGATTCCCTGATTACATCTTATGATACAAAACTAATCTTTCCAAAATGACTAATGTCCTTTTCGATTAAGAGTTACAATATTTATTTATACAAAGCCTTTTACCAACCCTCTATGAAAGTGTTTTCTTTGAAACATTTTCTTCTTTTGACCAACTATGTCATACTTGTAAGCTTCGTGTATCCAAGCATCTCTCTATTTTCAAACTAAAGTATCAAGAACAATCCTCATCCTCCTCTCATTTTCCAACCAAGACACCATTTAAACCCTCTACATCTAAGCTTATCAACACTAAACTCACATTCATTATTGTTACATCTTCTAAGGAGACACAGTCCCAACTGCCTCAGTGTACATTTACCATCCCTATAGCACCACACCTCATCTTGCAATAACTCATCAATACCAACCTCATTACCCTCCCGTGTCCACTTGAGTTAGACCCCTTGTGACCCAAAGGATGAAATTATAATGAAAACTTCAATTGTGATTACCATCATTGTGTAGGCCACTCTACTAACCGTTGTATGAAACTTCGGAAAATTATCCAAGATCTACTTGAAACTTACCAATTCAAATTCCCCAAACCTACTAGCCCTTCTCCCACTAAAGACAAGGGTAAAGTCAAAATTTTTAACAAATAATCTAACCAATGCAAAAAAAATGCTACGGACTCTTCCGCTAATCATATATATCATGCCACACCACCTCCCGATGTAGGAGCACTTGCTTTCTTAGTTGTAAGCGATAATACAACCCCACCTATTATTTTTTTCTCTCACACTGACTATCACACTACATTCACATCCGACCATTTTTATATACATGACCTTATCGCGTCAACCCCTATCAACAACACTAAGTTTGACCCATCTTCTCCTATTATCACATTTTCCTTGTCTCTTTTGAGATATATTGGTTACTCTCCATCGCAATGGAATTTCTATTCAAGACTCCTTATGGTGTTGTTAAGTTACATATCACAGTTGGTCCTCTCACTCTTCTCCTCCCTTGCTTCGTTAACCAAGTTGTCAACCGCTGTGACTTGCTTCTCGGATTAAATTGGATCCATAAATCCCAAGATATTATCTTCATCAACCACTTACATCTTAAGTTCATTTATGATAACCATGTTATCTCCATTGATGGCATCCCTCATTCACCTCCAGCATCCTCGAATTCTTGTTTTACTTCTCTTACACCTCCTCCTCTCCCTCACACAGCTCCTCGGACATCACCAACACTACATCCTCTTCCTACCCCACCATCTTAACCTGTCCCTATGCACCCACCCCATTCTATTAGTCCTGCACACTGTCATAGGCCTATTCCTAGGACTACTACCACCTCCCACCTAAGATCATTGTCTCACTTCATTCCACATGACTTGTTTACTTCCACACGTATAATACCACCTCATTCACCATCACCCACACACTTTACTACACCTCAATCTTGGTATTACGTACAACCTATCAGCTTCTTTCCCCCATGCAGCGCTTGTCTCACATACCACCCTTACTTGACCGTCTTCCTAAGGTGTCATCATCTCCATCACCAATTGTTGGGCCTCCATCAAAAAACCTTATTGGTTGACCCCCCCTTTCTCTCCTCTAGCATACTTGTATCATTCTATGTTACGAATATATTACGTGACATTATTAATAACTTGTATTGTGTGTATTGTTATTTAAATGAGATGTGAAACTCATTTAATAATAATATAGTGTGAAGTTGTAATAAACAACTCACACATAGAATTGAGTGAGTTATCCTAGGGATAAGCTGAGAGATTTGTGGAGAGATAAGTGGATTCAAGATGAGATTTGACTCCACCATAATAGGAAGGTCAATCTCTATATTTTGTAATCTCTTTATGAATAATATATCCTGGATGTTTATAATTCAATTATATTATCTTTCTACTTGGTGTTTTTAATCTGCAAAGCTCTACCAAAATTAATATCTGGTATCAGAGTAAGTCAACCATTAGCCATGTGAGTCATGTGCTAGTTCTTCAATGGTGAAAATGAATTGGATTATTCCTGCGTGAGTATATTCATTGCAACTGAGATTGGATTTTATTTTTTATTACAAATTTATGGTTTGATTCTTTGTGTATCAGAGGATGTCAATATTACGGTGCATTATCATTAACTTCAACGGATCCATTTTTTACATATGCTTACGTCCAAGTCTGTAGATGTAAAGTCATTCACCTTATATCATTCTCGGATCCGTTGTGCCCACGTTCCTATGACTGCAGACCTCATGAGTTGTCTCCTTGTCTGTTTGGCATGATTCCACTCCCAATCGATAATCAATCATAATAAAATACCAAGCTTTGGCCACCACCCAGTTTACAAATAACGTAGAAATCCATAATAGCATTTTGTGAGGGTGGATTGATCGTGGAAAATTTTTGAATATTGGAGCGCATAAATTTGGATCTCCTACTACGTTTTTGATCTATTTTCTCCACGTTTTGATCTGCAATTTTATTCTAGTTTTGTTTTAGTCATTTTGTGTGACAGTTGTTTGACAGTTGTATAGTTTTTTTTAAGCTATAATTAAAATTATATTTTTTTGTCCATATTGTGTAATTCTTGTTTAGATGCCATAAAGCATTATGCTTTTCTAATATTGTTTTAGGTTATTTAAAAAGTAATCTCAATTTATTACTTTTTAAATGAATTTTGTCAAGTATCATTTCATGTCTCTTGTCAAATTGTCAATAGAGTCACTTTGAGTTTAAGTCAAAATTCGTTTGTCGTTATAAATGTAGTAAAGTGTTTGTCAAAATTTTAAATTGTTTGTAAAAAGGGTGTATTTTCGGTTGAAACCGACACCTATTTGTGTCAAATTGTGGAGAGTCATAATGGATAAATTGAGTTATGTTGAAAATTTTGATGGAAAGGATTTTCACACTTGGCAAGTACGAACTCAATTGACACTCATTAACAAAGATTTGTGGGACATTGTGGATGGAACATTCAAGAAACCAACCGATGCTGATGAAGTGGCCAAATGGGAGAGTAGAGATCATAAAGCAACATCAATTATTGGACTTGGGTTGTCTGATGCATATTTGCATCATATAAACCTTTCAAAAAGTTCAAATTTCATTTGGAAAACATTGAACAAGTTGTTTGGATCCCAAACCGGAAGCACAGCAATGAACTTGAAGTAGAAATTGTTTGGACTCAAGATGGATGAAGGAGAAAACATGGTACAACATATAAGTAAGTTTCAGTCTATTTTGAATCAATGGTCAGGGATAAAAATTAAAGTAGAGGATGATGATGCAAAAGTTGTTTTGTTGAATAGTATGTCATCTCACTATGCAAAAATTGTTTTTACTTTGAGCAAGATCAATCTCAACCGAGAAGATCTAATTTCTTCACTGATAGATGAAGAAAATAAGACTGTTACACCAGAAGAAACTGTAATGTATGGTAAAAACAAGTCATATGATAAAGGGAGATTTAAATCTTCTTTTAAACAAAGATCAACTTTCAGAGATACAAAGAAACATATCACTTGTTACTATTGTAAACAAGATGGACATATATCTATAAACTACAAGAAAAGAGCATGAGATTTACTTGATGGAAAAATAGAAGAAAGTGCCATGGTTGCTGATGAAGAAGAAGACAGTGATAAAGAAGAACCTTTTGATGATGGTTATAATTCTGACGATTTTCTATTCTAAATAAGTAGTAGCAGATGGAGGCAGGAGGCCAATGGAGGAAGGAGGACAACCAGCGTCCTCTCACCATCCGCAAGTGACGGGGTCGCATAATGAGTTTGTGGCATTTTTTCAGTTGTATGTTTCATTTTTTGTAATAAGAACAGATGTCACATTCCTATTCAAAGTTGTATTTCTTTCTATAACATGCTGATGTAAATATGTTATAGTAGAAAGATAAAAGCACAAGAAAAAGCAGCATCATGTTTTTCTTGAAGAGGATGAACAGAGGTTCATGAGCAGGGGCTCGTACCTAGGACAGAGGTCTGTTTTTGTCGAACAGGGGTTCGTATTTGGTGAACAGAGGTTCAGCATACCAAGATCATGAGCATGCAGAGGCAGGCAAGCTGTAGAAGACATGTAAAAAATTTTCTCTACCTTGTTCACATTAGGGGAGTGTGTAATAGGGATTAATAATGTAAACAATAGGGGAGTGAATGTTACGAATATATTGTGTAACATCATTAATAAATTATATTGTGTGTATTATTATTAAATGAGATGTGAAAAACTCATTTGATAGGATAATATAGTGTGAAGTTGTAATAAACAACTCACAGATAGAATTGAGTGAAATTATCCTAGGGATCAGCTGAGTGATTTGTGGAGAGATATGAGTGGATTCAAGATGACAGTTGACTCCTTACCATTATAGGAATGTCATTTACTCTATATATTGTAATCTCTTTATGAATAATATATCCCGGATGTTTGTAATTCAATTATATTATCTTTCTATTCAGTGTTTTTAATCTGCAAAGCTCTACCAAAATTAATATTCTACATCTATCATCACAACTATCTCACACCTCATTACCCAATGACACACCCTAGTGTTTTGGTTCACACTGGACTATTGAGGGATTACAATTACACTGAACGCATCTCGCAAACTACATTAACTCAATAAGGTAGATCCCATCATCCTACATGGGGATTCCATAGTGTACACTAGGCTTGAGTCAAATTATAGAGCCAGCCCATAGTAAGTCTGAACATTCAGAAAGAAACACATTACTTAATCCTACCCAATACACAAGATGGGACCCAAGGTGGGTTTAGTTCCCCCTATCACTCATTCCCTAGCCCACCATTGTTTAGGGTCATTATAGAGGTTGCATCAACACCTTGGGCCTAAATTGGTATAATCTACATAGAGTACCATAATTGCCACGGTCTTAGTTTCAACGCATCATTCAATGTGGCTCTAAGTGCAGATCTAACTACCCACATATTACATGTCCCAATTCCATAAGACTACACACTCTACATTAGGTTGGGTTTGAATACACAACAGCTACCTTGATCATATATTTTTTTGGCTTCTACGGCTGAACCCTAGATGCACTTCAGTTCCTCGGTGCATACTCAAAAGAAAACTGAGGGTGGGTTTCTAAATGGAACACCTACATGTGCCATCATACCACATGTCCTCTACTCGTGATGTATGTTCTAGGCTATATCGTCATCCACACACAGACATCATATGAGGATACTGAGTATACAGCCTTAGTTAAGATCACCACTATTTTCATGACTTGACACAACTCTTACAAAGAAAAATCTCAATAGTGGTCCCCATATCATGCGCTAGCCCTCTCATGTTTCTCAATTTCCAAAAGATTCCGTTTTATTAGCTAGTTTCCTTCATGATTAGCACATAGTGCCTGATTACAAATAGTTTAAATTCCCATATCTTTTGATTCAATCATCTGACATTATCCTCTTAAATTTGATCATCACTTATGGAAAGATCTCTATTCTAAGCCCATTTTATTAGATCCTGAAACTTTATTACTCAGAACTTAGGTGGGATACACTTTAGGATAAATCATCTTCATGCCATTAATGTAAAATCACGTAGTGTTCCACGCTTAGTGTTAAACCAAAACCTACCATTTGATATAACCGCCTTCATACTCATATCCTCCTTCGAATATGCCAACATCAGTAATCGATCATACATGACATACGATTTGGGGCGGAATTGTCACCTTCTACCATTCATGGCCAGTGGTATATGCTTAGGGCTAGTTTTCCCAATCACACCTCCTCACAAGTCATGTGTTGAATGTTAAAGGAATATAGGGTCCATACCTGTCCAAAGGGTTGGACATTTCCCATTTATTCCCTTCTTATTTTGTTCATATGACACTTGTGGAGCTTTCAAATCATCACTCGACCTTTAATACAAGGTTTCATGTATATCTTGGCCACTATAATGTACGCCCAAGCATCATTTAAATACTTAAATTCGCGTTATGTATGTGGTCTTTTCACAAATCAATGACCTATCATCAAAAGCACTCATTTTTTCATATCATCATCTCATTATAGGTACACTAAGTTAATTATTTAAGTTGCCTATCTCTTGGATTGACATTTTTTTGATGTTAAATTCATAGACCATTGTCTCAACAGAAAATTGGTGCATCACCTCGTTTAGTCTGACATTTAAAAGCAGATATCTTCTCAACATTGTCTCCTTGGTGAGATAGAGTAGGCTTAGAGTCTCTCCTACTTCTCAACAATTTTATAATGACATGCATGAACAAGGGAATGACGAAATGACTTCTTTCGAGAGCATGGATAGCTCTCTCAACTCGTAAGGTCCCACACTTTGAAAATCAGTTACTCAGGAACCTCTGGTGGAGATAAGTCCATTCGGTTGCATACATGTTCAGTGATTTTGCAAACAACAAGTGGATGAGTACCAACAATAATGAGCTCTTGAATTTTCTCAAGTGTTTCCAATGGAAACAAGAAAATTGGGGAGGATCTGCTTAGAAAAATCTGAAGGAGGAAATGTGGCATTCTCTCCGAATCGGTCTCAGTATGCATGATTCCATAAATGGGTTTGGCCTAAGATGGGAACTAGTTTCACAACCAAATGGATAGCCCAGTTATGGAGAGAAAAAATTCAATTATAAATCGATCACAAAGCTCGGTGAAAAAGCTTAATAATAAAAATTCCTGCTGACAAGGATTGAATGTCTACTTGACCAACATTGGGTTTGGGGGGAAAGCTGAAGTCCAAACCATTGAAATCCATCCTTCGACATGTTAAATCAAGTAATTTGATACGCAATCCACTGATTTTTCATTCAGACCATGACTTCCATCACAAATATTGGAACAACAATAAAAAATTAATGTATACATTGCTATAGTAAGATACTCTAATATCATGTGTAAAGTTGATGGTAAAAATAACATTCAAACTACATACTACGTATGCTTGGATTCTGGTTGATATAAATACCTCCCAAGCTCTTACCAGTGAAATCAACTTACAAATAGGTGACAAACATTGGGTTCAAAGGATTGACTATTAGGGTCTTGCCTTCCGATGTCGACGATGCTATCAAAAAGGGCTAAGAGGGGTCTCTTGGATGACTGTTTGAACATTCCAAACACAAGGAAAATCCTACGTGGTGGAAGGATTCATTACCTGAACATCTTAAATTAGTCCCCCCCGTCTAGATCCGGTTAAAGACTCTTCTAAACCCCTTCAAATGATTCCCTCCCAGTGGAATGAGTCACAAGCCTCTGTTCTCACTACCCAAGCAATTGATTTTGAATCATCGATGGTTGGTGCCTTGGCCCTCGTAATGATATTTTAGGGCTACATTCCACATCAAGAATCATTGAAGTTGTACTTTTGATATTCGAGGAAGATGATAAAGAGGATTGGACAGTGGTAGAAAGGAAGAAGAAAGGACACAATAAACTAAAATCCACCATTGTCTCCGGACAAGGTTTGATTCTTGTCGCTCAAATTAGTCCTATTATTGTTAATCTGGGCAAATGGCCAACTGCACAGTTGTTGGGCAGCTATGTTGAACTGTTAAGTTGTTATTTTAGCTATTTTTGAAGTCATCTGATTTGTTAAATTGATGAGGTTCTTGGCTGTTTTCTTTTGTTGTAAATTTTCCACACTTGAATCTGATACACTTTGAGCACTGTTGTAAAAGGTGTGAAGTTCATTTCGCATCTAACTATTTCCAATAACTAAATCAAACAAATAGCCACTAATGTAACGTCCTTCCTGTTCATTGAGGTAATCCCTTATACTCTATACTAATTAGGGGATTATTATTAATTAATTAGATTTTCACTTCCATTTAACTAATAAATCAATATTTAATTGATTTATCCCCTTCCTAATAGCCTGAAATCGTACTAAGCTTACATCTACCTATTATTTAATCAACCTTTGATTAATTAAAACACCCCCCAACTCCCATGACTTGCTAAGGATAAATTAAACCCTTCTAAAGTAAGGTTACACTTTAATAAAGCAACCTTATCCATTCCTAATCAATGTTTTACCTTTATCCCACATGCAAAGGGATGAAGTGTTTCCTTTATCAACATAGTAGGCTATATAAGGAGCCCTCCTTCTACCTTTATACCTACACCTAAACTTCTTAAGAGAGTAAATGCAAAGCATATAGTAAAGAGACTAAGAGCTTGCATTTTGTCTTCTTGAGAATTCACCATCTGTAAAGAGCTAAGCCATCCTAAGATGCTTGGGTCATTGTTGTCGCCAAATCACTGCACCCTCCAAATGGCTAGGATGTGAATAGGACGTTCGGTGTGATTGGGACACATGGGATCACCTCTCAAGCTGTGGGACTTGGGCTCGAGGTGAACCTCCGGAGAAGGCCGGCTTCCTCTTCCTAAACTAAGTGTTGTACTACTCCTAGTGTAACAAAAATGATTATCTAGTCCTATGCTAACATTTTCATGGGGTTTTAGGGAAAGAGATTTACAGAAATGAAACTATACTAGGGATGGTGATGCACCAAATAAAGGGTGTCTTCAGATTCAGGAAGGGTTAATTTGAAGAGGGTGTGTGCACCACAGGTCAACTTCACCTACTGCAACTTAGAGAGGGTACAAGATACCACAAACTAAGAGACACGCGTTCCCTTTGTTAAACTTTATCAGACCGAGAAATATACCAGTTTCCCAGTGAAGAAGGATGAACTCAAGAAGGGTGAACAGACACCACAACTCAACTGCATGCAATACTTCACCACTCGATAAGCACAGAACTCCAAGAACCTGCAATAGAAACTTAAACTTGCACAGTGTACCTGCAAGTATGAGAAAGGCACAAAGAAGCATAGAAGGATGAAAGGACCGAGATTAGTCACAAAACACACACTTTTATTGCTTCAATAACATGCACAATGCATCATACATTCAGAAGAGGCAATAGTTTCCATTACAGTCTTGAAGAGGAGGCTTGAAAGTTCTCTCAACACACAAGAACAACTTGCAGAAGAGAGAGGATTCTTGAAAAGTATACACTCGCCTGAGATATCTAACTGTCCAACTTGTCTGAACTATTGGAACCCTTTGAAATGAGCTTCCAACTTACATTTATAGAAGAATATGTGAGAAAGAAGAGGAAATGGTCATAATTACATTCCTAAATTGAAGGCCCATGATGTATTTATTACAGTTAGTTGAACCACCTGAGAAGGTTCCATCATGGGTCATTAATTGCCTGATGACCAAGTCTTCTCAATTAATTAAAAGAATATTTAAATAATAATAATAAATATTATTATTAAAATATTTAAATAAAAATATTAATTTAATTAACATAATGTTGGGACCCCCCCATTGACCCGTTTGACTTGAAGAGGAGGGGGGTCCATGTGGATAGAGTCTGCACATAGCCAAAGTGAGCTTCGAACTAACTCGGTGTTGCAATCGATTTTGACCCCACACTAACTCTTTCCTTGCTTTGGTAATCGGGCTCTGCATTGACCGAATGGTGAGCTATCAAACTTGATTCTTATCATTTCCTCTGTTAACTCGAGGCCATTTATGCATTCCTCGTTCAAACTTTGAAACGCACCAAGCCTCTACCATGACTGTGAGCCAATCAACCCTGAGCACTAGTGATGTAGTTTCTGAACTCGATTTCTCCAAGATCTCCTTTGCTTGTACTCACGAGCTCTTCCACTCCTGCTTTTGCCATTCTAGAAATGATTTTCTTCTTGATGATCACTTCGTGTCGTCTTACCATTCTTATGAAACTAGACAGAGCTCTATGCAACTCTTCAAATGTTGATTGAGTTCTTCTTGGCTGATTCAGCTGTACTGCGGGAATACCGAGATTTGTTCGATTCATGTTCACATTTCTGAAAAGAATGGTTTTACCACAATGCTCACGGTTCTTCCTTATCATATAACACTTGTAGTAAGAATGTTTTGGCTTTGCCATAATAAGCACAATTTGTACCTTCCAAATGATGAGAAAATGCCATTACCAATAAAGACCTAATGCTGCCATGATGATGACCAGGTTCATGCCCATAACATGTCGATAGACACCCTTAAGACTGATTTTTGGCCAAAGAGCCCTTCGGTATTTTGGCAGTGCACTCAGAAATCTCGGCTCCAATCAATAATTATGCCACTATTGGGATCTTAGTATGGCATAGGTAGCTGTGAGCTACACAATATACTCATTTTTCTCAGAAACTAAAAAGATCCTTTATGTTACAATTTGCAACACATAAAAGGAGTCCTTCAAAAAATACATTGAATAACTGGGGCAACCAAGAGGACCTTGGAAAAAATGTACAGGTAACAACCATATGAATTCTTCCTTAGTCGTGGATCAAAGCTAATAGAAATAAAGCTAGATAAAATTAGCTCGAAACTACAGTATAATCGTCCATTGTTAAAAACAAGCTTCTCTGAACCTGGTAAAAGAATACTTTTTATTGTCTGATTGAACGTACATAATGGAAGGGTATAAATATTGCCTCTGCTCTCAGAGTTTCTCGAAGAGACCATTTACAAGTAACAAGGATGTAGCAGGCAAAACGGCTGACCGGGTATTTTCAGAGTTGACCTTCACATTCAATTCGTTTCTAGGAGAAAACAATGCCGAGCAATATGAATCGTTTCATTCTGCATCGTAATAAACCTTCATCTCCTGATTCATGGAAATTTTATGAAGCCTTGAATAGCGTGACTCCAATCCATCGTACATGGCAGTGAATATTTGTTTCTACCCTGTAGTTGAAGCACTGGGAGTTTCTACTATACTGTCAACACCTACTTGCCTGTGCGTGGGAGTTTGTCTCGGGAATTGTCAAAACTGTTGATCATTCAAACAACCTTTGTTTGGAAACAAATTGACGGCATTTTCTTTCCAGACTGCGACCTTTGATCGTTTAATCCACTCGGATTGACACGTTTCTAACTGCATCATTCTTATTCACCATTTTCCACTCGCCACTCGGTCATCAACTTCCTCGTGGTTACTCGTACAAAGACTCAGACCACGTTTAAACTCGTGCGGAAGCTTTCATGAAGATCACCATCGTCATGATCTCCACTTGGCAACTGATCTGATCTCCTCCCATTCACGAAGTTTCTTCTTTGGTTTCAACCATCCCAAATTTCCACGCTTGGCGGTTGCTCCTATATTTCCCAAATTTCCATGGCCTTGGACAAGATAACTCGAGGCCCGGCCTTTATGCCGGCAACCTTGTGCAAGTTCGCATCCCTTACTCCAATTGACCATACCTTGCCACCATGTCTGGGAGTTAACAGCTTGGCCTGCCATTCATGAAAATCCACTTGGAAATCATAGTGAAATATTTCCCATGCATGGAAATATCATTCGACTTGCCATGACACTAGATCATTATTGCTGATACGCCACTGCAGCCGCGTAGAGAATAAACTTTATTCAGAAAAAGTGGCCTCCAGAGTAGAAATTTTGACATACCGCAGGGTGATCCCAAGGAACAGTTTATGTTGATCCATTGCCATCTTCTAATTAACCACTCTACAGCTCTTTGAAGTTGATTCCTGAAAATCTTTCCCCTTGAATTTTTCAGGAAAGATTCAAATTTTAGTTGATTTGTCTCACCTTAAAAATTTGATAAACCATCTGTTCCATGAAAATCGATGCAAACTCTTGAGGCAAGTTTTGCACATGAGAAACTGAGGACTTGTTACAATGTTTGCAAGCTTGGCCTATACCAGTGCAGCTACATGGGTTTGATAAGTAGAACTTTATCAGATGAATCTACAATCTACCTGAAGTAGGAGTGTTAACCTTTAATGACATTGCCACAATTTATCCAACCTATGAATGTTGGTTTAATTATCCCTGATGCTTCTGGTCTGCATGCGAGCGACATCATATCGAGTCGTATGTATGGCAATTTTCCCTCATTCATCATTAAGTATGATTACACGAGATAAACTTTAGTTGAGTTTCTCCCTTTACACTAATTGGAAAGTCTTCCATTAAGAAGGGCTCGATCTATCTTAGACTAATTTTGCTCCATGATTAATTAGATTGTCCCTTCATATTCCAACAAGGAAGCATCAATCTCTCCATGTTGAATTAAACCGAGTCGAGCTCATCATTTCTCTGCCTCATTGAGCTAACCATCGAAACATTCCGCTCCTATCGAGATAATCACTTTTGACAAGCCAAACTTGGACAACCGAACTTACATTTCCTACTCATGAACTCATCTAAGGCTTGTGATCTAAGGTTATGACCGAGTTAGGATAAGGCAACAATCCTCTAATGACTCGTCTCTTTATTCCCGATTTGAGAACTGTTTAGCTCCTTTACCGAGCGAGATGGAGCTTATCGAACTCCTCGATAGCTCACCATTCTAAGAGAAAAAATGAGCTATCTCACCTGATGACCAAGAGTGGGTCCTTGGGACCAATGTCATGATTTGATCATAATGAAGGCCCTGTTTTCCAATTTTTCCATGTGCGTAAAATTGGATAACAAGTCACATGGGAGGGTCAAAAGGGTCTTGTTCCCAACTTTGATTAGCCCCCATTCCTAGGTTCTTAAGCATTAAGGACAACTATTTTGATAGCCATGGAGCTTACTTAGGTCCATTCATTTATTTGTTGTTAGAGAATAGAGGAGTTTAGATATTTAGCATAGTTAGATTTCAAATTTTGTATTGATGAATGTTAGCATCTAACCCTTGCATTAATTCTTATCATGATGGTGTTTATGCTTTGTTTTAGCTAAATGTAGACTATTTTAGGTGGTAGTTCTTTCTTCATTTGATTTAGCATTAAAAAAGTATACATGCACACATTTGGCATGCCCGGTGGGACTCTACTCCATTGTCCTTTGCACTTAATTTCAAGTTTTTGTAGTTAAGTTTTATTTTTGGTTACTAACCCTCTTTTACACATGTTGATCTAACTTGTTTTTCTTAACTTGTTTTGTTGAGTTTGCATGTGTTGAGGTTTTTCCTTGTAGGTATAAAGGAGGTGAAGTGCTGTCAAAATTGGAATTGATGGGAAAATTTCAAGATATCTCCATGTTTTCATTTTTAGAGCTTACTTTTTCAACATTCTACATGCTAGTTTTGTCAATTTCTTGAAAATTTTAAATTCTTGAGCATGTAGGTTAGTGTTTGATAGTGCTGAGTCTTCTATTTACATATTAATGTGGTGGGTTGCTTTCAAAATTTAATCTTGGTGAGAAAATTTCAAGATTTCATCATGTTTTCATTTTTAGAGCTTACTTTTTCATCATTCTACATGCTAGTTTTGTCAATTTCTTGAAAATCTTAAATTCTTGAGCATGTATGTTAATGTTTGATAGCGTTGAGTCTTCTATTCATATATTAATGTGATGGGTTGTTGTCAAAATTGAATCTTGGTTGGAAAAATTTGCCCATTTTGCAGATTAAGGGACGTTTTTTTTGACATTTTTTGAGTGCATGTCAAGTGCATACCCATGAGCATAAGAGCATATGTGTAACCCATCTTCCGAAGGCCATAAATTTTGCTCCCGAACTCGAAATGACTCCATTTTTTTGCGTTGGAAAGGTATTGAAGTTAAATATGCAATGAAAACATAAATTTTGGATTTATACTTACAAAATTGTAGGTTTTTCTGTTATTTTAAAACTGGTCATTTTCTAACATGTCTAATGTTTTGATGAATGTTGTATTTCCATGCTTACTCGATTTAGACCAAAGCGTGTGTATGCTCTTCTCTTGCACCTTTTGGTGATCTTGAGAATCAAAAACAACTTTGATCTCTATCTTTTTAACATTGGGATTAAACTTGGAAATTTGATTATTCATTTTGCTTAAGGGAATGAACCTTTTACAAAGTATTTTTCAATGGTCCTTTGATTTGAAGTTTTCCATTTCTATATAGTTGGGATAAAGTTTGTGTATGCTCTTCTCTTGCACCTTAGGGTGATCTTGAGAATCAAAAGCAACTTTAGTCTTCATTTTATAACATTTGGTAAATTGGAAACTTCATTTGGTAAATTGGAAACTTCATCTTTCACTTTTGGTTTAAGGGAATGAACATTTATCAAGAATTTTGTATGGTTCATTGATTGAAAAGATTTTCTTTACTTTTTAGTTGGATTATTTGTTGTGTATGCTCTTCTCTTGCATCCTTGGATGATCTTGAGAATCAAAAGCAACTCTTAATCCTCTTTTAAATAATGTGATTTTCTTGGAGAACTACTAACGCTTGAGTGCAGGACCTAAAAATGCTTGTCAAAGAAAGGAGGAACCAAAACAAAATCAAAAACTACTAATACAGTTGTTATACAGGTTGCCAAAAGGTGTTCAAGCAAACCACACCTAATTAAACAAGATAAAAAGAACAACATATTCAAAACACTGTATTGCAGGTTTCAGAAAAGGGTACGTCCCTCTCCGCTCAACTGGAACATAACCCCTTTGGCATAACGCCTTAAGCTACAACAATGGGGGTGGTTCCAGGAACCCTAAAGTAGTCCACGCAAGAGGGAACCTTGTGGATAAAATAGGAAGTGCTCCGCACTACCTACTTGACTAGTGATTCCTTTGTGAGATAGCGTTACAAGTTGTCCGTTGTGGCGACCCCAGTGATAGTACATGTAGACGCACTAGTTGCCTACTGTTCTTGAAGGGGGTAAAGTAAAGCCGAGATACTCCCAAACTAGTCAGTGTGACTTTTTGGGTAAATCACGCTCGCTCGTGGCAACTTTGTAACACCTAGGTTTAGAAAACAACCTAGGAGAATATACTTTGGCTAGGATCCCACTTTGACCATTTAAAACAGTGTTGAGTTGTGAACCATTTTTTTTGAGGAAACGTGTGACGTGTTACTTTTGCCTAGTTTTTACTTGCCTTAGGGCGAGGTGAAACTCTGCCGAAGTGAGGCTAGCATTTTTCATCTTTTTTTTTTGATTTACTTCCTTCACATTCTTTTGACACTTTGTTGATCAAAAGAAGGGTGACTACCTTTGTGTTACCAATCGACTGTTTCTCCACTTTTATGTCCGTTTACGCCCATCCATGTTTGCGGCTGGGTTAGTTAAATGTCTAAAGTGTGGAGGTGTTTTCATATCATTGGTAGCCATTGTGATCTTGATACCCATGTCAAGGTCGTCATTGTAGTTAGGCGTGATTCATCACCGCAGACTTCCTTTGAAGAGTTACCTTGTTTGTATCGTATCACTACAATTAAGATACTTACGTCTTGTTTCTTGTAAACATGACATAAGTACCTATATTGTGGGTTATGTTGCACACATTTTAACACATTCCTAGCTATACTTTGACTTGGTTTGTTTTCAAACATTACCCAAATCTTCAAAGGTGCTACTTACTATTTTTGCGTGTTATATCAATACCACTTTGATATAATATCTTCACTTTCTCCGCAAAGTGGGTTAACATATCTTGGTTGGTGTGGTTGTGTCATTACAATTGTAATCCTCACTTTTTGACATTTAGGTCTTTCAAGTTTGAGCTTGCTCATCATGGTATCCTTTGATTGGGAGATCGCATTACTTTTGTTAATACTTATGCCTTGTTCATTTTGAACTTGACATAAGTGAAAACATCTTGTTGATCATCTTTTATCATTTTGCACACACATTTTCATAGGGTGCATTTCCTTGTTGATTGGCTTTGTGTTTCACACTTGCATGATTGTTCCTTGTGATTATTCATTCAGAAAACTTATTTTCTAGGACAATCCCTTTCGATCTCATCGATATTGTGTCATCATGATGTCTATTTTCCTTAGACCTTCTTCAGAAAATCACGCACGCATCTCCATACTTACAAAATGTCTAGTTGGTTGTCCTTATGCTACCCAAATTGACATGTCACTTCCTTCCCTTTGAAGGAGTTCCATCACACTATCTAGATCTAGACATTTGTGCTTAAAACAATGCCAAAAATGACTAACTATCATGCGGTTCCCCATACTTACAAAAATACAGAACCTAGGTTTAGCAATTCAAATCAAAAGATTCCCATTACAACTAAACCTCATTTGGTTCTTCGTGCTAGAGAGCCCATACGGGTAACTCGTTCCCCACCTTCATCTCATAGTCGGTGGTATGATTTGGACACTTCTGATCCAAATTATTATTCGAGTTCCCCCCACTCTTCTTCTAATTCTAATCCAAACATTTCCTCTTCTTCTGAGGATTCCAATCCAAATATTTCCTCTGACTCTTCTGAGGATTCAGATCCAAACTACTATTCAGATTCATCTAATTGACTCCTAAGTATAATGTGACTCCTATCTTTACAATCCTCTTCATCAACATTTAATATGACTCTTACATCACAGTCCTCCCTTTCTTCGTAGGACCCCTTTTATCAGTCACCTCAATGACGTCTTCTTCCTTTGAAGATACACGTGACTCCAAATCCCTCCAATCAAACATATAATACAATTCTTGAATCGCGGTCCTCTCTTTCTTTCATCAGGACCCTTCACAGGACCCTTTCATCATTCATCTAATGCGATTCTTGAATCACAGTCCTCCCCTTCTTTGCAGGACCTTCTTCATCAATCACCCCCAATAAATCTTCCTTCTTTGAAGATTCGTGTGACTCAAAGTCCTTCGAGAAATGTCTAAATCGACCCATGCATCACAATCTATAGACTTTGGACTTAATCCTACTATTTTACATACGACATACCATTGTATAGGTAGGTCCACACCACCTTCTTCTACTCCTGAGACATCTAGCTACACATCTTCTTCATCCCCCACATCATCTTCTTCTATCAATCATCATTAAACATCTTCTAAGTCTTCCACACCAAGTGAACCTCTTTCTTCCAATCAACCCCTGGTGGTCGATCAACAACTCATACCGATTGATCTCTTTCAGAATGAAGAAACAATCAGGGCATTTATAGGGGCATATGAAGATATTCCTTTAGTAGATTACGAAAAAGGATTCTCTTTAGACTTTGATGCATCTGCATATTGTGAGGAAAAGGTTGATTCTTTTTATCAAGAAATGGAGGAAGAGCCTCAGATCATGCAACTTGATCCTCCTCTTATTCTTCCATCTTCACATTCTTCATTATGTGATGAAACTCCTTGGTCTTGCATTGATCCATGGCCTATCTTCTCATCACCCAATCACTCTTTATCTATCATAATTCCTCAATCACAATCTCTTATGGGGTCAACGCCAAGTAGCCCTTCATCTTCATCTAGGTGTGGGTCACCTTCTAGTAGCCCTCCCTCTGCTATTTGTGGGACATTTTTGAGTAGCCCACTATCTTCTATTCTTGGGGCACATCTAACTAGCCCCTTATCTTCTATGTATGGATCACCCCCGGGTAGTCCATCATCTTCTATTCTTGGGCCACATGGTAGCCATCATCTTACATCTATGGGTCACGTCCTAGTAGCCCTTCTTCTTCTATTCTTGGGCCACATCCTAGTAGCCCTTCTTCTTCTATCTATGGGTCACATCCTAGTAGCCCTTCTTCTTCTATTCTTGGGCCACATCCTAGTAGCCCTTTCACCTTCTATCTATGGCTCACCTCCTAGTAGCCCATCTTCTTCAATTCTTGGACCGTATCCTTTTCATCTATCACATATTTCTTCTATCAATGGTTGTGGCAAGCCCACTCAGCTATCTTCCTCATCATCAATCAGTAAATGGTCGCCACATTCTTCTCCTTCTCAAGGATCATATCCATTTCATCCATCACATTATCTTATAAGAAACCCAAACAGGTTCATTTATCACATCAGGTCTAAACTTCCAAGAGTTCAAAATCTTCCCAACAACTTGGAACAATCTCAAGCTTATAAATCAAGCAGATTCAAGAAGCACATCAAATAACCATCAAGTATAAAGCTCCCAAAAGTCAAATAAACCTCTAGATAGGGAATCTCAAGCTTCAAGCATACACCAAAACCCATGTTATGGGATAAATCACAGTCCTTTGTTGAGTGTGAATCCATGTTTTAAGTATTTTAGAAATCAAAAAGAAAAATCATAGTCATTTGTTGAGTGTGAACTCACCACGATCATTGAGATTGGAGAAAACATGACTCTTGATAAACAAACATGCCTAGTCTCCCTTATCAAGGAAGTCGCAAACATTGTTGTTGGATCTTACCACACAGAGTGACTCTGTTAGTTCCAACCTCTTAAAACTATCAAAAATCTAAAATAAAAAACAATTCAAAAATACAAAAAACAAAAATTGAAAAAAACACAACAAAAATCAAAGGAACAAAGATCAAACATTGCAATCAGGTATTGCGTACACATGGATGTTTCTTTCTTCCCTTCCTTGCTATTCTTCTGAAAGTCTTCCTACCATTTTCATCCCTTCGGTGATATTTTGGTTAGCTTATTCACATGCATTTTGTGACATTTATCTCTATGGTATCTGTTTGACCCTGGTCTTTTATCACCTTGGTAAATTAAAGAACGACTGACCTCTTAGAGATCCTATCACATTCAACATCTAATAAACTTGTTGCGAAGAAATTTTGGACATATTTGTTGACACTAGCCAATGTCATCATCACAATCACTTCCACATCCTTCCATAAAGCCATCTGTGGTTCTTAACCCCTTGTCAAAACAAGCAAGACAGCTGAAATTAGTTTTCAGAAAGCAAAAGAATCAAAATCAATCAAAAAAATCAAAAGCTAAAGGCTACAAAGCAAAAGCACATTGATATATAACTCTCTCTTGGGGTATTTCCAATATCTCTCCTAGGGCTATGGATGCCTAACTGGCAGTAGAGCAATGTTGCGATTAGAATCAAATACATCTCCGTCGGGGCTATGGATGCCTGGCTGGCAGCGGAGCAATGTATGACTATCCTTTCACCCTTCAATCACAAATCACAAAATCACCTTTCAAAATAAATCATTCCTACACATTGGCTAGGGTGTCTTCACTTGTTGTCTATTAAATCTTCACTTCAAGAGGTAATAAATTCCACGTGCACACACTGGATCTCTATGAGTAAACAGGATTAGTATGTTACCAAGTGTCTTTTTTGGACCTTGTTCAGACTCTTACTCTAGTCCATATCTCGTCTCACGATTTTTGCCTTTGGCTAATCACTTCTTCATCGTGAGGCTTCTAAGCTACATTCATATCATTCACATCATTCTTCTACTTCGTTCAGAACATCCATGTGTATAAGATTACTTTTTTCCATGTTTTCAGACACCTTTGTCCCCTTTCACAAAAACAATCTTCTCCTTCCTTTCTATCATGTGCTTTTAGGCCAACTTACGTTGGGGGCATCCTTGCTTCTTCCCAGCACTTCATTGGTTTATGTTCATCATCATGTTGAACCTATCCATAATGGCCTTGGGTCCCACTTCTACCTGTGAAGAGTTTACCTTTGAATACTCCCACCTAATCGTTGGGGAATTTTTGCATCTTCACCTTTCTGGTACGCATGTGGCCTTATGCCCTTGTACATCCCATCTATCGCTAGGGGCATCCACGCTTTTCCTTGTCTTCCTGTACATAGTTTCATAAAACTTTCAAAATCAACCAAAACATTCAAATATGTTAGAAAAAAAAATCATCAAAAAAACATTCAAATATGTTTCAAAAAACTTCTAAAAATTGAAAATCATCCTACAAAACGTCACTCTTTGGTTCTCACTTGTTCATGTGTGTGACTTGTGGATCATCTTGATCTACCTCCATCAACAAAAGCTAGGCTGCTTACTTCATCTGTACTCTGGGGCACAACGAGTTGCCTGGTACTGTTTCGTAGTGCACATTGCTTTTCCATTGGACCCAAGTGTCCTCCATTATTCCCCTCACATGTATCCTTGCTTGGGGCACCATCATCAACCCTTTTCGTTAATTTGCATAGGTTGTAACTGAAGCTTGATAATAAAAACATTATATTATGTATCTCTGTTAGTTTAGCTTGTTTACTTTCTTGTATTGCATTACATTTTGTATGTTGCATGGAGTTAGGCATCTTTCACTTTCTTGTATTGCATTGCATTTTGTATGTTGCATGGAGTTGGTGTTTTCAGCAATGGACAATTGTTCGTAGTATGGATTTTCATGTCATTCTACCTTTGTCGTATGCTTATATTTTTCATAAGGACCGATGATGTAGCTCTTATGGCAATATGATGACATCAAAATTGTTCCAAACAAGTGGCTAGAGGCTAAGCTCTTCTCTCCCCTCCTCCATATTTCTTCTACATCACTTTCCTCTCACCCCTAATTCTTCCATCTTACCGGGGCATTTGCCTCTTCCCATTCTTCTATCTATCTCTCACCTTTTTCGATCGTCGATCGATCTTCCTTCATCACCCCATCGACACTCGAGGGGGCATCTCTCCCTCCTACTAATTTTTCTTCTATCCCTTCAAAATTTCTACTTGTCTACTATCTTTGAAGTGGCATCACTTACACCACCCCAAAGAGGGGCAAATGTAGACACCCATAATTACGCCCAAGCAATTTAAATACTTAAATTGCACTAATTATCTCCCTTCTCGCAAATTGATGACATATCATCAAAAGCACTCATTTTCCCTCATATCATCATTAATTAATTACACTAAGCTAATTAATTAAGTTTCCCTATCCAACAAATACCCTAATTAACGACCTTCCGTTAATAAATCACCCCTTCTACCTAGACTAATTAATTATTATTAATTAATTAGCTTTCCCTTCCATTTAACCAATAAATCAATATTTAATTGATTTAATCCCCTTCTAATAGCCTAAATCGTACTAATATTCCTCTAATTAGCTTCTATAAGCTTACATCTACCTATTAGTTAATCACCTTTGATTAATTAAAACACCCCCCAACTCCCATGACTTGCTAAACATAAATTAAACCCTTCTAAAGTAAGGTTACCTTTAATAAAGCAACCTTATCCATTCCTAATCATGTTTTACCTTTATCCCACATTCAAAGGGATGAAGTGTTGAATCCTTTATCCTTTGGGCTATATAAAGAGCCCTCCCTACCTTTTTACTTACTCCTAAACTCCTTAGAGAGCAAATGCAAAGCATATAGCAAAGAGACTAAGAGCTTGCACCTTGCCCTTTTGAGAGTTCATCATCTTGAAGAGTTAAGCCTCTTTCTTAAGTGCTTAGGTCATATGGGAGGTGTCAAAAGGGTCTTGTAGCCCAACTTTGATTAGCCCCATTCCTAGGTTCTTGGAACATTAAGGACAACTATTTTTGATAGCCATGGAGCTTACTTAGGTCCATTCATTTATATTTGTTAGAGAATAGAGGATATTTAATATTTAGCATTGTTAGTTTCAAGTTTTGTATTGATGAATGTTAGCATCTAACCCTTGATTTATTCTTATCATGATGGTGTTTATGATGCTTTGTTTAATTAGCTAAATTAAGAACTATTTTAGGTGGTTAGTTCTTGCTTACATTAGATTTAGTTTAAAAAAGTACACATGCACACATTTGGCATGCCCGGTGGGACTTACTCCATTGTCCTTTGCACTTAATTTCAAGTTTTTGTAGTTAAGTTTCATTTTTGGTTACTAACCCTCTTTTACACATGTTGATCTAACTTGTTTTTCTTAACTTGTTTTGTTGAGTTTGCATGTGTTGAGTCTTCCTTGTAGGTATAAAGGAGGTGAAGTGCTGTCAAAATTGGAATTGATGAGAAATTTTCAATTTCTTGATTTCTCCATGTCTTTTTAACATTCAAAATTTAATCTTGGTGAGAAAATTTCAAGATTTCATCTTTTTCATTTTTAACATTCATTTTACATGCTAGTTTTGTCAATTTCTTGAAAATTTTAAATTCTTGAGCATGTAGGTTAGTGTTTGATAGTGCTGAGTCTTCTATTTACATATTAATGTGGTGGGTTGCTGTCAAAATTTAATCTTGGTGAGAAAATTTCAAGATTTCATCATGTTTTCATTTTTAGAGCTTACTTTTTCATCATTCTACATGCTAGTTTTGTCAATTTCTTGAAAATCTTAAATTCTTGAGCATGTATGTTAATGTTTGATAGTGTTGAGTCTTCTATTCATATATTAATGTGATGGGTTGTTGTCAAAATTGAATCTTGGTTGGAAAAATTTGCCCATTTTGCAGATTAAGGGACGTTTTTTTTGACATTTTTTGAGTGCATGTCAAGTGCATACCCATGAGCATAAGAGCATATGTGTAACCCATCTTCCGAAGGCCATAAATTTTGCTCCCGAACTCGAAATGAATCCATTTTTTTTTGCGTTGGAAAGGTATTGAAGTTAAATATGCAATGAAAACATAAATTTCAGGATTTATACTTACATAGAAGTTTTAGGTTTTTCTTTATTTTAAAACTGGTCATTTTCTAACATGTCTAATGTTTTGATGAATGTTGTATTTCCATGCTTACTCGATTTAGACCAAAGCGTGGTATGCTCTTCTCTTACACCTTTTGGTGATCTTGAGAATCAAAAACAACTTTGAGGTTCTATCATTTTTAACATTGGGATTAAACTTGAAAATTTGATTATTCATTTTGCTTAAGGGAATGAACCTTTTACAAAATATTTTTCAATGGTCCTTTGATTTGAAGTTTTCCATTTCTATATAGTTGGGATAAAGTTTGTGTATGCTCTTCTCTTGCACCTTAGGGTGATCTTGAGAATCAAAAGCAACTTTAGTCTCCATTTTATAACATTTGGTAAATTGAAAACTTCATCTTTCACTTTTGGTTTAAGGGAATGAACAAATTTATCAAGAATTTTGTATTTTCATTGATTGAAAAGATTTTCTTTACTTTTTAGTTGGATTATTTGTTGTGTATGCTCTTCTCTTGCATCCTTGGATGATCTTGAGAATTAAAAAGCAACTCTTAATCCTCTTTTAAATAATGTGATTTTCTTGGAGAACTACTAAATGCTTGAGTGCAGGACCTAAAAATGCTTGTCAAAGAAAGGAGGAATCAAAACAAAATCAAAAACTACTAATACAGTTGTTATACAGGTTGCCAAAAGGTGTTCAAGCAAACCACACCTAATTAAACAAGATAAAAAGAACAACATATTCAAAACATTGTATTACAGGTTTCAGGAAAAGGGTACGTCCCTCTCCGCTCAACTGGAACATAACCCCTTTGGCATAACGCCTTAAGCTACAACAATGGGGGTGGTTCCAGGAACCCCAAAGTAGTCCACGCAAGAGGGAACCTTGTGGACGAAATGGGAAGTGCTCCGCACTACCTACTTGACTAGTGATTCCTTTGTGAGATAGAGTTACAAGTTGTCCGTTGTGCGACACCAGTGATAGTACACGTAGATGCACTAGTTGCCTACTGTTCTTGAAGGGGGTAAAGTAAAGCCGAGATACTCCCAAACTAGTCAGTGTGACTTTTTGGGTAAATCGTGCTCGCTCGTGGCAACTTTGTAACACCTAGGGCGAGAGAACCACCTAGGAGAATATACTTTGGCCAGGAGCCCACTTTGACCATTTAAAACAGTGTTGAGTTGTGAACCTTCTTTCATTGAGAAATGTGTGACGTATTACTTTCGCCTAGTTTTTACTTGCCTTAGGGTGAGGTGAAACTCTGCTGAAGTGAAGCTAGCATTTTTCATCATTTTTTTTGATTTACTTCCTTCACATTCTTTTGACACTTTGTTGATCAAAAGAAGGGTGACTACCTTTGTGTTACCAATCGATTGTTTCTCTCACTTTTATGTCCATTTACGCCCATCCATGTTTGCGGCTGGGTTAGTTAAATGTCTAAAGTGTGTGGAGGCATTTTCATGTCATTGGTAGCCATTGTGATCTTAATACCCATGTCAAGATCGTCATTGTAGTTAGGATTGGTTCATCATGCGGATTTCCTTTGACATGTTACCTTGTTTGCATTGTCTCACTACAATTAAGATACTTACGTCTTGTTTCTTGTAAACATGATCTAAGTGTACCTATATTGTGGGTTACGTTGCACACATTTTTAACACATCCTAGTATACTTTGACTTTTTTGTTCGGTTCAAACATTACCTCAAATTTCAAAGAGTGCTAGGTGTTACTTTTTTGTGTGTTATATCAATACCACTTTGATACTAATACTTCACTTTCTCGCAAAGTGGGTTAACATATCTTGGTGATATTGTTGTGTCATTCACAAATTACAATTGGCACTTTTTGAGATATAGGTCTTGTTGGTTGTTGAACTTGTCATGGTATATTTGATTGGGAGATCACATTGACTTTTGTTAATACTTACGCCTTGTTCATTTCCTTGAACTTGACATAATATTGACAAACATCTTGTTGATCATCTTTGCATCACATTTTCATATGGTGTATTTCCTTGTTGATTGGCTTTGTGTTTCACACTTGCATGATTGTTCCTTGTGATTATTCATTCAGAAAACTTATTTTCTAGGACAATCCCTTTTTATCTCATCGATATTGCATCATCATGATGTCTATTTTCCTTAGACCTTCTTTGGAAAATCATGCACGCATATCAATACTTACGAAATGTCTAGTTGGTTGTCCTTATGCTACCCAAATCGACATGTCACTTCCTTCCCTTTGAAGGAGTTCCATCACACTATCTAGATCTAGACATTTGTGCTTAAAACAGTGCCAAAAATGACTAACTATCGTGCGGTTCCCCATACTTACAAAAATATGGAACCTAGGTTTAGCAATTCAAATCAAAAGGATTCCCATTACAACTAAACCTCGTTTGGTTCTTCATGCTAGAGAGCCCATACAGGTAACTCATTCCCCACCTTCATCTCATAGTCGGTGGTATGATTTGGACACTTCTGATCCAAATTATTATTCGAGTTCCCCCCACTCTTCTTCTAATTCTAATCCAAACATTTCCTCTTCTTCTGAGGATTCCAATCCAAATATTTCCTCTGACTCTTCTGAGGATTCAGATCCAAACTACTATTCGGATTCCTCTAATTCGACTCCTAAACTACTATGGTCCATATAATAGGATCCTCTTCATGAATCATCTAATGCGACTCTTATGTCGCGGTCCTCCCTTTCTTCGCAGGACCCCTTTTATCAGTCACCCCAATGACGTCTTCTTCCTTTGAAGATACATGACTCCAAATCCCTCCAATCAGAAGTATAATACAATTCTTGAATCGCGGTCCTCTCTTTCTTCACAGGACCCATAGACCCCTTTTCATCATTCATCTAATGCATGATGCTTGAATCATAGTCCTCCCCTTCTTTGCAGGACCTTCTTCATCAATCACCCCCACAAAATATTCCTTCTTTGAAGATTTGTGTGACTCAAAGTCCTTTGAGACAAACATCTAAATCGACCCATGCATCACAATCTATAGACTTCAGACTTAATCCGACTATTTTAAATATGACATACCATTGTATAGGTAGGTCCACACCACCTTCTTCTACTCCTGAGACATCTAGCTACACATATTCTTCGTCCCCCACATCATCTTCTTCTATCAATAATCATCAAACATCTTCTAAGTCTTCCACACCAAGTGAACCTATTTCTTCCAATCAACCCCTAGTGGTCGATCAAAAAATCATACCGATTGATCTCTTTCAGAATGAAGAAACAATTAGGACATTTATAGGGGCATATGAAGATATTCCTTTAGCAGATTACGAAAAAAGATTCTCTTTAGACTTTGATGCATTTGCATATTGTGAGGAAAAGGTTGATTCCTTTTATCAAGAAATGGAGGAAGAGCCTCAGATCATGCAACTTGATCCTCCTCTTATTCTTCCATCTTCACATTCTTCATTATGTGATGAAACTCCTTGGTCTTGCATTGATCCATGGCCTATCTTCTCATCACCCAATAACTCTTTGTCTATCATAATTCCTCAATCACAATCTCTTATGGGGTCACGCCAAGTAGCCCTTCATCTTCATCTAGGTGTGGGTCACCTTCTAGTAGCCCTCCCTCTTCTATTTGTGGGACATTTTCGAGTAGCCCACTATCTTCTATTCTTGGGGCACATCCAACTAGCCCCTTGTCTTCTAGGTATGGATCACCCCCAGGTAGTCCATCATCTTCTATTCTTGGGCCACATCCTAGTAGTCCATCATCTTACATCTATGGGTCACGTCCTAGTAGCCCTTCTTCTTCTATTCTTGGGCCACATCCTAGTAGCCCTTCATCTTCTATTTATGGGTCACATCCTAGTAGCCCTTCTTCTTCTATTCTTGGGCCACATCCTAGTAGCCCTTCATCTTCTATCTATGGCTCACCTCCCAGTATCCCATCTTTCTTCAATTATTGGACCGTATCCTTTTCATCATCACATATTTCTTCTATCAATGGTTGTGGCAAGCCCACTACCATCATCATTCTATCATCAATCGTAAATGTTCACATTCTTCTCCTTCTCAAGGTCAGAAAATTCAAGCGTTAGCTTATAAGAAACCCAAACAGTTTCATTAATCAAGCTTAGATCAAAACTGCAAAGAGCTCTATAGCTCCCAACAAATCAAAAAATCTCAAAATTCTAAATCAATCCACGCTTGAATCTAGTCCATTGACACATCTCCTTCAACACTCTACATAATTATCAAGTACGCATCTCTATCTACTTTATGTTACCAAGCTTTCTGCTCACCAACATAAAGTTGGGGCAATTGTAGACACAAATATTATACATTAGACAATACTTAGCATAGTCTTATACTACTATTTAGAAGGTTCTCAAGTGTACAAAGTAATAATTAATCCCACCTTTTGGCAACCTTTTTCTCATCTTTTATTTTATCTTTCCCACGTATTTCCAGATGCCTATCATCCCATTTCATGACCATTCTGACATTCTAACTTGAAATCAGGGCACCCCAAGGTGCCCTAGTCCCATTCCGGGAGCCCCGGTCTATGCACAACCTCTCCTGCTTATTTTTGGGTCACTTCTAGCTGTCAGTCATCCTTATCTTCTTCTCATTTGAGCTTTTCGGGATTAATTACAAGTTTAATCTTGAGAGACCTATAAATATAAAGTTATAAGACCATAATAAGGGTCCTAGGTCATTACATTTTATCATGAATATCACTCCATCTAGGGCTACATCCATTACATCACTTGCATCCACAGAGTGTCATGCATTCAAGCTAGGAGATCTACATCACACACACTTCATATGGGAAGGGATTATGTTCTATTCCATGTACACATGGTACTTACATTTCTATAGCTATTTTTTCTCACTACTTCACAAAGTGTGATAACACGAGAGCACCTAGGGCACAACACACACACACACACACACACACACACACACACACACACACACACACACACACACACACACACACACACACAAGAACTACATCAGGGTCTATAATATAGTACAACAATCAGTGATAAGTCCACTATTTTGGTGGCTGAGGTTAGTCTGACCCATTAATATGCATCTTTTATTTTTCTAGGGTTTGATACTTCTCCTTGCATTACAGGCCATCTTACAATACATCTAACGAATCCAGCATGACAGATAGAGAGTATTCAGAGACACTTAAGAACCATACCAAATTAGGTTTTTGAGCATTTACGTTGTTTTGAGCACCTAGACTACAGACCAAGGCACCCTAGGGTGCCCCAGTACACTCCCAGGTGCATGTGTCATCTCAGACAATCAATATCTTCCCTTTATAGGGTCCTTGAGTTTTCATTTACACTGACAAGTTCTAGTTCCATACCTGCAACAACCTGCGATAGTCACCATCAATCAGTTAAGTCGTCTTTTCTTCCTTGCTTGTATAATCAGGGTTTTATCTCATTTAATTTAATTATTTAGAATCATTTAATATTATCTTTATTACATTTTATTTCATACTACTTTAGTTCATTTAAAATGTTTTAGTCCTCCTAATTATATTAACATTAATACCCTAAACATCCCTTAGGCCATGTATGAAACCCTTATTTTTGTTAATCATTTTGGTTAACCTAACGTGTATATTCTTCACTTGTCCCTTTCTCATACAGTTAGGTTCTCCTTCATACCTTTTTCTTTTATGCCCATTACTCATAGTGGTCACTTCAGACTTCTTCACTATTGTGAACTTTGTTCTCCTCTCTATCATCCCTTTAGCTCCGTGACAGATATACCCTCCTCCATGGTTTAAAATTCCTTATATGCCTCTACCTAAGTTCCTCTACATGTAATTGAAACCACCATTAGTGAAAAATATCATGACGAAGACACTAACTTTGTCCAAGAATGGCTTGATGTTATTACTAATTTTTTCCAAGCTTTGCATGAAATTCTCGCTCATCTCCCTCATGTTTTATATGCTCTGCTTGCTGGTCAAGGATCCCATGAGGCATCACTCCCCATCTCTTCTGCCCATATGGTCTCTACACCTCCCGCTTCCACTCCCCCTATTGCGACTACTTTCCTTCCGGCTCCCCATGGTGCCTCTAATATTCCACTTGGCTCCTCATCTCATACCCCTGATCTAACATCATTATATCATGATCTCCAAAATCAAATCCGAAATTTGAAAGTTACTACCATTCAAGAACCTCTATCGATTGATTCCACTTTTGTGCCATCTATCACTTCTTACCCATTCTTGCATAACTTCACCGCTCCCAAATTGCCCATCTTAAAAGGCCACGGTGACCCACGAGAGAACCTTCATGCTTTTCATGTCACATGTCTTGACTATGCTGATGATCATACTATTCTTGCTAAGTTATTTCCATATATTCTATAGGACTATGTGATGCATTGGTTCTACAACTTGCTAGTCCATTCGGTAATCTCTTTTTCCCATTTGGTTGACACTTTTCTCACATATTTTTCCATCAATATTGGTTCCACCCTCTCTTATGCCTTGCTCGCCCAGCTTAAGCAATGCTCCAATGAATGATTCCTCGATTATATCTTATGATACAAAACTAATCATGCCAAAATGACTAATTTTTTTGCTAATTCTGAGTTATAATATTTATTTATACAAAGCCTTTTACCACCCCTCTATGAAAGTGTTATGTTTGAAACCTTTTCTTCTTTTGACCAAATGTGTCATACTCTTAAGATTCATGAATCTAAGCTTCTCTCTATGGGGAAACTAAAGTATTAGGAACAATCCTCATCCTCCTATCGTTTTCCAACCAAGACACCATTTAAACCCTCTATGTTAAGCCTATCAACACTAAAATCATAGTCAACATTGTTAAACCTTCTAAGGAGACACCATCCCAACCGCCTCGAAATTTTTTTACCAACCTCCCTATGACACCACACCTCATCTTGCAACAAATCCTTGATAGAAACCTCATCACCCTCCCACTACCACTTGAGTTAGACCCCTCACGACCTAAAGGATGCAATTACAATGAAAAATTCAGTTGTGATTCCCATCACTGTGTAGGCCACTATACTAACCGTTGTATGAAAAATTGGGAAATTATACAAGATCTACTTTAAAATGACCAACTTGAATTCCCCAAACCTACTGGACATCCTCCCACTAAGGACAAAGGTAAATTTAAAATTTTTAACAAAGAATCTTATAAGTTTCCAAAGATCGTGATTTTCTTAACCAATTTTAAGTATTCTTGAATCCACAAATTGATTAAATTCTGATTATTTTGCATCCATAGAAGTGCGGAAAACTTGTGTAGCAAATAAATAATCAGAAAAACTGAAAACATTCAGATAACAAAAGAGATTGTTTACGGGGTTCGGAAATTCCTACGTCCCCGGGTTCAGATTGAACCGATCCATTAATAATATTGAAATGCAAGTACAATAACTCTTACAAACAACCAATAATGAATCAAAACCTGCAAATGAGCTGATCAATGTCCCAAGAACTCTGAAAAATAGCAGAAACTGTCCCAAGAACGATCCGTGGCTCCTACAGTGTTTTCACAATGTGATCTCCCTGCAACTGTGTTAGAAAAACACCTACAAATGGAGATTTAAAAACATTCTATGAAAAAAAATCATATTTCTGAGATCAGATCTGAATTCTGAACACTTTTCATGTTTACACCAAGTCACAATTCGGACTAGAAGTGCATTGAAATTCGTGTTTTCCAACTAGCTGTCTTGAAGATCCCTGTTAAAATCTGCATTCAAAGCTTCCAAAAATAGGTTAAAAATCATCAAAAAAGATCAAACCTTACATCGTTGGAATCGTCTCAGAATTCTCTACATTTCATCTTTTTACTCCGAATGCCCAATCTGAGTGCACGGCCTTCAAAAATGGAGTTCTCTGCAATCTGGTCCTTAAGCTTCTTACACAGACCTGCACCCCTATTCAAATAGAATATAGCTCCTTTTATATTGTCCGCCCAAGCCTGGTAGCGAGTTGGTTGGGCGGATTATCTTTTTGCATGGGAGGTCATGGGTTCAAATCCCCTCCATCTTTTTTGGCGGAGTTTTTCTCCTTAGGGGATTTAAGAATCCCACATTGTGGGGGCGTGAAAAAGGGAAATTTATTTAAAAATTTAAAATAATGGACTAAGGGGGCGCATTTTTTTAGTGGCAAGGAGCCACCTAAGCCATGTGGGCTGTTTTGGATTTGGGGCCATCCATGTGTTTTGGAGCATTAGATAGTTATTGCATTGAATCGGGCTTTGCATTGGTTTGTCTAAAACCGTGATATGGGCCATGGTCATTCGATGGGCCAGTTACCCTTTTGTATCCAATATAATGGGATAAAATGCAAATGGTAATTGGTATATATTATTGTTTGGAAATAATATGGGGCGTAGAACATGTTGGAAATAATGGTGGACTTTCAAGATAATATAATTTCGACCCAAATTAATTATAATGACTATTCGACCACAATAATATAATGACAAATATGGCAATAAATACCACTTGTCGACCCTCGATAGGCAAAAATCGAGCGAATTCGACGAGTGGTGGCAAGCCACGTGGTGGCTTGTGGACCCACCACGTTGGCGATAATACCTTAGTCCACACGGCGGCCGGGCTCCCCTCCGTAATAAAAGTTGAGCCTCTTGTTCCCGTGCACCCTTTTTTTTACGCTCGTCGAAGACCGGTGATCGAAAACCAACAAACAACTCCCTTTTGCCTTTTCGCCACGTGTCGCAGTGCGATTGGTCCATTATTGACCAGTTGACTAGAGTTGACTTTCCGTTGACCGAACTTTGACCAGACATATCTAGAGCTCCCGATGTCCGTTTGTCGCGTTCTCACAGTCGTTGGAAAGCTCTCGAGATGATCTTCTGCACTGACACCATTTAGGGATGTTTAGGGAATGTTTTCAAAAATGATCCCCTGATCACACCTCCCCACTGAGAAAGGCTTTTTGTCCACAAAAAGCTGTGTATCAACCCACAAAAACATGCTATCTCTTCCTGCATTGCACAAACACATACAAGAACCCAAAATAACATTATAGGTTAAATAAATGCAAATAGTTGATTAGCTAGTCACATAACCGATCAGATAATAACACCCAATTAAGCTAGTGTTCAACTGAAACGCTGCAACCCTGTCAACTCTACGCACAACTGTGAACTGTCATACCCCACTGTAATGCCATCACAAATAACTGACCAGATAATAACACCCATTCTATTACGGAAAGCTAGTGTTCAACTGTCACTTTGTGATACGGCCGATTACCAAAAATTACAATTCCATAACACAGATCAGTATACAAGACATCTAAACTGCCCACAATTAGGCTAGTGCCCACTGCCCATCTGAAACTGTAACAACTGCAAGTATTCACTATCAGAATATAATAGACTATCAACGCCCAAAAATAGCTATAGTCAACAACTGAATCAACATGAATATGCCAAAACACTGTATCGCCATCACAAATAATAAGTCAGATAATAACACCCATCTATAACAGAAGCTAGTGTTCAACTGACACTTTGTGATTATGCTGATTACAACTGCAAGTTTCAAATTTAGACATGCTACTGATGCCTATCCCTGCATAGTGTTTTCAACAATGGAACTACCAACCAATCTGAGAAAACAAAACATGAGTATGATGAACCTATCACTCAAATCTTCTCTTCAGCTGTTTCCATTCATTTTCAAAGCTTAAATATCAACTTAGGAACAAATCCTTATCAATCAACAGGAATCCCTAAAATATAGCTCTGAATTTTTTTTGCTTGCCTACTATCAACAATTTACTGTAGTGCAAATATAAAGTTGAGGAGTGTTTTTCCAAACCAATCACTTGGGTTTTTCCGTTTTGGTTGTTTTACCTCCTCAGTACCACAATGAGTTTTAGTTAGGTTTAGCACTGTTGGTTTTACAATACTGTTCTTTTTAACAACTTTCCAATTTTGTTGTTTAGGAACAAACCAACAAACCTTAACATCATGACCATTCCTATTACAATGGGAACAAAATTTAACTTCCCTGTTTTTAGGAGTCTTACCCATTTTACCATTCTTAGAACTCTGTCTACGAGAATGATTCCCCTGTTTAGGAGAGGTAACATTCTTGCCATTTCTCGCCTTTCCTTGGTGAGATTGGTCTTTAGCACCTGCCTTATCATTCACAAAAGGCATTAACTTCTTAATCAAATTTTTCCTCTTCCAACAATATGCAACAGAATGATTAGTACCTTCACAAAATGTGCAAGGGAAAGCATATTTCTGCCTACCAAAGCTATATTGTTCCAACTGAAAGAGTGTATTAGAAGTTTTAGGATTTGATTTTCCCTTAGTGCTATTTTTAGTGTAAGTGGAAGGAGGTGGAATCTGATTACCTCTTTTACCTGTTTTCTTACACCTTTCATTGTTCCTCCTGATGGCGGAATCCTGCAATTCTAGTGGTGTAGATCCTTGGCTGTTGGAAGCTTGTCTTCCTTCAGCTGCTTTGGAACTTTCTCCAATTTCCATTTTCCCACTAGAATAACCCAAACCTGCAAACCGAGGCTGATCCTCTACCTGTATTGGGTTAGCATCACCTTGTCCATTTTTACCAAGGCCCGTTCCGTTAAATCCCATCTTAACCATTAGCTTAGACCCAATTCCCTTAGTGTGTTTTTCAAACTGACCCAAAGGAACATCTGAAACTGAATGAGAGGAAGAATTAAAATGTGAACAACTTACAGTGCATTCTGTCATAGTACCTGCATCTGATTTGGAAGGCATTTCCTTCTTGTGTTCACCTTGTTGCAGCTTTTCCAAGAGGGCATCCTTGGTTCGTATTTCTTCCTGCAACTCTTTAACAAAGCCCATCAACTTCTTGCTCTCTTCAAGCATCTTGTTGACATACTCCTCTTTCTTGGTTATAGAGGATTGTGGCTCAGATTTTAACCGCACTATTTCCTCTTCTAAGGAATAAAAATTATCTCTCAAGAAAGAGTTTTCTTCTTGGAGTTGGCGGTTTATGGCTTCAAGCTCATCCAGTTGCTCTTGTTTGGATGACTTGCCCATGATTCCCTGTTCCTGCAAACACAACCTGTACTTCCAAAACTGCACACTGCAAAAGAAGATTAACAAGCCCCAAAATGTCTGCACACTGAAAACTGAAATCAATACTGAAACTGAAGCCAAAGCCAAACACAATTAGAAGATAATCTGGCAATCTAGGTGCTCTGATACCAAACTTGATCTGCAAATGTGTTGTTGTAATTTTATCATTTTATAAGTTTCCAAAGATCGTGATTTTCTTAACCAATTTTAAGTATTCTTGAATCCACAAATTGATTAAATTCTGATTATTTTGCATCCATAGAAGTGCGGAAAACTTGTGTAGCAAATAAATAATTAGAAAAATTGAAACATTCAGATAACAAAATAGATTGTTTACGGGGTTCGGGATTCCTACGTCCCCGGGTTCAGATTGAACCGATCCATTAATAATATTGAAATGCAAGTACAATAACTCTTACAAACAACCAATAATGAATCACAACCTGCAAATGAGCTGATCAATGTCCCAAGAACTCTGAAAAATAGCAGAAACTGTCCCAAGAACGATCCGTGGCTCCTACAGTGTTTTCACAATGTGATCTCCCTGCAACTGTGTTAGAAAAACACCTACAAATGGAGATTTAAAAACATTCTATGAAAAAAAATCATATTTCTGAGATCAGATCTGAATTCTGAACACTTTTCATGTTTACACCAAGTCACAATTCGGACTAGAAGTGCATTGAAATTCGTGTTTTCCAACTAGCTGTCTTGAAGATCCCTGTTAAAATCTGCATTCAAAGCTTCCAAAAACAGGTTAAAAATCATCAAAAAAGATCAAACCTTACATCGTTGGAATCGTCTCAGAATTCTCTACATTTCATCTTTTTACTCCGAATGCCCAATCTGAGTGCACGGCCTTCAAAAATGGAGTTCTCTGCAATCTGGTCCTTAAGCTCTTACACAGACCTGTACCTCCTCCTATTCAAATAATATAGCTCCTTTTATATTGTTTCCAAGCCTTGGCGCTGGTTGGTTGGGTGGATTGGGTCTTTTTGCAGGAGAGGTCATGGGTTCAAAACCCAGCATATCCATTTCTTTTGGCGGATTTATTTTTTGGGATAAAATCCCACATTCTGGGGGCGTGAAAAAGGAAAATTTATGGTTTAATGGGGGGTGAAGTTTTACATTGGCTAAGGTGTCCTCCCCCATTTTGGCTCGGGTGTGCATTCTTCTCCCACCAAGTCATGGAGCTTGGCTCCATGTAATGGCCAGCTAGATTGAAGTTTGAATGGGCTTTGCATTGGTTTGTTAACAGCCCATGATTGGGCCCAATATTGTAAAACAAACCCTTCATAATGGTGGAGATGGCTTCAATCCAATCCCGAATAATAATAAAATGCATAGTGCCATGTGGAAATAAATATCGATGCATGGAAAGTAAGAAGCCTCGAACAATTACCAAAAGAATATGAAATGGAATATGGCAAGATGATATAATTTCGACCCAATTAATATAATGACACACAAATGAAATATGGCAATAAATACCACTTGTCGACCCTCGATAGGCAAATCGAGCGAATTCGACGAGTGGTGGCAAGCCACGTGGTGGCTTGTGGACCCACCACGTCGGCGATAATACCTTAGTCCACACGGCGGCCGGGCTCCCCTCCGTAATAAAAGTTGAGCCTCTTGTTCCCGTGCACCTTTTATTTTTTTACGCTCGTCGAAGACCGGTGATCGAAAACCAACAAACAACTCCCTTTTGCCTTTTCGCCACGTGTCGCAGTGCGATTGGTCCATTATTGACCAGTTGACTAGAGTTGACTTTCCCGTTGACCGAACTTTGACCAGACATATCTAGAGCTCCCGATGTCCGTTTGTCGCGTTCTCACAGTCGTTGGAAAGCTCTCGAGATGATCTTCTGCACTGACACCATTTAGGGATGTTTAGGGAATGTTTTCAAAAATGATCCCCTGATATTAACAAATTACACAGCTGCAATCATACAGATTTATTTAATCAAATTCATTAATCAATTTTACACTTTTGATCTATCTGATAGCATCCATGTATGCCATGTGCGGTTGAGAAGGGTGTATCCAGATCTCCACGATCTCCCTTCGTCACTACTTCGAGTGACAATGCTTACTAGAATTTTGGCTCAACATTTTTTTAAAGGTCATGGGAACTATGTGAAAGTCCTTGGGTCTACCACGAAGCTAGTTTCCCAACTTTGTATTCTGGTATCCGACCATTGTCTACCTCATGTTCAGTATTTCAACTTCCCATGATCAGGTTACTGGCAATTTTAATTTAATTGGAGGACTAGGTGATCAGACAATGCACAACCATCAATGCATTACTTTGGCCAAAGTTATCCGCCATGCAGGTTACATCTAAACTCAAGACAACACACTAGTCTTATGAGTTTTAAGTCTTCCGCCACCTCACAACTATCCCTTTCACAATTATCTAGATCTTTATAGTTTGTTTTTATTTATTTCCAATTAAACCTATCTTGCAAGAGTTTATATCGAGATAGATGCCAAAGGCCAACTAGGATCATTATGAGATAAGTACATTCGTTATGTTAAAATGTAACTATATCAGCTTTCCACATGTACTTATCCCTTAATATGCCTAATGGATCTTTTCATCTATTTACCATCCCATTTAGTCTCTTTTTTCCTAATGTTTGATTCTTTAACCTTAAATTACCTTTTACAATGATACTCTTCCATTCTCTATACAATAGGATTTACAATCTTATCATATTAATACCAAGTTTACCGAAAGGCTGAATTAAATATATATTAAAACATGTATATTTAATTATTCCTTCGATTAGCTACGCCACTAAATAGCTTATTTAATTTAGAAATTAAAGACAATTGATTGTTACAATAATTTCCCAATTATCGGCTTCATACATTGATAACTATCAAATAAATGTATTCAACAATTTGTGAAAAGTAAGATTTCACAACTCAAGTATTCATCATTTACTCATATTGAGATATTATTACACACAAAGTAATCATCTCTTTATTAAAATCATATATTACATATGCCGTTAAGGCGAAATATATAACCTATAATAATTCTCACATAGTGAGTTTTGAATATTTACAATGGGTCAAAGATCCCAATAATTGAGCCAAAATTTAAGGATATCATCCTTTCACAAATTGAAATCCAAGTATCTCATTTAGATCCATGCTACGATAAAACTTCACAAGACATGAGTTTCTGCACATCTGAATGTAACGGCTAATGGTCTTGCAAGACTAGAGTAGTGGTATGATGTCAGTTCAAAATGAACTGGCATGAATATTAACTCCATTTTCTGATGCAATTAATTAATAAAATATGAAAGGATATACAAGTTGTTTTATCAACAAGCACATGGTAATACAACTGAAATGTATTACTACCTGGTTTTTCATAAAGATACAACTATGGATGCACACAAATAGAACAACCAATTTCTATTTCAACGATCATGTTTCCCTCTAATCACAAAGGTCAATACATTTGTATTCCAGCTTCAATCAATAAGCATTTGACATTTAAAATTTCTACATAACTTCGTAAAAACAATATGATTAAGAAGAGTATTTTTTTCAGTCAATGAGCAACTCTACAAATTAGCAAAAATATCACCATATTTACATCACTTTAACATGTTCTATCTAGGTAAACAAACTATCCCAACCAACAATATAGCAGCACCATGGTTACATCATTTAAACATACTCTTTTTAGTAAAAGAACAGCTAATAATTTCTTTCATAAGATATCATTATTTTAAACCCAATCATGCCTCCAATTACTCCTTGGTGCATCTTGGTCAAGTTGTCCTGGCTTTCATGCCCTTACCAAGACAAGCAATTTCTTTTTCACATGGTCTTACAAGAATCCAAGTCATATTGTCTAGGCTGAAAGTTACAGGCTAAATGCCATTTTTTGTAATTATTCACACATAACAAGACACCCTCATTTATACATGAACAATTTAGTGGTCCATAATAATAAAATTTAAGAAAATGCAGCCCCATGCAAGAGCTTTGACACCCACAAATTATCATTCAAAAGATCTCAATAAATTAAAAATCAGACCTGCATATAACAACCAAGAAGAAAAATACAAAACCCCAACCGGTTGCATACCCATAATGATTGGGTTACCCATTAAATCTGATTTAGAAATTATTACAGAAAACACACAACCAAATTTCAGTTTAACAAAATGAAAACCCACAAGCACAAATCGATTTTAAACACACAAATTCACAAAATCGTTTTCTTTCTTCCTATACAAGAAAAACCCAACTTTTTGACTTTTGGGTATAATTTATTATAATGCAGAGAATCGAATTTTTAAACTTTCTTTTACTTTATTTTTGCTAAAATCAAAACCCAAAACCCCATCTGCGTATTTTTCTGGGTTAGGTTAAAACCACACAAAGAAAACTAAAAAGAATACATAATCCATCAATTTCCTTTTCATACTTCATTTCCAAACAATTAAATCAAAAGTTGTCCACAATTTCCTTGATTGTCCATTAAAACAGAATGTGTATTTCCTCATTTTTTTACAAATAATGCTACAAAGAAAGGAGAAGATATTCATGCATGAAGTAAACCCAGAATCAGCAACCTTCTACTCTTTTCGCTCCAACAAGTTGAATCCTTCTTTCCTCCAAAACTACACAAGTATTCCAGAAGGGGAGAATGAAAATAGACAAAGGAAAAATAACAGAAGAATATAATGAAGAGAACTATAGTTGGGTGGCATAATGGAGAATTTCCGGGCTTCCAAATGTTGCTTCATGCGTCAATGCATGTCGTGATGCCACATACTCGGTGTTATGATGAAAGCGTGTTTCCCTTTCATGAAACTCTCAGATTTTAAATATTAAAATATTATTATTATTATACTTTTAAACTTTTGATTTACATGCCAAATCCCTTTTAGGATATATATATATACTATATACTTCATAAGTTAATAATGCATTTTTTTTTAAATTTTAGTTGTTACCCAACTTTAATGGTTAAAGTCTTATAAATTAATCATCATAATATAAGTCCACATATTGCCAACAATATGTTATCGTAAAAATTAGTTCGAATTCCCATGTTCCATATAAAATATTCAAAACAATATGAAAAATCACCAAGTCTGTAAAAATAATAATTCGAATATTTTCATAAAGTTGGTTTGATATAGCATTGTTAAATAAGGCAGAGACAAATTATCATCATGGACACTGCAAAAGTCGAACAAAACATAAGACGACCAAACCGATTAAAATAAAATAACCGGAATACAAATAACCGAAAGATTCACTATCATTAATGAATCATTTTTACCTATGATTAAATCCTAATCATGTTTTAGGAAGGATCATCAAGGTGGGTATGGCCCTGTGGGGTTATTCATTTTCAATGCCATGCCCCGCAGCAAAAGTTGTGGGTCATGATACAGCGAGTCAAATGAATTTTACACCTAATGATGATCTCGTCTAATCCTTGTTTAGACTTAACCATAGTTAATTTAACTTAAACAAGTTATCCTCATTAGGTAGTGTTATCGATGACATCCCTCATGTCACCACGATGATCCTCGTATTCTCCATCCATGGAGAGGGTTGAGTGTCACTTCCTCCTCTTGGTGACACAGATTCTTGAACATTACCAGTATTGTATCCTACTTCAAGAATCCAATCCATTGTGGAACAGGTCTCTCAATTTACCCACCTCATTGGGTTAGGACTTCCTACACATTTTGGATGTTATTGGCCCTATTTCCTACTGACTACTAGTGTCCCCCCGGCGACAATGTCTACCTCGCTTCATGCCCACAATGTTTTTCTTGTTTCAGTGTCCACAGAAGTACGTATCCTGACCTGCATTCTCCATCACCCACACACTTGGTACTGGCACCTCGATCAGGTGGAGGCTGAAGGACACCCATGGACATGCTTGGAGCATGCTGTGTATTCCATAACATAGGAGGTTAGTCTCACTTTGAGGGTGATACCTAGACTATCTTCCTAAGGTGTCATCATCTAGGATCACCATATTATCAGACCTACAATCACTAAACCTTAGAGGATGTGACCCCACCTTTCTCTGTTTTAGCATACCTGTATCATCTTTTACATGACTATCCTAGAGGAAGTCCAATTTCTAAGAGTTGTAGCGCCCTCGTTACCCAATGGCACACCCTAGTGCTTCATTTCACATTTTTTACTATGTTGACTCATTATATCATTATTTTATGGTATCAGATACATTGCACTACATGTGTTACTATAATTTTACATGTTGATCATCCTACATCATATAACATGGATAGTATACCCCCTAGGGGGGTCTATCCTGATAGGGCTAGGGGGTTAGTAGTCTAGGCATGTAATACAACAAGGACTTACCATCCTAGATTACTACATGATATTATAAAACGCATGGGTCTAGTTCCCCTAATTTAAGGAGGCGGTCCACCAGTGGTATACATGTAATATCATTGACCTCCCACCCCTAACCCTAGTTCTACATCCGACACTAGGGGTCCTTATACTTGAGGTCTAGTTATCATATGTAATCATACCCTTCATTATATATGTACCTACCCACTATATTATATTCGTCATCACCTTATCCTCTATCCCCTTTCTCTCCCCCAGATCCCCTCTCACTCCCGCATTCACTTGCCTTGGAGGTTCATAGTAATTTATTGTCTTCTACGCGTTGAGTTTCGGCCTCCCCATGACAGGGGGGTCTAGTACCTTGGTCCATACTAGACTGTATATGGTTGATATCTATCAGATGTAAGTCTCTACCTACATGCTAGCTGTGGGTCCCATCAATGCCCCCCTTCCCTAAAACTAGTGAAAAATAATTTCAGGCTAAAACCTCGAATCTACACTTGACATCATCACAGTACCAAAATGGTATTTGACATTCAAGTGAAATTAACCACTTTTTTAGTCAAATCTACAGGCGAATCCAAGGCCAATTCTGGTTCAATCTCCTATCCCTTGCATCCTATTAGGATTGGGTGGCGGTACTTTTCTGAATTCCAAACTTTTCCATTACATGATCATGACTTTGATACAACAAGATTAGATACCGTACACCACCTACCACTGTTACCTCCACTAAGGTGTGGGGAAGGAATTCTACATTACCCTCTTGGGTGCATTCAGATCATCACCAGTACTGGAGAAAACTTCCATTCTAATTTGAGGGAATATATAGATCCTCAAGTATGGCCTACTCATCACTTAGTGGTATACGCTGTCAGGCTAAATCACCACCTCCTTCCCATTCATCAAACAATTATTGTTGAGTCCATGCTTTGTGCTGAATGCCCATTTCCTGGACTTGACCAGGTGGTCACTGAATACTACCCATAATCATACCAAATCCATATCTACACAATCATTTCCCACTCTAGTATTCCACAAAAATTATGTGGAGTCCCCCATTGGACCTATTTTTTAGACTCTATAACATGAATAGTGACAATATGACCCACCGATAAGTCATCACTAACACCTCTCACAAGTCATGGTAGGACTGGTTAATTAGCGTTATAGATTCTACGCTCATATTTTAGTAAAAATTATTGGTGGGGTGTATTGATGCTATAATGATATACACTTAGGGATAATATGTTGACTTGTCGATTCATGATGTCATGGTATGGATTGCTTAGGCTATAGAGTCTCGTGTTTGTATATTTAATCCATGTTGGATCTCATTTTCATACATCTCCTTCTATAGTGACATTGGTTAATTAGATCATAATGTGATGCACTCCTCCGATTAACAAAGTTGTTGATATACTTTTATGGATTATCAGGTCGTGATGCATATAATGTCAGCATATCATTCAATTCATTAGTATTAGATAGGTATAATTTTTGAATCACAGTGTGCTAAGTGGAAGGCTTTAGCCACTACTGAGACCATGTCCCGATTCATGTAGGGATATCTTTAATCAGTTCACAATGGATCTACTAAGGGGGGAAACAAATTTCACTTCACTTGGTACACTTCCTTACACTTTTGTTCAACGTTGTTCCTAGGATTTCATATTATCATGTAAATTTACACTCCATCCATGTGCTTATATTATCATATATCCTTGGTACCCATATGGTATTCTTGCTTCACCCCGTTTATGTCTTTTCAAATTTTTAACTTTAACCTCCTTTATATTAGTGGTTGATCTTTCCTAGTTTAGTGCCAACCTATTATATTTTGGTGGATTTAGTTTTTGGATTTGTTTATTTATTATAATAAGGTATTTATGGAACATAATCACCGCGCGGCAGTGGAGCCTCAACTTTTACCCCTCCTATAATTCCACATTCTGACGAATCCACATTGGATTTGAAAAGATGTGTCATATTAGGTGGATTTTAAACTTAGCAAGTAAAGGGATAAATATCCCTTGAAAAGATACCATAGGCCTTGACCCCTATTGGTGGGTGGGATCATTTTAACAGGTATAATGGAGTGTTCCATATTTCACACTTTTTCCTCCATCCAACCACCTATCTCCATGACTGACCTTCTTGATTTGGGGTATTTGGTTTTGGAATTTGGGATGTCTATTGTATGCAGGTTTTTTCATTTTCTTGTGTGCACATTTTTCTTCTTTTTGATTTTGCGGTGCAATTTTGGAAATTTTTAGTCTAGATGCAAGAATAGGTGGAGTGGTGACACATGTTTCACCCCCCCATTTGCTTATGGTTTGGCTCTCTCCCTCTATGTGTTATACCCTCGCGTTGAATGGTAGTTGTGATTACATTATCTGCATCATTTTACACTTGGGTGGTTTTTATGCATGAGCTTGGAAGCTAAGACTTGTATTGGTTTTCCATCCCCTGTTGTGCACAAATATGTTGAATTTACCAATTTTTGTTTTAATTTCCCCCTGAGGTAGGAATCTTACTCCTATGTTTTAGTGCGGTTGGTCCTTTGATTATGAAATTGTGTTGCATTCTCCTTCCAGGGTGAAATCATATGCACCCCAGAAAGAAGGTGTAACTTTTTGTGTTTGGTTTTTTATTTTTAGTCCATCCACACTTGAGGGGAGTGGATTTAAGAGTGTGTTGGGAAGAGGGAGGAATTCCTTTCATACTAGTCTACAAACTCCATTGTTTACAGTGGCCTCAAGCTTGATGGGTTCATGGTTTCCTTCCTACATTTCAGTTATAGTAGTGAGTTATAGACTCCAGGGTTGTCAGTGGAAATAACCTCTCTATACTTCTACGTCCAGTGGAAACTTAGAAGTCTCCCAAAACTATTGATGGCGAGAGGGCATGGAGGGATAAGGGATCCAAAATTGGAGAGATGATGGAAGATAAAGGTTGGAGTGAGAAGAACATGTTGGAGGATTATACTGTCTTCATCTAGGAAATTCATTAGTTATTATGCTTAGAAAAACTTGCGATGCTACAAGTTATCCTTCATACACCCTCTTCCCTTGACATGGATCAGAATGCACATTTTATATTTCTCAAGGTTACACTTTCTATTCTAACATATCTTCATTTTTTGCGTACTTTACACAACATTTTGACATACATGCATACCTTGTACATGTGACTTGAATCATTTTATCCTTGCAAGTATTTCATATGAGAAATACACGTCAGTCCTCTTTCCCATGGGCTTAGGTGACAATAATATCACCGCAATCAGTCATTGTTCAATACTGAAGCATGTAAGTACACTGCACACATTGCATTGGGTGATCAACCAAAATATTCCTTTTGGAGTTCACTCTCATCACTTTTAATCACATTTTTCATCTTTAGAATCCATGTTCCTCCACATTTTTCTTTTAGTCATTCTAGGATTGATTCTAGTCCATCACAACATCTCCTTCTACACTCTATATAGTTATTAGGTACACATCTCTATCTACTTTATGTTATCGAGCTTTCTGCTCACCAACATAAAGTGGAGGAAAATGTAGACACAAATATTGCACATTAGACAATATTTATCCCGGTCTTATACTATTATTTAGAAGGTTCTCAAGTGTAAAAAGTACTATTAAATCCCACCTTTTGGCCACATTTTTCTTATATTTTATTTCGTCTTTCCCGTGTATTTCCTGATACCTATCAACCCATTTCATGACCATTTTGACATTCTATCCTAAAATCGAGGCACCCAAGCCTGTACTGGGGCACCTCGAGGCACCCTGGTCCCATTTTGGGCGCCCCGGTCTATGCGCAACCTCTTCTGCTTCTTTTTGGCTCACTTCTAGTTGTTGGTCATCCTTATCTTTTTCTCAGTCATACTTGTTGGGATTAATTACGAAATTAAGCTTGAGATCCCTATAAATATAAGTTATAATATTATAATAAGGGTCCTAGGTCATTACATATTATCACTACTATCACTCCATCTAAGGTTAGGATATTTTCATCACACACACTTCATACGGGGAGGGATTCCATTCTATTCCATGCACACATGCTACTTACATTTCTATAGCTATTATTGCTCGCTACTTCACAAAGTTTGACTAGCACAAGAGCACCAAGGGAACAACATGCACACACACACCAGAACTACATCAGGTTCTGTAATGTAGTGCAGCGCTTAGTGCTAAGTCCACTAGTTTGGCGGCTGAGGTCAATTTGACCCATTCATATGTATCTTTTATTTTTCTAGGGTTTGATAATTCTCCTTGCATTACGGGTCATCATACAATACATCTGACAAATCTAACATAACAAACAAATATTATTCAAAGACACTTACTGACCATACTAAATTAATTTTTTGAGTATTTATGTTATTTCAAGCACCCAAACTGAAGACCAGGGCACCCAGGGCACCCAGTACACTCCCAAGCACTTATGTCATCTCAGACAGTCTAGATCTACCCTTTGTAGGGTCTTTGAGTGTTTTTCTACACTTCCAAGTTCTGGTTCTATACCTATGACAACTTGTGATAGTCACCATCAATCAACCAAGTTGATTCTTTTTCTTACTCTTACTCTATGCATAATTAGGGTTTTATCTCATTTAATTTAATTATTTAGAATCATTTCATACTGGCTTTATTACATTTTATTTCATACTATGTTAATTCATTTACAGTGTTGTAGTCCTCGTAATTAGATTATTATCAATACCCTAGACATACCTTAGGCCATAATAAACCTTATTTTTGTTAATTAGCTGACTTGTTTACTATGTCGGTACTCTCATACAACAATGAGTTAACACAGACTGTGTCATAGTGCATGAATGCTTTCCATAGGACTACTCATGTCCTCTGTTTTTTCTCACATATATCCTTGCTTGGGGCACCATTTTTAACCCTTTTTCGTTACAACATGAATATTTGGGAAGTGAAGCTTGATAACAAAAACATTGGTACAAATATCTTGAACTTTTTTTGTTTGAGTATGTGTGATTGTACTTTTTTCTCTATTAGGTTGGGTGATTTACTTTCTCATATTGCATTGCATTATGTATATTGCATGGAGTTACGTATTTTTAGCAATGAACAAATGTAGTAATTTATCTTTTCATGTTATCTTACACTTTTGTTTATTTTAATAAAGGTTGATGATGTAGATCATAGGGGAAAAATGATACAACAAAGTTGCTTATTGAAATATTGGATTCAAAGATTGGGTTGGTCCTATATTCTCCATTACTAAAATAGATGAAATAGATTGGGTTGTCCAAGGGAATTGCAATGCAAAACATGATAATGTGGATGAACAGAAGCTATGAACCCAAATTTAGGATAGCAAGAAGGAAGATTTAGTGGAAATTTAAAAAGAATCTAAAGACTCCCTTTCATCTTACTTTAAACCAAGGTAGAAAATTTCATACATAGTGTATTATGTGGTGAGCTCTAAATATGAACAAAAAAAAATATCCATTACAAAAATATGATAAGTATGAAAAATAACATAAAATTACCACAGTAATCTAAAGTAAGCACATGTCCATACAAAGAGTTTGGTGGACGGAACAAGGAAATTTTATGCTAAATATCTAACAAATCAAATGAAAGCTTAGAAGGCATAACTTCTCACAGTCCCACAAAAAATCCATGAAGGCATCACAAAACACCCAAAGGGTAAAAAAAGGCATGAAGGAAAACATGAGAATTACATAAAACCAGAGAACACTAAGCACATATCGTCACTCTGGGAGGAGGAGGATCATCTTGAGGAGGGATGAAATCTCCACTCGATAGCTCAATCGAAGGAGGATCAACCTGCCAACCATCTTGATCGGAATTTTACATTTGCAAAGGCACCATAATTCCCCAACTAAGGGGCGGAGAGAGCCTACAAAATTTGAACTCCGTGTGGAGGAGAGCCTATCACGGAGAACTTTCCACACCTTCCCCGCATTGAGGAGGACTCCAGCCCATCCCAGAAGAGGATAGAGCTGAAGGGTGACCTTGGGGAGAGGAGGAGCAGTGGCTGCGAGAGTGGATTCTGTGACGTGGTCCTTGTGGAGGTGGATCGATGAGGTGCAGAGATGGCCAAGGTGGCTAGTAGCAAAGGGTCAGTAGGATGGACCTGACTCATCGTGCAAGGAGCATTCCCCCAATGTGTGAATAATTCCTACAAATGAGAAAATTCCATAGCAACTTTTTTGGCTTGAGCTTGAATCTGTATGCACATAGTAGAAAAAATAGCCACTTTATCATTAGTGGAAAATAAAGCAACAAATTGATCATTCTTGGAATATCATAGTATTACGAGCTTTCCAAATTTTAAAGAGAATACAATCTCTAAATAAATGCCACATAGTCAATATAAGTAGGCCAAGAACTGAAATCTCCAAACAAACGCATACGCCATTGAAAGAATTTAGGGTGGTAGGGTTGAAATAATGTATGAATCCAAGACCAAACAGCTTAAGCTTGGGAACAAGACAAAATAAATGCTTAAAAGACTCAAGTTAAGAGCAGAAAGGGCATTTTAGATTGGGAATGCTAATGTGACTAAGATGCTTACCAACAGGAAGGCCCTGATAGATAAGGCACCAAAGAAAATGGTTAACTTTGGGCTCAAGCAAAGGGTTCCAAGCACGGGAAAGCCAACAAAGCCAAGTAGAATGAGGTAGATTACAAGCCCCATTGGGCATTAAGCTTGGAAATGGACAGGAGAGATAGGGCTCAATAGCTAGTAAATGGTGTCGACATTGTAGTGGAGAAAGGAAATATCATGATTCCACCGCCAATCGTGCCACCAAGCATCCTAGAGGTTTAAGACCCAGTTTATGAAGCATGACATCTGACATCAAATCTTAAATTCTATGGATAGATGGAAGGTCTGAATTGGAAATATTAAATTTCATCTTGAGCTCAGGCCAGGAAATCCAGTCTCTGTGGGAAACCAAATCTTGAATGGTGAGAATTCCCTTTCGAGATAAACGAAGAGCTTTAATGTTTGGGGTTTCAGCAAGTGGAATACTATCTTCCTTGATAATGGGAGACCACCAGATATTCTGGGAATTGAAAGAGAGCCCAGTGTGAAATCCATCGCCAATCCAACATAGTAAGGGTTTCACAACTTCAAAGGCCTTCCATATGCTTTTGGAAATGAAAGTGCCAGTAATCTTGATAGGAGCCTTGGTGATAATTAAGGTATGTAACCCTATATTATTCCAAAATTTTTTACCATAAGGGGCACCTAAAGCAATGCAATGTCGAAGTAGAATTTTCTAGGCTTGAATTACCCGAAAGACATCGCACCACCCATTTAGAACATAAAGCCACACTTTTTCTGTAAACATCAATAATACCCATGTCACCTTGATCACGGGGTAGATAAAAAACTTCCCAAGAAAACTGATGAAATCCAGATGAACCAAAATTTTACACCAAAGGTAATCCCGGAGCAACTTGGCAAGTTTGGAAAAGGAAGCCCAGGATGGGCACCAACAAGCAAAATAGTAAACATGGGTGGCCACAAGAATCTTGGTACACACCTGGAATTTACCGGCCAATGAGATGGATTTGTAAGACCATCGAGAAACTTTATGTTCAACTCTGTCAATCACATATTGCCATAAAGTAGCAAATCACTATCAAAGGAAAAAGGAATGCCCAAAAATTTAAATTGTTCTCCATGCCCAATCCACTTCCAGGGGTAAGCTTTCAACCAGTTAGGCATAGGCCAACAACTTTTCCAATAGCCCAAAGTTTTAGCCATCTGAATGTTGGATCCTGAAGCAAGACAAAAGATGTCAAGGCATTCAAAAAATTCAACCAAATTTATTCATTTTCAATAAGGGTAAGAAAGGAATCATCAACAAAGTGCCCATTAATGAGCTGAGTCGAATGATTGGCAGAAAAAAATTCCATGAAATGTAGCCTTGATCACACGTTGAGCAATAAGATATCCAAGAGCATCAGACGGCTAAGACAAAAAGAGAAGGCACAAGAGGGCACCCCTGTCTGATAGAGTGAAGAGGCCAATCAAGGAGGACTGATGACCATTGAAAGTGAGGCAAACAGAAGCATTAGATAGCAGAGTGCAGATAGCTCAGGTGAAAAATTCTCCAAAACCTAAGGTTGTGAGCATAGCCAAAATAAAAGGCCATTCAATACGATCATAAGCCTTTTCAAAGTCAATTTTGAGAAATAATGGTCATTGTAGAGACAACTGAGCCCATTCCATTCCTTCCCAAACTGCTATAAGATTATCCAGAATGTAACAACCTTTGACAAATCCCATCTGCTTGGGTGAACAATCTTGGGTAAAATATCGACAATGTGAAGAGACAGGGCCTTAGCAAGAATTTTATAAGAAACATTCAACAAAGTGATAGGCCTCCAACTAGTAATCAGCTTTGGATTGCCAACTTTAGGAATGAACTTAATGTTTCCTTGATTGATGAAACTCCCTAAAGAATTGGATTGGAGAGCTTCATTGTAAACATGAAGCAGGTCTGGACCAACAAAAGACCAAGTGGCTTTGTATAATTCACAAGGAAATCCATCCAGTCCCGGAGATTTATCATCGGCAAGGCACAATAGAGAAGCATAAAGCTCATCTAAAGAAAGAGGGGCATTGCATCGAGCCTGATCATTAGGAGAAAGTTTGACAGGAACCACCTCAATACATTGTTGCAAAGTGGAAGCTCACTCATTAGTAGCCTCTTGAGCTTGGAAGACTAACTGATAATGTTCCACAAAGGCGTTAGTGATCTCAGGAAAATCCGTGAGCCGTTGTTGCTGAGGATCTTGAATGGATTTGATCTATTAACGAGCATGCTTGGCCCAGAGAGATTTGAAAAAGTGTTTAAACACTTTGTCTCCCACCTTGAGCCAGTGCAACCTCAATCAGATCTACGCGCCATGGGCCGAATGAGATTCCATGAGCTTGAGCTTGTGCTGAATATCAACAGCCTATAACTGAAGAGGGGTGTCGAAAGGATTGAATTCAAGGAGAGCATATATCCTTCAAAATTCTTTGTGCAGAGTTGAGTCTACCCGTTTACGCACTCAAGCAACCTGCTTTCCAAACTGGCAGAGGAATCAGGTGGTGCGCTGAATCTCCGCTTCCCACCACTCATTCCAGCTAGTAGAAAAAGGCAGATGTGGCACCATGTTCCAAACTTTAGCAATAAGTGGGACCACCCCTAGGTGACTCAACAAGGAAACATTAAGAAGGAATTGATTAGATGGGACTTTGAATGGGGCCCACACCAAATAATCTTAAAAGAGATCAGACATTGATCTGACAAAAGTACATTTGACCACACCGTGACAGGGGAGAGGCCTTGCATGTCAAAATAAAAAATAGGTTGCTGAGAGAAGTACATGATCAAGTCTTTTAAAAACCTGATTACATCCTTCTCGAAGATTGGTCCAAGTATACCAAGCTTGAGTTTTAAATCATTTCTATTGTCTGAGAAAAGGATCATAAATCCCCTAATGATTTTTAATGAAATACCAAGCCACACGCTTGCTGACACACCAACGCATAGGGAGGGCACTCAAGTTTTGTCATCAAGATGTTCAATAATAGTAAAGTCACCACACACCAACCAATAAGCTAAAGGCAACTTATCACCTAACCATTTCCATAACGTCATTCTTTTAGAGCCATCATTAGGAGCATAAACATTAAAATACCAAAAGAAAGATCATTAATCACCATAATCACCCACATGGCCCGATTTGAAGGATCTTGGCCCAAGGAGGTGATTAAGGACGAGAATTTTGAGGCAATGGAAATACTAGTGCCACCTTTTCCATCAATGTGTTGAGTATGAAAATGTGAAAAATAAGGAGCAATACAAGTTAGAGTATTCTGAAGCAAAAAACCAAGAAATGTTAATTTCTTGTAAACAAATAATATCAAGGAAGCTAAAACACTTGCAGGCTAACCAAACAAAATATTTGTGAGAGGGTTCTGTAAGACCCCTAACATTCCAAGAGATGAAATTCATGAAAAATCAGACATGTCAAACTCCCCTTTCCCGTCTGGCACACCATCCTCTGAGCCAAGAATTACAAATTATTAGCAAGTGGGATCTGGTCTGAATTAGAAAGTTCAACATGAATGGAGTGACGTTTGACCCCATTATCTCCTCATGCGTCGTGGGACACCTCCTGAGGTGGACTGCGAGAGCAACGCAGAGGAAGAGATGTTGAAGCTAAATTCATAGAGTTCTCCGATTGTGAAGGCAAAACCTGGCTCTGCGAGGGCATGAAAGGAATGGAAATTGACGAGGGGTGGAGACGATCCCTGACTTATCCTTGGATGGAAGAGGGGAAGGAGAAGATCAAGAGGCACCACAAGAGTGGATTTCACACCATGAACCCTTCTTATTCCTGAACTGCAGTCCAACCATCAGTCAGTTGATCACCTTTAGGCTTAGGCACAAGGGTTGCATCACCACTGGCTTGGAAAGAGCTAGAAGAGGACAATTGTGAATGTGATGGTCTGGGGCTTGACAACAAAAGCATGTGTTGGGGAGGTTGAAATAAACCACCTTTTGAGAGATATGCAGGGACCCAACTTGAATATCCAGGTGGTCCCGCAAATCTTTCGCAAGGTCAACTTTGACACAAACCTGTTAATTAGGACAAGCGTAAAAAAATGCTCCAACTCATGGCATATCACCCTGCCAATGGGTTTAACTATCTCTGGAAGGAATGACAGGAGATGAATGGGGAGTCCAGGAAGCTCAATCCAAACTGGGATTTTCAATGAAACATGGCTGGTGGGGCTAAAGTTCGGGAGTCCACTGAGAAAGCACTAAAAGGGTATTACCTAAATACCAACAAGCCACCTTAAAAAGGAGGGCTTGGACCTGAGAAGGCTTGTGAAACAAAAAGAGATAAAAACCTTTGGTAAGGTTATAGATACCTAAAACCAGGATACCGTTAGATTCCCAATGGTTCTTTATCCAGTTTTGCAGGTAAGATTATGAGGGGATGCGAACACATAAAATACACAATAAGGCAATTGTTACAATACCATTTGACCACATGGTCTAAAAATTCATCAGAAATAACAACATACGTGGATGATTCAGAATCCATACTTCATCATAGACCTTCAACACAAAATTTCGAGCACGTTTGGGATCCTTTTAAACTACCAGCTGCAACAGTCGTTGCAATGGATGGAGAGTTAAGCCATTGATAGGAAACTCACCGCCTTAGTGGTGGAAAACAAGCTGACTAACACTATGATAGGAGATAAGGGATGTCCTCCATCCAAATATCCTTCTAACCACTATATGAATACATCATATTATTAAATAAAGAAAAATATTTTTGGTTTCTTTTTCATTTTTTAACTAGTTTTCTACCAAATTTGCTTCTTGAAAGAAGTGTTGACCGGGTTGTAAATCTGATTGAGTTGTAAATGATGTTGTTAGCATTCTAACCCTGTTCCAATATTGAGATCCTTGATTGTAAGACTTGAAAAGACTGACATATTAAATTGTGTTGAAATGTCAAATTTATGATTCTACATTGCAAAGAACGCTAGACAAAAGCTTGAGTTTCATCATAGTTATTTGAACACTCCAGACTACATTACAATGGATTTTCTCTAATTAATAAAATAGAACAATCTAGAATTGTACATCTACTTCAAGAGGCCTTGATTCTTCCTAGAATTCCCATCAAAATAAACTTAGGAAACACGGAAAAACAATGTTGCATTTTCATGTTCATATTTTTCAAGAAGAAATTGGAACCACCTTTATATTAAATTATAGACAAAATAATACAAAGTGTTACATAGTAAGGGGTGGATGGCAGTGTTCACAGCCTCAAAAAAAGAACAAATGCCATGTGGGCAGACAAAACACAAGCCACGAGGGTGAAAAAAACATGCCACTTAGGGCTACAAACAACAGCCAACAGGTAAAAAGAGAGCACCAAAAACTATATCATGACAAAACACAATTTGGCATAAGGAGCCAAGACACCCAAAGGAGGAGGTGGATCATCCCGTGGCGGAAGAAAGCTGAGAGAGTGTGGCTCGTCTGAAGGCGGATTGAGCAGCCAACCATCCTGGTCGGGCATCTGAACACTCAGTGGAACCATAATTCCCCACCCAGGGGGTGGCGAGCCACCAAACTGGGAAGCCCCACCAGGTGGAGAGCCCTAGTTGGAAGAGATCCAGCCACCACCTTGCCACACGCCGGCGGGCTCCAGCCAGGACCAGAAGAAGAGGGCCCTGGGTGAGCTGGCAGCGGAGATGGTCAGGGTGCTTCTGGAGTGACTGTGGGATCATCCATGACATCTATGAGGTGGTTGGGGTGGCGGGGGGCACCGATCATCATCATCTAGAGGAACCTGAATCATGGTACAAGGTGCACTACCCCAGTGATCAAGCAACTGCTGGAGATGAGAAAACTCCAGTGCCACCTTCTGCGCTTGTGCCTGAATCTGCATATGAACAGAAGACAAGATAGCCACCTTTTCGTTAATGGTTAGTTCAACAGAAAGAGTACAATGTTGAAATAAGGCAATATTCCTAGATTTCTAGAGTTGGAAACAAAATAAAAATGAAAGAAATGCCAAAGGGAAGCAATGTAGGAAGGCCAAGTAGCCTGGTCACCAAACAAAGCAACTTTCCAATAAAAAACTCAGGGTGAAATGGCTAAAAAATGGAATGAATCTAATGCCAAGCATGTTGAGCATGAGGGAAAAACCAAAAGACATGTTTGAAGGACTCTGGGTGACCACAACAACTACAAATAGGATTAGGAATGCCAATATGACTTAATCTTTCCCCTAATGGAAGCCCCTAATAGATCAGACACCAAAGAAAGAAATTGAGCTTCAGATCAAATAGGGGGTTCCAGGCTCATTGGAGATGCTTTAACCAGGTGACATGAGAAGAATGCAATGACCATCTAGTATTGAGCTTATCTAAAGCCGGTGAGGTAGGAGATAACAAGGAGTAGATAACTCCATAATTGTATTGTAACAGTGGGATGTCCACATTCCATCGCCAATCTTTCCACCAAGCCTTGGGTGGCTGAAGGCCCAGTTTGTGTAGCATAACATCAGGAAGAAAGGACTGAATAGCCAAAATTGAAGGTAGATCAGAATTAGCAAGGTTGTATTTTTGTTTCAACGTCGGCCAAGGAAGCCAGTCCTGGGAGGAAACCAGGTCCCAGATGGTGGAGATGCCTTTACGAGCTAACCACACTGCTTTAATGTTGGGCTTTTCTACAAGTGGGAGATCATCAGGAGAGAAAATAGGTGACCACCATAGATTGTGCTCATTGAAAGAGAGACCTATTCAGAATCCATCACCAACCCACTGCATTAAGGGTTTAACCATCTCAAAGGCTTTCCAAATGCTTTTAACCACAAAGGTGCCAGGTATTTTAACTGGAACTTTAGTAATTAGCAGAGTATGAAATCCTATGTTTTTCCAGCATTTTTTACCATATGGTGCTCCTGAAGAGATACAATGTCGTAACAAAACCTTCCAAGCTTGGTTTCCCTGGATACAATGAACAACCCACTTAGTGCATAGAGAAATACTCTTCCTAAAGACATCAACAACACCCATACCACCCTGGTCCCTAGGAAGAGTGCAAACCTCCCAGGAAACACGATGAAAACCACCCTACTTATAGCTAGACCAAAGAAAATCCCGCAAGAGCTTAGCCAACTTATCAAAGGAAGCATGAGATGGACACCAACAAGATGCATAATAGACTTGAGTGGTAGTAATAATTTTAGTACAGACCTTGGAATTTCCGGCCAAAGATAATGGACGAGAGATCCATTTCTGCACTTTCTACTCAACTCGGTCAACCACAAATTGCCACAAGGTGGAAGACTCACTGTCAAAGGAAAAAGGAATTCCCAGAAAGAGGAATCATTCTCCTCTCTGAATCCAGTGCCAGGGATAGGCCCAACCAGTCAGGCATAGGCCAGGGACTTTGGCAGAAACCCAATGATTTGGAAAACTGAACTTTAGAGCCAGATGCTTTACACAAAATATCCAAACAAGAAAGTGCCTCCTACACATTTTGTTCCGATTCAGCTAGAGTGAGAAAAGAGTCATCCGCAAAGTGGCCATTGATGAGTTGGGATTGATGATCAGGAAGATATATGCCTCTTAATCCCTTGAGCAGCTCTGTTGGAAAGAAGGTAACCGAAAGCATCTGCTGTCAGGACAAAAAGAGTCAGGAGCCAAAGGGAAACCCTGCCTTATCGATCGAAATAACCCAACACCAGAATATTGGTGTCCATTGATGGTGAGACAAGATGAGGCATCAACAAAGAGAGTGCAAACCACATTGAGGAAGAAATCTCCAAACCCCAAGGCTTTAAGTAAGGAAATAATGAAACACCACTATATACGGTCATAGGATTTTTCAAAATTGATTTTGAGAAAAACCACCTTCTGAAGAGAAGCGCGAGCCCATTCCAACCCTTCCCAAACAAAAATAAGATTATCCAAAATGAAACGGCCTTTGACAAAACCAGATTGTTTTGGTCGAACAATTTTGGGTAGCAAAGAAGCCACTTAAAGAGCAAGAGCCTTCGCCAGAATCTTATAAGAAACATTAAGAAGCGTAATGGGCTGCCAGTTGGTTATTAGCTCTAGATTACCAACCTTGGGGATGAATTTGATATTACCTTTATTAATACAGTTCCCAAGGGATCATGATTGCAAGGCTTCCTGATAAACCTGTAAGAGATCTGGCCCAACAATGTGCCATGCTACCTTGTAAAATTCACAAGGAAACCCATCCAAACCTGGAGATTTTTCATCCACAAGACAAAGAAGAGAATTATGAAGCTCATCCAGAGAAAGAGAAGCATCACAATGCTTTCGATCCTGTGGGCTAAGCTTACAGGGAACCACTTCGATACATTGACGCAGAGTGGTTGTGCTTTCAACAGAAGGCTCCTGAGCTTGAAAGACAAGAGTATAATGGTCAACAAAAGTAGAAGAGATTTCTGGTAAGGTTGTGACGCGAGCATGGGCAAGCTGGACAACTTTGATTTTCTCCTTGACATTCCAAGCTCTGAGAATTTTGAAGAACCCTTTTGAGGCCCTGTCACCAGTCTTCAACCACTGCAAGCGAGCCCAGATCTGAGCTCCTTTGGCTCTATGTTGTTCAATAACCTTGAGCTGATGTCTAAGTTTAGCAGCTCAAACCTGAATGATAGTGTCAAATGGTTGGAGCTTGAGCAATCGAGTTATGCACTGGAACTCCTGTTGGAGAGCCTCGTCAGCATGCTTACGGACCCTTTCCACATATTTTCCAAAGTGGCAAAGAAACTTGGCAGTGCGTTGAATAGCTTCATTCCACCATGAAATCCAGCTGGCAGCATAGGGAGGATGTGGCACCATATTCCAGACTTGGGAAATGTACACCAAAACCCTCAGATGATGTAACAAAGACACATTCATATAGAATTGTGTGCTTGGAGTTTTGATAGAGGCCCATCCCAAGTAAGCATGAAAGATATCAGACTGTGATCTGACAGAAGAATATCAGGCCACGTGGTGACAGGAGAGTGACTGTTGGAAGCCAACTCAAAACATGGGTTTTGAGATAACATGACACGATCAAGCCATTTGAGCACACGTGCCGAGCCTTCTCAAAAATTGGACCAAGTAAACCAATTTTGAGAAGTAAAGTCCCGTTGCCTTTTAAAAAGAGGGTCTTTAATGCCCCACCTATTTTTGAAATAGAACCATGCTTCACGCTCTCCAATGCACCATCTCATCGGCAGAAGACCCAATTTATCATCGGGATGTTCCACCATATTAAAGTCACCACAGAATAGCCAATAAGAAAAAGGTAAATTATCCCCTAACCATCACCATAACGTTGTCCTTTCCAGACCATTATTAGAGGCATAAAGATTAACAATACCAAAAGAAAATCCATTATCATTAAAAAGCACCCAAACCACCCTGTTGTCAGGATCATGACCCGTGGCAGAGATCATGGCAGAAAATCTAGGTGACACAGAAATAGAAACACCACCTTTGCCTTCTGAATGAGAGGAATAAAAATGTAGAAAATTCAGAGCAATACATGATAAGGAAGTCTGAAGCAAAAAACCAGTAATCTTAACCTCTTGCAAACAAACAATATCAATATTACCAATAATTTGACAAGCATGCTTCACAGAATATTTTCGAGAGGATTCTGTGAGACCTCTAACATTCCAGGAGAGACAATTCATGAAAAGATAGACATGGAATGTTCTTCCTCCTGTCCATCCTGCAACATATCCTCTGAATTTAAAATACCAAAGTGATTTGACAGAAAACTAGACTGGTCTGAAGCAAGTGGCTCCGTCAGGTTAGGATGATGCTTAGGCCCATTTGGTCCAATGTTCCCCGTAGAGTCCCGAGAGGGGCTCTGGGAGTGATGTTGTGAAGATGATGGAATAACTGACTTCCCAGCTTTCTGTTGAACCAGAGTGATTTGGCTCTACATGACAGGGGTAGCTTGAACAGGACTTGGCAGGAATAGAAGTGGATGGTTGAGGAGCTGAAGGCTGCTTAGGAGGAGGCGGAGTAGCACCGAGGTAGGCTTACTCGCCACCTTCTTGTTAGCAACCTGGGTCCAACCTTCAACGTTTTCTACCTGCGAAATAGATGAAGTATGTGCATCGAAGGGCTTGGCATGTTGGGTCAGTGGAAAATCACGAATACGATGATCAGACGCTTGACAGCGAAAGTAGGCGTTGGGAAGGTTGAAATAGACAACCTTCTATGAGATACGTGTGGACCCAACTTGTATGTCAATGTGGTCCCGCAGATCAGATGCTAAATCAACCTCAACACAAACCCATTTACGCAGACGAGCATAAAATAAATGGTCAGGCTCATGAAAAATCACATGGCAGAGTGGGCAGACAATATCATTCAAAAAAGGCCAGAGTTATAATGGAAGACCTGGGAGTTCAACCCAAACCGGAACTCGAAGAGAGACCTGGTTAGCTGGGTTGAAATCAGGGCTCCATCGTGACAAAACAAGTAAGGTGTTTCCAATGTACCAACAAGAGGAATGTTCAAGAAGCAGTTGAACTTGTGAAGGCTCACGAAAAGTAAAAAAATAAAACCCCTTGGTGAGGTTCCAGACACCAGTAACCTGGATGTCGGCGGACTCCCAATGGGATTTAATCCAGTTTTGAAGATAAGACTCAGACGGAATACGACCACAGAAATATGCAACTAAACAGTTGTTATGGTAAAACTGCACAACAGGATCAACAAAAGAAATCTCAATAGTAACATCCGGGGGAGAATCAGAGACATTACCTCGTCGTACACTTTCAGGATGAATTTCCTCATGCGCTTGGGAGCCATCTTCACCACCATGTGCAACTGATGTTACAAGTGGTTGGTTTGTGACCATTTTAAAGGGTTGGCACCACCCAAAATGGATGGAATAAATACCCAAAGCGCTAAAGGCTAACACAAGCGTAATCATGTGAGAAAACCCTAGCAGAGCCAATAGGAAAAATATATATTTTAGTGTGAACAATATCTAATTATGTGTGTAAATGAGTTGTTAGTAACAACTCATAGAGATCTAGAAGTTAGAATAAGTCTCTTAGAGAGATAAGTGGGATTGTGTGTGAGTTGTACATGATAAGCTTTGACTCCTAATCAATAGGATCAAGCTACTTGTATAAAGGCATATCAAATATTGAATAAAGATATCCCGAATGAAATAAAAATAGAGTTTTATTATTGTTCTATTTCTACTTGCAATATCTCTTCCATTAAATATCAAGATTTTCTAGGTATCAGAGCGGTGGAGGTCTAGATATGTAGGGGAAATAGTAGTATGAGTTTTATCTATATTTTATGTATAATTTTCTCATTCGATCATTTTAAGGAATAATATTATACTCAAGCACGGTCAGATCCTGATGTTTCAAAATAAATGGAGATTATCAACTTGATGCTGTTCATTACGGTGACATCCTTGTACACATCTGTATGATCTATGCACAACTTCCTTCATTGACAGGTGAATATATGTTATTTGGCAATTGGCCTGAAGATCTGAATCAAATTCACTGTCACAGTTCTACCAAACTACTCAGATTTGTCTGTTTAATTGTCATTTATGGACGAGATTCCACTTTGGATGTAGAAGCACCTGCCAAGATTCGACCATTTGAACCCGGCAACTCTGAAAGGATTGAATTTGAACTTGTCATGCATTGACGGCCAGCTATAACTATTGATTGCATCATGAAAGATGTGTATTTTCAAGTTTTATTGCATTGATTTATTCTTTACATATTACTGGATCATGTTATATTAATTTGGATTTTGGCGTCCCTTTAGAATCAATGTAAAAATTAAAAAATTTAGTTGTGCAGCTTTTGTTTGGCCTTTCGCTTGTATTCGACTCTCATAGTGAGGGGGTGCATTATCGGTAAAGCTGACAAATAAAAAAAGAAATATTTGAAGAGTGCATTTTCGGTTGAAACCGACACTCTGAAGGTATAATGGACATCCACTAGACAAGTTCAATGGATTAAACTTTCACATTTGGAAAGTCAAAATCCAAATGCAATTAATGCATAAGAATCTATGGAGGATTGTATCAGGAGATGAATCAAAACCCACAGATGCTGCAAAACTAATAGAGTGGGAAACAAGGGATGATAAGGCAAAAGCAATAATAGGACTTGCCCTATCAGATACTAAGCTACACTATGTGGATCTAGAAAAATCCTCAAAAATAATTTGGGAACTACTCGGCAAAACATTTGGCTCAAATGCAGTCAATGCTAAATTTTCACTAAAACTGCAACTATTCAAACTCAAGATGAATGAAAATGTGACAATGTCAAGCCACATTAATGAACTAAGATCACTCATAAGGCAACTTGCAGAAGTAAAAGTTGTAATAGAAGATGAAGATGCTAAAGCCATACTTCTAAACAGTCTTCCACCTAAGTACAGTAATGTTGTGTTCACTCTCGGACAGATGCCCACACAATCACTTGAAGACATGATATCTGCACTTCTAAAGTGAGAGAGAAAAGAACTAAAGAAGATAAAAGAAGAGTCTGCTCTCTTTGTTAAGAAAAAATATGCTAAAAAACCTACATAAACAAAGAATAAGTAGAATGCTTCTATTGTAAACAAAAGGACATAAGTTCCATACTGCAAATTCAGAGCAAAAGATGTATCAGTGGAAACTCCAAATGAAGCCAATGTAGGGTTGAAGAATCAGAATATGAAGAAGAACCAACAAAAAAAGACCCTGACTACAAGCTCAGATGACTTTCTTTTCTAAATAAAGCATCTGATTGGAGGCAGGAGGCAAAGGAGGAGGAGGAAATCAACATCTCTTGTTAGTCACCAACAAAGAGAATGCTTCAAGTGTATTGGTGACCTATTTTTTTTAGTTGTGTGTTTGCTTTTCTGCTGTAATAATGAATAGTGGATTATTATTCAAGTTCACGTTTGTAATAAATTTCCTATATTAATCTCCTAAAATGGGAATATGATGAGGGCTAAAAATAAACTGTAAACATCATGATCTTCTTGGTTTTTGGTAAACCATTTTGAAAACACTTCCTTGGTTTGTGGTAAACCATTTTGAAAACCACCCTTTTCTGGTTTATGGTAAACCACTTTGAAAAACCATTTCATTGGTTGATGATAAACCACTTTGAAAATCATCACAAGTCATGAGTTAGCATCAGGGGACAAGTTACAGTTCAAGATAAGTTTTCCCCATGTTCACACTAAGGGGGTGATTGTTAGGAAAAATATATATTTTAGTGTGAACAATATCTAATTATGTGTGTAAATGAGTTGTTAGTAACAACTCATAGAGATCTAGAAGTTAGAATAAGTCTCTTAGAGAGATAAGTGGGATTGTGTGTGAGTTGTACATGATAAGCTTTGACTCCTAATCAATAGGATCAAGCTACTTGTATAAAGGCATATCAAATATTGAATAAAGATGTCCCAAATGAAATACAATATCTTTGGTTTTATTTTCCTTGTATTTGTTTATTTACTTGGAGTTTTCCTACACTCATGGGATATGCTTGCTTAGGTGTACCAGTTGTGTTGAGTTAGCTTACCAGTTGTGTTGAGTTAGCTTACTAGTTGTGTGGAGTCAACTCTACTTCTAGTATCAGTTAGTGAGAGTTATTCACCACTGATCTAGGAGGAGGTTACACATTCACCTCCTATATGTACATCACTTGCATCATCTATTATGATATGGAGCATTGAGTTGATTTGGAGCCATTCTTTTCCTTGTGAGTTCTTGATCATATTGCATCTTATTGTTAGTTATTTCAATTTCTGCAATTGCTCGTGCATTTGTTTTTCATCAGAGATCCAGAAACTCTAATATGGTATCAGAGCGATTCTGGTGATACATTTTCCATTACTGAGTTATTTGTAGTTTTGAATACTTTGTTTGTGAAACTAACAATTCATGTGCAAATAGATATGACTCCGTCTTGGTTATTTATGGTTGTGATTTTTGGTGTTTGCTTACTGACAAGTTGAGGGTTGTCAAAAATTTTAGGGGTTTACAAAAATATTCCAAAAAAAAATTTTTTTAGGGGTTTTTTGAGAAATTTGTGTGGTGCCTTGGTTTATTACATCTACAGGTTTCATTAGGCTCTGGAACTTTTGGAGTGTGTAGCTTTGTTTTGTTTCAGACTTGTGTTGGAGGTGGGTTTGGCATTGTCGCCCTTGATCATAATCTTGGTTTAGAACAAACTCAGACTTGGATCAATTTGTGCAAGATCCATGAGTTCTGGAAATGTGGTCCTATCAGCCATGTGATCAAGCTGGCCATTTTTAGGTTCATTCACTATGTTACAAACTCTGCAATGATCCCAGGCTCATCTCATGTCCTCTGACACTTGGCCAAAATGACCTTAAGATCCATGGATCTGATTGCAATGGATTTTTTGGGCCTCACATGAGTTTCTTGTATCATGCTTACTTGTGACCTATCAAGGTTTTGACATTCAATTAGCCACTTCTTGGCTGGATTTTTGGCCTCACAACTGCATGTCATCAACTCTGTCTAAGTCTCATTTTTTTTCTTTGGTCGGATCTTTCCTTATTAGATTTTAGCAAAGGAAACCCCTTTTATCTGAAACACTTCTCAAAGCACCTCTTTACATTGAAACTTTTTCCTTAGTGTTTCATGGTGTTAGGACATTTGGGATTTGGATTGCCACGGCCTGCCTCACAATCATGACCTGCTCAAATCAACTGGTGGTGCCCTCAGCTTGGCCTCCTAAAGCACTTTGCTCATTAAAAGATCTGCAACTCTTCCTTTTCTCAAGTTGGGTACCATTCCATGTAATAACAAACAACTAAAAAATCATGTAAACTCATAAGATTTTAGGGTTTCAAACCTAAAAAACTATATTCTTGGTCCAACTTACTTCCATGTGTGGATCAAAAGGGTGGTATTAAAACACTTTGTTTAAACTCCAATTTGAACTTTGGCATTAAAAAAATATCATTTTATGTTTTTGGAATACAAGTCATTTATAATTTATTATTAAGGGAGGAATAGTCATTTGGTCTTTGTATTTTCACTTGACGAAGATGAAGGGTGAGGCCCGGGTTGGCAGGAGGCCAATTCCCCCTCACAAATTAAACCATTGTGTTCTTCATTATTTTTTGATTCCAACGAGTATACGCATGACCCCCTTTCCTCTCATTTCAAGGCATTTTTTAATCAGTTTGCAAAATTTTAATTAAATAAGCCATTATTTATGGGAAATTGTATTTGCTATAACTTTTGATCGGTGGCTCAGATTTGAGCACTGTTTTGGTCAAAAGTGCATGTTTTCTCATGCTCTACATGATGGATTAATTTATTTTTGTAAACACACTACTTTATAAAGTGTCACATTTTGGGGGGTTCTTGCAAAACTCTATGGGGACTTGTACTTTTTGCACTAAGTTATAAAGTGCCATCTGGGATAATTTTGGGGGTTTATCTACATTATGGAGTTTCACCATTTTGTTGTTATGCTCAACTCTGGGAACTTTTTGTCTTGGAAGGCAGGCATTATCAATCATTGCACTATGCACAGTTTGTTGCCCTACCTCCATGGTCTCATTCCTGAGCCTGATGAGCCTCTACAGAAGGATGAGTGGTTTAACCACAATGATGAGGTCTATGGCCTTCTTGGTCTTACTATTTCTAGGGATACATTGAGTTTGTTTGAGCACAATGAGTTCCCTTTCACTTCCTAGACCATTATCTGACAGTTGTATGGTGACCTTGTTTCACCATCTGAGAGTGACGCTTCCCTAGACCACTCTAGTGCCACCATAGATTCTCCCCCTTCTCACATCCCTTTCATTGTTGAGTGTTCTTCTACACCTGTTGCTACTCATGAGTCCCATGTTGACCATTCACCACAGGATCTTGCTATTGAGCACACTCTCCCTATTGTTGCCTCCACAGCTCATTTCATCCATGTTCATGTTTCCATTCACTCTCCACAACAGTGTTCTATTGGAGAACCTTCCTCTGAGACAGATGTGACCATTTCCTCTCGTGCTCCATTGCATCTTGATTGCTCAGTTGATGACACTCCACATACATTGGTTGCTACCTTTGAGTGCGCAACGTGGCTTCATCTTGGACTTCCAGTAGCTCTTCGCAATAGTCTTCTCCTCCTACTTCATGTTGTGATGTTAATACATTCTTGTCAGACATTTCTCTCATTGAGCAACCCCATTGGGATGAGTATCTACCTGACCTGAGTTGTCTATTTACATATTCCACTTGTGTTTCATTACAGGAATATGCTCTGATTGAGCCATCACACATTCTGGAGGACCCATTCATCTCTCTCGTTGGGAGTGCCACCTTGGGACATTTGTCACTTCCACTATTTTAGAGATATTTCATGATCCACCTCTTCCTGTGGATCCCTTTGTGAGGGTTATTAGGCCCCCACCATCTTCCCTCTCTGACATGTATACTGTAGTGGCATTACCATTGTCTTTTGTGCACACTTTTTCTCGACTTATGCCACCTTTTAGTTACATACTAGATGCAGAGATCAGAGTATTGCAGGCTTCTTCTTCCTTTGTGGAGTGGGTCGAATTTCAGTGCTCCTTTTTTGTCCTTCCCAAGGGTAGGAACATTGTTCGGTGCAGGAAGATTCTCTTCAGTCTTTACGCAGAGGACCACATCATCGACACTCTTCTTAGGGGACCTTCTTGTCCTCACTTCTTTCTCTCTCTACTCTAGGGGATGATCATTGTACGTGGGTACCTCATCAGGTTGAGTTACCAAGACCCACTTCTTCTTCTCCAGTTTTCTTGAGTGAGTTTCTTGTCTCTCTTTTGGGGGGAGTTTTTTCCCACTGGGTTTTCTCCTTTTACTCTATCTTTATGAGAGATTTGCATTGTACGTGGGTACCTCATCAAGCCTTGTTGTCAGGACCCACTTTCCTTTTTCACTTCCCACCTAAGTTGTGCTTATGGGGGGTGTTAGTGTAGGATATTCATTTTCCTTGTATTTGTTTATTTACTTGGAGCTTTCCTACACTCATGGGATATGCTTGCTTAGGTGTACCAGTTGTGTTGAGTTAGCTTACCAGTTGTGTTGAGTTAGCTTACTAGTTGTGTGGAGTCAACTCTACTTCTAGTATCAGTTAGTGAGAGTTATTCACCACTGATCTAGGAGGAGGTTACACATTCACCTCCTATATGTACATCACTTGCATCATTCTATGATATGGAGCATTGAGTTGATTTGGAGCCATTCTTGCCTTGTGAGTTCTTGATCATATTGCATCTTATTGTTAGTTATTTGTCTACCTAGTCCGTGGGGATAATCCCTCTTGTTGGATCTCCAAAAAGAGGTATTATTTAGAATATTATCAAATAATGCTAAATATCATCAAATTCGTCATCAACAATAAAGATACAAGAGGAAATTATGAAGTTACAACACATAATTTTATGAAGTATAAGCTTTGCAAGTTGAACTCTTGCTTAATCAACGACTTTGCTCATATAAGAATCCATGGTTGTCTCACCACTTTCACGATCTTTTGTGCCAACCAAGCCACAAGCAAATTCATCCATTGTTGGTTGTTAGTGAATGTGTAAGAGCTTACAAGGCTATGAAAACGACTAACAAGGATAACTCGGGGCCCTGGTGAGGAAGCCATTGGACATGCTCATAGGTGTTTTGGAAGTGTCATTTATCACATATGGAAGCTTTGACAAGAAGCATTGGGGCTTGACATGGATAACATCACCATGGGAAGAACATGAGGCATCATCTAAGAAGATCGGTTCAAACTTTGAACAATAAACAAACACTATAATTCTTCAATTCAATAATTCATGTGGGATTGTTTACAAATATATATGTAAGGTTGCTCCTATATTCAAGGATAACCATCTCCACAAATTTCTCAATAACTCCTATTCACTACATGAGTGGTTATAACCACCACTACTCTTACCATGATTTGTTTATTTAAACAACTCATTTACATAACAATATTTTCACAATAACAATAACTCAAATTATTATTTTACCCATACAATGTTTATGATAAACCCATAATGTGAGCACTAACACATTACTTTCACATCATCATCATTTGTTGTTATTGTTGCAATATATTTGTTCTGTAACAATCCTCCATTACGATCTCTATCATAATAATAGTTTTGTTCCATGAAAGGCATTTCTCCATGTTCTTATAGATACCTTGGTCGTCAGAGCCTACACTTGACGAAGGGTGAGGCAAAAACACACCTGGAATAGTATGCAAGCAACGAAACTTCCTCTATAACACCATGACAACTTTGATGTATGTGTTTGGCCATATCCATAGGCCTATTTGTGTTTTATAGGGAGAATAGACAGCTCCTACTTCATCTTAGTTTGATTGTGATTGGAGTAAAATCATTGGAAGAATCAAAATCAATATCTATGAATGATATGAGATTGTTTGTATGTTATTGTGGGTATGTGTAAAAAAGGACTTTGTTACAGTAATGGTTTGTGAAAAGTTTGGTGTATTATAAAAAGAGATAAGATATTAACCTTTAACCTGAATGTAATTCAAAGAAGTGAAAAAAGTGACCAATAAACTATACAACCACAACTCATGAGTGGTGGCTCAAGTGGTTAGAGTGGGCAGGGTCTCTCCTTATACACCCAAGTTCAAATCTTAACGGATATTGTACGCCTTAGAATCAACATGTGACTCCTAAACACACACGACCTCTCGAGGTCGTGCCAGGACGGCTGGAATTTACAAAATTGTGGGAATACATATGGGCAACAATAGGAGAATCATGGACTAACATCGTGTAGTGTGAATTTCTAGTAGTTGAGTTGACCAAAGGGGAATTAGAGGCTATGTACGAGTGCCGTAAGTTCCCAATGATTTGATTGTTTGATTAAATTTAAATGTTAAACTATGTTGGAAAGTTCGTTTTAGATAACTAAGAAAAGTAAATCTAGCTTAATTAAAAGATAAGTGTGCTTTAATTTCTTAATTAACTAAAATTCATTCCCGATTAATTAGCCAAAACAAAATAACAAACTAATTTATTTGCTTAAAAAGAAATGAACTAAAAGAGATAAACTAAACAAAATTAATATCTACCTTTCACTAATCACGTAAAATAAATCTAATCTACACACGCAGACAAATTACTTCTAAACAAAATAAAACTACCATGCTAAAACGAAACACATTAAACAATGAAATAGCCAGATGTGGCTATTCCCCTATTGCAAATTAATTAATTTTAATCTAGTTTAAACAAAGGATTCTTCCAATTTGTAATTGTGGATTCTATTTCGTCTGTTGGCCTTACCCCGATAAAACACAACAATTCTACAGAAGCTTTTAAATGTGAATAAATTCAACAAAATGCACAAACACATAAGCTTCTTCAAACTTATTTCCCTTGCAGATCCAAAGAGACAAGCAAGGAGGAAGCTTTCAAAAGAAGCTTCGCTCATATGCACTTCTAAGTCTAACTAAAGAATAAAAAGAAAGCTACATGTAATTTGACAATGAAGAAATGAAAATTTATGTGCAATTCCAATTTAAGAAACTCCAACCAATATTTCGGAAAAAAGTTGGTTTTTATAAAAAGTTGGCAGGGAAATGGTGCAGCACACTTGGCAACCAAAAAGTATCAAATCACCCCGGGAAGAGACAGTTCATTTACTAAGAATAGTAAAGTAAAGAAGAAGTTTAAATGCATCTATCAAACTCAAAAGCGGTTGATTCAATCAAGAAACATGCAAGAAAATGACTTGGAAACAAGTAACACACGTACAAAACACGTTAAAGTCTCAAACTTAAGTCCACGAAACCGCCGATTTACGCAAACCAACAGTTATGTAACTTAAAGGAAAAACACTAAGAAAAGGGGGCTGAAAAGCATTTGTGGAAGCATGTAAGGCTAGAAAACTAAGAAACACGGAAGACTAAGTCACAAGAACAAGTAGAAAACAAAGAAATGGGACCTGGATTCATCATTTAATCTAGAAATGAAAGTTATCATTGGGGATATTACCATTCCAACAATATAGCACCGTGCAATTTTGGCTACGTATAGGCACCTTGGAATTTTAAAGTTGATAATGTGGTAGCCCTTACTACACTCCCTCTCCTCCACTAGTGTAAAAAGGAACTAACACAAGCACAATAAGGAGATATGGTACCAATGATGATTTCGCAACATAGATCAAATTGTTTGGTTGTGAAATAAATGTTGCTTGTTCCCAAAAAAAAACTACTACAAGAAGCATATCATTCGTTCCCCGAAGGAAGCTAAGACACTATGGACCAATATCTACACAAAAGTTCATGCACTTTGTAAGACACGCATCATAGCGTCCAACTGAGGTCTCCCAATAACTCGGTGCACTTAACACCATAATGGCCTTTCAAACAGAGGTGTCAGTCATGCTACCTTCTTTATTTAGAACGAAATTGTCACCTAATAACAGCCTTTTAACAGAAGGGGGTCATGGAGCCAATATCAAGAACGAAATTATGCAGCCTAATAATGGCCTATTCAAAGAATGGTGTTGTAATAAGAGTTGAAATTACTGTAGCACAAAAGCTGTCTGCTTCTGCACCATTTTGCTGGTGCCGTGGCATGTTTCAAGGTCAGTCTTTCAACTTTCCTTATTTTCCCTATTTACACAGCAGCTATCTCCAGAAAATGAAAAATGAAAAATGAAAATTTCATGTCTGACCAAAAGATAAATCCGTCAAACTGGAAGATAATAACAAATTAATAATCCTGCACATGGCAGAGATTTGGATTATTTTTCCATTTTTGTGCACACAAGATGTGACTTGCTTGACAACATGCAGAAAGGGCTTATTGCAGTTTTGGAAAACGTATTATTTTTATTAATAGATGAATCATTCAACCTTTACATGTATATTTACTCCCACATCATGTTATCTTGGTGGCTCTGTATCACAACCAATGTCAGCCAGACAAAACTATACAAGCTTTAACATGACACACCATTGTCAATCTTTGGTTTCGTATTAGAACAAATTTTGTTTGATACTAATTGTCATACGAGCCATGAGGGAACAGGAAAGATAGCGCCAGATCCAATGACTTTGGAGAGATATTTTAGAACTTTAGCTTGTAAGCAAAGTTTGTAACTAACTACTTTTGCACAGTGAGCAAAAAATTGAAGGCATTCCACGTCCATTGAATTCAACAGGCATGTTTCACAATTGAAAAAGGTTGTCAATCAGACACTATTTTTACACCTGATGCACAGCAAAACTTGAGGGTGAATTTGACCACTAGAGACTCTTTTTTATCGCGTAAGACATGCAAAAGATTAAATCTGAACTTAATTATGTTAATTCAGTTCATTTGGTGCGTATAAAAAGCATGATCATGGAAAATAGGTAACAACTTCATGATTTCACTTTGAGGGGCTTGTACAGGATAACAGTGACATATTTAGATCGGTAACGGTGTGTTAATCCAAGGGCCAGCACTGATTGAGAGCTCCTCCCTTTTTCCACATAAAGATGGTTCAGAATTACATGTTGAGGCCGTGCTACAGGCCCCGGGGCTTCCACGGGAGGAACATTAAGCAGTGTGAGATGCAGATGAGGTGGAACTGCAGGAGGCTCCTTAGCAAAGTCTTCTGGGCCAGGAAATGGACCATTGTAGCTCGAGTCTGGTGATTGGGGATGTTCAAACTCGGCCACACTTTCCAAATTCTCAGGCACATAATCCTGTATAACAATGAATCAGCTGAACTTTAGAAGTCAAACAAAAAGATAAAGGATATGACGAGGATAAAAGTGTGAGGTAGATATACTTGCACATCCAGAACATTGGTGACATTTCCCATCTCATCAGTCATCCATGGCAGGTCAGGCACATATCTCCATTCAGCATCAACAATGAATTTGTACTGGTACACTCCTGATGGAAGAACCAACATAATGGTGAAGTCTTTTCCTGCTCTGTGCAAAGGTTTTCTGCAGGCCATGCATTATGTCAAACAAACTATCAAAAGAGCAGACGTTTCAGGCTAATTATAAAGGGGAGATTCTATTATTTTATCATACCTTGAGGTCCAGTTATCCCAAGACCCTTCCACTGCAACATCATTGCCACCATAGCTCCAAGTTATCATGGTAGGAATGCCTTTTTCATTATATATATCTTCAGAAGCAGATGAATTGTAATTCCATGTCTGGTTTGGTACCGGTTCAGCAGAATTTGGTAGTGGAGCGACAGGTACCTACATTTTTTTTTTTTTAAAATCATGCATAGCATGACAACAATCAAATGCTTGTGACCAGAAAATCTGCAATGAAATCTTCATTTCTATGTAGCTGAAATATGCAGAAAAATCATCTACAGCTCACGTACATTAATATTATTATCTTATCTTATCTTCACCCTAGTAGACTGATTGTATCTCTGTTTTAAGCTTAATTGGGTATAAAATCTTCTATTTTGGGCATCTTCTCTATCAAACAATCACCTCATGCATTTTTCTAAAAGAAGGCGTTGAGGCTTCTTGGTTTATTAGTTAAAGTAGTCAAAATTACTCGTGAGGTCTTCGTAATATAATAATTAATGCGCTTAATTCTTCATGATGCAATTGATCCTACCAAATTATGAGTTGTCTTCAGTGAGCTGGTTTCGTTAGCTCTAAATCTTATGTGCCTATGTGCAAGATTTGTGAATCCAAACAATCTGCAGCCCACAAACAGTGAACGCTGGATGCATCATCCTTTGCGCGGAATTCTTCTGCCACTCCTGAACAATAGTAAGTTTTCATGTCTAATCCATTAAAGACAAAAAAATAGGGCAAGAAACAGCTTAATCAAGTGACAGAAAACAGCCCATTGCTAGGAAATGAAGGAAAAGAAAAGGAGAGCTCATGTCACGGACAACCTTTTTCTGGAGATATTTCAAGGCTGTTTTTGTCAGACTTGAAACATTTTTGCCAGTGTCTCTGTTACTCAGGCCATTCAAAATTTACATGTCATTCATTGGGTGTTTCCAAGACGTTTGAAAGGAGTTTCCATTTCCAAGACTCATCTGAAAGGTTGGATACGCAACATGCCAGACCTCCAATAGCATAGGTCTAAGTAGCCGATATGGCACACCTAGACCCCCTGGAGCAGGTACAGCATGTTTCGGGAGCGGGAGCGGCGATGGGAGCAGCCAGGTAGGTCCGGATACGGCTGGATACTTCTGCAGACGTACCCAGCCGTATCCTGGCATTTCCTGGCCCAAAACTGTGTTTTTTTTTGGTTTTCTTTTTAATTCTGGTTTAAATTTAATATATCATTACAGCAGAAATTACAGTTTTCACAGCACCATTATTCTACAGAAGGTATAGTTTAAATTTAATATATCATTACAGCAGATTTTATAGTTTTCACGATTAGCACCATTATTCTACAGAAGGTAATATTTTAAATTTAATATATCATTACAACAGAAATTACAGTTTTCACAGCACCATTATTCTACAGAAGGTATATTTTAAATTTGATATATCATTACAGCAGAATTACAGTTTTCGCAGCACCATTATTCTACAGAAGGTACCAAGTACAAGCCATCATAAACATGAATAAAAATAGCATGTATGAGATAAATCATAAATGTAATAAACACCTCAACTAGATATGGTAGGGACAATTGAAATTATGAATGTATGAGTAGTTTGTTGAGGCTATTTAGCTTGTTTTGTTTTTCATATGCATAATATGTGGTTAATTCTTATTTAGAAAGCTGACATTAATATATTTTTTAATTTGATATAATTTTTGTACTGCCATATCCGAGCCCAGAACATTTTTGCTGTTTCCGCGTATTGGATACTCCGTACCCGCTCCTGTATCCAAAACGTATCGGCTACTTAGGCACAGGTTATTATAATAGCTGCCTATAGGCAAAGAACTATAATTTTAATTAGCCTGGACCATAGGTTCTTGACTTTTACTGCCACGAGGAATAATAATTTTGCTAAGCATAGTTTTCTTTCAAGACACTATGCATGGGAGGTTACAGAATAATAAACACATGACAATGCATGTTGGAGCTATTAAAATCATAGACAGATGGCAACAAACATAAGCATAAATTTAATTTATATGACAATCCCAAAGGAAAATGGGGATTATTTACAAGACCCCAAAAGTCATCAATAATAACCAAGTTGAATTGACTCAGCAATGTCCCAAAAGGCTAGCCAAGACTCGGTCTATCTCACCAGACTAAATTAAATTTGCCAAGTCTCAACATAAACTAAAGCTCAACCGGGCACAAGCTCTGTAATACTGGTGTAACCCAGTGTCCCAAAAATATATGAACTCTTCGGAATGTTCTGAATATTTTAATATGTGAAATAATTTCAAGGTGTAGTTCACCCAAAAGCTGACTCTTCCACATTGGCTTGCAAAAACCCTAGAGGCACAACTTTCGAAAAAAAATGATTTAAAGTTATTTTGACCAAATAAAATCTCTATTTTTTAACAGAATGTAATTGCATCTATCAGATGAAAAAAAATCCCCGCAAAAATCTACAATAAATGGACAATGTAATAGTCAAATAAGTGGACTTACAATAAAATGTATAATATTAGTGGCAAGTGTACTAATGGAGAAGATATGGGAAAATTATGATAGCAGCATCCAGGAACGATGCATCTCTATGAGCCCAATCCACTGGCAAGCTATGAAATCTCCTCTGAAAATAAAGTACTTAGACCCAAACGTAAATCAGCAACCAGAATTCGTGCCAAAATAATGCCCGCATACACTGATATCTGTGACATACCCACGGTTATTCTCCATCCTAAAACCAACTGAAAAATCACTCATAATGTACACTACTTAATAATACAGACCTTTCTCCTCAATCCTATGATTAGAAAGTTAGAAACTACTGACAATTTTGTATCTCCAGAAAACTCTTTCCAAAAACTCTCTTTTTCTCTTCCAAACATAACTTTGCACTTAATTTATCGTGTTTGCTTCCCTTATTCAACAAAACAAACGGGGAACCAGATATCCCTTTTCATTTGAAATTTTGACTACTTAAAAGTCCATATTGATCCTAACATCAACATTTATTGTATCACTTGCTCCCAATTATTGCATGTGGAATCTGCATCAAGACGATGCTCATAGGAAACAAAATTTAAAAGCTAGGTCAAACCAGCAATGCAAACCACATAATGGATTGACTTCAAAAGAACTACGCATAGAAGAAGATATGATGAGCTTGAAAACAATTTATTTTGCCCGATGGCATTGTGAATATGATAGTAGCCAAATTTTTAAAAATAATTTACAGAGCACACTGACCCAAACCTAAGCCATCCACTTACAAAAAAAACCAATAATCAGCTTCGCAGAAGAGCATCTAGACAGTTGATGCACTTTCTGAAGAGCATCTAGACAATTGATGCACTTTCTGATACATGTCACATCTCCAATTGAGTGTGAACACAATGAATCCACAAATTCGCATGCAACTTTTGGAAATCAATTTTCTTAAAAAAAAAAATCTGAACTTTGTACTCCCATGTTTCACTCTTTTCTATTACATCCATCAGAAGAATTTTTTTGATGGCAGGCAACGCATGAATAAATTTAGGATCCAATCATCCTTCTGCATTTTTGAGAACAAGGAAAGTAGAAAAAATACATTTTATGTTGTTTCCCCTATACCAAAAACAATTTTTATTTTTATTTTTGTGGCAGGCCATAGTAAAAAATCCAATGCCTTGCTGAAAATTCAAAGAGATTATGTAATGTCCCCTTTTAGGACAAGTTAGGAATCAACATAAATCTGATCACACAGCAGAAAACTAATTAATATTCAAACCCCAACTGCTGCAATTTTCCAAAATTCATATCTTTGGCTAGAGAAGTCCAAATGAGCTGAAATTTTAGATCTTGGGCCACAAAATATGTTCCCATTCAGGGTTTTTTTTAAATAATAGAATTATTTGGCATATTCTTGGTGATCATAAAACAAGATCTGCAAATCTGATTTGTTTATCTTTTATTTCTGAGCAAGGGAGGTACTTTGTCCTTATGTGTCCTTGGTGGGTAGGAAAAGTGCTGGAAATATTTTATTAATTTCTTCTAACCCTTTTTCAGATCTGGAATTTTAAGTGTTAATTTTGAAGGGGTTTTAGTGCACTCAGGAAAATATGATCTCTAGTTCATTGGAAAGGGAATAAATCCCAAGTACTTATTCTGCACTTTGTTTCACGCAAAAAGACTGAGTAGCAAGAGAGTTATGAATTTTAGAAGCTTTTCAATTGTCTGCAAGCTATTTTAGATTAATAGTGCTCAAAACTATAAAAAATCGGATCCTGGAAAAAGTGTTAGGGTTAGAATTGCCAATTGATTCTCTCATCTCAACCCATCACCTTGGCTGCTTCCATCCCCATAATTGGGTTGTAATTACCCGACATTGGGTTATTTGAGGTTGAATCAAAAGGATCTAATCCTTCTTGATTTGATTGGTGTGGAAGTTTGTTAAAATTCTTATTTGTCCAATAAATTGGGGATATCACATGTATAAGTTCAACATCAGTAATCTACTGCTTTTTGATGAATCGATAGATACATTGGTGCCCCAAAAGTTGTTGTGAGCTCTACAGGTCTATGGGAAATATTTAATCACAAGAATGGAACATGGGTGTTGGAGGTTTTTGGCTCTATTAATACGCTTCTTGAATAAAGACATTGTGCAGCCCCTTATTCTCTCTTTATATGGAGATGTCAATGAACATCAAATGCCACCTATGATATTGCCAAGATAGGTTTAGATATTTCTATACATCCTGACCCTAAGGGTCCCTATAGATACTTTGCATTATTCCCCTTTTGTAGTGATTGAGTAGGTACATTGCATGCTTTTCCCTTTGTATTTTCATAAACCCTCATTTTCCATGTGTTACTCAAAGCGAGACTATGATGCCTTTATTATTGGTATCAAAGAATGCAAGACTTGCAAGCACAAAGTAGAGAATTACTCCAAACTACTGCCAAACAAGATTCCCAATTGTCAAGCGCTAGGCATTCCAATTAACCTTGCAAATAAAAGGGATGCAACCCAATGTTTAGTTTGCCCCGAATAAATGCTTCAGATATTTACAAGGTCCTTTACAAAGAAGCAAAAAGGGAACAGTAGAATTACAGCAAATCTTACATTCTTCTTAAACTAATGACAAGAGATAGCTAAATCAGAGTACTCGATGGGTTCTAATTGCTTAGCCAATCATTTAGGCAGTAAATGTCCTTTCAATAACAATTGGAATCTTGCTTCACCTTGCCAAATGATGTCTAAAATTCTCCAACATGCCCTCTTCCTCTTTGAAAACATACTTGCTCATCAAAGCACTTTTTCCAAAGATGAGAAAGGTGGAGACACGCATTTCACACTGCTAAAGACTTACAAAGGGTCTCTGAATCAGTGAGTTTCATTTCCCCAAGAAGAGCAGCTCTCCAAAGAATTGAGGAAACTAAAAAACCACTGCTAGCTTGATATGAACTTCAAACCAACATGATTTGGCAAAGGGGCATTCCACATGAGGTGCTTCACAGTTTCTAATTTAGTGTAATAATGCAGCAGCCATTTGTGAAGCCACTCTTTCAAATTCCACTTGCCTTTCTAGGTAGCCCTTGATAGATGATTGCAAGCCATGCAAACACCCTTAAATCGTAAGCCACATTAATTGCCCAAACATTGTGCAAGCCTATGGCTCCACCATGATGTCTAACATCAAAAGCGAGCCATTTGGGATTAAGAATGGGTGACAAGATGACATTTCTGATGTGGGAAATGGTATAGCCAAAATGTATCGTATTGAAAGATGGAATGATCATAATTCCAAAGGACCTTTGTTTGAAGATTCAGCTTAAAGGTGTCTTCAATAGGAACAAGGTTCTGGATTTCCTTAACAACTAATCAATCAGCAGAAGATAGTACAAAGTCTCTAGCTAATATCTTCCAATCACACGTTTTGGCATCCCATCAGTACTTCCAAAGGAGTACATCCCTTTTTGCTCAGTCTGTGAGCCTGAAAACGGGCAATAGAAGCAATAGCTATGTGTCCTAGAGTGACATAGTCTCCAAGACCAAATTGATTTGTTACCCAGATCTCAGCCAGCACGAGCCCCACTCATCAGAGACCGTGAAAGGAATCTTACAACTCTTTTCCATGTGTTCCTTGTGGAGAATGTATGATCCATGTGACTGAAAACTGACAGGCTCACAATCATCTCACAAACTTCAAATTTACCTCTGACCTTGTTTATATTAGGCCAAACATGTTATTCAATATCATAGTTCGCATACTCGTATTCAGCAAATATTCGGCAGACCCAAAAAAAATTGACTCGGCAAACACTCGGCAAGACTCGATAAATATTTAGACAACTTTAAAAATACGCAAATTTCAAAAAAAAATTAAAACATAAATTTTATGCAAAATGTATCAAATGAGTCTGTAAAACGTTGGGGAGTGTTTTTCTATTAGATTTGAATGCAAATACAGTACAAAACTGCATCATCATGCAAATACAACAGCCAGCTGATAAGTGTTATGAATTTATAATGATTGTCATTGAGAAAAAAAGGAACTTACGTCCAAATGAAATTCTTCAAATTTGCTCTTTGAATTTAAACATTTAAATGGAATTTAATTAAAAATAGCAAACCTCTATAGTAATATAGCTTCTACAAAAAGTATGTGAACTCTTAATTAAACATTGAACTATTTTAATTAAGTTCCATTTATTAATTAAAATTGAAACTTCTAAGTGTTTAAATGGAACCTAATTAATAATAACAAACCTATAAGGTAATACTGCTTATACAAAAATTATTGCATATGAACAAGATGGCAACTTTACATTTGCTACATCTTTGTCGAGGTAGAAATACAAATTTCTAAATCTTTGCCCAACAAAATAATGAATATTGGGAAAACATCAATATTGCTTATCAAAAGGCACTCAAATAACGTTTCATATTTAAAACAAAGATAACATATTGTAATGGCAATTATTTACCATGGATCCATAGTCACATGTTTTATGGATACAAACACGAACACAAACACACAAACATATATGATCCCTAGAGATTGTGTACATAAACTTACACATAATAATAGGTTATTGTGCAACATGTTGCTGAATTCATGAAACTTGAGCCTGGAATGTTTGACATGGGGAAGCAACAGGAAACATTTTCAGAAAAGAAAAAAAAACGGAAAATCACATACAGAAAAATAAGACAAACACTACACAATGATATGTTATGAGAATGATATGTTATGAGCAAAGTCAGTAAAAACATGAAACCGCATATGAAACTTGAGATGGGAATGTTTGACATTGGGAAGCAACAGGAAACATTTTCGGAAAAACAAAGAACATCACATGCAGAAATATAACATAAAAACAAAATCTGAACAAAATGATCAAGGAAGATAAATATAAATAGATCGGGAAACTGACAGCACCCACATAATAATATCATGTTATATAATTCATTTTGAGACGTGAACAATTGGGGAAACAAACAATAGTACATGAAATACAGGATCCAAGTTTAAGCTATTATTATCTCATATACCCAAGTTTATGGCAATTATTTATCAAGTTTATTTATTTATTATTATCTCATGTGACCAATTGGGGAAACAAACAATACTACATGAAATACAGGACCTAAGTTTATGCTATTATTATTTCATGTGCCCAGAATAGGAAATTGTTGTACGTTTTCAAGAACTGTCTATTTATCTGGACTATTATAAATATCAAATCTGGGAAATCTAAAACTGAAATAGAAGATTTGTAAAAATGTTTCCTTTGATGAAAAAAAGGTTGCGAATCAAAACATTTATCAAATCAAGTAATGTTCCCCCAGAAATTACACATTTAGATTTGAGATTTTGTGATTCCCACATTACAATATCACATAATTAAAAATATTTCAGATACAATATACCCCCTGCAAGGATGCAACAAAAGAAGTTTGCACTGACAAAGAATAACACAGTGCAATACAAACTTATATACTGAAACGCTAGCAACTAGTTCCATGTGAATGGCATTTAAGTAATCAAGGACACTTTACAGGTTGCTCAAATAGTGATTCGACAACTTATTGCCCTTGTTTGTTACTTAACTTCTTAAGTTGAAAACAGCTATAAAAAGGAAGTTTTCTATTCTCAATCAAGTTAAATTCTTAATATGGTTTAAACTAAATGATAATTTCAATCCACCAGCATGCTTAAAAGAACACTTTTAGCACATCTACAACGTTCAAAACTAAATAACTAAATAGATATTCGATATTTATCATTTTTAGGAACAAACTATAAGATTGCACATCTCCTTTGGTATGTGTGAGTACACAAACACACAAATACATACACATACGTAAGTGTATGGATTTGTTGAATTTTAAAAACTGGTGTCTACATGTCCATCCCATGTCTCAATTTTTCTAAGTTATCAGTACAGATTTGGATATGGGTTCAGGTATATGATTTGTCATTTCTTTTATAACCCCTGGATACAATACAGCTTGTGTACATCCATACAAAAAATAAGAAAAATATTAAAACTATAAAATATTAAAAAAAACATAATATCAATGTTATATTTATTAAATATACCCCAAAAAAACTACTGGTTATTGACCAATCAATAGTACAAAATGATACATATTGAATGATATATCACATAGGTTTATATTATTTGTTCAAAATAAAAAAAAATGTTGATAAACATAATCAAACTCAAGAACCACATGATAAAAATCATCATATGCTCTTCACCGAGAACATCTTTTGTTTTTCTTACGACTATCGTGTACTCAGACCATCACTTTCTTTTTAATTATATTTCTATTATGACAGTCAGGTATCCCAGATAATAGACACCAGAACCAGAACAGTGCTAGTTCTGAGTACGGGTCTGTGTAGGAGGTACCCAGACCAGTATCAGAGCCAAATCCATAATGGTGCAGGTATGGAGGCCTCAATGCAATACTCGGTAACATGGCAATTTTGTCGTCTCGATAATAGATGCAATAATCCAAGATTCCTTTAGGAGTCTTATAAGGAAAGTTGACTGCAAGGGAATCATTCGTAAGAAGAAGTAATAGTGGAAGAAATTTGGTATAAAACAAAACCCAATGCACCACGAGTATTCACAGCACTGCTAAATTGCACAAAACTCGTCAGCTGTCATAGCCAAGGAATCTTACGAGGAAAGTTGACTGCAAGGGACTCATTCATGAGAAGAAGTAATAGTGGAAGAAGTTTGGTATAAAATAAAACTCACTGCACCATGAGCATCCACAGCACTGCTAAATTGCAGAAAACTTGTCAAATGTCATAGCCAAGGAATCATTTTAGACAAAATAAAATACAAAAACAATAAAGCCAATGAGCCAATCTTATTGGCATAATAAATAACTATTAACAATGGATACACACACTAGCTTCGAAGCTGCACCTTTCTCACTCAACACCCTGACGAACAAGTGAGATGCACATAGGTTTTGTGGAAAATGGTCTATTTTTTTGTTTTAATTATGTCTATAACTGCATAGTGATATGTATGTGTGATATATGTACGTATGTATATGTATATATATAAGTATATGCATGTATGTATGGAACACTGACAGCAGTACCATTTCAGTTATATGTATATGTATACTATATATATAAGTATATGCATGTATGTATGGAACGCTGACAGAAGTACCATTTCAGCTATCCAGTTCGAGAATCATACCCAATCCTTCACATACTATCTTGTAAGCCCAAAGCACAGAATGTTTACAGACAAACTTATTAAAATTATTTCACAGCTTGTACAGCAAGTGCAACCAAAGAACATGACGAGGGTGGTGCAGTGGCAGTTAGGAGATCAATAGAACAACCAACCATGTGCAGGATATCAGAGTGCGCAAACACGAATATCAAAGCTCAAGTTCTACTCATAACAGGTTTTTATTTCACTTGTACACAGCAACGGGATACACCAGATTTCTGCCCAAGCCAAATTGCTTATGACACACTAGGCCAACACAACCTCTTTGCTACACACTCCTGATTCACTCCAAATCCCCTATCCTTGCTACCATCAAACCTGCAGGCTCTTATCCTCTACTCCAAAATTAACTAGAACCACCCTAATCTTAAAACTGATCTTTTCTACCTCCAACAAAGAATCTGGCAAATACCTCTGTACATCTATATACATGAAAATATGCCCTCTAACAAGATGAAGGTATGATGGCATAAAGCAAAACATTTCACCACCTAAATGCTAAGAATACACATGTTACGAGATTAAGTCAGGAGTAGGTATATGTCGTCTATTTCATCTGCCAGTTTGCACTGCCTGACAGAAACGGGCATTATAAGATTGTTCACATTCTTCAAAACAATTTGATCAATTCATTCAATAATTCTTAATCCATAGGACTTGAGCGTTATTCCAAGATCTCCAAGTCCTCTGACTCTCTGCAAGCAACTGTTCAAGATAATGATGATTTTAGTTTTGTCTACAGGGTGAAGGGTAGGGGGCACAACACTAAAAGAGGTGTGTAACCTTGGATAAATATGCAACACTAGAAGAGGTAAGTGATACTGAAATTAAGTGTGCATTGCTAGATATCAAAATGGTGCACAAAACAGGAAAAGAGCGCAACACTTAGAAAGGTCAGTAACGCTAGAAAACGGTGCATAAAAGTGCAAAAGGCCTTTTTCCACCAGCTTAAACTTGCAACAGTTCCAGGGATAGTCTTGACTCATGCATCATACAGCAACTATCCAATAGATTTTACAGAGGTTTTATGCTTTCTAATAGCTTAAATTTCCACTCCCAAATTTAAATGTTTGCTTTCTGTCTGCAAAAAAAAAGATCTATTTACAGGATGATTTTGCTCAATTGGCTGTAAAAATAAGTTGAGGTGGGGATATTTCTATTTCTAAAAGCATTTATTACACTGATTGTATATGTTTCAACCCCCTTGCATATCTTCCAAAATCTAAATTATCCTCTTCTTCTTTTCCTGATTATCATTCCTTACCATCTTTAATAACTTAAAAGTTTCTGTCCTATATCACCAATTCTTATTCTTCATTGCTGTGCCGCATATCACAAAGATTTGCATATCAAATGCCTAGTATAAGAAAGAGAATCTCAAAACAGTTTAAAAGACGGAGAGAAGATAGCCAAATATTTCACAAGGTTATATGGCAAGTGACACCTGTCAATGCAGCCCGGATTGTGGATGTGGAATATGGCATTGAACCCCTTAAAAGTTAAAACATAGCATAGGCAGAATGAGAATACATTTGGCAGTTATTATAAAAGAAAGTCCAACAAGTATTTTGTGCTCTGCGCATAACCTACAGCGTTAATAGTCTCCATGTCATTTGCAAGTCATTTATTTCTTCCTCTGATAGAATTTGTTCAAAGCCTCACAAAAAGCACAGGAGACTTCACTTTCGTGCACTTAATTTGCCTTCTTTATCATGCCTCGCCCCACATCTATTAGATGATGCTTCCAAATTCCACATTTTTTGAGAGCATTTACACTGTAGTAAGAAATATTTTTAAAAATCAAATGAAAGCATATTCCCACACAAACTTAATTGCTAGGTTATGTTGATTTTAGAATTATCACATATTTCAATACTCTACAAGACCAATGCAATCCACGCCCCTAGAACAAATTGATTTCTTTCCAGGCAAGAAGAAATACCATTTGGGGAAAAATTCAAAAAATTGCATTTAAATTTATTAGTCTACTCCTCATACATGACGCACTTCTATACTTGACAAATCTCATTCCATTTATAGACAAAACAGATTACTTTAATAGCATTTGTGAAATATTTCAATTTTAAATTAGCCTTCCTTGTTTACTTCTTGAAAATGAAAGACCTAAGAATAAAGACATTATGGTTGATCTTGGAAACAGCGCATAATATAGAACAGATAGAATGAGGATGAGGATTTTTAGAGTTGTAGAAGCAGATCCAAGATGCACTAAAGAGGCATATCCAACTTGGGGCAGTAAGGCATGTATTTAGAATCAATTTTACAAGATTTTTTTTGGATTATGAAACCATGGAGGAGGAGAGGGGAAGGCCAAGCAACAAAACATACTCATCCTGCAATCGATCAACTATTATGTTAGTCAAAGGGTCACTTCTATTGCGGCATCACCCATGTTGGCATATGGCTCATAACATAATGAGATTTATATGTTATTGCGGACCAAGTCAGCCAACCAACCAGATAGGGAGACCCATCTAGGCTCCATTCCAATAAATCCTCAATTATTACGAAGAGAATTAAAATCCCGTCGATTTTAGTCAATGTATATTTGTAATGGGAAAGTCTCAACAGTGAATACAGAGCACCTAAGATACCGATACGGCTCCCTGGGAGGGCTGGGAGCATATTGGGAGCGGCAGGGGGGCGGGAGCGGCCAGGATAAGGCGCTGCCCCTGCGGAAACGTACAGGTATGGCTAGATGGGAGGGCTGGGAGTGTATTGGGAGCGGCAGGGGAGCGGGAGCGGCCAGGGTAAGGCGCTTGTTCAAGTGTTTTCTATGTTAAATTACAGTGACAGAGCCAGGCTTGCCTCCGTCTGTAAGACATGGAGAGACAATGATATATTAAAATAAAATAAAGTAAAAAACTGTGGGAGCGGCAGGGGAGCGTCCCGGATACGGCACTGCCCCTGCGAAGATGTACGGGTACAGAGTGTCCGGGACGCTCCCCTGCAGCTCCCACAATTTTTTACTTTTTTTATTTTAATATATCATTGTCTCTCCATGTCTTACAGACGGAGGCAAGCCTGGCTCTGTCACTGTAATTCAACATAGAAAACACTTGAACAATGGCGTAATTGGGGAGATTCGTCCAATCCACTTTCACCCCCTCCACCACCAGATTCGTCATCTCCATCTCTAATATTTCTTGTTCTTATCACCCTTTGTAGTCTCCATGCATCGTTCCTCCTATTTTAAATTAATGCAAATATTTAAAATACACATTTTAAATTTAGTTTTTTTTTTAATTTCATACTCCTCAATCTCCTCTTCCCATTTGTCATAATTCTTTTTTAAATTTCATTTAGGTAACTTCTCAATTTTGTTTTCTGATTTGTCATTATTCTTTTTTATTTAGAAGTCTTTGTTTATTTTTATTTTTTCCACTTTTGCTAATTTTCACAAATTTGCTAATCATTCTTTTATATTTGTAAATCTGTTTTTTACATTATAGTACTCGTGTTTTATAATTTTTGTTACTTATTTATAGTAATAACTACAAAGGCATTCATATAACATATTAACAAATGAATATTTCAAATTTCATTCTAAAAAAACAGTTTTAAAGCCTAATGAATATAAATCTGTCTTTGAGCTTTACATTCCTTCAATTAGTTTTTAAGCTGATTCTTTTTTTCAACAAATAATATTTAAAAATCATCAATCTTATTCGATGTTTTACTATATCATGAAATTCATGACATTCACGTATATCATGAGATTCATGACATTCACATTGTGTTAGATTTAAGTATTTTAATTTAACTTTTAAGCTTTTAAGTTTCTAAGTTTTATCAGTATCCTAGCTTGTTTGTTGTGGTTATTCACTTATTTAGCTTATAACTTGTCTTTTATCTTGTCTTTCGTATGCATAATATGTAGTTAATAATTAAATTCCTATTTAAAAGGCTGAAATTTATATATTTTTTTAATTTTTATATATTTTTCGTACTGCCGTATCCGGGGTCAAAAAAAATTTGTCGTTTCCACATATCGCCGTATCCAAAACGTTTCGGCTACTTAGAAGAGCACAAAAAGTTCAAAAATGAGAAAAAAAAAACTCTGGTATTATAAAAATATCATTCATCCGCTACCTGTCGGCACAAAGTAGTTTGCCTTAAAAGAATCATGATTACAAACTAATAACCAACTCATATGCACTACAAAGTGAAACTTTTACATGAACCCTGCCTAGAGACCTTTAGAAAAACGAATCTGTAAGTAACCAATCGAATACCTTCTTAAGAGGATGGGAATGTTGGCTCTAAAAGACAGAAGAAACAAGAAGCTTGTATAGAGTTTCCTCAACGGATCATGGAAAAGTATCTTTCTTACGGTTCTTCTCTTCCCTATTTCCTACACCAATCATTATGTTTCAGCTATTTCCGCACTAACACTCCTCGGCTTCCAAGCCCCGTATTGGCAGTAAGATTATTATACACTATATGATTGGTGTTTCCATTCCGAAGATATATAACTCAAATTCAGAACACATTTCCTTTTAACCAACTCTCTGTCAGATGGAATTAGGCTCAATTACATAGATATTTGCAATCATAACCTAGTAAATCCAGACACTAAAACTAAGTCCAGAAATTCATTTCAAAAGTAAAACACTGGTAGGCTAGAGAGGCCATTTTGATTTTTTTGCCTAACTTGCAGTAAAAGTGATTTTATCTTTAACTTAATAATGGTGAAAGCAAGCGTAAGATTAAATAAATTCGCAAGTTTCAAAGCAAAAACAGTAAGAGGGTTTGAATGCACAAACCTGAGACGCAAACATTACAGGAGATCTGGAACGACCAGGGCTATCAGGAGGGGAGTGCCCCATTGACTCGGCAGATCCACCATGGCTGAGCCTACCTGCTTCCCTCTGCCCATGCATGGGCACACCATGATGGGATTCTCCACCTGCTTCTTCTTCACCTATTCTTTCTACACCTTCCCTAACATTTGTATTGCCCATACCCAAGCCAGTCTCCACCAAAAGCACAATCCCACAAATACCTAAATGTTTAACCTCGATCTTTCTATTGTTCCAATCTTGCCGATGACCCGAGCCTCACATTTCTCAATCAATCATCTAAACATAAGAATCGACAACACGCAGCTACTTTTCCAGCAGATTCGACAACACCCAAGTAGTTTTCCAGTGGAATCAACAGCACCCAAATGGTTTTTTTTTTCGAAAATTCAATGTTTATGTTAGAGATTGGAAACCAGTGCTATCCACAATTGGAATTGGAAGCCCCAAATATCGAGAAACAAAACTTTCAATTGTCGTTTGAGAGAGGATAGCAAAACCAAAACCCAGCGAAAGCGACAACTAAATTCCTAATCAGCGAACTTTCCACTCTTTCTTTGCGTTTAAATGAATCGTGTAGATGCAAATTGACAGGCCACGTTATCCATTTGTATTAGGAGGGAGAATAGAGATAGACATTGAGTAGTCAGCAATCCTGCAATATGGAAATAAAATTATCACGTGTAGAGCTTTTTCAGCTTTGAAATATTCGCTTGTTTTCTATTCAATGCTGTCTTGTTTGCAACGCTAGGGCTATCATGTGATAAGACCTCTTTTTTTTTCTTTTTTTTGGGGTGTCATTTTAATTTGTTTTAAGAGGAGTGCAATGTGATTGCCAAAAGGGATGTGGTAGATGAATGATTTGTGAGAAATGGAAGGAAATTAAGAAGCGCACTTGTGTTGGTTAAGGTATTTGATTTGTCACTTACATTGAGTAAGGTCTGTGGAAAAGGGAAGGAAACCAAGATAAGTTTTATTATATGTAGCTAGCAGGAAACCATCTCTGATCTAATATTCAACAGCATAAGGGTCTCTTGTCTCAACCAGCATCTATTTCCTGTAACACTGCCACTTTTATTTCCTTTAGTGAAACTCTCGTCATTATCATCAAGATCCCTCACAATGTCATAAATACTAACAGTTTGCGTCTTGCCCATAATCCTCGTCAGCGATATCGTCCACTTTAGTGACACACTTTAGCAAATAAATAAATAAAAAAGAAATATGAACGCACAATCAATTCAATTCCACTTTTTCTAATCCTTGTTCTTTATTTCTTCTCCTCTCAACGTCTCTTCTCTTTTGTTTTACTCTATGTCTCTGTCGTCTACCTTCTTGCTCGCATATTGTTATTTATATTTTTTTATTTTCATATCAATTAATGTGCCTCGTTGTGAGTGTGTTTCAAGTTCCAACACGGCAGTGTGCATTTGGATCAAAAGGATAGAGGCGATGAGATGAAAAATTTGAAACCGTGAAGATCAATTGTTGGTCATTTTCATTTTTGTCTGGCACGACATATCAGGTAGAAGGTAAGCCCTTGGCTTTATAATCTAAACAAATACCATGGGGTAGTGTGTCTCGTCTGTGAAAAAATATGTCAAGTCACCATTCATCAAGCTCGTGGCCTAATCCTTTTCCACGTGTGCCAAGGCCCCTGCAAGGTGCACTATCGACAAGGGTGCCAACATTACCTTAAAGGTTAACATCCAAGAGGTTTTTCTACAGTCGTCCCTCCTGCCTCCTGCTAAACACATTATGTATTCACTCGCTAAGTGACAGGGGGTGCTTAAGCAACCAAAGGACTGCCCTATACTGGAAGACGAAGCTGTGATCCAAAATCATAAGCAAAATGTAACATTCATCCAAAAAAATTGCTTTAAACGATGATTTTATGGAGTGATTTCGATATTACGCCTTTTCCTTATTTTTAAAAATATGCAATTACTATGTAAAAATATAGAAAAATCATACTAAACAAATAAATAGAGTCACCACAATTAATAATGGAGTTCGGCGTTAAAGCCTACGTCTTTGGGTCCATATAAATGTGATCGATCTATTAAAATAATGTCTTAATACACTTACAATGCTTCAAAAGACAACCAAATCTTCTGCAATTACCACAATATTCCTCATGAAAAATTAATCCTAGTCCCTTTTGGAAATGTTCTCCAATTTATCTCCTAGCTCTTACAAATAGCACTTACAATACACAATCTTCTGTCGATTCCCCTTTGAATAGCGTGTAGCGCCTTATATAATATGTTTCAAATACTTGGTGCAATGGTCAATCCTATCATTTTACAAAGCATGGGATAAGGGTTTGAATCCCTTATCCCTCCTTCGCCGCTTTGGTTTTCCTTTGTGGGAATAGTCCCACAACGAGCACGGGTTAGGTAGGGCTAATGTTTAAATAAAGGTGGTTGTTGAATGTGCTTTGGTCTTAAGACCGCTTTTGTTACCCCAAGTGTGATGGTCGTTGGGTAGCATGGCTATGTTCGGCTGCAGGGAAGTTAACCGTTGAGTTGGTTGTTTGTTGGGTAGATGAGGATGAGTTGGCAAGGAATTTAGAGGAGATGATGGTGAGTTGGCAGATAGATAAGAGGTGAGCTAACATGTGTGGATATCGGTTAGAGTGGTGAGGTGGACTGATGTAGCCTAGAATTCACTGTAAATAGCCCAAGGCGCACTGGCACATCACTTAACCTGAACTGAGCACTCACCCAAAGCGTGCAAGGGTACCAGGTCCCTCTTTAGAGTTGCCCGTCCAAGATGTTAGCGTGATTAAAAGTATAATTCATATCCATAAGAGATAATCAATTAAACCACAATGCATGAACCAGATCTAGATCTAAACCATATGAAAGATTGACTAAACAATGATTATAATGAGATTTACCATGCAAGAACCATATTCAATCACATCTAACACCAATATCCAACCAATATGATCCATTATATTAAATACCATAAAACACAGAAGCTTCATACATCATAGTAATGTCAACATGAGTCGTGCATGCAAACAAAACCAACAACATAACTCTACAATAATCAATCTCAGTGGTCTCTCTAAACCATGCAAATCAATACATATATATAGGGGTGGGGACTTTCCCTTCACCGCCCATGCACCTTCCAAAAATAGGCTACATGCTAATAATAGCCATGCACCTTTACAAGAGAATACAAAAGCATGCAAGTGCTAATAATAGATTCCCTATAGTTAACTCTAATTAGAAATCCTATTATTAAACCAAAACTATGCATGGCACTCAAACTACTGCACATCTCAAAATATCCTTGCATGAACTACAAGTCTCCATGTCATTGCGTGCTCAGCACTCCATCTCCAAAAATAGCCTAGATCTGTAAAAGTGGCTAAGTCTTGTGTACACTTGTCCTAGGTGTGTGTTGTTCTACTATATTTTTGTGTCCTTCTATGTGCCATGTGTCCACGCGCCCAATCCTTATGCACTTTCATACTTGAGCTATCTTTTATCTGCTCAACATTACCCCACACTAAATGCATTGTCACCCTGGCAATGGGTAATCTTAACTTATCTCTCCAAAGTAAAGAATAATGAATGAAAGAATGAAGATTTGTTTAAACAAAAGAATGAGATATCACTCAGTGCTCTTCTCCTCAACAGGCAGTATTAATTCTGGATACTCATTCTTAACTTCTACCTCCAATGCCTACCAATCGCTTAATGCCTCACCTATTTTGTTTGGGACATCTGTGACTATGACATCTAGCTCATCTTGAGTCATGTTCTCTTTTTCATTCTGCAAGATTCTACAAATATTTTCCATACTAGAAATCATGCCTTCCATATAGTCCATCTTCCCAACAATCTTGTTTGCCTATCTCCTTCAGCTTGTTTTCATGTGGTTCTTGGGCACTTGTAAGCACTTTGCGCTTCTCTTCCACCAAAGCAAGTCTCTCCACATGCGCCCAAGTGTCTCATCCTTCATGGCTTTGAGGACTTCATTATCTTCTGCAATTTTCCTCATCCTAACAATTTCATCTGGTGTCATGCACATGTTCAAGGCCTGATCTGCCTTCTTCAATTCATCTCTCAAGGCTTGTAGCAATGACTCATAACTTGCAATTTTTCTGGCAATGGTGGCTTTTACCCTTGTTGCTTCCTCTGCAGGGTCTTTTGGCATGAGCATATGCATGGGCCCTTCATTTATGACCATTTTTACAAGTGTGCGTATATAGTGCATTACAGATGGAAATTTTTCTGGAACTTGAGACTCCAGATGTGGCCTTACCTTAAGAATATCATCGCCAATCTCCTTGGCCATACCGATCAATGCTTTTATCTTTTCCTCGGCCTTTTCCTTCTTTGTTGTTAAGCACTTTATTTCTACATCCTTATCCTTGTTTTCATCCATCAACGCCCTAATGGTTGTCATTTTGTCTATGTTCTTGCGCACAACCTCTGCAGATACCTTTACCAAGGCATTACTCACTTGTCCATCCAACATAACAATTGGCTTAACATTTACGTGTCGGATTTGAGGTGCTTTCTTCATTTTGTGTGAGACACATGATTCTTTGCACACGTCAAAATCAGGCTCATCCATATGAGTCTGCATTGACCATGACAACTACTTTTGTGTGCACCCGTTTGCCATCTCTGCATCCATCAACTCCCAACCATATAAGTCCTTAGTTTCCATAGTACTCTGGAAGCATGCACATATGATCTTATTGGTATCATCCACATATCCAACCGTGGGAGTCACATAGTCTTCACCTTCTTTCTCCTCCTTTTTTATTTTTCCCTAAGGAACCTGGGTGCCTAAATTTAGAATTGGGCCTTCACCCTTTTCTTCTTCTATTTTTGTGCCCTTCAACCACTCCTCATCATCCTTAATTTCTTCATCATCGAGGGCTCCTCTGTATCCTCAGGCTGCACTGGAGTACCTGGCGCACACTTTCTCTAGAACTCATCCTCCTCTCTGTCCTTAAGCTTTAGCTTGCGCCTTTTCTTCTTCTCAGGCTCTACTTTCTACAAAAAAATCTGAGGTGACCTTCTTAATGGATGTGATGACTCTGCACCCTAAGCCCTTGTTCTTCTGAACACTCTCTTGAATTGTGGCTCTTCGGACTGTTCTACTCCACATTAGATTTCCATTGTGTTTTCTCAAACACTTCATCCTCTTGCTCCTGTTATGGGGGTTGTCACCTCACTCTTTTCTTTCTCATCAGTAGGCCATCTTCTACCCCTATGGTCCAACCCACCACTATCTTCATGTAGTTCTTCTTCTTCTTCTTCCTGAATGGGTGAAGTAGGCTTTTCAGCTACCAACGTGCCAACTGTGTGCTTCCCTTTAGGCGGGCTTGGCAGTTTGAACTCATTCTCTACATACTTTCCATTCTCCAGCCTAGGCTTAAGCTGAAGGTATACCAATGTTGCCCCACTATCACCTATTGCCAAACTCATAGGCTTCATAGTTATGTCATCTGAAATGTATCTTTCAATATAAGCAGACTTACCTGGATAGACGTAAGTCTTTCTGCAGAGTGTGGTAGTCACAGTCTACCTTATCAGCATTGTAGATTAACCAGTGTGCGTCTAAGATTCTATGAACAACTTCCTAAAAGAACCACGCAGTGAAAGCATAGGGAAGTTTGCACCACGGACCCCATGTCTTGTCCTTCATCAGAAAATGTGCGATGCAAAAATGTTGATAGACTGTAAACTATGCCAACCTACCTACCACTGGGAAACTCCTTTGGTATCCTCCACTCTTCCTCCAATGCGGCATGGAGTTCGTGCATACCACATCTCTACCCTTGGTTTTGAATGGGCCACTCATGGTCCCCTCACAAAGATACTTTTTGAATCTCTCTGTGAGAGATTTATTTTCTGCAGGGTACTCCCAAATTTTGTTCTTTGGCCCATCGGGCACTCCAATCTCCACAAACACAAGGGACAAGTAGAATAGCACCAAAGCTAATTTTCTCACCTTTACACCTCTTCAATGATCGTTTCAGCAATGTATCTAGCCAAGTTGTAGGTCTCCCCTTGTGACATTTTCTTTGCAACATGTAGCCACAAAGTGTTCACCTGTGACCATCTCTCCTGGTCGTTCAATTTTTTCAATAAGTGTGAGGCTGCCTATATGACTGGATACTTCCTCAGCTTGTAAATATCCATGCCGTGCCCACCTTTTGTATAACCCAACTCCTTATTGGTTGCTATAATTTTTTCTTTATCAGTTAGGTCACTACTCACCTCTATGCCTGTGCTTTTCAAACCCATCAAAGTGTCAATCAAGGGCGTGGTGATCCTCATTCATCACCCAACAAAATAGAAAAATTCCTCATGGACTCTACTCATTAGCCACTGGTATAACTTCTCTGGATTTCCAAAATAAGGAAGTTCGTACAACTGTAAAACCCCTACCTTTCTTAGGAGCTTCTCCCCAACATCATCGTATATGGGCATGTCATATGTTGTCCATTTGTTTGTCTTTTTATTCAATAATGCATCCAACTCCTCTTTGTTATCAGTTTTCCTATGGTTGTAATCATTGAATTTGCTTTGACGGACATGGGAATCCCAATCATGGCCCATGATCACTTCCTCTGGGTATTGCATTTCTAAGAAAATAATTTTCAGGAGCATCCTCTATCTTAATTTTGACCTCCTTTTGCTTCTTTCCCCTTGTACCGGCACTCTGGTGCTCTCTTAGGTGCCATTTCAATCAAAAAGATGTGTTCTCTTACCTCCCTCGAGCTTTGCAACTTGGTTCCTTGTGCCCTAGCTCAAACTCAAACCCTAGCCATCAATCTCCTTTCCCGCATGCCTTCGCCTTGCTCAAACACTTCAAAAAATGGAGCGTAATAGTTCCTGTGCATATATCTGACCAACCCAACTAGTTTACAGCTCGCCACTCTTCACAATCATCTTGCTAGCTCGCTCGTAAACAACTCATTCGAGAATTCATAATCACAAAGGTAAAAATGGCCTCACAACCCTTCCTTAAATAGATTTTTAAAATTTATTGCATTTATTGCTCCTTTACCTACCACCGATCCCACTGTGCTTTAATGCATCATTCATCAATATTTCTACACTGCTCATTTCCACGCCACAGTCATAACCTTCTGGTGTGCCTTCTACTTCTTGGCCACAAACCTCCTTCCCGCGTACCCATATGCACTTAAGTACTTCACCACTATGCCTTCTTCCAAGTAGTTTCCACTGCTGCAATCTACCTTGCATTATACTATGCGTCCATTTTTCCATCTGTGGTCTTCATTTAGGAGTAATTTTTTCTATCTGCACCCTTCCAAAAAGCACCTGCAATTTTTTTTCCTTATGCATACCCATCTTCAGATGACAATCAACTATATTCAACTTGGTAATGAACCATGTATATAAACCACCCCACACTAAGGGTATGTGCGGTCCTCTGTGCATGAAAACACTTAAATTGTAATCATCTTCTAAAGCACAAGCATGCTTATTACACAAAACACTGAACTAAATTGACAAAGCACAATAATGATGAAGGAAACACATATAAAGTAAATGCATTAAGGGAAACCTAATCTAAGTGGCAATACTACCTTATTACAAACACCAAGAAGACTTATTTATAGTAGGGCTTTAGCCTACTCCCGTTGAAGTAACTGGGAAACTGTGTTCCATCCAGTGCACCTCTAACTGGAAAGCACCTGAATCAAGTATATGAGTGATAACATATGGTCCCAACCAATGCACCTTAAGCTTTCCAGGGTGGCACAAAAACTTTGAATCATACAGAAGTACCATTTTCCCAACCTCAAGCTTCTTATCCTTGATGTGCCTATCATGTCATGCCTTCTGCCTAGATTTTTCTTACTTTTGACTTCATCTTACTATGACGCACCTCTCATATAGCTGCATTAATTTGTCAATATGTCCTTCTAATGCCTGCTCATCAGCCAGACCTCCTACACATGCAATACACAAAAAGGTAACATGAATTCCATGTGTAGGACTGCCTCTACACCAAACACCAACTGGAAGGGTGTTGCTTTATTCAACCTTTTGTAGGTTGTTAGTATGCCCAAAGTACAGCAGAAACCTTGTCATCCCAATCTTTCCTTCCAACATCATGAAAAATTTTTTGTCAAAGTATGGCTCAGTATTTTGTTGAAGGCCTCACTAGTTCATTTTCCTGAGGGTGATAAGGGGTTTTCCTATGGTGTTCAACCATGAATTCATCCAACAATATCCTGATGAAATGAGCATCCTCATGCTTTGGCCCGTCAATAGAAAATCAACACGTGACCTTTTCGCACCCAACCTCCCGAGGTCGTTGCCGAGACAGCTGGTGTGGAATTGAAATGGAAGTGAAGGTGATGGCGGTGATCAAGTTAATTGGGCAACCTTATGTCTTTGACACACAATACTGGAATCCACAAATCTAAGGAAAAGAATGCTCTCCTAACCTAAAGGTGGTGAATGGGTATGGTCCGATATGATAGCTACTCAGAGACTCCAATCGATGTCTAGCTCTGCCAAGATTCTATGATTGGTTTTGGAATACGTGGAAAGTAACTTGTAGGTGCCTCGTATGGGTTTTCAAACAAGGTCATGGAAATGGAGACAAGAGGTGTAGTGGAGCTACAGGGACTATGGGTGATTTTCTGGTCTTGTCCAGAAAGTCTTAGCCTGATCGGCTGCTATTTTTAACAATGAAAGCTGTGTAATAATATTGGGTGGAAGTGGTGAAGATATGAAAACCAATGTGTGTAAACTAGTGTCAATATCTAACTGAATAGCAGGCCTGTTGGGTTGCGGGACCTGTGGATCACAACCAAAGACTCGTTGGGGCTAAAAATGGTCATGCATGCAATCAAATCCTATTTCCAGGAGATAGTCCAAAATTCGTAGGCTTGATTGGCAGCTATGTTCAATCTCTCTAACTATCTTATTTTCTCAGCGTATGTGGCAGGTGTGTGTAAGACTGTTAAGCACAAACTTGTGTCAATGTCAATTATTATCTCTGGTCCGTTGGGTTGTGGGACCAGGGGATCACAACTGTAAGTCTTTTCCTATTGCACCTACCATTGATGGTCATGCATTAATGAATTGATTTGTTTTTGCAGTAAATAAACTATCCATCAAAGGAAATCTAACCTATATTTTTGGTGTTTTCTCAATATATTAGAACAAAACAGTAAAACAAGCTAATCTATATGAAAATAAATGTTTTTGTTCTTTTCTAACTTTTCAGACAATGCATCTAATCTAACCAACTATTTAAAGAAAACAAATAGTTAGCCGGATGTAGCTATCTATCTTGTGTAGATTTGTGAATTTAAATCTAAGATCTATTCTAATTCAAAGCACCTAAAAAATTTTCCAACTGCTACCTCAGAAGTGAAGAACAACTATCATGACTCTAACAGAGCTATTGTAAACCCCCACAGCTCCCTGGCAATGTTGAAGGGAAAACTTCCTATTGATTTGATCTACTTAAATTATCTATTAATTGAAATGAATTGTTTCTCTACTCTATTTGATACAACAACACTAGACAATTTGATAAACAAAACAAAGCAAACAAATACACATATCCAACCTGGAAGAGCAAGAGCTTTGGCAAATCTATTAGTATCAGTATCTGTCCCCTCAGTTCTTTCCTTTATTTATAGTGAGTGTTCATGTGAGTCCAAAGGATTGGGAATGCAAAGAACAACAACAAGAGGATGGCGCTTGAGCAATGGCAGCTTAGAAGAAATATGGACGTAATGCAAGTAGAAGAAAGATAACACAAGAGATCCCAACTTGGCTATGCAATTCCTAGCAAGATTATGGTAGCACAACAATGCAAGATACACAAAATTCTTAGGCCCTTTGCCTAAATACAAGCATGGAATATATAGGAATGGAGGCTAGAAGGTTACTTCATGCACAAGGAACTTGAAGGGGTAGTTCCAACTCATTAAATCTTATTAAAAAATAGAAGGACACCTAGGAGAACCAAGCAAACAAAGCTATTTTTAGCCAATTTGCTCATCACTGACGCATGCAAAAGCAAACTTAAGTGAATCGTAACATGTTTAAATTCCATGTGTGAAGATTCTGGAAAAATTGATCAGGACCACCACCCTGAAAGGGCAGCGGTTTCAAACCACCACCCAGGTAGGGCAGCGGTTTTGACACTTAAGGCCAAAGCAAGAACAGAAAGAAGGGGAAATGGAAAAATGCATGGAAAAGTTAAGTAAGGCTATTTAGGCTACAAATATATACTGTTGAATGGGTTTTTGGAGCTCGATCACCTTCTCGAAAGGATTTTGAATCATCACTGGGGAATTTTGTAACCATTTTCCTGCCAATGTAGCACATGCAATTTTGGCGTAATGTAGGTAGAAGAAATGATACCCCTATCTGAACTTGTTAAACCTAAAGGGCAAACCATACTTGCTAATAATATTTTCCCACATGGTGAAACCTTACTTCCTATAGTTGCATGGTGCAATAATTTGTAGGGGTCGCTTCTACCCACCTGTAAGATCATCTGTACAAGTTATAATATAGCGTGATCCATGTCCTTGCACGGCTAGGGAAATAGAGGCCCACAAAGTCAATTTCCCACTTCTCAAAAGGAGTTAGCACTATAGTAACAGGCCTCAAATCTCACCATCTCAATCCCGCTACCTGCAAGGTGTTGAATAATGGTCACATGCCTTATAATATGCTTTGCAATCCTTGTATAACGTTTCCCACCATAGACCAGCTAGTGGAATCTTGTGCACGGTCAATACCGCCATGAGCCTCTGCCATAATTACTTCATGCTCATGCTATAAGTACACACATATACAAAAAACTTCATCATTTGCCTAACTTGTATAATTCTTTGATCAACATGTAAGCCCACGACGTGAATACCAAGTTGTTTCTTTTTAAAGCCTTCATTCCTTAGGTGCACACCTTTTCTTTTTGAATACTTTTGAGAATATCTCCTAAGAAATTCGTGCGAGTTCAACCTAAAAAACTATGCATCTAGGAATTGTGTCCTCAATTGCTGTGTGTCCTCCTTGATTGAATCCTTGATAAATGGTTTGGACCAAAATTACTCATTACCAGGATTAACCACCACTATAAAATGGAATTGTCTTGAAACAACAGTACCCAATGATATATGCGCCCTTGCAAAATTGATTGTTCACTTGCAAGATTTGTCTTACTTCAATGCCATGTGATTCTATGTAAAATATGAAAGGTTTAGCCAACAAATATTGTCACAACTTATAGAGCACATAGATCATAGACAAGGCTTTCTTTCTGTCATTTGTATAATTATGTTCAATCACATTGGAGTCTTGAACTTTTTGCTAGCAAATTCAAATAGGATGATCGAAAATCCCGAGGTTCTCCAAGCTGAGCTAATATGAAACCAATGGCTAATGCCAGAGGATTAGTCTACATGATCTGAAAAGGATCTTGGACCATGAAGGAAAGGGCAAAATAGAGTGCTATGAATGGGTAAGCGTAAATTCCTTCAGTGTGTCAAATACTTTGGTCTGCTGTGCCTCACCCTAATTTGAACTTTCCTTTTCCCTAGATGAGTAATTCTTCTAAGGGCAAACTAATCTAAACAAATCCCATAACCTAAATTTACTGTACATAACAACAATGTCCCCAAGAATCTAAACAATCAAATCTAATTTTAGTAGGAAACTAAACAAAATAATAGCTACCTTAGTAGGATTACTTCAAGCCTTCTTTACAGATGATGTGCCCCAAAAAATCTCCAAAGGGTGTGGAAAATATACACTTCTTAATGTTCAAGGAGATGCTCACTGACAACCTCCTACACCTCTCAAACATCAGCCTCAAGGATTATCACAGTGATCTTTCACGGGAGCCCATAGAAAGATTCAAACCCTCATGGAAATACACCTAAGAACTTGTGAATAAAATCATTGAAACTCTATTTGTACCACTATGCATGACAAAACAAAGCTACAAATACACATTCTTTAACCCAAAGGGCATAATATATTTAAAAATTCCCCAGTATGAGTGGTTTGTCCCCTTAGTTCTTCTCTTTATTTCTCTAGCTATCTTGACCTGATGATATGCAGAGAATCCATCAGTAAAGGAGGATTTTGCCTGAGTAATGGTGCCTTGGAAGATTTGTAATCAGTAAATGGTGTGGGAAAGGGATCTGAATGGCTATGTAACATGCAAGCATTAAATTCCCAACAATCCACACAAATTTTAATTCTACCATCTTTCTTGAATGCTGATCACCATAGGGCTCACCCATTTCTGACTCCTCAATTAGCACAATAATTCCAAAAATTAACATTTTTATCAATTTCTTCTTTTACTTTGACAAGCACAAGTTTGGATTCATCATGTAAGGTCCTTTTGAACTGGGTGCAGCAATAGTTAATTTGAAGATTTATCTTCATCTCTTTGAATGATTCATGCACGCCTTTCAGACCTCATGATAGCCTATTAGGTATAAGAAAATCCTAGAATACAATAACTCAATGAAATTTAACAACTTCAGATTCAGACCAGTAATCTCCGATAATGGCTTCCTTAGGTTCAACGTCTATTCCAATATTCAATTTCTTGGTCTTCATAGGCTCATGGTAGGTGCATGCCTTCTCATCTGCACTGTCCAAGACTTCGTGCATGCCCTATGTGTGCTCAATTTCCAGGTTCTATACCTCTTCATCATCAACCATGTAAATCATCTTACCCTTTTCTATTTCTAGGCAGGTGTGACCAAGTTGCTTAACATTTGTTTCTTCCTCTTCAAAACATGCCACCAGTCTAAATTCTCCTAACAACTCCTAGAAGTAACTCTTCAAATTTTGCACTATCTCCCATAGTTAAGTGCTTCATAGCCTGCAATGCCTCATTCACCGGAGGTTTAGAAGAAAAGTAATCAAAGGTCTGAGTCATACCTTATAGTAAGTTCCACCAATTTCTAGTCATCTATTCAACTCACGCATAGACATACCATGCGCATGAAGGTAACCTTGCATTTTGAACGTAAAACTTGTGCACCCACAATGAAGGTGGTAAAGTTTCCTGATTTCTCTGTCCTATTCCAGGTATTCTCTCACATTACTGAATGTGGTGCTGAACATGATCATTACCATGAAATGCACAAATCTGAGTTTTGACATTGCTTCTTAGAAACCGACAGATAAAGCAATCCTTACTTCTCTCCACTCCAAAAGATTATCCTTGTGGAATCCACCATGCGTTGTTCATCCCATACGCATAGAGTATAAACTAACATGTCCCTTCTTTCCACCTGACATTCCCATTGAACTTCCATAACAATCAAGAATACTTCTAGATTATCTTCACCTGTGTACTTTGGTACCTAGATGCTCCCCAAGCACCTGATACTACATGGCTTACTGACACACACAACTATACTTTGCACTTCACGCCCAACCATTTCATAAGTGGTGTGTGCCTAATTATCACACACCACACTTGTAGTATCACTCATGGACTGTGCATCATCCCATTGGATGAAATCCTTCTTTTGATGGTTCAAGAACTTCTGTGATCTCGAATGGTGCACACATAAATTTGCTCAAGTCTTCTTCACTTAACTCTACATATGCAACCAATGTCAGAGGGATAATGGCATTCTTCCTTATTGTCAAAAAAAATTCATTGTTGGAGCACCAATTCCTCAAGAACCTTCAAGGGTTAACCAAAGGAGTCTAAAGGTCACCGCCCCTGTCAACAGGTAAAATGTCATTTCAGTTTGGTTGATAAGGTTAGGGAGTTATAAGCTTGCAAAATACACAGTAAACTTCGTATACTTGTCAATCAATAGCGTGGACTCCTTCTTACCCACAAAACATGGGAAAATACCTTTCTACCCAGAACTGTCCAATCTACATGAATATTCCAAACAGTTCATGTAGTGTTTGTTAACCAGGAATTTTCTCTTGGTGCAGTACAAACTATTAGTGCAAATTCACAGCACCCCCAAAATGACCTATGGATCTGCTTTTCTAAGGCAATGTCATTTGGTGTGAATGCACAACATTGAGCTTTCCCAAAGTGTGGGACCTTTGCAAATGGGGAAAGCTCTCCAGAGAAGGTTGGTTCCTCTTCCTAAACTACCTGCCACAAGCTATTCCAGTGCAGGCAAGCTAATCTAATCCTAATCTAACTATGCCAAGGAGACAGAGAGAGAGAGAGAAAAGAGGGAAAAACAGAGCCTACACTAAAACGGTGATACACCAGAGAAGGAAAATGTTGAACATCTATCAAAACTGCCATGGAACAAGAAGAGGTGAGCAATGGAAAGGATGGACAAGTGCATCACAAAACCAAGGATGGATTTCACACAAAAAATGTTCCAAAACTCCATGAACACAGCTCCAAAACCTGCAATGAACATTCAAACATGCACAAATACCTGCAATGAAGAGAGGCAAGAAGAAAACAAGCAAAAATGAGCAAGGATGGACAAATGCATCACAAAACACGTTTTTATTGCTCCAGAAGTTTGCACAAAACATCATTTCACTGGTAAGAGGAAAAATACCATTACAGAGCAGGGGAGGAGGTTCAAACTCCATTTTTGACCCTGGGGAAGAAAAGAAGGGAGAGGCAGAGAAGAATGATGAACAACCTTTTACAAATGAGCCAAATCTGGCTTTTAACCATCGAACAGAATGGAAGAAATGAGAAAACGTGGGAAAATTGATTTGGAACTTCAACCACCAACAAGATTCATTAATTGGCCTGCAAAATGATGGGTTTCCATGAAAAATCCCATACTTCAAAGTACATTGCTTTACAGAGCAAAACAGAGGCCCATACTTCATTAATTTTGGTGGTTGGAGTCATTTTCTGTGTTTTTTGCATGCCAGAGATGTTTTTCCATTTTTCTCCCACAAATCTCCATCAAAAATCAAAATTGAATATTCCATCATGTAGAGGATTTCAACAGCTTTCCAATGATATAAAGAACGTGAAAATCTGAGCTCGGGATCGAAAGATATGCCCCTCTGAAGATTTAGGGCAAAAAAAATTTTAGGGCAAAATCAGGTTGGTGGGCCGAACTTGAAAATTTTCCCCTTTTTTGAATTTGGGAAAATTTCCCAAAAATTCCCCATGCCCCACCACTCCACTGCCACGTGTCACTTTCCCTCTGATGGAAATGCGGGCTCAAACCTGCCCTTTTGCCTTTTAAATTTTTCATTCCCTTTGATTTTTGCCCCGACCTCCATTCTTGGGCCAAAATTGCCATTTGATTAATCCCAAATGGCCCCGCCCTCTGCTGCCACTTTTTGTCTTTGGCCCCAAATTTTGCCAAATTTCCTTCCGCCACCCATGGGGGCTTGGACACGTGGTCATTTTCTCTTTGGGCTTGCCCTTTTGCCTTTTTGCAATTTTTGGCAAAAAACCAAAATTTCCTCCACCCCCCGATTCCCGCCACTGACAGGGACATGTGTTGCTTCCACATTGGAGCGCATGGGCCTTCGCAACTTTTCCTCCATCCTCCTCCGCGGGCCTGCGGGCTGATTTTTCCCTTTGCCTTTTGCCTCTTTGGCAAATTTTTCCAACTCCCTCCACCGGCCCAACCTCCTGCTTGCCACGTGGCATCTTCTCATTGGCCGTGGGCCTGTCTAGGGAAAATTTCCCCAAAAAACTCCGCCGAGCCATAACTTGAAAATTACAAGGAGTTAGGAGGAAAATTTTACCTTTCTGGAAAGGGGAAGAAAAATCCTATCTGATGAAGCCATTTCCAGAAACCTTTGAGTGCCTGAAATGTGTAAAAATTTGAATTGAAGCACAAGGAAGGGAAGAATGAAGGAAAGTTAGCCAAAATAAGCAGGGGGCTCATTTTGGATAACAATTTTGGCGACTCTCAGGGGTCATCTGCCTGCTAGATGAATGATCAGTGGCCTTTGAAGCATCCATTGGGCATGGAGTCAAGCCTGATAACCAATTCTGATCTGAACTATGAAAATCTGACCTCTGAGCCACTTGGAAACCCACTGAAACTTGGAGTTGATCTTCACCAAAATGCCACTGAAATGGACTGTGCAAGAGCAAAACCAGCACCACCAAAAACTATGTACAAAACTGAAAATCATACATGCTCCAAATGGAACATGCAGAGTGTGCACAAGCACTTCTTCTGCTGAAAGCAAACCTACCTACTCTACTCTAACTGGAAGCAAAGGTGAGCTAAACAAACCCTGCAACTGGTTGTGCAAAATAGCTTCCTTTCTTCAAAATTGGCAGCCATGCAAATGATTTGGAGCTGAGTATGGCTGCTTGGATGAGTGGAAAATCAACAAGAAGCTGGTCTTCTACCCAAATTAGCAAGGTGTCAACTGAAAACAAATTGAATACCTCTTTTAGTTGCTCTGCATTTGAATTGAAGAGGTATAACAGCTGATCCTTGGCACTTTGCATATCATCCTCATGCTTAGAGGCAAGCATGACTGCTAGTGACTTCTCCTTTGGCTCCAATGAAGCCAAATACCTTATTGGGCAAGGTCTGATCCATTTGATATGCCCATAGCTCTGATTTTCAACTCCAAAAATGGAGTCTTCTTGTAGACCTTCTTGAATGGATGGTGTGGAAGAAATGATGGAACTCTTCTGCTGTTTTCTCTTCCTCCAATGAAGAACATGGAAGATTTAAATCTTCCAATCTTGATTCCAAAGAGCTGCTATAAGATGCAGGCTGCTGCAAATGAAAGTTCTCCTCCATGACAACAGGTTCTTGTGTTTGGAAGTGGATGATGAAGGAGAAAATGGTGTGATTTCAACTGGTTCCTCTTCATCAAAACAGTCCTCCAAATCTGACAGATAAACTACCTCATTGTTGTCCTGCTGCAAATGTTCAACCTCTCCCATGGTGTTCTCTTGATCTGCAACTTGATCACCATGGTTTCTTTCATCCTCCAACATTGAGTTTGAGAGATCAAACTCTTCTTCAGCACTAGAACTTGAGAGAGATGAAGTAGAAAGAAGAACTGAAGGTTCTTCTATAGCCTGCTTTGTGCTCAAAGCCTTTGGATCTGCACTTTTCTCCCCCACAGCTGGAATGTGCTCCTCTTCTTTTGGATTTGGAGCAGCTTCTCCTTCCTCTGCTGCTTGAAGACAATCTTGCTCTTGATTGAACTCTTCCTCTAGCATGAAGTTTGTCAAGTCAAACTCTTCAATCTGCTGCTCTAGAGGACAAGTTGGGGCTGCAAGATCTCTTTTAGAGATTTCCTCTTCCATGGCTGATTGTGCAACTTGAATTGGATCAACATTTCTTCAAGTAGAGTGCCAACATGGACACTACATTCTGAGCAAATTGATTGTTGATCTGCTTCTTCTTTTTTCTCTTCTTCTGCTGCAACAAAATCAGTCCTAACCACCACTTGTTCTTCAACCTTACCTCCTCTGTAGGCTTCACCATCAAGGGGATTTTTGTAATCCCAATTTAAGAGCCAAACTTACTAAGCTTTTAATCATTCCTTCATTTGTTTGGCTCTTCTTCTTGCTGTCCTTGATGACTGATTTTTGATTTTTATCTTCCCAACATGGATTTGGGAATGCAAGAGGAGGGGTGGGTTGTAACTCAATTGATTTTCAATTTTTTGTGGTGGTGGAGGAGATAGAAACTTCTTGTTTCCTTTGGAAGGTAGGGAATGGATTTGTTTGGAAGGGAAAAGGACAGAAGAATTGAGATGGGGTGGAAGACTAGGGGATGGAGAAATGGAATCAACATTTGGGGCAGCATATGGGGATTTGAAGCTTGACACTGCTGATGAGATGGTACAGATTGAGGAAAGAGGAAAAAAAGATGATGGATGGTGTGCTTACCCATTGACAAGGTTGCTCAAATACTCCTTCATATACCTCTATCTCCCTTGTCCATTGTGCAAGTTAATGGCAGCATCTCAATCATGAATTCAAGCTTCTCTTGAGGGCTGTAATGTCTTGGAAAAGGGCCTCCCCATGGACAGGGTGCTCTGAAACCAATCCCAAATGCTTTAATTTGTGCTTGAGCCCTGGATTGCACCATGCCAATCTCCATTTTTTGGATTTTCTCCAACAAATCTGCATCTTTCTTCTTGACTGCCCTCATCATATGCATACCCTTGTGCTTGAATGCTTCATAGCCAAACTGATTTTGGCATTGCTCATATGGATATGCATACTGATTTTGAATTTGATCAAAATGTTGATTTGACGGAGTTGTAAAGCATGTTGGAGGTGGAATATATTGTTGTTGTTGTAAATGTGAATTCCATGATGGAAATGAAGTCATGATTGCACAACTTCATGGAATGAAAGAAGATGGAAGAGATGGAAGGAAGAATGATTGAAAAATGAATGGAAAGGAAGGTCTGCAACTTCAGAGATGGGTTATTTACCAGATGGAGTTGCCATATGTGTTTGCAATTGTCTCCAAAGGCTGAAATCTTCACAGGAACACACCAACCTGCAAAAGATGAAGTGGAAGACCTCTAAGGTCCCACCGGGTGCACCAAAACTGTTAGTGCAAAATCACAGCACCCCCAAAATGACCTATGGATATACTTTTCTAAGGCAATGTCATTTGGTGTGAATGCACAACATTGAGCTTTCCCAAAGTGTGGGACCTTTGCAAATGGGGAAAGCTCTCCAGAGAAGGTTGGTTCCTCTTCCTAAACTACCTGCCACAAGCTATTCCAGTGCAGGCAAGCTAATCTAATCCTAATCTAACTATGCCAAGGAGACAGAGAGAGAGAGAGAAAAGAGGGAAAAATAGAGCCTACACTAAAACGGTGATACACCAGAGAAGGAAAATGTTGAACATCTATCAAAACTGCCATGGAACAAGAAGAGGTGAGCAATGGAAAGGATGGACAAGTGCATCACAAAACCAAGGATGGATTTCACACAAAAAATGTTCCAAAACTCCATGAACACAGCTCCAAAACCTGCAATGAACATTCAAACATGCACAAATACCTGCAATGAAGAGAGGCAAGAAGAAAACAAGCAAAAATGAGCAAGGATGGACAAATGCATCACAAAACATGTTTTTATTGCTCCAGAAGTTTGCACAAAACATCATTTCACTGGTAAGAGGAAAAAAATGCCATTACAGAGCAGGGGAGGAGGTTCAAACTCCATTTTTGACCCTGGGGAAGAAAATAAGGGAGAGGCAGAGAAGAATGATGAACAACTTTTACAAATGAGCCAAATCTGGCTTTTAACCATCGAGCAGAATGAAAGAAAGGAGAAAATGTGGGAAAATTGATTTGAAACTTCAACCACTGACAAGATTCATCTAATTGGCCTGAAAAATGATGGTTTTCCATGAAAAATCCCATACTTCAAAGTACATTGCTTTGCAAAGTGAAAAAGAGGCCCATACTTCATTAATTTTGGTGGTTGGAGTCATTTTCTATGTTTTTTGCATGCCAGAGACGTTTTTCATTTTTCTCCCATAAAACTCCATCAAAAATCAAAATTGAATTTTCCATCGTGTAGATAATTTCAACATCTTTCCAATGATATAAAGAATGTGAAAATCTAAGCTCTGAATCAAAAGATATGGCCCTCTGAATATTTAGGGCAAAAAGCAGGTTGGCGGGCCAAAACTTGAAAATTTTCCAGTTTTTTGAATTTGGGAAAATTTCCCAAAAATTCCACCTGTGCCCACCACTCCTGCCATGTGTCACCCTCCATTCGCTGATGGAAACGTGGGCCTCAAAGTGTCCTTTTTCCCTTTGATTTAAATTTTCATTGGGAAAATTTCCCAATTTACCTCCCGGGCCCACCTCTGCCGCTGATGTGGCCACGTCCTTTGATTGATGGGGCCATGGCTTCAATTTTTCCTTTTGCACCTTTTCCGCAACTTTGGAAAATTTCCCAAATCCTTCCATGCCCCCGACTCTCTGCCCGTGACATGGACACCTGTCTCATTGCTCGGCGGGCCTTGTGCTTCAAATTTTTCCTTTTGCGCCTTTTGCAATTTTGGCAAAAAAACCAAAGTTTCCTCTTGCTCCCGACTCCCACCGCTGACTGGGACACGTGTGCTCCTCATTAGCCGGGGCCTTCACAACTTTTTCTCCTCCTCCTGCGGGCCTGCGGGCCGGTTTTTTCCTTTGCACCCTTTGACCAAAGCTTGGCAAATTTTCCAACTTCCCCCTAATGCCCAACCCTCCACCACCACGTGGCATCATTCTCATTGGCCACGGGCCTGTCTAGGGAAAATTTCCCCAAAAAACTCCGCCGAGCCATAACTCAAAAATTACAAGGAGTTAGGAGGAAAATTTTACCTTTCTGGAAAGGGGAAGAAAAATCCTATCTGATGAAGCCATTTCCAGAAACCTTTGAGTGCCTGAAATGTGTAAAATTTGATATTGAAGCACAAGGAAGGAAAGAATGAAGGCAAGTTAGCCAAACTTTCGCACCTGTATCAATCAGTATATTACTCAATAACCACCCATCCACAACAACATTCAGAGTGATTTCCTTTTCATAATCTAGGATATGGGGGGGAAGATTCAAATGCAAAATATGTCATCCAATCTCAACACTTGTGCACAAAATGTTTCCTTTTAACCAACTCCCTAGCAGGGAAATGATATTATCCTGGCGTAACATTTTACACACTTCCCTTACATCATCTATATCAGTTTGGACCATCTTTGATACTTTCTTTTTCTCCATATTTTGTGATTTCTCTTTAAAGTATTGTATCTCACCCTGAAGATTCCTGAGAACTTCCATGGTTTCCTAATAAAACTCCTTCGGATGGGCATAGGATCTAGGTACCATGGCATGCTAGAACCTCCTTCCATGAGTGATGGTAGGTTTCTATTGCACATCTTCCCATTGAAACACACAAACCTCTTTGCGATGTTTTAATCCAAGTTCTCTCGGGATCATGTATTATATGCACATACTATTGGCATCCATTGAGATATTCCTCATTGCATGGGTTCTAACCATGCATGCACCTTTGGTTAAATATTTGTGCAATCCAATAGTTATACAACAATGCACTCTCATCCTATGGTTATTCTCAAAGTTACATAACACTAATGTTGAAGTGCACAGTTTACACCTGTAGTGTTAGCATAATACCAAGGATGTACCTAAAAGTTCACATAAGGGAAGTTATCTACTTCAGCCAGTTCCAACCTCACCTCAAAATCACCACTTGAATCCTTGACCTCTACCCTGAATGCCTGATAGAAAAATAATTTAGTACCGATCAATAGGGCATGATCTCATCTGTTTTATTATCCATATACAACAAACTTGAGGATCTGTCAGTAATGAAAACCTATCCTGTTTGGTTATCAAGCATCAAGTGTGAGAAAATCTGGTACTTCTGTGCATGTATCAATGAGGATATTACTTACCATCCACCCATAATAACTGCGTTTAAAGTGATTCTATTTTTCATATTCATGATCTTAAAATGGGTAGGTTGGCATGAAGAATCTAAATTGATCCCTTTCTACATCCTTTTTGCACTGATCTTGATCTCATGAGGGAACACTCTCCCAAAAATGGTTTGATGTTACTTCTAACTAAGCATTCTACAAACCTCTCTAAGTGCGTCATCAACATGCCTGATATGGTAATTAAGTATTCCTTGAGCACTTCCTCTCATGTACTTGCTATGCTTTAGACATGGGGCTCACTCCATTTATCCTTAGAGCTCCTTGATGATGCCCATAGTATTTGGATAAAATTACTTCTATTGGCCCGCATGCGGATCTAGGTACAGTTTTATACACAACTTATTCCCTTATAATGAGAAGTCTTGCCTTTCCTTTCTCGTGCATGCACACTGCCTCTGCATGTGTATGTCATATGAATAGATTAATGGTTAAGGTTTGGGTAAAACCAAGCATTATTAGGTGACCATTTACCCTTCTTAGCATAGTTCCACTGCTTAATCATGGTTGAGTACCTTATCCTTCTTATTATTCTAAAACACATGGGAATACAAGTCTAGAAATTCTTTAACCTTATGTGCTTTGTAATAGTATGCACAAACTTGATTCTTTGGACATTCACGCTGATAGTGATTAGGTGACCCACAAGTGTAAAATATTCCTCATGTGTAGCCTAGTTTTTAGCCACAATAGCCCAAGGTGTACTCGCACATCACTCAACCTGAACTATATGCTCACCCGAAGCATGCAAGGGTACCAAGTCCCTCTTTATGGAATATTTCTTAAGAAGTTAGCGATGATCATACAAATATTCCAGATCCATAATAAAATAATTAAGTAAATAGTAGTGCATAAACCAAATCTAGATCTCAATCATAAACATGATTAATTCATACCAAAATCAAGATTAACTTTACAATGCATGAACTAGTTACATATGTGTCAACAATCAATATCTAGCCATAAAGATCCATTATATTAATTTTTGTAAAACAAAGAAGCTTCATACATACATAATAATGTCTTCATAAGTCATGCACACTCAATTTTTTTAGCATAACACTACTACAACATGAGATCCCTAAATTGTGTAAATCAATACATATTTATAGGTAGTGGGGAATTTCCCTTCACTATCCGTGCATCTTACAAAAATAGGCTACATGCAAAGAATAGCCATGCGCCGCTACAATATAATTACAAAAGCATGCAAGCACACTATTAATAGATTATTTAATAATACAAATGTAGTCTAATCCTATTAATAGCTCAAAACTAAGTATGGATCTTGATCTCTCACTTGTCTAAAATAGCTTTTGCATGCTCTTCAAGTATCCATACAAAACAGGCTCTTCACTCCATGTCTATAACTAGCCCGAAAATGGAAAACATCTAAGTCCTCATTTCATGCCTTCTTGGGCATGCTTGCTTCCACTATATTTCTACGTGCACCTACATTCCTTGTGTGCACACACCCAATCCTTATGCAGCTTTCATACTTAGCCTATATTTCATCAACCTGGTAGAGAACATTAGCCCCACAACCTGCATAAACTATAGTTTTGGATCCCCGGAAGAATGCATAACGAGATATAATGTTTTCTCCAAGAAAAATAATAAAGCATAAAATAATATCTACAAAAAAATAATGAGAGAATGACTTGGCCATCTACCTCAGGTCCACATGAATAAGAAGATAACTCTGGATATTCATTTTTGATCTCTTCCTCTGAGTCATTCCAATCGCTTAGCTCCTTATTTTTTTTATCTGGAATAAGGTCTACAAGGTATGGGAAATCCATTTTGTTCAAGTGTCATGTTCTCACCTATCATTCTCATAGTACCATGAGAACAACTGAGAGGAAAAGGAGGAATTTGAAGCTGAATGAGGAGGTGGAGCAGTCTATCAGAGATTTCACCTGGATCCCCTGTATAACTAGAAGAAGTGAAGAACCCAGGGATGAAGCATATAAAGGATAAAGATGAAGGAGGGAAAGCCTCAGGAGAACCGGAACATGATACCACTCAATCTTAACATTGAAGATCAAACTCCTACCTTGGCACTCATAGTACCTAATTTTTAAGAACACAGTGATTCAAGTGGAGAATACAATGTTCTTTAATATGGGCTATGACAAGGACTGCAAGTAAAATTGCTTCACTCACCTAGTAATTCCAGTAATGTAAAAGTAGTTAGCCTTCAAGGACCTATAAATATTGATGGGAGTTGGCATGCGTATGGGTCCTTAGCTACATGACAATACCATATGAAATAATGTGTGTAAATAGTGTAAGGAAGATGGAAACTCTTTGCAAATTTATCCTCCAAATCCAACCTCTTTTTCCTAATCTGATCAAAATCACGGCTATGGCTGAGCATTGAGCACGTCCTCACCTGAACTGTCTCTTGTTTCTTTTTTCAAGAAGAATGAAAAAGGCACTGCAAAACATTCACATAACTATCAAACCCTTGTTATGTCTGAAGAGAAGGTGAGTACCACCTTGGTGAAAGTATCTACAGAGGTGGCGCAGAGGAACATCTAAGGCTACCTTTATTAGATGCTATGAGAAGAAAACAAGGCTTATTTGACATAACACGTCTAAAAGGAGAGAATGACCTAGAGAAGAAGAATAATGAGGAATTCATTAGCATGGCAGAGGAGATACAATGATCATGTCTTGAAAGTAAGTCGAATTAAAGAGTCCAAGGTACCATGAAAGTTCCCTTTGGCTATGCATTATGTGCGTAATTAGTTTCCATTTGGTGCTTGAGGATGGACCCATTCATCCATTAACTCCCAACTGCATAAAGGACCCTGAGCTCTAGGAAGTTCTTTAGAGAGAGCAATAATCTTCATTGGTTAGAAAAATTTCATCTTACGAGGCATTTCTCATAGAACCTTTAGGAAGAGCTTGAAGAAAGAAGACCCTTTGAATATTAATGCTCTGAGAAGCACTAATTCTTCAATCAAGACAATAGTATGAAGACAATGAAGTCCTAATTGATGAAGGATGATTTCTTTCTATTTGCAAAAAGATTCTTCACTAGTCAAGAAAAATGCCTGAGGCCCTTCTAGCATCCAAGACTCCCCATAAGGAAAGGTTTTGATGAAATTGGGAAGCTTATAGCTAGAAGATGGATCTTCTAGAAGGATGGACTTACACCTTTGCAATCTTCCAACATTGTTCTACTTATTACAGAATGAGTAAGTCCTAAGTTACGTCCAAGATGAGCTGTGATGTTCCATTGCACCTTAATATTCTTGAAAATACTAAGAAATCTTTTAAATGGTCGCCAGTGCTTTGAGGCTATAAATCTAAGTGAAGAATATCTAGAGTTAATTCTCCTGGTTCCAAACAATGGAGGGGTTACCTCACAGAGTCTTTTATTCTTTGTACAATCAATTATTTAATTTCCTTGGTGATTCCCATTCTTTATTCTTTAGATATCAAAAGGCAACCATTTCCTCAGGGCAATGCAATCCAGTATGTTTTTAGTGTGGGGTAATGTTGAGAAGACAAAGTATGAAACTAAGGAGAAGGCACACCAAAGATTCCTGTGTGGTAGTAAGTAAAATTTGAAGGTGGGGAAGGATAGGGAAGGAAACACGCATGAAAGACAAGGACTGATCCAGAACTTAGCCATTTTCATGGTTGCAGGCTATTTTTGGAGATAACGTGCGGGGCACACAACCAGATGGAAACTTGTGCGACACTCAAATGCTATTTTTGGAAGAGCATATACTAAGCACTTTGCATGAGTTCAAGTTAATAATAGAATTACCACTTCTAGTTAACTAGAAGAGATCTATTATTAGCACACTTGCATGTGTGTCTATTATTGTAAAGGAACATGGCTATTTTCAGCATGTGACCTATTTTGGGAATTATGTAAGTGGTGAAGGGAAAGTCCCCACCCCTATAAATATATAGTAAGTTGTGTAGTTTAGCAGTAGTGAGCTAATATGGAGTTATGCTACCAGAATTGATGCACACATGAGCTATGATACTAATTATTGTAAGAAGATTCTGTGTATTTACTGTATTTAATATAATGGAGTGTATTGGATGAATAATGGTGTCAAACATGATTGTAACTAGTTATTGCATGGATAATTTCATTATGTTTATCATTTGATTCATGATTCTTTAAGATCTAGATCTAGAATATGCTCTGTGGAAATTTTATATTGTTTATGGATCTGAATGCATTAACTCTTCATCATGTTCACAATCCTTCATAAGCAACTCTAAGGAGGGGCCTGGTACCTTTGTGCACTTCAGGTGAGCCCTAAGTCTAGGCTGAGTGATGTGCCAGTGCACCTAGGTTATTCTTGGTAAATTCTAGGTTACATCACTTCTCTACATCGGTATGATTTAGTATCAATTATGGGATATTTAAGATGGTATTGGGAAATATTTATTCCTAGGAACTGTTATCACCAAATTACAACACCCTCTGATTTGCTAGCATGTGAATTTACTGGGAAAATAGAGTAATTGGGTAACATGGAGTTATCTCTAGGTGTGGGACCATGAACTTGAGATAAATTTCTAGAACAAGATGATTCCTCTTCCTAATATAATAAAACTACTCATAATGAAGGGAAATCTACTATCTAATCCTATACTATCAATTCCAAGGAACCACAGAGAAGGAGAGAACATGAAAATAAGGAAATCCTACACTAAGAAGAGAAGGGTAGTCTCAACACTCTCCAAAATTGAAAATGGAGTTAAAATGGAGATAGGGAGGATTTTTAAAATGTCACAATTTATGGAACACATTCACAACACCATTTCAAATAAACACAACTATTTTAGGACTTACAACGAATCTACCACGAACAACCTTGACACGCTGGCACATCACCCATCCTGAGCTGAGCACTCACCCAAAGCACACAAAGGTACCAGGCCCCTCTTTAGAGTTGTTTGTGTAGGATGTTAGTGTGTTGAAGATAAAGCATATCAAAACCATAACTAACCATAAACATTCCACAGAGCATATTCTAGATCTAGATCTTAAAGAATCATGAATTAAACAATAATCATAATGAAATCAACCATACAAGAACCAGTTACAGTCATGTTTAACACCTTTATCCAGCCAATATACTCCATTATATTAAACATAGTAAATACAAAACATAGAAGCTTCTTACATCATATAACATTACCATAAGTTTATGCGCACATCAGATCCGGAAACATAACTCTACAATAACTCATACACAGTGTCTCTGTTCTAACTACACAGACTAATACATACTTATAGGGGTGGGGACTTTCCCTTCACCACTTACACACTTCCCAAAATAGGTCGCATGCTGAAAATAGCCATGCACCTTTACAATAATATGCACACATGCAAGTGCGCTAATAATAGATCTCCTATAGTTAACTGGCAGTAGTAATCCTATTATTATCCCAAACTCATGCATGGTGCTTAGTAGATGCTCATCCCCAAAATAGCATTTGTGTGCGCAAGTCTCCATCCCATTGTGTGCTCCACACGCTATCTCCAAAAATAGCCCGTAACCATGAAAATGGCTAAGTCCCAAATCAACTTGTCCTAGCACGCGTTTCCTTTCCTATCCTTCTGCGCCTTCAAATGCACCTTGTTCCATGTGTGAATCTTCTGTAAGCCCTCTCCTTATTGTCATACTCTGTTTGCTCAACATCACCCCACACTAAACTACATTTCCACCCCGAAAATGAGGTTTCCGTCTGATGTTCCCAAAGAATAAAGAATAAGAATGGAAAGAATGTAAAGAATTATGTACAAAGAATAACTTCTATTCTGCAACACCCTCTGCTTCAACTGGGAGGATCAACTCTGGATATTCTATTTTAATCTCAGAATCCAACATTTTCCATTCATCCAGCATAGTTCTTCTCTTCTCTGGAACATTTGTGGTGATGGCTTCAAACTTGTCCTGGGTTATCTCTTCCTTTTCATTCTGTAGTACTAGGACAACATTGGCCATAACAGACATCCTTCCCTCCAGAAGATCCATCTTTTGTGCTATGAGCTTTCCAATCTCATCTAGCCTCTCCTTATGTGGGTTTTGTGTTGCTGCAAGGGCTTCATGCTTTTGTTTTACTAATGCCAATCTTTCTGCGTGCCCTAAAGTCTCATCCTTCATTACCTTCAGAACTTCATTATCTTCTATTATAGTCCTGATCCTGATCACTACTTCTGGTGCTGCACATATGTTCAGAGCTTGATCTGCTTTCTTTAGCTCATCTTGTAAAGTTTGGAGTAATGCCTCGTAAGATGAAAATCTTCCTAACCACAGAGGCCCTTGCTCTCTCTACTTCTTTTAGGATCCTTTGGTGCTGGCATTTGAATCGGTCCATCTTCAAGCACCAAATCAACTAATGTGTGCACATAATGCATAGCCGAAGGAAACTTCTTAGGTACCTTAGACTCCAGATGTGGTCTTGCTTTCAAGGACATAGTCACCAATTTCTTCTGCCATGTTGATGAAGGCCTCATTCTTTTTCTTCTCTAGATCCTTCTCTCCTTTTAGATGTGTTATTTCTATAGTTTTTTCCTTGTTATCTTCAAGTAGCACTCTAATAGTGGCAGCCTTATCGATATTCCTCCATGCCACCTCTGTAGATACCTTAACCAAGGAATTCTCACCTGCTCATTAGACATGAGAGTGGGATTTATAGTCATGTGCCTGCTCTGAGGTGCCTTCTTCACTCTTCTTGACACACAAGACTCCTCACATACATCAAAATCTGGCTCATCCATGTGAGTCTGCATGGACCAGGACAATTGTTTCCTTGTGCACGTAGTGGCCATGTCTGGGTCCATCATCTCCCACCCATATAACTCCTTCAGGTCCACTATGCTTTGAAAATGGGTGTGCATATGATTTTTCTTGTGTCCTCAGCATAGCCCATACTTGGCACAATGTATTCTCCACTTGTTCTCCTTGTTCTTGGCCCCTTAGGAACCTGAGCACCAAGGTTTGGAGTTGGCCCTTCGATGTCCTAAGTAGTATCATGTGCGTGAGGTTTCTCATGCTCTGATTCTTCTACCTCCTTCACACCTTCCTCTTCATCCTTCATGTCCTCATCTCTGGGCTCCTCCATATCTTCTGGCTACACTGGGGTTCCAGGCACGCTCTCTACAGACTCCTCCACCTCCTCATTCAGCTTTAGCTTTCTCCTCTTCTTCTCAGTTGCCTCTTTCTGAGGGGAGAGTCATAGTGATCTTCTTACAGGCTGTGGAGTTCTTGCACCTTGGGTCCTTGTTCTTCTGAATACCCTCTTAAAAGTGGCACTCTTCATGGACTACTTCCATGTCCAAGTCCTCATCTCCTTCTTGCCTGAGGTGGAGTATTCACGTGCTCAGTCTCCACTCTATCTGTGGGATACCTCTAGCCTCTATGATCCAAGCCTTCACTATCTTTGTGTTCTTCTTCCTCCTTGTCTACCTCTATAGTCATTGCAGGATTTGGAGCTGGCACATTCTCCACTGTATGTTTTCCCTTAGTGGCCCTGGGAGCACAAACTCATTCTCCACATACTTGTTATTCTCCAGCTTAGGCTTAAGCTGAAGGTATACGAGCATGGCTCCACTATCCCCAATAGCCAAGCTTACTGGATTCATACTTATGACATCTGAGATGAGCCTCTCAATGTAGGCAGTCTAGCCTGGATACACATATGTCTTCCTGAGGGTGTGGTAGTCACAATCTACCTTGTCTGTGTTGAAGTTCAGATGGTGTGCATCAGTAAATCTGTGAACTGAGGCTTGGAAGTAGTGCACTGTGAAGGCATAGGGAAGTTTGCACCATGGGCTCCATGTCCCATCCCTCATAGAAAACTGTGTGATGCAGAAGTGTTGGTACACCATGAACTATACTACCTTGCCTACTACTAAAGGTAGCTCCTTGGGAATGTGCCACTCCTCCTCAAACATTGCACGTGAAGTCAGTCATACCACATTTCTGCCCTCTACTTAAATGGCCCACTCATTGATCCTTCACATAAATATTTTTCAAACCTCTCCGCGAGGGACTTCTTTTCCAAGGGGTACTCCCAGATCTTGTTCTTTGGCCCATCGGGCACTCCAATTTCTAAAAATACAAGAGAAAGTAGGATAGTGCCAAAACTTATCTTTTCTCATGTGTGTTTCCTCAACAATGGTGTCTGTAATATAGCCTGCTAAGTTGTATACTACTCCCTGAGACATTTTCTTTGCAATATGAAGCCACATGGTGTTTACCTGTGACCATCTCTCTTGGTCATTCAACTTAGCAAATGTGCGGTTTCCTGCACCACAGGAAACTTCTTCAGTTTATCAATGTCCATTCCATGTGGACCCTTGGTATACCCCAACTCCTTTCTTGTTTCTATGACCATTTCTTTATCAGTCAGATCACTAACAAGGTCTACCCATGTGCCCTTCAATCCTGTTAGTGTCGAAACTAGGGTTGTTGTGATCCTAACCCTTCATCCGGTGAAATAAAATAAGTCCTCATGGACTCTTCTCATCAGCCATTGGTATAAGGGTTCATATTTTCCAAAATATGGGAGCTCATACAACTGATAAACTCCTACCTACTTCAGTAATTTCTCCCCAGTGTCGTCATACACTGGCATATCCTCCACCGTGTGCTTGTTGGTCTTCTTATTCAGCAACACATCCAACTCTCCCTTGTTGTCAGAGGTATGGTGGTTGTAGTCACTTATTTTGCATCTACGGATGTGGGAATCCCACTCTTGTCTAACTATTACTCCTTCTGGGTATTGCATCTCTAAAAAATTACTCTCGGGAGTAATTTCAACTTCAACTTCTACCTTCTTCTTTCCTTTCGTGCCTGCTGTAGGTGCTTTCTTTGGTGCCATCATAAAAATCCCACCTTTTGTTGTCTGTAATGAGTAAACTCAAACCCTAGCTTGAATATGCATGCCCTAGCTTGAAACCGCATGCCCTAGCTCCTTCTCAATGCTTCTGCTTCACTCAAACCCTTCACCAATGGGGACGCAAGCCTCTTCCATGCAATAGTCTTCTCTCCATATCTAGTTTCACACGCTCTCCACACCTCAACATGATTTTCTCAGCTGGTTGCACTTAGCTCACTCAAATACTTGTGATCACAAAGGTAAAAATGAACCCGCATCACGTCCTTATATAGATTTTCAAAAAGTTAGTGCATTTATTACTCCTTCACCTACCAACAATCCTCTCATTAATTGACCATTTTCACAATATCCACGTGGTACATCTTCATGCCCCAGCTATAACCTTCTAGCATGCCTTCCTACCTTCTGGCTACAGACTTCTCTTCAGCGTGCTTCCATGCACCTGAGTACCTCACCACTGTGCCTTCCCCTGGTAGTCTCCATGGCCACTGCTTACCTCGTGTTATATTGTTCCCTCATTTATCTTCATCTATGGTCATCTTTTTAGAGCAATCTCCTTTCTAACAGCTCCTTTCCACACTTAACTAGCACCTGTAATAGTTTTGTTCTCATGTGTACCCAGTTGTGAATAACCACCCCACACCAATGGTATGTGCAGTCCTCTGTGCATAAAAATACTTCAGATGGTAATTAGCTTCCAATGCGCAAATGTGATTATTACACAAAACACCAAACTAAATTGACAAAGCATAGCGACGAAGAAGGAAATACATTAAGGAAATATGAAAACCTATTCTAAATGGCAACACTGCCTTATTACAAACACCAAGAAGACTTATTTATAGTAGGGCTTCAGCCTACTCCCATTGAAGTAACCGGGTAACCGTATTCCATCAAGCATCTCTAACTGGAAAGCACCTGATTCAAGTATATGAGTGATAACATATGGTCCCAACCAATGCACTTTAAGCTTTCCTGGATGGCACAGAAACTTAGAATCATAAAGAAGCACCATCTGTCCAATCTCAACCTTTTTTCCCTGATGTTCCTGTCATTCCATGCCTTCTGCCTGACCTTTTCCTGCTTCTAACTCCAACAATGTGCTATGGTGCACCTCTCATCCAACTGTATCATCTTGGCAATTCTTTCTTCTAATGCTTTCTCATCAGCTAGACCTCCAGTGCACGCAATACGCAAAGAAGGTAACATGAATTCCATAGGAAGAACTGCTTCTATGCCAAACACCAACTAAAAGGGTGTGGCCTTGTTCAACCTCTTGTATGTTGTTCTATACGCCCAAAGCATGGTAGAAACTTTATCATTGCAATCTTTCCTTCCAACATCACAAATTTTTGTCAATGTCTGGCTCAAAATCTTGTTGAAGGCCTCAACAGTCCCATTTTCCTGAGGATGATAGGGTGTAGTCTTATGGTGCGCAATCATAAATTCATCCAATAGTATCCTGATTGTCTCATTCAAAAAATGTGTACCCCTATCACTTGTCAAGCTTAGTGGGCATCCATACCTTGTAAGAACATTTTCCCATAAGAACCTGGTTGTTGTAGCTGTTGTACAATCCTTGGTAGGTGTTGCTTCTGCCCACCTTGTAAGATAATATGTGCAAGTGATGATGTAGCGTGATCCAGTTCTACGCGTGGCTGGTGAAATAGGACCCACAAAGTCTATAGCCCATTTCTCAAATGGCTCTGCACTAGGAATAGGTCTTAAAGGCATTTCATCTCTTTTCCCAGGTTTACCAAGGCATTGAAAGTGATCACATGCCTTACAATATGCTTTACAATATTTGTAGAGGGTCTCCCACCATAATCCAATGAGTAGAATCTTACGTGTAGTGGCATCACCTACATAGTGCCCACCTGCAATACCACCATGAGCCTCTTCCATGATATTTGTGTGCTCATGCTCTAGTACACACCGACGCAATACTTCATCTCAGCCTAACTTGTATAGGTCACCACTGATCAATATAAAAGGTGTCACGCGAATTGCAAGTTGTTTCTTCTCTAAGGATTTCATTCCTTCTGGCACCATACCTGTACGTAAAAAGATAGCAATATCCTCCAATTCTGAAGGTGTGCATTGTAACCTGTACAACTGTGCATCTGACATTGTATCTTCAATTGTCTGCATGTCCTCCCCTGACTGAATTCTTGATAAATGGTCTGGGCCAGAATTACTTTTACCTGGTTTTACCACAACTGTGAAATCAAATTCTTGGAATAAGAGCACCCATCGACATATGTGCCCCTGTAAAATGGGCTTGTTTACCAAGTATTTTAATGCCATGTGATCGGTATAAAATACAAATGGTGTTGCTAGCAGGTATTGTCTGAATTTATGCAGTGCGTAGATCATTGACAAGGCTTCGTGCTCAGTAGTTGTATAATTCTACTCTGCAGGAGTCAACTTTCTACTAGCAAAACAGATAGGATGATCTATAATACCTTCTCCAGGCTGAGCTAACACCATGCCAATGGTCATGCCAGAGGCATCCACATGTACATGAAACGGTTGGTTCCATGAGGGAAAACATAGAATAGGTGTTGTAGTAAGTCTCTCCTTCAATGCCTCAAATGTGCACTGTTGCGGTTCTCCCCAATAGAATGCCCCTTTCCCTTTAGTAACTCTTCCAAGGGTGTGGCAATCTTAGCATATCCTTTGATAAATTTTCTATAATACCCAGTGTGACCCAAGAATCCATGCACCTCACTCTGACTGGTAGGCTCTTCCAGGCCTACAATAACTGCAACCTTAGCTGGATCCACTAACAAACCTTCCTTGCAGATGATGTGCCCTAACAAAGTGCCAAAAGGTGTAGCAAACATGCACTTCTTGATGTTTAAAGAGATGCTTAATTGTCTACATCTTTCAAACATTAAGCACAAATTGTCACAATGATCCTTAACAAGTCCATACACCGTCCAATCATCCAAGTAAACCTGTAAGAAGTTGTGAATAAAATCCTGGAATGCTTGAACAACTATGCACAAAAATACAACAGGCACATTTTTCAGACCAAAGGGCATCACAGTATATGAAAAAATTCCCCATTCAGTGGTGAAAGTTGTTTTCTCTTGATCCTCCTGTGCAATCCTGACCTGATGATACCCAGAGAATCCATCTGTAAAAGAATAGATTTCACACCCTGCAATGCCTTCTAATATCTCCTCTGTGAAAGGTGTAGGAAAGGGATCAATCACACATGCAACATTCAGTTCCCTGTAATCCACACAAATCCTAATCTGACCATATTTCTTTATACTGATGACCATGGGGCTAACCCACTCTAATTCTTCTAGGGGCTTGATGATGCCAAATTTCAACATCTTGTCAATTTCTTCCTTAAATTTTACATGCAGGTTAGGGTTCATTCTGTAGGGTCTTTTCCTAACTGGGCGTGCACCTTCCTTAAGCTTAATCTTCATCTCTCCTAATGATTCATGCACTCCTTTTAATTCATGGTAGCCCCTAGGAAATAAGTCCTAAAAATCACGTAGTAACTCAATGATTTTTTCCACTTCAGAGTCAGACCAATAATCCCCAATTATTTGCCTCCTTAGGTTCAACATCTGCACAAATGTTCACTTTTTTATCTTCATGGGTTAATGATAGGCACATGTGTTTTTATCTGCATTGTCTAACACCTCATGCATACCCATTGAATGATCTATATCTAGATCTTCTACTTCCTCATCATCCACTATGTAGACCATCTTTCCTTTTTCTTTCTCTAAGAAAGTGTGCTTAAGTAGCGTGACATCTGTCTCTTCTTCTTTATCAAAGCACGTGCCCCTGAGTTGTCTCACCAAATAACTCTTGAATGAGTTCTTCCGCCTTTGCACTGTCTCCCATAGTTAAGCACTTTATAACCCTTAATGCCTCTTCCACTGGAGGTTTAGTAGAGAAGTAGTCAAAAGTCTGGACCATTCCTACAATCAAATCCTGCCAATTTCTAGTCTCTCTATGTAGCTCCACATATACATACCAAGCACATGTACAACCTTGTAAAGTGGAATAAAGTTTGTGCACCCATAGCGAAGGTGGTAAAGCTTCCTGCCCCTCTATCCAGATCCTCTCACAATGCTGAATGTGGTGCTGAACATGTTGATTACCATGATATGTGTAGATTTGAGTAGGTGCATTGCTCCTAAAAAATTGAGTTGTTAGAGAAATCTTGACTTCATTCCATTATATAAGATTATCCCTGTGAACCACCCACCAACATGTTGTTTTCCCGCACAGGGTATATGCTAACATATTTCTTCTTTCAAATTGGTCTGTCCACCATTCTTCCATGGCACGTAGGAATACCATAGGGTCTCTTCTCCAGTGTACTGAGGTACAAAGTTGTTACCTATCCTCCTAATACAATGAGGTTTGCTTCTCTGCACAAATGTCACTCCTTACTTCGTGCCCAACCATCTCATAAGTGCCATGAGCCCAATTATCACAAGCAATACTTGTGGTATCACTAATAGACTGTGCATCTTCCCACTGGAGGATTCCTTCCTTAGATAGCTTGAGTACTTTTGGGTCTTGAATGACACGTACATAAATCCTATTCAAATATTCTTCACTCAAAGGCTCAACATAAGGCACATATTTCCCATCCGTTAAAGGGATAATAACTCTTTCCTCCTTGTTCTCAAAACTTATATATCCCTTGTTGAACCATAGATCAACATTATTTGCATAGCACCAAGGGCACCCAAGTAGAGCTGGGAAATTGTCTTGCTTCTGCAAGTGCTAAAACCTCAAAGTCCCCAGTGAACTTGGCCCCTTGTATAGTAATGGATGCATCTTTAAAACTCCAATGGGAGTGGCCTTAGTTCTGATTAGCCATAAACAATACATTAGAAGATGGACTACAATGGAGGTCTCCCCATCTATACCCATGCATCTAAAGTAAGCACATTTACCTTGTGCCTGTGTCAATCAATATATTACTCAAGAGCCATCCATCCACAACAACATTCAGAGTGATCTCCTTGTCATAATCTAAGCTATGAGGGGGAAGATTTGCATGCAGGATCTGACATCCATTCTCAATACCTATGTGCATGGAGTGTTTCCCTTTAGCCAATTCCCTAGTAATGGAATGATATTCTCCTGGTGCAACATTTTACATACCTCTTTCAAGTCATCAATATCTGACTGGACCATCTTTGCTACCTTCTTCTATTCCATCTTCCGTGATTTCTCCTTTAAACACTGTATTTCCCCCTAAAGGTTTCTGAGTACCTCCATGGTCTCCTGATAAACCTCCTTCTAGTGTGCAGGATCCAGATACCTTGCATGCAAAATTTCCTCCTTAGTGATGGTAGGATTCTGTTGTAATGATTATATGGTGCGAATAACTTCAGCGTGTGTAGTAATAGTCACAGGTAATACTTCAGTTCTGGTGCCAACTTTGGCATCCAATGATTTTCCACAGCACGTTGTATTCTAACCATCCATGCACCTTTGTTCTCATGTTTATGTTGCTTGCTAAGATGATCATATAGGTCCGGACATTCCTCATAGCTATGAATCTTCCCACAAAAAGAACAAGTAATATTCAAAGGACATTTGAGCCTGTAGTGGTCAGGAGATCCGCATGTAAAGCATGTTCCATGAGGAAACTCACCTCATCCATCACCATGACCTCGACCCCCGGATCGACCATGATATCCTCGACCTCTACCATGTCCTCCTTCATAGAACCCCTCATTCTGATCATAGCGCACTTGATTGTGATCCTGATCTTAGTGCTAGCCTTTACCTTTAGAGTTATTTGTTACTCCTGTCTATCGCACACCAATATCTATAGCATCATGGATCTAACCAATCAACCTACAGTCTTCTATATCGTGAGTCATGGACCGGTAAATTTTACAATAACAAGATACATTCTTCCTTATCACGTGTTGTAATAAGGGGTAATGGTTGACATCATGGTTCGGATGACATATCTCACATTCTGTAAATAATGAATGCATTGACCTACGGGGAAAACTATCCTTGGTGTGTCCTTCCACTTCACAGTTTGTACACCAAATCCTAGTGCACGTCTCATGTGCTGAATTTGCCAATAGTTTCTCCAATTGCTTTGCCATAGCTACAATATGTGCTTCCAAGAATGGGGTGTCTCTAGTGTCTATAATTCCAACTGCCTTAGTGTGCAAAGCTACTTCAAGTGCTTCACGTGGATCAGTGTATGTCTTATGTGACTGGGCCCTTCTAAAAGGTGTGATCAGTCCTCCAATGAACCATTGTGCATGTTTTCTTGCATGAATATCATAAAAAATCTTAGACAAAAGTGTTTTTAAATGGGAATCATACTCCCAGACACTCTCAGTAGTGCCTTTCTTAATATCCTTGAGCACACTTATACTCTTTTGCTCAAATTTAGGGATATATAACTATTTAAGGAAGGCATCTTTTAATGCTGCATAATCTACGCAAGTTTGATCAAGGTCAAACTTCCTGTACCAACTGTGTGCGTGTCCTTGTAATGTAGTTGCAAATTGACTTGCCTTGCGCTTAGAAGTTGTGATCCCTTTTGTGCACCATCATGTTCAACAACATCTTATATGCCCATATACTCTGGAAGATGAAGAGACATCTCCATGTAAATATTATGGGGTTGGTGTAGACCCTGCCCACCTGATCCAGAACCTCCTGTGTTACCTCTATCTCCAGAACCACTAGATCCACCAGAACTAGAGCCACCTATACCCCTTGATCCTCCACCTGTAGCCAGAAGAAGAGCAAAATATGTACTTCCCTGTGTCCCAACAGTAGTACTGAACTTAAATCCTACAGTCTGCGTGGTGGTACTACTCCCAGAAGTGAGTCCAAAATTCTACATGCTTGAATTCTATTATGATGATGCACCTGAAAAGGTAAAAAGGTACCTCTAAACAATAACAAAGATGTTTGCCCTACCATATATGTACTTGCTATGTGACTTACTCCAGCTTCCCTACTACCCAAATTAGCTTGCTGACTATTAGATGTACTAGATAATGGAAAATGAAATGCAAGGGCTAGGTTTCCAGGTAGATTTAGATGCATGCCCGTGACCCAAGTCGTCTCTACTGGCATGCTCCCGTGTGAGGATGAGGGGGGTTACCTGTCATGCTTTCCCAAATGGGAGAGTTACAGAGGCTCTAGATCCACATCTTCTACATGAGCTCTAAATCCTTCACAAATGATCTCTCTTCTCAACGCCATCTACTCTGTAATGTCCCGTTACTTTTCCATCTCCCTTTCATGTGCCTCATTATACTTAAGCCGCCTTTCTTCTCTCTACCTTTCCGCCGCTAGGTCTGCCATCTTTCACCAAACATTCTCCTTCCCCCACACGTGGTGGGGTTTAGCTATCCATCAGTTTTTCTTCCAAGTTCAGGGTCACCATCAAGATCTTGATCGCCAGTGGCATGCCTTGCAAGTAAGTTCCCCTAGGATAACGTAAAAATTGGAACCCAGTTACCTCTGGGTAAGAATAAGTGGAAATTAAGTACTCCAGAATATAGCTGTTCAAAACACCAAAGAACTAAGTATCCACAACACCTGTTCAAATCACATCATAATCATACAAGACCTAAAATTCTTCCTGTGTCCAGATAAGTGTGTGATACCTCTAATTCCATTTAGACACATAAGCAACCAACCATTTGTACAGTTCTATAGGAAAAAGAACAAAGAAGATCTCGTACAAACAGTCATATAGATTCTTTTCCACCCACATGCGTGCATCAAACTCAGATCCAATTTGAACCTCCATGTGTAATATTCTTCTATATTTGTTATCCACTCCTCAACACTTTCTAGGGCCAACCGGTACGTCTTCATCACAAACCATCCTGAAAACAACTAAAAAAGAGGTCCCGGCAACAGAACCAATGATGCAACCTAGAATCTACCATGAATAACCCAGGTGCACTGGCACATCACTCAGCCTGAGCTGAGCACTCACCTGAAGTGTAAAAGGTACCAGGCCCCTCTTTAGAGTTTCTTGTGTAAGATGTTAGCATGTTGAAGAAGATATTCAGAACATACAAGTCAAAAAACATTCTAACTAACCATAAACATTCCACAAAGCATATTCCAGATCTAGATATTAAAGAATCATGAATTGAATAATAATCATAATGAAATCAACCATAAAATAATCAATTATAGTCATGTTTAACACCTTTATCTAGCTAATATACTCCCTCCATTATATTAAACACTAGTAAATACAGAAGCTTCTTACATCATATATCATTACCATAAGTTTATGCGCTCATACAGATCCAACAACATAACTCTCTACAATAATCTCTCTCTCTCAAAATGTCTCTCCTAGTTAACTACACACTACACTAATACATATTTATAGGGGTGGGGGATTTTCCTTCACCTCCTACACACTTCCCAAAATAGGTCGCATGCTGAAAATAACCAAGTGCCTTTACAATAATATGCACACATGCAAGTGCGCTAATAATAGATCTCCTACAGTTAACTGGCAGTAGTAATCCTATTATTATCCCAAACTCATGCATGGTGCTTAGTAGATGCTCATCCCTAAAATAGAATTTATATGTCGCGCAAGTCTCCATCCCGTTGTGTGCTCCGCACACTATCTCCAAAAATAGCCCGTAACTATGAAAAATGGCCAAGTCCTAAATCAGCTTGTCCTAGCATGCGTTTCCTTCCCTATCCTCCCATACCTTCAAATTCACCTTGTTCCTACATGTGAATCTTATGTGTAACCTCTCCTTAGTGTCATACTCTGTCTGCTCAACACCTGCAGCTTGCTGTAGAAGAAAATGACTACCCGTGTCTTCATTAATGCCTTTTTCACCATCCTAGAAGTGGTTATCATAATATGGGATATATTTCTTAATTTTTGGCCCAAATACCCTCACCAAAATTCTAGTTTCTCAATTTATAAGTTTAAAGGAAAAAATCATGATTCCAATGAGTATAATTTTGTCCAATTTGACTTAGTATTGAGGAAGATATGATCATTTTTGTGTAGGTCACTTTTTTGGGCTCATTCCAACATATCTCGGGTCTGTGTAATTACTTCCTAGAGCTGGAGATTATCATTTTTATTTTCCCAACTATACATTTAATTTTCATGCTTAATTATCTCTGAGTGACACAATTAAAAATTGGGCTTCAAAAAATCAACGTTTATTAAACTATGTATTTAGGGGGGGTTGGATGATGATTTGGATGGACTCATTGCCACCTTGTTATAGCTCGCCACCTAGCTCGGTGAGCTATCTCCCTATCACTACTGCATTAATCCTACTCGGTAGCCCAAGCCCCATTCCTCCAACTCAGTGGCTAACTTACACAAAAAATTAACTCCCTCGGTGAGCTAGGCAAGCTTGTTGAGCCATTATACCCCGGTCCCCATTCCCCTTGGGTCACTTGGACCTGAATCGGTCACATCGGCCGCAACGCATTTAATGATCCTTGTTCTTTGTGGGTTATTTAGGTCTGCATTCTCCCATTCAGTCGCATCACCTGAGAGGAGAACTCACCCCCACGGGGAAATTGTTCCCCGTAGGATCCTTATGCCTGATACCACCCCCGCACCCACATTATATTGAGCCATTGTGTGTTGTCGAAAACTTAGGTTCTTAGGGAACTTGTGGCTCTCCATCTTATGTACCTTCTGGGAACACAAGGCCTGCATCGACTGATGCGGCCACACCATGTCCCCGACGATCCACTCCACCTCATCGTGCCGACTTACTCAACGAGTTAACTTAAGACCCTGCCGCATCCATTCTGATCCCGTTGAGTTTCTCATAACCCAAACACCATCTTAAATCCCATGTATGTCTTAGTGAGCCATTTTTTAGCTCGCCAAACAACTCAACGAGCTATTTTTGAACTCCTTAGCCAATTTTGATTTTTTTTTCCAATTTTCTTGAAATTTTTACTGAACTTCTCATAATTTCCTCAATCTAAGGGAGCCATGGGGATGTGATGGGACATCCAAAACCGTTTTTCCAATTTTTTTCTCATTTTATCCATTTTTCAGCTAAGTGTGGGTTTCGGGGCCTGTCTTTTCACTATCTCTCCTCTGAGCTTCCGTCTACTGTCCTAGACCCAAAATCTAAAGTTTTCCATTTTTACCAAGGGGTGCAATGGATAAAAATTTGGTGACTTAATGATGCTACCTTCCTGTCAAGTGAAGTGATCAGTGGCCTTACAAAATCCATTGGGCACAAAGTCATTTCATTAACCTGAAAGCAATATAAACCTAAAATTTACACCCCTAAATCCTCTTGAAGCATAATTTATACCTAAAGCTTAATTGAAGCTAATTTTGCCCAGATTTCCCAACTTTTATAAGGAGTTCTTGAAGTTTTTATGAGTGGAAAATTGTTTTGAAACTTGAAGTTTACCTCCTTTTGCTATAAGCTGAACTAAAAATGAGATCCTTCACCCATGAAACTTCCTAGAACACTATCAAGAGTTAAGGCTGACCTGGGAATGCTCGATCCACCCAAAACTCATAATATTTTCTTCTTAAAATTGATTTTATGTTGATCTTCTACTCAAAACCAAGGATAAATTTGAATGGAGCATGAGGAATGATTCCTACTAAGATTGAGAAAATGAAGAGTGTCATGAGACTTGCCATCTGAAACACATCAAGTTGCTTCAAAATTGATTTTATGATTTTGGAAGGGTCATTAAAATCTCAAGTTGTGACTAATATGAAGAGACAAGAGAATGAGAACACTGAAAATGCCTATGAATTTGATTTTAGCTAATCTGCATTTGAAACTTCTTAAAGACTGCAACTGTTTCCTACAACTTTAAGCTTCTTCCTACAACACCCTCTCCCAGAGACATGATGAAATGAGTAAGGAAATCATCCAGAAGAAATAAAACCTATAAAAAAGCACTTAGGGAAAGGAAACCTACTCTACCAATAAAACATTGTGCTACAAGTACTTGGAAGAATAAGAAATCCTAAACTATTATGTACAAGGGTCATAATTTACTTTAGTAACAGTGCTTGAAATGGAATTCATTGACTGAAATCTATAATTTTTCCTCATCTAGCTTTGGAAACTAGAAATCATTGTTACTATTGCATCTCATGATCATGTAGGGGCCACTCCATAAAACAATGAATTTGGAATTCTTACCTATTTTTTCCCTGTCAGGATCCCACTTCAGTACCAAAATTTCCCTCCTAGAAGCTCATGGCTTTAGCTTTCTTGTCCACTCACATAAGGGCATCCTAGGGAATGATTCTTTCACACACTTATAATAAATACACATAGTCTAAGATGTAGTGCAATGCTCAGTCCTAAGTTCACTCATTTGGGTGACCGCCGGGGTCAGTTTAACTCCCCATATTACATCTTTCTTTTTCGGGGATTTGATGTAGTTTGATGGTTTTGTAGGTGAACATCTCTTTATAGGTTATATGCATCTTCATTGATCAAAGCATGACATACATACAACTAACAGTGAATATTAAAAAAAATTCTTGTGACACTCCAGAAATCATATTCTAATATCCTGCGCAGTCACGAGAGTATCCTAATAGTCATCAATGCCTAGGCACCCTAGCCCTACTCCAAGATCCCTGGTCCAACCTCATTCGTCAGCTCCAAAATTTACAGTGTGCAATTGTGACAATCTATTATTCATGTGCATCAAATTTTACCAATCCACAATGTCCCAAATCAAGTGTGGATCATCTAAGTCATTCTTTCCCTCTCTTGTACTTAGGGTTTTATATCTTATTAGCTTATTGCTTATGTCATCTACACTCTAACAGTTGTTTATCATAGTTCAAATCAATTACTCTACAATATAAGGGTTTATCATAATTAATAATAATTTTGTTAAATCATTTTGTGAACCCGATTCATTCAAACACTTTTGTGTCCTCATTTATTCCTAACATCAATATCTTAGGATCCTTCTCCCATGGATATCTCCATCCATGCTTTCTTGTAAGCTAATACTGATTGTAAATCTAAAATTAATTCTTTCTTGGCTAATACTCATATTCTTTCCAATACTCAACCAGGCCTTTTAGATCAGTTATTCATAGCTTCCTTTTTGAAACAACTTACTTTTCCATCTAATTTAGCTACCGCTCTTTTTTGTTTATGACAATGATCATACCCTTTATATTCCAAATCATGTCTATAACATGGGCATTAAGCGAGCACTAGCTAATAATGGATATGAGCTCAATATTTTTACTTTAAAACTCCTTCAAAACCTCATAATTTTCTCAGCTGATGTTAGCCCATCATTCATTTCTCTCAATGCATATGATTCTTCTACACGTCTATGCATAGGCATTATTGCCTTACCTCTCAAAGTTGGGACAAAAACCATTCCTACGGTTTTATTTGTTATCGATGCTAAAGTTCAATACAATTGCTTACTCGGTAGGCCATGGTTTCACGCTCTGTAAGCAATGCCTTCTACCATTCATCAATGTGTTAAATTCCTACATGATGGATATGAATATACTATCATTGTTGACCGTGACCCATTCAAATACTATTGCTTAGACCCAATCACTACACTTCCTACCAGTCCTACACATCCCACTAATGATTATCAACTCATGGAACATCCCTCTTATATTGCCAACATGTCTCCTCTTCAAGGAACTATTCATGTATTTGATGTCATATCAATAGCATCATCTCACTCTTTGTCGACATCTCCTCCTTTCACATGCACTCTTTCCATACACGACTCTTATTGGCCTCACATTTTGCTTGATCCTAATTGCTTTGACACTATTTTCATGCATGATGGATTATCCTGAATTGGATTCACATTGGATCATCTCTTCCCAAAACCTCATTCTTCTCACCTTTATCATAGATGTTTCTTTGTTACTGCCAAGTATGGCCTCTGTGTCCTTCATTTACTAGTATTTCTTGCACACACTTGTCATGCCTCTCCACTTACACTGGTACATTATTGGCTTGGCTACATTGGGGGAAATTTAGATCCTAATAACACTGCTATCACATTTTCCATGCCTTTTGGCTACATATCTGTTGGCGATGATTAATTTCTTGACTATACTTCAAATCTAGCTTGCTGGTATGCACATGGTTGTCCACAACCACTTTTCACTCATGAAGAATATGCAATGGGAATATGCAATTCATGTCATAATGGATATTTATATGATCAACCTCATACTATTGCTTAGCAAGTCTTTAACACCACTCCAATTGGCTTTGATCCTGACAATGATGATCTCCTAGAAGATTTCACTTGATTCTTCTTGATATCATACACTTGGGGGGAAATCACACTTATTCTTCTCCCATCCCAACATTATCAGGTGTCTATCATTTCTATTATCATGCTCTGTGCATCATACTTTCCATTTTTAGAGTGATCTGACACAACTTAATATACTTGTATCATCACTACCAAATGACACAGTCTAGTTCCATAGTTCATACTCGACTACAAAGGGTCTAAATTTGAATTGAACCTCTCCTTCTTTCCTTTTATGCTATTTGCTTCACAATCAATATTTCTAGCACACACTTTCAAACCATTTCTCTATGACAAAATCTAGTTCCATGGTTCATACTCGACTGCTAAGGGTCTCAATATGAATTTAACCTCACCTTCTTCTCCTTTCATGCTATGTGCTTCATGATCAATATTTCTAGCACACATTTTCAAACCATTACCTTATGAAAGATTCTAGTTCCATGGTTCATACTCGACTGTTGAGAGTCTAAATTTGAAATGAACCTCACCTCTTCCACACTTCATGCTCTATGATTTATGACACATATTTCTAGCACCTACTTTCACATCTATTTACTGATGATGCACTCTTGTTATATGGTTCATTCTTGACTATTGAGGGGATTTTTATAAATGAACCTCATCTCATACATATCTCAACCACTAACCTCCTGTAACAACTAACCTCATATTCTATGTTAGTGAGTTGTTAATACAAAAGAAGCTAATGTAACAATCAAGTGTGAAAACATGAGAGACCTAAAAAAGAAAACAATATAATTAAGGAGGCTGCTACAACCACTAACCTCCTATTCTAATGTTACTGAGTTGTTAATACGACTCATGTAACCATACACTAAATATTATAGTCTCTAATTGTAATATTCCAAATATAATATTACTAGACAATATATTTATCCACACCCACTATATTAATAATAACCCATAAAAAATATATGTGAGCTTTATTATATATTCCTAATATTCCCCCCCTTGGATCGGCCATGACCCTATGTGAGAAGAAAGAGAAGAAACAACTTTGTCAAGCCGTTTCGTGCACATAAATCTATTTTACAAGCTTCAGGTAGATTCAACTGATGGAATTGCAGGGTCAGAGAAGAAGGGGTAGTGCCGTAGAGAGGCCAGGAGCAAGAAGCGGAAACAACGGCGCTGATTCAAGGATTGAATAGATAAAGGGTTTTCAAACAAGCGCGTATGTCGCCAAGTGTCCTAGGTCAAAGCGAGTCGTCGGGGAAAAGGTTAGTTTTTTGCCCCTTACCCCAAAGGGTGTAAAAGTTACAAGGGCCGCGACTCCACCAAGAGAAAAAGTCAGCGTTTGAGCCCGAGTCAAACCAAAGTGGGGAGTTGGAGGAAAAGGTGTAAATTTTTCTTTTGACAAAATGGCACAAAGGAAAAGATTGGAGCGTGACCTCCATTGAACCAACAAAAGGGTGCCACGTGTCCAAGCGGAGCAGTTCAAGGAGTTTTTTGGATTTTGTGATTCTTTTGGAAAAAGGGGAAAAGATAAATTCTGAACCCCTCAAACCCGATTTTGCCCTAATCTAGTTGCCACGTGTCCCACATTATCAAAAGGGGACCCATTTTTTCAAGCTGTTTTCCCACCCTCTTGTACGGACTCGATACAAACTTCAAAGGGGCATATCTTTCGACTCAGGGCGCAAAATATTGCAAATATGACACCATTGGAAAGATCTCGGCCTCACCTACGCCATGGAGGTATGAGACTTTAATTTTTGAGGAGGTTAGGTAAAGGAAAATGGAGGAAATGTCTTCGGGCCTTCAATGCAGGATCCATTTGTCTCAACAACTAGATCGGATTCGATTTGTTTCCGCCATTTCCTCTTCTTTTAAGGCGCTGAATCAAGGAATCATGCTAGTAAAGACGGATTTGGGGCATATTTTATCAAAGCAGCAACAACAGTGGTTGAGCTTCAACCCCCTTTTCCTGTTTCCCTCTCTCTTTCTTCTCTCTCGATCAGATCTATAAATACAGGGGCAAGATTCATTGTAAAGGGTTGTTCATTCTTCTTCCCTGCCCCCTCTCTCTTTCTTCTCCAGGGTTGAATGTGGAGTTTAAGTATCCTCCCTTGGCTTTGTAATGGCATTTTCTTGCCTCTTGCCATGGGGATTAATGGTGTACTGTGTGAACTCCTGGAGCAATAAAATCTGTTTTTGTGATGCGTTTTGTCCATCCTTTGCTCATTTTGTTGTCTCTTCTCGCCTCTCACCATTGCAGGGTATACTGTGCATATCTCTGATGTCCATTACAGGTTTTGGGAGTTGTGTTTAAGGGGTTTGAAATGGTGTTCTGTGTGAACTTTATCCTTGGTCTGTGATGCATTTGTCCATCCTCTCCATTGCTCACCTCTCTCCATTTCAGGTAGTTGGGTTTGTGATAGTGGTTCCTTTTTCTCAGTGCTATCACCTCTGTAGTGTAGGATTTCTTTATTTTCATGCTCTCTCTCTCTCCTTGGTCCCTTGGAATTGTTAGATTAGGAGTAGATAGTTGCATTTCCTTCCTTAGAAGTAGTTTAGTGCTAGGATTAGGAAGAGGAACCAGCCTTCTCTGGAGGATCATTCCCATTTGCAAGTCACACAGCTTGGGGAATGATCCAATGTTATGCAAATCACACGAAATGACCCTGCCTTAGAAAAGCAGATCCATAACTCATTTGGGGGAGCATTTCACACCAATACAAATTACATTTCTTGAAACCCATACATGGCAGTAGTTGAAACATGTAGCCAATAGATACATCACCCACATCATGATTCTAAGACATGTTGTAATAGTTGGAGAAAAATTCCATCCTTCACACATCATGTAATAGAATTTTTTTGAAACTCTTTGTGCTTAATCCTCACGAGTCAAAACCAGGCGATCTAAACAAGTTTATGTTGAGTCACATAACATAGATTGGAGTCTGTACCTCATTTTAGTCTTACCCATGTTTTGTACTGACATTGGAAGTGCACGTGTTGAATGTGTGTTATATCACGGAAGCAACAGTGGTCCAGTGAAGTATCCATTCTGATCACACTTGAAGATTAGGAACAATCAATTTTCATTCTGTTGATCTAAAGAAAATACATAGAAATCTACCCCTTACTAACCTTGGTTATCTTGATGCTCGGGAAAAACATAGTATTCCAGTTCACCTTGGTGATATTCTATTTTAATTTCCATTCAAATATTTGTTCAAAAGGATACCTTAATAAAATGGATACCATATTTAGTGGATTTTGTTAATTGGATTATGAATAGAAAATGCCAAATATAAGAAAATTTCACTCCTATATCATTCAGGGATGGTTTTCAACCAAACCTGAGTATGTTAGTGAGTTGTTAATATAACTCACGTAACCATACACTAAAAAATTACAGTCTCTAGTTGTAATATTCCAAATACAATCTTCCTAGTTCAACTACTTATAGCATACCCACTATGGTTAATGTGCCCATACAAAAATATGTGAGCATAATATACGGTGATAATCCAAGATCAACATTCGGTCCTCTCCTATGGGTTGTGATATTGACCTACTCTTTTCACATGGCCCAAAACTGACCTTGGGGGGGGAATACATTGGGTGAATCAATCACCCTCAACAGCTTCAGATACATGCCTTCACAATACATGAACATAACAGAGTTACAATCATAGAATGGCTTAGATTATGACTTAGGTCCTCATTATAGCACAGAAACCAACATCCAGATACAAGCATTAGTGCCTGAGCACTATTGACATTTCCTATATGCCTATGACTAGGGGAAATTACAGTTACTTTCTCAAATCGACACAGTTTTCAGAATTTTTCGCAATATTGTATTAGGCACATTCCTCAGTAATCAAGAATACATTCTATCTCATTCATTTCTACTTGGATTGAAACTGGATTGTGATACACAAAATAAATTAGGATCACACCATCTAAAGTGGTGTAAAAATTTAGAAAACAGTCATGGAAGGAGAGTAAAACAGAACTCTCTCCCCAATTTTCACTCTTGGCATGAGTCACTTGGTGTGAGATCGCCCAAAAAACTCGTACTTTACGTGAGATCATCCCAAAAAACTCACACTTGGCATGAGATCGCTCAAAAAAATCACTCTTGGCATGAGATCTCCCAAAAACATCACTCTTCTATAGCATTTTCAGGACATTTTCTATCCCTTTACACTCGTCACATCAGGTGCACACTTTCCTTTTACTACTTTTATTTTCCACATTTTTACATACTTTTACATAGTTTTAATACATGACTTTGACTACTCTTTTACTCTTCTTTTGCAATTTCATCCCTAATACGTAAAAAGAAGTAGCCACACAATAAATACAAGTACAACAACGACAATATGTACAACTATATACGCTTCACCCCTAGGGTCACTTCCTGTTTTCCTTAGCTTCCACACTTCATTTTTTATCACTTCACGTTTTCACTTGTCTCACTCGGCATGCTTTCACCATCGACTCTACATGGTTATCGGGTATGTATCCCTTATCTACTTTATTTTATCAAGTATTCACTCAACAACATAAAGTGGGGGAAAATGTAGACACAAAATCATGCACTTGGGTACATTTCTAGGTCCTAATCACATACTACTATTTATATGATTCCTAAGAAAGAAAACTAGTAATTGACAACTATGTTTGGACTCTTTTTCTTTTTTTCTAGTCTTTTTGGTCTTACACACCCTACAACCTAGTCGATTTTTTATTGTTTATCTTTTATGACTCTCAGACACCAGTGCCTAGCCAGGATGCCAGCACCTAGACACCCTCATCCCCTCTGGGAGTGCCCCTGAACCTTTTTTTATCTTACTCATTCTTTTTTAGTCTCTTTGATCTTTTGGGCATCTTTTTCACTTATGGGTTGAGCCTTTTAGTTTTCAATTACGAAATTCAAACAAGGGAATCATATAAATACAAAGCTATGTGACCAAAATAAAGGACCAAGCTCTAAGCATCTATTATCATCACCTAAGGTTGCATCCAAAGGCATTCTAAAGCATCAAAGGCATCCATCTAGCATCATTCAAGGGACAAGGGACTACATTCTGCATACACATAGGAAGGGGAAGTTCAATTTTCCATCCACACATTCTATTTACATTGGTACATCTAGTTATCCTCATTATCTATCATGTGCGCTTGCACAAGGGCTTCCTAGGGCATGATTTCACACACTTTACAAGAACTACATGGAGTCTGAGATGTAGTGCAACACTTGGTCATAAGTTCATTCTGTTGAGTCACCATTGGGGTTAGTGTGACTCCACATTTGTATATTTATTTTTTATGATTTGATTTGTTCTATGGTTTTATAGGATATCATTTATTTTGTAGGTTACAGGTGAATTCTACAAACATAGTGTGACATACAAGAGACCAACAAAAAAGGTTAGAGACCACCTTTAGACACCAGAAAAATTGGATTCCGAGATTTTGTGCAGTCATAGGCACCTACCATAGGTCTTTGGCATGATCTCTGGTGTCTAAGTGCCCCAATTCTATTCTAGGCGCCCTGGTCTAGCTTTTTCTAGAAATTACAAATTTTTTTGAGTGCGGTTGCAACATTTTACTCCTATTTATCAGCTTTCTAGTCTAGAAAACTTTGGGATCTATTACAAAATCAATTAACTCTTTTATTCCCTCTCTTGCACTTAGGGTTTTAATTTTCATTAGCTTATTATTTTCGTCAAATTTGTCTATAGTGTTTATTTATCATATGTGACTCTGCAATATTAGGGTTTAACATATAATTCAATATTTGTTAAATCGGGTGGGGAGATTCCTCATTTACCATGACCCATGAAAAAATAACATAGCCAAAAAAATTTCTAATGAAATGGGACAAATGACTTAATGCAAATAGAAATGGTGTTGGCTAGCTTCTCGAGGAAGCCAACTTCTCCTGAGGAGTACAACCTCATTAGTGGAAATTAAACCCAAAAACTCTGTCACCACCTTTCCAATTTGCTACCAAAATCCCTTACTTACCATTCATGCCACATAGCATATCCCTTTCATATTTATTTTGGATAAGTTAATATCATCTATGTCCAGTTCATAGGGTGTCCACCTAGGTCTTGGTGTATGTTCACCTTATCTCCATTTTAATATGCCATGGGCCCTTAAGGTCTTAACTTGGTTTTTAATAACATTTGTAATTTAGACAACCATTTTATCAACATTTCATATGTTTATTTACATGTATTAATAGTTCATATGCCACTAGAATATTACCCCAAACATATATTTTCTTGCATATACCTTCAACTCATATAATTAGTTTACAACTCACTCTAAATCATTTATTTACTTTCAGATGCGATTGGAAACATTGACATTTGGTTGAAAACATACTAAACCTATGTTTAATAGGTTCAAAGTAAATTCCTAGACCATAGGTCTGAACTTAAAAATGTAAACAATGTAAAGATTTAAATAACTTCTTAGGGCACTTATACGCAGCAACGATAGCTGAAAGCATCATTAACATAATAAATGATTTCAAGAAAATCAAAATCAACTTTTATGACTTGTTATTCAATGGTGATACCAATTACTAATATAATGGTCGGTACAAGCTAAGACTCCCTGTTAAAGACCTAAGGAAAATTTGGACATGGTCAATTGACTTCTAAACAAAATTTCAGTTAAAATAATAGGATGTTCAAAAGGCAATGGAGACATTTCTCACATAGAAAATTCTTGTTGTTAATGTTGTGGAAAATCAAGCCACATAATTGAGCCCCACACTTAACCACCACATAATTGACCCGAAGAAGAATCCATGATTAGAAATTGTTCACACATAATCAGGTTGTTTACTAAAAGAACCCCTGAGGGAATCCCAATGGAATGTGCTTCATCCTCCTCATTGGATCCTATTTTTCCATGGTTATAAGATATCATGAAAGCCGCCACTACAACGTAAAATGAAAAAAGTAAAAAAACTGCAACAATCAAACTGCCGAGCATAGGAGAAATGAAGCCAACATCATCAAAATAAAGCCTTCTCCTCACTTAGGATAATTAGCCAAGATTTTATAATTAATTATTGTTATTAATTAATTATTATTGTTATATGGTTTTTAAACCAATATTTCTCTTATTCCATAGTGTATGAGAATTATTGATTGCATAGTTGCAACTTATCATTTATTTGACACACTAAATTAATTGTTGCAGACTAGAATGTATTTTAGAAGTTATTGAACAAACATGTGAAACCTTTCTTTTGTCTACAGATGAAATTGTACAATAACCTAGGAGTAATTACAAAGTCCATTCATTTGACCTTCAATGTCCAAAACTTAATAAAATTGATCTAGGGATACCCATCCTCACACTTGAGAAAGTCAATTGTTTTGTTGATCAAAGTTGATTCTCATGCGGTCCAAGAGTTCAAAAAGATGGGGAGGTTGGGAAAAATGAAAAATTCATGAATTGATTGTTAGGTTAATTATTATTTACCTTTATTAATTATGCATTGCATATTAATTAGTTTATTTATTTATTGGTTATATGGTTATATTTCATCATAACCATCTAATTGTCTTTATTTTACATACGGGTGTTGTTATATTGTTTTAACAATATAATTGTTTGTTTTTATATAATATTGGTTATGCTTCCCGTATGATATTTTGGAAGCTTATGTAATCAGGGATATTGTTGCACCTGTGCAACTTATTTTCTTGTGTGTATTCAGCTGTACAATACCTATAAGTATTGCAGCTCATACCAATGTAATTTGGTTGATTGAGATTAATAAATTTATCAGGCTTCCTGCCCCTGTTGCTCAATTTACATTTGGTACCAGAGCAAGAATCTGAAGACCTGTGAAAGGTAGAGAAGAAGGAGCAGAGGAAGAGAATCTTGGAGATTGGAGAAGCATGTTTTGCAGCAATTGAGAGCCTGTTGCCTCCTGCAGCTTCCCACCTCCCCACAACCTCATGTTCCTGTTTCCAAGTGTTTGGAATGCAATTTTTTTTTGTACTGGTGCACTCTGCACTAGGAAAAATTTGTTGCAAGTAAAAAATAAAAAAATAATAATATTTTTTCCCCATTAGGGGTTTTATCTCTAAATTAGAGTATTAGCTATTTAGCTAAACTACATTTGGAGGAATCTACTATCTCAATTTGGAGGCCCTGCTTCCATTTTGAGTTGATTGCATGTGAATCACATTTGAACTTTATAAAGAGCGAGCCTGCACCGAGCTCTTACCATGATTCACCTGAATCTGTCTTTCACCATGTCACTTTGTTGGAGACTAGTTTTACTAGACTTTGTGTGACCAGGTTGTTTTAACCATTGCAAGCTGTACCAAAGATCCGATTTTTGGAAAGCACTTGATTTATTTGATCACAATGAGAACAAATTTTACAGTTTCAAATCAGATCCTCCACAAGTGATAGTGAAAAATTTAGGATCCATGAGTTGAGTTGAAAAACTGAACAACCAAGATTGCAAATTGACTACAGCCAACCACACAAAGAGTGTTGATTCGAGCTCCATTCAAATCCGACCCTGACCATCAATCTCCACCAGCAAAAGGTCCACCTAGTAAAGCTCTGTGGTTACAATGTCATGTCCGGGTTCAAGCACATCATGCCAACAAAAACCTGATTTTAACAATCAATCCATAACATAATGATCCAAGCATCCTGGTAGCTGAGAACTCCCTTGCCACCTACTCCCTTCAACAACGACCTGCAACAAACTAAACTGGTTAGCAAAGGAACCTGATCAAAAAAAAAACAAACAAACAAGCAAACAATGTTGAAAATCCACAAAAATCCATGCATGAAGGAAAACAAATCAAAAAACGGTGATGAAAAAAAATAAAAAAATACAAATAAGAACAAAAGGCGGTTAATAAAAACAATGAAGGAAAAGAGATAAAAAGAATTCAGATCCTTTTTTGAGAAAGGAGAAAACCCTAATTCCACTCCTCCTCAATGTGCCACATGGCCTCCACGTGGACCATCTCCACTCTCAGCCATGTCACATTTTTTCAAAAGGTTAGTCATTTTTTAAATCTTTTTAAATACAAATTGCTTCATTTATATGCAAAGCGCTCATAAGAGTGGCTTAGTGGATAAAAGGAAATGACTTGGGTGTGGGAGGTTTGGGGTTCAACCCCCACCCCCAACACAAATTTTTAAAACAATTTTGAAATTTAGAGGAAAAATTTGGAGAAACTGCCAATCTTTGGAGGTAATTTAGTGGAAAAACCTCCTCTAAAATAGTTTAGTTATAACTAAACAGGCCTCTAAATTTTTTAGTGAGAAAAACCCTAATTTAGGGTAAATTTTTTTTCTCCTATTAGGCCTATTTTTTCATTCTGAGACAACATTTTGCCAAAGGGGGACTATCTAAAAATTCATTTTGAGCCTACTTTTTTTTGCAATTTTTGGCATAGAGGGTCATTATTGGGCTCCGGAGGCCACCAGGGCCCACAAAACAAAAATTTTTTTTACCTATCATTCAATTTTTCCAAATTTTTGAATGTAATTACATGCTTCAGTATATTGTACTAATTTACAGGTTGTAACTACTCAGAAACTGGCAGAATATTGTAATAAAAAATAGTAAAAATTGGTTCTAAAACACTCACGAGATCCTAGATCTCATTCGCAGTGTTCGGTATATACAGTGCCTCTGGGAAGCACTTATGGGTAAAGTTGTCATGACTACTACTGCACTTAATGCCTAATATAGCTGCAACAATGTCATCTGGGCATCGACCCTTTAAATCGATGGGGAGTAATAAGGTCACAGTGCACACACTATGAGCCATCCCATCCATCTGTGAATGATTGCATGACATAAATCCAGACTGAGAAATTATCCAAGTATATAGTGAAGTTACATGTGCGTATGAGGATATTTCTTTGAGCCGGTGTCAATAATCACACAGACCCCTTTCAGTACTGTCTTGGTACCATGTATTGAATTCTTTCACGTACGTTAATGCCTCTTTCACGTACCGCCGGGTATATAGAAAGGGTGAGCTTCTTCCATGTACCACCGGGTATATTGGAAGGGTGCGTATATAGAAAGGTTTGGTATATCAGACTGATGGTATATAGATTGGGAGACCTTATACCTAGAGTGATAAGAGCCAAACCCTGTCAGTGATTTCTGCAAAATGGGCACCAATGCCCCCAAATTTTTTCTTCCAGATTCACAACTACTCAGAGGAAACAACTATGCTACATGGAAGACAAAAATCAAGACACAACTTGAGTTTGAAGAGATCTGGCCTGTTGTGAATGGTACTCTGACCAGATCAACTACTGATACAACACAACAATGACAGTTTGATAAAGTAGATCAGAAGGCCAAACTCATCATCTTGTTTGGAGTGTCTGACGATGTGCAACCCCACATTCGAGATGCCAAAACAGCCAAAGAAGCATGGGATAAGTTGAGCACAGTATATGAGGCCAAAAACAAGAATGTCATACTAAATTTGTAGAGTCAGTTACACACACTGAAGTTCAAGCAGAATGAGAAAATTGAAGCTTTCTTAAGAAGAGTTACAGAGTTGAGGGCTTCACTTCTAGCCCTAGGAGAAGTGGTCACAGATGATGCTCTCATTCCCATTGTTCTGAGAGCACTCCCCTCTTCTTACCACATTTTTGTAACAACACTAAACGTGTCAGATACGACAGTTAGTTTTGACAAGCTGGTAAACCTACTGCAACAAGAGGAAGCCATGCATAATAAGGATGATGAAGAGGAGCAGGCACTTTCTTCACATCAAAAATGGAAAGGAAAAGGTAAAGGAAAACCTAATTCCTATCAAAATTCCCAACATCAGAATCAGTATCAACATCAAGGGGACAAACAACAGAAGAAGCAATGTCCAATCTGTAAAAGAGGACATGACTTATAATATTGTTGGTATAATACTTACAAGAAAGGTTCATCAAGAAACTCTGGACCTCCACAACAACAATCTCACAAGGGACATTCAAACTACAATCAAGGGCAGAAAAAGGGGAACTAGAAAAGAAGACCCCATCAGCAAGGAAATATTGTTGAGCAAGAAGAACATTCAGATAATGAAGACTTCTTGTACACTTCTCGATCAAGTGAACCATCCACGTCATCTAGTGATGTCTGGTATGTTGATTTGGGAGCCACTCGACACATGACCAGCCACAGAGACTGGTTTACTTCAATGAGGGACACACCTTCGAAAAACCATGTTTCATTGGGTGATGATTCTTCATATACAGTTCAGGGGATTGGGAACATTTCTCTACCCCTTGGTTCATGCAACTGTAGACTATCAGATGTCTTATATGTCCCTGGGTTGACAAAGAATCTACTTTCAGTCAGTCAACTCCTAGATCACAACTTAAAAATTGACTTTGATAGTCATTCTGAAAGAAAATGTGTTTGATTCGAGATAAATCATGAGGCTCAAAAATAGTTACAAAAGCCTCCAATGTGGGATGCATGTTCCAGCTTGATTTTTTCCACAGAGATGATCAGGCACTTGTGGCTAAGAACTCTACCTCAGCACAGTTGTGGCATCGGAGACTTGGTCATGTTAGTTTCAAGTATCTCGAGACACTACGTGGTGCAATATGGTACATGGGCTACCATCTCTTCAGAAGGATACAGACAAGTGTCCTCACTACCTAGCAGGAAAACAACACAGAGCTTCATTCCAGAAGAGTACATATCGAGCTCATGGTAAGCTTGATCTGGTTCATACCGATCTTTGTGGTCTGATGCAACCAAGTCATTCTGGATTTCAGTACTTCATGCTTATGTGTTGATGACTATTCAAGAAAAATGTGGATTTTTTGTCTTCACAAGAAAAGTGAAGCTTTTGAAACTTTCAAGAAGTTCAAAGTAGCAGTTGAGAATGAAACTGGTCATCACATCAGAACTCTCCACTCAGATTGAGGGGGGAATTCACCAGTAATGAGTTCAAAGACTACCTACAAACTCATGGGATTCGTTGACAAATGCCTCCTCCACACACACCACAGTAGAATGGTGTTGTTGAGAGAAGAAATCATACTATCATGGAAATGGTGTGATGCATGATCGATGACTCTGGACTTGCAAAGACATTCTGGGTAGAAGCAGCAAAGACAACAATGTATTTGTTGAACAGAGTGCCCACAGTTGCTCTTGATGGAGTAACACCACAAGAAGCATGGTCAAAGTGGAAACCATCTATTGCACACCTTAGAGTATTTGGGTGCAAAGAAAGTATGCACATACCCAAGCAGAATAGAAATAAATTGGACATGAAGTCACAGAAACTCATCTTCATTGGGTATAGTGAAGAGACTCTTGGGTACAGATTGATGGATCCAAAGACCAGAAAAGTCTACACCAGCAGAGATGTTGAGTTTTTTGAGAAGAAGGAAGCAGAGTCTCCTCCTCCAGACTCACCTGATGTAGATTCTTCACCAGTTGTAAAAATTGAAGCTGATGTTCCCACAGATGATGAAAGTGATGATGGGGATGATGGTGTTGATCTGATAGAACCATGACCCATGGGAACAGTTCAGTGTATGCCCAAGTGGTGTACTAGCACATTACGAGATGCAAGAATGGATGCTCCACCAGATACATCCACCCCTGGACCACAGACTCACAGTAAAGCAAGAGAAGAAGTTAACTTTTCTTTGATGAGTAGAGTTATTGAGTCTGATGAGCCCTCTACAGTCCAGGAATCCCTACAGTCAAAATCTTGGAAAGATGCCATGGACTCTGAATATCAGTCAGTAATGAAAAATAACACTTGGTAGCTTGTCGATCTTCCACCAGGGAAGAAACCCATTGGATGCAGATGGATATTCAAAACAAAGTACAAAGCAGATGGGATAGTGGATAAGTACAAAGAAAGACTTGTAGCAAAGGGGTATGCACAAAAAGAAGGCATTGACTATGAGGAGACATTTTCTCCCACAGCTAAGATCAAGATGATCAGGATGATCTTTTCTCTAGCTACACAGTTTGGTTGGAAAGTCCATCAGATGGACGTAAAAAGTGCCTTCCTGAATGGATATTTACAAGAAGAAGTCTACATGACTCAACCTGAGGGATATGTAGTACCTGGTCAAGAAGCAAAGGTATGCAGACTCAGGAAATCTCTGTATGGCCTCAAACAGGCACCCCGGGCATGGTACATCAAAATTGATGAGCATCTCGTACAACATGGATTTGTTAGAAATCCATACGATCCCAATCTTTACCTCAAAAATCAAGGGGGGGAGATTGTGATTTTCATTGTCTATGTCGATGATCTAGTCATCACTGGAAGTTCAGTGAGGATGATCGATGCAATGAAGAAAGATCTTAATCGATCGTTCGACATGACAGATCTCGGGCTAATGCACTATTGTCTTGGATTGGAAGTATGGGCAAAAGAGAATCACATCTTTGTTTCTCAAATGAAATATACCAAGACAACGCTCGAGAAATTCAGGATGATGGATTGCACACCAATTGCTACACCTATGGAGAATAGATTACAGTTATCTCATTCAGATCCATCTCCTGAGGTAAATGCCACTCTCTATCGGCAGTTGATTGGGAGTCTCATTTACCTGACCTACACTAGACCAGATATCAGCTTTGCAGTAAGCTATCTATCTAGGTTCATGTAGGAACCCAAAGTTTGTCATTGGAAAGTAGCAAGGTGCATCTTGAGATATCTCAAAGGATCAGTGGATCTTGGTCTAGAATACAAGAAGAATGACAACTTCTTCTTGTCAGGATATTCGGATTCAGATCATGCAGGCAACATTGATGACAAAAAATCCACTTCTGGATTTGTGTATTCTTTATGGGATCTGGACCAATATCATGGGGAAGCAAGAAACAACACTTTGTTTCTCATTCTTCCACAGAAGCTGAGTATCATTCTACAGGAGAAGTTGTCTGTGAAGTGATTTGGCTACGTCGCATACTAGAAGGACTTGGAATACCACAGGACAAACTGACCACCATGTATGTTGACAATGAAGGTGTTCTCAAACTTGTTCGCAATCCAGTTTTTCATGAAAGAACAAAGCACATTGAAGGTACAGGTTCATTTCATATGTGAGCATGTGTTGAAGCACAACATCCAGCTTCAATTTTTTCCAACAGCTGAACAACGGGCAGATATCTTCACAAAGTCACTTGCACGTGACAAGTTTGAGTTGTTCAGAGAGTTCCTCTCCTCATCCCTTGAGACAATGCACAATTAAGGGGGGGAATGTTAGGTTAATTATTATTTACCTTTATTAATTATGCATTGCATATTAATTAGTTTATTTATTTATTGGTTATATGGTTATATTTCATCATAACCATCTAATTGTCTTTATTCTGCATACGGGTGTTGTTATATTGTTTTAACAAATATTATTGTATTTAATATTGGTTATGCTTCCCGTATGATATTTTGGAAGCTTATGTAATCAAGGATATTGTTGCACCTGTGCAACTTATTTTCTTGTGTGTATTCATTGTACAATACCTATAAGTATTGCAGCTCATACCAATGTAATCTGGTTGATTGAGATTAAAGTAAAAAAACATTTTAATAAGATGAGATGTCCAGATTTGTTATCAAAGTCAACATGACTTGAAGAACTTTGCAAACATTTCAAGAACATTATAAAAGGTTAGTTATCTAATCAATGATCATATGGATATGAGATCATAGACACATTGACAAAAATTAGATAAACAACCTTTTATGTTGTTGAGAATATCCCTAAGTTGCTCAGGAACTGTAAGATAATTCCGAGTGCAACTGATCACTAGTTGGACATCATTTCCAAAAAATACATTCCTTGCTAGAAAGAAGTATTAGAGACAATGCACATGTACAACACATCCATGGGAAGTTGGGGGATTTCTCCACTTCACCGCATCAAAGGTTCATCTTCATGAAATTTTTCTATTGATTGATGTTTCTCTACTCTCTTCCTCTTCCTCTTTAATTCCTATATGTAACAAGTAACTTTTCCTAAAAGTAGTCTAAAATTATTCTAATTCTTCATTGGAAAAATAAAATTTTCAAAAGAACAAGGGAACCTCATGCGCGCGGCCTATCACCCAGCGGGTGCTGGGTGCTCACCCGAGGCGCGCGAGAGGGAGCCGAGTCTCTCTTTTATGTGAGTTTAGTGGAAGGCATAATTCATGATCTTGACTTAGTGATTTAACAGACATGAAGAAGCTATAGAGCTCAGAATGGCTTCTACACCCCTTCAGTCATAACAAAAGCAAAGCGCGCAACAGAATTAATAGAACTAGGAAGTTGTAAATCCACAAATAGACTTAACATTCAAGTAAGGTTCATGATTATACAAGATCAAAAGCATAGTAGAAACATGCAGATAATACAGGAAGGAGATCTTAATATAAACGTAGTGGTAACCTTATCATATTCATTCATAGTATTACTCCAAAACATCACAGAGTGGCAGACCACAGTCATACACCATATCTGGATCCATACATGTATGCTCACAAAACAAAATTTGCATTCCCCATTTCCCCATTACATCCTTCCTAGAATCATCTACCCATTTTATCCCATAGTTCTCGCAGTAATTCTGCAGAGCTCCACTACCTCACTTGTGTCTCTTTCTTTGCCAAGGGCGTGTATAAATAGGCATCTGAGCTCTAACAAACTCCTCTGCAACCTCAGATATGGCCCCAAGTGTCAAGGTGTGGGTCACCCCAGGTGCATGCCTCTCCATGTCATGATTAGCTTTTTGGATCTTCCTATCGCAAGGTATATTCCTTCCAGGACACCCTGTTGCCAGGCTGGAACCTTATCCAAATGGAACACGTTCTTCATGTGTTCTGTCCAAAAGGCCAAAAATGGCTAAGTCCCGAATTGTGCTTCGCGGGCACATGTCCTTGGTTCTCCAAGAACCCTTTTTGAATTCTACCTTGCATGCCTTCACTTGCGCACTTCCTCCGGCCGTGCGTGCCTACGTGCCTTTAAGATTTGGAAGCTACATTAGGGTCCCAACATTACCCCACACTTCACCTGTTCTCCACCCTCGGGAACCTTTTCAAAGAATGCAGTACAAAAATGCAAGGCCTTGCCTTGGAAAAGAATGGAGGGAAAGAATAAAGAATGGGGGAGAGAAAGAATAGAAGGAAAACTACCTAAAGAAGAAGAAGGGGAAAATTTTGCCGCAGGTCGGCCTCCAGTGTATTCCAAGTGCTGACTTCATCCTGCGCTCTTGTGCAGAGGTCACCAACCAATGTGCTCACCTCGTCAAAGGTTAACCCTTCCCCTTTTGTATTAATGGTCTCCACCACAGTCTCCAGCTCCTTTGCGTGATCTTCCAGGGCATCCATCTTCCTTGTAATGACCTTGTAGAGCTCTTTTAGCCGGGTTTTGATTGAGACTCATAGGATCTCAATAGCTTTAGACTTCCTTTCCACTTTGGCTAGGATCTTTTCTCGCTCGGCTCTATTGCCCTTATTCTTCTCCCTGAAGCCCTTCAGCTCAGCCTCGTCGCTGGCAAGCAGCATGCTTGTCACCTTGTCTTGGTCCATGCAATGGTCGTATGTGACCCCAACGGTTTGTGCAGCTATTTTTACATCGGCAAGCACCTTGTTGTATTCAGCTATGAGTGCGATGACTTTCAGCTTGTCCTCCTTCTCCAAGCGCGTAGCTACCTCCTCTGCTGACTCCAAGGCCAAAGGCTGCCTCTCCATGGTGAGGATCCGAGTCAAGTCCTCAAGACATTCCAGGGAGGAACCATATTTTTGTGCGGGAGGGTTGAGGTCTGGGTGCTTCATGATGATGGCCTGGGAGATGAGCTCCACCTTTTTGGAAACTTCATGCACCTTTAGCTTTCTCCTCCTGAAGCTCCCTTTGTAGTTGAGTGTTGATTAGTTTCTCAAGGCTGAGGTCCTTCATTAGCTTAACTACTTCTTCCTTCCTCTTTTCCAATAGGTCCTCCAAGACTTTAACCCTGTCATTTCTAGAAGAGCCTAGCCTCAATTTCTACGGAGACTTTGTTGAGTGCGTTACACACTTGCTCATCTGATAGTTGTTGCGTGTTTACAATGGGGTTGTCCCCCTTTCCTTCGGACAATGCTAATACCGCTCCTTGGTTAACCTCGAACTCAGGCTCATCGAGGTGGGAGTCGAACGCCCATGATAGCATCTTCCTTGTGTGTGGGTATCCACCCTCAGGATCAAAGGATTCCATGGCGGTGAGCTCCTTGGTGGGCATGGTACTCTGGAAACATGTGCGTAAAACTTTGTTGGGGTCATCAATGTATCCCATAGTTGTTCTTCCCCCTTCCACGCATTTACTTCCCATGCGCACGCCCTTGGGAATAGTTACTGAAAGAGTTGGGCCTTTTGTGCTACCCACACTTTTCTCCCTTTGCTCTTCCTTGAATTCACTGAGCACGAGCTCCACGCTGCGCTCCAACTCCTCATCGACCAAGGTATTAATTATCCTCTCTGCCTCCCTTGTCACTTTCTCATCCACCTCCTCCTGAGTGAGCTTGGGCATATCTGGCCCCTTAGTACGTGCCTTCCTCCCTTTGGGTGCCCTTCCTCCTTACAAAGATGAAAGCATCGTTTGTATCCTCTGCTCCTCTTCCTCCGAATCATGGACATCAATCGGTTCCTGATTCACCTCCAACTCTTCCCCTTCATCATCATCCTTTTCACCTATATAGGTGTTTGGGTCATCTGTATCTTCAGACTCTTGTTCCTCCATCCCTTGTTCTTCTTCCTTTGCAGAAAACTCTGGAGTCGGGGATGTTGTCTTCTCTTCATCTGAGGGTTCTTCAGGGGATGGTGGCTTCGCAGGCTCTGGGGTCTTCTCCCTGACCACCGTTCTCCTCTTCTTCCAGACGTAGGTACTTGGCCCCATGGTATCTACATTCTACTTCTCCAGTTCCCTTTGTTCTTCTTCCTCTTCCCTCTCCTTGTGCTTTGGCGTGGGCTTCTTTCTTCCCATAGGGTCATCCAGGATGGATATCTCATTCTCCACGTATGCGCCCTTTTCAAATTTTGGCCTTATGCGCAGGTAGATCCTAGCAGCAGTGCTCTTAGCAATAGGTAAGGTCAGAGGCCTTACAATGTGCACATCATGTGACACGTACCTTTCAACGTACATGCACTTCTCTGGGTAGACCAGCTTCTTTCTCATCTCCCTGTGCTCTCTGTCAAGGGTGGACAACTCCAGGTTTAATTTCTTTGATTCCTTGTATCTGTTTACCCCCGCTTGGAAAAATTGGGTAGTAAACGAGAATGGGAGTTTGCACCATGGACTCCAACTGCCATCCACCAAAATGAACCTGCCAATGCAGAAGTGCTGGTAGACCGTGAACTCTGCTTCTCCTTTGGTCACCACGGGGAGTTGTTCAGGGATCCACCATTCAGCCCCGAATGCGTTCCTAAGGTGTGTATACCATTTGTCTAAGCATGCCTTGTGTACCCCTGTCATTGATTCACATGTGTATTTCTGGAATCTCTCCGCGGGTGAAGGGTCTTCAGCAGGGTACTCCCACATGAATTTGTCAGATGCATCTGGCACCCCGATTTCTGAGAACACAATTGTTAACAGAATGTTTCCAAAAAGGATCTTTCCTCCCTTCTCCATGCTGCTTATGATTTCATCTGCTATGTATTGGGAGATGTTGTATACGGTGCCTTCCATGACCTTCCTGTAGACATTCAGCTAGGGCTTGCTCACCTGGGTCCACCTCTCTTGTCCATTCAGCTTGGAGACAAGGTGCGTGGCCATCTTCATCACCGGATCACTGATATCTGAGATGTCATAGTACCTTGATCCCTTCTTCAATTCCTGGGATGCTATGGTTTCTCTGATTGCCTCCTCATCTAGGAGGTCATCTATGAGTGCGTCCCCTTTACAACTTAGGCCTGTAAAGTGTGAAATTAGTTGGGGAGTTATGCACATTTTGTGCCCTACGAAGCAGAAGAAGTCTTCATGTACGTGCATCATCAACCATTGGTACAAGCGCTCGGGCTTCCCGAAATATGGCAACTCAAAAAGTTGGAGAAGCCCTGCCTTCTCCATTTTCACCTTGACCACGTCGCTGTAGATTGGCAACCCGTCAGGTGTTCATTTGTTTGTGGGGCACACCAGCTCCAGTGCCATTTCCTTCGCGATTGTGCTTGACTGGTGATTGTAGTCGATCACGGCCATCTTCCTTATGTGGGACTCCCAATCTTGCCCTAGCAAAACCCCATCCGGGTATTGCATCTCTGAATACCATTCTTCATTTGTATCCAAGGGTATTTCTTCTTGTTTCTTCTTTCCTTTTCCTTTACCCTTTCCCTTCTTGGATTGTTCTGTACAGGTTTACCTATGGGTTTTGTGGCCATCATTCCACCCTTTGCTTTCATTCCAGGTTAACTTGCGAGTTGTCTGAAAGTTTTCTTCGTGTGCCCCGTGCCCTAAAACACAAACCCTAATCTCTTATTTTTCTCCTTCGATCACGACGCTTCTTCACAATGTTCTTCACACCCGTGAATCACTTCTGCTCTGGTTTGTAGATCTAATGAACCGATTGCACTTAAGTTTTTGGGATTTTCCTTCGCACGAGTCAGTTCTCGAAACCCTAGCTCTTGAAAGAAAATCACTCTTCTTGTTTTCGCAAAGTAAAATAATGAACTACCCATTCTTGTATTTATAGCTTTTCCCACTTTTACGCATTTAAGGCTAGGCTACCTACCACCATACGACAATGTTTAATGTGGCATTTTCAAACAAAACCTGACTTCAGCGCTTCTCCTTACACACCCAATTCTTGTGTGAAATTTTTTCCACCCGCGCCCAACCCTTACGTGAAAATGTTTCCACCTGCACCCAATCCTTGCGCGAAAACTTTTCTAACCTTCTATCATGCAAACAATCCATCTTGACAGAAGACTCTTGCACATGTGTTACCAGTGCCAAAGGCACCTCTTCCATCCTCATGATTCTTGCTTTCACCTACCTCATGTTTTTGCGCTTTTTCTCCTTTGTACGTGGATTTCCAATGTAACCTTATCTTGCCACCCATCTGCCTTCTTTTCTCCTAATGCATCTTTTCAACAGGGCCAATTCAAATGGTCTACCAACCCAATCCTCCTGGCAGAATAACTCCATGCTTCTCTTTATCACCTCACCCCACACTAAAATGATGTGCGGTCCTCTGTGCATTCATAAGTCAAAAAGTAATAAGGTTACCAGTGCCCAAGGTGCAAAACCAAACAACAACGTGAAAGGGAAATACAAGAAAGGAAAAGCATAAAAGGAAATTCTAAACTAACTGGAAAAACTACCTTATTTACAAACACCAAGAAGCATTATTTATAGTAGGGCTTCAGCCTACTCCCATTGAAGTGTCCAGGTAATTTTGTTCCATCCAGCGCTTGTAACTGGCATGCGCCCGAATCAAGGATGTATGAAATTACATAAGGACCCAACCAATGCACCTTCAACTTTCCAGGATGGCGTAGAAATTTAGAATCATATAGTAATACCATCTGGCCAACCTCAAACTGTTTGTTCTTAATATGGCGGTCATGCCATGCCTTTTGCTTTAGCCTTCTCAGTTGTTTGGCTCCATCTTGCTAGTGAGCGCCTTTCATCCAACTTTATCAATTCATCTATTCTTTCTTCCAGTGCTTGCTCATCATCCAACCCTCTTACACGTGCTATACACAGAGATGGTAGCATAAATTTGACCGGTAAAACAACCTCCGCGCTGAACACCAGTTGAAATGGTGTGGCCTTGTTCAATCTTTTATACGTTGTTCTGTATGCCCAAAGAACTACTGACACCTTGTCATCCCAATCCTGCCTACCCACATCACATATCTTAGTCAATGTGTGACTAAGGATTTTGTTAAATGCCTCTGCAGTCCCATTTTCCTGAGGGTGATAAGGGGTAGTCTTGTGATGGGCTACCATGAATTCTGCCAATAGAATCCTGATGGTTTCATTTAAGAAGTGAGTGCCCCTATCACTTGTTAAACTTAATGGGCACCCATACATGCTTGATAATGTTCTCCCACAAAAATCTAGCAGCCGTGGCTGCGGTGCAATCCTTAGTGGGTGCGGCCTCTGCCCACCTTGTCAGATAATCAGTACAGGTAATGATATACCGCGAGTTAGTCCTTCGCGCAGCTGGTGAGATTGATCTAACAAAATCTATTGTCCACTTTTCAAAAGTTTTCATGCTGGCGATGGGGTGCAAGGGCATCTCATCCCTTCTTCCAGGTTTTCCAAGGTGCTGGCAGTGGTCACAGGCCTTGCAAAACTCAATGCAATCCTGGTGAATCATCTCCCACCATAGTCTGGTGACTAGGATCTTGCACGTGGTTGCATTCCCCGCATAGTGTCCTCCAGCAATCCCACCATGGGCTTCTTCTATTATGGCACGTGTTTATGTTCTAATACAGATCGGTGCAAAACCTCATCACAGCCCATTTTATACAAATCCCTATTGATCAACATGAAGGGCATGGCGTGTATGGCTAATCTTTTCCTTTCCAGAGCATTCATCCCTTCGGGTGCCATACCTTCCTTGAGAAAAATAGCAATGTCTTCTAACTCAAGGGCACATGCCACAACCTGAATAGTTGCGCATCTGGCATGGTTTCCTCGATACTTTACACATCCTCTCCCAAATCAATCCTTGATAAATGATCTGGCCCATAATTGTTCTTCCCTGGTTTTACCACCACTTTGAATTCAAATTCCTGAAATAAAAGTACCCAACGACATATGCGCCCTTGCAACACTGCTTTGTTTACTAGATACTTCAAGGCCATATGGTCAGTGTAGAATATGAAGGGAGTCACCAGCAGATATTGTCTAAATTTGTGGAGTGCGTAGATCATTGACAATGCCTCACGCTCAGTCGTTGTATAATTCTGTTCTGCTGGTGTCAACTTTCTACTTGCAAAACACAAGGGATGATCAACAATCCCCTCTCCTGGTTGAGCAAGAATGGCTCCCATTGCTATACCAGAGGCATCCACGTGGACATGGAAAGGTTTATCCCATGATGGGAATCATAGAATAGGTGCGGTGATAAGCCTTTCTTTTAGAGTGTCAAATGCCCTCTGCTGCGCCTCTCCCCACTGAAAGGCACTCTTATGTCTGAGCAATATTTCCAAAGGCGCGGTGATCTTGGCGTATCCCTTAATGAACTTTCTATAGTACCCAGTGTGTCCAAGAAATCCATGCATGGTGCTTTGGCTGGTAGGCTCCCCTAATCCCACAATAACTGCAACTTTCGTGGGATCCACCAGTAAGCCCTCTTTGCATATGATATGCCCCAACAACGTTCCAAAAGGAGTTGCAAAGACACATTTCTTGATGTTGAGGGAAATCCTCAACTGCCGACATCTTTCAAACATCAATCTCAAGTTATCACAATGGTCCCTGACCAATCCATACACTGTCCAATCATCCAAATATACTTGAAGGAACTTGTGGATGAAGTCCTGAAATGCTTGTACCACTATGCACGAAAATACAGTGGGTGCATTCCTCAATCCAAAGGGCATGACCATGTATGCAAAGCTTCCCCACTCGGTGGTGAAAGTTGTCTTTTCTTGGTCTTCCTTGGCAATCCTTACTTGGTGATATCCCGAGAATCCATCCGTGAAGGAATAGACCTCGCGCCCAGCAACTCCTTCCAAAATCTCTTCAGTGAAGGGGGTGGGAAAAGGATCTATGATACAAACAGCGTTCAACTCCCTGTAATCCACACATATCCTAATCCACCCATCCTTCTTTATGCTGATCACCATTGGACTTATCCATTCTGATTCCTCCACAGCCTTAATGATACCAGATGCTATCATCTTGTCTAGCTCTTCTTTAACCCTTACGTGCATGTTGGGATTCATCCTGTAAGGCCTCTTCCTGACCGGGTGTGCACCATCTTTCAACTTTATCCTCATTTCCCCCAATGAATGGTGGATGCCTTTCAACTCATGGTATCCGCATGGGAATAAATCCTCAAATTCATGCAAGAGATCGATGATCTTTGATACTTCCTTGTCTGACCAGTAGTCCCCAATGATAGCTTCCTTGGGCTCCTTCTCCGAGCTGATGTTAACTTTCTTGGTTTTGAGTGGTTCATGATACGCGTGCACACATGCATCCACACTGTCAACTACTTCATGCATCCCAACCGAATGGTCGACATTCAGGCTCTCCATCTCCTCTCCATCAATAACGTATACCATCTTTCCTTTCTCCTTTTCAGCACACGCGCGCTCGAATTGTATGTCTTCTGGTTCCTCCTCTTCGAACCGCACTTCCAAGCTAGGTCCACCAAGTAAGTCTACTAATCTATCTTCCACCATGGTGCAATCCCCCAGAGTGAGGTGCTTGATAGTCTGCAATGCCTCATCAACTGGTTGCATGGTACTTTGGTACTCGAATGTGTGAACCAGGTCAGCCGCTAATTCCTGCCAATTTCCTGTTTGGCGGCGAGTTTCAGAATGGATGTACCAAGCGCGCACACAACCTTGTAGTGTCGAATACAGCTTGTGCACCCAAAGGGAGGGTGGTAAAGCTTCCGCGCCTTCTCCCCAGACCCTCTCACATGCCTGGATGTGGGAAGAGGTGGGTTCATTGCCATTGTAATCCTTGATAGTGGTGGGTATATTGCTCTTCGAGAATCAGACAGTGAGCACAATTCTAACTTCACACCACTCCAACAAGTTTTCACTATGCGCGGCCCACCACCTTGCTATTGTGCCTATCAAAACATAACCCAACATACCTCGTCACTCGTCCTCCCTCCATTGAGCTTCCATTTCTCTCAAAAATACCTCAGGGTATGCATCCCCAGAATACTTGGTTATTACCTTTCCTCCCAGGTGCCAAACTGTACGCACCATGGTTACCCTGGTCACCGATCCTTTCAGATGTCACCCAATCAATTCATAAGTCCCATGTGCACCCAATTATCGCATGCTATACTGGTAGTATCACTGACAGATTGAGCATCATCAAACTGGATGACTCCTTCTGTAGGATGGATGGTCTCTGGATCTCTTATGGAGCGCACATATATTCTGTCAAGGACCTCCTCTCCAAGGGGTTCAGTATAGGGTGTGGAATTTCCATCAGCAAGTGGTATAATCACCCTCTCTTCCTTGTTTTCAAAGCTTATGTACCCCTTGTTAAACCAGAGATCTGCATTATTCTTATAGCACCACGGGTGCCCAAGTAACGCTGGGAAATTATCTACCTCGGCAAGCACCAAGACTTCAAAATCCCCAGTGAACTTAGTCCCCTGAATGGTAATGGTCGCATCCTTCAAGACACCTATGGGCATTGCCTTTGTCTTATTTTCCATATACAACACATTTGAAGATGGCTGTAATGCAGGTCTTCCCATTTGATGCCAGGCATCCAGAGTGAGAACATTAACCTCCACGCCTGTGTCAATGAGGATGTTGCTAAGCAGCCATCCATCCACTACTGCGTTCAAGGTGATCTCTTTGTCATAATCAAGGCTGTGAGGTGGGAGGTTTGCATGCAGGATCTACCTTTTGTGTTCTTCCCCGTGCGCGTGGTACCTTTTCTCTCAACCATGCTCCTAGCAAGGGAATAATATTCTCTTGCCTCAGCAGTTTACACACCTCCTTAACCTCATCCAAGTCATCCTTTGGTGCTTCTACTAGTCTTCTTTGCTCATCTTTTCTAGTTTTCTCTTTTAAGCATTGGATCTCCCCTTGTAAGCTTTGAATTACGTCCATGGTTTCCTGGTAGACTTCTTTCTGGTGAGCCAGGTTTGGATACTTCCCATGTACTACTTCTTCCCTCAAAACCAGAGGTCTCTGCCTAGGTGCTTCCCTTACGCGTGTGGACTCCACCCTTGTTGTTACCATAACAGGCTCTAGTTCTGATTCACGTATTACTCGCGGGAGCCATTGTGCATCAGCCTTCTTAATACTCACCATGGCAGCGCCCTTATCCTTCCGGTACTGCTGACTCATATGTTCATATAACTCTGGGCACTCTTCATACTTATGTTTTTTTCCACACCATGAGCATTGTAGAAGATCTGGACATTCACGCTTATAATGGTCTGTGGCTCCACAATTAAAACATGTCCCACGTGGGAACTCACTTCTTCCTCCGTGGTTACCATGACCATGAAATCCTCCGTGAAACCCTCTTCCACATGCACCTCCATCTCCATGCTCTTCATACCCATGTTCATCTCCTTTGGAACTGCTGGCAATGCCAGTCTGGCACACACCAAGATCAATTGCCTCATGAATCTGGTCAATCAATCTACAATCCTTGGTGTCATGTGTGGTTGAGGTACATATCTTGCAATAACAAGACACATTTTTATGGATCACGTGCTGTAAAAGGGGGCACCTACTTGCATCATGGTCCCCGTGACATATTTCACAATTTACCGCTATGGCGCGTACCACCTTCCGAGTACATATCCCACCATTATCCTTTGTGTGCCCTTCTACGTTACAATCTGTGCACCACATCCCACTGCGAGTCTCTGGAACTGTGTTGGCAGATAATTTCTCCAACTGCTTAGCCATGGCAGTGATCTGAGCCTCCAGAAATGGGCTAACACCAGTGTCAACACTACCAACTACCTCAGTGTGCAAAGCAGCTTCCAACGCTTCGCGCGGGTCTGTGAATGTTTTATGAGACAAAGCCCTCCTAAAGGGTGTGATCAACCCTCTAACAAACCACTGAGCATGTTGTGAAGGGTGGATATCATAAGACAGTTTAGACAAAAGAGTTTTAAAGTGTGCATCATATTCCCGCATGCTCTCTGCCATTCCTTGCTGGATTTCTTTGAGAGAGCTGATGCTCTTCTGTTCAAACTCAGGTATGTGGAATTCTGCCAAGAATGCATTTCTCAGTGTGGTATAATCCACAACAGTCTGATGAGGGTCATACTTTCTATACCAACTATGCACACGTCCTTACAAGGTCATTGCAAATTGACTGGCCTTTCGATCCTGGGTCGTGATCCCCTTTGCGTGCCATAGCAGCTCGCACTTATGCACATGCTCTGCAGCATCTTCTATCCCACTGTAATCTGGTAAGTGTAGAGACATCTCAAAAAATACTTGAGGAGGTGGCTGAGGCCCTTGTCCTCCCGATCCAGTCCCTTGGTTTCCTCTGGTGTTTCCTCCTCCACCGGACCCACTAGATCCTGAGCCACCAGCTCCACCACTTCCACCTCCAGATCCTCCTGTGTTAGGTACAGGGCCTGTGTTTGTCATGCCGAATGCTCCCATCGTTCCACTAAATTGCACCTTGATAGTTTGTGAACTAGTGCCACTCCTAGTTGTATTTCCTCCACCACTTCCTAATGTGCTTCCAAAACCAGCTGTATATGTGCCTTGTCCAAACATTCCACCAAATACTGGAATAGTGTGTGAAGCCATAGAAGTCCCAAATGAGAAGTTGTATCTTCTGGGTGCCGATCGGTTGCTTCCACTGATATCAAATGGATCAACTATACTTTTCCCTCATTCAAACAAACCAAGTGCCAAGGTTTGGTCACTAGGTGGGGTCAGATGCATGCCAACGACTCTTCTTTCTCTATGTGACAGACTCTCATCAGAAGCCGCAAGGTTTTCTCTCCTGCACTTACCAAGATGGGGTATCATAGACTGTTCGGGTTCCACATCCTCTGCGTGAACCTCAACTCCTTTCCACCATGTCTGGCTCCATAACCCACTTGTAATCCTGTGCTGTCTATCGATCTCCCTTTCACGTGCTTTGTTATACTTGAGCCATCTCTCCTCCCTTTCCTTTTCAGTCGTTATATCAGCCATCTTTCCCCAACCTGGCTTCCTCACCAAGCACTCAGAGTGGTTTAGCCGGCCATAGGAAATGCCTCTAAACCCATGGTTACCATCAAGATTTTGATCGCAAGGGGGATAACATGCAGAAATGATCCTCTGGGCTCCCACAAAAACTCAAACTCAACAACTTCTGGACAGGAATACGTGGAAATGGCGTATTCCAGAGTGTAGCTAGTCAATACTCCCTTCCACCAATGATCTATAGCACGGGTCCACGTTAGATCAACATCTTGCAAGTTCTGATATGTTTCTTGGGTCCAAGGGTGTGACTTATAATACCACCCCGATCTAGATGTATAAGCCGAGAGCCATTCAAATAACTCTACTGGGAAACAACAGAAGAAGGTTTCATACAACTCATGATAAAGAGTGTCTTCCACCCATCTTCGCGTGTGTCAAACCTAGGTCCAGTATTGAATCTCTGAGTGAATTCATCCTCCATGCTTTTAAACCAATCTTCAACACCTTCAAGTGTTAAGTGCTCCGTCATCACTTTTTACACAGATCATGATGTATGCCATGTTCCACTACAACTTCGAAAAGAGGTCCCGGCAATGGAACCAAGATGTAGTCATTTTTGCACCCACCAAGAACAAGGGAACCTCATGCGCACCGGCCTATCACCCAGCGGGCACTGGGTGCTCACCCGAGGCATGCGCGAGAGGGAGCTGAGTCTCTCTTTTATGCGAGTTTAGTGGAAGGCATATTTCATGATCTTGACTCAGTGATCTAAAGACATGAAAAAGCTATAGAGCTCAGAACGGCTTCTACACCCCTTCAGTCATAACAAAAGCAAAGCGCGCAACAGAATTAATAGAACTAGGAAGTTGTAAATCCACAAATAGACTTAACATTCAAGTAAGGTTCATGATTATACAAGATCAAAAGCATAGTAGAAACATGCAGATAATACAGAGAAGGAGATCTTAATATAATTGTCAGTGGTAACCTTATCATATTCATTCATAGTATTACTATAAAACATCACAGAGTGGCAGACCATAGTCATACACCATATCTGGATCCATACATGTATGCTCACAAAACAAAATTTGCATTCCCCATTTCCCCATTACATCCTTCCTAGAATCATCTACCCATTTTATCCCATAGTTCTCACAGTAATTCTGCAGAGCTCCGCTACCTCACTTGTGTCTCCCTTTCTTTGCTAAGGGCACGCGTATAAATAGGCATCTGATCTCTAACAAACTCCTCTGTAACCTCAAATCTAACCCCAAGTGTCAAGGTGTGGATCCCCCTAGGCGCATGCCTCTCCATGTCATGATTAGCTTTTTGGATCTTCTTATCGCAAGGTATATTCCTTCCAGGACACCCTGTCGCCAGGCTAGAACCTTATCCAAATGGAACACGTTCTTCATGTGTTCTGTCCAAAAGGCCGAAAATGGCTAAGTTCCAAATTGTGCTTCACGGGCACGCATCCTAGGTTCTCCAAGAACCCTTTTTGGATTCTACTTTGTGCGCCTTCACCTGCGCGCTTCCTCCAGCCATGCACACCTATGTGCCTTTAAGATTGGAAGCTACAATAAAGCTAAATTTTTTGCAAAATGTTGTTTATTATTTTATGAAACTTCTTCTATAGTTTTGTGTATTGTTTACATGTGTCTTCTAATTTAACTGGACATGCTTTGAGTTATCAATTAATGACATCTATGATACTACCATTAACATAGCTCCTCCTCTCTTTTCCCACCATTTCTCTCGCATCATTTCTCTTCTCCATATCATATTTTTATCCCTATATCACTCATGGTTTCAATTGCAACAATGGAATTTCTGCACTTTCACAGGTCTTTGACTAACCCCCAAGAGTTAGAACTAGTGTAAATAATCCAAATTTCAATAAATGGGAGTTGTCATGACTTGAAGCGGATGGATTCAATCTCGCGAGTGTTGACGAAGCCCATATTTTGTCCTTGACAAAATATTTCTCCAATAATACCATATATTTTTCCCCAAAAATACACTTTTTATCCCTATGAGATATAATCCTTTCTGTAGATTCATAGTTTTCAAGGTGTGAATATATTTTGCAAAATCACATTTTTGACTTAGTCAAATATCCTTGGAAAAATTGATGTGTTTAATTCATGATTCATGGGATGATTTGTATTATTTTTCTAGGATGTCCAAGGTGACTTAGGCATATTCCCATATACTATTATTAACAATATAAAGTTCTTCTTACTGTGTAAAATTAAATTTGGTATTTACACTTTGGCAGCCCTTGATTTGACTATGCACTCGTGTTATGTTAAACACAACTTCTCCATTCCCACTTTCCGAGGTCCACTGTTTAGCTTGTTTATCTTTACATATTAACATATTGAGACATCTCAAGAGTTCAATTCACAAAATCTATATAAATACATCTTTTTACCAACTCCAAACTTCATTTAGCATGTTCCCTGCCGTTGTCCAAGACCATACAATTCGGTAAGTACCATACCATATGGTCATGGCCTCTTTGTATGGTCTTAGTCCAACATATATTCCATCCAATCTTTCAAATTTAAATATTTTGTTGGGTTTTATACTTCCTTTTAGTTGACCATTCTTAGATAAATCATTTATGAAATCCTATATAAGAAAGTAAACACTACCTTATTTGCTAACTTAGAAATATGAAGGCAATGCACTAGATAACTCACTTCATACACTTGTAAAATGCATCCAAATCTCCCTAAATATCATAATTACATATCTACATTCACTAGAGAAACACCCACATCAGGTCTAAATCTACAAAAAAAGTAAATACAATCATATCTCTCATCTGCAAGCATTTAAACATCATCTCTCCAAGTGTTTTTAATAATAGCCAAGTAGAAACAAACATGGTCAAAGTAATTTCCAAATTTGATATCTTTATCTAAATATCGCAAGCTACGTGGAGAAAAATGTGTGGTTTGAGGCATCTTTGGAGTAGTGCTAACGATGGTGGTGTATAGGATGCCTAAAACCCTTCTAAATTTTGTTTTACAATATTTTTCATCTATGGATAGGGTTTTAGACGATGATCATTCTATCCATATTGTTTTGTTACTGGTGCAAAAATTAGGGTTTAACAGTGACAGAGAAATCCAAGATAGTGATCAACCCAGAAATTTGTAGAAGTTGTCTTAGAGTAGGTCCAAGACCTTATAAAAGGTGTTGGACCATATGGTACAGTCTTGACTATGTTGTATGACCCGAACCTTAGCATTGTTGCAATTCCATCCCATTTTATGAGGATTTCCCAGGTTTAATTATCCCAGTTTCTCTAGTGCATAGTCCCAAATATATTTAGAAATCAATTGTGGCAATTTTAGTGCCTATATACCTCTATTTTTTAATTTCAATTACATACTAGGTTAAGTGGTTTATGGTAATTTCCCTTATATGATCCAAGTAGAAAATATGATTTAATATTCATATAGTAACATTTGTTTAATATTTTTAAAGAAACTCTAATATATCCTACACCTAATTACATTAAACTAGAAATTTAATTTAGGATTAAATATTTTGGTGAACCCATTTTTGATCGAACCCTTCACCTAATATAGGATCTATTCCTTGTGTATTAGACCTGCTGATCTCTAAACCCTATCTATAATAGGGTTCCGTGTTTTCATTATTTCTTCAGCTTTAAATCTAATTTTCACAAATTTTCTTAGGGTTTCATGGTTAGTTCTAACATTTGGGTCATTTTATAGGGATATTAATTGCCAAGTCACCTTTTATTTCATATTTAAATCATAACAACTCTATTTTTGAATTCTTTTGAGGTTATTCTTTTTTATATATTTTACAAAAACCTTTTTTTCCATAATTTTTAGCACAATTTTCATAAATTCAAAATCATTATTTTTAATAATTAGGGCATAATAAGAAAATACACAATTTTGGCAAAATACCTTGGAGGTTTTTATTTATTTAGATTAAAAAATACCTCTTTTTTGTCAAGTTCAAATTCTGTTTTGAGATATAGTCACTTTATTAATTTGATGAAGGTTGCTTTTTGCTCAACATCACTTTTTGGGTATTATCCCCATGGTCTCTTGATTTTAGGTCCTCCATACGTTGATATTTATTATTTCCTATATAATTGGAGTTTTTTATATCCTTTTTTTTCCACAATGGCCCATGCCATGGTTTTGCAAGTATCCTTATATCATTTACTTTGATGTCACCTAACATATAGAGATACTCTCACAAAATTAGTGCACATAATAAAGGTCTCTAATAATACGAAACATTCCCATGCGAATTCAATTTCGGGTTGTATTTTAACTCCTATTAAAAATGATAACATGTTTCATAAGGTTTTCTTAAAGTCTATTGTAACTTTACACCATAATTTTCAAGATAAATTTCAAGCTATGAATGTTGAGATTACATTTCTCAAGTTTGAGATAATGCATTAAAGGATTTGATTTAATAAATATGGAAATAAATGTTAAATTCTAATTTCAGAGTCACAATGAAATGATATAACAATAAAGTACAAATTTGACCTAAGCAATAAGCAATTAAATTTGAAACCCTAAGTGCAAGAGAATGGATAAAGTACTTAGTTGATTTCACAATTAATCCTTGAGCTATGAAAAACTTGAAAAATACTAAACAAGAGGAGGATAGTGTCACAAATGAACCCATAAAATTGTGAAATAGGTAGATCTTCCTAGACTGGGGAGCGTGGACTGGGTCATGGGTGCCTAGGTGTCAAAGACTACTCCTGGGTGACTGTGACTACAAAACTAGTCAAAATATAAATTTTACAGTGTCATAAGATGTTCGCTAAATGTCACTCTTAGTCACCTATATGTCATTGGCTGATCTTTGAGTTAGCATGAAACCTACAAAGATAAAGAGAACATGTAAAACCCTAAAACACATCAAATCCTACAAAAAGATACAAATGGGGAGTAAGACTGACCTTGACAGTCACTTGAATGGGTGAACTTACAATCTGGACATTGCACATCATTTCAGACTCCATGTAGTTCTCGCACGTGTGTGTAGAATTGTGCCCTAGGTGGATCTTGTGCATGTCACACTTGAATAACGAGAAATAACTAGATGTAGAAGATGTAAATAGATGTGTGCATAAAAAATGAACTTCCCCTCCTATGAAGTGTATGCAGAAGAAATGCAGTCCCTTGTCCCTTGAATGGATGCTAGATGGATGTTTTGATGCTCTTGAAATGCCTTTGGATGTAACCTTAGGTGATAGTAATAGATGCTTAGAGATTTTTCCTTTATTATGGTCATGTAGATTTTTTATTTATATGATTCCCTTGTTTGAATTTCATAATTAAACACTAAAAGGATGACTACTAAAAAAACAAGATGACCAACAACTAGAAAAGACCCAAAATACATGAGAAAGATGCAAAGAGGTTGAGGGCACCCAAAGGGGATGAGGATGCCTAGGAACTGGTGTCTAGACTGAGAAAAGATGAAGTTATGAAGGGAAAACTAGTCATTGGGGTGTGTAAGACCAAGAAGGAAACTAGAAAGAAATTAAAGAGGCCAAATATAGTAGTCACTTAGTACTTTTCTTGCTTAGGAATCATTTGAATAGAAGTATGTGATTAGGACCTAGAAATGTACCTAAAGTGTGTGATTTAGTGTCTACATTTTCCCCCACTTTATGTTGTTGAGTGAATGATCGATAATATAAAGTAGATAAGAGATGCGTACTTGATAACCATGTAGATCAATGGTGAAATCATGCCGAGGAGACAAGAAAAAGTGTGTAGTGAATAATATGAAGCGTGGAAGCTAGAGAAGAGGAAGTGACCCTAGGGGTGAAAGCGTATGTGTGATATTACATTGTATTTGTTGTTGATGTCGCTTGATGCTTGATGATGTGACTATTGTTTCTCATAAGGACGAACTTGTAAAAGAGAAGAGGAAAAGAGTAGTAAAATATGTGTATATGAAAATATTTGATAAATATGTAAAATGTGTAAAAGTTGTGTATATGAAAAGGAACATGTGCACCTAATCCTTGATGAGTGAACAGGTAGAAAGGATCCTGAAAATGTTGTAGAAGAACAATTTTTTTGGCAATCTCACACCAAGTGCAAGTTTTTGGGGAGATCTCACACCATGGAAAAACAAGTGTAGGGAGAAAGGTATAGTGATATTATCCATCATTTGACTACTTTGTGAAGATTTATACACCACTGCAGATGGTGTGATCATGATTTGTTCAAATTTGATCCATTTTGATTGAGTTTGATCCAACATTAAAATAGAAAAGAGGTGAAATCATGCATGTTGATTGTTGGAGGATTATGCATGTAGTGTGAAAAATACTGAAAATTGTGTTGATATGAGAAAAATGTTGTAATTGATCCCTTGGTCATAGGCACCCAGGAAGGGTCAAGAGCACCCATGCACTCATGTCTAGGGCTAGGCACTAGCGTTTGTGCTGTGTTAAGGACCCAAGTCAAATTTTGAGCCCTATCTAAGACTATAGACTATGATGATTCAATACTAAATTGTGTTGTACTATAAATGTGAACTATTGTATAGGGTGAATTATTCACCCAATGTATGCCCACCTCGTTTGGGGTGCATGTGACATCGTTAGGAGAATGCATCCCAAAGGAGGATCCAATGTACATTTAAAACTGAAGCCTTATAGGGGGAGGGAATGTTCTTGGTAACAACCAAGGCACATGCAAATAAAGTGGTTAGAAAACATGTGTTAGGGAAAACAAGACAACTACACATGTAGAAGATAAAGTGTAAGCTAGCAAGTAAGAAAACAATATAGACCACAAAAACTGGGTTGCAAAAATGGGACATCACTCATAATGTCACAAGATAATCATGGCCAAAGCAACCAAAACCATACAATGTACACACAAGATAAAAATCATAGCCCACAAACAATGGCATATAATGGAAAACAAGAGCAAACAAAGTGTAACAAACAACCATGGTAGTAAATAGTTCCTGCAAAGTAAATGTTGCACATGAAGCACCCATTAGCATGTTAGAAAGATAAAAAGTATGTCAAAGTGTGTATGCTATGATAATGTAGTGTGTTAGTAAGAAGATGAAGTAGTATAAAATAAAACAATAACACCTGTGATGTGTACAAAAATAGATTCCCCCAGGAGCCATTGTGGGACTGGTAGGAGTTACAATGCCAAACATCCATGCTGCATGTAATGATCTATGTAAAGTATGCATTCACAACTAGAAGGAAATTGAACACAATGTGTAAAAAATAATGACATACGATATATCCTTCTAACACAGTAAGTAAAGTGTACATGCAAGTATAAGTAAGCAAGAACAATGTGCAACCAAGATATGCATTATGTTGTGAGTGTGAATGGAATGGAATACAAAGTGAGTGTGATAGGAGTAGCTTTCCCCCCAAGTGTATGTGAATCAGTATGCATGAAATGAGTTTCATTTATAAACTCCCCCTCATTATTCAAGAATGAACCATAAAACAAGAGTGTGTCATCGGGTATTTTTTTGATAGTTTGCGCTAGATAGATATGATCAATGAAACATAGAGCATAGTGAGTGAGTGAGTGAGTGTGCTGAGGTTAATTTTAGATGTAGCTAATCAACATTCAAGTATGAACCATGGAACTAGAGTGCGTCATCGGGAAGTATGTTATGTGAGATGTTAGAAATATGTGTTGTAAATACACCAATTGTGAAATGTGTAGTGAGTTTGATGTGAGGTTCATGAATGTAGTGAACCCTTAATAATCAAGTGTGAACTGTAACACAATAGTGCATATCAGGTAATGAAGATACAATTTGTGTGTATCAATGTGTGTAAGATATATGAAGAATACTAGATGCAATACATAAAGCATAATATTAGAAGTGTGAGATTGATAATGAAATTAGAAGGGGGAGAATAAGCATGATTCCCCCCAAGTGTATGATGATGAGAATGATCAAGTAACATCATCTAAGAGATCATCATTGTCATGGTTGAAATTGGATGGAGATGAATTAGAGACTTGGTAAACAATAGTATGAGGTTGATCATATAAAGAGCCATTGCATTCTTCATTAGTAAAAGCTGGTTGTTGACAACCATGCATAAACCAAAAAGTAATATTTGGTGAATAGTTGATAAATGAATCATTGCAAATAGAAACATGGCCAAAGGGCATAAGAAATGTGATATCAATATGATAACGATCGAGAGTGCCACCAATGTAGTCAATCCAAGAATTCTAAAGAGTAAACGGAGAAATACGTGCAAAAAATAACGATAAATGGAAGATACAAAGACTATATGCAGAAGTGACGTGAACACATATGTGATAGAGATGAGGAGAATTATTTGGAGGGTGGAGACCATCGAGTGTGAATCCTAACTGATCTAAGCCTTCATATGTGTAAATAGTGTCAGAGCAAGTAGGAATAGAATGTGATGCCAATAAGAATTATTCATGAACATGATGCATGTAAAAGGTGAAAGTGTTGGTGCATGTTTCTCATGAGAGGATGAAGAAGGTGAAATGACATCCAGTGTATGGACATACCCCAATAAAGTACTATATCATTAGTAGGAGGGGGAGTTTTGAATTGATATTCACCATGGCCAATAAAAATGAAAGTATCATTGAAGTATGATTCATCTATCTAGAGAGCAGTAAAATTGAGATTGCACAGTTTTTCATTAGTAACCCCAATGGTATCGACCTCATCATCAGAATCATCAATGTTGAGATTGTCATGTTGGATAACAATATCAAGGATATTGGTAGGAGGTGAAGTAGACGTAGGAGTGAGAGGAGTCTCAATAAGTGGAGTGGTAGTGGTTACTGGAGTAGATACAGTGGGTGAAATGATATTAGTAATATGAGTGGAAATATATGGAAGAAGGTTGTGAAGCACTAGATTAACTAATATTATATGTCCCAATATTGTTATATGGAATAGGCTGTAATGGAGGAATAGACATAGCAGTGACATGGTCTATGAAATAGAACTTGAATGGATTAGGGTCCACAGTAATGGTATGTTCATAACCATCATGTAAGAATTTGAAACATCGATGAACAATGGATGAAACTACATGCATTACATGAATATATGGTCTACCCAACAATAAATTGAATTGAAACAAGGCATCGATTGTTTAGAGAAGTTTTTTCTTTCCTACTTTAAATTGAGGAAGTAAAATAACAAAAATAAAACCAACCTTAAAAGACAACAGGGTTTATTGATACCTGCAAGTGTGGATGTTGTCGTTGAATATTGATTGAAGCCATCGAGTCTGAATGAGTGTACAAGTCCACCTCTCCTGAAAATAAATATGTGATAAAAGAAACTAAATAGAAAAGTATTAGATAAACGGATAAATGAGTTACTCGGAAAAGGCTAATTCCAAGAATCTAAAGGGACTTCCTTGGAGGATGTCAAATCACTTTGTAATGATTAAGTGACATGATAAAGATAGTGATAGCAATAGATAACAATAGACACATGATAAATGGATCAGAGCTCTAGAAGTCAAGGTTGAAAGGAAGGTCTTATGCGGATTCAAAGGTGGCCCAAGAAAGTGTGGATGTGATTTAAATGAACTTGAAGTAGTCATAGCAAAAGTCCTTAGTATCTTGTTGGATTTAATTGAGGAACTTGATCTGATCCTTAATATCTTGTTCATCGATGACAAATCAGATTGTGCAAAATGTCAATTCATATAGGATGTTGTATTATTCCTATAAAAAGGTGTGTTAGAGTATGGGGAGATCATAAATGCTTGTAATTGGATGTGAACGGTTAAGAACTACCATCTAACATAGAGCTAAAATTGGAAACAACATGTTAAATGCATAGAGAAATTGGTAAAAATGATGAAAGGATGATAAATTGATAAAAATATATATTTTGACAGGAATCACCGGTGATTTAGGCCAATCTCTGGTGATTAGGGATAATCACTAGCGATTATTGTGGAAATTAACATTTTTGCTCAAAACAATAATTAAGGCTCTAAAATTATGTTTTCAATTATTTTTTATGCTTGCTATGAATTTTAAAAGATAAAAAGAGATGGAGGAATACCTTTTAATGGATGTGGAACTAAAATATGCTTCAAATATTCAATGGTAGTGATCTGAATTATTGAGTCATCTTGTCGCGTTTCCTGAAGGCTGAATGACAAAAAATGCTTGTAAAAATGTTGTTGTAAATGACTGATATTGATGCCTGATGATATTTGAATATGTCCTAGATGTTGAGAAGTCTAAGAACTAAGTGTGGGCATGAATGAAAAAATTCTAAAGATCCTAGAGAGAGAGAACAAAGGTGTTATTTATAATCGTTGGCGAATAGGTACAATCTCTGATGATCTACTTTTTTTTTGGGAAAATTGCTTGGAAAGTGGTTGAAACCACTTCGAAACAAAGTATTTTGGTTTGTGATATGGATAAATGGTTAAGTGGAGGTTAGGGACAAGGTGTAGAGGTTAAAATGTAGTAAGAAAATATGTTTGAATGGTTTTGAAATGTCTATGATATATTTTGGATAGTTAGGTGGTTTTTAAGAGAGATAAAATAAGCTTTTATAACTGCAAGTGGTATTTACGGGATGTGGGAAGATATTTACATGGATTAAATATTGTGAAGGATTTTAGACTTAGGATAAGTGTTTATAGATTTAGTAATGTGACTAAATTACTTTATTTGATTTAATATTATTGCAAAAATAGTGTATGTGGTCAGGGAAATTAGTGGTGTTAATTTTAAGTGTCTACATTTGCCCCTTTTTGTTGAGTAGTTTGGTGTAGGAAAAGTGCTAGAAGAAAATGATTTAAATTTTGATTTTATTTGTATGGGTAATTTCCCCTCAAAGTGGGGTGACTTTAACACAGTTCAAGGAACACCAATTTTACAAGTTGGTTTTATATGCATTTCATTGAATTTTTCCTCGAGATGAGTTATCGAAATGATAGGTGCTACTATGGAATCAAGTGATAGGAGAACAAAAGGGTTTGTTTCCTATGGACATATGATTTGTAAGGGTAAGCTGGAAGGATGAGGAAGTCAAGTGATGGGGGGAAAAAGGGTGCATGTCCCATAGACATATGACTTACCTGTACTAAGTTGATTGTGCTACGATTTTTAAGTTTTGATGATGGGGTCTCTAAATGAGATATTTTTTTTCAAAAAATGTGATAAAATGATTTTAGATGTTGAAAAAGTTGATTAGGGTAAAAAGAGTGACGAATCGTTAGTGATTTATGATGATTGTCGACAATTCATTTGTATTGCTAGCGACTAATGGAATCATCGGTGACTACTGCAAAAGTTTTGAGAGTCTATAAAAGGCCAAGTTTGACGGTGAATAGTTCATTTGTGAGATGTAGTTTACGAGTTGGAGAGCTGAGTTAAGGGAGAAATCAATATTTGGAATCCATGGCGTCATCAAGTAGAAAAAGGAATCCCACGTAAGAAGAGGTAGGCACTTAATTTCATTGTTTTTGTTTAGTTTTAGCTAGTTTTTAATTTTTTTGTCATTAGGGCATGTGTAGAGGGCTTATTATTTTTTAAATCTTTGGAATTGTTGGTGATTCAAGTGGATCACCAGCAATTCAGGTGAATCACTAGTGATTTGTTTATTTTTTTGCGACTGGGTTTATTTGTGGTGACCGGTTTATTTGATGAATAATTGATGAAAAGTGTGATGAGGTTGGATTTTAATGTGTTTTTGTGTTTTTTCTTGTGGTTACAGGTGAATGTCAGGATGACTATCTGAGATAGGATTCCATTGATCCTAGATGAGGTACATGAGGATATGTTAGATGAGGATTGGAGTCATGTGGAGGTTGTGGGGTTTATAGGGATGCATGATTATAGATGAATTCATAGTTATGGAGGATTATTATTGGATTTGATGGAGATATGGGATCTAACAATTTGTACATTTTGGTTACCGATGGATGATATTATGATTATTGTGGAGGATGTTTATAGGGTTATGAGGTTTCTAGTCCAGGGGGAGGGAATCTACTGTATGTATTAGAGAGAGAGAGAGGATGTTATGAGGATACTATATAGGAATGTTGTTTTGGATGTGAGATATACCTTAGGGGTTTATTATCAGTCTTTGTACTCGACAAGGAGAGAGGGTTGTACCCAAATGTTGATGTTAATGATGGGTATTTCATGGTTTTCTTTTTTGGATTCTGGAGGTAGTAGATTTCCATGGATGATGACTAGAGTAGTTTCAGAGATGATGGAACATCGTACGATTTTTTCTTGGCCCCCTACACTATTGGCACAAACATATAGGGAGTTGTGGGCTTGGAGATTCCATAAGAGATTTGGGATAGATGTGGAATTTTTTTTACAGTGTTGGGCATTCGAGCATATTGTTGTGGCTCATCCGTATGGTTTACCATGGCTATGTGTATATGATTGATAGATCTACTGGGTTTATGAGATGGCAGAGTGATGTAGGATAATCAAGAGGGGTGAAGAAGGAGGCTAAATATAGAGATCTCCTTATATGTTTACAGGCGGGAGATGTATTATGGAGACCATATGTTGATTTTACAGTGTAGTAGGGGTTAGAGTGTGAACTTGATATGTTATAACAAGAGATGTGGGTGTAGGGGAGATGAGGGGGAGAGTGGGATTTTGTAAAATTTAGTCATCTTAGATAACAATTTAGTTTGATTCAAGATGTACCTGATGCCCTAGTACCATATAGAAGAGATGAGGGAGATGTGGATACTCCCAAGGCAGTTGTAGGACCACATATTATTATACCTGATGATAGGGGAGCCATGGGTATAGATGATCATGAAAACCTAGTGCCTATAGATGATGTTGGAGTGACTAATGGTTATAGGCAGTGGTGGACTGGTTCTTATGTTGAGTTTGAGAGGGGATGTTTAGTTTGGAGAGGGAGGAGGGTGTGTGCCCGAGTAGAGGAGGCATGGGATATTTTTGATGTTAGTGATGATGAAGAGGATGATGGAGAGGGGGAGGATCTATGTTGTTGCATAGTTGACGGACAAGAAGGCTGAAGTGGAGACTAAGAGAGATGGATTGTGGGTGGAGCAAGATGATTTGATTGGTGAGAGGGATGATCTTATAGATGAGCATGATGGGCTTGGGCAGCAGTTGACACACGCCACAACTGATCGAGATAGGTATATACAATAATGAGAGAACCTAAAAAGGGATTTCAGTATTATGGGGACATAAATTTCAGCTGAGGAGTTAGCGGCCCAAGCCCAGGTGAGTAGTCAAATGGGAGCATAGGGCATGGTTAACTATGCCAACTATCATCATTTACGATTGGAGTTGGCATATTATGAGGAATTAGTGATATGGGGATTTCCTAATTTATTTCTTTACGTAGATCATTTAGCGTAGCGAGGGGAAACTTTGTCTCACGTGGTTTTTACCTTGGTTGTCTTGATGGATTCGAGGGGTAGTTACTGAGATTGACCTCAATATGGTAGGCTTTATGGGATACTCACGGATGTTGATTATGTTTTTTTTGCACACTATTTTGAAATAAATGGATTGAGTCTTTTACCTGTGAACAAAGTTATAAGATTATATCAAGATGACATTATTAATTAAGAACAATAATTTGATCTTTATTTGATACATATATATGGAAATACAAGACTTGTTAGACAAACATGTGCTTATCACTTATTTAGCTACATATATGATTGATAATAATCATAAATAAATCCATAAGTCTGATTCTCGATTAGTATAGAGATTATCAGAGATGGGGGAATCAACATAATTAGTGGTTTCCTCCTCCTCTTCAGTCACATCTAAGTCAGTGATGGAAATGTAATCCTCAGAGAAGAAGTTTGATTCTTCTTCATGAGTATCATAATGGTTAGAGAAGGTGGATTCTGAGCTGGAGATGCTAATGTGACTGATGGAATTGGATTTTGAAGCCGTGTGGTAATCCTCCTCTAAATGTTTGAGACCAGTTTTGTAGCAACATTCAAATTGAAAAAGTTCTTATTGAAGCCTTAGTATCTCGTTGAAGGTGTTTCAGAAGGTGTCAGTGGCCTCACAAATGTGTTGTGTGGAAGAAAAGATGGCTTCAAGATGATCAAGCAGAGAAACCTGAATGACACACAGTTCTAGGTCATTGATCAAATCGTACTGTTCCCAAAAGAAGGGATGGTGGATGATGGGGAATGAGTCAGCTAAAGGAAAATTAGGACCTCCTAATGCCATCTGAGATCATAACACTTGACAAAAAATTAGTAGATAACAAGAGATATACATCCATTTTGATCAGATTTTCAAAAAATAGTGAAAAAAATAAAAAAATAGGAATCGCTAGATTCAGGAATCACTGGCGATTGGGGTAATCACTAACGATTACTGTGAAACTTTACAATTTTCCTAAACAAAGTTACAATTAATGTTTTAAGCTATTAATTTTATCAAAGAGGGTTAGTGATGTGTAAAATTTCTTAAAAGTAGAATGTACCTGATTTTAGTGCATGAAATGAACAAAATGAAAGATTTACCTTGAAATTGCTGGGAGAAGACAACTGGATAGAAAGAACAATCAATTATTTGACAAATTGAACATTCCTTGGACAAAATGGCATTATGTTGTGTTGTGTTGACGTGAGAGACTTGGATGTTTTGATGAGATTTAAATGTAGTAGAATGTACCTCTGAAATCTATGGATTCATCCCCCTTTTGAAATGGGATCTAAAAACAAGTATTTATAGATCGCCAGTGATCGGGAAAATCACCAGTGATTTCAGTGAAATCTTAGTTTCTCTAGATGTCGAATGATTTTCTTTTCATTTTGAACTCAAAATGAAGAATTTTGAGGTTGTTTGGAATGGGGGATGTTTAAAAAGTAGAAGATGACTCATTTAGATGGAGGAAAGAGTTAGATTTTGGCATATTTATTTAGTTAGGAGATAAATTAGTTTAGGAAGGAGGTTAGAGTTCTCAAGAAGTGGTGTTAATAAATTATTGAGTAGCTTAGTGAGGTTTCGTAGTGAACTTGATGAGGTGTGAGGGTGAGGTGTGAGGAGATAATACCTTATTTGATTTATTGTTATTTAAATAATCATTTTGATCTCTAGGAATATGATAGGGTAAATATATTAATTGAATGGGGGAGGTGATATAAGAACATGTCATAAATGTGTCATGTCTAGTTGTGGTTTTTTTTTTGGTTTTTAGGGATGTAGATTTTTGGTGTCTACATTTGCCCCTATTTGTCTAAATTTTTTTGGACAGATTACTAGACAAAACTGATGAAGGAAATTTTTTGTTGGTGTGGGTGAACCCACCGTACTGCAATACAATGAGCACTAATGTGTTTTTTTTGTTTCAGAAGGATTTCCCTATTTAAAAAAGGTGCAAAGCGCAATGCTGGGGAATTAATTGTCAGGGTGGCCAAAGGGCTCAATGCCTGTGGACGTATGATTCTTACCAGATAAAGTTGTTGAGTGTGAAAACCATGTGATGGGGGCCATAGGGCTCGTCTCCCATAGACGTATGAAAGTCCCAATGTTTGTGACTATGTTGTGAAAGATATGAGGGAAAAAACTCCCTTTTTTGGAAGTATGGCACATTTGTGCAAAGGGAAGAATGACACATTCTGAGGCAATGTAGGCATAGAGGTTAAAAACAAGGCAATCGTTGGTGATTAGGAAAATTGCTAGTGATTGGGGTCGTGGAAGATTTCGGGGTATAAATACCCAAATGGATTATTTATTTGTCACTTTGTACTGTGCAATGACAGTGACCTTGTTAGGACAAAAAAACATGTTTTTTCGAGAAAAAAGGTGTCAAATGGCCTCCTCCAGCCGCAAACAAAAGTCAGTTCTTGCTGAGGTAAGGCCTAATCATGTTTTTGTTTAGTTTTTTGTGTTTTTAAATGATTATTTTGGGTTTTAGAGGGATTTAGGGCCGTATTGAGGTGCACGGATGCCCTAGGGAAAAATTTCTGGAATCGCTAGTGATTGAGGTGAATCGCTAGCAATTCACCTATAAATTAAATGTTTTATGTTTTGATTGAGAAAATGTGGTTTTTGATCAATGTTTTTAATTTTATTGAATGTTTAGACAACATTGTATATGTTTTCCTATTGGGTTCATGTTTATGGGGGTGTGAATGTTTATTTTTTTCAAAACAAATTCATCGTTATTAATGTTTTCTTTCATGTTTTGTGTTTTGTAGGTGGATGCTCAGTTGACTATCTGAGACCGCATCCCTCTGATGTTGGATGAGATTAGAGAGGATTTTTCTGATGATGACTAAGGTTCATTTGAGGCTGTGGGTTTTGGTGGGATGATATTTTACCAGTGGGTTCATAGATGTCATGGCTTGATTCTTGCATTTTTAGAGTGGTGGAATCCTTCCACCAACACATTTTGGCTGCCTATAGGGGAGATGACCATCACCCTGGAGGATGTTCATCATATCACTAGATTTCTAGTTAGGGGGGAGCCTGTTTACTGTATTTTAGATGTAGAGAGAGGGGATACTATGCAACATTTTTATGGAGATGAGTCTTGGGGTGTGAGATATTCTTCGGGAGATTTCAATTATCAGGCTTTATATGAGTCTAAGAGAGAGGGGTGCCCAAAAATGACTATGATGATGTTGGGTATCTCATGTTTCACACTGCCAGATTTAGGAGGGGGGAGATTCCCTTGGATGATGACATGGGTAGTTGTGGAGATGATGGAGCATTGTACTATCTTTGAGTGGGATCCTACTTTATTAGCACAGAAATATAGATAGTTGTGGGCTTGGACAACCCACAAGCGTTATGGGATCGATGTTGGTTTCTTACTGCAGTGTTGGGCCCATGAGCACATTACCATTTCTCATCCATTTGGATTGCCTAGTGTTATAGATGTGAGGCACCCAGGCTTCATGAGATGGAGTGCAAGTCTTGGTAAAGTGAGAGGAAGGCCAAGGGGCCTACCTATTACAGGGCCTTGATTTCAGGATTACAGGTGAGGGATGTGATTTGGCAGCCATATGTTAGGATTTCATGATTGGCCAGAGTTTTTCAGGGATCTATCATGTTTCCAGTAAGATACTTGGGTGTAGGTCTGCAGGGCTGGAGAGGATGAGCTGATACATTTTAGTTGGGTGATGAGATAGTTTGGGTTGATTAAGGATATACCTGAGGATCCAATTTTATATAGACAAGATGACGGGGGCACTGATACCCCATGGGAAGTTATGACTGGGCCAGTACCCATTATTTATGAACTAGGGGCGATGGGTATAGATGAGGATGGTATAATAGTACTGATTGATGATGTGGGGGTCACCCCAGATTTTATTGCTTGGTGGTCTCGTTCATTGTGGTGTTTTGAAAGGATGAGGGCTATGGAGAGGGCATCTTGATCAGTTACATAGGTGCGGGATTGAGTAGAGGGAGGAGTAGAGGAGAGTGGTGAGGCTGATGAGGAAAGGGTTAAGCTTGATGTAGCCATAGCTCTAGATGTTTCTACCGTGATGGTTGAGAAGACCATAGTGGATGTCGAGAGAGATGTCACTCACAGAGAGTGAGATGACTTGATAGGAATGTGGGACACTCTCATTGGAGAGAGATAGCTTGATTATAGAGTGTGATGGGATTCAGGACATAATTTTACAAATTTCTTCTGAGAGAGACCGGTACAAGATTTAGATAGACACTTTTAGGAATGCCTTGGCAATTATGGGGCCTTCCATTTCTGAGATGAAGTTATCATTGTTGGTCAGACAGAGAGGGACATCTCTAGGATCTTCTGGTATGATTTTTGTATCCCATTATGAGGCCATGAAGGTGGGGCAAGATTATTATATACATGATCATCAAGAACTACCTTGATGCTACTTTGTATGTTGATCACATAGCCACCCAAGGGGGCACCACAACAGTTAGGCCGAGAGACAGTGCAACGAGTGTGTGTTACCCACCTCGGAGACCTCCTAGAGGGGATGATGACAGTGCAGGAGGAGCCGGTGGTGCTGTAGTGGGAGGCACTCCTGATCCTAGTTTGATGGATTTTACCATTTGATTGTAGGCTCATAGAATCCCTTTTTCCTATGTATGACATTATATTGATTATGTGGACATTTGGAATTTGATATATATATGGTGGTGTTTATTTTTAGTTCTATGATAGAATCTTGATTTTACATGGATGATGTGGTTATACATTTTAGCAAATGTGATGATGAGGATGATTATGTTGATGATGATATAGTTATATGATTTATCTATATGATGATGGTGATTATGATGATGACGATGATGACTATGATTCTTTGTGATTTGTTATTATGTTTGGATATATCTATGTGTTGTATGAAATATTTGTCGAATGTGTTTATGTTTATGTTTTAGGAATTAATGATTATCTTCTTAGAAAAATGTGAATCAAATTCAAAATGAAATAAAATAAAGTAAAATTGGAAATGAAAATTCCCCATTGAATAATATATGTTTGTAATGGGTTTTGATAATACTTACACTTGTAGCCTTTTTAAAATGTTAAATGAGACTATCAATGGATAGTCCATACCGATTATGGTGTACTTAGATGAAATGGATGAAATAACGATATGTATACATGCTTTTACAGGGAAAAAGGGTTCTCCTTTTTGAAAAAATTAAAGGGAATCAATGCCCTAGCTCTTTATGATAAGAAATTTTATGAAGCAAACTGATCAATGCGGGAAGCTTGCTTATGGGAAAGCTTATTGATGCGGGAAAATTTCTAGGATGCTCTTAGATTTTGATATATTTGAGGCTGATCAAAAAGGGAAGGTCCTTTTTCATGGGTAGCCATCCTTCAAGGGTATGGTATACATTTTATATTTTATTTGAATGGTCATCCTTCAAGGGATTGTTCCATGAATTTAAAATGGTAGTTTTCCTTTGAGGGATCAATCTAAATTTTCTTTTGACAATATGATATTCAAATAGCTTTCCTTTAGTGGATCCAGTCTATTTATTTTTTATTTTACAAAGAAGCATCTATATGTATATTTTGACTTTATTTTGAGCTATGAGAGCAATACCCCGATAAATCATCCATTAAGGAGGGGATAGATGTATAAGTGACACATATCCATATGACCCATGTATAAATGCAGAGGTTTTAGAGGATTTTTGCAAAATGTGAATATTTATTGTTTATGTTGAAATGATAAGATTTGACCAAAATTGTCATCATGATAATCACTCATTTAATAGTAGAAAGGCCACAAGTGTAAAGAATTTAGAGGCTCATGTTCAGGTTCCTTATCAAGATAAGTGAGACAATATGCTCCTGACCCATATTTGTGAGTAATAAGGTAGGGACCAATCTAATTAGGTGCAAATTCCCACGTTTAATTCGATCTACTTTAGTCACATTTTGATTTTCTTAAGGGTACTAGGTCAAGTGTTTTGTGAAGTAGGCATAGTTCTTTGACATTATTTTTATATGCTCTACTAATACATGGTGATAAAGTCCATTTTCCTTAGTTTGGTAAAGTATCACAGGGTTTTTTAATCCTTATTTTCATAAAGGATTCTAATTGTTGTGATAAGCTTATGTGGAGTGCCAAAACAACATATAATGTTTTGATATATGAAATTGATGATGGGTCTAGACTTTGTTGAAGTTAAAGGAATTTCTTCAACCCAATTAGTGAATTATTCAATTGTAGTGATGATTGGATGATATTTTCGAGATGATTTTGGATTGATCTCACCAATGAGGTCTAACCCCCATTAAGGGAAATTCCATAAGTCTTGAGTTGGTTGCAATGCTTGAATTGGGATGTGGATGAGATCAGAATGGAGTAGAAATTTAACACACTTTTTTACATATTGAAAATCAAAAGATTTGGTGATAGCGTGGTTCTTAATAATACCCATTGTATGATGCGCTTAGCGATGGAGCGTTGCCAAAATGACCTCTATAAATGATGCCATCATGGATTTGTTTGATTGATAGGTTTGAATCGCATGATTTGAGGTCAACATAGTAATACAATCATTAAAGCTACATTTGTAAAGGAATATCCCCCATCCAATGACGTTGTTCAAGTGAGTGAAAACATTGAATGAATGATTGTTGAGATGCCTTACGATAGGTCTGATGGGAATTTTGATTGAGTAAGATAATCCCCAATGAGGTTATACCATAAATCTTGAGTTGAAAGTTGTCAATAATGAAGTTAATCATGAAGGATGGTCTAATCAAATTGAAGTTGACATTTGACATTTTAGTTTTATCATATTGCATTTCTCCAGTTTTTGAAGGGCACAAGAGATCCAAAATAGAGAAGCCATAGTCTGTGAACCATATGGAACCTGGAGAATGTATAATGCTCAAATGATAAGAACCTCGGGGTCAAAGCATAGTGGATGGCCATAAATATTTTAAAATCTGACCTAGTAAATCACAAATACCATCAGGTAAATTCTGGACTATTTATAGCCTCTTAAAAATGCATGTTGGCATTTATATGTGTTTGGTCATTGGTTGTCAGACAAGTTTGCTGAAAGTACAAAAACTTCATAGTTATATGCTTGACGATTGATAACACTTCATATTGATACTATGACTTGACTCAATGACGAGTTGAGATTCTTTGTAGATTTCTAGATTGTGGAAACCTAAGAGAATAACAGTAGTTAATCCCATGATTAACGCTTCATATTCTACCATATTGTTGGTACAGTCAAAATTGAGTTTAAATGATAATGGGATGGGAATGTCCCAGAGTGGTTTTATAACTTTTATCCAAATAACTATCCTAGTTATTTGGGTAACTTATATACAAATTCTATCTCATAGCTACTCATTGAAGGTTGCACGCGCTCAGGTTCAGTTGACACAATTCCTTGGTTGCAGTTTTCCCTTAGCGCCCCTTATTTTTCTCACAAATAACCATTGTGTGCCTTAGTTTCTCAATGATGGTCAAAAATCCTTCCATTTTCCTTTCCCTCTTTTGTCAAATACCCTAAGCATCCACCTTAGTGCACATTCAAAATCATTTGGAAGATCACATTGATGTAATTTCTTCCTTGCGCAGGGCTTCACACTTACTTCAATCAACTAGGAGTGCCCTACCCAATACGGGTCGTGATCGTTGCTTTATAATAGTTGTGCCTTGACCATACATTCTCTGCTCACTAGTTTTCCTCATTTCCCCGTGAGCGTCGGATGCACATTCCTCTGCGCCTTCCTCTATATTCTTTCTATTTCCCTTAAAATGAAAAATCATGGTTTTTAGCTATAAGTATGCAAATAGAAAAAGCACACAAAAAGGGCACCAAATCCTTGTAACAAATCAGTCACAGTGAATGTGGCAGAAAAAAAAATATTTGCATGGAGTTGGCGATCATTTCAATCGTAAGCAGAAAAATGCACAGACATGTTTTTCATACGCCGAAAATTCAATGATTTTACACTGAAGGTATCTTACAAGTAGAGCTCCAATCAGAACGCACCTGGACTTGTCAGAAAGTTGCTGACATCAACCATAGTGATAGACATTCAAATTCAAATTTTAGTAGATTTGGTAGGTGAGAAATGGGAAAACATCTTTCTAAGCCTTTATGAAGTAGATCTATGATAATTTCTTTAACTCCCATGATTTGATGTAATCCACCCTCCTTTGGATCCAACACGCCTAAAAATTTCTCCTAGGGAAGTGCATTGATATAGATCAGGTGGATTTTCCATTGAAAAATTCTTGTTATGGTTGTATTTCAAATTTAGGTTTTTCCTCCTCAATCTCCTTCTACAGACAGTCTATACTATGTAAGAGCCAGATCATTATTAATGTTAGAAAAAATACCTTATGCCTTTTGAACTAAACAAACTACACACTTGTTAAAACCATAATCTGGATGCTATATTACTAGAATTTGGAGTCTTGGAAACAATACCTTCTTACAAAACTTCTTTATGTGCTTAATCAAAGCAATGACTTGCATATTTTGTGATGGAGAAATTCTTGCAAAAATGTGTTGGCACCCTTCTTGTGTATGCCATGAAATTTAATGGTTACTATACAACACTTAATATCTATAAATGGGTTCCATCAATATTAAATCTTCAGATAATTTCAGCGAATTTTAATTCATTTAAGGCCTAAAATTAATGCACGAAAAAGGAAGTTTTCCCCAGAAGTTAGGCATTTGCAAATGTTGGCGCCCCAGGCAACTGTTTAGTTAGCCCTATTTAGGCTTGGAATCCCCCTTGCATGCTCTCCTTATGACTTGACTGATGACAAGTTTTAGAGTTTAGGAGTAGATTTCTAAATCATGGAATACCTTAGAGAATAACTTAAGCTCTAGTTAAACCCATGGAATAAGGCCTCATATTCTGCTGATGTTCAATTGGTATAATCAAAATTGTGTTTGAATGATAATGGGATGGGAATGTTTACAAGGTGGTATAATAACCACACCGGATCCTCCTCCTTCTTGACATTTAGCGTTTTCGAAGAAAAGGATCATTTTAACAGGGATGAAATATGAGTCATAATCATCAAATTCAATGATTTTGTTAATGGAATCATTAGGGAAGCATTCATGAGGTGGCTGATTATATGGAAGAGGAGATTCAATGAGTTTATCAGCAATGGCTTGACCTTTAATGAGTATTTTTTTGGTATGATTTCAAGATCAAACTCAGTCATTAACATGAGACCATCGGGTTATGTGGTCATTATGATAAGGTTTGGCATGCATGGCTTTAAGCGGGTTAAAACTAGTGATGATATGTTTTGATTGATTAAGAAGATAGTGTCGTAATTTGGAGGTGGAAAAATATAATGCACAAAAAAATATTTTTTAGCTTCAGTGGAGTGTGTTTCATATTCATGGAGTGTGCAGACTAATGTAATATATGGCCTGTTCGCGACCTTGACTATCACAGTGAGCGAGAATGGCCCCTAAGGCATGTTTGGAAGTAGAGATGTAGAGATAAAATGGTCCCACTTCACAAGGTGGCGTAAGTACAAGGTGGTGATAAAAGATATTGTTTCGAATTTTATGAAAGGATTTCTACAATTCAGAATGCCAATGGAACATTGTGTCTTTGCGGAATAAATGGTGAAATGGTTGACAATGATCAAAGAGATGTGATATAAAATGTCGTATGGACTGTAACGTTCCTTACAAGGATGCGTAGTTGTTTGAGATTAGTGGGTGGAGGCATATCTATGATTATTTCTAATTTTACGGGATCGATTTCAATTCCATGAAGAGATATGATGAATCCTAAAATTTTCCGGTGAGAACACGAAAAACACACTTTTTTGGATTCAAGCGGAGACCTAATTGAATGAGACAGGTGAAGATTGATTCAAGAACATCAAGATGATCCTTTCTTGATTTAGAATTTCCAAGGAGGTCATGGAAACGTAATCCTCAACAATTTTGTGAATAAGATTCATGGAATATGTATGTCATAGAATGTTGATATGGTTCCCCAGTGTTTTTGAGACCAAATGGTACATGACACTGATAGTAAAAGGTTCCCCAAGGGGTAATAAAAGTGGTTTTGTGTTGGTCTTTAGGGGTGATAACTATTTGGTTATAGCCATAAAATCCATCCATGAGGTAAAACATTTCATGGCTGGCTGTTAAGTCTATGAGTTATCTATTTTGGAAGAGGGAAATCATCTTTGGGACAAGCAAGATTAAGATCTCTAAAATCTATAGATGTGAAATTTTCCTGAAGCTTTAGTTACTGGGATAATGTTAGAGACCCTTGTGGATAGTCAATGGGTATGATGAAATTGACATATAAGAGACGTTGCAATTCTTCTTTAACAAGGAGAGCTATACAAGGGTGCATTTCAGATGGAGTTTTGTTTGACCAGTTTAACATTGGGATATGTGACAATGTTATGTACAAAAATGTTGGGATCAATTTGGGAATATCACTATATGCTCCAAGTGAAGGATTGATGATATTTACGACCCTTTTAAAATTTGAGGTGAAATCATGTAATTCTTGTGGGTTGAGGGAGTGAATGAACCTTAACTATGTGGGGATCCTAATAGGTGTTCCTAAGTTAATACTGAGTGTGGATTCATTGAGAAGGGTGGATGTTTTGGAGGGTAGATATTTCTTGAGACAACAATCTTCAGCTCCCATATGAGATAGGATATCCTGATTGTCTTGACATTATAGGATATCCATGGTTGACGAGTCTTCTTTGATCATTTTGGGAAAAACAAGTGGAAATGATTTGGTAGAGTGATTTGATTTATAGGTGAGTGGTCCTAAGGATATGATATTGACTAAAAACAAGTTGGGTGGGATAGGTACACTTTGATCTATATTTGTGGAATCTTAGTCTTAGTAGATGATGATGATTCTGATCCAAAAATGGATACATGGTGGTTTCTTTCTCAAATGAAATGGTTTCATTAGAGTATGGGTTGAATTTTGTATAATCTAGGGCATTTTTCTTACATGGTTTGAGGGTCCGTAAGATGGTTTGATCATGTGTTCCTTGCTCATAACATCCAAGGCCAAATCCTTTCCATGTGTAATGGTAGAGGTACATACAGGGTAATTTAAGATTATCAAGGGATTTAAAATATGATTTAAATGGCGTAACATGATGTGAATGAGTCAGATGAGATGATAGATTATCTAATCCACATTAAATGTGATTCATTGTAAGGTATGTCAGACTGTAAGAGATGAAATATCCTACATCAGGGTCATACATGGGTTGTTTTTTGGGGTTACCATATGTTTTTGGTGATGAGATGAAATCGACCATGAGAAGGCGATATTCCCCAAGAGTGAGATGTTTTACAATGTCAGTGATAGATGAATCATATGATAGTTTAAAGGTAGGTATCGATATACTTGTGGATGCTTGATCTAATGATTCATATGTGGATTTTTGTACCAATACATCATTTGGAAGGTTCATCATGTAACAATCAAGAAATGGATTGGGATCTACTAGGACAATATGGGTTTGTCCTTCATGTTCATATTTAAGGAAACGATGCAGAGTGAAAGGGACAAAACACATGGTGTGTATCAAAGGTCATCCTAAAAACATATTATATTGAAATTCCCATCCTATGATGTAGAAAAGTTCAGGGAGGGTTTTAACACCAACTTTGAGTGGTAGGATGATGGTACATAATGTGGGTGTGATTGTTTCATTAAAAGAACGTAGCACAAATGGCATTTGGGTGATGAAGATATTAGGGATTTTATGTTGTTCAAAAGAAAAATAAGATATATTATTATAGGTAGCGCGACTGTCAATCATCACCCTTTTGATGAAAATATTGTTGATCTGAGAGGTGATAAAACATTGTAAATCATGATCTTTAGGTTTAAGAGAGGGTATTTCAAATGGCTCAAATGATATGGAAGTAGATGTTTTAAGGGCACCTTCATCATTTTTGAATGATGTTGTGTCGTTAGTAGGTATGGTGATGGATTAAAGAGCTTCTATCATAGCTTGTTTGTGACTAGGCAATGTTTGGACCAGGTCATAGAGTAACACATTCACTGGGGCTTGGTGTAACTATTTTATGATGAATTTTTGTATTGTCATGGAAGGTGATGTGAATGATGTTACATATATATTAGATTCTAGTAGTAAATATTATTTGGTCCCTTCAGGGGTTAAAGAGATGGAAGTCTTGGGTTTCTTAGGTAGGATCAATGATTCGGAAGATGGAGGTATGGTAATGGTAGTTTCATCTTTCTATGGTCCGGATAATGTTTTATCGTAATTATGTGTACGAGTGGTGATGTAGAAATCACCTACCTGTCATATTAATTCTTCCATGATGGGTTAGTCTCTTAATGTCAATGTTGATGCTAACATTGTGTTTGATTGTGTGGTAAGGAAAGGTGAACTGCCAATCTTCTAAGTTATTTGATGAAAAGCTTTGCAATCATGTATAGAACGACCTCAAAATCTATGGTGCTCACAAGAAGTACTAAAATAATAATAGATAGGTTTCTACCCATGATAATCTGACAGTTTGGGAGGTGGTAACTTGATAACGGATCTCTGAAAGGAGATCATCCAGGATAGTGGTGTAGCATCCTTTAGGTCCAAATTTCGTTGCCAAGGATGAAAGGTTTTCATTATCAGGAGGTGGTGGATAAACAACTTGTTTACCAAGAGTTTGCTTATTTGTTGGTCACTAAGGTTTTCTTATCGTTACAAGAGATGGGGACGTAATTTTTGTGTGGGTAGTTTTTGCGGTGATGTAGAGAAAGGAATTACTATTGGAATGTGATGAACAGGTATTTCCCTAATGCACCCTAACACATTAATCTCAAGAAAACATGATGCCCCTGTTTTGGCGGATGATCTGAATATAGTTGCCACCCGAGAGGAGGTGGATCACATAATGGATTTGATTAGGTTTTTGGATGGTGTTTTGTTCGTGAAAATTTATGTGTTTAAGTCTAGATATAGACAGGGGGTTCTCTAAATATATGGATTCCCCTTAGATGTATGGGAGGATGAAAATACGGTTGCCCTCAGAATCAATATGTTTGATCATATAAAGGACTTTTAAAGGCGTGGACGATGCCCTGTTTGTTAGGTTGTTTTGAAGTCTTTGACAAGCTAGGCATATTTTTGAAGTTGATGCTAATGAAGAAATGAGGTGTCTAGTTAATGCGATTGATATGGTCCACATGATTTGGGTTATTTATTTTTATAGATTGAGGGTGCCTTTGATTCTTAGGTGAATAGTGGAGAAGTTTAAAGTTAAGAATGCCTTCCCGAGAGGTGCCTGCGCCAATATGTGATTCCTGTTAGACACCTTGCCAATTGTAAACTAAACAAATACACTGAATATAACAAAATAGCTCACAATACTTCAAATTGTTTAGGGATTAGTATTCAATAAATTTGGACAACTAATACATTAGAGAGATGATGATATGTATACAACAATCTCCTCATATGATATTAGTCAAACCTTACCTTCCTAAGAAAATGGACATTAATCCTACTACATCTCATATCAAATAGTCTAGCCAAAGGAACATTATCACGATGAGTTGTCAAATAAAATGCTTATCATTCACTCCCACAATGTAATATCTAAATATTATAGTTTTACAAATAAGTTAACTCATACAAATATTAACTAGCACCATATAATAATGTTAGCATTAACATATAGTATTCCAAACATTCCCCCCTTATAAGAACTAAAAAAGGTTAGAAAACATTATCTTGTATTGCTACCCAACTCCAATGATGATTTCTACACCTCTATCTAATTACCAACCTACAAATTACCCATGATGGTTTTACACTTGTTTACTAACAACCTAAAAACAATGAGGATGGTTTTACACTTGATTTCCCAAGAACCTACAAATAAAGGATGGTCAACCAACAACCTAGCTACAAGACCCTTTTGACTCATCACCTTCCCATATGACCACAAGCACCTATTTCTTATTTTCATATTATGGAAATTAAACACACAATTAAATGAAATTACCACAACACCATTGGTAGCCTCGTCACTTGTGGTTGGCGAGAGGAAAGATTTATCTCCTTCCTCTGCATCCTCCATCATCCATCTGGTTTGATACTTACTTAGAAAATTTAGGTTTGAGGATCAAGTACAATGTGGACATCGATTACCCTAAAAATGTGTCCGTAAGCCAATTTGTTTTTAGGGATTTTATGACTCTTTTCGGATACAATGACTATTTGACCTTTTTTAAATATGAGGACAAATTGAATTCGATGTTGACACTTTAAATACTTTTAAAAATGACAAGAATAATTTTTTTAAAGATGGCATGAAAATATCTTTTAAAAACATTGATATAATAAAAACTAATACAAGGGGATTAAATCAATTAAATATTGACATTGGTTAAATGAAAGGGGAAGCTAATTAATTAATAATAATTAATTAGTCTAATATTAAGGGAGATTAATTAACGGAAGGTTTTTAATGAATAAAAATGGATAACCGAATAATATTAATTAGAATAACTCAAATTAATTAACGCGATGCTTAAAACACTTTAAAAAACACTTAATAATGTGGTGCACTTGAATGAGTTTTTACAAAACAAAATATACCTAGACATTAACTCAATTTTGAGAGAGTGACATTGAAAACTAAAAACAACGACCCACAATTAAACTAACGACTTTTCAATAATAACTTAAACTCACGCCTTTTAGTAATTATTATTTGTGGACTGATTTGGTGGTATCCGGAAAAAGTGGCCTGTTGAGCAATCTGACGAGCCAAGTGAGGAGGTTAGATAAGTAAATTTTCTGAGCACAAACATGTGTTATATTAGGTAGAAACAGAATTCCAAGTGAAGCAGATTAGATGTAAATGTTTTCTAACATGCATATGGATCACCCAGTGTAGAGTAGATGGAGTACGTGTTCAGTGCTAACAAAACTGTAAAGTTCGATGCATAAGTGATTCAAATGCTAATTGCAATCACTATATTTTCCAAAAGGAATGGAACAGAAAATGGCGTTAACGACAGAAGTAAAAGATGAAAAAAAGAGACAAAAATTAAATAATAGTTGAAAACAGATCTACCACTTCACAAATTCACTATATAGATATATCAAAAAGATATTCGAGCAGATTCAGACTAACCAATGAACCAGAACCCAAAACCATTTTGTTCATAAACCTTGCTCTTTCGCTCTCAAATACTTCCTACTTTGATACCAAATATTAATTTGGTCAGAGATCTTGCAATTGTAAACTAAACAATATACACCGAATATCAAAAAATATTCTTTCAAATTCATTCGGGATTATATTTAATAAATTTGAGACAATAATACATTAGAGAGATATGATATATATAGGTTTACAATATCCTCATATACAGGAGCCAAAACTTATCAAATATATCAAGGCCCTTCCTAAAATCTTTCACATTTCGTGCATATCTCAACTATCTCAAATATCTCTCAAACAAGACCATTATTCCCTCATGATGAGTTGTCAAATACAACTCATCATTCAGTCACACGGTGTAATATTGGGTTATGATATTTTACAAATAGTAATTCACACAAATATTATTATTCCCATATGAATAATGTGAGCAGGTTAACATATAGTATTCCTCACAGGTACCATAGTTATGTTTGCGAATTTGGATTCAAGTGCAGGTGTGATTATACTAGTAGATTTGAGTATGGAATTAGAAGAATCATCTGAAATGGTTGTGGAAATGGGCTTAATGGTAAGTGGTGGTTCATTAATTGTAGGTTTTTCAAGTTTTTTTATTGGTTCTGTAGGTGTTGGGTTATTGGATGACAAGGATGTATCAGTGATTTGGATATTTATCTTGAGAAGAGGAGACTCTATAACCATCATTATTAGCTTATTAGTTTCTAACGTTATTCACTTGTTGCTTGTGATGAAATGGAATGGGGAGTGGGGTTGAATTTTGTTATCGTGTTGATGGTGTGTACAATGTTTGCTTGTGGTGATTTTGAAGATGAGGAATGATTCGAGAAAGGTTGTTTGAATATGTCAAGATTCTGGTTAGGAGGAGCATTCATATTATCTAAGTGAAGGTTGCCATTATCAATCAGGTCTTGAAGGACATTACATAATGTGTGACATATTTCTATATCATGTCCATTAACCTTATGGAACTTACAATAGTCATTATCATGGTACCAAATGGACTTTGACACTGATACATTGATAGGTTGAATAGGTAAAAGTTTTATAACATTGGAAGCAAGTAGTTTTTCAAAGACCGTGCTATAGGTTTCTGCTATAGGTGTGTAGTTACGTTGTTGATGAGTGCATTCCATAACATGCTTTTCTTTAGGAGTAGATTTTATTATGATGAGTTTTACGGCTGTTTTGGATTTTTCTAGACTAGATGTTTATTTAGATGAAAATTCCATTTTTTGGTTTCTTGGGGCGAAGCTTCACCCAACCATATTCTAGAGCATGTAATTCAATTTTGCGGGCCATGTTAAAAGCCTCATTAAAGTGTGGAATGATTGGATTTTTAGGGTGGATGAAATATGTTTTGCATAGGAATGACAAAAAATTTCAATCAATTATATTGGTGGAAATGTGAAGGATAATTGATTGGTAACACCCCTCCAACAGGAGACAAAATCAGCTACGGATTCATTGTCAAATTGTCTAATGGCATATAGATTGTTGATAGTGATTTTGGGGGATATGTTTATGGAGAAATGATCTAAGAAGAGTTGCGTGAGTTGTGCAAAGGAAAATAGAGAGTGTTGTGGAATGCTATTATACAAGTCTAAAGTCATGACCAATGAGGGACATGGGGAATGTTCTCAGCATTAAGTCTTGGTCTGGGATATCATGTAACATGCATGGTGAAAAGCATGAATATGTTGTTGGGGGTACTTTACTATCTTAATGAACTTAGGGAGTTCCCAGTTTGGGGGATACGACTTATATGGTATATAGGGATATGAATGGTTCATTGAAAATTTGTTCATATGAAAATACATTTTTGGACGAAGATGAGGTGGCTTCTTAAACTAGATATAAGGCTTAAGAGGGCTTGGAGAGGGTCAAGAATTGATTTTTGGTTCAAGGATGAGCTATGTTGATATGAAGACTGGTGCGAGTATGCTTAATATTGCTATGGAATGTTGGTAAGAAATTTTGTATGAGAATGTTTTGTTGATATGAGAGATTATGCTGGTATGGATTATTCTATTGTAGAGTGTCTTGTTGCGGGGCATAGTATTGTAGAATGTTTTGTTGAGGGATATGTTTTTGGTAAAATTGTTTTTGATGCAGAATGTTTTGCTAAGTAGAGAAACCTTGTTGTAACATGGGGAAGACTGTAGGATTTGAATGTGCTGATATTGTGAAGAAATTGATGCTTGTGTGAAAGGGTGTAAATAAGGTGGGTGTCTGTTGGAATGGTGTAGAAGAAGTAACAAAGGATGGTACTTTTTCTGGGGTATTTTTTTTGGAATGTTTTATAAAGGTACAGACTTTGGTATATACATTAATGGCTATGAGGGTTGGGGTATGTATTGAGAAAAAGGATTTGTAACTAGAAATAACACTAGTATTAATTGTTGGGTTGTTGTGGGAATAGACATGGTAATATTTTGAATGGGAGTAGTAGCCTGTTGGGAAGGTGTAATTGTAGAAGACGTGATAGAAATTGAAGGAGGTGTGGGTATCTATGAGGAGACTAAAAGAGTCATTGTAGAGGAAATGGTACGATTCGGGGGAGGTGTGGATCCTATGGAAGGACTTGGCAAAGATGTGAGTTGTTGAGTGGATACATTTTGTGATGAGATCATGTGAAGATCAAAAACAGGTGCTGAGGAGACATCAGACACTTCGATTTGATTTGTAAGAGGTTGTTCATCTAATGTTTTGAAAGGATTGGTGGAATTTATGATAGTCTGATTTTGACCGTTGTTTTATATTTCAGGTTGATTTTAAATATAAGGATATAACTATTGGACAAACATGATCTTGATTTTGATTGAGTAAGTTGTGTAATGGTAGGTGAGGGGTTGTAGGCATGCGCAATGGATTTTGGTGTGAATGATTACATCTATACATTTTTGGCTGCCATGTAGGCATTGAGAGCGATAGGATTGGAATCTAGGATTTCTTCAAAAATAGAGTCACCCCCATTGTAAAATGGGAGCTCAATTGTTGTGGGGGAAGATGAATATTATGACTCTGGTGTGTAGAGAACATGTTCATGATACTTCTGTGGAGAATGAAAAGATTGTTTTGTCCTATTTCATTATTATAATCTGTCCCTAATTCATTCCAAGTCTGTGTGTCAGAAAAGGGATTAGATGTGTTTGTGTGATAAAACAATGCTTGGGGTCCCATTGGTGAAGAAAATGTTCTGGGAAGTGACAGAGCTTGTTTTTGGAATGCAAATGATGAGATAAACATGCTTTCAGAAGGTTGGTTACGTGTTTATTGTCTGGTGAGAACCATAATAAACAAACACACACAACACAAATAGTAAATGATTAATGAATAAGTGGGTTGATTAACAACTGAAAAGTAAGAACAATCAAAGTGTTCTTTTTATATTTATCTTAATTAGTTTTAAAAAGGGGTGAAATGTGTAAAATGGTTAACGAGGGTCCTATGAAGTGGCTATCTAAGGTTGGTTTTTGGTGTTTTTAAGGGATGAGTCCTCAATATACCTGAAGGTATGTGAGACACAACTCTATGTTGTTGCTAGTACGGGCATGTATATTGGGGCCTAACCCCTCACTTCATGGTCCCGCTATGATAAGGGAGTCGAGTGCTGGGCCAAAATATATCGACAAGTAGAAGATTATACTCGGCTAGAACACCGAGTTGGTTTCCCTATTGGGTGATGAAATCCCAATCAGTTTCACCTGGGTGGAAGTTTTTTTGAATGAATTTTTTATTTAAAGTGATTTGGTTGTGTGTGAGGGAGGAAAATAAGTGAATGTAGTGATTTACCTTCCTAATTAAAGATAGATAATCAAGAAGTATGTAATGATTTGTTTTAAGATCCCAAAATGAATTTTTTTATGAAAATGAGGACAGACATGCAAGAATGCAAAACAGAAATTTAAAAGGATGGCTTTAGACCTTACTGCAAAAAATTATCCTTGTTAATTCTTTGGAAATGAATAAAATGTTTACTTTAGCAAATCTAGCAAGTGTAAATTCCAGAGGAAAAGATCCTGCAGAATAATTAGAAAAAAGTAGGAACAAAAAACAAGTTATTATAATTTTGGTAATAATATGTTAGAAAAACCAATACAGGGAAATCGCTAGAGATTCAAGGGAATCATGGGCAATTTAGTGAATCACTAGCGATTAGAAGTTTGTGAAAACAACAATCAAAATAATGATTAAAAAATATGAAATTAAACAGGGATCAGGTCCCACCGGGCGTGCCAGAATGTCTCGCGTGGTTTTAACCTTGGTTTTATTGATGGATTTAAGGGGTAATTACCGAGATGAACCTCAATATGGCATGGTTTCTAAGATACCTGCAAATGTTGATTATGTTTTGTTTTGTGCACACTATTTTTAAATCAATGGATCAAGTATTTTTATGAACAAGACACCTATAAACAATGATACAAGATTATAACAAGATTACATTATTAATTAAGAACAACACTTTGATTATTTGATACATATATATGGAAATACAAAGTACTTGTTAGACAAACATGTGCTTATCACTTATTTAGCTACATATATGATTAATAATAATCACAATTAAATCCACAAGTTGAATTCTTGATCAATATAGAGATTCTCAGATATGGAGGAATCAACAGAATTAGTAGTTTCCTCCTCTTCTTCAGTCAGGTCTGAGTCAGGGATGGAAATGTAATCCTCAGCGAAGAAGTCTGATTCTTCTTCCTACGTATCGTACTGGCAGGAGAAGGTGGATTCTGACCTAGAGATGTTAATGTGACTAATGGAATTAGATTCCAAAGCAGTATGCGGTAATCCTCTTCCAAATGTTTGAGACAAGTTTCATAGCGGCATTCAAATTGAGCAAATCTTCTTGAAGCCTCAGTGTCTCATTGTAGGTGTTCCAGAATATTTTTGTGGCTTCATGGATGCGTTGTGTGGAAGTGAAGATGGATTCAAGATGATCAAGTGGGGAAACCTGAATGCACATGTAGTTCCAGGTCATTGATCAACTCATACTGTTCCCGAAAGAAGGGATGGAGGATGATAGGGAATAATTCAGCTATAGGAAAATTAGGACCTCCTAATGCCATCTAAGATCATAACACTTAAAAAAACATTAGTAGATAACACGAGATATACATCCATTTTGATCAGATCTATCAAAAAAATAGTGAAAAGGTAAAAAAATATAGGAATCGCTAGCAATTGGGGTAATCGTTAGCGATTACTGTGAAACTCTACAATTTTCGTAAACAGAGGTGCAATTAATGCTTTAAGCTATTAATTTTATTAAAGATAGAGGGTTAGTGATGTGCAAAAGTTCTTAAAGCATAATGTACCTAATTTTAGTGCATGGAATGAAAAAAATGAAATATTTACCTTGAAATTTCTGGGAGAAGACAATTATAAAGAGAGAACGATCAATTCTTTGACAATTGGACATTCCTTGGACATAATGGCATTGTTTGTGTTGATGTGAGATACCTAGATGTTTTGATGAGCTATAAATGTAGCAGAATGTACCTACAAAACCCATGGATGTCCTCCTTAGAAATGGGGTCTGAAAATAAGTATTTATAGATCACCAATGATCGGGCAAATCACTGGTGATTTTGGTGAAATCTTAGTTTCTCTAGATGTCGAATGATTTTATTTCCATTTTGAACTCAAAATGAAGGATTTTGAGGTTGTTTGGCATGGGGGACGTAAAAAAAAGTAGGAGATGACTCATTTAGATGGAGGAAGGAGTTAGATTTTGGCATATTTGTTTAGTTAGGAGATAATTTATTTTAGGAAGGAGGTTAGAGTTCTCAAGAAGTGGTGTTAATATATTATTGAGTAGATTAGTGAGGTGTTGTAGTGAAATTGATGAGGTGTGAGGGTGAGGTGTGATGATATAATACCTTATTTGATTACTATTATTATTTAAATAATCATTTTGATCTATAGGAATATGATGGGATAAATATACTAGTTGAAGGGGGGAGGTAATATAACAACGTGTTGTAAATGTGGCATGTGTAGTTATGGTTTTTTTTTTAAGGTTTTAAGGGATGCAGATATTTGTTGTCTACAAGCTCCAAGTGTTAGTGCAATGAGTGTGGGCCAGCCACCTTGAGGATCAGATGGGGGAGATGTAGGTGAGGGAGGTGCACCAAGAGGAGATGGTTAGGTGAGTATTGTTCATGCTAGTGCATATCTTAGAGGTGTCTAGTTTACAATATATTTTTTATATGTTTTGTATTTTGATATGTATATGGATCCCTTACGAAGCCTTGATGTATAAATTTTAATATATGGAATGAGGGGAATCTTGATGATGTTTTGAGACTTTGATCATGATTATATATATGATGACATGATTTGGGTTATGATTCATGTCTTATCTTTGTTATGATTATGTTTATTTTAATGAGTGTTAATGTTTTTAATTTATGATGATTATGTGATTTGAATGTGGAATGTTTATATAATTTGAATGTTGAATCATGAAATCTTATTGTGACTTAGATGTGATCCAAGTTTTATCAAAATGTATTCTAAATTTTTAAGCTAGGAGTAAAAGTGGAATGATTGCTTTGATACTAGATTTGATTCATACATGATGGGTATAAAGATGGTGAAATAAATTGCACTTTTGACCTTAGCAATATGTTAACATGAGACTATCAGTAGGTAGTTACACATGGTATCCCAAATATAGAGATGGAGTGATAAAATGTGCTTTCCTAGAACGTGAAAGGTGTAACATAAGTATGGGGGAAAAAGGTTCCCCTTTCAATAGTTTCATGGAGATATTCCCCAACTTTATATATTTTCTTTTTATGGTGCAAACTGATTGATGCAGGAAGTTTTATTTGATGGGAAAGATGATTGATGTAGGAATATTTCCTAGGATGCTTTGATATTTGATTTTTTGAAGTTTGGTTGATGCAGGAAGTCTTTTTACATGGGTATCCATCCTTAGATGGAGTGGTCTATAATTTTTTATTTTTTGACTTTTTGATATTTACAGATAGTCTTCCTTCGATGGATTGGTCTATGCTTTGATGGGTACCTATCCTTCAAGGGATCATTCTATTATTTTGTACAAGATACATCCATAGATATTTTTGATTTCTTAAACTAAAGGCAAAACTCTAATAGATGATTTTGAGGAGGGGAAGAAATGTGTACACGACCTACACATATATGTCCCGTGATAATTTTTCAGTTAGTAGATAAGGTTGGATGACTGTAATGATTGTGGGGTACCTACTAAGGAGGAACTTTTCCAATGGAAAGATTCGATGAACAGAGTCGTGGTGCTCATATTTAAGGATATTAAAGATAGTAACATAGAAAGCCGCATACTTTCAAATCATTACAATGATAAGATGGTTGGTTGATGGTGGAATAAGATATTTGATGTAACTACTATTGTGACATTCAAAGTTAAACATTAGAAAGGCCACAAGTGAAATGGGTTCAAAGGTTCCCTTTTAGGTGTACCATTAAGGAAGGATAGGTGATATGCTCCTGATCAATACTTGTAAGTAATGACATATGGACCGATCTAGTTGGGAGAAAACTTTCCATGTTTGCTCCTTTCTAAAGTAGTGACATTTTGATTTTATTAGAGGACGATATCACCTATTTTGAAGTCATGTTATTTTACATGTTTATTATATGTGGGTTTGATGAAGTCTTGGTAGACGTGATGATGTTCAAGGGTTGTTAAGAAATTTTCATCTAATATTTCTAATTGTGTTAAACAGTCTCATCGATATACTTCATCAGGAATGAAGTTTGTAAGAGATACACATAGTGATGGGATTTGAGCTTCAAGGGGTAGAATTTACTCAAAGTCGTAGACTAGTAAAAAGTGAGTAGCAACTCCTGTAGGAGTACAGATGCTAGTTTGATAAGCCCTAAGAGGGAATGAGATCTGGAGATGTCAGTTCCTACTTGCAGAATCTACTATCTTCATGAGGATTTTATTAAGTTTTTTGTTAAAAGCTTTGGATTGTATATTTTCTTGAGGATAGTATAGAGATGAAAAGCTAAGTTTGATGTTGAAGGTATGACAAAGTAACTTGGCATCCTTATTTTTGAAGGATTTTCCATTATCTTTGACAAGTTTGTGAAGAATACCAAAGTGACATATGATGTGTTGATATATGAATTCGATAATTTTATTCACCTTAGTTGAGGTTAAGGGAATGGATTTGACCCATTTTGTAAAGTATTCAGTGGCTATGATGATAGAGTGATGTTGTTGTGATGAGCAAGGATTGATAATGCCTATGAGGTCTAAACCCCATTATGAGAAAGGTCATAGGTCTTGAGAGGGATATAAAGCTTGACTAAGGACATGAATGAGTGTGAATGTTGTTGATATTTGATGCATTTCTTAATGTATGTATAGTAATCTTGGTTGATGATAAGACAATAATAGCCCAGTTGTAAGACACACTTAGCAACATAGGTACCATTAAAGTGTCGACCACATATACCATCATGGGTGTCATATATGGATTTAATGGATTCATGGTATTTAAGACATATTAGTAAGATACCATCAAATCCACACTTGTAAAGGATACCACCTATAATAATGTAGTGGGTAGTACATTGGAGAAAGGATGTTTTAGCACTTTTGGATAGCTTGGATTGGATTTTAGATTCTAAAAGGTAGTCAAATATTTGTGTGTACCAAAGATTAGTCAAATTATTTTCAATGAAGTTGATAGAGGGGAGTTTTTTTTATGATGTAGTTCATTTAATCTGTGGATGACAACAAATTTTTTGGAGTTTTCAGTTGATTCTTCAGTTGACAAAGGAATGAGGGATCCTAAAGAATCTATGGTGTCTGCAAACTTATTAGAGGATCATGGAATTGTTTGAATGGTATGATAATAAAATACTTCATATTTTTATAGGATTTCATTTTTTACATTGATAATCTCCTTTAATTTGATTAATGATGAGTTGTGAGTCTTCATAGGTTTATGATATTTTAATGCCTAACATGATACTAGTTTGAAGATCCATTACTAAACCTTTGTATTCGGCCATGTTATTAGTACATCCAAAGTTAAGTTTGAACGATGGAGGAATAAGAGTCCCCCATGGAGGTATGATGACAATATCTTCCCCTCCCCTTTTCTGGCATTTAGATCTATCAAAGAAGAGGGTGAATTTGATTGGAGTGAATTTGTGTTCGTCGATAGTGTTGATGGATTCGTCAAGAAATTGTTCATGAGGGAATTTAGTGTCAGAAAGGGGAACCTTGGCGAGCTGATTGACGATGTATTGGTCTTTAATAGATTTTTTGCTATGAATTATAGGTAACAATTAGTCATAAGCATAATCCACCAAGTGATGCGGTCACTATGATGTGGTTTAGAGTCCATGGTTTTGAGAGGATTGAAAACTAGTGACAACATAAGTTTTATGATTGATTAGATAGTGGCATAGTTTAGAGGTTGCAAAGTATAGGACTATTTGATAAGATTTCCACACTACCTATATTATATTAGTGAAAACCAAATGAGAAACTAAGAAACCTCAAAGTATGGGAGGTTTTAGGGAACCTCCTGATGTGGGTATGGTATGGTCACACAAGAAATCATCCTCCTTGCATCGAGTCTTCAACCTACGCAAAAACAAAAACTAAAGATGAAAATAGATTAGTAATAGATATGGTGGAATTTTGGATAAATTCTACTCCAAGAAGTGAGAGCTTCCTAGAGAGGATGTTAGCCCACATGATGATAATAAAGAATGATGATCTGGTAATGAAATAGAAATATGAATGAAAAAATCTGAACAAGTATATAATAAGCTAAGATAAACTAATATAATGAATAGTAATGAAAGTTATAGAAAACCAAAACAAAACAGGGTGGTTTGATGGAAACCTCAATGTAGAAGGTATGGTCAGAAGTGACATGAGAAGTGTTAACATGAAACTGTGTAGAAACAAAATTAAGATTGGTGTAGAGCAACTGAAGATAGTACCAAAACATATGGGAGATAGGAAGATGCGCCAAACATGAAATTATAGGGGGACGGATAGGGTAAATGGTGACCTAAGGTAACCGAATATATTTGACGATGACCTATGCAGGATTGAGTGAAAATATCCAATAGGCAATTACAGATATAGATTATGACATACTAAAGTGGATCAGAGAATGCCAACATGATGGATGGGGTGTCACAAGGCTGGAAAGGATGTAAGATGTGTCAAATGGGATGAAATTCATGTTAGATAGGATGGATATTTGATAGGATTTGAAAAATGCTGACTATGGGTTGACGATGACTGGGTCCAATCGATGGCGACTGCACTTGAGATAAAGGGCTAATAATAAAAATAGGATAAAATGCTAGACATGATGATGATTGAAGTTTACTAAAGGCTGAAGTAGAGATAAAAAACACCTGTAAATATCTTCATAATAGAAAAAACACATGCACATAAAAAATCTCCACAACACTCTCTAAACTCCAAGATCTAAATGTCAAGGATCAATAAGATGTCTCAACTAATGATAAGAACTCCAAGAATAAATCAGAAGGAAATAATCGCAAAGCAAACATGAGATTGAAGATTTTACATCCATTTGAGAAGAGGAGTAGGGGTGGTTAAATATTCTAGTGCAGGTTCAACGGTGACCCGAGTTAGTCGCCGATGACTGGGGTGATCAGACTACCACTTGAACATTGGAATGTTCATGGAAGGCATACATAGAATTTAAAATGGTTAAAGTGCTATTTTTAGGACTGTTCATGTGTAAGAGGTTTAAATGGGTAAAAGTGAGTGGAAGGAATCTTAGGAAGGGATAGAGTTGGTGGGGGGAATCCTAGGGAAGGATTAATGAAGAGGGGTGTGAATCCATGGGAGATGCAAATGGGGGTGATTATGGTAGTCTTGGGATAATTAAATGGTTGTGGATAGATTTAGGATTAATTAAATTATTTTAGAATTAATGGGATTAATATGAATTTAAAAATGGGGGGATGGAAATTATGGAGGATAAATGAGATAATGATAAATGAAGTAAGGGGGAAAAGTATGATAATTTAGGAGGGAAAGGGGATGGTTTTAAAAATAAGAGGGAAACGAGCATGCTAGGCAAGGGTGAAAGGCGAGCATGAGGTGAAGGTGTAGGGAGGTTCCAAACATAAGTGTCTACATTCTTCCCCTTTTTATTGAGGGATTTTTGATAACAAAATGTGAGAAAAAGACAAGAAATGACTGATAGGCTTGGTAATGAGGAAGAATTGGTGAGGTGATCCCCCTCAAACTAGTGCTCAATAACAACTGAAAGAGTGTAATCATTCATGAGTTTGAAAGATATGGATGAGAAGGGTGGGTTGGGAAGAAGGATGGGGAAAAGGAAAATATGAGGAAAGATTCCCCCAAGCAAGAAGGATTCAAGAAAACAATTAAAACAGGGCTGTGATTTTAGGAGTCACTTTGGTAGGAAACAAAGGGCACAATCTTCAGGGAGATGGTGACAATGTCCTATGGACTTGGTGAGTTGGAAAAACATCACTATGAAATGGAGGGGATCCAATGGGAAACCACTTGATTGGATGAAATATGTGGGGACCAATGGGTCATAGGAACACATCAAATTTATGTGCAAACAAATGTTAATGAAGTGAAATATCCTTCATACATGAGGAATGATGAGAAAGGTATGCATATGAAAAGTATGAGGATGATGATGGAAATAAAGGTGCCCCAGAAAAGGACAAAAAAATGGTTGAATGGAAAAACATAAAAAATATGCGATATGGTGCCTTGAGAGGGAACACAAATATGGCCATAAAAGTGGATTTTAGATAGAATATGAATGATAATATATAAGAAGATGTGATATTTTTGATAGATATCATATATATGTATTAGATGAGAAAAAAATTATGTTGATAAAGAAAAGAGAAGATAAATTATAGATGTGGATAATGAGGATAAAAAAAACCTAATGATGGTGACCTATCGGTACGAGCGATGCTACATCATATCAAGGAACACATGAGGGAACAAGGCCTCCAACTACATTAGAGGTATATGAGAAAGGAATCCAGGTAATGCAATGCCCATGTGACCAAAAACAAGTTTTAACACATAACCATAGATAGTTAGTTATATCAAAGATCATGAGGGAAGTATGGATGAAATGAGCTTATGTACCTAGGGTTGACACAACCAAGGGGTGTAGATGTTACTTGTACATGGGAAGAGGGTTCTCCATATGTGGTTATTCTTAGGACTATGCCCCAACTCTAGGAGAAGGGAAGAGGTGCAAACTGATCAATGCAGGAAGTTTGCAATATATGAGAAAATTGATCAATGCTAGAATCTTTCTTAGGATGTTTGCTTATGATTTTTTTATAAAATAGAATTATGATCAATGCGGGAAGCCTTCACTGCCATGATATGATAGAGTAGCCATCCTTTGAAGGAGTGTTATACTTTTTTCTTTCCTTTTCTTCTTCTTTTTTAAAAATAATGGTAGGATAACATCTGTGCATGATAGTTATCGTTCGAGGGATCAGTCTATTTTTATATTTGCATTAAATTAACAATTTTCTTCAAGGGATCAATATGATTTTGGATAAGATAACATGAGATATAGGCATTTGAAATTTTGACATGGGGAAGAGTTGGGTATAACTAAGTAGACCACTTATGAGGGGATGAACATATGTACAAGAGACACCCATGGACCCTTAGTGTACTTCCTAAAGGTTGATAAGAGGGTGATGGATCAAATTATTGTGAAGTTTTCACCAAGAAGGGAGAACCTATCTATAAGGAATATGTTATAGGTAGAGCCGTGGTGCCCATATTTAAAGTCAAGATTAGAAAAGTAATGAAAGACCACATAGTTCCAAATCATTACAATGATAAATAGAATAGGCTAATGAAGGGATGATCATAAGATGATAGCTTGCAAAAGATAAGATGAGGTGAGACAGATGAGAGAAGATAAAAAATATGCACTACTTTTGGGGAAGAGAATAAAATATACATCCCTAATGAGCTGAAGAAATGGCCAATAATATGGACTTAGGATGAAGATTGGATAATATGAAATGATAAATTGGATGAGATAAATACAATGAGAGGAGATGGAAACTATGTGCTACCTTTTAAAAGTGAGTAAGAGAGAAAAATATGCGTCCCTAACAAGAAAAAGATGTCCATAAAAGTGGACTTAGGATGAGATAATAGATGTGATAAGATTGGATGGAATCGATATGATAATAGGAGGTAAAATATATGCATCACCCTCCAAAAGTGAGGAGGAGAGGAAAAACTATGCGTCCCAGTGAGATGGAAAATGGCCACAAAAGTGGACTTAGGATGAGAAAATAGTTCCCTAAGAGAGGCATAAATATATCCATAAAGGTGTAATTTGATGAGAAAATGACACCCCAAGAGAGGCACAAATATGGCCACAAATGTGGACTTTGATGAGGATATGGTGCCCCTAAGAGAGGCACAATTATGGCCACAAAGGTGGACTTAAGATGAGATGAGATGATATATATTGGTTGGCTAAGATGAGATAATAAACTGGATAAGATTGGATGAGGTAAATAAGAATGTCAAGGATGAAGAGGAAAGGAACTAGTTCGATGGTACATCAATCCTAAAGTGAAGTCCCCCAACATCAAGGAAGTTGTTGTATGCATAGGGGATGAATTAATTTGAATATGATGTGTAGATGAGGAATAAGATGTGAGAGGATTAATAACAATGGGAGGATGCTCCCCCAATGTAAGAGACTATATTACATTAGGAAATAAGAGACTGTATTACGTTAGGAAACTTATATATAGATGGAAAAGTGGATGTCGAAGGAGATGGGATGGGATCGTTAGAAGGAATTATTATCCAAATAACTCTCCTAGTGATTTGGATGACTTGTATACATATTCTAGCTTCGAGCTCTCATTACGAGGTTGTGTGTGCTTAAGTTCCCTTGGCACATTCCTTTCTTTTCCTCTCGCACCCTTGTGCACTTCCCCTTATTCCCTTCATTTCCTTTTCTTCTTTGTTCCATCTTCCCCTTACACGAGTATTCGATGCATTCACCTTCTTTCTGGTAGATGTTCACCCTCGCGCGCCCCCTCACATAATCTTATAATAGTTACGCCTTCACCATATGTTCTATGCACACCAGTTTACCTCATTTCCCCGCGTGCGTCACATGTGTGTTCCTCTATTTTCTTCTACGTACCCTTCCCTCACTCCCTCCCTTACACCCTTATGTGCTAGGTCATCTTTTGACATGCTTGAGTGTGCCACACGCAACCAGTCAAAGCATGCCAATAGGGTATTGAATCATTGTAATAAATCAGTGAGTGACATGTGGCAGAAATGATAAACATTTTGCACAGTTGGCTGTTCTTTTAGCTAATTCACGTACGCCACATGTATTGCGTGCGCAGATGGCCATGACATCCTCTGACAACCATATATTTTTCTATAGAGCTTCGATCGGCATGCACCTAGACTTTTCAGAGAGCTGCTAACATCAGCCATAATGATAGACATTCAAATTCAAATTTTGGTGGATATGGTAGGTGAGAAATGGGAAAAAGTATTTCTAAGAATTAATGAAGCAAATATGATTGCTTCAACCACCCGATTTGATATGATCCACCCTCCTTCCTCATCCAACATGCCAAAAAAACCTAGGGAAGTGCATTCGATAGATTCTCAGGCCGATTTGTAGGCATTGAATGCTTCTTGTTGGTGGTTATATTTCAAATTCAAGTTTTCCCCTCTTCTCTTCTCCTTCTATAGATTCATCTATAAATGTAAGATTTGGTCTCATTATTAACGTTGGATACTCTGGATCCTTATGTGTTTTTTCTAAGGAATTCATATTTTCTATATTTTGAGTTGTAGACCTCTAGATCTGGCTCATGCATTTGGATATCAGCCTCTTTCACCATTTTAATAGCTCTATGATTTTTGAAAGTGATAAAAGCATCATTTTGTGACTATTCTCTATCCTAATGTGTTTGCATTTCTTCATCTTTCCTTTCTCTTACATTGTGTGTTTATTTTGCCACTTCATGTCCCTTGCATTTCCTTATTTAGTTGTGTTCCATGAAAATGATATGGTAAAAGCATTTTCAGCTGTGCTACTCATGCCTAACCTCCTTTCACACGTTCCATTTTCATTCCCAATCAGAAAAGATAGTATCCATCCCTCTTTTTATGTTGCTATCATATTTTTAGTGTGGTTTGTTTTCATGTTATTCTTCTATCCCTGGTCCCTTGGCATTTATTAGCTTAGTTTCCCATTCTAGCACTAGAAGTAGCAGTAGTAGTAGAAATCGATAGAGGAACTGGCCTTCTTTGGATATCCATCTCAAGCATGCAAGGTCTCACAACTTAGAGATGGTTCTATTGTGATCTCAAATAGCTCATCTCTTCTAGGTCTGAGACATGGGTGCAACTTTGAAGACCAACAAGAATATCGATGATGACTTTGAATTTTGATTGGGGATCATAGGGGTGATTGGAAAGACAAAAATTATCGATGAACATGGTAGGACCTTCTTTTAGGAGGAGTGATATGCGGAGGAGAGATAATAATGGAGGATGTGAATGAAGGAGGAGACTTAGTAAATTCGATGGATGGAGATGTAGAAATAGGAATTAGATTGGTTGTGGTGGATGGAGAAGGAAGATATCCCTGGATGATAGATTCATCGCCCTTAATAATATCATGGATGATGGTTTGGAGGGCCTTAATTTTCTTAGTGTCATGACCCTGGGTATGATGATAGGTGCAAATAATATTGGAGTTGAACCATGAGGGTTTCTTATTATGAGGATAAAAATATTTAATAGGAGGAAACATGATGATAAATATTTAAATTAATTGTCGAATGGTGTCTGTGTAGGATTCGATTAAAGTGTGTCCTTGTGGAATTTTAACTTGGATTTAGGGGAGGCAGTGGATGTAGATTGAAAGGGTAAGTTAGATGTCTTAGAAGATGAATCAAATTTAGAGGTTAGACTGTTTGGATTTTTATTTATCATTGTGATATGTCTTAGATGAAGTTCCTAGTACTAAAATAGATGGGGGTGCTCCTAGGATGGATGATGTGACATTAGATTGTTGAGGAGAGATGAGATCTAAATTCTTACAAGGATGCATGAGAGACATTTGGGGATGCTTACCAAGATTCTTAGATTTTGATCAAGAAGGTTTATGCTTGGCAGAAATGACAATAATATCACTTGGAGGATCTAAATATTATGGTTTAGGGGTGGAGATTGATGGAGAAAGAGGTTTTTGAATTATGTGATTGATGAGGTTTATGCGAGATGTGGGTTGTGTAGGTTTTGGATGGGTTAATGTAAAAAATAGTTGGTTTTATAAAGGTGGCACAAATACCATTTGTGTTTGTCTTAGGTGGTGGTGCTTGTTTCATAAATGTTTCAATAGGTATCATTGATATGTTTACAAATATATAAGATGTGATTGGTGTGGTAGTGGGTATAGATGTGGAAATGGTAGATGTTGGAGGATTATGTTTAGAAGATTGGGATAAAATAGGTGAAGTGACCATGGGAAAATATGTAGGTATATGTGATGGAGATGTAAAGGTAGATGTACATGAATTTATTGATGTGATAGATATAGGGGTATTTGGGATTGATAGAGAGGTGGCTATGATTGGGATGTTTATGGATATAAGTGATGTAGATGTGGATGAGGGGTTAGATATGATAAGTCGGGGCATGATAGATGTAGTTGAAGTGGTAGGTATAGTCAAAGTTGATGTGGATGCAGAACAAGTGGTAGAGGTTGACGTGATAAGTGTGATAGTCATGGCTATGGTTTATTTAGATGTTGGGGTACCTTTGGAGAAGTCATAGGCACAATGTCTAAGGTAGGAGTAGATGATGAGGTAGATGAGATAGGTAAGGATGAGGATGTTTGATGTATAATATTGATTGAATAAGGATTAAATTTGTAAGATGTGGAAGGTAGAAATTGATATTTTGGTGGTGGATTAGGAAATGGTTGTTTGAATATGTCAAGGGGTCAGCTGAGAGATGAGACAAGATCATTTATTTGGAGATCCCCATGATTTACAAGTTTTTGAACGTGATTTTTAAAATAACGACACTTTTTGATCTTGTGACCTATGACTTGATGATATTTACAATAGTGGCCCTCATGATATCAAGTGGGTTTGGGGTGTGACTTGTCAATAGGTCAGATGGGAGGAAGTTGGATGAGGTGAACCATCATTAACTTATTGAATATTGAATTGTAATATTCCCCCAAGGGGGTATAATTAGAATATGGTCTCAAATATTCATGTGAAGGCACCACATAAGAGGTAGACAGTTGTGGTTGTATGACATGAGAAGTGGATGGATAAGGATTTGAGAATCTTGGGAGTATGTTGAAGTTGAAGGAAATTCTTGATAAGAGGGGATATAATTAAGGGGCGAAGATTGAATTGATTGGGGGAATATGTAATGTGGGAAATTAGGAACGTGATAAAACAATTGAGATTGGATGGGAATTTTTGATTATTTAGATACATGAAAAGTAGAAATGTGAATGTTAGTAGATTTGGATGGTTGGATAGGAATTCTAGTGATAATATCGGATGAAGTGGGGATAGTTTTGATATGAGGTGATGGGGGTGGAATAGGATCCACCAATTGAGTGGATTGATAGGATTGAGAGATCATGGGATATCTATCAAATATGAAGTCATAAATAGGGCTAGAAGGAAGCCAAAGAGTCCCTAAAGGAGAAGGAGATGGAGGTTTAGTTGTTCTAGAGGAAATGGATTGATGATTTTGAAAGGGATTTGTCTCCTCATGTGTGGTGGTTTGTACAATAGAGTTTTGATGAGGCAAGTTGATCATCAAAGATTGGGTGACCATATGAGAAGTAACTAAGGGTATGGAAAAAACAACACTCAAAGTAGAAGTTTGTTGGGATGATGCAAATGGATTTCTTGATGCAATATTTGGTTCTATTTTCCTAGCTAAAGATTGTGTGATAACGGGCATGAAACAAAACATGAAAACAATGACTATACCAATTTAAAAAAAATGAGTCAAGCATGAAATGTTTTATTTATCTTGATTAATTTAGAAAATGTGAAGAAGAAAAAGAGGAGGTGGATAATGAGGGTGCCTAAGAAATGGCAACCTAAGGCTAGTTTCAGGTAGTTTTGGATGTGGAGTCCTCGATATACCCAAAGGTACGCGAGGCCCAAGTCTGTATAGGATTTATAATGCGGCTGAAACACCACGACGGCTTTCCTATTGGGTGATAAAATCCCAATTAGGTCCACCTGGTAAGTGATTGTTTTGATGTGTGAATTTGATGAGTGTGTTTGGATGTGTGTGAAGAAATAAAAAATACAACCAATTAAACTCCTACTTACACTAGATTTGCAAGCAAGAATGCAAGAGGTTCATTTTTAAGCCCAAAAAAATATATGGAAATTTGATGAGAACAACCACACAAAGAAAGGAAAATTCGATGTAAGAAGGAGAAACTAATCCCCAAAAAGGAAAAACTGATTTTCACTTTTCCTTTTTATCTGGTCCTTGCAATAGAGTAAGCAGAAAGAAATATCCAAGCACCCAAGGGCCCAACACGTAGAAGAAAAAATCAAAATCCTTTACCTGTAATGTTAGTGGAAAATAAAGGAAATATGGAAAATGAAACAAATTAAAAGAAACTCACCTAAGAGGGTAGTCCTACCGGGCGTACAATAATGTTTAACAAGATTTCCATGCTACCTGTTTTAGATTTGTGAAAATGATCTAAAAATGGGTGCTTATAATTTCACTTTTAATTGCTTTCAAGGATCATTAATTTTTAATCAACTTAAAAGGAATTAATACTCCAAAAACTAATTAAAATATGATTTAAAACTAAAATTTAGTTTCCATCTTACTCCAAATTTCATTGTTTAATCAAAGCCCCAAATTCCATTGTATCCCTATTTAACTGATTTTTTTCCAAAATTATCAAAACTGATTATATTTGCAACCAAAATCTTTTTAAGCACTTTATCAATTGCAAAAATAAACAAACTGGAAATAAAAATCAGAAATGACACAAAACTATTTACGGGGTTCAGAATTCCTACATCCTCGGGTTCATTGTGAACCGATCCATTAATAATGCTAACAATGTAAATAAAATAACCTTTACATTTAACCAATAATGAACCAAAAACTCCAAAAATGTGATATCAGACCTTGAAAGGACTTTGATGTGTCTCAACACTTTCCCTTTACCTTCCTGATCCACTTACAGTTGTGTCTCCCTTAGGATCTACACCTTTGTGTGAATTTAGAAGCTAAAAAATCTGTTACAAAAGCTCAAAAATTGGAAAATAATTACACTATCGCGATCGTCTAAAAATTCTGAGCAATTTTTATGTTTACTCAGAGCTCTGGTTTTGTCGTTTGTGTAGACATAAAATCATGCATATTAGACATATTTAACCTGGTCCTTATACTACTATTTAGAAGGTTCTTAAGTGTACAAAGTACTAATTAATCCCCCCCCTTTTCCACCTTCTTCTAATCTTCCTCTTCTATTTTATCTTGTCTTTCCTGAGTATTTTCCATTACCTATCTGCCCATCCCGAAACTTGCCCAAAATTCCAGCCCTAATTTTGGGTGCCCTAGCCTGTACTAGGGCACCATGGGGTGCCCTTGTCCCACCCTGTGCACCCTGATATAGGTTTAACCTCTTTTGATCCTTTTTGGGTTACTTCTAGCCGTTAGTATTCTTTATCTTTTTCTGAGTCGACATTTTCAGGATTAATTGCAAAAGTATACTTGAGAGCCCTATCAATATAAAGCTTATAAGACCATATTGAGGGTCCTAGGTCTTTGCATTCTATCACTATTATCACTCCATCTAGGGTTGCATCTATTGTAACATCTTCATCCACATAGTTCCATACATTCTAGCTAGCAAATTCTACATCACATTCATTCAAATAGGAGGGAGGAATTCTATCTATTATATTCTACATACTATTCTACATCTTCTATAGATATCATAGCTCACTACTACACAAACAATGATTGACACAAGAGCACATAGGGCACCATTCACACACAATCACCAAAACTACATCATGGTCCGTAATGTATTGTAGCACTCAGTGATAAGTCCACCGGTTTCATAGATGAGGTCAGTCTGACCCATTCTTTCTCTTCTTGTGCAAGATGTCATTCATCTCATCCAACAAATCTAGTACGACAGATAAATAGATTTTCAGACCTAGTTGTGACATTGCAAAACACATTTTCTAAGATTCTACATAGTTCATAGCACCCAAAATCCAGACCAGGGAACCCTGGGGTACCCCAGAACACTCCCAAGCATATGTGTCATCTCAAGTAGTATAGATCTACCCTTCATGGGGTTTCTGAGTGGTCATCTGCACAATTAGTTTCTAGTTTCAGGCCTACAACAACTTGCGATAGAATTTTGTAGCTAGCTAAGTCATTCTTTAACTTCCTCCTATCATTTAGGTTTTTATTAGATTTATATTAATTCACTTACATCATTATTTACTGTCTTTAGATTATTTATTGCATTTACATAGCATTTTATATCCTCCTATTTAGATTAACTATTGGATATACTTCCCCTTAGTTTTACAATTTTAGTTTATCATTTTGGTGTACTCGACGTCTTTCACGCTTAGTATCCTTATTCTTATTATATCATGGGTCAAGCTTATTTATCTAATTTACTTTAGAGACATACCACTTTCCAGGCTATTTTTCAAAAATCCTTAGACGCCACATATTTTAATGATAACACACCACCACATGAATTAAGTTCTATACTTCATAGTTTCTTTGTTGATCCTAGTCTTAATGAGCCCATATCTAACCAACCAATGTTAGACTTGATTCATGCGTTACATAAATTATTTTAGGATAAGTTTCAAGCCTTACATATATTATTTCAAGATAAATCTGCAGCCACCGAATCCACCATTACATCCCTTAGATATGAAATTCAGGAACTTAAAGTTACTTCTCAATCACATACATCCTCTATTTAATCTATGTCCACTAAATGTCATTTAGTTGAATCTCAAGTCATCATGTTTCCTGAACCTCTCATATTTTAGCGTAGTAATAAGAAACATGACATGTTTATAGAGTTTATTCATTGTCAAATGATCACTTTGCCACCTACTCATTACTATTCACCTTGTTGATCAACAAAATATCCAGGTCATCCATATTGCAATTATCATTGAATCAATGGACATAGTGCCAATGATTGGCACACTTTTCATCACTTAATCTAAAGTCTTATGTGTCAAGGTATTATTTAATTCCATGCACATTATCCCCTTCCAATGGTCATACCCACATGGACTCCTAAGTCTCTTTCTCCTTCGATTAGTCTAGAACCATCCAAACAAGCTCCCGTAGTTACTAGTGACCTTCCTCCTGATATTTATAAGGAAGATCTCGACTCTATTATTCGTTACATGAGTGATATTGACAACCCCTCCCATGTGCATAGTAATCCTTCTCCTAGTTCAACAAGCACTTCTCCTATTTTTGATATTATTTCTCCTCCACTCACTATGCATCATGACACCACTTCCCATATGCCTCCTTTGGTTAGTCAAGTTCCACATAAGCCACCACCCATGGTTTCCCCAAGTCAAAAAATTCCACCACCTATAAAAAATAATCCTTCTAGGTCATCTACTGCATTATCAAAAAAACCTAAGCAATCTCCCTTGAGACTTAGTACAACATGGCCTCTTCCCAAATCTACACTCCAACCCATTAAGTTTTTCAAAGAAACTAATCCTCCACCTGGTGTTCACGATACATTTTCACTTTCATTGCCGCCACCTAATTCTACTACAAACATTTTCCAACAAGGTCACACCACACATAAAATTGGCCTTTGGTAGATGAGTCTTGTTACTTTACCCTCACGATGACACACTCATATTCATGGGGTTCCTATATGAGTGTTGAGGGGTATTTTACCATGAAGAACCTAGTTCCATCTTACATTTCTCCATTACATCACCACCTCTACATACACACACATATAATACTTTAATGCTTGTTACACATTATCAATTAAAAAAAATCCATGATGTTTCATCACCCCTATACATCATTTATTACATAGTGCACATGCTATCATACACTTGGGGGGCATAACAATTACACATCCCCCCTCCTCTTTTACCCTAGTTACATAGTCTTATTATAGACACCAAAATTGGGTCACACTCCCCTTGGTCCCTCGTTAAATAACCAGCTCAAACATACTCACCTAACCAAGGCCCCTTCCACCCCACACCACTATTAATCTAATTGATTTAATTAAAGTAATATATATCCTCACAATATTTATCATCTAATTATATTACTTTCTACCCCAACACCTCACCTAGACACCTCACCCAACCACCTCACCATAGACCTATTCTTGACATGTTTCCATAACTGACAATAACCAAGTCTTACTTGCCTTAATGAGATGACATTTTGGTCTAACCCTAAAATCAATCCCTAAAATCTCTCTAACCACATTCTCGCCCATTAGAAGGGAAGTTTTTGTTCTAATTCGTGAGAACAAATGAACTGGGCCCAAGAAATTAGAAATATCTGCCCATTTTAGTAAACCTAGGGAATCCCACCTTAACTGGCGCTGGTCACCCCTGTAACCATATTTAGTTACCATTTATTCACCTAAGCAACCTTTTTTTTTGGGTTGGCACATTCTGAGATCAAGAGGATGAGAGATATTTTCATGCAAGCATAATCAAAGTCTTTTATACACTCAGACATCCACAACTAACACTAGGACAGATCCAGAGGTATTGCATCCACATAAGAATTACAGGGAGCACTATTGTGGTACCAAACACCACTCTTTTGATCAACTTCCATCACCATTCAGCCATCAAGCCTATACTATAGTAAGTATACCTTTTACCAACATAGTTTATTTTAGTATAATAGCATTTTTACTTCTATTATTAGTTTATACTTTGCATGTTATTTTCCAATCTTCTACCCACTTGTAGACTCAGCCATTCCTCTATCCACCCCACCAAATCATCCATTCTCACCTCCTACACTCCTCTGAGTATATCTGAGACCTTTTACATATCTCCCCATCCACCCTTCCATCTCTGTTTAGCTCCATTTCAATCCCCACAATTAGATCTTATTAAATTCCTTTCACCCTGACCTTATCGTCGCCAATTATCCACAAACTTCATCGGTCCCTTCTAAACCATCGTTGATTATATCTGAATGATGTCGGTTTCTATATTTTACACCTTTTCCAATAATAGAGTTAACCTACCTTCTACTAACTAACCCAAATAACCCATAACCTGACCCTGACCAGTTCCAACACCCTAATAACTACCTACCCTTCAGATCTGACTATAACCTAGCCTGTTGTATTAGATTTATTTATTTTTCTTGAATGAGATACATAAATCATATCAAATATAGAAGGAATTTACTTATTTCTCACATTTAGTTGTTGTAAATAGTGGATTGACAACCATATAGGAAGTATCACACTTATCGGAACTAGCATATCCTAGGCAGTCCACTGTCATATACTATTTAGCTATTCTTTTAAGGTCTTGTTTCCTATTACAGGTAGTTCCTCCTAGAAAAAAGGAAGCTCTCACAATCGGCATTGGATCGAGAAGTCTAAACACACACAACAACCACCAGCTAGCCCATTTAGTAGGTATTCCTCCTATCCCTTACCCTTATCTGTTTCATCATTCAAAAAAACATAAAGAAAATGGTGCACTCTCATCACTTTTTTTTACATTTTTTATCTTTAGAATCCACACTCCACTTTTGAGTCTAGTCCATCAGCGCACTTTCTTATACACTCTGCATGGATTTTAGGTACACTTCCTTGACTACTTTATGTTACTGAGTTGTTCACTTACCAACATAAAGTGGGGGAAAAATGTAGACATAAAATCATGCATCTTAGACATATTTAGCTCAGTCATATACTACTATTTAGAAGGTTATCAAGTATACAAAGTACTAATTAATCCCCCCCTTTTTTTCCACCTTAGATTCCTATCTTCCTCTTATATTTTATCTTATCTTTCCTGCATATTTTCCATTACCTATCTACATATCCTACAGCTTCCCTGAAATTCTAGCCCTTATTCTGGGTGCGCCAGGCTATACTGGGGTGCCCCGGAGCTCCCTGGTCCCACACTAGGAACCCTAATCTAGGTTAACCTCTTTCACTCCTTTTTGAGTTGCTTCTAGCCGTTAGTCTTATTTATCTTTTTCTCAGTCAGAATTTTCAGGACTATTTGTGAAAGTATACTTGAGATCCCTATAAATATAAAGCTTATAAGACCATATTGAAGGTCCAAGGTCTTTGAATTCTATCACTACTATCAATCTGTCTAAGGTTGCATTTTTTTGCACCATATTCATACACATAGTTCCATAAATTATAGCTAGCAAATTCTAGATCACATCCATTAAAATAGGAGGGAGGGATTCTATCTATTCTATAGCTATCATAGCTCGCTAGTACAAAAAGAGCGGCTGACATGAGAGCCCATAGGGCACCATTCAAACACACTCGCTATAACTACATCGGGGTATGTAATGTAGTACAACACTAAGTGATAAGTCCACTAGTTTGGAGGTTGAGTTCAGTTCAACCCATTCTTCCTCTTCTTGTGTAGGGCATCATTCATCTCATCTAGCAAATCTAGTACGACAGATAGAAAGAGTTTTAGACCTAGTTGCGACACTGTAGAACATAATTTTTGAGCTTCTACATAGTTCAAAGTGCCTATAATCCAGACCAAGGCACCCCAGGGTGCCTCACTACACTCCCAGGTGCATGTGTCATCTCAGGTAGTCTAGATCTTCCCTTCACATGGTTCCTGAGTGGTCATCTACACAGTTAGTTTCTAGTTTCAAACCTATGATAACCTGCAACAAACTTCTTTAACCAACTAAGTTGTTATTTACCTTCCTCATATCATTTAGGGTTTTATTACATTTAGATTAATTCACTTACATCATTATTTACTATCTTTAGATTATTTATTGCATCTACATAGAGTTTTAATTCCTCCTATATAAATTAACTATTGGATATACTTCCCCTTAGTTTTCCAATTTTAGTTAATCATTTTGGTGCTCCAAAATTGAGATTTTCTCAAATCAGCCCCCTTTTTTGCCTTGACATAGACCTTTCACTACCATTTTAAGTTATAGTGAATTGTTTATATATCTCAATGATTCATGTAGGCAAGTTACTGGGAGATGTGTCTTATCCCTATAAGGTCGCATGTTTGAAACTACCCCTATCATTTTAGTTGGGTCTATTTTTTTACATGGGGGAAAATCCCACATCGATCATGGGTTTGGAGTGATGGCTGTTTAAATTGGCGCGACCCAAACTATATTCATGTGGCATAAGCCACACCTACCTTTGTTATGTTGGACCACACAAATCTAGCACATTGTATAGTTAAATTCTCCATGTCGTGGGTTGGGCATTCTGAATGCCATGTTTGTGGTGAGTTATGTTGTTGGTGTCATTTCTCTTCGGGGCCAAGCTAGATATTCAATTTTGTAACATGGATCCTCTCCATTGTTTCGTAAAGTATATATGATCACTTCATTGGTTCGATAGATAGGCCCATTCATTGAAAACTTAAATGGTCAACTCACTGATTAATAAGCCATTTAGTGGGCTTACCAAGTAAATAGGTTGTTGTGATAAACATGCAAGTTGATTCATCATGTTATAAGGGGTAAAATCAAACCATAAGGGATATTACCATGATCACTCGAGCATTGTGGAATTAATATATGTCTTAGTGGGGATTTTACCACCCCAAGTTGGAAAAGTAGCTTGTCTGAGCTAGATTTAACCCTAGAATGCATAATTCAACTCTCAAACATATATATTCCCACATTAACAATGTTATAGAGATATAATGCACATATAAACAAAATTGTGATAATGGCAATATGAAATAAAGGTAGAAAAGGAACCTCTTCTACAAAAGAGTGTGCCAAACCATTGCTGAGGGCCCTTAACTAGCAAATATCTAGCCCCACAAATTTTTTGTGTGTCGAATACCATAGGTCGTGCCACATGTGGACATGTTACTCGCCAGTTGACCCCCTTGATCAATTTTCAAACCCAAGCTTTGACCAATGATAACTTTTGCATCTGGAATCCATTCCTGGAGTTCTACATACTATCGTAAATGTCTCACAATGCTCTATAACGTGGTCATGGTTCAGGGAGGTTTAGGAAACTTTAAAACACCATAAAATTCTTAGGGTAAATCCTCCCGACTAGGAATTATTTTTGTCCACAAAAAGTTGTTTATAAACCCACAAAATGTACTAACTTTTCTTGCATTACAAAAACACATACATAAACCTAAAATAACATTATAGTTTGATAAAATGTAAATAGTTGATTATCTAGTCACATAAACTGATAAGATAATAACACCAAATTAAGTCAGTGTTCAACTGATACAATGTAACCCTATCAACTCTGCAACAACTATGAACTATCAATCCCGTTGTAATGCCATCACAAACAAATGACCAGATAATAACATCCTTTCTATCATGGAAAGCTAGTGTTCAAATTTCACTTTATGATATGGCCGACTACAAAAATTACAATTCCATAAACACAGATCAGTATACCAGATATCTAAACTGCTCACAATTAGGCTAGTGCCCACAACCCATAGGAAACTATAAAAACTCTATAAATATTCAATATCCATAATTTATTAGACCATCAACACCAAAATAATTGTAGTCAAAACCAAAATCCACGTGAATTGGCCAATTCTATCCATGCTGAATTGTAAAAGGATAGACATTAAACTGTATGCGTACCCATATCGGTGAACTGCTTTACTACTATAAATGATCGTCAGTCAATATCTGCACACGAGTTTGTTAGTGCAAATAATATACACACTAATTGTAACTACATAGAGTAGTAAAAAATAAACGCCCTAAAAATAAGGGTCATAATTTATGTTTAATTACCCTATATAGACATAATAAGTTTGTATATTACCTACAATATCAAACAGGTGTCACAAAATTACACAATGACATTTAACAACATGAGCTTAAACATGCATTCCAAAATTAAACATTATACAACAGCCCAACGAATATGCATATTGTTGCTTAAAAATAGAAAATGGTATTTTTGTCATCCTTAGAATGTAAGAAGTTAAACCTGAGTATGTTAAACCTTTCTCCCAAATCCTCTCATAGATGACCCCACTTTTCCAATTTCAAAGTAATTAAAAACATGTGAATCTATCCTTTAGCATACAACAGAAATCCACAAAATTCTTTGAATTTTTTTGAATCCTTTCAATAATTAATGTTATGCTAACATAAAAATAAGGAACATTTTACCATCCTTATTAACCACATTTTCCTATTTATGTGGTTTTATTTCCTTAGTACCAATTTGGGCTACATGAGTTAGATTCAATTTTTTGGTGTCCTGATAAAGTTCCATTGTTGTATTGGATGAACTTTCCAACATTTATTAACATCATCTCCTTTCCTATTACAATGGGTACAAAATTTGATGTCTTTGTTTTTAGGAAACTTACCTAATTTTTTCCTCTATTTAGGAGAGTTAACCTTTTCCCATTTATCTCCTTACCAAGGTGATATTGGTCTTTAGCACCTACCTTATCATTCACACAAAGAATTAATTTCTTTAACCTAGTTTTCCTCTTCCAACAATATATTACAGAATGATTAGTACCTCCACAAAATGTGGAAGGAAAATATTATTTCTATCTACCAAAGCTATATTGTTCAAACTGAAAGAGTGTTTTAGAAGTTTTAGGATTCAATTTCCCTTTAGTGTTATTTTTTGTGTAAGTAGAAGGAGGTGGAATTTGATTACCTATTATACCTATTTTCTTACACCTTTTATTATTCCTCTTTATGGAAGAATCCTAGAAATCTAGTAGCGTGGAATATTTGTTGTTGGAAGCTTGTATTCCTTCAGATGTTTTGTAACTTCCTCCAATTTCCATTTTCCTACCATAATAACCCAAACCTGTAAACTGAGGTTGATCCTCTACATGTATTGGAATATCGTCACCTTGTCCATTTTTACTAATGAATTTTATGTTGAATCCAATTTTAAACATTAGATTAGACCAAATTTCCTTATTATGTTTTCCAAATTCACCCAAAGGAATGTCTAAAACTAAGTGAGAAGAAAAATTAAAATGTGAACAACTTACAATGCATTTTTTTTGTCATAGTTCATGCATCTACTTTGGAAGGAATTTCCTTCTTAGCTTCACCTTGTCGTAGCTTTACAAAGAGGGCATCCTTGGATTTTATTTCTTCCTACAACTCTTTAACAAAAACCATTAACATCTTACTTTGTGTAAGCATCTTGTTGACATATTCCTCTTTCTTGCCTATAGAGGATTGTGGCTCAAATTTTAACCGTCCAATCTCCTCTTTTAAGGAGTTAAAATTTTCTCTCAGGAAATAATTTTCTTCCTAGAGTTGGTATTTAATGTATTCAAGCTCATCTATTTTATTCTATTTAGATGAATTTCCCAAGATTCCATGTTTCCTAAAAACAACTTGTAACTCCAAAAATGCACTCTACAAAAGAAGATTAAAAAGCCCCAAAAATGGCTACACACTGAAAACTAAAATCAATATTGAAAAATGAACCCAAAAATTTCAATGCCAACTATACCCCTGTGTTAATTTTTTCAAGTCCTATCATTCCAAGACACCTCAGGTCCATCCAGTTAGTCCAAGTGACCTCCCAACTAATGTTATATCATCCCCCTAGGTGATTTAGGAAAGTCCATTCATTCCCCCTAGGTGATTTTAGGAGTTCATTTGCAAGCTACAAGTAGTTGTGGGAAGGGCTATCACTAGCCTTCCTAGGGCTGGAGCAACCCCATGGAGTGGAGAAGAAGAGCCTAAGTGGATGTGGAGGTGATTCAAAGGTCTTGGGACATCATGGAAATGATTCAGGAAGATTTTGGAAGGGCTCAGAGAAGTTGGGGTAGTTTCACCAAAATTAGGGTTCACAGGCCTAGTCAGTACATAGGCCAAAACAACTGCTGAGCTTCGGAAGGTGATTCTGGGAGCTCCAGATGGAGTTAGGAGAAAACCAAAACATCACCAAAAATATAATTCCAATACCTACATGATGGTGAAATCATATTTTTCACAACACGTTAGTGCATTAGGTCTACAGGAAGTTTTTCTCAACCACAGGTATAGTACCAAATCAAAAATCTAATTTTTTAGGGATAAAATGGAATAATAAAGACATAATATCCCCACCATTGGATTCAAAAGGCCATTTCTAGTTAGGATCATATAATTTTTTTCCAAAAAAGTCCATCAGAGCTCAAGTTATCATCGTCACAAGTTGTCCTCTTGGAGCGAGTTCGGGAGTTAGCCAAATTTTGGGAGGACACGTGTCAGCTCCAGGAGCCTGGCGGGATTTTGTGTCCCCAAAATCCCTAAGGGTTAGGGACATCAACCTTGGAAAAATTCACCCAGCCCCCATGTGACCTCTGGAACCCCATGCGACCATCAGGATTGCCAGTTCAGCCCCCAGGTGCAATTTGGAGCTCAAATCCCCTACCGTCAGATCTCCGCCATGTGTCAGCTCCAGGACCACCATGGAATTTTATGTCCCTCATGTCCCTCATAGGTCAGGGACATAAAACCTTGAAAATTCACCCATCCCTCTAGGAGATATTTTTGGTCACCCATGTGACCCGCTTCCAGCCCCTTAGTGCTTTAAAGCTGATTTTGGAGCACTCACTCCTTGTCGTCAGATCGATGCCATGTGTTGTCTTCTTGCTTACCATGGAAATTGATGTCCCTCACATCCCTTTGAGGTGAGGGATTTTAGGGACAATAAAATGCACCCCATCCCTCTCTCAACATGATTTTAAAATTTTAAATATTTACCTGTTTCCCGCTTCTAACTTCTTACACTCTCGTGCACAACCATATCTCCATACTTCCTCTGCAACCCTTCTACCATCACTCCTGCCATTGAAAACCTCAAACCAGATCAACCAAGGCACTAAAATACCTTTCCCATGGTGATATGCAGGTCTTAGAAGGATTTTTTCATCAAGTTAAGAAGGAGAAACAAAGAACAACGAAGAAAACAGTGAAAATCCTCACTGCCGTAAAATCAAAATTTGAAGAAATCTTGTAAACTAGTGCACAAAGCAATGAACCATTTTTTTAGTAGTTTTTTCCTCTATCCAAGACCATAAAAAAAATACTTTCAAACTCTCCTCTCATGTAACAGATCATTCATAGTGAAGAAATCTCCTTTCCGGCACAACGAAGGAAAAATTGAATTTCTCGTCAAACCTTTTTTCGGATTGAAGTAAAATTTCACGTGAAGCACCAGAATAAAAAATCCATATCAGAAATATATAATTTTTACAAATGGAGGAGAAAACCAGACCTGCAATTTTGAGGTCCATTAATGGTTGCCGCATCCAGAAGCACTGCCAGGTCCAAAATTTGAAAGTTTAAAATCTCCTGGACTATTAAGCGGGTAGGTCTAAAATTTCAGAGGGGCGATATTGGGAAAAAACCCATATCAAAAAACTTCATTCCATGTCAATCCAACCTCCAGAAGCTCACTTTCTAAAAATAGTAGGTCTTCTACATAGGGGACTACTATTTTGGGAAAGTCAGCAATATAAGAACTTGCAAAGGAGACAGAGACATTGGAGGTGCACTGCAGCTGAGAACTCACCGGAACGGGCATTTTTGGGACTTACTAAAAATAGTAACTAGTCCCATAAGCACATGCTAAAAATAGAAAGTTGATCTAGAAGGAGGGAGGAACGCATAGGGAGAAAGGGGAATCAAGGTTGCAACATTCAGTTGAGGTTCGAGGGAGTTGCTTTTTCATACTTACTAAAAATAGTAAGTTGCTATTTTAGGGAAAACATGAAGCAGAAGTGGATGGGACAGAAGCTGGCACAACCCTTCACCTGCGAGTATGAGATAGAAGACAATGATGTCTTGTACATGGACCTGAATGACCTAAGAACTCACATGATAGCCAGAGACTGAAAGAAGATTGAAGATCAGATATTCACTAGTGGCTTGTTCACTGCCGCAGGACACCCAATGTCTGTCCAAAGTCATGAGTTGGTCCTAGCCTGCTCTCACCACTATGAGCCCAAAACATGAACCATCTGAGCTAACAATGGTACAATAATGGTGGTCATCAGCCCTAGAACCATCTCACTTTCTCTGCAGATACCGACATCACCCAACATGGTCGTCATCTCAAAAGATAGGGCCTTGCACGATTGGGAAATGATGGATGCATACGTGCAAGGGGTTGTGTTGGGGTCATGGTTGAAAATAGGGAGAAAGCCCTCAAGGATGCCCAAGAACCTTCCAAGGTGTGAGTTTCTGAGAAGGGTATTTGGATGTCATCACTCTCCTCAGTAGAGTAATGGGCGAAGCAAGCACAAGAGACTTCTAAGACTGGATGGGCCTTTTCATCTTGACGTTAATAGAAGGAAAAAAAACAATTGACTGGGGGTAGATCATCAGCAACAACCTCCATCTGCAACTACTCCAAGTACCCATGACGAAGAAGTTCCACATGACTTCTTACTTGGTCTACCTCCTGCTAGCTCAAGATCATTTAAGGGATTGTCTCTCATGCAAAACATTACAGCCAAGGTGCCTGCGTTCAAGAAACTTCCACAGGTGGTGATGGAAAAAATCCATAGGAATTTCACTCGTGTGAATGATGCATTCACAATGTACATAGTCTGAAACTTGGAAGGAGATCTGGAAGCTAGGATGTCATCACAAATGATGTCCTTGATCAAGAAGTATGGCTCCTATTTCATACAATTCTTGACATTCTCCTACCTGTGAGTTATTGGCTTCGATCAAGCACCACTAAGGCTGCCCAAGTACCTTAGTGACCAAATTGTATTGTTCAAGCTCTGCAGATAGATCATTCAGGTGAATAACAAGCTCAAAAGTAGGAGGAAGAAGTTGATTCCATTTCCTATCTCTCTGGGGTATTCATGTGTAAGAGCTCAAATGACGCATCTCATCTGGAGGCTACTTTCACTCATTTGAATTGCATTCCTACATTTCTAGGCCTAACTTTGACATCCGAGAAGATCCCAACTCTTTCCATGTCCAGAATTACAACATGAGCCACAAGTTGAGGACTACTGGGCCAATTGCATTGATGAGGTTGAAGTGCATGAAAAGGATCATATGAGGATGAAATCAGTGAAATGAAGAAATTCAAGTTCTCCTGGTATGAAGATATTTTACAAGATGATGGGACAGAGATGTATGATTCTGAGTATGTGGAAGTCAAGATGTCCCCTGTACCTCCAATCAACTGGTATGTTCATGAATTAGGGGATATATTAGAGCAGACTGAGAAGGTGGTGAGGAGAATGAGAAATTGGTTTCAAAAGAAGAGAACCATGATCATCCAATCATGAGGAGTTCCTCCAAGTCAGAAGCAAGTCTCACATCATTCATCTTCAAAAGTCATAGAGGTGACCTTCCAGTTCTAAACACTCCAGAGTAAGTTTGAAAAGGAAGGTTGTGGAATTGGAAGCTTCTCCTCATGAGAAGACACCAAAGAAACTCAAAGTAGAAGAAGGCTCATTTGCATCACTGCTAGAGGAATATTTGATCGCAAAAATGTAGGAAGTACACCCCATGACAAAGGCACAAGTGGATGAAGAACACATGGTTCAAGATTCAGTCTTCAAGCCACCACAGGAGGTTTCCCCTCTTGATGAAACTCATGCCTCTCTCATTCAGGATTTTCCTCCTCCTTCAGAAAAGGGTACCATCGGTGCACCTATCATTGAACCTGAGTCTGATGAGATGTTTCCTTGGATGCAAGAAATAATTATCCCTAACACCCGCACTATGCAACAAGTGGCAACCCCATGATCTATCAGTGATTGTCTCATTGGCCAAAGAAAAAAGATCAAGGAAGCACACATACAACCTCATGGTTCTACAGTGGGGAAATGGGTAATCAATACATCGAAGTAGCTCGACCCAAGGTAATCAAGCCAGTGGATGAGATGACACCAACTGACTATGAAATGAGCACAATTCAACTGGGACCAACAACTCATGAAGGGGATATGCACATGTATCAACAATCTTCCGCTTGCATGGTGGCAAGGAATAAAGAGTATAAGAAGAAGATTGATGAACTAAAAGAGTAGGTGTGAACTCTGTCATTCTATGTGCAACATCTAGTTGATCCTAATGCCATGACAATTCCCACTGAGGAAGTTGTGCCCATCAGTAGCTTCAATCTAGAATCCATCAGGAAGACACACGAGTTCACAATACAGGGGTGAAAATAATGAATGGATCAACTCAATTTCTGAAAAAGGGAAGTCAGTGCTCCAAGAAGTGGTCAAACTCTTTGCTTACATGTGTGCGACAACAAATAGGACATGGACACTCAAGGAGGACTTGGAGAAAGAAAGGGACTATTGGGAACCTTTGGGCCCAGTAGTAGATGAAATGAGCAACACTCATCGCCAGGAGTTGATTGACAGGAAGATATTTGAAACTCCTTCAGAAGACTTGTCACATGTGTGGTCAGAGGGCCTTGGAAATCAGGTTTGAGGCAATCAATCAGGCCATCATAGAGCTGGAGGAGAAAGAGGAACAAGCATACAAATTGTAGGATAGTGTAAATCAGAAAATTCAGAAACTTGGAGTGCTGCAATGGGTGAAGATACAACTGCTGATGAGTTGATTGGTCCATTTGAAGAACACGTCAAGAAAGAGGTAGGAAACCCATCATCCTTCACTAAGGATACCCTCGACTTCCTCTCAGAGATTCAGGCCTCCATTGCACTTATCACAGAGAAACATTCATCATGGTTCGGGAAGTGCAAAGACATCAATAGTGTGGCTGATGGATGGACAGATACCTTGAGTGTGTTTGCATTCCTCATGCCAACAAGGTGGAACCTGCAGCTGCTTGTTTCAGCAAAGATCTTGGAGGAACAGAGGCCTTCTCAGGAGCATGAAGTGGAAGCCAGTCAGGGAGTGAGATCAAATCCACTGCAGTGGCTCATCCTTCTACATAATTCTTCTTCTTTCTTCTTCTTCCTCTTATTTCTCTCTCTTCTCTTCTCACCCAATGCTCTCTCTCATCAATGTTATATTTTTGCGTTGAGGTTTGCACTTTTTAATATAACTTTAAGTGACTTTAGAAACATAATGTAAACTTTAAGTTGCCTTGTTTTTATAAAAGGGACTTAAATATTTAAGTGGAATATGAACAGTCTAAAGTCACATTAAAGTATTTGAAAATTCACCGGGAAGATGAAGAGTTTCCTCTTCTTCTATAAATTGTAACAAGCTCCTCATTTGAGCTTCTTCTTAGACAACTTCTGAAACTTCTTAGATGTTGGAGTTGTTTTTTGTGAATTCATGAGAGAGATATCCTTGTGAAAAGAGCAAAGAGATAGAAAATTTCTTCCATTTTCCCTACTCAAAATGTCTTCTATTTCTATGTTATGTACAATTTCTTCTTGAGCTTCAATAAAGGAAGAAGGAATTTTAGCCTTTTTTGACTGAGGAGTTTAGTGGTACTTTGTGCTCATTAAACACTATTTGGTCTTGTTGTTGTTATGCAAGATTTTTTCTTCTAAATTCAAGTACATGTAACGAATTTTTTGGCTGGTGTATGCAAGTCTCTGATTTTTTACTTGCAACATTGGTTTCTCTTTTCTAACTTTATCACTCCCTTTCCCACTTTCCTAGCAAATTCCTCTCTTGCAGATATATGCAAGATTTTTCGCAGGGTCAGTGGAGTGCCCCTGTTGGATCCCCAGCCGAAAGGCCACCAGGATAAAACTCACTTTTTACTCGTGCATGCATGTACGACAGCTACACCGGTTAAGTAGAGGGACTTAGACTCCCAAAGCGTTGGCAAGATAACCACAAGCTGAAATTAGTTTCCATCTTACTCCAAATTTCACTATTTTATCAAATCCCTAAATTCCATTATTTCCCTATTTAACTCATTTTCTTCCAAAATTATAAAAATTAATTATATTTGCAACCAAATTATTTCCAAGCACTTTTTCAATTGTAAAAATCAACAAACAAAAAATAAAAGTCAAAAATGACACAAAATTGTTTACAGGGTTCGAATTTCCTACGTCCTTGGGTTCATTGTGAATCGATCCATAATAATGTTCACCATGCAAATACAATAACCTTTACATTTAACCAATAGTGAACCAAACCTGCAAAAATGTGATATCATACCTTCAAAGGACTTTGATGTGTTTTAGCACTTGCCCTTTACCTTCCTAATCCACTTGCAGTTGTGTCTCCCTTAGGATCTACACCTTTGTGTGAATTCAAAAACTAAAATATTTGTCACTAAAGGTCCAAAATGGGAAAATAATTATGGCATCATGACCATCTCAAAATTATAAGAAACTTTCATGTTTATTCTGAGCTCCAGTTTTCTCATTTGGTGCTCCAAAATTGTGGATTTCTCAAACTGCCCCCTTTGCTTCCTTGACACAGACCTATCACTACTATTGTTTTAGTTGCAGTGAGATCCTTATATAGATCAATGAGACCTATAGGTGAGTTAGTTGGGATACGTGTCTTATCCCTATGAGGTCACAGGTTCAAAAATACCCCTATCATTATGGTCGAGCCGCTTTATTTATGTGGGGGAAGAATCCCACATCAATCAAGGGTTTGTTGTGATGACCTTTTAAATTGGCACAACCTAAACTATATTCACATAGCATAAGCCACACCTGCCTTTGTTTTATTAGGCCACACAAATTTGGTTCCGTGCATAGTTGAATCACCCAAGTTATGGGTTAGGCATTCTGAATGCCATGTTTATGACGAGTTTTGTTGTTGGTTTCATCGCCTTTGAGGGCCAATCTGGCTATTCCACATTGTAACATGGATCCTTTCCACTATTCCTCCGAGTATATGTGGCCAAATCATTGGTTGAATAGATAGGCCCAATCATTAAAGATTTAAATGGTCAACTCACTGATTAATAAGCCATTCGATGGGCTTGCTAAGTAAATTGGTTGTTGTGATAAACATGCAAGTTAAGTCACCATGTTATAAGGGGTAAAATTGAACCATAAGAGATATTACCATTATCACTTGAATTTTGTGGCATTAATATAGGTCTCAGTGGTGATTTGACCACCACAACGAGATGGAAAAGTAGCTCTCCTAAGCTCAATTCAACCCTGTAATGCACAATTCAAATCTTCAAACATATATAGTCCCACATAGACAATGTTAGAGTGATATAATGCATATATAAGCAAAATTGCGATAATGACAGTATGAGATAAAGGCAACAAAGACATCTCTCCTACAAAAGAGTGTGTCAAACCTGGCTGAGGGCCTCTGACTAGCAAATAGCGAGGCCCACCAATTTTTCATGTGTCAAAGACCAAAGGTGATCTAAACAAAAAATTTAATCTTTTGTATAGTACCACGTGTCGACATGTTACTCACCAAATGATCACCTTGACAATTTTTCAAACACAAGCTTTGACCGGCGATAAATTTTACATCCAGACCCCATTCTTGGAGTTCTACATACTTTCGAAAAGGTCTTAGAATTCTCTATATCAAGGTCATGGTTTACGGAGGTTTAAGAAAACATAAAATACTTAAAAATCATCCAGATCATAAAACAAAATTATAAACTAAGAAACCTCGAAGTATGGGAGGGTTTAGGGAACCTCTTGATGCGGGTATGGTACAGGGGAAAAAGAAATGATCCTCCTCACAGAGAGTCTTCAACCTGCACAAAAAAATACTAAACATGAGAAAGGATTAGTAATAGATATGGTGGGTTTCCCGACAAAGTCAACTCCAAGAAGCAAGAAATTCCTAGAGAGGATGTCATCCCACATGATGATTACAAAGAATTATGGTCTAGTAATTAAATATCAATATGAATGACATAATCTGAACAAGTATTTGATAAACTAAGATAAACTGATATAATGACTAGTAATGAAATTGCTAGAAAACAAAAACAAACCAAAGTGGGTCGATGGTGACCTGAGTGCAGAAGGTACAACTGACGGTGACTTGAGCAATGCCGACCTGGAACTATGTAGAAATAGAACTAAAATTGGTGTAGAGCCACTAAAGATGGTACCAAAACACAGGAGATAAAGGAAGATGCAAAAAACAATATATTTATAGGGGAGTAAGGATAGGGTTGATAGAAACTTGAGATAACTGAATGTAGTCGATGGTAACCTATGAAGGATTGAGTGAAAATATGTAAGGAAATGAGAGATATAGGTTTTGAGATACTAAAGTGGATCACAGAATGCCGACAGGATGGATGATATGTCACAAGGATGGAAAGGATTCAGGGTGTGTCAAATGGGATGAAATATAGGGTAGATAGGATAGAGAGTGAATAGGATTCAACAAATGTTGGTCATGGGTTGATAGTGATTGGGTCAAATCGACAATGATTGGACCTAAGATAAAGGGCTAGCAAGAAAAATAGGATAAGTCATTGGACCTGATGATGATTGAATTTGACGGAAGGTTGAAGAAGAGCTCGATGAACACCTGCAAGTATCTGTAAATTAGAATAAACACATCCACTGAAAAATCTCCACAACACTCTCTAAACTCCAACCTCTAAATGTCAAGGATTAACAAGATGTCTCGATTAATGATAAGAAATCCAAGAATAACTCAGAAGGTAATACTCATAAAAGCACACAAGAGATTGAATATTTTTCTATCCATTTGAGAAGAGGGGTAGGGGTGGTTAAATAGTTTAGTAAAGGATCAACGGAAATCTGGGTCAGTCACTAGTGATTGAGGCAAAAATACTGCTACTTGAACATTGGAATGATAATGGAAGGCGGAAATATAATTTGAATTGGATAAGGGGATATTTTTTAGACTGTGCACATGTAAGAGGTTTAAATGGGTAAAAGGGAGTGGAAGGAATCTTAGGAAGGGATAGAATTGGTGAGGGTAATCCTAGGGAAATATTAACGAAGGGTAATAATGAAGAGGGGTGGGAATCCAATGTGGGATTATTAAATGAGGGTGATTATTTTAGGCTTAGTATAATTAATTTTTTGTGGATATATTTTGGATTAATTAAATTATTTTATGATTAATGGGATAATGGGAATTTAAAATGGGGGATGGTAATTATGGAGGATAAATGAGATAATGATAAATTAAGAATGGGGGAAAATAAGATAATTTAGGAGGGAAAGGGGGTGATTTTAAAAATAAGATGGAAATGAGCATGCTAGGTGAGGGTGGAAGGTGAGTGTGGGTGAAGGTGTAGGGAGGTTCCAAAAATAATTCTTACATAAGGCACACCATATTGCTTGGAGGGTAAGGGGATTTTAGTCTCCTATTCCTGGAGGGTTTCAATTATGTTGGCGAATAAATGGATTATTCGTTAGGTGGACAAATCTACGTGAGTTTCTTGCATAACACTCTAAGGAATCGAAGTCTCTAATGGATATGTAAAGGTAAAATGTCTCCCCTTCAAAAGGAGGTATGAGTAAAAGAGGTAATATAAAGTTTTGTTTGAGTTTATCAAAGCCTTTGCGACCATGGGGATCCATTTAAGGGCACTCCACTGACCCTGCGGTAAAAAGCTGGTGAAATGGTTTTACCCGCAAGATGAAGATTTTTGCTATGAAAGAGCGGGAAAGGGAGTGTAGATTTAAGAGGAAGGGGAATGCATTTGTTGCGGGTATTTGAACGATGCATTTTTATAATTGCTTTGATTTTGGTCGGATCTACTTCAATGCGTTGGATGGATGTGATGAACCTAGGATTTTTCTATTGATAGAAAACGAACAAAGCCTTAATGCTACTGGCTAAGACGAAGAAACCATTGCATACAGGTGAGTGCACACATTTATATGCCTTGGATAGAGAGGTGAAACTTCTTCCTTTATTAGCAATCTCAACTAAGAGATCATGTACATAATATGAGAACAGTTTTGATGGACAATATCATGGAGGGGAGATAGTGTCATGGAATTGGCATAAACTGCTTTTGCATCTTTCAAATTCCAGAAGATGCTTGATGCGGGTAGCATAAACTCCACAAAGGGTCAATGCAGGATGGTTCTTTAGAATCATGGGAAGCCTGATGAGAATTTTAATATAGACCAGAGAAGTGACATCTTCATCTATGCCCCAATGACCCTTCATATGGTCGGTTGTTACATCAACTTAAAACTGATTTCACGTTCTTAGAAGAGGGACATAAAGTTCCTTTTTTATAACAAGTAATAGGTGACTTCTTACATTAAAACAGTACAAATGCGTTACTTTCCTAATTACATTAAAGACATGGGTAAAAAGTTAGCAGACCCCCAATTGTGGAATTAGTTAATGAGGTATGAGAGAAAGTGGGCAAAGAGAAGGAGAGAGAAAAGAATGCTTTGATAAGAAGATCCCGCCATCGAGAGGATTCCTTGAAAGCTGCCCCAGTTTTGATCTCATTGCCTTTTTGAACTATTGGGCTAGGTGAATGATAATTTTCTTATGCTGTAAACAGGTTCTTTGGCTGTGGACAAGAAACTGCCTTTGGATGACCCAGGGACATTGCGAACTAAGTGTTTAGAAACACTGCTAAATGATTCCTTTATTGACCATGATCGTTTCTCATGATGATCACTCCGAAGCAGTTGAAGATGAAAATCAATCTCTGATGGCCACAATACTGTACTGATCAAGGAAAGTTCTGATGAAAGTGCATTTCAGACACTGAAAAATGATGACCACAAAACTCGTTCACAGTTCACAGACAATCTGTACACACCGAGAAGGTGAGCTCCGAAACTACTGATGAAGACTCCATGGATGATAGTGAAGAATGCCCACTCTGCGAACAACCCATCCAAGCCATGAAAAACCATCATTCATATTGAATCTTTTGATTGCACACATGAACGATGTTGGGTTTCAGAATGGAACATGGATTGCAACCAAATTCGGGGGACAACAAGTCCCTCCTCTTTAATGGGAGAGGTTCCCTTATTGAAAGCTAGGAAAAACAAATGTACAGATATACAACTCTCAATGTTTGGACCTCTTGATATTCTAGAATGTTTTTCATACTTAAAAGATTATCAATCAGAAGGAATGGAAGAATATAGAGATGGGAGAAGGAAGAAAACAACAATGCTTTTGGGAAATATAGATAGTAGAGTATCTCCCTACTCACATTGAACCAAGAAAATATAGAAAAGGATCAATTACTTCACCACAGATGCAAATCTGCAAGACACAAAGTTCTAAAGATTACACAGACCAGAACACAAAGTTTCTATTGAATGTAAAACAAATGATCCATTGAATCGAGCAAGGAGAGAGAAAGATACAACAGAGGAAAATAAGAAAAGAAAAGAACTTCTATATTGAATTACTTCATAATTTACAACCTTCCCAGAAAACCAGAATTCCCTTTTACCATGGCCAAAACCATGTTCTTATAACAATTCGTATACATCCATACTTTGTCCCCAAGAAAATAATATCTGAAAGGAATAATGTTTGTTGCAGATCCACTTTTGGAAAGTGACATGAAACAAACACACTCATGAAAACTAGAGGTTCAAAAAGGTAAATATTTCATCAGTTCGAGCATGATTACTTTAGCAGGGGGCATCTCATGATTTTCTTCTTCATGTGGTCCTGCCATTTCCACCTTTTAACCACTTTCATAGCACTCAAGTGCTTACTGGTAATTTTTCTCCCTTTTTATCGCGTATGCCTAATAAACTCCATTTTCTAATAATCAAACTCTACATCCTTTTAAACTTATCAATTTGGCTCTACAATAAACAAAAAATTCATCTCATGGAGAGACAATAAGGATATAGAGAAAAGAATGAAGAATGATCCATTTTTGTGTTTTGTAGAACTCTGGTTCGTTAATGGCGTTAAAAACCAGATGAGTGCATTTGGCTATCTTTTCCCCCTTTTACCTTCAAATTTGGACCCTACATGTGGCAAGATCTAAGCAACGATGGCCCTGGGGGAGAAATCTGCATTTCCTGACATTTGGGAGAAAAAGCATGATTTCTCATTTTGCTCCACCCCTCTGCAGCTCCGCCAAAGGCCAGACACGTGGCACCATCTGAGTGGCTGAGGAAATGTGGTTCAAATCTTCCATTTAAACTCTTTTTAACAAAAATCTCAAATTCTCAAAAACCTCCGTTGGCCTACTTTGACTTTTCAACATGAACACGTGGCACACCATGATTGGAAAAAGGGGTCACGGCTCAATTTGCAACATTTTAACCCTTTGGTGAAAAAGGCTCAAATTCTCAATTTCCTCTGCAAGCCCGTTGTTCCGATTTCATTCTTCAACACATGGCATCACCTGACTGGTTGCAGGAATGCGCTTCAGTTTTATACTTTATCCACTTTTACAAAGGGGAAAATACCAAATTTCCCCCGAAATTCCATGCCCCCACCATTTACTTTTCAACGTAGGCCACGTGTCCCTTTCTAATTTTGCAGGCCTCAACTTAGAAATTATCCCTTCGCTATTTTTTATAACTTTTCGCCCTTTGTGGAAACAAGGCTAAAATTCCTAAAGTCCTTGTCGGTCCACCAAAGCGCATATGAACTAAAAAATGACCACGTGTCCCTATTTCATTCTTCAACATGTGGCATCACTTGATTGGTTGCGGGGATGTTTCACTTTTTATCTATTATGAGAAGGGGAAAAATTCCAAATTTTCCCCCAAAAGTCCATGCCCCCCTTTCGTGAACATTTGACTATGGGCTTCAACTCAGAAATTTATCCTTTCACATGGGTGGGGCCGCGGGTCACTTTTTTTCCCTTTTTAGAACTTGATATCCTTTCGCATGGGTCAGCCATATGTAACTTTCACTTTTCACCCTTTTGTTGTAATGCCTTAGAGAATAAAATGGATCCAACCTTTCGCCCTGTCAACTTCAACTGAACCAAAACTAACTCCAGCTTTCAATCAGGGACATTTTAGGAACTTTTCTCCCTTTTTCCGTAATGGGATTGAAGAATAAAATGATCCATCGGGGCAAATCAAGGACCCTGACATTTTTTCCAAAATCACCAAAAGTGATAAGTTCAAAAAGGAACCCATCCGAGCCTGCATCCAATGAGAAACAAACATGTAGCTTCACCTTTCTAAGCAAGAATTTGATGGGGAAAAGAACGTAGGAAGTTGCAGGAAACGGGAAAATGCCATTTTTACTCCCGATGAAGAATTTCTTTCTCTGTAAAAGGTTAAAAATGAAAGATGCAAGGTCCCACACATTCCAAACGCATAAATGAAGAACTAAAATCATTTCCCATCCATTGAAAATAGGTAAAAACATTTTAACGAGCATACAGACTGAGGAAATTTTGATTAAAAACATCATGGGAAATGAAAACGAGCATCTGAGGAGTTTAAAACATGAATTTCTTCTATGGCAGGGCTCCAATTTTCACGAAATTAGATTCGAAAGGGTGGGGAAAATTGATAGGAGGACAACAGCTTGGCTCCTTCTGGGGATGATTTGGCAGAGGAAAGAGGTAAAATCAAGAACCTTAGAGAATTCTGGGTAATCAGATTGAATCAGTGTCTTAGCCAATGGGAAACAGAGTAAAAAAGAAGCAATACCAACACAGAAGAGAACACAAAAAGGAAACCAACCAAAACAAAAATAAGGAAAGAAAAACACTATACAAAATGTACAGAGGGACCGCCAAAACTGCTAGGTTTTGAACAACTTCAAAAATTGCCCACTATAAGGAAGTGGGAGAGGAGAACTATCCATGTAATCTAGGTAAAAAGAGTTCTCACTAGAAAAATGTCTAATTTTAAAAGGACCAAGCCAAAGGGAATCAAATTTACCATGGCTTCCTCGAGGTTCATGCCTTTTTTCCCAAAGAAGAACATTGTCTCCCACTTGAAAAGTTCTGGGTTTAGCCTTTTTGTCAAACAGAGCTTTTACCTTGAGTTGATGAGCTGATATTCTGTCAACCACTTGCAATCTGTCTTCATTCAACTTCTGGAGGTACATAATTCTTTTTTCCAATGAATTGGTAAAGCTGGCATCCTCAATGGCCTTCATCAAATGTAAGGCTGGCAGTTCTAATGTCACTGGCAGCTGAGCTTCAACTCCATATACCACTTGAAAAGGAGACATTCCAATGGCTCTCTTAGGTGTAATCCTATCTGCCCATAAAGCATCATATAGTTTCTTATGCCAATTCCTCTGAGAGTCATTAACAAGCTTCCAAACAATGGTGACCAAGTTCTTGTTAGTTGATTCTGCTTGTCCATTCCCTTGGGGATAGTAATATGAAGAGTGGGCAAGGGAAATGCCATAGCCATAGCAAAATCCATCATCTCAGCAGAAGAAAAATTGGAAGCATTGTCAGTGACAATCTTGTTTGGTATCCCAAACCTTATTAAGATGTGCTCCTTGATGAAGTTGCATACTACTTCAGAAGTAGTACTTTTAACTGGAATGGCTTCCACCCACTTGGTGAAATAATCAGTGGCAGTCAAAACATGAGTATGCCCTACACTTGAAGGTGGATTGAGTGTCCCAATGAAGTCCAAACCCCATTGTTGAAAAGGTTCCTCAATCACCACTGGTTTGAGAGGTAAAGCAGCCAATTTGGGTCTTCCAACAAAGGTTTGACATGCTTCACACTTGCCTACCCACTTTGATGCATCTTTGAACAGGGTAGGCCAATAATATCCAACACAGAGGATTTTGTGGGTTGTGACAACAGAAGAGAAATGACCTCCACAGGCCTGGTCATGAAAGGCTGAGAACAATTTCTTTTGCTTCTCTTTGTCAACACATTTCAAAAACCTTCCATCTATCGCTCGTTTGAACAATGCATTTTCCCACAACACATATTGCGCAGACCTTAATTTGATGGCTCTCTTATCTTTGGAACTCAAATGGGATGGACATTCTCCATAAGTAAGAAAGTGTGCAATGCCAGCATACCATTCATCAGTTGAGCTGAGGAAAAGAACAACAGGGATATCAACTTCCTCCTTGGACAATTTGGCATCAACTCCTTCAGCAATGAGTTCACATAAGCCCTTTCCTCGAACTAGCTTGGTGGGTTTGATGTCAAGATCATACTCCTAAACTTTGGCTACCCAATTTCCTCTCTTGGTTCCAAATTCTTGTTGTGTAAGAATGGATTTAATATTTGTATCAGGAACAAGCATAATAGAATGAGAGTTGAGGATGTAAAAATGAAACTACTTCACAACTTTGACCACTGCAAAAGCATGTTTCTCCATCATGGTGTACTTCAGCTCATGGGATTTCAAAATATAACTCATGAATGCTATGGGGAGTTCATGACCTTCAACATTCTCCTGGGTTAACACAACAACTAGAGTACTTTCAGTAGCATAGCAATAGATAATGAAGTCTTTGCTATAATCAGGGCATGCCAAGATTGGAGTCTTTGCTATAGCTCTCTTGATGTCTTCAAATGTAACCTTTCCTTCAGAGGACCAACCAAAAGTTAGCTTCCCTTTCATCATGTGGGATATGTTCAAAGTAAGTTCAGAAAAATCAGGTATGAATCTTCTTAAGAAGTTGATCTTGCCAAAGAAAGAGTGCACACCCTTCTTGCTTGTGGGGAGAGGGATCTGCTGAATCATCTGGACTCTTTTTGGATCAATCTTGATTCCCTCCTTAGAGACAATGTGTCCCAATAATTTTCCCTCAGTGACACAAAAGATATATTTCTTGGGATTCAAGGAGATGCCATGCTCTCTACACTTTTGGAGGATAGTTTCAAGGTGTTGGAAATGATCAGCTCTGGTTTTTGAAAACATAGTCAGATCATCAAGGTATACAACTATGCATTTTCCCTTGAGACTGCCAAAGGCTAGGTCCATTTCCCTCTGAAAGGTGGCACCAACATTGATGAGGCCAAAAGGCATTCTCCTGTAAGAAAAGGTGCCCCAAGGAGTGGTAAAGGTAGTCTTATGTTGATCTGCAACACTTACTTCTACTTGATTATATCCTGAGAATCCATCAAGCATGGACAACATTTTTGAACCTGTAACAACCTGCAACACTTGATCCATTACGGGGAGAGGATAATTATCCTTCAAAGAGGCTTGATTCAAATTCCTAAAATCAACACAAATCTAGATCTCACCATTCTTCTTCCTGACAGGCACAATATTAGCAATCCACATTGAATGGTGAATGGGGAAAATGATCTTAGCCTTCAATAAATTTTGGATCTCTTGAAAGATTGTATCAACAATTTTAGGGTTATACTACCTCTGCTTTTTCCAGAAGGGCTTGATCCCAGGTTTTAGAGGAATGAAATGTTGCATCTCTTTTGGCTGAAAAGCCTTGAGATCATCATAAGAATATGCAAGAACATCAGCATACCTTTTCAACAGATTCGCTGCTTTCTCCCTCTCCTCTTGTGTGCAACACTTTCCAATGTTTACCAGCATGGGTTCATTAAGACTCCCAATGTTTATCTTTTCATAGTCAGCAGACTGCTGAGCTCCTTTGGAAGTTTTGGACTTGATGTACCTATCATGTTTATCAAATAACTCTTCCAAACTTACCAGCCCTTTAGGTATCTTATTACCTTTCAGTTTTATGCAGCCATCATGATCCATTTCTTCTTTGTTATCTTCTTCATTTGGGGGCACACACTCTCTAGGAAGATTTCCACTTCCTTCAAAGTACAACTGGTCAAAATTATCTCTGAGTTCAAGGAAGGAAAGCAAGTGCTGATCATCATTAAAGACCTACCAATTGTTTGCATTGTCAGGCACACTAGGCCTATGAATCATCTCAATGGTGAATTTATCTTGGGAGAAATCTAGATGAGGGATCAGTAGAGACCCTGAGATAGCCAAGGAATCAGCCCTGGTGTTTCTTTCCCTTGGCATGGCTTCAATTGAAAAGGCATCAAGGAACTCAATGGAATCCCAAACCAGATTCCTGTAATGTTTCAACCTTCTATTCTTCACTTGAAAAAGATCTCTGACCTGTTTTACAATTAACTCTGCATCTCCACGAGCAAGGAGATTCTTGATCCCCATCTCTTTTTCCATGCTTAAACTGAGGATGAGAGCCTCATACTCAGCTGTATTATTTGTGTTTTCGAATTGGAGCTTGAAGGAGAAAGGATGAATTTTCCCTTCAGGAGAAATAAGCACCACACCAGCTCCAGAACCAGCTGAGGAGTAGCTCCCATCAAATTCCAAGATCCAAATTCCATTAGGATCAAGAAGCACTTCCTTAGGATGGTTAGCCTCATCTTGTGACATGATCATGTAGTTACCATGACCAATGTCCTCATAAAGTATTTGTGCCTTTGGGTCATCTATTTTTTACATGATATATTCAGTTTGTTTCTCAGGCAGTAGCTTCTTCATTTTCCCATTCACTGGAATAAGAGCATATGTGACCAATCCATCATGATTTCTCCTCCAACATATTTGCAAAAATTTCTACTCAGCAGCATGTCGTAGGAAGGGGGAATATCAGCTACCAAAATGGTGGCTAAAACTCTCTTCTCTGAAAAGCAACAAAGGCTACTTGTGCATCCTTGATCCTTCCAACCAATGACACTTCTCTACTTTCCATTGAGTAACATGAACCAAAAGTGTGGGTTAGGGTTAAGCCTAGGGCATGAGCTACCTTAGCAGGCATCACATTATCTGAAGCACCAGAATCAATAACACAATTGTTGAGTTTGTGGCCAGCTATGAGGAGAGTGACATAAAATGGTTTGATCTTCTCATCAGATGAAGTGACTGCTGCCACAAGGCTTGGTTGAGATGAAGGAGAAGGAGTGGGAAAGAGACCTTTAGAACTAGGGGATGAAGGCTTGGATTTGGAGTTTACAAATTCTACCATCTTAGCAAAGGCCTTGGGATGGGTTTGGTAGAATTCAGCTTCTGAGATTTGGATCTTAGTTTTCTTGAGATGGTCAATAATGTCAAAAGAACCAGAGGTAGATGGAGCATCATTGATAGGAGTAGATGAAACTTTTGACTTATCAACTCTATCATTTGAAGGGAAAGAAGTTTTAGGAGCAGAAACAAAGGAGGAAGGAACAACAAAACTTACCTTAGGTGTGGAAGAAGTTGGAATAGGATCTCCTCTCCTTGCAATCACTGGAATGACCGTAGGAGGCTCCTTAGATATTTTAGTAGGCTGCACCACTTTCTCCTTCTTGTTGGCTTGCTCACGAGTCATGACAACATATGATTCATTGTTCATCTCTGCAACTCTTTCTTCATAATCATCCTCTTCATCTATACCTTCAGTGGTGAGAAAATGGACATGAGATCCACTCAACTCTTCTAATTCTTCATCAGCTTCCTCTTCATGTTCTTCACAGATTTCATCCTCCTCCTCGTCATCAGGCTCCAGCACTTCACATGTTGCATTGACTGGAACTTTAACAGGTGGGCCTTCAATTGCCAATCTGGTCTGAGTAGAGGGCAACTGATTCTTGGGCTGAAAGTTCTTCCTAGGAACATCCTGATAAGGAGCATGCTAGGTGAACTACTTCTTGAGAGCAATAAGATCATTAGCAAGTTTTTGTACCAACTGATCTGCATTAGCTCCAGGAGAAGATGTGGAAGAAGGAGATGCTTTGGATTTGGATGATTCTCTCCTTAGCTTTCCAGACATGATCAGATCATCTTCAACACTAACAACAAATCTCTGATCAGCATCTAAAGTGGCAAGATTAGCTCTTCTAAGTGCATAGCTCACTTCAGGTAGTTAGGCATTAAGGAAGAAACATTTCTGAATCTGATCCACATAGGGCATGTGTTTTGTGGGATCTTGTTAACTAGCCTATTGAATTTGGCCACAAATTCCCTCATGGGCTCATGTGACTCTTTCTTGATTTGAGAAATCTGGGCCAAGAGGGCATGTACATCCTCAGTAGGTTTGAAACACTACTCAAACTGGGTCATCATGGTGTTCCAATTGGTGATGGATCTAGCAGGGAGATGGTAAAACCAATCAGCAACATTATCTTGCAATGTCTCCACAAAAATTCTAATGGATATATCCTCATGTTCAACTTTGAGAACACCACAAGCAACAATGAAGGCCGCAATATGTTCATCTAGATGAACCTTCCCATCACCTCTGAATTTAGGGAAATTATTTCTATTGCCTCTAGGAAATTCATGCAATGGCTGGGGAAGAGCAAGAGGCCCAACCCTTTGGCCCCAAGGTAGAGGAGCTTCCATCCTTGGAAAGATTGTTTGGAGAGGAACTGAAACACCAGTGAGAATCAAAGCATGCAAATTAGGACTGATTTGATCTTGAGGGATGTCACTCCCATAAGTTTTGTCTCTAGCAGGAGGAGTGCTTGCAGACCTTGTTCCTCTTTTTTTTCTTGATGAAGGGAGAGAGAAACCTTGATGATCCAGAAGTTGGAAATGAGGGTCTTCTTCCCCAAGGGTTCTTCTACCCCGAGTGTATCTTGGAGTCACCAGATCAAAGATGATCAAGAAGTTGTTATTCAAAAACTGGAATCCATTTGCAATGAATTCCCCAGTAGAGTCACCAAAAACTATTGGGTTTCAGAATGGAACATGGCTTGAAACCACAGTCAGGGGACAAAAATTCCCTCCTCTTTAATAGGAGAGCTTCCCTTATCGAAAGTAGGAAAAAACAAATGTAGATTTTTTTCTCAGATCTATAACTATCAATGTTTGGATCCTAGTATCCTGGAGTGTTTTCATACTCAAAAGATTATCAATAAGAAGGAATGGAAGAATATAGAGATGGGAGAAGGAAGAAAAAAGAAATGCTTTTGGGAAATATAGATAGCATAAGTATCTCCCTACTCACATTGAACCAAGAAAATATAGAAAAGGATCAATTACTTCACCACCGATGCAAATCTGCAGACACAAAGTTCTAAAGATTACATAGACTAGAACACAAAGTTTCTATTGAATGTAAAACAAATGATCCATTGAATCAAGCCAAAGAGAGAAATATATAATAGAGGAAAATAAGAAAAGAAAGAACTTCTGTATTGAATTACTTCAGGAATTTATAACCTTCCCAGAAAACCAGAATCCTCTTTTTCCGTGGCCAAAACCATGTTCTTATAACAATTCGTATACATCTATACTTTGTCCCCAAGAAAAGAATATCTGAAAGGAATAATGTTTATTGCAGATCCACTTTTGGAAAGTGACATGAAACAAACATGCACTCATGAAAATCGGAGGTTCAAAAAGGTGAATATTTTGTCAATTTCGAGCATGATTATTTTAGCAGGGGGCATCTCATGATTTTCTTCTTCATGTGGTCCTACCATTTCCACCTTTTAACCACTTTCATAGCACTCAAGTGCTTACTGGTAAGTTTTCTCCCTTTTTATCACGTATGCCTGATAAAATCCGTTCTCTGATAATCAAACTTTCCATCCCTTTAAACTTATCGATTTGGCTCCATAATAAACCAAAAAAGCATCTCATGGAGAAACGACAAGGATACAGAGAAAAAGAATGAAGAATGATCCATTTTTGCATTTTATAGAGCTCTGGTTTGTTAATGGTGTTAAAAACTAGATGAGTGCATTTGGCTATCTTTTCCTCCCTTTTACCTTCAAATTTGGACCCTACACGTGGCAAGATCCAAGCAACGACGACCCTAGGGGAGAAAACTACATTTCCTGACATTTGGGAGAAAAAGCGTGATTTCTCATTTTTCTCCACCCCCCACAGCTCCACCAAAGGCTGGACACGTGTCGTCATCTGAGTGGCTGAGGAAATGAAGTTCAAATCTTCCATTTTAAACTCTTTTTAACAAAAATCTCAAATTCTCAAAAACCTCTGCCGGTCCGCTTTGACTTTTTCAACGTGAACACGTGGCACACCACGATTGGAAAAAGGGGGGTCACGGCTCAATTTGCAACATTTTAACCCTTTGGTGAAAAAGGCTCAAATTCTCAATTTCCCTGCAGGCCCATTGTTCTGATTTCATTCTTCAACATGTGGCATCACCTGCCTGGTTACTGGGTGCGGGAATGCGCTTCAGTTTTATACTTTATCTATCTTTTGAAAAGGGGAGAAAATCCTAACTTTTCCCCCAAAAGTCCATGTCCCCCGCCGTTGAATTTTCAATGTAGGCCATGTGTCCCTTTCTAATTTGCTGTGGGCCTCAACTTAGAAATTTTCCCTTTCACATGGGTGGGGCCGTGAGCCATTTTAAAACTTTTCACCCTTTGTGGAAACAAGGCTAAAATTCCTAAAGTCCTTCGCCAAAGCGCATATGAACTGAAAAATGGCCACATGTCCCTTTCTGATTCTTCAACACGTGGCATCACCTGATTGGTTGCGGGGATGTGCTTCAATTTTTATCTGTATTTGAAAGGAAAAAATTCCAACCTTTCCCAAAATTCCATGCCTCTGCCATTGAATTTTCAACATGAACACATGTCCCTTTTTGATTGACTGCGGGATTCAACTCGAAATTTATCCTTTCGCATGGGCGGGGCCATGGGTCATTTTAGAAATTTTCACCCTTTTTCCGTAATGCCTTAGAGAATAAAATGGATCCGTCACCCCAAACTTCCGCCAAAACTGCTCCAGCCAATCAGGGACCAGCTGGGATGTGGGGCAAATATGACATTTGTTCCAAAATCACCAAAAATTGATAAGTTCGAAAATAAAACCCGTCTGACTACATCTAATGGGAAAAAAATGCATAGCTTCACCTTTTCGAGCAAGAATTTGATGGAGAAAAAAATGTAGGAAGTTGCAGGAAATGGGAAAATGCCATTTTTGCTCTTGATGAATTTCTTTCTCTGCAAAAGGTTAAAAACAAAATATGTAAGGTCCCACACATTCCAAATGCATAAAAGAAGAACTAAAATCATTTCCCATCCATTGAAAATAGGTAAAACATTTTAACGGCAGCAGACTGAGGAAATTTTGATTAAAAATGTCGTGGGAAATGAAAACGAGCATCTGAGGAGTTTAAAACATGAATTTCTTCTATGGCAGGGCTCCAATTTTCACGAAATTAGATTCGAAAGGGTGGGGAAAATTGAGAGGACAACATGTGGAATGGAGATTGTGTAGTCAGTGTCCATGGGGTCATCTAGTTTTTTTGAGGATGAAGTTTCTGGTTCTATGATGCAAAAGGATGTGGTGTGTGATAATGGTTCATTAATGGGTCTTTCATATCCCAATCTATATTTTTCATGTGGTTTGAGGGAATTTTGGATAATTAAATAATGTATTCCCTATTTGTAGTGTCCAAATCCAAAACCTTTCCATATGTAGTGATGGATATACATTTGAAGAAAGGTCGGATTACAAAAATAATTGAATTTTGACTTGAATTTTGTGGCATGGTGTTGATGAATGTTGTGAGGAAGGCCAATCAATCCCTCCATAGATGAGATTAATTTTTGGATACACGGGACCATAGGAGATAAAATCTCTGATGTTAGGCTCATACAAAGTTTTTTTTTCTGGTCTTCCATACGTATAGGGTGTAGGAAGTGAATTAAGAATAATAAGATGGTACTCCCAAGGAAAAATACATTCCATAACATCATTGAGGTAGGATTCATTAGGGAATTTAGATGATGGGATGGAATTTTTGGTAGATGATTCATTAGAGGATTATGATTTTGATTTTGGAATAAGTACATCATTTGGATGGTATGTCATATTGTAGTCTGCAAAAGGATTAGGATCGGCAGGGACCGTGAATGTCTTACCTTCATGTTCATATTTAAGACATTGGCTGAGTGTCGAAGGGACATAAATCATGGTGGGTATCCAAGGTCATCCTAACAACATGTTATATTGGAACTCTCCCTTTATAATATAGAAGAGTTTAGGAAGAGTTTTAACGCCAACCTTGAGAGGCAGAATAATCGTTCCTAATGTGGGAGTGATTGTATCGTTGAAATCTCAGAACAGTACTAGTGTTTGGGTGATAATGGTATTTGGTAATAAAAGTTGGTTAAAATGAATGGATGATATGATGTTTATTATAGCACCACCATCAATCATGAATCACTTGATAAGGACATCATTGATTTGGGCAGCGATGAAGAGAGGCAAGTCATGATCCTTAGGAGGAAGTGATGGTATTTTGGTAGAGTCAAAGGATATCGATGAGGATGTTTTGAGAGAACCTATAAAATTTGTAAAATAACAAGGGTCATCTACAGGTACTGATATATACTGAAGGGCTTAAATCATGACTTGTTTGTGTGAAGGAGACATCTGAACCAACTCATAAAGTGATATTTTGACAAGATCTTGGTGCAGTTGTTTAATGACTACTTTTTGTACTGCAATGGAAGATGGTGGAGCGGCGAGGATGCATATTTTGGTCTTAGATTGTGATTTATGATTAGAGGTCTCAGGAGCAAGAAAAATGGAAACCTTAGATTTATCTTTTGATGAGGGAGAGGTGAGTTTTGGAGGTGGCGGGATGGTGAAAAAGGTTTTAGGTTTACTTTGTTATGAATGATTAGGCTCATGGGTACGTGCTCAAGTAGTAATGTGAATGACATCAATTTGGTGGGGAATAATTTTTACTCAAATATTCTTCAATTGTGGGGGATAATGGAAATGTTTATTTTGTGTAACTCTGAGGAAAGAAGACCTTTACTTTCAAGTTTATTAATGACAGTGTGGAAGGCTTTACAATATTCTATAGAGTTTCATGGCATCTGATGGTAATCATAAAAGGCTTCAAATTTATATTAGGAATATTTCCAACCTCGAGATTTGGATGGTTTAAGATGAGGCAACACTATGCATGATTGTTGAAGGATTTTTCTTAGTATTGTTGCATAGTGTCATTTTCATGTATATGTGAAAGGAAACAATGTTTCTTTTGGTTTGGTGATTATGAGAGATGTCTCTTTTGGTGTGGGATCTTTTTTTTGTTGAAATTTTTTTGATTGCATGATGGTGATAGGTGGTCTAGATGAAGGATGTGGCCCTAGGATAGAGGATTGATATTTTTCTTATTATTTCAGGGTAGTTAAATGATTTATGATTATAACCCTTTTAGATGGGGGTGGAATAAGCTTTTGAAGGTTATGTGGGAGATATTGGGCCACAAATTCATTGTATGAACTCTTCATGATATAGATAATGGGATTTTTGTGAGATATCTGTAAAGAGTTCACATATGAGCTGGGTGAAGAGGTGGTACACATGGATAAAGCAAGTTCATTTTTGATGATGTGTTTCAAGGTTGTTTATGATTTTTATGTGTTAGTTCAGGGGTGTTACTTGAGGAAAATGTAGATGTAGACTCAGTGATAAACTGTGTTTTATTGATTGTGTTTATGATATGATGGGTTTGAACATTGTTAGTTTGTGGTTCACTAGTCGATGGAGAATGGTTTAGAAATTGTTATTTAAAGACATCGAGGTTATGATTCTGAGGTGCATTAGGATTTTCTAAATGTAGCTAACATTTTTCAATTATATCATGAAGGAAATTATGAAATGAACGTCACCTTCTGATGTCATGACCTTTGACCTTGTGGTATTTACAATAACCATTATCCATGTATCAATAGGATTTCGAAATGGAGGTATCAATTAGATGAATGGGTGGAAGAAATATCATGTTAGTGGTGAGGAGTTTATCAAAAATTGCACTGTAAGTATCTCCAATGGGTATATAGTTTCATTGAGGTCGGGGGTGTTCGGTGGTTGAATGTTCCTTAGGAGTGGATTTGATGACTATTGCGTTGGTTGATGGTTTGGATTTATCTTGACTAGAGGTGTAACATCCCTATTTCATGATTACAAAAGTAGGGGAATTTTTTTATATCAATGTTCTCTATCCTAAATTCAGCATTTAGAACCACATTAAATTTTCTAGTCAATCCTACAATAGTAACCATATGGAGCTTTCTAGGAATCTAGCATAAAACCGATCTCTCATATTTCATTTCAATGATGACTCGGTATAGAACCAATCTCTCATGTTTCATTTTAATGATGACACTTTATATAACCAATCTCTCATATTTCATTTCATAGTATACTCAGTATACTTGTAGTTCCCTTTTAAATTTAAGGGATCATCAAGTGTAAATAACCAAGGGATTATCTAGGTACTTGTTACGAGTACCCATCCTATATCTCACACCTTAGTCTAGTGAATTTAATACAACACAACCAACAACTTGCGATACTTTGGCAAAAATTTTAGACATGTTTTCCATGCCTATATTCCAAGATGTCATACCCGTCATGAAGGAATATGTCTTTCACCACATTTAAAACTGTTATCTTGATTAGACTTTCTTGACTCTATGTCAATTCCTTCCCATTTCCCACTACGTAGAGTTAGCACCTCATTGGCTAGTGTAGATAGTTTTCTTGATCTAAAAAAAAGATTATTTTTCATCAATGTTGTCCATCATAACTCACATAGTAGGCCAACTATCACCCTAGTGTAACCTCATCATTGCTTATGGTGTATTGTGCACCATAGTGAATACTCCATAGTAATGTCCCATTTATGGGTATTGTGCAACAACCCATTAAGTTCCATAAATCTAAGCCTCCTTTCTTAACAAGTTCATTAATCCCTTTAATTCACAGCTTGTTAATCCCACCCTAGTTAATTTTAAGCCTTTATGTGTCATTCCTAAGGACTAACTTAGGTTCTATCAACATTCCAATAAAGAACGTTATGCTTCTACTTTATCAATACAAAGGATCTGCATATTTATTTATGCTCCTTACTTAATCTCCTTTGAGTATGAAATCTCCTGTAGTTGACTAAGAATCTTAGAAATATATTAAGTATATTATTAGGGAAGCAACAAAATACATCCAAACATACTTATGAGAATTTTAAATATCATTTTAATGAACTCCAAAAGGGTTCTATGCATTTAACCTGTAATATTCTCATGACTTACATTCATTTTCCTTTAAGTCATTCAACTATTCAAATTGTTATAACTTAGTTAAACACTATCTGCTAAGTAAAACTCATCTATGGTGGAATGATATTTTGCATCCACCTCATATTCTATTTTTAAGGGTTCATTTTTTCCCAAATAGTGGACACCCCCATTTATCAAGGCTTCATAACATAATTACATTATGTATGTAAGTCAAATATGTATCATATTTATGACTTCATTATTACACAAGAATAACTTTGTTCTTAATACCTTAAAGTTTAGTTCACAGTTATACATATAACCCCATTTTATCATTCCTATCATTCTTAAGTACAATTCCCTTTCATTTTTGTACTTATTCATCTTTTAGGATAAATAGATTACATTATATTATAATCACTTCGATCCCTTTTTACAAGATAGGTACTTATATGTACTTAATAAGATTAACTACTCTTTGTGATTATTCATAAGGTCTGAATCCCTTTACTATTAGTCATGCAACCCTTTTTACGTTTATATCTTTCCTCATAAAACAGTCATACAAGCATCGTTTGTAATGGTGTAATTAAGCATAGTCATTCATAACTTAAATTCCACAACATATAAATTAAATTCATTCTACTATCTTAACCAATTGATTTCAGTAGCTAAATCCCAATTATAACATCCAATAGCTACTTCTTAGATAAATACATTATATTTATACCTTTTATACAGGTCATTTAAAAGCAAATGATTCCTATCTATTCCCTTTTTCCTCATATTAAAGATCAATGGCCAATAATATACCTTGCTTATAATAGCAATATGAAGTTGGTAACATTTCATATAACTTCCCCAAGATTATTAACCAATGTCAAGAAGTAGAGAAATGCATATCATCTTATTCCCTACAAACTTACTTTCTGAGTGAAAGAAATCTTTAAATTGAAAACATCTTTTATACACAACTAATATAGTCAAGAGGGGATGATTCAAGCAACAAATTAAATAATTTCTAATTTCAGATGTCCATTCAATGTAGGCATGAAGTAAATCAAGTTATTTAAATAGTTTACATAATTGACCTTAGGCCTTAAACCCTTATTCACAAGAATAGTTTAGTAAATGAAACATAATCTTTTCATCAAACTACATTTCTTCGATAAATAGAATAAATGGCATCTTTGCATAAGTCTCCCTCTTTTCCCTTTTCACAAAATTTGTCTTTAAGAGTGTTTACATCTGTAAATTCATACTTGAATTGAGCATGATAAGAGATAAATCCTTAGAACCATATGTTCTAACTAATAACTTCAAAAAGGAACACTTCTTATTAATGAGAAATTAGTTAAGGGTTCAAAAATATATTTTCCTGTTTGAACACTTTAGAAGTACCATACTCAAGTGTATCATAAAAGCGTGCAATGTTAGTATATAAATATCCAAGTGAGTCTCATTTCTATCAACTAGAAGAATATCAAACAAAAAATTTAAACATTCATCCATATTTAGCCAAACAAGTAACCCTAAAACCATATAAGTATACATTCTCACTTAAGCAATATCATACCAATAATACAAATCCAAGTATACATAACAATCGGTGGGCAAGAAAGAGTAAAAATTCCTTAATCATGCAACCCATACTACATGATTGAAATATTTTACTTGAATCCAATCAATGACATTCAAAAATGAATTGAATTCCAATAGTCTAAAAATCTAAATATTGGACAATATTTATACAGTTGAGTATAAAAATAACAGCAACAAGCTCTCAAGGCCCAAATCCAACTTAACTTATCAGACAAGAAATATAAACAAAAATAAATTGGCTTCAAATAATTTAGATTTCATGCAAGTCATTGGAGTACACAAACACATAATAATCAATGAGATAATATTTAGTCAATACAAGTATTCCATACAAGAATGCTAGTAACTTGAATCACATACTTAACCAATGACTTAAAACAGCTTCACAATCTAACTAAACGACTTATTCTTGATCATCTTCGTTTAATCAAGTATCGAGAAGAGTTTAGTTTGATCAACACTCAAATACAAGTTTAATAAACCATCCAACTAGTCCATGTCAAGGCATCCAACCTAATCATTTAAGATTAATATAAACAGTGATCAAAACTTAAACATACCAAAGATACATAACAGTTCAACATATTGTTGCTTCACACTAGAAGTCCACCCAAAGATTTGAATAGTTCACAAAAGGATTCACAATAACCCTCAAGTAGACATTAAACTTCCCTGGTTTGATACATATCATAGCTACATGTCAATCTTCACAAGACCACTTCATAATATCTAAGTAAGAGTTTAAGGAACAATCATAAATGCATTAGAATAATGGTACCCTTCCAACTAATACCCATAAATCCACATAAGAATTCACCAAACACATGCAATGGCTAGCCTACTCTACTTGTTTGAGAAGGAGAATAAAAATACAACTCTGAGCCTTTCCAAAGACCAAATAAAAAAATATCAAGCTTACCTAATTGACAAACTCAAAATAGTCACTCAGAGAAGGTATAAAATGTAGAGACAATAGATTGAAAAAATATCCTCATTTTGTCAAACATGGTATTACATAATCCCTAAATGATCTAAGATGCAAGGCCAAATGGCTAATATCCAAGAATGATTAAAACCCATGGAATGCATCCTTATACCCAACTGGGTTCGAATAAACCATAACTCACCCATATGATGGTGCTCTAGCGAAAAGTTCATTAAATCCATAGTTACAAGTCGATTAAAGGGTTTTCATTATTTGAACCAAAATACAACCTAGACCCAGATAGATGACCATATCATTAAACGATAATAGTCTAACTTGAATGAGTGATCGAGTTCCAACTCTAACTGAAAAAATGAGGTCCATTATTTTCTTTAAAGATATACATATGTGTTCCACATACCTATAAAACTAAACAAAAAGATCAATAAAACATTGCAAAAACACTTTAAACTAATATATATGCACATGCAACTCAAAAATACACTTATTATTTCCATCACAGTCATGGTGACTATTCGTTTCAAAACATCCAACCCAGTCATGTGAATAAAATCAACATTTTAACCATGATAAAATAATTATATAGTTGCAAGATCAAAAACCAGTTCAGAATTAACTACTTACCAAGCAACAGTTCCATTTTATTGAACAATAATAAAAACCTAGAACCCTAAAATACTTTCTATAATAAGTAGATTTATTTTTATGAAATAATTAGATAAAGCAAGTCTTTGCAGGGGATTAGATCCTATAATGTCTAGTATAGCTTCCTAAAGTCTTCTTCCAGCTCTTAGGATCCTTCTTCTAACTCCATGACAGCTTCTACAGTTGAAGCAATCAATCTTCCCAAAAATTTCTCCACCTTTCAACTAGAATATTTCCAAATAGTCTCTCCATGAAAAAGAGAACCAGAAGTTACTGCTACTGCTACTGGTAAAATAAGTCTATGGAAAGATTTAACCTTGTTTTGAAGCAAGGTTGAAAACATGAACTGGTTGGTTATGGGAGACTTCAATACTCCTTTGAATCTAGGAGAAAATTTTGGGGAAAGTTCTGAATTCTCCCTTGGTATGGAAGAATTTGTAGACTTCATCTCGACTCTTAATCTTATGGACATAGAGCTTCATGGCAATCAATTTACATGGTCCAACAGAAGATTAGGAGAGAGCTTAATCCAGGTTAAACTTGACAGAGCTCTTATTTCTGCAAATTGGATACTGGACCAGAATTTCCATCTTTCTTCTCTCCCCAGAACGGGATCTGATCATAATCCAATTGTCCTCAATTTCTTCAATTAGACAAAACCTTTTCATGGTAATTTCAAATTTGAGAAAATGTGGTTCGAACATGAAGACATTCTGGACAAAATTAAAGAGTGGTGGTTTTGGGAAGGCACAGGGACGGCCCAATTCAGGCTTCTTCAGAAGTTGAAGAATGTTAAACAGAAGATTAGAATCTAGAATAAAGAGGTTTTTGGAAACTTTTTTGAAAAGAAGAAAGAACTTAAGCAACAGCTAGAAGAGCTTGAGCTAAATGTCTCCATGAAAGGTATGACCCTAGAGGATCACCAGTGGGAAAAAAAACTCCTATCAGATTTGCATAATATAAACAACCATGAAGAAATATTTTGGAGAATGAAATCTAGAGCCCTTTGGCTTAAAGATGGAGACAAAAATACAAATTTTTTTCACTTGACAGCCATCAAACATAGAGCTTGTAACAGAATTTCTGAGGTTGCTAAAGGAAATGGAAACATTACTAAGGATCCTGAGGATATCAAAACAGAGGCGCTTAATTTTTACAAGAAACTCCTCACTGAAGATAACTCCTACAATGAACAAGCAACATCTTTCCTCCTAGACCCCATTCCTAATAATCTAATACCTACTGAGAGATTTAAACGTTTTTCAAAAACTGTCACCATTGAGGAATTAAAAAAGGCATTCTTTGCTTTAGAAGGGGATAAGGCTCCAGGTCCAGATGGCTTCTCGGCTAACTTTTACCAAAGATGTTGGGAAATATGCTCTGAAGATCTCTTGAAAGCTATTAATGAATTTTACAGAATGAGAAATCTTATTAAAGAGCTAAATAATACACACATTGTGCTTGCCCCGAAAAAGTTGGATGCAAAAGACTTCAAAGATTTCAGGCCTATCAGTTTGGTTAATGTCATTTATAGGATTTTCACAAAGATTCTCACCACAAGAATGCAACCTATTCTCATGGAGATCATTTCACAACAGCAGAGCGGATTCATTCAAGGAAGAATTATCCAAGATGGAATTATCATGGTTCATGAAACTATACATTCTATGGATAATTGAGAAACAGGGACGGAAGCCTGATTAATTTTATTAATCTCAATCAACCAACCTTTACAGAGAATGGGCTGCAATATTTATAGATATTGCACAGCCAAATACACACGGGAGATTAAGTTGCACAGGTGCAACCAAATTCCAAAATGCACAAGCTTCCAATAACATCCGGGAAGCACAAATGAATAAATACAAATATATTGTTCAAAACAATATAACAACATGTATAAAAGACAAATATGGTTTATGAACCATATAACAAAATAACCATTATTATTTAATTAATAAAATTAATTAAATAATTAAACTATGCATAATTAATATTAGGATAATAATATTTTATCCTAACATTCCCCCCCTTAATTGTGCATTGTCTGAAGAGATGAGGAGAGGAACTCTCTGAACAACTCGAACTTGTCACGTGCAAGTGACTTTGTGAAAATATCTACTCGTTGTTCAGCAGTTGGACAAAATTGAAGCTGGATGTTGTGCTTCAACACATGTTCGCGTATGAAATGAACCTGAACCTCAATGTGCTTTGTTCTCTCGTGAAAAACTGGATTGCGAACAAGTTTGAGTACACCTTCATTGTCAACATACATGGTAGTCGGTTTGTCCTGTGGTATTCCAAGTCCTTCCAGTATGCGACGTAGCCAAATTGTTTCAAAGACAGCATCTCCTGCAGAACGATACTCGGCTTCTGTGGAAGAGTGAGAAACAAAGTGTTGTTTCTTACTTCCCCATGATATTGGTCCAGATCCCATAAAGAATACAAATCCAGAAGTGGATTTTCTATCATCAATGTTACCTGCATGATCTGAATCCGAATATCCAGTCAAGAAGAAGTTTTCATTCTTCTTGTATTCTAGACCAAGATCCACTGATCCTTTGAGATATCTCAAAATGCGCTTTGCTGCTTTCCAATGAAAAACTTTGGGTTCCTGCATGAACCTGGATAGATAGCTCACTGCAAAGCTGATATCTGGTCTAGTGTAGGTCAGGTAAATGAGACTCCCAATCAGCTGCCGATAGAGAGTGGCACTTACCTCAGGAGATGGATCTGAACGAGATAACTGTAATCTGTTCTCCATAGGTGTAGCAATTGGTGTGCAATCCATCATCCTAAACTTCTCGAGCGTAGTCTTGGTATATTTCATCTGAGAAACAAAGATGTGATTCTCTTTCTGCCATACTTCTAGTCCAAGACAGTAGTGCATAAGCCCGAGATCTGTCATGTCGAATGATCGCTTAAGATCTTTATTCGTTTCATCAATCATCTTCACTAAACTGCCAGTGATGACTAGATCATCGACATAAACTACAACAATCACCATCTCCCCCCCTTGCTTTTTGAGGTAGAGATTGGGATCGTATGGATTTCTAACAAATCCATGTTGTACGAGATGCTCATCAATCTTGATGTACCATGCCCGGGGTGCCTGTTTGAGGCCATACAGAGATTTCCTGAGTCTGCATACCTTTTCTTCTTGACCAGGTACAACATATCCCTCAGGTTGAGTCATGTAGACTTCTTCTTGTAAATCTCCATTTAGGAAGGCACTTTTTACGTCCATCTGATGAACTTTCCAACCAAACTGTGCAGCTAGAGCAAAGATCATCCTGATCATTTTGATCTTAGCTGTGGGAGAAAATGTCTTCTCGTAGTCAATGCCTTCTTTTTGTGGATAACCCTTTGCTACAAGTCTTGCTTTGTGCTTGTCCACTGTCCCATCTACTTTGTACTTAGTTTTGAATATCCATCTGCATCCAATGGGTTTCTTCCCTGGTGGAAGATCAACAAGCTGCCAAGTGTTATTCTTCATCACTGATTGATATTCAGAATCCATGGCATCTTTCCAAGCTTTTGACTGTAGGGCTTCCTGGACTGTAGAGGGCTCATCTGATTCAATAACTCTACTCATCAAAGCAAAGTTAACTTCTTCACTTGCTTTACTGCGAGTCCGTGGACTAGGGGTGGATGTATCCAGTGGATCATCCAATCTTGCATCTCGTAATTTGCTAGTACACCACTTGGGCATACGCTAAACTGTTCCCATGGGTTGTGGTTCTATCAGATCACCACCATCATCCCCATCATCACTTTCATTATCTGAGGGAACATCAGCTTCAATTTTTATAACTGGTGGAATGTCTACATCATGTGAGTCAGGAGGAGGAGCCTCTGCTTCCTTCTTCTCAAAAAACTCAACATCTCTACTTGTGTAGACTTTTCTGGTCTTAGGATCCATCAATCTATACCCAAGAGTCTCTTCACTGTACCCAATGAAGATGAGTTTTTGTGACTTCATGTCCAATTTCTTTCTGTTCTGTTTGGGTATGTGCATGCTTGCTTTGCACCCGAATACTCTGAGGTGTGCAATGGATGGTTTCCTTTTTGACCATGCTTCTTGTGGTGTAATTCCATCAAGAGCAGTTGTGGGTGCTCTGTTCAACAAATACACTGTTGTTTTTGCTGCTTCTGCCCAAAATGTCTTTGCAAGTCCAGAATCATCGATCATGCATCGCACCATTTCCATGATAGTACGATTTCTTCTCTCAACAACACCATTTTGCTGCGGTGTGTGAGGAGGAGGCATTTGTCGACGAATCCCGTGAGTTTGTAGGTAGTCTCTGAACTCATCACTGGTGAATTCCCCCCCTCGATCTGAGCGGAGAGTTCTGATGTGACGACCAGTTTCTTTCTCAACTGCTACTTTGAACTTTTTGAATGTTTCAAAGGCTTCACTTTTCTTGCGAAGACAAAAAATCCACATTTTCCGTGAATAGTCGTCAACACAAAGCATGAAGTACTGGAACCCAGAATGACTTGGCTGCAGTGGACCGCAAAGATCGGTATGAACCAGGTCAAGTTTACCATGAGCTCGGAATGTACTCCTCTGGAATGAAACTCTGTGTTGTTTTCCTGCTAAGCAGTGAGGACACTTGTCTGTATCCTTCTGAAGAGATGGTAGCCCATGTACCATATTACACCGGCGAAGTGTTTCGAGATATTTGAAACTTACATGACCAAATCTCCGATGCCACAACTGGGCTGAGGTGGAGTTTTTAGCCACAAGTGCTTGATCATTTTTGTGAATGAAATCAAGTTGAAACATACGTCCCACATTTGAGGCTTTTGCAATTATTTTCGAGCCTCTTGATTTATCTCGAATCAAACACGTTTTCTTGCCGGATTGACTATCAAAGTCAATTTTTAGGTTGTGATCTAGGAGTTGACTTACTGAAAGAAGATTCTTTGTCAACCCAGGGACATATAGGACATCTGATAGTCTGCATTTGCGTGAACCAAGGGGTAGAGAAATGTTTCCAATCCCCTGAACTGTATAAGAAGAATCATCTCCCAACGAAACATGATTTTTCGATGGCGTGTCCTTCATTGAAATAAACCAGTCTCTGTGGCCGGTCATGTGTCGAGTGGCTCCCGAATCAACATACCAGACATCACTAGATGACGTGGATGGTTCACTTGATCGAGCAGTGAACAAGAAGTCTTCATTGTCTGACTGTTCTTGTTGCTCAGCAATATTACCTTGCTGGTGGGGTCTTCTTTTCCAGTTCCCCTTTTTCTGCCCGTGATAGTTGTTAGAATGTCCCTTGTAAGATTGTTGTTGTTGTGGTCCAGAGTTGCTTGATGAACCTTTCTTATAAGTGTTATACCAACAATCTTTTAAGTCATGTCCTCTTTTGCAAATTGGACATTGCTTCTTCTGTTGATTGTCCCCATGATACTGATTCTGATGTTGGGACTTCTGATAGGATTTAGGTTTTCCTTTACCTTTTCCTTTCCATTTTTGATGTGAAGACAGTGCCTGCTCCTCTTCATCATCCTTATTGTGCATTGCTTCCTCTTGTTGCAGTAGGTTTACTAGCTTGTCAAAACTAATTGTCGTATCTGACAAGTTTAGAGTTGTGACAAAAATGTGGTAAGAAGAAGGGAGAGCTCTCAGAACAATGGGAATGAGAGATTCATCTTTGACCTCTTCTCCTAGGGCTAGAAGTGAAGCCCTCAACTCTGCAACTCTTCTTAGGAAAGCTTCAATTTTCTCATTTTGCTTGAACTTCAATGTATGTAACTGACTCTGCAAATTTAGTATGACATTCTTGTTCTTGGCCTCATATATTGTGCTCAGCTTATCCCACGCTTCTTTTACTGTTGTGGCATCTCGAATGTGGGCTTGCATATCGTCAGACACTCCAAACAAGATGATGAGTTTTGCTTTCTGATCTGCTCTATCAAACTGTCGTTGTTGTGTTGTATCAGTTGGTGATCTGGTTAGAGTACCAGTCACAACAGGCCAGATTTCTTCAAACTCAAGTTGTGTCTTTATTTTTGTCTTCCATGCAGCATAGTTGCTTCCTCTGAGCAATTGTGAATCCGGAAGAAAAAATTTGGGGGCATTGGTGCCCATTTTGCAGAGATCACTGACAGGGTTTGGCTCTTATCACTCCAGGTATTAGGTCTCCCAATCTATATACCGTCAGTCTGATATACCGAACCTTTCTATATACGCGCCCTTCCGATATACCCGTCGGTACGTGGAAGAAGCTCGCCCTTTCTATATACCCGGCGGTATGTGAAAGAGGCGTTAACGTACGTGAAAGAATTCAATACGTGGTACCAAGACAGTACTGATGGGGTCTGTGTGATTATTGACACCGGCTCAAAGAAATATCCTCATACGCGCGCGTAACTTCGCTATATACTCGGATAGTTTCTCAGTCTGGATTTATGTCTTGCAATCGTTCACAGACGGATGGGATGGTTCATAGTGTGTGCACTGTGACCTTATTACTCCCCGTCGATTTATAGGGACGATGCCCAGACGACGTTGTTGCAGCTATATTAGGCGTTAAGTGCAGTAGTAGTCACGACGGCTTTACCCGTAAGTGCTTCCCAGAGGCACCGTATATACCGAACGCTGCGAATGAGATCTAGGATCTCGTGAGTGTTACAGAACCAATTTTTTTATTGTTTTTTATTACAATTCTGCCAGTTTTTGAGCAGTTACAAAGTTTGCAGTTGACTATGGCAACCTGCAAATTAGTACAATATGCAGCAGTATACAATTTACATTCAAAAAACTTACAATTTGAATGGCAGGCAAAAAATTTCTGTTTCGCGGGTCCTGGTGGCCTCCTGAGCCCAATACGACCCAAAATGCTAAAAATTGCAAAAAAGAAGCTGAAGATGCAATTTTTAGATGGGTCTCCCTTTGCAAAAAATGTCTGAAATGAAAAAACAGACCAAATGGGAGAATTTTTTTTTTTTACCCTAACTTAGGGATTTCTCCGCTAAATTTAGTTAGTTATAACTAAATTCAAAAAATCTACTAAATTTAGCAGTTCCGCCAAAAAATCTGCCAAATTTCAAAAAATGAGTTTTTGAGTGTTGGGGCAGGATTCGACCCCCACACCTCTCACTCCCAAGGTGCATTCACTAACCAACTTGGCCTCTTAGGGCGCTTGTGATATGAAATGAAGTAAATTGTATTTAATGAAAGGGAAAATCGACTTACCTTTTTAAAAATGTGACCTAGTAGATGCTCCACGTGTCTGCAAAGGAGCTGGTGAGAGGTGATTTAGGGTTTCTCTTGCTTGAAAAATGGATCTGAAATGCCTTTTATCTCCTTTGTTTTTTCTTTCTGCCTTTGTCCTTTGTTTTTCCCCTTTGGCCTTTGTATTTTTGATTTTTTTGTTTTTTTTTGCTTTGGCGTGCCTTTTACAACTTTTTTTTTTTGTGCAGGTCTTATTTCTGCACGCAGGTGCTTGGACTATATTTGCACTCTGGCATGACTGACGCCTGATAGCTTTTGTGCCACTCTTTTTTTTAATACTCTTCCACCATTTTTTTGATTGGTAGGTCGACCGTTTTTTCTTTGTGCAGGTGCAGGTCTTTCACCCCTATGGATCCTCATGGTGGTCCACCGGCTTGCTTGGTCTTCTTGCTTGATATCATCTAGCAAACCCGTGTTTTTTTTTTTTTCAGATTGTTTAAAGGCCTTTTGCTTTTTCTAGCTGGAGGTTTCTTATGCAGTGCTGCTACTGCAGGCACTGGAAGCTTTTTTTTAATACTTCTTCATTTTTTCTTCATATGCAATTTCACAGTATTCCAACAATGGGCCCCTCTCCAATCTCCTTCATATGGAGCTTATGCATTATGGATTTCCAATGTTCTGATCAAATCCTCCCATATGGCTGTCTGAACAAATTTCACAAATGCATACACATACAGGTCCACATACACACAGACCTCCAAATCCAGTGGTCTGCTAAATGTAGTAGAGACTAAATAGCCTCTCTAAATTAGAGATAAAACCCCTAATCGGGATTTTTTTTTTTTTTTAATTCTTTATACCTGCAGCAAATTTTGCCTGGTGCTGAGTGCACCAGTGCAAAAAAAAATTTGCGTTCCAAACACCTGGAACTGAACAGGAGGTTGTGGGTTTGCAGGGGGTTCTGGGAAGCTGCAGGAGGCAGCACTGGCTCTCCTTCTGTTGCAGATTTCTTCTCCACGAATTCTCCTTCTTCTGCAACCTTCTCCAACCTTGCCAGGAGCTTCAATTCGCTCTGGTACCAAATGAAGATTGAGAAACAGGGACGGAAGCCTGATTAACTTTATTAATCTCAATCAACCAAAATTTACAGAGAATGGGCTGCAATATTTATAGATATTGCACAGCCAAATACACACGGGAGATTAAGTTGCACAGGTGCAACCAAATTCCAAAATGCACAAGCTTCCAATAACATCCGGGAAGCAACAATTAGATACAAACAAATATATTGTTCAAAACAATATAACAACATGTATAAAAGACAAATATGGTTTATGAACCATATAACAAAATAACCATTATTATTTAATTAATAAAATTAATTAAATAATTAAACTATGCATAATTAATTAGGATAATAATATTTTATCAGCAACAGCTAGAAGAGCTTGAGCTAAATGTCTCCATGAAAGGTATGACCCTTGAGGATCATCAGCGGGAAAAAAAAACTCCTATCAGATCTGCATAATATAAACAGCCATGAAGAAACCTTTTGGAGAATGAAATCTAGAGCCCTTTGGCTTAAGGATGGAGATAGAAATACAAAATTCTTTCATTTGACAGCCATCAAACATAGAGCTTGTAACAGAATTTCTGAGGTTGCTAAAGGAAATGGAAACATTACTAAGGATCCTGAGGATATCAAAATAGAGGCACTTAATTTTTACAAGAACCTCCTCACTGAAGATACCTCCTACAATGAACAAGCGGCCTCTTTCCTCTTAGACTCCATTCCTAATAATCTAATACCTGCTGAGAGATTTAAAAGTCTTTCAAAAACTGTCACCATTGAGGAATTAAAAAAGGTTGTCTTTGCTTTAGAAGGGGATAAGGCTCCAGGTCCAGATGGCTTCTCGGCTAAATTTTACCAAAGATGTTGGGAAATATGCTCTGAAGATCTCTTGAAAGCTGTTAATGAATTTTACAGAACGGGAAATCTTATTAAAGAACTAAATAATACACACATTGTGCTTGCCCCGAAAAAGTTGGATGCAAAAGACTTCAAATATTTCAGGGCTATCAGTTTGGTTAATGTCATTTATAGGATTTTCACAAAGATTATCACCACTAGAATGCAACCTATACTCATGGAGATCATTTCTCAACAGCAGAGCGGATTCATCCAGGGAAGAATTATCCAAGATGGAATTATCATGGTTCATGAAACTATACATTCTATGGATAAAAGTAAAAAGGTGGGGATGGCCATCAAACTTGACATGCATAAAGCTTTCGACAGAGTCTCCTAGAGATTCATGGATGAGGTCCTATCCAAATTTGGTTTTCAAAGCAAATTCAGAAAAATCATTCACTCTTGCATCTCTACCTCTAGATTCTCTGTGGTTGTTAATGGGGAACCTGTGGGTTTTTTTGCCAGTAATAGAGGTATACGGCAAGGTGACCCAATCTCCCCTCTTTTATTCATTATTATGGCTGACAGTTTAAGCAGATCTATTTCCAAAGCTATTGACATTGGCATGATAAAAGGCTTCCCTCCAACTACTGGTAATCAGATCTCCTCTCATCAGCAGTTTGCTGATGACACTTTGCTGCTTCTAATGGCTTCTATTATTGAGGCAAAGGCCATTAAAACTGTCCTTAGATTTTATGAGGAAGCCTCGGGACAAAAAGTTAATTTTGACAAAAGCTCTATTTATTTCTTCAATACTCCTGAGGAGAGGCAAAGAAAGATTGCTAATATTCTAGGATGCACTATTAATTCTCTACCAGCTACTTACTTAGGGTTACCTTTAAGTACTGGCAAGATTTCAGTGGAGGTATGGAATGATCTTATTAAGAGATTTCAAAGAAAGTTGGCTGGCTGGAAAGGAGCCGTTCTTTCAAGTGCAGGTAAGTGTCTTTTGGTTAAAAGCACGCTTCAAAACTTGCCTATTTACATACTGTCAATGTTCAGCATGCCTACAGCTGTGATGAACAGTATTGAGAAGATTCAAAAACACTTTCTGTGGCACGGTACTGAGGACAGATTCAGATATCATCTTGTGGCTTGGGAACAGGTTTGTAAACCTAAGAGACTAGGGGGGTTAGACATCAAAGATATCAAACATATGAGTACTGCCCTTACTACAAAATTAGGATGGAGGCTTATAAAAGAGCACAGACCTTGGACAGAGCTGATTAAGATCAAATATCTTTCAAATCAAAACAAGATTTCCTTCATATATGATCAGTCCCTTCCGAGTGGTTCTATTTTCTGGAACAACCTTCTACGCAGCAGACACATTCTCTCTCAGGGGTGCAGCTGGAAGCTTGGAGATGGGCAAAACATAAACTTCTGGACTGATAAGTGGACGGATTCTAACTGGATTTCTGCTTATGATCATATTAAAGACAGATTAATTGCAAAGTATGGACACAAAATCTAGGGATACATTGAGAGGGATGGAAACAAAAGAAAATGGAAGCAGCTAAAAGTGGAGAATGATAATATTCAGGCTGATATTATATCTCTCCAGAATCAACTTTCCCTAATCCATATAAGTAATCAAAATCTTAAAGATGAGCTCATCTGGAAAGATTCTTTTGATGGGGAATACACTGTTAAATCAAGATATAATTCTTTCTTTGTATCCATGGAAAGTGAAATTAAGTGGCACAAGTTGTGGATGCCGGAGCTAACCCCTAGAGTGAACTTCTTTTGGTGGCTAATTATTAATGGCAAGATCCTAACTAATGACAACCTCATCAAGAAGGGATTCATCATGCCGAATAGATGTTGCATGTGTCAGCAAGAGGCTGAAGATATAAAGCATTTATTCCTTCATTGTGAGATTGCTTCCAAAATTTGGCAGCTTGTTTTTGCAAAATTTAATCTGAGATGGATTTTTCCCCTTACCTGCCTTCAGGCTTGGGAGCAATGGAGCTCTCTGTTTAAACATTGCATGGTGAAAAGGCTATGGCAACTTGTTCTGCCCCACACTATGTGGAGAATCTGGAAGGCTCGTAATGATAGTATTTTCAGAAACAATAGACAGGCTTGTAACAAAGTCTATAAGGAAATAATCATTGCTGTGCAAGATAATATTGCTAGATTTAAACCCCCTAAAAATAGACTCTACCCGGAGAATGAAGAATGCATTCTGACTGAATGGAATATTGCCACTGTCAACAGAAATAACAATGGTACTGACAGAAACACAGTCCGATGGATTAAACCCCCCACTGATTGGCACAAGTTAAATTTTGATGGGGCCTCTAAGGGCAATCCGGGTGACTCTGGAGGAGGGGGAATCATCAGGGATCAAAGAGGCTGTTATGTTGCTACTTTTTCTGGGAGAATGGGCAGACAGACTAATCATTATTCTGAAGCCATGGCGGCTCTTTGGGGTATTAGACTTGCCAGAGATTGTAATATTCCTAATATCATAATTGAAGGGGATTCTCTAAATATTATCAATCTTCTGAATAAAAAGCAACACCCCAGCTGGTCTATCAGGGATTATATTGAGGAAGCTATTGATATATGCAAAAGCTTTGAAAATGTCCAAATCACCCACACCTATCGGGAAGGAAATAGGGTCGCTGACAGTTTGGCTAACTTCGGTGTTAATAATTCCTTTCAAACTTGGATTAGGGGGGACGTTCTGCCCGCTCATGTCAATAAAGCCATTATCATTGATCTACATGGCAGTGAAAATCATAACTAACGGCTGTATTTTAGACGCTAATGTGTGGATCCCCAAGTACATGATGATGACATCACAAAAGATTTGGATGATTGTTGCGATCTGTGCGGGCTGGACTGTCATCATTTCTTGGCATAGGAGGAAAGCCGAGGAGCGGGGCAATAATAACAAGTGTAGCATAATAATTAAACTAGCTTTCATGGGAAGGAAAGATTCAAATACCAAAATCAAAGTTCGGCCTATCCCGCACATTGGTAGCTATTTTACTGTTGAGAACAGGAAAAGGAGCAGAGGAAACATGGGGGGGCCGCCATGCAAAACCGAACCGACCCACAATCCTGAGTGGAAAGAGAACACGGAGCTTTGGGATTACCTGCAAATCGGGGGCCTGTCTAATTTCATTGAAAGGATTCAAGGCTTCGACGAAGACATCTCTATCAAATTCACCTAGGGTTGGAAGAATAGAATAGTCAAATATAGTAACATGAAAATGGAAATCACGAAAGAGCTCATAGCTCAGATCACGGGCCTCAGCCTGGAAGGCACAAAATTCTTCAATAAGAAGGTCGACAGGGAGGTGGAAACCAAGAAATTTCTGGAAGAGGGAGAGAATCTTGAGTTCGTGACTGCTGGCCTCAAGGTGGAGTCGATCCCTGAACCTTTTGATGAACTGGCCAAAATGGTGGTAAGGTATGTTACCCTTGAAGGAAGATATGTGACTATACCTCAAAAGCATCTGATTTTTCTGAATCATTTTCGTAGAAATAACATTATCAGCTTTCCTCACTATCTGATTAACTCTCTGGAGAAATCTATAAGGGAAGTTCAAAGCCACTCTAGGGCTGTCCCTTTGCACCAGGGCCTTATCCTCTTGATTCACCGCCATTTATCCAGCTGCCCTCCCGTGAATCCTATCCCACCTCCCTCCTCCATACCTCCACCTGCCCACACTGCTTCCACTCCCCCCTGCTAAAAAGAAAGAATGAAGATGCTGTCTCCAGCAAGAAAAGCAAGAGCCTCAAAGCTAAAATCCCTGCTTCCCAACGAGTCCTAAGGAGCCACAAAGACTTGGAACTAGCTGAAAACCTCCTGCATATTAGCAAGCCGGTGGAGGAGCCCAAAGAGGAGGAATTGCTGGATAGGGTGGACAGATTAGAAAAGGAGATACAAGAGCTCAAAGGGGCTATAAAAAACATGGAAAGAGCTAAGGGTAAAAGGATCCTTCAAAGTGAGGAGGAAGAGGGGGTTATTGCTGAAGTCTTCAAGAAACTACAGTCCTTAGATGGCAGATTGGGGAATGCTAAAAGCCACAATGACTGCATATTGTCTGCCCTCAAAAGCATTTATAATTTCATTGAACAACATGTCCACAGTGTTTGCAGTTTAAGTGGGATTAATGAGGACATATGGGGCCCTAAAGAGAAAAGGGACATTGCAATTGCCCAAGCGGATTTGCAAGACTCCTCTCAGGCCACTGCCATTGCCTTCTTCATGTCACTGCAGGCTATCAAGACCAAGATTGACAGAGCCATCAAGTAACGGGTTGTTGTGATGCTGTTTTTTGGCTGCGATGTGGCTGTCATCTGGTGGTTCTGGAGCTATTTTTTGGTGGAGCTCTTTATGTTGTTTCTCTTTTGGTTTCTTTTTGATCTTTCCTTCTTTTTCTGGATCTTTGTACGTTTAGATCCTTTTCTCTTATATTGTAATATTTGGCTGTTGAGCCTTCCTTGGTTGACTGTTTTTCCCTTCTTTGGGCTGCTTCTCTCATCTTTACTATCTGGCTTTTGAGCCCTTTTGTATACAGGGTATAGTCCCTTCAAAACTATTTTCCCTTAATAATGATGTGCTAGATTGAGAATAAAAAATTTCATATAACCATGTCAAGGTTACTATATGGAATACATTGTGAGGTGGAATGGGCATAGAATAATCTTGTTAATGCGATAATATTTGAATGGCTCTGGATCTGCGGTTTAGTATGTTCATAGCCATCATGCAAGCATTTCTAAATACATTGGTGAATAATTAGATGGAACTGCGTGTATTGTGTGAATCCAAGGTCATTGCCTCTGGTGTACAAGAGATTGAACTGAAATTAGGTATCTATCATATAGAAATAGTAGCTATTATTTTAGTGGTTTTTTAGCCCACACCCAAATGTGCACTAATGAAATATTTCTGATTAATGCGGGTGTAGTAGACATATCATCAACCTCGAATGCAGAGCACCACTAATTCTTAGAAATTAGATCCAATCGTGTAATGGTCCAATTGTTTTGAAAGAGAATGAACACTTAGATTAAAATATGATCCATTATTGAAAAGGACTCATTTAAACTTGCATATTTCCCACGTAAGAGGTTAACAATGGATAGTAATGACCAAAATGTGCACATGGATTAATTTTAGCAAACCTTCTTATTAAATATTAGAGTTCCATCATTAGTGAAAGATATAACATGTGGAAAATTATATGTTATGATACTCTATGATATGCGTAACAGGACACTGCAAAATAATATCACTTCAAAATGAATAGTCCATAGGGAAACTTCTAATGTGTTACAATAGTCTAGCGCCTGGTGCATTACACAATAAATTGTAAAGAGAAATCTTGGCAGGCTTATTTTTAAGTTACTTAATGATAATCATATCCCTTAGAAGTAACAGGAGGAGCTTCCAAAGTAATATGACCATCCTTTGAATAAAATAGGTGGAGCCGTAGGAGGATTAGGATTGAGTTTGATCATTTTGGTAAGAAGCTAACATGAAAGATATATCACCCAATACCAAAGTGAGGAGGATGTTGTACCAGTATGCACACACATGAAATAAACCCCCAGATATAATGGTGACTATACCCAAAACCTTAATAGGTCTTTCAAAAGTATGATAAGCTCGTAGCGATTAGATTCATGACATGATATTCCTCATTTATTTTGAAAAGTTAAATTGCAAGACCCATATCAATGGTTATTAGAATTTTCTTAGGTTCCTAAAATGATTAACTAAAATGTAGAAATTAAGTTAATCTAACTACTTTAAACAATAAATGTAACAATGTAAATGAAATAAATAAATATAGAAAATGACCCAAGAAACTAAATAATGAAATGTGAAACCCTAATGACAAAAGAGGGTTAGGAAGGATATTAACTATGTCATTAGACTGATCTTGAATTGTGTCATAAAATGAAAGAATATTCTAGAAGTAGGAATGATTATGCACATGTCCAAAAAAAGACATATATTAGATCTTGTTTGGCTAGACTAGGGCACTTGGAGAAGGATCAAGATGCTTGTAGGTGCTTCTAGTCTAAGCATATCTGGTGCCTTGTCTATGCAAATGTGTAAAAACTAGATTTCACATGTTAGATGATGATGAAAGCACCTCGTTTCATATTGCATGTAATTTTTTGCTTTATGTCAAATGTCACTGCCAATGACTTGTAATGAAGGATAGACCTTGCAAAGACCAAAAAACAAGCATCATGTAAACCCTAAAAAAGTCAAATATGTAAATATGAAGGGGTCAGACTATCCTCAGCTGCCACAATGGTGAACTTACTAACCAATTATTGCACTACATCTTAACCCAATGTAGTTATGTGTATGTGTGTGTAATCATGCCCTAGGTGATCTTGTGTCAGTCGCACGCATTGTGAAAGTAGCAAGCAATAACTATATGTAGAAAAATTTAATAGAATGGTGGATGGAATAGAATAAAATTCCCTCCTATGCTTGTGTGATGTAGATGAACCAACCTTGTCCTTGTGATGGAGCTAATGGGTGTAAATGATCTATAAATGGATTCAACTCTAGGTAGATGATAGTAGTGACTAGTGTTTGGTCCCTCATTATGGTCTCATAACTTTATATTTATAGGGTTCTCTTGATCTAATTTTGTAATTAACCCCGAAATGTATGACCACCAAAAATATGAAGACATCAAATGGCTAGAAAGAGCCCAAAAAGTGGCAGGAAAGTTCAAAAAGGATCGGGGCGCCCCTGGTGGGACCAGGGTGCCCGTGGGTGCCCCAGCTAGCCTGGGCGCCCAGTCGAGACTAAAATAATGGAAGATGACCGAAGAAAATTGGACATGTGGGTGTAAAAGTCCAGGAATGATGAAATAAAATAAAATAAAATGGCCAAAAGATGGGGGTTAATTAGTACTTTCTTCACTCAAAAACCTTCTAGATAGTAGTATGAGATGGGGACTAAATAATGTCTAAAGTGCATGAATTTATGTCTACATTTTCCCCCAATTTATGTTGTTGAGTGTAAATCATGGTAACATCAAGTATATGGATATGTGTACCTAATGTTCATGAAGATTGTAGTATAAAACACGTTGATAGACTAGAAAAAGTGTGGAATGAAAAAAAGATGATGGAGCATGAAAAATATAGATGAAAAAGTGCAAAAAAGTGATGAGAGTGAACCTAGGTGGAAATATGTATATAGTTGTTGATGTGTGTGATGTACTTGCATGGTTAGTATGGTGTGTTCTACCATAAAGTGTTGTTGTTTCCCCCATTTGACTATTTTGTTCTCATATAGCAAGACCTGCAAGGAGAAAATGATTAAGTAGTAAAATATGTATGTGTAAAAACACAATGTAAGAGACACATATTAAATTATTTAAATGTAAAATAGGTAAATGAAAGAGTATAAATGGAACATGTACACTTGATTCATGTTGAGAAAGACTGTGTAGAAGGATATCCTATACTGCAAGTTTTTTGAGTGATCAAGTGTACGGAGAAAGTTGCATTATTCTCTTTCGCATAACTGCTTCCCTGAATGTGTGTGAAGATATATTTGTACGTCCTAGTTTTTTGGGTGATCTAACGCCACTGGCCGAAGTAGTATAGTGAGGCACACCCACTGTAACCTACAATCTTGTAATTTCTCCCAGAATGCTAAGGACACCATGTCCTATAAAATTTGTTGTGTATAGGGTTCGTATAATTTTCTAAACCCATTGGTTGTATGTAACCCACAATGTCGATGGTGGAAATTTCACTGAGCTAAATTGGTGTAAATACACTGTGTAGAATGTAAAAACCCCAAATTATGCCCCCCTCTTTGGGGGTGCATGTGATGTCACTGATATGAGAATGTGGCCCCAAAAGAGGACCAACCGCATAAACTCTGTAAATCTACCTAGCATGGGGAAGGAAATGCCCTTGGTAGAAACTAAGGCTCATACAAATAAGAGGCTAGCCAAAACAAGTGTTAGTATGAAAAAATATGCATGTAAAATACAATGTGTAAGTTATGTAAATAATGTATAAGCTACCAAAAAAAGCAGTAGACACACAAGAAGACAAAGTATACTGCAAAAGTGGGTTACAAAAATGGGACATCACTCATGATGTCGTAAGACACGCAAGGCCATCATGGTCACAAGAAAATAACAAGTGTGCACACCAAAATAGGGAAAGGCCAACATACAAAAGAAAAAAATAGTAGACAATGTAACAAATAAGTATGGAAATAAATGTCCATGCAGAACAAATGCTACACATGAAACACCCGTTTGCATGTTATAAAGACAACTAATATGTTAAAAGCATTTATAACCAGTAATGTAAAGTGATAAGTACAAAAATGAAGAAATAGCACCTAGAATAGATGAATGCGGATGCCCCCAGTGACCAATGTAGGAAGGTTAGAAGGTGAGCATCCATGGTGCATGTAAGAGACATGTATCTACAATAAAAACTACAAATAGATATGAATGCACATGTGTGGATGATAGAGATAAATGACATACAAGTAAGATAACTAGCATATGTAATAAAATTACCATGAACAAGCAAAAGTAACAAAGAGTAAGAGCAACCATAGTATGCATCATGTTGTGGATGGATGGAATAGAATGCAAAATGAAGTGATAGGAGTCGCATGCCCCCCAAGTGAATGGAAACTTATGTATTGAGGTTCATTTTATTTTCCCCCTCGGCAGTAAGGAATGAACTATACACGAGAGTGTGCCATTGGGAAATGGTCGAAGTGTATTGTGTCTAACATGGTGTAATGAATGTATAGGTGTAGTGATGAGATGTGACCTAATGATGATGTGTGCATGGAACTTATAGCCAAAGCATATAACATGACCATATGAATGTATAAGTGATGATTTATCCTAAGCGTATATCACTATAAGATGAGTGGATGGGTGATGATTTACCCTAAGCGTATATCATGACGAGATCAAAATAGGGAGTGGTGATATAACATAAGGTTTATACCACTAAAAAAATGATAGAATGCGTGACCATTTAGCCTACAACATATGACACTAACCTAGTAATGTTGTTTGATGAAAGGTCAAATGATAAATGCGTGATGAAGAGAAGGTCCATTTGAGTTGTAAACCCTCAGCATCCAAGTATGGACTGAGGAACTAAAGTGCGTAATAGGGTAGTGAGTGTAGCGTGTAGAAGAAAATTTAGTATATGTAATGAAAATGATAAATGACCATGTGATGTGTATGAAATATATAGTACTGAATGTAATATGTGTAGTGTGCCTAAGAGCATATAGTATGTAGGATGGTATGCTAGGTGAGTATGATGAAGACTAGTATGATGGATGATGTATAAATGTGTAAATGTAAAAAGTATGGTGTATGACACATAATGTGTGAATAGACGTAGTGTGTAAACCCTATAGTACAGGGTGTGGGGTTCATGTGTAGTATTCCCTAAATAGTCAAGTATGAACATAAGCACAAGAATGTTTCATCAGGTAATGATGATGTGATAATGTGTGATGAATATGCGTATGTGAGAGTATGGATGTATGATAATGCAAAGATGAGAGATGCATCTATGCTATTATGATGACAAGGGAGGGGGGGGTGTGTGAGTTGTTATGCCCCCCAAGTTTGTGTAATATCGTTACCTACCAAAGACCTAGTTTATGTGCAGTCAAACCATGTTGGAAAAAAATAATAGTAGAATGATGCAATCCTTCCTTTGAAACTGAGAAACATCACAATTTGATCAGGATGCTTAGAGACAAGAAAATCATAATAGGAGTCGTTTTGTAGCCGGGGATGGATTTTAGATGACTCTTTATCACTCTGGTTTGGAAAGGACTGGGTATCACCATGCTAAGAGTTTGACCTACCCTTACTACTTTAGGTTGTGCCTTCAACCAAGGTGAGAGGACCCATTTTGTGACTTGTATTAATGGAAATCATCAACGAATTAGCAGTATTTGACTATTCCTTTGCAATATTTTGAAGGAGACCTCAAGAAAACATGGCCAATACAACATAACCTAACTCTCATGAGTTGTCACTTTAGAAAATGAAGATGTTCTCTAGATAAGGCCCAGGTCACTAAAGGCAATGATAAGAACTGGTTGCACTTGCATATTTTAGTAAAGGATGGATAAATTCAATGATCTTCTTTATCATTTGTGGACACACAGTGCAAGCAGGGATAGTTCATGTATGATATATTTCTGGATATGTGTTTTATGGTTGGGAAGTTAAGCAGGATAAAGTTGATTATACCGAATCCCTGAGAACTTTAAACAAATGTTGACAAATCCATGAGGCAAAAAGATGAATAGCTTTCAAATAGTCAAGACAAACCTTCAACTAGAAAATTATGCATCTATGAAAGCTCAAAGACACACGGCTTCACACATTCTTCAAGGATTTAACATAAGAACTCATGCTAAAGACTTAATTAAACCTTAGAAGTCCCTATTACATCACGCTTATGATACACTCATAAACTGACAAACAATCTGTATCACTGAAATGAAAGTAAAGTGAATTTAAATCACTTATTGCATTATGAAATGAAAGCTCTCTTCATAATGTAATTGCAAATGCCACAATACTGTCATGAGGATGAGATTTTGTGTGATTTCAAAAGGATTTCTAATGTAAGATTGCAACAGGAACATAGATAACTATTTGAAAATATCTCAAAATGACAATAAACATAACAAAGTTCATGATTAACACTAATTACTCAAGATTTTTCAGAATTTGATCAACAAGGGAAAGTTTGTTTACAATCTCAAAGTTTTTTCAATGGCTATACATCTGCAACCATCTTGACATGATCAATCTTAAAAGACACACAAGAAGTAATTGGTTTCTCAAATAAGTTCTCTCAGAAAATGGCTTCTCTCGGCTTTCTCTCCTTTTCTTTTCTTTGACAATTCTCAGAAAATTTTAACCCCCCTTTTGGCATGATTTTTTCATGCTTTTATATCACTCTCTTCACTTCAAATATTTCCCCCCCAAAAAACAAGAATATTCTCAGGAATACTTTCTGTTACAATTTTTTTCTAGAAGATACCACTTATGAGCTTCATTCTATAATTCCAGGTGTATGAAACATGAGTCTTTTCAATGTATTCCACTTGTGTCTGACTGGGATGTCCGGTCGTCACCTTTGGCAGGCTACTTGAAACTTTCCCCTCCACTTTTGATTAAACAATCATTTCAAATGATCACTGAGCATCTCCAGATGCTTTTGACATGATGCACACCTACACTCATCTCTCAAAATCCTTCTTGGGCTCAGTGCACTCCACTTCACGTCTTACTGGTTTAAATGCCACACATGGTGTTTGTCAAATCTTACTGAACTACCAACTCTGTTCATTTTTAATTCCTCTCAAATCTTCAATCACCTCTGTGTGAACTGAGAAAAATCTAGTTTACACCATGGGAAATATTTTATTAACACAGGGCCAAATGCATCCTTCCACCTATAAAGCCTGGTATTTCCTCACTGTTTGCACATGTTTCCTTTCTTGTTCTAAACATAAGGAATCAAATCAAGAAAATGGTGAAAGTGCTTGTAGCTCACAACCTGAAAGAGATTTCTTCAGAAGACCTAAATCAGATTTTTGATTTGAGTGGTCCTGATGAAGCTTTTGTCAGGGCTTTGTTCAATGTAGAATGTGTGGGTGATACCAGAGGACCCCTAACATACCGGAAAGTCTGGTTAGCACTTCTTTCTTGGTTAATCAGGATCAATCTTGTGTTCACATCCTTCCAGGTTATGTATTTCCATCTTTTTAGATGGGAACATATGAAGATGCCTGAGGACTTAAAGAAATACTGGGTTGAAAGGAGGCCTCAGGTCTCTGGGAAAACCCATTTTTCAGTGCCCCTTTTTATGCAATGAGGAATTTGTATCAAAAGAGATTCCCAAGGAATCTTATGTATTGTATGATAAATCTTCCATCGATACAGTGCCTACCATTTCCAACAAGGTGGATGAGTTGGAGAAGAGGATTCACTCCTTGGAAAAGAAACAAGTGGAAGATGTGTCCTTGCCACCAGGTCCAACGTCAACACCATCCTCGAGCAAGAGGAAGGGTGAAACACCACCTCAGCCTCCAATTATCATATCAGATGGAGAAGAGGACCAATCAATCTCCACTCGCTGCTTAAGGGCAGCACTCTCCCTCAGCCTGAGACATCAGAGGAAGGTTTGCAACTCAGTTATCTACACATTTGATGCATTGTGCTTCTTCCTCTGAGTGAGAATTTCTGGGACCCCAACCAATTCCTTCCCCGAGGGACAACCCACCCTTTTTGAGAAAATGGGAAACTGGAACCAGCTCAAGGCCTCACAATTCATCCAGCCAACAACATGTGGTGCCTGCCCCTCTTATTACTCCAAACATTCCTTCTCAAAGTAATCCCAGCAAGTCGACTCTTCACAAGGGGAAAGGAAAAACGAATTTCTTCTCAGGTGGTCTGGACCTTTTGGATTGGGTGTCATCTTGATTGTCTCCATTTTGGCTGTCTACATCTTTCCATCAAAATAAAATTGAGCTTGAGAAAATTATGAACTTCCCTAGGATGACTGTGGAGTCATTAATGGATATGGGTATGTCCAGGGAATTTTCCGGGTCAATCATCTTTATAAAAACAGCACAGGGCTCAGATGAGTTTGTGCTGAGAAAAAACAAACTTCTGAATAAACTTCCTTTGTTGGGAGGAGACTATGAGACCAACCTGAAAAATATTTGAGTGTTGTTCTCCCTTGATTGTCTCCATTTTGGCGTGTATACATCTTTCACTATCAAGGGCAGGGGCCCCTATAGAACCCTATCTTTGTTTTTCACTCAAATTGCAAGCAATACAAGAATATAATAGTTCACATGTCTATTCCAAGTATATGTGAAATTTTAAATCTAATCCACTATGAACTACTATATCTTTTTATCTTTCAATTGAAACAAAGAAACAATAAAATTTCAGAAAGATAATTACACTTTAATGCATCAGAAATATCACTTCACAATATCAGTTTAATGGAGTGTGAAAAAGAATACAAATTAAGGAAGAATGTGCTTAAGCATGCTTGTCATCTTTTGTGCCTGCATCTTCTTCCTCTTCATCCTTTTCTTCTGCATCTTTCTCCTCTGGTAGCCTTGCCATATAAGCATCATATCTCTGGAATAATTCATTTGTTTCATCTTCATTAGGTCCAATGTGGTGGTGGAAAATCAATGTTTTCCTCGCAATTGAATCCATACACTGGGCCATTTTTTGCTTATATTCCAGTGGCCTGGCTTTCAATTCCTCAATTCTATTCTCAACTTTCCTCATAGTTTCAATAACTTCATAGGAGAAGTCACTTGCCTAGATATTATTTTCAAAGGAGTCAAGTAAGAAATCAATTTTCAAATCCCCATAGCTCTTCTTGAATTTTTCTACCACCATATCCTCTAATCTCCGATCAATAGCATCAAGTGAATCATTGACCCAGTTCCTTTTGGCTTCAAGTTTTTTCTTGATTTCATTCAAGGTATCTAATCTGATCTTTGACAATTCTTCAAGAGCATACTGGCTCCCTTTGTACTCTATTGGTATGATGTTTTCTTGTTCAACTAGCTCATCACTAAGCTGGGTTATGTGGTCAAGTTTGGGGAGAGTTCCTTCCAAGTAAAATATCTCATTGTCACATTCTTCAATTATTCCATCAATTTCCAATAGTCGACCTTTGAGGTCCTCATATTTTGACCCTACCTCTATAATAGCTTCCTTTCCCTTCTCAGTCAAATGTTCAATCCAAGTGTCCACCGCTTGGACCTTCTTAACAACACTATTTATTTTATTTATACCCTCAGGGGTATTCAAATAGGCATCTGCTTGTTCATGACCAGTTTCCTTGTCAATTGTTGCAAACATGAGCTTAAGTCCTTAATTTGCTCCTTTAGTTCTTTTTTCGTCATTCCATCCTCATCAACCTTTTGTAAAAGATCACTTACTACTTCAGAAACTCCTTGCTTTAGTTGTTCCCTTGAAGGATTTCCCAAGGGAATAATCTGAATGTTGTAATCGTCAACAGTTATGTCTTTTCTTGTCTTACCCTCGAAAGGAGTTGTTATCTCTAAGGTCCTTGCTCTAGATGAATCAATATGAGTCTTTGTGATAGTCCTGGCCCTTTTTGGGGCTCTCACTATCTTTGGAAATGACAGAGCAGTAAGGTCAACCTCTTGCATAGGAAGAGTCTCTTCTTCAATTGAAATCAATTTGCTAATCCATCCCTTTTTCAAACTTGTTCCAGCTTTTGTTTCCTGTGGTCCTTGCTGGAATTTCTCAAGAACAATTACTATTTTCTTGGACATCTCCTATTCTTTTTGTACCAATGATTCTTTCTTTTCTTGGACATTTATCTCAAGGGTCACTATGCCAATTTCACTCTGTACTATTGATTCTTCTGGATGCCTCTTTTCCTGGTCTGGAATTTCAGATTGATCATCTTTAACCTGAGTTGTATCAATATTCAAAGGAAACTCTTTCACTACTTCTCCAGCTAAAACCATGGTGGAATAAATTTCTTCCCCTTCACCCTTTTGTATCAGAGCTTGGGCTATAGATTCCTTTTCTTCAGAAACAGGCTGAGTTACCAAACTACTATCTTCATGCCCTAATGATACCTCTGGCAATGTCATGGCAAGTTGTTCTACTGGAAGCAACTCCACCTTTCCCATTGAAAGCTGTGAGTTTCCACCAATAATGATTTCCTCATTAGTAATTGTATCTTGTACCATTTTCAGTCTTTCTTCAAAAGACAAATTTCCCTCTTGAGGAAAGTCACTAGTTTTGGTGACCTCAACAGAAATAGACACAACTTCATCTACTATCAAACCAGTATTAACATCCTTTTCAGCCAGTAATTCTGATTTATCCATTTCCAAAACCACTTGTTTTGGGGAAGACAAATTTATTTCCTGATTTCCTACTTCAGTTGTTAGTGCATGAGCATCCCTTTCTGATTCTTTACTTACCTCAATACTATCCACTGGTGTTAATATGGGTTCATCAACAGACAAACTAAGTGCATCCAACATGGATAATCTCTCACCAGCATCCACATCAATTACCTCAGTTTGTATATTTACAAATTCATGCATTGTTTCAACTGGAGGTGCATTGATATCCCTAACAAGTAGAGCTTCAGGAATTTTCATACCTGGAGTAACAAACTGACTGTCCACTAGATTAACTATAGTATTTCCCTGGGGAACTAGGTTCTGAGTACATTCCATTGCTTTTTCCATGAAGGGTGAAGGAAGGATCATAGGATTTGATTGCTCCACATGTGGCAATGATGCATCCTGTTGATTCTAGAAGATATTAGTTTTCTCCATTTCTGGGGGATCAATTACCCCATCCCTGTGTTTGAACTTTTTTGGTGTATGGGAACCCACTCTTATCAAGACTGGCTGATGGAAAATCTTGGGTTTTTTGTGTGTCCGCTCAAACATTTTCAAATCTGGTGTTGTTCTTTTTTCATCCTTGTGCATCCTAGGCTAAATGTGACCACTTGCAAAGGCCCCACTCATTAATTTTTCAGTACTATGTGGCCTAGGTGAGACACTTGGATGAGCCACCTGTGATGCTAGACCTTTCCCTTTTTCCTGAAGGGGCACTGCAAAAGTAATGGGAGCATTCTCCATAGACTTTAAAAGCATTTCTTCAGTCTTCTGCATGAGAACTGACACAGAAGTGCTAGTTCCACTAGCGGTCGATGTCCATTCATCAATGAATTCAGTAGTAGGTCTTTTAGTTGGCAATTGAGGGGCTTTTCCACCTAGTGGATCCATTTTTTTTGCATCCTCCCTCAGGGGTGGAATATCCTCACTCAGATTTCCCAATCTCCTGAAGTTGCTTAAGATCTTTGTGTTCTGGATTGACAGATCAATATTCTTTTGAGTCAACCAATTTATAGTTCTCCTCATAACATCAGTTATTCTCAAATAAGGATCATCAGATTCATCCACATTCCAGTCTGGAGGAGAAATGGGTTGATCCTCCACTTTCTGATCAATATAGAACCTGCTTATTGTGTGAGGATCATCTACAATCCCCTCTGGGATAATTGTAATTTTATAGTCAATTATTTGTGACAAGGTCATTCTGGAAAAGTCTCTTAACCTGACTTCTTCCTCATCTCTACAATTCATCTAGTAATCTTCAAAATGGGGCTCATGATCAAAGGTGTTTGCAATATTGGTGAACACCCATCTAATATCATAATTTGGCCTTGCCTCAAACTTGTCCATGTTAAATTTCTCCAATTCTTCACCAATCAGCCTAGCCTTTATGATGGAAGGACATGAATACCTTCCAATTCTAATGGGGAACTTGATATTTGTTTTATGCTTTCCAGCAATCAACTTATGTACAGGAGTCAATTGCCTTGCCAACTCACACAAAACTAGTTTGTCATCAACATACTGGGGAAACTTATAAGGCTTTCCTTCAAAACCACTGACTCTTATATATGTGAATTTCTTATACTGAATAAAGTAACAACCATATTCCAGAATTACACGTCTGGCCTGCTGAGAAATTTTGTATTGTCCCCATTCTGGTTCAAAAAGACAGATAATTGGTGCAAAAAAGGCATCATTTACTAACCTTACATTTCCACTCCAGTTAGCCAGTTGCAGTTGAGGGAAAATCTCATGCATTTGAAACTGCTTGAAATAGCATGTGGTGACAGTCATGGGAAATGTTTGTGGCCAACAACATTATAAATGAGGTATGTCATCATATAGAATTCAAGGTTTGCAATTTCTCCCATCTCGATTTTTGCTACCAGAGCTACCATGTGTTCATGAAGTGCATCTGCAATGAAGGTAGCCCAACAAATATTTCCTTTTCTCTCTAGGATAATCCACATGTATGTAGTCATCCATTCCTTAAATTCATTCGTAGTTTCTAGACCTACCATTCGGCTCAATAGTACAATAAGATCCTCTGCCTCCTCAGTAAACTGTGCCTTAACCAATTTCTTAGGGATTCTAACAGTTGTCTTTTTGTGAGGAGCCATTTTGAACTTATAAGTTTGGAAAAATCCTTCTTCTTTTCTTGATAATCAGCCAGAGCCAATTTAATGCCTATGGTGATTGGGGTTGTGATAATAGGAAATTTTAACATAATCCTGATAGCAACTGGTGTTAACGTCAATACTGCATCCCCACTTCCATCTAACACCTCCCTCTTTTCAGGATCATAATTCATGGCACAGTGCCATACTAACTCTGGGAAATGAACAGAAGGTGGGATGGCACCAGCTTCAGCAATGCGGCTTTCTTGAATCACTTTCAAAGATTCATTCTTATGGGGATCACTTAGCCTTTGGAGGAATTCATTTAAATCGGCACCCATTAAATCTGTATCTGTAATCTTATCCAGATTGCTTGTGATTCCTGACACAAGTGAGAATGAAGAGGGAAAAGTCTTCATCTTCGAAAAACCCTAGCTTTATCTCAATTGACCTTGCCGAACAAGAAGAAAACATAAGCATTTCAATCTCTTACCAGTTTTCATGAGCACCCGAGTAATTTGAACTAAAATAGTAATTTCTGCAATCCTTTGGTTCTCCAGTCGAATTCCACAATTGAAAAATGCAATACCTCGCAATAAGATGCTTTGATAGAAACAACAAGAACCAACAAACTAATCATAAATGAAGAATGCATTCGTAAACTTTAAACGTCCTTGATTTTTGAGTAAAAGCATTGATGGTGGCAGAAATAAATGCATTGCATCATCACCATTCATTGTACCCTTCTCAAATTTGAAAATGATCCGTATACATGGAGAAACCTTTGCTAATGCGAGCTTTGGGAGCCTTTTTTACAATTTTGCAATGTTTAACACTTTGATACTTTTGACAACTTTGACCCGCCCGTCTGCCTTTTTAATTTCAACACAGACGTGACACGTAACCATACCTTGATGTTATTGTAGATGCGAGTATTTTCTGTAATTTTACCTCCTTTTTTACATAAGACCCAAAAGTACAAGAAACCTCCGATGACCCACTTCTCTGCTTTCTTTAAAACCAAAACCATGTGTCCTTCTGTGGACCTCGGGGACCCTTTTTACATTCTTAACATTTTTTCTCCTTAAAGTGCATAAATACAACTATGCATCACATCCCCGCGTGTACACCTTCGGGGCGGAAAGAAAATTTTGTTTGTGCTAACTTTATGGTCATGAATATTCGAGAAATATTCATCGTGTCGCAGGACCAAAGTTGTAGTTTGTGAAATTCATAGGAAAATTGTAAGTTTGCAAATTGAACGTGCTTCACCGCACCAATTAAAATTTGCCACGTACAATAGACGACATAGCAAGAGAAATGGAGAAACAAAACATGATTGAGGAAAACCTTTACCAAAGGAAAACAATCCCGTTTCAGATAAAACCAGTCTGCTTCCAAAGGGAAAATTAAAAATAGCACACTCCATAACCAAACATTTGACCCAAAGGAGGAAGAACAAAAATATAAATGGGAAAATTTGAGAGCACCAGGCACAACCTATGGGAAAAACAAACATGAGAAGCATATAAAACAAGTGAGTCTCAACAAAATGGGTGAGATTATTATCGAGCACTGTAGTGGACATAGATTACATATACGATGTAGAAGGAGCACAAACATGCAATTGAGAAGCATTTGTAAGCTGTTGAATTTCATATTTGAGAGATATAATGGTGGATTCCACTTAAATTTATCTTAAAATAAATCATGTAGAATGTGGATTGAGTCCAATAAGGGTTTATTAGATGGAGGATCACTAGGGTCATTAGATAAAAGATCGAATATATGACTTATTTTATGTAGTGGTGTGTTGTCATCCAGATATATGGTGTCTAGCTATTGTTTGTAAAACAACCTAGTAATTGGGATATCTCTTAAGTAAATCAGATAAAGAAACTTGAGAAATATTGGGAGCCATGATAGATGAAAAATGAGGATCCTAAGCGTGAAAGCGGTCGGGTTCACCAAAATGATTAACTAAAAATGGAGTTATAGGGTAGTTAATCTAATCTAGAATGACATGTAAATACAGTAAATAAATATGAAAATGAACCAATAAACTAATCTAATGAAATTAGAAACCCTAATATGTAATAAAAACAAGGAAAAGACTTAGCTGATTCGGAGTAAGATCTAAATTGTGTCAAAAAGTGAGTAGAATAATCTAGAAGTAGGAATGACTGTGTAGAAACCCTGAAAAGAATGGATCTGGACTGATTCTCTAGATTTGGGGACCTAGAGAAGGACTGGGATGCCTATGGGCACTTTATTCTGTAGAATGGGTTCCCTGGTCTATGCAAAAAGTTTGGAACTGAGTTTCACACTTCTGTAGGCATTCTGAAACCCTCATTGTGTGTCGTATCAAATTTGTTGCACTGCCTCAAGTGTCACTAATAATCCTAGATGTATAAAGACCTATAAAAGACCAAATAGGAGTATCAAAACCCTAAATAAAGTAGAATACAAATGAATGGGCCAAACTGACCTCAGCTACCACAACAGTGGGCTTACTAACTTAGTGTTTCACTACATTTTAGAACCAAATGTAGTTCTGGTGTTTGTGTGCATCATGTGCCCTAGGTGTTCTTGTTTCAATCACTTTTTGTAAAGTAGAAAGCAATAACTATATGTAGAAAATGTAAAATAATGTGTGCATGGAATATAATAGAATCCCTCCCCCTATGCTTGTGTGATGCAGATGAACCAACCTTGTCCTTGTGATGGAACTAATGGATGTAAATGATCTCCAAATGGATGCAACTCTAGGTGGATGATAGTAGTGACTAGTGCTTGGTCCCTCATTATGGCCTCATAACTTTATATTTATAGGGTTCTCTTGATATAATTTCATAATTAACCCTAAAATGGCCAACCACCAAAAATGAAGACATAAAACTGCTAGAAAGAGCCCAAAAAGTGGCGGGAAAGTTGAAAATGGATCGTGGCACTCTTGGTAGAACTAGGACACCAATGAGTGCCCAAATTAAGACTAAAATAATGGAAGATGACCAAAGCAGACTAGGCATGTGGGTGTAAAAGGTTGGTAATGATGAAATAAAATAAAATAAGATGGCCAAAGGAAGGGGGTTAATTAGTACTTTTTTCACTCAAAAACCTTCTAAATAGTAGTATGATACCGGGACTAAATAATGTCTAAAGTGCATGATATTATGTCTCCACCTATTCATGAGATATAAGGTAAGAGGAAAGCTCAGATATGTTGTTGAGGATCCTCCTTACTATAAAATTTAATAAAGTTTGGAAGCTCCCAGTGAGGAGGATAAACTTTGTAAAGCACAGATGGGTGAATAGGTTCATTACATATTTGTTCATATGATAGTGTAGTTTTTGGGCCCATGAAAGTGGCTTCAAGACTAGATATTTGGTTTATTAAATCCTAAAGGGAATCATTTTATGGTTTTTGTTGTGTGCTAGATGAGGATGAGCCAGGTAGATTAAATGAAAATTGATTGGGTTGTTGATGTGGTTGGTATTTTTGTGGGATATTTTTCTAGAAATAAATGTTTTGCTGGGGAATATTTGTAGGGATGTTGTAAGAGGGTTGTGAGACTAACGGTTGTGATGGATGGATGTAATGATACTGGAGATGGATAGATGTATCTAGAAGAGGTTGTGATTGTAGTTGTATGTGTTGAAAAGGAATAGATGCTTGCATGAGAGGTTGTGAATATTGAGGTTCCTATTGGAAGGGTATGTAAGTGAAGACAAGGGGTTGTGATTTTTGTGGGATGTTCTGAAGAGAAATAGAGGTATGGATAAAGGGTTATGATGGTTGTGGTAAATATTAGAAGAAGGAAAGCAATTTTGATGGTTAAGGTATGTGATGTGAAATAAGTGGGTTTGATGACTGTTTGAAATGAGATGGGTACTAGAAATAATGTTAGTGTTGATTAAGGGTGTAGATACAGGGATATACATAGTAATGTTTTAGAGAGGTGGTGTGATTTTTTGAGAGGGTTATGGTTGAGGAATTCTAGTAGGAATGATGACAGAACTAATGGGAGGTGTTTGGATAGTAGAGGAAGATGGAGGGGTTTGTGTGGATGGAGAAACATTTGTGTTATTTTGAGGTGGTATGGAAGTAGTTTAGGGGTTGGGTGAAGATATTGGTTTTTGAGTGTTCATGTCTTGTGTGGAAATCATGTTAAGGTAAAAAGTGATGACATGAACTGAAGACAAAATATTAGATGTTTTTGATTGGATACTAGTAGGATAAGAATATATTTTATGGATGACTTGTTCATGATTTCGATAAATGAGATGGGAAAAACTACATGAAGGATCGGGTATATAAGGGGGTGGTTTAGGTATCGATGGTTGAAGGTGGACACCCCTAGTAGTAAGATATTCATCAAGAGAAATGGGGTTTGAATCTAAGATTTCTAAAAAGATAGGATCCTCACTATTAAAGAAGTGGGGATTGAAAGTATCAAGTATCTCAGATGAAGTAGAATAATTGTTGGGTGAATGTGGCTGTTCTTGATTTTATGGTCAAGGTGATAAATCAGTCGTTCATTCCTCAATGAAATGTGAGGAATTTTCAAGATGGGTTTGAATATTTTCAATGGATTGTTGGAATTTTTCTGTCATTTTTTGGAGGTTTGGATACATGATCGTTGTCTTATAAGAAATATAAAAACAAAAAAATCAACTAATGAAGAATAAACAAATTATTTGATTACAAACATAAGATAAATCACGTAGAATAATCTTTGATTATCTTGATTAATTTAGAATAAAATTAAAATGTGTAAAATGACTAATAAGGTCCTAGGAAATGGCCATTCAAGGATGGTTTCAGGTAATGTTTAAGGATGTAGTCCTCGATATACCTAAAGGTTCGTGAGGCCCAAATCTATGTTAGTGATGGTATGAGGCCTAGTATTAGGGTCTACCCCCTCATTTCATGTTCCCATAGTGATAAGGGAGTCAAGTGCTTAGCCAATATACCAAAAATCAATTATTTATACTCGAACAGAACACCAAGTTGGCTTCCCTATTGGGTGATGAAATCCCATTAGTTTCACCTGGGTAGGAATGTTTCAATTTAGTTAATGTGTTATATGATTTTGTTGTGTGTCAGGGAGATTAAGTGGATGCAATATATTAACCTCCTAATTAAATTATGTGATCAAGCATGATGCAAGGTTATTTTTAATCCTAAAAGAATGATTGATTTTTATGAGGACAAACAACAAAATGCAATGCTTGAAAATGAAAATAAAAGAAGAGGACTCACCTATGAAATGCTTCCTTTTTAATTTTTTAAATTTTGATGTTTTTTAGTAATGCAATAATGTAGCAAAAAAATCCACCAGAGCAGAGACTTGCAAAAAGGTTAGCAAAAGACAAAAAATAACAAGAGAAAATGACATGTTAGAGGTTGACTGATTGATTAATTAGAAGTAATCACAAAGATGGTCGTTGATTAGTAGGAATCGCTTGCCATTCACCTAAATCACTGGCGATTTGACTGGATCGCTAGTGATTATAGAGACGAAGGCCCTAAAATGAATTTTTAATCAAATTTAAATGGAAGCAAAAGGGACTAGGGTCCCACTAAGCATGCCATATTTTTTAGATAAATTATTGATTTCCTACTTTAAATTATTGAAGTGAAATAACAAAAAAATTGACCTCAGAATACGGCGGGGTTTATTGATACCCATGAGTGTGAATTTCATTGTTGAATGTTGATTGAAGTTTTTACATCTAAATGAGTGTAAAATTCTGTCTATCCCAAAAAATAATCTGTGATCAAATACACTAAACTGAAAGGATTAGATAAATGGATAAATGGATAAATGATTTGCTCAACAAAGGATGATTTTGGGCATCTAAAGGGACTTCCATGGAGTATGTAATCTCACTTTGTAACAATTAAGTGAATTGATAAAGATAATGATAACAATAGATAATAATAGACAAATGAAAAATGGATGCAAAGTTCTAGAACTCAAGGTTGAAAGGAAGGTCCTGTGTAGCTTCAAATGTGGCCCAGGAAAGTGTGGATGTGATCTGAATGGACTCAAATTAGTCATACAAAAATTCCTCAGTCTCTTGTTGGATATAATGGAGGGACTTGATTTGATTCTCGATATCTTGTTCATTGATGACAAATTAAATTATGCACAATATCAGCTCGTGTAGGATGTTGTACTATTCCTAGAAAAAAGGTGTTGGACTATGGGGGGATCATAAATGCTTGTAATCAGATGCTAACATGAAGTAATTTCCATCTAACAAAGAGCCATACTTGGAAAAAACATGTTAAATGCAAAGAGAAATTGATTAAAAGATAGATTTTGATAGGAATCATTGGCAATTTAGGCCAATCACTGGAAATTAGGGTGAATCATTAATGATTACTATGGAAATTGATAGTTTTGCTAAAAACAATGATTAAGGCTCTAAAAATATGTTTTAAATTATTTTTTAGGCTTCTTATGAATTATTAAAGCTAAACAAATATGGAGGAATACCTTTTGATGGATGTGGAGCTAAAATATGCCTCAAATCTACAATGGGAGTGAGCTAAATTATTGAGTCGTCTTGTCACATTTCTTGAAGGCTGAATGATGGAAAATGATTGTAAAAAATTTGTTGTAAATGGTTGATATTGATGCCTGATGATATCTGAGTGTTTCCTAGATGTTGAGAAGTCTAAGAGCTAAATGTGGGCATGAATGATGAAATTCTAAACATTTTGGAGAGAGAGCATAAAGGTGATATTTATAAATGCTAGCAATTAGGTATAATCGTCGGTGATCCACTTTTTCCGGGGAAAGTTCTTGGAAAGTCGTTGAAACCACTTTTAAACAAAGTTTTTTGGTTTGTGATATGGGTAAATGGTTAAGGGGAGGTTGAGGATGAGTTGTAGAGGTTAAAATGTGGTAAGAAAATAGGTTTGAATGGTTTTGAAATAGTTAGGATAAATTTTGGATAATTAGGTGGTTTTTAAGAGGGATAAAATAAGATTTTACAGTTATAAGTGGTATTTACGGGATGTGGGAAGATATTTACATGGAGTAAATATTGTGAAGGATTTTAGACTTAGGATAAGTTTTTATAGATTAATTAATGTGACTAAATGACTTTATTTGATTTAATATTATTGTGAAGATAGTGTATGTGGTGAGGGAAATTAGTGGTGCTAATTTTAATTATCTACATCGATAACGAAGAATATTGTAGGGACAATTTTAGGCTCGACTTGTATTAGGTAATGTGAACGTGCTTAAGCATGGGCAAGTAGTCAAATCGTATCCATGAATAAGAGTGTAATTATTAGCAATTAAATTATCTATAATTCCAATTTGTTTTAAAAGGGAGGGAGTACGTAAATTGGTAGTGGAACCATTGTCAATGAGTACATGTTTGATACAAATGGTGCCAATGATAGAAGTGACAAGAAAAGGTGCTCAAGGATTGTCAAAAACAGATGGAAAGATGTCCTTATCACTAAACGACATAAAATGTGGTAGATTTTTGAGAGACTAAATGATATGTGTGAAGGCCACCCAAGAATTAATGTGGATAGAATGAAGGGTGGCCTCTAATGTATGAAAAAAATCAGGTACATTGCGTAGTAAATCATAGAGATATATCTTGCCTGGTTTATTCTTAAGTTGCTCGATGATATCAGATCCTTTAGAAGTGGTAAGAGGAGCCACAGAAGTGATAGGTGGTGGGATAGAAACATGATGAGCCGTATGAGGGTGAGTGTGGTGAGTAGTTACTACATTGATAGTTAGATCATACCTATCCATAATAAATCAAGGAGGATGTTCAGTATGAACTTGCATCAAATCAGTAGCAATAATAACCATGTTAGAAACCTTAGTTTGAGAGAAAGAAGGATAAGAAGATTAATCCAAGAATTGAGAAGAATAAAACATACTCAAAAGGTAGGGATTGAATGGTCGGGTTCACCAAATGATTTAACAAATATTAGAATAAATGTTAAATTCTAATTACAGAGTTACAATGAAATGATATAACAATAAAGTATAGATTTGACCTAAGCAATAGGCAATTAAACTTGAAACCCTAAGCAATTTAAATACTTAAATTGCACTAATTATCCTCTTTCTCGCAAATCGATGACATATTGTCAATATAGCACATTTCCTCTTCTATCACCATTAATTAGCTACATTACGCTAGTTAATTAACTCTTCTATCCAACAATGACGCCAATTAATGACCTTCCGTTAATCAGCTCCCCTTTCTATCTAGATTAATTAATTATTTCTAATTAATTAAGCTCCCCTTTCTATCTATATTAATTAATTATTTCTAATTAATTAATCCCCCTTTCTATCTAGACTAATTAATTATTATTAATTAATTAGCTTCCTCTTCCATTAAATCAATAAATCATCATTTATTTGATTAAATCCCTCTCATAGTCTAAATCATGCTAATTATTCCTCTAAAAAGCTTCTATAAGCTTGCACACCTATTAATTAATCACTTTGGTTAATTAATAAAGCCCCTCAAACCCCATGGGTCACTAAAGGACAAACTAAACTCTCCTAAGGTTGACTCAACCCTTTCTAAACCTCTCCTTATCCACAACTAACCCAACCTCTCCATTTATCCCACATGAAGGAGGATGTAGAGATTCTTCTATCCATTGGGCTATATAAAGAGCCCTCCTCCTACCTTTACACTTACACCTTTACACACCTAAATGAGCATAGAGCCTAAGCTATAGCCATTTTATCATCTTAGAGCATTATTCATTGGAGAAGCTAGCTACTTTCATTTCTTGTATTCATCCATCCAATTTTTTAAGTCATATGGGGATATGTCAAATGGTCTTGTAGCCATGGATTGACAAGACTCCATTCTTGAAAACCTTGGGATTCAAACATACAATCAAACCTTTGATTGCTAAGGATCTAAATAGGTTCATTTCATTTGATTAGCATTCAATAGAGATAGAGATTAATGGATTAACATGTTAGTTTGAATATTTTTTTCATGTTCTAATGCAAGGATGTTAGTAGATTAGTCTTGCTTAAGCTCTAAGCATGATGGTGCATTGATTTTGATTTAGCTTTGTTTTAGGACTACTAGGTGTTAGTTCTAATTCTTTTTGCATTGCTAACAAATACATGCACACATTTGGCATGCCCGGTGGGATGGGTCCTTAGTCCCTTAACATTCTAGTTCAAATTTTATTGTTATTTCAATTTTTGGCTAACCCTTGATATACACATGTGTGAAATAATGTTAAATTTCTTATGATTTTGCTAATATTACATGTGTTGAGTCTTGTTTAGGGCTTTAATTTTGATGGGTTGTTGTCAATTTTGAGCTAACATACAAAAATTTGACCTTTTTGAGCTTTTTATGTTTTTGCTAATATTTTGTGTCAAATAATGTTAAAAGGGAGCACTAACTTTGCATGTGTTGAGTCTTGTTTAGGGGTTTAATTTTGATGGGTTGTTGTCAATTTTGAGCTAACATATCAAAACAAACCTTTTGAAGTTGTTTATGTTAAAATGATGTATTTTTGACGTCACCTAGGAAAGGGAGTGCACACATCATTCTGTAGTGCAGCATAACTCTCACTATGTTTTATTTACATAGGGTGGCGCAGGTACCCAAAACCTAGTGCAGGCACCCAAAACACCATGCACACAGCACCTTGGCGCAAACTAGTGCATGTGCACACACCTTGGGTATGGCACACACACACCTTGTTTTCTTTGTCATTTTTTTTACACTCAGGTGCACAGGCACTTCTCAAATCCTAGAGGCAAGCATCTCCACAAATCCACGTGCATACACCAAAGGCATGTGCACACGCAAACTGTGTTCATTAACAATCTTCCAGAGGCCATAACTTTTGCTCCCGAACTCGAAACGACTCCATTTTTGTTGCGTTGGAAAGGTATTGAAGAAAACTACACAATGGAAACATAAATTTGGGGTTTTGAGTTACCAAAAATTTAAGGTTTTCATTTTTAGTAAACTACTCATTTCTAACATGTCTAAATGCTTTGGAAAATTTGGTCTTTGATGTTCTAACACCTTGCAAGTTTTATTTTGAATCTAATTTCTATTTTATAGGGTTTTTTTACATGTTTGATGGTGATTTGACTTGTTTAAAAGGTTAATGAATTGCATGTTTAATCATGAGATTAGAGTCATGTATGCTCTTCCCTCACACCTTTTAGGTGATCTTGGGAATCAGAAATGATTCTATGTCTCTTTTTGTTTTGAAAAATGCTTGTTCTTAAAAGAATGAATGTCAAAGTTGGTTAAAATGAACAAATACTGCATTTGAACTAAGTTTTTTTTTCCATTTTTGATTTCATAGTTGGATTCTATGTCACGTATGCTCTTCTCTTGCATCTTAGGACGATCTTGAGAATCAGAAATGATGTTTTATCCTCTTTTGTGTTTTTGGAAAATTACTAATCCATTGTGCAGAACCAAAAATGCTTGTCAAAGAAAGGTGGAGTTGAAACAAAATTAAACTACTAATACAGTTTCCGTGCAGGTTGCCAAAAGGTGTTCAAGCAAACCACATCCAATTAAAAAAGATAAAAAACACACCACAATCAACACACTGTATTTGCAGGTTTGGATAAGGGTACGTCCCATCCACTTAAAACTAGGACATAACCCCTTTGGCATAAGCCTTAAGCTACAACAATGGGGGTGGTCCTAGGAACCCCAAAGTAGTCCACGCAAGAGGGAACCTTGTGGATGAAATGGGAAGTGCTCCGCACAACCTACTTGACTAGTTTTACCATTTGTGAGATTTAGCGTCACAAGTTATCTGTATGGCGACCCCAGTGAGAGTACATGATGGATGCATTTATTTCCCACTGTGCTTGAAGGGGGTAAAGTAAAGCTGAGATACTCCCAAATTAGTCAGTGTGACTTTTTGGGTAAATCGAGCTCGCTTAAGATAACTTGTGACACCTAGTTGAGTGAACCACCTAGGAAGATATCTTTGAACAAGAGCCAACTTGGACCACATCAAATCCAATTTTAGTTGAGAGATATTGTTCAACACGAAATGTGTGAAGTGTTACTTTTTCTTAGTTTTTCACTTGCCCTAAGGTGAGGTGAAACTCTACCGAAGTGAGGCCAAACATTTTTCAACCCCAATTGATCTACTTCCTTCACTTTCTTTTGACACTTTGTTGATCAAAAGAAGAGTGACTACCTTTGTGTTATCAATTGATTGTTTCACCACTTTTTTGTCCGTTTACGCCCATCCATGTTTGCGGCTGGGTTGTTAAACATCTAAAGTGTGTGGAGATGTTTTCATATCATTGGTAGCCTTTTTGATCTTGATACCCAAGTCAAGATCATCATCATAGTTAGGCTTGATTCATCACTTTGATTCTCCTTTGAATGTTATCTTGTTTATATAATATCACTACAATTTTGGTATTTACGTCTTGTTTCTTATAAACTTGACCTAAATATCTATATGATAAGGTTATGCTATATACACTTTAACAATTCCTAGGTATACTATCGCTTTAGTTTGATTTCAATTATTACCTTGATTTTGAAAAGTGTTAAGTGTTACCACTTGTGTGTGTTGTATATCAATATCATCTTGATATAATACCTTACTTTCTCGTAAAGTTTGGTTAACATATCTTGGTGAAATTGTTGTGTCGTTCACAATCGTAACTGACACTTTTTGGAGTAGAGGTCTTGATTGAATTTGGGCTTGCTTCTAGTATACCTTGCTTGGAGGTCACGTCAACTTCTTGTTATTACTTACGCCTTGTTCATTTCTTTGAACTTGACATAAGTAGGGACATTTTGTTAATCATCTTACAACACCAACTATTTTGATTGGAAATAGACTCAGGAAGTACTCCATTTGATTGATTGGTTTACAAAAAACTTTGTGTGATTGTGTCTCATTTGTCACATTGACTTATCCATTTCAGACAATCACTTTGATCCATTGATTCTTTATCATTCATTATTCTTTGGTCATTAATTTGGCTTTGTGTTTTGAACTTGCGTGATTGTTCCTTGTGTTTATCCATCTTATAAATTCATTTCTAGGACAATATTTTGGGTCTTTGATCCTCTTGATCTTCTTGTTTTTTCCTAAGTTCATGATCATTTTTGAACACATCTTTCAAACCTTGGCAAAAACATTCAAGCAACTTTTGCATCAATCAAACATTGGAAATATTTCCTTTGTATCCTTTATGTTGCTAAAATTTTGATCAATCCTTTGACATTTACGCCTTCATCCCTTGTTGGATTATCAATTTTGAGTCCTCACGATGTATGTTTTCCTTAGCTTCCCTTTTGGAAAATCACACAAGCATCACCATCTTTATGAAATGTCTAGTTGGTTGTCGTTATGCTGCCCAAATCAACATGAAACCTTCTTCACTTTGAAGAAGTTTGATCATACAATTTAGGTCTAGACCTTTGAACCCAACACATGCCAACAATGACTGATTATCGCAAGGTCCCTTATACATATGACAATAAGGAATCAAATTTTTGGTGTTCACATCAAAAGATGCCCATCATGACCAAACCTCGTTTGGTTCTTCGTGCTAGAGAACCCATTCGGGTAACCCATTCCCCACCTTCATCTCATAGTCGGTGGTATGGTTTGGACACTTCTGATCCAAATTATTATTTGAGTTCCCCCCACTCTTCTTCTAATTCTAATCCAAACATTTCCTCTTCTTCTGAGGATTCCAATCCAAATATTTCCTCTGACTCTTCTGATGATTCAGATCCAAACTACTATTCAGATTCATCTAATTTGATTCCTAAGTCCTAAGTCTCATGGTCCTCCCCTTCTTTGTAGGACCTCTATTATCAGTCACCTAAACAATGTTCTCCTCCTCTAAAGATTTGTGTCACCACAAATTATCTTCATCATTCATCTAATGTGACTCCTACGTCATGGTCCTCCCTATCTTTGCAGGACCCTCTTCATCATACATTTAATATGACTCCTATGTCATGGTCCTCCCTTTCTTGCAGGACCCCTTTTATCATTCACCTCAATGACGTCTTCTTCCTTTGAAGATACGCGTGACTCCAAATCCCTCCAATCAAACATCTAATACAATTCTTGAATCGTGGTCCTCTCTTTCTTTGCAGGACCCTTGTTATTATTCATCCAATGCGATTCTTGAATCATGGTCCTCCCCTTCTGCGCAAGACCTTCATCAATCACCCCTATGAAGTCTTCCTTCTTTGAAGATTCGTGTGACTCAAAGTCCTTCTAGTCAAACATCTGAATTGACCCATGCATCACAATCTGTAGACTTTGGACTTAATCCTACTAGTTTACAGATGATATACCATCATATAGGTAGGTCCACACCACCTTCTTCTACTCCTGAGACATCTAGCTCCACATCTTCTTCGTCCCCCATGTCATCTTCTTCTATCAATCATCATCAAACATCTTCTAAGTCTTCCACACCAATTGAACCTCTTTCTTCCAATCAACCCCTGGTGGTCGATCAACAACTCATACCGATTGATCTCTTTCAGAATGAAGAAACAATCAGGGCATTTATAGGGGCACATGAAGATATTCCTTTAGCAGATTACGAGCAAGGATTCTCTTTAGACTTTGATGTGTCCACATATTGTGAGGAAAAGGTTGATTCCTTTTATCAAGAAATAGAGGAAGAGCCTCAGATCATGCAACTTGATCCTCCTCTTATTCTTCCATCTTCACATTCTTCATTATGTGATGAAACTCCTAGGTCTTGCATTGATCCATGGCCTATCTTCTCATCACCCAATCACTCTTTTTCTATCATAATTCCTCAATCACAATCTCTTATGGGGTCAACACCAAGTAGCCCTTCATCTTCATCTAGGTGTGGGTCACCTTCTAGTAGCCCTCCCTCTGCTATTTGTGGGACATTTTTGAGTAGTCCACTATCTTCTATTCTTGGGGCATGTCCAACTAGCCCCTTGTCTTCTATGTATGGATCACCCCTGGGTAGTCCATCATCTTCTATTCTTGGGCCACATCCTAGTAGCCCATCATCTTACATCTATGGGTCACATCCTAGTAGCCCTTCTTCTTCTATTCTTCATTCTTCTATTCTTGGGCCACATCCTAGTAGCCCTTCATCTTCTGTCTATGGCTCACCTCCTGGTAGCCCATCTTCTTCAATCCTTGGACCGTATCCTTTTCATCCATCACATTATTCTTCTACCAAATATTGTGGCAAGCCCACCACCTTTCCTCTCATCAATTCTAAACATCCACATTCTTCTCTCACTTCTCAGGATCAGACAAGTCAAGCATTAGCTTATAAGAAATCCAGACATGTTCTTTATCAAGCTAAGATCAAAACTCTGAAGAGCTCCAAAGCTCCCAACAACTCAAATGATTATAAAATTCAAAATCAAACGTGATTCCAGAATGCACACCAACGTACCCATCAAGTATGGTGCAAAGTGCAAAAACCTATGGATAGGGAACTCAAACTCCCACATATGAAACCCATGTTTCAAAACAAATCACAGTCATTTGTTGAGTGTGAACTCACCACGATCATCGAGATCGGGGATAATATCACTCTTGATAAACAAACGTGCTTAGTCTCCCTTATCAAGGAAGTCACACACATCGTTGTGGGATCCTATCATGCAGATTGACATTGTTGGTCCTAACTTCCAAAAAAAAAAAAAATAAAAAAAATCATAAAACAGTTCAAAAATACAAAAAAATGAGAAAACATTAAAACATTACAAAAACAAAATCAAAGGTACAAAGATCAAACATTGCAATCAGGTATTACATACACATGGATGTTCTTTCTTCCCTTTCTTTCATATTCCTCTACAAGTCATCCACCATTTTCATCCCTTTGATGTTATTGTGGTTAGCCTATTCACACACATTTTGTGACATTTATCTCTATGGTATCCATTTGACCTTGGTCTTTCATAACCTTGGTAAATTAAAGAATGAATGACCTCTTAGAGATTCCTATCACTATTCTCATCTAATAAACTTGTTGGGAAGAAATTTTGGGCGTATTTGTTGACACTAGCCAATGTCATCATCACAATCACTTCCACATCCTTCCATCAAGCCATCAGTGGTTCTTAACCCCTTGTCAAACAAGAGAGCTGAAATAAGTTTTCAGAAAGCAAAAGAATCAAAATCAATCAATCAAAAAGAAAAAGCTAAAAGAAAAATCAAATTGATATATAACTCTCTCTTGGGGTATTTCCAATAATCTCTACCGGGGCTATGGATGCCTGACTGGTAGTAGAGAAATGTTGTGATTACAATAAAATGTATTTCCATTGGGGCTATGGATGCCTGGCTGGCAAGTGGAGCAATGTACGACTCTCCTTCCACAATCCATTCACAAATCACCTTTCAAACTAAATCATTCCTACACATTGGCTAGTGTCTTCACTTGTTGTCTATCAACTCTTTCCTTCAAGAGGTAATTCATTTCCATGTGCACACATGGAATCTCGATGAGTAAACAGGATTAGTAGTTACCAACTGTTGCTTTTTGGACCTTATTCAAAATCTTGCTTTAGCGCATGTCTTATCTCATGATTTGTGCCTTGGGCTAATCACTTTTTCATCAACCACCTTCTCAATACTTTCATAGCATCCTCCTTGTTCTTCAAAAATCATTTAGAACATCCATGTGTATAGGATGTCCTCTTTTCCATGTTTTTGGACACCTTTGTCCCCCTTTAATAAATCAATTTCTACTTCCTTTCTCTCATGTGTTTCTTGGCCAACTTACGTTGGGGGCATCCTTGCTCCCTCATGATTGAACCTATTTTATATTGGCCTTGATCCCCCTTCTATCTGTGAAGATTTTGTCTTTGAATACTCCCACCTAATCATTGGGGCATATCACATCTTCACTTTCTCATATGTGTGGCATTCTTCCCTTGTACATCCCATCTATCGTTGGGGGCATCCATGCTTCTTTGTCTTCCTGTACATAGCTTCAGAAAACTTATAGAAAATCACAAAAACATTCAAATATGTTTTGAGAAAAATAAAAAACAATATAAATCATCCTACAAAACATCACTCTTTGGTTCTCGCCTGAGCTTGTGTGTGACTCGTGGATCATCTTGATCTACCTCCATCAACAAAGTTGGTTTTCTTACTATGTCTGTACTCTGGGGCACAATGAGTTGCTTGGTACTGTTTCATAGTGCACGATTACTTTTCATAGGACCCAAGTGTCCTCTGTTATTCCCCTTGCATGTATCCTTGCTTGGGGCACCATCTTTTAACCCTTGTTGTTAATTCACACAGGTCAGAATCAAAGCTTGATAACAAAAACATTACATTATGTTTCTCTGTTAGGTTAGCTTGTTTACTTTCTCGTATTGCATTGCATTATGTATGTTGCAAGGAGTTAGGCATCTTTTACTTTCTCGTATTGCATTACATTTTGTATGTTGCATGGAGTTGGTGTTTTCAGCAATGGACAATTGTTCGTAGTATGGATTTTCATGTCATTCTACTTTTGTCGTATGCTTATATTTTTAATAAGGACCGATGACGTAGATCTTTGGCAATATGATGACAATAAAGTTGTTTCAATACACTGGATGAAATCTTGCTCTTTTTCTTTCCGTCTTCATTCCTCCTCTACATCATTCTCCTATCAACACTATTCTTCTTATTCACCTGGGGCATCCTGCTCCTACCCATTCTTCTATCCATTTCTCTCACCTTTTTTGATCGTCGATCGCCTTCTTTCATCACCCCATCGACACTCGAGGGGGCATCTCTCACTTCTACTAATTTTTCTTCTACGCCTTCAAAATTTATCTGTCTACTATCTTTGAAGTGGCGTCACTTACGCCACCCCAAAGAGGGGAAAATGTAGACACCTATAATTTAGCTTGAGCAATTTAAATACTTAAATTGTGCTAATTATACCCTTTCCCACAAATTGATGACATATCGTCAATATCACACATGTTCTCTTCTATCACCATTAATTAGCTACGTTACGCTAGTTAATTAACTCTTCTATCCAACAAATAAACCAATTAACAACCTTTCATTAATTAATCTCCCCTTTCTACCTAGACTAATTAATTATTATTAATTAATTAAGCTCCCCTTTCCATCTACATTAATTAATTATTTCTAATTAATTAATTCCTCTTTCTATCTATTATTAATTAATTAGCTTCCTCTTCCATTAAATCAATAAATCATCATTTATTTGATTAAATCCCTCTCATAGTCTAAATCATGCTAATTATTCCTCTAAAAAGCTTCTATAAGCTTGCACACCTATTAATTAATCACTTTGGTTAATTAATAAAGCCCCTCAAACCCCATGGGTCACTAAAGGACAAACTAAACTCTCCTAAGGTTGACTCAACCCTTTCTAAACCTCCCTTATCCACAACTAACCCAACCTCTCCATTTATCCCACATGAAGGGGATGTAGAGATTCTTCTATCCATTGGGCTATATAAAGAGCCCTCCTCCTACCTTTACACTTACACCTTTACATTCCTAAATGAGCATAGAGCCTAGCTATAGCCATTTTATCATCTTGGAGCATTCTTCATTGGAGGAGCTAGCTACTTTCATTTCTTGTATTCATCCATCCAAGTTTTGAAGTCATATGGGGATATGTCAAATGGTCTTGTAGCCATGGATTGACAAGACTCCATTCTTGAAAACCTTGGGATTCAAACATACAATCAAACCTTTGATTGCTAAGGATCTAAATAGGTTCATTTCATTTGATTAGCATTCAATAGAGATAGAGATTAATGGATTAACATGTTAGTTTGAATTTTTATTCATGTTCTAATGAAAATATGTTAGTAGATCAGTCTTGTTCAAGATCTAAGCATGATGGTGCTAGGTGTTAGTTCTAATTCTTTTTGCATTGCTAACAAATGATGCTTAGAGCTTAGTCCCTTATTATGGTCTCACAAATTTGTATTTATATGATTACCTTGTTTGAATTTTGTAAGTAACCACTAAAATCCTAACCACCAAGAAAAAAATATGCCCAACAGCTAGAAAAGATCCAAAAGATGTGAGAAAGATATAAAGAGGTCAGGGGTACTTAGACGCTAGTGTCCAGACTCAGAAAATCTGAAATGACGAAGGCCAAATTGGGCAGCGGGCTGAGTAAGACCAAGAAGGAAACTGAAAAGAAATCAAAGAGGCCAAAGATAGTGTTCAATCAGTAATTTTATCGCTTAGGAATCATATAAATAGTATTATGTGATTAGGACCTAGAAATGTGCCCAAAATGCATGATTTAGTGTCTACAGGATTCTTCCAATGCTCATATTCATCAAATCTCTACACCTCATGATCAATCTAGTTCTAATCCCTCACAAAATAAATGTTATACACATATCATGCATGATACATGTGCACATGCAAGTGAATTCAAATTAATACAATAAAAAAGCATCAATTCAAATTAAGACGCATGGTTAACAACACGATATTCTATCAGAGCTACTCAATAATCAGTTAATCACTTTATTACCCACTCAATACTACCCTCTCTATCAACTTCCAAAATTCAAAGGTAAACCATTTTATAATTATCATGGAATTATTGGACATCATGAAAATGATTTCTATACTTTACAATGGAAAATACAACTTAAGCACAAGGGATTCATTTCATTTACTACACACCATTCTGCTACACATTCATCTCAAGTTTTCAAATCTTAATGGGTTCCTAAAGTTAATCCATCCATGTATAGTGAACTAAATGCAATATTAAATGATGCAAATTCTGCAATAATACAAGAGCAACATATTCAACAAGAGAATAAGAATGACCTAGCTTCTTTGGAAGCACCAACCTCAACAACATAATTACATCGTATTATTTTGCACCATGCGATGGAATTTTTACTGATCAATAATACACAATTGTACGTGGCATAAGAACATCTAATTTTTTCACAACTCCAATCTAGGGGAAACACAACAATGGATTATACAAATATCTCGATTCCTTCACAACAATTTAAGATAGATTCTAATCCACCTATCAATACTAATTATAACAATACAAATGATTTGGCATATGTTACTAATTCATGGAAGATATATATTATTACTGATTATCACAAGACAAGTATCAGATGATTTAACTGATTATATGTGGATCTCTACAGGCATGGGAATCTATAGGTTAAATCCTAATTATGCCTGTAAAATTTCCTTTGGGAAAACACACATAATAGTGCCTATAAACACCCTTATGAACATTTGCACTTGATATTGAGCCTATTGATGGAGAAGAGGACGCCATTTCACTAAAATCTTTACATACTTTTCTTCTATTAAGTAAAGTGTTAAGCTGCCCAAATACAATTATAGTGGACCCTAATGCATCCACTTCATCCACTTCTTAATGACCATGGTAGAACATAGTTGGTTTGTCCCTATTCTACATATCTATTCTCTAACTAATCATGCATTTCAACATTACATTCCCTACTCATGACATGTTATTGTTAAGTAGGCCTACCATTTATTCTGCTTGTATTTGATTTCGTCCACATTTTCTAATATATAATACCTATCCCTAATATCGGGGGCACATGTGGATCTATCTTACTTCTCAATAAGAATATGTTTCCTTTTATACCCCTATATACTTTGGACAGGGTCAGATTTCCAAAACTTTTTCCATTCATGTTATGTCATACCTCATTTATCACCATGGTTTTCACACATTCACAAAAATCAATACCAACCAATTGTAATATTTTCAAGACACGTTATTCTACTCGGAAATCTCAATTCAAATTATTCTAATACACACACTATTCTTATAGATACTTCACCTCATTCATCTCTTGGGTTTTCCTTAACACATATTACAACTACAGTACCATTGGCATTTGGATCACAATTGAGGCCTAAGCCTCCTTCTGTGACAACTCCATCACCTCTTCAGGAGGTTTTCATTGGTTAGATTTTTCTGCTCACATCTTTTGTACATAGCTATGTATTCTATAATACAAAATTAGGACCTACACAATTTACTTGATTTGTTATCACTTCACATTACACATGTTGTTTATCACTTTGGTTTGATAGATAGAATGCTTTATTTATTTACACATACATGTTCACGTGGTATATTAAGTTGGATGCAAGAAACACATATTGGCACATGCTTATAGGAGAACTCATGTCTCCTTGCATTCTCATCATTTTGGGGAAATTGCTCTACATCCTACATGTGTTATTGTTTTATTATAATTTATTTTCACTTTATCATTCATACTCAATTATATGCATTGTTTATTTGATTCTCTTAAAAAAAATATGAATAACACGTGTCTTATGCAGAGTTGACATATCTTGTTTCATATGTATCACACATGTTGGTTACTACATCATATCATGATGATTTGACATATTATTTTTATGTGTACATATATGTGTGTGTGTGTGTTATTACTTGATTGGTTTCTTTGTTTATGGCTTATGTTCCTTGATTGTATTGTGACACCATGGGTGTCCAATGTTTGTGGCATCATGCCTATCTTTTTTGGAATTTCTTGCTCTTGTTTTATGCCTACAATACTTGATTTCCTTATGACACAATGGGTGTCCTATGTTTGTAGGCCTCAAAAGCCTTTCATATGCTCTTGTATGTCATTATTTGCAAATTGATTACATTGATGTTGTTTTTGTTTTTCTACATGCATTGTTTTTACTAGATGTTTTTGTTACTACTATACTTGTTTATTTCTAGCATTATTTTTTGTGTGCCTCATGGTTACCACCATGCACAAACATTTTTATTTTTATACATATAGTTTCTTCAAGGTGGCCGCCTTTTTAGCACTTTACACAACTTTTCAATCATCTCCTTTAGTGGTTTACACCTATTTCTTTTGAGCCACATGCTCAAACATGGTTTTTGCACATGCCTCAAAAGAGGGGGCATCTAGCTGGGTAATTCTACATTATCAATAGATACAACTAGAATTTTGGGGGTAGATGCAGGTACATACAAAGTACAAACACCTAAAAATGTAGTCACATACAAATTTTTGGAAAAATCAACACATGATCAAAACCATAAAATTTGGTCAAAACCATACCATACAGTCCTGACCCCGGATACATTTATGACTAGGGACAATTTCAGCAAAATATTTTAGCATTTTTAGATTTTCACTTGTATACAATTTTTTTCACAGTTTAGATCAATACATGGGGCATGAAATCCTTCATTCCTTTTTCACACCAACACTCAATCTTAGTTTCAGTTTTTAGGCAATCTTGGGGGCATGGGTCTCCTTCCTAGTTCAATGTTGTTAGCACATTTTCACCTTATGTTAGTGTATGTTTCAATACATACTCAATTGATCAACATATGGGGAAAACTTGAGGGCACCCATTCTCTTTTGTATTGTATGTCCTTATTTACAAAATTGGGTCTAGATCTATTTGCAGCGGTGTGATTCGTGGGGTTATAGAAGGCAACGAAGTGGAAAAGATTTTTTTTGCGAATCTTTCCTCTCCTATTACACTTTAAGGGGAAGATATCAAAGTTGTTGAATAATTTTGATACATGGTTTTATTCCTTTTGAAGGGGTACATTTTAACCTCTTTATTTTGTGTTCTCTTATAAATTTTCATGTTGGGTTGCATGCACCTAACACTTTGGTTTCTCCTTGGCACTGATTGGGGATTAATCACCCCCAATCCTTTAACAAAGTTAAAAAGTACAAGAAAAGCACAAACAAATAGGTGTATTCTTTCATTGTTTATATCTTTTCACTTTACATATATGCAAAAGTAAATCCTTTATGTTACAATTTTCTATTTGAGTTACGGTCAATTATCTATCATAAACATTGACTACACTTTGTGTTATAGGTTTCATCATGGAGCATGCCAACACCAAGCACAACAATGCAACTGCAAAACAAACATTCAAGCAAAGGCAAAGTGTGTTTACACAATCGAGTACAATTTCCTTTAAGCATGCAATTTTCATTTTCATACTTAAATAGGGGGAAATGTAGACACTCAAATTTGGTAATTGTATTTGGAAAACCCTTGATTTTAATATGCACTCTTGTTATGTTAGATATAACTTCTCCATTACCGGTTAGCACTTTCCTAGGTCCATTGTTTAGCTTGTTTATCTTTACAAACTAACATGTCGAGACATCCTGAGAATTCAATGCATAAAATCTATAGAAATACATCCTTTTACTAGCTCCAAAATTCATTCAATATGTTCCCTTCTCCTATCGAGGTCCGTACAAGCTGTTCAGGACCATACCATATGGTCTTGACCTCTTTGTATGGTCTTGGACCAACATGTCTTCCAACTGCACTTCTAATTTAAAATATTTCATTGGGTGTTATACTTCACGCGGGTCAATATTTCTTAGATAAATCATCTATGGAACCCTATATAAGCAAGTAAACACTACCTCATTTGCTAACTTAGAAATCCTAAGGAAATGCACTAGAGAACTCACTTCATACACTTATAAAAGGCATCCAAAGCTCCCTAAATCTCATAATTTCATATCTACAGTGACTAGGGCAGCACCCACATCTGGTTTGAAGCTACAAAAATAGGTCAAGGAAACCAATATCTCATCTTTACAAGTTATCAAACATCCTCTCTCCAAATATTTTAGCAAGATCCAAGTCAAAGAAATCATGGTCAAAGATAGTTTTAAATTTGATTAATCTATCTAGATATCACATGTGAGGTGAAGAACAACATGTGGTTTGAGGCCTCTTCGGAGTAGTGCCAATGTCTATAGTGTACAGGGAAGCCCACAACCCTTATAATGTTTATTTTGTAAGAATATTCATCCATGGATATGGTTTGAAATGATGATCAATCTATACAGAGAGCATTGTTACATGTGTGAAAAGTAGGGTTTTACAACGACAAACAAATCTAGGAAGGTGAGAAACCCAAAAATTTATAGAAGTTGTCTCAGAGCATGTCTAAGACCGTACAAAAGGTCTTGGACATCATGATATGGTCCTGACTATATTGTATGGCCCCAACCTCAAGAATAGTTCAATCAAATCCTAGTTTTGAAGGTTTCCTAGGTTCAGTTATCCCAATTTCTTTGGTGCATAGCTCCAGATCTTTCCAGAAATCAGTTGTGGCAAGTTAAATGCCTCTATACCTCTACTTTTTATTTTCAATTGCATGATAGGTTAAGTGCTATATGGAAATTATCTCTGTGCTTATCTATCCAATTAGTTGCAAATTTGAGTTAATTTCCTATTGTTCATCTTTTTAAGATCAACAATCAACTCTAATATATCCTACACCTAATTAAATGGACCTAGTAAATTGGAAGTTAGTATGTCAAACATGTACATCCTAGAATCAGTTGGGAAATAGGACAGGTTTCTGGTTTTGTCACTCTGATATTTGCCATGTAAAGGTTTTGGCTATACTGCAAGTAGTTGGAAAAAGGTATTGCAATACTTGTGTATGTTGTGTTTTTACAAGTGTGAACTATGTGAAATAAAGGTCTCAAGACATGTGTGTGTGTGTTTGTGTGTGTGTGTGTGCATTCTTATGTGCATGTGTGATGTGTGTGTTCTTTTTGAGATTTTGATCACTTGGAGTAACATGAAGGCTGATCATTTGAAACATTTTCTTCTACATGGCAATTAAAATAAGGAGCACTGAGTTTTTTATTGGTAAAGTATGTTTTTTCTCTCATTATCCTTTCACAAAATTCATTGCTTAGAAATCTTATACTAATTGCCTGTATGCATGTCCTTTCAAAGACCCAATCTTGAGAGGAAATTTCAAATCCCATGGAATGAACAAAAAGTTTAAAATAGGAATACTTTATTTCAACAATAAAGGACGCCAATCAAGAGACAATAGAAGGAGTTAACTTTTCTATAACATCATTGTTATGCAATATCATTTTTGCCCTTACCATGCAATAATTCAATATACTAACAATACAATCAAGTATCAAGTCTTAATATTCTATTGATCTACTATAAGAATTGTAGGAAATATTGTTGTTATCAAAAAATTAAACCAAGACATTTTGAGTGGCTATATAGTTGCTATAAATGGGAGGGAGTAAATTAATTATCACAGTTTAGTTACATGAATCTTGGCATTCCCAAATCAGCCATTACTTGAGATAGAAATTGAAGTTCCATCAATTAGATTTCAATATTTCTATCTTAATGATAAATGCATCATGGGAGGATGAATCATTTAGTAGGTTATTGGGTTGATTAAAATGATTTTATAGTTTAATAAAAGTATAAATTTTAAGACTCAAAATGATTACATTACATATTAGAGATATCTAAGAAGAGAATTTCAACCTTATTGGGAGAGCTAACCCCGTTTTCAAATAAATCACTACTATAGTCATTTAACACAAGGTAATTTAAGATCAAGTTTCATGTAAGAGAGAATTTTTTATAAAGTAATGAAAGAGATACGAGAACAGGTTATTATTGATGGATCCAAGTCATGGAGTAGGGGAATCTATTTTCCCATTCAAATCCTTTGGGCTAGAATGAACTTTACACTAGGACCAAATGTTATTGGTTTTGGAGGAATGTTATAAAAACAATTAAAAAATGTTGTGGGTCTTAAGTTTTCATGACATCTAATTTAAGAAAGATTGAAGTCTCAAGCTCATCTATGTATTTCCAAAATGGATTTAATAAGAGGTTCAAATTTGACTTAACTGGTAACTTAAACAAATTAAAAAGGAAGAAATAATATGTCACAACATAGGAATGTGTGCACTAATGTTTTGAAGCTTGTCCGTGTAGATCCCACATAGAGTTGCAAGAAAGAGCTCTCGTGTTTGACTCCAATAATATTTTGTACTTCTAACAAACTCAAGGAGTCAATGAGTTGTTTCAGAACAAACCTACTACTTTCTTGGAGGACCTCTTAATGATATTAATAAAGAAATGTGAAATAACCATATTGTGTAGCCTATAATCAAGTTCTTGGGCATAGATTCAAAGGTCATTCTAAAGTCCATGAAGCAACAAAAGTCTTTAAAATATTGTTAAACTTTTCAATGATAGTTCAAAGAGTGAAAAATGTGGTTATTTAGTTTGGAATCTCCTTAGAAGCTTGTCCACCTCCTTACTCTAAGGTTTCAACATTCAAACCACTTGAAAAATAATACATCCAAAACTATAAAATTTGACAACTTTTGTGTAATCATGATGGTCTTGTAGTTATTTGTGTCAGATTTTCCTAATTTATAAAGGGTGGATAATGTGCAATGTAATGGAGGATATTGAGGGAAGGAGTAATGAGGGTGAGTAAGATACAATAGAGTGAAGCTAAAAACACATGATCAGCAAGGGGGCATCACAGAGATGAAAATCCTAATTGCAAGGAATCATCTTACTATTGACAAGGACATAATCAACCACACTCACATCTTCTGTTGCTAGGGAAACAAGTGAATTTTTATAGAATTAGAGAAATCAGGGAACTCACCCAATTAGAGAATGTGCCTCAATGTAATATAAAGTATTACAAAATATAATAAAGGGGCCTTAAACATTGCTTGTTACATACTCTTTTATCTTGAACTTATAAGTTGGACTTTTGCATTTTTGGAGACATCTAACTTGCCGTACAATATATGCAAATTTAGTCTTCATTTACATGGAATTTGGTCTTCACTAGCATTTGCTAGGTATGCAATCTAATAAAAATAACTCCAATTCATATTGCGTCCCATGGAACGTAATCTATAATAGTGTTTGTTGGGTTTGTAGCACATGAAGAAATTATTCAATTTGATCATGTTATAATATATAATTGCAATGTTCTTCTCACTTCCATGGATGTCTTCTATCACATTCCTCAAAGTTCTTGTGGTTCTCATCCTCCGAGTTCCCTATATTTCATACCTATAGTGACTACAAATATTTTCCTTTCACTATTCAGTCAACCTATAACTACAATCATCTGCATCCCTTTGTTCCATAGCCTAGATTAGGCTCATTAGGAAAGTTGCCATGGCCTATTTGTCTCAACTTCCTCTTACTAGTATTAATTGATAAACCTCCAGTATGCCAAATATTTAATGATATACATATAATTAATTGTGATTGTAACTACATGCAAATATAAATTACAAAATATAGATATATTATTTCTTCTCTCTAACCTCAATCTGTAAACCTCATCACACAAGTTTTTCAAGCACCACACATGTATGCCGATTACAATGTAATAAAAATTGTAATATTACTTCTGCATATATATTTTAATAATTTATTTCTAAATTTAAACATATAAATTGAAATCAAATTAAATTTTAAAAAAAAAAGAAGTTCACAAACATATTAGCTCTCCCTGAAAGGGATGTGAAGCAACATTAGAAATCTCTAACCATAAATGAGACAAAATCCACATGAAAATATATAAATTTGCATACATAATCTGGTATGTCTAATTCAATCCCAAATGACAGACCTAACATAAGCACACTATAATACAATTACTCCAGACAAAAGGACCATACAAAATGACAAAGGTTGGTGTAAAGAACTATCAAGAGATGCTCTCCCCGCCATCTCCAAGCATTGGATTGATTGTAAGCCCTTCTCTCACATTTCCTTTTGGCCAAGCATCTTTCCATTTCCTTCAAGAAATACCTCTCTTTTTTCTTTTTCCTCTTCCCCACCTCTCCCTCCAGCTTATTACCCCAAACATGCACAAGTTTCCTGAAATCAGTTCAATGTCATGACACCTCCATGGATCGTAAAGCAGGGCTTTAACAAATACCCCATCAATATATACAGGCAGCAATGCACATTGCATACTTCTATACATGATTTAATGAAGTCAACAGCATGGTCTAGATCTCCGAACATGTAGAAAAAAACATTTTTAGAAACTGGAAATAAAACCTGGTCTCTTCTTTATCACTGCAGGTCTGACACAGTGCACCTTGTTATAGTGCCAGCCTATGTTTACAGATTGCTTCACATAGCATTACCAATAATCTCCACAAGAACATTGTCCTTGTTTGAAATGATGGAACCGGTTTGCATCTCTCACAACAATTTGTCTTGCAACAATCTTGGAGATAAACTTGGTTGCAGTGTGGCAGTCAACACATACTCGAAGGTTCTTGACAACTCTAATAGTTGTCCCAGAGGGCGTGTTCAACAATCCAAATGCAATTGCCAACTTCTCACTATGGTGGCAGAGGAATAATTCTTTTTCCTCCTCCTCCACATCATTCAGTACATGTTTTGAATCTGGAAAATATCCTGCTGCCTTCATCTCCCAGGACAATTTCAGTAACTTTGCATGGATCGCCTCTGTCTGTGGGTGTGATCTGTCTCCTACACAAAAAGCATGTACCATTTTATGGCCTTCAATCCAACTACATCCAGGCATCTTTTTAATCCCTCTATCTTTCATCAATCTCCTTACCATTTGAACCTCACCCCACCTGCCCACTTCTGCATAGATGTTTGACAGAAGAACATAAGTTGCAGCATTTTGAGGATCCAGCTCAAAAAGAAGAGTTGCTGTAAATACTCCTAACCCTATATTCTTATGTGCTCTACAGGCACCAAGCAAACACATCCACACAACCACCACAGGTTTAATTGGCATTTTGATGATAAAGTTTAGAGTTTCCTCAAGATAGCCAGCACGGCCAAGAAGGTCAACCATGCACACATAATGATCAATTGTAGGTGTAATGCAATAAGAGTCACTCATGCCATTGAAGTATTTACAGCCCTCATCCACTAAACCTGCATGGCTGCATGCTAATAAAACACAAGTGAAGCTTACATGGTCAGGGTATGTTCCAGAGTGCTTCATTACTTCAAAGAGTTTGAGAGCATCCTTGCAAAAGCCATTTTGTGCATATCCTGCAATCATTGCAGTCCATGAGAACACATTTTTATGGGGTATTTTGTCAAACAGTTCACGTGCCTTGTGTATGCTTCCACATTTTGCATACATATCTACCAAGGCATTTGCAACTACTACATCTGATAAAAATCCACTTTTCGATTATGCTTTGATGGATGTCCATACCCTGTTCTAAAGCTCCCATTTTGGCACAGGCTGGGAGGATGCTGGCAAAGGTTGTGGAGTCTGGCTTTACACCTGACAATTGCATTTGCTTAAAAGCTTTCCATAGCCTTTTCAACAAACCCATTTTGTGCATATCCTGCAATCATTGCATTCCATGAGACCACATTTTTTGAGGCATTTTGTCAAACAGTTCATGTGCCTTGTGTATGCTTCCACATTTTGCATACATGTCTACCAGGGCACTTGCAACTACAACATCCGACAAAAATCCCACTTTCAATTATGCTTTGATGGATGTCCATACCCTGTTCTAAAGCTCCCATTTTGGCACAGGCTGGGAGGATGCTGGCAAAGGTTGTGGAGTCTGGCTTTACACCTGCCAATTGCATTTGCTTAAAAGTTTCCAAGGCCTTTTCAACAAACCCATTTTGTGCATATCCTGCAATCATTGCAGTCCATGAGACCACATTTTTTGAGGCATTTTGTCAAACAGTTCACGTGCCTTGTGTATGCTTCCACATTTTGCATACATATCTACCAGGGCATTTGCAACTACAACATCTGACAAAAATCCACTTTCCATTATGCTTTGATGGATGTCCATACCCTGTTCTAAAGCTCCCATTTTGGCACAGGCTGGGAGGATGCTGGCAAAGGTTGTGGAGTTTGGCTTTACACCTGCCAATTGCATTTGCTTAAAAGTTTCCAAGGCATTTTTTCAACAAACCCATTTTGTGCATATCCTGCAATCATTGCAGTCCATGAAACCACATTCTTTGAGGCATTTTGTCAAAAAGTTCACGTGCTTTGTGTATGCTTCCACATTTTGCATACATATCTACTAGGGCACTTGCAACTACAACATCTGCAAAAAACCCCTTTTCCATTATGCTTTGATGGATGTCCATACCCTGTTCCAAAGCTCTTATTTTGGCACAGGCTGGGAGTATGCTGGCAAAGGTGAACCCGTCGGGCTGGATAGCTGTTTGTTTCATTTGGTTAAACAGTGTCAATGCCTCGTGAGGATATCCATGTCTTTTGTAAGCTGCAATTACGATATTCCACGAGAAGATGTCTCGTTCAGTCATTTGGTCAAACACTTGGCGAGCATCAACTAAACATCCGCACTTGTCATACATGCGTATGAGGGTGTTTTGTAATAGTTTGTGTGTGGAAAACTTAAATCCTCCCTCAATGATGTGGGAGTGGATTTGCTTACCCTCTGAAAGGGCATTCTTGGAAATGCAGAGGTGGCCGTCAAATGTTGGGGCGGTATAATATTGGGGCTAGTGCTCCTATTTATTTGGATAAAAAAATTAATTGTTGCTGCTAAAACCAATAAAGTTTCTGAAATATCTCATGAGTTATACTTCAGGGATAGGATTTCCACCCCCATAAAATAGTTGGGGTACAAAAATAAATTAGTTGCTTAAAAATTTTAGGGAGCTTTTTTGACCCTTGGAATTTAGTTTAACTTTCCCTCTCAATTTTCCATCCAAAAGTTTATTTAGGACCCTATTTTTGCTAGTCTAAAGCTTCCTATTTTATCTCTGCACATAAAACTAAAAAAACATGGGACTATATTAATGCTAAAATATCATATTTTTTCTTTCTCGCATCTGCTAAATTTTTTTAGCTTTCCCCTTGCATGGGACCGTGCTCTAACAACATCACAAGTAGCGGAAATGACTCTGTTATCGTGAATCCTAATGTAAGAGGTAGCTAGAGCCACCTAACAATTATAAAATTAAAAAAAAATAACCTTTAATGGATCATGCTTTTTTAATATGTGGATTTTCTTTTATACATTTAAATTATGTGAAGAACATATTTGTAAGGGATTAAGTACTTTTGAATACAAAGGAATTGAAGGCAACCCAATACTTGGGAATAAAACCACCTTTTATGGGTTGGCTATGTGTCACCATTTCATTGGTTAATTTATTGATGTGACTTACTTTATTGGCTAGTTTTTATTTAATTTTTAAGTTTAAAAGTGACATGTGCTAACTTTAATTCAAACAACTAATGGTACTTTATTTCACATATCCACTCACGGTCATTGGCCCATGCATGATCATTGGCCCATGTACGATCATTGCCTCCTTTCCCCTATATGACCATGAGAAAGGATGAGGAAAGACAACAAATGAGGACTATTATTTTATTGAAATCAATCGAAAATATGTAGGTAGTGAGGAGGGAAGAGGACCAACGGAGAGGACAAATAATTTCATGAGTGATGCAGAAATAGTATTTTCCTATAGAAAGGCCAAGTTTGGAAAATGTGTGACCAAAAAATAAAAATTCTATGGAGAATACACCAATCTAATAATTGACATTTGGCTTCGGCAAGGAATTACTAAATATTACAAGCCATGCATTGCTAACGAGATTTGGGGAACGACATTTACCATTGAACATTAACAAAAATTTCCAATGGAAGGGGATATTGTATGAACTGATACAAAATTCTTGGTGTGATAAAATTGATAACCAATTGATTTGGCTAACATTAATCTTTCTATGGGAATGTCGGATTCACAATGATCTTAAGGACTTCAGGGGGGATTAGTTGAATGACCAAAATGTAGACCCACTTAAGGGTGACAAGTAGCCCAAATATATGGTAGATTAAATTCCATGGAAGCCAATTATAAGTACATGGATCCCAAATATCCTTAAGTAAGATAATGCCTTTATTTGGAAAGGAATGAGTTATGCATTTAGGATGGACAACAAGAGGAAGTTCATTAGCTTGATTAACTCAATTATGTGCCACCGACTAGAATTAGGAATACTTAGTTCATATTGAAGGGAATGATGATGTCATGGTAAAAGTGTAGACATTTCTTGCCAGGCCACCCAATTACTCGTGAGAGGAAGAGAACCTGAACTATAAAAATTTGAACATTAAGAAGTGTATTCTCCCAAGGGGTGGAGGCCTAAGAATGTTTATGAATGGTAAGTATAACACAATATTGTACCTTTAGTAGCTCTTACAAACCACTTGGTAATAAAACCTTTCCCTTGCTATAAAGGGTAAATAATTCCAAGACCACCAATAGATTTAGGATGAGTGCAAATGATGTGCCAGAATTAGTAGGAACTTGACAAGGTCATAACTTGAGCTCCGAGTGTCCGTTTGAGTCCCTTTTTTTTTTAAACCACATGTTTCAATGAGACGAACACAATTTTGGGGCAAATTTTTGACATGTTTTCGGGCCCTAAATCTGCCATCTTGAGGCCAAAAATTAGGATTTAAGTTATAGTTCGGTTTTTTCCTATTTTTGGGAATTAGTTAATTTTAGTCTATTAGTTGCATTATGAGTTAGAAAGTTGGCAATTCCTCTAATTTAGGGATGTAGAAGATGCATGGAAATTTTTGTGCCCGTATGAATAAGCATGCGAACTTACTAAGAATAACAAGTTCTAGTAAACTGCTTAAAAATAGTAATTTCCGCCACCTAGAGTAGATTTAGTCAGAGTTAGTTAGAGTTTGCTTGGCAACTCGAGTTGGGAGTTGTTTTCCTATTTAGGAAACATTGTAATTCATTATTCAGTAACAAAAAAGGAGGTCTATTTTCTTTTGGAGTTCATATTATTTGCAATATATTAGGTTTGTTCATAATTTCACTACATTAGCAAAGATCCCAAGATATAACAACCATCCCTTTTTTAGTGGAGTGTTGGTCCAAAGGAAGTTACAAACCACCTGAATAAGTTTGTAGTAAGTTTATTTAGACAGAAGCAGGTAACATAAGTAATAAACATTCAAATGGCCAAAAATATTGCAATTGATAACAATCATCTTGCATGTTAGGGAGAGAAATTTACAAGACAAGTTTTCCACTTTATGTTGAATGTTGTTGAGCACCCAATGTCACATGTCATCGAGTGAGAGGTGGGTACCAAAGGAAATAACTAAGTAACACATAATTTTCATGGGAGATGATGTTCCAAACAAGTTTCAGGGAACTACTGATGAGTATGACTTCAATTTTGTGATCACACAACTTGAAGCCTACTATTTCATAATAAACATCAATAATTACTTAAGAATTAACAATCTCTTATAGAACCTTTTGCAAAAAGAGAATAGAATCGTCTATAAAAGGAAATTTAAGAGCATATGAACCATATGGAAGGGAAATTCCTTTTAGATGTTCTTGATATTGAGCTTATTAAATCATATATCCAAGAGCATCAACAACTAGAACACGTGGAAAGGGGGTTAGTGGAAAACATTGATGACTAGAGTGGCAGATGTTAAATGACATTGTAGGATGTTATTGACCATGGCACGAGTTTGTGCCTCTACAATAATAATTTGAATTCGCTTCCTAAAGTGAGGAAAAAATCCAAAACACTCAAGCAATTTGATAATGAAATGACATTGAATTTGATTGTAAGCTTTATCAGAGTTGAGCTTGAGAAATACTTCATCTTGTCAAAGTCTTAAACTCATTGAGTGATTTCCCAAGAGGAAGCGAGATTATCAAAGATGCATCTTCCTTTAAAAAATCTGGTTTATTTATGAAATATTATATTGAGAAATGGGTTTAAGATTCATAGTAATAGCCCTGAAAATAAGTTTTAATGGAGCACACTAAGTAAAGTAATGGGATGAAAACCATTCGTCATGTCCCCATTTCCAACTTTATGGATAATTTAGATTAGTCCATGATTAATGATGGTCCCTAATGAACCATTAGCCTTTGCCTCTTTATCAACACTGAACAAGTCAGTCTTGAGAATGTTAGGAAATAATATATAGCGCTCACATTAATTGAGCATATATTTTGTATTGGTTTGTTATGAGAAAATAGTGGTTGTTATAACCACACACGTAAAGTGGTATTAATTAGAGATAATAGGGAAATTTGTTTGAGTAAGCTCCTTGTTTATAGGATTACTATTCCCTATATATATATATAAAATCCATATGAAATGAATCAAGTTTTACAGTTTGTTTTAGTGTAACAATCTGCTCACACCATTTCATCATGTATCGGAGCGAGATAAAATGAAATTGCCTAAAATTTTGGTATTTTGATTCTGTGGTAAAGTGATGATCTGATCATCTTGTGGTTACACGTATATTGCATGCAGTCAACATTACAACATTGTTTTGTTAGGCATTTGGATATGTCTTATATCAGTTTTGGTTCAATTCCCTAATAGCTCGATTCAGAACTTGTTTGGCTTGGTGATAGTCGATTTAGCAGTCGACTTCACCCAACTACAGCTCGTCACAACAATAACATGTTTTGTATTTTAATATGCACATTCTAAATGTCTATTATTAATTTGTTTCCCCATATAGGTTGTGGTTTGAAAATTTTATCTATGATAAATGATTTGAGTCGTGAGTGAGAATATTAGTCATATCATCTTTTCGTCATTTTTTTAATAATAGGTTTGTTTAATAAACTTAGAATATTAGGTGTTATAATAATGTTAATTGTTTATTCAATGTATTTACTCGTCAGAGTCAAAGTGGTTATTATTGTCAATGTAAATGTTTTGTTGTTTAGGTCTTTTAGTGTCAAATTTTGTGAGTCGTCAAAAGTTGTAAAAATAAAAAAATTCCTTATGGACGCATTTTCAGTGGAATTCGGCATCCAAATGAGATTTTTAAAATTGAGCTCCATAATCAAATACAACTGATCTAGAAGTGTGATACTGGAGGATGTAGGCATCAGAGAATGGAGGTCTATCAATGAGCTCTCGTTAGTTGCTAATGATGGGGCTGCATTTTGTTGTGGTGACATTTTTTTGGTGTGAGCATTTACTTTTAGTTTTTGTTGTGTGCTTTCCATCTTGTTCAGTGTTCCAGTTTCAGTATACTTCATTTTACAATGTTCCTGTTTCAATAAGTGGAAATTTCACATTGAGGGGGGGAACATAATCCAATGTTCCATTTCCAGTTCTCAATTTGTGTGTACAAGCAACAAATTTCAGCAGAATTTCCTATGTTATTCCTTGCATTGAGATGTGATGAGGGCTAATAATAGTACGTGGCACATCATGATGTGGTTGTAGGTAAACCACTTGAAAACCTTCATTTTTGGTTTGTGGTAAACCAATTGCAAAACCACCATTCTCGGTTGTTGGTAAACCATTTGTAAAACCATCACTTTGTCATTTGTGATAAACAAATTACAAAACCACCATTCTCGATTTTTAGTCAACCATTTGCAAAACCATCCTGGAGGTTTGTGATCATCCTGTGAAAATCACCAGATCATGAGTAGGTGCAAGTATAAGGCATGTTTTCCCCATGTTCGCATTGAGGGGGGGAATGTTAGGATAATTATCTATTAGCGCTCCATTATATTTTGTAAGTGAGCTATAAAATCATGCCACATAATTAATATGTGGAATAGTGGTTACGTGAGTTGTTTCAATAGCTCACTAACATTATATTATGAGAGGTATGTTGTTATAACAATCTCATTATTAATAGGAGACTAGAAACCTATATAATTGTATGGTTTGTCCCAACTGATTTGAATGAAAAAGTGTTTTATGATATCTGTTAAATTCCCATTTATATAGTTAATTGTCTTGATCCTTCATGCACCCCGCTCAATTCAACACTCCATACCCAATAGGTCACACTTATTACTCAACATTTTCTCATCAAGAACCTTTGTACTATAGACAAAACACCTATTTTGACCATGTACAAGCTTTATGTGCTTTTACATAAGATATTTAACTAAGTTGGGGTAAATTTACTCCAAAGGGGCATAAATTATTAATGTTTATGAATCTAACTGACATTTTTGTTCTAAACATGTCCAATGGAAATTTTTTCCAATACACAAGTTACCCAAGTCACCTTAAGGTTAATTGACGAAGAAAACCATATGTAGTCAGTCATATATAAAAGAACAATCACCCTTCGACTTAATCTTACATTGCACGCCTGCATGCTCTATACTCTCCTCACTCTATCTTAGCGCACCACAAATGATAGCTCTTCAAGTATGTTCTATCTTTGTACTCATCTTTGTCATCAAGCATACTGAGCTTTTATAACATAAAATGCATCTAAAAATAGTTATTCTCTGATCTAGAAATCCAAACTTGAACAAATATTTTTCCCCTTCGTGTCAAGACCTCCAGTTTGGGTCGGTTTTTACAAATCTACAACCCAACCCTATTGTACAGTCTTGGACCGACACATTGTGCAGTAAAAATTTCAATTACATAGTATTCATATGGTGTAACATTACCCCTTGGCCGACCTTTCATGATATAACAATTATCAGAAGCCTATATAAGCAAGACAATAGTACCCCATTTAGGGTCCTTGTCCACTTTATGTTCTCCTCAAGTTAAAGTAAGCATCAAAAAAGGAACTCTCTATCCCTAATAAAGATTTTAATGTCAAAATCCATTAGGGAAACTGTCTATAGTTCTAAAGTATCCTTCCAGGTCCAGGAGTCACATAACTTCTCTCCACATGCATGAAAAGTGACCCTTCACCAAATTTTCAAACAAGTGTGAAACTCAAGTTGAAGCATTGCTACAAGAGCATATTGTATGTCAAATCTTAATTGCACTATTCAGATATCTACATGCTAGGACAATGACATGTGCAGTTTGAGCCCTCTTTGGAGTATTGGCAACGTCAGAAGTTCATAATGGGTACCCACAACCCACCTGACTTTGTTTTTAGGAATTCATCTTGCACTTTGAGGGTTTGAGGGTTTGATCAGAGTTATAAAGCCATTCCTGAAGTTGAGTGAAGAATATTGTGTCTAAGTCAACACTCATTTCCAGGAAGGTAAAGCACTTAAAAGTTATAGGAGCCAAATCCAAGTAGGTCGAAGACCATACGAAGGTTCAGAACCTTACGAACGGTTTTGACCTAGTTGCATAGTTTTGACAAGTGCAGATTTCTACAGTGCAAAGTTAACAAAAAAGCATTTCCAGTTCCAAATAATTTTTTCTCTTATTAAGATCACTCAAAACCTCCTAGATCCTCACATAATCAATTAAGTGCACTTTCTCCTTTATGTTTTGTTAGTTACTAGATCAATAGTCACTTTGTAAAGCATTGTTCTAATTTGAGAAATTAATGTTAGAAGTTAATTAAATCATAATAGCCTCCCGTTGTAATATTTCATCCTTTTATGTATGTTAGGAACACAATAAATCTTAAAGTTACTGAAATTATTTATTCACAATCTTAAGCATGTCCATTGTAATTAAATTTCCTCTTATTTCCTTGGGTTCTATAGAATTGCATGTAGTTTTCCATTAATTATCACATGTTCTCACATGTCTATTAGAAGGCATAACTACATCAACTTGAGTCCTCTTTGAAGTAGTGTTATATAAGCAACCCTCAACTAGAACTAGGCCTGAGGAAGCTCGAACATTGTAAACTAACCCCCTTTTAAGGTTTTTAAATAAAGGAGGAATTTAGGATTTTGATAAAGAATAATCCTTAAATTATCTACAAGTGCAAGATCTCAGATAACTAGATATATGACACTTCTCTTAAAATACAAACAAAGATTATACAAAATTCATAATCGAAATCATATATAGAAAGGGAGAATTAATTCATACAAGACAAAATCACCTAGGAAATATTGTCTAAGAGAGGATACTTGATCTTACTTATGATTTCACACCCCCTTATTTTTAAGAAAGCTCCATGACACCCTACACGACCCTCTTACATGCTCTCAAATCACTGTTACCCTATTTCAACATTAAATTTGTGCAATCCTATGTAACCTTCGTTTATACTTTCCTTAATTAACCCATCTATATTATTTCAATTTTTGTTATAGTTTGGACACGATTTAAGGATTGTATGTTTAATATAAATTATTTTAATATGATCTTATTTCATCTTTAAACAATTATTTAATGCTTCGTGCCTCACAGTTAAGGATTTTTTAATTTTCCCTTGGGTTTCTAATTTCATATTTAATTCCATGATAAAACCCTTACTTGTAATGGGGTTCACATATCTCCTCTATTTATATATCACGTGTCTCTCATACCTAGTTGGAAAACCACTCTTGAGGGTATCTTCTTTACAAGTATGTTTAAGGACACACACACCAAATTAACACTCCCACGACAGTTACAACATGCATACAATACCCCACCCTCTCTTAGATGTTGAAGATCCTAAGAAGACTATAATGACCCTTATAATTGGGATGTAAATGCTACCAATGAATCCCTCTCTCAATCCAATATGATCCCACAAAGTGTTCATCAAACATCTTATGTCATGGATATGAATTTGAATATTCATAATGTTTCATTTGGAAATAATGGAAATTGTCTTAATGCCAATGATATCAATATTCTTTCTAGGCATGTTTTTATTAATAATAACTTTGCTATCTAGTGCTTTCAAAAGTAATAATATGTTAGGTTAAAATAGTGTTTTCTTATAACAACATATGAATGTGTATTATCATAGTTATAGTTCTTCAAATTCATGTGTTAGGAATTGATATCTTTCTCATAAACCTTGTATAAAGCCTCCTTGGCCAACTTTACCATACGTTATACCTCCTCAACATACCAACCAAGTAACTACAATACATAATGCAATCCATAAGGGAATTTTAAAGTGATGTCAAACACCTACACTTATCTTCTAAATCATTCACAAGTCTTGTTGAAATAAAATAATTTTTCCAATCAACCAATAGTACATAACATTTCTAATTTTACATTCCCATTTGGAGTTTGTATGCCCAATCGCACCCTATTTATAGGAAAAGAGAAACCAAACCAATATATTGATTTTTTTTTGTAGAAGCTTACAATTATAAGCATATTGTTTACACCATAAAATTCTATATAATATGCAAAGTGAAAATATATAGGACGGCCGTTATTATGAATTATATTTACAACCAACCATGCACAAGTAGAATAACACATTAATACTTGCAACAATAATAAATGATACAGTGATTTGGAAAAATAAAAAATATTGTCTCAAGTATATTTGGATGACTTATTTTCTAGGTAAATGAAGTTGATCATAAAGTTAAAAATGATTCTATTTATGATAACTATACATGAATGAAATTGTCTCAATCCACAGTTCATAGAACTCTGTATGGACTATGGTAGTGATTTGGATCCCTCTTCTATATAGTCTAGATACTTACCTTAATTTCTATAACTAGTTGTGCTCTCTGTGTCCAGAAAGGTATGTTGATGGATGCCACCTAGAAGCTTAGTTTAACCTAGGATAACAACTTTCACTAGTAGACTTGAAAATGTTTATTGAATCCACCTATATATCTTGCAATTTGTTAATTAAAAATCGATAAAAAAATATGAAAATCAGCGTGTTGGGTGAGAATCAACTCTTGGTAGTCGTTCAAAACAAAGATGCATGGAACTTTATTCAAGTCGTGTTTACTATTTTCGATAAGAGCAAAAACCTGAAAATTTGTTTGAGTTATGAATTCATAGTTTGATTGCAAATAAAACAACCTAAAACTCTAATTGAAATGTTGTGCTAGCATTTCTACGAAGATGAAATGACACTAAAAATTATTGAAATTGGAAACAATTCATAAAGATGAAGAGTGTACAAAACTATGGACCTAATTAACAAGGACACAATGGTTCCTATTAACACAATAAATATGTAATGGTTTTGGAACAGTAAATAGTATTAAAATAAAAAGTTCCTGTAATGATGCATTGGAGATAAATGACCACTTTGGTTATAGATCAAAGTAGATGAAAAATAGAGCATAAGTGTAGAGATGAACAATTAATGCCCATAATAGAAAGATTGTTATTGAATTTAAAATGGGAGCATGTCCTCATATTAATTGAATTGGGAACTAAAATCCATGCTAATTTTGACCCCACATTCCTCAAAAGCATGATTTGTGAGGAGTAAAACATTGAACTTGGATCCACACGGTACATTTGAGAATCCTTTAAACATAAACAACCCATCAATGTTTAAAGAAAAATCAAAGGTTAATACAAAATCTAATGTAAATGGGCCTCTAGGATCCCAAAAAAATACAAACTGTACACACAAAATCATGAACTTTAGGCATTATTTAGTCCCAGTCTCATACTACTATTCATATGGTTTTTGAGTGAAGAAATTACTAATCAAGCCATGTCCTTTGGCCTTTTTACTTTGCTTACTATCATCATTTCCAACCTCATGTACGTACTCTCCTAGATAGTTTTTCCATTTGGCATCATTTTATCTCTGACTGGGGTGCCCCAGGTGCCCTGGTCCCATTTGGGGCGCCCTAAGCCTTTTTATACTTTCCTACCACTTTTTTGGTACTTTATAGCCATTTGAACTTTCTATCTTTCTGGTGGTTGGCCTTTTTGGGGTTAATTACGAAATTAAAACAAGAGAACCATATAAATATAAAGTTATGAGACCATAAAGAGGGACCAAGAACTAAGCACTACTATCATCACCTAAGGTAGCATGCATCAAAGGCTCCATTTGAATCCATCTAGCTCCATCACAAGTCACAAGGCTAGTTCATTTGCATCACACTGCATATGAGGGAATTTTATTCTATTCCATCCACCATATTATTACATTTCTACACATAGTTATTGTTGGACCTCAAATATGCACTCATGCCCGAAGCATAGACAATTTGGGATTTGAGACAACATGGGACTGTCTACAAGTTGTGGGACTCGAACTGAGAAATAAATCTGGAGAAGGTTGGCTTACTCTACTTACCCCTAATGCTAAACTACTCCTAGGAATTGACATACAACTATCTAACTCTACTCTAACTTTCCAAGGTTTGACAGGGTGAGAAGGAGATGCATAAAACATAAACCTACACTAGAGAATGAGATAACACCAAAGATAAGGGGATGAATACTTAGCAAGAGGGAAGATGGAAGAAAATGATGATGAAGAGGGCATAAATAAGCCATAGATAAAAACCTCCTCGAAAGTTCCAGTTCCACGATGCATAATGAACACAAAATTTGAAACAATACTTGTAAACAACCTGTAAGTAAATGAGAGGCAAGAGATTGTAATATAACAATAGCTAAGGCTGAAATGAGCCACAAAACCAGAGATCTATTGCTTAAATATCATGCACAGATCATACAATACAAGAGGAAGATGCAAAACATTTACAAAACTTGAGCCCAAGGAATGCGACCCAGAATGATGTTCATGTATTCCCAAAGTATCCAACAATAAAATAAGGAATCACTTTACAATATATAGAAAATTATAAGAAGGATAAAAGAAGAAAAGAGAGGGAATTTTGAATTCCACTTCTACCCACAACAAACTTCATTAATTTTCTGAGAAGATCTGATTGCTCTATAATTTCATTTCCTCATGCTAACTATGGTGCCAATACTACATTTAATTCTAGCAGTTGAACTATCCAGAATGGCTCCTTTTACGTGTTGGAGACGTATTTCTTCACTTCAGACACCTACCAACATTAAACCATGAAATATGATTTCCTTTGCATAGAGAAGGCTAAGATTATTTCAAATAATATCAAATTTACAAAGATCTGATCATTAGATTCTAAATTTATATCAATTTCAACTCCTTGCAGAAAACTACTATTTTCTTTGTTACGTGGCTTTTCCTTTCAGTCTAGTGTGGATTTTGGCCTCCGCGGTTTTGTCTTCTTCATTTCATGGATCCATTCTCACTTTCACTTGGACCGTGGTCTATTCACTTGTCACACAGATTTATCAACATCCACGGACTTCTTTCCTTCAATCCACGGTTTTCTTGATTTACTTTTACCCCCGGCTTTCTGCTTTGGTGTATCACGGCTTGCTATAACATCTGTGGCATCTTTCTATCCATTTGCGGAACAACCAAGACTTTAGAGGTCCTTTTCTCTTGCTCGTGGCTTCATCAGAGCATGCCCTTTACTCCACAATGTTCACTCCTTATCCATGGAATTGCCTTTCAATACACATCATGCTTAAATACTCCCGCGAATAATTAATCCAAGTCTGCAGCAAACCAAGTTGCTCTATTTTGCAAGTAGTGAAAAAATAAAAAAAAACATTTTTGGTGACTCATAGGAGCCATTTTCCTGCAAGATGAGATGATCAGTAGCCTTAGCATCCATTGGGCATGGAATCAACTTGAAATTTATTGAATCTGATTTAGTTGCTGTGCATTTGATTTTCTGAGGCAACTCGAACTAATCCTCAATATTTTGAACCTCCTTCCTTTGCATCTTGAGAACATGAGGAAATTGTGCACAAGGGAATCTTTAATCAATAAAATTGTGTAAAGCACTTAGGGAAAGAAACCTACACTACCAACAATGTAATGTGATGAAAGCACTTGGAGGAATTGAAATTCTAATCTACTATATACAAGATGCATAAAATATCTGAATTAAAAGGTTTGTGGTGAATCCCATTGACTGGGATTTGAAACATGTTCCCATCAAGATAAGATAACTCAAATGAGTTAGCCACCATGCAAGCGGTGATGATATATAATCCACTCCAAATAACATCAAATTTGGAGTGTCTCCCTGGTTTAGCTTGATTTGCATGCCACTTTAAAACCAAATCTCCAACCTTGAATGTATGATCTCTAGATTTTCTATCAAACCACTGCTTGGTTAATGCCTGATGTTGTTCCATCCTGACCATGGAAACATTATTGTTTTCCTCTAGTTTCATCAATTATGCCATTCCGATTTCCCTTTGATTCGCACCTTCAAATTCTAGCTTCTTAGCTAACTCCAATGAAGGAAACTCAAATGAAAATGACAATCTTGCCTCTGTACCATATACCATTTTGTAGGGAGAAGTTCCAATTACTTTTTTAGTTATTATGTCTGCCCAAAGAGGATTATTTACCTTCATGTGCCACTTTCTTTGATTGATGTCCATTGTCCTCATGATTTTGATCATATTTTTATTAGTAGACTCTGCCAATCCATTACCTTGGGGGTAATCATTGGAAGAATTTTTCAAATAAATCCCAAGTCCCAAAGCCCAATTAGAAATATTGGATCCCAGAAAATAATTAGCATTATCAAAAATGATTGTTTGAGGGACACCAAACCTTGTAATAATTTCTTCAAGAAATTCCAGGATGATTGATTCAGTGGCTCCCTTCAATGGTGTGGCCTCAGTCCACCTAGTTAAACAGTCTGTCACTGTGAGAACCCCTTTGTGACCAGCACTGGATGGAAGGTTGATCATACCAATGAATTCGAGACCCCATTGTGTAAATTACTGATCTATTTGAATTGTATGAAGTGATAGGCCTGTCAATATTTTCTTTCTAGTGAAGAGTGCATGTTCTTTGCATTTCCTAACCCACTTGTGAGCATCCACAAACAATGTAGGCCAAAAATACCCTACTTTTATGATCTTCATGGTTGTAGCTCTAGTAGAGAAATGCCCACTTGAGAAACCATCGGTGAGAAAATTTGTCAGGTGGACAAACTTGTGGCGCTCTGGGAATCTAAGTCCCTCTACTTAACCGGTGCAGCTGCCGTATGTGCATGCACATGAAAAGGTGGATTTCTGTGGTGGCCTTTCGACCGGGGATCCAACAGGGGCACTCCACTGACCCTGCGGCAAAGCTAGCAATCTCTTGCTAGGGAAGACTTTGTCTGAAAGTGGGAAAGGGAGTGAGAATAGAGGTAGGAGAACTAATGCTGCACGTAGAAAATCAGATTCCTGCACACACACTAGTTAGAAACTTCATCACATGCATTTATGAGAAGAAACAACCCTGTAAAGACAACAAGACCAAATAGAATTTGATGAGACACAAAGTATCATGAAATCCCTTAGTCAAAGAAAGCTAGAAACTCCTTCTTCTTGTATTGATTGCTCAAACAAAGTTGTACATAGTGAGGAATGGAAGAAATTTGAGAAGGGGGGAAGAAGTAGAAGAAAATGGCTATCTCCTTTGCTTTCTCTCAAGGTACAATGCACTCTTGAGTTTACAAGATCAATCACCAACCCTTTGAAATGGGAATGGCTTTACAATTTATAGAATAGAATATGACTCTTCATCTTCCTCATGACCTTTCATATACCTTAATATGACTTAAGACTGTTCATATTCCACTTTAAATATTTAAGTCCCTTTTATAATAGCAAGGTGACTTAATTTACGTTATGTTTCTAAAGTCATTTAAGTCATATCAAAAAGTGCAAACCCCAATGAAGAATTAGAACATTTGAAAGTGAGAGAAAGTTGGGGGGAAGAGGAGAGAGAAAGAGAGAGAGAGAGAAGAAGAAGAGGAGATGTCATTCCTGATGAAGTCCGTTGATCCTCGTTGATGGAAAGCTCCAAATGCAGTGAAACTCTGAATCTTTGAACTCCTTGCACACTGTGAAACTCCTCCAAATTATCTTTGAATGCTCGCTAAGTTGAATGAACTAAGGTGGATCTTGAATGCCCTGTGAAAAATGACTAGGATGCTCCCGAACAATGATGTCCCCTTGAATAATTATCCTTGTACATCCCATTGTGCCAAAGCTTCTCTTTGAGTGTAACTTACTATTTTTAGTAAGTGTGAAAAATTAACTCTCTCGATCCTTTGCTGAGTGTTGTGACCTTGATTCCCCTTTCTCCCTGTGTTCCTCACTCCTTTGGATCAAATTTCTATTTTTAGCAGGTGCTCGAGGGCCCACTTACTATTTTTAGTAAGTGCCAAAAATGTCCATTCTGGTGAATTCTCAGTTGTAGTGCACCTCCAATGTCTTCATCTCCTTCGCAGGTTCTTCTGTTAATGACTTTCCCGAAATAGCAGTTCCTATGTAGTAGACCTGCTATTTTTAGAAAGTTGGCCTCTGGGAGTTGGATTGATGTGGAACAAAGTTTTTTGATATGGTTTTTTTCCCAATATCATCCCTCTGAAATTTCGGGCCCGCCCACTTAATAATCTAGGAGATTTTAAAGTTTTAATTTTTAGACCTGGAAGTGCTTCTGGTATGGCAGCCATTAATGGACCTCAAAATTGCAGGTCTGGTTTTCTCCTCCATTTGTGCAAATAAAATTATATTTTTGATGTGGGTTTTTTCTTCTGGTGCTTCACGTGCAATCTTACTTCGATCCGGCAACCGGTTTGACGGGAAATCCCACTTCTTTCTTCGTTGAGCCGGAAAGGAGATTTCTTCATTGTGGATGCTCTGTCACACATGGGGGGAGTTTGAAGGTGTCTTTTGATGGTCTTGGATAGAGGAATGAACAAAAAAATGGTTCATTGATTTGTGCACTGGTTTGCAAGCATTTGTTTAGATTTCCATTTTTCATGGCTATGGGGATTTTGTTGTTCTCTTCTTTGTTGTTCTTCGTTTCTCCTTCTCCTTAGCTTGATGAGGATTCCTTCTGAGACCTATGCATCACCATGGGAAAGGTATTTCAGTTCCTTTGTTGATCTATTCTGAGAATTTGTAATGGTGGAGTGATGGTAGAATTTTGCAGACGAAGAATGGACGAATGGAGTGCACATATAACTGTTAGAAGTTAGAAGCGGGAAAAAAGTGGACACTTGGGAATTTTTTTCAAAAAGATATGCACAGGTAGGGCTTGGGAACATTTTTCCATGCTTTGATGTCCCTGACCTCAGGGATGTGAGGGACATCAATTTCCACAATGAGCAAGAGGTGACACGTGGCACTAGATCCAACGACAGGGAATGAAGGAGGAAAAAGCTGATTTAAAGCACTGGGAGCTGAAAGGAGGTCACATGGGTGTCCAAAGACTCCCCATAGGATCTCGGAACATTTTTCCATGTCTGATGTCCCCCACCTTAGGTACATAAGGGACATCAGTTTCCACGGTGGTCCTGGAGGTGACACGTGGCGCCCGATCCACGACAGGGAATGGATGCTCCAAAAATGCACCTGGGGGATGAAAGTCGGTCACGTGGGTGTCCAAAAGACTCCCCATAGGGGATGGGAACATTTTTCAAGGTCTGATGTCCCCCACCTCAGGTGCATAAGGGACATCAATTTCCATGGTGGTCCTGGAGCTGACACGTGGCGCCCAATCCGACGGCAGGGAATGCATGCTCCAAATAAGCACCTAGGGGCTGAACTCAAGTCTGGAGGTCATATGAGGGTCCCAAGAGGTCACATGAGGGCTGGAAAATTTTCCAAGGGGTTGATGTACCTGACCTCAGGGACGTGGGGGACATGAAATCCCGCCAGGCTCCTGGTGCTGACACGTGTCCTCTCGAAAAAATGACTAAGTCCTGAACTGCCTTTGAGAGGGTAACTTGGAATGAAGATAACTTGAGCTCCCGGTGGAATTTATTGGTGAAATTTTATATGATCCTGACTGAAAATGGAATTTTGAATCCAATTATGTGGGTATCATGTCTTGATTCGATCATATGATCCCTAAAAAATCAGATTTTTGATCTGGGACTCCACTTGTGCCTGAGAAAAACTATCTTCCAATCATATGCGCCAAGGTGTTGTGAAAAATATTATTTCACCATCATGTAGGTATTGGAATCCTATTTCTGAAGATGTTTTTTTTTACTTCTAACTCCATCTGGAGCTCCCAGAATCTTCTTCTGAAGCCCAACAGTTGTTTTAGGCCTGTGAACTGCCTAGGCTTGTGAACCCTGTTTTCACTCAGACTGCTCCAAGTATTTCAAAACTTCCCAAACCTTCCAAAATAATTTCCATGATGTTATAATGTCTTCCATTCACCTCCATGTTGAATTTTTCCCTTCTGTTCCACTTCAAGGGGTTGAATCTAGTCCTGGGAAGGCCAACGATAACCCTTCCCAATACTGCCAGAAGATAACATCTTTTTAGAACTCCTAAAATCACCTAGGGGGAATGAATGGAATTTCCTAAATCACCTAGGGGATAATATGACATCAAATTGGGGGAATTCATTTGGACTGATGGATTTGACCTGGGGTTCCTAGGAATGATAAAACATGAAAATTTTGGCATAGGGGTATAGTTGTCGTGCTTGGAAATTGTCAATTTCCCTGTTGCACATTTTCACGACAACAACTGGCTCTAGCTTGGGGACATGACATGGACTGAGCATAGTGAAGACATGACATGGGAATCCAGAATCTCAATTTTAGACCATATAATTCGTTGACCAGTGCCTTATCCATTGGGCCCTGCGGAGTCATGTACAACTTCTAGAAAGGAAGATTAGAAGAAGGAACACACACACACACAAAATGAAGGAAAGGAAACACATGACACACAACAGGAAGGGAAACACACACAATAGAAAGGGAAACACACCTATCAATCACCTATGGTACAAGGCGAGGGACAACCCACTTTCACTGAAGTACTTTTCATTTCTCAAAAGTTACCCCTGAAGAGGCAACACCGAATGATGATGTTCTGCGAAGCCGTTGACGGGTTCCAGAAAGTATCCTCCCCTCCTCAGCTGCTTATGAAAGCCAGGTGCTTTCACAATTGTCTGTGTACTTGGTAGGAGTGAGTCCATGTGAGCTTCTTGATGCTCAGGTCCTTGCTTGGAAATTCCACTGCCTTCATGTTCTTTGAAATTGGTTTCATAGTGCCAGTTTCCTTCCATGTTTATCCATATAGCTGATTCTCCATCGAGCATCTCATCGCTGCCCAAAAGCTCATTTTTGTTCAAATTTCTTGACCTTCTGAGTTAATTTCTTTCCCAGGTCTATGCTCATTGACATCTTCTTCCATGAGAAACCTTTGATTATCCTTTTCCTTTACTCCACTGTGAGGTGCTTGAGTACTGATGGGAAGGATTGGATGTGGCCTCATACTTGTCTTGTATGTCCATGGCATGAGTGAAGAGATCAAGAATCAGCTCAGGGTCTTCTGCAACTTCTAATGCATCCAAGATTTCTTGCACAGAGTTATGCTTCATCATTTTGTGTAGCTCCTGTTTGTACACCTTTGAAGAATCTTTATGTTGCAGCTCAAGGAAACTATCTGGAGGGATTACCTCATCATCTTAGGAATCACTGCACTCTACGATCCTTCATCAAAAGGAGCTTCATCTTCAGAGGTCTTTGAAACTCCTTGCTTCAATTTCTTCATCATGGAAAGAGTCTTCATCTTCAAATGGGAAAGAAAATATCTCATTTCATCATTGCATCCATCAACCATTAGCTCAAGAGGGACATCATATTTTCATCTTGCCTTATCTCAATATGGCCAACCTTCACATTAGTTAAGGCTTCCAAATCAGCTTCATGCTTGTCTTGCACATTCATGGCTTGCATCAGGAGTTCGAGACTGATCTCAGGGTCATATGTTTCTTTTGCGGATCTTTGCAGTTCTTGTATAGACATTTCTTTCAAACCTTTCAAGGGCTCATCACAAGCTGATTTGGTCTCTCCATAGATGGCATGATGAGATCATCTTCATCCCCAAATGGGAATGAGAATAACTCCTCATCTTGGAAAAGCATATAAGCTGATTTTTCTTCTTGAAAATCATCAAGCGTCATTTCCTCTTCCTCATGGTCTGCATCATCTGGCAATTCAGGGCTGCCCTCTTGTAACTCGAATCTCCTCAATGCTTCTTCAAAATCCAAATCTCTTCGGGAAGGCATGTCTGGACCTATCAAGATGGGAATATCCTCTTCCTCCTCAGTTGTCACAAAGTGATTCATCCACCTGCTACCTTGGTACAAAATGTTAGCTTTTGGGCTTCTAGAATTTTACTGTGTACCTCATCTTCTTCTCGGGAAGTAATTTCTCCATGTCTCCCTTCACTGGTATGGTTGCAAAAGACCAATTCATCTGAATTTTCCCTCCCAACTCTCGGCAGAAATTTCTACTCAGCAACATTCTGAATGAGGCTGGGACGTCTACTACCAAAATCATCGCTGAAACTTTCTTGTCTGGAAATCTGGTGAGAGCCACCTGTGCATCTTTAACCTTCCCTACAAGTGAGACCTTTTTTTATTCCAAAGAGTAACAAGAGCCACTAGGTGGAGTCATTGTAAGTTTAAGAGCCTTGGTGACCTTCAAAGGCATCACGTTGTCTGAGGCACCAGAATCTATTATGCAATTATTCAGTACATATTCTCCAACAAGAAGGGAGACGTAGAAAGGTTCAACTTTATCAGTCTTTGATGCACTCAGAGAAAGCATGTTCTGTGAGGGAGGTGTAGGTGAGTTTGGTAGCATGCCTTTGGAACTAGAGTTACATCATTGGGTGTTAGACTACCACTCCTGATATATCGGACGAACCTCTCAAATTGTTCAGGATGAGTCCGCAAATATTCAGTTTCAGTAATCTGCACTTTGGCTTTGTTTGCATATTCTATGAAGTCAAAGGGAGTAGATGTGGACAAGGGGGGTGAAGGGACTGATTTTGGAGTCTGGATAGGTTTAGGAGCAGGATTTGATGTTTGAGGAATGGAGGGTATTTTGAAAGGCACACTAGGAGCTTTCAAGGTATTAGATTTTGTAGGAGCAGATTTAGATTTAGACTTGGAAGAGACATCAAAAGACTTACTTGGGATTGTGGGAGTCTTCTTACTTGCTACAGGGATCAGGCTCCAACAATGCAGACTTCATGGAAGATGGAAGTGGGGATCCTCGACTGATTATTTTATTTTTTGGAGTCACCATAGGAGGATCATCAACCTTCTTTTCTTTTGCAGCAGTGGAGGGAGATGCTCTTTTCTCAGACTGAGAATGAGTGAATACCGCACATGAGAAACTGGGTGCATCTTCTTCATCTTCTTCATAACCTCCAGAATACTCACAAAATCTGATTTGTGTATCATTCTCAAACTCATCACTTTCTAGGAAATCACCACCTTCACTTTCTTGTTCAAGATCTTCTTCACTTTCTTGAAATCTGCAATTTACATTCATGGGTGGGGCCTCCAAGGCAAGACTTTGGGGTGCTCCTACAATCTGATTTTTGTTGCTTCTTTGAGAAGAAACTCGTTCAAATAATTCCCTCTTCAAAGAGGCCATCTCATTCACCAACTTTTGCAGTGATGGATTGGTTCTCTCATCTTCAGGATGTTGGGCCTTGCCCTTTGATGGATTCTTGATCTTTCCAGAGAGGATGAGATCGTCATCCAATTCAATGGCCCTCCTTTGTGCTTCTACAATGTTCCTTGGTTGAACTCTTCGTAGGAGAAATCCTACCTCTGGTGATTGAGCATTTATGAAGAATCTTTTGATATTGTTTTGAGATGGTGAATCCTCTTCAGGTATCCTATGAAGCAACCATTCAAAATGAGCCATGAAGTCTCTCATGGTTTCATTTTCTCCTTTCCTCATTTGAGCCAACTGCACCAAGAGGTCTTGAAAATCTTCAGGTAGTTTAAATCTTTCCTCGAAGGCATCCTTGATATCATCCCAACCAGTGATGGATCGGGAAGGTAGGAGGTAGAACAATTTTGCTACTTTTTCTTGGAGGGACTCCACGAACAATCTTACAGCAACATCTTCATGTTGGACACCAAGAATTCCACATGATGTCGTGAAAGCAGTGATGTGTTCTTCCGGATGTTGTGTGTTGTCACCTTTTAACTTTGGAAAGTTCTTGCGGGAACCCATTGGTAGATGTGAAGAGGGGGTTCAAGAGCAAGTGGGCCTGTATTCCTTCCCCATGGAACAATGGGTTGAGGTATTTCTTCTTCATCTGCCATTGTTTCTTCTTCTTCTATTTCAGCTCTTGCTTCTGTAAATTCTTCTAGAAATTATTATTCTTCTGTGAACTCAATGTTCAATGGTGGTTGAAAAATGGGAGAATTTGAAGGAGTTTGGATAGGATTACCAGGTGAACTTCTTGAAGAGCCAGATGAAGAGGAGGCTTGAGAGAAGAAGTATGGATTATCTCTAATTCGTTCTTGCTGATTTTGCAAAGCTCGAAATTGAAATCAGCAACACCTCTCGACCTTCTCAACCTGGTGTATCTTCCTTCAGCCAGCTTTTGGAAACTTTTGCAGTGGGAATATGAAAGGACACTGTGGAATGTGAAAAGTCACGTGTAGAAATCAGCAGTGTATCTTTCAGAAATGGACTTTCATGAACTCTCTTTTTGATTTTTTCAATATTTGATTTTTTTTTGAATTTTTGGGACCTTGCGGTCGTATTTTGGGTGCAGATGCTGCTAAATCTGCCCCACGGTGGGTGCCAAAAACTGTTGGTGAGAAAATTTGTCAGGTGGAAAAACTTGTGGATTTCTTGCCAATGCTCTGGGAATCTAAGTCCCTCTACTTAACCGGTGCAGCTGCCGTATGTGCATGCACATGAAAAGGTGGATTTCTGTGGTGGCCTTTCGACCGGGGATCCAACAGGGGCACTCCACTGACCCTGCGGCAAAGCTAGCAATATCTTGCTAGGGAAGTCTTTGTCTATAGAGAAGGAAAGGGAGTGAGAAAAGAGGTAGGTGAACTAATGCTGCAGGTAGAAAATCAGATTCCTGCACACACACTAGTTAGAAACTTCATCACATGCATTTATGAGAAGAAACAACCTTGCAAATGACAACAAGACCAAATAGAATTTGATGAACACAAAGTATCATGAAATCCCTTAGTCAAAGAAAGCTAAAAACTCCTTCTTCTTGTATTGATGCTTGAACAAAAGTCGTACATAATGTGGGAATGGAAGAAATTTGAGGGGGGGGGAGAGTAGAAGAAAATGGCTATCTCCTTTGCTTTCTCTCAAGGTACAATGCACTCTTGAGTTTACAAGATCAATCACCAACCCTTTGAAATGGGAATGGCCTTACAATTTATAGAATAGAATATGACTCTTCATCTTCCTCATGACCTTTCCAATACCTTAATATGACTTAAGACTATTCATATTCCACTTTAAATATTTAAGTCCCTTTTATAATAGTAAGGTGACTTAATTCACATTATATTTCTAAAGTCACTTAAGTCGTATTAAAAAGTAAAAACCCCAACACAAAATTAGTATATTTGAAAGTGAGAGAAAGTTGGAGGGAAGAGGAGAGAGAAAGAGGGGGAGAAGAAGAAGAGGAGATGTCATTCCTGATGAAGTCCATTGATCCTCGTTGATGGAAATCTCCAAATGTAGTGAAACTCTGAATCTTTGAACTCCTTGCACACTATAAAATTCCTCCAAAATATCCCATGAACACTCGCTAAGTTGAATGAACTAAGGTGGATCTTGAATGCCCTATGAAAAATGACTAGGATGCTCCCGAACAATGATGTCCCCCTGAATGATTATCCTTGTACATCCCATTGTGCCAAAACTTCTCTTTGAGTGTAACTTACTATTTTTAGTAAGTGTGAAAAAGGCAACTCTCTTGATCCTTTGCTGAGTGTTGTGACCTTGATTCCCCTTTCTCCCTGCGTTCCTCACTCCTTTGGATCAAATTTCTATTTTTAGCAGGTGCTCGAGGGCCCACTTACTATTTTTAGTAAGTGCCAAAAATGTCCATTCTGGTGGATTCTCAGCTGTAGTGCACCTCCAATGTCTTCATCTCCTTCGCAGGTTCTTCTGTTAATGACTTTCCCGAAATAGCAGTTCCTATGTAGTAGACCTGCTATTTTTAGAAAGTTGGCCTCTGGGAGTTGGATTGATGTGGAATGAAGTTTTTTGATATGGGTTTTTTCCCAATATCATCCCTTTGAAATTTTGGGCCCGCCCGCTTAATAATCCAGGAGATTTTAAAGTTTTAATTTTTGGACCTGGCAGTGCTTCTGGGTACGGCAACCATTAATGGACCTCAAAATTGCAGGTCTGGTTTTCTCCTCCTGTTTGTGAATAAAATTATATTTTTGATGTGTTTTTTTTTTCTGGTGTTTCACGTGTAATCTTACTTCGATCCGGAAACCGGTTTGACGGGAAATCCCACTTCTTTCTTCGTTGAGCCGGAAAGGAGATTTCTTCATTGTGGATGCTTTGTCACACATGGGGGGAGTTTGAAGGTGTCTTCTTGATGGTCTTGGATAGAGGAATGAACATAAAAATAAATGGTTCATTGATTCGTGCACTGGTTTGCAAGCTTTGTTTAGATTTCCATTTTTTAGCTATGGGGATTTTGTTGTTCTCTTCTTTGTTTCTTCGTTTCTCCTTAGCTTGATGAGGATTCCTTTTGAGACCTATGCATCACCATGGGAAAGGTATTTCAGTTCCTTTTTTTGATCTGGTTTGAGCATTTTGCAATGGTGGAGTGATGGTAGAATGTTGCAGAGGAAGAATGGAGGAATGGAGTGCACATAAAACTGTTAGAAGTTAGAAGCGAAAAAAAGGCACTTGGAATTTTTTCAAAAAGATATGCACAGGTAGGGCTTGGGCACATTTTTCCATGCTTGATGTCCCTGACCTCAGGGATGTGAGGGACATAAATTTCCACAATGAGCAAGATGGTGACACGTGGCACTAGATCCAACGACAGGGAATGAAGGAGGAAAAAGCTGATTTAAAGCACTGGGAGCTGAAAGGAGGTCACATGGGTGTCCAAAAGACTCCTCCTAGGGGATGGGCACATTTTTCCATGTCTGATGTCCCCCACCTCAGGTACATAAGGGACATCAGTTTCCACGGTGGTCCTGGAGGTGACACGTGGCGCCCGATCCGACGACAGGGAATGGATGCTCCAAAAATGCACCTGGGGGCTGAAAGTCGGTCACGTGGGTGTCCAAAAGACTCCCCATAGGGGATGGGAACATTTTTCAAGGTCTGATGTCCCCCACCTCAGGTGCATAAGGGACATCAGTTTCCATGGTGGTCCTGGAGCTGACACGTGGCGCCCAATCCGACGGCAGGGAATGAATGCTCCAAACAAGCACCTGGGGCTGAACTGTCAAGTCTGGAGGTCATATGAGGGTCCCAGATGTCACATGGGGGCTGGGAAAATTTTTCAATAGCTTATGTACCTGACCTCAAGGATGTTGGGGACATGAAATCCCGCCAGGCTCCTGGTGCTGACACGTGTCCTCTCGAAAAAATGACTAAGTCCTGAACTGCCTTTGAGAGGGTAACTTGGAATGAAGATAACTTGAGCTCCCGGTGGAATTTATTGGTGAAATTTTATATGATCCTGACTGGAAATGGAATTTTGAATCCAATTATGTGGGTATCATGTCTTAATTCGACCATATGATCCCTGAAAAATCAGATTTTTGATTTGGGACTCCACTTGTGCCTGAGAAAAACTGCCTTCCAATCATATGCGCCAAGGTGTTGTGAAAAATATTATTTCACCATCATGTAGGTCTTGGAATCCTCTTTCTGAAGATGTTTTTTTTTACTTCTAACTCCATCTGGAGCTCCCAGAATCTTCTTCTGAAGCCCAACAGTTGTTTTAGGCCTGTGAACTGCCTAGGCTTGTGAACCCTGTTTTTCACTCAGACTGCTCCAAGTCTTTCAAAACTTCCCAAAGCCTTCCAAAATCATTTCCATGATGTTTTAAGGTCTTTAATTCACCTCCATGTTGAATTTTTCCCTTCTGTTTTGCTCTAGGGGGGTTGATCCAGTCCTGGAAAGGCCAACGATAGCCCTTCCCAATACTGCCAAAAGATAACATCTTTTCAATGAACTCCTAAAATCACCTAGGGGGAATGAATAGAATTTCCTAAATCACCTAGGGGATAATATGACATCAAATTGGTTGGGAATTCATTTGGACTGACTGAATTAGACCTGGGGTTCCTTGGAGAGATAAAACATGAAAATTTTGGCATAGGGGTATAGTTGTCGTGCTCGGAAATTGTCAATTTCCGTGGTCCACTTGAATGTTGTATCCTTTTTGAGCATGAGATTAATAAGTCTTATAAAACCCACGAAGTTAGGAATGAAGCACCTAACAATTTGATCTTTCCAAGGAATGACAATGCCCTTTTGTGAGCTGATAAGGTAAGAGGTGCGATAGTTGAAATTCTTTTTGGATCAATGACAATGCTTTTCTTTGAGAAAATAAGCCCTAATGACAATGCTTAATATGATCCGCACTCTGCTTGGAGAAAATAGTAATGTCATCTAGGTAAACCAAGATGAATTTATTGATATATCATTTGAAAGCAATATCCATTTCTCTTTTGAAGGTAGCACTGGTTTTTAACAGACCGAAAGGCATTTTTTGATACGCATACATCCCCCACTTGGTGGTGAACATGGTTTTATACTGATCTTCCTCTTTCAATTTGATCTAGTTAAAGCCATAATATCCATCAAGCATGGAGAACCTCTCTGCTCTTTCTACTGTCTACAATATTTGTTCCATGGAAGGCAAGGGGTAGTGATCCTTAAGGGAAACTTTGTTCAAATCCATGAAGTCCACGCAAATCCATATTTCACCATTCGTCTTCCTTACCGGAACCAAATTTTCCACCCAAGTAGAATACTTGATCAACAAAATTATTTTGGCCTTAATGAACTTGGAGAGCTCCTTTCTCATGAGGGGTTCAATCTTGGGGTTGACTGAACTTTGTTTCTATCTAATTTTCTTGATGGTAGTATCAAGGTCAATGGAATTCTGGATTATATCTGAATTGAACTCTTTTAAACCTTCATAATCCCATGAGAACACATCACTTAAATTTAGACACAAGGAAACAAAAGCTTTCCTTTCACTTTCATCACACACCTTTCCAAGTAGGATTCCCTTTCCTGGAGTGATTGAAACTAGTTGACAATATTCTTACTTTTCCACCATATAATTTTCCATTCCTTTGAATTCATCATCTAGATTGAAAATATGCTCTAGTGTAACTAATCCCTTTGGCAACTTGTTTGTTCTTTGTTGAATAATTTGATCCCCGTATACTTCCTACAGATCATTTTACATATTTGAGGAGAAATCCGCCTCATTTTGGATGAACTGCACAATTTGTTCATCACTATCAAACACCTTCTATCAAGTCTAATTGTCTGGGATGGAGGGCCTGACCACCATTTTGATATACTGGGCATTCCCTTCGATCAAATCCTCAACAGGGGAGAGTTGAGAGCCAAGTGCCACCATTTGGTCTACATATTTTTTCAACTTTCTAGGCACACCTTGAAGGTTAATGACATCAAATATTTATAGAAAATCCCAAACCATATGTTTGTAGGCTTTCAATAACTTGTTCTTGGTCACACATCTATCGCAGACTTGGTGAATGACTAATTCAGTGTCTCCAAAGACCTGCAACTCTTTAATTTTTTTATTTTTCACAATCAATAGACCATGGTCTAATGCTTCGTATTCTGCCATATTATTAGAACATGCAATTTGCAATCTATGAGTAATGAAAAACTTCTCATTATTTGGATAAATTAGTATAACACTCGTCCCAACTCCATTTTTGCTTCTAAAACCATCAAAGAACATCCTCCATAGTCCAAAAACTTTTTCCTTTTCTTGATTTAATTCTGGGGGTATCATAGATTTCTCCTGGAGAATGCAATAGGTTCCTAGACTAGTCTCAAAAGTTTTGAGCTCTTCATCATAAGGGTCAAAATTGTGGTCTCTCTCAGCCCACTCATTTAGTAATAAATTAGGCATAGGAGGAGGGATAGCCTGCTCCTCAGGAGCTAAGTCTTACTCATGTTATTCTTGTATTAGGAAATTTGATTAGATAGGAGTGGGATCATATGACTCAATATGATAAGAAAATATGGGCTCAACTTGTATTGTGAATTGGGTACTATATCTAGTTTTCAAAATCATGTGAGTCCAATCTGAGGACAAATAACCACCTACCTTAGCAGTGAAGTCTCTAGATAAAAAGATGGAAAACATGGGAGGAAGGTCAATGAATTAAATGTCATGATTTATGGTGAGGCTTGGAAAGGCATGAAGTGTCAACTCAAGGTATTTTATTATGCCCAGACATTCACAATTGACCCATCAAGTTGTAAAACTCCCCTAGACATAGGACTGTATTTGAGACCCAAGATATATCAACAATTTTCTTGGGCATTACAGAGGTACCAGTCCCTGAATCAGTCATATAGTTATGAACTAGGTATTTACCCACAATTATCGACATGTAAAAGGGTGGGGTTTTAATAGTTTTACTTACTTGGTCATCTCTTTCTTGACATAAATGAACCACAACATAAGAATTTTACATTATTGGATCCATGGGAGGCAGCTGCTTAAGAGTTTCACACAGGAGATCTTGCTGCGATGGAATAACAAGTATGTCCCACATTGAGATGTTGACATTGGTATTCTTTATTTTCTCAACAATGTTAGAAAGAAGACCTACGAACTTCTACATTTTCGGCATGCTACCTTCATTTCTCTACTATGGTGGCATTAGATTGGTGTGTTTGGTTGAGCATCAACTTCTTTATCCAAGTCTTTACTAGGAAGCTCAGGTGGCTTGCTTTTGTTCACCGTGACTTCTTTTTCCTTTCCCATGACATTGGCGTGATCCACAAAAGGTGAATATTGTGACTAAAACATCCTTTTCTTGTACCACATGTTATCAACAATGTTGACTGATGGTCTGCTAGAACTTCCTACCATTTGGTTAACCATGCATAAGTCTTCAGCTCCAAATAACACTAGGTTAGTGTCATTATTGGTCTCTTGAATTACTTCCGTGGTTTGATTTGGTGCCTCCAACAGTGGTTCCTGTTGAATAGAAGAGCCTTGAACCATAAATGCTAGAAGATGCATTTCCCTTTCACAAACAAGTTGGTTATGCAGAAAATTACATAGAAACACCACTCTGTTTCTTATGCCATATTATTTTACACAAGAAATAAAGCCTGACTTGAACTAGGAGGAGGAAGTGCTTGTGGAGGAAGGATTTTTGCCAATGGAAGAGGAGCACTTTAAGCCTGCCATCTGTTACTCTATTAGTTCTATGCATATATTTGAATAGGTTGTTGATTTATCCATGGTTGATACCCTTGATGAGAAGATTTCCCTTGATTCTGATAATTCTTATAGGATTGGGTTTGTTGTTTCTCTAGGGATACAACTTTCTTTGTTAAGATTTTAATCAAAGCCTTCATTTCTTCATCCTCATTTTTCTGAGAAAGAGTTTGTGATGTGGAAGCAACTGGTTACAGATTAGGCTTAGGGATAGGAGAAATTGAAGGTTGGGAAGCTTTAGGTAATTCTAGATACAATGGCATGGGTGGCCTAGAAGCTAATTTCCCAGCTTGAATTAAACTATTTTCAGCTCTAATTACAATTGCATAAGTAGTTGGTAGAGTTATTCCTCCCATGGATTATATCATAACAAATATGTTAGATTTAAGAGCTTTTAAAAAGTATAGGAAAGAACATTCTATTGCAAGTCTCACAAGAACTGGAATTTGATCCCAAGTTATCTAGAATCTGAAGTTGAAATCCACCATTTACTCATTAGGTGATCTCTTGATTGTAGTTAATTGCACCAGAAGAGAATGGTTGTTTGCTAGTTCTCCAAATTGGTCATAATGGGATGTACACAACTGATCCTAGTTTTGAATTATTCATACCCCTAGGATTTTAAACCATTTTAGAGCTTTCCCTTTAAGTGATGAATCCAAAAGTTTCACTACCACGTCCATCTCAACAAATTCATGGATATCACAAACATTTGCAATGTCCTAAATGTGGTCAATTGGAGTGGTGTGATTTTCTCTAGTAAATTATAGAATATTCTTCAAAGTTGCCACTAAAATAGGATTTTGGGCATTCAAGGCAAGGGGGTTGCTGCTTGTGAAGTTTACAAATGGATTTTGTTATGGTAGTTTTTGTTAATTATCCATCTTGATATGTTTGAGAACTCTCGTCAAATGTAAGAAGGGCCTGTCAGGTGGAGGTTTTGAAAGAGTTTTGTTTGGAGGAGATTGAGATCTTTGAATCTATCTTCCTCTCATGACTTTTCTTGGGGATAATTGCAAGTACTCAAATAAGCCTTCTTCTCTTATTCTTAAACTTGTTTGGATCCTTCTCATGAATAAGGGAAACTTGGTCACCAGTGCTACTGAAACCATTTGATATTTGAATGGAGTTTCCAGATGTTTTGGTACAGAGCCTCCAAAGGCTAGGGCTTCACTAAGATACACATCACAACTTGATAAAAATGGAAATATTAACTTCAAACGTCCCATTTGAGCAGTTGCCAAAACTATTGGAGCTCAAATGTGCACCCTGGGTTGCCCAAATCATAGACAATTCAGGATTTGAGACAAAATGGAACTTGTCTCTAAGTTGTGGGACTCAAACTGAGACATAACCTCTAGAGAAGGTTAGACCTTCCTCTACTTACGTCTAATGCTAAACTACTCCTAGGAATTGAAATGTAACTATCTAACTCTACTCTAATTTTCCAAGGGACTAGGGTGAGAAGGAGATGCATGAAAAATAAACCTACACTAGAGAAGGTGATAGCACCAAAGATAAGGGGATGAGTACTTAACAAGAGGGACGATGAAAGAAAGTGATGATGAAGAGGGATGGAATGAAAGCCACAAATCAAAATCACAAAGTCATGTAGCAGTTCCACCTTCATGATTAACAATAGACACGGATACCTTTAAACAATGCATACAACACACCTGTAAATGAATGAAAGGCAAGAGAGTGTAATAAACAATAGCTAAGGTTGAAACAAGCCACAAAACAAGAGATTTATTTCTTAAGATATCATGCACAAATCATCACGATATAGGAGGAAGATGACAAAACATTTTAGAGACATACATAGCCCAAGGCATGCGACTCTTAGAAAACTGTACAACATTAAATGATGCCATTCATATTCCCAAAGTATCCAACATTAAAACAAGGCATCACTTTACAATATATATAAAATTAAAGAAGAGAGAGAAGGAAGAAAAGAGAGGGAAAATTCAAATTCTCCTTCCACCAGTTGACCACCTTCATTTAATTTTCTGAGAAGATCTGATTATTCTATGCAAATTGTGCCTCCCCATGCCATTGCCTTCTCTAAATAAAGGAATGGTCACCCATACTGCATTTAATTCATGGTAGTTGAATCAATGTCTGAAATAGACATTTTTGCATGTTAGAGATGTATTTCATTCACTTCTTCCCACCTACCAACACTTAATCATATGAAATCTGATTTCCTTCACATGGAGAAGGCTAATATTCCTTCAAATAATATTCAGATTTATAAAGATTGATCATCAGATTCATTAAATTTCCACTCTCCCTCTGTATGGTTTAACTTCCTTTGCCATGGCCTCCAACCCTCCACTATTTTCTTTGTTTCTATTTCCATAACTACCACTTGCACAAATTTTAAGCCTCCCAATGACTTTCCATCTTCGTAAACCTCCATTCTATGGCAATTTCATGGCATAACCTCACTTGCCCCATGATTTACAATTCCAAATTATCCGTGGATTATCAGCATCTATGGACATTCCTTTCCATCTCTAATTCCATAATGTGGTCTTCTTGATTTTCTTTTACCTGTGCAACTTTCTACTTTAGTACCTATTAGCGGCTTGCTACCAACATCTGCATTCAACCTCTTTCTATGGCCTTTCGGGGGTACAACCCAGAATTTGGAGTTCCTTTTATCTTTCTCATGGCTTCATGTGGAAGACATTATATTATTGGATAAATCATTTCCTTGAAGCTTATAATATTACATGTTGAGTCAAAAAGAGTATGACACTAAGGAAAGGATACATACAGAAGATTCACGTGTGGGAACAATAGAACACGTTCAAAGGTGCGAAAGAATCAGGGAAGGATAATCATGTGCAAAGAAGAGAGATAGATTGGGACTTAGCCATTTTCACAAGTATGAGCTATTTTTAGAGATAGTGTGCCAAACACACAAACCAGTTAGAGACTTAGATAACACATATTGGCTATTTTCGGAGGATTGGCTACGAAGCACTTTGCATGGGTATAGGCTGAGAATAGATTTACTACTGATAGTTAACTAGAAGAAGTCTATTGTTAGCGCACTTGCATGTGTGGCTATTATTGTAATGGCGCATGGCTAATAATAGCATGCGACCTATTTTGGGATTAGATAAGTGGTGAAGGGAAAGTCCCCACCCTTATAAATATGTATTGGTCTATGTAGTATGATATATATAGAGATAGATATAAGTATGAGAGTGTGAGAGCAGAGTTAGTATGAAGTTATGTTGTCAAGTTCTGTTATGCGCATAAGCGTATACTACTGTTATTGTAAGGAAGCTTCTGTGTATTACTACATTTAATATAATGGAGGTTATTGGTTGAATCAAGGTGTTAATCATGGTTTTAGTTTATTACTGCATAAATGATTTTGCTATGTTTATCACGTGATTCATGATTCTTTAAGATCTAGATCTGGATATGCTCTGTAGAATGTTATATTAATTATGGATCTGAATGTATTAAGTCTTCATCATGCTAACCTCCTACAACAACAACCCTAAAGAGGGGCCTGGTACCTTTGCACACTTTGGGTGAGTGCTCAGTCTAGGCTGAGTGATGTGCCAATGCGCCTAGGATTTTACTGGTAAATTCTAGGCTGCATCATTGGTTCCATTTTCGGGACCTCTTTTTCAGTTTTTTTTAGGATGGTTCATGATGAAGACATACCAGTTGACCCTAGCAAGTGTTGAGGAGTGGATACATGACCTAGAAGAAGAATACACATGGAGGTTCAACACTGGATCTGAGTTTGATGCACACACTTGGGTGGAGAAGAATCTGTATGACTATTTGTATGAGAGCTTCTTCGCTATCTTTCCGGTAGAACTGTATGAGTGGCTGGTTGCTTATGCATCTAAATGGAATTGGAGGTATCACACACTTGTTTGGACGTAGGAAGAATTTCAGACCCTTTATGATGCTGATCTAATTTGGACTCGCACTGTGGATACATGGTTCCATGGTGTTTTGAACAGCTATATCTTGGAGTAATTAATTTCCACTTATTCATGCCCAAAGGTAGCTGAATTTCAATTTTTATGATATCCTAGGGGAACTTACCTGCAAGGAATTCCACAGGTGATAAAATTTCTTATGGTAACCCTGAACTTGGAGAAAAACCAATGGCGAACTAAACCCCACCATGCATGGTGGTAGGAGTAGGTTTGGTGAAAGATGGTAGACCTAGTGACAGAAAGGAAAAGAGAGGAAAGGAATGGCTTAAGTATAATGAGGCATGTGAGAGGGAGATAGAGAAGCAACGTGATGTTGCAGAGTGAATGGCGTTGTGGAGAGAGATAGTTTGGGAAGGGTTTGAAGTTCACCTAGAAGACGTGGAACCTGAGCATTAGGAACTCCCCCATTTGGGAAAGCATGACATGGAACCCTCCTTAGCCTCATAGAGAAGTGCCAGCAGAGACAACCTGGGCCACGGGCACGCATCTAAATCCACCTGGCAACCTTGCCCTTGCACTTGGTTTTCCGGTATCTAGTATAAAAAATAGTCAGCAAGTTAATTTAGGCAGTGGGAGAGAAGGAGTGAGTCACATAAAATCATAATGATGACAACACAAATGGATTCATTGTTATATGGGAGTACCTTTTCAGGTGTATCATCCTACATAGAATTCAGGTGCACATATTTTTGGACTATCTTCTGGGAGTAGTAACACTTTATAGACTGTCGGGGTGTAGTTTAGTACTACTATTGGGACACAGGGAAGTACATCTTATGGTCCAAATCTAGCTACGGGGTCAGGATCAGGAGGTATAGGTGGCTCTAGTTCTGGTGGATCTAGTGGTTCTGGAGGTAGAGGAAACATAGGAGGTTCTGGATCAGGTGGGCAAGGTCCACACCAACCCCAAAATATTTACATGGAGATGTCTCTTCATCTTCTAGAGTATAGGGGCATAGAAGATGCTGCTGAACATGTGCACATGTGTGAAATAATATGGCATGCAAAAGGAATCATGACTTCTGAGTGTAGGGCAAGTCAATTTTCTACTACGTTACAAGGGCGCACACACAGTTGGTATAGAAAGTTTGACCCTGATCAGACTTGTATAGACTATGCAACCTTAAAAGATGCTTTCCTTAAAGAGTTTCACATCCCTGAGTTTGAGTAGAAGAGTATAAGTGTGCTCAAGGATATTAAGCAAGGCACTACTGAAAGTGTCAGAGAGTATGATGCTCATTTCAAAACATTGTTATCCAATATTTCTTATGATATTCATGCAAGCCAACATGCACAATGGTTCATTGGGGGCCTAATAACACCTTTTAGAAGGGCGTTATCACATAAGACATACATTGATCCATGTGAAGCACTTGAAGCAGCTTTACATGCTGAGGCAGTTAGAAGTATAGAAATTGGGGTGAGCCCATTTTTAGAAGCACATATCACAGCTATGGAAAAGCAGTTGGAGAAGCTATCAGAAAATTCAGCACATGAGATGTGCACAGGGATTTGGTGCATAGATTGTGAAGTGGAAGGTCACACAAAGGATAGTTTTCCCCATAGATCAGTGTGCTCATTGTTGTTGGACTATGAGATATGTCATTTAAACCATGATGCTAGCCGCTACCCATTATTACAATGCACGTGATAAGGAAGAATGTCTCATGCTACTATAAAATCTGTAGGTCCACAACTCATGATACAGAAGATTACAAGTTGATTGGTCAGATCCATGATGCTATAGATATTGGTGTACAACAGACAGGAGTCTTAGATAACTCTAAAGGAAATAATGAGCATCAGGATCGAGATCACAATCAAGTGTGCTATGATCAGAATGAAGGACATTTTAAAGGAGGTCGTGGCAGAGGTTGAGGGTTTCAAGGAGGATATGGAGGCTGAGGTTGTGGTGGTGGAAGAGGTGAGTTCCTCAGTGGAACATGTTATACATGTGGATCTCCTGACCACTACAGGCATGAATGTCCTTAGAATATTACATGTTCTTTTTGTGGAAAGAATCATAGTTATGAGGAATTCCCAGACTTGTATGAGCATCTTAGTAAGCAACATAAATAAGAAAACAAAGGCACAAGGATGGTTAGGATATAATGCACTGTGGAAAATCAGTGGATGCCTAAGTTGGAACCAAAATCTGAGGCATTACCTAGGTAAAGATCATGACCCGTGCTGAAGTGGCATGTGCACACCAAAGAAGCATTACAACAGAATCCTACCATCACTAAGGAGGAGGTTCTACATGCACGGTACCCAGATCCTGCCCATCAGAAGGAGGTTTACCAGGAAACCATGGAGGTACTCAGAATCTTTAGGGTGAAATACAATATTTAAAGGAGAAATCATGGAAGATGGAGCAAAAGAAAGCATCAGAGATGGTCCAAACTGATATGGATGACTTGAAAGAAGTGTGAAAGAGTTATTGTTCCAAGGAGAATATCATTCCACTGTTAGGGAAGTAGTTAAAAGGAAACACTCTATGCGCAAGTATTGAGACTGAACAAAAGATCCTGCATGCAAATATTCTCCCTCATATCCTAGATTATGACAAGGAAATAACTCTAAATGTTGTTGTGAATGGGTGGCTATTGAGTAATATATTGATTGATACAGGTGGAAGTCAATGTTCTTACTTTAGATGCATGGGTACAAATGGGGAGACCTCCATTACAACCATCCTCTAATGTATTGTTCATGGCTAATCAGACTAAGGCCACTCCCATCAGAGTTTTAAAAGATGCATCCATTACCATACAAGGAGCCAAGTTCACTGGAGATTTTGAGGTTTTAGCACTGACAGAGTCAGATAGTTTCCCAGCTCTATTGGGGCATCCTTGGTGCTATGCAAATAATGTTGATCTTCAGTTCAAAAAGGGTTATATCAGCTTTGAAAACAAGGAGGAAAGAGTTATTATCCCTTTAACAGATGGCAAATCTGTGCCCTATGTTGAGCCCTTGAGTGAAGAAGACCTAAATAGGATTTATGTATGCATCATCCGGGATCTAGAGGTACTTGAGCCATGTAAAGAAGGAATCCTTTAGTGGGAGGATGCACAGTCTATTAGCGATACTACAAGTGTTTCTTGTGATAATTGGGCTCATAACACTTATGAGTGGGTAGGGCGTGAAGTAAAGAGAATATTTTCCTAAGGGTCAGAAAACTATGTTATGTTAGGAGAATAGGTAACAAATCGATACCTTGTTACACCAGAGAAGGAGACCCTATGGTTTTCATGCGTGCCATGGAAGAATAGTGGATAGACCCACTGGAAAGAAGAAATATGCTAGCATATACCCTACATGGGACAACAACGCACAATGGTGGGTGGTCCACAAGGATAATCTTGTAGGATGGAATGAAATTAGGATTGCTCTTGCCACTAGGTTCTTCAGGAGCAATGCACCTACTCAAATATACACTTATCATGGTAATCAACCTATTCAAGCACCACGTTCAGCAGTGTGAGAGACTCTGGACAGAGGGGTAGGAAGATTTACCACCTTCATTATGGGTGCACACGTTTTATTCCACTTTACACAGATACACGTGTGCTTAGTATGTATATGTAGAAATCCATAGAGAGACTAGAAATTGGTAGGATTTAATTGCAGGAATGATCCCATCAGACATTTGACTTCTTCTCTACCAAGCCTCCAGTAGAAGAAGCATTAAAAGTTCATAAATCACTTAACTATGGGATATAGTGCCAAGATTGAAGAACTCATTTAAGAGTTATTTGATGAAGGAGACTCAGGAGCGTGTTTTGTTGAAGAAACAGAGGCCTGATGCCACACTACTTCAACATGCTTTCCTTGAGAAAGAAAAAGGAAAAATGGTCTACTTAGTGGATGATGAAGAAGTAGAAAATTTGGATGTAAACCATTCAACAGGTAGGCATGAGGTGTTGGATAGTGTAGATAAGACCACATGCACCTATCATGAACCTATGAAGACAAAAGAAAGTGAATATTGAGTCAAATGTTGAGCCTAAGGATGCCATAATTAGATACTATTAGTTAGACTCTGAAGTGGCAAAAATAGAGTTACTATGGGATTATAGGGATTTATTCCCTAAGCGGTACCATGAGCTTAAAGGTGTGCATGAATCATTAAGAGAGATGAAGATAAATATTAAAGAGGGTGCACTCCCAGTTAGAAAGAGACCCTACTAGATGAACCCCAAGTTGCGTAAAAAGGTCAAAGAAGAGATTGACAAAATGTTGAATTTTGGAATTATCAAGCCCCTCGATGATTCAAGAATGGGTTAGTCTAATGGTGATTAGTATCAAGAAGGATAGTTGGATTAGGATATGTGTGGACTACGGGGAGCTAAATTCTACATGTGTAACTGATCCATTTCCTAAGCCATTCACTAAGGAAATACTAGAAGGTGTTGTAGGGCACGAAATCTATTCATTTACAGATGGGTTCTCTGGGTATCATCAGGTTAGGATTACCTATGAGGATCAGGAAAAGACTACATTTACTACTGAATGGGGTAGCTTCACCTATATTGTGATGCCTTTTGGTCTGAAAAAACACCTATTGTATTTTGGTGCATAGTTGTTCAAGCATTCAAGGATTTTATTCACAACTTCTTACAGGTTTATTTGGATGATTAGATAGTGTATGGATAAGCTAAGGATCATTGTGACAATTTTTGCTTAGTGTTTGAAAGATGTAGATATTTGAGTATCTCTTTTAGCATCAGTAAGTGCATATTTACTACACCATTTAGAATATTGTTAGGACACATAATCTGAAAATAATTTTTGTTGGTTAATCTAGCTAAGATTGTAGTCATTATAGGCCTGAAAGAGCCTACCAACTACTGTTCCCCTCAAAATTTCCCCTCTTTTGAAAGTCAAATTTTGAAAATTTTGAGTTGGCACCTTTAATAATGTCCTAGTGAAGAGAAAACTTGAAGAGATGGTGAAAATTGCATTTTTTGGAGTCTTTTTGGTGATTTGCGGGTCTTTCGGACATTTTTGTCCCCCATGTCCCAAGTACCCTGGGCCTTCTGTTCGCTGATCGGCCGCTTTCCCTGCAAAACCTTAACTGTCAAGTTTTTTGGAACTTTTTTGCCCGTTTTTTCCAATCCCATTTTTCCCAAGTCTGACATCACTGTATCGGGCTTCCTACTTTACTGATTCCTCATCATCCCCGCATCTGGGCTTTCTTTTGTCCCAATCCCAAATGCATCTGGGTTGCATTCGCCCGCATCGCGTTCACGTCCCTCACATCCCGTGTGTCCCTCGCGTCCTTCACGTATCTAAGTTCCTGGACCACTCATGCCCATTTGGCCCACTTTCCTCGCCCACATCGGCCAAATCAGATCTTTGCGTCCCTCATGTCCCCAAATGTAACAAAGACCATCTGGGCTAGTTTTCTCCACTTTTACCACGTTTCATCTTTTTGAGTCAATATGGGGTGAATTTAGTGTGCATTTAATAACCTTCTCTCTCCTGAAATGGCTACTTAAATGGACTCCCTCCTACGCATTTGTCACATTGTCTACTTGCCTTCTCTTGCCTGAATCCTTACCATTAAAGTTGTTTGCTCGTGCCCCTGTATCCCTTTGCATCCTCATCCTGATTTTGATTTTTGGAAGGCTATCCCCTATGCACATTGCAAAAATGAAGATCAAGTTTCAGGGCCAAGAACATGTATCACCTCTTGAATCCTTTGTACCAGATATTGGAGACAGTGAGGTTCGGCACTTAGATTTCACAGATTTTTGGGGAAGATTAACATGCTCTAATCCTGCTCCCATGGCACAAATGATTAGTGATAGTGGACTTGCATACGCGGCTAGTTTTCCTATCTCTGGTACAATGTGCAGACATCGTGCTCTCCTACAGAGCCCATTTTAACCCAGATACCAAGGAACTCACCAATGTGCATGGTGAATTAATCATGAAACTAGATACTACCGCCATTACTGCTGCCATGTGTATTCTAGAAACTGAAGATTCCATAATTCTCTCTCGTGCCCAAGCCCCAATCCTATTCGACCAAGAAAGTGACAAATAAAAGGAACGTATAGCAAATTCTTGGTTAAAGAACCATAAGAAGAGAGCATCCCAACTCTCCAAGGCATTATACAGGGTTAATTTTAATGAGGATCTATTTGAATTTATCATTTTTCTCACCTGTATCATGGGTTTGCCTTCCACCAATGAGTTTCACTTCTAGATGTGCCCCTAAATCATCAACATCATGTGCGAGGGCAATCAAGAACATTAATTGGGCCGAGATTATCTTGCATGAATTTGACTAAGCAGTTGTCTAATGTTCAACAGACTAAGAAGTTCTATATGAATTCTTATCTCATGTATACCTTGGCTGAATCCCGACAATGGTTCGGTTTCACCTACATAGAGGGCCAAGAAGAATGAGCCTATTTATGCATACTACCCTCAGTTTACCCTAGAAACCAGCAATCACAATTTCAGAAGAGTTAATGATGCCTTCACCATTTACATTGTAAGACTTTTGGAGGGAAACACTTCCAAGAAGATTTTCTGATGAAGCTATGAACCTGATAGCCAAGTATGGGGCTTTCTTTATCCAATTCAGGAGGTTTTCATACATCAGGTTGGCTTATTATGAAAGCACACCTCTCAAGCTCCCTATGTTCTATGGTGATAAAATGGCCCTGGTTGAAGTATGCAGGCAGCTTGATAAGCTACATAGGACATGCAGAGACAAGAAGATCACTGGCCTACATTTCCCTATCTCTTTGGGAAACTATACATGTAAGACAACCTTGGATGCCCAAAATGTAGAAAGGGCTATTACTTCTATCACTGTTCATTTCTTCAGACCCAGATCTTGCTTTGATCTGAAGAAATTTATTGAGCAGAACCTCAGGATAAACTATCATCACAAGCCAGATACTAAGGATTACTGGGTTGAATGTGCAGATGATTTTGAAGCCAGGCAAAGGCACTATGGAAGAATCTCTCTACAACACATCAGAGATCTCAATCTTTACCAAGTTCCTGAAGGACTTAAGGAGGATGATGAGGACTTATAGTCCTTTGAATATGAGACAACAATCAAACACACTCGTTTAGAGGATCTTGGATTGGGACAAGGAAGAGAGGGATTATTTGGTTGAGATTATGGCCCCTGTTCTTATAAGAACTAAAGTTTGGCTTGATAGGAAGATTCATGAGTTCAAGAAGAGTTAGGGTGGATCTTGTTTCAGAGACACCTCTACACCAAGGAAGGAATCACATACAACCAACACCAAGGTTCTTGAGAAAACCCATCATTCTTCCTCAATGAAAGAACTTGAGTCATCTACTCCTTCTTCTACCCAAGTATACCAAAAGAAGATCAAGAGAAGTCAAACAGGAACCAATTGATGAAGAGCCTCTTCTTGAGCATCCAGAGCTACCTTCAGGACCAGAGAAAATTATTGTTCTTAGTGAGAGTGATGATGGTGAAGTACCAAATCCTACAGGAACTCTTGAATTAACAGTTGAAAAAGAAAAGGAAATGTCTAGTGCAGAGCCTCCTAGTACCGCAGACTCCTCTACAAAGGAAGCTCCTGATACTCCCTCCACTTCTCTACTAGAGGCAATAGTGGTCAATACTCTAAGTGTCATGAGTTCACTTTCTCTTGGTCCCCTTGTTCCTTCCTCTTCTTCTTCTACTTTTGCTTGGGTGCAACCCATGGTTGACAACAGGAAGAAGAAATCTTCTTCTCAGATAACAGGGCCTAATTTTGATGTTGTGGTAGCCCTGCTAGGAACTACTCCTCCTCCTCCAGCTAAGAGAGCCAAGAAACTTCAAGGATAGTAACTGATGCTCAAGGCCAGTAGTTCCTGGAGGTTGCAAAGCCCAAGGTTGATAAGGCAGAGCAGGATCTCTTGGTCTCTGATTTAGAGCTTTCTAGAATCCCAATGGGGGAATCCACTCCTGAGAGTGAGGTTCATAACCTTCAAGAAACAGTGACAAAGGTTATTGAATGAGTAGAGAAGGGTAAGAAAACTATAGAACAGTTGGAAGAACAAAATCAAGTTCTTTCCAACTTTATCAAGTCATTATTGGCCAAAGATAAGGTTTTGGATCCTACCCCACTGGCTGCTCTTCCACCCCCCATGATTCTCAGCCAGGATGAAGTTCAAAGCATCAAAGATATACATAAGTATTCTACTTATGGAAAGGCTTTGGAAGCCATGGTTGATGATATGATTATAGTTGGCTTGAATTTCATTGAGGAAGCCTTCAAGGCCAATGAGAAGGTGATTAATCTACAGCAGAAACTCACTTCCTCAATAAGGGCTATGGATAAAGAGATGAAGCTATGGATTAGTTGTATTACAGATCTTCATCTTATGGGCCAAAATGATGAGAATATCCTGTTGGTTAACAGTGTATTTGATGAGGCCAAGAATAACTTGTCAAAGGCATGGGTTTTTGGTGTAGAATGGAAGATGAAGGTGTTAGAAGAAGCATTGGGTGAGATAAATAATGTATGGCAGAAAGGAGAATCTTTCAAAACTTGTGTTTCCTCTGCTTTTAAAGATATTCATTGCCATCTTCATGATGAAACCTCAGGTGTTCCTTGCTCTCTTCAAGAGATCAAAGCTCAGTTCAGAACATTTGTCAAGGAAGACTTGTTCAAAGAAGAATTAATTACCAAAGAGAAGATAAAGGACATTTGCTTCCTTCAATCTGTAATTGCTGAGGAAAATAAAGAATACCTGGGGCATACCGAGTTTGATAAAGATATGGAAAAATGTCTAGGCACTTGGTCTCATGCCACTGCCAACACATCAATCCCACGAGGCATGGAGATAGCTGAAGCATTGAAGAAATTCAAATATTGGATCCTCAAATTAGTGGGCCCGCCTTAGCCATAATCGGATGTTTCTTCTTTTGGCTTCTCTTTTTCTCCTTCTATTTTTAAGTGCTGAGCTCCTTGTAAATTAATTAAGGATATTGTATTGAGCATTTCCTTAATTAATATTTTAGTTAAAAGAAACGGTTACCAAGTGTAACTAATTTGTAAGCTATATAATGAGCTCTCCATGCCATTCTAAAGGGCTGGAACTCTGACTATTTTTGAAAGTGTAAAAGAGTTTAAAAGCTATCAATACAAGAAGACTTCTCTTTCTGTTCTATCTGTGGTTATTCCTCCTTTCCTATCTGTTAAATTATTGAATCATTAATCTATTTCTGCATCAAGAAGCTTTGTATTCTTGTGGATGTCATCTCTGGAACTTTTTGTCTATGAAATAACATCTTATGGATTTAACGTAAATGATTTTGTTCCATATGAACCTAATTCAACATTTATAAGGAATTATTTTGCTATTTATATTTCCTGAGAATGTTACTTTCCTTTTCCCACTTCCTAGTTCTTCTGTCTTTTTGTATTGATAATTGATTATATAAAAACACTTCCATGATATCAGAGTTCCTCTTTAAAACTAAACGTTGTACATTTGTAAATAGGTTTTTGTCTTTAAATAAGGGAACCTCTCCCATTAAAGAGGAGGGACTTCTATCCCCTGACTGTTGCTTTCATTAAAGTCCTTATTTGACAACCAACACAGTCAGAGTGAGGTGCATAGATTTTTGGGTCATACAGGATGTTATAAGAAGTTTATTAAAGGATATGCCAAAGTTTACAAACCATTGGAGGAGTTACTAAAAGGGAAAGGTACATTCTACTAGGGCAAACTACAGCAACACGTATTCGAGACATTAAAAGAGAAACTTACTACCATGCGCATATTCTGCATTTTCCTTCATGGGACCAATCATTTCATGTTGATGTGGACGCCTCTGGCATGGCCATTGGCATCAATATTGGCTCATCCAATGGAGAAGGTATTATAGATCATCCTATTTGTTTTTATAGTAGAAAGTTGATTCTAATGCAGAGTAGAAATTACACCACCATAGAGCGTGCAATCTTTTGTCAATGATCTATGTGCTACATAAATTCAGATAGTACCTACTAGATACACCATTCGTCTTCTATACAGATCATATGACATTGAAGTATTTAGTAAACAAATCTATTTTACAAGGGTGCGTATATGTATATGGATACTGTTATTTCACAGAATTTGACTTCACAGTTGTGGTCAAAATAAGGGAAAATTAATTTTGGACCAGACCATCTATCCAGAATACATTCAGGACTAAGAAGCAAAGGAAATTGAAGGTACCATGCTAGATGCCCATAGTTATATAGGTTACAATGTGCACCATCAGAATTAGAGGATAGTTTTTGTCTTTCTACGAGCATAGGTATGACACCAAAAGGAATGAAATCCTTAGAGAAGAAACAACTTCCCATACGCGTGGCACCCTATATGTTGATTAGTGGTGACCTATATAAATTAGGCAGGGATGAAGTATTGCGCTATTGTGTACTAAGAGCATGAACACACGATACATCATCGAGGAAGTTCATGGTGGTATTACAGGTTACCACTATGCAGGTGATGCCACTACACGTGCAAGATTATACTCTGCTGGATTATGGTGGGAGATACTTGTATAAAGATAATAAGGAATTATTGTAAAGCTTTCCATCATTGTCAACATCTTGGAAAACTGGGTTAATAAGAGCTGAGATTCCATCTAAGGCCTATTCCTAGTACAGAGCCATTTGATAAATGGGCTATAGATGTTGTGTTGGTCCTATTTAACCAACTAGGTGCATGCCAAAATTGGATCACAATATATCATAACTTTCATAGAATTATCTGACAAGGTGGGTAGAAGCAACATCTAAAAAGGATTGTACAGTGGCTATAATAGCTAGGTTTCTAAGGGAAAATATTATTAGGAGGTATGGATGCCTTTTAAGTTTGACCAATGATAGGTTCACACACTTTTCTTAATGATATAATCATAATTTTATTGGATGAATTCATGATTGCACACTATAAGACTACACCCTATCATCCTTAGGCTAATGGTACTACTGAGGATTTTAACAAAATTTTGAGACAAACCTTGACAAAAAAATGTGATGTTGGAAGAAATGATTAAGATTATAATGTATCTATAGTACGTTGGGCATATCAGAACAACATATAAAAGCTTAAACAAAGCCACACCATTTTAGTTAGTGTTTGGCGCCGAAGCAGTTCTTCCTATGTAATTCATGTTACCATCTTTGTGTATTGCGCATGTTGGAGGTCTAGCGTATGAGCAAGCCATAGAAGAATGGATTGAAAAGTTAATCAAGATGGATGAGAGATGAGAAATAGCACGTTGGAGTCAAAAATAAGAAAAGGCCAGAAAAAAAGCATGGCATGACAAGCACATCAAGGATAAAAAGTTCACAATTGGATAGATGGTGCTCCTTTATGATTCTAAGTTTTTTGCACCATCCAAGAAAACTCAAAGTACACTGGTTGGGGTTGTATGTTATCAGTCACATACTTGAAACATGAGATTTCCAATTAGAGGTGCTTAATGGAACACTATTACCCAGGTACTTCAACTAGAGTAGGCTAAAGCCCTACTATAAATAAGTCTTCTTGGTGTTTGTAATAAGACAATGTTGCCATTTAGATTAGGTTTTCAATTCTATATTTTCCTTAATGTATTTCCTTATTTGTTGTTATGCTTTGTTGATTTAGTTGGTGTTATTTTGTAATAAGCGTGTTTACGTGCCAGAAGATAATTAATATTTGAAGCCTTTATATGCGCAGAGGAATGCACATACTCTTAGTGTGGGGTGGTTATTGATATCCAGGTACATAACTGTTGAAAATAAGTACACATGAAAGGAAAAAATTGCTACAGGTGCTATTCAAAGTTGGAAAATTGTTAGAAAAGAGATTTATTCTAGATGAGATGACCATAGATGGAGATAAATGATGGAACAATATAATGCGAGGTAAGTGGATGCCGTGAAGACTACCAGTGGAAGGCACAATGAAGGGGTGCTCGGGCGCATGGAATCACACTGAAGATAATTCTGTAGCCAGAAGGTAAGAGGGTGTGCTAGAAGGTTATCAATGGGGAGTGAAGATATACCACATGGAAAATGGAAAAAAAGGATCAATTAATGAGGATTGTTGGTAAGTGAAGGAGAAATAAATACACTAACTTTTTGAAAATCTATAAAAGGACAGGATGTGAGTTCATTTTTACCATTGTAATCATGATAATTTGAAAGAGCCAAGTGTGACCGAGCTGTGAGAAGAGTATTTAGGTGCGAAGAGTGTGAATTGAGACGTGATGAGAAGATTTTTGCGTAAAGGAAGCTTACATCCCCAGTTGTGAAGGTTTTGAGCAAAGCAAGGCATTGCAAAAGAGATAGGGCACATTATTTCAACTAGGGAACACTAAATCAAGCTAGGGTTTGGGTTTACACATTATAGGAGATAAAAGGTGAGTATTTGAAGTTAGAATATTGTAGGTTATATATGGAACCAAAGAAAGAACCTACCGTAGGAGCTAAGGGGAAGAAGAAAGTGGAAGTAGAGGTTGAAATGACTCCTGAGAGTAATTTCTTAGAAATGCAGTATCCGGAGGGTGTGATTGTGGGTTAGGAATGGGATTCCCACATTTGGAAGAGCAAGATCAATGATTATAACCATCGTACACCTGAAAATAAGGATCTGGATGCGTTATTAAACACAAAGACAAATAAACACACAATAGAAGACATGAAGTTTATGACGACACTGGGGAGAAGTTGTTGAAGTAGATTGGATTTTACCAGTTGTATGATCTCCCCTACTTCCGTAAATATGAACCCTTGTACCAATGGTTGATGTTGTCACATTTTGCCATTGTTGGAAAAATTACACAAAGAGGATGTCTAAGTGGACCTTGGGACCAAAAGAATTATTTGTAAAACATATCAAGATCTATAAGAAAATTTTGTGTTAAGACACATTTGTGGCATTACCATAGGATTCAGGACCATTTTAGATTTCTTTTTCTTTCTCGGTTTGAAGAAGATCAAGGTGTACTCAGAACAAGACATTGGTCTTGGTGGGACCAATTTTGATCATCATGGGTATTAATTGATTAAAATTAATAAATTATGTTGAATGGTTTTATTGTATTTTTATGATTATCATATTTTTTTTAAATTCCATACGATCTGAAAATTTAGAGCAAGTATTTAAGAAATGGTAAAATAGGCCATTGAACAAGACAACTTGGCAAGCAACTCAGCGAGTTAGGGGTTCATTGTTTAAGTGCTCTAGCTCAGGCTTGACACACTGAGTTAGAATCATGAACTTGGAAAAAAATGGTTGTCGAGTTGCTCATGGAGAACCAAGATATTAGGAACATGATATTATATCATGTCGAGCTCAAGGCTGAGTATGGAGCCATAGAGTTTGAGTTGCTCACACAGGTTAAAATTGGCATAGGACCGAATGAGGAACAATTAGTAGTCTCACCGCAAAGAGTGAGTAGCACAACATCTCATCACCTCAGGGGCTGAAAGATAAATTCGATAACGTGCAGATGTTAGAACTCAACACATGGGATTTGGTAGAAGAATCAACTCAGCCGAGAAAACAATGGATGGCTCAGGTATTAGCTCAGTGGATAGCTAGATAATTTAACCATTTCGAGTATTGTTAGGTTCTCAAATGGAAGCTCATGATTTTATGCATGCAAAGTGATATTCGACACATATCGAGTTACCACCGAGTGGCTTAGAAATAATTCAAATGCCTTAGGGTTTTTAAAGCAACTTGGACAATGAGCCAGTGAAATCATGTAAGCATTAAAATGAAGGCTGAGTTGTTGTATTAGCTCAGACGAGCTCGACTTGTGCCAGGAATGGTGGTCATGGTTTTTGGTGGGGGATAGTCTAGATAATATTGATCATGAGGAGATTGAATGTGGGAACATTGGTGAAACAACTCAAATCTTGGTGTCTCAATAGCGTCATTCAGGATCAGGTATTTTGGTGGATCAGTTTCATGAGTGAGTCATTTAAAATGAGAGTTGGCGAGATCAAACTCAAGGGACATTTCGGAGGTCGAAGGCATTAACGAATTTGGGATTTCGTAAGGGTATGGTGATCTTAGGGATTGGCTTGGAGGCATATGGTGGATTTAGAGAAAGAGTTTTAGTTCAAGAAAACATGGCGAGGCACTCATTGAGTTATATTTGTGGGGCTCGTAATACAATGGAAAGGACTCATTCGAGCCCTGATCTATTAAGCCAAGGACTTCCCATTGGATGTAAAACCAAGTGATACGGCTCAGACAAGTCATTACATGGCCAAGGATTGGAGGATCATTGCATTGGAGTCAAGAAGAGGAAATGAGATGACTCGGATGAGGGCTGAGTAGAGGCCGAGTAGTTGAAGTACCTCGCTGATAGTTCGAGTCGAGTTAAGGAAATGTCAATCAAGTTCACAGGGAGCTTGATTAGCAAGTGGAATTCAGATGAGTTTGAGGAAAGTACATAAAGTGGGGTGAGTCATCGTTATACCTATGGAACGTCTCAGAAAATGAAGGTGGGAATGTGAGCTCAGGTGAATAATAACTTAGCAATGAAGAGACTTAGGAGGATCATCAGTGTTTAAGAGCTTGAAGGGTTGACAAATAAATCATTAGACATAATCCTCAAGCTTGGGGTTATATTGAGGTCAACATAACAAGAAGAAAGTTAATTTTCCCGCAAACATGTCATTTTGGCTGAGTTAAAGGTAGAAATAGGTCAGAATCATGAGAAATGATCTTCGGGTGGGGTGATTAACTCACCTAAATGAATCCATTTGAGCTTAGTAATCTGGTGCATAGGAAATTGAATGATGGATGAGCGAGTCTCAAGTGTTCAAAGTGAAAGCTTAGTCGAGATTAAAAATAGTTGATGAGAAGAACAAATTGAATATAGCTTGGTGTAGTTTAAGCCTATGATAGAGCTCGGTTAAAATGCATCGTCAACAAAATAGTCACATAGTGGGTTGAGCTAATTTGGTGGTGTAAAATTGAGTTGTCCATTTGAGTCACATTGGTTGTGAAAAGTAGCCCAGTGTGTAAAATTTATAGCTCAAATCTGGAGGGAGTGGTTTGTGCATCGGTTTACAAAATTATCTCAAGCCATAAGGTAAGAAAAAGCTTCACCAGAATATTCAAGCATAACATATATGGAAGGATCTTTGGGAGTTAGCAAGTGCATTTCAAACCTTCATCAACTGAGTGATCAATAATGAGCTAACCACATGTTGGAGGAAATGTGAGCTAAGAAGCCTCGACCCTTAGAATTGGAGGCGGAGTAAGATTCTAAGCTTGACAAAGGAACAACATAAGGTTGAGAAATGAGCCGATCAGGAGGATAAAATCAATGGCTCATAGGTCAGAAGTGTGGTTTGGCATGAAAGGGAAGATCATTCCTTGACCGAATCAATGGAGAAGAAATATCGACACACAGGTCAAAAATGTAGGAGGATTGAGGACGTAGGGAAGGAGCTCATAGAGGCTTGTTTTAACATTGAATGGCTCGGCTCAATGAGCTAGGATAAGGGTAGAACAAGAGTTAGTAAGTCGAGATAGATAATGGAGAGGTAGAAATATTTTCATAGGTTGGGGAACTCGAAATCGAAAGATGTAGGTTCAGTTTGAGATTTGAAGTCCGAGTTTGGGATACTGCAGAGGATGAGGCAAGATGAGTTGCATTTTCTTTTGGCATTATCTTTTGGAGTCATGTTTTTGGGGTTTACCATTTTAGAATTTCAGAGTTTTTAGGACTAGAAATGTCAAGTGAGTTGGATACTTCCAAAGCCTGAAACCTTGAAACTCTAAAATTTGTAGTTTTGGGTTTTCGGGAATCGGAAGTCACAAAATGGTTAGAGTCATTATGAGTGCAGTCCTAGGTTGACTGAGTCCTCTCCGAGTTATAAGTCGAGTCATAGGTTTAGCGGGAAGTGATGTGAGGCTTGTCGTGAACACATGCCCATGCGAAGCGGTGACTAATGCAAATATAAAGGCCTAGTAGGTGGTGGATCGGTATGTGCCACGTAGCTTGATTAACATTAAAAAGGGTTAAATTTTTGTTCAAATGTAAAACTTGGTGAGGCTGAGCCATTAGATGAGGTGTCACAAAGAAGGAGCCCAACCTAGGCATCTATTAATGCATGAGCCATTGTTAGATAAGAGATATTGAGTTGGGTGAGCTGTTTTTTAATTTAGCTTGGTGACGTGTCAAGAGGATGAGATAGCTAACCAAGTCACCCGACCGAGGGGTAGTGATGGTATCAAAGCACTAGGTTAATGTGAGACATGTCAAGCCATTTTTGTTTCAAACGTAAACATGGGGATTGGTGGAATTGATGTCAATCATGCCAAAAGGTGGGGAGTCGTTAGTAAGTATATGGCCAAGTTGGTCAATTCATCATATAGAGCACGGTAATAGTGGCAAAATGTGAAGCTCTTCGAAACCTTAGCAGATAATTCGAAGACATGGAGGATTACTCAATAAGCATGGAGTGGTGGGTAATAAATAAGGAGATGAGTTATTTCAATATGATTCAATGCAATAAACAATGCTCAGCCAATGCAAATAATCAAGAGTCCACTAAAGAACTCATTCTTCAATGAAAGCAGGTAGCTTGTTAGTAGCTCGATGAGTTGGCTGACAAGCATTAACCGAGCCACTTTATTAAAAGCATCCTTCCAATGCAAAAATCAAGTTATTGGTCCCCAAGACATATTAAAGTGCACTCAAAATTTATTAAAATTCTATTTTTAATTAAATGAATGAGAATTTAAATTTTTGAATTTATGAGATCTGATGGAGCACCATGTCCTGGAGAGGCCCTAAAAGTGACTTTCACTCAGGAGGACATAGCTTTCTCCCAGATTGTCCATTTTTCACAAAATTATAGTCGATGGAATTGAGAGAAAGAGAGATATGCCATGAAGCTATTAGAATATGGATTTTTAGAGGTTTTGATTTCCAAAATTACAGGTTTTTCCTCATTTCTTGAGTGGTGCCTCGAAAGGTGGAGGTGTAATAAATGAGCAAACATGGCCAACAACAATGAGGAATTATTTCCTACATTATGGCCTAGATTCTATGGCTTCTTTCTTCTTTTTCTCAACCACTCAAGAGTTTTCTATAAATGTAAAAGGGGTTCTTATTCCAAGGGGAGACCCTTTCCAAGCTTCCCCTCTCTTCACAAGATAAAACACTATGAATTTGTAGGCTCTCAAGCCTTTCTTCTCAAATTATAATGGTAGCCTATGCCTTTTCCTTGATGTAATGATGCACTATGCAAGTGCTTTAAGTAATGGAAATTATGTTTTGTTATCAGTTATATGTATTTTCATGATTTTGTTGCTTCTATTTTCCTCTCTCATGCTTGCAGGTGAACTGTGCAACTAGAATTTCTTTTGTGAGTTTTGGAGGTCATTGTGCTTATCAAGGAGTGAAGTACTATATGTAAAGTGGGTTTTTTATTGAATTTAATTCTTTCTCATGATCATATCTCTTCATCGGTAAGCTGGAAAGTTGTCTAGAAACACCCTTTCTTGGTGCATCACCACTTATAGTTTAGGTTTTATTTCTTGCAAATCTCTCTCCCTAATCCCTTTAAAATGTTAGCATAGGTCTAGTTAGCCATCCATCTACCATATAAGTAGTGTTGTGTTTAGTTTAGGAAGAGGAATCTAGCATTCTCTGAAGGTTCACCTCGAGCCAAGTTGCACAGCTTGAGAGGTGATCCAATGTGTCCCAATCACACCAAACGTCCTATTCACTTTTAGGCTATTTGGGGGGCGAAGTGATTTGGAGACAACATTTGATGAGATTTGAATCTTGGCACTCAGGTTACTAAAGGGAAAATATCGAAAAGAAAAAGTGGAGAATATTTTTCACCGGCCATGGGCTACATTGAGGACACAGGTAAAATTGTCCGTACCTATTTTCAAAGCACAATGACACTAAAGGAGTTGTATGGGTGGGAGATGATGGATGAAGATATGGAAACCATGTAGACAAGGAAGAAGCTGTTATGGTCTATGCACATGCACATGGATGAACCAAACTTTGATGTATGTGAAGAGTCATGTGTATCATGGAGGTTGAAGAAGACACCTTAGGCTAGACACATAATAGTAAAGCCTACTATTATGTCAGATGAACAAGTGAGTAATGCTTTGGTAAAAGTCTTGACAGAGGTGACACACTGAAATGTGGATAAGGCTGCAACAATTAGGGTGATAAGAGAAGAAATCAAAACTAAGGATGTAGAAATAGTGCGCCTAAAGCAAGAAAATGACTTGGAGAAAAATAAGAATAGTGCATTTATAAGCATGGCAGAGGAAATTGGAGAATTTTTCCTGAAGGTGAGACCACATTTGGAATCCAAGCTATTGGAAAAGTTTCCTTCAACAATGCATTATGTAAATACCTTGGTGGAATTGGTTCTTGAGGATGTACCTCTATGCATGCGAGTAGCAAATAATCCTGAGCAGGAAGCAGAGTGAGAAAAGGATTCGGTGATGAGGAAGATTGAATCATACGAGGAATTTCTCTAGATCTTGCAAGAGGAACTAAAGAAAGAATATCGAGCGCTAAATATTTGTACAGACCTAGAAGTTGTTATAAGAACCAAGACCATTATAGAAGACAATGAAGTCCTGAAAGCCATGAAGGATGAGACCTTGGTCCACACAGAATGATTAGCGCTTGTCAAGAAGAAGCACGAGGCCCTTACATCAACACAAGATCCACACAAGGAAAGGCTAGATGAGCTTGGGAAACTCATCATGAAAAATATGGACTTATTAGAAGGAAGAATGACTGCAATGTCTGACATTATTTTGGTATTGCTGAATGAGAAAGGAGAAATTGTAAAAGATGAGCTAGATTCAATTGCAGTAGATATCCCAGAAAAGGAAGAGGCCACACTTAATGATTGGTAGACTTTAGAGGCAGAAATAAAAGAAGAATATCCAGAATTGATTCTTCCTGTTGAAGCAGAAGATGCTGCAGGGTAAAGTCATTATTTTATTCATAAAAATTCTTTCTATTATTCTATTCATATTATTTGATTGATTTTGGAGACAACCATTGTTGAGGTGATAATGGAATTAGTGTGGGGTAATGTTGGTCAATCAGAATATGTCACTTTGCAAAAAAAATACAAAAGGTTTACGCAAAAGAATAGGGTGTGTTTAAAGGAACAAAAGGGTTAGGAAATAATCGCGCTCGAATAAGAGAGATATATTTAGGACTTAGCCATTTTCATTTGTACAAGATATTTTTGGAGATAGTGTGCCAAACAAAAAAACTAGTTAAAGACTTACGTGACACGCATTGGCTATTTTTGGAGGATCGGCTACGAAGTGCTTTGCATGAGTTTAGAATGAAAATATATTTACCACTGACAGTTAACGAGAAGAAGTATATTGTTAGTGCACTTGTATGTGTAGCTATTATTGTAATGATGTGTGGCTAATAATAGCATGTGACCTATTTTGGGATTAGATAAGCGGTGAAGGGAAAGTCCCCACCCTTATAAATATGCATTAGTCTGTGTCGTATGATATATACAAAGATAGATATAAGTATGAGAGTGTGAGAGCAGAGTTAGTATGGCGTTATGTTACACGCATAAGCATATACTACTGTTATTGTAAAGAAGATTTTGTGTATTACTAAATTTAATATAATGGAGGTTATTGGCTGAATCAAGGTGTTAATCATGGTTTTAGGTTATTACTGCATAAATTATTTTGCTATGTTTATCACGTGATTCATGATTCTTTAATATCTAGATCTAGATATGCTCTATAGAATGTTATATTAATTATGGATGTGAATGATTTAAGTCTTCATCATGCTAACCTCCTATAATAACAACCCTAAAGAGGGGCCTGGTACCTTTGCATGATTTGGGTGAGTGCTCAGTCTAGGTTGAGTGATGTGCCATCGCACCTAGAATTTTACTAGTGAATTTTAGGATGCATCACTCCTTTTCTATGGCATTGTCTTTCAATCCATGTCATGCTTAAACACTTCTGCAGCCAATTAATCCAAGTCTGTGGAAAACCAAGTTGCTCTATTTTTCAAGGGGTGTAAAAATAGACAACATTTATTGTTCGATACTTTCACATAGTGCAACTGACACAAGAGCACCTAGGGCATGATTTCACACACACATAGAACTACATTAGGTCTAAGATGTAGTGCAACACTAAGTTAGTAAGTCCACCATTGTGGTCACTGAGGGAAATCTAACCCCTTCATATGCATATTTAGTTTTGAAGGAGTTGATGCTTTTCTTTGGGGTTTTATAGGTCTCATATTCATTTTTGATTTATAACGACATCTAGCACACTCTAGCGATAGGAAGTGAAGGTATAAAATCAATGAGTTACACCTCAGATGAAGGCTACAGAGATTTTTCACAAACTAGGGCACCTAAGTCTCAAACCAGAGAGCCCCAGGTGCCCTAGTCCATCTCCATACGCCCCAATTTGGCCTAATGTTCCACATCTGTGCTTTCTGGAGCTTTTTACAGTCATTTTTGCATTCTATTTATTAGGTCTTCACTGTGACACATCCCCAAACAATCGTCGAATCAACTAAGCTCTTGCTAACTGTTATTTCACTTTATGGTTTCATATTTCTTCTTACTTAGTTTTTTGGGTCATTTTCTTTATGCATTTATCTACCATTTACTTTTTCTCTTAATATTATATTAACTTAGAATAATTCCACATTTTAGTTAGTCATTTTGGTGAACCCCAACTCGATCTTCACGCTGTTAGGATCCTTATTATTTACTTATTATTCTAAATTTTAATCATCACGAGAATCTCAATCAACGATTAATTTCTTGCACATCTTCATGTTAGGCATAGATTCCAGCATCTTCTTGTTACTACTTGCATTCGTCCTGATATACATCCTGACTCAGTCTATAAAATTTTTTTAGATGTACTTTCTCAACACATAGCATTCAATTCTAATCTTTCTGCTGATCTTAACACTTTTTTACAATGAGCCACCCTTGCATATCATGATTTTCATCTTTAATATGGGTATTAAACGTACTTTAGTTGATAATGGATCTGAACTCAACTTATGTCCAATGCCATTTATTAATAAGATATGTATTTCCACTCATGATGTTAGTCCATCATCTCTCTCACTTTGTGTATATGATGGTTTAGTTCGCCCATGCATAGGTCACGTTGTTCTTCCTATTAATGTAGGGCCAAAAACTCTCCACACAGTCTTCTTTGTCATTGATTTTCCAATCTCATATAATCTTTTTCTTGGTAGGCCATGGATTCGTGCCATATAAGTCATTGCCTTTACCATACATCACTGTGTTAAATTCATACATGAGGGTTTTGAATATACTATCCTTCATGACCGTGAGACTTACAAATATTGTGACTGAGATCCTAATATTACTCTTCCTATTCTGTGTGCTAATATTACTTGTGAACCTCAATCGATGGATGAACTACCTCATTTTCCACCAATTGAAGGTACTATTTGTGTGATAGTGTAGTATCTCATACGCCACCACCTACTACTACTGTTATGATTCTTTATTAGGGGAATTTCCAACCTATGGATGTTGCTCTATCACCCGTGCCTTCACATGTATCACATATGATATCATGTCCACCTTTTACTTACATAATTTTCATGAATAATTCATATTGGGAACATATTCCATTTGATCCTACTTGCGATGAAACTACATACACAAATGAGGTTTTGGATTGATTAGTATTTGATTTTGAGGACCTTTATCCTTCACCATACACTCCTCATCCTTATTACGTGTTTTTTCATATCACGACCACTTATGGCCTTCATGTCTTTCACCTTAAAATATTTCTCACATGTGATCCTTGATTTAATCCACTTATTAGGGAAATCATGACTTGATTACATTAGGGGCACTCTTGATCCTGATCAAATATATATATCTTTCCCCATGCCCTTTGGTCATTTCAAATTCCTCCTTGGTGCATTTGACCATTACACCATTCAAGCTATTCCACGATATTCTAATAGGTTCACAGACACTATGGCTTCCCTAAGATCTCTTGTGCCCTTTGAAATGGAGAAATCAAAAAATAAAACTAAGATGTCTATAGTAATTCAATGTTTGGACCATCCTCCACATCAAAATGAGTTACCTTCCATCCATAACATTGACAAAAATCCATTAGATTTATGGTACACTCAAATATACGATTATCTTACAAAATCTAAAATCCCCTAGATCTATCCCAAATCAATAAATGATCCTTTCTTTAACATGTTACTCATTTCATCATTGTAGGAGGTATTATCTATAAAAATTTTGATGGTGTATTATTATGATGGCTCAAAGCACATGAATCGACTAAAGAAATTGCAAAAATCCACGACTGCATTTGTGGTGGACATTTTAGTGGTAACTCCATCGCTAAACGTATCATACGGATAGAATATTACTGGCCTTTGATCACCAAAGGATTTTGTGCATACGTAAATAAATTTGTTAAATTCCAACTTCACTTTGATCTTATTCACATATGTAGTCAAGAATTACAACCTGCTTAGGACTTGTGGCCTTTATCTCAATGGGGGTTAGACCTCATTGGTGCAATTAATCCAAAATCATCTCAACAACATCACTCAATCATCACTGCAACTGAATAATTCACTAAATGGGCCAAATCCATTCCGTTGACCTCAAAAAAATCCAAACCTATCATTAATTTCATTTATCAAAACATTATATGTCGCTTTGGCATCCCTCACAAGCTCATTAAAGATAATGGAAAATCCTTCAAGAATAAGGAGGTTAAAAAACTTTGTGACACATTTAACATTAAGCTTAGATTTTAATCACCATATTATCCTCAAGAAAATGGACAAGCTGAGGATTTAAAAAAAACACTTAATAAAATCCTCATGAAAACAACAAATGACGCTGGCAGGAATTGGCATCTTCAAATTCCATTCTCTTTATGGGCTTATCGAAATATCATTTTCACACCTATTGGTGCTGCCCCTTATTCACTCGTTTATGGTGTTGAAGCCATCATACCCCTAGAAATTCAAATCCCATCACTTTGTGTATCCTTAAAGGATTTCATCCCTGATGAAGAACATCACCAAAATCATCTTACACAACTTGAGTTGTTGGATGAAAAGTGTCTAGCAACCCTTTAACATCACCAAGTTTATCAACAATCCATTAGTAGAGCATATAAAAAACATGTCAGGGAACATGACTTCAAAATTGGTGATCTCGTGCTTAAGGAAAATCAAAATGTGACTACATTAGAATGAAGTAAACATGGAAATTTTTCCCCCAACTGGATTGGTCCATATGTTATTATTCACAAATATGGGTTATGAGCATACCGTCTTACTTCTCTTAATGGGGAACCTGAAGTGGATCCCTTAAAGGCCTTGCACTTTCAGTCTTTCTACTATTTCTAAACAATGAAAAACTACCTAAGAATGGAAAGCAAACAACATGCAATGCAAACCTCCCTGTAATCCTCGAGTGTAAACCTCAGTAAGGTTTTAGAGACTTGGTTTGTGGAACCTTGTAAATGGATGTGGGTGGTCTTAAATGTTCTGCAAAAGTGAGTGAAAATGCTACAGACATAGATACTTTGGCTTAGAAATTTAGTAGAGTTATTGTACTTAAATCCAATAGAATTTTTAAGAGAGTAAGCTTGTAATTTATAGAGGCAGAAGTGGTTGCAAATTAGTTAAACATGGTTGAATGCTCATGCTAAACATAGAATTGGAGGAAGTTATAGTAGTTCTGGGGAATTTAGGGGCAATAAATGAATTAATTGTAGAATTTTCATCTGGTAAGGTGGTTGTACGTGCAATTCAATTTCCCCCTCATTTCTAGGATTATATAAGTGCATTTAACTAGGATGAGGATATGGATTCCAAGTGGAGTCTAAGTGGATGTTGACCAAGTGGCAATTGAATAGGATGTGCACACAATTAATTAATAAATGATAATTAACTTAGCTAAATGGGTATAAAGGGGTACTAGGGATTAATTTAATTAATCCAATGGGTACAATGTGTATGCATTAATCAATTTAATCAATTGATCACAAATGGTTGAATAACAAGGTGTATTAGAATATCACTGGAAACACGTGGAAAAAAGTGTGTAATTTTGAGGTGTCTACATTTTCCCCCTCTTTAAAGTGTTATTGCAAAGTAATAGTGATTTAAAGATAGTAGATGCATGTAGATCAATGAGCAAAAAATTATGAAGCATTATGATGCCCCAGTAAGTAGAATGGCAGAGGAATGCCCCTTCAAGTGGATGGATGATGCAACAAGGTGGTGGAAAACCTCTTGATAGGAAGGAAAACAAGGGATTGGAACAAGGACAAGAAAAGGACTGTTCTCATAGTCACCATGAGAATCAAGATGGTTCATTTAAAAAAACACAGAGAAGAAAAGATTTAGAAAGCAACCAATATTAGTAGGTTTTATTGTAATCACACTAATAGAGTGGTGTAAACATCAACATGAAACACAAAGTCGAAAAAGAAGACAATCATATGCCCCTAATGAATCAATGAGATAAGTAGTTAATGCTCCCAAGGTGCAAACTGGAAGACGTAAACAAATGACACACAAATGATAAAGAAAATTAGAAAGTTATAAGGGAAAAACAAACCCAATATACAAAGGGAAGAAAAAGTAGATGTCGATCATTAGGGTTATAAAGGAACCAAGATGTTAATCATTCACTACTTGTAATGTAGGATTTCTATGATAAGTGAATGTTTTTTCGAAATTTTTGTAAAATTTTTTTTTAGACTTTGAAATATTTGATTTTTTGGATTTTGTGAATTTTTAGAAGGAATTGAAAAGACAAATGCAAAGAAAATGCAGTAAACATGAATACATAGAAAAAAGGAAAATGCTCCATGGCTTAAATAAACTAGGAGAAAAACACAACATGCAAAAATGACAAAAAGATACAAAATAAGCAATAGAAACAAACCCAATATGAACAAGAAGGATCCACACCAAAGTTATATGTGAACTAAGATGTAAATAAATTTCCTACAATTGGTCCATAAGAACATTCCAAATACATAGAGTACTGATTATTCTAACTAACTAACATAAGAGACTAAGCTAAGAATATACAAGACAAAATTCCATATGTACAAAATTTAAACAAGCAAATACAACAAACAAGCTAGTGAACAAAACACACCAATGTTAAATACTAATAAGTAAGAGAAAATATAACACAATCTGCAATATCAATGTCCAAATACTTTCCTAATGTTTTCCACAATGAATAGATATATAAATGTCAATTTTCCCCCAAGAGAAAGCCAAAACCAAGTGATGTCCCTTGTTACATTGCAAAGAGTGGCTTGATTGATTGGAAAAGATGATTAGGAATAAAAATTTGAAGAAAATAGGAAACGAAATTACATAGTCGTGAGTGTTGTTTTTTTGGAAAGTATTTTCAAAACATTTTTTATGTATGTTTTTTTGTATTTTCTGAACAATTTTTTTTTTTTTGGGATTTTGAGTAATTTTATATTATTTTTGAAGTTTTGTGAGATGTTTTTTTTAAATTTTTTTGGTCTTTTTGGAATTTTGAACCACACACCAAAGAAGAGGGAAAGGAAACTCCCAAGTCAAAACAAACATGCTACACATGAAGGAAGTGGAAAAAATCATAAAGGAAGGAAAACACTAGTGGTAGACAATAGGCATGACAACCTAACAAGGAGAACATGCGACACACGGTGAGGTGAAAAGTTACAAGTGGGATACAAAGTGAAATGATGAAACATGTGGATGCACTGATATGCCCCCAGCACAAGGGTTACTTCTTCATATGAATGGAATTCATAGGCTCCTTCAACTCTTTTCCATCCTTAGTAGATACTTTGCATGCGCCAGATCCAAATTTAGCAGTTATAACATAAGGACCCAACCAATTAGGCTCAAATTTTCCTGATTTTTCTCATGGTTTAGTTTTTTTCTTCTAATTTTCCTTTAAGAACAAATCATTGATTTTAAGATGTCAAGGTTTGATCTTGTGATTATAATTACGACTCAATCTATTCTAATATGTCTACATATGGTCTAAGGTGTAAAGTCATCTCTTGTCCAATAATTCTATCTCTGCAAGTTGTGCAACACGGTAATCCTCTTCATGAATGAGGATTTGGAGAGAGACACAAAGTGAAGGAAATTCAACTTTGATAGGTAATATGGCTTCAGAGCCATATACTAGGGAGAATGGAGTAGCTCTTGTAGGAGTACAAAAGGAAGTGCGGTAGGCCCAGAGGGAAGGATACAACTACGTATGCCAATTACACGTCCATGTTTATTGACTGTCTTTTCCAGAATGGATTTGATAGTCTTGTTTGATGCTTTCAGATTGGCCATTACATTGTGGATAGTAGGGTGTAGCCCATTTTAGGTGGATATTATATTTTTTAGCTAGGGCCTTGAGATCCTTATTTTTTCAAAGAACCACCATTGTCAGTGACAATAACAGCGGGGATGCCAAAATGACAAATAATATGGTTGAAAATGAATTTAGAAATATTACACCCAGTAACATTGGTAAGAGGCATAGCCTCAACCCACTTGGTGAAATACTCAGTGGCAGTTATAATAAATGTGTGGCCATCAGAAGATGTGGGATTTATTTTTCCAATTAAATTGAGTCCCCATTTTGAAAAAGGCCAAGGTGAAGTAATGGGTTGCAAGGCTTGGGATGGTGCATGAATGAGATTACCATGTTTTTGGCAAGCCTAACATTTCTTCACAAAGTTACATGCATCTTCCTCCATTATGAGCCAGTAGTATCCAATGTGCAAGATCTTCTTTGCAAGGACCATTCCATTGGTATAGGCACCACAAATACCTGAATTTACTTCAGCTAGCATCTGATTAGCTTCATCCTGATTGAGACATCTTAAGAGAGTCCCATCATAGCCTCTTCGATACAAGGTGTTAGCAAGAAGGGTGTAATGTGAAGCACGTTGTGCTAAGGCTATTTTATTAGCTGAATTAAAACTAGGAGGGTAGGCTTTGGTTTGAATGAAGGTATATATATCATGGTACTAGGGATGATCAAGACCAACAATCTCACAAACCATGGTGGACTCCATAAATTCGTATGCGGGCACCAAAATATGTTCAACGAGGAACTCGTTGTGAGTTTGATTAGTGTCGAATGAAATAAGGGAGGTGATAGTTTCCATGACATCCACTGCTTTGTTTTGTACGTGAGGAACTTGTTCAAAATTGATAATCCGGAAATACCCTCTAAGGCTATCAACCATTCTTTTATAGGGTAAGATATTTTCATCTTTTACTTGATACTCTCCATTAACTTGATTAATGATGAGAAGAGAATCACCAAGAACTATCAATTCTTGCAGGCACCATGAGATAACAAACCCTAAGCCTGCTATCAATGCTTCATACTCTGCTATGTTATTTATGCAAGGGAAGCTGATACGATAAGATTTAGGTATGAGGTCTCCATCTGGTGTACGCAAGATGATTCCTACTCTAGAACCATGGATGTTGCAAGATCCATCAAAGAATAATGTCCATAAGGGTGTTGCTTCTATGTACAAAAGGTCTTCATCTGGAAATTCAAAATTTAATGGCTGTGAACCTGGAAGTGGTGCTGTGGCCAGTTGATCTTCCAGTGCTTGACCTTTGATAGCTTTTTGATTGACAATTTCAATGTCAAATTTTCTGAGTAGTGCAATCCAGCTAGACATTCATCCTGTTATGACTGGTCTCGAAAGTAGGTACTTAAGAGGATCAACCCTTGAAATTAGCTTGGTGGTATGATTTAGGAGATAGTGTCACAACTTTCCAAAAGTATAAGCAACCACTAAACAAGCCTTTTCAACCTATGAGTACTTGGTCTCATGTTCAAGGAGAGTTCTGCTCAAGTAATACACAACTTGTTCCTGACCCTTATCATTGTGTTGCACCAATAATGCCCCAATGGCATGTTCTGTTACAGATGTATACAACAACATAGGATTATCCTGTATAGGTGGCATGAGTACCAATGGAGATGCTAGGTATTCTTTCAATTTTACAAAGGCATCTTGACAGTCTTGTGTCCATTTGAATTGGACATCCTTCTTAAGTAGCTGGTTGAAGTGATGGAACTTATTTCCAATTGAGAGATGAAGCGATGAATAGACTATATTTTTCCTTGTAGGCCCCTTAGTTGTCAAAGGTTCTGAGGAGGTGGCATATCTATTATAGCTTTGACCTTGGTAGGGTCCACTTCAATTCCTCTTCGTGAGACAATGAATCCCAAAAGTTTTCCTGAAGTGACACCAAAGACACATTTTTTTGGATTAAGGTGAACCTTGTACTCCCTTAACTGCTCAAATATACACCTAAGAATTATTGGATGATCCACTCTAGTATTTTGGATTTAGCAAGAATATCATCGACATAATCCTCCATTATGTCATGAAGAAGGTCATGGAAAATAACAGTCATGACACGTTGATAAGTTGCACCAACATTTTTAAGGCCAAAAGGCATGACCTTGTAACAAAATGTCCCCCATGGGGTTGTAAAATTTGTTTTATGTTGGTCTTCTTCAGCAATTTGAATTTGGTTATACCCAGAAAATCCATCCATAAGGGATAACATCTCATGGCCCACAGTAGAATCGACAATCATGTCAATATTAGGCAAAGGGAAGTCATCCTTGGGACATGCCTTGTTAATGTCATAGAAATCTATACAAATATGGATTCTGGGGGTCTTCTTCACAACTGGTACCATATTAGATATCCACTTTGAGTAGTCAATGCACCATATGAAGCCTGCATCCAATAATTTTTGTAGTTTGGCCTTAACAAGCAATGTGACCTTGGGATGCATTTTACGTAATTTTTTCTTTACAGGTTTAGCATCTGGGTGCACCACAAGGTGATGAACCACAAGAGAAGGATCGAGGCCTCGAATATCTTTGTAAAACCAAGTGAATACATCCTGAAACTTGATTAGAAGTGTTGTGAAATATTTGATTTTAGTTTATGATAAAATAACACCTAGTTGTAACAGTTTTGGTTAGTCTTCAGTTCTAATGTTGATGATTGTCGTCTCTTCTACCAACAACTTAGAAGTGTCATTATCTTGAAATGATGTTGTAGGATTATGTATATTGTTTGATATTTCTGGATCCAAATCTCCTCTCTCTAGTGCCTCTGAAAGGTTTTCAGTAGGAGATGCATCCTTTTCCTTCTTTTTCTTTTTCATTTTTTGCTTCTCGTATAAGCTCCTCAGAAAGGTTTTCACTATGTGAGATATAATTTTTCTTTTTCTGTGTTTAATTTATTTTTCTTTAGGACTAGAGATTGTAAGTTCTTCACCAAAGTAGGTGGTAGCATCAAGGTTTATATCAAAACCCTTCTTGTGATCTGACAAGGGAAAAGGGTCTCGAGCCCTGAGGAACTCCTAGATGGCCTCATCATTTTGAAAGAGGTCCATGGAAATATGACACTGTTGGTCCTGATCAATGAGGGAAGGATAAAAAACATCAAGGGTTTGAATGGATAAGTATTTGAGGAAAAGTGTAGTCTCAGCTAGGTCTTTGAAGAGGCTATGTGTGGAACCGGTCTCAACTTTGGAATCTGAGTCCTCATCACTAGGTAATACATCAAAGACTATAGGCCTCTTCTCATATGTCTCATATCCTAGACCACATGTGTAAAGATTAGACTTGATATTCATAGGTTCAAGAACACCATGTCCTTGTGGGCCAAGGCCTCTTCCTTTCCAGTTCATGTTTTTCATCATTCTATGGCCCTTGGTGTAATCAGTGGATTCATAGCATTCTGCCATCCTGTCTTTGTATAGCCAAGAGTCATCAGAGATTGGAATATGTTCATCTTCTAGATATCCATATCATCTCCAAAGAGTGTTTTCCAAGATAGTAAGCTAGAGGTTCTCGTAGATGAGGAGTGTTAGGATGCCCATAGCTATGAGGTGATAATGGGAGTTTTCCAACAAGAAATGCATTGTCAAGTGTGTACTCACCTAAGCCTTTATGGGAGAATGTAACTTCAGGTGACACCTTAGATGTAGATGCTTTAGAGGAAGGCATAGAGGCGTGAGGAATATCCTCAGGTGACGCTTTAGATGTAGATTCTTCAGAAGAAGATGTGGAAGCATGAGGGCGCAATATTATGTCAGGGTCAATACGGTTGGTAACAATAGGAGTTGTGCTATCAGCAGATGGACAATAATTTTCTTTTTTGTACCTTGCTTAAAAAAACTTACAGTATTCAAAGGGGTCAGTATCACCATGCAAGGTGAACTCTCTGTTGTTATGTGGAAACTTTATGCATTGATGGAAGGTGGAAGGTACTACATGCATCACATGTATCCAAGGTCTACCCAGAAGAAGGTTATATGATGTTTCTTGCGTCAACTACATGACATACAATGTCAAGGAGCTGTGGGCCTACTTATATGGGAAGAGTGATGGTACCACAAGACTTGGCACTCAGTATTATCATAACCATGAATGGTAATGATATTAACATCTAAGTCATCTATTGTATGACCAAGGCAATGAAGCATTTTTATAGAGCAGATGTTAAGATCCACTCCATTGTCGATAAGAACTCTCTTGACCTTATGGTCTGTAACATAGGCTTCGATGTACAAGGAGTTATTGTTAATCAAATTTGGGTTCAACATATCTTGAGGGCCAAAAGATAGGATAGGAGTTTCAGGCATAAGGTTTGTGATCATAGCCTGAAATTGTTGAACATTGAGAGTATGAGGAACACGTGATTCATTTAGAGCACGAGTGAGAATATCCTGAAAGCTAGGTGACTCTTTTAATAGTTCCATTAGAGAGATATGTGTTGGTATGGTGGCTAATTGTATGATGAATTCATATTGACCCGGAGTGGGAGATTTGGCATTAGAGTTTGACTTTTGATTTGAAGGAGTTGTTGGTTTGGATGTTTGAGGTTCTGCAGAAGACGTAGAAGGTTGGTTTTTCATGGGAACCCACATCTTCCTTTGGCATGTGGTCACAACATTACTCGAAGGTTTGAATTTAATGGTCACCATTGTAGATGGTACTTCCTCAATAAATGAGATAATTGAACTGAAATCAGTGTTATTGGCAAAGGGACCTTTGTCAGCATTTTTATCGTCACCGCCATGTTTGGGAAATGGGTTTGAGAACACCTTGATAATTTAATTGGGTGTTTTATTTGGTGATGGTTCTTCAATAGTGATATCTCCACTATCAATGAGGTCTTGGACAAAGTGACGTAAGTGAAAGCATCGATCAGTTGGGTGACCATCAATGCGATGAAAATCACAATAAGTATCAGCTTTATACCAAGTAGGCTTGGGTTCTCCCTCAACCCAAGGTCTGGTGATGGGATAGGTAACCATGTTTGCATTAATGAGTTGTTGGAGGACACTTGATAGAGGTTCTCCCAAAGGAGTGAAATGACATCACTTAGAATCAGGAGAGGAGGAAACCTCTTTGCTAGAAACAACAAGAGGTTGTTTACCTTTGTTTGGTCTAGTCTGAGTGTTTTGGATGTTGTGGACATTGTGGTTGTCTGTAACACCATCATTGACCATATTATGATTGTGGTTAACATGTTTAGATTTGTCTTGGTGAGAGCTATTAGGATGGTTACTATGTTTCCCATTATCTTTTGAATGAGGTTTAATCAAACCTTTTGCGACAAGGGATTTTTCAATCTGTGATCCTTTCTCAATAACTTCTTCAAAAGTATTAAGGCAATGCATTTGCATGTGAAAGGATAGCTCACTATTGAGGTTAGGTACAAATATGCTCACAAGTTGTTTCTCAGGCATGGAGCATGGGAAATGACTAGCAATCCCATGCCATCTTTGTAGGAATTGTGCAAAGGTTTCATTTGTTCATTGTTTGGCATTACACAAATCCATCATTGTAATTTCAGAGTCTAGGTTGAATGAGAAATGTTTAATGAACTTCTCTGAGAGGTCCATGAAATTTTGTATAGAGCCCTTGGGGAGGTGTAGAAACCAGTCCAAGGCTTGTCCACCTAGACTTCATGGAAAGAGATGCATTAAGAAGACATCACTATAGGCCACCTCTTGGACAAGCCATATAAAACTCCTTGATATGCTCTCTAGGATCATTCTTACCCTTGTATTTGTCAAATTTGGGCGTCTCAAAATATTTGGGAAAGGGGATGCACAAAATGTCCTTATCGAAGGGGTAAGGACACAATTCTTCAAAGTTGAATTGTTTGCGTTGATGTTGCATACCTGAGATGGTGTCCTTCATCATTTTCCATTCTTGGGAAAATGGTGAGTTGTTCTGCAAGAAAGATAAGGAACCATCACTTCATAGAGTTATTGTTATCTTTGGTGTGTGTGGTATGAATCTTAAATGAAGCATCACTAGTTTTCTTTGGTGCCTCATTGTTATGGGATTCATTGGTGACTTTGGAATTTAAGATAGCAAGTTTCTTAGCCATGTCATTAATTTGATTCATGAGGGATTGAGTGGGATCGGTGGCTGAATCAGTTGATTTTCCTTTGTTCCCTTCATCATATTTTTCTTTGTTTGATTCATCACCTTTGGTGTTGTTAGAGGTGGACTTGTTTCTATCATCATTGTTCGTGTGACTAGGGCCTGCCTCATCGTCATTGTTTGTTGAAAGGAAAGGTTCACCCTTGTTAGGTGGTGGTTTTCCAAGTAATGTTTGTAGACTATCCTCATCAAAATCAGAGGGTAATTTTTCTCCCATCTCAAGGAGATGAAGAAAAAATTGGTCTTTATTCATACGTAAGATATTTTTGACATGGGATTGTTCTTCGAGTGAGATGTCATTCTGATCATCCTCAGAGTTTTGGTCATTATCACTATCAAAATTTCCAAAAGGATTTTGATGTTCATTCATTCCTTCCGAAAGGACTATAATCTTTGTGTCATGTTCCCACCATTTTTAAAAGAGGGAGGGAGAAAAAGAGAGATGTGAAAGATAACTCAACCCGTAGCAAAGTGAATGTGACGATGGAAGAGAGGTGTGTGATTAAGTTTGGTAATAACTTGTCCCTTAACAAAGCAAATGCTAAGATGGGAAAGAAGTTTGGAAGATATGAATGACATAACCCTTAACAAAGTGAATGTCAAGATGGAAGTGTGTGAAAGTGTTTGATAAACTTGACCCTTGACAAAGTGAATGCCGAGATGGAAGAGTGGTTCAATGTGGTGAAGGTTCTCATCCTCTAACAAAGTGAATGCTAGAATGGAGGAGAGTTATAGTGACAAAATTCCAAATGTGCTCAACCTCTAACAATGTGAATGCTAGAGTGGAGGAGCGAGGATAGATTGATTACAAATGCACTCTACCACTTAGCAAAAGTGAATGCTAGATGGGAAGAGGGTATGAAAAAGGAGTCAAATCGTATGTGATGTGCTCAACCCTTAACAAGAATTAGTTAAGAAGGAAGAGGCTAATGAAAGGATAAGACTCAAATATTGACAATGTAAGTGTTGGGAAAAGAAGATATGATGAAGTGTCTAAAACACAACAAATATTTTGTCAAGTTAGAGACATGTGAAGAAATCAAAACGTATATAGTTTAACGACAATGATGTAAAAATAAAGGATGCAAGAAGAGAATGAAGATAAGATGTGATGAAATTGAGTTGTGAAAAAGTGGAACACAACATTGTCAAGATGTGAGTCGTAAGATGAAAGTGCTTGAGTGAGGACGTGGATATCCACAACTCAAGACTTGATGTTGAAAAGGAGATGGAAACTTAAACTTTGGGAAATGTAATCCAAATGTTTAAGTGTCGAATGAAATGGGAGATAAACTCAAAATGAGGTGAGTATGAAAGATAGAAGAATTTGATGACGCGAAAGAGGAAGACTCAAATAAGTGAATGAGAACTCCAAATGAATGAAAGAAGATCAAATGGAGAATGCAATGAGGATGAAAATATTGAAATAATGAAAAAGAGATGAAAGTTCCAAAAAGGGGAATTTCAAGAGTAAAATGAAAGATAGTGAATGAAAATGAAGAGAAAAGATATGAGTGAAGTAAATGTCAAGTCCAAATAAGGATAAATTTGGAGACAATGAACACAATAGAAGATGAACCCAAATAAGGAGTATTTGGGATTGCGAAAAGGAAGTGAAAAATAATCCAAGTAAAGTGTACTTGGAAAGATGAAATGAGGATGAAAGTAGAATCCAAACAAGGAGTGTTTGGAAAATAATGAAAAGATATGAATGTGAAAGATGGATCCCAAACAAGGAGTGTTTGGGAAAAAGTGAGTGTGGAACACTACTACAAAAAGAAAGAAAACAAAAGAAGAAAATAGAAAAAGAGGTTTTTGTTTAACTGTTTGTTTGTGGCCTCTACCTTAAATTGGCTTGGACAATGTTTGGCTTCCTAGGTGGCTCTCTCAACTAGGTGTCAGCAGTATATCCAAGTGAGTGTGATGCTATTGCTAGCTGATGGATTTACTTTACCCCCTTTGAAACCCTGAGAAAAGATCTTTCTCAGAATGAATCACACTGGGGTCGCCACTAAGGATATCCTGTGACTCTAACTCACAAGGCTTTACTAGTCAGGTAGGATAAAAAGATTCCCATTTTTTCCACAATTTCCCTTAAGATGTGGACTACTTTGGGGTTCCTAGAAGCACCCCCTTTTTTGTAGTTTAAGGCTTATGCCAAGGGGGTTATGTTCTAGTTAAGCAGTTGAGCCGTAGCTCTTAACCGAACCTACAAATACAATGTTTTGAATGTGGTGTATTTTCTTATCTTTTGAGCTTAATGTGGTTTAGTCGTACACCATTTGGTAACCTACAGTTAGTAGTTTATAAGTGTTTAATCCACCTTTTTGAGAGTGGGTCCTGCAAGAAAAGATTAGAAAGTTTCCAGAAGGAGGTAAAAGAAAAAACAAAAAAGCAAGTTCATGTTTCTGATTTCCAAGATCACTTAGAAAGTGCAAGGAAAGAGCATACGTGTGAACAAGCTTTGATTAAGTGAAATGTTAATTCCCCCCCAAAATAAATGACCATGTTTCTGATTCCCAAGATCACTTAGAAAGCACAAGGGAAGAGCATACATGTGGTTGTGTCGTGATTAGTTTCACAAAAAAAAGAAAACGACAAATGAGAAGCATACAAAAACAACACTTTAGAAAATGTTAGTGAATAGAAAAAATGATTAAATGTGTGAAAAAGTGGCTAAAATGTGACAAAAATTGGACTGAAATGTCCAATAACCTAAATTTGCAACGTTTACAATTAGTAAATGGCGAAAACGATAAAAATTGACAATGAAAAAGTGATCAATGAAAAATGTCTCGAAAGGAGAGAAGAAAAAGGAACCAAAAACACCCAATAAACCTGCAAAACCAAGTTACAGGATTAGTCCAAGGTAATAAAATGATGAAAATGATTAAGAAAAAGGTCCTAAGGTTAATTGAAAATTCCTAAAAATTAAAAAAAAAACTAATTAAATAAAAAAATTAGATTAATAAGAATTAAATCCTAACTTAATGGTGTAAATAAATTGTAATTAGTTAAACTAAAGTAAACTATTAACTAAGAATAATAATAAAAATAAAATAAAAATGAACACAAACTAAAATCTAAATTAAACTAAAAATAAAGAAATGAAATAAAACCCTAATAATTAAAACTAAACCTAAATTTAACCTGAAAACCTAAACCTAAACCTAACTTGTGATAAAAGTTTGTGTGGTGTGTGTGTGTGTGTGCAGGTTTGAAGGGGAGCATAACGACATGGAGGAGGGTGTGGCTCAAGGACTATGGAGTGGTGAGAGGGCTCAAGGGTGGGGATCAAAGTAGGGAGGGTTCAGGACTAGGTGGGATGGGAGTTGGGTTAGGGAGGTGGGGGAGCATGGGGGTCACGGGGTGTTAGGACTATGGGACACGAGGAAGGGGAATGAGGATGCAGGTGGCTAGGGGCGAGTAGAGGGGAGGGATTGTGGGTAGAGTGTGAGGGGAGTGGATTGGTTGGGGCTGTGGGAGGGAGGGAGTTAGGGGTTGGGGTGGGGTAGTTAGGATGGGGGTAGGGGTGGGGTAGGGAATGGGGGGATCAGTTTGGAGAGATGGGGAGGGTAGTAGAGTAGGGACTTGGGGCTAGGTAGGGGTAGGGATCTGTAGGGTTTAGGGAGATTAGGATTTTGTTTTTTTTTTTCAATTTTTTTTTAACAATACAATCTAATATGTTGGAATAAAATCTAATTAATTTTTTTTTATTTTAATAATTTTTAACTAATAAATGAGAGGATTTTTTTTGTGCTATTGCAATTTTTTTTTTAAAAAAGAAATCTAATTTTTATGAATAAAAATAACTATTTTTTTTTAATTTTGCAGGATTTTTATGTTGCAGGAATTAAAAAAAAAACTACACCAGATTTGTAAAGCTGATTTGTTTTTGATACAAAAATTTGCCAACCAGTAGAAAGCATAAATTGATAAACTTGAAGAAAACAAAAATGTAGAGAATTGAGAAAAAAATAAATGAACTGGAAACAACTTCCTGCAAATACAAAAACCTAAAATCCCAATGGTAACTTCCCAATTCACCTGTGAAAGCTGCACACAAACAAGAAGTTTATTGTGAAATAAATAAAACAAAAGAATACGAAATGAAACAAAAATGAAAGAAAATGGGGTGCGAGTCCCACCAGGCATGCCAAAATGTAAACAATGAAAAAATACTTGAGAATGGAAGACAAACAAAATACAATGCAAACCTCCTTGTAATCCTTCAGTGCAAACCTCAGTAAAGGTTGTAGAGACTTCACTTGTGAACCTTGTAAATGGATGTGGGTGATCTTGAATGTTCTCCAAATGTGAGTGAAAATGCTACAAGACACAGATACTTTGGCTTGGAAATTTAGTAGAGTTATTGTACTTAAATCCAAGAGGATTTGTAAGAGAGTAAGCCTACAATTTATAGAGGCAGAAGTAGTTGGAAATTAGTTAAACACAGTTGAATGCACATGCTAAAAATAACATTGGAGGAAGTTACAGTAGTGTTAGGGCATTTAGGGGAAATAAATGAATTAATTGCAGAAGTTACATCTGGGAAGGTGGTCATACGTGCAATTCAATTACCCCCACCTTTCTAGGATTCTAGAAGTGTAGTTAACTAGGATGAGGATATGGAGTCCAAGTGGAGTCTAAGTGGATGTTGACCAAGTGGCAGTTGACTAGGATGTGCACACACTTAATTAATTAATCATTTAATTAATAAATGATAATTAACTTAGCTAAAGGGGTACTAAGGGTACATGGGATTAATTTAATTAATCCAAAGGGTGCAATGTGTATGAATTAATCAATTTAATCAATTAATCACAAATGGTGAATAACATGGTGTATTATCAAATATTACCATCAAATAAATAACCCTTTTCCTCATAAGCTCATAATCATTCCATCACCCTTTTCCATCATTCTTACATGGAACATATAGATGCAGGCTATGAAAGCACTTATCCCCTCTTTAGTAAGAGGTTTATCGAGGTCTTTCCCTCAGCTTAAACAAAATCAAAAATATGTATATGGATGCTTCTTATCAAAATTAAAAGGATAGACTGATCCCTTGAAGGTCAGCTATCCAAACAAAAAAAGTAGATTGATCCCTGAAAGGAAAACTACTATAAAATCACGGACCGATCCCTCAAAGGTTAGCCATCTAAGTCAAAAATAAAATGTAGAACATACCCTAGAAGGATGGCTACTCATGCAAAAGGCTTCCCAGTTTGATCAACTACTAAAAGCAATTCAAAATCAAAAGCATCCAAGAAAACTTCCCACATCAATCAATTTTCGCTATAAGCAAACTTCCCGCATTGATCAGTTTGCTTCAAAACTGTTATTACAAAAGTTGGGGAATTGATTTACTATGAATTCATGGAAAAAGGATAACCCTTCTCCCCTATAAAATCCGACATCTATATTGTCCTTTTATTTCGTTAGCATTAATAAATATACTTGTTATCCATATTTTGCCCCCATGCCAAATATTGGATCAACCATGATTCAACATAATAGAAAATAGAGTCAAAAGGAGGATAGAAATGAGCTTCAAAATTGGCTAAGTATAAAGGTGTAAGCGGAGAATGCCAAGTGCTAGTATCACGCTGATTCAAGGGGTAAAAGTAACAAAATGGCCTGTAACTCTGCCCAAGGAAAAAGTCAACATTTGGGCCCGAGTCAAAGCCAAGTGAAGAATCAGAGGAAAGGGGAAAAAGATAAATCGTGGACCCATAGGCCCAATTTTTGTCCTGATTTGGCTGCTAAATGTCACACATTAAAAGGGGACCCATTTTCAAGCTGTTTTCCCACCCTCCTGTATGGACCCAATGCAAACTTTGAAGGGGCATATCTTTCAACTCGGGGCTCGAAATATTGCAAATCTGATGCCGTTGGAAATATCTCAGCCTCACCCATGCCATGGAGGTCTGAAACTTTAATTTTGAGGAGGTTAGGTGAAGAAAATGGAGGAAATGTCTATAGGATTTTAATGCAGGATCTTCTTGCCTCAACAACCAAATCAAATTTGATCTGTTTCGCCATTTTCTCTTCCTTCAAAGTGTAAAAGAAAGGATTGATGTGGTAAAGAGAGATTCAGGGAGGGATTTCATCTGAGACATTAATAGTGGTGGTTGAGTTTCAACCTTCTTTTCCCACTTCTCCCTCTCTTTCTTCTTTTAGGATTGAATATATAAATGTGGGGGCAGGGTTCATTGTAAAGGGTTGGACATTATTTCTTTTGCAGGCTCCCTTCCCCTCTTAGAAAAGGGATTTTAGGGTTTAGACCTTCCATCAAAAATTACATTATGTTTCTGCCTCTTGGATACCTTGTAATGGACTGTATCAATCTACAGAGCAATAAAACACATATGTGATCGATTTTAGATCCTCTCTTGTCTCTTTTTCTTTCATCTAGTCTCCCATTATATATCTAGCTATCTGTGATTGTTTATTGTATGCATTTTGTTGCTTTGTGTCTATTAGCAAAATAAGTGTTCATCATTCCTTTGGTGCATCAACTCATAGTTTAGATTTGTTTTAATTTTTGTATTTCTTCTATCCCTGTCTCCTTGGTAAAGTTTAGATTAGGATTAAGAACATATCCTCTACAAGTTTCTACGTAAGCACCTAAACAAAGGAATAAGGAACCAACCTTCAATCTGGAGAGCTTTCCCATTTTGCAAGGTCCTACACCTTAGGGAAAGTTCAATGTTATGCAATCACACCAAATGGCTCTGCCTTAGAAAAGCAGACCTATAGAACTCATTTGAGGGTGTAATGATTTCACATTAACAGTTTTTTCATGCTTGATAGACTAAGAAGTCTCCATCTTATTACAGTAAGGATTGATCTACACTTGCTATGATTCTGGATTTTAAGAAGCCTTAAAATTGTACATCTGGTGACTCCAAAAGAAACAAATCTACTGGTTTCAATACACCAAGCTTGTGATATTCATGAGAAAAACCTGGTCTAGAGCAAGGAAAGAAGGTATATTTTAATACTTATGTCTATCCCCAGGAAAGGAGAGGAAGAAGAATTCAGAGGTCTCCATCTCCACCAAGCAGAACCTTGTCAACAACTCCACTTGCAAGGCCTTTCTTTCAGTCTGCAAGGATTCTTAGACTAATTAGAATGAAAAAACCAAATCCATATGGAAAATTAACTGATAGTAGTCCACTCACCTTAAATGCACAAAACCTAGTTTCAATTGTAGCATTAAAGAGCATCCCATATTTCACTGGGGAAAATCAAACTTCTCCTGGTGACCATGTCCAAGATATTGCAAATGTCTGTATAATCCATGAGATCCATGAGATGGAAATTGCAGTCAAGCTGCTCACCTCTTAATTCAAAGGGGAAGCTTCATAATGGTTCAAGAGTCTTGAAGCAGGCTCTATCCAGAATTGGAACTAGCTGTGCATGGCCCTTCACAATCAATTTGGGGAAAAAGGTGATAACTTGTCTTTATTGGAGCAACTAACAACAATCAAGAGAGCCCCAAATGAGTAGTTGACAGACTTCAACCTCATATTCTGGTGGACCTGGGATAGGATTCCAATAGCAGTAAAGCTCACTAATGAAGGTTCCTTCTTATACTTTCTTAGGGCTTTAAATTCTGATATTTCTCTAATGATTCAGTCAATGGGGAGCACTACATTACCTGCATCCTATAGCCTCTCCATAGGGGGTGAGAACCATTTGATTCAATCTGAAAAAATCACCCCTAGGCCATCCATTCCTATGTACCATGAGTTAGGAAGCCCAAATATTAGCCAAGCACCTACATTAGCTCCTATACCCACCCACAGGAGTCAAAACTCAACTGAAGCTTCCACTTCATCATCTAATACCTCTAAAGATCTTCAAGAAGCGATGAAGCAACTTCACAACTTTGGGAATGAGCTAGTGACCATAAAAAGACAACAAGCTCAAAGTTCCAGGCCATACCAGCCCTAGGCTCAATATCAAGCCAGACCCTAGTATCAGCAGAATAAGCCACCACCTCAGACTGTAAAATGGATCCAGAACGAAGGACAACCCCAACCTACTAGACCTTTCAGGCCATATGATCCTAACATAGCTTCAACATCAAGGGCATTTATTCTTGCATAGAATAATATGGCATAGGAATATGATTGGTGTTTTCCATGTAGTCAACCACACAACCAATCAATGTGCTTTAATGGTGCTCTAAATCAGGCCTTAATGGTGTAAAATAGTATGGTACCATAAGAACCTGGACAAGAGGAAGATTAGAAACAAGGAGCTCAACAAGGTGGACCCCCAAATGAAATTATGCTTGTCAACTGGCAGGACGAAGAATTTTGTGGGATGAATCAGTTCCCTTCTCAAAGTGTATCCGCCAATACATGGTCCAAAAAGAGAAGTATTGGAGAGGGTTGGCCATTGAATTCAGGTGACCCTTAATCTTCCATCACTCCATAAGGTCCTAGTGTTCCAAGTGTAACTCCAAACATACATAACCAATCCAAGCCACCTCCCAAACCTAGTAAAGCACCGATTGTAACATCCCATGTGTAAGAAAGAAATGTGTCTAGGAAGGGGCAGCCAAAGGACAACACATTCAATATTATTGAGTAGATGAAAAGGAAAAGTTTGAACATTTCACTATGGGAGTCACTGGCCATTCTAGGGTAGAGGGATCTTTTGCAAACTACCATGCAGAATTGGTCAAGTTCAAATCAACCCCCTAACTAGCAAGAAAGAGTGCTTACTAATGCAGTTCTTCCTGGGAGGAACCATGGAGAACAACAAGGTAAAAACATGAGACCTCCTCCCTGTTATGTCTAATTTATTATTGGAGACAAATTGGTGCACAATTATATGATTGATTATGGGGATAGTAGTTCTATGATGCCCAAACAAATAGCTAATCAGTTGGGTCTCCAATATGAGGCCATCTCTAGAGGAGTAGTCCAATTAGATGGGACAATAGTGACTACTGAGGGAATCATCAAGGATATGAGTCTCACTCTACACACTTTCCCTAATGTGACTATTTTGTAAAATGTGTCAATCATAGACCTACCACCACATTTTGCTTTGTGTCTGCCTAGAGACTTCACTTCCAAAATTGGAGGCTACTTATCTGCTAATTGATCACATATGCTCTTTAAGACTAGGTATGGGGTGAAGGCCACAATCAGATCTAAACCTATTGCTGATTATCATATTGAATCCTATGTGCCTAGCCCAATCAATGCAAACTACTCAGATTTTGATCAAGAAGACCTCCTAAACACTAATGAAACAGATACCAATGTGGGATGTATCCTAGACTTGACTCTAGATGAGTGGGGCAACAAAAAACATGCTTTTGACCCCTATAAGGAGATGGAGGAATATGAACTGGGTGTCTATTGCCTACATGAAGAGAATCATCCTCTTCCCAACCTAATCATGCCAGAATACAAGGATGACAATGAGGTATGGAAATTATTCTTTGATGGCTCAAGGAGTAGACAAGGAGTTGTAGGAGGAGCCATGATTGTGTCCCCTAGAGGTATGCGATATTATTCATCCTTCAGATTCTAGTTTGCTTGCTCAAATAACACTGCTGAATATGAGGCTTTAGTCTCAGGTATTCAATGGGAAAGGAAGCTAGGAATCAAGAACTTGCACGTATTTGGTGATAATAAGCTAGTTGCCAATCAAGTCAAAGGAATTAATGTTGTAAAAAATGACCTACTCAAGAACTACAAGAGTAGGGTATGAGATCTCATGGAGGATTTTGAGGCCTTTAGTATTGTGTCCGTACACAAGAAGGAGAATGAAGCTGCTGATATACTTGTAGCAATCAAAGCAACATTTGATGTGGTTGACAACGTCAAGAGGTATAAAGAACAACCACATATCCATGTGGTTGTGAGGCCAATAGTGCCAGATAATAATACATGCTGACAGGTGTTTGAGAATGATCAACAAATCATTAACTTCCTACAAGAAGAAACTGAATTATCAACTATAAACCAAAGCGAACTAGAGCAGTAGTACGAGAATCAAATAGTACAACTACATACAAACAAGCTTCCCAAAGGCTTAGTAACACTGTAATCTATTTTCAATCCTAATGATCGGTTTAGAAAGGAGAAGGCTAACATGTAGATCAAAGGAGAAGATTCAGAGTCAAACCCAGTTGGAGAAGACAAAACACTTCAAATTGGCAAAGTGGCCACCGAGCAAGAAAGGTATGAATTCATATAACTTTGCCAAAAATTTCCTAATGTGTTTGCTTGGAGTTATGAAGACCTAAGGGGGTTCAATCCAAATCTAGCACAACACACAATCAAACTAGATCCAGCTATTTAACCCATCAGGAAGAAGCAGAGACCAATCAACCCACATATAGAGCCTCTGATGAAGAAGGATCTGAAAAAGATGATAGAGGTGAGAATCATATTTCCAATCAAACACTCAAGCTAGGTTACAAATCTGGTCCCATTCAGGAAGAAAAATGAAGAAATCAGGCTATGTGTTGACTTCAGGGATTTGAATAGAGCCTCCCTTAAAGACCACTACCCACTCCCTTCAATGGAGCAGATATTACAAGTAGTGTCTAGGTCAGAAAGGTTCTCCCTCCTAGATGGCTAGTAAGAGTTTAACCAGATCATGGTGAAAGAATATTGTGGTCATTTTTGCTCCCATTATAAGAGGAAGGAATCCCATGCGCGCCAGTCTATCACCTAGCAAAAACTGAGCACTCACCCAAGGCACATGCAGGTGTCGAGTCTCTCTTTTATGTGAGTTTTTAGTGGGAAGAATTCATCAATGATTAGCATAGGAGTATTCAGGAAAGAATTTTAGACATACAAAGATTACAGGGCTCAAGATGGCCTTCAGATCCTTGTAGTTTCTTCAAACTATGTGTTTTAAAAGACTCCATAACACATAATATAATAGAAAGAAAGCTACAACCATTCATTCATAGCATGAAAAAGAAAGATAACTTCTATGAATGAAATATACATGAAACCCACTGATATTCATATCTAATTGTAATAAGTAACCTCATTATATTCATTGGTTCATTACAAAGAGCCATAGATGGTAGACTACAGTCATGCACATCACTAGGCTGGTATAACTACACAAAAATAGAAAAGAAATTACAATGCTGAGCTCAATACATTAGAGCCCCACTCGCAGTAATCCTGCAGAGCTCTACCCATGTTATCTCTCTCTATGTGTATCTCTCCTATCTTCTCCTCTTAGGTCTCTATATCTATCTCCACACACCTTTCTTGATCCATAGGCACTTGTATTTATGACCTTCTCGTACTACCAACTCACCTTGTCTGTACCCTCAGATCCGTCGCCAAGTGTCGAATGTGGTCCTTCAGTGAGCATGTTTCCTCAGGCTTGAGCTCTCCACTCCATCTCATGATGGTCTTCTAGAAGATTCCTTTACTGGCATGCTCTTTCCTGGGCCACCTGTTGCTAGGCTGACATGTTATCTGTGTGCAACCAATCATGCTTTTCACATGTTCTACCTTTGTTGCTTGAATCAGCTAAGTCCTAAACCTCCTTTTGCATGCCACGTGCTATATGCTTCCTTGAGCCTTTTCTCTTGTGCGCTTTTACCTTGTGCACCATCCTGTAACTAGGGTCCCATGCACTCACGCACCTTCATACTTAGTCAATATTTTAGGAGCCCAACATCACCCCACACTATGCCTGTTCTCCGCCCTCATAAACATTCTACTTGACCAAGGTGCAAGTTGGTTCAAATGGAACCAAGATGTAGATAAATATTACAAAGATGAATAAGGAATGAAAGAATAGGGGAAAGAATGAAGAATGGGAGGGGGGAACACTAAACCAAAAGGCTAGGGAAGTCCTTCCACAAGACTGTCTCCAACTTATTCCATGTATCGACCTCATTCTCCGCCTTCTGACAGAGGTCACCAACCAGAAGGTTTACCTCATCAAAACTTAGGCTAGCTCCCTGGGTGCCCAAAGTGTCCACAATTTGTTCCATATATTTACCTAGGTCTGCGAGCTTGTCCATTCTCCTGGTAATTTGAGGATATAGTTCCTTCAGTCATGTCTTGGTTGAGCCCCTTAGTGCCTCAATCTCCTTGGATCTTCTTTCTACTTCCGCCAGGACTCTATCCCGCTCCGCCCTATTTCCTTTATTCTTCTCTTGGAACTCTTTCAGCTCTACTTTGAGTGTGGCAACCAAGGAGCTCACCACCTTATCTCTATCCGTGCATGTGTCATATGTGGCATCAACAGATTGGGAAGAAACCTTTACCTCTATGAGCACCTTATTATACTCGGCAACCAGTGCTATCACCTTTAACCGGTCCTCCTCCTTCAGGTACACAGGTACTTCCTTCATAGATTCCAATGCCAAGGGTTGCCTCTCCATGGTGAGGATGCGTGTTAAGTATTCTAAGCATTCTAGTGTTGATGCATACCTTTGGGGGATAGGCATTAGATCTGGGTTTTTCAAGATGATGGTGCTTTTTATCGAGTCTACTTTCTTGTAGACCTCCTACACTTTTGCCTTTTCCTCCCTGAGCTCACGCCTTAGCTGTGCACTAATTAATTCCTCCTGTTTTAAGTTTCTTGCCACCTTCACCAACTCTTCCTCCTTCTTGGCCAGCTTTCCATCTAAAGCCCTTATGTTGTCATTCCACACGAATAGTTTCACCTCTATTTCCACTGTGACCTTGTTTAGAGCATTACATACTTGCTCTTCTATGAGCTCCTAGGCATTTACTAAGGGGTTGCCTCCATTAGACTATGGCAGCATTATAAGCACCTTCTGGAAGACTTCAAATTTTGGCTCGACGACATGGAGATTCAAGATGTAATCAATTTTAGCATCCCATTATAAGAGGAAGGAATCCCATGTAGCATCCTCCTATCACCCAGTAGAAGCCGATGCGCTCACCCAAGGCACGCGTGGGTGCCGAGTCTCTCTTTTATGTAGCATTTTTAGTGGGAAGCATTTATTCATCAATGATTAGTATAGGAGTATTCAGGAAAGCTTGTCATTTTCAGACATACAAAGATTAGCATATGGGCTGGTCTATAAGACGGCCTTCAGATCCATGTAGTTTCTTTAAAACTGTGTGTCCCTTGCACTCCATAACACCTTGTAATATCTCCTTGTGCAAAGAAAGCTACGACCATTCATTCATAGCATGAAAAGAAAGAGAACTTCTATGAATGAAATATACAAGAAACCCACTGATACTTATATCTAATTGTAATAAGTAACCTCATTGTATTCATTAGTTCATTACAAAGAGCCATAGATGGAACATTGCAATATGCACATCACTAGGCTTATATAACTGCACAAAAAATTAAAAGAAATTACAATGTTGGGCTCGATACATCATATCCCCACTTGCAATAATCCGGCAGATCTCTACCCATGTTATCTCTCTCTATGTGTATCTCTTCTATCTTCTCCTCTTAGGTCTCTATCTTTATCTCCACAGGGGGGTCTTTCTCCACAGTTATTTCTCTATCCTCCCAGTAGGCATTCTTGTATTTATCATCTTCCCACGCTGTCAACTCACCTTGTTGTGCCCTCAGATCTGTCGCCAAGTGTTGAATGTGGTCCTTCAGCGAGCATCTTCCCTCAGGCTTGAGCTCTCCACTCCATCTCATGATGGTCTTCTAGATCATTCCTTTGTTGGCATTCTCTTTCCTGGGCCACTTGTTGCTAGTCTGGCATGTTATCTGCATGCAAACGATCATGCTATTCACATGTTCTACCTTTGTTGCTTGAATTGGTGAAGTCCTGAACCTCCTTTCACATGTCGCACACTATATGCTTCCTTCCAAGTTCTTTTATCTTGCAAGCTTTTTCCTTGCGCACCATATTGTAACTAGGGTCTTGTGTGCCCATGCACCTTCAATATTTTAGGATCCCAATAGTTACCATGAGTTTAAAGGCATTCCCTATGGTGGGCTACACCATTCTGATATATGGGTATATCTCCAACTCTTCATTTTCGCAAAGTAAAATGAGAGTGAGATGACCCTCTATTTATAGTTTTTCCTTTTTCTGGTCATTAAATGCTACTTTACCTACCCCATAGTTTGGTTCATTTAATGGAGATTTTTAAAACAAAACCCATCTTCAGTGCCTTTACTCAGTTGAAAAATCCTCCAACCTTCTGGCGCGCAACCAAACCAACCTGGATCAGGAGACTCTTACGCACGCTCAGCCCGCACCAAAGGCACTTATAGTCTAGTATTCTTGCTACCCCATACTTGGAAAGTTGCTTTAAGAGAGACCCCTTCAGCTTTTGGTCCTTTCATCATGTGGAGATCTAGGAGATTCGCTTTACACGTATCTGAACCTACCCATTCTAACTTTTCTCTTCATGCTCTGGTTTTCCAGAACCAGGAAGGAGTATTATTGACCTAATTGATATAAGTGGAAGTGACAGATCTACACCTAGGAGGTATATTTTTCAATTCCCCCTTTTATGGCTACACATATTCTGGTATTTGGAGGATTCTTTGGACAAGAAGCAAGTGTACAATTCTTTGGTCTTGCACTCATGGGAGTTCTCCAAGGGTAGCAATAAGTGGTAGTGGGGAACTATCAAAGACTGTCAGTGCATAGTTCAGTGGAACCATGGGGATGCTTGGCATGACTACTACAGGACCTAGTGGGTCAGGGGGCACAGGACCTGGTGGACCCAATGGTTCTGGTGGCTCAGGTGACACAAGACCTGGTGGATCTAGCAGTAGATAAGGGCCCCAGCCACAAGTATTCTTTGAAACTGGCAAAACTGCCTTATTTAGAAACACCAAGAAGACTTATTTATAGATAGGGATTCAGCCACCTCCTAAAGTATTCATTGAAGTGTCATTAAACTTGTTCCAGATTCTAGTGCTTGTAGGACTGGCACGCGCCCATGTTTGCAAGTGATGAACTGTTATGGTGCAAAAAGGGTATCACTAACCCTAGAGTGGAAGGCTAGTTCAGTTTTTAACCACATTATAGGGGCGTACACATAGCTGGTATAGAATCAAATGTAACCATCACCAAACAATAGTGGAATATACTACTTTCTAAGAATGGCGATCATTTGCCATAGAATTCCACATTCCTGAGTTTGAACAGAAGAGCATCAGAGATTTGAAGGAGATTCAACAAGGAATGGCAGAGAGTGTGTGGGATTATGATGCATCCTTTATAACTCTCTTGTCTAAATTTTGATATGATATTTACCCTTCAGAACATGCTCAGTAATCCTCCTGTTGGAGGATTGATTCACCCCTTTTAGAAGGGACTTATCTCATAAAACTTTTACAACCTAAGCAAGGCATTGGCCAAGGTTCTATGTTGCCGAGGATGTTGGCTAGTATTTAATACTAGTGTTAGCCCATTCCTGGAGGCTCATAATCTCCACAATGGTTAGCAGTTGGAGAAGTCATGTGCCCAATCAGCCCATCCAGACATCACAGTGGTTTGTGGTCAAGGATATGACTTATGTATTTTGTAGAGGGGCATGTCAAGGATCCATTTCCCCTGGAGGGTAGATACGGTGGTAGTAGACTTATGATGATTTGTCATGGGGACCATGATGCAAGTAGGATGCCTCTTGGGTAATGCACAATCCAGAAGAATGTGTCTTACTACTATCAAGATCTGGTCAACCTCTACAAGGGCATCCATACTAAGGACTGTAGTGAACATTGATCAGATCCCATGAGGCCATTGATCATGGGGTGTACCATGACCAATCATTGCCAATAGTTCCAAGGGAGATGATCACCATTACAAGGAGCACCTAGGTAGGGGCATCTGTGGAAAGGGTTTTCGAGGAGGATTTCATGGTCATGAGTAACCTATGGAGGAGGAAGGAGTGAGTTCCTACAAAGTCTGTTGAACCCACTTTTCAATTGTGGATCTGTGCTAGAGAATTACAAACGAGAGTGCCTAGACATGTCTCAGTGCTCATGGTGTGGAAAGAAGTAGAAGTATGAGGAGTGGTCCAGAATTTTTTGAGCACATGAATCTACAAGCACCGAAAATACAAGGTTTGCTACAATAAACCAGCCATTAAGAAGGAAGACACACAGTGGCATGCACCTGGGTAATGCACAAGATGTAGGTTTGGATCCTGTCTTGGTAACCATAAGGGTAGAATCCATGTGTGCAAAAGAGATACAAAGGTAGAGGAACCTAATTTTAAGGGAGGAAGTAGTTAATGGAAAGTACACAGACCCTGCACATTAAAAAGAGGTATATCAAGACACTATGGATGTCATTTGGAGTTTACAAGGGGAAATCCTATGTCTAAAGGAGCAGTCTAGGAGGGAGGGACAAGGAAGGAGAGTTGAGGTGCAAAAGGATGATCTGGATGAGGTCAAGGAGGTGTGTAAAATGCTAAGGCAAGAGAATATCATTCCCTTGTTAGGTTCATGGTTGAGAGAGAAGGTACCATGCGCCGAAGGAGAGCATGAGAGGCAGGTATTACATGTAAACCTTCCCCCTCATAGCCTTGACTATGACAAGGAGATCACATTGAATGTAGTTGTAGATGGATGGTTCCTTAACAATATCCTCATTGACACAAACATGGAGGTCAATGTTCTAACTCTAGATGCATGGCATCAGATGGGAAGACATGCATTACAACCATCTTCAAATGTGTTGTATATGGAAAACAAGACTAAGGTGATGCCCATCAGTGTCTTAAAAGGATGTAGCTATCACTATCCAATGAGCTAGGTTTACTGGGGACTTCAAATTCTTGGTGCTCACTGAGGCAGAGAATTTCCTAGCACTACTTGGGCACCCATGGTGTTACAAGAACAATGCGGACCTTCAGTTCAAAAAAGTTACATCAGTTTTGAAAATAAGGAGGAACGGGTCATTATACCCCTGGCTGATGGGAAATCAATACCTTCTATTGAAACTTTAGGGGAGGAAGTTCTGGACAGGTTATATGTGTGCTCAATCAGAGACCCAAAGATAATCCGTCCTCAACGGAGTTATCCAATTTGAGGATGCTTAGTCAATAAGTGATACCACCAGTGTAACATGTGATAATTGGGCACATGGAACTTATGAATTAATGGGATGAAATTTGAGAGGGTCAGTGACCAAGGTAACAAAGGTGCACATAGTCCGATGCCTAGGAGGAAAGGAGCTGCCCAAGTATTTAGGAGGAGCCTTCCCTAAGATATTTCTATAGAAGATGGAAGCTCAGTGGAATAATTAGAAGGAATGGAGAGGGATGTTAAGTTATGTCCTGATTGGCATAGTGGCACGATAGTGGGCTACACATCAGGAGAGCCTTTTGGAATGGTGCAAGGTAAGAATTGCTCTCTCTGTCAGATTCTCTAGGAGAAACATTCCCACCACCATCAAGGACTACCATGGGAAGGAGCTCACCTCTTTCCATATCTAGGAGTGTGAGAGGATCTAGAGAGAAGGAATGGAAGCTTTGCCACCATCCCTTTGGGTGCACAATTTTTTTTCTACACTACAAGGTTATGCGTGTGCATGGTACATTCATTTAGAGACACGCCGCCAGAAAAGGAATTGGCAAGAGCTCGTGGCTGACCTCATTCAAACCTTTGAGTATCAGAGTACCAAGCCATCAGTTGATAAGGTCTTGTAGGGTATCAAGCACCTTACCAAGGGGGATAGTGCCATGGTAGAGGATAGGCTATTGGAGTTACTAGGTGGAGTAGGTTTGGAGGTGTTATTTGAAGAGGAAGTAGAGGAAACATAAGAGTTACATCTTGAGGGGGCATGTTTGGAAAAGGAGAAAGGGAATTCGGTGCATGTGATTGATGGAGAGTAATTGGAAAGCTTGGATGTTAGCCATTCTGTAAGGATGTGCGAGGTAGTGGACAATGTTGATACTCGCGTGCATGCCTACCATAAGCCCTTAAAGACAAAGAAGGTTAACATCGGTTTAGGGGAAGAACCTAAGGAAGCTATTATTGGAGATTACTGGTTAGAGAAGGAAGTCTCTAAGATCATTGATCTGTTGTATGAATTTGAGGATTTATTCCTGCATGGGTACCATGAGCTCAAAGGCATTCACCATTCCTTGGAGGAGACAAAGATAAAGCTAAAGGATGGTGTGCACCCGATCAGAAAGAGACCCTACCAGATGAATCCCAATTTATGCATAAAGGTTAAGGAGGAGATGGAAAAAATGGTAGCTTCTGAGATCATTGAAGTAGTGGAGGAATTGAAATGGATAAGTTCGATGGTAATCATCATCAAGAAAGATGGGTGGATTAGGATCTACATGGATTATAGGGAGATGAATGTAATTTGTATCATTGATCCTTTTCCAACCCCCTTCGTTGAAGAAATTTTGGAAGGATTCACTAGGCATGAAATCTATTCCTTTACGGATGGATTTTTAGGGTACCACCAAGTCTGGATTGTAAAGGAAGATCGGGAGAAGAATAATTTCGCCACTGAGTGGGGAAGGTTTGCATAAATGGTCATGCCCTTTGGGTTGAAGAATGTGCCTACTTTTTTTTCACGCATAGTGGTGCAAGTGTTCCAGGATTTCATCCATAAGTTTATTTAGGTCTGTCTCGATGATTGGACAGTGTATGCTCTAGTAAAATACCACTGTGAAAATTTGAGGTTAATGTTTGAGTGGTGTAGGCAGTTGAGGATATCCCTCAATATTAAGAAATGCATATTTTCTACACCCTTTGGCACATTATTGGGGAATATCATATGTAAGGAGGGCTTACTAGTATATCCCACTAAATTTGTAGTTATTGTGGGGTTAAGGGGGGCTACTAGTGAGAGCACAGTGCGTGGATTCCTTGGGCATACAGGTTATTACAGGAAATTCTTCAAAGGGTATGCCAAGATTACCATGCCTTTAGAGGAGCTGCTTAGACATAAAAGTGCCTTCCATTGGGGAGAGGCGCAACAAAGGGTATTTGATACATTAAAGGATAGGATTTTCACCGCACCTATATTACGTTTTCCCTCTTGGGACAAGCCCTTCCATGTCCATGTAGATGCCTCAAGAACCTCTATTAGAGTAGTTATTGTATAGCCAGGTGAAGGAATTATTAATCATCCTCTGTGTTTTACAAGCAGGAAGTTGAAGATGGCTTTAATGCAGGTCTCCTCATATGATTCCATGCATCCAAAGTTAAAACATTAACCTCCGCGCCAATGTCAATGAGTATATTGCTGAGGAGCCATCCATCCATAACTACATTCAATGTAATCTCCTTGTCATAGTCAAGGCTATGAGGGGGAAGGTTTGCATGTAAGACCTACCTCTCACACTCTTCTTTGGCATGTGGTACCTTCTCTCTCAACAAGGATTCTAACAAAGGAACGATGTTCTCCTGCCTTAGCATTTTACACACCTCCTTGACCTCATCTAGGCCATCTTTCTATGCTTCGATCCTCCTTCCTTGTTTATCTCTCATGGATTTCTCTTTTAGATACTGGATCTCCCCTTGCAAGCTTCGAATAACATCCATGGTGTTCTGATATATCTCCTTCTGATGCACGGGGTCTAGGTACTTTCTATGAATGACCTCTTCTCTCAAAATGAGGCTCTTTTGTCTTGGTATCTCTCTTGCACACATGGCCTATGTCCTTATTGTTACTAAAATAGGCTCCAAACCTTCATCTTGTGTTACCCGAGGCATCCATTGTATGTCTACCTTCTTGATGCTGACCATCACAACACCTTTGTCCTTCCAGTGCTGCTGATTCATATGCTCATATAACTCTGGGCACTCCTCATACTTATGCTTCTTTTTATACCATGAGCACTGTAACAAGTTTGGGAACTCACGCTTGTAATGTTTTATAGATCCACAGTTGAAACAGGTCCCTCGTAGGAATTCACTCCTTCCTCCATGGTTAGCTCATTCATGGAATCCTCCTCAAAAACTTTTTCCTCATCTGCCTCCATCTACGCGCTCCTCATAATGGTGATCATCATTCTTAGAACTACTGGCAATGCTGGCTTGGCACACCCCATGATCAATGGCTTCATGTATCTGATCAATGAGCCTACAGTCTTTACTATCATGGGTCGTGGAGGTGTAAATATTGTAATAATAGGATATATTCTTTCTTATCACACTCTATAGCAAGGGACATCTACTGGCATCATGGTCCCCATGACAGATTTCACAATCTAATGTTAGAGCACGTACCACACTCCAGGGGCAATTATCCTTAACGTTCCCCTCTATCTCACAATCTGTGCACCACAAACCATTACGAGTCTCATGGACTAAGTTCACAGATAGCTTTTCCAACTGTTTAGCCATAGCGGCAATCTAAGCCTCCAAGAACGGGCTAACGCCCGTATCAATACTACTAACGGCTTCGACATGCAAGGAAGCCTCCAATGCTTCACATGGGTCTTTGAAAGTCTTATGAGACAGGGCCCTTCTAAAAGGGGTGATCAATCCTCCAATAAACCACTGTGCATGCTGAGAAGGATGTATATCATATGATAATTTTGACAAGTGAGTCTTAAAGCGTGCATCATACTCCCGCACACTCTCTGCCATCCCTTGCTATATCTCCTTCAAAGCACTAATGATTTTCTACTCAAACTCAAGAATTTGGAACTCTACCAAGAATGCATTCTTTAAGGCAATGTAATCCACAACTATTTGATGAGGATCATACTTTCTATACCAGCTATGCATGCATCCTTGCAATGTGGTTACAAATTGACTATCCTTTCGTTCTGGGGTTGTGATACCTTTCACGTGCCATAGTAACTCACACTTGTGAACATGTTCCGCAACATCCTCAATGCCCCTGTAATCTGGTAAGTGCAAAGAAATTTCAAAGAAAACTTGAGGTGGTGGCTGGGGTCATTTTCCTGAACCAGAGCCTTGGTTCCCTCCGATGTTTCCTCTGCCTGATCCACCAGGTCCACCGGGTCCATTGGGTCCACCAGGTCCACTGGGTCCAATAGGGCATGTAGACGCTGTGCCAAGTGCCCCCATGGTCCCATTTAAATGTGCACTAATGGTCTGTGATGGTGCCCCACCATCACTACTTTGTCCCGTGCCACTCCTTGGTGTGAGACCAAAAGTTTGTACGCTTGCCCCATGTCCAAAAACTCCTCCAAATACTGGAATATGTGCAGCCATAAAAGAAGGGAATGTAAAATTGTATCTCCTAGGCATGACTTTGTTTCTTTCACTAGTTTTAACTGGATCGATACTTCTTCCTGGTTCAAGAAAACCAAGTGCCAAGGCTTAGTCACTGGGTGGGTTCAGATATGCACCAATGAATCTCCTTTCTCCATGTGATGAACTCTCACATGAATTCAAAGGGCTCTCCCTCACGTGCTTGCCAAGATGGGGTAGCACAGAATGCTTAGGCTCCACATCCTCCGTGTGAACCTCAATTCCTTCCCGCAACGTATGTCTCCATAGATCCATCACACTAGTGGATTCATGTCATCTAGTAATATCCCTTTCACGTGCTTCCCCATACTTGAGCCGTATTTCTTCCCTCTCCTTTTATATCGCATCATCTGCCATCTTCCTCCACTCAAGCTTCCTTACCCAGTGCTCAGAATGGTTTAGCTAGCCATTGGGAGTGCTTCTAGACTCATGGTAACCATCAATATATTTATGGCTAGAGGGATAACATGTAGAAATTATCCCCTATGTTCTCGTAGAAACTCGAACTAAGCCACCTCTGGACAAGAATACGTGGAAATGGCATATTCTAGAGTGTAGCTAGCTAGTACTCCTCCCCACCAGTGATCTATAGCATGGGTCCAAGTCAGATCTACATCCTGCAACCTTTGGTAGTCTTTTTTGGTCCATATCTACGATCCATAAGACCAACATGATCTAGATGCATACGCTGAAAGCCACCCAAATAACTCTAGTGGGAAGTAGTAGAAAAATGTCTCATATAGATCATGGTAGAGATTATCCTCTACCCATCTATGTGTATCAAACTCATGTCCAATGCTGAATCTCTGGGAAAATTCATCCTCTGTGCTCTTGAACCATGATTCAACATTTTCCAATGTTAATCAATCCGTCATTATGCTTTACACAGATCACGATGCATGCTATATCCCACTACAACTTCGAAAAGAGGTCCCAGCAATGGAACCAAGATGTAGTCAATTTTACTCCCATTATAAGAGGAAGGAATCCCATGCGCACCGGCCTATCACCCAATAGAAATTGAGCACTCACTCGAGGCATGCGCGAGTGTCGAGTCTCTCTTTTATGTGAGTTTTTAGTGGGAAGCATTCATCAATGATTAGTATAGGAGTATTCAGGAAAGAATTTTAGACATACAAAGATTACAGGGCTTAGGACGACCTTCAGATCCTTGTAGTTTCTTCAGACTATGTGTTTTAAAAGACTCCATAACACATAATATAATAGAAAGAAAGCTACAACCATTCATTCATAGCATGAAAAAGAAAGAGAACTTCTATGAATGAAATATACATGAAACCCACTACTATTCATATGTAATTGTAATAAGTAAACTCATTGTATTAATTGGTTCATTACAAAGAGCCATAGATGGTAGACTGCAGTCATGCACATCACTAGGCTGGTATAACTATGCAAAAAAATAAAAGAAATTACAATGCTAAGCTCAATACATCAGAGCCCCACTCGCAGTAATCCTGAAGAGCTCTAACCATATGTTATCTCTCTCTGCGTGTATCTCTTCTATCTTCTCCTCTTTTGTCTATATCTCTATCTCTGCATCTTTCTTGGTCTGTAGGAACTTGTATTTATCACCCTCCCACACCGCCAACTCACCTTTCCGTGCCCTCAAATCCGTCACCAAGTGTCAAATGTGGTCCTTCAGCGAGCATTTTTCCTCAAGCTTGAGCTCTCCACTCCATCTCATGATGGTTTTCTAGAAGATTCCATTGTTGGCATGCTCTTTCTTGGGCCACCTGTTGCCAAGCTGACATGTTATCCACATGTAACCGATCATAATTTTCACGTGTTCTACCTTTATTGCTTGAATCAGCTAAGTCCTAAACCTCCTTTCGCGTGCCACACGCTATATGATTCCTTGAGCCTTTTCTCTTGCGCGCTATCCTGTAACTGGGGTCCCGTGCACCCACGTGCCTTCGTACTTAGTCAATATTTCAGGATCCCAACAAAGATTATCAAATCAAAATAGCTTTCACCACCAAATGAGGCACCTATGCATACAAAAAATGCCATTTGGACTGTCTAATGCTGGAGCTACTTTCCAAAGAGCCATGGATATGGCATTCAAAGGGATAATCAACAAAATAATGTTGATCTATCTGGATGACATCACTGTGTTCTCCAATAATGTAGCAGACCACCTTTTTCACCTAAGGCAAGTGTTTCAAAGATGATGCAGGAGATTTGGGGTATCTTTGAACCCTAAAAAATGCATATTCTTGGCCCATGAGGGCAAGATTTTAGGCCATATTGTGTCTAAGGAGGGTCTGAAAATTGACCCTGAGAGAGTTAAAGCAATAAAATCATTGCCATTCCCAAGTCACAAGAAGGCTCTTCAAAGCTTCTTGGGAAGAATCAATTTTTTCTGTAGTTTTGTTCCAAACTTTGCTGCCCTTGTTAAGCCAATAACGTTGATGATGAAGAAGGGCTTAACATTCGGGTGGACAACTGAAGGAAATGAAATTTTTGAGGCTGTCAAAGAAGCCATATCATGAGCCCCAACTCTTGTGAACCCAAATATTTCCAAAGACTTCATACTGTATGCCTTTGGTGGCAGCGACACAATTTCTGCAATTTTGGTGTGGTAGAACAAAGAAAGTATAGAACAGCCAATTACTTTCTTCAGCCAGAGTTTGGAAGATTATGAGGTAAATTACTCCTTCATTGAGAAGTAGGTCCTAGTGGTAATCATAGGATTGAAGAAGTTTAAGTATTTGGTTTCAAACAAAAAATCCAACTATTGGTCTCCCATGTGGGAGTTAAATAATTCCTTCTCAGCAAGAACCTGAAAAAAAAGTGCATAGGATGGATCACCCGTGTCATGGAATATGAAATTGAGATCAAGGTCACCAAGTTGGTCTATGGGAAGGGGTTGTGTGAACAACTAGCGTCAGGTTAGCAAGATGAAATAAATAGTGAAAAGGAGGCTGTTCTTGTTCTATAAGATGATCAAGAAGAAGGGAGAGATGATGTTTCTACTCCTTGTTGGACCCAAGACATGGTGCACTTCCTTTGAATAGGATTGTGTCCTCATGGGATAGATAAAGCAAAAAGGAGAAATTTCAGGTTATAGGCCATCCCATATTTTCTTATCAATGGTGTCTTGTTCAAAAGAGACATCAATGGCATTCTGCTGAGATGCATTGAAACAAATCAGGTGGAGAGAATGCTATAAGAATTCCATGTTGAAGCAGCTAGAGGCCATTTTTCTCAAAGAGTGATAGCACTCAAAATCATGAAAGTAGGATATTATTGGCCCAGAGTGTTTAGTGACTGCTACACATGGCTCAAAAGGTGTAAGAATTGTGCATTCTTCAAAGGCAAGGAAAGGCTAACACTACTTCCATTGCACCCAATCTCATTCAACCAACCTTTCATGCAATGGGGATTGGAATTTATTGGAGTCATCAATCCAAACTCAAGCCAACGTCACAAATGGATCCTGATAGTGATAGATTATTTCACCAAATGGACCGAGGTAGTTACACTCAAGGAAGTAAATGAGTGTAGTATCCTGGATTTTTATGAAGGGATATTGATCAGATTTGGAGTGCCAGCCACCATCATATCAGATAATGCATTATCATTCACAGGTTCCAAGATGATAGGATGGGCTATTAAGAAGGGGACTTATTTGATTACTTCATCAAACTATTATCCTCAAATGGCCAGGCTGAGTCCACAAATAAGAACCTGCTAAAGATCATTAGAAGGACTCTTGATGATAATCCAAGGACTTCGCACACAAAGCTCAAAACGGCCTTATGGGATGATATAATAATGCCCAAGAGATCTACAGGTAACTCTCCATTCAAGCTCATCTATGGGAAAGAGGCAGTTTTTCCTATATCACTTGAGTTACCAGTATTGGAGCTTATGAAGTAACTAGAGATGTCTGAATTTGGACCAATGGAGGCCAGGTATGCGGAACTGATAGAATTAGAAGAAACCAGAGAGCATGCTCTCCAAGAAATAGATAAGAATCAGGATTCAATCAAGAAATGCTTTGACAAGATGACAAAGGCAAGGACCTTCTAGGAAGGAGACGTGGTTTTTAAATGTGATGTAGATCAATAAAAAATAGGAAGGCATTCCAAATTTAATGCCATCTAGAGTGGCCCCTACATGTTCACAAGATGCAAAAGTAGCAATGCTTTCTAATTGTGTACATTGGAGGGTGAAGAGTTACAGATTCCAGTAAATGGGATCTATCTTAAGCACTGCTACTAAAAGGGGAGTCCTCACCCTGTACATATTAGTTTAGATTTCTCTTTCCTCTAAGTGCTTATGCACATTGTCTTTCTCCTAAGTGTTTTACATGCTCTACATGTTCCATTTGGAGCATGTATGATTTCAAATTTTATATATAGTGTGGTGTTGTTTTTTTGCTCTCATGTAGTGTTTGGACTCAACATTTGGTCAAGATCAATTTCGGTTCTAATGGGTTTCCAAGTGGCCCCTAGGTCAGTTTTCAAATTTTAGATCAGTAGCAGGCTGTCACTCATGTCTCCATGCCCAATGGATATGACAAGGCAATTGGTATTTTCATCTAGCATGTAGATACCCCTGTGAGTCACCAAATTATTATCCATATTTCACCCCCGTGCCAAATATTGGATCGACCACGATCCTACATAATAGAAAACAGAGTCAAAAGGAGGACATAAAGGAGCTTAAAAATTGGCAACGTATAAAGGTGTAAGTGGAGAATGCCAAGTGTCAGTATGGAAATGATTCAAGGGGTAAAATTTGTAAAATGGCCCGCAACTCTGCCTAAGGAAAAAGTCAACATTTGAGCCTGAGTAAAAGCCAAGTGAAGAATTAGAGGAAAGGGGAAAAAGATAAATCGCAGACCCGTAGGCCCTATTTTTATCCTAATCTGGCTGCCATGTGTCCCACATCAAAAGGGGACCCATTTTCAAGTTGTTTTCCTGTCCTCCTGTACGGACCTAATGCAAACTTTGAAGGGGCATATCTTTCAACTTAGGGCTCGAAATATTGCAAATATGATGCTATTGGAAATATATCAGCCTCACCCATGCTATGGAGGTCTAAAACTTTAATTTTGACGATGTTAGGTGAAGAAAATGGAGGAAACGTATTTGAGCTTTTAATGTAGGATCTTCTTACCGCAACAACCATATCATATTTGATCTGTTTCACCGTTTCCTCTTCCTTCAAGGCGTTGAACCAAGGATTGATCCAGTAAAGATGGATTTGGGGAGAGATTTCATCAGAGACATTAACAACGGTGGTTGAATTTCAACCTGCTTTTCCCGCTTATCCCTCTCTTTCTTCTTTCAAGATTGAATCTATAAATGTGGGGGTAGGGTTCATTGTAAATGGTTGGAAATTATTTGTTTTATAGGCTCCCTTCCCCTCTAAGAAAAGGGATTTGTGGGGTTCAAGCCTTCCATCAAAAATTGCATTACGTTTCTACCTCTTGGCTACCTTGTAATGGACTGTATCAATCTACAGAGCAATAAAACACGTATGTGATCAATTTTAGATCCTCTCTTGTCTCTTTTGTTTTCATCTAGTCTCCCATTATATATCTGGCTATCTGTGCTTGTTTATTGTATGCATTTATTTGGTTTGTGTCTATTACAAAATAAGTGTTCATCATTCCTTTGGTGCATCACTTCATATTTTAGCTTTGTTTTAATTTCTGTATTCCTTCTATCCCTATCTCCTTGGTAAAGTTTAGATTAGGATTAAGAACAGATCCTCTAAAAGTTTCTACGTATGCACCTAAACAGAGGAATAAGGAACCAACCTTCAATCTAGAGAGCTTTCCCATTTTGCAAGGTCCCACACCTTAGGAAAAGTTCAATGTTACGCAATCACACCAAATGACTCTGCATTAGAAAAGTAGACCTGTAGAACTCATTCAGGGGTGCTGTGATTTTGTGTTAATGGTACTTTATCCATTATAATGAGAATAAACTATCCATTGATAGTTTCAGTTAACATTTTGGAAGGCTAAAATTGCAAGTGATATTAAAATCCATTATATATGCTAAAACATTTAGTGGGGTGATCTTTCCACCTTTACTTCACTTTATTTAGTCACTTTTTTTACACTTTAGTTGTTCACATTTTTCTAAAAACTAATTAGAAACATCTAAGATCATAATAAAAACATAAATATTTCTAGATACCACTAAAACATACATCCAAATATGTATAACATATATAAAACACATCCAAAAACAAATACATCATCATCATCAACACATATTTCATATAGCATCCAAGGGCTTCCATGAGCCTATCAATACAAGTACAAAAGTCATATATATCAAAGTATCAAAACTTCACAAATGTCTCATATATGTATAAATAGGGATTATATGAGCCTACAATGATCAAATGGTAAAATCTAAGTCTCTTAAAAAATTATTATCATTGACACCTCTTCTTGGAGCAAGGGAGCCACCTTCCATACCACCACTAGCTCCTCCTGCACCGTCACCACCTCCACCTCTCAGTGGTCTTCGAGGTAGATGACCCACACTCACTTCACTATCACTGGGTCCCATTGCTACTATAGCACCCCCCTGACCCACTACATGATCAACATAAAGAGTAGAATCATTATATTTCTTGATGATCATATCTACATAATAATCTTGCTCCACCCATACAACCTCATAATGTGCCATGGAAACCACGCCAGGTGCCGAGACTACCCCTCTCTATTGGACCATCGTTGAAAACATTGTGCTAGATACAGAAGGCCTAATAATCCCCAGGGCCTTCCTTAAAGTCTCCCTTTACCTCTTGTACTTGTCTCTATTAGCAGTTATTAAGATGAAACATATAAGGGTAAGGGCCAAGGAGGAATATCTATTTATGCTAGTTAGTTGATGGTTGTTGCACACATTCTAACTTCTCAATCCAATGCTGACTGTGAGAGCTTCCTTTTGGCTGGGAGGAACTACCTGAAATAGAAAACAAGACCACAAAAGAAGAGTTAAATAATATATGACAGTGGACTGCCTAGCGTGTGCTAGATCTAGGAAGTGTGATACTCCCTAGATGGTTGTCAATCCACTATTTAAAATAAATTAATGTGAGAAATAAGAAAATTCCTACTGTAGTTGATATGATTTAGGTATTTCATTCAAGCACAATAAGAAAATCTAACATAACAGGTTAGGCTATAGTCAGATTTGAAGGGTAGGTAGGTGTCAGGGTACTGGGACTGGTCAAGGTCAGGTTCTGGGGTATTTAGGTCACTTGGTAGAAGGTTATGTGGTCGTATTATTGGTAAAAGGTATGAAACATAGAGATAAATTTTGGTTAGGTATAACCAAAGATGGTTTAGAAGGGACCGATGACGGTCATGGATAACCGGCGTTGGTAGGGTCGAGATGAAAGGAACTTAATAAGATCTAATTGTGGGGATTGAACTAGAGTTAAACCAAGATGGAAGGGTGGACAGGGAGGTATTTGAAAGTCTCAGGTATACTCAGGGGTAGGTAGTAGGTGAGAATGGGTGATTTGGTGGTGTGGGTAGAGAAATGGCTGAATCTACAAGTTGGTAGGAGATGGAGAAATGGACATGCAAAGTATAAACTGATAACAAATGTAACAAAGCTATTATACTGAAATGAACTATGATTGGTAGAAGGTATACTTACTATGATATAGGTTTGATGGCTAAATGGTGATGAAAGTTGATTAGAAGGATGGTGTTTGTGCCATAGTAGTGCTTCTTGGAATGCTTCCATGAGTGCAATACCTCTGGATCTATCCTGGTACTGGCTATGGATGTCTGGGTGTGTGAAAAGACTCTAGTTCTACTTGCATGCAGCTCTCTTCTCATCTCCTTTGATCTCAGAATGTGCCAACCCAAAAACAAGATTGCTAAGGTGAATAAATGGTAACCGATGATGGTTCCAGGTTGACTGGCATCGGTTTAGGGGTGACCGCATTGGTTAAGGTGGGATTCCCTAGGTTTACTAAAAATGGCAGATCTCCACATTTCTTGGGCTAGGTTCATTCCTTATTCTTGTGGATCCAAATGGATGTTACCTTTTTAATGAGTGGGAATGTGGTTAGAGAAATCTTAGGCATGTTTTTTAGGGTTAGAAACTAAGTCTTAGCTCATTAAGGTAAGTGGGACCAAGTCTTAGTTAGTGGAAACATGTCAAGAATAGGTCTAGGGTGAGGTGGTGAGGTGGAAGGGTGAGGTGGAAATTAGCTTAATTAAAATAATTAAGTAATGAATATTGTGAGGATGGGTATTAATTTAATTAAGTTAATTAAATTAATATTAATGTGGGGTGGAAGGGGCCATGGTTAGGTGAATATGTTTGAGTTGGTTATTTGAAGGGGACCAAGGGGAGTGTGACCCAATTTTGGTGTCTACATTTTGCCCCTTTTTGTTGTGTAGCTTGTATTGGTAAGCGATGCTGACAAAAATAAGATGTGGTTGCCCCATGTGTGGGTGAAGGTGATGTTTCCCCAAGCATGGGTGAAGGTAACCCCCCTCAAACTAGGAACCGATGAGGTGAGAGAAGGAAGCGGTGAGTGGTTTGATAAAATGAGGAGGTGGGTGGTTTGAGAAAATAGGGTTAGGTGTGAAGAAGGTGATGGTCGAGGGTATGGTGATTGTAAGAGGTAGGGTGGGTGATTAGGTAGAGCATTCAGACGTATGCACATGTTGTGAAATGCCATGAGATACAAGGGTTTCTCAACATAACAAATGTACGTTAGCTAGGGTCGTAAAGGTCATCCAAACAAGGGTTGTTGAGGTCCGGTATCCAGGGTAAAGGATACGGTCTGGGAACTCAATGAGGTAAGATGTAGGAATGCATGTAGGTGTGGTTCTGGTACATCAAAAGGTCAAAAGGTCAAGGTTTGTTTGGATAAGGGTCATGGCCATAGGCAAGGTAAGGCTATTAGGCTAAGAAAAATAGGTACCATCATCGCAAGATGCAATGGGTGAGGACATGGGAATATCCACTTAATCAATGGTTAGGTAGGTAGGTGTGGGTAGGGTAGGTGGAGGTAAAAATGGGTAATGGGGTAAAGGTCAAATTAGGAAAATAGGGAAATGGGCTAGGGTCAAAGGTAGTGACAGTCAAATGTATGCACACATATAAACTATGGCATGGTACCAGAGTGAAAAGCTTGCAAACTCTACATCATCCAAGGTTGATAGGTCTATCCAAACAGGGTTGAAGTGAGTCTAGTATCCAAGGTATAGGATATGGTGTGGAAACACAATAGAGGTCACATGTAGGAATGTTTAGGTATGTTCTAGTACACCAAAGGTCAGGTCAGGATAAACAACATGGCAATAGGCAAGGTAAGGTTGGTAGGCTAAACAAATATGGGTAACCACATCGCAAGGTATAACGAGTACAATGGTTCAAAGGTCACTAACAATGTTCCAGGTCCAGGCATATAGGTCATGGCATAGGAGGTCAAGTGTGGTGTAGGTAAGGCCACGGGAGGGGCAGAAATATGCCCCAACTGATGGTGAGGTGGGGTGATAAATGATGAGGTCAGGAGGATGAGGTGGAGGGTCAGGGTCAGTGTCGGGTTAGGTGAAAAAGGTTACGGGCAAGTAGATAAGGTGTAATGGGTTTCCATGGGGTCAAAATAGGTAACCGACACTGGTCATGCTTAATCAATGACGGTCTAGGTAAACTGACCATGGTTTTCTAGGGCACATGACCAATGTCAGTCTAGGTACAACTGACGTCGGTCAGGTCGGGGTGTGGTTAAAAAAGGAAATTTCCACTTTTTGCGGAATCATTTGTAATTTTCCAAATAGGAGAAAATGATAGAGGAGAGAGGAAAAGGTGGAAAGTGACCAAATGAGATGGAGAGCTGAGTTGGTGAGCCTTGTAGCGGGTGATCGACAGGTGATAGGTAGGTCCACTAGATCTGTTTGATCAATTCAGTTGGTTGGAGGTGAGGAGGTTGGTTGGTGATGGCAGAGGTAGGAGAGGGATCAGGGGGACCACCGGTGCAGTGGCCTGATGTGCCACCATGGAGATGGACAGCGTGACGAGGTATGATTCAATCCCATTCCTAGTTTGGTAGGTAGATTTGTGTAGAGAAATAGGGGAAAATAGGTTAGGGGTAAAATAGGAAGGGAGAAAGGTAAATTTGAATTTGGGAATGAAAAATGGGTAAAATAGGAAGGGAGAAGGGTATATTTAGGTGAATGATGGGTGGGGATGAAGGAGGGGGGATTTGGGTAGGGAAGAATAGGTTGGGAGGGTAAAATGGTGTGTTTGTAGGGAAATAGGGTAGGGTGTCGTGGATTTGGTTGCCGTGATAGTGACTAATGTCAGTCAAGGGTTGGCCGACATCAGTTGGTGTGAGCTAGAAATGGTCATAGATGAGGTGACCGATGCCGGTTGTATTAGACCATGGTTGGTCTCACCTAAACTGGTGCCGGTCATTATTTGGAGAAAATTAGGAAAAAAAGGAGGTAGGGTGGGTGGGTGAGATAGGTAATGGTATAAGAAGATGTTGTGGATGGAAAAATAGCATGGGTGAGAGGTTTAAATAGGTATGGTGGAATGGTAATTGGTTAGGGTTGGGGTGGGTAGATAGGACATGTGATAAGAAGGTAAGTTACGAGGGGAAAAGAGGTAGGGTAATAGGTATAGGTGAGGTGTCAAGGGTGATTGTGGGTATGGTCAAGGTGTATTAATGTGATGGTTTGTTGGATGCAGGTGAGAGATCAGCTACGGATGTGAGATAGGGTACCTCCCCTTGCTCGTGGAGGTATGAGGGAGTGTGATATTGATGATTGGCATCATATTGCAGAGGTTGGCCTGATTGGGGTCAGACACTACCGACACATAGTCTGGGAGCTGAGTTTGATGGTCACCCTCATCGATAGATGGGATTCGAAGACTAACACATTCCATCTACCGACGGGTGAGATCATAGTCACCTTAGAGGATGTTTATAGGATCCTGTGGTTACCGATAGTGGGGACGCAGGTGTATTCTATCTCCTCAGAGGCATCTGAGGAGTTGATGTTGACCATGTTTGGTGAGGGGCTTGTAGAGATGAGGTTCCATAGCTTCAGTATGATCTACGAATATATGTATCAGGCCCATCCAGAGGAGATGAGGCTAGTGGTGTTGCTGATGGAGGCAGTCTACTATTTTTCACTACCAGATGCAGAGGGTGGGAGATTCCCATGATCATTGATGGGGGTTCTACATGATATGGTGGAGGATAGGACCCATTTTGCATGGGCACCAACATTCTTGGTGCAGTTATACAGAGAGTTATGGGCTTATGGGTAGCTACGGAGGTTTATCTTGTGTTGTACTTTCTACATCATTGTTGGGCATATGAGCACATTGTGTGTGTGTCTAATTGGTATGCCCTAGCTAGATGCATTCAAGCTAGGTTTGGTTTGGGTGGGCTTACAGGTGATGGGTGCCTACTATTGGGGAGCACCGAGCTGCTAGGCTACACATGATGTAGCCTATTACAGGCATTTTCTAGAGGGGTTTTCTAGTGTGGACATCATTTGGAGGCCATATGTGGGTTTCCATCATATGGGTAGATGGATCGAGGAGTTACAGGAGCTACATCTACTCCGATAGATAGAGGGGAAATGTGTAGGAGAGCACGAGATGATACCCATAGATAGGGTCAGATGGTAGTTTGGGCTACTTCAAGATATACCCCCACCCTTCCCACAGTACATGAGGGATGACATGGAGAGGCCTCTGCCTCTACCATAGCCAACAGTTCTGACAGGGTAGGAGGAGTGGGTGATAGACCGGTAGATTGATGATGTCGAGGTTACAGATAGATATAGATAGTGGTGGGCTACACATTTACGAGTAGTACCGCCGAGGCCAGGGTAGCCAGATTTAGCCACCATCACAGTGTAGAGGGATGCCCTACAAGGGTAGGTGGCTACCCTAATTACACAGTTGGGGATAGTGCAGGGGTAGTTGACAGGTTCAGAGGCACATAGGTTTCCACTTTACAGGCATAGGTGGCCACTCTACAGGCCTAGGTAGTGCAGGGAGAGGCACCCACATAGGGTGGAGATGGGGATGGGGTATAGGTAGCCGCCCTACAGGCATATGTTACAGGTTTACAAGGTCAGTTGGCCACTGCACAGGCATGCAGGTTGTGGCCCTTCAGGCCTAGATAGGGCAGGTAGGGGCACATAGGGATAGGGTCCCTCTTTACAGGTACCAGTGGGACAGGGTCCCGAGAGACAGGTACAGGGGTGAGACTGATGGTGCCTCATAGACAGTACCTATGGCTAGGTTCAAGGATGCCTTAGGAGAGGCATAGTATTATCAGGATCACTTGATGGCTATTGGGATAAATGTCCCATCCTATGTAGAGTATAGAGCACAACAGGCCTTGAGTGAGAGGACCAGGTCTCGTACGCATAGTGTGGAGAGTACAGGGGGATGGTGAGCCCTGAGACAAAGTCAAGGCGAGGCCACCAGTGTACGGAGGCCATCTCCAGGTGAGGTACCAGCCGAGGGCAGACCAAGGCCCATGGTGGGTGGTGAGATGTTAGCTGGATGCCATACAAGGACAGAGGAGGAGGAGGAGATAGGTGAGACAGATATGGAGGATATCTAGCTGGGGGATACTGTGATAGCCGTATGATCCCTCCATTTTGTATAGTTGTTTATTTTTTATATATACCAGCCTGCGTGCCGAAGAGAGTGAGGATGTATATGAGATTTTTTGTTATTTTTGATCATATACCATGTACTGAAGATGGTGAGGTTGTATATGAGAGTTTTTGAGATGCTTATTTTTGATCATATACTGGCCTGTGTGCCGAAGATGGTGAGGTTGTATATGAGATTTTTTGAGAGATTGGTATTTATGTATATCCATGTACACATGTATGTATACACAGACTTTATGATTTATAGCTGATGGACATTTATTGGTGGGATATTGATTTTAATTTTGTTATTATGTGTGTATGTGATGGAAAATAGGTGGATTAGGCATGATGGAGTTAGTTTATGTTGGTTTAGGCATGTTGCACAGGTCAGTTAACTTCTTAATTTAGGCATAGAGTTAGGTTTGTTTAGGATGTCAGGTTGATTTAGGCATGACCACAAGTTAGGTTAAATGGTTTAGGCATGATTGCAAGTTGATTAGGTGTGGAGTTAGGTCATGATTGATAGTTAGATGTTGGTTAGGCATGATTGAGGTAGGTTTTATGGTTGATTGAATTTTTAATTCATTAATTTTTGCATTTAATGATGGTATGGATCATTTTAAAATGATTTGTAGGAAAATGTATGATTATGGTAAAGAAATGATAGATGTGATGAAATGAATGTATGTGTTATGATGGTAAAAATGTTTAGCAATTGTTGCTTGTTTGGTTTAATTTCCAGTTATTGATATAGAATGGAAACTAACTAGGGTAGAATGTGAATAAGAAATTGAAAGGGGTTTTTGGTTAGGGTAAAGAGTGGTGGTGAGCTAATACTCCAAGGGCCCCATGCCCTGGGTAGAGTGCTGCCTACATAGTCTACGGATTATGTAAAAAGGGACCTCAAGCTCGATGTAGTTCTCCCATAAGCTAGGGAAGATTATGATAAAGTAGAGGAATGGGTTGGTAGGTGTTAGGCATGGTGAATCCTTAGGTCATAGGCAATTGAGTTTAGGTCATAGGCATGGTTGAGTGGTTTAAGTAAATATAGGTGTCGATGATCTGATCTTGTATAGGATAATCAATAAGTAATGAGGAAGGCGAATGGTAAGAGAGGGTAAAAGAGCCACTTAATTGATAAGAACCCTGATGAGTCGACCATACCTAAGAGAGGATCATGAACCTAAGACCTCAAAGGTGTTGCATAATTGGAACATTATTAGGGTGAAGAAAGTGACATAATCACAAAATGTCATGTTTGCAAAAAGTCCCTTGAGTAAAGGGGAAATAGGTTAAAAAGGCAAGGAGGTGAGAATGGGCTGCTTTAGCATAACTTAGTGTATGACAACATGTTCTTCAGAACAAGAAACCCATGATAAAAAATAGGCAAGTCCATGATGAAAATTTCATCTTTTTCTTCATTTGTTTGTGTTTAATAGACTGATTGATGCAAGGGAGTCTATATGGGATGAAGGAGTATATTGTTCTCCTTGAGGTCTTCGTGAAGCTGATTCGTATGCTAGAGGAAGCTTCTGAGTGATAACATTTTATTGCCATTTGTGAAATAAATTGATATAATGTCCTTCAAGGGAGAAGTCTATTTATAGCTAGTGGAATTAGAGTGAAAATATGTCCTTTTGAGGGAGTCATCTTTTGCTGGACTTTTTGACTAGGAAGGAGTTAGAAATCCACTGGGGATAGTCAATGGGTAAGATAAATGAAACTAAGAGAAGGAACGGAATCTCTTCTTTGACCAAAAGAGCAATGTGAGGATGCATTTTCTGCATCATTTATTTGATGGGTTTGGCATCAAGAATGGTGACGATATTGTGGACCATGATTTTTGGGTCAATACCGTACATATCGGCATAGGAATAGGAAAATGCATTGCTATGGTCCCAAAGGAAAGAGGTGAAGGCTTCCTATTCAGTAGCGTCTAAGGATTGACCTATCTTTAGAATGTTTGGGTCATCCTGAGTGTGAATGTTGATTTTGATGGTCAATTCATTTAACATGGTTTCCATCTCAGAAGGTAATGACTGATGAATATAAGAATCTTCCGCACCAAGATAAGAGAGAATGGATTCATCATCCTGACACTAAATGACATTGATAGAGGGTGTATCGTTATTGATCATGGTAAGATACATGAATGGGAGAGAAGAGGGAGCTTCGCCATAACATTGATAGGTTATAGGTCCTAAGGAAATGGTGTTTACAACAAAAAATTAGGAGGAATAGATTTGGGATCTATGGACTCTGTGGGTGAAGATGGTGATGTAGGTGAAGGAGGTGGGGAAGGTTTTCCATCATTGATGATGTCACACAAACCTTCTTGGAAGGTGGTGCGTCAAAACCAATGCGACTACAGTCATTGTGTTTATGAGAGGTACATGAAATAAAAGTATGGAGGCCCTATTCGTAAAATTTGAATCTAAATCCTTTTCACGCACACCGGTGGAAGAAATTGTGAGTGAAGCAGAGATTAGTGAGGGAGTGTAGGTCATATGAAAATGGTTTGGTTTGAGATGGAGGTTCGGGTTTATAGGTGGCCATATCAAGTCCCCCATACGTTAAATTTTTGTGAAGATGGAGAGGGCCATAAGGAAAAAATCTGCTGATGCAGATGTCATAACTGGGGTGTTGACGCAAGTTCCCATACTCTTGTGGGGTGAGGAAGGTGCCGATATTGTATAGGTGGTATTCCTCCATAGTTAGGCATTGAGAAACACCTTCTAAGGGATCAGTAATTGATATATGGGTATCATGGATAGACGACTCACTAGATGATGGGGAAATAGGTGAGTCAGTGGTAGAGGTTGCAGTAGCAGTGGGGGTAGCAAGGTTAGATGCAGAAGAGGTAGTGGAAATTTCGGTGGATTCCCTTTGTAGGAAAAGGTGAATTAGGGATAGTGGCAGATGCCTTGAATGGTACAAGCATGTCATTAGGCTAGTATAGCATGTTACACATCTTGAAAGGTGACAAGATGGCAAGGATGGTGTAATTATGTCCCTCATGTTTAAATATTAGGCAGCGGTATAAATTCAAAGGGACACAACCCATGGCATGGATCCAAGGTTGGCTAAGTAACAATTTATACTGGAGCTCCCCTTCTAGGACATAGAAAACTTTTGGGATAGTACGGGGACCGACACGGACATGGAGAATGATGGTACCCAAAGTAGAGGTCATGGCATCATTGAAGGAGTGCAACATAACTGGGTTACCATACATGTAATTGGCAGGTATATTACATTTAGATAAATTTATGCATGGGAGGAGATACAAATGTTAATGACTAGCACCACCATCGATCATGACATGTTGTATGCATATCTTATTGATAAAGATATAAGATGAAAAGAGTGGGGTTGGGGTCATCGGACTGGAAGGGAGTGATCTCTTCATCTAAAAAGTTGAGGGTGGCTACTTGGCGAGTAGGTGGAGGTGTAGAGGAAGGTGATGATCTAGTGAGAGAGGCTTTATGGTGAGGGGTAATGATGGATGCTATGGGTGTGGGGTCATTTGGTAAAACCTCAATATATTGAAGGACCTCCATGAGGGCTTGACGATGTGACTTAGAGGTTTGGACGAGGTCATATAAGGACATTTTGAGGGGGGATTCAAATGTAGTTATTTTAGCATTATGCGATGTGTGACCCCATCAGAAATAGGATATGCAGGACCTCAAATGGTGAATTTTGGGTATGGGTGCAGATGGTATGTTGGGTACAGGGTTGGCTGATGGGCCAGTTGCTTTGAGTCTTTCCCTTGTCTTTCTGAGCATGGGTGGAAATGTTGAACCATCTTAATTTAAGGGGAGGTGGATGAAGAGGGGTGTGTCATGGAATGTATAGCAGTATGAGGGACAAAACCCTAGTGGGGGATACATCCTTGTGAAATCAGTAGGGCGCATTGGCATATTGGGGGTTTTGGCCAACTCTCTGATAGAACCATATTAATCTTGAATCTTAGGGGTGGATCAAAGAGTTGTGTGGGGTGGAGATTTTGTTCGTTGAGCAAGGTAATGGAAGAAGATCTGTGGAAATTGGTGAAGGTGAAATGGGGTCCTCATTAAGAATATCATTCGTCATCAAAATTTTCTTCGAGAGGACATAATTAGACAAGAGCAGTTTTTTAAAGCCTTATAGTTCTCTACATCATGTCCTGGCACACATGATGGTAGGTACAAATTTTAGTTTTTCCAAACCCTTTTGGTTTGGGTTTTGAGCAGGTCATAAGGTCTAAGAGGTGGTAATGTGATGACAATAGTTTTAAGGAGATTGGTTAATATTTTGGCATAGGATCCTGACTAGTGGATCACAATGGGAGGTGAATGTGGGTTTGGGTGCATGGTACAACTGATTGTGGAGGAAGAGGCTTTAAGGAGGGGGAATGGGTTGGTCCACTAGTTTGGTATGTGGAGTGGTCTTAGGTCATTAAATAGTGTTACATCTGCTTGGGTACGGGCATGGTAGAAGAGCTATCCTATGGAAGGTTTGGTTGGTTTAACTACCTTATTGGAGGGTAAAGGATTCTTAGCTTTAGGTTGTCACCTTTTTGGGAAAATGATGACACGGGTGTACATGAGATGTAGAGGGAAAAGCGGATGGTGGAAGAGGATGGGTTACCCATGGGGGTAACCGAGTTGCTATGGAGGTGGTGGTAGAGGTTGGGGTAGAAGTGTGAGTGGAAGAGAAGAAAGTGTCATGGGTAGTGAAGAAGTTATGGACGGTAGTGGTGGTATGGGTGTAAGAAGGTTACAGGTGATGGTGGAAGTTGTGTAGGTCACTTTGGTATATTAGAAGGTTTGTGATGAGGAGGATGGGCTATTGTATTTCTTAGTTTACTCGGTGGAAGGAGGTTTCCTTGGCCAGGGTCGAGGGGTGAGGTCCTAGGATGGATGGAAGGGGTGAAGGTGATAATGGTGTGGTAGGATGAGGTTGGTGTATGATGCTTCTAACTAGGATTGGGTCTTCACTATTTAGGGGCTAGGGAAAGTTTAGTTTGTTGGTTTTGGGAAGATGTGGCTAAATCTAATTTGATGGGTGGGTGAGTAAGTTTTTGGATGTCATCATGACCCCTAAGGTAGTGATGTTTTTTAGGTAAGGGAGATGATATAGGCATGGGTAGGTGTTTGGGTGTAGATATATGTTGGGTTAATTGGGAAGAGGTTTGTGTTGGGACATGGGTGGTGACATAGAAGGTGTTGCAATAGTCATGGTTGTGTTTAGTTTGGTCATGCTTGAAACACTTTTGGATAGATAGTTGAGGACACTAGGTGAAATGTCAATTGCATTTGGGTTGTGGCATAAGTAGGAGGCATTTTTTGTAAGTAAGGCTCTATCAACATAGTCCAGGATGATCACTTTCATTTATTCATGAAAATGGTACATGTTTTAAGTGGGATGCTACACATGGATCAAGTATTAAATTCCTATAAAATGTGTTTGAAATACATGGAAATGGCTAACCTCTAGAAATTTTGTGGGTAATAAGAGACTGAAATAGATGAACGGGATCTTGAAGGTCCAATGGTCAATAATCATCTAAAGGTAATGGACCATACAAATCTATAGGATCCTCCATGGGTAGTGGAGAGGATTAGATGAGGTTTTGGACTTCTCCTTGTATGGTGTAGGTTGTCATCTATCTCTTATGAGTAGGAGAATGCCACTGTAATTGCTCGGTAATTTTTGCACTTGTACTTGCAAATGAATGGCGTGCTTAATTATAAGCTCTTCCATGGGTAGATCAGGTGAATAAATAAGGAAGATTCTGTGGGTTGAGAGTAGATCAAATCAGGTTCTTGTGTAGGTAGTTGACTATGTATTAGACTAATGATTTCCATCTCATGTAAGTGTAACATCCATTGTCTAAATTGAACTAGATGTTATGTTGTATCAAAAATAGCATGGACCTCAGTTTTTCACATTAAAACCCATTGTTGAAGTGTGCAAATAACTTGGTTGGAAGATAGGGCATGATTATGCAATGGCTTCTTGAAGATATGTTGTTTTGGTTAGCAAGGTGCATTCTAGATAATACATTCAAGTAAACTTGTGTGTGTCTGTGTTGTCTAACATGTTCTTGTGTGAGTATTCTTGAAGGTGATTTTAATCTTATGGTCACTATGACCTTTGAAACGATGATAAACTGAAAAATCAAAATTTATACAAAGAGACTCAATGGGTAGATAGGACCCAAAATTAAAAGGTGCCAAGAGTGTGGTTTTATAGGTCAAGATCGGGTATGGTCCTCGCCTAGACTATACGGTCTTGGACCAAAGTCATCAAAAGAATAATAGTAAATTATCAAAATCCAACTTTGTCTATGGTTTCATCATATAAAAACATAAAGGATAATGGGAAATAAATTAAAAGGAAAATACAAGGTTTGATGTAAAAAGGGGGGCCACAACGAACTTACACTATTAATACTTTAGTTTCATGAGTTCAACTTGGGGATTCTCATATATAAATTTTCCAAAAGCGTGATGTAATGAATTCACTTATTTAGTGTTATTCCACCTCACCAGGTGAGTCATCTCACTTAGGTGGACATGGATCTAGGTGTCATTTAGTTATGATAGATTCTCTTACAGAATCTGTCATATGTGTAAGTGTGTTATAGGAGTTACATTCCCATTTGGGAAAGTAACTCCTCTTCTCCATTATGGAGAATCTTCTCTTACATGGGAGTTACACATTCACATCCCCTATATGTACACCACCTCTTTTGATCTATGATAAGTTGTGATACAAGTTGAAGATAGGCTTCCTACTCCACTTTTTGAATCTTGAGCTCTCATATGCATGCACATTTCTTTACAAATGTTGCTTGCTTTAATCTTGCAACTCCTACACTTTTGAAGTGCAACTATTCGATGCTTGTGAATTCCTTCCAGGGATTCATCCTTACACTCCTTCATGGTATAGAGATGTGGGGACCAGAATTTGCTCACCATTGTTGCTCCACCATGTAGTTGCTTGTACTAAGCTCTCACTTTTACATGTGTTTACTTGCATATTTTGTCTAATGTGGGTTGGATGCTTTTTGGGTGTTTGGTGTTCAATGGCCTTGCATAAATGCTTTGGAGGCAATTTTACGTAGTGTTCAGGTTTCACCCTTTTTAATAGGTTTGAAGGTTGATAGTTTATAGTTTTTGATGCACACCAATGCTCAAATTGTTGAATGTAAGTTTTGAAACTACTGGCTGCATTATCTCCTTCAACTTCCAACAATACTTTAGTTTAATTATCAGTCGTTTAATTTTGGTACTTATAAGTGGTTACCTGTTCAACTAAAATCTAGAAAACATGTTCAAGCATCCTCTGGTAATTAGCATTATCACATGGACTTGATACAATTTGAGATTATAAGTGCAAACATTTTCCATCTTGCAGTAGGGCCTGATGCTACATTACTTGCCCGTCGTGGGTAACTTAAAGATCATACATTTCAAGACCATATAGGTATTCTATGAAACATTGGTCCATGACCTATTGCTACATCCTTGGACTTACTTAGTTTGGGGTTTACAGCTTGTTTGTCCTTCAGTGTCATTCTTTCACTATCAAACCCTAAGTGTCACCACAATTGAAACCATATTAGGTGAACTTAAATCAAACCATTGGATGTGACCATCAAGAAATCAGACACTTATAATAGACATGGTTTGGGATTGAAGTGAAAAGATACACTACCTTGGGTTAGTCACCTCTTAAGAGGCCTGGACAAACCACATGTAGTTCTCTAGCTCTGCATTTGGTGAACCATCTATATGAATTCCTGTAACTAGACGTGACAACTTACCATTTTGAACTATGTCCTTTGAGTAGATTGTGCTCTTACTAGGACTTTTAAGTATTATATTGGTGGGTGCTTTGGAAGTTGATGAATTATACCCTTTGACATGGTTGGGTGATTCAGAATTAATCTACATGGTTTGGCTTCCCTAATTCCACACAGAGCCCTTTGCCTGAAGATTCTTGATCCTGCACGCTGCCATGTATATATTGCACACTTCATGCTCAGTGAGTCCACTCTGGCCATGATTCTCTGTAACGGTTATATCTTGGTTTGAAATCCTAGTTAGAGGACATCCTTAAATGAGGTACATGTAACTTCAGCCTCTTGCAGAATATTCGGTGTTACCAAAGTGGCTCCAACTTATGACGAGGCATCCAAGATAAAAAGACCCAACTTGGCCATAGTTATCTCCATCCATCAAGCATGCATGAGTTGGCTCCAACATTTCGGTCCATTACCATACAAGTCAGTCAGCATAATTGGATTTCACATCTCAACAGCATTGGTCCTCACATTTTTGGAAACAGAGATCCCTTTTAACATGTTTGAGTTAAAAACTCTTTTTTAATGTTTCAGAGGTTAAACATTAAATTTATTGGCATTGTATTATCATTTTTCAACACAGTATTTGTTGTGTAATTATGTCCTTCATTTGGGTGTCGAAGACGGAGTATTGAGGTCTGGGGTTGGATGGAGGCTAATCTCCCCTTATCAAGAAAAACATTCTAACCTAAAATTTAGTGATCATTTCCAAATTTACCCAGTCTACACCCTTTCCACCCATTTAGGCATTTTTTAAATGCATTTACATGCAATTTATTGACATTTTCCATGAGTTGCGGGAATCACTTTATATGCTATAAATTTTGACTCGCTGTTCATTTTGTTGAGTGCTTCTTTAGTCAAAGTTGCATGATTTTTCAACACATCTACGTGATGAAATTTAATTTTTATAAACACAATTTATAAAGTACCACATTCTAGGGGGGTATAGACTGTACTCTTGGGCATTTCACATAACAGATGCATTATGGCCGAGTCCATGTCTTGCTTTTGTGCACCTTGCAATTTTTGATTCCATCATGGAGAGTGATCTCTTTATTCCAGACTTGAGCATCATTAGGGCATCACTTTACATCCTCCGCCACTTCTCATAGGGGAGAGAGAACTATTCAGCTTGGTGTGCTTCCATGGAACGAATTACTTCACCCACGAGGGTCTTTTAACCTTCTTACTTGGGCCAGTTCCTACACCCACTGATCATCGATCATCTGGAGGACTTACTTGACACTTGCGACCATGTCTTTGGTCACATGATGATGCATGTCTCTCATGCTATCTTGGTTTCACAGTGGCAGACTCAAATCCACCCCATAATGTCTAGAGCATTCTTCAACTTTATATGGAGACCCTTCACATATTCTTCACCATGGTTTGTTGTTGCTGTTGCTGAATTGAGTTGTCTCCTCTTCTTCATGTGATGATAGTTCTACTGACATAGACTCGCTTGGTTCTACTTTTGATGACGAGGATTGTGCACCCATTTTTGATGTCGAGAGTACTAAAGAGGACTCTTCTCCTCTTTCTCTCACTATTCCAAAGAGTGTTGCCACCCCCCACATCTCATCAGATATCTGAGCAGTCTCCTAGTTCATTCTCATACATAATGGGTCATCACACCCACCTCCTTTCCACTTCCAGTGTGTGAGGCCCCTTTCACTCCTCTACCTTCATTAGATGACTCATACCTATCTGACATCACTCTTCTGTTTGTTGAGCCCCCTCATTGGGACAAGTATCTACCTGACCTTTGTCATATTTTTGCAGAGTCCACTTGTGATGTATCTACAGGTCCCTCATCCATCTATAGGTGTTTCAGAGGAGTTCATCATCTGTGTTTGAGTTGGGAGTGCCCCTTCTGGGACTCTTACCACTTCCACTTTTTTGGAGACCTTCATTGATCCACCCTTGCTTGTGGATCCATTTTCTGTTGTGGGGGATGTTTTGTTGCCTTCACATTTGTGGACATCCTTTCTAGAGGTGTTCACCTCTTCACACATTCTGATAGTTCTACACATGTGGCATTACCTTTGGTTCCTTGGCACTCATTGGCTAGACCTATGTCACACTTTGACCATGGACCAGAACTCAGAGTTCTTCGTGTTGCTACCTTCAGTTTCCTTTGTGGAGTGGGAGAACTTCTAGCACGTCATTTCTATCCTTCCTAAGGGTAGGCACATAGTTTAGTGCAGGTGGCTCTTCTTCAGTCTAGAGGCAGAGGATCTCAACATCAACATTCTTTTGGGAGACCTCCTAGAGCTGCAGAGTTCAGATCCAAATCCATGGCATCTTCTGCATTCCCTCTCGTCTCCCTCTTCTTCTCTCTTCTTCTTCTTTCTGAGAGATTACCTCTTTGTACATGGGTACCCTTTCAGGCTCGTCTATGAACTAGGACCCATATTTGGCATCTTTCTTAGATTAGAGAGTGTTTTATTCTCTTGTGGTGGATGTTTTTCCCCACTAGGTTTTCCTTATAATTGGGACTAACTCTTGTACATGGGTACCTCATCAGGCTTTGTGCAGGACCCATTTCTTAGTCTTCTTAGACTTTCCACCTCATCCTGTAGTTATCGATGAATGAAGGGGGGTGTTGGTGTAGGTGGTATTTTTCTTCACTTATTTAGTGTTATTCCACCTCACTGGGTGAGTCATCTCACTTAGGTGGACATGGATCTAGGTGTCATATTAGTTATGACAGATTCTCTTACAGAATCTGTCATATGTGTAAGTGTGTCATAGGAGTTACATTCCCATTTGGGAAAGTAACTCCTCTTCTCCATTATGGAGGAATATTCTCTTACATGGGAGTTACACATTCACTCCCCTATATGTACACCACCTCTTTTGATCTATGATAAGCCAAGCCAAGCCAAGGCATTCCATTCCACTCCACTTTTCGAATCTTGAGCTCTCATATGCATGCACATTGCTTTACAAATATTGCTTGCTTTAATCTTGCAACTCCTACACTTTGGTGAAGTGCAACTACTGATGCATGTGAATTCCTTCCAGGTCTTACCTTCTAGGGACTCCTTCAGCTCAACTGATTTGAAGGTGATGTTCTTGTTACACAATATGAATTTTATTCTCCTGAATAACATGAATTTATCTATTTCCAGGATCATTTTTTATGCCGTGTCAACAAGTGTGAAAAAAATGCACTTATAGGGTATTATCAAATTTTTGTCTAGCGCAAGCCCAAGTAAACAAATCTATGAAAACAGTTTGAGGTTATTGAAATGTGATCTGGTTAATTAGGTTGCACCAGTGAGCAACAAAGTCGATGATAGAATCATCATTATACTTTCATGTGGAATAAAGATCAGTCATGGTAAATTTCTTTTAAAAGTTGATAGATAAGTGATCTAAGAACGCTTGGGCTACTTGAGTAAATGAGTATATGGAGTGTCTTGGTAGCTTACTATACCAGTCCAATGCAGGTCCTATCAGGGACATTGGGAAGGTATGTAGGAGTAAAGTTTCATCATGAGCAATCAGGTAACACCCATGTTTGAAAGGACACAAATACTGTTGCGAGTCTTCTTTACTATTGAAATGGTTGAATTTTGGCATTTCCTAATGTACAGGGTATGGGTGAATAGGGATGGATAGTTGAATGTTCTCATTACAAATTTCATCATAGGTAAAAGAATTGTGTGAGCCTAAAACAAATGCTTCCAGTTTCTGCATTCTTTCTATCATTGATTTGATGAGGTCATTGGTAGGTTGTGGTGGAAGGGTTCCTCCTGTGGCATAAGTGGGTTGGTATTGAACTTATGATGTGGGTGGCATTCCATTGTATGGTGATGCTGAATAGGGATATTGAGAATAGGGGACCGATATAGAGGGTATGTATCTAGAATGGGTGACATATGAGATTGGGGGTTGTTGATAGTATGTGTATGTAGGTGGGAGGGTCGTAGTGGACTCTAGTAGCAATTGGGGGCAGTGTTTGTAAGATGGAGAGGAAAAGATTCTGGAATGGAGTATGGGTCACCACACCATAGGAAATTGTGTTGTAATGGGTATTTGTGAGATAATGGGTGCAGATGGGGTTATGGTCTGGGTGTTTGATGAGGGGACAAAAGATACTACAGGTGCGAGTGATACTGTAGACATTGTGGTTATGGAGGGTACAGGTCCTAGCTGTGAAACCACTGGGGGTGAAGTAGGTGAAGGTAACGTCACATTATTAGGGGCTGATTCAGGAGTGGGAATAAGGACATGAGAGATGGATATGGGCATGCCATATATCAACTAACCTGAGGAGTCTTAGGTGGAAGAGTGGGAAAGGTAGAACTATAGGGCCATGGGATTATGATGAAGGATTCATGCAAATTCCTTGTCACGTACAACGGTGGTGGTAGGTAGGGTTGGATCCATGGGTGACATGATAGAGGGTGGTGACAGACTAGGTGGGAGTGGTTGACGAATAGCATGGAATATAAGAGTGTTAGCTTGGTTATGAGTCAACACCATGTGAATGGATGTGTATCAGGTGATGTTGTATCCTGCAGATGACACAGAGAGTAGTGGAAATGAAGAAAGCAGGTGTTTATAGGTGGATTTGGGAAATTTATCAGCTAATATTTAGCACATGTTAACCGATAATGGTTAAGAATGACCGATACTGGTTAAGGGGTAACCGATGTCGGTTATTGTAAGACAGGAAATTTTTTACCAAATAAGGAAAATACTGGTGACAGTCAAATGAACAAGTTGTATGATGACTGTTTATCAAAGAATACAGAGTTCAAAGACTCACTGGGACTCTGACAACAAAGAAAATGAAATAAGTGTTTTCTAGGAAATTTAACCTAAAAGAACAGAAAACTGATGCTGAGTAGGGGGGACCGATGCCGGTGGATAAACTGATGCCAGTTACTATGAAAATTGGAAAAATGTAGAAAAATGGATTGTTGTGAATTTGAATAAGATAAAAAGTCAACCCAGAAGTCTGGAGATGATGTAGTGAAGTCCTGACACACTCAGAAGAATTTAGAATACTCCAACTGTGATTGTGGAGTGTGCAAGGAAAAAGAATGGAAAAATGGAGAAATGTATCCTCACACCTCAAAATGCAATAGATAACCAGCGTCGGCAGGTTCAGGGTGAAAGGAGCTTAATAAGATCTAATTATGGGGATTGAACTGGAGTTAAACCAAGATAGAAGGGTGGATAGGGAGGTTTGTGAAAGTCTCAGGTATACTCAGAGGTAGGTAGCAGGTGAGAATGGGTGATTTGGTGGTGTGGGTAGAGAAATGGCTGAATCTGCAAGTTGGTAGGAGATGGGAAATGGGCATGCAAAGTATAAAATGAATAGCTGAAGTAACAAAAGGCTATTATACTAAAATGGAATATGCTGGTAGAAGGTATACTTACTATGATACAAGATTTATGGTTGAATGTTGATGACAATGATCATAAAGATGGTGTTTGATGCCACAACAATGCTTCTGTGAGTGCAATACCTCTGGATATGTCCTGGTGCTAGCTGTGGATGTCTGGCTACATAAAAAGACTTTGGTTTTGGTTACATACAGCTCTCTTCTTGTCCCCTTTTTCTCAAAATATTTCAACCCAAAAACAAGGTTTCTAAGGTGAATAAATGGTAACCAACGACGGTTCCAGGTTGACTAGCACCGGTTTAGGTGTGACTGGTTTTGGTTAAGGCAGGATTCCCCAGGTTTACTAAAAATGGCATATCTTTCTAATTTCTTGGGCTAGGTTGGTTTATTCTCAAATATCAGAATGAAATCTTCCCTTATAATGAGTAGGAATGTGGTTAGAGAAATCTTAGGCATGTTCTTTTAGGGTTAGACCAAATCTTAGCTCATTAAGGTAAGTGGGACCAAGTCTTAGTTAGTTATGGAAACATGTCAAGAATAGGTCGAGGGTGAGGTGGCTAGATGAGGTGGAAGGGTGAGGTGGTAGTTATATTAATTCAAATAATTAAGTAATGAATATTGTGAGGATGGGTATTAATTTAATTAATTAAAATAAATTAATATTAATGTGGGGTGGAAGGGGCCATGGTTAGGTGAATATGTTTGAGTTGGGTATTTGATAGAGGGCCAAGGGGAGTGTGAACCAATTTTGGTTTCTACGACTACTACAGCTACACCCTCATCTCTCTCAGCCCTTTCCTCTACCTCAGGCTTCTGTGCTCCTTTGTCTTCTTGAGCAAACACACAAAAAACTACATGTGCAGCCCTAGTTTGCTAAAAATCCCTCAAAGAATGGGCCCACCATGCAATAAAATTTGGGGATACCCCTGCATCATCAAGAGGAACCATCTCACCATCCTCATCAGAAACCAAATCACCCATCTTCTCAATGATAGTTACAGGTCCCACCACAATGAATTGTGGGGTCTCTGTGTGTCCATCCTCCCACCTATACACAATGGAATCCTAGGGTATGTACTGAACTAGGATAAATTGTCATCTAACCCAACTGAATCTCACTAACTCATCCTCCATGGCTCCAAATGCTCTAAACCCATATATCCTAATGTAAACCCCGTAATTCATGGGGGAACTCAAGCCAATCATGAAATCTAACATACAGATGCCAAATCACATCTCTAACCTGTAACCCTAAAATCAGATCTCGATAATGGGTATGACCCCTTAGCCTTCCTTGCCATCCTAATACTAGCAACTTCACCTCATGAAACCCTAGGTGCCTCACATCAATAGTTCCAAGAAACCCCAACGGACGAGCAATGGTAATATGTCCATGGGCCTAACACTGTAACAGAAAACCAACATCAATCCCATATCAATTGTGGGTTATCCAAGACCACATCTCTCTATATGTCTGTGTGAGTAGAGTAGGTTCCTACTCAAAAAAAGTGTGGTGCTCCATCATCTCTTCCACCACCCCCGCCATCATCCATGGAAATATGCCACCTCCCTAAATTTGGCAGTGTACAACAAGAGATCCCCATCATCATCATGGTCATCTGTAGAAAACCATCCCTCCCAACATCATACAAATTATGATGGATAATACAAAGGCCCCAGATGTAAACCCTGATACCCAAAGCCTCCCCATCCATACATGATCATAACATGTTCTCAACTCTCTCTAACTGTGAAATATAATAAATGGGTTATCCCCTCATTGGCTGCCTCGTAATACGATTAACATCCTCCAAAGTAATGCTCATCTCTCTAGTAAGTAACTAGAAAGTGTTGGTGGAAGGATTCCATCTCTCCAAACAATAATAATAAGCCTAAAACATCTATGAATCCTTCTATAATACCTCATCCCACCAAAACCCACAGCCTTTAGATGATCCTAGTCATCACTAGTTAGGTCCTCTCTGACCTCATCTAACATAGATGGGATGTGGTCTCTGATGGTCAAATTTACATCCACCTATAAAGCATGAACACACAAAACAAACATCAGTATTATCATAATGATGCAACAATAAAATAATTATCATAAAATCAATCCACGAGCAAAAATACTTATAAAAACACAAATCTTCTACTAAAACAGTCAAATTGCTGACAATTCACATGAATTGCCAGCAATCCACTTAAATTGCTATCGATTAGCCTAAATATAAATCAATGAATCACTAGTTATTCTTACCAAAAGCTATGAGATGGCTCCCTAAAACTGTACGTCTAAATTTTTAAAAAAACTCAAAATTCAAAAAAATTAAACAAAATTGAGTTCAAAATTTACCTCTTCCTGCATAGGTTTCCTCTTCCTACTCATGGTCACCATGTTGCTCAATTGGTCACATGAATCTTTGCTTCAAAGACAAATTTTCTCATAACGGCTTTAAAACACAATGAAAATAAAACACGAATCAACAGGTTTTATAACCCCTTTTTCACGCAAGCAAAAATAGCTAGTGATTGGATGGAAATTATTCCATTATGATAATTTTCCCTAATACCAGATCTATAATCCTAGTTATGGATGTTCAATCCACATTGCCTACAAAAAAACAACCATTTTTGCTTCTTGCATAAGTGTGTCATGTTTTCAAAAGGCTTTAGCCTTTAAAATATTCAGAAAAACAAACACATTCAAAGCTTGGGAAATTACCATTCATCTATGGGAAACGAGACCTTTGGCATAACTTTGGTTTTCCCCCCATAGGCATCGTGTCCTTTGGCCACCCTAAAAATTGGTTCCCCAAGGATTTCACTTGACCGAGCCTGCTCCAGTTGGGGTAAGCCCTTTTGAGACAAAACACACTGGTGTTTGATGTATTGTGCTACAGTAAAATCACCCATACCAACAAAAAACATTCTTTATCATTTTTGTGTAACAATTTTCTGAAAATTGTCAGATAAAAGGGGAAAATGTAGACACCAAAAATTTACATCTCCCCAACCCAAATAGTCCCATGACCAAAAAAGACACATCTACGACGCTTCGTTATATCACCCCTCTTAATCACCTTTAATAAGTATATTTACAACCACCACATTCCTAATGGTAAGTCAAGTAAAATGATTATTATTAATATTATCTATTATCTATTATTATTATAATGGATATTATCCCCTCACACCTCACCCTTACACCTCGTCAAGTTAACTACTACACCTCACAAGCCACTTAACCACTTACTAAAATCACTTCTCAATTAACGCTAACCTATTCCCTAAACTAACTGATCTTCTAACTAATCAAATATGCCAAAAAGCTAACTCCCACCCTCATCCAAATGAGTCATCTAATTGTTTTTTAACCTCCCTCAAATCAACAACTTTGAAATCCATAATTTTGAGTCCAAAATGGAAGGAAATCATTTGATTGCCTAACCAAACTATATTTCCCTGAAATCATTAGCAATTTATAAATACTTGTTTGCAGACCTCATTTAGTAATACAAATCCACAATTTTTGCAGGTATACTTTGTCCCATTCTTATCTCATCAAGCATCCAAACACTCTACACCAACATAATCCAACACCACACTGCTTGAGGAATGTTAGATCCATCGCCAAAGTTCTCATTTTTTCCCTCTAACCACATTCTTCCATTCATCTATCATATCAACTCATCCTATAAGGTAAATTACTTATTTTGTTCATTTTAGATACCGTAACAGGTATATTTTTGCTTTTAGATAATTTACATATGACTAAACTCTATTTTTAAAAAAATTGATAGCTTAATCATTAATTTTGACTCTATTTAGAAAAATTGTTAAGTTTCATAGTAATCACTAGAAATTACCCCAATCGTCTAGTTAATTTCTCTGAATCACTAGTGATTCCTATTATTTATGATTTTTTACTATTTTTCTGCTAAATCTAATCAAAATGAATGAATTTTTCTTGTTATCTACTGATGTTCTGTCTAGTTTTATGATATCAGATGACATTAGGAGGTTCTAATTTTCCTATAGTTGATTAATTCCCTATCATTCGCCATCCATTATACTGGGAGCAATACAAATTACTTCATGATTTGGAATTTTATATCATTCAAGAAGCCCCGATAAATCATCTAGAAGCCATCTTCACCTCCATGCAGTGCATCCATGAAATCACTGACACCTTTTGGGATGCCTATGATGAAATATTTAGGCTACGAGAGGAAATTTTCCAATACGAACGTAACTATGAGACTGGCCTTGAGCACTTGAAGGAGTACTATCATGCTGCCTCAGAGTCTAATTCCACTAGCCATATCAACATATCTATCTCAGACTCTACCTTTTCCCACCAATATGAAACTTAGGAAGAATATTCTATTATTTCGCCGAAGATAATAATCTTTAAGGGTCGTGACTCTGATCTTACTGAAGAAGAGGATGGAACCACAGATTTCGTAGACTCTTTTATATATGAGAATCTCCATGAAGATCAGGAGTCTGATTTATAAATGTAATTATAATCTAGATTAGTCATATATGTATCTAGATAAATAACTGACAGTCTTATCTAACTACTTGGTATATCTAATCATATCTACTATTTAAAGCTCGAGTGTTTTCCAATCATAAATACATGCAATTGATATAATATGCAACCTTGTTTAGCTAGGAACTGAGGAAAAGGCTTAGGTACATTGCTTTAAAATGGTATGTTTTAAGCAAAACATAATCAACATCCATTTTGGGCATCCCATAAACCCTCATGCCATTTTGAGGTCAAACTTAGTTGTTAACCCATTCAAAATAATCAAGAAACCAAAGGTAAAACCATGCTAGACATCTTGAGGATTAATTTCTTATAGGGAAGCTTTTGACATGTTGGTTGTGGCTGCTCTAGATTTGTTGTTGAGGATAGGTTCATGGTGCTTAAATATTTTCTGGTTGGAGGATAAAATTTGGAACAATAAGTCTATTTGTCAACTATTCAGGCATGTTTACCATTCTCACTTCGTATGCGGGCATTGCCCTATTGTCAAAATTAAGAATACAAATTTGGGTGTTGTCTATCTCTAATCATTACTAAACTCTAAATGTATGTGTAATAATTGTGAGCCATATCCCATAAGTTTGACAATCTGGTGATTTGGCGGTCCATGTTATATATATGGTTAAGTGTTCTACTTGTTTTCTGGTCTTGGATATTGTATGTGAAACTGGTAATACTGGTATAATTTACCTAGCCTATGCAGGTTATATTTCTAACACTGGGATTGTGTATCCGACCCTGTTTGTATTAACTTGTAATCAATGTATAGCTGAAGATGAATTCCCTTCCCAAAAGGGTAAGAAGCCAGAACATATGTTGGATGATCGTATGCTCCTTCCTTGTAGGAAATGGCCGCATCCTTGTATCAATTAAGGTGCATTGTCCCCTACATGAGGGGGATCACTTGGGGTTTTACACAGTGACTTGATCACTTTCTATAGAGTAAATATTCAATTAACTATCTGACCTTGACATTGTGGGGTTATTCAGCGAGTTAAAATTCTTAATTATGTGCACAATACCTTATACAGTAATGGCTAGGTAATCCAAGATTATGGAATTTTCATTAGTAATATGTTTTTTATTTTGTTATTTGTGGGAAGAATACATACAGAGTTCCTTTCTACACTACTTCGTCAAGATGGCATTATATTTCCCAAAAAACTTATGATTTTCAGAGATATCTTCACACATCTTCATTGTATCATCTTTTCAGGTTGGAGATTTGTGCATCTTTCTCCCTACACATCTTTGAAAAGGGGTTTTCAGTGAAATTACCCAATGGACATATACTCATATTTGAGGCTATCCTTATGGAATACAAAACTTATGCTTATAAAAATTAATCTGATTTAGGTGACACATCTATAATAGGTTAGAAACTATATATCATACTATCATATATATATATATATTATATACCATATACATGCTAAGGTTGAGAGTAACATATAGCATGCATATTCGAGAAGTTAGGATCGTCTTCTCATTATGACATGTCTAGGGTTGAAATCAGAAGTAATCTAGTTTATGGTAGTGCAACTAACAACTTGAGTGCCTAGTTTAGTTCATTTCAGCTAAGTCACAATACTAAATCCCTTAGGTATAGTCATTCCATACTTCGTTCGTCATAGGCTAAGAAGGGGGATTTTATGTAACCATAATATTGAGGATTAATTTGACACACGCATGGATCACCCTAAAATAACTATCCTAAATTTGGTTAATGAATCCTTATGGCACTCTTCAGTTTCCAAGTTCACATCTTAGTTGTAAAGATCCATCACTTCAATGAAATAAAAAGAAAAGATGCTTGATCTACATCATTCTACATGGACATCAAGTACACATCTCTATCTACTTTATGTTATTGAGCATTCCTCTCACTAACAAAAAGTGGGGGAAAATGTAAACAAAAAATCATGTACTTTAGGCATTATTTATTCCCAATCTCATACTACTATTCATATGTTTTTGAGTGAAGAAAGTACTAATTAACCCATGTCCTTTGGGAATTTTACTTTTCTTGTTGTTATCACTTCTAAACTCCTGCATATACTCACCCAGTCAATTTTTCGATTTAGCTTCATTTTATCTCTAACTGAGGCACCCAGCCTAGTATTAGGATGCCTTGGTCCCATTTGGGGACCCTTGAGCCTTTTTACACTTTCTCACCACTTTTAGGCACTTTCTATCTATTTGAGATTTATATCTTTTTATTGGTCGGCCTTTTCAGGGTTAATTACAAAATTAGAACAAGAGGACTATATAAATATAAAATTATGATACCATAATGATTTACCAAGAACTAAGAAATACTATCATCACCTAAGGTTGAATCCATCAAAGGCTCCATTTGCATCCACCTAGCTCCATCACAAGAAACAAGGCTAGTTCATCTACATCACACTCCATAGGAGGAAAGTTTATTCTATTCCATCCACCATCTTATTACATTTCTACAAATATTTATTGCTCATTACTTCCACAAAGTGAGATTGGCACAAGAGCAACTATGGCATGATTGCACACACACACACATAGAACTACATCCGGTATGAGATGTAGAGTAGCACTTAGTTAGTAAGTCATCCATTTTGGCCACTGAGAATAGTCTAACCCCTTCATATGCATATTTTGTTTTTTAGGGTTTTGATGCTTGTCTTGGTGTTTTGCAGGTCTCATCTTCATTTATGATTTATAGTGACATTCAACGCAGTCTAAAAATACCAATGCAACAATAAGCAAAGGTAGACAATCATTCAACAACCCCTTGGAGGAAGGTTACAGAGTTTTTTCACAGACCATAGTGCCCATATCTCAGACCAAAGTGCCCTAAAGACTTTAGAAACAAGGGAAATTTTTTTTACACAATGTTCTCTGTTCTAAATAAAACATCATTTAGAACACACATTCCATGCCAATCAATCTCATAACAGATAACCATATGCAGCTGTAAATGACTCGGTAAACTACCGATCTCTCATTTCATGACTTGGTTTCTAACTGATCTCTCATGTTTGTCTTTAAGTATGGAATACTTTATGTATACTACGTATACTTGGTTTTCTTACCCTATTCCGGGTACTAAGTGATCTGTTTAAAGAACCTATCTGAATATTTGTTACCAATATTCATCTGACATCACATTTCTTTAAACTAGGTGACATAGGACAACGTAACCAGTAGCTTGCGATACTTTGGCCAAATATTTCCAACATACTGTTCATGTTACTATTCCTAGATGACATACTCGTCAAATCAGAATACATCCTTCACCTCACTCTTCTGTTATCTAGAATGGTCTTTACTGACTTTTTTCAGTCCACTTGCCCAAGGTTTGACCCTAACCCAGGTTAGCGACATAATTTGTTATAGGGAGATGCTCACGATGACTTAGGGTATATGGGCATACTCAACCGACCTAAGTCGATCGAATGTGCCTAGATACCCTGAGTCATAGAAATCTACTTCCTATTCAAATCATGCTACTAACTTGACCTAGAGAGAAACTAAGTTCACGTCCAGATGTGTGTAGATCTAGATGAACAAATGTGGAAGGGTGCTGCCACATGTCAACTGCAACATTGTATCCTTGAGAAGACCTTAGTGTTCTCGAAGGTACAGTTATGTAGTTGGCATGTGCCAACATCCGTCAGAACTGCTTCATCATAAAGTACATACCCCTAGGAGATCATTAACACTAATTAATTTAGGATTAAGATTCAGATTACAACAACCTTGCAAAACCCTAATTCCATCACTCCTTAAGTTCTTCATCCATATTTGATTGAATTAATATAAAATAACTTCATTAACTCCTGATTGTTTTTTTATATTCATTAACTTTGGCATAACAAGCAGTTATCCAAAAATAGGACAACAAATATCATAAGGTTACTTTAATGTAACTTATCTGTTCAAAGAAGGTGTAGTAACCACATAGGTTCAACTAGAGTAGACTTCATAGAAAATGAAGTCTAAATGATTAACGATAAAAAACACCCTTCTTTCATTTTACATTCTTTTGAGAGAGGAAGAGTCTTCCTCTACATGATTAAGTGATAGGGTTTATCATGCCCTTTTTATCTTTCACAATTCTATAGTTTAATTGTATGTCCATTACACATTCCATAATTATACTATAATTGTTTCGATAGTTAACGACATCTAATGCAACTTAGCAAGTTGTATCTTAGTAAGGGAGATTGAACTATTTCCCTCCTTCCAACTTAATAAATGATAACAAAGATAGGTATACAAACAGATATGAAGAATATCAACAAGATAGCATTCCAATTTACTTCATAAAAAGCACAAGAGAAATACAAAACCATTTGAAGTAGATCTCCAAACTTTTCAATTCATCATGATAAAAATACACAGTTTACAAATCTATGCATTTCAGACATACTTCATGCCAATCAACATTAAGATCATAACAGAATACAACTTTTCCTTTTTCAATACAACTCAAGAATGAATCTGAATTCCCTACATAAGAGGTAGACTTTAAATCAGCCAACACATCATAAAATTTATTGCCTTCTTTTATCACTTACGAAGTCCATCTACAAAAATTGCTAGCACGGGTCAGTTCATTGAACTGAGCATGATAAGCACTAAGCATTAAAACGAAGTGCATTAAACTAATTGTTCCATTAAAACAACTCTGCTTTAATGAAACAATTATTGTAATCATACAAATAAGCATAAGTAATAACAACCCTAAAAGAAGTATAAATAATAAATCAGAATTCACTTTTAAGAAAAGATCATAATATAATCAGCAACTACTGCATTATATCAGATAAGTATTGTCCCAAACAATTACTTATTTATATCAAACAACAAGCTCTTGACATTCAATTATTTCATAATTCTTTCTGAATTTGAAATACATAATTAACTTTACTACATAAACAAAAAGAGTTACTTTCATAATCAAATACCTTCTTGTCATTTTTACCAAGTTTCCAGAAATCATGTACAGACAAGTTCATTTTAACATAGTACATATTTAGGATGAATCATCTCTATAGTTTTTATATAAAGGAAGGAGTAGAGAAGTAAATAGTAATCATCCAACAACTTAAATAAACTTAAATAATTCTATAAGAAGAAGAATCAATACAGACTATCCACAACTCACCATTCATTCTAAGAGATAGAAATCAGGTTTACTAAAATTACATAACATAACTGAATACCTACATTTTATGTATCAGTCAAGGAAACGAATAAAATAGATTACAATTTCATTTAAGAGACAACAACATCTTTAACAAGAATCCCAATCCAATCACAAGAAGGGAGAGAAACAAAAAGTCATCAACTTACTTGCAACCCTTATGAATTATTCGTTAACACATTATTGGAGATATGAGTCAGTGAAATAGTCAAACCATATGAATTATTCCATAAATACAAAGTAAGACTTACAAAGTAAGAAAGGATTATTTCTTACTCGTATCCATCTAGGGAAGGATCATATTTAGTATTGAGTGCACAGAGAGGAGTCCATCAGAAAACAATTTCCTAATGATGCATGACTCAGCCATTCAAAAAATAGTCAGACAAGAAATGATTACATTTTCCTTTCTACAGGACAGGCTCAGCTGTACACTACCCTGAATCGACAAGACAATTGATTCCATACAAAATAGCCGAGATCAAGAAAGATCAAATGGGAACGGTTTGGTTTTCCCCTGTACCAAAAATGATAGTCCCAAAAGTTGCTTAAACATTCTACTATTCCCATGAACTTTCCACAGTCAACTAGCAACAAGTTAAGTTTAAACAACCACAAAGAAGTTTCCAGTTCTGGAGAGTGAGTTCTCATTACCTCATCCAAGATCAAAAGGGCAGAGAGATGAACTCAAGAAGTCGAACAGGCCTAGGAAGGTAAACACCCTAACAACTTGGAGAGAGAGAGTCGATCTACAGAGTAGTTCGAGCAAACAGAACTTCAACCATTGAACAAAACTTAACTTCCCAAAATTTAAAGGAAACTTCAATAGAAAGGATCCGAACCGAGAACTTATTCACCATTGTTTTAACAATTGAATTCCAAATCCCTTTTTAAAACCCAGAAGTCCATTCAAAAGGTTTTGATAGAGAATACAAAAACCCAACACGAAGTTTAAAGTCAAACATTGTTTCTATATTCCTCACGAATTCAAACTGTAGCAGTGATTCCAACTACAATAACTTACACAGCTCCATCAAAAACATAAAGTTTGAGGCAGTGAAGTTCAGTGCAAAGAAAGGGTAATTATTCCTTCCATATTTAACACAAGTTGAAGTACGGAACACAACACTTCCAAATACTTCAAATACCCATTAACGATTTCTTTCAAATGAGTTCGAGTTCATATTGAAGAACAAAGTATACAATACAATCTGAAACAGAAGTACTATATCTTCACAAAACAAGATACAATTTTTAAAAGGATATTCATTGATCTTTCAAAACAATCAAAGAAATTCAGTTTAAATAATGCAGGTTACCCAGAACAGAGGGAAACAAGATATCCTTAACACATTTTCACGCAAGTTTGAGTTCTTGGAATACATTAAATATATATCCATACAGACCGAAAGAGAAATAATACAACTTTTCAAACTCAAAGATGCATCAAAGAGAAGTATCCCTTTTATTTTCCAATTTCTAAAGAGACTTCCAGTTTGAAACTCAAACCAAAAACCATTTACTCAAGCTCTTTTTTGAGCAGACAGTCTAGAATGCATGTTTTAATCAAAACACTAAAGTCTCAAAAGTTCTATATGCATTTCACCATTAAACTTACTCAGAGAGAAAACATCCAAAACCAACATTATCATGCAAAGGTTTCCATAACCAAAGAACATAGATTATTTCCATATGAATTAAGTAACCAAAAAAATAGAAACCCTTTTAGCTCCTGAGAGCAGAGTTATTTTAATGAAACATTTAGAGAAAAGCAAGAAATCTTAATGGGTAGAGCCTATCATGCCTGATAGTGCTTCTTTCGATTTGAAGAAGACTTCCAGCTGAGATTTCAACACTTCTTCTTCTCCAAGAAAGATCAACAACTAAAAATATCTTTCCCCAATGCCTCATATACTTCCCTTGAATTGAAAATAGACCAGGGAAACCAAAAATAGCCATAAAGTGAAGATCAAACTACTGGTTCGAAGAACTAGATAGCTCCATGCAGAGAAAAATCACAAAGCATGCAAGACCAAACAACCCCCAATGAATCCACCTGCATGGTTTCCAAGATGGTTTTCTCACAAAAACTGAGACTCATTAATGCCATTTACTCTCAAATTCCCACCTATCTCTCCTTGCCACCACCATCCAAAATTGGCGAAGCCTATTTGAACTTCTGCATGCATCACTAAACCTTAGTGATGAATCCACGTCAGCTTCCTCCAAATTCCATGCCCTTGCCTAATCTGGCAGTACACTGCCCCATTAATTTCCAAAAATCAAATCACATTAATAACTTAGGAACCGTCACCTAGCTTCCCACTTGCCTTACGACCCTTAGGTCCCCTTTCCATATTTCAATAGTTTAGGATAGATACCATTAGCTTAGGATAAGACCTTAGGCTAGTTTTAAAGTATTAACCTTAAGTTATAAACATGGCAATAGGTAAATCACCATCTTAGGTTAGATCATAATTCATAACCAAATAGTATTAGGTATTAGGTTAGAAATAACCTAGCATCACCTTAGGTTATTTCCCCCTTATTCCAACTTAGTACAAACAACTTAGGTTAGGATGCCATCCCAACAAAATAGACATAGGTAGCAGATAGGTATAATTACCTTAGTTTAGAATCCCGCTAGGATAGATCTCATAGGTCTAGGACTTAGTTTTTATTTTTTTTTTATTTTTTGACAATAGTCCTGACGCAGGCCTCTTTTCACTTAACACCCTTATGTGTCCTGCAGAGATCAATCAAGAAGACCCAAGCACAAAACATACAACAGAATGCAGGCATGATCTTACAAGATAATAAAGAATTTGTAAACATACAAGAGTTCAATTTGTTATGTCTCACAACCTCTGAATGTCAGTTTACCATTCAGACCAGGTAAGGAGATTTAAAACATACCTTGGATCAATGGAATTGATCCAAGGATGAGTTAATTAATAGAGATAAGTTTGCAACCATCATTACCAGATGTGAAAATGGATTCTTTGCAAACAACAACATTTCAGTCTAATGAATCCAAGAGCAGAAATGATTTAACCATGGCAAGCATGATCTTCAGCAATCAAAGGAACACACCTCATCAAGAAAATCACATGTCAATGCTTGCAATGCAAAAGAGGAATATAACAGTTTGTCAAAGGTGTTACATACTTCCCTCCTAAAAAGAATCATCATCCCGATGATTGTCTTATTTTAACAATTTGCATTAAGGGAAATCAATTTATTCACTTTCTTTTCATATGTTCTTAACATATCAGAATTTTAAAGCTCCAAAAATCAGCATTTACATAGCTATTTATTTAAAATAAATAAATATCTGCCCAAAACTGGCAGACTTATTGTCATATAAAGATAAAATCATAAATTTTTATCAGTCATCAGAATTAATTATGTTCAAATAAATATGGAAAAGTAGCTTTCATATCTTCCAGATTTTCCTAAGTTGCACTTTCTTCATTAAACTGATCCCACTGGACCTTACATTGACTTATTTCATGATTTCTTAAATGCAACTGGTGAGTTTCCAGCACTCGTATGGGTTTAACCACGATTATTCCTGGGTCTTGGACCTGCAAGGAATTCCAATTTAATACAAGTGATAAATCTGAAATGTATTTCTTAAGCAAAGAAATATGGAAAACATCATGCATTCATGACAAAGCAGGAGGTAATGCTAAATGATAAGCTACAGGGTTGATTACTTCAACTATTTCAAAAGGTCCCACGTAACGAGGTGATAACTTGGCAGCCTTGCCAAAAGTTATAGAACTCTTTTTCGGTTTAACCCGAAGAAAGACCTTCTCACCAAGTTCAAATTTCCTATCAACCCACTTCAAGTCAGCATAACTCTTTTGCCTATCTGTTGCTTCTTTCAAGCGTTCATGAATCATTTTAACTTGTTGTTCCATTTCCGTAAGGATTTCAAGCCCAATTACCTCTCTATCCTCAATGTTGTCCCAACTAACAGGGTTTTGCATTTTCTTCCATATAATGCTTCAAAAGGTGTCATCTTAAGAGAGGCATGATATGTATTATTGTATGAAAATTCAACTAATGGAAGATACTCTTCCCATTTATACTGTTGATCCATACAATACATTCGTAACATATCCTCTAAAACTTGATTAACTCTTTCAGTCTGTCCATCCATTTCTGGATGATACGCAGAACTGAAATTCAGCTTAGTTCCTAGAGCTGCATTAAGTGTTTGCCAAAACCTTGAATTCATTCTAGGATCTCTATCAGATATGATTAATTCAGGTACTCCATGTAATCTAAAAATTTCATGTACAAACCTTTTGCCAAAACAGGAGAATCATCCTTTAGATTACCAACAATAAAATGTGCTACTTTTGTTAGTTTATCCACAATAACCAAAATAACATCATGTTTATTCCTTGACATAGGAAACCCTTGTAAAAAATCCATGCTTATTACTTGCCATTTGTACTGTGGTATGCTGTGAGGATACAATAAACTGGCTGGATGCATATGTTCAGCTTTAACACGTTGACATTCTAAGCAATGTGTCACAAAATCAATAACATCCTTTTTCATCCCTTTCCAGAAATATTGTTGTTTTATATCAGCAAGCATCTTTGTAATACCAGGGTGTCCAGAAAAAGGTGAATTATGAAATTCAGCTAACAATTTCTTTCTTAAATCATTTAGCAAAGGTATGTATACTCTGTTTTCAAATCTTAAGATTCCTTCATTATCAAAGTGAAAACCTTTATATCTCACATCATTTAGATCTACAGCAAGTGTTGTTTTTACTTACTGAAAATAAGAATCAGATTCCATAACACTTTTTACTTCATCTTTAAACTGAGTTCTTAATGTTATAAGAGCATAAATGTGCTTCCTATGACTTAGAGCATCAACTACTCTATTTTCCTTGCCTTTAATGTAATTTATGTCAAAATCATATTGAGACAAAAACTCTAACCACCTTCATTGTCTTGCATTTAGATTTGGCTGAGTGAAAATATACTTCAGCCCAAGATGATCAGTTTTTAATTCAAAAGGTTTACCAAGCAGATAATGCCTCCAAACTTGTAGTGCATGAACAATGGCAAGCAAGCTCTAAATCATGTGGAGCATAATTCAACTCATGTAACTTTAGTTTTCTACTTTCGTAAGCTATGACATGATCATTTTGTAACAAAATACCTCTAAGACCTTCCCCAGATGCATCTGTTACAACAGTAAAGTCTCCATTAGGGTCTGGTACAGCTAAAATAGGTGCTGATGTTAACTGATCCTTCAAAGTTTTAAATGCAGATTCACATTTCTCATTCCAAACAAACTTCTTATCCTTTTTCTGCAATGAAGTTATTGGTGCAGCCACTTTGGAAAAATCTTTTACAAATTTTCTATAGTAACCAACAAGACCCATGAAGCTTCTAAATTCATGTACATTCTCTGGTGCAGGCCAATTAGTTATAGTTACAATTTTAGAAGGATCTACAACAATTCCATCCTTAGTTATAACATGACCTAAATAGTGCACTTCTGTGTCATAGAAAGAACATTTAGATAGCTTACCATATAACCGTCTCTTTCTCAAAATTTCCAAAACTATCCTTAAATGCTCATGGTGTTCCTCAATACTTTTAGAATATATGAGAATGTCGTCCAAGAATACAAGCACAAATTTGTCCAAGTATTCTTGAAAGATATTATTCATTAAATTCATAAAAGTTACAGGTGCATTTGTTAATCCAAAAGGTAAAACTGTGAACTCATAGTGTCCATACCTTGTTCTAAAAGTTGTTTTATGAATGTCCTCATCCTTAATCTGTAATTGATGATATCCAGATCGAAGATCTATCTTAGAATATACCGATGCTCCATGCATCTGATCAAATAGATCATCAATTCTAGGGAGTGGATATCTATTCTTGATTGTTGCTTTGTTTAACATTCTGTAATCAATGCACAATCTAAGTGTTCCATCTTTCTTTTTCACAAAAATTACCGGTGCTCCCCAAGGTGAAACACTCGGTCTAATCAAACCTTTAGACAAAATTTCTTGCAATTGTGCCTTAAGCTCTACTAATTCTATAGTAGTCATTCGATATGGTGCCTTAGAAATAGGCTCGGTACCCAGTTTGATTTCAATTGTGAAGTCAAATTCTCTTTTGGGTGGAAGACCTGGTAACTCTTCCAGAAACACATCTCTGTAGTTTCGTAACAGTGGATAACGTTCCATGAAATCTTTGTTTTCCTCAGTAGATTCTTAAATTTTTACTACATATAAGGTACAACCTTTATTTTTGGCCTTTTAAGTTGCATAGCTGACAATTTCCTAACTGAAATTTCACATTTCACACCTTGAATCTCTGTTGTTTTTTGCAGGTCATCTAAACAACTAATATGTTTTTCAAAATAGTCCACTTTTGCTTTATGTTTAGCTAGCCAATTAACACCTATGATTACATCATATGATCCCAAAGGTGCAACATAAAGATCAACTTCAGTGGAAAAACTAGGTAAGTCAAGGACTACTCCAAAAAGACACATACTAACTGTATGAACAACATTATTTCCATAATGTACAGTCCATGTTTTATCCATTTTTCCATCTTTTCTTTTTAGTTTCGATGCTAATTTACTAGACATAAAACATTCAGTAACTCTGGGATCAAAAATAATAGTTACAGGTATGTCAAGTAACTTACCCGAAACCTCTATGGGCGTGGCTTGTTTTTCAGCCTGTTTGTCAGCTACTGCAGCGTGTATCTTGTGTTGCTGATTACAATCATCCTTTTTCAAAGGACATTGATTTGCGTAATGATCTTTTCCATAGTTATAACAGCCTCCTATAGGTCCCTTTTAGGCTCAGATTTATTTCCAGCCTTAAAGTTATCATTCTGACCTCCATAGGACTTCTGTCTATTATTATTATTCTTGACAAAGTTGTTTCGTGCATTTCCAACAGACTTATTTGTTGTTGTTTTCTTATTATTATCAGCTGAAAACTTACTTTTCATTCCAAATTTCTTCCATGGTCCTTTCTTAGGTGCAAGAGATGATGAAGAGGAGTTGGGGACTTTCTTCCTTACTTCCTCTTTATGAGCAGAAATTGCCTTTAATTTTTGTTCCTGCCTTATGGATTTTTCAACAACCCCTTCCATAGTGGTTGGGCTGTGAACATCCACCTCTCCTCCTATAATGGGATTCAATCCCATGATGATTTTTTGTATCCTGAACTTCTCGTCTATTTGATACTGAGGTACATACTTAAGGAGTTTAGTAAACCACTCCCAATACTCAGTTACAGTTAGCTTTCCTTGAGCTAAGTTCTGGAATTCAGTCATTTTCTGATCATAATAAAGTTGTGGTAGCCAACGTTGCCTAAAGTAACCTTTAAATTGATCCCAAGTAATATTAGTTTCATCAATATTCAACTCAGCCTTACGGCTATCCCACCATGAAGATGCTTCATGGGAAAGCTGATATGCTCCCCATATTGCCTTAGTTTCTTCCGAGAAATTCCTTATTGCAAAGTACTTCTCCATTTCACTGAGCCAATTCTTAGCTCCATCTCCTAATGTGGTGCCATCAAATTTAGGTGGACTTATCATTTTTATATCATTAGTGAGTTCAACTTCCAGCCTAGCCTTTTTGTTTTTTGGCTGATCAGGTATGTTCACATTATTATTATCAACACCTAAATTGGCGTTGTCCTCAGGAGGTGGCTGATTATTATTACCAGCATCTTCTTCCTCCTCATTTCCCATTACTTGTTGTTCAAGTACAGCCAAATGATCTCTTGTGTCCAACAGGGCAGCAAGGATCTCATTGATTTTTTGGGCAGTTGCTGCTCCTTCCTCAGGTGGAGGATTATTTGCAACATTTCCTCTTGTTCTAACCATTTTCTGTTAACAAGAAAATTTAAGTTTCATCAGATTATGGACACAATAGGTCCAAGAGCTGCAACCTTTAGCTCTGATACCAAGATGTAACATTCCCATTTTAAGACTTTAGAAACAAGGGAATTTTTTTTTTACACAATGTTCTCTGTTCTAAATAAAACATAATTTAGAACACACATTCCATGCCAATCAATCTCATAACAGATAACCATATGCAAGCTGTAAATGACTCGGTAAACTACTGATCTCTCATTTCATGACTCATGGTTTCTAACCGATCTCTCATGTTTGTCTTTAAGTATAGAATACTTTATGTATACTACGTATACTTGGTTTTCTTACCCTATTCTGGGTACTGAGTGATCTGTTTAAAGAACCTATCTGAATATTTGTTACCAATATTCATCTGACATCACATTTCTTTAAACTAGGTGACATAGGACAACATAACCAGCAACTTGCGATACTTTGGCCAAAGATTTCCAACATATTGTTCATGTTACTATTCCTAGATGACATACTCGTCAAATTGGAATACATCCTTCACCTCACTCTTCTGTTATCTAGAATGGTCTTTACTGACTTCTGTCAGTCCACTTGCCCAAGGTTTGACCCTAACCCAGGTTAGCGACATAATTTTTTATAGGGAGATGCTCACGATGACTTAGGGTATATGGGCATACTCAACCAACCTAAGTCGATCGAATGTGCCTAGGTACCCTGAGTCATAGAAAGCTACTTCCTATTCAAATCATGCTACTAACTTGACCTAGAGAGAAACTAAGTTCAAGTCCAGATGTGTGTAGATCTAGATGAACAAATGTGGAAGGGTGTTGCCACATGTCAACTACAACACTGTATCCTCAAGAAGTCCTTAGTCTTCTCGAAGGTACAGTCCTGCAGTTGGCATGTGCCAACATCCGTTAGAACTACTTCATCATGATGTACATACCCCTAGGTGGTCATGAACACATAATTAAATTTGGATTAAGATTCTGATTACAACAACTTGCAAAACCCTAAATCCAAAATTCCTTAAGTTCTTCTTCCATATTTAATCTGATTAATATTAAGAACTTCATTAACTCATGATTTCTTTTATGTTCATTAACTTTGGCATAACAAGCAGTTATCCAAAAACAGGACAAGCAAACATCATAAGGTTAATTTAATGTAACTTAGTTGTTCAAAGAAGGTGTAGCATCCACATAGGTTCAGCTAGAGTAGACTTCATAGAAAATGAAGTACAATGATTAACGATCATAAACACCATTCTTTTTGTTTTACATTCTTTTGAGAGAGGAAGAGTCTTCCTCTACATGATTAAGTGTTAGGGTTATCATACCCTTTTTATCTTTCACAATTCCTATAGTTTAATTGTATGTCCATTACACATTCCATTATTATACTATAATTGTTTAGATAGAGAACGACATCTTATGCAACTTAGCAAGTTTCATCTTAGTAAGGAGATTGAACTATTCCCTTTATACAACTTATTAAATGATAACAAAGATAGGTATACAAATAGATATGAAGAATATCAACAAGATATATACCAATTTCCTCAATAAAAGTACAAGAGAAATACACAACCATTTGAAGTAGATCTCCAAACTTTTCAATTCATCATGATAAAATATACACTTTACAAGATCTATGCATTTTAGACATACTTCATGTCAATCAACATCAAGATCATAACAGAATACAAATTTTCTTTTTTCAATACAACTCAAGAATGAATCTGAATTCACTACATAAGAGTCAGACTTTAAATTAGCCAACACATCATAAAAAAATTTCCTTCTTTTATCACTTACGAAGTCCATCTGCAAAAATTGCTGGCATGGGTCAGTTCATTGAACTGAGCATGATAAGCACTAAGCATTAAAATGAAGTGCATTAAACTAATTGTTCCATTAAAACAACTCTGCTTTAATGAAACAATTATTGTAATCATACAAATAAGCATAAGTAATAACAACCATAAAAGAAGTACAATAATAAATCATAATTCAATTTTAAGAAAAGAACATAATATAATCAAGAAACTACTGCATTATATCATATAAGTATTGTCCCAAACAATTACTTATTTATATAAAACAACAACTCTTGAGAATTAATTATTTCATAATTCTTTCTGAATTTGAATTACAAAATTAACTTTACTACATAAACAAAAAGAGTTACTTCCAAAATCAAAGACCTTCTTGTCATTTTTACCAAGTTTCCATAAATCATGTACAAAAAAGTTCATTTAAGCATAGTACATATTTAGGATGAATCATCCAAAAACTAAATAAATAAGAAGAAGAATCAATACGAACTATCCACAACTCACCATTCTTCAAAGAGATAGAAGTCAGGTTCAGAAAGTACATAAATGAATACCTACATAACTATATCATTGAAGGAAACCAGTAAAAGATTCACCATTTAAGAGATAAAATCAGTTAACAAGAATCCTAATCCAATCCGAGAAGGGAGAGAAACAAAACAATCATCAACTTACTTGCAACCCTTATGAATTATTCAACATTATTGGAGGTATTAGTCAGTGATCTGAAACCATAGGTTCCATAAAACAAATTAAGACTTACAAAAGGATTATTTCTTACTTGTGTCCATCCAGGGAAGGATCATATTTACTATTGAGTGCAAAGAGAGGAGTCCATCAGAAAACAATTTCCTAATGATGCATGACTCAGCCATTCAAAAAATTTAGACAAGAAATGATTACATTTTCCTTTCTACAGGACATGATCAGTTATAAACATGGAAATAGGTAAATCACCATCTTAGGTTAGATCATAATTCATAACCAAATAGTATTAGGTATTAGGTTAGAAATAACATAGCATCACCTTAGGTTATTTCCCCCTTATTCCAACTTAGTACAAACAACTTAGGTTAGGATGCCATCCTAACAAAATAGACATAGGTAACATATAGGTATAAATACCTTAGTTTAGAATCCCGATAGGATAGATCTCATAGGTATAGGACTTAGTTTTTATTTATTTTTGAAAATAGTCTTGACACATGCCTCTTTTCACTTAACACCATTAAGCATTCTGCTGAGATCAATCAAGAAGATCTGAGCACAAAACATACAATAGAATGCAGGCATGATCTTACAAGACAATAAAGAATTTGTAAACATATAAAAGTTCAGTCTATTATGCCTCTCATCCTCTGAATGTCAGTTTTCCATTCATATTAGGTAAGAAGATTTATAACATACCTTGGATCAATGGAATTGATCCAAGGATGTATTAATTAAAAAGAGATAAGATTGCAGCCATCATTACCATATTAAAACTCACCTATCAGAAGTGAAAATGGATTCTTGCAAGCAAAAACTTTTCATCCTAACAAATCCAAGAGAAGAAATGATTTATCCATGGCAAGCATGATCTTCAACAATCAAAGGAACACACCCCATCAAGAAAATCACATGTCAACACTTTCAATGCGAAAGAGAAATATAATAGTTTATGAAAGGTGTTACATAAATAGGGTGAATATGAACCACATACTCCTCATAATAAAAAAATGATTATTCAAAATCAAAACCAAAAATTAAGTTACCAATTGGCCAATCTAGCTTCTCATCTAAGCACATAAAAATCACAAAATTCATCTAAAACACAAAAAATATTGGAGTTCTAATCCCACCCAATCCAATCACATTATATCTTCATCAATACCAACTCATGGAAATCAATTCAAGAAAGAATTCCAATTGGTGGTGGATGCCTTGAATGGTTTATTGGATAAAAATATGGCCACAAAAAAAAGGTATAGGATTGAGGATCTATGATCCTATTCATTTGATAGATAAATGTTGCAGTCCCTTTCCCATAAAACTTTGATCATCCAAAATTCAGATTTTTTTTCGGAAATGGTAATATTAGGGATTACATCAAGGACTTATTTGTGTATTTCCAAGAGGTCACATATAGTGATAGATATATTTTATAACCATTACCTCATAACTTAGATGGGAATTTTCTTAAATGGTTCTTGTACCTACCTAAAGGGCCACTCACTACCTTCACACATACATCAAATATTATTTCAAATTGTGGATATTTTCCTCATATTAATAGAATCCGAAGCCAAAAACTTGCTAATTTTGACCTACAATCCTCAAAAATATGACTTGTGAGGAATAAAACATTGAAGTTGGATCCACTTGCTACATTTGAGGATCCTTTAAACATAAACAACCCAACTATGTATAATTAAAAATCAAATGATAATACACAATCTAACGCAAATGGGCATCCAAGATCCCACAAATATACAAACAACAAAATGCCTAAAATCAATAAAAATCATAACAAGGAGAAAATGGTTGAAGAGAAACCACATACTTGACATAATGAAAAAATGACCATTTAAGATCAAAACCAAAAACTTAAGTTGCCAATTGGCCATTCTAGCATCTCATATAAGCACAAATATTTTTTTAAAAAACATATATATAAAAAAAAAAAAACAATTGGATCTCTAAAAGCACCCAATCCAATCACATTGTACCTCCATCAACACTAAATCATGGTAGTTCATTTGCACAATAATGATAATTGATGAGAGATTCCTTAACTGGATTACATGAGAATAATTGCGGCCACAACAAAAAGTATAAGTTTGAAGATCTATGTCTCTATCCCTTTGATAGAAAATTTTTGCTTGTCCCTTTCCCATAAAACTTTGATCATCCAAAATTTGACAATTATTGCAAAAAAAATTATCTAGGGATTACATCAAGGAATTCTTCATGTATTTGTAAGAAGTCACATATGGTGATAACTATCTTTCATGAATAATCACTTGTAGCTTAGGTGGGTAATCTCTTGATTGGTTCTTGTACCTACCTAGAGGGTCACTCACTACCTTCATGGGTCTATAAAATAAAATTTTAATAAACTTATCTTTCAACATGGACACTGATGTCACCATGTTGGAACTTTTCAATTCTAAGAAACAAAACCTTCCTCAAATTATTCAAATGTCAGAGAGGCTTGAGTCATTTCCCTTGTTACATCTCCAAAATGCAACTAGTTAGCATCTTTGTGCATAACCTACATCTAGATATATCATTCCACCTTAAAATGTAATATGTTGACATATTTGAAGAGGTTATTAATAAGTAAACACATAAACATAAATCCCTCCTCATGAAGGGAAATCTTATACCATTCAGCTGAGATTATGTTAATTATTTTTTGAAAAACCTATGTTCTTTAACAAGAACAAGAATTTCATAAATGATGGAATCACAGACTCCAAGTACATATAGGTAGTACTAAACACCACACCTAAATATCACTCGACAGTCACCCAAAAAAGAAACCAAACATAGAGGGTACACATTATTAGGTAAGTCACTGTTTTCCATCTTCCATCATCTTGAAATGACCAATATGATAATGTTTCAAAAGACAAATCCATTTGATGAATCTAAACGTAATCCATATTGGTATCTAAAAATAGAATATTGTGACTACCTTCATATTAAAGTCATGCAATAGATAAGTGCATGAAACACAAACTATATTTAGGTGTTTACAACACAAACTAAGATGGATATAAGGATTAATAATAGGTGGATTATTCCATTCTAATTAACTTCCAACCTCGATTATACATGACCAACATAATGCATTTGAATTGAAATGAGATAAATTATTGGTAAATTATAATAAACTAGTTTAAGACACAAGAGGATAGATAGATTTAACTATTTAGGATGATTTTGGAGCGATCTGGGTGTTTAGGGTAGTGGAACAAGAAGATCTGAAGCTGTGAATTTTGCACATAAGGTTATGAAACTATAAAATGAGTAGGTGTAGGATTGTAAATATTTGATACAATTTAGGAAGGATTTTTATGATACAAGATAGGGACTATATGGTTCTATACCTTGAGAATTTATGGGTCTACCACTTCTCATGTGCTTTTGTTTCTTGTAAATTTTTCTCACCTTGTTTTTTTATTATTCGTACAACGTCAGAATGACCTGTAACAAATTAGAAACTTGTATAACCCTTCATCACAACATTATCAAACAAAAATAGAAAAAACATGTGTGTGTGTGTGTGTGTGTGTGTGTGTGTGTGTGTGTGTGTGTGTGTGTGTGTGTGTGTGTGTGTGTGTGTGTGTGTGTGTGTGTGTGTGGATGAAGAGGCAAATGAAAAGGGTCCTTTTTGGCTAACTATGTTTAGTGATGAGATGGTATTAAGGTCAAAAATGACCAAAAGGGTTGACAAGATAGGTTTGGATGTTTTTATACAAATGGGGGTAGGATAAGGAGCAACTTGTTTGATGAATGGTTGATATGTGAGATCAACGTGCCAAGTGGGGTTGTAAGTAACAAAATTTTTATCTGACCTGGGATATGGATTGTGATGGGGGATACAAATAGCTTATAAAGTAATATAACTACTAAGGGTGACATGTTTGGTGTCCATAAGTTCTTAGAAGGTGGGATATCTACTAGAAAATAACTGTAAGAGGAGTGGTTTGAGATTTTTTGACATATTTGACCTAAAACTGGGATAACTTGGTTGTTTTTGGGTTGTATCTATGGATTGTTGTATTGGGTCTCACATATCTATAATATTCTAAAATTGGGATTGTTGTTGGGTCAAAACCATGAGATAAAAAGAAAATAATGAGTAAAATATAGTTGTTTAATTTAAATCACACAATCAACAAGAAAGTTTTGATTATCTTAATTATTTTTAGAAATATGTGAAAAGAAAATATGGCTTTTTAGAATGTACTAAGAATTAGGGCTACTAAGGTTGGTTTCAGGTGTGTTTAAGCGAGAGTCCTCAAAATACCTGAAGGTATATGAGGCCTAAATTTGTGTTGTTATCAGTATGAGGCATGGTATTGGGGCCTATCCCCTCACTTCATGGTCCCACAATGATAAGGGTATCGGTTTTTTATCCCATATCCAACCACCAATTATTTATACTCATCCAAAAAACTGAGTCAGCTTCCCCCTTGGTGATGAAATCCAAGTAGGTAGACTTGGGAGGGGATGTTTAGAATGCATATTTGATTATAAGTAGTTTGGTAGTTTGTGGGGAAAAGAAATAGTGAACATAAATTTTAACCCCTACTTAGACTAGATGACCAAGAAAAGATTAAAATACAAGTTTTTTTAAAGTTCCAAAGAAAAGCTTCCTTTTAATGAGGACAACACACAAAATGCAATGCTTGAAAAGAGAATGGAAACAATAGAAAAAGGAAGATCTCTATTCATTAGATATTCCCTTTTTTTTACACTCCCTACGATGTCACGAGAAAACTTTGTTTGAAGAGCTAGTCAACTTACAAAAAATAAACAAGAAATGGACTCTACTATAAAAATGTAGAATTTAATAAAAAATTACTAGGGTCACACCTGGCGTGTCAAATGTTTAGTAGAGTTTAGGATTTAATTTTACTTTATGAAATAAATGAATAAAACTCAGAAATTACAGGGTTTAACAAAACTTGTGGGGATGATGATGAAAAGATCGCTGATCCAAACACGCGCATGAAGCTCCTCTTCCATATAAATGAGAGCCAACACACACGTAAACAACTTGACAAAAGAGATATTAGATAAATATGATGCAAGTTTCTTGGAAAATGCCAATTCCAGGAACCAAAAGGATTCCTTTAATGGATTTCAACTCACTTTTAGACAATTAAGTTGGAAATAATCAATGATAATATTACAACTAATAATATAAAGTAATATGAATAATAAACTACGGATAGAAAATGTTTGGATGTTGTGATTTAATTGATGTCCTCGATGATGGGATAAAGTGGATTAAAATGTTATCCTAGTAGAGGTTGGACTCATCACTATGCTCAAGGAGAAGATCAAATTGTTTAAGAACGTCATCCAAATTAGGCATAAGGATGATGACGCATATTCTCAACTCATGGTTTGATATTGGATTGTTCCCACAGTAATGGTGGATGAACTATGGAGAGATCATAAATGATGTTGGACTCATAAGTTGCTCCTGGGATGGTCATCTAATAGAGAACCAAGCTTACAAGTAGGATATTATTAGCCATGATTTTAAAATATTGGGAAAATATTTCAAAATGTATTAAGATTGAAATTTTGGGTTTTTAGACATGGATCGACATCGATGTTTATGATTAGTGTTGATTACTGTTTATATATCAAGAAATGTGAAATAACACAAACCATTTAATGAGAGTGATGAAACAAGAATGTGCAATGTTTGGATTGTTAATATACCTAAACACAAGTTTCTATCTTCTCAGAAGATGGATACACCTTTGCGAGAATGATGGTTTGAATAATTGGATTGAGATGGTAGCCTCTCCGAAAGGAGAATGATGTATTGAGATATTCCATCTTCTTCATGTTAATATGAGGCTTTGATCCAACACTGAAAATGTCCCATACATAAGTCCAGAATTTAGCCATGTCACCTGTAAAGTTTTCATATCCTTAGGAAGTGGCTTGTGCCATTTTTATAGGATCGATGTTGTTTTAACTAAATTGATACCAATCTACACTTATCGACACCTTGGATCAGGTGCCAATTCAGAGAATTAACACCAATTTCTATATTTTTCAAGGAGAATGGTTGAATTTGGTTCGAGATATCTCCTTTGTTAGTATTTTCAGGTTTTATAATGGTTTTAGAGTTGTTTAGACTCGTGGGGAGTTTGTTAGGGGGTTATGCTTGTTTTTTTATGGTTATAAGTGGTAAAATGGTGAATATAGGTTGGTAAATGGGTAAAGTGGTCATGTGGATTTATGAAGGGATGTCCTAAGGTGTGTACATATGCGTATGAATTAGGGTGACCTAAATCCTAATTATAGTGTTTACATCTAGTTTTGGGTTTTTGTTAAGGTTATTACATTGTATAGTCATTAGCAGACATTGAGAGCATTTTCATGCTTCCCTTGTTTGAATTGAAATTAATAGAAATGTCGGCCATATTTTAGTCTAGTGTTTATGGATGTAAATGAGAACATATTTGGATGGATATACTTTCTGATGTAATCTTATATTTGTTGAATAAACAAAGCACTATTATTCCTAATATTGCACTAACTATTCTCCTTCTTACAAATTGACGACATACCGTCAGTTAGACCTACCTAACTCGCCTCTTATGACACTCTTTTGGTCGTATTCCTCTTGTAAACCAACTAATGGGATTAATATAGTCCCTTATTGGCTAAACCATCTTCTCATCCTCTTCTATACCACTTTTACTAACTTCCTAGACTATCAATCCATTTCATTGGATTGATTAGACCTCTCAAAACTCTCTCAAAACCCTAATTCCTCTCTAAACAAGATTAACTAGCCTAACCTAGTTTAACTAGTCCTAACCATGATTAACCTCTTCTAAACCTAGTCAAATCTTACTTTGATTCCCTAATCAACTTTTTTACTCCTTTTTAGTCCCACATGCACCAAAATTCCCCCACTTTCCCAAATGGAAAACTATAAATAGCCCACTACCCCCCTCTCATTTCTAAGAACTCTCCTTCTTCCTAACATAAACTATAGCATTTTGCTTAGGGTTTAGAGCTTATTTCATTTCTTTTATTGAGCTATTGCTTTTGCCATTGCACTACACACCAAGCATTGAGTAAATGGGAAGAACCATTGGCCTTGAAGCCATTAATGGTGAGCTCCCATTCTCATAATCACAAACTGATTGCTTAGAATCCTTACTAGGTTCATTTTTAAAGCTTTCAAGAATAGAGGATTACTAAATATGTTAGATTTGCTTGTTTCTTTCAAGTTTAATGTATGCAAAGTGATGAATCCTTGTTTATTTCTTATCTGATGGTCCACTGACTAGTTTGTTAAAAGCCTTTGGGGTTTCTTTAGAGATTCTTACCCCATGTCCATGGCTTTTGCAACTTTTCATTGAACACATTTGGCATGCCCGGTGGGACACTTAGTCCATCCTCCATTAATGGAGTCATTTTGAAGCTTTTATTTCAGTTTCTAACTTTTTACATGTTTTTGTAGGGTTAAATATTTTGCCTTGGGATTTTTAGCTAGGTTTTATGTAGTTAACCTTCATTTTCATGCTTCTTTGTTAATTTTATGCTAGAAATTGCATTTAATGGCTAAATTCTAACCTGTTGACACTTTTAAAATTTCATTTTCCATGTTTTTTGGTGGTTTTTCAGGCAGGGCACACACACCTTTCTGCCAGCGCAGGCACCTTCAGACTGTCATTTTTAGCAGAGGGGTGCAGGCACCCAAAACCACATGCATAAGTACCTTAAAGTAGGTGCACATGCCCAAATCATGGTGCACATACCCTTCTTCTAGTGCAGACACCCTATAACCTATCATTTTTACTAGGCGCGCAGGCACCCAAACCCATGCGCAAGCACCCTGTGTGTTCTCGGCCCTCTATCAAAATTTTTTTACCAGGTGCACATGCCCAAACCATGTGCACATACACCCTTTTCTAGTGCAAGCACCCCTCTACCAGTGCACATGCACTGTCATAGCTTTTACCATTTTTTGCTCCCCTAGTGCAGGCACCTATTCTCTGGCACAGGCACACTTACCCTAGCGCAGGCATCTCTCGGGTAGCGCAAGCACCCTGCAGACCCACTAGGTTTACACAGAGGGGCATAGGCACCATAACCCATGTGCACATACCCAAAATAGGCGTGCATACACCTTGAAGGGTGCACAGGTATCTCTGTTTGATCTGGATTTGTTCATATAATTTTTAGTGCTCCTAGTTTGGGTCATATCTTTTGACCCGTTGACCCATTTTCAGAGTTTGAATAGGCGTCAGAAAGAGAATGAAGTGAAATTTGTGAGGGAAGTTCCAAAATTAATATACCTTTGGTATCATTACTTCTATCATCAAACTCCCAAAGTGCCCCGGAGACCTCCAAAAATGCAAAATACTAAAAACCATTGAAAAACTGCTAAAAATAGATTTATGGAATTTCCTAAATTTTCTTGGTTTTCTAACTTTTTGTAGGTTCTAACAAGTAATTGCAGGTTTATTTTTGGTTTTATTTGACTAACTTAGTTTAAGTGTTTCATTTTATTAGTTAAAAGGGGATTTTTGAAGTGTGTATGCTCTTCCCTCGCACCTTCTAGGTGATCTTGGGAATAAAAAACACTTCTAAAAACACCTTGTCACTTTTAAAAACACTTACTTTAGCTTTAAATAATTGGATTAATCTTTCAAAGTTGGCTAAAATGAACTCTACCTTTTAAAGTATTTTTCACAAAGGCTTATTTTAGTAGGGTTTTCACGTTGTGTATGCTCTTCCTTCGCACCTTTTTGGTGATCTTAGGAATCAAAAACAACATGCAAACTCTCTTTCTTATTTGATGGAAAATTACTAACTCCTTGCATGTAGGGCCTAATGCTTGTCAAAGAAAGGAGAAGTCAAGACAAAACAAAAACCTTCTAATACATGTGTTTTCATACAGGTTGCCAAACGGTGTGCTACTTAAAACCACATTAAGTTAAGCAAGATAAAAAACACACCATTTCACTTCACACTGTATTGCAGGTTTCAGAAAAGGGTACGTCCCTATCCACTCAACTGGAACATAACCCCTTTGGCATAACGCCTTAAGCTACAACAATGGGGGTGGTTCCAGGAACCCTAAAGTAATCCACCACTGAGTAACCTCATGGATGAAACAGGAAGTGCTCCGCTTACCCACTTGACTAGATTTCACATTGTAAGTTAGAGTCAAAGTTGTCTGTATCGCGACCCCAGTGATGGTACAACTGAATGCACTAGTTTCTCATTGTATCAGAAGGGGGTAAAGTAAAGCTGAGATACTCCCAAATTAGTCAGTGTGACTCTTTGGGTAAATCGAGCTCGCTCTTAGACAACTTGTGACACCTAGTTGAGAGATCTTATTAGGGAAGCCATTCTGTCTTGGAGCCCACTTTGCTAGTCCATTGTCGCGTCAAGCCATCATGAAGTGATGACTCACTTGGAGTCTGAACCTTGTTTCTCGAACAAGGAAAAGAGCCCACATAAGTTAGAACTAAGTGTCTTTCATCATGGAATTAAATGACGTCTCACTTAGCTCAGTTTCATTCTCACCTTCGGATGAGGTGAAACTCTGCCCAAGTGGCACTTAGTTTATTTTCATCTTTTGATCTATACCCTTGCATTCTCGCCACCCATTTTTTGGGGTGAGAAGGAAGCATACCTCACGTGTTTTATCAAAGATAGTACTCACCACTTTTTTGTCCATTTACGCCCATCCATGTTTGCGGCTGGGTTGTTAAATGTCTAAAGTGTGCAAGTACATTTTGATATCTTTGATAGTCCTTTGATATTGATTTCAAGATCGTCTTCACTACTGCAATTTCGGTTCATCATTTATCTCTCCTTAGGTTGATAGTTTTTTTCTCACATTCTAGTCACACAATTTTGGTACTTACGTCATGTTTTCAATTTCTTGAGAACTTGATATAAGTCCCTTTATTGTGTGGTTACGCTGCTCACGCAACTAAAAACTTCTTGCTATACTCATACTTAGTTTCAATTCCAACGTCATCTAAGTCTTTTTGAGAGTGTCGATATTGCCTTATATATACGAAATAATGTCATCTTGATACTAACACCTTGCTTGCTTGGTTAATGTATCAGGATAGTGTTGTTATGCTATACATACTCGCAACTTCCATTTTTCAGAAAACTTAGCTTTCATCGGCATTCAAACTAGTTTTAGTATACCTCGTCGAGAGATTGTGTCAGTACCACTTTAATATTTAGGCCTTGTTAGAATTCTAACTTGACCTACGTATTGATACGATATTGTCACTATCCTTTTGGACCCTTCACCAGAATCATAGTTAGGGTATAACTTGGAAAAATGACAATTTGAGTGATCATTGCATTTGAGTGTTCATATGAGTGTTCTTTGAATCATAAAAACAACTACATAACATTACTTCTAGAACACACTAGGTTATTTCAACATCACATCGAGTGACTTACACAAACATATGCCTAGGTTTCATGCAAACTTTGAAGACATTTAGACAAAACCTAGTATCACTTTGACTAGTGATGCCTAGAATCATGAAGATGGCATCCAAACCAAATGATCATGACTTAGGAGAAAACCCTTTTGAATCCTTCCCATTTAGTGGAAACAACTTAGCACCTCTCTTTTCATAGGTCAAGGACACAGAGCCATTGATTGATCATAGCGGAGAAGAATCTGATTCTTCTGAAGAACAACATCAATTAGACCTAGGTCACTTTGATGAGCTCCTTTATTATAACAGAGATCAAGTACTCACAAGAGTCTTAGAATTAGGGGCTAAGCTTCCACATGAATGTGAAGTAGAAACCAAGGTCATTAATCATAAAACAGAAGAATGAAGGTCCCTCTTAGACATGGATAACCCCTTTGACGTAGGGTATGCTTCTACTTCTGGGAAACATCACAACACCATTGAAGGAGACCCATCCAAGCCACTTGGTGATCCATGGTGACCTTATTACAAAGCTTCACGTAAAGTGAAGATTGAGCGCAAAGCCTCACCACCTCCCAAGTTTGATGAGGAAGAGGATCCTTTAATTGAAGAAGAGATCCTTCAAAAACAGATCCTGAAACTGAGCCAAAAATTAGCAAACTTAGGCTCTTCAAGTAGGAACGTATACAAAGACAAACTCAAAATGAAATCTAGTGAGTTCCACTTTGATCCATATAGTGACATGACTTTTAAAGTGGCTAAGGCACAAAGACCAATGTCACCTACCAAAGAACAACTCATTGAATGGGAATTACAATCAATGAAAGACACACTTACTACGCTACAAGAGGGAAATGTAGGACATAGTAGGAAATATTTGTATGAAGAACTATGCCCTTACCCCTTCGATAAGGACATGTTACAAAACCCTTCCCAAAGCATTTTACCATTCCTAAATTTGATAAATATAAAAGCAAAGGTGATCCTCGTGATCACATCAAATACTTTTATATGGCTTCCAAGAGGTCACATACAATGATAACTTCTTAATACGAATCTTCCCTCATAGCCTAGGGGCACTAAGATTAGAATGGTTCTTTAGCATACTCAAGGGCTCCATTACAATGTGGCCCACGTTAGCAGAAATTTTTGTACGACATTATTCCTACAACATGGAAAATGATATCACAATGAATGACCTCTGCAATGCAAAGCAAAAGCCCAACAAAACCTTTGCAAGATTTTTACAATGATGGCGAGGGTTGGCAAGTCGTTTCCCTTGTGCCTTGCCAGAAAAATAGCTAGTAAGCATATTTGTGCCTAACTTGAACCCAGAGATAGCCTTCCATTTACAAATGCACTGTGGCTCTAACTTTGAAGAAGTTATAGAGAAGGGAAGTCAAATCGAAAAGGCCCTCATCGCAAAGGGAACACTTAAACTGGTTGTCAAAGACAAACATGAAGCAAAATCCTTAGATAAACCAAAGTTCTTCAACAAAAACAAACATGTCATTGGAGATGGCATTACGGACTCCAAAAGAGTCCAAACCATGCAGACTGGTCCACTTTTAAAGCTCTCACAAGGACCTCATCCCAAGGCACCCACCAAATGTAGTTCATGCCATTAACAGAATCCCTATCTGCCATACTAAAACAGTTAGATAATGTAAACATGGTGGAATACCCAACCGTGATGGTACCATACCCAGAAAATGCTCCAAAACCTGTTTGGTTCAAAGAGCATGAGTACTGTGACTTCCACCATGTTAAAGGGCACAAGACAGATAGGTGCTTGAGACTACGTCATTACATACAAGACCTCATTGAAGAGGGAAAAATCACCGTAGATTCTCCCCCTGACTCAGGACAAGGTCCAAATGAGAAAATGGGTATCTTTAAAGAGCCCTTTCCTAACCATGCAGATAAAAAGAAAAGGAAGCCAGATCATGGAAAAACTTCCAATGACTATAGGACTGCTGCTTATATTTATCCCACTAATGATAGTCCCTTTGATTCCCTCATAGGATGTATCCATTCATCTGATGAACAGGTTAATACTATTAGGATCTTAGAAAAGAGTTGTGTAGTAGGGATGTGACGTGATCGTTTGATCATACCAGATCCCCTACCTATCCCTCAGGAAGGTCAGTACAATTTGATAGACCAGTTAGAGAAGACACCTGCTAGGATATCAATCTTAGATCTCCTCAAAATCTCTACTGCCCATAAAAACATATTGTATAAAACACTGCAGAGTTCAGGAGTCTCCACCGATGTAGATCCCATGCACCTCCAAGCCATGATTGCACACCTTGACTCCAATGATCATATCACTTTTGATCATGCTGCAATCCCACGCAATGACCCAAAACACAACTTACCCTTATATCTAGAAGTAGTTGTTACTCATCGCAAGATCAAGAGAGTACTTGTGGATGGTGGATCTCCTCTAAACATTTGTACTTTGAAGCTGGTTAAGCAGCTAGGCCACTCAGAAATGGATCTAGGTGCCAAAACTATTACAATCATGGCCTATGATAATGAGGAGCGAGAGTCAGCAGGCACTATAGTAGTTCCAATGGAAGTAGGGCCAACTTGTCATGATACAATGTTCCATGTCCTTGACTTGGATCTACCATACAACATGCTCTTAGGATGCCCATGGATCCATGCCATGCAGGCCATTCCTTCAACTTTCCATCAATGTATCAAGATGTGCCATAAAGGACAGATAATCACCATTCAGGGTGATCCAGAACCATTTACACATTGCAGAGCCTTGCATAGTTTTTCTCGTGCAGCTTATGAATGCCCTTCTGCAGACATTGTTGTTCCTTTACAAACAGAGGCTATCAAGGAACGTGTGGATCCAGATTCACTCACTCCTTGCAATCAAGACTTTCCTTCGTTGGTCAACCCTTTCACATCATGGGAGGCAACGTTGGAAAAATATGGCCCAGGTGAGCCATTCACTCTTGAACAAGATTTATTAATATCAGATTTATCAGTGTCACCCAGGACATGTGGAAAACCCTATTTTCAGTTCAAAAGCACTCAGGATCAATGCCCTAAACCATTGGAGAAGTTCATTCCTAGTGGTTTCTTATCTGAGGAAAAGATGTTAGAAGATTCCACCAGCAGAGTACCTGAAGGTACCATGGCTTCATGCCATCAGGCCCCGCTATATGTCAAAGGCCACCGTATGATGTATGTCATGGGTTACAATGGGTTTGGATGTGGAATCAATGTGCAAGGGTGATTAGAACCCATTCCTATCCCTCACTTCAAATCAAACAAGCATGGTCTTGGAATAAGACCACATGATGATCCACCCTTTGAGATTGATGCCACCTCTTCTGAATGTGAGGATGACTCATCTCATTCAGATAGTGACACAGATTCCCAATGTAGCCTCTATGAGGATCTTGCCTCCACTAACCTATTCCCTGATTCAGCTGTCCTTACCTTATCTAGATCCAATCCTCAAACCAATTACCAAGTAACCCTTGTATATCCCAAACTTGTAGATTGGGATCAACAATTTCACGTGCCAATCGATTTCTTTGAGAATGACGAGGCATTTGCAGAATTCATGGGTCTCAGGGATTCTATTCTGGCTGGGGATCACAAGAAAGGCTTTGCAATTCAACTAGACACCTGTGCATACTTTGGAGAAGAAGCAGAGATGTGTGGATGCTTAAATAAGAAGGTCGTAAACAAGAGTAAGAATACTTCAGAGAAACCTTGTGCAAGGAATAAACACAAGTCTCATAGTGAAATTTTTTTTTTGAAGCACTTGTAGACAAACAGAATGAAGAACCTATGGAAAAAATGATCTATCCATTCAAGGATGATGATGAGCTACCTAAGGAGGTTGACCTTACTCTTCCCCCTGATCCTACGTGGATGGAAGATACCTCTAAGATGCTTGTGGAAGAAACCATCAGTGTCAACATTGGCTCAGAAGAGGAACCTAGAATGATAAAGTTGGGAGCTTCACTCTCAGCTCAAGAACAAAAGGTTTTTGTAGAGCTATTAAGAGAATATGGAGATATATTTGCATGGTCATATGCTGATATGCCTGGTTTGGACCCAGACTTGGTCGTGCACAACCTCGTTGTGCACCCAGATGCCAAACCCATCAAGCAGAAGTTGAGAAAGATGCACCCTAAAATTGCACTCCTTGTCAAAGAAGAACTTGAAAAGTTATTAGCTGCTGATTTCATTAAGCCCATTGACTATTCAGATTGGATATCTAACATAGTCCCTGTTTAGAAGAAACCTGTTGGCATAAGGATCTGCACCGACTTCCATGACATCAATAAGGCATGTCCCAAAGATGACTTCCCCTTGCCTAATATTGACATGATCATTGATTCCACTGCTGGTTATGAAATGTTGTCCTTAATGGATGGTTTTTCAGGTTATAACCAAATCAAGATTGCAGAGGAGGATCAACATAAAACAACTTTCATCACCCCTTGGGGAACATTTTGTTACAAGGTCATGCCTTTTGGACTCAAGAATGTCCAGGGCCACCTATCAACGTGCAATGACTGTCATCTTCCATGACATGATGAATGACATCATGGAGGATTACGTTGATGATATCTTGGCAAAGTCCAAAAGTAGAGGAGAGCACCCTGAAGTGCTAAGATGTATTTTCCAATGTCTCTGGGATTACAAGGTATGCTTGAACCCCAAGAAGTGTGTCTTTGGTGTTTTGTCAGGAAAACTCCTAGGTTTCATTGTTTCACAAAGAGGAATAGAGGTAGATCCTGCAAAGGTTACAACTATCACAGAAATGCCTCCACCTACAACTCTCAAACAACTGAGAAGTTTACAAGGAAAGATTCAGGAAATCCACCATTTTATTTCACAGCTTGTGGATAAGTGCCACCCATTTACACATCTCCTCAAGAAGGATGTTGCATTCAACTGGGGACCAGACTGTCAAAAGGCATTTGCACTACTTAAACAATACCTTGTCAACCCACCTGTACTCATGTCACCTACCCCAGGTGAACCTCTCCTCTTGTACATCTCAGCTACCTAGTTTGTTATTGGTGCACTACTTACCCAATATGACCTAGACCATAGAGAAAGGGAAGTTTATTATCTTAGTCACACCTTGATTTCCTATGAACTGAATTACCCACAGATTGAAAAGGCCTGCTTAGCAGTCGTCTTCACCTTTCAGAAACTTCACCATTATCTCCTTAACAACAAAACCAAGCTAATATCCAAAGTTGACCCTCTCAAATACCTTTATCCAAACCCACCCTTACAGGATGAATGGCTAATTGGATCATTCTCCTAAGTGAATTTGACATTGAGTTTGTAAATCAGAAGTCCTTGAAAGGACAGGTATTGGCTGATCAGTTGGCAGAAGCTCCTCTACCAGGAATGGAACCTTTGTGTCTGGACCTACCAGATGCATCCATGATGTATGTTGAAGAGTCTGTAGAATGACAAGTCCATTTTGATGGATCATTCACCTTCCATGGATCGGGGGCAGGGGTAGTGCTCATCACTCCCACAGGTGAGGTTATTCCAAGAGCATTCCATTTGGGATTCCCTTGCACTAATAACATTGCAGAGTATGAGGCACTCATTTCTGGCCTCAAGTTGGCTATCACTTGGAATATCAGACAGCTACGAGTCATTGGGGACTCCCAACTCATTATTAAACAAGTTAATGATGAGTATAAGGTTAAAGATGAGAAACTTGTTCCATACAAGAAATTGGTTGAAACCTTGAAGGAGTATTTTACACAGATTGTCTTTGAGAAAAAACCAAGGTCACATAATAGATCAACAGATGTTATGGCTACAATTGGATCTCTCTTACGCATTCCACCTCAGGAGAGAAAAATTCCTTTCTTTGTAGAGAATTTACAAATACCCACATATGACATGCCAAATCTTGTTTGGCATGTGAAATTTTTGGTCCATCCTCCCCTTGGTATGACCCTATATTTAGATACCTACAAGATGGCACATTTCCCCAGGACATTACCCATTCTGAGAAGAAATCCCTTATCCATCGTATAGCCCGTTATACCCTCCTAGGAGGCACCCTTTATCATCGTGGCTATGATGGGAATCTTGCTTCATTGTTTGGATGTTACTGACTCAGTCCACGCTATTAAGGAAGTACACGGTGGTATTTGTGGAGCACATACTAGTGGTATGGTCTTGGCTAAGAAGCTCTTAAGGGTAGGTTATTATTGGCCCACCATGGAAGCAGACTGTTGTAATTTTGTCAAGAAATGTGAGCTATGCCAAAAGTATGGAAACTTGATACATGCACCAGCACAGGCTTTGCAGCCTATTGCAACACCTTGGCCATTTTCTAAATGGGGCCTGGATCTCATAGGGAAGCTCCATCCTTCTTCTTCAGATGGCCACACCCACATTATCACTGCCACTGAGTATTTTACTAAATGGGTAGAGGTTGTGCCTCTTACTTATGTCACTAGTGTGCAAATTTCCAAATTCATCATGAATCATCTCATCTTCCGTTATGGTATCCCTTCCACCATTGTCACTGATAATGGTAAATCCTTCAAAAACAAAATGGTTAAGACATTGTGTCAACGCTTCCATATTCAACTCAAGTGGTCTACCCCCTATTACCCCCAAGGTAATGGACAAGCTGAAGCTACCAATAAAACCCTTGTATGAATCATGGAGAAAATGGTAAGTAAGACTGGCCGTAATTGGCACTTACAGATACATCCCGCCCTCTGGGCCTATCGAACCTCCATCGCACTCCTACTGGTGTGACCCCATATTCCCTAGTTTATGGCACTGAAGCCATCATACCCTTGGAAGTGGAGCTTCCCTCCCTGAGAATATCTCTCTGGGATTATCTTGATAAGGATGAAGACTATAGAGTAGCTCGGCTAGCAGAGCTAGATTTGTTGGATGAAAAGTGTATAAGAGCGCTTAATCACCTCAAGGTCTACCAGAACAGAGTATCAAGAGGATATACCAAATGGATCATTCATCATGAATTTTATGTAGGTGATATATTGCTAAAATAAAATCAGAAGAATACCATCAAAGACAAAGAAAAGAAAGGTAAGTTTGAGGCCAACTGGATAGGGCCTTATGTGGTGGTTGCTAAATATGGGTCAGGAGCTTATAAACTAGCATATTCAGATGGTGAAGAACTTCCAGAACCTATGAATGCCATGCATCTCAAGTGGTTCTATGCTTAAGTATGGTGTGAATATCAGATAAGAACTAAAAAGTAGAAAAACAAAGAAAAAACAAGCAAAACATGAAAAATTTGAGAAAACAGTAAAGAAAAAATAGGTCGTCCACATGTGAAAACCACACAATTGTGGTGCAGTGGGTAGGTCTTTGGGTGAAAACTAGTTTCTGGTGCTCAAGGAGGATTCATCGGTCACAAGTTACTCTTGCATCAGGATGGGTAACCCTCACCACTTTCTAGAAATAACTTCCTTTACTAGGTCTAGGAACCCTACCGAATCCATCTTCATTGAGCCATGATCTGGCTTATTTACTCTTATATCTACATGAAGGATGTGCCTTTGTATATTCCCATCTAACGTTGGGGGCACCTTCACATTCCACTTTCTCATACATATGTGTGTGGCATTCTTCCCTTTGTATATTCCCACATCACGCTGGGGGCATCCATGCTTCTTTGTCCTTGTACATTGCTTTCAGAACATGACCTTAGAAAATACAAAAACATTCAGAAAAAGATACACAAAAATATAAACATTCAGAAAACCCCCTTAGGAATGAAGCTACACCAACTTCATAACATTGTCTTAGGGAAACCTCGAAAACAATGTGAACAGTAGCCTTGAAAACTTATCTTTCAAGATAACCCAAAAACATTAGAAAATATATCAATGTTGTCCCGCAAAAACAAGGTAATGATTAAATTGCTTTTAGTTGTCAGTTTGTATAGTTTTGGTTGTATATTTGTTTAGTTTTGTTAACTTTTTCTTGTGTGTTTGTTTACTGCACATATTTGTTATCACATACATCTATCATCTATCAATCATCACATATAACATCATCTGATACATCATATATACAAAATGCTAAGTTTTACATCATGCATGTATACTAAGCTAATCATCACATATCGTATCATCAATGGGGGCAAGAGGGGTTGCACATGATCACAAATCTATCCCCCCCACACCAATATCATCTAATATCATCCCAAATGCTAGCATCTACCAAAATATCTCATGTACAAAACATATGATATCATCTAAATCACCCTCAGGCACTATTTTCCACCTAGTGCTTATCTCTTCACCCTGGGGCATTTTTAAATATTTCCAGGTGCTTCTTGTCTTCTATTTTTATCTATGGCCATGATTATTTTTAAATAATTATTGTTGGCCCATTTGTCTTCTCGTCGGGGCATTTTATTGCCACCTGACGCCCGTTCTCTTTGCCTTGGGGCATTTTCATGTGCTTTTAGGTGACCTTCCATTTCCTAAATTCTTCTGACTGATCAAAAATTTAAAAATTATAAAACCATTCAAAAATCCAAAAAAATCGTAAACACTTTGAAAATGGACTAAAATTGGTAAAAAGCTCATTTGCAGCTGAAATCTGTGTCTCTCACATGGCACTCATCTCGTATCTTGCTGACATTTTCACATGTTTTGAAACGACTCATGGATCACCTAACTCTACAATCATTTACAAAAGCTACGTTGCTTACTTCGTCTATACTCTGGGGCACTATCAGTTGCCTGGTACTATTTTTGTCGTGCACATTGCTTTTCCATTGGACCCAAGTGTCCTCCATCCTTTCCCTTGCATATACAAATTTCTTGGGGCATCATTTTAAACCCTTTTCATTTATCAAAACATTTGGGACTACATCTCGATAACAAAATATTTGTGCAACTATCTTGAACGTTGTTGGTTTGAGTGTGTGTGATTGTACTTATTTCCCTGTTAGATGAGTTTGTTTACTTCTCGTATTGCATTGCATGTTTGTATGTTGCATGGAGTTGTTGTTTTAGCAATGGATGGTTGTTTGTATCTTTCCTTTTCATGTCATTTTACGCTTCCGTCGTATGATTACATTTTAATAAGGACCGGTGATGAGGATTCTAAGAAAAATGATGATTACAAATTGGTTTGTAAGCACTGGTTTATGGATAGCTCAATATCCCCTTTTCTTGTTGTTTTCTCATCTTCTCTTCACACTTTTCTTTCTTTTGTTCTCTTTTTGATCATCGATCGAGTTCTTCCATCACCCCATCGACACTCGAGGGGGCATCCCTTTAGCTAACTAATTTTTCTTCTACCCCTTCAAAAAATTTCATTTGCTTATGTTTGTCTACTTTCTTTGAAGTGACGTAGCTTACGTCACCCCAAAGAGGGGAAAATGTAGACACCTGTAGTTTGATCAAAGCACTATTATTCCTAATATTGCACTAACTATTCTCCTTCTTACAAATTGATGACACCTCATCAGTTGACTCCTCTAACTCATCGTTTACGACATTCTTTTGGTTGTATTTCTCTTATAAACCAATTAATGGGGTTAATATAGTCCCTTATTAGCTAAACCATCTTCTCATTCCTCTTCTATACCACTTTTACTAACTTCCTAGACTATCAATCCATTTCATTTAATTGATTAGACCTCTCAAAACTCTCTCAAAACCCTAATTCCTCTCTAAACAAGATTAACTAGCCTAACCTAGTTTAACTAGTCCTAAACCATGATTAACCTCTTCTAAACCTAGTCAAATCTTACTTTGACTCACTAATCAACTTTTTGACTCCCTTTTAGTCCCACATGCACCAAAATTCCCCCACTTTCCCAAATGGAAAACTATAAATAGCCCACTACCCCCCTCTCATTTCTAATAACTCTCCTTCTTCCTAACATAAACTATAGCATTTTGCTTAGGGTTTAGAGCTTATTTCATTTCTTTTATTGAGCTATTACTTTCTCCATTGCACTACACACCAAGCATTGAGTAAATGGGAAGAACCATTGGCCTTGAATCCATTAATGGTGAGCTCCCATTCTCATAATCACAAAATGATTGCTTAGAATCCTTACTAGGTTCATTTGTTAAAGCTTTCAAGAATAGAGGATTACTAAATATGTTAGGTTGCTTGTTTCTTTCAAGTTTAATGTATGCAAAGTGATGAATCCTTGTTTATTTCTTATCTGATGGTCCACTGACTAGTTTGTTAAAAGCCTTTGGGGTTTCTTTAGAGATTCTTACCCCATGTCCATGGCTATTTTGTTTCTCTACATCTTGGACATGTATAAATGGTGAGTGCTAATACTTCTCCCCAAAAGATCCACCACCTCCACCTCATTTAACTGATTACTATCCAATCATATCCCTGTACATTTCATATCCCTTAAACCTTGGCATATCTAACATGAAGTCTACCTGCAAATCACATTTATGTTGCATATTTTGAGTGAATTTTTTGTGCATTGTAAAGATCAACATCTCAAGTATCATTTCACCCTAAGTTTCCAAATGATGTTTATGATCTTATTTTATCTGTCTTCAGTAGTTTCTGTCTGATCCATTAAGTATGTGTAATGTTTATGTGATAAATCTTTGAGTGAACATTGCAACTATGGCTATACTTTGTTCTTATTGACTTGTCAATAATTATAGGAAATTGACTCATAATATTCATCCTTCATTCAAGGTACCCTTTGGATCTTCTCACCCTAGTTTAGGTAGAACCAAAAGTAACAGGAGATAGCCACTTCCTTTGTACGTGCCTCCTAGTCATTTTGAAGACTTGGTGATAAAAAAGTGTTAGATCTTTCCCAGATACAAACGAAATATCTTCCATCTATAATTATTTAAGTTATTTGTTTCTGAGTTGTTGTCATGTCTTTTTGGTGTAAATATGGGAACCAACATGGCCAATACTAGACCCCATAACATGACCCTTTGTATGGTTTTACATAGGAAAGTTGCAAAGTGAAACAAATAATTATAGAATGAAGTACAAGATTTGTTTACTACTTTGGTTTGATGATATTCCTTGAATTGATAATAGAGTAGAGTGAAAATATAAACAAGTCATGGAAGAGCTAGAGAGAAATTGATTGGATTCCGAATGTGAGTATTTTTTTTTGACAAGTGAGAATAATCAAAATTAGCATTATAAAAGGACAAGTTACCAAATTTATGATCTATAATAAGCTTATATACATTAAACATTCCAAATGACATATATGACATAGGCTTAAACATTTGAGAATATATGTGCTAACAAGTAATAAACATAAATAAAGGTAAAAATTTATATTTTAATTAAATATAGAGTTGAAACTTAACCTATTGTAAATTTTGAGTTTTTATTGGTGAATAAAAAATTTCCATATTTATAACTAATAAAAAATAGTCTTAGCTCATTAGGAAATTTGATTTCATTGCTGCAAAAACTGTGCCTCCTTAGATTTTTAGGGTTATCCCATTGGTCCCATCATATTAAAACCCAACTATTTTCCCACCACTAAGGTGATGAGTTGCTTATAAATGACCAACTCTCCTTCCATTGCAATGATTGTTGCAACTAGTGGTGAAAATGACTTCCAAGTGTGTGCAGAAGTTTGTTACAAAAGTCTACGATGAAGAATGGATTCTGAATTCTCCTTAGATGTTATTATTTTTTATGAATGTTTATAATTTTTGGTCAGATGGTATCGTAATAATTTCCTTATTGATTATTTCTATGGTCGGTTTCCCTTAGAATCCTTCTTTCAAAACTAGAAAAAAACCATTGGGAGTCCAACGGTATCCTAGTTCCACGTATCTATAAATTCATCAAGGGGTTTTATCTTTTCTCTTTTTGTGAGCCTTCTCATCTCTAATACCTCCTCCTTAAGGTGACTTGTTGGTATTTGAGGAATACCCTGTTAGTGCTCTCGTTGCGGACTCCTGATTTTAGCCCCACCAACCAAGTTATGTTAAAAATTTCAGTTTGGATTGAACATCCTGGTCTTCCAGTTCATCTCTGGTCTTTCTTTACATATATTTTGAAACCCATTAGTAGGTTGATTTGCCATGAATAATACTGTTTCTTTTAAGCTTGTCCTAATAAGAGAGTTTGTGTCGAATTTTACCTTGCAAAATATCTATGGGACCACCTGGATATTCAATTTGGGTCCCTATGTATCTCTCAAAAGGTGGTTTATTTCAACATTCCCAACACTATTTTCACTGTCAAGCCCTAGACCATCACATTCATGACTGTCTGATGCTAGCTCATTCCAATCCTATGATGACACAACCCACTATTTCTAAGCCCAAAGATGACCTACCAAGTGATGGTTGGAATATGGTTGGGAATAAGAAGGGATCTTGTGTGAAACCCACTTCCATGGTTCCACCTACCCATTACTCTTCCCCCCTCTATCTAAGGATGAGTCAGGTTTGGATCCTCCTCGCTCTTCAGTTTTCGTTCCTTCTAAACCTTTGTAGAGTCGGGTTCCTCCTTCAATTTTAGATAATGTTAGGAAGCTTCGTTTAACATCTCTTCCTCTACAACACTCTTGCAGTCCACCCTGAGAGGTTTCCCATAGTGTGCGAGGGGATAATGGGGCCAAATGCTGCTCCATTCAAGTTGAGTGTTTTGATTCAGACCAGATCTCACTAGCCAATAATTTTTCCATTCTTGGCTGGGAAGACAGTGTATCAGACGGGCATGGGGAGTTTGATGTGTCTATTTTTTCATGAATTTCATGTCATAGAATGTACAGGGTCTTACAAAGACCTATCAAAAATACTTTGTTCATTTATCTTGCTAGTGTATCGATAACTTAGATTTTTTTTTTTAACAGGAAATTAATATTTTTGGTTTTATACCTCAGAATACTCTAATTTTTACTGCCCCAATTTTTTCACATTTTCATACTCAATACATTGATGGAAAAGGTGGTGAGAGCATTTCCATAGCACCAAAATTCTCGGCATTAATTACCTCGGGCCAAGATCCTTCAAATTTGGTGATGTGGTTGATTATGGATATTAATGACCTTTCTTTCGGTATTCTTAATTGTAGTCTTGTTTTACCCACAAAAATCCCAAGGCGCATTGAAACATCACCCATGTAGACCCTGAGCACTCACTCGAAGCATGAAAGGGTACCAGGTCCCTCTTTTATGTGAGATCTACTAAGGAGTTAGCATGATGAATACATATATACTCCATATTTATAAAAAACATTCAAGTATATTACAGAATATAAGATAGATCTAGATATTTAACTATTAGGCATGAATGATCAAACAAGAAGCATAATCAAATGTACCATACAAAATCCATACTCAATTATACCAATCACTTATATCCATCCACAAAGATGCATTATATTAAATATTGGAAAACACAAAAAATTGTTTACATACATAATATTGTCACCATAAGTCATGTGCACCCATAAACCAGTAGCATAACTTTACAAAACATGGATCCCTAAACCGTGCAAATCAATAAATATATATAGGGATGGGTAATTTCCCTTCATCATCCATGCATCCTCAAAATAGGCTACATGCTAAGAATAGCCACGTGTCGCTACAAGATATATATAAAATCATGCACACTTTCCTAATTATAGATCTACTACATTTAACTCCTAGTTCAGATCCTATTATTAGCTTGGAACTATGCATGTCACTTGGTCTCCCTTGTATCCCAAAATAGCTCTTTCTTGAACCATAAGTCTTCATGTTATAACCTCATCTTCAAAACCTTGCTTGGCTAAAATTCCAAATCTATATTTAGATCTACATCCAAAACTGGCTAAGTGTTGGCTCCTCTTGCGCGCAATACTTTCCTATCTAACTTCAGTGCGTAAACCCTATTATCCTCATGTGCCTTTCTCATGCATGCTTACATATCCTTATTACTTATTCATTTTCTATGCTCAGCATTACCCCACACTAAAATTATTTTCCATCTTTGAAAAAAATCTGATCCTCCAAGAAAAAATAAAGAATAATGAATCTGTACCTGGCTTTCACCAAAGAATGAAAAAAAATCCTATTACTATTCAACAAGGATTGGTAAATCCTTATTTAATGAGGCCTAAATTTCATTCCATGATTCTACCTCACTTTGTTTCTGTTTGAAAAAATACCCTATCATTGCATTAACTTCCTCAAATATAAGCTCTTCACCCTTGGCCTTAAATGTGTCAACCAAATTTTCCAATTGTTTGTTAAGGTTTGTTAGGATGTCCATTCTACGCATTACCTAGGGATACAATTCCTTTATCTTATTATTTATAGAATCCCTCAAAAATTCAATTTCCTCAGTCTTCTTTCCACCTCTATCAATATTTTTTCACGTTCCAGCCAATTTCCTTTGTTTTTAGTCTAGAAATCCTTTAAATCCACCTCATGAGCGGCAACCAACACACTTGCCACCTGATTTCTATATTCACAATTATTGTAGAAAACTTTGTCCATGTAAGCCTCATTTTTCACTTACATAAGAAGATCAGTGTACTGAGTTATGGTTACCTCGAGTTGTGCCTTCTACTACTCTTTTTGTTGTGCCATAACTTCTTCCTCCGACTCTAGTACTAGAGATTGTTTTTGCATAGTGATTATGCATGTCAAATCTTCTAAACAATGGAAATTTGATTCATACTGTTGTGCAGGGGAGACAACTCCATGTGTGCTATTATAATTGATTTTTCTATCAATTCTGATTTCTTGTATACTTCACGAAACCTCCATTTTCTTCCCTTAACTCAACAAATTTGTGTCTTACGACCCCTTGTGCCCCGCATCTCATTTCGCAACCTAACCTCATCACCTAAACCTTACACAATTATTTATTAATTACCTTATAATTAATAAATCCACATCACCATACCTGCCACCTCATGTCGCCACCTCATCATGACCTAGTCTTAACCCTAAACTAACCTAATTAAGACCTATAACTTGGTCCAATTCCACACCTATGACTAATTACTCCTCATCCGCACCTAAAACCAACTTCATAATGACTTGACCAAGCCCGCAACCAATCCCTCGGAAGAAAAGGAGGGAAAGCTGGCTATTTTACCAAAAATAGCCCGCTTTGACCTGACCGATACCGGTTCCTACTCGACCGCCGTCGGTTGCGTAACCGCCATCGGTTCCCCGTAAATGACCACTTCCAACCAAAAACAAGGATCGGATTTTCATTTGATCGAGAAGAAAGAGAAATCATCGAAAGGATCCGGATTTGCTTGGCCGAGCAGAGACAAGTGAAGAAACAGGAAGAGTTTGCAGAGAAGGACATCGAGCCCAAGACTGCAACTGAATAACCAGAGCCCAGTAACACTCATCCGAGCATCAGAAGAGGAGATAACTCATCTTGGATTGTCAGATCATCCAACTTGGGTCCTGTCTTCATCATCACAGTCCTGAAACCTGTGTCTACATCAGGGACTAGTAAGTAGTGTTTTATATATGTTTCTAAGCACCATTTTCTTGAACTGTTGATTAATAGTAATCATAAGTTTATTCCTAGATCTACTACCAGCAACATACTGCACTTAACCTTCACCCATACATCCTGATATTGCCCAGAAGGCCATTTTACCACACTCTGAGTCTTCCCTATCCTCCCATCATTCCCCTCAGCCATCCCCCAATCTTAATAACCCCACAATCACCTTGCAACCAACCTCTATCCAGAAGCACTTAGATTGCTGACCCTACCGGTATCGTTTATCCCCTACCGGCAGCGGTTCTCTAACCGTGGTCGGTTACCCAGTGACCGGCGTCGGTCACTGTGACTTATACCCCAAAACCTTTTCTCACCTATTTGCCACCTAACAACCTCAGATCCAGTCTGGTTTATCCCTCTAACTCAACCTGAACGTATCAACGACCAGTAACCGAACAAACAACGTGACGCTTTATTATTGATAATTTAGTTTCTATTGCTTTGTAACGAGATACCTAAATCGTGATTTTGCAATAGCTTTCTTTGTTATCATTTGTGTTAAATCGTATTAAAAGGGGAACTGACCACCTTCGAAAGGAAGTTTTATATTTCCTGGGCCTAAGGCAGATCCCTCATTTATTGTCTAATTAAAATCTGGTGGTCTTGTATTCTTACTTGCAGGTAGTCCTTCCAAGACAAAAAGGAGTTCTTCGCAGTCGATCTGATCTTTCTCTACGGTACGCGCACACCATCTCAACATTCAACAGGTATTCCTCCTAGCCCTAACCCTTATCTGTTTCTCAAAGGAATGATAGGATAGAAGCAAGTCTATTCTGCAGAGCCGAAACCATTCCGTGCGAAACATTTTGGCACGCCCGGTGGGACCCATTTCGGGTTTCTGTTTCTCTTGCTTGTTTTCATTTTAGGAAGCATACTTGTTGTTGCTGTTTTTGTTATATTTAGTAAATAATTTGTCTTGCTTTCCTAGTTTCGCATTAGTGAAATTCATCTTATTTGCTTCATCGAATATCATTTTCGATTTGGGTTTAAAACACGTGCATTACATTCTTGCTTGTTGTTTTCAATTCTAGTGAACATAGACTAAGTAACAGGTCGTACACGTGGGGGTGATTTCCACGGTATTGACAGGAAATTAATCTTACTTTCACTGCACAACACATACCGAATCACTTCATAATTAACACAACAGCTCAAAACATCCCCCCTTTTCCGCGGTATTCCTCCGCCCGATTGAGGTAACCTTATAAGCCAAAACAAACTTGACATTTCCCCTAAGTCTTTTGTTTAGGATTGACATCATTCCGCGTCTAAAGGCATAAGCCCACAATAATTAAAATTAACCCTAGGGTTAGTCTCTGGATTTGCGTGTGCATCTTGCTTGTTTTCAGTTCTGTTTTCTCTGTTATACACTGTCTTCTGTGATTACCTTAGAACAATTTGATAAATGCACTGATCGTTGTTAACAATCAAATCAGCAACTTCTTATATTTTCTTATACCAGTCTTATTACACCGACATCGGTTAACTGACCGACGTCGGCTATAGTCTAACCGACATCGGTTATCAGACCGATATCGGTTACTGTCTTTTACAGTTCCTGACAAACCAGTAACCTACCAATTTCACCATTCTGAGTCTGTTTCTGTTCTTGATAGATTGAAACCCTACTGTGTACTCCTGTCCATGGTTGTTATCACTCGAAAGCAAGCCGCCGCCATGGTTTCACATGCTTGCTCTGTGCCTTTGCCTGAATCACCCCCTTCACATTCTGTGGGGAATCCTACGGACACCAGCGAGGTTCCTAAAATTCCTGTGGGAGATAAAGAATTTGCCAAATTTCTGGATGCTAATCCTAGCGCTGTACAATACTATTTGTCTCATGCCCTTGACCGTACACCCGATGGTCAACTCCTTGTTGGCATGCCTATCAGTATAGCTGCTCATTTAGCCCCTTCTCCGCCTGATAACTCCGCTTTGCCTTCCGCATCCTTAGCCCCGTCGCCTACCTCAGCAGCTTCAGGGGTCCATACGGCACAGATTGGCTTTCCTTTGGTTAATCTTGGGCCCAACATGTCATTACCGCCAACTGCTCCTACCTCGTCTCTCTTGCAGACTGTTCCGTTCATGACTTGCTCTCTGCCACCTATCCACACGAGCTTTCCTTCTCAAGCTCCGCCCACCTTTTCATTTCCACACACATATCCGGTAACCTCAACAGCTTATATAGGACATCCCTATTCGGTTGCCTCAACACATTCGTCCTCCATACCTTATCAACATTTAACCCCACCATTGTCTAGCGGTGGCCCTTGGCCCAACTTGCCTCCGTTTACCACAACCACACCATCATCTCATCCAACTACTGATTTAATTAAACAAATGATGGACAAAATGCAAAATCTGGAGGCTTCTGTTTCAGGAAGTCGTAGCGCCTTGACATACGAGCAAGTTTGTCGGGAGCCCATCCACCCTTCAGTCCCCCTTCATTCATATCCTCCTCAATGGGAATTACCAAAGTTTACCCGCTTTAACAGTAAGGAGGACCCTCAACAACACTTGCGATCATTTAGACATGCCTGCTATCTGATTGCTCACGACGACGCTTTACTACTCCGCACCTTTCCCATGTCCTTATCAGGACCCGCCTTGGAGTGGTACAGTGCTTTAACCCAGCACTCAATCTTCTCTTTTAACCAGCTAGCCCAATCTTTCTTGGATCATTTCTCCATTAACATTGCCAAGAAAGTATCTATCACCGACCTCTATGCCATCCGACAATTTGAAGATGAATCTATCGCAGATTTCGTTGGACGATGGCGGGGCCTTATCAACCAACTTACGTATGCCTTGCCTCAGACCGAACTTATCGAACTGTTTACGCGGGCCTGCGCTAAGCACATCTCTCCTACCCTCCAAATTCAAACTTTCCGTACATTTGACGAGGCCTTTACTATGGCTCGAAAACTAGAGATTCGAGCCTTAGAGGAAGAGAAATTGCGGTTGCGCAACAAAAACCCCACTTTCCGAACCCAAGATTCCACCAACAAACCTAACACCACCAATCCTCACCCATCGACTGCTTCGAAATCAAAAGGGGCCGTGCACGCGGTGATGGTCAAATCCCAACCACCATCTAATACCCCGCCAAAAACCACCTATAAGTATAAAGCAGAGCCCATCAACTACACTCCCTTGGGAGAAACATATGGTGTGATATTGGAAAAATTGCTCAAAGCAGGAGCCATTACCTTACCTCCTGTTAAACCTCATTCCGGGTTCGATTCCACTCGCGCCATACCTTCTTGGTACAAAGAAAATGACTTCTGTAACTTCCACCGCGTGAAGGGACACAGTCATGAGAACTGCAAGATGTTGAAAAACATAGTGCAGGAAATGGTTGATGCGGGGGATATAGCCCTCGATAATCCTAACGCCCCTGCTAACCGAAATTTGAAAATATTCAACAAACCATTCCCGAATCATTCTTCTAACAGTAATCTAAACCAAGATATCTTAGCCGAGGAGAGTGTTCATGAGATCCATGCAGTCTTCGATTCCCAGCCAAATACCTCTATCGAACAAATTCTGAATCAAACCTCTTCACTAACGCAGGAAACCGAACCCCCTTCCTCGCCATCAAGACAAACTGAAATCCTTGCCGTTCCTTTACCCATCAAGGAATTAACCACCCAGAGTTCCCTTCTCACAAATGAGCCTTCTTACACCACATCCTTGCAAGACTGTGAGCGGATGTTATCTAATTTATCTATTTCCCAAACGTCTCCTTCTACCATTCTTGCTGTACAAGAGGAAGGCTCGCCACTTCTTTTGTCATCCTTAGACGAGAAACCTCTTGAACCGACATCACCACATTCTTTAAACATGACAGATCCTCTCAAACACGCCCTCCTACCTATTAGTCCTTCATCACCTAAATCTTTTCAGCAACCGGTTGACCTCTTAACGCCCATTGATACAGTGCCTCATATACCCCTTGTATCACACCCACAGTGGACCGGAATCACAACCCACCTTTCTTCCATACAAAAGTTCCTATTCACACGTGAGGACTGTCATTCCCCAGAAGATAGACAGGTCCTATGGGAACGTTTGAGTACGCCATATTCTACTCAAATGCAAATGACCGATCCTGATGCCTCTACCATATACCCGAAGTGTTTACAGAAGCTTAAAATGCCTATGTCCTCATCTTCACCCCCCTCATCTCTACCAAATACCTCATCCACTTCTATTAACCTAACCAAATCTTCCCCTACGCTTGGGACCTCACCCATACCTAGTCTAACACATCCACCTAAGCGGCTTGATTTATCTAAAAATAAAGCCGTCCATCCCATTAGGAGACAGACTCAATCTCCTCCATCTAGGCCGTTAACACAACTAAAACCCTCGTCGTCACACCTACCTTCCATATTGGGACCCCATCCCTCTACCTTACATCAATATATCATACCTCCTGTGTTTTCTTTTAAGCGACCTACGCCTTCTGTACCCATACAGAAATCCAAAGGTATAGCAACACCGTCACCCCGCGTATCCTGTCCACCTATCAACCCTAAACAAATTCCATCATCAAAAGATTTGTTTTCTGTCACTCCTATTTCTCCGTGGTTGTTTTCTGATACCACATCATCTGTGGCCTCATCATCCAACCTAGCTTCTACGTCAAAGAAGCCACGTTTAGTTAAAACCCATTATCAAAACTCCTTGGCTAAACCACCCCCCATACAAACCAACCACACCACGTCATCACCAGAATCGACCCAGTCAATAGCCTCATTTTCCTCTGACTTTGACCCACTCAAAGGGTCTTACGCCAAAATCCTTGCTATGTTGGTAGAGAATGCGACCATTTCCCTACCCCCACTTAGACCTTATGATCCATCTAAACCTCGACCTATAGGTTACGATGAGTCTAAAATCTGCGCTTACCACCGCACACCAGGACATGACGTAGAGGGATGCAAAGCATTGAAAGCCATACTTCGTCCGTCACCTCTCTCAGATAGAAAAGTTAAGAAAGACAACTTCCGAAGAGAGAGACCTTTAGCTTCAATTCCCTCTCCTATACCACCTGTCCCCGCCTCACCAAGATCTATCATTATTACAGCCCCACCTCTCGAAAACCATGACCTATCCCTACCATCTTCCTCCTCTCGTATTCACGAGATCAATATGATTAGTGTTGCTACTCGAGGGCAGAAAAACAATGGGAAAGTGAAAGAAAACACACCTGCGGCATCTCTTTCTCCGTCCACCATCCCGATTGCACCACCACCTAAAGTGGTTATTCGCGGACCCGCCTATCCCGTCTCTAATGGCATTGCCCACCGAACTATGATCAAACAGCTTCACCAATCGCCTGTAAAAATGACACTGTATGATCTCATTCAGACTTCTGAATCTCATCGACAAGCTCTCGTTGAAATCCTTCAAGGGATAGAGGTTTTACCTAATGAAACCTTGCCTGTTACCTCTATTCTAACACCCAATCACGTTGCTTCGCTCACCAAACAATCTATCTCCCCAACCACTTCTGTCTCTGTACAGCAAGCCGCTGCTGTCAGTTTCTCCGAAGATGAAATTATTGACTTTGGTGCCGAAGATCCTGACCCTGGTCTTTTCATCTCAGCGTACGTTCGGGATATTCGGGTACGTCGTGTTATGATTGATGGGGGCGCTAGCCTAAACATCATCTCTTCAAAAGCCTTCCAACAAATGAATATCCCTTCTAGTTGCATGTGTGCCAACCCCATCATGTTGCGATCATTCAATGATGCTATTACTTCTACTTTAGGCACCGTGATCCTTAACATTCGTGTAGGACCACGTACTTTACCCGAACTCTTCTATGTCCTTGAGGGAGAGTTCCAATACAATATGTTGTTAGGCCGCCCTTGGATCCGGGCTATGGGATGCGTTCCCTCCACTTTACATAGATGCATAAAATTTGAGTACGAGGGGAAGTCCTACACCGTAAAAGCTGATCCTCCCCCCTTCAAAACTTGCAATATGTTGTATCGCCCTAATGATGTGCTTGTACCAGTCAAGACACCCATTCATCCAACCCAGCCATCCACTTCCAACGCACCTACACCTTCAACCAATGAAACCGCCGTTACAAATATTACTTCCTTTCCCGCAGATAACATCCCAACCTCCGACCCCTTAGTAGATGTTTTTCAACGCCTTACGCTGGGGGAGTACCGCCTATATAACGTTAGCTCTTTCCATACCCCGCAGGAGTACGGACAGTTACATGCACATCCCACCTACGACCGTCGCGTGGGGGAGGTAATCTCTTACGGACCACCCCATTGCCGCACCAACCTAACGTATGGGGGTGTTGACGCATCCTCCGTTACCCCTGAACCTCCTCTTGGTGTGGTTCCCTTCCAATCCTGATTTTCAATACTTGACAAATCGTCGTTTCGCCCTCACCTTCTTGACTCGCTGTGCTTGGAAAGGCTTTGGTTTTGGTCTTTATGAACAAGGCCGACATACACTCATTCCCATGACTACACGCAAACACAATGATCGCAGTGGTCTCGGTTTTCTCGAAACACCTACATCGGAGAAACCTCGTGTCAGTTGTATCCTGGAAGATGACGACGTCACCCCTACCAAGCCATCATCACCCACTTTGCCATCATCACCCACAGAGTTGATAGACCCTGAATCTATCCCTCCTAACTTTTTTTTTTCATAAATGCTATCTTCATAGGTCCTCTCACTTATCAACGCGATAATGAGGACCCATCTTCTCTTCCCCTTCTGTATCCAGACATGATCGAAGAGGATTCACCTTCGATTAATGTTGTTGAGTGCCAGGATGACGACTCCATCCTCACTTACCTTGGTGCGGACGACTCCTATATTCAACGCGCCTTACCGTCTGAAACACAAACCATGTTGAATGAGTCGACTATAGAAATCAACATCCACACCGAGGAGGATCCTCACATTGTGAAGATCGGACAATCCCTTAACACATCAGAACAAGCCGCCTTTACTACCTTTCTCTGTACCCGCAACCAAGCTTTCGCTTGGTCCTACGCTGACATGCCAGGAATTGATCCTACCATTGCTGTCCATAACATCACCCTAAACCCCGATTCCAAACCAGTCAAACAAAAACTGAGAAAAATGCATCCACGCATTGCCCTCTTGGTCAAAGAAGAGCTTCAACGACTTCTTTCTGTTTCCTTCATCTTGCCTATTGACTATCCTCAATGGATTTCTAACATCGTACCTGTCACTAAAGCGACGGGGGGACTTCGGATATGCACGGATTTCTGAGACCTTAACCTCGCTTGCCCCAAGGATGACTTCCCCCTCCCAAGTATTGATCAACTTGTTGATCTCACTGCGGGCCATGAAATGCTTTCTCTCATGGATGGCTTTTCGGGATACAATCAAATTTTGGTAGCCCCGGCCGATCAACATAAAACTGCCTTCATAACTCCTTGGGGAACCTTCTGTTATCGTGTCATGCCATTTGGCCTTAAGAATGCTGGTGCGACCTATCAGCGGGCTATGACTTACATTTTTCATGACATTATGCACACTATCCTTGAGGATTATGTCGATGATCTTCTTGGCAAATCTAAACATCGCAGTGAACATCTCGATGTTTTAACCATTATTTTCGATCGCCTGTTACAATATTCAGTCCGGCTTCAACCAAAGAAATGTGTCTTTGGTGTTCTTTCGGGAAAACTTCTTGGCTTTATCGTCTCTTTGCGTGGCATTGAGGTCGATCCATCTAAAGTAAAAGCTATCCTAGAAATGCCCCCACCCAAAAACCTCAAACAATTGCGTAGTTTGCAGGGTAAACTTCAATCCATCCGGCGTTTCATCTCCCAACTCTCAGATCGATGTCAACCTTTCCATCACCTTCTTAAAAAGGACATTGCCTTTCAATGGAGTGACGAGTGTCACCAAGCCTTTGAAGCTCTCAAATCCTATCTCTTGCAGCCACCTGTGCTTATTCCACCTCAGGATGATCGCCCTTTCTACCTTTACCTTTCTGCCACTGACCATGCTCTAGGAGCCATGCTTGCACATCGGGACTCGGCACGTCGAGAACAAGCCGTTTATTATATAAGTCGTACTCTCATGGATTACGAGACTAGGTATACACATGTAGAAAAATTGTGCCTAGCCCTATCATTCGTAGCCACCAAACTCCGACATTACCTCCTGAATCACAAAACTTTTGTCATCACCAACACGGACCCCATTCATTATATGTATGCCAAACCACATCTAAACCAACGCATCGCCCGATGGCTTATGCTCCTCGCTGACCTCGACCTTGAGTTTGTACAACAGAAGTCAATCAAAGGACAAACTATTGCGGACCAACTTGCGGAGGCCCCTTTACCTGGGGAACAATTCACCAATTTTAATTTCCCCGACGAACTCATCGCCACTCTTTCACTCAGGGAAGAGTCATATCAAATGACCCTCTTCTTCGATGGATCTAAATGCCAGCGCGGCGGAGGAGCCGGCGTTGTTCTCATTCCTCTTGACGCTGAACCTATGCCTCTTTCATTCCGGCTCGATTTCCCCTGCACTAATAATACAGCGGAATACGAGGCCCTTGTTTTGGGTCTCCAGGTTGCGTTACACTTAGGTGTCAAATCCATTAATATTTTTGGCGACTCTCAATTGGTAGTCAATCAAGTTATGGGCATCTACCAATGTAAGAATGAGGAACTTCAAAAGTACAAACATTACGTGGATTCACTTTTGACCTCATTTACTCGTTATTCTATCCAGACCATTCCCCGCTCCACTAACAAATTTGCGGATACTATGGCTTGCTTAGCCTCACAAATTCCTGCCTCACCAACTGACTCTGACATATTCGTCTTGGTCCAACAACTTTTTGCCCCATCCTACTCAGCCCCGGTTGTTTGTATGATAAATAATGTGTCTGCTAATTCGCAGGATACCTGGTACCACCAATTTCACGACTACCTTACAACCTCTGTTCTCCCACCTGACCTTACTAGTAACGGAAAACGTGCTTTTCTTAAAAGTGTTTCTCGTTATGTTGTCATGGGGGGACTCCTCTATAAACGTGGCTTTGATGGCATCCTCCTTCGATGTCTAACCGGCGCGGAGGTCACCTATACCATCCAACAAGTCCATGACGGCATTTGTGGTGGACATTTTAGTGGCCTTGCCGTGGCCAAACGAATCCTTCGCCTAGGTTATTATTGGCCTACTCTTAATAACGACTGCTACGAATATGTTAAGCGTTGTGTTATGTGTCAACAACATGCCAACCTTCAACATACTCCTAGCCATCCGCTACAGGTCGCACGAGATCTTTGGCCTTTCTCACAATGGGGTTTAGACCTTATTGGTGAGATTCACCCGCCTTCTTCACAACGTCACCGTTGGATAATCACAGCAACTGAATATTACACAAAATGGGTGGAGGCCATTCCACTCATTTCAATCAAAAAAGAAAAAATTGTCGAATTCGTTAACCATCACATTATCTGTCGTTTTGGTATTCCTCATCGCCTAATAACAGATAATGGTAAATCTTTTAAAAATAAGTTGTTACAAGACCTTTGTGACAACTTTGGTATCAAACTTAGTTTCTCATCACCTTACTATCCGCAGGCCAATGGTCAAGCTGAATCTTCTAATAAAACCCTAACCAAAATCCTCATGAAAGTTGTCAATGAGTCTGGAAGAAACTGGCATGATCACATTCCCTTTGCCCTTTGGGCTTATCGTACTAGCATTCGTACCTCCACTAATGCCACACCATTTTCTTTGGTATATGGTACCGAGGCTGTCTTGCCTCTCGAAATACAAATACCCTCCCTCAGAATATCTCTTCAGGATATTCTCACCAACGATGATTTCCGCCAAGAGCGGTTAGCCCAATTAGAGCTTCTTGACGAGCGTCATCTTACGGCTCTTGATCACCTTCAAATCTACCAAAAACGCATCAAGCGTGCTTATGATAAACGACTTCATGAGCGTACCTTTAAGGTTGGTGATCTTGTCCTCAAAGAGAATCAACATGTAACCAAACTAGAAAAGAGTAAACGTGGAAAATTTGCTCCTTATTGGATTGGGCCTTACATTATCACTCACACTTATGGATCAGGCACTTATCGTTTAGCTTCGCTTAATGGTAAACCTGAGCCTGAGCCCCTTAATGCCTTGCATCTTCGACCATTCTACTGTTGAAATTAGTGTTATATCACTTCTTATCTACCTTACGCTCGTCCCTTGAGCTCATTTACCACCGCATACACTTTGTTTCTTACATCTCAAAATCAAATCAAGCTCACATGGTTTGATTATCACCTCCCCTTAAAAGATGCCTTCCCCTTTTTAGTCTAGTCCATGACTTCAAAGTATCAAAATGACACATTCTTAATTAAAACACTTATGGGATTTTCTTGAGTCAAACTTCCTACAAAAACTAGATGCTTTATGCCCAACGGACATCTAGACCTCTAAATTATACAATAGACTGCTCCCTTGAAGGACAGCTATATGCCAAACTATTGCTACTATTATATATAGACTGCTCCCCCGAAGGACAGCTATACATAAACACCGCATCTGCTACTATAAATAGACTGCTCCCTTGAAGGACAACTATACACAGTCAGCCTTTATCAGAAGCTTCTCGCATTGATCAGCTTCGTGAAGACCTCAAGAACAATAAAATATATATCCCATGTAGACTTCCCGCATCGATCAGTCTATATCCAGCAAAATAAAATAAAAATAAAATCAGTATTTCAAAACACTTTTGAGTCATGGACTTGTCTATTTAGGTTTGGTTCTCTTTTGTCAGAATAATCATCTTATAATAAGTTCTCTGCACCCTCGCCCACATCAACCACCTCACCTCACCATTTGTTCAAAGCAACAAAACTCAAGGGACGTGACGTATATCCGATATATTGTGATTATACCACTCTTTTCACCTATCGACTTCTCGCCTATGCAAGGTACCTAGGGATTCAAGCTCATCCTACATTAATATGTGGTTTGTTTAGCTCTTCTCAATTACGGGACACTCTTGCCTCTTTTGCTCGGCTCTAGGATTGTGTGTTGACCTTAATCAGGACACGATTCCCTACTACTTGGGTATGCTAACTTTCACTTTACCCTACCAACACCAACAACATTACCCTACCAACATCAAATTTTTACCAACCAACAAAATTGCCTAACCACAACCAAATTGCCTGAATTCACCTCTCCCTGATCCTAAGGGAGAACTACATCGGTCTGAGGCCCTTCCTTGCTTTGTGCAATGGGCTATGTAGGCAGCACTTAGGAGACATGGGGTCTCCCAAGGTTAGCTCGACCATCCCCTACCATACCCTATCATGTGTTGTAAATATAAATATTTTTTGTGTATTTCTATTTGCCAACATTCATCTTTATCCTTTTTCAAAAAAAAAAAAATAACATTTAAAACACAACCATTCTTATTATTATCTTCACTCAAAACATCTTGCCTCCAGTCTCTCCACTCGTAACTGTGAAGCCTCATACATCTTTAGTTTTATTTTAGATGTTAAACAAATACATCTTCTCTATCATCGACTCGCAAATAGTCGGCATCTTTATTTATTCTTCTATTCCTATCAATCGTCCTTGCACCATCCTCATGAATCACGGTGATTCGTGAATAATCGATTCCACTTAACCTCAACCGATTTATCAATCCTCAGCTGGTGTTACATCCGCTTGGATTCCTGACCCATTGCTGGCACAATCATCATCCTTAACATATGAATACGTCCTCATACATCGTGACACATATCTTGCCTCAAAAGAACAAATCTCTATGGGTTTTTTCTCAAAATATGGAAACCCTTACAGTGACCGATAGCGGTTATGCATAACCGATACCGGTTTGCTAACCAATACCGGTTACTTCCAAATGATACCGGTCACTATCAAAAATCTACCTACCCTGCTTAAAGCATACACCTACGATAATTATTTTTGCCCGTTTACTCCTATTTATACCTAAAAACATACATGCCCACCCTGTTTACCTACCCGTAGCACTCATACCATCCCCAACCCTTGCCTATCACCTTTTTCCTCATCTTTACCCACTTACACTTCTTTCATCCTATTTACAACACATGCAAGAATCAAATTACAACCAAACAGTTTACCTCTCGGGATGCAGCAGCTTGGGGCGGAACATGTCTTCCCCCTCGTCCCTGCCTGCTGGATGCTTCTCCTCGTTCAGCCATGTTCACCACCCTCTTCAAATATAACTTGTCTTTCTGCCTTCTGAATCTCAGCCCACGCTCACTTCACCTGTCTCTTTCCTCCTTATCACTCAAATTCTTTCATGCAATTACCTGTAGCAGTTGTCAAACAGCGTCGCATTCGCATATTTAACTTGTTGCATGACTCTAAAAATAAGAATGCTAAAAATAAGAACTTAAGTTGCCAACTCAGTAGTTCTATTTTTAGGAAAATAATTCTTGCATAACCGATATCAGTTACATAACCGATACCGGTCATATAGCTACCGACATCGGTTACATAACCGATATCGGTCCGTTGTCCCCTTGTTTCTTAAACCTAAGTCATCTCTTCATTTTTGCAAATTTTTGTGGCGCCCGTCCCTTTTTCCTGCATGAACAACACCATTATCCATATTTTTCATTAAATCCATATCTCATCACAATTTCATCAACATCATCTATCTACCTTACAAAAACAGCCAAGCCATCAACAAACGATATCAAAAACCATCAATCTAACACCATTTGAATCCAAATCAACAGCTACATACATTCAATTTCACAAAACCAGCGACAAAACATACAACATTTCATAATACAACATGTCAACTAAACTCATCATTTATATATACATACATACATCCCATCAACAAAAGACATCAACATCATTAATATATAACACCATGTAAATCAAACTCATCATACATTAAATATCACAAACCATTTTCAAAACACTTAAACACATTTTTACGCACAACATGTGGGTCAAATCATCATATCTATATATATACAAAGTTTCAAATATACAATGTGCCCTGCATCGGGGCCTCTGTGATCTCATAATACAACAAAGCCGGCACGCAGGCCGCAATAACTGTCAATAATCTCGACTCGGCTCGCAGGCCGGTCTCTCATATCAAAAACATACTCGGCTCGCAGGCCGGTATCAACTGTACAACCCGTACTCGGCTCGCAGGCCGGTATATACAATAAATGAATGAATGAATAAATGAATACATAATATCTAGGCACGCAGGCCTCTATAAACATAGCCGGTTCGCAGACCGGTGCCCATATCCAATGAACCAATACAAAAATATGCAGGGACCCCTCAGCTCTCTCCACCGCCCTCTGCCTGTCTGCCTGCTGGTCCCTGTGCTGCCTCTCACCTCCTGCCTGTCACAGACCCACCGGCTGTGGCTGCACCTCCCTGAGATCTCTGGCTCCGAGAGGTCTCTGCTCTATGTGCCGCATATGGCTGATAATCAGCCCCGGTACCATCAAGAATATCCTGATAGTACCGGGCCTCCGCTCTAGCCTCCATATAACGATCTCGAGCCACCGTAGGTGCTGGGGCTGGTCCCCTGACTCCTACTACCAGTGCCCCCTGTGCCTGTGCTGGTGCCACTGGTGGTGCCTGTGGCTGTGGTGGTACCTGTACCTGCGGCTGTGCCGGTGCCGCTGGTGGTGGCTGCTGCTGGTGCCTGTACCTGTACCTGTACCTGTACCTGAGCCTGGGCTAGCTGCCCCTGTAAGACACCTATCTGTGCCTGTGCAGCAGCAAGCTGCCCCTGTAATAACTGTACCTACCCTCTGAGCTTGTCCCTCTCTACTCTAACAGCCGCTAAGTCTGGCTATGCGGGCTGTGCTATCCTCGCAGCTCTCTCTCCGGCCCACCAAACCAAAAATGCTCCTGTGCAGCCGGCATCATCTACGGTATCATCTGCCGGCCTCTCAGCAACCCAATCTGGGTCCACGGGCTGTGGTGCAGGCAGTGGAGCCTCTACATCATCCCTCCGGTACTGAGGGAAGCGAGGTGGCTCATCCTGTCGTAGCCCCATCTGCCTGCGTACCCTCTCCAGGGGTATCCTCTCATACTCTCCCGGCCTCCGTCCCGCTATCCAGAATGTATACTGGATCCACTGCAACTGTGCTCGGGCTCCTCCGTGCGGGTGATGACCTCTATAAGGTCTCCATACAATATCTAACGCTGTCAAGCCCTCTAACATATGTCTGTAATAAGTGACGTCCCGCCCTGCAAGCACTGCTCGTGGCTGGCCCACGACCCCCAACCACCTCTGAAAGCCGTATCTATAGATGACCTGTGGCCCTGGCTGCTGGGGCAGCCCTACTGGTCTAATGCATATGATATGCTCATATGCCCAACAGTGTAGTAAAAACGTCGAGCAAATCCCGAATCGCCTCATCCGGCGATAGCCCCACAGCTCTCGGTATAACTGCACCAGGTATACTGGTGCCCAAGCATAACATGTGTGCTCCTCCACCATCTCATGTAGCACCCCCATAAGCGCCCGTGGAAAGCGGCCTCCCTCTGAGTCTGGGAGGGCGAAGCAGGTGATCCCGATCATCATCAGCACGGCAAGCCGTGTCTCATGGCGGTGGGCTCGGTACATATCCCCATACGCGATACTCGCGCTGTGATATGTCAGTAGCGCAGCTGCATCCCCGAATACGTGTAGGATGCTGTCCATGGCTGTCTCAGCGTCAACCTGAAAGACTGCCTCTCCATCAATCGGTAATCGAAGGATGCGATACACATCCTCCAATGTGATGGTCATCTCTCCAGTCGGGAGATGGAACACATTGGTCGCCGGATCCCATCTCTCGATGAGGGCGACCATCAAACTATGATCCCTGTCAATCGCTCTGTATCACTGGACTCCGCCGAGTCCCACCTCGCGCATGATACCCCACTGCGCTGCGGACACGTGTGGCCGCATCCGTCTCAACAGCGGGGGCATCCTGTCCCGCATCGTCAGCTGCTGACGTGCCTGCAAAACCAACTCACTACATTAGCCCTACTCTTTATCACAACATCTACTTATACCCTCTACACCCACCTATCTTACCCTAAAAACCTCTACGATATCCCCCTCCCTCTTCACACCCAAACAAACGACCTAAACCATACCAAAACTCACTCATACCAAAATACCCCCACCACACTTCACACCACAACCCAAACCATACTCAACAACCTAAACCAAACCAAATACCAAACCATACCCTAAACAAATCAACACACCCAACAAACCAAAACACCTAAACAATACCAAAACACTCCAAACAATACCCAAACACCCCCACCACAACCCAAACCCATACCCAAACAAAAATAAAAATACCTAAGGACAACGGTACCGGTCACTTAACCAACACCGGTCCTCTCTTCACTAAGGACCGCCGGTCACCCATACCGACCGACACCGGTCAACCACAACCCCACCCTGCCCCGAAACTTCCTGACCGATGCCGGTCGCTTAGTGACCGACATCGGTCACTGAAAAATTCCGGAGCCGAACCCGGCGCGGCCCCCCCCCCCCCAAATTTTTTTTCCCTATTTATCCCTATTTACCCACCCAAACACCCTAAAAATCTACCCACCCTGCCGCCTTGCCCTATTTTACCCATCTATCCTCTTCATTTTTCAAATAATTTCAATTTATTCATTATTTTACCAAAACATGGATTCCTACCCAAACCCCCAAAAATAGCATAATAACTCAAATCCACACAATGAGGGGTTTCGAACCTACCTGTACGACGACACGTCATCGTGGAGGGATGGGTGGTGGTGGTCCAGCTAGTCCAGCCCCTCCTGCTCCTCCTGGTTGTGCCATGGCTCCACCTCTCCTCTGCTGGGTCCTCCACCAATCAACTGCTGCCTCCTACTCACTCGGGCCCACTAATCACTCACTCTCCACTCAAATAGCGCCACCTCACTAACAAATGCTCCAATCTCACTAATCCACCTCAGACAACCCAAATTGGTTTTCAAATTGCAAATGTGACAATGACAGGCCGTATTTTTCTTTTTATAGGTTTTTGACCTATAACCGATATCGGTTTTATTGTGCCCTAAGGAACCGGTATCGGTCCCCTAACCGATATCGGTCATAGATAATCGACATCGGTTTTATTCCACCTCTACCCCAATTTCGGCCCTTATTTACTAATAGCCCTTTCTACCAACATCGCCTATATCCACCTTCGTTGACAACCCTTTGTTAACTTATTTGGCCCGACCCAAGGCCGTCACCTACCATTTGGCCCGACCCAAGGCCGCAACCAACCTATTTGGCCCGACCCAAGGCCGCAACCAACCATTTTTGGCCCGACCCAAGGCCGCAACCAACCTATTTGGCCCAACCCAAGGCCGCAACCCAACAACTTGGCCTCAACCTACCCATCTGGCCCGAAGGCCGCAACCAACCATTTGGCCCGACCCAAGGGCCATCCCAACCTATGGCCCGACCCAAGGGCCCGCCTGACCCAAGGCCTCACCCTACCCATTTGGCCCGACCCAAGGCCGCAACCAACCTATTTGGCCCGACCCAAGGCCGCAACCAACCTATTTGGCCCGACCCAAGGCCGCAACCAACCAATTTGGCCCGACCCAAGGCCGTAACCTACCATTTGGCCCGACCCAAGGCCGCAACCTAACCATTTGGCCCGACCCAAGGCCTCAACCTACCATTTGGCCCGACCCACGGCCGCAACCAACCCATTTGGCCCGACCCAAGGCCGCACCTAACCATTTGGCCCGACCTAAGGCCGCACCAATTAAATACCATACCCACCATCAACGTTTTATTTTATCCATCCATCATGTACCTTTTTGTTCAATCGAGCTCACCTGTTCGTGTTTTAGCATGATTAGGGTCCTTGACTTGATCTGTCGACCAACTTTGCCTAGACTTAGACCGTGACGTTTATCTCAACCAAACCAACCATTTGGTACTGCCGAACATGCCTAAACGTTCCTGTACCTTACCCGTTATATACCCTGGAGCTACTTCCTATGCCTTGGATACCAGGATTATATCACCCTTGTTTGGATAAACTATCGACCTTTGCCTATGAATTGCTTGTTTGCTCTTCAAATCATGTACCCTGGTCGCACTACTGCATTTCAACGTGCGTCTGCTTCCTTGGACCTACCCCACCCTCTTACCATTATCTCAACACCATTTACCCTTTATCAACCCTATCCCTGCTTTCACGCTACCTCAATCTGTGATAGATTTGAGGGGGATTACCTATACCCTTAACAGGGGTAACCACTTCTTATTATTGTCCGTGCAGCTTTACAAAACAAACTACACGACAATAAGGGGCTAATGTAGACACCAAATTTGTGTCTTACGACCCCCTGTGCCCCGCATCTCATTTCGCAACCTAACCTCATCACCTAAACCTTACACAATTATTTATTAATTACCTTATAATTAATAAATCCACATCACCATACCTGCCACCTCATGTCGCCACCTCATCATGACCTAGTCTTAACCCTAAACTAACCTAATTAAGACCTATAACTTGGTCCAATTCCACACCTATGACTAATTACTCCTCATCCGCACCTAAAACCAACTTCATAATGACTTGACCAAGCCCGCAACCAATCCCTCGGAAGAAAAGGAGGGAAAGCTGGCTATTTTACCAAAAATAGCCCGCTTTGACCTAACCGATACCGGTTCCTACTCGACCGCCGTCAGTTGCGTAACTGCCATCGGTTCCCCGTAAATGACCACTTCCAACCAAAAACAAAGGATCGAATTTTCATTTGATCGAGAAGAAAGAGAAATCATCGAAAGGATCCAGATTTGCTTGGCCAAGCAGAGACAAGTGAAGAAACAGGAAGAGTTTGCAGAGAAGGACATCAAGCCCAAGACTGCAACTGAATAACCAGAACCCAGTAACACTCATCCGAGCATCAGAAGAGGAGATAACTCATCTTGGATTGTCAGATCATCCAACTTGGGTCCTGTCTTCATCATCACAGTCCTGAAACCTGCATCTGCATCAGGGACGAGTAAGTAGTGTTTTTATATGTTTCTAAGCACCATTTTCTTGACTGTTGATTAATAGTAATCATAAGTTTATTCCTAGATCTACTACCAGCAACATACTGCACTTAACCTTCACCCATACATCCTGATATTGCCCAGAAGGCCATTTTACCACACTCTGAGTCTTCCCTATCCTCCCATCATTCCCCTCAGCCATCCCCCAATCTTAATAACCCCACAATCACCTTGCAACCAACCTCTATCCAGAAGCACTTAGATTGCTGACCCTACCGGTATCGTTTATCCCCTACCGGCAGCGGTTCTCTAACCGCGGTCGGTTACCCAGTGACCGGCGTCGGTCACTGTGACTTATACCCCAAAACCCTTTTCTCACCTATTTTCCACCTAACAACCTCAGATCCAGTCTGGTTTATCCCTATAACTCAACCTGAACCTATCAACGACCAGTAACCGAACAAACAACGTGATGCTTTATTATTGATAATTTAGTTTCTATTTTTTTGTAACGAGATACCTAAATCGTGATTTTGCAATAGCTTTCTTTGTTATCATTTGTGTTAAATCGTATTAAAAGGGGAACTGACCACCTTCGAAAGGAAGTTTTATATTTCCTGGGCCTAAGGCAGATCCCTCATTTATTGTCTAATTAAAATCTGGTGGTCTTGTATTCTTACTTGCAGGTAGTCCTTCCAAGACAAAAAGGAGTTCTTCGCAGTCGATCTGATCTTTCTCTACGGTACGCGCACACCATCTCAACATTCAACAGGTATTCCTCCTAGCCCTAACCCTTATCTGTTTCTCAAAGGAATGATAGGATAGAAGCAAACTTTGGTAGCGAGGGCACAAGACCTTTCTTGGGATACTGACATCATAATCCATAGTAAGTAACCTTATTCAGATGGACGTGCACCTATCCACCCATGTGCACACCCTTCAGAAATCCTACCACAAAACTTTTCTCCACTCCAGACTTCCACCTTTCTCCTTCACTTCTTCTTCTGTCAATGTTGCACTATACCTCCTATTCAACCAATTTCTGTATTATACCTTATGACCTCATATTTCTACACAAGAACTCTCTAAATCTGGTCAGGAAAAGGATGGAGTCTCATGCACATTTATTCCCACTTCTTCTGCATCACATCCTTCTTCCTCTTAAGCATCCTCTGAATGCTTTTCACTCTTCACTCCTCATCAGACTCCATGCACATTGTACATGGGAGGGTTATTCCTTAGGCTCTATTTTTCTTCCTCCCCCTTTGTTTCTTCATTCTTCAAGCTCTCCATCTTCTCAGAGTCAGAGACTCTATATTACCCTTTACTTCTTCTTTCTTCACTGGAGACACTTCATTTACTAGGGACTCTTCCTTACTGGAGACTTCTTCCTACTAAGTATAAGTACTCATACCTACACCTATCTCTTGTGTCCCTGTGGTCTGGAACCCACACATGCTTGATGCCCTACTCATTGTAGGAGTTTCTTCCATATCTCTCTTCTTTATCTCCACCTTCTTTCTTCCTATAGGGTCCTTAGGGATAGAAACATCATCTTCTACATACGCACCCTTCTCAAAATTTGGCCACAAATGAATATACACCCTTGTTGCAGTTGTCCCTAAAATTGGTATTGTAATGGGTTTGAGAAAAATGTATGTCATGAGAGACATATTTTTCCACATACGCATGCTTATTTAGATAGACAAGTTTTCAGTGTAGCACATGATGCTCTATCGTCCACTTCACTTAGATCAAATCTTAATTTCTTGGCCTCCTTAAATCTGTTGACCTATGCTCTGGAAATACTGTGATGTGAAGGCAAAAGGTAACTTGCACCATGGGCTCATGGTGCCATCAGTCAATGTAAACATGCCAATGCAAAATTGTTGATAAACTGAAAACTCAACCTCATCTTTCACCAAGGCTGGTAGTTTCTCTGGAGATCCTCCATTTATTCTATGAAAGGCATCGCACATCCTTTTATACCATTTATCCAAGCGTGCCTTGTACACTTGGTGTCATAGATATCACAAGTATATGCCACAAACCTCTTAGTAGGAGATGGGGTTCTTTCAGGGTACTCCCATATGTTGTTGTTTGGCCCATTGGGCACTCCAATCTCTAGAAATACAATCAAAAGAAGGATATTACCATACATAATCTTCTCTCCATCACGCACACTAACATCAATGATATCTTCTGTAATGAAGGACGAGATGTTATAGATGGTCCCTTCTGAAATCTTCTTGCAAAAATTCAACCATCTCTTGTTAACTTGGGTCCATCGTTCTTGTCCATTCAATTTGGTAAGCAGGAACGCGACCATCTTCATCACTGGATCATTAATCTTTGCAATATCAAAGGTGCGCCCGCCTTTCTTGTACTCATATTCCTTAGTCATTTCTTTAACAACCTCATTGTCACCCAAGTCATCATTAAACGACTCTCAAGTGCAGATGAGTCCAGTGTAACTTGGAGATTAACTATGGATTTATGTGCATTATCTTTTTAATGAAGTAGAAATAATATTTGTGTATGTGCTACATAATCCACTGGTACAATCTCTTAGGCTTTCTGGAAAATGGTAGTTCATAAAGTTGTAGAAGTCCAACCTTCTTCAATGTCTTCTGCACTGAATCATCATACATTGGTTTATCATCTTCTGTTCTTTCACCTGTGGGTCGAACCAATTCCAATGTCATATCCTTCTTAGTCAAATTGGTTGATGGTTATAATCACTTATAACCATTTTTTGCACATGGGACACCCACTCCATTCCCATCAATACCCCATCTGGGTATTGCATCTCTAAATACCATTCCTCATTAAAACTTTCCACCACAACTGGTTTTCCCTTGCCCTTCTTCTTAGGTGAAATGGTTACTCTTCCTTCTTGGTGCCATTTCTTGGTCTAAGTACTTGATAATTTCTACCTTGTGCTTTGTTCTTTTGATGCCTCTAACTTAGAACCCTACTCCTTCACACAATTCTACAATCCGTGCCCTAGTTCTTCAAACCCTAACCAGAGAACACTTTTCTTTTCACACTACACCGTCCAAACCCACAAAAATTCTTTCACAAACTCACTCTGCGCATGACCATGTTCATCTTCACAATCTGGTTCACAATTTTTTACCTTCACAATCAATCATTCACACAAATTCACAAGGATGCCCTAGTTCACAAGAGCTCTTCCATAATTTATTGCAAGGTAAAAATAACTTACCCATGACCCCTTATTTATAGTTTGTCGATTTTTACCGCATTAATTACAATTCCACCTACCACCATACTACCACAATAAATTTGAATTTTCCTTCCTTTTACCCAAGCATTTCCTCCTTGCATCCAATACACATAACCTTTGTAACCTTCTGGCACGTAAAAAATACACTGACCATAGACCTCCTTACGTGCACGCTCTATGCCAAAGTACATCAACCACTCTGTCCTATTCCAAGTAGTTCTCCCTGCCACTGCCTACCTCATGTTACCTGTGTGTTCATTATTGTACATGTGGATTTTTCCTTGGCATCATCCTTATCTATCACCATCTTCCTTGACACCTTACCATTTTTTAGCAACCATTATCACCACCATTTCGCATGCCCCTCTGATACTTAGGACTTCTTTCACGCCATCTTGTTTTTCCAAGCCATGTCAACATCAAATCTTATATGCTTGCCTTTGTTTGCACTCTACCCCACACTAAATGTATGTGGGGTCCTCTGCACATGAATTCAAAAAGAAAGTAATCAACTTCTGGCACACGCAAGCGTGCTTATTACACAAAACACTGAACTAAATTGACAAAACATAACAACGTTGAAAGGAAACACATATAAAGGAAATACATTAAAGGGAAACCTAATCTAACTGGAAATACTGCCTTATTACAAACACCAAGAAGACTTATTTATAGTAGGGCTTCATCCTACTCCATTGAAGTAACTAGGAAACCTTGTCCCATCCAACACCTGTATCTGGCAATCGCCTGAATCAAGTATGTAAGTCACAACATACGGTCCCAACCAATGCACTTGGAACTTCCAAGGATGCACAAAAACTTAGAATCATATAGAAGAACCATCTGTCCAACCTCAATCTTCTTGTTCTTAATATGTTGATCATGCCATGCCTTCTGCTTGGCCTTTTCTATGTCTTCTGGCTCCAATGAGCTATAACACACCTTTCATCCAACTGCATCATTTTGTCTATGCACTCTTCAAGTTGTTCATCAACCAATCCTCCTACGTATGTAATACATAAGGAAGGTAACATGAATTCCATGGGAAAAAATCCTCCACGCCAAACACCAACTGAAAGGGTGTGGCCTTGTTCAATCTTTTATAAGTTGTCTTGTATGCCCAAAGTACAACAAAGACTTTATCATCCCAATCCTTTCTTCCAACATCACAAATCTTTGTCAAAGTATGGTTCAATATCTTGTTGAAAGGATTCAACAGTGCCATTGGCCTGTGGATGATAGGGGGTTGTCTTGTGATGTGCCACCATAAACTCAGCTAATAATATCCTGATAGTCTCATTCAAAAAGTGTGTGCCCCTATCACTTGTCAGACTCAACAGACATCCATACCTACTGATAATGTTTTCCCATAAGAACCTTGCTACTGTAGTTTTCGTGCAATCCTTTGTAGGTGCTACTTCCACCCACCTTGTAAGATAATATGTACAAGTTATAATATAGCGTGATCCAGTCCTGTGCGGGTGGGGAAATAGGACCCACAAAGTCAATTGCCCATTTTTCAAAAGGTTCTGCACTAGCAATAGGTCTCAAAGGCATCTCATCTCTATGCCCAGGCTTGCCAAGGCACTGACAATGGTCACAAGCCTTGTAATACTCTATACAATCCTTATAAATTGTTTCCCACCACAAGCCTACCAATATAATCTTGTGCATGGTGGCATTTCCTACATAGTGAACACCTACAATTCCACCATGAGCCTCTTCCATAATGGAATTGAACTCATGTTCAAGTACACACCAGCACAAAACCTCATCATAGACCTAACTTGTAAAGATCTCCACCTATCAGCATATAGGGCGTGACACGTATAACAAGTTGTTTCTTCTCCAAGGCCTTCATGCCTTCAGGTGCCACACCAGTACACGAAAAGACTGCAATATATTCCAAATCAGAGGGCATGTGGTTTAATCTGAATAATTGTGCATCTAACATTGTATCCTCAATGCTTTGTGCATCCTCACCTGAGTTAATCCTGGATAAATGATTTGGTCCTGAGTTGCTCTTGCTTAGCTTAACCACAACTGTAAATTCAAATTCCTAGAACAAGAGAATCCATCTGCATATGCACCCTTGCAAAATGGGCTTATTGACCAGATACTTCAATGCCATGTGATATGTATAGAATATAAATGGAGTTTCCAACAAATACTTCCTAAACTTATGCAGCACATAAATCATAGAACAATGCTTTTCGCTCCGTAGTTGTGTAGTTCTTTTCAGCCAGGGTTAATTTCCTACTTGCAAAACAAATAGGGTGATCTGCAATACCCTCTCTAGGATATTCTAACATTGTGCCAATGGCCATGCCATAGGTGTCCACATGCACATGAAAAGTTTTGGTCCATGAAGGAAAACAAAATAGGCACATAAGTAAGCCTTTCCTTCAATGTATCAAACATGCGTTGTTGAGCCTCACGCCAATGGAACTGACCCTTGCTCTTTAGAATTTCCTCCAATATCACGACAATCTTGGCATAAACCTTAATGAAAATTTTGTAGTACCCTACCTTGTACTTGCCCAAGGAACCTGCACACTTCACTCTGGTTAGTAGGTTCCTTTAAGCCCAAAATAACAACAATATTAGCAGGATCTACCAACAAGCCTTCTTTGCATATGATATGTCCCAAAAAGTTCCAAAGGGTGTAGCAAAAAAACACTTCTTAATGTTTAGAGAGATGCTCAACTGCCTGCACCTCTCAAACATAAGTCTCAGATTATCACAATGGTATTTCACTAGCCCATAAATAGTCCAATCATCTAAGTAAACTATGCAAAAACTTATGTATAAAATCTGGAAATGCTTGCACCACAATGCGTGAAAATACCGCAGGTGCATTCTTCAAACCAAAGGGCATAAATGTGTATGTAAAATTCCCCATTTGTGGTGAAAGTTTTTCTTCTCTTGATCCTCTTTAGACAATCCTTACACCTGATGATATCTAGAAAATCCATGTCAGTGAAGGAGTAGATCTCACGCCCTGCCACACCCTCTAAGATTTCTTCTATAAAAGGTGTGGGGAAAGGATCTATAACACAAGTAGCATTTAACTCCATATAATCCACAAAGATCCTTATCCTTCCATATTTCTTGATACTTATCACCATTGGGCTAACCTATTATAATTCCTCTATGGGATCAATGATTCTAGATTTCAGCATCTTATCAATTTCTTCTTTAACTTTGATGCGCAGGTTAGGATTCATCCTGTAAGGCCTCTTCCTAAATGGGTGTGCACCTTTAAATTATTTCTCATCTCACCCAAAGATTCATGCACCCCTTTCAACTTATGATATCCTCTAGGGAACAAATCCTGGAAGTCACGCAGTAACTCAATAATCTTAGCAACCTCTAAATTAGACCAATAATCTCCAATGATAGCCTCTTTAGGTTCAAATCTCTGTTCCAATGTTGACCTTCTTCATTCTTCATGGGCTCATGGTACGTGTGCCCATTCATCTGCACTATCCATGACCTTCGCACGTACCCACAATGTGATCAACATCCAAGCTCTATACATCCTCATCATCTATCATATAAACCATCTTTCCTTTTTCCTTTTCTAACCAGGTGCACCCAAGTTTTTCCTCATCTATTTCCTCTTCTTCAAAGCATTCCTTGAGGTCTGATTCTCCCAAAAAATCCTAAATGAACTCTTCTACTTTTTCACTATCTCCCATAGTCAAGCGCTTCATTATCTGTACTGCCTCATTCACAGGTGGATTAGTAGAAAAGTAATCAAAGATCTGAACCATACATGTAGTCAACTTTGTCCAATTCCTTGTCACTCTATTCAACTCTGCATTGACATATCATGTGCACGTGCAGTCTCGCAAGGTGGAATAGAACTTATGCACCCATAGTGAAGGTTGTAAAGTCTCCTACCCCTCTATCCAGACTCTCTCACACTTTTGAACATGTTGCTCAACATGATCTTTCCCATGAAATTCACAGATTTGAGAGGGTACATTGCTTCTTAAAATTTTGTAAGAGAGCGTAATTCTCACTTCACGCCACTCCACAAGATTTCCCTTGTGGGTAATCCACCAGTACATTGCTAACCCACATAGAGTATAAAATAACATATTTATTCTTTCCACCTGGTCTTTCCACTAGGATTCCATAGCGTGCAGAAACACCTCAGGATTACCTTCACTAGTGTACATAGGTACCTGGTTATTTCCCAAATCACCTAACAAAGCATGGCCTACTGACGTGCATGTAACTACACTCTTCATTTCACTTCCAACCATCTCATAAGTCCCATGCACCTAGTTTTCATAAGAAACACTTGTTATATCACTCATAGATTGTGAATCATCCCATTGAATTACACCTTCTTGTGATGGCTCAAGCACCTCAGGATCCCTAATGGTGTGCACATAAATCTTGTTTATATCCTCTTCACTCAAAGGCTCTACATAAGGCACAACCTTTCCATCTGTCAAAGGGGTGATCAGGCCTTCCTTATTATTTTCAAAACTGATATAACCATTATTGAGTCATAGATCAATGTTATTTTCATAAAATTATGGGCACCCAAGTAATACTGGAAAAATATCTACTTTTCTAAGTGCTAAGACTTTGTTGGGCCCCTAAAATATTTGACTAAGTACAAAAAGGTGCATGAGCATGCAAAGCCTAAGTTGAGGGGTGGACATGCAAGAAGATGTCATACAAGGTAGGGCTCTAGGAGGATTTTAAAAGGAAATTTGATACGTGTGGAAAAACAAGGTCTCGGTTCTTAGCCATAATTGGCATATCGGCCAGGACATGAGAAAAGAGTGACCCACTTACGCATGATGAATGGATAAGGTGCCTTATTGGAAACAAATTGTCCTAGGAAGGAATATACCATGCGTTAGACAATTCTAGAAGACCATCATGGCAAGGAGTGGAGAGCTTAGGCCTGGAGGAGCATGCTCCCATGGAGGACCACATTGGGACACTTTGTTAGTACAAATCAGCAGCACCCCTGGATGTTGTCTCACATTTTTAGTTTGATATGGAACATCCAGTGTGATTGCACAACATTGAATCTTTTCCTCAAGTGTGGGACTTGTAAAAATTGGAAAAGAATCTCCATATTAGAGGTTGATTCCTTAACTCCTCTGATTAGATGTATTTCTTGAAAGTTGCAGAGGTTTAAACTCAAAATCCTACTCTAGTTTCTAAGGAGATAGAGATAAAGATGCAAAGAAATAAACTAAGACTAATAAGGTGATACACCAAAGGAGTGGTGAACATTTACTTTTGCAAATTGACACAAATTATAGGGATGCAATAAACATCATGCAAAAATTGATAAAATGTAATGAAATATCATAAATGAATCAAACAACACAAGAAGAGGACTGAAACTCATTCACAGAGGTTGCATTGTCATTTTCAATATCAAAATACATGAATTACAACAAAAAAGAGGTAGAAAACATGTTGCAGTCCTAAAATAGGTATGATATTCCATAAAATAACTTTCTAGTGTGAAATAGGGAGTTTGCAAAACATAAAAATGTCCAACCCTTAAAAAATGAGCCAAATCTATCTTTTAACAATGAAAATTTGAGCTCAGGAAGGAGAAAACATGGGAAAGTGGAAAGGAATCACTCAACCACTAACCAAATTCATTAAGACAGCATGGGTTCCCTTAAAAAATTTGTTTCCCAAGATTTTTGACCATGCTGGAGAAGAATGGAAGCTATACTTCATTAAAAATGGTGGTTGAAATGTCGGTTCTACTCTTTTTCCTGTGCCAGAGGTTTTTTTTTATTTTATCTCTCCAAACCCCACCAAAACACAAAATTGAACCCTTCATCGTGTAGAGGATCTCACCAAATTTCCAATGACACCAAGAACACAAAAATCTGAGCTCTGGATCAAAAGTTATGCCCTTATGAAGATTTAGGGCAAAACTAGGGCAAAATTGGGTTTGGGCGAGCTGAAAGTTTAAAATTTTACCTCTTTTTGAAATTTGGGAAAATTTTCCCAAAAATATCTACCCCCCCTAGTTTGATGCCACATGGAAAGTTTTGATTAGTCCACGGGCTTCCTATGATCATTTTAGACCTTTTCGGTCTTTGGAAATTTTTCCAAAAATTCTCCGCCGATCTGATGCTCCGATGCCACGTGGCGTGCTATGATTCACTACGGGCCTTTTCTCTCAAAATTTCCATCACTACCGACCACTACCCTAAATAGGACATGTGGCACCTTGTCATTGGCTCGAGCCATGAACTCCAAATTTCCTTTATCGTGACCGCCCTTAATATTTTGCTGGCCACATGGACACGTGGCATGTTTTCATTGGTGCGGGCCATAGCCAATGGAGTTCCATTTCATTATTTTCCATAGCTTGGTGAAAAGGAAAAAATTCCCATGCACCTCCACCTCTTGATGCTTTGAGGACACGTGGCATGCTATGATTCACTGGTAGGCCTACGGGCGAAGATATTCCATTTGCGCCAACTTTGAAAAATTTTCCAACTTCCTCCCGCCACTCCGATTTCCAACGGCCCTAAGGACACATGGCACATTCCTATTGGCTGGCGGGCCTTCTGGCCAAAAAATTTCTTTTGTGTACCCCACCAATACTTGGTAAAATTTTCTAAGTCGCCCTTCCAATCCGTCATTCCATCACTGACGTGGTGCATTCTGATTCGCCGACGGACCTCCCTAGGGAAAATTTTCCTCCAAAACTCCGTCGAGCCATAACTTACAAAATACAAGGAGTTAGGAGGAAAACTTTACCTTTCTGGAAAGTTGAGAAGATTCTCTATCTAATGGAGCCATTTCTAGAAGGTCTTGAGTGCCTAACAAATAAATTTTTTTGACTGAGGCACAAGGAAGGAAGGAATGAAAGGAGTTAGCCAAAAAATAAGAAAGGGGCTTATTTTGGATAACACACTTGGCGCCAAATCTGAAGCCACAAAAATGTGGGTTGGAAGTTCAAGAGGCCTATAAATACAAGCACCCATAGAAGAAAAGAGGGAGAGATCAATAAAGAGCATGGATTTGCAAAAATACTGCAATGAGTTGTATTGTGTTGGGTAAATAAAATATAGGAGAAGGATGCATCAAGAGGATTAGGATTGTAAATTTTCTTTTTGAGAGCGAAGGGATGTAAATCTAGTTATGATGTATGACTTCGGTCTGCCATACTGTGATGTTCTGTAATGGATCTAATGGATGTAATGAGGTTACCAACTTATTTGAATATGATCATTAATGATTTTAGTCAATACATATATCTTCATAGTTCTATTTCATGTATGTTTATGGAATAGGTATGAATCCTTATGCATTTTCCTTTCTATTTTGGTTCAGTCCTATAATCTATTAAGTATATTTCTATCTAGAATGAATGCATTGGTCTAGAAGCCATCCTGAGCTCTATGATGATTACATGTCTTGTTTCCACTCGTTCTCCTTAAGTTCCTATCATATATTATATTTCCTAGTAAACTCACATAAAGGAGAGAATTGCAACCCACGCATGCCTCACATGAGTGCCCAACACCCACTGGGTGATAGGCTGATGCGCATGGGATTCCCTTGTTCTTTGGTGGGTGTAAAATTGACTACATCTTGGTTTTGTTGTTGGGAAATATTTTCAAAGTTGTAGTGGAAAATGGCATACATCATGATGTATGTAATGAGTGATGACAAATCATTTAACCTTGGAAGGTGTTGAAACATGGTTTAAGAGCATGGAGGATGAATTTACATAGAGATTTAGCATTGGACTTGAGTTTGATGCATGCAGATGGGTAGAAGAGAACCTCTACCATGAGTTTGTATGAAACATTTTTCTGTTGCTTCCCAGTAGAGATGTATGAATGGCTCTTGGCATATGTATCTAGATCAAATTGGTATTATAGATCACACACGTGGACCCAAGAAGAGTACCAGAGGCTGCAAGATGTAGATCTGATGTGGACTCATGCTATGGATCATTGGTGGAAAGGAGTGCTAGCTAGCTACACCCCTAGAATACGCTATTTCCACGTATTCTTGTCTGGAAGTTGCTGAGTTTGAATTTTTTAGGGAGCCCAGAGGATCATTTCTATGTGTTATTTCCCTGGAAATGAAGATATTGATTATTACCATGAGTTTAGAGGCATTTCTGATGGCTGGAAAAACTATTCTGAGAGATGGGTGAGAAAGCTAGGATGAAGGAGGATGGTAGAAATTGCGACTAAGAAAGAAAGGGAGGAGAGATGACACAAGTATAGTGAAGCACGAGAAAGGGAGATTGCTAGAAAATGTGAGGTTGCAAGTGTGATGGATATATGGAGGTAGACATTACGGGAAGGATTTGAGGTTCACGTAGAGGATGTGCAACCTAAGCAATCTATGCTACCCTATCTTAGAAAGCATGTAAGAGAGACCCCTTTGGCTTCTGATGAGATTTCATCACATGGAGAGAGAAGAGTCATTGGCACACATCTAAACCCACTTAGTGACCAAACCATGGGCTTGGACTTTCCATATCAAGGGAGAAGTATCATGAACCTAGTTGGTATCGATGGAAGTTATCGATCCATGCCAAGGAGATACAATTTTTCATTTCCTACTTCTATGGTTGCACATACTATTCCAGTATTCAGAGGAATTTTTGGACAAGGATAAAATACACAAGGCTTGGGTAACATGATGGGGAGTGGCATAGGACACACATTTGGCAGTGGCACAATCTCACAGATGATTGGTGTGTAGTTCAGTGGGATGTTGGGGACCCTAGGCATGACCGCTTCAGGCCCATTATTAGCTACAAGAGGATTTGGAGGTGGAACTGGTGAGAGTGGGGGCATAGGACCTGGTGGATCTAGTGGATCTGATAGAGTAAGAAACACTAAAGTAAGTCAAGGAACAAGATTAGGAGGACAAGGGCCCCAGCCACCTCCTCAAGTCTTCTTTGAGATGTCTTTATATTTGCCAGATTACAGAGGTATTGAAGATGTTGTGGATCATGTTCACAAGTGTGAGCTATTATAGTGTGCAAAGGGTATCACAACCCCGGAGTGAAAGGCCAGTTAGTTTGCAATGATATTTTAAGGGTGTGTGCATACTTGGTATAGGAAGTATGACCTCCATCAGATGGTGGTAGATTACACCACATTAAAAAATGACTTCCTAGCAGAATTCCACATCCCTGAGTTTGAGCAAAAGAGAAATAGTGCTCTCAAGGAGATCCAATAGGGAATGGAAGAGAGTGTGTAGGATTATGATGCATGGTTCAAAAACCTCCTATCAAGTTTGAATCCTGGTTAAAATAACCCGCTTGAGACCCAAGAAACAACCTAGGGTGGGTTAGAAAATTATGGAATAATTTTTTTGACTAGAAGTGTCCACAACCAAGATGCAAGACAACAGTTGACACTAACAGGTTCCAAACAATTCTAAATTACTAGAACACATATTTTCCTTACATTAACATTTATCAAAGGTCACATGGTCCAACTTTTAGGGTTAGAAGTTCCAGTTAGGTTCAGGGGGTAAAATATCATCATACCCACTCTCTAACAGGCTCACAAGTTTCAACTTGATTTTTCTCATACTCATCACTTCCAAAATTTCCCTAAATCATTCCCATTGGATAGGAAATTTTCTCACCTTTCCGGTGATATAAAGAAGTCCTCCTAACTCCTTCAGAAACTCTAGTTATGGGATCAGGCGAAACTTTAGGGGGTCAAATTTTCAACCAAGGGGACACGTGTCAAGCGGGGGTGAAAAGAAAATTTTGGGTTGGCGGGGTCACGGGGTCAGCGTTTGGAATTTTTCCTTACAGTGGGCATAAAAGCGTTTTCATTTACTCCTGCACCTCCACGTGGTCCTCCAGGGACACGTGTCGGTCCTGAGTCGTCTTCAAAAGAGAGGGAAAGGAAGGGCGGGGCGGTGGAGAGTTTACGTGGCAATTTAACCAAAGGGAGAAAGAAAAAAATTAGTGCCCACACGCCAATGGGTCTGCCAGGGATAGGTGGCACTCCAAAATTATTGGCGTGGGGAGAAGGGAGAGGGAGACATGCAGAGTGGCAGGGAGATTCGGTGAAACTTTTCCAAAGGGAGGAGACGCAAGGGGCAAAGACTTGACGTGCGGGTCCGCGTGCCCACGGAAGAGTCATCACCCAAGGCGAGGATGGGAGTGCGGGGCTACAGGGGGAAAAAGTTCCCAAGAAAATATTCCAAAGGTAAAAAATCTCAAGGTTGAAAAAGGTGTCGTGAGGGTTCTCCACCTTTGCTCACCTCATGAGTTGCCACGTGGCAGCTTCTCTGGTTGGCTGCGGGCCGGCAGGGAGAAATGGAGAATTTTTCCCAAAAATTATTAAAAGGTCTAAGGGCAAAAATGATGCCTCGCCTTCGCCGCTGCCGCGTGAGGACACATGGAAGCCTTTGATTGGCTATGGGCTGGTAGAGGAAAATTCAAAAATAATTCCTAAACCAAATTAAAAATTTCAAAAAATTTTAAGGATTTTAACGGGAAATTTTCGGGCCGCGGGCCCACCAGGGAAAATTTTCCCAAATTTTCCCGCCAAGGTAGGAAAACTTCAAAGTGCCATAACTTTTGCTAGAAAGCTCATTTTTGGGAAAAAGAGGACTTTCTAGAAATATCTCGATGCCCTCTTTATATAGGAAACATAAATTTTACATTTTGATAAAGTTTAAGGGGTCAAATTTACAAAAAAAAAAATTGTAGGATCTGCAGGATTTTAAAAAGCCAACTGGTAATTTCCAACTTTCAAATTTGATTAAATTGGATCTCCTCCTTCACTCAACATGCCAAACAGACATGGAGGATTTCTCTAGGGAGGGTTTAAAGTGTTTTAGGAAGATAAATTTGTTTGATTATTCAATTTTAATTTTTTCCAACAATTGATAGAAAATGACTGTGAAAGGGATTTGGCTCGATTTTGTAATGTTTAAATAGTTTTCTTAAGTTCTTCTTTGTCAATTTGAGTTCATTGATGTCTTAGCATGCTAAATTATATCATTTTCAAGTTGATTATTAAGTGCAGGTCCGAACTGTACATTTTTATTAGATTTATTTGCCAGATTTAAATATTTATAACAGAGATCATTTCTAGGAAAATATGCATATCAATTTTTCATCATTTAAGTATGGTATTTCATTTATAGTATAATCTAATACATTTAGTTATTTATAAACAAACCATTTCAAAGATAAATTGTAAGGTCTAATCACCATTTTAATATATTTCAAAAAAAAACAAAGCAATATAATTTCCTTCATACATTTTTCTTCTTCTAACTTTCTCTTTTTCTAAACAAGCTTTCAATCACAATTTGAATTCCAATTCATCACAACAATGCAAATGAGAGAATATCTTGCAATTCTTTATTAATTCAATTATAAAACTTTACATCTTTCAATGTTTGAATGCAATAACAAAATTCTATTTCTTTCTTTCCAATGTACAGAGCAGAATGTAAATGTCTTTCACACTTCAAATATACATTTTCATAATCAAATTACATACATCTTTTCTTCACAAAATACATATTACAATTTTCATCCACATCAAGTGGGAAAGGATTACAATGAAATAAATTTCACAAGGGACTGTCAAACTTCATTTTTCCTTTGCTCCAGAACAACATGTAAATTTTCTTTTTCTTCCAATTGATCACAACAAAAGTAAGGGAAAGGCAATGCTCTCCACCCAACCAAGACATATAATGAAAGGAGAATCCATCCTTCATCATTGGCCTATGAGCCCCAACCATAATACAATAAGAGGTGTAATTCAACCCTTAGCAACAGCTGGCCTCCATAACACACAACATTCTTTCAACATGCATACTTCAAATTAAAACATAGTTCAACACAAAACAGTAGTTTACAACTACAATTGAAAACATTCAAATAAAACTCAAGCTTGATCAAGCAAGCCAAAGGAGCAAGGTCTATGGGGGAAGTCTACTTATGCCTCCCAATGGGAATTGGGCATCCACCAGAACAAACCACCAATATAATTCATCACACACAATATCCTTATGCCCCCCACAAATCCCTCCTTATGCCCCCCCCTTATGCCCCCCCCCCCCCACAAAGTAAGAAATGCAAGCTATTTCTTTTCCATGGTGGATCCCAAACCCAAACTCCCTCCACAAAATTCTGATGCCAAAGGAATTTCCTTATGGCCCCCCACATGGATTCCCCATAGCCTTCTCCTACACCATCCCTATGGCAGTCTACCCAACCAGCCGACAAATAAATCAAAACATGCACCATTCACACAACACAACAAGAAAATAATAGCATAAAAGAATAGTTAAATTCCTACCTCTCCATGGTAGCTTTTGTTTCCAACAGTAAGCTTTAAATGCCAAAAACACAGTCCCAAAACAACAATATCCAAGCATGCAAAGTTTCTCCAACTCCTTCCAAAAGCAAGAGCTCCAACACAAGAAAATGCGCCCCCCAAAGAAGTTTTCAAAAATGATTCAACAACCCAAAACAAGTAAGGAGTTTGAATTTTATAGAAGAGGGAAGAGAAGAGGATGATGTGGATCCATGTAGGATGCCACATCACACATCCTCATAATTTCAAACACAAAAGACAAAATCCATTCTCCAAGGGACAATAAAGAGGTGGGTGAAAATATGACAAGTTACTTGCACACTCCAAAAATCCCACACCTCAAGGGACTGTAAATTAAATAAAATGTAAGAGAGTGCAATCAAAACAAGGCAACATGATTAATAAAATTCATTATAAAAGTCACAAATCGCTTCTCCAACCATAAGTATGGTTGGTAAATTAAATTTAGAGGTATGATACAATTTTTACTTGTCCCACAAGCCTCCAAAAACAGCCCCCAAGGAAAAAGTCAAATTTCTAAGGAGGTGGAGTGTTTCTTACTCCAAAATCTGACTTACACAACTCTTACGCAACTTACACATCCCTTATATATTAAATACAAAGAGCCAACAACTTCTTATTATTACTTTCCCATATCCCAATTTAATTTATTTAAATTTTAACCATATGATTTCTCACATTAATTATTCAAAATTTTAATTAATTAAATAAAGGAACACATCACTAATAAAATACATACAAATAATAAAATAACCAAATAAAATAAAAACCCATGGTCACATATAAAGGTGATCCCCCCCCATGGGAATCCCTAACAAAAATACACACACACACAACACACACACAAAACATGTTGCCATGGTGACTTTGTTGAATTCACCTAGAATTCCATTGTGGTTGGTCTCCAATCCCCCAATGCTTTTTTGTGATATTTTTAACCTACAAAACACAAATACCTCCTTCAGCCTCGTGGCCATATCAGAACATCCAACATGATATAAATGAAATCACAAAATCATCTATATAAATGAATCACAACAACATCAAAGCAATTTTAATAAATCATTTACAATTTATATAAACAACATCAAAGTCCAATTGTATCATCAACATATAATGTCCATTTCTAATTCTACTCATAATATCCAAAATCACATGTCCTGGACAACATTCCAAAACATCCATGTCAAATAGTATATCATCATCCACATATGAAGTGTCTCTAATAATCATCATGCATCATAACCAAATCAAGATCAACAATAATCCATGATCAAATGTCTAACATCATACTAAATCAAAACATAATAATGTCCATAATGTAATCAACCAGTATCAAAATAAGCATCAAAAGGTGTCAAAGGGAAGTGGGCACTATAGCGACCCAAGGATAAGAACACATGGGCAATTTTTCCCCAACTGCGCTAGTGTTCGAGGCCAAAAAATTGATGAAATCATTAGGGAACTGTCAGTAGAATTGTAATATGTTTAAATCTAAATATATTTTAAGAGATAAAGAAACCAAAAGGAAAAAATGAGTTCCTAAGCACTCGTTTTCTTTCTTAGGAAATCATGTATAAATTATTATGTTTTATGACCTGAAATGTACCTAGGTGCATGCTCACTTGTGTCTACACTAAAGTGTGTCTAATCTAATTATTTTGAGAGGATACCACTGTAAATGATTTAACTGGTCTTTTAAATTTTGATCAAAGGACTGAGATCAAATGAATACAATAGTGAGGTAAAAAGGTGGATCACTGCAAGAAATAATCAAGTGTAAGCAATAGTGAGATAAGAATGAGTTAGCTTTTCCATATGGATTAGATCTATGCTGATTCTAGGCTGAGAGGAAACAGGATGAGAAGGATGGATCTTAATTGTGTATGCTCTGTCTTAAGCACTAAAGTGGAATCTAGAACCTCTTCAGATAGGACCACCTAGATAAGGATAGGAATATTCGGGTGTTTGGTGTCTGGAACTAGAGTGCTAGTGTCCTAGAGACTAACCCCACTTTTGATCTTGTCAGTTTTGAAGTTTTCTTCTTCCTTTTTCTCTCTACCATATGGGAAACTTGAATAAGGTTCTTGTGTCACACTAGTATGGACCTCTGATAAACTTAATTGTAGGACTACATTTATAAGTGATAAAATACATACTAGATGGGATTAATAATCCATATACAGTTGAAGGATGACTCCTTAGTGATCACTCCTCAATGTGGATTGTCACCAAACGTTGCACTATATTTCAAAGGATCCTATGTAGTTCATAGTGTGATGTGTGTGTGATATATGTGTGTGTACATTACATCATGTCCCAAAGATAGGTTAGAATCCCTCTGCAACCTATAGAAAATTCTCATCCAAGATAGTGTCATTACTCACAACTAATTTTGAATAAGATGAATATTCAAGATGGAATTCAAAATGGATCAAGCCCCTTTTATGCTTAACTGAATAATGTAGAAACCTAAATGAAGTCCTCAGGTGAAATTTTTCTCTTTTCTCAAGTAGTGAGATAATACAAATGATATCAGATCCCAAGTTGTGCAAACCATAATAATAGTGAGTAAGGTGTGAGTGAATATATAGAGGGACTGTAGGCTTGTTTTTATTTTAATACTTAGTGACACCAAAGGCCAACCTAAAGAATAATAAAGGTCGAGTTAAATTTAAGTGTCAAGTGGTAATTTAGAAAACATTCAAATAGAATGGAAAATAATTCCTATTATGAACACTAGATCATTGGGCATCAATGTCCTTGATGGGTAATATTACTTCCCAAAGCAAAGAAATAAAAACATGAGCAAGAAGTGGTTGGGACAGGTATCCCTGTATGATGTGACAAAAAGTGTAAATCTGAGAGTATAATGTCAATTTCAAAATTAAAATCAATAGAAGGAATAGGAAAAGGTGTCACCAGTGTCTAGTATTCATACTTATAAATCAGGTACATTAACAACATACTAGAGGTATGATGTACTCATAATCAGTGCATTTTTTTTCTACATTTTCCCCCCTTTATGTTGTTTGGAGGAAAATCAATAATATAAAGGATATAAGAAGAACATACATATAAAGGGTCAAAGGAGTCATAGCCAAGGTGCATTAATAATAAGAATCGAAAGTGTGGTAAACCATGGATCACCATTTTGATCCATATGGGGTGAATGTGTATTTGTAAAATGATTTTTTGGATAAAAACGTACTATGGAGATATATGAGACTTTGAAACTTAGATCTATTAAAGAAAGGGTTAGGAGTGATTGAATTCCTAAACCAATGTGAAAACTCTACATATTTGAGTTTCATGTTGCTAGATAAAGTGTGTTAGGAGAGTGATTAGCTTATTTGTACAACTAAAATTGCATGACACTTCCACAAAATAGTATGTCTCTTTTCCACCAATGCATATAGAAATTAATAAATTGTTACTTGCCTACTAGTCACAGAAAAAAACCTCGTGAATGTTGACAAAGGATAGAGAAATGACGTCTCATTTCCCCACTTTATGAATGTAATTTTGTAAACTAACCCAAATAGAAAAGTTCTTGAACTTGATCGGATCCCAAGTTACGTCATCCGGGGAGGTAAATATTGATACTGGTGGAACTAGGATTTGGAAATTTTTTGAAGAGTTGAATTACCCCTAGATTAGGTCATTTGAAAGGAAAGTTATGAGAAGTTGAGAAATTGTGAGAATCTAAGATAATTTTACGCTTGAAATAGATTAATCATTGTGATTGTGAGTCAATTGTAATGTAGTATGTGATTGATATGAATCAAATTTAGAAAGACGAATTACCTCCATTAGGTCATTTGGGGATAAAATTATGAGAATGTGAGAAATTGTGAGAATCTGAGATAGTTTTTTGTTTAGAATAGATTGAACTTTGAGATTTTGAGTGAGGGTTTTTATAGGATTTGAATATTGCTTTGCAATCAATTAAAAATAGTATGGTAATGCGCAGTGTGGTTATATGTTTCACATTAGAAATTTTCTTAAATCATTGTAAGAGGGGTAAAAGGAGAACTCTGAATAATTTCCCCCATTGCGGCAATGGGTGAGAAAAGAGATAGTGAACCGTGAGCCAGAAGAAAATTATAGAGATTTTTTGTAGAGGATTTAAATTCATATAAAATAGAATAGGTAGTGACAAGTGAATATAGAAGCACAACATGTCACAAATTATATAAAGTGTGTTATTCAATTGTAAATGCATTGGACATTGAAGATAGGGTTCTAAGGTCATTGGCACAATGAAAATGAACAAACAACTCAAGATATGATGAAAATAATATCAGTGAATTAGTTGTCATGAGAAGAATTATAGTAGTAGAAAGGAAATTTTACTATAAATAGTAAGGTTTGAAAAGTCAATAGTAATTTCATTTGTGACTTGACTTGGTGTGATTTTGAGCTCTAGAATGCAATGATGCCGTGTGCACAAGATTCAATTATGATGATGTTTGAGAGGATCATAGAGGCCATATCCACTTAGAAGACAGATCAACTAGTAAGTATTATGTTTTTTTAAGTAGACTAGGCATTATTGTAGCAATTTTGATCCATTTTTGCTTTTTTCAATTTTTTATGAATTCAGATGTTTCTATCCAAGACAGAGCCAGTGGGGCCGGTTTTGTCCATTGGATGGTACCATCAAATTCTAGGCGTTATCATCCATGTACTAGGAAATAGTGTCCGAGCTAATGAGCATTTTTTTCCAGAGTTCTATATGAAGTTTTTATAATGTGTTTACATGACTAAATATCTAACATGTGGTTTTTTTTGTGTTTTTATGTTGTGTAGAGTGATATATATTTATGGGACTTCAATGCAGGAAGGTATTTTCTACCCTATTATCCAATTTTACGCACATGGAAAAATTGGAAAACAGGCCTTATTACTATCAAATCACGACATTGGTCCCAGGGACCCACTTCTGGTCATCAGGTGAGATCGCTCATTTTTTCCAAGAATGCGAGCCATCGAGGAGTTCGATAAGATTATCTCGCTCGAGTCGAGCTAAAACAGTGTCAAATCGGGAATAAAGAGACGAGTCATCAAGGAGTTCGTGCCTTGTCCTAACTCGGTCATAACTCAGATCACAAGCCTTAGACGAGTTCATGAGTAGGAAATGTAAGTTCGGTTGTCCAACTTTGGCTTGTCATAAAAGAGTCTCGATAGGAGCAGGGAGGATGTTTCGATGGTTGGCTCATTGAGGCAGAGAAATGATTAGTTCGACCCGGTTTAATTCAACATGGAGAGATTGATGCTTCCTTGTTGCAATATGAATTCAGTTTTAATGACTCGACGGAGACAATAGCTGCCTCAAGATTTGGTCGAGCTTCTTCCATGGAAGAGAATTTCCAAAATGAAAAGGTGAGACAACTCAACTAAAACTTTATCTCGTTCTTCTACTACAGCGGCAAGATTTTACAACAACTGATCACGACTGTGGTCGCATGCAACTAGAACATCAGGATCAACACCAACGGTTCCTTGGGATCACCCTGTGGTAGCTGTCGCAATCACTCTCTCTGGAGGCCACTCATTTTCTGAGATAAGTTTACTTCTCTACCCTGTAGTTGCTGTGTATAGCCAATTACTTCCTCATGGCACTTTCCTAGGAGAACTTCAGTTCTACGCTCAAAGTGGTCGAGCATTCAATGCATAGGCGTGTTGCAGTATAGAAGAAGCCTATTTTGAATGCTTCCAACAAGTAGGTTGTCCAACTATGTTTTTATCTGTTCAGCATCGAATGCATCCTCAAATTGGGATTTTCCTTCAAGATATTTTTATGAAAATCGATTAAGTGACAGTGAGAGTGTTACCGGGAGACCTGATGAAATTTATTACAAAGATTCTCTATCGAGACCTTACTTGTTTTACGATGTAACTCATGGAAGCGAATCTCATAGAGGTGGAACTGTTTCATATCAGAATATTCATGAGGCACAATTTGCTTTGCAATTATATGAGCATCTTCAACGAGTCACTAAGTTGGCAAGCATAAAGGTTTCTGTCAGAAATTATCACACCTTACAAGCTACAGCTGAAATGTTTGCACTGAGAGTTTAATGTTATCCTCAAATCTGTTGAAGGAAAACTGGAAGCAGGAGGAAAATCATGGGAATCCTGAGACGCATAATGCCAAGTGGGTTTTCGTGGATGGCAAGCCAAGGAAGAAATTCCACGCGAGGGAGATTGAGAGCAGCACCGCCAAGTGGAAATTTTGGGATGGAAAGCCATGGTCAGACTTCCGTGAATTGGATAAATCAGGTCAAATTGCCAAGTTTTCGTGGATGGCTAAGGCCGGGGCCCGCACATGGATTGATTCTATCTTGCCGTTATGCGGGAAATTCAGGCAACCATTGCCAATGGAAATATTAAGATGGCAAACCAAGCTGTTCAAACTCCGCGTGAAGGGGAGATTGGAGGAAATTGGACACTTTGCCAAAGGGGAAATAATTAAGATGGCAATCCATCATGAGATTTCAAAACACGGGCCGTGTAAACAGAATTATCGTTAAGCAGCTTGGAGTGGTCCGAGTCTTTTTGAAGAGTTACCGTTCAAGAGGAAGTTAAAGTCAGAACTCATTCAATTACCACTTTTTGCAAATACAGTGTTCAGTGTCTAGTGATACCTAAATTGGGAGGATGATCCACGATCTCAATCTGGTTACAGAAGGTTGTTTGAAAGCTCTACACATTCTACGTCGACACCCCTGGAAACTAGATATCCAACTTTCAGACCTGCATTTCCAGGAATACGAGGAAAACAAATGCCTTCTCATGGAATACCATAATGCGCAGCTTACAGAAGACACGGAGTTTCCTCATACGAAGCATTGATAGAGTTGCTCACGACAAGAATCTCAAGACAGATGTCCTAACCTGATCAGTTCGCCTTTGCCAGATCATACTTCTCCCCATCGTTGGAGAAGTGTTCCTCTGTACAGTTCTGAAGCATCTTCGGTGGTCTGCGAGACAAAATATTTCACGCACAGGCAGCAGGCATGTTGCAGTACAGTAGAAGCCTTCCTTTTGAACGCTTCCATCCAAACAGTTGTCCAACATGTTGTTATCTGTTCAGCATCGAATGCACCCTCAAATTAGAAGCTTATCCTTATTCTAAACAAGCTTCCATGCAAGCAGTTGCAGGAAACAAATATTCACTGCCGTGTACGATGGATTGGAGTCACGCCATTCAAGGCTTCATAAAATTTGCCTGAATCAGGAGATGAAGGTTTATTACGGTGCAGAATGAAACGATTCATATTGCTCAGCATTTCTTCTCCTAGAAACGAATTGAATGTGAAGGTCAACTCTGAAAATACCTGGTCGGCCGTTTTGCATGCTACATCCTTGTTACTTGTAAATGGTCTCTTTGAGAAACTCTGAGGGCAGTAGGCAATATTTATACCCTTCCATTATGTACGTCCAATCAGACAATAAAAGTATTCTTTTACCAGGTTCAGAGAAACTTGTTTTAACAATGGACGATTATACTGTAGTTTCAAGCTAAGCTTTATTTCTATTAGCTTTACTAAGGACGAATTCATAGCTTTATTTCTATCAACGTGTAGCTTTGATCCACGACATAAAGGATCTTTTTAGTTTCTAGAAAAATGAGTATATTGTGTAGCTCACAGCTACCCATTCCATACTAAGTTAATAGTGGCATAATTGTTGGTTACAGCCTAGATTTCTTAGTACACTACCAAAATACCAAAGGGCTCTTTGTCTAAGAATCAGTCTTAAGGGTTATCGACATGATTGGGCATGAACCTAGGTCATCATCATGACAGCATTAGGTCTTTATTGGTAATGGCATTTTCTATCATCGTTTGGAAGGTACAATTGTGCTTATTATGGATTCTTAACAAGTGTTATATGATAAGGAAGAACCATGAGCATTGTGGTAAAACCATTCTTTTTAGAAATGTTGGGTTAAGCTCGACATTCAAGTGAGTTTGAGCCCAGGAAAGGTAAGCTCACAGCTGGACCCATGAAGAGCTTGGTGAATCAGTGGAGCTAATGGTGTTGTTTCATGGAGTTTGAATGTGGATTGCATGTGAATATGTGGTCCAAAATAAGAAGAAATAACTCTATTGACCAAAAATAGAGTCTCAAGAGGTGTCTATCGATTGATGTTGATGGGCACGTAAGCCTAGGTCATCATCATGGCAACATTAGGAGTCTTTATTGATAATTCATTTTCTCATTGTTTAACCTCTGTGGGTACAATTGTGCTTATTATGGCAAAGCCAAAACATTCTTACTACAAGTGTTATATGATGAGGAAGAATGTTGGAGCAATTGTGGTAAAACCATGTCTTTTTAGAAAAGTTTAAGCTGTATTTGTAGAGGCTTTCAATTTCGAGCTTAAAGCTTCATGTTATCGGATGAATAGCTAGGTGACTTGGTAATTCAGGATGGCTCGTGGTGATGTTTCATGAAGTTTGAACGTGGCAATGCATAAATGGCCAGGTTCGAGGTTACATGCAGAGGAAAATGATAAGAATCGAGTTTGATAGCTCACCATTCGAAGGACTCAATGCAAAAGAGCCTGATTTCCAAGACGAGGAAAGAGTTGGTGTGGGGTTCAAAATCAATTGCAACACCGAGTTAGAGGATTCGAAGCTCACCGAGTTGAGATTTGTGCAGACTCTATCCACATGGACCCCCCTCCTCTTCAAGTCAAATGGGTCAACGGGGGGGTCCCAACATTATGTTAATTAAATTAATATTTTTATTTAAATATTTTAATAATAATATTTATTATTATTATTTAAATATTTTATTTAAATATTCTTTTAATTAATTGAGAAGACTAGGTCATCAGGCAATTAATGACCCATGATGGAACCTTCTCAGGTGGTTCAACTAACTGTAATAAATACATCATGGGCCTTCATTTTAGGAATGTAATTATGACCATTTCCTCTTCTTTCTCACATATTCTTCTATAAATGTAAGTTGGAAGCTCATTTCAAAGGGTTCCAACAGTTCAGACAAGTTGGACAGTTAGATATCTCAGGCGAGTGTATACTTTTCAAGAATCCTCTCTCTTCTGCAAGTTGTTCTTGTGTGTTGAGAGAACTTTCAAGCCTCCTCTTCAAGACTGTAATGGCAACTATTGCCTCTTCTGAATGTATGATGCATTGTGCATGTTATTGAAGCAATAAAAGTGTGTGTTTTGTGACTAATCTCGGTCCTTTCATCCTTTTGTGCTTCTTTGTGCCTTTCTCGTACTTGCAGGTACACTGTGCAAGTTTAAGTTTCTATTGCAGGTTCTTGGAGTTCTGTGCTTATCGAGTGGTGGAGTATTGCATGCAGTTGAGTTGTGGTGTCTGTTCACCCTTCTTGAGTTCATCCTTCTTCACTGGGAAACTGGTATATTTCTCGGTCTGATAAAGTTTAACAAAGGGAACGCGTGTCTCTTAGTTTGTGGTATCATGTACCCTCTCTAAGTTGCAGTAGGTGAAGTTGACCTGTGGTGCACACACCCTCTTCAAATTAACCCTTCCTGAAGTCTGAAGACACCCTTTATTTGGTGCATCACCATCCCTAGTATAGTTTCATTTCTGTAAATCTCTTTCCCTAAAACCCCATGAAAATGTTAGCATAGGACTAGATAATCATTTTTGTTACACTAGGAGTAGTACAACACTTAGTTTAGGAAGAGGAAGCCGGCCTTCTCCGGAGGTTCACCTCGAGCCCAAGTCCCACAGCTTGAGAGGTGATCCCATGTGTCCCAATCACACCGAACGTCCTATTCACATCCTGGCCATTCGGAGGGTGCAGTGATTTGGCGACAACAGTTACGGTTATTAAAAGAAAGCCTAGTCCCGTAGCAAAAAACACCATTAACAGCATTCTCATGTGGACTTGTTCTCATGGAAGTATATTGAAGTCTACAAGAATGCAAATTATATTCAATTGCTGGACCTTTTTTAACCCTTCTTCTTGATGGCATAAAAGGCACCCCACAAGAGCTTTCACGATTCCTTTGGGGAGACCTCAGTTTAGTTGAAGTATGTTCTGTTACGATTTTAGGCTTTGTTCCTGTTAAATGTATTCTTGAATCCCCTATGCTACTTGGTTTGCTCCTTCATGAAAATGATAAGATTCTGCATCTTGGGGAATTGTCATGTGTTGCCACAGTTTATGAGTTATACCTTAAGAGATTCCTTCTAAACAATTATCTGAAATTCAGCAATGAGGTAAAAGATATCAGGACTTCCTTTGATGTGGTCCTTGCTTATTGATCTTTGACACCAATGATAGTCTAACTTCGTGTGCAACGTCCTTTGGCAACTTGCCAAAATTTGAACACAAGCCTCGGGAATTAGTTGCAGAGCCCACGAAATTATCCTTTATGGATTTTCGGGTACCACAGTCCAGTTACTTAGCCGGGTGAAGAGGTAAAGCCCACAAGGATCCAGTTTCAACTGTCAAAACAAGATTTTTCCTAACAGACGATCTAACCTAGGGGCATATCGGATGTTAAACCTTTTGGATCTCGACACTTTGGACTCTAGTTGTTATGACAGGCTTTACTGAAAATTGGTAGGCATCAATGTCAAACCTTAAGATTTATAGTCCTGAATTCACCTTTCAAACAAGCTACATTGGTCCAAAAAGGATACCTGATCTTCCAGAAAGGTCTTCTTCTTCTTTTGGGTTCTGGTATCAGATTTTCTCAAATGTACTTTTCACTTAACCAATTTTCGAACTTGTCTACGACAATATGATGGCCCATTTGAAGAGTCCGATTACAAATACTTGTATTTGGGTAACTGTCTTTTGAGGTGGAGACCTTAGTCATCAGATTTTGGATTTGCAAATTATTTGACTTAGCATTAATTTATGTCTTGTTTTCTGTAAAAGGATATCCAAAGAAGCTCCGTTTTTTTTTAAGAATCTTTGAATCCCGGAGTTTGACTTCAGAAAGTTGAAAAGTTGAATTTATTTAAATTTAAAATTTTCATTGGTCCTGATTTTTTGATATTAAGCCATCCAATGGGGGAGTTCTAACTCTTTTTCCCTATTTCTCATTCCATGCCTCAGGAACTATCCCCATTGGACTTCTTACCTGCCTAATTTCTTCTAAAGGTAAATTTGATCATCCTTTGCATCCTTCTAACAAGGGCAGAGCACCCATCAAACAAAATTATACTTCTCTTCAAACTCCCCATTGTCAATGATCCTGACCGAACTTCACAAGTTTAGATTCTCGGAGTTCTGAATTTATTTATATTTTACACGTGAAATTATTCCCAACTGAAGAACAAGGTGTCAGAGCCTTTTCTGACCAGGGCTTGACATATTTTTGTGGGTACTTATTTCACCCAATAGAAGTTTCAGTTCAACGGTAGATCAAACAGGTTTTTTGTCATCAAGATGATCATTTTCTAGGATTGATGCCAAGAGAGTTTGTTCCAACAAATTCAACGGACTTTTTGAATCTCTCCTTCATTTAAGGTTCATGGAATTCAAGTACCCTCAGATCTTGTTGATAGGACAAACAATATTCCTTAAAATATGTACAAAACAAATAAAACAATGAAGGCCTTGTCAAAATTCTATGAACCTTCTCCCATTGCCATTTTTTTCATTTCCCTATTCACCTTAATTAAGATATTTAATACTGTAGGATCCAGTATGAATATTTTCCAAAGATTCCAACTATGAGCACATTTACCAATTGAACTTGGAAGAAGTCAATTGGTGGGATTCAAACAGGACACTATCTTAGGAAATAACAGACCATCGCAGAATATTTCTATTAGCAGGGCTTTGGTGGGAAACCATCCATATCAAGATTTTCTTTGAGTTTTGCAAGGCCTGTGACCATTCTCAATGCCTTCCAAACCGAAAGAGGGATGAAATTCCCTTGCGACCAATAGCAATGTTATGAACCATTTGAGAAATGGGCTATTAAATTTGTAGGACCAATCTGACCAGTGGCACGAAGATTCTGCTGGTTCATCATAAGGTTATATCCTCACTTGCATTGATTAGGTTGACAAGGTGGGTAGAGGTAGCACCTACAAAGGATTGTACAATAGCTATAACTGCTAGATTTTTATGGGAAAACATAATCAGCAGGTATGGATGCCCAAGTTGAGCCTTTACACAAAAGTGATAGAGGTACACAAAAACCTCAATGAAATACAATCAGGATTCTGTTACAGAATTCATGGTGGCCCATCACAAAACTACCCCTATCACCCTCAAGCAAATGGAACTGCTGAGGCATTTAACAAAATACTTAGTCAACATGTTGACTAAGATCTATGATGTTGGATTAGACAGGATTGGGATGAAAAAGTATCACCTTTTCTTTGGGCATCTAGACAACCTACTAGTTGAATAAGGCCACACCATTTCAATTGGTGTTTGGTGTGGAGGCTTGTCCTACTAGTTGAATTTATGTTACCTTCTCACGAGGTATAACACACGCAAGAGGATTAGATGATGAAAAGCATGGAGGAAGAATAGAAAAATTAATGCAATTGGATGAGAGACGTAATCCATTACAAGGTGGAGCAAGATACTAGAAAAAAAAAGACAAAAGGCATGGCATGATTGTCACTTATTGAAGAACAAGAAGTTTGAGGTTTTATGGTGTTACTATATGATTCCAAGTTTTTGCGCCATCTTGGGAAGTTGAATGGTTCCATTGGTTGGGTCCCTAAATCATCTCGTACATTCTTGATTCAGGTGCATGCCAGTTACAAGCGCTGGATGGGAAGATCAACCTAGCACTTCAATGGGAGTAGGCTGAAGCCCTACTATAAATAGTCTTCTTGGTGTTTGTAATAAGGAACCTATTGCCAAACCTTAGTTTAGGATTTCCCTTTAGTCATTTTTTACTTTTCTTGTTTTTCCCTTTCTCATTGTGTTTTTTTAGATTTCCTACCTTGGGCACTCAGTAACCAACATTAATTTTTGAAGGTTGTCATGCAGACAGGACCACACATCATTTTAGTGTGGGGTGGAGTAAGGTGCCAAATTACAGTATGAGTGATGAAGCACCAGGAATGGAATTGTGTTGGAAATGCCTGGGTGAGTGATGGTTGAGATGGCACAAGGAAGCTTATTTGCATGGAAGGAAAGGTGAAAAAGGATGGTTGTGTCAGGGTCCTTTACATCATGGATCCACATACAAGTACTCTCAGGAAGAAGTGCAACAAAAACAACATGAGGTAGGCAAGAGCAAAAATTATGGATAGTAAGTTTCAGCACTATGACAATTGCACAAGAGTCTTCTATCAAGATGGATTGGTTGCATGCCAAGATTGGGGGATTTTCATCATCATTGGTTGGGCATCCTAAGTGAGTTAAGCACACTAAAGTTGGTTTTGTTTTGAAAAACCACATTAAGTGTTGAAGTAACATGGTAGGTGAGGTACACATTTAATGTTAATAATTGGGGCAAAATTATAAATGAAGGTTGGACATTTCATTATTTCTATGCAATAATGAATAAGGAAGATTCTTTTCCTGCAACTAGGGTTTCTAGAGTTATCATGTGAAGAAAAATTTAAAAAGCTAATATGATTGTGACTAGGTTATGGATTGCAAAACGAAGGAGGGAAGTAGTTACACATGGGTGTAGAGAGAGTTGTGGAGAAGTGTTGTCTTGTGAAAATGTTATTCTGGTTAGGGTTTGATAGCTAGGGCATGAGCATTGAAAAGGATGACTTACTTCACAAGTTTGAGATCTGAGCTTATTGGATTTATTGGTAGAGAAGCAGAGCAAGAGAAGATGTTTGAAGTTCCTCAAAGGCTAACCTACAGTCAATGCACCCAAGAAACCAGTTTGCACCTAAGGGCAAGGGAAAGGGAAAACAACAAGAAACTACTGCTAAAAGTAAATGAAGAATGGTATGCAAGAAATGCAGTACCCAGATGGGGTTTTACTTGGAAAAGAATGGGAGTCCCATTTAAGAAAAATGATCAGTAAGCAATTATAACCATCACACAAACATGCAACTGAAAAAGAAATGGTGCTGGAGTTAGTGCGCCAAAAAAACAAGAGGACACCAGAAGGGTTACCCATTTATAGCGATGAAGTAAAAGTGAAGTTGGAGAAGGCAGGATTGTTGTAACACTATGAGTTTCCCTACTTTGGGAAGCCTGAGTGCCTCTATCAGTGGCTGATGTCGCATGCATACATGGAAGACCACTTTCACTTCTTGCGGGGCACAAGATGCACATAACTCCTCAGCTGATTTCAAAATTCACAGGTCTCATCTATGAAGGAGAAAGTATAGATGACGACCTATGTGAAAAGGAATCCATCAAAGAAACCTAGTCGCCATGTATGACATACAAGAAGGGGTCAAGATACTTTGACATCGCAGATATCCTAGACCTGATGATGAGAATGGCCATGCACTTGGTAACCAAAATTAATGACCAAGAAAGATGGACTGCAAGTAAATAAGTCATGGTTAAATGTATATAGGAAAATATCAAGAAGGCACCATCTATAATTTTTCCATGCCTTCATCACAGATGAAATATCAGTAGCACGCAGGAAGGAGATAAGATACTTTTGGCAATGTCCTCTTGACAATTGTTGTTTTCAGAGATTAGGAGTTCTCAGATGCGGCCAAGATAAGTTCATTTGGGAGTACCCAGAGGAAGACCCCTTTGCCCACAAAAGAGGTTTTCAAAAAATATACTTGCGATACATCATGACGACCATTCACAAGGTGCATGCTTAGAGAATTTGGTATATGTGCTTGAGGAATGCATTCAGGGCAGAGTGGAGGATCCCAGAACAACTTGCCAGTGCTCTTACAGAGGGAGAAGTTGAATTTGCAGTATACCAACACTTTTGCATTGGTAGATTTAAGTTGGTTGATGAAACCATGAGCCCATGGTGTAAACTTCCATTCTCCTTCACCACTCAATACTTCCACAGGAGGGGAGTAAACAGATTCAAAGAATCCAAGAAGCTGAAGTTTGACCTTGGAAATATGGATCGAGACCACAGGGAGATGCATAAGAGTTGTTCTACCCCAACAAGCATGTATACATGGAAATGTATACATATCTACATGAAGTTAAATGATGAGACCTATGACTCTACCCTATTGCAAGAAGGTTCTGTGGCGACGTGTATACCTTCGCATAAGGCCTAAGTTTGAGAAGGGTGACTTATCTTGAAAATGATGTATCTATACCTAAAGACCCACACAGTCGTAAGTAGAAAGAAGACCACACCCAAGAAAGAAGGAGACAGAAAGAGATGAATAAAAAGGTACCAAGTGTACAAGGTACACTAACGGTGGGTGTGTCAGAAATAAGTGCTAGGACAAGTATCTACATGCGCAGAAAGAAGTATCCAGTCAAGGAGAAGACACTAGAACTAGAAAATCCTATAACTAAGGAGGAGTCATCGGAGAAGGAGGAAGAGAAAGCATAATCTCCTATATGGGAATCCCCAGTTAGGAAGAAATAGAAGATGATGGAGGAGATGGATTCAGAGGACACTAGAGAGCTTGGAGATCCTACAAGGGTGAATAGGGATGATGATGAAGAAGATGAACCTGAAGGAGACCAAGAACCACTTGTTTTCAGCGTACATGATTCAGAAGAAGAAGGACAAAGATGAGAAGAATGATTATCACTTTGTTCATGAAGGAAGGGAAGCCAGGAGGAGGAGGTACCCTTAGGACATGGGAGGAAGTGAAGAAGTTAGCACGAAGAATCAAAGGACTCCAAGCCTCATAAAGGATGAGTAGAAAAGAAGGCAACATAAGAAAGAAGTAGAGAAAATCATTGAGGACCTTGGTAGTGCAAGAGTTGGAGCACAACGCTGAATATAGTGATGAATGAAGAAAAATAAGGAGAGTGTAGGGAAAGATCACAGCACTGGAGGCCCCAGTTTAATGATAACTATTTCCTAAGGGCACGTGCACATAGGAGGAAAAGCGTGTAGAGATCAATAGAGGCCAAGGATGGGTTATATTGATGACCCCAACAAGGTGTTGCACGTGCATGGTTTCAAAGCACAGTTCCAACAGAAGAAACTCTTGGTAATGACAGTCTTTTGATGACGGAAGGTGCATACCCTTGGACAAGGAAGATGATTTCTTGGGCATTTGAGTCCCACATTAGACGAGCCATGGAATTTGAAGTAAGCCAAGGAGAAATAATGAAGGTGCCAGAGTCAAAAGGAGACAACCCCTTGGTGAATTCCCAACAAGCTTTCGGATGATTCAGATATGCAATGCACTCAAAAAAGTTTCGGTTGAGGTAGAATCTAGGCTCTTCGGGAGAAACGACAGAGTTAAATTTCTAGAGGTAGAACTAGAGAAGAAAGAAGAAGAGCTAGTTGACAAGAACAAAGGATCTGAAGCAAGAAGAGTTGGTCAGTGCCCAACTAAAGCATGAGTTAAATGATGAGAAGGAAAAGGTGTACACGAGGTGTATAAAAAGGTAGAATCCATCACAGATGCCATTATGTTGAAGCATTCAGACCTAGCACCACCCACGCATAAAAGTATGGATCTACCCTAGAGTTCCTAGAGGACTTAACATGTATCCTCACCATGGAAGGAACCACTGGCCTTAGAATCCATGGAAGAAGTAGTAGTGCAACTAGAGAAGGAAGACAAATTGAAGGTTGTAGAAATTATTTCTGAGTACAAGAAAAGTTCTTGCTGATGTAAAATTGCTACCCAAGTTACTGAGGCCACATATGACAAACTATGCATCGATAGAGATAGAGTGGCGAGTATTTTGGTCGCCACTCATGAGGCAGAGCTCAAGGAATTCCAAGAGAATAACAAAGGGAATAGATCGCAGAGTAGGAGTGGATCTTAGCTGAGGTTGAGAAGAAGTTAGAAGCTATTGAAACCTTACGAGGTTTAATTAAAAACTAGAACTGAAGGAGTTGTACCCACATATCACTCGAAGGATGGATGCGCTTGAGGATTTGGGAAAGAAATTGGAAGGGATGGTTGAAGGAATGAATACTCAAGGAGATGGACTAAGATTTGAAGAGGTGAAGTGCCCTAGTCAGACAAAATTTGTCTACAGATCTACAGAATGAAGGTTCATACTCTGGAATAAGTTAGAGGCAGACTTGAAGGAAGATTTCCCTCTCCTCTTGTAGAAGTAATCATATTTTCCCCATTATTTCATTCTTCCTCAAATTCTTCATTCCTTTATTCTTTCTCAAAACTATTAAATCTATTGTAATTTTTTTCTTTGAAGAAGTGTTCCCAAGGACAGAGAACAGGTAATTTATGGGGGGATGTTGGGCCCCTAAAATATTTGACTAAGTACAAAAAGGTGCATGAGCATGCAAGGCCTAAGTTAAGGGGTGGGTGCATAAGGAGAAGGTGTGCAAGGTAGGGTTCTAGGAGGGTTTTAGAAGGACTCGTGATACTTGCTCACAAAACAAGGTCTCAAGACTTATCCATAATTTGTGTATCACGTAGGACATGAGAAAAGCATGACCTTCCTACACATGATGAATGGATAAGGTGCCTTCATGACAATAGGTTAGCCTAGGAAGGAATATACTCTGCGTTAGAAGCTTCTAGAAGACCATCATGGCAAGGAATGGAGAGCTCAAGCCTGGAGGATCATGCTCCCATGGAGGACCACATTGGGAAATTTGGCGCCATATCTGAAGCCACAGAAAGGTGGGTTGGAAGTTCAAGAGGCCTATAAATACAAGAACCCATAGAAGAAAAGAGGGGGAGATCAATAAAGAGTGGAGATATGTAGAAACGTTGTAATGAGTTGTATTGGATTGGGTAGATAAAATATAGGAGAAGGATGCATCAAGAGGCTTGGGATTGTAAATTTTCTTTTTGAGAGCTAAGGGATGCAAATCGAATTATGATGTATGACTTCGGTCTATTATACTGCGATTTTCTGTAATGGATCTAATGGATGTAATGAGGCTACCAACTTATTTGAATATGCTCATTAATGATTTTGGTCCATACATATATCTTCATACTTCTGTTTCATGTATGTTTATGGAATGAGTATGAATCCTTATGTATTTTCCTTTCTATTTTGGTTCAATCCTATAATTTTTTAAGTATCTTTCTATATGGAATGACTGCATTGGTCTAGAAGCCTTCCTGAGCTCTATGATGATTACATGTCTCATTTCCTCTCACTCTCCTTAAGTTCTAATCATAGATGATGTTTCGCACTAAACTCACATAAAGGAGAGACTTAGTGCCTACACATGCCTCAAGTGAGTGCCCAGTGCCCATTGGGTGATATGCCGGTGTGCATGGGATTCCCTTATTCTTTGGTTTGTGTAAAATTGACTACAGAATTCAAAATTACCAATAAACTCACCCCCTTGAATTGTAATGGTGTCATCTTTCAAAACTCCAATAGGTGTTGATTTAGTACTATTTACCATGAACACCACATTTGAAGATGGCTGTAATGGTTGTCTCCCCATCTATATCCATGCATGTAAAGTGAGTACATTCACTTTTGTTCTTGTATCAATCACAATGTTACTCAAAATCCTCCCATCAAAAATGACATTCAACGTAATCTCTTTATCATAATCAATACTATGGGGAGGCAATTTGACATGAAAATTATGTCTCCTGCACTCTCCCTCAGCATGTGGTACCTTCTCTCTCATCCATTCCCCTAACAAAAAAATGATGTTCTCTTGGAGTAGTAACTTAAAAACCTCCTTAATGTCATCTACATCTATCTGGGGTAGCACAGCTGAATTTTCTTGTTTTATCTTCCACGACTACTTCTTCAAGCATTGTATCTCACCTTTCAGGTTCCTAATAACCTCCATAAATTTTTGATACACTTCCTTTTGATGTGTAGGTTTGGGATACTTTGTATTGATAACATCATATTTTTTAATAACATGATTATTTTTCGGGACCTCACAGGTGCGCGCAAATTGAGCATGAGTAGTCACTAACAAAGGTATCATATTAGGATCAGTTGCTAATGTGGGTATCCACTGATCTCCCAGAGTGCATTGTACTCTAACCATCCCCATGCCCTTATCCTACTTATGATTCTTGCTCAAGTTCTCATACAAATCTGGGAACTCATCATAATTATGGTTCTTTCACCAAAAGGAGAAAACAATGTTCTGAGGGCATTCACACCTATAATGATCAGGAAATCTGCATGTATAATAGGTTCTAGGGGGAACTTACTTCTTCCACACCTACGACCTCAGCCTCTAAATGCTCCATGGTAGCCTCTTCCTTGACCACCTCTATCAGAACACCCTTCATTATTATTATGATTCTAACCTCGATTATCACTTCGCTCCTTGGAATTGTTTGCAACATTGGTCTGTAGCACACCCATATCAATTTCTTCATGAATTTGATCAATCAACCTACATATCTAAGTTTCATGATTGTGTGATTTTCAAATCTTACAGTAATTGGACATGTTCTTCTTGATGGTGTACTATAGCAAAAGACACATGTTTCACCAAAATGTTGCATATAAAATAAATAATAGGTAAAGGAAAGGAGGAATACCTATGATAGTGGAAGAATTTTGCGTACCGTCAAATTTTGACCAAGATGATTGTGAATAACTTCTCTTTCGCTAGGAGGAACAACTTGTAGAAGCAACATAATACCACCAAATAATATTAAGCAACATATGACAGTGGACTGTCAAAGCATATGTTAGCTCCAGGAAGAGTGTAACTTCCTATAAAGGTTGTCAATCCATTATTTTTAACAATTTAATGCAAGGAAAGAGCATAAAAAATGAATCCTACTATAGTTAATATGATTTAGGTATCTCATATAAGACACAATAAGAAAATATAATCTAACAGGTAAGTTGTGTTTAAATCAGGAGGGTTGGTAGGTTGGTTTGGGCTTGCAAGTGTAGCAGAGGCTTTTAAGGAAGTCTAGGTGATATTATGAGTAGTTTTGAAAGGTTTTGGGAGTGTAAATTATCTTGTTGGTTTAGATAAAATTACCAGTCACAGAGACCGATATCGGTTAGGTGACTGATTCCGGTAATTGGTAAAGAGTCGATGGCAATAGGGGAAATTGGCTAAAAGAGTTAAGATGGGTTGGTTGGAAGCTCTCTGTGATTACACAAAGAGTGAGGGAGGCTTGGGTGAGGTCATTAGATTTTAAGAAGACTCAGAGGTGATAAAATGGTTGTTTGGGAAAGGTATAAATGTTCTTTGGGACGATGGTTGGATGGAGGTGTTGTGGGAAAGATCCATATATGGTAGAGGGTAAAATGAAATAGATAACTAATAAATAACTAATCTATCAAAATTAATGACAAATAAGAAACATACTTACTTTTGAAATGGAGATGAATAGCATGAGGTGGTGATGGTTACAATAAAAAGTGGTCTTAAACAAATGCAACAGAAGTAGGAAGGCATGATGCTTCCCTATGAGTGCATAAGAGCTCTCAATTGATTTTTTGATGAATGGTGTGGTTTATGAATGATGTAATGGCCTTTGGTGTATCATAAGGTCATTGGAAAACTTAATAGTAAGGATGCAAGGATGAAAAATCTAGAACTCCAAGATTCATGAACATGAGCAAAGAGTTGGATTTCCTTATTTAAGGAAACCAATGGTGGTTAGGTGACTGACACTAGCCGAGGAATAACCAACATCAGTTAGGGAGAAAAGGTCATACTTTTCCAAAAATATCCTTTTCTTCCCAATTTTGGCATGATTCATAATTGATTTCGGGTCAAGAGTGTGGAATAACGCTAAATGGAGTAGGAAGTTGGTTAGAGGAATAATAGGAAATTAAGGTTAGGGTTAGAATGAGTCCTAGTTAGTTAAGGGGAGTGGGGACTTTGTCTAGGATAATTAATAGACTTGGAAGGGGTCAATGGTGAAGTGGAGGGATGGGTTGGCTAGGCTAGGTGGAAATTAATTTAATTTAGGTAATTAAATTAATAATGATTTGAGCAAGGGTCATGGTTAGGTGTATGTTGAATTAATTAATTGGAAGGGGCTAGAAGGGTTGTGACCCAATTTTGGTGTCTACATTTGCCCCTTTTTATCATGTACCTTGTATAGATAAACAATGATGAAAAAAACAAGAGGTGGTTTCCCCAGGTATGGGTGAAGGTTAGGTTACCCAAGGTATGGGTGGAGGTGATCCCCCTCAAACTAGGAATTAATGAAGTAGCGGGAAGAATTGATGATGAGAAAAGTGGTAAGGTGTGGGTATAGGTAATGTTGATAATGGTTTGGGTAATAGGTGGGGGAATTCAAATGCACACACACACACACACATGTAGAATGAAATAAGGCACCAGGTTGAAGAGTGTGTGACCTCTACATTGTGAAAGGTTGATGTGGTCCAGGTATCCGAGGTATAGGATATTGTCCTAGAAACACAATGAGGCTAGGTGAGGTATGGGCATTAGGTGGGTTCTAAAGCACCAAAAGGTTTGGTATGATCAAGCTAAACATCATGGAATAATGCAAGGCAAGGTCAGTAGGCTAAACAATACAAGTAGCATTATCATAAGGTACATCGAGTAAGATAATTCGAGTGTCAAATGGTCGGGTATGGGTTGGGTGTAGAGGTAAGGCTAGGGGTAAGGCTGAGGTGCAGGTAAAAATGTTTCCCTCAGTATAATTAGGGAGACAACTAGGAAAGTGGGGATTTTAGGTGAGGCCATAGATTGGTGTTAAGGTTGTGGCAGAAAGAAAATGGCCTCCTGCGGTAAAACTTTGGGCAAATTAGGAAAGATGGTTTATTTAGGGTGACCGGTACCAGTTGAGATGTAACTAATGCCAACAAGGGAGACTAATTATAGTCTCATAGGGCACAATATGACCGATTTTGGTTGACTTGTCAATGGGTTAAAAGTAAAAATCTGAGTTAGAATTGTAACTTTTTGAAAATGACAATAAGAGAGATAAATTTGTGGAGAAATTTTCATAGTTGTCCTTGTGAGTGTGTTGGTAAGAGGGTAGTGGGTGGTGGAGTGGAGCTGGTGGGGCCATGAGAACTATTTGAGTGATTTAATTGGGTGAGAAATTGAAGGTGGATTGAGACATGGCAGAGGTAAGGAGAGGGTGTAAGTGGAGGGCATATTCCTATTCCTGAGATCCCACCATAGAGGTGGCATCAAGTAGAGGTAATATTCGAGTGCCATTGTTATTTTTGGTTTAAAATAAGGTAGAAAAATGAATAATTTGGATTTTAAAATGGAATTGAAATTTTGGTGAAAATTGGGTGAAATGGGGTATGGGGAGAGTAAAATTTAATCTAATTAGGTGGTAAATTGAATAAAAAGGAAAATTAGGGTGACTTGGGTGGGTGGGTTGGGGGTTTTAGTTAGTTTTTTGAAAATTGGTATGTGGGGTTTGGTCCTAGGGATGAACCAGTGACCGACGTTGGTCAGCTATCGGTCAATGTCGGTGGGTCTACTAGCATCAGTTGGGGTGACCGATACTGGTCATTGTGAAAAGTGACATATTTTTTGGTGAAGGGTAAATTGGGGAGTTTGTAAGTTAGGGGAAGGTTGGGTAAGTTTTGTGGCATAATAATGGGTGGGTTTAGGATAGGGAAGGATGGGTTAAAGCTAAGCAAGGGTGAATGGGGAGAAATGGGAAAATGCATGGACAAAGAAAATATATAGGTCAACAGTGGAGAATGGGTACAAGGTGGATGAGGTTAGTTAGGACAAATAGATGAAGGGGGAAATATATTAAACAAATAAAGTGTAAATCTATAAATGTGTAGGTTAGGTAGAATGGATGTCAAGAAAGCAAGTTGGGTAAAAGTGGGTAGGCTAGGAAAGGTGTAGATAGGTATTATACTAGTTACAATTGAATACATGGTCAAAAGGGCCAATTTATTTACATGTGTGAATGTTGATGATGTAGGCAAGACATCAGTTGACTATGTGAGATTGGCTGCTACATCTATTAGTGCAAATGAGACCCAACGTCACTAAGAATGATTGGGATCATAAGAGTGATGTCGAGCTATGTTTCATTAGGTGGTATAGAAGGATAGTCTGAGATCACATCATGATGATTGCACTCATTGACATATGGGATCCAATGACCAACACATTCCACTTACCGATGGGAGAGATGATGATCACTCTAGAAGACTTCTACAAGATCTTTAGGCTACATATTTTTGGGGAGCCTTTATATCAAATATATTCAAATTCAGCATTTTATCCTATGGTTACAGTGTTTGGAGAGGTCATGGGAGCTTTATATTATCATATTGCAAGCATTATCTATGGAGATATGTATGCCACACACCCATAGAAGACAAGATTAATGGTGTTGATGATGGTGGGGATTGCCTGTTTTGCACTCCCAAACTCAGAGGATGGGAGATTTCCATGGGCAATAATGGGAGTGTTGGAGGACATGATTGAGGAGAGATTCTATTTTACATGGGCACTAACATACATGATACAACTTTACAGAGAGTTTTGGGCCTATAGGAGGATTCGGTGGTTTTTTGTGTGTTACACCTATATTCTTCATTGTTGGGCTTACGAGCACATAGTGTTTCTATGACCACCAAGCCTTCCACAATAGGATTGGTTCAGAGGTGGGTACCGATAGGAGCACATCCTAGGGTGGATGAGGCATCATGAGATGTGACATATTTTTTGGAAAGGAAACCTAGGTCTCATGTGAGAGAATGCACAATACTAGAATCCACTAGCAACCTCAAAATATGGAGGGCTTAAGGAGCCTCATATGTGGATGTAGATCTGTGGGCACCAAGAAGAGAGATGTGTGATAATGCCTCCAAAAAATCAAATATATATGATTAGATCAATATATATGGGGGTTTCCCAGATAATTTCGATTCTAAGAAGCTGTGAACTCCCTTGGAGGATGTCAACCCACATGTCTAGAAAGATGGAAGTAAATGATAAGCTTTAGATAACATGGATTACATAAATAAATTGATATATGTCAGAAAGTGAAAATACCAATAAAGAAACTAATGAATTAATCAAAGAAAACCAATCTTATGTGAACAAGCAACAATTTTGAGGCCGAATATGCTAAGAAATGGATTTGTCAAAATAACCATAGAAGACTTTTCGGGAGATGGATGTGTTAAAAGAACGTGCTAAGAGGTGGATTTTCTAAACACACTACAAAGGCATGAGTATGGCATAAAAATGGAAATAAAGAAAATGAGAAGCTATAACACCAAAGGTTCAATATGATTTCCAAAACTTGATTGAAAGAAGGGAAGAAGGCATGTATATATAATCTGAGGAGGGGGTAAATTGAGGGATGTTAGGTAACCCTGATTAAAATACATGATTTGAATGAAAATATATTTGATATGGATTGGATTTGATTGAGCGAGGCTCATGGTTTGAATTATTAGGTAAAATACAAAGGATGTGATGTTGAGTGGGGAGCATGATTGAAAAATTTAGGTGTAATAGTGAATCCCTTGTGGATTATTTTGCATTATTGCATTTATGAGTGGGATTTTGTATCTTAAATGTTTTTGGGGTTTATAATTATTCAATTCATGGGTGGGGTTCATGAATGGAATAATTTTGGAATATTGATTATTAGGTGAGGTGATGTAAAATATTAATGTTCAAAAGGGTTTATATGGAGCCCATTAAAAAATAATGATTATTAGGAATTACAAAGAATTAATCGAGTGATTAAAGAAATGTGTATTGTTGGTGGGAATGGTATTTTTTCAAATTAGGGGGAAAAGGGAATTAAGAGGGTAAGTGTAATGAAGGAGAGAAAATGTGGGGTGAAGGAGTGGATCTGCGCTAAAAACTGGTGTCTAGATTTGATCCATTTTTTTGAGTGGTTTGCGATAACAATCCATTGAAAAAAATGATGAAATGATTTAGTGTCCCCCCTTAAATGTGGGATAGACGAACTATGGGACGAAAATCATGATTTTGACATAGATAGATGGTAAAGATCGGATGGGTGAAGAAAATATGGACAAGATACATAACTAAGGTAGGATTCCCTCGGTAAAAAGGATAGCAAGAACAATGAAAAACATGGCGATGAATCGAATATCACATCAATAGAGGACAATTGCGTTGTCAATGAAGACAGGGGACAATGTTTGATGGACCGTTACGTGGGTAAAAACCATTGTAGTATGGATGTAAACCATGATGACTAATGGGTCATAGGGCAACATACAAGTATGCACAACTGAATGTGAAAGGTATGCAAAATCCTTCATGTGCGAGGAATCGAATGAAAAATCATGAGTCTACAAAAGGGATGAAGATGACGATAATGATGCCCTCACACAGGGCATGAAAGTTAAAAAGTGGAAGATTAATGCGTAAATAAAATTTCCCAAAGGGGGAATGGTTATGGCCATAAAGGTGGACATTTTGAGTAGACTACATAGAATTGTGAGATAAAATTCACCAAAATGGGTAAGTGAATAGTGTTAAAGAGATATCTCCTAAAGAAGAAAATATTCATAGAAAAAACTTTGGTTCATGGAAATGGGGGAAATATTATGATCGATGGTCGTGCATGAATGAAAAAACATTGGAATTGACCGTGAATGTTAGGTGTGAGGATGTGTTGAGGGATGTAATGAGTAAGAGTGGAAAACAAGGAATGAACATGAGGAGTGGTTGATTATGAGAAGATTAAGAAAGGTCAAAGGTGAAGGAGACAAGAACATGGAATAAGAGAGAGGGATGATGGAGGAGGAAAAAAGGAATGAAAAGGGAGGAAGAATATAAGGGAAGGAACGATGAACAGGAATGGAGAAAACAAGAAAATGACATAGCAAACGATGAAATTATGAAAAAGGGAGAGATTTATTCAAAATTAAGGGAGTGAAGAATGGTGAAGCATATGAAGGGAGAGAATTGATGGAAAATGAAAGAGATGATAAAGTGGAGAATATTGAAGGGCCTAGGTTACCGTGAGGAAAACTAAGGTAAAAAATATGGAACTGACCGCATGGAAATGCATGTGGATGGTGGGATGATAAAACATATGGGATAACACTTAAGAGCCAAGTTATCAATGGGGAGGTAAGAGGGAAATTCAAAGTAAAAAGTAGATGAAGATGACACAGAGGAAGTGAAATAAGATAAGGAGTAGAAAGGAGGAGAGGAAAATGGAGAAAATTATGTATAAGGAAGGGAACCAAGAACGGAGATATTTGGTAAAGAGTGAGTAGTATAAGGATGTAAAGAGAAGCTAGAGGGGAGGAATGACACAAATTGGAAAAGATATGGAGATTCGTGAGATGAGGATAATTTTATGATGATAAAATAGAGAGAGGGTGTATGATGAAGACAACAAAGAAATTGTCAAGGAATAATGGAAGATGGAGAGGTGGCAAAGAAAAGGAGAGGAAGGTATAGGAGAGACAATGCCAACAAGGGGACGTTCAGAGAAATCCACCAATAATGATCATTAGAGAAGTATGGGAGGAAAGGTGATAATAGGAAGAAAGTAAAAAAGGAATGGAAGAGGGAACCTCAATGAAAGGATGTTAGGAGAATTCCCTCAATAATGACCAAAGGGCACAGAGGAAGGAAGGAGTGAAGATAGAATGGATGAGGTCAAACATAAGGAATGAGGCCGTGTAGAATAGGGATGAGTGATTTTTAGGAGAATTCCACCGATAATTATTACATGGAAGATGATGATGAAATAATGTTAGGTGAATATTAACAATGATGGTGGGTAATCATGGGGGTAGATACAAGTTGTGCAAAGATGAAGGCGAGGAGAGGTTGTAGTTGATGAGGATGAACAAGGTAAATATGAATAAACAAGACATGAAATGAAGTGGGAAAAAATGGTTAAGTGAGATTATAAAGCGAGGGATGATGGAGATAAAAATTGGAAAAACAAGAGGTGCTATTTGCGAGAATGGAAGAGGATGTGAGAATATGTGATGATGGGGAATGATGAGAAAATTTGGATAGTGATGATGTGGAGTGATGGGAAAGTGTAAGATGACAAATCATCCTTAAGAGGAACTCTTAAGTAATATCGCCAAACCGAAAAAGAAGAAGAATGATGAGAGGAAGTAAGTGATTGACAGAGTTGATGAGAAGAGGGTATGAAAAGATGGACTGAAGGGGAATACTGAAGTAAATTTTCCATACTATAAAATTTTGTAAGTAATATGACCAAGAAGAAGAAAAATTCTAGGAAGGATGAGAAAAGAGTGAGTGGTGTATGCCAAAATGGAACAAGAGGTGAAAGGAGGTGAGAACAACGTGATAACAAGGAAAAAAGGAGTTTGACATGAATATATTGAGAAATATATGCAGTGTAGATGGAGAGTGTAAGGGAAATCCTTAATTAGGATTCTTGCATTATGAGAGTGATGACGCAAGAATGTTAAGCAGAAGAGGAAAAGCAAAAATTTGGGAGGAAATGAAAGGAAGGCACACAAAATGTTAAAAGTGGACAACAAGGTGAGAAGGATGATGTGGGGATAAGTGGTGATGAGTGGAAATGAGGAGCGAAGAGAAATGGATGAAAAAAATTTTTGATCATGATGGGGGATAAGAAGTTGTAGGATAATGAACTCTCCTTGAAAGGGATCCTAAAGTTGGATTTGCAAACTGTAATGGAGATCAAGTAAATTTCCTAAACTAAAAATTTTATTTATGAGAGCATTCATGGATATTATGGATGGATATAGAATTCGTGGTGTTAAATTTGATGTGATTTTGATAAAAGATGACCTTGATGATATAAACAAACATAATCATAGCAAGGAGGATACATGGAAACCATGCTTCGAACTAGATTGGGGGAAAACAAGAAAGGGTAACACTCAAGGCATTTCACTTGCAGCCAACAGTAGGTGTTGACATATAACCAAAGATAGTTAGTTATACCAAAATACCATGAAGGAAATATGAATATCATATGCTAATAAAGCTAATGTTGTCACGACAAATGGGTTAGAGACGTAACTTGTTCACAAGAAGAGGGTTATTCATAGGTGGTTATTCCTAGGACTATGCCCTAGCTCTGGGAAGGGGGAGGATGCAGATTGATCAATGTAGGAAGTCTACAATGTATATAAGAAATTTGATCAATGTGGGAAGCTTTCTTAGGATGCTATTATAATATAAGGTTAATCAATGTGGAAAACCTTTGCTGCTATGAAACAATATAGTAGTCATCCTTCGAGGGTATGGTCTAATTTTAGCTTTTTCATTTGGAATTTGTTCCTTTTGACTTTTTATTTGGTTTTAAATGGCAAGCTGATATATGCATGATAGTTGTCCTTCAAGGAATCAGTCTATTTTTATGTTATATGCTTTTGTGAACAATTGTCCTTCAAGGGATCAATTTGTTTTTTTGGATAAGATGGCATGAGATAGGAGCATCCATACTTTGAATTTTCTTTTATGTTTTTGATGGGGAAGAGTTGGGTATAGCTCGGTAGACCAGTTAAGAGGGGATGACAATTGTATAAGAGACATCCTTGGCCTCTTTTGTGTTATTTCAATAAGAAAATGAGAGGTTGATGGATGTAATGATCGCAGATTTCCCACCAAAATAAGGAGAACCTATCCATAAGGAAAATGGTATGGATATAGCTATGGTGCCCATATTTAAGGTCATGACTAGGAAAGTGATAGAAGACCACATAATTCTATATCATTACAATGACAGATGGAAGGGGTTCATGATGGAGGAATGATCTAAAGGTTTCACTAAGAGCTCATTGGTAGATATGCTAAAAGTATAATGGATGCAAGTGAAACTGCATTAAGAGGTTTAGTCTCTAGTTTACCAATAAGGGAAGGAAAATGATAGGGCCTAGACCCATACAAGAGTGTGATCGAAATAGAGGATAAAGCCTTAGGGGAAGAAAATAGGATACAATCTGATATAGATGAGTGAAGATAAAAATTGTGCATTGTCCTTAAGGAAGCGAAGAAAATATGTGCCCCCTAATGAGGCAAAAAAATGGCCACAAAGTGGACTTTGAGATAAGAGCATGGCCACATGTGTGGAATTTGGAATAAATATGGCACCCCCAAAGGAAGGGACATGTATGGCCGCAATGGTGGACTTTTCTGAAGATGGAAATATGGTCCCTCAATGGAAGGACAAACATGGCCACAAAAGTGGGCTTACGATGAAAAAGATGGTGCACCCAAGAGACACAAATATGGCCATAAAGGTGGACTTTGATGAAAAATATGGTGCCCCAAAGAGACACAAGCATGGCCAAAAAGGTGGACTTTGATGTAAAAGATGGTGTCCCAAAGAGACACAAACATGGACACAAAGGTGGACTTTGATGAAAAAAATGGAAATATGGTCCCTCAACGGAAGGACAAACATGGCCACAAAGGTGGACTTTGGATTAAAAAATATGGATATATGGTGCCTCAAAGGAGGCACAAGTATGGCCAAAAAGGTGGACTTTGATGAAGATGGAGGTAAAAACATGGCCATAATGGTGGACTTTGGATAAAAAATATGGAGATATGGTGCCTCAAAGGAGGCACGAGTATGGTCACAAAGGTGGACTTTGATGAAGGAAAGATGGTGCCTCAAAAGAGGCACAAATATGGCCACAAAGGTGGACTTTGATGAAAATAAATGGTCCCTCAATAGAAAGACAAATATGGCCTTAAAGGAGGACTTTGATGGAAATAAATGGAAATATGGTCCCTCAACGGAAGGAAAAACATGGCCACAACAGTGGACTTGAGATGAAGATTTGGATAGTATTAATTTAGATTGGATGGATTGGGATGACGTAAATAAAACAATGTCAATGAGTGAATTACCCCAGCGTCAAGGGAGTTATTTAGATATTTTATATAGATGATATGCTCAAGGTCGAGGGAAGGTTGCTCCCCCAATGAATTAGATGTGGATGAGTTAAAGGATGTCAAAAGAGTTTAGATGAGATTGTTTTGGATTTAGATGGGATAAACAGTCAGAGACCACAAGGGTGGTTGGAAAAATAAACAGTATTGATGAACAATGAAGGACCTTCCTTGGGAGGAGTGGCATGTGCAGGAGGTATGTTAAAGGATGATATGGATAGAGGAATCATGGGAAACCCAATGGATGGAATATGAATTGGATTAAATGTAGATGGGGAAGCATGTTCCCCATGAATGAGGAAATCATAATTCTCAATAAGGTTATGGATGGTTGTTTGAAAGGCCTTACAATGTTCAATCTCATGGCCCGGGGTATGATGATAAGTGCACAACTGTAGTTGGGTATTAAACCAAAATTGGATTTTGACTATAGTGATTAAAACCTTTAATGGGAGGAAGCATGATGGTAGATATTCGTACTAAACGTCGAAGGATGTTTCTGCGTAGGACCCAATCAAAAGTTTCATAGGGAAGGTAACTGCTTATGAGTTTTAATAGAATATTTTCTCTTAGAGTGAGGCGAAGGAGTGTGAGTGTAGATCGGATGAGGTGAATCAGATATCTGTGAAAGATGGATCAAATTTTATTGAGAGGATTGGTTAGATTGTTTCGATTGCAGATTTATTGTTGAGGATTGGATTGTTAGGGAGACCACAAGGGTGATTCGGATTTAGGTGAGAATTTATTGGAGGATCGGATTGTTTAGATTTGGATTTATCATTGCAAGGTGTATTAGGTGAAGGGACTAGCCTTAAAATATATGTTGTAAAATTGGATTGCTGAAAAGAGGGAAGACATGACTTCCTACGAGGATGCGCAGGAGAATTTCAGGGTTATTTACCATGAGCCTTAGATTTTGATCGAGAAGATTTACCCTTGGCAAGGATGATAATAGTCTCAAATAGAGGATTTTATGGTGGCTGGTGTAGGGGTAAATAATGATGACAGAAAGAGTTGTTTGTATGATACGATTAATAAGGTATATGTGAAATGTGAATTTTTTAGGTTTTGGATTGGCCAATGTGGAAGTAGCTAATTTTGTAGAGGGATAACAAATCCCACTTGTGTTTGTCTCAGGTGGAGTTATTTTCTCCACGACTGTTTCAAGAGGTATCTTTGATAGGGTTTTAGATCGAGAGGATATGGTTAGTGTGATAGAAGGATTAGGTGAAGAACATTGAGATAAAACGGGTGATGTAGTCGTGGGCCAAGGATATAGGTATAGATGATGAATATGTCAAGGTAGGCGTAAGTGGATTTGTTGATTGTGAAAAGCATATGGGGGTATTTGGGATTGATAGGGGAGGTAGGTGTAATTGGGATATTTGGAAGATGTATGTGATGTGGTGATGGGAATGTTTGATGAATATGTGGTTAAGGGGTTGGATATGACAGGTTGGGGCACAATAGGTGTGGATGAAGTAGGTATACATAGTCGAAGTCGATGTGGATTTGGTAAAGGTAGTTAGTGTTGTTGGTACAGAAAAAAGTGGGGAAGGAGGAACTGGGATTGGCTCTAATGATCGTATAATGGGTAAAGGTGGAATTGATGTAGGTAAGGTATTCAGACCTATAGCAAGGGGATGTGGTAACCGATGGTGTAGACATGATAGGTAATGCAACAAATGCAGGAGTAATATCGGGTGTAGAAGTAGGTGGGAATGGTTGATTCATAAATGTTTTGAATGGGGTTGATGGTGTAGTTAGGGTTGCAAAGGTACATGCAGTATAAATGAGTTTAGTTGGGATGGTTGTAGAGATGACTGATTTGGGTGTAGTAATAAGTTTGTTTGATGTAAATGTGGGTGAAGGAATAGATGTGAGAGGTGTATGAATATGTATGTATGTTAATGGGGCTGAAATAGGTGCCAAGGATGAATCGGATGTGATAGATTAGCGCATGGTCGAAGTGGATGACGTAGATGGTTTAGTAAAATTTGATGTGGATGTGATAAGGGTAGGAGAAGGTGTAGGTTCAGGACAAGTAGTAAAATTTGATATGGGTGTGATAGTTATAGATATGATAGGTTCTTAATAAGGGGTGGGAACAATTTATAAGGTCGGAACATGTGGATTTGTCGATGAGATGATATCTTGGTTAACAGTGTCAATTGTGTAAGCATTTGATAGTTGAGATGTAAAAGGGGTGGCTGATTTGTTGGCGGTTGATTAGAATAAGGTTACGTAATTTTTGTTAAGGGGTAGGCTAGGTGAAGTGGTGGAGTTATCTGATTTGGATATCCCCGTGATTTATGAGTTTTTGGAAATATGATCTTTGAAAGAATGAAATTTCTCAATTTCATGACCTTTGATTTGATTATATTTACAATAGTGGGCTTCGTGATACCAAATAGACTTGGCTTGCGAGTTGTCCAAGGGTCGTATGGGAGGAAGTTGGATGGATTTTATGGCCATCAACTTGTCAAATACTAAACTATATGATTATCCTAAGGGAATGTAGTTTGTTTTTGGTTGAGGGGTTCATTGTTGAGGCCATGTGCTAGATGTAGGTGTGGATGAGGGCTTGATGACCATGGCATTGGCCGCACCCTTAAATGTGTCGTTATGTGTGGATGCTTTAGTAGATTTTATTTTAGGTTTGGTTGAACTTAGTTTAAGATGACCTTGCTCAATAGGATGGGTTTTGAGTTTGCGAGCCATGGTGAAGGCTTTGTCAAAGGTTCAAAATGATTGGATTTGCAAGGTAGATTATATATGTTTTACACATGAATGTAAAAATATTTCAATGAGTTTGGTTTGTGGAAGAGAAAGGACAATTGGTTTAAAATGCCACGACATCGTGTGGTAAAGTCGACGATGGGATCGTCTTCAAATTTTCGGATGGTGTATAGGTCAATGATAGTGATTTTGTGTGCAATATTGATTGAAAAGTGTTATAAAAAAACAACTATGCTAATTGAGTAAAGGAAAACATATAATATTCTGGGATATTGTTGTACTAGTCCAACACGAGACCAAACAAGGACATGGGGAAAGTGCAAAGTGGTAGATCTTGATTATGTGTAATAAGACAACATGCATGTTTAAATACATGGTGATGTTGTTGGGGATATTTCTTACTGTTGAACTTGATAAAATCATGAAGTTTCCAATGATGAGGGTAAGGTTTGATAGGAACCAACAATTGAATCAGTTCATTGTATATTTTTTTATATGATAAGGTATGCTTGGGTGCCAAGGTAGCAGCTTCCAAACTAGCCAATCTATTCATAAGATCATGAATAGGATCATTTGATGTGATGTTAGGTTTATATTGGATTGGTTGTGTGGTTTGAAATGTAGCTATATAAGGTGAATGATACATTTGTGGATATATAGGTGTTTAGGGAATTGTCTGATAATGTGGTTGATAAAATTATGGGTGGGATGTTTTCATAATTGTTTGATAAGGATTAACATATGTCATTGGTTAAGATCGGATATGTTATTGCGATGATTGGTGTTGAGAAATAGGGATGTGATGTGATCATTGAAGTTAGGTAGGTTTTTGTGGTAAATGATAAGTATGAATATGAATGTTACGAGATTGAGATTGTTGGAGAATACAATGAGTAAGAATGTAAGTGTGAAGAGGTTTATATGGTTGGAGAGGCATATTAGTGGTTCACCAATAATTTGTGTACATTTGAGAAAAAATGATGAGGTAAAGGTGAGGAGGAATACCTATAAAATGAAGGTGCAAGGTAGAATGCAGGTGTTCTGATTTCCTGATCCAATGTTGATTACGAGAACTTCCTTTTTGCTAGGAGGAACTACTTGTGAATGTAAAACAAGACCAGAAGAAGAATATTAAACAATATATGTCAGTGGATTACCTAGCGTATTGTAACACCCTGAACTGTTGTTACTTTCTCCTAAGCATTCAAGTGTTGATATGTGATTTCTTGTAAAAGGATGTGTTCCTCGATTCAGAAATCATGCTTGATATGTATTGAATTTCTTGCAGATTGCAGATCTTGACTGAGTCAAAATATGAATAGACTCTTTTATTTATTTCATTTTGTGTCTGAATATTAATCTGATCACGGAATGAATTATAGAGGTATTCATCAATGATATCTAGACTTGGATCAGAGGAATTGATCCAAGTAATGCTTTAAATCTGTTTGTGATAAAATTATATCACAGACCTTGAACAGGTTGCAAGGTATGGAAGCATTTAATAAGCTGGTCAGGAGTATGACTCAGGCTGATCTTGAGAAATGAAATGGTTCCCGATATCAAAGTATATCTGGAAGGTCTCGATTGTAGACCAGGTAATAATTCGTTGACATACAATTCTGCAATAAGAACAGGAGTTAACTCTGTTCTAGAAGGTATGATACAGGTCTTTCCGAGTTTTCAGGACAAGGACCAAACTGAATTATTAAGGGTTAGTAACCTAAAACTAAAACCTAACCTAGGGGTTAGATTATTGTTAGTCTAACCTAGACCTAGGCTATTTGTTAATATCCTAAGTTAGTATCTTTGTGTAAATTTGTTAGTGTGGGTATTACCCTAAACTCTAACCTAAGATACTAACCTAACTAATGAAGAGATTATGAAGGGGCCTATGAAGGGTGGCGAACCATCGGCGGTGTTTTCCATGGCAATTAATGTAAGGGATAAGGATAAGGGACAGGTCAATGGCGGAGGCTTAAGCGGCGGCTAATCTGTGCAGACTTGGCAATTGCTAAGTTTGGAAATGAACTTGAATTTTTAGATGGACTGTCGCCAATTCTGGCGGTCGGTGGGAGTAGAGTTTAAGCGGGAAAATTGGTTTAATGACATTTAATTTTCTCGGAAAGCGAGCACGGAACTCGCGAGAAGGCATGCAGACGGGAATTTTGTGGGTTTGTTTGGCTTATCGCGATTTTCGGTTTTTGCTCTGCTGGTTACTGGTTCTTCGCACCAGTTCTCTTTGAGTTGCATGGCAAGAATGAAATTCTCTGGCTCTTTTCTCTGTCATGGAGGATATATATATGATGGAGACAGCGAAATTTTGTTGGTCGCTTTATCGTGGAAAAAGAAAAGGAAGTTTGAGCTCTTCCTGTGGTCTGCTTCGGAAATTTGATCAAAAATACAGGCATGCTAGGCCCTAACCTTTAAATATCTTGTTGTCTTTCAAGTGCTTTCATTAAAACAACTCTGTTCAAATGTTTTGAGAAGATTAGATGAATTTTCTATGAGATCTAGTTTGATTTTTGGCACTGTATCTCTTCTGGTTCGATTTTACAATTTCTGCTTGATGGGTGTTTGTTGAAATCGAACTTCGACTCTATTTGTTTGAGTATTTATTCTGGCTTATGCATGTGAGGTATTTATTTATAAAGGTTTGAGTGTTCGGCCTGTTTGGCATGAGCCCTTAGAATATACCTGTGTGCAGTATAAGACCACTGTATGTCTTAATTCGTGGTCGTTGTTTCTTGTTATAGAAACCGTATGGAATGATTTGGATGAATACAGTAAGATTGATTAGTATTATCGCTTCTTTGGGTACTCTGTCGTGGGATTTGTTGACATCGACTAAGATGATACTTTGGGTTTTCAGTTGTATTCAATTTTTGGCTTGGAACAGGCAACTGTAGTGTTACCGTAGTCTTTTCGACATAGCGGGAGTTGTTTTTCCTTGTTATTAGGTTAGAGGGATTACTTGTGGACTGTGTATAATATAGATACACCTGTACTTTGTTGTAATCGACTCAGTGGAGTCGATGATTGAATCGTATAATTGCTAATCTATTGCTGGAAATGTAGATTCATCCATAAGTTTTGTGAATGGATTTTTGTGAAAGCCTGGTAAGACGAAACAGGGATTTTTGGCTAACTGTTATTGAAATAATTAAAGATAAAGACCTTCCTGTGTATGCATTTCAATTTCTAATGTGAAAGTTGTTCTGAAGTGTCGTAGGGCAGCCCAATAGATTTATGTGTGGATGTTTAGTAAATTCAATTTTAGTTTAGTCAACCTGCGTTCTAAGATGACCTGCTCAATGGCCCGGTTTTGATTAGGCGATCCAGCGGAAAGCTCATCAAAGGTCGGAATGATGGATTTTCAAGTTATATTATCTATTATTTGCACATGAACATGATAATATTTTGATGAGTTAGTTTACGGGAAAGAGAGAAGGGATAGTTTTATAATGCCACGCCATTATGTGATAAAGTCGACGAGGGGATCGTCTTCAAAATTTTCGGATGGTGTATAGGTCAATGATAGTGATTTTGTGGCAATATTGATTGAAAAGTGTTATAAAAAAACAAACTATGCTAATGAGTAAAGGAAAACAATAATATTCTGGGAATGGTTGTACTAGTCCAACACGAGACAACACAAGGACATGGGGAAAGTGCAAAGTGGTTAGATCTTGATATGTTGTAAAAGACAACATGCATGTTTAAATACATGGTGGATGTTGTGGGGGATATTTATTACTGTTGAACTGATAAAAATCATGAAGTTTCCATGATGAGGGTAGGTTTGATAGGAACAACCAATTGGAATCAGTTATTGTATATTTTTATATGGTAAGTATGTGGGGTGCCCAAGGTAGAGCTTCCAAAACTAGCCAATCTATTATAAGATCTTGAATAGGATCATTTGATGTGATGTTAGTTATATTGGATTGGTTGTGTGGTTTGAAGGTAGCTTTATATAAGGATGATGATACATTTGTGGTATATAGGTTGTTTAGGGAATTGTCTGATAATGTGGTTGATAAAATATGGGTGGATGTTTTCATAATTGGTGATAAGGATTAACATATGTATTGGTTAAGAGCGGGGAATGTATTGCGATGATTGTGTTCTTGTAAAAGGATGTGTTCCTCGATTCAGAAATCATGCTTGATATGTATTGAATTTCTTGCAGATTGCAGATCTTGACTGAGTCAAAATATGAATAGACTCTTTTATTTATTTCATTTTGTGTCTGAATATTAATCTGATCACGGAATAAATGATAAAGATATTCTTCTATAATATCTAGACTTGGATCAGGGGAATTGATCCAAGTAATGCTTTAAATCTGTTTGTGATAAATTAGATCACAGACCTTGAACAGGTTGCAAGGTATGGAAGCATTTAATAAGCTGGTCAGGAGTATGACTCAGGCTGATCTTGAGAAATGAAACGGTTCCCGATATCAAAGTATATCTGGAAGGTCTCGATTGTAGACCAGGTAATAATTCGTTGACATACAATTCTGCAATATGAACAGGAGCTAACTCTGTTCTAGAAGGTATGATACAGGTCTTTCCGAGTTTTCAGGACAAGGACCAAATTGAATTATTAAGGGTTAGTAACCTAAAACTAAAACCTAACCTAGGGGTTAGATTATTGTTAGTCTAACCTAGACCTAGGCTATTTGTTAATATCCTAAGTTAGTATCTTTGTGTAAATTTGTTAGTGTGGGTATTACCCTAAACTCTAACCTAAGATACTAACCTAACTAAAGAAGAGGTTATGAAGGGGCCTATGAAGGGTGGCGAACCATCGGCGGTGTTTTCCATGGCAATTAATGTAAGGGATAAGGATAAGGGACAGGTCAATGGCGGAGGCTTAAGCGGCGGCTAATCTGTGCAGACTTGGCAATTGCTAAGTTTGGAAATGAACTTGAAGTTTTTAGATTGACTGTCACTAATTCTGGCGGTCGGTGGGAGTAGAGTTTAAGGTGGAAAATTGGTTTAAGTTTAAGCGGGGAAAATTGGTTTAATGACATTTAATTTTCTCGGAAAGCGAGCACGGAACTCGCGAGAAGGCATGCAGACGGGAAGTTTGTGGGTTTGTTTGGCTTATCGCGATTTTCGGTTTTTGCTCTGCTGGTTTACTGGTTCTTCGCACCAGTTCTCTTTGAGTTGCATGGCAAGAATGAATTTCTCTGGCTCTTTTCTCTGTCATGGAGGATATATATGTGATGGAGACAGCGAAATTTTGTTGGTCGCTTTATCGTGGAAAAAGAAAAGGAAGTTTGAGCTCTTCCTGTGGTCTGCTTCGGAAATTTGATCAAAAATACAGGCATGCTAGGCCCTAACCTTTAAATATCTTGCTGTCTTTCAAGTGCTTTCATTAAAACAACTCTGTTCAAATGTTTTGAGAAGATTAGATGAATTTTCTATGAGATCTAGTTTGATTTTTGGCACTGTATCTCTTCTGGTTCGATTTTACAATTTCCGCTTGATGGGTGTTTGTTGAAATCGAACTTCGACTCTATTTGTTTGAGTATTTATTCTGGCTTATGCATGTGAGGTATTTATTTATAAAGGTTTGAGTGTTCGGCCTGTTTGGCGTGAGCCCTTAGAATATACCTGTGTGCAGTATAAGACCACTGTATGTCTTAATTCGTGGTCGCTGTTTCTTGTTATAGAAACCGTATGGAATGATTTGGATGAATACAGTAAGATTGATTAGTATTATCGCTTCTTTGGGTACTCTGTCGTGGGATTTGTTGACAGCGACTAATGATACTTTCGGGTTTCATTTGTATTCAATTTTTGGCTTGGAACAGGCAACTGTAGTGTTACCGTAGTCTTTTCGACCTAGCGGGAGTTGTTTTCCTTGTTATTAGGTTAGCGGGATTACTTGTGGACTGTGTATAATATAGATACACCTGTACTTTGTTGTATCGACTCAGTGGAGTCGATGATTGAATCGTATATTGCTATCTATTGCTGGGAATGTAGATTCATCCATAAGTTTTGTGAATGGATTTTTTGTGAAAGCCTGGTAAGACGAAACAGGGCTTTTGGCTACTGTTATTTGAAATAATTAAAGGATAAAGACTTCCTGTGTATGCATTTTCATTTCTATGTGAAAGCTGTTCGAAAGTTTCGTAGCAGCCCAATAGATTTCCTTGCTTGAAATGGGTATTCGATTTGCTTCACTTGTTTCATTCTGATTGTTGGCCATGAATGGCATATATGGATTTATCAACCAATTTCATAGTACGTTGCTGTAGGGTTCAGTGGTTATGAGTGCAAACCTTTAACAGTTACAGTGTGAATATATATATTTATACTATTGTGAATTGGACGACTCTGAGGAGTCGATTGAATGATTCATTTTATTTTTGAGCCGAATAAAGTTAAGTTGTGGTATTTTAAGTGCCGGCGACTTAATGGAATAACATGTATTTCGATCTTGTTATTGCGATTGGAATTCCTTCGTGTTTTTGGGATTTTGAGGTACAGATTCTTAGGTGGACATGTACGTCTTCGACCTGTGCAAATTAGTGTAAAATGATTGGCAGAGAGTAATTTGTTGTCTGATTCTTGTTATGCTTCGTTGATGAATATCAGTATGAATTCATATTCATTTGCTTGAATTGTTACCTCCGTTTGAATCATTGGAATTCTGGAAAGGTAACTAGTACTTCTGTCTCTTTCTGAGCTTGACCTTGGACACTGTCTTTGTCACTTTTTGAGGTCCTTGAGCATGGATGACCGTTTCGTGTTCTGACCTTGTTTGGGTAAGTCGCGAATATCACACCAAGACTTGCATGCGGCAAGGTAAGGATCGTTTGGTTGAATTCCTTTCTTTTACTTCAGTCCGATTTTGACTGAGCAAGAATATGTATGCTATGTTCTTTTCCAATTAATCTGTCCGATTTGACTGTGCATGATTTGGAAATACCGTGTGGGCAACATAGCATAGTTCATTGGAAACCTTAGATTGCTTGATGCAATGAGGTTGTTGTTTTCAGCGATACGCTTGTAGTTTCTTGTTTTCAACTTGTGTCAAAACCTTACTGTGTAAAAGGAACTAGCATTGGGAGTAGGATTGATACATGAATTGTTGATGTGTTAGTTGCTGTACCAGAGTTTGTTGTGTTTCTGTTTCTTGATTAAATAGTGATCTTGCTTGCGGCTTGTCTAACTTGTTCATTTATATACTGGTTGAATGTTTTCATATGTGAAGGCAGTGCAGTGATGAACTTATGTGAAAGGAAGTATGAATGGTTTGGTTCTTTCTCTTCCTTTATTTAATATTATTGATATTTGGCTATCGGTGGGAAATTGTTTGTAACATATTGGTGGAATCCCGAATTGTTATGTTATTTCCTTTTTGGAGGACGAAACAATCTGACCAATGTTGTGATTTTGGATTCATTGATTGTTAGTGTACATTCGTTCCTTGTTTCTTCATATTTGATGAAATATTAGAAAGTGATTAAGACTATTCTGTAACATTTATAGAGTTACATATTTGTAATCATTTTGTATTACAAGGGCTTAGTCTGATTATGTTTACTTATGTGAATATCTGATCTCATTTAAACAGGGTGTTTAATGAAAACAATTGATGGATTGCAATTGTTTTAAAAGTTAGTGCTTATCATGCTCAGTTCATTGAACTGACTCATGTTGACTATTTTTGCAGATGGTTTCCGTAAGAGGTAAAAGCAATGCAGATCTGACAGGCTGATCAGATTGTTTATTTGATTTATAAAGAATTACAGCTTGATTTTATAAGATGTACTATATGTGAAAAGATGTTTCTTTTCCGTTAGCATTATATCAAGTATGCTGTTGCATAAAAAGTAATTGTATAAGTTCTGAAAGGAATGAAAATAAGTGTTTGAAACTTATGTATTGTATTCTATTTCTGAAGGTTGACCTTCTTCGGTTTATGTAATGAAGGGGCATTGTTATCATTGTATAATATGGATGCTTTTGTGATTGACAATGAAAGCTTGTAAGTAATAAGATTAAATTCTTATGAGTGTTTAGTAGTTCTAATTTGTTCTAGCAGAAGCAGTATTGGAATTAAATTATTGTCTCTCTAGAAGATAGGTTAAAATTGAGCCTAAAAGAGAACGCTAAACAAACTGGATTAAATTACTAATCCCTAGTCCTAAGTATGAAAGGACAACAGTAAATTGGATTCTTAATCATTTATACCTTTAAACTTAAAAGTATGATATAAATTCAGTTAAGAGAACTGATAGGCAATCAATGGAGTTCAGATGGCAATCTCAGTAAAGGTTATGAGATATTGTTCCATTCTGTTGCTTTAGAATCAGGTGTATTCTAATGACTCCTTGATGAGAGCGTGACCGTAATACCTCTACCAAGTAATGAGTCTTTTAGAGGAGGGTCGTCTTAAGACAAAGAATCCAGGGATTTGGAAAGGCTAACCTTAGGGAAAAGTCTTTAAAAGTAATTTAAACTCAGGTGCGTAACGCTTGTTATTGGGTAGATCTTCTCGAGGCGGATTTAAAGGTTGACGACATAAAGTCGACTGCAGGGCTGTACCTCCGAGAAGATTAGGATCTTCTCGAAGTTACAACAATGCAGGTGACTTATGGCGACACCCTTTGCATTGATCGCTAAGATTTACACTTGATTTCGCACGAGTTACCCTGGGACCGATTAAGAACGTGGTCATGTTATAAGACTGCCTCGGAGATTTGGGGTATCATGACACACTGGTTGAACTGCAAGGTTGAACCAGTATGTCATCATATCCCTAATCCTCGTGGGCAACCATATAACATTATCACCTTGTTAATCTGCCTCCGAGTGATTCAGTTGTGAAAGGAAGGACTGACAGTAGTCAGTATAAGACATTCTATATAACATATGAATGGGGTGAAGGACGTATTCCAGATTGACGAGTATGCCGTTAAGGAATACGAGACATGAACAGTATGTTTCAAATCTTTGGCCAAAGTATCGCAAGCTGCTGATTGCGTTGTCCTAATTCACCTAGTCTAAGGGATGAGATGCCGATGAATAATGGTAACAGTTATTCAGTTAGATTCCTTGGACAGAGCATTCTGAATCCCAGATTAGGGAAGAGAACCGCAAGAGTGTTGTGTTAAATAAAAACACTAACTCTTTTTACTCATGAATAGATCGGTGGATTACCGAGTCATGGAATGAATAGATCGGAGGTATTCCGAGTCATTACAGCTGCATATGGTTGTCTGTTATATAAATGGTTATTTGAATTGTGAGTTCTAAATTATGTATTTAGAACCAGTATGCAATTATCAAAAAAAAAAATTGACTTGTTCTATTGTCTAAAATGAGGATGTTACATCTTGGTATCAGAGCTGAAGGTTGCAGCTCTTGGACCTATTGAGTCCATAATCTGATAAAAACCTGAATTTTCTTGTAACAGAAAATGGTTAGAACAAGGGGAAACGTTGCGAGTAATGCTCCACCTGAAGGAGGAGCGGCGACAACCCAAAAACTGGATGAGATCCTTGCTGCCCTGTTGGACACAAGAGATCGCTTGGCTGTACTTGAACAGCAGGTGACGGGAAATGAGGAGGATGAAGAAGCTGATAATAATAATCAGCAACCTCCCGAGGGCAATCCCGACACGGGTGTTGATGTTAATGCTGTGAATGCACCTGTGCAACCAGAAAACAAAAAGGCCAGATTGGCAGCAGAACTCACTAATGATATAAAAAGGATAAGTCCACCTAAGTATGATGGCACCACATTAGGAGATGGAGCTGAGAACTGGCTCAGCGAAATGGAGAAGTACTTTGCAATAAGGAACTTCTCAGAAGAAACTAAGGCTATATGGGGAGCCTATCAGCTTTCTCACGAAGCATCTTCGTGGTGGGATAGCCGAAAAGCTGAGCTAAACATTGATGAGACCAATATCACTTGGGATCAATTTAAAGGCTATTTTAGGCAACGTTGGCTGCCACAACTTTTCTATGATCAGAAAATGACAGAATTTCAGAACTTGACTCAAGGGAAGTTAACAGTAACTGAATTCTGGGAGCGGTTTACAAAACTCCTCAAGTATGTACCGCAGTATCAAACTGACGAAAAGTTCAGGATACGGAAATTCATCATGGGATTGAATCCTGTGATAGGGGGAGAGGTCGATGTTCACAGTCCAACCACTATGGAAGGAGTTGTTGAAAAGGCCATAAGGCAAGAACAGAAATTGAAGGCTATTTCTGCTCATAAGGAGGAAGTGCGGAAGAAGACTGCAAACCCTTCTTCAACCTCTCTTGCACCCAGAAAAGGACCATGGAAAAAGTTTGGAAACAAGAGTAAGTTTCCAGGAGATAACAATAAGAAAGCAGCAGTAAATAAGCCTGCTGGAAATATAAGGGATAATTTTGTTAAAAATTATAATAATGGACAGAAGTCCTATGGGGGACAGCGTGACAATTACAAGGCTGGAGGTAATGCTGAGCCTAAGAAGGGACCTGTAGGAGGCTGCTACACTTGTGGTAAAGATCATTACGCAAATCAATGTCCTTTAAAGAAGGATGATCGTAATCAGCAGCATAAGATACATGCTGCAGTAGCAGACAAGCAAGCTGAAAAGCAAGCAACACCTATAGAAGTTCCGGGTAAGTTATTCGGCATACCTGTCACTATTCTTTTTGATACAGGAGCTACTGAATGTTTTATTTCTAATAAACTTGCTTCTAAACTTAAAAGAAAAGCTGGGAAGATGGATAAATCTTGGACTGTAGAGTATGGTAATAATTCTGTTCATACAGTGAGTATGTGTCTCTTTGGAGCAGTCCTTGATTTACCTAATTTCTCCACGGAAGTTGATCTTTATGTTACACCTTTGGGATCGTATGACATTATTATTGGTGTCAATTGGTTATCTGACCATAAAGCAAAGGTAGATTGCTATGAGAAGAACATAAAATGTTTAGATGATCAGCTGGAATCCGCAGAGATTCAAGGTGTGAAACGAGAAATTTCAGTTAGAAAACTGTCAGCTATGCAGCTTAAAAAGGCTAAGAATAAAGGATGTACCCTTTATGCAGTAAAGATATCTGAACCTTCAGAAGAAGATAGTGATTACATGAAGCAAATTCCACTGTTACAAAGTTTCAGGGATGTTTTTCCTGAGGAATTACCAGGGTTACCACCCAAGAGAGAATTTGATTTTACCATTGAAATCAAGCCTGGAACTGAACCTATTTCCAAGGCGTGCCTTATCGGATGACTACTACTGAGTTAGTCGAGCTTAAGGCACAATTACAAGAGCTTTTGTCTAAAGGATTGATTAGACCAAGTGTTTCACCTTGGGGAGCACCTGTGATATTTGTGAAAAAGAAGGATGGAACACTGAGGCTGTGTATTGATTATCGGATGTTGAACAAAGCAACAATCAAGAACCGATATCCACTTCCTAGGATCGATGATCTGTTTGATCAGATGCGTGGAGCAGCGGTTTATTCTAAGATAGATCTTCGATCTGGTTATCATCAGCTAAGAATTAAAGAGGAAGATATTCATAAAACAGCTTTCCGAACAAGGTACGGACATTATGAATTTACAGTTCTAGCCTTTGGGTTAACTAATGCACCTGCAGCCTTTATGAATTTAATGAACAATATTTTTCAAGAATACCTGGACAAGTTTGTGCTTGTATTCTTGGACGATATTCTCATTTATTCTAAGAGCGTTGAGGAGCACAATGAGCATTTGAAGATAGTTTTGGGAATTTTGAGAAAGAGAAAGTTGTATGGTAAGTTATCCAAATGTTCTTTCTATGATTCAGAAGTACACTATTTGGGTCATGTCATAAGTAAGGAAGGAATCGCTGTAGATCCTTCAAAAATAGTGGCAATAACTGAGTGGCCTGCACCAAAGAATGTGCATGAAGTAAGAAGCTTCATGGGTCTTGCTGGTTACTATAGAAAATTTGTAAAGGATTTTTCTAAGGTAGCTGCACCAATAACTTCATTGCAGAAGAAGGATAAGAAATTCATGTGGAATGACAAGTGCGAAGCGGCTTTCAAAAGTCTGAAAGACCAGTTGACTTCTGCACCTATATTGGCTGTACCAGACCCTAATGGGAATTTTACTGTTGTAACTGATGCTTCTGGGGAAGGCCTTGGAGGTGTTTTGCTACAAAATGATCAAGTCATAGCTTATGAAAGTAGAAAACTTAAGATTCATGAGCTGAATTATGCCCCTCATGATTTGGAACTTGCTGCCATTGTTCATGCGCTTCAAGTCTGGAGACACTACTTACTAGGGAAACCTTTTGAGTTGAAAACTGATCACTTGGGACTGAAATATATTTTTACTCAGCCCAATCTGAATGCCAGACAAAGAAGGTGGTTAGAATTTTTATCACAATATGACTTTGATATTAGCTATATCAAAGGGAAGGAGAATAGAGTAGCTGATGCTCTAAGTCGTAGGAGGCACATTTCTGCTCTTATAACGTTGAGAACTCAGTTTAAAGACGAGGTAAAAAGTGCCTCAGAATCAGATGCATATTTTCAGCAAGTAAAAGCAGCGCTTGCTGCAGAACCTAAAGATAAAAGGTATGAAGGTTTTCATCTTGATAATGAAGGAATCTTGCGTTATGAAAATAGAGTATATGTACCTGTGCTGAATGATTTGAGAAAGAAGTTGTTAGTTGAATTTCATAATTCACCTTTCTCTGGGCACCCCGGTATCACAAAAATGCTAGCTGATTTGAAACAGCAATACTTCTGGAAAGGTATGAAAAAGGATGTGATAAATTTTGTGACTCATTGCCTGGAATGTCAGCGGGTGAAGGCAGAGCATATGCACCCTGCTGGACTGTTATATCCTCATAGCATACCGCAGTACAAATGGCAAGTAATAACCATGGATTTTGTACAAGGACTACCTATGTCCAGGAATAAACATGATGTTATCCTGGTAGTTGTAGATAAACTGACTAAGGTAGCTCATTTCATCGCTGGAAATCTAAAGGATGATTCACCAGTGCTGGCCAAGAGGTTCGTACACGAAATTTTCAGATTGCATGGTGTACCAGAACTGATTATATCAGACAGGGATCCTAGAATGACGTCAAGGTTTTGGCAAACGCTTAACGCAGCCCTAGGAACAAAACTAAACTTCAGTTCTGCATATCATCCAGAAACGGATGGGCAAACTGAGAGGGTAAATCAAGTGTTGGAGGACATGTTGCGAATGTATTGCATGGATCAACAGTATAAATGGGAAGAGTATCTCCCATTAGTTGAGTTCGCATACAACAACACTTATCACTCATCTCTTAAGATGGCACCTTTTGAAGCACTTTATGGAAGAAAGTGCAGAACCCCTGTAAGTTGGGACAGTGTAGAGGATAGAGTGGTAATTGGACCAGAGATTCTCACAGAGATGGAACAGCAAGTTAAGCTGATTCGTGAACGATTAAAGGAAGCAGCGGATAGACAGAAGAGCTATGCTGACCTTAAGCGGGTTGATAGAAAGTTTGAGCTTGGTGATAAGGTTTTTCTGCGTGTTAAACCCAGAAAGAGTTCTATAACTTTTGGCAAGGCTGCCAAGTTGTCACCACGATTTGTGGGACCTTTCGAAATTGTCGAAATAATCAATCCTGTAGCTTATCGTTTAGCATTGCCTCCTGCTTTATCTCGTATGCATGATGTTTTCCATATTTCTTTGCTTAAGAAATACGTTTCAGATCTGTCACATGTTTTAAATTGGAATTCCTTGCAGGTCCAAGACCCAGGAATAATCGTGGTTAAACCCACAAGAGTACTGGAAACTCGCCAATTGCATTTGAGGAATCGTGATATTCAGCAATGTAAGGTCCAGTGGGACCAGTTTAGCGAAGAAAGTGCAACTTGGGAAAACCTGGAAGAGATGAAAATTGCTTTTCCTTCTCTTTTTGCAACAGAATGAAATCTGTTGATAAAATACTGTTATGAACTTATTGTTTTTAAGTATTTATGAAAGCCAGATGAAGGCAGACTTTATTCAGGTTGAATAAAAGTGTTGTGACATTGATTTCTGAAACTATTTAATATGGAAGTAGTCACATTGTTTGTGTACTAATAAATTGATTGACCGGAAGGTTAAATTTAATATGTAATTCATCGGGACGATGAATCTTTTTAGGAGGGAAGCATGTAACACCCTGAACTGTTGTTACTTTCTCCTAAGCATTCAAGTGTTGATATGTGATTTCTTGTAAAAGGATGTGTTCCTCGATTCAGAAATCATGCTTGATATGTATTGAATTTCTTGCAGATTGCAGATCTTGACTGAGTCAAAATATGAATAGACTCTTTTATTTATTTCATTTTGTGTCTGAATATTAATCTGATCACGGAATGAATTATAGAGGTATTCATCAATGATATCTAGACTTGGATCAGAGGAATTGATCCAAGTAATGCTTTAAATCTGTTTGTGATAAAATTATATCACAGACCTTGAACAGGTTGCAAGGTATGGAAGCATTTAATAAGCTGGTCAGGAGTATGACTCAGGCTGATCTTGAGAAATGAAACGGTTCCCGATATCAAAGTATATCTGGAAGGTCTCGATTGTAGACCAGGTAATAATTCGTTGACATACAATTCTGCAATATGAACAGGAGCTAACTCTGTTCTAAAAGGTATGATACAGGTCTTTCCGAGTTTTCAGGACAAGGACCAAACTGAATTATTAAGGGTTAGTAACCTAAAACTAAAACCTAACCTAGGGGTTAGATTATTGTTAGTCTAACCTAGACCTAGGCTATTTGTTAATATCCTAAGTTAGTATCTTTGTGTAAATTTGTTAGTGTGGGTATTACCCTAAACTCTAACCTAAGATACTAACCTAACTAATGAAGAGATTATGAAGGGGCCTATGAAGGGTGGCGAACCATCGGCGGTGTTTTCTATGGCAATTAATGTAAGGGATAAGGATGAGGGACAGGTCAATGGCGGAGGCTTAAGCGGCGGCTAATCTGTGCAGACTTGGCAATTGCTAAGTTTGGAAATGAACTTGAGTTTTTAGATGGACTGTCGCCAATTCTGGCGGTCGGTGGGAGTAGAGTTTAAGCGGGAAAATTGGTTTAATGACATTTAATTTTCTCGGAAAGCGAGCACGGAACTCGCGAGAAGGCATGCAGACGGGAAGTTTGTGGGTTTGTTTGGCTTATCGCGATTTTCGGTTTTTGCTCTGCTGGTTTACTGGTTCTTCGCACCAGTTCTCTTTGAGTTGCATGGCAAGAATGAATTTCTCTGGCTCTTTTCTCTGTCATGGAGGATATATATGTGAATGGAGACAGCGAAATTTTGTTGGTCGCTTTATCGTGGAAAAAGAAAAGGAAGTTTGAGCTCTTCCTGTGGTCTGCTTCGGAAATTTGATCAAAAATACAGGCATGCTAGGCCCTAACCTTTAAATATCTTGCTGTCTTTCAAGTGCTTTCATTAAAACAACTCTGTTCAAATGTTTTGTGAAGATTAGATGAATTTTCTATGAGATCTAGTTTGATTTTTGGCACTGTATCTCTTCTGGTTCGATTTTACAATTTCCGCTTGATGGGTGTTTGTTGAAATCGAACTTCGACTCTATTTGTTTGAGTATTTATTCTAGCTTATGCATGTGAGGTATTTATTTATAAAGGTTTGAGTGTTCGGCCTGTTTGGCGTGAGCCCTTAGAATATACCTGTGTGCAGTATAAGACCACTGTATGTCTTAATTCGTGGTCGCTGTTTCTTGTTATAGAAACCGTATGGAATGATTTGGATGAATACAGTAAGATTGATTAGTATTATCGCTTCTTTGGGTACTCTGTCGTGGGATTTGTTGACAGCGACTAATGATACTTTCGGGTTTCATTTGTATTCAATTTTTGGCTTGGAACAGGCAACTGTAGTGTTACCGTAGTCTTTTCGACCTAGCGGGAGTTGTTTTCCTTGTTATTAGGTTAGCGGGATTACTTGTGGACTGTGTATAATATAGATACACCTGTACTTTGTTGTATCGACTCAGTGGAGTCGATGATTGAATCGTATATTGCTATCTATTGCTGGGAATGTAGATTCATCCATAAGTTTTGTGAATGGATTTTTTGTGAAAGCCTGGTAAGACGAAACAGGGCTTTTGGCTACTGTTATTTGAAATAATTAAAGGATAAAGACTTCCTGTGTATGCATTTTCATTTCTATGTGAAAGCTGTTCGAAAGTTTCGTAGCAGCCCAATAGATTTCCTTGCTTGAAATGGGTATTCGATTTGCTTCACTTGTTTCATTCTGATTGTTAGCCATGAATGGCATATATGGATTTATCAACCAATTTCATAGTACGTTGCTGTAGGGTTCAGTGGTTATGAGTGCAAACCTTTAACAGTTACAGTGTGAATATATAGATTTATACTATTGTGAATTGGACGACTCTGAGGAGTCGATTGAATGATTCATTTTATTTTTGAGCCGAATAAAGTTAAGTTGTGGTATTTTAAGTGCCGGCGACTTAATGGAATAACATGTATTTCGATCTTGTTATTGCGATTGGAATTCCTTCGTGTTTTTGGGATTTTGAGGTACAGATTCTTAGGTGGACATGTACGTCTTCGACCTGTGCAAATTAGTGTAAAATGATTGGCAGAGAGTAATTTGTTGTCTGATTCTTGTTATGCTTCGTTGATGAATATCAGTATGAATTCATATTCATTTGCTTGAATTGTTACCTCCGTTTGAATCATTGGAATTCTGGAAAGGTAACTAGTACTTCTGTCTCTTTCTGAGCTTGACCTTGGACACTGTCTTTGTCACTTTTTGAGGTCCTTGAGCATGGATGACCGTTTCGTGTTCTGACCTTGTTTGGGTAAGTCGCGAATATCACACCAAGACTTGCATGCGGCAAGGTAAGGATCGTTTGGTTGAATTCCTTTCTTTTACTTCAGTCCGATTTTGACTGAGCAAGAATATGTATGCTATGTTCTTTTCCAATTAATCTGTCCGATTTGACTGTGCATGATTTGGAAATACCGTGTGGGCAACATAGCATAGTTCATTGGAAACCTTAGATTGCTTGATGCAATGAGGTTGTTGTTTTCAGCGATACGCTTGTAGTTTCTTGTTTTCAACTTGTGTCAAAACCTTACTGTGTAAAAGGAACTAGCATTGGGAGTAGGATTGATACATGAATTGTTGATGTGTTAGTTGCTGTACCAGAGTTTGCTGTGTTTCTGTTTCTTGATTAAACAGTGATCTTGCTTGCGGCTTGTCTAACTTGTTCATTTATATACTGGTTGAATGTTTTCATATGTGAAGGCAGTGCAGTGATGAACTTATGTGAAAGGAAGTATGAATGGTTTGGTTCTTTCTCTTCCTTTATTTAATATTATTGATATTTGGCTATCGGTGGGAAATTGTTTGTAACATATTGGTGGAATCCCGAATTGTTATGTTATTTCCTTTTTGGAGGATGAAACAATCTGACCAATGTTGTGATTTTGGATTCATTGATTGTTAGTGTACATTCGTTCCTTGTTTCTTCATATTTGATGAAATATTAGAAAGTGATTAAGACTATTCTGTAACATTTATAGAGTTACATATTTGTAATCATTTTGTATTACAAGGGCTTAGTCTGATTATGTTTACTTATGTGAATATCTGATCTCATTTAAACAGGGTGTTTAATGAAAACAATTGATGGATTGCAATTGTTTTAAAAGTTAGTGCTTATCATGCTCAGTTCATTGAACTGACTCATGTTGACTATTTTTGCAGATGGTTGCCGTAAGAGGTAAAAGCAATGCAGATCTGACAGGCTGATCAGATTGTTTATTTGATTTATAAAGAATTACAGCTTGATTTTATAAGATGTACTATATGTGAAAAGATGTTTCTTTTCCGTTAGCATTATATCAAGTATGCTGTTGCATAAAATGTAATTGTATAAGTTCTGAAAGGAATGAAAATAAGTGTTTGAAACTTATGTATTGTATTCTATTTCTGAAGGTTGACCTTCTTCGGTTTATGTAATGAAGGGGCATTGTTATCATTGTATAATATGGATGCTTTTGTGATTGACAATGAAAGCTTGTAAGTAATAAGATTAAATTCTTATGAGTGTTTAGTAGTTCTAATTTGTTCTAGCAGAAGCAGTATTGGAATTAAATTATTGTCTCTCTAGAAGATAGGTTAAAATTGAGCCTAAAAGAGAACGCTAAACAAACTGGATTAAATTACTAATCCCTAGTCCTAAGTATGAAAGGACAACAGTAAATTGGATTCTTAATCATTTATACCTTTAAACTTAAAAGTATGATATAAATTCAGTTAAGAGAACTGATAGGCAATCAATGGAGTTCAGATGGCAATCTCAGTAAAGGTTATGAGATATTGTTCCATTCTGTTGCTTTAGAATCAGGTGTATTCTAATGACTCCTTGATGAGAGCGTGACCGTAATACCTCTACCAAGTAATGAGTCTTTTAGAGGAGGGTCGTCTTAAGACAAAGAATCCAGGGATTTGGAAAGGCTAACCTTAGGGAAAAGTCTTTAAAAGTAATTTAAACTCAGGTGCGTAACGCTTGTTATTGGGTAGATCTTCTCGAGGCGGATTTAAAGGTTGACGACATAAAGTCGACTGCAGGGCTGTACCTCCGAGAAGATTAGGATCTTCTCGAAGTTACAACAATGCAGGTGACTTATGGCGACACCCTTTGCATTGATCGCTAAGATTTACACTTGATTTCGCACGAGTTACCCTGGGACCGATTAAGAACGTGGTCATGTTATAAGACTGCCTCGGAGATTTGGGGTATCATGACACACTGGTTGAACTGCAAGGTTGAACCAGTATGTCATCATATCCCTAATCCTCGTGGGCAACCATATAACATTATCACCTTGTTAATCTGCCTCCGAGTGATTCAGTTGTGAAAGGAAGGACTGACAGTAGTCAGTATAAGACATTCTATATAACATATGAATGGGGTGAAGGACGTATTCCAGATTGACGAGTATGCCGTTAAGGAATACGAGACATGAACAGTATGTTTCAAATCTTTGGCCAAAGTATCGCAAGCTGCTGATTGCGTTGTCCTAATTCACCTAGTCTAAGGGATGAGATGCCGATGAATAATGGTAACAGTTATTCAGTTAGATTCCTTGGACAGAGCATTCTGAATCCCAGATTAGGGAAGAGAACCGCAAGAGTGTTGTGTTAAATAAAAACACTAACTCTTTTTACTCATGAATAGATCGGTAGATTACCGAGTCATGGAATGAATAGATCGGAGGTATTCCGAGTCATTACAGCTGCATATGGTTGTCTGTTATATAAATGGTTATTTGAATTGTGAGTTCTAAATTATGTATTTAGAACCAGTATGCAATTATCAAAAAAAAAAATTTGACTTGTTCTATTGTCTAAAATGAGGATGTTACATGATAGGTCTTTCATAGTGCATCTGCACAAACTAAGGTGAAAATCCCTTATTGGTGACTCATGTGTTATTTGAATTTTAATGTAACAGAAAAGTGTCTTAGAACAAGGGGAAATATCAAGTAATATTTGTCATTAAGGAGGAGCGGCAAAACCCAGAAGGAGAGAAGATCCTTTCTGCACCAATTGGACACCTAGTACAAGGTTGTTAGCTAGACTTGAACAATCAGTCTAATGGGAAATGAGGAGGAATTTAGAAGGTTTTTGGTAGATAAGCAATCAAGAAAAGAGATCTCCATTGAGTGACATTGATCAACCTGTGATTGGTGTTTCAATACTTCCTCAAGTGAATCTGAATCAGGTACTCTTTACAACCAAATTCTCTGTAAGGCCAGGTTGGCCAGAACTCACTTTGTTTTTAAAAAGGATATGCTTCTCAATCTACCCTTGTGGCACCAAATTGAGGAGTTTTTCAGCTGAAACTGAGCCTTCAGCGAGATGGAGAATTCATTTGCAATAAGAAACTTCTCAGAAGAAACCAAGGCTATATGGGGAGCCTATCAGCTTTCACACGAAGCATCTTGTGGTGGGATAGCCGTCAAAGCTGAGCTAAATATTGATGAGACCAATATCACTTAGGATCAATTTAAGGGCTATTTTAGGCAACAGTTGGCTGCCACAACTTTTCTATGATCAGAAAATGACTGAATTTCAGAATTTAGACTCAAGGGAAGCTAACAGTAACTGAATACTGGGAGCGGTTTACAAAACTCCTCAAGTATGTGCCGCAGTATCAAACTGACGAAAGTTCAGTGATATGGAAATTCATCATGGGATTGAATCCTGTGATAGGGGGAGAGGTCGATGTTCACAGTCCAACCACTATGGAAGGAGTTGTTGAGAAGGCCATAAGACAAGAATAGAAATTAAAGGCTATTTCTGCTCATAAGTGAGGAAGTGCGGAAGAAGCTCTGCAAACCCTTCTTCAACCTCTCTTGCACCCAGAAAAGGGACCGTGGAAAAAGTTTGGAAACAGAGAGTAAGTTTCCAGGGGATAATAGTAAGAAAGCAGTAGCAAATAAGCCTGCTGGAAATGTAAGGGATCCATTTCGCGGCATCTAAAAACTATATTAATGGACCAAAGCCCTATGGGTCTTACGACAACGTGACCAATTATCAAGGTTGGAGGTAATGCTGAGCCTAAAAAGGGACCTGTAGGAGGCTGCTACACTTGTGGCAAAGATCATTACGTGCAAATCAATGTACCTTTGAAGAAGGATGATCGTAATCAGCAGCATAAGATACATTCTGCAGTAGCAGACAAGCAAGCTGAAAAGCTAGCCCTAACACCTATAGAAGTTCCGGGTAAGTTATTCGGCATACCTATCACTATTATTTTTGACACAGGAGCTACTGAATGTTTTATTTCTAATAAACTTGCTTCTAAACTTAAAAGAAAAGCTGGGAAAATGGATAAATCTTGGACTGTACAGTATGGTAATAATTCTGTTCATACAGTGAGTATGTGTCTTTTTGGGGCAGTCCTTGATTTACCTAACTTTCTCCACTGAAGTTGACCTCTATGTTACACCTTTTGGGATCGTATGACATTATTCATCGGTGTCAATTGGTTAGCTGACCATAAAGCAAAAGTAGATTGCTATGAAAAGAATATAAAATGTTTAGATGATCAGCTGGAATGCAGCAGAGATTCAAGGTGTGAAATGAGAAGATTTTAGTTAGAAAAATGTCAGCTATGCAGCTTAAAAAGGCTAAAAATAAAGGATGTACCCTTTATGCAGTAAAGATCATCTGAATTTTGGGAGAGTCAGAGGATGGTGCTTCCATCAGAACGATTTCCAATTGCTGCATAAGTCCCAAGGATGTTTTTCTGGGGGCCTTTCCAGGTTTCCCACCCACGAGGGAATTCTGACTTCACCATCGCATCCACATCAGAAACAGGTAAGTAGAACTCTATTTATCAAAGCACTTTATCGTATGACTTCTAGACATTACTTTGTCGAACTTTTAAGTCATAAGGATTGCAAGAGCTCACTGTCTAAAGGTTCTGACTACCCAGCAACAACCTGTACCTAACCTTTAGTCATTCATCTCTAATATTTACCCCAAAGATAGCTCTCTCACTCTCGAAGTCTTATCTATTCACCCTATCGTACTCCCCTCAACCATCTACCAACCTTCCAAGACCCAGATACCCACCTTACACAAGGACTCCATTTAAAAATCTATTAAATCACTACCCCTACGTGGGGCATCGGTTTATTCCTATCAGTACCAGTTTCATAACCGCGATCTGGTTATCATCAGTTGGACCAGTATCGGTTAGACTGTGAATTATATTCATAAACCAACCTTTTACCAATTCAACCTACGGACATTATGAAATTCACATGTTCCACCCTTTGGTCTTACCTAATGCACCCGCAGCTTTGATGACATATCAATGAACCAGTGACTAGACAAGACATATTTGGACAAGTTCTATTACTTAGTAGTCTTAGTCTCTATTGCTCATTTAGTAACTAAAATGCCTAAGTCGTGAGTTCGCAATGAGCTTCTTTATTATCAGTTTTGCATCAATTTGTGATTAAAAGGGACTTATCACCTTCGAAAGGTAAGTCTAATATTTCCTAGGCCCAAGGTAGTTCCCTCTTTTATTGTCAAAAGTTCAAAATCTGGGTCATGTCATAAGTAAGGAAGGAATCGCTGTAGAAAGACAAAAAGGAGTTCTCGCAGTCAGCCTGATCTTTCTCTACGTTACACGCACACCATCTCAACATTCAACAGGTATTCCTCCTAGCCCCTAACCTTATCTGTTTCTAAAAGGAATGACACATTCCGAGTGAAACATGTTGGCACGCCCGGTGGGACCCATTTTGGGTTTCTGTTTCTCTTGCTTATTTTTCATTTTAGGAAGCATACTTGCTGTTGCTGCTTTTGTTATATATTTCGTAAAGAATTTGTCTTGCTTTCCTAGTTTCGTATTAGTGAAAGTCATCTCTCTTGCTTCATCAAACATAATTTTCGGTTTGGGTTTAAAACACGTGCATTGCATTCCTGCTTGTTGTTTTTCAATTCTAGTGAACGTAGATTAAGTAACAAGTCGTACACGTGGGGGTGATATCCACGGTATTGATAGGAAATTAATCTTACATTCACTGCACAACACATACCAAATCACATCATAATCTACGCAACATCTCAAACATCCCCCCTTTCCACGGTATTCCTCTGCCCAATTGAGTTAGCCTTATAAGCCAAAACAAACTTGACATCTCCCTTAGGTATTTTGTTTAGGATTTACATCATCTTACGTCTAAGGCATAAGCCCAAAAGTGATTAAAACTAATCCTAGGGTTACTCTCTTGATTTACTTATGCATCTTGCTTGTTTTCTGTTTTTCTTTCAGTTTTGTTTCTCTATTATACCCTATCTCAGTGATCACTTTAGAAAGTTTGGACAAGTATACTAAGCCTTATTATCCCTAAACCAGCAGCCTCTTACATTATCAGCCTTTCCTTCATAGTGACTTGTTAAACCAGTGCTTCTTACTACTGACATCGGTTACCTGAACCGATGCATCGGCTACCGTTTGACTGAAATCGGTTACAAGAATGATATTGGTTACTATGCTTTTCACAGTTCCTAACAAACTAGTAACCTAGCAATTTTACCAGTCTGAGTTTGTTGCTATTTCTGTTCCTAGATTGAATAATTCCCTACTGTGATCCTCTTGTCCATGGTTTTTATCACTCCATAAACAAGCCACCACCATGGTTTCACATGCTTGTTCTGCATATTTGCCTGAGTCACCCCCTTCGCATCCTATGGGGAATCATACAGACACCAACGCTTTTCCTAAAGATTTCTGTCAGAGATCCAGGATTTTGCTAAATTTTTGGATGCTAATTCTAGTGGTGTCATATAGTATTATTTCTCTCATACCCCTGACCATACGCCTGACGGTCAGCTCCTCTGTGGGTATGCCTATTAGTATAGCCACTCATTTAGCTCCTTCACTCCACCTAATAACATTATGCCTCACTGTCCTTCATCCTTTAGCCCCGTCTCGCAGCTCAACGGCTTCAGTGGTTCATACTACACCAATTGGCCTTCCTTTGATTAATCTAGGGCCCCACATATCACTACCATCCACTGACCCTACCTCATCCCTCTCACAGATTTCGTCTTTCATAACTTGTTCTCTACCACCAATCCACATGAGCTTTCCCTCTCAAGCTCCGCCCACCTTTTCATTTCCACAAACGCATCTGGTGGCCTCAACATCTTATATAAGACACCCTTATTCGGCCACCCCAACACATTAATCATTGATACCTTATCAACATTTAGCCCCACCATTGTCCTGCGTAGCGGCTCTTGGCCCAATCCTCCTCCGTTTACGATGAACTGCACCATCATCTAACCCAACCAACAGATTTAATCAAACAAATGATGGACAAGATGAAAAATCTGGAGGCTTTTGTTTCAGGAAGTCGTAACACCCTGACATACGAGCAAGTTTATTAGGAGCCTATTCATCCTTCTGTCCCCCTTCATACATATCCTCCTCAATGGGAATTACCAAAATTTACTCGCTTTAATAGTAAGGAGGACCCTCAACAACACTTGCGATCGTTTAGACATGCTTGCTATCTGATTGTTCATAACGATGCCTTACTACTCCATACCTTCCCCATGTCCTTATCAAGACCTGCCTTAGATTGGTATAGTGCTTTAACCCAGCACTCAATCTTCTCCTTTAACCAGTTAGCCCAATCTTTCTTGGATCATTTCTCCATCAATATTGCCAAGAAAGTATCCATTACTGATCTCTATGCCATCCGACAATTTGAAGATGAATATATCATGCAGATTTCGTTGGATGATGGTGGGGGCCTCATCAACCAACTTACTTATGCTTTGCCTTAGGTCAAGCTCATCGAACTCTTTACGTGGGCCTGCGCTAAACACATTTCTAACTACCCTCCAAATTCAAACTTTCCACACCTTTGATGAAGGCCTTTACTATGGCTCGAAAACTAGAGATTCGAGCCTTAGAGGAAGAGAAATTGCAGTTGCGTAACAAAAACCCCAATTTCTGAACCCAAGATTCCACCAACAAAATCCAACACCACCAACTCCTCACGCATCACTACTTCTGAAATCAAAAGGAGCTGTGCACGCGGTGATGGTAAAATCCCAACCACCGTCTAATACCCATGCCAAAAACCACTATAAGTATAAAGCAGAGCCCATCAACTACACTCCCTTGGGAGAAACATATGAGTGTGATATTGGAAAAATTTCTCAAAGCAGGAGCCATTACCTTACCTCCTGTTAAACCTCATTCCGGGTTTGATTCCACTCGCGCCATACCTTCTTGGTACAAAGAAAATGACTTCTGTAACTTCCATCGCGTGAAGGGACACAGTCATGAAAACTACAAGATGTTGAAAAACATAGTGCAGGAAATGGTTGATGCGGGGGATATAGCCCTCGATAATCCTAATGCCCCTGCTAACCGAAATTTGAAAATATTCAACAAACCATTCCCGAATCATTCTTCTAATAGTAACTAAACAAAGATATCTTAGCCGAGGAGAGTGTTCATGAGATCCATGCAGTCTTCGATTCCCAGCCAAAGACCTCTATCGAACAAATTCTGAATCAAGCCTCTTCACTAACGCAGGAAACCGAACCCCCTTCCTCTTCATCAAGACAAACTGAAATCCTTGCTCGTTCCTTTACCCATCAAGGAATTAACTGCCTAGAGTTCCCTTCTCACAGAATGAGCCTTCTTACACCACATCCTTGCAAGACTGTGAGCGGATGTTATCTAATTTATCTATTTCCCAAACGTCTCCTTCTACCATTCTTGCTGCATACAAGAGGAAGGCTCGCCACTTTTTTTATCATCCTTAGACAGAGAAACCTCTTAAACCAACATCACCACATTCTTTAAATCATGACAGATCCTCTCAAACATGCCCTCCTACCTATTAGTCCTTCATCACCTAAACCTTTCTCAACGACCAGTTGACCTCTTAACACCCATTGATACAGTGCCTCATCTACCCCCTGTATCACACCCACAGTGGACTGGAATCACAACCCACCTTTCTTCCATACAAAAGTTCATGTTCACACGTGAGGACTGTCATTCCCCAGAAGATAGATGAAGGTCCTATGGGAACGTTTGAGTACTCCCATATTCTACTCAAATGCAAATGACTGATCCTGATACCTCTACCATATACCCGAAGTGTTTACAGAAAGCTCAAAATTCCTATGTCCTCATCTCTCACCCCCCTCATCTCTACCAAATACCTCATCCACCTCTATCAACCTAACCAAATCTTCCCCTACGCTTGGGACCTGCACCAATACCCAGTCTAACACACCCACCTAAGCGACTAGATTTATCCAAAAATAAAGCCATCAATCCCACCTAGGAGACAGGCTCAATCTCCTCAAGTCTAATCTATGCCTCTAACACAATTAAAACCATCGTCGTCATGACCTACCTTCCATATTGGGACGGCTTCATCCCTCACACCTTACCAATATATCATACCTCCTGCAATTTTCTTTAAAATGACCTAGCGCCTTCTGCACCCATACAGAAATCCAAAGGGTATATCAACACCGTCACCCCACGTATCCTGTCCACCTATCAACCCTAAACAAACTCCATCATCAAAGGATTTGTTGCTTCGGCTACTCCTCTTTCTCCGTGGTTGTTTCCTGCACTACCACGTCATCTGTGGCCTCATCATCTAACCATCTAAACAGTAGCTTCTGCGTCAAAGAAACCACATTTAGTTAAAACCCAGCGTATCAAAACCCCTTGGCTAAACCACCACCCAATACGAACCAACCATACCCAAACATTACAAAAATCACTAGATTAATCAATCTCACCCAGTCAATAGCCTCATTTTCTCTGACTTTGACCCACTCAAAGGATCTTACGCCAAAATCCTTGCTATGTTGGTAGAGAATGCGACCATTTCCCTACCCCCACTTAGACCTTATGATCCATCTAAACCTCGACCTATAGGTTATGATGAGTCTAAAATCTGCGCTTACCACCACACACCAGGACATGACGTAGAGGGATGCAAAGCATGGAAAGCCATACTTCGTCCGTCACCTCCCTCAGACAGAAAAGTTAAGAAAGACAACTTATGAAGAGAGAGACCTTTAGCTTCAATTCTCTCTCCTTTATCACCTGTCCCCGCCTCACCAAGATCTATCATTATTACAGCCCCACCTCTCGAAAACCATGACCTATCCCTACCATCTTCCTCCTCTCGTATTCTACGAGATCAATATGATTAGTGTTGCTACTTAAGGGTAGAAAAACAATGGGAAAGCGAAAAAAAAACATACCTATGGCATCTCTTTCTCCGTCCACCATCCCGATTGCACCACCACCTAAAGTGGTTATTCGCGGACCCACCTATCCTGTCTCTAATGGCAGCTGCCCATCAGAACTATGATCAAACAGCTTCACCAATCACCTGTAAAAATGACACTGTATGATCTCATTCAGACTTCTGAATCTCATCGCCAAGCTCTCGTTGAAATCCTTAAAGGGATAGAGGTTTTACCTAATGAAACCTTGCCTGTTACTTCTATTCTAACACCCAATCACATTGCTTCGCTCACCAAACAATCTATTTCCCCAACCACTTCTGTCTCTGTACAGCAAGCCACTGCTGTTCAGTTTCTCCGAAGACGAAATTATCGACTTTGGTGCCGAAGATCCTGACCCTGCTCTTTTCATCTTAGCGTACGTTCGGGATATCTGGGTACGTCGTGTTATGATTGACGGGGGCGCTAGCCTAAACATCATCTCTTCAAAAGCCTTCCAACAAATGAATATCCCTTCTAGTTGCATGTGTGCCAACCCCATCATGTTGTGATCATTCAATGATGCTATTACTTCTACTTTAGGCACCGTGATCCTTAACATTCGTGTAGGACCACGTACTTTACCCGAACTCTTCTATGTCCTTGAGGGAGAGTTCCAATACAATATGTTGTTAGGCTGCCCTTGGATCTGGGCTATGGGATCCGTTCCCTCCACCTTACATAGATGCATAAAATTTGAGTACGAGGGGAAGTCCTACACCGTAAAAGTTTATCCTCCCCCCTTCAAAACTTGCAATATGTTGTATTACCCTAATGATGTGCTTGTACCAGTTAAGACACCCATTCATCCAACCCAGCCATCCACTTCTAATGCACCTACACCTTTAACTAATGAAACTGCCATTACAAATATTACTTCCTTTCCCGCAGATAACATCCCAACCTTTGACCCCTTAGTAGATGTTTTTCAACGCCTTACGCTGGGGGAGTACTGCCTATATAATGTTAGTTCTTTCCATACCCCGCAGGAGTACGGACAGTTACATGCACATCCCACCTACGACCGTTGCATGGGGGAGGTAATCTCTTACGGACCACCCCATTGCCACACCAACCTAACGTATGGGGGTGTTGACGCATCCTCCATTACCCCTCAACCTCCTCTTGGTGTGGTTCCCTTCCAATCGGATTTTCAATACTTGACAAATCATCGTTTCACCCTCACCTTCTTGACTCGCTATGCTTAGAAAGGATTTGGTTTTGGTCTTTATGAACAAGGCTGACATACACTCATTCCCGTGACTACACGCAAACACAATGATCGTAGTGGTCTTAGTTTTCCTGAAACACCTACACAGGAGACACCTCGTGTCAGCTGTATTCTAGAAGAAGACGACGTCACCCCTACCAAACCATCATCACCCACTTTGCCATCATCACCCACAAAATCAATGGACCCTGAATCTATCCCTCTTAACTTTTTTTTTTCATAAATGCCATCTTCATAGGTCCTCTCACTTATCAACGTGATAATGAGGACCCATCTTCTCTTCCCCTTCTGTATCCAGACATGATCAAAGAGGATTCACCTTCGATTAATGTTGTTGAGTGCCAGGATGACGACTCCATCCTCACTTACCTTGGGGCGGATGACTCCTATCTTCAACGCGCCTTACCATCTGAAACTCAAACCATGTTGAATGAATCGACTATAGAAATCAACATCCACATGGAGGAGGATCCTCACATTGTGAAGATCAGACAATCCCTTAACACATCAGAACAAGCCGCCTTTACTACCTTTCTCCGTACCTGCAACCAAGCTTTCGCTTGGTCCTACGCTGACATGCCAGGAATTGATCCTACCATTGCCATCCATAACATCACCCTAAACCCCGATTCCAAACCAGTCAAACAAAAACTGAGAAAAATGCATCCACGCATTGCCCTCTTGGTCAAAGAAGAGCTCCAACGACTTCTTTCTGTTTCCTTCATCTTGCCTATTGACTATCCTCAATGGATTTCTAACATCGTACCTGTCACTAAAGCGACGGGGGGACTTCGGATATGCACAGATTTCCGAGACCTTAACCTCGCTTGCCCCAAGGATGACTTCCCCCTCCCAAGTATTGATCAACTTGTTGATCTCACTGCGGGCCATGAAATGCTTTCTCTCATGGATGGCTTTTCAGGATACAATCAAATTTTGGTTGCCCCTGCCGATCAACATAAAACTACCTTCATAACTCCTTGGGGAACCTTCTGTTATCGTGTCATGCCATTTGGCCTTAAGAATGCTGGTGCTACCTATCAGCGGGCTATGAATTACATTTTTCATGACATTATGCACACTATCCTTGAGGATTATGTCGATGATCTTCTTGGCAAATCTAAACATCACAGTGAACATCTCGATGTTTTAACCATTATTTTCGATCACCTGTTGCAATATTCAGTCTGGCTTCAACCAAAGAAATGTGTCTTTGGTGTTCTTTCGGGAAAACTTCTTGGCTTTATCGTCTCTTTGCGTGGCATTGAGGTCGATCCATCTAAAGTAAAAGCTATCCTAGAAATGCCCCCACCCAAAAACCTCAAACAATTGCGTAGTTTACAGGGTAAACTTCAATCCATCCGGCGTTTCATCTCTCAACTCTCGAATCGATGTCACCCTTTTCATCACCTTCTTAAAAAGGACATTGCCTTTCAATGGAGTGAAGAGTGTCACCAAGCCTTTGAAGCTCTCAAATCCTATCTCTTGCAGCCACCTGTGCTTATCCCACCCAGGACGACCGCCCTTTCTACCTTTATCTTTCCGCTACTGACCATGCTATAGGAGCTATGCTCGCACATCAGGACTCAGCACGTCGAGAACAGGCCGTTTATTATATAAGTCGTACCCTCGTGGATTACGAGACTAGGTATACACATGTAGAAAAATTGTGCCTAGCCCTATCATTCGTAGCCACCAAACTCCGACATTACCTCCTGAATCACAAAACTTTTTTCATCACCAACACGGACCCCATTCATTATATGTACGCCAAACCGCATCTAAACCAACGCATCACTCGATGACTTATGCTCCTCGCTGACCTCGACCTTGAGTTTGTACAACAGAAGTCAATCAAAGGACAAACCATTGCAGACCAACTTGCGGAGGCCCCTTTACCTGGGGAACAATTCACCAATTTTAATTTCCCTGACGAACTCATCGCCACTCTTTCACTCAGGGAAGAGTCGTATCAAATGACCCTCTTCTTTGATGGATCTAAATGCTAGCGTGGTGGAGGAGCTGGCGTTGTTCTCATCCCTCTTGATGCTGAACATATGCCTCTTTCATTCCGGCTTGATTTCCCCTGCACTAATAATACAGCGGAATACGAGGCCCTTGTTCTAGGTCTCCAAGTTGCGTTACACTTAGGTATCAAATCTATCAATATTTTTGGTGACTCTCAATTGGTAGTCAATCAAGTTATGGGCATCTACCAATGTAAAAATGAGGAACTTCAAAAGTACAAACACTACGTGGATTCACTTCTAGCCTTATTTACTCACTATTCTATCCAAAACATTCCCCGCTCCACTAACAAATTTGTAGATACTATGGCTTGCTTAGCCTCGCAAATTCCCACCGCACCAACTGACTCTGAATTATTCGTCGTGGTCCAACAACTTTTTGCCCCATCCTACTCAACCCCGGTCATTTGTATGATAAATACTGTGTCTACTAATTCGCAGGATACCTGGTACCACCAATTTCACGACTACCTTACAATCTCTGTTCTCCCACCTGACCTTACTAGTAACGGCAAACGTGCTTTTCTTAAAAGTGTTTCGCATTATGTTGTCATGGGGGGACTCCTCTATAAACGTGGCTTTGATGGCATCCTCCTTCGCTGTCTAACTGGTGCGGAGGTCACTCTATACCATCCAACAAGTCCATGATGGTATTTGTGGTGGACATTTTAGTGGCCTTGCCATGGCTAAATGAATCCTTCGCCTAGGTTATTATTGGCCTACTCTCAATAACGACTGCTACGAATATGTTAAGCGTTGTGTTATGTGTCAGCAACATGCCAACCTTCAACATACTCCTAGCCACCCGCTCCAGGTCGCTCGAGATCTTTGGCCCTTCTCACAATGGGGTTTAGACCTTATTGGTGAGATTCACCCGACCTCTTCACAACGTCACCGTTGGATAATCACAGCGACCGAATATTACACAAAATGGGTGGAGGCTATTCCACTCATTTCAATCAAAAAAGAAAAAATTGTCGAGTTCATTAACCACCACATTATCTGTCGTTTTGGTGTTCCTCATCGCCTGATAACAGATAATGGAAAATCTTTCAAAAACAAGTTGTTGCAAGACCTTTGTGACAACTTTGGTATCAAACTTAGTTTCTCATCACCTTACTATCCACAAGCCAATGGTCAAGCCGAATCTTCTAATAAAACCCTAACCAAAATCCTCATGAAAGTTGTCAATGAATCTGGAAGAAATTGGCACGATCACATTCCCTTTGCCCTTTGGGCTTATCGTACTAGCATTCGTACCTCTACTAATGCCACACCTTTTTCTTTGGTATATGGTACCGAGGCTGTTTTGCCTCTCGAAATACAAATACCCTCCCTTAGAATATCTCTTCAGGATATTCTCACCAACGATGATTTCCGCCAAGAGCAGTTAGCCCAATTGGAGCTTCTTGACGAGCGCCGTCTTACAGCTCTTGATCACCTTCAAATCTATCAAAAACGCATCAAGTGTGCTTATGATAAGCGACTTCATGAGCGTACCTTTAAGGTTGGTGATCTTGTCCTCAAAGAGAATCAACATGTAACCAAACTAGAAAAGAGCAAACGTGGAAAATTTGCTCCCAATTGGATTGGGCCTTATATAATCACTCACACTTATGGATCAGGCACTTATCGTTTAGCTTCGCTTAATGGTAAACCTGAGCCTGAACCCCTTAATGCCTTGCATCTTCGACCATTCTACTGTTGAATTTAGTGTTATATCACTTCTTATCTACCTACTGCTCGTCCCTTGAGCTCATTTACCACCTACATACACTTTGTTTCCTACATCTCCAAATAAAAAGAAGCTCACTTCTCACCTCCCCTCAAATGATGCCTTCCCCTTTTTAGTCTAGTCCATGACTTTAAAGTATTAAAATAAGCCGTATTCTTATGGGATTTTCTTGAGTCAAACTTCCTACTAAACTAGATGCTTCACGCCAAAAGAACATCTAGTCATCTAAAATTAACTATAGACTGCTCCCTCGAAGGACAGCTATATGCCAAACTATTGCTGCTATTATATATAGACTGCTCCCCCGAAGGACAGCTATACACTAAAATCATATCTGCTACTATAAATAGACTGCTCCCTCGAAGGACAGCTATACACAGTCAGCCTTTATCAGAAGCTTCTCGCATTGATCAGCTTCGTGAAGACCTCAAGAATAAAACAATCAATATCCCTTGTAGACTTCCCGCATCGATCAGTCTATATTCAGTAAAATAAAAGCCTCATTCAAAAGAACTTTTTGGGTCATGGACTTGTCTATTTAGGGTAGGTTCTCTTTTTCATCAACACTCACTTTGTAACAAGTTCTCTGTACCTCAGCTATATCATCCACCTCACCTCACCATTTGTTTCAACTCAAGGGACATAACGTACACCCGATATATTGTGATCATACAACTCTTTTCACCTATTGACTTCTCGTCTATGCACGGTACCTAGGGCTTCAAGCTCGTTCTACGTTGTGTGGTTTGTTTAGCTCTTTTCACCTACGGAGCACTCTTTCCACTTTGCCTCGCATCTAGGATTGTGTGTTGATCTTAATCAGGACATGGTTCCCTACTACTTGGGTAGGCTAACTTTCACTTCCCTTATACCTTTTACAACATCACCAATTCATTACCAACACCAATAACCTTACCCTACCAATATTAATATCAATATTTTTACCAACCAACAAATTGCCTAAACCGTACCAAATTGCCTGAATTCACCTCTCCCTGATCCTAAGGGAGAACTACATCGGTCTGAGGCCCCTCCTTGCTTTGTGCAATGGGCTATGTAGGCAGCACTTAGGAGACATGGGGTCTCCCAAGGTTAGCTCGACCATCCCCTACCATAACCTATCATGTGTGGTAAATATAAATATTTTTGTGTATTTCTATTTAATCACATTCCTCTTTATCCTTTTTCAAAACACCGAAAATCAAAACGAAAACATTCTTATTATTTTCATAACTCAAATCAACATACATATTCAGTTTTATTTAGATGTTAAACAAATACATCTTCTCTATCATCGACGCGCAGGTCGGCACTCCTTATTTATTCTTATAACTCGATAACATTTACTTAGACCCTCACGACTCATCCCGAACCAGGTGATGATCGTGATCGTCGACCCCTCTCGCCAGGCCTCTCTGTCCTCAAAGGTACCACGGCTATTGGTACCGCCCACTGATCTGCCAATCTCTCCTGTAACATATGAATACGCCCTCTCGCATGGAGAACTCCAGCCTCTAGTCTCTCTGCCCGTGACTCTGCAACCACTAACAATCCTCTTGTCTCATTCACCTGTGTTTGGAGCTGCTGAACCAAACGTTGCAGACGATCCCTCTCTACTGTAATCACCGCTATGTCAGGGCGATCACGTACACCTCGCAGCTCTGCTACCCACCATAACCTATAGGCCTCTGTCGTTCCTGCATCCATTACCCTGCGATCGGCTGCTATCTCCTCGGGCCCTTCTGGAGGTGTTGTCCGGGGAGGTGAGAATGCTGCCTCGGCATCGATCCTCATATATGGTCTATAAGCCTATGGTATATCCTGCACAAATCCAAATTGTCGCCGCACGCGATCTATAGGAATCCTCTCATATTCACCTGGCCTGTGCCCCGCGATCCACCTCAATCGCTCTACACCCCTCAACTCCTCAGCTATGTTCTCGGTTACCATATAGTTCCCGTAAGACCTCCAACAGATATCCGCAACCGTCACCCTCTCCCATACCTGCCTGTAATACTCAATGTCACCCATCACGGCCTGAGATCTTGCCTCTTGTTCTGTCTGGACCCATCGTCTGAATCCCAACCTCTGTACTCCGGTCTCTCCTGCCTGGATGGGTCGGCCTATTGGTCGCACACAAACAATGTGCTCATAGGCCCAACAGTGTAATAAGTATGAACAATCCAGTGTCGTCCTGTGATTTCACCTACAAGCCCATAAACCCCTGTATAGCTCCGCCAAATATGCAGGTGCCCATGCAAAAGTCACGTTCCTTTCTATCATCTCCCAAATAACACACATCAATGCCTTTGGAAATCTTCCCCCTTCCACCCTCGGTAATGCATAATACCCTACCGCTATCATTAATATCACTGCTAACCTTGTCTCCTCAGGGTGTGCTGCATACATTACCCCATATGTGAATGATAAACCTCGCTGTGTCAAATCTCGTGCGTATGGACCAAATACTGCTGTTATCACTGCCCGCCCCACGCTCGGTAGTGCCTGATATACTGGCTCTCCTGTAATAGGGAGTCTCAAAATACGAAACACATCTTCCAATGTTACTGTCATCTCCCCTGTCGGCAGATAAAAGGTATTTGTCTCGGGATTCCATCTCTCAATCAACGCCTGTAACATAGCATGGTTACGTGCGATTCGTGAATAATATGGATTCCACTTAACCCCAAACGATTTATCAATGTCCATTTAGCTGGCGTTACATCCGCTCAGATTCGTGACAACAGCGCTGGCACACTATCATTCATCCTCAACCCTGCCTCTGCCTGCATACATCCAAAACAACAAACAAACATTCAATCCTCAAATCCCCCCAGGTTTTTTCTCAAACATTCTGGAAATTCCTCCAGTAACTGGTATCGGTTATACAGCTAACCGGTATCGGTTCAGTAACCGATACCGGTTATCCCTAACCGATACCGGTCACTGTTAATTTATCTTTACGACATTACATTTCTTTCTATGACATACCCAAAACCCCGAATTACCTACCCCATAACATGCACCTCATCTATACCCCTGGCTATCATTGTCTTTCTCATATCTACTTACCTATTCTCCTCTAGCTCATTCAAAAAACATTTGTAACACCCTGAACTGTTGTTACTTTCTCCTAAGCATTCAAGTGTTGATATGTGATTTCTTGTAAAAGGATGTGTTCCTCGATTCAGAAATCATGCTTGATATGTATTGAATTTCTTGCAGATTGCAGATCTTGACTGAGTCAAAATATGAATAGACTCTTTTATTTATTTCATTTTGTGTCTGAATATTAATATGATCACGGAATGAATTATAGAGATATTCATCTATAATATCTAGACTTGGATCAGTGGAATTGATCCAAGTAATGCTTTAAATCTGTTTGTGATAAAATTATATCACAGACCTTGAACAGGTTGCAAGGTATGGAAGCATTTATTAAGCTGGTCAGGAGTATGACTCAGGCTGATCTTGAGAAATGAAACGGTTCCCGATATCAAAGTATATCTGGAAGGTCTCGATTGTAGACCAGGTAATAATTCGTTGACATACAATTCTGCAATATGAACAGGAGCTAACTCTGTTCTAGAAGGTATGATACAGGTCTTTCCGAGTTTTCAGGACAAGGACCAAACTGAATTATTAAGGGTTAGTAACCTAAAACTAAAACCTAACCTAGGGGTTAGATTATTGTTAGTCTAACCTAGACCTAGGCTATTTGTTAATATCCTAAGTTAGTATCTTTGTGTAAATTTGTTAGTGTGGGTATTACCCTAAACTCTAACCTAAGATACTAACCTAACTAATGAAGAGATTATGAAGGGGCCTATGAAGGGTGGCGAACCATGGGCGGTGTTTTCTATGGCAATAAATGTAAGGAATAAGGATGAAGGACAGGTCATGGCGGAGGCTTAGGCGACGGCTAATCTGTGCAGACTTGGCAATTGCTAAGTTTGGAAATGAACTTGAGTTTTTAGATGGACTGTCGCCAATTCTGGCGGTCGGTGGGAGTAGAGTTTAAGCGGGAAAATTGGTTTAATGGCATTTAATTTTCTCGGAAAGTCGAGCACGGAACTCGCGAGAAGGCATGCAAACGGGAAGTTTGTGGGTTTGTTTGGCTTATCGCGATTTTCGGTTTTTGCTCTGCTGGTTTACTGGTTCTTCGCACCAGTTCTCTTTGAGTTGCATGGCAAGAATGAATTTCTCTGGCTCTTTTCTCTGTCATGGAGGATATATATGTGATGGAGACAGCGAAATTTTGTTGGTCGCTTTATCGTGGAAAAAGAAAAGGAAGTTTGAGCTCTTCCTGTGGTCTGCTTCGGAAATTTGATCAAAATACAGGCATGCTAGGCCCTAACCTTTAAATATCTTGCTGTCTTTCAAGTGCTTTCATTAAAACAACTCTGTTCAAATGTTCTGTGAAGATAGATGAATTTTCTTTGAGCTCTAGTTTGATTTTTGGCACTGTATCTCTTCTGGTTCGATTTTTCAATTTCCTCTTGATGGGTGTTTGTTGAAATCGAACTTCGACTCTATTTGTTTGAGTATTCTATTCTGGCTTATGCATGTGAGGTATTTATTTATAAAGGTTTGAGTGTTCGGCCTGTTTGGCGTGAGCCCTTAGAATATACCTGTGTGCAGTATAAGACCACTGTATGTCTTTGATTCGTGGTCGTTGTTTCTTGTTATAGAAACCGTATGGAATGATTTGGATGAATACAGTAAGATTGATTAGTATTATCGCTTCTTTGGAAACTCTGTCGTGGGATTTGTTGACAGTGTTTAATGATACTTTCGGGTTTCATTTGTATTCAATTTTTGGCTTGGAACAGGCAACTGTAGTGTTACCGTAGTCTTTTCGACCTAGCGGAAGTTGTTTTCCTTGTTATTAGGTTAGCGGGATTACTTGTGGACTGTGTATAATATAGATACACCTGTACTTTGTTGTATCGACTCAGTGGAGTCGATGATTGAATCGTATATTGCTATCTATTGCTGGGAATGTAGATTCATCCATAAGTTTTGTGAATGGATTTTTTTTGTGAAAGCCTGGTAAGACGAAACAGGGCTTTTGGCTACTGTTATTTGAAATAATTAAAGGATAAAGACTTCCTGTGTATGCATTTTCATTTCTATGTGAAAGCTGTTCGAAAGTTTCGTAGCGGCTCAGTAGATTTCCTTGCTTGAAATGGGTATTCGATTTGCTTCACTTGTTTCATTCTGAATGTTAGCCATGAATGGCATATATGGATTTATCAACCAATTTCATAGTACGTTGCTGTAGGGTTCAGTGGTTATGAGTGCAAAAACCTTTAACAGTTACAGTGTGAATATATAGATTTATACTATTGTGAATTGGACGACTCTGAGGAGTCGATTGAATGATTCATTTTATTTTTGAGCTGAATAAAGTTAAGTTGTTGGTATTTTAAGTGCCGGCGACTTAATGGAATAACATGTATTTCGATCTTGTTATTGCGATTGGAATTCCTTCGTGTTTTTGGGATTTTGAGGTACAGATTCTTAGGTGGACATGTACGTCTTCGACCTGTGCAAATTAGTGTAAAATGATTGGCAGAGAGTAATTTGTTGTCTGATTCTTGTTATGCTTCGTTGATGAATATCAGTATGAATTCATATTCATTTGCTTGAATTGTTACCTCCGTTTGAATCATTGGAATTCTGGAAAGGTAACTAGTACTTCTGTCTCTTTCTGAGCTTGACCTTGGACACTGTCTTTGTCACTTTTTGAGGTCCTTGAGCATGGATGACCGTTTCGTGTTCTGACCTTGTTTGGGTAAGTCGCGAATATCACACCAAGACTTGCATGCGGCAAGGTAAGGATCGTTTGGTTGAATTCCTTTCTTTTACTTCAGTCCGATTTTGACTGAACAAGAATATTTATGCTATGTTCTTTTCCAATTAATCTGTCCGATTTGACTGTGCATGATTTGGAAATACCGTGTGGGCAACATAGCATAGTCCATTGGGAAACCTTCGATTGCTTGATGCAATAAGGTTGTTGTTTTCAGCGCTACGCTTGTAGTTTCTTGTTTTCAACTTGTGTCAAAGCCTTACTGTGTAAAAGGAACTAGCATTGGGCTTAGGATTGATACATGATTTGTTGATGTGTTAGTTGCTGTACAGGAGTTTTGCTGTGTTTCTATTTTCTTGATTTAGAACAGTGATCTTGCTTGCGGCTTGTCTAACTTGTTCATTTATATACTGGTTGAATGTTTTCATATGTGAAGGCAGTACAGTGATGAACTTATGTGAAAGGAAGTATGAATGGTTTGGTTCTTTCTCTTCCTTTATTTAATATTATTGATATTTGATTATCAGTGGGAAATTGTTTGTAACATATTGGTGGAATCCCGATCGTTATGTTATTTCCTTTTTGGAGAATGAAACAATCTGACCAATGTTGTGATTTTGGATTCAATGATTGTTGTGTACATTCGTTCCTTGTTTCTTAATATTTGATGAAATATTAGAAAGTGATTAAGACTATTCTGTAACAATGATAGAGTTACATATTTGTAATCATTTTGTATTACAAGGGCATAGTCTGATTATGTTTACTTATGTGAATATCTGATCTCATTTAAACAGGGTGTTTAATGAAAACAATTGATGGATTGCAATTGTTTTAAAAGTTAGTGCTTATCATGCTCAGTTCATTGAACTGACTCATGTTGACTATTTTTGCAGATGGTTGCCGTAAGAGGTAAAAGCAATGCAGATCTGACAGGCTGATCAGATTGTTTATTTGATTTATAAAGAATTACAGCTTGATTTTATAGATGTACTATATGTGAAAAGATGTTTCTTTTCCGTTAGCATTATATCAAGTATGCTGTTGCATAAAATGTAATTGTATAAGTTTCTGAAAGGAATGAAAATAAGTGTTTGATACTTATGTGTTGTATTCTATTTCTGAAAGATGACCTTCTTCGGTATATGTAAGGAAGGGGCATCGTTATCTTTGTATATTACGGATGCTTTTGTGATTGACAATGAAAGTTGTAAGTAATTAGAATAAATTCTTATGAGTGTTTAGTAGTTCTAATTTGTTCTAGCAAAAGCAATATTAGAATTAAATTATTGTCTCTCTAGAAGATAGGTTAAAAATTGAGCCTAAAAGAGAACGCTAAACAAACTGGATTAAATTACTAATCCCTAGTCCTAAGTATGAACAGGACAATAGTAAATTGGATTCTTAATCATTTATATCTTTAAACTAAAAAGTATGATATAAATTCAGTTAAGAGAACTGATAGGCAATCAATGGAGTTCAGATGGCAATCTCAAGCAAAGGTTATGAGATATTGTCCCATTCTGTTGCTTTAGAATCAGGTGTATTCTAATGACTCCTTGATGAGAGCGTGACCGTAATACCTCTACCAGTAATGAGTCTTTTAGAGGAGGGTCGTCTTAAGACAAAGAATCCAGGGATTTGGAAAGGCTAACCTTAGGGAAAAGTCTTTAAAAGTAATTTAAACTCAAGTGCGTAACGCTTGTTATTGGGTAGATCTTCTCGAGGCGGATTTAAAGGTTGACGACATAAAGTCGACTGCAGGGCTGTACCTCCGAGAAGATTAGGATCTTCTCGAAGTTACAACAATGCAGGTGACTTATGGCGACACCCTTTGCATTGATCGCTAAGATTTACACTTGATTTCGCACGAGTTACCCTGGGACCGATTAAGAACGTGGTCATGTTATAAGACTGCCTCGGAGATTTGGGGTATCATGACACACTGGTTGAACTGCAAGGTTGAACCAGTATGTCATCATATCCCTAATCCTCGTGGGCATCCATATAACATTATCACCTTGTTAATCTGCCTCCGAGTGATTCAGTTGTGAAAGGAAGGACTGACAGTAGTCAGTATAAGACATTCTATATAACATATGAATGGGGTGAAGGACGTATTCCAGATTGACGAGTATGCCGTTAAGGAATACGAGACATGAACAGTATGTTTCAAATCTTTGGCCAAAGTATCGCAAGCTGCTGATTGCGTTGTCCTAATTCACCTAGTCTAAGGGATGAGATGCCGATGAATAATGGTAACAGTTATTCAGTTAGATTCCTTGGACAGAGCATTCTGAATCCCAGATTAGGGAAGAGAACCGCAAGAGTGTTGTGTTAAATAAAAACACTAACTCTTTTTACTCATGAATAGATCGGTAGATTACCGAGTCATGGAATGAATAGATCGGAGGTATTCCGAGTCATTACAGCTGCATATGGTTGTCTGTTATATAAATGGTTATTTGAATTGTGAGTTCTAAATTATGTATTTAGAACCAGTATGCAATTATCAAAAAAAAAAAAAAAAATTGACTTGTTCTATTGTCTAAAATGAGGATGTTACATCTTGGTATCAGAGCTGAAGGTTGCAGCTCTTGGACCTATTGAGTCCATAATCTGATAAAAACCTGAATTTTCTTGTAACAGAAAATGGTTAGAACAAGGGGAAACGTTGCGAGTAATGCTCCACCTGAAGGAGGAGCGGCGACAACCCAGAAACTGGATGAGATCCTTGCTGCCCTGTTGGACACAAGAGATCGCTTGGCTGTACTTGAACAGCAGGTGACGGGAAATGAGGAGGATGAAGAAGCTGATAATAATAATCAGCAACCTCCTGAGGGCAATCCCGACACGGGTGTTGATGTTAATGCTGTGAATGCACCTGTGCAACCAGAAAACAAAAAGGCCAGATTGGCAGCAGAACTCACTAATGATATAAAAAGGATAAGTCCACCTAAGTATGATGGCACCACATTAGGAGATGGAGCTGAGAACTGGCTCAGCGAAATGGAGAAGTACTTTGCAATAAGGAACTTCTCAGAAGAAACCAAGGCTATATGGGGAGCCTATCAGCTTTCTCACGAAGCATCTTCGTGGTGGGATAGCCGAAAAGCTGAGCTAAACATTGATGAGACCAATATCACTTGGGATCAATTTAAAGGCTATTTTAGGCAACGTTGGCTGCCACAACTTTTCTATGATCAGAAAATGACAGAATTTCAGAACTTGACTCAAGGGAAGTTAACAGTAACTGAATTCTGGGAGCGGTTTACAAAACTCCTCAAGTATGTACCGCAGTATCAAACTGACGAAAAGTTCAGGATACGGAAATTCATCATGGGATTGAATCCTGTGATAGGGGGAGAGGTCGATGTTCACAGTCCAACCACTATGGAAGGAGTTGTTGAAAAGGCCATAAGGCAAGAACAGAAATTAAAGGCTATTTCTGCTCATAAGGAGGAAGTGCGGAAGAAGACTGCAAACCCTTCTTCAACCTCTCTTGCACCCAGAAAAGGACCGTGGAAAAAGTTTGGAAACAAGAGTAAGTTTCCAGGAGATAACAATAAGAAAGCAGCAGTAAATAAGCCTGCTGGAAATATAAGGGATAATTTTGTTAAAAATTATAATAATGGACAGAAGTCCTATGGAGGACAGCGTGACAATTACAAGGCTGGAGGTAATGCTGAGCCTAAGAAGGGACCTGTAGGAGGCTGCTACACTTGTGGTAAAGATCATTACGCAAATCAATGTCCTTTAAAGAAGGATGATCGTAATCAGCAGCATAAGATACATGCTGCAGTAGCAGACAAGCAAGCTGAAAAGCAAGCAACACCTATAGAAGTTCCGGGTAAGTTATTCGGCATACCTGTCACTATTCTTTTTGATACAGGAGCTACTGAATGTTTTATTTCTAATAAACTTGCTTCTAAACTTAAAAGAAAAGCTGGGAAAATGGATAAATCTTGGACTGTAGAGTATGGTAATAATTCTGTTCATACAGTGAGTATGTGTCTCTTTGGAGCAGTCCTTGATTTACCTAATTTCTCCACGGAAGTTGATCTCTATGTTACACCTTTGGGATCGTATGACATTATTATTGGTGTCAATTGGTTATCTGACCATAAAGCAAAGGTAGATTGCTATGAGAAGAACATAAAATGTTTAGATGATCAGCTGGAATCCGCAGAGATTCAAGGTGTGAAACGAGAAATTTCAGTTAGAAAACTGTCAGCTATGCAGCTTAAAAAGGCTAAGAATAAAGGATGTACCCTTTATGCAGTAAAGATATCTGAATCTTCAGAAGAAGATAGTGATTACATGAAGCAAATTCCACTGTTACAAAGTTTCAGGGATGTTTTTCCTGAGGAATTACCAGGGTTACCACCCAAGAGAGAATTTGATTTTACCATTGAAATCAAGCCTGGAACTGAACCTATTTCCAAGGCGCCTTATCGGATGACTACTACTGAGTTAGTCGAGCTTAAGGCACAATTACAAGAGCTTTTGTCTAAAGGATTGATTAGACCAAGTGTTTCACCTTGGGGAGCACCTGTGATATTTGTGAAAAAGAAGGATGGAACACTGAGGCTGTGTATTGATTATCGGATGTTGAACAAAGCAACAATCAAGAACCGATATCCACTTCCTAGGATCGATGATCTGTTTGATCAGATGCGTGGAGCAGCGGTTTATTCTAAGATAGATCTTCGATCTGGTTATCATCAGCTAAGAATTAAAGAGGAAGATATTCATAAAACAGCTTTCCGAACAAGGTACGGACATTATGAATTCACAGTTCTAGCCTTTGGGTTAACTAATGCACCTGCAGCCTTTATGAATTTAATGAACAATATTTTTCAAGAATACCTGGACAAGTTTGTACTTGTATTCTTGGACGATATTCTCATTTATTCTAAGAGCGTTGAGGAGCACAATGAGCATTTGAAGATAGTTTTGGGAATTTTGAGAAAGAGAAAGTTGTATGGTAAGTTATCCAAATGTTCTTTCTATGATTCAGAAGTTCACTATTTGGGTCATGTCATAAGTAAGGAAGGAATCGCTGTAGATCCTTCAAAAATAGTGGCAATAACTGAGTGGCCTGCACCAAAGAATGTGCATGAAGTAAGAAGCTTCATGGGTCTTGCTGGTTACTATAGAAAATTTGTAAAGGATTTTTCTAAGGTAGCTGCACCAATAACTTCATTGCAGAAGAAGGATAAGAAATTCATGTGGAATGACAAGTGCGAAGCGGCTTTCAAAAGTCTGAAAGACCAGTTGACTTCTGCACCTATATTGGCTGTACCAGACCCTAATGGGAATTTTACTGTTGTAACTGATGCTTCTGGGGAAGGCCTTGGAGGTGTTTTGCTACAAAATGATCAAGTCATAGCTTATGAAAGTAGAAAACTTAAGATTCATGAGCTGAATTATGCCCCTCATGATTTGGAACTTGCTGCCATTGTTCATGCGCTTCAAGTCTGGAGACACTACTTACTAGGGAAACCTTTTGAGTTGAAAACTGATCACTTGGGACTGAAATATATTTTTACTCAGCCCAATCTGAATGCCAGACAAAGAAGGTGGTTAGAATTTTTATCACAATATGACTTTGATATTAGCTATATCAAAGGGAAGGAGAATAGAGTAGCTGATGCTCTAAGTCGTAGGAGGCACATTTCTGCTCTTATAACGTTGAGAACTCAGTTTAAAGACGAGGTAAAAAGTGCCTCAGAATCAGATGCATATTTTCAGCAAGTAAAAGCAGCGCTTGCTGCAGAACCTAAAGATAAAAGGTATGAAGGTTTTCATCTTGATAATGAAGGAATCTTGCGTTATGAAAATAGGGTATATGTACCTGTGCTGAATGATTTGAGAAAGAAGTTGTTAGTTGAATTTCATAATTCACCTTTCTCTGGGCACCCAGGTATCACAAAAATGCTAGCTGATTTGAAACAGCAATACTTCTGGAAAGGTATGAAAAAGGATGTGATAAATTTTGTGACTCATTGCCTGGAATGTCAGCGGGTGAAGGCAGAGCATATGCACCCTGCTGGACTGTTATATCCTCATAGCATACCGCAGTACAAATGGCAAGTAATAACCATGGATTTTGTACAAGGACTACCTATGTCCAGGAATAAACATGATGTTATCCTGGTAGTTGTAGATAAACTGACTAAGGTAGCTCATTTCATCGCTGGAAATCTAAAGGATGATTCACCAGTGCTGGCCAAGAGGTTCGTACACGAAATTTTCAGATTGCATGGTGTACCAGAACTGATTATATCAGACAGGGATCCTAGAATGACGTCAAGGTTTTGGCAAACGCTTAACGCAGCCCTAGGAACAAAACTAAACTTCAGTTCTGCATATCATCCAGAAACGGATGGGCAAACTGAGAGGGTAAATCAAGTGTTGGAGGACATGTTGCGAATGTATTGCATGGATCAACAGTATAAATGGGAAGAGTATCTCCCATTAGTTGAGTTCGCATACAACAACACTTATCACTCATCTCTTAAGATGGCACCTTTTGAAGCACTTTATGGAAGAAAGTGCAGAACCCCTGTAAGTTGGGACAGTGTAGAGGATAGAGTGGTAATTGGACCAGAGATTCTCACAGAGATGGAACAGCAAGTTAAGCTGATTCGTGAACGATTAAAGGAAGCAGCGGATAGACAGAAGAGCTATGCTGACCTTAAGCGGGTTGATAGAAAGTTTGAGCTTGGTGATAAGGTTTTTCTGCGTATTAAACCCAGAAAGAGTTCTATAACTTTTGGCAAGGCTGCCAAGTTGTCACCACGATTTGTGGGACCTTTCGAAATTGTCGAAATAATCAATCCTGTAGCTTATCGTTTAGCATTGCCACCTGCTTTATCTCGTATGCATGATGTTTTCCATATTTCTTTGCTTAAGAAATACGTTTCAGATCTGTCACATGTTTTAAATTGGAATTCCTTGCAGGTCCAAGACCCAGGAATAATCGTGGTTAAACCCACAAGAGTACTGGAAACTCGCCAATTGCATTTGAGAAATCGTGATATTCAGCAATGTAAGGTCCAGTGGGACCAGTTTAGCGAAGAAAGTGCAACTTGGGAAAACCTGGAAGAGATGAAAATTGCTTTTCCTTCTCTTTTTGCAACAGAATGAAATCTGTTGATAAAATACTGTTATGAACTTATTGTTTTTAAGTATTTATGAAAGCCAGATGAAGGCAGACTTTATTCAGGTTGAATAAAAGTGTTGTGACATTGATTTCTGAAACTATTTAATATGGAAGTAGTCACATTGTTTGTGTACTAATAAATTGATTGACCTGAAGGTTAAATTTAATATGTAATTCATCGGGACGATGAATCTTTTTAGGAGGGAAGCATGTAACACCCTGAACTGTTGTTACTTTCTCCTAAGCATTCAAGTGTTGATATGTGATTTCTTGTAAAAGGATGTGTTCCTCGATTCAGAAATCATGCTTGATATGTATTGAATTTCTTGCAGATTGCAGATCTTGACTGAGTCAAAATATGAATAGACTCTTTTATTTATTTCATTTTGTGTCTGAATATTAATCTGATCACGGAATGAATTATAGAGATATTCATCTATAATATCTAGACTTGGATCAGTGGAATTGATCCAAGTAATGCTTTAAATCTGTTTGTGATAAATTATATCACAGACCTTGAACAGGTTGCAAGGAATGGAAGCATTTATTAAGCTGGTCAGGAGTATGACTCAGGCTGATCTTGAGAAATGAAACGGTTCCCGATATCAAAGTATATCTGGAAGGTCTCGATTGTAGACCAGGTAATAATTCGTTGACATACAATTCTGCAATAAGAACAGGAGCTAACTCTGTTCTAGAAGGTATGATACAGGTCTTTCCGAGTTTTCAGGACAAGGACCAAACTGAATTATTAAGGGTTAGTAACCTAAAACTAAAACCTAACCTAGGGGTTAGATTATTGTTAGTCTAACCTAGACCTAGGCTATTTGTTAATATCCTAAGTTAGTATCTATGTGTAAATTTGTTAGTGTGGGTATTACCCTAAACTCTAACCTAAGATACTAACCTAACTAATGAGGAGATTATGAAGGGGCCTATGAAGGGTGGCAAACCATCGGCGGTGTTTTCCATGGCAATTAATGTAAGGGATAAGGATAAGGGACAGGTCATGGCGGAGGCTTAGGCGACGGCTAACCGGTGGGGACGTGGCAGGTCGCTAAGTTTGGAAATGAACATGAGTTTTAGATGGACTGTCACCAAGTCTGGCGGTCGGTGGAAGTTGAGTTTAAGCAGGAAAATTGGTTTAATGGCATTTAATTTTCTCGGAAAGCGAGCTCGGAACTCGCGAGAAGGCATGCAAGATGGGAAGTTTGTGGGTTTGTTTGGCTTATCGCGATTTTCGGTTTTTGCTCTGCTGGTTTACTGGTTCTTCGCACCAGTTCTCTTTGAGTTGCATGGCAAGAATGAATTTCTCTGGCTCTTTTCTCTGTCATGGAGGATATATATGTGATGGAGACAGCGAAATTTTGTTGGTCGCTTTATCGTGGAAAAAGAAAAGGAAGTTTGAGCTCTTCCTGTGGTCTGCTTCGGAAATTTGATCAAAATACAGGCATGCTAGGCCCTAACCTTTAAATATCTTGCTGTCTTTCAAGTGCTTTCATTAAAACAACTCTGTTCAAATGTTTTGTGAAGATTAGATGAATTTTCTATGAGATCTAGTTTGATTTTTGGCACTGTATCTCTTCTGGTTCGATTTTTCAATTTCCTCTTGATGGGTGTTTGTTGAAATCGAACTTCGACTCTATTTGCTTTGAGTATTCATTCTGGCTTATGCATGTGAGGTATTTATTTATAAAAGTTTGAGTGTTCGGCCTGTTTGGCGTGAGCCCTTAGAATATACCTGTGTGTAGTATAAGACCACTGTATGTTTTTGTTTAGTGGTCGCTGTTTCTTGTTATGGAAACTGTATGGAATGATTTGATGAATACTGTAAGATTGATCAGTATTATCGCTTCTTTGGAAACTCTGTCGTGGGTTTTGTTGACAGTGTTTAATGATACTTTTGGGTTTTCATTTGTCTTCTAATTTTTGGTTTGGAACAGGCAACTGTTGTGTTACCGTAGTCTTTACGACCTAGCGGAAGTTGTTTTCCTTGTTATTGTGGTTAGCGGGATTACTTGTGGACTGTGTATAATATTGATACATCTATACTTTATTTGTATCGACTCAGTGGAGTCCATGATTGAATCGTATATTGCTATCTATTGCTGGGAATGTAGATTCATCCATAAGTTTTGTGATTTGATTTTTTTTGTGGAAGCCTGGTAAGAAGAAACAGGTCTTTTGGCTACTGTTATTTGAAATAATTAAAGGATAAAGACTTCCTGGGTATGCATTTTCATTTCTATGTGAAAGCTGTTCGAAAGTTTCGAAGCGGCTCAGTTGATTTCCTTGCTTGAAATGGGTATTCGATTTGCTTCACTTGTTTCATTCTGAATGTTTGCCATGAATGGCATATATGGATTTATCAACCAATTTCATAGTACGTTGCTGTAGGGTTCAGTGGTTATGAGTGCAAAACCTTTAACAGTTACATGTGTGAATATATAGATTTATACTATTGTGAATTGGACGACTCTGAGGAGTCGATTGAATGATTCATTTTATTTTTGAGCTGAATAAAGTTAAGTTGTTGGTGATTTTAAGTGCCGAACCACTTGGAATGGAATAACATGTATTTCGACCTTGTTATTGCGATTGGAATTCCTTGTGTTTTCTGGGATTTTGAGGTACAGATTCTTAGGTGGATATGTACGTCTTCGACCTGTGCAAATTAGTGTAAAATGATTGGCAGAGAGTAATACAGTCGGTCTGATTCTTGTTATGCTTCATTGATGAATATCAGTATGAATTCATATGTCATTTGCTTGAATTGTTACCTCCGTTTGAATCATTGGAATTCTGGAAAGGTAACTAGTACTTCTGTCTCTTTCTGAGCTTGACCTTGGACACTGTCTTTGTCACTATTTGAGGTCCTTGAGTATGGATGACTGTTTCGTGTTCTGACCTTGTTTGGGTAAGTCGCGAATATCACACCAAGACTTGCATGCGGCAAGGTAAGGATCGTTTGGTTGAATTCCTTTCTTTTACTTCAGTTCGATTTTGACTGAGCAAGAATATGTATGCTATGTTCTTTTCCAATTAATCTGTCCGATTTGACTGTGCATGATTTGGAAATACCGTGTGGGCAACGTAGCATAGTCCATAGGAAACCTTAGATTGCTTGATGCAATGAGGTTGTTGTTTTCAGCGATACGCTTGTAGTTTCTTGTTTTCAACTTGTGTCAAAGCCTTACTGTGTAAAAGGAACTAGCATTGGGCTTAGGATTGATACATGAATTGTTGATGTGTTAGTTGCTGTACAGGAGTTTGTTGTGTTTCTATTTCTTGATTTAAACAGTGATCTTGCTTGCAGCTTGTCTAACTTGTTCATTTATATACTGGTTGAATGTTTTCATATGTGAAGACGGTACAGTGATGAACTTATGTGAAAGGAAGTATGAATGGTTTGGTTCTTTCTCTTCCTTTATTTAATACTTGTTGATATTTATCTATCAGTGGGAAATTGTTTTGTAACATATTGGTGGAATCCCGAATTGTTATGTTATTTCCTTTTTGGAAGAATGAAACAATCTGACCAATGTTGTGATTTTGGATTCAATGATTGTTTGTGTACATTCGTTCCTTGTTTCTTAATATTTGATGAAATATTAGAAAGTGATTAAGACTATTCTGTAACAATGATAGAGTTACATATTTGTAATCATTTTGTATTACAAGGGCATAGTCTGATTATGTTTACTTATGTGAATATCTGATCTCATTTAAACAGGGTGTTTAATGAAAACAATTGATGGATTGCAATTGTTTTAAAAGTTAGTGCTTATCATGCTCAGTTCATTGAACTGACTCATGTTGACTATTTTTGCAGATGGTTGCCGTAAGAGGTAAAAGCAATGCAGATCTGACAGGCTGATCAGATTGTTTATTTGATTTGTAATGAATTACAGCTTGATTTTATAGATGTACTATATGTGAAAAGATGTTTCTTTTCCGTTAGCATTGTATCAAGTATGCTGTTGCATAAAATGTAATTGTATAGTTTTGAAAGGAATGGAAATAAGTGTTTGATACTTATGTGTTGTATTCTATTTCTGAAAGTTGACCTTCTTCGGTTTATGTAACGAAGGGGCATTGTTATCATTGTATAATATGGATGCTTTTGTGATTGACAATGAAAGCTTGTAAGTAATAAGATTAAATTCTTATGAGTGTTTAGTAGTTCTAATTTGTTCTAGCAAAAGCAATATTGGAATTAAATTATTGTCTCTCTAGAAGATAGGTTAAAATTGAGCCTAAAAGAGAACGCTAAACAAACTGGATTAAATTACTAATCCCTAGTCCTAAGTATGAAAGGACAACAGTAAATTGGATTCTTAATCATTTATATCTTTAAACTTAAAAGTATGATATAAATTCAGTTAAGAGAACTGATAGGCAATCAAATGGAGTTCAGATGGCAATCTCAAGTAAAGGTTATGAGATATTGTCCCATTCTGTTGCTTTAGAATCAGGTGTATTCTAATGACTCCTTGATGAGAGCGTGACCGTAATACCTCTACCAAGTAATGAGTCTTTTAGAGGAGGGTCGTCTTAAGACAAAGAATCCAGGGATTTGGAAAGGCTAACCTTAGGGAAAAGTCTTTAAAAGTAATTTAAACTCAAGTGCGTAACGCTTGTTATTGGGTAGATCTTCTCGAGGCGGATTTAAAGGTTGACGACATAAAGTCGACTGCAGGGCTGTACCTCCGAGAAGATTAGGATCTTCTCGAAGTTACAACAATGCAGGTGACTTATGGCGACACCCTTTGCATTGATCGCTAAGATTTACACTTGATTTCGCACGAGTTACCCTGGGACCGATTAAGAACGTGGTCATGTTATAAGACTGCCTCGGAGATTTGGGGTATCATGACACACTGGTTGAACTGCAAGGTTGAACCAGTATGTCATCATATCCCTAATCCTCGTGGGCAACCATATAACATTATCACCTTGTTAATCTGCCTCCGAGTGATTCAGTTGTGAAAGGAAGGACTGACAGTAGTCAGTATAAGACATTCTATATAACATATGAATGGGGTGAAGGACGTATTCCAGATTGACGAGTATGCCGTTAAGGGAAGTGTGATACTTCCTAGATGGTTGTCAATCCACTGTTTATCAAATAAATGAATAAAAATGCAAGAAATAGAGGTCCTATTGCTAACAAGTTGATTTTGGTATCTCAAGTTATTAACAATATATTAGATTAAGTGAATATTGCAATAAAAATTAGATCTAACTGAGGTTGGGTTATGTTTAGGTTGGGTAGGTAGCCAAGGTGATTAGAACAGGTCAGGATCAGGTTTTGGGTGGTTTTGGGTTATTTGGGTGAAGGTTATTAGGTCACTGTTATAGGCAGGATTACCAGTTACAGAGATTGACGTCGGTCTGGTATGACCGATGATGGTTTAGAGGGAAACCGACGATGGTCAAGGTGACTGGCGTTGGTAGAGGTGGAATGGTAGAAACTCAATAAAACTTGGTTTTGGAGGTTCTCTGTGATTGCACAGAGAATAGAAGAAGGATGGCTAGGTTGGTAAAGATGTTGAGAATGCTCAGAGATGTCTGGGGGTTGAATATGGGGAGCCAAAAGGTTATGGGTGGTTAGATGGGTGGATTGACAGGAAGGTGAGGATGATAGGATGCAAAAGAGAATAGGATTTAAAAGAGAAAGCTAAAGAAATGATGATCTAAGTAAGTATGGAATGATGCAGATCAAAACACACTTACTTGTATTTGCAGGCCTGGTGGTTGGATGAAGGTGATGGTTGATCTATGAAACTGGTGGTCAGTGCCATGAAGTGCTTCCCAGAATGCTACTGTGAATGCCAATGCCTTCAAATCAGTCTTGGTGCTGGCTAGGGTGTGTCTAGATGTGTGAGAGGAATATGGTTCATGCTTGCATGTAGATCTCTCTCTCTCTCCAAACTTGAATAATTTTCCAACCTCTGGAACAAGGTTACAAAAATGAATATATGGTAAATGATGATGGTTTAGGTTAACAGACATCGGTTTAGGGTTAACCGACGTCGGTTATGGTGGGAAATCCTAGGTTTTCCAAAATAGCAGATCTTGGCTATCTTTTGGCCAGTTCTACCCATTGGTTTGGGTCTAAAATGGTATTTTCCACTTAAGTAAGTGGGCATGTTGTTAGAGAAAGAATAGGCATCTAATGTTAGGGTTAGACTAAGTCTCAGTTAGTTATGGTAAGTAGAAATTGAGTCTTAGTTAAAAGAAACATGCTAAGAATAGGTCCATGATGAGGTGTCTAGGTGATGTGGCTAGGTGAGGTGGTCAAGTGAGGATATTTATTAAATTAATTAAAATAATTAATTCAATTAATCATGTGCACTATGGGATATGAATATGTAAGGTATGGCTAATTTAATTAATGGGGCTATAAGGGTGGTATGACCTAATTTTGGTGTCTACATTTTGCCCCTTTTTGTCACGTAGCTTGTATTGGTAAGTGATGCTGACAAAAATAGGAAGTGATTGCCCCATGTGTGGGTGAGAGCGGGGTTTCCCCAAGTGTGGGTGAAGGTGATCCCCCTCAAACTAGGAACTGATGAGGTGTTATATGGAATCAGTGAGTGGTTTGATAAATGTGTAGTTGGTGTGAGTTAAGGTAGGTGGGGAAGAGTATGGGTGCTTTGGGAAAGGGTAATGGTCAACTCGGGTAATAGGTAATAGGTAAGGTAAGGTCAAATCAGGGTCAAATTAGGTAATGGGTAATGGTATTCAAATGCACACACACGTATAGACTGCAACGTGGTACCAGGTTGAAGAGCTTGTAAACTATACATCATCCAAGGTCGATAGGTTTATCCCAACAAGGTTGAAGTGATTCAGGTATCCAAGGTATAGGATATGGTCTGGAAACACAATGTAGGTCAAGTGCAGGAACATTTAGGTATGTTCTGGTACACCAAAGGTTGGGTCGGGATAAACGACACATGAAATAGGCAAGGTAAGGTCATTAGGCCAAACAACATGGGTAACGATGACATCACAAGGTATAGCGAGTACACAAGGTCAATGGTCACACAAAGTAGGTCAGGTCTAGGTAAATAGGTCATGGCATGGGTAAGGCCAAGGTATAGGTAAAATAACAAATCCCTAGACACAATTAAGGAAATGTAGGGGTAGTTTGGGCTTGTAGGTAGGTTGCAATAAGTGTGGGTAAGGTCAAAGGGTATCAGGCAATAATGAGTTGAGGTCAAAATGAGAAAAATGGTGTGAAAATGGTAATGGCAGGTGAATGATGCTAGTTATAAAGTAACTGACATCGGTTTGGTATGACCGATGTCGGTCATGTCGAGTTAGGGTTAATAAAAGGAAAAATCCATATTTTATGGATTCATTTTAACATTTTCATTTGTGAAAATGACAGAGTGGTAGAGTAAGAGTGGAAAGTGATGGATGAGGCATTTGAGTTGAGTTGGTGAGCCTGACTAGCAGGTGATTGGCATTTGATTGGTGGGTCCATGAGATCGATTTGAGTGATTTGATTTGGTGGGAGAGGTGAGGTAGATTTATGTCATGGTAGAGGTGGGAGAAGGTTTGGGTGGGCCACCGGTGCAGTGGCCAAACATACCACCATGAAGACGACACCTAGATGAGGTAGGAAATGATCCAATTCCATTTATTTGGTGGAAAATAATGTGTTGAAATTGGTTTGGGTTAAAAGGGTTTTGGGTGGGAGTTTTATTTTGAATTTGTGGGTAAAATGAATTAAATGAGGGAGGGGGAAGGTCCAATGTAGCTTAAATAGGGTTGGTAATGAAGTTAGGTTAGGTTTGGGTAGGGTAGAGTAGGTGTGTAGGTTGTTTTTAGGGATTTTGGTAGATGGGGGGGGTTTCAATTTGGGCACCGCAACAGAGACTGACATCGGTCTAAGGGTGGCCGATGTCAGTTTTCTTTAGCTGGCATCGGTCTGGTCTTAGGTGACTGACATCGGTTAAATTGAACCAATGTCGGTTAAGGATAACCAGTGATGGTCAGGGTGACCGGTGCTGGTTAGGGTGGATGAGAAATAGGGGTAAGAAAGGTTAGGTGGGAAAGAAAAATAGGTGAAAGGGGGGAAGGGAGGGTACATGTAGAGTGATGGGGGTAGAAGGTTAGCGTTGGTGTAAAGGATAGGTAAGTAGGTGAAATGATGTTTTTAGAATGGTGAGTCATGATTGCAATGGGGTAGGAGGCTGGTAGGTGAATTAGGTAAAATGGGGTGAGTAGGATTGGTGTGGTTGGGTATGGTTTGGGGGGTTAATAGATAAGTGAAGGTTGTCAGGTTTGTAATAATGTTGTGGTTTTGTTGGATGCAGGCTAGGGACCAGCTATGGATGTGGGACAAAGTACCACCTCTGTTGCTAGTGATATGATCAAGTGTGACCATAGAGGAGTGGAGGCATGTGACAGATGTTGGCTTGAGTGGGATCTGATGCTACAGGCATGTAGCTTGAGATCAAGTTTGATGGTCACACTCATCGATAGATGGGACTCAGTGACCAACGTTCCACTTACTGATGGGTGAGATCACTGTCACCCTAGAGGATGTATACAAGATCTTGTGGCTACTGATAGTTGGGGAGTAGGTATATTCTATTACATTCAGAGGCATCAGAGGAGCTGATAGTGGTTATTTTTGGAGAGGTGGTGGTGGATTTGAGGTACCATAGTGTGAGTTTGAGCTATGGAGATATGTATGTGGCCCATCCTCAGGAGATGAGGTTGGTGGTTTTGCTGATGGAGGTGGTATGTTGTTTTTCCTTGCCAGATGTGGAGGGTGGGAGATTCCCATGAGCACTGATGGGGGTTCTCTAGGACATGATGGAGGAGTGGGTCCATTTTTCCTGGGCACCGACATTCTTGGTGTAGCTGTATAGAGAGTTGTGGGCCTATGGGAGGTTGTGGAGGTTCAATTTATGTTGTACCTTCCTTCTACACTATTGGGCATATGAGCACATTGTATGTGTATGTCTAGTTGGCTTACCCCAATAGGATTGGTTCGGGGGTGGTTTAGTCAGAGTTGGTTAGGCGATGGGTACCACTTGGTGGAGAACACAGGGTGACAAGGGCCACACATGATTTTTCATATTACATGTGAGTGTTGGAGGGGTTATCTGGGGTTGATATTGTTTGGAGGCCATATGTTGGATTTCCTTCATACAGGCACATGGCAGAGGAGTTGGAGGAGTTACAGCTACTCAGGTGGATAGAGGGGCGATGTGCTGGTGAGCACAAGATGATACCAGTGGACAGGGTCAGATGATAGTTTGGGCTACCACAGGACATGCCTCCACCATTCCCATAGTATAGGAGAGATGACATGGAGAGGCCTATGCCTCTACCACAACTGACTATGTCTGAACAGGGTAGGAGGAGTAGGTGGTGGACAGGTAGATTGATGATGTCTGGGGTCACAGATAGATATAGGTAGTGGTGGGCGGTGTAGCTATGGGTGGCACCACCAAGGCCAAGACAACCTGACTTAGCCACCATTATAGTATAGAGGGATACCTTGCAGGGTCAGGTGGCCACCCTTCAGACACAACTTGGAGTATTACAGGGGAAGCTCATAGGGTCAGAGGCACAGGTTACCACTTTACAGGTGCAGGTGGTAGCCCTACAGGCCCAAGTTGCATAGGGACAGGTGCCCACATAGGGTGGTGATGGAGACGGGGGATAGGTAGCCACCTTATAGGCACAAATAACAGGTTTGTAGGGCCAGTTGGCCACTACATAGGCTCATATTGTGGCCCTACAGGCCCAGGTTACAATGCAGGCACCTCCACAGGCTCAGGGATAGGGTCCCATATCACAGACAATAGTGGGACAGGGTCCCATGGTATAGGGAGGAGGACAGGGTACACAGGTATAGGGTCTGAGGCCAGCCCTAGCAGGACAGAGCTCACAGGTTGTTGTGAGACCTATGGCACCACCTCAGATGGTGTCGATGGTGAGGTTCAGGGATGCCCTGAATGAGGCATGGTATTACCAGGATCACCTGATGACCACAGGGATAGATGTCCCTTCCTATGCTGAGTACAGGGCACAATGGGCAGCGAGTGAGAGGATGAGCTCTCACACTCATAGCTCAGAGAGCATAGGGGCCCGGTGAGCCCAGCAACAGGCTCAGGGTGAGGCCACGAGTTCACATGGAGGCCAGACCCAGCTGCAGGCCAGGTGGAGATGGGACCGAGACCTATGCGAGGTGGAGAGATGTTGGCAGGGTGCCAGACAGGCCGAGAGGAGGAGACAGATGAGACAGGGATGGATATCAGGTGGGGTGATGATTAGTCACCATATATGCTCAGTGTTTTTCATTTTTGCATATATACCGGCCTGTGTGCTGATGATAGTGAGGATGTACATGAGAGTTTTGAGATATTTTATCATATATACCGGCCTACGTGCCAAAGATGGTGAGGATACTGAGAGTTTTGAGATCCTATTTGTATCGACCTGTATGATAGATAGTGAGGATGTATCTGAGAGATGATATTTATTGATTGTGTACATATGTATTGATAATTTCCATTTTTATAGTTGATGAAATTTATTGGATGGATGATGTAGGCTATGTTTTTAATTTCCATTGTTATTAGGTATTGATGGATGAACTATATTAGGCATGATTGATGTCAATGGTGGGTCTAGGTGAGTTTTAGGCATGGTGGAGTCTAGGTAGTTAGGCATGGTTGAGTTAGGTGAGTTAGGAATGGTTGAGTTAGGTGAGTTAGGAATGGTTGAGTTAGGTCATTGTATGCATGGTGGAGTTTAGGTGAGTTAGGCATGGTGAGTTAGGCATGGTGGAGTCTAGGTCAGATTAGGCATGGTTTGGTCATGTTTTTGGGTTTGATTTAATTTCTAATTTTAGTAGTATGGAACATAAATGATGATGTATATGTATGTGCTAGTGTAAATTTCCAAATATTCGTGTCATGGAAATATGAAATGATTGATGTATGATATGATACTGTGATAAAATGGTAGGTATGTATGTTTGTTGATTGTTTAATTTCCAAGTTTTGTGAAAAATGGAAACTAAGTAAGGTAGAATGTGAATAGAAAAATGGGGGAAAATTGGTTAGGGTAAAGAGTGGCTGAGCTAACCTCCAAGGGCCCCATGCCCTCGGAGTGCTGCCTACATAGCCCCAATGAAAAGGGGCCTCAGGATGATGTAGTTCTCCCATAAGCTAGGGAAGAATATGATGAGGTAAAGGAATGGGTTGGTAGGTTTTAGGGATGATTGAGTCTAGGTCATTTAGGCATGGTTGAGTTTAGGTCATTTTAGGTATGGTTGGTCATTTATGGTTGGTTTTAGGTAGGCATGGTGATGTTGGTGAAAGAGGAATTCTTAAAGTGTAGGTGTCGATGGTCTAGATCTGTATAGGAAAATCAACAAGTATGAAGAAGGTGAAGGGTAAGAGGTGACCAAAAGAGTCACCTAATTATAAGAACCATAACAAGTCTACCGTACTAAAGGTGGGCTTATGAACATAAGACCCTAAAGGTGTTGCATGATTGACTATGCTAAGGGTGAAGAAAGTCACATGATCATGAAATGTCATTTTTGTGGAAAGTCCCTTGAGAAGGTAGGAGATTAGGGTGAAAAGGAAATGAGGTGAAAATGGTTGGTTTTAGTGTAACTTGGTGTAAGACAACATGCCTACTTGGCAAGAGACCCAAGATCAAAATAGGCAAGTCCATGACAAAAAGGTTATCATTTTCTCTTTTTTCTTTTGTTTTTGATAGACTGATCGATGTGGGAAGTCTATGTGGGATGAGTATATTATCTCCTTGAGGTCTTCGTGAAGCTGATCGATGTGGGAAGCTTCTGAATATTTTATTTTATTTTTGCAAGAATAGTCCCTTTTATGATAGACTATGTGCAGTATGGCTAGCTTTGTATAGTTGTCCTTCGAGGGAGCAGTCTATTTATAGTGGCGAGATAGAGAGAAGAGATGTCCCTTTTGAGGGAGTCATCTCATTGCTAGAAGTTTGACTCAAGGAGTTGAATCCCATTTTTATTTTGAAATTATTTTTCTTTTTGGACGTTTAAGTCATGGACAAGACTATAGAGGAATATTAGGCTCTTATTTAGAAGACAAAAACTATAACACAAAGAGGTTAACTATGAAAGAGATGGTTTCAAGTGATGAATGAATATGGGATTCCATCTTGAAAAAGATGAAAAGTATCCATGAAAATCATTCCATGAGTAGAGCCGTGGTACTCATATTGAAGATAAGGTTGAAAGGTGATGGGTAATCACATGATTCTTGTTTAGTCATTGACCCCAAGAATAGGTAATATGAAAGGTGAAGGGTGCTCAAGGGATGAGCTTGAAATAGACAGAAGGTGATATAGGACTTGATTCAACAATAGAATGGTTGAAGATGCAAGGCATTCAGGGGTTCAGGTTTGGGTTTACCTTCGAGTGAAGACAAATGATAAGCACCTGATCCATAGGTATGAGTAACGATATAGGGTCCAAGCCAATTAGGAGAAAATTTTCCCCGTTTACTTTTCTCTTCTTTGGTTACATGTTGATTTTCCTTCAGGATGAGGTCACCGACCTGGAAGGTTCACTCATGGACATGTTTTTCATAGGCACGTTTGATACATTTTTGGTAGATTTGGAGATGATCAAGAGCATTAAGATGATGTTCATCTAATAACTCAAGTTGTGCCAAATGGTCCTGGTGAAAGTCATCATCGTTGAGCATGTCTTGGAGTGAGATGCAGAGAGATGGAATCTGGAATTTGAGAGGCAAGACAACCTTGGTACCATAGACCTAGAGAGAAAGGTGTGGCAGCAGTCAAAGTGTGAATACTAGTGCGGTAAGCCCACAAGGTGAAAGGAATGTGTGTATGCCAATCCTTCCCAGTATCGTCAACTACTTTCATAAGAATTTTGTTCAAGGTTTTATTGGTTGATTCTTCTTGGCCATTTGTTTGTGGGTAGTAAGGTGAAGAGAAACTGAGTTGAATGCCAAAGGCATCACATATTTTTGTAGGGTTTTGTTTTTGAATTGATTGTTGTTATCAGTGATGAGATGGTGAGGAACACCAAAGCAACAAATAATGTGATGGTTGATGAATTCACAAATTTTCTCAGCTTTTGTAGAAATGAGGGGGATGGCTTCTACCCATTTAGTGTAGTATTCAGTAGTGGTTATAATCCATTGATGGCATTGTGAAGAATGAGGATTGATCTCTCCGACAAGATCCAAACCCCATTGAGAGAAAGGCCAAAGGTCTCGTGTGACCTGTAAGGCATGACTAGGTGTGTGATGAAGATTAGCATGTTGTTGGAATTTCACACAATGTTTGACATAGTCACAACAGTCATGGTTTAGGGTTGGCCAATAATAGCCTAGGTGAAGAATGTGTTTAGTGACAGCTAAGCCACTAAAGTGACCTCCACAAATTCTGTCGTGAACTTCCTTGATGGTGTAGGGAATTTCAGAACTTGTAAGGCATCGTAAGAGAATACCATCAAAGCCACATTTATAAAGAAGACCACCCATGATGACATAGTGAGAGACACTTTTAAGAAAGGCACGTTGTCCATTACGAGTAAGATCGGGAGGTAGAATGGAAAGGGAAAGGTAGTCTGCAAACTGCTTATACCAAAGGTCATGTGGGTCAGGTGCAATGGTTCTGATGGAGTTGACATCTTGAAATAAATAAGAGGGTGATTGCAACCTTTGTATTATGATAAAGATTTTGGAGTCGGCAGGTGAAGTGGGTATATGAGAAGCCTGAGACAGGCCATGATATCTGCAAATTTTTTAGTGGACTGTGGAGTGGTTTGAATTTCGTAATGGTCAGAGGTAGTCAAAAGTATGTCGACATGGTGTTTATACTTTTGAAGTATTTTGTTATGACATTGGTATATACCATTGACTTGGTTTACAACCAGTTGAGAGTCACCAAAGATATTAATTGATTTGACATCTAGGGTGATGGCAGTTTGAAGGCCTAATACGAGTGCTTCATATTCGGTGATGTTGTTAGTGCAATCAAAATCTAGTTTGAAAGATAAAGGCATAGGTTCACCATCAAGAGGAATGAGGATAACTCTAGCAGCACCCCCATGCTGACATTTGGAACCATCAAAGAATAAGGTCATTTGGTAAATGGTATCATCCAAAGAGAGGGTAGCAATGGATTCATCTGGAAAATCAAAGTTAGAGGGTTGATTTCCAGAGAGGGGTGCATCTGCAAGTTGGTCAGTGATGGTTTGGCCCTTGATATATTTTTGATGGATGAATTTGAGGTCGAGGTCCATGAGAAGCATGAGCCAATGTGCAACATGTTGATGTTGGTAGGGTTTGGCATACATGTAATGTAAGGGGTCAGTGTTAGTGATGAAAAAGGTTTTGTGGTTGAGTAGGTAATGATGAAGTTTAGTGGTGACAAAAACTAAGGCTAAGAAAAGTTTTTTGGCATGGGTGTACCTAGTTTCATAGTCCAAAAGGGTATGGCTTATGTAATAAACCGCTTGCTCCCATGTTTCTCATCGTGATGAGTGAGCATGGCACCAAGGAATGATCAGTAGCAGAAATGTATAGGTAAAAGGGTTGGTCATCCTTAGGAGGAATGAGCACTGGTGGTTGGAGAAGGTATTGTTTTAAGGCATCAAAGGATTTGTGGCATTCATCATCCCATTTGAAGGAGACATCCTTTTTGAGGAGATGATGAAATGGTTGGCAGTGGTAAGAAAGTTGTGAAATAAACCGATGAATAGATTGCAACTTACCTTGCAAACTTCAAAGTTGGCAGAGATTAGTAGGTGGAGGAATTTGAGAATAGCTTTTACTTTAGCAAGATCAACTTCTATGCCATGTAAAGAAATGATGAAACCAAGGAGCTTTCCTGAGAGAACAGTGAAGACACACTTCTTGGGTTGAAGGTGAACACAATACTTGATGAGGTGGTCAAAGATGACCTTAAGGACTGTAAGGTGTTCAGCCTGATGTTTGGATTTGGCAAGAAGGTCATCTACGTAATCTTCCAATATGTGATGCATTATGTCATGGAAGATATAAGTCATAGCCCGCTGATATGTAGCACCAACATTTTTAAGGCCAAAAGGCATGACTCGATAGCAGAAGGTCCCCCAAGGAGTGATGAAGGTAGTTTTGTGTTGATCTTCTAGAGTGAGTAATATTTGGTTATAACCTGAGAAACTATCCATGAGTGATAACATCTCATGACTCATGGTGAGATCAACTAGTTGGTCAATACCTAGTAGAGGAAAGTCATCTTTGGGGCAAGCTAAGTTGAGGTCATGGAAATATGTGTAAATGTGAAGTCCCCCTGTCACTTTTGTGATAGGAACGATGTTAGAAATCCATTGGGGATAGTCAATGGGTAGGATGAAGGAAACTGAGAGAAGGCGTTGAAGTTCCTCTTTGACAAGAAGGGAAATGTGAGGATGCATTTTCTGCATCTTCTGTTTTATGGGTTTGGCTTCAGGAATGGTTACGATATTGTGGACCACAATGTTTGGGTCAATACTGGGCATATCAGCATAGGACCAAGAAAAGGCATTGCTATGATCTCAGAGGAAAGAAGTAAAAGCTTCCTGTTCAGTGGCATCTAAAGATTGGCCTATCTTTAGAATGTGTGGGTCATCCTGAGTGTTAATATTGACTTTGATGGTTGATTCATTTAACATGGTTTGTGTCTTCGAAGGAAATGACTGGTGAATATAAGAATCTTCCTGCACCAAGGTAGGTGAGGATAGACTCATCATCCTGACATTGAATGATGTTAATAGAAGGTGTATCATCATCGATCATGTCAGGATATAGGAAGGGAAGAGAAGAAGGAGCCTCGCCATCACGTTGATAAGTCAAAGGACCCAAGGAAATGGTGTTCATGAAAAAAAAAGTTAGGAGGAATAGATTCTGGATCTATGGACTCCGTGGGTGAAGGTGGTGAGGTTGGTGAATGGGGTGGAGAAGGTTTTTCATCCTCAATGAGTCAACATGGGCCTTCTTGGAAGATGGTTTGGAAAATCCAATGCCACTGTGATCTTTGTGTTTATGGGTGGTACATGGGATGATGGTATGATGACCTTGTTTGTAAAAACCAAAGCCAAAGCCTTTCCATGCACAACGGTGAAGGAAAGTGTGGGTGAAGTGGTGGTTAGTGAGAGATTGGAGGTCAGATGAAAATGGTCATGTTTGGGATGGTGGTTTGGGTGAATAGGTGGAAGTATCAAGTCCCCCATATGTTAAGTTGGTGTGAAGGTGGGGAGGACCATAAGGGAAAACCTCTCCTATGTGATAGTCATAATGAGGATGTTGGCATAGGTTACCATACTCTTGCGGAGTAAGGAATGTGTTGATATTGTAGAGGTGGTACTCCCCCAGAGTGAGGCATTGAAAAACACCCTCTAAGGGATTGGTAGTAGATATGTGGGTAGTGGGGATAGATGAATTACTAGGTGATTGGGTAGGAGGGGTATCGGTTGGTTGGGAAGTAGATGGGCCAGCTGCAGAGGCTACAGTAGTAGTAGGAATAGAAGAGTTAGGTGTGGGAGAGGTGGTGGAAACATTGGTGGATGGGGTTGTGGGTGAAGGAGAAGTGGGGGTAGTGGTAGATGCCTTAACTGGTACAAGGACATCGTTAGGTTGGTACAACATGTTACAGGTTTTGAATGGTGATGGGTCAGCTGGGATGGTATAGTTATGTCCTTCATGTTCAAATTTTACACATGGTGTAAAGATGAAGGAACACAACCCATGATGTGAATCTAAAGTCAGAAAAGGAACAAGGTTATACTAGAACTCCCCCTCTAAGATGTAGAACAATTCTGGGATAGTGCGAGGGCCCACACGAATGTGAAGAATAATGGTGCCAAGGGTGGAAGTGATGGCGTCATTGAAGGAGTGCAACATAACTGGGTTATTATGCATGTAATTTGAAGGGATGCACATTTGATTATATGCATGGGAGGAGATGATGTTGATGCTAGCACCACCATCGATCATAATGTGTCGTACATGTATATTATCGATATAGACAGAGATAAAAAGGGTGGGATCAGGGTCATCTGATTGGAGAGGTATGATCTCCTCATCAGAAAAACTGAGGGTGGCTACTTGATGAGTGGGCATGGGGGTAGAAGAAGGAGATGATTTGGTAAGAGAGGCCATGTGGTGAGGGGTGATAATGGAGGCTACTGGTGTGGGGTCATTAGGTAAAACCTTGATGGATTGCAAAACCTCCATAAGGGCTTGTCGATGAGATTCAGAGGTTTGGATGAGATCGTACAAAGACATTTTTAGAGGGGATTGGTGTAATTGTTTTATCATTGTACGATGGGTGACCCCATCAGAAATAGGGTATGTGGGTCCTCGAATGGTGATTTTGGGTGTGGGTGCAGATGGTATATTGGGCATGGGATTGGTTGATGGGCTAGTTTCTTTTTCTTTTCCTTTGTCCTTTTGGGTGTGAGTGGCAACTTGGATCATGTTAATCTGAGGAAAGGAGGTAGATGGAGAAGGTATGTCATGAGTAGTATAATGACATGATGGACAAAAACCTAATGCGGGGTAACAACCTTTGAAATGAGTAGGGCACACTGGCATTTAGGTGGTGGTTTGGCCAACTCTCTGATATGGACCATGTTGATCTCAAATTTTGGAGGTGGATAAAAGGGTTGTGGAGGTGGTGATGCAGGTCGTTGAATAGGTAAGGGGAGGGGATGTGTGGTGACAGGTGAAGATGGAACAGGGTCCTCATCAAGAAGATCATCATCATCAAAATTTTCTTCAGGAGGACATAATTGGAGGAGAATGGTTTTGAGAGCCTTACAACCCTCTACATCATGTCCTGGCACATGATGGTAGGCACAAATTTTAGTTTCATCAAACCCTTTTGGTTTGGGTTTGAGGGGGTGTAAGGTCTAAGTGGTGGTAATGTGATGACTGAGGTCTCTAAGAGGTTGGCTAAAATGTTGGCGTAGGACCCTGCCAATGGATCACAGTGGGAAGTGAGTGTGGGTTTGGGTAAAGGTGTGGATGATTGTGGTGGAAGAGGTGTTATAGGAGGTGGAATAGGTTTGACCACTGGTTTGGTAGGTGGTATTGTCTTAGGTTTTGATGGTATCTACTTGGGTAAAGGTGTGGTAGAAGAACTAGCAATGGAAGGTGTTGTTGGTTTAACTACCCTGTTGGAGGGTAGTGGGTTCTTGTCTTTGGATTGCACCTTCTTGGGTAAAGGTGAGGTGGGAGTACGTGATGCAGAAGGGAAAGTAGATGGTGGAAGAGGATGGGTTACCCATGGGGACAATAGAGTTGTGGTGGAAGTGGTTGGTAGAGGCTGGGTGGAAGGTATGGGTTGAAGTCGTATAGGAAAAGTTGGGGTTATGGTAGCTGGTGGAGGTATAGGTGGTAAGAAATGTATGGGTGAGGGCGAGGGTGTTTGTTGTGTAGGTAAATTGGATGTAACAAAGGATCATGATGAAGAGGTAGGTTTCTTAGCTTTTGATTGGCCTTGGGTAGGGGGTTGTTTGGCCAAGGTTGATGGGTGAGGTCCTAGGATGGATGGAAGGGGTGAAGGTGACAAAGGTGTGGTAGGTGAGACTGGTGTATGTGGCCTAGAAGGTTGGGTCTTCCTTTTAGGTGGAGGAATAATTTTGGTGTGGGTTTGGGAAGATGTGGCTAAATCCAATTTGATGGGTGGATGGGTAAGGCTTGATGTTGGCATGACACCCAAGGTAGTGATGGGTCTAGATATGGATGAAGATGTAGGTGTGGGTAGGTTCTTAGGCATAGGAATGGTTTTAGTCATGGGTAAAGGTTTGGATGTAGGTAAAGGTGATGAAGAAGAATCCATTTTGACAGGCATGGTTAGGGTTGATCTGGTTGCTGGAAATAACTTTGGATAGATCATGGGGGTATCTTTAGGAAACAATTGCATTTGAGTCGAAAAGGGGAGATGAAGATGTCCCCAAAGCATGGAATTATCAACGTAATCCAAGTGATCACCAGTCATGAAAATGGGATTGCTGTAAGAGGAGATGTAGTTGGTTTAGTGGAAATCCCTGTAAAATATGTCTGTGAGACAGGGAATTGGTTAGCCTCAGACTTTGTGGGTAAAAGAGCTGAGACCAGATCAATGGGATCCTGGAATGCTAATGGGGAATTGTCCCCAATAGGTAGTGGCATGTCTAAAGGATCTCCCATGGGTAGGAGAGATGGTAGGTGGGGTGAGGTAGATTACTCTTTCGGTGGCGGAGAAAGATATGATTCTCTTATGAGTAGGAGAGTTAATACCATTGATTTTTTGATAGGTTGTGAGGTAGATGGTGAAACGACATCAGCATAAATTGTGGACTCCTCCATGGGTGAAGGGGGAGATGAAGAAGACTCCTCTATGGGTGAAGGAGTGGATGAGGTATGCTCCTCCATGGGTAGAGGAGCTCGTGCCAGAATTTCCTCGATAGACAGAATAGGTGGAAATTGAGGAATGACTGGTATGATATTGAAAACAGTGTGGACTTCATGGACATTGTTATCATTGGTTGAAGGTTCACCATTTTGATTAGATGATGGTGTATGGTTAGGGAATGATTCTTAAAGATATGTAAGTTTTGATTTTCTGGTGCATTTGGGTTGTCCAGGATGAGATCTCCATTATCTAACATTTCCTGGACAATGTTCTTAAAAGTTATGCAATTACCATCACTATGGCCTTTGACGTGATGATAATTACAATAGTCATGTTCCTTATACCATGCGGGCATAGGATGAGTGGGATCAAAACTAGTATGAGGTTTTATGGGGGGTAGTGTAATGGCTCCAACTTTAAGAAGCTTTTCCAAGACTGAAGAATAGGGCTCTCCAATTGGAGTGTACTTTCATTGTTCCCGTCGGAACTGAAAATTCTGAATAGGAGAAAGATTGGAGGAAGGTTTGGCTTGATTAGATGGATGAGATGGACCAGCTTTGAGAACTACCATGTTGGTATATCCTTTGGCTTTTAAATAATTGTTTTGGGGTTTTGAAGATGAAGAAGAATCATTTGATTTGAACATGGCATTTTTGTTTTGCAATTGGATTTTCTTTTCTTCAATGGCATGAATTTCTAGCTTTCGTGCCATGGTAAATGCTTCATCAAAGGTATGGAAGGTTTGTACCTATAGAGTTGGTGAGATGTGTCTAGCACAAGCTCTAGTGAACAACTCTATAAGTTCAACTTGAGGTAACTGGAATGTTAATTGGTTGATAAGACTTCACCAGTGAGCAATGAAATCTGTGATAGATTCATCGTCATACTGTCGTGTCGAATATAGGTCAGTCATGGTGAATTTTTTGACTACATTGATTGAGAAGTGGTCCAGGAATGCTTGAGCCACTTGGTTAAAGGAGTAGATGGAATGTCTGGGTAAACTACTATACCAATCTAAGGTGGGTCCTGTCAAGGACATGGGGAATGTTTGTAGGAGTAAAGCATCATCATGGGAAATTAGATAGCACCCATGTTTGAATGACCACAAGTGTTGTTGTGGGTCTTCTTTACTGTTGAAATGGTTGAACTTGGGCATTTCCCAATGCACGGGGTATGGGTGAATAGGAATAGATGGATGAATAGGCTCATTACAGATTTCATCATAAGTTAAGGAGTTGCGAGAGCCAGAAACTGATGCTTCTAATGTCTGCATCTTTTCCATCATCATCCTAATGAGGTCATTGGTGGGTTGTGAGGAATGGGTGCCTCCTACAGTAAAGGGAGGTTGATGATGGGTGTATGATGTGGATGGCATCCCAGTATATGGGGGTGCTGAATATGAAAACTGTGAAGGGGGGATAGATGTGGGTAGAAGATACCCCTGAATAAGTGATAGATGAGATTGGGGGTTGTTGGTGATGCGTGTAAATAGGTGGGGTATTCGTAATGACTCTCGTGGTAATTGGGGGTAGAGACTGAGGGATGGAAAGGATGAGGTTTTGAAATGGGGTGTGGGTTGCCGACACCAGGGGTGGTTGTGATGCAATTGGTATATACGAGGAAAAGGGGGGCAGATGGGGCCATGCTTAAGGTGGTTGGTGAAGGAATGGTCGACACCATGGGTGTGATAGATGTCATTGGTGCAAGTAGTTATAGTGGATGTGGGGCCTAGTTGAGATACCACAGGGGTAAAGTGGATGAGGGTAATGTTGAGCTAGTGTTAGCTGACGTGGAAGTGGGGGTGAGGGTAGGAGGGATAGATATGGGCATGTCATATACTAGTTGTTCTGAGGAGTCTCGGGTAGATGAGTGGACAAGATAGTATTGTAAGGCCATGGGATTCTGGTCAAGGAGTCTTGCAAACTCCTCATCACTGGTAGTAATGGTGATGGGTTGAGTTAGATCCATAAGCGACAGGATGGAAGGAAATGATGGGCTAGGTGGGAGTGGCTAAAGACTAATTTGAAATATAAGGGTGTTGGTTTGGCTGTGAGTCAACACCATGTGAATTAGCATTGACCTGGTAAAACTGTACTCTACAAATGACACAAAAAATAACAGAAATGGAGAAGGATGAATTCTGAGAGGTAAATCTGATCAGTGTTTTAATTAAAAATCAAACACAGAAACTGACGATGGTTAGATTGACCGATGATGGTTAAAGGGGAACCGATGACGGTTATGATAACTGATACCGGTTACTGTGGGGAATCAACAGTTTTACAAATGAGGCAAAAACTGATGAAAATAAAATAATGGAAACTGTACTGGGTTGTGATATGAAAGTTCTGGGGATATGATGATGTTTTGAGAACTTCAAATAGAACAGAAGATTTGATGAATGCTATCTTTGGGTAAAATGACCAAAAAGAGATGAAACTGACACTGGTTAGGTAAATCGATGATGGTCAGATATAAACCGATGACGGTCGCTGGACCGACACCAGTTACTGTGAAATTAGAAGAAATGCATAAAAATATATTTTTTGTGAATTAAGTGAGATGAAACATCAACCCAGAAATCTGTGGATGATGGTATTAGACCCTGACACACTCAGAAATAGTCAGAATACTCCAACTATGATGGTGGAGTGTGATAGGAAGAGGAAAGTGGAGAACGTAACCTCACAACTCAAAATGCAACTCAGGAAAAAGCTAAGAAAAACACAAATCCTATAAGTGAATTTTATGTGTTCAGCTTATGCTATTTAAGACTGACTTGTGAATTCAGAACAGATTTTTTTGGTTGGGAAGGCATCCTATGAAGAGGAAAATTCTAAAGGGTGGTTTCAGGTTATGTTTTGGTGGGGGTGGTCCTTTCTCTGAGATAATGACTGGACAGAGAAACCAGCTGGGCACCCACTGTCAATCCTCTGATCATGTGATCATTGACAACTTCTTCCAGGTAAGGTGTTGTTTAAGAAGATGTGTGAATTTTGTATTTGTGTAGTTTGGAAAAGAGAGAGAGAGAGAGAAGAGAAAGTGCTTTCTATGATTCAATTATGTCAACCATCAGCTGGGCATGACTTCCAGCGTATAGGTTGCCCTCAGTTTTAAATGTGAGCTAATAATGCAACATACAAGGATGAAATGCAACAAATTTTATAACCCAAATCGACAATTATATTCGATGTAGCAAGTGATGAATAGGTCAAGAATGTGCTCTTTCACTACTATGCAAATGCAGGAAGAAAGAAATGATTCATTTTAAACACCAAATCACAAATGTCGTTTAGACAATTAGAAGAAAAGAATGTTACCGGGAGAAGATTAAATGTGTATTTTTCAAAAAAGAAAGAAACACACAAGATTTCCCTATATGAAGAAAATGCAAAGAACCCAAGAGAGGGTCCCACTGGGTGTGCCAAAATGTTTCACCAATAAGTTGTGTACGTATGAGAAAAATAGATAAGGTAAAGGTGAGGAGGAATACCTGTGAAATGAAGGTGGAAGGTAGAATGTGTGCGTTCTGATTTCCTGATCCAATGTTGATTGCAAGAACTTCCTTTTTGCTAGGAGGAACTACCTGTGAATGCAAAACAAGACCACAAGAAGAATATTAAACAATATATGTCAGTGGACTGCCTAGCGTATGCTAGATCTGGGAAGTGTGATACTTCCTAGATGGTTGTCAATCCACTGTTTAATCAAATTAATGCAAGAAATAAAGTAAATAGAAATAACAGTCCTATTTCGGTATAGTTGATATGATTTAGGTATCTCATTCAAATACAATAACAAAATTAATATAACAGGTTGGGTTATGATCAGATCTGGAGGTTGGGTAGGTAGCCAAGGTGATTAGAATAGGTCAGGATCAGGTTTTGGGTGGTTTTGGGTTATTTGGGTGAAGGTTATTAGGTTGTTGTTATAGGTAGGATTACCAGTTACAGAGACCGATGTCGGTCTGGTATGACCGATGCCGGTTGAGAGGGAAACCAATGATGGTTTAGGTTAACTGGCATCGGTAGAGGTGGAATGGTAGAAACTCAATAAAATTTGGTTTTGGAGGTTCTCTGTGATTGCACAGAGAATAGAAGAAGGATGGCTAGGTTGGTAAAGATGCTGAGAATGCTCAGAGATGTCTGGGGTTGAATATGGGGAGCTAAAAGGTTATGGGTGGTTAGATGGGTGGATTGATAGGAAGGTGAGGATGATAGGATGCAAAAGAGAATAGGATTTAAAAGAGAAAGCTAAAGAAATGATGATCTAAGTAAGTATGGAATGATGCAGATCAAAACACACTTACTTGTATTTGCAGACCTGGTGGTTGGATGAAGGTGATGGTTGATCTATGAAACTAGTGGTCAGTGCCATGGCAGTGCTTCCCGGAATGCTACCGTGAATGCCAATGTCTTCAGATCAGTCTTGGTGTCGGCTAGGGTGTGTCTGGATGTGTGAGAGGGCTCTGGTTTGTGCTTGCATGTAGATCTCTCTCTCTCCAAACTTGAATAATTCTTCCAACCTCTAGAACAAGGTTACCAAAGTGAATATATGGTAACCGATGATGGTTTAGGTTAACCGACATCGGTTTAGGGTTAACCGACATCGGTTAAGGTGGGAAATCCTAGGTTTTCCAAAATAGCAGATCTTGGCTATCTTTTGGCCAGTTCTGCCCATTGGTTTGGGTCTAAAATGGTATTTTCCACTTAAGTAAGTGGGCATGTTGTTAGAGAAAGAATAGGCATCTAATGTTAGGGTTAGACTAAGTCTCAGTTAGTTATGGTAAGTAGAGATTGAGTCTTAGTTAAAAGAAACATGCTAAGAATAGGTCCATGATGAGGTGTCTAGGTGATGTGGCTAGGTGAGGTGGTCAAGTGAGGATATTAATTAAATTAATTAAAGTAATTAATTTAATTAATCATGTGCACTATGGGATATGAATATGTAAAATAGAATTGACAAAAAGGGATTTGGGTGGAATGTGATCCATCAATTGAGGATATTGATTGGATTTAGAAATTGTGGAAGATTTTCAGAGTAAGAATTCATAAAGGGGGTTAGAAGGAAGTCCAAGAGTTTCTAAAGGAGCTGAAGATGTATTTGGTGTAGTTAGTTTAAGAAGAGTGGATTGGTAAGAGATATGAGAAGAAATTTTAAGATAGGGATGATTATGGATGACACGGTCCTCATGAAGTGAGGCCATGAAGATAGGGGGTTGGGTAACTGAAGGTATATCTTGAAATGTAGAATCTTTTTGGGATAGATTCTTAAAGGAAGTGACATCATTAGATGGATCATATTGTTGTTTTGTTTCGATTTGAGAGAGAGTGACAATAGACGTGAAATAGATAAACATTTGTTAATGAAATTTGTTAACAATCAAATCAAGCAACAATTTTTTTATCCTCATGATTAATTATGAGATGTGAAGAGAAAATAAAAGTGGATAACAAAGGTGCCTAGGGAACGATAGTCTAAGGCTGGTTTCAGGAAGTTTTGGCTAGGGAAATGTCTAAAACTGTTTATTGTTGGGTGTTCAAATCCCAATCAGTGAACCAGGTGAAGGGAGTGTTTTGATGTGTTTATGTTGTTCATGATTCTAGGTTATGTGTGGTAATGTGAGATTTAGAATGTTAAACCCATATTTAAACTATGTTATCAAGCAGGATACAAAAAAGAAAGGTTCTTCTTAAGCCAAAATGAAGTGTGAACTTTAAATGCAAACAATAACTCAAGAAAGGGAAATTACGATGCAAAAAGGAGATAATAGGGAAAATGAGGAATAAATGGAGAATGCTTTCCCCTATGATTTGAGTGCACATGAAAATGATGTTTGTGAAGGTGATAGTCAGTGGTCAGAAACACCTGGGTACCTTAAAATTTCACCATTCACAATCACGGATGGGGTCTGGTGAAAGATATTCTAGGTGTGTTTTATGTTTCAATGGTTGTCTTTGATAGTGTAATGTTGCATTTGTAGTATCGTAGATGTTACCCTACAAAAGAAAGTAAAACAATCAGTTGACATTGTCAAGAAAAATGATGTTGATTTCTAAAGAGCAACATCATATAAAAATAAGTAATTTAAATAATAAGAATTGTAGTTCAACATTCCTAATCAATTAGGGTAATTGTGATGCAAAAATGAATCGATAGATTATAACAATAAACTATGAAATAAATGTATGACATAAATTATTAAATGTTTGACCCAAGCCAAAATGAGAAACTAAGAAATAAACTATGGAATGATAAACCATGTAATGTGTTAATAGATTCGAAATGATAAGCTACAAAATGAACTATAAAATAATAAAATAAAAACTATAAGACTAGTCTATGAAGTAAACTATTACATAAACGAGGAAATGTGCTCAGTGAATCGAAATTAGAAACTATTGATTGGAAATTGAGACATCTATGGTAGCTAGTGCCAAACTGAAGGAAATGGATGTCGATGATAGATTATACAAATGAAAAACTATTAAACAAGCTACGTTAAGATAAATGATAAACCATAAAAATAATAAAATTGTTCATTTGGTTTATTTTTACATGAATGTTAAATAAGATTAGGCATTTATAGGATAAATTATACACACAATAACTTCAACAATAACACGTTCTTAAATATAGGTGCATCCTCTTGTGCTCTGACTATCCTAAATAAAATGTTATTTTATTTTTTATTTTTTATATTCATGAATGATTAAATGCAAATTATGTCTCTATTATCAATCAAACCCACACAATAGATAATGAAGTATAGATAAATCAAAAACCATAAAGATAATTAGAAAAAAATCATGCTAAGTACAAACCCACACATTAGATAATGAAGTATAGATAAATCAAAACCCATACAAATAATTAGAAAAACATCATGCTAAGTACAATCCCACACATTAGATAATAAAGTATAGATAAATCAAAACCCATGCAAATAATTTTAAAAAAATCATGCTGAGTACAATCCCATAGAATAGATAAGGAAATTATGCTAAGATTTCCACTGTAAGAGGATAATTGGACTAGAACATTTCAAAATATAACACAGACAATCCCACCAGAAATTACGATCTAAATATAAAACTAAGCAACAACTTTATACAAGTGAGAACATGCCTTCTATACAAGTGAATTCCTATAAGGATTGGGTAGGGAGTTCGATGTAGAGATTTGGGGACGTGGTAGATGGGTATATTTGGAGTGAGAGGGAGGCATCTCAATGTGGGTGTGGCTGAGCTGGATGGGTGTCAGGAGGTGAGTTGCAGATGTGAAATAGGTGGGAATGTGGGTTGTTTTAGGATAAAGGGTTTTGTTATTATTATTATTTTTTATTTGATTTTTTTATTTAAATAAATAAATATATACTTTTATGTTTTGAAAAGTGAGATCTATATATAGTTAGAAATTAAGATCTAAATGAATATATATATATATATATATATATATATATATATATATATATATTGTACAGCTAAGATTGAAAATAAAAGCCAAGCAATAATATTAATTTCTAGATTTATTTCCCATACGAGTAGAATTCAAAGAATGAATTTTTTTATTTGATATTATTATTTATTTAATAATAAAATATACTTTATACGCACTATAAACAAGTAAATACCAAGTCAAAGGAAAACAATAAGAGCACTTATCTCTAAGGCGGCCTAAACGATTGACCATACCAAACTGGTGAAGACAATACTTAAACCTTGTAAATAAGTTAGTTGAAAAAAGAAATACTTGCAAGAAATATCTAAATTGGTGAGAAATATGAAACACAATTACTGTTATACTTATGATACCAGTACAAGATGAGCAAAGGAACAAAAAAATGAAATGACTAGATCATGGATTTGGTCCCACCGGGCGTGCCAAAAATGTTAGACAAGAAACCTCAGTCTCATGTGGGTGAATGCACAATACTAGAAGCCACCAATAACCTTGAAATATGGAGAACCTAAGGAGCCTCAGATGTGGATGTAGATCTGTGGGCACCAAGAAGAGAGATTTGTGATAATTCCTACACAAACTCAAATAGAGATGATTAGATCAATATATGCGGGTGTTTCCTAGACAATTCCGGTTCCAAGAGGCTCTGAAATCCCTTGGAGGATGTCAACTCATGTGTCTAAAAAGATAGAAATAAATGATGAACCTTGGATATCATGGATTACATACAGAAATTGATATATGTTAGAAAATAAAAATATTGATAAAGAAAACACTAACTTAATCAAACCAAACAAAGCTTATGTGAACAAATGACAACTTTGAGGCCAAATATTCCAAGAAATGGATTTTTCAAGAGAACCATAGAAGACTTGTCAATAGATGGACATGTTAAAATGACGTGTTAAGAGGTGGATTTGTTAAACGCACTACAAAGGCATGAGTATGGCATCAAAATGGAAATGAAGAAAATGAGAAGCTATAACACCAAAAGTTCAATATGATTTCAAAAACTTGATTGAAATAAGGGAAGAAGGCATGTATATATAATCTGGGGAAGGGGTTAATAGAGGGATGTTAGGCAACCCTGGTTTACAAAAGTAACCTTGATTAAAAGACATGATTTTAATGAGAATAGATTTTATATGGATTGGATTTGATTTAGCGGGGCTCATGGTTTGAATTATTAGGTAAAATATAAAGGATGTGATGTTGAGTGGGGATCATGATTGAAAAGGTTAGGTGTACTAGTGAATCCCATGTGGATTATTTTGCACTATTGCATTAATGAGTGGGATGTCAGATTGTGAATGTTTTTGGGGTTTATAATTATTCAATTCATGGGTGGGATTCGTGAATGGAATAATTTTGGAATATTGATTATTAGGTGAGGTGATGTAAAATATTAATTATCAAATGTGTTTACATGAAACCCATTAATGGATAATGATTATTAGGAATTACAAGGAATTAATTGAGTGATTAAAGAAATGTGTATTGTTGGTGGGAATGATATTTTTAAAATTTGGGGGAAAAGGAAATTAAGAGGGTAAGTGTAATGAAGGATAGTGAATGTGGGGTGAAGGAGTGGAACTACACCAAAAACTAGTGTCTATAATATTATAGGTGACTATTAGATGGCATATCAGTAGTGGATATTTTGTAGCGGCCCTATGTAGATTTTCCTTCATATGGAGGCATGGTGGAGGAGCTAGTAGGTTTATAGCTAGTTTGTTGGATACAGAGATGACAGTGACCCAAGGATCATGAGATGATACCAATTGACCGAGTCAAACACTAGTTTGGGCTTACAGCAGGATGTGCCTCCACCCTTTCTATAGTATCGTAGGGACTATGTGGAGAGACCATTATCTCCACCACATCCAATAGATCTTGCATGGTAGGTGGAGCAGGTTACCGATAGGTAGATTGATGATGTAGACACAACTAGACTGAATACAGGTGCATTATCTTGATAGCCTAGCTACTTGCAGCACCAACAAGGCTAGGATAGTCAGACTTGGATGACTATTATAGTACAGAGAGACCAAGTTACAGGGGCAGTTGATAACTTTACAATGGAAGCTCAGCTCAAGAACATGCACAGGTGACCACCTTACAGGGATAGCTAGCACAGGCCTAGATGCAGGCACAGGCCTAGATGTAGGTACAAGCTTCAGGCACAGCCACCGGTAGGGAATGGGGGGAAGGTTACAGGACTACAATGCTCAGAGTGAATTATTTATAGTCACAAGTGGCCACATTACAGGAACAACTAACAACTACATAAGTACCAACAGCAGGAAAAGGTCTCATTATACAGGCATATGCACCGGGGATAGGGTCCCATTTTAGGCAACGGCACTGGGAAAGGTTCCCATGAGAAGGGATCACTGGTACAAGGATAGGGGCCACATGTTGAGGTTAGAGCGATGGCACTGCCATAGGTGATATCTATGGATAGGTATAGAGATGTTGTGTCCAAGGCCAGGTATTGTCAGGATTAGATTACAGATGTTGATCTCTACATTTTTTCATATGTCAAGTACATAGCACAGTAGGACGCTAGTGAGAGGCCCAGTTCATGGACCCATAGTACCAGCAGCTCAGGGAGCCACTGATCTCATAGGCAGGGTGAGCGGGAGGTGACTAGTTCACTAGAAGGCTAGAGGCCCATGGATGAGGGTACAGGAGAGAGTCAGCAGAGGTTTCGGCCCTCTCGACAGAGATGATATGGAGATCATAGAGATATTGTTATTTTTTATTATTTTTATGTTATATATACCAGTCTTGTGTGTCAAAGAGGTGAGATACATGTATATGAGATAAATTTTGAGAACACTCAAGTTAATATTTATATCTGTATTGTATTTCACATAAACATTTTGGTATGGAAACTTGATGATTAGGCATAGTTTGGTTATCTAATATGATGACTTGGTTCATTTCCATTATATTGGAAACAATTTATCATGGAAACTAGATGATTAGGCATGGTTTGGTGAATGTAGTGATGGTTATGTTTTGAGTTAATGGTTTAAGTTATTATTTGGTTTATGGAAATTATGCATGGATTAATTTCCATTTTATTGATATTATGGAAACTAGATGCATTAGGCATGGTTTGGTTTATGGTTGTATGATTTTATGGGTTTAATTTCCATTATATTGATGTCATGGAAACTAGATGATTAGGCATGGTTTTAGTTATGATGTTGATGTTGAATTAGATGACTTGGTTTAATTTCCAATTATTGATGTTATGGAAACTAGATGTTTAGGCATGGTTTGGTTAATTTCCAAGTTATTGGTATTATGGAAATTAATGATAATGTGTATGGGTGATGTATGGTTTTTTTAGTTAAATTCCAAGTTATTGGTTTTTTGGAAACTAACTAACTAGGTTTTTGTTTAGTGGGGGGAAGAAATTATGGGGGAAAATAGTGGCCAAGCTAACCTCAGAGGGCCCCATGCCCTCGGAGTGCTGCCTACATAGCCCTTGCAAAAGGGGCCTTAGGTTGATGTAGTTCTCCCTTAAACTAGGGAAGAATGAGATTGGATTAGGTAAATTGAGTAGGTAGGTTGGGTAGGTAAGTTGGGTAGGTAGGTTGGGAAAGTAGGTTAGAATAAGTTGGTTGGGTAAGGTATGTTTGAAAATAGGAAAGGTCAAATGTTGAATAGGTAATAGGCAAGGTGAATTAAGCGTAGGCATAGATGAAGGTGTTATGGTTGATTCAATTTTGATGGTCTTGTCTTGTTTGAAGAAACAACAAGTAAACAGATAAGAAAATAAAAGAGGTAGCATGCCCATATTTGGCAAGGACCATAAGTGTCATACCCCTAGACTTATTGAACATAAGTCCCTAGATACACTGCATGAGCAATGGGTCTAGAGTTGAAAGAAGTTGCATGATCACAATGTGTAGAATACATGCCACGTCCCTTGAGTTGATTTAGAAGATAATAAATAGAAGGTAAGATAAAAGAGTTTGTTAAGCGTAACCTTGTTGTGGGACAACATGCCCCTTCTGCAAGATACCCAAAACCAGAATAGGCAAGTCCATGACCAAAAGTTTGTATTTTTCTTGACTTTTTTTTTTTTTTTACTTTTTACATGTATAGACTGATTGATGCGGGAAGTCTATATTGGGATAAATAGGTTCTCCTTGAGGTTCTTCATGAAGATGATCGATGTAGGAAGCTCCAGAATTATTTTATTTGAGAGATACAGATTAGTCTTCTTTTTTTTGGATAGACTAAGTGCAATATGTGGCTAAATTTTATAGCTGTCCTTTGAGGGAGAAGACTACTTATAGCAGCACGAGAGAGAAAGATAGATTTCCTTTTTGAGGGAATCATCTATTTGCAAGAAGTTTGACTCAAGGAGTAGAGTTTTTGTTATCCCATATTTTTTGTATTTTTGGACTTGAAGTCATGGACAAGACTATAAAGGAGTATAGGCCTCTTTTATGAAGGCAAAAACCATATCATGAAAAGGTTAGCTATGAACGAGGGGTTTTAAGTAACGAACGACCGTGGGATTCCATCCTGAAAAGGATAAAAAATTATCCATGAGAATCATGCCATGAGTAGAGCCATGGTACTCATATTTAAGACAAGGCTGAAGGGTGATGGATAATCACACAATTCTATTTAGTCTTGGTCCTTAAAAGAGGTAGGTGAAAGGAAAGGTTCACTCAAGGGATGGGCATATAAGTGACATAAAGTGATGTAGTACTTTATTCAACAATAGAATGGTTGAAGATGCAAGGAATTAAGGGGCTCAGGTTCGGGTTTACCCTCAAGAGAGGATAAATGATAAGCTCCTGATCCATAGGTATGGGTAACAATATAGGGTCCAAGCCAATTAGGAGAAAACTTGCTTGATTTACTTTTCTTGGGTTTAGTTACATGTTGGTTTTCCTTGAGGACAAGGTCACCAATATTGAAGGTTAGTTCATGAACATGTTTGTCATAGGCACACTTGATGCATTTTTGGTAGATTTGAAGATGGTCTAGAGTGTTTAGATGGACGTTCGTCTAGTAGCTCAAGTTGTGCCAAACATTTTGGTGAAAATCATCATCAGAGAGCATATGTTTGAGTGATATACAAAGAGATGGAATTTGGACTTTGAGAGGTAGGACAACCTCTGTACATTAGACCAAAGAGAAGGGTGTGACATTGGTAGAGGTGAATACTGGTACGATAAGCCCATAAGGAGAAAGGAATGTGTGTGTGCCAATCCTTACCAATGTCATCGATGAACTTTCATAAGAATTTTGTTGAGGGTTTTTTTGGAAGATTTGGCTTGGCCATTTGTCTGTGGGTAATAGGGTGAAGAAAAACTGAGTTAAATGCCAAATTTGTCACACAATTTTTGTAGGGTTTTTTTGAATTGTTTTCCATTGTCAGTGATAAGGTGATGAGGAACACCAAAATGACAAATGATATGGTGATTGATGAATTCCACAATCTTTTTGGCTTTGGTAGAAATGAGAGGAATGACCTCCACCCATTTTGTGTAGTATTCAATCATTGTGATGATCCATTGATGACGTTGAGAAGAATGAGGGTTAATCTCTCCGATGAGATCCAAACCCCATTGAGAGAAAGGCCAAAAGTCTTTGGAAACTTGTAAGGTGTGACTTGGGGTGTGGTGAAGGTTAGCATGTTGCTGACACTTCACACAATGCTTGACATATTCACAGTAGTCTTGGTTAAGAGTTGGCTAGTAATAGCCAAGGTGAAGGATATTTTAGCAACTACGAGGCCACTAAAATATCCACCAAAAATCCCATCATGGATTTCTTTAATGGTGTATGTAATTTCAGAACTAGTGAGGCACCATAGGAGGATACTATCAAAGCCACATTTGTAGATAAGATCCCCCATGATAATGTAATGAGAGAAATTTTTTGAGGAAGGCTCATCATCCATTGTGAGTGAGATCTAGAGGAAGAATTGAAAGGGAGATGTAGTTGTGAATTTCTTATACCAAAATTTCATGTGGGTTGGTTTTGATTCTTCCCACAAAATTTGATGCTTCAAATAAGATAAAAGGGTGACTGCAACCATTGTACTGTGACAAATATTTTAGAGTCTAAAGGTGAGGTAGGTATTTGTGAGGTGAGGCAAGCCATGGTATCCACAAATTTGTTAGTGGATCGTGGAGTGGTTTGAATGAGGTAGGTGTCAAACGTGGTCAAAAGTATGTCGACATGATGTTTATACTTTTGAAGGACCTCGTTATGACACTGGTACAAACCATTGACTTGGTTCACAACCAGATGAGAATCACCAAAGATATTAATGGATTTAACATCTAAGGCTATGGAAGTCTGAAGGCCCAAGACAAGTGCTTCATACTCGGCGATGTTTTTGGTGTAGTCGAAGTCAAGTTTGAAGGATAAAGGCATAGGCTCACCATCAAGAGGAATGAGGATGACCCCCACACCACCCCCATGTTGACATTTAGAACCATCAAAGAATAAGGTCATTTGGTAAATGATGTCATCAAGGGAGAAGGTAATGGATTCATTGGGAAAATCAAAGTTAGAAGATTGATGTTCTAGGAAGAGGAGCATCTGCAAGCTGATCTGCAATGGTTTGTCCCTTGACAGAATTTTGATGAATGAATTCCAGGTCTAGGTCTGCAAGGAGCATGAGCCAACATGAGGTGCATTGGTGTTGGTAAGGTTTAGCATACATGTAATGCAGAGGGTCAGTGTTGGTGACGATGAAGGTTTTTTGGTTAAGTAGGTAGTGGTGAAGTTTAGTGGCCACAAAGACCAAGGCTAGGCAAATATTTTCAGCATGAGTATACCTAGTCTCATAGTCTAAAAGAGTACGACTTATGTAATAAACCACTTGCTCCCTGTGTTGCTCATTGTGATGAGTGAGCATGGCACCCAAGGAATGGTTAGTGGTAGAAATGTAGAGGTAAAAAGGTTTGTCATCTTTAGGTGGGATGAGCACAGGTGGCTGAAGAAGGTATTTCTTCAATGCTTCAAAGGATTTGTGGCACTCATCATTCCAATTGAAGGAGACATCCTTTTTAAGAAGATGATGAAAAGGGTGACATTGGTTGGAAAGTTGGGAAATAAAGCGTCGAATGGATTGCAATTTTCCTTGCAAACTATGAAGCTGTCGAAGGTTAGTAGGTGGAGGCATCTCAAGAATAGCCTTGATTTTGGTGGGATTGACTTCGATGCCCCACAAAGAGATGATGAAACCAAGGATTTTTCTAGAGAGAATGGAAAAGACACACTTCTTTGGTTGAAGGTGAACACAATATTGAATGAGACGATCAAAGATGACTTTAAGGACTGGGAGGTGTTCGACATGACTTTTGGACTTACTGAGAAGGTCATTGACATAATCCTCCAATATGTCATGCATGATATCATGGAAGATATAGGTCATAGCGCGCTGATAGGTGGCACCAACATTTTTCAAGCCAAAGGGCATGATGTGATAACAGAAGGTCCCCCAAGGGGTGATGAAGGTAGTTTTGTGTTGATCTTCTGGAGTGAGTAATATTTGATTATAACCCAAGAATCCATCCATAAGAGATAACATCTCATGGCTGGCTATAAGATCAATGAGTTGGTTGATGCTAGGCAAAGGAAAGTCATCCTTAGGGTAGGAAAGGTTAAGGTCATGGAATTTTGTGCAAATATAAAGTCCCCCTATCACTTTGGTGATAGGAACAATGTTAGAAATCCATTGTGGATAGTCAATGGGTAGAATGAAGGAAACAAAAAGAAGGCATTGGAGTTATTCTTTCACAAGAAGGGAAATGTGTGGATGCATTTTTTGTAGCTTCTATTTCATAGGTTTGGCATTAGGGATAGTCACGATATTGTGGACCATGATATTAGGGTCAATATCGGGCATATCAGCATAAGACCAAGCAAAAGCATTGTTATGATCTCGAAGGAAAGAGGTGAAGGCTTCTTATTCGGTAAAATCTAAAGATTGGCCTATCTTTAGAATGTGAGGGTCATCCTGAGTGTGAATGTTGATCTCTATGGTGATTCATTCAGCATGGTTTGTGTCTCAGAAGGTAACAATTAGTGAATGTAAGAATCATTCTGCACCTAAATAGGTTAGAATAGAATCATCATTCTGACATTGAATGACATTGATAGAAGGTGTGTCATCATCTTACATGTCAGGATAAAGAAGAGAAAGGTAAACAGGAACCTTTCCATCATGATGATAGGTCAAGGTCCCAAGGAAATGGTGTTTATGAAAAAAAAAAGTTAGGAGGGATGGATTCTGGATCCATGGACTCTATGGGTGAAGGTGGTGTGATAGGTGAGGATGGTGGGGAAGAATTTTCTTCCTTGATGAGGGTAATGTGAGCCTTCTTAGGAGGAGGCTATGAAGAAAAACCAAGTCCACAATGGTCTTTGTGTTTTTGGGTGGTGCAAGGTATGACTGTGTGATGACCTTTCTCATAAAGACCAAATCCAAAGCCCTTCTAGGCACATCGATGAAGAAAAGTGTGGGTGAAGTGGTGGTTGGTGAGGTATTGGAAGTCAGATGAGAAAGGTTAGGTTTGGGTAGGTGGTTCAGGAGAATAAGAAGAAGTTTCTAGTCCCCCATATGTCAGGTTGGTATGAAGGTGGGGAGGACCATATGGAAAAACCTCTCCTACACGATGGTCGTAATGTGGGTGTTGGTGAAGGCTTCCATACTCCTGAGGAGTAAGGAAAGTGTCTATGTTGTATATGTGGTACTCCCCCAGGGAAAGGCATTGAAAAACACCTACCAAGGGATCGGAAATTTGGAACTTGGGTAGCGGGGATGGATGAGCTACTTGAAGCCAAATAATATGAGGAATCAGTTACCTGTGAAACAGGTGGGTTGGTAGATGGGCTAGCTATGGAAGTGTGTGGCAGTAAATGGGGATAGATGGGTTTTGGTGTGGAAGGTAGGAAGAGATGGTAGATGAGTAGTGGAAGATGTATAGTGGTAGAAGTGGTAGATGAGGCAGCGGAAGAAGATGAAGTAGTAGGGGTGGTAGATACCTTGACTAGAACAAGGACATCATTTGGTTGGTAAATCATGTTGTAAGTTTTAAAAGGGGAAGGATCCACCTTAATGGTGTAGGGGTGCCCTTCATATTCAAATTTTAGGCAATGGTGAAGGGTTGAAGCGACACACCCCATAGCGTGAATCTAGGGTCAGCCAAAAACATGTTATATTGAAATTCCCCCTCAAGAACATAGAATAGTTTGGGACTGGTGCGGGGACCCACGTGGATGTGGAGGATGATGGTGCCAAGTGTAGAAGTCATGGCATCATTGAAAAAATGCAACATAATAGGGTTTTTATGCATGCAATGGGTGGGTATGCACAATTTTTCATACGCATGGGAAGAAATGATATTAATGCTAGCACCTCCATCAATCATAATGTGTCAAATGTGAGTATCATTGATGTAGGCAGTGATGAAGAGAGTGGGATCAAGATCATCTGATTGTAGAGGGGAAATCTCTGAATCATCGAAACTAACGATGGAAACCTGAGGAGAGGTAATGGGGGTAGAAGTTTGAGGTGAAGTAGTGAGGGTGGCCACATGATGAGGGGTAAAGATGGGCCATAGGTGTAGATCATTTGGTGGAACCTAAATAGATTATAGGACCTCAATGAGGGCCTGACGATGAGACTCAGAGGTTTGAATTAAGTCATACAAAGACATCTTCAAAGGAGATTGATGAAGTTGTTTAATCATAGTGTGATGTGTGACTCCATCAGAAATAGGATAAGTCAGCCCACAGATGGTTACCTTGGGGGTAGGTGCAGGTGGAATGGTGGGTGAAGGTGTACTAGATGGGCTATAAGTTTTCTCTTTTCCTTTATCTTTTTTTGATCGAGTGGCTACTCTTGGAGCATATTTATTTCAAATATTGGAGGGGGAAAAGAAGTTTTTGGAGATGCAAGTAAAGGCCGCTAAATAGATATAGGGCTAGGTCGTGCGGTAGCGGGTGAAGGGGGAATGGAATTCTCCTCTAACAAGTCATCTTTTTCGAAGAGACCATCAAAAGAACAGAGTTGAAGGAGAATGTTTTTGAGGGCCTTACAACTTTGTACATCATGCCCTAGTGAGTGATGATATGCATAGATTTTGGAGTCGTCAAACCCTACTGGTTTGGGTTTGAGTGGGTCATAAGGCTTAATAGGAGAAAATGTGATAGCAGAGGTTTCTAACAACCTAGCAAGGATGTTAGAATAGGATCCTTCCAATGGATCAAAATGAGAAGTCAGAGTGGGTTTGGATGAAGGTGTGGATGATTTTTGTGAAAGAGGTGGAGTTGGGGGTTGAGTTGGTTTAACTACCTTTTTGGTAGGTAGTGTGGTTTTTGGTTTAGGTTGCACCTTCTTGGGTAAAGGTGTTGGAGTAGTGCATGAAGAAGAAGGGGATGCAGAAGGTGTAGGCATGTGAGTCAACCAAGGTGATAATGGAGGTGTGGGTAAGATCATGGTCAAGGGTAATGCATAAGGTGTAGGTAAAATAGAAGGTAAAGGCATGGGTGATGAAGAAGACATGGGTAGAATAGAAGATTGAAGTGAGGGTGTGGGTTTCTTCACTTTAAGTTTTCTTTGGGGAGAGGTAGCTTGACCAAGGTTGATGGATGTGGGCCTAAGATTGATGGAAGAGGTGAAGGTGAATAAGAAGGCATGGGAGAAACTGGGGTGTGAGGCATAAGAGGTTGGGTCTTCCTCTTAGGTGCAGGAATAGACTTGGTGGCAGTTTGTGAAGAGGTGGTCAAATCTATCTTCACAGGGGGATGGACTAGACTAGGCATCGGAAAGACCCCCAATGTAGTGGTAGGTTTAGGTGTAAATGAAGTTTTGGGTGTGGATGGTGGTTTGGGTACAGGTGAAGGTTGGGGTGAAGGCAAGGTTGATGAAGAAAAGGCTGATATGACCGGCTCAGGTGTGATAGATTTGGTTTCCTTGAATACTTTAGGATAGATAGTTGAAGTATCTGGGGACAACATCTACATTTTGGTGGATACTGGGAGTCAAAGGTGCCCCCAAAGTGTGGAGTAATCAACATACTCTAAGTGATCGACCAAACAAGAGAATGGTGTAGAGGTAGAGGAAGATGATGATGACTTGGTGGTAATCCCTGTGAAGAATTCTGAGGTCTGTGAGACAGGGAAGTTTTTGGTTTCTGAATCTGTAGGTAGAAGTGATGTAAGAAGGTTGACAGGATCTTGGAAGACCCTGGGAGAAGCATCACTTATAGGAAGAGGATATAAAAGTGGCTCCTCTATGGGTCGAGGAGGGAGCAAGGTAGGTGGTGTAGACTCTTCCTTAGGTAGAGAAGAGGATAAGATAGGCTCTTCCATGGGTAGAAGTGTGGGTAATGCAGGATCCTTGATAGGTGGAGGGATAAGTGGGGTAATATCCTCTATAGATGAAGGAGTAGGTGAGGTAGGCCACTTGGTAGGTAAAATAGTTGGTAGGTAAAATGTGTGGGTAGTGGGTGAGGTAGGCTCCTCCATGGGTAGAGGAGTGGGTGAGGAAATAGGCTCCTTCGTGGGTAGAGGAGCTCGTGTAAGAATTTCCTCAATAGATGGGATGGGAGGAAACTGAGAAGAAGGGAAAGTACTTGTGTGAAGACAACATGAACCTCATGAACATTGGTGTCATTGCTAGAGGTCTCACTAGCCTGGTTTGATGAAGGGGTATGGTTTGGAAAAGGTTTCTTAAGATATGAAGGTTTTGATTTTGCTGGTGCATTAGGGTTGTCCAGGACGATATATCCATTATCTAACATTTCCTGGACAATGTTCTTAAAGGTTTTACAATTTCCATCACTATGTCCCCTCACATAGTGATAGTTACAGTAGTCATTCTCCTTATACCATGTAGGTACATGATGGGAAGGGTCAAAACTAGTAAAGCAATATTCAAATCAATGGAATGAAAAATGCAAGTAAGAAAACATGTCTGCTCATACTCATAGATCAAAAAAAGGAAGTACAAATAGGGGTGTTGTGTAACCCCCATGCCTAAACAAGGAAAGAATATCAATGATGCCATTGACACATATGACGTGACTGACGCATATGACACCACTAAAGGAGGAGTTACAATTCCAAATAAGGAATGTAACTCCTATGATACATTGACACAAATGACAATGACAGATTCTATGATAGAATCTTCCACTTGTCATTTGACTTCCTAAGACCTATAACTCTCACAAGGATAGATAATTCACCAAGTGATGTGGACGATGAATAGGCATGCCACACACACCAATACTCCCCCTTCATCGAATTCAAGGAAGATTTCAAGGTAAGCCAGAACAGAAAAGAAGACTCCCCTAGACAACTAAGAAAGATGTGTCAATGGGGCCTGGAAACTAAAGGCATGATAAGGTGCCCATGTAAAAACAACATCTTTCTAGAAAAAAGAAGAGGAGAAGAAGAAAATAGAGCTATCCAACTCCTCCAGAAGAAGAGAAATGGGTCTAGCATAAATCCTGATGAGGTACCCATGCACAAAAAGAAGTCCCAAATAGTGAAGGAAAACCCAGTGGGAAAAACATCCATCACAAGAGAACAAAATACTCTCGAATCTAAGAAAGATGCCAAGGATGGGTCCTAACCATAGACTAGCCTGTAAAGGTACCCGTGTACAAAAGGGTAATCTCTCGGAAAGATGAAAAAAGAGAGAAGAAGAGGGAGATGAGATGGATGCAGAAGATGCCATGGATGGATCTAAACTCTAAAACTCTAAGAAGTCTCCCAGAAGAATGTCGATGACGATATCCTCTTCCTCTGGACTTAAGAAGAGCCATCCACACTAAACTGTGTGCCTACCCTTAGGAAGGAAAAAATGACGTGTTGGAAGTCTACCCACTCCGTGAAGGAAACTAAAGGCAACAGCATGAAGAGCTCTGAGACTGGTCCACGAAAGTGTGACATAGGTCTAGCAAGTGAGTGCCAAAGGAACCAAAGGTAATGCCACGTGCATAGAACTGTCAAAGTGAAGAAGGGAACACCTGTAGAAAGGATGTCCAACTGATGTGAAGGCAACAAAACATCCCCCACAACAGAAAATGGATCCACAAGCAAGGGTGGATCAATGAAGGTCTCTGGAAAAGTGGAAGTGGTAAGAGTCCCAAAAGGGGCACTCCCAACAATGGAGATGATGAACTCCTCTGAAATACCTATAGATGGATGAGGAACCTGTAGTACATCACAAGTGTACTCTGTGAAAAGATGACTAAGGTCAGGCAGATACTCGTCCCAATGAGGGGGCTCAAAAAATAGAAGAGCGATGTCAGATAGGTATGAGTCATCCAATGAAGGTGGAGGAGTGAAAGGGGCCTCAAACACTGAAGGTGGAAAAGAGGTGGGTGTGATGACTATATGAGACTGTATAGGAGATTGCTTGATATCTGATGAGATGTGGGATGTGTCAACACTCTCTGGAATAGTGAGAGGAGGAGAAGAGTCCTCTATAGTACTCTCGACATCAGAATTGGGTGCACAATCCTCATCATCAAAAGTAGAACCAAGCGAGTCTGTGTCAGTGGAACTATCATCACACAAAGAAATATGTGTGGGTGGCCCTTCATAAGAAAAAGTGTCGGTGAACTCACTTTCCTCCATGGATGCAAGATCATCAATAGATCCATAACTAGATGAAGGAGGATCAAGGTCTCCATGAAAATTTCGAATGAAGGTCCAGGCTTGGTGCACAGACTCGGTGAATTCTAATCGACATTGAAGGTCCTCTGGTATAGTAAGACAAAGAAGCCCATATGCCATATCATTCTCGTTCAACCAATTTTGGTGATGAATGTGGTCAATAGGTTCAGGTGCCAACTGAAGAAGATGTGGTAACAAGTTGTACATAATACAATGATCGAGTATCCCATTCTTCCATTATAGGTAGTTTCCTGGTCCTAGTTGAACAACAGAGCAATGAAATTCAATGTCCATGACGAGAGGAGCCTCCAAGGAACACAAGTTTAACCCCCCCTTTTTGTGGCACTTTATAGTTTAGTGTGTTGATTACAACCAGATGCGACTGTGTCGAGAACCAGTCTATCACTCACCTTGCAATCAGCGTAATAATACGCAATAGTGGAGACAAAAATCAAGGTTCGTTGGGCGCAACAGATCCACATGACAAGCAAGCACAAGAACGAGAGAAAAGAAGAAGGGGAAGAGAAATCCTAGTGAGAAATAGCATCTCATGTCACCCGAAAGAATCCCTTTACTATAAGACTGTGGCGGATGCGCTCACAAGTCCACAAGCAACAAAAGGGATATAACAAAGCTCAAGATGATTTGAAATGAGTTGATACAAGCAATACAGAGACACCCCACAGAATGTAGCACTTTATAAAATAGTCATTTACAAAACTGATAATCCCATCAACTAGAGTGTGAAAAAACATGCAACTTTGACTAAAAAAGTGCTCAAAACCGAGCAACGAGTCAAACGTTATAGAAAAAACCAATTCCCACAACTGATGGAAAATGCTAATAAGCCGCAAATTGATTAAAAAAATTCCCTAAATGCATGCAAAGGGTGTCGTATGTACTGCTTGGAAATGGCATCAAATTTTAGCTCAGGGTTTTTTTTAATTGTGAGGGGGGATTAGCCTCCTGCCAACCTCAGACCTCACCCTCCATCTTTGACACTCGCAAGGAAGGTTTAATAATACAAGCCAAAAATTAGAACCCAAAAAATATTACAATGCCATGAAAGGAATGTTTTTCCTCAAAACATTAAAAAGGAGGATTGTTTTAACCTACAAACAATTCTAAAAGGGAGGATGGGGGGCCCACATTTAGTGAAACTATTTCACCACAATATGTCAGTGCAGGTTGTGACCACATGCCGAGAATGCAGAAATGAAACGGTCCAGTGGCTACAGAGTTGAAACTTGCTGTCATTTGGTTTGAATGTGGAGTGGGCTGGGTGTATACTGGTCAAAATCTCAGTAGAAGTGGTGACCACGTGTCACCGAGTGTGCACAAAATAGTTCAAACCGGATGCAGAGACCAAAAAAAACACAGGCTAGAAGACACATGTTCAAAAGAACCTGTAAGAATGATCACGGCCACCATGACGACACAAAAGAGACTCTCATAGCCGGAAATAGATGCCAAGGCATAATGAGAAAACCTAGAGTTATGCACCAAGGCTACCAAGCAAGCGGAAAAACCACAGAATGCATGGTAAAACTCCAATGCATGAGTCACCAATGCAGAGAGAAACGGCTGATGCCAGAATGAGAGGTCGTTGAGCAATCAAGTTGATTGTTTAGCATGTTGGGTTATCTTTGAAACTTGGTGAGTGGTCCACGTGTTGAGAATCTTTGTAATAGTTACGTGGACTCCAAACTGAAGGTACAGACTACCATGATTGCGTGGAGATCTGGAAAACAAATCTAGAGAGTAGTGAATGAGCCAAGGGAGCCAGACGGAACCAAGGCATTTATAACCAAGCCACAAAGCCAAACATAGTCCAAGACCCGAGCAGCGCACGAAGAACAAGATGATTGCGAGGCAATTAAAAATGGCCAACCTTTGAGCTAGAATCTGGGCGAATGGTGTAGAAGTGTGGATGCAAGCATGCAGAGGTCTCAACATAAGGTGAAAAAGTAATGAATCCGAGGTCCAGGTATCAATACTATGAGCTCAGCAAAAAGCATGTAGGAAAATGTGCTATCTACCAACAAGAGTATGGCAAGCTGTTAGAATGGCTCTTCAACACAATAAAATTGTATTCCTCCTTGGACCTAAACATAACTGTAACTAGTAAGGATTACATAAATAACCCAAAAATACAACCACTAGAATCTTAAAAAACACCAAAAACTTGAACAACAACCCAAACAAACCATGACCAAACCCGTGCAAGAGTTGAAACTATGAAAATCAATGCAACAAGAGCACGACCGGAATATCCAAAACGACACACAAAATGAAATCTGTAAAAATGATGAAACTGGAAGTAATAAATGCAACTGATAACGCTGAAGAGTACATGTTTACTGAAACCAGCTCTGATACCATGAAAGAGGGAAAAACGAGAACCAATGTCGAAAACAATGCACCACAATGCAGTTGCACTCTGATGGTAACGTCAAGCTCCAACACAATAAGCAAGATTCGAAACAATGGAATGAAAATGCAAGTAAGAAAACAGGTCTGCTCATACTCATAGATCAAAAAAAGGAAGTACAAATAGGGGTGTTGTGTAACCCCCATGCCTAAACAAGGAAAGAATATCAATGATGCCACTGACGCATATGACGTGACTAACACATATGATGCCACTAAAGGAGGAATTACAATTCCAAATAAGTAAAATAACTCCTACGACATACTGACGCAAATGACAATGATAGATTCTATGACAGAATCTACCACTTGTCATTTGACTTCCTCAGACCTATGACTCTCGCAAGGTGAGATGACTCACCAGGTGATATGGATGATAACTAGGCATGTCACACACACCAATAGAAGTTAAAAATTGATCGTTTCACACTTGTATTCCTTTGAAAATTCAATCCCATAATCAAAATGTATTAAAAAAATGTTTCAGTTGGTTCAATTTCATGAAATTTATCGCCCTTAGCAAAAAAATCAAATTCTGGGGCATCCCTAGCATTTTTTCATGTTTTGATGGTCAGATAGGTGTCATTTTCCCGTCAAATTAATATTCAACATCCTAGGGCATCACTGGTAATTTCTACGTTGTTTGATGGTCATATGAGCATCCTTTTCCCGTCAAATTTTAGCTCAAAATCTTCTCCTACGTGGCCGTTTGTGATTGGACAAGGATCGGCGTGGCTGCTCAAAAAACTTAACATTTTTGGTTTTTGAAAAAAAATGCAAAATTCCCCAGTAGCTCCGTAGGCCCCATAGGAGGTACACGTGTCACAAGCAGAGTGAAGGCAGATGGGTGGGTCTTTTTGTGCCATAAGGCATTTTGGAAAAAAGAGTTAAGGTATGAAGAAAATGCCTAGGGCCCATAATGAAATAGAATGGGACACGTGGCGGCTTTAGATTATAGGCCCTTAGCGAATCAGAGGTGGACACGTGTTATATTTTCATCAAAAGTGAGATGGAAGGTCAGAGGTAGACACGTGTCATGTTTTGAGTACGGGCCGCCAGAGGAAAAATGGAAATATTACCTTTTTGGCAAGGTGAGTTAAAGCAGTAATTTGAGATTTAGCTCCACAATGAATCAGAGGGAGACACGTGTTAAAATCAATGCAAGAGGGGAGTGCAGGCCACCAGAGAGTTTTGAAACTTTTGAAATTTTTGAGGAGTTGAGTAAAGTTTAAAAGGAGGAACGCAAACCTGCAACTAGTCAATAATCGCCATGTGTCAAGGACAGATTTGGAGGTGTGGGTCTGTAGGGAAAATTGTGAAAATTTTCCTTTTTTCCAAAAAGGGTGGAAATGTGAAAATTTGAACCACAATTCCAATGGGGCCCACCTTGGGACATGTGTCAAGCTCGGAGGGGTAGAGAAAAATGTCAAATTTTTACATTTTTCAAAAAGTGTTAAAATGTCAAAAAGTGATCCCAAGCCCATTTCCAATCACATTGTGACATGTGGAGGGATCATATTGAAGGGAGAAAGGCAGATTAATGGTAACTATGCATTTTTTAATTTGGCTGCCATTTTTGCTCCAGGAAGTGTGTAAATGCACTTTTTGCATCTATTTTGATCAAATTTTTGGTGAATTCATGTTTTTTTTGCCTTCAAGGATCAATGTTATCAATTTGAAAATTCAATTTGCATATCTGAGGTACTTTTGAAATGAAATTTTGTTCAGACTCAAGCAAAAACGTGAAATATCAGATCCAAAAGTTACAGAGTCAAATTTTGGAGGGATAAGGATGAAATAATGAAAGGAAGGGGGTCTGCATGCTTTGAAGATGAAAAACGTGCCTCCACAATGGATAATGATGTGAATTTTGCAATGATTCATCTCTTTTTGAGGACAACTAGCAAATTTTTGAACATTTTTCTGTTAAATGTCCCTTTCTGCAAGTCATGAGTGAATTTTTATAACAAACTTTGATGCCTTAGGCATATTCTTTTCTTGGGAAAGAAGGATCAAATGATTGAAAGCTATATATTGCATGAATTTATCATGCAAAGGGTTGGAAGAGTTTAAAAAAGGTCTGGAAACTAAAAATTTCATGAGAAAATTGGGAGAGAATCCCATTCTTCTGAGAAACCACCTGAGAACCTAGTTAATGTCTTTTGTGTTAGATATTCATTCATGTTGAGTTGGTTACAAGTGTATAGCCATCACACAGCTCTAAGATTGTTCTTGAAACATCTCCCCTGCTGATAAATCTGATCAAGTTTTGAATTATTCTGTGTTATCTTTGGGCAATATGATGTATGTTATCATGTTCAGAATGTCTTCAAACAGTTTTCCTTGTTCTTGTTGCAATCTTGTGTTTAAAATTCTCTTCAGGAATCACACATGGTCTCATCCTTATTGATTGTTTAGTGGCATTTGCAATCTCACATTCAGAAGATCTTTCATCTAGAATTAAAAGATAAACAAATTTAAAATCACTTTACCTTCCTTTTTTTGACAGATATTGCTTGTAAACCTTTGGGTGTACCTTAGGTGTGATTTAATAGTGATTTAAATGTTTAATTGAGTTCATTCTAACTCAAGATTTTGTGTTGATGATCAAAGATTGTGTGAAAGTGCAAATTGGGCCTCCATTTGATGCACATCTTCTGGTTGAAGGGATGATTGTGACTATTTTGATAGCATTTCTATCTTAAGTTTTCATATTTTGTAGAGGTTCTCAAAGATCTGGGGACAGTTGGTTTGTCTTATCAATATCCCACCAAAAATCATTCAAAACAACTAATCCTACCCATACTACCCCTGTTTTGACCTGTATACCCACAAAAGATCAAAATCCAATTTGCTAAAGTATGCAGAACAGATCATGATTTCAAAATGTCTTCAGTAACCCTTGCCTTGCATTGAAAGTATCTCCATAATCTGGAAGTGACAACTTGTGAAAGTCAGATTTGGAGTGTTGATCATATTTTCCCAAGGCCCCTTCATACTATTTGCACAAATTGAGGGATATCTTCATCTCCTTCACCATTTGAGGGTTACAAAATAGGTCCTCTTACCTTGGTTGAAAGGCACAACCTAAAATAGTTAGGACAAGATCAAGTCCTATTTGAGTGCTATCCATCTCTCCACAAATCTGAGTGCCAGTTAGATCACATCCCCAGCTACAAAATGACATACATCATGATCTATCTGTCTTCAAGCTTCATGCCATATCTTTGATGCTTGCTCATACTGAAAAGGAGAACAAATTTGGGTACCAACACCAGTGGTTTCGGTCAGAATATTAGTTCAATTTGTTGAAAATATTTGAGATATTTAATGGCCCCATGTCAAACCCTTGGTAATGTTTCTTACAATCTTTGATGTGCAATTACATTGTTCACCCAAAGCATCATTTTATAATCAGATTTGTAAGGATTAAGTGAAGATGTATCAAAGTTCTCCTGTAATTTTATCAGTTTCCAATAGTAGTTGCACTTCATTTGCATTTGTGGTTGATAAATTCAAGAAAAGAAAGGTCTGATCTATAGATTTTTGCAAGATTTTTAGTACTGATAGGTATTTGATAGAGTATTTTAGTGAATTTGCACAACTAGGGTGAAAGTCCTTAGTGGTGACTCCATGTTGATTTGATCTTGATAAATACCAATTGTCTTAGCTTTCTATCATTTATTTTTTGGTGTTGCTAAACTCTGCAAAACTAGAAGGAAGAATATCTCTCTTCAGGAGGGACCCATGTAGAAAGTTATTTCAAGAGTTGGGAAAAATATTTTCAAAGGAAAGAAAAGTTTGGAAGGTATTTGAAGGTCGGACATCGAGCAAAAGAATATCCATTAGTGAGAGAGATCAGCCTATTTTAGTAGAGGATTATCACTCTTCTTCTAGTGATTCTGATTCAAGCAATCTTTTCATAAACTTGTTTGCTTCAACTAGTGAAGGTCCTTCTGTTGTACCTAGTAAGTTCTTTTCTCAATCTACACCTGTGTGATTCGATTCAAATAAAATTTTCCAAGAAAATCAGCACTTAGAAAGTACCAATCTGGTGAACCACAATCTTGAGCCCCAAATACCTCTCACTCCTCATCATTTTTTCTCTCCTCCAAGATCACCACCTCAAAAACAGAATGGCTTAGCCTAGACCTCCATTTTTTGTTAACACCTTTGGTCCTATAAATTTTAGAGGAATAGTTATCCATCATTAATGTTATCCAAAATTCACCCCCCAAGGGTAATTTTGCTATAACATACATCAGAATATTCAAGTCCCAGGCAAATTGATTGATTCAGAGCAAACATCATGTTTCTGAGGTTCTCTCAGATATTTTTCTAACTCCCCTGGCCGAAGAAGGAGGGAGCAAGCTCTGAGAAAATGCGAAAAAGTTACAGAAAGGCAAGTAGGTTGATCCAGAAAAAATGGTGAAAATTGGCTAAGTCCTGCTCAAGGTCGCCTTTGGGACGTGTGGGACAGAAGGACGCAGATCATCCAAAAAGCCTCCAGGCGGCCCGCTAAGCATTTGGGACAAGTGGGACAGAAGTACGCGGCGGGCGCGAGAAGCCGATCCGGCTGAAAAAGGAAGAAAAACGACTAACTGCTAAGAGGGACAGTTCGGGACAAGAGTACGCGAAGGACCCGAACCGGCCGGTTTGGCCGAAATAAGCACAAATAGCCTGCTAAGCAAATGGGACATCTGGGCCGCGAGGACACGAATCGGCCGAATCAGGCGAACTGGAAGAATTTGTCCCGCGAAGCTCAGGGACAAATGGGACAAATGGATGCGAACCGGCCAGTTCAGCCGAAATGGGAAATTTCAGCACTATGCCAAATGGGACAAAGGGATGCGTGGGACGCGGATCGCCGAAGGAGCCGAAAGCCAATCAAGCAGCGCCACGTGTCATCGGCCGAATGAGGGACAAGGAAGCCCATTTCGGGCACAAGGATCGAAAGGTTTATGTCCCAAACGGTTTGGGACATCCGGGACAAAAAGACGCGAAGGGCGCGAAAGAGCTGGCATGGCCGAGGACCAATCAACGCACGACACGTGTCACAAGGGGAAAGGTCCAAAAAAGTCAAAAGGGGCGAGTTTTCGAGCACTGATCCAAACCAATGAAATAGTGCCACGTGTCAAAGATGGGGCCCCACAAGGAAATTTCAAAAGAAAGCCCACTGATGAAAGGCAGAGGAGAGAGAATCACGTGACCAATCAATGCGTGCCACGTGTCATCCAGGTGGCGAAGCGCGGGAAATATTTCAAAATCCGTTTTGGTCTGTCCCATGCCCTAAATCTTCAGATCATCATATCTTTTGACCCAGAGCTCGGATTTGTACGTTCTTGATATCAATGGAAAGCTAGTGAAATCCTCTACATGATTCTGGGGTTAATCTCGAGTTTTGGTGCAGTCTGGAGAGAGAAAATTGAGAAACAGCTCTGACGCGTGATCATGGCCAGAAGCGACGTTTCAACAACCTGTTTTAATGCTAATGGGTTGCATTCTTCTTCAGCACGCCAGAAGTGACATTTCAGCGGCCAAATTAATGCACATGGGTTGCATTCTCCTCCAAATCAGTCAAAGATGGCAGGGTATGGGTTGGTAAGGTATCCCATGCCATTTTAATGCGTTGGCATTCAATGAGGAATGGGTTGGCATGTTTTCCCACGTTTCTGTCCCCTGGGCTCGACCCATGCAATGTAAAAAGCCAGATTTGGCTCAAAATAACAATTTGTTCATTCTTTCTGCTCGGCCCTCCCTTCTTTTCTTCTCTAGGGTTGAAAATGGAGTTCGAGCCTCTTCCCTTGCTCTGTAATGGTGTTTTTGCCTCTTATTAATGGAATGATGTTCTGTGCAAACTTCTGGAGCAACAAAATGTGTTTTGTGATGCATCTGTCCATCCTTGCTCGTTTTTGCTTGTTCTCTTCTTGCCTCTCTTCATTCCAGGTATTTGTGCATGTTTGAATGTTCATTACAGGTTTGGAGCTGTGTTCATGGAGTTTTGGGACATTTTCTGTGTGAAATCTATCCTTGGGCCTGTGATGCATCTGTCCATCCTTCCCATTGCTCACCTCTCTTTGTCCCATGGCAGTTTTGATAGAGGTTCAACATTCTCCTTCTCTGGTGTATCACCGTTTTAGTGTAGGCTTTTGTTGTTTTTCCCTTCTCTCTCTCTCTCTGTCTCCTTGGCATGGTTAGATTAGGATTAGATTAGCTTGCCTGCACTGGAATAGCTTGTGGCAGGTAGTTTAGGAGCAGGAACCAGCCTTCTCTGGAGATTCCTTTCTCATTTTACAGGTCCCACACCTGGAGAAAGGATTCAATGTTGTGCAATCACACTGGATGCCTGAGTGATCAACCTAGAAGCCTGATCTGCATCCAGGGGTGCTGTGATTTTTCATCAACAGTTACCCAAATGTTGTCCCACAATATGTTAGAGGTAGATTATCAAATTTCCAAGGGAATAATGCCATAACAGGTGATCAGCATCTCAAACTTTTTATTAATATGATGGAGGACTTTGAGATTGAGCATGAAGATGTGTATATTAAATTGTTCATTCATACACTAGAAGAGGATGCAAGGGATTGGTACAAGGCTCTGCCTGATAATTCTATTGATTCATGGACTGAAATGAACAATGCATTCAAATTGCAATATGGTGACAAAACTAATCCTAGGTTTCTATTGTCTAAATTTGAAAATATCAAGAAGAACCCCAATGAATCGGTTCATGACTTCAACACAAGGATTAATAAAACTTTGAGAAGGCTTCCTATTAATTTGAGGCCATGTGATCATTCATGCTTGATCAAATATGTAGATGCATTTGATAAGAAGGCAGCCTATTACCTAAGAGACAAGAACCCTACCAATTTAAGGCAAGCCTTTACCATGGCACTGCAGATTAAAAATAACATTAAGGCCATTGGGAAACCTCTCAAGAGAGATGGTGTAAAATTGATAAACCCTAACAAGCCTCAAGCAAGCAAGAGTGTAGACTTGGAGGAAGTGGTGAAAACTTTGGCATCGGTTGTCAAAGAGATTTCCTACAAATTGGCAAGAGTTGAGAAGGGAATTGGGTAGAATTCACAAGGACAATAAAAGGCACAGAACCATGAAAAATTTTCCAATCATCCTAGGGGTGATCAGAAATCTGATGATAGAGGGAAAGGACCCATGGGGTTTGTAAATAGACATCCTCAAGCACGTGAAGGAAGAGTGTTACCTGATCCCCTGAATGCTAGGGTTACTACTATTGAGGAAGTTGTTATTGATTAGTGTGATACGTGTTTTCTGCCATATCCTCCATGTGAAGTGGACCAGCAAGATGGTGAATCTAATAATGATGATGGTACTAATGATGATATTTACATGGTGGGTTGTTCCTTAAGCTCATAAGAAATAGCAACGTCAACTGAGGTCATAAGTGCAAGGACAGTTGTAACCTTTTGGGATTACATAAAATGGGTACAAGTCTCTCTTCCCCCTCATACTATTGAAGTTGATGTATTGCAATATTTTGAGATTCCTAACAATGAATTTGAATACTTAAGAGATTTGATGATTAAGAAGTATGATGGTGGTATACCTTTGGAGGAAGATAGAAAATTATTAATTAATGTTGTTGTGGCTCAAGAGAAAGAGTATAACACTAGGAGAAAAGTTTTTAAGGGAGTTGGGCCTCAATCTAAACCTAAAACACCCTTGCTTACAAGTATTCCCAAAGAAGCTCCTAGAAGAGAAACGTTTTCCAAAAGCTCTATTGTCCCAAGCAAAAATTACATTCCTCCTCGTGCCCAAGCTACCAAGAGTCCCACGCCATCTAATGAATCTATTTGTTTCCATTCCAATGCTTCCTTTCCAAAGAGTGTTCCATATCACATAGCCCAAGTATTGATCCAAATCAAAGTGAGTGTTCCAATCATTGAGTTTCTTAGGATTCTTGAGCACAAGAAGAGAGCATTTGAGTACCTAGGTTTGAAAGAAGAAAAGAGTTCCCCAAACAGAAATGTAAATGTTGTTAAAACTCCTCCTCAGATCATTACAGACCTTAAAACACCACCAACATTATAGGATCTTGGAGAAAAACCTAAGGTATACTTGGGGACATCCTTGGTTGATTCCCAATTGAATGTTGATCCATTCTTTACAACTTTGATCATAAAGGATAGACTACTTCACAATTGCATGTTTGATTATGGTGCATCATGTAATGTCATGCCTCTAAAATTCATGAATGAGTTGGATATCAAAGTGACAGCATCCTATGGAAAATCTACTGCCATGGATTCAAGAGAAGTGTCAGTAGTTGGTTGTGTGAAGGGTTTGGTGGTGCAACTTGCATCTTATCCTAGGAGGAATTTAAAATTGGATGTTGTGATTATTGATTGCCCTACTAAATGGCGTATGTTAATGTCAAGAAAGTTGACTGCAAGTGTTGGAGGGAGTGTCCAAATGGACATGTCTTTTTCCACCATTCCCATTAAAGGCAACCTTGTCAAGCTCTATGGATAAAATAAGATGTTGCATCTAATTGAAGATCCCAACAATGATTCCTATGAGGTGTTGTTTGCTGATGTTGATTTTGAAAATTTTATTGGGTTTGATGATGGTAAGGAGCACAAGATGGATTATTCGAAGTTCCTTGAACAAGTAGGTTCTCCTTGGACCTTTCTATTTGATGGAGCTTGCTCCAAATTTGGAAATGGTGTAGGTATAATTCTGATTTCTCCTAGCTTGGAAGAGTTTGTTTTTTTCCTTCAAGCTTAATTTTGAATGTACTAACAACATTGCTGAGTATGAAGCCTTTTTGTTGGGTCTAAGAATTTCATGGAAGTATGGTGTCAAGGACATCATTGCAAAAGGAGATTTAGAGCTAGTTGTCAAACAAATAAGGAAACTGTATGCTACAAAAAATTAGCGGATGAAACGGTACAAACATGCAGTTTGGGATCTAATTAAGATGTTTGATTCCTTCAACATTGTGCATCACGATAGAAGTTTCAATTCCATTGCTAAAAAATTAGAATTATTGGGGTCAAGATTTTGAGATTACACCATTTCACCTTATTGTGAGTACAATATTGAAGTGTTAACTAGGCCAACTGTCCCTAACAACATAAGCATTGGCAAGTGTTTAATGATGATGCTCAAGTGCAAAGGTTCTTACAAAATAAAGGTGTGTTTGTAGATTAGAATATTGATTTGGAACCAATGGTGTGTGTGACTGAAGGAAGAGAAAATTTGTTTGGAAAGAATATTATCCAATTGAAAACTAACACCATTCCTAGAGGTCTTGTTGCACTTGAGTCAAATTTTAACAATGCTGATTGCATCATCAATAGAAACATGTCTACCTCAAGGGATGTGGAAGAGCATAACTTGGGAACTAATGATAAACCAAGAAGATTTTGGTTCAGAAGCAATCTAAACAAAGAAGAAAATAGTCCTATATTCAACTATTGAAGAAATTTCAGGACTGTCTTGCTTGGTCTTATTTAGAGCTGAAAGCATACAGAGAGGACTTGTTTTAACATGAGATTCCTCTTGAGACAAATGCCAAACCATTCAGACAAAAGAAGAGGCTAATTAATCCACTCCTATCCATGAAAATGCAATATGAATTGAAGAAACTGAAGGAGGGAGGGATCATTCAGCCCACAAGATATTCATCTTGGGTTACAAACCTTGTGCCAGTCAGAAAGAAAAATGGATATATCAAACTTTGTGTAAACTTCAAAAATATGAATAGAGCTTTATTGAAAGACAATTATCCTTTGCCAAACATGGAAAACATTCTACAGTTAGTGACTGGATCTAAATTTTTGTCCACCTTGGATGGTTTCTCTAGCTACAATCAAGTTGTTGTCAAGGAGTCAGAAAGATTTAAAACTGCCTTTACCACTCCTTGGGGAACATATGTTTATGTAAGAATGCCTTTTGGTCTCATGAATGCTGGAGCTACCTTCCAAAGAGCAATGGATGTTGCTTTTTCTGGTTACATAAATGACTTCATTGTAGTTTATCAGGATGATGTGACTGTGTTTTCAAGGAGCAAAAAAGATCACTTGCAACACTTGGAAATAATGTTGATCAGATGTAGAGAATTTGGAATCTATTTGAATCCAAAGAAGTGCCATTTTGGGGTACAAAAGGCCAAGTTGATTGGTCATATTGTTTCAAATTTTGGTGTCATGATTGAACCTAAGAGGGTAGAAGCAATCAACAAGGTTCCAATTCCAAGAACAAAGAAGGGCATCCAATCCTTCTTTGGGTAGATCAACTTCATTAGAAGGTTTGTGTCAAATTTTTCTGAATTGACTCTTCCTATTACATGCATGTTAAAGAAAGACCAAGTTATCAAGTGGGAGGAGGCTGCTATTCAGGATTTTGAAGGAATCAAAGAAGCACTTAAACATGCACCTATCTTAGCAGCTCTGAATTACAAGAAGCCTTTCCAAATCTTCTCCTTTGCTTCTGAAAATACCATTGCATCATTTTTTCTCCAAAAGGACGAAGATGGGGTTGAGAGGCCTATTTCCTTCTTTAGCAAGGCTTTACAAGCTGCTGAGTTAAAATACACAATCATGGAAAAACAAGCATTTGCCTTGGTGAAAGCAACAAAGGTTTTCAGGCCTTATATCTTAAGTTCAAAAGTTGTTGCTTATGTTCCCCACACCATGGTAAAGGACATCTTATCAGAGATGGAGATCTCAAGCAAAAGATGTAGATGGGTGAACAAACTGTAGGAGTATGACATGGACATCCAAACCACAAAGTTGGTAAGAGGTTTAGGTCTTGTTAAGCTCATGGCTGAGAGCAACCTATGGACAATTGAAGTGAATGAAGTAGAGGAAGAAAGGGCAGATGTTCTTGAGAAATTGATATGTTCTGAGTGTTACAAGGCTGTAATATTTTACCTCAGACACCTATGCTGCCCTAATCATTTAAATAAAAATTAGAAAAGAGTCCTTAAGCTAGCTTCTCAAAAATAAATCATCACTGACTTTGGGTTGGCTTGGAAGAACCCTGAAGGTGTCCTCTTGAAGTGTGTAACTAAAGATGAAGCTCCCAAAATAGTTGTTGATTTCCATGGGGGGGTTTGTGGAGGACACTTTGCTGGAAGGGTTACAACACATAAGATTTTGAGAGCTGGTTATTGGTGGCCTACTCTCTTTAAAGATACAATCCTACTAGTTAGAAGATGTGAAAGATGTCAACGTTTCTCTGGAAGAATGAAAGCTTCAGGATCCCTTCCTTTGCAGCCTATATAAATTGAAGCTCCTTTCAAAAAGTGGGGAATGGACTTCATTAGTGAGATTTCAGACCCTTCTAGTGTTGGACATAAGTGGATTCTTGTAGCCACATATTACTTCACCAAGTGGGTAGAAGAAATCCCCACCAAGAAAGCAACACGTCAAGTTGTTATGAACTTCTTGTTGAATTACATCATATGCAGATTTGGTGTGCCAATAAAGATTGTTACTAATATTGCCATGTGTTTCAAAGCTAAACCATTTATGGCAATGTGCAAGGAGTATGGAACCAATCTGACTTATGCTTCAAACTATAACCCTCAAGGAAATGGACAAGATGAGTCTAGTAATAAGAACTTATTGAAGATCATTAGGAGAACCTTGGAGTTGAACAAGAGAAAATGGGGTGAACAACTGAAATTTACAATTTGGGCTGATAGAATTACTACCAAAGAGCTACTGGTAAAATCCCATTTGAGTTGGTGTATGGAACTCAAGCTCTACTACCCTTACATCTGCAATTATCTTCATTTTACTTTGTCCAACAACTTGAAGATCAAGAGGTTAGCCCATATGAAGCAAGGATTAATCAGATTGTTGAGCTAGATGAAGAAAGAAGAGCCTCCCACCAAAGGCATGTCAGATTTAGAGAGAAGTTGAAGATGTTGTTTGACAAGAAGGTCACTCCTAGGGCCTTCAATGTTGGAGATCTGGTTTTGTTATGGGATAGCAAAAATGAAGATAAGGGCAAACATGGTAAATTTGATGCATTGTGGATGGGCCCTTACTCCATTGACATCAAAATTGGTGAAAATACCTTTTTTATCAAAGACTTAGATGGGGAATTGCTTGAAATTCCTATTAATGGTAGGCATCTGAAGCATTTCTTTGATTAATCCCAAAATTTGAGGTATGCACCACTTGTACAATGTATAGTGTTTGGTTTTTGCTCTGTTTTGGCTGTTTTTGTCAATTTTTGGATTTCCTTGTTCTTGGCAGCCATTTTTTATCAATTGGATCTGGTTTTCCTGCCCTAAATTTTTTATTCCACTTCCCAATGGTTGTTTTTGGAACTTGGTCTACTTCTTTTGTTCTTATGGCACTCGCTGGGAGTGTCCATCCCTGAGCAGGAGCCAATGTTCATGCCATTTTTGGGCCTGCAGGCTTCTGTCCTAATTTTCCTTCATCTTGCGTGCTCTAAATCGTTTTTCTCTCAAAATTGGTGGTCTACAAATTTTCCCTCTGGATTGAATGCCTTGAAAAGCTCATAAACTTGTTGTTTTGTCCCAATTTGAATGAAATCAGCATGTATGCCCTGTTTTGTGCCCTATTTTTTCCAAATCCATGGGCCTCTGTCATTTTTCCTTTTTTCCCGATCGTGGAAGTTCAAAATTGTTCAATTCACACTTGTATGCCTTTGAAAATCCAATCCCATGATAAAAAATACATTAAAAACATGTTTCAGTTGGTTCAATTTCATGAAATTTGTCGTCCTTAGCAAAAAAATCAAATTGTGGGGCATCTTTGGCATTTTTTGTATTTTGACAGTCAAATGGGCATCATTTGCCTGTCAAATTCATCTTCTATGTCCTAGGGCATCACTGGCAATTTCTATGTTGTTTGACGGTCATACAGGCATCCTTTTCCCGTCAAATTTTAGCTCAAAATCTTCTCCTATGTGGTCATTTGTGATTGGACAAGGATCAGCGGGTCTACTCAAAAAACTTAACATTTTTTTATTTTTGAAAAAATAATGCAAGATGCCCCCACAGCTCCGCAGGCCCCAGAGGAGGTACACGTGTCACAAGCAAAGTGAAGGTGGACGGGTGGGTCTTTTTATGCCTTAAGGCATTTTGGAAAAAAGAGTTAAGGTACGAAGAAAATGCCTAGGACCCACAACGAAATAGAATGGGACACGTGGCAGCTTCAGAGTGTAGGCCCTCAGCGAATCAGAGGTGGACACGTGTCATGTTTTCATCAAAAGAGGGGAGTGCAGGCTGCCTGAGGAATAAGGGAAATATTTCCTTTTTGGCAAGGTGGGTTAAAGCGGTAAAGGGAGTTATGGCCCCACAACGTTTTCATCAGAGAGACACGTGGGATGGAATGGTAGAGGTGCGAGGATGGCTTAGAGGAACATTTTACTTTTTAGTGAAATTCGCAGAATAATTAAAATATGTGATAAGAAGTACTGCCTCTCAGTCCAATCATATGAGAACATGTGTCTTGTGGGAGGGCGGAGCCGTACGTGGAAAATTGAAAAAAAATCCTCACTCCAAAAATGATGGAAATGTGTAGAATCGAGCCATTAGTTTGATGGGACCCACATTCAGACATGTGTCAAGCTCGTTTTCAAAGGGTGGAGGGGTGGAGAAAAATCTCAAATTTTTAACCTTATTTGGAAAAAGTGTTAAAATGTCAAAAAAGTGGTCCCAAGCCCATTTCCAATCACATTGTGGCACATGGAGGGCTCAGATTGAAGGGAAAAAGGGAAATCGACGGTAACTGTGCTTTTTTAGTTTAGCCTCCATATATTTCTCCATGAATTGTGGAAATGCATTTTTGCATCATTTTTGATCAAATTTTTGGTAAATTCGTGTCGTTTGTGCCTGTAAGGACCAATATAATTGGTTTTGAGGATCAATTTGAAGATCAGGGATGTTTTTGAAATGAATTTTTGCCCTAACCCATCCAGAAACGTGAAGTACGAAGCGGAGATGCACCTGGTAACTTTTGCAATGATGTGAATTTTGTAATGATTCACCTTTTTTGAGGCACCTGGAAACTTTTTGAACGTTTTTCTATTAGATGTCCCTTTTTGCAAGTCATGAGTGAATTTGTAACAAACTAAAATGCCATAGGATATTCTTTTCTTAGAAAAGAAGGATAATTTGTGATAGAGAGATATATAATGCATGTTTTGAGACATGTAAATGGTCGGGAAATTGAAAATCATGAGAAAATTTTGAGAGAAGCTCATCTTCTAAGAAACCCTCCAAAAAATTTGGTTAATGTCTTTTGTGTTATATCTTCATTCATGTTGAGTTGGTTACAAGTGTATAGCCATCACACAGCTCTGAGATTGTTTCTGAAACTCTCCCCTGCTAATGAATCTATCAAGCTTTTGAGTTAATCTATGTTATTTTGGGCAATATGATGTATGTTATCATGTTTAAATGTCTGCAAACAGTTTTCCTTATTCTTGTTGTAATCTTGCATTGAAATTTTCAGGAATCACACATATATCATCCTTATTGATTGTTTAGTGGCATTTGCAATTTCATTTGTTAGAAGAGATTTCATCTGGAATTATAAATAAGTAGTTTAAAATCACTTCACCTTCATTTTTTTGACAGATATTGCTTGTAAGCCTTTGGGGGTACCTTAGGTGTGATTTGATCAGAGATTTTGATGTTTAATTGAGTCCTTTAACTCAAGCTTCTTTGTTGAGGTCTCAAATATTGTGTGAATATTCCAAACTTGGGCCTCCATTTGTGTATCTCTTCTGGTTTAAATAACATCATGACTATTTTGAAGCATTTTATCTGATAGTTGTTCAAATGTTGTAGAGGTTGTCAAAGATCTGGCACAGTCAAGTTTGTCTTGTCAATATCCCACCAAAAATCATTCTAAACAACTTATCCTATCCCATACTACCCCTTTTTTGACCTGTATACCCACAAAAGATAAAAATCTGTTTGCTAAAATATGCATAACAAATCAGGATTTCAAAATGTCTTCAGTAACCCTTGCCCTGCATTGAAAATATCTCCATAATCTAGGAGTGACAACTTGTGAAAGTTAGATTTGGAGTGTTGATCATATTTTCCCAAGGCCCCTTCATACTATTTACATAAATTGAGGGATATCTTCATCTTCTTCACCATTTTAGGGTTACAAAATAGGTCCTCTTACCTTGGTTGAAAGGCACAAACTAAAACAATTAGGATAAGATCAAATCCTATTTGAGTGTTATCCATCTCTCCACAAATCTGAGTGCTAGTTAGATCACATCCCCAGCTAAAAAATGACATACATAATGATCTTTTTTGACCTGTATACCCACAAAAGATCTATTTGTCTTCAAGCTTCATGTCATAGCTCTGATGCTGCTTAAACTAAAAAGGAGAACAAATTTTGGTACCAACAAGGTTGAAGGGTGATGGCTCTCGCTTTTAATAACTTTTCCAACACAAAGGAATAAGGCTCTTTTATAGGGGTATAATTTTTATGTTCACACTTGTAATGGAAATTATAAACAAGGGATAGATTAGGAGGAGGTTTCGGTTGGTTTGAAGGATGAGAGGGGACAGATTTCAAGACCAACACATTGGTGGATCCTTTCACCTTAGAATATTTTTTTACAGTTTAGAAGAAGAAGAGGATTCATTTGACTTAAACGAAGAAGTCTTGTTGCACAAATTAATCATTTCCTCTTCAAGGGCACAAATATATATCTTCCAAGCCATGGTGAACACCTCATAAAACATTCAAAAAAATTATACCTAAAGATTTGGGGAAATGTTCTTGGTACAAGCCCTACTGAACAACTCTATCAGCTCGGGATGTGGAAGTTGAAAAGTGAGCTGATTAATGAGCCCCCACTAGCGTTTGATGAATTCAATGATAGACTCATCATTGTATTGACGAATTGAATATAAATCGATCATAGAGACCTTCTTAGAGATATTTATCAAAAAATGATCAAGGAAACTTTGGGCCAACTGATTGAAAGAGAAGATTGAGTGCCTAGGAAAAGCATCGTACCAATCTAGATCAGGTCCTATTAAGGACGTGTGGAAAGTCCTAAGGAGCAAGACATCTTCATGGGTGATCAAATAACATAATTGTTTAAACGATCGAAAATGTTGTTGAGGTTCTTTCTTGCTATTAAATCAATTAAACTTAGGTGACTCCCAATGTGTTGGATAAGGGTGAATGGGTATGAATGGATGAATAGGTTCATTACAGATTTCATCGTAAGTCAAAGTATTGTGAGAGCCAGAAAAATATGCTTTGAGGGTCTGCATCTTATCCATCATCATCTTTATATGATCCATCATAGGATTAGATTGAGGAGTTCCCCCTATGGTATAAGGGGGTGGATAAGATGAGTGGGTTAGAGACAGAACACCAGTGTATGGTGGTAATGAATAAGTAAACTGAGATGAGGGTATATAAGATAGAATAGATGATGAACGTGTGTACCCTGAATAAGAAGTGGAGGCAATGGGCAGCTATTGGTGTAGGGTGTAGATGGGAGGAATTTGTGTAAAGGCCCTCTTGGCAATGGGTGACAAAGTTTTGTGTATATAAAGGAACAATTTCTAAAAGGGGGCATAAACTATCGACGAAACTAGAAGTTGTGAAGTTATAGGTACTAAAGATGTGAAAAAACCCATACTAGGATCCGTAGATGAAGATATGGCAAATGTCGAGGCACTGGCAGAGGTCCATGGAGTGAAAAATGTCAAATGTGTGACAAACATCGAAGGTGCGGAGGATTTCGAGGGTGCAATAGGTGACATTGATGCGGGAGTAGGATATGTTAAAGTAGAGTTTATGGATACGGTAGGGGGCATGGAGTTAGGCATACCAAACAGTGGTTGGCCCGATGAATCACGAGTAGAAGAGTGGGCAAGGTAGTGTTGCAAGGCCAAGAGGTTATGATCGAGGAACTTAGAAAAATCCTCATCACTTACAGGTATAGTCACGATATTAGGATCCATCAAAGATGAGATGGAGGGAGGTGAAGGGCTAGTAAGAAAGGGTACACAAATAGTGTGAAAAGTGAGGGCTCATGATTTTTGGTGAGTCCAAACCATATGAAAGGTGGACAATAGGTATTCTAGGCTCTGCATAACTGACATAACTCATAAATAGATGTTTAGTGAAGCCTAAAGAATAGAAATTGATTGTTTTTTCTAATAAAAAAGAAAAAACATAGAGACTGATACCAGTCTGTTAACCGGTGTTAGTTACTCAGGAAAATTGATGTCGGTCGCTAGACCTATGCCTATTACTGTGGATAGCCAAGAAATTTGGAAATCTGAATAAGAAATGTGTAAAGCAGGTGAAACCATATTTCATTAATGGTAACATAGACTCAGAAATTTTTTATTAGAAGAAATCAGAACACAAAAAATGGGTGAGTGTGAATAGAATGTTGTTTTTTACCAAATAATAAAAAATAGAGAAAACCTGACATCAATCAGTTAACCAGTGGTGGTATGATGAAGGAACCGATGCCAGTCACTGGACCAATGCTGGTGGCTGATATTTTTTATAAGATGAATAAATATTTGAATTTGGAGTGAATTAAGTCAAATTAAAGCCAACCTAGAAGTTGTGTATGGCATAAATATGTCATATCACACTCAGAAAAACTAGCATACACCATTTGTGATTATCGAGTGTCAAAGAGAAGAAAAAGTGACAATTCATCCTCACAACTCAACACACAATTCAATCAAGCAAAAAATAGCAAAACACGTAAATCCTAGGTGTCTGATTTTAGTTACTAGTGGCTTATGCCTTTTACACTGACTATGAATGATATAGAGTGTTTGGATAACAAAGGTTCCCTAAAATAAAGCTATGGTTGGTTTCTAGTTATTTTTGGATAAATTTTCCCCGATATACCTTTCGGTACGTGAGGTCCATGCTTTGATATGACAAACTAGCTAGAACACCGGGTGAGGCCCGCCATCAATGGGTTACTAAATCCTTAATAGCTTCTTCCAGGAAGGGAAATGTTTAAGAAATGTGTAAATTATGTAAGTGGTTTTGTTGGATAGTAAACCTCATTCTCGTGCAGGAAAATGTACCTATACTGAAAGCTACCAGTAACCAAAAAATACGAAGGGCTTAAGGAGCCTCAAATGTGGATGTAGATTTGTGGGCACCAAATAGATGGATCTGTGATAATGTCTGCAAAAATGAAACAAATAGGATTAGATAAATATATGCGGGGGCTGCCTAGACAATGTCAGTTCTAAGAGGTTGATAACTTCCTTGGAGGATGTCAACCCTCATGTCTAGAAAGATAGAAACAAATGATGTACCATAGATAGCATGTAGAAGTAGAGAAGTACAATATGCCATGTAAATGGGATGATGAGGGTACTTCAAGGGCATGTGGATGACATTATGGTGTCATAAGTGGCATCATAAGAGCATCATGAGGATGATATGAGAGAAGCTATAATAAAATAAATTTGTTATCCTTTCTTACTTGTTCAAAATGAAGGGGGGAGGCTTCTATAGTAGAAAGCTATAATGGCAGAGGTTTTCCTTGACTTCAAAATTTTACTTCCAACATAACTTCCTTCAAAATTTGTCCTTTAAGAACTCAAAAAATTTAACACTTTTAAAAACCTCAAAGCCTCGATCTTCCTTATCATTTTTGAAAGAGGGGGAAGGCATGTATTTATAGCCTGGAGATGGGGTTAGATCAGGGGTTATCAGGTAACCGAGGGTTTGACAAAGTAACCCTGGTTAAGTGAGTGGGGGGACATGATTTGAGTGATTAAGTGAAGTAATGGATTTGATTGGATTTGCATTGATTGAGTGGTGGGGTTCATGATTTGGATGATTTGATTGGATATTTGATTTGATTGAGTGGGGTTCATGATTTGGATGGTTTTTGGTTTATTTGATTATGAGGTGGGGTGATATGATTTAATTGGAATATTTTGGATTATTAGCACATAACGAGGTTTAAGGTTTTAAAGGGGATTAATTGATCAATTGATTAATTAAATATGTATTTGTTTTTTGGTGGGAAATGGGATTCGAAATGGGTAAGCCTAATAAAGGAAAGCAATCGTGGGGTGAAGGGGATGAAAGATACCAAAAACTGGTGTCTAGATTTGCCCCTTTTTTATGAGTGGTTTGCATTGGGAAAACCGCGAGACAAAAATGATGAAAATATTATTGATTGAGTGTTCCCCCTCAAACTTGGGATTGACAACATAAAGGAAGTCAATCATGAGTTTGAAAGAGATAGATGGAAAATATCGGATGAGTGAAGAAAATATGGAAAAAACTCATGACTAAGGCAATATGCCCCAAGAAAAAAGGATCACAATAACAATAAAAAAATATGGTGGTGACTCCAATATCACATTGGTAAAGGAAAATTGTGGTCTCAACACAGACGGGCTACAATGTTCTACGAACAAGTGAGTGGGTGAAGACCACTACAGTATGGATGCAAAATGCTTTGACCAATGGGTCATAGGAAAACATCAAAGTATGTGTAACTAAATGTGAAAGGTATGTGAAATCCTTTGTATGCGAGGAATCAAGCAAAAAATCATGCATTCACAAAAGGGACGATGATGAAAATAATGATGCCCCAGAACAGGGCATGAAGAGCGGTTGAAAAGGTGAGTTGGAATACAGATGGTGAAGTAATATGCCCTAGGAGAGGGAATTAATAGGTTTGAAGAGATTTTTTCTAAATGGAAGAGGAGGTGAGAGGAAGATGTTTTTTTGACAAGAAAATATTGGAAGAAGAAATCAGAACAAACTGTGAGTCATAGAAATGGGGGAAATATTATGATCTACATCGCAAAGCCGAAGTTTGCCAATAAAAAAGTAAAAGTGATCAACATTTTCCAAGGAAAAGGTGATAGGTGATGGTCATTATGGTATCCTTGAAGACAAAATTACCATGGGAAGAAATTTTTAGAATGGATATGATGATGCCCCATCAAGAGGATTGATGAGGATAGAAGAGGTGACCAAGCTTCTGAAAAGAGAAGAGGTTAATGTTGTAGAGAGGAGGATGAGAATGAGTGTAATGAAATGGATTGGTGGTGGTGCATAAATGGAGAAACATCGAAACCAACCGTGAATGCTAGGTGTGAGGATGTGTTGAAGGATGTAATGAGTAAGAGTGGCAAAAAGGAATGAACATGAGTAGTGGTTGATTAAGAGAAAAGTAAGAAAGGCCAAAGGTGAAGGAGGATTTTTCTAAGGAAATGAGCTAGAAGAAGAAAGATGTGTGAGGTGAGTGATTAGTAAGATTGTCAAGATGAAAGAGAAGGGTGGTGGAGAAGATTTTAGTGGAAATATAGAGGAAAGGTATATCTCAAAAGATGGTGAGAGGGGTCAATGTGATTAAGATGTTAAGGGATAAGTGGTGATGAGTAAGAAATTTTCAGATCGAGGAAAATGGATCAAAGACATTGTTGATCATGGTGGGGATAAGAAGTTGGAGGATAATGAACTCACCTTGAGAAGGATCCTCAAGTAGGATTTGCAAACTACAATGGAGATCAAGTAGAATTCCCAAATTGAAAAAAATATTAGCAAGAGCATTTATAGATGTGAACAAAATTCATGTAATTATGGGTTATTATAAGATATACCATCATATAGATACATAATTCATGGTTTGAAATTTGATATGGAAGAATGCGATCTTGATAAACGGTGATCTTAATGAGAAAAAGACACATAATTGTAGCAAGGAGGATATGGGGAAACCATGCCTCAAACTAGATTGGAGGTAAACAAGAAAGGATACCACTCAAGGCATTACACTTGTAGCCAATAGCAGGTGTTAATACATAACCAATGATAGTTAGTTATACCAAATGACCATGAGGGAAAATATGGATGAAATATGCTCATAGACCTAATGTTGACATGACAAAAGGGATCCTAGATGTAACTTGTATGCGGGAAGAGGGATCTCCATAGGTGGTTGTTTCTAGAACTATGCCCCAGCTCTGGGATGGGGAAGATGCAAACTAATCAATGCAGGAAGTCTGTAATGTATATGAGAAAATTGATCGATGTGAGATGCTTTCTTAAGATGTTATGATATATAGAAGTTTGATCGATGCAGGAATCCTTAACTGCCATGATATAATATAGTAGCCTTCCTTTGAGATTATGGTCTAATTTTCACTTTTACTTGGATTTTTGAATTTTTATTTTCAATGGTAGGTTAAGATATGCATGATAGCTATCCTTCGAGGGAGCAGCCCATACTTATTATATGTTTTTTTATGAACAACTATACTTCAAGGGTTCAGTCAGTTTTTGGATAAGATAGCAAGAGATAGGAGCATCCATAATTTGTACTTTATTTTCTTTTTTGTGTTGGGTTTTAATTTGATGGTGAAAGAGCTGGGTTTAGCTATGTAGACCACTGAGGAGGGGACGATGATCATACAAGTGACATCCCTGGACCTTTTTTGCGGTTTAGATAGATAGATAAGAGGATGATGGATGTAATTATCAGAGTTATCACCAATAAGGGATAAACCTATCCATAAGAACAATGTTATAGGAAGAGCTGTGGTTCCCGTATTTAAGGTCATGTCTAGGAAGTGATGGTATACCACATAGCACCATATCATTATAGTGATAGATGGAAGAGGTTCATGATGGAGAAATGATCTAAGGATATAACTAAGTGCTCATTGTTAGGTATGGTAACAGTAGAATGGTCAAAAGTGTAATACATTAAGAGGTTTTGTCTCTAGTTTACCAGCAAGGGAATCCAAATGATAAACCCCAGACCCATACTTATGCGTGATAATACAAGGTCCAATCTCATTTCATTAAGACTGTGATTGAAATATAGGGTAAAGTCTTAAGGGAGGAAGATAGGATAAATGATAGGATATGATGATATAGGTGAACAAAGATAAAAATTATACGCTATCCTTTAGGAAGCGAAGAAAATTTTTGCCCCTTAATGAGGAAAAATAAATGGCCACAAAGGTTATCTTAGGATGAAAACAAATGGTCCCCCTAAGATGCGTTACAAATGTGTTCATAAGATGGGTCTTAGGGTGAGGAGGAATGTCCCCCGAGGAAGGGAGAAATATGGCTATGATAGTGGACTAATAACTAGGGGATAAAATGGATGAAACCGGGTAAGGTAAAATATGTTTAAGATCTCAAAAATGAGGAAATGAGAAATAATCGTATTACAAGACAAAAGAATAGCCATAAGAGTGATCTTAGGATGAAAATAAATGGTCCCCCTAATGAAGAAACAAGCATGGCCACAAAGGTGGACTTTGAGATAAGATCATGACATCCCAAAGGAAGGGACACATATGGCCACAACGGTGGACTTAAAATGAAAAACAAGGTCCCTCAAGGGAGAGATGAATATGGCCACAAAAGTGGGCTTTAAAAAGAGATGAGATTTGGACAATATTAATTTGGATTTAAGATTGGATCAGATGGATTGGATGAGAGTAAATAAAGTGATGTCAAAAGTGAAGTCCCCCAGTATCAAGGAAGTTATATGGATGGATAAGAGATGAATTTATTTGGAAGGGATGCTAAGGACAAGGGGAGGATGTGCCCCTAACAAGGGATATTATATTATATGTGGATGAGTTAGTGGATGTCAAAGGAAGTTTAGATAGCATATTTTTGGATTTGGATTGGATAAGCAGGCGGAGACCACAACAACAATTGGCAAGATAAATAGTATCAATGAACAATGAAGGACCTTCCTTAGAAGGAATTTCATGTGTAAGAGAAATTTTAAGGGATGACATGGGTGGAGGAATCATGGGAAACCCGATGGATGGGATAAAAATTGGATTAGTTGTAGATGGAGAATGATATTCCACCTGAATGAGGAAATTGTCTTTCTTAATAAGATTATGGATGATTATCTTAAATGCCTTACAATTCTCAATGTCATGGATCGGGGTACAATGATAAACACAACTGCAATTGGGATTTGAACCATGATGGATTTGGACTATGGAAATTAAAGTATTTAATGGGAGGAAGTGTGATGGCATATATTTGAATTAAATGTCGAAGGATGTCTGTGTAGGACCCAATCAAAGTTTCATGGGGAAGGTAATTCTTGTGGGGTTTGATAGAATGTTTTGTCTTAGAGTTAGGGGAAGAAGTGGATGTAGATTGGATAGGTGAACTAGATGTTTCAAAATATGAATCAATTTTGAGAGGAGAAGTAGATTGTTTGGATTGGGATTTATCGTTATAAGGTGTATTAGATGAAGGGACTGTTGTTGTAACATTGGATTGCTGAAAAGAGGGAAGACCATAATTATTACGAGGATGCACATGATACTTTTGGGGATGTTTACCATGAGCCTTATATTTTGATCGAGAATATTTACCTTTGGTAGGGATGATAATAATCTCAATTGAAATATCTAAAGATTGTGGTCTAGGTGTGGATGTATGGAGAAAGATAACTAAAACAGGACGAGGATATTGATGGAGAAAGAGGTGTTTGTATAATTTGATTAATAAGGTCTATGTGAGATTTGGATTATGTAGGTTTTTGATTGGTTAATGTGGAAATAGTTGAATTTGTAGTGGGAGGATTAAAACCATTTGTATTCTACTTAGGTGGAGGTGTTTGTTCCATAAACATTTCAAGCGGTATCTTTGATAGGGTTGTAAATCGAGAGGATATGGTCGGTGTGATAGAAGGGTTAAGTAAAGAGTATTGGGATAAAATGGTGATGTGGCCATGGTAAAGGATATAGGTAAATGAAAATGTCAAGGTAGGGGTAAGTGGATTTGTTAATATGACAGATTTAGGGGTAGTTTGAATGGATAGGGGAGTAGGCATAGTTGGGATATTTGGAGATGTAAGTGATGTGGTTATGGGTATGTTGTATGTAGATGTGGTTAAGGGGTTGAATATGATAGGTTGAGGTATGATAGATGTGGATGAAGTGATATGTATAGTCGAAGTCAATGTGGATGTGGTAAAGGTAGTTTGCGTGTGGTTAGTATGGAAAAAAGTGTGGAAGGAGTAACATGGGATTGACTCTAAAGATGGTATAATGGGTAAATGTGGAATGGATGTAGGCAAGGTAGTAAAACCTACTGAAGGGGATGTGGTAACCGATGGAGAAGATATGGTAGGTAATGCAATAAATTTAGAAGTAATATCGGGTGTGGAAGTAGGTGGGCATGGTTTTTTCATAAATGTTTCGAGGGGTAATAATGATGTTTATGAATGGGTTTGATGTTGTAGGTGTGGATGTATGGATAGGTTTGTTTGATATAGATGTGGGTTAAGGAACAAATGTGAGAGATGTAGGGATAGGTGTGTATATCAATGAGGCTGAAATAGGTGCTAAGGATGAATCTGATGTGATATATTGGGGCATGATCAAATTAGATGAATTATATGGTATAGTCAAAGTTAATGTGGATGTGGTAAGGGTAGGAGCGAATATAGGTATAGGACTAGTAGTAAAAGTTGATATAGGTGTGATAGTTGTGGACATGATAGGTTTGAATGAAGGAGTGGGAATAATGTCTAAGGTAGGAACATGTGGATTCGGTGATGAAATGAGACCTTGATTGGCAGTGTTAACAGTGTAAGTATTTAATAGTTGAGATGTAAAAGGGGTGGCTTGTTTTTTTGGTGGTTGATTAGGAAAATATTGTGTAATTTTGTCGAGGAGTTGGCTAGATGAAGTGGTAGATTTGTCTATTTGGATATCCCCATGATTTATAAGTTTTTGGATATGATCTTTGAATGAATGACACTTGTCAATGTCGTGACCTTTGACTTGATGATATTTACAATAGTGGGCTTCGTGATACTAAATAGGCTTGGATTGAAATTTTTCCACGGGTCATATGGGAGGAAGTTAGATGCATTGTACTACCATCAACTTGTTAGATACCAAACTATATGATTCTCCTAAGGGACCATAGTTGGTTGCTAGTTGAGGGGCTCGTTGTTGAGGCCATGTGCTATGTTGGTGTCCATTTTGATCCTCTATGCTTTTCCCTAATTTTCCTTTCACTCTGCACTTCCTGAAATGTTTTCTATAGTTTTAATGGGTGAAATGAAGTTGCTGCCTCTTCTCCCATGCCTTAATTCATTTGAAAAATCATTTTCCATGCCTCATTTGTGAAGAAACACCCATGCATGCCTTGTTTGTGCCCTAATTTTTCCAAATCTACGGGCTATGTCGTGTTTTCCCTCTTGCCTGATCGTGAAAAATCAAATTTGTTCATTTCATGCATATATGCCTTCAAAAACCCTTCCCCATGGTCGAAAATTGCATAAAATCAACTTCCCCTTGTTTTTTGAGCAAAAAATCCATCACCCACGAAGAGAAAATCGAATTCGGGCATCTCTGGTAAATTCTGTGTTTTTTTACGGTCGTACGGGTGTCATTTGACCATCAAAATTAAGCTCAAAATTCTCCTCATACGTGGCCACTTCTGGTTGGACAAGGATCGGCGGGTTTCTCTGAAAAACTTAGTCATTTTTGGGCTTTGGGAAAAAATTCAAAATTCCCCCCACAACTCCGCGGGAGGACATGTGTCATGTTCTTATGCGAAGGTGGAGTGGGAAGCCGGTGGGGAACTTAGGCATTTTTTTGCCTTTTTGGCGAAGGGGAAAAAAGATGAGGAAAATCCCGTAGGTCTGAATTGGAGCAGGAGGTGGACACGTGGTGGCGCGGTGGCAAAGCAGGGAAGTGCAGGCCGCGGAAGGAAAAGGGAACTTTTTCCCTTTTGGTCAAAAAGGCCTAAGGTGAAATTTCAAAGCGCGGCCCCGTGGCCAATCTCAGGTGGAGGCGTGTCCATAAAAAGGTCAGAGGGAAGTGCGGGCCATGGAAGAAAATGGGGAATTTTTCCCTTTTTGGCAAAAAGAGTTAAGACAAAGAATTAAGCTGTGGGCCCATGAATGAGCCAAAGGGAGACACGTGGCGGGTAGAGTGGGTCGGCGGACCGGCGGAAGAAAAAGGGAAAATTTTCCTTTGGCTAAAAAAGGGAGTTAAAATGAGAATTGAGCCCATAGATTTTAGCGATAGAGAAAGTGACACGTGGCAAGGGAGAAATCAGAGGCGCAGGCCCACGGAAGGAAAATTGAAAATTTTCCCTTGGCAAAAAATGGGGTCAAAACATGAAATAATCCCAGGTGATAAAATGACATGTTCAAGGACAAAAGATGCGGGCCCGCGGGGCAAAAGGTGAAAAATTTCCAATTTTCCAAAAAAGGTCAAAATGCACAGAATTGAAGCGTGCTCCCAATGGGACCCACCATGTGCCATGTGTCATCACCAAAATTCAAGGGCGGAGGGGCGGAGAAAAAGGTCAATTTTTTCCATTTTTCCAAAAATGTCAAAAAGACAAAAGGTGAGCCCGAATTGATTCCCAATCATATTTTGACACATGGAGGGCCCAGATTGAAGGTGAAAAAGTAGATCAAGGGTAACTGTACATTTTCATTTTTGGCCGCCATTTTTGCTCCAGGAAACTTGGAATTGTGAATTTTGCATCAAATTTCATCAAATTTTTGGTGATTCCATGTCGTTTTGGCCTTCTAGGATCATTGGAATCAGTTTCATGACTCAATTTGCAGATTTGAGGTGTTTTTGAGATAAATTTTACTCATGCCCGTGTAAAACGTGAAATGTCAAATTATAAAGTTGCAGAACCAAATTGGAAAAGGATAAGATGAAATGATGAGAGGATGAGGGGCCTGCATGCCTTGAGGATGAAAAACGTGCCTCCACAAAGGATAATGATCTGAATATTTGTAATGATTCAGTCTTTTTAAACACCTGGCAACTCTCGTTGCAAATTTGTTAAATGTCATTTTCAGTGAATCATGAGAAATTGTTGTAACAAACTTGATCCCTTGGCATATTCTTTGCTTGGGAAAGAAGGCTCCAATGTGGCAAGAGGTATATAATGCATTTTTTGAGAAATGCAAAGGGGGGGAAGTTGAAAATCATGAGAAAATTTTGAGAGAAAGCTCATTTTCTGAAAAATCCACCAAAGAACCAGGTTAATTTCTTCTTGTGTTGGATCTTCATGTATGTGAGTTGGTTACAAGTGTATAGCCATCACACAGCTCTGAGATTGTTCATGAAACTCTCCCCTGCTGATGAATCTAACAAGCTTTTGAGTTAATTTATGTGTTTTTCTAGGCAATATGATGTCTGTTATCATTTTTAAATGCCTGCAAATAGTTTTCATAGTTCTTGTTGCAATCTTGCATTGAAAGTATTTAGAAATCACACAGAATCTCCATTTCTTGTTGATAGTTTAGTGGCATTTGCAATCTCATATTCAGAAGAGCCTTCATCTGATAAAGAGATAAACAAATTTAAAATCACTTTACCTTCCTTGACTGCAGAGGTTGCTTGTAAGCCTTTGGGGGTACCTTAGGCGTGATTTGATCAAGGATTTTTGTGTTTAATTGGGTTCTTTACTTCAATATTTTGTGGTGAGTTCTCAAATATTGTGTGAAGAGTGCAACTTGGGCTTCCATTTATGCATCTTCTGGTTGAAAGAATATCCTGATTATTTGAAGCATTTTATCTGATAGTTGTTCAAGTATTGTAGAGGTTGTCAAAGATCTGATATATCCAAGTTTGTCTTGTCAATGCCCCACCAAAAAATTCATTCAAACAAACTAATCCTACCCATACTACCCCTGCATTGCATTGTGTGTCAACAAAAGAATCTAACCCATCTACAAAAATGCACAAGGCAAATCAGGATTATACAATGTCTTCAGTAACCCTTGCCTTGCATTGAAAATATCTCCATAATCTGGGAGTGACAACTTGTGAAAGTCAGATTTGGAGTGTTGATCATATTTTCCCAAGGCCTTTTCATACTATTTGCATAAATTGAGGGGTGTCTTCATCTCCTTCACCATTTGGGGGTTACAATATAGGTTCTCTTACCTTGGTTGAAAGGCACAACCTAAAATAGTGAGGGTCAGATCAAATCCTTTCAAAGTGCTATCCATCTCTCCACAAATCTGAGTGCCAGTTAGATCACGTCCCCAGCTACAAAATGACATATATCAAGATCTATCTACCTTCAAGCTTCATGCCATATTTCTGATGCTGCTCAGACTGAAAAGGAGAACAAATTTGGGTACCAACATGCTAGATATAGGTGTGGATGGTTTAATAGATTCAATTTTAGGTTTGTTCGATCTTAGTTTAAGATGACCTTGCTCAATGGCACAAGTTTGGAGTTTACAAGCCATGGTGAAGGCTTCATCAAAGGTTCAGAACGATTGGATTTGCAAGGTATATGATATATGCTTTCACACATGAAATCGTGAGAAGAGCTTGATGAGTTTAGTTTGCAGAAGAGAAAAGGATAGTTGATTTATAACACCATGCCATTGTGTGAAAAATTATGCTAGGGACTCATTTGCAAATTTTCGGATGGTGTATAGGTCAAAAATAGTGATTTTGCGTGAAATGTTAATAGAAAAGTGTTCTAAAAATAGTTGCGCAAGTTGGGAAAAGGAGAATATAGAATATTGTGGGATATTATTGTACCAATCCAACACGGGACCAGACAAGGACATGGGGAAAGTGTGAAGCAATAGGTCTTGATCATGTGCAATAAGATAACATGCATGTTTTAATGCACATGAATATGTTGTTGGGGATATTCCTTGTTGTATAAATTACTGAAATTAGGAAGTTCCCAATGAGGAGGGTAAGGTTTGATAGGAACCGACAGATGAATCGGTTCGTTACAGATTTGTTCGTAGGATAAGGTATCCTTGGGTGCCAAGGTAGTGGCTTCTAGACTAGAGAACCTATTCATCAAAGCGTGAATAGGATCATTTGACACAATGTTAGGTTGAGATTGGATTGGTGTGGCATGAAATGTAGCTTGATAAGGTGGATGATACGTTTGTGGATGTGTGGGTGTTTGGGGAATTGTTTGATAAGGTGGTTGATAAATTTGTGGGTGGGATGTTTGCATGGAATTATTTGATAAGAAGGTTGATTAATTTGTAGATGTGGTGGGTGTTTGTGGAATTGTTTGATAAGGATTAACATATGTCATGCATTGAGATGGGATATGTTGTTGCATAGGATGATGTTGAGAAATAGGGACGTGATGTGATTGTTGAGATTGGGTAGGTTGTTGTGGTAAAGTGATAAAGTGGGGATATGAGTGTTAAGAGGTTTAGATGGTTGGAGCATTGAATGGGTAGGAATATAAGTGTTAAGAGGTTGAGATGATTGGATATGCATACTAGTAGCAGATGGAATAGAGTTGACAATAACTAACATGGGTGGAATAGGATTCACCAAATGAGATGACTGATATGATTGATAAATTGTGGGAGATTTACAAAGTATGAAATCATAAATGGGGTTAGAAAGGAGGTCCAAGAGTTTCTAAAGGAGCGGGAGATGTGGTTGGTTTAGGAAGATTGGATTGGTGAGAGACATGAGGATTGGTTTCAAGATAGGGATGATTTTGGATGACATGGTCCTCATGAAGTGAGGCCATGGAGACAGAGGGTTGGGTAACTAAAGGTGTGGTCTCAAGTGTAGAATCTTGTTGGGAGAGATCATTAGGGGAAGTGACATCATTTGATGTAGCGGATTGTTGTTTTGTTTTGATTTGATAGAGAGTGACAATAGGTGTGAAATAGATAAACATTTTTTTATGAAATTTGTAACAAACAAATCAAGCAACAAGTTTTTTATCATCATGATTAATTATGAGATGTGAGAATAAAATAAAATTGGATAATGAAGGTGCCTAGAGAATGGAAGTCTAAGGCTGGTTTCAAGTAGTTTTGGCTAGGGAAATGTCTGAAATGGTTTCCTGTTGGGTGTTCAAATCCCAATCAGTGAACCAGGTGAAAGGAATGTTTTGATGTGTTGATTTTATTCATGAAGTTTCAGTTAGTGTGTGGTAATGTGAGATGCAAAAGGTTAAACCCCTATTTAGGCTATGTGATCAAGGATGCAGAAATGCAAAGGTTCTTTTTAAGACCAAATTTGAAGTGTGAAGTTCGATGCAGAAAATCACCGTAGGAAAGGGAAATTACAATGCAGAAAGGAGAAAATAGGGAAAAATGAGGAATACTTGTATATTGCTTTCCCCATTATTTGATTGTACGTGATAATGGCGTATGTGAAAGTGATGGTCAGTGCCAGGAAACATCTGGGTACCTTAAAATTGCACCATTCACAATTGTAGAAGGGGTCAGTGAAAGGAGATTTAGGTGTGTTTATGTTTCAATAATTGTCTTTGAAAACGTAATTGGGTCGCAAGTTTTTAGAGTTCACCTGAAAAAGAAAATAAATTAATTAGTTGATATGGTCAAAAAAAAATAGAAAAATCAATAAAATATTTAATGTTTATGAAAGAAATCAATACATACGGAAATAGAAAATAAAAATTAATAGCAATAATTAAGATAATAAACAGTAGTTGGAAACAATACCAAGAATTCAAAAGAGTAAAGGAACGAAAGCCTGAAATGATAGACTATAAATAAATAAGGGAAGCAAATCAGTAATAATGGTTGAAAAATAGATGATCAATATAAGATAAGAATGCTATAAAAGATTAACACAAAATATTAATGAAATGAATACCAATGATGGAGTTTATGAAACGTTTGGAAACAATTGATATTAATGTTAGAAATAGACTATAATTTAAATTATTGAAGGCAATATAAAAACTAAATGATGAAATGGTGAAAGATTTTGTCTATGTTTGTGGAAGTGGAGGTGTGACTATAGGGTGATAAAAGCTTACAGCCTATAAACTAATGACAAATGACTGGATAATGGATTGTACATAATGTTTTACAATAATTAAATGTAGCAAGGACAGGAATGAACTCGGATAATATGATATAAAAGTTTCTAAATGGTGAAATCAGATAGATTCATGAAACCTGTGACCAGAAAAGGATGGGGATTTCCACGTGAGAAATTGGTCATGTGAGGAGGAAATGGGTGAGTGGGTTCATACTGCACATGGACATGGCTTTTCACATATACGATGACATAATGAGAATCACAGAAGGTATAAATGAGAAATATATAATTGGCTATGGTGTTACAAGCACTGTTTATAAACGTGTTGTAAAGAATTATAAGCTAATTTCTATGAAGAGACTTTACAGTCACTAGCCACAACGCTTGCATGAATTTGAAACTGAGATGGAAACAGTTGGAAGCATCAAGAATCGAAATCTTGTGAGTCTGCATAGATATTCACTTTATCCTCATGGAAATTCAGGTGGTCAAGCCTACGGAACCCATCATTGCTAAAAAGGTGGTAGAATGACTAGTAAAATAATCAAACAAAGAAGCTCAAGAATTTAGCACAGAAGTGTGGGATGGCATGATGGATTCTCTTTATCCAGTTCTGATAGCACAAGATGTATTGCAAGAGAAATATTCATATTCTAAACCTGTCCCAAGAAATGCCATGTATCTTCATTAAGTTTATATATCAAAGATGTCTAGAGTACATCAAGAAATAACTGTCATTCAAGATTAGTAATCTGGTTGAAAAGGAAGAACAAGGAAAACGTCAAAAATGTTGGAAGATATTAAGATAAGTATAATTGTGAATTCCCGGTTTTGGATCTGTGGGCTAGATAGGCTCAAACCATTACAATGGAACCAAGTCGAGTTTCTTGGGAAACTTGTTGGTAGTGAGCTGTTCAGAAGGGAGGAGTTGAAAAGATCCAAATGAGGACAGTAAAGGAGTTTTGGTTGTTTGGAACAAATGGGAAGTAGGAGTTGGAAGGAGTTTGGTGTGAAACAATGCCAAGTCGGGATAGGCCGAGAGGGTCAGAGTTTGGAGATGCAGTAGTCAGGCTTTGTGAGGGAAGGAGTTCCAGTTGGAGGAGGGGTGAGGAGTTGGATGGTGGGTGAGGATAGGACGAGCTGAAGTCAGGGGAGTTGGTAACTAGGTAGAGTGTGGATCAGGGGAAGTGAATTGGTTGGATAGAGTTGGTGAATTGGTGTAGAGAGGAGTCATCGGATGGGGGAGACAGTGGAGAGCTATAGAGGGTGGTGGGAGGTTGTGATGGAAGGTGGAAGGGAGTGGGAGAGCATAGGGGAGAGATGAGTTAGAGCCAGGGGTAGGTGAGATGGAGTAGAGGAGGGATCAAGATAGGTGTTGTGTTGTGAGATGCTGGGAAGTGGTCGAAGGGGAGTGTGGTAGGGATGGGTTGGAAGTTGATGTGAGATTGAAATGAGACATGGGTATGATGTGAGTTTGGGGTGAGGGAGATGAGGTGAGGAATAGGGTGAGAGTGGAGTTGCCGAGCTGTGGGAAGTATGAGAGGATATTTTAGGGACAATAGTTTAGGATTTTTATTATTTATGTTTTATACTTATTTTTTATTATATTATTTATTATTATTATTTATTTATTAATAATAAAAATAAACTTTATACTAATTATAAACAACAAAAAACAAGCCTTTGAAAACAAGAAGAGCACTTACCTCCAAGATGACAAAGACCACCAAATGTAAGTACGGACACACACCAACTGAGCAGAGACAATACTAAACCCTGCAAACAAGTGAGTCTAAAAATGAAATATTCACAAAATATATCTAAATTGACAAGAACTATGAAACTAGATAATTGTTATACTTACAACACCTGTACAAGACAAGTAAAGCAAAAAAAATGACTAGATCTTGGGTCTGGTCCCACCCGACATGCCAGAATGTTGGACAGGAAACCTCATTCTCATGCAGGTGAATGCACCGATACTGAAATCCACCAGAAACCTTGAAATATGGAGGGCTTAAGGAGCCTCAAAAGTGGATGTAGATCTGCAGGTGCCAAATAGATGTATCTATGATAATGTCTGCAAAATAGAAATAGATATGATTAGATAGATATATGTGGGGGATGCCCAGACAATGACGGTTCTAAGAGGTTGTTAACTCCCTTGGAGGATGTCAACCCCTGTGTCTAGAAAGATAGAAATAAATGATGAACTATAGATAACATGTAGAAGCAGAGAAGTACAATATGCCAAGTAAATGGGATGATGAGGGTACTTCAAGGGGACCTGGATGACATTATGGTGCCATAAGTGGCATCATAAGAGTACCATGAGGATGATATGAGAGAATTTATGATATCAGCAAATTATCCTGGGAACTTGTTCGAGATGAAGGGGAAAGGCTTATATAGTGGAAGCTATAATGGAAGATATTTTCTACCACTCTTCCTTGTTTTCTAAAGATTTCAAAATAATTTCCTAAAATTTCCAACATGTTTGAAAGAGGGGGGAAGGCCTCTATTTATATCCTGAAGATGGGGTTAGATCAGGGGTTATCAGGTAATCAGGGTTTGACGAAGTAACCATGGTCAAGTGAGTGGGGGGGACATGATTTGAGTGATTAGGTGAGATATGGATTTGATTTGATTGAGCGGGGATTCATGATTTGATTGAGTGGGGTTCATGATTTGGATATTTTTTGGATTATTTAATTATTAGGTAGGGTGATATGAATTATTTATAATATTTAATTATTAATTGGATATTTGGATATAAATAATTAGATATTTTTAAAGGGGATCAATTAACCAATTAAGAATTGATTAATTAAATATGTAGTTTTGGTGGGAAATGGGATTTGAATGGGTAAGCATGTTGAAGGAGAGAAACGCATGGGATGAAGGGGAGGAATGATACCAAAAATTGGTGTCTAATAAACACACAAATACACCCTATATGAATGAAAATAAAAAAAAATGAGGGTCCCACCAGGCATGCCAAAATGTTTCACCACAATGTAGTGTATAAAACAGATAAGAGGTAAAGGTGAGGAGGAATACTTGTGATAGTCGAAGAAGGTTGTGCACCATCGAATGTTGACAAATTTGATTGTGAAGAACTTCCCTTTGGTTAGGAGGAACATGTAGAAGTAATGCAATACCACCAAATAATATTAAATAACATATGATAGTGTACTACCTAGAATATGTTAACTCCAGGTAGTGTGTAACTTCCTAGAAATGTTGTCAATCCATTGTTTTTAACAATTTAATGCAAGGAAAGAGCATAAAAAAATGAATCCTACTATAGTTAATATGATTTAAGCATCTCATATAAAACACAATAAGTAAATCTAATCTAACATGAAAGTTATGATTAAATTGAGAGGGTTGGTTGGTTGGTTTGGGCTTGCAAGTGTAGTAGAGGCTGTTACGGAAGTCTGGGTGAGATTCTGAGCAGATTTGAATGGTTTTGGGTGGGTAAATTATCTTACTAGTTTGGAAAGAATTACCAGTTACAGAGACCAATATTGGTTAGGTGATTGATACTGGTAACTGGTAAAGATCTGATGTAGGTTGGGTGACCGACATCGATAGGAGTAATTGGCTAAAAGAGTTTAAATTGGTTGGTTGGAAGCTCTCTATGATTACACAGAGTGAGGGAGGCTTGGGTGAGGTCATGGGATTTTTAAGAAGACACAGAGGTGATAAGATGGGTGTTTGTGCAAGGTATGAAGGTTATTTGGGTAGATGGTTAGATAGAGGTGGTGTGGGAGAGATCCAGATATAGTAGAAGGTGAAATGAAATATATAAGTAATAAATAACCAATCTATCAAAACCAATGAAAAAGAATAAATATACTTACTTGTGAAATGGAGATGAATAGTAGGAGGTGGTGATGGTTGCAAGAGGAAGTGGTCCCAAATGAATGTAATGGAAATAGGAAGGCATAATGCTTCCCCATCAGTGCACTGGAGCTTTGGATTAATCTGTTGATGAGTTGTGTGGTGTCTGAACATTGTAAGGGCCTCTGGTGTGTCACAAGGTTGCTAAAGAACTTGAGAGTAAGGATGCAAGGATGCAAAATCTAGAAATATATGATTTAGGAATTTAGGCAAAGAGTTGTATTTCCTTATTTAAATAAACCAATGACGGTTAGATGACCAGTGCTAACCGAGGAATAATTGGTGTCGATTCGGGAGAAAAGGTCATACTTTGCTAAAAATTGTCTTTTCTTCCCAATTTTGGGGTGATTCAAAATTGATTTCGGGTCAAGAGTGTGGAATGGCACTAAATGGAGTGTGAAGTTGGTTAGAGGAATAATAGGCAATTAAGTTTAGGGTTAGAATGAGTCCTATTTAGTTAAGGGGAGTGGGGATTTGGTATAGGCTAATTAATAGACTTTGAAGGGGTCAATGGTGAAGTGGAGAGGTGAGGTGGAGGGATGAGGTGGAAATTAATTTAATTTAGGTCATTAAATTAATAATGATGTGAGGAGGGGTCATGGTTAGGTGTATGTTAAATTAATTAATTGGAAGGGGCTAGAAGGGTTGTGACCCAATTTTAGTGTCTACAACACTTGCTTGAATCATGATCTAAATGGTAGATTTCACAATCCATCAACATGCAGCACATCGATCTACGAGGGCATATATCCTTAGTATGACCCTCCAACTTCAAAATCTTTACACCACATTCAGTTGCGTGTCTCATGTATGGAATTGGCTAACAATTTTTCCAACTGCTTCACCATGGAAGTAATTTGTACCTCCAAAAAGAGACTCACCCCAGTGTGCACACTACTAACAGCCTCAATGCATAGAGCTGCCTCAAGAGATTCACATGGATCTATAAAATTATTGTGTGAGAGCACCCTTTTGGATGGGGTTATCAAACAACCATTGTGCATGTTAACTAGGATGAATATCATAGGATAACTTTGATAATAGAGTCTTAAAATGGGAATCATATTCCCTTACACTTTCAACCATGCCCTATTTGATATCCTTTAGCACGTTGATGCTCTTCTGCCTGAACTCAAGTATGTGGAAATCTACCAAGAAAACATCACACAGTGCAGTGTAATCTACACAAGTCTAATTTAGATTAAACTTCCTATACCAACTATGCACGCACCCCTACAACATGGTTGCAAACTGACTTATTTTGCACTTTGGGGATGTAATGATCTTGGCATGCCTTATTATTTCACACATATGAACATGCTTCATGAAATCTTCAATGCCTTTATACTCTGGGAGATGAAGGGACATCTCATAATACACCTGTTGTGGTTGGTGCATACCATGCCCACTAGATCAAGCTCATGTATTTCCTCTCATGTTACCTCTAACTTCAGAACCACTAGATCCGCTAGATCTTAAAACCTCCTGATCCTCCTCCTAAAGAGGGAATTAGACTAGAGGATGCACTGCTATGTGTTCCAATAGTTGTGCTAAATTGAACTCCCATAGTTTGTGAAGTTGTGCTACTTCCAGACGTAATACCAATGTTATGTGCACCCACGTTCTCTGGTGATGATGTGCCAAAAAACATACTTTTAACTAATCCTCAAAATAATGTAGAAGATGTCTGCCCCACCATAGATTAATAAGCTACTTGATTAACTACTAAACTTGATGGTAAATTAACTCTATCTGTTGCTACTCTACTACCCACACTAGCTTGCTTACTAATGACTATTATAGAAACTGGAAAACTAAGCGCAAGGGCTAAGTCGCCAAGAGGGATCAAATGTAAGCCCATGGTCCATGTTGTTTCCACCAACGTGCTCTCATCTGAGGTTGAAGAGGTTTCTCTGTCATACTTACCCAAATAGGGGATTTCTAGATGCTCCAGCCCCACATCCTCTGTGTGAGATCCAAATCCTTCGCGAGCCATCTCTCTCCACAATACCATTCACTCCAAAACTTCACGTTGCTTCTCCAAATCCCTCTCACATGCCTCATTGAACTTAATCCACATTTCTTCTCTCTACCTTTCTACCGCCTAGTTCACCATCTTTCACCACACCTGCTCCTACCCCCGCACATGGTGGGGTTTAGCTAGCCATAGGTTTCTCTTCAAAATTCAGTGTTACCATCAAGATTTTAATCTCTAAGGGGATAACGCATAATAAAAATCCTCTAGGCTCACACAAGAACTGGAACACAAATACCTCTGGATAGGAATAAGTAGACACATCGTACTCCAATATATATCTATTCAAGACACTACTCCACTAGTGACCTACAAACACGTCCAAGGCAGATCAACATCATGTAAATTATGATAATCTTCCTACGTCCAAACCAGGGTTATATACCTCCAATTCCTCTTTAATGCATATCTTACCAGCCACTCATAAAAATTTATAGGAAAACAGGTAAAGAACATCTCATAGAACTTGTGATAAAGGTTATGTTCAATCCACACACATGCATTAAAATCAGGTCCAATGTTGTATCTTTGTTGAAACTCATCCTCCAAATTCTCTACCCAACTTTCAATAGTGTTCAAATTGATCCAATATGTTTCCATCATGCACCATCCTTGCAATGGATTCGAAAAGAGGTCCTAGTAATGGAACCAAAATTTAGTCTTGTTTTACCCACCAAAATCCCAAGATGCACTAGCACATCACCCAGGCAGAACATGAGCACTCACACAAAGCACGCAAGGGTATCATGTCCCTCTTTTATGTGAGATCTACCAAGGAGCTAGCATGATGAACACATATATACTCCATATTTATAACAAGCATTCAAGTATATTATAGAATATAAGCTAGATCTAGATCTTTAACTATTAGGCATGAATGATCAAACAAGAACCATAATCAGATTTACCATAAAAAATCCATACTCAGCTATACTAATTACCAATATCCAGCCACAAGGATCCATTATATTAAATACTAGAAAACACGGAAACTATTTACATACCTAATATTGTCTCCATAAGTCATGCATGCCCATAAACCAACATAACTATAAAAAACATAGATCCCTAAACCATGCAAATCAATACATATATAAAGGGGGGGACTTTCCCTTCACCGCTCATTCATCCTAAAAATAGGTTGCATGCTATGAATAGCAATGCAATGCTACAAGATATCTATAAAAGCATACAAGCTTTCCTAATAATATATCTACTATAGTTAACTCCTAGTTCAGATCTTATTATTAGCTCGAAACTATGCATGTCACTTGGTCTTCCTTGTATCCCAAAATAGACCTTACTTGAACCGCAAGTCTTCATGTTCCAATCTTAACTTCGAATCCTTGTTTGACCGACACTCCAAGTCTATATTTAGATCTGCATCCAAAATTGGCTAAGTGTTGACTCCTCTCACACACAATCCTTTCATATCTGACTTCAGCACGCAACCCTATTCTCATCTCTCATGCTTCCTCATGTGCCTTTCTCTCACTCGCTTACTTCTACTTAGTACTTAGTCATTTTTTATGCTCAACATTAATGTTTATGCTCCTAATGATGGTTTGGAAATAATGACTTTATGGAAATGGTTAGGTGATAACTTACCTCTGGCTTATTGGCTGCTATGTGATGACTTTAATATGATAGAGCATCTTGACAATAAATGTGGTGCCCTTCCTATGTGATGGTATGTCATTGAGCATGCATCCTGGTATGTTTTTAAAAGTCATTAGGGGCTTTTTTATCCTTTCTTTAGCCTACACTAGGAATTTAAAGCCCAAGATTGGTATACTTGGACCAACCTTCAAGGATATGATCAGGTATTAAAAAGACTTGATCATGCACTTCTTTCATATCAAACATTTTTTGATTTTGATACACAAGGATCCTTTGTTGTAAGGGTATGGTCAGATGTGCTTTTGTCAGATCACCACTTGATCATGTTTAAGGTTGTTTGGCGTGGGGTCCCTCCCAAAGTGTCTAATCAATTCCTTCTTAATGTCTCATTGTTGAGTCATTTGGAGGTGGTCCCTCTTATCACAAAAGTTTGGGACATGGTGCCACGTCTGTCATTTACTGCTAGTTGGATCTTTTAGTGGGAAGCTGAAATTCAGTGCACCACATGTTTCCTCTGTCATTTCGACAAGTAAGTGGTTTGAGTTCACAAATGTGCTGACACGGCTCTACACAAAAAATTCAGAAGGATCTCGTTGTTTCTCGAATCCAATCCCTTTAGCATTCCTCTCTAGATACATGCTACTAAAACCTGACACAAACTCAAGCTCATTGATTCTCATTCGGCCCATGGTGCATAGATACGGTCGAAGCTGCATTGGCTTAAGGTGGGAGATAAAGCCTCAAAGTACTTCTTTAAATCCCTTCATGTCAAGCATGCTCTTCAATACATCAAAGTCATCTATGATTCACATCAGAGGTCACATAGCTTCCAGAGATCTCAAGTGCCTTTGTCAAACATTATCATCTTGTCTTTAAAGATCAAGAAGCTTCTTCTCAGAGAGTTACCACCATGCATTGATTTATCAATGTGGTGTTGAATAAGGTTTCTTTCAAATAACGGGACCATTGCAATGCTCATCTTTCTTTGGAAGAACTCCATGTTTCCTTGGTATGCTTAGTTGATGATAAATCGTTGGGACTTGATGGTTTCCTGTGTGAATTTTACAAAGCAGCCTGGTATTTTGTGGGACCTGGTCTGCTTCATGTCTACAATGAAGCTCTCTAATCCAATTCTCTTGGGAGTTTCATCAATCAAGGAAACATCAAATTCATTCCTAAAATTAACTATCTTGAATAAATAACCAATTGGTGGCCTATCACCTTGCTAAATATTTCCTACAAAATTCTTGTTAAGGCTTTGGCTCTTCATATAGTGGATCTTTTTCCTAAAACTATTTTCCTTAAGTAATTCAGTTTTGTCAAAGGCTGGTACATTCTGGATAATCTTATTACAATTTGGGAAGGGATGGAATGGGCCTGGGTTTCTCTGTAAAGGCCTCTATTTCTCATAACTGAATTCAAAAAAGCTTAGGACCGTATCGAATGGCCAATTACTTTGGCCATGCTCAAAGCCCTTGTTTTTGGTTATTTTTTCAAGACAATAGTCAGAAGTTTATTTTTTAATGCATTGGCTTGCCTCACCATCAATGGCCATCAATTTGTTGTGATTGGAATCTTTCTCTCTATTCAGATAGGGGTTTTCTCTTGTGCCAGCCTTTTTTGTTATAGCTACATATTCTTTAGGCTATCTTATTTCCCATCACGGTGCTCAAGGTCACATTCAGGGGATTTTTCTTCCTGATCATACGATGTAACTTATGAATGGTCACTTTGCTGATGATTCCTTTCTTACTAATTCTGAATCCAAATAGAATATGGCTATGGTTTTTGACTGCATTGATACATTTTTCCTTGCTTCTGGATCTAGTATTCAGATGGCTAAGACGTTAGGATATCGATAAATTTTCTTACCTATCTCGGGTTGGCTGAAAGCTTAACCCTAGAAGTGGATTAGAAGAGGAAATCAATTCAAATTCATGGGCATTCCTTTTTCCTTTGGTAGTGACTCCACCATGCTATGATAATATGTTATTAATAGAGTTTAGCATAACGTTTCTCAGTGGTCTTCCAAACCACTCACTCTTGCTGAAAAATTCCAAGTTTTTACTAAGATTCTTACTGCCACCCATGTGTATTATTCTGCATGTTGGTGCCCTTCCTGTGCTTTATTTTACAAATTTGCCAATATCCTACGAGACTATATTTGGTGTAAAAGTTATAGTTCAACTGGTTTTCATAGGGTGTCTTGGGAGGTTTTTTGTCTTCCTCACGATCAAGGTGGTATGGGAATCATTGATGTTTACTACAAATTGTGGCATTATGCTCAACATGGGTTGTGCATTGTCTGACGGGCAATCAAGCTTGGAAAATTCTAATTTAGCATTGCATTGATTCTAGTGTGCCTTGTGGCATAAAATGTTGGAACAATATTGGCTTACACACCCTTATTATCACTCAGGCTCCTGTTAGAATCACTGACACCTTTGTAACAAAAAGTATCTGGAAATCCTTTGAGATGGTGAAACCATTATTACGTTGGACTGATGATGACTTTTGCATTGGGCTCTCTTTCAATTCTTAGAATATTTGGTGGTCTGTCATCATCATTGAAGATAACCTTCCACTTGTAGAAACTTTGGGCATTAAAGCACTTCAATTTTTTCACAAAGGAATTCATACCATCTAATATTCGGTAACCCGTAGAGACTAAATCCCCTAGCTTGAGCTAAAGATGAAATTTAAACTTGTCAATTCAAATCTCCCATCTATCTACAAAATTCAAGAATTAATGCCTGATGTTAGGCTCTATTAGCTGGGGCTTAAACCCTTGAATGCTTAGTGGCATGATTGGTGGTGGTGTTTCACCATTTTCTTTACCTTTTCAAAATGAAGAAACAAATAAGGGTAAGGGCCAAGGAGGAATACCTGTTAAATGTTTATCAATTGATGGTTATTGCATGCATTCTAACTTCTTGATCCATAGCTAAATGTGAGAGCTTCATTTTGGCTAGGAGGAACTACCTGTAATAGACAACAAGACCACAAAAAGATAGTTAAATGATATATGACAGTGGACTACCTAGTGTATGCTAGTTCCGGGAAGTGTGATAATTCCTAGATGATTTTCAATCCACTATTTAAAACAAGTTAATGTGAAAAATAAACAAATTCCTATTGTATTTGATATGATTTAGGTATCTCATTCAAATATAATAAGCAAATCCAATCACAACAGGCTAGGCTATAGTTGCACCTGGCAAGATTGGACAAGGGGGTCCTGTCATGTTCAAAATGAAATAATAGGCCCAGGAACCCACCTTCGGTTATTATCGAGATGCAATAATTAAAAATAATTCCTAAATTGCCTATGAAGAGATCACCTAGCATCGAAAGGCACCCAGTTGATCTCAACTCAGTGGAGAGTTCAGGGTCGAGTTGATAAAGAACCCGGTGTCAAATTGATAATCATCTCAAAAATCATCTCAGTGGAGACTCTCAGTTGTAAGAGCTCGACGAGGTCTTGTTAATGCAAAATATAGCTCGTTGAAAATTGACGAATGAAGGGAACTCTATAAGGATCTCGGTAGAGATCGATGCATGCGGAAGTGAAGGCCAAGTCAGGGAGAGTCAAAGTTTGAGCTATCAATAAAGTCTCAATGAATTGGAAAGGTTCAAGCCCCAGGCGGAAGCGAAGGTAGAGATAAGGAGTTCGGCTCATCTTCGTGACTCGTTCATTTTGGAGATCATGTGGTGAGCTTCTTTTAGGACACATTCTGCAGAGCTAGGGTGATTCAAACGCAAGCCAAGGCATCAAGAGTGCCATAAAATGAATGGAGATCGTTGCGTAAATAGAGATACGTGATGGAGCCTTATCAATGGGACTCATCAAGCATGATGGATAATTCAAGGCAACTCGTTTCGTGTGGATGCATTAAAGATGGTTTCTAGGATACAATTCCAGGGCTCATTGATTAATACAAAACTGGGAGGCTTACTCGAGATAATTTTACAATGGTAAGGATCTCGGTAGAGATCAACGCAGGCAGTAACAAGAATGCCGGGCCAGGGTATAAGTGAATACAATATATATATTTTCGCTGACGTTGTTCAGACCTTCCTCGGCCGAGCATTCGGTGCACAGGCAGCAAGCATGTTGCGGTATAGTAAGAGTTCTTTTGAGCACTTCCAACAAGCAGGTCGCCAAACTACGTTTTTATGTATTCAGCATCGAATGCATCTTCGAATTCGGGATTTTCCTTCAAGATATTTTTATGAAAATCGATTAAGTGACAGTGAGAGTGTTACCGGGAGACCTGATGAAATTTATTACAAATATTCTCTATTGAGACCTTACTGGTTTTGCGATGTAACTCATGGAAGCGGATCTCATAGAGGTGGAACTGTTTCATATCAGAATATTCATGGAGCATAATTTGCTTTGCAATTATATGAGCATCTTCAACGAGTCACTAAGTTAGCAAGCGTAAAGGTTTCTGTTGAAATTATCACACCTTACAAGCTACAGCTGAAATGTTTGCACTAAGAGTTTGATATCTCCTCACGCTGATGCGGAAAGGTGAAAGTCGGTGGCCATCTGTCCAAAATGAAATATGGCCAAATGATAACAAAACCCCGCACTCCAATCCCATTACGTGGGAAATAAGGTGAACATGCCAAGTGGGTTTTCATGGATCAAGCCTCATTCCACGCGGGGGAATTCGGAGCAGCACCGCCAAGTGGAAATTTTGGGATGGAAAGCCATGGTCAGACTTCCATGAATGGAGAAATCGGGTCAAATTGAAAAGTTTGCGCGGAAAAGCTCAGGCCGGGCCCGTGGATTGATGTGGCCAAGCCGTTATGATCACGAGATTCAGGCGACCAGTGCCAATGGGAAATATTAAGATGGCATTCCAAGTTGTTCACTCCGCGCAGGGGAGATTCGGAGCAGCACCGCCAAGTGGAAACTTTACAATGACAAGCCGTCGTGAGGTTTCCATGTAGAGAAGAATTCAAGTTTATTTCTGGAATACCAGGCGAGTCATCAAGTTCAAAACACGTTGGAGTGGTAAACGAGAACGTTTTTCATGAAGATAGATGGATTATCGGTTAAGCCATCTGGTGCATGTGTAAGGACTCAACAAGTAAAGCTCAAGTCAAGGACCGAGTAAATAGGCAAATTGGTTGGGGAAGATCAATGTAACGAAGACCCGTTCAATGTGGAGGTGAATAATGAGCAGTCGAAAGGTTCAGAACTCAGTCATATTACCACTTCTGAGGATGCTTACAGTGGTTCATTGTTATAGTGGTACAACTAAATTGACATTTCCCACGCTGCAATGCAATGCCAGTGCCAATGCCATCCACTTTCAATCTCAATCTCACAGCGTTATGTACAGAAGGTTGATTTGAAGGAGGCTCTACACATTCTGCGTACCACACACAACACCCCTGTAAATCCATATAGATATCTTAAACTATTGCAGACCTGCATTTCCAGGAATACGCTTTCACAAGGTAAACAAATCCACTGTCTATCAATCATAGAGAATTTGCATTTTCCACATGCACAACTATTCAAAATAATCTCATCAATACGAAGCATGGCAGAAGAATAGGAGTGGACCGAGTTGCTCATTGTGCAAGAGTCTCAAGGCACATGAGTCGGTAACAAGTAACAAGCTCTTCTTGGGAATGATCAAACTGTCGAATGGAGGAAACAACCCATCGTTTAAAGTGTTGACAGAGGAGTTTCTGGTGAGGAACCATTGATGTATGGAAGGTGAAATGTAGCAAAAAGATTTGCTCAGTTACGAGCTTCTACATGTGCCACAGTGATGAGTTGTTGGTCGCGGTGAGATCTCATCCACAGTACTTTAACCAGGCAGGAGGCATGTTACAGCACAGTAGAAGTCTTTTGAACGCTTCCAGCAAGCACTACAGGAAACAAACATTCACTGCCGTGTATGATGGATTGGAGTCACGCCATTCAAGGCTTCATAAAATTTGCCCGAACCAGGAGATGAAGGTTTAAAACGGTGCAGAATGAAACGATTCATATTGCTCAGCATGTTCCTTCTCCTAGAAACGAATTGAATGTGAAGGTCAACTCTGAAATACCTGGTCGGCCGTTTTGCATGCTGCATCCTTGTTACTCGTAAATGGTCTCTTTGAGAAACTCCGAGGGCAGTACGCAATATTTATACCCTTCCATTATGTACGTCCAATCAGACAATAAAAGTATTCTTTTACCAGATTCAGAGAAACTGTGTTTTTTCAATGGACGATTATACTGCAGTTTCAAGCTAATCTTATCGAGCTTTATTTCTATTAGCTTTGATCCACGACTAAGGGGGAATTCATATGGTTGTTACCTGTACATTTTTTCAAGGTCCTCTTGGCTGCCCCAGTTGTTCAATGTATTTCTTGAAGGGCTTATTTTATGTGTTGCAGATTGTAACATAAAGGATCTTTTTAGTTTCTGAAAAATGAGTATATTGTGTAGCTCACAGCTACCTATGCCATACTAAGATCCCAATAGTGGCATAATTGTTGATTGGAGCTGAGATTGCCGAGTGCACTGCCAAAATACCGAAGGGCTCTTTGGCCAAAAAATCAGTCTCAAGGGTGTCTATCGACATGTTATGGGCATAAGCCTAGGTCATCATCATGGCAGCATTAGGTCTTTATTGTTAATGGCATTTTCTCATCGTTTGGAGGGTACAATTGTGCTTATTATGGCAAAGCTAAAACATTCTTACTACAAGTGTTATATGATGAGGAAGAATCCTGAGCATTGTGGTAAAACCATTCTTTTTAGAAATTTCGGGTTAAGCTCGGTATTCAAGTGAGTTTGAGCCCAGGAAAGGCAAGATCGTTTGCTGGATGAAGAGCTCAGTGACTTCGCAGGGAGCTCGTGGTGATGTTTCATGAAGTTTGAACGTGGAATGCATAAATGGCTTCGAGTTAACAGAGCAAAATGATAAGAATCAAGTTTGATAGCCCACCATTCGGAGGACTCAATGCAAAAGAGCCCGATTGCCAAGACGAGGAAAGAGTTGGTGTGGGGTTCAAAATCAATTGCAACACCGAGTTAGAGGATTCAAACTCACCGAGTTGAGATTTGTGCAGACTCTATCCACATGGACCCCCCTCCTCTTCAAGTCAAACGGGTCAACGGGGGGGTCCCAACATTATGTTAATTAAATTAATATTTTTATTTAAATATTTTAATAATAATATTTATTATTATTATTTAAATATTTTATTTAAATATTCTTTTAATTAATTGAGAAGACTAGGTCATCAGGCATTTAATGACCCATGATGGAACCTTCTCAGTGGTTCAACTAACTGTAATAAATACATCACGGGCCTTCATTTTAGGAATGTAATTATGACCATTTCCTCTTCTTTCTCACATATTCTTCTATAAATGTAAGTTGGAAGCTCATTTCAAAGGGTTCCAACAGTTCAGACAAGTTGGACAGTTAGATATCTCAGGCGAGTGTATACTTTTCAAGGGTCCTCTCTCTTCTGCAAGTTGTTCTTGTGTGTTGAGAGAACTTTCAAGCCTCCTCTTCAAGACTGTAATGGCAACTATTGCCTCTTCTGAATGTATGATGCATTGTGCATGTTATTGAAGCAATAAAAGTGTGTGTTTTGTGACTAATCTCGGTCCTTTCATCCTTCTATGCTTCTTTGTGCCTTTCTCATACTTGCAGGTACACTGTGCAAGTTTAAGTTTCTATTGCAGGTTCTTGGAGTTCTGTGCTTATCGAGTGGTGGAGTATTGCATGCAGTTGAGTTGTGGTGTCTGTTCACCCTTCTTGAGTTCATCCTTCTTCACTGGGAAACTGGTATATTTCTCGGTCTGATAAAGTTTAACAAAAGGAACGCGTGTCTCTTAGCCTGTGGTATCCTGTACCCTCTCTAAGTTGCAGTAGGTGAAGTTGACCTGTGGTGCACACACCCTCTTCAAATTAACCCTTCCTGAATCTGAAGACACCCTTTATTCGGTGCATCACCATCCCTAGTATAGTTTCATTTCTGTAAATCTCTTTCCCTAAAACCCCATGAAAATGTTAGCATAGGACTAGATAATCATTTTTGTTACACTAGGAGTAGTACAACACTTAGTTTAGGAAGAGGAAGCCGGCCTTCTCCGGAGGTTCACCTCGAGCCCAAGTCCCACAGCTTGAGAGGTGATCCCATGTGTCCCAATCACACCGAACGTCCTATTCACATCCTGGCCATTCGGGGGGTGCAGTGATTTGGCATTTTTGAGTTCACAGACAAGTGGGTGATGAAGCAATAAGCATGCAAAGAATAGATTAATAACAGGAGTAATAAAGATTACTAACTGAAATAAACCATATTGGTTAGGGCCATACTTACTGTGTTAAGGATTTGATGGCTGAGTGGTGGAGGTGGTTGATCGGAGAATACGTGTATGGTCCTGTAGTGGTGCTTTCTTGGAGTGCTCCCGTGAATGCAATGGCTCTATGATTGATCCTAGTGATGGATTTGGATGTCTGGATGCATAAAAGGATGCTTGTTTCACTTTCATGCAGCCCTGATCTCTTTCCTTGCTCTCAGAATGTGCCCACCTCAAAATAAGGTTACCAAAGGGAATAAAAGGTAACAACGATGGTTCTGGGTTGACCAGCATCGGTTCAGGGGTGACTGGCATTGGTTAGGGTGGGATTCCCTAGGTTTACTAAAAATAGGAGATCATGGCAATGATTTCCACCAGATCTCTCTATTCATTTGGGCAAGAGCGGGAGTTACCTTTTCTTATGCGGGAATGTGGTTAGAGGGGATGTAGGCTTTGATTTTTAGGGTTTAGTTAGGTCTTAGTTAGTTATGGCAACATACTAAGAATAGATTTAGGGTGAGGTGGCTAGGTGAGGTGCTAGGTGAGGTGGTGGGGTGGGAATTATCTTAATTAGGATAATTAAATAATAAATATTGTGAGGACATGGATTAATTTAATTAAATTAATATTAGTGTGGGGTACAAGGGGCCATGGTTAGGTGAGTGTGTTCAAGTTGATTATTTAACGAGGGGTCAAGGAGAGTGTGACCCAATTTTGGTGTCTACATTTTGCCCCTTTTTGTTGCGTAGCTTGTATTGGTAAGCGACACTGACAAAAATAAGATGTGGTTGCCCCATGTGTGGGTGAAGGTGATCCCCCTCAAACCAGGAACTGATGTGGCAGAAGGCAGAATCGGTGAGTGGTTTGATAAAAGGTGAATGTGATGAAGAGGAAGGTGGACAACAGGGGAAGGGGTAAAGGTCCAATTGGGTAATCTAGGTAATGGGCTAGGGTCAAACATAGTAACAGTCAAATGCATGCACACGTATAAACTGTAGCATGGTACCAAGTTGAAGAGCATGCAAACTCTACATTGTCTAAGGTTGATAGGTTTATCCAAACAAGGTTGAGGTGATTCTGGTATCCAAGGTATAGGATATGGTGTGGAAGCACTTCGCAGGTCAGGTGCAGGAACGTTTAGGTATGTTCTGGTACACCAAAGGTTGGGTCAGGATAAATGGTCATGACAAGAGGCAAGGTAAGGTCATTAGGTCAAACAACATGGGTAACAGTGTCACAAGGTATAGCGAGCACATGAGTTCATAGGTCACTAACAATGTTCCAGGTCCAAGTAGCTAGGTCATGGCACATGGGTAGGGCCGAGGTATGGGTAAAATAACAAGTCCCAAAATGTAATTAAGGACAAGTATAGGTAAGGTAGGCATGGAGGTTGGTTGCAATAAGGGTGGGTAAGGTCAAATGGTGGTTGGGTTGGTTAAGTGGGGTCAGTAATGGGGAATGGGAAAGAATATGACAGGTAACCGATGCCAGTCATACGTAACCGGTGATGGTCTAGGTAAGCCGATCATGGTTTATTGGGGGTAGATGACCAATGTTGGTCTTGGTATAACCAACCACGGTGAGCTAGGGCACAGGACCGATGTTGGTTTAGGTATAACCGACGTCGGTCAGGTCGACGTGGGTATATAAAAAGAAAAATCCATATAATACGGATTCATTTGTACATTTTGGCTTTTGTGAAAATGACAGAGTGTTGAATGAGTTGTGCTTTTTCGGGAGAAAAAGATGAGGGATGATATCCTGCTGAGGTGGAGGGATCCGGTTGGTTAGAGGAGCCAGGTAGATGGGTTCACGAGCATAGGGGATTGATTGTGATTGGGTGGAGGTTAGGAGGATTGGATTTGGTGATTGGACATGGTAGAGGTGGGAGAGGGATCGGGTGGACCACCAGTGCAGTGGCCTGACATGCCACCATGGAGATGGCAATGTGATGAGGTAAGATTCAATCTCTTACATTGGTTTGGGAGGTAGATTGGGTATATAGGTTAGGGAGGGAATACAGGATTTTGGGGGAAAAGGGGATTTGAATTTGGGAAGGAAAATTGGGTAAAATAGGAATGGGTAGAGGTGTGGTTAGGTGTATGAGGGGTGGGGAGGAGATGAGGGTAGAGTTAGGTAGGAATGGGTGAGAAGAAGGGAGTGTTTTAGGAAAAAGGGGGTTTGGGTGTCGTGGATTTCTGTGCGACAGTGACCGGCATCAGTCAAGGGGTGGCCGATGTCGGTGGTGTTGAGCCGGTACCAGTCATAGATAAGGTGACCGATGCCGTTTGGGATAGACCGTGGTCGGTTAGAAGTAACTGGTGCCAGTCATCATGTGGAGAAAAAGGGGCCAAAAGAGCCCTAGGGTGGTTGGGTGAGATAGATAGTGGGTAAAAAGAAGATGTTGGTGATGAAAAACAGAGCATGGGTAAGAGGTTGAAAGAGGTATGGTATGATCAATAGTGGGTGAGGGTTGGGGTGGGTAGATAGAATATGTGATAAGAAGGTAAGTTGTGAGGGGAAAAAGAGGGAGGGTAATAGGTGTAGGTGAAGTGTCAAGAGTGATTGTGGGTATGATCAAGGTGTATTAATGTGATGTTTTGTTGGATGCAGGTGAGAGACCAGCTACGGATGTGAGATAGGGTGCCGCCCCTACTCGTGATGGTTTGAGGAGGTGCGACAGCTGAGGATTGGTGGCATGTTGCAGAGGTTGGCCTGATTGGGGTCAGATGCTACCAACATGTAGTCTGATAGCCGAGTTTGATGGTCACCCTCATCGACAGATGGGATTCGGTGACCAACACATTCCATCTACCGACGGGTGAGATCACAGTCACCCTGGAGGATGTGTACAAGATCTATGCGGTTACCGATAGTGGGGGCACAGGTATATTCGATCTCCTCAGAGGCATCTGAGGAGTTGATGATGACAGTCTTTGGCGAGGGGTTAGCGGAGATGAGGTTTCACAGTGCCAACATGAGCTATGGAGAGATGTACTTGGCTCATCTAGAGGAGACTAGGCTTATTGTGTTGTTGATGGAGGTAGTCTATTGCTTTACACTGCCAGATGCAGAGGGTGGGAGATTCCCATGATCATTGATGGGGGTCCTGCATGATATGGTGATAGACTAGACCCATTTTGCATGGGTGCCAACATTCCTAGTGTAGCTATACAGGGAGTTATGGGCGTATGGGCGGCTTCAGAGGTTCAGCTTGTGCTGCACTTTCCTACTACATTGTTGGGCATATGAGCACATTGTGTGTGTGCACCCAGTTGGTATGCCCAGGCTGATGCATTCGAGCCAGGTTTTGTGGGCTACAGGTGATGGGTGTCTAGTTATTGGAGAGCATCGAGTGGGCAGGGTGACACATGATGTCACCTACTATAGGCATTTACTGGAGGGGTTGTCTAGTGTAGACATCATTTGGAGGCCCTATGTGGGTTATCCATCATATGGGTAGATGGTTATGGAGCTAGATGGATTGCAACTACTCAGATGGATAGAGGGGCGACGTGCTAAAGAGCACGAGATGATACCCATAGACTGGGTTAGGTGATAGTTCAGGCTATCACAGGATATACCTCCACCCTTCCCACAGTACAGGAGGGATGATGTGGAGAGGTCATTGCCTCTGCCCTAGCTGATAGTGCCTACAGGGTAGGAGGAGCAGGTGAGAGACCGATGGATCGATGATGCCAGGGTGACTGACAGATATAGATAGTGGTGGGTTACACACCTATGAGCAGTACCACTTAGGCTGGGGCATCCGGATTTAGCCACCATCACTGTTCAGAGGGATGCCCTACAGGGGTAGGTGGCTACCTTGATTACATAGCTGGGGATGGTGTAGAGGAACAAGTGGCCACTTTACGAGCACATGTGGCCAGTTTACAGGCCCAGATAGCACAGGGACAGGCACCCGCACAGGGTGGTGATGGTGATGGGATATAGGTGGCCACCCTACAGGTGTAGGTTACAGGTTTGCAGGGCCAGTTGGCCACTACACATGCGTAGGTTGTGACTCTTCAGACCCAGATATAGGTAGGAGTAAGACAGGGTCCTTCAAGACATGCACAGGCACAGGGATAGGTTCAGAGGCCAATGGGGCCACCACAGAATAGTACCCATAGCTAGATTACGGGATGCCCTAGGTAAGGCTAGGTATTATCAGGATATTTTGATGGTGGCAGGGATAGATTTTCTATCCTATGGAGAGTACAGGGCACAACAGGCCTCGAGTGAGAGGACTAGGTCATGCACCCATAGTGTGGAGAGAACAGGGGGCCAGCGAGCCCTGAGACAGGGTCAGGGTGAGGCCACCAGTTCACAAAGGCCAGTTCCAGGTGAGTACCAGTAGGGACCCAGCCATGACCCATGATGGGTGGTGAGATGTTAGCAGGCTGCCGTATACAGGAGCCAAGGAGGAGGAGGAGATAGGGGAGATAGATATGGAGGATATCTAGTAGGGTGATATCTGATAGCCGTATGTACCTCCTGTTTTGTATAGTTATTTATTTTTTGATATATACCGGCCTGCGTGCTGAAGAGAGTGAGGATGTATATGAGAGTTGATTGATTTTGATCATATACCAGCCTGCATGCCGAAGATGGTGAGGATGTACATGAGGGTTTTTGAGATTTTTGTATTCATTTGTATTGGTGTACATATGTATGTATACACAGACGTCATGATTTATAGATGATGATATTTATACTATGGATGGTGTACTTGTTTTAATTTCCATTATTATTTGTGTATGTGATGGAAACTAGGTGAATTAAGTATGATGGAGTCAGGGTTGTGTAGGCATGGATTGAGTCAGGTCATAGGCATTAGGTCATAGGCATGGATTGAGTCAGGTCATAGGCATGGATTGAGTTAGGTCATATGCATGGATTTGACTTAGGTATGGATTGAGTTTAGGTTGGTTTAAGTATGGTTGAGTTAAGGTTGGTTTGAGTTTTTAATTCATTAGTTTATGAAATTAATGATGATATGGATCATGTTAAGATGTTTTGTAGTAAAATGCATGATAATGGTAAAGAAATGGTAGACATAATGAATGTATGAGTGATGATGGTAAAGATGTAAAGCAATTGTTGTTTGTTTGGTTTAATTTCCAATTATTGATATAAAAAGGAAACTAACTAGGGTAGAATGTGACTAGGAAAGGGGGAGAGGGAATTGGTTAGGGTAGAGAGTGGCCGAGCTAACCTCCAAGGGCCCCATGCCCTCAGAGTGCTGCCTACATAGTCCCGGTGAAAAGGGACCTCAGGCCGATGTAGTTCTCCCATAAGCTAGGGAAGATTAGGGTGAAATAGTGGAATGGTCTGATAGGTGTTAGGCATGGGTGATGTAGGTCATAGGCATGATTGAGTTTAGGTTGTAGGTATGGTTGATTGATTTTTAAATACATGTGCCGAGGATCTGGTCCTGTATAGGATAATCAATAGGTAATGAGGAAGGTGAATGGTAACAAGTGGTAAAAGAGTTTCTTAATTGATAAGAACCCTGATGAGTCGATCCTACCTTAGATGGGCTTATGAATGTAAGACCCTACAGGTCTTGCATGATGGATTCTTATAAGGGTGAAGAAAAGTCACAAGATCACAAAATGTCATGTTCGTGGCAGTCCCTTGAGTAATGATGAATTCAGGTGGAAAAGACAAGGAGGTAAGGATGAGAGGCTTAGCATAAATTAGTGTACGACGACGTGTATTTCGGAAAAAGAAACCCATAGAATCCAAAATAGGCAAGTCCATGACAAAAATTTCATCTTTTTCTTGATTTGTTTGTTTTTAATAGACTGATCGATGTGGGAAGTCTATATGGGATGAATATATTATCTCCTTGAGGTCTTTGTGAAGCTGATCGATGTGGGAAGCTTCTGAATATTTATTATATTTTTGTAATGACCGTATATAGTTGTCCTTCGAGGGAGCAGTCTATTGATAGTGGTAGAATATGGAGAAGAGATGTCCCTTTTGAGGGAGTCATCTTTTGCTGGAAGTTTGACTCAAGGAGTTGTATCCCTTTTTTTTTTTTAGATGTTTAAGTCATGGACAAGATTATAGAGGATGATTAGGTTCCGGTTTTAGAAGACAAGATCGTAGTACACAAATATTAACTATGAAAGAGGTGGTTTCGAGTGATGAATGACCATGGGATTCCATCTTGAAGAAGATGAAAAGTATCCATGAGAATCATGCTATGAGCAGAGCCTGTGGTACTCATATTGAAGACAAGGCTAAAAGGTGATGGGTAATCACATGATTCTTGTTTAGTCGTGGATCCTCAAAATGGGTAATTATGGAAGGTGAAAAATGCTCAAGGGATGAGTGACCAATTGACAGAAAGTGATATAGGACTTGATATCAACAATAAAATGGTCGAAGATGCAAGGCATTAAGGGGCTCAGGTTTGGGTTTACCTTCGAGTGAAGACAAATGATAAGCACCTGATCCATAGGCATGGGTGATGATATAGGGTCCAAGCCAATTAGGAGCAAATTTTCCCCATTTACTTTTCTCCTCTTTGGTTACATGTTGATTTTCCTTCAGGATGAGGTCACCGACTTGAAAGGTTTGTTCATGAACACGTTTTTCATAGGCACGTTTGATACATTTTTGGTAGATTTGGAGATGGTCCAGGGCGTTGAGATGACGTTCATCTAATAATTCAAGTTGCACCAAACGATCCTGGTGAAATTCATCATCGTTGAGCATGTCTTGTAGTGAGATGCAGAGGGATGGAATCTGGACTTTGAGAGGTAAGACAACCTCAGTACTGTAGACCAGAGAAAAGGGGGTGGCAGCAGTCGAAGTGCGAATACTAGTGCGGTAAGCCCACAAGGTGAAAGGAATGTGCGTATGCCAATCCTTCCCAGTATCATTGACCACCTTCATAAGAATTTTGTTCAAGGTTTTATTGGTTGATTCAGCTTGACCATTGGTTTGCGGGTAATAAGGTGATGAGAAACTGAGTTGGATGCCAAAAGCATCACATAGTTTGTGTAGGGTTTTGTTTTTGAATTATTTTCCATTATCCGTGATAATGCGGTGAGGGACACCAAAGTGACAGATGATGTGATGGTTGATGAATTCACATATTTTCTTGGCTTTGGTGGAAATGAGGGGAATGGCTTCTACCCATTTAGTGTAATATTCAGTAGTAGTTATGATCCATTGGTGGCATTGTGAAGAATGGGGGTTGATCTCACCGACAAGATCCAAACCCCATTGAGAGAAAGGCCAAAGGTCTCGCGTGACCTGTAAGGCATGACTAGGGGTGTGATGGAGATTAGCATGTTGCTGGAATTTTACACAGTGTTTGACATAATCACAACAGTCATGGTTTAGGGTTGGCCAGTAATAGCCTAGGAAAAGAATGTGTTTTGTGACAGTGAGACCACTAAAGTGGCCTCCACAAATCCCATCATGGACTTCCTTAATGGTGTAAGGAATTTCAGAACTGGTAAGGCATCACAAGAGAATGCTGTCAAAACCACGTTTGTACAGAAGACCACCCATGATGACATAATGTGAGACACTTTTAAGGAAGGCACGTTGTCCATTACGAGTGAGATCGGTGGGTAAAATGGAGAGGGAAAGATAGTCTGTGTATTGCTTATACCAAAGGTCACTTGGGTCAGGAGCAGCAGTTCTAATAGAGTAAACTTCATGAGGAAAATAAGAGGGTGATTGTAGTCTTTGTATGGTGACAAATATTTTAGAGTCAGCGGGTGAAGCAGGTATCTAAGAAGCCAAGCAGGCCATGGTATCTACAAATTTATTGGTAGAACGTGGGGTGGTTTGAAGGGCGTAATGGTCAAAGGTGGTCAAAAGTATGTCCACATGATGCTTATACTTTTGAAGTATCTCATTACAACACTGGTATATACCATTGACTTGGTTTATGACCAACTGAGAATCACCAAAGATGTTGATTGACTTAACATCTAAGGCATAAGCAGCCTAGAGACCCAATATGAGTGCTTCGTATTCAACAATATTGTTTGTACAATCAAAATCGAGTTTGAAAGACAAAGGCATAGGTTCACCATCAAGCGGAATGAGGATAACACCAGCCCCACCCCCACGCTGACACTTGGAGCCATCGAAGAAGAGTGTCATTTGGTAAGTGGGTTCGTCCAGGGAAAGGGTAGCAATAGAATCATCTAGAAAGTCAAAGTTAGAGGGTTGATCCCCAGAAATAGGTGCGTCAGCCAATTGGTCAGTGATAGTTTGGCCCTTGATGGACTTTTGATGGATGAATTTGAGGTCGAGGTCAGCCAGAAGCATAAGCCAGTGTGCAACACATTGATTTTGATAAGGTTTGGCATACATGTAGTGTAATGGGTAAGTGTTAGTAATGACAAAGGTTTTGTGGTTGAGTAGGTAATGGCGGAGTTTAGTGGTGACGAAAACTAAGGCTAGGCAAAAAATATCGAGCATGGGTATATCTAGTTTTGTAGTCTGGAAGGGTATGGCTTATCTAATAAACCGCTTGCTCTCGGTTCTGGTCATCATGATGAGCAAGCATGGCACCTAGAGAATGGTCAGTGGCAGAAATATATAGGTAGAAGGGCTGGTCATCCTTAGGAGGAATGAGCACTGGTGGTTGAAGTAGGTATTGTTTCAAGGCTTCAAAGGCTTTATGGTAGTCATCATCCCATTTGAATGAAACATCTTTCTTGAGAAGATGATGGAATGGTTGACAGCGGTCAGAAAGCTGGGAGATAAAATGATGAATTGATTACAATTTTCCTTGTAGGCTGCAAAGTTGATGGAGATTAGTGGGTGGCGGCATTTCAAGGATAGCCTTGACTTTAGCAGGATCAACTTCTATGCCACGCAAAGAAATGATGAAACCTAGGAGTTTCCCTAGAAAGTACCGCAAAGACACATTTTTTTGGTTGAAGACGAACACAATATTTGATGAGGTGGTCAAAGATGACTTTAAGAACAGGTAGGTGTTCGGTTTGATGCTTGGATTTGGCAAGAAGATCATCTACGTAATCCTCCAATATGTGATGCATGATGTCATGGAAGATGTAAGTCATGGCCCGCTGATATGTAGCACCAACATTTTTGAGACCAAAGGGCATGACTCGATAGCAGAAAGTCCCCCAAGGGGTGATGAAGGAAGTCTTGTGTTGATCCTTAGGAGCTAGTAATATTTGATTGTAGCCCGAGAAACATATCCATGAGTGATAAAATTTCATGGCCAGTAGTGAGATCAACTAGTTGGTCAATGCCTGGTAGTGGGAAATCATCTTTGGGACAGGTGAGGTTGAGGTCATGGAAATCTATGCAAATGTGGAGTCCCCCTGTCACTTTCATGACAGGAACGATGTTAGAAATCCATTGGGGATAATCAATGGGTAGAATGAAGGAAACCAAGAGAAGGCATTGAAGCTCTTCTTTGACCAGAAGAGCAATGCGAGGATGCATTTTCTGTAGCTTTTGTTTGATAGGTTTGGCATCAGGAATGGTTATGATATTGTGAACCATGATTTTAGGATCGATACTAGGCATATCGGCATAGGACCAAGAAAATTCATCGCTATGGTCCCAAAGGAAAGAGGTGAAGGCTTCCTGTTTAGTAGCATCTAAAGATTGGCCGATCTTTAGAATGTGTGGGTCATCTTGAGTATTAATGTTGATTTCGATGGTCGATTCATTCAACATGGTTTGTGTCTCAGAGGGTAACGATCGGTGAATATAAGAGTCTTCTACACCAAGGTAGGTGAGGATGGACTCATCAAATCCTGACATTGAATGACATTAATAGAAGGTGTATCATCATCGATCATATCAGGAGACAGGAATGGGAGAGAAGAGGGATCTTCACCATTGCATTGATAGGTATTGGTCTCAAGGAAATGGTGTTTACAAAAAAAAAAAAAGTTAGGAGGTATAGATTCAGGATCTATGGACTCCGTGGATGAGGATGGTAATGTGGGTGAATGAGAGGGGGAAGATGCCTCATCTTGAATAAGGTCAATGTGAACCTTCTTAGAAGATGGAGTGTCAAAACCAATGCCACTACGGTCATTATGTTTATGAGAGGTACAGGAGATGACAGTGTGGTGGCCTTGTTCATAAAAACCAAAGCCAAATCCTTTCCACGTGCACTAGTGGAGGAAAGTGTGAGTGAAATGATGGTTAGTGAGGGAGTGTAGGTCAGTGGAAAATGGTTGGGTTTGGGATGGAGGTTCAGGTTTATAGGTGGCCATATCAAGTCCCCCATATGTTAGATTGGTGTGAAGGTGGGGAGGGCCATAAGGGAAAATGTCACCAATGTGAATGTCATAACTGGGGTGTTGACGTAGATTCCCATACTCTTGTGGGGTGAGGAAGGTATTAATATTGTATAGGCGGTATTCCCCCAAAGTGAGGCATTGAAAAACACCTTCTAAGGGATCAGTAGTTGGTATGTGGGTAGTGGGTATAGATGGCTTGCTAGATGAAGGGGAAGCATAGGTGACTCCAGCTATAGAGGCTATAGCTATAGTAGGGATAACGAGGTTAGATGCACAAGAACAGAAGTAGTGGTAATTTTGGTGGATGGGCTCGTGGGTGGAGGTGAAGTGGTTTTGGTGGCAGATGCCTTGACCGGTACAAGCACATCATTGGGTTGATATAGCATCATTACAGTTCTTGAAAGGTGAGGGGTTGGCAGGGATGGTGTAATTATGTCCCTCATGTTTAAATTTGAGGCATCGATGTAACGTCAAAGGGACACAACCCATAGCACAAATCCAAGGTCGGCCAAGCAACAAGTTATACTGGAACTCCCCTTCTAGGACATAGAAAATTTCTAGGATGGTGCGGGGACCTACACGGACATGGAGAAAAATGGTACCCAGTGTAGAGGTACCAATGGCATTTCATTGAAGGAATCTCCAAACATAATAAGGGGTTACTATCCAATAATAATTGCAGTCTAGGTATTTACGTTTAGGCATATTCATGGTTGAGGAGGCTCATGATGTTAATGTTAGGACCACCATCAATCATAATGCATGTCGGATGCATATATTAGAATCAATTAAGATAGAGATCAAACAAAGTTGGTAGATGCCTTGTGCATCAGCCTCCACATTTTGCATACATTCATCTGGCCAAAACTTAGTGGCCACAAGTGGGTGAACATGAAATTATTTCACCTCAAAGTATGCGTTCTCCATAGATAGGGTAATGGTTATGGAATTTCCATACTTGATAATAATGGTATAGCTTAGATACCAAATGATAGAATAGAATAAGATTGCAATGACCAAAGAGGGACGGAAGCCTCACAAATATTATTGATCATGAAATCAGATTACATTACAATGCAAGAGCTGTAATATTTATAGATATTAGACAGCCTCATATGGATAGACATGACACCCTAGCAGACACCAACTACGAGATGATAAGACCCATCTCACATGCACATGTAATTACTACTAATACCAATATTGAATGTTATCCAACATAACAATATTGAATGCAAGTCACTAGACTAGAGTGCACATGTTGCACATTATTAAATAAAAGACAATGCAATAAAATGCAATAAATATGCCTATTCTAAATTATGCTAACATTCCCCCCCTTAATTTTGCATAGTTTCCAATGAAGTGGAGAGGAACTCTCTGAACAGTGTGAATTTGTCACGTGCAAGTGACATAGTGAAAACATCTGCCTTCTATTCAGTTGTAGGATAGAAATAGAGCTGTATGTTGTGCTTCAAGACATACTCGCATATGAAATGAACTTGTACTTCAATATGTTTGGTTCTCTCATGAAATGTTGGATTGCGAGCAAGCTTTATAACTCCTTCATCATCAACATATACTGGAGTAGATTTCTATTATGGTAGACCAATTCCTTACAGTATTCGACGTAGCCATATTGCTTCACAAACAACTTCACCTGCAGCTCGATACTCTGCTTCTATAGAAGAGTGAGAAAGAAAGTTCTGTTTCTTGCTTCCCCATGATATTGGTCCAGATCCCATAAAGAAGACGAAACCTGATGTTGACTTCCTATCATCCATGTTTCCTACATGATCTGAATCTGAATATCCTATCAAGAAGAAATTGTCATTCTTCTTGTACTCTAGACCAAGGTCAACTGTACCCTTTAGATATCTTAGTATTCTCTTTGCTGCTTTCCAATGACATATTTTCAGTTCTTGCATGAAGCGTGATAAATAGCTGACTGCAAAGCTGATATTTGGTCTAGTATATGTTAGGTAAATGAGACTCCCGATCAACTGCTGATAGAGAGTTGCATTCACTGGTGGTGATGGATCGAAACGAGATAACTAAAGTCTCACTTCCATAGGTGTAGCAATAGGAGTGCATTCCATCATCCTAAATTTCTCGAGCGTTGTCTTGGTGTATTTCAACTATGACACAAAGACATGATTCTCTTTTTGCCATACTTCCAACCCAAGAGAATAGTGCATGAGCCCGAGATCTGTCATGTCGAACGATCGATTAAAATCCTTCTTTATTGCATCAATCATCTTCACAGAACTACCTGTAATGACTAGATTGTCGACATAAACAACCACAATGACAATCTCCCCCCCCTTGCTTTTTGAGGTAGAGATTGGGGTCATAAGGATTCCTTTCGAATCCATGACTTATGAGATGCTCATCTATTTTGATGTACCATGCCCGGGGTGCCTGTTTTAGGCCATATAGAGATTTTATGAGTCTGCATACCATCATCTCTTTTCCTGGTATTACATAATCCTCTGGCTGAGTCATATAGACTTCTTCTTGCAAATCTTCATTAAGAAAGGAACTTTTCACATCCATTTGGTGGACTTTCTAACCAAATTGTGCTGCTAGAGCAAAGATCATCTTGATTGTCTTGATCTTGGCTATGGGAGAAAATGTCTCCTCATAATCAATGCCTTCTTGTTGTGCATACCCCTTTGCTACAATCCTTGCTTTATACTTGTCAATAGTCCCATCTGATTTGTACTTAGTCTTGAATATCCATCTGCATCTAATGGGTTTCTTCCCTAGTGGAAGGTCGACAAGTTGCCATGTGTTATTCTTCATCACTGAATGATACTCTGAATGCATGGCATCTTTCCAAGCTTTTGATTGTAGGGCTTCGTGAACTATAGATGGCTCAACTGTTTCAATAACTCTGCTCATTAGGGCATAATTGGCCTCTTCACGAGCTTGATTGCGAGTTCTAGGTCCAGGATTAGACGATGTGCTCGGTGCTTCATCCAAATTTTCATATCTTATTAATTGAGTATACCATTTAGGTAACTTATTAGTTGTTCCATTGGATTTTGGTGGATCACCATCATCCAATTCATCACTGTCATCTTCAATGGGAACATCAAATTCTGTCTTCACAAGAGGTGTATTATGTATGTTTGTTGAGTTGTTGAGTGGAGCATCTGCTTGTTTCTTCTCAAAGAACTCAACATCCCTACTTGTATATACTTTATTTGCTTTTGGAACCCATAATCTATACCCACGTGCTTCTTCACTCTATCAAATGAATATCAGTTTCTTAGCTTTCATATCCAACTTGTTCCTATTCTTCTTGGGCATGTGCATGCTAGCTTTACACCCAAATACTCTTAGGTGTGTAATTGATGGTTTCCGATTTGACCATGCTTCTTGAGGTGTCACTCCTTCAAGAGCTACTATGGGCACTCTGTTCAACAAATAGACTGCAATTCTTACAGCTTCTGCCCAAAATGTCTTTGTTAAACCTGAGTCATCAATCATACATCACACCATTTTAATGATAGTACGATTCCTTCTCTCAACTATACCATTCTGCTATGGTGTGTGAGTAGGAGGCATTTGTCGATGAATCCCATGAGCTTCCAGGTAAGTCTTGAACTCATTGCTTATGAATTCCCCCCCTCGATCTGAGCAGAGAGTTTTGATCTTGCGACCAACTTCATTCTCAACAAGTGCTTCGAACTTATGAAATGTCTCAAAGGCTTGACTCTTGTTTCTTAGACAATATATCCACATCTTTCTTGAGTAGTCATCAACACAAAGCATGAAGTATTGACATCCAGAATGACTTGGTTGCATGGGCCCGCAAAGATCGGTGTGCACCAAATCAAGCTTTCCCTTAGCTCTATATGTGTTCTTTTGGAAGGGTACTCTATGTTGCTTTCCAGCTAGGCAATTGTGACACTTGTCAGTGTTGTGCTTGAGTGTAGGCAATCCTTTCACCATGTTGCCCTTTTGAAGTGTTTGGAGATAGCCAAAACTGATGTGACCATATCTACGATGCCATAGTTCTGCAATTTGCGTGTCTTTGGCCACTAGAGCTTGATCATCCTTATGGACAAAATCAAGTTGGAACATGCGTCCCACATTAGAGGCTCTTGCTACAATCTTGGAACCTCTTGACTTATCTCTTATCAAGCACACTTTTTCTCCATTATTACTGTCAAAATCCAACTTCAAGTTGTGATCAAGGAGTTGACTAACTGATAGAAAATTCTTGGTTAACCAAGGTACATACAATACATTTGTGATTTTGCAGTCATGCTTTCCAAGAGGTAGTGAAATGTTTCCAATCCCCTTAACACTGTATGATGAGTCATCACCTAATGACACATGGTTCTTGTTAGGTGAGTCACGCAATGTGTAGAACCAATCCTTACGTCCAGTCATGTGTCGAGTTGCACCCGAGTCAACATACCAGATATCTTGTGTGGACTGGTTTCTTCATCAAATTGAGCAAAATACATGTGGTGTCCTTCATCTGAATCATCCTCATGTTCGGCAATGTACCCTTGTTGTTTGGGTTTTATTTGCCAATTACCATTTTTCTGCCCTTGATTGTTGTTGTTGTTGGACTTCCCTTTATTTGAATTATTGTTACCCTGTTGATTATTGGGTTTTGAATTGCTTGATGAACCCTTTTTGTAGGAATTGTACCAACAATCTTTGATGTCATGTCCCCCTCTATTGCAAATGGGACACTTCTTGGTGTTGTCTCGTTGACTTTGATTTTGTTGGGACTTCTTGTTATTGGACTGAAATCTCCCCTTTCCTTTATGATTGGAAGATAGTGCTTGCTCATCTTCATGATCTTTGTTGTTCATTGCCTCTTCTTGTTGGAGTAGATTGACCAACTTCTCAAAGGTGACTATGTGTTCACTCATATTGATAGTTGTCACAAAGATTCTATAGGAAGGAGGAAGTGCTCGCAACACAATTGGTACGAGGTCTTCATCACTTATCTCTTTTCCCAATGCCAATAGAGATGCCCTCAAAGTAGCAACTCGTCTCAAAAAAAAATTCAACCTTCTCATTGTGCTTGAACTTGAGAGTATGTAGTTGTGATAGTAGGTTGAGGATGGCATTCTTGTTCTTTGCCTCATATACTGTGCTCAACTTATCCCATGCATCCTTGGCCAATGTGGCATCTCTAATGTAGGGTTGCACATCGTCCGTTATACTAAACAAGATGATCAACTTGGCCTTTTGATTGGCCCTGTCAAATTGAACTTGTTGTCTTCCATCATCAAGTGATCTTGTTGTTTTTCCATTTACAACTGTCCATAGGTCTTCAAACTCAAGTAACGTCTTGATCTTCAGTTTCCATCCAACATAATTGTCTCTTCTAAGTAGTTGTGAATCTGGCAAGAAGAACTTTGGTGCTTGTGCACCCATTTCTACAATCTGAATTTTTGAAACTCTGAATTTCTAACAAAAGGTAAGGCTCTCATCACTCCAGGTTTATAGTCTCCCTCTCAATATACCGTCAGGCCGATATACCAAACCTTTCTATATACGCTCCCTTTCGATTTTTTCGTCGATACGTGGAAGAAGATCACCCTTTCAATATACCCGTCAGTACGGAAAGAGGTGTTAATGCACGTGAAAGAATTTAGTACGTGGTACTTAAACAGTACGGAGAGGGGTTTGTGCAAGCACAAACGGATGGGAGGGCTCAAATGTGTGTGTATTGTATCCTTATTACTCCCCGTCGATTTCATAGGGTCGATGCCCAGACGACATTTAGGCAGCTGTGTTAGGTGTTAAGTGTAGTAGTAGTCGCGACGGCATCACCCGTAAGCGCTTCCCAGAGGCACCGTATATACCGAATGTTGCTATGAGATCAAAGATCTTGTGTGATAGAACCAAACATAAAATAAAAATTTGTACCCTTTTTTTTCACTTTATGCACCAAGATTAGTACAAAATGCTCCAAAAGTACATCGAAATGAAGTTTTTATGTCCCCCCTCTTTACAAAAAAGGGTTTAGAATCACAAAATACACAATTTAGGCCAAAAATATTTTTTTGCCCCAATAGGTGTTTTTCCGCTAAATTTAGTAGTGGCTCTAAATGTGTTTGGTGAGTTTCTAAATTTGGAAATCTAGCAAAATTTAGTAATTTCTCCAAATTTTCTAAAAAAAATAATTTAATAAAAAATATGGAGAGAGTGGGAATCGAACCGCTGACCTGTTTGTTCCTAAGATCCAAACAAACAATCTGAATATTGTTTTTAGCTTTTCTCACAAACCGTGATCTGGGGTTTTCTAAAATTTTTACAGCAGCATCATACAATATTTTTATTGAAACCCACAAAATTTCAGAAAAATTGGAATCTTTTTTTTTGAGATCTTACCAAATTACCAGCTAGATCTGATTTTTTTTCAGAAAAAAATGATCCGACTTATACAGACTTTTTTTTCATATGTAGAGGTCGAATCTGAAGATAATGTAAATTGCAAAGTTGTGCACTTCCTTCTTATCTTTCCAGAAAAAAAAAATGGCACATCAATCTGACATTGTATGAAAAATTTATGTTCTTTTTTATAAGAGCTATCTGCTGGAATTTTGTTGACGGGACTGCTTCAACCTTTGCTCCCGAATTCTTCACACCTCCACTTTCAGATTTGATTTTTTTTTTTTTTAGATCTGATCTTTTTTTTTCTTTTGATCTGCAATTTTTTTTTTCAAGATCTCTCTCCTTTTTTTTTTCTTTTTTTTTTAAGATATCTTTTTTTTTTCACAAATCTTTTTTTTTTTTAGATCTGCAATTTTTTCCAAGATCTTTCTCCTTTTTTTTTAAAGATCTCCAAATCTGAAATATTCCACCAATATGTTAGATCAATTGGCTATACCAATTACTAATAAAAAGAATTTACCTTCCAAATAAGTGGATAGGTCAAATTTTAGTTGAGAGATGCTTGGAAGGAATGGAGGCTGCAGGATGCTTCAATGGCTCTCCTTTGATGCAGATCTTCTAATGGTATAGCTTAGATACCAAATGATAGAATAGAATAAGATTGCAATGACCAAAGAGGGACGGAAGCCTCACAAATATTATTGATCATGAAATCAGAATACATTACAATGCAAGAGCTGTAATATTTATAGATATTAGACAACCTCATATGGATAGACATGACACCCTAGCAGACACCAACTACGAGATGATAAGACCCATCTCACATGCACATGTAATTACTACTAATACCAATATTGAATGTTATCCAACATAACAATATTGAATGCAAGTCACTAGACTAGAGTGCACATGTTGCACATTATTAAATAAAAAACAATGCAATAAAATGCAATAAATATGCCTATGCTAAATTATGCTAACAGAGGCTACGTTGTAAGGGGTAATGATGGAGGCTACGGGTGTGGGGTCATTCGGTAAGACTTTGATAGATTGAAGGACCTCCATAAGGGCTTGTTGATGTGACTTTGAGGTCTGGATGAGGTCATATAAAGACATTTTGAGGGGGGATTAGTGTAGTTTTTTAGCATTGTACGATGTGTGGCCTCGTCGGAAATGGGATACGCAGGACCTCGAATGATGACTTTGGGTATGAGGTGGGGATGGTATATTGGGTACGGGGTTGGTTGATGGGCCAGTTGACTTTCTCCTTGCCCTTGTCTTTCTGAGCACAGGATGGCAATGTTGCTCATGTTAATTTGAGGGGAGGTGGATGAAGAGGGTGTGTCATGGAAGGTATAGCGGCAAGAGGGACAAAACCCTTATGGTGGGTATGACCCTTGTGAGATGAGTAGGGTGCATTGCATTTGGGTGGTGGTTTGGCCAACTCTCTTATGTGAACCATGTTAATTTCAAATATCGGGGATGGATCTAAGAGTTGTGGGGGTGGATATTTTGGTCACTGAGTAGGCAATGAGGGAAGATCTGTGGAAATTGGTGATGGTGAAATGGGGTCCTCATCAAGAAGATCATCATCGTCAAAGTTTTCTTCAAGAGGACACAATTGGACAAGAGCGGCTTTCAAAGCCTTATAGTTCTCTACATCGTGTCTTGGCACATGATGGTAGGCACAAATTTTGGTTTTGTCAAACCCTTTTGGTTTGGGTTTGAGTGGGTCGTAAGGTCTAAGAGGTGGTAATGTGATGATGGAATTTTCAAGGAGGTTGGTTAGGATTTTGGCATAGGACCCTGCTAATGGATCACAAGGGGAGGTGAATGTGGGTTTGGGTACAGGTGTACGGCTGATTGTGTAGGAAGAGTCTTTGCAAGAGGGGGAGTAGGTTGGGCTACTAGTTTGGTGTGTGGTGTGGTCTTAGGTGTTGGTTGTATCTGCTTGGGTAGGGGCATGGTAGATGAACTGGCAATAGAAGGTGTGGTTGGTTTAACTACCTTATTGGAGGGTAGCGGATTTTTGGCTTTAGGTTGCATCTTCTTGGGTAAAGGTGATACGAGTGCACATGAGATGTGGAGGGAAAAGAGGATGGTGGAAGAGGGTGGGTTACCCATGGGGGTAACCGAGGTGTTGTGGAGGTAGGTGGCATGGGTTGGGCATGAGGCATGTGTAAAAGAGAACGAAGTGTTATGGGTAGTGAATAAGTTATTGATGGTATTGGAGGTATGGGTGGTAAAAAGGTTACAGGTGAGGGCGGAGGTTGTGTGGGGTGCTTGGGTATATTAGAGGTCTATGATGGGAAAATGGGTTGCTGTGTTCTTGGTTTACCGGTGGATGAGGGTTTCTTGGCCAGGGTTGAAGGGTGAGGTCACTAGGATGGATGAAAGGGGCGAAGGTGATAAGGGTGTGGTTGGCGACACTTGGGGTTCGAGAACTAGGATATTGGCTCTTGCTGTTTAGGGGCTAGGTAAACATGGTGTTAGTTTTGGAAGGAGATGTAGCAAATTAGAGTGCTTGAAAAATGGTTGAGTAAGGCTAGCTGTTGGTATGACTCCTAAGGTAGTGATAAGTTTAGGCAAGGGAGATGATATAGCGTGTGGGTTTGGGTGTAGATGCATGTTGGGTTGTGGGCATAGGTGTGAGTTGAGCCATGAGTGGTGTCATGGGAGGTTTTGCGATAGTTGTGGTTGTGTCCGGTTTGGTTGGTGGAAACACTTTTGGATAGATAGTCGAGGTGTCAGTGAGTGACAACTACATTTGTGTTGATTACAAAACGTAGGATTTGTGTAGTAAGGCTCTATCGACATAGTCTAGGTTCTCTATTCCATAGCTATGAGATTTATGGTACTGTTGAAAGGGATGCCAACGTTCTGAGTGATACATCCTCGTACAATCATAGTTGTATCTACGATTCTAAGGAAATGGCTAGCCTCAATTGTGCCCAAAAGAGATGCTGAATTAGATCAATGGCTGATCTTGACATGTTTGATGGTAACTGATCATCTGGATATGTCGGTTGGTAAATCTTAGTCATCCTTTCTATGGGTAGAAAGGGTCGTTGAGCTAAAGTGGGCTCTCCTTGCATTGGTGTAGAATATATGAACTTGCATCAGTTCTCAGACTTCAGGAGAAGTGCCAGACAACTGCATAAGAAATTATTGAGGGTCGAAGGTGGTGTGAGAGTTATAGGCTCTTTTACCCAGGTGAGTTCCGGAAGGATAAGGGGATTCCAAAAATTTGTGAAACTAGAATAGTGGAGTTCCGGAAATAGGATGACTGGTGTAATGGGAGTTCATGGAACTAAGATTGCAAGTCTCCTGGAAGAAATATGAGCTGTATTGGGAAGTAACTGATGCTACCATTGAAAATAGCGTGGAACTCGTGGACATGCTATCATTTCTTTGAGGTGATTAGACCTACTTTATTACGATGGGGCATAAATTTCAGGGAATGACACTTTTTCAAGAATTTCAGAGCTTTTAAATGTTAGAATCGCAATGCATTTGGCCTATCTACAGACTAAATCTCTATAAGATCTATAAAAGTCACAAAATGCAATCAAACTTAATAAAAAGGAGAGTTAGATGAAATCATTTGACCTTATACCATATAATAGTTGGAAAATTCGTGTTCCTCGTACCAAAGAGGGTGGGTTACCCATGGGGGTAACCGAGGTGCTATGGAGGTAGGTGGTGTGGGTTGGGCAGGAGGCAATGAGTGAAAGAGAAGGAAGTGTCATGGGTAGTAAAGAATTTATTGACAGTATTAGAGGTATGGGTGGTAAGAAGGTTACGGGTGAGGGCAGAGGTTGTGTGGGTCGCTTGGGTATATTAGAGGTCTATGATGGGGAAATGTGTTGCTATGTTCTTGGTTTACTAGTGGATGGGGGTTTCTTGGCCAGGGTCGAGGGGTGAGGTCCTAGGATGGATGGAAAGGGTGAAGGTGATAAGGGTGTGGTTGAATGAGGTTGGGGTATGAGATCTAAGAGATTGGATCTTCTTTGTAGGGGTCAGGTTAAGTTTAATGTTAGTTTTGGAAGATGTAGTTAAATATAATTTGATGGGTGGGTGAGTAAGGCTAGTTGTTGGTATGCCCCCTAAGGTAGTGATAGGTTTAGGAAAGGGAGATGATATAGATGTGGGTTTGGGTGTAGATGCATGTTGGGTTATGGGCGAGAGGTGTGAGTTGAGCCATGAGTGGTGTCATGGGAGGTATTGTAATAGTTTTGGTTGTGTTCGAAAATTTGGTCAGTTGAAACACTTTTGGATAGATAGTGGAGGTGTCAGTGAGTGACAGCTGCATTTGTGTTAAAACAGGAAGTAAAAGATGCCCCCAAAGTAAGGCTCTATTGACATAGTCCAAAAATCGGCCAAGCATGAGAATGGTACTTTTGTAAGCGGAGCTGATTGGATTGAGTGACAATCCCCGTAAAATGTGTTTGAGATACCAGGGAAATGGCTAGCCTCAGACTTTGTGGGTAAGAGATCCGAAAGCATATCAATGGGATCTTGAAGGTCTAATGGTGAATGGTCATCTACAGGCGGTGGTACTTCTATAGTATCCTCCATGGGTAGAGGAGAGGATGGGCTAGCCAAAGTGGGCTCTCCTTGCGTTGGTGTAATGGTGAACCTGCATCTTCTATGAGTAGGAGAGGTGCCACTTACAACTGCTCAGAATTTTGAGGGATCAAAGGTGGTGTGCTGATTATAGGCTCTTTCATGGGTGAAGGAGAAGATGAAGGGGGTTCCTCTGTGGGTAGAGGAGTAGATGAAATAGGTTCTGGTGCAGGTAGGGGAGCGCGGGCTAAGATTTCATCTATGGAAGGAACATGAGGCAATTGGGAAGCAACTGGTATGTCATTGAAAATAGTGTGGACCTTGAGGACATTTCTATCATTGTTTGAGGTATCACCCACTTGGTTGGAAGATGGGGCATGATTAGGGAATGGATTCTTGAAGATATGCAGGTTTTGGTTAGCGGGTGCATTTGGGCTATCCAAGACTAGATCTCCATTTGTCTATCATTTCTTGGATGATATTTTTGAAGGTGATGCAGTTATTATCGCTATGACCTTTGACACGATGATAGTTTAAAAGTCATGTTCCTTATACCATGTAATGGGCATGGGTCTCTTAGGGTCAAAACTAGTATATGGTTTTATAGGTGGAAGGGTAATGGCTTTAAGCTTTAACAAGCTTTTCCAAAATGGAAGAATAAGATTCTCCTAGGGAAGTGTACTTTTGATGTTCTCGTCTGAACTGGAAAGCTTGGAAAAGAGAGAGATTAGAAGGGGGTTTGGCTGGGTTTGATTGATGAGGGGGACCAAATTTTAGAACTACGGCATTAGCAGACCCTTTAGGCTTTTTGAATAGTTCTTTTTGGGGTTTCGAAGACATGAAGAAGCATCATTTGATTTGAACGTGATGTTCTTGTTAAGAAGTTGAATCTTCTTTTCTTCGATAGCACGAATTTCCAATTTCTGTGCCATGGTGAATGCCTTGTCAAAAGTGTGAAATTTTTGCACCTTTAGGGTTGGTGAGATGTGTCTAGCACATGCCCGAGTAAATAGTTCTATAAGCTCAGTTTGAGGTAATTAGAATGTGAGCTGGTTAATGAGGCTGCGCCAATGAGCTGAATGAAGTCAGCGATAGACTCGTCGTCATACTATCATGTGGAATAAAGATTGTCATGGTAACCTTCTTAACAATGTTGATGGAGAAGTGATCTAGGAAGGCTTGGGCTACTTGATTGAATGAGTAAATGGAGTGTCTTGGTAGTCCACTGTACCAGTCCAATGCAGGTCCTGTCAGGGACATTGGGAAAGTCCTCAAAAGTAAAGCGTCATCATGGGCAATCAGGTAACACCCATGTTTAAAGGACCACAAATGTTGTTGTGGATCTTCTTTGCTATTGAAGCGGTTGAATTTTGGCATTTCCTAATGTATGGGGTATGGTCGAATAGGAATGGATGGGTGAATAGGCTCATTACAAATTTCATCATAGGTGAGGGAATTGCGTGAGCTGGAAACCAATGCTTCTAGTGTTTGCATCTTTTCCATCATCAACTTGATGAGGTCATTGGTAGGTTGTGATGGAGGGACACCTCCTGTGGCATAAGGAGGTGGATACTGAACCTGATAGGGAGGTTGAGAATAAGGAACCGACATAGAAGGTACATATCCAGAATGGGTGACAGATGAGATAGGGGGTTGTTGATAGTAGGTGTATATAGGTGGGATGGTTGTCCTAACTCTAGTAGCGATTGGTGGAAATGTTTGTGGGATGAAGAGGATGATATTTTGGAATGGAGTAGGGGTCACTGACACCATGGGTGGTTGTGTTGCAATGGGTATTTGTGAGACAACAGTGTAGATTGTGCTATGGTCTGGGTGGTCGATGAGGGGACAACAGATACAACAGGCACGATGTGAAACTAAAAATGTAGTGGTCATGGTGGGTATGGGTCCTATCTACGAAACTACAGGGAGTGAAGCAAGTGAGGGTAATGCCACATTATTAGGGGCTGATGCAGCAGTAGGAATAAGGGTAGGAGAGATTGATACAGGCATGTCGTATATCAACTGACCAGAGGAGTCTCAGGTGGAAGAGTGGGAAAGGTAGAACTGTAAGGTTACGTGGGATTCTGATCAAGGAGTCGTGCAAATTCTTCGTCGCCGACAACAATGGTGGTAGGTAAGGTTGGATCCATGGGTGATAGGACGGAAGGTGGTGAGGGACTAGGTGGGAGTGGTTAACGACTAGCGTGGAATATGAGGGCATTAGTCTGGCTATGAGTCAACACCATGTGAACAAGTGTTGACCTGGTAAGACTGTATTCTGTAGATGACAAAAAATAGTAGAAATAGAGAATAATGGGGTCCTGAAAGGTGAATCTGGTCAATGTCTAGATTTTGAAAATCAAACACAAGCAACTGATGGTCAAGTTGACCGGTGCTAGTTATAGGCAAACTGATGGTTAGGATGACCGATGACGGTTGGGACAACACTGATGATGACAATTTCTGAAACTGTTACGGTCACTGTGGAAGAAACCAGTCTCAAAAAATGAAGTAGGTGATGAGGGTCGTCAATCCTCATCATTAATAATCTCGATCCGGGTTAGTGTTCGAAGGTTGTATGCATTAAGAGAAAAAGATCTTAGAAAGTAAATACTTTAAACACAAACTAAACTTGCATAAAATAAATCACACTTGTAGAAATTGAAAGCCACACTTTCAGAAATTAATGCACACTTGCAGAAATAAAGTTTGCATAAAATAAATCACACTTGCATGAAGGAAATCAAACTTGCAGGAATTTAAACACACTTGCATAAATTGAAATTGCTTGAATTGGAAATAAACATAATTAAACGAAACACCTGCAGGTTCACAACAAACTGAATTTTCACAATACAAAAATAAAAACAATACAACAAAATGAATTACAGACAAATGAATAAACATAAACATAAATACACAGATCCATCTTCCTTGAAATAGTGCCAACTCATTCCTTGGAAGAGGATTTAAATCATACTTTCGAGTTTTAAAACTACAGAATATTTAAGAGGAAAGAACAGATCTTTATTTCTTGGGAGAAAGAAAAAATTACATATCTTAGTGTGGAAGGTTGCATTTATAATTCATGCATCCAACCAACTCCTTATTTTAGGAAATACAATCTGATCTTATCTTTATTCCAATCCTAACAACTAAGATCTTCATCTCCACAAAATATGGAGAGAGATATATTATTGGAGTCAAATCTTATCTTGCTTATTTTAGGAAGATTTGCTTCCAAATCTTCTCCTTGCTTTTTGGTAATAAGAATCATAATGATTTTATTCTTCTACATTATTGGAAGGAGGGTTTTCCTCAAAATATGATTTTGACCAAATACCTTTCCCAGATTTTCCATTTGACTTTGCTATTTTTTATTGTGGAACTTTTGACGCTTGTCTGATACGCTTTTTCCTTGGAATGCAGTTCACTAAAAGTTAGATTTATCTTGATTGGTAAAACCTGTAGCAAATCTGAATAAGGTTTTTGTTAAAAATATTTCTATGAACAAAAACCTCTCTCATATTTTCTATTTGAATTTTCTGTTTCTATTTATGGAACTGTTAGTGCTCGTCTGATACATGTTTCCTCGAATTGCAGCTCACTAAAAATTAGATCTCTCTTCATTGGTAAAACATGTAACAAATATGAATGAGGTTTTTGTTAAAAACATTGCTATGAACAAAAACCTCTCATATTTTCCATTTGAATTTTATGTTTCTGTTTATGGAACTTTTAGTGCTCATCTGATACACTTTTTCTCGGATTGCAGCTCACTAAATGTTAGATCTCTTTTCATTGGTAAAACCTGTAGCAAATCTGAATGAGGTTTTTGTTTAAAAAATTACTATGAAAAAAACCTCTCTCATATTTCCCATTGGAATCTCTAAGTTTTCACAATCCCTCAAAAGTTGTCATTCCGTTGATGCAAGTTTTGGAATTAAAGTTGTCATTCCTTTTATGTAAGTTCCAGAACTAAACTACTGTAAGTTGAGGGAACTAAATCTGATTTTTCCACGAATTGAAAGTTCTGGAACTAACTATCATTCAATTGATACAAGTTCTGAAACTAAATCTGTGAGTTTCGGAACTAAACCTGTGAGTTTCGGAACTAAACCTGCGAGTTCTGAAACTAACTCTGTGAGTTCCGCAGCTAACTTAAAACAACTATAACTTTTACATGCAACCTCGGATTGAGATAATTCTTGTTTTGAACTTACATAATTTTTCGAGAGGAATCTGAATATGAAATCAAATTTGATTTTAAATGTAGTATTCATGATCAATTCCATTTTCCCCAATACTAGCATTATTTTTCCTTTATGGTCTGCATACACAAGACTTTGCATCTTTTCCCAAATAATCAATAGGATTAGTCAACAAGATAGATAACAAAAGATTTCTAAAGAATGAACAAGATATATATCATATACTCTATCTTAAGCAAACTATAAGTTCCTAGATTACATTTAAATCCACTTTCAAAGGTAACTTGGAAGGACAAAATAATAGTAATTTATGGCCAATTTATGGCCTCATTAGTAGGAATGTTGGATTTGTACGGGTGAAACTGTGTATGACAGTAAATATTAATAGGGGAGAAATATGATGATGCCCTGAGGGCCAGAAACAAAATAAAAGCAGTGATGAAAGCTATTCTAGGTAAAGTAACTTAGAAAGCCAGAAATTGACATCGGTTAGGGTTTAACTGACCGGTCGACGGAACTGCGACGGTCATTGACCAATGTCCGTGACTGTGAAATTAGAAAGAAATGAAGAAAATTGGATTTGTGAATTAAATTAAGTGAAGAATCAAACTCATAAGCCTAAGAATGAGAAGATGGGGCCCTAACACACTCAGAAAAAGTCAGAATACTCCAACTATGATGGTGGAGTGTGCAAGGAAGAAGAAAAATGGAGATTCGTAGTCTCACACCTCAAAACACAAGCCAAGAAGAACGCTAAGAAAAAGCACGATCCTAACAATGATTTTCTTATGTTTGTTTAGCTTATGCTATTTAGGACTGACTGTGTGTATTTAGAACAAAAAAATTTGGTTGGGAAGGTGTCCTATGAAGAAGGATATCTAAAAGGAGAGGTTTCAGGTATGTTATGGCGGGGGCGGGCCGTCCTCTGAGATGATGACTCGACAGAGGCAAAGAGCTGGGGAGTACCTGCCAACCGGATCATGTGATCACTGACAGATGTTCCTGGGTAAGATGTTGTTTAAGAAAGATGTGTATATTTGATTTTGTGCAAGTTTGGTAAGACACACAGAGAGAGAAAAATGTGCTTTCTACGATTCTTTGTGTCAACCATCAGCTGGGCATGACTTCCAGCATATAGGTTGCCCTTAGTTTTAATGTGAGCTAATAATGCAACAAATCAGAATGCAATGCAAGTGTTTTAAACCGAAATCGAAGTGTGATATTTGATGTAGCAAGAGATGAACAGGAAGAGGGATGCTCTTTCACTAATGCAATGCAAAAGAAAGGAAGATGTGTTCTTTTTAAAGCACCAAAAACACGATTGTTTTTAGACAATAGAAAGAAGGAGAATGATTCCAAAGAAGAAAAATTAATGTGGAAGCTTTTCGAAGGGAAACAAACACAAAAATTTCACCTAGGAATGAATAAATGCAAAAGAACCCCTGATGGGTCCCACCAGGCGTGCCAAAATGTTTCACCATTTTCTTTACCTTTTCGAAATGACGAAATAGATAAGGGTAAGGGCCAAGGAGGAATACCTATTAAATGTTGGTCGGTTGATGGTTGTTGCACATGTTCTGACTTCTTGATCCACAACTGAATGTGAGAGCTTCCTTTTGGCTAGGAGGAACTACCTGTAATAGAAAACAAGACCACAAAAGATAGTTAAATGATATATGACAGTGGACTGCCTAGCGTATGCTAGTTCCAGGAAGTGTGATACTTCCTAGATGGTTGTCAATCCACTGTTTAAAACAAGTTAATGTGAGAAATAAACAAAGTCCTACTGTAGTTGATATGATTTAGGTATCTCATTCAAATACAATAAGCAAATCCAATCACAACAGGTTAGGCTATAGTTGGATTTGAGAGGTGAGGTGTCTGTCAAGGTACTGGGACTAGTCAGGGTCAGATTCTGGGTTATTTAGGTCAACTGGTAGGGTGATTGTTGGGTCTGTTCTTGGTCAAGGTGTAAAACACAGAGACCGACATCAGCTAAATGTGACCGATGCCGGTTTAGGTAGAACCGACGACGGTTGTGGATAACCGGTGTCAGTATGGTCGAGGTAAAAGAAACTCAAAATAGATTAAATGGTAGGGGTGATTTGAGGTCAAATAAAGTTTGGGTGAGTGAATGGGGAGGTCTGTAGAGATCTTAGGTATGCTCAGAAGTATACAACAGGCGAGGATAGGTGATTTGGTGATATGGGTGAAGGGATTTTTGAGTTCACAGACATCTGGGTGATGAAGCAATAAGCATGCAAAAAATAGATTAATAATAGGAGTAATAAAGATTACTAACTGAAATAAACCATATTGGTTAGGGCCATACTTAATGTGTTAAGGATCTGATGGCTGAGTGGTGGAGGTGGTTGATCGGAGAATATGTGTATGGTCCTGTAGTGGTGCTTTTCCGGAGTGCTCCCGTGAATGCAATGGCTCTATGATTGATCCTGGTGATGGCTCTGGATGTTTGGATGCGCAAAAGGATGCTTGTTTCGCTTGCATGCAACTCTGATCTCTTTCCTTGCTCTCAAAATGTGCCAACCTCGAAATAAGGTTACCAAAGGGAATAAAAGGTAACCGACAATGGTTATGGGTTGACCAACGTTGGTTCAAGGGTGACCGACGTCGGTTAGGGTGAGATTCCCTAGGTTTAATAAAAATAGGAGATCATGGCAATGATTTCTGCCAGATCTCTCTATTCATCTGGGAAAGAGCAGGAGTTACCTTTTCTTATGCGGGAATGTGGTTAGAGGGGATGTAGGCTTTGATTTTTAGGGTTTAGTTAGGTCTTAGTTAGTTATGGCAACATACTAAGAATAGACTTAGGGTGAGGTGGCTAGGTGAGGTGTCTAGGTGAGGTGGTGGGATGGGAATTATCTTAATTAGGATAATTAAATAATAAATATTGTGAGGACATGGATTAATTTAATTAAACTAATTAATATTCGTGTGGGGTGCAAGGGGCCATGGTTAGGTGAGTGTGTTCAAGTTGATTATTTAACGAGGGGTCAAGAAGAGTGTGAACCAATTTTGGTGTCTATAGGTGGAATCAGGAAATTACCTTCCTCCGCTACAACGTTGGAACTATTTATCAACTTTTGAGCCCAGTCTTGCCTACCATTACCAAACTCAATGCCCATTGGGGTCTGCTTCTACGCATTCCACCCGGCTTCATCGGCTTTCCCGTGTTTGGAATTCTCTTATGGAGCCTAAAGTTAATCATTTACTGTGGTGCCTATTTATCAGGGTCTGCCTATCAAAGAACGTCTTAGTCACATTGGCATCCCTAATCCTAAATGCCCCTTCTGTTCCAAACCTGAATCTTTTCAACATTTATTTTGGACTTGCCCCCATGCTCAAACTGTTTGGAATCAGATTCATTCTTTTTTCCAACCCTACCATTATGAATTCTTTCTCTATCGCCTGGCTTTGTTTGGTGATTTCAGTCCTTGGCCACATTATATTGATACTCTATGGCAATTGTCTAGAGCTTGTATTTTGTCTCATATTTGGAAAGCTCAAAATGTTTTGTTATTTCAGAATGATCAATATGTTGCTTTCTTTTCCACTAATGACCAAGTGGTTATCTTGTCTACTGTGCGCATACAGATTCAAGATCAAGCTGAAAAGTTCACCCCAAAGTTCGCTCATCTTCAGGAGTTGCTTGCACATTGAGGGAGTACGCCTTGCACGATGAGTCGCCCCCTCGGATTCCTTGCTACAACCACCTCGGCCATCTCCGCCTCAGTGACCGCCACAATGCAAGACTGCATTGCAAAAGACGCTCTCGCAGCCATCGCTTTGCCTCTCTTCGAGGTTGCCATTCAGCTCCATCCTCCTCTGGACTGGGTTGGAGCCCTCCTCCGAGGGGGAAGGGCATTGTTAGTTCTCCGCGGTGGGGCTCTCTGCCGCCTGACATGAAGACTATGGTTGGATCTCCGCCCCCTAGTTGGGGCATTATTGTTCCATTACAGATGCAGATGCACGACCATGATAGTTGGCAGGTGGATCCTCCCTCAAGCGAGCCGAACAGTGGAGTGTTTATCCCTCCCCGGAATGACCCTCCTCCTTCTCTCGGAGCAGCAACTTGTGCCTAGTTTGTTTTGTGTTAATGTAATTTTGCTCTTTGGTTACCCTTTGGGCGTTTTGTTGTTAGCCTACGTGGCGTTTTGTGGGACCGTGGGTTTTGCTAGTCGCCCCTATCTTTTGTAGAGTCACCATTTGAGGATATAAATAATATTAGGGCAGTTCCAATAATAAGAACGAAAATGGGCTTATTTATTTATTTTAATTGTAGTTGGGAACACTACATAGGAGTATTTTTCTATGTGATTGGTTCAAAATATTCATCTACGGTGAAATTTCAAAATACCCAATCTTAGAACATTCATAAGCATATTCTTCAATTTTTGATTAAAAAAAATCTTTTGCAATTCATCAAACTTCATTTGGTCTTGCATATTGCATTCCGGATACTGGTGGATCAGTTCACTTTGGAAATCCTTCAAGGTGCTCGCTATGAATTTTATTTATGTTCTTATTATTCAATTGATGAATGCCTTCATTCCAATTTTCTTCTTCAAGCAAAGGAGTTCAAATCATTGGCCAACTTCTCAAAGATAATGGTATCAGAATGTATAAAGGTGCTGGAAGGATCATAAGGCATTTATCCTTCATTTAGGGTATCACTTGATCTTCCCTGACATGTTTGGGAAGTCAGCTTCCACTCCAATGACGAATGGTTCTTAGCAGTTTTTTCCACAATTACAATGGTTAAACTGACTTCATAGTATGCCAAACTAACTGATCAGGAAGCCATTAATGCATTCATTTTGACAGAACCTTTTCTAATCCCATTCGCATGTAGGAGATGAGTAAGTTGATCCTCTACATGTTATAAATGGTATATCAGAGATAAGGCCTTTTCATTCTCACATGATAATAAGTGGGCATCAAACAGATACATTTTTATTCAATTGTCTCATTAATAAGTATGCCAAAAGTGGGATTGTAGAAGATGCACGACAAGTGTTTGAAAAAATGCCCGAACGAGATGTAGTTTCATGGAACTCTATGATTACAGGATATCTTCGTTGTGGGTATGCTGCAGAGGCACTGCAATTATTTTGTAAAATGCAGAGGGATGTAGTAGAACCATCTCAGTCCACCTTTGTCAACCTCCTGGTTGCATGTGCTAACATGGAAGCTTTGAAATATGGTAAGGAGTTGCATAGCCACATTGTGAAATTTGGATTCGGAGTAGATATTTGTGTCGAGAATACCCTTATTAAAGCCTATGCTAAATGCGGGAGTATCGAGGATGCATTCCGAGTATTTGACAAAATGCCTGAGCGAGACGATATTTCGTGGCAATCCATGCTTGCAGGATTTGTACATAACGGGTGTGTCGAGGAAAGCCTGAAGTTAGTTGGGCAGATTGTAAGAGCTGGTGTGAACACGAATGAGTTTGGTTTTTCTGGTGTCTTTAGTGCTTGTGGGGATCCGGAATTTGGGGAGCAGGGTAAGCAGATTCATGCTTATGTTTTCAAAATCGGTTTCACTGAGGATGTTTCAGTAAGGAATGCTCTTATTAGCATGTATGGCAAGAACAAGAGCATGGAGGATGCAAGTAGAGTGTTTGATGAATCATGTAGCCGAGATGTTGTGTCTTGGAACTCAATGATTGCAGGATATGCACACAATGGGCATGCTGATGTTGGTTTGAAGATCTTTTTCAAGATGCAACTGGCAGGTTTGAAGCCAAATCAGTCCACAATTGCCAGTTTTGTCACATCATGTGCTGGTATTACATGTTTTGAAAAGGCCAGACAAGTCCACGCGCAGATAAAGAAACTTACAGATGATTTGGGTATTTTAGCAGACAATGCTGTATTGAGCATGTATGTTAGGTGTGGCAGCATAGACTATGCACATGATGTGTTTGAGAAAATGCTGGAAAAGAATTTAATTTCCTGGAATACCATGATCGCAGGATTTTCCCAAAATGGGTATGGAAAGGAAGCTCTGTATCTTCTCAATGAAATGCAGCGGGAAGGCCTTAAGGTAAACCACGTTACAATTTCTTGTGCCCTCAGCGCATGTTCGAGTCTGGTATCTCTTGAGCTCGGCAAAGAGTTGCATTCTGCTATAGTGAAAACTGGACTAGAGACGCATATTTCTGTAGAAAATGCCCTACTTATCATGTATGAAAACTGTGGAAAAGTAGATGACGCATTCAGAGTTTTCGCCAAAATGCCTGAACGAGATATTGTCTCATGGAATATGATGATTGCAGGATATGCCCAAAATGGTCACAGCAAGGCAGGCTTAGATCTCTTGTCGAAAATGCAACAAGCTGGCGTAACCTTCAACCAGTTCACCTTGGCCATTGTTCTCAGTGCATGCTCAGCTCCGGAAGACTTGGTAAAAGGCCAACAGGTACATGCCCACATACTCAAATGCGGATTTGAATTTGATGTTGCTTTGATGAATGCCCTTGTTACCATGTACAACAAGACTGGGAGTGTAAGAGAGGCATATAAACTGTTCACAGACATGATTATTCAAGATGCAATTTCTTGGAGCGCAATGATTGCAGGATTGTGTCAGTATGGATACAGTGAAAAGGCATTGGAGCTATCTTGTCAAATGCATCTTGCAGGTATCAAGATGCATCAGATGACTTTTGCTAGTGTTCTCAGGGCATGTGCCAAACTAGCAGCTCTAGAACAGGGGAAGCAGTTTCATGCCCAGATCATTAGGAATGGAATAGAGCCAGATATTTCTGTGGGTAATGCTGTGGTTACCATGTATGCTAAATGTGCAAGTATAGAGGATGCATGCAGAGTCTTTGAAAAAATGGCTAAACAAGATATTGTCTCATGGAATGCAATGATTGCAGGTTTCGCACATCATGGACATGGTAAAAAAGCCCTTGAGCTGTTTGAAAAAATGCAATTGGCAGGAATAAAGCCAGATCATATCACCTATGTAAGTGTTCTATCTGCATGTAGCCACGTGGGCCTGGTAGAAAAAGGTCATCACTACTTTGATTCCATGGGGAGAGATCATGGCATCATACCAAGAGAGGAGCACTACTCTTGCATGGTTGACCTTCTTGCCCGAGCTGGCCAGTTCGTTGATGCAGAGTTGTTCATTAACAAAATACCATTTGAACCTGGCTCTTTGGTGTGGCGTACCTTGCTTGGCGCTTGCAGACTCCATGTTAATGTGGAGCTGGGAAAAAGTGTTGCAGAATGTCTACTTAACTTGGAACCACAAGACACAGCAACATATGTACTCCTGTCAAATATCTATGCCTCTGCTGGCAGATGGGACGATAGAGCAAATGTAAGGAAAACGATGAAAGACAGGAGGGTGATTAAGGAGCCAGCCTGCAGCTGGATTCAGGTGAAGAATGGGATACATGCATTTGTTGCAGGAGACAGATTGCTTCCAGAAACAGAGCAGATCTATGTAGAGCTATGCTAGCCTGAATGTAGAAAAAGATTATTTGAGTAGCAGTAAACTTGCTCTGCAGGATATTCATAGGAGCTATCGTTATGCTACCATAGTCAGAAGCTTGAGATTACTTTATGGCTTATTAACATAATCTCTGGAACACTTTTTTTTAATAATTGAAAACCTTCGTTTGTGTGGTGAGTGACACTGTCATCAAGTTCATCTCAAGATTGTCAGGTCGGAATATGTTCTGCTAGATGCCAGGAATATGTTCTGTCAGATGCCACTGCTTCCATCATCCTCAGAATGATCTGTCTTTGTGTGAGACTTGTTGACGGTGGTGTAAAATGAGACATCTTTCTTGTGCTTAGCTTATGGACACACAAGAATCACATGCAATTACTCTTGTGGTGTAAGTGGGAGCTGGGTAATATTTCTCTTTGTCCCATCTCGTACTAAGGTATTTTCATTGATGTCCACTTGCTATGAATGCATAAAAAGCTATACACTATTTATGTTAGAGCAAAGTTTAGGTGGAAGTCGCTTAAAATGAGGGCATGGCTTTTCTGATCAATAGGTTTTGCATGAGGCGAGATATTCAGAGTGTTCACCATTTCTTTACTCGGGATGGCAGGTTGTGAGGTGGGTTTCTCTTTCATTGTGCTTGCTTTGGTTTGAAGTCAAAGTTATCTGCTCGTTATGTAAAATTGATATTCTGAAGAACTTATGTGTGGATTTGGTGTCTACATCCAGGCAAAATCCTTTGCAGAAGAGTCATTTCATTGGCTGTCTTTAACCTGTGTGTTTTAAGAAAGCATTCAGAGCTTGCTTGCTCGATCTGGTGGCTGAATTGGAGATATTGTTCAAACAACAGGTATGGTATTGATAAATCTATTTTGACACATGACTTCTGTTCAACATCTTCATTAATCTGGAAGTACGCTTTTTTGTTAAGAATTCCGGCATTGGAACAACACTTTTGTGCTGAATGCTATTTTCCTTTTTTCCCAGTCCTGTTATTGTCATCTGCAAGTTCATTGAGAATGTAAAATTCGAAACTGAACAGGGTCGCAGAATATATATTTTTTATGGCTCTGCCTCAAGTCAGCTTGTTTAAAATGCTATGAGTTGTTCCGTTCATCTTGCAGAAGTTGGTTTATGATAACCTAGCCTGTGAAACAGGTTAATCTCCGGCAAGGGAAGGCATGTTTGTTTGAAGTGGCTTTCATTGAAAGTTCGAGGAAAGCCATTGGAAAGCCATCGAACTGGTGACATAGATGAACTATTATTATTCTCTCTATTTATTGCAAGGATTACACCCACTCCAAGCTTATCACATTATGGAAGGGATAAACCATTGTTTTTGTGCAAGTTGAAGTTTTGTGAAGTAGAACTGTTAGCAATTTTCTGCAAGATAACTTGTTTCAAAGGAGATATTTTTAGCACTTTGTTCAAATCTAAGGGTAGATCTGGTACCTGTAAGGAAATTCACAATTGATTGCATTGGATCTAAAGAGCCTGCAGTTGTTCTCTGAAAATCTCTCTAAAGTAACATATTCTTATACCCTTTTAGCAGTAAAGCAAGCAAGCTGTTTGTAAGGCATTTTTTAAGTATTCTCCATGGACTGGAGTAACTTCCATGCACTAACACTGTGGGAGACTATGGAGTTTGTCCTTCTCATCAGTTCTGCTTTGACTACATCCTATCTTTTGCAATCAGTGTATTATTTGGGCACATCTTGAGTTCAGTATTCCTCCACATTGAATCTTTGTCAGTGGAGCTTTGTTATTTTCTAGATGGAGAAATGCAAGAACGCAAAAAGGGGACACCTAAAAGTACCTCTAAAATTTTAGAAATTATATTTGAATAGGAAAATATCACGGGGATGAGGATGTGGGACCAAGGGACGGGAATGCTTAGCAACCTGAAATTGTCTTTACTAGCAAGGGAGGTCTATGCAACCTGTTTCTGACCACTGCACTTGAGAAAGCATCAATTAGAGTGGAAATATATTTGCTGGGATCCTGGATTTGCAGAAACCCAGACAAGTATACAGGAAATTAATAGACAGCCACAACAAAATAGGTAAAACTTATGACTTTGAAAAGGTGAAAGCATAGAACAGAACGGAGAAAAAGGCTTGTAAGAAATGAGATATTTTTGTGTACCAAGAACTCTCTAAGAATTGGCTTCACTTGATGAGTGAGCGAGTGCACTGCCAGACTATAGAAATTAATTTTGTTTCCCATTAAGTTATGGCGGTGGTGAATAAGTTCCAAGGCATTTGGGCAGACTAGAGGAGGCTCTTGATTTAATGATCGCGAGTAATTAACTTTGTAGTTGAAAGGTCTGGCAAGCACAGTCAGGAATCACTGACATCCTTTGCATCTACAGTCCATGGTCTATTACACCACAAGGCTGTGGGAAATAAAGATATTTATGTAGGTAAGCATTCTGCATTGGCATGCAATGGGGAATCATGGCCTTTCACCACTTTATGTTTCTGTAATCGAGTTTCCTCCTCACAAGCTTTGGGCCATATTGCTTAAGCTGTTGAAGATTGTAGCTGAGCCACACCTCTTGATCTGAACTATTGCAAATCAATTTCATGGAGGGCCCCTTTGCATGAGATGGTGCTTGATTATGAACAAGTATCTAATGATTACACAGGCTTATTACACTTCTGGAGAGGCAGCAACAAGGCAAAGGAGGCCAATTTTTAGGATTAGGTATCTCAAGTAATGGTACACAAGATCTCTGACAAGTTCGTGATGGACTTACCAAAGCAGCAGAAGAAAAAAGAACATCCTTTGGATCATTACTTGATCTTGGGTGTTGAGTCTTCTAGTACCGGTGCTGAGATCAAGAAGGATTATCGAAAAGCAGCCCTTAGACACCATCTTGATAAGGCTGGACATATTTTAGTTTGAACTGATAGTGGAGATGATAACCTTTGGAGGATATTAGGAAGGTGCTCGGAGAAGGAAGCATGTAGAAAAGGGGGAGAGAAGCAAATCTTCAATGAGAAGAAGCGCAGACAATGTGAAGAAGCGAAAATAATAATACCATGGAATGTGTACACATGCGCCAAGTTAACACAATTTTTGCACTTTAAATATATAATTTCTTGCATTGTTGTGGGCACTGTTGTGGTAAAGCTTTACAAAGGAATGTGTGTGCATTGAGGAAGTATTTTGAGTGTGTTGGTCCCATTATTGAGTTTTCATAATGTGCCCTAGTGTTTCATGTCCATTTTTGCTCAGAAACGTTTTATTGTTCGGTTTGGTGATCTGCAATTCATTTCTCCCAGTTGAATGCTTCGAAGGTGCCCAAGAATGTGTTGTTGTGCCCTAATTTGAAACAATTATGCAAGTTTCCCCCTTTTTGTGCCCTAGCTTTTTCAATGGTTGGGCTGTGTTTTTTTTGCTTTGTCAAATCATGTTAAAACTCAAAATTGATCAAATCCGAGTTGTTTACAATTAAAATCCCAATCCCTAGGTCGAAAACAACGTCAAATCATGTTTCAATTGATTTAAAACCAAGAAATTTGTCATCCTTGTTAAAAAATTTGATTTCTAGGGCATCCTCTATATTTTTGACGTTTTGACGGTCAGACGGGTGTCATCCTGCCCGTCAAATTCATCATCGCAAACATTATTGCAACGTGGCGGGTTCCTATTGGCTGAGGGGTGGTCGGGAAATGTTTTCTAACTTGTCATTTTTGAAACTTTTGGCTAAATGACACATTTTGACCCATTGCTCGCTTTCTACAATGAGTGCCTACATGGCACATTGTGATTGGTCAGAGGATCGGTGGGTTGTCCTTAAGTGCCTTCATTTTGTAAAATTTACCAAAGTCACATTTTGGCCCGAAGGCCCGCGAATGGGAAGAGGACACGTTTCGGGTGGCAGGAGGAGTTTGAAGTTTTTATGTTTTTCAGCTCAAAGTTTCAAGGGAAAATTTGAGCCTGAAGCTCCTCAACGAATCAGTAGGTGGACACGTGTCCAAGAAAGTCAGCTTGGGAGGGCGGGGGTTTTGATGATTTTGAAGTTTTTTAATTTCAAATGGTTTAAAGATCAAAATTTGAGCCGAGGCTCCGCAACCAATAGCAGAAAGTGGACACGTGTCCAAGAAAGCCAAAAGGTGGGGCAGCGGGTTTTGTGATGATTTTGAAGTTTTTAACTTCAAATGGTATAATGTCAAATTTTGGGCCGAAGCTCTGCGACCAATAAGAAAAGGACACGTGTCCCAAAAGTAGAAATGGGGACAAGGGCCCGGGGAGAATTTTGAAATTTTGCAAATTTGGCAGGGAGGTCCGAAGGAAGAATTGGAAGCTTGGACCCATGCAAATGGGAGATGCCACGTGGCGAGGAAGAGAGCGGGTGTTCAAGCCCGCGGAGAATTTTGAGAAAAATTTCCTTTTTTCAAAAAAGGAGCAAAATGGATAGAATTGGCCCGCAATTTCAAAGGGGCCCACATATGGACACGTGGCAGGCCCAGGAGGCAAGCGGGGAAATTTTGCAAAATTTTCCAAAATTCAAAAAGGTCGCAAATGCATTTTTAAAAGATGGGGCCCTGATCCAATCGTGTTTTGACACGTGTTCCACCTTACCCAGAGTCAAAAAAGGGTATTTTTTTTAGCTTATTCGTGGATCTCATCTGCCACACGGAGGGCAGGCATTTAACGTCGATACAAAATCAATGGCTACTGTACATTCTTCCTTTTGGCCGCCATGGGAGCTCCAAGAAGCTTGGATTCATCATTTCTTCATCAAATTTCATCGAACCTTATATGATTTTGCATCGTCTCGGCCTTTTGAGTGCAATGGCACCGTTTTCATGACCTAATTCGGTGATCTATGGTGTTTTTGATGAAATTTCTACTCGGGCCCGATAAAAAACGTGAAAAGTGAAAATCAAAGGTTGCAGAGGTGAAAAATGAGGTAAAAAGGTGAAAAATGATTGATAAAACATGCTGGCATGCCTGAATGATAAAAACCTGACCCTGGGATGGATAATGATCCAAATTTTGTAATGATTTAAATTTTTGTGCACACCTGGCACTTGCGAGTTGTTTTTCTGTTTGTTGTCCCTTTCTGCAAATCATGAAGTTTTTGTAACAAATTTGATCCCATAAGCATATTCTTTGCTTGGGAAGCAAGACTCCAAGCTGGCATAGAGTATATATCATATTTTTGGAGAATTTGAAAGAGGAGAGAATTTAGAATTTCATGGAAAAACTTGAAGAAGCCCATTTCTCTGAGAAAACCGCTTGAGAGCCATTTTCAATTCTATTTTGCATCAGATTTTATCATGTTGAGTTGGTTTCAAGTTGTAAAGCCATCAACAAGCTCTGAGATTGTTCTCATGACATTCCCCTGCTGATATATTTGATCATTTTTGGATTATTTAGTGTCATCTCTTAGAAAAACTTGTATATGCTTATGTTTCAGAATGATTTCAATTTGTGTTTCTTGCTCATGTTGCAATCTTGTGTTTGGGATCTCTCTTGATCATACATGGTCTCATTTCTTGTTGATGGTTTGATGACATCTGCAATCTTATATTCAGAAGAGCTTTCATCTGATAAAAGATAAACAAATTTAAAATCATTTAACTGTCCTTGAATCTTGAGATTATTTGTAAACCTTTGGGTGCACCTTAGGTCATGATAAGATAGGGATTTCTGGATACTTTGTTGGTATATTTGCTTCAAGCTTTTGTAGCAGGTTGTCAAAGATTGTGTGGAAGAGTGCAGATCTGGGTCTCCATTTGTGCACATATCCTGGTTGAAGGAGTATTTTAAACCTTTTGAAGCATTCCTACTGTTTAAGTGTTACAAATTTCTTGCAAAGGTCCTCAAAGAGTTTGGTAATCTCTGGTTGGTCTTGTCTAACATCTCCCAACAAAATTTCATTCAGAATAACTAACCCTACCCTGTACTACCCCTGCATTGCATTGTGTGTTAACAAGAGAATACAATCCATTTACAAACATGCACAAAGCAAATCAGGATAATACTATGTCTCTAGCAGCCTCAACCTTGTTTTGAAAACATTTCCATCATTTAATAGTGACAACTCTTTTGAGTTTGAATAATGGAGAATTGATCATGTTTTCCCAAGGCCCCTTCCATACAATATGCAAAATACAAGGATATCCACACCTCCTTCACCAAACAAAGGCTGCAATATAGGTTCTCTTGCCTTGGTTGATAGGCACAACCTAAAATAGTGAGGATCAGATCAAAATCCTTCTGAGGTGCTACCCACTCCTTCAAAATCTTGAGTCCTAACAAGTCAGATAGATGTCTCCCCGGCTACAAATGACATACAAATCATTTATCTGCCTCTGAGTGTCTTGTGCAAATCCATGATGTTGCTTGAGTTGTGAAGGAGATTAAGTTTGGGTACCACCTCCATTTTGGAGGTAAGATGGGGTATGCATTATATATCGCCAAAATGTGGATAGGTTGCCATGAAACAACATGTTGCCATTTTGGAGATTAAATCATAGTTCCATATAGTCTTGGAATGGGGGGATTGTCTCAAGTATGGGGGCGGGGGGAGAGCGTGGGGAGGGGGAACTCTGGCCCTAGGTTTGGGGATGTGAGTGCAAATATATATAGTACTTATTGAACAATGAACATGTTGAATATTAATATATTAATATTTATATTATAACTAATATTCAAAATAATGATTACATTCAAAATTCAAAGACAAATTGCCAATGGCCCAATGCCTCTAATCAATAATTAACCAACCCTACCTGTGCGACATCATCATCCCCCATGTGCGACATCCCATCAAGTTGTTGGACTCTCCTTGCATGTAACTGTGTTGCGGTCAATGAGACACAAGGTGCTATGTACAACTACAAGCTTCTTTGCCTCCTAGAGGTAAGCCTGCTACTCTTAATACAATGGATGAAGCTATAAGTAGACTAGTTCCTCTCAACAACAAAAATACTAGAAACCCGAGATAACAAACATATTCTCAAGGGTTGTATGCATGTGTTGAAACTTAGGACAACTTACCTTAAAGACTTTAGGGCTTGATGAATGTACTAAAACTTGAATGCTTGATCAATGAAGATGACACTTGCTCTTCATCTTGTTGTTGCTCTCCCCCCTGCTAATGCTCTTCCTCTTGTAGTTGTAATGTCTCTTTTTAAGAATTAATTTGCTTTGAATACCTGAAGCCTATTTTTATTATTTTTTGTAGGCTAAGGGGAAATCAAAAGAGGAAAATAAATTAATTTAAGTGTTCCAAAGGCATTTTTATATTTTAATTGGAAAAAGGACATTACATTTTAATCCAAAAAGCATTCATCTAATAAAATAATAATAGAAGGTTGACTTCTATTATTGGGCACCAAAGTTAGAACTAATAAATCAAATAAATAAAGAGGCGCCAAAAAGAAGGTTACATGAGTACCAAAGTCTTAATTTTAGGATGGGAGTTGGATGTAGTGTTTTTAAATTTGTTTAATCCTTTTTTTAGGATGGACCACCAACATGGGGTAGGCATTATATTATTTTTAATTGTCTTAAAGCATGCATGTATTTCATCAACAAAGGGATGGCGCCCATTTTAGAGAGGGATAGAAGTTATAAAAGCAGATTTGGGGTTTGTTATTGACACATTCAGAAATTATCAATTGTTTTCTTTGCTGCTAAGAGCTCCTGCTTTTGCTTCTGTAATAGAGGATGAAAACCCTCCTTTACACATAGATTTGAGGACGGAATCCCTCACTTCTCAGTTGGGCAATTCCATTTCAGGGGTTGCAGTGACACTTTAGGGTGCAAGTGTCCCGTCAGTTCAGCTCCAAAGAATTGTATTAAGACACTGGTGTTTTTATTGTAGTTGGTTCGTCTTCAATAAATAAAAGACTAATTTTTGCCCATTATGGTTCATTGTTTTTATATTAAAAAATCAAATTATCTGTGTTGTCATAAAAGATAATTTTTTATACTAATGCCCTAGGGTTTTGACAGAAATATCCAAATTTATTTAAATTATTTTCAAGGATATTATAGTGGTATCAGAGCAAATTTCCTCCCACCCATGTGGAAGTGGAAAAATTTTTTTAAAAATTGTAGCTTTGAACTTCATGCAGGGTAGTGACAAGAGAAGCCAGGTACCGACAAAGGGAGAAAAAGAAAGTTTTAAAACAACTAGAGGAATGATTAAGGCAACAAGATCCAGAGGTTGTTTTTGAGGAAAAGACGAACAATATTCTCGCCATCTTGTGGATTAGATAGAGAAGGAATCCATGACCATGTTTATTCAAGCAAAGTCCTTACAGTGGGAAGAAACTATAGATCCCATTCAAGAGTTGTTAGTAAAAATAGAAAAATACAAACTTGAGGCCCCCAAAATCCTTGACCAATATCAAGGGATGCCTGATTATCTTAAATATGAAGTTTCCTTTGATGATTACTTAGAGTTACTCAAAATGAGGAATCCAAATAAAAAAGGGTTGTGTGAATACATAAGAGGGTTGAAGAAGAAAGAAGAACAATTAGTGTTGCAAGAAATTGAGAGGAAGCAACCCATGAAGGAATCCATCATACAAGAGGAAGTTGAAAAAGTTCTTATTCAAGAAGCACCCATCAATCTCCTAAAGATAGTGTTCATGCCATATGAAGGGGATTTGCAGAATAGTTGTAAAAATAAAAGTGAGGAAGTCAGGGGTGAAAGGACATCACTCGTTAGATGCAACGAGCTCAAGATGGAAGAAAGTGCACGAAATCATGAACAATCCTCCGAATTTCCACAAGGTAAGCCATTGATTGATTTTCATAGTAGTATAATGGATGGATATGCATTAGAGGAGAACATTTGGATTGACACTAATTCGGGAGTCTTGAGTCCTAAAGATGGAGGCAGGGGTTAAATTTGACGACCACTTATGCATATCAAACAATTTTTAAGTGACGACAAATTTCAAGTTTTGCCCTTCAAAAATACAAAATAATTTTATTTTTATAATGTTAATAAAATAAATATAATATTATTCTATATATATTTAACTATTTTAAATATATATTTGTATAATCTACCTATAAATCTATATGGAGGAGAAAATTTGCAAGTCGCATGTGACGGTTTTTTCAAATATTTGCAAGTATTTTATGACTAAAATAGCGAAAAACGTCTAAACAGCCATCAAATTTAACCCCTGGATGGAGGTGTTGAGGGTATTTCAACAATTCCTATTCCGACACAGGAAGGTGAGCACTTTGATTACAACCTAAGGTATAAGAATGTTTCAGATTTGTTGCTCCCTATTATGTCATTTCAAGATAGGGTGAAGGATACAACTTGTAGCATAAAGCATGCATCAGAGGAAAATGACTCAACAGATACTAATGTTGGCATTGAGCTTTTAGGAATAAACTTAGGTTAATTCATCATTTACTAAGTTGTAATGTTAAAGTAATTAAATTTTATTACTTTAACTTAGTTGTTAATTAACTATTATCTACTTGTTGCATCCTTAGATTAGTGGGGGCTATGCTATTGTTAGTTGACTACTTTCTGAATGTTTGAATGTGATTAGTTAGGGGCAATATGCTATTTTTGCATATTTTCCATAGTATATTTGATTCACTTTTCGTGGATGTTATTGTTGTACAATGTTTATAAACATTGCAACTTCTTCATTTGACATGAATGAAAGGTTTCCAAAATATTGTATTTTTAAGATTTGGTATCAGAGCTAGTTAATCCCAACTTTTGTGCTTTGTGAGGATCCCTGAAACCTCTAAGGAGAGTGTGCCGTAAGTTTGAGCTTGGAGGACCCATTGTTGTCCCCCGCCTCTTGGAAGCCCTTGCCTTGCTTCAACACCCCTAGAGTTCTGCACATTGTTGTAGATCTGCACATACTGTTGCAGAATCTGCAGATTATTAAAAATAATTTTTTTATCAGTACTGCTAGGTTTGACAGACTGTTGGAGGTTTTTGCACTACTCTGTAGATCGAGCTCCTGATTTGACCGAGTTAGGGGTCCTCACCGAGCCTTTAGACGAGTTAAGGGTTAAAAGCTTCTAATCTAATTTGTGAGCAAATCCATCACCGAGCGAGTTGTGTAAAGAGCCACACAATCGAGTCTGAGTCCTTTGTTCACTGAGTTGGGCAGAGGGCTTATATAGATTGAGTGTGTTGGGCAAATCAAAGCAAATTGCATCAAAGGTTTGCATTGGCAAGCCATTGCAATGTGTTGTGGATCAATCCATACTCTACATTGAATATTTGTGGTAGAAGGGCAAGCTAATCGGGTTTTGCATTGTTTTATTGTTGATTTCCAAAAGTGAGCATTGTCCACGCAAAGCTCCCCTCCTCCATGCATAGATCCACATATTCCTATGTGGCCAAAGTTGTTGACTCCCTTGCTTTATGTTGAAATGTAAGGTGGCTGAGTCAATCCATAAACAAATCTTCAAAGTGACATGCAACCAATATAGATGATATTTAAAAAAAATATCAAGGCGACTTGCATGTGAAAACGAAGCAAAAACAAAACGACGGCTAAAAAGTCTATGGAAATTTTTAAAAAAGAAAACTGTGGAGAAAAATATAAGGCAGTGGTCAAACACAAAAGAAAATCCCTAAAGAAGCATGCAACACTTCGAAAGCAACCATGTGGGCCTCTATCAAGCTTCTAAGTCACAATTTATAAGGGTAAGCGCTTTGTTTTAATACGAAAACCAGTCAACCTTTTGTTTAAAATAAATATCCCCTTTTTTTATACATATGCGCTTTAGGCGCTTAGGTGGATAGAGGTAGTGCCTTAGAAGGGACATGTCTTAGGTTCAACTCCTCTCCAAAGCAATATTTTTGTTTTACAAACATTTAGAGGCAACTTTAGAGGAACCTGCCAAAGTTAGCAGGAAAAAATCACGAAGACCCATGAACAACCTAGGTTTAGTTAGAAAATTATGGAATAATTTTTTTTTATTAGGAGTTAACGACCAAAGTCACAAGGATAAATAAATTCAACTGATAACTTTTCCCATTATAATGATTACTAATTTCCACAATATAAAACAACAATGTAATAAGTCCACACCTAGCTCAAATCTCCTTAGGGATTAATTTAATCACTGATTACATTGACATTAAGCTAAATATTTCCTAATTAGAATTTTAGGGTTAAGGGACCAGAACAATTAAATACCCAAGGTATTTAATTCCACAAGATCAAAGACAAGAGTAGGGTTTAATTATAGTGAGAAAGGGAATACATATTTAAAATCAACAGAGTAAGGTCTCACTTACCCACTCCCAGAACTTGATTAAGAGTGTCTACAACTAGGTTGCAAGGCAACAACTGCCACTAACAGATTCCAGAACAAAACAAATCCACTAGAATAAACTTTTCTTTTATTACAATTATCAGAGGTCACAAGGTCCAAACTTTAGGGTTAGAAGTTTCAGTTAGGTTCAGGGGGTAATTTATCACCATACCCACTCTCTAACAGGCTAAGAGTTTCAACTTGATTTTTCTCACACTTAAAGCTTCCAAAATTTCCCTAAATCATTCCCATTAGATAGGAAATTTTCTCACCTTTCCGAGTGATATAAATAAGTCCTCCTAACTCCTTCAAGAAACTCAAGATATGGGCAGTGGACTTTAGGGTCAAATTTTCCCCCAAGGGGCATGATGTGCAGGCCCAGGGAAGAAAACCCATTGCCCCAAAGGGGCGGGTTGGTGGAGAGTGCAGGGAGGTTTAGAAACTTTTTCCTTTACGCGGGGGAAAAATTCCATGTTGTGCTCCCATGCGCCTTCGCGGGTCTGCCAGGGGACACGTGTCACTCCACGAGCCAAAGTGGGAAAGGAAGAGAGGGAAGGGAGGTGGTGGTGGGGGAAAAGTTCACCTTTTTTTGGACGCCTCTGCTACGCCGCCAAAGGGGAAAAAGGGGTAGAAGTTAGGGAGGAGTGGGTGGTGCGAGTCTTGGAGGAATCTTACCAGTGCAAGGGCAGGAGTCTACGCGCCATGGGGAGAAAATCCCAAAAAGTGTGGGGCCAAATTTTAAAAATTTCATAGGATAAAAAGTTGCAAGATGGTTCTCCCTCCTCCGCTTTCACCCCAAGCTGCCACGTGGCACCCTCTGGTTGGTTGTGGGCTGACGGGGAGAAAGGTGAAATTTTTTCCAAAATTTTTAGAAGGTCCCAAGGACAAAATAATGCCGTGCCTCCGCCATTGCCCCTTGAGGACATGTGGCGCCCTCTAATTGGTTGCAGGCCGGCGGAGGAAAATTAAAAAAAAATCCCAAACTGAAAATTAAAAAAAAAATTCTAAGGATTTTAACGGGAAATTTTTGGGCCGTGGGCCCGCCAGGGAAAATTTTCCCAAATTTTCCCGCCAAGGCAGGAAAACTTCAAAGTGCCATAACTTTTGCTAGAAAGCTCAGTTTTGGGAAAATGAGGACTTTCTGGAAATCTCTCGATGCCCTCTTTGCACAAGAAACATAAATTTTACATTTTGATGAAGTTTAAGGGGTCAATTTTGCAAAAAGGATCTGCAGGATTTTAAAAAGCCAACTGGTAATTTCCAACTTTCAAATTTGATTAAATTTGATCTCCTCCTTCACTCAACATGTCAACTAGACATGGAGGATTGTTCTAGGAAGGATTTAAAGTGTTTTAGGAAGGTAAATTTACTTGTTTGATTTTCAATTTGTAATTTTCCCACAATTAACAGAAAATGACTGTGAAAGGGATTTGGCTCGTTTTAACAATGTTTAAAATTGTTTTCTTAAGTGTTCTTTGTCAATTGAGTTCCTTGATGTCTTAGCATGCTAAATTATATCAATTCCAAGTTGATTATTAAGTGTAGGTCCGAACTGTACATTTTGATTAAATTTACTTGCCAGTTTTAAATATTCACAAGAGATCAAATCTTCTAAAGAGATCTATCAAATTTTCATCATTCAAGTGTGGAATTTCATTTCTAAACTAATCTAATACATTTCAGTTGTTTATAAACAAACCATTTAATCCAAAGCAAATACTAAATTTCAATTTTATATATTTCAAAAAGAAAAAAGGCAACATAATTCCCTCACGTACATTTTCTTTCTTTTCAAACAACAGATCTAATTCTCAATCATACAATGAAACATTCCAATTCAACACAACAATGCAAATGAGATAATATCTTTCAATCCATTATTAATTCAATTATAAATCTTTACATTCTTTCCATGTTTTGAATGCAATAACACATTTCTATTTCTTTCCAATAACAGAACAAATATAATTTCCTTCACAATTCGAATGTACAACTTTCATAATCAAATTACAACATCATTTCTTCACAAGTATACATATTACAATTTCATCCACATCATAGTGGGAAAGGATTACAATGAAATAAATTTGTTTCTCAAGGGGACTGTCAAAACTACATTTTCCTTTTCTCCAGAACAACAACATGCAAGTTTCCTTTTTCTTCCAATTTGATCACAACAAAAGTGGGGGAAAGGCAACACTCTCCACCCAACCAAGACATCCAATGAAAGGAGAAGCCTTCCTTCATCATTGGCCCCCGAGCCCCAACCAAAATACAATAAGAGGTGTAATTCAACCCATGGCAACAACTGGCTTCCACAACACACAACATTCTTTCAACATGCATACATTTCAATTTTAAAACACAATTCAACACAAAACAACAGTTCACAACTACATTTGAAAACATTCCAAAAAAACTCAGGCTTGATCATGCAAGCCAAAGGAGCAAGGTCTATGGGGGAAGCTACTTATGCCTCCCAATTGGGAATTGGGCATCCACCAGTAACAAACCACCAATAAATTTCATCACACATATCCTTATGCCCCCCATCAAATCCCTCCTTATGCCCCCCACAGATTTCCTTATGCCCCCCACAAAGTAAGAAATGCAAGCTATTTCTTTTCCATGGTGGATCCCAAACCCAAACTCCCTCCACAAAATTCTGATGCCAATGGCATTCCCTTATGCCCCCCCACATGGATTCCCCATAGCCTTCTCCTACACCATCCCTATGGTCAATCTACCCAACCAGCCAACAAATAAATCAAAACATGCACCATTCACACAACACAACAAGAAAATAACAACATAAAAGATGGATTAAACTCCTACCTCTCCATGGTAGCTTTTGTTTCCGAACAACAAGCTTCAAATGCCAAAAACACAGTCCAAAACAACAATCTCCCAAGCATGCAAAGCTTTCTCCAAACATCCTCCAAAAACAAGAGCTCCAACACAAGAAAATGCACCCCCAAAGAAGTTGCAAAATGATTCAACAACCCAAAACAAGCAAAGAGTTTGAATTATATAGAAGAGGGAAGAGAAGAGGATGATGTGGATCCATGTAGGATGCCACATCACACATCCTCAAATTCAAACACAAAAGACAAAATCCATTCTCCCAAGCACAATAAAGAGGTGGGTGAAAATATGACAAGTTACTTGCACACTCCAAAAAGCCCATATCTCAAGGGATAGAAATTAAATAAAATGTAAGAGAGTGCAATCAAAACAAGCAACATGATTAATAAAATGCATTATAAAAGTCTAAAATCACTTCTCCAACCATAAGTATGGTTGGTAAATTAAATTTAGAGGTATGGGACAAGTTTTACTTGTCCCACAAGCCTCCAAAAATAGCCCCCAAGGACAAATTCGAATTTCCATGGAGGTGGAGTGTTTCATACTCCAAAATCTGACTTATACAACTCTTACACACACTTACATATTAAATACAAAGAGCCAACAACTTCCATAATTACTTTCCCATATCCCAATTTGACTTATTTAAATCTTAACCATATGATTTCTCACATTAATCTACCACAACATAATTAAATAAAGAAAGGAACACATCACTAATAAAATACATACAACAATAAATAAAATTTAACCACATTAATAAAATACACAAACCCATGGTCACATATAAAGGAAATCCCCCCCATGGGAATCCCTAACAAAAACAAACACACACACTCAAAACATGTTGCCATGGTGACTTTTTCGAATTCACCTAGAATTCCATTGTGGTTGGTCTCCAATCCCCCGATGTTTGTTGTGATATTTTAACCTGTAAAACACAAATACCTCCTTCGGCCTCGTGGCCATATCAGAACGTCCAAAATGAATATATACTATAATCACAAAATCATCTATACATATGAATCACAACAATCATCAAGGCAATCAACAAATCATTTACAATTTATATCAACAACTATATCATCATCAAATAATTTCCATTTTCTAGGTTTACTCAAAATATCAAATATCACATGTCCGAACAACATCTACAATATAACCATGTCCGACAGCATGTCAACATCTATATAAAATGTCTCCAACAATCATCATGCATCATATATGAATCAGATTCAACAATAATCCAGGATCTGACATCTAACACCATACTAAATCCAAACTATAAGAATGTCCATCATAGAGTCTACAGTATCATGATCAGAATAAAAGTGTCGAAGGGAAGTGGGCGTCAGAAAAACAAAATGTAAACACAATGAATTATAAATGTGCCAAAGTTTAGTTTATTTCATTCTCAAGATGCTGCAGTTGTTGTCGAACCCCACTCATCTATTCACGGGCGCGGAAGAAAACATTGATAGACTCTGTAAATTTTTCAACTTTCCGCTAACCTGCTCGAACAGTGGAAGATTCCTTGCGGAATAGAGCAAAATGCAATGAGTTGGTAAATTATGCCATGTTATAATTTTGAGCTACGTGTCAAGTACAATGAGGTTTTTATTGAGAAGAATAATTGAATTCTTGACATTAGTTCTCAAAATGTTAAGAGCTACTCGTCTTGTTTCTCGAGCACACGTGCCATGGCTGCAAACAGAGGGTTTCAGACATCAGAGTGAAATATTGCTTCGCCAATTCCATATATTGTTGATGCAGAGCTATATTTGTTTAACGTTGACAGTTACCTATATCTCCCTAAGCAATGACAGAGCTCCTATCATTTTATGAGCTCTTTTACGTTCATTGTACCTAGATATACAGTGGAAAAAGCACTTTGCGATGCTCAAGAACAATCGGTCATATGTTTGGTCTGTTAATATTTTGTCCAGAGGCATACTACACCAGTGCTCATGGATCAACACGTGGCTGTGAAGCGGACATAAGCGTGGAGGAGTGAAAAATGTGTCCTTTGATAAGAAATGCCCGGTCTTCGAACACTCGTCCGTGGATTCATGATCCGAATTTCACATGTGGTGGGTCCTCAAAACCACGTTGCCTGCCACTTACATGAAATCCTCTTCATTATACCGAGCAACTCGGTTTGTAGCAAATCTCACCATGCAGTGATTTGAGTATGAATAACATTCAATTGCAATCGTAATTGGTTCGGCAACAACAGCTCAGACCGAGCCATGTAAAATTCTGGGATCTGGGAGGGTGAGTACATAACGATCTTTTCGCACTCAATCCAACTCTTCGACGTGCATGTTCAGGGCTACATAGACGTGGCCCATGATAAATTTGAATGTACATATCTTTCTAAGATCCCCCTTGAAATTGTTTAGTGTCACTTAGTGGACACGTTTTGTTACTAGCAATAACACTTGAAATGTTTGATTACGCTTCTTCCCATGAAATGGTGAATTTTTCCTAGATGATATGTCATCAAAAAAGTTATACCCATTTAAAGGAGACAAATATCAGAGGAAGAAGGGAAATGGATAAGGAGATTGAGTGAGGGAGAATTCGAAAGGTGCATCCCTAATTGTTATTCATCAGCAGGGAATCCTACAGTACTCGCCAATTTGAATGAAAGTTTCTTAACAACTAGCTACTATAAGTATGAAACATATGTCATTGAAGAAATCTACTGGGCCCAGGTAAAGAAGGAGCAAGATGTAAACACAAATGTCAGTAGAACTTAAAATACATGGTCGATGAATACTTCTTCAAGTCATCAACCTTTTTAAGTTCCATGTCGGTGTTTTTCTAATTCTAAATTAGATGCATATGTCAGCTATAGGAAACTTTGTATTAGGGCTTCCTTATGTCTGCCTTTTTCCTTTCATGGACATTAACTCAGAACATAATGTAGGGTCATCCTCTGTTAAAGTGATTGATGTATTGATCCTTGTTTCCCCGTCATCAACATTCCATGACGAAATGCCATCTCGATTCCCAATGACCATTGACATGCAAAACTTGACATTTCATTTCTGACCACGTCTCAAGGACAATTTTGAGATCTCCAGTTTCAGACCTAAGTGATGTAACACTAATTTTTAGTTTTACCATTAAATTATTACTTCAACTTTATCATTGCTCACAATTTAGTGCTATTGTAGAACAATCGTAGCAATCTCTATGATCAAATTAATTTCATTCATTTTTAATAAGCCCACATGGGGAATATTGAGGTAGGGGTAACAATTTACATACAATGACAATACATTTGTAGATAACTCATATATCTAGACCGTGCATGGTGTTAAAATAGACAAAATCCATGCCACGGATTTTTATGTGAAAGTAAAATTAGAAATATATCATAAATAAAATTCACGTTCATAAATTAAAATTATAATAATTTTTAAGTAACAAATATAAATTTATATTTCTATGTGAAATTCGAATCAATAGATGGCAATCGAAATGTCATTTCATACCCCAATTTAATATTTTAATTACATGTTTTAATAAATATTCCATAAAAATAAATAGAATATTACGGGTAGGAATTTGATTGTATAAAAACACACGAGTATTATAAGATATTTTAATTTAGTAAAAAATCATTAATAGCTTGGTAGTATAAATCACATTGGTGAGCAAAATGTTATATTATCTAAAATATACAGCTAAGTACACCATATAAATTTCTAAAAATTAAGGCCATTTTTAAAATTAATCTTGAAATTATCATGAAAGTTTTATGGTTACTCATGTCAAAAAAAAAAAAAACACATAAAATTAAAAATAGCTCCACCTAATACCTGTCACATGATTTCCATTTATAAAATATCTAGAATAAAACTAATTTATAAGATTTTCCTAAAAAATTAATAATCCAGTTATAAAATATCCCGTATCCCTTACAATGGTACCATGCAGATAAATTTTTATAAGAATTGTAAATGGTAGAAGTGACTTAAATAAATATATATGTGCCATAAATTTTTCCTAAGTGAATGATGTTTATCGGAAATTTTACTTTGATTAAATAGATGCTAAAATATCCTACGAGCTCCACGTAGGATATTCAACTAACAATCGCACGTGAGGTGTGCGATGGAACTTGCCAAAAGAAGGTGGAGGAGGATGGGAGGACATGGGAGAAGGGAAACAGCAATTACACGCGTGGATTAGATAATAGAGCTAGTTGCAGAAGGAGAGAGTATGAGCAGTAGAGAAAAAGAGAAAGCAAGGGACATACGCATGGAGAGAGAGATGGAACTCTTGACTAGCAGTGAATGTTAGCTTTGTATTTCTGTCTCGCCAATGTCAGTTCATAGCCCAATTAAGACTAAGCCCTTGAAAGTTTTGGATAGAAAAAGCCCAGCCATCTTCAACAGTATTTGTCTGTGGTTCCCTCTTGAAATGGGAGGAATTGGGACATCATTAGGGGTTATTTGTTCATCTTCAGGAAAGCTTCACTATGTAATGGTCAAACCTGACAATGACAAAAAGAGGAAAAGCAAGTGGATTGGAGGAATAACACCATTGACAAGGCCTTTGTCAACCCACAAGTTTGTAAGAAAGCATTATATGTTCTTTTGATGCAGAGAAGAACCTTGGGTTTCAACTGATCGCCGTCAAGCAGTCATCTGATGCAAAACATTTGGACCTTTCAGCAATCAATTTGGCGACAGGAGAGTTAAGGGATTTCAACATTTTGAATCCTTTGATGACGTGCATCGTTGTGCGCCCGTTATAAAGGAATTATCTACAATCGTAAAGCCTGTTTCCTCATCAAAGGAGAGGTTTGCATTTTAATTTCAGGTGATCAATTTCATTGGAGTTTATTAACAGGGTTTTTGTGTTTAGTTTGGGTGCATTAACTTGGACAGGTAACAAGCGCGAAATTCTTGATCTATAGACCCATTTTTTAACACAAACCAATGCCCCCTACTTCTGCCTTTCTTCCAACTCGTTCCTAAGCTTGCTTTTTCTGCTACGAATTTTGATTAAGAAATCTGTTGTTTTTGTCACCCTTTCCTCTTCAAACATGGGGGAATGTTAGGAATTTGTGGTCCATTAGATATATTTGTGTGAGATTATCATGTACGTAAGTTACTATCATATTTGTAAGGGGTAGATTAATATTCTTTAGAGTGAGTTATTAAATTAGATATGTGAGGAGTTGTTTTGTTGTTACAACTCATGTGATTAGTACTAGGTGAGTATGATAAGAGGCTTGTTAAGTGGTTCTAGAGATTGTGGAAGTGAGCTTAGGGATTTAGTGATAACGTTAGAACTCCTTAAATCAAGGAGATGTCTTGCCTATATAATGTATACTTTTTTTATTGAATAATAATGAAGAAGCAAATATTATTGAGGATGAAACTCTGACCCAAGATTATCAGTTTTTTATTTGTGGTTCCCCTTTTCTTAAATGACATTTAATCATTTTTCAATGTATTCACAACCACCCTGTATGTAGATGGTGCTTTCTCGTTGTAAGAAGGCTGGATTCATATATATGACATATATTCCAAATTAGTAACTTCTAGCAGACCTTTGCCCATTCCTAGCTTCTGTTTTCAAAACAAGTACAGGTACCAAAGAAGTCTCATTCTTCTTTCTTTGGTAATTATGGCTGATTTCATTGTGATATTTTAGAAATAATAAGCTTATATATATTCCAGTGCTTGTTTTCTTTTGGTTATTGCATTTTTTATTTTTCAACGGCCATTGAGAAGCCGTATGAAGCGAAAGTTTCACGTACGGTTTTGGAATAGAGATAAGAACAGTTATGTTCTATCGACTATAATAACTCATGTACAACATTGTTCTATTTCTTTCTCATCGCATTTCCATTGGCCTCACCTTTCTCTGTTTCTCATTTCTCGCAGCATAGGTTTTAATACCAAATTTGCTTGCTTTGAAGGAGGGCCCCTTACGTGGAGGAGTTATGTTAGTAGGTCACATCGTTGGCAGCAAGAATACATTTCTGCAGACTCCTGACTCGCAAAGAGAGAGAATCCTGGAATATCTTCCCATGGAAACATCTTGCCCCGCCTTCAAACTTCAGAATCACCTCCCAAAAGTTCATATTTTACTTATGCTTGCCACTTTTGCTTCCGTAATAGAGGACGAAAACCCTCCCTTTACACACAGATTTAAGGACGGAATCCCTCACTTCTCAGTTGGGCAATTCCATTTCAGAAGTTGCAGTGACAATTCAGGGTGCAAATGTTCTACCAGTTCAGCTCCAAACAATTGTATTAAGACACTAGTATTTTTATTGTAGCTGGTTCGTATTCAATAAATAAAAGACCGATTTTTATGCATTATGGTTCGTTGTTTTAATATTAAAAATTCAAATTATCACTACTTTCATAAAAGGCAATTTTTGTACTAATGCCCTAGGGTTTTGAGGCATAAATATCCAGAGTTTATTGTAACTCAGCGTCAACTGGATATTACAATATCTTTGCTTACTCTCGACTCTTGTTATGCTCCTAGTTATACTTCTCATCATTGTTCCATGATTTCAACCATCTAATAGGGACTTATGGAGAGAAGGTTTGAGGTTTAACTATCCGTTTGTATAATGCTTAATGTGCTTAGGAGGTGGTCCATGCAAAAATCATCAGTTAGGGTTAGGAGCACTTAGAGGAAGAATGAGCCTTCAATGTAAACTATAGAAATATTTTTTAGGAATTTTGATACATGGGACGACTAGAGATTCCATGATGGTTGAAGGACTTGGGAAAGTTTTTTCCAAGTTTTGGAGATGTCTATGAAGTTCCCCCCAAAGTCTTTAATCTACGTCAATACGTCATTCAAAAATATCTCTCTTGGAGTCCATCGTTGCGGAGATGTCTCTAGTCAAGTGGTGCATGGTGGTCCGAAGGAAGTACGGTGCTAGAGATGTAATGTCCCCTTTTCATGATTTATTAATTCTGGATATCCGAAGTTTATTTTTATTCACTCTGCGTAGAGGTTATGGTACAACTGTGCAATAGAGTGGAAATAAGCTAATTTAAGTGGTCCAAGGAGTATTTATATGTTATCTAATTATAGAAAATGACCAGTTCAGATTATATTCTCGAATCCAAAAACTAGAAATAAAATACGTGACCATAGAATGATGGATTATCTAGTTATGGAGAGTCCATGATAGAGTAATAATTAAATAAAGGATTCTATTTTGGGGGCACCAAACCTAGAATATGCTTCATGAGCATTTGGAGCCTATTTGTAGGGATGGGCAGCAACATTGGAGAGAGCATAAAACAATTTTATTTTGCATTTACTTTCTATTCTCAGATGAGGCACTGACATGCGTAGAGAGCATAAAGTAATTTTTAGTTGTTTGTGGAACATGCAACTCCAAAAGGGGGCACCAACTTTGGAGAAGGGCCTAGAAATAATTAAAAAAAAATTGAGATTTATTATTACAATCATCTTGGAAATTTATCAACTACTTCATTTTCTACAAGTAGCTTCTGCTTCTGCATCAACAATAGAGGACGGAAACCTTCATTTGCACGTATATATGAGGACGGAAACCCTCATATCTAAGTATGGTAATTCCATTCAAGGGTCGCAATGATCATCTAGGGTACACACATTCTTCCAATTCAGCTAGGGCATCATATTCAGGGTTGTTTTAGCATCCAGAACAACAAGTACAACTAGGACGTCCCCCTCTAGGAACAAATTTTAGTACCGACGCCACATATGGAAGCAATTTTCAGTCATAGCAATTTGCATGTTCTTATCTTTTGTGAGAAAATATTGTAGTCAGACATTCTATTGTTATTATTAAAGCTAATGTGAAATAAGTAAATATAGTATGTTTTTCCTACATATTGTGGTTGTTTTTAATTTAACAAGTGTCATATTATTGCAGGTCTATGGACAGTTTAGTATTTCATATAACCTGATTAGGATAATGTAAAGAAAAATGGAGATGAACCAGAGGTAATAGCATACGAAAATCAAGAATTCTCTTTGATATGAAAAAATAACACCCAAAATAGCATTAGGCATTTTTGTATTCATCCTTTTTTATGGAAGAGAAATCATGCTCCCATTATCCCTTGAGTTGCACTCATTATAACTAGCTCATCAATTGGAAATAGTAGGTGAAGATGAGAGAATAATTATAATGAAGGAGTTGGTCGAGATAAATGAATTAATCCGTTCTATCATGATCAAATTGGAAGAACATAAAAGGTCAAATAAGAAGTGGTTTGATATGAAGGTCAGTAAACAAAACTTCAAAGAAGGAGACCTTATTTTTAAATGGGATGTGGATAAATCCAAACTAGGGTGGAACTCCAAATTTGATGTATTTTGGAGCAGACCATACATCATTACAACTTGTAAAAAATAAAATTCATTTGAGTTATCAATTCCCAATGGGAGGTTCTCCATATCCCAATCAATGGGATTTATTGTAAACCTTCTTTCTAAGTGTATTTAATTGCATCTTGTACATATTATTTTAGTTTACTTCTCATTTTCAATTTCCTCCTTGGTGTTTCCTTGTTGGGAGGGATCTCTATAATGTTTCTTATTTTTTAATCACCATTTGAGTTACCCTCCCTCAATCCTTTTGTGGCGATTTTCCTTGAGCAAGTGTTGTGCTATATGATTTGTGGCCCCATTTGTAATTTTCACAAGTTGTTGGTGTCGAATCACAGCACCCCTGGGACTCCGCAACGCGATCGTTTGAGACTCCCAGTGCGATTGCACAACATGGAGCTTTTCCCAAGTGTGGGACCTCGTGAAATCGGAAAAGCTCTCCGGATGAAGGCCGGCTCCTATTCCTCTGTTCAGATGCACCAATAAAACGCAGAGGTTTACCCAAAAAACCTAATCTAACTACCAAGGAGACAGGGAGAGAGAAATGCATAAAAATAAACCTAAGCTAAGGAGGTGATGCACCGAGGAATGAAGAACATATGTTTTGCCAATAAACACAAACCAATAAAATGTAATGCAAAAGATATGCACAGATAGCCAGATTCACAGTGAAGATCGGAAGGACGCAAATAAACACGTAGAGGGTTGAGAAAACATCCACAGATATGCATTAATTTGCTCCGAAGGGGGATACAACACTGCAAAATGCCAAGAGGCAAGGTTGCATTACAATTTCAAATGGGAAGGTCCTTGAGCTCCACAAATCCACCTGCCAGGGAGAAGAAGGGAGGAGACACAAAACAAAAATGTTCCACCTTTTTTTAAAACAGCCTCTCCTTACATTTATATGAGAAAAAATGAGGGAGAAGAGAAATTCGGAATTTCTTCCAACCACCTCCACATCCGCACCTAACTCGTCTCATTATGGCGGACTGTACTTCGAATCGGGTTTGGAAGAAGCCCCGGCATGTGTTCGATGCTTGCGTTTCCCGAAACCCGCTTCCCACGTGATTCCGAGCTTTCTTTTGTGTCGGGGCGGAAGATGAACCCGCATGCGCATCGGGTCCGGAGGGGTGCTCGACATGCTTTTGCTCCCCGTGTTTTCCCCGTGCAAACCCCCCGACCCGATTTGTTTTGCGTCGGGTTTTCGACCCCCCCGACAACATGTCTTTTGGTGTCGGGCTTTGGCGAGCTCCCGACATGCTTCTTCGACGTGCAAACCCGACTATGAAACCCGCTTTCCTTTTCGTCGGGATTTGGAACCCTCGCGGACATGTTCTTTTGCGTCGGGTTTTGAAGCCACCCGACATGTTTTCCTGCGCCCCTGCTCCCCCGACTTCGTTTTCCCCGATTGCATTCGCGTCGGGTTTAGAGGCCCCTGCAACATGCTCCCGCGCCATGCTCTTCTTTGTCCTCCCGATCCCGCTCTGAAATCCGATTTGCTTTGGTGTCGGGTTTTTCTGCCTCCCCGACATATTTCTATGCGCCCTGCTCCTCCCCCTCTTCCACGATGCTTCCATTCGCGTCGGCCTGTTCTTATTGCTGTCGCGGGCCGGAGAGGAAAAATATACAACAATTTGGCGACTCACGGGATTACCTGCCTGCTAGGTAGAAGATCAGTGGCCTTTTAGCAATCCATTGGGCATGGAGTCATAAGATAAGCCTGAAAACTGACCTGAACTTTGAAAACCTCCCTCTGAACTCCTTCTTGAAACCCATTGAACTTAAGAGTTGTTCTCACCAAAATGCCACTGAAATGAACTATGCAAGAGCAAAACCAGCAACACCAAAAACTATGTACAAAACTGAAAATCATACATGTCCCAAATGGAACATGCAGAGTGTGCACAAGCACTTCTTCTGCTGAAAGCAAACCTACCTACTCTACTCTTACTGGAAGCAAAGGCAAGCTAAACAAACCCTGCAACTGGTTGTGCAAAATAGCTTCCTTTCTTCAAAATGGGCAGCCATGCAATTGATTTGGCACTGATCATGGCTGTTTGGATGAGTGGAAAATCAACAAGAAGCTGGTCTTCCACCCAAATCATCAAGGTGTCAGCTGAAAACAAATCCAATACCTCTTTTAGTTGCTCTGCATTTGGATTGAAAAGGTATGGCAGCTGATCCTTGGTACTCTGTAACTCACCCTCATGCTCAGAAGCAAGCATGACCGGTTGTGGCTTCTCCTTTGGCTCGAATGAAGCCAAATACCTGATTGGGCAAGGTCTGATCCGTTTGATATGCCCATAGCTCTGATTTTCAACTCCAAAAATGGAGTTCTCTTGCAGACCCTCCGAGATGGATGACGTGGAAGAAATGGTGGAATCCTTCTGTCCTTTCTCTTCCTCCAATGAAGAACATGGAAGATTAAAATCTTCCAATTTTGATTCCAAAGAGCTGCTGCAAGATGCAGGCTGCTGCAAATGAACGTTCTCCTCCATGACAGCAGGCTCTGGTGTTTGGAATGTGGATGATGAAAGAGAGAATGGTGAAAACTCAACCGGTTCTTCTCCATCAAAACAGTCCTCCAAATCTGACAGGTAAACTGCCTCATTGCTGTCCCGCTGTTCGTGTTCAACTTCCTCCATGGTGTCCTCTGGATCTGCAACTTGACCACCATGGTTTCCTTCACTCTCCAATATTGAGTTTGAGAGATCAAACTCCTCTTCAGTACTAGAACTCGGGAGAGGTGAAGTAGAAAGAAGAACTGAAGGTTCTCCTGTAGCCTGCTTTGTGCTCAAAGCCCTTGGATCTGCACTTTTCTCCTCCACAACTAGGATGTGCTCCTCTTCTTTTGCCTTTGGAGCAGCTTCTCCCTCCTCTATTACTCGAAGGCAATCTTGCTCTTGAATGAGCTCCTCCTCCAGCATGAAGTTCGTCAAGTCAAACTCTTCGATCTGCTGCTCTAGAGGACAAGTTGGGACTGCAAGATCTCCTTCTTCTGCTGCAACAGAATCAGTCCTGACCACCATTTGTTCTCCAACCCCAACCTCTTCTGTAGGCCTAACCATCAAGGGGATCTTTGTCATCCCAAATCTAAGAGCCCAACTCTTCAGACTTTGAATTTCTTCCTCTTTGTTGGCACTCTCTTTTTGCTGTGGTTTTCCTTGGCTGGCATTCTGATTTTCATCCTCCCAACATGGATTAGGGAATGCAATAGGAGGGATAGGTTGAAACTCAACTGATTTGACAATTTTGTGTGGTGGTGGAGGCGGTGAAACCTCTTGTTTCTTTGGAGTGGAAGGTACTTCATTTAGCTCTTGTGGAGGGGGTTTGGATTTGGAAGAGAAGAGGGCAGAAAAACTGAGATGGGATGGAAGACTAGGGGGTAGAGGGATGGATTCAACATTTAGGGCAGCAGATGGTGAGTTTAAAACTTGACACTGCTGAAATGATATAGATTGAGAAGGAGGAAAAGAAAGAGTATGAGGTGGTGTGCTTACCCATTGACAAGGTTGCAGAATACTTCTCTCATACACCTCTATTCCTTCAATCCACCTTGTAAGTAATGGCAGTGTTGCAATCATGAAGTCTAACTTCTCTTGAGAGCTGTAATGCCTTGGAAAAGGTCCCACCCATGGACAAGGTGCTCTGCAACCAATTCCAAATGCTTTCATTTGTGCCTGAGCCCTAGATTGCACCATGTTCACCTCCATCTTTTGGATTTTCTCCAGCAGATCTGCATTTTCTTCTTCATTGTCTTCATTGCATGCGTACCCTTGCTCTTGGAAAGCTCCATAGCCAAACTGATTTTGGCATTGCTGCTCATATGGGTATGCATGTTGATCCTGAACTTGACCAAAATGCTGATTTGGAGGATTTGTAAAACATGTTGGAGGTGTGATATATTGCTGCTGTTGATGTGGATTCCATGATGGAAATGAAGTCATGGTTGCACAACTTCATGGAATGGAAAAGAATGAAAGAGATGGAAAGAAAGATGGGTGGAAATGGATGGGAACGGGTCTGTAACTCAGAGAAATGGGTTGCTGATCAGGTGGAGTCGCCAGATGTGTTTTTGAAAATGCCTCTAAAAGGCTGGATGTTGCCAAGTTACACACCAACCTGACAATATTGAAATCGAGATTTAAAATTTGAAAGACCCGGAGGAATGCAATCTTCAGTTCGGAACTCATGTCATGTTGTGCAGCTGCGGATTCCCGAAAAGCACAGTCGGAACTCAGGTCATGCGATGCAACTCACAAAACCCGAATTGCTATGTGTCGGAACTTGGAACATGTCCGACATCCCTCAAATGATTGCCTTTGATTTCGGATCCCTTTGCTGCTCGGGATTAGGACCATGCAATGCATCCCCCAAAACCTGAAAACTAAACTGCTTCTGCTTTGATGTTCTCGGGTCCCGAAAACCCGAAATCACTAAAAACCTGAAATTTTGAAAATCAAAATCTCAAAAAACTAAAGATACCCTTTTGAAGATTACCCTCAGATCTACCAACTGATGAAATTTTGACCTGTTTTGAGCAATTTAAGCCCTTGAAAATCAATTTCAGAGTTCAGGCTGGGAGGTGCAAAATCTGAAATTTGTAAAAAACTGCAATTTTTAGTGCAAATTTTGATGGAATGACCTCTTGGTCCCACCGGGCGTGCCAAAACTGTTGGTGTCGAATCACAGCACCCCTGGGACTCCGCAACGCGATCGTTTGAGACTCCCAGTGCGATTGCACAACATGGAGCTTTTCCCAAGTGTGGGACCTTGCGAAATCGGAAAAGCTCTCCGGATGAAGGCCGACTCCTATTCCCCTGTTCAGATGCACCAATAAAATGCAGAGGTTTACCCAAAAAACCTAATCTAACTACCAAGGAGACAGGGAGAGAGAAATGCATAAAAATAAACCTAAGCTAAGGAGGTGATGCACCGAGGAATGAAGAACATATGTTTTGCCAATTAAACACAAACCACATAAAATGCAATGCAAAAGATATGCACAGATAGCCATATTCACAGTGAAGATCGGAAGGATGCAAAATGAAACACATAGAGGGTTGAGAAAACATCCACAGTCATGCATTTATTTGCTCCGAAGGTTGATACAACACTGCAAAATGCCAAGAGGCAAGGTTGCATTACAATTTCAAATGGGAAGGTCCTTTGCTCCACAAATCCACCTGCCAGGGAGAAGAAGGGAGGAGGCACAAAACAAAAATGTCCGACCCTTTTTAAAACAGCCTCTCCTTACATTTATATGAGAAAAAATGAGGGAGAAGAGAAATTCGGAATTTCTTCCAACCACCTCCACATCCGCACCTAACTCGTCTCATTATGGCGGACTGTACTTCGAATCGGGTTTGGAAGAAGCCCCGGCATGTGTTCGATGCTTGTGTTGTCCCGAAACCCGCTTCCCACGTGATTCCGAGCTTTCTTTTGTGTCGGGGCGGAAGATGAACCCGCATGCGCATCGGGTCCGGAGGGGTGCTCGACATGCTTTTGCCCCGTGCATCCCCGACTTGAAAACCCGATCCGAAAATCCGCATTTGCTTTTGCGTCGGGTCTTTGGAGACCCTGCGACACGCTCACACCCAACTTCTTTTGACTTGTGCCTGGGACAAAAATTTCCGATCCGCCACTTCTGGGCTGTCCTCGGGCTCCCGACATCTCGCTTCCGTCCATTTTCACGCTTGACGTCATGCAAACCCATTCCGGACTGTGAAAACCCGATCCGAAAATCTATTATTTGCTTTGCTGGTCAACCTTTTCAAAAACCTTTGCCGACAACCTATTCGTTCCTTGTTTATTCGACTCCTTTTCTTGCATGGTTTTCGTCGATTTTGCCCTAGTGTCGGGCCGGAGAGGAACCTCATATACTCTGAATCAGTTCGCGTACTGTCATGCGTGAATATTCTATGCATGTTATCAATCCTGCACCGCTTTTTTTTGCATTTGTCAATCCACTTTGGCCGAATTAGGCTTCTCGCATTTCCTTGTTGATTCTATGTGGCATGTGTCCCTTTGTTGCGTAGGGCCGTCAGGGGAGTCTTTTCATTATAATTTTCACATGATTTGGGCTCTTGTCTATCAATCTACTTTGTCGGACTGAAAATTAATGCATTAAGATTGAAAAAGACTTAGCCATTGATGGGTGAATTTTGGCCCAATCTAATGGTTGTGAATTGACATAAATTTGATTCCATGAATTATCCAGAAAATCCTGGTAAGATGGTTGAAATTTCACAACAAATGTTGATCCAATGAAATCATGTTGTTATAACTTGCTAAGATAGGACCATGAAGCTCTTCAAATTAATCCCATGCATGGGATATGGATAGAAATTTTTGGAGCTTAAAAGTGGGATCAGGATCATTAAGGATCAAGACTGTCATTTTGTAGGTCACCATAATTTGGACCAGTCTAGAAAGTGATGCTTCCAATTTCTCATGGAGAGAATCTTGTATCTTTGAACTTAACTCAAGCCACCTATTCTCTACCCCTTACATAACCAATGCTGGAAAATATTAAGCCAAGTTACATATCTATGGATTCAATTCCACATATGGTGAGATCCAGATCAATACAAAGGTATATTTAAATGTTTTATGAGGATATGATAGCTATAAGATAAATTCTAACCACAAGGTTTTTTTATCATGCATGTAAAGTACCTAGAGAGTGTACATTTGCCAATAGACTTAAGAACCTACCTATGACACAAAATTTTGTGCATAGAAGCACATTAACATGGAGGACTGGAAGGTTAGAACCCTACAAGCAATGGGGGCTAATCTGCAGAATAGAGTGTCAATAAGAAACAACATAAATAAGAAAAGGGAAGTAGAATTTGCCCATTTTAATAAACCAAATCGTTATCCTGCTTAAGGATGTCCGTCACTACTAAATCTAACATAGTTCAAGGGGGTGAGAACAATAGGCGTCAGAGGAAAGTCCAAGGTTGGAAACCCATGGTGGTTACACATTAGCAAATCATGGGATGTCACAAGTGAAATAGACCAGGATTGGCATGCAAGTATAGAACATCATACATTTGCGAACACGCAGGGGAACATGAAACCACTACATGTGGAGGGACGATTCATAGCCTTTTCAACCAACAAGGATCGAGTGTTATAATATGCCATCATATTCAAAAATATCCTATGACCAATGATCAAACTGCCATTTCCATCTAGCCATTTAATAGATGCATGATAGAAAACATAGATTGCTAGGCACCAGGGTTTTGGAATAGGATGCACATATAATTACTTTTATGTATTCTGTATCAAATTATTAGTGACAAATAAACTATGTAACATAATTCTACCAATCAGATATAAAATTGCTAACGTGTATCCCATGTCTGAATAGGTTTACAAGTTCAAGACTAGGTGCATGGAATCTGAACACTTTCATAAAGTTAATCCCTAACCTATCAATGAATAAGTCAAACTGTAACCCTCAAACTAATTTTCTACCTACAAAATCCCAAGAAATCCCTCTAAATCATTTATTTTTTGATTTCCTTTTCTCACATGTGCATTGTACACATGGTTACCCATTGTAACGGTTTAGCACATTTAGAAATTTTGAAACGTCGATCAATCATTCTTTAGATTTGTCATGGCAAGTGCACTGCGGTCATACAAAGAGCAATAATATTCTGAGAAACCAACTCAAAAGGCAACACATCATATTGAGTATATAAGGTACTTGTATGTTGTGAAAGAATCCCTTGTAGAGAAAATGGATACCTTGTGAGAGTGTAGAATTTTCTTATTATAGTTGAATGAGATACCTAAATCATTTTAACTACAGTAGGATTACATTTATTGTTAATAATGAATTATTTTAAATAGTGGATTGATAGCCTTATAGGGAGTATCATACTTCGAAGACAAGTTAGCATACGCTAAAACATAGTCCACTGTCATAGAAGAGCTATTTAAGTGTTGTCTGCTATGAATGAAGGTCTTGAGGAAAAATGGAAAGGATAGTTCCTCTCACCTCAAAATGCAAAAGGAAGCTCTCAAGAATAAGCTATGGATCAAGAAGTCATGACGTACGCAAGAACCTGTTAACTTAGCATTTAATATTATAACTCATGGACCTAGCCCAATGACATTTATCTAGGTTCGTCACATTCCTAAAATGTGACACATCTAAGAATCAGGTGAAACATTAGTTGGCATGCCTGGTGGGACCCATTCGGGGTTCCTTGCATTTCTTCATTCCTAGGTGAAAATTTGTATGTTTGTTTCCTTTACTGAGAAAGAGTTCTCACATTAAATTTCTCCCCTAGAATCTTCTCTTCTTTCCATTGTCTCAAAGCAATCATGTTTTGGTGCTATAAAAAGAACTATTCTTTTTCATTTGTATTGCATTAGTGAAAGATCATACTCTCTCCTGTTCATCTTTTTATGTCATTGAATTCAATATTTTTATTTGGGCTTAAAATCAACTGCATTTCATTCTATTTTACTGCATTAGCTCACATTAAATAAGGGAAACCTATACGCTGGAAGTCATGCCCAGCTAATGGTTGACAAACAAATCATAGAAAATGACTTTCTTTCTCTTAGAGTCTTACTAAACACCACAAAATTGAAAAATACACACATTCTTAAAAAACATATCACCTAGAAGAAGTTGTAGGTGATCACGCGATCATGGTACAATAGGAACCCTTCTCATTACTTCTATGGAGTCATTATCTTAGAGGATGGCACGCCCCCACCATAACATAACCTGAAACCTCTCCTTGTAGATATCCTTGTGTTTCAACTTATTCTTAGCCGTTTATTTGAAAATGACGAAATAGATAGGGTAACGGGCATAGAAGGAATACCTGTTGAAATGTTGGTTGATAGGTTGTTGCGCGCGTATGACTTTTGAATCCACAGCTGATCGTGAGAGCTTCCTTTTGGCTGGGAGGAACTACCTGAAATAGAAAGCAAGACCACTAGAAAGAGTTAAACAATATATGCAGTGGACTGCCTAGCGTGTGCTAGATCTGGGAAGTGTGATACTTCCTAGATGGCTGTCAATCCACTGTTTAAAACAATTTAATGCTGGTAATAAAGTAAATCCTATTGTAGTTAAAATGATTTAGGTATCTCATTTAAAACACAATAAGAAAGATCTAATCTAACAGGCTAGGTTAAAATAAGATCCGAAGGTCAAGTAACTAGTTCTGGGTCTCTGCAGGTCTGACAGAGGTCTTAGGCAGGTCACATGTGAGTAAGGGTGATGTGGGAATAGGTAGGTAGGTTACTGTTCTGGGCTGTATTGGTAGATACAGAGACCAATGCCAGTTAAGGGTGACCGATGCCGGTTTGGGAGAACCGGTGCCAGTTACTGTGGGGTACTGGGAATGTCACAGAATGAGCTTTAGATCTCCCTTATGATTGCACAAAGGACTAGGCTGGTCGGAATGAGGTATTAAGTTGTTTGGATGGGATTTGGTGAGGTTTTAATAGGGATATGGAGGGGTGAGTATTAAAGGAGGTCAATGGGTGGCTAGGAGAACAAAGGATGAAAATACAATGATGAAATGAGTGAACCAGAGGAGTAAAATGTTCTACTTACTTGGAATCTAGTTCTGGACGTCTGTGAGTGAGGAATGAAGGTGTTGATAAGAGGTTGAATGCTGAAGAGGATCACCAAACATTGGGGAGCTCTTGCATGGGCTGCATGTGCTCTCCTTCTTTCCTGATTGGATCAAATCTGTGCTGGGGGTGAGTGCTGGATGGTTGTTGGGTGAATCTTGGATGTCTGTGCAAGAGAAAATACTTGATCTCCTTCTTTGCATGTGTGTTCTCCCTGAAACTTGTTCTCAAAAGATGTGATATCTCTCAGGAATCTGCTAACCTCCAACCTCAAAAATAAGGTTCTTTTGGGAGTTAAATGGTAACCGACGGTGGTTCTGGCTTAACCGGCGGTGGTTAAGGGTAACCGGCGTCGGTTAGGGTGGGATTTCCTAGGTTTACTAAACTGGGTAGATCCCCTTGATTTTTTGGGATCTCATTTTCGTTTTCTCATGGATTAGACTGGAAGCTTCCTTCTAACAGGTGGGAATGTGGTCAGAGGGAATGTAGGCATTGATTTTTAGGGTTTGAGTAAGTCTTAGTTAGTTATGGCAACTTACTAAGAATAGGCTTAGGGTGAGGTGGCTTGATGATGTGTCTAGGTGAGGTGGATATGTGGGCATTATCTCAATTAGGATATTTAAATAATAAATATGGTGAGGATAATGAATTAATTTAATTTAAATAATTAAATTAATATTAGTGGGGTGAAGGGGGCCATGGCTAGGTGAATGTGATGAAGGTGTTTATTTGTCGAGGGACCAAAGGGGAGTGTGACCTAATTTTGGTGTCTACATTTTGCCCCTTTTTGTTACGTAGCTTGTATTGGTAAGCGACGCTGACAAAAATAAGATGTGGTTGCCCCATGTGTGGGTGAAGGTGATCCCCCTCAAACTAGGAACTGATGAGGAAGAAGGAAGAATCGGTGAGTGGTTTGATAAAAAGGTGAATGTGATGAAGTGGAAGATGGGCAACAGGGGAACAAAAAGGAAAAAGGAAAAAGGGCTACTCAGGTAATCTAGGTAATGGGTCAGGGTCAAAGGTAGTAACAGTCAAATGCACGCACATGTATAAACTGCAGCACACTACCAGGTTGAAGAGCAGGCAAACTCTACATTGTCTAAGGTCGATAGGTTTATCCAAACAAGGTTGAAGTGATTCCGGTATCCAAGGTATAGGATATGGTCAGGAAACATGACGTAGGTCAGGTGCAGGAACGTTTAGGTATGTTCTGGTACACCTGAGGGTTGGGTCAGGATAAATGGTCATGGCAAGAGGCAAGGTAAGGTCATTAGGTCAATCAACACAAGTAACAGTGCCACAAGGTATAGTGAACACATGGGGTCAAAGGTCACTAGAAAAATTCCAGGTTCAAGTATCTAGGTCACGACACGAGTAGGGCCGAGGTATGGGAAAAATAAGGAGTCCTTGAATGTGAATGAGGTGAGGGGTTGAAGGGTAAGGTAAAGGAGGTTAAGTGGTGTGGTCCAGTGTTGGTGAGTGGAAGAGAAAAAGGGGTTTAGGGAAAAAATTAATTGTAGGGGGTAGGGTAAAATAGGGTGAAATTATGGGCAATGTGGAAACGTATGTGACTGATGTCGGTCAAGGGTAATTGATGCCGATATAGGCTAATCGACCATGGTAAGGTAGGGCATAAGACCGATGTCGGTCAAGGGGAAATCGTCGTCGGTCAGGTCGGGTAGGTTATAAAAAGAAAAATTCCACGATTTTAAAATTCATTTGTGATTTGCAAATTAGAGAAAATGACAAGAAGAGAAGAAGAAAACAACCAAGGGTGTCAGAAGGTTGAGTTGGCGAGCCATGTAGGTGACGAGTGTTGATTTATTGGTGGGGTCACGAGAGTGGGGCATTGGATTTTATTGGTTGGAGATTTGGAGGACTTTTGGTGATGGCAGAGGTAGGAGAGGGCTCGGGAGGACCCGTGTAGTGGCCTGAGGTGCCACCACGATGATGGAAGAGGGATGAGGTAAGATCTAAAGCCTATGTGTGTGTTGTTTAGTTAAATGAGAAAGAAATTTGGGGGGAGGAAATGGGGGTTGGGGGGAAACATTTAAATGTAAAATTGGAAAGAAAATAAGTGAAATGGGAAGGGGGGACAGTAGAAGATAGGTAAAGGAGGGGTAGGAAGGGATGTGGAGGGTTTAGGGGAGGAATTGGTAGGTAGGGAATAAAGTGTGGAGAGAAAAGGGGGTTTGGGGACGCGGTGGTCACCGCGAAAGTGACCGACGTCGGTTCGACTGTGGCCGACGTTGGTGGGTGTGGACCAGTATTGGTCCCAAGAGAGGTGACCGATGCCGGTCGTAGTGGGACCGTGGTCAGTCAAGGGTAGACTGGGGTTGGTCAATGTTGACTGGTGCCGGTCTAGATGAGGATAAACAAGGGAAGTGTAGTGGGTAGGGAGGGGTAGGTAAGGGTTAAATTAGATAAGGAAGGGTAGGGATAGATAGATAAAGTGGCGAGGCTAGGGTTTGGGTGCTGGTAAGTAGGTTAGGTCAAGATGTGGGGTTAGAGGAAAAGGTAAATAGATGAAGGCTTAGGGTATGGGTAGATAGGTTCGGTAGAATTTGGGGTCAAAGGCAACGGAAAAATTTTTTATAGGTAAGTTTTTAATAATGTGATGTTCTGTTGGATGTAAGAAAGAGATCAGCTACGCATGTGGGACAGGGTGTCACCCCTGCTCTTAAGAGTATGAGGCGTGGCGACCGCTGAGGAGTGGCAGCACGTGGAGGAAGTGGGCCTGAGTGGGGTCTGGTTATCGTCATGTGCATTTGGCTAGCCAAGTTTGATGGTCACTCTCATCGATAGATGGGATTCAGCGACCAACACATTCCACCTACTGACGGGTGAGATGACAGTCACCTTAGAGGATATATTCAGGATCCTGCAACTACCGATACTGGGTACGCAGGTGTACTCGATATCCTCCGAGGCCTTGAAGGAGTTGATGCTGATAGTATTTGGAGAGGGACTGTCAGACATGACATTCCATAGTGCCATTCTGAGCTACGGAGGGATGTACATAGCCCGTCCAGAGGAGACGAGGCTTGTTGTTTTATTGATGGAGGCAATGTGTTGTTTCGCACTGCCGGATGCAGAGGGAGGTAGATTTCCCTACTCATTGATGGGGGTACTTACATGACATGATGATAGATCAGACCTGATTTTCCTGGGCACCAGCATTCCTGGTGTAGCTGTATAGAGAGTTGTGGGCATATGGGTGTCTACGCAGGTTCAGCCTATGATGTACCTTTTAACTACATTATTGGGCTTATGAGCACATTAGTTTGTGTGCAGCCAGTAGGGATGCCCCAAGAAGATGCATTTCCACCGAGATTGGTGTGGGTGGGGTATAGGCGATGGGTGCCTGTGATTGGAGAGTGGCGATCAGACAGGCCCACACATGATGTGGCCTATTACAGGTGTTTATTGGAGGGGTTGTCCAGAGTGGACATCATATGGAGGCCATATGTGGGTTATCCCTCATTCAGGTGGATGCATGAGGAGCTAGATGGGATCAGTTAGTGAGATGGATAGTGGGGCATCGTGCCAGGGAGCATGAGATGATCCCAGTGGATAGGGTCAGACGACAGTTTGGACTGCCAGAGGACATACCTCCACCCTTCCCGTAGTACATGAGAGATGACGTGGAGAGGCCATTGCCTCTACCATAGCCGACAGTGCCCATAGGGCAGGAGGAGTAGGTGGTAGACTAACAAATTGATGATGCCAAAGGGTTACAGATAGATACAGATAGTGGTGGGCAGCTCATTTATGAGTAATACCACCCAAGCCAGGGCAGCCGGATCTAGCCACCATCATGCTATAGAGGGATGCCCTATAGGGGTAGGTGGTGACCCTGATTACCTTGTTAGGTATTGTGTAGGAATAGCTTGCCAGTTTAGAGATGGAGGTAGCTGAGTTACATGTACAGGTGGCCAGTATTCAGGCCCATATGGCCCAAGGTGGGGATGGAGATGGAGATGGAGATGATGGTCGGGTGGATACCCTACAGGCACAAGTGACAGGGTTGTACAGGCCAGTTGGCCACAACACAAGCATAATTGGGGCTTTATAGGCCCAGATACAGGCACAGGGGTAGGGGCCGATGGCACCACCACAGTGAGCACAGGGTCCCAGTTCACAGGCAGGGGCGGGATAGGGTTCTGCAGGACAGGTACAGGGGCCAAGGCCTATGGGGCCACCACAGACCATGCCCATATCTAGGTTACAGGATGCCCTAGGTGAGGCCAGATACTACTAGGATTAGTTGATGGTGGCCAGGATAGATTTCTATCCTATGGAGAGTACAGGGCATAACAAGCCTCAAGTGAGAGGACTAGATCCAGGACTCATAGTGTAGAGAGCACAGGGGGCCATCGAGCTCCTAAGACATGATCAGGGAGAGGCCGGCCAGCTCTAGGTGATGTGCCAGTAGGGGGTGGTGAGATGATACCAGGTTGGTGGATAGGAGCCAAGGAGGAGACTGGAGAGACCGACATGGAGGATGTCTGACAGGGTGAGGAATGATGCCCAACCCTATATTTTTGATGTATTGTAGTCATTTTTTTGATATATACTGGCATGTGTGCCAAAGATAGTGAGGATGTATGAGATTTTTTGTATATTTTTGAGCATATATCGGCCTGTGTGCCGAAGAGATTTTGTATTGTTTTATTATTTTATTTATACGAGACCGGCCTGCGTGCCGATGACATTTTGTATTATATGACCTGTGTAATATTTGGAGATATGGTCATGATTGGGTATCCATGTATATTGTATTAAGACACACATATTTGTTTATATGATGATATGGATGAGATTCTTGATTTTTTGGTGTTTTATGAGAATTTTAATTTTGTTGTTGTGATATGGATGAAAACTAGGTGAATAGGCATGATGGATTCATGTTGGTTGTTTGGATAGTCAAGTTTTTGGATTGAGGTTGAAATTGGTTCTAGGGATGGAATTGTAATTCATTAATAGGTTTGTGCAATGGGTCATAATGATGTTAAATGATTGGTGTCATTTGTGTTAATATTCTTTATAATCATATGCATGATGATGGTAGAGAAATGGTAGTTGTAATAAATGTATGTTGTGATGATGATAAAAATGTTAAGCAACATGTTGTTTGTTTGGTTTGATTTCCCATTTTTGTTGATATAAAAAGGAAACTAAGTGGGGGGAAAATGTGATTTAGGAAGATGAAAGATGAATTGGTTAGGGTAGAGAGTGGTCGAGCTAATCATCCAAGGGCCCCATGCCCTCTGAGTGCTGCCTACATAGTCTGGAAAAAAGGGACCTAGGGCCGATGTAGTTCTCCCATAAGCTAGGGAAGAATATGAGGAGGTATGAAAATGAGTTGGTAGGTTTTAGGCATGATTTAGGTTTAGGTCTGTTAGGTGTGGGTGGGTTGTAGGAAAAATGGTATAGGTGATGTTGATTGTGGTAAAAGAAGTAAGATTACCCCAAAGGTAAGGTTGATTGTTAAGGACCAAGTCCTATATAAGGTAATCAATACGTAATAAAGAAAGGTTAAAAGATAAGAGGGGGCAAGAAAGCCACCTGTTAGGAAATAAGAGATAAAATATGCGGAATAATCCCTTACAAAATCGCAACAGTAGAAACTAATATGCTAAAAATATTACAGATCTCAAATAAAAGTGTAGAATAAATAACACAACACAGAGAGACAAGATTTAAAGTGGTTCACCCAATTTGGGCTACGTCCACCAAGAATCACTTGCTCATATTTTATTACAAGCCTCCACTCTCTCAATACAATACCCAGATCCGTTTGGAGCTATGCTCAACAAACTCTACAGAATTCACACCCGAATTCAAAACACATCTGCAATACATTTGCTTGTCTATCTATCATATGCATAAGACCATATAAATAGACAATTGCTTAAGCAGTTTGATACAAAACCGTGGGTATCAAAACAATGGAAAAAACCAAAACCGTCCCATAAACCTATGGGTAGCGAAGGGTGGTTTTACAAAACAATGGGTACCGAAAAACCATGGGCCCAAAAACAGCCCATAACGGTTACCCATTACCCATGGGTTAATAAACCACCCATGAAAATTTGCTTCGGGGGCTTCACCCCCGAACCCCCTTCGACCCGCTCACTGGCGAGCGGGACCACTATAAAAATACCCGAGAGTAACACATAGAAGGTGTACCACACTCTAACATGAAAATAGGCTCCACAAACATAACAATCTCCCACTTAGAGACTGATTTCCACTGAGCAAGCTTCTCAACCCTTCACTGTCATCTGCGAAGGCCAACCAAAGCTGAACATAGCTTTAGTTTATCCCTTGTGACCACCTTGGTCATCATGTCTGCAGGATTCTGACTGGTATGAATCTTCTCCAACTTCAACTTATCTTCCTCCAAAGTTGTCCTGATGAAGTGATATCTCAACTGTATATGCTTTGTCCTAGAGTGGAAAGCAGAGTTCTTAGCTAGGTGTATAGCACTCTGACTATCACTATGTAGCTTACATTCCTCCTGCTTATGCCCCAACTCCTCAAGCAATTGTTGTAACCAAATCATCTCTTTGCTTGCCTCTGTGGCAGCAACATACTTAGCCTCCATGGTTGACAAAGCCACCAGCTTCTGTAGTCGTGAAATCCAAGCTCACTGTTGTCCCACCTACAGTGTAAATATAACCTGTTGTGCTGGGAGGTACTGTCTACATCTCCAGCCATGTCTGAATCTACATAACCACGTAAAGTGGTGTCTGATCCACTGTAGCACAAAACTGTCCCCATGGTCCCTCTCAAATACCGAAGGATCCACTTTACTGCTTGCCAATGCTCTTTACCTAGATCACTCATAAATCTACTCACAGCTCCCACTGCATGGGCAATATCAGGCCTAGTGCACACCATAGCATACATCAAACTACCAACTACTGATGAGTAAGGTACCTTGGACATCTGGTTTCTTTCCTGCTCTGTCTTGGGACACTGCTCCTTTGATAACTTAAAATGGCCTGCCAAAGGAGTCCCAACCGGTTTAGCATCCTGCATGTTAAACCTATCCAATACCTTCTTAATGTACTCTTCCTGAGATAAAGTCAGCTTCCGTTCCTTCCTATCCCAAAGTTATCCTCATACCAAGGATTTGTCTGGCTGCCCCCAAATCCTTCATATCAAAGGATTCACTTAGCTGTTTCTTGAGTACTTTTATTTCCTGCATGTTTTTACCTACAACCAACATGTCATCAACATACAAACATAGGATAATATAACTTCCATCCTCAAATTTATTTGTATACACACAATGGTCAGAATGACATCTGATATAACCTTGCTCCATCATGAAGCTATCAAACTTCTTATACCATTAATGTGGAGCTTGTTTCAAGGCCATACAAGCTCTTCTTCAGTTTGCACACCATCTCCTCTTTACCTTTGACTTCATATCCTTCTGGTTGCTGCATATATAGCTCCTCCTCCAAATCACCATGGAGAAATGCAGTCTTTACATCTAACTGTTCTAAGTGCAAGTCTTCTGCTGCCACTATTCCAAGAACAGTTCTAATAGAAGTCATTTTTACTACAGGAGAAAAAATCTCATCAAAATCTATACCCTTGTTTTTGTGCAAACCCCCTTGACCACCAATCGGGCCTTATATCTTTTCTTTCCTCCTTCTTCATCTTTAACTCTGTACACCCACTTGTTTTGTAATGCTCTTTTTCCTTCCGGTAGCTTCACCAAATCCCAAGTCTAGTTCTCCATGAGAGACTTATGCTCCTCATCCATGGCTTGCTCCCACTTCTTACTGGCATCTACCTGCATTGCTTCATCAAAGCTCTCTGGCTCTCCACTATCAGTGAGTAATAAATAATAAAGAGAAGGAGAAAAACGTTCAGGTTCTTTTCTTACCCTAGAAGACCTCCTCACTGTAGGAGTTTGGGGTTCCTGTTGAGGGGTTCCTGAACTGATTCATGGGTCACTTTCCCATGTCGGAAGATCCTCTACCACTGCATATTCTTTCTTGGATTCTTCCCTATTTTCCTGTCAACTGTTGCTTATACATGACTTTCTCATTAAAGACCACATCCCTAGATCGAATGATTTTCTTGTGTCATTAAAATGCCATAACTTCTTACAAATTCATCAGCCATGAGGCGCATCCTTTTTCGTGATCGACACCTCTTGCTCCTATGCACCTCAATCTTATGCCAAGGGTGTAGACTTTTGGCGTTTGAAACATTAAATCTTACCTACACACAGGGGATCATTCCAGCGTGCCTTGTATCCAAGGAAATCCCATTCGTAAGCTTTACTCAAAAAGTTCAACCTTGCTTGACAACGGAGTCTAAAGATCCTTGTGAAAAGTAAATGGCCATCTGAATATTTCCAAAGACTAAAATTCCTGTCAGCACGTCAAAATTTATCACCTCCTAAATCTTGCATCTTCTGTCATTCTCCCACTCAAGTCGAAAAACTTTCTTGCGATGCAACACTAGGCAATAAAACCATTTTTGTGCTCTGATATCCAATTGTTAGGAAATAAGAGATAAAATATGCATGAATAATCCCTTACATTAGAATCACAACAGTAGAAACTAATATGCAGAAAATATTACAGATCTCAAATAAAAGTGTAGAATAAATAACACAACACAGAGAGACAAGATTTAAATGGTTCACCCAATTTGGGCTATGTCCACCAAAATCACTTGCTCAAGGGATTTTATTACAAGCCTCCACTCTCTCAATACAATACCCAGATCCGTTTGGAGCTATGCTCAACAAACTCTACAAAATTCACACCCGAATTCAAAACCATCTGCTAATACATTTGGCTTGTCGATCTATCATATGCATAAGACCATATAAATAGACAATTCCTTAAGAAGTTTCGATATAAAACCTGGGTATCAAAAACAATGTACGCAAAAACTCAAACTTGTCCAATAAACCTATGGGTAGTCGAAGAGGCGGTTCTTACAAAACAATGGGTACCAAAAAAACCATGGGCCCCAAAACACCCATAACGGTTACCCATTACCCATGGGTTAATAAACCACCCATGAAAATTTGCTTCGGGGGCTTCACCCCCGAACCCCCCTGACCTGCTCACCAGCCATGGGTGTAAAAATACCCGAGTGTAACACATAGAAGGTGTACCACACTCTAACTTGAAAATAGGCTCCACAAACATACACCAAGGGCACATACCGAGTAGATCATTTTGGAATGATCAACATCTTCTTACCTGCGCTATTGGGCATGCATTCCATTGTTTAAGTGTCAAAAGTAGTCACATGATCGCCTCAAACATGTTCCAAGAGGTCCCTTGAGGCGGTAGGAAATTGAAGCGTGTCGAATCTTGTTAATGTTATACGCCATGAGGTAGCATGCTTTTTTCATGGCAAGAGATCCAAGGTCACCTCAATGGCCAAGTCCATGACTAAAACATTTCAACTGTTTTGTCTGCGCCCTTTGAAGATAGACTTTCTATGCGGGAAGTCTATTGGTGATGTAGGAAATTAACTCCCTTGAGGTCTGAGTGAAGCTGATCGATGCAGGAAGCTTCAAATTTCTTCTACTTGTTATATCTTATTATTTTTGAAAGAGCTTTACATATTGTCCTTCGAGGGAGCAGTCTATTTATAGCAGTGATTGCTGAGAGGAAGATGTCCTTTTGAGGGAGTCATATTTTTATTAGAAGTTTGACTCAAGGAGTTGGGTCCCATGTGAGGACTTTGAAGTCATGGACAAGACCAAGGTGAAGAATAGGATTCTTTTTTAGAAAGCATGGTGAAATGACCATGGGATCTCATCTAAAATAAGATGAAAATTATCCATGAGAATCATGCTATGTGCAAGCACCATGGTACACATATTTAAGAGAAGATAACAAGTGACGGGTACTCACATGATTCTTGTTTAGTCGCTGGTGAGGTGTAAGAAGTGGATAGCACTCAAGGGATGAGCATGGAAAGAGGCAAAAGGTGATGTAGGACTAAAAGTCAACAATAAAATGGTCAAAGATGCAAGGCATTAAGGGGCTCAGGTTCAGGTTTACCATCGAGTCAAGATAAATGATAAGCACATGATCCATAAGTATGGGTTACGATGTATGGTCCAAGCCAATTAGGATAAAATTTTCCCCGTTTACTTTTTCTGCTTTTGTTACATGGTGATTTTCTTTCAGGACAAGATCACCGACTTGGGAGGTTCATTCATGGACAAGTTTTTCATAGGCACATTTGATACATTTTTGGTAAACTTGAAGATGGTCAAGAGCGTTAAGACAATGACATTCATCTAATAATTCAAGTTGTGCTAAATGGTCTTGATGAAAGTCATCATCATTGAGCATGTCATGGAGAGAAATTTGGAGTGAGGGAATCTAGACTTCGAGAGGTAGAACAGCCTTTGTACCGTAGACCAGAGAAAATGGTGTGGTAGCAGTGGAAGTATGGATACTAGTGTGGTATGCCATAGGGAAAAAGGAATGTGTGTATGCCAATCCTTCCCAGTATCGTTAACCACTTTCATGAGAATTTTGTTTAGGGTTTTTTTAGTGGATTCAGCTTGGCCATTGGTCTGTGGGTAATAAGGTGATGAGAAACTTAGCTGAATGCCGAAGGAATCGTACAAGTTTTTCGCAATGTTTTATTTTTGAATTGTTTTCCATTATCAGTGATGAGGCAATGAGGAACACCAAAGTGACAAATGATGTGATGATTGATGAACTCACATATTTTCTCAGCTTTCATGGATATGAGTGGTATGGATTCAACCCATTTTGTGTAGTATTCGGTAGCGGTGATGATCCATTGATGTCATTGGGAAGAATGGGGGTTGATCTCTCTGACAAGATCCAAACCCCATTGAGAGAAGGGCCAAAGGTCACGAGTGACCTGTAAGGCATGACTGGGTGTATGATGAAGGTTGGCGTGTTGTTGGAATTTTACACAACACTTGACGTAGTCACAAAAATCATGGTTAAGGGTCAACTAGTAATAGCCTAGGTGAAGAATACACTTAGCAACAACAAGGCCACTGAAGTGATCTCCATATATGCCATCATGAAATTCCTTAATGGTATAAGGAATTTCAGAACTTGTGAGGCATCGTAAGAGAATACCATCAAATGCATCTTATAGAGAAGGCCCCCCATGATGACGTAATGTGAGACCTTTTTAAGGAAGGCACGTTGTCCATTACGGGTGAGATCAGGAGGTAAGATGGAAGAGAAAGATAGTCAGAAGTATTGTTTATACCAAAGGTCACTCAGGTCAGGGGTAGTGGTTCCAATGGAGTAAACTTTCACGAGGTAAATAAGAAGGTGAATGGAGTCTTTGTATGGTGACAAAGATTTTAGAATCAATGGGTGAAGCGGGTATTTGAGAAGCCAAGAAAGCCATGGTATCTGTACATTTTTTGGTTGAATGAGGGACGATTTGAAGGGCGTAATAGTCAAAGGTGGTCAAAAGTATGTCTACATGATGTTTATACTCTTGAAGTATGTTATTACAACATTGGTATATACCATTAACTTGGTTAATGACCAATTGGGAATCGCCAAAGATGTTGATTGATTTGACATCTAGGGCATAGGCAGCTTGGAGACCTAATACGAGTGCTTCGTATTTGAAAATATTGTTTCTACAATCAAAATCATAGTTTGAAAGATAAAGGCATGGGTTCACCATCAAGTGGAATGAGGATAAATACCTAGCCCCACCCCCATGCTGACACTTGGAACCATCAAAGAAGAGTAATCATTTGGTAAGTGTGTTCGGTCCAAGGAAAGGGTAGCAATTGACTCATCTAGAAAGTCAAAATTAGAAGGTTGATCCCCAGAAATAGTGTGCATTGTCCAATTGGTTCAACGATGGCTTGGCCCTTGATGGAATTTTGATGAATGAATTTGAGGTCAAGATCAGCTAAAAGCATAACCCATTGTGTGGCACTTTGATTTTGATAAGGTTTGGCATACATGAAGTGTAAGGGGTCAGTGTTGGTCACAACATAGGTTTTGTGGTTGAGTAGGTAATGGCGGAGTCTTGTGGAAATGAAAAATAAGGCTAAGCAAATTTTTTTCGGGATGGGTGTATCAGGTTTCATAGTCCAAAAGAGTATGTCTTATGTAATAAACTACCTACTCCCTATGTTGTTCATCACGATGAGCGAGCATGGATCCCAAGGAGTGATTGGTAGCTGAGATGTATAGGTAGAAAGGTTGATCATATTTAGGTGGAATGAGTATGGGTGGTTGGAGAAGGTATTGTTTTAAGGCCTCAAAAGCTTTGTGGCAGTCATCATCCCATTTAAAGGAGACATACTTCTTGAGAAGATGATGAAATGATTGACACCAATTAAGACAAATTGTGAAATGAAACAGTGAATAGACTGCAACTTACATTGTAGGCTATAAAAGTTTCCTGTTAGTGGGTGAGAGGAATTTCAAGAACGATCGGATAACCCCTACGAAATTTTCGAAGTTGATTTTGCATTATGGCCTCTTTTTAAGAAAATCGGGTTTTCGGGTTTTACCAACAGCTCGACATGCAAGTTCAAACATGTTTTGATGTCGTCTGTCTTCCGAAACCCAAAACCCGCCTTGTATTGAGAAAATCGGGTTTTCAGACCCCCGGCGCATCGGAACATCCATAATCCAAAACATGTTTTATGCCCCATGTTTTCCGATTCCCGAAGTCCGCTTAATCCTTTGTATCGGGTTTTCGGGGCTATGTAGCATCTAAGCACCTCATGCTTTATGCATCATGTTTTCCGAAACCCGAAACCCGAATTGCACTAAGTCCCCTCGTGTCGGGTTTTCGGACCTCCCAAACATGCTGACATGGCATTCATGCCGAGTGGTCGGTGAGTTGGCACGTGCCGAGCTGAAGTGTATTAATTACCAATTTTCTTATAAATACGTGGATTTCCACGTCATTCTTACCATTCGTATTTTTAATTCGTTGGAATTTTTGTGCTTTGTGCTCTTCCGTTTTCAAAACCCGAAAACTCACCTTGCTCGATTGGATCGTCTGTTTTCGATCTTACATTTCTCGAATTGAAGGTATTTTTGGAGTTTCCCTTCTTTATTCTTGGTTTTTATGGATCGATTGAGCGTATTTTATTCCCAATTTCTTGCCGTCGGTGTTGAAGGTTATTCTTTCAATTCTTCTTTCTGTGTTGCTTTGGAAAGGGTTTTAGGTTTTTAGGGTTTATCTCTTCTTGAACTATCCGAAAGCTTGGTGCCCTATTTCTTCCATTTTTCTATTATATGCATGGATGCATGAATATTTCTAAAAAAGAATGGATTACTATTTTTTGGAATTCAACGAAAAACCCTGTTTTTCTTCTTGGGTTTTGAAGATTGTTTTGCAGAGCCGGAGACCTGAAGTGTATTGACGGATTGGTTTATCGCTTCTAAATTATCATTTGGGCTTTCTCAAAGTTTCGAAGTATATTGGAATGAATGATTAAAAGGAGTTTGCATCCAGTTCTAAAATTCAACTCAACCCTAGGTCTTCTGGGGTTTCAAAGGCTGTTTTCAAAGTTCCGACATCAAAAGTATATTGAAGTGCCGGGTTCCCTCCATCGGTTTGCCGTCAGTTCCGACATTACGCAACGTGTCGGGTATTTGCCAGAAGTTCCGACATTATCAAACGTGTCGGGCTTTTCGGAAGTTCCGACATATCCAGCGCATCGGGTTTCTCAGGGTTTTCCGACATCCTCCTCAGCGTGTCGGACTCTTCTATTCTTCCGGCATATTCAGTCGATCAGGATTTTCAGTGTGGATAACATCTCCTGAGTTTCAAGCCTTTCTCCCTCCAACATTCTTCATGTCGGACCCTGGTCCATCTCAGGAGAAGGCCGAGAAGTCTAGCAGGATGAAGTACAAATTCAAGAAGCCAGAATCTCCATCATATATTGATTGCAATTATGATATCAGGGACACTGAACTTGGCAATATAGATATGGATGACTTCTGGAATAGGGTGAAGAGTTCCTCTCAAACCCCATGGATGACAGCTTTAGCTAACAGTGGCTTGCCCCTTGCAGCAGGCTTTCCCATGTCCGCCCAATGTCCAGAATTTGTTTTGGCTTGTGCATCTAGTTATGACTCGGCTTCTCGTTCCGTGAAGAGCCAGGCTGGTGAGGTAGTGATCAGGCTAGATGGAGCGTATTTTGATGATCTTCTAAAAATACCTAATTTCGAAGAGTATGGGGACCTGAACATCAAGTCGGCTCAGAAGGCCTGGGATAGTAATCAGGAAGACTGCATTAAGGATGTCAACAAGAAGTTCCTGGTCAAGGCTAAACCAGCAGTATCTAGATTTCCAAGGACTATCCCCAGATGTGATTTCATACAAGAAATCAATGATATTATCACCCTGCTGAGCCGGGTTTTTGGCTTTCCTGAATCAAATGTATTTCATGGATGGATGTATCAGTTTATGGTCACCATCAAGAAGAATCAGCAAGGGATTGACTGGGGGACCCTTATCAGCAATGAGATTAAATCTCAGATGATGATGGTCTTATCAACTAGAAAGTTTCATATGTTTTCATATGTGGCTTACGCAGCAGCCGGGATGAGGAACTATCCCGGGCTGGATACTAAGGGAAGCAGAACGAAAAACCCAGTTTATAAATATTTCCCTCAAATAACAAAGAAGGGGTCCAAAGAACATTTTAGAAGGGTAAATGATGCCTTCTTCTACGAGAATATCTGCCGGCTGAACCCAGGGCTAAGAAAGACAAGAGTCTCAGATGAGGCTTGGACTGAAGTATCCAAATGGGGGTGTATCTTCTTGCAATTCAAGAAGTTTACATATCTTCGAACAGTCATGTACTCGGGAGAGCCTTTCCGTCTGCCTTGCTATCCAGGGGATAGATTGATATTGATAGAATTGGTCAGACAGCTGTTGGATTTTCACAAATTCCAACAAAGCAAGCATAAGGCAGCTGTATCCTTCCCAATTTCTATCGGGAGATATACTTGCTCAACAGTAGCAAAGGCCAAAAATGTTGAATGCGAACTTCAGGAAAAATTGAAAAAGCATATGAAGTCTCGGGATGGTTTTGACATCCGAGGAGTGCTTAGAGCCTATGGAGCCCAACATCTGCACAGGCCTGACATTGAGGATATATGGGTTGATCTGCGTAACGAAGTTGCGGTTCGCAGAAAAGATAATAGTAGGTTGACTATTAATGAGATTCAGACGCTGGAGCTTTCTGATTTTCCAGATGGCATGACTGACAATGAAAGTGTGTTGGATATTTCCTATGATGGGCTTAATGAGGATCAATACGTTTTCCCACCTATTGATTGGTCAGCCAGCGAAAAAGCCTCTATTACAGATAGGTCGGCTCTCATTCTTGCTCGCACCAAAAAATGGCTCTCCTCTTGGGGAATGAATTTTAAAGATGACAAGTTTCCAAAGTTGGCTGCTTCGGAGGCGGGGCCCTCCAAAAAGGAAAAGGACAGAAAATTTTCTAGGGAGCCTATAAATGTCAAGATTGTCAAAAAGAGAAAAGAAAGAGAAATCTCTTCAATTGTTTCTCCAGTAGAAACGGTGAATGTGCCAGAATCACCAACACCACCAGAAATAGGAGAAATTAATTTGGAAGAAGGAGGAAGCCAGCTTCTGTCTTCACCATTTGCTGATTGCTCAACTGAAGAGACCTTATCTCTTGCATCCAAGGCTTTGGAGTCTGGATCTGTGCCTCTTTCTCACATAACCACTCCTACCTCCTTAATCTCCAAAAACTTCTTCAGTAATGACCGGTACTATTTTCTCTAGACTTTCACCCCTCTCTGCTGGTACCCAAGTGATCACCAACACGCCCCCTCCTGTGCCTCTTTTTATTGGATCTACTACCATGTTGGCTAACTATTCCTCCTCCACTAGTAGAATCTTCTCCCCTTGAGGGTATGAATACCAGTTTACTGCAACCATTGGCAACTCCCTCTGATATACGCCGCAATGGCTACTCGAGAAAAATCTAAGGAAGAGGAAGGTGATTGTACCCCTACCATCCTTTGATTTCAGCTCACTCAAGGCTCCTACTGTGAAATCAACCAAGAAACCCAAAAAAGTTTCAAGGGTTTTGGTGGATGCTTCAGGAGATAAGTTCGCAGAGATTGCCACTCCCTCAGCTAACAAAACTAGAGACGATATAACAGCCTCATGATTATCAGATAACCAAGGTGGCTCTAGGGAAAGTGATAGCAGAAGGAGCGCAACAAGATGCACGGGCTTCCATAAACGTGTTGTGCCAAAAGTTGAAAGAAACAAAGGACATCAGAAATGAGCTCAAGGAAAAAGTGGAGCAGTTGACAGAGATTTTGATTAAACTCTCGAAACCCCTTGAATCCATACCACCTTATTCTGTTTCTGTCGGATTCGATTTCTCATCAGTACCTACGATTGAGAAGATTGCTAAAAAAGGAAGGGTGGTTGATGAATGGATCCAAAAGTTGCTCCAACCGGGAAAGGAAGTAATTCAAGACGTGGTGCAGGTTCATGAGTCCTTTGGGGAGAGATTCAGAAGGAAGGAGAGAAGATGGATGAGGAGATTCACTGAAGAAATTGGACAGTCTTGATTTGACTTGTGAAGCTCTCCAGGTGCTAAAGCAATTACCAGCACACCTCTTGGTGGAAGAAGGTATTCTCCCACATACAGATAAACATTTCCAGCTGACCAAGGCCATCAGGTTCAGAATAAGGATTCTCAATGAAGCCTGCAGCAAGTTGAGAGAATTAAGGGATAAATTGATTGATGGGAAAAGTGATCTGGAAGAAGAATTGCTGAACGATTTGTCCAAAGGTGTCAGTTGGGAACTCAGGTATCCTATCACCAGATGATCTCTTCAAGCAAATCCAAGAGTCTGTTTAGCATGAACCAATAAGTATACGGATTTGACCTGGAGATCATTGGATCAGTTTGTAAGGGTTGAACATACGTTGGAGGCCTTAAGAAATACTCGGCAAAAGATTGAAGAAAGCTTCCCGGCACTGCCAGCGATGTTCATGAAACCTGTGAAATTTGGAATGATCATTCCACTGTGCCTGATGAAAATGAAATGCAAGGCATAATTCAGAAGTTCCAGGAATTTCACAGCAAACAATCTCAGCTGGAGGAAGAAAAAAAGGAAGAAGCAAAGGATTATGATTCAGACTAAGTCTCAAATGTGTCATGTCATTTCAATCTTGAAATCGACATGTCTTTTTCATTTCTGTTTCATCACATTTTTGAATCATGTTTTGACTTGATCTCCTGCGTGAGAGTCTATGCAAAACAGAACTCCAGTTAAAACATGCTATTTTTTAGGATCTTCCCTATTTTATCTCTACTTCCTTTTGTTATAAATAAGGAATTCTTATGCATTCCAAAGGGTCGAGGATTTTTTTGGAATATTTGGGGGCTATTGGAATGAAGAAAAACTTTGTGTTTTCATTTAATCATTTTGAAGAATAGGAATCAATATTGTTTTACAGACTTTGTGTTGTGGAATATATCTTACTTAAGACAGTGTTCTTATGTTCATGATCTTAAGCTATTCTTTGCATAGCATCTTAGTGTTTCTAATTATTTCAGACATTATATTTGTGATCTAAAACTCGTATGATTATTTCGTGCTCTGTGTTTACTCGAAAGAAAATATGTTTCTCCCATTTCCTTTCTATTGTGCTTCTTTCATTATAACAGTTTCTAACCTAGTTCATTTAAGGAAGAAATACCTTTGAATCGTGTGAATGTAGATTTCAGGATTCCATCCCAACCCCCAATGGTTAGATTAGTGTGAATAATGTATATATTGTTTACCGTGTTTTAGATTAGCAATAAGCAGGCAGCCTCACCTGTCTTTGAGGAGGGATTTAATCCCATATACTGTGGTTGAACCTCATATTTTGGTTTGACAAAATATCCAACCAACGGTTTTTTGGTGACTCTGCTGGGGAGTACGGATCTATAGTATAAAGCTTATCCTCTCGGTGTCTGGCGACTCCGTATTTGCCTTATTTTCAACAAGATCTCCTTTTAGTTCAAGCTGGCCAGGAATATATTCACTCGGTCTCGCTGAGCTCAAGGTGAAATTGATCCACTCTTTGAGTTACTACAACAGTACAATTTCAATCTTTCTCCTGACAGCATTGTCTCTAACTGAACCAGAAGTTCTTCGCCTGTTCAGAGAAACCGGATCCCCATGGAATAGGAAGCATCTGCAACTTGTCATGCACTACTCTTGTCTGATACTCGGATCCCTATACGCACTCTTTTTAGGACGATGGCGGTTCAACCTGTGCCTTGGGGCGCAGTTTATTGGTCCTCTTTCTTTGACCCCTCCATTGAATGAGTTACCACGTGGCTCGCGTAAAAACATTCCCAAGTTCAATGGGGATGCGAAGCAGCATCCTGACGAGCACATTGCATCTTTCTTTGTTGCATGTGGTGTCCTCGGAGTAGCCCACGAAGATGTCTCCGTCCGACTCTTCATTGAAACGTTACAGGGTGTAGCAGTTGAATGGTTTTATCACCTCCCGAATGCATGCATTCCAAACTGGGATACCATGCAGACTAAGTTCGAAGCACGTTTTAAACCAGCCGAAGATTCCCATGCTTTGTTAGCTCAGCTCACGCATATGAAGAAGGAATCACATGAACCTATGCGGGAATTCGTGGCAAAGTTCAACAAGCTGATCCGGAAGATTCTAGAAATAGCTGTACCTACTCTGGAAAACCAAAAATGCTTCTTCATCAATGCTTAACCTCATGATATAAGCTTTTTATTAAGAAGGTCGGTTATCCCAGATTTGGCTACTGCTCAGTCAACAGCTACTGAAATAGAGGATGATCTCATCTTGGCCGAAAGGATCAAGAAAGACATACCCAAACTCAAAAATCAAGGTTCTTCTCAAGGTAATACTGATCCTATGTTTCAAAAAATGGCTAATGATTTGATTGCTTTAAAAAAGCAAAAGTCCCAATAGGTGAGCAATGTTCCGTATCGGGATATCCCTAGACGAAATTTTAATAATAACAATGGTGCACTTGCCAGAGATAGGCCACGGTTAACTCCTGCTCAACCGAGACTAGCCATTGAAGCTCCTCTAGTCAATGCAGCAGTAGAAATAATTGAAGAAGATGATGAACGAGAAGAACAAGATTCCTGTGAGGCTTTCAAATCTTCAGGATATGTTGATGAGTCTTATGACGAGTCAGCTGGTGACTCCAGCATTGGGTATTTGGAATACGATGAAGATGAATGTGCGCCAGATGGTCAGTCATTTGTTGTCTTCACTCGGTCCCAATCTTAGAATCCCAGAAAACCTCTTGAAAACACTAAGGAGAAGAATAAGGAACCTCCCATATCCATAGTTAAGAGGGGTACCCCTATTTCGGTGCAAACTGAAAGAGAGGTTACCAAAAAGGTAGCTGCTCCTTATTCTCCTTCTCCTAAGATCAGTGCCCCAGCACAAGCTCATGTAATTAGAACTGTGTTGTCCACTCAAAATTTCCCGCTCTGATAAGAGTAAAATTTTCAAAATTTTGAGTTGAAGAGTTCTTCTCTGAAGTGCCTCAGTCGTGAAGTTGAAAAAATTGTGTTTTGGGTCTTTTTGTGTGATTTTCGGGCCTGTCGGAACTTTTTGTCCCATCTGTCCCAAGTACAAAAATGCACTCTGTTCCCCGATCTGCCGAAATCCCCGAAGCTGTCCCATTTTCGGGCCCGTCGGAAAATTTTGTCCCAAGTGTCCCAAAACTTATTTTGCGTGTTGTTCCAATTTCGGCCGAATCATCCTTCCCGCGTACTTCGCACTTTCTTGTCCCAAATGTCCCAAAGTTAAAAAGTGCGAGCTTTCCCATTTTCGGTCGATTTGCCCGAACCGCGTCCTTCGGAACTTTTCGTCCCAACTACCCCATTTGAAAAAGTGCGAGCTTTCCTAATTTCGGCCGAGCCGGTCAAGTCGCGTACTTCGGAACTTTTTGTCCCGAATGTCCCAAGTCCAAATGGGCCCGCTGTTCCAATTTCGGCCTAAACACCCGAATCACGTACTTCACACATTTTCATCCCATTTGTCCCAAATGCATTTGTGCGTCCTCTCCCTATTTCGCCCGAACCGGCCGAGCCGCGTGTTTCGCGCATTCGCGTCTCACATGTCCCAAGCGTACCTAGTGTCATTCGCACTTAGTTTTTCCCCACTGGCTCCAAGTATGATATTTTTCAAATTGGTGGTTGTGTATTCAATGTGCATTAAATTCATTCCGCTCCTCAAACGGCTATATAACCAAGCATACCACCTTCGCATTTTCGCATTGCTTCCTTGCTGTCGTTTGCCCAAACCCTAGCAGCATCCAGGCAGTGGTTTGGTTTCTCCTATGTAGATGCACACAAAGATGATCCAGTGTATGCCTACTGCCCGCAGTTCACCCTAGAGACCAGCAATCAGAATTTTAGAAGGGTCAATGATGCTTTCACCATGTACGTGGTCAGATTGCTCGAAGGTGATACTGCAAGAAGGTTTTCAGATGAAGCCATGAACCTGATATCGTAGTATGGAGCCTATTTCATTCAATTCAGGAAATTCTCCTATATCAGGCTGGCTGGCTATGAGAGCACCCCTCTGCGGCTCCCTATGTTCTGTAACGACAAAATAACCCTGATTGAAATATGCAGACAACTAGACAAGTTGCACAGAACTTGCAGAGACAAGAAGATCTCTGGCTTGCACTTTCCCATCTCTCTGGGAAACTATACATGCAAAACAGCTCTGGATGCTCAGAACATAGAGAGAGCCCTGGTCCCTATCACTGTTCATTTTCTTCAAGCCATAGAACCTGCTTTGACTTGAAGAGGTTTATCGAACAGAACCTCAAGATAATCTATCATCATAGGGCAGATACAGAAGACTACTGGGCTGACTGTGCAGATGATTTTGAAGCCAGAAGAAGGCATTGTGGCAGGTTCTCCCTGCAACTGATCCAAGAACTCAGTCTGTACCAAGTTCCTGAAGGTCTCCAGGATGAAAATTCTGAGCTATACTCGTATGAGTATGAAAATGTGATTAAGCACACCCCTCTGGAGGACCTGGACTGGAACAGGAAAGAGAGAGATGATCTGGCTGAGATTCTTGCTCCAGTCTTAATCAGGACTAGGGTCTGGTTCAGTAAGAAGATCCGAGAATTCAAGAGGCACTCAGGAGAATCCAGCTCCAAGGATGACTCAACACCCATAAGAGAGGCATCAGTTCCAGAGTCTGGAACACCAGTGAAAACCCCTTCTGCCTCAACAGCTCAGGGACCTGTGGAATCTACTCCTTCTCCATCTACCCAGGTATACAAGAAGAAACTCAAAGAGGTAAAGAAGGAGCCTGCAGAGAATGATCCTCCAAGAAAATAGGCAGAGTTGCCTATGGGGCCAGAGAACATCATTGTTCTCAGTGAAAGTGAAGAAAGTGAGATGTCAACTCCTGCAAGTGTTCCTGAAAATCCAGCGGATAAGGAGGTCCAGAGCACTGAACTTCCAGGTACTACTGATTCTTCTACCGCCATTACTTCCAGTGTTCTACCCACATCTCAGCTTGAGTCAACAGCTGCACAGACCTTGAGTGTCATGAGCTCCCTGTCTCTTGGTCCCCTTGCCTCTCCTGCAGATTCTTATTCCTCTTTTGCTTGGGTGCAACCTCTGGTTGACAAAAGGAAGAGGAAATCCTCCTCTCAAAGCTTGGGACCAAATTTTGATGCTGTAGCAGCCTTGTTGGGCACCACTCCTTCTCGTGCCAAGAAGGCCAAAACTACTTCCAGGATTGTGTCAGATGCTCAAGGTCAGCAATTCCTGGAGATTGCTAAGCCCACAGTAGACAAATCAGAATCAGACTTGCTGACATCTGATTTGGAGCTTTCAAGGATCCCAATGGGAGAGTCTACTCCTGAAGGTGAGATTCATAATCTCTAGGAAACAGTCACAAGGGTCATTAGAAGGGTAGAGAAAGGGCAGCAGACTATTGAACAGCTGGAAGAACAAGCCCAAGTTCTCACGAGTTTTATCAAGTCACTTTTGTCTAAGGACAAAGTTTTGGACCCTACTCCCTTGACTGCTCTACCTCCTCCTGTAATTCTAAGCCAAGATGAAGTGCAAGGTATTAAAGATATGCACAAGTATTCTGTCTATGGTAGAGCTATCGAAGCCATGGTGGATGACATGCTTGTTGCCGGGCTAAACTTCATCGATGAAGCTTTTAAGCTACATGGAAAGGTAGACAATTTGCAACAGAAGCTATCCTCTACCATTGGGGTTATGGATAAAGAGCTTAAACTCTAGAGCAGTTGCATTGTAGACCTTCGCCTCATGGGCCAGAAAGATGATAACATCTTACTGGCGAATAAGATTTTCGATGATGCCAAAGAAAATCTATCAAAATCTTGGGTCTACAACGTGGAATGGAAAATCAAAGTCTTGGAAGAAGCTGTGGGGAGAAATGAAGAATAGCTGGCAGAAGGGAGAAGCTTTCAAGACACTGGCAGCTGCTGCGTTCAAAGATATGCATTGTCATCTTTAGGATGAAAAATCTGGCGTTCCCTTGTCCTTGCAAGAAATCAAAGCTCAGTTCAGAGCTTTTGTCAAAGATAATCTTTTCAAGGAAGACTCCATCTCTAAGGACAAGATAAAGGAAATTTGTTCTCTTCAGTCTGCCATTGAAGAAGCAAACAAAGACTATCATACTCACGTCGAGTTTGATAAAGAGATGGAGAAATGTCTGGGATTTTGGACTCAGTTTGCAACCAACACGTCAGTCCCTCGTGGCAGAGATATAGCTGAGTCATTGAAGAAGTTCAGGCAGCGGATTCTGAAGACAGTGGGTCCCTCCCAGTAGCCGGCCACCTGTCTCCTTCTCCTTTCCTTTCCTCTTCTTTCCTTTCTTTTCGTATTCTTTGTAATTAGTTAAGGTATTGCAATTGGCGGTACTTAACTATTCTTTAGTTAAAAGAAACGGTTACGAAGAGTAACTGACTTGTAATCTATATAATGGCCTTTCCACGCCATTTTACGAGGAGGAAGAACTTGGATATTTGCTGAAAGTGTAAAGAGATCTTAAAGAAATCAATACAAAATGGCTTTCCATTCTTTGTCTATCTGATTCTTGTTGTTTCTGTGTTTTCCTTTAATATTGTGAAGATCATTTTGTTCCTAGCTCGTTTAGTCTCTCTGATTGCATACTGTTCAGTTTTGCAAATACAGTGATCTTGTACAACCAAGAAGGAACTTTGTGTCCTTGATTAACAAATCTGAAGAAGGTTATTTATGGAACTTTGTGTCCTTAAATTTAATCTCATTCAACCAACGCAAATGATCTTGTCTTAAATCCTTTGAAGCTTCGCATACACGAAGAATTATTCTGCCATCTATAATTCTGAACGTTGCTATTCTGCTCATCTTCTTATTCCCCTTCCTCAGTCCTGGCGTAACTGATGATCCTTGTGGAAAACACTTTCGTAATATCCAAGTTTGACCATAAAATAATGTTCTGTGTATTTGTAAATAAGTTCGTTTCAGAATAAGGGAACCTCTCCCATTAAAGAGGAGGGACTTTTTGTCCCCTTACTGTTGCTCTTCTAAAAAGTCCTATTTGACGACCAACAGTTTTTTGGCGACTCCGCTGGGGAAAATCGCATTCCGGTACCGAAAATTTTTAGATCATCCTTTGATCTGGCGACTCCGCGTTTCACTCGAGGGAGAAGGACCCTTGGTATTGAAGATTCTCAGTTTCAGCTTTTGGAGCAACAGGGTTTTCCTTTCCCTCCAAATAGAAGAACTCGTTCGACGAGCACTCCGCCTGTTCAAGATAGAAGTCCTACGGGTGGTATTCCTTCAGAGCCTGCTAGTCCCAATCTACGAGCTTTGATCCTTGCTGGTGTTAAAGTTCCCCTCCAAGCCGTATTTCCAAGAATGGCGGCACAATTGCCATGGGGTCAACGTGTCGGGCCCCTGGCTCTTGCGCAGCCTTTGCATGAGTTACCTAGAGGTAACCGAAAGAACTTCCCAAAATTTAAAGGAACTAGCTCTCTGTTGTGAGCCTTGGCCTACGCAACCCACCGACCTGCCTTAAGTTCTATTATACTCTCAACCTATATAACAGATCTAAGGGCACATCTTGAGCCTAACCAAACTATGTACACCCTGCAATCTACCTGAAAATCTCTACTACCCACACCTGGGAAACTTTTCCTCTAGCACATAGGTCCTCTTAATAAGTTGACAATGTTTTTCATGATATGACCTCCCTATAACTACTCGGGCCCCATTCCTATCTATCGTTCCCGAGAAGGGTATCTGTATCCTTATTCTGACTACAGAAGGTCAACCCACCCCTTAAAATATCTCTGTCTAAGCCACCCCTCGTGGACCACACTATCTCATCATATTTATATGCGTTTTATAGCCACACATACGTGTTTGGTGCTTATCCCTCCCCCTCTCATCATGTGTAAACTTGTATAAATATTATATAGGTGGCCACACACACCACAACCCATGCATACCTAGACCCTCCCTCCCGATACATTGCATATGTTTGTGTATTTTATGCAAGATGGCCTACAACCTCCTCCATCCATTGAAATAAATGATCGATCATAACTCTATAACTGCCAAGTGCAGCCAACTAGACCGCTAAATAACATCTGGTCTAATAACGTACTCTCGGTAGGTGTTACTCTCGATCCCCCGAAAAAATCACTCGTGGCTCATATTTGTTGCTCCAAGCCAGCATTGGCATAACTTGTACTGGGGGGGGGTGGGGATTCGTTGCTTGCAAGCTGCGGGGGGCGGTCTCTCTCCTTCTCTCTCTTCCTCTAGTCGCGTGTCTGCGGCCGTGGTTCGTGCTTGGGGGGGAGATGTGTCTGTGAAAAGTATATAGGATCTGGTAATGTGATACACATCTCCAATGTCACAGTCTTCTCCTCGTAGTAACTAGGATGTGCATGTATCACCACACTATCTCTCACATGGACAATCAACCTGGACATATTATGGGGTCATACCCACCACTGTGTTTTTATGCATAGGCCCGGCCATGGTCCCATCACATCCCAATCCTCAGCGGTAAACCCATCCAAGCAACTAACTCAGTGTTGACTACACCACATAGGACTCCCTCAGTGATATCTCTCCTACACACCACAAAATTAGAACAAATTTACATTAGTTACATTACAAGACCACATAACTCCCTTTATCATACTAGCACCATCACTAAAACCGTATACATCAAAACTACCATACATCTGGACTAGGTGCCTAGATGAAGGACTAGTGGTGGCCACGAGCAAGACACTACGCCTGATTCTGGGCACTTCTGTCCCAAGGGGTCACTAGCGCCCTCACCTCTTTTGTCCAAGTCTCAATCCAATGAAAATCACAAATCTCAATTTTTCAAAATTCAACCCAAAAAATGACTACGACAAAACCATAAATTTTTTGCAAAAACGATACACGTCCACTCCGGCGGTCGTACGCGACACTACAGCACAGTTGTCACTCTCTCTCAAACCGACTAGGATGGCGTGCGTCTCACGTGCGGCATTTTCACTTTCTTTCACCCAATTTCAGATCACTCTCCAACCCAAGTACAAAACAAATGAAGTGCTCAACACCTTTTCACGTCCCTACTTCTATCATTTTTTCATCCCTTACTATACTATAGGCATTATTTTTGTGTCTATTTTCCACAACTAATACCACTACCAAACAAACAACCCATTTTCATCCATACCGTGAGTGTTTCTACTTCCATTTGTACAAGTTTTGTGCAGTCTCTTCTCTTATAAAATTCCACTTACCACCCCATATGAAATACTTTTGTAATTTTACAAACAAATCTTTTCTACATTTCTGCATTCCTTTATACCCGTTTAAAACAATTTTTACCATTTTATCTATGTTGTGCTTACTTTCGGTCTTTTTTTTTTTCTTCTTCTCTTAAGCATCATTCTTATCATCACTCCTCCCCTTTCAACCACAGGGTGGGCATATCATTGGGGTCATCCTATAATTTCCCCTTATATTACACGTGATTAGTCAAATCTAACACCTCACCATTTTTCAAACATTTACTAATTTACTACACAACAATTCACCACTGATATTCCCTATATGACCGAATATGGGGGCAAACAAACATACATTTTTTCTAATACCGACATTTCATATTTCCCCCGAAGGACCTAATCTAGTGAAAACTTGCGTAAAATTTCTCCATGAATAACCAATCAAGGAATCAATCAATCAATAACACGTTCAAATTTCATAACGAGTTTAACACATTGGCCTCCCTAATGACTAACTTGGGAGGTACATGTGCCATATCATATGATCTACTTGGAAGATTACATTCATCATCACACCTTTCCTATATGACCTAACTTGTTAGTTATTATTATATTTCACCCGCTTGCTCATATGACCTAACGTTGAAGCCTCTCTACACTTTGTGTTTACTTCTAGATAGCTAACTTGAATCCATCCTATGGCATGTGGCACCTGTGAGTGGGGGTCAGAGTGGTCGTCTATATCACTCCTATATGTGTTCAATTGTTTTAATCAAATCATTTGGATCCCAAAACCAAAAAGAGTGATCGAAGTCTATCTGAAGCGGACAAATCTTGAGGAATGTAGTTAAAGATTTGAGAATACACACTTTCTCCCTACACTACTTCCTCTGGTGTAGGATGCCCCCAAATCCTCTAATTAATCATTTGGTACAAGTGTTCAGTTAGAAAACTTATCACCCTCTACCCCCTATTCTATTATATTGTGTTCAAAGCATAATCATACATCCTATCATCAATCTTTAGTACATTTAACCATGAATTTATTATTTTTCGTTATGTTTACTGGATCAACGCAGTGATTCATGGTTCGGCACACTTTTATAGTTCAAAAATCGCCCGCTTTCTACTACCATCAGCGCATTCTTCTACACATTGGGCTTCTTTGAGACTTTTACTTAGGTAAGCATCTCTATCTACTTTATTTGACACTGAGTTTTCCACTCACCAACATAAAGTGGGGGCAAGTTGTATCAACAAAAGCATGTACTTACGATTAACTTTATATGACCGCCAATTATTTATGTTGTATATGGATCTCCGTAATAAAATTATTCATTAAGGGTCTTCCCTTATGTTTTCAATCAGTTCGTCAGTCATTATTCTTATTTTTCTGGTACAGTCCGTCAGGTCTATACCGTTTTTGGGCATGCTCTCAGGGAGTCGTTGGGTGGTCATATTTTGCTTGATTTTCGATCTTCAGTTCCTCACTAGGTCCTAGGGGTTCTGGGGTGCCCCAGTCCATGATTTTGTTCCCTTGCCCTGTAATACTTGTGTCTAATTTATCTCTTTGAGGTTGTCTTTTTATCATTTGTTCATCTCCCCTAGGAGGTATTGGAATTTTTGAGTCTTTAGTGGCAAATTTGAACAAGCTCCCTAAGAAACAATAACAAACATACTCCTACTTAGGGGCGAACATCTTACTCTCAAAGTAAGCTTACTCCTAAGTCGCAGGGACTACATTTGGGCCCCATCCTTTGTCTACATCTGCATCACAACAGCATAGGGGGAAAGGGTTTATTCATTTTATTCCTCCACCATTTATACATCTTTACATCTAGTTATTTGCCCCTATTTCGTTTCATTGGCACTAGGGCATCCTAGGAGAAGATTGCACACATAATCAACCAATTTTCGAATAGTTGATTTGCATTTATGGCCTCTTTTTTTAAGAAATCGGGTTTTCACAGGTTTTACCAACAGCTCGACATGAGTTTTAACATGCTTTATGTCGACTGTCTTCCGAACCCGAAATCCACCCATATTGTGAAATCGGTTTTCGGTCGACCCCCGGCGCATTCGGAACATGCCATATCCAACATGTTTTAATGGCCCCATGTTTCACATTCCCAAAGTCCGCTAATCCTGTCTCAGGTTTTCGGGGGCTAGGTAGCATCAAGCCCCCATGCTTTATGCATCAGTTTTTCCGAAACCCGAAAAACTCCGAGGTTGTCACTAAGTCCCCCTCGTGTCGGGTTTTCGGACCTCCCAACCTGCTGACCTGGCATTCCTGCAGTTGGTCCGGTGAGTTTGGCACGTGCCGAGCTAAAGTGTATTAATTTACCAATTTTCTTATAAATACCGGATTCCACGTCATTCTTACCATTCGTATTTTTAATTCGTGGAAGTTTTTGCGTGCTCTTCCGTTTTCAAAACCCTGAAAACTACCTTGCTCGATTGGATCATCTGTTTTTGTCTTACATTTCTTGAATTGAGGTATTTGTCTTTCCTTCTTTATTCTTGGTTTTTATGGATCTATTGAGCGATTTTTCTTCCCAAGATTCTTTCCGGTGTTGAGGTTTCTTCCTTCTTCTTTCTGTGTTGGCTTGGAAAGGGGTGTAAGTTTGTAGGTTTATCTCTTCTGAACAGCACTTGGTTTCTACTTCTCTTGCGTTTTCAATTATATGCCCATGATGCATGAAAAAAAAAGAGATTGTATAATTGGAATTCAAAGAAAAACCATGTTTTTCTTCTTGGGTTTTGAAGATTGTTTTGCAGAGTCAAAGGCCCGAAGTATATTGAAAGTTCCGACGTCAAAAGCAAGTGTCGAGGTTCCTCAAATTTCCGACATCAAAAGCAAGTGCCGGGTAATCTCTCAATTTCCGTCATCACGCAAGTGTCGGGCTTTGCCCAAAGTTTCCGACATATCAAACTTTCGTTTCTCAGGTTTTTCCGACATCCTCCTCAGCGTGTTGGACGGCTCGTCGGCTATTTCTTTCTACCGGCATTCGTTCGATCGGGAATTTCAGTGAGTAAGCATCTCCTGAGTTTCAAGCCTTTCTCTTCCCTCCAACATTCTGCTTCATGTCGGATCCCTGGGTCCATCTCAGGAAAGCTGAGAATTCCGCAGATGAAGTACAAATTCAAGAAACCAGAATCTCCATCATAGATTGATTACAAGATGATATCAGGACACTAACTGTGCAAGATCGATATGGTGACTTCTGGAATAGGGTGAAGAGTTCCTCTCAAACCCCATGGATGACAGCTTTAAGCGAACATGGCTTGGCCCCTTACCCCTGCAGCAGGCTTTCCCATGTCCGCGCCAATGCCAAATTTGTTTTCTTGGCATCTATCTTATGACCCTCTTCTCGTTCTGTGAAAAGCCAGGGCTGGTGAGGTAGTGATCAGGCGAGATGGAACGTTTTTGATATCTTCTAAAACTCCTAATTTCGAAGATATGGGGGACCTGAACATCAATCGGCTCAAACCTGGGAAGGAATCATGAAGACTGCATTAAAGGATGTCAACAAGAAGTTCTGGTCAAGGCTCAACCAGCAGTATCTAATTTCCAATGACTATCCCCAGATGTGATTCATACAAGACATCAATGATATATCACCCTGCTGAGCCGGGTTTTTTGGCTTGCCTGATCAAATGTATTTCATGGATGATTATCATTTTATGTCACCATCAAGAAGAATCAGCAAGGGATTGAACTGGGTGGACCCTTGTCAGCATGAAATTGATTCTCAGATGACACGGGCTTATCAAACCGAAGTTTTTCTTTAATATGTTTTCATATTGGCTTATGCACTGGCGGGATGAGGACCTATCCCGGGCTATATACTAATGGACAGAACGACAACCCAGTTTATAAATATTTCCCTCAAATAACCGAAGGGTCCCAAGAACTTTTAGAAGGGGTAAATGATCTTCTTTACAAAATACTGTCGCTGAACCCAGGGCTAAGAAAGACAGAGTCTCAGACGAGGCTTGGACTGAAGTATCCAAATGGGGGTGTCTCTTCTTGGCAATTCAGAAGTTTCATATCTTCGAACAGTCATGTAACTCTCTCGGGAGAAGCCTTTCGTCTACCTCGCTATCCAGGGGAATAGATGATATTGATAAAGGTGGTCACAGCTGTTAGATTTTCACAATTCCAACAAACAGCATATGCGCTGTATCCATCCTTCCCAATTTCTTCGGGAGATATACTTTCTGTAGAGGAGGGGGGGGCGTTATAGATGATAGGGGTGGCATGAAGAGCATAAAATATACTTGCTCGGCCCATTACTCCACCCCCCCCCCCCCCCCCGCCTAAACCCCCCGGCCCCCCGCGCCCCCCGTGCAACGCCCCGCCCCCGCAACCCGCCCCCACCCCCCCCCAGCCCGCACCCAAACCCCCACCCCCCCCGACCCCCCACACCCCCCCCACCCCCCTCCCCCCCCCCCAAACCCCCATGCAAATTCCAAAAATGTTGAATGTTAACTTCAGGAAAATTGAAAGCCTATGAAGTCCGGGATGGTTTTGACATCCGAGTAGGTGCTAAGCCTATGGAGCCCAACAGCCTCCTCTTACAATTGAGATATAGTTGTCTGCGTAACGAAGTTCGGTTCGCGCACACGAAATAGTGGTTGAACTATGTAATGAGATTTTTTCCACAGACGCTGGAGCTTTCTGATTTGCCACGATGGCACGACTGACAATGAAGTGTGTTTGGATATTTCCATGATGGGCTTAATGAGATCAATACGTGTTTTCCACCTATTTATTGGTCATCCCCCGAAAAAGCCTCTATTACAGAGTAGTCGGCTTCCTCATTCTTTCTCTCGCACCAAAAAATGTGCTCTCCTCTGGGGAATGAATTTAAAGGTGACAAGTTTCCAAAGTTGGCTGCTTCGTGGGGCCCGCCAAAAAGAAAAGGCAAGAATCTTCTTGGGGGCCTATAAAAATCAGGATTCCAGAAGAGGAAAGAAGACAAATCTCTTCAATAATTATTTCTCCAGCTGAAACATGGTTGTGCCGAATCACCAACCCACCACCAGAAATGAGGAGAAATTAATTTGGAAGGAAGGAGGATGTAGCTTTGCCTTATCATTTGTTGATTATCAAGCTGAAGAACTATTGTCTCTTGCATCCCATGCTTTGGAAATGAATCTGTTCTCCCCTCAACAACCACTACTCCACCTCCTCATTCCCATCCACTTCTTCAAGGTATGGCCGTATTTTCGTTTCTGGACTCTCACCCCTCCTGCTGACCCAAGTATCCCAGCACGGCCCCAACCTGTACCTCTCCTCTTGTTGGCATCTACTATCCAACGTTTTTACTGTTCCCCTCCAATATAGAATCTTCTCCCCTTGAGAGTAAATACCATTACTACAAAAACATTGGCATTTCCTCTGATACGCCCAATGGCTACTCGAGCAAACTCCGAGGAAGGAAAGTGATTTTACCCCTACCCAGCCTTTGATTTCACTCACTCAAGGCTTCTCCTACTAACTACTTCTACTACTTTCCTACTGCGAAATCAGCCAAGAAACCAAAACAATTTCAAGGGTTTTGGTATAACTCCGGAGATATTTGCAGGATGCCCACTCCCTCGGCTGACAAAACTAGAGATGAGTAAACAGCTTCTGATGATGGAAAATCAGATAACCAGAATGTGGCTCTAGGAAAGTGACACGAAGATTGCAACAGAGCATAGGCTTCCATAGCGTGCTGTCCAAAGTTTGAAAAAAAAAATGACAACAGAAATGAGCTTAAGGAAAAAGTGGAGCATTTGACAGATGATTTTGATTAAACTCCTCACAACCCCCTTGAATCCATACCAACCACCTATCTTCTCGTTTCTCTGCAGGATTCGATTTCTCATGTGCCAACGATTGGAAGATTGCTAAAAAACTGAAGGGGTTGATGAATGGATCCAAAGTTGCTCCAACAGGGACGGATTAATTCAAGACGTGTGAAGGTTCATGGTCTTTGGGGAATTCATAAGTAAGGATAGAAGATGGATGAGGAATTCACTGAAGAAATGGACATCTTGATTTGACGTGTAGCTCTCCAAGTGCTAAAGCAAATTACCAGCACACCTCTTGTGGAAGAATGTATTCTCCCACAGACGATAAATCATTCCAGCTGACCCGAGGCCATCAGGTTCAGAGTTAGGATTCTCAATGAGCCCTGCAGCAAGTTGAGAGAATCAGGGATAATGATCGATGGAAAGTGATCTGAGAAGAATTGCTAAGATTTGTCCAGAGGTGTCAGTTTGGAACTCAGGTATCCTATTACTAGATGATCTCTCTCTCTCTTCAAACAAATCTCCAAGACCTGTTTTAGGCATGATCCTGTACACGGATTTGACCTTGAAGTCATATGGTCATTTTTGTAAGGATGACATACGTTGGAGGCCTTAGAAACCTCATGCTAAAGGATTGAATAAACTTCCCGGCACGGCCCAGCGATGTTCATGACACCGTAAGTTGGATTATTCAGTTCCAATGGCCTCATGAAACGAGATGCAAGGCATAATTCGAAAGTTCCAGAGTTTCAGAGCAAACAGTCTAGCAGGAGAAGAAAAAGGAAGAGCAAGGATATGATTCATACTAAGTGTCCTGTCATTTCAATCTTGAATTTGACATGTCTTTTTCATTCTGTTTCGTCATATTTTGAATCATGTTTTGACTTGATCTCCGGCTGAGGAGTCATGCAAACTGAACTCCAGTTAATGCTCTTTTAGGATCTGTTCCTGTTTTATCTGTATGTCTTTTGTTAGAAATAGGGATTCTGTGCATTCAAAAGGGTCCCGAGATTTTTTGGATTTAGGGCTATTGGAAGAAAAAACCTTTTTGTGTTTTTCATTCAATCATTTTTGAAGAATAGGAATTGATATCATTTTGAAAAATAGGAATTGATATCATTTTACAGACTTTGTGTTGTGGAATATATCTTACTTAAGACAGTGTTCTTATGTTCATGATCTTAAGCTATTCTTTGCATAGCATCTTAGTGTTTCTGATTATTTCGGACATTATATTTGTGATCTAAAACTCGTAGGATTATTTCGTGCTCTGCGTTTACTCGAAAGAAAATACGTTTCTCCCATTTCCTTTCTATTGTGCTTCTTTCATTGTAATAGTTTCTAATCCAGTTCATTTAAGAAAGAAATACCCTTGAATCTGTGAATGTGGATTTTGGGATTTCATTCCAACCCCCAATGGTTAGATTAGTGTGAATACTGTATATATTGTTTACCGTGTTTTAGATTAGCAATAAATATAAAACAGGCAGCTCTCACCTGTCTTTGAGGAGGGATTTAATCCCATGTGCTGTGGTTAAACCTCATATTTTGGTTTGACAAAATATCCAACCAACAGTTTTTTGGCAACTCCGCTGGGGAATACGGATCTATAGTATAAAACTTATCCTCTTGGTGTTTGGCGGACTCCGTATTTGCCTTATTTTTCAACAAGATATCCTTTCAGTTCAAGCTGGCCAGGAAGATCTTCACTCGGTCCCGCCAAGCTCAAGGTGAAATTGATCCACTCTTTGAGTTACCCCCCCCCCTGCAACAACACAATTTCAGTCTTTCTCCCAACAGCATTGTCTCTAATCGAACTAGAAGTTATTCACCTATTTGGAGAAACCGGATCCCTATGGAAGGGGAAGAATCTGCAACTTGTCGTGTACTACTCTTATCTGATACTTGGATCCCTGTACGCACTCTTTTCAGAAGGATGGTGGTTCAACCTATGCCTTGGGGTGCAGTTATTGGTCCTCTTTCCTTGACTCCTCCATTGAATGAGTTACCACGTGGATCTCGTAAAAATATTCCCAAGTTCAATGGAGATGGGAAGCAGCATCCTGACGAGAACATATAGCATCTTTCTTTGTTGCATGCGGTGTTCTCGGAGTAGCCCACGAAGATGTCTCCGTCTGACTCTTCGTTGAAACGTTGCAGGGTGTAGCAGCCGAATGGTTTTATCACCTCCCGAATGCATGCATCCCAAACTGGGCTACCATGCAGACTAAGTTTGAAGCACGTTTCAAACCAGCCGAAGATTCTCATGCTTTGTTAGCTCAGCTCACTCATATGAAGAAGGAATCGCATGAACCTATGCGGGAATTCGTGGCAAAGTTCAACAAGCTGATCCGGAAGATTCCAGAAATAGCTGTACCTACTCTGGAAAACCAAAAATGCTTTTTCATCAATGCTCAACCTCCTGATATAAGCTTTTTATTAAGAAGGTCGGTTATCCCAGATTTGGCTACTGCTCAGTCAACAGCTACTGAAATAGAGGATGATCTCATCTTGGCTGGAAGGATCAAGAAAGACATACCCAAACTCAAAAATCAAGGTTCTTCTCAAGGTAACACAGATCCTATGTTTCAAAAAATGGCTAATGATTTGATTGCTTTAAAGAAGCAAATGTCCCAGCAGGTGAACAATGTTCCATATCGGGATATACCTAGGCGGAATTTCAATAATAACAATGGTGCACCTGTCAGAGATAGGCCACGGTTAACTCCTGCTCAACCGAGACTAGCAATTGAAGCTCCTCCCGTCAATGCAGCAGTGGAAATACTTGATGAAGAAGATGAACCAGAAGAACAAGAATCTCACGAGGCTTTCGAAGCTTCAGGATATGCTGATGAGTCTTATGATGAGTCAGCTGGTGACTCCAGCATTGGGTATTTGGAATACGATGAAGATGAATGTGCGCCAGATGGTCAATCATTTGCTGTCTTCACTCGGTCCCAATCTCAGAATCCCAGAAAACCTCTTGAAAACACTAAGGAGAAGAATAAGGATCCTCCCATATCTATAGTTAAGAGGGGTACCCCTATTTCGGCGCAAACTGAAAGAGAGGTTACCAAAAAGGCAGCTGCTCCTTATTCTCCTTCTCCTAAGATCAGTGCCTCGGCACAAGCTCATGTAATTAGATCTGAGCCTACCATCATTCCTTCTTATACTGCTTTTGACATTATTGATCATGCAAAGAGAACCAAAATTCAAATGTCAGAGGCAGAATACCTTCAGTCGAATCCTGAACAGTTTGAAAAGCTGGCCAAGTTCATCAGGAGTAAAGCGGCCGTTCCATCACCTTCAAAAGGTCTCCTTCCAAATCCTGTTCAACTTCCACCACAGAACAATCTGACCTCTGCTTCTTCCTCAGGAAAGATTGAACCATTTTATTTGTCTCTACTTATAAATGGGTTTAAACTCAGCAATTGCATCATCGACTCAGGGGCCTCTGATAATGTTATGCCCGCAAAAGTGGCCCATGCCCTTGGACTTACTTTGACTAAGTCATATGGACGGTGCTATTCTATGGAAACTAAACAAGTCCCTTTGATAGGTCAAATCAAAGATGCACAGTTTGCATTTGTTGCCTTTCCTGAGAAGAGAGTGAAAATGACTATTCTGGTTGCCGATATTCCTGCAGCTTACGGTATCCTCTTGGGTAGAGGATTCTGTAAAGATGTCGGAGGAGAGATTAGTATGGATTGGACCAAAGCCAAGATCCCAGTCAAAGGGGTTCAACAGGTTCTTCATCCTGAACCGCAGGCAAAGTATTTGGTGACCAAATCAGATGATCCTAAGGCTCAGATTCTTTTCGAAGATGCTAGCTTCGGGAATTATTTCATGACTTCAGAGATACCAATTGTGGATGTTGAAGAAGAAGATCCCAATGCTATTTGGACACTCGAATTTGATGGTAGCTGCTCAGCCTCTGGGTCAGGGGCTGGTGTTGTTCTCATATCTCCTAGCTCCGAGATTTTCCCATCAGCTTATAAGTTGCAATTTGATAATACTAACAACACGGCCGAATATGAAGCCCTGTTATTAGGATTAGAATTGGCCAGACAGAAGGGAATCAGGAATCTCAAGGTTCAGGGGGATGCGGAGCTGATTGTTAATCAGGTCAGGGGTATATATCAGGTAAAAAATGATCGGTTGAGGCATTACAGGAACAAAGTTTGGGATAGTATAGAATGCTTTGATGCATTTTCTATTAAGGCAGTTTTAAGAGATTATAATGACAAGGCTGATTCTTTGGCCGTGTCTGCATCTCTTCTTCTTCCTCATCCTCAGTTCAAGCAAGACACATACTCTATCGAGATTGTGTACCGTCCCAGTGTCCCAGATAATGCAACTCACTGGCAAGTGTTTAACGATGATCAACAGGTGTTGGCTTTCCTAGAAAAGGCTGACAATTTCAGTGAGCTATATTTTGAAGGTTCGGAATCAGCCTTTCGTGAAACTATTTCGGATCCATATCAAGAGGTTGATGGTGAATTTATCCAGCTGAAAGGCAACAAGATACCAAAAGGTCTGGTTTCCCTGGAGGGTCTGTTCGACAAGCATGATCGCTTTATCCAAAACAAAAGGCAAGTTGAAGGAGCTTCTTCCTCTGAAGTAGATCAAATCAATCTAGGTTCATCTGACCAACCTCGGATGGTGAATATTGGGAAATGTTGTTCTCCTGAAGAGAAGGCGAGATTCACTTTGCTTTTGAAGAAATACATTGATGTGATGGCCTGGTCTTATGCAGATTTGAAATCTTTCAAGCCCAAAGATGTTCAGCACAGTATTCCTCTGAAGCCCGATGTGAAGCCGTATAGACAAAAGCAAAGACATTACAATCCCAAGATCTCAGGAACTATACTGGCAGAAATTCAGAAGATGTTAGATGCTAGAATTATTTTCCCAATCCATCACTCCACTTGGATTGCTAACATTGTTCCTGTCAGGAAGAAGAATGGCGAGATTCGGATCTGTGTTGACTTCCGAAACTTGAATCAGTCCTCGCTGAAGGATAACTATCCCTTGCCTATCATGGACCAGGTATTACAAACTGTTACTGGGTCAGAAATGTTATCCATGCTCGATGGATTCTCAGGGTATAATCAAGTCGAGGTAACCACAGAGGATCAACACAAGACGGCCTTCACGACCCCATGGGGTACCTTTGCTTATAGAAGGATGCCTTTCAGCTTGATCAACGCCGGAGCCACTTTTCAGAGAGCTATGGACTTGGCATTCAGAGATCTGATGGGCAAGGTCATAGTTGTGTATTTAGATGACTTGACCGTTTTCTCTAAAAAACGGAGTGATCATTATGGTCATTTAGAACAAGTACTTTTGAGATGCAGACGTCACGGGATTTCATTGAATCCTAAGAAGTCCATGTTCGGGGTAACCGAAGGAAAATTGCTGGGTCATATTGTGACTAAGGAAGGAACTAAAATTGACCCGGAAAGGGTAAAGGCTATTCAGAGCCTTACCTTGCCCACAAGTAAAACAGGAGTTCATTCTTTCTTTGGAAAGGTTAATTTTTTGAGAAGATTTGTACCTGATTTCGCTGACAAAACCAAGGATATCCTTGGAATGATGAAAGGAAAAGTCCCATTCAGATGGAGTGCAGAAGGGAAGCTTTCATTTGAAGAAATCAAAAGGGCAGTTGCTTCCGCTCCTATCTTAGTATGTCCAGACTTCAAGAAAGATTTCATCATGTATAGCTATGCTTCTGCTCACACAGTGTCAGCCATCCTGATGCAGGAAAATGGGGAAGGCATTGAAGCTCCCATCGCATTCATGAGCTGTCCGTTGAAGGAGCATGAATTGAAGATGTCGCAGATTGAAAAACATGCTTATGCGGTGGTGCGAGCGGTGAAGCATTTCAGGTACTATGTGCTGAATTCCCATACTCGCGTTCTCGTTCCTGATACTGCTGTTAAATCCATTCTGACTCAACAAGAGCTGGGAAGTCAACGAGGTACCTGGATAGCTAAAGTTCAGGAGTATGATTTAGACATCAGGCCTACCAAGTTGGTACGAGGAAGGGGCCTGTGCCAATTAATTGCAGAAAATCATGCCGAAGCAGAGTATGAAGAGACTCAAGATACCTCTTCAGAGCTGCCTATGGTGCTATTCGTGAGTACGACCGATGAATGGTACACGGACATTGCTTTCTTCCTAACTTATGGTGAATGCCCTTCGCATTTAAATCAAAAGGAGAAGAGGACCGTCAAGCTGAGATCTGCAAAATACCTTTTGTGGAATAATGCAATATACAAGAGAGGTATAGATGGTGTTTTCCTGCGTTGTGTTGATAAATCACAACAGGAAAAGTTATTAGAATCCTTTCATAGCCTAGCATGCGGAGGACATTTTTCATCCTCTGTAACAGCGTATAAGATCCTACGGGCTAGGTATTATTGGCCTACTCTTTTCCGGGATTCAGCAGAATGGGTGTCTAAATGTGAAGCTTGTCAACATTTCGTTGGTCGTCCCAAGCTAGCAGCTCTTCCTCTGAAACCTGTAGTGATTGAAGAACCTTTTCGCCAATGGGGGATTGATTTTATCGGAACATTGAATCCTGCTTCCAGTGCCGGACACAACTATGTGCTGACCGCTACAGATTATTTTACCAAGTGGGTAGAAGCTGTACCAATCAAGCAAGCAACTTCTGAAGCTGTTTGCAAGTTCCTGAAAGAAAATATAATCGTCAGATTCGGTGTGCCTCATAAGATTGTAGCTGATAATGCTTCTAATTTCTCATCACATGAGTTAACTGAGTTTTGCTATGGATTTGGCATCACTCTGGCTCACTCATCTGATTATTATCCCCAGGGTAATGGGCAAGCTGAATCCAGCAACAAGAACCTGGTTACCATAATCAGGAAACTAGTGGATGAAAATCAAAGGACATGGCACAAAGCATTGTATGATGCGTTGTGGGCTGATCGGATCACTCCAAAGCGAGCCATAGGGATGTCTCCTTTCCAATTGCTATACGGGATTGATGCTGAAATTCCTATCTCAGTAGAATTGCCGGCCTTGCAGTTGGCAAAAGCGGTTGAAGATGTAGCTTTTCAGAATTCTATCGAGAAGAGGGTTATGTACCTAACCAGGCTAGAAGAAGAGCGAATCAAGGTGGTTGACCCCGTTTTGAGTTCACGACAAAACGATCGGATAACCCCTACGAAATTTTCGAAGTTGATTTTGCATTATGGCCTCTTTTTAAGAAAATCGGGTTTTCGGGTTTTACCAACAGCTCGACATGAGTTTTAACATGCTTTATGTCGACTGTCTTCCGAAACCCGAAACCCGCCTTGTATTGAGAAAATCGGGTTTTCGGACCCCCGGCGCATCGGAACATCCATAATCCAAAACATGTTTTATGCCCCATGTTTTCCGATTCCCGAAGTCCGCTTAATCCTTTGTATCGGGTTTTCGGGGCTATGTAGCATCTAAGCACCTCATGCTTTATGCATCATGTTTTCCGAAACCCGAAACCCGAATTGCACTAAGTCCCCTCGTGTCGGGTTTTCGGACCTCCCAAACATGCTGACATGGCATTCATGCCGAGTGGTCGGTGAGTTGGCACGTGCCGAGCTGAAGTGTATTAATTACCAATTTTCTTATAAATACGCGGATTTCCACGTCATTCTTACCATTCGTATTTTTAATTCGTGGAATTTTTGTGCGTGCTCTTCCGTTTTCAAAACCCGAAAACTCACCTTGCTCGATTGGATCGTCTGTTTTCGATCTTACATTTCTCGAATTGAAGGTATTTTTCTTTCCCTTCTTTATTCTTGGTTTTTATGGATCGATTGAGCGTATTTTATTCCCAATTTCTTGCCGGGTGTTGAAGGTTTTCTTTCCTTCTTCTTTCTGTGTTGCTTTGGAAAGGGTTTTAGGTTTTTAGGGTTTATCTCTTCTGAACTATCACTTGGTTCTATTCTCTTGAAGTTCTATTATATGCATGATGCATGAATAACAAAAGGAGATTGTATATTTGGAATTCAAAGAAAAACCCTGTTTTTCTTCTTGGGTTTTGAAGATTGTTTTGCAGAGCCGGAGACCCGAAGTGTATTGACGGATTGGCGCGCCGGGCTTTCTCAAAGTTCCGAAGTATATTGAAGTGTCGGGTTTTCTTCCAGTTCCGACATCCAACAGGTGTCGGGGTTTCTTCCGTGTCCGACATCAAAAGTGAGTGCCGGGCAAGTGTCGGGCTTTGCCAAAGTTCCGACATATCAAACTTGTCGGGTTCTCAGGGTTTTCCGACATCCTCCTCAGCGTGTCGGACTCTTCTATTCTTCCGGCATATTCAGTCGATCGGGATTTTCAGTGTGGATAACATCTCCTGAGTTTCAAGCCTTTCTCCCTCCAACATTCTTCATGTCGGACCCTGGTCCATCTCAGGAGAAGGCCGAGAAATCTAGCAGGATGAAGTACAAATTCAAGAAGCCAGAATCTCCATCATATATTGATTGCAATTATGATATCAGGGACACTGAACTTGGCAATATAGATATGGATGACTTCTGGAATAGGGTGAAGAGTTCCTCTCAAACCCCATGGATGACAGCTTTAGCTAACAGTGGCTTGCCCCTTGCAGCAGGCTTTCCCATGTCCGCCCAATGTCCAGAATTTGTTTTGGCTTGTGCATCTAGTTATGACTCGGCTTCTCGTTCCGTGAAGAGCCAGGCTGGTGAGGTAGTGATCAGGCTAGATGGAGCATATTTTGATGATCTTCTAAAACTACCTAATTTCGAAGAGTATGGGGACCTGAACATCAAGTCGGCTCAGAAGGCCTGGGATAGTAATCAGGAAGACTGCATTAAGGATGTCAACAAGAAGTTCCTGGTCAAGGCTAAACCAGCAGTATCTAGATTTCCAAGGACTATCCCCAGATGTGATTTCATACAAGAAATCAATGATATTATCACCCTGCTGAGCCGGGTTTTTGGCTTGCCTGAATCAAATGTATTTCATGGATGGATGTATCAGTTTATGGTCACCATCAAGAAGAATCAGCAAGGGATTGACTGGGGGACCCTTATCAGCAATGAAATTGATTCTCAGATGACGACGGTCTTATCGACTGGAAAGTTTTATATGTTTTCATATGTGGCTTACGCAGCAGCCGGGATGAGGAACTATCCCGGGCTGGATACTAAGGGAAGCAGAACGACAAACCCAGTTTATAAATATTTCCCTCAAATAACAAAGAAGGGGTCCAAAGAACATTTTAGAAGGGTAAATGATGCCTTCTTCTACGAGAATATCTGCCGGCTGAACCCAGGGCTAAGAAAGACAAGAGTCTCAGACGAGGCTTGGACTGAAGTATCCAAATGGGGGTGTATCTTCTTGCAATTCAAGAAGTTTACATATCTTCGAACAGTCATGTACTCGGGAGAGCCTTTCCGTCTGCCTCGCTATCCAGGGGATAGATTGATATTGATAGAATTGGTCAGACAGCTGTTGGATTTTCACAAATTCCAACAAAGCAAGCATAAGGCAGCTGTATCCTTCCCAATTTCTATCGGGAGATATACTTGCTCGACAGTAGCAAAGGCCAAAAATGTTGAATGCGAACTTCAGGAAAAATTGAAAAAGCATATGAAGTCTCGGGATGGTTTTGACATCCGAGGAGTGCTTAGAGCCTATGGAGCCCAACATCTGCACAGGCCTGACATTGAGGATATATGGGTTGATCTGCGTAACGAAGTTGCGGTTCGCAGAAAAGATAATAGTAGGTTGACTATTGATGAGATTCAGACGCTGGAGCTTTCTGATTTGCCAGATGGCACGACTGACAATGAAAGTGTGTTGGATATTTCCTATGATGGGCTTAATGAGGATCAATACGTTTTCCCACCTATTGATTGGTCAGCCAGCGAAAAAGCCTCTATTACAGATAGGTCGGCTCTCATTCTTGCTCGCACCAAAAAATGGCTCTCCTCTTGGGGAATGAATTTTAAAGATGACAAGTTTCCAAAGTTGGCTGCTTCGGAGGCGGGGCCCTCCAAAAAGGAAAAGGACAGAAAGTCTTCTAAGGCGCCTATAAAGGTCAAGATTGTCAAAAAGAGGAAAGAAAGAGAAATCTCTTCAATTGTCTCTCCTGTAGAAACGGTGAATGTGCCAGAATCACCAACACCACCAGAAATAGGAGAAATTAATTTGGAAGAAGGAGGAAGCCAGCTCTTGACTTCATCATTTGTTGATTATCAAACTGAAGAAACTTTGTCTCTTGCATCCCAGGCTTTGGAAACTGAATCTGTGCCTCCCCCTCAACAACCACTCCAACCTCCTCATTCCCCATCCACTTCTTCAGGTATGGCCGGTATTTTCTCTGGACTCTCACCCCTCTCTGCTGGAACCCAAGTGATCACCAGCACGCCCCAACCTGTACCTCTCTTTGTTGCATCTACTACCACGTTGGCTACTGTTCCCCCTCCAATAGTAGAATCTTCTCCCCTTGAGAGTAGAATACCAGTTACTACAACATTGGCAATTTCCTCTGATACGCCACAATGGCTACTCGAGCAAACTCCGAGGAAGAGGAAAGTGATTGTACCCCTACCAGCCTTTGATTTCAGCTCACTCAAGGCTTCTACTGCGAAATCAGCCAAGAAACCCAAAACAGTTTCAAGGGTTTTGGTAGATGCTTCAGGAGATAAGTTCGCAGAGATTGCCACTCCCTCAGCTGACAAAACTAGAGAGGATATAACAGCTGCTGATTATCAGGTAACCAGGGTGGCTCTAGGGAAAGTAACAGCAGAAGGGGCGCAACAAGATGCAAAGGATTCCATAGACGTCCTGTGCCAAAAGTTGAAAGAAACAAAGGACAGCAGAGATGAACTTAAGAGAAAAGTGGAGCAGTTGACAGAGGTTTTGCTTAAACTCTCAAAACCCCTTGAATCCATACCACCTTCTTCTGTTTCTGCCGGATTCGATTTCTCATCGGTGCCTACGATTGAGAAGATTGCTAAACAAGGAAGGGTGGTTGATGAATGGGTCCAAAGGTTGCTCCAACAGGGGAAGGAAGTAATACAAAGCGTTGTGAAAGTTCATCAATCTGTGGGAGACATTCAGAAAGATGGAGAAAAGATGGATGAGGAGATTTCTCAAGAAATTGGACAGCTTGATTTGACTTATGAAGCTCTCCAAGTGTTAAAGCAAATACCAGCACATCTCTTGGTCGAAGAAGGTATTCTCCCTCATACGGATAAGCATTTCCAGCTGACCAAGGCCATCAGATTTAGGGTGAAGATTCTCAACGAAGCCTGCGCTAAGTTGAGAGAATCAAGGGATAAACTGATTGATGGGAAAAGTGATTTAGAAGAAGAGTTGCTGAAGATTTGTTCAAAGGTGTCAGTAGGAAATTCAGGTGTACTATCAGCGGATGATCTCTTCAAACAATTCCAAGAGTCTGTTCAGCATGAATCAATGCTCGGATTTGATCTTGAAAAGATGGACCGGTTGGTAAAGATTGAGCATTCTTTGGAGGCCTTAAGAAAACTCAGCAAAGGATTGAAAAAGCTTCCCGGCACTGCCAGCGATGTTCATGAAACTTGCGAAATTTGGAATGATCATTCCACTGCACCTGATGAGAACGAAATGCAAGGCATAATTCGAAAGTTCCAGGAATTTCAGAGCAAACAGTCTCAGCAGGAGGAAGAAAAAGAGGAAGGAGCAAAAGATGATGATTCGGATTAAGTCCCAACGTCCCATGTCATTTCTATTTTTAGATTGACATGTCTTTTTTATTTCCGTTTTGTCATATTTTTGATTCATACTTTGACTTGATCTCCTGCGTGAGAATCATGCAAAACTGAACTCTAGTTAACATGCTACTTTTTAGGATCTGCCCTATTTTATCTCTAGTTCCTTTTGTTATAAATAAGGGATGCCTGTGCATTCAAAAGGGTCGAGATTTTTTGGAATATTTAGGGGCTATTGGAAAGGAGAAAAACTTTGTGTTTTCATTCAATCATTTTGAAGAATAGGAATTGATATCGTTTTACAGACTTTGTGTTGTGGAATATATCTTACTTAAGACAGTGTTCTTATGTTCATGATCTTAAGCTATTCTTTGCATAGCATCTTAGTGTTTCTGATTATTTCGGACATTATATTTGTGATCTAAAACTCGTATGATTATTTCGTGCTCTGCGTTTACTCGAAAGAAAATACGTTTCTCCCATTTCCTTTCTATTGTGCTTCTTTCATTGTAACAGTTTCTAATCCAGTTCATTTAAGAAAGAAATACCCTTGAATCTGTGAATGTGGATTTCGGGATTTCATTCCAACCCCCAATGGTTAGATTAGTGTGAATACTGTATATATTGTTTACCGTGTTTTAGATTAGCAATAAACAGGCAGCCTCACCTGTCTTTGAGGAGGGATTTAATCCCATGTACTGTGGTTGAACCTCATATTTTGGTTTGACAAAATATCCAACCAACAAAGGCCAAAAGACATAACTCGGTAGCAGAAGGTCCCCCAAGGGGTGATGAATGTGGTTTTGTGTTGATCCTCTGGGGCAACCAAGATTTGGTTATAACCTGAGGAGCCATCCATGATTAATACCATCTCGTGACCAGCAGTAAGGTAAACTAGTTGGTTAATACCAGGTAAGGGAAAGTCATATTTTGGGAAAGCTAGGTTGAGGTCATGTGACAATCCATGCAAATGTGGAGTCCCCCTATCACCTTAGTGACATGGAAAATGTTAGAGATCCAACGAGGATAATCAATGGGTAATATGAAGGAAACATATAGAATACATTGAAGTTCTTCTTTGACGAGAAGGGAAATGCGAGGGTGCATTTTCCTCAGTTTTTGTTTGATGGGTATGGCATCGGGGACGGTTACAATATTGTGGAACACTATGGTGGGGTGAATACCGGACATGTTTACATAAGACCAGGAAAAAGCGTGGTTATGATCTTTGAGAAAAGAAGTGATGGCTTCCTATTCAACATCATCTAAAGATTGAGCGATCTTTAGGATGTGCGGGTCATCCTGAGTATGAATGTTGATCTTGATAGTCGATTGATTCAACATGGTTTGTGTCTCAGAAGGTAACCACCGATGAATATATGAGTCTTCTGCACCAAGGTAGGTGAGTATAGATTCATCATCCTAACATTGAACGACGTTAATGGAAGGTGTATCGTCATCGATCATTTCTGGATACAGGTAGGGAAGAGAGGAAGGGGCCTCGCCCTTGCGTTGATAAGTCAAAGGCCCTAAGGAAACAATGTTTATGAAAAAAAAGTTAGGAGGGATAGATTCTAGATCCATCGACTCCGTCAGTGATGGTGGTGATGTAGGTGGAGTGGGTGAAGAGGGTGGAGAAGGGTTGATGTCCTCGATGATTTCAATACGGGCTTGTTTGGTAGGTGGTTCAGGAAATCCGATACCATTATGGTTGTTATGTTTGTGAGTAGTACATGGAATAACAGTATGGCAGCCTTGCTCATAAAATCCAAAACCAAAACCCTTCCACGCACCTCAGTGCAGGAAGGTGTGGGAAAAATGGTGATTGGTGAGTGATTGGAAGTCAGCGCAAAATGGGTGGGTTTATGACGGTGGTTCAGGTGTGTAAGTGGTAGTATCAAGTCCCCCATAGGTGAGTCTGGTATGAAGATGAGGAGGACCATAAAGGATACGTTCTCCTATGCGGTGATCATAGCGAGGGTGTTGGTAAAGACTTCCATACTCTTGTGGAGTGAGAAATGTGTTGACACTATATAGGTGATATTCCCCTAGAGTGAGGCCTTGAAAAATGTCTTCCAAGGGATCGGTGGTTGGTATGTGGGTAGCTGGAATATATGATGTGTTGGTGGTCAACGCAGAGGTGGAGCTAATGGATTGGGAGGCTGATGGTTCAGCCGTGGAGGTTGTGGCTGTGGTAGGAAGGGAGGAGGCATGTGTGGTTGAGGTAACAACTGTACTGGTAAATAGAGATGTAGGTGAAGTGGTAGTGGTCGTGGAGGTAGATGCCTTAATGGGTATAACCATGTCATTGGGTCAGTAAAGCATGTTGAATGTTTTAAAAGGTGATGGAAAAACTGGAATATGGGTGTGTCCTTCATGCTCAAACTTTACACAACGATGCAAAGTGGAAGGAAAAAAACCCATGACATGAATCCAGGGTTTGCTAAGCAACAAGTTATATTGAAATTCCCCCTCCAAGACGTAAAAATAGCTCTAGAATAGTGTGGGGGCCCACGCAAATGTGGAGGATGACAGTGCCTAGTGTAGAGGTGATAGCGTCATTGAATGAACGCAACATGACAGGATGTTTATACATGTAATTGTCATGTATGCAAATTTGAGCGAATGCATGGGATGAAATGATGTTAATGCTAGCACTTCCATCGATCATCACACGTCGTACATGTATATCATTGATGTGGACAGAGATGAAGAGAGCTGGGTCTGGGTCATCAGTTTGGTACGGTGCAATTTCTTCCTCTGAGAAGCTAAGGGAGGCTACTTGGTGAGTAGGGTGAGGTGTGGATAAAGGTGGCGATTTGGTGAGAGAGGTTACATGATGGGGTGTGATAATGGAGGCTATGGGTGTAGGGTCATTGGGTAAAACCACACTAGATTGAAGGACCTCCATGAGAGCTTGACGATGGGATTCCGAAGTTTGGATGAGGTCATATAAGGACATTTTTAGGGGGGATTGGTGCAATTATTTGAACATGGTACGATGTGTAACCCCATTGGAAATAGGATATGTGGGGTCGTGGATAGTAATCTTAGGTGTGGGTTCAGATGGTATGTTGGGTATAGGATTGGTTGGTAATTCAGTTGCCTTTTCCTTGCCTTTGTCTTTCTGAGCACGGGTAGTGATGTGGATCATGTTGATCTGAGGGGAGTTGGAATTGTGAGAAGGTGTAGGTGAGTGGTATAACCCAGATTGGGTAAAAACCTATAGGGGGAGAAACCTTGTGGACAGCGAGCTGGGGCACAATGACATTTAGTAATGGTGTGGGAGGAAAAAAAAGAAATGGGAGGAGAAAGAGAAAAAGGGACAGAAAAGCCTTTCTGTGTGATGATGAAGCGAGATTTGGGCACAAAGCGCTGAGCTGGTGGCACAATGACATTTATAGTGGGACTACAGGCGGGCTGCGCCAAGGATGGAAAGGGAAAGAGGCTTTGTGGGGACTAGGTGTGACTTCGTGGATACGTCCGTCGACTCGGCGTGCTCGGGGCGAAAGTGACTGTGCACTGTGTTCGGGTGAAACAATGTCGTTAATTTCAAAAGATTAGAGGGTGGGCTGCTCCAGTATAAGAGTGACGGTCGCCCACGTGGAGTCCCCTCCTTGTCGCGAGTGGAGGGTTGATGGGTGGGCAGTGCGTGGTGAGCATGGGAGGGGTTTTCTTCTGTTTGATTGTAGTTAGTGAGGCGAGGGGAAGGCAATGCGGCGCGAATGGGTCAGATGGTCATATGTAGTCCGATATTGTGAATGATGGGTGGGATTTTGAAGAAGATAGAGGTGTGAAGTGTGATAATGTGTGAAGAAAAAGCAGAGGAAGCAGGGGAGGGTCCTCATCAAGAAGTCGTCATCATACAATATAAGTGGATGATCCATTTAAGCAGTCGAGTACGGACACGACGAGACAAAACATATAATAGATGGCCAAACCTCTCACCCTGATCGTCTATCACAGGACTGTTGGCTTTTGACTTTTCTTCACACTCGCCCTAATCATTTATCACAACTTTCCCTCCCATCACTTTCCTATATCTGGCAGTCTTTCCTCCCCGCACCCAACACTCCTTTTCGTGAGGCCCATCCCCTCTCCCCGTCCTCCCCCCCCCTCCCACTTCCCTGCTACTTTCTGCAAACCATCGCCTTCCACATCTTCCCCCCCTCCCTCCCCCTCTTCCCCCGACCTGTGTGACCGCCCTATTGCCCCCCCCCCCCACATTCCCAAAATTTTTTAGCTGCCCCGTTCCTCTTTTTCAATGTCACAAAATGCCTCGTTTGCTTGGCTGTGGCCCCGTCTTGAGGAGGGTCTCAACACAAACTTTACAAAGTGGTTCGAAATAAAGTGGCCGCGTTGGGGATGTGATGGACAGAAAGAAGCAAAGTCTCAAGGAGGTTGGTTAACTTTGGCATAGGAACCTTGCCAGTGGAGTCGCAATGGGAAGTGAAAGTTTCTGGGTTTGGGCGTAGGTGCGGCTGATTGTTGAGGAACGGTTCCTGCAGGAGGTGGCGAGTGGGTAGAGCTATGTTTGGGTGTGAGTGGGTCTTATGGGTTTGTTCGTGTGTTTTCTTTTCTGTTTCTTGGGTAGGGTATGGTAGCATCTGAAAAACAGGAGGGTGTTATGGTTGTTGTTGACTATCTATAGAGGGGTTAGGCAATTTGTCTTTGAGGTTTGCATCTTGCGTTGGGTAAAGGTGTGATCCCAGGCTTCACAGCTAATGAGATCTAGACACTCGGGGAAAAAGTGGATGGTGGAAGCGGGCGTCACGTTACCTAGGGGGTGGGACCAAGGAGGGGCTGCGCGACGGAGGGCTAGATAGATGTGAGGGTCGTACCAGGGGTGTGAGGGACAGAGATGAAGTTTGTAGTGGGTAGGACTATGTGGCTAGAGGGTATTGGAGGGTATGGGTGGGTTGTAAAGAGTACAGTTGTCGGTGAAAGTCGTGTTGGGTGCTTGGGATGTTAGAGTTTGAGAGGAAGGAATGGGCTGATACTGTGTGTTTTAGTTATTGATGGGTGGAGGTTCTTCACACTAATTGGGAGGTTGAGGTCTAGAGGGATGGAAAGGGTCGAAGGTGATGCAGGTGATCGTGTGATTGAGTGCAGTCGGGGTTGTGATTTTTCTATGATGTTTGGTTCCTTATTTTGGTGTTGGCGCTAGGGTTGGATGTTGAGCGGTTGAGGATTGTAGTAATTAAGTTGAGAGTTGGACGAGTCCAGGTGGTGGGTGGTGGGTGAACCTAAGGTTCGGCGGTGTTCAAGAGGTGTAGGGTGAAGAGGGTGATGTGAGGTGTTACCGGTGGTGAGGGTTATACTAGAGTGGGGGAGGTGGATTAGTGCAGGGTTGAGAGTTCTATGGGAAGGGTGTTTGGATGTGAGAATGTCGATAAGTGTCGTGGAAGCCAGAGTGTGCTGTGATAGAGGTAGGTGAATGTGCTCAGTTCACTGCCGGAAAAAGATTTTTGGGTGGTAGATAGTGGAGAGAGATAGCAACAAGTGAACACTGCATTGGTTGAGGCAAGAAGCAGAAGACGCCCCCACAGTTACGGCTCTATCCACATAAATTCTAGGCGATCAACCAAACATGAGATGGAATGAAAATGTCTGGTAGGGATGGTTGATGAGGACATAAATGAGAAGTACCATATAAAAGGTGTCTTCGAGAGAAACCGGGAGTGGATTAGCTTCACGGTTTAAACGGGGGGTAAGAGATATGAACAGTTAGGTTGTAGGGTATGGGGGTGAGCTGATGCAGACGAACTACATCCCCCCCTATTCCCATGGGTCACCAAGAGTACACAAGGCATCTCAATTGGGATCACACTGAACACATAGGGTGGAGTAGAAAAGGGTGATCCTCTTATAGGTGGAGGGGGAAATGATGGGTACTCCTCTATGGGTGGAGGATAAAACAAGTTCCTCCATGGATTGAAGACGAGCACAGTATGGGGGTGACAGATTCTTAGTGAGAATCCAAACGGTGAAATAACTTTGATAGTAGTGAGGAGGATCCTACACAGGTTTGATGAAGGAAGAAAGTGAAAGGGGTGTTCCATTCTGGGAGGGGAGGAATAGGTGAAGTGGCTTGCAAGTGTAGGGGAGGCTTCGGCTAGGTCAGAATTTCCTTTTGGAAGGGGATATGATGGTAAATTGCGGAAGAAACGGTGCGCATCATAAAATTTAAATGCCAGCACCGAATAGCATGGGACCTCAAGGGTGATGGTATCAGTGAGATTGAGGTCTCACAGGTTTTTAATCAGGCGAAGGGGCATGAGTGGGAAAGGAAAGGGTGTATTGTCTGAATATGTGTAGGTTTGGTAGTTGGTCCGGTACATTAGGATTATTCCACAGTAACTAACACTTTCTTCAGCGCCATTTCTTGGACAAATTTTTGAAAGTGATGCAATGTGAGTCACACTCTGATCCTTTACTCATGCATAGTGTACAGATTAATTGTTCCTTTATACATGTGGCATGGGGTTTGAGAAGGGTCACAAAAACAGTGCTGTGATTTTCATAGGTGAGGGTGATGGTCTTAGCTTGCGAGATCTTTTTTTTTTTTTCTAAGATGAAGAGTAATGTGCCCTCAAATTGTCGGGGGGTATTTCCATGTTCTCGTTGAATTGTAAGTCGAATGGGGTGAGAGATTTGGATGAGGGGAATTAGCCTGATTTATGGAGAGTGGGCGCGGCCGTTGAGTACCACTGTCGGTAGTGGTCCCCTGGACTTTGAAAATTTTTTTTTGGTTTGGAAGAAGAATAGGTATCATTCACTTAATGCCAGTTTTACTGCGTAATTGGAAACTTTCTTCTATTCATGGCTCGAATTCAACATTTGTGCATGGTGACTTCTTCGTCAAAAATGTTCAGAAATTTTGGACCCTACTATGGTCAGCGAGATATGCTAGCAACAAGACCATGTGAAAAGCTTGGAGTTCCATTTGTAGGTAGTGGAAGGCGAGTCTGAGTTGAGAAGGGCTACACCAGCGAGCGACAAAATATGTGATAGATATCGTCATTCATACTGACGCTGGAGTATTTATGTTCAGTCTTGGTAACCTTCTTAATGCTATGAGGAGAAGTGATCCAAGAAGGCTTGGGCTACATCGATAAAATGAAAATATAGAGTTGTCTAGGTAACCACTATTACCCAAGTTAATGCAGGTCCAGTAACAGGACATGGGAAAGGGTCTAAAGAGAAAATCATTCATCGGGGGAATTAGGGTGTAAGCACCGAGGATTTTTGAAAAACCGCAAAGTTTGTGTGGGGGGTATCACTGCTATTAAAAAAGTTGAATTAGGCATCCATTTCCCAAGGCACGGGATAGGGATAGATATGAAGGGATGGGTGGAGAGGAATCATACCAAACTCATGTAGGTTTGGAGATATTTCAGGCACCATAGAGCCATTCCGGAGGTGCATCTAATTCTACATCTGTCTATCATTTAATTTGATTTAGGTCATGGTATGGTTGTTGTACGCTTCTTAATTCATATATCTATATAGATGTTTGTATATAGACTGATCTGTGGCTATCATAAATTTCTTATCATTAGTATATCTTTCAGAATGTTATATTTCATAGTGGTTGGCATTGAGGTTTGGGCCATAGCATTGAGGAATAGTATATATAGGGAGTTAGTAGGTAGTAGTTTGATCATATCATTTAGTACCCTTGCCCAGTCCCATAATTCTCTATGTTCGCGCCCGGAACCCGGTTGCACCCTCGAAGTGGGGCCAAAGCTATTATAATTTCATATTGAGGAGCATTATCTGCAATGTTGTCGTTATTTGGGTTATATTTATGGTTGATGATAATATAATTAATCAAGAGAATTATTACAAGATGGATATCAGAGTTGAAAGCGGCCAACCCCCACCCCTTGCGCAAACCCATTGTGAACGCGTTTGGTCCAATATCTCAAAATCAGTACCCGAATTCGTTTCTGCAAATTTTGTCTAAGGTGTGGCAAAAATAAGTCATGAATATGATTCCTCCAAATTTTACGAATTTTTGAATTTTTTTCAAACGTTATAGACGTTTTATGTTTTTTCATAATTCGCGCCACCTAGGGGCAATTGATGTGGAATTTTCAAATTTTTTAATGAAAGAAAGAAAGATATTATTAAAATAATTAGTTTGGTTCTGTTTTCGTTTCCCCAAAGCACCCGAATAGTATTTGTGTGAAATTCCGATAACCTAAAATTGTGACCACACGTGATCCTTAAATCCTTACCATTTTTGCGGCATCATGGTGGGCTTTTCGAAAAGAGGCAAAAATAATCCCATAATCGAGTAAATAACCTAGATAATGGACTGCAACGATTAATAGTTGAGGAGTTAGAGAGTTAGAGGGTGTGGGTATCTACAGAGTCCTTAAGGTTAGGTTTACTTCAACTGACCATAAGGTCAACTATCTCTGAGTATAGAGTTTTGAAACCTCAAAGGGTAGACGTGGCAGCAAAGAAGAGTGTAGACAAGAGTGGAGGAAAACGATGGGAGGAGGTCAGGACAAAGTTGGAGGGACAATAGATGGGGGAGCAGAGCGGCCGAAGCAGCCACAAAGTTAAGCAGACGCAGTGACCGGGGAAGCTGGGGGCAAGGAGAAGAAGGTAAGGAGGAAGAGAAGAGAACACCCCCAATAGACAAACTAGCCAGGTGGGGGGGGGATCTGTTCAAACCATGGACCCAATCCAAATCAAACCTGAAGCCCTAAACATGTTCCAAAAGTGGAATGACGTCAAGTTTGAGGGACAAGAATCCACTCAATGGATAAACAAAGATGGAGAATTTCTTGATCTCATAGATGATTCCATCGGACAAAAGGTACCTGGCATCGTTGTATCTTAAACGTGACGCAATTTCAGTCTGGGATCGATGAGTTATGTGCTCAGAAGGAAAAAAGAGTGGGCATCAATGTTACAATCGAGCTAATATCCGACCTGATAAGCGTTTTGCCCATTGCCCCAAGCGATAGTTCCTAGTGTGGGTCACGGTTAGAGTGTACAAAGTTATCGATCCAGAGAGCGCATAACGGAAGACCCGATAAACGCAGACTCAGGCACGTACATCCACGGAAGACCAAGCGATGCAGCGAGATTAAACATACCGTATCATATCGCATAATACTTCACTCTCGAGGGTGAACATCATTCTCATGAAGAATAATTCTGACATGACTTATTTCTCCTGGGGCTCTTAAGGAGAACACATTGAGACTGAGGTTGGCATGTGTAACATCTAGCTTTCAGACTCTCATCATGGCACGTTTAGGAAGGGGAAAAATTTATTTCCAGTAGAAACAAATTGTCATTAATATCAGAGATCGTAGCCACCCTTCACCATCATTCCCTTGGCAAATGAGATCTGAACCTCAACAAATTGAAGAAAAGAGAGCTAAAGGGTTAGGTTTTAATTTGACAACAAATTGGCCAGGAATAAGCTGTTGTGAAAGAAGTTGTTTTACATTGAGGGACCTCCCGAAGAGAAGAAAATGAAAGGAAGATGAAGAGGTAGAACGCCAGAGGAGGATTAGGAGGATTCCCCCAACAACAATATCATGTTATGCAATTTTTGGTCCTTAGCCTCCCAAAAAATCTCAACGTAGTTGGTTATTAAAAAATCTAGAGGGTGTAACATGTTGATGATTCGGGGAAGTACTCCACAATTTAATCAATTATAAGTTCGCGGTAAGCTTGAACTGCTTTGTTATCTAGCTCCAGAAGGTCAAGTCATGACGTGATGGGACAACTGTTAGTTGTCAGGAAAATGCCATAACATTCATCTAGCCATGGGAGAATACTTGCAACTAGCCAATAGTATCCTTGCAGGGGAGGAAGGAGCACACATGTGTTATGAGTCAGTGGCTTACCAACTTGGTGGAACCATGAAATGATTTCCAAGAGTTGTTCTGCAAGTTTTAGTCAGAAAGGGAGAGGATTTAAAACTAAAAATGATAAGAGGAAAGTCCCCACAGATGTAAGTTCGTCATCAGATGCAAAAATTGCTTAGAAAGGGTGGCAGAAGGGTTTGTAGAACAACTATTTTCATTGGAAGCACATCATTCCAATACATTTATTCCGTAGATATGCAAGCAGTAGAGATGAGCATAAGTGGTGTTTGGAGAAATTCCCAGGGTCTTCCTCTGACAAGAGACAATGATCATGCCCTCCAGCCATAGTACCAGGTAGTCAACCACCCAACAATCAGACCTTATAGGTACCCAATATGACAAAAGAGTGCGATTTGAGAAGCTTAGTTCAAGAGATTTAGAAGCAGGACTTATTCTTAATAGTCAGTGCTGAATTTGCCCTATTGTAGTGATGTACGAAAAAAGATGACAATGGGCATGTGTCCTAGATTAAGGGAATCAATATAAGTACCAGTAAAGATAAGTGTCCTATTAAGTCCAATTTAGAGGACTGGATTGGCCATGGTTAAGATAATAGGACACCGTAAGATAATTCCTATGAAGAAGGATGGTTTGTCAGCAAAATAAGGGGACAAAAACATTAAGTCCCTAGGTATTTACAAAACTCTATTCTATTCCTAGATATGAGGTGGGAGAGGGTGTGAGGCTTCATCACAAGATGCTTACTAATAGAAGGTAAAAAATGTATCATGGTGGTGGTGGAAAGGGAACTCACCAAAATTCCCTTGTTTGCTGTATCAACCATTGTGGCGAGTACGGTAGCAACGCCTTCAGGATACAATTCAGAAGTACCATGGGGACACCAAAGATATAGGAGTGATAGAGACCCTATCTTCCTAGTAATTTTGGGAATGATTTGTTCTCATGCTTGGGCACACAACTAGCCTCGCAGTTCCTCTATCATCCAGTCGGATGGGCAGACACCAGGTGGTAAACAAGTGCTTGGAGGGCTATATTTCATGTTGTTCATCAGATAAGCTACGCGAGATGGGGGGTCCAATGGTACCACTGACAGAATGGTGATACCCCTCCTTTCAACTCATCTAAAAGTCTCCTTTCTGGGCATATATGGGTACCATCCAAATATATCACATTCATATTTGAGGTCCAACCAAAGGTTTGAGCAGAAGTTGAAGAAACAGATTCAACCCAAAAAGCAGGGGTGTTTAGTCAAGGAGAATTGGCCATGTCACAAACCCCGAAGAAGCAACAAGCAGACCAACATCGCAAGCTGAAAGACCGTTGAAGGCAGTTGATGGTTTCTGTGTGCGTTTACAACCTATAAGAAAATGTCCTTAAAACAATAGTAAAAGGATAAACAAGATTTCACCTAAGTGATTATGGTCTTATCAAGTGTTTATAGAGATTGGAATGATCATACAATGGAAACTTCCTATGGCTACCAAATTCATCAGTCTCCATGTAGCCTTGCCTCTAAAGAGGTAATTGAATAGAGAATATCAACCTACTAGTGTTACCCGGCTTGATGAAGAGGGTTAGATAGATTTGGAATCATCCTAGAACCAGAATGCATCCTAAATATGCACTAAGCATGAGGATACGGGTATCACTAAGTATGGATCAAGTTGGAAAATCTAGACCGAAGACGCAAATTGGGAGAGGATGTAACTTACCCCCCTACCAAGCATCCACATATCTAAGGCGATCACAAAACATGAGAATGAAATGTCTGTAGGTGATGTTGATGAGGACCTAATGGAAATTCCCATAAAATGTGTCTTAGAGACAGGGAATTGGCTAGCTTCAGCTTCCGTGGGTAAGAGATATGAAAGTAGGTTTGTAGGGTCTTGGGTAGCTGATGGAGAATGGTCACCAAGAGACAAAGGCATCTCAATTGGATCCTTGATAGGTGGAGTAGAAAATGGGTGATCCTCTATAGGTGGAGGGGATGATGGGTACTCCTCTATGGGTGGAGGATATAAACAAGTATCCTCCATGGATTGAAGAAGTACTGTGGGTGACAGATCTCTTAGTGGAGAATCCAAAGGTGAAATAACTTTGATAGTAGTGGAGGGCTCCTCCACAGGTGATGAAGGAAGTGAAAGGTGTTCCTCTGTGGGTGGAGGAATAGGTGAAGTGGGTTCAAGTGTAGGTGGAGGACTTCGGGCTAGAATTTCCTTTATGGAAGGAATATGAGGTAATTGGGAAGCAACGGGTGCATCATTAAAAATAGCATGGACCTCACGGGTATGGCTATCATGAGTTGAGGTCTCACAGGTTTAATCAGGCGAAGGGGCATGATTGGGAAAGGGTGTCTTGAATATGTGTAGGTTTTTATTGGTCGGTACATTAGGATTATCCACAGTTAACTCACCTTTCTTCAGCATTTCTTGGACAATATTTTTGAAAGTGATGCAATTGTCGTCACTATGATCCTTTACTCGATGATAGTTACAGAATTCATGTTCTTTATACCATGTGGGCATGGGGTGAGAAGGGTCAAAACCAGTGTGTGATTTTATAGGTGGAAGGGTGATGGTCCCAGCTTTGATGAGATTTTCTAAGATAGAAGAGTAAGGCTCTCAAATTGGGGTGTATTTCCATTGTTCTCGTCTGAATTGTAAAGTCTGAATGGGTGAGAGATTGGATGAGGGGCTAGCCTGATTTGATGGATGAGCTGGGCCGGCCTTTAGTACCACTGTGTTAGTGGTCCCCTTGGCCTTTGAATAATTTTTTTTTGGTTTGGAAGAAGAATAGGTATCATTCAACTTAAATGCCAAGTTCTTACTGCGTAATTGGACTTTCTTCTCTTCTATGGCTCGAATCTCTAACATTTGTGCCATGGTGAATGCTTCGTCAAATGTTCAGAAATTTTGGACCTACATGGTCAGCGAGATATGTCTAGCACAAGCCCATGTGAAAAGCTTGATGAGTTCCATTTGTGGTAGCTGGAAGGCGAGTTGATTGATCAGGCTACACCAGCGAGCGACAAAATATGTGATAGATTCGTCATCATACTGACGCTTGGAGTATATGTCAGTCATGGTAACCTTCTTAATGATATTGATGGAGAAGTGATCCAAGAAGGCTTGGGCTACATGATTAAATGAAAATATAGAGTGTCTAGGTAACCCACTATACCAATCTAATGCAGGTCCAGTAAAAGACATGGGAAAGGTCCTAAAGAGAAAATCATCATCGTGGGCAATTAGGTAGCACCCATGTTTGAAAAACCGCAAATGTTGTTGTGGGTATTCCTTGCTATTAAAACAGTTGAATTTAGGCATTTCCCAATGCACGGGATATGGATAGATATGAATGGATGGGTGGATAGGATCATTACAAATCTCATCGTAGGTGAGAGTAATCATATATCTTATATTGGATGTATATAGCCGACTTGTGGCTATCATAACTTCTTATCATTATGTATCTCTTTCATATATGTTATATTTTCATTAGTGGGTCGGCCTTGGTGTTGGCCATAGCATAGGAATAGTATATATAGGGGTTAGTGGTAGTAGTTGATCATCATATTTGAGCATTTGAGTCTTATTGTCTGGTTTGGAGGTTGCCCCCTCGAAGTGGCTAAGTTATTCTACTTGCACATTGAGATCATTTATCTAAAATATTGTGTTCATTGGTGTTATATTGCTGCTAATAATCAGATTTATACAAGTAATTACATTACAAGTGGTATCAGAGCTTGAACTCGGTCAGCACTGCGTCAAACCCTATTTTGTGAAGGTTTGTCCATATCTCAAAATCGGTAGCGAATTTTTCTGCAAATTTTTTGTGGTGTGGCGAAATCAGTCAAGTAAGCTTCCCTCCAAATTTTAAGAATTTTTGACTTGTTTTGCAAAAGTTATAGCGGTTTTATGTTTTTTCATAATTTGGCTACCTAGGGTGCAATTTGTGGAATTTTTCAAAGTTATTTACATTTCCAGAAAGAAGATTAAAAATTAGTTTGAGTTTGTTCTTTGAGTTTTATAAAATTTGGCCGAATTCCTATTGAAATCCCAAACCCTAAATTTTGACCTTGATCCTTAAATCTTACCATTTTGGGGCATCATGGTTGGGCCTTCGACAAGAGACAAAAAGAATCCCATCACTCCGAGTAAAACCCCTAATAAGGATGAGATAATAGTTGAGGAGTTAGAGTCAGAAGGGGTATCTACAAAGTCCTCAGGGTTAGGGTTTACTTCAGCGGACCATAAGGTCAACTATCTTGAGTTAGAGTTGCGAAACCTCGAGGGTAGAGTGGCCAACAAAGAAGATGTAGACAAGATTGGACAACGATTGGAGGATTTCATTCACCAATTTAGTTACAATATCATGGGTCATCATATCCTTCCTAATCAACCACAACTCAATCATACTCATATTAACCAGGGTGGATCTTTAGGTCAAAGTAATAGACAAACTAGCCATGGTGGATCTGCAAACATGACCAATCCAAATACAAACACTTTGCAAGCCCGTAACATGATTCCAAAAGTGGAAATGTGTAAGTTTGATGGAAAGGATCCACTCAATTGGATTAACCAGATGGAGAATTTCTTTGATCTTCATCAGATTCCATCGGGACAAAAGGTTACCATGGCATCGTTGTATCTTGAACCTGACCAATTCATTTGGTATCGATGGCTATGTGCTCAAAGGAAAAAGAGTGGCCTTAATGTTACATGGACAGTATTCACCAAAGAGTTACAATTGCACTATAGTTCTAGTGTGTCAGAGAATTATTTCAGTCAATTAGCAAAGCTCAGACAAACAAGAACAGTCAAAGATTACATCCATCAATTCCAAAACCTTTCCTTGCGGGTGGAAAATATTCCTGAAGAGAATCTGAATGACTTATTTCTTGGGGGTATTAAAGAACACATTGAGATTGAGGTGCGTATGTTTAATCCTCATAAGGTTTCAGATTCTATGATCATGGCACGTAGGGCAGAGGAAAAATTTCTTTCCAATAGGAAACAAACTATCACTAATATCAGAGATCGTAGCACCTTTCCACCATCATTCCCTCGGCCAGTGAGACATTGACACCTCAACAAATTGAAGAAAAGAGAGCCAAAGGGTTATGTTTTAATTGTGACAAAAAATTTGGACCAGGACATAAATGTGGTGAAAAGAAGTTGTTCTACATTGAGGGGCCTATTGAAGAAGAAGAAAATAAAGAAGACAAAGAGGTCGAGGCAGAGGAGGAATTAGGAGATCCCTAGCCAACAATATCATGCCATGCAATTTCTGGTATTAGCACTCCCCAAACTCTCAAAGTAGTTGGATTCTTAAAAAAACAGAGGGTAACAGTGTTGATTGATTCATGAAGTACTCACAATTTCATCAATCATAAGTTGGCAGTGCGCTTGAACTGCTTTGTTTATCCAACTCCAGAATGTCAAGTCATGATTGCATGATGGGGAAAACTGTTATTTCTTCAGGAAAATGCCATAACATTAATCTCACCATGGGAGATTACTTGCTAAATAGCAATATGTATGCCATTGCCATGGGAGGAGTCATTTACATTGTGTTAGGAGTTCAATGGCTTACCACCTTGGGAACCATTGAAATGGTAACAAGAGTTGTTCAATGCAATTTCAGTCATAAGGGAGGATTTTTAATACTAAAAGGACTAAGAGCAAAGTCCTCACAATGGTAAGTTCTCATCAATGCAAAAATTGCTTAGAAAAGTTGCATAAGGGTTTGTGGCACAACTATTTTCATTGGAAGCACATCATTCCAATACATTTGTACCCGCTGATATGCAAGCAGTTATAGATGAGCACTCAATGGTGTTTGGAGAAATGCCCAAGGGTTTGCCTCCGAAAAGAGACCATAACCATGTCATCCAGCTAACCGAGTACTCATTGTTGAATGTGATGCTTCAGGGTATGGTATGGGGGCATTTGCAAGACGGGCAACCCATTGCCTTCAAGAGCCACCAATTCAAAGGTAAGAATATCTATAAACCAGTTTATGAAAGAAAGTTAGCAATACTTCATGCATAATTTCAAAGTAAAGACAGATCATGATAGTTTGAAATACTTCTTAGAGCAACGTTTATCATCAGAAGAACAACAATGGCTCTCAAAATGTTGGGGTATGATTTTGAGATAATATGCAAGAAAGGGAAAGAGAATGTAGTTGTTGATGCTTTATCTCGGAAGGATGAATCTGCCCAAGCATTGTTGTGTCATATCTGTATTACATGAGGATTGGATAGAGGATGCAAATGACCCAGGTACACAAAATATCATTCAGAATCTCCAACAAGATCCAAGCATGTCAGAAAAATTTGTATGGAAAGGATATGTTTTATGGTATAAAGATAGATTATATCTATGTAAGAATTCAATCCTTAAAAATAGGGTTCTATCTGAGCTCCATGCTTCTCCAGTAGGGGGTCACTTTCTGGCTTCTTAAAGACTTATCATCGAATCAAACATGATTTTTTTTTGGGAAGGGATAAAAGGGAAGATGTCCAAAATTTTGTGGCAGAATGCATGGTTTGTCAGCAAAATAAGGGCGAAATAATTAAGTCCCCAGGTCTTTTACAACCTCTATCTATTCCTAGCCAAAGGTGGGAAGAGGTGTCCATGGACTTCATCACAAGATTGCCTAAATCAGAAGGTAAAAATGTAATCATGGTGGTGGTGGATAGACTCACCAAATATGCCCATTTTTGTGCTTTATCACATCCATTTGTTGTGAGTACCGTAGCAACAACCTTCAAGGATACAATTTAGAAGCTACATGGGACACCAAAGATTATAGTAAGTGATCGAGACCCTATCTTCACTAGTAATTTTTGGACTGACTTGTTCTCATGCTTGGGCACACAACTAGCTCATAGTTCCTCTTATCATCCCTAGTCTGATGGGAAAACATAGGTGGTAAAGAAGTGTTTGGAGGGATATCTTCGTTGTTTTACATCAGATAAGCAAGTGAGATGGGTCCAATGGTTACCGTTGGCAGAATGGTGGTATAACACCTCCTTTCATACTTCATCTAAAATGTCTCCTTTCTTGGCATTATATGGGTACCATCCACCATCTATCACTTCATCTTTGAGAGTCCAACCAAAGGTTTGAGCAGTTGAAGAACATATTCAACACCAACAAGAGGTGTTTTCTAGTCTCAGGGAGAATTTGGCCATGTCACAAAACTGCATGAAGCAGTAGGTAGACTCAACATCGCAATGAAAGACATTTAAAGTCAGTGATTGGTTTTTTATGCATTTACAACTATATAAGCAAATGTCCATAAAACAACATAAACAAGATAACAAGCTTTCACCTAAGTATTATGGCCCTTATCAAGTGTTACAGAAGATTGGCAATATAGCATACAAAGTGGAACTTCCTCCAGCTACACGAATTCATCCAGATCTTCCATGTATCTTTCCTAAAGAAGGTAATTGGACAGAATAGTATCAACCCAAACAGTGTTACCCGAGCTTGATGAAGAGGGTAGAATCATCTTGGAACCAGAATGCATCCTTCAGACACGCACTAAGCGATTGAGGACAAGGGTCATCACTGAGTATTTGATCAAGTGGAAAAATCTAGACAATGAAGACGCAACTTGGAAGGATGCAAATTTCCTACAGCAGCATCCAGATCTTCTCAACATTGGGGAAAATGTTGCTTCGAAGGGGAGGGGCATGCTACGCCCTTAATCATATATCTTATATTAGATGTATATAGCCAACTTGTGGCTATCATAACTTCTTATCATTATGTATCTCTTTCATATATGTTATATTTTCATTAGTGGGTCGGCCTTGGTGATGGCCATGGCATAGGAATAGTATATATAGGGGTTAGTAGGTAGTAGTTGATTTCATTTCAACATTGAATCCAGTCTTATTGTCTGAGTTTGGAGGTTGCCCCCTCGAAGGTGGCTAAATAGAATTGATGACGTCATACAACGATCACCAACGATCATGGATTACTGTTAATTTTGGATAGAGATGGTTGAAATTAAATGTGAAATATGGAAAATGGTTAATTTCACTTTCCATCTGAGGATTAAGGTTGTTTTAGGATGGAGGGAGGTCTAGGAAATCAGGTAGCATAAGAGGGTTAGGTTTGTTGGGTATAAGGGGGTGGCATTCAGTGTATATGGTTGCTTCCATATAGGTATATTGAGATAAAGAGGGGTAGTGAAATAGGGGGTACGTACCCGGATGAATAATGGATAGAAAGGAGAGGTTCTTGATAGTATGTATATGGGGGTGGATAGGGTTGTGGTAACCCTAGTGGAAAAATAGGGGCTAACGATTATGGAATAGAAAGGACCACATTATAAATGGGGTAGGGGTCACTGACACCGGGGTGGTTGTGTAGCTACAGGTATGGTGTGAGACATTAGGGGCAGATGAGGTTGTGTTTGGGGTAGTTGTTGAAGGTACGGTGGATGTAACCCTATGTGCATGGATGTAACAGATGCAGCAGTCATAGCAGGTATAGGACCTAGCTTCGAAACAACTGGTGGTAAAGTAGATGCGGGCAGCGCGAAGTTAGATGGGGCCGATGAGGGAGTGGGTGTGAGATTCGGGGGGATAGATACGGGCATGATCATATATCAACTGACCCGAGGCATCTCTTTGGATGAGTGGGAAAGGTAAAACTACAGTTCTCACCGTCACTAGGTTTTGGTCAAGGATTCATGTGAACTCCTAATCTCTGAGTAGCAATAGTGATAGGTTGGATAGGATCCATGGCTGGTGATAAAATAAAAGGTGGTGAAGGAATGACTTTCATGGGAGTGGTTAAACCAACTGGCATGGAATATGAGGGTGCACTTACTTGTCTTTGGGTCAGCACCATGTGAACAGTATTATAGGTAGGGACTGTTTCTCTTAAATGACATAGAAATACAACAGGAACAAGAGATGAATATGGTGGTAAGTGGATTAGGTAAAAATGTCAGTTGGATCCTCCTGAAATAGGATAACCTATATAAATCGGTTAGGGTAAAACTGATGCCAGTCATAGGTAACCGCTGATCGATCACAAGTAAAATTCCTAAACAGTTGGTCAAAAACAAGGCCCAAAGGCTGAAATGTGCTGTCGCAGGTATGCCAAATATGATGAGATTTACATACATCAATGTAATGATATGCAGTGACAGGGACTTTTCCTGAACAGTGGAAGAAAGTGAATATGGTGTCCTTTTGGGTAGGTTAACCAAAGGACTGTGAACCTCCAGTCAGTTGGGTATAACTGATGACGGTCAGAGGGTATAATGACACGGTTGCTCCAGACTGACAACTAGTTACTGTGAAATTGAAATAGTGATGAATAAAAGTGGTTGTGAGTTAAAATTATGATGTGGAATCAAACCACAGAATTCTGAGAATGATGATGAATATGGTCCAGGCACACTCAGATGAAGCCGGAATACACCAACTAATGATTAGGAGTGTGCAAGGATGAAAAATAAAAATGAAGAACATGATCTCTCACCTCAAAATGCAAGTCAAGCAGAAACACTAAGATAAATGTGGTCCTAGGAGTTCCTTTTCTATTATGTTTGTTTAGATTATGCTATTTAGGGACTGACACATGAATTGTAAATAGATTTTTTTGCTGAGGATGGCTTCCTACAAAGAAGGAGATCTAGAAGGTGAGGTTTTAGGTATGTTATGGTGGGGGCGAGCCTCACTATGTGAAGTATGACTCGACACCTAGCGAGCTGGGTTCCCACTGTACCGTGTTCATGTGATCACCTACAGCTTCTTCCAGGTAGGATGTTGTTTAAAAATGTGTATATTTTGAATTTTTTTGAGGTTTGGTAAGACTCAGAGAAAGAGAAAAGGAAAGAAGTGCTTTTCTACGATTCATTTTTCAACCATCAGCTGGTCATGACTTCCAGCGTATAGGTTTCCCTCAATTAATGTGAGATAATGTAGAAAATCAAAATGTAATGCACTTATTTTTAAGCCCAAATCAAAGTGTGAAATTGGATGACACAAAGAGATGAAGAGGAAGAGGGATGATCTTTCACTATAATGCAGAAAACATGAAGAAATGGTTCTTTTTAATTATACCAAAAGAAAGGTTTCCTTTAGAGAAAATAGAAAGAAAATGTGGGTTACCAAGGAAGAAGATTAATGTGTAAAATTTTTAGGAGGGAAAAAAAAACAAAATTTTTCCTAAGAATGAATGAAATGCAAGGAACCCCAAATGGGTCCCACCAGGCGTACCAAAATGTTTCACCTGATTCTTAGATTGTTTCTTTGAAGTGTTGATGAAACAAATAGGGTAACAGGTGTAGGAATACCTATTCAAATGTTGGTTGATGGGTTGTTGCATGCGTATGACTTCTGAATCCACAGCTGATTGTGAGAACTTCCTTTTGGCTAGGAGGAACTACCTGTAATGAAAACAAGACCACCAGAAAAATTTAAACAATATGTGTAGTGAACTACATAGCGTGTGCTAGATCCGGGAAGTGTGATACTTCCTAGATGACTGTCAATCCATTGTTTTAAACAATTTAATGCTGTAAATAAAGTAAATACTATTGTAATTTTAAATGATTTAGGTATCTCACTTAAAACACAATAAGAAAGATATAATATAACATGATAGGTTAGAATAGGATCCGAAGGTCAAGTAACTGGTTCTGGGTCTCTGCAGGTTTGACAGAGGTCTCAGGTAGATCACAGGTGAATGAGGGTGAGGTGGAATTAGGTGGGTAGGTCTTTGTTATGGGTTGTATGGGTAAATATAGAGATCAATGTAGGTTAAGGGTGACCAACAGTGGCTAGGTGTAACCGGTACCGGTTACTATGGATATCTGGGAATACCACATGACAAGCTTTAGGTCTCCTTTGTGATTACACAAAGGATTTTGGTTGGTCGGGATGAGGCATTGGGTGATTTGGAAGGGATTTGGTGAGGTTTTAAGTGGGTATATGGAGGTGTGAGTGTTAGAGGAGGTCAATAGGTGGGTAGGTAAACAATAGGATGATAAAATGATGATGAAATGAAATAAACCAGAGAGTAAAATGATGTTCTACTTACTTGGATTCTGATTCTGGAGGCTTATGAGTGAGGGATGCAGGTGCTGATGAGAGGTTTGAAGGTTGCAAGTGATCACCAACTAAAGGAAAGCTTCTGCATGGGCTGCATGTGCATTCCTCTTTGCTTGGTTAGATTAGTACTCCTGGCTGGGGATTCTGGATGCTGTGTAAGAGAAAATACTTGATCTCCTTCCTTGCATGCGGTTCTCACTGGAATTGTTCTCAAAAGATGTCATATCTCGCCAAATTTTTCCAATGTTTACCAATGTTTTCCAACTTCCAACCTTGAAATAAGGTTATTTTGGGGGTTAAAAGGGTAACCGATGGTGGTTTCAGGCTTAACCGGTGATGGTTAGGGTAACCGGTGTCAGTCAAGGTGGGATTTCCTAGGTTTACTAAACTAGAGATATCTTGATTTTCTGGGATCTTTTCATTACCCTCGGATTAGACTAGAATCTTCTTGTAAGCATGGGAATGTGGTTAGAGAGAATGTAGGCATTGATTTTTAGAGTTTGGGTAAGTCTTAGTTAGTTATGGCAACTTACTAAGAATAGGTCTAAGGTTGATTTGGCTAGATGAGGTGTCTAAGAGAGGTATATGTGTGGATATTATTTAAATTAAGATATTTAAATAATAAATATAGCGAGGATAATGAATTAATTTAATTAAATTAATTAAATTAATATTAGTTGGGTGAAGGGGGCCATGGCTAGGTGAATGTGATGAAGGGTGCTTATTTGTCGAGGGACCAAAGGGGAGTGTGACCTAATTTTAGTGTCTACATTTTAGTGGGCACCCCTCATTACCTTAACTTGTAGTTATGATGGCCCACTACCATGTAAGATGAGGTTTTCCACTGAAGTCCTCCCCATCTTCAAACTAGTCTTCTAAATAGGCTGAAAAAACATGGCAGAATTAGGTGAGTGGTTTCCACTTGTTTCTTCTTGGTAAATTTGATGAAAAGACCATTTTCATCTGACCTACATTCCCTTACTAACCTCTGTATTCTTACTCACAATTTCCTCCACCGTTGCGCGTGGAAAGGCTTTGGCTTCAGTTTAATTTACGAAAAGGGTTATCATACTGTCATTTCCTACACTACCCGTAAACATAATGACTGTAGTGGCATTCGATTTTGGTTACCACATCCCAAGAAGGATCGCTATTTGATATTATTTTTGTTTAGAGTCTCTATCCACTCTCATTCATCTTCTCATCCTGATAAAACCCATCTAATCTTATTTACCCAAGATCTATTCCTCCTTTTGCCTTTTTTGTCATAAACTATTCTTTTTCCCTAGTGACAACTCTACCTATCAACGTGATAGTGGGGTTTACCCTTCTCTCATTGGTTAGCCTGTCAATTTTCTAGCTACATTTACCCAATCCAATGACCACACCTTTTTTCCCATCATTTATTGTCATTTCTGTGTCATTTACTAGAAAGATTCCTACCAAATCACCACTTGTTCACATGGTGCTGACGTAATAGCCAAGTTAAACACCCTCATATTCCACACTAGTTGTCAACACTCCCACCTAGTCCTTCACCACCTTCCATTCTATCACCCATGGATCCTACCCAACCTATCACCATCACCATAGGTGATGAGGATTTTCACATGACTCCTTGACTAGAACCCAATGCCACCTTACAGTTCTATCTTTCCCACTCATCCACTCGAGATGCCTTGGGTCAGTTGATATACTCGCATGCCCATATCTATCCCCCCGACACTCATTCCTACTTCTGTGTCTCCCTTCTAGCTTTATGCTACCCTACACCTACCTTACCCCCAATCATTTCTAGCTAGGCCCTATACCTGCTATGACCAAAGCATCTTCCACATCTATTACATTTGCAACATCCACTATACCTTTGTCAACCACCCAGAACATAACCTCATCTACACCTATTGTCTCACATATACCCATAGCAACACAACCACCCCATGGTGTCAATGACCCCTACCCCATTTCAAAACATTTTCCTTTCTATTCCATAGTCCTTAGCCCCCATCACTACTAGAGTCACCTCGACCCTTCCACCTCCATATACGTACTATCAATAGCCTCCCATTTCATCTATCATTCATTTTGGGTATGTACCCCTATCTCACTCCCTCATTCTCAACCTACCTATTCGGCATCACCATATACTGGAATGCCACCTCCATCATATGTCCAACACCAACCCTCTTACGCTATAGGAGGTACCCATCCATCACCACCTACCAATGACCTCATCAAGTTAATGATGGACAAGATGCAGACACTGGAGGCATCGGTTTCTGGCTCACACAACTCTCTCACCTACGATGAAATTTGTAATGAGCCCATACACCCATCCATTCCTATTCATCCATATCCCGTACATTGGGAGATGCCTAAATTTAACCACTTCAATAGCAAAGAGGACCCACAACAACATTTGTGGTCTTTCAAACATGGGTGTTATCTGATCACCCATGATGATGCTTTGCTTCTGAGGACCTTTCCCATGTCTCTGACCGGGCCCGCATTAGACTGGTATAGTGGGTTACCTAGACATTCTATCTACTCATTTAATCAGGTAGCCCAAGCCTTCTTGGATCACTTCTCCATCAATTTTGTTAAGAAGGTTACCATGACTGACCTCTACTCTACACGTCAATATGATGATGAGTCTATCACAGATTTTGTCACTCGTTGGCGTAGCCTGATCAATCAACTCACATTCCAATTACCACAAACTGAACTCATAGAGCTCTTCACGTGGGCTTGTGCTAGACATATTTCACCAACCCTGCAGGTGCAGACTTTCCAAACCTTCGATGAGGCATTCACCATGGCATGAAAGCTAGAGATTCGGGCCATCGAAGAAAAGAAAATCCAACTACGAAATAAGAACATGACATTTAAGTCAAATGATACCTCTTCTTCTTCGAAACCATAGAATAATTATTCAAAATCCAAGGGAACCACTAACGCAGTGGTACTCAAGGCCTGGCCCAGCTCATCCATCAAATCAGGCTAAGCCCTCATCTAATCTTTCCCCTGTCCAGACTTTTCAATTCAGACGAGAACAATGGAAATACACCCCAATTGGGGAGCCTTATTCTTCTATTTTAGAAAATCTCATTAAAGCTGGGGCCATCACCCTTCCTCCTATAAAACCACACACTGGTTTTGATCCTGCTCGCCCCACACCTGCGTGGTACAAAGAGCACGAATTCTACAACTATCATCGGGTAAAAGGTCATAATGATGTAAATTGCATCACTTTCAAGAACATTGTCTAGGAAATGCTTGAGAATGGTGAGTTAGTCTTGGATAATCCAATGCACCTGCCAACCAAAACCTACACATTTTCAAGAAACCATTTCCTAATCACCCCTTCTTCTGACCAAACTGGGGAGACCTCAACTAATGATAGCCATACCCACGAGGTCCATGCTATTTTTAGTGATGCACCAGTTGCTTCCCAATTGCCTCATATTCCTTCCATAGAGGAAATCCTAGCCCGAAGTCCTCCACCTACACATGAACCCACTTCACCTATTCCTCCACCCACAGAGGAACACCCTTCATCTCCTCCCTCACCTGTGAAGGAGCCTTCTGTTAACATCGAGACCACTTCACCTTTGGCTTCTCCACCTAGAGAGCCATCACCAAGTAGTACCTCTCTGACCCATGGGAGATGCTTGTTCATCTCCTCCACCCATAGAGGAGCACCCATCATCTCCTCCACCTATCAAAGATCCAGTAGAAATGTTGTTACCTCTAGGTGACCATTCTCCATCAACCACCCAAGATCCTACTGACTTACTTTTGGCTCTCTTACCCACAGAGGCTGAAGCTAGTGATTTCCCTATTTCTAAAACACATTTTATGGGAATCACCATTGGATCCACATCGACCTCACCCACAGCAGTGTTATTCTCATGCTTAGCCGATCACCTAGATTATGTTGATAGAGCCTTACTTTGGGGGCATCTTCTACTTCCTGTCTCAACACAAATGTAGATGTCACTCACTGACACCTCCACTATCTATCCAAAAGTGTTTCGGCTGACCAAACCAAACACAACCACAACTATCACAAATTCTCCCATGATACCACTCATGGCTCAACTCACACCTCTACCCATAACCCAACATGCATCTACATCCAAACCCACACCTACATCATCTTCCTTGCCTAAACCTATTACTACTTTAGGGGTCATCCCAATGGCTAGCCTTACTCATCCACCCATCAAATTAGATTTAGCTACATCTTCCAAAACTAACACCAAATTTAACCTGGCCCCTAAACAGAAGAACCAATCTCCTAGATCTCATACCCCAACCTCGCCAACCACACCCTTATCACCTTCACCCCTTCCGTCCATCCTAGGACCTCACCCCTTGACCCTGGCTAAGAAACCCCCATCCACTGGTAAACCAAGAATGCAACAACCCATTTCCCCATCACAAACCTCTAATATACCCAAGCCCCACACAACCTCCACCCACACCTGTAACATTTTTACCACCTATACCTCCAATACCATCAATAACTTCTTCACTACCCATGACACTTCCTTCCCTTTCCCTCACACCTCCTGCCCAACCTATGCCATCTACCTCCACAACACCTCAGTTACCCCCATGGGTAACCCACCCTCTTCCACCATCCACTTTTCCCTCTACATCTCGTGTGCCCATATCACCTTTACCCAAGAAGGTGCAACCTAAAGGCAAAAAATCCACTACCCTCCAATAAGGTAGTTAGACCAACCACACACTCTATTGCCAGCTCATGTACCATGCCCCTACCCAAGCAGACACGACCAACACCTAAGACCATAGCCCAGCCCCCTCCCCCTCTTGCAAATACCCTTCCTATACAGTCAGCGCACCAGCACCCAAACCCACATTCACATCCCATTTTGATTCACTAGCGGGATCCTATGCCAAAATCTTAACCAATCTCCTCGAAACTTCTGTCATCACATTACCACCTCTTAGACCTTATGACCCACTCAAACCCAAACCAAAAGGGTTTGACGAAACCAAAATTTGTGCCTACCATCGTGTGCCAGGACACGATGTAGAGAACTGTAAGGCTTTGAAAGCCACTCTTGTCCAGTTGTGTCCTCCTGAAGAAAACTTTGACGATGATGATCTTCTTGATGAGGACCCCATTTTGCCAGCACCAATTTCCACAGTTCTTCCCTCATTTCCTACTCAGTGACCAAAATCTCCACCCCCACAACTCTTAGAGCCATCCCCGAGATTCAAAATTAACATGGTTCATATCAGAGAACTCGCCAAACCTCCACCCAAATGTCAGTGTGCCCAACTCATTTCACAAGGTTCCTTCCCACCTCTTGGCTTCTTCCCTTCCTGTCATTACACCTTTCATGGCTCACCTACTTCATCTACCTCCCCACCTCAAATCAACATGATCCATGTTGCTACCCATGCTCAGAAGGAAAAAGGAAAGGAAAAGGAAACCGACCCACCAACCAACCCTATACCCAACATACCATCTACACCCACACCTAAAGTCACTATCCGTGGCCCCACATATCCTATTTCTAATGGGGTTACACATCGCGTGATGCTCAAACAATTACACCAATCCTCCCTCAAAATGTCCCTATATGACCTCATCCAAACCTCTGAATCCCATCGCCAAGCTCTCATGGAGGTTCTTCAGTCTATTGAGGTTTTACCCAATGACCCTACACCCGTAGCCTCCATTATTACACCTCATCATGTAGCCTCTCTCACCAAATTACCACCTTATTCTACATCTCCACCTACTCACCAAGAAGCCACCCTCAGCTTCTCAGATGAAGAGATCACACCACACCAAACTGATGACCCTGATCCAGCCCTTTTCATCTCCATCCATATTGATAATATATGTGTACGATGTGTTATGATCGATGGGGGTGCTAGCATTAACATCATCTCCTCCCATGCATTTGACCAAATGTGCATACCTGAAAATTACATGCATAAACATCCCATCATGTTGCGTTCATTTAATGATGCTATCACTTCTACACTTGGCACCATCATCCTCCATGTTCGCGTGGGCCCCCGTACTATTCCAGAGTTATTTTATGTCTTGGAGGGGGAATTTCAATATAACCTGTTGCTTGGTAGACCCTGGATTCATGTCATGGGTTGTGTTCCTTCCACTTTGCATCGTTGTGTGAAGTTTGAGCATGAAGGACACACCTATACCATTCAGGCTGACCCATCACCTTTCAAAACCTGCAACATGCTTTACCGACCCAATGACGTGCTTGTACCCATTAAGGCATCTACATCCATGACCACTTCCTCTTCACCTACACCTCCACTCACCAGTGCCACCGCTACCTCAACCGCACCTAAATCCTCCATTCCTACCACTGCCACAACCTCCACGGCTGACCCGTCAGCCTCCCAATCAGCTGGCTCCACCTCTGATCCAATCTCTAACACATCATCTATCCCAGCTACCCACATATCGACCACTGATCCCTTGGAAGGTGTTTTTCAATGCCTCACTCTGGGGGAGTATCACCTATATAATGTCAACACATTCCTTACTCCACAAGAGTATGGAAGCCTTCACCAACACCCTCACTATGATCACCACATAGGAGAGCATCTCCTTTATGGTCCTCCCCACCTTTGCACCAATCTCACCTATGGGGGACTTGATACTTCCACTTATACACCTGAACCACCATCACAAACCCACCCCTTTTCTACCGACCTCCAGTCACTCACCAATCACTGCTTCACCCACACCTTCCTGCACCGATGTGCATGGAAAGGTTTTGGTTTTGGATTTTATGAGCAAGGCCATCACACTGTTATTCCATGTACTACCCACAAACATAACGACCGTAGTGGTATCGGCTTTGCTGAACTACCTACCAAGAAGGCCCACATTGAACTCATTGAGGATATCGACCCTTCTCCACCTTCTTCACCTGCTCCACCTTCACCACCTTCACCTCCTTCACCGAAAGATTCGATGGATACAAAATCCATTCCCCCTAACATTTTATTTCATAAACACCATTTCCTTGGGGCCTCTGACTTATCAATGCGAGGGCGAGGCTCCCTCTTCTCTTCCCTTCCTGTATCCTGAAATGATCGATGATGATACACCTTCTATTAATGTCATTCAATGTCAGGATGATGAATCTATACTCACCTATCTTGGTGCAGAAGACTCTTATATTCATCGGTCGTTACCATCTGAGATGCAAACCATGTTGAATGAATCGACTATCGAAATCAACATCCATACTCAGGATGACCCGCACATTCTAAAGATCGGCCAATCTTTAGATACTGCTGAACAGGAAGCCATCACTTCTTTTCTCAAAAATCATAACCATGCTTTTGCTTGGTCTTATGCTGACATGCCTGGTATTGACCCCACCATAGTGGTCCACAATATCGTAACCATTCCTGATGCCAAACCCGTAAAACAAAAGCTGAGGAAAATGCACCCTCGCATTGCTCTTCTGGTCAAAGAAGAACTTCAGCGCCTTCTTTCTGTTTCCTTCATCTTACCCATTGATTATCCCCGATGGATTTCTAACATTGTCCCTGTCACTAAGGTGATAGGGGGACTTCACATTTGCACAGATTTCCATGACCTCAACCTAGCTTGCCCAAAAGATGACTTTCCTCTACCCGGTATTGACCAGCTGGTTGACCTTACTGCTGGTCACGAGATGCTATCACTCATGGATGGTTTCTCAGGTTATAACCAAATCTTGCTTGCCCCAGAGGATCAACACAAAACTACATTCATCACCCCTTGGGGGACCTTCTGCTATCGAGTCATGCCTTTTGGCCTTAAAAATGCTGGTGCCACATATCAGCGGGCTATGACTTACATCTTCCATGACATCATGCACTGTATATTGGAAGATTACGTAGATGATCTCCTTGCCAAATCTAAATGCCACTCTGAGCACCTCACCATCCTAAAAACCATCTTTGACCACCTCATTAAGTATTGTGTTCACCTTCAGCCCAAGAAGTGTGTCTTCGCGGTTCTCTCAGGAAAGCTCCTGGGATTTATCATTTCCTTACATGGTATAGAGGTTGATCCTGGTAAAGTCAAGGCCATTCTTGAAATGCCTCCACCCACTAACCTGTGGAAACTCCGTAGCCTGCAAGGTAAGTTGCAGTCTATTCACCATTTCATTTCACAACTTTCTGATCGATGTCAGCCATTTCATCATCTTCTCAAAAAGGATGTCTCCTTTAAATGGGATGATGACTACCACAAAGCTTTTGAGGCCTTAAAACAATACCTTCTCCAACCACCCATACTCATTCCACCTAAAGATGATCAACCCTTCTACCTATACATCTCTGCTACCGATCACTCCTTAGGGGCCATGCTCACTCATCATGATGAACAACATAGGGAGCAGGTGGTTTATTACATAAGTTGTACTCTTCTGGACTATGAAACCTGATACACCCATGCTGAAAAACTTTTCTTAGCCTTAGTTTTTGTTGCCACCAAACTCTGCCATTACCTACTCAACCACAAAACCTATGTTGTGACCAACACCGACCCCTTACACTTCATGTATGCCAAACCTTACCAAAATCAATGTGCTGCATGCTGGCTTATGCTTCTGGACGACCTTGACCTTGAATTCATCCATCAAAATTCCATCAAGGGCCAAGCTATCACTGACCAATTGGCTGATGCACCTATTTCTGGGGATCAACCCTCTAACTTTGACTTTCCAGATGAGTCTATTGCTACCCTTTCCCTGGATGAACCCGCTTACCAAATGACACTCTTCTTCGATGGTTCCAAGTGTCAGCGTGGGGGTGGGGCTGGTGTTATCCTCATTCCACTTGATGGTGAACCCATGCCTTTGTCTTTCAAACTTGATTTTGATTGTACAAACAATATTGTTGAATACGAAGCACTCGTATTAGGTCTTCAGGCTGCTTATGCCTTAGATGTTAAGTCAATCAACATCTTTGGTGATTCTCAATTGGTCATAAACCAAGTCAATGGTATATACCAGTGTCGTAATGAGATACTTCAAAAGTATAAGCATCATGTGGACATACTTTTGACCACCTTCGACCGTTACGCCCTTCAAACCATCCCACGTTCTACCAAAAAATTTGTAGATACCATGGCCTGCTTGGCTTCTCAGATACCTACTTCGCCGCCTGACTCTAAAATATTTGTCACCATACAAAGACTCCAATCACCCTCTTATTTACCTCATGAAGTTTACTCTATCGGAACCACTTCTCCTGACCCGAGTGACCTTTGGTATAAACAATACTCAGACTATCTTTCCCTCTCCATCTTACCTCCTGACCTCACTCGTAATGGACAATGCACCTTTCTCAAAAGGGCCTCTCATTACGTCATCATGGGTGGCCTCCTCTATAAGTGTGGCTTTAATGGTATTCTCTTACGGTGCCTTACGAGTTCTGAAATTCCCTATACCGTTAAGGAAGTTCATGATGGCATATGTGGAGGTCACTTCAGTGGTCTTGTGGTTACTAAGCGTATTCTTTTGCCTAGGCTATTACTGGCCGACCCTTAACCATGATTGTTGTGACTACGTTAAGTGTTGTGTAAAATGCCAACAACATGCTAATCTTCATCATACACCCAGTCATGCCTTACAGGTCACCCGTGACCTTTGGCCCTTCTCTCAATGGGGTTTGGATCTTGTTCAGAGAGATCAATCCCCATTCTTCCCAAAGACATTAATGGATAATCACCGCTACCGAATATTACGCCAAATGGGTTGAAGCCATACCTATCATCTCCATGAAAGCTGAGAAAATATGTGAGTTCATCAATCATCACATTATCTGTCGCTTTGGCATTCCACATCACCTCATCACTGATAATGGAAAACAATTCAAAAATAAAACCTTGCGAAAACTTTGTGATGCCTTCGGTATTCAACTAAGTTTCTCATCACCATATTACCCACAAACCAATGGCCAAGCCGAATCCACTAATAAAACCCTGAACAAAATTCTCATGAAAGTGGTTAATGATACTGGGAAGGACTGGCATACACACATTCCTTTCACCCTGTGGGTGTACCGTACTAGTATTCACACTTCCACTGCTGCCACTCCTTTTTCTCTGGTCTATGGTACAGAGGTTGTTCTACCTCTCGAAGTCCAGATTCCATCTCTTCGTATTTCTCTCCATGACATGCTCAATGATGATGACTTTCGCCAGGACCATTTAGCACAACTTGAGTTATTAGATGACCATCTTAATGCTCTTGACCATCTCCAAGTTTACCAAAAATGTATCAAATGTGCCTATGAAAAACGTGTTCATGAATGAACCTTCCAAGTTGGTGATCTCGTCCTGAAGGAAAATCAACATGTAACCAAAGCAGAAAAAAGTAAACGGGGAAAATTTTCTCCTAATTGGCTTGGACCATACATCGTGACTCATGCTTATGGATCAGGTGCTTATCATTTATCTTCACTCGATGGTAAACCTGAACCTGAGCCCCTTAATGCCTTGCATCTTTGACCATTCTACTATTGACTTTCAGTCCTACCTCACCTTCTACCTCTTTTCATGCTCGTCCCTTGAGTGCTATTCACTTCCCTCCTTTCACTATGCCATCCCCAATGATTAAACAAGAATCATGTGTGTACCCGTCACTCTTTTACCCTCTCTTAAATATGTGTACCATGGCTCTGCACATGGCATGATTCTCATGGATACTTTTCATCTTCTTTCAGATGAGATCCCATGGTCATTTCACCTTGCTTTCTGAACAAGAATCTGATTCTTCACCTTAGTCTTGTCCATGACTTAAAATCCCTCACATGGGATCCAACTCCTTGAGTCAAACTTCCAATAAAAAGATGACTCCCTCAAAAAGGACATCTTTCTCTCTACATCGCTGCTATAAATAGACTGCTCCCTCGAAGGACAACTATGTAAAGCCTGCTTCAAAAAAAAAAAAAAAAAAAAAAAATGAAGCTTCCCGCATCGATCAGCTTCGCGAAGACCTCAAGGAGATAATTTCCTCATCCCATATAGACTTCCCGCATCGATCAGTCTATCTCAAATACAAGTCAAACAGAAAACTTTTTCATCATGGACTTGCTCATTGTGATCTTGGATCTCTTGCCAAAAGGCATGCTACCTCATACCATATAACCTAACCATTTTTCACCTTCTCACCATTTGCACCTTCATTTCCTACCACCTCAAGGGACCTGCTGAAACTGTGACATTTGGTGATCATGTGACTATTCTTCACCTTTAGAATAATCAATCATGCAATGTCTTTAGGGTCTTATGTTCACCAGCCTATCTAAGGTATGGTCCACCCGTTATGATCCTCACCAATCAGGTGGCTCTCTTGCCTCCTCTTATCTTTTAACTTCTTCATTACATATTGATCATCCTATACAGGACTAGACCCTCGACGCTTATCTCTGGGAAATTTTCCTCTTTCATCACAATCAACTTAAAATCACCCATACCTATTTCCCACAATTCAACCATACCTAAAAAACCTAGACTCAATCATGCCTATAACCTACCAACCCATTCTCATACCTCCTCACATTTTTCCCTAGCTTATGGGAGAACTACATCGGCCTGAGGTCCCTTTTCTGGGACTATGTAGGCAGCACTTGAGGGCATGGGACCCTTGGAGGTTAGCTCGGCCACTCTCTACCCTAACCAATTCCCTCTCCCCCTTTCCTAGTCACATTCTACCCTAGTTAGTTTCCTTTTTATATCAATAATTGGAAATTAAACCAAACAAACAACAATTGCTTCACATCTTTACCATCATCATTCATACATTCATTATGTCTACCATTTCTTTACCATTATCATGCATTTTACTACAAAACATCTTAACGTGACCCATATCATCATTAATTGCACAAATTAATGAATTACAAACTCAACCAATCTTAACTCAACCATACCTAAACCAACCTAAACTTCATCATACCTACCTGACTCAATCCATGCCTACCAAACTCATCCATGCCTAACCTGACCATGCCTAAACAACCATCAACCTAAAAAACCTCAACTCAATCCATGCCTAACCTGAATCCATCCATGCCTAAACCAAAAACCTGACTCAATCCATGCCTATGACCTGACTCAATCCATGCCTACCAATGCCTAACCTGACTCAATCCATGCCTAAAACCTGACTCGATCCATGCCTATGACCTGGCTCTATCATGCCTACACTACTTGGTTTCCATCACATATACAAATCAAAATAGCAAGTTAAACACAACCATATATACATCATGCCATAATCACCATCATCTCTATAAATAAATCATCTAAACATGTGTATCCATATACATGACTCTCAAATATCTTTGGCACGCAGGCCGGTGTATATAACAAAATCTCAAAAACTCTCATGTACATCCTCACTATCTTCGGCACGCAGGCTGGTATATATGTCAAAAATATGATGTCAAAAATAAACTAATCATACATGGAGCTCAATCATCTCCCCATCTGATATCCAAGCCTATCTCATATGTCTCCTCCTCCTGCTCCTCTAGCCCGGTGTCTGGCTGACCTCCCTCCGCCTCACCCTGGTCTAGCTCCTGATGGTCCTACCTCTGGAGCTGGCCTCGTGCACTAGTGGCCTCACCCTGACCCAGCCCCTGGGCTTGTTGGCCCCCTGTACTCTCCACACTATGTGTGTGGGATCTTCTCCTCTCACTCGAGGCCTGTTGTGCTCTGTGCTTGGCATATGATAAGACATATATCCATGCTGCCATCAAGTGATCCTGGTAGTATCTCACCTCACCCATGGCATCTCTCAATCTAGCTGTAGGTACTATCTGTGGTGGTGCCATCAGCCTCTGACCCTACCCTGCTCCTTCCTGAATAATGGGACCCTATCCCTGCCCCTGTGGTGGTGCCATCGACCCTAGAGCCTGCACCTGTACCTGGGCCTGAAGGGCCACTATCTGTGCCTGTGCAGTGGCCAACTGGCCCTGCAAACCTATAACCTATCCCTGCGCCATGGCCAACTGGCCCTACAAACCTATCACCTGCATATGTAGGGCAGCTTCCTACACCCCATCTCCATCTCCACCCTCTCCCTCTCCCCCTAGTGCGGGTACTGGTCCCTGTACTCCCTGTGCCTGAAAAGTGGCCACCTGTGCCTGTAGAGTCACAACCTGTGCCTTGGCCCCTGTCAGATGTCCCTGTACTATGCCCAACTGGGTCACCAGGGTAGCCACCTACCCCTGTAGGGTGTCTCTCTGAACCGTGATGGTGGCTAAATCTAGCTGCCCCAGCCTCGGTGGTACTACTCGTAGCTGTGCAGCCCACCACTGTCTATACCTGTCTGTCACCCTGACATCATCTATCTATCGATCGACTGGCTCCTCCTCCTACCTGGTCGGCACTGTAGGTCATGGTGGAGACATAGGCCTCTCCACATCATCTCTCCTATACTGTGGGAAGGGTGGGGGTATATCCTGTGGCAACCCAAACTACCATCTGACCTGGTCTATGGGTATCATCTCATGCTGCCTGGCCCACCGCCCCTCTATCCACCTATAAATCTGTAACCCATCCAGCTCCACCACCATCTTCCTGTATGAAGGGAAGCCCACATATGGCCTCCAAATGATGTCCATGCTAGACAACCCCTCCAGTAATCACCTGTAATAGGCTACATCATGTGTAGCTCTCACCACTCGGTGCTCTCCCATAACTGACACCCATCGCCTGTAGCCCACTCGAACAAAACCTGGCTCGAATGCATCAGCCTGGGGCATACCAACTGGGCACACACACACAATGTGCTCATAGGCCCAACAATGTAATAAGAATGTGCAGCACAAGCTGAATCACCGTAGTCACCCATAAGCCCACAACTCCCTGTATAGTTGTACCAAGAATGCAGGTGCCCATGCAAACTGAGTCCTGCTCTCCACCATGTCATGTAGAACCCCCATCAGTGACCATGGGAATCTCCCACCCTCTACATCTGGTAGTGCAAAATAGCAGACTACCTCCATCAGAAGCACTACCAGCCTCATCTCCTTGGGGTAGGCTCGATACATCGCCCGTAGCTCATACTGGCACTGTGGAATCCTAACAATGCCAGCCCCTCTCCAAACACTGGTAACAGTAACTCCTCGGATGCCTCTGAGGAGATCGAGTAAACCTGTGTACCTACTATAGGTAGTCACAGGATCCTGTAAACATCCTCTAGGGTGATCGTGATCTCACCCATTGGCAAATGGAATGTATTGGTCACCGAATCCCATCTATCGATGAGGGAAACCATCAAACTCACCTCCCAGACTATGTGCCGGTAGCGTCTGACCCCAATCAGGCCCACATCTACAACATGGATCCACTCCTCATGTGTCATGCTCCCCCGTATCTCCATGAGCAAGGGAGGTACCCTATCCCTCATCCGTAGCTGGTCCCTGGCCTGCATACAACCAATCATATTATTAAAACTTGACCATACCTGCATGCAACCTTGCCACCCCCACTATACCACTTACCCTAACTAAATCAACCTTTCACCTATATCTATGCCCTAAATCAACACTACCTATCTACCCATGCCTCGGACCCTCACCTATTTTACATTTTTCCCCTCTCACTGATCTTCCTTATTCACCCACCTACCCATACCCATAACTCTTCCCCCTACCTAACTCTCCCTACCCCTACCTATCTGTCTGTAACTCATCTATTTTAGCTCCTTGTGGGCCTGCCTCTCTAGCTTGCCGACCGGCATCAGTCATCATCGACCGACCATGGTCCAACAATAACTGGCATCGGTCACCACATCTGTGACCGATACCGGTCCTTACCCACCGATGCCGGCTAAGAGTGAACTGACGTCGGTCACTGTCGCGGTGACAAACCCATGACACCCTACCCTATTTCTACCCACACTTCTCCTTTCTACCCATTTCCCCCACCAATGCCTACCCAATACCTATTCCCACCCCTCATTTACCTAAATCTACCCTCCCTTGTTCCCCTTTTCTCATTACATTCCCCACATTCAAATTTTAATATTTCCCCCCCCCAAAACCCATTTTCCTCCTACCCAATTTCTCTCCTCCACCTACTAAAAACAAACAAAGATAGGAATGGACTCTTACCTCATCACGCTGATGTCTGCGTGGTGGCACCTTAGGCCACTGCACAGGTCCACCCGATCCCTCTCCTACCTCTGCCATCACCAATTACCCATTGGCTCAATCAAATCAAATCAATCACCCAATCAAATCACCGTGCTCGTAGACCCACCTATCGACCAATGATCACTCACTCTGTAGCTCGCAAACTCAGATCTTCATGTCATTTGGTCACTTTCCACCTCTTTATCTCTCTCTTGTCATTTTCTCCTATGTGGAAAATGACAAATGATTTTAAAAAATGTGGCACTTTTTCTTTTTATAGCCTTCCTGACTTGACCGGTGATGGTTTCACCTTGACCGACATTGGTCCTGTGCCCTAGCCTACCATGGTCGGTTCATGGTGACCGACATCAGTTAATTATGACCATTGTCAGTTATCCTGCTTAGTCTTATTACTACCCATTACCCCTAATTATCTGGCCTGAAACCTTTCTACCTCACCCACACCTGACTTGGACATTTCACTTTACCCTCCTGACCTCATCATTTACCACCTAACCTCTTCATCATTTGGGGACTCATTATTTTACCCATACCTCGGCCCTACCCATGCCATGACCTAGCTACTTGGACCTGGAACATTGCTAGTGACCTGTGACCTCATGTGCTCGCTATACCTTGTGACACTGTTACCCATGTTGTTTGACCTAATGACCTTACCTTGCCTCTTGTCATGACCATTTATCCTGACCCAACCTTTGGTGTACCGGAACATACCTAAATGTTCCTGCACCTGACCTGTGATGTGTTTCCTGACCATATCCTATACCTTGGATACCAGAATCACCTCAACCTTGTTTGGATAAACCTATCGACCTTAGACAATGTAGAGTTTGCATGCTCTTCAACCTGGTACCGTGCTGTAGTTTATACGTGTGTGTGTGTTTGACTGTTACTACCTTTGACCCTGACCCATTACCTAGATTCACCAATTAGACCTTTACCCCTTTACCCCCGTTGTTGCCCACCTTCCTCTTCATCACATTCACCTTTTATCAAACCACTCACTGATTCTTCCTTCTACCTCATCAGTTCCTAGTTTGAGGGGGATCACCTTCACCCACACATGGGGCAACCACATCTTATTTTTGTCAGCGTCGCTTACCAATACAAGCTACGCAACAAAAAGGGGCAAAATGTAGACACCAAAATTGGGTCACACTCCCCTTGGTCCCTCGTCAAATAACCAACTTGAACACACTCACCTAACCATGGCCCCTTTCACCCCACACTAATATTATTTATTTAATTAAATTAATTAATCCATGTCCTCACAATATTTATTATTTAATTATCCTAATTAAGATAATTCCCACACCACCACCTCACCTATACACCTCACCTAGCCACCTCACCCCAAATCTATTCTTAGTATGTTTCCATAACTAACTAAGACCTACCTAAACCCTAAAAATCAAAGCCTACATTCCCTCTAACCACATTCCCACCCATTAGAAAAGAAGCTTCCATTCTAATCCGCAAGGGAAAATGAACAAGATCCAAGAAATCAAGCAGATCTGCCCATTTTAGTAAACCTAGGAAATCCCACCCTAACCGATGTCGGTCACCCTAAACCAACGTCGGTCAACCCAGAACCATCATCGGTTACCTTTTATTCCCTTTGGTAACCTTATTTTGAGGTTGGCACATTCAGAGAGAAAGAAATGAGACCAGAGCTGCATGCAAGTAGAACCAACATTCACACATGCATCCGAACATCCACAGCCAGCATCAGAAGTGACCACAGAGCCATTTTGCATTCACAGGAGCATCCTGGGAAGCACCATCACCACACCAAACTCCATCCATCTGATCAACTACCATTTCCATCCAGCCATCAAGCTCATATAACAGTAAGTATACCTCCACCAACTTGGTCTAATACACTATAATAGCTTTTATTATCTCTATTATCAGATTTCTATTGCATATCCATTTCTTCATTTTTTATCAGTTTGATAACTGGGCCTTTTACATTATTCACATCATTAGATTACCCATCCTCACTTTTTGTTCATACCTGACCACATTTGAGACCTCTACAACCCTCAAACCTACCCCACCACCTACATCAAATCCCAGATCAAGCCCTCTAATCATTTTCTTTTGAGTTTCCTTTACCTCGACCATACCGACACCGGTTACCCATAACCATCACCGGTTTCACTTAAACCAACATCAGTCATACTAGACCAATGTCGGTCTCTGTGTTTTACCCTCAGACCAAGAACAGAGCCTAAATTCCCCACCAAATACCCAAAACAACCCAAAACCAGACCCTGACCAGTACCAGTACTCTGACAGAGACCTCGCCCTTCAGATTCAATCATAGCTTAGCCTGTTGTGAATGAATTTTCTTATTGTAATCGAATGAGATACCTAAATCATTTTAACTACAGTAGGATTTCATTTATTGTTAATATTGAATTGTTTTAAACAGTGGATTGACAAGCCTTCTAGGGAGTATCACATTTCCCGGAACTAGCATACGCTAGGCAGTCCACTGTCATATGCCATTTAATCTCTTTTAGTGGTCTTGTTGTTCATTTCAAGTAGTCCCTCCTAGCCAAAAGGAAGCTTTCATGATCAGTTGTGGATCAAGAAGTCATATAAGTGTAAATGCAAAAATTAAAGGTATTTTCTACTAATTCTTAGAGCTCTTTCCTTTTGAGCTTAAATATTTTTCTTGCAGACCTCTATAAATGTCATTAATTTTTCATGCACCCCAACTCTATGAGATTACAAATGGATAAGTTATTGATATTATATGCGAGTTTCATTTATTTCCTTAATACTTATTAGTGTTTAATGTGAAATCTCAATCCTCTCATATGGTTTCAGTCTCATCCAGTTTATTTATCCCATAGTTTATGTGTGCATTTATTTTAGAACTTCACATATGATGTTATATCTATGTCTTTGAAGCCAGAATTGAACCCTTGTTTAGTTTGGTGCATCACCTTTATTTATTTTTATTATCTCACTTTCTAATAGTGGTTCCTTGGAATTATTATATTAGGACTAGTTAGTGGTAGTTTTAGTTAGATAGAAAATAATGAACTAGCCTTACTTGTAGATTGGTCTCAAAAGGAACCATTATCCCAAACTTTGGAGGTCTTTCCATGTTTCACTAAGGTGCTAAGATTGGCTTTAGCAAGGGGTACAATCTTAGGTTAAAATAGGAACTTCTAACAGGTAATCTCCCATGGATAACTTAATCTTATGACATTCACAATTAACTATACTTCCAGCTATCACCATGACTTGAAACACTAGGATAGATAAACAAAGAAATTTAAGTGTAAAGATAATTTATGATTGATGAAGTTTCAAGTAATAATATAGTTGATCAATATTTTCACCCTTTCTTTCTTCATGGACCCAACTACCTTAAGGTTTTGTGGGGTACTAGTGCTAGAAATTGCATGACAAGATATAATTAGCTGAGATTCCTTATTCACAATCTCAACAACCTCTTCATCTTTACTATATTATTCATCCCCTTATTCTTCTGCATTCAAACCCTTAATGTAAGATAATTTATTCTTAGAACATTTATGTCCTTTAATCCATTTACTATCACAACTATAACATAGTCCTTTTGTTTGATTCTCTTCACTTTATTTTTGAGTCGGTAGGGTAGGTTGATGGAATGATGGTACTGAGGTTATACGATATCTAATGGTAGTGAATTTATTCCTCTTCATGGAAAAGAATTTTTCTTCTTCCCTACATGCCATGATAATAGACTCAGAAATAATGAGTGGATCAAACATTTGTACCTCATGTTAGATGTGATCTTTGACACCATTTAGGAATAGATCATTCATATTTTTATATATAATTGTATACATATACAATGAAAAACTCTAGAACTACTGAATATAATCCTTTACTGACCCAATTTTCTGTAGATTTTCTAATTGGATAAAGTAGTTCTTGTTATCTATCAAAAGTGCACCCTGTGATTGAGGGATAACAGGTGTTCTAAGATTTCTTTTCCCTCACTTCTGTCGATACAATGGAAACACCTTAGGGATTTGGATATGCCTATGTTGAGGTGATTCTATGGAATTACAAGTCCGGTTCCTTTTTGATGTATCCTAAAACTAATTAATTGTGGGGTTTAAGGGTGAAAGATGGATTCAAAATGAAATTAAATGGGCTCATAAACCAATATTATTGAGGGATTTGACTCAGTAACATGTAAAATATACTAAGAACAAATTAAAGGAGCACGAACCAATGGGTTTCAGCTCAATCCTAAGGCAAACCACTTTCGTGTTGAGGGACTAATCACAACAACACAGTAGATAACTTCCACATTAAGACTATGCAGAAAACACCAATTTGTAGCAAGGTGAGCTTAGTAATTCATGGGATACAATTTCAAGAGTTAATAAAATAATACACACCACTGCAAATAATTAGAAAGGCAATAACTGGTTCTCATTCAAGGGAAAATCTAGCCAAAATGGGCTTCAACACTCAATCCAAAAGTCCTCATGTAATACCTTTTTTTGTGTTTTCCCAATGCACACAATATATAGAAAAAAATTCACTCCTACCCTCTAAAAATAGACTGTAGTCTAACTATACATGCATGGTAATTTTAGCCTTTTCAAGGAATAAATAATAAATAAGGCCTAAACTTACACATGTTGTTACATGAGGCAAAAATAGCCTTTCTTTCTCCAAAAATAGCGCAAGTCAAATTGCTTTGAATCCTTTATTCTGATGCATGAAGTGTAAGGTCACCTTGGAGAGTTTAAGGTAACTGGGTCAATAATTGGATTGCTATTTTAAACTTTTTTTGGTTTGCAAGTTTCCTTTTGCAAGAGCATGCACTTTTTCTTCTTCCATGATTTCACACTTGTCTCCTTTATTATTTTGTATAAAATATATTCTTTGTCTAGCTTTGCAAGTGTTACAACTGGCCTTTGGATTATTAACACCTTTTGTCTTACTCAGGCACATGCAAGTTCTCAAACATGGCCACTTTGACCTTAAATAAAACTTACTCAAATCTTACCTCTTAGCGTGCAATGATTAATATAGACCAAAGGTCCCCCCATGCATAATTAATCAATGATTAACTCATTAAGAATAAAAATCTACCCATGGCATTAGTAGAGGGTCAAAAATATATTGACCATGCCTTAACCAAGGTTAAGCAAGATGGGGAAATTAATTTCCCATGGGTTACTCATTTGTGTCAGGTAAAAACACTAAAATAAATTCATTTGTTTGTTGGGAGCCTTCTAGAAGGTAATACTCTACAGAAATTGACTTGGCAGCCATGGATTTTAAATTTGAAGCTCTTAATGACTTTGTTGCTCTAGTTTTACAATCTACAGGCGGGGTTTACGTTTTCTTGATGTAGCATCCATGTAGAGATTTTTTCACAAATTTATGCCCTTTTACACTGATTAAGATGCCATTTTCACTTTGGGCTAGTTATGTGACTCGTATGCAAGCTAGGATTTAAATTCTTTGCATCTTTGAGCTCTAACGCCATTGGTAAAAGCTTCTAGTTTCGAGGATCTTACCACATTCTGGAAAAATGGTTCGAGATACTCTTAAAACTGGTAAAACCTCTTGCATTTATATTAGTTAGACAAATCAACTTGTCTATTCATTTATTATTAAGACCACATTGTAGTTGATACATAATGTGATTAGATTATAGTTCACCAAGGGTGAAGGGTTCTGATCTTTGTTTATAAATATGGTTCATTCTAACCTATGACTATAATGGTATTTATGCATGGAGAAACTGTGGGCTTTGACCATATGATTAAAGCATATAGCCTACTTTTAGACATGGTCATATCAACTTGTTGATGCAAAATCACAGCACCCTAGGTACAGATCCGCAATTTCTAGGTTGATCACTTAGAGTACTCCTAGTGTGATTGCATAACATTGAATCCTTCCTCCAAGCGTGGGACCTTGCGAAATCGAGAAAGGATTCTCCAGATGAAAGGCTGGTTCCTAGTCCTCTGTTCAGATGCACCAATGAAACGCAGAGGTTTACACCAAAAAAATAAACTAAACTACCAAGGAGACAGGGAGAGAGAAATGCATATAAATAAACCTAAGTTAAGGAGGTGATGCACCGAGGAATGAAGAACATATGTCTTGCCAATAAACACAAACCAATAAAATGTAATGTAAAAGATATGCACAGATAGCCAGATTCATAGTGAAGATCGGAAGGACGCAAATAAAAACGTAGAGGGTTGTGAAAACATCCACAGATATGCATAATTTGCTCCAAGGGGGATACAACACTGCAAAATGCCAAGAGGCAAGGTTGCATTACAATTTCAAATGGGAAGGTCCTTTGCTCCACAAATCCACTTGCCAGGGAGAAGAAGGGAGGAGGCACAAAACAAAAATTTCCAACCCTTTTTAAAACAGCCTCTCCTTACATTTATATGAGAAAAAATAAGGGAGAAGAGAAATTCGGAATTTCTTCTAACCACTCCACATCCGCACCTAACTCGTCTCATTATGGTAGACTGTACTTCGAATCGGGTTTGGAAGAAGCCCCGGCATGCGTTCGATGCTTGCATTGTCCTGAAACCCGTTTCCCACGTGATTCCGAGCTTTCTTTTGTGTCGGGGCGGAAGATGAACCCCGCATGCGCATCGGGTCCGGAGGGGTGCCTCGACATGCTTTTGCCCCGTGCATCCCCGACGTGTTTTCCCGACCTCGAAACCCGCATTTCTTTTGTGTCCGGTTTTGGAGACCCCCCGACACATTTTGTCCCACCATGCTTCTCCGGCCCCATGAACCCGCGTTTGCCCTGTGTGTCGGGTTTTTGCGGCCCTTCCGTCATGCTTTCCTGGCTTGCCCGCCCGACTGGTTTTCGCGATTGCTTTGGTGCGGGATTTGGAGACCCGCATACATATTTTCTTCTTTGTCAGGTTTGGAAGAAACCCCAACATGTCCCTTTGCCGTGTCTTTCCGCCTCTGGTTTCCGCCTCTGATCTGTTCCAGTCAGGTTCGGGAGGTGGCTGTGGCATATGCATCGGGCTTGGGAGGATGCGCAACATGTTCTATGCTCGTGCGTCTCTGCCCTGTCCTCCCGACTCCCAAACCCGCGTTTGCCCTGATTCCGCCGAAGAGGGGAAAATATACAACAATTTGGCGACTCAATGGGATTACCTGCCTGCTAGGTAGAAGATCAGTGGCCTTTCAGCAATCCATTGGGCATGGAGTCATAAGCAATCTGAAGCCAACCTGATATCTGAACCTCTTCTCCGAGAACACGCAACTTAAGAGTTGTTCTCACCAAAATCCGCTGCAATGAACTATGTAAGAGCAAAAACCAGCAACACCAAAAACTATGTACAAAATTGAAAAATCATACATGCCTCAAATGGAACATGCAGAGTGTGCACAAGCACTTCTTCTGCTGAAAGCAGACCTACCTACTCTACTCTAACTAGAAGCAAAGATGAGCTAAACAAACCCTGCAACTGGTTGTGCAAAATTACTTCCTTTCTTCAAAATTGGCAGCCGTGCAATTGATTTGGCACTGATAATGGCTATTTGGATGGATGGAAAATCAACAAGAAGCTGGTCTTCTACCCAAATCATCAAGGTATCAGCTGAAGGCAAATCCAATACCTCTTTTAGTTGCTCTACATTTGAATTGAAGAGGTATGGTAGCTGATCCTCGGTACTTTGTATCTCACCCTCATGCTCAGAAGCGAGCATGACTGGTTTTGGCTTCTCCCTTGGCTCCAATGAAGCCAAGTATCTGATTGGGCATGGCCATGATCCTTTGAGTATGCCCATTGCTCTGATTTTCAACTCCAGGAATGGAGTTCTCTTGTAGACCTCCTTGAATGGATGGCGTGGAAGAAATGGTGAAATTCCTCTGTCCTTTCTCTTCCTCCATGGCTGATTGTGAAAGATTAAAATCTTCCAATCTTGGTTCCAAAGAGCTGCTATAAGATGCAGGCTGCTGTAAATGAATGTTCTCCTTCATGACAGCAGACTCGAGTGTTTGGAATGGGGATGATGAAAAAGAGAAAGGTGGAAACTCAACCGGCTCCTCTCCATCGAAACAGTCCTCCAAATTTGACAGATAAACTGCCTCATTGCTGTCCTGCTGCGAATGCTCAACTTCCTCCATGGTGTCTTCTTGTTCTGTAACCTGACCACCATGGTTTCCTTCACTCTCCGACATTGAGTTTGAGAGATAAAACTCTTCTTCAGCACTAGAACTCGAGAGAGATGAAATAGAAAGAAGAACTGAAGGTTCTCCCATAGCCTGATTTGCGCTCAAAGCCCTTGGATCCGCAATTTTCTCCTCCACAACTAGGATGTGCTCCTCTTCTTTTGCCTTTGGAGCAGCTTCTTCTTCCTCCAATTTTCGAAGACAATCTTGCTCTTGAATGAGCTCCTCCTCCAGCATGAAGTTCGTCAAGTCAAACTCTTCGATCTGCTGCTCTAGAGGACAAGTTGGGACTGCAAGATCTCCTTCTTCTGCTGCAACAGAATCAGTCCTGACCACCATTTGTTCTCCAACCCCAACCTCTTCTGTAGGCCTAACCATCAAGGGGATCTTTGTCATCCCAAATCTAAGAGCCCAACTCTTCAGACTTTGAATTTCTTCCTCTTTGTTGGCACTCTCTTTTTGCTGTGGTTTTCCTTGGCTGGCATTCTGATTTTCATCCTCCCAACATGGATTAGGGAATGCAATAGGAGGGATAGGTTGAAACTCAACTGATTTGACAATTTTGTGTGGTGGTGGAGGCGGTGAAACCTCTTGTTTCTTTGGAGTGGAAGGTACTTCATTTAGCTCTTGTGGAGGGGGTTTGGATTTGGAAGAGAAGAGGGCAGAAAAACTGAGATGGGATGGAAGACTAGGGGGTAGAGGGATGGATTCAACATTTAGGGCAGCAGATGGTGAGTTTAAAACTTGACACTGCTGAAATGATATAGATTGAGAAGGAGGAAAAGAAAGAGTATGAGGTGGTGTGCTTACCCATTGACAAGGTTGCAGAATACTTCTCTCATACACCTCTATTCCTTCAATCCACCTTGTAAGTAATGGCAGTGTTGCAATCATGAAGTCTAACTTCTCTTGAGAGCTGTAATGCCTTGGAAAAGGTCCCACCCATGGACAAGGTGCTCTGCAACCAATTCCAAATGCTTTCATTTGTGCCTGAGCCCTAGATTGCACCATGTTCACCTCCATCTTTTGGATTTTCTCCAGCAGATCTGCATTTTCTTCTTCATTGTCTTCATTGCATGCGTACCCTTGCTCTTGGAAAGCTCCATAGCCAAACTGATTTTGGCATTGCTGCTCATATGGGTATGCATGTTGATCCTGAACTTGACCAAAATGCTGATTTGGAGGATTTGTAAAACATGTTGGAGGTGTGATATATTGCTGCTGTTGATGTGGATTCCATGATGGAAATGAAGTCATGGTTGCACAACTTCATGGAATGGAAAAGAATGAAAGAGATGGAAAGAAAGATGGGTGGAAATGGATGGGAACGGGTCTGTAACTCAGAGAAATGGGTTGCTGATCAGGTGGAGTCGCCAGATGTGTTTTTTGAAAATGCCTCTAAAAGGCTGGATGTTGCCAAGTTACACACCAAACTTGACAATATCGAAATCGAGATTTAAAATTTGAAAGACCCGGAGGAATGCAATCTTCAGTTCGGAACTCATGTCATGTTGTGCAGCTGCGGATTCCCGAAAAGCACAGTCAGAACTCAGGTCATGCGATGCAACTCACAAAACCCGAATTGCTATGTGTCGGAACTTGGAACATGTCCGACATCCCTCAAAACCTGATTTTCTTTGCTGTCGGGAATAGGACCATGTAATGCATCCCCCAAAACCCGAATTGCTGCTTTGATGTTCTCGGGTCCCGAAAACCCGAAATCACTAAAAACCTGAAATTTTGAAAATCAAAATCTCAAAAAACTAAAGATACCCTTTTGAAGATTACCCTCAGATCTACCAACTGTTAAAATTTTGACCTGTTTTGAGCAAGATAAACCCTTGAAAAATGATTTCAGAGTTCAGGCTAGGAGGTGCAAAATTCAAAATTTGTAAAAAACTGTAATTTTTAGTGTAAATTTCATGAAAACTCCTTCAAATTTTTGATGGAATGACCTCTTGGTCCCACCGGGAGTGCCAAAACTGTTGGTGTCGAATCTCCAGCACCCCTGGGACTTCCGCTAACGCGATCGTTTGAGACTCCCAGTGCAGGATTGCACAACATGGAGCTTTTCCCAAGTGTGGGACCTTGCGAAATCGGAAAAGATCTCCGGATGAAGGCCGGCTCCTATTCCTCTATTCAGATGCACCAATAAAACGCAGAGGTTTACCCAAAAAAACCTAATCTAACTACCAAGGAGACAGGGAGAGAGAAATACATAAAAATAAACCTAAGCTAAGGAGGTGATGCACCGAGGAATGAAGAACATATGTCTTGCCAATAAACACAAACCAATAAAATGTGAATGCAAAAGATATGCACAGATAGCACAAGATTCATAGTGAAGATCGGAAGGACGCAAATAAACACGTAGAGGGTTGAGAAAACATCCACAGATATGTATTAATTTGCTCCAAGGGGTGATACAACACTGCAAAATGCCAAGAGGCAAGGTTGCATTACAATTTCAAATGGGAAGGTCACTTTGCTCCACAAATCCACCTGCCAGGGAGAAGAAGGGAGGAGGCTACAAAACAAAAATGTCCAACCCTTTTTTAAAACAGCCCTCTCCTTACATTTATATAAAGAAAAAATGAGGGAGAAGAGAAATTCGGAATTTCTTCCTAACCACCTCCACATCTGCACCTAACTCATCTCATTATGGCGGACTGTATTTCGAATCGGGTTTGGAAGAAGCCCCGGCATGTGTTCGATGCTTGCGTTGTCCCGAAACCCGCTTCCCACGTGATTCCGAGCTTTCTTTTGTGTCGGGGCGGAAGATGAACCCGCATGCGCATTGGGTCCGGAGGGGGTGCTCGACATGCTTTTGCCCCGTGCATCCCCGACGTGTTTTCCCGACCTCGAAACTTCTCCGCCCGCATTTCCTTTTGCGTCGGGTTTTGGAGACCCCCCGACACATTTTGTCCCACCATGCTTCTCCGCCCCGTGAACCCGCGTTTGTCCTGTGTCGGGTTTTGCGGCCCCTGCGTCATATTTTCTTTGCGACGGGTTTTGATTTACCCGGGGAGGGAAAGATACGCAACAGTCACCATTTAGAAGATATTTGTTTTATACCTTTAGATTGGTTCGAATCTCCTTGATACAAACTGAGTCAACCTTTTCCTGCCAATTTCGAAAATGGGTATTGTATTTTCTTAGATCTGCCTGTGGACGTATTGTGGACGCCATCTTTCTTACTATACCATCGATTTAGAGCATGCATTTTACTTTGGTGCTTAAAACCCTTGACTCACTTTTGTTCTGGCTCCTAGGATACCTTTGTTAGATTTGACCACCATGTGTGAAAGTTGAAACTCTACCTTTAATATTTAGCTGAAGTTCAAGCTACCAACATTGGCCTTTGAGTTATCATCACATGCTTAGATATCATTTAAGATCTCCACCTACCACACTTTGTGGTTGATTTAGCATTTTCCTTTCTCCAGCTGATTCTAATCGTATTTGATCTCTGAAAATTGTTTTTCTTAGACTGTATTCAGAGCTCTGTTTCGATCTAAGCTTTATTAAGATTTTAGGAATTCATTTTGTGTCACAGATCATGGAAGGCTGGAAAACACTTCTTTTGTTCGAAAGAATACATTGTTAAATCCTGTGATGCATAAGTATGAGTAGCATCTACTTAGTTGGAATCTGACTTGTATATTTTATTGTATGACTGAATTCTCTTCCACTTGCATACATTGGTTTTATTTTCATTACAGACATACTTCCATATTTGACTGTTGGATATGGTGTTGGAAATATTTATCCATGCGTGGAAAATACATGATTGAAAAATTGATAGATTTCTAATCAAATCCGTACTGCTAAGGCATAAATGTGGGTGTAACTCTAAAACTTGCATACCTGAAATATTTCCACCGAGTCATCCTATCCATTACCTGGTTGAACTGAGAATTCATGTTTTTTTTTGCTATTTATTTCCATACGAGTTCTCTGATTCTCTGTTGAGGAGATATTTTTTGCAGGTAGCATTCTTTATTCTTATGTTGGACCTGTGAATGTGCTCTTGCTATCGGAAATGGGTCCAAATTGTTGAATCATGAATTTATGTTTTGTTATTCATGGAAGAAAGATTTGATTTCTCTTGACAGTTAGCAGATTGGTGTTTTTTTGTACACTTTAGTAACTGTTGATTTGAAATCAACATTGTCTATTTGCACATGGGTTCTTCATTACATCTTGATATAAACTGTGTTCTAATGCTAATGTTGAACACCTCCATTCACATTTGATTTATTTAAAGCCAATAATCTATTTGATATTTGGGGCTTTCTTGATCATAACATAACTGAAACTTATCAAGTTTATCTTGTACTATAAAATGATTAGCCTCTTTGATGAGTATCACCATTTTATTTCATGAATGATATTTAGATTTATTCTTAAAGACTAAATTTTAGTGATGATGTATTTTATGTTGATGGTGATGAAAAATTTGTATCCTTCTCATGATGAATGAGCATTCTTTGCATTATATCTGGTAGATTTGTTTATATTAAGAGTAAAATGTATCTATAGTAGCTTATTTTTCAGTGCCCACTAAGTGTCATTGACGAAAATATCCTGACTTGCCTTGTCGTGACTTAATGTTGTCTTGTGTATATTGGCTCAAGCGTAAAGATTTTCAAATCTGGATTTGTGTTTAAACTTGAACTGTATATATTATACTTGAGATGGGTTGTTCCCATTGTGGTCAATGACTTGACACCATATACCTTGGATTGATAAGCTTGCTGCAACTTTCTTTTCTTCCTTCTAGTACTCTATGCATTGAAACTATACCTTGGACTTATTGCTATGCATTATTTGATTCATTTATACTTGATCATCTGTTTGATTTGTTTATTTCATGATTTGAAAGTTGATATTTTGCATTCCTTTCTGTAATTATGATTTCAAGTGCATTACTTGGAAGTCCATTTATTTAAAACTGTGAATATAACAAGATTGAAATCTGGAGCTCTAACAAAATCTCTTTTCTCTTTCAGGTATAATGGCATCTGCTAATGAAGATGGTGGAGAGAAGCAATGAGGACAACAACTCAACCCAAACTGATGGGAATCTAAGAAATGATGGATTCCATTCTTTCTTTGTTCACAACTTTATGTATATGTACTTTCATTTATGTTCTTGTTTTTAGAGTTATTCCTATGGCTTGTGTGGGTTCACTATACTATTATTCCTTATGAATAAATGAAAATATTTTTGTGTAATGAGTTGTATGTACTTCTTATTTCAGTAATTTATTCAATTGAATAGATATTAAATGAACTTGTATAACTTAATACACCTAAATAATTCACTTAATTATGGGAATAAATTTAATTCAATCATAACTTTTGATGCTCATTAAAAATGCAAAATTATTTATAAAATTGTACCTTCCCGCGCTTTAAAACATCATCTGAAATTGTTGTTTTAGAACTTAATAATTCGCATATGTTGTCTTTCCTGCCTTTACCAAGGCCTTACAGTAATCTTCCAAGGCTACTACGCTATCTTGCTAAAGATGAAACATCAGAGAGGCAATATACACAAGGTGTTGCCTTCCTTCTGTGACAACACTTTTAGCTGTTGATTTAATGCATAACATCATGATCCTAACCAAAACTAGGAAATTAAAATCTATATCCCGCTCTAAGATGGTTACCCTAAACATAGTTAAACTTCTAACTCATTCGTTCTGAGAAATTTAAAAGTTTCGAGTTGACATTTTTCTACGGGTGCAAAAAACTATCAACAACTCTATCGATCCTACGGGGTAAAGTTGCCTTCTAGCTTTAAGACTAGTGCCTTAATCTTGTCTATTGGGCATGGAGTCCAAGCCTAATACCAAAAACTATCATTTTCTTAAAACTGAACTTTCGGAAAACAAAACTAAAGTTGGGAAAAGATATAGTAAAACATATCATGTGTATGAAATGCACTTATTGAATTGAAAGATGCAATGTGCATGAACACTTATTAAAAGGGAAATCCTAATCTACCCTACTCTAACCAATAACAAACTCAAGTTAAACGAAGCTTGAAACATGAAACAAAAAATAACTTGTCTTTCACCAAAACCAAGGCAATGAATTCAAATTTTAAAATAGGTAAGGTGACAAAACTAGATAGAAGGTATGTTCCTTTACTTTGCTCCAAAAACTAGTCCAAGAGCTAAAAAATGTATCAATTAGATATGTAACCTACTTTGGAATGATTTGGAGCTTACTCCTGATCATCTCAAACTCACTTTTGTGCTCTAAGACAAGTATGAATTTTGGTAATGCTTGAATTATCTCTAAACTATCCAAATACCAAATATGACATGACCTTGTAATAACTAGAAGACTAAGTATTCTGATATGATATTTTTATTTGACTTCTTTTCTATCTCTGAGCTCAGTTTGAAGCTGATTTGAAAGTTTTTTTTTCTTCTACAAGATGTTATTTATCTCTGGGTACATTCTAAAATTGATTTGGACACTGATCTGCTTCATAAAATTGTTGTACCTTATCATCTTGTACGACCTTCTTAGACCTATTTAGAGTTATTTCAGCCACTTGAAGTTGTACTATGATTGTCACGACTGATTTATAAGTTGTACTATACAATTATTTTCCACTATTCAAAAACATCATGTAGCCTGAAAATTAAAGTTCATTCTTCATGAAAACTTGGTGCCCTTGGCTGCTTGTAGTGTCTTTTGATTTTCTCTGTGAGCCACTAAAAAATATCCAACAGTGTAGCAATTTCCTTTTCCTCAACACCGAACATGAAGTTTGAGAGATCAAACTCAACTCTTTCTTCCTCGTGAAGTCTGAAGTTTGAAGTATGTCATGTTATGTTCTTCATTAATGTCATCCTCATCATCTAATAGGAGTTTTTCCAAGATGAAAACATGTTGTTCAAGCACCAAATCTATTGATTTATTTTTGAATCTGATATGCAAATCTTCTTCATTTGAAACTAATTTTACCTCTTCAAATGAGACTGTAAGTTGTGATGACTCAGTGACCGGCATGAGTATGATGCCTTCATGCACACTACACTCATAATATGCATATTTTGATCATCTTCCACCCTTTTTTGATCTTCTACAAAATCACATTGTACCTCGTGTATGGGTTCTTTCTTTAATTTTGGAATAAAATAAAATTGAAACTTTAACACCCATCCCTGCAAATTCTACAAAAAAATTAGCCTCTTGTTATCTTCAGTTGGCTGCCCCTCCTGGATGATATTCTAATTTTCTCATTCATGAATTGGTACTACAGATGAATTAAGAAGAGTGTGTTGGATTTTAGGCTGATTATGCAATTTTTAAACAAAATGTTGGGGTTCAAAATATGCATGTGAGGAAGGGGAATTTGGAAAAAAATTAGAAATAAAACTTGGAAACATAAATCTCATTTCAGTATGTGATTGTGGAATAGAAGAAGTAGAAATTGCAATAGCCTGGAAACTTGGAAACTGATAATTGGGATGCATTGGCTAGCAAGGAAGATATATCATCATTGGATTCTGATTGGGAAGGTAAGTGGGAACATCCCATTGACAGGGTTCCTCAACCTGATGCCTATCATTCTCTAATGCTTGTAAAGATGAAGTAAAACCAACCAATTGGGTAATAGATTCTCTCATTACCTCAAGCCTTTGTTGTGGAATAAGCACACTAGGTTTAGGAACTCCCCATTGATAGGGGTGCATAAGACCAAGTTGTTTAGCTTGCAATTTTTGCATTTTCTCTTTCATGCCTTGCATGATTTGCTCCATTTCATGAATTTTTCTTTCAATTTCTTCCTCTTGTGTATAATCATCATAATCTTCAGCATTGCCTTGATCTTAAACATCATACTGATATTCAATGTTTGGGTTAAGAGAATATTTATTTTGATAGGGGTCATAGTACTGATCTAAAGGAGAATATAAGTGAACACGCTGTGGATATGACGGATACAAATCTTTGATAGAAGAAATACACTGAGGAATTGATGTCATGATTGCAAGACATCATAAAAGATGTAATAATGAAAAACAAGTCTATTGTTTATGAAAACAATGGTATGAAAAACAAAATAACCATATCTATATTTTGAAAAATACCTTGGAAGGCTATAGCTGAAAACTCGATGTCAGTTTGGTGATGAAAATTGTTGAATTGGTATGAAATCAACTTTATGGAGTCACTAGATGAATTATGCTTTTGATCTTCAATTGTTTTGAATTCATCAATAGTATTTCTTGTCCCACTGGGCATGCTAGAAACTGTTATTTAGTAGTGAAGGTCACACGGTGGCTAATGATTTGCTGCTTTAAGTAGAACACCTTTATTATGAAATTCCCAACTTCTGTGATGTCCCACCGGGCATGCCAAAAACTGTGATTTCTTAAAATTTCATGCTTGTTGAGGGTTGGCAGATCTTCTAACTTTTTTTCTCCCTCACTTTTATAGATACAATTCAGACACCTCACGAGTTGTGGGTATCCCTATTGTGAGGTCCCTATTGTGAGGTGAATCTTAGGGATTACTAGGTTGTGACCTTCTTTGGATGTATTGTAAAATGCTTTTTGTGGGGTTTGAGAGTTAAAGAGATGAATAAAACTTGTAAAAATGGGGTGATACACCAAAATGTTTGAGGGTTTGACTGAGAAACATGCACAATATACTAAGAATAAAGTGAACACACATTATCCAATGGGTTTTTAGCTAATATCAAGGAAAAAATTGTTATGCTAAGGGATTTCTCACAACAAAGAAGGCAAATAATTGCACACTAAAACTTGCATAAACATCTATTTGCAGTTGTTATCCGAAATTTACCCCAGGGTGATTTCAATAACTTGTGTAATTTATCTAGACTCAGATAGATAGAAATGGTGAAAACAAGGAATCTGGATTTTTGGGGCATGCCTTTGATTTCGTATAGCTCCCCTTTTCAAGGAAAATCTGAGTTAGCGAAAATTTGTTAAAAATTTGAAAAAACCGAAAAGGACCTATTTGATTAATGTATTATAGGACTAGAGGGTGTGGGTGGAATAGCTGTAGATGGAACTAGGGTTCCTCTTCCTTGATTTGGGTCCAAAATACTAAGGAAAGAGTGTATTATGGTTGAATCAGGTCCCGACAGCAGCCAAGCGGTACAAATTCCATCGGGATGCAAGTTTCCTAAAATTCCGACTTGACCGATTTGTAAAGAAATGAAAATGGGTCTAGTATATTATGGATAAGGCAGATTTGGATGGCCCAAATGTATCGGGTGAGTTGGGATGTGAGTACACGGGAAGGCTGAAATTTCCACAAATCTATATGGTGCAGTGATGGCAAGGTCGTATGGTCCAAGTGGCTCAAGCGTAGACTGTGCGTTGAGGGCCCATAAAAGATGAAACGTTTATACTAAACTAGATGCGGGTATGGCAAAGATAATTAGCCTGAGTGTCCCATGGGCCTTGTGTGCATGAAATTGGTGAAATACTCGCTATGAAATGGGAAATGTGGATTATGAGAGCCCATGTGGAACTCCCCGACTCTGATTTTAAAATAGTCATAACTTTTGATCCAGAGCTTTGATTTTGACAAAAATGGACTTTTCAGAAAGATCGCAACATCCTCTACACCAATAAAAAATCTCCATCACTAATAAATTAAATTTTTAGTACTGTAAGATGCAATAAATTCCTGGTAAACTCAAAATAGATTCTCACACTCAGAAGGCCATAAATTTCACAATTATCAACGAATTTTCACAAAATTGGTCTCTCTAGAACCGTGAATTTGAGAAAAATGTACAACAATCAAGAAATGTAGAAATTGATGATTTTTTTATGATGAGTTTAAGACTATGGAGAACTATGTTGTGAACGTTGTCATTAGACTATGGAGAACTATCATCACCCTCTTTGATTTACATTTTTGATTCCATTTTCAGACATTGAAAATTGTTCTCATTCCCTTATTTTGGTGCATCACCTAGGTAGTGTAGTTTTCCTTAATTTTCATGTTATTTTTCTCTCTCTGTGGTCACTTGGAATTTGTAGGATAGATATAGTTAGTAGCTTCATCTCAGTAGAGTTAGTTTTCTCTAGGATTAGGAAGAGGAACTAACTTTCTCTCAAGGTATATCTCAAGTAGCAAGTCCCACAACTTGGAGATAGTACGCATGCTACCCAGTCACATCCTGAACTTAAGCACACACACTTGTTAAAATGGGAGTGTGGTATGATTTGGTGATAAAAACAACAAGGTAAATAACATAATAAAACTTAATGAATTCATGGAATAATAAAATTCACAAGAAAACTACTATAATACACACCTTAGCAAATTGTTTGGAAAGGTAATCAACTGGTTCTCATATAAGGGCACTTAGTACATCTAAATTCCTAATTCCAAATTAATCCTTGTGTTTTTCCAAAGCATACAATAAATAGAAAAATATTCACCTCCACCGCCTAAAAATAATTTGGAGCCTAACTATACTTGCATGATAATTTTATAATTTTTGAATGAATAAATAATAAATAAGGCCTAAAATTACACATGTTGTTACATGAGGTAAAAATAGCCTTTCTTTCTCTAAAATTATCTCAAGTCAAACTACTTTGACTCCTTTATTCTGATGCATGAAGTGTACGATCACCTTGGAGAGTTTAAGGTAATTGGGAGAATATTTGGACTACAATTTTTAATTTTGGATTGGTATGCAATTTTCCTTTTGCAAGTGCATGCACTCTGTTTTATTCCCTGATTTGACACTTGTCTCCTTTTGTATTTTGTGAAAGAGATATTCTTAGTCTAGATTTGCAAGTGTTATAACCGGCCTTTGGATTATTGACACCTTTTGTCTTACTTAGGGACATGTAAGTTCTCACACATGGCAACTTTGACCTTCGATAAAACTTACTCAAGTCTTACCTCTTAGAATGCCATGATTAATATACACCAAAGGTCTCCCCCATGTATAATTAATCAATGATTAATTCATTGATAATTAAAACCCATGTAGAGGGTCAAAACAAATTAGCCATGCCTTAACCGAGGTTAAGAAATTTGGGGAAATTAATTTTCCATGGGTTACTCATTTGCATTAGGGAAAAACCCTAAAATACATTCATTTGTTTGTTCAGATCCTTCTGGAAGGTAATACTCTATAGAAATTAACTTGGTGGCCATGGATTTTAATTTGAAGCTATTGATGCCTCTATTGCTCTAGGTTTGTAATCTCCATGAGGGGTTTATGTTTTCTTTATGTAGCATTGATTTGGAGCTTTTGTTTTCACAAAGTTCTACCCTTTTGCATTAATTTAGATTCCATTTTCACTCTGGGTGAGTTCCGTGACTCGTATGCGAGTTGACCTTTAAATTATATGCATCCTTGAGCTCTAATGCCCTTGGTAGAAGCTTCTGATTATGAGGATCTTACCACATCATGGAAAAATGGTTCAAGATACTCTTACAACTCATAAACCCTCTTGCATTTCTATTTCTTTGACCATATCTACGTGTATTTGTTCATTTCAAGTTTACTTTTGAGCTAGGGTTTCATCATATGGGAACATTAAGCTCTGGTTCGCAAAATCACCATCTTGACCGCTATTGTGATGCTAGTTAAAACAACCCACTTGAGACCCATGAACAACCTAGGCTTAGCTAGAAAATTATGGAATAATTTTTTTTTGATTAGGACTTAACGACCAAAGTCTCACAGATAGTTAAATTCAACTAATAACTTATACCATTATAATAATTACTGATTTCACATTATAAAGCAATAAATGTAATAGGTCCACACCTAGCTCAAATCTCCCTAGGAATTAAATCAAGCACTGATTGCAATGAACTTTTAGCTAAATAGTCCTTGAATAAAATTTAGGGTTAAGGGACCCAAACAATTAAATACCCAAGGTATTTAATTCAAGATTAGGATTTAATTACAGTGAGGAAGGGAATACATATTTAAAACAACAGAGTAAGGTCTCACTAACCCACTCACAAAGCTTGATTAAGAGAGTCTACAACTAGGTTACAAGGCAACAACTGCCACTAACACGGTTCCAAAGCAACTCAAATCCACCAAAACAAACTTATCTTTTATAAACAATTCTCAGAGTTCACAAGGTCCAAAACTTAGGGCTAGAAGTTTCAGTTAGGTTCAGGGAGCAATTTTACTCCCATACCCACTCTCTAATAGGCTCAGAGTTTCAACTTGATTTTTCTCATACTTAATGCTTCCAAAATTTCCATAAACCATTCCCAATGGATAGGAAATTTTCTCATCTTTCTGGTGATATAAAGAAGTCTTTCCTAAATCCTTATAGAACTCAAGATATGAGTGGACGGAGTTTTAGGTCAAATTTTCCCCAAGGGGACACGTGTCAAGAGGAGGGGGAAGCACCTTTTGGGTTGGCGGGTCGCGAGGGTGGCTTAAGGAAATTTTCCTTACATAGGATAAATTTCCCAATTGCGCCCATGCCTCTGCAGGTCCTCCAAGGACATATGGTGGCCTCTGAGTCGTTACTGGTGGAAACAAGGAATGGAAGGGCAGAGTGGCAGAAGGATTTAGGGCACATCACCTAAGGAAGAGGAAAAACCAAACAACACTCCCACACCCATGGGTCTGCTTGGGGACACGTGAGTGCTCCACAGTTTGTCATGAGAGAAGGGAGAATAAGGGGCATGGAGTGGTGGTAGAGGTTTGTGATTTTCACCAAAAGGGAAAAAGAGAAACACAATGACGTGTGGGTCCACATGCCCATAGAGGGAAAAAACCCCATGGCGAGGGTGGGAAAACAGAGATGCAGGGGGAAAATTTCAAAATTTTCCAAATACCAAAACTAAAAAAAGACAAAGGATCCACCACCCCCCTTCCCCGCCCCCCCCCCCCCCCCCCCGCTGCCACCCCCCAAGGTGCCACGTGGCACATTCTTATTGGCTGCGGGCCGGCGGGGCTAAAATGAAAAATTTTCCCCCAAAATTTTCTAAAAGGCTGCAAGGGAAAAAAAGGAACGCACCTCCACCATAGCCCCAAGAGGAAATGTGGTGCCCTTTGATTGGCTGCGGGTTGGTGGAGGAAAAAGTGAAAATTTTCCCAAGTCAAAATTTTCAAACAAAACTTTTCTAAGGCCAAAATGATGGGAAATTTTTGGGTTGCGGGCCCGCCAGGGAAAATTTTCCCACATTTTGCCACCAAGGCACAAAAACTTCAAACCATTGATTTTGCTAGAAAGATAAGTTTTGGGAAAACAAGGACTTTTTGGAAAGCTCTCGATGCCCTCTTTGCACAAGAAGCATAAATTTTACTTTTTGATAATTTTTTAAGGGTCAATTTTGTAAAAAGGATCTGTAGGCTTATAATTAGTGAACTGGCAGTTTTCAAACTTTTCAAATTGATTAAATTCGGTCTCCTCCTTCACTCAACATGTCAAATAAGACATGGAGGATTGATCTAGGGAGGGTTTAGAGTGTTTTAGGTAATTTAATTTGTTCAATTGAATTGAAATTGCATTTTTCCAACAAATGACAGATATGACTGTTGAGGAAGAGATTAATCTCATTTTTTGCAATGTTTAAACTTTATCTTCTTAAGTTTCCATTGTCAACTTGAATTCCTTATCATCTTGGCATACTAATTTGTAACATTTTAAATTTGATTACTAAGTGCAAGTCTGGACTATATAATTTGATTGCATTCCTTTTACCAGTTTAAAAATTATACACAATGCAAGAGATTAGTTTCATCGAAGGAGTTATTCATTCATTTTTATCATATAGGTATGGTATTTACTTCCTAAACTAATCCATCACATTCAGTTGATTCTAAACAATGTCATTTCCATGTTAAATTACAAGTTCTGATTTCAAATTTAATATATTTTAAAGATACAAAAACATACAGTATAGTTCCCACCTATGTGTTTCCTCTTCTTGAAATTAAACAGAGATTATCTAATTTACAATAGAAATTCAATTTCAAAGCAACAATGTGAGTTTGAGAAAGTAGAGTATTCCTTTATTGATTTCTAACAACAACTTTACAACTTATTCCTTTCTTTTAACTTCAAAATACAATATACAATACATGTAACATTCTTTCACATTCCTTTTCAAAACAGAGAATGGGATATAACTCTTTACATTTCTCACTTCAATTTCAGTTTCATCATCAATACAAGTATCTTCTCATTTAAAATAATTATACAAATCATCCACTTCAAAGTGGGAAAGTATTTTAATAAACTTGCTTCACAAGAAGGGACTATCAAACTGTATATTCCTCTTACTCAGAACATCAACATGCTCATTTTCTCTTTTCTCCAACTTGATCACAACAAAAGAGGGTGAAAGGCTACGCTCTCCACCCAACCAAGACATCAGATGAAAGGACAAGCCTTCCTTCATCATTGGCCCCTGAGCCCTATCCAAGATACAATAAAAGATGCAATTCAACCCATGGAAACAAATGGCTTCCACAACACAACATTCTTTCACACATGCACATTTCTTTTTTAAAAACACAATGCAACACCAAAAGCAAATAGTAGTTCACAACTGCATTCAACAACATTTCAAATCAGAACTCAGGCTTGATCTTGCAAGCCAAAGGAGCAAGGACTATGGGGGAAACTACTTATGCCTCCCAATTGGGAATTGGGCATCCACCTATAATCATACCACCAGTATAACATATCATATCTCATAAACCTTATGCCTCCTAGACCCTCCTTATGCCCCCCCCCACACAATTTTCCCTTATGCACCCCCACAAGTAAGAAATGCAAGCTATTTCTTTTCCATGGTGGATCCCAAAACCCAAAAATCCCTCCATAGAATTATGATGCCCATGGCATTTCCCTTATGACCCCCCATAAGAATTCCCCATAGCCTTCTCCTACACCATTCCTAAGGAAGTCTACCCAACCAGCCAACAAATAAATACAATGCATGCACCATACACACAACACAATAAGAAAATAACAGCAATAAGATAAGAAATAGAACTCCTACCTTTCCATGGTATCTTTTTTTTCCAACATCAAGCTCTCAAAGCCAAGAACACAGTCCCAAAACAACAATCTCAAAGTAAGAAGTTATCTCCAAATTCCTCCACAATCCACAAGAGCTCCAAACAACAAAAAATGCACGCCCCAAGGGAGTTTGAATAAAAATCATTCAACAACCAAGCAACCGTCTTTTCCAAAGCTTCTCCAAAGTAAGAGCTCCAATCATAAGAAAAATGCACCCCAAGCTTGCATACCAAATGTTTCAACAACCACAAAAGAAGAAGAGAGTTTGGTATTATATAGAAGAGGGAAGAGAAGAGGATGATGTGGATCCATGTAGGATGCCACCTCAAACATCCTCAATTTCAAACACAAAAGACAAAAATTTCATTCTCCCAAGCACAATAAAGAGGTGGGTCAAAAATGACAAGTTACTTACACACACAAAAGAGCCCACACCTCAAGGGACAACAAAATAAATGAAATGTAAGAAAGTGCAATTAAAAACATTCAACAAGATGAATAAAATGCATTATAAAATTCACCAATCACTTCTCCAAACCATAAGTATGGTTGGTAACATTAAATTTAGAGGCATGGGACAAGTTTTACTTGTCCCACAAGCCTCCAAAAACAACTCCCAAGGAAAAATTTCGAATTTTTCATAGAGGTGGAGTATTTCATACTCCAAAATTGACTTACACAAGCTCTTCCACATCTCTTACAAATTAAATACAAAAATCCAACAACTCTTATAATTACTTTCCCATATCCCAATTTAATTTATTTAAATTTTAATCAAATGATTTCTCACATAAATCTAACACAATTTTAATTAAATAAAAGAAGGAACACATTACTAATAAAATACATACAACAATAAATAAAAGAAACACATTAATAAAATACACAAACCCATGGTCACATATAAAGATGATTTCCCCCCGTGGGAATCTCTAACAAAACAACACATAACACAATAAAATAAGTTGCCATGGTGACCATGTTGAATTCACACTAGAATTCCATTTTGGTTGGTCTCCGATCCCCCGATGTTTTGTTGTGATATTTTTAAACCTGCAAAACAAAAATACCTCCTTCGGGCTCGTGGCCATATCAGAACGTCTAAAATGAATATATAATATAATCATGAAATAATCTATACATATGAATCACGACAGTCATCAAGGCAATCAACGAAATCATTTACAATTTATATCGACAACTATGTCATCATCAAATAATTTTCCTTTTCTAGGTTTATTCATAATCTCCAAAATCACATGTCCAAATAACTTCCACTAAACATCCATGTCAATAATATATCATCATCCACATGTGAGGTGTCTCTAATAATCATCCATGCATTATATATCAAATCAGATTCAACAATAATCTAGGATCAAACATCTAACATCCATATTAAATCAAAACTATTAAAATGTCTGTCATATAGTCTACAGTATCATGATCAATAATAAAAGGTGCCAAAGGGAAGTGGGCACTACAAATGTTGGCATCATTAAAACTGCAATATGATCCTTTGTGATGGATCGCTAAAGTCTCCTCAAGGCATTGCTAAGTATTGAACTTGTTCAATAATGTTGAGTAGGAAGAAATATTGAATCTAATGATTGCTTGGATTTTATGGCACACTGGGGTATTTGAATGAATCATATGCTAATTGGTTTGGGATAGTCATTGAAACTCTTGTGGAAACTTGATTGTGACCTTTTCCTAGTCCTTTAAAAAAGGTATTCCACCTTCGATACACTATGTAATGGAAATGAAAAAACATAACACACATAATAATGATGAAAACAAAACAATAACGATTTGAAACACAAAACAACAAACAATTTGTAAATAACTTTCAAGGAAAACATCTAACTAAACTATACAGGGGTGAAAAACTCTTAAAAACAAGCTTTGAGATGTATCCCATTCACATGAATTGGTAGTTATTCTCGATTGATCCTAGATAAATGAAATGAATTCACCTCCTTGTAACTTGTGATAATGTATGGCCCACTTAGAGAACATCGACTTACTTGACGTGAAGCCATCCTAGTTCCCAATGGCTCTATCAGCATCCCACTATAGAACTAAATATCCCTCTTGGAAATTCCTATTGGGATTCCTTCTTGTATCAAAAGATTTCATAACTTGAGCTTGATGTATGCTCCAAAGCTCTTCATGGCCTTGATCCACACTTCTTCTAAGTCCATGAGCTTAACAAACCTGATGTACATAGGATCATTCTCCATAACCTCAAGTTGATGTGATAACTCCAAAGAGGGTAATTCCAAGGATCCTCTGATAGAAGTATTAGGAACATCTTTTCTTCCATAAACTAGCATGAAAGGAGAATTACTGATGGCCCTTTTAGGTGTGATCCAGTTCTTCCCATAAAGTAGTCTTAAGTTGATGTGTGCCAAGTCCTTCCATTGTGTACTTGATAATACTGATTTGAGATTCTTGTTTCTAAACTTAACCAATCCATGGTAAATACTATGATTGGATAGTAATTGGATGAGATTTTTGAGATGCAAATCCATTCTTAACAACCCATTCACTAAGCTATCAGACTAAGAAAATCCATTTCATTATCTGAAATGGATATGTCTTCATGGAACATTGAGTCTTCCTCATCCATTATGATTTCATTGGTAATCAAGAATTCTGCCTTTTCATTTCCTTCTCCTTTAATTCTACCACCTCAATTTCTATTGAGTGAAGATAATAATTTTTGGTAAGGACCCATTTATTTTCCATTCGCTGGATGGACCTACGATTGACCATACCAATGAAATCCAACCCCCATTAAACAAAGGGTCGGGATGCAACTTGCCAATTGGATGTAGTGGGAAGATATTGCCAAATTACTATTTCTTTCCAAAGAAAAAGGCACATTCCTTGCACTTCTTGTACCTTGAGATGGGCATCATACCACTAATAAATCAAGCCAATAGTAGTCGATTTATTCATGATTTTTCTATGCAGTTGTTCATGTAGAGTAATGCCCTCCTGATAGACCATTGTGAAACTCTTCTAGTATCTTACTTACTTATTATGGCCCTATGAATCAAAGAAGAACACCATTCATTAATCCCTTTGAAAGAGAACATCATCTATTCTAGAACATAATGGAATAGACTGAAGACAAAAGTTTCACCTTTGAGTTCCTATCTCCATGTTAATAAGGTATGTTTATGAGAGAAGGAAGTCCTTCATCTTTGATAACTAGTCAACTTGATCATCACTTTCATCATTATTCATAAGCATCACATCCTCACCACTCCTTCAATTCCAAATCTTGTACTAGATACAAGCTATTCCATAAAAAAACCTTTACCTATGAATAGTTTAGTAACCTAATGACGTGTACATAGTTTATACTCCATCACCTAATGGGTAATCAACCCAACACATTTCTCATTCATGTCTTTATTCAACATAAAATCCTTGACGCCTAGATGAGACTACCGTCAAATGAATTATTTTATGGTGTATCCTAAACTTTTTCAAAGCCCAAATAGTATGTTATCTAAACTTTGTTCAAAGCCCATAAAAGGTATGATCAAAATTAAATCTTTACAACAAATGAATATTTGAAAATCTCATAGTATTTTAGAGACTTTCTGAAGGAAAGCAATTGGTTGTTCCATCAAATCTTCATTATGACTGAGTGAGGATCCTATGAAATACTCTCCTAACTTGAAAAATCATAAAGAATAAAATCCTTATCAAACCTTGGATTAACCAGGACATAGGTATCACCTTGATGATTTTGCATGAATTTGTTCTTAATGACTTCAAATCTCTACTTTCCTTCCTTCATCACATAAAAAAGGTTAAATTTTTCTTCAACATGATCCTGTTGAATGGTTTAGCCAATGCTATTGAATTGAGGAATGATTAAATCCTGCATAGAAATTTATGGTAATCCTAAGGAAAACTCTAAATGGTTGACCTTTCTTATGAATTGGGAGAAATGGGTGAAAAATTGAATGAATTCTTACTCAGATTAATAAAAATTCCTTCAAAATTGAAACAATATGCCCTAACAATTTTGCCAAATTCTTTGATGAAGGACTGCAAAAATACTACTTCTTAGGATTAAATGAAACCCTAATTTCATTTTGAACCTCTTGAAAAGCTTTCTTAGATGTGAATGTGATCTTCTTGTAATGCTTGGAGTATCATGGTTATATCATTCAAGATATACCAGATAATGTCATTGATCATACCCCTTAAATTCCATGTCCATAGCTCATTGGAATCTATAGCTCTGACATTACATAAGTTCCCGCAAATGACATATTGTTGTAGGTGTATATGCCCCACTTGGTAGTGAAAGTCAAATCTTGAATTAATCAAATTATTTGACCAGAGATCATATTGTAACCTGAGTATCCATAAAGTCTAAAAGAAAACCTATGAACTGATCCTGCCTATTATTTGAAGGATTTGATCCATAGATGGAAGATGATAATGATCTTTCAACGAAGCATGGTTCAAATTCTTGAAGTCAACTGACATAACTATGTTTATCTGTTCTTCTTTCTCATAGGAACTAGGTTCCAGATACCCAAGAGGAATCATTGATTGGAAAAATTATTCAATGCCTCGATAATCTTGGTTAGTTCCTTTCTCATCAGTGGTTCAATCTTGGGATTAACTGGACTTTGTTTTTTTCTAGACCGGTTTAACATTAGGATAGGAAGTTTGATGGTGTGTTGTGTCAAACCTGGGTCAAATCCATATAGATATTTATAACTCCATGAAAAAATATCATTATATTCTTGAAAAGGTTTGATAAAATCCATTTTCTCCTCTGGGGTACACACTTTTGGAACTTTTCACTTTCTACCTCAAACTTCTTCAAAATCCATCCTCTTTGACTACCATGTTAGTTCTTTGTCTTCTAACTTTACGATCATACTTTCAAATTAAAAATGGGCTCAAGAGTAACCAAGAATTTTGGTTAGCTTGAAGCTTTATTAATTGTATAATAAATGGTCACTATATGCTTCCTGTAAGCAGTTATCTTACTTTTTCATAGAAAACTCTACTTCTTCAAATTGCATGGAAAAAAATGATTTGTTTATCGTTATCGAAAAATTTCCAACTACACACATTATCAGGAATTATAGTTCTAACAACCATTTTAATAGGTTGTCACTACTTATTTCATGATCATTAATAGGTACATCGTATTCTGTAGCCAACCATAGCCATCCTTCTTTCAACCATCTTGATTTTGACTTCTTGGGAACCACGTGGATCCCAAAAGCTTTGAAATATTCAATCAAGTCTTAGACTCGGTTCTTGTAAGATCTTAGAAAATCATGTTTTGGTGCACTACGAGATCTTACTTGATGTAAACCTAATTCAAAGTCACCAAAAATAGTCAAGGTTTTGACTTTCCCTTCTGATTGTGAGCCAAGTAATGAACTCCTTGCACAAGAGCTTCCATATTTGGCAACATTTTTGGTATAACTAAATTACCAGTGCCAAAAAGATGAGAAATACTTATCTACACCTTCCACCTTTGATAAATTAGGATGACACCAGTAACTACTCCATTTTTACTCCTTGAACCATCAAAAAATTGTTTCCAATTGAGTCCTCCCGAGCTACAATTTGTGCCTGTAATTTTGACAAGTTGTGGTCTCTATTATTTGTTGTTTCACCTGATTCTAGATCTTTAAGTTTTTAGAAAAAACAAATAAGGGTAATGGGCCAAGGAGGAATACCTGTTGTGATGGTAGGTTTGGAGGTTATTATGCGTTCTGACTTCTTGATCCAATGCTGACTGTGAGAGCTTCCTTTTGGCTAGGAGGAACTACCTGAAATACACAACAAGACCACCAAGAAAGAGTTAAACAATATATGTCAGTGGGTTGCCTAGCGTGTGCTAGATCTAGGAAGTGTGATACTTCCTCGGTGGATAGTCAATCCATTTTTTAATACAATTTAATGTAAGAAATGACATAAATAAATAGAATCCTACTATAGTTGATATGATTTAGGTATCTCATCCATATACAATAAGAAAATATTACATAACAGGCTAGGCTATGATCAGATCTAGAAATAAGGTGAATAATTAAGGTACTCGGATAGGTTAGGGTTAGACTTTAGGTCTCTTGGGTCACTTGAAAAAGGTTATTAGGATATGGTATTAGCTTTAGGACTGCCAAATACAGAGACCGACGTCAGTCTAGGTATGACCAACGATGGTTTAGTAAGAACTGACGATGGTTACTGGTGGGCTGGTAAGGAAACTCAATAGTTCATGGTTATGGGGATTTGGTCTAAGATGATCAAAGAGGGTAAGGAGTTGGTTTAGGTTTGGGGAGGTGTTGGGAATATTTAAGAGGTACTCAGGAGTAGACAGAGGTGATTAAAATGGTTAGGAGTGATGGGAATGGTCAAGTTCATAGGAAGGTAATAGTGGTGGGGTAAAAATATAAATGGTGGTTGATAAAACAAAGGTGAAAAATCTTATAAAATGAATAAATGAATGGTGTAGGTTAGAGACACACTTACTTTGTGTAGGTTCAATGGATGGGTGGTGGTGATGGTTGATTGGTGAAATGGAATGGATTGATGTGGTGGCAGTGCTTCCCGGAATTCTCCCGTGAATGATAAATACCTTCTGATCAATGGTTGTGCTGGCTATGGATGTTATGGATGTGTGAAATAGCTCTGGTTCTTGCTTGCATGTAGATCGTCACTTTTGCTCCCAAATGTCTCCCTCTTAGAAATGTGTCTAACCTCACAAATAAGGTTACAAAAATGGTTATATGGTAACTGATGATGGTTTAGGGTTACCGGCGTCGGTTTTGGGTTGAACGACGTCGATTAAGGAGAGATATCCTAGGTTGTCTAAAATAGCAGATCTTGGCTATGATTCTTCTAGGATCTCATTTGTACCGGGATCTAAATGGAAGTTGCCTTTTAATATGTGGGAATGTGGTTAGAGGGATAATAGGCATATGCTTTTCAGGTTATACTAAGTTTTAGTTCGTTAAGGTAAGTAGGGCTAAGTCTTAGTTAGTTATGGAAACATGTTATGAATAGGTCTATGGTGAGGTGTCTAGGTGAGGTGGTGTGGGTGAGGTGGAAATTGGTTTTAATTAAGGTAATTAAATAATGAATGAAGTGAGGATGAGTATTAATTTAATTGTAAATAATTAAATTAATATTAATGTGGGGTATAAGGGTCATGGTTAGGTGAATGTGTTTAAGTTGGCTATTTGAAAGGGGACCAAGGGGAGTGTGACCCAATTTTGGTGTCTACATTTTTCCCCTTTTTGTTGTGTAGCTTGTATTGGTAAGTGACGCTGACAAAAATAGGAAGTGATTTCCCCATGTGTGGGTGAAGGTGATCCCCCTCAAACTGGGCACTGATGAGGTGTAAGACGGAATCGGTGAGTGGTTTGATAAAGGTGTAGGTGGGGAAGATAGGTGGGGAAAGGTTTGAGTATTGAGGGAAAAGGTGATCTCAGTCAAATCAGGTAATGAGGTAGTAGGTCATGGTCAAAATTGGGTCATGGGTAATGGACAATCAAACACACGCACACATATAGATTGCAACATGATACCAGGTTGAAGAGCTTGCAAACTCTACATCATCCAAGGTCAATAGGTTTATCCAAACAAGGGTGAAGTGATTCAGGTATCCAAGGTATAGGATATGGTTGAGAAACACAACGTAGGTCAGGTGCAGGAATGTTTAGGTATGTTCTGGTACACCAAAGGTTTGGGTTGGGATAAATGGCACAACAATAGGAAAGGTATGGTTGTTAGGATAAAACAACATAGGTAACAACATCACAAGGTATAGCGAGTACATAAGGTCAATGGTCACACCAAGTAGGTCAGGTTCAGGAAAATAGGTCATGGCACGGGTAAGGCCAAGGTATAGGTAAAATAACATCTCCTAAGATGCAACTAAGGAATGTAGGGGTAGGTTGAGCTTAGGTAGGTTATGGTTCCGAAAACTTAATGGGTGTTTGGGGAATGATAAAAAGGGATCAGGGTAAGGTAGAGCATGAGTTGGTGATAGGTGAAAAGGGAGCATAGAAGGTAAGGGAAACTAGTTGTCATTTTCCAAGTGTGATCAGAGGAGTGGTGGTTACATGTTGACCGGAGCAATGCCAGTTGACTAGGGTAAATATGACCGGTGATCGGTCATAGTAATGAGATCATTGGTGATTAAAAAGGAAAATTTGGGATTTTTGCAGAGTCATTTTTCATTTTCCAATAGTAGAAAATGACAATTTGAGGAGCGGCTGGAAATGGGTGGAAAGTGATGAAAGCATTGATGAAATGATAGAGAGTTGAGTTGGCTAGCCTCGGGTAGGGAAGGGTAGCGGGTGATTCAGTCATTACGATAGGAATTGGGTCCATGAGATCGGTGTGAGTGATTTGTTGGTTGGAGGTAAGAACTGAGGTAGGGCATTGGTGATGGCAAGAGGTAGGAGATGGGAGACAATGGGAGACAGGCATGGAGGGTATCCTATGAGGAGGTGATTGATATCTATGTGACCTCCATTTTTGTTTATTTTTGATATATACCTGGCCTTCGTGCCAAAGAGAGTGAGGATGTATATGAGAGTTTTGAGTTTTTTTATATTATACTGACCTATGTGCCAAAGATGGTGAGGCTGTATATGAGAGTTTTGAGAGATTTATATTATTTGCATCAGTGTATATTGAGATGGATACATATTTATATTATTTGTATCTCAAAGATTTTGGATTATGATGAGATTCGATGATTGTGCATGATGTACTTGTGTTTGCAGAATTTGATTGTTATTTGTAGATGCATGATGGAAACTAGGTGTATTAGGCATGGTGGAGACAATAGGTGATGGAGTGTAGGCATGATTGAGTCAGGTCATAGGCATGATGGAGTCCAGGTCATAGGCATGATGGAGTAAGGTCATAGGCATGTAGATTCAGGTCATAGGCATAGGCATGATGGAGTCAGGTTATAGGCATGATGGAAGTCTAGGTCATAGGCATGATGAAGAGGTCAGTCAGGTTGATAAGGTTATAGGCATGATTCATTTAATGTCCAAGTCATAGTAGTAACATGGGAAATAAATGATGATGTATATGCATGTTATGGTTTAAGTTTCCAAATATTTTCTATAGTGGAAATGTGAAAATGATAAATGAACGATGTGATGATGTGGTAAAAATGTTTATTAATTGTTGCTTGTTTGGTTTAATTTCCAATTGTTGATATAAAATGGAAACGAACTAAGGTAGGATGTGAATAGGAAAATGAAGGGGAAAATAGGTTAGGGTGAAGAGTGGACAAGCTAACCTTCAAGGGCCCCATGCCCTCATAGTGTTTACCTACATAGCCCTGACAAAAAGGGGCCTCAGGCCGATGTAGTTCTCCCATAAGCTAGGGAAGAATATGAGGAATGGGTTGGTAGATCTTAGGCATGATTGAATGTAGGTCATAGGCATGGTTGAGTTTAGGTCATAGGTATGGTTGAGTCATTTTAAATATAGGTGTTGATGATCTGGTCCTGTATAGGATAATCAATAAGTAATGAGGAAGGTGAATGGTAAGAGGTGGTAAAAGAGCCACTTAATTGATAAGAACCCTAATGAGTCTACCATACCCAAGATGGGCTTATGAACGTAAGACCCTAAAGGCGTTGCATAATGGACTATTCTAAAGGTGAAGAAAGTCACATGATCATGAAATGTCACATTTGTGGAAAGTCCCTTGAGTAGAGAGAAAACTAGGGTGTAAAATGCAATGAAGTGAAAGTGGATGGTTTAGCATAACTTAGTGTACGACAACATGTTTACTTAGCAAGAAATCCAAGATCAAAAATAGGCAATTCCATGACAAAAAATTTCATCATTTTCTTCATTTGTTTGTTTTTAATAGACTGATCGATGTGGGAAGTCTATATGGGATGATTATATTATCTCCTTGAGGTCTTTGTGAAGCTGATCGATGCGGGAAGCTTCTGGATATTTTTATTGTATTTTTGCAATAACTTTATATAGTTTTCCTTTAAGGGGGCATTCTATTTATAGCGGAAAAATAGAGAGAAGAGATGTCCCATTTTGAGGGAGTCATCTTGTGTTAGAAGTTTGACTCAAGGAATTGAATCCCATTTTGTTTCTTCTTCTTTTTTTGGATGTTTAAGTCATGGAACAAGACTATAGAGGAATATTAGGTTCTTGTTTAGAAGACAAAACCATAGTACACAGGGATTAACTATGAAAGAGGTGGTTTCAAGTGATGAATGACCATGGGATTCCATCTTTAAAAAGATGAAAAGTATCCATGAGAATCATGCCATGAGTAGAGCCATGGTACTCATATTGAAGATAAGGTTGAAAGGTGATGGGTAATCACATGATTCTTGTTTAGTCATTGATCCTCAAAAATGGGTAATATGGAAGGTGAACAACACTCAAGGGACGAGTGATCAATTGACAGAAAGTGATATAGGACTTGATGTCAACAATAAAATGGTCGAAGATGTAAGGCATTGAGGGGCTCAAGTTTAGGTTTACCTTTGAGTGAAGACAAACGATAAGCACCTGATCCATAGGCATGGGTAATGATATAGGGTCCAAGCCAATTAGGAGAAAATTTTCCCCGTTTACTTTTCTCTTCTTTGGTTACATGTTGATTTTCCTTCAGGATGAGGTCACCGACCTGAAAGGTTCGTTCATGGACACATTTTTTGTAGGCATGTTTGATATGTTTTTGGTAGATTTGGAGATGGTCAAGAGCATTGAGATGACGTTCATCTAATAACTCAAGTTGTGCCAAATGATCCTGGCGAAATTCATCGCTGTTGAGCATGTCTTGTAGTGAGATGCAGAGAGATGGAATCTGGACTTTGAGAGGCAAGACAGCCTTGGTACCGTAGACTAGAGAAAAAGGTGTGGTAGTAGTTGAAGTGTGAATACTAGTGTGATAAGCCCACAAGGTGAAAGGAATGTGTGAATGCCAATCCTTTCCAGTATCATCAACTACTTTCATAAGAATTTTGTTCAAGGTTTTATTGGTTGATTCTTCTTGGCCATTGGTTTACGGGTAATAAGGTGATGAGAAACTGAGTTGGATGCCAAAAGCATCACACAACTTACGTAGGGTTTTGTTTTTGAATTACTTTCTGTTATCAGTGATGAGATGGTGAGGAACACCAAAGCAAAAAATGATGTGATGGTTGATGAATTCACATATTTTCTCAAATTTTGTAGAAATGAGGGGAATGGATTCTACCCATTTAGTGTAATATTTAGTAGTGGTTATAATCCATTGATGGCATTGTGAAGAATGGGGATTGATCTCACTGACAAGATCTAAGCCCCATTGAGAAAAGGCCAAAGGTCTCGTGTGACCTGTAAGGCATGACTAGGTGTGTGATGAAGATTAGCATGTTGCTGGAATTTTACACAACGTTTGACATAGTCACAACAGTCATGGTTTAGGGTTGGCCAATAATAGCCAAGGTGAAGAATGTGTTTAGCGATAGCTAAACCACTAAAGTGGCCTCCACAAATTCCATCGTGAACTTCCTTGATGGTGTAGGGAATTTCAGAACTTGTAAGGCATCATAAGAGAATACCATCGAAGCCACACTTATAAAGGAGACCACCCATGATGACATAGTGAGAGACACTTTTAAGAAAGGCATGTTGTCCATTACAAGTGAGATCAGTAGGTAGAATGGAAAGGGAAAGATAGTCTACAAACTGCTTATACCAAAGGTCACATGGGTCAGGTGCAATGGTTCCAACGGAGTAGACCTCATGAGGTAAATAAGAGGGTGATTGTAACCTTTGTATTGTGAAAAATATTTTAGATTCGGTAGGCGAAGTGGGTATCTGAGAAGCCAAGCAGGCCATGGTATCCACAAATTTATTGGTAGAACATGGGGTGGTTTGAAGTTCGTAACGGTCAAAGGTAGTCAAAAGTATGTCTACATGATGTTTATACTTTTGAAGTATTTCATTATGACACTAGTATATACCATTGACTTGGTTTATGACCAGCTGGGAATCACCAAAGATATTGATTAACTTAACATCTAAGGCATAAGCAAGCCTGGAGACCCAATACGAGTGCTTCATATTTAGAAATATTGTTTGTACAATCAAAATCTAGTTTGAAAGATAAAGGCATAGGTTCACCATCAAGAGGAATGAGGATAACACCAGCCCCACCTCCACACTGACACTTGGAGCCATCAAAGAAGAGTGTCATTTGGTAAGTGGTTTTGTCTAAGGAGAGGGTAGCTATGGATTCATCTAGGAAATCAAAGTTAGAGGGTTGATTCCTAGAAAGAGGTGCATCTGCTAGTTGGTTAGTGATGGTTTGGCCCTTGATGGATTTTTGATGAGTGAATTCAAGGTCGAGGTTGGCAAGAAGCATAAGCCAATGTGCGACACATTGATGTTGATAGGGTTTGGCATACATATAGTGTAAGGGGTCAGTATTGGTAACAACAAAGGTTTTGTGGTTGAGTAGGTAATGGCGGAGTTTGGTGGTGACAAAAAATAAGGCTAAGAAGAGTTTTTTGGCATGGGTGTATCTAGTTTCATAGTCCAAAAGGGTACGAATTATGTAATAAACCACTTTCTCTCTATGTTTCTCGTCACGATGAGTGAGCATGGAACCTAAAGAATGGTCAGTGGTGGAGATGTATAGGTAAAAGGGTTGGTCATCCTTAGGAGGAATGAGCACTGGTGGTTGAAGAAGGTATTGTTTTAAGGCATCAAAGGCTTTATGGCATTCATCATCCCATTTGAATGAAACATCCTTCTTGAGAAGATGATGAAATGGTTGACAATGGTTGGAAAGTTACGAGATAAAATGATGAATGGATTGTAACTTACCTTGCAGGATTTGAAGTTGATAGAGATTAGTAGGTGGAGGCATTTCTAGAATAGCCTTTACTTTAGCAGGATCGAATTCTATGCCACGCAAAGAAATGATGAAACCAAGGAGTTTTCCTGAAAGTACCGCAAAGATGCACTTCTTTGGTTGAAGATGAACACAATACTTGATGAGGTGGTCAAAGATGACCTTAAGGATGGTTAGGTGTTTGGCTCGATGTTTGGATTTGGCAAGAAGATCATCTACGTAATCTTCCAATATGTGATGCATGATGTCATGGAAGATGTAAGTCATGGCTCGCTGATATGTAGCACCAACATTTTTAAGGCCAAAAGGCATGACTCGATAGCAGAAGGTCCCCCAAGGAGTGATGAAGGTAGTTTTTGTGTTGATCTTCTGGAGAAAGTAATATTTGATTATAACCGAGAAACCATCCATGAGTGATAGCATTTCATGGCCGGCGGTGAGATCAACTAGTTGGTCAATACCTGGTAGGGGAAAATCATCTTTGGGAAAAGCTAGGTTGAGGTCACGGAAGTCTGTGTAAATGTGGAGTCCCCCTATTGCCTTTGTGATAGGAACGATGTTAGAAATCCATTGGGGATAGTCAATGGGTAGGATGAAGGAAACTAAGAGAAGGCACTGAAGTTCTTCTTTGACCAGAAGAGCAATGTGAGGATGCATTTTCCACAGCTTTTGTTTGATGGGTTTGGCATTAGGAATGGTTACGATATTGTGGACCAAAATTTTTGGGTCAATATTGGGCATATCGACATAGGACCAAGAAAAAGCATTGCTATGGTCCCAAAGGAAAGAGGTAAAAGCTTCCTATTTAGAAACATCTAAAGACTGACCTATCTTTAGAATGTGTGGGTCATCCTGAGTATTAATGTTGATTTTGATAGTTGATTCGTTCAACATGGTTTGTGTCTCAGAGGGTAACGACTGGTGAATATAAGAGTCTTCCGCACCAAGGTAGGTGAGGATGGACTCATCGTCCTGACATTGAATGACGTTAATAGAAGGCGTATCATCATTGATCATGTCAGGATATAGGAAGGGGAGAGAAGAGGGAGCCTCGCCATCACGTTGATAGGTCAGAGGTCCCAGGGAAATTGTGTTTATGAAAAAAAAAAGTTAGGAGGAATAGATTCAGGATCTATGGACTCCGTGGGTGAAGATGGTGATGTGGGTGAATGAGGTGGAGAAGGTTTATCTTCCTCAATGAGGTCAACATGGGCCTTCTTGGGAGGTGGTGTGGAAAAGCCAATGCCACTACGGTCATTGTGTTTATAGGTGGTACATGAAATGATAGTATGGCAGCCTTGTTCATAAAAACCAAAGCTAAATCCTTTCCATGTGCAACGGTGGAGGAAAGTGTGGGAAGTGGTGGTTAGTAAGGGATTGTAGGTCAGATGAAAATGGTCATGTTTGGGATGGAGGTTTGGGTGAATAAGTGGCAATATCAAGTCCCCCATATGTTAGATTAGTGTGAAGGTGGGGAGGACCATAAGGAAAAACCTCACCTACGTGGTAGTCATAACTAGGGTGTTGGTGCAGGTTCCCATACTCTTGCGGAGTGAGGAATGTGTCGATATTGTATAGGTGGTACTCCCCCAGAGTGAGGCATTGAAAAACACCTTCTAAGGGATCAATAGTTGATATGTGGGTAGCGGGGATAGATGACTCACTAGATGATTGGGAAGCAGATGAGTCAGCTGTAGAGGCTGCGATGGTAGTAGGAATAGCAGGGTTAGATGTGGGAGAGGTGGTGGCAGCATTGGTGGATGGGCTTATGGGTGAAGGTGAAGTGGGGGTAGTGGCAGATGCCTTGACTGGTACAAGCACATCGTTGGGCCGGTACAACATGTTACAAGTCTTGAATGGCGATGGGTCGGTGGGGATGGTGTAGTTATGTCCCTCATGCTCAAATTTTACACAACGGTGTAAAGTTGAAGGGACACAACCCATGACGTGAATCCAGGGTCTTCCGAGCAATAGGTTATACTAGAATTCCCCCTCTAAGATGTAGAATAGTTTTGGGATAGTGCGAGGGCCTATGTGAACATGAAGGATAATAGTGTCAAGGGTGGAGGTGATGACATCGTTGAAGGAGCGTAGCATAACTGGGTTATTATGCATACAGTTAGAAGGGATACACATTTGATTGTATGCATGGGAGGAGATGATGTTAATGCTAGCACCACCATCAATCATGACACATCGTATGCATATGTTATCGATATAGATAGAAATGAATAGGGTGGGATCAGGGTCATCTGACTGGAGAGGTACAATCTCCTCATCAGAGAAGCTGAGGGTGGTGACTTGAGGAGTGGTCATGGGGGTAGAAGGAGGAGCTGATTTGGTTAGTGAGGCCACATGGTGAGGGGTGATAATCGAGGCCACTGGTGTGGGGTCATTGGGTAGAACTTCAATGGATTGTAAAACCTCGATAAGGGCTTGTCTGTGGGATTCAGAAGTCTAGACGAGATCATACAAAGACATCTTTAGAGGAGACTGATGTAATTGTTTTATCATTATGTGATGGGTGACCCCATCAGAGATAGGGTATGTAGGTCCACGGATGGTGATTTTGGGAGTGGGTGTAGATGGTATATTGGGTACAGGGTTGGTTGATGGACTAGTTGCTTTTTCTTTTCCTTTGTCTTTCTGAACATGGGTAACAATGTGAACCATGTTAATCTGAGGGGAGGTGGATGGAGAGGGTGTGTCATGAAAGGTATAATGACATGAGGGAAAAAATCCTAGTGGTGGATAAGATCCTTGTGAAATGAGTAGGGTGCACTGACATTTGGGTGGTGGTTTGGCCAACTCTCTAATATGGACCATGTTGATCTCAAATTTTGGAGGTGGGAAAAATGGTTGTGGGGGTGGAGATACTGGTCATTGAATCGTTAAAGGATGATGATGTGTGGTGACAGGTGAAGGTGGAGCATGGTCCTCATCAAGAAGGTTGTCATCGTAGAAAAAAAATTTTGTTTAGGAGGAAAAAGTTGGAGAGGAATGGTCTTCAGAGCCTTACAATTTTTGACATCATGTCCTAACACATGATGATAGGCACAAATCTTGGTTTCATCAAACCCTTTTGGTTTGGGTTTGAGAGGATCGTAAGGTTGAAGCGGTGGTAATGTGATGATGGAAGTCTCTAAGAGATTGGTTAAAATGTTGGTGTAGGACCCCACTAACGGATCACAATGGGAAGTGAGTGTGGGTTTGGGTACAAGTGTGGATGATTGTGAGGGAAGAGGCTTTATAGGAGGGGGAATGGGTTGGTCTACTAGTTTGGTATGTGGAGTGGTCTTAGGTTCTTACTTAGCATCTGTTTGGGTAAAGGTGGGGTAGAAGAGCTGGTGATGGAAGGTTTGGTTGGTTTGACTACCTTATTGGAGGGTAGATGGATTCTTATCTTTGGGTTGCACCTTCTTGGGTAAAGGTGACATGGGAGTATGGGATGTAGAAGGAAAAGTAGATGGTGGAAGAGGAAGGGTTACCCATGGGGGAAACCAAGTTGTGGTGGTGGTTTGTAGAGGTTGGGTAGGTGGCATTGGTTGAAGTCGTATAGGAAAGGTTGGGGTTATAGTAACTGGTGGAGGTATAGGTGGCAAGAAGTGTAAGGGTGAGGGTGAGGGAGTTTGGTTTTTGGGTGAATGAGGTGTAACAAAGGCTCGTGATGTAGTAGTAGGTTGTTTAGATTTTGATTGGCCTTGGGTATGATATTGTTTGGTCAAGGTTGATGGATGAGGCCCTAGGATGGATGGAAGGGGGGAAGGTGACAAAGGTGTGGTAGGCGAGACTAGTGTATGTAGCCTAGAAGGTTGGATTTTCTTTTTAGGAGGGGATAATGTTGTTGTGGACTTTGGAAGATGCATGGCTAAGTCTAATCTGATAGGTGGGTGAGTAAGGCTTGATGTTGGCATAACACCCAAAGTAGTGATGGGTCTAGATACAGGTGGGGGGATAAGTGTGGGTAGGTTTTTAGGTTTGGGAATAGTTGTAGTGATGGGTAGAAGTTTGGATGGAGGTAGGGATGATGAAGAGGAATCCATTTCAATCGGCATGGTTAGTGTAGTTTTGGTTTCTGAAAATACCTTTGGGTAGATCATGGAAGTATCTTCAGGAAACATTTGCATTTGGGTTGAAACGGGGAGCCGAAGACATCCCCAGAGCATGGACTGATCAACGTAATCCAAATGATGACCAACCATGAAAATGGGACTACTAAAGAAGAGGATGGAATGGGTTGGGTGGCAATCCCTGTAAAATATGTCTGTGAGACAGGGAATTGGCTAGCCTCAGATTCTGTAGGTAAAAGAGCTGAGATCATGTCAATAGGGTCCTGGGATGCTAGGGGAGAACTGTCCCCGATAGGTAGTGACATGTCTGAAGAATATCCCATGGGTAGGAGAGATAATAGGTCGGGTGAGGTAGACTTCTCTCTTGGTGGAGGAGAAGGTGATGATGATTCTCTTGTGGATGGGAGAATAACAAGTGTTGATGGTTCAGAAGGTTGGGAAGTAGATGATGACATGACATTGGTAGAAAGTGTGGGTTCCTTCATGAGAGAAAGGGGAGATGAGGGGGACTCCTCTGTGGGTGGAGGAGTGGAAGAGGTATGCTCCTCTGTGGGTGGAGGAGCTTGTGCCAAGATTTCCTTAATAAATGAAGTAGGTAGGTTTTGAGGAATAGTTGGCATGATATCAAAAACTATGTGAACCTCATGGATGTTAGTGTCGCTAGATGAAGGTTCACTATTTTGATTAGACGATGGTTTATGATTAGGGAATGGATTTTTGAAGATGTGAAAATTTTGATTTACTGGTGCATTTGGGTTGTCTACGACAAGGTCTCCATTGTCTATCATCTCTTGAACAATGTTTTTAAAAGTTATGCAGTTACCATCACTATGTCCTTTAACGTGATGATAATTATAGTAGTCATGTCTCTTTATACCATGTGGGCATAGGATGAGTGGGATCAAAAACCTGTATGAGGTTTTATGGGAGGAAGTGTAATGGCTCCAACTTTAAGAAGTTTTTCCAAGACTGAAGAATAGGGCTCTCTGATCGAAGTGTACTTCCACTACTCCTGTCGAAAGCTGAAAGGCCTGGACAGGAGAAATATTGGAAGAAGGTTGGGCCTGATTAGAAGGATGAGGTGGACCCACCTTGAGGACTACCGCGTTGGTAGATCCTTTGGGATTTGAATAGTTATTTTGAGGTTTTGAAGATGAAGAAGAATCATTTGATTTGAATGGGGTGTTCTTGTTCCGTAATTGGATTTTCTTTTCTTCAATGACACGAATTTCTAGTTTTCAGGCCATGGTGAATGCTTCATCAAAGGTTCAGAAGGTTTGGACTTGCAGATTTGGTGAGATGTGTCTATCATAAGCTCTAGTGAACAACTCAATAAGTTCAGTCTGAGGTAGTTGGAATGTCAATTGGTTAATAAGACTCCGCCAATGGGAAAAGAAATATGTGATAGATTCATCTTCATAATGTCGGGTTGAATAGAGATCAGTCATGGTGACTTTCTTGGTAACATTGATTGAAAAATGATCTAGGAAATCTTGGGCTACTTGATTAAAGGAATAAATAGAATGTCGAGGTAGTCCACTATACCAATCCAATGTTGGTCCTATCAGGGACATTGGGAAAGTTCGTAGGAGCAAAGCGTCATCATGGATGATTAGGTAACACCCATGTTTGAATGACTGCAAGTGTTGTTGCGGGTCTTCTTTACTATTGAAGTGATTAAATTTAGGCATTTCCCAATGCACTGGGTAAGGATGAATGGGAATAGATGGATGGATAGGCTCATTACATATTTCATCATATGTTAAAGAATTACGGGATCCAGAAACAGATGCTTCTAAGGTCTGCATCTTCTCCATCATCATTTTAATGAGGTCATTAGTAGGTTGGGATGAATGGGTGCCCCCTATAGAAAAAGGGGTTGATGCTGAATGTACGAGGTACGTGTTATGCTAGTATATGGTGGCACTAAGTATGAGAACTGTGCAGGAGGAATAAATGTGGGTGGAACATAGTCAGCATAAGTGATAGATGAGGTTGGGGGTTGTTGGTAGTATGTGTAAGTGGGTGGGGTAGTTGTAACAGCTCTAGTGGTGATTGGGGGTAAGGATTGTGGGATAGAAAGGATGAGGTTTTGGAAAGGGGTGTAAGTTTCTGACACCAGAGGTGGTTGCGATGCAATGGGTATATGTGAAGTGGTGGGTAGATGAAGCTATACTCATAGAGGTTGTATCGGAGGGACAATCAATGTCGCAGGTGTGAGCACGATGATGTAGATGTTGTAGTTATAGTAGCTGTGGGATTTATCTGAGATGATACCACATGTGATAAAGTGGATGATGGTAGCGCCAAACTGGGCTAGCTGATAAAAGTGGGGGATAGAAAGGGGGGATAGATACCTGTGTGGGTGGAGATGTTGTATATTAACTAGTTGAGGAATCCCAGGTGGAAGAATGGCTAGGTAGTACTAAAGGGCACTGGGATGGTCGAGGAGTTCACAAACTCCTTATCACCATGTTTGAATGGAAATGGGGATAAGCTAAGATCATATCCATCAGGTGTAGAATGGATGGTAATGATGGATAAGTAGGTTATAATGTGGTGAAAGAATTCATACCCACAAACAGTGTGGTACACCATAATCTATGTCACACTTGGGTATTTTACGGCGGTCCCATATGCAAAATAGGGGTTCGGGGGGGTGAAGTGCTAAGCGATAAAAAGGGCAAAGTATCATGGCTAAATATGAGTATAGTCAAATTTTCATGGGTACATGTAAATGGTTTCAAAAAACCTAGTGGGTGGGGGTAACCGTTATGGGCTGTTTTTGGGCCCATGGTTTTCGGTCTTTTGCATTGTTTTGATACCCAGAGGTTTTTTCCCTTGGTATATTGAACTATGGTTTAGATATCAATACTCTTAAGTGTTAGTCTATCAATATGGTCTCACAATGCATAAATGATGTAGATCTACAAGTATGTATGTGCAGATGTTTTTGAACACCACAGGTGATAAAGTCTATAAGTGGTGTGTGAAGCTAGTCCAAACGGATGATGGGTATTATATTGAGAGAGGAGTGGATAGTAATAAAATCTATAAACTGTCCTCTAGGAATGGTGTAAGAATGAGAAGGTATGTTAAACTGGAGGGCAAAGATTCTAGTCTGATGAGTATTTGAGAAGTGTAATATTTTCTCTGGTAGTGATGGGGATAAAGCTGAGAGATCCATAGGTTTATCTCTAGATGGTGGTGATGGACTAGGTGGGAGTGGACTGATGGCTACATGAAACACAAGGGCGTTAGTTTGGCTACAAGTCAACACCATGTGAATCAGTGTATATTAGGTTAATTGTTCTCTTTAAATGACACAGGGAATAACAAAGATGGGAAAAACCACATTTTGAGAGGGAAATTTAGTAAATGTTTTGATTAAAATCAAAAACAGGGTGACCGATGCCAGTTCAACTGATCGATGACGGTTAAGGGTGACTGATGTCGGTTACAAGAACTGATACCAATTACTGTGAGAAAATAACAGTTTCAGCAAATGAGGCAAAAACTGATGATTTTTTAGACAAGAAATTTATATTTGATGACTATTATCAGAGTACAAAGATATGGTGATACACAGAAACTCTAAATAGAAGAGAAGATGAGATAAGTATCTTTTGGGTAAATTAACCAAAATAATAAGGAATAAACACCGATCAAGTAAACTAATGGTGGTCAGATGTAAATTGATGATGGTCGTTGGACTGATGTCGGCTACTATGAAATCTAAAGAATGAAGAAAAAATGAGGTTTTTTGAATTTAGATGAGTATGAATAATCAACCTAGAAGTTTGGGATGATAAGATGAGGTCCTGACACACTCAGAGAAAGTCAAATACTCCAACTATGATGGTAGAGTGTGAAAGGAAAAAAATAAAAAATGAAGAACGTATCCTCACACCTCAAAATGCAATTCAAGCACAAAGCTAAGAAAAATATGTAACCTAACAAGTGAATTTTATATGTGTTTAGCTTATGCTATTTAAAAGACTGACTCATGAATTTAGAGTAGAGTTTTTGGTTGGGAAGGCTTCCTACGAAGAAGGAAATTCTAAAGGTGAGGTTTCAGGTTATGTTATGGCGGGGTGCAGGCCGTTCTCTGATGGGGTGACTAGATAGAGATAACCAGTTGGGTACCCTTGTCAATCCTCTGATCGTGTGATTGTTGACAGCTTCTTCCAGGTGGGATGTTGTTTAAGAAGATGTATATATTCAAATTTTGTGTAGTTTGGCAAAGAGAGAGAAGAAAGAATGTGGTTTTCTACGATTCAATTATGTCAACCATCAACTGGGCATGACTTCCAACATATAGGTTGCCCTCATTTTTAATGTGAGCTAAATGCAAAAATCAGAATGATATGCAAGTGTTTTAAGCCCAAATCAAAGTGTGATATTCAATGTACAAGTAATGATGAATAGGAAGAGGGATGCTCTTTCACTAATGCAATACTAATGAAAGAAAAAGAAGTTATTCTTTTTATAGCACCAAAACAAATGATTGCTTTTAGAAAATAGAAAGAGAGGAAGATTCCAGAGAGGAAAATTAATGTGTAAGCTTTTTAAAGGGAAACAAACACACAAATTTCACCTAGGAATGAATAAAATGCAAGGAACCCCGGATGGGTCCCACCGGGCATGCCAAAATGTTTCACTCATTTTCTTTAAGTTTTTAGACAAAAAATAGATAAGGGTGTGGGAAAAGGAGGAATACCTGTTGTGATGGTCAGGTTGAAGTTTGTTGTGTGCATTCTGACTTCTTGATCCAATGTTGACTGTGAGAGCTTCCTTTTGGCTAGGAGGAACTACCTGAAATACACAACAAGACCACAAAAGAGGATTAAATAATATATGTTAGTGGGCTGCCTAGCGTGTGCTAGATCCAGGAAGTGTGATACTTCCTTGGTGGTAGTCAACCCACTGTTTAATACAATTTAATGCAAGAAATAATGTAAGTAAATAGAATCCTACTATAGTTGATATGATTTAGGTATCTCATCCAAATACAATAAGAAAATCTAACATAACAGGCTAGGCTATGATCAGATCTGGAAATAAGGTAAATAAGTAAGGTGCTAGAACAGGTCAGGGTCAGATTCTGGGTCACTTGAATCACTTAAAAAGGGTTATTGGGATCTGGTATTAGTAGGACTACCAAATACAGAGACCGACGTCGGTCTGGTATGACCATTTAGTAAGAACCGACAATGGTTACTACGGGCTGGTAATAACTCAATAGTTCATGGTTTTGGGGATTTGTCTGAAGCTGGATCAGAGATGGTGAGTAGTTCGTTTAGGTCTGGGGAGGATTTTGGGAATATTTAGAGGTCCTCAGGAGTAGACATAGGTGATTAAAAGGGGTGAGTGATGGGAATGGTCAGGGGTTCACAGGAAGGAAATAGTGGTGGGGTGAAAATATAGATGATGGTTGATAAACAAAGGTGAAGAACTCTTATAAATTGAATATAGAAATGAAATGGTGCAGGTTAGAGACACACTTACTATGTATACAGGTTCAATGGTTGGGTGGTGGTGATGGTTGATCAGTGAAATGGTGATTAGTGTGGAAGTGCTTCCTAGAGTGCTCCTGTGAATGTAAAGACCTTCTGATCAATGGCTATGCTAGTTATGGATGCCTGGATGTGCGAAAGAGCTCTGGTTCTTGCTTGCATGCAGATCTCCTTTTGCTCCAAAACTTGAGAATGTGTCTAACCTCTCAAACAAGGTTACCAAAATGGTTATATGGTAACCGATGACGGTTTAGGGTGACCAGCGTTGGTTTAGGGTTGACCGACATCGGTTAAGGTGGGATATCCTAGGTTTCCTAAAATAAGCAGATCTTGGCTATCCTTTTCCATCCTTTCTCATTTGTCCCGGGTCTAAATGGAACGTTGCACTTAGATATGCGGGAATGTGGTTAGAGGAAGAATAGGCATGTACTTTTAGGGTTTTACTAAGTCTTAGTTCATTAAGGTAAGTAGGGACTAAGTCTTAGTTAGTTATGGAAACATGCTATGAATAGGTCTATGGTGAGATGTCTAGGTGAGGTGGTGGGGTGAGGTGGAAATTGGTTTTAATTGAGGTAATTAAATAATGAATGAAGTGAGGATGAGTATTAATTTAATTGTAAATAATTAAATTAATATTAATGTGGGGTATAAGGGTCATGGTTAGGTGAATGTGTTTAAGTTGGCTATTCAGAAAGGGGACGAAGGGGAGTGTGACCCACGTGATTTTATTAAATCTATGAATAGCTTCTATCGATTTTTATCCTCTATGGTCAACCAATGTTTATCCAAGATGAATCCATTTGGTTCCAGATACAAGGATGTCATTACTGTTTTTATGTCCACTTGGAGACTTGATGCATACCATAAAAAAATTCTCCATTTGATTGATCCATGTGATCGGATTGTTCCCATTGAACTTGCACATTAGAACTTTTGGAATAATGTTACAACACTAACTATAAGATCCACCAAGTTATGCAAGGTATCCTTCTTAGTTTGGAGTGATCTTAGCATCTGTGGCACACATTTCAGGTTGTAGGACCCTATGTGAATTGAAGTTTGTAATACATGTCAATTTTCATTCTTCAAAATAGTGAACTTTATCATCTCCTTCCTCATTAGATTCAATATCCTAAATAGTTTATTAGTCAACTTTATGCATAATGTCAATCCTGTAAATTATTTAGTACAAATCATTTATCCCATGTTGAAGGCTTAACTTTTAATACAATTACCTAAACTCATAGTGCACTTTATAGGTCGTGAGTTCAGGTCCACATTACCATGTTACTATATGACTTTCCTATGAATTTGGTTGATGCCTTGTAGGAGATACCTAGAATGACTGGAATGATTCACAAGCTTCCAGGATTTTCTTTAGCATTGAGAGCTCATTCCAAGAGGACAAAGTGCCTAGTGTGACCCTTCCCTTGGCCTCTAGTTGATCTCCAAGTCATGATGTACTTTTTTTTTAGGTCTTAGTGTGATAAAGATATTATGGTCTAATTTATAGAATTTCCAACTGTTAGGGAACATAAATTATCTTTACTGTAATATGCAGAAAAATAGCTTACAGAATAAACCTCAAATAAACTCAAATTGCAAATATAGATGTTGGACTCACCATTTGAAAATCCGAAAAGAACTTATGTTGAGTATATTTACATTTGAAAACATCAATTTAGTTACTGTAACGTGTAAGAATTATGTTGCTTAAATTTATTGTAGTTTCCACTCTTGAAGGAGAATACCCAAGATCGCATTTCATGGCTACTATAGATGCAACATGTTAATTGATATAGAATTCACACCCAATTAAGATATAGGTATGTAGCCACATCTGGTAATGATACATGTAGATGTTCATTATGTGCCATAGAATAATAGCCAACATAAATATGACTGATGATAAGCATGTTTTATAAAATTACGTGGACTACTTTTAAATATCAAAAAACAAAAGGATGAATAAACCTATGGGTATAAGAAGATGTACAACTTACTACCAAACAATGACTCATAAATGTCAAAATATGGGTAACCTGCAATAATACATAGGATAAGCGGTAGAATGGACACAAGTGCCAATATGATGATAATGTACTACGAATGGGTGTTAGTGTCCTATAAATACCCTAAAATAGTGTAAAATAGACAGACAAGGATGTGACCAAGAAATAATACAAACATGACACATGTAGAAAGGAATACACAAAATAACATCATGGTGTTGGGTTTGGACTCTGATGGACAAGGATTAGGGTATCACCCATGAGGGTTTAGTTTCTCATAAGATTCATGCATATAACAACATGCTGACGTACACTAGAAAAAAGTAAGGATGTAGCTAATTTGTGTCTATAACATGTTTCCATTTGGATCATGTATAATTTCTCTTTTGTACATAGTTTTTGTGTACCTTTTTTGGCTGTGCATTTTCTAGATAATTCACCTTCATGGGTAAAGGATTATAGTTTTTGGGGCAAAATAGACTCAGTTAGGATTCAAAATTTACTCAAAGAATCCCCAAAGATATACCCTTTCAGAACCAATGTTTCGCAATTTCGAGTGCTTCATAAAGATGCATGGATGATTTTCTAAGTTGGTATTAGAGACAGTTCATATCACAATTAGAGTTTTCACCCTATGCCCAATGATTAAGTCATGATACTGCACTTACATAATGCAGGTATTGTCCTACCTATCAATTTGTCAATATCAATTATTCAAAATAACACTCATTCCATTTTGACAACTTCATTTAAGTCAAGACTTAAGGCTAAGTGTTCTGTGGAGTTCGAGAAGAATGTAGTCTTCCGCGGAGTTGGAGAAAAAGTTAGTCTTCCAACCCAGTTGGACCAAAAGAATCAATACTTTATGGCAATATGCATGGATTAACTACTTCTTACTACTTCTTGCAGAAATGGAAAATGTAGTCTTCCGTGGAAGTGAAGAAGTTAGTGTTTCATGGGTTCGCCAAACGCTGACCTGTTCTATAGACATGAATGAAAGTGTACATGAATTCCGCGATGTTTTCAATTTTGGATAATATAAGCCACAACACTGCCCTACATATTGCACATATAACCTATAGGAACAAAGGGACAAGCATATTCAATTAGTGAAATGGGAACTGAATGACAAGTTGTACGTTTTTGAAGGACATTTTAATGTGAAAATATTTCACCATGGTCCTATCTAGACCCATTTTAATTTAATTCATTTCTTTTATTTAAATTCCCATCTATTATTAGCCTAACATTTTAATTCATAATTAATCTTTCATTAATTACCTTAATTAATCTCCTAATTATGTAATTACCTCTAATTGGCTTTATTTTTAGGATGTTTTTATCCCTAACCACCTAAATCCACATCCCTACACTTTTTCTATCTTTTATCTAACCCATATTTATCTCCTATCTACCCATGACACTTCCCTAAACAACCCTTACCTGCCTACATGCTTTAAAGCACTTATCCCAATCCCTAAAATCCCCATATCTCAAGTAAATCAATGATTTTACCATCTAAGGAATGGTTTCCTGTAGTCGACAGCAACCCAATTGGGTCACCGTTGACTCTATAAGACTGATTTCACCCCCCTTCCAAAAAGAGACACAACCCAAGCTTTCTTGCACTGTGTGAACTTATCTTTGAATCTGAGCATCCTTGTAGCTGTGTCAACCCTCTTGGAGTCCATTGAAGCTTGTCTTTCATCACTTGTGGAGACTTTGGGAGGTTTACTTTGATTTTGTGCTTATTTCATGCTATCATATGTTATCATTGTTATTATTATCTTGTAGAATCTAACTTCTTGTAGGTAGCTATTGTCAGAATTCCATCCTTAGCCTGTTCTTCTAGTCATTTTACTTACAGGTTTCTCATTCATCTCATCCACCTTTGGCTTTGTTTTACACTTTCCAGGTCACCGTCACTCCACCCAGGTGTCATCGACCCAATCCCCTGTGTCATCATACTGCATGTTTCCATATCCTTCTCAGTGTCTGCTTCTATTCTTTTATTGTTCCTAGTTTCTCAGATATGTATCATCCTAATTCTCTATCACCCCAAACTACTATGTCTGCACTCCAGTCACCGCCAACTCAACCTAGTCACCATTGACCCAAGTCTGTTTTTCATCCAATCTATCCTAATCTTGTTTTCTTACATCCTCTCTTCTTTTCTATCTCAGATATCCTTCTACAAGGTTATTTCCAGTGTTCTCAGGCTTCTGTGATCACCTTATTTGCATTCAAATCCTTGCAGATATATGTATTTCTATCTTTTTGTCCAGCTTCATCTGCTCAGGTCATTGTTAACCTACCCCTCTGTAGTCTGGGTCACCGTTGACCCAGCCAAGGTACAATTTTTAATTTTTAATTTAGATTAAATTAGTACTTTTCATCCATTTTCTGTCATTTTCAATTCTGTTTTATATCAGTTTCTGCATGATATCCATATCTATCATTTATTTCATTATCTTTTATCAAACGGGGGTTGACATCCATGAAAGGAAGGTAACACTTCTTGCAACCGACTTCGTTGAGCAGCCCCCACATATACCATCTAATCCATTTTCTTTCTAGTTATTCTTGTTTTGTAGGTTCATCGATTTTCAATGAGGTAGGCCCGTCCATTTGCATCCATCACATTTGAGGTACCTTAAACCCTCACATTTTGGAGTTATTTTATTTTCTTTAGTACTAATTCATTAACTTGAAAAGGAAAAAAATAGATCAACATTCGGGCACGGCCAGTGGGATTCCTTTTTTTGTACCCTTTTAGGTGAGTCTCTTGCATTTTTTCTTTCATTTTCTTATTTTCTACTAACACTGTGGTAGAATTTTTTTTTTTTTTCTTGTTCGTGTTGGCTTCTGATTTTCTTGGATTGCTCTTCGCTTTACATCTTCTTAAAGATCAGATAAAAAGGAAAATCATTCTCCAGGTATTCTTCTTTTTGTCCTTATTTTCTCCTTTTTGCATTGCATTTTACCTTTCTTGTGTGTTTTTCTCCATTGAACTTTCACATTTGGATTTGGCTTAAAAAGAACCTTTTGCATCCTTTCTTGTAACATAGCTTAAGTAGGGGTTAATTCGGTTGCATCTCACATTCTATCACACACAACCAAATTCACACATCAATCTACACATCTAGACATCTTCCTACCAGGTGGACTGATTGGGATTTCATCACCCAACAGGAAGTTTTCGTGGTGTTCTATGCATTAGAAATCCTTGCACAGACTTGGGCCTCATGTACCTTTGGGTATATCAAGGACTCCCCAACCATAACTACCAAAAACCAACCCTAGATTTCCACTTCCTAGGTACCTTTGTTATCCATTTCCCCCTTTTTTATTTTTCACACTTTCTTAATAAATCAAAAACAAAAAAAAAATTTGTTCTTGACTTGCTTGATCTAGTTAGTATAAAATTTGTCTTCATTTCATGCCCATAGTTACTTGTTCGGTAGCCAATAAAATGGAACAAAAATTTTCCTCAAATAGTTCTATCATCTCATCTCAACAAACATCTACCATGGTCGTTGTCTCATCTGTGCCCTTGGGCACCCAACCTCTGATCATCAATGTCCCTCATCATGAGACCAATTCTTTCTTATATCATCATCCCATCCCATCTAGACCACCCACACCACCATCTCCTCCTCCTTTGGGGACTCTCGGGCCTCCTTCTAGCCCCATGTATGACTTCATATTTCATATATCTCCCATAATCTCTCAATCCTACCCATCCACTCAATCAGTGAGTCCTATTTCACCCCCATCAGCCTAGATCAACACTATCCCTACTTCATCCAATATTATCACTAGCATGCCCATTCAACCATCGCAACCTACTGAAATTCACATTTCTACTTCTCATATGCCTCAACAATCAAGTATTCCCATCCAATCCCAACCATCTTATTACATTTCCTACTTTCCAACATCACACATTCCCCCAACCAATGCAATCTCCACCCCTTAACATCTTCAAAACAACCCTTTCCTAATCCACCACCAACAAATCAATCTCCACCTTCCACATCTTACAAATCTAATCCTTATGCAATCAATACTATACATCAAATATCTTCATCTTCACCCATCTCATCCACTTCATCATCTACTCCTACCCCTTAGACATTGTTCCTATGACTTCTTCAATATCTTCCCCTACACCTACATCAATCATCTCCATAACTACCACACTATAACATTAACCTCTACCACTTTTCCTACATCTACATCTATTCCTACCTTTACCACATCCACATCGACTTTGACTATAACCTAACCTATCATATCTAACCCCTTATCTACATCAAAAAACACACCAATCATTACATCACCCATATCCCTAAACATCCCAATTGTACCCATCTCTCCATCAAACCCAACTACCCCTATATCTACCACATCAAAAAATTCACTCATGACTACCTTGACATCTTCATCACACATTCCTACATCCTTTCCTATGGCCACATCACCTATTTTACCCCAATATTCTACACTTAATCCTCCAACATCAACTATTTCCACATCTATACCCACTACCACACCAATCACATCTTCCCGATTTGCAAACATATCAATGGTACCCCTTGAAATGTTCATGAAACAAGCACCCCCACCAAAGAAAAACACAAAGGAAATTCATGCCTCCTCAACAAAACCACCCATTCCTACACCTACACCACCCCCATCTCACATAGACCTCATCAATCACATCATTCAAACACCTCTTTCTCCATCAATATCCACATCTACACCCACCATTGATTCTACACCTTCATCTACTCCACCACTTGTCACATCTACTCCATCAGATTTGATCATACCCACTACTTCACCCACATCTATTCCACCCTTACCTATTATACCATCCTTAGAATCAATCCCAGTTCCTCTTTCCACACTATTACCCACACCTACTACATCAAATATTGTGACCACATCTACATCATCTTCTCCTCCCACATCACTTTCATAATTTGAATAATTTTGGAAAGCACTTCAACTTGCAGCAACTTCAAGTGATCCTCCCATCTCATCTACACAATCAAACACTCCTACATCAAACCAATCTTCACCTTCTTTAGATTCCATCAAACAAAACTACTCCATCCATCTGTATCAACCACAACACAACCTTCAGACCCTCCAATTGATATTGTGATCATCCCTCCCAAGGGTGCTTCTTCACAAACAAAATCTAGAACCCTTGGCACATTTCCTCAACATTCTCTTTCACGTCCTCACAAGAAAATAGACATCCCCCACCTAAGACCAAACAATCCAATGCCACATCATCTATCTTAGGACCACATCCATCTCTTCTAGGACCAAACCACTTCATCAAAAACACTTCAACCAATCAATCAACCCAAGCCAAAACCATCCAACACTTCTTCTTCTAGAACATCAACCATCATCAAAAATGAATCCAAAGCATCAAAACCTTGAACTCCACCCTCAACATCCAAATCATCTCAAACATCCACCTCTTCTTCCAAGACCAAGACATCTCACAAAGGAAATACACCTCCTAATACCTTGGTTGAATCATATGTGGAGGTCCTTCAACACTTACTTCAAATTTCCACCATCACGCTTCCACCTATTAAGGCCTTTGATCCAAATAGTAAAAATCCATCGTGGTTTGACTCGAATTGTATTTGTGCTTATCATCATACCCCAGGTCATGACACTGAGAATTGTAAGGCCCTTCAAACCATCATCCATGATTTTATTGAGAGAGATGACCTTCTCAAGGATTTTCGTTCTCTATCTACCATTTTATCCACAACCAATCCAAATCCTATTTCTACATCTCCATCCATCAAATTTTCTAAGTCTCCTCCTTCATCCACATCCTCCATTTTCATCTCTCCCCCGCACATCATTCCTCTTAAAGAGGGCCCTTTCTTATCCATCGATACCATTTTCCTTGCAAAAATGCACCTATTATCCCTAATCATCCATCCAATCTAACTTCAAGGTTATCATCGACATTCCTTCTAATGATCCCATCCAATATCCTACAACATCCATCACCGGGGGAGCATCCTCCCCTTATTATTGATCCTTTCACATCCTCTTCCTCATCCACACATCTTATCCACATCAATTCATCCCCCTATCCATCAAATAGCTCCCTTGATGTTGGGGGACTTCATTCTAGGATTAGTCCACTTGTGGATTAATTCCTTTTCATCCTTGACATTGTCTTATCTTATCCAACCCATCTCATCCGATCTTATCCAGTTTACTATAGCCAATTAATCTATCCACCATATTTTCATCCTAAGTCCACCTTTGTGGCCATATTTTTTCTTCCCCTAGGGGCACCATGGATCTTGCCTAAATTCCACCTTTGTGGCCATATTTGTGCCTCTCCTAGGGGCACCATATCTTCATCCTAAGCCCACTTTTGTGGCCATTTTCTCATCTCCTAAGACGCATATTTCTCACTTCCTCATTTATGAGGTATTGCACATATTTGATGAAATTTATTCAACTCATCTCATCTAATATTACTTAAAACATTATCTCATGGCCAATCTTATTTAAATATTTTCTCATCCAAAGTCCACCTTTGTGGCCATATTTGTGCCTCTTTTGGGGCACCATATTTTCATCAAAGTCCACCTTTGTGGCCATATTTTTGCCTCTTTTAGGGCACCATATTTTTCATCCTAAGTCCACCTTTGTGGGCTCCTTTTTTGGGGCACCTATTTTCTCATCCTAATCCACTTTTGGCCATCTCTTCATCTCGTTAGGGATGCATATTTTCCTCACTTCCTCAAAGGTAGCACATAGTTTTTATCTTCACACATCTATCTCTATCCATCAACTTTAATATCGGTGACCTCATCCTTACAGAAAATCATAATGTTACTACTCTAGAAAGGAGCCAAATGTGGAAATTTTTTCCCCTAACTGAATTGGGCCATACATGATCACACATAAGTATGGGTTGGGAGCCTATCATTTGGCCTCCCTTGATGGTAAACTAGAAGTGGAACCACTTAATGCATTGCACTTGTGACCATTCTATTGTTAGCATGTCTACCAGTGAGCACTTAGTTGTATCCTTAGATCATTCCTCCATCATTAGCCTCTTCCATCTATCATTGTAATGATTTGGAACTATGTGGTCTACCATTACTTTCCTTGTCATGACCTTAAATATGGGCACCATGGCTCTGTCCATAACATTTTCCTTATGGATAGGTTCTCCCTTCTTGGTGAGAACTCCACGATCATTACATCCATCACCCTCTTATGGACCTATTAGAACCATGCCAATGGTTTATGGGTTTCCCTTGTACATTCATTGTCCCCTTCTAAGTGGTCTACCTAGCTATTCCCAGCTCTTCTCCATGTAATAATCAAAATTCATGGATGCTCTTATCAAAATTCAAAGTTATCAAAAATAGACATTGCTCCCTCGAAGGACAAATTGTTCATAAATAAAAAAAAATCAAAAAAATAAATCAAAATCAATAGATCGATCCCTCAAAGGAACTATCATGTATATTATCTTTCATTGAAATCATATATGTATAAAGTAGACCATATCCTCGGAGGATGGCTACTTTTTTGTATCATGACATTGAAGGCTTCTCATATTGATCAACCTTCCATTTTATCAACATCCTAAAGAAATCCCCATTGATTCCTAAGCATTGATCAACATTTCTTCTAGCAAACTTCCCACATTGATCAATTTTCTCTTTCCCCTTCCCAGAGCTGGGGCATAGATTTAGGGAACACCACTTATGGATAACCCTCTTCCTATGTACAAGTTACATCAAACAACCTTTTTTCATTTTGACATTAGGTTTATGATTTCATTTCATCCATGTTTCCTTATGATATTTGATATAAATAACTATCATTGGTTATATGCTAACTCATGTTTTGGTCGCATGTGCCTTGTGTTACCTGAATCCCCCTTTTGTTTACCTCCAATGCGATTGGAAGCATATTTTCCTCATGCTGTTCCATTCTTGATATGACGTAGCATCATTCATACCCATGGGTTCACCATCAGTTAAGTTGTGTTTTATTCTAAACCTTTCCACATCTATCTTTTATCTCTCCTTTGTTTTATTACAAGCACATCTTTCTTTATGTAAATCCCCTTTATGCTACCCATCTATGATATCACATCAAATTTCCTACCCTTACCAATACCTATCATTCATCATATCTATTTTCAAAACATCAACATCACATATTATCCATCCAAACATATACATTCATCATCATAAGAAAAATCCAAAGTAAAACATGTAATCATCATCATCGTAATATATTAAACATATTATTCATCATCAAACATCATCATCAAATAAAACATATCATCCTATAATTTTACCATCATCATCAAATATAATTAAAACATGAAATCACATCATCATGAATCAAATAATCAACAACACACATACACACATGCTAAATCACAATAAAATCATTTATCATATATATATATATATCACCAAAATAAAGTGTATCAATACATCATTGACCTCTAAGGGTCCTCTCTCAAAGCAGAGATATCTGTAAAACCAGGGAATTTCACATCAGAAAGCCTAAACTCTTTCCCCTGTGAGAAAGTCCCTCTTTTTTCTATAAGACATCGTCACCTCCACCCTGGCCCTCTCCTCGATGTGGTTGAGCCACACTCGTTGTGCTCCTAGATGGCCTAGCTCTAGCTTACACTCTTGCCTCTGTAGATGCTCCCAATATCATAGTATTTCACATAGTAACTTGTGGATCACGATCCCCTCATAATACTTAGCACTCTATTCTTATGGATGTTTATTGATCCATATAAATCATGATCAGGAGGTGTCATCTCTCCTCCTCCATGTGATGTTGTCCAGTGTCCACCACCAACAACATCACAAGATAGGATCATGGTAGTTAGATATCTTAAAATGGGTCATGTAAGCCTCCCTCTGCCTACTGGTACCGGTCCCTATCTTGCAGTGACTCTATCCCTCTCCTATGTAACTACGTCCCTCTACAAGATCACAGTGTCTCTCTCAACCCAAATCTGATCTAGCTCCACATGTAATTGTGCCATATCTATGGACTCTCTTCTATCTCGCCTCTTCACCACCTTATAGCTTCCCCTATCCATCTACATCTTCTCCTCCTCCTCATCTCCTCTCTCCCCAATAACTCTAAGCTTCCCAAGATGTGGTCAATGCTAATCAACGAATTCCACTCCAACTCCTACATCATCATCATCATCCCAAGATCGCTACTACCTCCTCCAATGGATCTTCCATCTCAGGAACTTGAAAAAATACCTATGAATCTCCTCTCTTCTATATGAGATAGGATCCCTAGGTAACATCTGCATGACATCCAAATATCATGCCATACTCTATCAAACTTAACAACCTCTGATCATCTCTTGGCCACGTCTACCCTGCATCCACCTCATCCTCCACATACCAACTAATCTCTACATCTTCCCCATGCCATGTAGAGAAAAATCTATATGTAACCACCATTTTGATCTGATCCACATTAAGCTCTGCAAACCTATACACATACTAATCCACACGCCTTGTCTCCTCTCTCTCTCCATGATCCTGATCTAGGCTCTCCATCTCAAAAACTCCACTGCAAGCTCTATGTGGTCTCCCTGTGACCCATGATTATACCTTAGGTGGCCTGAATAAGTACAATATGTTCATGGGCATAGTAATGTATCAGGAAGCCTACATCCAATCCTATGATCTCCTCCCTTACTATCTACATGGCTATATAAAGGTACACATGTGCTAGAAATGAAGTTCTAAAATAAACGCATCATCTGATGTTCTACAATATCTACTACAACACCTGTTAAAGCCCATAAAAACATGTCTCCTCCTTATTCAGGAAATGCATAACATAAAACCACCATCATAACAAGACAAATCAATCAGCTCTATGGTATCCCAGCCTCATACCTCAACTCATATGAAAATTCCCCTAAAGAGAATCTAATATGGGGAGGATCGAATCCAAAAATATATGCCATTACTGTTAGTTTGTTGTGAGCTGTGATGGGGACTATCTATTCTAACTGAATAGGCATTATCAAGATGTGATACACATCCTCCTGGGTGATCGTCATCTCACCCATCCTAAACCATAAAGTTCATGTCTTGTTTCCCACCTTTTTTTCTTGTTTTCATTTATGACCATGTGTTTTCCTAGTCATTTTTTTTCATGGAAGTGTTGAGTATAAGGATTCAAATAGTGTTGGGTTCATGATACTCCATGTTGAGTCAAATTGATGCCTTTTTGGTGCATGTGAGTCTTTATGGTGAAAATTTAAGTAGTGAATACTTGGGGCATGTGTATAACAAGTAAATGAACTCATTCTATTTCTCAGAAAGTCAAGAAACAATTTTTGGAGCAAAATGTCAGCTCTAACCAAAACTTCCTTTGAGTCACTCAATTGTTCCTGCATGCAAATGGGATGGAATAGACCAATATATATATATATATATATATATATATATATAAAGAAAATAATGGGATATGATGAATAAAGTTTTCTTTTTGCTTCATGCAAAATTTTGGGTCCTTAGGAGGTCATTTGAGCAAGTTACTCAGGTTTTTTCAAAACTGGTTTCTTCCGAAGCTCATTTGAAGCTGCATGGATTCTTAGGTGTCAAAAAAAGATATGAAGGAGTGCTTAGATAAGTCATAAAATATTTTTTTGTAGTAAAGTTTCCTAGAATTCCAGTGTAATTTAAAAAAAAAACAATTGGACATGTTTCAAGAAATTTATGAGCATTTTTAAAACATGCAATTTCTCCTTCTTGACATGTGTCTTGAGCTTACAAGGGAAAGTTGAGTTGATTTTTCATTTAATAAATATTTTGAGATCTGATTTTTTTTAGGAATATCTAAGCATCTCTTCATGCTCTGATTATTACCAACAAAATTTTACAAGGTGAGTTTCTCAGGTGAATCCTTCAGTTTTCATGGAATGGCAAGTTTTTCTCTCTCAAGTTTGACTAGCCTTGCACAAGATCCCAATAGTAGTGAAATTGTTACAATAAGTGAACATAATCTCTCCATAGGTCATTTTCAAGGTGCTTGATCAATTAAGGTTAGTGTCAGGTGAATGCCAAGATGTAATTTCAACTCCATTATGATGTCATGGAGAATGAGTCAAGAAACACTATCCTAATCCTTCAAGGAGTCAATTCCTTGAGGAGTTACTCTATTCAATTTATTTCTCTTAATAATCATTTACATCATGTACAGAGACTAGAGAAAATCTATACATCACTAATATTATTTTTTTGGGAAAAAATATGAATTGTTTGACATTCTTACTTGTTGATAGGGGTCTTTGAAAGCATGTTCTGAGAGAAACTATGGGAAACCAATAAAAATGATGATTCAATGTGGTATATGTGATTTTAGGTGGTATAAAACATTCATGGAAGGTATTAACATGCTCCAAATTCATTCAAAATTCTTAAAAATTGATATACCAAGTTGAAATGGTTCTTAAAGAAAGTTCAATTACTCTTTATTAGTTTGTGCACTATCTTATCTTGTTTCTAGGAAAATCTGGAGGTGTTTTACATCAAATGAATGGTTGGAAAAGTTGTGGGACTCTCTCACAACTCCACAGAAACTATTTTTTTTTTAATTTAATTCACTCTTGAGCAATAAATTAGTTTCTTTGTGCTTTCAGGCTCTACACTAGTTGTAATCTTGATCTAGGGTTTCCTCAAACATCTTTTGATCAAATATACAAATGTAGGCAACCAAATTTCTCAAAACGTGGAACAAACCTCTATGTGAGGAACATGAAGTAAATGAAAAAATATTTTTTGGTTTCTTAGATTATGCAGAGAGAATTGTGTGGCAGAAATTTGAAAAACTGTGCAGAGGTTTCCTTTGGCTGTGAAAACAAGTTTCAAGTGATATTTCTCATCATTTCTTGCAAAGTAAGATTTTTAATGCTTTTTTCAAGCTCCAAAAGGTTGATAAAAATATTAAAAACCTTTTACATTGATTAAACATGCTCTAAATCAAAATTAATCTCTCACAGTCAAATGTGTACTCATTCAACTATATAGATGAAATGTCAAGATTTTAAGTAAAAATCTAGAAGTGGTTGTTTATATCAAACCTGTAAAGTTTCATACATTTCAATGAAGGTAAAATAAATTTTAACAAAGTGGAAAGAATGTCATGAAGGAAACAATAGTATGCACTATCAGGAATACTAGTAGAATCAGTTCAAACCTAAGGTATTTCACAATGTATAGTTGAATCAAGTGTTTAAATTTCTACATGAGCTTCAGAGATTCTTGAAGAAAATAGTAAGGTTATTTTTCTTGTTTAAATACTCATAATAGTGTTGAATTGAATGCTTAACCTATCTCATCTTAGTCTGAAGTCCAAAAAATTGTCAATTCTTGTAATGAGTCTTCTGATTTGTACCTAATGGAGAACATGTTGAGCAAATTAAAGAATCAAAATCATGCCTTATACCTCTCAAAACAAAGGAGAATATAAAAACACACAGATTTTTCTTATTCATTCAAGGTCAGTGTCTTTTAAGTTGTCAATGGCACATGAAGGGACAAGTTTTTTTTATTATTATTGGCAAATAGTTTTTTGAAAAGGACTATACCCTTGAGTACAAAAGATGGCCTAGGAGCCAGAATAGGAATGAAAACCAGAGAGAAAAGGATCAGAATCCAAATGTGACAATGAAGCCCAAAGTAGCCAAAAAATAGCTACCCAAACAAGACAAAACAACAAAAACACTGCAAAAAAGTAGTAGAGAGACCGCAAAAAAATAACATAAAAATAGACAAGAACAACTAAAGCATCTACAACTACTTTTTGGTAGCTTCGTCTATGCTGGTCTTGATATTCTTCCAGGAATGGAACATACCCAAAGTAGTCATGTGGGTAGCGTCAGTCTTATCTAGCTGATCAATGGTCCTTTTTCTTTCCTTATCATTGCCCCAAAGTGTTGCCGGAACTCCGCTGAGGTTGGAGACACTTTTGACATGTTGCTCAATGAACTCCTCAATCACCCTAAAGATGGCCATATTGTAATCATGAAGAGTTTTGGCCTTCCCTAAATGGGAGTCTAAGGAGTTCAGCTTCTTGTAGATATCATCAATATGGCTATTATCAATTTCCACCTCCTCCTCCTTCTTCCTCTTACCTTTCTGTTTTGCCAAGTTCTTAATCTCATCCTTCAACAGTTTCATATCAGCGTCTAAGGCTTCCAGCCTTTTTGAAGAGCTTTCCATATGCACATCCCGGGGACTAGCACTGCTAATATTCAGTAGGTCATGTGCAATTTAAATTTCATGAGGACCCTTCCCCACAGCAAGAGTCTCAAGGTTAAGCTTTCTAGAAGCCCTGGTAACCAGTCTGGCCGAGGTGGAGGTGAAGTTGGGGGCAGGAGTAGTAGTAGGGGGAATGGAAGAAGAAGCCTGGACGGCTGGCAGGGGGGTGACAATAGCGGTGGCAGGGGCAGAGAATGGAGAAATGGGGCTAGCAGCAGTAGAACCCGGCAGAGAGGGAACTGAGCTAGGAGAGGATGGGAGACCAGGATACTTAAGAAGACAACATTTATGTAGCAGAAAAATAAGCCCCTGGTGTAAAGGAACCGCCCGGGTATGCTTTTGAAACTCCAAAATGGAGCGCTCAAGAGAGTTCAGCAAGTAATGGGGGAAACAAACCATGTGATTCCTACGAAAGTGGTTAAGAAAGATAAGGTGCTTAGCAGGTACAGTGACAAACATTCCTTCCAAGGAAATGAACCGTATCATCATGTGAGTAACCTCATCATAAGGTGGAGGGATCAAGCTAACAAGCATGCCCGCTGTAACATAGATCAGCTTCTCATATTCCTCCACAAATCTCCTCTCTTCAACATCTCTGTCGACCCTTTTGTTAAAAAAATGGTAGCCCTCCAAGCCAAGGCCGATCACTTCAGCAATAAGTTCCTCATTGACCAAGATCTTCTGCCCCCCATATTCCACATTCTGCTCCTTCCAATCCTTCACAAAATGCACTGAGATGCTTTGATCATGCCCTTGAACCTTCTCCATGAAGTTGGTGATGCCACCCTTGCTGAGTATGCTCCAAAGATCAATATTATCCTTCCAGTCCGGGTCCGCACTAGGCTCAATTTGGCAAGGGGGACCCCCCATCTTCACTGTGCTTAACTTTTTGCAACAAATTCCCAAATCCTTGTGAGCGCTGAAGCCAGTCTGCTTTTTACTGTTGTAATCCACACAATGTTGGAAATGAGAGCCGTTGCTTTTCCCACGAATGGCTGTGTGTCTACTGATCTGAGCCTGCGGAAAATTGTATGTGGGAATAACAACCTTTTTATTAGCCCGCTACCTGTCATCAATCAGATTACTACTGTCTTCAGTTTTCATGGAGCCTTGTATCCAACTTTTAGCAGACGCAGTGCAGCCCGCATACACAATTTTCAAATCAATGTAACTCCACTTGGAATTCCGCATATACTTCACACTATCTTGAATATTTGACATGATTTACATAATCATATTTTTTAAGTCAACATGTGTGGGAGTATTATTGATGCTGATCCACACCCAATAATCATAACTCAGCTTAAGATATTGCGTGCGTATAGAAATCTGCATGAATGCTGTTTTGAAGCTGGTTAGGGATGCTATTATTATCACAAACAATGTGGTTAACATTAATGCCATAATTAGCCAGCGTATCTGCCAATTTATTACCCTCTCGATAAGTATGCATGATCCTGATGTTATTGAATGTTTGAAAAATACTTATGGACTCTGAGATAAAATCCTTGATGCTCCAACTTGGAGTTGAGCACTGTTTAAGGAGATTAATGATATTCAGGGAGTCCCCTTCAATAATGAGGTTATGGATATTTTGAGTCTGGGCAATTCTCAGGCCATATAGAGCAGATAATGCTTTGGCAAAATGATTAGTTTGAATTCCCATTTTCCCAGATAATGCTTCGGCAAAATGAAGGGACAAGTTGCCAAAGCATAGAGTATGATCTAAAATAAGTGGAAGTTGAAGAGTTTCTTAAAACCACTACTGAATGGCTTGTGTCAAGAGTTAATGGGTAGTTGTAAATTCTTAGATATGAGGATGAAAAGTGTCTAATACAAGAAAAAATGAAATGTTTTAAAGAGGCATAGGAATTTGACATGAAATGGTTGTTGAGAGAGAGACTACGACAGGTATGATAAAGAGAAAAATAGGACAGTGAGCTAATAAACCAAATTACTAAGAGGGTGATAAAAATATATACATTGATATGGAGGGAAAATAGTGACATAAAAGGATCATGAAGAGTTGAGAGAAATGAGAGTAGGTTAATGAAAAAATTAATTGTGAAAGAAAATCCAAAATCAAAGTTATGCATTATTATGAAACATGTGAATTAGAAATTGTTGAATGAAGTTCTTAAGTAAAGTGTCCATGATATGTTGATGGAGAAAAATAGATACTAAATGGTCATTTGATTGCAAATACTATCTAAGTGGGTGCTTGTACTGAAGAAGTAGGTGCTTCTTGTACAAATTCAGCTTAGTAGGTGTTTGGATTTGGAATTTTATGCTTTAGTGATCAATTGGGTGTTTGATCAGTTGTAAATTAGTGTTTAGAATTGGTGTTCTAAATAAAGAGGCTGGCTTCAAAGTGGTTTTTTCCCTTCTTGGGTTTCCGACTATAAACTTATGTCACTCTCATTTGTGTTGTGTATTTCAAGTTCTTCTTGTGCTCTTAGTCTAATACTAGTTTAATTTAAGTGAGATATAAATTTTGAAAAAATCTAAATTGTGTTAAGAACTTATTAACGCCCCCTCTTAGTGCTTGTGATATCTAACAATTGGTATTAGATCAGGGCCTTCAGTGAAATTTTAACAACTTCAAGGTGATCCTCTCTTCACAAGAATGGAAAGCAATCGAGCATAAGGTGGAATATCAGTGTCAAGATCACCCCTATTCACAGGTACAAATTATGCACTCTGGAGAATCAAAATGAAGACCTACCTTATGTCCATTGGGTTTGACATGTGGGAGAGTGTGAAAAATGGATATAATCATCTAACCACTCCAATTACCTTTATAGAAGACAAGACTGAGTATGAGAGTGATTTAAGGGATGTGAATGAAATTTTATGTGGACTAAATGAAACTAAATTTGTGAAGGTAATGCACTGCACTATAGCTAAGGATATTTTGACCAAGCTTTAAATCATCTATGATGGTGATGAAAAATTCAAACTAGAAAAATTACAGACCTATAGATCCCAATTTTAAAGTTTGAAGATGAAAGAGGATGAGAGAATTACTTCATACATGCAGAGATTTGTTGAGGTTATTAATATGATTAGAGTCCTAGGTGAGAAGAAAGAAGATACCATCATAATTCAAAAATTCCTAAGATCACTAACCTCCAAATATAATGTAAAAGTTTCATCCATTGAGGAATAAAAATACATGAAGATGTTAACCCTGGATGAACTACAACGCATTCTATCAGCCTATGAAATGAGTACAATTGGAACCAAATCAGCCAAGAAAGAAGTTTCCTTCAAATCCAAGAAAGAGATTCATTCCAAGAAAGGGAAAGATGAATCATATTTGGAGAATGAAGAAGATGCCAAAAATATTGAAGCTTTGTTAGTGAGAACATTGGGAAGAGGCAAAGGCAAATATAAAGGTAAGCTTCTTTTCAAATATTTGGATTGTGGTAAAGTAAGACAATTTTCTACAAAATGTCCAAAAACAACAAGTAGTTTGAGTTTGAATGTGAAGAATAAGATCATAAACATGGCAAAAAAAATGGACTATAATAATAAGGGCAGCAAGAAGAAGTATTTCAAGAATAAGAGAAACTTCTATTCTATAGAAAATTAAAGTGACTCAGTATCAAGTGATTCAAGCAGCTCAAAGAGTGAGAGTGATGGAGATAAAAGTGAAACCTTATTTATGGCTATGGAAATTTCTAATGAATGCAACAATAAGGGAAGAATATGGTCAGCTATGAATATTTAGATGAAGAAGAGGCAAAAGTAAATTTAGAGGCTGAATTGATAAGTGCTCTTGAATAAATTCACATTTACAGAAGAAATAACCAAAAGAGCTAAAATGAATCATAAAGGATTATGAAGAGAAAATCCACATTCTTGAAAATAACTGAAGCCAAAAAGAAGAGAAAGAAATGAATGAACTCAAGGAGCTTTAAAATCAGCTGGAAAATATTTCTCAATCCTACAAAGCAAAGGAAGAAGAATGTCAAAGATTGAAATCAGATTTAGAACTGCACAAGGCTAAATTAGAATAGGAAAATAATAAACTCAAGATGTATGAGAAGCTAGAAAATGATCTCAAATTTACTAACAAACATTCTAAGAACTCAAAGGGATATAAGTGACAAAATAGATATTGGCTTCAAGGAAGAGAATAAGGAAAATGAACCATCAAAGAAGAAAGAAGAAAAATCTACATCAAGCATCCCATACACCATCAACAAGGAGGCCATAAAATATTCTCAAATAAGGAAAACCCCTCCAAGAATCACATATGCTATAAGGTACTCTCATTCCTTCTATGGTTATTGTTTTTCTTGTAATATGTTTGGCCACAAAGCTGAGAAATGTAGAAGAAATGCTAGAGGAAATAGAAGAAAATTTAACCTGCAGCATACAAGAATAAGCTACAAACCAGTATGCTACAAATGTCAAAAGGATGGTCACATAACAAGAATTTACCACTCACAAACACCCAAAAAAATCATGTGGATATATTTTTTGAAAGATAGATCAAACAAGAAAGATGAAGATGGTATGATAACTCAAACTTCTTTTCATGTGCAAGATGAAGGGATGATTTGGTATTTGGATAGTGGTTCCTCTAATCATATGAAAGGTGAAAAAAATAATTCCATTTCCTTGTCAAATAATGCATCAAGATCTATTAGATTCAGTGATAATAATTCAAAAAATATTTTGGGTAAGGGAACACTTAGTCTTGACAATGGAAAAATAGTTACAGAAAATGTGCTATATGTTGAAGGACTCAAACTTAACTTGTTAAGTGTTATCCAAATGTGCAAAAAATGATATAATATAAATTTTAATGATAAAGGGTGTAAAATCATTAATGGAAAAATAGGAAAGAGAGTTGGAAAAGCAAAAAGGACAAAAAATAACATGTATGTGCTCAAAGAGGTAAACAAAGAAAAGTTCTTTACAAGAAAACTCTATGACAGCTGGTTATGGCACAAGAGATTAGGAAATATCAGTTTTGAAAATATTGTGAAATTGAGTGCTAAAGAGTCAGTTAAAAACATACCATTTTTTTCGAAACCAGTAGATTCTATGTGCAATGCCTGTTTACATGAAAAAAAAAAACAAGAAAGAAATTAAAATAAAAAGAGTATTCAACTACTTAACCTTTAGATATGATTCGTACAGACTTATATGTGGGCCTACAAGAACTGAAAATATGTAAGGAGACGAGTACTTCATGCTTCTAATTTATGATTTTACCAAGATGACATGGGTAGCTTTCCTAAAACATAAATCAGATGCCTTGGATAGGTTCAAACGGCTTGAAAGTACTTGTGGAAAATGAGAATATCACAAAAATAAAAATGCTTAAGATTAGACAAGGGGTGGAGAATTTTGGTCTAATTAATTTGATGACTATTTCAAAGAACATGGAATCCAAAGGAAATTCTTAGCTGCTATAACACCACAACAAAATGGTGTGGTTGAAAGAAATAAAAGACTGTGAAAGAACATGAGGACTATGTTGAATGAATATAGATGATAGCTAGGAGTGAATTTGCACAAATGTTGGGTATTCTTCAAGTAAGAGTAAATAGTACCCAACCTATGGAAAGGGATGCTAGCCACTGCGAAGCACATAAGAGACTATATCAAGAGAGATGAAGACATTTTTAAAAGTACCAAGTGTGATGCATATTATATTCATCAGTTAGTGCAAGCTTATATATGCAATTACTTAGAAGCTTCAGAAATCATCGTCATAGAGAAATAGCCATGAAAATAAAAAATGCATCCTAATACCATCCATGAAGATGATGCACATGCATTGAAAATCAAGATGATGATGATGAAATAAGAAGCACATATGAAGAGATAGAATAAGTGGAAGAAGAAGAAGAAAGGCATGACACCAAGACACCTTCAAGGCAAGTTAGAAGAGATCATCTAGCAGATCTGATTATAGGGAGTAAAGAAGGTGGTGTGCTCAAAAGAAGAAAGATAAGAAGTCAGAAAAACAATGAAGACACAACCCTCTTATCTATGATAGAACCCAAGAATGTGAAAGAATCATGTAATGAAAAACATTGGATAGATGCAATGAATGAATAACTTGACCAAATTGAGATAAGAATGAAACATGGGAGCTTTTTCCTAGGCCAAAATACAAGAATGTCTTAAGAACAAAATGGGTGTTCAAGAATAAAATGAATGAAAATGGTGAAGTGAAAAGAAATAAAGAAAGACTTGTGTGTAAAGGATATACACAAATGGAAGGGGTTGATTTTGATGAAACTTCTACACCAATGGCAAGAAAGGAAGCAATTAGATTGTTCTTGGCATATGTTGCTCATAAGAAAAACATAATTTTTCAAATGGATGTTAAATTTACTTTCCTAAATGGAAACTTAAATGAGGAGGTGTATATTGAGAAACCTGAAGGATTCTCTTTAACATGTGATAAAGACTATGTATGCAAGTTGAAAAAGGCCTTGTATTGGCTCAAACAAGCTCCTAGAGCTTGGTATAGTAGGCTGGATGCTTATCTTATTGAGCAAGGTTTCAGAAAGGGAGTGGCAAATAGTAATCTTTACATCAAGGAAGAAGAAGACAAGCTGCTAATTGTCATAGTTTATGTTGATGACATCATTTTTGGAGGGATCATAAAAGATGACTCATGAATTTTCTGATGTGATGAGTAAAGGATTTTAAAATGTTTATGCTTGGTGATCTTTCATACTTTCTAGGCCTTTAAATAAACCAATTAGATCAAGGCATCTTCATATCTCAAGCTAAATACATTAAATAAATTCTCAAAAGGTTTGAAATGGAAGATTTCATACCTAGAGGCACGCCAATAGAGGTGGGATGCAAGTTGAGAAAATAATATGACTCACCTAAAGTAGAACAAAACACTGTATAGATCTATGATAGGAACTTCTCTATTCCACTACATCAAGGTCTAATATTATGCAAGCTTATGGTTTTAGCAGGAATATTTCAAGAGAATCCATTAGAAACACATCTCAAGGAAGTCAAAAGGATACTTAGATATCTAATCAAAACTCTAGAGTATTATCTTTGGTATCCTATAAGCAAAGACTTCAATATAAGAGCATACATTGATGCAGATTGGGATTAAAATATTGATAACGTGAAGAGCATAAGTGGTGGAGCCTTATTTGTTGGAAATTTTATAGTTTCATGGTTGAGCAATAATTAATATTTAGTGGCATTATCTACTTGTGAAGCAGAGTACATAGTTGTTTCCATCTGTTGCACTTAGGTTCTTTGGATGAGGCAAATGTTGGAGGACTACAAGGTAAAATTTTATGAACCAACTCCCTTGCTTTGTGATATCAATAGTGTCATTAGTGTCTCCAAAATATAGTATTTCATTCAAATACTAAGCATATTCCAATTATATTTCATTTCTTCAGGGAAAAAGTGAATTACAAAAAGATTAACCTTGTATATGTGAGCAAAAAAGAAGAAATTGTAGACATTATGAAAAATCCACTTCCAAAGGCAGCATTTGAGCATCTCAACAATGAATTGGGAGTCATTCCTAATCCTACCATTTGTTAAGAGGTCTTGGGAAAACTCAAGTGATCATTTATATTGCAAAATCAGCTCTTGTAATGTGCCAAAAAGAGCTTCAAGAGAGGGGGAGCTAGTCTACTAGCTCATGGTGTTGTTCATGGAATTATTCTTCCCTTAATTTTGTTACATGTGTGTCCTTTTTTAGTTCAGGTATGTTTTCATATCAGTCATTTTCAAATGGTCTTGTGTCATGCATGGTGATTTTTTAGTCTCAATTATGCATAAAGCCTAAGGGGACAATCTATGAGGTATGTCTTTTTCTCTTGTTGTTGCTTTCCATTTATTTTGTTGTCCCAGCTTTTTCATGGATGTCAAAGGGGGAAAATATGTGCCTGAGGAACATGAATATATTTTTGGTTTGTCATTTGGTTTGTCACAATGTCATCAAGTTGTCTTGGTTTGTGTGGGTGTTGACATCAGTGAAAAAGGGGGGGTTTTTTTTCCTACCTTTGTGTCATGTTGTCATTGATGTCTCAGTGTTTTCCCAGTGCATATTTTGTCATGGAAGTGATGTGTTTAGGGAGTCAAAGATTGATGGTTTCTTGTTATTCCATGTTATGTCAAATTGTTTCCTTTTAGGTGCATCAAAGTCCATGTGAATATGTTAGTACATGCTATGTCATTGATGCCTTTCTTGGTGTATGTGTGTCATGTTGAGTCTAATTCTCTATGGTGTAAATTGATAGTAGTCAAAACTTTTGGAGCATGTGTATAAAAATAAAATGAACTCATTATATGGCTCAAAAAGTCAAGAAACAAGTTTATGAACAAAATGTCACCTCTAGCCAAAACTTCCTTTGAGACACTCAATTGTTCTTGCATGCAAATGAGATGGTCTAGACCAATCCAGGTATATTTTTGTCAAACAAATAATGGGAGATGATGAAGGAAGTTTTATTTTTTATGCATGTAAAATTTTAGGTCCTCGAAAGGTCATTTGAGCAAGTTATTCAAGTTTTTACAAAACATGTTTCTTAGGAAGTTCATTTGGAGCTGCCTAGCTTCTTAGGTGTCAAAAAAAATATGAAGGAATGATAAGATAAGTCATAAGAGACTTTTTTCTATTAAATTTTATTATAATTCCAGTGCAAAAATAATTTTTCTAAAAGGAAGTTTATTTGAGAAGTTATCATCATTCTTCTGAGCATGATTTTCTAGTGTCAAAACAAAGCTCTGATTTGATATGAGCAAAAAGGTGATATTGGTCTCAAATTTCTTGTTTGATCACTTATAAATATTTTAGAAATGAATTTATGATGTTTCCAAAGCCTCATATGGTGTTTGAATAGGTTAAAATCTTTGATGAAGCCTGTAAGCTCACTGCATATAGTCTGAAGATTCAACTGGTCTCCACTGGATCCACGTTCATTTGGAGTTTGAATGATGCTCTTGGTATAGACTTGCATAAGACTCTCTTTAGGAACTAAAAGAAATGTATTACAATAAGGGCTCCAAAATGGTCTACTACAAAAAATCATTATGATGCTTGATCAACTGATGTGGATTATAATTAAAGGTCAAGGTTTGAAGTCATCCTCTCTATGTTTTCCTGGAGAGTGAAGTCAAGAAATCTTTCCAAAATCCCTCCGGGCATGTCATCTGTTATGAGTGTTTCACTTGAACTTGATGCAAATGCTTGATCTATAAATTTCATAATGGAGGTTTCAGATATGCATATAGAATGTGATACTCATACTTCTTGATATTTATGGAGCTGGTGGGAAAAATAATGAAGTTGGTGTTCTCATTGCTTGTTGATAGGGGTCTTTGGAAGTAATTTTTAAAGCAATTATGTAGATCAATAAAAAGGGATAATTCAGTGACGTTAATTTTATCTCAAATGATTGAGATCACCCATAGAAGGTGTTTAATCTCTTCAATTTACTCTGTCATAGACCTGTCAAGTGGTGATCAAACTAAAGATTAAGAGCATCCTCCTTCTTCCTAACATACCACCGAACGCTTGCTTCTGACTAGTATGGTATCACTGTCCAAATCTATGACTTCTTGGAAGCATATTGAAGAGGTATCCAGGGTATGATATATTAGCATGAAGAAGGTGCCAAATGATTTCTACAAGGCTACAGAAGAACTTGTATTTTTCAAATTTAATTGGATGTTTTGAAGGAAGATATCAATTTTTTAAAGGTTCTCGGGTCTTTACAGTTGTCTCATAACCTTGAAACTAGGGTTTCTCCAGAAATATTTTCTCGAAACACAAAATCTATCCAGCAAAATCTCTCAAAACTTGGAAAAATCCTATGTGGGAGGAACACAAAGCAAATGTAAAAAGTTTTTTTTGTTTTTTTGAGTATGCAGAGATAATTTTGTAACATAAATTTTATAAAATCATGTACAGTTCTCCTTTGGCTATGAAAATAGGTTTAAAATGAGATTTCTCACCATTTATTGTAAATTAAGTTTGTTTCAATCTTAAAAAGGTTGAAAAAATAATTGAAAACATTCTGCAATGATTAAACATGCTCTAAATCAAAGTGAAGCTCTCACAATCAACTTTGTACTCCTTCAATTGTACAGATGAAATGTCAAGTTTTTAAGTAAAAATCTAGTAGAAGTTGTTTATCTCAAACCTACAAAGTGTAATACATCTTAATGAAGGTCAAGGAAAGTTTAACATAGTGGAAAACATGTTATGAAGGAAAATACAATATGCACTATCATGAATACTAGCAGAATCATTTCAAACCTAAGGTATTTCACAATGTGTAGTTGAATGAGGTGTTCAAATTTCTACCGAAGCTTGAGAGATTCTTGAAGAACATAGTGAGGTTTTTTTTTTAAATTTTTAAGACTCATAAATTTTTTAAATCAAATTCTTAACCTATCTCATCTCAGTTTGAAGTCCAGAAAACTGTCAATTCTTGTAGTGATTCTTCATGTTTGTACCTAATGGAGAACATGTTGAGCCAATTAAAGAATCAAACGCATGCCTTATGCCTCTCAAATCAAATTAGAAGATCAAAAAACAAAGGTTTGTATTATTCATTCAAGGCCAATGTATTTTAAGTTGTCAATTTCACATGAAGGGAAAAGTTACCAAAGCTTAGAGTATGATCTAAAAGAAGTATAAGTTGAAGAGTTTCTTGAAACCGCTACTGAATGGATCGAGTCAAGAGTAAATGGGTAGTTTTATAGTCTTAGATATGAGAATGAAAAGTTTATAATACAAGAAAAAATGAAATGTGTTATAGAGGCATATGAAGCTAACATGAAATGGTTGTTGAGAGAGAGACTAAGGCAGGTGTGATGAAGAGAAAAATAGGATAGTGAGCTAAGAAACCATATTACTAAGAGGATGAAAAAAAAATATAGAGTGATATATAGAGAAAATAGTGACATAAAAGGATCATGAAGAGTTGAGATAAGGTGAATGAAAAATTAATTGTGAAAGAGAAGCCAAAATTAGAGTTATGCATTCTTGTAAAATAGGTGAATTGTAAATTGTTGAATGAAGTGTTTTAGTAAAGTGTCTGTGATCTGTTGATAGAGAAAAATGATACTAAATGGTCATTTGATTGCAAATACTATCTTATTGGATGCTTGGAATAAATAATTAGGTGCTTCTTGTACAAATTCATTTAAGTAGGTGCTTAGCATTGGAATTTTGTGCTCTATTGATCAAGTGGGTGCTTCATCAGTTGTAAATCAGTGTGTAGACACCCAAAATTGGGTCACAAACCTCTCAACCCCCTTCGATTAATTAATTCAATACTACCCCCTACACCATGCCCACTTGCACACATTTAATTTAATTTAATTACTAGAATTAAATTAATTATCCTCCTCACCTAGCCACCTCACCTATCCACCTCCTCTAACCACCTAAGATTTATTCTAACCCTAAAAGTAATTACTAACAACTTCCTCCAACAAATTCATCCATGATTTAGCAAGGAATAACACTCCTAAAACAAAACCTTTGACCTACGCTCAAATTAGGAGGGGAACCCCTATTTTTATAAAACAGGGCCTTTTCTCCCTAACCGATGTTGTTTTATCCTTGGCCGGCACCAATCACCTGACCATTGTCAGTCACCTTAAATACAAAACTACATCTCTTCACCCAGGTTGGATCTTCAGTTTTTTTGAGTTCTTTTATAGGATTTTGCATTCACATATCTCTACATTCAAGTGACGATTTAGAAAGCACCAGATCACCTACACCCTCTTCTAGCATCTAATATCCAAAATCCACTTACATGGGAAGTTCTGGATCCAAAATTCCATGGCACTGGAGCACGGTTCAACTCTCTGCATACATCCAGCCATTCACTCAACTCTTACTAGCATTCATATCTCAGTAAGTATTTATGTACCCTATTATTCATCTTCATTTACTTGGTTGTAGATCTATTATTATTATTTCTATTTATTTCCTCTCTGTTAAGAATACTTCACGTTCCCCATCTACCCAATATACCACCAACCCACCATCCTACCCACTTAATCACCTCTATCACCTTTACTGTGTCTTCTCAAAAATACCACTAACTTACCTAAGCCTTCCCAACTCTCTGTGTAATAAAAAAGAGATCCAAACCCCCACATTTTAACCTCCTAAGCCTAATTTCCTCTATCAGAATTGATTGCCCAACCGACGTCGGTCATTACCAGGTACCCGCATTATTCACCTAATTGATACCAGTCTCTATGATTGGTAAAATATTCCAAACCAACAAGCAAAAAATTTCTTCCCAATTACCCAAAATCTCATCAAATATTTCCCATACCTCATTTATAGCCTCTGTGTTAGATCTGTAAGCCTATACCAACCTACCAGCCCTCCAAATTTAATCATAACTTATATGTTAGATTAGATTTTCTTATTTTTTATATGAAATGCCTAAATTATATTAACTACAGTAGGATTTATTTTTTGTATGTTCTTTCCTTGCATTAAATTGTTAAAAATGCATGCATTGATAGCCTCTCTAGGTAGTATTAAACTTCCTGGATCTAACACACGCTAGGAAGTCCACTACCACATACTGTTTAACTCTCTCTTGTGGTCTTGTGTTCTATTACAGGTAGTCCTTCCCAATAAAAAATGAGTTCTCTAGAATCGGTCTGGTCTCATACAACATTCACACACCTTCTTCTATTATCACAGGTATTCCTCATACCTTACCTTACCTCTTATCTATTTCTTAAGCATACATTTGTAGTGAAACACAATGTTTATAATTGGTGCTCTAAATAAAGAGGCTAGTTTCAAAGTGGGTTTTTTCCTTCTTAGATTTCCCACTATAAAATTTGTGTCTTGCTCTTTTGTGTTTTCTTGATTGAAGTTGTTCTTGTGCTCATAATCTATATACTTATTCAAATTAAGAAAAATAGAAAGTTTGAAAAGACCTTAATTGTTCTAAGCATTGATTCACCCCCCTTTCAGTGCTTTTGATATCTAACATGTATGCATGTCCCATCTCTCAACCAAATATATCATCAACCCCACATCCCATGGGACCCTCTGATAATACCAAAATCCTCCTAACCCCATGGTTGTCAATTGATCCCACTCACTATCACTCACATCTCCTCTCATCTACTTATATAGATTTGAGACTCGATCTCTTAGATATAAAGTCTACCTATCCTGCAATCATTCAAACATCATGCAACATTAGTATTCCCATCATCATATCATCTATCTATCAAAATTAATTAATCTAGCTCTAGTCAATAGCTCAGGTTGATGTGTGGAGGGGTTGATCAACACTCCTTTGGGACAAGTAAATAGAGACCCTTTCGAGTCACTTCCAACATCCCTTGGCATCATTGTTTTTTCTAAAAAATGCAAAAAATAAAATAAAACATAAAATAAATTAAAACACAAGTGTGGTTTTGTTACTCACCATCCTATGCACCCTCTGACATTTCGTGGCTACTCCTATGACCTACATCTCTCAATATTATTTTTTAGCTCTCTTCTCTCGATCGTCAATTACACGTGTGAAAATGATCATCATCGGATAACCCTCGGGCTTATATAGCCACTAACACCAAGTCCCCATCGACCCCCTTGGGTCACCTTCGATTGCCCTTAGTTACCGTCGACTCACCTTGGCAGCCCTTATTTTGGTTTTCCCTGCTCCGATTGTGTGTCCTTTGTTAAGGAATCATATATTTAATCATGTTTTCTCTCAAAGTCCACCTTTGTGGCCATATTTAATCCCCCTTGAGGAATTTTATTTCATCACTTTTTATTTTTTTCATTTCATACCATGATTTGTTCCCTTTTGCAAGAGCACCATTACTTCTTTCCTTCATCCTTTGTTGACTGCATACCTTTTTTAAAGGGATTACATCATCATATGAAGGATTTTGCATTATTTTCCACATTTGGTTGTCACATAGTTTGATTTCTTCATATGGCACATTGGTCCTCTATAGTTCGCATCTATTTGATAGGATTCCTATTGGATTCCCTCCATTTTGTAGTGAGTTTCACCCACTCATTGGTCCATAGACCATTGCCTCCATTTCCATTGAGACCATCCTTGTGTGCCCTACCTGACATGTTATTGAAATCACCATCCATAGGTTCTATTATTATTTAAATCATTCTTGTCTAAGGGAATTTTTCCTCGCCTTATCATTTTACATATCTTTCTTCTCCCTCCCACCGTTCAACATCTAGATCTTTAAAAATTGTCATCGATTCCCCTTTTCATTATCGATCCCTTGTTTTAGGGGGAGCTCATCATTGATCATACGCTATTCTTCATCCTAATATTTATCTCTAATTATCTTTGTGTCAAGGCTTTCCCAATGCAAACCACATGATAAAAAGGGGGAAAATGTAGACACCAAAATTTGCTATAGATACACTTGATTTCTCTACATGTGCATCTTTCACCATGGTCCTATCTAGACCCATTTTAATTTAATTCATTTCTTTTATTTAAATTTCCCATCTATTATCCTAAAAATTTTAATTTGTAAATAATCTTCATTAATTACCTTAATTAATCTCCATTAGATAATTTTCTTTAATTATCTTTATTTTTTTAGGATTCTTTTATACCTTAACCACCTAAATTCACACCCCATATGCTTTTTCTAGCTTTTATCTAACCCAGATTTATCTTCTACCTACTGATGAAAATTCCCTATGAAACCCTTACTCGCATGTACATGCTTTAAAACACTTATCCTAATCCATATAATCCTTATATCTCGAATAAATATAATCATTCACCACTCTAAATAATAGTTTCACGCAGTTCAACGGAAATCTAATTAGGTAATTTTCAACCCTATATGACTAATTTCACCCCACTTCAAAAAGGAGACACATCCTATGATCTTTCTTACGTTGTGTGAAAATATTTTCAAATATGATCATCCTTGCAGATTGTGTTAACCCTTTTGGAGTCCTTTAAATCTTGTCTTTCATTCACTTGTGGAGAACTTTGGGAGGCTAGATTTTGATTATATGTTATTTCATGGTATAATATGATATCGTTGTTATTATTTGTTATAATCTAACATCTTATAGGTTCATTTAATGTCTTGGAATTCCATGTCCTTAGCATGTTCTTCCAATCAGTTTACTTGCAAGTTTCCCTCCCATTTATCTCAGCCACCCTCGACTTTATTTTGTATTATCTAAGTCATTTTCACTCTACCTTAGGTGGCACCATCGAACCATATCCTACATCATTATACTTCACTCTTTCTGGATCCCTCTCAATGTATACTTTTATGTCCGTTACTATTTCCAAGTTCTAAAATTTTTCATCCTTGATTCTTTATCACCCCAAATTTTTCTGTTCTATATTCTAGTCGCCACTAACCCATTCTAGTCGCTATCAGCTTGAATTCTTTTTTTCATCCAATATATCTTAATCCATGTTTCCTATGCCATCCTCTCTAGTTTTCTATCTCAGATTTTCAGTTCTTTGCAGGTTATTTCTAATGCTCTCAGGATTTTTTGATCACCTTATTTTCATTTGGATCCATTACATATCAGTATTTCTAGGCTCAATGTCTAGATCTATTTTCTTACGTCACCTTCAACCTTCCCCTCTACAACCTGGGTCACTGTCAACCCAGCCAGGTAATTTTTATATTTTGTTTATATCTACACTTTTCCATCCTTTTTCTAAAATTTTAGATTCTGTTTAGTTTCAGTTTCTGCATGTTAGTCAATTCTTTCATTTATCTTATCATCTTCTATCAAACATAGGGGTTGACATATCTACATAAGGAAGTTAACGCTTCTTGGAACCAACTTCATTAGGAAACCCTCATCTACTATATAATGCATTTTCTCTCTTAGTTATTCTTATTTTATAGGTTTATCCAGTTTGTAACAAGGATATCACTTACTTTGTGCTTGTACATTTACATCCATCATACTTCAAGGTGCCTTAAACCCTTGAATTTTGAATTTATTTAAGTTTCTTTAGTACTAGATCATTAAATTGAACAAGAACAATAAATTGGACCAACACTTAGTAGTCAAAATCTTAGCTACTGCAGTAATTCAAGTGTTACACTACATATCCTTGTTACAAAAATTAAGCCTCATTTAATTTTACTAGGTTATCATACAAGTATGTATATCTAACCAAACCTTGTGGGTGCCCTTTTGTCTCTTAATAGAAAGATAGTGGGATAATTATGTAGTATAGAATGTACCTAGCAAAGTATGAGTGAAATGTGGTATGCCTCATCAGTTTGACCTAACCCTTTTATATTGAAACTTTTTTGCAATGTTTGGGATGGTGTTTCTCTTGTTAAGACACAACTCTATGATCTTTTTATGTTTGGAATGGGTTAAGATAGAATATTTTACCTAGTTAAGTGCTTAAAACTTGTACTAGGGACTTCTCTAGATGACGTGCAATTGATTTAGGAACCTTTTGAGTGTTTTTGGAATGATATTTATAATAATAGGTTGTGAGAATGAAAAGTGAGTTATAAAGTGATAATGATTTGTTTATATGGCCTTTTGTAAGTGAGATATTATAATTAGGTTAACCATAGGGATATGAAACAAACTAAAGAATGTTTTGAGATTGAAATCAGATTTAGTGATTGTGAAGGGGTGTGACCACACATGTTAGGAAATACCATATCCTGCACCCTGACCCTTCCATATGATTTCAGACTAGAGAGAGAGATAGAAAAACTAAAATTTGTGTCTTATATATCATATGTTTTATGTTTCTTTCATTTAATAATGTTCCCAAAATTAATGAAATATTAAAATGTAAATATAAGAAAGTTGTATTATGATTAGATAGATGAGGATATTAGCTTATAAATGTGAGCATTTTTTTAGAAAGGATACATGGTCAAACTTGACACTGTACAAGGAGAAGTTACCAAATTTTAGTGTCTACACTGGTATGTGAGATCTATCCAAATAGCTTGGTAGTGACCTTCAAGTCACCAGACACTATAAAATCCAAGAAACATTCTTAAATATTTGTAGTTACCAAGATCACTTTACATTGCATGAGAAGAACATGTGTAGTTTAAGATGAGGTTTGAAAAAACAAAAAATCAATGAATTAAAGTGAATGAACTAAATAAATAATATGATTAAAAATGAATTTATAAAACAATATGATAAGTAAGTGAATTGATAAACCAATGTGATAAGTAAATGAACTGAATAAACAATGTGATAAAAAATGAATTGAATAAATAATAAACAATTTCTATAAATGAATATAAAGCATTGAAATCCATGCACACAATTGATTAGTAGTTTGGTTGATTTTTTCTTTGACATGTATTTCAATTGCTGCAAAAAGATTAGAAATGTATATAAAAAAAGAGAAACTTCAAGTTAGCACAAAGTTATTAGTTGTGATGCAAAGTAAAAAATCAAGTCAATGTAGAAAATATGCTACTATTAAATCAAATACATGAAAATAAAGAACAAAAATTCCTCTACTATAAGTAGTAATGTAAAACCTACAAAAGAGCATAAATCTCTCTATTGTGCACATATGTAGATCTTGTAAAAAAACTATCATAAGTGGAAATGCCTCAATTATGGACGAAAATGAAAAATAAAAAGCAAAATTATTTCAACACTGCGCAAAGGTATAAATCCAATAGAAAATAATAGTAAGAAATAGAAACATCTCAATTATGAGAGGAATGCTTATTTGACTAAATCTTGACATATTGCAGTAAATCTGGACTCTAGTATTTCAAGTATTGGAAGAAATCCATCTCCATTTTTGCGTATATTGGATTCCATTTTTGGTTATACTCAATTCCATTATTGCTATTATTGGATTCCATTAGTAGCAATATTAGACCCCTCCCCCAGGGGCTCATTTTTCCCCTTCACAAGCATTGCCTCTAAAAAAAAATCCCACCATTTCTATTTCCCCCGTCACTCCGCCCATTCCCATTCACAATACTCCCACTACCAACCCGACCAACTCTTCCAGTATCAGAAATGTCAATACTAATAACCCTGCACCCCACAAAGTGACCCCACCTCCCTCTGGTCGTGTCCTTAGGAGTAACAAGGATATGGAAATGGTTCACAATCTTTTACACATCAGTAATGCAGGGCAGGACAATGCTTCTCAACAAGAGAGGGAAAATATTCTCCTCAAAATGGAAATGTTGGAAAATGAGGTAGAAAGCATTAAGAAAGAGATGTATCAATTAAATAAGCAAAAGGGGAAAATAAAGATGAATGAGGATGAGGGTTGTGGCATAGATCAGATTGAAGAAATATACAAAAAATTGAACTCCCTGGATAATAGACTGGGGAGGTCTAAGGATAAACACGATCACAATATGGCCATCTTCAAAGCTATAAGTTTCTTGAACAACATGTCAAAAGCATCACAATGTTGAGTGGAGTCCCTGAGGATATTTGGGGTGCAGAAAAGGAGAGAAATCAGGTCATCTCGTAGCTAAACGTTAATGATCCAACACATATCACCACTCTGGCACTTTTTACCTCCCTGCAGACGATCAAATCAAGGATTGAAAGGGCCTCGAAGAAATAATACCTCTTGGGTAGGCTGGGGGTGTTCAAGTTGTTGTTTTGTTTCTAATAGTATGTTGATTTTATGTTGTTTAGTTGTAGTTATATCATTGTCTTGCTTTTTATTAGTAGCTTATCTTTTGACTACTGTTGGACTTATTATAATATATGGATTTAGATCCTATTTTGTTGCTTTTTCATGTTGATCTGGTTGTTGAGCCTTTTTTGTAATAGGGTATAGTCCCTTCAAAACTATTTACCTTTAATAAAAAAATATTGGATTCCAATATTGTCATTATTGGACTTATTTGAGTTCCAATTTCACTATTATTGGATTTAAATTTCGTTATTATTGGATTATGATTTCGTTATTATTGTATTCCAATTTCCCTATTATTGGACTCTAATTTTGCTATTATTGGATTCCAATAATTTTATTATTGGATTCCAATTTCACCACTATTAGAATCCAATTTCTAAATCCCGATTTTTGAATTTTAGTTTCGCTATTTTAGGATTTATATTTTATTATTGTTTGATTCCCCCACATAAACATGGTGACTGCCAACTACATAAGCGTAACGTCTGCTAACTTACATGATAAAAGTGCATACTCAGTGAAATAAGCCTAGTGACTTCAAAGTTACATCTGTCTTCCAGCCACTAAGTTACATAAGCCTTGTGGCCGCTAAGTTACATAAATGGATGATAAGCCTAGTGGCCGCTATCTTACATAAGTGTATAGGTTGTTAACTTACATAATCCTAACAACTGATATCTTACATAAGCATATAAGTTGTTAACTTACATAAGCCTAACGATCGCTAATTTACACAAGAGTAGATTCATCTAGATGAAATAATCCTAGCAGCTCCAAAGTTACACCAACCTACTGGTAACATGATTTTCATAAGCCTACCCACCGCTAAGCTACATAATCCTAACGAACACTAAGTTACATAAGCCTAGCCACCACAAAGTTACATCAGCTTAGGGGTTAAATTTGACAACCACCTATGTCTGTCAAATATTTTTTAGATGACGGTAATTTTACAATCTTGCACTTTAAAAAATAGAAAATAGTAGTTATTTAAATACTTCAAATTTATATTCATTTAATATTTTTATGTATATTATATATTGATATAATTTTTATATAAATATATATAAAAAATGACGGTGATATTGTAAATATGCAAGTTATGTGTGATAAAGTCAACTAATTTTATGTTTTTCCATTCTGTAAATCATAAAGAACAACAAAGAGGTAAGAATTACGTTAAACAAGTTGTTTTGAAGAAATGGATTTGAAAATGTATTTCCATAAGTAATCAATTCCTTCGAGAAAATTACATAAGCATTTATCCCTCACAAGAGTATTAATTATTGTTCTTGAATTTGTGCAAGGTATTGTTGGATAGCTTTATGACCCCGATTCGATATTTTAATTTGATCTCCTTTCCATATTTTAGTTGGACTCATGCCCAGATGACACTGTTTATATCAATATTTTATGTGTCCCTTGATTTTTGCCACCATTGCCTTTTCTTTAAGCATTCTTGGTACCTTTCTTTTTCTGTATTTACTTTTCTTGTGGGTTCCCACCAATATAGCCTTATCTTTTGAGCCTTTGTGTGAACATCCTATATTAGAATTTGTTCTTCTTTGCCCATCCATATAGGTACATTATCATCAACTAGTTTTACTAATATCATCTGATCAACATTCACATCCACTACTGGGTTGAACTCCTCTTGAGGTCTATCACAAATGGGCCCAACATATATATCCTTGTTTGAAAGGAAATTTTGACTATAGTAGTTATCCATGTCAAGACGTGGTGCACCCACTATCTGATCATACATTGCACTATCCTAAAAAATTTTGGCCAAAAAAAAGGGGTAATAATGTCAAGTGGGATCATCTACTTGGGTATGCCCCAACATGATCAAAGTCTGTCTACTCAAAATTTAACTGTGAAGTATTTCACACTCAAAGAGTCAAGCAGCTTGACAAATTCACCCACCCAATTTATTGGGTGATCCCTATTGGGATTAGATGTCTGACTGTCTACAATGACTACAGGATTGTATTAAATACTGTGATCTGTATGTAGGACATTTGATTAATTGAATGATTAGCTATTGAAAAAAACTAAGAGACATAGATCTGTGAAGAATGTGAAATAGCTTGGAAGTGGAAGTGTTGGGTAAAATTGTATTAGATTCATAATAAAATATAATGCTTTTACTAGTGGAGTTTTTCCTTTGGTTTCTCCACTTAAATATGGTGTTATTTGTCTCTCTGTTCTTCATTTATTATTTGCTTTCAGCTCTAGTTCATTTAAGCTTTATATTCACTATCTATTTCAAGTTATTTCTTTGTCTAATCAACTACAGACCATAATCTATAATCTTCGACATTAATGGTGGATTTGTGATCTATGTAGATCTCATTTCCCTGCTAAATCTACCATGGTATCCGAGCTTGGAAATTATGCATGTGCAAGATCAATCTAGAAGTCTTTTGACTTGAAAGAGAAAAGAAACTTTAAGTTTATTGATGGATCTACGAGACCCAAAATTTCCACAGTCGTGTTCAAGATAACCAGGTTTAAAATTCCAATTTCTACCTAATATTGCTTGAAATATTGATTAAAATGGGCTAAATGGTTGTTTAGATCGTGTTTAAGCTTTTGTTTGCTTAAATATTTTCTTCTGCTTTCATTTTAGCCATTTACGGCTTGAATCCATTATCTGTGAGCTATTTTTCTAGTTTTCCCACTATAAATAGCCATTACAGTTGTTTTTTGAATGTGGATCTGAAATATCCAATTAGATATAGTTTGTTTGGGGATTTTAAGTTTGTTTTAGTAGTAAAAATCCTTATTTTTCACAAGTTTTACCTTTGTGAAGCTTTGGCCAATCATTTTCTACCATTTGGCTTCGTATTTTAGGTTTTTTGCGAAGGTTGGGCCAATAATATTGTTTCACGTAGCTTCCCTGCTCTTCTTTTCATATTTGCGAAGCTGTACCCACTCTTAGAGTGCCAAATGGCTTCAATCTGACATCTTTCTATCTTTGTGAAGCTTGGGCCAATCATTTTGTGCCATCTATCTTTGCCTAGAAAAAACTTATTTGACTTCCTTTGAATGCGAAGCTTGAGCCAATCGTATTGCTCAATCTAGAATCACATTTGTCAGTTTTTATGAATCTTGAGCTAATTAAATTGCTCCATCTTGCTTTTTGGTGTCAGAATATTGTTTATCTTATTGTCAATTAAAATTTGCGAGCCAATAAGGTCATTTACATGTCTTTTCATTGTCAGACTTAGATTAACTATTTTTGACATTTACAAAACTTAAGCCAATAAATTTACTCTAAGTGGCTCCATATTCTACATTGTCAGTCTTCTTTTAAGATGTTTTTGACATTGCGAAGGGCAAACCAATAAAATTGCTCCAAGTATCTTTCTTATCACATTTTTTAGATTTACGAAATGTGAGCCATTAAAATTGCTCCATGTATCTTGTAGATTGACTTAGTGCCATTTTTGATTTCATTACAAAGTGTGATCCAATACCTTTTGGACATGTATATATCTGTCAGTTTTTGGTAGAGTACAGTGTGAGCTAATAGAAAAGTAACATGTATCTCATAAATTTTGTGTGTATCGTGGGTTTATTCTTTGTTTTTGGTTTATTAATTTTTCTTTGTACCGCACATTCTTTTTTCTTCATTCCATGGGATTTTTTTTAAGTCTGTGAACTACGAAGTCTAATTAAAAATTGACACATAGCCTTTCTTTTCACACTTATCAGACTTGCAAAATGCGATCCAATTTTTTTTGACATGTATTCTAATTGTGTCAGGGTGTCAGTCTTTGCTTTGGCTTCGCCATTTAAATTGTGACATATGTCTTATTCCTTTTCTAGACCCGAACTTTATTTCAAGTTTGGTTTATAAATTGTTTAAAGCCATTAATTTTTCGACAAGTGGCTTGTTTGACTTTGAATTTTCTATTGCATTATGTCAGAATGTGAAATGTGATCCAATTAATTTAAGACATGTGTATATGGATCTATCTTTTAATTAATTGTCAGTTTGTCTTATTAGCTACATTTGGGAAATGTGAGTTAATTGAAAAGTGACACGTGTATTTGCTTTACTTTTAAAGCTTTGTATTGACGTGTGTTTATTTTTATCTTTTGTCATAGTTTTTTGAATCGGTTTCAGATCTGAAGGGACTTTAACTTTAATTTTTTAAAGCACCGTGTTTGCCCAAGGATCTATTTTAAAGGAAACACATGCCTCACTTGGTATTTTTGATCTGTGCTACGTGTCGACCCCCGTATGAGCTTTTATTTAACTTATTTTAATTTGTTAAAGTAGCTCGATTTTTTAGCTTTTCTTTTGAGTTGCTAAATAACTTTCAAAGCTTTCTTTTTCTCACGGGTTTTTTCCAAATTATTCTTTGTCCCATGGATTCTTGCTTTTTTTTAATTAAGTAGCTCATCCCTTAGCTCACCGATATGAGTTCCTAAAGAACTCTTCGAGCTCCTGTAACTTGACCTCAATTTTTTTCTATAAATTTGATCTTAAATCGACCAATTTAAGCTATTTTTAGACCTTCTTGAAGATTTGATGAATGATGTTATGATCTTATGCTCATAATTAATTAATTACTTAATCAATTAGCTCGTTTTCGTATTAAAATGGTTTGTAGCTGAAACACAACCTTTCCATGTTAAATTGATTTAGAACTTGACCAATTTAAGCTAATTTTTTATTAAATTTGAGCTATTTACATTGGTATAACAAATTAAAAGATTTGTAGCTAGTTCTTTGTCTTTATTTAGCTTCTTTGAGTCATTTTCTAGCTATATTTGTCTCACTTTACCGTCTGAGCATCTAAAATGGCTAGTTCTGTTGTTTTTTCAATGGATAAGTCTCAGCTCTTGAATTCAACTAACTATAACATCTGGAAAGTACATTTAAAATCTTGTTTTATGGCTAGAAAGCTCTGGGATCTTGTGACTGGTATTGAAAACCATCCCACAGGAAGACAAGATACCCCTGAAAACCTTAACTCCTTTTCTCAAAGATCTCAAGAAGCTCTATCCATCCTATTGCAAAGCATTAGAGATGAGTTCTTGATGCATGTAGGCCATTTAGACTCACCTTCAGCTGCATGGAAGAAATTAGAGACCATGCATGAAGGAAGTAGGCTGTCTAAGATCATTAAGCTTGTTCTAGAGCTATTTACAACACCCATGAAAGGGGATGAGAAAATTGTAAACTATCTAGCTAAAATTAAGAACATTAAAGCTCAACTAGATGATTGCAACTGTGATTTTTTCAAGACAAGATTATGTATTTTATAATTCAAATCAACATTCATGAAAAATACAGACATTACATCTCAATTATTAATTCCAAATATCAAAATGAGAATGATCTACCTGATCTAGACACCTTGTCTTCTTTGTTGATTCAAGAAGAAAGAGTCATGGAGAAATTTGATTCAAAAGAGACTGCTTCTCAAGCTCTGTTCTCTCAAAATCATAAGCCTTATCATAAGCCTTCTCATACTAGACATTTCAATCCAAATCAGAATTCTAGTATTAAATCTAGATTTAAATCTAATCCTAAGACTAACTCTGTTAAAAGCAATCAGCCATTCAAAGTCAAATTTAATGGAACTTGTAATAAATGTGGAAAATTTGGACACAAAGAGTCTGATTGTAGAGTCAAGATTAATAAATCAGTCAAGAATGCTAAAAATAACAAGCCTAGTATTTACAAGAAAAATCATAAGCAAAAGCAAGAAAATGTAGCTGAGAAATCTATTTCCCTATATACAACCCTCTCAACTTCAAATGACAATGAATGGATTCTTGATAGTGGTGCCTCTAGGCACATGACTTGCATTCCTAATATCCTTTCAGATATGGTCAAATGTGAAGAGAATATCTATCTATGAGATAACTCTGTCATTAGAGCTGAAGGTTGTGGCAATGTTAAGCTATCTAATGGTTTAATTAGGAATGTCTTGTATGTCCCTAAACTAAAAAAGAATATTTTTTCTTGCTCTCAGCTAACTAAAGAAAACTATAAAGTTATTTTTCTACAAGAAAAATGGTATGTCAAAGATCAGTTTAAAAATATCATTGCTTCTGGGATCCAGAAGAATGGCTTGTATATCTTTGATGGTTTTATCTCTGATCTTTTTTTCTTCCTCTTCTAAGAATGATATTCAACTATGGCATGAAAGACTTGGTCATGTAAATTTCAAGAGTTTGTATGATATGTCTAGACTAAATCTTGTTGTTGGTCTTCCTAAGATAAAATCAGAACATGAAACTTGTGAAAGTTTCCTACATGGTAAGAAACATGCTCAACCATTTCACAAACATCATGATCCAAATTCCTCTCAGTTATTAGAACTGATCCATAGTGATGTAAGAGGTCTACTTGAGGTTCCTTCTCTTAGTGGTGCATTGTATATTGTTTTCTTTACTGATGATTATTCTAGAATGGCTTGGTCTTATTTCATTAAGAAAAAGTCTGATGTCCTATCTAAATTTTAAGAATTTAAAGCTCTAGTTGAGAATGCTTCAAATCTAAAAATTAAGAGAATTAGGACTGAAAATGGTGGAGAATATGTCAGCAAATCCTTTGATGAGTTTTGTGTGTCATGTGGAATTCAAAGAGAATTGACCACTCCCTATTCCCCTCAGAAAAATGGCATTGCAGAAAGAAAGAATGGGACTATCTTAGAAATGGCTAGGACTATGATTCATGCTTCCAATGTGCCTAAGTTCTTATGGGCTGAAGCTATGAAAAATGTTGTCTATATTTTAAATAGACTACCTACAAAACCTCTTCATCAAGCTACTCCTCATGAAGTATGGACAAAGCAAAAACCAGATATCTCTCACCTAAAAATATTTTGCAGTCCTGCTTCCATCTTCATTCCAAAATATAAAAGGAAGAAGCTTGATCCAACCTCCTTTTCTTGTATTTTTGTTGGCTATGGTTGTAAAACTAAAGGTTTGAGAGTCTATGATCCATTCAAGCATGACATTGTTGAAAACATAAATGTTCAAGTCTTAGAAAGAAATTTCTCTGTTGATCCTAATGAACCCTCCTCTACTACTCTAGAGATAGATCCTGATAATCCTCCTACTGAAATTATGGAAACAAAAGTTCAAGAGGCTGATTATCCTAATCTAGATATGATGGAGATTGAGGGGGAGTCATCCCAAAATGTCTTGCAACCTAAGATTCCTAGATGGGCTAAAAATCTTGTTCAAAACTCTCAGCCTGATAATCTTAGAAAACTAACTAGAAGTCAACATTATTATCATGCCTTGATGACCCTATATGAGGTAGAACCATAATCATTTGAATAAGCATCTCAAGATGATAAATGGCTTCAAGCTATGAAGGATGAATATAATTCTCTTATTAAAAATGACACTTGGCAATTAGTCCCTCCTCCTTCTAAAAGAAACATTGTAGGATCTAGGTGGTTGTTCAAAATTAAATATAACTCTCTTGGAGAGATTAAAAAATTAAAATCAAGGCTAGTAGCTTGTGTTTTCACTCAGAAACTAGGTATTGACTATGTTGAGACTTTTTCTCCTGTTGCTAAGATGAGTACTGTAAGAGTTCTTCTTGCATTGGCTGCCCAATATGGTTGGGAGATTCATCAAATGGATGTCAAAAATGATTTTTTAAATGGTGACTTAAAAGAAGAAATCTATATGAGTCATCCTAAAGGATTTGAGGCTCCTGGAAAGGAACTTTATGTCTGTAAGCTTAAAAAGTCTTTGTATGGTCTTAAACAAGCTCTTAGAGCTTGGTATGCTAAAATTAATTGTTTCTTTCAAGACCTTGGCTTTACTAACTACTGTTCTGATAATGATTTATTTTTTAAAGCTGAAAACAATCATATTATCATTATTGTCTTGTATGTTGATGATCTTTTGATTACAAGCACTAATAAAAGTCTAATTGTAAAAATCAAACAAAGGTTAAAACAATGTTTTGAAATGACTGATTTAGGTTTATTAAATCATTTTCTTGGCATGATTATCATTCAAGATCATAACCTTATTGTTGCATCTCAATATTAGTATGTTTTTAATCTAGTTAAGATATCTGACATGTTTGATTCTAGGCATCTTTCCATTCCTATTGAAGTTGGTGTTAAGTTTGATCATAAACCATCTTGTATTAAATTTGATCCTACTCTTTATAGGAAGCTAGTTGGTAGTTTGATCTATTTAACTATTACTAGACCTGATATTTCTTATGCAGTAGGAGTAGTGTCAAGATTTATGCAAGAACCTTATGAGGATCATTGGAAAATGGCAACAATTTTTTTGAAATATATCAAAGGCACAATCAATTTTGGTCTTGTTTATTCTTCTTCTAATGATGCACAATTATTTGGTTATTGTGATTCTAATCATCTTGGTGATGCTGCAGATAGAAAGTCTACTTCTAGATATATTTTCAAGCTTGGTGCAGGTGCCATCACTTGGAGTAGAAAAAAGCAACCAACAATGTCTATCTCTTCTACTAAGGCAGAGTATAGGAGTGCCATGGAAGCTACTAAAGAAGCTATGTGGCTGAAAATCCTATTGGTTGAGTTGCACATGGATGTCAAAGGGAGTAATACTCTTCTATGTGACAGTCAGATCTACATTGCTCTTGCAAATAATCCAGTTTAGCATCAAAGGACAAAGCATATTGAAGTCCATATGCATTTCATCAGAGAAAAAGTCCTTAATGGTGATATTGATCTCTAGTTCTGTCTAACTGAACATCAGGTTGCAGATATCTTCACAAAACCACTATGTTCTATCAATTTTTTCAAGTTTGTGCCTTGTTAGGCCTATCAGATTTTCCCTTAAGGGGGAGTGCACATGACAATTCCACCTCTTAATGGCCTATTTAAACTTCCAATACTTCCTCCAATTGTAATAAGTAAATGTGTCACTATTTTGTGAAGTTACTTATAAATCCCAACGAAGCTTTAGTCATGGGTATGCCTTAGCTTATAATAGCTTCATGTCTGATGTAAGTCTTCATATTGTAAAGCACTGGTCTTATGAATCTTTCTTTGGGAATATCTGTCAGATTTCCCTCATTGGCATGCTAAGCCTGAATCATTGTTGTTGATTCATGGGTCTGAAACTTGGCATGTCTGATTGTCTTCTCCCACTTAACATTAAGGGGGAGTGTTGGGGTGATAATGTCAAGTGGGATTAGCCACTTGGGCATGCCCTAACATGATTAATAGTTTTTCTGATCAAACTTTAATGTGTGAAGTATTTCACACTCAAAGAGTGAAGCGGTTTGACCTGATTCACCCACCCAATTTATTGGGTGATCCCTCTTGGGATTGAACGGCTACCTGATTGTACAAAGACATGCATGGCTATGTATTGACTTGACTAATGTAGGATGAATTAACTGAATGGTTTTAGCTATTAAAAAAAAGAGACATAACTCTGCAGAAATGTGAAATAGCTAAGGATTGAAGTGGAAGTGCTGCGTAAAATTATATGAGATTCATAATAAAAGATAGTTCTTTACAGTGGAGTTTTTCCTTCAGGTTTCTCCACTTAAATCTGGTGTAATGTGTTCATGTTCTTGTTTATTATTTACTTTCATCTCTAGTCTCATTAAGCTATGTTATTTTCACTATCTATTTCAAGTTATTTCTTTGTCTAATCGACTACATACCATAATCTATAATCTTCGGCATTAATGGTGGATATGTCCATTCTAGATGTCAACATGGATTTGAACACAAACAATGTGTGATTTTTGTTGTCACTTGCAACATTATCTAGTTGTAACTAGATAATTAGTGGTTTTTTTCTAAATGAACTTAAACATCTTACTATATTAGTTGTTTGAGAACCCTCATTTTTCTGCTTTTATTTATTGTAATTGTCATATGCATCATTTTGCAATAGTGCATCATGTAATGGGTGTTTTGATGTCCCACTACTATATAACTAATCACCATACTAATCTGTAAGTGGTTCTTCTAGCTTCTGGGTACATAGTTCTAATGATGTTATTGTGAAGTTTTCTCCTCTCTCAACAAAAGAGAGACCAAAGTGCCCAAAACCCCCCATTTTGTGCCCATGTGTCAGTATATCAGTCAAGGTGATGGGGAGATTAATAGCATTGTTTATTGATTTTTATTTTTTTCCCATCATTGGTATTGCAATTTTCATCGTGTCCATTTTTTCATGCACAATGCTCAAATAACTATTAGGATTTTGTTGTGATTTCACTCTATGTGCATAGTAAGTTGCACGATAACTTTGAATGTAATAATTAGTCCATTTCTTGCATTGATCTATTTTTGCCAGTGTTTCTAAACATGAGGTCACTGCACGTTTGTTCTCAAGCTTTGTGCACTCATCACATTTAGTGAGGAAGTTGTTCTTGGTGATTAAAACATGGGAGAAATGTTCTTGCCATATTTTGCTGATATTTTACTATGACATTGGAGGAAGGTCCACTAGTGAAAGGCCCTCGTTACAATTTTATATTATGTAAGAAAAACTTTAACATGTAGGAAGCATTCTCATTGTTACTTTAGTACCATCTTTTCCCACTGAATGAGACAAGTGTGGGGATATATCATAATTATTCTCCACCATTTTGGATATAAATGCAATAGTTGCAAAAATGTTTGTCATTTTTTTTTTGTTTTCCTATATTTCCATTTATTTCCCTCATCTCACCATTAATCCAAGATTTTTTTTATACATAATAGGTGCTTTTCAGGATTCCATAACATATGTACCATGCATTATAACATACATCCCTTCCACATAGATTCAATTTATCTATAATATGTTCTAAAGTTTGACCTTGATCACAAGTTCTAGCATTTTTGGTGAATGTATTAAGTAAAAAATTTTGATGGCTAAAAAGTTCATTCATACCTATAGTTAAATTCCAACTATGATTGAAAGCGCTTAGAGATAGATTAGAGAGACATCCTTCCTTGTAGCAAGGGTTTTTCTCAAATTCAAACAAAACTTGTTCTCTTGATTTTTCATCATTTTCCCTTGCATTTTGTGTATTAGATGGAGTAGAATTTACCTTTTGGAATTTGCAGGCATTGTAAGGTATTTTTATCAAGTTTTCATTACTATTACATATGGAGGATTCATATCAATTTAGGTATACCAGTTGAGGAAATGGATCTTCAAATGCACTTCACATTTTTACCAAAAAGCTCTTCTGGAATTTATTTTAGCCTTACTTCCATAATGAAACCATCTTGATGGGCCAACTGGCTGGCAGGCCATTGGATGAGAGATCCTTCTAATATGGAGCAGCCCTTGAAAAAAGGTGTAATTAATTTATCAACATGCACCCCAAATGTATTTCCATATAATTATTTAAATTACACCATGCCTCCTTCATATATATTTGTAATTGTTGCTTCTGCAACAAATTTGTGCTCTTTTGAACAAAAATGTATCAACTTGTTAGTAACCCCTTTGAAATTTAAATTGAGTTAAGTGTTTTATGTGGTGATTGTTTCTTGGAGTTCATAATTTCCATTCACACGAAGTGAAGTTCTTATTTATAGATCAACTAGGTTTTTGATTGGCCAGGAAACTTTGTTGTTGAGTTGTAGACTTGGCTAGCAATCATTTCGTGTAGTTATAATATTCTCCACAAAAACAAAAAACTGTGTGGGTCACAAAACTACTCGTGAAATCACATATTGTTCTTGTATCATGGATATAAACCTTTCAGTTATGTCACCTTAGTTTTTAGGACACTTATGTTTTAGCTCCATGTAGGTTGTAGCAAATGCATGCTTTTCTTTAGGAGTTGTGAATCAATGACTATCACTATTAGAATTCAAACCCTCATCCCCATTAAATGTATCCTCTGAGTCACTTCTCATGATGTTTTAAATGCCATCACCCCCCACATGTGAAACATTTTAAATCACATGCTTAATCATTTACTTCCTTTCCCATCGGATAAATTATCCCTTGTTTTTAATTTCTATCAAGGTTTCACAATCATCAATTGTGTACAGAAGTCTGGCTTTGCCATTGAATACAATACTTATTGTGACAACAAATAAGGTATACCCCAGGTCTCTACAATGGAGTGTATCTTTGGATGGATAAACTAGTCCCTCCGAAACTTTCACACCTTTGGATAGTAAATCCATGTGTGCTACATCTTCAAAAATAGAGTTCATTTTCAAGTGTATCCATAAAAAAAGAGAAAATTAGTACTAAGGACACTTAAATATTTAACATTAGTATGGAGAATTGAAATCGCAATGATAAAATACAAATATACATCTTATATGAACACCTTTAAAACCTCATTTAATCCAAATATTTAAATATATAACAAATTGTATTATACCCTTAGATCCCGTTGATGTGTGTAGAATTTTATCCATCAAACTCATAGTGTAGGGGAAAGGATCCAATGATCGTGAATCTTAATGTAGTAGGATATTAGAGTTACTTAACAATCATATTTAAAATACATATATATCCTTTAAAAATTTAATATTTTTATAATGCACACATTTTATTTTGTACATTTAAATTTTGTTGAATTTTTTTTTCTAAGGGATTTAAAATAGGTACTTTTTAACACGAAGAAAAGTAATATTAGCCCTTGTTTCTGAATAAAATCACATTTTCGGGACAAATGATGTGTCACCTTTTTATTGGCAGATTTGTACATGTGAATTGATTTTACTTGTGTTATTGGCTACCTTTTTTCTAAATTTTTAATATAGAAGTTATAAATGTTGACTTCAATTTTTACAACTAGTGGTACTATACCTCACATTACCACTCACAGTCATTGGCTTATGCATATTCATTGGCTCCTTTCCCCTATAGCTTTCAAAATTTGTATAGCCTAACGGTCATTATGACATAATTTTTTTTCTTACACGCTAAAATTTAAATATTGAATTGAATGGGAGGAAAAATATTTGTGATCGTGCTTTAATGTGTGAGCGAGAGCAATTTGAATCTCAAAAACTCATACTTGGATATCACAGTGATAGTTCATTATAGTGTGAGAGATTTGTGGCCTTGTACATCTAAGAAGTGTGATCCCTCACATGTTGAAGTGTGATCCCTCATATGTTGAAGTGTGATCCCTTGCACATCAAAGTGTGATCCCTTGCACATCAAAGTGTAATCCCTCACACGTAACCTTGCAATCCCTCACACAAAAAAAATTGAGCATTTTTAAGATGAAGTGCGAGAATTCACACTTGGAATAATGATCACTCACATATCGAAGGGCATATTTTCACCTGCCATTCTAGTCAAAATTATCTAGCCTTGCAGCCTCTTGGAATCAAATTAAAGGCCATTAATATTGTGTCGAAGTAAATCGTTCATGTATTTAATTCTCTAATTGTATAACTATTTTTATTTTATGGTATAGAGTTAGAGTTTAGCCTTTATTTGATTAACAATGTTGGTATATGCTTTAATTCAATTATGTGTATTAATTCTTTCTAAGATTTTTATATCTTATGTAATATTTTAACAATATAAGTTTATTATTAATAATTGTATATAATATTGAGTATAAGTAACTCATGCAACATAGTTTTTTATTAACAATTTTTAATATTAAAGACTTAATTTCAATTAAATATATGTGTGTCAAATTTAAGTTTCAAACAATGTCAAATTTTGTTTTCCATACATTAAAAATTATGTTATAAAAATGTTACCTTAGTTCTTTACAATAACAATTACACTTTTTTGAAAGGTCAAATATTACCTAATTAATATTGTGCTTCCCTAAACATTAAATGGCCATTAAACTGTATAGTGTAAAATCCACCACTTGAGTTTTTTTGTTTAAATTTTTTCTTAACGTATTTAATGTTAAGTAGTACAATATTAAATTTTAATCCACACAAACTCTGTTAACGTCTATATTCAATGCAATAAATTTAAAAATTGTATAACCATTTTGAAGGTGGAAACACCAAAACAAGGATCACATATACAAATGGGGGAAGAACGGAGTTGCAAAAAATTAAAAGAGGTAAAGCATTATTATTTTATTTTGAAGAATTTCATTTTAACACCCATTTCACATTGATTGTAAATATTGCATTTGTTAGTAGGTAATTAACCGGTTTTCAATGTTCTCCACATGTTTTCATTATGTGAATTTATAGAGCGCAAGACCCCTTATATATTTATTCTTAGACAACGAAAAAATGAAATTAAGTTTAGATAAAAGATGGAGTACATAAATTGTTTCATTTTTGAATGTTTATAGTAACTAATAAATTTATAGGAGATGGAAATATCACATTTTCCTTGTTTTCACGTTTCGAATCCCATGTTTTCAAATCAACTACAAGAAATATGCAGATAATATGGTTTTTTCAACACAACTAAGCAATTATCATATAAAGGACTTCTCCATGCAAAAATTAGATGGGAAATAATGTCTCAATTTTTCAAGATATTATAAGTGGTGCACATAAATTAGGTCCTTACATTCCACATTCACAAATCGATCTAAAGTCTTCATATATTGTTGATGATTCAAAATTAGAAGAAAAATTTACAATAACCCATGCATATGAAAGAGATATAAATAATGAGGAGCTGATGAAATAATACAAATAAGAACTGAGGTCAAAATTTGATGTGAAATTATTTATTTCAAAATATAAAGATGTGTATGAACATTTAAACTATGGAAAACATAGAAAGAAACATTGGAATAATATAGCAGATGATTTGAATCAAGTTTGAGGATAAACATTCACTAGGATGCAATGCAAATGCAAAATGAACATGTTAAAGAAAAACCTCAAGAAGGAGAAACAATTGGAAGACCCAACATTGGTAGCACATTCAACATGGAATTTCTATGAAGATATGGATCACATTACACAGAAAACACACAAGGTTATTGGTTTTAATGGAAAAGAGAGGGTTAATATAACCACTTCTACTTCTGAAAAAGGCATGAGAGGGAAATTAGAAATCCCTTCTATCAACATTGAAAATTTGGAAGGAGCAAAGATAAAACCCCTTTGAATAAAAATAGAATTCAGAGAAAAGGTGTGAAGAGAAAAAGAAGCTCTTGTGGAGATTTGAAATAGGTAATAAAAAATAGCATGCATCTATCCAGTTAGAAATTGAAATAAATTGAGAAGGGAAGGATTCAACTTGAGTGTGAAAGAATGGAACAAGAGAGAAATCTAATGGATAAAATATTGGATGTACAACTTCAAGTCGTAAGTATTTTTACCTAGGTAAATTACAATTTTTTTAACCATAGTAATATAGTATTGCATCATTCATTCCATTATAAAAATGGTATACATTGTGTAAGAAAAAATATCATGCATTGGAGTTGGATAATACTTCTCTATTTTTCATTCTTCCTTTTTATTTCAGAACAATTCTAACGATTAACATCATGAGCACCACCAAGATCATTGACACACACATCCCAAGATATTGTTTGTGTAACAAAATAATTTAAAAATGATGTTGGTAAACATGTATATTTTTGTTGAGGACAATATGGTAATTCAATATGTGAGACATCAATTGAACCACATATCATTAGTAGTATAGTCAAAGTATGGAATACTTATATTCTCTCTATGTAATTTATAGACAATAATATTTTTTTATTAGGGGTAAATATTTTTGAAGGGACTATACCCAATTACAAAAAGCTCACAAGTCAGATAGAGCATCAAAAAGTATAAAAAAGTATTGAAGGGACTAAGCCCTAATACAAGAAGGCTCAAAATCCAGAAAGTGCAGTAAAACCATAAAAAATGGATCAAAATTCAAGATAAATATGAGTATCAACCATAACTTAAACAAAAACTATAAAGAGGGAACAAAAAGACTTAAATCTGCAACAAAGCATCCTGAAAAATAGTAACTTTACAACATTAAAATATGAATCAGAAAGTAGTAATATTCCACATTACTTGACTACTTTATCAATCTTAGTTTTTATCTTCTGAAGAGAGGTGAATAATTCTAGGGAAGTGACATGGGAGGGGTCCTTTTTATTCATTTGTGAGAGAACCAGGTCCCTTGCTAAATCTAACTCCTAGATGGTAGAAGGAATGTCATTGAGTATGCAAACAATTTTGACATGTTGCTTCATGAAGATGTGTATAGCCTTGAGCACAGAAATAGTAAATTCATGCCTTCCTTTTGAAAAACCCAGTATATTGTCTATAGAATTGAGTTTTTTTTAATATATTTGTAAATTCTTCTCATTATCCATATCTGGGTCATCATGCATATTCCTTTTACCTTCTCTCTGACTAATTTGTTTGAGCTCTTCTTTCAGGTCTCCAAATTCCTTTTCCAACTTGAATTTTTTTAATAAGTCCTTCCTCCTTTTCATTAGAAATAGAGTCAGTAGGGTTGCTAATATGGAGAAGATTTTTTATCGATTCAATCTCTTTACTGCTACGAAGGACCCTTTGGGAGGGGAGGGGTTGATTGATGGGGTAAAGAGGATTTTTGGTTCTAATTTTTCTACGCTCAGGAGTGGTGGTGGGGGTAATAGAGTCAGGGTAAGGGGGGTAGGGGCAGTTGGGATTGTACAAAGTTAGGAAATACAATGAAAATGTAGTAGCAAAATGAGACCTTGATGGAGGGGGGTAGCACAAGTCTAATTTTTTAAACTCAAGGATAGAGTGCTCTAAGGAATTTAAAATATAATACGGAAAGATAACCTGTAAATTCCTTCTAAAGTGATTTAGGAAAACTAGATGTTTGAGGAACTGTCACATATCTGCATTCTAAAGTTACATACCTGATAATCATCCTTGCAAGTTTATTGAAGGGTTCAAGAATGAAGGTTAATTTTATACTTGTCGTAACAAATTCAATATTTTCTCTGTCTGTAAGGAATTTCTTGGATTTAGAATTCTTTTCTACCCTTTTACTGAAAAATCTAGCACCTTTTAGGCTCAGTCCCGTAGCCTCAGCAAAAATTTCTTCAGTAATTTTGACGTGGATCTCCCCATATTCAACCGTCCTTTATTTTCACCTAGCTGCAAATTAAATAGAAACATCTTGATCGTGACCCTATATTTTCTCAATGAGGCTAGAGACCCCACCCATTTGAAATTAAGTCCATAAGATCACATCATCCTTCTAGGATGGGTTAAAAATGGGTTCTATTTTACATTGAGGTCCACCCATTTTGTTGTTATTTTTTCTTTTGTTTTGAACTGTAATGCTTCTTCCCCAAAGCCACTTTTCAACAACTTCTTCACATACCCAAAAAGCATGAAAAATGTGAGTGGTATTAATTACCCTATGTGCAAATGAGATAATCACTTTCAAATCGGTGGAGGGGGGCTCATTAATGATGATTTTGAATATCATATTTATCCTTAATAATGTCATTGTGTACCATGCTAGGGAGAATTTCATCACTATACCATTTTTGCATGTTATTACTAACACCATATTTAGCTAGACTATCTGCCACTTTGTTGCCTTCATGGTAGGTATGTGTGATTTGAAATTTTACAAAGGATTTACAAATCTCAATAGATTCATAAATGAAATTCCTAGTAGTCCAACTAGGGGGTTGAACTTGATTTAGGAGGTTTATTATGTTCAAATATTCCCTTCAATTATAATGTTCGAGATGTTGCAATCCTTAACTAGCCTTATCCCCCATAATGCTGCTAGGGCTTCAAAATAGTGGTTTGTTGGGTGGCCCATTTTACCTACCAAAGTAGCAACAAGATAGCCTATGTGATACCTGATTACTCCACCTCGTCCTGATGCCCCAATATTTCCTTTGGAAGCTCCATCAAAATTCATCTTGTACCATAAAGTGGGAGGCTAAATCCAATGAATTGTCAATCTGTCAATTCTATTTAGATCATTCCTATGAAGATTTCCAGTGCCAATCTTCTAGGAAGCAAGTATATGTTCTTGTGCCTTTGGATAAGGTTTATTTTTAAGATCCCTAAACCTTTCAATGTTATCCTTGATAGTAATAGTGATTTCCTTAAATATCTTATTACATACTTGTTTGTTATTCTTGAAAATTATACCATTTCTGGGTTTCCACAATCTCCATATGGTATGAGGTAGAACCAAATTCCATAATCTCCTTATCATGTTATGTTTATATGGTGGATCCTATTGCTCCCAAGTCTGAAAGAAGGTGTTAACAAGGAACCAGTGAAGATTGAAATTTGTAAATATGAGACTCCAAATCTTTGAAGCATATTCACAATGCAAGAAAATATGTTTGATGTCTTCAGCCTCTTTTTTGCACATACAACATCTGTTGGGCATAATGAAACCCTTTTTAATAATATTATCATTAGTAATAATCTTGCATTTTAACACAAGCCACAGGAAAAAAACTTTTGGGGTTAACTCGGGCATCCAAATTTTACTCCAATTTAATCCAATTTGATTGCTATTAAAAAAAACATTGTATCCTTATTTGATTGTATAGTCTCCATCAAGAGAATCAACCTAAAGGATATCATATTTTTTATCCTTTTGATTAAGAGGAATGAGAGAAATTTTTGTTGTAAAGAGGAGATATCAGGTTGTAGATTATCAACTTTGAGTTGTTTCCAATCTCTCTTATTACCACCCTCTTCAACGTAATCTTTTACTTTACTACCATATTTATCCCATAGATTGTCTTTGAGGGAACCAAATTTATCACTCATCTTGAAATAAGTCTAATTGTCTTGCCAAAAAAGTATATCCTGACCATTGCCAACTTTCCATCTACACCCTTTGACAAGAATATGTTTCATTTGAAGCAGTTTGTTCCAGAAAATGGAACCAGTGGGAAGATGTTGTTCAAAAAGGAATGAATTCACATTTTTCTAAGCCAAGTATTTTATCCTAATAAGCTCAGTCCAAGGTTTATTTTCCTTAAGAAGTCTCCAACCAAGTTTAGCAATAAGAGAAACATTCATCTTTCTGATATCTTTAATTCCCAGTCCACCAATCATTTTTGGTATAAAAACTTGATCCCAATCCACTAAATGGTATCTAAATATTTTTTCAGTCCCATGTCATAGAAAGTGCTTTTGAATTCTCTCAATGTTGTCCACAATTGTTTCTGGAATGTTTTAAATTGACATGATATATATATATATATATATATATATATATATATATATATATATATATATATATATATGGGCAAGTTCTGAAGTGTACTTTTGATTAATAAACATTTTCCAGCACTAGAGAGAATATCCCCATTCCATCCAACCAATTTCATATGAAATCTATGTTATAATAAAATACTATTATTATCCTAATTAATTATGCATTATATAATTTATTATTTAATTAATGTTATTAATTAAATTATGTTGTTATTTGGTTTTATTAACCATATTATTTGTTTTATTCAAAACATCATGGATGTTGTTATATTGTTTTAACAATATAATTGTTTGATTATATTTTTGTGCTTCTCGGATGTATTATGGAAGCTATTGTAATTTTGGTTGTACCTGTGCAACCTTTATTTTGTCTGCACATGACTGTACAATACCTATAAGTACTGCAGTCCAGCTATTGTAAATTGGTTGATTGAGATTAATAATATTTATCAGGTGTCCGCCCCTATTTCTCAATTTACATTTGGTACCAGAGTGATAATCTGGACCTGTGAGGTTGTGAAGGTGTGGAAGAGAGAGAATCAGAGAGAGAGGGGATTGGAGAAGCGTTTGCAGAGGGATAATTTTAGTGGCAAATATTCGTAATATGGTGAAACTTTTCATTTTAGGAAAATTTGAAAAGGTGATTTTTTCGGAGCGGGTCGGTGTCCTGTTTTCCTAAAATATACAGTATATATTTTTTTGGGGTCGGCTTCACCTTCATTTGAAAACATCTCCTATAAAAACCTAGGTGATTCGCCAGGTAGTATACCACAAGTAGCTTACCAAATTACCAATACCATGAAGTTTGAACTCACATACTCTTAAGCACCAGAGATTGTTGTTAGCCTGTTAGGGTTAGTTGTTGACGCGTGATAGGGATATAGTTGATGCACGAAAAAGAGGTATTGCAGACGGGTGACAAGGAGATATTGTAGACACATGACAAAAGGGTAAGTAGTTGAATGACGCGTGACAGGAGAGAGTTGACGTGCGACAGGCATAAGTAGTTGACGCGTGACAGGGCATAAGTTGACGCACCACGTGACAGTTGATGACGACAAGTTAAGTGCTTGGTGATGCACAATAGATAGTTGATGCCTTGGTGATGCACGATAGGATTATTGGTGCGACTTTTGATGCATGCGACAAAGGGTTAGTTGTTGATGCGCAACATGGAGTCGCTACTTGGTTCTTTTGCTGACGTAAGACTCTGTTCAGAATAATGGAAGGTACTAGTCCTAAGAATGTGGAGACCCTAAAAGTAACTAAGAAATCTTAAAAATTGTTGTTCAAGTATTTTGGAAACTCTGTGGATACAGATATTGAAAATACCAACAACCATAAAGATGCCACCAGAAAGAATCAGAATACTGACTGTGTGGAAGGTATTATTGAGGTGGACATGCATTCTGCATAGTATCAAACAAATGACACCTACGATAATATGCCAGATCTTGAAGATATTCTTCCTATTGGGGTGCAACTAGAAGTGCATCAAGATATCACACATACAAATACTCAGCAAAATGGAACACAGAAATCAAATTCAAATTCATGGTTCACGAAAGAGGAAACCAGGTGATTGTGATATTGCTCAAAATTCTACTCAAAAAAGTAAAACATTGAAAATGAACAAGAATATGTGGACCATTGGCAGGTCATACAAGTTTGATTGGGTAGCTAAATTTCCATTTATCGAACCTGTACAATCATCTAATTCTGAAGAGATCCCATCTGAATGTACATGTACAATATGTACGTGGAAATTGGGAAAGCAACAAAAAATGCAAATGAAGCTGGACACTATAGAAAAACATTGTGGAAAACAATAACTGACTATAATGGGGATGGATGGCCAGAAAATCAAAACACACAGGTGGAAAACTAAAAAATAATGCATGCATGTTAGATACGCAGTGGAATATGAGGCAGAGTAGAAAAAACGCAGACATCTCTTGGAAAAGGGAGGAACGATCACATCGCATATTGGTAAGATGAATCAAACAAATCTACATGCAAAACTCATACAATTCTCTACTCTATTTCACATACTAAAAAAAGGAAGACCGATTTCGGATTTCCTCGATTTCAAAGTTTTGTATCAATATAATGGAATGCTGAACGTACCTCAGTCTCATTGGTCTGAAAGTAGTGGATGGGAAATGGAAAAATGCCTTTCGATGATAGAGAAGGAAGATTTGAAAGAGAATGTAAAAAAATCAAAGTTTATCTCTCTTTCAATTGATGAAGTGACAACAGTTGACAACACTGCATGGGTATGTATCCACGTCTATACTTTAGAAAATCATATAAGGACACCTCATCTGTTGGGTGTTATGAAAATGGTTGAAAACTGTAATGCCGAAAACCTACATAAAATAGTTGTTTCTCATTTGAAAGATATTGCTGGAATGACTGATTATGAAATTGCTACGAAGTTGGTATGCGTTGGAGCAGATGGTGCATCTGTCATGTAGGGTCACCAAACAGGGTTGTGTGTTAGATTACAAACAACAGTGGCCCCATATATGCTACCAATTCACTGTATGGCTCACAGAATGAATTTAGCGTATAAAATGGTAAGCAACCACGAAAATGTTGCTAAATTAGAAGACCTTATAAGAGAACTTCATGCCTATATGGCAAGTAGCCCAAAGTGATTTCTTGAGTTCCAGAAATTTGCAATTGGAATTACAGATGGCAAAAAACTTCTGAAAGATGTTGAGACTAGATGGATCTCTTTGTATGAACCTGCATGCAGAGTTCGTGAGGAGTATCCTTCGTTGGTTGGTTTCATACACAAATACCATCATGAAGTTGATAGGGTGAGGGAATTGTTGTTCCGTTTAACTAATTTGGAGACATTGCTTACATTGGTTGGTATTCTTCCAATGTTGCAGGAGATCAATACACTGATGAAGCATGCACAGGGAAGATTAATCTATATTGTGGATTTTATATGGATGAGAAAAATGGTATGTCAAAGTCTTGATATCTTGTACTATTCCCAAGATAGTTTTGATACACCTATTTTTGAGAATTGGAAAGCTTTATTAGATCTTAAAAATCCCAGTAACTATTTGAGATTTAATATCCACGATCACCTCTGCATCACTGTTAATGGGAGGGACATACCACTGCACATTTTGCAAAAACATCAAGATATTACAGGATCAGAATGAGAAGATGTTCCCGTGACATGTAATCTCTTTGAGTCTGTTATAGTTGAAACAAGAATAAAGCTTAAATTTTTTTCAGAATCCTTATCATCAGAAATTAGAGAATGTTTCTCCAAAGATAAAATTCTTGAAGCCATGGGTGTGATGAATCCTAATTTTTGGAATACTGAAGGTGGTCATGCTGACTTTGTAAGAAAGCATTTCCATAAATCCATGGGTACAATAATGGAACATTTCGCAAAGACTTCAGAGTTCAAGGGTATGGAAATCAAAGGTATACTGAATGCTGATTTATTAAAATTTCAATCAACAAATTTTGCAACAACAATGAGGAACCAATATAAAAATTTAGACGAACCTTCTGAAAGTGGTGCTATTACAAGGTTGTGGTGAGGAATCTATCAAAGTTCTATCTTACAAGAAGATATCAGTGAATATTTCAGATTATATGAGTTATGCCAAACAATGATTTTGGGGTCTGTGGAGGACGAAAGGGTTTTCAGTGCACTATCATTTATAAAATCAAAACTGAGAAACAGGTTGGATAAAAATATGGAAAGTTGCATGAGGTGTTATGTTTCTCGGTACTCCATGGAAACCTTTCCTTTCGACAGAGCAATTGCGCATTGGAATTCCCTTTGCGAAAGAAGAGGTGTGAATAATACAGCTACAAGTACAACTGTTCCCAACGTTGAGAGTGGAATTGGTGCATCGTCACACTCTACAGAAGAGAACATCGAGTTTGAAGAAGCTATTGATAATGGATTGTTTCAACTTTAAATAGGTATCTTCTTCACCTTAATCTTATTGTTTGTCACTTTAAATTTTTTTCAGCTCTTGTTATCATTAAAGATGTTACAGGTCTATATATTTACATTTATTTAAATACAATCTTTTTCTTTTTTTTGAAAACGTGGGTTGACATCCATCGAGGAAGCTGGTACTTCTCGGGACTGACAATGTCAGGCAACTCACCCATCTATCTACTAATCCATTTCTCGTGTTGAGTTTTCTTAAAACAAAGATCTAGCACATTACCAGTGATGATTTCACAGCAATCTAAAACACTAGAGGTAAGTTAAACCCTATCATATCATCTTTCTTGATTTCTTACAATTATGTTTAATTTATTTTTTATATTTGTAAAATGCTTTGATATATTTTTTAAACTTTGTGGGATAAAATGACACAATTGAATTTTACAGAGGAATTCATAATCCACGATCCATTATACAATTCATCATCCACGATCGTGCTAGAAGCTAAATCTACGTCCACATAAAATTCATCATCATCCATATATATCATATCATCATCATATCATTATCATAATCCTGACACTACAATTATTATTAAAACAATTATTTATCTATTTTAAATTTAAAGAAATGTCTCTATCCTAACACATTCCATTTTTTAAAAACAATTCATGATCATATCATTACAAGTATATCCATTCTAATGTCATCTATATCACTTCTAATGTCATCTATATATAACACATTCCATTTATTTATCATCTATAATAATATCATCATGATCATATCATTACATAGAGAAGATCAAGTGCTAGAAGCTAAATCTACGTCCACATAAAATTCATCATCATCCATATATATCATATCATTATCATAATCCTGACACTACAATTATTATTAAAACAATTATTTATCTATTTTAAATTTAAAGAAATGTCTCTGTCCTAACACATTCCATTTTTTTAAAACAATTATCCATTATCATCATTCATCATCATCTATATCCATTCTAATGTTATCATGATCATATCATACAAGTATAGAGAAGAAGAATTATCTTACAAGTTTAAATGTCTAGAGAAGAAGAATTATCGTGCTTGAAGCTAAATCTACGTCCACATACAATTCATGATAATCCAAGTAAACAAGAAACATACGTCATCATTTTTTTAAAACAATTATCCATTATCATGATTCATCCCTATCTAATGCAATCACCATTAAGAGTAAACCAAAAAGCATAAACTCCATATACAATCTAAAAATTCTATACATAATATATAGGAAGTTAAAAAATTAAAGATTATATAGTATTTCAAATTTTAAAAGGCTATCAAATCCAGATAATAAAATTCAAATACCATGACCACAACATTCAATGTTTCAAATTTTCAAATATAGACTCAATATTTCAAGTTTCCACACTCAATAATAAAAAATTTCAACCCTCTTTTTCTGTATCCAATTCAATTCCTGTGCTCCTTTCCCCAATGGTTTCTTCACCTGTGGCTTTACTCCTTTCCCCAATGGCAGAAATAACCCCAGAACTTATGAGATCATCCGCAGCACTGTCCAGATTTTTTAAAATTCTTTCTTCTTGCTTTGTCACATCTCCATGGGACAACAAATTTGGATCAACTGTTGTCTTAGCTTTGAATAATATATCAGGGTCGAAGCCGTGCTCTTTAATTATCCGCTTTAGTGTATTGTTTTGTTTGTTAACCAAAACAATATTTTCCTTCAAATTCTTTGCTGCGGATAAACTGTTCTTCGTTGTTTCCAAGTGAACTTGGAAAACCTTTGCTTGACTCTTCAAATTTTCATATTTCAACTGCACAAAAAAAGTAATGTCAATTCAACATATTACTAAAATAAGAAATTTTCAAATTAACAAAAAATATTGTTTGAAAGTGATAATACTTACGACCGCTCTATCTCTCTCGGCATTTGCAACTGCTACCAGATCCTTGTCCTTAGACCATTTGTTAAAATATGCCTGGGCCTCAGCACTAATATTTTCCAATTTGTTTAATGTCTTATCCAAAATGTCATCTTTATAGTTGTTGTTATACGTGACAGTCCCACTTCTTACTTGGGTAAGTAAGGAATCCATCTTCGCAGGTTGATTCTGGACTGCAGCGTATAAACTATCCCTTTGCCAATAATTTTCAAAATGACTAATAATCTCATTGATAAGTACTTTAGCCCTTCTCTCCCATTCTATGAGCTGAGTGATATGAGGTAGAATAAACTCACTGACATGGGATTGACAATCATAACCAATTAAGTTCTCCAAAGGAAAAGGTAGCAACTGTTCACCATCTGTATCTGATGAAGATGATCTTGCTGGAGAGGTATGGGGGCTTTCGGGCTGATCAACTGCTACTTGTTTCTACCTTTGGGTGGCCTGATCCTGTTTGTGATAAAATTAATCAAGATTCAGACAAATAAATTTAAATCGAAATGTAATTCAATATGGTAAAGTATGTTGAAATTGAAGTATACCTGTTGGCCTTGAATCATCTCACGGGTATTGAAAAAACCAGTTGGGTCATTGCTATCAATGCCCAAATAATCTTCATCTAAATTTATATTATTCAAAACTGATATGCCCATTGCACTGGGCAAGCCACCAAGTGAGAGGGTTGGAATTCGAAAGGAGGAGGCAATGTTTAGTGTCCCGCTAGGGGCTGGAGCAATTGGCATGCGTTTACCAATGTTCTTTTTCCCTGTTCCTCTGGTTGGCATTTTAAATATTATTGGTTGAGGGGGGGTCGGTGCCTGCTGTTTGAACAGAAGGACTGCAATGTGCTGAAAAGTTCAAGAAAAAACATGAAAAACTAGAAAACAATCCAAAAACTATGAAATTAAACGAAGTAGTATTCAAAAGTTGTACCTTGTTGTCGAGGGGTAGTTTGTCGCGGTGCTAAGGGTGGCCATGTAGGAGTAGTAATTGGTGGTTGTTGAGAAGATACGAATGCATGTGACTGTACTGAGTGAGTTGGGGAAGATGGTTGAGTTTCTGAAACACGCGTATGGTCCAAAGTCCCTGCAATGTCATCAACATTGAATTGTATGTCAATTCAATTGGTTAAAATTTAAATTGGAAAATAAAAATACAAATTTGGAATTTGTAAATAATATATGAGAAGGTATTACTTCTCTGGCATTTAACGAGTTCAAACTGTTGAGGGTTCGGAGAGGAGTGAGCTTCCATTTCAGATTGGGAATCTCCCAAAGCCTCAGCGTGTTGTTGGCCTCTTCCTCTTGATAACGCCTTTTTTCGGGGAAGGGCTTCAATAAATCTTCTCTGCAAACCATAAATTGTTAATAACTGTGCAGTGTAATGTCGAAATACAAACTTAATAGTTTATACCTGTTGTTCTTCAAATGGAATTGACAACTTCATCAACTCCTCATCAGTGCAAGTAGGAATTGGTTTGTCTTTTAAATTTAAAAGAGCCTCGTAATAAAGGCCAAGGAGATAGTTTGTGGAATAAATGACAGGTTTTTCTGAAAGCTTTGCATTTGTTATGTCAGTTCTTATTTTTTTGATAGATAGGTGCACCAATCAAATTTTTGTTTTGAGATAGTGGCAACTATGTATGCAATGGCCCAGTTTGGTATATCTGTTTGCCGACCCTGCAAAACTATTCTGGATTGAAAAAAGGAAATCATTGCAGCAAGAAAGTGGTGTGCAATTGCTTGCGTATCCACACCATGCCTGGATTTATTGACATGAGCTGCAAATGCCAAATAGTGGGAATTAATATAACATTAAATTGTATCACAATCAAAAATAGAATAAAAAATGATGAATGAAAATGAATTATACTTACAATCAACATGGAAACCGAACGTTGATTCGAGATATTTCTTGTCGTCTTCCACGAGTGTTGCCTTCATTGTAACAAAGGGTAAATTTCTGAATGGAAGGCCCGTAAACCGATGGATGTCATTTGTGTCGATACCGAATTGAAACAATCGGCCATCATTCAGAGTAACATAAAAAAGGCCATCCTCTGTATTGTAGGATGAGAGAAGGTAGTTCAAAATATCTGGGTCTATTTTGAAATGGGGCATCTCAATGAGCCCACTAAACTCACACGCATCGATCAAATCTTTATATTCGGAAGACATCTTTAAAATAGTATGGATGTGGGGGCACAAAGGATTCCTGTAGATGATCTTGCCCATGGATAGGACTGGATTTTCTTCTTGATTTTTGTCCTGAGCTTGCAGTTGGGAAGCACTTGAAGTCACCATTGTAGTTGTGCTTGTGTCTTTGACAATGATGGATTCCTGTATACAAAAAAATTGAGAGCCGGAAAGTGTAAATGAGAAAATGACCGACGGGAGGGTATTTATAGGCCAAATCAAGCGGCAAAAAGACTTATTGACGTGCGTCAATGCCCCTATTGTTGACACGTCAATCAATCAATGGCCCCTGTTGACACGCGTCAATGGCCCCTGTTGACACGTGTCAATGGGTGTTGACACGCGTCAATGCTTATTGATGCATCAATAAGGGCCATTGACACGCGTCAACAAGGGGGCATTGATGCGTGTCAATAGGGTCATTGACGCACGTCAACAAAGGGGTTATTGACGTGCACGTCAATAGGGGCCATTGACATGCGTCAACAAGGGCCATTGATGCGTGTCAATAGGGGTCATTGATGCGTGTCAACATTGTGTTGATGGGGTCAATGACGTGCATTGACAATGGTACTTGTTGATGTGCGTCAATGATGGGTCATTGACGTCTTGTTGACGTGTGTCAATAGAATTTGTCATGTTGACATTGTTGACTTGTTGCGTGTGTCAATGGTGCATCAGTCCCTAAAACTCTGTAGTTTCTCTGGCTTGAAAAACCTGGCAAAAATTTGGTTCTGGAATACTGTCAAATTCACCTTTCGCTGAAACTGGTTATGGGGATATTCACCAGGTATTTTCCACCTACAATTTTCTAGAGGTGTCTTAAAATGAACCCCTCTGGCTGATTTTTCACTCCACATAATGATTATTGTGAATCAACAGTTTGTTTATTCAGTCGAGCCACCTTGGCTCCAATCCTCTCCAAATACATCCCCCAGATAGAACCGAGGAAATCCGATCAACCTCCACGTTGTCCTGGAAAAACAACGATGTCCCTACACAGCAATATAGGTAACGTACCTAAGCAAAAAACATGGATCATTCAATACATGACGAAGTGGTTACAAAAAATAAATAAACATTCAATAAGGAGGTGGTCGATAGCAATTAGATCCATTTTTTAGGAGATAAGGAATAAAGCCCAATCCTCAACAATAACCTAATATTTCCCAGTGCACTGGCCACATGGAACTCTCTGCCAGGCGCCACACATTTTTCAATGAGGTAAGTCATTTTGGCATCTACTTCAAATACAATTTGCTTCATTTTCTATATCAAGCGCTCATAAGAGCCAAGTTGGTAAACCAAACAAATTAGAAGTGGGAGGTGAGGGGTTCAAATCCCACCCCCAACACAGTTTTTTTGAATTTTGGCGGAAAATTTAGTGGAACTGCTAACTTTAGCGTAGCCAAAAATTCAAATTTAGTTATAACTAACTAAATTTAGTGAGAAAAACCCTAATTTAGGTAAAAAAAAAATTTCCCCATTAGGCCTGTTTTTTCATTCCCAACATTTTTTTCAAAAGGAGTACCATCCAAAAAATTCATTTTTAGCTTTTGTTTTGCAATTTTTGGCATTTTGGGTCGTTTTGGGCTCCGGAGGCCACCAGGGCCCGAAAAACAAACAATTTTTTTTGCCTATCATTCTATTTTTTATAAATTTTTGAATGTAATTGCATGCTTCAAGTATATTGTACTAATTTGCAAGTTTCCATAGTCAACTGCAAACTTTATAACTGCTCAGAAACTGGTAGAATATTGTAATAAAAAACAGCTACAAATTGGTTCTAAAACAGTCACAAGATCCTAGATCTCATTCGCAGCGTTCAGTATATACAGTGCCTCTAGGAAGTGCTTACAGGTAAAGCCATCATGACTACTACTGCACTTAACACCTAATATAGCTGCAACAATGTCATCTGGGCATCGACCCTTTAAATCGACGGGGAGTAATAAGGTCACAGTGCACACACTATGAGCCATCCCATCCGTCTGTGAATGATTGCACGACATAAATCCAGACTGAGAAATTATCCAAGTATATAGCAAAGTTACGTGCGCGTATGAGGATATTTCTTTGAGCTGGTGTCAATAATCACACAGACCCCTTTCAGTACTATCTTGGTACCATGTATTGAATTATTTCACGTACGTTAATGCCTCTTTCACATACCGCCAGGTATATAGAAAGGGCGAGCTTCTTCCACGTACCGCTAGGTATATCGGAAGGGCACGTATATAGAAAGGTTTGGTATATCAGACTGACGGTATATAGATTGGGAGACCTTATACCTGGAGTGATAAGAGCCAAACCCTGTTAGTGATCTCTACAAAATGGGCACCAATGCCCCCAAATTTTTTCTTCCGGATTCACAATTACTCAGAGGAAACAACTATGCTGCATGGAAGACAAAAATCAAGACACAACTTGAGTTTGAAGAGATCTGGCCTGTTGTGACTGCTACTCTGACTAGATCAACTACTGATACAACATAACAACGGACAGTTTGATAGAGCAGATCAGAAGGCCAAACTCATCATCTTGTTTGGAGTGTCTGATGATGTGTAACCCCACATTTGAGATGCCAAAACAACCAAAGAAGCATGGGATAAGTTGAGCACAGTATACGAGGCCAAGAACAAGAATGTTATACTGAATTTGCAGAGTCAGTTACACACATTGAAGTTCAAGCAGAATGAGAAAATAGAAGCTTTCTTAAGAAGAGTTTCAGAGTTGAGGGATTCAATTCTATCCCTAGGAGAGGCAGTTTTAGATGATGCTCCCATTCCCATTATTCTAAGAGCACTCCCCTCTTCTTACCATATTTTTGTAACAACACTAAACTTGTCAGATACGACAGTTAGTTTTGACAAATTGGTAAACTTACTGCAACAAGAGGAAGAAATGCACAATAAGGATGATGAAGAAGAACATGCACTTTCTTCACATCAAAAATGGAAAGGAAAAGGTAAAGGAAAACCTAATTCCTATCAAAAGTCCCAAAATCAAAATCAGTATCAAGGGGATAGACAACAGAAGAAGCAATGTCCAATCTGTAAAAGAGGACATAACCTACAAGATTGTTGGTATAATACTTACAAGAAAGGTTCATCAAGCAACTCTGGACCTCAACACCAATAATCTAACAAGGGAAATTCTAACTACAATCAAGGGCAGAAAAAGGGGAACTGGAAAAGAAGACCCCATCAGCAAGGAAATATTGCTGAGCAACAAGAACATTCAGACAATGAAGACTACTTGTTCACTGCTCGATCAAGTGAACCATCCACGTCATCTAGTGATGTTTGGTATGTTGATTCAGGGGCCACTCGACACATGACCGCCACAGAGACTGGTTTATTTCAATGAGGGACACGCCATTGAAAAATCATGTTTCATTGGGAGATGATTCTTCATATACAGTTCAGGGGATTGGGAACATTTCTCTACCCCTTGGTTCACGCAAATGTAGACTATCAGATGTCTTATATGTCCCTGGGTTGACTAAGAATCTTCTTTCAGTCAGTCAACTCCTAGATCACAACCTATAAATTTACTTTGATAGTCATTCTAGTAAGAAAACATGTTTGATTTGAGACAAATCAAGAGGCTCGAAAATAGTTACAAAAGCCTCCAATGTGGGACGCATGTTCCAACTTGATTTTGTTCATAGAGACAATCAAGAACTTGTGGCTAAGAACTCCACCTCAACACAGTTGTGGCATCAGATACTTGGTCATGTAAGTTTCAAATATCTCGAAACACTTCACCGTGTAATATGGTACATGGGCTACCATCTCTTCAGAAGGATACAAACAAGTGTCCTCACTGCCTAGCAGGAAAACAACACAGAGCTTCATTCCAGAGGAGTACATTTCGAGCTCATGGTAAACTTGACCTAGTTCATACCGATCTTTACGGTCTGATGCAGCCAAGTCATTCTTGGGTTCAAGTACTTCATGCTTTGTGTTGACGACTATTCAAGAAAAATGTGGATTTTTTGTCTTCGCAAGAAAAGTGAAGTGTTTGAAACCTTCAAAAAGTTCAAAGTAGCAGTTGAGAATGAAACTGGTCATCACATCAGAACTCTCTGCTCAGATCGAGGGGGGGAATTCACCAGTGATGAGTTCAAAGACTACCTACAAACTCACGGGATTTGTCGACAAATGCCTCCTCCACACACACTGCAACAAAATGGTGTTGTTGAGAGAAGAAATCATACTATCATGGAAATGGTGCAATGCATGATCAATGATTCCAGACTTGCAAAGACATTCTGGGTAGAAGTAGCAAAGAAAATAGTGTATTTTTGAACAGAGCACCCACTGTTTCTCTTGATGGAGTAACACCACAAGAAGCATGGTCAAAATAGAAACCATCTATTGCACACCTCAGAGTATTCAGGTGTAAAGCAAGCATGCACATACCCAAACAAAATAGAAAGAAATTGGACATGAAGTCACAAAAACTCATCTTCATTGGGTACAGTGAAGAGACTCTTGGGTATAGATTGAATGGATCCTAAGACCAGAAAATTATACACCAGTAGAGATGTTGAGTTTTTTGAGAAGAAGGAAGCAAAGGATCCTCCTACGGACTCACAAGATGTAGATTTTCACTTGTTGTAAAAATTGAAGCTGATGTTCCCTCTGAAGATGAAAGTGATGATGGGGATGATGGTGTTGATTAGATAGAACCACAACCCATGGGAATAGTTCAATGTATGCCTAAATGGTGTACAAGCACATTACGAGATGCAAGAATGGATGCTCCACCAGATACATCCACCCCTAGACCATGGACTCGCAGTAAAGCAAGAGAAGAAGTTAAATTTTCTTTGATGAGTAGAGTTATTGAATCAGATGAGCCCTCTACAGTCCAGGAATCCCTACAGTCAAAATCTTGGAAAGATGCCATGGATTCTGAATATCAATCAGTGATGAAGAATAACACTTGGTAGCTTGTTGATCTTCCACTAGGGAAGAAACCCATTAGATGCAGATGGATATTTAAAAGAAAGTATAAAGCAGATGGTACAGTGGAAAAGTATAAAGTGAGACTTGTAGCAAAGGGGTATGCACAAAAATAAGGCATTGACTATGAGGAGACATTTTCTCCCACAACTAAGATCAAAAAGATCAGGATGATCTTTTCTCTAGTTGCTCAGTTTGGATGGAAAGTCCACCAAATGGACGTAAAAAGTGCCTTCCTAAATGGAGATTTACAAGAAGAAGTCTACATGACTCAACCTGAGGGATATGTAGTACCTGGTCAAGAAGCAAAGGTATGCAGACTCAGGAAATCTTTGTATGGCCTTAAACAAGCACCCTGGGTATGGTACATCAAGATTGATGAGCATCTCGTACAACATGGATTTGTTAGAAATTCATACGATCCCAATCTCTACCTCAAAAAGCAAGGGGGGGAGATGGTGATTGTTTTTTTCTATGTTGACGATCTAGTCATCATTGGTAGTTCACTAAGGATGATCAATGCAACCAAGAAAGATCTTAATCGATCATTCGACATGACTAGATCTCGGGCTGATGCATTACTGTCTTGGATTGGAAGTATGGCAGAAAGAGAATCACATTTTTGTTTCTCAGATGAAATATACCAAGACAACGCTCGAGAAGTTTAGGATGATGGATTGCACACCAATTGCTACACCTATGGAGAATAGATTACAATTATCTCGTTCAGATCCATCTCCTGAGGTAAGTGCCACTCTCTATCGGCAGCTGATCGAGAGTCTCATTTACCTGACCTACACTAGACCAGATATCAGCTTTGCAGTGAGCTATTTATCTAGGTTCATGCAGGAACCCAAAGTTTGTCATTGGAAATCAGCAAGATGCATCTTAAGATATCTCAAAGGATCAATGGATCTTGGTCTAGAATACAAGAAGAACGACAATTTCTTCTTGACTGGATATTTGGATTCAGATCATGTAGGTAACATTGATGATAGAAAATCCACTTCTAGATTTGTATTCTTTATGGGATATGGACCAATATCATGGGGAAGAAAGAAACAACACTTCATTTCTCACTCTTCCATAGAAGCTGAGTATCATTCTACAGGAGAAGCTGTCTGTGAAGTGATTTGGCTACATCACATACTAGAAGGACTTGGAATACCACAGGACAAACTGACCACCATGTATGTTGATAATGAAGGTGTTCTCAAAACTTTTTCCCAATCTAGTTTTTCATGAGAGAAAAAATCACATTAAGGTAAATGTTCATTTCATACGCGAACATGTGTTGAAGCACAACATCCAGCTTTAATTTTGTTCAATAGCTGAACAACGAGTAAATATCTTCATGAAGTCACTTGCACGTGACAAGTTCGAGTTGTTCAAGGAGTTCCTCTCCTCATCCCTTGAGGTAATGTAAAATTAAGGGGGGGAATATTTAGGATAAAATTTTATTTTTATCCTAATTAATTATTCATTATATAACTTATTATTTAATTAATTTTATTAATTAACTAATGTTGTTATTTGGTTTTATTAACCATATTATTTGTTTTATTCAAAACATCATGGATGTTGTTATATTGTCTTTTAACAATATAATTGTTTGATTATATTTTTGTGCTTCCTGGATGTATTATGGAAGCTATTGTAATTTTGGTTATACTTGTGCAACATTTCTTTTGTCTACACATGACTATACAATACCTATAAGTATTGCAGTCCAGCTATTGTAAATTGGTTGATTGAGATTAATAATATTTATCAGGCGTCCGCCCCTGTTTTTGAATTTACAATCTATCTAACAGGGCATTCCAAATAGCATTAGAGACTCTACTAGTGCCGAACAGTAATCCTAAATAGGGAGTGGGTAAAGAGTTGATTTTACATTCTAAGATGAGTGCAATTTTTTTTTCCTATCATTAGGAGTATTTTAAAATACACCAATCTTTTATCAAAGTTGACTTTCTAGCTAGAACCTGCTTCATAGAATCTAAGAATAGTCTTTATAGTTTTTTCCTCTAGAATAGAAGCCATTAGAAGTAGGATTGTGTCATCAATTTTTTTTTGATGTGAATATGTATGATTGGTGGAAGTTGGTTTGAATCCTTTTAACATGCCATTATTTACAACCGTAGTTATGGATCTGCTAAGAATGTCAACCATAATTATAAAAATTAAAGGGGATATGGGGTCCCCTTGTCTTATACCTCTACTTATGGAAAATAATTCCACCAGAGTACCAATCACAACTGTTGAAAAGATAGAAGTGGTAATGCAAGCCTGAATGATTTTTCTAAATTTACTTTGGAAACCAAATTTTGATAGGACTTTATCTAAAAATTTCCAAGATACTCTATCAAATGTCTTATGCATGTCCAACTTTATTTCCATACCATCGTTTTTTCTTTTATCCATGGAGTGAATGGTTTCATGAACCGTGATCACCCCATCCTGAATTATCCTTCCTTTTATGAATATACTTTGTTGTTTAGAGATAAGATCAGCTAGCAAAGGTTGTAATCTAGTAGCTATAATTTTCGTAAAAATTATGTAAACAACATTAACTAGGATGATAGGTCGGAAATCCTTGAAGTCTTTAAGCATGAAATTTATTTGGGGAAAGCACAATGTGAGTATTATTTAGTTCCTTTATAAGATTTCTAATTCTATAGACTTAATTTACATCTTTCAACAAATCTTCTGATAATATATCCCATCATTTTTGAAAGAAATTTACAGAAAAACCATCAAGACATGGTGCCTTGTCCCTTTCTAGTACAAAATTTGTCTTCTTTAGTTCCTCATTAGAAACAAATTTTGTAAGATTTGTGAATCTCTCTTCAGGGAGATTATTACTTGGGATGGAGTCAAGAAGGAAATAATTTGCTTCTTCATTAGAGGCATTCCTTTCCATCAACAAATTCTCATAAAATTTTAGATCTTATGCTTTTATGTCATTTTGATCTTTGGTAACCATACCATTTCCTTTGGATACCTCAGTGATTTTGTTGTAAGACCTATGCTTAAGGGTGTTCATATGAAAAAAAATTATGTTCCTATCCCCAGCTTTCAGACATATAACTCAGGATTTAATTCTCCAAAAGGTTTCTTCTCTATTGTTTATGTTATGTAAATCAAAGAGTAATTTATTTTCCAGTTACTGATCATCATAATTCATACCTTTTATTGAGATTCTAAGTTCAAGCTCTTCAATATGTTGTTTTATCTCTTTCTTTTGTTCAAAAAAATTGCCAAATACCTCTTTGTTCCAGGGATTAACTTGCTGCTTTACATTTTTTTGTTTCTGAATTAATCTAGATTGTGTTGTATCTTCTCCTTCCCAATACCACCAATCTTTGATCCTATCCATGATGTCTTCATGCTCCATCCAAATTTTTTCAAATTTGAAAAAGCTATGTGAAGGTTTATCCTAGTTGTAAATATTAAGAGCAATATGATTATGATCTGAGCCAATCTTAGGTAATGAAGAGAGGTGAAAATCCTGACTCAAAATACAATTAGCAGAGATAAGATCTTTGTCTAATCTAACCTATATCAGACTCTCACCAATTCTCCTGTTTGACCAAGTAAATTGATTTCCATGAAGTTCAATATCCATGAGGTTAAGAGAAGAAACCAACTCAACAAAGTCACCCATACTAACTGAGAAATCATAGCTATGCCCATATTTCCCCCAGGGTTTAAAGGGGTGTTAAAATCATCCATGAACAACCACTTATAATCCTAAAAACTATTTCTAAAGAGTTTTAACTCTTCCCATAATTTAATTTTGTTAGCAGCAGTGTTTGGAGCATATATGTTGGAAATGATCCAAATTGAGTCATTTTCAACATCATGAAATTTAGCAGCTAAATGATTATGAGAAGCTAGAATCACATTACCATTTAGATATTTGCTATCCCAAAATTTTTTTACACCTCTAGAAGCTCCTTGTGAATCAACAATAGTAAAATCAAAATTCTCCCAAAAATTATTTTTGCATTCCTTCAAAGCTTTTGTCTTCATTTTAGTTTCTTGCACTAATAGAATGTTAGGTCTGTTGGACCTTCTAAGCTCTTTAAGCATCCTTTTTTTAGGACCTCCATTCAGTCCTCTAACATTCCAAGATAAAATATTCATCTAAAAAAATTTGGGGAAGTAGTTTTTGGATGGCCCAATTGACTTTGAGTCCCATCTGCAATCTCTTTCTCAGTCTCTTTCTTTTTTAATTACTTTTTTGAAGGTCTACCTTTTTTACTATTTGCTCCAATATCTGCCACCTTCTTAGTAGATGATCTATTGATCCTTGATGTAGAGGCTTCCCGATTCCCAATTTTCTTGTTTTTATCACTGTGTAAAACTTCAGGAACCTCTTCAAACCCTTTCATTCTCCATTTTTTATCTTCAATGAAGCCATTATTCAAATCATTTTCACAGTCAGTGAAAATATTTAACGAGGCTGGGGTAATCTCCCCTTCCTCCTTTCCAAATTCTGAATCCTTTTGTTGTGAAGTTACCAATTTGGCGTTGAATGAAATATTTTCAACCACCAGAGATCAAGGAGGATTTTCCTCATTCACACATTCATCTAGTTCCTTGTATTCTTTATCTTCTTCTAGGTCTTCTAAAATGGATTCTAATAAGTCCTCCATTTTAGACTAAGATTTTGTATCCTGTCCTTCTGATGATGTGAAGGTGTTGCTATGTATATGTTCCTTATGTTGATCATGAGAAGAAATATTATATTGATCACCAGTTGAATCCTCCATCCTCTCATGATCTGACATTATTAGGTTAATATAAACCCTTTCATTATCTTCATCCACTTCTATGTTCAACTTTATAGGCCTTTGAAGATCCATATCTTTTTCCTTTCCTTTTTCCTTCAGATCATCTCCCCCCTTTTTTACTGAGAGATTTTTTGGTCTCCAAAGCTTTCTACAGACTAGAGGTTTCCTTATAGGGGTTTTGAAGCCCTTCTTTTTCTTGTTATATTTCAGATCTAGTGGATTAGAGATATTTTTATCTATCTCCTTATCATTTTGATGTTGAGTTTTTAGATTCTTTGGTTGAGGTGCTTTTTTCCTTTCTTTTTATTCCCCATGGGAGAGATTTTCCACTGAAACCTCTGATCCACTTTTTTTTTTTTTCCTCAGGTTTCTTTTCCTTCTCCCTGAATAGATCTCCAAATTTCTCATTCTTTTTCCTCCTTTCTGTAAGACATTTCCTGGTGAAATGTCCTTACTTATGACATTTTTTTCATCTCAATTGAAAAGTTTCATATTCTATCACATGTTTCCATGTACCAAACTTCGATTGAAGAATGATGTAATCAAGAAATTCTTTCTCCATTTAAGAAGATATGCAAAATCTAGCAAAGGCTAGTCTGGATCTATTTTTAGCAGGCCCATCTAAACCGACTGGAGATCTAATCAACCTTGCAAGATGAATCAAGATCTCATCATCCTAGTAATGTAGGTGTATTCTAGGTAGCCTATACCAAACTGGAATAGTGTGAATATTTTTAGTATTAGGCTTAAAACCTGGGTACCATATTTTTTTGAAGAGCCCCATGTTGCCTAGACACCAGGGTCCACCCAATAATATTGCCTCTAGATATGTCTGCATATTGAATTTGGCAAGGAAAAAACCTGTATACATGGTTGTAATAGCCAACTATCCTTTTGGTTTCCAGCGATGCATGGCCCACTTTCTGATGACATCAATATTGGGTCTAGTACCCAAGAACTTACAAATTACTCGATGTAGACATCCATCAGGCACATAGATGTGAGTCACACCCTCCTTTTCCTTTGTGCTTTTGAATAAATATTGATTCTAAAAAGTTGTAGGAGACTGTGGACCCACTTATTTTTCAAGAGGTACCTTAAAAATGTTCACCCAAGTGCCAAATTTGATACTAGTAATTTTGGTTATTTATGTCTATAGAGGTGGTGATACATCAGAAGATTTATTGCATGTTAACAGACATTCCGTAGCCAATGTTGTAGAAATAATACTCTCAAAACCCTCACTCACTCCCAGCTCCATAGTAATGCAGGTTAGTTCATAAGATTTTAAGTTAAATATTAATTCTCCTCTTATAGACAATAATATTGACAATGAGCATGGTGTTATTTTTTTCATAATGTTGATGATTTTGATAATATTTTTGTGTGGCATATATGGTTAATATTTTTGTGTTCCATTAAACTGAACAATGTAAAGTTCATGTGATATTAGAAATATGATAATTCAATATGTGAGACATCAATTGAACCACATATCATTGGTAGTATATTCAAAATATGGAATACTTATATACTCACTATGTAATTTAAAGATGATAATATTAACAATGAGTGTGGTGTTATTTTGATGATATTATTGTTAATATTGTGGTTTGCCTACAATTAATTGGCCATTAACCAAAAAAATAATTTTTGTGCGATACTCAAAATATGTGCGTCATTTGATAACCATTCATTAGCTATTATATATAAAGAAAATTAACGGCACCTGTGTGTCTTTTGGAATTCATGCACCAAAGAAAGTGGTGATTGGAAGTGTTGTTTCCATGTAATTATAGATTATAATTTATTAGTATATTTCAAGGACACTTAAATTTGTGAAGCTATTGACAAGTACATTGGTGTAAGGGAAAAACTTCGTAAGTGTAATAATCCATTGGAAAATATGATCACAGTTTGATTACCAAATTTTTTAGCACGGTTAGTTTTCGTGAAAGCCTCAAAAATTGGTATGCATTCTCAAATTTTTGAAATTATATGAACGTAGAATTTTCTGTATCCATTTCAATAAAACCCTATTTTGTTTGCTTCCAGTAGTCAAATCTATCTATTATTCAATGCTCTTTGACAAACACTTCTCAACTGATATTGTTTGACATCATTTTGTCATTATATTTTTCGATCCCTAAATGATTTTACAAATATGTGTGTACCCCACTTGTGAGCAATGTAAAACATGTTATGGGTATTTTTCACAAGAGGACTGAGAAATGATTCATAAAATACCTGACATGGACATCAATGATTACTTGAAGTGAACAAAATGGGTGTTACTAAAAAGGCTGAGGAAAATAGAATTTGTTTAGTTAGGGTTGTTAATCATTTAGGGATTTTGGACCACTAGTGGTTGATTTCTATAGACATTTTGTTATAAATTAAATTTTAGTAATGAAATAATGATAGTAACTTCTAGTAGATGAAATAGTAATAGTAACGCAAATAATTGTTTGCTTGTTTACAGTAATTTTTTGATTACATAAGGAAATTGTTGGAAATAAAATTAAATAAAAACATATATGTGATTGCTAAAGAAAAAATGCATAGAGTTATTTCTGTGTAGGTTTCTCTTGGAAAAATAGTGAATCGGGGAATTATAAAACCTATTATTTTCACATGTATGGGCTATTTTTGGAGATAGTGTGTAGAGCACACAAACTGGATAAAGACTTGCATGACACACATAGGCTATTTTGGGAAGAGAAGCTACTAAGCACTTTGAATGGGTTCAGGCTAATAATAGAATTGCTACTGCCAGTTAACCAGAAGAGATCTATTATTAGTGCACTTGCATGTGTGTCTATTATTGTAAAGGTGCATGGCTATTTTCAGCATGTGACCTATTTTTGGAATTATGCAAGTGGTGAAGGGAAAGTCCCCACCCTTATAAATATGTAGTGATCTGCGTAGAATAGGAGGAAGAACTGGATATGAATTATTGTGAAGTTATGCTGCCAGATCTGATGCACACATGAGCTTATGGTATTATTATTGTAAGAAGCTTCTGTGTATTTATTGTGTTTAATATAATGGAGTGTATTGGACTGATTCAAGGTGTTAAACATGATTACAACTAGATCTTGCATGGTTGAATTCATTATGGCTATTACTTAAATCCATTACTCTTTAGATCTAGATCTAGAATATGCTCTGTAGAATGTTATACTAATTATGGATCTGAATGCATTAACTCTTCATCTTGCTAACATCCTACACAAGCAACCCTAAAGAGGGGCCTGGTACCTTTGTGTGCTTTGGGTGAGTGCTCAGTCTAGGCTGAGTGATGTGCCAATGCATGCCTGGGTTATTACTGGTAAATTCTAGGCTGCATCATTGCTTCATTTCCAGGACCTCTTTTTCAGTTTTTTTTAGGATGGTTCGCGATGAAGACATATCAGTTGACCCTAGCAAGTGTTGAGGAGTGGATACATGATCTAGAAGAAGAATACGCATGGAGGTTCAACACCAGATCTGAGTTTAACGCACGTGCATGGGTGGAACAAAATCTGTATGACAGTTTGTATGAGAGCTTCTTCACTATTTTTCTGGTAGAACTATATGAGTGGCTGGTTTCTTATGCATCTAAAAGGGATTGGAGGTATCGTGCACTTGTTTGGATGTAGGAAGAATTTCAGGCCCTCTATGATGCTGATCTGATTTGGACATGCATTGTGGATACTTGGTTTCATGGTGTTCTGAACAACTATATTCTGGAGTACTCAATTTCCACTTATTCTTTCCCAGAGGTAGAAGAATTCAAATTTTTATGATATCCCAGGGGAACTTACTTGCAAGGCATTCCACTGGTGATCAAAATCTTGATGGTAACCCTGAACTTGGAAAGCAAACCGATGGCTAACTAAACCCCACCACGTGTGGGGGCAGGAGCAGGTTTGGTGAAAGATGGTAGACCTAGTGGCAGAAAGGTAGAGAGAAGAAATGTGGCTTAAGTATAATGAGGTGTGTGAGAGGGAGATAGAGAAGCAGTGGGATGTTGCAGAGTGAATGGCATTGAGGAGAGAGATGGCTTGAAGGATTTGGAGCTCACGTAGAAGGCATGGAGCTAGAGCATCAGGAACTCCCCCATTTGGGAAAGCATGACAGGGAACCCCCCTCAGCCTCATGTGGAAGTGTGCCAGTAGAGATGACCTGGGCCATGGGTGTGCATCTGAATCTACCTAGAAACCTAGCCCTTGCACTTGGTTTTCTAGTATCTAGTATGAAAAATAGTCAACAAGCTAATTTAGGTAGTGGGAGAGCAGGAGTAAGTCACATAGCAAGTACATCGATGGTAGGGAAAACATCTTCATTGTTGTTTGGAGGTACCTTTTCAGGTGCATCATCTACACAGAATTCAAGTGCGTAGAATTTTGGACTCACTTCTGGGAGTGGTAACACTTCACAGACTGTAGGGGTGCAGTTCAGTACTACTATTGGGACACAAGGAAGTACATCTTCTGGTCCATCTCTGGCTACAGGTGGAGGATCAGGAGGTATAGGTGGTTCTAGTTCCAGTGGATCTGGTGGTTCTGGAGGTAGAGGAAACACAAGAGGTTCTGGATCAGGTGGGAAAGGTCTGCACCAACCCCAGAATATTTACATGGAGATGTCTCTTCGTCTTCCAGAATATAGGGGCATAGAAGATGCTGTTGAACATGTGCACATGTGTGAAATATTGTGGCATGCAAAAGGGATCATGACTTCTGAGTGTAGGGAAAGTCAAATTTTCCACTACGTTACAAGGATGCGCACACAACTGGTACAGAAAGTTTGACCCTGATCAGACTTGCGTAGATTATGCAACATTAAAATATGCTTTCCTTAAAGAGTTTCACATCCCTGAGTTTGAGCAGAAGAGTATAAGCGTGCTCAAGGATATTAAGCAAGGCACTACTGAGAGTGTCAGGGAGTATGATGCCCATTTCAAAACACTTTTATCTAAGCTTTCTTATGATATTCATGCAAGCCAACATGCACAATGGTTTGTTGGAGGTCTGATTACACCTTTTAGAAGGGTGCTATCACATAAGACATACACTGATCCATGTGAAGCACTTGAAGCAGCTTTACGTGCTGAGGCAGTCAGAAGTATAGACACTGGGGTCAGCCCATTTTTGGAAGCACAAATTGCAGCTATGGAAAAATAGTTGGAGAAACTATCAGAAAATTCAGCACATGAGATGCGCATGGGGATTTGGTGTACAGATTGTGAAGTGGAAGGTCACACCAAGGATAGTTGTCCCCACAGATCAGTGTGTTCATTATTACTAGACTGTGAGATATGTCATTTGAACCATGATGCTAGCCACTTCCCATTATTACAATGTGCAATAAGGAACAATGTCTCTTGCTATTGTAAAATTTGCAGTCCATGACTCATGATACAAAGACTGTAGATTGATTGGTCAAATCCATGATGCTATAGATATTGGTGTGTGATAGACAAGGAGTCTCAGATAACTCTAAAGGAAAGAATGAGCTTTAGGATCGGGATCACAATCAAACATGCTATGATTGAAATGAAGGGCATTTTGAAGGAGGTCATGGCAGAGGTCGAGGATACCATGGTGGATTTGGAGGATGAGGCCATGGTGGTGGATGAGGCGAGTTTCCTCATGGAACATGTTATACATGTGGATCTCCTGACCACTACAGTGTGAATGTCCTCAGAATATTACTTGTTCCTTTATGTGGGAAGACTCATAGGTATGAGGAATTCTTAGACTTATATGAGCATCTTAGTAAGCAACATAAACAAGAAAACAAAGGCACATGGATGGTTAGGATACAACACACTGTGGAAAATCAGTGGATGCCCAAGTTGGAACCAGAATCTGAGGTATTTCCTGTAAAGATCACTACCCGCGCTGAAGCAGTGCACACCAAAGAAGCATTACAGTAGAAGCCTACCATCACTAAGGAGGAGGTTCTACATGCATGGTACCCAGATCCTGTCCATCAGAAGGAGGTTTATCAGGAAACCATGGAGGTACTCAGAAATCTTCAGGGTGAAATACAATGTTTAAAGGAGCAATCATGGAAGATGGAGCAAAAGAAAGTAGCAGAGATGGTCCAATCTGATATTGATGACTTGAAGGAGGTGTGAAAAATGTTGTGCCAGGAGAATATCATTCCATTATTAGGGAATTGGCTAAAGGGAAACACTCTGCGCACAAGTATTGAGACTGGATGACATATCCTGCATGCAAATCTTCCCCCTCATAGCTTAGACTATGACAAGGAAATCACTCTGAATGTTGTTGTGGATGGATGGATTTTGAGTAATATATTGATTGATACAGGCATGGAAGTCAATGTTCTTACTTTAGATGCATGGGTACAGATGGGGAGACCCCCATTACAACCATCTTCTAATGTATTGTTCATGGCTAACCGAACTAAGGCCACTCCCATCGGATTTTTAAAAGATGCATCCATTACTATACAGGGAGCCAAGTTCACTGGGGATTTTGAGGTTTTAGCACTTGCAGAGGAAGATAGCTTCCTGTCTCTACTTGGGTGCCCTTGGTGTTATGCAAATAATGTTGATCTTTGGTTCAACAAGGGTTATATCAGTTTTGAAAACAAGGAGGAAAGAGTTATTATCCCTTTAACAGATGGAAAATCTGCACCCTATGTTGAGCCTTTGAGTGAGGAAGATCTGAATAGGATTTATGTACATGCCATCCAGGACCCAGAAGTGCTTGAGCCATCTAAAGAAGGAATCCTTCAGTGGGAAGATGCACAGTCTATTAGTGATACTACAAGTGTTGCTTGTGATAATTGGGCTCATAGTACTTATGAGTTGGTAGGGCGTGAAGTAAGAAGCACATTTGCGTGGAACAATAGACCTCATTGTATCAGGAGAATAAGTAACAACTCGGTACCTCGATACACTGGAGAAGGAGATCCTACGGTATTTCTGTGTGCCATGGAGGAACAATGGATAGACCAGTTGGAGAGATGGAATATGCTAGCATATACCCTACGTGGGACAACAGTGCACTGGTGGGTGGTTCACAAGGATAATCTTGTAGGATGGAATGAAATCAGGATTTCTCTTTCTACTCAGTTTTCAGGAGCAATGCACCTACTCAAATCTGCACTTATCATGGTAATCAACCTGTTCAGCACCACGTTCAGTAGTGTGAGAGACTCTGGACAGAGGGGCAGGAAGCTTTACCACCTTCACTCTGGGTGCACAAATTTTATTCCACTTTACAAGGTTGTGCGCGTGCTTGGTATGTATATGTGGAACTCCATAGAGAGACTGGAAATTGGCAGGATTTGATTGCAGGAATGATCCAGACTTTTGACTATTTCTCTACTAAACCTCCAGTAGAAGAGGCATTAAGGGTTATAAAGTGCTTAACTATGGGAGATAGTGCCAAGGTGGAAGAACTCATTCAGGATTTATTTGATGGAAACGACTCAGGAGCACATTTTGCTGAAGAAATAGAGACAGATGCCACACTACTTAAGTGTGCTTTCCTTGAGAAAGAAAAAGGAAAGATGGTCTACTTAGTGGATGATGAAGAAGTAGAAAATATGGATGTAGATCATTCAACAGGTAGGTGTGAGGTTTTGGATAGTGTAGATAAGACCACACGTGCCTATCATGAACCTATGAAAACAAAGAAAGTGAATATTGGATCAGATGTTGAGCCTAAGGAGGCCATAATTGGGGATTATTGGTCTGACTCTGAAGTGGAAAAAATCATTGAGTTACTATGAGATTATCAGGACTTATTTCCTAGGGGATACCATGAACTCAAAGGTGTGCATGAATCATTAGGAGAAATGAAGATAAAGCTTAAGGAAGGTGCATGCCCGGTCAGGAAGAGACCCTACAGGATGAACCCCAACTTGCGTGAAAAGGTCAAAGAAGAAATTGACAAAATGTTGAAGTCTGGAATCATCAAGCCCCTGGATGAGTCAGAATGGGTTAGCCCAATGGTGATCAGTATAAAGAAAGATGGTTGGATTAGGATCTGTGTGGACTACAGGGAGCTGAATGCTGCATGTGTGACTGATCCCTTTCCTATGCCATTCACTGAGGAAATATTAGAAGGCATTGCAGGGTGTGAGATCTATTCCTTTACAGATGGATTCTCTGGGTATCATCAGGTTAGGATTGCACAGGAGGATCAGGAAAAGACTACTTTTACTACTGAATGGGGAAGTTTTTCCTATACTGTGATGCCTTTTGGTCTGAAAAATGTGCCTGTTGTATTTTTGTGCATAGTTGTCCAAGCGTTCAAATATTTTATTCACAACTTCTTGCAGGTTTATTTAGATGACTGGATGGTGTATGGACTTGTTAAGGATCATTGTGACAATTTATGCCTAATGTTTGAAAGATGTCATCAGTTAAGCATCTCTTTAAACATCAAGAAATGTATATTTCTACACCATTTGGCACATTGTTAGGGCACATCATCTACAAGGAAGGTTTGTTGGTTGATCTAGCTAAGGTTGCAGTCATTATCGGCCTGGAAGAGCCTACCAGTCAAAGTGAGGTGCGTGGATTCTTAGGTCACACTGGGTATTATAGAAAAATTATAAAAGGGTATGCTAAGGTTGTCACACCCTTGGAGGAGTTACTAAAAGGAAAAGGGACATTCTACTGGGGGAACCGCAACAGCGTGCATTCGAGACATTAAAGGAGAAACTTACTACAATGCCTATTCTATGCTTTCCCTCATGGGACCAACCGTTTCATGTACATGTGGATGCCTCTAGCATGACCATTGGTGTGGTGTTGGCTCAGCCTGGAGAAGGTATTATAGATCATCCTATCTATTTTGCTAGTAGAAAGTTGACTCCTACAGAGCAGAATTATACAACTACAAAGTGTGAAGCTTTGTCAATGATCTATGTGCTACATAAATTCAGACAGTACCTACTAGCAACACCATTTGTATTCTATACCGATCACATGACATTGAAGTATTTGGTAAAAAATCCCATTTTATAGGGGCATATGCCGATGGGTACTCTTATTCCAAGAATTTGATTTCACAGTTGTGGTAAAACTAGGGAAAAGTAATTCTGGACCAGACCATCTATTCAGAATACAGTCAGGAGAAGATGCACATAGGCAATTGAAGATACCATGCCTGATGCATAGTTATACAGGTTACAATGCACACCATCAGAATTAGAGGACATTGTTGTCTTTCTACGTATAGGTATGGCACCAAAAGGAATGAAATCCTTAGAGAAGAAACAACTTTCCATTCACATGGAACCGTTTATGTTGATTAGCGGCGACCTATACAAGTTAGGCCTGAGATGAAGTATTGTGCGATGTGTACTGGAACATGAGTGCACAGATATCATGGAGGAGGCTCATGGTGGTATTGCAGGTGGGCACTATGCAGGTGATGCCACTATGTGCAAGATTCTACTCATTGGATTATGGTGGGAGACCCTGTATAAAGATTGTAAGGCATATTGCAAGGCTTGTGATCACTGTCAGTGCCTTGGAAAACCAGGACAAAGAGATGAAATGCCTTTAAGACCTATTCCTAGTGCAGAACCATTTGAGAAATGGGCTATAGATTTTGTGGGTCCTATTTCACAGCCGTGCGTAGGACTGGATCGTGCTATATCATCACTTGCATAGATTATCTGACAAGGTGGGAAGAAGCAACACCTACAAAGGATTGTACAATAGCTACAACAACCAGGTTTCTATGGGAAAATATTATTACAAGGTATGGATGCCCATTGAGTTTGACAAGTGATAGGGGCACACATTTTTTGAATGAGACAATCAGAATTCTATTGGATGAATTCATGATTGCACACCATAAGACTACACCATATCATCCTCAAGAAAATGGGACTGCTGAGGCTTTCAACAAGATTTTGAGCCAGACATTGACAAAAAATTTTGATGTTGGAAGAAAGGATTGGGATGATAAATTTTCTGTCAGTGCTTTGGGCATATAGAACAACCTACAAGTGGTTAAAAAAGGCCACATCATTTCAATTGGTGTTTGGCACAGAAGCAGTTCTTCCTATGGAATTCATGTTACCTTCTTTGCGTATTGCACGTGCTGGAGGTCTAGCTGATGAACAAGCATTAGAAGAATGAATTGAAAAGTTGATTAAGATAGATGAGCGATGAGAAATAGCATGCTGGAGTCAGAAGCAAGAAAAATCCAGGCAGAAAGCATGGCATGACAGGCACATCAGGGACAAAAAGCTTGAGATAGGACAGATGGTGCTTCTTTATGATTCTAAGTTTCTGCGCCATCCAGGAAAACTCAAAGTACATTGGTTAGGACCATATGTTATCACTTACATACTTGAAACATGAGCTTGTCAGTTAGAAATGCTTGATGGAATATGGTTACCCAGTTACTTCAATGGGAGTAGGCTGAAGCCCTACTATAAATAAGTCTTCTTGGTGTTTGTAATAAGGAAGTGTTGCCATTTAGATTAGGTTTTCAATTATGTATTCCCTTAATGTATTTCCTTCTTCGTCGATATGCTTTATCAATTTAGTTGGTGTTTTGTGAAATAAGTGTGTTTTGTGCCAGAAGCTAATTACCATTTGTAGTATTTTTATGCACAGAGGACTGCACATACCATTTGTGTGGGGTGGTTATTGAAAAATGGGTACACATAAAGGAACAAACTGCTACAGGTGTTATTCAAGTTTGGAGAGTTGGTGGAAAGAAGATTGCTTCCAAATAAGGACCATAGATGGAGATAAATGAAGGAACAATATAACGTGAGGTAAGTAGTGGTCGTGGAGAATACCAAGAGAAGGCACAGTGGTGAGGTACTCAGGCACATGGAAGCATGCTGAAGAGAATTTTGTAGCCAGAAGGTAGGAAGCATGCTAAAAGGTTATAGTTGAGGTGTGAAGATGTACTGCATGAAAAGTGTGAAAATGGTCAATTAATGAGAGGATTGTTGGTAGGTGAAGGAGCAATAAATGCACTAAATTTTTGAAAATCTATATAAGGATGGGATGTGAGTTCATTTTTACCATTGTAATCACAAAAATTTGAATGAGCTAAGTGCAAAATGAGTTGAGTGAATCATGTTGAGGTGCGGAGAGTGTGAAACCAGATGTGGAGAGCAGATTTGTGTGTAGGAGAAGCTTACGTCCCCATTGGTGAAGGGTTTGAGTGAAGCAGAGCATTGTCAAAAGAGCTAGGGCACGTGATTTCAACTAGGGCACGTATATTTGAGCTAGGGTTTGGACTTTCTCGTTACAGAAGATAGAAGGAAAGCATTTACACACTACAGAGGATAGAAAGTTGTGATTTACAGATGGCACCAAAGAAAGCACCTGCCGTAGGAGCCAAGGGAAAGAAGAAAGTGGAAGCAGAGGTTGAAATTTCTCCTGAGAGTAATTTCTCAGAGATGCAATACCCAGAAGGCATGATAGTGGGACAAGAATGGGATTCTCACATCCGTAAGTGCAAGATAAGTGATTACAACCACCGCACATTGGATAATAAAAAGGAATTGGATGTGTTGTTGAGTATGAAGACAAACAAGTGCACAACAGAGGACATGCCAGTGTATGATGACACTGGAGAGAAGTTGTTAAAGTAGATTGGAGTCTACCAGTTGTACGAGCTCCCATATTTCAGAAAATATGAACCTTTGTACCAGTGGTTGATGAGCAGAGTACATGAAGACTTTTTCTATTTCACCAGATGAAGGGTAAGGATTACAACCACATTGATTTCAACAATAACAGGATTAAAGGGCACATGAGTGGATCTGGATAGTGACTTGATAGATAAAGCAACAATCCTGGAGACACGGAAGGAGTTAGGGTATACCAAGGGTCCACGTGGAATGGATATCGAAAAATTGAAGAAGTACCCAGTGGTACAGGCAGCTGCACATCTAGTGACCAAATTGAATGATCAAGAGAGATGGTCACAGGTGAATACAATGTGGCTACACATTGCAAGGAGAATGTCACAGGGAATAATTTACAACATATCAGGCTATATTGCAAAGACTATCATCAAGGAAGTGTCCATAGGTGAGAAAATCAGTTTTGGTGCTATGCTATTGTCCCTTGTATTTATGGAGATAGTAGTACCCGATGGGCCAAAGAACAAGATCTGGGAGTATCCCATGCAAAACAAGTCCCTTGCGGAAAGATTTGACAAGTACTTGTGTGAAGGGTCAATGAGTGGGCCATTCAAGAAGAGGGTGGAGATGTGGTATGATCAGCTCCATGTGACATTTGAAGAGGATTGGTGCATCCCCAAGGAGTTACCTTTGGTGGTGGGAAAGGAAGTGTAGTTTGTGGTGTACCAACACTTCTGCATCATGTGATTTGTAATGAAGGATGGGACTTGGAGCCCCTGGTGCAAACTGTCATATGCCTTCACAACATGCTACTTCCAGGCATCAGTCCACCATTTTACTGATGTGTGCCACCTGAATTTTGTTGCAGACAAGGTAGACTGTGACTACCACATGCTGAGGAAGACATATGTATATCCAGGTCAGACTGCCTATATTGAGAGGCTAATTTCAGACATGATAAGCATGAAGCTTGTGAGTTTGGTGATTGGAGATAGTGGAGCTGCACTTATATACCTTTAGCTTAAGCCTAAGTTGGAGGGTAATAAGTATGTAGAGAATGAGTTCGTGCTCCCAGGACTATCTAAGGGTAAGCATACAATGGAGAATGTACCAGCTCTAAAGCCCATAAACCTATAGAGGTAGATGATGAGGAGGAAGAGCATGAAGAAAGTGGTGGCTTGGTACATAGAGGATAGAGGTAACCCATGAACAGGGTAGAAGCTGAGTGCGTAAGTACTCCACCCCAGGCACAAGAAGAAGGAGATGAAGAATTGGAAGTAGGAGCAGACCCTGAAGAATGCCACTTTAAGAGGGTGTTCAGATGAACAAGAACTCAAGGTGCTACTCCATAATCAGTATGAAGATCACCATGACTCTCTCCACAGAAGGAGACAACTGAGAAGAGAAGGAGAAAATTGAAGCTGAATGAGGAGGTGGAGGAGTCTGAAGAGAGCACACCTGGATCTCCTATACAACCAGAGGATGTGGAAGAGCCCAAGGATGAAGAAATGAAGGTTGAAGAAGGAGTAAAGAAGCTAGGAGAAAAAAGCAAGATACTACTCAGGACATAGAGGATCCAACTCCAAACCTTGGTGCTCAAGTTCCTAAGGGGCCAAGATCAAGGAGGGTAAGTGGAGAGTATGTTGCTAGTCATGGGCTATGAAGAGGACACAAGTAAAATTGTCTGTGCGTGATTCCAGAATACAGTGGGCCTTAAGGACTTATATGGATGGGAGTTGATGGACCCTGACATGGAAACCATGTGTGTGAGGAAACAATTGTCATGGTCCATGCAAACTCACATGGATGAGCCTGATTTTGATGTGTGTGAAGAGTCATGTGTGTCAAGGAGAATGAGAAAGGCACCACAAAATAGACATATAACCATCAAACCCACAGTTATGTCTGATGAACATGTGAGTAATGCCCTAGTGAAGGTGTCTATAGAGGTGGTGCACATGAATGTGGATAAATGCTCAGAGAACTATTAAAGTGCTAAGAGAAGACATCAAAGCCAAAGATGCAGAGATACACGTCTGAAAGGAGAGAAGGACCTAGAGAAAAAGAAGAATGTAACATCTCATCGGCATGGCAGAGGAGATTGGAGATCATGTCCTAAAGAAAGACCACTTGGAGTCCAAGGTACCTAAAAGGTTCCCTTTGGCTACATACTATGTGTGTACATTAGTTGATTTGGTGCTTGAGGATGGACCAATTCACATGCCAGCACCAAAGGACCCTGAGCAAGAAGTAGAGAGAGAAAAGGCTTCAGTAGTTAGAAATATTTCATCATACAAGGCGTTGCTTCAAACCTTGCAGTAGGAGGTGAATAAAGTGCACCAAGCACTGAACATATGTGCAGCTCCAGAGGTAATAATAAGGATCAGGACAATAGTAGAAGACAATGAAGTCCTGAAGGAAATGAAAGATGAGACATTGGGATGCACAGAAAGATTGGTGCTAGTCAAGAAAAAGTGTGAGGCCCTTGCAGCAGCACAAGACCCCCATAAGGAAAAATTGGATGAGATTGGAAAATGTATAGCGCAGAAGATGGATCTGTTGGAAGGAAGAATGTCTGCTATGTCCAACATTGTTTCTGGTGTTACAAAATGAGAAGGGAGAAATTTCCCAAGATGAGTTGGAATCTATTGCAGTGGACATTCCAGAGAAGACAGAAGCCATGCTAAGTGAATGGACAAGAATTTGGAAGCTGAGATAAAAGAAGAATATCCAAATTAATTCTTCTAGTTGAGACAGAGGATGTTGCAGGGTGAGAGTTCATTCTTTGTACAAAAATTCTTTCATTTCCATTTTCCATTCCTTATTCTTTATTATTCGAAGAGCAGCCATTTTGGGGGTGGACAATGCAGTTTAGTGTGGGGTAATGTTGAGCAGACAAGAGTATGATACTTAGCAGGAGGCACACCGAAGGTTCATGCATAAGAATAGGGCACATTTAAAGGCATGGAAGGATAGGGAAGGACACACATGCACAAAAGACAAGGGAAGATTTGGGACTTAGCCATTTTCACATGTATGGGCTATTTTTGGAGATAGCGTGTAGAGCACACAAACCGGATAAAGACTTGTGTGACACACATGGGCTATTTTTGGAAGAGTGGCTACTAAGTGCTTTGCATGGGTTCAGGCTAATAATAGAATTTTACTACCAGTTAACCAGAAGAGATCTATTATTAGCACACTTGCATGTGTGTCTATTATTGTAAAGGCGCATGGCTATTTTCAGCATGCGACCTATTTTGGGAATTATGCAAGTGGTGAAGGGAAAGTCCCCACCCTTATAAATATGTAGTGATCTGTGTAGTATAAGAGGACTATGTGAGGACTGGATATGAGTTATTGTGAAGTTATGCTACCAGATCTGATGCGTGCATGAGCTTATGGTATTACTTATTGTAAGAAGCTTCTGTGTATTTATTGTGTTTAATATAATGGAGTGTATTGGCTGAATCAAGGTGTTAAACATGATTATAACTAGTTCTTGCATGGTTGAATTCATTATGGTTATTATTTAAATCTATTACTCTTTCGATTTAGATCTAGAATATGCCCTGTAGGATGTTATGTTTATTATGGATTTGAATACATTAACTCTTCATCTTGCTAACATCCTGCACAAGCAACCCTAAAGAGGGACCTGGTATCTTTATGCACTTTAGGTGAGCACTCAATCTAGGCTGAGTGATGTGCATGTAGTGTAGCGATTGGCTCAAAAAAAATTGTGGAACAAACTAATGAGAGCTAAGATAAGTGTGACCCCTGAAGAAAACATGTAATGCAAATCTTTTCTCAATTCAATAATAGATGTCCAGTGAATGATGCTTGTAAACACTAAGTTCAAAATATTTTGTCGATGCTAATCATAGTGGTTGTTAAGATTGTAAATGTTTTGTTGTGGCTTACCTTAGAGACCACTAGGAATAGAATTTCATATGTGTTAAGTCCTCATTGTGATATTTAATGATCTGGGAGATTATACAATTATAATTAATTAAAGAGACGTCCATTGAATGGTGTTTAGCTAACACAAAGTTAAAAATATTTTGTCGAGGAAGATGCTATTGACCACTAAGATTTATATATTTTCTTGTTAATGCATTAGTATTTTTCCTATTAATGATTCCTAACAACCACTAAGCTATAGGTATATCCTTGTGTCTGATCATAGTAATAGGAAGGATAAGAAACACATATTTATTTGTTAATGATTCTTCTACACCATTAAGCTCTAAAAAATATGTCATGGCTAACTCTCGTGAATTCTAGGATAAGAAATACTTATTTTTGTACCCCTCAATAGTGCAAGGATTGGTGTTTTTTGCTCATTGCAATGATTGTTGTGATTTAAAATAATCCTAGATATGGATAAGGTTTAAATAGTTCATGGTGGCTGAACTTAACGACCATTAAGATCAATAATACATGTATCTTGACCCCCCACCTATTCAATCAATGTAGAAATTATGCTCAATCTAATCATAGTTGACATGTGAATAATCCTAGATATGGCCAATCTCTAAATATTTTGTTGTTGATCAACTTAGTGACCACTAGGATCTGAACTATTGATAAAATTTTCTCAAAGAATTAATAATTTTATTGGAGTGATGCCTAGAAAATGCCATGGTTAAAAATATGTATATCTTGACCGCTCAGTGGTGTATGTACAATAGTTCTTTGGTCATTCCATTAATAGTAAGTCTTTTAGTGATGCCTAGCAATGAGATGTATTCATGATCCTACAACGGACTAATCAAATCTAAGTAAAGGTTGATCCCTTATTGATACATATATTACAACAATTTTCTCTAGTTAATAATAGATGTCCATTAAACGATGTTTAGCTAAAACTAAGTTTAAAATATTTTTTCAAGAAGGATATTATTGATTGCTAAGCTTTATATTTTTTTTATTAATTCATTGGTATTTTTCCTGTTAATGATGCCTAGCGACTGCTAATTTATAGGTATATCATTGTAGTTGACCCTAGCGATCACTAGTATAAAAAATAATTATGTTTGTACCCATCAGTAGTGCAAGGATTGGTGTTCTTTTTCTCATTGCAATCATATTTGTGCTTTGAAATAATCCTAGATACGGTGAAGCTCTAAATAATTCATTGTGGATGAACTTAGCAACCACTAAGATCAACACTACGCATATCTTTACTCCCCACTAGTGTAAAGATTGGAGAAAATTTTCTCATTCTAATAATAGTTGTCCTATGAATAATGCATAAATACGGCCAATCTCTAAATATTTGTTTGTGGCTGAACTTAGCGATCACTAGGATCTGAACTATGTAAGTCTTGAGCCCTAAGAGTGTTTATATTGACAAACTTATATCATTGCATTAATATTTTTTATTGGAGTGACTCCTATCGAATGTCATATTTAAAACTATGTATATCTTGACCCCTCAATGGTGCATGTATAGCCATGATTTTCTCATTATATTAATATTAATTATGTGAATAATGCCTAGTGACTACTAATCTCTAAACATTTAGTAATTATTGATCCTAGCGACTGCTAAGATCAACACTTCTTTCATTTATTTAGAAATTATTTTCTCATCTTACCTAATATTCATAATAAGGGACATATGAATGTTGCCATAAAATCAATTACGTCATTTGTATCAGTAATTTTTTATGTTGATGATGTATGTAATGTTTTTGGCCCTTTAATTATTCAACATGGAGAGAGAACGGGTAATAATGATGGTAGATGCTTATTTATATTCCAACAAGGATGAAGGAGTAATAAGAGATATTTTTTCTGACCAAGTTACCTTACATGACGAATTTCAGCATTACTCAATTCAATTTTCCATAGTTCAGGATGAAAGTGTTGATGTTGATGCCGAAGATAAAAAAAGGTATACTCGAAGAGAAAGCACTATGGTTTTGAGACATAAGGGCAATAAAAAGAGTTGGTCTCCAATTAATTTTTGCTAAACCAGAGGTACTTCCATTTCTTGAAGTGGTCGCTTCCTATATACTTCATGTTAAGTCCTGTAGTCATTTTTACTCCCATCACAAAAGGAAGGAATCCCATGTGTGTCGGCCTATCACCCATCCAAAGTTGAACACTCACCTAAGGCACGCGCGGGTACTGAGTTTCTCTTTTATTTGAGTTTAATGGGAAACATCATCTATGATTAGTGTAAGAGTTTTTATGAGGGAGGTTGAAACATACAAGAACCATAGGGCTCAGAATGACCTCTAAATCCTTGCAGTCACTTCAGATTGAGTGTTTTAACAGGATCCAGAACATGCATTATGACAGAAAGAATTATACAAGCATTCATTCATAGCATGAAAGGAAGAAGAAATCATAAGATAGAAATATGCATTCAGAACCATTGATATTCACGTATACATTATATCGGTAACCTCATTACATTCATTGATTCATTACAGAGTGTCACAGAGAGTAGACCACAGTCATGCATATTACTGGACTTGTGTAACTAAGCTATCAAAAGAAAAATTACAACTCCATGCCCAAGACATTCTCACCTGGATGCAATTATCCATTAACAGAGTCCTCACAGCATATCTGCAGAGCTCCACTCACTCTTTATATCTATATATCAATTCCTGCTCTCTCTCTAACCCACTATATCTCAAACTTGTGTCTATTTTATTCCACAGACACTTGTATTTATAACTCTCCTACACTGCCAACTCGCCTTCCAACACCCTCAGATCTGGTTCCAAGTGTCGAATGTGGTCCTTCACGCGAGCATGCTTCTCTAGGTCTAAGATTTTCACTTTATCTCATGATGTTCTTCTAGAAGATTCCATCCAAGGCATGCCCCTATCAGGGCCAACCTGTTGCCAGGTTGGCACCTTATCCACACACAACCAGTTATGCTTTTCACGTTTTATGCCCTGGGTGCTCAAATTAGCTAAGTCCTGAACCTTCTTTTGCGCGCCGCACGTGCTATGTGTGCTTCCTTAAACCTTTCTCTTACGCGCTTTTTCCTTGCGCACCTTTCCATAACTGGGACCTTGTGTGCCTAAGTGCCTTCATACTTGGCCAATATTCTAGGGGTCCAAAAAGTCCAAGGATTTTTCATTAATTTCTAAGGAAAAAGAGAATAGGTTTGTTTGTTAGGAACACATTAAAAATTTATTAAAAACTTCCAGAGTTGAAATCCTTGTACAACTCAAAAACAGTCGAGTCATGGATTTTCTTGATGTCTCAAGGGTTGTAACAACCTAACTCAACCTCAGTATGGCGGGGTTTCTAGGATACCCACGATGTGGATTGTGTGATATTTCACTCCATGAAGATAATAAACAAGGCTCCTTTCCCTATAAGTGAGTCTACAAATCAAAGCACTTAAACAACATACTGTTAGTAAAATAAGTGGGAAGATTGTCTAATAGAATCCAGTCCCTAGAATACCAAATACTTCCTTTAATGGATATCAACCTGCTCAATAAACAATTAAGTTTTTTTATTGATAATAATATTGTGATACAATATGATAAAGTGAAAGTATGACCAACTAATGTCACTTATTTAGGTGGACATATACATAATAAGGATAATGAAAATCCTAGAACCAAATATTGGATTCTTGATCCATGTACAAATTTTTAGAGAAATTAGACCCTACAGAATCAACGAGGCCTTCCTCCTCAGTAAAATCAGACTTGGGTACAGAAATGAAATCTTCTGGAAAGAAATCAAACACTTCCTCCTGAGTGTCATATAGATGGGCAAGTGTGGTGTCAGTATCAGGGATGCTAATGTGACTATCAGTATCAAATTCAGATGCAGTATGGTAGTCTTTTGATAGGTCTAAACCAGCTTCATAGTTGTGTTCATATTGTGCAAGGTCTTCTTGGAGCCTTCAAGCCTCATAGTACACATCCCAAAATGCTTCAGTTTCCTCATAGATACATTGGTTGATGCAAAAAAATCTTCAAGATGATCAAAGGGTGTGGCATTGAATTGCAAAAAGTTCTAAATCATGAAGCAGTTCATACTGCTCCCAGTAAAGAGGATGGGAGCTAATAGGAAAAGAACCAATGTCAGCAGTAGGGTAATTACTACCACCTAAAGTCATCTGAAATCACCATGCTAGGAAATATGTTAGAAAATGACAGAAGCAAACAAGAAAGGTTAGGTAGATTATAAGAAATAAGTAATAAAGAAATATTGGATAGGAATCGCCGGTGATCAAGGCCAATTGCTGGTGATTGTTGTAATTTTAACAGTCTACAAAAATAGAGACAAAAACTTAACTAAACTATGATCTAAAGTAATTCTCAGAGGATATATGATATGATAATTGAAATATGATCAATATTACCTATTATTTTTGACCAAAATAGATAAAAAAAATACAAGATGATTACCTTATGTGAGTGATTGATTTGGTTGGCAGAGAAATGTGGATGATTTGATGATGAAAATGGACAATATAATGATCAAACCAACAAATTTGAAGCAGTGTAATGATGATGGAGCCTTATTGACGATGATTGATTCTGAATGCCTAAAAAGAGAAAAATTTACCTACAACACACGAAAATTTGCCTCCCAAAAGAGGTCTAGAAACAAGTTTATATAGATCGCCGACAATTGGGAAAATCGCTGGTGATTGCGGGAAATCTTAGTTAGGTGTCCAAAAGGAGTGATTTTCCTTCTATTTCCAACTCGATTTTGGAGGATTTCGAAGTGGTTAAGATAAGAGATGGGAGAGACTTGAACTTGGGCCAAGTTAGTTAGGATGAGGATGTGAGTGATTTTAGAAGGTTTTTTATTTTTAAGTTAGTCCTAACTAGTTAAGTGTGGAGAGGTGGTTAGGGATAAGTTAGGGGTGGTTGAGTGATATTTTTGGAAGGTTAGTAAACTAGTTAGTTAGTTATAACTAGTGAAGGTGTCCAAGTTAGCATGGTGAGGTGTGAGGGTGATGATGTAAGGTCCTATTTATCCATTTAATTTAATTAATTAACTAGACTTAGGGATATGTGATACATATTAAATTATTTAATTCAAAGGGGATTAATGGGTGTTTTAATGTTGCAGAGTGTCGTAAATGGGTCATTTTTATCATAAATGAGCTTGAGATAGGGAGTGTAGATTTTTGGTGTCTACATTTTCCCCTTTTTGTCTGGCAATTTTTGGCAAATCGTTAGACAAAAATGATGAAAAAGGTTGTGTTGGTATGGGTGAGTCTACTGTAGTGCAATACAACAAACACAGTTGTGTTTTATTTCAAAAGGCTCCCCCAGTTGAAGGGAGTACATCATGGGGTACTGGAGAATCAATTGAGAGGGTGGCCAAAGGGCTTGACACCTATGGATGTATGACTCTTACCAGGTAAATTTGACGAATGAGAAAACCAAGTGATGGGGGCCAAAGGGCTTGTCTCCCATAGACGAATGGTAAATCCCAGATTTTGACTATGTTGGTTTGGTCAAAGGTTTTGAAGGCTAAGGCCTTTTGGAAACATGTAACACTTGTGCAAAGAGTAAAAATAGCATGGTTTCAGGCAATGTAGACAAAAAGTCCCAAAACAGACCAATCACGGGTGATTGTAGCAAATCATCAGTGATTGCGTCATGTGAAAAAGGGGTTAAATAACCAAAATTTATTTTTTTACCACATTTTTGCAACTGCTTTGGTGAAATTGACCTTGTCAGAGAGCAAGAAAAACATGTTTTTGAAGGTGAAAGAGTGATGGAGATGGTGTCTTCGAGTCGAAATGAAAGCCCGGTGCTTAGCTGAGGTAAGTTTTTAATCCTTTTTGTTTGTTTTTGTGAATTTTTTGTGATTTTAGTGGATCGATGTCATATTATGGCATGTAGATACCCTAATTTTTTTAGCATGGATCATCGACAATTTATCCAATCACTAGCGATTGAGGTGAATCGCCGATGATTCACCTGTGATGAAAAAATATTTTGTATTTTTGAAGGGAAGTTTAGATTTTTATAAAAAAATTTGATTTAAGGATTGGTTTTTGATGTATGATGTATGTTTAAATGTTTGGTGTTGATGTTTATAATATGATTTTTTTTGTTTTGATTTGTTTTTCGAAAATAAACATTGGTGATAGTATTAATGTTGGTTTTGTGTGTTATGTTTTGCAGGTGGATGTGAAGTTGACCATCCGAGATAGTATACCTCTGATGTTACACGAGGTCAAAGAGGATCTTTCTGATGTGGACTGGGAGAACTTAGAGGAAGTGGGGTTTGGTGGCATGAGGTTTTATAGGTGGATCCATAGGTGTCACAGTTTGATTCTAGCATTGTTAGAGAGGTGGAACCCTTCCACCAACACCTTCTAGCTTCCTACAGGGGAGATCACTATTACCCTAGAGGATGTTCATTGATTACTAGACTTCCAGTTAGGGGTCAGGATATTTATTGCATCTCATAGGAGGAGAGGGAATATATGATGTAGAGGTTGTATGGAGGGGATGCCTGGGATGTTAGATACTCATCAGGAGCTTTTGATTACCAGGCACTATATGATGTTGGGAGAGATGGTTGTCCACGCATGACCATGATGATGTTGGGCATTTCATGTTTTGCATTGCCAGATTCAGGAGGTGGTAGGTTCCCTTGGATGATGAAGGGTGTAGTTATGGAGATGATGGAGCACCGTATAGTTTTTGAGTGGGCTCCTACTTTGTTGGCTCAGACATTTAGAGAGTTGTGGGCTTGGACTTCCCACAAGTGCTATGGGATTGATGTTGGATTTTTACTACAGTGTTGGGCACATGAGCACATTGTTATTGCTCATCCATTGGGGCTGTCAGGTGTCATTGATGTGATACATTGGTTTCATGAGGTGGATTCAGAGTCTTGGTCGAGCTAGGAAGTCCAAGGGGCATACCTATTATAGGGACTTGATATCAGGGCTTTAGGTGGGTGATGTGATCTGGAGGCCATATGTGGATTTTCATGATTGGCCTGAGTTCCCTCATGACTTATTGTGTTTACAACAGGATATTTGGATTCAAGGGTCTGTAGAGTCAGGGAGGATGAGTTATTACATTTTATTCGGGTCAGGAGACAGTTTGGCCTTGTTCAGAGTATACTTGCAGATCCAGGGTTCAGTACAGATGGGAGAGGATGGGGACACTGAGACCCCACAGGCTATTGTAATGAGGCCTACATTCATTGATGAGCAGCCAGGTTCCATGGGTCTAGATGAGGATGGGAAGATGGATCTTATAGATGATGCGGGGGTTACCCCAGAATTTTGTTGCATGGTGGGCCAGATCGTTGAGGACTTTTGATAGGGAGAGGGCAGTAGAGAGGGCTGCACAAGAAGTTAGATGAGTGTGTGCTCAGGGGACAGGAGGATCACAGGAGGTAGAGGAGGTGAGAGATGAGGGGGATGATGTTGTAGCCACATTTGTTGTATTAGTGATGGCTGAGAAGGCCACAGTGGAGATGGAGAGGGATACCACTCGGAGAGAGTGAGATGATCTAGCAGGAGTTTGAGATAGCCTCATCATAAAGTGGGATGGTCTGATAGTTGAGCATGATGGCTTACATGTGCAACTTGTACATGTCTCTTCTGATAGAGACAAGTACAAGGGATAGAGAGATACATTGAGGAAGGCCTTGGGGATCACAGGGCCTTGTATTTCTAGCGTGGAGTTATCAGCAATGGCCCGACAGAGGGGAGCATCTGCAACATTTGGCATGATTTTTGTGACACATTATGAGGTTGTGCGAGAAGAGAGAGATTACTATGTGGACATGATCATCAAGAACTACCTTGACGCCACTCTATATGTTGATCATGTAGCTACCCATGGGCGTACCACAATAGTGGTAAGTCCTAGTGATATTGCAACGAGTGTGGGTCATCCAACTCAGAGGCTGGAGAGAGGGGATGATGGTGAGAGAGGAATTGGTGGTGGTGCACGTAGAGATGTAGGCATAGCAGGAGGCACTCCCACTCCTAGAGGAGAGGGTGGTGCTAGCACAGTATTAGGAGATGTGGATTTTACCACATGATATGTATATGGTGTTATAGGCTCATAGAAGCCCATTTTATTTATATGATGTGATTATTGTGATGTATCTGAGACTTTGATATATATGTATATGATGATGATGATGGTTTTTAGACTTATACTTGTGTTTGTAGGCTCATAGAATCCCATGATGTTATTTTGATTATGCAACATTTGTATAAATAAATTTTTTATATGTGATGATGATTATGATGATGATGATATTGCTTATGGTATTGTGTTTTGTTGTGCATTTATTAGATGTTGATAAATGGATTTAGAATGTTTTGATTAAATGTGTTTTGAAAATGTGAAAAGTTTAAATCAAGGAATATAACTAAATTAAATGAAGTAAAAGTGGAGAGAATGACCCACTATAATGTGTTGCGTATACACAATGGGTTTAAGATAATACTTTGCACTAGTAGCCTTTCAAGATGTTAAATAAGACCTTCAATGGACAGTTCATGCAAATCACAATGGATTTGGGTGAAATGTATTTTTCCTATGATAATGGACAAAGGAGGCCTTGTGGGTGTATGTCATTATGGGGAAAAATATTCTCCTCTTTAATGGGTTTATAGAGAATTGATGCCCCAACTTTTGTAATATTTTGAAGCAAACTGATCAATGTGGGAAGTTTTCTTATGATGGGAAAGTTGATCGATGCGGGAAGATTTCCTGGATGTCCTTTATTTTGTTGTATTTTTTAAGGCTGATCAAAGTGAGAAGCCTTATATGAGTAGCCATCCTTCGAGGGTATGGTCTACGTTTTTCTTACTTTTTTGATTTTTTTTTGTTTTGAATGGCCATCCTTCATGGGATCGGTCCATGATTTTGATAGGTAGCTGTCTTTTGAGAGAGCAGTCTACTTTTTGATAATTTATATTTTGTAAATAGTTTTCCTTCGAGGGATCAATCTATTTAAGCATCCAATGAGTTTATTTGATTTTGTTAAGCTGAGGAAAAAAATCCCTGATAAACCATTTTTGAGGAGGGGATAGATGTATATTTGACCTACACCCACATGCCCCAGGTCATGATACTGATAAATAGGTGTAGTGATTTTGAGGAATTTGTGCAAAGGAAGTTGTTATTTAATGATGGAAGGATAGGATTTGATTAAAACTAATGTCATGATGATCAATCATTTAACAGTAGAAAGGCCACAAGTGCAAAGCATTTAAGGGTTCCACCTCAGGTTCCCCATCGAGAGAAGTGAGATGATATGCTCCTAACCCATACTTGTGTGTGATAACGTAGGGACCAATCCAATTGGGGGAAAACTTTCCAAATTTACTCCACTCTAATGTCATAAAATTTTGATTTTATTTAAGTACAAGATCACCAATTTTAAATTCATGTTCTCTAACATGTTTTTTATATGCTCTTTGCTAATATGTTGTTGATAAACTTGATGATGTTCAAGAGCTGTTAGACACTTTTCATCTAATAATTCTAGTTGTGCTAGATGGTCCTGGCGATATTCTTCATCGGGGATGAAATCCTTTAGAGATACATGAAGTGATGGGATTTGAATTTCAGGGGTACAATAGCTTTGGATCCATAAATGATTGAATAAGGTGTAGCACCAGTGGGTGTATAGATACTAGTCCGATAAACATGTATAGGGAAAATAGGATTTGGATGTGCCAGTTCCTACCTGCATCATTTACAATTTTCATGAGGATTTGGTTAAGTGTTTTGTTAGAGGCCTCAGCTTGTCCATTTTCTTGAGGATAGTATGGCGAAGAGAAGCTAAGTTTGATGTTGAATGTATCATAGATATTTTTAACCTCCTTATTTTTGAAGGATTTTCCATTGTCTGTGATGAGCTTATGTGGGATGCCAAAATGACATATGATGTTTTGATATATGAAATTGATGATGGGTCTAGATTTTGTCGAGGTTAAAGGAATTTCTTCAACCCATTTAGTGAAGTATTCAGTTACAGTGATGATTGAGTGATGTTGTTGGGATGATTTTGGATTGATTTTACCAATGAGGTCTAACCCCCATTGAGAGAAAGGCCATAGGTCCTGAGCAGGATGTAGCGGTTGACTAGGAATGTGAATAAGATCATAATTGAGTTGTCATTTGATGCACTTCTTTATGTATGTACAATAATCTTTTGTGATAGTAGGCCAGTAATACCTTAGCCATACGATGAGTTTAGAAATGGAATTACCACTGAAATGACCTCCACAGATGCCATCGTGGACCTCTTCAATTTCTTTGGTTGATTCATGTGTTTTAAGACATCACAATAATATACCGTCGAAACTACATTTGTAAAGGATACCTCCTATGATGAAAAAGTGAGTGACACATTGAAGGAATGATCACTTAGTGCTTTGTGATAGATCTGATGGAATTTTGGATTCAATGAGATAATTGTATATCTGAGTATACCATAGATCCGATGGATTTTTGTCAATGATGTTAATGGAAGGTAGCTCATTTTGATGTGAAGGATGATCCAAGTGTTGGACTACTACAGACATCTTGGTTTTATCTTTGAATTTTCTATTTTCAAAAGGGATGAAGGACCCAAGAGAAGCCATAGTGTCTTCAAACCTATTAGAAGATCATGGAATGGATTGAATAGAGTAATGATCAAATGCTCCAAGGAGAAAATGGACAACAACTCTATAATTTTGAAGTATTTCATTTTTACATTGATATTCTCCTTTGACCTGAATGGTGACGAGTTGTGAATCTCCATATATTTCCAGGATTTGGATGCCTAAGAGAATAAAAATTTGTAAGCCCATGATTAAGGCTTTGTAATTTGCCAAATTATTGGTACATTCAAAATTGAGTTTGAATGATAATGGAATGGGAATGTTCCATGGTGGGATGATAATGACACTGACTCCTCCTCCCTCTTGAAATTTAGCACCATCAAAGAAGAGGATCATTTTGATAGGGACAAAATTTGATTCATAGTTGTTGGATTCATTGATGTTATTGATGGACTCATCAGGAAAGTACTTGCGGGGCTGTTGATTATCCAGAAGAGGTGATTCAACAAGTTGATATGCAATGGATTGACCCTTAATGGATTTTTGCAGAATAATTTTAAGATAAAATTCAGTCATAAACATAATCCATTAGGTTATCCATTCATTGTGATAGGGTTTAGCATGCATGGCTTTAAGTGGATTGAAACTAGTGACTACATATGTTTTGTGATTAAGGAGATAATGTCAAAGTTTGGAGGTAGTGAAATACAACACACAACACAAATTTTTGGCTTCAGTGTAATGTGTCTCATATTCATGAAGTGTGTGACTAATGTAGTATATGGATTTCTCATGACCTTGACCATCACGGTGGGAAAGCATGTCTCCTAGGGCATGTTCTGAAGTAGATATGTATAAATAAAATGGTTCCCCTTCACGAGGTAGAGTAAGCATGGGTGGTGACAATAGATATTGTTTGATTTCATCGAAATATTTCTAGAAATCAGAATCCCAATGAAATTCTATTTCCTTATGGAGCAAGTGGTGAAATGGTTGACAACGGTCAGAGATTTGTGATATGAAACGTCGAATGGACTTGTAACTTATCTTGAAGGTTGTGCAACTGCTTAAGATTGGATGGTGGAGGCATCTCAATGATTACTCTAACCTTTTTTGGGATCAAATTCAATTCCCTAAAGAGATATGATGAATCCTAAAAATTTTCTAGTAAGGACACCAAAGACACACTTTGCAGGATTAAGACAAAGATAAAATTGGATAAGATGAGAGAAGATTGATTCAAGAACATCGAGATGATTTTTGCGTGATTTAGAATTTCCTAAGAGGTCATCAACATAGTCCTCAACAATTTTGTGGATAAGGTCATGGAAGATGTATGTCATGGCGTGTTGATATATTGCCCATGCATTTTTAAGCCCAAATGGCATGACATGATAGCAAAAGGTTCTCTAGGGGGTGATGAAAGAGGTTTTTTTTCGATCGTCAAGGGAGATGAGAATTTGGTTATAAAAAGAAAAACCATCCATAAGGGAAAGCATTTAATGGCCCATGGTTAGGTCAATGAGATGATTTATGTTTGGGAGAGGGAAATCATATTTTGGACAAGCAAGATTGAGATCCCTAAAATTTGTGTAGATGCATATTTTTCCTAAGGCTTTAGTCATAGGGACAACATTGGAAACCCAATGTGGATAATCAATGGGTATGATAAAGTTGGCAGATAAGAGACATTGCAACTCTTCCTTAACAAGGAGAGCTATACGGGGGTGCATTTTATAGAGTTTTTATTTGACTAGCTTAGCATCAAGGTATGTGACTATGTTGTGTAAGAAAATGTTGGAGTCAATCCCAGACATATCTCTATATGACCAGGTGAAGGCTTGATGATATTTTGTTAAGAATGTTGTGAAATCATGTAATTCTTGTGGACTCAAATACTGACAGACCTTAACTATACAGGGATCCTGTGCGGTTCCTAGGTTGATTTCAAGAGTGGATTCATTGAGAAGAGTTGGTGTTTCGGATGGTAGAGACTTCTAAAGATAAAGAATATCGGTCCTTAGCTCCCATGAATCAACTCCCATGTGAGAAAGAATATAATGGTCATCTTGACACTGAAGGATATCTATAGAGGGTGAATCTTCCTCAACCATTTATGGCCAAACAAGAGGTAATGATTTAGTGGAGTGCCTAGATCGATAATTGAGTGGTCCTAAAGATACAACATTGATTAAAAAAAAGTTAGGTGGGATGGGTACAATATCATCTGTGTCCATGGGATCTTTAGGTTTATTTGACGATGTCAGTTCTAGTTCAGAAATGGTTACGGACGTAACATTTTTGGATGTAGTGGCTTCACACATGTCAGAGGTGAAGATTTTATAACCTGCTCCGCTTTTATTGTGAGATTTTAGGGAACATAGGACATGATGATACATGATCATGAATGCCTTGTTCATAACGTTTGAGGCCAAAACCTTTCCATGCAAGTGATGAAGATACATACGAGTGAAGTTTGGGTTGTCAAGGAATTTAAAGTTTAATGTGGATGGCATGGCATGATGTAGATTATCAAGCCCTCCATAAATAAGGTTTTTGTTGAGATAGTCTAGGCCATAGGAGATAACATCTCCAACATCAGGGTCATACATGGGTTTTTGTTCAAGGTGACCATACATTTTTGGTGAAGGGATGGAATTAAGCATGAGGAGAGGATATTCTCCAAGAGTAATACACTTCACGGCTTCAGTGAAAGAGGAATCATCTGGTAACTTGGAAGAAGATATCGATGTGCTAGTAGATGCTTGATCAGATGACTCAGATGGGGATTTAGGTACAAGTACGTCATTTGGGCGGTACATCATGTAACAGTCAGTGAATGGATTTGGATTAGTGGGAACAATATAAGTCTAACCATCATGTTCATATTTGATACAATGATGGAGAGTGCAAGGAACACAACGCATGGTACATATATAAGGGGCGTCCTAATAACATATTGTATTGAAACTCTCCTTCTATAATGTAGAAGAGTTCTAGTAAAGTTTTGACACCAACTTTGAGTGGTAGGATAATGGTACCTAATGTGGGTGTTATAGTGTCATTGAAAGATCGTAACAGGACTGGAGTTTGAGCAACAACCGTGTTGGGTAACTTAAGCTACGGTCAAAGGCAAGAGAAGATATGATATTAATGCTTACACCACTATCAATCATGACTCTTTTGATAGAGATATCATTGATCTAGGAAGTGATGAAGGGTGGAAAGTCATGATCTTCCAGTCTAAGAGAAGGAATTTCATATGTTTCAAATGATATGGAGGTGGATGCTTTAAGAGCACCCACAAATGTTTGTGAATGGGACCGAGTCATTAGTTGGTACAATGATGGATTAAAGGGATTCTATCATGGCCTGTTTATGACTAGGCGATGTTTGGACAAGCTCATAAAGTGACATCCGGATAGGAGATTGGTGTAATTGTTTGAAAAATGAATTTTTGTATTGTAGTGGAAGGTGGTGTTGTTGTTTGTATAGAAATTTTGGATTTTTATGATGATGTTTGATTGGATTCTTCAGAAGCTAAGGAAATGGACACCTTAGGCTTATTAGTGGATATGATATCTCAAGAGGTGGAGGTACGGTGATTGAATCCTTATCTTTATTAGACTCAAATGATTCTTTTTCATAATCCTGTGAGTGAGTTGTGATGTGGATGACATCAACTTGTTGAATTAACTATTTTAGGGATGATTCTTTGGTGATGTCAATGTTGATGTTGATGTTGTATATTTGAATGAGAAGGAAAGAAGAGAGAACTACCAATCTTTTGAAAATTTCTAATGAAAGGATCTACAATATTCTATGGAGTGGCCTCATGTTTTATGGTAATCACAAAAGGCATTAAAGTATACTAGGAAGGTTTCCATCCATGATGGTTCGATGGCTTAGGGGGTGGTAATGTGATGAGTGAATTTTGTAATAAGTCATCCAAGAGGGAGGCGTAACATCCTTTAGGCCCATACGTGGATGGGAATAGGGCTAGGCCTTCATCTCTCTTGAGGAGAGGTGAGGTAAGTTTTTTAGTTTTGGTTTGTTTATTTACTGGTCATGGAGGATTTCTAGGTTGTTATACGATAATGGAGGAACGGGGATTTTGTATAAGTGGTGGATACTGGGAAAAATAGCAGGGCTGTGCAAGAGATGGAGGGCAAGGATCCGGTGTGGAACTCCTTTTTGGATTGATATACATGGAGTATGGACTCATTGTGGGGGCTTGGTGAATGGGAATTACCCTTATAATAATGGGAAAATTAACTGGTATGAGAAAGTGAGGACCGTTCAAGGAGTTATTCTTAGGAGGGACATAATAAGGGCCTTTAAAATCTCAAATGATGTCTTAGTTAGAAGTTCTTGTAGGATTTGGTCTTAGCATGACCGAAGGATTTCAAAAAGTGGGAATTCCCCTTGTAAGAAGAGGTGGATGAATAGGTGGAGGGCCATTAAAATGGTATGTTTCATCATAATGAGGGATTCTAAATACCTTAATTATGCCTTATTTATTAGGACGCTTTAAAATTTTTAGTGGACTAGGTGTATTTGTCAAGGTTGATGCTAATGAAGGGAGAGGGGTTTTGATGATGTGATTGATGTAATCTAAATGATTTGTGGATTTTGGATTATTCATTTTTGTGAATTGAGGATAACTACAATCCCCAGTCAGTTTAGGTGGGGATGGTTGTGCTAAGAATGTTTCAAGAGGTACCATAGTTATGTTTGCAAACCCAGATGTGTAGGTGTGGTTGTACTAGAGGATGTGGGTATGGATTTAGTAGTGTCATCTGATGAGGGCATAGGAATGGTTTTAGTATCGAGTGGTGGTTCAACAACTTTAATCTTATCATATTCTGGTGTTGATTCTGTGAGTGTTGATTTGGTAAGTGACAAAGATACAGGAAGGGTTTGAATGATGGTTTTCAATAGAGGGAGTTTCATAGTCATAAATTTTAGACTCATTGGCAATTGCTAGTGTTGATTCTGTGGATTTTGTTTCATGAGGTGATAAGGTGAACTGGTTGATAGGCTCAATTTTCATTATTGTATTAATAGTGTGGACAAAATTTGTTTGGGGCTGATCATAATTGAAGGGTGATTTGGAAAAGGTTGTTTAAATATGTCAAGATTCTTATTTGGAGGTGCATTAGGGTTGTCTAAGTGGAGGTCACCTTTTTCAATCATGTCTTGAAGTCAATTGCAGAAAGTGCAACACCTTTCAATGTCATGCCCATTGAATCTATGGTATTTACAATAATCATTATCCTGATACCAAATGGGTTTTGATACTTATATATTGATGGGTTGAATGGGTGGAAGTGATATTATGTTGGAGGCAAGTGATTTTTCAAAAACTACACCATAGGTTTCTGTTATAGGTGTATAATTGCATTGTTGATGAATGCGTTCAGGAGCGGGATTTTCTTCGGGAGAAAATTTGACCACAACTGCGTTGGTGGATATTTTGGATTTATTCTTAATTATATGTTGACTTGGATGGGAAATCCACTTTAGATTTCTTGGGAGAAAGATTTACTCGACCATCCTCTAAAGCTCACAATTCCAATTTATGGGCCATGGTAAAATCCTCATCGAAAGTTTGGAATGATTGAATCTGCAAAGTGGATGAAATATGTTTGGCACATGCATGGTAAATTATTTCCATTAACTCTAGATGTGGTAGAATAGAGGATATTTGATTAGTGATGGCCCTCCAATGGGTGAAAAAATATGTGATGGATTCATCCTCAAATTGTCTAATGGCATACAGGTCATTGATGGTGACCTTGCAAGCTATGTTGATGGAAAATTGGTCTAAGAAAAGTTGTGCAAGTTGTGAAAAGGAAAATAGGGAGTTTTGTGGAATGTTGTTGTACCATTCTAAGGCAGGAATGACAAGGGACATGGGAAAGGTCCTCATCATCATATCTTGATCATGAGCTATTAGATAACATGCATGATGAAAGGCACATATGTGTTGTTGGGGATCTTCTTTGCTATAAAACTTAGTAAGTTTAGGAAGTTCCCAATGGGGTGGATATGGTTTATATGGTACTAAAGGATGAATGGGTTCATTACAAATTTGATCATAAGAGACTACCTTCTTGGATGAAGATGAAGTAGCTTCAAGATTGGATATGTGGCTTAAAAGGTCCTGGAGAGGGGCAGTTTTTGTTTGTTGTTGTGAGGATGAGTTGGGTTAAAACAATGGTTGGGTATGTTGTGGGTATGCTTGGTACTATTGCGGAATGTTTTGCTGGTAGAGGATGTTTTGTTCAGGGATGTTTTGTTGATATAAGGTGTTGTGCTGATAAGAGTTTTTTGGTTGAGGGATATGGTATTGTGGAATGTTTTGTTGAGACGTGTATTGTTGAGGTACTCCATATTGAGGAATGTTATGTTGTGGTACTTTTCATTAATAAGGAATGTTTTGTTGAGGACATTTCTGATGATAAGGGTTGTTCTATTGTGGGATATTTTGATGGGATGAGAAACCTTCTTGTGAAGCCATGGGCTATGAGGTTTGAATATACTGATATTACAATGGCATCGTTGTATATGTGAGTGGCTGAGAATACATGGGTGTTTGTTGGGAGTACATAGAAGAGGCAACATAGGATGGTGCCTATTGTGAAACACTTTGTTGTGAAATACTATATTGTGGAATGTTTTGTTGAAGTGTGGACTGTGGATTAAAAATAAATGGTTGTGAAGGTTGTGGTATGTATTGTGAAACGAGATGTGTAATAATGATGGCAGTAGTATTAACCAATGGTGTAGTTGTGGAAATAGACATAGTGATGTTCTAGATATGAGTAGTAACATGTTGGGAAGGCATAAGTGTAGAAGGGATGATGGAACCTAATGGAGGTGTTTCTACCTATGAAGAGGCTGGAAGGGTGGACGAGGAAGTAGAGGTACTACTTAGAGGAGTTTTTTATCCTATAGAAGGACTACGTGAAGATGTGGGTTGTTGAGAAAATGTGTTTTATGATGAAATCATGTGAGGATTATAAACGGGAAATGAGGAGATGTCGAGTGATTCAGGTTGACTGGTGAACAATTGTTCATTTGATGTTTCAAAGGGGTTAGTAGAGACTATAGAGATCTGGGGTTGACCATTGTTTGATGTTTTGGGATGATCTGAAGTGTATGGATATAACTATTGGACAATAGGGTCTTGGTTTTGATCAATGATTTTCGTAATGGAAAATGAAGGGTTATAAGTGTATAGAATGGGATTGCAGGGAGTGAATGGTTGCATTTGGGCATTTCTCGTTGCTAAATGAGAATTAAGAGAAATGGGATATGAGTCCAACATTTCTTCAAAAATAGGTTCTCCCCTATTGTAAAAATGAGGTTCGGATGTCATGGGAGAAAATGAATGTTATGATTCTTGGTGTATAAGGAATTTTTCTATGATATTGGTGTGGGGAATGAAAGGATTGTTTCCCTATTTCATTATTATGATTGAACCTTGATTCAATCCAAGTTTTTTGGGTGTCAGAAAAGGGATTGGATGTGTTTGTTTGATAAAGTAATGCTTGTGGTTGGTGAGGAAAATGGTGCAAGAAGTGGTGTAGTATGAAGTGGGTCCTGTTGTTGAAATGCAAATGGTGAAGGTAGACATCTCTTCAAAAGGTTGATTACGTTTTTTATCTAGTAAGTACCATGATAAACAAACACACACAAAACACCTAGAAAATGGAAAACAACTAGATGGGTTGATTTACAAAAAGCAAGCAAAAAAAAGCAAAGTGTTGTTTTGTATTAATCTTGATTATTTATGAAAAGTTTGCAATTTTTAAGATGGTTAATAAAGGTCCTAAGAAATGGTTGTCTATAACTAGTTTCAGGTATGTTTAAGGGAAGAGTCCTCAATATACCTAGATGTACATGAGGCCCAACTTTGTATTTTTGTCGGTATGGGCATGGTATTGGGGCCTACCCCCTCACTTCATAGTCCTGCTATGATAAGGGAGTCAGGTGTTGAGCCAATATATACTGATAGACAGGATATTATACTCAGCTAGAACACCAAGTTGGTTTCCCTATTGGGTGATGAAATCCCAATCAGTTTCACCTGGGTGGGAGTTTTTTGAATGCATTTTAGATTTTGAAGTGATTTGGTTGTGTGTGAGGGAAGAATAAGTGAATGCAGCAAATTAAATTCCCTATTAAAAATTATATGAGCAAGAAGTATGGAATGATTCATTTTAAATCCCAAAATGAAATATTAATTTTGATGAGAATAAATGAGCAAGAATGCAAAATGGAAAGTTAAAACATGGTTTTTAAAACTCACCGTGAGAGCGCTCTTATTTTTGGTTTCTCAACTTTAGCAATTTTACGAAGCACGTCTGTAGTAAATTCAAAAAGTGAAACTCCTATGAAAATAAATCTCTAATAAAATTAGCAAAAGTAGAAGACAGTAAACAAGAAATAGTAAACTGATTATGACATGATAAGAAAATATTAAAGGGGAATTGTTGGCGATTGGGCTAATCGCAAGCGATTGAGCCAATCACGAGTGATTGGAAATCAGTGAAAATAGTAAAAATTCTAATGATAAAATGAAGTAGTAAACAGGGACAAGTGTCCCACTGGGCATGTCAAAATGTTGATCATGGTTTTTATCTTTGATTTTCTTGATGTCTCAAGGGGTAACAACCTAACTCAACCTTATTATTGTGGGGTTTCTGGGACACCCGAGATGTGGATTGTGTGATATTAAGCTCCATGAAGAAAATAAACAAGACTCCTTTCCCTACACATGAGTCTAAAAATCAAATTACTTAAACAACATAATGTTAGTAAAATAAGCGGGTAGGTTGTCTGGCAGAATCCAGTCCCTAGAAGCCCAAAGACTTCCTTTGATGGATATGAACAAGTTCAATATATAATTAAATTTCTTATTGATAATAATATTGTGATATAATATGATAAAGTGAAAGTATGACCAACTAGTGTCACTTATTTAGATGGAAATATACATAGGGGGTTAAGGAAAATCCTAGAACCAAAGATTGGATTATTGATCTATGCATAAATTTTTGGAGAAGTTGGACCCTACAGAATCAACTAGACCTTCCTCCTCAGTAAAATCAGACTCGGGTATAGAAATTAAGTCTTCTACAAAACAACTCATAAAATTCATCCTAAGTTTCGTATAGATGGTAAAGTGTGGTGTTAGTATTAGGGATGCTATTGTGACTATCAGTATCAAATTCAGATGTAGTATGGTAATATTTTGATAATTTTAAACCAAATTCATAGTTGTGTTCATATTGTGCAAGGTATTCTTGGAGCCTTCGAGCCTCGAAGTATGTTTCCCAATATGCTTCAATTTCCTCACAGATACATTGGGTTGATGTAGTTTCAAGATGATCAAAGGGTGCTGACTGAATTACACAAAGTTCTAAATCATGAAGCAACTTGTAATAATCCCAGTGAAGAGGATGAAAGACAACAAGAAAAGAACTAATGTCAGTAGCAGGGTAATTACTACCATCTAAATTCATTTGAAATCACAATGCTGGGAAATATGTTAGAAAATGATGGAAACAAACAAGAAAGGTTAGGTAGATTATAAGAAATAAGTAATAAAGGGATATTGGACAGGAATCATTGGCGATCAAGCCAATCATTGGTGATTGTTGTCAATTTTAATATTCTATATAAACAGAGACAAAAACTTTGTTAAACTATGATCTAAAGTAATTCCTAAAGGATATATGATATGATAAGTGAAATATGAAAAATACTACTGTTATCCATATTTTAACCCTTGGAAAAATTGGATCAGCCACGACCCCACACAAAATAAATTAGAGAAATCACATTCAAAACCTACAAATAGGTTGCAGAGGGACTCCACAATGGAGTGGCGGAGCCTACAAAAGATCAAACAACCCCGTGAAAGAAGAAACTCGAGAAATGACTCCGTTAAGTGAATTCATGCTTCAAATCCAACAAATAGATTACAAGTAGGCTCGTGAATTGAATAACAGGGTCAGGGAAGGAGAAGACAGTGTCAAAAGAAGCTAGAGGCTCAAAGAGAAGAAATGACGAAGGTTCGAAGTCTTTGGGATTTGAAATAGTTCGGAATGAGCCCAAAAATGACTAAATATGGGGGAGACAGCGGATGTTGCCAATTTTCCAAGTGGCACACCTCTAAAGATTGATTCCAAAAGGGGAGACTCGATAAAGTGCCAGGTCACCATGTGTCCCAAGCCCAAAGTGGGGGAAGAGTCAATAGCTAAAAGTCAAAAGGCAGATAGGGCAGTCCTCAAAAGACTAAGTATAGAAGTGCTAGTAGAAGCTGCCACGTGTCAGCTTGGCACATCCCCAAAAGTTAATCCAAAAGTGGAGGCCCAAATGAGTGTGGGCTCGCCACGTAGTCCAAGTTGAAAACTAGGATAGAGTGGGCCCAAAAAACAACTAAGTATGGAGAAAAAGCACTAGCTCGCCACGTGCTCAAGGTCTAAAAAAGGTAAGAGAAGACGTTGAAAAGTCCAAGAGCCTACAAAGGCCTCCACATGTCAACCTGATGATCCTTCAAAGGAAAAATCCTGAGCAGGTTTTTTAGTGAGCGCAGAGCCTCCACGCGTCCAGTTTCATAAAGGTACAGGGTCAGGTTGAATAGTCAAAGCATTGAGATAGACTAATAGAGGGTGCCAAGTGTCAGTATGGTGCTAGTTCAAGAGAAAAATTAAGAGAAAGTTTCTAAACAAGCGTCAGGTCACCGCATGTCCCCGGTCATATATATGACCCCATCGAGAAAAATACTTAGCCAAAAAACATGAAGAGACTGAGCAAGCCACGAAAGAAGCCAATTTTTAGCTTGGCATAACTCCAAAAGAAAAATACAAAGGCTTCCCTCAGACATGTGCCATCCCTTCCCGTGTTTGGTTTCAAAAGGAGGCCCGTTTTGGTAACTAGTTCCCACCATTTTATATGGACCTGATTCAAATTTCAAATGGTCATATATTTTGACTCAGGGCTCAAAATCCAACAAATTTGGCACCGTTGGAAATATCTCAGCCTCATCTATGCCATGGAGATCTGAAACTTTAAGTTTGGAGAGGTTAGGTGGGAAAAAAATGAATAAATACCTTTGGGCCATTAATACAGGATCTATTTGCCCCAACAACCAGATCGGATTCGATCTAATCCACTGTTTCCTCCTCCTTCGAGGCACTAAACCAGTAATTGATGTAGTCAAGATAAATTTGGGATGGATTATGTAGGAGGCATTGATGATAGTAGAAAAGCTTCAAATTAATTTTCCCGCCTCTCTCTCCTTCTTCTCTCTATGCTAAATCTATAAAGGCAGGGTCAGGGCTCATTGTAAAAAGTTGGACATTTATGTCTTGTGCCCTCTCTTCTTCTTTTGTTCACAGAATGATTTTTGGATCTTTTCTAACCTCTCCTTCGGGATGCAATGCAAATTTTGCCTCTTGGCCACTACAATATACTGTATCGACTCCTAAGCAATAATATATGTCTATGGATGTTTCTCGACCCTCTCATGTATTCATTATTGTCTCTCTGATCTCTTAATACAATTTGTTCATTTGTGCATGTTGTTTTTATTACATTCCTGTGGTCTGTGTTAAAATGTAAAATGAACATCTAGCATTCCTTTGGTGTATCACCTCTTTATCTTAGGTTTATTTTCTTGCATCTCTCTAACCCTGTCTCTTTGGTAGATAGAATAGACTTAGAATAGATCATATGTAATTTTTTTGTATACACTTGAACAAAGGGATAGGAACCAGCCTCAATCTAGATAGCTCTCTCAACTCGCAAGGTCTCACACCTTGAGATATGTTCCATGTTGTGAAATCACACTGAGAGCCTCAACCCATCTGGTTGTAGACATTCAGGGGTGCTATGATTCTGCACTAACATTTTTGGCATGACAGGTGGGACCAAGAAGTCTCCATATTTATTACAGTAATATTGATGTGCACTTGTTATGATTCTATCTTTTAAGAAGCTTTAAAACTATACATTTGGTGACTCCAAAAGAGACAAAATCCACTAGTTTTAGCAATCCAAGCTTTCCAAGTTCATGAGAAGAATATAAACAAGGTCAAGTACTAGAGAAGAAGGACAGTTTGTCCACATGTACTTGTCTCCAGACAGAAGGAGAAGGGGGAGAAGAGCCCAGAGGTCTCCGTCTCCACCAAACAGAGCCCTATCAAAACCTCCTCCTTGTAGGCCATTCTTTCAACCAGCAAGGGTCCTAAGGCCAATCATAATGGCACAACCACTAAATCCGTATGCTAATTTCACTGGCAGTAGCTAACTCTCTATTAATGCACAAAATCCATTCCAAGTGGCAGCATTAAAGAGCATCCCATATTTCACTTGAGAGAACTAGACTTCTCCTAGTGACCACATTCAAGATATTACAAATGTCTGTGCAATCCATGAGATCACTGAGATGGAAATTACAATTAAGTTGCTAGCATCTTCACTCAAGGGAAAAGCTTCACAATGGTTCTGGATCCTAGCAGCAGGGTCTATTCAAAATTAGGACCATCTGTATAGAGCTCTTTATGACCAGTTTGGAGAAAAAGGAGATAACATGTCCTTGTTGGAGAAAATGACAATAATCAAAAGATCTCCTAACGAGTAGTTGGCATATTTCAACATCATATTTAAAATGACCTGGGACAAAGTTCCATTGGTTGTAAGACCCACTGATGTAGGTAGTTTCTTATACTTTCTTAGAGATCTAAATTATGATATTGATTTAATGATTCAGTCAATGGGAGGCACATCCTTACCTGAAACTTATAACATTTCTATAGGAGCTGAAATTTTTTTAATTTATGCTGGTAAACTTGCTCCTAGGCCACCCATGCCTCTATACTTAGAATTAGGAAACCCAAGCACTAGTTATACACCCACATTAGCTCCTATACCTACTCCTAGGAATAAAATTTCAGCTGAAGCCTCCAGCTCATCCTTTAGTACCTCAAAAGAGATTCAAGAAGTTATGAAATAGCTTTAGAACCTAGGGAATCAGTTAGTAACCATCAAGAGATAGTAGGCTTAGAGTTCTAGGCCATATCAGCCTCAAGCTCAATATCAGTATAGACCCCCATATCAGCAAAATAGACCACCATCTCAGGCTATAAATCAGAATCAAAACCAAGGACAACCTCAAGCTGGTAGACCTTTCAGGTCATATTATCCAAATACAACTTTAACATCAAGGGAATTGGTTCTAGAACAAAACAACATGGAATAAGAATATGATTGGTGTTTCCCATGAAATCAGCCACATAATCAATCAATGTGCTTCAATGGTGCACTAAACCAGGCCTTGATGGTACAGACCACTGGTGTGTCATGATAATCTATCCAAGAAGAAAATCAACATCAAGGAGCTCAGCAAGAGTCACCTCCAAGTGAAATTGTTCTTTTCAATTAGCAAGCTAAAGAATTCTATGGAATGAATCAATTTCCTTCTCAAAGTATAGTTACCAATACATGGTCCAAGAAGAGAAATATTGGAGAAGGACAATCACCAAACTCAGGTAATCCTAAATCCTCCATTACTCCACAAGGTATTGACACTCAAAATGTAACTACTAATATGCAGAGCCAGTCTAAGTCACCTTCCAAATCCACTCAGGCATCGATTGTAACAACATGTTGGTTACTCAAATGTGCACCCGTGTCTTGGATCTCTGAAAAGCGCTGAGGTGTCTAAGACCAAAATGGAACCATCCCCAAGTTGTGGGACCTTGCGCGCTTGGGATGGATCTCTGGAGAAGGCCGGTTCCTCTATTTATTTCTACTACTACAAGCTACTCCTAGTGTTGAAATGGGAAACTAAGCTAAGAATTCCAAGGGAATGGGGAAAGAAGGATAACATGAAAGTAGCCTACATTCTAAAAGGTGATATCACCAGAAAAGAGGGATGAACACATGATCGATTCTGAAGCGGAATGACAGGGAATGCATGAAAGGAGGCTAGGCGCAAATAGCACAGTGAAAGACGCATTCACACAAATCATTCAAAATCATGGAACACAACCAAATATGGAGCTGCATGGGACCTGAATTAGCACAAAAATACACAATGCAAGAGAAGAGGCAAGAAGAAGGAATGAAAACACATTAGGACAGAGAATAGTCACAAAACGATGCTTTTATTACTACCAGAAATGCACAGAACATGTTACAATGATAAAGAGGCCAATATCCACATGTACAGAGCAAAACATGGAGGTCTGTAACTCGTTCTATAGAAAATATGGAGTCCTTAGGAACATAGTAAGGATCCATAGTATTCTACCTTTTACAATGAGTCTTGACCTTGCTTTTGATAGATTCAACACAGAGGGAAGAAGGAGAGAGAGAAGCGTTGAATCTCACTTTGAAAGATCAACCACTATCAATCAATGCCTCTCTCAAATATGCCCCAAATATTTCATGTCTGGTTCCCTATCTGCTTGGCATGTTGAAGAAGGAAGAATGACGGATCGAATCAAAATAGATCTGGTGGTTGAAGAAATTTGATTTTGCTTTAATGGCCTGATAGACATTTTCCCATTTTCACCCACCAAATCCTATTAAGAATGATATTTTATGTTTCCATGGTGTGGAGGGTGTCGAGACATTTCTAAAAAGTCTTCTTCCACCCAAATCTAAGTTTCCAATCAAAATATATGGCCATTTGAATATTAGGGTCACGGGCACGCAATATTTTAATGAGTTTATCATACCAGGTCCATGTGGCAGCCTCGCGCACCTTGGATATTCAGCCCTTACCTTTCGATTTTGAAAATGTGCTGGACTGACACATGGCAGCTTCCACAAGCTCTTTGGGATTCTTTGTATTTTTCTTGAGTCTCTTTGCTTGGCGGGGCCAAAATTCTGACCTTGGACATGTGGTGGCCTAGTGCTTGTTTGGAAACCCACCCCAAACTTTTCTCTTGAATTAGCATTGCGATGACAGTTGGCACCCTCCATTGGCCTATCTCAATGCTTTGACTATTCAACCTCCACCCCGTCCTTTTATGTAACTAGATGCATTGAGGCTCCACACTCATTTAGAAGCTTGCTTAGGATTTTGCCTTTGAAGGAGCATTGGGTTGACACGTGGTAGGAAGGTGAATGCACGGAATTTGGGTGCAAGGGAGAAGTGGAAGAAAGAGGTGAAGATGGGTGTGTGCTATGTGCATGGGGAGATGAGGAGAAAGTGCATGACAGGGAAATAGAGGGGAGGCACAAACGAGTGCGTGCAAGAGGAAGACATACTTGTAGAAGGAAAGTATGAAAACAAGATGCAGGCATTAAACTAAAGGAAGGGGAGTGAAGGGAGAAAGAAAAGAGGATGCGTGAAAGAACTGAGTTTGGGTAAGCATGTAAGAGGAATTCTAGGGACTTAACTGATTGGAAGGTAAGTCTATAGAGGTATGCGTAAGGAGTGTATGGTGGGATAAGAGAGAAAGTGAGCATGCAGGAGGAAGGCACGAAAGGGAAAAATGGAAGGGGAAGAATGCAAAAGGGAGCAGGAAGGCATGTAAGGGCACACAGAGGAACTGGAACTGCACCAAGAGAATGTGCCAAGTGATTTTGAGCGCGCATAATTATTTGATGAATAACTTAGGGCCATAACGTGTATGCAAGCTATTTAAATAGCTAGGAGAGCTTTTTGGATAACACAACCCCTGTGTAAGAGAAAAATTTTCTAGGGAAGGGGCAGAAGAAGGATAGCTCATTTAATATCATTGAGAAAATGAAGAAGAAAAATGTGAACATTTCACTTTGGGAGTCACTAGACATTCCAGGATAGAGGGATCTGTTACAGACTACCATGGCCAATTGGTCAGGCTCAAATAATCCCCCTATCCAACAAGAGAAATTGTTCACCAATGTAGCTCAACCTGATGGAAACCATGGAGGACAACAAGGTAAAAATATGAAGCCTCCTCCATTCTATGTTTCATTTATTGTTGGGGACAAATTGGTACATAATTGCATGATTGATTTGGGGGAAAGTAGTTCTGTCATGCCAAAGCAAATAGCTGATCAACTGGTTCTTCAATACAAATTCATCTCCAGAGGGATAGTGTAATTGGATGGGACAGCAGTGGAAAATATTGGAGTCATCAAAGATCTAAGCCTCACACTGCATGCCTGCCCTAATGTGATTATATTACAGAACATATAAGTCCTAAACTTGCCACCACATTTTGCATTGTGTTTGTCCAAGGACTTCACTACCAAAATTGGAGGCTATTTGTTTTTTGATTGCTCACATATTCCTTTTAGGACAAGGTATGGAGCTAAGGCCACAATCAGATCTAATCCCATAGTAGATTACCATATTGAGTCTTATGTACCCAGCTCGATCAATGCCAATTTTTTAGCCTTTGATCAGGAGGACCTCCTAAGCACTTGTGAAGCAGATACCAAGGTGGGTTGTATCCCAGACTTGACTCTTGACAAATGGGTGAAAAAAAGACATGATTTTGACCCCTATAACGAGATAGAAGAATCTGATATGGGAGTCTACTATATGCATGAGGAGAATCATCCTCTTCATGATATCATTAAGCTAAAACACAGATGATAATGAAGTATGGAAATTGTTCTTTGATGGCTCAAGAAGTAGGCAAGGGGCCAGAGGAGGAGCTATGATTGTGTCACCACAAGGTATGAAATACTACTCAGCTTTCCATTTCCAATTTGCCTATAAATAACACATTAAAATATGAGGCTTTGGTTCATGGATTGCATTGGGCAAGGAAACGAGGAATCAAGATCTATCAAGTGTTTGGCGACAGTGACTTTAGTTGTTAATTACAGGTCTAAAGGCAAAATGTTGTCAAGAATGACCTTTTAAAGAGTGGGTACAAGAACCGGGTATGGGACCTCATTGAGGATTTTGAGACATTCAACTTCATTCTCCATCCCTAGAATAAAAATGAAGAAGCAGATAGACTAGGAAATAGTTGGAGGCAGCATTTGACATTGTGGAGAGTATTAAAAATGATAAGCATCAGCCCCATATCAAGTTGGTTGTAAGGCCAGCTGTCCCAGAAAAAAACACAAGTTGGTAAGTCTTTGAAAATGACCAACAAATTGTCAATTTTCTAAAAGAGGAAGTTGAGTTCTCTTCTAGGAATCAAGACAGATTGGGGCAGCAGTATGGCGATCAAGTGGTACAGGTAAGGATCAACAAACTACCAAAGGGTTTTCTCACTTTGGAATCAATATTTAATCTAAATGACCAATTCTAAAAATAAAAGGTAAATACTCAGGTAAAGGGTGAAGATTCAAAACCTATTTTTATAGAAGAAGGAAAAACATTGCAGATTGGCAGAGTAAGCACTCAACAAGAAAAATATGAAAATTTTCAACTCTATCAAGAGTTCCAAATGTCTTTGCCCAGACTTATAAATATTTAAGAGGTTTTAACCCAAAGCTGGCACAACACACCATTGAGTTGGATCCAGGAGCCAAACCTTTTAGAAAAAAACAAAGGCCAATAAACCCCCACATTGAGCCTCTCATCAGAAAAGAATTAAACAAATTAATTGACGCCAGTATCATTTTTCCCATCAAGAATTCAGTTTGGGTTGCTAACTTGGTGCCTGTAAGGAAGAAAAATGGAAAAATTAGGCTGTGTGTGGACTGTCATGATCTAAACAGAGCATCACTTAAGGACCACTACCCACTTCCATCAATGGAACAGATCCTACAAGTTGTAGCTGGTTCTGAGAGGTTTTCATTGTTGGATGGATACTCAGGTTATAACCAGATAATGGTGAAAGAGGAAGATCAATTCAAGACAGCCTTCACCACCAAATGGGGAACCTATGCTTATAAGAAGATGCCATTTGGACTATCAAATGCTGGAGCAACATTTCAAAGAGCTATGGACATGGAATTCAAAGGCTTAATTAACAATATAGTCCTGATATATCTTGATGATATCACTGTTTTCTCAAATAATGTTGCAGATCATCTCTTTCACCTAAGATAGGTATTCTCGAGATGTAGGAGGTTCAGGATGTCATTAAACCCAAAAGAGTGTGTGTTCCTGGCTCATGAAGGGAAATTTTTGGGCCACATTGTCTTAAGGAAGGGGTTGACAATTGATCCTGAGAGGGTTGAAGCCATTCAGACCCTTCCATTGCCACAACATAAAAGGTCTCTCCAAATATTTTTGGGGAGGATAAACTTTGTTCACAGGTTTATACCTGACTTTGCTACTCTTGTGAAGCCTTTAACAATGATGTTAAAGAAGAGTCTTGCATTTAAATGGACAGCAGAAGGCAAAGAGAGTTTTGAGGCCATCAAGCTCGCAATATCACAGGATCCAACTCTCATTAACCCAGAATTCTCAAAATACTTCATGTTATACACTTTTGGAGGTTCTAGCACCATCTTAGCCATCTTGGTCCAACCCAACAATGAAGGTTCAGAGCAACCCATAGCTTTCTTCAACCAAAGCCTAGAGGACTATGAGGTAAAATACTCTTTCATTGAAAAACAAGTCCTTATTGTTATTAGGAGCTTAAATAAGTTCAGACACTTGGTCTCAAATAATAAGATTCAACTACTAGTATCTTATGGTGGTGTTAAAGACTTCCTTTTAAATAAGGATTTGACTGAGAAGAGGGCAGGTTGGATCACCTGGGTAATGGAATATGACATTGAGATCAAGGTGACCAAACTGGTTAGAGGCAAGGGACTGTGTGAACAGCTCGCCTCTAAGCAACAGGCTAAGTCAATGGGTGAAAAGGAGGTTGTCCTATTTCTATAGAGTGATCAAGAACAATCAGCTAATGATGCACCTGCTCCATGTTGGACCCAAGCTTTGGTGCATTACCTTTAAACAGGTTTGTGCCCTCTAGAATGGAACAAGGCAAAGAGAAGATACTTTAGACTACAAGCTATCCCATATGTGCTTGTTGGTGGTGTCTTGTTTAAGAAGGATATCAATGGTATTCTATTGAGGTGCATTGAGACAGGACAAATTGAGAGAGTGTTGCATGAATTCCATGATGGAGAAGCAGGAGGTCACTTTGCCCCCTGAGCAACAGACTCTCAAGATCATGAAGGTTGGTTATTATTGGCCTACAGTGTTCAGGGACTTACTACTCATGGGTCAAGAAGTGTAAAAAATGTGCATTCTTCACAGGAAAGGAGAAGCTAGCAGCCCTGCCCCTTCATCCTATTTCAGTGAATCAGCCATTCATGTAATGGGGACTGGACTTCATTGGGGTGATTAACCCAAATTCAAGCCAAGGCCACAAGTGGATACTTACAACCAACAGATTATTTCACCAAGTGGACTGAAGCAGTGGCACTAAAAGAAGCAAATGAATCCAACATCTTGGATTTTTATGAAGGAATAACCACCAGGTTTGGAGTCCCTACCACTATTATATCAGATAATGCATTGGCATTCCTTGGTACAAGGATCACTGAATGGGTAGTTAAGAATGGTGTGTATCTCAGCACCTCATAAAATTATTACCCTTAGGGTAATGGCCAAGTAGAGTCCAAAAATAAAAACCTATTAAGGATTATCAAAAGGACTCTGGATGAAAATCAGAGGACTTGGCATACAAGGCTCAAATCAGCTCTATGGGCTGATAAGACACACATCAAAGAGGTCCACAAGTAGCTCACCATACAAACTTGTATATGGAAAGGAGGTATTATTTCCCATCTCATTGGAGTTTTCCTGCTTTGGAACTCATGAAATAGTTAGATGCTAGCTGTCAGTTTGAACCCATGGAAATCAGATATACAGAGCTGATGGAGGTAGGAGAGGCAAGAGAGCATGCAATGAATGTCATGGAAAAGGATCAGACATTGATAAAAAATATTTTTGATAAGAAGGAAAGGATGAGGACCTTTAGGAAGGGGACTTAGTCCTAAAGTGGGATGCAGATCAGGATAAATCCAGGAAAACACTCCAAATTTTATGCCCTATCTGGAGTGGCCCTTACATGATCACAGAAGTGCAAGAGTAGCAATGCCTTCCAGCTGGCTAAATTGGATGGTGAAGAATTGTAGATCCCAGTGAATGGGATCCATCTCAAACATTGCTACTAAATGGGAAGTTTACACCCCTGTAAATATTAGCATAGTATTTTAATTTCCCTAAGTGCGTATGCACATTGTTTCATTGTAGTGTAGTTTTTGTTTCCGTAAGTGCTATGGCACAGGTTCTTTGTATCTCCAGGTTACATAAAATGTTACATAGGTTCCAACGTGCCTCCAAGTGGACGTGCTATCCCTTTTAGTATTCAAATACAGGGAAACTCATAGTTTCCTATAATAGTTGTTATCTTCAAAATAAAACAAATGCAGAGCAACTAAAAATTCGTCTTCGAAACAGTCCATTCAGGGACAGATGAAAGCCCTGGGTCAAGACAATTTTCTACTCTCATAAGCCTTGTTTCAAGATTTCTTATGAAAATTGAGAGTGCAAATGGTCGGGCTCACGGATCAGAGGTAGGATCAGTATTAGGCCGTCATTCTTGACTCCATGCCTAATGGATATAACAAGGCAACTAGTCCTCTCATCTAGCAGGAAGATACCCCTGCGAGTCGCCAAATTGTTATCCATATTTTTCCCCCGACTAAAAATTGATCAGCCACGACCCCACATAGAAGGAACTAGAGAAATCACATTAAAATCCTACAAACAGGTTACAGAGGGACTCTACAATGGAGTGGTGGGGCATACGAAAGATCAAACAACCCTGTGCAAGAAGAAATTCAAGAAATGGCTCTGTCGAGTGAACTCCGTGACTTCAAATCCAACAAACAGATTACATGCGGGCTTCGAAATGGAATAACAAGGTCAGGGAAGGAGAAGATAGTGTCAAAGAAGCTACATGCTCAAAGGAGAAGGAATGGAAAAGGTTCAAAGTCTTCAATCTCTGAAATGGTTCAGAATGAGTCCAAAAATCGACTAAGTATGGAGGAGACATCGGACATTGCCAAGTGTCCAAACGGCACACCTCCAAAGTTGAATCCAAAAAGGGAGACTTGAATAAGTGCCAACCCCCATGTGTCCCAGGCCCAAAGCAGGGGTAGAGTCAAAGCTAAAAGTCAAAAGGTGGACAGGGCAGGCCTTAAAAAGACTAAGTATAGAAGTGTCTAGTGGAAGCCGCCACACGTCAACTTGGCACATCCCCAAAAAGGTAAATCTCCAAAAGTTAAGTCCAAGTTGAAAAAGTGGAGACCCAAATGAGCAGTGCGTAGCTCGCCATGTTGTTCAGGGTCTAAACAGGTAAGAGAGGTCTGTTGAAAAGTCTAAGATAACCTGTGGAGGCCTCCACGTGTCAACCCGACACTCCTTCAAAGGAAAAATCCTGAGTGGGATTTTACAGTGAGCACGGAGCCTCCACGCATCCAGTTTCATAAAGGGACAAGGTCAAGTTTGAATAGTAAAAGAAGAGACAAGCCAGTGGAGGGTACCAAGTGTCAGTATGGTGCTAATTCAAGAGTAGAATTAAGAGGAAGGTTTCCAAACAAGTGCCAGGCCATTGCATGTCCCCAATCAGATATATGACCCCGCTGAGTAAAAGGACTTAGCCAAAAATATGAAGAGACTGAGTAAGTCATAGAGGAAACCACGTGTTAGCCCTACACCACTCCAAAAGAAAAATACAAAGGATGCCCTCAGACATGTGCCAGCCCTCCACGTGTCTGGTTTTAAAAGGGGGCCCATTTTGGTAATTGGTTTTCCTGCTATTTTTTATGAACCTGATTCAAATATCAAACGGGCATATCTTTCGACTCGGGGCTCAAAATCTAGCAAATATAGCACCATTGGAAAGATCTCAGCCTCGTCTATGCCATGGAGATCTGAAACTTTAATTTTGGAGAGGTTAGGTGGTGAAAAAATGAAGAAACGTCTTTGGACCATTAATACAGGATGTATTTACCCAAACAACTAGATCAGATTTGATCTGATCCGTCATTTCCTCCTTCTTCGAGGCGCCAAATAAGTAATTGATGCAGGCATGATAGATTTGGGGCAGATTTTGTAGGAGTAATTGATGATAGTGGTTGATCTTGAACGGATTTTCTGACTTCTCTCTCCTTCTTCTCTCTAGATGCTGAATCTATAAAAGCAGGGTCGGGACTCATTGTAAAGGGTTGGACATTTTTGTTTTGTGCCCTCCCTTCTTCTTTTGTTCACAAAAGGATTTGTGGAGCTTTTCTAACCTCTCCTTCAGGTTGTAATGCAAGTTTTTCCTCTTGGCTACTGCAGTATACAATATCAACTCCTGAGAAATAATATATATGTTTGTGGATGTTTCTCGACCCTCTCATGTATTTGTTATTGTCTCTCTGATCTCTTATTGCGATTTGGTCATCTGTGCATGTTGTTTGTATTACATTCATGTGGTCTGTGTTAAACTGCAAAATGAGTGTCTAACATTCCTTTGGTGTATCACCTCATTAGCTTAGGTTTATTTTCTTGCATCTCTCTAACCTTGTCTCCTTGGTAGATAGAATAGACTTAGAATAGATCCTTTGCAATTTGTTTGTGTACACCTAAACAGAGGGATAGGAACCGGCCTCAATCTGGAGAGCTCTCTCGACTCGCAAAATTCCCACACCTTGAGAGATTCTCCATGTTTTGCAATCACACTGAGAGTCTCAACCCATCTGGTTGTCATTTAGGGTGCTATGATTCTGCACTAACAATACAAGTATTATCTTCCTTCTCTCTTTTCTCATCACTTTGTAGTATATTGTAAACACTTCTCATTTGAGAAGGGAGATATTCTGGGACATGGGGAAACTATTGCAAAGTTGTTTCTTTGATTTCCATGTGAGTTTTAAGCCTATGATTTCACATGTGTACTTTGTAAATGCCTATTTTTGCCTTTATTCTACATATGTAATGGTCTATGTATATCATGGAGCCATAACAATGTGTATTTTGTTGTTCCTTCAACCCTTTTTGATTTTTATTGAATCGCCTTGCCTCTCCATTATTATTGTTCTATGTCCAATACATGCTTCTAGCTTCATTTGTAGCTTTATTTTGTTGTGTTTCATGGAGTATATATGGTAAGATGAAGATATGGGTCCGTAAGTCACATTGGTTTTGGCCTCTCTAGAACTCCATTTTCCTTCTTAATTCTCCCTCAGTTAGGATGTCTCATTCCCTTTTCTCAATGAGTATTGCCTCTTTGGCTTAGGATTTAAACTATTTCATGCATCTCTCTAACCTTTCTCCTCCCCATTGGTCTCTTGGAATTGATAGGATAGGATCAACTAGGTTTTTTCTTGCATTAAGAGTAGTTTAGTGTTAGGATTAGGTAGAGGAACCAACCTTCTCTGGACCTTTGTGTCCATTCTTAAGTATGCAAGTCCCACAACTAAGAGAGATGGTCCAATGTTAGAAAAAGTAGGTGATCTGTCATTTGTCATAGCCCAGGGTGCTACTTTTTGTACTCAACAATTATTCCATTTTATTGTACTCTAGGTCTCTAGAATATTTGTACATACTGATAAATATTTCCTTGTAATATCATCTATACCTTCTAAAACTGAATCCTTTTAGTACATAATATTAGGATATTTTAAAAATTAGGAATACCAAAGCATTTCAACTTACCAGATACTTAAACATATGGTGTAAGAAAATATTCCCATATCGCTCGACTCATCCTAGATGGAATTTGGTAACCTTAATCCTCAGTGTTAATGTGAAGGTTAAGTAGTATCACCCTTTTGTCACCTCCCCATATACTGAGATTCTGGATTTAGATTTTAATCCTTAAAATATAAAGGAATTCAAATAACATGACACCGGAATTCATTACACATTGCATCAAACATCTCCCTTTATTTATTCAAAATTAGAACTATTACTTATCTATCTCACACACTCTCTTGTAGTTATTATGATCATATGTCATTCTCCTTTTTATATCTCCATTTATCTCTATCTTTCCATCTATTTGTCTTTCTACCTAATTCTAACTATATTTTTCCACACTTCTAACTATTACATTCAAGAGTAGAATAAGTATCTTCACTATACTTTTGTGTGCAATCCAAAGGTGTTAAAGCTATGAAAATGGGGTAAGAACCTCTAAATAAACCCCAAAATATTTGGAACAAACAACTCAAATCACCATTAGATTAGAGATAAGCAAGAGCTACCTATTTGCATACATGTATAAAGCTTGAAAAAACAAATCAACCTCTAAACATGACTATATTAGTTCTTTACTCCATGAAATCTATCTATAATGAACATATTAAATCTCTAGCAATCAGTTTTGTGTTTATTGATGTTTCAAAAGCTTAAGAATGGAAGCTCACCATTAATGGCTTCTCCCATTTACCTAAAGCTTTGAAAGGATTAGCAAATAACAAGTAAATAGCTCAAATAAACTATGAAATGACTCTAAAAGACTTAAGCATGACCTAAATCAGAAATGAGAGAGAGAGAGAGAGTTCTTAGGAAAATGTGGGAGGGGTATCCCTCTATTTATAGTTTTTGGATTTGAGAAAAGGATGTTTTGGATGCATGTGGGACTAAAAAGGAGTCAAAAAGTTGATTTTTAGAAAAACCTATTTGGAGGTGTGAATTGAATTTAGAAAGCTAAGTGGCTATTTGGAAAGGTGAGATATTTGTTTAGAAAGTCAAATCCTCTTTAGAAAGTCAATAAGAGGGTTAATTAACCTAAACAAGGTTAATTAAAGGGAAACAAGCTTATAGAAGCTGGTTAGAGAGGGATTAGCATGGTTTAGGAGGTTTAGAAGGGGTTAGAAAGGGTATTTTACTAGCGTAGTGTAGTAAATGAACATGAGACTAGGATAGTTAGTATGATCTTAGTAATAAGATCATGTAGACCAAATTATAGGTGTCTACATTTTCCCCTCTTTGAGGTGATGTGTGCGATGTCACTTCAAAGAAAGTAGACAAGCATAAACGAGTAGAAAATTTTGAAGGGGTAGAAGAAAAATTAACAGGATGAAGGATGCCCCCTCGAGTGTCGATGGGGTGATGGAGGAACGTGATCGACGATTCGAAAAAGAGGACTGAAGAAAGAATAGTGTGAAGAAAGGGGAGATAGAAGAGAAAATAACAAGAAAAAGGGATTTTGAGCTATCCACAAGGCATTGCTATATAAACAATTCTATTCATCATATTGCTAGTAATCTTCATCATCGGTCCTTATTAAAATATAAGCATGCGACGGAAACGTAAAATGACATAAAAAACCAAGATACAAAAAATAGTCCATTGCTAAAAATGGCCAACTCCATGCAACATACACGAATGCAATGCAATACGAGAAGCAAACAAACTCACTTAACAGGGAAATAAGTACAATCACACACACTCAAACCAACAACGTTTAAGACGGTTGCACAAATATTTTGTTATCGAGTTGCAATCCCAAATGTTTTGATAAATGACAAGGGTTTAAAATGATGCCCCAAGCAATTTGTATATGCAAGGGAAAGGATGGAGGACACTTAGGTCCAATGAAAAAGTAGTGTGCACAACAAAAAAAACCAGACAACTCGTGCCCCAGAGTATCGATGAAGTAAGCAGCGTAGCTTTTGTAAATGGTTTGGAGATTTAGAGGATCCACGAGTTTGTTGTCTCAATATGCATGGAAATTCCAACAAGATATGAGATGAAATCCATGTGAGAGACACAGATTTCAGCTGCAAATGAGTTGATTACCAATTTTAGTCCATTTTCAAAGTTTTTACGATTTTTTTGGATTTTTGGATGATTTTATAATTTTTAAATTTTTGAGTGGTCAGAAGAATTTAGGAAATGGAAGATCTCCAAAAAGCACATGAAAATGTTCCAGAGTGAGGAGAACAAGCATCGGGTAACAGTAACATGCCCCGGTGAGAAGACAAATGGGCCAACAATAATTATATAAAAATAATCATGACGATAGATAAAAATAGAAGACAAGAAGTTCCTAGAAATATTTAAAAATGCCCTAGGGTGAAGAGATAAGCACTAGGTTTGGCAAATATGGGTGTTTATTAACCCATGGGTAAGGATACTGTTATGGGTGGAAGTGGGCTCCATTTAACAAATACCCATTTTTTTTGTAAAACCACCTCTTCAGCTACCTAGGATGATGTCCCCACTTATAAATAGGATGGAAATACAAATATGAGTGTGATTTGTGAGTGAATAGTGTGCAAATTCAAGTGTGAATTCGGGAGGGTTTTGTTGAGCGCAGCTCCAAACAAGAGTGATAGCACATGAAGAATTGTTGGCTTGTAATAAAAATGAACCATATATGTAGCCCACATTGAGTGAAACGTTAAATATTGTCTTCATGATTTTTCATTTCTGTAATTCTATTCACTTCTGATTATGAGGAATTATTCTGCATCAGATATTATTAAGTGAAGAGATAAGCGCTAGGTGGAAAATAGTTCCCGAGGATGGTTTAGATTATATTACATATGTTTTATACATGAGATATTTTGGTAGATGCTAGCATTGATGATTAGATGATATTGGTGTGGGGGGATAGATTTGTGATCATGCGCAACCCCTCTTGCCCCCATTGATGATACAATATGTGATGATTAGCTTAGTATACATGCATGATGTAAAACTTAGCATTTTGTATATTAGATGATGTTATATGTGATGAATGATAGATGATAGATGTGATAACAAACAAATGTGCAATAAACAAACACACAAGCAAAAGTTAACAAAACTAAACAAATGTACACCTTCAAAACCGCACAACAAAATGCAACTAGAAATGAACTCATGCAAATTTTAACAACAAATTAAATTGGTATCCAATCTAAGTAAGTAAAATGAATTCTAATAGATGCATACAGCAGACGATGAAAACATAACAATATCCTACAAGTATGAAAGTTAAAAATGAACTCAATGCAACACATAATTAAATCAAACAAGATTCAATCTAAGGTAAGCAAATGAACCATACTTTAAATCATACAACGCGAAAATATATTTACAACCAAAACTATACAAATCGATCAACTAAAAGCAATCTAATCACTACCTTGTTTTTAGCGGGACAACATTGATATATTTTCTAATGTTTTTGGGTTATCTTGAAAGATAAGTTTTCAAGGCTATTGTTCACATTGTTTTCGAGGTTTCCCTAAGACAATGTTGTGAAGTTGGTGTAGCTTCGTTCCTGAGGGGGGTTTTCTGAATGTTTAGATTTTTGTGTATCTTTTTCTGAATGTTTTTGTATTTTCTAAGGTCATGTTCCAAAAGCAATGTACAAGGACAAAGAAGCGTGGATGCCCCCAACATGATGTGGGAATATACAAAAGGTAGAATGCCACGTGTATATGTACGATAAAGTGAAATGTGAAGGTGCCCCTAGTGTTAGATGGGAATATACAAAGGCAACTCTTGCGCATAGATATAAGAACAAACAAGCCAAGATCACGACCTGGCAAAGTAGACTTGGTAGGGTTCCTAAACCTATCAAGGGAAACCAATCCTAGATAGCAGTGAGAATCAACCGTCCATATGTAAAAGTAGATTGTGACCAATGAATCCTCCTTGAGCGCTGGAAACTAGTTTTCACCCAAAGACCTACCCAATGCGCCACAATTGTGTGGTTTTCACATGTGGACGACCTACTTTTTTTTACTATTTTCTTGACTTTTTAATTTTTTTGCTTGTTTTTTCTTTGTTTTTCTACTTTTTAGGTATTTTCTGATATTTACACCATGCTTAAGCATAGAACCACTTGAGATGCATGGCATTCATAGGTTTTGAAAGCTCTTCACCATCTGAAGTATGCCAATTTATAAGCTCCTGATCCATATTTAGCAACCACCACACAAGGCCCTACCCAGTTAGCCTCAAATTTACCTTTCTTTTCTCTGTCCTTGACAGTGTTCTTTTGATTTTCTTTTAGAACTAGATCACCTACATCGAATTCACGATGAATGATCCATTTGTTATATCCTCTTGACACTCTATTCTGGTAAACCTTTAGGTGATTAAGCTCTCTCATACGCTTTTCATCCAACGGCTCTAGCTCTTCTAGCCGAGCAACTCTATAGTCTTCGTCCTTATCAAGATAGTCCCAGAGAGATATTCTCAGGGAGGGAAGATCCACTTCCAAGGGTATGATGGCTTCAGTTCCATAGACTAGGGAATATGGGGTCACACCAGTAGGAGTGCGGATGGAAGTTTGATAGGCCCAGAGGGTAGGATGTATCTGTAAATGCCAATTACAACCAGTTTTACTCACCATTTTCTCCATGATACGTATAATATTTTTATTGGTAGACTCGACCTGTCCATTAACTTAGGGGTAGACCACTTGAGATGAATATGGAAGTGTTGGAATAATGCTTTGACTATTTTATTCTTGAAGGATTTACCATTATCAGTGACAATGGTAGAAGGAATACCGTAACGGTAAATGAGACGATTCATGATGAATTTGGAGATTTGTGCACCAGTGACATAAGTGAGAGGTACAACCTCTACCCATTTAGTAAAATATTCAGTGGTGGTAATAATGTGGTTATGGCCATCTGAAGAAGAAGGATGGAGCTTCCCTATGAGATCCAAGCCCCATTTAGAAAATGGCCAAGGTGTTGCAATGGGTTGTAAAGCCTGTGCTGGCGCATGTATCAAGTTGCCATATTTTTGGCATAACTCACATTTCTTTACAAAATTACAATAGTATGCTTCCATGGTGGGCCAACAATAACCAACTCTTACGAGATTCTTAGACAAGACCATACCACTTGTGTGTACTCCACAAATGACTCTGTGCACTTCCTTAATAGCATGAACTGACTCAGTAATATCCAAACATCGAAACAGATTCCTATCGTAGCCATGACGATAAAGGGTGCCTCCTAAGAGGGTGTAACAGGATATGTGGTGGATAAGGGATTTCTCCTTATAATGGGTAATTTTTGGGGGAAATGTGCCATCTTGTAGCTATCTAAATATAGGGTCATACCAAGGGGAGAAGGGACCAACAATTTAATGCCAAACATGGCTTTGACATATCGTATGCAGGTATTTGTATATGCTCTACAAAGAATGGATTTTTGCTTTCCTAAGGAGGAATGTGTAAAAGAGACCCAATTTTAGTCATGGCATCTACTGATCTATTGTGTGATCTTTTCTTTTATTCAAAGATGATCTGTATAAAATATTCCTTCAAGGTTTCAATCATTTTCTTGTATGGAATAAGATTTTCATCTTTAACCTTATACTCATCATTAACTTGTTTAATAATAAGTTGGGAGTCCCCAATGACTCGCAACTGTCTAATATTCCAAGTGATAGAAAACTTAAGTCCAACAATGAGTGCCTCATATTCTGCAATGTTTTTAGTGTAAGGGAATCCCAAATGGAATGCTCTTGGAATAACCTCAGTTGTGTGAGTGATGAGCGCCACTCATGCTCCTGATTCATGAAATGTGAATGATCCATCAAAGTGGACTTACCATTCAACTGATTCTTCAGCATACATCATGGATGCATCTGACGGATCTAGACACAAAGGTTTTATCCCTAGTAGAGGAACTTCTGCTAACTGATCAACCAATACCTGTCTTTTTAGTGACTTCTGGTTAACAAAATCAATATCAAATTCACTTAGGAGAATGATCCAATTATCCATTCATCCCGTAAGGGTGGGCTTGGATAAAATTTATTTGAGAGGGTCAACTTTGGATATTAACTTGGTCTTATTATTAAGGAGATAATGGATAAGTTTTTGAAAGGTGAATACGACTGCTATGAAGGCCTTTTCAATTTTTGGGTAGTTCAACTCATAGGAAATCAAGGCGTGACTAAGGTTTATCTATGGTATAGGTCATATTGGGAAAGCAGCCCACTAATAGAAAATTGGGTAGCTTAAATGTATAATAGGAGAGGTTCACCTGGGGTAGGCGGCATGAGTATGGGTGGGTTGACAAGGTATTGTTTATGCAGTGCAAATGCCTTTCGACAGTGTGGTCCCTAGTGTGGTATTGTAACATCTTTTTTCAATAGATGTGTGAATGGATGGAAACTATCTGCGAGCTGTGAAATAAAACAGAGGCTTGCCTAAATTTTTCCTTGTAAAATTCTTAGTTATTTGAGATTTGTGGGTGGAGGAATTTCTGTGATAAGTGTAACCTTTACAAGATCCACCTTTATTCCTCTCTGTGAAACGATGAAACATAGGAGATTCCCTGAAAAAATACAAAAGACACACTTCTTAGGGTTCAAACATACTTTGTAATCTCGGAGACACTGAAAAATACGTCTCACCACTTAAGGGTGTTCTCCTCTACTTTTTTTATTTTGCTAATATATCATCAACGTAATCCTTCATGATGTCATTCATCATGTCATGGAAGATGACTATCATTGCACATTAATAAGTGACCCCAACATTCTTGAGTCTAAAAGGCATGGCATTGTAACAAAATTTCCCCCAAGGGGTGATAAACATTTTCTTATGTTGATCTTCCTCTGTAATTTGGATCTAGTTATAACCTGAAAAAAAACGTCCATTAAGGATAAAATTTCATAACCAGCGGTAGAATTGACTATCATATCAATATTAGGCAAGGGGAAGTCATCTTTGGGACATGCTTTATTGATGTCACGAAAGTTGGTGTAGATTCTTATGTCAATCAGATTCTTCTGAACTAGGACTATGTTGGATATCCAATTTGAATATTCAATGGGTTTAATGAAATCGACAACTAATAAATTTTCAATTTCTTCTTTGACAAGTACTGCAATTTTGGGGTGCATATTTCTCAATTTTTTCTTGATGGGTTTGGCTTCTGGGTACACAATGAGGTTGTACACAACCAATTCTAGGTCCAAACCATGCATATCTGTGTATGACCATGAAAATATATCTGCGTATTCTCTTAATAGTTCCACAAAAACTTTTTGTTCTTGAGCTGAGAGTGAAGCTCCCATCTTTATCATTCTAGGTTCCTCTTATGAGAAAATGTTGACACTGATTATTTCCTTAACAAGAATTTTAGAAGCATCTTCCATCCATGTAGGATTAGGGGGAGGAGTGATATCAACCTCCTTAGGTTTCTATTCATTATCTTTGAATGGATATACCATTTCTTCTATAGGTTCTTCGTTTTGTTTATCACTAGAGCCTCAAAAATTTTGTTTCTATGAGACTTGCATTTGTTCTTTCCACAAGGATTCTCTAAAGTGTTCTTAATATTTCTTACAACCTTCCTATTCATGCATCCACACATCTCTACCTCTTCTCTAAAGTATGCACATGATTCCAATTGGATTGCAAATCCTTTCTTGTGATCCCCAGTCGGAATAGAATCCTTGAGTCCCATAAATTCTATGAATGCCTCGTCATTTTCAAAGAAATTGAGTGGTACATGAATATGTTTATTCCAATCTACAAGTTCTAGATATATAAGGGTTACTTAGCAATTAGGTTGAGGATTGGATCAAGATAAGGTAAAATAGTTGAATCAGGTAATATGTTAGTGAATGCAAGATCCTTGTAGAGGCTACATTGGGAATCTACATCACTATCTGAATGAGATGAGTTGTCCTCACATTTGGAAGAGGTGGCATCAATCTCAAAGGGTGGATTGTCATTAGGTCTAATTCTAAGACCATGTTTATTATATTTGAAATGAGGGATAGGAATGGGCTCTAACCATCCTTGTGTATTGATACCACGTGCAAACCCACTATATCCCATGACGTACATCATACGGTGGCCTTTGATATATTACAGAGCCTGATGGCATGAGGCCATGGTACCTTTAGGTACCCTCCTGATGGGATCTTCTAACATATTTTCCTTGGATAGGAGACCACTGGGAATGAACTTATCCGATGGTTTATGGCATTTATCTTGAGTGATTTTGAATTGAAAGTAAGGTTTACCACATGTCCTGGGTGACACTGATAGATCTGATATTAATAAGACCTGTTGAAGAGTGAATTTCTCATATGGGTCATACTTTGCAGAAGTTTCATCCCATGATTTGAAAGGGTTTACCAATGAAGGAAATTTTTGATTATAAGGAGTGAGTGAATCTAGATCCACACGTTCCTTAATAGCTTCTATTTTTAAGGAGATAATAATATCCATAGAAGGGCATTCATAAATATGTGCGAAGAAAAAGGGAGATAGAAGAGAAAATAAAAAGAAAAGGGACTTTGAGCTCTCCACAAGGCAAGTTATATAAATAATTCTATTCATCATTGGTCCTTATTAAAATACGAGCATGCGACAACAATGTAAAATGAACATGAAAATCCATAATACAAAAAACTGTCCATTGCTAAAAACTGCTAACTCCATTCAACATACACAAATGCAATGTAATACGAGAAGCAAACAAACCCGCTTAACAGGGAAATAAGTATAATCACACACACTCAAACCAACAACGCTTAAGACGGTTGCACAAATATTTTGTTATCAAGTTGCAATCCCAAATGTTTTGATAAATGGCAAGGGTTTAGAATGATGCCCTAAGAAATTCATATATACAAGGGAAAGGATGAATGACACTTAGGTCCAATGAAAAAGTAGTGTGCACAATGAAACAATACCAAGAAACTCGTGCCCCAGAGTATCGACGAAGTAAGAAGCGTAGCTTTTGTAAATGATTTGGAGATTTAAAGGATCCACGAGTCATTGTTTCAAAACATGTGGAAATGCCAACAAGATATGAGATGAACGTCGTGCGAGAGATACAAATTTCAGTTGTAAATGAGTTTATTATCAATTTTAGTCCATTTTCAAAGTGTTTATGATTTTTTAGGATTTTTGGACGATTTTTATAATTTTTTTTATTTTTGATCGGTTAGAATAATTTAGGAAATGGAAGAGCTCCGAAAAGCACGCAAAAATGCTCCAGAGTGAGGAGAACGGGCGTCTGGGAGCAGTAACAGTGCCCCAGATGAGAATACAGAACGAGCCAAAAAGTAATTATTTAATAAAAATATTCATGGCGATAGATAAAAATTGAAGACAAGAAGCACCTGGTAATATTTAAAAATTCCCCAAGGTGAAGAGATAAGCGCTAGGTGGAAAATAGTGCCCGAGGATGGTTTAGATGATATTGGTGGGGGGGGGGATAGATTTGTGATCATGCACAACCCCTCTTGCCCCCATTGATGCTAGCAATATGGGATGATATTAGATGATATTGGTGTGGGGGGGATAGATTTATGATCATGCGCAACCCCTCTTGCCCCCATTGATGATACAATATGTGATGATTGGCTTAGTATACATGCATGATGTAAAACTTAGAATTTTTGTATCAATAATGTATTCGATGATGTTATATGTGATGAATGATAGATGATAGACGTGATAACAAACAAATGTGTAGTAAAACAAACACAAAAGCAAAAGTTAAGAAAAATAAACAAATATACACCTTAAGAACCACACAACAAAATGCAACTAGAAATGAACTCATGCAAATTTTAACAGATTAAATTGGTATCTAATCTAAGTGAGTAAATTGAATTCTAATAAACGTATACAACAGACGATGAAAACATACCAATATCTTACTAGCATAAAAGCTTTAAAAAGATGAACTCAATATAGCACCTAATTAAATCAAACAAGATTCAATTGAAGGTAAGAAAATGAACCGTACATTAGATCATACAACGTGAAAATATACTTACAACCAAAACTATACAAACCATCAACTAAAATCAATCTAATTACTACCTTGTTTTTGGCGAGGACAACATTGATATATTTTCTAATGTTTTTGGGTTATCTTGAAAGATAGGTTTTCAAGGCTACTGTTCACATTGTTTTCGGGGTTTCCCTAAGATAATGTTACGAAGCTGGTGTAGCTTCGGTCCTAAGTGAGGTTTTCTGCATATTTAGATTTTTGTGTATCTTTTTTGAATGTTTTTGTATTTTATAAGGTCATGTTCTGAAAGCAATGTACAAGGACAAAGAATCATGGATGCCCCCAGCATGGTGTGGGAATATACAAAGGCAGAATGTCACGCGTATATGTACGAGAAAGTGGAATATGAAGGTGCCCCCAACGTTAGATGGGAATATACAAAGGCAACTCCCTCACGCAGATATAAGAACAAATAAGCAAGATCACGACTTGGTGAAGCTAGAGTTGGTAGGGTTCCTAAACCTATTAAGGGAAACCAATCCTAGATAGTGGTGAGGGGTTGCCCATCCAAATGTAAGAGTAGCTTGTGACCAATGAATCCTCCTCGAGTGCCGGAAACTATTTTTCACCCAAAGACCTGCCCACTGTGCCATAATTGCGTGGTTTTCACATGTGGACGACCTACTTTTTATTTACTATTTTCTTTATTTTTTAATGTTTTTCTTGTTTTTTCTTTGTTTTCTACTTTTTAGGTTTTTTTTTATATATGCACCATGCTTAAGCATATAACCACTTGATATGCATGTCATTCATAGGTTTTAAAATCTCTTCACCATCTAAGTATGCTAGTTTATAAGCTCATGATCCATATTTAGCAATTACCACATACAGGCCATAACTAGTTAGCCTCAAATTTACCTTTCTTTTCTCTATCCTTGATAGTGTTCTTCTAATTTTATTTTAGAATGAGATCACCTACATCAAATTCATGGTGGATGATTTATTTTTTATATCCTATTGATACTCTGTTCTGGTAAACCTTTAGGTGATTAAGAGATCTCATATGCTTTTCATCCAACATCTCTAGCTCTGCTAGCCGAGCAAATCTATAGTCTTCATCCTTATCAAGATGGTCCCGAAGAGATATTCTCAGGGAGGAAAGCTCCACTTCCAAGGGTATGATGGCTTCAGTTCCATAGACTAGTGAATATGGGGTCGCACCAGTAGGAGTGCGGATGGAGGTTCGATAGGCCCAGAGGGTGGGATGTATCTATAAGTGCCAATTACAGCCATCCTTACTTACCATTTTCTCCATGATTCATACAAGGGTTTTATTGGTAGCCTTGGCTTGTCCATTACCTTAGGGGTAATAGGGGGTAGACCACTTGAGATGAATATGGAAGCGTTGACATAACGCTTTGACCATTTTATTCTTGAAGGATTTACCATTATTAGTGACAATGGTGGAAGGGATACCATAACGGAAAATGAGGTGATTCATGATGAAGTTGGAGATTTGCGCACTAGTGACATAAGTGAGAGGTATAACTATACCCATTTAGTAAAATATTTGGTGGTGGTAATAATGTGAGTATGACCATCTGAAGAAGAAGGATGGAGCTTCCCTATGAGATCCAAGCCCCATTTAGAAAATGACCAAGGTGTCGTAATGGGTTGTAAAGCCTGTGTTGGCGCATGTATCAAGTTTCCATATTTTTGGCATAGCTCACATTTCTTTACAAAATTACAATAGTTTACTTCCATGGTAGGCCAATAATAGCCTACTCTCAATATTTTCTTATCCAATATCATGCCACTAGTATGTTCTCCACAAATACCTTCATGCACTTTCTTAATAGCATGGACTAATTCAGTAACATCCAAACAACAAATAAGATTCTCATTATAGCCATGATGATAAAGGGTGCCTCCTAAGAGGGTGTAATGGGCTATACGAAGGATAAGAGATTTCTTCTCAGAATAGATAATGTCTGGGGGAAATGTGTCATCTTGTAGGTATCTAAATATAGGGTCATACCAAGGGGAGAAGGGACCAACAACTTCACATGCCAAACATGACTCTGGCATATCATATGTGGGTACTCGTAAATGCTCTACAAAGAAGGGCATTTTACTTTCCTGAGGTGGAATGCATAATAGTGATCCGATAGTAGCCATAACATCTACTGATCTATTGTGTGACCTTGGTTTTTGTTCAAAGATAATCTGTATAAAATATTCCTTCAAGGTTTCAACCATTTTCTTGTATGGAATAAGATTTTCATCTTTAACCTTATACTCATCATTAACTTGTTTAATAATAAGTTGGGAGTCCCCAATGACTCGTAGCTATCTGATATTCCAAGTGATAGCCAACTTGAGGCCAACAATGAGTGCCTCATATTCTGCAATGTTATTAGTGCAAGGGAATCCCAAACGGAATGCTCTTGGAATAACCTCACCTGTGGGAGTGATGAGCACCACTCCTGCTCCTGATCCATGGAAGGTGAATGATCCATCAAAATGGACTTACCACTCCACAGAATCTTCAACATACATCATGGATGCATCTGGCAGATCCAGACACAAAGGTTCCATTCCTGGTAGAGGAGCTTCTGCTAATTGATTAGCCAATACTTGTCCTTTTAATGACTTTTGGTTAACAAACTCAATATCAAATTCACTTAGGAGAATGATCCAATTAGCCATTCATCCCGTAAGGGTAGGTTTGGATAAAAGGTATTTGAGAGGGTCAACTTTGGATATTAGCTTGGTCTTATTATTAAGGAGATAATAAAATAGTTTTTGAAAGGTAAAGACAACTACCATGAAGGCCTTTTCAATCTGTAGGTAATTTAACTCATAGGAAATCAAGGTGTGACTAAGGTAATAAACTACCCTTTCTCTATGGTCTAGGTCATATTGGGTAAAAGCAGTGCACCAATAGCAAATTGGGTAGCTGAAATGTATAATAGGAGAGGTTCACCTGGGGTAGGTGGCATGAGTATGGGTGGGTTGATAAGGTATTGTTTAAGTAGTGCAAATGCCTTTTGACAGTCTGGTCCCCAGTTGAATGTAACATCTTTTTTCAATAGATGTGTAAATGGATGGCACTTATCTGCAAGTTGTGAAATAAAATGACATGGATTTCCTGAATTTTTCCTTGTAAACTTCTTAGTTGTTTGAGATTTGTAGGTGGAGGCATTTTTGTGATAGCTATAACCTTTGCAGGATCCACCTCTATTCCTCTCTGTGAAACAATGAAACCTAGGAGCTTTCCTGAAAAAAACCAAAGACACACTTCTTAGGGTTCAAACATACTTTGTAATCTCAGAGACATTGAAAAATACGTCTTAGCACTTCAGGGTGCTCTCCTCTGCTTTTGACTTTTCTAAGATATCATCAACATAATCCTCCATGATGTCATTCATCATGTCATGGAAGATGACTGTCATTGCACGTTGATAGGTGGCCCCAACATTCTTGAGTCCAAAAGGCATGACCTTGTAACAAAATTTCCCCCAAGGGGTGATGAAATTTGTCTTATGTTGATCTTCCTCTACAATTTGGATCTAGTTATAACCTGAAAAACCATCCATTAAGGATAAAATTTCATAACCAGTGGTAGAATTGACAATCATATCAATATTAGGCAAGGGGAAGTCATCTTTGGGACATGCTTTATTGATGTCATGGAATTCAGTGTAGATCCTTATGCCAACTGGCTTCTTCTGAACTAGGACTATGTTAGATATCCAATCTGAATAGTCAATGGGTTTAATGAAATCAGCAGCTAATAACTTTTCAAGTTCTTCTTTGACAAGTAGTGCAATTTTGGGATGCATCTTTCTCAACTTCTACTTGATGGGTTTGGCATCTGGGTGCACAACGAGGTTGTGCATGACCAAGTCTGGGTCCAAACTAGGCATATCTATGTATGACCATGCAAATATATCTACATATTCTCTTAATAACTCTACAAAAACTTTTTGTTCTTGAGCTGAGAGTGAAGCTCCCAACTTTATCATTCTAGGTTCCTCTTCCGAGCCAATGTTGACACTGATTATTTCTTCAACAAGCATTTTAGAAGCATCTTCCATCCATGTAGGATCAGGGGGAAGAGTAAGATCAACCTCCTTAGGTGGCTCATCATCATCTTTGAATGGATATACCATTTCTTCTATAGGTTCTTCATTTTTTTATCTACTAGTGCCTCAAAAATTTTGTCACTATGAGACTTGCATTTATTCTTTCCACAAGGCTTCTCTGAAGCATTCTTACTCTTTCTTACGACCTTCTTATTCAAGCATCCACACATCTCTGCCTCTTCTCAAAAGTATGCACATGCATCTAGTTGGATTTCAAATCCTTTCTTGTGATCCCCAGTCAGAATAGAATCCCTGAGTCCCATGAATTCTGTAAATGCCTCATCATTCTCAAAGAAATCGATTGGCACATGAAATTGTTGATCCCAATCTACAAGTTTGGGATATACAAGGGTTACTTGGTAATTGGTTTGAGGATTGGATATGGATAAGGTAAAAATAACTGAATCAAGGAATAGGTTAGTGGAGGCAAGATCCTCGTAGAGGCTACATTGGGAATCTGCATCACTATCTGAATGAGATGATTCATCCTCACGTTCAGAAGAGGTGGCATCAATCTCAAAGGGTGGATCATCATGAGGTCTTATTCCAAGACCATGTTTGTTAGATTTGAAATGAGGGATAGGAATGGGTTCTAACCATCCTTGTGCATTGATACCACATCCAAACCCATTGTAACCCATGACGTACATCATATGGTGTCCTTTGATATACTACGGAGCTTGATGGTATGAAGCCATGGTACCTTCAAGTACCCTCTTGATGGGATATTCTAACATATTTTCCTTGGATAGGAGACCACTAGGGATGAAATTCTCCAATGGTTTAGGGCATTTATCTTGAGTGCTCTTGAATTGAAAGTAAGGTTTACCACATGTCCTGGGAGACACTGATAGATTTGATATTAATAAGGCTTGTTGAAGAGTGAATTTCTCACCTGGGCCATACTTTGCAGACGTTTCCTCCCATGATGTGAAAGGGTTGACCAATGAAGGAAATTTTTGATTACAAGGAGTGAGTGAATCTAGATCCACACGTTCCTTGATAGCTTCTGTTTGTAAGGAGATAACAATATCTACAGAAGGACATTCATAAGCTGCATGAGAAAAACTGTGCAATGCCCTACAATGCGTGAATGGTTCTGGATCACCCTGAATGGTGACTATCTGTCCTTCATGGCACATCTTAATACACTGATGAAATGTTGAAGGAATGGCCTGCATGGCATGGATCCATGGGCACCCTAGGAGCATGTTGTAAGGAAGATCCAAGTCAAGGACATGGAACATTGTATCATGACAAGTCGGCCCTACTTCCATTGGAACTACTATAGTACCTACTGACTCACGCTCCTCATTATCATAAGTTGTGATTGTAATAGTTTTAGCCCCTAGATCCATTTCTGAATGGCCTAGCTACTTAACCAGCTTCAAAGTGCAAATATTTAGACCGGATCCACCATCCACAAGTACTCTCTTGATCTTACGATGGGTAACAACTACTTCTAGGTATAGGGGTAAGTTGTGCTCTGGGTCATTATGTGGGATTGCAGCATGATCAAAAGTGATATGATCATTGGAATCAAGGTGTGCAATCATTTCTTGAAGGTGCATGGGATCTACATCTGTGGAGACTCCTGAACTCTGCAGTGTTTTATACAATATGTTTTTATGAGCAGTAGAGATTTTGAGGAGATCTAAGATCGATATCCTAGCGGGTGTCTTCTCTAACTGTTCTATTAAATTGTACTGACCTTCCTGAGGGATAGGTAGGGGATCTGGTATGATCAAATGAGCACGTCGCGTCCCTACTATAAAATTTTTTTCTAAGATCCTAATAGTATTAACTTGTTCATCAGATGAATGGATACATCCTATAAGGGAATCAAAGGGACTATCATTAGTTGGATAAACATAAGCAACATTCCTATAGTCATTGGAAGTTTTTCCATGATCTGGCTTCTTGTTCTTCTTATCTGCATGGTTAGGAAAGGGCTCTTTGAAGATACCCATTTTCTCATTTGGACCTTGTCCTGAGTCAGGGGGAATCTACAATGATTTTTCCCTCTTCAATGAGGTCTTGTATATAATGTTGTAGTCTCAAGCACCTATCTATTTTGTGTCCTTTAACATGATGGAAATCACAGTACTCATGCTCTTTGAACCAACTGGGTTTTGGAGCATCCTCTGGATATGGTACTGTCGTGGTTGGGTACTGCACCATGTTTACCACATCTAACTGTTTAAGTATGATAGATAGTGATTCAGTTAGTGGCATAAACGTATGTTTGGTGGGTTCCTTTGGGTGAGGTCTTTGTGAGAGATTTAAAAGAAAACCAGTCTGTACGGTTTGGACTCTTTTGGAGATAGTAATGTTGTCACCAATTACATGCTCGTTTTTGTTGAAGAATTATAGTTTATCTAAGGGTTTTATTTCATGTTTGTCCTTGATGACCGGTTTAAGTGTACCCTTCGCGATGAGAGCCTTTTCGATTTGACTACCCTTCTCTATAACTTCTTCAAAGTTAGAGCTGCAGTGCATTTGTAAATGAAAGGCTATCTCTGGGTTTAGGTTAGGAACAAATATGCTTACTAGTTATTTTTCTGGTAGGGCACAAGGGAAACGACTTGCCAATCCACACCATCATTGTAAGAAGCTCGCAAAGGTCTCATTGGGCTTTTTTTTTGCATTGCAAAGGTCGTTCATCGTGATATCATTCTCCATATTAAAGGAATAATGTCGCACAAATTTTTCTGCTAGTGTGGGCCATGTTGTAATGGATCCCTTAGGCATACTAAAGAACCATTCTAATGCCAGTGCTCCTAGGCTGTGAGGGAATAGTCGTATTAAGAAATTATCATTGTACGTGACCTCTTGACAAGCCATGTAAAATTCCTTGATGTGATCATGAGGATCACCTTTGCTTTTATATTTATCAAACTTAGGAATGGAAAAATGCTTTGGAAAGGGTTGTCGCAACATGTCCTTATCAAAGGGGTAAGGACATAGTTCTTCATATAGGTACTTCCTACTGTGTCCTACATTTCCTTCCTGTAGCGTAGTAAGTGTGTCCTTCATTGATTGTAATTCCTGTTGAATGAGTTGTTCTTTTGTAGGTGATATTGGTCTATTTACCTTAGCAACTTTAAAAGTTGTGTCATCATATGGATCAAAGTGAAACTCACTAGATTTTGTTTTGAGTTTGTCTTTATGCACGTTCCTACTTGAAGAGCCTAAGTTTGCTAATTTTTGACTTAGTTTCAATATTTTTTTTGAAGGATCTCTTCTTCAACTAAGGGATCATCTTCCTTGTCAAATTTAGGAGGTGGTGAGCCTTTGTGCTCATGCTCAATTTTTACTTTACGTGAAGCCTTATAATAAGGTCTTTGCGAATCACCAATTGGTTTTGATGGGTCTTCTTCAACATTTTTGTGATGTTGTCTAGAAGTAGAAGCATACCCTATGTCAAAGGGGTTATCCATGTCTAAGAGGGATGGTCACTCTTTCATTTTATGATTAATGATCTTAGTCTCCACTTCACGTTCTTGTGGAAGCTTAGCCCCTAACTCTAGGACTCTTGCGAGTACTTGATCTCTGTTATAATAAAGGAGCTTGTCAAATCGACCTAGGTCTAACTTATGTTGTTCTTCAGAAGAATCAGATTCTTCTCCACTATGATCAACCAATGGTTCTGTGTCTTTGACCTGTGAAAAGAGAGGTGCTAAGTTATTACCACTAAATGGGAAGGATTCAAAAGGATTTTCTTCTAAGTCACGCTCATTTGGTTTAGATGCCATTTTCGTGATTCTAGGCATTACTAGTCAAAGTTATACTAGGTTTTGTCTAAATACCTTCAAATTTGTATGAAACCTAGGCGTATGTTGTGTAAGTCATCTGACGACCAAAATATCCTAGTGTGTTCTAGATGTAATGTTATGCAGTTTTTTATCATTCAAAGAACAATCATATGAACATTAAATCAAACAATCACTCAAACTGTCGTTTAGCAAGACTATACCCTAAACTATGATTCCAATGAAGGGCTCAAAGTAGATAGTGACAATACCCTATTAATACATAGGTCAAGTTAGAATACCAACAAGGCCTAAATATCAAAGTGATATTGATGCGATCTCTCCACGAGATATACTAAGACCAGTTTAAATGCCGATGAAACCTAAGTTTTTTGAAAAATGGAAGTTGTGAATGTGGATAGTGTAACAACACTATCTTGACACGTTAACCTAGCAAGCAAGGTGTTAGTATCAAGATGATGTTATTGTAGTATACACAAGGCAATATCAACACTCTCAAAAGACTCAGATGATGTTGGAACTGAAACTAAGTATAAGTATAACAAGAAGTTCTTTAGTTGTGCAAGCAACGTAACCGTATACAATAAAGGGACATATACCAAGTTCTCAATACATTGAAAACATGATGTAAGTACCAAAATTGTATGGCTAGAATGTGAGAAAAAATAAAAACTTAAGGAGAAATAATGATGAACCAAAATCATAGCAATGAAGATGATCTTGAAATCAAGATCAAAGGACTATCAAAGACACGAAAAAATGTACTTGTGTGCTTTAGACATTTAACAACCCATCCGCAAACATGGATGGGTGTAAACAGACAAAAAAGTGGTGAATATTGTCCTTGATAAGACTCGTGGGGTATGCTTCCTTCTCACCCCAAATGGGCAGTGAGAATGCAAGGGTATAGATCAAAAGATGAAAATAAACTAAGCACCACTTGGGTAGAGTTTCACCTCATCTGAAGGTGAGAAAGAAACCAAGCTAAGTGAGACGTCATTTAATTTCGTGATGAAAGACACTTAGATCTAACTCAAGTGGACTCTTTTCCTTGTTTGAAAAACAAGGTTCAGACTCCAAGTAAGTCGTCACTTTGTGATGGCTCGACAAGATGTGACAATGGACTAGTAAAGTGGGCTCCAAGACAAAATGGCTTTCCTAATAAGATCACTCAACTAGGTGTCAATAGTTTTGTCTAAATGCGAGCTCGATTTACCCAAAGAGTCACACTAACTAGTTTGGGAGTATCTTGGCTTTACTTTACCCCCTTCTGATACAATGAGCAACTAGTGTGTTCAGTTGTATTCTCACTAGGGTCGCGATACAAACAACTTTGACTCTAACTTGCAATGTAAAATCTAGTTAAGTGGGTAAGCGGAGTGCTTCCTATTTCATCCACGAGGTTACTCAGTGGTGGATTACTTTAGGGTTCCTAGAACCACCCCCATTGTTATAGCTCAAGGTGTTATACTAAAGGGGTTATGTTCTAGTTGAGCGGATAGGGACGTACCCTTTTCTAAAACCTACAATACAGTGTGATGTGGACTGGTGTGTTTTTTATCTTGCTTAGCTTAATGTGGTTTTAAGTAGCACACCATTTGGAAACCTGTATGAAAACACGTATTAGAAGGTTTTTTTTGTAACTCCTTTCTTTGACAAGTGTTTTAGGCCCTACATAAGGAGTTAGTGATTTTCTACAAAATATAATGATATCAACAAAGATATCTTGAGTGTTGCTTTTGATTCCTAATATCACCGAAAGGCACGAAGAAAGAGCATACACAATATAGAAACCCAAAAAGATTTATGGAAAATATTTTAAGTGTTTTTGCAAAAGTTAAAGTTTATTTTAACCAATTTTGAAAGATTAACTCAATATGAACCACAAAGTAAGTGTTTTTGAAAGTGACAAGAAGGTTTTAGAAGTGTTTTTAATCCCCAAGATCACCTAAAGGTGTGAGGGAGAGAGCATACACACTTTGAAAAACCCTTTCTAACTAAGAAAATGAAACACTTAAACTACATTAGTCAAAAAATAAAAAAGAAACCTGCAATCACTTGTTAGAGCTTTTAAACAACCTTTGTAAAAACTCAAAAAAAATTGATCTTACAACTGAAGAGAAATTATAATTTTTAACTCATGACACCTGTGCACCCAGAATGTAACACATGTGGGTCCCCACCAAGTGGATATGTGCCCAGACCGATGTGTGCATGTGGTAGCAAATTTATGACAGTAAGGTCCAACACTTACATGGGCCTAAGAGACAAGGTAGACCATACGCTAGGGTTTCAATGGGATGCCTCCTTCCTGACGGATACACTTGTAAGCCAAAAGATAAATCAACATAGTATCCAAAAATACACCTACGTGTCTAGAGGCACGGGTACGCTTGACAGTCAATGGAGATGTTGATAGCTTGATAGGTACATGACCCCTTGTAAATGACATGTCAAGTGAAAAATATGACCAGACAGGTTTGGGTGCAGCTAGTTTGATGGGTGCACTAGGGTTTCAACAGGAGATGCTCCCCTTCAGACACATACATACCCCCTAAAAACCTTCAAAAATTCACATGGAAAATGAAAATTTTAACAAGTCAAATAGGTTAGTTGTTAATAAAAGAAACCTATTTCTAGTTTAAACCCACAAAATATGCATGAACAAGGATGATTTAGCTTACTTAAAAAATGAAATCAAGTAAATAACAAGCTATTTCTCCTAGAAAACATGAAAGTGAACTTGAAAAGCTTGGAAAAGGCTCCTAAAGGACAATGGTAGGTCTCCCACTGGGTGTTCCAAATGTGTGCAATGAAAATTTTGTTAAAGCTATGAAAATGGGGTAACCTCTAAAGAAACCCCAAAAGCTTTGGAACAAACAACTCAAATCACCATCAGATTAGAGATAAGCAAGAGCTACCTATTTGCATGCATATATAAAGCTTGAAACAAACAATCAACCTCTAAACATGACTATATTAGTTCTCTACTCCATGAAAGCTATCTATAAGTGAACCTATTAAAGCTCTAGCAATCAGTTATGTGTTTATTGATGTTTCAAAAGCTTAAGAATGGAAGCTCACCATTAATGGCTTCTCCCATTTACCTAAAGCTTTGAAAGGATTAGCAAATAACAAGTAAATAGCTCAAATAAACTATGAAATGACTCTAAAAGACCTAAGCATGACCTAAATCAGAAATGAGAGAGAGAGAGAGTTCTTAGGAAAAGGTGGGAGGGGTATCCCTCTATTTATAGTTTTTGGATTTGAGAAAAGGATGTTTTGGATGCATGTGGGACTAAAAAGGAGTCAAAAAGTTGATTTTTAGAAAAGCACATTGGGAGGTGTGAACTGGATTTGGAAAGCTAAGTGGCTATTTGGAAAGGTGAGATATTTGTTTAGAAAGTCAAATTCTCTTTAGAAAGTCAATAAGAGGGTTAATTAACCTAAACAAGGTTAATTAAAGGGAAACAAGCTTATAGAAGCTGGTTAGAGAGGGATTAGCATGGTTTAGGAGGTTTAGAAGGGGTTAGAAAGGGTATTTTACTAGCGTAGTGTAGTAAATTAACACGAGACTAGGATAGTTAGTATGATCTTAGTAATAAGATCATGTAGACCAACTTAAAGGATAGTTAAATATATTATATGCTCACATGCATGATGATAATGACTGGGTATAGATTACCTAAACACAAGATAGCCTTATTAAGAATAATATGAAGGAGACAGGGGTGGTTCCACCTCCGAGAGAAATTATTGAAAAGGAGGTTATGAGGAGAAAGCAAGATTTGTATTCAACTGATTCACAACAGCCCTGTTATCCCTTATCTCCACCAAATGAATCTTGATTTGAGTTTCGAGAAGTCTTACCCAAACCAAATAAAGCTCCAAATTTGGTCGCATATTCCTTAAGTTCATTAAGTGAAGAAGAGGAGACTACATGTACTAAAATTCCAGCCAATGAAGCCATATTTCAATCCTCTCAATCTTCTCCCTCCACTTCATATGAATCTATATAGGATTGGGTAGAGCAATTCATAATTTCTTACAAAGAACATCCAAATTGGGAGGCACAAGAAGATCTCTTACTGAACATTGAATTCAATTCAAGGACTGGAACCCAAACTAATAAGTTCATGAGATATTTATTACACATGAATTTTAATTCTTTTAACAAAAATCAAAATATACATATTACACTTGCTTTTATAAATGTGAAAAAATGTAAATTCATTACATAAACAATAGTTGTAAAATTAAATACTTATCTGTATAGAGGGATAGGAAGGACTCTATGTTCCTCAATGAATTCCTACGTGGTAACCCAGATCCAACACCTCAAGCTATGGCCACATTATATGGAGGAATTAAATCAATTAAAATATCTTCTTGCCCTGGCCAGGAACCATCTTGGGTTATACTTTATGTACCCCAGTTAGGACACCCTTCAAGAATGCCCCTCTCCAATGCCCACCACTTGCCTTCACTTAGACCACATAAAAATTATTGATCCACTTCCCAAAAAAATCTCTCTCCCCCTCTATTTCTCTCCCCATCATGGATTTAAATAATTCCCCTCGGGTGGTTTGGTAACCAACACACCCTTTCATAACAATTCTTTTACAAATAATTACATTTACCCCTAACGGGTCTTACAATTGTAAATTTTAATCCCTCCTTTTTATAAGGAGTTCGAGAAATCATTTAAATATTTATTCCTCCCCATTTTATAAAGGGAATTCCATGTACATAACTCCCCAGTCTATTTTAAAGGGGTCTTTAATATATATTTCTTCTACTTTAGAAGTCAACCTTTGAAAATAACTTTAGAGTAATTATTTTCTTTTCATTTCCTTTTGGGGAATTTTGTCACGTAACATTTCTCCCCTTCTAAATCAGCTGCTGACCTCAGTAGCTTTATCTTTCTCTGAAACATAAACGAACCACAAAGTTCATTAGTCAAAATAAATATGGATATTGTTCATGAATATATTCTTCTTTTTCCCATGTTGCACTATCCACATCACAAAAATTCCATTTGATTTTTACTTCATTTATTTCTCTATTCCTTAACTTTCTAGTTCTTTTTTCTAATATTAATTCAGGTTCTATTTTAAATTCACAATTAGGTTCTATAGATATATTTTTCCAATCAATAACATGAGTAGAATTATAAACATATTTTTTTAATAAACTAACATGAAAAACATCATGTATCCTATATAATTCAGGAGGAAGAGCTAGTTTGTAAGAAAGTTCACCCACTCTTTCTAATACCTCAAAAGGACCACAAAAATGAGGAGCTAATTTAGCATATTTACCAAGTTTAAGTGAACTATGCTTAGGTTTAACTCTAAGGAAAACTTGATCACCAATTTCAAATTCCCTATAAGACCATTTAGAATCAGCCCAACTCTTATACCTATCTTGTGCAGCTTTCATGTTTTTTCTTGCCTTAATTATAATTTCTTCCATCTCCTTTAAATTATCATTATCATACCAAGTTCTTTGGACAGGGTCAGACCATAAAATAAGTGTGTTACAGTTCCTACCATATACAACTTCAAAAGGTAACATTTTTATAGTGCTATGGTATCTGTGATTATATGCAAATTCAATCAAATGTATATAGTTTTCCCAATTTTTAGGTTTATCACTAGCATACATCCTTAACATATCTTCTAAAATTCGATTTACTCTTTCAGTTTGTCCATCAGTTTCAGGATGATATGCCGTACTAAAATTCAGACTTGTACCTAACTCATTGAATAATGATTTCCAAAAGGAAGAAGTAAATCTTGGGTCTCTATCTGTTACTAAATCTTTTGGAAGACCATGCAAATGAAATATTTCTTTCATAAATAAATGAGCTACATCAGATGCAGAATTTTTAATTTTAGTTGGAAGGAAATGAGCCATTTTAGTTAATCTATCAACCACAACAAAAACACTATCATGACCATTTCTAGTACGAGGTAGCCCAGTGATGAAATCCATACTCACAGATTCCCATTTCCATTTAGGAATTCTAAGAGGTTGCAACTTACCCGGTTTACTACATTGCTCTGATTTTACTTTTTGACAAGTTAAACATTGTTGCACATAAGTTCTAATATCTTGTTTCATTTTAGGCCAAAAGTAATTCTTTTTTATAGACAAATAAGTTTTCTGAAATCCAGGATGACCAGCAATAGGGATATCATGAGAATCTCTAAGGATTTGATTTTTAAGTCCAGGAAGGTCTGGTATACACATTCTATTCTTATAATACAATAATCCATTAGACCTAATTAGATAAGAAGTAAGTCTATCATTTAAATGTACATTACTAGTTTCATTTTTCAAGCCTTCATAAAGTTCTTGGAAATATACATCAGTAGATAACTTAATTTTAATAGATTGTTCAAAATTACTTCTTTCTAAAGCTAAAGCATTAACAAAAATTCTTTTCCTGCTTAATGCATCCGCTACTAAATTGTCTTTTCCAAGAACATATTGAATTTCGAAATCATACTCACTAAGCAATTCAACCCATCGACGTTGTCTCATATTCAATAAAGGTTGAGTAAAGATATGTTGTAAACTTCTATGATAAGTTTTTATAGTAAATTTGTTCCCTAACAAATAGTGTCTCCAAATTTTCAAAGCATGTACAATCCCTAACAATTCTAAATCATGTATAGGATAATTTTTTTTCAGCAGGAAGTAATTTCCTAGATTCATAGCTTACAACTTTATTGTCTTGCATTAATACACCACCAATACCAGAACCACATGCGTCAGTAACTACAGAAAATGGTTTAGAAAAATATGGAATACATAAAACAGGAGCAGTTACCAATGATTCCTTTAATCTATTAAAAGCTTGATCACATTCTCTAGTCCATTGATAAGGTTTATCCTTTTTTGTTAAATCAGTTAATGGGGAAGCTATCTTAGAATAATTCTTAATGAATCTACGATAAAAACCAGACAAACCAAGAAAACTTCTTATTTCATGCACATCTTTTGGTATTACCCACTCTTGGACAACTTTTACTTTATATGGGTCTGGTGCAATTCCCTTTTGAGAAATTATATGTCCTAGATAAGAAACTTCAGTTTTAAAGAATTCACATTTGCTCAACTTCCCATAAAGTTGATATTTTTGTAAAGTTTCTAAAACTAACCTAACATGGTGTTCATGTTCTTTTTCACTTTTTGAGTATATCAGAATATCATCTAGAAATATAATCACAAACACATCTAAGAAAGGTCTAAACACATCATGCATCAAATTCATAAAAGTTGCAGGAGCATTAGTTAACCCAAAAGGCATAACTACAAATTCATAATGTCCATATCTAGTTCTAAAAGTAGTTTTCGGAATATCTGATTCTTTAATTCTAATTTGATGATACCCATAACGCAAATCAATTTTAGAAAAGTATGTAGCACCACTTAATTGATCTAATAGGTCATCAATTCTAGGTAAGGGATATTTATTCTTGATGGTCAATTTATTCAGTTGTCTATAATCAATACACAATCTCATAGTTCCATCTTTCTTCTTAACAAATAATACCGGTGCACCCCATGGAGAAACACTTGGTCTAATTTTTCCTTGTTTAAGCAATTCAGATAATTGTACTTTAAGTTCAGCTAACTCAGGAATCGATTGTCGATAAGGGGCTTTGGATACAGGTTCAGCCCCAGGAATTAGATCTATGGCATGCTCTACAATTCTTCTCGGGGGTAATTCTTCTATTTCCTCAGGGAAAACATCCATAAATTCTTGAACTATAGGTTGGATATTGATGTCTAACTTAGTTCCATCATCACCCTGAGTGACCATTGCACAAAAAGATTTACAATTTTTCCTAAGACTCCTTTTTAATTGCATAGCAGAAATGGTTTTAAGTTTAATGGGCCTTTTTGTCCCTTGTAAAGTTTTAAAAGAATTATTTTTATCTTTTATAACAACTTGTTTATTTTCACAACTAATCAAAACATTGTTTTTCTCTAACCAAGTCATTCCTAGGATTGCATCATATTGTCCTAGTTTCAGTAAATGAAAATGATCACAAGAATCAAGATCGTCTAATTGAATTTTTAGGTCTTCTATCATGGCTCCAGTATGTCTAATTATCCTTCCATCTGCCATCTCAACTGCGATAGGCTCTATTTCTCTGACAGACAAATTTAATTTAGAAACAATATTAGGAGAAATAAAACTATGACTACTACCTGAATCAACTAAGAATACCACATTTTGACCTTTAATTCTACCTTGTAATTCTATCAAAGAAATTTGATGATGTATTGTACCTGTATCGACTGCAGCATGAATTTTCATAGTTGAAGTTTTATCCTTCTTTTGATCAATACCATTCTGCTGATTTTTATTACTGTAATGTTTTTTATTTTTAATATCATTTTTATTCCACCCTTTTGATGTTTGTGGACACCCCTTTGCATAATGGTTTTCTCCGCAATTCCAACATTTAATCTCATTAGGACTTTTCTTAGCAAACTCTTTGTTTCCATTTTTTTGTTGATTTCCAAAACTAGCATGCCTACATTGTGCAGTCTCAGAAAATTTTATTTTTCTATTATTCCCATATAATGAATTATTATTCTTTCTCTTAAAATCCTCATTTCGTTTTCTCTTAATCTCATTTTGCTTTTCAAATTGTTCTGCTATTTGACAGGCCTCATCTACTGTAGTTGGTTTACCACACCAAACACTAGCCTTATAATCCTCTCTAAGTCCATTGATGAATCTAACAACTCTATCTCTTCCCGAAATGAAAGGTACAAACCTATTTAATCTTTCAAAAATTTGTCGATACTCATTTACTTTTTGTGCACGTTGTTTCAAATCAAAGAACTCATTTTGTCTTTCCTGTAGGAAATAATCTGAAAGGTATTTATTTTGAAACAAAGTTTTAAATTGATCCCATTTAATTTTGTGAGGTCTTAGTTTTTCTGATTTTATAGTGTCTTCCCACCAGTTTAAAGCAGCATTTTTCAGTTGATAGGATGTTATTTGAGTCCTATTTCTACTGCCAGTATTTTGCAAATCAAAATAACGTTCTAAACTAGATAACCACCTCTCTGCTTCTTCTCCGGATCCTACATCACCTGAATATTCTGGCAGTTTGATTTTTTTTGCAAAGTGCTTAATTTCCTTATTATTTCTACCTCCCTTATCAGAATTAGAGGACTCAGAATCAGAACTAGAAGAATGTTCATCAACAGAATTTGAATTATCAATGGGTTGGAAATTCCTCTTTTTACTCAATTTTTTATCAGACTTATCATTATCCTTAGTATTTTTCTTCATGGAATCAGCCAATTGCTTTTTCAAAATTTCAAATTGTAAAGTAATCTCTTCTACTTTCCTGGATAGTTGTTGATTTCGTTGTTCAAGTTCGAGGTAATCCAGATCATGTTGAGATTCCATCTTTAAATGTATTCTCTGTGTTTACACACAAATTCGTGTAAGGGAATCCAGAAAAAAACTTCATCAACTCAAAAAAAAAAAAATAATAAAAAAAAGTGGAGCTTCAATGCAATGTAGATCTTATAATTTAAATAATAAAAATGAGTATCAACCAATAAGGGAATCAACTTCTCGATGTCTCCTTGTACTATTATTAATGCTTCTCTTTCTTCTAAATATTTGATCTTATCTTCTAAATCTCAATGTTTTCCGTTTTATTTTCTCAACTAAGTTTTTTAACACGGTCATTTTCCACTTTTATTTCTCAAAATTTCCAAATACTTGATCACAATGATGAATTAATTCCTTATTTCTTAAATAAACAGGGATTTTAAATCTAGACAACTCTGAATAATTTTAACTATTGAATTGTAAATGATACTCATTTCAATATATTAAGGATATCTTTGAGTTTTAGTTAATAGTTGAGCACGATAAAATATGATATAAATATATTAAATAAAATAAATCTATAAATTCGACTAAATTATTTTTAAAAATAAAAAATAAAATTGAACAACTCTATACCTTATTAATTCCATTACTTTGAATGAGGATTTTTAATCAAAAACATATATTTAAATATATATATAAACCTTAAATTCCATCAAATGTATATAAAAATATCTTATCAATATTTACAAAAATTTATGTCACACTCGCTATACTTTAATAATATTTGAAATGGTTCCATTTTTTTTTTTTGGTGATATTTACCACAATTTCATATATCTTATGATTTCAAGACTTACCTTTTATGAATTTAATCAAATTTTAAGTGCTATTATTTTCCCTAAAAGAAATTCTTTCTAACGAAATTTTATTAATATTTTAATAATATTTAAATTTTCTCTTATATAAAATATAATATCAATTTAAAGTGGGGTAGTACTTATTAAATAATAAGTAATTATATTATTTAAAATTTATTGATATAATTTTCACTAAAAATTGATTTTTAAATACACACATTGTTTTAATATTTATAATGATATTATTTTAAATATTTTAAAATTTATTTTTTTTCCTAATGGACATTACAATAACTTAGCACTTATGTGAAAAATATAAACAACTAACATGATGATATATTATTTTAAAAATATATTTATGTTTTTGAGTTAATATTGAGTTTAAAAGTATTATAAGATTTTGAATTCTAAGTGTCTTAGTAATGCGGCCCACTTTATAAGAAAGGTCGAGTATATGGCATTTTAGGGACCTAGATTAGGTCATGGAAATACACATATAGGTGGTTATTTGCAACTGCCTTCCTTTAATATAGATTTTTAAACTATGTAGCATAGACTAGGTAGGTTGATTTTTAATTTATAGAACTTAGTTTATATTACATTAGTTAATTATGGGTTTGTATAATATATAGTTTTTAAAGATAATTTGATTTAATTTATATATTTTGTAACATCTTTTATAATATTTATCATAGTTAAGTTATAACTATAGTGTTTAAATAAATTTCACTAAGTTTTTCACACTTTAGGTATAAATTTATTTTGAATAATAAAGATGTAAAAATTATTAACACAATATCGGAGAGACATGAAATTAGTGTGAGCTAATAGAAAAATTAAAATAAAAATTTTCATAATAAAGTTTAAATTTTCAATTTAACCTTAGGTAACTTAATTTTTTTTACATATTTTCATTAAAACACAAATAATTAAAATATACAAATTAAGCCTAATTTTATGAGAGAAGTTATTAAATTAAAACAATTATTTAACCAAATTCTTTGTCACAGGCCTTATAGGATTAATTGCTCTGATACCAAAATGTGACGTGACTTTTTCCAAACTAATAAGTTCATGTAAAAAAAAAAACATGCTTTTCCATATAAAACAACCAATAGATATTTATTACACATGAATTTTAATTCTTTTAACAAAATCAAAATATACATATTAAACTTTCTTTTTTAAATGTGAAAAATGTAAATTCATTACAGTAAAACAATAGTTGTAAAATTATTTACTTATCTGTATAGAGGGATAGGAAGGACTCTATGTTCCTCAATGAATTCCTACGTGGTAACCCAGATCCGGCACCTCAAGCTATGGCCGCATTATATGGAGGAATTAAATCAATTAAAATATCTTCTTGCCCTGGCCAGGAACCATCTTAGGTTATACTTTATGTACCCCAGTTAGGACACCCTTCAAGAATGCCCCTCTCCAATGCCCACCACTTGCCTTCACTTAGACCACATAAAAATTATTGATCCACTTCCCAAAAAATCTCTCCCCTCTCTATTTCTCTCCCCATCATGGATTTAAATAATTCCCCTCGGGTGGTTTGGTAACCAACACACCCTTTCATAACAATTTGTTTTTTTCTTTTACAAATAATTACATTTACCCCTAACGGGTCTACAATTGTAAATTTTAATCCCTCCTTTTTATAAGGAGTTAGAGAAATCATTTAAATCTTTATTCCTCCCCATTTTATAAAGGGAATTCCATGTACATAACTCCCCAGTCTATTTTAAAGTGGTCTTTAATATATATATATATTTCTTCTACTTTAGAAGTCAACCTTTGAAAATAACTTTAGAGTAATTATTTTCTTTTCATTTCCTTTTGGGGAATTTTGTTTGACAAGTCTATTGTGCTATATAGAATCTTGATTGTTAACAAAAAAAGGATAACCAAATATTCTCATATTTAAAAAGAAACTATTGAGGATGCACAATAGCGAGATGGTAAAACAGGTCTAAAACAAGAGCAATAAATTGAGGAAGCAGTTGTGCCTGTGGACTCGGATCAACAGTGGCCCATAGTTAAGGAAGAACCAGAATGAATCATAAATGGTAGTATTTGAGAAAGGTGGGTAAGCAATGTAATATGATGACATGTCAATAGATGAATATTTATAATTGATTAAATCTTCGTGTATATATTCCAAATGCTATACTCACCTAAACATGCATTTGTTCCTTTGATACACTAAGACAAAAAATATCATTCTTTGACTTGTTAAATGTTAGCAACATTAAATCTTGAAATTTACAATTTTGGTAGTGAATTAGTAGCCTAAGATTCTAAAATATCCATTGTTGAGTACCACTAGCTAATATCAGATGATGTTTTTGAGGCATAACCTAGCGGTCGCTAAGCTTTTAATTTCATACTACCTTAATTTAATTTTTGAAATTTTAGTGACCGCTAAGATATAAATAATATGTTGCGCCAACACCTATTAGAATCTAGACTTGAAATATATTTCTTTATTTTTTTAAACCCTAGCGTCCACTATGTTCCAAATATTATGATGTGGTAGTGTCTTAGCGGCATATCACTTCATGATATTTTTTATTGAGAACCAAACACTAAGCTCAGGAAATGTTTTTGAGGCATAACCTAGTGGCCATTAATCTTACAATATCTTACTTGTTTTAAGTTGAATCCTAGCGACATAATATCCTCAAATAATATGTTGCAACATAAGCTAGAGGATGCTAAGATAAAAAAAATTCATTTTTTATCTTGTTTAATAATTGATAAGCTAGAAATATTCTATTGTGGAAGCAACTAGATGCCATGTAGCTCAAAATTTGTTAATTTGATTTGTTAAATCATACCACCAACAACTTGCAAACATTATGAGTATGCATATTCTATCAGATGCTAGCTTCTTGGAATATTAATTTAATGTGTTAAATTCTAACTAAGGCTAAGATTAAATTATTACATCCTTGTAAAGGCTAGCAGCCGCTAAGCTCAAATTAATTTTATTTAAAATGTTAAATCTTGTTGAATATTTTTTTTTAAATATTATGCCGTAGTATGTAGAGGACACTAATTTCATACTACCTTAATGTAATTTTTGAAATCCTAATGACCGCTAAGCTACAACTAATATGTTGTGGAAATACCTAGTGGACGCTAAACTCAAAATATATTTCTTTATTTTTTTAAATCCTAGTAGCCACTATGTTGAAAATATTATGATTTGGCATCATCTTAGTGGTGTATCACTTTATGATATCCATTATTGAGAACCAATCGCTAAGCTCAGAAAAACAAATTGAGGCATAACCTAGCAGTCGTTAAGCTCGCAATATCTTACTTATTTTTAGTTGAATCTTAGTGACAACATATCTTCAAATAATATGTTGCAACATAAGCTAGCAGACACTAAGCTAAAAATTTAATTCTTCGTCTTGTTTAATGTTCGAGATATCTAAGCTGAAAATATTTTATTGTGGAAGCAACTAAATACCATGTAGCTCAAAATTTGTTAATTTGATTTATCAAAGAATATTGTAGACAACTTGCAAACATCATGAGTATGCACATTCTAACGGACACTAGCCTCCTAGAATTTTACTTTAATGTGTTAAATTATTGTGACCACTAGGCCCCAAATATTATGTGTTAAATCCTAACGAACTCTAAGCTTAGATTATTACATTGTTGTAAAGGCTAGAGCTCACTAAGATCAAATAAATTTCATTTAAAACATTTAATCCTATCGAAAGTGTTTTTTTAAATATTATGTTGTGGTAGTACGTAGTGACTGCTAGTTTCATACTACCTTACTTTAGTTTTTGAAACCCTTTTGATCACTAAGCTTCAAATAATATGTTGTGGCAATACCTGACGGATGCTAGACTCGCAATATTTTTTTTTTATTAAATCCTTGGGACTGGTATGTTATAGTTATTTTGATGTGGCAATTTCTTAACAGCATATAACTTCATGATATACATTATTGAGAACCGATCTCTAATCTCAAAAAAGGTTTTTGAGGCATAACCTAGCAGCCACTAAGCTCGCAATAACTTATTTTTTTTTAGTTGAATTCTAGCAATAACATGTATTCAAATAATATGTTGTAACATAAGCTAGTAGACGCTAAGGTAAAAAATTAATTTTGTGTCTTTTTAAATGCTCGAGACATCAAAGCTTGAAATATTCTATTGTGGAAGCAACTAGATGCCAGATAGCTCAAAATTTGTTAATTTGATTTGTTAAAGCATACTGCTGACAACTTGCAAACAACATGAGTATGCATAATATAGTGGATGTTAGCCTCCTAGAATCTTCATTAAATCTGTTAAATCCTTGTGACCATTATGCTCCAAATATTATGGGTTAAATCTTAACGAGTGCTAAGCTTAAATTATTACATCATTGTAAAGGCTAGCGGTTGCTAAGCTCAAATCCATTTCATTTAAAATGTTAAATCCAATCGAAAGTGTTATTTTAAATATTATGTTTTGGCAGTACGTAGTGGCCGCTAATTTCATACTACCTTACTTTAGTTTTTGAAACCCTAGAAACCGTTAAGCTCTAAATAATATGTTGCAGAAATACCTAGCAGACATTAGACTCGTAATATCTTTATTTATTTTTTAAATCCTAGTGACCGCTATGTTCCAAATATTAAGATGTGGTAGTGTCTTAGCATCCTACGACTTCAAAATATCCATTAATGAGTATTGATCGCTAAGCTACAAATATAGTATTGTGTTATACCCTACCAGCTACTAAGCTTGCAATATCTTTCTTATTTTTGTTAAATCCTAGTGACAGCTAATATCCAAATTATATGTTGCAGCATAACCTAGTGGATGCTACGCTAAGAAGATAATTCATTAATGTGTTAATTGCTAGCAACCCTAATGTTCAACATATTAATTTTTGGTCTTCCATAAAGACTAATAATATTGTGGACTTCCATACCAGCCCTAATGAATTAATATATATGAAAACACTCTATCTTCCTCCAATAATCCATGGCCTACTGATATTATTATTTTAAAATAATTATATCGTCGTGACTAAAATACATAAATACATAATGATTAAAATATTTAATATATAAATTTAAATACATAGTGATTAAAGTATTTAATGTATAAAATTTAGGCGTATATATTGTAGACACCTATAATATGGCCCAAGCAATGTAAATTCTTAAATTGCGCTAATTATACTCCTCACAATTTGACAAAAAATCGTCAAATGGCATTCATTCTACCATCGTCAGTTAACTACATTACGCTAGTTAACCGACTCCTCTATCATGCAAAGACAAAAATTAATGACCTTCCATTAATTAAAATTTGTTCTATCTAGATTAATTAATTAATTTCTCCCTTTATTAGATAAATAAACCATCTTTTATCTAATTTAATCCTTCATATCCCTAAAATTATGTTAATTTTCTTCTAAACTAACCTAATACGCCCATCTCCTTATTAATTGATCGCCTTTGATTAATTATGTGCACCCCTAATTCCCATGGGTCACTAAAGGACAAATTAAACTCTCCTAAGGTTGACTCAACCCTCCCTAAACCTTCCTTATCCACAATTAACCCAACCTCTCTATTATCCCACATGTAAAGGGATGTAGAGATTATTTTATCCACTAGGCTATATAAGTATCCATCCTCCTACCTTTCTACGTACACCTAAATGAGCATAGATCCTAAGCTATAGCCATTTTATCATCTTAGAGAATTCTTCATTGGAGGAGCTAGCTATTTTCATTTCTTACATTCATTATTCCAAGATTGAAGTCATATGGATATATGTCAAATGGTCTTGTAGTCAAGGATTGACAAGAATCCATTCTTGAAACCTTGGGATTCAAGTATAAAATCAGACCCTTTGATTGTTAAGGATCTAAATAGGTTCATTTCATTAGCATTCAATTAGAGATAAAGGTTAATATGTTTAGCATGCTAGTTTGAATCTTCATTTCATGTTCTAATGAAAATGTATTGATAAATTATCCTTGTTTAAGCTCTAAGCATGATGGTATATTGATGTAGTTACCATTGTATTGATCTAGTTAGCGTAGGTGTCCAAACCTGAGCGTACCCATCTGCTAGTATTTTTGTTTGACCCTGTTTGACTCGGTGAGTGTACATGTAATAAGTATAGCATACACATTTCTCTGGCCGCATACTTATTTAGCCCACTATCAATTTCCATAGAGGCACGTACACACATTAATGTAGGCGTACCCTAATGAGGCATACAAACCTAAATGCTAGCGTACACAACACGGTGCTGATTTGAAATTTTCTTTAAAGTTTGCAAAAGCATGTTTTCTGGATTTATTGAATCCTTGCAGGTTTAAATTAAATAATTAACATCTATTTTACAAGGATTATTTGCATGTTTTTGTTAACTTGGTTTGATTTTTCTAAAGGGTTGAATGAACATTGCATGCTTAATCACAAGATTAGAGTCGTGTATGCTCTTCCCTCGCACCTTTTAGGTGATATTGGGAATCAAAAATGACTTCCATATCTCTTTTTATTTTGAAAAACACTTGGTGCTAAAGGAAAGAATGTCAAATTCGGTTAAAATAAACATGTTTTGTGTTTTTAATTAGGTATTTTCCATTTATTGATTTCTTGGTTGGATCTTGCATCGTGTATGCTCTTCTTTTGTGTCCTAGGATGATCTTGAGAATTAGAAATGATGTTTTTCCTCTTTATATGTATGGAAAATTACTACTATGTCATATAGGACCTAAACTCTTGTCAAATAAAGGTGAATCGAAACAAACAAAAAACTACTAATATTGTTTCATACAGGTTGCCAAAAGGTGTTCAAGTAAACCACATTAAGATAAAATGGATTAAAAAAATAGACGAAAAATATCACACTGTATTTGTAGGTTTCAGAAAAGGGTACATCCATATCCGCTCAACTAGAACATAACCCCTTTGGCATAATGCCTTAAGCTACAATAATGGGGGTTGTTCTAGGAACCCCAAAGTAGTCTACATAAGAGGGAACCTTGTGCATGAAATGGGAAGTGCTTCGCACAACCTACATGACTAGTGTTACCATTTGTGAGAGTTAGTATCAAATTTATCCATATCATGACCCCAGTGAGAGTACATGATGGACACATTTATTTCCCACTATGCTTGAAGGGGGTAAAGTAAAGATGAGATAACCCAAGACAAGTCAGTGTGACTTTCTTGGTAAATCGATCTCACCTTTAGATAATTGTTGACACCTAGTTGAGTGAACCACCTAGGAAGCTATCTTTGACCAGTAGCCAACTTTGACCATTTCAAATCCAATTTGAGTTGAGAGAAATTATTCATCATGAAATGTGTGAAGCGTTAATTTTCTTAGTTTTTCACTCGCCCTAAGGCAAGGTGAAACTCTGCCAAAGTGAGGCCAATATCTTTCACCCCCAATTGATTGAATTCCTTCACTATCTTTTGACACTTCTTCAATCAAAAGAACATTGACTACCCTTATGTTGCTAATTGATTGTATTCACCACTTCTATGTCTGCTTACGCTCATCCATGTTTGTGGCTGATTTTTTAAACGTCTAAATTGTGTGGGGACATTATCATATCATTGGTAGCATTTTTATCTTAATACCCAAGTCAAGATTGTCAATTGTAGTTAGGCTTGATTCATCACGTTGATTTTCCTAACTGTTATTTTTTTATATCGTGTCGCTACAATTTTGATATTTACATCTTATTTCTCTTAAACTTGGCCTAAATATCTATATTGTGACGTTACGCTATACACACTCTAATAATTCCTTGGTATACTCTAGCCCTATTTTGATTTCGATTACTACCTTGATTTTGAAAAGTGTTGAGTGTTACCATTTGTGTGCGTTATATCAATATCATCTTGATATTAGTACCTCACTATTTCACAAAGTTTGGTTAACATATATTAGTGGTATTTTTGTGTCGTTCATAATCATAACTGCCACTTTTTTAGATATAGGTCTTGATTGGATTCAATCTCGCTTTTAGTATACTTTTTTTGGGGATCACATTAACTTCTTGTTATTAATTACACCTTGTTCATTTCTTTGAACTTGACATAAGTGGTGACATTTTTTATTCATCTTTAAACACCAACTACCATTTGGAAATAGACTTAGGAAGTATATCATTTGATTGATAGGTCTATAACTACACATTGTGTGATTGTATCTTGTTTGTCACTATTGACTTATTCTCTTTAAAACAATATTTTTGACACATTTATCCTTTAACATTCATTATTCTTAGAACTATTGAAATTATTTAATATTTGTATGTTTTTCACTTAGGTTTGATTAATACCTTTTGAACAAAATTCAAAACACCTTAGGGAAATTCTCACATATCTTGGCCCCCAAAACAAGATTGGGAGCCAAAAGGCAAGCATTTGAAACAAAACAAGCACAAACTTTGGAAACCTAAATAAAATAAGGGTCAAATCCCCTTATTGGTCATGATCTTGGGCCTTTATTATCCGTAAAGAAAGAATTGAGGGGTATGGTAGATCATAGTGGTGATGAGTTAGGGTCACCACACATGGATTTTGATTTTGACCCCACCATATTAGATGAATTCATTTTTAGAAACAAATATCAGGTGCTAGCAAGAGTGGTGGAATAAGGAGCTAGAATGCCTAAAAAACATGAGACAAACCCACCCACGAATGAATCTAACAAGGAAGAACAACCTCTCATTAACGTGGAATAAATCCTAACGCATGGGCACACTTCCACATCCAGCATAGGAAATGATAATATGGTGGGTTATGTTATCACCAAATCACTGCTCCCTCCAAATGGCCATAATGTGAACATGAAGTTCGGTGTGATTGGGTAACATGGGATCACCTCTCAAGTTGTGGGACTTGTGCTCAGGGTGAACCTCTAGAGAAGGTCGGATTCCTCTTCCTAAACTAAGTGTTGTACTACTCCTAGTGCAATAAAATGGTTAATTAGACCTATACTAACATTTCATGAGATTTAGGGAAAGATATTTTCAATAAATAAAACTATAATAGGGATGGTGATGCACCAAATAAAGGGTGTTAATATACTTTGAGAAGGGTTGATTTGAAGAGGGTGTGGTGCACCACAAGCCCACTTAACCTACTACAACTTAGAGAGGGTAAACAGAATACCACAGAGTAAGAAGAATGCATTCCCTTTGTTAAACCCAATTTGACAAATAATATTTTAGTCTTCCAGTGAAGAAGGATGAAACTAAGAAGGGTGAACAAGCACCACAACTCAACTGCAGGAAAAATTCCACCACTTGATAAACACAAAACTCCCAGAACTTGCAATGTAAACTTGAACTTACACAATGTACCTACAAGCATGAGAAAGGCACAAAGAAGTATATAGGATGATGAAAAGACTAATAGTAGTCACAAAACACACAATTTTACTACTTCAACATTGTGCATAGTGTGTCATTACACTCAGAAGAGGCAATGGTTTCCATTACAGTATTGGAAAAGAGGCTTGAAAGTTCCCCAATCCACAAATATAACTTGTAGAAGAGAGAGGATTCTTGAAAAATATGCACTTGTCTAATATGTCTAACCATTTGGAATGAGCTTATAATTTACATTTATAGAAAATATCCCTCAAGATAAAGGATAAAGAAATCCTAAATTATAGGGCATGAATAAAGGCACATGATGGCCTTCATTAATTACATCAACAATGACACCACTTAGGAAAATTCCATCATGTCTCATTAATTCAAAGATTGAACTTATCCACTATTAATTAAAATAAAAATTTTAATAAAATATTTTCATAATAACAAATACTATTTTATGAAAATTATCATGTAATAATAATTTATCACTAACATATTTCTAAAATGGCCTTTTGAGCTCTTGAATCCATTGGTGGGACCCTATGCATTGGAAAATGGATATAAGAGGGGGTTTACATTGGCAGTTTGGAAAATGGCTCGGCAGCCAACTTATCAAGCTGGTTGGCAAGCTCCTCTTCATGCATTGACGGGCTATCTTTTCAATTTTATATCTTGCCCCTCATGAAGTACCTTGGACCACTCCTCGTACAATTTCATGGTACATGTCTTTTTGAGTTCCTACTCATAGATCACTAATTCTAGACATTAGATTAGCCTACATGAATGGGCTCATGAAGATATACACTAGACTGAATTGCCTCTTGAATTGATTACTGATTTATCCTCACGTCTGAGAATTCTCATCCTGAAACTTATGATCTTTCTACACAGCTTGGCCTTCCGAGATACTTTCTTGCATGAGCCCAAGTTTGAGCTAATCCACCCATCATTCCCTTTTTGAGCAAGTACAGAATCTTAGTTACTACATGTGAGTTGGTCCCATTTTGTTCAAACAGGTACCCACTCTGAATGCTTGCCAAATGTTTTTATGATGTCTTGAATTAAAATCCTTATATTTGCTTAGACACCACAACCTTTCTAGGGAGGATTGATCATCAAGAGCCAACATACTGGTTACTAGTTCAAATCATCTCTGTCCCAATTGGGTTACCCTCAAGTTTGGGCCAACGATCTTCTCGGCCACATGTGTCCACTTCTCTTCAAGCTTGTCTTTCGTTCATACACTGTGAGCTCAATTTCTTCAAAAAAAAATCTGAATACAACTCATTCCTCCCACATATGAACAAAAAATTCCATGCTTGTTGGTTATGAGATCAATCTCTAGCTTGACCAAATCAAGTGATCTTCAAGATTGACTTATTTCTTACTTGTGAAAATCATGAGTAATCATGTGCTCAAATGCTGAGATTGCTTCCAATGAATGAGCTGAATATCCTATTTTTACTTGAACCTGGACTAGAGATTAAATTCAAACCATCCCAAATATTTTTTTGACTTGGAACCTTGGTCATAAAAAAATGATATGAGCATGCACTCTTCTACCTGTACTTGTTCATTATCACCATCCATTAAATCGATGAGGTTTATTCCTGATGCTCTTATCCTGATCTTTGACTCAAAAGAAGTGGCAATATCAGTCATTGGGAGCCCTTACAGAGCACATGAAGCTATTCTTTTGACAACATTACAGTGATTTCCACTTGTTGAACTTGGTACTTGCCTAAGATAAGATTCAACACACTCATCAGGAAGATGAAAAAAGTTTTGCCACCTGTCCTTGACTAAATAGTGAGTCATATCCAGTTTCATGTAAGCCCTGAAGGATCTATTCAGGTGTGAAATAACATTTTAACATGGTCAATCAGTCACCTTAAATGAGTTGTCATAACTCTACATTGATCAAGCCACCCGTCATCCTATAAACTCTTCAACTGATCTCGGTAAAACATTTGTTAGTTACGACAATTCTGCCAAAATTTCATTTGAAATGAGGTCATGAATCTTCCCAATTCAACTTCCCAATATCCTTGAACATCAAGATTTTCCCACACTTCAGAATTGAAGTGTAAGATCCAAATTAGTCCCTTGATGGTATCTTCCTTGATGGAAAAATCCCTTGTCTTGCCATCATTTTTTTCCCACTTTCTTTGAAGCTCGTAGTAAATCTCCCACATACTTGGAAATTTGAATCTCAAAAACCCCCCGACATGGAAATTTTACCTGTGAACTTTACATCCTGCTCATCATGGCTTGGCATCTTTATGTTGAAGAGGCCTAACCTCCTTATATTCCCATAGAGATGAAGGTATTCCAATGAGAGCTATCCCTAACTGATTTAGTGATTAAATCGGTTGGCTGGGTTACCTCCTTTCCTGACTTGTTTAAGCTCGTCATCTCACAAAAAACTCGACACAAGCCTAGCTTGGTCAAGTGAGTTAACTCTCGTCGAGCTCTCCTTGTGTATTTGAAGCTTACCTAAGGTCAGGATGGGTGCTCTCCCATGAATTTGGGCATGTCCCTGGAGATTCTCATGAGCTGATTTCAAATAGAATATCTTTGAGCTTGAATGATTCTTGAATAAATTCTTTAGAGTTGTAGCTCCATGTTGATTTGATGCTCAAATGTGAAACTGATTATAACAAATCACTACAAAACATTATTATCCAAGTTAGTTATTTTCTTTCAATTGGTTTTTATCCCTTGAAGGGTTTCCCACTTTACATGAGACCTGTAGGAAATTCATGTGTGTTTTATTTCCTAGAGAATCTACCCATAACCACTGTTCACAAAATAGTTCATGCTTCATCATGGTTAAGTTTGTGTTTTACATTTTGACCCTGGTTGAAGATTTGGAAATTGTTTCAGAAATTTGATAAAATATTGATTCACCCTCCTCTCAGTGCTTAAAATTTCCAAAAATTGGTATCATATCATGGTAATCTTAAATCGAGTCTAACATCTTGGAGGTGGTCCTCTTGAAATGTAAACATGACCATAGAGATAATCTCTTGAAGCATATCAAGAGATAATGTCGATATTGAGGATGAACATATCAAATCCTTGTCAAGATGTCAAGCTGGGGTAAATCTCCTTTTCAAGCATGAAATGATAAGTCTCCTTGTCACGCGTTATTGAAATATCCTTATCGTGCATTAGTGAAATATCCTTATAACACATCAATGATAATGGTGAAATGAAATGAAGATAAATTCAAAATTCTTGAAGGAAGTCAGAAGTAGAAAGATGAAGAATATGAATATGAACTCAAAGAACTAGGATCCTATATAGAACTGATTTCAACCTGTCTCAAAAGTTAAAGAAGAAGAGTATCATTAAATTCAATACAGTCAGATGAAGTCTCAAGTTGATCACACATTAACAAAATCTCCTTAATGAAATAGGTCAATGAAATCTTGCGTGAGACATGAAGAGGAGATGATATCCTTAAGATCTGAACTAGAAGAAGAAATATAAAGACTAAAGATGTATGGAAAGATGGAAAAGATATTTGAAGATTTGACATTGGAATGCTTAGAGTACAGAAATTCACAGGTAGTAGGTATGACAAGACAGGACTACGCTTCAGTAGTTTTTAAGAACCTATGAAGATGAATACGTATCGATTGATCTTAGCAAGTGTTAAGGAGTGGATAAAATATCTGGGATAAGAGTACGCTCAGAGGTTCAACACTGGATCTAAGTTTGACACGCGCATATGGGTGGAGCAGAATTTGTTATCACAGTATTTGGAAATAGAGATAAGGAATCTCAATAAGCATGTCATAGAATGATCATATATGGAGTGGATAACAGAGCTTATGCATCTAAAAGGAATTGGAGGTATCATACACTTGTTTGGATGCAGGAATAATTTTAGGCCTTCTATGATGCTGATCTAATTTAGACACACGTTGTGGATACTTGATTCCATGGTGTTCAGAATAGTTATATTTTGGAGTACTCAATTTCCACTTATTCTTGCCTTGAGGTAGTTGAGTTCAAGTTTTTACGTTATCCAAGGGGAACTTATTTGCAAGGCATTCCAATAGCGATCAAAATCTTGATGGTAACCTTAACTAAGAAGCGAAGTCGATGGCTAGTTAAACCCCACCACGTGTGGGCGTAGGAGTAGGTTTGGGGAAGGATGGCAGACCTAGAGGTAGAGAGGAAATGAGAAGAAAGGTGACTTAAGTACAATGAGGAACACGAGAGGGAGATAGAGAATCAACATGATATTGCAGAGAGGATGGCATTGAGGAGAGGGATGGTTCATGAAGGATTTGAAGCTCATGCAACAAGCATGGAGCCAAAGAATTTGGAACACCACATTTGGGAAAGCATAATAGGTAACCCTCCTTGGCCTCACAAGGGAGTGCACCAGTAGAGATGATATGGGCCACAGGCGTGCATCTGAATCTACCTTGTAACTATCCCTTGTGCTTGGTTTTAAAGTATCTAGTACAACCAGTAGTCAGCAATCTAGTTTGGGTAGTAGAAGAGCAGGAGTAAGTCAGATAGCAAGTACATCTATGGCCGAGAAAATGTATTCTTTGTTTTTTGGGGGTACCTTCTCAGGTGCATCGTCAGCACAGAACTCAGGTGTGCAGAATTTTGGACTCACTTCTGGAAGTACTGCCACTACACAGACTATAGGAGTTTAGTTTAGTACTAATGTTAGGACACAGTGAAGTACATCCACTGGTAAAATTTCAGCTACATGCGGAGAATCAGGGGGCATATTTGGCTCTAAATCTAGTAGATCTAGTGGTTCTGAAGGTAGAGGTAACACATGAGGTTCTGGAGCAAGTGGGCAAGGTCCTCATCAACCCAAAATATTTACATGGATATTTCTCTCCATCTTCTAGATTATAGGGGCATAGAAGATGTTGTTGAACACATGCACATGTGTTAGATACTATGGTGCACAAAAGGAATTATGGCTTCTGAGTACAATGTAATTCATTATGCAACTACATTACAAGGATGTGCACACAATTGGTACAGGAAGTTTGACCCTGATCAATGATGAGGCCATAAATTGGCCATAAATTACCATTATTTTATCCTTCCAAGTTACCATTGAAAGTGGATTTAAATGTAATCTTGGAACTTGAGATAGTTTTATATTTATAGATAGAATATATATAGGATATATATCTTGTTCATTCTTTAGAAATATTTTTTTATCTATTTTGTTGACTAATCCTATTGATTGTTTGGGAAAAGATGCAAATTCTTGTGTATAGCATGCCATAAAGGAAAGATAATGCTAGTTTTGGGAAAAGTGGAATTGATACATGAACATAGTACATTTAAACTCAAATATGATTTCATATTCACATTCATCTCAAAAAATATGCAAGTTCAAATAAATAATCATCTCAATCTGAGATCATGCATGTAAAAGTTATAGCTATTTTAAGTTATCTCCAGAACTCGCAAGTTTAGTTCCAGAACTCACATATTTAGTTCCGAAACTCAAAATTTTAGTTTCAAAACTCATAGGTTTAGTTCTATATCTTGCAGGTTTAGTTTCAAAACTCACATATTTAGTTCTGGAACTTGTAGATTTAGTTTTGGAACTGCATCAATCAAATAACATTTAGTTCTGAAACTTGCAATTCTTATATTTATATTTTCAAGTAATTAAAACAGTGGACAAAGTTGTAAGGTATAGAATGAAAGTTATTTTCATAACTTGCAATTCATGGACAAAGCAAAATTATTTCTGAAACTTGCATAAAAGGAATGACAGTGTTAGCTCCAGAACCTGCATCAATGGAATGACAGTTTTTGAGAAATTGTTAAAAATCATAGAATCCAATAGGAAATATGAAAGAGGTTTTTGTTCATAGAAATGTGTTTAAAAAAAATCATTAATATTTTCTACAGGTTTTACCAATGAAGAGAAATATTACTTTTAGTGAGTTGCAGTCCAAGGAACAAGTGTATCAAATGTGAACTAAAAGTTCCATAAACGGAAACAGAAAAGTCAAACGGAAATTATGAGAGAGGTTTTTGTTCATAGAAATTTGTTTAACAAAAAACTCATTCATATTTTCTACAGGTTTTACCAATGAAGATAAATCTAACTTTTAGTGAACTGCAGTCCGAGGAAAAAGTGTATTAGACAAGCATCAAAAGTTCCACAATCAAACAAAAAAGTCAAATGGAAAATCCGGGAAAGGTATTTGGTCAAAATCATCTTTGAGGAAAAAAATCCTTCCAATAATGTAAGAGAATAAAACCATTCTGATTCTTGCTACCAAAAATCAAGGAGAAGATTTGGGAGTAAATCTTCCTAAAACAAGGGAGATTAGACTTTAACTCTAATAATATATCTCTCTCCATATTTTGTGGAGATGGAGATCTTAGTTGTTAGGATTGGAATAAAGATAAGATCAGATTGTATTTCCTAAAATAATGAGTTGGTTGGATGCATGAATTATAAATGCAACCTTCCACACTAAGATATGTAATTTTTTCTCCCAAGAAATAAAGATTCATTCTTTCCTCTCAAATATTCTATAGTTTTGAGATCTCAGAAGTATGATTTAAATCCTCTTCTAAGAAATGAGCTGGCCACTCATTTCAAGGAAGATGGATTTGTGTATTTATGTTTATGTTTATTTATTTGTTAGTAATTCATTCTATTGTATTGTTTTTCTCTTTGTATTGTGAAAATTCAGTCTGTTGTGAACCTGCAGGTGTTTTGTTTAATTATGCTTATTTCCAATTCAGAAATTTCAATTTATGCAAGTGTGTTTTTGTTCCTACAAGTGTGATTTATTTCATGCAAACTTTATTTCTGCAAGTGTTCCCTTAAATTTTTGCAAGTGTGATTTATTTTATACAAGTTTGGATTGCGTTTAAAGAAGTTTTTCTCCAAGATCTTCTTCTCTTAATACATATAGCCTTCAGACACCAGCCCTAGATTGAAATTATTAATGGAGAGGATTGACAACCCTCATCAATCAGACTTACGTAGATTATGATGCATTAAAGGATGCTTTCCTCAAGGAGTTTCATATCCCTGAGTTTGAGCAGAAGAGTATTAGCACGATCAAGGATATTAAGTAGGGCACTACTGAGAGCATTCACTAATATGATGCTCATTTCAAGACACTATTTTCTAAACTTTCTTATGATATTCATGCAAGCCAGCATGCACAGTGGTTCGTTGGGAGCTTTATCACACCTTTTAGAAGGTTATTGTCACATAACACATATACGGACCCACGTGAAGCACTTGAAACCACTTTTCACATTGAAGTAGTCAAGATTATAGACACTGGAGTGATCCCATTCCTAGAGGAACAAATTTCAGCTATGAAAAAGTAGTTGGAGAAACTATTAAAAAATTTAGCACATAAGACTTGCATTGGGATTTGATGTACAAATTGTGAAGTGGAAGGACACACCAAAGATAGTTGTCCTCATAGATCATTATGTTCATTATTTCTAGACTATGATATATGTCATTTGGTCCATGATGCAAGCTACTGCCCATTATTACAATGCGTGATAAGAAAGAATGTATCTTGTTATTGTAATATTTTCTAGTCTATGACTCACAATGCAAAAGACTGCAGGTTGATTTGTCAGATCCATGATGTCATAGATATTGGTGTGTGATAGATAGGAGTATTAGATAACTCTAAAGGTAAAAGTGATCACCATGATCATGATGACACTCAAGTGCATTATGATCAGAACGAAGGGCACTTTAAATGAGGTTGTGGCAGAGGTCAAGGATACCATGGTGGATTCGGCGGATGAGGTTGTGGTGGTGGATGAGTCGAGTTCCCTCAAGGAATGTCTTTTAAATGTGGGTATCCTAACTAGTACAGGCGTGAATGTCCTCAGAATATTGCTTGTTATTTTTTTGGGAAGAATCATAACTATGAGGATTTCCCAGACTTGTATGAGCATCTTAGTGAGCAACATAACTAGGAGGAAAAAAGTGCAAGGATGGTTAGAATACAATGCGCTGTGGAAAATTGGTGGATGCCAAAGTTGGCACCGGAACCTGAGATAATACCTGTGAAGATTACTACATGTTCTGAATTTGTGTGCATCAGGGAAGCATTACAGCAGAAGCCTACCATCACTGAGGAGGAAGTTTTATATGCAAGGTACATGTATCCTACACATCAGAAGGAGGTACTCAGAAATCTTCAGGGTGAAATATAGTGTTTAAAGGAATAGTTATATAAGTTAGAACAAAATAAGGCAACAGAGACAGTTCAATCAAATATTGATGACTTAAAAGAGGTATGCAAGATGTTGCACCAGGAGAATATCATTCCATTATTAGGGAATTGGATAAAGGGAAACACTCCATGTGCAAGTATTGAGAATGGAAGGAATATCATACATGTTAATATTTTCCCTCATAGCTTGGATTATGAAAAGGAGATCACTCTAAATGCTTTGGTAGATGGATGACACATGAGTAATATATTGATTTTCACATGCACGGAATTTAATGTGATCACTTTAGATGCATGGATACAGATGAGTAGACCTCCATTATAGCCATCATCTAATGTACTATTTATGGCTAATTGAACTAAGGCCTCTCCCATAGGAGTTTTAAAGGATGCATCCATTACTATAAAAGGGGCCAAGTTCACTGGGGACTTTGAGGTTTTATCAATTTTGGAAGCGGAGAGCTTCCCATATCTACTTGGGCACCCTTGGTGTTATGTAAATATTTTTTATCTATGGTTCAACAAGGGGAATATAAGTTTTGAGAACAAGGAAGAAAGAGTGATTATCCCTTTGATAGATGGGAAATTTGCACCGTATGTTGAACCTTTGAGTGAGGAAGAATTGAACAAAATTTATGTGTGCTTCATTCAAGACCTGGAAGTAATTGATCCATCTAAGGAAGGAATCCTCCTATGGGAAGATGTACAGTCTATTAGTGATAATACAAGTATTAAATATGATAACTGGGAGTATGAACTTATGAGATGGTTGGGTGCAAAGTAAGAAGCACATTTGTGTGGAGAAGCAAACCTCATTGTGTTAGGAGGATATGTAACTTTTTACCTCAATACACTGGAGAAGGAGACCCTATGGTATTCTTGCATGCCATGGAGAAGCAGTGGACATATCAAGTGAAAATAATAAATATGTTAGAGTATACCCTACGAGGGATAGAAGCGTGCTAGTGGATGGTTCACAGGGATAATCTCATGGAATGGAATGAAGTCAAAATTTCTCTAACCACTCAGTTCTTTAGGATAAATGTGCCTACTACAATCTACATGTATCATGGTAATCAACCTATTCAGCACCATGTTCAGTAGTGTGAGAGACTCTGGAAAGAGGGGAAGGAAGTTTTACCACCTTCACTATGGGTGCACAATATTTATTCCACTTTACAAGGCTACACATGCACTTGGTATGTTTATGCAGAGCTACATAGGGAGACTAGAAATTGTTAGGACTTGATTACAGGAATGATCTAGACTCTTGACTAGTTCTCTACTTAACCTCTGGTGGAAGAGTAATTAAGGGTTATAAAGTGCTCAACTATGGGAGACAGTGCAAAGGTTGAAGAACTCATTCAGGATTTACTTGGTGAGGTAGAATCAGGAGTATGTTTTGATGAAGTATAAGAGATAGATGTCACACTACTTAAGTGCTCTTGCTTATAGAAAGAAAAAGGAAAGTTGGTCTACATAGTGGATGATGAAGAATTAGAAAATATAGATATAGATAATTTGGTAGGTACACACGAAGTATTAGATAGTGTGGATAAGAACATGCGTGCCTATCATGAACCTATGAAGAATAAGAAAGTGAACATTGGTATGGATGTTGAACCCATAAAGGCAATAATCAGGGATTATAAGTCTGATTCTAAATTGTCAAAGATATTTGAGTCACTACAATATTTTCAGGACTTATTTCCCAGGGGCTACCATGAGTTAAAAGGATTGCATGAGTCATTAGGAGAGATGAAGATTAAGCTACAGGAAGGAGCACGCCCGATTAGGAATATACCTTACATTATGAACCCTAACCTGTGCATAAACGTTAAGGAAGAAATTGACAACATGTTGAAATTTGGCAACATTAAGCCCCTAGATGAGTCAGAGTGGGTTAGCCCAATGGTAATTAGTATAAAGAAAGATGGTCAGATTATGATTTGTGTGGATTGCAGGGAACTTAATGTTACATGTGTGATTGATCGCTTTCCTACACCTTTCACAGAGGAAATATTAGAAGGTGTTGCAAGGCATGATGTTTATTCTTTTATAGATGGATTCTCTGGGTATCATCGGGTTAGAATTGCATAGGAGGATCAAGAGAAAACAAATTTCACCACTAAATGTGGAAGTTTCACATATACTGTGATGCCCTTTGGTTTGAAAAACGTGCTTGCTATATTTTTACACATAGTTGTTCAAGCATTCCATGATTTTATTCACAAATTATTTCAGGTTTAATTGGATGATTGGATAGTATATGGGGTTATTAAGGATCATTGTGACAATTTGTGCTTGATTTTTGAAAGATGCAGGAAGTTAGACATCTCCTTAAACATTAAGAAGTTTGTTTTGCTACACCTTTTGGGACTCTATTAGGGCATATCATTTGCAAAGAAGGTTTTTTAGTAGATTTAGCTAAGGTTGTAGTTATTGTGGTCCTCCCAGTGCCTACCAATAAAAGTGAGGTGTGTGGATTCTTGAGCCACACAGGGTATTACAGAAAATTTATCAAAGGATATGTGAATATTTCCACACCCCTGGAATAGTTGCTAAAAGGAAAAGGGAGATTCTATTGGGGAGAACCACAGCAATGCACATTTGAGGCATTGAAGGAGAGACTTACTATAGCACATATTCTATGTTTTCCCTCATGGAACCAACCATATCACATACACATGGATTCCTCTAGCATGGCCATTGGCATGGTGTTATCTCATCTTGGAGAAGGTATTACAGATCGTCCTATCTATTTTGCTAGTAGAAATTTGACTCCTACATAACAAAATTACACAACTATAGAGTGAGAGGCCTTGTCAATGATCTACGTGGTGCATAAATTCAGCTAATATTTGTTATCAACACCCTTTATATGTTATACTGATCACATGGTGTTAAAATAGTTGGTAAATAATCCTGTTCTACAGGGGCGCATATGTCGATGGGTTCTCTTATTCCAATAATTTTACTTTACAGTCATGGTAAAACCAAGTAAAAGTAATTCTAATATGTACCACTTATCAAGGATTCAATCAAGGGAGGACACGTAGACAATTAAAGACACAATGTCAGATGAATACTTATACAGGTTACATCGCACACCTTTAGAATTGGAGGATATTGTTTTCTTTTTACGCGTAGGTATGGCGCCAGAAGGAATGAAAGCATTAGAGAAGAAACAACTTGTAATTCGCGTAGCACCCTTTATGTTGATCAGTGGTGACTTATACAAACTAGGCCAAGATGAAGTATTGTGTCAGTGTGTACTAGAACATGAGTGCACATATGTCATGGAATAGGATCATGGTGGTATTGTAGGTGGGCAATATGTAGGTGACTCCATTGGGCATAAAATTCTACTCATTGGATTATGGTGGGAGACATTGTACAAAGATTGTAAAGAGTATTGTAAGGTGTGTGATCACTGTCAACACCTTGGAAAACCTGGGCAAAGAGATGAAATGCCTTTGAGGCCTATTGCTAGTGTAGAGCCATTTGAGAAATGGGCTATAGACTTTGTGGGTCCTATTTCACCAGCCACGCATAGAACTAGATCACGCTATATCATCACTTACACAGATTATCTTACAAGGTGGGTAGAAGCAGCACCTACAAAGGATTGTACAGCAACTATAGCAATCAGGTTCTTATGGGAAAATATTCTTACTAGGTATGGATGTCCATTGAGCTTGACAAGTGATAGGGGCACACACTTCTTGAATGAGACAATCAAGATATTATTGGATGAATTTATGGTTGTGCACCAAAAGACTACACCTTATCATCCTCAAGAAAATGGCACTATGGAGGCCTTCAACAAGATATTGAGCCAACCTTAACAAAAATTTGTGATGTTGGAAGGAAATATTGGGATGATAAAGTTTTTATTGTGCTTTGGGCATATAGAACAACCTACAAGAGGTTGAATAAGGCCACACCCTTTCAGTTGGTGTTTGGCATAGAAGTAGTTCTTCCAATGGAATTCATGTTACCATCATTGCATATTACATGCACTGGAGGTCTAGCTGATGAGCAAGCATTAGAAGAAAGAATTGACAGGTTAATACAGTTGGATGAGAGGAACACCATATCATGTTAGAGTCATAAACAGGAAAAGGCTAGGTAGAAGGCATGACATGATTGACACATCAGGGACAAGAAGCTTGAGGTTGGACAGATGGTACTACTTTATGATTCTAAGTTTTTGTGCCATCCAGGAAATCTTAAGGTGCATTGGTTGGGACTGTATGTTATCACTCATATACTTGAATCATGCACTTTACAGTTAGAAGTACTTGATGGAATATGGTTACCTGGTTACTTCAATGGGAGTAGGCTGAAGCCCTACTATAAATAAGTCTTCTTGGTGTTTGTAATAAGGAAATATTTCCATTTAGTATAGGTTTCCCTTTCTGTATTTCCTTTAATGTATTTCCTTCTTTGTTGCTATGCTTTGTCAATTTAGTTTGGTGTTTTGTGTAATAAGCATGTTTGTGTGCTGGAAGCTAATTACAATCTGAAGTATTTTTATGCATAGAGGACTGCACATTTCATTGGTGTGGGGTGGTTGTTATTTTTTATTCACAAATGGGTACACATGAGAATAAACTGTTACATGTGCTATTCAAGTATTATTTGAAAGGTGATTACTTCTAAAGAAGACCATAGATGGAAATGAATGAATGAATAGTATAACACGAGGTAAGCAGTGGCCATGGAAACTACTAGAAGAGGGCACAGTAGTGAGGTACTCAAAGCATGGAAGCGAGTGAAAGATAATTCTTTAGCCAGAAGGTAGAAAGGTGTGCTAGAAGGTTATAGTTGGGGTGCGAAGGTGTACCACATAGAAATTGGGAAAATGGTCAATTAATGAGAGGATTGTTGGTAGGTGAAGGAGAAATAAATGCACTAAATTTTTGAAAATCTATATAAGGATGTGATGTGGGTTCATTTTTACCTTTACGATCACAAGTATTCAAGTGAGCTAAGTGCGACCGAGTCAAGTAAATTGTATTGAGGTATGGAGAGCTATAAAACCAGATGTGGAGAGTAGATTTATGTGTGAAAGTGGCTTGTGTCACCATTGGTGGAGGGTTTGAATGCAGCAAAAGCATTGAGAAGTATCTAAGGCACACAATTTTGAGCAAGGTCATATGATTTTGAGCTATTGTTTGATATTACTCAACATAAAATACGAAAGGTGGGATTTTTACGATGGCATCAAAGAAAGCACCTGTAGAAGGAACAAAGGGAAAGAAAAAGGTGGAGGTTGAGGTTGAAGTTGCACCTGAGAGAAAATTTTCTGAAATGTAGTACCAAGAAGGAGTGATGGTTGGTCGAGATTGCAATTCACACATTTTTTGATGCAAGATAAATGATTTTATTCACCGCACCACCGATAACAAGGGCGAATTGGATGCATTGTTGAACAAGAAGACCAACAAGCACATGGTGGATGATATGCCAGTATATGATGATGCTGGAGAGAGTTTGCTGAAGAAGGTAGGGGTTTATCAGTTATATGAACTCCCATACTTTGGAAAACAAGAGGCTTTATACCAATGGCTTATGAGAAGAGTCCATGAGGACTTTTTCTATTTTGTTGGATGGAGGGTAAGGATCATAATAGCCCTAATTGCCACATTGACAGGACTGAAGGGCACAGGGAAAGATATTATGAGTGATCTGACTGATAAGGTAGTTGTTATAGCCACCAACAAGGAGTTAGGATACTCTAAAGGTCCACACAGAATGGACATAGAAAAATGTAAGAAGTTTCCTATAGTGCTAGTAGCTGTGTATCTTATCACCAAGTTAAATGATCAAGAGAGATGGTCATAGGTAAATAACATGTGGCTACACATTGCAAAGAAAATGAGAGAGGGATAAATATACAACTTGGTTGGCTACATTACAGAAACTATTATTGAGGAATCACACACATGTGAGAAGATAAGTTTTGGTGATATCCTACTATATCCCTTGTTTTTGTAGAAATTGGAGCGCCCAATGGGGTAAAGAACAAAATTTGGTAATACCCCACTTAGAAGAAGTCCCTCACGGAAAGGTTTGAGAAATATTTATGTGAAGGATCAATGAGTGGCCCATTCAAGCAAAGGGAAAAATTATGGTATGACTGACTTCGCATGGTGTTTGAGGAGGAGTGGTGCATTCCAAAGGAGCTACCCATAGTAGTAGGCAAGGCAGTACAGTTTATGGTGTATCAGCAATTTTGTATCGCATGGTTTTCCATGAAGGATGGGACATGGAGTCCATGGTGCAAACTACCCTATGCCTTCACAGCATGCTACTTCCAAGATTCAATTCATATAATTACTTATGTGCGTCAGTTGAACTTCAATGCAGACAAGGTAGATTGTGACTACCATACCCTCAGGAAAACATATGTATATCTAGGTTGGTCTTCCTACATTGAGAGGCTCATTTCAGATGTCATAAACATAAATCTAGTAAGCTTGGCTATTGGGGACAGTGGATCGGCACTCATATATCTTCAACTTAAGCCTAGGCTGGAGAATAATAAGTATGTGGAGAATGATTTCATGCTCCCAGGGCAGCCTAAGGGAAAACATACAATGGAGAATGTGCCAGCTCCAAAGCCCACCACGACCATACAGATAAATGAGGAAGAAGAAAAACATGAATATAGTAGATGTTTGGATCATACGGGCTGGAGGCAGCCCACAAAGTGGAGAGTGATCCCACAGATACTCCACCATAGGGAAAAGAAGTAAAAGAGGACTTGGATGTAGATGCAGCCCCTAAAGAGTGTCAGTTCAAGAAGGTATTTATAAGAATCATTGCCCAAGGTATGGGAACACTGCAGCCTATAAGGATATCACCTCAACTCTCCCCTCAAAAATAAGCACTTGAGAAGAAGAGAAGGATAAAGTTAAATCTTAATGAGGAGGCGAAAGAGTCCGAAGAGAGTGCTCCCAGAACCCCAATACAACCAGAAGATGTGGAGGAGCCCAGGGATGAAGGAATGAAACATGAAGAAGAAGGGGTGAAAGAATAAGAATAAATTGTGCATAAGAAAACCAACACACCATTTACAACTCAGATAGGATAAGGGCCAAATCCAAACCTTGGCGCACATATTCCTAAGAGGCCAAGGATGAGGAGAAGTGAAGAATATGTTGTGCCAAGTATGGGCTATGCTGAGGACATAAGTAAAATCATCTGCACCCAGTTTCAAAGTACAGTGGACATTAAGGAGTTATATGGGTGGGAGTTGATGGACCTAGATATGGCCACTACGTGCACAAGGAAATAGCTATCATGGTCCATGTATACTCACATGGATGAACCATATTTTGATGTATACAAATATTCTTGTGTCTCAAGAAGAGTAAAGAAGGCACCTCAGAGAAGGAACATGACCATGAAGCCCACACTTATGTCTGTTGAGTAGTTCAGCAATTCCTTAGTCAAGGTATTTGCTGAGGTGGCATGGAGAAATATTGATAAGACTACCACCATTAGAGCGCTAATAGAATATAACAAGGATAAAACTGCAGAGATAGAACACTTAAAGGCATAGAAGGAATGAGAACGAACAAAGAATGAGTCCTTTGTTATCATGGCAAAAGATATTGATGATTACATTCTAAAAGCAAGCACTCATCTAGAACCAAAGGTACCTGAATAGTTTCCTTCTGCAATGCATTATGTACATACTTTGGTTGATTTGGTGCTAGAAGATGTACCACTTAGAAATCCTGCACCAAAATATACTGAACAAGAAGCAAAGAGAGTATAGGCCTCTATGATAAAAAAATTCAACGTATGAATTGTTTCTCCAGACTTTAAAGGATGAGTTGAAGAAAGTAGACCAAGCTCTAAAATTGTGTGTAGCTCTAGAGGCAGTAATAAGGACTAGAACTCTAGTTGATGATAATGAAGTTCTGGTAGCAATGAAGGATGAGACTTTAGGGTGCGCAGAAATATTGGAACTTGTGAAACATAAGTGTGAAGCCCTTGCGGAAGCCCAAGATTCACATAAGGAGAGGATAGATGATATTGGGAAGCTCATAGTGCAGAAGATGGATCTTGTGGAGGGAATGATGTCTGTTATAGCCAATTGTTGTCTGCATTTTACATAATGAGAAGGAAAATATTACTCAGAATGAGTTGGATGCCATCGCTACATACATTCCAGAGAAGAAAATAACCGAACTATATGATTGGTAGACATTGGAGGCTGAGATTAAAATTAAATATCCAGAGTTGATCCTCCCAATTGAAGAAGAGGAAGTTACAGAGTAAAGATCCATTCTTTTGTATAATGATTCTTTACATTATTTCAATTCTTAGAATTTATTATTTGGGAACATCATAAATAATCCCCATTTGTGGGAAGGAAAGGTACTTTATTATGGGGTAATGTATACCAGAGAATATTGTTCTAAGGAGAAGACACACAAAGAATTCACACGTGGGTACAAGGCACATTTGAAGGCATTGAATGATAGGAAAGGAAACATGCGCCAAGACAGTTTGATTAGGGACTTAGCCATTTTCATAGATACAGACTATTTTTAGAGATAGCGTGTAGAGCACACATCAGGATGGATACTTGCGTGACTCGAAATGGTATTTTGGGAATGAGCGGCTGATAAGTACCATGCATGAGCTTGAGTTAATAATAGGATTACTTCTTCCAGTTAACTATAGGATGTCTATTATTAACGCACTTGCATGTGTGCATGTTATTGTAAAGGCACATGGCTATTATCAGCATGCGACCTATTTTGGGAAGTGCGTAAGTGGTGAAGGACAAGTCCCCACCCCTATAAGTATGTATTGAACTATGTAGTTTAGCAGTAGTGAATTATTGTAGAGTTATGTTGCTAGATTTGATGTGCGCATGACTTATGTTGATATTTTATAATGTAGGAAGCTTCTATGTTTTACAGTGTTTAATGTAATGGAGTATATTGTCTGGATAATGGTGTTAAACATGACTATAATTGGTTCTTATGTGGTTGATCTTATTATAGTTATTGTTTAATTCATGATTCTCTAATATCTATATCTGGAATATGCTATGTGAAATGTTTACGGTTATTTATGGTTTTGAATATGCTTTATCTTCATCAAACCAACATCATGCACAAGAAACTTTAAATCGGGGCATGGTACTTTTGTGTGCTTTGGGTGAGTACTCATCTCAGGCTAGGTGATGTGCCAGTGCACTTGGGTTTTATATAGTGGGTTATAGACTGCATCACCACCTGTTGTGAATACTTTTTTGTCTAAGCATGCATACTTCCGGATGACTAAGTCTTTTATGACCCAACAAAATCACTTTGAACTTCATAACTCTTTTCTCGATCAAATGAGATTTTCTCCATTGTGAGGTTTACCTCTTTTCTCTTTTGCGACTCACTCGAGGTAATAAAATTTCCAAACCCGTTCACCATGTACCAATATCCCTCCAATTTCTTGATTTGTTCACTCCCAATACATGCCTGTAGGTTACTGACTCCTCACTGAAATGACTGAGATATAAATTTGAACATCAAGTTATCCTTACAAGGGTGATTCACTTCTACACACAGACCTCTATAATATATTTTGATCAGACTTGTCTACTTCAAGATGAGATCTGATAAGTTTAATTGGATTCATCCAATGAAAGGCTTGAGTCACTAAATCATGACACATATATGTCATCATTACATTGAAAATTGGAAAACCCAATAATTCATTTGTGGCCTCATCCTAACACCGATTCAAGCTCGCACATGCTCATCAACCTCTATGATCCAACTTTGTTCATAGCTACTGGAAGCTTACAATCTCTATGCACAGCTCAATTTCAAGCTCGTTGAGTTGATTCCTTAAATGGCTTGACTGACATACTATGTAAACTTAGTGAATTGATTATCAAGCCGCCCAACATCAACTCTCCTGTTCATATGCAAGTACCCTACATGGCTCACCTTGTTATATGTCAACCATCTCATCGAGTAACTCGGTAAGCTGTCTCATTGAGTGGCCTATTTTTCTTTCCAAACAAAATCCTGCCCTGATTTATTAACTTTAATGACTCTTATTGAAGCTTAGGAGTTAATGGGAGCACAGTATGACCCTTTAAACATGATTTCTAATTTTTATTAAATTTTTTGCACTCGTTGGAAGAAAGTGGGCCCGCATAGGCTAACTTCCACACTACGAGAAAACTCATTAACCTCTAAGAGCTAGAATAGGAGAACACTCTAAAATGATCTAATATTTCCCCTAATGCCACAGATGTGCCTTCAACACAAAAAATTTCCTGTAATGTCCTGAAATGCTTCCTGAAATGGTTTCATGTTCTTAGGGTATGATTGACCCACGTTGTCCATTTTTTCTCAGGGGTAAACATTAGATAAAAATTTTGGTGACCTCTTGGGGAATTATTTCCTATTAAGCAAGATTCTAATAGCCTTAATTCATCCATTGGGCATGGATTCTATATTGTAACCTTGAAGATGATTTGACCTTCTGTGATGCATGATCTTGAACTCTCCAACAATGCTAGATAGGAAATATACTAGGCCCAGTGAACACTCATGAATGCTTGACTCTGATAGATCATTTGAGGAATTAGGAATATCCTATAATTCTTTTTAAAACTTTGAACCTTATTTCTCTCGAAAAACTCCAATGATGATACAATGTGCAAGAACAACACAAAACACAAGAAAGAAAGCAAAACAATGACAACAACACACAACAATGTGCAAAGCACTTGGATGAAAACATATAACTAAGTTATACAAGGGGTGGAATGATCTTAAAAACAAGTTTTGAGATTTATCCCATTCACATGAATGGGCATTGGGCATGTCTTCTCCATTGAGCCTAGATAGATGAAACAAATTCACCTCCTTGTAACTTGTGATAATGTATGGACAGCTCCAAAGAGTGTAAAACTTGGTATGCTTGTCTGGGGTGGCTCTATTTTCATCCCATTTACGAATTAAATCTCCCTCTTGAAAATGTCTATCGGACGCCTTCTTGTCAAAATATTTCTTAACATGAGCCTGATGTTTCTCCAAAGTCTTCATAACCTTGTTTCATACTTCTTCTAACTCCATGAGTTCAGAAAACTTGATTTTCATAGGATTACTCTCCATAACCTCAAGCTAATGAGCTAACTCCAAAGAAGGTAACTCCAAGGAGAGCGGAAGTTTTTATTCTCTTCCATATACAAGCATGAAAGGAGAATTTTTGAAGGCCCTTTTAGGTGTGATCCGATATACCCATAATTAGTCTTAAGTTGTGTGTGCTATGTCCTCCTCTTTATTTCCATAGTGTGTTTGATAATCCTTGTGAGGTTTTTGTCACTAGACTCATCCAATCCATTTCCTTGTAGATAGTAATTAGATGAAGTTTTGAGATAAACTCCATTTTACTCAACTTCAGACCAAGAAAATCCATTATGTATTCTTAAATAATTGCAAATGGAACACCAAACCTTGTCATTATACCTTCTAAGAAATCAAGAACTACCTTCTCATTGATCTCTTTCGATGTTGATGCCTCTTTCCATCGATTAAAATAGTCTGTTGTTGTAACGACCTATTTATGTCTATCACTAGATGGAGGATTAATTATTCTAATGAAATACAACCCAAATTGAAGAAATGGTTGATCCATTTAAATTGGATGCAGTGGAAGAGCCGCCATTTTCTAATTTCTGGTGAAAAAGGAAAATTCCTTACACTTCCTTACCCATATATGGGCATCTTTGAAAAAACTCAGCCAATAATAATTGGCTCACATGATCTTGGTAGTAGTTATTTATATAGAATAATTTCCTCCATATAGGCCATTTTGAAATTCTTCTAGTATCTTACTTACCTTTTCTAGTCCCATGCACTGAAGGAGAACACTATTAAAATCCCTTCGAAAGAGAACATTATCTACCAAAACATATGGAATAGACTAAAGATGGAAAGCCTTTTGTTGAGTTGTATCCATGTGAATAGGATATGCTCCTAAGAAAAGGGAACTCTTCATTTTTGATAACCAATCAACCTAGTCATCACCTGCATCAGTGTTTAGGAGTCTCACATCCTCATCACCTTTTGATTCCAAGTCTGCAGCAAGTTGTTGACACAAACCTTTACCTCTGACAAGTTTGGTAACTTTTATATATACGTCATACTACATCACCTTCATGATCCATCCAATACGCTTTTCATTCATCTCTTTGTTCAGTAAAAATTCCTTAAGACCTGAATAATACACCATCAAATGAATTTTTTATTGGACAACATGTGCTTGAATTCTTCAAAGCTCAAATAACTGCAGAGACTTATTTTTCAATGAATGAATATTTGAGCTCATAGTCTTTGATGGATTAACTAAAGAAAACAATTGGTTGCTCCATCATATTATCATTTTTTTGGGTGAGGATACCTAAAATTCTCTCTTAACCTTCAAAAGCATAAAGAATAAAATCTTTATCAAACCTAGGGTTCACTAGTGTGGGAGCTTGAGAAATGGTCATTTTGATGCCTTTGAAGCTTTCTCTTCATTCCTTTTTTCATGATAATGGAATATTCTTCATTAGCATCGTTTTCAGTAGTATAACCAATGATGTAAATTGAGGGATGAATCTCCACATGAATTTTATGGTTCCCAAATAACTCAGGAGACCCTTCTTGTGACTTGGAAGAGATAAGGAAATAATTGAACAGATCTTGGTTAGATAAATAGAAAGTCCTTCTGCTGAAACAACATGCCCTAACAAATTTCCTTCATGCACTACAAAAATACATTTCTTAGGGTTAATTGAAACCCCAAATTCACTACACCTTCTTCTTAAAAAATCCTTTAGAATATATTGCATGTAAGATTTATGCATGATGTGGTCTTTTGCATGCTTAAAGTATACACTTATATCATCAAGGTAAACTAAGATGATGCCATTGATTAGTCCCTTAAATTCCATTTCCATGGATCTTTGGAAAGTAGCCTTAGCATTGGAGAATTTGAATGGCATTTTTTTGTAAGCATACATGCCCCACTTAGTAGTGAAAGCCATTTTCAATTGATCAACTTCTTGGACTAGAATTTGATAATAACCTAGATATCCATCGAGAAAAGAAAATATTTGAGCTCCTATCACCATTTGAAGGATTTTCTACATCGATGGAAGGGGATAGTGATCTTTCAACGAGGCACATATCAAATCCCTAAAGTCCACTCATAGTTGAATTTCTTTGTTCTTCTTCGTCACAGGGACCAGATTGGCTACCCAAGAGGAAAACTTGATAAGAAAAATTATACAGGCCTCGATGAGTTTGGTTATCTCCTTTCTCATTTGTGGCTTGATTTTGGGATTAATTGGCCTTTATTTCTAATGAACTGGCATAGCATTAGGATCCAGTTTGATGGTATGTTGTGTTATACCTAGATCAAAACCACACAGGTCTTTGTAGCTCCATGCAAAAATTTCGTGATACTCTTGAAAAAATTTGATGAAAGGTTATTTCTCTTTGGGAGTGCATACTTTTCTATATAACTTTTTCATTTTCTACCTCGACTTCCTCAAAATATTCTTCTTTGAACACCATGTTAGAGCTTTATCTTATGGCTTGATCATCTGAATTGAATATGTATTCTAGAATAACTAATCCTTTTGGTAGCTTGTTTCTTTTCAATTGTATGATTTTATCAGCATATTCTTCTTGCAACTTCACTTGATCCTTGGTAGAAAACTCAGATTCTAAAAAGAACAAAAACTAGATCATACCAAGCCAAGAGCTCCGATGTTAATCAAGCACCATGATCAATAAGATGAAAACAATTTGCCATAATAAATTTACATAAATCTTTGCAAAAAAATGAGTAGAAATATAATATATTATTATGGAACTCAATGAAATACAAGGAGAATGGGTCTTGCTTATATAGGCAAGGAATAACAATCTAAGAACCATTCAAGGTCATAGATCAAGCCATAAATCAAAGAAATAACTAGTCAAGTCCATAGATTTAGGAAAGAATTAGTCATCAAGGATCTAGTCAATACCATGGATCAAGGAAATAACTATACCTAGCAACTAGATAATATCTTTTAATATATAAATAAGATAAAATAAATATCCACACACATAAGTGGGTGATGATAAATACAATAAAGGTAAATAAAGTACCTAGGTCTCCATGAGATAAGGTAAATACCTACAACTAACATTCCCCCCTCAAGTGAAGCCTAGGAGCCAAAATAGACAGTGGCATGTTTAGAGTATGAGTCTCAACAACTTGGCTTGATGAGGTACTCATGTACAATATATCCATGTAAGAAATCTCGAACCAAAAGAAGGAACCAGAATCCTGCTAGAAGGACAATTGAGGAATAAGAAGAAGGAAGATGTTCATCACACAACACCCCCCAAGAACAAATTATGAAACCCTAAGCATTCCACACAACTCAAGGTAGTGAGATGATGTAAAAGGATTTGTAAAGATATCTGCAACCTGTTGTTTAGTCAAAAAGTACTCTACGCAAAGAACTTTTTCCTGAATATGCAGAAAAATGAATTGTATATGTATCTCAATATGCTTGGTCCACTGGTGCTCAACAGGGTTGCGAGATGTGTGAATTACACTCTGGTTGTCACACCAAAGTACAATCAGAGAATCCTGTGGGAATCCAAACTTTGTCAATAAATATCAAAGCCAAAGAATCTGCTGATGTGTTGTAACTGTTGCCCTGTACTCTACCTCTGAAGATGAAAGTGAAATTTCTTGTTGCTTTTTACATGCCCAAGAAACTAGAGAATAACCAAAACAAAAAATATAGCCATAAATGGAAGGCCTTTAATCAATAGAATATTCCCAATTCGAATCTGTATACCCAACCAGCTGAGTATAACTCCTAGTGTAGTGTAGGTCAAAGTGCGAAGTGCCATGCAAATAGCGCAAAATCCTTTTAGCATCATGTCATTTATTTCTATGAGGATAATGTGTAAACTGAGATACTATCCCTACTGTAAATGAAATATCAGGGTGAGTATGGGTCAATTACATGAGACTTCCAACCAACTGGCTATACAAAGTAGGATCACAAAGTGGTTGGTACATGTGGAAGTAAGAGTAACCACATACTGAAAATGAGATGGAATTAGCTTGTAATCAACCATATCAAATCACTGAAGAAGATCATGGGTGTAATTATGTTGACTCAAATAAATCCCTAAATCTATCTGAGAAATATGCAAACCAATGAAATATTGTAATAACCCAAGATCTATCATGCCAAACTATGTAGAAATATCCCTCTAAATAGTTTGAATGTGTGAAGAAGAACTGCCAATAAGTAACAGATCATCAACATATAATACAAGTATCACAATATCCTCACCAGCATGTTGTATTAATACTGTATGATCAGAGTGGCAATGTGTAGTGCCCACTTCCCTTTGACACTTTTAGATACTGATTTGGACACTGTTAATCTTATTATGGACACTATTATGTTTTGTTTTAGTATGATGGTTAGATGTTAGATCATGGATTATTATTGACCTAGATTCAGTTATTATGCATGATGATCATTAGAGACATTTTTTTATGAGGATGATGATCTATTGTTTGACATGGAAATGTTATGGATGATTGTTCAGACATGTGATATTTGATATTTTGAATAGAACTAGCATGAGAATTAATTGATGATGATACAATTGATTAATTACACTAAAAATGATAATGTTTATTTCTTGATGTTGTTGTGATTCATATGAATAGATGGTTTTGAGAGTATATTTATATCATTTTGGATGTTCTGATATGGCCACGAGGCCAAAGGAGGTATTTACATTTTGCAGGTTAAAATATCACAACAATGTCGGGGGACTAGAGACTAACCATATTGGAATTCTGGGTGAATTCAACAAGGTCACCATGGCAACTGTTTTGTGTGTGTGTGTGTTGTGTTTGTTAGGGATTCCCATGGGGGGATTTCCATTATATGTGACCATGGGGTTTGTGTAATTCATTAATGTGGTTTCTTTATTAATGTTGCATGTGTTTATTTTGTGATGTGTTACCCCTTTCATTAGTTATTATATGTTGTGTTAATGTTGTGAATAATCATGTGTTAAAATAAATAAATCAATATGTCATAAGAATGTAATTAATGAAGTTGTTGCCCTTAAATGTAATGTTGTAAGAGTGTGTAAGAAATGTGTAAGAATGTATGTAAGATAGATTTTGGAGTGTGAAACACTTCATCCTCTTGGGAATTCGAATTTTTCCTTGGAGGCTATATTTGGAGGCTTGTGGGACAAGTTAAACTTGTCCCACACCTCTTAAAATTATTCACCAACCCTACCTATGTTTTGGAGGTTAAATTTAGGCCTTTTTAATGCATTTTGAAATGACTAATTGTAAGTTTTAATTGCACTTCTCTTACATGTTTTAAATTCAGTCCTTTTGGAGTATGGGTTATTTTGGAGTGTGTAAGTTATATTGTCATTTTATTTATTATGTTTAGGTGAATGATGTTGACTTTGATCTTGGGGTTGAGGAAGAATGATGTGGCATCCCACATGGATCCACATCACCCTCTTCTCTTCCCTCTCCTTTAAAATTTGAACTCCTTGCTTGTTTGTGGTTGTTGAAACTTTGCATACTTTCCTTGGGGAAAATTTCTTGTTGTTTTGGAGTCTTGCTTGTGGAAAACAAAGATTGGAGACCATTGCATGTTGGTGTGTTGCTGATTTTGGACTGCTTTTTGGCATTGGGAAGTTGGTTGATCTTGGAACAAACTCCATTATGGAGAGGTAGGAACTTGAGCCTTTTTAAAATGCTTCTTTCTCTTGCATGCTTGTATGGAAATGGTGAATGTTGTTATGTGTGTGTTGGCTGGTTGGGTAGACTGCTTAGGACAAGGTGTAGGAGAAGGCTATGGGGAATTCTTGTGGGGGGGCATAAGGAAATGCCATTGGCATCAATTTTTAGTGGAGGGAGTTTGGGATTGGGATCCACCATGGAAAAGAAATAGCTTGCATTTCTTACTTTGTGGGGGGCATAAGGAAATCTGTGGGGGGCATAAGGAGGGATTTTGTGGGGGGCATAAGGAAATGTGTGTGTGATAAATTAATTGGAGGTTTGTTTTTGGTGGATGCCCAATTCCCATTTGGGAGGCATAAGCAGCTTCCCCCATAGTTCCTTGCTCTTGTTGGCTTGCTTGATGAAGCCTCAATTTTGTTTGCACTTGTTTAATGTAGTTGTGAACTACATTCTTCTTGAAATGTGTTTTGAATGTGAAAATGTTGCATGTTTGTTGTGGAAGCCTTTGTTTCCATGTGTTGTATTGCATCTCTTATTTCAATATGGTTGGGGCTCGGGGGCCAATGAGGAAGGATGGCTTCTCCCTTCTCATTGGATGTCTTGGTTGGGTGGAGAGCATTGCCTTTCCCCCTTCCTTGTTGTGATCAAGATGAAAAGATGAAGAAACTAGCATGCTGTTGTTTTGGAGCAAGAGGAATATATAGTTTGACAGTCCCTTCCTTGAGCAAGTTCATTGTAATCCTTTCCACTTTGGAGTGGATGAATTGTATAGAAATTTGTAATGTGAAGATATTTGTAATGATAATGGAAGATTGAAATTGGAATGTGAAATGTAGAGGAGTTATATTCTACTCTCTGTTTTGAAAGGAAATGTGAAAAGATGTTATATGCATTGCATTTTGTATTTAGAAATCAAATGGAAAAGAGAAAATTGTAAAGTTGTATTGGAAATGAATAAAGGATTTCATTAGTTCTCAAAATTGTATTGTGTATTGGATTTGATTTGCTGTTAAAGATTGAAATTTCTGTTTGTAAAGGAAGATGCGTATGAGGAAAAAGAGACAATGTTTTATTTCCCTTGAAAGGTGTTTGAAATTGGAAATCAGACTTTGTATATGGACTGTTAAATGTTTGTGTGAATTTGATGAAATGTAATAGACTTGCATGGAATGAACTCCCACACTTGGAGGATGGAAAAATGTTTAAGAACCTTTAATGTTTGATCTCTGTTTTATTTTCTATATCTGGCAATCAAATTTTAACAAGAAATGAGTAGTTCAAACTTGCACCAAGTAATAAGAAATGAAACATTAAAATTTAGATGTAGCAAGTCCTAAGGAACTCATTTTGACAATAAAACTTAAGAAAGATCCTTGAGAACCTTGTAAAAATTAAAATTGAACTTGCACAGTCAATCGTTGCCCAATGATCAAAAGATGGAAATATTTCAATTGCAACTCAATCAAACTAAATTGAATCTTGAAACCTCTCTTAAATCCATCCAAGAATAATTCTCCATGTCTGATTGACATGTTGAGAAAGTAGGAATTCAAAATTGAACAAAAAAAAATTATAAGTTAGAAATTTACTAGGTTGCTTTACAAAACCATGCATATTTTTTTCATCAAATTGACCACATAAAATTCATAAAATTCCAAAATTGATGACTCCTATGTAAAGAGGGCTTCGAGAGATTTCCAGAAAGTCCTTGTTTTCCCAAATCTGAGCTTCCTATCAAAAGTTATGGCCATTTGAAGTTTTACTTCAAATTGGCATTCCAAAAATAAAATAAATCTAACTATTAACTTTAATTTTTGACTGTGGAAAAATTTCCACAAAAATTCCATGGCCCCCGCCATCCTACAGCCAATCACGTGCTACCACATGGCACATCGGAGGGGCGGAATAATATTTTTAAATTTATCTTTTTGAAAATTTTACCTTAGGAAATTTTTCCTATTTTTCCCCACATCCCCGCCGACCCGCAGCCAATCAAATGCTGATATGTGGCACGGTGGAGGGGCGAACCCTTTTTGAAGTTAAAATTTTTAGGTTTTTGGACCTTCGGAAAAATTTATAATTTTTTCCCGCATCCCTGCTAGCCCGCAACCAATCAGAGGGTGCCACATGTCCTCTTGGAGCTATGACGGAGGCACGGTTTCTTTCAACCCTTAGACCCTTTTGAAAATTTTGGAAAAATTTCCATCTTAGCCCCGTCAGCCCACAACCAATGAGAGGGTGCCATGTGGCACCTTGGGGTAGCAGCAGGGAGGGAGGACCCCTTTCTTTCTTTGAGTTTTGGCCTTGGGAAAATTTTTACAAAATTCCCCACGGCCCCGCATCATCACCCCCACCTCGGGCTTTTCTTCTTCCGTGGGTGCGCAGACCCGTGTGTCCCTTTCTTCACTATTGTCCTCCATCATCGCAATTGCTAAAAAAACTACTCCGCCCTTCCCTCCCCTCTTCCTTTTTGAACCAGGTCTCTGAGGCGACACGTGTCCACTGGGGACCCGCGGAGGCGCGAAAGAATTTTGATAAATTCCACCGTGTGGGGAGAAAATTTTCTAGAGCCACCCCGTGACCCACCAACCCGCCAAATGGGATTTCACCCCTGCATGACACGTGTCCCCCTAGGGGAAAATTTGACCCAATAACTCCACCCACTCATATCTTGAGTTCTGTAAGGAGTTAGGAGGAATTCTTTATATCACCAGAAAGGTGAGAAAATTTCCTATCCAATGGGAATGGTTTAGGGAAATTTTGGAAGCATTAAGTTTGGGAAAAATCTAGTTGAAACTCTGAGGCTGCTAGAGAGCAGGCATGGGGGTAAATTACTCCCTGAACCTAACTAGAACATCTAACCCTAAAATTTGAACCTTGTGAACTTGATATTAGTTAATGAAGGAAACATATGTTTTGGTAAATTAGTGTTGTTTCAGAACCTACCAGTGGAAAACTGTTGTCTTGCAACCTGGTTGTGGACACTCCTAAACAAAAAAAAATTATCCCATAATTTTCTAGCTAACCCTAGGTTGTTTCTTGGGTCTCAAGTGGTTTGTTTAAATGGGCACTACAGTTTGGTATTAGAGTAGTGGTTCAAAGGCTTGGACCATTGGGCACACTAGAAAACTTGAGACATGAAAACTTAAACCTAGTACACTTGTAAATCTAGAAAACAACTTAGCAAGAATATGTATGTTTTAGTAAACATGGAAGTTGTATAAACTTAGCAAAATGAACTAACTCTCACTTTGGTCTATGCAGGAGGCTCAGACGGAGTGAGAGGAACCTTCATAGAGACTCAGACTCACCACCACCACCACCACCGGATCAGGGTGTGGCAGCCATTCTACCTCAGATTCTATAGACCCTTCAGGATGTCAATGCCACTCTACATGGAGGATTAGGAGGAGGACATGTAGCTAGTCATGATAGAGCCCCTTCTATTGAGGGTCAGGTATCTCCTTGACTCAGTGAGGAGCATAGAGGAGAGAACTCCCATATGGAGTCAGCCAAAGCAGAGTCACCACCTAGGAGACAGGGTGACAGAGTTCCAGAGCATAGAGAGAGGTCTCGGAGCCCTAGGCTTAGGGATGAGCATGCTGAGAGACCTAGAGGCCGACAGACCACAGTTGCGGATCACATCAGGGAGATCCTGAAGCTTCGGCCCTCACATTATTCAGGTGATACAAGTGGATTCTAGGCAGAGGTTGGGCTAGTGAGCTTGAGCAGTTTCTTCAAGCTTTGTCCTTGTTCTAGCAACACGAAAGCTCGTGTTGTGATCCATCTACTGAGGGATGGATCAGGAGTGTGGTGGAGGATAGAGGAGCAGAAGCTCCATGTAGATTCAAAGACAATGACCTGGGAGCTATTTGAGGAGAGATTCAGGAGTAGGTATCTATCACAGAGGTTCATATAGTAGAGGATTGATGAGTTTCATGACCTCCAACAGGCTTCTCTTTCAGTAGTGGAGTATGAGAGTAGATTTTTGGATCTACTCTAGTATGTAGGGTATATGTAGGATGAGCAGGTGCAGATTCACAAGTTCATCTGGGGCCTGAATTTGGATATTGGAGGTGCAGTGTAGATTCAATATCCACCTATAGACATTAGCAGAGGCCATCGAGAAGGCCTATATTGCAAAGGAGACTCAGGGTAAGACCCAGCAAGCTAGAGACCGAGTTTGGACCCGCATTCAACAGATGCAGGATGGTAGATCGAGAGGTTCAGTACCTCTTCCTCATGGTGGCTAGGGTACACCACAATCATCCTTTAGGCCATAGCAGTAGCAGTAGTAGAAGTCCCGCCCACATCATAGACCTCCACAGAGAGCTGATGCATAGAGAGTTCGGAGTATGGGGCCTCCTCCTAGGGGTCCCATCAGGACACAGGGTGGACCTAGAGCTCAATCAGCAGGAGCTCGATAGTAGAGGCCACAGTAGACCACAACTGGATCATCACAATCCACACCACAAGCTTCTATGGCACCTAATGGAGGTGCTACTCATTAGGGAGGATTGAGAGGATGTTTTAGATGTGGAGTTACTGGACATTTTTGGAGAAATTTCCCTCATAACCCTAACAAGGGTAAGGCACAAATTTCAGAACTGATTGTAGGTGACATGGGATGTAGCCACAGGATTTATGTAGTGGTTGAGAACTGCTAGGCAGAGCATCAGAGCACAATCATTGAGACCACAGGTAGCATTGGTGGTATTCCTACCTCTGTATTATTTGATTCTGGTTCTTCTGATTCTTTCATTGCACCATCTTTAGTAGAGCGATGCAGGCTAGTGGCAGTTAGGAAGGGTCATTATTGGGACGTTGAGATGGCTTCAGGAGCCAAGATCTCTATAGACTCCTTAGTTAAGGAGTGTGTAGTGGATTTGGGACCTTTCACCACTACCTTAGATCTTTGTATTCTTCCTTTGGGCTCATATGGAGTCATTTTAGGCATGGATTGGTTATCTACACACATGGCCAGGATGGATTGTTATCACAAGACTATAGCTTGTGTAGATGATTTGGGAGTTGAGTCGGTGATCTCGGGGGTCAGAAGACCCATTTCTATTCACACCATCTCAGCTATGCTGCTCAAGTGGTGTGTATGACGGGGTTGTCAGATGTATGTTGTTATGGTTAGTGACAGATCAGAGGATGGGTCTAGTGGACCATCGCTAGATGATCATCCCATCTTGAGAGAGTTTTCACATGGCACCTTGGGGTGGTAGTGGGGAGGGAGGACCCCTTTTTTTTCTTTGTGTTTTGGCCTTGGGAAAATTTTTACAAAATTCCCCGCAGCCCTGCATCATCGCCCCCACCTCAGGATTTTCTTCTTCCATAGGAGTGCGGACCCATGCGTCCCTTTCTTTCCTTTTGTCCTCCGTCGGCACAATTACACAAAATCCTCCCATTGCTTTGCCCTTCCCTCCCCCTCTCCCGCTTTGAACCAAGCCTCGACACGTGTCCACCGGGGACCCACGGGGGCATGGAAGAAAATGAGAAATTACACCATGTGGGGAGAAAATTTTCTAGAGCCGCCCCGTAACCTGCCAACCAGCCAAATGGGATTTCACCCCTGCATGACACATGTCCCCCTAGGGGAAAATTTGACCTAATAACTCCACCCGCTCATATCTTGAGTTCTGTAAGGAGTTAGGAGGACTTCTTTATATCACCAAAAAGGTGAGAAAATTTCCTATCCAATGGGAATGGTTTAGGGAAATTTTGAAAGTGTTAAGTTTGGGAAAAATCTATCTGAAACTCTGAGGCTGCTAGAGAGCATGCATGGGGGTAAATTACTCCTTGAACCTAACTAGAACATCTAACCCTAAAAGTTGAATCTTGTGAACTTGATATTAGTTAATGAAGGAAACATATGTTTTGGTAAATTGGTGTTGTTCCGGAACCTTCCAGTGGAAAATTGTTGTCTTGTAACCTGGTTGTGGACACTCCTAACCAAAAAAAATTATCCCATAATTTTCTATCTAACCCTAGGTTTTTTGTTGGGTCTCAAATGGTTTGTTTAAACGGGCACTACACAATGAACAAAACTAGTAGATAGAATAAACAATCCATCTTCTCATTCCAAGCCCAAGGGGCATGTTTGAGACCGTAGAGAGACCTTTAGAGTCTAAAAATAAGAGAATAATCCTAAAAAAATCCAAGAGATTGCTCTATATATATTTCCTCTTGTAAATATCCATGTAAGAAGGCACTCTTCACATCCATCTAGTATACGGGCCACCCTTGTGATGTAGAAATAACAAGTACGAGGCGTACATAATCCATCTTGGAAATGGGTGAAAAAATCTTAGAGTAATCAATACCTTCAACTTGTGAAAAACCCTTTGCAACAAGATGAGTCTTATACTTTTCAATGGACCCATCAGCTATGTATTTGTTTTGGTATGCCCGCTTAAACCTAACCATCTTTCTTCCTTTAGGAAGAGATACCAAATCCCAAGTATGATTCTTTATCAAAGAACAATACTCAGCTTCCATCGCATCATCCCACTCTTGTATCCCATGAGCTTTTAAAAAAGACTATGGCTCCTCATAAACTTCTTGACACAAAACTCCAGAACCTGTAGAATGTGCATGATGATGCCTAGTGGGTGGAAGATCTTGTATGAAAGGTACTACCTCAAAAACTGTAGTACAATCCCACTTATGCATAGTGATAAAATCAGTGGGAATAGGATCCTTAGATACATTTATAACCTCCCCATCAACCTCCTAAAAGAAAGGATCCATAAGATGATATGAAGGAGGAGGCATGGTAGAAGATGAAGAATAATGAGGAGTGAAGAACTCATAAAATTGAACATGTGTTTGAGAAATAACATCATGAGTATTAGGATCTAAAAGGTGATAAGCTCTCATGTTCTCACAATACCCTACCAAGATCAAGGATTTTCTATTCTTATCTAAGGATTTCCTTTTCTTCTTTGGCACAAAGGTCTAAGAATGGCTCCCAAAAACTCAAAAAAATGAGATGTCTTGCTTAGTGTTGTACCAAGCTTCCTCTAGAGTCAAATTCTCAAGTTTTTTATGTGGTGTTCAATTCTGAATGTAGATATCACAATTAATAGTTTCTACCTAGTAGATAGGAGGTAAATCTCTAGAATTCATCATACAGTTAGTCATTTCCTTCAAATTTCTATTCTTTTGTTTTGATAAGCCATTTTTTTTTGGAATATGAGGAACATAATGGTGGTGAATAATGCCTTGAGTTGCCAAAAATTTAGAAAACTCATTATTGAAGTGCTCCCCCCCTTTATCAGTGTGAAGGTAATTTATGAAACTAGAAGATTGTTTCTCAACCCAAGCCTTAAATACTTTCAATTATGGAAAAACATTAATTTTGTAATTGGGAAAATAAATCCAAGTAAGCATTGATAAATTATCAATAAAGGTAAGTGCATACTTAGCTCCATTGAAATAAGGGGTAGGAAAAACCATCAAGTCACTATGCACAAACTCAAGTGGTGAAGAAGCTCTCTTTGACAAATTATTAGGAAATGGATCTTGGTTTTGTTTCCCTAATGCATGGCCATGACAAATTCCCTCAAGACAAGACACTCTAGGAAGACCATCAACCATACCATGAGTGTTAAACTCCTTCAAATATCTATAATTGAGATGCCCAAATCTCTCGTGTCAAAGCTTACTCTCTGAATCTTCATGAGAAACCAATCTTATCCCTATAGAAGAAGTGTCATCAAAACCCTCAAAGTGATAAAGTCTAGAACTATGATCAACAATATCATGAGAAAAAAGTGAATAAGGCTCCAACAAAGTCCATACTTATGCCCCATGTGGTGTAAAATTCACTATTTTTCCTTGACCAAAATGACAAATTTGATATACAAAAAGAAAATTTGTAGTGATGCTAAGAACATATAGTGCATCTTGGATACTACCACCATCAAGTTGTATTTCACCTTTTCCTTTAACAGAAAGAAAGGAAAAATCTCCAACCTCAATTTTGGAAGTAGAACTCAAACCTAGAGAAATAAAATACAGCTTGGAAAAATTCATATGATTAGAAGCACCATAATCTACAACCCAACTGTCTGCAAGTGGTGATTGAGATGTCCCTACAACATTAAGTGCTTTTCCATGTTAATTAGAAGGAGGTGTAGTGGAGATAGAAATTTTTTGTTTCTTGAATTCATCCTATAAGGCTTGCATTCACTTATAACACATATGTTCTTCATGACCACTACCCCCACAAAAATAGCATGAAATTCTAGACTTATTCTTGGATTTAGAAGACTCTTGGGTTTAGAGTTGTTTTCTTTGGATTTAGGAGTATTTTGAGATAGAGAAGGGGTTATTTGGTTTTAGTTTTTAGTTGAATCCCTTGTCCTCTAAGATTAGATGCAACTAATGCCTTGTGAGAGGTGGAAGACTCAAGGTGATACAATTTGGATTCTTCCCTAGTAAGTCTTTCACAAAATGTTTCTAAGTTGGGCATTTTGAATGTGTCACCTAAGACATCCATGCTAGAGTAAAAGGTAGAATAAAAAAATTGGAATGGTCCTCTCAACTTGGATAGAATCAAGTAAACACACTCCTCATTTATCTTATCTCTTCCACTCCCCTTCATTAGAGCATTTCTTTGAATATTGATGAAACAGATAAGGGTAAATGGGCTAGGAGGAATACCTGTTAAGTTGGTTGAAGGTTGTTGTGCGTGTATGACTTCTTGATCCACAGCTGATCATGAGAGATTCCTTTTGGCTAGGAGGAACTACCTGAAATAGAAAACAAGACCACCAAATAGAAGTTAAACAATATATGCAGTGGACTGCCTAGCGTATGCTAGATCCAAGAAGTGTGATACTCCCTAGAAGGTTGTCAATCCACTGTTTAAAACAATTCAATGTTAACAATAAATGAAATCCTACTGTAGTTAAAATGATTTAGGTATCTCATTCGACTACAATAAGAAGATTTGTTCATAACAGGCTAGGCTATGATTAAATCGGAAGGTCAAGGTCTCTATCAGAGTACTGGTACTGGTCAGGGTCTGGTTCTGGGTTGTTTTGGGTATTTGGTGGAGATTTTAGGCTCTATTCTTGGTCTGAGGGTAAAACACAGAGACCGACATCAGTCTGGTATGACCAATGTCGGTTTAAGTGAACCAGTGACGGTTGTGGGTAACCAGTGTCGGTATGGTCGGGGTAGAGGAAACTTAATAAAATCTTGGTATGGTGATAGATCTAGGGCTAAATGGAAATGGAGAGGGAAATGGCAAGGTCTGTATAGGTCTTAGGTATGCTCAGGGGTATCTTTAAAAGTAGGATATGGGACAGTTTAATGGTGTGGGTGAAGGAATGATCAAGTTTTCATGAAGGTAAATGATGGGAGAATGGGAATGCAAGTAGAAACTGATAACAGAAGTAAAAGAGCCTACTAAAATGAAAGTAGATGAATGTTGGTTAATAAAACACTTACTGTTGTATGAGCTTGATGGCTGGATGGCAATGGTAGTTGATCAGATGGATGGAGTTTGATGTGGTGATGGTGCTTCCCTGGATGCTTCCGTGAATGCAAATGGCTCTGTGATTGCTTCTGATGTTGGTTGTGAATGCTCTGATGCATGTACGAATGCTGGTTCTGCTTGCATGTAGCTCTGGTTTCATCTCTTGCTCTCAGAAAATGTGCCAACCTTGAAATAAGGTTGTTTTGGGGAATAAATGGTAACCGACGATGGTTCCGAGTTGACCGGCAGTGGTTTAGGGTAACCGGTGTCGGTTAGGGTGGGATTTCCTAGGTTTACTAAAATGGGCAGATCCCCTTGATTTTCTTGGATCTCGTTCATTTTCTTCCATGGATTAGAATGGAAGCTTCCTTTCTAACGGGTGGGAATGTGGTTAGAGGGAATGTAGGCTTTGATTTTTAGGGTTTAGGTAGGTCTTAGTTAGTTATGGCAACATACTAAGAATAGGTCTTAGGGTGAGGTGGCTAGATGAGGTGTACAGGTGAGGTGGGCATTATCTCAATTAGGATATTTAAATAATATATATTATGAGATCATGAATTAATTTAATTAATTAATTAAATTAATATTAGAGTGGGGTGAAAGGGGCCATGGTTAGGTGAGTGTGTTCAAGTTGGTTATTTGTCGAGGGACCAAGGGGAGTGTGACCCAATTTTGGTGTCTACATTTTTCCCCTTTTTGTTGTGTAGCTTGTATTGGTAAGCGACGCTGACAAAAATAAGATGTGGTTGCCCCATGTGTGGGTGAAGGTGATCCCCCTCAAACCAGGAACTGATGAGGCAGAAGGAAGAATCAGTGAGTGGTTTGATAAAAGGTGAATGTGATGAAGAGGAAGGTGGGAAATGGGGGTAAAGGGGTAAAGGTCTAATTGGGTAATCCAGGTAATGGGTCAGGGTCAAAGGTAGTAACAGTCAAATGCACACACATGTATAAACTGTAGCATGGTACCAGGTTGAAGAGCATGCAAACTCTACATTGTCTAAGGTTGATAGGTTTATCCAAACAAGGTTGAGGTGATTCTGGTATCCAAGGTATAGGATATGGTCAGGAAACATGATGCAGGTCAGGTGCAGGAACGTTTAGGTATGTTTCGGTACACCAAAGGTTGGGTCAGGATAAACGGTCACAGCAAGAGGCAAGGTAAGGTCAGTATGTCAATCAACACGGGTAACAGTGCCACAAGGTATAGTGAGCACATGAGGTCACAGGTCACTAGCAATGTTCCAGGTCCAAGTAACTAGGTCACGACATGGGTAGGGCCGAGGTATGGGTAAAATAATGAGTCCCCAAATGAGGATGAGGTGAGGTAGTAAATGATGAGGTCAGGAGGATAAAGTGAAGTGTCCAAGTCAGGTGTGGGTGAGGTAAAAAGGATTCAGGTCATCAAATTAGGGGTAGGGGTAGGAAAAAGACTAAGTAGGATAACTGAAAATGGTTAGAAGGAACCGATGCTGGTCATAATGGACCGACCATGGTAAGTTAGGGCACAGGACCGATGTCGGTCAAGGTAAAACCGTCGCCGGTCAAGTCGGGTAGGTTATAAAAAGAAAAATTTCCATGTTTTTAAAATCATTTGTCATTTACTGAATTGGAGAAAATGACAGGTGAGAGAGAGAAAGGTTGAAAGCATCTGTGTGGAATAGAAAGCTGAGTTGGTGAGCAGTGTAGTGGGTGATTGGCAGTTGATAGGTGGGTCCATGAGATCAGATTGATCGATTCGGTTGGTTGGAGGTGAGTAGGTTGATTGGGTGATGGTAGAGGCAGGAGAGGGATCGGGTGGACCACCGGTGTAGTGGCCGATGTGCCACCATGGTGATGGCAGTGTGATGAGGTAAGAGTCAATCCCTTTCTTTGTTTTGTGAGTTAGATTGGTTTAGAGGTTGGGGTTTGGGAAAATGGGTTTTGGGGGGAAAATGGAATTTGAATTTTGGGAGGGAAAATCAGGTAAAATAGGAATGGGGAGGGAGGTGATTGGGTGAATGAGGGGTGGGGAAGGGTAAAGGGGGGATTTAGGTAGGATTGGGTGGGTAGAAGGGAGAGAAAGGAAGTTTTTAAGAAGAGAGGGGTTTGGGTGTCACGTTTTTTGTGGCGATAGTGACCGGTGTCAGTTGAGGATTAGCTGATGTTGGTGGTATTGAACCTAGTATCGGTCACGAAAAAGGTGACCGATGCCAGTTTATGGGGGACTGGGGTCGGTTAGAGATAACCGGTACCGGTCATGATTTGGGGAAAAAGGGGCCAAAAGTGCCCTAGGTTGGGTGGGTGAGGTAGGTAGGGGTAAGAGAAGATGTTGTGGGGAAAATCATAACATAGGTAAGGGGTAAAAATAGGTAAGGGTGAATGATAGTGGGTTAGGGTTGGGGTGGGTAGATAGAAGATGTGATACAAAGGTAAGGAGGTCTAGGGAAAGAGAGGTAGGGTGGTAAGTATAGGTGAGGTGTCGAGAGTGATTGTGGGTATGATTAAGGTGTAGTAATGTGATGTTTTGTTGGATGCAGGTGAGAGATCAGCTGAGGATGCGAGACAGGGTGCCACCCCTGCTCTTGATAGTTCATGGGGCTGCGATAGTCGAGGAGTGGAGGCATGTGGTAGATGTGGGCCTGAGTGGGGTCATGCACTACCGGCATGTAGTCCGGTAGCTGAGTTTGATGGTCACCCTCATCGATAGATGGGATTCCACAACCAACACATTCCACCTACCGATGGGGGAGATGACAGTCACCCTGGAGGATGTGTACAGGATCTTACAGTTACCTATATTGGGGATGCAGGTATACTTGATCTCCTCAGAGGCATCTAAGGAGTTGATGCTGACAGTATTTGGTGAGGGACTGGTGGAGATGACATTCCACAGTGCCAGCTTGAGTTATGGAGAGATGTACCTAGCCCGTCCAGAGGAGATGAGGCTAGTAGTGTTATTGATGGAGGCAGTCTACTGTTTTACACTGCCAGATGCAGAGGGTGGGAGATTCCCATGATCACTGATGGGGGTGCTGCATGATATGATGATGGACAGGACCTACTTTCCATGGGTGCCAACATTCCTGGTGTAGTTATATAGAGAGCTATGGGCATATGGGTGGCTCTGCAGGTTCAGCTTATGCTGCACATTTATTCTTCACTGTTGGGCCTACGAGCACATTGTGTGTGTTCATCTGATTGGTATGCCCGAGTGGATGCATTCAAGCTGGGTTTGGTGTGGGTAGGTTACAGGTGATGGGTGCCTGTGATTGGAGAGTGTCGATCAGACAGGGCTACTCATGATGTAGCATATTACAGGTGGTTATTGGAGGGATTTTCCGATGTGGACATTATTTGGAGACCGTATGTGGGTTATCCCTCATACAGATAGATGGCTGATGAGTTAGATGGCTTGCAGCTACTCAGATGGATTGAGGGGCATCGTGTAGTGGAGCACAAGATGATCCTAGTAGACAAGGTCAGATGATAGTTTGGGCTACCATAGGATATACCCCCACCCTTCCCACAGTACAGGAGAGATGATGTGGAGAGACCACTACCGCTACCACAGCTGACAGTACCTACAGGGTAGGAGGAGCAGGTGATAGACCAGTGGATTGATGATGTCAGGGTGACTGATAGGTATAGACAGTGGTGGGTGGCTCATTTATGAGTAGTACCACCTAGGCCGGGGCAGCCAGATTTAGCCACCATCACCATTTAGAGAGATGCCCTACAAGAGTAGGTGGAGACCCTGATTACACAGTTGGGGATGGTACAGGGGTAGTTGGCAGGTTCAGAGGTGGAGGTGGCCGCTTTGCATGCATAGGTGGCCAGTCTACAGGCCCAGATGGCCCAGGGTGGAGATGGTGATGATGATCAGGTGGCTGCCCTACAGGTGCAGGTTACAGGTTTACAGGGCCAGTTGGCCACTACATAGGCACAGATTGAGGCATTACAGGCCCAGATACAGGCACAGGGTGTGAGGCCGATGGCACCACCACAGGCACCAGGACAGGGTCCCAGTTCACAGGAAGGGGTGGGACAGGGTCCCACAGGACAGGCACAGGGGCAGAGGCCAATGGGGCCACCACAGATAGTACCCATATCTAGATTATGGGATGCCCTAGGTGAGGCTAGGTATTATCAGGACCAGTTGATGGTGGCAGGGATAGATTTTCTATCCTATGGAGAGTACAGGGCACAACAGGCCTCGAGTGAGAGGACCAGATCCCGCACCCACAGTGTGGAGAGCACAGGGGGCCATCGAGCCCTGAGACAGGATCAGGGTGAGGCCACTAGTTCACAGAGGCCAGCCCCAGGTGATGTACCAGTAGGGACCTGGCCATGACCCATGACGGGCGGTGAGATGTTATCAGGCCATCAGACAGGACCTGAGGGGGAGGAGGAGATGGGAGAGACAGATATGGAGGATATCTGGTAGGATGATGCCTGATGTATGTCCCTCCATTTTGATGTAGTTATTCATTTTTGATATATACCGGCCTGCGTGCCAAAGAGAGTGAGGATGTATATGAGAGTTTTTGTATTTTTCTCATATACCGGCCTGCGTGCTGAAGATGGTGAGGCTGTATATGAGATTTTTTTTTTGAGAGATGCAGGCTATATATGAGTTTTTTATTATTTGGTATCAGTGTATATTGTATGGATACATAGATTTATATGATGAGATGGATGATTTGGTGATGATGTATCTGTGTTGATAGAATTTTATTGTTATGCATAGATGGATGATGATAGGTGTGTTAGGCATGGTGGAGTCAGGTCATAGGCATGGATGGAGTCAGGTCATAGGCATGGATTGAGTCAGGTCATAGGCATGGATGGAGTCAGGTCCTAGGCATTTGAGGTTTAGGCATGGATGGAGTCAGGTCATAGGCATGGATTGAGTCAGGTTTTGGTTTAGGCATGGATTGAGTTTAGGTTGGTTTAGGATGGATTGAGTTGAAATTGGGTTGAGTTTGTAACTCATTAATTTGTGTAATTAATGATGATATGAGTCACATTGAGATGTTTTATAGTAACATGCATGATAATGGTAAAGAAATGGTAGACATAATGAATGTATGAATGATGATGATAAAGATGTGAAGCAATTGTTGTTTTGTTTGGTTTAATTTCCAATTATTGATATAAAAAGGAAACTAACTAGGGTAGAATGTGATTTAGGAAAAGGAAAGGGGAATTGGTTAGGGTAGAGAGTGGCTGAGCTAACCTCCAAGGGCCCCATGCCCTCGGAGTGCTGCCTACATAGTCCCAGTGAAAAGGGACCTCAGGCCGATGTAGTTCTCCCATAAGCTAGGGAAGAATGTGAGGAGGTATGAGAATGAGTTGGTAGGTTATAGGCATGATTGAGTCTAGGTCTTTTAGGTATGGGTGAATTGTGGGCACATTGGTATGGGTGATTTTGAGTTGATTGTGGCGAAAGAGGAAAATTACCCAAAGATAAGCATCGAGGATCTAGTCCTGTATAAGATGATCAATACGTAATGAAGAGGTTAAAAGATAAGAGGAGGCAAGAAAGCCACCTGATTGGTAAGGATCATAATGGGTGGGTCATACCTTAGATAGGCTTGATGAACGTAAGACCCTAAAGACATTGCATGATTGATTATTCTAAAGGTGAAGAGTAGTCACATGATCACCAAATGTCATGGTTCCAGTAGGTCCCTTGAGGTGGTAGGAAATGAAAGTGTGAATGGTGAGAGGGTGAAAAGTGGTTAGTTTATATGGTATTTGGTAGCATGCCTTTTGGCAAGAGATCCAAGATCACAATGAGCAAGTCCATGATGAAAAAGTGTTCTTGTTTTGACTTATATTTGAGATAGACTGATCGATGCGGGAAGTCTATATGGGATGAGGAAATTAACTCCTTGAGGTCTTCGTGAAGCTGATCGATGCGGGAAGCTTCAGATTCTCTTTTTTTTTTTAAAGCAGGCTTTACATAGCTGTCCTTCGAGGGAGCAGTCTATTTATAGCAGTGATGTAGAGAGAAAGATGTCCTTTTTGAGGGAGTCATCTTTTTATTGGAAGTTTGACTCAAGGAGTTGGATCCCATGTGAGGGATTTTAAGTCATGGACAAGACTAAGGTGAAGAATCAGATTCTTGTTCAGAAAGAGCAAGGTGAAATGACCATGGGATCTCATCTAAAAGCAGAAAAAAAGTATCCATGAGAATCATGCCATGTGCAGTGCCGTGGTACACATATTTAAGAGAAGATAAAAGAGTGATGGGTATGCACATGATTCTTGTTTAATCATTGGGGATGGCATAGTGAAAGGAGGGAAATGAAAAGCACTCAAGGGATGAGCATGAAAAGAGGAAGAAGGTGAGGTAGGACTGAAATTCAATAGTAGAATGGTCAAAGATGCAAGGCATTAAGGGGCTCAGGTTTGGGTTTACCATCTAGTGAAGATAAACGATAAGCACCTGATCCATAAGTATGAGTCACGATGTATGGTCCAAGCCAATTAGGAGAAAATTTTCCCCGTTTACTTTTTTCACTTTGGTTACATGTTGATTTTCTTTTAGGACTAGGTCACCGACTTGGAAGGTTCGTTCATGGACACGTTTTTCATAGGCACGTTTGATACATTTTTGGTAAACTTGAAGATGGTCAAGAGCATTAAGATGACATTCATCTAATAACTCAAGTTGTGCTAAATGGTCCTGGTGAAAGTCATCATCATTGAGCATGTCATGGAGAGAAATGTGAAGTGAGGGAATCTGGACTTTGAGAGGCAGAACAACCTCTGTACCGTAGACCAGAGAAAAAGGTGTGGCAGCAGTGGAAGTGTGAATACTAGTGCGGTATGCCCATAGGGTGAAAGGAATGTGCGTATGCCAGTCCTTCCCAGTATCGTTAACCACTTTCATGAGAATTTTGTTTAGGGTTTTATTAGTGGATTTGGCTTGGCCATTGGTTTGTGGGTAATATGGTGATGAGAAACTTAGTTGAATACCGAAGGTGTCGTAAAGTTTCTGCAAGGTTTTATTTTTGAATTGTTTTCTGTTATCAGTGATGAGGTGATGTGGGACACCAAAGTGACAAATGATGTGATGATTGATGAACTCACATATTTTCTTAGCTTTTGTGGAGATCAGAGGTATGGCTTCAACCCATTTGGTGTAATATTCGGTAGCAGTGATTATCCATTGATGTCGCTGGGAAGAATGGGGATTGATCTCTCTGACAAGATCCAAACCCCATTGAGAGAAGGGCCAAAGGTCACGGGTGACCTGTAAGGCATGACTGGGTGTATGATGAAGGTTGGCATGTTGTTGGCATTTTACACAAATGCTTAATGTAATCACAACAATCATGGTTAAGGGTTGGCCAGTAATAGCCTAGGTGAAGAATACGCTTAGTAACAACAAGGCCACTGAAGTGACCTCCACATATGCCATCATGAACTTCCTTAATGGTATAAGGAATTTCAGAACTCGTAAGGCATCGTAAGAGAATACCATTGAAGCCAAACTTATAGAGGAGGCCACCCATGATGATGTAATGAGAGACCCTTTTAAGAAAGGCACGTTGTCCATTACGAGTGAGGTCGGGAGGTAAGATGGAGAGGGAAAGATAGTCTGAGTATTGTTTATACCAAAGGTCACTCAGGTCAGGAGCAATGGTGATTCTGATAGAGTAAACTTCATGAGGTAAATAAGAGGGTGATTGGAGTCTTTGTATAGTGACAAATATTTTAGAATCGGCGGGTGAAGTGGGTATTTGAGAAGCCAAGCAGGCCATGGTATCTACAAATTTGTTGGTAGAATGGGGGATGGTTTGAAGGGCGTAATGGTCAAAGGTGGTCAAAAGTATGTCCACATGATGTTTATACTTTTGAAGTATCTCATTACAACACTGGTATATACCATTGACTTGGTTTATGACCAATTGAGAATCACCAAAGATGTTGATTGACTTAACATCTAAGGCATAGGCAGCTTGGAGACCCAATACGAGTGCTTGTATTCAACAATATTGTTTGTACAATCAAAATCAAGTTTGAAAGACAAAGGCATGGGTTCACCATCAAGTGGAATGAGGATAACACCAGCCCCACCCCCATGCTGACACTTGGAACCATCGAAGAAGAGTGTCATTTGGTAAGTGGGTTCATCCAAGGAAAGGGTAGCAATAGACTCATCTGGAAAGTCAAAGTTAGAGGGTTGGTCCCCAGAAATAGGTGCGTCAGCCAATTGGTCAGTGATAGCTTGGCCCTTGATGGACTTTTGATGGATGAATTCGAGGTCGAGGTCAGCCAGAAGCATAAGCCAGCATGCAGCTCATTGATTTTGGTAAGGTTTGGCATACATGAAGTGTAAGGGGTCGGTGTTGGTCACAACATAGGTTTTGTGGTTAAGTAGGTAATGGTGGAGTTTGGTGGCAACAAAAACTAAGGCTAAGCAAATTTTTTCGGCATGGGTGTATTAGGTATCGTAGTCCAAAAGAGTATGGCTTATGTAATAAACCACCTACTCCCTATGTTGTTCATCACGATGAGTGAGCATGGCCCCCAAGGAGTGATCGGTAGCTGAGATGTATAGGTAGAAGGGTTGATCATCTTTAGGTGGAATGAGTACGGGTGGTTGGAGAAGGTATTGTTTTAAGGCTTCAAAATATTTATGGTAGTCATCATCCCATTTAAAGGAGACATCCTTTTTGAGAAGATGATGAAATGGTTGACACCGATCAGACAGTTGTGAAATGAAACGGTGAATAGACTGCAACTTACCTTGTAGGCTATGGAGCTGCCACAGATTAGTGGGTGGAGGCATTTCAAGAATGGCCTTGACTTTAGCAGGGTCAACCTCTATACCACGTAAGGAGATGATAAATCCTAGGAGCTTTCCTGAGAGAACCGTGAAGACACATTTCTTGGGCTGAAGGTGAACACAATACTTAATGAGGTGGTCAAAGATGGTTTTTAGGATGGTGAGGTGCTCAGAGTGGCATTTAGATTTGGCAAGGAGATCATCTACGTAATCTTCCAATATATGGTGCATGATGTCATGGAAGATGTAAGTCATAGCCCGCTGATATGTGGCACCAGCATTTTTAAGGCCAAAAGGCATGACTCGATAGCAGAAGGTCCCCCAAGGGGTGATGAATGTGGTTTTGTGTTGATCCTCTAGGGCAAGCAAGATTTGGTTATAACCCGAGAAACCATCCATGAGTGATAGCATCTCGTGACCAGTGGTAAGGTCAACCAGTTGGTCAATACTGGGTAGAGGAAAGTCATCTTTCAGGAAAGCTAGGTTGAGGTCATGGAAATCTATGCAAATGCAGAGTCCCCCTATCACCTTAGTGATAGGGACAATGTTAGAAATCCATCGAGGATAATCAATGGGTAAGATGAAGGAAATGGAAAGAAGGCATTGAAGTTCTTCTTTGACCAGAAGAGCAATGCGAGGGTGCATTTTCCTCAGCTTTTGTTTTATGGGTTTGGCATCGGGAATGGTTATGATATTGTGGACCACTATGGTGGGGTCAATACCGGGCATGTCTATGTAAGACCAAGCAAAAGCATGGTTATGATCTTTGAGAAAAGAAGTGATGGCTTCCTGTTCAGTAGTATCTAAAGATTGGCCAATCTTTAGAATGTGTGGGTCATCCTGAGTATGGATGTTGATTTCGATAGTCGATTCATTCAACATGGTTTGTGTCTCAGATGGTAATGACTGATGAATATATGAGTCTTCTACACCAAGGTAGGTGAGTATAGATTCATCATCCTGACATTGAATGACATTAATAGAAGGTGTATCATCATCGATCATTTCAGGATACAGGAAGGGAAGAGAAAAGGGAGCCTCGCCCTCATGTTGATAAGTCAAAGGCCCCAAGGAAATGGTGTTTATGAAAAAAAAATTTAGGAGGAATGGATTCTGGATCCATTGACTCTATCGGTGAAGGTGGTGAAGAAGGTGGAGCGGGTGAAGAAGGTGGAGAAGGGCTGATGTCCTCAATGAGTTCAATGCGGGCCTTCTTGGTAGGTGGTTCAGCAAAGCTGATACCACTACGGTCATTATGTTTGTGGGTAGTACATGGAATAATAGTATGATGGCCTTGCTCGTAAAATCCAAAACCAAAACCCTTCCATGCACATCGTGTAGGAAGGTGTGGGAAAAATGGTGATTGGTGAGTGACTGGAGGTCAACAGAAAATGGGTGGGTTTGTGATGGTGGTTCAGGTGTATAAGTGGTAGTATCAAGTCCCCCATAGGTGAGATTGGTGTGAAGGTGGGGAGGACCATAAAGGAGACACTCTCCTATGCGGTGATCATAATGAGGGTGTTGGTGAAGACTTCCATACTCTTGTGGAGTAAGGAATGTGTTGACACTATATAGGTGATACTCCCCTAGAGTGAGGCATTGAAAAATGCCTTCTAAGGGATCGGTGGTCGATATGTGGGTAGCTGGGATAGATGATGTGTTAGAGGTTGGATCGGAGGTGGAGCTAACGGATTGGGAGGCTGATGGGTTGACGATGGAAGTTATGGTAGTAGTAGGGATGGAGGAGTTAGGTGAGGTTGACGTAGCGGTGGCATTAGTGGGTAGAGGTGTAGGTGAAGAGGAAGTGGTCATGGAGGTAGACACTTTAATGGGTATAAGCATGTCATTGGGTTGGTAAAGCATGTTGTAGGTTTTGAAAGGTGATGGGTCAGCCAGAATGGTATAGGTGTGTCCTTCATGCTCAAACTTCACACAATGATGCAAAGTGGAAGGAACACAACCCATAACACGAATCCAGGGTCTACCAAGCAACAGGTTATATTGAAATTCCCCCTCCAAGATGTAAAATAACTCTAGAATAGTGTGGGGGCCCATGTGAACATGGAGGATGATGGTGCCAAGTGTAGAGGTGATAGCATCATTAAATGAATGCAACATGATAGGATGTTTATGTATATAATTGTCAGGTATGTGCATTTGGTAGAATGCATGGGAGGAGATGATGTTAATGCTAGCACCCCCATCGATCATAACACGTCATACACATATATCATCGATGTGGACAGAGATGAAAAGGGCTAGATCTAGGTCATCGGTTTGGTGCGGTGTGATCTCTTCATCTGAGAAGCTGAGGGTGGCTACTTGGTGAGTAGGTAGAGGTGTAGAAGAAGGTGGTAATTTGGTGAGAGAGGATACATGATGGGGTGTAATAATGGAGGCTACAGGTGTAGGGTCATTGGGTAAAACCTCAATAGACTGAAGGACCTCCATGAGAGCTTGACGATGGGATTTAGAGGTTTGGATGAGGTCATAGAGGGAAATTTGAGGGAGGATTGGTGTAATTGTTTGAGCATGGTGCGATGTGTAACCCCATTAGAAATAGGATATGTGGGGCCACGGATAGTGACTTTAGGTGTGGGTGCAGATGGTATGTTGGGTATAGGGTTGGTTGGTGGGTTGGTTGCCTTTTCCTTTCCTTTATCCTTCTATGCATGGGTAGCAATGTGGATCATGTTGATTTGAGGTGGGGAGGTAGGTGAAGTAGGTGAGCCATGAAAGGTATAATGACAGGAAGGGAAAAAGCCCAAGTGGTGGGAAGGAACCTTGTGAGATGAGTTGGGCACACTGACATTTGGGTGGAGGTTTGGCGAGTTCTCTGATACCAACCATGTTAATTTCAAATCTTAGGGTGGCTCTAAGAGTTGTGGGGGTGGAGGTCTTGGTCGCTGAGTAGGAAATGAAGGAAGAACTATGGAAACTGGTGCTGGAAAAATGGGGTCCTCATCGAGAAGGTCATCATCGTCAAAGTTTTCTTCAGGAGGACACAACTAGATAAGAATGGTTTTCAAAGCCTTACAGTTCTCTACATCATGTCCTGGCACATGATGGTAGGCACAAATTTTGGTTTCGTCAAACCCCTTTGGTTTGGGTTTGAGTGGGTCATAAGGTCTAAGAGGTGGTAATGTGATGACAAAAGTTTCAAGGAGGTTGGTTAGGATTTTGGCATAGGATCCCGCTAGTGGATCACAATGGGAAGTGAATGTGGGTTTGGGTGCAGGTGCGGCTGATTGTATAGGAAGGGTCTTTGCAAGAGGGGGAGTGGGTTGAGCTATGGTTTTAGGTGTTGGTGTGGTCTTAGGTGTTGGTCGTGTTTTCTTGGGTAGGGGCATGGTAGATGAACTGGAAATAGAGTGTGTGGTTGGTTTGACTACCTTATTGGAGGGTAGTGGATTTTTGTCTTTAGGTTGCACCTTCTTGGGTAAAGGTGATATGGGTGCATGAGATCTAGAGGGAAAAGTGGATGGTGGAAGAGGGTGAGTTACCCACGGGGATAACTGAGGTGCTGTGAAGGTAGATGGCATGGGTCGTGCAGGAGGTGTGAGGGAAAGAGACTGAAGTGTCATGGGTAGTGAAGAAGTTATCAATGGTATTGGAGGTATGGGTGGTAAAAATGTTGTAGGTGTGGGTGGAAGTTGTGTTGGTGCTTTGGGTATATTAGAGGTCTGCAGGGGGGAATGGGCTGCTGCATTTTTAGTTCATTGGCGAGTGGAGGTTTCTTAACCAGACTAGAAGGGTGAGGTCCTAAGACGGATGGAAGGGGTGAAGGTGATGAAGTTGTGATCGGTGAGGCTGGAGTATGAGATCTAGGGGATTGATTCTTCTGTTTGGGGGGCAGAATAAGTTTGGTGTTAGTTTTGGAGGATGTAGCTAAATCTAATTTAATGGGTGGGTGAGTAAGGCTGGCCTTTGGGATGACCCCTAAGGTAGTAATAGGTTTAGGCAAGGAAGATGATGTAGGTGTAGGTTTGGATGTAGAAGCATGTTGAGTTATGGGTAGAGGTGTGAGTTGAGCCATGAGTGGTATCGTGGGAGAATTTTTGATAGTTGTGGTTGTGTTTGGTTCAATCGGCTGAAATATTTTTGGATAGATAGTGGAAGTGTCAGCGAGTGACATTCTGCATTTGTGTTGAGACAGGAAGTAGAAGACGCCCCCAAAGTAAGGCTCTATCCACATAATCTAGGTGGTTGGCTAAGCATGAGAATGACACTGTAGTGGGTGAGGTTGATGTGGATCTAATGGTGATTCCCGTAAAATGTGTCTTAGAAATGGGGAATTCGCTAGCTTCAGCCTCTGTGGGTAAGAGAGCCAAAGTAAGTCCACAGGATCTTGGGTGGCTGATGGAGAATGGTCACCTAGAGGTAACGACATTTCTACTAGATCTTTGATAGGTGGAGGAGATGATGGGTGCTCCTCTATGGGTGGAGGAGATGAACAAGCATCTCCCATGGGTTGGAGAGGTACTGCTAGTGACAACTCTCTAGGTGGAGAAGCCAAAGGTGAAGTGGTCTCGATGTTAACAGAAGGCTCCTTCACAGGTGAGGGAGGAGATGAAGGGTGTTCCTCTATGGGTGGAGGAATAGGTGAAGTGGGTTCATGTGTAGGTGGAGGACTTCGGGCTAGGATTTCCTCTATGGAAGGAATATGAGGTAATTGGGAAGCAACTGGTGCGTCACTGAAAATAGCATGGACCTCGCGGGTATGGCTATCATTAGTTGAGGTCTCTCCAGTTTGATCAGAAGAAGGGGCATGATTAGGAAATGGTTTCTTGAAGATGTGTAGGTTTTGATTGGCAGGTGCATTAGGATTATCCAAGGTTAACTCACCATTCTCGAGCATTTCCTGGACAATGTTCTTGAAAGTGATGCAATTACCGTCACTATGACCTTTTACCCGATGATAGTTGCAGAAGTCATGCTCTTTGTACCATGCGGGTGTGGGGCGAGCAGGATCAAAACCAGTGTGTGGTTTTATGGGAGGAAGGGTGATGGCCCCAACTTTAATGAGCTTTTCTAAGACAGAAGAATAAGGCTCCCCAATTGGGGTGTATTTCCATTGTTCTCGTCTGAATTGAAAGGTCTAGACAGGAGAAAGATTAGATGAGGGGTTAGCCTGATTTGATGGATGAGCTGGGCCGGCCTTGAGTACCACTGCGTTAGTGGTTCCCTTGGCTTTTGAATAATTATTCTGTGGTTTCAAAGAAGAAGAGGTATCATTTGACTTAAATGTCGAGTTCTTATTGTGTAGTTGAATTTTCTTTTCTTCGATGGCCTGAATCTCTAGCTTTCATGCCATGGTGAATGCCTCATCGAAGGTTTGGAAAGTCTGGACCTGCAGGGTTGGTGAGATATGTCTAGCACAAGCCTGAGTGAAGAGCTCTATGAGTTTGGTTTGTGGTAATTGGAATGTGAGTTGATTGATCAGGCTACGCCAATGAGTGAAAAAATCTGTGATAGACTCGTCGTCATATTGACGCGTAGAGTAGAGGTCAGTCATGGTAACCTTCTTAACAACATTGATGGAGAAGTGATCCAAGAAGGCTTGGGCTACCTGATTAAATGAGAAGATAGAATGTCTAGGTAACCCACTATACCAATCTAATGTGGGCCTGGTCAGAGACATGGGAAAGGTCCTCAGAAGCAAAGCATCATCATGGGCAATCAGATAACACCCATGTTTGAAAGATTACAATGTTGTTGTGGGTCCTCTTTGCTATTGAAGTGGTTAAATTTAGGCATTTCCCAATGTATGGGATATGGATGAATAGGAATGGATGGGTGGATGGGCTCATTACAAATCTCATCGTAGGTGAGAGAGTTGTGTGTGCCAGAAACTGATGCCTCCAGTGTCTGCATCTTGTCCATCATTAACTTGATTAGGTCATTGGTAGGTGGTGATGGATGGGTACCTCCTGTAGCGTAAGAAGGTTGGTGTTGGACATATGATGGAGGTGGCATTCCAGTATATGGTGATGCCGTATAGGTAGATTGAGAAGGAGGGAGTGAGATAGGGGGTACGTACCCAGAATGAATGATAGATGAAATGGGAGGCTGCTGATAGTACGTATATGGAGGTGGAAGGGTCGAGGTGACTCTAGTAGCAATGGGGGCTAAGGACTGTGGAATAGAAAGGAAAATGTTTTGAAAAGGGGTAGTGGTCATCGACACCGGGGGTGGTTGTGTAGCTATGGGTATATGTGAGACAATAGGCACGGATGAGGTTATGTTCTGGGTGGTGGTGAAGGTATAGTGGATGTTGCGGGTGCAATAGATGTGGCAGATGTGGTGGTCATAGCAGGTATAGGGCCTAGCTATGAAACGACTGGGGCAAGGTAGGTGTGGGTAGCGTGGAGCTAGAAGGGGCTGACGTAGAAGTAGGAATGAGTGTCGGGGGGATAGATACGGGCATGCCATATATCAACTGACCTGAGGCATCTTGAGTGGATGAGTGGGAAAGATAGAACTGTAAGGTGACAGGGTTCTGGTCAAGGAGTCATGTGAACTCCTCATCCCCTGTGGTGATAGTGATAGGTTGGGTAGGATCCATGGGTGATAAAATAGAAGGTGGTGAAGGACTAGGTGGGAGTGGTTGACAACTAGCATGGAATATGAGGGTGTTTTCTTGGCTACGTGTCAGCACCATGTGAACAAGTACTGATGTGGTAGGACTACTTTCTGTAAATGACACAAAAATACAACAAAGATAGGAAAAATAGGTGGTGGTAGGTGGATTAGGTACAAAATGTCAGCTGGAAATTTGAACAGGCTAACCGATGCTGGTTAGGGTAAACTGATGTTGGTCACAGGTAACCGCGGTCGGTCACTGTGAAAAATGGACAGTTTGTCAAAACAAGGCAAAAGGCCAATAATCTACCAGGTAGATAAGCTACTGATGAATTTTATCAAGACAGAGAAGATGATGAGAGTTACAGAGACTCTGAACAACAAAGAAAGTGAAGCAGGTGTCCTTTTGGGTAGGTTAACCAAAAGAACAGTAAACTGACGTTGGTTGGGTAAAACCGATGATGGTCAGAGGGTAACTGATGATGGTCGCTGGACCGACACCGGTTACTGTGAAATTGAAACAGAGATGAAGAAAAGGTGGTTGTGAGTTAAAATCAAATGTGGAATCAAACCCAAAATTCTGAGAATGATGAAAATAGGGTCCAGGCACACTCAGATGAAGCTGGAATACACCAACTATGATGAGGAGCGTGCAAGGAGAAATAAAAAGATGAAGAACGTGTCCTCTCACCTCAAAACACAAGCCAAGCAGAAACACTAAGAAAAATACGATCCTAAGAGTGCTTTTTCTATTATGTTTGTTCAGCTTATGCTATTAAGGACTGACTCATGAACTTTAGAATAGATTTTTTGGTGAGGAAGGCTTCCTACAAAGAAGGAGATCTACAAGGAGAGGTTTCAGGTATGTTATGGTGGGGGGGGGCCATCTTCTGAGATATGACTCGACAGAAGTAACGAGTTGGGGAGTACCTTCCAATCCTCTTGATCAGTGTGATCACCTGACAGGTGTTCCCAGGAAAGATGTTGTTTAAGAATGTGTATATTTTTCAATTTGTGATGTTTGGTAAGACTCAGAGAGAGAAGAGAGAGAAAAATGTGCTTTCTACGATTCATTTGTCAACCATCAGCTGGGCATGACTTCCAGCATATAGGTTTCCCTCATTTAATGTGAGCTAATGCAGAAAAGTAGAATGAAATGCAGTTGATTTTAAGCCCAAATCGAAATATTGAATTTGATGACACAAAAGATGAACAGGAGAAGGGATGCTCTTTCACTAATGTGATACTAATGAAAGAAAAGAAAATTCTTTTTATAGCACCAAAACACGGTTGCTTTGAGACAAATAGAAAGAAGAGAATATTCCAGGGGAGAAATTTTAGTGTGAGAACCTTTCAGAAAGGAAACAAACATGCAACTTTTCACCTAGGAATGAAGAAATGCAAGGAACCCCGAATGGGTCCCACCGGGCGTGCCAAAATGTTTCACCTGATTCTTAGAGTGTTTCTTTGAATATTGATGAAATAGATAAGGGTAAATGGGCTAGGAGGAATACCTGTTAAAATTTGGTTGTAGGTTGTTTCGCGTGTATGACTTCTTGATCCACAGCTGATCGTGAGAGCTTCCTTTTGGCTAGGAGGAACTACCTGAAATAGAAAACAAGACCACCAAATAGAATTTAAATAGTATATGCAATGGACTTCCTAATGTATGCTAGTTTCGAGAAGTGTGATACTCCCTAGAAGGCTGTCAATCCACTATTTAAAACAATTCAATGTTAACAATAAATGAAATCCTACTGTAGTTAAAATGATTTAGGTATCTCATTCGACTACAATAAGTAAATTTGTTCACAACAGGCTAGGCTATGATTAAATCTGAAGGTCAAGGTCTCTGTCAGAGTACTGGTACTGGTCAGGGTCTGGTTCTGGGTTGTTTTGGGTATTTGGTGGAGATTTTAGGCTTTGTTCTTGGTCTGAGGGTAAAAACAGAGAGACCTGGTATGACCGATGTCGGTTTAAGTGAACCGGTGATGGTTGTGGGTAACCGGCGTCGGTATGGTTGGGGTAGAGGAAACTTAATAAAATCTTGGTGTGGTGATAGATCTGAGGCTAAATGGAAATGGAGAGGGAAATGGCAAGGTCTGTGTAGGTCTTAGGTGTGCTCAAGGGTATTTATCAGTAGGGTATGGGTAGTTTAATGGTGTGGGTGAAGGAATGATCAAGTTTTTATGAAGGAAAATGATGGGTGAATGGGAATGCAAGTAGAAACTGATAACAGAAGTAAAAGAGTCTACTAAAATGACAGTAGATGAATGTTGGTTAACAAGATACTTACTATTGTATGAGCTTGATGGCTGGATGGAAATGGCAGGTGATCAAATGGAAGGAATTTGGTGTGGTGATGGTGCTTCCTAGGATGCTCCCCCGTGAATGCAAATGGCTCTGTGATTACTTCTGATGCTAGTTGTAGATGCTCTGATGCATGTACGAATATTGGTTCTACATGCATGTAACTCTGGTTTCGTCTCTTGCTCTCAAAAATGTGCCAACCTCGAATTAAGGTTGTTTTGGGGAATAAATGGTAACCGACGATGGTTCCGGGTTAACCGGTGGCAATTTAGGGTAACTGGCGTCGGTTAGGGTGGGATTTCCTAGGTTTTCTAAAATGGGCAGATCCCCTTGATTTTCTTGGATCTCGTTCATTTTCTTCCATGGATTAGAATGGAAGCTTCCTTTCTAATGGGTGGGAATGTGGTTAGAGGGAATGTAGGCTTTGATTTTTAGGGTTTAGGTAGGTCTTAGTTAGTTATGGCAACATACTAAGAATAGGTCTTAGGGTGAGGTGGCTAGATGAGGTGTATAGGTGAGGTGGTGGTGTGGGCATTATCCAATTAGGATATTTAAATAATAGATATTATGAGATCATGAATTAATTTAATTAATTGATTAAATTAATATTAGAGTGGGGTGAAAGGGGCCATGGTTAGGTGAGTGTGTTTGAGTTGGTTATTTGTCGAGGGACCAAGGGGAGTGTGACCCAATTTTGGGAAAACAGCTTTGATCTTGGTAAAACATTAATATGGGACAAATTGTTCAAATTTGAGACGGCCAATTAAAGTTGATGGTTTCATATGCTCCATTTTTAATAAATTTTGCTTTTCCCTTTTTTTGAAACAAGAGAACATTTTTTATTTTTAAAAGAAGGGAAGAACTCCACTTGCATGAAGTTCCTATCAAGTACCCTTTTTATCAAATTGCATATGTTTCACCTAGACCTCTTAGAATTATCTCATATTATAAGTGGAACATTGGTGCATATCTGAATAGTTAAAGCCCATAATCCTAGGAAGGGGTTACCTGCTTAATCCAAAGTTTCCATTATTTGTTTCCATGTGTGGTAATTATGTGTTTTAATCACAGAATGGGTTAGTATGATCTAATGCAGAAGTAGACGTCTTTCATGAATCACCAAAATAAATGCTGAACCAAGCAATGCTATCTAAGTTTTCCAAAACAATCCAATAAGAGTGCCCCCCCCCCCCATATTTTGGCACTTTATTGAGTGTGTTACAATTATAACTTTATGAGTTATAGTTTTATCTCAAAATAAATTTTTGACACTGAGAAAGATCACTAAAAAGAGTTAACTTTTTCAAATCCCAACACTCAAATCCTAGTTGCTTGACCTCAATAGATGTAAGATTTACAAATTTAATCGCTATTTATGGGTTTAGCATGCTCACTAAATTTGAGAAAATAATTTGATCGGCTTCTCTTCAGGACACAAATGGGAAATGCTTTTACGGGATGGAGTTCCCAACGGGTTAACCTATTAGTGAAATCACAAGCTTTCAGAAAGCATTGTCATTACAACCTTATCAAGGGCTAAAGATTTTAATGGGCAGAGTGAATGGAAAATGTGTACAAACAAAACTTATAAATAATGTCAATAGCTCAACATCTCCTTCTCTTATACCATAAAAGGAATTCTATAACCAGCTATCATACCAAGCCAAGAAGTCAATGCTAATCAAACAACACGATCAATAAGATGAAAGCAACTTCGAAAGAATGTTTTAAATGACCTTTGCAAACATGTGCCGACATTATCATATATTATTATGGAATTCAATTAAATACAATGATAATGGATTTCTTATATGCAAGGAATAACAATCTAACAACCATTGTCAAGTTTGTATATAAGATTTCATGAATCTCTGGAGGAAGACACTAGTAAAGTCCATAGATTATTGGGGAACTAGTCTTGCAACGATCTAGTAAATACCATGGATCAAGCCAAAAACAATTTGTCACCTAACAAATAGATAATTCTCGTTAATATCTAAATCGAAGATAACAATAAATATGCACACACATAAGTTGTGAGGAAACTACTATAACTTGTAAATAAAGTACCTAGGTGAACATGAGCTAAGGTAAATACCTACTTTAACAGCTTCTTATTGTGGGAAAAGGACAATTTGTTTGTAACTATCCAACACTTGCCAACTACTCACATTATTAGGAACTGTAGGTCGAACCACGCAGGTTATTTACATATTTTTTGCTTTCTTTTGTTGATATCAACAGGTAGGGTCATATTGCGAGCCAACCGTAGTAAGCTTATTCAGCATCTTGATTTTGATTTCTAGGAATAACATGAATCCTGAAAGCCTCAAAATCTTCAATCAGATCTCAAATCCAATTCTTGTATGATCTTAAAATATCATTTTTGGATTCATTGTGTGATGTCACTTAATGAATAACCAACTCACTATATCTAAAAACAGTCAAGGATTTGATTCCCTTCTTTTGAGATGGCTGAATTCCTTGCATAAGGTCCTCGTATTTAGTGATGTTGTTAGTGTAACTAAATTACAACCGGAAATATTAGTACTTATCTCCTTTTGGAGAAATTAGCATGACACCAGCACCAGATACATTCTTACTCCTCGAGCCATCGAAGAAAAATTTCCACAGTCTTTCAGAACTACTTTGTGCTTTGACAAGTTGTGGTATGATCATACCTTCTTCATGAATGCAGTATATACCCAATCTCGTCTCTTCCAAAATAATAAAACCAACTTCTTCCTCTGGCAATACATCAGCATAGGGATTATATAGATGATATCCACTCACTTCATCTAGCACAGTATTGGGGAATTCTTCCAAAAGAGTGGTCGGTTCATGATTAGCATCTTCTTCTTCTAGATCACAGATGGTATAATTCTCATTTCTAGGAATAGCAACGTAGGGTTCCACATGATTATGGAAGATTGGTTCCACCCTTATAGTCACTTTATTTCCATATCGATTCCTAAGAATCATATGTGACCAATCAGCTAATAGATAACCACCCATCTTGGCAGTAAAATCTCATGATAGGAAAATAGAAAAGAGAAGAGGAAGATTGATGACCAATATGTCTTGAGTAAATGACAAGCTAAGGGATGCATGGATGGTAAGATGAAGTCCTTTGATAATTCTAATGGTTTGAATGGAGGTGTCATCCAGTTGAAAAACTCCCTAGCAACTTATGTATATTGTATTCCTTTACATACAATTTTATGATAAGATTGACTACCACTAGAAGATCATTAATTTGTACCATGATCACCAATGATACTGGAAATATAGAATGGTGGTGGTATGAACCTTAGGAATAATTTTCCCTTCTAGTTGACAAAGTTTTGTAGTATTTGTAACCCTCGACATCCTGATGATCTGTCAGTTATACCAATATTTTCAGAGCCTGTTTGTAACAAGCTTTTCTTTAAGAAGGAATTGAGAGTGTGTCCCACATGGTAAATTCAGAGGTTTTCTTCTTCATTTGTTCTACAATACTAAAGGAAATTAATCTTACTTTGCTGACATTTATTTGGGCAGTAGAATACTCTTTTGGAAAGTGCTTATTGGGTACCATGATTCCTAAAGAACCCTATTTCCTTGCATCTTAGCTAGCATGCATTTCTCGTAGTTTATTTCCAGCATCTTTATCAATTACCACTTGTGGCCGAGGCTGTGAAGTGGATGCTTGATCAGATTTGCAAGGTTGAGATTCCATTTTTCTCTTTTTAGAACGAGTGTTTTCCGCCACTGATGAAGAATCTGTATTCAACCCGCAAAAATATTTTTCTTTCCAATTTAGCAAAGTGGTTTCTTCAGGTTCATATGGTTGATATGTTATTGCCTGTGTAGATGAATTTTTTGTTGGCTCTGGAGGGGAAGATACACTTTGAACCATAAGGGCCTAGCTAAGAACTCCATTGGGGAAAATATTTTTATTGTGAGGCTAAGAACAAAGATAACACCATTTTTATTCTTGAGCTAGATTATTTTGGACAAATATTATGGCTCTAGATGAGCTAGCAGCAAAAGGGTTCCAAAAGTTCAAAGGCCTAAAATTCATAGCTTGACTTGCAATTTGATTTTGAGGTTGATTTTTCCCTTGTAAAGGAGGATAGTTAGCCTAATACTACTTACTTTGTGTCTAGTATGGATGGTCATATTGAAATTGTTGTCTCTTGAGTGCAATAAGCTTGTTCCCAAAAGTTTATTGCAGTGACTTGACTTCAAATAGATCATTTTAAGGGGCATGGGTAGACTGCACTGGTTATTTGGAAGCTGTTGGAATAGGATAAATGGTAGGCTGTATGTTTTTAAGATCTAGAGAAAGGCATTCAGGTTGTAGATATCTTTCTAACCAAATCAAGGAATTCTCTCACTTATGGAAACTTTGTATGTACATCATGTATTGTAGTCCCTCCATGGATCATGATCATAAATTTGCTAAATGCTATTCAAGGATCACATATAATACAAGAATGCATTATTTAGAGAAGGTTTTATGAGTGTCGAAATCCTATTCCAAGTCCTATGGAATCAGAATTTTAAATCACTCATGTATTCTTGGGGAGCTCTCTTCATGGTAGTGAGTTGTTCCAAGAGTGACAAGTGATCACTCTTTTCTTAAAACTATTTACAGAGCTTTTCTCCTAACTCGTCCCAAGTGGTTATAATACCAGCACCTGACCCTCGAAACCAATAAAGTGTTTTTCCCTTGAAATAAGTAGCAAGGATCCTAAACGCAATATTGTCCTCCGTGATATTATGTCCTCACAAATTTTGGCTACATCAATAATATGTTCCACTGGAGTAATGAGTTTCCCCTATGGAAGGGTAAAAATTTTGTTTGTCGTACACCAGGTATAGGATCACTTGAGCCAAAAAAAGAGGATTTCTTGCATTAAAAGGGGGAAAAACTTGGTTCCTTTCTATAGCAACAAGAGGTTGATTGTTCCATGGTGGAGGAAACCTTCCGTAAGGAGGATTTGAATTACCCCTACGAGGTGAATGTCTACAACTGGTGATGTTGAAATACCTCTTCTCTTTCTCCATGGAGGAGACAAGGATAGTTCACTATGCTAATAATTTCCTTACTTTGAAGAATCTCTTGTCTGAATTTTTCTCATAAGTTAACGCACTAAGATTTTAAATCCAGAGATATATAGTCATCAGGTACTTTAATTTGTGCAAGTGATAAGAGAATTACCAACTCTTGTCCCACTAGGCATGACAAAAACTATTATCGTCAAATCACTGCACCCTCTAAATGGCCAGAATGTGAAAAATACATTTGGGATGATTGGGTAACATGGGATCACCTCTCAAGTTGTGGGACTTAGTCTCAATGTGAACCTCCGAAGATTTCCGGCTTCCTCTTCCTAAACTAAGTGTTGTACTACTCCTAGTGCAATAAAACAGTTAACTAGACCTATACTAGCATTTCATGAGATTTAGGGAAAGAGATTTGCAATAAATAAAACTATACTAGGGATGGCGATGCACCAAATAAAGGTTTTTACTAGACTTTGAGAAGGGTTGATTTGAAGAGGGTGTTGTGCACCACAATACCCCTTCATCTACTGCAACTTAGAGAGGGCAAAAAAAATACCACATACTAAGGACAATGTGTTCCCTTTGTTAAACTCAACTAGACAAACAATATTTTGGTCTTCCAGTGAAGAAGGATGAAATTGAGAAGGGTGAACAAGCACCACAACTCAACTGCATGCAAAACTCCACCACTTGATAAGCACATAACTCCAAGAACCTGCAATAGAAACTTAAACTTGCACAATGTACCTGTAAGCATGAGAAAGGCACAAAGAAGTATATAGGATGATGAAAGGACTAATAGTAGTCACAAAACACACACTTTTATTACTTCAACATTGTGCACAATGCATCATTACATTCAGAAGAGGAAATGGTTTCCATTACAGTCTTGGAAAAGAGGCTTGAAAGTTCCCCAATCCACAAAACTAACTTGCAGAAGAGAGAGGATTCTTGAAAAATATGTCTAACTTGTCCAACTCAAGTCTAACTTTTGTAACCAGTGTCTAACCCCTTGGAATGAGCTTCCAACTTACATTTATAGAAAATCTCCTTGTGAGAGAAGAGAGGAGAAATCATAAATTCCTTCCCTAAAATGAAGGCACATGATGGTCTTCATTAATTACTGCAACATTGGTTGAACCACTTAGGAACATTCCATCATGTCTCATTAATTCAAAGATTGAACTTATCCACTATTAATTAAAATAACATTTTTAATAAAATATTTTAATAATAACAAATATTGTTTTATTAAAATATTTTAATAAAAATAAAATAAAATATTTCTAACATAACCTGGAGCTTTTACTTAGTCCATTACTGGGACCCATGCATTGGAAAATGCATATAAGAGGGTGTTTGCATTGGTAATTTGGAAAATGGCTCGCCAGCTAGCTTGTTGAGCTAGTTGGCGAGCTCCTCTTCATACATTGGCGAGCTCTCCTTTCAATTTTCCACCTCGATCCCTTCACAACTACCTCAAACCACCTCATGCAACTCTTTCATCTACCTAAGTTAGTCGTGGATCACTCCTCGCATTCATTTTTACATCAACGAGCTCACGTGCTCCCCATTAGACTCGTGTCTTGCATTATAACGAATCAAATTCATCACATCCAACCAACTCGTACCAAAATTCTCCATCTACCTACACATCTTGTCCTTCTTAGTTCTTTCCAAGAGGCCATTTTTGAGCCAACTCCATACATCGGTCTATTCTCTGGCTTGACTTAGCTTAGTCATCATTGACTCAGTCCCATCTTGTTCACATTACCCACACTCACCAGCCATCCTATCTCGAATTGGAGATTCCTTTGCAAGCCCACACACCATGTCTACCTTTTCTGTGAGCTATATCTCAACTCATCATGTGTCATTACTAGCTTGACTCATTTATGTCTCGAGTGGGTTATCCTTGAGTTTAGGCAAATGATCTTCTCGGCCACATGTGACAACTTGGCTGCGAGCTCATCTTTTGTTCATACACTATGAGCTCGATTTCTTCAAAATTTGTCTGAATACAAATTATTCCTCCCACATATGAACAAAAATTAATTCCATACTTATTGGTTATGAGCTCAAGCTCTATCTCGATGTATCGACCTTTTCTTTGAATGGGCCTTCCTTGTGATCTCCTCATTAATCATACAACCTGTATCAAGCTTGCTTGCCAAGCAAGCTACACCCTAGTTTTACCTCACCACCTTACTATGAGTTTTATACCAACTCATCCTTGGCCAAACCTTCTCTATGATCTCACTCAGTTACCATGCTTTTTCACGCTCACACATGGTTCATTAAATTGACGAAAGGTTTTTTGCTATGCATGATTTCCTCATCTTTGGAATCAACTAAATCTATCAGTCATTGTGATCCCTTCATTTGAGATACCTTTTGACTTACTACAGCAATTTCCACTCACTGAACATGGCACTGGCCTCATTCAAGCTCACCATCATAAGAGAAACGCGTCACCTGATCCTTGACTTAGTGACTATCCACTTTCATGTAATCCCTGAGAAAATATCTAAGTCACCCCAACACCATAACATTCAATCATCCCACCTAATATGAGTTTTGAATAGCTTGAATGGGCTCTCCATATCAAAAATTTCAAGCCTACCTGAGCTTCCCTAACATCTCAAACTCTCATTTCCATCACAGCATATGTGCTCGGGATCATCTCCTCTAAAATTAGTAATGAATTCTCCATAAGCTCTACATGTCTCGCATCAAGCCACATGTCACCCTATCAACTCGACTATTGACCTGGTCTCATGTTATGTTGGTTATGTTGATTCTACCAAAATCCCCTCTGAAATCAGTAATGATCTCTCCCCATGAATTGCCAAGATCCTTGAACATCGTTTTGTTTCCATGCACTAGTCAGATGCTTTGACATCCAACTCAGTCCCTTAATGGCATATCTCTTTGAAAAAAATTCTCCCTTGGTTTTCGATTTTTTTTATTCCCACTTGGCCATGCTCGCATAAATCTCCCATGTCCTTGGAAATTCGATTCTCGGAAACCCCCCGATGTGCAACCTTTACCTTAGCTTTACATCCCGTCATCATGCCTTGGAATTTTACCCCAATGTGCTTAACCTCCTTATATTCCCATGAGCTTCAAGGTCTTCCACCAAGCTATCCCTAACTCATTCGATTGAGTTACCTCCTTTTCCAACTCATTTTATCTCATCATCTCACAAATGACTCAACACAAGCCTAGCTCAGTCAATCGAGTTAACTCTCACCAAGCTCTCCTTTGTATTCTGCCTTGAGCTAGGATGGTGATCTCCCATCAATTGGGCATGGCACTTATCATTTACATGAACTGATTTTTCTTGTATTTCTTTGAGCTTGAACGAATTTCTAACTTCAAATCACTTTGAACCCGACTAACTCAGAAAATACTGAGCCAATCACTCTAAAAATTTCTTGAACATGAGCCGAGCTATCCATATCATGGCTTGACCATTTGATCCATAGAGCTTCAAATTATTCCTTCTCTTCATGCCAAGCTCAACTCATCCCATCTGTGAGCTCTCCAAGCTCCTCTCCAATTTCATGCATGCATTCTAACTTGGACATCACTAGTGAGCCTACACCGGGCCAACTCATGACTCTCCACCTGATGTGGATAATTTTTCATCTAAGCATGTGCAGTTCTAGATAACTAAGGCTTTGATGACCCAACAAAATCACATTGAACTTCGTAACTATTTTTTTATCGACCGATATTTTCTCCGTTGCAAGGTTCACCTTTGTTCTCTATCGTGATTGGCTCAAGGTAATCAAATTTCTAAACCCGTTCTCCATGTACCAAGATCCATCCACTTTCCTATATTACTCACTCCCAAGCCATGCATGTAGGATATTGACTCCCTGCTCAAATGACTGAGCTATCGATTCAAACACCAAGTCATACTTATAAGTGCAACTCGCATCTACACATAGACCTCTATAACATATGTTGATCAGACTTGTCTTCCTCAAGAGGATCTCTAATAAGTTTGATCGGATTCATCCAATGAAAGGCTCGAGTCACTAAATCATGACTTAGCTCATAATTAACTCACCCTGAATCATACTTGAAATTAGGTACTCATTCACATACATGTCATCATTGCATTTAAAGTTGGAAAACCGAATAACTCATTTTTGACCTCATCCTAACACCGAGTTGAGCTCACACATACTCATTGACCTCCACAAGCCAACTTCATTCATAACTCATGCAAGCTTACAAGCTCTATGTGCAACTCAATGTCAAGCTCGTTGAGTTGATTCCTTCAATAGCTCGACTGACATACTATGTCAACTTAGTGATTTGATTATCGAGCTACCCAACATCAACTCACACATTCATATGCAAGTACCCTACACATCTCACCTTGGTATATGTCAACCAACTTGCCAAGCTACTCAGCAAGTTGTCTCGTTAAGTGGCCTATGTTTTTTCCAAACATGATCCTACCCTGATTTGTTAACTCTTAAGACTCTTATCAAAGTTGAGGAGTTAATAGGAGAACAATAGGACCCTTTAAACATGATTTCTCAATTTTAATAAATTTCTCACACTCCTTGGCAGAAAGTGGGCTCGCAAAGGCTAACTTTCACACTACGAGCAAACTCATTAACCTCTAAGACCCAAAATAGGAGAACACTTTGAAATGATCTAATATTTCCTATAATGCCACAGATGTTCCTTTGACACAAATTGTTTCCTGTAATGTGCCGAAATGCTTCCTGAAAGGTTTTCCTATTCTTAGGGTATGATTGACCCACGTATTCCAATTTTATCCTAGGGGTAAAAATTGGATAACATGTTATAAAATACCCTTCATCAAGATGCCACATAGAATTAGACTAGAAAATTAAAACATGAAACAACCTCCACACAATGAAGAATAAGAAGAACCTCCTGAGGAAGAAGTCACTATGCAATAAAAAATCCAAAACCTTAGTTAACAACTAGCTTTACTGACATCTCATGAAACAAACAAAAATGTACATAAGGAGAAGCCTAAGGTCAAAACTATTTAACTTCACGTAGAAAACCAAGAAGGAGAAAATGTGAAATACAGTCTCGTATATATTCCTGCTTCTCTTACACAATAAATATAATTAATGAAAGCAACACTTAAAATCCTTTAATAAAGTAATGTTGGGCATAGCAAAAAATACCAATACAAAGAGCTATGCCCCCATCCATTTGATAAAGCAATGATTCTTCAACCCTTTCCTATGAATTTTGATATGCCAAAATTTGACAAGTATAGAGGGAAAGGTGATCTGTGAGATCATGTGAAATATTTTTACATGGCATGCCAAAAAGTGGCATATAGTGATAATTACCTCATACGACTCTTTCCAAATAGTCTGGGGGGACAAGCCTTATAATGGTTCACTCGCTTACGTCATGGTTCTATCTTCACATGGCATAAACTAGCACAGAGGTTTGTTCGACATTTCTCATACAACATAGAAATAGACATAACTATGGAAGAATTTTGTAGTACTAAAAAAATTCCTAATGAAACATTCACAAGATTTTTACAAAGATGGCAAGGGATAGCCAACCACTTCCCTTGCTCATTTCCTGAAAAACATCTTGTGAGCATATTTGTACCCAATCTAAATCTAGACATTTATTTCCATTTACAAATACATTGTTTCCATACCTTTTAAGAGTTCATCGAAAAGGGAACATAGATAGAAAAGGCCCTCATTGCAAAAGGAACAATTAAATCATCGTCAAAAGATAATCAAACTGCCAAACCAATAGAAAAGCCAAATATTTTTAACAAAAACAAGAATGTGGTGGGATACGGAAACACAGATTCCCAATGAGTACAAATGGTCCAAGGTGGTCAACCTTTTAAAATGACCAAAGGACCAATTCCACCACCACCAAAGCATAGAATGCTCACTCCTCTTAATGATTCTTTTTCTATAATATTGAAACAATTAGATGCAGTCCACATGGTGACTTATCCTACAATGTAACCCTTTGATGAAAATCCTCTTAAACCATCATGATATAAAGAGCATGGATATTATTATTTTCATCATGTAAAGGGACATAGATAGACAAGTGCCTAAGACTTTGCCACTACATCTAATATCTCATTGACAATTGAGAGATACAAGTTGACACACCATAGAGAAATCAAATGCCAAATGAAAAAATGGGGATATTCAAAGAACCATTACCTAAGCATGGTAAACCAGATGAGAAAAGGATGGATCATGGAGAGTCATCCCAAATCTAAAAATCTACAAATTATCTATATACCAAAAGTGACAACAATCATTATGACTCACTTATTGCATGTGTTCGCTCTTTTTACAAGAATGTCAATACCATTAAGATCAAGGGAAAAAATTACGCTGGGGTAAACAGATGCACTCATCTCATGATCTCAGAACCTCCTCTTTCGACCCCTCAAGATGGTCAGTATAATATCTTAGAGCAACTTAAGAAGATGTATCTTAATATTTCAATCTTAAATCTTCTTAAGATATCAAACATACACAAAAAAATCCTATAGAAAACTCTTCAAAGGTCAGGAGTGCTAATGGAAGTAGACCCTTCACATTTACAAGTTGTGGTGGAAAACATTGCACTAACTAAACAAATCTCATTTAACAACAAAGAAATCCTCAATGAAGAGCACACACATAATATTCCCCTGTATATAGAGTTATTTGTTACACGTCGGAAGATAAAATGGGTGTTTGTGGAAAATGGGTCAAAATTAAATATATGAACATTAAAATTACTCAAACAACCAGGACACACATAGGAAGATCTAGATTCCCATATCATTACCATAACCACTTATGACAACGTGGAGTGAGAGTCAGTTGGAATAATGACATTGCCGATGGAAGTAGGACCAACGTGTCACAATACCAAGTTTCACGTCTTAGACTTGGAAATTCTATCTAATATGCTTCTTGGCCTCCCATGGATTCATGACATGCAGTCCATACCATCAACATTCCATCAGTGCATCAAGTTAAAATATGAGGGATGCACTATTATAATATAAGGATATCCAAAATCCTTCGCTCACTACAGAGCTCTCAATAGCTTTACGTGTAAGGGTACATATACATGTCCTTTCGTTGATATAGTTGTTACCCTTCAATCAGAAGCTATTGAATTGCAAGTTGATTCAAAATCCCTTAGCACTTGTGCTCGAGAGGCTTCTACATCTACTTATCCCTTCGATTATGGGAGATTAAAATTATGGAATATGGTTCTAGAGAATACAATGTAAAATAAGCTCTTTTGGTTTCATACTTGTCTTTATCACCAAAAACAAGAGGAAGGCCCAACTATTACTTCAAGTGGCCAAGAGGTGAATGAACTATCAGGAAATTATTACCTAGGGGATTAGTCATAGAGGAGAAATTGTTGGACCCACCTACAAATTGGGTCCTAGATGACACTCAGCCTACCAGCTATAAAATCCCTGAATATGAGAAGTCTAGCAGAATGATGTATTCTATGGGCTACAAGGAGTTAGGATGTGGAAAGAATGAGCAAGGACCAAGAGATCCAGTTCCACTTCTAAATTTTAAAATAGAAAGATATGGTATCGGAATTCAACTATATGGATCACCCTAATGATCAAGACGCTACATATTCTGAGCGTGAGGATAACTGTGATTATTTAGATAGTGACACAAATTCCCATTGCAGCCAATATGATGATCTTACCTCCATGAACCTTTTCATGGATATTTTTGTCCTTACCTTAACCCCCACTAAACTAAAAATTGACCTTGTATACCCTTCCCTTATCGATTGGGACCAACAACGTCATGTGCCATTAGTCCTCTTTGAGAATGATGAGGCTATCACAAAATTCATGGGCATACGAGATAAAACTCCAATTAGAGATCATAAGAAAGTTTTCTGCATTGACTTAGATACTTACACCTATTTAGGAGAGGAAATTGAGCTTCATGGTCGGAAAAATTTAAGAAAAAGTGAGTGTAAAATTTCCAAAGAAATGCCTCGGAAAAAGCAAAAGTCCAAGTCACACAATGAAAACCTATTTGAGGCGTTGGCTGACAAATGAGTAAAAAAATCAATGGACAAGAAAAGTGACCATGCCAAGGGTGAAAATCTCTTAGAAGCAATTTAAATACTTAAATTGCGTTAATTATCTCTCTTCTGGCAAATTGACGACATATCGTCAAAAGTGCTCATCTTCTATCTTATCTTCATTAATTAATTACAATACGCTAATTAGTTAAGTCACCTATCCAACAAACACCCTAATTAACGACCTTCCGTTAATTAATCACCCCTTCTATCTAGACTAATTAATTATTATTAATTAATTAGCTTTCCCTTTCATTTAACCAATAAATCAATATTTAATTGATTTAATCCCCTTCTAATAGCCTAAATCGTACTAATATTCCTCTAATTAGCTTCTATAAGCTTACATCTACCTATTAATTAATCACCTTTGATTAATTAAAACACCCCCCAACTCCCATGACTTGCTAAGTATAAATTAAACCCTTCTAAAGTAAGGTTACCTTTTATAAAGCAACCTTATCCATTCCTAATCTTGTTTTACCTTTTATCCCACATGCAAAGGGATGAAGTGTTTCCTTTATCCATTGGGCTATATAAGGAGCCCTCCTTCTACCTTTATACCTACACCTAAACTTCTTGAGAAGACAAAAGCAAAGCATATAGCAAAATAGACTAAAAGCTTTCCTTTGTTTTCTTGAGAGTTCACCACTTGGAGAGTTAAGCCTCTTTTCTAGCCAAAAGTGCTTAGGTCATATGGGAGGTGTCAAAAGGGTCTTGTAGCCCAACTTTGATAAGCCCCCATTCCTAGGTTCTTGGAATATCAAGAACAACCATTTGATTTTGCCATGGAGCCTACATAGGTTCACCCATTTAATTTTGTTGTTAATTAAGAGAATAGAGGATTTAGACAACTAGCATGTTAAGTTTCAAAGTTTTAATATGATAAATGTTAGTGTCTAACCTTGTTTAATTCTTATCTTGATGGTGCTTTGTATTTTGCTTAATTTTGTTAATTAAGACTACTAGGTGTTAGTCTTTATTTTCATTAGCTTAGTTTAGAAAATCATGCACACATTTGGCACGCCCGGTGGGACCTAGTCCCTTGGCATTTTAGTTTAAATTTCATTGTTTTGGCTAACTTTTGATATGCACATGTAGTAATTAATGTCCATTTTTTTGGAATTTTTGCTAATTTTATATGTGTAAGTTCTTGTTCATAGCCATCATTTTAATGGGTTGTTGCCATTTTTAAACTAACTTGCTAAAATTTGAAGTATTGTGAGCTTTCTTGTGTTTTTTTCCATATTTTGGTTGCAGGGGTGGCACAGGCACACTACCAGGAGCGCAGGTACATTTATGGTGGCACAGGCACCTCTCGGGTGGCACAGGTGCACTGTCAGAGCCTGATTCTCTGTTTATTGACCTTGGTGCATACGCACTAATCCCGGTGCACATACCCTAACCAATGCACAGAAGCACTAACCCGGGTGCTAGCACTATTTCATACTGTACCTTCACTGCAACACAAAACCTGTCAGACCAGCACATACACCCTAACGCAGGTGCACACACTGTTTTGGTGGCACAGACACATTTCTGGTGGCGCAAGCATTCTGTCAGAATCTGAGACTATTTTACAAAGCGGTGGCGCACACACTTTTCCTGTAGCGCACACGCTTCTCTGGTGGCGCACACGCTTCTAGTAGTGCAAGTGTTCTGTGTAAAACCAAACTTATTTTTATCAAAAATAGCGCATACATTCTTCTGGTGGGCACACGCCTCTCAGGTGGCACAGGTACATGCTAGAAACACACAGAGTAGCGCATAGAGTGGCACACGCCTCTTGGGTGGCGCCCAGAAAACCAGAGTGGCACATATGCCCTGCAGATAGCCACCAAAATAGGGGTGCAGGTGTCTTTTTGTTTTCTTGAAGTTAATGTGTTGAGGTGCTAACTCTCTTGCAGGTTTTATCTAATTAAATACTCATTTTTGCAGGGTGCTTTTACATGCTTTTACTTGATTAGATAAAATTTGCATGTTTACTTATAGGAATAAGATCATGTATGCTCTTCCCTCACATCCCTTGTGGTGATCTTGGGAATCAGAAATGATTCTTAGGTCCTTTTGATGCTTTGAGGTTGTTAGGAATATTTGAATTGGAATTGGTTAACTTGGTGTGTTTGAATTAAAGTGTTTTTCCATTTGATATCTTTTTGGATTTTGGAAACATCATGTATGCTCTTCTCTTGCGTCCTTGGATGATCTAGAGAATCGAAAATGATGTCTACTCTTTTAATGGAAAACTACTAAAATCGTCATATAGGACCAAAACACCATGCTTGTCAAAGAAAGGAGGAATAAAAAATGAAGTCAAAAACTACTAATACAGTTGTTATACAGGTTGCCAAAAGGTGTTCAAGAAAACCACACCTAATTAAACAAGATAAAAAGAACAACATATTCAAAACACTGTATTGCAGGTTTTGGAAAAGGGTACGTCCCTCTCCACTCAACTGGAACATAACCCCTTTGGCATAATGCCTTAAGCTACAACAATGGGGGTGGTTCCAGGAACCCCAAATTAGTCCATGCAAGAGGGAACCTTGTGGACAAAACGGGAAGTTCTCCACACTACCTACTTGACTAGTGATTCCTTTGTGAGATAGTGTTACCAGTTGTCTGTATGGTGACCCCAATGATAATACACGTAGATACACTAGTTTCCTAATGTTCTTGAAGGGGGTAAAGTAAATCTGAGATACTCCTAAAGTAGTCAGTGTGACTTTTTGGGTAAATCATGCTCACTTAAGACAACTTTGTAACACCTAGGGTGAGAGAACCACCTAGGAAGATATTCTTTGGCCAGGAGCCCACTTTGACCATTCTAAAATAGTGTTGAGTTGTGAACCATCTTTTCATCATGAAACGTGTGACGCGTTACTTTCGCTTAGTTTTTCACTTGCCTTAAGGCGAGGTGAAACTCTGCCAAAGTGAAGCCAGCATTTTTCATCCCCATTTTGATCTACTTCCTTCACATTCTTTTGACACTTTGTTGATCAAAAGAAGGGTGACTACCTCTGTGTTACCAATCGATTGTTTCTGCCACTTTTTTGTCTGTTTACGCCCATCCATGTTTGCGGCTGGGTAAGTTAAACATCTAAAGTGTGCGGAGGCATATTCATATCATTGGTGGCCTTTGTGATCTTGATACCCATGTCAAGATCGTCATTGTAGTTAGGTGTGGTTCATCATCTTGGACTTCCTTAGAAAGGTTACCTTGTTTGTATCGTATCACTACAATTTTGGTATTTACGTCTTGTTTCTTGTAAACTTGACCTAAATATCTATATTGTAAGGTTACGCTGCACACATTTTAACTATTCCTTGTTATACTTTGAGCTTTTAGTTAGATTCTATTATTACCTTGATTTTGAAGAGTGCTACGTGTTACCACTTGTGCGTGTTATATCAATAGCATCTTGATATCAATACCTTACTTTCTCACAAAGTTTGGTTAACATATCTTGGTGATATTGTTGTGTCACTCACAAATTGTAACTGGCACTTTTTGGGATATAGGTCTTAATCGAATTTGAGCTCGCTTCTAGTATATCTTGTTAGGAGGTCACATTAACTTTTTGTATTTACTTATGTCTTGTTCATTCTCTTGAACTTGGCATAAGTGAGAACATCTTGTTAATTATCTTGCGACACTAAACTACTTTTTGAGACATAGTCTAGGAAGTACTTCATTTGATAGGCTTAGATACCAAACATTTGTGTCACTGGTGATTTATCACTCTATCACATTGGTATTCTCACATTGTTATTCATTCATATTCTTGGCAATTTATCTTGCATTTCACTTAGGTGTGGTCACAAAGTTTTGAACACATTTACAACTTACCTTAGTGAAACTATCACAAATCATGGCTCCCAAAACATGATTAGGACTCAAGAAACAAACATACGAGGAACAACAAGTGCAAGCTTGGGAAGCCTCAAACAGACAAGGGTCAAACCCTTTCATTGGACATGATCTAGGGCCTCTATTTTCTATGGAAAAAGAGATAGAAGATATGGTCGATCATAGTGGTGATGAATTGGAATCCCCACACGCAGAGTTTGACTTTGACCCTACTTTATTAGATGAGTTTCTTTTCAGAAATAAGGATAGAGTGCTAGCACGGGTCGTAGAATTAGGGGCCAAAATGCCCACTGAAAATGAAACAATCCCACCTGCGAATAATGCTAATGAGGAAGAATGACCCCTTATCAACATGGAGGATATTTTGATGCATGGACATGCTTCTACCTCCAACGCAGGAAATGATAAAGTAGTGGGACATAGAATACCCTTTATCAAAGTGCCACGTAAAAATAGGACAGGACATGAGAATGGTGAAGAACCTCCACAATACGAGGAAGAGGAGGAACCTTTAGAAGAAGAAACCACAATTCAACAACAGATTAGTAACCTAAGCTGACAATTAGCTTTGCTAACCTCTCATGTACAAAAGGAAGCAAGAAAAAATGTTCAAAAGTCAAGGCCTAAGGTCAAGATCAGTGAACTCCATAGAGAAAATCAAGGAGAAGACGATACGGGGTATCATCGAGTATATATCCCCGCTTCTCCCACTAAAGAAAAATTGCTCGCACAAGAGGTACAGTCTATGAAAGCAACACTCGCAAGCCTTCAAGAGAGCAATATAGGGAGCATTAGAAAGTATCAATATGAAGAATTATGTCCCTATCCTTTTGACAAGACTATGACCCTTCAACCTTTTCCTAAGAAATTCGACATGCCAAAATTTGACAAATATAAAGGGAAGGGAGATCCATGGGATCATGTCAAATATTTCTATATGGCATGTCAAGAGGTGTCCTATAGTGACAATTATCTCATAAGACTTTTTCCCAAGAGTCTAGGAGGTCAAGCCTTGGAGTGGTTTACACGTTTACCTCGGGGATCAATTTTCACTTGGCCAGAATTGGCAGAAAGGTTTGTGTGTCACTTCTCATACAATATAGAGAGTGATGTCACCATGGCAGATTTATGTGGTGCCAAACAATGCCCTAATGAGACTTTTTCCAGCTTCCTACAATGGTGGAGAGGGATAGCTAGCCGCTTCCCTTGCGCTTTCCCTGAAAAACAGCTGGTAAGTATTTTTGTGCCCAACCTAAATCCAGACATAGCCTTCCACCTCCAAATGCATTGTGTTCACACTTTTGAGGAGGTCATTGAAAAAGGGGTTCAAATAGAGAAATCTCTCATTGCCAAAGGAACTCTCAAGTCCCAATCTAGAGATAATCAAAATGTTAAACCCATGGAGAAGCTAAAGGTTTTTAACAAAAACATGGTAGGAGACGGGATCACTGATTCCAAATGTGTACAAGTGGTTCAAACTGGTCAACCTTTTAAACTGACCAAAGGACCAATTCAACCACCACCAAAATGAAGAATGTTCACCCCTCTTAATGAACCTTTGTCAGTTATATTAAAACAATTGGATGCGGCTCACATGGTGACATATCCTACGACACAACCATTTGATGACAATGCTCCAAAACCTTCATGGTACAAGGAGCATGAATATTGTGAAATGCATCATGTCAAGGGACATAAGATAGACAAATGTCTACGACTTTGTCATTATATCCAAGACCTCATCGACAATGGGGAGATAGAGGTGGACAACCCTGAGAAAACTCAGACACCCAACGAAAAGATGGGGATATATAAAGAGCCATTCCCCAAACATGATAAATCAGAAAAGTCAAAGCCGGATCGGGGAGAGTCATCCCAAGGTTATAAAGCAGTGAATTACTTATACACCAAAAAAGACAAAAATCATTATGATTCACTTATTGGATGTATTCACTCTCCTACTGACCATGTCAACACCATCTGAATCAAGGGAAAGGATTGTGCCATGGTAACAAGGCGTGCCCGCCTCGTGATTCCAGAACCTTCTCCATCAACCCCACAAACTGGTAAATACAACCTCTTAGAGAAACTTGAGAAGACGTCTGCTAAGATTTTGATCTTAGATCTTCTTAAGATATCCAATGTACACAAAGACATTCTATACCAAACTCTTCAGGGGTCAGGAGTGCCATTAGAGGTAGATCCTACACATCTTCAAGCTGCAGTAGCAAACATCATACCAAATGAACACATTGCCTTCAATCATAGGGAGATCCCTACTGAAAATCCAATGCATAATCTTCCTTTGTATATTGAGGTAGTTGTTACCCGCAGGAAGATCAAACGAGTGCTTGTGGACAACGGATCAGGGTTGAACATATGCACGCTAAAGTTGGTTAAGCAGCTAGGACATACTGAGGTAGATCTTGAGTCAAATATCATCACTATCACCACTTACGACAACATGGAAAGGGAGTCAGTGGGCACAATCACGTTGCCCATGGAGGTGGGTCCCACTTGCCATCAAACAAAGTTTCATGTCCTAGACTTGGAACTTACATATAATATGCTTCTAGGCCTGACCATGGATTCATGCCATGCAGGTCGTGCCATCGATGTTCCATCAGTGCATTAAATTGAAGCATGAGGGACACACCATTACAATACAAGGAGATTCAGAGCCCTTCGCTCACTACAAAGCTCTCAATAGTTTTACACGTAAGGGCACATATGCATGTCCCTTCACCGATATAGCTGTCACTCTCCAATCTGAAGCCATGGAATCATGAATAGATTCAGATTCTCTCAGTTCTTGTGCCCATGGTGCGTCTACATCAACCTCTCCTTTTGATTCATGGGAGATGAAAATCCTTGAATATGGCTGTGGAGAATATAATGTGCAACAAGCCCTCTTGGTTTCAGACCTCTCATTGTCACCCAAGACTAGAGGTCGACCCAACTATCACTTCAGAAGACCTAGAAATGAACACACTATTGGGTCATTTTTACCTGGAGGCTTGTTGGCTGAAGAAAAATTGTTAGATCCACCTACAACTTGGGTCCCAGAGGATACTCAGCCATCCTGTTATCAAACCCCTGAATACGAGAAATCCAGTAAAATGATGTACTCCATGGGCTACAAGGGCCTAGGATGTGGAAGAAATGAACAAGGACAAGAGAGAACCAGTGCCTCTTCCACATTTTAAAATAGAAAGATACGGCATTGGAATTCACCCTTATGGAGCACACCCCAATGATCAAGATGCTACTTGTTCTGAATGTGAGGATAGCTCTGACTATCTAGACAGTGATACGGATTCCCATTGTAGCCAATATGAGGATCTTGCCTCCACAAACCTATTCATGAACAACGTTGTCCTAACCATAACCCCTATGGAACCTACCCTTGACCTTGTTTACCCTTCCCTTGTTGAATGGGACCAACAATGTCATATGTCACTAGATCTATTTGAGAATGATGAAGCTATCGCAGAGTTCATGGGCATAAGGGATACAATTCCCATTGGAGACCACAAAAAGGGCTTCTATATTGACTTGGATACCTGTGCCTACTTTGGTGAGGAGGCTGAGCTTCGTGGTCAGCAAAACTTAAGAAAAAGTGAGGGAAAAAGTTCCAATGTAAAGCCTCGGCAAAAATCAAAGTCCAAGTCGCATAGTGAAAACCTCTTTGAGGCACTAGCCGACAAACAAGTAAAAAAATCAAAGGACAATAAAAGTGACCATGCCAAGGATGAAAATCTCATGGAGACATCCTTGGATGAAGATCTCAACCTTCCTCCTGATCCTACGCGTATGGAGGACTTGTCAAAATTACTAGTAGAGGAGACTATTGATGTGAATATTGGTACAGAAGAGGACCCAAAAATAGTCAAATTGGGAGCATCACTCTTGGCAAGAGAACATAAAACATTCACCATGCTGCTACGAGAGTTTATAGATGTATTCGTATGGTCCTATAAAGATATTCCATGGTTAGATCCAACTTTGGTCATGCACAACCTAGTTGTGCATGCAGATGCTAAGCCTATTAAACAGAAGCTCAGAAAGATGCACCCAAGGGTGGCCCTACTGGTTAAAGAGTAATTAGAAAGATTGCTTGTGGCAGGATTCATTCGGCCTATTGATTACTCTGAATGGATATCCAACATCATCCCTGTCCAGAAAAATCCTGTCGGTATCAGAATTTGCATGGATTTTAGAGACATTAATAAAGCTTTCCCTAAGGATGATTTTCCACTGCCAAATATTGATATGATTGTGGATTCAACAACAGGATATGAGATGCTATCTCTTATGGATGGATTTTCAGGATACAATCAAATCAAGATAGCTGATGAAGATCAGCACAAAATGGCCTTCACGACTCCTTGGGGTACCTTCTGTTACCATGTAATGCCATTTGGCCTTAAAAATGCAGGAGCTACTTATCAGAGGGAAATGACAGTAATTTTTCATGATATGATTCATGATATCATGGAGGACTATGTGGATGACATCCTCGGAAAATCTAAGACAAGAGAAGATCACCCTGTCATTTTGTGGTGTATCTTTGAGTGCCTACGAGAGTACAAGGTCAGGCTGAACCCAAATAAATGTGTATTCGACGTGCTATCAAGAAAATTGTTGGTTTCATTGTATCAAGAAGGGGAATTGAGGTAGACCCTGCTAAAGTGTCTGCTATTACTGAAATGCCTCCTCCTAAGAACATTAAGCAACTGCGCAGCTTGCAGGGAAAAATACAGGTTATTCACCGCTTCATCTCCCAGCTTGCTGATAAGTGTCATTCGTTCACCCACCTACTTAAAAATGATGTCACCTTCATTTAGGGACCAGAGCAACAACAGCCTTTTCCTTTGCTTAAACAATACTTGGCTAATCCACCTGTCCTCATGCCTCCAACCCCTAGTGAATCACTATTGCTTTATATATCTGCTACGTAATTTTCTATTGGTGCGCTGCTCACCCAATACGACCTTGGTCACAAAGAAAAAGTGGTGTACTATCTCAGTCGCACTCTCATCGCTTATGAGCTCAACTATCCCCAAATTGAAAAAGCTTGTTTGGCTGTTGTTTTTACTTTTCAAAAACTTCACCATTATCTATTGAATACCAAAACCAAGCTTATATCCAAAGTTGACCCACTCAAGTACTTGCTGTCTAAACCACCCTCACGGGTAGAATGGCTAATTGGATCATTCTACTAAGTGAATTTGATATAGAATTTGTACATCAGAAGTTGGTTAAGGGACAAGTACTCACAGATCAATTAGCAGAAGCACCTTTGCAAGGCACTGAACCTTTGAATCTGGATCTGCCAGATGCCTCATTACTATACATTGAAGAATCTGTTGTGTGGCAGATACAATTTGATGGGTCCTTTACTTTTCATGGTTCAGGTGCAGGGGTGGTCCTCATTACTCCTTCTGGTGACCCTATACCACAGGATTTTCACCTGGGTTTTCCTTGCACAAACAATATCACAGAGTATGAGGCACTTATCACAGGGATGAAGCTCGCTATCAAATGGGACATCCATCATGTCAAGGTTGTGGGTGATTCTCAGTTAATTATTAAGCAAGTTAATGATGAATACAAGGTTAAAGATGAAAAGCTTATACCTTACAAAAAGCTGGTAGAAACTCTAAAAGAGTACTTTGTGTGCATTACATTTGAACAAATTCCAAGAGCACAAAATAGATCTGCAGATGCTATGGCAACAGTGGGTTCTATGCTCCGTATTCCACCAGGAAATAATGACATGCCATTCTTTGTGGAAAATTTACGCCAGCCTGCGTATGACATGCCAGAATCTTGTCTGGCTTGTGATGTTGTTGGTCCCAATTCCCCATGGTATGAGCCCATCTTTACCTATCTCAAGGACAACACGTTCCCTCCCAACATTTCCCATTCTGAGAAACAAATCCTAATTCACCAAATAGCCCGTTACACCCTTTTAGGAGGTACGCTTTATCATCGTGGCTATGATGGGAATTTGTTACGTTGTCTCGATATGATGGAGTCGACCCAAGTGATCAAAGAAGTACATGAAGGGGTGTGTGGAGCACATACTAATGGAATGGTTTTGGCCAAGAAATTGTTAAGAGTAGGCTACTATTGGCCTACCATGGAAACTAATTGTTGCAATTATGTCAGGAAGTGTGTACTTTGTCAGAAGTATGGAAATTTCATCCATGCTCCATTGCAACCATTACAACCTATCACCACCCCATGGCCCTTTTCTAAATGGGGACTCGATTTGATAGGGAAGCTTACCCCTACCTCATCTGATGGTCATACCCACATCATCACGGCTACTGAATACTTTACCAAGTGGGTGGAAGTTTCCCCTTAACCTATGTAACAGGAGCTCAGATTTCCAAATTCATCATGAATCATATCATTTGTCGGTATGGCATTCCTGCAACCATTGTTACTGATAACCGAAAGTCATTCAAGAATAAAATTGTAAAGGGTCTTTGTCAACGGTTCCAAATCAGGTTACAATGGTATACACCATATTATCCCTAAGGTAATGGATAGGCTGAAGCCACAAACAAGACTTTGGTGTGAATAATGGAGAAAATGGTAAGTAAAACAGGTCGTAATTGGCATTTGCAAATCCACCCAGCTCTTTGGGCTTACAGGACCTCCATTCACACTCCTATGGGTGTGACACCATATTCTCTAGTATTTGGGATGGAATCTATCATCCCACTAGAAATTGAACTTCCTTCCCTAAGAATCTCTCTTAGGGATTATCTAGATAAAGATGAAGATTACCGGGTGGCTAGACTGGCTGAACTAGAGCTCCTAGATGAGAAGCATTCATGCCCTTAATCACCTCAAAGTGTATCAGAACAGAGTCTCCAGAAACTACAACAAGAGAATCATACCTTGTTAGTTTGAGGTTGGTGATTTGGTCATGAAGGAGAATCAGTTCAATACAAGGGCAGAACGAGAAAAGAAAGGAAAGTTTGAACCACATTGGTTAGGACCTTATGTTATAGTGGCCAAGTATGGCACAGGGGCATACAAACTTGCTCACCCCAATGGTGATGAGCTTCGTGAGCCCATGAATGCCATGCACCTTAAGCGGTTCTATGCTTAAGCATGGCGCAAAATCAGAAAAGCAAAAAAAAAAAAAAAACATGGTAAAATGATCAAAAATACAAAAAAAAAATCAAAAAAAAAAAGAGAAAAAGAAAAAGAGAAAACAGGTCATCCACAAGTGAAAACCATGCAATTGTGGCACTTTGGATAGGTCCTTGGGTGAAAACCGGTTTCCGGCACCTTGGGAGGATTCGTTGTTCACAAGCATCTTGCATCTGGAGGGTACTTTTACTTAGCCTAGCACTAGTTCTACCTTCGAGATTCCCTGTGAGCCCAATCCTGTCAAGCCTTGATCTGGCTTTGTCTCCTTTTATTCATCTGTGAGGGGCATGGTCTTTTTCTATTCCCCATCTTACGCTGGGGGAAATTCAATGACTTCACCTTCTTGTTCATAAGCGCGTGGCCTCTGCCCTTGTATATTCCCCATCTAACGCTGGGGGCATCCACGCTTTCTTGGTTACCTGTGCATAGCTCTGGAAAACATTAGAAAAAAACAAAAACAATAGAAAATTGTTTTCAAAAAAAACAATAGAAAATTGTTCAAACATTCAAAAAAAAACACAAAAACAATAGAAAATTGTTTCACAAAAACACAAAAACAATAGAAAATTGTTTCAAAAACAATAAAACAATAGAAAATTGTTTCACAAAAACACAAAAACAATAGAAAATTGTTTCAAAAAACACAAAAAATAGAAAATTGTTTCACAAACAATTGTTGCATGAAAACAAATCTTACAAAAACATTTACTTAAGTTTACTTGCATTGTCTTGTTTCTTGCTTTGCTTGTTTGCTTGTATAGTTGCTTCATGTTTGTGCTTTTAGGTTGTTTGTTGCTTGGGCATACTTTGTTAGGATTCATCTTTTCTTGCTTAGATTAGATTTATTCTTGCTTGTGCATATTGAGGTATGTTTTTGCATGCTAGTGAATCATGGTGCATTATTATGTTAATTCATTATGTTCTTTGTTAGCATTTGATTGTGTTTATTGCATGTGCATTGTTTTGTTATCACATCATCACATTACCATCATCATCATATTTAACATCATCTATACATCATATATCAAGAAAAAGCTAAGTATACATCATACATGAATGCTAAGCTAATCATCACATATCGTATCATCAAATGGGGGCAAGAGGGATCACAAATATCAAAATCTATCCCCCCCGCACCCATATCATCATATCATCCCATCCACTAAGTATGGCACATCACATAAACAAACACATTTGATATATTCTACAAGATCAATCATCTAGAAATCAAAACACATGTGATACATCAACAAGATCATGATACATATACATGTCAAATCAAATCATCTAACATCATAAACACATCTATCTATCCATGAGAAATAATAAACAAATGTCCATCTCATAAACACATATGTCATGTCAAAAATGTCCATATAATACATGTGTGGTATATCTGTATCAAAAATGGATATACATCACTGCAGTACATCAAAATTGCCTTCATTTGAGGCATGTATCAAAACTGCTAAGATGATACATCTGAATCACTGAAATGAAAAAGCCTTCATCAGAGGCATGTGTCAAAACTGTTGTACAAATACAAAATGAATACATAGAGCACAATCTGCTCATAGCCTTCATCAAGAGGTGTATGTGGAAATACAAAGCATCAGGGATGACTCGAGCCCTTTGATGGAGTAGCCAACCTGTCTCATGGTGGTGGCATAGCATGAGCATTGGTGGCTCTCCCTGGACGTGGTTGCTCCACTGAGGCCTGAGGCCTCTCAAATCTAGTGCCCCTGCTTGACTGCTGGCTATAGGATGGCGCTTGCCACTCAGCCAGAACTACCTCAAAATATAAGGACCTGTAATAAGAGGCTCTGCCCTCTGCTGTAGCCAGATCTCTATGTGTCTGGGTAGTCACCACTATACCCATCTGTGCATCGGTAGGATGTTATCTCTGCTAAAGCTCAGGAAAGCTTGGTCTGGCCCACTACGTGCTCTTCCCTAAGCCTATCCCGCTCTAATATCACATGCTATACCTATACATGTGTCTGCTCGTATAGATCTGTCACCTGGGCCATCTGAGAGGCCATCTGACCTATCTGCTGAAAGTGCACAACACTATCACCTCCTGGGCCAGCCTGGGCCGAGCCTGATCTTGCTCTGCTAATCAGTCAAAATCTGAGCTCTGAGCCTGATCTCGCTGGCTGTCTCTCACACTCAGGGCTCGGGCCAGTCTCTCTCTACTCTAGCCAAATCTCTCTCAGCTAGAGCCTGCTGTAACTACTAACTACAAGGTGGCTATCTGTGCCACTGGCTGTGCCACCAGGACTGGTCCCTGTACTGCTCTAGAGGACTGGCCCTGCTCTAAAACTCTAGCTCTAGGAAGGCTGTGTAGGTGCCTGTCCTGGACCCTGTGGCCTCGGTCCTTGTACTTGTGGGGCACCCTACTCATCATGTGGTAATCCATCAAATGGATCCTCTGGATCATGACCTGCTGCACCCTCTCTCTACTCAACACCATGCCAAATCTCTCTAGGTGGTCAGGCACCTGCTGCCCAGGCCTCCTCCAGGATAGTAAGATGTTGGGGTAAGACAGTGGCGTACCAAGTCAAGCAATCCATCATTGTACCTGGATCCCTGACCTATCATGCTAGGTCCCATGCCTGTGGGACCACCTGAAAGAAACTCACCCTGGCTTGGGTCACCTGTATGCGTGGCCCCATAGTATGCCTCTCTGAGTCTCAGTGGGCATACCATATGTCAGGCTGCGGAACCCCCTGTACTATACCAAGCTGTCACTGGCACCTGTCAACTCTGTACAGCTCTATGATGTAGCTGTGACTGCCAAGGATAAAGTGCTCTACTGAGCACACACTGAGCTCTACGGCATCCTCTGGCCACTGAATGTGCCTGTAGGGTCTCCATATGATGTCTCTCTCTGGTAACTCATCAAACTCTCATCGGTACCTATATAGGCTACCTAGGTGGCCTCGTACATCACCACCTACTGATACCCATGCCATGTAAGATGGCTCCTCTGGGTCTCGAACATGCAAAGTGCCCACAGGGTGCCCGATAGCAATGTGGTCCCATGACCAAATCTGTAGTAATGAGGCTGGCCCCACTGTCTTCTGACAGTGGTAAGTGATCAAATGTAAATCCCAGTACAAGTGCGCCAGTATGCACTGCCCCCAGCAATAGCGCTCACCACTGAAAATGCCATGTACTAATGGTAGTAGCCCTCTCGGGAAAGATGTCCCCATCTTATCAGTGAGAAAAAACCCACTGATAAGTGACATGATATATAGGGGCCCCCGATGCAGTGTTAGGTCAGAGATACACTCGTGCAATGCAACAGTCATACCATCATGTGGTATGTCATCTCTGTCAAAAAGGTCGCTACAAGCTGCTCTAATCTACCCTATATCAGAGGTGTACTCAATCAAAGAACCCATGATCGGCATGCGGAGAATCCACCATACATCCTCTAGGGTCACAGTCATCTCCCCAGTAGGAAGTCTAAAACACTGACTCTCACTGTGCCATCGCTCGGCCAGTGCAGTCAGTAATCCATGGTCCAAAATGATGGATGGCATACGAGCTATGGGGCCTAGCCCCACCACCTCTAAAAGTATGGCCATAGCTCACCAGTCTCGATGATGCATGCTCCCCTCTAACTCAGCAATCCGGGAATGATGCTCCCGCATCTGAAGCACTGGCAATCATCTCTACAAAATATGACCACATGTCAGTTACTAACATTTCTTCTAAAAATCTATCTATCATTTTAGGGTTAACCCAAAAATCCTAAATTTTCTTCTAAGTGTCATCTTTTTGGTATTTTTCTTGTTTATCTTCCATCGGCCTAGGCATGCACTTGTGCCCTTTGGGCATGTGCACCTCCCTTTTGGTGCATGCGCCCATGCATGCCCTTCTTTTTGGTGTGCGCCACTCTTTCGGCACATGTGCACCCTTTTGGGCATGTGTGCCACTCTTTCGGCACTTGTGCCATCATCTTTTGGTGCATGTGTGCCACCATTGTGCACTGTGTGCCACATGTGTGTGTGTGCTCCCCCTTTGGTGTGTGCACTCCCCTTGTGTGTATGTGCATGCACATGTGTGGTGTGTGTGTGTGGTGTGTGTGTGTGTGTGTGCCTGCACGTGTGCGCGTGTATGCTTTAGGATGCCTGCGCCCCCAAAAGGATGCCTATGCCCCCAACTTGACACTTGCTCCTATGCGCATGCATGCCGACGTGACCCCTAACACTAATTACTAATTTTAGGGCATTAATTACAAAATTTGACAAGCAAGTTTTGAGTACTCACAAAGGTGCCATCATCGGCGTGCCGCTGGTACCCTCGGACTGTGTCTGCTCGCCTCAATCGATCCCATGCAATCACCATCGTCCTCGTCACTGTCAGAGCCTCACGGTAAAAACTCAATAGTGGTCGGTAAAATGAATTGGTCGCGGTGATTTACCCCCCCCCCCCCCCCCCCCGGGTGGGGTATATCAACTTGTTTTTCACCACCGTGAATGCCTGGAGGCTCGTTTCGATCACCGTTTTCTCCTCTGTTCACCGTTGAATAATTATTTTTATTAAATAATTATTTTTCTTTTATTTTTCACCGTGTTGGGGCATTTTTTGCTGTCCAATACCCCTTTCTTCTCACTAGGACAATTTTATTGCTCCTAGGTGATTTTTCTTCTTATCCACACTCTCATAAATAATTATTTTCCAAAAATAATTATTTTATTAATTTTTCCACTAAACAAGGACATTATTTGTCACTTGTTTCTTCTTTCTTCCACCTGGGGCATATTTTTTTGTGCCTATGCCCTTCATTCTATTTCTTCTATGTTCTTCTACTATCCACCACATTTCAGAAAACAAAAAAAAAAATATATATATATATATATCACGTCAAAAATCCAAAAATAGGACAATTTTTATCACAAAATCCAAAAAAGTAAAAAAATCTACAAAAATAGGTAACGTACTTATTACGGCTGAAACTTGTGTCTTGCGCATGGTATCCTCTCCATATCCTACTGGTTTGTTTCACATCTTCCCTGATTAATATGACTCGTGGATCACCAGATTCACAACCATTCACAAAGCTAGCTGCTTGCTTCGTCTGTACTCTGGGGCACGTCTTGTTGCCTGGTGTTGTTTCGTTGCACACAATGCTTTCTACTTGGACCTCGTGTCCATCATCATTTCCCCTTGCATGTATCCTTGCTCGGGGCATCATTTTTAACCCTTTTCATCAATCACGAACATGTGGATCTCTTCAGCTTGATAACAAAACATTTGTACAACTGTCTTGACCGTTGTTGGGTTGGATATGTGTGTTCGTACTTGTTTTCCCTGTTAAATGAGCTTGTTTCCTTCTCGTATTGCATTGCATTTTGTATGTTGCATGGAGTTGGTGTTTTCAGCAATGGACAATTGTTCGTAGTATGGCTTTTCATGTCATTCTACTTTTGTCGTATGCTTATATTTTTAATAAGGACCAATGACGTAGATCTCTTGGCAATATGATGACACTGAAATTGTTCCAATACAAAGGCTAGAGGCTAAGCTCTTCTCTCCACTTCTCCATATTTCTTCTGCATCACTTTTCTCTCACCCCTAATCTTCTGTCTCACTGGGGCATCCTGCCCCTTCCCATTCTTCTATCTATTTCTCACCTTTTTCGATCGTCGATCGTCTTCCTTCATCACCCCATCGACACTCGAGGGGGCATCTCTCCCTCCTACTAATTTTTCTTCTATCCCTTCAAAATTCCATCTGTCTACTATCTTTGAAGTGGCGTCACTTACGCCACCCCAAAGAGGGGCAAATGTAGACACCCATAATTACGCCGAGCAATTTAAATACTTAAATTGCGCTAATTATCTCCCTTCTTGCAAATCGGTGAGATATCGTCAAAAAGTGCTCATATTCTCTCTTATCATTATTAATTAATTACAATACACTAATTAGTGAAGTCACCTATCCAACAAACACCCTAATTGACGACCTTCCGTTAATTAATCACCCCTTCTATCTAGACTAATTAATTATTATTAATTAATTAGCTTTCCCTTTCATTTAACCAATAAATCAATATTTAATTTATTTAATCCCCTTCTAATAGCTTAAATCATACTAATATTCCTCTAATTAGCTTCTATAAGCTTACATCTACCTATTAATTAATCACCTTTGATTAATTAAAACACCCCCCAACTCCCATGACTTGCTAAGTATAAATTAAACCCTTCTAAAGTAAGGTTACCTTTTATAAAGCAACCTTATCCATTCCTAATCTTGTTTTACCTTTTATCCCACATGCAAAGGGATGAAGTGTTTCCTTTATCCATTGGGCTATATAAGGAGCCCTCCTTCTACCTTTATACCTACACCTAAACTTCTTGAGAAGACAAAAGCAAAGCATATAGCAAAATAGACTAAAAGCTTTCCTTTGTTTTCTTGAGAGTTCACCACTTGGAGAGTTAAGCCTCTTTTCTAGCCAAAAGTGCTTAGGTCATATGGGAGGTGTCAAAAGGGTCTTGTAGCCCAACTTTGATAAGCCCCCATTCCTAGGTTCTTGGAATATCAAGAACAACCACTTTGATTTGCCATGGAGCCTACATAGGTTCACCCATTTAATTTTGTTGTTAATTAAGAGAATAGAGGATTTAGACAACTAGCATGTTAAGTTTCAAAGTTTTAATATGATAAATGTTAGTGTCTAACCTTGTTTAATTCTTATCTTGATGGTGCTTTGTATTTTGCTTAATTTTGTTAATTAAGACTACTAGGTGACGTAGACATAAAGCCCATCAAACAAAAACTAAGGAAAATACATCCATAGATGGCTCTCTTGTTTAAAGAAGAGTTAGAAAGATTTCTAGTAGTAGGGTTCATTAGACCTATTGACTACTTAGAATGGATATCAAACATAGTACCAGTACAAAAGAAACCTATAAGAATCATAATTTGCACATATTTTAGAGACATCAACAAGGCATGTCCAAAAGATGATTTCCCTTTGCCAAATATTGACATGATTGTATATTCAACTATGGGCTATGAAATGTTATCTCTTATGGATGGATTTTCTAGATATAATCAAATCAATATAGTGGAAGAATATCAACATAAGATGGCCTTCACAACCCCTTGGGGAACATTTTGTTATCAGGTAATACCTTTCGGCCTCAAAAATGCCAGTGTAACTTATCAAAGGGAAATGATAGTGATATTACACGATATGCTTCATGACATCATGGAGGACTATGTAGATGATATCCTTAGAAAAATCCAAGACAAGAGAAGACCACCCTGAAATTTTGTGTGCATCTTTGAATGTCTTGGGAATATAAGGTTAGGTTGAATCCAAAGAAATGTGTGTTTGGAGTATTATCACTGGAAGTTACTAGGATTCATTATATAAAGGAAAGGGATTGAGGTGGACCCAACCAAAGTCACTACAATAACTAAAATGCATCCTCCCAAGAATATCAAATATCTTTGCAGCCTACAGGGAAAAATACAAGCCATCTACCACTTCATTTCATAGCTTGCTGACAAGTTCCATTCCTTTACTCATCTCTTAAAAAAGATGTTGATTTTTTTTGGGGACAAAACAAAACAAGCCTTTTTCTTGCTTAAATAATACCTGGCCAATCCACCTATCCTCATGCCTCCAACCCTAGGTGAGCCACTTTTTCTATACATATCTGCTACCCAATTTTCTATTGGCACTTTGCTTGCACAATATGACCTAAGCCAAAAAGAGAAATTTTTGTACTACCTTAGCCATACCCTAATTTCCTATGAGCTCAACTATCCCCAAATTGAAAAATCTTGTATGGTTGTCATTTTAACCTTTCAAAAACTCTTCCATTACCTATTGAACAATAAAACCAAGCTTATATCTAAAGTTGACCCACTCAAGTACCTATTGTCAAAACCTCACCCTTACGGGTAGAATGGATAATTGGATCATTCTTCTCAGTGAATTTGACATTGAGTATGTACACCAGAAGTCAGTTAAAGGACAAGTGCTTGCCAACCAATTAGCAGAAGCACCCTTACCTGGAATAGAGCCTGTAAGTCTAGATCTTCCAGATGCATCACTAATGTATATTGAGGAATATGTCATGTGGCAAGTCCACTTTGATGGATCGTTCACTTTCCATGGTTCAAGGGCAGGTGTAGTGCTAATCACTCCTTTAGGAGATCCCATCCTGTAATATTTCCATCTTGGCTTTCCTTACACAAATAACATAGTAGAATATGAATCACTCATTGTTGGGATGAAGCTGGCAATCAAATGGAATATCCACCATGTCAAGGTTATTGGGGACTCACAATTGATTATCAAACAATTCAACGATGAGTACAAGGTCAAGGAGGACAAGCTCATCCCATATAAGAAATTGGTGGAAACTTTGAAAGAATACTTTGTGTGCATCACCTTTGAACAAATTCCAAGAGCACAAAATAGATCTATGGATGCAATGGAAATAGTGGGTTCTATGCTACAGAGTCTACCAGAAAATAATGATATGCCATTTTTTGTTGAAAATATGCATCAACCTACATACGACATGTCAGAATCATCCCTGGCATGTGAAGTTGTTGGTCCCTATTCCCCATGGTATGACCCTATTTTTAACTACCTCCAAAGTGGTACCTTTCCTCCTGACATCTCCCGATCTGAAAAACAAATCCTTATCCACCAAATATCCCTTTACACCCTCCTAAGAGGTACGCTCTATCATCATGGCTATGATGGGAATCTTTTGCGTTGTTTAGATGTAGCAGATTTAGTCCAAGTGATCAAGGAGGTAAATGAAGGGGTGTGTGGCACCCATACAAATGGAATGGTCCTAGTAAAGAAGTTGTTAAGGGTAGGCTACTACTGGCCTACTATGGAGACAAATTATTGCAACCATGTAAGGAAATGTGTTCTATGTCAAAAGTATGGAAATTTCATCCATGCACCATCACAACCTTTACAACCAATAACAACACCATGGCCATTTTCCAAATGGGGACTGGATTTAATAGGGAAGCTCACCCCTACCTCATCTGATGGTCATACCCACATCATCATGGCCACAAAATATTTCACTAAGTGGGTGGAGGTCATTCCATTGACCTATGTTATAGGTGCTCAAATATCAAAGTTCATCATGAATCACCTTATTTGTCGGTATGGCATTCCTGCGGCCATAGTTACTGACAATGGAAAATCATTCAAGAACAAGATAGTGAAAGATATTTGTCATCAATTTCAAATAATATTAAAGTGGTCCATGCCATATTACCCTCAAGGTAATGGGAAAGTTGAAGCCACTAACAAAACATTGGTTCGGATCATGGAAAAGATGGTGAGTAAGACAGTCATAACTGGAATTTGTAAATTCACCCAGCCCTCTGGGCTTATAGGACCTCCATTCACACTCCTACTAGTGTGACACCCTACTCCCTAGTGTTTGGAACAAAATCTATCATCCCATTGGAAATAGAGCTTCCTTCCCTAAGAATATCTCTTAGGGATTATCTAGACAAAGATGAGGATTACAGAGTGGCTAGGCTGGCAGAATTGGAACTCCTAGATGAAAAGCACATCCATGCGCCCTTAACCATCTCAAGGTATATCAAAACAGAGTCTCCTAGAACTACAACAAAAGGATCATACCTCATCAGTTTGAGGTTGGAGATTTAATAATGATAGAGAATTAGTTCAACACAAGGGGAGAAAGAGAGAAGAAGGGAAAGTTTGAGCCTCTCTGGTTAGGACCTTATGTCATTGTGGCCAAATATGGGTCGGGAGCATACAAGTTTTCTCATTCTGATGGAGATGAGCTTTGTGAACCCATGAATGCCATGCACCTCAAGCGGTTATATGCTTGAACATGGCTCTTAAAATCAGAAAACAACCAAAAAAGTAAAAAAATCAAAATAAAAAAATCAAAAAAGAGAAAAAGAAAAAGAGAAAACAGGTCATCCAAATGTGAAAACCATGCAATTGTGGCACTTTGGATAGGTCCCTTGGTGAAAATTGGCTTCCGGCACCTTGGGAGGATTCATTGTTCACAAGCATCTTGCATCTAGGGGGTACTTTTACTTAGCTCTAGGGCTAGTTCCACACCTACATCCAAGATTCCTTGTGATCCTATCATGTCAAGCCTTGATCTGGTTGTTTCTCCTCTTGTAAATTAGTGAAGGGATTACCTTTTTATATTCCCCATCTAATTTGGGGGTCACCTTCACAGTTTCACCTTCCTGTTTATAACACGTGGCACCTGCCCTTGTATATTCCCATCTAATTTTGGGGGGCATCCACGTTTCTTGGTTTCCTGTACATAGCTTCGGAAAACCTTAGAAAATTCAAATATGTTGAAAACACAAAAACATTCAAATATGCTCAAAAATACAAAAACATTCACAAAAGACCTGAAAAGACTCGAAACAATGGAAAAATAAACAAAATACAAGAACAATAAAAAATTGTTTCACAAAACTCCCAAAAATAATGCAAAAATGCACAAAAAAATAGTGACACAAAAACATAGCTTTAGTTTGTTTGTGATTATTCTTTTACCTTGTTTATTTTTTTATTTTTTGGTTTGTGTACATTATTTCTAGTATAGTTTTTACTTGTTTGTACATTTGTTAGTTTTTTTCTTTAACATATTGCTTAAGATTGAACTTTTCTTTACTGTAGATTAGATTCATTCTTACTTGTACATATGAAGTATGTTTTTGCATGCTTGTAAATAATTATACATAATTGTGTTTCTTCATGTTGTTTAGCATGTATATTTGGTAGATTTGTTAAACTTTTTCTTGTGTTTTCTTGTTGCATGTACATATTTTTTGTTATCACATCATCATATCTCCATCTATATCATCACATCTAACATCATCTATACATCATATATAAATAAAATGCTAAGTGTACATCATACATGTATGCTAAGCTAATCATCACATATCGTATCATCAAATGGGGGAAAGAGGGATCAAAAATATCAAAATCTATCCCCCCCACACCAATATCATCATATCATCATGTGTAATAAAAAAATAAAATCTCATGACCACAACATATGATATCATCTAAATATATCATAAAATGATAACACATGATACATATCAAAATATCATGAATACATACAAACATGTGAAATAAAATGTATACAACATCATGATATACATCAAGTCCATAAAAATCATCATCATAAGATACATCACAACATGTGTGTAATACAACATCAAATGTCCATATATACATGTATATCTCAAAAGGATATACATCATCTGGATACAAAAGGGGCCATCAAGGGCATAAATCATAATAAAGCCTTCATCAAGAGGTATAACAAAATGATACATCATATACATCGATCAAAAATAATAAATCCTTCATAAGAGGCATGTATCAAAAGGTACATATAAAATCTATAAATGCATATGAGAGTCATGTCATGACTCGAACCCTCATGGGGACTACCTGGCCTGATCTGGGGAGGACCCATTCTATGTGAACTATGCTGGCCTGTCCTAACCTGGCTACTCAACTACTGATCTACCTGGATGTCCTAAGGCATCTGTGACCTCACTGATCAACTCGACTCAAAGGCTGGCTATCCTCGGTGCCCTCTGGCCCCTCTATGAAGTAACCTCATAATAGGTAAAGAGTGGTAATAAGAGGCTCTACCCTTAGTTCTTCACTAAATCCCTGTGCATGTGCGGTGTCACCATCCCTCATCTTTACATCTGAGAAGTATGTCACCTCTCGTGGATAGTCTGGAAACCTCATCCTGTAACCCACTAATCATCTCTCGGTGCCATCCCTCTGTGTAGTCAACTATTGCACCTATACCTGGGACTGCTATAAGAACTCATAATCTAAGTCATCTAGGCCATCTATCCTACCTATTGAAACCATGTAGCATCCATCTCCTCCCTGACCAGCCTATGCTCTAGCCTGATCTCACTCACTAGATTGTTTGTACCTCTGGCCCTGGCTTGGTCCCTCTCCTGCCGTAACCTGAAGTCTAGACCGCTATGACCTGTTGTAGCTACAACTAAAGTGCAACTATCTGTCCCATCTCTCCCACATCACATCTCTCCAATATCCTCAACTATCTGATCCTCCTCTTCATCGGACTCAGGAGGGCTATGTCTTAGACCTATGTGGAACTCCTCCTAAAGGAGGACCTTATTGTATCACTAGATACATGCCTGTAATGAGAACATCTATACCTAGAGTCTAGGCCCACTCTGGCACCTTAACCTGTCCATCTCCTGACTCATGCCTCTGTACCCATTGTAAAGGTGGAGGACCTCTATCCCACCATCCCTGTCATCATCCATAATCATCCTCCTCCTCCTCCTCTGCATCATACCCTCATCCTACTGCAGGGCTACCCTCTAGTAGGTGGCCTACACCTGCAACCCATGCACCATGTGGTATGGTAAGGTCAACATGGAAAAACTGTCATACCAAGTCAGAGCATACTGTGTAGTGTCCCAGACATCCCTGATGTGTCTCAATGGAGCCCAATTGTTATGGTACCATTTGATCAAAACTATCCGAGCCCTAGCTATCTGAATGTGGGGGCCCATGGTCAAATCTCTCAATGCATCATGTAAGCATACCACATATATGGGCCGGGAACATCCTGAATGACCCAAAACTTCTGGCACATGGTCCACCCTATAATACTTTGTGATATAACCCTTGCTTCCTATCAAAAAGTGCTCTACCATGCTATGTTGAGCTCACCCCATCCTTCAGCCCACTGTATATGGTGGTAGGGCCTCCACATATCATCTCTCTATGTAGATCATCAAACTCTCACCTATAATAATATGTATCACCTGTGTGCCCTCAAATATCACCCCAATAGCAACCCATCCCATAACTGTCAGATCCTCTATGGATCTCGAGCTTGTAATGCTAATAGGATGACCAATGGCTATGTGGTCCCATGACCAAATCTATAATAATGAAGTGTTGGTCCCACCATCTTCTGACCATGGTATGTGATAAGATGTAGGTCCTAGTATAGATGTGCCAACATGCACTAGCCCCAACAATATCTCTGCCTCGTATAAACCTGACTATAACTCTAATCAGGCCAAGCGAAAAGGTAGCACCTGTCTTGTTCAGGGACAAGAACCCACTGACAAGAGCCATCAAGTATACAGTAATGAATGGTAGGATCTGAAATGCAACAGTTTAGATAAACCATCATCCCTTGTGGGGTATGTCAAATGACCAAAAACCTCAATAAGACAATTATGATCTTGATCCAAATTCAGTAATATACTCAATAACTAGCCAACTAATGGGGAACATGAGAATATATGCCAAACATCCTCAAAAGTAACATGTCATCTCCCCTGTAGGGAGCCAGAAGCACTGATCTCTTGAATGCCATCTCTCGGCCAATGTTGTCAAAATACCATGATCTAATGTGATCAGATGCATCTGTGCCACATGAGATAATCCTGTCACATATCTAAGAATGTCCAACATCCATCAGTGACATGGACAAGAGCTATGCCTCTATGGTACAAGTCGACTATGTCACTCTCCCTCGTCTACAATGATACAAAAACAACATGTGTTATAAAACATAATCTTCTATTTACTACTTTAATCTATCTAATTCTTTCACATTTTCTTATAATTAAGTTTTCATCTAAGATTTTCCTCTTTTTGTTCACTAATAATTCTTCTAAAAATTGGAAATTTTCCCTTTTGTGGCGCATACGTGCGCCCCTTTGGGCATGTGTGCCATCCTTTGGTGCATATGCATGTGCTTCTTTTATGCATGGTGTGCACCCTTTGTGTATGTACATACACCCCTTTTATGCATATGTACGCGTGTACCCTGTGGTGTACTGACTAACTTGTGTCATGCGTAGCCATGCATACACATACGTGCCCTTCGACCCTGTATGTCCCCCCTAGGCTTGTGCATGTGTTGTGTACATGCCCATGGCATGTACACATTGTATGCATACACATTTTTAACATGCATGTACGTGCCCCTTTGGACATACGCACCCTAGGGTGCACATGTACCTTTCCTACACTAACATTAATTAATAAAGTAATAAATGTGAAAAAAATGAATTAAGGTTAGGGCACTCACAAGAATGGTCCATCATCATCATATTGGATGTACTCTCGAATGGTATCAGCATGTCTCCTGGGATCTAAACTCACCATCATCGCTCACTCACTCTCAGTAAGGTCTCATGGTAAGATTTTCAATCAGGGGATCGGTAACAAATGAATTGATCATAATGGTTTACCCACCCTCATGTGGGGTATATCTAACTATTTTAACCCAGTTGTGATGCCCTAGGGGCATGTTTTGACTGTTATCATTCTAACAATTCTTCTATCATTGTGAATAATTATTTTTATTAAATAATCATTTTTAATTAATTTTCACCACTCACTAGGGAAAATTTTATTTTTATTCACCAGTACACTCCAACAAATTTCTTCTTTATTAAATAAATTTTATTTTTTTCAGGTGATACTTGCCACCTACTTCTTTCTTCTCCTATGGGGAATTTCTATAAAAAGGAAAATCTTTAAAAATTGTCGACTTCTTCTATACTAAAATTAATAATCCAAACAATAAAAATCAACAAATTAGAAAAATCCTAAAAATTAAATACTTTTTTAAAACTCCTAAAACTCTAAAAAAAATTCAAAAATTTACAAAAAATTGGTCACATGCCCATAGCGGCTAAAACTTGTATCTTACGCATGGTATTCGTACCATACCTTATTGGTATTTTCATGTGTTCAAAAATCAAATGACTCACAAGATCATCAGATTTACAACCATCTACAAAGCTAGCATGCTTTGCTTTGTCGGTATTCTGGGGCACATCAGTTACCTGATACTATGTTTTGTTGCACACAAACGCTTTATCATTGGACCTTATGCATCCTTCATCACTTCCCTCACATGTATCCTTTCTTGGGGCATCATTTTCCACCCTTTTCATCAATCATGAACATTTGGGAATCTTCATCTTGATAAAAAAACATTTATACAACCATCTTGACCATTATTAGTTTGAATATGTGTGTTTGTAGTTGTTTTCTCTATTAAATGAGCTTGTTTCCTTCTCGTATTGCATTAATTTTGTATGTTGCATTGAGTTGGTTTTCAGCAATGGAAAATTTCCTTGTATTATGGATTTTCATGTCATTCTACTTTTTTCGTATGCTTATATTTTTAATAAGGACCGATGATGTAGATCCTTGGCTATATGATGACAAGAAAGTTGTTCAAATACAATGGATGAAGACTAGTTCTTCCCTCTTTTCTTCATATTTCTTCTATATATCATTCTCCTATCAACATTATTCTTCCACTTCATTTGGGGCATCCTACCCCTACCCATTCTTCTTATCCATTTCTCTCATTTCATTTTCATCTTTTTCGATCGTCGCCTTCTTTCATCACCCCATCGACACTCGACGAGGCATCTCTCACTTCTATTATTTTTTCTTATACCCCTTCAAAATTTTACCTTTCTACTATCTTTGAAGTGACGTCACTTATGCCAACCCAAAGAGGGGAAAATGTAGACACCTATAATTATCCCAAGCAATTTAAATGCTTAAATTACACTAATTATACTCTTCCTCACAATTTGACGACAAATCATCAAATGGCATTCATTTTATCTTCTATCATCATCAATTAACTACATTACTCTAGTTAACCAACTCCTCTATCTAGCTAAGATGGAAGTTAATGACCTTCTGTTAATTAAACCTCACTCTATCCAGATTAATTAATTAAGTTTCCTCCTCTATTAGATAAATAAACCATCATTTATATAACTTAATCCTTCGTATCCCCTAAATCATGCTAATTCTCTTCTAAACTAGCCTAATAGGCCCATCTCCTTATTAATTAATCACCTTTGATTAATTATGTGCACCCCTAATTCCCATGGGTCACTAAAGGACAAATTAAACTCTCCTAAGGTTGACTCAACCCTCCCTAAACCTTCCTTATCCACAATTAACCCAACCTCTCTATTATCCCACATGTAAAGGGATGTAGAGATTCTTTTATCCACTAGGCTATATAAGGAGCCCTCCTCCTACCTTTCTACTTACACCTAAATGAGCATAGAGCCTAATCTATAGCCATTTTATCATCTTAGAGCATTCTTCCATTAGTGGAGCTAGCTATCTTCATTTTTTGCATTCATCCATCCCAGTTTTGAAGTCATATGGAGATATGTCAAATGGTCTTGTAGCCATGGATTGACAAGACCTCCATTCTTGAAACCTTGGGATTCAAGCAACAACAATCAACCCTTTTGATTGCTAAAGGATCTAAATAGGTCCATTTCATTAGCATTTAATTTTAAAGAGATAGAGGTTAAATGTTTAGCATGTTAGTTTGAATTTCATTTTCAATTTTCTAATGCATAATATGATGTTATATTAGCCTTGTTTAAGCTCTATGCATGATGGTTTATTGATCTAGTTAGAATTGTATTGAAGCTATTAGGTGTTAGCTTTGATTTCCTTTGCATTGTTAACTGATTTATGTACACATATATAATATGTTTACCTTCCATTGCACAAAAAATTATCTCACAATTGAAAACTTAATATGATTTTACAGTTTTAAACCATTTTGTTAACCTCGAATATCTTCTCACAAAGTCAATGCAACAACCATATAATAAATGTACAATGAAATAATTACCTCGGGTTGTTTCTATCATCATAATAAAAGGAAAAAAAGGTAGACAGTAATGAATACCAAAACAATATTTTGAGTCTCGCTAAACATTACAATTTTAAAAACTAGTGATTATGTGACTGGCCATCATTATCAGGAAAAAACAATCCAGAGGGGGACATAGATCAGCAAAAACTTGAAAGCGTTCAAATGAAATAAAAACCAGAGCTGAAAAGGGATTAAATTTTCTTTGGTTGGGGCACAAAAGATTCCTTGTTTTCTTGAAGAACAAGGTAGTGTGACAAAATGACCAGAAGGAACCGATAAGGAGTTGGGTGCAGAGCGTGTTTTCATAGGGAAAAGTAGGGTTGAACTGACATGAAAAAGACATAGAACTAGTAAGCACAAGGAGGTTTGAAAAAATGATCAAAAGGAACTGGTAAAAGAGTTGGGCCATGGAGCACATTTTTGTATGGAAAATCAAGAATAGATTGACGTGAAAAAGACAAAATCTGGTCGAAGATAGAATGAATGAACAAGCCCGCAATAAAAAAGGTGCACATTTAGTATAGTATACATTTTTTGATAAATACCTGATTTAGATATGAGATTATTTTGTACTTGGTGATGTCATTCAAACCACTGTATTCTGCATCAAACTAACTATCTACACTATTTTTCCGCAACCCCTTTTGCTTCCCCAGTGTGTGTGCACCCTTTTTGTTATTAGTTGATTATTCCCTTTTTGTTAATCCACGAACGAGATTATAATTACTACCTGATTGTTCCCTAGCCAAAACAACAGGATTCTTGCATTTGGCCCTGCAATTTGGCTTGCTTGTATTGTTCTATGATTTCACGAGTTGTTGTTCTGCAAGACCGAAAAAAACAAAAACCCTAAAAAACTAGTTCTCCAGGGTATTTAATATTTTTTCGGCACATTCCACGTTAGAAATTTTGAAAATATAAAAAGTGTGGGATATGGAAATTTGAAAATTAGAATTGGGGAATTTGTGTTAATATTGAAATTTCAAATTCTCAAAAATGTGGGGGAATTCACAATTCAAATTTTGAATTTACCACTCATTAAGAAAAGGTGTGGGATATCAAAAAATAAACAATATTGAAAACAACGCCTTTTGTTATTGGCTATAGCTTAAAATAGTTAAAATGTAATAAAACATATAATATTATAATAAAATAGAAGAAATAAAGTGTATGAATGTATAGGCACATTTATTTTTTATTTTTATCAAAATTGACCTAGACAATGTTAGATGTAGTGTGCTAATGAAAAATAATTACCCAATTACTTTGTGCCATGTGGCATGTTTCGAACCTGATAGTTAGAAAACATTATAATTGACACATTTATTATGAAATTTAAATATAAAGAAACAATTATAAAATATTTCGAAACTATATGAAACTGTGATATTATAATATAAATAGATACCAGTAAAATGATGACACGTGGCATGAAAAAATTGAAATCCCAAAAGGTGTTTTTTACATTAAAACAATGAAAAACAGTATGCATTCAAAGCTGTAAAGCTAGGGTTTGCAATGACAAAAGGTATTGGTATATAGCTAGCAGCCACTAAGTTATATCATGATTTGTTATTCTAGCGCTATTTCTAAATTAAGTAATTGTTGTGCCCAACAAACCATATGTCATTTTAATTAATAAATAAAGAATATGAGTGGTTGCTATGCATTTTCTTTGATAAAAACTGATGTGAATTATATGTTGCAATGATTTATCTTATCAAAAATACAAAAAATATCACTTACTCTCAGGGGTATATATGGATTCCAATTTACAAAGATATATCTTATACGAGATAAATATGTAGTGCAGCAATTGGGGCTGCCATGTAAAGTCTGCCCAAAATGATACAATTACAATCAATGAAAAACACTATCGATCCAAAGCAGAACAAATAGTGATTACAATGAAAAGTGATAATGATAGGATCCTAGCGGCCGCTAAGCTAGATCATTGTTTGTTATTATATAGCTATTCATAAATTATAAATTGTTGAGCCTAGTGGCAGCTAAGTTATTCCTTTCAACTAGTAATGGAGTTTAGAAATCGCTAAACATTTTCTTTAATATGAACTAAAAATTTTGATCCCTCTTAATGGAACGTAGTGTAGTAATCAGCTGCACCAGGTAACATGCAACCTATTTGATACAATTATAATCATTACAAATTAAAATCGATCTAAAGATTTAAAGATAGTGATTACTATGACAAGAGGTAATGAAAGGATCCTAGCAGCCTCTAAGCTAGACCATGAATTGTTAATCAATAGCTACTTGGAAATTGAGAAATTGTTGAGCCTAGTGGCCACTAGGCTTTTTCTTTGATACAAACGAATATGGATTATAATTTACAAAGATATATCTTAGGAGAAATAAATAAGTCTTGAATCCTCTTGATGGAATGTATTGCAACAATTGGGTCTGCCATGTAAATTCCACCCAATATGATACAATTACAATCAATGAAAAACACTATCAATCCAAAGCAGAACAGATAGTGATTACAATGACAAATGGTAATGATAGGAGCCTAGTGGCTGCTAAGATAGACCATTGTTTGTTATTATATAGTTATTCTCAAATTTAAAACTGTTGAGCCTAGTGGCCGCTACGTTATTCCTTTCAACTAGTAATGAAGGTTGGCAGTCGCTAAGCATTTTCTTTGATAAGAATAGAAATTCTTGATCCCTCTCGATGGAAAACATTGTAGGAATTGGCTCCACCAGGTAATGTGTAGCCAATTTGATAACATTATAATCATTAACAATTACAATCAATCTAAAGTTGTACAGATAGTAATTACTATGACAAGAGGTAATGATATGATCTAGCGGCCACTAAGCTAGACCATGATTTGTTATTCAATAGCTATTTTGAAATTAAGAAATTGTTGAGCCTAGCGGCAATAGGATTTTTATTTGATACAAATGAATATGGATTATAATTTTCAAAGATATATCTTAGGAGAAATAAATAACACTACATGCCTCTCGACGGAATGTAGTGCAATAATTGGGTCCGCTATGTGAAGTCTACCCAATATGTTACAATTACAATCAATGAAAAACACTAACCATCCAAAGTTGAACAGATAGTGATTACAATGGAAAATGGTAATGATAGGATCCTAGTGGCTGCTAAGCTAGACCATTGTTTGTTATTATATATCTATTCTCAAATTTAAAATTGTTGAGCCTAGCGGCCACTACGTTATTCCTTTCAACTAGTAATGAAGGTTGACAGTTGCTAAGCATTTTCTTTGATAAGAATATAAAATTTTGATCCCTCTTGATGGAAAGCATAACAAGAATTGGCTCCACCAAGTAACCTACAACTAATTCGATAACATTATAATAATTGATAATTACAATCAACCTAAAAATTTACAGATAATGATTACTATGACAAGAGGTAATGATATGATCGTAGCGGCTGCTAAGGTAGACCATGATTATTTATTCAATGGCTATTTTGAAATTAATAAATTGTTGAGACTATTGGTTGATACCCTTTTTCTTTAATGTGAAAGAATATGGATTACAATTTTCAAAGATATATCTTAGGAGAAATAAATAACACTAGATACCTCTCGACATAATGTAGGGCTTTAATTAGGTCCAGCATATGAATTCTACCTAGTATGATACAATTACAATCAATGAAAAACACTAACCATCCAAATTTGAACATATAGTGATTACAATGGAAAATGGTAATGATAGGAGCCTAGTGGCTGCTAAGCTAGACCATTGTTTGTTATTATATATCTATTCTCAAATTTAGAAATTGTTGCGCTTATCATCCACAACGTTATTCCTTTCAACTAGTAATGGAGCTTAGTGGTCGTTATGCAATTTTTTTGATACGAGGAGAAATTATTGATCCCTCTTGATGGAAAGTAGTGAAATAATTGGCTCCACTAGGTAACGTGCAGATAATTTGATACAATTATAATCATTGACAATTACAATCGATCTAAAGTTGTACAATAGTGATTTACTATGACAAGAGGTAATGAAAGGATCAATAGTAGGCCGCTAAGCTAGACCATGATTTTTATTCAAAGTTATTTTTAAATTAAGAAATTTTTGAGCCTACCGGTTGCTAGGATTTTTCTTTAATACGAATGAATATGGCTTATAATTTACAAAGATATATTTTAGGTGAAATATATAATTTTTCATCCATCTTGTTGGAATTTAGTGCTAAAATTTGGTCCGCCATGCGAAGTCCAAGCTAATATGATATAATTACTATCATTGAAAATCAATATCAATCCAAAGCTAAACAGATAGTGCTTACAATGACAATCGATAATCATAGGAGCCTAGTGGCTGCTAAGCTAGACCATTGTTTGTTATTATATAGCTATTTTCAAATGAATAAAATGTTGAGCCTAAAATCCACTATGTTATTCTTTTCAACTAGTAATGGAGCTTAGAGGTCCCTTTTTTCAAATTGAGAGACTGTTGAGCCTAGTCGTCGTTATGTTATTCCTTACAATTAGTAATGCAACTTAGTGGTATCTAAGCATTCTATAATATAAGAACCTAACTAAATTATACGACATAAATAATATATCTTATGAGAACAATATAAGGCTTCATCCCTCCCAAGGGTATGTAGTATAGCACTTGGCTCTGTCAAGAATAGTCAAGCCAATATGATAAAGTTATAGTCATTAAAAAACAATATCGATTCAAAAGTGTAGAGATAGTGGTTACAACCACAAGAGGTAATGTCAGGAACCTTGAGGCTAATAGGCTAGACAATGATTTTCTATTTTATCTCTCTTTTTAAATCAAGAACCAGAAAATCCTAGTAGTCTTTATGTCATTCCTTTCAATTAGTAATGGAGCTTCGTGGTCACGAAACATTTTCTTTGATACGAACGGATGTGAATTATGACATACTCCAATGCTTGATTTCAAATAAAACTCATAGGTCTTAGTGGCCACTATGGTATTCCTTGCAATATGTGTTAGGGAACAACTAAACATTTTTATGTTTAACAAATTTGCTTAGTGACCAACTGGACCCATTATTGTGTTTTGTTTCTCATACACTCTGCTCAAAATATGAAAAATTAAATATTAATGTCCTTTACGCTAGTCCATTCAATTGGTGTTAATTACCAACAAGTAATGTTAAAAATTATCCATTCATATTCAACTTAAATCCTCTCTCTCTCTCGTTACTAACATCTATGTTTTCAAATGTTCCTTTCATGTTATCTATGCAATGTGGATGGTTGTTCAGACAATGGATAATCCTTCCAAAATATGTTGTGTGTTAATTTCCAAGAACAACTTTGCATAGTTTTGTTATTAATGATGTGATCCAAAAAATATGATTTACAGTAACCAGTTGAAGGTTAGATATCATGTCTCGGTCGAAGCCTAGCAGTCACTAACCTTTACGTTGATTACTCTCCAATGATAAAAAGTAATGTACTATAGAGATTGGTGATCACAAAGGCTAATACTTACATTCATTATCATATAATGGGAAAAAAATTACTCCATATGTGAAGTAATTATTAATATATTCTACTCCAATTGTAGGTACAATGTCTTCCATTGGTCGCAATCCATTCTTGGCAATTCCATTCATTGAAGGTGTTGAGTGCTGGAAGAAAAGAGATGAGGAATGGTTTGTTGAAATCCATGGCCCTGACAACTACTACAACGACCTGTGGTTCTTTTTCTTATAGATGATAGACATGAGGAAGCTGGAATGGTTATATCCTCTACAGTTGTTGATTTGAGTACACTGTGTGTTCAAGTCAAACACATTGACTATGAAAATAATAAGTGTCTTATTCTAGATATGGATTTGGATGTTTCTTTATTAAGGAAATGGGAAATGAAGGCCTCAGAAGAAAAAACACAATGTTCTTGTTCAATATATGGTTGGGATTTGGGGTTGTTAGTAGATAATGACAAAACTGGTTGTTCAAATTTAGAAGACATTCACAATGGCATGCTTGCAGTACTCAGAAAATTGTATAGAGCTGATACAACCTTTTTTGTTTGTCATTTTTTGAATAGAAAAGGTTCTCTTTCACCACCTAAACATGCCAAGTTGTTTACTATGCTAAGGATAACATATTTGGCTAAATTGGAGCTCGATCCATCTAAATCAAAGTTAGAGGGGTTGAAAAAGAATACTAAATCAGCTGCATTGCTGAAGAAAGCAACCACTATATTCATGAAAACAGAACCTTCAACTATTCAGCAGTTTGATTACTTTTTGTTCAATGGTGAAGTATTTTCAATTGATGTTTTGAGGTGCCATGTAGCACCCTCCAGAGTATCAGTATCATCTTATAGATGATGAGAATGTTGACCTTCTTGTGCACTCCATGTTGATAAATGTTATTCCTACACAGAGGGACACAATTCTTCTTCCCTTCTTGGAGTCTATGAATAAGGTTGTGGAGCTCCAAGATCTGAAAGACTTGGAAAGGGATGATGTTAAATTTTATATACTTGACGGCCAACATACAATATGTGCACAAAAAAATATTTTGGGCTCAGATACTTACAAGTCTTTACATAAGAGGCTATGGTTTCGAAGGGCTCACATTCTTTCTGCAAATGCAACTAACGAAGCCATTACTAATATTTGCAAACAACATAATGAAGTGAACAGAACTTGGATAGAAACCAAGTTTATTGATTTTTTGTACAAAGCTAGATCGGTTTGGAAATCACTTGGATGTCCTCAACGTCCCAGATTGACAAAAAATAGAGGAGTGGAGGGTAATGTATTTTAATTTTATTGCATTTGTTATTAACATTTATCTTCCTTATATAAAAATATAAAACATATGATTTTCCTTTGAATGCAGAACTTTGAGAATCAATGCCTTTTGATTTTCAAAACGGACACAACCAACAATCTATATGACAAATGGAATTTTCTATTATTTTAGATGATATATGGACTAAATGGACTACAAAATTTGAGTTGTTTAGATCTGGTGGCCTTACTTGTTCACCTATTAAAGATAATTAGGATAAATTTCAGCCTAATTCATTGGCAAGATTCACAGCCAATTCATTCAGGGCTGCTAGAGGAATGAATGATGAAGAACTATCAGTACTAGCAAATAAAGTACAATCAGAGGATGTCTGGCTAACTGACCCTGTTCATGAAGGTGTAATAGTAGAGACATTTGATTCTTACTGTTGGAGAATAAAAGGAGATAGAAAAATGAGAGAAAAATTTCTACAATATTTTAAAGAAAAACATCCAGATATTGATCTATTGACATCCTGTAGTGAATCCAATGTAATTGAAAATTTTAAATTGCATGAATCACACTACCACCAGTTTTCTGTACTATTGGGTGAAGAGAGAAAAGGAAAGAGAAAATATGATTCCCACATAGGGGAAAAAAATCTAAACAAAAAAAGGACTAGGTGGAGGAAGAAGTTCTTCATGTCGAGGCTTAGACAATATTAGACAACTATGTGGTGTTAATGGAAGACAACATACTAGAAAGGATGGAGGACACAAAATAATTTACTTGTCAATGTGCATACTTGTTCCAAATTTTGTCAACCCTATCATCTATTCCTACCACCAATCCTTTCAATGTAGAATGTGTTATCACTGATTTTTACAATTTATCTAGCGATATTTATTCTAAAGTAATAATGGAGTTGCTAACAGTTATTGGAACAAGTATGTCGGATTGTATTATTATTGTTCTCATGCCAATTTAATATTCAAAAATGTTGAGATAAATAGTAAAAAATACATGGAAAAGGTTAAAGACAGTGAAGAATTGATTCTGGATGGATGCTACAGACTCTATGATAGCAGTGGGAAATTTAAAATTTTGTGTCTTATGTACACAATAACTGGAGTGCACAACTGTGATGATAACAATGATGAAAGAGAAGAATTCACTAGGGATTGGATGGAAAAACTACCACAACAATTGATAACTGCAAGTGAAATTGGGCTAAAAGGAAACAAACATCCTTTTCCTTGTGAGTGATCATATGAGTTATGGTTTGAGATGTTCGCTCGATGTTGTTCCCAAAATTCTTTAGTATTAGTGCTTTACGGTGGTAGTGTCGCACTACGTGCATTAGTTGAATCCAATCTATCTATTGTTTTTATTGTTGAGACACATAGTCAGGAAATGTTTTTGAAACATTACTATTCTCATATGAAGAAAGGTTCATACCAGAATACAACTTGAACATGTGATTATGTTAAATGTCTTTCAACCAAAAAAATCTACTTACACATTTCTTATTTACACAGACAACCAAAGAACAATAGGAGTTGATGTACAAACCTCTCAACTTGACGCTACATAACCAACTCAACATGGTGATTGACCTTCAATCATTTTATAAATATGTTTAATGAGCTTTGTTTTCAATTTCCATTGTTTTTCATTTTTTTGACAATACTCTATGCTCACCAGCTCTGAAGACATATAAGGAGAACTCAACGATATAATGCATGAATATGCAATCAAATCATGGTATGTTATTCGTGTGAATTTATAAATAAGAACAACTACTAAGCCCCACAAATTTATAAAAATTAATGGTTTATGTAGACAACCAACAACAGAGAAAGTAATAATGGAGTGCGTGGTGGTAACCAACATGAATATGCAGTCAGAACTAGGTATGTTAGCCATGCGTATTTTTAAACATAACCATTTCTAAGGCTCACAAAGTTATAGAAAATGATATCAGCTAATTCTAGAAGCGGAACCATTTTCAAAGAAGGAATTACCAAATAACCTATTTCAAAAGTTCATGGTGGCATCCAATGTTACATAGTTTGTAGTTACCAGGTTGTTGGTTGTCTGCATAAACCATTAGTATCGACATAATGATACAGACATTAGAATTGATGCTTATTCCATCCAATGATGGCATAGCCTAGCGGTCGCTAATCCACATCAATATCTCAAAAGTGTTGTCTGCCAATGGGTGGTTCAATAGATAAAATGAACCCTAGTGGCTGCTACAATTCATTCAGAAGACATAGAACATTTTGATTTGTACTTACCATATTACCACAGAGACCAATATGATTTTCAATTATGCTTTCATTTGTCATAGCATGAAATTGTTTATGAATTGATTATTGTTGTTTGCAATACATCTTGCATCAAAAAAACCAATAGCCAGTAAGGTCTATGCAAGCCAAGTCAGAAGCTCAGTCGGTAAGTGGTAGCTACCTAAAGTGCTAATATTGAATTTACCATTTTACATCCTCAACAACCCACATATCTCTCTCTAATCCCTACACTCTCTCAAACTATCCCTAAGATATATCTCACACTAAAATAGTTATGTGAGTTGTTCTCACAACTCACCAGTAATAAAACTATTACAACTATATTATTAATATGAGTTCCATAAACTTATTATTAATAATATTACATTTTATTTAATAATGTTACACAATATTTTTGTAACATTCACTCCCCTATTGTTAACATTATTAATTCCAAATATACACACCCCTAATGTTGACATGGTAAAAAAACCATTCACAGGTTTATCTGCAGTATGCTCACCCATGTGGCATGCCCAACTTAGCTCATGACCTTGATCAAAAGAAAAGCTCTCTCCTTCCATGGTTTTAAATAGGTTTACCACAAACCTTGATGTGACAGGAACCCATCGAATTTCCACCTCATGTGGTTTTCTAGATCTCCCACAAACCTTTTCAAGATCCATGAACTGACTTACATTTGTGCTTCTAATCTTCTCCAATGCTCTAACATCAAGGGAAAATGTAGAAAATATTGCTCATGTAAGAGCTCACTTATTACAATACTTGAACAAGTATAAATCATTTTTTGTTATTACAGAAAGTAAACACACAACTGAAAAAATGACACAACACCATTGTGTGGCCCCATCGCTTGCGGCTGACGAGAGGTCAATGATTGACCTCCTTCCTCTATTGCCTCCTTCCTCAATGTACATGTTGCTAGCTTAGCTGGATTTGGCTTGGATGCTCATTAAATTCTACATTGGGTTTATTTTTTCTCCTCCCCACAATGTGAAACACATTATTTTCCAGACGTCGGGTAACACCGAAAATGCATCCATGAGGCAATTTTTTTTAATTTTTACAATTTTCAACTCTTGACTTGACTTTACCATAATTACTCTTTTACTTTGACAATGATGATCTTACTTGACAGCATAATTATTGTCACAAAAATATGACACATGACTAACAAATAATATATACACTATTATCCAAAATGTGCCCCTGCTCATTTTTGTGGCTAACTCCTTGTGTTCTTACCTCTCTTGTGCCTCAGTCTCCATTTTTTATTTTTAGGCACTCAAATCTTTCTAAAAATGGCACCATTGGATAGAGCTCTCTCTCAGCTTTCCAGAAAGGTAAAGTTTTCCTCCTAACTCCTCATATTTTTCAAGTTATGGCTCGGCGGAGTTTTTGTGGGAAATTTTCCCTTAGGAGGCCCGCAGCCAATAGGAAGCTGCCACGTGTCCAGGAAGTGGCGGGGGAAAAGAGGAGAACTTGGTTTTTTCCAAGTTTTGGTCAAAGGTTTCAAAGGAAAAATTTTTCCCGCGGGCCCGCCGACGAATCAGGAGCTGCCACGTGTCAGAAGGGGAAAAAATTTGAAAAAAATTGCTAAGTGTTTGCGCAAGGTAAAATTTTGAAGAGATGGCCCGCAGCCAATGGCGTGCTGACACGTGTCCATAAGGAGATGGAAAGTGGGCATCGGGGGAGAAGTTAGATTTTTTGGCTAAGTTTGGCCAAAATTTCAAAGAAAAAAATTTTGCCCCGCATGGCCCGCCTAATCAAATGCGACACGTGTCCAAGGAGGAGCGGGGGGAAGAATTAGAATTTTTGGCAAAACGAAAGTCCAAAGGGTGAAGTTTTGGCCCGCTGCCCCCGGAATCTGCCACGTGGCCGAGGTGGAGTGCGGGAGGAAAATTTGGGAAATTTTCCCAAGGAAAAAATAAAGGGAAGTTTAGAAGGGAAAGCCTGGCCCCCTTATTGCGAGCCAATGAGAATCTCGCCACGTGTGTGGGGCAAAAAATTCAGAGCAAGCCCGCATGGGAAATTTTGGAGGGTCAAACCCACACCTAATGGGGTTTTGACACGTGTCCAAGCCAAAAAAATTGAAGTGAAGGAAAATTCAGGAGAGACAGGCCCGAGCCAATCACATAGTGCCACGTGTCTTCACCTCATCGGTGGCGGGGAAATTTTAAAAATTTTTTCCAAAGGCAAAAATGAAGTAAAATGGAGCAGGAAGGGCCCGTGACCAATCAGAAATGTGCCACGTGGCACCTGAAAATGGTGGAGCATGGGGAATTTTTTGAAAATTTTCCAAATGCAAAAAAGGGGTAAAAATTCAAATTTTTTGCCCGCCGATCCGATTTTGGCCTGTTTTTGCCCTAAATTTTCAAATCGCCATATCTTTCGATCCAGAGCTCAGATTTTCACGTTCTTTATATCAATGGAAAGCTGGTGAAATTATCTACATGATTCCAGGGTCATTTTTGCATTTTGGTTCAGTTTGGAGAGAGAAAATCAAGAAATGTCTCTGGCACGTGGTAATGGCCAGAAATGACGTTTCAACAACCAGTTTTAATGCAAAATGGGTCGCATTCTTCTTCAGCATGGCCAAAAATGTCAGGGCATGGGTCTGTAAGGATGCCCATGCTGTTTTAATGCATCTTCATTCAATGGGGAATGGCTCCCACATTTTTTACATGTTTTCTCTCTCCTGGGCTCGACCCATGCATTGTAAAAGCCAGATTTGGCTCATTTTTTGAGGGTTGAACATTTTTTTGGATAGCAAGCTTCTTCTTTCACCTTCAACAAGTGATTTTTGCAAGTATCAGACCTTCTTCATGATTGTAACAGGTTTCTACCTCTTTGATGTTGCAAATGCAAGGATTTTGACAGTGAAAATGACAGTGCAGACTCTGTGATCAATTTTCAGTCCTTTGTTTGTATTGTCTTGCTTCATTTCAGACCTCTAATTGCATCTTATCAGCCTGTGTATGATGTTTCATGTTGCATTTCATGAAATTGTGTCAATTTTCATGAACAAGAAGTGTTCACCACTCCTTTGGTGTATCACCTATTAGTTTAGTTTCAATTTTTGCACTTTCTATCTCTGTCTCCTTGGAATTTAGAGTAGGATTAGGATTCAAACCTCTGCAATTGTGCAAATAACAGATCTGATCAGAGGAGTTTGAGGAACCAGCCTCTAATCTGGAGATTCCTCTCTCATTTTACAAGTCCCACACTTGGAGAGAGGTTTCAATGTTGTGCAATCACACTGGATGCCTGAAACATCAACTTAGAAACCTGATTTGCATCCAGGGGTGCTGCTGATTTGCAACAACAGTTTTGGCATGCCCGGTGGGACCTTAGAGGTCTCATTTTCATTGCAGCAAAGTTGATGTGCATCTGCTGCAATTTTCTTGCTTAAAAGAGCTATAAATTACACATCTGGCGACTCCAAGGGGAAGAATCAGCTGGTTTTAGCAGTGCAGACCTGAAAGCTCATGAGAAGAATCACTACAAGGTCAAGAGCTGGAGAAGAAGAGGTGTTGTTTGAATATCTGTAGTTATCTCCAAGAAGAAGGCAAAGAGGAAGAAGGATTCAAAGGTCTCCATCTCCACCAAACAGAACTCTCTCAACTCCTCCACCTGGTAGGCCTTTCATTCAGTCAACAAGGGTTCTAAGACCAATTAGAATGGCACAAAACAACCCCTATGTCAATTTCACTGGCAGCAGCCCACTTGCTCTCAATGCACAAAATCCAATTCCAATTGCAGCCTTGAAGAACATTCCATACTTCACTGGAGAGAATCAGACTACTCCTGGTGATCATGTTAAAGACATTGCCAACCTTTGTGCAATTCATGAAATCAATGAGATGCAAGTTGCTGTCAAATTGCTGGCATCTTCATTCAAGGGGAAGGCTTTGCAATGGTTTAGAAGCCTTGCCTCAGGTTCTATTCAAAATTGGAACCAGCTATGTGTAGCACTTCATGAGCAATTTGGAGAGAAGGGAGACAACTTGTCTCTTTTGGAGCAGCTGACAACCATCAAGAGAGCTCCCAATGAGCAGCTGACTGATTTCAACTTCAGATTTCAAAGGACTTGGGAGAGAATTCCAGTGGCAGTCAGGCCAACAGTAGAAGGTGCTTTTCTTTACTATCTCAAAGCTCTAAATTCTGATATTTCTATGTTGATTCAGTCCATGGGAGGCATAACTATCCCTATGGCTTATAGCATTGCCATTAGGGCTGAAAATTGTTTGATCCAAGCTGGCAAACTAGCCCCTAGACCTCCCATGCCATTGTTTCCAAGTTTAGAGAGCCCAAACACTAATCAAGCACCTAATTTGGCTCCTTCTCCCACTCCTAGAAATCAGAGTTCAAATGAAGCTTCTACTTCATCTCCAAGTGCCCCAAATGAGCTTCAAGAAGTCATGAAGCAATTGCAAAATTTAGGTAATGAGCTGGTTACTCTCAAGAGGCAACAAGCCCAAAGTTTTAGACCTTCCTTCCAGCCTCAAGCTCAGCCTAACAGGCAGCCATATCAACCTCATAGACCACCCAATCCAGCTGCAAATCTAAATCAAGCAAGGCCTCCTGCCAACAGACCATTTCAGCCCTATAATCCAAATGCTATATCTGCCTCTAAGGCATTGGTGCCAACACAAAACAACGTTGCTCAGGAGTATGATTGGTGTTTTCCATGCAATGAACCTCACAACCAATCTATGTGCTTCAACGGTGCCTTGAATCAAGCATTAATGGTGACAACTACTGGTGTGGAGGGTGAGGGCAGTCAAGGAAACAACCAACAACAAGAAACATTCCAGCAGCAATCAGCTCCAAATGACACCACACTTGTGAACTGGCAGGCAGAGGATTTTTGTGGCATAAATCAAACAGTCTCTCAAGGTGTTGCAGCCAACACAAGGTCAAAAAGAAGGAATTTGGGTGAAGAACAGCCATTAGCTCCAACCAATCCACAACCTTTTATGGCTCCACAAATGGTTGGCAAACAAAATCCAGTTGTAAATGCACAAGGGCAGCCAAGAACAGCTCCTAGACCAACTCAAATACCAGTTGTTGCTGCCCACATGCAAGGGATGAATATGCAAACCAAGGGACAGCAAAGAGATCCTTCATCACCATTTAGTATCATTGATCAGATGAAGAAGACAAATGTAAATATATCAATGTGGGAATCCCTATCTATCCCAGGCCAGAGAGATTTGCTACAAGCTGCCATGAAGGACTGGCCAACTTCGAATCAGCAAGTCCAAATGCAAGAGAAGGTGCTCACAAATGCTGCCCAGCCTGAAGGGAATCATGGAGGACAGCAAGGTAAAATGTTGAAGCCCCCTCCTTTTTATGTCTCATTAATCATTGGAAACCAATTGGTGCACAATTGCATGATTGATTCTGGGGCAAGTAGCTCAGTGATGCCCAAGCAAATAGCTGATCAGCTAGGACTTCAATATGAAACCATATCCAAAGGGGTAGTGCAGTTGGATGGGACAGCAGTAACAACAGTTGGGGTGATTAGAAACTTGAGTCTTACCTTGCATGCATGTCCAAATGTTGTTGTTTTACAAGATGTATCAGTTATAGACCTTCCACCACTCTTTGCCCTATGTTTGTCAAGAGATTTCACAGCCAAGATTGGAGGATATTTGTCTGCTGATTGGTCACACATGCTGTTCAGAATGAGGTATGGAACCAAAGCTACAATCAGGTCTGAACCTATTGCAAACTTCCACATTGAGCCCTACACTCCAAGTCAGATCAATGCCAACTGTTCGGCATTTGATCAAGAAGATCACCCAAGCACTGATGAAGCTGACACCAAGGTTGGAAGCATCCCGGATCTAACTCTTGATGAATGGGCAAACAAGGTGCATGCTTTTGATCCTTATCAAGAAGTAGAAGAATCTGAGCTAGGGGTCTATTGCATACATCAAGAAGATCAGCCCATTCCTAGCATCACCAAGCCAAACCACAAGGATGACAATGAGGTATGGCAGCTGTTTTTTGATGGATCAAGGAGTAGACAAGGTGCAGGAGGTGGAGCTATGCTTATTTCACCTCAAGGAGTAAAGTACTATTCAGCTTTTAGATTTCAGTTTGCATGCTCCAATAACACTGCTGAATATGAAGCCTTGGTGCAAGGGATGCATTGGGCAATAAAGAGAGGAATAAAGAACTTGCAAGTCTTTGGTGACAGTGAATTGATTGTAAACCAAGTTAAGGGGCAGCATGCTGTCAAGAATGATCTACTCAAGTGCTACAAGAACAGGGTGTGGGACCTCATTGAAGATTTTGAGGGCTTTAGCATAAAATCCATTCCTAGAAAAGAAAACCAAGCTGCTGACAGGCTTGCAGCAGTTGGGGCAGCCTTTGATATTGTGGAAAGCATTCAAAAGGACAAGGTACAGCCAAACATCCATGTGATTGTGAGGCCTTCAGTGCCGGATAACAATGTAAGTTGGCAAGTGTTTGAGAATGACCAGCAAATCATCCATTTCTTACAAGAAGAAGCTGAGTTCTCAGCTAAAAATCAGGAAAAATTGGAACAGCAGTATGGTGACCAAGTGGTACAGCTGAGAACTAACAAGCTGCCCAAGGGACTTATCACTTTGGAGTCCATTTTCAATCCCAATGATCAGTTTAGGAAAGAGAAAGCAAACATTCAGGTCAAGAGAGAAGATTCAGTATCCATCTTGGTGGAAGAGAACAAACCATTGCAAATTGGAAAGATGACAACTGAACAAGAAAGGTATGAGTTCATACAGCTGTGTCAAGAGTTCCCTGATGTGTTTGCTTGGAGCTACGAAGATTTGAAAGGTTTCAATCCCAAGTTAGCTCAGCACACCATTGAGTTGGATCCAAATACTAAGCCCATCAGGCAGAAACAAAGGCCAGTCAATCCACACATGGAACCTCTCATGAGGAAGGAATTGAACAAGTTGATTGAGTCAAGAATCATATTCCCAATCAAGCATTCTAGTTGGGTTGCCAACTTAGTTCCAGTCAGAAAGAAGAGTGGAGAGATCAGATTGTGTGTTGACTTCAGAGACTTGAATAGAGCATCTCTCAAGGACCATTACCCACTCCCTTCTATGGAGCAAATTTTGCAAGTTGTGGCTGGCTCCGAGAGGTTTTCACTACTTGATGGCTACTCGGGCTACAATCAGATTATGGTGAAGGAAGAAGATCAGTTCAAGACAGCCTTCACAACCAAATGGGGAACTTATGCATACAGGAAAATGCCATTTGGGCTGTCCAACGCTGGAGCTACCTTCCAAAGAGCAATGGACATGGCGTTCAAAGGTTTGATTAACAACGTGGTGCTGATATACCTTGATGATATCACTATTTTTTCAAAGAATGCAGCAGACCACCTCTCTCATTTGAGACAAGTCTTCCAAAGGTGCAGGAGATTTGGAGTGTCTTTGAATCCTAAGAAGTGTATCTTCCTAGCACATGAAGGAAAGCTCCTTGGCCATATTGTCTCCAAAGAAGGATTAGCAATTGATCCAGAGAGGGTTGAAGCCATAAGAGCACTACCATTGCCAAGCCACAAGAAGGCCCTTCAGAGTTTCTTGGGGAGAATAAACTTTGTTCGGAGGTTTGTCCCAGATTTTGCAGCCCTTGTCAAACCTATCACCAAAATGTTAAAGAAAAGCATGGCTTTCAAGTGGACAGCAGAAGGCAAGGAGAGTTTTGAAGCAATCAAAGAAGCCATCTCCCAAGCACCAACTCTCATCAACCCGGATTTCTCCAAGGATTTCATCCTCTATGCATTTGGAGGTAATGATACTATTTCTGCCATTTTGGTACAGCAGAACAAGGACAATGATGAGCAGCCAATTGCTTTCTTCAGCCAAAGCCTAGATGACTATGAGGTGAGATATTCTTTTATTGAGAAGCATGTACTTGCAGTAATCAGAAGCTTGAAGAAATTCAAGCATCTAGTCTCAAACAACAAGGTTCAGTTGTTGGTCTCTCATGCGGGAGTAAAGGACTTCCTCCTCAACAAGGATTTGAATGAGAAAAGGGCAGGTTGGATCACTCGTGTCATGGAGTATGACATTGAGATCAAGGTCACCAAGCTGGTAAGAGGAAAAGGATTGTGTGAGCAGCTGATTCTGGGCAAGCAAAAAGGAGTATGCAATAAAGAAGAGGTTGTTTTGACAGTTCAAGACAGCCATGTGCAAGGTAGCACTCAAGAAGAGGATAATGTTGTCCCCACTCCTTGCTGGACCCAAGGTATAATGCACTTCCTAAGCACAGGCCTATGCCCTCCAGAGATGAACAAGACCCAAAGAAGACACTTCAGATTGCAGGCTGTCCCATATGCCATAGTAGACGGTGTTTTGTTCAAGAAAGATGTGAATGGAGTGCTGCTGAGATGCATTAGCACAAATCAGATTCATAGGGTGTTGGAAGAGTTCCATGGTGGACCAGCTGGTGGTCATTTTGCACCAAGAGTGACAGCTCTAAAAATCATGAAGGCTGGTTATTATTGGCCCAAGATTTTCAGTGATTGCTTTGCGTGGATCAAAAGGTGCAAGAATTGTGCATTCTTCACAGGTAAAGAGAGGCTTGCTGCCCTTCCATTGCATCCAATTTCAGTTGACCAGCCATTCATGCAATGGGGTTTGGACTTCATTGGAGTCATTAATCCCAATTCAAGCCAAGGGCATAAGTGGATTTTGACAGCCACAGACTACTTCACCAAGTGGACTGAAGCAGTAGCACTCAAGGAAGCAAATGAGTCTAGCATCTTAGACTTCTATGAGGGGATAGTAACCAGATTTGGCATACCTGCTACAATAATCTCAGATAATGCATTAGCATTCATTGGATCCAAGGTGACTGAGTGGGCTGTCAAGAACGGGATCTACCTAAGTACTTCATCAAACTACTACCCTCAGGGTAATGGCCAGGCTGAATCTACAAACAAGAACTTGTTGAGGATCATTAGGAGGACTCTTGATGAGAATCAGAGGTCTTGGCATACCAAACTGAAATCAGCCTTATGGGCTGATAGGATAACTCCCAAGAGATCCACAGGTAACTCTCCATTCAGGCTTGTTTATGGAAGAGAGGCAATCTTGCCCATGTCACTTGAGTTGCCAACATTGGAACTCATGAAGCAGTTAGAGTTGCTAGAGTTTGGGCCCATGGAGGTGAGATATGCAGAGTTGATGGAGCTCCAAGAGATCAGAGATCAGGCATCCCAAGCAATGGAGAAGGATCAAGCTTTGATCAAGAAGACCTTTGATAGGAAGGCCAAGAGTAGATCTTTCCAAGTTGGAGATCTAGTGTTAAAATGGGATGCAGATAGAGCAAAACCGGGAAGGCATTCAAAATTTGATGCCATTTGGAGTGGCCCATACATGGTCACAAAGTGTAAGGACAACAATGCCTTCCAATTGTCTTCATTGGATGGCGAAGAACTGCAGATTCCAGTCAATGGAATCTATCTAAAGCATTGCTACTAAAGGGAAATTCTCCACCTTGTAAATATTAGCTTAGGTTTTCATTCCTCCAAGTGCTTGTGCACATTGTTTTGCTGTAGGTTGTTTTTCTTTCCCTAAGTGCTTTGGCACAGGCTTGCTGTCCCTGGAGATGTTTTGCAGTCCTTGCTTCCATCAGGTGATATTCCATCTTCCTCCTTGCAACATTCTAAGTCAGTTGGGGTTCCAAACAGAAAATTTGATGACTCCATGCCCAATGGGCTGCTTCAGGCAACTGGTATCTTCATCTAGCAGGGAGATGACCCCTCTGAGTCGCCAAAATTGTTATCCAAAATGTGCCCCTGCTCATTTTTGTGGCTAACTCCTTGTGTTCTTACCTCTCTTGTGCCTCAGTCTCCATTTTTTTATTTTTAGGCACTCAAATCTTTCTAAAAATGGCACCATTGGATAGAGCTCTCTCTCAGCTTTCCAGAAAGGTAAAGTTTTCCTCCTAACTCCTCATATTTTTCAAGTTATGGCTCGGCGGAGTTTTTGTGGGAAATTTTCCCTTAGAAGGCCCGCAGCCAATGAGGATGTTGCCACGTGTCCAGGAAGTGGCGGGGGTCGGAGGAGAACTTGGTTTTTTGCCAAGTGTTTTGGCAAAGGTTTCAAAAGAAAAATTTTTCCCGCGGGGCCCGCCGATGAATCAGGAGCTGCCACGTGTCCCAGGGGAAAATTTTTGGAAAAAAATTGGCTAAGTGTTGGCGCAAGGAAATTTTGAAGAGATGGCCCCCCGCGGCCAATCAAAACGTGACACGTGTCATAAGGAATCGGAAAAAAGTGGAGCGCGGGGGTAAAATTAGAAATTTGGCTAAGTGTTGGCTGAAATTTCAAAGAAGGAAATTTTGCCCATTTTCCCGCCGCCTAATCACAATGCGACACGTGTCCAAGGAGGTCGACACCAGCGGAGGAAAAGGAATTTTTGGCAAAGTGTTTTGCCGAAAGTCCAAAAAAGTTTTGGCCTGCTTGCCCCCACCAATGAATAAGAACGTGCCAAAAAGGTGGAGTGGGGAGAACTTTTTTCCCAAAGGGAAAATAATGGAAAATTCCCCCCCCTTATTGCGAGCCAATGGAATCTTGCCACGTGTCTAGTTGGGGCAAAAAATTCAGAGCAAGCCCACATGGGAAATTTTGGAGGGTCAAACCTACACCTAATGGGGTTTTGACATGTGTCTAAGCCAAAAATATTGAAGTGACCCACGGAAAATTCAGGAGAGATAGGCCCGAGCCAATCACATCACGCCACATGTCTTCACCTCATCGGCCCGGCGGGGAAATTTTGAAAATTTTTCCAAAGGCAAAAATGAAGTAAAATGGAGCAGGAAGGGCCCGTGACCAATCAGAACGTGCCATGTGGCACCTGGAGTGGTGGAGTGTGGGGAATTTTTTGAAACTTTTCCAAATGACCAAACGGGTAAAAATTCAAACTTTTTGCCCGCCGATCCGATTTTGGCCTGTTTTTGCCCTAAATTTTCAAATCGCCATATCTTTCGATCCAGAGCTCAGATTTTCACGTTCTTTATATCAATGGAAAGCTGGTGAAATTATCTACATGATTCCATGGTCAATTTTTCATTTTGGTTCAGTTTGGAGAGAGAAAATCAAGAAACGTCTCTGGCACGTGGTAATGGCCAGAAATGACGTTTCAACAACCAGTTTTAATGCAAAATGGGTCGCATTCTTCTTCAGCATGGCCAAAAATGTCAGGGCATGGGTCTGTAAGGATGCCCATGCTATTTTAATGCATCTTCATTCAATGGGGAATGGCTCCCACGTTTTTTACACGTTTTCTCTCTCCTGGGCTCGACCCATGCATTGTAAAAGCCAGATTTGGCTCATTTTTGAGGGTGGAACATTTTTTTGGATAGCAAGCTTCTTCTTTCACCTTCAACAAGTGATTTTTGCAAGTATCAGACCTTCTTCATGATTGTAACAGGTTTCTACCTCTTTAATGTTGCAAATGCAAGGATTTTGACAGTGAAAATGACAGTGCAGACTCTGTGATCAATTTTCAGTCCTTTGTTTGTATTGTCTTGCTTCATTTCAGACCTCTAATTACATCTTATCAGCCTGTGTATGATGTTTCATGTTGCATTTCATGAAATTGTGTCAATTTGCATGAACAAGAAGTGTTCACCACTCCTTTGGTGTATCACCTATTAGTTTAGTTTCAATTTTTGCACTTTCTATCTCTGTCTCCTTGGAATTTAGAGTAGGATTAGGATTCAAACCTCTGCAATTGTGCAAATAACAGATCTGATCAGAGGAGTTTGAGGAACCAGCCTCTAATCTGGAGATTCCTCTCTCATTTTACAAGTCCCACACTTGGAGAGAGGTTTCAATGTTGTGCAATCACACTGGATGCCTGAAACATCAACTTAGAAACCTGATTTGCATCCAGGGGTGCTGCTGATTTGCCACAACAGGTTGTACAAGGCCATTTGTTCACTATAAAATGCAAGGAAATCACTGCTACGCTAGGATACTTTCACGAATCTTTTTCACGCACTGAATGTTGACAGTTCTGCGAGTTTCAAGTAACTGCTAGAGGATGGTGCTAGATATAGATGCATGTTGTAATGAAGATAACAACCAAGTTTTCAATCATATCAACATCTGATGGAAATGATATACATATCGAAAAAAATGTGGTTGATCGATCAAATTAGAATGGATAATCACTTTTATCATATTTAAAATAGTCAGATGTAATAGCTGTGGACCAAGTGACTGTAATATGATAATATAATATCTCAAACAGAGACAAACACTGATTCTATTTAATTTTCCATAATCATTAATAGGCACAGGTGAATTCTGTAGAAATTCATCAAAACCAAAGAATACATGAGATAAAAGAGAGTGTTCTTTTAAGAAAGAATGAAAAACATATCTCAAAAGCTAATGTCTGCACTATGTGAATAGCTCTAGGTCGAATAAAAATAAAAAAATCACAAACTAATCAAAAAATGTCTATACTAATAATATTATATCAGAGGTTACCACATTACTGGGGCAATAAGGAATAATGTTTACCCCTATAATAATCAAGAACTCATAACTAGATCTGACCGCTCCGATACCATTGTTAAACATTGCACAAATTATATAAAACACTGAATATAATTATATTGAAAATGAATTCATTCGGGATATATTTACATAGATGGAGTTTACATTATATAGGAGGATGTTCTCCTTAATACAAGGAGTCAACATCAATCCTCAACAACCCACATATATCTCTCCAATCCCTACACTCTCTCAAACTTATCCCTAAGATATCTCTCACACTAAAATAGTTACTTGAGTTGTTCTCACAACTCGCCAATAATAAAACTATTAAAACTATATTATTAATATGAGTTCTATAAACTTGTTATTAATAATGTTACATTTTATTTAATAATGTTACACAATATTTTGGCAACACATTTTCCATAGCAATAGCTATATTAATAATGAATAGATTGATGTTTGTTTGAAATAGATCTTGCATCAAAGGATCCAGCTGTGGGTAAATAAGATGCAATCCTATAAAAAAGGCCCACTGGTAAGTGGTAGTCACAAGCTAAAATGTTGATTTTTTCCATTAGTTGGAATTGATATGAGACCGATTAAAAAAAATTACTTCCTTGCAGTTAGCCACAAGAATTACTTTCTTATTTTAGATTTGGAGGGCTTGCTATGAGAAAAACCAATCGCCCTCTAGGGACATGTCATTCAATTTCTGTAAGGAGACTATCAACGTGCGAGGTCGCCTGAAAGATTTTATAAAGTCATTATCAACAAATTTTGAAATGGGATTCTGGTCAGAAAAACTCACTTCTGTCGATGTTGAAAAGTTGACAAATGCCTTCAATAAAAAATTATCAACTGACTTGAATCCAGTACTCACATGGGGAAAAGAACATTGCAATATAGTCGATGGAATTGCAATAAAAGATCTAGAAAAGGTTTGGAGTAGAAACGATGTTCCCTACAATTATGAAGACACAATGTGTATTACATTAGGTGCAAAAGGAAACCCTCCAGCAAATTTTATGGTTGGGATGACAAGTAGAGGAGAAAATTGCTCAAAAGATATGTAATTGATGACCGATTTGTACAAAGACTTATCACTAATAGTGTCAAAGGGATTGAATGTGGTAGAGGGCATCAAATATTTGGAGTGAGTAAATGCTAAATAAAAATTTAGCATTTCAAAACGTTATAATGATGATACATCTTAACATTGTAAATAAAATACGTTCATATGTTTTAGTGATGGTTTTGCGTAACTATTTAAATTACGATTGTATGATTATAAGTTGGGAGGATTTAAATTTTCCCTGATTATAAGTTCAGAGTGTGAGTGTATGAGTTGCAAATGTGAATTAACAGAAAATATTTAATGTAACAAATCTTTGAACAGATTTTATTAATGAAATATGTATTCTTAAATTGATTATGAGCATGCTTAAATACTAGTTTTTGCTTCAATTTTAGAAAACGTATACCACTTTCCAATGAAATGAAATAACTACAATATAGTATGTAAAGACTCATTGCACTGAAATATTACTTTCCTATCAAATAAATTATAAACAAAAAAACATTCTGAGTATAACAATAAGAAATGAGGAACGTCCTTAGGTTTTACCTTCATCGCCATCTACAACCATTTGATTTTTGATATAACAATATCGAAAGGGACTTTTTTTTATTTTTCAATTGATTCACTTCCCTCAACCATTTGATTTTGTTTTTTTCATTTGTAGATACAAACACATGCAACATGAAACTAATCATATTTGATATAAATAGTGTTTTGGCACACACCCTCCATAAGGCTAGTTCAACATTTAAACGGTTAAAAAAATTTGGCGGCATCGAGCTCAAAAAAATTTATCTTCCCATACCTAATGTGAAAGATTTCTTACAACGGTGCAAAAAACATTTCAAAATAGCAATATGGACATCGGTGATAAAGTTGAATGTTGATGACATGATGCCTTCATTCCTTCAAAACATTGGCTTGGAGGTTGCAAGCTTTGAGTTCATATTTACATAGGAATATTGTGTTGAGACCAAATGATCCAATTATGAAGGTTATGGGAATCCCAAATTATATCTCAAGAATCTTAACTCCATTTGGTCATGGTTTAATGCATCGTATAATTGTAAAAATACAGTGCTTGTAGATGACTCTTTAGAGAAAAATAAGTTCAATGATGTTGTGAACTACATAATTGCTAAAACATTTAACATAGCTTCTAAGTCAGAAGATAAATACTTGTTAGATGTGTTGTGACCTTTTTTGCAACCATTGAAGGACGTTGAAGATGTTTGGTATTATATTAGATCACAAAAACAATTATATGGAGCTTTTTTATTGGAGCTTTACTATGTTTTGTATTATTGATTTGGAAGCCCATCTTCAGGAATAGGGTTACATTATAAATTAAAATTATTCTTAAAATGTTTTACTATAATTCTACCTTTAGTAAGGAATTTCAATTTATTTCATAGCTATATTTAAATACTAAAATATATATGGGATAGTTTTACAGTTAATTTTAAATAAGTTCATATCCATATTTGAATATGAAATTTTTTATGTCATGTCTCTTACAGTTGATTTTATATCTTAATTTAAATATGAAAATATATCTGGTATGGTTTTATAATTAATTACATTCTCCTACATTGAATCATTGCCCTCTGTTAATTTCTTCATAACATCTTTAGAAATTCAATCACACCATAATATATAAAGTAAATTTGAGATCGAACTTTAAATATGAAAATATATCTATAATGGTTTTACAATTAATTACATTCTCCTAAATTGAATCGTCTCCCTTGTTAAGTTTCTTCATAACATCTTCAGTAATTCTCTGGTTGCTCCAAGATTTAATCGCACCATAGTAATTGAATCTGGAAGTGTCTCACATCTCGTGAATGTCATTAGCCTAGTAGTCACTTGGCTTAATGGCAGTTGAAATATTCAAATTTGCATAGTTTAATCTTAAAAACATCTTAAAACTGATAAGATCATTATTCCAAAGCAATCATTAAGCCTAACAGCCACTAGCCCTTATAAAACAAAACATGTATCAGTTCTATACATGCTAAAGGCATTATTTCTCATATCAATGTTGGATTCCCTAAAATCATTAAACGTTTTTTCATAGATTCATAAATTTAATTCATGACCAGATATATTGGACTCCAGAAGGAGAATTAATGGATTCCAATATTTTGATTTTGGATTCCAATATATGTGATTTTGGATTACAAGTTAATTCTAATATAGGTGATTTTGGATTCTAATATGTGATTCTGGATTTCAATATATGTGATTTTGGAATCCAATATGTGCGATTTTGGAGTGCAAATAATTCCAATATTTGACATTTTGGAATCCAAAAATAGTAATATTGGATTCCAATATTAGCTATATTTTTTAGCTGCTCAGACTGGAATAAGTCCAGATTTAGTGAAATAAGCATCAAGGAAACACAAAATTATAAGCTAAAATGTTTTGATTGTACATAAAAGTGAAAACATGCAAAAGTTACCGTTCAAAGTAGAAACATCTCTACTATGAAAAAAATACGGATCTAGAGACAAAAACATGTCAATTTTGCACATAAGTGCTAAAACTTGCAAATCAAATAGTTAAAGCAAAAGAAAAACTAAAGGGCATGGAAATGTGTTTGTGTGGAATGGATGCACTAATCCACAAAGAGGTGGGGAATTTGAGAAAAAATATCAAAAGTTGCAAGATAAGAGGAAAAGATGGAATTTTGACATTACTTCTAAACTTGTAAGAAGAACTTAGTCATGTTAACAAATACAAAATCTCAAGGAAAATGAATAAAATGGAAAGGGGACAAAAGGGGTTTCCCACTTGGTGTGCCAAATGTATGCATTGATTAAATACATTTAGCTAGGAATTGACACCACATGAAACCTAGTCTATAATTCACACAAAAGACATCAAGAGAAAGCTAAAAATGAAAGAAAATACTAATGTATGAACCAAGTAAATGCTAACCTTCCTTATTTTGTATATTTGCTTCATAAATGTGGATGATTTAAAAATGATTGTGCAAGATATAAAAATGTGGTTGGAAAGAAGGGATGATGATGAAAGGAGTCTTCCCAAATAGGAAGCAATATCTAGCTTTGGTAACCTCTCACATCAACAAGGGTTTCACAATTTAACTAGGTTTCTAAAAATAGAAAGCTTACATGAGATTAAGTGTGTCAATGTACTTTTGGGGATTTTATTGTATAGATTTTAGATAGGGGATGTTCATCAATATTGATGAATGTGGGAGAATGGAGATGTATAATTAGTAGCTTGTTAATTAGAATTAAGAACAATTAGGTAGGATTAATTGTTCATGTGATGTGGATGTAAAAAAGGTGATTTAATTAATTAATGAAGAAATGGTAAATGAGTATTTGTATGATTTTTAGGATGATATAAGAGTAATTTTAGCATGGTGGATTTGGGTGTTTATAACTATGACAAGAAACTAAAGAAAACTATATATCTAAGATTGTTATTATCTGTTATCACCTAAGGCACACCTATACACCTTGAATATCATTATACAAAAGACAGAAACACATACACGCACACATCTCAAATATTCCAAGAGAAACCTTAAAACAATCTACTAAACTAAATCTAAAGTACAAAGGGCTAAAGTTGCGTAGTGTCAAATATCAAGGGTCAAAGGAAAGATCGATCTAGATTGTATATTTTCTTCATAGTTGTACATTTACATATGAAGTGTGAGAACTACATTCAACACAATCCCTCTTTAGATTATTGGTTTATAGTGCAATGCTCACCTGAATTGGGGTGATGATGAGATTGATCCAGCCCAATAGTTCATAATATATTTTATCATGCATTGTTATTAAGTGAATTGTTAACCCTTATACAAAGGACAACTCACATAGGGTTCATTGCATTATTGTGCTTATGCACCATAAATCCATATTGTAAACACCTGCAAACGATTCTAAAAGATTGTAGAACCAACACACCTCCATAGACCATGTCGGTCACATCAAACACTACTATCTGATGGCATAGTTTCCTTCTGACAATAGTGCCTAAACACATTTTCAAATTGTCTAATTTTCTAGACACCTTGTGGATACTTTCCTGGGTCATTCTAGGTCCCTATGTATATTAGATTCCTCCTTCATGCAGAATTTGGTTGGTTTTTCCATTGTGCATTATCTAATTATGTCGTTTGCTTTCTTTCTCTAGAACTTATCAAATTAATCCTAATTCAAGGTCAAATTATTGTGTCTATTGTATTTATTTCATAATTTGAATTAGGACACTTTGAATCATTTTATACCGCTTAAGTGTAAAATAATCAATACACCAATTAGCAAAGAATTCATACAGAATATGTTGAAATCATTAATCAATGTGGCGTGTAAATTTTTTTATCATAAACAAAATTGATATTTCTCAATATTTTTAAAATAAACATATCTAAAATATCTATATTTTTTATATAATTAATTAAAAACAAATAATTATTTCGCATTATTTATCTCTATACTTAGAGTGTATCCACAATTTTATGAATGTCAACAATGACTTCGACATCTAAAACGGTGGTCACATGCCTTATCGGCCGACATGCCCTTTTGTATCTCGTAGCCATCGAAACAGTGTCCTTAGTCAAATTCGTTTAAGGAAAAAAATTACCGACTTTTTTATGGCAGTGAAGGGAGATGGGTTGGCAAGAGTTTGGTAAACGAGTGTCACGGAAGTTAATAGGTATGTGAGTTTTGAAGTGTAAAAACACGGAACCTTAAAAGCACGACAAATATTAAGGTGGCGTGGGAAACATATTTGCTTAACCCATTCTTCTTATCAAGGGCGAAATAGAAATACATATTCCCAAGTTACTTCATTATTCTTACCCCACCACTAGGAAAATAAGGAAAAAGTATGTGTGTGTAGGTATATATATATAGATATAGGGAAAAGTAAGTGTGTGTGTGTATAAGGATAAATAATGAGGAGGTTTGTTGTATTAGGGTCTCCATGCTATATTCTCTATTCTTTAGTTAGTTAGGTAGTTTGTTGTAGTAAATATTTTTTATTTAAATTTTTTATTTTATATTGATTGATAGATTTGATTTACATTAATTTATGAATTTAATATATTATGATGTTTATGTTAATAAAGTAATGTTATAATAAAAATAAATTAAAATTAATATAGATATTTTAAATACATTCATTTAAAAAGTGTGTGTCTCGATATATCAATTTCAAGAAATATTACAATTATTAATAATTTTGTTGATATATTACAACTATTAATGAATTTATTACCTTCTTCACAAATTTATTAGTGACTGATGAAAAATGGTGTCAATTAAGTTATATCAATATATAAGGCTTGGAAAAAAATTGTTAAATATATGGGCTCCAAATATCTCCATGTGGCAATGAAATTAGAATTTTTCAATAGACTACTCTAAGAAAAAGGAAAAACTTCTTAGTGATGACCAAATGAATGTCAAATTTAATATCATAATTAAAATGAATACACACATTACAACCAACCACCACCTCACAATTTGTATTGTAGAATCCCTATCAACATAATAATAATTAATTGATAGAATATTGTCATTATAGAGTTTATGTTTATAATGTTGACATTGTGTCAAATGTTCTCCAATAAAATGTGGTAGCCATTCTACTATATAAGACTTGGTAGCCATTCTACTAGATAAGACTTTTGGATTCCTTAGAAACCCTAACAGAGTAGTAACACCTTACAAGAACACATTTTTAAAATGGAGGATGTTTCCTGGGGGCTATGTTGTCCCTCCTTATTATTAGACCCAATTTGAATTGAAGACAACACACCGAGTATAATGCACATTGAGTAGGTAATCTAATGTCATGCAAGTACACAACCCTTATCGCTTTCAATGCATTGATGAACACTTGATGCACCATATAATGAATGTTAAAGGGTCCTCATATTTCTCTAAATGCTTGAATGATTTCTCTAAATGTTTGTATTTTTCTTTGGCATGAGGATATTGTTTTATCACTTGCTCATTCATTCTTTCAAATGAAATAATACACTTATGTGTTTATAAACGCATTTAATTCAAATCAAGACCCTATTGTCATACATGTCAACACATAATGGGAGGAAAAACTAATAAATGAGTGACCCCACAACAAGGGTACACCCAAATAGACCCGAAGAATGAAAGGTCCCATAACATTATAGTTAGAATTATGGGAACCAGAATCATATAAATTTAATTATGGGGGCTCCATAACCACAAGTTTATGATTCTGGCAAAAAGTCCATAATAAGAACACATGGGGATATGAGATACACATATAGTAGGAGAGAGAATAATAGGGGAACAAAATAAAAATTACAAGAACCTAATTTAGATAAAGAATTAAAAAATACACAAGTACCATAGAATTATGCAATTTCAAATAATAACTAGTTATGTACCAAAATTAGGCATCTACATAATGCTCCACTTTGATATGTGTACGCATACATATCATAACAAAAATAATTTTGGATACAAATAACCTTTCTTGATTACCTAGAAATGTGTAAGAGATATGAAACTCGGTATTAGAATAATAGTGTATTGAAAGTCAAAAGAAGAGAGAGATTGCCTAATTTTTAGAGTAAAGGGTTATGAAAATCCTAGAACTGACATCCATGCTCATGTATCTTGGGACAAAGAAGCATGTATCCCTATAAAATGTGATTAACATGTCCATATGGATGAGTTTATAAATAATTAATGATTAATGAATTTCTAAAATCTAGAGATGAAGACTTAGAATAAATACACCCATTTTTGTTGCAAACCACAAAGAAGTTTGTGGAGTAAGTTGTCTTCAGGCTGGTGTTGAATTTGGCATGCATTGTTTTGTTTAGTATTTTGTGAAAAAAATAATTTTAATAAGCATGATGTAATATAAAAGAACACATGGTTAAGAAATGTCCCAAATATGTCTAATGATTAAAACAAGTGTCATGCATTAGGTACATATGTCATGCCATAAATTTCCAACCCAAAGAAAAAGTGAAACCATATATATATATAAACTTAAACTAACTCATTTTACAATACAACATACATGTGGTTACACCCCATTTATGTTTACACATGGTAAAAAAATGTTAAAATAACAAGCCAAGAGCTAACAATATATATAATCAACATATGTGTGGTGACCCTTCTCTAACAACCAACTACACCACCTTTCAAGCCATAACACTTATATGAAATTCCAAATTTTATGTTATAGAATTAGAAATGTGAAAATATATAGTACAAGTGACTTCTAAAGGATGTATTGTCTTCATTTCAACACAATATTCAAAACTACTAATTAAGAGATCATTTAAATTCAACACATACTAGATTCGTTATCTAATTGTTTCATTAAGATAGAAGGGTAAGGAGAGATTTATTAAAGTTTTATCAATCTTTGCATCTTAAGTGCCCTACATAGAGTATCTTGAGCACCCAACAAGGTTTAATAAAATCATTACACACTGTAGTTTTGTGTATCTTAAATTTCCATTTACGAAAGAGTGGGAGAGGAGGCATTATATTTTTACCATTAATATTCTCTATGACCATAGATCTAATGTTAATACGAACCACTATATATTTCAAAATTTACACAACAAAATGATAACTATAATCATACTTCCTTCCAAATTGACCAAGTAGTATAAGTTATATATTAATATTTAGATTAAGTTTCAATTATTGATATACACAATTAAACAGAAATTTGTAAGGAATGCACGTAATGTCAGTCATTCCCTAAACACCAAGATTGGGACAATAAAGAAGAATATTTATTCAACACATGAAAAAGAAATATTGAAAATATAATAAGGGGATAAGGGGAGGAAAATAGGAATCCCAATCCATTTTGAAACTACTAACACCAATAAGGTAATAGATTAACACCAAATGCAATTCGCTCACCTATTTATTGGGTTTTGTCTATAGAAAGAATTAGCAAACAATAACTACTAACATCCTCGAAAGATCTAGTTTTCTGAACATGTTACCACTTGAAATCCTAACACTATTGCAACTAAAAATTAGTTAGTTCCTCACTGTGGTTTAGTAGCACTCTCTCAGTCTAAGGTCTATAAAATAATAAAATAAGGACTCGCAAAATATTATTCAGTCACTAGAAAAAATATTTAGTAAAAACTAGCAACACTTTTTGGGAATAAAGTAAGATGTCAATAGTTAGGATAAGTTCTCTACTGTAAACACTAAATCACGCACTTGGGTACATTTCTAGATTTTAATCACCATCCAAGCCCACGAATTTAGAAACCATTGCCATAGGGTTAGATGACCCCCATCTTGTCTTTAGTTTGTACTTTGTATCCTTCATGTTGCACCGCCTAACCCAAAAAGGGGGAAAATGTAGACACTAGAAAATTCACTTTGTGCATAAGGTATCCTATTCAAAAATACCAAAAACATCATAAAACACAATAATCCAAAAAAATAAAATAATCCCACAAAAGAAACTAAAAAATATTAAACCCCTCAAAATGGTGATCAAAGACCCCTCGTCACTCATTTACTAACCCTGGCTCACTTACATTTAATTATATCCATCTCACCTACCCATTTGCATGCCAATACACTATGTACCTTTATCATCTCACCCATCAATGTACAATGAAACAATATTTGTCACAATCTTCTATGCACTCCAAAAACTATAAAACACCACTCACCCTTATCATTCTAACCCAATAACTCTTTTTGCACTTGATCCCATACTTGAGTTTTGCTTCCTTGCTTGCTTATTTTGATATTGCAAGTTTTGGAGAGGTCTAAGGAAAATCACAAAGGAATAGTGCAATTCATAATATCACTATTTTGGTGAAATTTAACACAAGTTCCATTCGCGCCTGCAACTAGGATGCAACCTTCGTGTGATTTTCAATGAATTACACCTACAACGATTTTGCGATTGAGTCAAGTATACCATTCACTTTTTGCATTGTTTTGTCATTTTTTCTTTACTAAATTTATTTTATCTCCTTAAATGGTTAGGGATTTGACCGAGGCAAGTCCTTGAACCATAAAAAATAACTAACATAATTTTTCTAAGTGTGTTTGTGTGCAGGTTATAAATTTAAATCAGGAATTTTACCCACTATATGTTAGGAAATTGTGTTTACATAGTTATGGGTATTTTACCGTGAGGTAAAATATAACTTACTATTATATGGTTTTTTATTATTATAAGAACAATTTAGATATTCTAGGAATTAGGGAGTTCCAAGTTTTTATAACAATTAATTAATGTTGTTTGAGTAGTTGTATCAGATATAATATTTCTCCTATTATATTGGGTACACTCCTTATATCATTGTATGATGTTTGCAAATTTAACATAGCAGAATTTATTGTGTTTATTCTGTGTAAAAATGTGTACCAAATCACATTTTATTCATTGAAATAACCCATGATTGTCCTTCTCTTTTCAATGGAAGCGTAAGCCCATTTATTTAGTAGCATTGATTTGGATATTTCCATATAGACTAACACATATTGTAGGTGATCCAAATCTAGGAATATAGATTGTTTTATCTAAATTAATTCCTAGGGGTATGAGGGTGATATAACTAAAAGTGAATTTATATACCTAATCTGATTGTTATTGTAGCAGTAAATGAATATACAATTAAGTACATAAATTGCCCCAAGAAATCTAAGCAATAAAATGAAAACCCTAAGTGTAAAGAGAGGGTAAGAAGCCTTAGTTGATTTGCAGAAATCCCATATATGTACAGAGCTATAAATTTATAAAATATGAAGCGTTGACCGTCGCATTGAAGCTCATAAAAATGCATATTTAGAAGAATAAGCTGGACTAGGGTGCCTGGAGAGGGACAGGGGCACATGTGGGCACCCTAGGCCTATTTCGGGGTGCATGTGTCTAGGAAAAATGCTCATAAAACCTCCTTTGAGCAGTCTCTAGTTGTTCGTTGTTGTTCAAATTTTGTCACTATTAGGTCACACAATGATTTCCATAGTCGTCGAAAACCTATAATGAAGTAAAAACTTGCAAAACCCTCAAAGAAAAATGAAATCCTAAAAATAAAAGATGCAAAATGAGGGGTCAAATTGTCCTCAGTTGTCACAATGGTGAACTTACGACTGAGCAATGCAATACATCTCAAAACTAATGTAGTTTTGTGTGTGTATGTGGAATTGTGCCCTAGGTGGCTCTTGTGCGTTTCACACTTGATAGTGAGAAAATAAGATAGATGTACAGAAATGTAATAGATGTGTGCATGGAATAGAATGAACTTCCCTCCTATGAAGTGTATGTAGAATAACCAACCCTTGTGTCCCTTGGATGGTGTTATATGGATGCAATGGATCTCTTAGATGTTTGATGGATGTAACCTTAAGTGGTGATAGCTAATGCTTAGTGTTTTGTCCTTTATTATGATCACATAACTTTATATTTATATGATTCCCTTGCTTAAATTTTGTAATTAACCCCAAAAAAGCTGACTATTAAAAAGATAAGATTCTCAAACGGCTAGAAAGGACCCAAAAGATGTGAAAAAGGTATAAAGGGGTCAGAGGCACCTAGAGGGGACGAGGGCGCCTGACGCTGGTGTCCTGGCTAGGCACTGGTGTCTAGAATGACAAATGTCAAGGTATAAAAAGGAAGACTGAGAAAGTAAGGGTGTAAGACCAGAAGTGGAAACAGAAAGCAAAGAAAGATGGTCAAATACATAGGTTAATTAGTATTGTTCTTACTTAGGAATCATATGAATAGCAGTATGTAATCAAGATTAAATAGTTACCCAAAGTGTGTTAGGTTGTGGAGCTTGTTTTCATGTGTGAAAGTGTTGAAGACTGTACACTAAGAGTACTATACACTTTTCATGTATCCTCGCAGGGTTTGGGGCGGGCCCCCAAGGGGTGGTAGCCCCAGTAGCAGGGGTTTGGGGGCGCAACCCCCCAATTTTTGGGCCTTAAAATGTGCCCGATATATCGGGAAACATGATTTTCTCATATGGGCGGGATTTTGACCCATAGGTTTATGGGACGGTTTTTGCCCATGGTTTTGATACCCATGGTTTTGTAAAACTGCTTAAGCAGTTGTCTATTTATATGGTTTTATGCATATGATAGAAGTATGAAAAACATTGCAGATGTGTTTTGAATTCGGGTGTGAATTCTGTAGAGTTTGTTGAGCATAGCTCCAAACAGATTTGGGTATTGTATTGAGAGAGTGGTGGCTTGTAATAAAATCTGAGCAAGTGATTCTTGGTGGACGTAGCCCAAATTGGGTGAACCACGTTAAATATTGTCTCTTTGTGTTGTGTTATTTTATTCTGCACTTTTATTTGAGATCTGTAATATTTTCTGCATATTAGTTTCTACTGTTGCGATTCTGTGAGGGATTATTCCACATATTTTATCCCTTATTTCCTAACAATTGGTATCAGAGCCTGGTTTGGTTTGCTGAAGTGTTGAATCATAGGGAAAGTTTTATCTTGAGTGGGAGCTATGGCAGATGATGGAAGATCTAGGGTTGATAAATTCAACAGGTAAAATTTCAGTCTTTGGAAGATGCAGATGGAAGATTACCTTTATCAGAAGGATCTTTATATTTGCTGTCTGAGAAGGTGAACAAACCCTCGAGCATGACAGATGCAGAATGGGATTTGTTGGATAGGAAGGCACTTGGGACAATCCGGTTGTGTCTTGCATCTTTGGTATTATTTAATGTTTCAAAGGAAAAGACTACAAAAGAACTGATGGATGCATTAGGGAAGTTGTATGAAAAACCCTCTGCCTCTAATAAGATATTTTTAATGAAAAATTTGTTTAATATGAAGATGTCTGAGAATGGTTCAGTAGCAGATCATTTAAATGATTTTAATATGGTTGTAAATATGCTAGCTTTGGTTACAATAGAATTTGATGAAGAAGTTAGGGCTTTATTAATTCTGTGCTCTTTACCTGAGAGTTGGAATAGCCTGGTAATGGCGGTAAGCAACTCGGTTCCAGCTAACTCAAAGTTGAAGTTTGAGGATGTTGTAGGGGTGATTCTAAGTGAGGAAATGTGAAGAAAAAGCTCTGGTGAATCTTCTACTTCAGGGAATGCTTTGACAGTGGAAACTAGAGGGAGACAGAAGAATAGAGGAAACCGTGGAAAATCAAAGGATCGGGCAAGGTCAAAATCCAAAAGCAAGATAGTATGTTGGCACTGTGGAAAGTCTAGGCATGCAAAGAAGGATTGTTGGAGCTTCGGGATAAGAAGAAACAACAGGAAGAAAATAAGGAGGCAAATGTGGCAACGGGTAATGTATGTCAGGATGCTTTGATTCTTTCTTTGCACAATATTACTGAATCTTGGGTTTTAGATTCGGGGGATTCTTTCATGCTACTCCACATAGGCATTATTTTGTTGATTATGTTCAAGGATATTTTGGGCATGTTTTTCTTGGTGATGATGAGCCTTGCAACATAGTTGGAAAAGGTTTTGTTCAGGTTAAGATGAAGAATGGGAATACATGGCTATTGAAGGATGTCAGACATGTGCCTACATTGATGAAATTTGATATCGACAGGGCAATTGGGAAGTGATGGTTGTACTGTGATATTTACAAAGACTCTTGGAAGGTTACCAAGGGTTCTCTTGTGGTGGAAAGAGGTAAGAAGGTTGGAACCTTGTATTTAACCACTTATAACACTAATGTTTGTAATCTTGTGGCTTCAGATGCATATACAACAGAACACTATAGGCTCGGTCATATGAGCCATAAGGGCATGGACATCATAAAGAATAATTTTCCTGGATATACAGAAATAAGTTTGGAGTAATGTGAGGACTGCATATATGGGAAACAAAAGTGAGTAAGGTTTCTCAAGGTTGGACCTACAAAGAAAGAGAAGTTAGAGATGGTGCCCTGCATGTGTCCTCAGGTATCATCTCTTGGGGGTTCAAGTTATCATGTTACTTTTATTGATGATGCAACAAGAAAGTTTGAGTTTATTGTATCTTTAGAAACAAATCTGATGTATTTGACACTTTTGTTCATAATGGAAAGGGAGAATGACAGGTCTTAAGCTATGTCTCAGGATGGAAGTAGCAAGCAATGAAATGATTATTTTCTAAGAATTCCACAGGAAAAAGATGGTTACTTTGCAGGAATGGTGATCAGAGGATGAACAGAACAATAATTTGGATATAAACAGAGGACCCTCAAAATGTTGGATTCATTTCTTATTAAGGACAAGAAAATCATTCAATCTATGGTGGGATGTGGTCTTTAATGAGAAATTTCATGTATAAGTCAGTATAAGTTAGGAAAATAGGGAAGAATCCAAGAAAGAATATGCAAGTGGTATAGGATCTTCCAGATGGAAAGTGACACATGAATCAGTTCAGGAACCTCCTCAACAGGAACCCCAAACTCCTATATTGAGGAGGTCTTCTAGGGTAAGAAGAGAACCTGAAATTTTTTCTCCTTCTCTTTATTATTTATTACTCAATGATAGTGGAGAGCCAGAGAGCTTTGATGAAGCAATGCAGGTAGATTCCAGGAAGAAGTGGGAGCAAGCCATGGATGAGGAGCATCAGGCTCTCATGGAGAACCAGACATGGGATTTGGTGAAGCTACCCAAAGGCAAAAGAGCATTACAGAACAAGTGGGTGTTCAGAGTCAAAGAGGAAGGAGGAAAGAAAAGATACAAGGCCCGGTTGGTGGTCAAGGGGTTTGCACAGAAAAAAGGTATAGATTTTGATGATATTTTTTCTCCTGTAGTAAAAATGACTTCTATTAGAACTGTTCTTGGAATAGTTGCAGCAGAAGACTTGCACTTAGAACAGCTTGATGTAAAGACTACATTTCTCCATGGTGATTTGGAGGAGGAACTATATATGCAGCAACCAGAGGGCTATGAGGTCAAAGGTAAAGAGGAGATGGTGTGCAAACTGAAGAAGAGCTTGTATGGCTTGAAACAAGCTCCACGTCAATGGTATAAGAAATTTGATAGCTTCATGATGGAGCAAGGTTATATTAGATGTCATTCTGACCATTGCGTGTATACAAAGAAATTTGAGGATGGAAGTTATATTATCCTGTGTCTGTATGTGGATGACATGTTGGTTGCAGGTAAAAACATGCAGGAAATAAAAGTACTCAAGAAACAGCTAAGTGAATCCTTTGCTATGAAGGATTTGGGGGCAGCCAAACAAATCCTTGGTATGAGGATATCTCGGGATAGGAAGGAATGGAAGCTGACTTTATCTCAGGAAGAGTACATTAAGAAGGTCTTGGAGAGGTTTAATATGCAGGATGCTAAACCGGTTGGGACTCCTTTGGCAGGCCATTTCAAGTTATCAAAGGAGCAGTGTCCCAAGACAGAGCAGGAGAGAAACCAAATGTCCAAGGTACCTTACTCATCAGCAGTTGGTAGTTTGATGTATGCCATGGTGTGCACCAGGCCTGATATTGCCCATGCAGTGGGAGTGGTGAGTAGATTTATGAGTGATCCAGGTAGAGATCACTAGCAGGCAGTAAAGTGGATCCTTTGGTATTTGAGAGGGACCATGGGGACAATTTTGTGCTACAGTGGATCAGACACCACTTTATGTGGTTATGTAGATTCAGATATGGCTGGAGATGTAGACAACAGGAGGAGCATGACAGGTTATATTTACACTGTAGGTGGGACAATAGTGAGCTGGATTTCACGACTACAGAAGCTGGTGGCTTTGTCAACCACAGAGGCTGAGTATGTTGCTGCCACAGAGGCAAGCAAAGAAGATGATTTGGTTATAACAATTTCTTGAGGAGTTGGGGCATAAGCAGGATGAAGGAAAGCTGCATAGTGATAGTCAGAGTGCTATACACCTAGCTAAGAATCTGCTTTCCACTCTAGGACGAAGCATATACAGTTAAGGTACCATTTCATCAGGACAACTTTGGAGGAAGAGAAGTTGAAGCTGGAGAAGATTCATACTAGTCAGAATCCTACAGACATGATGACCAAGGTGGTCACAAGGGAAAAACTGAAGCTGTGTTCAACTTTGGTTGGTCTTCATAGAAACTAGTGAAGGGTTGAGAAGCTTGCTCAGAGGAAAACTAGTCTCCAAGTGGGAGATTGTTAGGTTGTGGAGCTTATTTTCATGTGTGAAAGTGTTGAAGACTGTACACTAAGAGTACTGTACACTTCATCCTCTTCTTTTGTCTTTTAGGGGCACAGCCCCTGTAAAAATGCCTTAAAACGTGCCTATATACTGAGAAACGTGATTTTCTCATATGGGTGGGATTTTGACCCATAGGTTTATGGGATGGTTTTTGCCCATGGTTTTGATACCCACGGTTTTGTAAAACTACTTAAGCAGTTGTCTATTTATATGGTTTTATGCATATGGTAGGTATAATGTAACATTGCATATGTGTTTTGAATTTGGGTGTGAATTCTGTAGAGTTTGTTGAGCATAGCTCCAAACAAGATCTGGGTATTGTATTGAGAGAGTGGTGGCTTGTAATAAAATTTGAGCAAGTGATTCTTGGTGGACGTAGCCCAAATTGGGTGAACCACGTTAAATACTGTCTCTTTGTGTTGTGTTATTTTATTCTACACTTTTATTTGAGATCTGTAATATTTTCTGCATATTAGTTTCTACTGTTGTGATTCTGTGAGGGATTATTCCACATATTTTATCCCTTATTTCCTAACATGAAAGGTGTCTTTGTTGGTCAAACAGTTTTATCATGGGAATTGGAAATCACAATAATTATGTAAGTTATTGTGCCATGAACTATGTGCCTTGATTAAAGGCTATTAAACGTGTGATGAGGAAATTTGGTAGTGTCCCTAAAGGATCCATAGAATGATTTATAAAAGTCGACTTATTGACAATCTCATTTGGTTGAGTAAGCACAGTTTTTGGGGTGATCAACATCTTGATTGGAAGAAGTGTTAGGGATAAAATTCCACCAATGTGGAATCCTCCAACTAATTTTAACTATTAATTCAGTAATGTATCATATATGCATCTTACACCTATAACTACATATGACATGCATGAAATGCATTTTTATGTATGCCCTGTTCATGATCCTATTAGGTGGATATATTATTAGATTGTGTTAGATGACCAATAAAAATACTATGTGAGACATTCCCCTATGGTTACATAGGCATCTAGGTTGGGGTACATGTTGTGCTAAAGGACCCAAGTCTGATTTTGTATTGAAACTATAAAATTATTGTTGTACTGACGAGTATTGTGCTATTTGTGTAATGACTATAGACGGTATTGTATGGGGTGACTGATTCACCCAAAATGCCCCCCTCATTTGGGGTACAAAATGTGATGTCGAAGAAGGAGTAATGCATTAGGCCAAAAAGAGGATGCGACTATTAATGCTAAAAATGCCTAATATAGGGGAAAGGGAATGTGTTCATGGTGGAAACCAAGTCACACACAAAAAAGTGGTTGGGAGACAAATTTTAGTACAAGAAATACAAACATGACATGTAAAGGGAAGAAAAATGGTAAGCTAATGAAGATAATATGTAATTGGCTTAAGATGAAATGAAGATATGTAACACGCAAGAAGACAATGTAAATAGTGAAAAATGGGTTGCAAACATGGGACACCACTCACGATATCGCAAGTAAAATCAAGGCCATGAAGTGGTTGTAAGAAGACATTTTGTGCACACAAAACAAAGGGAAAATCCGCAAACAAAGCATACAAAGAGAAAAACATCCAATGTAATGTAAAAAAACCATGGTGCAAATACACCAATGCGTATGCAAACAAATGTTACACATGAATGCACCCACTAGCATGTTAGAAAGATAAAAAGTATGTCAAAACATGTAAATCCAATAATTAGTATGTGCTATGAAAAAATGAAACAATATCACCTGTAGTGTATGAAATTGTGATGCCCAAAGGATACTCTGATGAGATTAGCTACTAGGTACTAGCACAAACATCATGTTGTGTGTAATAGATCTATATAATTTACAATCACAACTAGAAATGAAAGTGAATGCATGTTTGTATGATAAATGATAATGACATAGCAAATATGATATCTAGCATGTGTAATAAATTGTCATGCAAAAAGTAATGTAAGCAGGTTAATTACAACCAAGATATGCAAGTAACCCATGGATGAGACAGAATGGAATGCAGTGTGAATGATAGGACAAAATGTCCCCCTGAGTGGTATGTGTATGAAATGTAATGAGGTTCATTTATTTATGCCCCCTCATAATTCAAGAATGAACCATAAATGAGAGTTGATCATCATGAAATGTTTGAATGTGTGTGATAAAAATATGTTTTATGAGATGCAAAGTCACTAAAGTGTGCAAGATTCTACATGTGAGTGAAATGATTACATGTGAGTGTGATGAGGCCCATTTGAGTTGATGTCAAAACTGGAAAATGTAGTAAGAAATCCATGTGGTGAAACCAGTGCAACTAAAGAATCTCAAGCTCTTGAGTTTGTGGATAGTGAATACCAATGATGTCCATTGTAGCAAGTGATGTATATAGACATTCTTGGACCATGAGAATGTAGGGATGTCAGCAAATGTGAAGTATATTGAGTAAATGAGCAAAGTGTATTTAGGTTGTTGAAGATGTCCGTATTCCTTGAAGTGTGATGCTAGATTTGAATTCTAGTTATGTGTGAAATTAATGTTAGATGATGTCATAATGTGCAATGTAAGTTTGTGAGGTTCATGTGTATAGTATCAACCCTCAGACTTAGTATTTATATGTCCAAACAACCAAGACTGGATATTTTATGTTGATACCTTGGTATGTTATGATTGATACAATAAGACCAAGTGATGATGTGATAAGGAATAACAATGTTGATGCCCTATAATCAAGGGAGATTTCCAATAACATGATTGAGCAATTGAAAACCGATTGTTGATGTCCTGACCTTAATTGGTTGCACTCATGAAGTTAAATATACACCCCTGAATATGAACTTTTAAAATGCTCAAGTTGATGGAGAAGTTGATAAATGATAATATTGTTCAAAAATGAATTTCCTAAGCTTCTTTTTACTGTATATGATCCCTTATAAAGATGAGTATATGGTTGTGGGAACCTATGTGCTTCTAAAGTATGACAAAATGAATACCATGTGAAGAAGAATTTTGAAACCAAATAGACATAATCTGAAATGAAATAATTTGGTGTATTGTGATGTATATGTGTTCAGTGATGATGACTTAGAGTGTCTGACTCAAGGGAGTTATCATTATGATAGAGTGTGTGACTAATACCATTAAAATTCAGGGATTATCTAGATGTGTTCAATATTTGAGATGTTCAAGTTATGCTAGTTGGAGGTAGAAATCTTGAAATGTGATAACTAGCTTATATGAGCGTGATAAGTAATAAACCATCAAATAGTGTGCACCGGAAATGTGTGAAGGTAATCTTACCATAGTTGACAGTTGTTAAGTTCTTGAAATGTTAAACTTATAAGTACATTGCAAAAATATAGACTAAGATTCATGAAATAGCATAGCTTAAGTATAGCATGAGCACAATACATTCTTTGTATAGTTGTGACTAGCAAGAAAGTATCAAAAGATGGTGAAACCTGAAACCATTCACTTAGATGATTGAGAACATGTTGTGTGTGATCTTCAGATATGAAATTTGTGTGAAAAAAAAAGGATAGGTACCAATAGACTCAAAGTGCAAGTGGTAAACAAGTTGATATGTATGATGGATCAATTGAAATTTAGATACAATAGGTGATGGATTCAAGAATTGTTAATTTGAAAGTGATTGAAGATAATGTTAACATGAGGAAGTCAAGTCTGATTTCCATAAAATAAATGAGACTAGTCCTACATGAGAAATGATAGCATTACTGTGTAAAATGAATTCCCAATTTAGGAATTGATTAAAGGAGTGAACTATTATAGAATCATTATTTCATTGCACAGGAATCCAGGTTTGTATCTAAATTTGAGTGGTAACAAAATTGGGATTAAAACTTGATGATTTTGAACATTATTTTAATGTATGTTTCAAACCAATTATATTGAAAAAATTAATAAAATCTATGGGGATGTCAATAGTGTATCAAAATTTGATTTTGAAATTAGATGGTAGATGGGCATCCAAAAATATCCTCCGAATTCTTCATGATTTCAACTGCTAGATGGACCAAGGAAATATAACCCTAGTTTTAATGGTAAGATGAAGAAGAATCTAGAAAGCATGTTATATCGATGAGTTTTCACCAAAATTGATTAAAATAAAATACTGAATTGGGGATATGTTAATTTGATTTTAGGGGTACAATGTGTAAGTAAATAAATTAAGTAATTAATTAAATTAAGCCAAGAAAACTAAGCAATGAAATTATGAACCCTAAGTGCAAAAAGAGGGTAAGAAGCCTTATTAGAAAACAGAATATCTCGGGAAGTGTGTCATAAATGGAAAATTAGAAAATACAAAGAACTGACTGTTACAAAGAAGCTCAAAAAAATGTAGATTTGGAGGAATAAGCTAGACTAGAGTGCTTGGAGAGGGACAAGGGCACCTGTGGGTGCCCTAGACCTTCTTTCTGGGTGCTGGTGTCTATGTGAAAATGCTCAAAAAACCTCCTTTGAGTGGTTGATAGGTATTCGTTGTTATCACCTTTGGTTGCATTATGAGGTTGCACAATGATTGTCAGAAGTCACCTGGAAACCTACAATGAAGTAATGACCTGCAAAACCCTCAAAAAACATCAAATCCTAAAAAAGAAAGATGTAGAATGAGGGGTCTTGACTGTCCTCAGCTGTCACAATGGTGAAATTATGACTGAGTGCTGCACTACATCTCAGACTCAATGTAGTTCTCTCTATGTGTGTGTGGAATTGTGCCCTAGGTGGCTCTTTGTGTGATGCACTTGATAGACGAGACAATAGCTAGATGTAAAGAAATGTAATAGATGTGTGCATGGAATAGAATGAATCCCCTCCTATGAAGTGTATGCAGAATAACCAGCCCTTTGTCCCTTGGATGGATGCTAGATGGATGTAAATTGAGCTCTTAATGCTTGATGGATGTAACCTTAGGTGGTGATAGCTAATGCTTAGTGCTTGGTCCCTTATTATGATCACATAAATTTATATTTATATGATTCCCTTGCTTGAATTTTGTAATTAACCCTGAAAAGGCTGACTACCAAAAAGATAAGATGCTCAAATGGCTAAAAAGGACCTAAAATATGTGACACAAAGTGTAAAGGGGTCAGGGGCACCCAGAGGGGACCAATGCACCTGGCGCTGGTGTCTGGCCCGAGTTGGGTGTTCCAGATGAAAATAAATGCCGATGTATAAAAACAGACTGAGCCAAGTAAGGGTGCAAGACCAAAAGTGGTAGCAGAAAGCAAAGAAAGATGGCCAAAGACATGGGTTAATTAGTACTTTTCTTACTTAGGAATCATATGAATAATATTATGTTATCAAGACTAGATAATTACCCAAAGTGTGTGATTTTGTGTCTATGGCTAAATAACTCCATAATGATGAACAGAAGTTGTGTAGATTCTTTTTATAATGAATTCCATGAATTTTTATAGATAATTAAGAGAGAGAAATGGAGGAAATAGTAGACATGTAAGTCTGGTTAGTCAAAAATAGATGAATAATGCAAGAACATGCATAAATTTGGTTTATTCTACTCCAACATAGCTCTTCCCACACTCAGAAAGTGATTTTACATGCCCAGAAATAGATTATTGTTGTCTCTTACATGTTCCTACTATTTTTAAACTCTTGTGCATGGTCTGAAAGCTCTTCTTGTATGAGAATTGTTAATCATAGCCTCTAAATGATAAAAATGGAGTCTTGTTTTATGATTTTCCATAATTTAGCCTCTTCATGATCCAAATTTGTATTTTGGGCAAAGAAATTAGCTAAAAATAGCTTTTTTGGATGTTTTTGGGTTGTTCATGCTTATTGGTCTATCCTTTCCATAATCCGTAGCACAAGAAAAATGAAGTAATTGTTCCTTATTGGCCTTCAACAGTTTATTTAACCAACCGATGTCCTTTTGTTCTGTTTTGGGCACTATTTGGGCAGTAATTAAGTGTATGGAAGGAATAATAGAATGTTCTGAATGTTCTTGTCTTACCCAACGTAACTGATGTGGGTGATTGGTGAAACCTTAGAACTCAAGCACTTTTTATGAGGTAAATTGGTATATGGGAAGAATGATGAAATGTTCTAAATGTACATATCTTACTCGACTTAATCGATGCAAGAAATTGGTGATCCTTGGGGACTTAGGAATTATTTACTTAGTGCTTGAAAATCCTAGTATAAGTGATTACTTGCCCCTCATTCCCTTTGTCCTTTAGTCAGCTAAGTGGAGAAGTGATGGAACATTTGAAAATTTCCAATAGTGCTTGTTTCACCCGAATTGACTTTTGGGTTATCATTGATTACTGGTTGGCATTGAATTTTGGGTTATCAGAGAACTTAGAGAACAAGATAAAATTTCCATTAGTTTAAAGAATGACTGATATAACTGATGTATTTCCAAGGGGGTGGAGAAGGCATTGTTATCACAAAAAAGTATCACCCTAAGCATTTATCTATGCAGATCTCTAATTTTTTCTAACATGAAACCATCACTCAAGTGTGGGACTTTCATCTTTAAATAGACCTTCAAATAAGGCCAGATTCCTCTACCTAAATATAATTCTAAAACTACTCCTAAAAAAAGAAATGCAGATAACTAATCCTAAACTAACCATGCCAAGGGATGAGGGAGAAAGAGAGAGGGTTAGAAATATGTATAAAAGGGAAATCCTAAGCTAAAAGTAAGTGATAGCACCAGAAAAGGGGTGAGAGCTCTCCATAAGGGGAATACAAGTGAGAAAACATTGAAGAGAGGGCAGACAGATGTGCTATAGACAAGAACCATGTAAACTAAACCTTGCTTCACATTAACAACACAACAAAATGGAGTTGCAAGTAGAAGATACACACAACATGAAAAAATAGAATAGAAAGGAAAGAAATGCAAATAAAACAAGCCAGAGCAGAAAAATGTGCCACAAAATAGATTCTATATTGATCAAAGTATGAAAAATTCCATTACAGTCATGTTAGAAGGTGAGATCACATTGTGCAGACTAAGTTAGAGGTCTGAAACTTGTGATAATTTAACCACCATTTGGGCATAATTTCGTTACAACAAAGATCCATCCTTCTCAAATGATAAATTTTACAATATGTAGAGAATTAGAAAGAGAGAAGAGGGAACATAGAGAGGAAGAGATAAGATTTGATCTTTCTATTAATTAAAATATCTTTCCTTTTTCTTGCAACACAGTTTTTAGCTTTTACCACCGTAAATCATGCATTAAATTTAAAAAACATTATGGGTACCCTTTCAATCTCATTACCCAATGTCCTTTTGTGTCTAAGAGAAGATAAAAGCCCCTTACTTCATCAAGTTGTGGGACTTCATACTTGAGATGGACCTGCAGAGAAGGTTCATTCCTCTAGCCCAAACCATTTCCCCTCTTTTTTTCCTATCAATTCACATAAAAATTTGATTCTCATGATTCCAAATTAGATTTCTCAGGGAGAAGGAAATATTTTGAATGAGACCGATTTTGTTTTATTTGGTGTAGGGAATTGAAAGATATCATCATTTAAATATTTGTATGTTGGGATGAACAAAAATGTGACAAGTGGCAACCTTTGATTAGCTCGGGGATCGACCTGTACCAACGTGTGCTTGATTTTTTCTTTTCCAAGTGTCTACCTCTCATTAGTTCACAATATCGACTTTTACTTCCCTTTCTGCCATCTTTCCTTGGATTGTTCTTTGGATTTAAAAATTGGGTCAGCCTTCATGAAAAATTGGCCCAATAATATCATGCCACGTTCCTTCGGGGAGTCAGACCATCCTTGAAAAAAAAATCCCCTATGAAATGGATCCAATGATAAATAGCCACACTCTTTGCATGTCATTACTTATATAACCTTCCATTGAACCCATAAACCATTAGCCAACGAGGAATCTCCATGCCCCTACAATGTGTTAGACTCTTGAAGGTCTATTTTTACAATTGTGAAGTGCGAGCCAATAAGAAATATCCACGCACTTCACATCCTTAGTCTTTGATTAGCTCCCTCTACCCATTATGAAGCATTGGTCAATGAGAAATTTCCATGTGTCTCCATGTCAGGACCTGTCATACCTTCTTGAAACCTTCACACGTTTTCACTCTATGAAAGGCGATCCAATAGAGTGGCGTCATGTACCTCTTCACATAGAAATTTCTAAGTCTCGTGGACTAGATACTTTTTTGCATAAAATAATTTCCATCTCTCGCTTTGACCTTTTCTAGCTTACCAGACTCGATGAAATATGAATCATGGCTTATTCTATGAACTTGAAGTCTGCGGAATGGATCTACCTTGGGGACTGTCAGAATTCCACCACGTGGAGCAATTTCTAATGACTTTAATTTTTGTCTTGTTTCTTTATACTTTCCTTTTTACCATGGATTTTAATCTTATCTATGCAACACTAACCCTTCGACCTTTGTTTCGTGGATTTAAATTTCTCACACATTCAATAAAACCTAACTAATCCTAACTAGTGCTCCTTTGTTTCGCAGGTTAGGAGAACCCATGAAACATTAATTTCCTGTACTTCTTGGATGACTATGGATTTTTGCTTGGTCTCCCATGGATTTTTGAATGCCAATAGCCAGCACTTTTGGGAAGTGAAATTATGAAAGTCGTTTCAATGTCATAGACCTATAAAAATAGCTAAGTCAATTTTGAAAACTGTTAAATCCAAAATTAACATGGGGGGTAATTTTGGATAACAAATTGGTGATCTCTCAAGGTAATCTACCTGCTAGAATATATTAGTGGCCTTTATGCAATTCATTGGGCATGGATTCAACCCCAAAACTTGAAAAATAGATCTGGAACATTAAATTTTCTTCCGCTCAAACCATTATGAGGCACGAATGGACTTAGAATGATCTGGAACTTCCTTATTGTGCTCTTAAATATGATCTTCTAGGTGCTCTTTATGAAAGTTTAGAAATTTTCCAAAAAATGATTTTTTTACCAAGGAAGAGGCATGGGGATTCTGGACTAAACTGGGATAAAATTACTTGAATCGACCATTCACATTATAAAAATATTTTTGATAAGGTTTTATGTGAGTGGAAAATTGTTTTGAATATAAAATTTTATTTTCTCTTATGTGATATCATGAATATCACAATGGTTTGTTATATCTTGAATATGATTAACAAGGGAGTGATCTCCATTTCCATAGAAAAGGGGCAAAATTTTCAAGGTTATTTTGGGGATAACATCCAACTGTTGCAAATGGAGTGTACTGGAAGAAAAATGAGGAAATAGAAAAGCTCCTTGGAGAGCCATGCATGAAATGGAAAGTTTAAAATGAATGGAAGAATAAAGGGAAATGTATTGAACTGAGATGATATGTTGTTTGAATTAGTGGAGTCGTCAGATATGCTTGAAATTTCCTCCAAAGGTTGAGATATCATCAATAACATATTAAACTTGATGAAATGAAGATATAAATATCCTTAATCTTGTCCCACCAGGCATACCAAAAATTTTATCACCAAATTACATCACCCTTTGATTTTCCATGTGTGTGTATGAGCTATCTATGTAGTTGGGTAATGTTGGACCATCTCTCAAGTTGTGGAGCTTACAGAATTGAGATGGACCTCCATATAAGGCTAGTTCCTATACCTAATCCTAGCACTAAACTACTCCTAATGCAAGAAACACAACTATCCAATCCTATCCTATGATTTCCAAGGGACCAGGGAGAAGGAGAATGCATGAAAAAGGAAAATCCTACACTAACAAAGGTGATAACACCAAGAAAAGGGGGTGAAATATCATGTTGAGGGAGAGTATAGAAGGAAAATAGAGTTAGGAGAGGTAAAACAACTATAACACAACCCCAAGTCTCCATTCACCACTAAATATCCATGAAACATAACAACAAGAACCTAAAAATGAAAGAAAAATGCACATAAAACAACAAGAATGGAGAGGCAAGAGAATGCAAGAAAACATGATAAAGGGTTGATAAAACACCACAATAGATAAATTTTATTGCTTCAGAATATGCACGTTCCATTACATGTGTGGAAAATATGCACAAAATCATTCTACAGGCCCATGTGAAGGATTACAACTCATATACATTGAGAAAAAAAATGGACAGAGTTTACCCATGTCCTAGAATATCTCCTCCTCAAAAATGAGAAGTTTTTACGATATATAAAAGTGATGAGAAAAGAGAGAAAGAAGAGAAACTTGGATTTTTTCTCCCACCCACCAACAACTATCATTCAATGCTCTGAAAAATGAACATGCATCTTTGAAAACCCATCCCCCAATTTAATCTAGCTTCTGGAAGAAGAAAAGAGGACCATACTTCATTAATGCTGGTACTTGGATGTCTGGAACTGTACTTTTTTCATGTTGGAGATGTTTTCTAATTTTTCACATATCTAACCTTAATAAAATTAAGAAATCTGATTTCCATGTTATAGAGGATTTTGAGACCTTTCCAATGATATAAAGATCGTGAAAAAATAGAGCAGTAGGTCAAAAGTTATAGCCATTTTAATATCGTGCGAAAAAACTATCATTTTCCTTTATTCCGTGGTTTTTCTAATTTTGTGCAGATTTCCTAGTTTTGTGCGTCTTTTCTAGTTTTGCGCAAATTTTCTAGTTTTGCGCGGCTTTCCATTTTTGAGCGGATTTTTCAATTTTGCACATATTTTCTAGTTTTGCATGGATTTTCAGTTTTGTGCGGCTTTTCAATTTTGCACGACTTTTCCAGTTTTGTGCAGATTTTCTAGTTTGGAGCCACTTTTCCAGTTTTGCGGTAAATTTCCTCATTTTCTACATTTTTTACCAATTATGGATTTCTTTGAGCCTAAAGAAAAGGAGATCAATGCATTGAACCATTGCAAGTGCCCAAAACATAAGAAATGCCTGAAAATGCAGATTCTTCACCAAGATCTCATGAAATTTCCCAAGTCCAGATTTCTGAAGTTAGCCAATTTGCAAGGGGTATAAAATTGGATAACAATAATATCAAAAGATGATAATGAACAATTTTATGTCAAGAACTAGAAGATGGTGAATATGTGTTTGAGTTTGATGCAATTGTGGAAGATGAACTGGGGAGATATTTGTAAGAGGGATATTTAGATGAAGAATAGGAGGAGGAACCAAAAGATGTAGAACCAAAAAACCCAATCTTTAGAACATCATATGAGATGAGAAGGGAACATAATAGGTATAGCCATCCTAATTTATTTTATTAGTTTTGTTTATTACTAATGATGATTCATAGACTGTAAAGGAGGATTTCACTGGAAAGAAAATAAGTCTTAAAAGAATGTTATGGGGGGAGAAATGGATTGCTTAAATAATAATCATGCACGGGACTTGGTAAAACTACCTCCTAGAAGAAAATGTGTTTACTATGATTGTGTATTTAAGAATAAGTGCAATACATAAGGAAACCAAGGAGAAATATAAATCTCTCTTAGTAGAAAAAAGGTTCTCACATGTATAGGGAATTGATTCCAATGATATTTTTTCTCCTAAACTGCTAAATTACATTTTATTATATTTCTTATATCTATTGTTGCTACTTTCAGTCTGTAAATAGAACAAATAGATGTAAAGACAAATTTTTTACATGGTTATCTTAAGGATAAAATCTACATGAAGAAGACAAAAAGTTTTAAAGTTAAAGGAAAGGAATATTTAGTGTGTAGTCTAAGTAAGTCCCTCTATGTATTAAAACAATCACCAAGAATGTGGAACCAAAAATTTGACAGGTATGTGTTGGGACTTGGACTTGAAACAATAAAATTTGATGGTTTGTGCTTATTTTAAACTAGAAGGTGAAAAATTTATTATCATGTGTACATGACATGATGTTAATTAGGAACACTAAGTAAATGACCTAGCAGTGGCTATGTTTTCAGCTTGTTTGGTGGAGTTGTAATTTGGATGAGTAAACGTGAAGCAAGTGTTGTGATATCCACCATAGAGGCTGAGTACATGAAAACTACTCATGCAAGTAAAGAAGTAGTTTTTCTTAAAATACGTATTTCCATTGTTAGGTTCACTCAAAATGTTGTAAGGATCAATTGTGAGATTCAAAGTGATTTTTTTCTAAAAAATAACCTCGAGTATCATTCTAACATAAAACACATTGATGATCAATACCATTTTGTAAGAGAAATGGTGAAGGAGAAGAAGATACTACCGGAGAAGGTGGACATAAAATATAATTTTTATGTTTCTCTAACAAATATTGTAAGCATTAAGAAATTTCATCAATACAAAAAATCAATAGGCGTGACTGCTATAAGTTGCTACTATATGACATTGGAACCCCTATGGAAATTATTCAACAAGTGGGAGAGTGTTGGAATTTAATGTTTTTTATATTTTCCCTGAGTTACACTCTTCTAAAATGCATATCCTGACACGAATTACGAGTCTAGGGCATTCCCCTGACAAGGGGGTTTGGGGGTTATCAACTGTGACAATTTTTGTGGTTCCCTTTATGGGATATTAGGAGCATATGGGTGTGTTTAACCTATGTTATTATGGGTGGCTAAATAGCCCATGTGTATGGGGAACTGTTATGGGTTGTATTCATGGCCCATAATCTTGGTACCCATTATTTTTTAATACCCACTATGACGGTTATCCAATTATGTGCTTACATATAGATGGACATGCAGTAAGATAGAGAAGAACTAATAAGTCCATTATTATACGGTAAAAATATTGAGTTAATAAAATAAGAAGAGATAATTTACTACATTAGGTTTTTCCTGAAAGGGTTTCCTGGGATATATCTAGTGTATTATGTTATGTTTTGTATGTCATTTCTCTAAATTTTGTTTATCTCAAAGATTATGTGAAGTATTGCTTCTCTCAATTTTATTTATTAGATAAAATTATGTTTGTTGATAACATTTCCTCAAGCATATAATATTCCTCGCACAAAAAATGTATGTCCCCTTTGCTTAGACCCTAGTTCATCCAATTTTTCATCCATATCCTGGGGAAATCAAGACCGAATGTAGTTCTTCCTAATTTATTGATGCAATATCATCCCACATGAATAAGAAATATCACAACAACCAAAAAGAAGCCAAAAATTTAAAGAAACCAACTATTGGAGTGCATAGTAACCCTTGTGCAAAGGCTAGAATTATTTATTACTTAACAGTTTTGGCTTTAGTAGTATGTAAAAGGAACAATTGTATAAGAAACAAAGGTCTCAGAGAGATAAAATGGATACATTTGGTTAGACTATACACAAGCATAGAAAATCATACACATGGAAGAAGAAATATGTATAACAATATAAGTAGAATAGAATCCAAAAAACATTAAAGATGGATTCAAGCACAAGGACCAAAACAAGGAAATAATGCAACACAGTAACTATGAGCCTTTAGCTTAGATGATGCAAATACAACTAATCGTATAAGAAATAGATGGAAAAATTGGTGAGTGTGCAACATTCAAGGGGTTACAAAGGAACATTACACACGAGAATGAGGACTTTAGTTTCCTTTTTAGATCTTAGAGGTCTATGAGGTGATCGAGACAACTACCATGGAAATGTGTCATACGGAGAGAAACTACATGGACACATTCCTAAAAAATCAATATTAAGAATTGTCATGAAAGTACCTAAAAGTTAGAATTGATACATGTGTAAGTTGTAATAGTTAATTAACACCTTTTTTTACAACTTTTCAATTAAACAGAACCATTTGGAGACTAAAATGTTCATTTTAATTTTTTTATCACTATCGATAATACTTTACATGTATCCTTTATTGTGTTGGTAACACATAATCATATTTTACTCAGAAACATGTGTATGAGATGTGTAAAGACCTCTGAGACATTTTTTGAGCCTAAATCATAATTGTGCATATAATTGTGTCCCACTTTTTTGCTCTTTTTATACTTACAACAATGTTATCCATTTTTGCACCCCGTGTAAAATGGACTAACCTATGAACCTAAGCATTGAAAATTATAATGGAGTACATGTGTTTCAGAGAACATGATATCTTGTGAGTGGCTTGGCCGAGTTGTGACTGATTTGAGTGGATGCAGTGAGTTAAGTGAGTCACGATGGCCAAGTGGTAGTTGAGATGGTCGAGGTCGAGAAAATGAGCCAGGTAGTAAAAATGCTACTAGCCAGTAGAATTTTTTGTGCTATTTTCCGACAACATTATAACATGTTATCGGTCAGTAGCAGGAGCAAGCAAAGGAGTGAGGATTGGAAGGTCGCGGGTGAGAAATGGCACTGGGCCATCGGTAACATCTTTAGATACTACCGTCCAGTAACATGTCTAGTGCTACCGGTCGGTAGCACGATGAAAGAAGCAGCAGACGGTTAGGCTGTTATGTGAGGGATGTTGGAAGCACGTGTGGATGCTATCAGCCGGTAGAAAATTCATGCTACTGGCCGACAGAAAAAGTAGTGCTACTAGTCGGTTGCGAGGGCTGAGAAAATCAAGGTAATGAAGCAGGCGACGATACGGTTGCTACCGATCGATCGTAAGAAGTATGTTACTGACTTGTTGCAAGGAAGTATGCTACTGACCGATTGCATGGATTCACAATCGATTGACAACAGGAAGGAACAATAAAAGAATGCAACCGACCAATAGGAGAATGATGCTCCCTGCTGACACCATGAAGATCATGTAACCAGTCATTTGGTGAGAGAATGCTACCGTCTGGGGGAGAAAATGCATGCAACTAGCTGAGCACAAGAACATCAACGACATAGTGGGCATTAATGAAAATGGTATAAAGTAGCTCAAAAACTAGTTTAATGAGGTATGATGCCCATGGATGCTCGTGCAAGAAAAGTACACTTGGGAAGTGAATTTACATGGCTTCCCATACCTCTTTTCAGAGAGTTAATGCAAGTTGTTGGTTGGTGAGGAAAATTTGAGGATTTCTCTCTATATAATGTAAATGACCCCTCATTTTGAGGGGGGATAATTATGGAGTGTAAAGAAACTCTATCAAAATTGTTCCAGAGATTTCGTGAGTTGCAGGCCTCGAATTTGACATTCTGCAAAATATTCTTGAGTTGTGTTTAATTTGTAATGGATTCTGCATCTTTTTTAGTAATAAAATTTGTGTTTTGTGGCTTTTCTGCCCTAGCTTGTGTTAAATTGCATCTCTTGGCTTTCTCTGGAGGGTTATCTCATTTGCAAAGGTCTCACACCTTGAGACAATCCCATGTTACCCTAGAAACACTATATGCTCATCCAAAGCTCATGACATATTAGAGGGTGATGTTTTTTGGTGATAACAAACAAATCACAACCAAAACATGATGAAGAATGTATATAATGACCGGACATGGTTTATCAATATATTAAATATACCAAATCACAGTGTATTTATAATTTATCTTATTTTTTAAGTTTTTAAAGTATTTCAAAACATTTATTTACTAGTCAGATTTTAAAATATTTTTAGCCACCAAATGGGACACACTTAGGAGTACAAAATCACTAAAAAATAGTAAGTTTTCGGAAAAAAATATGTAAATTCTCTATAGCTCCAAAGAAAAGTCAATGCAAATTAATCACCTATCCCAAATTGATTATCAAAATTTGAGTTGAATTAAGTTGGAGTTCAAATTTACACATATCATACTTAGATAAAAATACTAGAAGACCCAGTATGTGAACACGTCCCAATACTTGAACAGTATTTTGCATTTAAAATATCCAATACTTGATGGAATAAAAACCAAAATTTTGATTATTGAAGTTCAAAAATATGTTTTTTTATAAACCATATGTGCATAGGGTCAACATCACAGTATTACTTAGTACACAATAAATACTGATTGGTACTTTCATTTTCTACAATAAAAGAGTCATTTGTTCAAAATATAAAAACAACATATCAGTTGACAAACCCATCATATCTATTTAATGGGTTGAATATTTGTCTTCTCAATTCATGTCTTTCCATATTCCAAGTTGGGTTGTTCAATCACCAGATCTTTCATATCCAGACATTAAGTCATACCTGCAAAAAAAGAGGGAACCTTCTTCTCAAGATTCAAATTCATCCATTAAAAACACAAAGAAAATTGTACACTTGAAGGTAAAAAATAAATATGAATATCAAATCAAATAATTCCAGCCACAAGATCATCTCAAAATCAATTTCAACCTTTGATTAAAAAGACCCTACACCTTGATCCATGTCTTTCATTTTGATTGGATACTCTCAAATTGGTATTGGTATTATATATTCACTTTCCTAGTCTTCTTTACTGCTTTCTTACTTCTGCAGGGTGCCTGATTACAGTGGATTTTATAAGAAGAGGTTACTTCTATCAAGTTTTGAAAGGAAAGGTCCAGCAAAGCAAAAATTGCAGGTTAGTTTTCATGCCAACTGCTTCAAGAGGACACTTAAATATGTAAAAAATAGTCACATTTATTACTTAAGGCCCTTTTCCACTGGAATGTATTCATACATAGAGCTCAACTGCCTGTTTTCTCTGATATAAGCTAACGTATACCTTGCACTTCTGCTGAAAGCATGTTGTGATCTGCTTTTTGTTTGACCAAAGATCCTGCTAAATAATTCTGTGAACATCTATTAGATAATGGCTTTATGTTTTCTCCCATAAAGTACCTTAATTGGAAATAATATTAACTTCACAATAGAATTAGTAACTTCAGAATGTAAATGACTTTTTTTTGAGATATTTTATTTGATCACTCATATGTAAGCAAATAATATTACAATATGATTCGAAATTAAAGGCTTAGGATAAAAAAATGTTTAATTATAACTAGCTGTCAAATTGGTAATCCTACGTGGCGAGGATTTGGCTCCATGGCCCTGCGATCATATGGCTGGAGTCTCTTGTTATCTGAAAATAAGTCATCTACAGATATATGGAGAATGTGCTGGACATATCAATTGGTATCGTCCACAAGCCATAGACATCTGCCAAATAATGAGAACTGAATTTTCTCACAAACAACATCCACTGCATCCTATAAAATTGAAAAACTGAAATTCAAACCATTATCAAAATCCACAAGGATTAATGGTAGTGAATATAAATCGTAGTACAGTGTAGGTAAAGAATGCAACAGCTCAAACCTATGTCCAGCACATTCTTTATATATCTCTAGCTAACTCTGTAAGATATAAAATCTGTACCATTTAATACAAAACAGAATTCTGTAACTCTATGTGAACACTGCCCAATACTAAGGAGATAAGATAAAGAGTTTCCAAACTACAGGGATAAGATAACTAGCTATGTTTATTTATAGCTAGCTGTAAAATTGATAAACCTACATGACAAGGAATTGGCCCGATGGACCCGTGGACTCGGGGTGCTGACATAATGGCACTACTCCCAGAAATTAAAGATATAGGAAAGAAAAATGTTTATTTATAGGGGAGAAGGGACAGTATGCGAACACCCTAAGTTCGCAGGCCCATGGAGCCAATTCCTTGCCACGTAGGATCACCAATTGTAATATTATTTGCTTACATATGATCGATGAAATAGAATCTCACAATGAAAGGCTCAACCACCCTTTACCAGCCGCTGTTTACCCGCCTTCCAAACTGGTTTGCTCAACCACCATTTACCAGACTGTTCCATGGCGCGTTTTGGAGTCGTTTCAGACTGTTTTGCTCAACCGCCATTTATTTAGAAGAGTTTAGGGGAGAAGGGCCAGTATGCGAACACCCTAAGCTCAGACATTAAGTGAACCAAATCCTTGCCACGTAGGAGTGACAGTATGCCAGCTAGATATAAATAAACATTAACAACATCAAAGACTTGTAATAAATTCTGAAAAAAATAACGAAGCTTACAAAACTCGAGAGTAGGTTATCAGATTTGTTTAATTGTTTAAGACTTTCAAGTTGTTCTGCCCATTCCTGTTTCAACATCTCCTTCTCATCTCTCATTCGCGAGATGCAGTCAGAGCTTCAGAAAAAATGAATGCAAAAAATGGATAACAAAATGCAGTCAGAGTTTCAGTGAAAATGAAAGAAAAAAATGGCTAAAAAAACGAGTTGGATTATTTCATAGAAAAAGGAGAAAACGAGTTGGATAAGATAAAGAGTTTCCAAACTACAGTGAAAAAGAAAGAAAAAAATGCGTGCCTGTAGGGTCGGATTGTTCACTGTATAATGCTGTGGGCAATATGACAACCTCGAGCAAGGCACTGTGAAGCCACCCTTCACGCAAAACTCGCACAGGCTGTAAGCCCACTCACAAACAACCACCAGTCGCAACTACGGAGAAAAAAATGAAAAAACGAGAAAACGAGTATAAGGCACCGACAAAACGAGAAAACTACAAACAAACACCATTTGCAACTACAGAGAAAAACACGAGAAAACGAGCAACCGAGTATAAGGCACTGATAAACAGAGAAAACTACAGAGAAAACGAGATTAAAATGGGGATTAAAATGAAGGTTAAGATCCTAATCTGCCCTCAGTATTGGATGAAATAATCAGTATTAGAGGAGTGGGAAAAAGAAAAAATGGATGAAATAATCAGTCCAAATAATACAGTATTTATTGGTACTTTTACAAAATTGAATTGTTGTTTTAGGTCATAAAGCTTTCCCCTAAAATACAAGAATCAGGATGACTTCAAATTTTAATTCCTTGATGGCTGAAATACAAAACACATTTTCGGAACTTAATGTTACACCTGGCCTCAGTTGCATATGTCCCCATTTATTTTGGAAATCATGACCCGCCCTAAAAATGGATTAGCTACAGCGATCAGACAAGCATCATAGAGGGATTAGCATATGTATTTTAGACAGGGGTGTGATCTAGCATGTACCCAAATCAGTAACGTGATACTTAAACAGAAAGAACAATAGAATAACTAGGTCAACGTTGTTAACATTGGCACCGTGCTTCTATTAGGAGATGACCATGCTCATATTCATGGTTTCGAAAACATAATGCCAGGTGATTCCTGATATTCATGATCTTGATAAAGAAATGGGAGGAAAATCAATAGAATTTGGAGCCGGTATAATAGGCACTGCCCTAAATCTAAAATCAAATAATGTTGGAGCTGCGTTAATTTGACAGAGGTCAGTTCCAGATCACAATGTCAATTTGACAGCTAATTATAAATAAACATTTTTTTATCCTAAGCCTTTAATTTTGAAACATATTGAAATATTATTTGCTTACACATGATCGATCAAATAAAATATCTCAAAAAAAACACATTTACTGGTGGAGACCCGAAGTGGTTCACTCAACTTGACAGGTGTTGTGCATTTAATTCGAAATAAAAGAGGGAAACAGTATCTGTCCTCCTCACCTTGACGCGCGTAATAGATAAGCTCCAATTAAATGCCAAGACGTACAGTAGTACAACAGATTTGCTGCCACCGTAACAGCATATGTAGTCAAGCTATTACAATTAGGATTCTTACATGCATTCAATTCTGAAGATGATTTGATGTCAAAAAACATTACATTAACAAGACCTGCGTCAATTGATCGATATGAATTACAATGTCGAAAGGGGCGACTGTATGTTCGCGTGAAACATTCGAATTAATATTGATCAATTACAAACAAGCTGATGAATGTAGTGTTATTTGATAACACCTCATCTTTAGAAGTGTTTATAGATGATCTTATTGATATATTAATACATATTTTACTAATTTTATATTGTTTGATACTGCAGCGTTCAGAGAAGATGAAGACAAAGAGGAGTTTACATCGAGCACAACGTATGCCCAAAAAACGAGGTGTACAATTTGAAATTGAACCATCTAACCATGAAACAGATGAACAGGATGCTACAATAATAAGTGAAGAGGATGGTGCAACAACAAATCAAGGAGATACAAACACAACTGATGATCATCAGCGAGAACCTGCTGGTTGTGAACTAAATAGGCATGAACTACAGGAGACTGTGCTTGTTAGAGGCAACACTTCGACCAAGAAGGTTAGAATTTTGTCTAGTTGGTCAAAAGAAGATATGTTAAAGGCCATAGATGATATTGAGTTACTCGCATTATTCAATTAGAGCTGCTGCACTGAAATATCATGTCATCCGTGACATGATATTTCACTTGAACACTATTCTGCATTTAAAATATCCAATACTTGATGAAAAAAAAAACCAAAATTTTGATTATAGAAATTTATATAGGGCCAGTATGCGAACACCCTAAGTTCGCAGGTCCAGGGAGCCAATTCCTTGCCACGTAGGAGCGCCAATTTGACAGCTATTTATAAATAAGCATTTTTTTATCCTAACCCTGATAGATAAGACACAAATAAATGCTCAACCACCATTTACCATGGCTTGTTTTGGACGCGTTACACACTGTTTCCTCTGGACGCGTTACACATTGTTTTCTTTGGACGCGTTGCATTTCCTCATGCCGAGTTGTAATGCAAATGCTGGTTGTTTGTGAGTGGGCTCACAGCCTGTGCGAGGTTTGCGTGAAGGGGTCTTTCTCAGTGCCTTGCTCGAGATGTTGACCCTATTCACATGTGGTTTATAAAAAACAAATTTACAAACTTCAATAATCAAAATTTGGGTTTTTATTCCATCAGGTATTGGATATTTTAAATGAAAAATAGTGTTCAAGTATTGGGACGTGTTCACATACTGGCCCTTCTCCCCTATGTAATCAACAACCCAGCTTATAAATTCTGTCTTTATCAAATAATATGAAATTAATAAAACATGTATTCGATCATCGTTAATGGCGCCCGACGGGGTAATCACAAGTCCACCTACAAGTTCATAATTCATACTGTCATGTATCATAAGCTTGCTAAAATTTTCCCATTGTAGATGATCTTATTGATATATTAATACATATTTTACTAATTTTATATTGTTTGATACTGCAGCGTTCAGAGAAGATGAAGAGAAAGAGGAGTTTACATCGAGCACATCGTATGCCCAAAAAACGAGGTGTACAATTTGAAATTGAACCATCTAACCATGAAACAGATGAACAGGATGCTACAATAATAAGTGAAGAGGATGGTGCAACAACAAATCAAGGAGATACAAACACAAATGATGATCATCAGCCAGAACCTGCTGGATGTGAACTAAATAGGCATGAAATGCAGGAGACTGTGGTTGTTAGAGGCAACACTTCGACCAAGAAGGTTAGAATTTTGTCTAGTTGGTCAAAAGAAGATATGTTAAAGGCCATAGATGATATTGAATTCAACAATTATTCTATTAGAGCTGCTGCACTGAAATATAATTTACCTCCTACATCTGTTCATTATTGGCTGAATGGTCTGACCCATACAAAAAGGAAGGGGCCTGCACCTGTTTTGAGTGAAGGAGAGGAGAAAGAGATAGTTGAATGGTGTAAGCAAATGGCAGATTTAGGGCATGGAGTGGGATTTATGCAACTGAGGGCATGTGTTGCACAAATTTGTGAAACTAGAGAGACTCCATTTCGAGAAGGATTACCTGGAAAATCTTGGTGTGAAGGATTTAGAAAAAGACACCCAGACATAGTCCTTCGGACTGCTGAAGGTCTAGAAAGAGATCGTGCAATTGGTTTACGTCCAGAGGTGGTTAGCAAGTTTTATGAAAAACTAGCTAGCATTTATATCAATTCCTATGGTGCAGGCAAAATATGGAATTGTGATGAGACAGGAATCCAGGCAGGGAGAAATTGTGGCATGAGGGTGCTTGCCACCAAGGGTTGCAGGAATGTTCCCAAAATCATTCCTCGTAGCAGAGAATGGATGACAATTCTATGTTGTGTAAATGCTGCAGGGCAATGTATCCCTAACTTTTACTTATTTAAAGGTCAGAAAGTTTCACAAAATTACATCAAGGGATGTGAACCAGGTGCTTGCATGGCTGCTCATCCAAGTGCTTGGATGACTAGAGAGCTCTTTATAAGCTGGTTGTATCATTTCAGTAAGTCTGTACCTGGAGGGGTGTGCCCTGAAAATAGGCATTTACTTATATTTGATGGTCATGGAAGCCATGTGGCATTGTCAACTATAGAAGAGGCCAGGCGATTGGGGATTGATTTATTGACATTGCCAGCACATACTACACACAGGTTGCAACCACTAGATGTTAGTGTCTTTGGTCCTTTTAAAGCATATTTCAGATCTGAGAGGATGCAGTGGATGTGTAATAATAAGTACCAAGAAGTCAAACGTTCAGACTTGGCAGAAATAGGTAGTAGAGCTCTCGCCAAGGCCTTGACACCTGCAAATATTCGTGCTGGTTTTAGACGAACAGGTATATGGCCACTTGATCCAAATGCATTACAGAATGACATGGAATGTAGTAAACTATATATCATTGAAGAAGATGCCAACGAAGAAGCTGCTGAAAATGTCACAGATGATGATACTACTGAAAACATTATGAATGTTGATGGTACTGAAAACATAATAGATGTTGATGCTGCTGAAAACATACTAAGTTTGTCAAGAGATGTAGCTCCACCAGTTGGTGACAAAATAGGAGAAAATTACTTAATGGAATCAGTTGAGAATCTGTCAACAGCAAAAGAATTCCATCCAACCATTGAAACAATGGTTGTTGCTAATACAGAGACGGAGGAACCAAGTGTACAGGGAGAAAGACAAAGTATAATGCAGACCAAAGATTATGAAGTGAACCACATTGTGAATACTGGTGACCAAGGCACATCCAGCTGCAACACTGAGGCCCAGGGATTTGGAGAGGACGATCTCTCATTGCCAAGTGCACCAGAACAACCTACTTGGCTGCAAGAGCATATTGCAGAGTTGGGACTTGATCAGATTGGAAACATTGAGGATGAAAGTATATCTTTACCTTCGATGCCAACCAACCTTGAGCCAGCAGACTTTGAACCAGCAAACTTTACTCATTATTATGCTGACACAGAGGAAATTGAGGTCATTGATAAAGATAAAAACGAGGAAGAGACAACTGGCCATGATGTTGAAAGTGGTATATCAAATGATGGTGTTGCTGCAAATGAGAAGAAATTGGGTAAATTTTTAAGGTTACCGACACAATTTGTACGGGATCCTTCCAAAGGTAAGAGTGATGCTGCACTCCGGATAAGTCGTGCTTCACAATTGTTAACATCTGATGCTTATGTTCAGATGTTAAAAGATACACAACAAAAAAAACAAGAAATATGTGAAGGGAAACAACGTAAAAAGGAGCATATTGAGGCAAAAAAGCAAGAAAGGTTGGCAGCAAAGGAGCAAAAAAAGGAAGAGAGATTGCAACGCATTAAAGAGAGGCAAGAAAGGGATCTACAAAAGCTTGTTGAAAGACAGGAGCGCGAGAAACAACGGGAAGTAGCTCGCCAAAAAAAGGAATTGGAATTACAACAGAAGGAAGCCACTCGGCATCAAAGGGAGAAAGAGAAACAAGAAAGAGATAACAAGTTCAACAATCCGCAGGTTTTGTTTCCCATGCATCATTCCATGCCCATACAGAACTCCATGTTACAAGATATGTTGAAAGTTCCTATCCCAGATTACCACCCTTACTTCCTTGACACCAACAGAATGCAAATAACTTCAACTCCAACTACACACCCCATTATCCCACAACCTCCTACTTCACATACAACCTTTCATACCATATCTGGTTTTCCTATTCCACCATGGGTTCATCCAGTGAACCTCTTAATGACTCCAACAACATCCGTCAATGATACAATCGTTCCTGATAGTCCAAACTCAGGGCCTTTTTGAAGGTGTGACATGGAAATTGACTAACAAACTGATTTACTATTATGGCAGCATTCGAGGAGAATTCTTTTTTTGTGTTGCAGAAAAATATGTTTATGTGCTTGGTATGTAGTTTATAATTTATAGTTGGTATATTTTGCTCCGAATGTAATGAATATGGACGCATACAGTAGAAGTTTATATGTTTTGCTCCGAATGTAATGAATATGGACACATACAGTATAAGTTTATATGTTTTGTTCCAAATGTAAGAAATATAAAGACATGCATTTTATATTAATACATTTTGCTCGAAATGTAATAATGTTGTTTCAGATGTGGAAACCAAATCAGCTCAGAATTTGTTAAAGGTTTACGTTAAATTGTTGCAACTTAAAATGAACACCGTGAAATTTGTTTAAAAACTGAAAGACAAGGATTTATTTGAATCTTGGTGAGGTAGAAACCTCACCTCTATATGGCTTAAAAACATAGAATTGTAGGTAACATTTTCCTTGAGTATTAGTAGTGTGAATACACACTGTTTCCACCCTACTTCAACCGATCTCGACGCATAAAACTGCCGCTCCAAAGCTTTCCATGCAATCTGCACATGCATGTTTAACCATTTATTAAAAAACTGAATTTGTTTGAACACAGAGAATGAAAGAAGCAGTCAAAGCTATCAAAATGCAGTCAGAGCTTCAGAGAAAATGAATGCAAAAAATGGATAACAAAATGCAGTCAGAGTTTCAGTGAAAATGAAAGAAAAAAATGGCTAAAAGAACGAGTTGGATTATTTCATAGAAAAAGGAGAAAACGAGTTGGATAAGATAAAGAGTTTCCAAACTACAGTGAAAAAGAAAGAAAAAAATGCGTGCCTGTAGGGTCGGATTGTTCACTGTATAATGCTGTGGGCAATATGACAACCTCGAGCAAGGCACTGAGAAGCCACCCTTCACGCAAAACTCGCACAGGCTGTAAGCCCACTCACAAACAACCACCAGTCGCAACTACAGAGAAAAAAATGAAAAAACGAGAAAACGAGTATAAGGCACCGACAAAACGAGAAAACTACAGAGAAAGCGAGAAAACGAGAGAACGAGAAAACTACAGTGAAAAAGAAAGAAAAAAATGCGTACCTGTAGGGTTGGATTGTTCACTGTATAATGCTGTGGGCAATATGAACACCTCGAGCAACGCACTGAGAAGCCACCCTTCACGCAAAACTCGCACAGGCTGTAAGCGCACTCACGAACAAAACACCATTTGCAACTACAGAGAAAAACACGAGAAAACGAGCAACCGAGTATAAGGCACTAAACAGAGAAAACTACAGAGAAAACGAGAAAACGAGAGAGAAAAAGAAAGAAAAAAATGCGTACCTGATTGGTCCTATTGTTCACTGTATAAGGCACTGAGAAGCGGAGATAGTAGACCTAACAGTGTGTAACAAGGGAGACAGTAGGTAACGCATCCAGCGGAGGAGACAGGGTGTAACACGTCCAGAGGAGGAGACAGTATGTAGCGCGGCTGAGCAAAACAGTGTGGAACGACTCCAAAACGCGCCATGGAAGAGTATGGTAAATGGCGGTTGAGCAAAACAGTGAGAAACGACTCCAAAACGCGCCATGGAACAGTGGGTTGAGCAAACCAGTTTGGAAGGCAGGTAAACAGCGGCTGGTAAAGGGTGGTTGGGCATTTAATTGGAGCTTATCTATTACGCGCGTCTTAAGGTGAGGAGGACAGATACTGTTTCCCTCTTTAATTTCGAATTAAATGGACAACACCTGTCAAGTGGAGTGAACCACTTCGGGTCTCCACCAGTAAATGTGTTTTTTTTGAGATATTTTATTTGATCGATCATGTGTAAGCAAATAATATTTCAATATGTTTCAAAATTAAAGGCTTAGGATAAAAAAATGTTTATTTATAACTAGCTGTCAAATTGGTAATCCTACGTGGCGAGGATTTGGCTCCATGGGCCTGCGAACTTAGGGTGTTCGCATACTGGCCCTTCTCCCCTATTTCCTTTCAATATATTATATATTAATAATTTTCTCACCTGCCCGAATATTTTCCTCACCACTGGTTTGGGATAAAGACACGCGTCATTATCCCAAGAGGATGACTCCCACGAAGTTAGTGCATCGCGGGTGCGCCACGCGTCGGCCTGCCGGCCGCTATACACCCATCTGCGATCTATAAAAAAACTAACTTTTCTGTCACGGCTTTCATGATATCAAGAGGTTGCTCAACCGCCACGTGTCGTGCGCAGACGCCGTTCATTATACTGTTTTGGATAAATGTTCTGTTACGCGCTAAAATTAGGAAGAAGATAACTCTAGCATTTTAGCGTTAATTAACAGGAAAATGTGAAGGCGGTTTCAAGGCTAAATTGTGACGGGAATTTTGCCCGCTAGTTCCCGTTGACAGTTGCTATTACTATCTCTATCCAGCTGTTTTCACGGCCAACACGAAAATGTAGTTCGTACTTTTAATGTTTGGCTGTTCCAATTTGGATTTGAAATAAATTTAAAAAGGGTCTATAACTTAAAAGATGACGTTGAGTTGAGCTGATATTATGCAACTTACCTTGCAAGTTGAAAGGTGCTCCATTTATTTATTTATTTTAAAAGACCCTAGTATTTGCAGCACGGTTCCATGACGGCTGAAATCTAGCTCTCTCCGGAGGGCTATGAATGTAGTGGATATTTCTCACATGTAGGAAATAGTACATGAAAGACTTAGAAAAACCTTATGTTTTCTTTTTCTTTTTGGAATACAAGGATTTATGTTTCCTCATATAGGTAGATATATAAGTGTTGTCATGCAAATGTGCAACAATGAAATTCACAATTTACGAGCATGACAACCATACCCTACTCGAAAATTTTACTTAAAGAACATTCTAAGCCCTCCTTCATATCACCCTAATCCCTGAGTCAATTATATCCCTTCTCTTTGAAGCGGTCCGTAGTGTCGTTTCAGTGTGTTTTAGGTGATCTATGGGTATCCAGTCATTCCATGTTCTTCCCAAGTCAGATCTACCAAGACAAGATTCTCAACAAGCTTGGGAAGGGTTGTTCTCAAGCCCGACGTACACCCCTCAAAGTAGAAGGAAAAGAAAAAATCCATCATGGAGGTATATCAGAGATCTAGAAACATGTTACAATCAGTTTTGGAAGGTTTTGGGAAGATCCACAAGTTTTGGAGCAAGTTCAGTAAAAGTGAGTCTTGGAGGCCTAAGCAACACATAGAGCAAAAATAGGCCATGAGCTTCGGGAGGTGGTTTCGGGAGCTCCAGAAGGAGTTAAGAGTCAAACAAGATATTGTTGGAAAGGTGATTAAAATATCTACAAGATGGTGAAATCAGATTCTTCCCAACACCTTAGCGCACTATATCCCCATCCACTTTTTTTTTTATCATGCACAACCTTGGAGCCAGGAAAAAAATCATGAAGTTCAAGGGTTAAATGGTGGAAGAAAGCTCTAAAAACCCCACCATTGGATTAAAAAGGCCATTTTGAATCAAGATCATATAAATTTTCATCAAAAAACTCCTTCTGAAACTCAAGTTATGGTCCTGACAAGTCGCTCTCAAATGCACAATGTCCAACAATTATCCATTTTCTGAGTCAAAAAGTCAGCCGATTAGAATGTGGCACACTTTTTTGCACCAAGTGAACCAAATATTTGATGTAATAGGTGCAATAAAATGCGCCCCTAACCTATTTTGGCCCCTGGACCCTCCACATGACTGCAGTTCAATACCTTCTTGCCAAATAAGCCCCCAGGCTCCATTTCCCAGCCATGGCTCCGTCCAGTCATGCTCTACCACTTGTCAAGCCGGGGTGAGGGCACATTTTTTTTCCCATGTGCACCAAATATTTGGTACAATTGGGACACAAAACCCCCTAGCCCTCCCATGTAGTCCCTTGGTCCCCCATGTGACCCAGTCTAAGCTCCCAAGTAGAATGCAATCAAAACAAGTACCTGATCTTTGGTGGAAGATTCCAAGAGCTCTGTAAGGAGTTAGGAAGAAAAACAATACTCATTGGAAATCTAAGATAATCCTCTACAAGGTGGAATAATTATATGTTACATAAACCCTTCGTGATTTTCATGGGAGCTCATTATTCGCAAGGACAACTAGCGGCCCTGATCAAAATGGGGAAATTTTAGGAAGGTTGAGGCTGAATCAAGCTATGAGACTATCACCATTGTGTTCAAAAGGAATTTTACATGAAACTTCGTATAAGGAAGCTCCAAAACATACGTTTGAGAGATCAAGCTATGTGCATGACAAGTTGCTCCATAGGGTGAAGGAGTTAGCCATTTTTTGGTGAAAATTTGGACCAATCAAAATGTGGCGCACTTTTTTGCACCAAGTGCACCAAATATTTGGTGTAATAGGTGTAAGAAAATGCACCACCCTTCAATTTAGGCCCCTGAACCTCAATGTGACCTCCTCTAAGCCCCTTTTCGCAATCAAAGCCGATGTGCACACTTTCCTAGCCCCTGTTTTCAACTTTGGAATTATTCACAAAATCACAAATTAATCGTTGTTGTTTACTTTCTATTATAAAATAACAGAGATAGCTAGTGAATGAATTATTATTGTGCTTAGAATCAACAATTGTTGTAAAGGAAAGAATATAAGCTCATAACACTAACAATTTTATCCTGGAAAACCTCCAATGGAGGAAAAACCAGTCGGGAAGGGAAATTGCTCTTTCTTCCCACTTCTATTGGCCAAATTCAAATCAACAAGTAAAAAAATTACAATAAGTATGAAAGGGAAGTAGATAATATCTTAACACTTCCTTTCAATTACTTGTTTGCTCTGTCTCAACACTCCTTTCTTCTACAAAATAAAATTTCCAGCACTAAGACTTCTTGCTCACTTGCTCTCATGCTTCTGATGCCTTCTACACTTCTACAATCATGTATTTATAGCCTTTCTCATGTCCTCCCGTGCACTGGAGAATGGGAAAGGTCATGAAGGAGAAGAGAAATGAACATCCTTTCAAATTCAGAGGCTGTTCGTTTCAAATTTTGTTTTCTATCCGTAATGGCCAGGACCGCCGCCCTGTGCAGACTGGCGGTCCTGGGACCACCGCCCTACTGGGTGGCAGTTCTATAACCGCCGCCTTGCATAGGGTGGCGGTTCTGTTACTTAAAAGACAAAACCTCCATTTTATTGTTTTTCTTCTTTGTGCTGACTGTTTCTGATGAAGTAGAGTTATTTTGGATCCCTATGGATCACACCTCCCCTTCTTAGGAGGCTTTTGGTCCCACAAAATCTTAGTGGGGGAGTAGATGAGGAAAAAATTCCCTTGCTTGCTCCTTTGAGTACCACCAGGCCTGCCTTGGTGTCTTTCCTTTCAGTCCAATCTACCAAGACTCCTGTGGACCTCTTCTAGTCTCTCTGACCTTCTGCTGTAGCACTAATCCTCCTCCAATTCACCTTGTGATTCCAAGACGCAATCCTCAATGGAAGGTAGCAACTGCAGTTCTTCATCTTCATCTAGCATGGATGGCTCATATAGGTGCAAGTTCTCACAGTTTACTACAGAGTACATCCTCATGAATGATGGAAAATCAAGTCAAAAAGCATTTTCTCCAACCTGCTCCAATATGGTGAAGGGTCCATATCATAGTGGCTTGAGCTTCCATGCTTGACCTTGTAGTCTCTCCTTGCTCAAGTAAAGCCAAACTTTATCTCCAACATGAAGCTTGTGTTCCCTCCTATGTTGATCGTGCCTAGCTTTGTACTTTGCTTGAGATTTCTCTAGTTGTTCTTTGACCTTGAGATGGATTTTCCGGATCCTCTCAATGAACTTGTTGGCTCTAGTCACCTCTGTGTCTCATGTATCCTCCTCATCCTGTTGCTATCCAACTGCTATGTCTAGTGGATTTGTAGGTAGATATCCCAAGCATGCTTCAAATGGTGACTTCATAGTGGATGTGTGTACTACCCAGTTATAGGAATGTTGAATGTAGGCTAAGGACTCATCCCAAGTCCTTGGGTACTTACTATTATACCCTCTGATCAACTGTACCAAAGTCCTGTTTACCACCTCTGTTTGTCCATCTGTCTGTGGATGGAAAGTTGTGCTCCTCTGTAACCTGGTATCCATCTTGTCCCACAAAGTAGTCCAAAACTTCCCCAAGAACCTGGAATCCCTGTCAGAGACAATAGACTTTGGCAAACCAAAATGCACCCATACATTAGCAAAGAAAAGATCTGCTACCTCATGTGCTTTTACTTGTCTTTTTACATGCCATAAGAATACACATTTTACTGAATCTATCAACAACAACATAGAGATAGTCATGGCCATGTTTAGACATAGGTAATCCTCCTACAAAATCCATAGAAATGTCCTCCCATGGATGAGTAGGTACTGGTAAAGGCATATACAAACCTTCCTTCCTAGTTTTAGGCTTGCTAGTACAACAAAGTTTACATCCATGAATAAATTTTGATACTTCTTCTTGCATGTTGGGCCAATATACATACCTTTGCAAGTGGGCTAGGGTCTTACCAACACCGAAATGTCCCGCTACTTTCGAGGTATGTGCTTCCCTCATCAATAGAAGTCTTTCTTCTTTAGGCACACAAAGTTTCCCCCATCGGTAGAGCAGCCCATCCTTGAGATAACAATCTTCAATCCCCATCTTTTCAGCCCCTTGGGACTACAACTTCTGAAATTTCACCCCAAAGTCTTTGTCTTGGGCATATGCCTCTCCGTAAGCTTCCTTCGTGAAGGGCTCAATCTGAGAGATAGTGGCCAAACAGGAGAACTTTTCCTATGTGGGTGGCCTAGACAACATGTCTGCCACCAAGTTTGTACTACCCTTCTTGTATTTAATCACCAGATGGAATTGCTGAAGAAACCCCATCCATTTCTAGTGCCTTTCCTACTGCAATTTAGACTGTGCTTGCAAATACTGGAGAGGTTTGTGGTCAGTGTGCACAATAGTTTCTTTACCCAACAAATAATGTTTCCATTTTTTAATTGCCTGAACTAGTGCATACATTTCTTTATCATATACTGAATATCCTTTAACTGTTGAAGTGAAGGTTTCAGAATGATAACATACGGGTTTACCTCCTTGAAGCAACACTGCGCCCATAGCGTAATCACTGGCATCTGTCTCTACTTCAAAAGGCTTGCTGCAAACTAGGAAGAGAAAGTACTGGAGCATGACTAATCTTGTATTTCAATAACTCAAAGGATCTATCTTGTTCCTTACCCCAGTCAAAACCCTTACTCTTTACAACCACTGTGTGTAGAGGTGTTGCAATTTCCGAGAAACCTGGAATGAATTTCCACATGTACTGTACTGCTCCCACAAAACTTCTAGTCTCTGTGGCTCTTGTTGGTGTTGGCCAATTTGTGATGGCTTCCACCTTCTTTGGATCCACTCGTAGCTCTCCTCCTCCAACCACGTGCCCAAGATAGACAAGTGACTGTTTGGAAAATTCACATTTCTTCATATTACAAAGCAGTTGTTTCTCCCTGAGAACTTGCAAGACTTGCTGCAAATGCGTTAGATGTTCTTCCCATGTGGCACTAAAAATCAGGATATCATCTAGATATACAATGACACATGAATCTATGAAATCCCACAATACATCATTCATCAATCTCATAAATGTAGCGGGTGCATTGCATAATCCAAAAGGAAGTACTAACCATTCATACAAACCCTGTTTTGTTTTGAAGGCAGTCTTCCATATATCCTCCTCCTTCATCCTGACTTGGTGATAACCTGACTTGAGATCCAACTTCGTGAAAAATTTGGCATGCTGAAGTTGGTCCAAGAGATCATCTATGCGGGGAAGTGGATATTTGTTCTTTATGGTGATCTTGTTCAAAGCGCGGTTGTCGATGCACATTCTCCAAGAACCATCCTTCTTTGGCACCATCACAATAGGCGAACTGCACGGTGAGGTGCTCGGATGTATCACCCCTTGGTCTATTAGTTCCTGGAGTTGTTTCTTTACTTCAGTACTCTCAAGCAAGGATTGCCTATACAACCTGATGTTCGGTAGAGGTGACTCTGGCAATAGCTGAATCTCATGCTCTACTTCCCATTTTGGTGGTAATCCACTAGGAGCCTGAAATACTTCCTGAAAAGACTGAATAATACTATCCAAATATGGTTTTCCTTGGTTAGAAATCTCTGAAACTTCTACCCCATCTTGTTTATCTTTTAACAAAAGTAAAAAAAAAAAATGATTATGATTTGCCTGAATAAGTCATTTTTCTTGGTTAGCACTTACCATAGTAACCCATGTCTTACGCTGGTGTGCCCAGATGTTGTAGCTGATCCCATCCTTGACCCATCTGTACCGATTTTCCCTTCTCATAAATATAGCATCCCTAACATACAAGTAAGGACTTCCAAATACAACATCAAAAGCATCAAGTGGAATAACGTCAGCTTCAAAAACATCTATATATTGGGAATTTATCCCAAACTTGACCTTACATCTTCTTGTTACCTGAATTTCAACACCCTTCTTCACCCAACCCAAAGGATAAGGGTGCGGATGCTCGTAAGTCTCAAGACCAAGCTTCTTTACAACTACCTCAGAAATCAAGTTAGATTGAGAACTGGTATCAACCAAAGCATTTACCTTAGTTCTCTTGATTTGGATTTTGATTTGGAATAGTCTACTCATCTCCTCTTCATTGTCCATGTTGGTGGCCGTGCATCCAAGCCTTTCATCTACATCAGAGTCATCTTCGATTTCCACCTCCCCTTATGTCTTTACAGTTGTCATGGACTTCTTGGAGTCCTTGGTTCGGTTCTTTAGATGTAACTCTGGATGCAACTTCCAACATGTAGCATCAGTATGACCATTGATATCACAATTCTTGCAAAAATTCTTGGGATCTTTACAAGTATTTAAAGTAGTGGCAGCTTGTTTACCTTTTCCTTTCCACTTACCCTTGTTACTTGTTTGCCCATAATCCTTTTTTTTTCTGATTTGTCAACTGTTTTACCCTCGGCTCTGCTTCTCCTTGCTTTTTCTCATCATCTATGTAGTATGCCTGTACACATGCTTCATTGAGATCCTTGGGCTTTGTGGAGATGACTTTTCTTCGAAGGTGAGTGTGAAGTCCTCCCAAGTATTTGGTCAGAATAATCTCATCCTCGAAATCCATGTTTAGCAACATGGCTTGCCTCCAAAACTCCATGGTATAGTCCTGCACACTTTGACCACTGCCTTGTCTAAAATACTTCCATTTAATCATTTGGTGAGTTTTATGGCCAATAGGATAGAAATTAGCTCTAAGTAATTCCTTAAATTCTTGCCAAGACTTCACAATAGGATGCTTCTTCTTTTCACAAGTAGTTAGATGAGTTTCATGTTGGTTGTGGAGCCTATTTTCATGAGTGAAAGTGTTGAAGACTGTACACTAAGAGTACTATACATTTTTCATGTATCCTCACCGGGGTTTGGGGGCACAACCCCCGATTTTTTTTTGGGCCTTAAAACGTGCCCGATATATCGGGAAACGTGATTTTCTCATATGGGCGGGATTTTGACCCATAGGTTTATGGGACGGTTTTTGCCCATGGTTTTGATACCCATGGTTTTGTAAAAACTGCTTAAGTAGTTGTCTATTTATATGGTTTTATGCATATGGTAGATGTATAAAAACATTGCAGATGTGTTTTGAATTCGGGTGTGAATTCTGTAGAGTTTGTTGAGCATAGCTCCAAACAGATCTGGGTATTGTATTGAGAGAGCAGTGGCTTGTAATAAAATCTGAGCAAGTGATTCTTGGTGGACGTAGCCCAAATTGGGTGAACCATGTTAAATACTGTCTCTTTGTGTTGTGTTATTTTATTCTGCACTTTTATTTGAGATCTGTAATATTTTCTGCATATTAGTTTCTACTGTTGCGATTCTGTGAGGGATTATTCCACATATTTTATCCCTTATTTCCTAACAATTGGTATCAGAGCCTTGGTTTGGTTTGCTGAAGTGTTGAATCACAGGGAAAGTTTTATCTTGAGTGGGAGCTATGGCAGATGATGGAAGATCTAGGGTTGATAAATTCAATGGGTAGAATTTCAGTCTTTGGAAGATGCAGATGGAAGATTACCTTTATCAGAAGGATCTTTATATTCCGTTGTCTGAGAAGGTGAACAAACCCTTGAGCATGACAGATGCGGAATGGGATTTTCTGGATAGGAAGGCACTTGGGACAATCTGGCTGTGTCTTGCATCTTCAGTATTATTTAATGTTTCAAAGGAAAAGACTACAAAAGAACTGATGGATGCATTAGGGAAGTTGTATGAAAAACCCTCTACCTCTAATAAGATATTTTTAATGAAAAATTTGTTTAATATGAAGATGTCTGAGAATGGTTCAGTAGCAGATCATCTAAATGATTTTAATACGGTTGTAAATATGCTAGCTTTGGTTACAATAGAATTTGATGAAGAAGTTAGGGCTTTATTAGTTCTGTGCTCTTTACCTGAGAGTTGGAATAGCTTGGTAATGGCGGTAAGCAACTCAGTTCCAACTAACTCAAAGTTGAAGTTTGAGGATGTTGTAGGGGTGATTCTAAGCGAGGAAATGCGAAGAAAAAACTATGGTGAATCTTCTACTTCAGGGAATGCTTTGACAGTGGAAACTAGAGGGAGACAAAAGAATAGAGGAAGCCGTGGAAAATCAAAGGATCGGGCAAGGTCAAAATCCAAAAGCAAGATAGTATGTTGGCACTGTGGAAAGTCTGGGCATGCAAAGAAGGACTTTTTGGGAGCTTCGGGACAAGAAGAAACAACAGGAAGAAAACAAGGAGGAAAATGTGGCAACGGGTAATGTATGTCAGGATGCTTTGATTCTTTCTTTGCACAATATTACTGAATCTTGGGTTTTAGATTCGGGGGCTTCTTTCCATGCTACTCCACATAGGCATTATTTTGTTGATTATGTTCAAGGAGATTTTGGGCATGTTTTTCTTGGTGATGATGAGCCTTGCAGCATAGTTGGAAAAGGTTCTATTCAGGTTAAGATGCAGAATGGGAATACTTGGCTATTGAAGGATGTCAGACATGTGCCTACATTAAGACAAAATTTGATATCGGCAGGGCAGTTGGGAAGTGATGGTTGTACTGTGATATTTACAGTGGACTCTTGGAAGGTTACCAAGGGTGCTCTTGTGGTGGCAAGAGGTAAGAAGGTTGGAACCTTGTATTTAACCACTTATAGCACTAATGTTTGTAATCTTGTGGCTTCAGAAGTAGATACAACATTGTGGCACTATAGGCTCGGTCATATGAGCCATAAGGGCATGGAGATCATAAAGAAGGATTTTCCTCCAGATAGTTCAGATATACAGTTCAAATCAGGTCGGGTTCAGGATGTTACGTATGAGTAAGAACCTCGGAGGAGTGCTCAGTGCATTTGCTATCTGGGGATATACAGAAATAGGTTTGGAGTTCTGTGAGGACTGCATATATGGGAAAAAAAGTGAGTAAGGTTTCTCAAGGTTGGACCTACAAAGAAAGAGAGTAAGTTAGAGCTGGTGCATTCTGATGTGTGGGGGCCGGCTCAGGTATCATCTCTTGGGGGTTCAAGTTATTATGTTACTTTTATTGATGATGCAACAAGGAAAGTTTGGGTTTATTGTATTAGAAACAAATCTGATGTATTTGACACTTTTGTTAAATGGAAAGCCTTGGTAGAGAATGAAACAGGTCTTAAGCTAAAATGTCTCAGGTCAGATAATGGAGGGGAGTATTGCAGCAATGAATTTGATGATTATTGTTCTAAGAATGGAATCTGCAGGAAAAAGATGGTTCCAGGAACTCCGCAGTAGAATGGGGTGTCAGAAAGGATGAACAGAACAATAATGGAACGTGCTAGGAGCATGAGGTTACATGCAGGACTGCCTCTTTCTTTTTGGGCAGAAGCGGTGAGCACAACTGTGTACTTGATAAACAGAGGACCCTCAAGTGCCTTGGATGGAGGCATACCTGAGGAGGCTTGGTATGGTAAGAAAGTTGATTATTCATTTCTTAGAGTCTTTGGATGTGAGGTGTTTATTCATATAGACAAGGATGATAGGACCAAGCTAGAGGCTAAATCAGAAAAATGTACTTTCATTGGTTATGGTGGTGATGAATTTGGATATAAATGTTGGAGTATTAAGGACAAGAAAATCAATTGATCTAGGGATGTGGTCTTTAATGAGAAAGTCATGTATAAGCAGCAGTTGCAGGAAAATAGGGAAGAATCCAAGAAAGAATATGTAGCAGTAGAGGATCTTCCGGATGGGAAAGTGACACATGAATCAGTTCAGGAACCTCCTCAACAGGAACCCCAAACTCCTATATTGAGGAGGTCTTCTAGGGTAAGAAGAGAACCTGAACATTTTTCTCCTTCTCTTTATTATTTATTACTCACTGATAGTGGAGAGCCAGAGAGCTTTGATGAAGCAATGTAGGTAGATGCCAGGAAGAAGTGGGAGCAAGCCATGGATGAGGAGCATCAAGCTCTCATGGAGAACCAGACATGGGATTTGGTGAAGCTACCTGAAGGAAAAAGAGCATTACAGAACAAGTGGGTGTTCAGAGTCAAAGAGGAAGAAGGAGGAAAGAAAATATACAAGGCCCGGTTGGTGGTCAAGGGGTTTGCACAGAAAAAAGGTATAGATTTTGATGAGATTTTTTCTCCTGTAGTAAAAATGACTTCTATTAGAACTGTTCTAGGAATAGTTGCAGCAGAAGACTTGCACTTAGAATAGCTTGATGTAAAGACTGCATTTCTCCATGGTGATTTGGAGGAGGAACTATATATGCAGCAACCAGAGGGACTATGAGGTCAAAGGTAAAGAGGAGATGGTGTGCAAACTGAAGAAGAGCTTGTATGGCTTGAAACAAGCTCCACGTCAATGGTATAAGAAATTTGATAGCTTCATGATGGAGCAAGGTTATATTAGATGTCATTCTGACCATTGCGTGTATACAAAGAAATTTGAGGATGGTAGTTATATTATCCTTTGTCTGTATGTGGATGACATGTTGGTTGCAGGTAAAAACATGCAGGAAATAAAAGTACTCAAGAAGCAGCTAAGTGAATCCTTTGCTATGAAGGATTTGGGGGCAGCCAAACAAATCCTTGGTATGAGGATATCTCGAGATAGGAAGGAATGGAAGCTGACTTTATCTCAGGAAGAGTACATTAAGAAGGTCTTGGAGAGGTTTAATATGTAGGATGCTAAACCGGTTGGGACTCCTTTGGCAGGCCATTTCAAGTTATCAAAGGAACAGTGTCCTAAGATAGAGCAGGAGAGAAACCAGATGTCCAAGGTACCTTACTCATCAGTGGTTGGTAGTTTGATGTATGCCATGGTGTGCACTAGGCCTGATATTTCCCATGCAGTGGGAGCGGTGAGTAGATTTATGAGTGATCCAGGTAGAGATCACTGGCAGGCAGTAAAGTGGATCCTTTGGTATTTGAGAGGGACCATGGGGACAATTTTGTGCTACAGTGGATCAGACACCACTTTGTGTGGTTATGTAGATTCAGATATGGCTAGAGATGTAGACAACAGGAGGAACACAATAGGTTATGTTTACACTGTAGGTGGGAATAACAGTAAGTTGGATTTCAATGACTACAAAAGCTGGTGGCTTTGTCAACCACAGAGGCTGAGTATGTTTCTGCCACAGAGGCAAGAAAGGAAATGATTTGGTTACAACAATTTCTTGAGGAGTTGGGGCATAAGCAGGAGGAAGGAAAGTTGCATAGTGATAGTTAGAGTGCTATACACCTAGCTAAGAACTCTGCTTTCCACTCTAGGATGAAGCATATACAGTTAAGGTACCATTTCATCAGGACAGCTTTGGAGGAAGAGAAGTTGAAGCTGGAGAAGATTCATACCAGTCAGAATCCTATAGACATGATGACCAAGGTGGTCACAAGGAAAAAACTGAAGCTGTGTTCAGCTTTGGTTGGTCTTCATAGAAACTAGTGAAGGGTTGAGAAGCTTGCTCAGAGGAAAACTAGTCTCCAAGTGGGAGATTGTTAGGTTGTGGAGCCTTTTTCATGTGTGAAAGTGTTGAAGACTGTACACTAAGAGTAATGTACACTTTCCATGTATCCTCGTCGGGGTTCGGGGCCGGGGCCGGGTCCCCAAGTAGGGGGTCCGGGGGCAACAGCCCCCGAAAATTTTTTTGGGCCTTAAAACATGCCCGATATATCAGGAAACGTGATTTTCTCATATGGGTGGGATTTTGACCCATAGGTTTATGGGATGGTTTTTTTCCCATGGTTTTGATACCCACGGTTTTGTAAAACTACTTAAGTAGTTGTCTATTTATATGGTTTTATGCATATGGTAGGGATATGTAACATTGTAGATGTGTTTTGAATTCGGGTGTGAATTCTGTAGAGTTTGTTGAGCATAGCTCCAAACAGATCTGGGTATTGTATTGAGAGAGTGGTGGCTTGTAATAAAATCTGAGCAAGTGATTCTTGGTGGACGTAGCCCAAATTGAGTGAACCACGTTAAATACTGTCTCTTTGTGTTGTGTTATTTTATTCTGCACTTTTATTTGAGATCTGTAATATTTTCTGCATATTAGTTTCTACTGTTGCGATTCTGTGAGGGATTATTCCACATATTTTATCCCTTATTTCCTAACATTTACCACCAAACTGAGCATGTCCCTCCATTTTGAGATTGTGCAAAGGTGAAATCCTTTATGCCTCAGTGACATTATGGGACGCTAAAATAGACTTCTAACTTTTCAACCATTTATCAAGTAAACTCTGCATCTACTTGTCCTTCAAATCTTTTGATTTCGACTTTAGTCTCAACTTTAAAAGGGGCATGTTCATAATTTACCTTTTCTCTTGTGTTAGAACAAATCTTCTTCATGCTCTTCCCCATAATCTTCCTTATGGTGGCTTTGCCTATAGGAAACTTTTGGCTAAGCCTCAAACCACCGAGTCCATGGAGTCTTGCTTGATGGAAATGTTTCTAAAAATCTGCAAGTTTCTCTTACCTCCCAAACATCCTATCCATCATGGTCTCCAGCATCTCAATTGTATGGACCAAGTTATCTTCCTTGCATTTCTTCCCGAATTCTTTGTTTCAAAAACTTGTTTTTAGAAATCTCTGAGATCGCAAGGTAAATCTTCTTCACCTTTAGATCTTGTAACTGTCATACAAATTCAAGAATTTGAAATACCACAGTCAGGGATACTTGTTAGCTTTGATACCAAAATGATCTGTAAACTCTTAACTTTGGAATTGGTTCACAAAATCACAATTAATCGTTGTTGTTTACTTTCTTATAAGAAAATGAAGAAATATAGCTAGTGAATGAATTATTATTGTGCTTAGTATCAACAATTGTAGTAAAGGAAATAATATAAGCTCATAACACCAACAATTTTATCTTGGAAAACCTCTAATGGAGGAAAAATAGTATGGGAAGGGAAATTCTCTTTCTTCCCACTTCTATTGGCTAATTCAAAAGAATAAGTACAAGAATTACAATAAGTATGAAAGGAAAGTAGATAATATCTCAACACTTCCTTTCAATTACTTAATCTTGCTCTATTTCACCACTCCTTTCTTCTACAAAATACAATTTCCAGCACTCAGTCTTCTTGCTCACTTGCTCTCATGGTTTGATGCCTTCTACACTTCTACAATCATGTATTTATATCCTTTCTCATGTCCTCATGTGCACTGGGAGAATGGGAAAGGTCATGAAGGAGAAGAGAAACAAACATTCTTTCAAATTCGAAGGTTGGTTAGTTTTGAATTTTGATTTTTTGTCTGTAAGGCCAGGACTGCCACCTTGTGCTGGTAACTGGTGGTCCTAGGACTGCTTAACCCTGCATAGGGCTAATGGTCTTGTTACTTAATAGACATCAAAGTAAGAACCTCCATTTTATTGTTTTTCTTCTTTGTGCTGACTGAGATCTGATGAAGTAAATTATTTTTGGACCCCTATGGATCATGGGGACAATTTTTTGTACCAAGTGAGGAAAGATATTGGCGCAATAGGTGCTAGAAAGTTTGCAAGGTTGGACATTCCAAATAATAATACTTAAGTAAATTTTCTAATTGTGGGGGCTTGCTCATGGATCTTCTCTTTTTCCCTTCAACGTTATATGAACTTTTCAATGATGCCGGAAATCCTTCCCCTTCTTATTGGTGTTTCATCCATACCTTCCATGGCATTTCACTATTTTTATGGATAATTCCTTGGTAGAGAATGAAACGAGAATATTTCAAGCTAAACTATGCCAAGTGTGATAATTGAGGGGACCTATTGGTAGCAATCGAAGAAATTTCATTATTCATTGTTCTAGAGAATGGAATTAGTAGGAAAAATATGATTTCAGGAACTCTGTACAGAATTTTCAGAGGATACTTGTAAAGCAATAATGGGTCACATTAAGATCAAATCAATGCCTTGTTGATTTCACAATCAAATTTTAGGGGTGTGCCCTAGCTATATGATTCAAGAATCAATCCTATCGATCTAGTAGTTGGATAAGCTGTAATTTTAGGGGCATAAATGTCTTAAGGACTTCTTGGCAAAAACCTATTCAAATGGAATATGTTTTCATTACTGATAGGATATGAACACTTTACAAAATAGAAACAAAACAAGCTTTTGAAAATCACACTTTAATGGAAATAAACACTATAACTCATGTGCTTAAAAATAGTTGCAAGAAGACATAAAATTTTAGACACCTGCAATTTTGAGCTATACAATAGAGTTTAACTAGTAAAATTTGGAGCACATGATCACAATGAATTAACAGAATCCAAAATATTTGCTTACCATCATAAATACCAAAGGATGAATATTGGTCCCTTACGGGAGTAGCATATTATATGCTTCCTCCTTGAATCATGATTTAAAAATTAGAATTCCCATCAAATTGGAATGTTTGGATTTATTGAGGACAAACATGAAAGTATTACAAAACAATGGATCAGTGTAAATCTATATTACTTATTCTTATCCAATCTATCTTCAGGTCCCCAAAAAGCAATATACTAAGGTTAGAAATATGCATTTAAAAATAGCAATGTCTCTATGATTCTGAGAAATCAAATCGTGCCCATGGAATGTGCTAACATGGATTGTGGAATCAACAATATGGTGATAACTGTCCCTGGATCTGCCAGGAAATATTCTCATCCTTACCTAAAAATTGAAAGTTTCAGTGTTAGGGGCAGAAATTTGGATGACCTGTAACGCCTTGAATTTTTGTAAGTTATCATGGTAATTACTTTTCATGATGTTGTAACTACAGAAATGAAGATAAATATGTTAAGACACATCTTTTGATCTTAAAGGAATGTGTTGCTAATCTGGACCCTTGTTTGCTGTAATTTGTTTACTTGGGACAGAAGTTATTATTGCTTGTGTGATTGCTAATGAGACAACAGACTTGTCGTATGCTTGATGAACTCTTTTCCTGATTGACAACACACCTTGAATCAATTTCATTGATCCAAGGTATGCTGTGGCCTTCTTGTGATCGCCTTGTGAAGTCTGAAACCAGACTGAAGGTTTATATAAAGGTTGCAGCACCTGATTACAGGTATGAATATCTGGTACGTAGATGCCAATGAAAAAGGTTCGATTCTCGAACCACACACCGTTGTAACGCTAGACAACGTAAGACGATAAGGGCCTGGATGCGAGTGGCACAGGTATGTGGAACATAGGACGAAACGTCCTGCATAGTGTTGAATATGAATGTCATTCAGAAAGACTTGATTGGAAACTATTAATTAAATACTAGGGGATTAAACCCTAACCTACCCCTAAGTTTTATCCTATACCCTAACTACTATCCTATATGGATTTTAAATTTCATAAGGATGAAAATAGATGTAAATTCTACTAACCTATGAACTAGGTGAATAACCTAGATATGGACAATTAAAAAGCCTAAACTATTCCTAACTTATGGAAGGGGACATATGGACCCATGTGGATGGAAAGGATAAGGAGGGAAGGTTGGAAATTTAATGGGACAGTAAATGAAGTCCTTACATGTGCAGCGCCAAGTTTGGCGGGAACAAAGAAAAGTCGGAGGCATCCAACTAGCTATGAAGCTAAAATGGAAATTACATGCAAAATTTGAAATTGGAAACTCACCAACCTGAGTCGGCGGTGGCGTGAGGAATGAGGAAAGGTAATGCATTCAATGCATTCAATTACCTTGGTCTTAGCGACCAGCTCGCCTTGGAAAGTGGATCGAGGAAAGAAAATTTTTTGTTGTTGTGTGCATTGGGTTTTTAGTTGCTCTGCATTTTGTTCTTCCATGGTTCTGTCGAACCAGCTGTATTTTTGGTTATTGTTTCTGTTCTTTGGAGAAGCAAAGGCTATTTTTGAGCCTGTGGAAGTTAGTGACTGTTGGGAAAGCCTGGCTGAGGACATCGTGGAGAGAAACAACTCTAGGGGACGCAGTTTTCTTCGAACCACAAAAAAATTACGGGCATGTTAAGCCCTTCTCCTTAAACCGCTTGCTTTTGCTTAATCGTCTCATTAAAACAACCCTGCTCTTATGATGGGGGTTTTGGTTATTTGATTTGGCTGTTATGTTGAGGTGATTTTGGGTTGAGTCATTTTCTTTTGCTGTATGCGACTTGAGCATTCTTTGCATAATGATTGAGTGAATATACTGCCCTTGCTGTGTGGTTCGGTTGACAGTGTTGGGTATTTGCTTTATTACCATTAGGAGTAAGTGCTAATGAATACATTAGCTAAGCACATATCAATTTTGAGTTCTGTGCATTCTTGTGAAAATGGAAGGATGAGATGATTTTGTATGTTTGGTTGAACTATCACTATAAGGATGAACACAACTTGGGTATTCTTGGGTGTTTGAAGAAAATGATTGTTCTTCTTATTGAAATTATTAATGAATTATGTTTTCTCTTTGCTGTTTTGAAATCTGAAGGTAGTGGTAAGTGGATTTTATTGTGCATTATGGATGTGGTTTGATCTTCTGGTTTGAACTGTCATTATGAAAATGAACATGGCTTAGTATTTCTGTGCAAACGAATGAAACAAATGAGGTTGGGCTTGCTGTATGAGTTTGTTTTGATTAGGTTTAGCACCCGCTTCTATTACCCTACATGGGTTTGAGTCATTGCATGTAATATAGATGCGAGTATTGTCTTCTGAGTTCAGTACGAGGAAAAGATTGGGAAAAGCAAGTTCTGGATAATATGGAGGAACTGTTGTGTGAATTAATTCCTCCTAATTGCTTTCATCTCATTGAATTCGATTTTGCCTAGGATAGGGAATTCATTTCATCATTTTTCCTTTGCTGGTCAAAACGTTTTAATATTTTTTTTGAAATGAAGACCGTGACTGGTTTCCCTTCCTTCTTTTGGAGAAAATATGATGTTTATGAACTGATCTTGAATGGATTCTTGTTCTTAAAAAAAGAAGAAGGGGGTTTTATCACTCATTACAGTGAAATGATGATAATATGTTTGCTAAACTTTTACCTGTTTCAGACTAAGCTGGGTATGACTTTTTTTAATAAATACTAATGTTTTAATTATATATATATATATATACTCAATTCACAGCCTGAACTCTTGCTGTTTCGTTAGAATTGAATTGAAGTGGAATTCTTACTTTGAAAGTTCAAAATAAAATGACTCTTTTTACTATTATGATATGAATCATGATTTTGTAGCTAGCAGTTGCAGGTCTAGCTGAAATGCTTGTTTTCAGCACTGTTTATAGAAGCTGTATATTCTTGCTTGTTTATATCTGGACAAGAAAGTCCGTTAGTGAAATATAATAATCAGAATGAATCATACTATTGGATTATGTCTGTTCTAAATAGAGGATATTTGGTTAGACAGTGAGAAGAGGTAATATGATCCTTCTTCCTTGTATTCGATTATTGATTTTCATTTATTTCACTCTGAACTGTTATCATTGATTGGTATCACGTTTGGATTAAATTCTCAGTACAACTATGAGGAAAGGAAAGAGAGTGTGGATGGATAATTTGAATTAATGTTCATTTCTTCTCTCATACAGTTGGAAATCTATAATTGTTATGGAACGAATTTTGTACTGCTTTGGTTTAAGCATCTGCATTTAATTGTTGTTTACTTTTCTCTTCAGCGTTTGATTGCTTGAAATCAAATGAGTTGTATGAAGGAAGGGAAAATAATTCGGTTTAAATTTTAGTTAAATTCTATCTTTTGAATTTACAACTATTGTAAGGGAATGGAAATTGATAGCATTTATGTTAGAACAACAGTATGCATAATTGTGTTTTAGTTCTTACAGATGTTTGTAATCTGGAACTGTTGAAGGAAATTACTTCTTGTAGTAATTATTTGGGAAAGAGGGGCAGTAATCCTTTCTTGTCTGATTGGGAGGGTAATTAGATGATTGAGTTGTTATGCTGTTCATCCTTTTTGGTACTTAATTCTTGAATGATGTTCATATTAACGTTTCATAAAAGCAGGGTTCTTTTATTGAGACAGTTAATTAAAAGCACCTCATTTTAATGACAAGTGCTTAACATGCTCAGTTCAATGAACTGACCCGTGCAAGTAATTTTGCAGATGGAACTTGAGTATAAACGAAGACATGGTTGTTTTCTGATACTTCTTTTGATTAACTGAAGATGGATTGTATTGATAGCTATTATTCCTCTACGAGGAAATGAGAAAGGAAGAAATTACATTCTTCTATCTTTATGAGTTGTAATGTTGTTTGATATAAACAAAGTCCAGTCGTTTGGACTGGCAAATGTATAGATTGTAAAACTTATGGATGAATACAAGTAAAAGTGTGATATTTAATGGCTGTATCAGTTTGATATTGTTGAATAAGTTTGAGAATATAATATTATTCCTTGATTTGGAATTATTCAAATGTTAATGGATAGATTTAAAAGGAAATAACATCTATTCTTTACCTGAATGCAACTTTTACGTTGAAATGTGCAATTAGTTCATACTTGGGTTAAGATGAATTTTAAATTGACATTAAAAATGGATTTAGGTGAATATGAACTCTTAATTGGAAGGTATTCGGGATTAGCTTGATAAGCTAAGGAATATCAAATAACATAGGAGCAGCCATGAACCTTGTATTCGGACTCCGTTAATAGCCTCGAATGTTTAAATTCAGAAAATATAGATATGGGAAAACATATCTATTGTTAACAGACCTTAACTAAGTAAGGTTAAGGAGGATAAATGAATAAATTCATTTAGAATTAGACCTCGTTTAAATGATGTCTAATAAGATGGAATTCTGAATTTGTTTACAGTTGTGGAAAAACTTGGTTAAGTTTAATAGGTTAAACTTATTATGTTATCTGTAATGGACTGATTAGTCCGAAGATTAAGAAAGGAACCAAGAAGAGAATATGCAACCCTTTGGTATGAAGGAGGAGATGTATATTAAGCTAGAAGATGGATTAAGTCTCTCTCTTAGCTACATACAACTGTAACAAGAACGAGGATAAAGGATCAGCATGGCTGCTGAAAGTTGATCTTAAATATTAAGATTATAACCAAATCACACGAGCTGGATGTGTACTTCTCGATGAGAGGATTCAGTAGGACATTGACATACGCCAGCTACAATATGGTGTCTTCATGAAGGCGGGGCCTTCATGACGACACAATGTTATAGCTGACATATTACAATGCCCTCCGAATCAAATCATCAAGTTTACATAAGCTGGATACTAAGTTCTTAGATGGGGATAGGAATGTGATCACGTATACGGAGTGACTCCGGAGGACTAAAGGTAACTAGACACACGGAGTCGTCTAGGGATGACACTGTATGTCTGCGTACCTTTAGTTACCATGAGTAACTTCCTATACTCGTTCATATTGCTAGTTGGGGTTAGAGCTTGACCTTAAATGGAAGGACTGATAGAGACCAGGAAAGACCATTCTAGATAACAGACGAAGTGAGGTGAAGGACGTATTCCATTGATGTGTATCACATCTAGGAATATGATCATGCAAAGCATGTGAAAATCTTTTGCCAAAGTATCGCAAGTGCTGGTTGCGTTGTCCTAATCACCTAGTTTAAGATGCAGGATGTCAGATGAATATCAGTAACAGATATTCAGATAGGCTTCTTAAATGGATCACTTCGATAACCAGAAATGGTAAAAGAACCCTGTATATTTATTATACTATGCATGAATTAACATGAAGGATCGGTAAGTCACCGAGTCATGAAATGAGAGATCGCTGAAACTCCGAGCCATAAAATGGGAGATCGGTAGTTCTTCGAGTCATTTACAACAGCATATGGTATTTGTTATATGATTGAACGACACTGAATGTGTGTTCCATATTGCAAATATGCGAACAGAGAACTATTGTATATATCTTCCCCCCGGGGTAGATATAGAAAAACAAAAGAATATGGAAATCAAAGGAACTCAAAACCTGACATTTATTTATGCCAAAAGTTGCATCTTGGCGCACGTAAAGGGCACACGACACAGAGTGTTGACATGAAGAAATTCGTGCCTTGGTGTAGGTAAAGGGTGCATGACACAAAGTGTTGACATGAAGAAATTTGCACCTTGGCGCAGGTAAAGGGTGCACGACAAAGAGTGTCGACACAAATATGGATGCGCCTATGGCGCAGGTAAAAGGATGTCGACACAAATATGGATGCACCTATGGCATAGGTAAAAGGATGTCGACACAAATATGGATGCGCCTATGGCGCAGGTTAGGGCAATAGCAAAGGATGTCGACACAAATATGGATGTGCCTATGCATAGCAGGTAAAAGGATGTCGACACAAATATGGATACGTCTATGCAGGTTGCAGGTAAAAGGATGTCGACATAAAATGGATGCGCCTATGGTGCAGGTAAAAGGATGTCGACACATGTAAATGGATGCGCCTATGGCACAAGTAAAAGGATGTTGACATAAATATGGATGCGCCTATGGCACAGGTAAAAGGTCTTCATTCACGAATTCCAGATGTCGACATAAGGATTTAGCACCTAAGGCGCATCTTCAGGAGGCACAACATTTTGAGCGCTGACAGGAAGCAGACCCTGACCCAGATATTCAGACGGCCATAACTTTTCACAGGGAGCTCGGATTCACGAAAGGTTGGAATTTTCAGAAAGATTATGACCAATTGGGTGAGAACAAATTCTTAAAAATGCAAAATACAGTTCGCCACTTTTTGGGTTTGCTAAGGTTCTCACCTACCACCATAATGAGATGAATTAAATGCAACCTAGAGGTGGTTGGGGTAGATTTGGAATTCCTCTCTCTTTTCTCTCTCATTCTTCCTATAAATTGTAAGGAGGGGCTTCTTTCTAAAGGTTGGACATTCTTGTTTTGCCCCTCCCTTCTTCTCTTTGGCAGGTGAATTTGTGGAGTTCAAACCTCCCATTTAAAACTGTAATGCAACTTTGCCTCTTGGAATTTTGTAGTGTATTGTATCAATCTTTGGAGCAAATAATGCATGTCTGTGGATGATTCTCAACCCTCTTTGTTTTCATTTGCATCCTCTTGATCTTTCACTGTAAATCTGTTTATTTGTGCATGATCTTGCATTACATTTTAATGGTTTGTGTATATTGGAAAAACAAGTGTTCTTCATTCCTCAGTGCATCACCTTTGTAGTTTAGGTTTATATTTTATGCATTCTTCTTACCCCGTATCCTTGGAAAGTTAGATTAGGTTTTGAGTAAACCCTCTACATTTTTACATGTGCATCTAAACAGAGGAATAGGAACCAACCTTCATCCGGAGAGCTTTTCCAATTTCGCAAAGTCCCACACTTGGGAAAAGCTCCATGTTATGCAATCGCATTGAGAGTCTCAACCCATTGAGTTGTAGACATTCAGGGGTGCTGTGATTCACCATCAACAAGAACATTGGTTTTAAAAAGAAATTGTGTGATCCAAATTGCATTAATTGGACAGAGAACAATTATTAAAACTTGAACGTGTGTTTGAATTATATAATTCAATACAGAGAACGTTGCATATAATTTTTTTTTTCCCTTGTTCTAGTATCTTAAAATGGGGATGTTACATCTTGGTATCAGAGCTGAAGGTTGTAGCTCTTGGACCTAATGAGTCCACAATTTAATAAGGTTTACATTTTCTTATTGAACAGAAAATGGTCAGAACAAGAGGAAATGCTGCGAACAACCCATTACCCCGGGTGGAGAAGTAGCTACTGCTCAAAAGCTGGATGAAATCCTTGCTGCCCTACTAGATACGAGAGATTGGTTGACTGTTTTGGAACAACATTCAATGGGCAATGAAGAGGAGGAAGAAGAAGCTGATATAAATGATCAGCAACCTCCTGTGGACAACACTAATGGAGGGGTGTTGATAATAGTAATGTGAATGCTCCTAATCATCCTGAAAATAAAAGGGCAAGATTAGCAGTTGAAATTACAAATGACATAAAGAGAATAAGTCCTCCAAATTTTGATGGAACAACACTTGGGGATGGAGCTGAGAATTGGCTCAGTGAAATGGAGAAATACTTTGCAATAAGAAACTTCTCCGAGGAGACCAAAGCGATATGGGGAGCATATCAGCTTTCTCATGAAGCATCATCATGGTGGGACAACCGTAAGGTTGAGTTGAATATTGTCGAATCAGACATAACTTGGGATCAATTTAAGGGTTACTTTAGGCAACGGTGGCTGCCTCAACTCTATTTTGATAGGAAAATGACTGAATTTCAGAACTAATCGCAAGGAAGGCTGACGGTGACAGAATACTGGGAAGGGTTTACTAAACTCCTTAAGTATGTGCCGCAGTACCAAGCTGACGAGAAGTTCAGAATACAAAATTTCATAATGGGACTGAATCCCATCATTGGTGGCGAAGTGGATGTCCACGGTCCAACCACTATGGAAGGAGTTGTCGAAAAGGCAATAAGACAGGAACAAAAATTGAGAGCAATTTCTGCTCATAGGGAAGAGATAAGGAAGAAGATTCCCAACTCTTCTTCATCTCTCGCACCCAAAAGGGGGCCCTGGAAAAGGTTTGGTGTGAAAAACAAAATTGTTGTAGATAACAACAAGAAATCTGTAATGAACAAACCTGTAAATAGTGTGCGGAACAACTTCGCAAAAGTTAGTGGCAATGGACAAAAGTCCTATGGAAGCCAGAGTGATAACTTCAAAGCTGGTAGCAAATTTGAGCCTAGGAAAGGGCCAGTTGGAGGATGCTTCAACTGTGGAAAGGACCATTACGTGAGTCACTGTCCTCTGAAAAAGGATGATCGCGATCAGCAAGCATAGGATACACGCTGCGGTGGCTAACAGACAAGCTGAAAAGCAAGTTACACCCATAGAAGTTCCGGGTAAGTTATTCGGTACACCTGTAGTCATAATTTTTGATACTGGAGCTACTGAATGCTTTATTTCTACTAAACTTGCAATGAAATTAAAAAGAAAGGCTGAACGAATGGATAAGACATGGACAGTGCATTATGGGAATAATGTTGTCCATACAGTCGAAATGTGCCTTTTTGGGGCAATTCTTGACTTGCCCAGTTTCTCCACCGAAGTTGACCTGTATGTCACTCCTTTAGGATCATATGATATCATTATTGGAGTTAACTGGTTGGCAGAACATAAGGCAAAGGTCGACTGTTATGAAAAACAAATTTGTTGTTTTGATGACCTGCAGAAAGCAGCAGTCATTCAAGGTGTAAGGCATGAGGTTGCAGTTAGGAAACTAACAGCTATGCAACTAAAAAGGGCTAAAAATAGAGGCTGCACCTTGTATGCAGTAAAAATGACAGAAAATGCTGAGGAAGATAATGATTTCATGGAAAGATATCCATTATTAAGGGATTTCAGTGATGTATTTCTGGAGGATTTACCAGGTCTTCCACCCAAACGAGAATTTGACTTTGCAATAGAGATCAAGCCAGGAACCGAACCCATAGCTAAGGCACCTTATAGAATGACCACCCTCGAGTTGGTGGAGCTAAAGGCTCAATTACAGGAACTTTTGACTAAGGGGCTGATAAGACTGAGCGTCTCACCATGGGGAGCGCCGGTAATTTTTGTAAAGAAAAAGGATGGCACATTGAGACTGTGCATTGATTACAGAATGTTGAATAAGGAAACTATTAAGAATCGATACCCACTTCCTAGGATTGATGATCTATTCGACCAGATGCGTGGAGCATCAGTCTATTCAAAAATAGATCTTCGATCTGGGTATCATCAGCTGAGAATAAAGGAAGAAGATATTCATAAAACAACTTTTAGAACAAGGTACGGGCATTATGAATTCACGGTGTTACCTTTTGGGTTGACAAATGCACCTGCCGCCTTTATGAATTTGATGAACAATATTTTTCAAGAATACCTAGACAAGTTTGTGCTTGTATTCTTGGACGACATTCTTATATACTCTAAAAATGTCGAAGAGCACCAAGAACATTTAAGGATAGTGCTGGAAGTTTTAAGAAAGAGGAAGTTGTATGGTAAACTGTCTAAATGTTCCTTTTATGATGCAGAGGTGCATTATTTGGGACATGTTATAAGCAAGAAATGGGATAGCTGTAGACCCTTCAAAGATCACAGCTATAACTGAGTGGCCTGCGCCTAAGAACGTGCATGAAGTAAGAAGCTTCATGGGCTTGGCAGGATATTATAGAAAGTTCGTTAAGGACTTTTCAAAAATTGCTGCCCCAATCACTTCACTACAAAAGAAGGATAAGAAATTTGTCTGGACTGACAAATGTGAATCTGCCTTTAAAAATTTAAAGGAACAGTTAACTACAGCACCTATTTTAACTGTACCAGACCCAAATGGAAATTTTACGGTTGTAACGGATGCGTCGGGAGAAGGCCTTGGAGGCATTCTGTTACAGAATAACCATGTCATAGCTTATGAAAGCAGAAAGCTTAAGTTACATGAACAGAATTATGCTCCACATGACCTAGAGCTCGCTGCCATTGTACATGCACTTCAAATGTGGAGGCATTACCTTCTAGGCAAACCTTTTGAGTTAAAAACTGACCATCTGGGGTTGAAGTATATTTTTACTCAGCCAAATCTGAATGCAAGACAACGAAGATGGTTAGAATTTCTGTCTTAGTATGATTTTGATATAAGCTACATCAAAGGCAAGGAAAATAGAGTGGCAGATGCTCTGAGTCGAAGGAAGCACATCTCTGCTCTTATAACGTTAAGAACTCAGTTTAAGGATGAGGTGAAAGATGTCATGGAATCTGACTCTTATTTCCAGCAAGTTAAAACAACACTTGCTGCAGATCCAAAGGATGTGAGGTATAAAGGATTTCATTTTGATAGCGAAGGAATTCTGAGGTTCGAAAACAGGGTATATATACCCTTGGCAAATGATTTAAGAAGGAAATTGTTAACTGAATTTCATAATTCACCTTTTTCTGGACACCCTGGCATTACAAAAATGCTTGCTGATCTTAAGCAGCAATACTTCTGGAAGGGAATGAAAAAGGATGTGGTGGAATTTGTAACACACTGCTTGGAATGTCAGCGTGTTAAGGCGGAACATATGCATCCCGCTGGATTATTGTATCCCCATAGCATTCCACAGTACAAATGGCAAGTGATAACGATGGATTTCGTTCAAGGATTGCCTATGTCAAGGAATAAGCATGATATCATCCTGGTTGTCGTCGACAAATTAACCAAAGTGGCACACTTTATTGCTGGTAATTTGAAAGACGATGCACCAGTGTTAGCAAGAAGATTTGTACATGAAATTTTCAGATTGCATGGAATACCCGAATTGATCATATCGGACAGAGATCCGAGGATGACATCAAGGTTTTGGCAAACGCTTAATGCGGCCTTGGGAACTAAATTAAACTTCAGCTCTGCATATCATCTGGAGACGGATGGACAAACCGAGAGAGTCAATCAAGTTTTAGAGGATATGTTAAGAATGTATTGCATGGACCAGCAGTATAAATGGGAGGAATACCTTCCGCTGGTAGAATTTGCCTATAATAATACATACCACGCCTCTTTAAAAATGGCACCTTTTGAAGCATTGTATGGAAGAAAATGCAGAACCCCTGTTAGTTGGGACAACGTAGAGGACAGAGAGGTAATTGGGCCAGAAATCCTCACGGAAATGGAACAACAAATCAAAATGATTCGGGAACATCTAAAGGAGGCTGCCAATAGGCAAAAGAGTTATGCAGACTTAAAGCGGGTTGATAGGAATTATAAACTTGGTGAGAAGGTCTTTCTTCGGGTTAAGCCGAAAAAGAGCTCAATAACTTTTGGCAAGGCTGCCAAGTTGTCACCTCGTTATGTGGGACCTTTTGAAATTGTTGAAATAATCAACCCTGTAGCTTATCGTCTAGCATTACCTCCTGCTTTATCACAAATGCATGATGTTTTTCATATTTCTTTGCTTAAGAAATACGTAACAGATTTATCACATGTGCTGAATTGGAATTCCTTGCAGGTCCAAGACCCAGGAATAATCGTGGTTAAGCCCATTCGAGTGCTGGGAACTCGCCAGTTGTACTTAAGAAATCGCGAAGTGAATCAATGTAAGGTCCAGTGGGACCAGTTTAGCGAAGAAAGTGCAACTTGGGAAAATCTCGAAGAAATGAGATCTGCTTTTCCATACTTGTTTGATCGAAATTGAATTCGAAAAACTGATAATTCTACCAAATTTAGACAATTATTGGTCTATTTTACAGTTATCTTAAAACACTGTTTTAATGAGTGAATCTGTTTTTGGTATGAACTTATGAATGGAAGGACAATAACTGAATTTTGTCCTAGAAACTCCTTGAATTGGTTAATTTGATCATCAGGACGATGATTCTTTAAGAAGGGAGGAATGTAACGCCTTGAATTTTTGTAAGCTAGCATGGTAATCACTTTTCATGATGTTGTAACTGCAGAAATGAAGATAAATATGTTAAGACACATCTTTTGATCTTAAAGGAATGTGTTGCTAATCTGGACCCTTGTTTGCTGTAATTTGTTTACTTGGGACAGAAGTTATTATTGCTTGTGTGATTGCTAATGAGACAACAGACTTGTCGTATGCTTGATGAACTCTTTTCGCTGATTGACAGCACACCTTGAATCAATTCCATTGATCCAAGGTATGTTGTGGCCTTCTTGTGATCGCTTTGTCGATTTACTTCTAAACCAGAATGAAGTCTGAAACCAGACTGAAGGTTGATATAAAGGTTGCAGCACCTGATTTCAGGTATGAATATCTGGTACGTAGATGCCAATGAAAAAGGTTCGATTCTCGAACCACACACTGTTGTAACGCTAGACAACGTAAGACGATAAGGGCCTGGATGCGAGTGGCACAGGTATGTGAAACATAGGACGAAACGTCCTGCATAGTGTTGAATATGAATGCCAGTCAGAAAGACTTGATTGGAAACTATTAATTAAATACTATGGGATTAAACACTAACCTACTACTAAGTTTAATCCTATACCCTAACTACTACCCTATATGGATTTTAAATTTCATAAGGATGAAAATAGATGTAAATTCTACTAACCTATGAACTAGGTGAATAACCTAGATATGGACTATTAAAAATCCTAAACTATTCCTAACCTATGGAAGGGGACGTATGGACCCATGTGGATGGAAATGGATAAGAAGGGAAGGTTGGAAATTTAATGGGACAGTAAATGAAGTCCTTACATGTGCAGCGCCAAGTTTGGCGGGAACAAGGAAAAGTTGGAGGCATCCAAATAGCTATGAAGCTAAAATGGAAATTACATGCAAAATTTGAAATTAGAAAATTGCCAACCTGAGTCGGCGGTGGCGTGAGGAATGAGGAAAGGTAATGCATTCAATGCATTCAATTAACTTGGTCTTAGCGACCAGCTCGCCTTGGAAAGAGGATTGAGGAAAAATTGTTTGTTGTTGTGTGCATCGGTTTTTTTTTTAGTTGCTCTGCATTTTGTTCTTCCATGGTTCTGTCGAACCTGCTGTATTTTTGGTTATTGTTTCTGTCTTTGGAGAAGCAAAGGCTATTTTTGAGCCTGTGAGAGTTAGTGGACTGTTTGGAAAGCCTGGCTGAGGACGTCGTGGAGAGAAACAGCTCCAGTGGACGCGGTTTTCTTCGAACCACAAAAAAAAATACAGGCATGTTAAGCCCTTCTCCTTAAACCGCTTGCTTTTGCTTAATCGTCTCATTAAAACAACCCTGCTCTTATGATGGGGGTTTTGGTTATTCGATTTTGCTGTTATGTTGAAGTGATTTTGGGTTGAATCGTTTTCTTTTGCTGTATGCGACTTGAGCATTTCTTTGCATAATGATTAAGTGAATATACTGTCCATGTTGTGTGGGTTCGTTTCGACAGTGTTGGGTATTTGTTTTATTACCATTATGAGTTTGTGCTAATGAATACATTAGCTATGTGTGTATCAATTCTGAGTTCTGTGCATTCTTGTGAAAATGGAAGGATGAGATGATTTTGTATGTCTGGTTGAACTGTCATTATAAGGATGAACACGACTTGGGTATTCTTGTGATTTTGAAGAAAATGAGTGTTTTTCTTATTGAAATTATTAATGAATTATGTTTTCTCTTTGCTGTTTTGAAATCTGAAGGTAATGGTAAGTGGGTTTTATTGTGCATTATGGATTCGGTTTGATCTTCTGGTTGAACTGTCATTATGAAAATGAACATGGCTTAGTATTTCTTTGCAAATGAATGAAACAAATGAGGTTGGGCTTGATGTATGATGTTTTGATTGGGTTTAGCACCCGCTTCTATTACCCTACATGGGTTTGAGTCATTGCATGTGATATAGATGGAGTATTGTCTTCTGAGTTCAGTACAGATTGGGAAAAGCAAGTTCTGGATAATGTGGAGGAACTGTTGTGTGAATTAATATTCTCCTAATCCTTTCATTCATTGAATTCGATTTTGCCTAGGACAGGGAATTCATTTCATCATTTTTTTCCTTTGCTGGTCAAAACGTTTTAATATTTTTTTGAAATGAAGACCGTGACTGGTTTCCCTTCCTTCTTTTGGAGAAAATATGATGTTTATGAACTGAACTTGAATGGATTCTTGTTCTTAAAAAAAAAAGGGGGGGGTTTTTACTCATTACAGTGAAATGATGATAATATGTTTGCTGAACTTTTATTGTTTTCAGACTAAGCTGGGTATGAATTTTTAATAAATACGTTTGTTTTGGAATATATAATATCTCTCATTGCAGCCTGAACTCTTGCTTGTTTCGTTAGAACTGAATCTTAAGTGGAATTCTTACTTTGAAAGTTCAAAATAAAATGACTCTTTTTACTATTATGATATGAATCATGATTGTAGCTAGCTGTAGAGGTTCTTATTTGTTCAGGTCTAGCTGAAATGCTTGTTTTACGAAGCACCAGTTTATGAGACTCTGTCATATTCTTGCTTGTTTATATCTGGACAAGAAAGTTTTTGAATAGTGAAATATAATAATCAGAATGAATCATACTATTGGATTGTGTCTGTTCTAAATAGTGGATATTTGGTTAGACAGTGAGAAGAGGTAATATGATCCTTCTTCCTTGTATTCGATTATTGATTTTATTTATTTCACTCTGAACTGTTATCATTGATTGGTATCACGTCTGGATTAAATTCTCAGTACAGCTATGAGGAAAGGAAAGAGAGTGTGGATGGATAATTTGAATTAATGTTCATTTCTTCTCTCATACAGTTGGAAATCTATAATTGTTATGGAATGAATTTTGTACTGCTTTGGTTTAAGCATCTGCATTTAATTGCTGTTTACTTTTCTCTTCAGCGTTTGATTGCTTGAAATCAGATAAGTTGTATGAAAGAAGGGAAAGTAGTTCGGTTTAAATTTTAGTTAAATTCTATCTTTTGAAATTACAACTATTGTAAGGGAATGGAAATTACAGCATTTATATTGGAACAACAGTATGCATAATTGTGTTTTAGTTCTTACAGATGTTAATTCTGGAACTATTTGAAGGAAATTACTTCTTGTAGTAATTATTGGGAAAAAGGGCAGTAATCTTTTCTTGTCTGATTGGGAGGGTAATTAGATGATTGGGTTGTTATGCTGTTTATCCTTATCAGTACTTAATTCTTGGATGATGTTCATTTTAACGTTTCATAAAATCATGGTTCTTTTATTGAGACAGTTAATTAAAAGCACCTCATTTTAATGACAAGTGCTTAATATGCTCAGTTCAATGAACTGACCCGTGCAAGTAATTTTGCAGATGGAACTTGAGTATAAACGAAGACATGGTTGTTTTCTGATACTTCTTTTGATTTACTGAGGATGGATTGTATTTGATAGCTATTATTCCTCTACGAGGAAATGAGAAAGGAAGAAATTACATTCTTCTATCTTTATGAGTTGTAATGTTGTTTGATATAAACGAAGTCCAGTTGTTTGGGCTGGCAAATGTATAGATTGTAAAACTTATGGATGAATACAAGTAAAAGTGTGATATTTTAATGGCTATATCAATTTGATATTGTTGAATAAGATTGAGAATATAATATTATTCCTTGATTTGGAATTATTCAAATGATAGTGGATAGATTTAAAAGGAATAAACATCTATTCTTTACCTGAATGCAACTTTTACGTTGGAATGTGCAATTAGTTCATACTTGGGTTAAGATGAATTTTAAATTGACATTAAAATGGATTTAGGTGAATATGAACTCTTAATTGAAAGGTATTCGGGATTAGCTTATAAGCTAAGGAATATCAAATAACATAGGAGCAGCTGAACCTTGTATTCGGACTCCGATTAATAGCCTCGAATGTTTAAATTCAGAAAATATAGATATGGGAAAAACATATCTAATGTTAACAGACCTTAACTGAAGTAAGGTTATGGAGAATAAATGAATAAATTCATTTAGAATTAGACCTCGTTTAAATGATGTCTAATAAGATGGAATTCTGAATTTATTTACAGTTGTGGGTAAAACTTGGTTAAGTTTAATAGGTTAAACTTATTACGTTATCTGTAATGGACTGATTAGTCCGAAGAGTAAAGAAAGGAACCAAGAAGAGAATATGCAACCCTTCGGTATGAAGGAGGGGATGTATATTAAGCTAGAAGAAAAATTAAGTCTCTCTCTTAGCTACATACAACTGTAACGAGAACGAGGTTTAAGGATCAGCAGGGCTGCTGAAAGTTGATCTTAAATATTAAGATTATAATCAAATCACACACGAGCTGGATGTGTACTTCTCGATGAGAGGATTCCGTAGGACCTTGGCACACGCCAGCTACAATATGGTGTCTTCATGAAGGCGGGGCCTTCATGACGACACAATGTTGTGGCTGACATGTTACAATGCCCTCCCGAATCAAATCATCAAGTTTACATAAGCTAGATACTAAGTTCTTAGATGGGGATAGGAATGTGATCACGTATACAGAGTGACTCCGGAGGACTAAAGGTAACTAGACACACGGAGTCATCTAGGGATGACACCGTATGTCTGCGTACCTTTAGTTACCATGAGTAACTTCCTATACTCGTTCATATTGCTAGTTGGGGTTAGAGCTTGACCTTAAACGGAAGGACTGGCAGAGACCAGGAAAGACCATTCTAGATAACAGACGAAGTGAGGTGAAGGACGTATTCCATTGATGTGTATCACATCTAGGAATATGATCATGCAAAGCATGTGAAAATCTTTGGCCAAAGTATCGCAAGTGCTGGTTGCGTTGTCCTAATCACCTAGTTAAGATGCAGGATGTCAGATGAATATCAGTAACAGATATTCAGATAGGCTTCTTAAATGGATCACTTCGATAACTGGAAACGGTAAAAGAACCCGGTATATTTATTATACATTGCATGGATTAACATGAAGGATCGGTAAGTCACCGAGTCATGAAATGAGAGATCACTGAAACTCCGAGCCATAAAATGGGAGATCGGTAGTTCTTCGAGTCATTTACAGCAGCATATGGTATCTGTTATATGATTGAATGGCATTGAATGTGTGTTCCATATTGCAAATATGTGAACAGAGAACATTGGTTTTAAAAAGAAATTGTGTGATCCAAATTGCATTAATTGGACAGAGAACAATTATTAAAACTTGAACGTGTGTTTGAATTATATAATTTTCAACACTCATTCTGTGGTCCAGGGTGTATGTGCATCATGCAGAGGTTGTGATCGTCATCAACAAGATCTTCATTGAAGGAAGACGTATCCATACTCATGCTTTGGAGCATTTCTTCCTTTCTCTCTTTCTTCATTCTTTCTCGTCTTCTCTCCCACTTCTTTCTAATTCTTCATTATGAGAAATCATGACATTATTCTTATTCATTAAAGTGACTATAGTCGAAAATGTAATAAGTTTCCCTTATTTTATTAAAGGGCACTTAATGTTCATTGAGAATGCCAAAATTTGCGAATGGAAAAGACAAATGAAAGGTCACTATTTGGGGGTAGATGAAGAGTCATTCTAATTCTATATAATGTAATGACACCCTCATTCTTAAGGTTTTTAAATTTTGTATACTCATGAGAGATCACTACTTGCAAATAAATAAAGGAGATAGCTATTTCTTCTAGTCCCTTTCTCTATGTTCTTATACTTGTAAGTATGCACAATTTTGTCAAATCATCAATAAAGAAAGGAGGAGTTTCATGCATTTTTTGGATGAGGAGGTTTTAGAAACTTTGAGTTATCAATCTTAACTCATCTTGTTTCCACTTGTGAAATTGTTTTCTTCTAAGTATATGTGTGTTGGAATATTCTAGTTAACGATTATAGGAATCATATTTTCTACTTGCAACATTAATTTGTTTCTCTTTTTCTCACTCCCTTTCCCACTCTCCTAGAAAATTATTCCCCTACAATTCCTTGTATGATTTTGCTGCAAGGTTAGTGGAGTGTCCCTGTTGGATCCCCAACCATCATGGATACCAATGATTTCAATTTCATGCACGCATAATAAGTGGAGTTGCACCACCCAAGTAGAGGGACCTAGAGTCCCGAAGATGTCGGCAAGAAATCCAAAAATTTGTCCCCCGACAAATTTTCTCGCCAACAATAAGGTTTAGAGTTGTTCCTTGGATATATAGATTTATTAATATTTGTTAAGTTTATAGCTTAATAATGTATATTTGATAGTGATAATCACCTCACCCAGCCATTTGAATTTAATCAAATAAGGTTCCTTAGAAGTTTGAGTGACATTTCCAAGGTCATGAGTGATGTTTATGGCTGATGATACATGTATACAATGATTTGAAAATTGTGCTCACCTAGTTTGGGTTTTCAGTTACATTACTTCTATTTTTCACACTATAAAACCTATAACCTATAAAACATATTTCTTTCCCTTGCCTTAGATTGACAACATTATATTCAATTTAATTATTTACAATAAATGTCTTGGTCTCTACACTAGGATTAATCTACATTTTTATATGACATTCGTGCTCCTAAAAATAAAAAATTTAAAAATAGTAATTTGCATAATTGAAAACAATTCTAGTGACATGCAAAAACTAAGTCATGTGCCAAAACTATGTTGGACATGTGTCATGTTGTTGTCATTGATGTCAAGAAGCATTGATGTCAAAGGGTGTTTTGGTGTGCATAGGCAAGTGAAAAATCATTGATGATCATTGAAGTCAAATAAGGTGAAATGAGTGAAGGTTGGTTAGTAGTGAGGTGTTTTGGTGTCATGATGTGTTATAGTGCTATGGAGTCTAGGAGTGAGTGCATGTTCTCAATGCATTGTTCTTGGAAGCAAGGTGTTATATAGTCTAGTGTGTGAACTCCATAGGTTGTATGAGGTTTTTATGGTGCCTAGGTAAGTTAAATGAGATGGTTTAGAGGTGTTAGTGAGTATACAAGATGGAGAACATGTCAGTTTACTTAAGGCATGTGTTGAAACAAACCAATCTAGGCCTATTCCTAGACCTAGTGCAAGCATGTCATGAGTTATGAAGAAAATCATGCCAAGGAAAGTAAATATGAGCATGAAAGGAGTATTTTAACCTTTCATATAAGGTATAGAAGGTGATCCAGGGCATGGTTTAGGTGTATAGCGCATGTTCAAGGTCCTTAAAAGTAAGTACAAGAAGACAAGGCAAGAAAGCATGGGAAAACTTGGTAGAAGGATGATATTTAGAGGTAAACATGCATGAATGAACATTAGAGATCATGGGGGAAGTCATTTAAGAGGTATGGACCAAGTTTGAGGTTAGGAGGTTAAAATAAAATCATGAAAAGTTTTTTTAGGCTTTACTGAGATCTCAAAATAGTCATTCTCATCTCGAAGGTCAACTTTGAATTCTCACCCACATGTGTGTACTATACATGGGAACCTAGGATTTTTGTGGATGTTAGGGCATGGAGCTAATAAGTTTTTCCAAGTGGAATGGGTTTATTTTGTCGTTAGAATTTTATGAACCATTTTTAAGAAGTTAAGTAGGTATAAACCCTCCTTAAATTCTTGTCTTGTAGCAATAGAGAAAATATGAAAGGTATGGAATGAACTGAATTGGGAAGGCTAGTATGAAGGTTCAGACTTATAGAGGATTGATCATAGATCATTTTGGTGGTGGTGGCATGCTTTAGGTGTGATGGGAAGCTATAACAAAACTCCTATTTTGTGAATATTTACAGGTACATATATGAGTTTCAGGGTTCATGGAGTAAAAATAATTGATTCTTCTAGCTTGGGATGTGTGATAAATTTCCATGACAAGTGTTATATTGTTTTAGTGTAAGAAATTGATGAAATCTTAATTCCAAGTTGACCTGCCACTAATGGCATAAAGAGGAAAAAACTAGTCATGGAGGTCTAATAGGTGGTTAGTAGAAATACATAGTGTAGTAGTGATATTTGGGCTTAGATAACTTGTAGAGGTCAGAAATGATGTGTTTTAGGTATTATTTTGATCAAAGGTGGTGTGTTTTGGATTAATCCCTAATGGCCTAATCAACCATATTAGGCTTGTCAAGAAGGCTTGTGGACCATTTATGCAAGTGCAACATTCTTCATGTGACATATGCATATGAGTGTTTAAGGAGGTATGTTAGGATTGTTAGAAACTGGAACATTGAGATGAGGGTGAATCACTGTTTAATTCAAAATTTCAAACTAATTAAATCAATTAATCAAACTGAAAATTAATTAAAAAAGAGAAACCATCATCACATATACACAGGAGACAAGCATTTTTAAGTGGGAATCCAAAATTGGGAGAAAACTGACTGAACCAGTGCAATATATGGAAAAAGGTTACAATGCTTTTTTGAGCTATAACTTAACTCTTAAGGCTACAACCTCAATATTCACTCAAGCTACAAATTGGTGAAGGAAGAAACAACTTCCCGAATGATTTAGTCAGCTACCATCAACCTTCTGTAACCTGCCACCTGCAATGAAGAAAAAATTCCCCGGTACAACTAAGCTATAACTCAACTTGGACAATAAAGAGGTGATAAATTTTCATCTTGATGCACTAAACATCTGATGGTGACCCTATATTTTCTATCTATCTTTGCTACACTGTCAATCTCTGACTTCTTCAACTTGGCTTACTCTTCAAACTCGATTCTTGTAATGATCACAAAGTGCTTAATCTTCACTACCACTTGTCTTGATAGGATCGATGCTTTCTCTGTTTCAAATCCTTCACATTTTTGCCATAACAGTTCAGCTACACTCCCCTATATTCTCTTCCAACTCTCTATCTCAGTCACAATAGTTGAAACACTTTTATTCACCGCCCCTAGTCCTCTTATCATTTTTCATACAAAATCTCTATCTCACTGTATTTTCTCATTACTCCATCCTTGTTATCTCTTCTAGGTTCTTATTCACTATTTTTCTTCTATTTCATATAATAATCATCTTCTTCAAACAAATCTCATAAACCTTTTTTCCATACTCTCAGTTTCTCCCTCACTGTATATCCATTAGAAAGTTTGAATACCACCTGTTTATACAACTTCTTTTTCAATTTTATTCTAACTCCTTTTTGTCCCTTTGACTTCATCTCACAACTTAACTTCTTAACATGACTTTGACAACTTGACAAACCTGTGACCCTTCAACTACTCCTTTAAGCTTTTGCCAAGTCCAAAAGGTGGCGGTTTATATTCTTATTTGTTTTAGGAGCTCATGTGTTTCATCTTGTTCAAAATGAATTTTCTACCCTTTGAATACCATTGTTCCTTGGTATTCAACCTTTCCTTCTTTTGAAAATTTGATCAACACCCATTCTAGATTTACATTTGAGCTAACTGTATTTCCAAGACATGTTCCTAGGACTCATAGCCTCTCACAAGTGTTATATACTTCTACTCCAACACACATGATGATTTAGTAACAATTTGATCAATAAGACACTACTATGACTACAGCTCTGCAAGTCCATATTTCCTTGTCCTAAGTAAGTTTTGAACTCTAGACATAATGGAATTTGTCCAAATAATTTCATGACTTGATTTCTCTAGATATCTACTCATAAATGCTTGCAGAGCTCTATAAATATTAGAGGAAGAATAAACCGTTGAAACAAAGTCATCACCTTCACATTTTACAAAATTTTGCACTAACATTGTCACTGTTGAAGAAATATTTGCTATCAAGGAGAAATAATCCATTTAAAACATCAAAAAGGTTTTCTACAGTTTTTTTACCTCCCTTATATTTAGATTCAATCCATGATTTGATTTGAACAACAATATTTTTATGAAACAGTGAAGAAACCTTTGATTTACCAGTCTAAGCACGACTTGAGAATATTCTGCTAAAAACTTCTCTTTGCACACTTCACCATGTGATGTGATTCCTTTTGCAAATGTCTATAAACCCCTTCACAAATATATATCCAATTTTTTGAGATATTCGGTCAGATAAATATCTCTATTCGAACAAATTTGTCTTATCAAAACCCTAGATTAGGGTATGGGACAATACGGTACCCAAGAGCACAAAAAACTTGATAATTTCTTCAATATTTAATGAAATTTTAAAATTTAGATTTCTACAGCTTTATGAAACTATTATCTACCTTCTCCATACCATATTCACATTTGATATTCCTTCACGTGCTCCTAAAAATTTATATTTACATGCTATAAAGTTAATTTTCACAATACAGTATTGAGTATGATCTTCATTTTGCTTGATGTAGGGAATAATTTCAAGAGATTTGATTTGAAACTTAGATAAATCCTACCAAGCATTTGCATTCAATTCAGAAGAATACTCCTTCACCCTCGTTGTTGACAACACAATGCATACATGTAACTTGACAGAACGAGCCTTCAAGAACTCTGTTCTCAAGAAAGTGAGCCAACCAACCAAACATTTTTCTCATGTTCTCCAGTTTGTGATGGAATAATTGCATTATACTCTATCTAAAGTGAAAATGATGATTAAAATCCCTAACATGAAGATGAAACTATCATAACAATGGCTTCATGAGGTGTTGAAGCAAGTGTCCTTGGTTTACAGTCCATGATAGTATAAAATAAAGTGTGTTTAAATATTTATCTTTAACAAGTATTCATTGCAGTTGATAAAAATCATTGATAAAGACCTCTGGAAAGATTCTAGGCTCTAGTTGAGAAAATTCACTACTGATGGCATCTTGTGCACACTCAAATCAGGAGCACCCTTCAAGCAAAATCAATGGCCTGAATCACTATATACACCTTCATGGAGGATGAATTTCGAAACAAATTATGATCCTAGAAAACATCATGAATGAACTGATAAACAATATAAAATTTATCAAACAATATTTGGAGATCAATTTCATCTTCTTTCTTTTATCAATTTAGAGCACAATCTAGGAGGAAGAAAAACTGCTTCACAAAAAATGCTCAAATCATTTCAATGAAAAGTCCAAATGAATTGATTTTTTTTGCACTAGATAAAATTTGGATTCCTCTTCAAAATTTACTTCTATGATTTATATGAAGGAAACACTATATTTTTTCATGATTGCTAAGAAGCTATGCAACTCAAAATGATCTTTTCAATAGACAAGTTTTGCAAAAACTTACACAACTTGCTCAATTGACCTCCTGAGGGCCTGAAAGTTTGTATGAAGCACAAGGAAATATTCCTCCATCATCTCCCATGATTTGCTTGACAAGGATATCTCTGAAATTGTCCAGGACATCTCATTTGTATACAAGAACACTGCTAGTTCTCAAGACCAACTTCTGTGTAATATAAAAACCTGACTCCTGGGACTGAGCTGAGCATAACTTTGGATAACACATGCTGTAAAAAATATCCCAAGGCTTCTAGTTCCTGTCACCTATACTTTAGCCTCAAAGACTAACCACCTGCCATAATGAGCTTGTAACACCTGATACCAACCTGGAACCTTCCTGAAGCTACTTGAAACCACTATTATCTAAAATTACCCCCCGGGTTATTTTGGATTTAACCACTTTAAAAATGGAATTAGCCATTTTTACAGGTCTGTGACGGTCAAACTACCATCAAATTGCACTTCTTGAAAGCCCTAACTGTTGGCATTCAAAAAATCCACATGGTCTAGCTTCATTAACGGGCTATGTTAGGAAAAGTTGACCGACATTAAAATGCTTGTCAAAATCAATGACAACATCAACGGGGCTACGTGGCAAGAGCTTAGCAGTTTAGCTTAGTCACACAGGGTCAAAGACAACTGGCAGAAATTCAAAGCGATAAAAGTTCTAATTCAGTGGGACTAAGCCATAATTTATATTTCGTCGGGTCTAAAAGCCGTAATACAAAGAAAAACAAAGAGGACAACTGATAGTCAACTGAAAATCCAATCTTTTTCTAACTCCCAGACTTAGAAACTGTGATGTGAAGAGCTACATGACACCATTTCATTAGCTCACATTTCAAAAATATGACAAATGTGAAGGCTCGTCTAATCAGATCCAAACATGAAGCAAAAGACTGACAGGTTCTAACACTTGGGAAACTTGGAGCTTCCTTATTTTCTCACGTTTTGCAGTTGTTAGCGGGGTATCAAATAAAATACTAAAAATGTGAAGGCATGGAGCATTTTTATTAGCTCAAACTTCATAATTGTCAGAAGAGACTATTTAAGATTTGACATCGCATTAAGGCATGGAGATCTCCCATTGGATCACATTTCACAATTGTTAGTCGAGGACAAATTATGAAGAAACATGGTCGTTTCTTATTGGCTTGCGTTTCTAGGGGTCTAATAGGGTCTGTGATGTGAAAGAGCATGGATCCTTTTCATCGGTATACGTGTCATAGGGACAGACAAAGGTAAAGGACAACCTAACATCTTGAAGGAACATGGCAAAGTCCTATTGACCCTTATTTTCATAAAGGCAACCCACAAAAGGTAAAAAAGACAAGGACAGATGGCGAGCAGAGAAGTAAAGCCTGATATTGCAACCTAATGAGGGGATGACACTTGGAAAAAAGAAAATAAATTACATGTGATAGAGGCCGATCCCCGAACTAATTAAAGGCTTCCACGTGTAAATTTCATGTGCCTCCAGACATGCAAAAATTTAGATGGCCATATCTTTTGACCTTGAGCTCCAAATCAGACAAAATTTATATCACTGGAAATATATCATCAAGCTCTTCAATTTGGCATCATAAAAATCTGATTTTGGTGGGTGAAAATGGAAAACACATCTTTCTGAGGCATACGAGAGCTATTTTGGCACACAATCAGTCTAATCAAGTCGCTTCACCACCAAACTTGATGAAGCATGGTTCTATTTGATTCTACAAGACGAAATATACTAGATGATGGACCTGTAAGGTTCCCATGTGCTTGAAAAATGTTTTAATGTGGTATGTTAGTGGTTGGAAGTTAGAGAAGCCATCCCTTCTCTCTTCTATGTCTTCTTTCTTTCTAGCTTAGGCTATATATATATATATATAAGGGACTCTCATTTTGTTGGGAGGATAATTTGGGTAACAAAAATTTTTCATTTTGGTTTTTTGAATCTAATGTGCCACATAACTTCACAGTGGAATCCTTACATGGTGATGCAGGACTTTCATTTGTAATATTTTTAACAATGCATATCATGAAGTAATAGATGCAATTTTGTGGATGTATCTTCCCTTGTTGTGTTTATTTTCGTTATTCTTTCCTCTTAAATCTTATTGCAGGTGTAATGTGTCTAATCTATGATCTTACAAGGTTCATTATTATTATGTTTATTTTGAAATGTTGTTGCGAATGTTGCTGTTAGATTGTGGAGAAATATTATCACCCATTCTAACCTACAATTTATTCCCATTTTCACACATTGAAGAGTTATTCTCATTCCCTTTTCTTGGTGCATCACCTATGTAGTGTAGATTTATTTATTTTTCATGCTCCTTCTCTCTCCTTGATCCCTTGGAAATTATAATATAGAGATATTCATTAGTTTTCTTTCATTAGAGTTATCTTGCATTAGATTAGGAAGAGGAACTAACCTTCTCTGGAGGTCTATCTCAAGTAGCAAGTCCCACAGCTTGGAAATAGTACCCATGTTGCCTTATAATTCTTGGTATTTCATGATCATATCTAGGGTGTAATTTTGAGCTCCAAAAACCACCTTGAACCACCTTAAACCTCTGAGCATCATGAGATCAACCTGGTATGCATGTTGTTGCAATCTCCCTTTTTCATCAATGCTATTGACATCAATGAAAACAACCAACAATTCAATAGGGTGCAACAAGGATTCCATTTAAGTGTTCCAAGTGATGGTAGTTCTTGGAAGTTTCTCTAGAGATGTTAGAGTTTGATTAGCTCAAGGCTGGTTCTTGAGACCTAATGGCAAGTTTGATCAGTTTCAAAGAAGGAAGCAATTTGGGGTCTTGTGTGCTAAATTGGAGGTTGACATGTGTTGTTTGAGTTTCCTCAAGATGTGAGATTTCTAATTATATGACACATGTGTCATGAAGTGGTGTTTTGATATGAGAACCAACTTACATTTGAGGCATGTAAATTAAGTGCTTTGAGACCTAATTAGTTGATCTTGTCTCATGGAGTGAGTCATGCTAAAGATAAATGGCTTAGATTTTTTCAAGCATGTATATTGTGTTAAGAGGTTGTTGATGATATGTTTGGAGCTTATGGAGTCATGATGGTGTTTCCTTATATCTTGAAATAAAAAATTTTGACCACTGGAAATGACTAGTGAATTAGGCCTAATTGAAGCATTGTATTGTTTAGGCTTATGCCGACCTAAAGGGTCATGTAATATCATTTGATTATGTTTTTTATTGTTTCCTATTATGTTGTTTACGACTAAACTTTCATGGTCTAATGGTTCTTTTCCAACCTACATGGTTTTTTGGTAAGTGTCATGTATAAAAATAAAAGTGAAATGCACATTTGAGTTAGTTGAGTGGAGAGTGTTGTGAGTGAGAAAGACAAAGGGTTCGAAGAGGAAAGAGGGCTATAGAGAATGCAAGGAAGAGGTATGAGAAGATGAGAAGGGTTGAGGAGTAGAATCTATAATGTCACTTGACCTAATCAGTATTATTTGGTGCATTCATGAGAGAAGGAGATAGATTTGTTTGAGAAAGTTTTGAGTGAAGAGAGATGAAAGAGTGATCACAATCAATTGGTTGAACAATAAAGAAATCAAGTAATCTTCATATTTAGTTTGTTGAGGGGGTTCTTTATCATCTTAGGGGTTGTATCCTCCTTTTAGAGTGAGTGTTATACTAATTACAGGTTGGTGCTCCTTGTGAAGTGGGTGCTTCACTAAAAAATTCCATTATGTTGAGTAATATATGCAAAGGTTCAATGGGTTTTCTTCCCCTTGAGGGTTTCCCACTTTATATCTCATGTTCATGTGTTCTCTCTTACTTCATGTTCTTGTGGATGGTTGTTTCATGATTAATAAGGTCACATTGGTTAATGAATGTTGAATGGATGATTTAAATGATGTATGAAAGTTAAGATAACTGAAGTAAATTTTTTGCAAGATTGATTCACCCCCTTTCTCAGTCATTGTGCTTCCAACAATTGGTATCAGAGAAAGGTCCTTTTGAAGCAAGTGTAAATACTTAAAGGAGATCCTTTGAAGCACATAAACGGAAAGTTAGCAGAGTCATTCTTCTACTAGAAAATAACCTATGTTTGATGTTATTAACTATGCCTTTTGGAGTATTAGGATTAGGAATTACATAAGCTATTTAGGATGTGATATTTTTCATTCAGTGATAGATGGGTATAATGTTCCTCAGACTCCTCCAACAGATGCAATAGGTAAGAAATATAGCAATGATAATTCTAAAGCCATGAATTCTATTGTGTGTGGTTTAGGATAATCAAAACTTGTCAAATAATACAGTTACTTTTGTTGGCCCGAAATGGAAACCGGGAGCGATGGTGGTGAGCAGGGTTTTGCAGATGTGGTCGCAGCCTCTTTTGCTGCGGAAGTCCTGCGTCCTCGCCGTTACAAAGCTGTTTCTTCCCCGCACTCTGGCGGGATAAATGAAAAGGATGCTATTAGCTTCCAAGGAGAAAAGTTAAAACAAGGACTCTCGTGGGCAGATATTATTAAAAAACCCTCGGTCAGTCTGGCAGGGACCAGTCACGGACCTGACTCTTCAAAGGGGTCCACACCTGTCATTTTCCAACAGGAGTTGAAAGATGGAGAAGTACACCTTCATGTCCCTGAAGACTGCATTCAACGTGCTTTGGTATGTACAAACCTCTCTCTTGTTGGTAAGTTTCTTGGTAAACGACCTAACATTGATGATATTAGAAGATGGGCTTTAAGAAGATGGCATCCGGTTGGAGATCTTGTTATATCTGCCCTCCCAAGGGGTTTTCTTCTCTTTCGTTTCAATCTTTTGGAAGATCTAAACTCGGTTCTTCTGGGAGGTCCATGGTGTATTGGAAATATGGGTCTTTTTCTAAAACGTTGGCACCCAGGTTTTGATCCTATTTCAGAAAATATCCATATTATTCCTATCTGGTGCAGGCTCCCTGGCTTACCTCTTTATTTTTGGGATAATGAGACCCTCTTGAATATTGCTAGAACCATTGGCTCTCCTCTGGGTCTTGATGATTCAACGCGAAACAGATCCAGATTTCTTTATGCTCGTTTCTGTATCTCCTGTGAGACTGATAAGATTTTGCCAGATTTCATCACGCTTCATTCCAAATTTGGACCCTGGAAGCAAAAAGTTGAATATGAAGCCTTTAATTTGCGTTGTAGATCTTGTAGTAAGCTGGGTCACTTCTCAAGCAAATGTCCTGAAAAAAAAGATATTACAAATAAGGCTGAGTTGAATCCCCTTGATGTTAACCTTAAGGATGATCAGTCTGAACCCCCTCTGGCTGGTGTGGATTGTTCAGGGTCTATCCCTCCTTCGCTTTCTGGGCATAAAGGTCTTTCTATTCCCGCGAGGAAAAAATCTTTCAAATATGTCTGGAGGCCTAAACAGAGCGGTATGAAATTTAAGATGCTTAATCAGTCTTCCTCTGGAGGGGATTCAAATATTCCGGAGCTCCCCTTGGCTACATCAGAAAACCCTGATATTACTGTGGATCCGGTTAAAGTTTCAGACGAAGTTTGTGGTTTTTGGGAATCGGATCTTCTTGAAAGAATAGACTGTTTTAATCAATATGAGACCGAGATCATCAATTTTTATTCCGAGCTTCCTACTCTGTCTGTATCTCATTGTGGCTCAGATGCTTCTCTTCAGTTCTCTCTGGTAAAAGTGTGGCAGGAAGACCTTTTTCTCTCTTCTAGAGCAAGAGTGTGCTTATCAAAACTCCTATTCAGACTTTTTTTCTTCCTCCTCTGCTCAGGTTTTAAAGCATTCGCCTTCAGCAAATCTTCAGCATTTAAGACAACTTTCTTCTCCCTCTGTTCGGGCAAGATGCTTCTGGCTTTTTAGAGGAAGGGGAAATCACCCCTTTATCCAAAAATCTTTTAAGCAAGGTCATTTCTGGGCATCGAATGGAAGGTTTTGAAGAAGTTCCAGACATCCTCTATAAGGAAAAAAAGAAAATGATTGATAACTGGTCTGCTACCCCCCCCTCTCGGGTAACTAGATCTAAAGCAAAAGATAAGGTTGATTTTGGAAGATCTCCCAAAAAGGGCAGACCGCCGAAAACTCTTCTTCGATTGCAAGAAACAGAAAAAGCCATTGCGGATGGTATCCAATCTAAATTGGATCTCCAGGTAAGGCCCTCCCGTAAATTATTTTAATGAAGATCATTTCTTGGAACATAAGAGGTCTTAATGGGGATGCAAAGCAAAGACAGCTAAGAGCCCTTAGAAAATCCTGTAGACCCAGCATCATTGCTTTGCAAGAAACCAAAATGAAGAAGGAGGTTATGTTTAACTGTTATAAAAAAATTTGGAAGAAAAGTTCCTTTGTTTGTGAAGACTCCAGTGGTGCTTCGGGAGGCATTGCTATTTTTTGGGATCCCAATCTCCTCTCTGGTGAGAAAATTTTTTCTGCTGCTCATCACTTAGCGGTTAAGTTTTGTTCTTTGGATTCGGGTCTCACTTGGGTTACTAGCGTTATCTATGCCCCAAATTCAGTTTCCGGAAGAAGAAAGCTTTGGCAGGAACTCCAAACCTTTCACTCTACTATTCTGGATGCTTATTGGATGATTATAGGGGATTTTAATACCCCTCTAACTCCAGCAGAAAAGAAAGGTGGAAAGGAGGCCTTAACGGCAAGCATGGAGGATCTTGCTTCTTTCATTTCCAACTTAAGTTTGATGGATCTGGAGCTCAAAGGCAATCCTTTTACCTGGTCTAACAGGCGTTTGGGGACTGATCATATTCAGGTAAGGTTGGACCGCTCTCTAATCTCTAATAACTGGATCCTCAATCAAGAGTTTCATCTGTCCTCTCTGCCTAGGATTGGCTCGGATCACAATCCCATTGTTCTCAACCTTCTTTCTGATATCAAAACTAGCCATGCCTCATTCAAATTCCAGAAAATGTGGTTAGATCATGAGGACTTCCAGGACAGTTTGAAAGAATGGTGGACTGGGAATGGGCTGGGAACTTGCCAATTCCAGCTTCTTGAAAAACTTAAAAATGTCAAGCAAAAAGTTAAGATCTGGAACAAATCAGTTTTTGGTAATGTTATGGCCCAGAAAAAAGATCTCCAGCAGCAACTTGAAGACCTTGAGCAAAAAGTAGCATTTCAGGGTATGACTTTTGAAGATAATAATCAGGAAAAGCTCCTTCTCTCAAAATTTCACAACATATGTGCTAGAGAAGAATCCCTCTGGAGGCAAAAGTCTCGGGCTATCTGGCTCAAGGAAGGTGATAGAAACACGAAATTTTTTCACGCCACCACTCTGCAGCATAGAGCTCATAATAAGATTTCTGAAATTGCTAAAGCGGATGGATCTTCTTCAAAAGATCCGGCGTTTATCAAAATCCAAGGCTGTGAGATTTTTTTTCTAGTCTTCTCCATGACTCTTCTCAGCTTAATGATGAAGCAGCAGCCTTTATGTTAAGAGCAATTCCTGACAACCTTCTGTCTGTGGAAACTTTCAAAGGGATTTCTCGTTCGGCTCTGCTGAAGATGAATTAAAGACTGTTGTTTTCTCTTTGGACGGGGACAAAGCGCTGGGACCTGATGGTTTCTCAGCCTTCTTCTTCCAATCTTGTTGGGAGGTCTGTAGGTTAGATCTTCTGAATGCTATTAATGAGTTCTCTTTAGAACTGGAAATCTTCTCAAAGAATTCAACAATACTCATATAGTCTTGGCTCCTAAGAAGGCTGATGCTAAGGATTTTAAAGACTTTCGGTCCCGATTAGTCTTGTAAATGTCGTTTACCACCCGCATTTTCACAAAAGTTTTGGCCCTTAGATTACAACCTTTTCTTTTTTCTCTTATATCCACCCAGCAAAGCGGTTTTATTAAAGGAAGAATCATCCAGGATGGAGTGATCATGGTTCACGAAGCCATCCATCTCCATGGATAAAAGCAATACAGAAGGTATGGTGATTAAATTAGATATGAACAAAGCTTTTGATAGAGTCTCTTGGCAATTTTTTGGAGTATGGTTTTGCCTGAAGTTCGGCTTTCAACCCAAATTTAGGAATATCATCCAAAATTGCATCTCCACAGCAAGATTTTCTGTGGTGATAAATGGCTCTCCTTCTGGTTTCTTCTCTAGCACATAAGGGCTGAGGGCAAGGAGATCCTATCTCCCCCTTTACTTTTCATCATCATGGCTGACAGTCTCAGCAGAACTATTTCCAAAGCCATTGAAGATGGATGGATAAAGGGCTACAAGCCTACTTCTCAGGACATTATAACTTCTCATCAGCTGTTTGCGGATGACACTATTCTGCTTCTTATGGCCTCCCTCCTTGAAGCAAAAGGCATTAAAAATTATTTCTCAAATTCTATGAGTTAGCTTTGGGACAGAAAATTAATCTCCTCAAGAGCTCTATCTACTTTTTCAATACCCCAGAGAAGAGACAGAACAAAATCGCTAGAATTCTTGGATGTCCTATTCATTCTCCCTTCCTGCTACTTATCTTGGATTGCCTTTGGGTGTATCTAAGGTTTCTGAGCAGGTCTGGAACTTGCTTCTTGCGACCGCTTTTCAAAAAAATTAGCTAGTTGGAAAGGAGTTGTTCTCTCCTCTGCTGGAAAATGTCTTCTGATTAAAAGCACTCTCCAAAATCTGCCGATTTATCTTATGTCCTCTCTATAAATTTCCTGCTGCTGCTGCTGCTGAATAGTATTGATAGACTTCAAAAGCACTTTCTTTGGCACGGATCTGAAAGTGGTTTTAGATTTCATTTGGTTGCTTGGGAGGAAGTTTGTATTCCTAAGCGGCTGGGGGGCTTGGGTATTTTGAATCTTAAATATTTCAATGTTGCTTTGCTGGCCAAGATGGGGGTGGAGATTCATTAAAAATAATCAACCTTGGTCTGATCTTCTTAGAGAAAAATATCTGCAGAACAATCAGCCTCAAAGCTTCCTCTCTCAATAGCCCCCTCCCTTATGGCTCCATCTTTTGGAATAATTTGCTTGATACTAGGAGCCTGTTGATTAAAGGCACTAAGTGGAATCTAGGTAACGGAGCCAATATTAGTTTTCTGGCAGAACAACTGGAGTAATCTGGATTTGGAAAATGATTTTATTTAGATCAAAGACCCCCCTCACTCCAAAAATATGGTTGCCTAGTGAAGGATTACATAGAAGATATAGATGGTCAGAAAAGATGGAAAATGTTGAAGCTGCCAGGTTGTAATAATCAAGCTACTCTTTCCTCCTTTCAAGACGAGCTTAAACCTTATTCCTCTAGATCAGAATGATATTGCTGATGAGCTGGTTTGGAAAGATTCCACTGAAGGTGACTATACTGTTAAAGGCTGGTTATAATTCCTTTTTCCTGTCTATTAGCATAAATTTTGATTGGAATAGGATTTGGATGAAAGAGCTATCGCCAAGAGAATAAATCACTTCATGTGGCTAGTTTTAAAAGGTAAAAATCCTCACTATTGATAATCTTATCAAAAGGGGTTTCATTATGCCCAATGGATGCTGCATCTGTAAAGGAGATGATGAAAATATTAATCATCTTCTCCTCCACTGTGATTTTGCTAGAAACATCTGGAGCCCGGGTCATTTCTAATTTAAATGTCACTTGGACCTTTCCGGATAATGTTGTTTCAACTTGGAATCAATGGCTTCCTCCCTTTCAAAAACTTCATTTTATGTAGGGCTTTGGCTTTTAATTTTTCCTCATGTTCTTTGGAGTATTTGGAAAGCTCGGAACAACATTATTTTTTAGAGATATCAGAACTTCTGGGGAGAGCTTAATTAAGGACTTAATTTCTGCTGTGAAAGACAATGCTGAATCTATCAAGCCTCCAAAAAATAAGAATTACAGCAAGGATGAAAATTTCATTCTCCAAAATTGGAATTTTGAATCTGGATGATTCAGTCTATAGAAGCTCTAAAGTGGATAGATCTACTTTTAAATGGATCCCCCCCCCTCACGGCTGGTTCAAGCTGAATTTTGATGGTGCTTCGAAAGGTAACCCAGGACCTGCGGGGGGGCGGGGGCATTATCAAAAATCATCAAGGATCAGTTATTATGGCCTATGCAGGAGAAAAATGGGGTCTCAAACAAATCATTATGCGGAAGCTTTGGCTGCTCTCTGGGGGATTCACCTTGCCTAAGCCGGATGAATATTGATAAGCTTATTGTGGAAGGGGACTCCTTAAATATTATTAACACCCTCAGAGGTAAGCAGGCCTCCCAGTTGGACCCATTCGCAACTTCATTCATGAATCTATGAAGATTAGTGAATGCTTTCAGAACTGCTCTTCTTTCTTCATACATACAGGGAAGGAAATAGAACTGCCCGACGTTTTGGCTAATGTAGGGGTTGTTAATGATCATTCAAACCTTACCACTTGGAATGATCGAGCACCCCCTTCCCCCCCAACGTTCATAATTGCCTTATCAATGATCAGCTTCACGTTCCTAGTATTGATGAGACTGCCGTGTGAAGCCCTTGAGCTGGCAGGTTCTAAGTGCGGTCAATCAAAAGTATTTACCTCTTGCACTACATTGGGAAAATTCACAGTACTGTTATCAGCTGACACGCTTTCTAGGTGTCTAAAAACATTGCCTGTGCGCTGTTCGGCTGGCAGCAAGGGTCGCAGCAGCTAAGCGGAGTCTTGGGGGAAATATCAAGCTTTCGCAATCCCCTGAGCATAACAATGGGTGGTGCCCCCGAAGCAAACTGAGCCCCACCTGTGATCCCCCGCTGGAAACAGGATGAGGTTCTCTGGAACCTGCTGAAAATTGGGGGGGGTTAGCAACTTTATTGAGCGCATCAGTGGTTATGATACGCGCATTTCTGCTAAATTCATGCACCTGTGGAAGGACGGCTCCATCACCTTCAGAGGGGTCAGCTATGCTGTGAATGAAGAGCTGATTGCGTTAGTTACTGGTCTTGATATGGATGGAGTTAAATTTTCGAGTAAGAGGATAGACAGGAAGGTGGAGGAAGCTAAGTTTGTCGAAGAGGGGGATGACTTAATCTTCACCTCTGGCGGTATCCTCGTCTCATCCATCCCTCCTCCTTTCGATGAAATTGCCCACATGATGGTGCGCTACATCACGTTGGAAGGCAGGTTTATCACTGTTCCTATTCACCATTTAATTTTTCTAAATCATTTTCGCAGAGGCTTCAAGGTTTGTTTCCCACACTTCATCCTAAAAATCTTTAGAAGCTTCTATCATTGCTGTTAAGCATTCTATGGGCTCTCTTCCCCCTCCACCAGGGGGGTTATCCTCCTCCTTCATCAGCATGTCCCTCCTGCACTCCCCCCCGTCATTCTATTTCTACCCCCTGTCGCTGGCTCTGTTCCTTCTGGCACCCCCTCCCGCTGTCCAGCCCCCTGCCCACCTCCTCCATGCCGTCTCCCTCTTCTCATCACACTGCCTTCCCCTCCATGTCGTCACCCTCCCTCCCTGACCCCTTCCAGTGTTCCCGGCTTCCCTCCCCTGGCTTTGTTCCTTCCCCTGCCCCTCGCTTCTTCCTCCGTTGTACCTTCCCCTGCCCCCTGTTCCCCTCCCCAGCTTTTGTGCCTCCCCCCTGCGTCCCCGGTCCCTATTCCCTCGAGGTGCATCCTGCGCAGTATGAAAAGGGCTGAACTTCAGGTGGCTCAAGCCCTCCTCACCATGCACCATGAGTCTCCTGCCTTGGACTCTTCTCCTCCTGATGCCCCTGTTCACTCCCCTGTGATAGCTAGCTCCACTGGTCCCTCCCTGGATGATCTCTCCAAGGATGTTGCTGCGCTTAAGACTCTCACTGCAAATTTTTCCAAGTCGACCGGTAAGTGCAAAGTGTGGGATCAGGAAGACTTACAGGCCAACCAGGTGGAAGAGATTTACAAGAAACTCTTCTCCTTGGATAGCAGAATTCAGGCCTCTCATCTCAGGCACAGCACGGCAATGAGGGCGATTCTCACCTTTCACGAAACACAAATCAAAAATATATGCAATCTGAGCAACCTACCTCCAACTGGCTGGATACATGGCATTAAAAAAGACATTGTGTTCAAAGAGGCAGACAAGAATGATCCTGCGCAAATCTCAGCTCTTGGCCTCATCTCGGCCTTTCTCGCTTTGAAGGCGGCTGTGGAGAAAACCATAACCAATTGACTTTTTCTGTTTAGTTGCTGCTCCTTCGCTATTTCGTTGTTGTTTCCTGGCTGTTCCTTTGCTGGTTTTTTCCGTTTCTATGCTCTTTTTGTTTTTGGCAGTTATGGGTTGGGCCCATTTGGTGTTCATCTTTTTCTATGCTGGTTTTTGGCTCCTTTTGTGCTGACTACTTTCCATCTGGCTTTTTGAAGCCTTTTTGTTTGAGGGTATAGGCCCCTCTCAAAAAACTATTTACCATTAATAAAAAAAAAACTTGTCAAATTGATGCATTTTACTTATGCTAAGGCCATGTGGGATAATATTATAGGTTATACATATGAAGGTTAATCTCTAAGATAATGATTGGAAAAGCTATCTAGACATAAAAGAAATTCAGTCTGAAAATCCTAAAGATGAAAGAATAAGAAAAAAATTGTCCTTTGTATCTAATCAGAGATTTCATCAAGTTATCAACGTACCATCAGATGGTTTAGGTGAAGAAATGAAGGAATCTATGGTTATCCAATAATGTGATAAGATTACTCACTCTCTTATAATATATATTCCTAAAGTGTTAGCAATTTAAGAATCCAAGGATATGAGTACTATGTTGATGGATGAAATCCATGGTATTTTGATCAGATTATGAGATGAGGACCATTGATACAAATCCCATTATCAAAAAGGATAAGTTACATTCAAAGTTGAGAAGAAGACAAAAGCTTAAGAATATGACTAATGATGATGATTCTGATAATATTGATGATGATGAGTTGATTGCAATGTTTGCTAGTAAGTTGAAGATTGGTTCATGTAAGTATAAGGGTAAATTTCATTTCCTAAATGATTTAATTGTGGTAAGATTATGAAATTTTTCCAATAGGTGCCCTCACAAACATAAGGATGAGAGTGATGAAGAAGATGATGTATCTCATGATGAAGGAAAGTAGTCCAATAGGTACGAGTAAGAGACAAGAATAATTTCAGATTGTTCAAGGGCAAGAAGAAGTTGTTCTAAGAACAAGAAAAGTCCTATTGTTACTCTTAAGAAGTTAAATAGTTATTCTTATGATTCTAGTGATAGTAGGACTTTTGAGAGTCCAGAATGAAGTTGTTAAGAGGTTGATAAATTTGATAGTCCTATTCATGGAAAAAGAATCCAGTTGCTCTATAGAATGATATACTCCATAATTTATGGTGACTGGTTGGGATTCAAATGAAGAAGAGGAATAAGCTTGATCTTGAAACTGTAGACTATGAACATGCTCTAGAAGAAATAAAGCATTCAAAAGAAGAAGAATCAGAAAATCAAAGACATCAAATAAGGACTATGAAGAAAAAATTAATGTTCTCATAGAAGTAATATTTATCAAGGATGACAATAGGTTGAATTTTTTGAAGAAATCCATAAACATTTAAAGAGATCAACTTGAACTATAGGCAGAACAATATCTAGAAGCTAAGGAAATGGAATGTAGCAAGTTATGCACAAGTTTTGAAACTCAGGAATTGTCGAGTCTCAAGGTCTAAGTGATAAAGAGGATGAGTGTGTAAAGATTTCAGTATGGCTATAGATCCTTAACAATAGATCTAAGAAGTATATCCTCAAGGATCTAGAATGATAGATGTATTAAAGACGTGAAAATGAGACACAAGTGATATTGAAGGTTTTTTTAATAGTCAAAGACCCATCTAGTTAAAAAATTAGCTTGATTCAAGGAAGAAACAAAGAAGTAAGAGAATCATCTTGAGCCAAGTCTAAGGACTTGTTAATCAGCCAAGAAGGATGTCAAGAGTTATCACAATAATGTTCAAAAGAAAACCAAATGTAATCAAAGTTTATCAAGTAAGTTCAATGGTTATTGTTATTCATGCAATATGGTTTTGGTCATAGAGCTAGGGAATGTAGAAGGAAAATCCAAGAATGATTATGCATGGAGAAATGGTAGAAATTTTCAGCTGATATTAGCCAAGAGGTAAGAATGAAGTTGTGTGTTCTAACTGTAATCATGTTGGGTCACATTGCTAAAGTTATGTTTTGATGATTATTCAAGATAAAACAAGAAGTTTTAGGCTTCTAGAGTAGATAAGATAAGAGGCAGAGATAAAGCCCATAGAATAATCCTAAAGTTTGAATCAATAGAGAACAATGCTAAGAATGTTGAATTATGAGATAACTAATAGCTATGATAGGAAGGAATATGCAAGGGATAACCATTTCTAATGAAAGAGAAGGATGAACCTAAAGTTGAGTCACATGTGCTTTAGGTCTTGGAATGATCCTACTAGATGTTGTTCTAAATCCATATGACTTATAGTGTCTCCAAGAAGCTTCATATAGATCATTCTATCAACACAGATGAATCACTACCAGTTAGGGGGATCCTGAGTAGATGTAATAAAGATGTGGATATATGTAATAGGGTTGAAGTCATGAAGTCACGAGGTATGTTTTTAAAGTATTCAGTTCTTCATAAAGTTATTTTTCCTAAAATAATACATCAAGAGTATGTAGGGTGTTTGAAGAATTGTGATATATATATTGGAGATGAAGACTGTGTTTTAAGACATTATTTAGGTCTGTGTCAGTATATTTCATTTGAGAATGTATGAATGTAGTATCTCAAAACCTCATTCAGGTATGTGATGCTCATGATGAGCTAATTGAGATGCATGGAGACCTAATTAGTTTTGTGATAGTCAATATATTGAGTTACAAATTATGTTTGATTATTGAGGATTTATTTGAGTTGTGCTGCAAATGAGAAGCTTCAAGGTTACAAGGTCATTAAGACAAGTTCTTCAGGTAAGGGGAGCTTTACAAATGTATATCTAGTCAAGAAGGTGTATTTGGGTTACAATAGGAGACATAATGAATACTGAACTTAGAAGTGTATTCTTACCTCACTGTGTGTCAAGGGAAGTGAAAATATTAGGAGGTTATGTCCATGTTAGTCAAAGTACGATGGCACGACCATAGACATAATTATGGGTACGGATCATATAGTTACACTTAGACTGGTATATGTTTGTATTGGGCATGATGATTTGGTATACATGTATGTAATCACTTTGAAGAGTGTGTAGAACAGCTCAGGACCTAAATCTGGCAGTGTCATTAGATCTTCGTAATGTCTTGATATTTGTTGCATGAATGTCATGGTATCTTCACTTATGTCTCCGTAACCCTGTAAGTGAAGATCTACCTTCAATCACCCCATATGATAGCTTGATCAAATCCACTTCAATGCAGAAAGATGCATATGAACGGATTGGACTGACCTTGAGGATCAACCATAATGGTTGACTTACAACTGAAGTGTTGCACTACATGTCCAGACCCAATGTAAAATTTGGGCATACGTGTCTGCTGTAAGAGTGTTCTTGAGGATGCAAAATATAGGTGTGAATGACATAGAGATATGGGTAGTTTAATAGCTGGGATGTAAAATGCATAAGGATGGTGGATGGAATAGAATGAATACAACCCTTGTTGATGGATCACAACGTATAGTATGTTTGATGTAATGAGCTGTCCAAATGCAGTCCCCTTGCCTTATGTAGATACCTAGACCCTATAGATAGTATGATAGTTTGCCCATAAGATAGTATGTGTATGTTGAGGTCATGTTTAGGATAGGGATATGCTTGTTCAAATTTTGGACACTAATGACCTAACATGACGATCTAGTACCTAGGGGAATGAGAGGAAAATTACAAAGATTGAACTCAAAACTCTAAATTAGACACAATTGCTGTTCGAGACTAGGGCACCTTAAAATAAGGATTGGGGCGCCGATGGGTATGCCCCAATTTCTGACCTTAGGCACCCTAGTCGAAGACCCATAGATGACTATATGTTCTTAAATAGCATGAAGATCTAGATGGACTCCATCTGAGAGATGACTCAGTACTGTGCTATGATAACTGAATTGTGCAAGATAAATTTAATGACAATGACCGACTAATTGAATGACAGGACTAGGGGATGAGTACATTACGGTGAATACTTTTCTTACACAAGATCCATATATAAAATAACATATGTTGATGGTATAATTGTATAGTAAGTGTGTGATTTTGTGACTACTATGGCATTACTTGTGATGTTTAAAATAGGGAGCAAAAGTTGTTTGGGAACTTTAAGGAGAAGTGTTCCTAAAAGACCAAGAAACAGTAGGGTGACATGGATGACACGGTAATGATGAGGAACCTCATTTGGCTGTATATTACATGAAACCATATGAGTTTGTTATGGCTCTTAAATGAATTCTTATGGAGAAAATTCTGCTTCAGACTTCTTCTGATGGATTAGTGTAGTTGGACTTATGGGGTTAGTTGAGTTATTACAACCCAATCAAGTTAAGATATGTTCTACTGATGACTTCCAGTTTACTTGTATGACTTAAAATCTTTACTTCAAGGACTGAGGTCTTGAAAGAATTCATGTTTTGGAGACAAGAAGGTTGCCTATTTTTGTCTTTAAATTTTATGAACAATTAGGCCTTTCATGATGTGTCAAGGCAACTGATTGAGATTTGAAGAAATATGCTTGCAACTTCTTGTAGTTTTGTCTAAAGGTAGGCACATGTGGAAATGTAATCGATAATAGGAACTTAGTTTGTATGCAAGAGTTCACATGATTCTTTATCACAAGCTCAGAGGAGCCTACAAACTTAACTAAGGGCACTATGATCATGAGACAAGTAGTGCTATGGGGCATAAGATTTTAGCAATCATTTGTAATAGGCCATTTACGTATTTTTGAGGACGGACCCTTCATGAGCACTTCAAGTATGGTCTTTGAATACTCGCACATCCCAATTTTAACACCCAACTCATGGAACTTGACAAGAAGGGGGTTTTGAGTAGTACAACATTGATATCAATTACATCAAGGGGAACTGATAGTATTCCATTTTCGATGCTATCAACAAGTACTGTTGATGAGTTTATGGATCACAAACTTTTGATTTTAGATCTGAAGAGCATTTTTGGCATTTGTAATGTTTTTTCTTTATCAAGTTTTGATCACAAATTCTATGGAGGGAATCATTAAATAGGTACGTATTTATGGTATTGTACTGGGGCCCTAGGTAAAGTATGTAAGGTTGTACCTTGGATTCAGAAAGTTCATGTTTCTGAGATGCATCTTAAGTTGTTGATATACATAAAGCGTAAGAATTTTTTTTCAGGTTAGTATTCTTTAAGGCAATTACTTTTGAACACAGCTCATGCATTACTTGTTGCAAGAAGATGCATGGTTATGGTGATGATCATACTAGTACCTTGTAAGGCCTAATGGTATTTGCCAGGGGAAAGATAGTGTTAATTTTCAAGCTTAGTTGTCTTGAATCAACCAGAAATGAAGGATGAGCATTCTACCCGTGATCTTTCACCCACATGATAAAGTGGAAGTGGGATGTGGTGTCCATGGATTTATCAGTTGTTCTACCCAGTTTCATGTGTTTCATTCATGACGCCATCATGGAGAACTAGAATGAGTTGACCAACAAGTTGTATGTCTCTCCGACGAAAGATACTCATATAATGCATCTGTGTGTCATTGCACCAATAGGTTTTCAATTACATGAAGTTGCAAAGGATTCCTAGGACTGATAATTGTGAAATGTGGCTCCCATGGGCATGTCAAAGGTAGTTTTGCCTTGATCATTTTAGTGTAATCTGATTTGGGGGACTGATATATAATTTCAGTTCAGTGTGCCACCTTCACACAAATGTAGCAGACAGAGAGGCTGAACCAGGTGTTAGTATCACAGTGCTTTGGATGTCAATGAAAGATGAATCTGAAAAATGAAGTCTTGAGCATTATCTATATCTGCATTCAGAATTTTTGTAATCTACGCAGACAGTTTTCATTGTTCCATTCTTCATTTGAACCTTGCAAGGCCTGACAATGGGAGACCTTGCAAAACACCGTTGAGTTGGGACTAGATCTGGATGATGCAGGGATAATTCTTGGTGGTCCCATATCTTCAGGTAATATGGAGCAGCCAGTTGTTCTCATCATAACAACATTTAGAAAAGGTGATTTTTTCAAAGCGGGTCAGTGGCCTATTTTCCTAAAATTTATAGTATACTTTTTTTTGGGGTCAAGCTTCGCCTGCGTTTTGGAAAACATCTCCTATATGGAAACCTAGGTGATTTATCTTGGTAGTATAGTACGGTAACTTACTACTAGCTTACTCATACTGAGGTATTGGTACCAATACCGTAACATATCATACTCTGTGAAGCACCAAAGATATCTCATAGCACTATTAGGGATCATGTTGACGCAAGTCTCAGGGATATAGTTAACGCGCAACAAAGTGTTATTTCTCTGACACATAGACAACGTTTTGGATTTGTTCACGTCTTGACAAGTGGGCCGTAAGGATAGTTGACACGAGCCTAGGAATATTGTGCTGACGCGTGACAGAGAGTCTGACGCCTTGTTGATGCGTGATAGGAGACTGTTGACGCCATGGTTAGAGGTTGTTCAGTGCACAGGGACTTATATGTTGAGACATGCGACAAGAGGTATTATAGATGCATGACATTGTGGAGCCTAGAGTATTTTTGATGCATGACAGGGATAGACTTGACCCGTGACAGATGATCAATGATGAGTTTATTGACGCACGTGACAGAGATCCTAGTTGACCTGTTTTTGATGCGTGACAGGGATAGTTGATCTATTGTTGACACTTGATCTAGGGGTTATCTTATTGACATAAGGACAAGGGATGTTCCATAGTTGACATTGCGATGAATTGTGACATCTGACTTCACTGATATGGTTCTTTTGCACACTAGGACTCTGTTCAGAACATCTCAACAATGGAAGGTGCTAGTGCTCAGAATGCAAGACCACTAAAAGTAACAAAGAAATCTCAGAAGTCCCTGTTGAGATTATTTTGGAAATTTGAGCTGATATAGATATTGACAACTTAAATACACCCATACAGTTGCCACGTAGAATTAATCTTATTACTGAATGTGTGGAAGGTCATTATTGAAGTGGACATGCATTGTTGCACAGTATCAACCAAATTACACCTATAATGATACCATACTAGGGCTTGAGAGATATTCCAGTTGAGATGCAAAGCTATGAAGATTATCTTGAGAGATAGCTTGAAGACATTCCTATTGATGTGTAACCAAGAGTGCATCAAGATATCTCATACAAATACTCAAGAAAATGGGAACACATGGAATCATATGGAAATTATCTCCCATGAAAGAGGAAACATAGATGATCATGATATTCCTCAAAATTCTACTCGTAGAAGTAAAACATTGAAAATGAACAAGAATATGTGGACATTTGAGAGGACATACAAGTTTGATTGGACTTAGCCAAATTTACATTTATCGAACCTGTACAACTCAGCTAATTCTGAAGAAATCCCATCTGAATGTACATGTATAATATGTCTCTTGGAAATTGGAAAGCGGAACAAAAAAAGGCAACTGAAGCTAGACACAATTGAAAAAAACTGTGGAAAACAATATTTTATTGTAATGGGGGATGATGGCCAGAAAATAAAACACATACAAATGGAAAACTGAAAAATAATGCATGCATGTTAAATATGCAGTAGAGTATGAAGAAAATCAGAAAAGACACAAACATCTCGCGGAAAAGAGCGGAATGATCACATCATAAATTGGTAAGATGAATCAATCAAATTTGCATGCTAAACTCATAAAATTCTCTACTTTATTCCACATCCTTAAGAAAGGAAGACCGATTTCATATTTCCTTGATCTAAAAGTTTTATATCAATATAATGGAATGCAAAATGTACCTCAGTCTCATTGGTCTAGACAAGTTTTTATCATGGGAAATGGCTAAATGCCTTGCGTCATGATGTGAGAAGGAAGATTTGAAAGAGTGTGTAAAAAAATGCAAATTTTATTTCTCTTTCAATTGATGAAGTGACAGTTGACAACACCACATGGGTATGTATCCATGTTTATACTTTAGAAAATCATATAGGACACCGCATTTGTTGGGTGTTCATGAAAATGCTTTGAAAATTATAATGTTGAAAAACCTATATAAACCTAGTTATTTCTCATTTGAAAGATATTGTTGGCATGACTAGATTATGAAATTGCTACCAAGTTGGTATGCGTTGGAACTCAGATGGTGCATTAAGTCATGTAGAGTCACTGAACTGGGTTATGTGTTGATTGACAAACAACAAGTGGCCCCTTATATCCTAACAATTCACTGTATGGCTCACATAATGAATTTAGCACATAAAATGGTTAGCAACTATGAAAATGTTGACAAAATTAGAAGACCTTATAAGAGAACTTCATGCCTATATGGCAAGCATCCCAAAGTGATTTCTTGAGTTTCACAAAATTTTCAATAGGAATTACAAATGGTAAAAAACTTCTGAAGGATGTTGAGACAAGGTGGATTTCTTTGTATGACCTTGTGTGCAGAGTTCGTGAGGAGTATCCTTCATTGGTTGGTTTCATGCACAAATATTAGTCATGATGTTGATAGGGTGAGGCTACTTGTTGTTCCATTTAATTGATTTGGAGACATTGCTTACATTGGTTAGAATTCTTCCAATGTTGAAGGAGATCAATACATTAATGAAGCATGCATAGGGGAGATTAATCTATATTGTTGATTTTATACGGATGAGAAAATTGGTATACTCAAAGTCTTGATGCCACTTGTACACTTCCCGAAGATAGTTTTGATACACCTGTTTTGAGAACTGGAAAGCTTTATTAGATCTTAAAAATACCAGTAATTATTTGAGATTTAATATCCATGATCACCTCTGCATCACATGTTAATGGGAGGGACATACCACTACATTTTGTAAAAATTTCAAGATATTATCAGGATGGAACGAGAAGATGTTCTCGTGACACGTAATATCTTTGAGTCTATTATATTTGAAACAAGAATAAAGCTTAAACAAATTTCAGAATCCTTATCATTAGAAATTAGAGAATGTTTCTCCAAAGATAAAATTCTTGAAGCCATCAGTGTGATGAATCCTAATTTTTGGAATATTGAAGGTGGTTGTGCTTGACTTTGTAAGAAAGCATTTCCATAAATACATGGGTACAATTGGAACATTTCACCAAATACTTTGAGTTCAAGGGTATGGAAATCAAAGGTATACTGAATGTTGATTTATTAAAATTTTAATCAACAAATTTTGCAACAACAATGAGGAACCAATATAAAAATTTAGACGAACCTTCTGAAAGTGGTGCTAGTACAAGGCTGTGGCGAGGAATCTATCAAAGTTAATCTTACAAGAAGATATTATGGTGAATATACATCTCAGATTATATGAGTTATGCCAAACAATGATTTTGGGGTCTGTGGAGGATTAATCCCTAGGGTTTTGGAGTGCATTATCATTATAAAATCAAAACTGAGAATCCGTACATGTTGGATAAAAATGTGTTAAAGTTGCATGAGGTGTTATGTATCTCAGTTACTCCATGGACAACATTTCCTTTCAACAGAGTGAATTGTGCATTGGAATTCCCTTTGCAAAAGAAGAGGTGTGAATAATAGCCAACATCTACATTTTTGGTACAACCTGTTCCCAGTCATTGAGAGTGGAATTGGTTCATCGTCACACTCTACACAAGAGAACATCGAGTTTGAACCGTCGTCGGCTATTGATAATGGATTGTTTCAACTTTAAATAGGTATCTCATGTCTTTGTTTTGAGATATTCCCTTGCACTCGATCATGCACTAGAGATTTATTAGCAAATGGGAGAGAGATACCACTGCACATTTCACAACACAGACCTAAGCCAACACCAATCATTGATATGAGAGGAAAGCATTCATGGTAATGTTTCAAGAAGCACAGCTGTGGAACTGACCACTAGTTTCATGGATCAACTCACCTCCATCCAACCACCAAGTCTGCAAACACCAGTAAGTAAATTGTAGATATGCACCTTCCCATCATCAGAAATAAGAGAACGTTTCAGCATTTGTGTTTGGGAATTATGGTCTCCCTAACATCCAATGCATCTGTGATGAATCCAAATTTTTCCTCCACCTAATCACCTATAACCTTTTAACCTCCCCATTTTGTAACTCTAGAAATCTTTGACTATAAATCCTATGCATTGTCATCTACAATCACCATGGATCATTTCAACACTCTTTGGGAAATCCAGAGAATCATCAAAACCCAAAGGTATCACTAAGTATTCTACCAGCCCGATAGTCTCAATTCACATAGGTTATCCCAAACCTTCAATCGAGTATCTAAATAACCGGCATTAGATCATACCAGACCAAGAGTCTGGTGCTATTATAAGGCTCTGGAAAAACCTACCTATAACAAAAACCTCAGTACCTTTCATTCAAACAAGACAAATCACCTGAATAGTTTTGATTATATGACCTGTCCCAACCACTTTATTTACCTATATGACCTCCTGATCTGATCATAACCTATCCTGTTAGATTATATTTGCTTTATTATACTTGAATGAGATAAATCAAATCATATGAGAAATATAGTTAGGACATTATTGGTTCTACATAAGTTTCATGACATTAATTATGTTTTAAACAGTGGATTGACAACTAGCTAGCCTTAGTATCACACTTTCCTTTCGGACAAAGCAATTGTGCATTGGAATTCCACTTGATATATATAGATAGAGGTATATATATATAAATACTACATAGTAGTTTAATATTCCTCTTTCTCAACGATGAGTTTGGAATTCCCAGGTAGTTCCTCCTATCGAAACTCTATAGTTCTTGAATATCGACTATTGAAGAAGCTATGGGATAATCAAGACGCGCACACTTTACCTTCCACCTTCACTCACAGCTATTCCTCCTCACCCTTACCTTATCTATTTTTCTCTTATGTATGCTTCACTATTCGGCAAAAAAACAATTTTGGATTATTTTAGCAAAACCTCAGAGGTCGAGGGTTTTGAAATAAAAGGTATACTGAATGTTGATTTTATAGTTAGATCAATCAATTACATTTTGTAACGACTATGAGGTCACAGTATAAACTATTAGACGAACCTATGAGAGAGTGGTGCTTTTACAAGGCTTTGTTTGAGCTCTAGTATACCATTGAAGTAGTGTGTTACAAGAAAGACATCACTGACATATTATTTGAATACAATGAATTGTACCAAACAATTATTTTGGGATTTCAGTGGTAGGATGAAAGAGTTTTCAAACTGCTTTGATCTTGTGTATTAAATCAAAACTGAGAAATAGGTTGGGATACTAAATTGCAAGGTCTTGCATAATTTTTAGATCTATGTATTCTTACTACTCTTTAGAAACTCTTCCAGACTTTTGAGTAGACTACTTGTGTCATCATCGACATGGAATTCCCTTTGTTTTTCTTTAAGTGGTGTAAATAATAGGTCATATCTATATTTTAAGTTTATCTCAACGATTGCATTGGAAGTGGTGCTTTTTCTTCCTTCAACTGCTGCGAATGCAAATATTGAATACAAAGAAGCTTTATAGAAAATGGATGGGTTGATATCCATCCGAGGATATGCTCTCACTTCTCGAGACATTGCACTTTAACTGTTCTTAATTACCCAATCTCATATTAATAAATTCTAATTTAATCATGTTGATAGTTTTACATAAATACTAAGATCTGCTAGATGTCAGTATGTGATAGTGATGATTTATCATTTTGATCTCCATATGCTTTGTCATCGACCTAGATGTTATACTAGTATGGATACCTTAGATTTATTCTATCATAGCTATTAGTTATTAACAATCAAGATTTATTTCATTGGTATCATGGTAATTGTAAAACCACTTTGATGTTTTATTTTGCAAGGTCTTCAAAGCTCAGATCTAGATGGCATACATTTTCTGGATCATGCTTAGTGTTTGCTGCAGTTTTCGTAATTCTGACAGTGCATAATTGATAAATGTGTCAACCTTCGATATGCATAGGTTTTGGTTTGCTTTAATTTGCTTAGGTACTGAAACATGTAATTAGAGGTAACATGAAGAAACCTGTTACATAGTTTCAATTTTACAAGTAGAGAGAAGAAGATTTTGATAAGGAAAAACTGTTGCATAGGTAATTTGAAGAAACCTATTACAAATTTTGAATCTCTTGCTTGTTAGAGACTGAATATTTTGTTGTATTATCAGTGGAAGAGAACTCATCACCCATTTGAAATATTCTAATCCTTATCTCATTTTTTTGTAAATAACTAAACTTTCTTTGATTAATCGCAAGGTGCATTCAATAAGAAGACTTTGAGAAGGTTTACAATTTGAAAGGTACCTAATACAAAGTTTGAATTCTTAGCCATAGTTTTTAAATGTGAAGAATATTTTCATAAGGTGTAAATTTGAAGAAATCTGTGTCATACCAGAGTTCAAATTTTTCAAGTTGATCTTTGTTGTTTCAATTAAATATTGTATTAAGTGGAAGAGAATATATAATGTATAAAGAAATCTATCACATCTCGCCACTGTCATATCACATTCTAAAATTAAAATTTTCTTAAAACATAATCCAAATACAATTCATCATCATCCATATCTACTCTAATGTAATCATCCACATCAAATGTCATCATCATCACAAGTAGAGAGAAGAATATTTTCAAAAGGTTTAAATGTGAATAAACCTGATACAGAGTTTGAACTTTACAAGTAGAGAGAAGAATATTATACTGTATTAAGTGGAAGAGAATATATAATGTCTAAAGAAATCTATCACATCTCATCACTGTCATAACACATTCTAAAATTTAAATTTTCTTTAAAAATAATCCAAATACAATTCATCATCATCCACATCTAATGGCTACTCTAATCTCATCAAACATATTAGATGTCATCATCATTACATGTAGAGAGAATAAGATGTAATGTGGACCATCATTAACTGGAAGTAGAAATAATAATTGCAAAATGTTTAAATCAATGAATCATGATTATCCATCAAACATGATTAACACCATCATACAATATATAAGTTACTATATAAAAATCGTAACAACATACACATTCATCTAGTCAAACGTATAACACCATCATCATCCATATCTAGAATTTCTAATTTTATTATCCAGACATCCACACCTAATGTCCACATAAAACCACATTCTAAATGAATAAATGGATAATAAGTAAAACCATTACATCGTATATTCAACTCCAAAAATTCTTCAAATTAAATAAATATTCAAGTTTCATTCTTCAATATATAAAATATTTCAAGTTTCAACTTCTTAAGTTCCCCACACCCACTGAACTAGTCACTATTTGCTCAATCATTAACAGGTTCCCCAGATCCACTGACACTTTCCTTTTAAGTTTTTGTAGTGACTTCTTTGCCGCTTTCCCCAATGGCTTACTCTCCTAAATTGTTTGATTCAATAAATCCAAAACTAACAAGATCCTCCACAACAATGTATAGATTATTTACGATTGCTTCTTCTTCCTTTGTATCATCTCCATGGGATGCCAAAGAAGGATCTACAACTACCTTTTCCTTGAATAAAATATCTAGGTTGAAACCATTCTCTTTAATTATCCGCTTAATTTTATTGTTTTGTTTTTAAACCAAAACAATATTTTCCTTCATCTTCATTGATACGGATAAACTGTTCTTAGTGGTTTCCAAGTGAACTTGGAATGCCTTTGCTTGACTCTTTAAGTTTTCATATTTCAATTGCAACAAAACAACTAAGCTTAATTAAACATATTTCTAAAATAAGAAATTAATAAAAATATTTTTTGAAATTGATAATACTTACAATAGCTCTAGCTCTTTCTGCATTTGTAATTTCCACCAAATATTTGTCCTTTGACCATTTATTGAGATAGGCCTGGGATTCAACACTAATATTTTCCAATTTATTAATTTTTTTTATCTAAAACATTGTTGTTATAACTATTATTATATGTGATAGTCCCACCTTTTTCTTGGATGAGTAAGGCATCCATCTTGGGAGGTTGATTTTGGTTTTCAGCATATAAATTGTCCCTTTGCTAATGGTTATCATAATGACTTATTATCTTGTTGATTAATACTTTCGCCATTCACTCCCATTCTATGAGTTGACTGATATGAGGCATACTAAAATATTTTACATGGGCTTCGCAATCATAACCAATCAAGCTCTCTAAAGGAAATGATGACAATTGTTCACATCTGTATCCAAAGAGGATGCTTCCGATGGAGAGGTATGGGAGCTTTCGGGTCGAGAAACATCTGTTACCTCTTTTTTCCTCTGGGTGCCTTGATCCTATTTGTGATAAAATAAATTAATATTAAAATTGTATGTGATAAAAATTAAAAAGAGATGAAAAATTGAAATGTATTAATGTTAAATAAAGTACATAAAAATGGAAATATACCTACGGGCCTTGAATCGTATCACATGTGTTAAAAAAACCTATTGGGTCATTACTATCAATGCCCAAATAATATTCATATAAATTTATTTGATTTAAAACTGATTGACCTGTTTCGTTGGGCAAGCCACCGAAAGAGAGGGTAAGAATTGGAAATGAAGAGGGAATGTTCAGTGTCCTGCTAGGGGCCAAAATTGACATCATGCATTTACCAATGGTCTATTTACTAATGTCAAAATATAAACTATTAACATATTTTTATTCAAATGGAATTGAAAAATTCTTCATTGTGTTGTTCGTGCAAGTGGGAGTTGGTTTACCTTTTAAATTAAAATATTCCTTGTAATAAAGACCAAGGAGATATTTAGTGGAATGAATAACTGGTTTTTCAACAAGTCTTGCATTTGTAATGTCAGCTTTTATCTTATTAGATAAAAAATGTGCACCAATCAAATTTTTTCTTTTCGATCGATGCAAGAATGTATGCAATATCCCAATTTGGAATATTAGTTTGCTGACCCTACAGAATAATTCTAGCTTGAAAAAAAGAAATCATGGAAGCAAGAAAGTGGTGTGTGATTCCTTGCATATCTACTCCTCATTAAATTGTTGACATGAGCTGTAAAAAATTCATTAGAATTAATATCAACATTAAAAATATTTCAAATGAAATCAGGTTACATGTACAATCAACATGGAAACCGGAACAAGATTCGAGGTAAATCTTATCATCTTCAATAAGAAATTCTTTGGTTGTTACTATGGGAAATCTTTTAAATGGAAGACCTATCAATCGATGGATATCAGCTGGATCAATACTAAACTTGAATGTACGACCATCTTCCAAAGGAATAATAAAATGACCATCTTCTGTATTAAATGATGAGATAAGGTAGTTAATAATGTCATGATCTATCTTGAACTGGGGCATTCTAACCAACCCTACAAATTCACATGCTTCTACATAATCCTTATATTTTTCATTAATTTGCAAAAAAATATAAATGTGTGGGCACATCAAGCTCCTGTATTGAATCTTTCCCTTGGGTAGGACTTGGGGGGTTGTCAATGCCTGGTTAGTTTGATGTTCTGTTTGATCTTGAGCTTGAGCATACATGAATACTTGAGATTGATTTGATACCTAGAGTTTTTGTGTGTGTTTGGATGGTGTGTTGATGTACGGTTCCTGTAGCAGTTAGCACTGGGAGAATGAAGAAAAAATTTATGATCTGAGAAGTGTGAATGTGAAAATGAGGGCTAGAGGGGTATTTATATGGAAAATATTAGGGTTTTTGAGCTACAAACGAATGAAAATGAGCCTTTGTTGTCACATGTCAATAATTCTTATTGACGCACGTTAATAAGAACTATTGATGCATGTCAACAAGACTTGTTGTCATGTGACAACAAATGTTGTTGACGCACGTCAACAATTCTTGTTGTTGTGTGCTAATGAGAATTATTGATGCACGACAACAAGGGTTGTTGACGTGTGTTAAAAACCCTTGCTGTCGTGTAAAAAAAGGCTTGTCAACGTGTGTCAACAACCCTTGTTGTTGTACGACAGAAAGGGTTGTCGTAAATAAGCCTTGTTAACGCCCGACAGTAAGGGGTACTAACGTGCATCAATAAACCTTGTTTTTTGTGTGAAAAATATGCATAAAAAACCTTATTTTATGAGTCTGATTTAATAAAAAATTTCTCTGGGCCTGAATCTCCCTAAAAAATGTCAGGCAAAAATTTCATTCTAAAACCTAGGAAAATTCATCACCCTAAAAATACATACATATTCTATCCCGCTTCTATCCAATTAGAATTAATTAAATTAATTCTATCTCACCACAGTACACCCCTTTGGAATTAATTAAATTAATTCCATCATTCAAATACTCCCCTTTAGAATTAATTAAAATTAATTCTATTACCTAAGCTATATTCCTACCCTTTGGTTAATTATCTCCTTACAATTAAATTAAATTAAATAATTTAATTCTAACATGCCTTGGAATTAATTAAATTAATTCTTACACCCTCCTAGCTAATATAATTAAACATTTATTTATTTAAATGGTTAATTATCTCCTCACAATTAAATTCACAATTAAATTAATTTAATTCTACTATTCTCTTGGAATTAATTAAATTAATTCTTAACACCTTCTAGCTAATATAATTAAACATTTATTTATTTAAATGGTTAATTATCTCCTCACAATTAAATACTAATTAAATTTAATTATTTAATTCCACCTATCTTCAGTCAACAACCACTTGGACTCCACATTCTCATCCTAGTTAACTACACTTCTAGAATCCTAGAAAGGTGGGGGGCAATTGAATTACACAGTACAACCACCTTTCCAAACAATTTAATTAATTTATTGCCCCTAAATGTCTCGGAACTGTTGCAACTTCCTCCAATGCTATTTTTAACATGTGCATTCAACTATGTTCAACCAATTTCTAACTACTCTTTGCTTCTATAAATTCACAGATTTACTCTATCCCAAATCCGTCCTGAATTCACAGTGCAAATAAACTGCTGTTAATTTGTATTCTCAAGCTTTCAAAATATTATGTTCATAGCAATTGCACTCATCATTTGGAGGCCATTGAAGAGCACCCACAAATTCACTTTACAAGGTTCATACAACTCTTAAAAGTTTCTACTTATTGAGGTTTACATTGAAGGATTACAAAGAAGGTTTGCATTGTTTATTGTTTATCTTTCATTCACTGTGATTTTTCCTTGTTTGAGCATTTTTACACAACAGGAATCCAACCAAGAGTGTCATAAGGAGTCAAACTTTAACTTTTCTTTGCCCTAGTATGATCCTATTGACACTTGGGAGCATTTGCATCTACTTAATCATTATTGTGGCACACATTAGGGGCATAGTTGATTGTCTTTTTTTTTTCTGAGTTTGTGTTGCAATGTTGAGGATTGGAACTTTTTGGAGACTTGCATTGACTTAGTGTGATTACTGATCTTGGTTCCTTCGTAGGACTTTGACTATGGATATGTTTTTCTGTTTACCTAAGTCTAGTATATTGTAGGACTTATTAGAATCTTTGATTCACTCCTTTGGACTTGGATCTTATCCGCCCAAGTCTCGTATTGTAAGACTTATCTGGATTAATTCTCTCCTTGACTTGGACCTTGTTGCCCAAGTCTCATGAATCAACTAATTATTTTGGACATTGAAAATAAGGTTTCAAGATTCAAATCTTTTAATTGGACCTATGTTCATCGAGCACAAGTCTCATAATTTCATAATGACCTTCAACTTCAATAAACATGGACCTTTTTCTTGATGAGTCCATTTCAAATCCTCATCCTCAAACCCATTCAAAAACTTTAAAGCATAAAAAGAATAAAACATCATATCCAACCCATTATTAAAGCATTATTTGAAATAAAAAACGCTAAAGTGCAGAAAATAATTCCAGCATTCTCTCTACACTAGGGAAGGTTGTTTATATGATTAAATCATAATGAACATTAATCATATCGAACAAATATCTTAACCATACCCTTCATCTTCACATTATTCACCTTACGACACATGTTAACCTTGTTCCTCTTAGGAACCCCCATTGTGTGTCTCATTGAAATTTGTTATGGTTTCTTACCATTTCAGCCATTTTTACCTACGGTTTTATCTATAAGCTTACTAATGGAAACTCCTCCTTTCAAATAAGCTCTATCTCTTTAGAGAAAGCACTAAAATTTATTTACCCAATCCTTTTTGATCGCCCATCTCAATCTACAATATTGAAACCCTTGCATCCTACTAGTCGCATGAGGATGATACTTGGGGGGAAGAATGTTCCTTCCCAACAAGCACACTATCAATAAACAAGGAAAATAAAATTAATCTAAAAATACAAAAAAAATATAAAATCATTATATCTTCATCATCCTTCATAGTTATTTGGTGATAAGCCCATACCCCCTTAAATTAGTATGAGACTAGGTGATATGGAGAAATCCCTTACTTGCCTAACATTTTGTCTTAGTTGTTGAGCCCTAGCCTTTTATGATTGGCATGGGGCAACATGTATTCCTTCTAAAAAAATCCAATAATTAAGTCAATAAAGCCTTTATGAAATTTAATCAAAGTGCTTAATCAAAAAAATCCCAAGAATGTAATTTAGTTGTTCATGTTAAAGACTGGACAACAATGAGGAACCATGTCCTCCCAAATTAGTAGGCCAAATGGATCTAAGTCAATCAAAACCTATAAAGTGATCATCTTGTGAAAATCGATCAAATTTTGACTAAGAATGAGTTAGAATTTTTCTCACATGGATCATTGTTACAATTTGTCATAGCATCCATTATATTCACTTTCATATCATACTATTCATCTCATTTTCATGTCCTTCTTGGCTCTCATGGTGATGAGCCATTACATCTTCCTAGTTGTATGGAGCCATGAGTGGAGTGAAACAACCTATCATTTTTTAATCTATTTCTGCCAAATGGAATGGAAGCTTTTAATTATTTTCATGCTACTTTCAAGAAGTGCACCTTGACAAGTTGTAACAATACTGTCTATTTCAAAGCATATTTTATAACTGGAAAACAACATAAAATTGTTCACAAATGACAAAAAATAATATAAAATTGTCCAAAAATTTTCTGTCGATAGTTTGTGTTGTCACAATAAAAATATTCAGATAATGTTTGACCACTTTTTAGTAACTGTATAACACAGTCCAAGAATTTTTCCATTTGAAAACGCTCCTCATGATCATTCCAGATCATCTTTTGATATTCATATTTATTTCCCATGGTGTATATCTATGCTTGAGGAATAATTTACCCTTTCTTAATATAAATTTTCTTGGGGAACATTTGGATTTTACATTTTAATCCAATACAGATCAAAACTTCAATGGGATCTGACAAGAGTATCTTTTGGAGTTCTAAGTATCACTCTCACACTCTTCGTCACTTGATCCAATTCATTAATGAATTTCATATCACTTGGGGGCATTCAAACATTTCTAGTTCTTCAATGTGATAACACATTTGAATTTCTTTAAAGTCATTATTAAGAGAATGGGTATCCTTTACATCATACAATTTTGTTAAGGTTGTGAAATCCCTTTTTACTTTCAGTTTATTAAATTTTTGTACTTTGGTTTTTCTGTTACTGTTGACCAATTACAGGAACATTTCACCTTGCATCATAGTTCACATTATAACTCTGGTGTTGTTCCATATATTCTGTTCATATCAGGTTTATTCAAGATTAGGGGGTCCAAATGTTTCTTGTCACTTAAACAATGGAAACACCATTTTTGTTAGGAAATAAGTAGATAAAATATGCGGAATAATCCCTCACAGAATCGCAACAGTAGAAACTAATATGTAGAAATTATTACAGATCTCAAATAAAATTGCAGAATAAATAACACAACACAAAGAGACAGTATTTAACGTGGTTCACCCAATTTGGGCTACGTCCACCAAGAATCACTTGCTCAGATTTTATTACAAGCCTTAATACTCTCTCAATACAATACCCAGATCTGTTTGGAGCTATGCTCAACAAACTCTATAGAATTCACACCCGAATTCAAAACACATCTGCAATACATTTGCTTGTTTATCTATCATATGCATAAGACCATATAAATAGACAACTGCTTAAGCAGTTTTACAAAACCGTGGGTATCAAAACCATGGGAAAAACCCATCCCATAAACCTATGGGTCAAAAAACTCGCCCATATGAGAAAAGCACGTTTCCCAATATTTTGGGTGTAATTTTTCAAGGCCAAAAAATTTACACCTAATTTTTTTTTATTTGGGGGTTGGCCCCTGAACCCCTGCTACGGGGGCTGCCACCCCTAGACCCCCAATTTAACGGCTCGGAAAAGTGAGGATACACACTAAAGTGTACAGTCTTCAACACTTTCACACATGAAAATACTGTTGTTTTGCTCCACAACCTAACAGTTAATTTTCTTATGGTTTACTTAAGCCATGGATTGTTTTTCTTTTTTTGTCCTTCATGAATTTTTTGCATTTTTAGCACGTGAATTTAAAAACCATTTTAAAATCCAAAAAATCTAAATATTTCAAAATCTATTAAAATGGGTGCTTAAAAATTACAAAACTTTTGAAACAAACATTCACTTATCATAGAAATCATGTTACAATTGGAAAAGCCTTAAAGTGAATCTTTCAACATTCAATACAATCTTGATAAATTCATACCTTTATCTATTACCCTAGTGATTGGTTCAATGAATTTACAACTATCACTTTCTTCCCTTTGCACATGATATGCTAACTCTGCTTGGGGGCAAGTCACAAAATCATTTTTCCTTCGCGATATAAACTTTGGGGAAATTTCAAATGTTGATCATTTGCACAATGGATCTAACTAAGAGTGTCATAAGGAGTCACTTTAACTCCACTCTTCCAGTCTGATCATATTCCCACTTAGGAGCATTTTCATCTACTTAATCATTATTGTGGCACACATGAGGGGCATAGCTAATTAGCTTCTTTTTTTTCGACTTTGTGTTGCATTGTTGATGTTTACTTTTTTTTGGACCACTTGCAAGTAGTGTGATTACATCTTGGTTCCTTTATAACCTTGATGCTGAAACCTACTTTGTATATTGGGTTTATTTCCAATTTTTTATCATTTTCTTTGTTGTGTGTGTTTGTTTATATGCACATCTGGGTTAACCATCTTGATTCTTTTATAATCATGGTGACAACTCTATTGTGCAACAACAAAAATATAAGGTTTCTCTAAAATTATTCTCCAAATGACGCTCATGCTACGAGCACAATCCTTTCCCATCCTTGTTCTAATCCCTTGTTTTCCTTCTTATCAAGCGGTTGTCCACCACTTTGCAGCGTCACCCACCCACTAAGAAGGTCCAAATTCCTCTACCATTTAATTACTGGTGCATGCATTGCTAATGCTTCACCACTTCCTAATGCATTGGGGCATCCAAATGCTTCACAGATTTTCACTCACTAATCTGCATGTGTCTACTATCTTTAAAGCACTATTACTTTGCAATAACACTTTAAAGAGGGGAAAATGTAGACACCCTAAAAATACATACATATTTTATCCCACTTCTATCCAATTAGAATTAATTAAATTAATTCTATCTCACCACAATACATCCCTTTGGAATTAATTAAATTAATTCCATCATTCCAAAAATAACTCCCCTTTAGAATTAATTAAAATTAATTATATTACCTAAGCTATATTCCTACCCTTAGAATTAAAAAATTTAATTCTAACATGCCTTTGGAATTAATTAAATTAATTTCTACATCTAATATAATTAATCATTTATTTATTTAAATGGTTAATTATCTCCTTACAATTAAATTAATTAAATTAATTTAATTCTATCACTCTCTTGAAATTAATTAAATTAATTCTTAACACCTTCTAGCTAATATAATTAAACATTTATTTATTTAAATGGTTAATTATCTCCTCACAATTAAATAATAATTAAATTTAGTTATTTAATTCCACCTATTTCAGTCAACAATCACTTGGACTCCACATCCTCATCCTAATTAACTACACTTTTTGAATCCTAGAAAGGTGGGGTAATTGAATTGCACATACAACCACCTTTCCAGATGTAGCTTTTGCATTTAATTCATTTATTGCCCCTAAATGCCTTAACAGTGCTACAAATTCCTCCAATGCTATTTTTAACATGTGCATTCAAATGTGTTCAACCAATTTCTAACTGTCTTTTCTTATATAAATTACAAGCTTGTCTTATCCCAAATCCTCCTGAATTGTTTACAAATAAACTCTTTTAGTTTACATTCTGAAGCTTTCTAACTACTCTATTTGTAGCAATTGCACCCATCTTTGGAGGCCATTCAAGAGTACCCACAAATAAATCACTTGCAAAGGTTATACATCTTTGAAATATCTCCTACTAAGATTTGCATTGGAAGGTTACTTGAAGGTTTGTAAGTTTACTTTTTGTCTTTCATTCACTCTGATTTTTTCCTTGCATACATATAGTGCATGTTCAAGGTCCTTAGAAGTAAGTATAAAAAGAAAATGCAAGAAAGCGTTGGAAAACCAAATAATAGGATGAGATTAAGAGTTAAGCATGCATGAACGATGATTGGAGATCATGGAAGAAGTCACTTTATAGGTATGGACCAAGTTTGAGGTCAGAGGTCAAAAGAAAACTGTGCAAATTTGTTTTAGGCTCTACCGAGATCTAGAAAAAATCAGTCTCAGCTCAAAAGTCAAATTTGAATGCTCACCCACATGTTTGTACTACGCATGGGCACCTAGGATTTTTTTGGATGTTAGGGAATGGAGCTAAGAAGGTTTTCCAAGTGGAATGGGTTAATTTGGTCATCATCATTTTATGAACAACTATTAAGAAGATAAGTAGGTATAAACCCTCCTTAAACCCTAGTCTTATAGTGATGGAGAAAATATGAAAGGTATGGCCATGAAATGACCTACAAAGTCTAGTATGAAAGTTTAGGATTATAGATGATTCATTATATGTCATTTTGGTTGTGGTGGTATGCTCTAGGTGTGATGGGAAGCTACAACAAAAATACTATTTTATGAATACTTGTAGGTACATGTATGAGTTTCATGGTTCATGAAGTGAAACCAATTGAATCTTCTAGCTTGGTACATATGCTAAATGTGCATGAAAAGTTTGGGACTATTTCAGTGCAAGAAATTGACAAAATATTTCTTCCAAGTTGACCTACCACTAATGGTCTAAAGAGGAAAAACTAGTTATGGAGGTCCAAAAGGTGTTTGGTAGAAATGCATGGTGTAGTAGTGATATTTGGGCTTGGTTAGCTTGTAGAGGTCTAGAATGAAGAGTTTTAGGCCTTAGTTTGATTAGAGTTGGTGTGTTTTTTCTTAATCCCTAATGGCCTAATAATCCCCATTAGACTTGTTAAGAAGGCTTGTGGAATATGTATACAAGTGAAATATTATTCATGTGACATTACATATGAGTGTTTGAGGAGGCATGCCAAGATTCCATTGAAGTGTCCAGATTTATCGTAGTTCTTGGAAGTTTCTGTGGAGATGTTAGAGTTTTATTAGCTCAAGACTGGTTCTTGAGACCTAATGGAAGGTTTGAGAAGTTTCAAAGAATGAAGAATTTTGGGGTCTTTTGCCTTGAATTGGAGGTTTCCAAGAGTTGTGTGAGTTGGATGAGGATGATATATTTCTAGTTATATGACACATGTTTCACGAATAAGTGTTTTTATATGAGAACCAACTCACTTTTGAGGAGTGTAAATTAGTTTCTTTGAGATCTAATTGGTGGAGCTTGTCTCGTGGAGTGAGTCATGATGAATATGGATGGATGATGTAGGAGCATAGAGAGGCCATTAAAATGCTAACCTATATATCTATGAGGTAAATTTATTTTTTTTAGAGTCATGGGGAAGTGAGTCTAAGTGGTCAAGAGTTTGAAATTTCAAAATTGTGTTTTCCCTCCAAAAATGCAAATTCTAAATTTAAAAATGTAATTGTGAGGAGAGGGTGTTTAAATGGTTTAAAATGGATGGGAGTGAGTCTAGAAATGTTAAGAATAAGTCCTATAATGTGTGAGGGAGTCATAAATGTTTTAAAATAATGTAAAAGTCTCTTGATTTGATAGAGCATATGCAGAGTCATCTAAATTTTGTTAGGTATGAGAGGTAAGCGAGGAATCATCAAGTAATATGAAAGGTCATAAAATAATTTATGAAGAAATAAAAGGTTACATGAAATATTGGAGAATTCAAATATAGGAGAGAGATATTGAGTGGGATATCATTCCTTAAGGAAGGAAAATGAGGGGAAGACAAGTAAAGGATGTAACTTGTAAAATTTGTAAGCAATTATATAGGTTTATATGAGGAACTTTGTTTTCTTTTATGAAACTCATGCCTTGGTTTTGAATGATTTGAATTTTGGTTTGAGTTTTGATATTTTATTTCTTGTTGCACACAAATAATTATTTGAGACTCACGTAGGGAGGTAAATGTAGTTTGATATGTAAAAACAATTGTGGTTTGCATGTAAATACAATGACTGTGTATGCAAGTTTTAATGATCTATTTTGGGACAATCATCATAAATTTTTATTTTCAACTCCAAATAATATGAAATTTGAATGTAGAAGGATGATTACCTTGTGAAAATGGGTTTTAAACCATTTTTCTATATTATTTGTTTAGCAACATTTGTGATGAAAACTCAGGCCAGACCCTGTTATGAGAGCACAAAATCATGCTCATACTTGGTAAATGAGAATAAATAACATTATTTGAAGAGTTAAGTTTTGAACTTTGGAGAGAATAATAACTATTTTTTTAAAGTGGGGTTTTAAGTATATTTTTATTTTAAAACATTACAATAATATATGCATGATAGAATGTTGCTGTAGACTGATGGTTCTTGAGAGTATAAAAAGGGAAGTTTGGGTAAAGTTGAGAGAGAGTCAATATTTAGTTCCTTTTGAATCAATTTCAAGGTTAATATAACATTATTTTAAGTGTGGAATAGGGTGCAAGTTAGTGTAAGAGGATTTGGAGGCTAAAAGAGAAACAATTTGCCTATTTTGGGTGAAGAGTTAGTGAAGAAAAGGGAAGAACCAACCAAGAAAGGTAAGTGTAAGAAGAGTTTACGTGAATGGTGCTCTATTTGATGATTTAATTTACATTTTATGAAGGGTATTAGACAGGGTATGGTGTTGAGAAAAAATACTAAGTTGAAATAAGTCAAAAATTGCATAGTATAGCCATTTTGGGCATTTAAATAAGATCCGCATTTGTAGTGTTGTGAGTAAGGATGTTGATGATTTCTCCTAAATATTTGAATACATGATGAAAAGTAGTTTTATCTACATAATTTTGGTATTAGAGCATGAGGATATTTTTGTGATTTCATATTTTTATTTGAATAAATGATTTGTGGCTAACAATATTGTGTGAGTGTGTGTAATGGAAAGTGACATGTGAAAAGTGAGAAGAAGAAAAGTTTGAAAAGTTTAGAAGAGAAAGAAGACACCAAAGACCTAGTGAAGCCAAGGTGATGTGTAGAGAATAGGAAAGGTAAAAAATACTTGTCAAAAAAAGAAAATATGAACCAAGAAGAGGAAATAAGAGAGTTGTGGAAGTTGATTATCCATAAAATAAGACAAGAAGAAAAAGAGAGAAAGAAAAGAGATGAAGCCAAGAAGAAATAAGAAAAGAGGAAATAAGAGGAATTGATAGAGAATGAGATGACAAATTTGAAAAGAGATATAGAGAAGCTTGGATAATTTATGAATCTTGAAATGATGAGAAGTGAGATGAAAGAGAACTATGGACTTGAGTTTGTGATGAAGAGGAAAGCTAAATGGCCTATATAGCTATGAGGTCAACTTGAATGTTTTAGAGTCACAGTGAAGTGAGTATAAGTGGTCAAGAGCTTGAAATTTCAAAATTGTGCTTTCCCTCCAAAAATGTAAATTCAAATTTCAAAAATGTAATTGTAAGGTGAGGGTATTTAGATGGTTTGAAATGGATGGAAGTGCGTCTAGTCATGTTAAAAAATAATTCCTATAATGTGTGAGGGAATCATAAATGTTTTAAAATAATGTAAAAGTATCTTGAGTTGATAAAGCTTATGAAGAGTCATTTAAAGTTGGTAAGGCATTAGAGGTAAGTGAGGGGTCACCAAGGAATATGAAAGGTCATAAAATCAATTATGAAGAAAGAAAAGGTTACATGTAAGGTTGGAGAATTAAAATATAGGAGAGAGAGATTGAGTGAGATATCATTACTCAAGGAAGGAAGATGAGGGGAAGGAAAGTATAGGATGTAACATGTAAATTTTATAAACATTTATATATATTTATATGAGGAAATTTGTTTTATTTGATGAAAATCATGCCTTGGTTTTGAATGATTTGAATTGTAGTTTGAGTTTTGATATTTTATATATTTTTGAACATGAATAAATTTTTGAGAATCACTTAGGGAGGTAAATGTAGTTTTAGATGTAAAACAAAATGTGGCTTACATGTAAAGACAACGACTGTGTATGTAAGTTTTAATGATCTATTTCAGGAAAATCATCATAAATTTTTATTTTCATCTCAAAATGATATGAAATTTTTACTGTAGAAGGATGATGACCTTGGTAAAATGGATTGTTAAACATGTTTCTATATTATTTGTTTAGAAAAAGTTGTGATGAAAACTTAGGTCATACCCTATTACGAAAGCATAAAATCATGCTCAGGCTTAGTAAAATAAGCATAACTGACATTATTTGAAGATATAGGTTCTGAAATTTGGAGGGTAGAATAATTAAAAAAAATTAAAGTGATTTTTTAAAAGTATATTGTGATATGAAAATTGCATAATAAGATATGTATGACATAATTTTGTTGCAGACTAATGGTTTTTTAGAGCACAAAAAGGGAAGTTTGGGAAAAGTTGAGAGCGACTTTATATTTAGTTCCTTTTAAATCAATTTCAAGGTTAATATAACATTATTTAAAGTTTGGAATAGTTTTAAAGTAAGTGTAAGAGGTTTGGAGGCTAAAAGAGAATTTTTTTTATTGTCTTGGGTGAAGAGTTAGTGAAGAAAGGAGAACTAGTCAAGAAAGGTAAGTGTAAGAAGAGTTTGCGTGAATGGTGATCTATTTGATGATTTAATTTAAATTTTATGAAGGGTATTAGACATGGTATGGTGTTGAGAAAACCTAATAAGGTGAAGTAAGTCAAAAACTTCATAGTAGAGCCATTTTGGAAATTTAGACAAGATTGTTATTTGTAGAGCTATGAGTAAGGTTGTTGATGATTTCTCCTAACTATTTGAATGCAAGATGAAAAGTAGTTTTCTATACATAAATGGAGTAGAGTTTTTCAAGCATGTATATGATGTTGAGGGGTTTTTTATGACATGTTTTGAGCTGATGGAGTCATGATGGTGCTGCTTTATGCCTTGAAATTTAAAATTGTGACCGTTGGAAATGACTAGTGAATTAGGCCTAATTGAAGCATTGTATTGTTTAGGATTATGCCTACCTAAAGGGTCATGTAATATAATTTTATTATATTTTTAATGTGTCCTATTATGTTTTTTTATGACTGACGGTGTATGTTATAAGGGTCCTTTTCTGACCTACATGGTTTTGTGGCATGTGTAATGTATACAAAAACAGTGAAATGCACATTTGTGCTAGTTGAGTGGAGGGTGTTGTGAGTGAGAAAGAGGAAAGGTGTGAAGAGGAAAAATGGTTCTAGTTAAGATAAAGGAAGAGCTATGAGAAGATTATAAGGGATAAGGAAAATAAGCTACAAAGTCACTTGACCTAATCAATATTATTTGGTCCATTCATGAGAGAAGAAGGAGAGAGAGCTGTTTGAGGGGGTTTTGAGTGAAGAGAGCTAAAATATTGATCATAATCAGTTAGTTGAGAAAAAAGGACATAAAGTGATCTTCATATACAGGTGGCTAAGTGGGTGTTTGGTCATCTTGGTAGTTATAGCCTCCTTGTAGAGTGGATGCTCTATTAATAGGGGATGGTGTTCTTTATGGGGTTGGTTCTCCTTGTGAAGTGGGTGCTTCAATAAAAATATTCTTTTATGTTGAGTAATATATGAAAAATTCTAGTGATTTTTCTTCACCTTGTGTGTTTCCCACTTTATATCTTATGTTCATGTGTTCTCTCTTGCTTTATGTTCATGTGGATGGTTATTTCATGATTAATAAGCTAACATTGGTTAATGAAAGTTGAATGGATTCTTGTAATGATGTATGCAATTTATGATAGCTAAAGTAAAATTTTTTAAAAGACTAATTCACCCCCTAACATTGTTATTCCAAAAAACTACTCCACAAGGAAAGTTCTAGCTTCAACAATGGTATGTATTCTTTAATGATCACTTTATCTCCATAAAATGATTCTTTTGAGTGCTTAATACATTCCTAAAAATGATAAATCGATTATCTACATTATCCTCTCAATGTAATTAAATTATAATGTTTATAGTTTTATAGTGATATTATTTATACCCTAATTCAATTATATTATTGAAAGAACAAAATAATATATAGGATGCAAGTGTTCATTACAATAGATTGTTCTAATCTAATTAATACATAATTAACCATGCAAAATAAAAACAACACATTAATAATTAAAACAATGATAAAAGATGAAACAATACCTTAAATACACAAGAGGATATGAAGACTTAGTTATATAGGTCAAGACATAGGAGATTTGGATATGCAAACAAGTGGAAAAGATAGACCAGAAATTGGAAATGCTTTGTTATTAATATCAGGACTAAAAACTGAGATAATGTAGGACCGTATAAATATTGTATGGTTTTACCTTGGAAAAATATGGTCCTGCATAGAGATGTATGGTCTTGAACTTGTTGGTGACATAATTTTTCGCAGTGTAAATTATTGGTTTTCACCAACTGTCATAGGGATAAGACCCTCCTTCTTGGGTATGGGGAGGCTCCCATTATTGAATGTAAACCAAATAAAGTTTTTGGGTGGCCGTTAGGCCAGGGATCACACATGAATAATCAACTAAACCTATGTCAAACTACTTGTACAATCTACAAGGGAGAAATTTTCTTGAGAGTGAGGTAAAGGGGAGTAGGAGAAACATGGGGAGAGGCTTAATGATGTAAGAAGACTTATAAAATTAACATACATTAGCCAAATTAGGTCCAAATTCAATTAGAATAACATAAAAATGTAAAAACTTAGAAAGGCTATTAAACTAAAGACACAAAGTTCTATAGATCCACTAATCAAGGACACAAAGTTCCGTCTTGGTTGTATAAGATCACAATGCTTGCAAATTTGGAGAGTATATAGGGTAGCTAATAATAGACAAGGAAATAAAGGAAACAAAACTTTTATTGCTTGATGTAATTATGAAATCCAAAAACTTATAATAATCAACAATTGTCAACCTTTCCGAATGGAGAAGTCATTCTAATTTAAAGATTTACAATATGAATTTTCATCTTCCCCCCACATGAAATTTCACTTTCTTATAACTTGCGACCTTAAATAACCTAAAATTGAGTTAATACATTCAATTTGGGTAAAAATACAATATTAAATTGTACTCATAGGAGATTTGGATATGCAAACAAGTGGAAAAGATGAATCAGAAATTGGAAATGTTCTATTATTAATCTAGAAATTGAGCTAGTGCATGACCATAAAACTATTATACAATTTTACCTTGGAACTATATGGTCATGAATAGATATGTACGGTCTTGAATGCGTTGGTGAAATAATTTATTGTAGTGCAGATTATTGGTTTTCACCAACAGTCATGGGGCTAAGTCCCTCCTTCTTCGGTATGGGAAGGCTCCCATTATTGAATGTAAACTAAATAAAGTTGTGGGGTGGCCATTAGGCTAGGGATAACACAAGAATTCTCTACTAAACATGTGATAAAATATATTACAATTGAGAATATATGTGAAAAGTCTTTATGTCTTTGGTTTAATAGCCTTGCTAATTGTTTACATTGTTGGAAATTCTAGGAACTGAGAGGGGGGTGAATAAGTGCTTATTCAAAATTTGACATGCAATTAAATATACTTAAATTCATTATGATGAAAACACAACATCATTCACAAGAAATAAAAAAGATAACACACACAAGGAGACAATATTTAATGTGGGAAACCCTTCAAAGGAGAAAAACCCATTGAAACCAAATAACTAGCTTGGAAGAAAATGTCATGTAAATGTTATAATGATTTTAGTATTGAGAATCCAATCAACTTGGAGTATCAAATACAGTACTTTAGTCAATATTCCACTTGAACTTTAGAAATATTTTAGATGAATGGAATCTTCAACTCCCAACTCTTCAATCAAGCTTCTACTCGATCTTCTATAAGTTGCCACTTACAAGGAATCTTCAACTCCTTGTATGCTAAGCATCCACTTAGACTCTACAAAATGATATGATTAATTTCCTTCAGTTGTCTCCCACAAAAAATTATGATCACTATATCAGATATTTCCATGACTATTTTCCTACCTTACTCAACCTGATTAATCTCTTTTGATATCATGGACACATTCACCTTTCTTCTCTCTTACAACATACTTTTTGTCAGAGCATACATCTCCTATATGCACTTAATTTCATATATTTTCACACACCTGTAAATTCACTCCTACTAAAACATCTTCATTCCCCTTTAAAAAATTATCAAAAACATTTAGGTGATTCAAAATCTCTCTCAAATAACTCCCTTCAAAACATCTCTTTTCACATACTTGTTTTGTCTCACAAGCAAGTTTTTAACTTTGATTGCACATGTTGTAATACATGAGTTGTTCTACCTTCAACCTTAGTATTCACCCTTTAAAATAAGTTTTTATCTTCAATAAAATACATCGTAAAACATTTTCCACTTCAAATTCTAGAAGAGTTTTCAATTCCTCTCTCGACAAATCATTCAATGGAAGGGAAATATGACCTCATAAAAACTTTCCTCTTGTAAAGATTGTTTCTATCATAAGGATAGTTACCAAGTGATCATCCACATGCACATGAATTGTAAAAACTCTCCTTTTCCCTCCAATATGATCTCCATAACTCTCCATTTATTGGCTAACGGACTTCATTTCAATACTCATGAAAATATTCTCTGTAGCAACTATAGAACACATGTGTACTTTCAAATATAATCTTTTGTCTTTTCCTAGAAGAGAAAGGGTACATTAAATGATCTTCTAAAGAGATAATAAACATTGATGCCAAGAGTGTAATCATAAATTATTATTCACATAATAATGCATGATAATTCATAAATACATATCAAGGTCTTCACATTCAACTTTACTTGTCATTATCTAACTAAGCTATGTAGATTTGAGCTATCTCAAGAACCTGTTTCAAATTATGACCTTCAATATCATGGAGGAATGCTTTTGGAATTGAAGGACATAATTTTAGACCAAGTCATAAATTATAAACAAGTGGGATCACCTTTAGAGATAACTCTACTAATCTTTTACAAGAATAATTGGAATATGAATAAACATATCAAGACACACTAAGGAAACAAGAACATTATTTCTCAGCTGAAACTTTACAACCATAGTGGATTGAAACCTAGTTTTTACAAGTTTGAGCTGGTACATTTACCTAAAAAGTCCTCTATTCATGAGCTTCTAAATGATATTGTACAATGGAAATAGAACTAATTCATTTTGTATCATATCACATTCTCAACTGTATTCTTCTATTCATAGCCAAATGACTTTCATGAAATCTCAAGATCTTATGGGTAACTGTACTAAACTAATTCTTGAAGATCACTGAGAACCAGTATTTCATCCATCATGGGGATATTTATTACCTACCAAACTTCACTTTCATAGAATCCTATTAACTTTCAACCTTTCATAAAAATTATAACCCCTATTCCATGCTCAATAAATCTTGTAGTGTAGAGGTCTCTTTGGGAAAATTCACAAGACCTTCTTCATACCTGTAGATAAGAGCTTCTTCACTATCTCAAATATGGGACTAGTTTTGCATCACTCATATCATATACATGCAAGATCACTTCATCTCATTAGCTCATATTATTGAATATGTACAATATTAGCTAATATGTACAAAATTTCCTTGATCATACTTCATCTCAACATGTCATGAATTTTCATTAAGCACCTCCTCATGTATTCCCATGTACCTTCAAGATTGGTTTGCAAGCTTTCAGTAGCATTCTCAAATGCTAGGACTGAAAAATTCACACATGAAACATCCACATTCTCTACAAATAATTTAGCCTAGATAACTTCATGATAGTTAATAACACACCCCCAACATCCTTAAACAAGGTATTTAGAACACTTCAGTTTTCATTGTAACAAAAATATTCTGCGCACTATGTTATGAAACTCTCTACAAAACGTCTTAATTTATTATGTGTTCCACTATGTGTCATGACCTCAAATCTACAATGAAAATGATCCTCTAAAAAATTATCTATACATGTTCAAGTTGATTATGAAAGAAAAATAAATTCCATTTGGAGATGCATAACTAGATCAATTTTCTCCGTACTACTTTCAATTGTGGTTTTAACGGGGTTTTAGGATAGGTGCAACAAAAATGGATAGAACTTTCTTGTCTTCTCATCCATTTTGACCTCAGAATTTTGGCACAAATATTTTTATCCCAATGTATCTTAAAAGTTTTTCTCTTATGATTTATTTAAAGAATGATTCTCCACAATTTATACTTGACTGCTAAGAAGTCAGAGTGTTATTTTAACATACCTCACTTAACCCGAGTTTGACTGAAAATCGTAATATCTTGCACAAAACTCTTCCTATGGTTCTTTAAATGTGGTCCCACACCTTCATGAATACCTCCTACATGATCTCAAATGTATAATTTTTCATAAGTGCACCTACACTGTCTTGATCAATCTCATTTGTGCATGTTAACATGTTTGTCTTGAAAGGAAATCATACAAAAGACAATTAAAATGCCTCTAAGTGTTGATTTATGTCCTTTAGTTTCATCCAAGGACTCTTGGAAATGTCACTAAAAACTTCTAATTCTTGTATTTTATTGATATATATATATATATATATATATATATATATATATATATATATTTTCTTCATACCCTCATTCAAGGTCTCTGAAATAGACCTTAATGATCTAGTTTACATTGTAACTCATCAAATAAAATATGTTCTACATCATGTAGACCTTTAAAAATGTCCTATCATGTTTTTTATACCTTTAACATTATTTTACACTACCTCATACATTCACTCCACCTTCCCAGGCCACTTTGCTAACTAGGTCTAGGGATTAGGCTTGCTAAACTGACCTAGTCTCACCAATTCCACTCATTTTCCTATGTGTCCATCAATGTGAACTTATTTACTTATCACATACTTGATAAAATTGCTATGAAATCCTCCAGGCATGATATCACATCACTATTTAGCCTCTGCTAGTCACTGGATCCTCAAGAAGTTGAGTCTCAACTAGGTGTTCTCAAGCCTTGTCCTGTTTTGCCTTGTCTGCCTCTCTCTAAGATTTCCTTCAACTCTCCCACATCCTAATTTTTCATTAAAGTGTATTTTAAATAAATTAAAACTCACCATATAGATGCAAACAAATGGTATCAGATCATATTAATGACAATGTAAACAATCAACATGACTATTAAACCAAAGAAAGAAATATCTATAGAACCACTAATAAAGGACACAAAATTACTTATTGGTTATACAATATCACAATACTTACGAAGTTGGAGAGTAGAGAGGGTATCTAAACATAGAAAATTAAATAAATAAAATGTAACTTTTATTGCTTGATGTAGTAATGAAATACAACAACTTATAACAATAAACAATTGTTAACCTTTACAAATGGAGAATTCATTCCAATTTATATATCTAAAATATGAATTTTCATATTCTTCCCATGCGATCTTTCACTTTCTTATAACTTTTGACCTTCCATATCCTAAACTTGAGTTAATACAACTAGAGGGAGCTTGGAATGAGGTAGACAAGGCATGACAAGCCAAGGTAAAGAGAACATCTGATGCAGATTTGACTTCTTGAGGAGATAGTGGCTTGTACATGCATAATGGTGATATGAGATCATATCTAGATGATGTCATAACAGGTTTAACAAGTATCCGGAAAGGAAACAAGGTCATAATGATGAATACACAGGTGTATGAGTGGAATTGGTGAGACTAGCTCAGTTAAGTAGGTCAAACCCCTAGGCCTAGTCAACAAATGGACTTGGAATGGTGGAGTGAAGGCATAAGAGGCTGGTGGCAAAAAAATGGTAGAGGCATGAGAAACATGACTAGAGCATGGTTTAAGGTAGGTACATGATGAAACCATGGCAGGTACATGAGATTTATGAGTGTAAGATTCTATGGAGCAATTTGGCAATGAAGACAAGGCTAGTGGAGATATGAAGATGATGACCAAAGGTTAGTAGCAAGCTAACCAAGTATGGCAGTATCATGACGTTATAGTAGGTGATGTGTGTAAGGCTTCACAAGTGTCATAAATCAACACTTAGAGCATATTTAGGGTCATTTGATATGCATGTCCTTTAGGTATAAACTAGAGTTTAACATGCTGCCCAAATGAGATGGGTTGGAAGTTCTAGGGTGAACCATGAAAAATTAGCCATTTGAGATCATGGAGGAGGTAGTCATGAAGGTGTGGACCAAATTTGAGGACCAGAGGATGAGTTTTGTGCAAGATATTGAAGTTTTGCCAAAACCGGGCTAAGCAAGGTATGCTAAAATAGTGCCTTGAATTCTTAATAGTTGATCTAAATTGAAAATAATTATTTAGATAAATCATAACAATTTTTTTTTGAAGATCATAGAGAGACAAATATTTTTCAAAAAGTTTAAAGTCAAAAGGATGAAGGACAAGAAAGTTCTATCCATTTTTTTGGCACTGTCTAAAACCCTCCTAAACCCCAGTTGAAAGTGGTATGGAGAAAATTTCTTGGTTATGCCTCCAAATGTAATTTTGTTTTTCCTAGAAAATGATTTGAGTGTGTAGATAATTCATCTTAGAGTCATCTTTCATGGTAGTTTGAGCTTATGAAACCCGGTGAACCCCACAAGAAAACAAGTATTTTGTAGAGATTTCAGTATATAGAGCTCAAATGCATGGAGTCAACCCAACGAAAAATTGAAGTGAAGGATATTCTGGGATGTGCTCTCAATGGCCCAATAATAAATATAGGGTGGTTATGTGATTTTGTATAATTGATGATACAAGAGTTTTTTAGTCCTACCGCTAAGAGAATGCTATGACATGCCAAAACTAGTCATGAGAGTATGAGTGTTTCATGATGAAATTGAAATAACTTGTATTCAACATGCCTTATGACTTTGTAGATAATTTGAATTAATGATTCCAATACAATCTGTTGAAACATATTATATGATTAGTTGACATGAAAGTGGTGTTCATAAAAATCTTCCTAAGTGAAATCGGTCAAAACTGACATTTCAGGTCAGCAAGAAATCTTGTAGTTTTGAGCACTACAAACTTGACATTTTTTTCATACAAGGAATGTAGGATAGAATAAGTGTTTGTGAAGAGTAGAATGTTCACTTGAAGTATTGATGCATTGAAGATATCACCATGAAAGTGAAGTTTCTTGGTGTTTCTAGAAGCTCAGTGCAAGTTCAAGTATGCAGTGATTATGCCTTTTAGATAAAAGCCTCAAGTAACACCAGTTTGATACAGTCAAGAGAAACATAAAATGGTGTCATGAAATGCATGTTGATGAACTCTTTTGGAGTATCAAATGAAGTAATAAGATGTGAATATGTTAAGTTTGTCAAGAAATAGAAAATTCCAAAAATGTTGCTATTAGAGTCTTGAATAAGTGATCAAGTTTCATGATCAAGCTCATTTTGTAGAGGCAAAAATTTTGAGTTTAAAGGTATGGTTCTGTTGCATGTCCAAATCAACATGATATTTCTTGAATGAGAATGATGAAGCTACTGCTTGGAATTAAAGGAAATAATATATACCACTCACCACCTTCTGTGAAGCCTTGAATGAGAGTTTAAAGGACCTGTTCCTTGAGTTTGATGAAGATTTCATGAGCACCTCCATGAATGTGAGTGAAGCTCTAATGAAACATGAATAAAAATGACGAGTATAGAAGGAGTCAAAGAATTTACAAAGACAAATAAGGAGTTTTGTAGCATACATGCATGCTTCAGACACAGTTACAAGTCCTAGAAGATCTAGAATGGCAAAAGTTCATAACTTGCTAAAAAGAAGATGACAAAATAAATGGTAGTTACATCATAAGATGTCAGATTGTAAGTCAGGTTATATAGAGGAAGGAAAATGGCTAGATAGGTCAGTGGAAGTGAGTTTAGGAAGGTTATTTTGTGCATTTATAAAAAACATGAATTATCTTGAAAACCTTAGTGTAAGATATGAGTTTGTAGCTGACACTTGTAAAAATTAGGTATAATCATTCTTTAGGTGAGATGAAATTTTTTTATGAAAGTTATTTTGTCTTCCTTATACGATGTTGAAGAGTGTGAAAAAAAATAAGAGTCTTTATGTGATGAAGTGTAACAAGGATGTGAAGTCAACCTTGAAGTGATAGGTAAACACACCTTTATGTATGAAGAACCATATTTGATTGATGACCATGTTTTTAAAGGTGAAAAAGCTTAGGTAAATCCTGATGAATATAGTGTGCATGTAATGTTTCTTCATGACTAAATCTTTTTGCAGCAGATTATGAATCCATGAAAGTGTGAGTGGTTGAGAGGGTGATTCAAGGATTGAGACTCATGAAAAGTAATGAGTGTGAGGGGAGAAAGCATTGAGTCATGAAAAGACTTTAGTAGATGAATAGGATGATGAAAGAGAGGAATGAATCATGAGAATGATGGGTAAAAAAGAAGAATGAGTTGAAGAAGTGATCACAATTTGTTGTGAGAGACAACATCAAGAAAAGTTATCAAAACAATTAAAGAAGTATTCAAAGTGGATGCTTAGATAGATAGGGAGTTGAAGCTTCCTTGTAAAGTGGAATCTTACAAAAGATCAAGTTAGAAGCTTGATTAAAGTTTTGGGAGTTTGTAGCTTCCAAGAAAGTAGAGGCTTACAGAAGGTCAAGTGGTAGCTTGACTAAATTATGGAGTTGTATGTTCCATGTTGAGTGGATGCTCAACAGTGAAATTAATTGTAACATTTATAGGACATTTTTGTCCAACCTAGTTTTATTGGTTTCAATGGGTTTTTATCCCTTGAAGGGTTTCCCACATTAAATCCTATATCTCTGGTGTGTTTTCTCTTGTTGATTGCTTGTGAATGATGTTGTCAGTTTCATACATAACAAATTTAAGTAAATTTAATTTGTCTTTCAAAAATTTGAATAAGCACTGATTCACCCCCCTCTCAATGCCTAGAATTTCCAACAATTGGTATCAAGATCCTTGGTCCTCTTACAAAAATTTTAACAACTTAGAGGAGATCCTGGAGGCAAAAGTGTGGGTAACCTAGCTGAAGCAGTTATAGAAAGGAAGTATGATATTGCTCAGTCTCTGATTGATGGATTGAAGAAGGAAATAAAGATTATGGAAGCTAATCATGGCCAACCCCTCATAGAGATGGAATCTATAGTTTAAAGTGTGGTAAAATATCTTAAGGAATAAGAATATGCTTACCTTAGACATGAAGAATATTTAAGAACCTTGAAAATGAAATATAAGAATCCACAATAACATCAGTAAATATGTATGTGGAAAGATAGAGAAGACCTACTGAAGTTCTTGATGAAATTATAGACAGTTAAAGATAAGCAGTGATAAAGACAGGTCTAGGATTTAAAGGAGAAGCCTATGGAGAAGTTTGATACTGACAAGGCTGGTCCAAGACTCATAAAAACATGCATGAAGAAGACCAATGAGACAAACATGAAAGAAGGCCTAAATCAGTTAGGCAACCAAATGCATCAAGGTATGAAATGAATTTTAATGGTTACTATTTTTCTTGTCATAATTTTGGAGATGAGCTAAGGAATGTAGAAAACATGTCATGGATGAACATCCATGGACAAATTTCAGAGATGAATACTCAAGAAACATAGTATGCTTCAATTTGTCAAGAGAAGGGTCATACTGCCAAGTATTGTCTCTATGAATCATATAGTCAAAATTGGAGAAATGAAGGTCTTAGAGGAAATAATTATGTGGTGTGATTCAATTGTCATTTAAAAAGACATTTTTCAAAATGTTTTCATGAAGGCTCCAATAAATATTACAACAATCTTGATGAATTCAAATAGGTAAGGAATAAAAATGTATTCAGGATGAAGGAAAAATGCTTAAGAACGAGACCAACTTAGCTATGTTTGAAAAATATACTGGAAATAAGAATGTGAAGTACAATATACAAGGTCAAGGAAGTCAATTCTAGAGTTGAGGAAGCAAAGAATAATTATAAATGATAGCATGAGGACCAAATGATGAATGAGCTTACAAATGGCAATTCCAAGACTATCATAGGAGATGTATACTCTCAAGAAAACCATCAAAAGGCTTTAAAATTTTTCTAATAAATATCACCCCTAGCCATGATAGAAAAAATACATGAGACGTGTCATGTATGCTTGTTAGGCATCAACAATTAGAATAAGATTCATATAGGACCTGATGTTATGACCATCCTAGAAGTGGTTCCCCCTAAGATTTACAAGATCTCAAGGGACAGAAGAGTCTTCATTCATGTTATCATATTTCTATTGATAGACCTATATTATCATTGCTATAAGATGATTCAACATATTCTATGGTGCCAATGCTAGAAAAAACATCTAGAAGGACACATGATCACTTGAAGAAAGATGTAGACACAAAATCACGCACTTTGGGTAATCTATCTAGTCCTGATTACGTATACTACCTATTCATATGATTCCTAAGTAAGAAAAGTATTAATTAACCCATGTATTCTTTCCATATTTTCTTCCTTTTTGATTGCCACATGTTGGTCTTACACACCATCTATAGCTCAGTATTTATTTTCATACTTCAACATTTCTCATCTTGGACATTAGTGCCCAGCCAGGACGTCACCAACACAAGGTTCCTTCATCCCCTCTAGGCGCCCCTTGATCCTCTTTGTAATTTGTTCACATATTTTGGGCTATTTTATAGCCATTTGATCATATTATATTTTTGGTAGTCAACCTTTTTGGGGTTAATTATGAAATTCAAGCAAGGGGAATCATATAAATATAAAGTTATGTGATCATAATAAAGGACAAAACACTAAACATTAGCTATCACCACCTAAGGTTGCATCTAAAGGAATTATTAAGAGCATTCAAGCACCCATCAAGAATCTACACACAAGGGAAAGGGAATAATTATTTTGCATTCACTTCATAGCAGGGATAATTTTAGTGGCGAATATTCGTAATATGGTGAATATTCCATTTTTGAAAAATTTGAAAAGGTGAATTTTCTGGCATGGGTCAGTGACCTGTTCGCCTAAAAATTACAGTTTAATTTTTTTTAGGGGTCAGCTTTGCCTACCCTTGAAACTATCCCCTATATAATCCTAGATTATTCACCAGGTAGAACACTACTAGCTCACTCATACCACCTGGGGGCATATGTATTATCAAGTACAGTAAACATGTGACGACAGAGGGTGGAGTTTTACAGATGCGCGACAGGAGGGCGGAGGCTCTCAGACGCGTGACAAGAAAGTTCCACTGATGCGCGACAAGAGAGACACGTGTGACAAGGAGAGTTTTTTGACGCGTGACAAGGATGCGCACGACAGGAGGGCAGATGACGCACGATAGAGAGTTTGTTGACGCGTGACACAGGAGAGTTTGTTGTCGACAAGAGGGTGGAGGTGCAGGAGATAGAGATTTGTTGTTGACGTGATCAAACAAGGAGATTTTGTACACGTTAGTGAGACGCTCTACAGGAGATTGAGTGCGACAACAAACTTGTTGATGCGTGACATGGAGATTTTGTTGTCGTGCGACCAAAGGGTAGAGGCTGCAGACGCGAGGGTGCTGATAGAAGATTTTTTTTCACATGTCAATAAGGTTTTTGTCACATGCAACAAACCTCGTTGACACGCATCAACAACCTTATTGACGTGTGAAATCAAATCTCCTGTCGTGCGTCTGCAACCTTCTGTCACACCACTTAAAAATTAGGCAAAAATTTTGCTGTCGGACCCCCAAAAAATTTGCCTTCCCGTGAAACTGGTTCCGAGGATATTCGCCAGGTATTTTCCACCTCTGATTTCCAAGAGGTCTCTTAAAATGAACCTTGATTCATAGGAGGGGAATTTCATTCTTTCATGCACATATCTACTTACATTGCTTACATATAGCTACTTTTTCACTACCAAGTGCAACACACATAAGAGCCACCTAGGGCATAATCGCTTCACACGCACACATATAACTACATTAGGTCTGAAATGTAGTGCAACACTCAGTCATAATATCACTTGTTTGACAAATGAGGACAATCTGAATGCTCATTTGCATTACTTTATTTTGGTATTTTATGCATTTTTGAAGGTATTGCAAGTTAATTTTTTTTATTGCAGGTTACCAGTGACATCCAAGGACTTGGTGCAACATACTAATGACAAGAAGTGAAGGAAGGAGAACATCTTGTGACCCAAAAAAACTAGTTTTATGAGGTCCTAAGAATTCACAGGAACCCAAAACATGTCTATAGTGTCTGTCACTCTCCATAGATGCCCTAGTCTAGCCTATTCTAACATCTCTACATTTTTCTGAGGCTCGGTGTGATAGTTTTACCTCTCTGTTCATTAGTTCATCACTTCAACATAGTCCAATATTAATTATAAAACAGCTAAGTCTTTCTCCCTTCTCATTTGCACTTAGGGTTTTAATTTTAATTATTTTTTGATTGGGTCTATTATGCACTTCATTGCTTATTCATTTACTGCTACATTATATTAGATTTAGGCATCTATAAATCCTATATTTTCTTAATAATTTGGTGAGCCCAATGTTCCAAACCCTTCCTTTTGAGTATGGCTTCACCTTATCACATCATGGATCAATTCTTCTTTTTATCCAACTATGGTCTCAGACATGGTTACTACTACAACTGATTTTATGTAAATTTGTACTCAAAATCCTCCTCACTTTATTATGCCTATGCTTGATCCTACTATCAATATAGTAACTAGCCACCACACTCATCCTCTAAAAACTCTGCCCAATTTTATTTTAACACCTATTACTTCTACGACTCCTCTCGATACCTCTAAGGGCCATGATATCATTGAAAAACTTAAGAATACACTAGAAAAAATATATCTCTATTAATTATTATGAAATGCACCTAAATATTGTCATATATTAGAGGTATCCCTTTACTTTATTCACATTGAGAGTGATAATTCAATGGTACCATTCACATACCTCACTCAGTCTCTGTTATCATCTAATTTTGAAATGGAAAAATTATTAAAAGTTTCATTTTTTAAAAAAAATTGAATCATCTTTCATCTCTCAAGAGTTTCCTCATTTTTTACATCTTGACATCCTGAGAAAATCCCTTTTTCATTTTGTCCCATTCCGATGAACAGTTCATTTTTTATGCTCAGTTCAAGTTCATGATTAATTAATTAATAATTTAATTAATTTTCTCCTATTTTCAAAACAAAAATGAATTAATTTAATTCGGGGAAATTAATTAATTATTTAAAATATTAATTAATATTTTAAAAAGGGGGAAAAGCTTCCTGGATTTTGTCGTGAATGCCAAATTGGCTCTCAGCTTCCTTTTTCCCTCTTTTCTGACAAAGATATCATTTCCCCCCACTTGTGGGAAATTAACTTGTTATTTTCCAACACAAATAGATATCATACATAAAAATATCTCCCATTTTCCCATGTAGAGAAATGGAGGGGAATTTATATCTTACTTTACCATTGTCATGGGAAAACGGTTAAATTATTCCCCTATTCCTCTCGCAATTAATGCTGACTACCTGAAGAAATTAGAGATTGATTATTAATGGGGAGAAGGAAGAAGCGATTACATATATAGAAAGCTTCTTGGATATTTATAACCTCTCCCGAAAAACTCTATGGACAAAATATGTGCAAGCTAGATAATATCTGATGCTATTGAAGAAGATTTAAAGCATCCTTTATTTCTAGCACTGTTCATGAAACTTTCATCTGCAACTGCATGTGAGATGAAATGTTGACAGGGAAGAATATTTGAAGATTTTTATTTCCAAATCTATATTATTTCCCTGTGAAGAAAAATTTTTCGAGAAGAAATTTTCCAATATTCTAAATTTTAAATACTTTTCAAAGAAAAAGAGGAAAGAGGCAACATCTATCAAAGAATGTCCACGCAAGGTGAAGGACCACATACCAGTTAAGTTTACATTGATCACGCAGTGGGCCATCGTAGAGGGGAGAAAGGACACAAGCATTGGCCACGAAGGTAAAATTCATCCAAGATGAATTATTTCCATCATGTAAAACTTAGGGGAAACTGAGTCCTTGTATGACCAAAAATAATGATATCACGCAAGATGTAGGCAAAGATAGCCATACACATCATTCAGAAGGAAGCCAAAGGACACATCACGATTATGTAGCCCCACATGGATATCAATGTCACATGCAATAGGTGAAGAATATTCAGGCCACACATAACTGTCAGAATAGTCTAGGACAGCCAGAGGTAAAGAGAGGACATTCCATGCATAGGCAGTCAAAACAACCGATGAAGGATAAGTCCACATAGGGGAGACATAGCACATCGAAGTCAAATATCCATCACGTAGATGTCTACATGATTTCCTTGAGAATGCTAACATAAAAAAATAGTCAACACAAGAGTTTTGGGATGAATAACCCCTCAGGTGGACTAAGATGGTCAACAACAATTGGCTAGTGACCAAGAGGACTCGTGTTGACCAGTTTCCTAAGGAATTGTACTGCATTGAATTTGTGGAGGAAATTAGTGATATGATCACTCTTTCTGAGCCTGAGTTTTTGGTCTCCCCCTCTACCAATATTTTTCACCCATGGATGTATTAGTTCATATGTATCATCCTTGCAAAGAGATAATTTTTAGATTGGGCCACCATCATCAAGTGATACTCTTCACAAGCATTTGATTGAGGTGAAGATGATTGGGCATTTCTACATAGCATCGTACCTAATCTATGTGGTGTCCAGAAGGAATCTATTTTTCAGGGTTAGAAACGAAAGGCATCATGGGTCCTTCAAATAATGTTTTCCACTATTATCTGTAATTGAGTTTAAAGAATAACTCCCATCACTTCAGGAGAGTTAATGATGCTTTCATCTTCTACGTGATAAGAAAATTGAATAGAAATATGGAAGAAAGATTCTCCAAGGATGCCACAGAGGTCATTTCTCAGTGGGGAACATTGTTCATTCAGTTCTCCATCCTTTTCCTACATTCACGTGAGTGGATTTGTAGGCACTTCCATGGAAGCTTCCTAAGTACGTTAGTGATAAGTGGGCGTTAATGGAGCTTGTATGGAAAATTTTACAAGTTTCATTGTCTTCTCAGTGAAAAACCATGTTCAAGCATCCACTTCCCAATCCAAATTGGGGAATACCAATGCCTGAATCTCTTCAGTGCCCAACTCATGGAGAAGGAGTTTTCTCTCATTACCATACATCCATTTGTGAAAGAGGATATCCCAATTTGACATCAATAGAATTCATGTCAAAAGGCTCTCAAAGATTGAAGTACAAACACCATCCCACTATATGAAGACTTTTGGTCTTCCTTCTCAGATGAACATTGAAGTAAGAAGGTGATAATTCTCCCACTTAACCCTTACTCAAATCAAGGCCTTCTGCATCATAGATCCTCCAGATTCATTAGTAGATGATGGTGACAATTTTATTAATCCTGCGGTCATATGATGTTGTTTCCTTCACTTGATTACCTTGAGTTGATTGGACCAATAGAGATGAATTCTCTCTTGATGGAAAGAATCAGTCAATTCTAGAAAGGAGCATATCCTGGTACAAACAAGAACTTATAAAGTTACCATCCATCCAAGTTCATACCCCAAGACCACAAAAATTTCCAGGAACAGTGATAGGAGGTACTCCATGTTGAATAAAATCTCTTCTCAGTCGAACCTAATGTTGTACCAGGTAAACCATACACATCAAGCAAGGAGAGAATGGTTTCCCAAATCCACTTCTCCAAAGAAGACATCGTGAGGAGAAACATCCAAGGGTCATGACCCTATTGAAGGAAGAGAACGTGTCTCGAGGTTTTCCACTTCGAGTATAGGATTATCTACTCATGTTACTGATAGTTCAAGTTAAGGTCATCATAAAACACTACTTAGCATCATGTCATGCATAGAGTCTACTCAAGTGCAAATGGTCCAAATATCAAACACTCTATAAACCCCTAATTGTAGCAAAGGTGTTCATCAGCAGGTTTCCTCTGTGGTTCAAGAGGTCGATGTCAAAGCCATATTTCCCCAAGGATGGAGATGTTGTAAGGGTCAAAGATACTCTAGTAAAATCCTAATCCTTGTCAAGAATGTTTTAAAAAATATATCTTCAGACTCGAGGACTTCTATAGGTAGAATATGGTCAAGTAGTGATTTAACAAAAATGAAGGACCTAAGTGACCTAAATGGGGGGTATTAGGGTATTAATGCTAGTTTAACTTAGGAGGACTAAAATGTTTGTGGTAAATGAACCAAAATAACAACAGAGTAACTATAAATAAATGCAAGTTGATGATTATTCTAAGTGAAATGAAACCCTAAATATGTGAAGAGAAGGGAAGAGAAGTTTCTTAGCTGATTTATAGAGTAGTCATCGTAAGTTGTCACAGGTCTGGAATAGAAAATCATGAAAGTGGAGGACGAACACTCAGAGACCTATGGGAAGGTGACATATCTGGTAAGGTATCTAAGATGATTGGAGTGCACATGAGAGTGTACTGGGGCAACCTTGGGGTGCCCTAGTCTACAGATATGGGTGCTATGATCACTGTAAATGCTCAAAACCTGAATCTGGTATGGTTGTAAGTTGTCTTCAAATGCTTCTTGTCTATTGCATGCTGGATCTACTAGATGAAATGGAAAATGACCTTGCAATGTACAAAGATAAGTATCAAACCCTAGAAAAATAAAAGATGCAAATGAATGGGTCAGACTGACCTCAGCTGCACAAAACTAGTGGTCTTATCACTGAGCGTTGTACTACATTTTCAAACCCGGATGTATGTGTGTTCTGTGTGTGTGTGTGCATGTGCGCATGCCCTAGCGTGCTCTGCCCTAGGTGCTCAGTCGCACTTTGTGAAGTAGCAAGCAATAATAACTATAGAAAATGTAAATAACATGTGTACATGGAATAGAATGGAATCCCTCCCCCTGTGCAGTGTGTGTGATACAGATATCCTAGCCTTGATGCATGGCACTATGTGGATGTAAGTGATACAATGAATACAAATCTAGATGGAGTGATAGTAGTATGTGATGCTATGACCTTAGACCCTTATTATGGTCTTATAACTTTATATTTATAGGGCTCTCAAGACTAATTTCGTAATTAATCCTAATGAGGCCCACTGGGAAAAATATACAGACCAAAAATGGCTAGAAAGGCCCTAAAAAGAAGTGGGAAAGGATGTGCATAGACCAAGTGCCCAAAGTGGGACCAGGACATCCCACAGTGCCCCAGTATAGGCTAGGGCACACTAATTTTGGGCTAGAATGACGGGGTAATTATGAAATGGGAAGATAAGTGCAATAAAATATGTGAGAATGATGACATAAAATATAATGTAAAGATGGACAAAAGGTTGGATTAATTAGTACTTTATCCACTTGAGAACCTTCTAATTAAACAGGTTGTAAGAACATTCAACGTAACAAACCAATGTATAGAATTGAATTTTATCGTTAAGAACAAATAATCACACATGTGGCTTAATAGACAACAAAAAGCACATGGGTGCATGCAAGTAGATCTGAATGTGTTCAGACAGTGCACAAAGGAGTTTGAGGAACACATATCCAATAGTAATTTGATGGATTCCTTCGTCCCACACAAGATTGATTTTTTATCCGATATTTCAACACAATAGACTCAAAGAAGATGTCAAAATATTTTATTCAATAGTCCAAAACGACACGATGTGGATGTAAAATTTATTGCCCTACCATTTTGTAGGAAAATGAGGGATATTGAAACATTCCTCGACAAATTTGATCTTTCTATATCACTATATTGAAAAATAATATTTCCTTCAATACAATTCCATTTTCAGGGTGAGGAAAAGTATGATAGCCCCTCACAAAACTATTATGCATTCCTCATGGAAAGGATCTAGCGCCGCTTTGATAATAAATCTATAATTTGGTTAGAGTATATACAACAACATATTCAAATCAACATAGAGAAAGAAAAAATAAAATAATAATAATAATATATTTAGGATTAATTAAGAGAACAATACCGATGCTATTATTTAACCATAATAATAGGAAAGCAACTTCCTATAAAATAGGAAGTGATACAAAAAAAAACTTGTTAAAGGTTTTATGGGTGAAACAAAACTCTATGAATAATATATTTTTAAAATAACATATTATAACAACATAAGAGTAATAATTACCCTAGTAATTATTAATTACAAATAGATATGAGACAACTAATTTCCTAACAAAGCACCCATATAATCAAGTAATGCATTCTCAGTAGTAAAAGATATCAAGGTTATCCCAAAAAATAGATGCATCATTACTAATGAGCTCTGGATGTAACAAGGGAAGTTACATAATATGATAGGTGGTATAAGTATCCAAAGGGTGTGTAAAAGGAGGTTAGTACCCTAGCCCAAACTTGTGTGTCCATACATGAAGGTCCCAAAGATATGCAATTTATGCTCTTGTTGATCAGAGAAGCCAAAATGACAGAAATATTCATACCCTAACTTGTATCTAGATAATTCTTGACTAGTATCAAAGGGAGCAAGTAGGTTAGTGGTATGTTCAATATAATTACAATATTAAAAAGGGGAAGGATCAATCGACACATCATAAGTAGTGCCCTAATAATGAGATCTAATTCGTGCATGTAGTGTAAAAGGGACTATGTGCATAACATAGATCCAAGGTCTCCCAAGGAGAATATTAAATTTAAGGTCATTTAGCATGACATGAAACATGATATTAATTATACAAGGGCTGATATTGACCGGTAATTGAATAATGCCTAAGACATGCTTGGGAATATTGTCAAAACCACTGATAGAGATAGAGGAATGCGCGAGAAATGATTTCATCACTCCTAGGTGTCGAATAAAAGTGATGTAACAAATGTTAATGCTAGATCCACTATTGAATAAGGCACATTTGATGCATACTTTTTTATAAAAACTTAGATATACAAGGGAGGGTCATGTCCTAAAAATTCTAGTGATTATAGAGCATCAGTTGTGAAAGTAATTTGATCCTCATTAAGGGATATAGTGGAAGTGAACTTATGATATAAATACTCAGGTGATGTATGGAGAGGAATGTAATGGGTAGCCAAGTACTTCTTAAGGTTATTGAGTCAATCCAGATGATTTTGTAGATAAGTGTGAATGGATATGTTCATGATGAAGTGATTCTTAGGTAACTAAAAAATCTAAAAGAATAAGAAATAACCGAATAAAGGATTCAACAGTAGGAAAGATGTAGAAATAAAGAAGAAAAGAATTGGTAAGAGAGATATTCATGGTGGCAAAATATAAATTGAAACCCTAGAAGGTACCATGAGGAAGGGCTGGGTTCACCAAAATAATTAACTAAAATTGGACTAACTATGTAGTGCTAAGGTAGTTAATCTAAGCTATGATAAGTTGTACTAAAGTAAGTAAATGTAGTAAAGAAATATTTTAATGATCTAAGAAAAAATATAAAATGAAATACTAAATCCTAATGTGCAATAGGGAAAGAGGAAAGCACTGAAATTGTAGAAGAGGGACAAAAGCCTCACAATTTTATTAATATTCAATCAAATCAATTATAGAAGGAATGAATGATATATTTATATATATTACACATTCATGCTTAAACAAATATGGGTGTTACACAGGTGTAACCAGAAACCATGTACGAAATAATGTCGAGAAATAAATTGTTAAAACTATACAACAATAAACTCATATAAGAATAAAATGGTTATTAAAACATAACCATATAACAATAAATTCAAACAACCTATTTACCTAAGTAATAATGCATAGTTACAAGGTAAACTATTTTACCCTAACATTCCCCCCCTTAATTTTGCATTATCTCAAGAGATGAGGAGAGGAAATCTCTGAACAACTTGAACTTGTCACGTATGCAAGTGACTTTCTGAAGATATCTACTTGTTGTTCATCTGTTGGAAAAAATTGAAGTTGTATGTTGTGTTTCAAGACATGCTCGCGTATGAAATGAACTTGTACTTTCAATGTGATTTATTCTCTCATGAAATACTGGATTGTGAACAAGTTTGAGAAACCTTTATTGTCAACATACAAGGTGGTCGATTTGTCCTGTGGTATTCCAAGTCCTTCAAGTATGTGACGTAGCCATATCACTTTACAGACAGCTTCACCTACAACAAATGATATTCAACTTCTGTAGAAGAGTGAGAAACAAAGTGTTGTTTCTTACTTCCCCATGATATTGGTTTGGATCCCAAAAAGAATACAAATTCAAAAGTTGATTTCTTGTCATCAATGTTACTTGCATGATCTGAATCTAAATATCCAGTCAAGAAGAAGTTTATCATTCTTCTTATATTATAGACCGAGATCCATTGTTCCCTTGAGATATATCAAGATCTACCTTGTTGCCTTCCAATGAAAAATCTTGGGTTCCTGCATGAACCTAGATAGATATCTCACTACAAAGCTGATATTTGGTCTAGTGTAGGTCAGGTAAATGAGACTCATAATCAACAGCTGATAGAGAGTTGCATTTACAACAGGAGATGGATCTGAATGAGATAACTGCAGTCTCATTTTCATAGGTGTAGCAATAGGTGTGTAATCCATCATCCTAAATTTCTTGAGTGTTTTCTTGGTATAATTCAACTGAGAAACAAATATGTGATTCTCTTTCTCTCATACTTCTAATCCAAGACAATAGTGCATCAACCTGAGATCTGTCATGTCGAACGATCGGTTAAGATCTTTCTTCATTTAATCGATCATCTTCATTGAACTTCCAATGATGACTAGATCATCGACATAGACAAAACAATCACAATCTCCCCCCTTGATTTTTGAGGTAGAGATTGGGATCATATGGATTTTTGACAAATCCATGTTGTATGAGATGCTCATCAATTTTGATGTACCAAGCCTGGGGTGCCTGTTTAAGGCCATATAGAGATTTCCTGAGTCTGCATACCTTTGTTTCTTAACTAGGTACAACATATCCCTAGGTTGAGTCATGTAGACTTCTTATTGTAGATATCCATTTAGAAAGGCACTTTTTCACGTCCATCTAATGGACTTTCCAACCAAACTATGCAAGCTAGAGAAAATATCATCCTGATCATTTTGATCTTAGTTATGGGAGAAAATGTCTCCTCATAGTCAATGCCTTCCTTTTTGTGCATACCCCTTTGCTACTAGTCTTGTTTTATACTTTTCTATGGTCCCATCTGATTTTTACTTTGTTTTGAATATCCATCTGTAACCAATGGGTTTCTTCCCTGGTGGAATATTGACAAGTTGCCAAGTGTTGTTTTTCATCATTGAATTGATACTCAGCATCCATGGCATCTTTCAATATTTTGACTGTAGGGATTCCTGGACTGTAGAGGGCTCATCAGATTTAATAAATCTTACTCATCAAAGAAAAGTTTACTTCTTCTCATGCTTTACTGAGATTTTGTTGTCTAGTGGTGGATGTATCCAGTGGAGCATCCAATTTTACATCTCGTATCATGTTAGTATATCACTTGGGCATATGTTGAACTTCTTTCGTGGGTCGTGGTTCTATATGATCATCACCATCATCCCCATCATCACTGTCATCATCTATGGGAACATCAGCTTTTGTTTTTACAATAGGTGAAAATTCTACATTAGGTGAGTCTGGAGGAGGAGTCTTTGCTTCCTTCTTCTCAAAGAACTCAACATCTCTGTTGGTGTAGAATTTCCTGGTCTTTGGATCCATCAATTTGTACCAAAGATTTTCTTCACTGTAGACAATGAAGATGAGTTTCTGTGACTTAATATCTAACTTATTTCTGTTCTACTTGGGTATGTGCATGCTTTATTTGCACCCGAATACTCTGAGGTGTGTCAACAGATGGTTTTCTCTTTGACCATGCTTCATGTGGTGTTACTCCATCAAGAGCAACTATGGGAACTCTGTTCAAAAAATAAACTATTATCTTTGTTGCTTCTTCCCAAAATGTCCTCGTTAGTCCAGAATCATCGATCATGCAACACACCATTTCCATGATAGTACAATTTATTCTCTCAACAACACCATTTTGCTATGGTGTGTGTGGAGGAGGCATTTTTCGATGAATCCCGTGAGCTTGTAGGTAGGCTTTGAACTCGTTACTGGTGAATTCCCCCCCTCGATATGAGTGGAGATATTTGATATGCCAAACAATCTCATTCTCTACAGCCACTTTTAACTTCTTGAAGGTTTTAAAAGCTTCACTTTTCTTACGAAAACAATATATCCACATTTTTCTTGAATAATTATCAACACAAAGCATGAAGTATTGAAATATAGAATGACTTCAGTTGCATCACACCGTAAAGATTGGCATGAACCAGATCAAGCTTACCATGAGCTCGATACGTACTTTTCTAGAATGAAGCTATGTATTGTTTTCTTACTAGGCAGTGAGGACACTTATATGTATCCTTCTGGAGAGATGGAAATCCTTTACCATGTTATACCAATGAAGTTTTCGAGATACTTGAAACTTGATGTGACCAAGTCTCCGATGCCACAACTATGCAGAGGTAGAATTCTTAGCCACAAGTGCTTGATCATCTCTATGGAAAAAATCAAGATGGAACATACGTCCCACATTAGAGGATTTTGCAACAATTTTCGAGCCTCGTGATTTGTCTCAAATTAAACACATTTTCTTGTTGGAATGACTATCAAAGTCAATCTTCAAGATTGTGATCTAGAAGATGACTAACTGATAGTATATTTTTTATTAACCCAGGGACATATAATACATCTGATAGTCTATAATTTCGTGAACTAAGAGGTAAAGAAATGTTCCCAATCCCCTATACTATGTATGAAGAATCATCACCTAACGAAACATGGTTTTTCAAAGGCGCATCCCTCATTGTGGTAAACCAATCTCTGTGGCCGGTCATGTGTTGAGTGGCTCCCAAATCAACATACTAGACATCACTAGATGATGTGGAAGGTTCACTTGATCGAGAAATGTACAAGAAGTCTTCATTATCCGAATGTTCTTCTTACTCAACTATATTTCCTTGCTGATGGGGTTTTCTTCACCAGTTCCCCTTCTTCTTCCCTTGATTGTAGTTAGAATGTCCCTTATGAGATTGTTGATTTTGAGGTCTAGAATGACTTGATGAACCTTTCTTATAGGTATTGAACCAACAATATTTTATATCATGTCCTCTTTTGTAGATAGGACATTTATTCTTATTCTTATTCTATTTTTCCCCATGTTGATGTTGTGTTTGGGACTTTTGAGAGGAATTAGATTTTCCTTTTCCTTTTCCTTTCCATTTTTGATGAGAATAAAGTGTCTTCTCCTCTTCATCATCTTTGGTGTACATAGATTCCTCTTATTGCAGTAGATTGACTAGCTTGTTAAAGCTAATTGTCTGATCCGACATGTTTAGTGTTGTCACAAAAATTCAATATGAAGGAGGGAGTTCTCTCAGAACAATGGGAACAAGAGCTGTATTAGTGACCTCCTTTCACAGGGATAGAAGTGAAGACCTCAATTCTATAAATCTTCTAAAAAATGATTCAATTTTATCATTTTGTTTGAATTTCAGGGTGTGTAACTGACTTTACAAATTTATAATTGTATTCTTGATCTTGGCTTCGTATACTGTGCTCAATTTATCCCATGCTTCTTTGGCTATTTTGGCATCTCGAATGTGAGGTTGCACATTATCAGACAATACAAACAAGATAATCATCCATGCCTTCTGATTGGATCTATAAAATTGTCGCTATTGGGTTGTATCAGCTGTTGATCTGGTTACAGAACCATCCACAACATTCAAAATCTCTTCAAACTCAAGTTGTGTTTTGGTCTTTATCTTAGATGCAACATAGTTATCTCCTCTTAAAAGTTGAGAATATAGAAGAAAGAATTTGGGGGCATTGGTGCCCATTTTACAGAATCAACTGAAAAAGGGTAAGGATCTTATCACTCCAGGTATACGGTCTCCCAATCTATATACCGTCAGTCTGATATAACAAACCTTTCTATATACGCACCCTTCCGATATACCCGTTGGTACGCAGAAGAAGCTCGACCTTTCGATATACTAGACAATACATGAAAGAGGTTTTAATGTATGAAATAATTTGATATGTGCTACCAAGACAATAATGAAAAGGGTCACTACGATTATTGACACCGACTCAAAGAAATATCCTCATACACATGCTTAACTTTGCTATATACTTGGATAATTTCAGTGTCCAGATTTATGTCATACAATCGTTCATAGACGAATGATATGACTCAAAGTGTGTGCAATGTGTCCTTATTACTCCTCGTCGATTTAAAGGGTTGATGCCCAAACGATGTTGTTACAGCTATATTAGGTGTTCAGTGTAGTAGTAGAAGTAACGAATTTACCCGTAAGTGCTTCCCAGTGGAACTGTTTACACCGAACACTATGAAAGATATTTAAAGATCTCGTGAGTGTTACAAAACCAAAATTTATATTGTTTTTTATTACAAATATCTACCATTATTTTTAGTAGTTACATAGTTTGCGGTTGAATATGGTAACCTACAAATTAGTAAAATACACTGAAATATGCAATTACATCCAAAATGCTAAAAAATTTGAATGAGAAGTAATTTTTTGTTTTGTTTTCAAGGCACTCTGGTGGCCTCTCAGAGCTCAAAAAATCTCTCTGTGTAAAAAAACTGCAAAAATGGCTAAAAATGTAGTTTTCAATGTCCCCCTCTTTTGGAAAAAATTCTCAAAATGAAAAAATAATCTAATTGGGAGAAAACAAAATTGCCCTAAAACTAGGGGTTTCTCCGCTAAAATAGATGGGGGTTTGGTACTAACTAGTGGATTTAGTGAGGGTTATACCACTATAGTTTGGCAGTTTTGCACTAGTTTTCTCTGGAAAATCTCAATTATATACAAAACTAAGTGCTTGTGGTGGGGGTCAATTTGAGCACCTTGCCAATTATAGTGCTTTACCACTAACCACTACAACACCCATTGTGCTTGAGACCATGAATTGAAGCAACTAATATTTAAACAAAATTTGAAAGGACTAACCTTTTAAATTGACAACATGGCCAATCGGTGGAGATCCTAGTTTCCACGTGGCACACAAGAGGGGGGAGTCATTTTAGGTTATCCATTGCACAAAAAATGGATCTGAGCTCTTTATTCCTTTGTGGTGTTTTATTGTTTTCATCTGCCACTTCTATTGATTTTGCAATTATTGTTCATTGAGTTTGTGCAGGATAGATTTAACATGACTACATTGAATTTTTTTTTTGAGACCACCATATGTATATTGTGATGGTTTGGCTGAAGAAGGTTGGCTCAGCCACCTTGAATGTTCTGATACACAACTAGGTCTGGTTTGTGGATCAGATTTGGCGTGGAGACTCGGTTATTAGGAGTGAGTTCACTTGCTCAATGTAAAATAACAGTTTGGCATTGGATCCATTCACACCTCATGACAGGAGGTACCTTCCAAACATGAAACTCTCCAATTACAAATCTACCACCATTGTTTGTAGGAGATCGATCTCAATGTATAGATCAACAATACGGTTCTCCCCAACTCGGTTAGGGTTTTGATCCCAAGAAGCTCACCCTTTGGCTTGGTATGAGATCGATGGCTTACTCAATGGATAACTCAATGGGATAAAAATGCAAGATGTGAAATCTCCTTCTACCTCACTTAGGAGATCTATCTCCAACCTTAGCAGACTACTAACTTTTAGCAGTGTATAAACAAACTTCTGAATTTAGATGCAAAATCCCTAATGGGGAAAAAATAATATAAATTTTTATATTGTTCTCTGATTTTTTTAATTAGATGAACTCCAGAAGAAAATTTTCTTTGTGCAGGGGGCACCAAGGCAAAAACCAAATTTTTTTTCTTTTACTTGGAGAATCCCAGGAGGTTGTGGGGATGCATGGACATTCTGGGAAGCTGTTGAAGGAAACAATGGATCTCCTAGAACACAAATTTCTTCTCCAAGACATTTCTACCTTCTGTAACCTCTCTCCAACCTAACCAAGATCTTTAACCTACTTTGGTACCAAATGTAATTATGGAATAGGGACAAAAGCCTCAATAAGTTTATTGATATGTAGGAAAAATTAGAATTACAATAGAAGGCTGCAATATTTATAGATATTGCACAATCATGTACAAAAAAATATGAGTGTTACATAGGTGCAACAAGAAACCACGTATCAAATAATGCAGGAAAATAAATTTTTATAACTATACAACAATAAACTCCAAGCACATAGAAGCACAAATGGTCTTAAAACATAACCATATAATGCGTGGATATGAAATTCAAACAACATACCTTTAACTAAGCACAAACAATGCATAATTACAAGGTAAACTATTTTACCCTAACAAGAACTCAGTTGATAACAGATGCTTGTCAGATGGTGTCATAGTGATGAACATAAAATTAGAAATTAGGAATGACTGTGTTGCAGTCCTGCAAAGGATAGATATGGGAGTGATGAGAGAGACTAGAGACCTAGAGAGAGAGAGAGAGAGAGAGACCCCTCACAGTTACATTCTGGTAAGAAAAAAGGCTCTAGTTTGGCCCAAAAGTAGTTATTTAAAACTAGTCTTACCATAGTTCTAAAAGATGATGGTTATCCATTTAATTGTTGCCAAATACTAAGTTCTAAACCTTGATACCATGCTGAATGCTTCGAAAAATTGGAAAGATTGAAGAATAATTTACATTGCAGTCGGCAAAAGCAGCAATCCGAAAACCCAAGAGGAAAGATGGAAAGTTCTTGGGGGTCAAACTAACCGATTTGCCTCAATTGTTTGCTTGTTAAAGGATAACCACACTACAATCAGACCCAAATGAAGGTGACGAGGGAACAATTCCCTCTATTCCCTCTCGGGCACTAACCGATTCTTTGTGATTTCAAATTGTCTTGGTTGGCTCATCGAGGTATGCGTGTGGGGCACGATGGGAACTTGTGTACCGTTCCCTGGGTTCCATAGAGGAGTGACATAGCCGAATCCCTTTGCGAGATGCGGTAAGTTGCAGAGATCCGGAACATGACGGGAACAACAAAACCATTCTTCGAGTGCCATCGACACTTGTCATAGCCGACAAAAACTTCTTTCAATGCTTGGTGTCGGATGGCGATCGGTGAACAGGTAGAACGTGGGAACGCTCCCCAATGTGCCACAACTTGGTGACTTCATCGATTGAAACCTTTGTGCCCAAGATTAGGAAAGTCGGGTCCAATGGGGAACTTGAAGAACAATGGAACATTTCCCAGGATGCCATACTTACCCAATTTCACCGATTTGTAAGTAGAATTTAGCCTAAGCGCGTAAAGCATGGGGAACAAATGGAACAAGAGGAAATGTTCCACCTTTCCTCAAAAGTCCAACTTGCCTTGTTTTGTCCAAATTTTGTCAAAGAATGGCTAACGCTTCTGTCAGTAGGCTCCAAGAGTGGGAACATAACCAAAACATGATAATTTGCCCATGACTTCTAAAATGTATTCGAATTTTCACTGATCTTGTGACAACACAGATCAAGATAGGTCCTTCCAACCCCTTTATGGATACCATTTTAGAAGGGTGGCATAGAGTGAGTTATATTCTGAGGATCCCATATGTGTAAAACACTACAATTGTTTTGGGTTTTTGGAATGATGTTTTGATAGCTATGTCGTTTCTTCTTGTGTAATGATGCCAATCAAATTCCTAAAGAACAATTCACTCTTGTAAAGGAAAATGTCGACTGAGGATTTATTAACCTTTTTGAATGACTACAATAGATTATCATTAAAGACCATTTTACAAGTGTATGTGCTCGTGTTGGGAAGCAAGTTTGTTATAAAACAAAATAAATGTCAATTATTGGTTTTGTTTGGGAAATTATTTGGCCATACAGTTTGTAAGGCATGTATTTTGATATGACGAAGTGCTAATTAAGCATCATGAAGTTGTAGCCTCCCAAAGATGTAGGACATGTCAGATCCTTCCTACATGGAGCATATTAGCTTTTGAAATATACATAAGATTTTATGGATATTTCACATTCTTCCTTGTTTGATTAGGTTACTATCTGAAGGAAGTGCTTGATTATTTACTAAAGAAGGAAGTACTTGATTATTTACGATGGAAGGAAGTATCTTCTTGAGTAAGGAACTATTTTAGCAACAACGATTTCGAAAATCTGATAAAGATGATGTTAATGAGCACTCCAATTTTTTCCTAAGCATGTTGATAAGGATACCATATTGATGTGGACGCCTTTAATTAGACAATTTGCTGTACTTCAGCTCAAAAAGCATTCTTAAATTGGACCACCTATCAGTAATTTGCTTGTAGATTGTGAATTTTTACTATGTTTGAAGATGAAAATCTTGAGTAAGATATTACTTCGTACATGCATACTTTTCTTGCAAACACATGCATTTTGTGGATGTTAAGCTTTGCTTTATTCAGCATAAAGTAAATTGATATTCTTCAATGGTAACATGTAAGCAAAAGTCCAACTACTTTATATTGGTGGTTACCCTTTACTTTCATTAAGACAACTGAAATTTGTGATTCCAATTCTATAATGACCTCCTTGATCTCTTGGTTGTTCCAAATTGCGATACTAGACAAAAAGTATTATGATATCGGGGAATTTTATCCGGTTAATAAATGTTTCCTCATAAGGTCCTTCAGCTAAAAGTGATTTTGGATCTATCTTAAAAGTGACTTAACTAATAGCCTAACTAGAAAGTGAGTTATACGTAAGTTGGGGATAGTTAATCTTAATCCAGGAGGAATAAATGTTGTGAATGAATGGACTAAAGCAATATAAAGTATTTATATAATTGAACTGATGGAAATAAAACCCTTATATGCAAGAAGGTAAAGAAAGAACTCATTGATAACAGATGACTGTATGCAGAGTGTCGCAGTGTCTGACTGGAAATATCTGGGAATAAGAACAAATGTGCTGAGTGTCCCAAAAAGGTTTGATCTAGAGGATCTGAGTGGACCGGGGTGCCTAGAATAGGACTAGGGCGCCCACAGGCTCTTTGGTAAGCAATCTGGCACCCTGGTCTGGGAAAAAGTGTTCGTAGAACTAGTCTTCACAGGTCTGGGAGATGACTGTTACCTTCCTGCTTGTCGCATTAATTTCTCTGTACAGCGCCGAATGCTCCAAATATTCCAAGAGGAAGTGAATAACCTGCAAAATACTCAAAAGGAAGTATCCCAAAACCCCTCAAAATAAAAATGTAGAATGAATGGGTCAGACTGACCTCAGGTGCCACAACAGTGGGCGTACTACTTTGAGTTGCTGCACTAACATTTTGGACTCAAATGTAGTTCTAGCGAGTGTGTGGATGTCATGCCCTAGGTGCTCTTGTGCCAGTTGCGCTTTGTGAAGTAGCGAGCAATAACTAAATGTAGAAAATGTAATAGCATGTGTGCATGGTATAGAATAGAATCCCTCCCCCTATGAAGTGTGATGCACACTTCCTAGCTTGTGCCTTGATGATGGAGCTATGTGGATGCCAATGTAATAGATGGGTGCAACTCTAGATGAGTGATAGTAGTAGATGATGCTAGGTCCCTCATTATGGTCTCATAACTTTATATTTATAGGGTTCTCTTGCTCTAATTTCATAATTAACCCCGAAAAGGCCAACCAAAAGAAATATAAAGATAAAAAATCACTAGAAGAGGCCCAAAAAGTGGCAGAAAATTTCTAGAAGGATTAGGGCATGCCCAGGTGGGACCAGGGCATACCTGGCCGCCCCAATACTAAATCTGGGTATCCCAACCGAGGATGAAATAACACATGATGTGATAAAATGGCTAGTCATATGGATGTAATAGGTCAGAAATTACGAAATAAAATAAACAACATGGAAAAAAGGACAAGGGTTAATTAGTGATTTCTTCACTCAAGAACCTCCTAAATAATAGTATGAGACCATGATAAATAAATGTCTAAAGTGCATGATTTTGTGACTACACCTATGGTGAGGTAATTCTTGCCGAAGGAATTCATTAATGCACGTTTACAATTTTGGTCCAAAAAAGCCCATTTCATCTATTAAAATGTGGTTGACGCTCTTAAAAATTTCTTAGAAATATGTAAGGTGCTATCCCTCGAGTGGTTTCATATTTTTTATGGGAATTTGAAAAGAAGCATGCATAGTGGAAGCATTTATATTGAAATTTGTAATCCTAGTTGGTGCCAACAATAATAAGATTAATGATTCAGCAATTGAAGAAGAGTTTAGTGCCATTTTAACCTTATTGATGAGAAAGGACTTTCTCGTGCCTACGGTGCCTTGAATTATGATTTTTAATGAGGGAATGTAAGAATTGATATTATAGTGTTGAAGTATAATTCCATAATCTATGTGTTTTTCTACAGAGAGTATTTATTGTAATTGGTGCGCTTATAGCAAATGGATTGATGTGGTGGTTTACACAGTTGAAGTCTATGAAGGAGGATGTTGTTTCTTGTAATGAAAGCGGCCCGTTTGTGATATTTGAAGGGTGGTTAATGTCAATGTCATGATATCCAAGCATATCCATGTTCATTATTTCAATGCATCCTTTAGGGTGAATCTGAGGTAAAACTAGAACTCATTTTTTCAACTTAATCTTGGCCATGATAGTCATCTTCTAAAAAATCTTCGGCACTAGACCCTTCAGATTCTAATGGTGCTCTTTCAACATGACATGGGAAATAGTTTTCATTTTTAAGCTAATAATTAGAAATAATCTCTAACCTACCTAGACTAATCTCAGAAAGAATATTTCAAAGTGGTTTGTATAGAGGAAATCAGTGAAGTAAAACAATTCAGAGTCTCAAGGTGACATGTTAAAAAATAGGGGATGAATCAAACTATTTTTTTTATCTTCCATTCTTTCCATTTTTTGGAAAGAGTTATCATAAGACCAACCTTTAGCATCTTCAATAAATCACAAGTCTTCAAGATGAGGGGGAAAACCAATATATGCATAAATAAAAGTAGAAGAACTCTGGGCCACTGAAAAGCCTTGCGAGAGCCAACGTAGAATTTTTATTCCTACATTCAACGAGATAAAAGAAAGGTTGAAAAAAAAGTGGAAGATTTTACAACATGTGGCATGTTTCTTGGGCACTAATATCATGTTTGGAAACACTTTCCATGAGGACCTTCTAGTACACTATTCTGATAGGGTATGCTAAATTAGAGCTTAAAGAAATTATAGAAAGAAGTTGTTGATATGTCCCAAAATGATGCTCAAATTTAGAGGAATATTTTGTAATATATTTTAAAATTACATGTCTTGATAAAACATGTTGGCGATCAACATTTTCATGTTTTATGGAAAGAAAAAATGTGTCTAGAAACTCTACACTTTAATCATTTGTTCAACCAGGGTATTAGAGGAAATGAGTGAGGGACACACAAATACCAACAAACAAATAGATAAAATTAAAGGGGGTAAATGGGCCATTATGATCTCATACCCCAAGTGAAGTAGCCCTTACACTAGAAAAAAATAAGATTCACAAAGACTTAGGTTGAAAAAGAGGAAGGAACCCTATGGAAGTAGTGGAACTATGGGGGGTAATGATAAAGAAAGTAAGTATGTAAATATTATACTAGCCTAAGGAAAACATATAACATGAAATATAGAACTGAAATTAAATACACTAACCTAACATGTCCATAAAATACTAAGATAATATAAAACATGTATTTAATATAGGAACTAATCTATAAAAAATGACAAAGTGAGTTAGAGCACTTACCTATTGGGGATGGTCGCTGATGCATCTATCTCTCATATGATCATACACTAAGAGAGAAAAAATTTTAGGTAGATAAGGGGAAATAATCTAGTCCTAGCTTACTATAGTTTACCCAAAGGTGCAAGTAAATCAAAATCAAGCCAGAATAATCTCCCAGCCAAGAGTCAAGATGCAAGAAATCTAGAAGTTTAGCGAACAAATGCAAGTTGACGTAAGAGAGAAAAGATAATTACATGTTCCTTAAACTTCCACTCTTGACATTGCAAATGTTGACATGTGATTTGTCTTAGGAAGGATTACTCTTATGATTTTTGGAAATCAAGTTTACAATGGATAATTCTTTATTTGTTGAAAAGAATCATTTTGGTTGTGAATTCTGCTTACTTGAAAATAAGGCCATTCATCTCTTTGTACAACTTAAATTCACTTTTAAGAAGGTGATGAACTTGTATTGTGTAGACATAATTTATCTTGTGTAAACAACAAAACCTTGGATCAATTCCATTGATCCAAGGTATGCTTCAGTTCTTCTTACCTGCTCACCTTGTTGTCTTGACATTTGGAAATGGAAGGTGAAGCTTGGACTATGACTTGTTTTGTTTACAGTTTTGAAAAATTCTTCTTAGGGATCCTTGATTGGAAACAAGTTTAGGGTGATAGGCCTGGGCCTTCTTGTTAAATGTTTAAATGTTGTATAGTGTATAAGGATCATAGACCTAATAGTAAATTACTAAGGTGGATACCCTAACCTAAGTTGTAATGTTATATACTAAGTTTATATTATAACCTAAGGTAATTAAGACCTATTTAGGAACTAAGGTTGATTTCTAACCTAATAAAAATCTAACCTAAACTATTGCTAACCTAAGGAGGTACCTATGGACTACTTGGAAATTGGTACGGTCAGTGGCATCAGATTTCAAGGCATTAATTGGAATTGATTTTGGTTTAAATGCTATGGACTGCCAATTTTGCTAGAGGCATTGGGAGTTTAGGGGATTCCTAGTTGGCATCACCACTAAATAGAAATTGCATGCAAATTTTGAATTAAAGTCTCACCAAACTTGGATGGCGGTGGCATGGAGAAATAGGAGAGGAAATTGATTGTCCTTCACATTAATTGATCTTGTTTTGGTGAAGAAACCGCCTAGGAAAAATGCATGGTGGATTTTGGAAAGGTTGTTTGATCTTTAGTTCATTTCAATTTTTTCTCTGCATGGGGTTTTCGGTTCTTTGAACCAGCAGTTCTATTTTTGATTTATCTGTATTCTTGGCATTCTTGAACTATTTTTGGACTCTGTGGAAGTATAAGAAGAAGTGGAAAGATTGGGGTGGTTGACGTTTCTTGGAAAAGAAGAGACTGTTGAGGCTCGGCTGGGAAATCATCTGCAAATCGAGAAGAAGCTCTATCAGGCATGATAGGCTCTACCCATTAAGTTGTTCTTATTTTTCCTAAATGTCTTCATTAAAAGAACTCTGCTCTTGGGGAACAAATGAGTTTTTATGTGTTGTTTGATCTTTCTTTTGAAACTTATTTTCTCTGTATTTTATCTGTATGGATTCACTGATATGGTAGAAATACATTCTAAGTTTGTTTCCTTTGTTGGAAAAATGAATGAATCATGCTTAAACCTTTGTTTAGACTTGAGATGTTATCGAATCTTGAGAACTCCTATTGGACTGTACTGAAACTGGTTAGTATGATTCACTACTATGCTAGAAATATGTTTTGGGTTTTGTTTCTTTGTTATAAAAAGGAAGGAAACATGTTTAACTTTTGTTGAGCATGAGATCATGTTGAATATTTGGTATGTTTGTTGAACTATGCTAAAGCTGACAGTAACTTGTCTGATAATGGGTTGAATGAATCTTCTCAAATGCAATCTATCTATTTAGCATGGTTGATAGTTTATCTTGCTTGCGTGATCTATGGAATGGTTTATTGAATTTAGTTACATATTTTCTGATGTGAGGTAGAGTGTTTTAAGGTTTGTCTTATGGATTCATCTTGCCTTGATTGACTGGTTCTTTTTACTTAAATAAGATATATAGTTGATTTTGTAGGAACGTGGTAACTTAGGTTGAACTTTAGAGTAACTTAACTCAAAATGAATCTATCTTAAAGGAAATAGACTGTAATGCATTTTCAACTTAGTATTCTTCTTTTGAGCTCGACTTCGAGCACCAGACTTGTGGTCATGTTGTTGTTTCATTTGTTTCTCCTTGTGGTTGAATCTATGGGTTGGGTTCATTCTTCCTGATCCAGTAGTCTGTTCCATTGATTATTGTGATGTTATTGGTTCTGAGTTGCTTGAATGGAAGCTTCGAATATTAAGTATTTCTCTCTCATTCTTCGTTTCACCATCAATGGATGGGTAAGCTTTGTGTGTTGTCTCTTTGAAAATAAAATCATGGCCAAAAAAGGGTAATTACTTAAACGTCACTCTGTCTCTTCTTTGTTTGGGAAACTAGAGTAACTTCTGGAACTGATGCTATTAATGTTTGGAAAGAATATAATGTTCAGTTGTTGGTTTTGTTTTTGCTTGGATACTATTATTTACTGTAAGCTTATGAAAAACCATTTTTAGTTTGTAGCTTTTGCTACAGTTACTGTTATCATTTGTAAGTTGGGAAAACATCGTTTTCGGTTTATGACTTTCATGTTATAGTTGTTATTATTGACTGTAATATTCAAGTTTCTTTTGGGCTTCAATGGTTGTTAGGAGTTAATTGTGTTCTTGGTCTTGAGAAATTAAATTTATCTTCAATTCTTCTTCATTCAGGAAAGAGTACCTCTGTTTAAGGAATGAGTATTGAAACCACATCCTTACCTTTATTTGATATTGTTACCTCTTACTCCTCTGAGATGTAAAATATGGGTAAACTTACCCCTTGGCTATTCTTTCCATTCTCTTCTGTATCTGTTAGGAAATGGTTCCTGGAGTTGGGAGTTAAGGTATTTGTAAAACCATTCCCCCCTTGGTTCTGAGAAGGAAGATGTATGTTGTTCTTTGTTCTCTCTATTTTCGGGATAGTTATCTAACCTGAGTCTAATCCAAACTCTACTGGGAATTAGAATAAAGACCGGACTTTTCTTTATTACATTCTTGCTTGGATTTATAGTGTATAATCTCTTCCTCTCTTTTCATTCATCTCTTACCTGTATCACTCCTGTGGAGGGAGCTGGCATGTTTTGGTTGTAGTATGTTGAAGGATTGCAGGGTCGTTAGTTGATTGATAAATCCCTTCTTTCTTCATCTTTAAAGTTACAATGGTAATAAGGTAATTGTTGTAATGTATGAATAGTTCTATGTGCTTGTTAATTTAAATTCATCCTTTATGAAACATGTTGATGCTGATCCTAAAACTTAGGCTAGAGTTTGACTCTGAACTTGGATATAGTTTCTTAAATAAGAAACTCTTACTTTAAGGTGTTGTTGGTTCATCCTAAATTTTATCATAAAGTTTAATTGAGCTTGGCATTTAATATTTTAGGATGAAGTAAGTTAATGTTGAGTTATATGAATTATTGTTCCATCTAAAGTAGTCCTATTCCTATGAGATATTAGAGTTAGTATCTTCTTAGGTTAGATGGAATTAATTAAGAGATAAATCATAAATATCTGTAAATGAAATGCAGATTAGTGATCTTGTTGAAATATTATTTATCTGAAATAATTCTTCTATGAAATGATTAGTCAAAAGTTGAAGCTGATTATATATTAGCCTTTTATTAATTACAATATGGATTATCACTTTGTTTCTCCCTCTTATGACTGTTATTTCTTTATGATGTGTCTTTCTGTAATGCTTTAACTATTTCATAAAAGCAGAGTTCTTTTTATGAAACAAGTTAGTTAAAAGCACATTGTTTTAATGCTTAGTGCTTATCATGCTTAGTTCGCTAAACTGACCCATGCTAGCAATTTTTGCAGATGGACTTTGTAAGTGGTAAAAGGGAGACAAGATCTTTTATGATGTTACTTTTGTTTACCAAAAGACTAGATCTTTTATGAGGAAATATGATTCATTATTAAAATGTATTGTTGGAAAGGAAAGTTGTAATTTTAATAGAGCTTATTGTTGTTGTTTGACACTAAAGATGTCTGAAGTATTTGTACTTGCAATGTATGAATTCCTTGATAAATGGAATTCTTTGTGGGTTTATATGTACTTGATGTGTCATCTTTTTGAATATTCTGTGAATAGTAGTGATAAGCTTATCTCTATTCTTTATATATATATATATATCTGAAATGAACCCTTTCGGGTTGAATTAAAATGAACTAGGTGGTAAGGGTACTAGATATACTACCCCTTTTATTTAATGCAACTTATCAAGTTGGCATTCATGGTTGATCATTTAATTAAATCACTATGGTTTATTAAAATGATGTTAATGGATAAATGAATCCATTATGATAACTTGTATAATGTTAAGGGGTTACAAATGAACCCTAATTCTTAATAAGAAAAAGGAAGACAACTATTCTGCAATGATAATCAGTTTGTTTTAGAATCCTTTGGAATTAAAACCTAATGTCATCTTGGAAAGAGGAAGATGTACTTCCTCTTGATTAATTCCTTAATCTGAATAAAACAAATGAAAGGAATATATATATAATAGTAGACTTCATTTCAATGAAGTCTATTATAAAAGAATCTGATTCAGAACTTAAACAAGCTAAGTCATGGATAAGTTAAATAAGTGAACCACATTGTTAGTATGTTGATTCTGTTTGTAAAACTGAATCTTAAATTAGGAAGTTAATAAATGAAAAACAAATCTTTGATGTATCTGCATAGCAATTACAATTCATTTATTGCTTGCAACCTTAATGGTTAATGAAACTAGGGATTCAACATGGCTGTTGTAATTAGACTTTAATTAAGGAAAATAATTAAGTAATTAACTTCTTTCTTGGGTATGTACATCCAGATGGGATGACTCAGTTGGATGTTGGCACATGCCAACTGCAGCACCATACCTTCGTGAAGACTTGGGTCTTCATGAGGATACTATGTTGCAGTTGACATGTTGCAACACCCTTCAGAGTTGAATCATCTAGATCTACATAAACTCAGACTTGATCTTAGTTATACCCTAGGTTAGGTTGGAAGCATGATCTAGTGTCGGGGGAAACTCATGATGACTTAGGATAACTAGACACACGCAATCGACTTAGGTCGATTGAGTATGTCTATGTACCCTTAGTCACCGTGAGTAGCCTTCTACACTAAACTATGTTGCTAACCTTGGTTAGGGTTAAACCTTGAACAAGTGGACTGACAGGAGTCAGTGAAGACCATTCTAGATAACAGATGAAGTGGGGTGAAGGACGTATTCCATTTGACGAGTATGTCATCTAGGAATATTAACATGAACAGTATGTTGAAAATCTTTAGCCAAAGTATTGGAAGATGTTGGTTATGTTGTCCTATGTCACCTAGTTTTAAGAAGTGTGATTTTAGATGAATATTGGTAAAAATATTCAAATAGGCCTCTTAAACATAACACTTAATACCCAAAAAATGGTATGAGAACCAAGTATACCTAGTATACAATTCATTGAGTTAACATGAGAGATCAGTATTTCACCGAGTCATGAAATGAGAGATCGGTGTTTCACCGAGTCATTACAGCTGCATATGGTTATCTATTATGAGATTGATTGGCATGGAATGTGTGTTCTAAATTATGATTATTTAGAATAGAGAACATTATTTTAAAAAAAAAAAAAAATTCCCTTGTTTCTAAAGTCTTAAAATGGGAATGTTAGATGCGTCAACAACCACTAACCTGAAAAGAGAATTGTTAATAACATGTATGAAAATAGAAAGTGTAAAAAATTAGGTATATACATATGCCATAGATGTTGATTACCGTATGTTACAATAGATTAAAATTGGGTAGTCAATGAGAAGAATTATATATAACACCTGAAACTGAAAGTACATGTTGAACTAAAGAAAGGACCATCTAAAATGAAATATAACCACCAATGTGTACCTGATAGTGTCAGTCATCCTGTTATGTATAGGAACAATCCATAATGCTAGAACCCTAGAGAAGAAAAAATAAAAAGAAACACTAGAGGAACATCAATAGAATAATACATAAATCACCTAGCTAAGGTCCCCCTGGGATGGATGCTAAGAATTTAAAATTTGGAGTTGAGTGTCGAAAAGTGCAATTTTTGGCTAAACTGTGGAATAGGGTGTGTAATATGTCAAAAAGAATAGAAGAAGATCACGATCCCAACCTAAATGATGATGGATTTTTATGAAATTGGGAACTAAAATGATAAAATTTGAAATATTGAGGACCATCATGGCAGGGCTATTTTTAGTGGTGAATATTCCATTTTTGGAAAATTTAAAAAGGTCATTTTTTTAGAGTAGGTTAGTATACTGTTCACCTAAAATTTCTAGTATAAATTTTTTTAGGGGTCGGCTTCGCCTACTGTTGAAAACTACTCCTATATAAAACTAGGTAATTTACCTAGAAGTATACTGGTAACTTACTAAGGTACCGTCCAAATTACTTGTAAATTACAAGCAGAAAAAGTATGGATCAGAGTCTCAAACTGGTTGTTGTAGACTTGCAATATGAAAGTGTCACTGACGCGTGAGAAGGAAGATTTTCATTTCTAGACGAGAGAAAATATAGTGTTGCTAACGCATGACAAGAGAAGGTGTTGAAACATGATCAGAGGGTTGTTGATGTGCAACCAGAGGGTTGTTGATGCACAACCAGAGGGTTGTTGATGCACGACCAAAAATTTGTTGATGCGCGACCAGAGGGTTGTTGATGCATGACCAGAGGGTTGTTGACATGTGACCAGAGGGTTATTGATGCATGACTAGAGGGTTATTGATGTGCGACCAGAGGGTTGTTGATGTGTGACCAAAGAGTTGTTGACATGTGACCAGAGGGTTGTTGATGCGTGACCATAGGGTTGTTGATGCGTGACTAGAGGGTTGTTGACGCATGACCAAGGGGTTGCAGATGATCTAAAATATGAAGCATTTTTTTGGTGTCGGGGAATAACAAGGCTTGTTGTCATGTGAAAACAAACCTTGTTGTCTCCCGACACCAAAAAAATGCTGAGTTCTCCCCCTTAAGAAAATGACAGGAAAAAATTTGAATCTAAAATCCTAGAAAATTTTCCTTTTGACGAAATTGGTTCGAGGTATATTCGCCAAGGATTTTCCACCTCTAATTTACTAGAGGCTTCTTAAAATTAACCCTGCATCGTGGAGAAATTATGGAGTTTATATAGGATTTTTAAGGTTATTTTCTTATTACCATTTCTAGAATTAAGAGAGATGAGCTTTGGAATTCCAAATTTGGAAATTATTGAGGCAAGATGGCACGAGTATGAGGATGAGGATGAGATCAACAAGGAGAAACACACAACGGTACTTGGCCATGGGTAAGTTGATGCATTTAATTTTACTAGGCAAATTATTAGCAATTTTAATTTTTAGGAAATGCAAAGGTGACATGGAACCATTTTTAGTAAAACTTATGTCATTAGGAAGAGTGAGACTAAATGTAAATGGGTTTGGAAGGTATTTTCTCTTAGTTTTGTCATTTCGTATATTTTAATTTTTAAAATTCATGGTCATGTAGACTTAGACACCATCATCTTCCCCTGAAATAGCAAGGCCGATGCGTCATGATACTACAAAATATTTTGATAGGGGTTGATGGCATATGCCAAAGGTTTGATAGCATAGGGAAGATTTATGAAGTATGTAGATTATTATAATTTTAAAATTTAAATTGATTTTGGATTTAATATAATGCCCAAGTTTTGTTGATTTGTGATTATAGGAGGATCAAAGGATCCACCTATGGAGATTGGTGGATATAACATGGCTTAATGACATAATTGTTGGGTTGATAGATGCAAAGAAAATACAGTTGCACAGATGGGGATTTGGGGGAATCATGGAGATTCCCAAGATACCATTGAGTCCATATTTACTACTTATGTTTTTTACAGGATGGGAGCCTAGGGCCAACACCTTTCAGTGGTGTGTAGGTCAAACAATAGAGATGAACATGACACTCTAGGATGTACCTGGGATATTGGGTTTTCTGATAGAATTATCTCGTAAATATTGTGATCTTACCATGGATCTAGCAAGGAGGATATCCTTTGATGTATGGGCCATATGAAGCAAGTAATATAATGAGGGGATGCTTAGTGTTAAGTATAGTGTGATACGTACTACAAATATTCCAGCCATATGGAAAATAGTGATGGGCATTACCGTGGCATGCATATTGTGTCCTAAGGTAGATGGGGCGATTCCATTATTTTTGGTGGTTATATATAGATATGTGATAGAGCAGGATGTGTTATTTAGCTAGGGGACAACTATATGAATACAAATAGTGCACGATCTATATAGCATCTGATGGAGGGCACAAAGAATGATAGGTCCCATGATATTATTGACAACCTAGATATATGAGAGGTTTCTTATGTATAGGACCATAGGGACACCCCTAGTAATAACAATAGATTCCATAAGAGTAATCCAATGGGAACATGGGAAAAAAGTGAGAGCACCTCCATCTTATCAACCACTATGACATGTAAGCCTATATAAGGTCATATGGGATACCTACATAGGGAATGTGGATCAGTGGCCTAATTAGCCATAGGTAGAGGATTCAGAGGTAGCTGAAGAGGTGACATGAAATTATTTGGATTAGGTAGAGGTCCATTTGATAGAAAGGGTGCCCAGACATTTTGGAAGGTCTGAGTGTACAATGACACTGCCACTACTAGCCTATAGATAGTGACATGTGAGAGAGGTTGTGAGGGTAGTGGCTAGAGTACCAGTGTTGTGGCCATGAAGAGTATGTGATACAGGAAGATAGGGATAGAGGAAGAGATGGAGAGGTGGGGAAGCTCAAGACCCAACATAGATCATTCCAGTAGATATTTAACATGAGGGATATGTTAGAGGAACCACCGGCCTAGACCCATTAATGGGCAATATAGGAACAACTGGTCTTAGTACTAAAGAGGAAAGACATCCAGATCCATGGATAAGAGAGTACAAGATACAATGACTAAGAGGTGGTAACTTGTTGTCATTGGGTATAGATATTTCCATGCATCTACGAGATAGGCCCAGGATTGGTCGTAAGGGAGATTCGATTTTAGTTCCTAGAGATAAATGGGCACAATATATTAGATGAAGGTCTAGGAGATCTAATGAGGCAGAAGCAGTCTTGGGCATCCAAAAATATGGTGAGATGATCATTGAGCATGTCGAGAAGCCAAATAAGAATGACATGGTCATATTTTAGAATGTATATATGATTATATTTGATGACAGGATTGATATTTATTGGAAAATGTTGGGTTTTGCAGATCAGACAACAAAGGAGTGGAATTTATTGATAGAGAGTGCACACCATGAGATCCTAGGCCCAGTAATAAATGTTCATATTACCTTCATCATGGTGGACCCATACCACCATCAATTGGTGATTCATTGGGATCATTTAGGCTAATCAGAGAGGATTCCAGAACATTGTGGAGATTCAGAGATGTGTATGATGTAACAAACACAGAAAGCATAGATACGATGTTGCAGAGCTTATTACATGAACATGGTGCCTTGGTCTAGGATCAAGTTACACAGCTATCAGATTCTAGAAGTGATGAAGAGATGATTACGAGGCTAGAGTCAGAGAGGGTGAGAGCATAGGGAGAGGCCTTCAGATCTTGATCTAGGGTGGAGTATTTAGCTCACATAACCCAAACATCTAGTGCAACACCTTCGAAACAAAACATCCAAAGATCACCCCAAGGGGGTGAGGATGCTTGAGCCATCTAGATAGTGATCATGTATCATAACCAAGATTTTACATGGTGATAAATACAAGTGGATGCAAAAAACCCAAACAATGATTCAATACACACAGGTATATATTATGATAGTGTGATAAAACTAAAGGGGATCGAGATCCCAAACAAATTACTAAGAGGTTTTATTTTAAAACCCAAGTGCATGTCGGAGAGTCCAATCAAATATGAGGGATACATAGGAAAAAAAATAATGGTAACATGTAATCAATGCATTGTATATGTAGACACAAAATTTATGAACTTGGTTACATTTCTAGGTCCTATAGCATACTAATGTATGCATGATTCCTAAGAAAGAAAACTAATGGTTGATAACTCCTTTTGGCCTTTAGGTTATTTTATCTCTTACAATTTTCTGGCTTTACACATCTTACAGTTATTTTGGCACTGTACTAATTTATGTTATGATGGTGTTAGACACTAATTCCTAGGAAGGATAAAATTTGCATAGACACGAAAAAACCAAGGGGGGTGAGAGCCTAAGTAGAGGAAAGATCCTAGGATGAATAAATAATTGAGGTATTTTTATGGGATATACTTAACCATGAGGGGTGAATGATTGTAGAGTATCAATGATTATGTCATTTACTTGGTTAAATATATGACTGTATGCATGAGTCATGACATCCTCAATAGCATGTTGGGTAATGGCTATCTGGATATGAAATTCAAATTGTGTGGTAAATAGGGTATCATAAATTTGATCCTCCAATTGAACATGGATGCCACAATGAATATCATCAAGAGTGGGAGAGGCACAGGGTGAGGTGGAGGCCCAAATGTAGGTTATGGTCTAGATGGTCTCGGGGATGGTGGACGAATGTGAGAGGAGTTGCCTCTATGCTTTCTTCCTCATGTAGAGGACCCGGGAACTAGGTCCATATCATGCATAACCTAATATTTTGCATCAATATGCAAGTAATAACCATGATGTGAGCAATATATTAAATAACTAGCTAATAAAAAAAAAATCATCTAGCATCATTCATAGAATGAAATAAAATTTCACACATTATCTCAAACTCATTCAATACACACTTACACATAGATATCCACATAATTCAATTTTATTCATATTTATGAAAAAATTTCATTTACAAACATATAAGAAACTTGCTTACATATATTCAGAACTCATCACCACAAGTTACTTCCTTCATGATTATGACTTCCTCTATTCTAAAACTTCCAATCCCTCTTCTTACTTCTCTCTATTTGAATGAATACATCCATGACTTAAAAGGTGTGTAAAATAACGAATTTCTTAACCCTAACTATAGTGGCAACTAAAAACTACATTATGATACTTTTATAAAGGGTAATAATAGCCAAGATACACGAATTGATTGATTTTAGAACCTTTTATAACCTTTCATGACCTCACTAGCATCATTACACATCTTATACCAAGCTTAACAAATTCAAATATAAAAAATCTACTTTTTGAAGGAAAACTTCAAAATTTCCATTAGACACACATGAAGGGCTTAACATGACTAGATGTATGTTATGACTCCAAAGAAAATTCCTAGGACCCACATATTATAAGATGACAAGCCAATTAAAGATCATGACAAACAAAAATTTAGTGGTGATATCTAAAGTTGCTAATTCATGTAATATTTACATTCTTTGTAGATTTAAGAATTTAGGTGATTTTGAGGAGTAAGTACGAAGCACCATTTCTCCTAAAATATTCTTCCAATTGCAAGTTATTTCTACGGGTCTGATCACCTTAGTGTTTTCAGCTATGTATTCTTCAGACTTCTTGCACTTATATTGGTCCACTACCTCCAAACACCAATCATGTATCTTTGTCACCAATTATAGTGTTCATTACAGTATAAAATTAATGTAATATCCACATAGTTTGTATGAATCATAGACGACTACATACATAGATGCTCAAATGCTGGGCATTTGTATATGTAACCACCAAGATTCATGTGTAGATAGGCATCGCTTACCATGAAGATGCCCACAGTATACCTGCAACTGGGAAGCTACATTCAGTAGAAACCCAATACATCAGGCATGAAATGCATGTAGCCACCCGGATTGCATATATCACTTTGCTGATATTACATTAATCTTGTAGAATACTCCATCTCTAACACTCAATAATTGGTGACTATTTATATCTTCATTTTTATCCTCATTTTGACTCCCTAGCTTCTTATATACATGCATAAGTACTAAATTTATTCCTAAACAATATGTATAATAAGACATCACAAAAATCCTCTTCAGCTTCATTAAAATTATTCATATCTAAATGCTGCTCTTGTACGACTACTCAAAATTGCCAAATGTCCTTATATTCATGAATTAGCGAAGAATCAGCTTGCTATCATCTCTACCTTCATCGAATTTCTAATTTCCCTCTTATACAAAACTTAATATAATACCTAAGATCCTCTTGTGGACTCATTGCATTCATCTCCATTCATTTATTATCCACCTATTCTTTCTTGTTAAGTTTTCACCTCTCTAGGAGCTATTTATAAAGTACATGGACAAACTTACCCAATGGAACCCTTTGACCTCATTTCAATCAATGTGGGGCATTTAATCATAAATCCCAACTTCCCTTTTAGATAACTACCTACCATCACTCATTTTTTATAAATATCAACAATCCTTAACCATACCAATAAATTCTCTTTTATGGATCTATCAGTTATTTTTCAAATTATAAGTCTTGTTTTGTTGCTTCCTATTTCCTCTTTTCTTCTTATTTCTATATCTCTCATCTCAACTTGTTCTTGATGGCTGAACCTAAGATAAGAAATCCACTTAATATGCCTTATTTGAATTTCATTTCTCTCTCTCTCTTTTGCAAGTATTCCTCATGCCATTATCTCCCCATTTTTCTCACACATTACAACCATTTTCATCACAGAAGTCTTTTGTCAATTATTATCCATACTTCACTATTACTCATCACCAATCATTTTTATGTAGATTTCTTGCCTCTCATCTACACATGAGGCTATTTCATCAAATCATGTATTTCTAATATGTACTAGACCAATCATGATCAACATGGTTACAAAACTCAATTCATTCACTTATTATTATGTTATGCCTAGCCTAAGAATGTAGAAATTCTTTTCTATCAATAACACCCTATGCTCTGATACCACTTAGTCATAACATCAAGGACTAGATAATTCTCCTCTTCACAATGTACACACATATGTATCTTCAAGACTATAGGTAGATGACTTCTTATACCTCAAATTATGATGCAAAGTGTAAAAATTCAGCTCTAATGTTGACAATAAGTAATGAGCTTATGAACTTACAATACCCTAATTAGTGATCTGATGTTTTCATATATAACCGGGTGGCTGCATGCATAGGTGCATACTCACATGCATGGTTTATTAGGGATATCAAGATTGAGACAATTCTCATTCAGTTTGTTAAGTGGGAATTTTAAACTCTATTGCTATGCAATCCAATCTCATTCATAGCATGTAAAAAGTGCAGGGTTTGAAGAAAAATGGTCAAGCTACTTAACCTTTTTATTTATTTCACTCTCTCCGTTCATGTTCTCATAATGTTATCTCCATTGTGTCTGTCTATCATTATAGTCTCTTGAATATTAATGTCCTTCTCATAAGAGATATATCATGCACTTCTCACTTTCTGATCACATATTTATTTTAACTTGAACTAAGATCTCTAAAAGTATTATATCATTTCATATCAAATGAACTTCTCATATGCCTGCATGCCATTCCTCGTTCATCATTAGGTAAGTTTCAACTTGCATATTTATTTAACCCTCACAGTCGCATCACAAAGTACTAGATTGTACAATTTCCAAAGTTCCCTATATGTATGTAGTTTCCTCACTATTAGTCTCTCTCTCTCTCTCTCTCTCTCTCTCAAATTAGTGTCTACATCCTCATTTTAAGACTTCAATAACATGGGAATGTTTTTTAAACATAATTTTCACTGTTCTAAATTTACATAATTTAGAACAAACATTCCTTTAGCTAATCCATCACACAATAGTAAAGCATATGTAGTTGTAGTGACTCAGTATAAAACCGATCTCTCATTTCATGACTCGGTGTTAAACTGATCTCTCATGTTTCATTATATCAATGTGTATACTAAGTATAACTTGTGGTTCCCTTATTCCATTAAGGTTCAATCAAGTGTTAATGCCTAAAGATACTATTTGAGTATCTATTACTGATACTCATCTAATATCACACATCTTTAGTCTAGGTGAAACAAGAAAATGTAACCAACAGTTTGCGATACTTTGGCCAAATTTTAAAGACATGTGTACCATGATTTTATTCCTAGATGACATACTCATCAGAAGGAATATGTCTTTCACCACACTTGAAAACTGTTATCTAGATTAGACTATCTTGACTCACGTCAATCACATCCATGTCTTTGTTATATACTAAGTAGAGCTAGCACACATAGACTAGTGTTGATAGTCTACTTATGAAGACTAAGGGAAATCAAGCACATCCAAATCGACTTGCATCTCTTCAGATCCACTTCATTACCCATAGTCATCATAAGATGACATCAACACTAGGCCATACTGCTATCACTAATTAGTGTATAACAGAGACCTGGATCCACAATTTTATGATCATAACTCTTAATGGAGCTAGGTGGATAGTCGTGCCATAGTGGTTTCCCCACATTATCCAATTAATGAATCACATCACTAAATTGGGTACTGTGTAGCAATAACTATGCTGTGATAGCCCTGTCGAGTTCCACTAAGTGAAACATCATATCTTAACAAGTTCATTAATTCATTTAATTAGCAGCTTTTAATCCACCCTTTAATATTTCAATTGTTAGGTTGTTTGCCTAAGGATCATCTAGGGTTCGAAACGAATATTCCTTTAAGTAAGGATCATAATGTTCTATTCATTTAAGTATAGGAATATTCAGATTTAAATATGCATTAAGCTTAATCAATTAAGCATACATTTTTCCCCTTAATCCAGTTAAGTGTCATGCTCCTAATTCAGTTGTATTAAATATAGGAAAACATTAAGACAATTTCATTTTTATTGAACACTAGTAGGAATAGTTCAGCTATACAAAGCTAATATGTTTAGGTATGTTTCATACATTTATAAAGTAACATAACCTATCAAATATATTCAAACACTTTAAACACAAGCATACATCTTTATTTACTTCATGGTATAGTTACAAGTATTTACTTGTACATATCTTCATTATGATCACCATTTATCAAACTGTATTAAGTAATTATAACAAGTAAGTATATTTTAGAATCAATACTTATAGACCATTCTAATCATATAAGTACATTTCAACACATTCAGGTTGATGGAATTATTATCATATTCATACTTATTATATTATATTTCATATTCCATTCAAACTAACATAATTTATCTAACAGTCCTACACTTATCACCTTACCCAAGTTACTTACATATCTTATCATATTTCACTTATTTCATAAGTGTAAGAAATCAAAAATGCATATAGTACTTCATTAGATCATACTTATTCTTAATATAGAAATGTTATGAATATAATCTACTTCTATTTTATAAATGGAATCACAACTAATTTCTAACACTTAACATTCAATCATTCCCTTTAAACAATATGAATCAATGTAACCATCTTTATTTCATTCAACATAAATATAAGTATCAAACATATTTATGATACAATGAAAATCAACATGTTTCAAGTAATTACAATAAATGGGCCATAGGCCTTTCATGTTTTTCAAAACAGAAATACTTCAAGAAGTTTATACAATAATCATTTAACCAAATCAATTAACTTCAATCAATAGAATAAATGCAACTTTTTATACGTCTTCCTTCTTTCATCTTTCATGAAGTCCATCTACAAGATTGTTAGCATCTATCAGTTCATACGAACTGAGCATGATAGGTACTAAATATTTAGAACAACATGCTCTAACTTAATAATTTCATAAAAGGAACATTGCTTTTAAATGAAATTATCTAAGGTTCAAAAGAAAGAACACAACTCTTTTGATCATGCCACAAGAACATCATAAATGAAACCATCTAAATAAGACAAGTTAACACATGCAATTCATTAAGTAATTCAAATCAAATAATAATTTAAGTCACACAAAGGTAACAAAAAAATGCAATTGATCCAATCAATCATATAAATATAAGTACAAGATTAATAAGATTATAGTCATATAAGCCCATACTTATATGATGTAGTCTTATATATTTGTTAATAAAGTTTATAAAATAACTTAGTCAAACAATTTTTATAATTCATTACAGCAATGAATATACAAGGTAATAATTCAACAAATCATCCTTATATAATTTATACAAATTTTACTCATTATAACAGTAAAAGTAAATTTCAATCATTATACACTACATATAAGTTCCTTTTACTTACAACTCATAGTATAAATCAACATTATTTAAGTAAACAAGTATGTTTACTTCATTAGAAACAATGTTAAGCCTTCTAAGATATTTCCAAAATTCATCCATAGCAGAACACAATTCTAAAATGTTATAATATTAATTCAATAATTAACTCTAACACTAGATAGAAGGTAACTTAATAACAACTTAAACTAGTTTATATCAGATAAAATTCAATAAAATGAATATCATTACTAACTAATACAAAAAATTTCAAAATAATCAAATCATTACAAAGGGTTCTGCAGAAGAATAGTCTACTAGTCTGGACCAATGTGAAGTTAAAATAATTATCTCAACTAAATCATCATAAATATCCTAGGAAACCATTAAGAAATAGAGGGTTTTGATCCATAGAGGTTTCATTAATAACTTAAGGATTAATAAAGACTTGATAGAAATCATTCCAAACTGAGTGAGCCTAAGGCTCATTAAGAGTTTTAATAACTTATATAATTCAATATCCTCAAAGTTCAAGTTGAAAAAGAATACTTTCTTAAGGTCCAAACAAAAAGTCTACAGACATTGAATCCCTTCCACGAAGGTGTAAGGAGGAAAAAATAATACAGTCATGAGTGTCTATCAAAAAAAAATACCCAATGAGTCACCAACCTATGGCTCCATTAAAAGTTACAGAGGTGTCCATACAAAAGCCAAAGTAAAAGGACTTCATTAAAAACTTAACTACCCAGAATCCTCTAAATATGGTAATACCAAATTAGCAAACCCAGTTCAAAATTCAAAGGCATCAATAAAAGGAATTAAAAACTCAAACACCCAGTAGGGTATTGACTCAATGCTTGAGTCCCATTTAAAACATAAACCAAAACCATAAATATACAGTCAATAAGAAAAATTGATAATACCTTCAAACAAGGAGAACAACCAGAAAGGAAAAACACAAGCACCCATTAACATAATAGGATAATGGAAGGGAAAAACACATAAAACAATCCAAATTGATTCATGTTTCTTTAGTAACACCCATTCCTAGCCATAGAATAGTTCATGAAAAGTTTACATTAAACCCTACAAGAAGATGGGTATTCACAAAAAATAAAATACTGTGCTTCAAAAAAACACAAACACCTAGTTTTATAACATAATACATATTTCAAACAACAACCCAAATACTAATACTTCACAATATTATTTACAGTAATAGATCATAAATTATACAAACCCAAGAAGCCATTATAATCAAAATACAACCACATTCAAAAGCAATAAAACATAATACAGCCAAATAATCAAATAATGGTACAAATACACAAAACCCAGAACCATAGAACACAATTTCATTGCAAGAGCAGAGTTCTTTTCATGAAGCCATTAAATAGAGAAAATTATTTCAAGGAGTTAGAGCCTATCATGCCTGGTAGAGCTCCTAAAAATCCTTTCCAAGCTCCCAAGTCTTTCTCAAAGCTTCCACGAAGGATTCCACAAAGATTTCAAAATAGATTCCATAGAAAACCCATTCTTCTCCTTCTCTTCATTTTTAATAGACCAATGCAATAAATTTTTCTCCGCTAATTCCTCCATGCAATGAAGAGATCATAAATCAACCAAAAATGAACTAATAGTTCGAAAATCAAAAATTCTACATGCAAATCCCAAGTGCTTGAAAAACCAAATGCACAATGAAAACTAACCCCTATCTTTTCCCAAAACCATTGTGGTATTTCCAAGGTGGTTTTGTTATTTCCAAGATAATTAATTTCATGGTAGAACTGCCAGTTACTCCCAACCATCCCACCAACCTGCCAATTACCAATTCAAAAATAGCAAACCAAATATTAGTTATACATGACACCACTAAACCTTTATCAAAATAGTTTGGCATTCACATCCAAGTAAGACTTGGTCCCCGCCAAAGGTGGTGGTGCGTACCAATTAAATCTCATTAATTTTCCAAGTACCTATATGGGTTGGTGCCAATCTTCTTAACCATACACTAACCCTTCACCACAAATAACCATGGTTAGGTCCTTAGGTTAGGCCATAGGTTTAGAACATAGGATCCTTAGATAGGTTTAGGGATCCCATTAATATAAGTGTGTCAACCTTATCTTAGGTTGATATTATTAATTCAAAAGAGACAAATATGAATTAGTTAGGTCTTTAGGAATATAATATCACCTTAGCATAGGTTAGATTAGGCCTTCATACTATCAAAATGAATATCACCATTAATTTAATTGAATAAATCAAATCAATTAAGTAGAAGTATGACTTCAAATTATAAGGTGATATTAAAACAACTTAGGTTAGTTTATAATCAACAAAATCTGCATATAATTTCCATATCCTAGAAATCATTAAGAAGTCAATTAGACTTACAGTTACAATCATTTTTACATACCAATCAAGGAGAATGTCTTGGATCACTGTAATCAATCCAAGGTATTATCCTTCATCTAATATCGATACACTATTCTTAGGAATAGAAATTATATCAAAAACTTAAATAACTTACCAAGTTACCCTATTGTTAAACTTTTCCAAGTATCTGATTTCACTTTTCTCAAGCTGAAATCACTAAGTTTATTTCAAAAAACTAGTTAAGTAAGTGCCTCATGATCGATCAACATGAGTAAAAAACTACCATAAGAATGATTAACAATCACATCTCATAGGCACTTGATATCATTCCAACAAACATGATCAAATAGTTCAAAAGAGCACAACTCAGAACACAATCACATGTCAATGTTTTCCAACTTCATTCAAAGAAGAAAGTACATATATCAACACAACAGAGGCATTACATACCTCCCCTCTAAAAAGCATCATCGTGTTGATGATTAACTTAGTCCAACACATTTGTAAGAACATAGGTAAAGATATAATTTATTCAACCATATAATTCTCAAGCAGTAATAAAATTTACAGAAATTCAAATTTTTAGAGGTTCATTACAACATCATATTGGTTGTACCAACACTTAATAAAAGTGTTTTGTTCAAAAATAACAAAAATCAGAGATAGTTTTCAAACCAATTATCCTAAATATCACATAAACTGAATTATTTTTGTTAAAACAGATGTGGAAAACTAGTTTTCATGTCTTCAAGATTCTCCTAGGTTGCACTTTCTTCACTAAAATGGTCCCACTGGACCTTGCATTGACTTATTTCATTGCAAGTGTAACTTATGAGTTTATAACACCCTTATGGGTTCAACCATGATTACCCCTAAGTCTTAGACCTGTAAAGAATTCCAATTCAATACATGTGACAAATCTGAAACATATTTCTTAAGTAAGGAAATATGAAAAACATCATGCATCCATGCCAATGTGGGAGGCAATGCTAAATGATAGGAAACAAGGTTGACCACTTCTACAATTTTGAAAGGTCCTACAAATCGAGGTGATAACTTGGATGCTTTTCCAAAAGTAATTGATATCTTTTAGGCTTGACTCTTAAAAATAATTCTTCACCAAGTTCAAATTTTTTGTCAACCCTTTTCATGTCTGCATGCAAGATTTTCTACCTATCAACAGCTTCCCTTTAATCACTCACAGATTAATTTTACTTGTTTTTCCATTTCAGGTCTAATTACCTCTCTATCTTTAATGTTATCCCAACTAATAGGGGTTTTAAACTTTTTTCCATATAATGCTTCAAAAGGTGCCATTTTTAGAGAGGAATGATACATTTTATTGTATGCAAATTCAACCAAAGGAAGGTATTCTTCCCATTTTTACTATACTGATCCATACAATACATCCTAACATGTATTCCATTACCTGATTAACTCTTTGGTTTCCCATCCATTTCTGGATGGTATGTGGAACTAAATTTTAGTTTCGTTCCTAATGTTACATTTATAGTTTTCTAAAAATGTGAAGTCATTCTTGGGTCTCTATCACATTGTTGTCGTGAAAATGTGCAATAGGGAAATTGATAATTTCCGAGCACGACAACTATACCCCTATGCCAAAATTTTCATGTTTTATCATTCCCAGGAACCCCAAGCCAAATCTAGTCAGTCAAATTCACCCCCTATTTGATATCAAATTGGTCCCCTAGGTGATTTAGGAAATTCATTCATTCCCCTAGGTGATTTTAGGAGTTCATTAAAGATGCTATCTTCTGGGAGTATTGGGAAGGGCTATCGCTGGCCTTCCCAGGACTGGATCAACCCCCTGGAGCAGAACGGAAGGGAAAAATTCAACATGGAGGTGAATGGAAGACCTTATAACATCATGGAAATTATTTTGGAAGGTTTGGGGAAGTTTTGAAAGACTTGGAGCAGTCTGAGTAAAAACAGGGTTCACAAGCCTAGGCAGTACACAGGCCTAAAACAACTGTTGGGCTTCAGAAGAAGATTTTGGGAGCTCCGGATGGAGTTAGAAGTAAAACAAAACATCTTCAAAAATAGGATTCCAAGACCTAAATTATGGTGAAATAATATTTTTCACAACACCTTGGCGCATATGATTGGACAGGAAGTTTTTACCAGGCACAAGTGGAGTCTCAGATCAAAAATATGATTTTTCAGGGATCATATGGATGAATAAAGACATGATAACCCCACCATTGGATTTAAAATTCCATTTACAGTTAGGATCATATAAAATTTCACCAATAAATTCCACCGGGAGCTGAAGTTATCTTATTTTTAAGTTTCCCTCTCAAAGGTAGTTCAGGACTTAGTCATTTTTTCGGGAAGACATGTGTCAGCACCAGGAGCTTGGCGGGATTTCATGTCCCTGAGGTCAGGTAAATCAGACCTTGAAAAATTCTCCGAGCCCCCATGTGACCTCTAGGACCTTCATATGACCTCCAGACTTGACAGTTTCAGCCCCTAGGTGCATATTTGGAGCATGCATTCCATACCGTCGGATCGGTCACCACATGTCAGCTCTAAGAACACTATGGAGTTTAATGTCCCTTATGTAAATTAGGTGGGGGAAATTAGACCTTGAAAAATGTGCCCAGCCCCTATAGGGAGTCATTCTGGACATCCACGTGACCTCTTTCAGCCCCCAGGTGCATTTTTGGAGCATCCATTCCCTGTCGTTGGATCAAGCGCCACGTGTCAGCTCCAGGACCACCATGGAATTTGATGTCCCTTATGCACCTGAGGTGGGGGAAATCAGACCTGGAAAAATGCACCCACCCCCCATAGGAAGTCTTTTGGACACCCATGTGACCGCCTTTCATCTCCCAGTGCTTTAAAGCAACTTTTTCCTCCTTCATTCCCTGCCGTTGGATCAAATGCCACATGTCATCCTCTTGACCGCCGTGGAAATTGATGTCCCTAATGTCCCTGAGGTCAAGGAAATCAAGCATGGAAAAATATGCCCAAGCCCTACCTGTGTATATCTTTTTGAAATTTTTCCAAGTGCCACTTTTTCCGCTTCTAACTTCCTAACAATTATATGTGCACTTCATTCCTCCATACTTCCTCTGCAACATTCTTCCATCACTCCACCATTGCAAATGCTCAGAACTGCTAAACCCAAGAACTGAAACAAATTCCTCCACACTCCATGTGCAGGTCTCAGAAGGAATTTTCATCAAAACAGAGAAGGAGAAACAAACATAAGAAGGAGAAAACAGAGAAAACTCCATAGCCATGAAATGAAAAGTTGAAGAAATATCCAAAACAGATGCATGAAACAACAAATATATTTTTCTTTTCATTCCTCTACCCAAGGCCATCAATAAGACACCTTCAAACTCCCCCTCATGCTGACAGAGCATCCACAGTGAAGAAATCTCCTTTCCGGCTCAACGAAGAAAGAAGTGGGATTTCCCGTCAAACCAGTTGCCAGATGAAGTAAGATTACACGTGAAGCACCAGAAGAAAAAACCCACATCAAAAATATAATTTTCTTTCACAAACGGAGGAGAAAACTAGACCTACAATTTTGAGGTCCATTAATGGTTACCGTACCCAGAAGCACTGCCAGGTCTGAAAATTAAAACTTTAAAATCTCCTGGATTATTAAGCGGGCGGGCCCAAAATTTCAAAGGGATGATATTGGGAAAAAACCCATATCAAAAAACTTTGTTCCACGTCAATCCAACTCCCAGAGGCAAACTTTCTAAAAATAGCAGGTCTACTACATAGGAACTGCTATTTTGGGAAAGTCATCGATAGAAGAACCTACGAAGGAGACGAAGACATTGGAGGTGCACTACAACTGAGAATTCACCAGAACGGACATTTTTGGCACTTACTAAAAATAGTAAGTGGGCCCTCGAGCACCTGCTAAAAATAGAAATTTGATCCAAAGGAATGAGGAATGCAGGGAGAAAGAGGAATCAAGGTCACAACACTCAGCAAAGGAGCGAGAGAGTTGCTTTTTTTCACACTTACTAAAAATAGTAAGTTACACTCAAAGAGAAGTTTTGGCACAATGGGATGTACAAGGATAATCATTCAGGGGGACATCATTGTTATGGGAGCATCCTAGTCATTTTTCACAGGGCATTCAAGATCCACCTTAGTTCATTCAACTGAGTGAGCGACATTGATGAGCTAATTTGGAGGAGTTTCACAGTGTGCAAGGAGTTTGAAGATTCAGAGTTTCACTGCATTTGGAGCTTTCCATCAACGAGGATCAACGGACTTCATCAGGTGACATCTCCTCTTCTTCTCTCTCTCTCTCTCTCTTTCTCTCTCCTCTTCCCCCCAACTTTCTCTCACTTTCAAATGTTCTAATTCTTCGTTGGGGTTTGCACTTTTTGATATGCCTTTAATTCACTTAAAAGTGACTTTAGAAACATAATGTAAATTAAGTCACCTTGCTTTTATAAAAGGGACTTAATATTTAAAGTGGAATATGAATAGTCTTAAGTGGAATATAAGGCATATGGAGGGTCATGAGGAAGATGATAAGTCACCTCTCATTCTATAAATTGTAATGCCATTCCCATTTCAAAGGGTTGGTGATTGATCTTGTAAACTCAAGAGTGCATTATACCTTGAGAGAACAAAGGAGATGGCCATTTTCTTCTACTTTCCTCCACTTCTAAATTTCTTCCATTCTCACACTATGTACAACTTTTGTTTAAGCAATCAATACAAGAAGAAGGAGTTTCTAGCTTTCTTTGACTAAGGGGTTTCTTGATACTTTGTGATCATCAAATTCTATTTGGTCTTGTTGCTATTTGCAGAGTTGTTTCTTCTCATGAATGCATGTGTTGAAGTTTCTAACTAGTGCGTGAAGGAATCTGATTTTCTACCTGCAGCATTAGTTCTCTTACCTCTTTTCTCACTCCCCTTTCCCACGCTTATAGAAAAAGTCTTCCCTAGCAAGATATTTCTAGCTTTGCCACAGGGTCAGTGGAGTGCCCCTGTTGGATCCTCGGTCGAAATCCCACCATAGAAATCCACGTTTTCATGTGCATGCATATACAGCAGCTGCACCGGTTAAGTAGAGGGACTTAGATTCCCAGAGCGTTGGCAAGAAATCCACAAGTTTTTCCACATGATAAATTTTCTCGCCAACACGGTGCATTATGAAATTCAGTCATCACTTTCTTCCTTAACTCATTTTCTATGGGTACATACACCCAATTTTCATGCCTTAGGATTCCTTCACCATCAATTCAAAAACCTTTGTATCTTATGTCATTAGAATTTACAACAAGTGTTGTTTTTATTTACTAATAATACAGATTAATTAACATTGCTTTGTTTACCTAATCTTTGAACTAAGTTCTCAAGGTTACAAGTGTTAAAATATGTTTCCTATGACTTGGTGCATTTGCCACTTTGTTCTCTTTACCTTTAATGTAACTAATTTCAAAATCATATTGAGACAAAAAATCTAACCATCTTCGCTACCTTGCATTAAGATTAGGCCAAGTGAAGATTTATTTTAGCCCAAGGTGGTATGTTTTTAATTCAATGAGCTTCCCTAAGAGATAATGTCTCTGAAATTACAGTGCATGTACTATGAAAGTAAGCTCTAGGTCATGGGGAGCATACTTCGGCTTGTGTAACTTGAGATTTCTACTTTCATATGTTATAACATGATCATTTTTTAGTAATATATCTCATAATCCTTCTCCGGAAGCATCTGTGACAACTATAAAGCTTCCGTTAGGATCCAGAACAATCAAAATAGGTGTTGTATTTAGCTTTTATTTTAATGTTTTAAATGTTGCCTCACATTTTCACTCCAAATAAAATTTTTATCTTTCTTTTGCAATGAAGTAATTTTGGTAGCAACCTTTGAAAAGTCCTTCACAAATTTTCTATAGTATCCGACAAGCCCCATGAATCTTCTAACTTTATGAACATTCTTAGGTGTTGACCAATCAATTATGGCTGCAATATTTGATGGATCAATAGAGATTCCATCCTTTCTTCTCACATGTCATGAGTAATGTACTTTTGTTTCATAAAAATAACATTTGACAACTTTCTGCACAGTTTTCTCTTCCTTATTATTTCAAGTACAATCCTTAAATATTCATTGTGCTCCTCTACACTTTTAGAATAGATTAGAATATCATCCAAGAATACAAGTACAAACTTGTCTAAGTATTCTTGAAAAATACTATTAATTAAAATCATGAAAGCTGCAAGTGCATTTGCTAATTCAAAATTTAAAACAATGAATTCATAGTGCCCATAGCTTGTTCTAAAGGTTGTTTTGTGTATTTATTCATCTTTGATTCTCAACTGATGGTACCCAGATCACATATCTATTTTAGAATAAAATGATGCACCACACATCTGATTAAATAGATCATCAATCCTAGGAAGAGGATATCTATTTTTGATTGTTTATTTGTTTAACATTCTGTAATCAATACAAAGTCTAAGTGTCCCATATTTCTTTTTAACAAATATCACTGGTACTCTCTAAGGTGAGACACTCGGTCTTATTAACCCCTTAGAACAAATTTCATGCAAATATGAATTTAGTTCAACTAATGCAGTTGTATTCATGCGGTATGGTGCATTGGAAATATGTTCAGTTCCAGGTTTGATTTCAACGGTGAAGCCAAACTCTCTTTTTCAGTGGAAGACTAGGTAGTTCTTACAGAAACACATCATTAGAATCTCATAACAGTGGATATTTTCCCATAAAATCACTACCTTCCTCTACTCATTTAGATATTTTTACTACATATAACATACAACCTTTGTTTTTGGCCTTTTTAAGCTGCATGGCTGATAATTTTCTTATTGAAATGTCTCTTCTTACACCTTGTATGTTTGTTATTTTCTGTAGTTCATCAAGACATTTTATGTGTTTTTGTAGCAATATAATTTTTCCTTATGATCAGAAAAAAAAATTGACACCATTTATGATGTCATAAGGCCCTAAAAGAGCAACATAAAGGTATACTTTTGTAGTAAAGTTTGGTAATTCTAAGGCTACGCTAAAAAGACATTTATAAACTATGTGGACAACATTGTTCCCATAATGGAAAGTCTATGAATTTTCATAATTCCATTATTTGAAGGAGTTAGAGCCTATCATTCATGGCAGAGCTCATGTAAACCCTTTCCAAGCTTCCCAAGTCTTTTTCAAAGCTTCCACGAAGGATTCAACAAAGATTTTGAAAGGGATTCCACAGAAAACCCATTCTTCTCCATGTCTTCACTTTAATAGCCAATGCAATAAATTTTTCTCCACTAATTCCTCCATGTAATTGAGAGATCATAACTCATCCAAAAATTAACTAATAGTTTGAAAACTAGAAGGTCTAAATGTAGAGCCCAAGTGCTCGAAAAACCAAATGAACAAAGAAAACTCACCCCTATTATTTTTCCCAAAACCACCGTGTTCTTTCCAAGATCATCAATTCCATGGGAGAATTGTTAGTTACTCCCAATAATCCTACCAACTTCCATTTTGATATTTTAAAATTAGTAATCAACTAATAGTTCAACTTTCCACCAATAAAATTTTAGCAATCCAATTTAGCGTGCATGACCAAGTATCTCAGTGCCTGCCAAAGGTGGCGGTGAATCTCAATTAAATTTCATTTAATTCTTCAAGTACCAGTATGGTTTGGTGCCAATATTTGTAACCATACACTAACCCTTCACCACAATGCTAATAATAGTTATTTCTGTAGGTTAGGTCCTAGGATTAGAACATAGGATTCTTAGATATGTTTAGATTCAAATAAATATCCATGCCTTAATCTTAGCTTAGGTTGGTATCAATTAATCCAAAGCACATAACATTAGATAGGTAATTAGGAATGTAGATATCCCTTATTATAGGTTAGCTTAGGATTTCAACAAATAAAATGAATATAGTCATTACTTTAATCGTAAACACATATAATTAAGCATATTTATGCCTTCAAATTATAAGATGATCATAAACAACTTAGGTTAGTTTATAATCAACCATATCGACATATAGTTATAATCCCTCAAATAATTAAGAAGTCAATTAAACTTACCAGTTATCTTCGTTTTAACATATCAATCAGGGAGAATGCCTTGGATCACTACAATTGATCCAAGGTATTATCCTTCATCCAATATTGATATACTAGTCTCAGGAATAGAAATTAAATAAAAAATTAAATAGCTTACTAGGTTACCTGATTGTTTAACTATTCCAAGGATATAATTTCACTTTTCTTAAATTAAAATCACTAAGTTTATTTTAGAAAACCAGTTAAGTAAGTGCTTCATGATCAATCGACATGAGTACAAAACTACCATAAGAATGATTAACCATCAGATCTCATAAGGACTTGATATCATTCCAAAAAACATGATTTAAACAGTTCAAAAGAGCACACCAACTTAGCATAAATCACATATCAACATTTTCCAACTTCATATAAAGAAAAAAGTAGAAAGAACAATACAACATAGGAATTACAATTATGACATGTAAATTGCAAGTTATGCATGTTTTGGTAAAATTAGGTAAGTTACAGTGTGTATCCAAAGAAAAAGTGGACCTTTTGTTGCTCGTTGTGAATTTTATGCATTTAATGGTGACGTGATCTATTTGGCATAGCTTATTAGGTTATTTATAAAGGTTTCACAATAATAATGAGATGGTTTGATCCTCAAGTTTTTATGAATGATCATTAACAAGGTAAAGTGGTTTGAAACCCTAGCTAAACCTTAGCTAGGAGCAACTTGGAGGAAGTTGAGTATACCAGCCTAGTTTTGATTGGTTTTTAAAATTTTATGATTTAATCTTGTATAGGACTCTTCCATCTTTCCGTAAAGGTTAATTAGTGCTTGTGACTATATGTGGGCTCCACCTAAAAATGCTTGTTTATGAAGAAGTCAAGTATGAGATAAAGTTATCCAAATAAGATGATGAATAAATTGACATTGTTTATAGCCATTATTTTTTCTATATTTCCATGATAGTTTCACGTCATGGTTGAGGTGAAAAATGGAAAACTATTCCCTATTTATGAAGAATGGTTTTTATAGCAGTTTAGAGCAACCTTCAGTAAAAGTGGAATTACATGAGCTACAACATGAGTAAGGACTCCATTAAAGTTTTGTTATGAATATAGTTTATGTATATTTCCATTTTTATATGAAACTTTATGATTTTATAAGGTATGAAAAAGTTACGATTTGTTCTTTTAGAGTCAAGTTTGAAGGATGTTTGTTCTAGCAAGGTGTCAAGTGACTTGATGAGGTAAAGTGGCAATTTTGAGTTATTCATAATTGGTGAATAATTTTGAGTTCTTAGGAATCATGTATTTGGTTTTTCCATGATTTCCTTGAGTGTGGAAGTATGGTTTGGTGTGATGGAGTATGCTGAGCTCTTGTCTTGTTCTTAAGACCTAGAAGGCATAATGAGCATCTTATAGATATTGGATTGGTCGACGGATTTCCATTTGGAGTTGTAAGGAGTTATAATATTTTCTTGAAAGATAATTCATATATATTTACAATGGTGTAAGGTTTTTCTAATTATTATTATATTTTATGAATCATCAAGGTCAGTTTGTGGACGTGAATGTTTCTTGTTTGTGAGGACAAGACTGTTTTTCTGAAAGAATGAAGTGATTGAAGCATGCTATAATTTATTTTATTCTTGATACCACATATAAAGTTAATAGGTATGATTGTTTTTCCTATTAAATTAATTTTTAGGTCTTGAAAGTGATAATAAAGGTGTGAACTAGATGAGTTTGTAAAACTGGTTTTTGGGCAGCTTGATTTGGTGAAGAAGAAAGTTTTTTTGGTTTGAGCATGTGGATGTTTCATGATGTCTAACATACATGGATTTTATGTACAGGTCCTTAGGATTCTATAGAGTGGTCACATTACATATTTTAGTTGATCTTGGGTGGTGTTGAGGCCCACAGGTGAAATCATGTTGTTGGAAGCATCTGTTTGATGAAAGATATGATCCATTAGGCCCATTTAATGATTTATTTGATTGATTACAGTAAATGTGCAACCATGTATAGTGTTTATATGTTATATTTCTCATTTATGGTGATTTTTGGAGCTTTCATAATCATGGTTTTTGTATGAGTGTATTTTTATCATTCCAGTTATAGGGTTTTGAGGCGTTTTGGTCCAACTTAGATGATTTTGAGCATGGACGGCCTATATGGGTCATATGTAACCATTGTAATGAGTTAATTTGAATTTTATGAAGTTTTATTGGTTTTCAATTTTTTTTAAGAATAACCTCTCTTGAGTTTTAAGGGATATAAACATATACAAGTGAAGTTTGAACTCGTTTTGAGAGCTAGTATTGAATGAGTGAAAAGTGCAACCCATATATGAGTGTGTAGTAGGTATGGATGCATGATTTGAAAACTAAAATAGTGTTCTATAATTTGAGAAATTTTTTATAGCATACATTTAATTTTTATATCCAAGACAAGGTGTGAAAGACCTAGAGAGAGAAAGTTGAAGGAGGTGTGTTTGAATGAGGGATTGAAGGAACTTGGAGCTGAATTTTGGGATCACTATCAGATATGGTATCAGAATATTTTTTGTGGTCATTCTTCATAAAAATATATTATTATGATTCATATTCATAGGAGTATCTTATTGTGAGTAATATCAAAAAGGTTTTAGGGGTTGGTGTATCTTGTATTGTGGTGTTCTCTCTCTTGTTCATGGTTATGTGTATGCATGTTGTATGGTGATTTAAACACATTAATGAATGGATGAATGGTTTATGGTTTATTAAGAAAATATGAAATTGTTTAAATATTTGAAATGATTGATTTACCCCCTTCTCATTCCTTTGTTCTTCTAATAATTGGTATCAAAGAAATACCTTGAGAAGAAAGTCTAACATCTTGAAGAAGATCCTAGAAGCACAAAAAATTGGTAACTATTCAAATTCCGAGGCTATATTGAGTAAGAGGTATTAAGTAGCTAAATCATTGATTTATTTCTTACAATATCAGATCAAGAATATGGAGAAATATTATGATAAATCCATCAATGGTTTGAAATATCAAGTGGAGAGTATGTATGAATCCCTAAAGGAGAAAGAAGACATATTTTCTAGGTGTGAGGAAAAATTGAAAGACCTAGAAGAAGATTTGTAGAGTGCATCTAATAGGTTGAGGATGTACGAGATACTTGAGAAGAGATCTAAATATCTTGGTGGGATTTTAGAAATTCAAAGAACTATAAATGACAAGGTTGGCCTAGGATTCAAGGGACAACAAAAGGAAAGTGATGGTGAAGATATAAAAGCTCTTGACTAAGAAGAGTGATCTGAGTAGGAATACTTAGTTAGACAAATATGCTTGAGGGGACTTCCTTTAGAGATTTTGGTCATAAAGATATAGATTACAAAATCAGATCTCTAAGGGATGATTTAGGTCTCTTCAAAGGTGAGTGTTTTTTATGTTGTGAATATATTCATAGGGCCAAGGATTTTGGATGGAATCTTAGTGTTTCTGAGCCATGAAGAAAGAGGAGTGTTGTTTATTTCAATTTTCAAATATCAAATCACATAGAAAGCCTATTTCCAAGAAAGATGAGGTTCATTCAAAGGTATGATTCTAAAGGAACAATCAAAAGACCTAATCATGGAGGTGAACTTAAGAAGGATGCTAAAAAATTAGAGTATTTCAGTAAGAAGAATGATCATATGGAAGTTTTCAAGGATATTTCTAGTGTCATCATGATGAAAGAAAAGTTTCTCAAGCCCAAATTAGGTCAAGGAAGTATGTTTGCATTGGTCAGAGAAGATCATATGTGTATTAATGCTTCATTTCATGAGAAGTTAAAGGAGCTAGGTGTTTAGAATGCTTCAAGTGTTATAAGGTATGAAAAGTGATCTCATCCATCTGGTTCTTGTATTCTTGTCATTAGTAGGTGTCTATGTTGTGATAATATGTATATCCAAGATCTATGGTCATGTAGTGTCTCAATGTGTGTCATTTCAATTAGAAGTTTGTATTTGGTGAGGTCTGAGTTTAAGGTCATGAATTTGCATAAGATATAAAGTTTGTGGGCTCTATCAAGAGTATTTTGTGCATATTAGGTTTTGTGTGTGGTTCTTGTATCTTCTTTTCAAATTCTAATTATTCATCAAGACAAGGGTTGGTTTTTCAAAAGGTTCAAATATCTCAAGATTCAAAGTATTTAGAGTTTTTGCTGAGAAATCTTAGTCCAAGTTATTATAGGAGCTAAAGTAATCTTTCCTGTAATGAATATGCTAGTATACTATTATGAAGTTCCATTAATAATGAGTGTGTTTGTGCAAAGAGATTCATGTCATGAGTCCAAGCTGCCAAGTTAGTGTTTTTGAGGTCATTTTGTTGATGCAAAGTGTCATTATTTCTTTTTTGAAGCTCTGTTAGGGGTATACTGTCATAAAAGGTTTGGAAGTGTATTATGTTTGTCAAGCTCATATTCATACATCACAAATTTGTGAGTTACTTGGTTGTGTGTATGAATAATTGTTATGGCCTTTAGTAACATGTCTTTGAAGTCCAAATATGTGTTGGTCAGTACTCAAGATTGGTGTTCATGTAACAAGTTGTTTCAAGATATTAAAAAATTATTCTGAGTAATCTCATAGTTTGCATTTTATACTCAAAACATAAGTTTCCTCCAAAATAAAGTCAAGAATAGTATATTTAGTCTATGAAAGCATATATATGAGGGGGCTTATGATTGGTCTTAGTTTGTAGAGGTTTAACAAGAGATCTAGTGTTCTATGCATGGTGATATGGGCAGCTACAGGTGTGTTGGTATCTTAAAGCAATAGGATGCCTTTTCTCATCAAGAAAGATATGTTCTCAGTGAAATGAGATTGAATATTTCAGAGATAGCTATGAAACAAAGTCTGTGATGAAGATAAAATGTTTTGTGTATCTCGAAATGTGTGCATGAACTATCCATCAAGTTTCATCAATGGTCTTGTATGTAAGGTGTTGTAAAAGTTAAGTGCTCATGGAATATGGTCCAAGGGAAGTTGAAAAATGTATAGCTATAGGTGTATGACAATATCCTTGAGAAAACAAAAATCATTTAGGTCCTTATATATATTTGAGAGTATGTGTTATAGGTATATTTTTCTTCTCAAGAGGTTATAAATCAATGTAAGGTCATTGGGGGGTCGAATTTTCTATAAGGTATGATATGTTTCTATCATGGAAAGGGTTTATGTGTTGCCCTCGTGATTTTTTGTAAAGATTATATGATTGCAAATAGTTGAATCTTCTCAAAAAAAAGCTCAATTTGATGGTTAAAGAAACAAATATGCAATGCTATAGTCATAATGAAGGTCAAATTGCTCAAGTAATAGAGACTAGGTTAAAGTTGTGCATCAAATGTGATGTTACAGGTGTGTGCAAGCCATATCAAGTTACATAGAATGATCATAAGGTCTATAAAGATGAAAATAGTGTCTAGAAAGTGGAGATTTGTCTCAAGATTTACAAGTGCCTAAAATAGAGTGTGAAAGCCTTAAAATATGGATAGAATTTCCTTTCAAGCCTCATAAAAAGTTTCAAGTTGAGTCCATTTGTTTCAAGGATGTGTAGATCATGGTATGGCTAGGGTATGATGGGTATCAAAAGATAAAATTCAAGTAAATCATTCCATGGAGTCTTTGTAGGTACTTCAAGTTAAAATTATGACTCTATGTCTCATCAAGGCTATTAGAAGAGTTATTAAAGGTTACATATGTCATCAAGTAGTTTCAATGTTTGTTAGAACATCAAGGACTATGTTGTTGCTCCAAGATCACAAGAAGTTTTTCTAACCTTTCTAGTAACCTACTAAGAAGTCTATACACCTTAATATTTTGAGTACATATTGAGCCACTATTTGATAATATTTGTGCCAAGTCTTCTAAGTTTTCATGTGCTTCATAATGATGAGTTACATGTGTGACTGATGGTTAGATGTTTTTGTAATACTTATTATAGCTGAGGTTAAAGTTTCAAATATCATCAGGACCTAATCACTCAAATAGATATCTATTGTGTCAAGATCTGAATCACTAGTTGTACTATTATTCTAGACCTAAGAAGTAAGTTGACAGAGTTCTAAAACATGATGTGTCTTGAAGAGTGCTCTATTTTGTAAGTATTCTCAAGTAATTCATGATTATTCATAAACCCTTGAAACAAGGTTAAGTTAAGTGTCAAGCATACTTTTTCATCAAAATGTCTACATGAAGGTTATAACTATGACAGAGATAGAAAGGTTATGACAGTAATGACACCATTTTCATCTCTATGACTGTTGATAAAGGGAACATAGGTATAGTATGTGTTGTCTATTTTTTCACCCTTTTAAAATCTAATAACTCGTATGGACGTAGAATGATTTGAGTATGCCACAAGTGAGGATGAAAAGTTGTGGCCAAAGGAGAGAATTCAATGAAGTATGAATCATACCACAAAAGGATAGAACATTGTTACCGATGTTTTAGCAAGATGCGATATACAAACATTAAAGCCATAAATAAAAAAAGTATGAGGAAAACAACAGAATGAAAGAAAATGGTCCCAGATGCTAATTCGAAGCCACACCACATTGGATAAACTAGGGGTCAAAAAGAGAAGATAGTAGAGCCGCAGAATGATTAGAACAAATCCGTGGAGTTCAAAACCGTATGCAACTAAAGCATAAAGCCGCATATCAAATAAAAATTGTAGTTTTCCATAGGACAATTAAAATGGATATAAATTATCAATTTGAAGATCTGATTATTGTAAATTTAAAATCATTGAAGAGATATTAATGTCCTCTACACACTAGAAATTACATTTCCTAAATCAAAATGGTAGTAGGTGGGTGAAGCAAAGGAAGGTGTCTCTAACACACAAAATTATAATTCTAGGAGGCATAACCACCAATATTTAATACTGTATGGGCATCACGGTCTTTCAGAGGTGCTTAGATCTTTTCAGATAATTTAATTAAGGTGGTTGGTTGGTGGAAGGAGGAATTTGAATTTCCCTATCTTTTCTTCTTCTTTATTCTTCTTCGATTTTTCTATATATTGAAAAATGATGCTCATTTGAAATTTTGGATACTTTGGGAATGCAAGGGAATAATTTTTAGTTGCACAAGTATTGTAATAGTTGCATGCCTTAGATCATGAATCTATGAATGTTTTACATATTTCTCCTGCACTATAATTATTTGTGCATATGTTTAAGAAATTAAATCTCAGATTTTATGGCTCAGTTATTCCTTAGTTTTTGTTTTATTGTGTTTTCTTTCCTTTCATTCACTCATAGCTTTGTTGTATTTGTTGTTTCATAATCCTGTCTAATGTGCATCGTGAAAGTGGAATTTTTGAAGTGGTTTTAAACTATGGATTTTGTTTCTGCCATCTTCATCATCATTTTCTTTTTTTCTCTCTTGATAAAGTATTCATCCCCTTATTTTGGTGTTGTCACATTCTCTATTTTAGGTTTTAGTTCTATGGATTTCATTCTCACCCTGGTCTATTGGAAAATTAGAGTAGAGTTAGATAGTTGCATTTCAATTCCTAGGAGTAGTTTGTTAGTAAGTAGAGGAAGTTGTGGAGCCTATTTTCATGTAGATAGATTTAGGAGAGGTGTGATTTTGAGCTCCAACATTTTGGCATGCTCGGTTGGAATTTTAAATTAACATTTCAAGATTTATCAAGTTTGGGTGTGTATCTTGATAAATTTCTATCCATTGGAGGATCTGCAAAAACAAATGTGGGGAATCCATTTAAAAAATTGATTGGTTTATATAGTCCAAAGTGTCCCTAATTCATGAGAAGGATATAAACACAGTCTAAGGCAAGAAAATAAGGCTTATTTGAAAACTTTTAGCTATATCTAGGAAGACAAAGTTGTTATGTTTGTGGAGCCTATTTGCATGTTAGAATGTGGTACACATTCTATGTGTTACACTCGGGTATTTTTTACGGCGGTTCACCGGTGAGCAGGTCAGGGGTTCAGGGGCGAAGCCCCTGAAGAAAACATTTTATGGGTGGTTTATTAACCCATGGGTAATGGGTAACCGTTATGTGCTAGTTTTGGGCCCATGGTTTTCTCGGATCTTTTGACCCATAGGTTTTGTAAAACCACGCTTTCATGCTACCATGGTTTTGATACCCACCGTTTTGTATCAAACTACCTAAGTAGTTGTCTACTTATATGGTTTTATGCATATGGTAGATGTACAAATAAATGTATTGTAGATGTGTTTTGAATTCGGGTGTGAATTCTGTAGAGTTTGTTGAGTGCATAGCTCCAAACGGATTTGGGTATTGTATTGAGAGAGTGGTGGCTTGTAATAAAATCTGAGCAAGTGATTCTTGGTGGATGTAGCCCAAATTGGGTGAACCACGTTAAATACTTGTCTCTCTGTGTTGTGTTATTTATTCTGCACTTTTAATTGAGATCTATTAATATTTTCTGCATATTAATTTCTACTGTTGCAATTCTGTGAGGGATTATTCCGCATATTTTATCCCTTATTTCCTAACAATTGGTATCAGAGCCTGGTTTGGTTTGCTGAAGTGTTGAATCGTAGGGAAATTTTTTTAGCTTGAGTGGGAGCTATGGCAGATGATGGAAGATCTAGGGTTGATAAATTCAATGGGCAGAATTTCAGTCTTTGGAAGATGCAGATGGAAGATTACCTTTATCAAAAGGATCTTTATACTCCGCTATCTGAGAAGGTGAACAAACCCTCGAGCATGATGGATGCGGAATGGGATTTGAAATATAGGAAGGCACTTGGGACAATCCGGCTGTGTCTTGCATCTTCGGTATTATTTAATGTTTCAAAGGAAAAGACTAGAAAAGAACTGATGGATGCATTAGGGAAGTTGTATGAAAAACCCTCTGCCTCTAAAAAGATATTTTTAATGAAAAAGTTGTTTAATATGAAGATGTCTGAGAATGGTTCAGTAGACAGATCATTTAAATGATTTTAATATGGTTGTAAATATGCTAGCTTCGGTTACAATAGAATTTGATGACGAAGTTAGGGCTTTATTAATTATGTGCTCTTTACATGAGAGTTGGAATAACCTGATAATGGAGGTAAGTAACTCGGTTCCAACTAACTCAAAGTTGAAGTTTGAGGATGTTTTAGGGGTGATTCTAAGTGAGGAAATGTGAAGAAAAATCTCCAGGGAATCTTCTACTTCAGGGAATGCTTTGACAGTGGAAACTAGAGGGAGACAGAAGAATAGAGGAAACCGTGGAAAATCAAAAGATCAGGCAAGGTCAAAATCCAAAAGCAAGATAGTATGTTGGCACTGTGGAAAGCCTAGGCATGCAAAAAAGGACTGTTGGGAGCTTCGGGTTAAGAAGAAACAACAGGAAGAAAAAAAGGAGGAAAATGTGGCATCGGGTAATGTATGTCAGGATGCTTTGATTCTTTCTTTGCATAATATTACTGAATCTTGGGTTTTAGATTCAGGGATTCTTTTCATGCTACTCCACATAGGCATTATTTTGTTGATTATGTTCAAGGGGATTTTGGGCATGTTTTTCTTGGTGATGATGAGCCTTGCAGTATAGTTGGAAAAGGTTATGTTTAAGGTTAAGATGCAGAATGGGAATACATGGCTATTGAAGGATGTCAGACATGTGCCTACATTAAAGAGAATTTTGATATCGGCGGGGCAATTGGGAAGTGATGGTTGTACTGTGATATTTACAGCTAACTCTTGGAAGGTTACTAAGGGTGCTCTTGTGGTGGCAAGAGGTAAGAAGGTTGGAACCTTGTATTTAACCACTGATAGTACTAATGATTGTAATCTTGTGGCTTCAAATGCAGATACAACATTATGGCACTATAGGCTCGGTCATATGAGCCATAAGGGCATGGACATCATAAACAAGAATTTTCCTGGATATATAGAAACAGGTTTGGAGTTTTGTGAGGACTGCATATATGGGAAACAAAAGTGAGTAAGGTTTCTCAAGGTTGGACCTACAAATAAAGAGAGTAAGTTAGAGCTGGTGCATTCTGATGTGTGGGGGCCAGCTTAGGTATCATCTCTTGGGGGTTCAAGTTATTATGTTACTTTTATTGATGATGCAACAAGGAAAGTTTGGGTTTATTATATTAGAAACAAATCTGATGTATTTGACACTTTTGTTAAATGGAAAGCCTTGGTAGAGAATGAAACAGGTCTTAAGCTAAAATGTCTCAGGTCAGATAATGGAGGGGAGTATTGCAGCAATGAATTTGATGATTATTGTTCTAAGAATGGAATCGCAGGCAAAAGATACGGTTCCAGGAACTCCGCAACAGAATGGGGTATCAAAAAGGATGAACAGAACAATAATGGAACGTGCTAGGAGCATGAGGATACATGCAGGACTACCTCTTTCTTTTTGGGCAGAAGCGGTGAGCACAACTGTGTACTTGATAAACAGAGGACCCTCAAGTGCCTTGGATGGAGGCATACCTGAGGAGGCTTGGTATGGTAAGAAAGTTGATTATTCATTTCTTAGAGTCTTTGGATGTGAGGTGTTTGTTCATATAGACAAGGATGATAGGACCAAGCTAGAGGCTAAATCAGAAAAATGTACTTTCATTGGTTATGGTGGTGATGACTTTGGATATAAATGTTGGAGTATTAAGGACAAGAAAATCATTCGATCTAGGGATGTGGTCTTTAATGAGAAAGTCATGTATAAGCAGTAGTTGCAGGAAAACAGGGAAGAATCCAAGAAAGAATATGCAGCGGTAGAGGATCTTCTAGATGGGAAAGTGACACATGAATCAGTTCAGGAACCCCCTCAACAGGAACCCCAAACTCCTATATTGAGGAGGTCTTCTAGGGTAAGAAGAGAACCTGAACATTTTTCTCCTTCTCTTTATTATTTATTACTCACTGATAGTGGAGATCCAGAGAGCTTTGATGAAGCAATGCAGGTAGATGCCAGGAAGAAGTGGGAGCAAGCCATGGATGAGGAGCATCAGGCTCTCATGGAGAACTAGACATGGGATTTGGTGAAGCTACCCGAAGGAAAAAGAGCATTACAGAACAAGTGGGTGTTCAGAGTCAAAGAGGAAGAAGGAGGAAAGAAAATATATAAGGCCCAGTTGGTGGTCAAGGGGTTTGCACAGAAAAAAGGTATAGATTTTGATGAGATTTTTTCTCCTGTAGTAAAAATGACTTCTATTAGAACTGTTCTAGGAATAGTTGTAGTAGAAGACTTGCACTTAGAACAGCTTGATGTAAAGACTGCATTTCTCCATGGTGATTTGGAGGAGGAACTATATATGCAGCAACCAGAGGGCTATGAGGTCAAAGGTAAAGAGGAGATGGTGTGCAAACTGAAGAAGAGCTTGTATGGCCTGAAACAAGCTCCACGTCAATGGTATAAGAAGTTTGATAGCTTCATGATGGAGCAAGGTTATATTAGATGTCATTCTGACCATTGCATGTATACAAATAAATTTGAGGATGGAAGTTATATTATCCTATGTTTGTATGTTGATGATATGTTGGTTGCAGGTAAAAACATGCAGGAAATAAAAGTACTCAAGAAGTAGCTAAGTGAATCCTTTGCTATGAAGGATTTGGGGGCAGCCAAAAAAATCCTTGGTATGAGGATATCTTGGGATAGGAAGGAACAAAAGTTGAATTTATCTCAGGAAGAGTACATTAAGAAGGTCTTGGAGAGGTTTAATATGCAGGATGCTAAACCGGTTGGGACTCCTTTGGCAGGCCATTTCAAGTTATCAAAGGAGCAGTGTCCCAAGACAGAGTAGGAGAGAAACCAAATGTCTAAGGTACCTTACTCATCAGCAGTTGGTAGTTTGATGTATGCTATGGTGTGCACTAGGCCTGATATTGCCCATGCAGTGGGAGCTGTGAGTAGATTTATGAGTGATCCAGGTAAAGAGCATTGACAAGCAGTAAAGTGGATCCTTTGGTATTTGAGAGGGACCATGGGGACAGTTTTGTGCTACAGTGGATCAGACACCACTTTACGTGGTTATGTAGATTCAGACATGGCTGGAGATGTAGACAGAAGGAGGAGCACGACAGGTTATATTTACACTGTAGGTGGGACAACAGTGAGCTAGATTTCACGACTACAGAAGCTGGTGGCTTTGTCAACCACAGAGGCTGAGTATGTTGCTGCCACAGAGGCAAGCAAAGAGATGATTTGGTTACAACAATTGCTTGAGGAGTTGGGGCATAAGCAGGAGGAATGTAAGCTATATAGTGATAGTCAGAGTGCTATACAACTAGCTAAGAACTCTGCTTTCCACTCTAGGACAAAGCATATACAGTTAAGGTATCATTTCATCAGGACAAATTTGGAGGAAGAGAAGTTGAAGTTGGAGAAGATTCATACCAGTCAGAATCCTGCAGACATGATGACCAAGGTGGTCACAAGGGAAAAACTAAAGTTGTGTTCAACTTTGGTTGGTCTTCACAGATGACTAGTGAAGGGTTGAGAAGCTTTCTCAGAGGAAAACTAGTCTCCAAGTGGGAGATTGTTATGGTTGTGGAGCCTGTTTTCATGTGTAGAAAGTGTTGACAGACTGTTACACTAAGGGTACTGTACACTTTTCAATGGAGGTCCTCGTCGATTTTTTTTTTTAGGCAGGGGGGTTTTTTTGAAGCCTCTGAAAAAATTTGCATGGGTGGTTTATACCCATGGGAAATGGGTAACCTTTTCATATGGGCGAGATTTTTGACCCATGGTTTATGGGATGGTCTTTTTCCCATTGTTTTGATACCCACGGTTTTGTATCAAACTGCTTAAGCAATTGTCTATTTATATGGTCTTATGCATATGATAGATGTATAAGTAAATGTATTGTAGATGTGTTTTGAATTCGGGTGTGAATTCTGTAGAGTTTTTTGAGCATAGCTCCAAATGGATCTGGGTATTGTATTGAGAGAGTGGAGGCTTGTAATAAAATCTGAGCAAGTGACTCTTGGTGGACGTAGCCCAAATTGGGTGAACCAAGTAAAATCTTGTCTCTCTATGTTGTGTTATTTATTCTGTACTTTTATTTGAGATCTGTAATATTTTCTGCATATTAGTTTCTACTGTTGCGATTCTGTAAGGGATTATTCCGCATATTTTATCTCTCATTTCCTAACAAAATTAGAGGAAGAAAAATTCAGAGATCTCCATCTCCACCAAATAGAATTCTTTCCAAACCTCCACCTGGTACGTATTTCTTGCAATCCAATATATTTCTTAGAAAAATCATAATGTTTGCACCAAAACCCAATCCATTTGTTAATTTTACTAGTACTAGTCCACTGACCCTCAATGCACAAAATACTATTCCAGTGGTAGCTTTGAATATTATCCCATATTTCAATGGAGAGAATCATACCACCCCAGTTGATCACATCCTATACATTGAATATTTTTTTTCCATCCATGAAATTATTGATATGGACGTGGCAGTAAAAATTCTAGCTTTGTCATTCAAAGGAAAAGCCTTATAGTGGTTCATAAGTTTGACAATAGGATCAATTCAGAATTTGAATGAGTTGTGTACATATTTGTGTAATCAATTTGGAGAAAGATCATACAATTTATCTCTTTTGGAGTATTTGAATACAATCAAGAGAGCACCGAATAAACAAATGGTAGATTTCAACTCCATATTCTAGAGAACCTAGGACAAAATTCCAGTTCTTATGAGACCTACAACAAAAGGTGCTTTTCTTTACTTCTCAAAAGATCTTAATTCTGATATATACAATCCATGGGAGGGATAAATCTACTAGAAGCCTATGCAAATTCACTTAGAGCCAAAAATAGTTTAATACAAGAAGGGAAATTAGCCCTTAGGACTCCCATGCCCTTGTATCCTGAATTTCCTCTAGCCACTCAACCCTGTATTGCTCCTATCCCTGAAACAAATTCACAACCTGTTGCTTCCACATCCCATAACTCTACATAGTAAAAGGAGGATGAAGAAATGAAAGCTCTGATTAGAAATTTAATAAACAAAGTTATATCCCTAGAGAAATAACAAGCCTGGTCCTATAGAAACTATCAAAATCAGGGGTAGTCTTTAAATCAATGATATCAACCATTTATAAATAATCAATCTAATCAAATATATACAAAAAATTAGTAAAATAATAGATGACAAGGTCAAAGTTCTCCTCTTCCATTGGAAACAATTCTTCCTCTATAAGAAATTCTTATTTCTAACTCAAGTCAATAATTCGTTCCAGTACAAAACAATATAACACAAGAAATAGAGTCATGTTTTCCATGTAATCTACTGCATAATGAACTTGGTTTTGAAAGAGAAATGCACCTTCAATCATAAATGGTTCAAGGTTCTTCCAATTATAAAGAACCACTTCTAGAGGCACCGAGTTCAAATTCAAAATCAATTCAAGAAGGAAATATTGATGTCAATCTCATGTTATTTGGAGTTGAGGACCTTTTTGTAGTCAATTAAGTGGTGGGTAGCTCTAACAGACCTCAAATCAATTTTTTTGATAATACGCGGTACAAGAAAAGGATGTTAGAATTACATCCTTCATCTTTTGCTAGTCAAAGCAATGTTGTGGCTAAAGAGAAAGAAGCCACATTGGACAAGAACAAGTTTTTTGAGGCACCTGATAAAGTCGTGTTGGAAAATGAGGTTTCTTCTCAATCAAAGACACCTGTTCAAACACCACAACAGTAAAAAAAACCAAAACATGTCGTAGATGTAGAAATATGCGGATATTCCATTTAACATTGCTGAAAATATGAAGAAAACCAATTTTCATGTCATAATGTGGGATGTTTTGGATATTCCATCATAGCGTGATATTTTATGTGAATCCCTTAAGTAATTACCTCAGGTGGATTCATTGGTGCATGATGTTTTGGCTATTATATCATGTCGCGGTCAATCTTTGTAAAGAAAAAAAGGACCAAATAAGTAAAATTTTCAAAACCCCACCATTATACATGTCATTAATTGTGGGAAAACACTTAGTTCATTACTATATGATTTATTCATGGTTTAGTACTTCTCTGATGCTTAAGAAAATTGTTGATATTATGTGTCTCAAATATAGTCTTGTGTCTAAGGGAGTCTGGTAACTTGATGGGTCAACTATGGGGGTATTGGAAATAATAAAAGATATTGAGGTAACCCTTCATGCCTACCCAAACCTCACCATAACTTATGATATTTTAGCAATTGAATTTCCTCCCATGTTTTCCATTTGTTTATCTAGAGATTTCACTGCTAAGGTAGACGACTATTTGTCTTCAGATTGGACTCACATGCTTTTTAGAACTAGATATGGTACAATATTTATAATATAAGATAATCCTATCTATTCCTACCATATTGAGTCATATGATCCCACTCCCATCTAATCAAATTTCCTAATACAAGAAGAACATGAACAAGAATCAATTTTAGATGAGAAAATTATCCCTCTTTACATGCCTGATTTATTTCTAGATGAATGGGCTAAGAGAGACCAAACGTTTGATCCTTATGATGAAGAGCTCAAAAAATTTGAGACTAGTCTCGACACTTATTGTATTGTCTAAGAGGAATCTATCATACCTATTTCATTGAAGAAAGAAGAGAAAAATGCTTCTGGACTGTGGTAGATGTTCTTTGATGGTTCTATAAGTAGAAACGGAGCCAGGATGGGTGTTGTGCTCATTTCTCCAAAGAATAAGTTCTTATTTTCTCAAAAATTGTAATTCACATGTTCTAATAATGTGGCAAAGTACAAAGCATTGGTACATGGTCTTCTAATTGCTGAGAAGAGGAAAATTAAATAATTATAGCTATTTAGAGATACTGAATTATCCATTCACCAAGTCTACGGGAAGTGTTCCGCAAATAACAAGTTGTTAAAGGATTACAAACATAGATTTTGGGATCTCCTAGAAGGCTTTGATGCCATTAACCTACAAATTGTGCCTAGGAAGTTGAATAAGGATGCTAATCAAATGATGACTTTGGGTTCTCAATTTTCATTGGCGGAAGATCTTGTCAAGGGAAATGTGCAACATATCAAAATGGTGGTCAAGCCATCTATTCCAAAAAATCAGACCAACTAGAAATTTTTTGACAACGATGAATTTTTTTTCCAATTCATACAAAATGAAGCTGAATTCTGAGAAAAATGCAATCTAATTTGTATGAAAACTATGGTGATCACATAATTCAACTGAAAACTAAAAAAATTCCAAAGGGATTGGTCACTATGGAGTAGATATTTACTCTAGATAATGAGTTTAAAGGTGTAGAAAAGAACATGGTGGAAAAACATAAGACTGTCAACCAATTATAATTTCCCTAGATAAAGAGATTCTACTTGGGAAGGTATATGGTGAGGATGAAACACACGTTTTTGTCTCCCTGTGCAAAAAATTCAGTGATGTGTTTTCCTAGGACTATGAAGATTTAAAAGAATTTATTCCAGATGTAGTTCAAAATTCTACTAATCTTAATCCCAATGTCAAGCCATTTAGGACTAAGTAGATGTTGGTTAACCCCAGAATTGAGCCCCTCATAAGAAAAGAACTATCTATGCTCATTGAGGCCAAGATAATTTTTGCTATTAAGTAATCTACTTGGGTGGAAAATATGGTTCCAGTAAGAATAAAAAAAAATAAATTAGGCATTGCGTCAATTTCAAAGACTTGAATAAAGAATCTGTAAAGGATCGTTATCCTTAAAATTCCATGGAGTAGATCCTTAAAAGAACTAATAGGTTTTCCATGCTTGATTGCTACTCAGGATTCAATAAAATCAAAGTGAACGAAGAATATCAGTACAAAAATACGTTCACCACCAAATGGGGAACATATGCATACAAAAAAATTCCTTTTGGCCTGTCAAACACAGGTGCCACATTCCCAATAGAAATGGATATTTCTTTCAAGGGGTATATCAATGAATTAATCTTGGTCTACCTTGATGACATTACGATCTTCTCCAAGCATAATGTGGATCATATGAAGCACCTGGAGAAATTTTTTGAAAGATGCAAGGAATTTGAAATTTCATTTAATCCCAAGAAATGTCACTTTGAAGTTCCCAAGGGTAAGATTTTGGGACAAATTATTTCAAAGGAAGGTATTTTCATTGATCTAGAAATAATTTCAGCCATCATGTGTCCTTCCTTTCCAGCTCACAAGAAGGCCTTATAGTAATTCCTTGGGAAAATCAACTTACTTAGGTGTTTCATTCCTAATTTCATGGGTTTGGTAAGACCTATTACTCTCATGCTCAAGAAGAATTCATCTTTCAAATGGACCGCAGAGGGAAGGGGAAATATTAATAAGATAAAATAAGATATTGCTCAGGCTCCTACATTGATCAACCCTGAATATACTAAGGACTTTATTTTATATGCTTACGGGATGGAATCAATTATTTCCATAGTTTTGTCTCAGCAAAATGATTAGGGGATGGAGCATCTAGTATCCTTCTTCAGTCAAACACTGAAGGATTATGAGCTCAATTATATCCATATTGAAAAATAGGTGTTTTCTATCATGAGAGATTTGAAGAAATTAAAAAGTATGATTGATGCTAACCAATCAAAGTTTTAGTATCACATTTCATTGTCACAGAATTCATCATGGGAGTAAGAATTAGTGATAATGAGATGGATGGGTGACTAAGATTATGGAATATGATGTCACCATCAAGGCCAATAAATTGATGAGAGGAAGGGAACTTTACAAGTAGTTGGCTTTAGATTCCCAATATCATCAAGAGATGTCCCTCATGAATAAAGATCCTTCAAACAATGTTGAATGGTAAAAGGATGAAAGAAATGTATTCAATGATCACAGTTGGATTGTGGATTTGTGTAACACCATGAACTGTTGTTACTTCCTCCTGAGCATACAAGTGTTGATATGTGATTTCTTTTGTAAAAAGGATGTGTTCCTTTGATTGACAAGTCATGCTTGATATGGACTGTATCTTCTTTGAAATTGCAGATCCTTGACTGAGTCACAATATGATTGGACTCTTTTATTTCTTTCATTTTACACCTGAGTTTAATCTGATCTCGGAATGAATCATGGAGTTATCCATCTATAAGACCTAGCCTTGGATCAGTAGTATTGATCCAAGTGATGCTTTAAGTTTATTCAGGATGAATTAAAATTATAGACCTTACGTAGGTTGCAAGGTTTGGATGCATTGACTAAGCTATTCCGGGGTATAACTCAGGCTGATCGTGTTAAATGAATTGGTTCCCGATATCGTAATATCAGGAAGGTCTTGATCATGGACCAGGTAATAAATTCAGATACATTTATTTCCACTAGCCTATTGACAGTGCAGGAGTGAACCCTGTTCGTGAATGTATGTTGTAGGTTCTTTTTTTGAGCATTTGAAATATTAGACCTAAACTGGATTTATTAAGGTTAGTAACCTAAAACTAAACTATAACCTAGGGGTTAGATTAGTGTTAATCTAACCTAGGCCTAGGCTATAAGCTAATGTTCTAAGTTAGTAACTATGTGCTATGAGGTTAGACTAAGTGTTATCCTAAATCCTAACCTAAGTTACTAACCTAACTAATGAACAAGGAAGAAAGGGGACCTATGGAAGGGTGTGAACCATGGGCGGCAGTTTCTATGGCATTAAATGGATGGATAAGTATGAAGGACAGGTAATTTGATAGAAGTTTTAAACGGCTAGCTAGATCCGACGTGGCAGGTCGCCAAAGTTGGAAATGGTCTTCGAACTGGTTTTATCCATCGCCAACTATGGTGGTCGGTGGCAATGAAAATTGAGCGGGAAATTTGGAGTAAATGCCATTTATGAACTCAGTCTTCGAGCTCCGGTTTCACGGGAAGGCATGCATAATGGAAAATTAGTAGTTTGTTTGGTTTTTTATGCGCTCTAGTTTTCCCTCTATCTGATCACTGGTTCTTCGCACCAGTCTTTTTGGAGTTACATGGAAAATATGAGTGTAACTCGCTCTTTTCTCTGGCAAGGAAAATTTATAAGTCATGGAAATAACAAATTCTTGTTGGTGAATCTAACTTGGAAAAAGAGGAGAAGGCTCGAGCTCTTTCAGTGGTCTTCTTTGGATTTTAAAGCAAATAACTAGGCATGTTAGGCCCTAACCTTTAAAAATCTTGCTCTCTTTCAAATGATTTCATTAGAACAACTTTGTTCAGATGATTTTTGGGTTCTGATGGTTTTTATGGTAGCTTTGTGTGATTTCTGTTACTATATCTTCTTGTTGGTTCGATTTTTCAAGTTTAACCCTTGAGGGGTGTGTATTGTGTTTCGAACTGTTGCACTATTTCGTTGTGTTTTGCATTCTGGTTTAAGTTTGTGAATTGCATGCAAGAAAGTATACTTGACTTGCTTTGTGAGAGCCCATGAATTGTTCCCTTGTTGGGTTCAGGCTATAGTTGATACTTGTTGTTGATACATGTTGTTGATGTTTGTTGTTGATATTTGTCGGAAAGGATACTGATGGACTTTTGTTTTAATGCTCAGTTTATTTGGACTTCTTTGTAAGTTCTGTCGTGGTTATTATAGGTGGTGGTTACTGAATCTTGTTAGGTTTCACTATGATACTTAGGTTATTGTTGAATGAATAACTGGCTGTGTTACAGTATTTAATGCGACCCTGTAGAAGTTGTTTTTCCCTCCCTTGTGTTGCAATTACGGGATATAACCCGTTGATGGTTTGCATTATATTTATTTATTTACAGGAAAACTCTATGGAGTCCTTGGATTGGTTCCTATATTATGGACTACTGTATAAGTCATATATGTGAATACTGGTAGCATGATTCTGTCGGAGTCCTGGAGGGGTAACTAGTAAATACGACTTCTGTTATCTTGTAATGAATACCTTTGTTTAAGTAATGAATTTTTGGTACATACTCAGTTGGTGTACTTTTACGTTTCCTATCTGTGTAAGATTGAGTGAATAATGTTGTAGAGGCTCAGTTGGATTATTTGTTATAAAATCAATATTTAACTTCTGTATAAGCCAGATTTTTAATGAAAACAGTTGGTGGATTGCAATTGTTTTAAGAGTTAGTGCTTATCATGCTCAGTTCATCGAACTGACCCATGTTGACAATTTTTGCAGATGGTTACCGTAAGTGGTAAAAGCACGCAGATATGATAGGATGTTCAGATTGTTATTTTTCCTTTCTGAATAATTAATTTGGTTTTATGATGAATTTCAGCTTGATTCTCTAAATATACTATACGAGAAAAGATGTTCTTTTTCCATTGAAGTATTGTATCAAGTAAGCTGAAAGCATAAAATGTATTTGATTAGCCTGAAGGGAATAAAGTGAGATATTTGTTACTTATGTGTTTGTATTCTTATCTGGATAGTTTGAACTTCTTCGGATCAAATGATCTTGAGAGCTTGTTATTATTATTTAAATTGGAGACTTTTGTGATTATCAATGTAAGCTTGCAAGAATATGTGAATGAATACTTATGATTGTTTAGCAGTTCTAGTATGTTCTATCTAAAGCTAAATTGAAACTTAGATCACTGTCTTTCTGGAAGCTAGGGTAAAAATAAACCTAAGCAAGACGCTAAACAAGCTGGATTAAATTAATAGTTCCTAGTCTTGATTAAGACAAGATAACGTTTAATTGGATTCTTAATCATTATATCTCGATACTAATAAGTAAGATATAAATTCAGTTATGAGAACTGAAATAAACCTAAAAAGGGTTCGGTTGGCAATCACATGTGAAGATTATGGGTTATTGTCCAATTTCGTTGATTTAGAATTATGTAAATTCTATGAACTCCTTGATGGGACCCTCTAGTCATAATAACTTCTCTTGTGTAATGGGTTTTATTAAGAAAGGTCATTCTAAAGTGAGGAACCCAGGGATTGGGAAAGGCTAACCTTAGCGGAACGTCTTTTAGTATAATTTTAACTCAACGTGCGTAACACTTATTATTAAGTAGATCTTTTTGAGGTGGATTTAAAGGTTGACGACACAAGTCAACTGCAGGGTTGTACCTTCGAGAAGATTAGGATCTTCTCGAAGATACAACAATGCAGGTGACTTATGACGACACCCTTTGCATTGATCGTTAAGATTTACACCTTAAACTCGAACAAGTTACTCTGGGACCAATTAGGAATGTGGTCACGTTATAAGGCTTCCTAGGAGACTCACGACATCTTGACACACTGGTTTAACTAGGGTTGACCTAGTATGTCATCGTATCCCTAGTCCTCGGGAGCATCCATATAACGTTGTCACCTTACTAATCCGTTTCCGAGTGAATAACTTGGGAGAGGAGGGACTGATAGAAGTCAGTATAAGACATTCTACATAACATAGGAATGGGGTGAAGAACGTATTCCAGATTGACGAGTATGCCATCAAGGAATATGAGACATAAGTAGTATGTTTCAAATCTTTGGCCAAAGTATCGCAAGCTGCTGATTGCGTTGTCCTAAGTCACCTAGTCTAAGGGATGAGATGCTGATGAATAATGGTAACAATTATTCAGATAGGTTCCTTGGATAGAGCATTTTGAATCCCAGAATAGGGAAGAGAACCGCAAGAGTGGAGTGTTAAATAAAAACTCCAACTCTTATTACTCATGAATAGATCGGTAGATTACCGAGTCATGGAATGAATAGATCGGAGGTACTCTGAGTCAGTACAGCTGCATATGGTTATCTGTTATAAGGATGGTTGTTTGATTTGTGAGTTCTAAATTATGTATTTAGAACCAGGAAGCATTTATCCAAAAAAAAAATTTACTTGTTCTAATGTATAAAAATGAGGATGTTACATCTTGGTATCAGAGCTAAAGGTTGCAGCTCTTGGACCTATTGTGTCCATAATCTGATGAGAACTTGAATTTTTTTGTAACAGAAAATGGTTAGAACAAGAGGGAACGTTGCGAATAATGCTCCACCTGAAGGAGGGTCGGCAATAACCCAGAAACTTGATGAGATCCTTTCTACCCTGTTGGACACAAGAGATCGTTTAGCTGTATTTGAACAGCAGGCGATGGGAAATGAGGAGGATGAAGAAGCTGGTAATGACAATCAGCAACCTCCTGAGGAAAACCCCGATATGGGTGTTGATGTTAATGTTGGGAATGCACCTGTCCAACCAGAAAACAAAAAGGCCAGGTTGGCAGCAAAACTCACTAATGATATAAAAAGGATAAGTCCAACTAAGTATGATGGCACCACATTAGGAGATGGAGCTGAGAACTGGCTCAGCGAAATGGAGAAATACTTTGGAATAAGAAACTTCTCAGAGGAAACCAAAGCTATTTGGGGATCCTATCAGCTTTCCCACGAAGCATCTTTGTGGTGGGATAGCCGTAAAGCTGAACTAAATATTGATGAGACCAATATTACTTAGGATCAATTTAAAGGCTATTTTAGGCAACGTTGGCTGCCACAACTTTTCTATGATCAGAAAATGAAAGAATTCCAGAACTTAGCTCAAGGGAAGCTAACGGTAACTGAATTATGGGAGTGGTTTACAAAAATCCTCAAGTATGTACCGCAGTATCAAACTGACGAGAAGTTCAGAATACGGAAATTCATCATGGGATTGAATCCCGTGATAGGGGGAGAGGTCGATGTTCACAGTCCAACCACTATGGAAGGAGTTGTTGAAAAGGCCATAAGGCAAGAACAGAAATTAAAGGCTATTTCTTCTCATAAAGAGGAAGTGCGGAAGAAGACTGCAAACCCTTCTTCAACCTCTCTTGCACCCAAAAAGGGACCATGGAAAAAGTTTGGAAACAAAAGTAAGTTTCTAGTGGATAACAGTAAGAAAGCAGTATTAAATAAGCCTGCTGGAAATGTAAGGGATAATTTTGCCAAAAATTATAACAATGGGCAGAAGCCCTATGGAGGACAACGTGACAATTACAAGGCTGGAGGAAATTCTGAGCCTAAAAAGGGACCTGTAGGAGGCTGCTACAATTGTGGCAAAGACCACTACGCAAATTAGTTCCCTTTGAAGAAGGATGATCGTAATCAGAAGCATAAGATACATGCTGCAGTAGCAGACAAGCAAGCTGAAAAGCAAGTGACACCTATAGAAGTTCCTGGTAAGTTATTTGGCATACCTGTCACTATTCTTTTTGATACAGGAGCTACTGAATGTTTCATTTCTAATAAACTTTCTTCTAAACTTAAGAGAAAAGCTTGGAAAAATGGATAAATCTTGGACTGTAAAATATGGTAATAACTCTGTTCATACAGTGAGTATGTGTCTTTTTGGGGCAGTCCTTGACTTACCTAATTTCTCCACGGAAGTTGACCTCTATGTTACACCTTTGGGATCGTATGACATTGTCATCGGTGTCAATTGGTTAGCTGACCATAAAGCAAAGGTAGACTGCTACGAAAAGAACATAAAATGTTTAGATGATCAGCTGGAAACAACAGAGATTCAAGGTGTGAAACAGGAAATTTCAGTTAGAAAAGTGTCAGCTATGCAGCTTAAAAAGGCTAAAAATAAAGGATGTACCCTTTATGCAGTAAAGATATCTGAATTTTCAGAAGAAGATGGTGATTGCATGAAGTGATTTCCTCTGTTACAAAGTTTCAGGGATGTTTTTCCTGAGGAATTACCAGGGTTACCACCTAAGAGGGAATTTGACTTCACCATCGAAATCAAACCAGGAACAGAACCTATTTCCAAAGCACCTTATCGGATGACTACTACAGAGTTAGTTGAGCTTAAGGCACAGTTGCAAGAAATTTTGTCTAAAGGTTTGATTAGACCAAGTGTTTCACCTTGGGGAGCGCCTGTAATATTTGTGAAAAAGAAGGATGGGACACTTAGGCTGTGTATTGATTATCGGATGTTGAACAAAGCAACAATCAAGAACAGATATCCACTTCCAAGGATCGACGATCTATTTGATCAGATGCATGGAGCAGCGGTTTATTCTAAGATAGATCTTCGATCTGGTTATCATCAGTTAAGGATTAGAGAGGAAGATATTCATAAAACAGCTTTCCAAACAAGGTACGGACATTATGAATTCACGGTTCTACCCTTTGGATTAACTAATGCACCCGCAGCCTTTATGAACTTAATGAACAATATTTTTCAAGAATATCTGGACAAGTTTGTACTTGTATTCTTGGACGATATTCTCATTTATTCTAAAAGCGTTGAGGAGCACAATGAGCATTTGAAGATAGTTTTGGGAATTTTGAGAAAAAGAAAGTTGTATGGTAAGTTATCCAAATGTTCTTTCTTTGATTCAGAAGTTCACTATTTGGGTCATGTCATTAGCAAAGAAGGAATTGTTGTAGATCCTTCAAAAATAGTGGCAATAACTGAGTGGCCTGCACCAAAGAATGTGCACGAAGTAAGAAGCTTCATGGGTCTTGCTGGTTACTATAGAAAATTTGTAAAGGATTTTTCTAAAGTAGCTGCACCAATAACTTCATTGCAGAAGAAGGATAAGAAATTCATATGGAATGATAAGTGCGAAGCGGCTTTCAAAAGTCTGAAAGGCCAGTTGACTTCTGCACCTATATTAGCTGTACCAGACCCTAATGGGAGTTTTACTATTGTAACGGATGCTTCTGGGGAAGGCCTTGGAGGTGTTTTGCTACAAAATGATCAAGTCATTGCATATGAAAGTAGAAAACTTAAGTTACATGAGCTGAATTATGCTCCTCATGATTTGGAGCTTGCTGCCATTGTTCATGCATTTCAAGTCTGGAGACACTATTTACTTGGGAAACCTTTTGAGTTGAAAACTGATCACTTAGGGCTGAAATATATTTTCACTCAGCCTAATCTTAATGCTAGACAGAGAAGGTGGTTAGAATTTTTATCACAATATGATTTTGATATTAGCTATATCAAAGGGAAGGAGAATAGAGTAGCTGATGCTCTAAGTCGTAGGAGGCACATTTCTGCTCTTATAACATTAAGAACTCAGTTCAAGGATGAGGTAAAGAGTGCCTCAGAATCTGATATTTACTTTCAACAAGTAAAAGCAGCGCTTGCTGCAGAACCTAATGATGAAAGGTATAAAGGTTTTCATTTTGATAATGAAGGAATCTTGCATTATGAAAACAAAGTATATGTACCTATGCTGAATGATTTGAGAAAGAAGTTGTTAGTTGAATTTCATAATTCACCTTTCTCTGGACACCCGGGTATCACAAAAATGCTTGCTGATTTGAAACAACAATACTTTTGGAAAGGTATGAAAAAGGATGTCATTAATTTTGTGACTCATTGTTTGGAGTGTCAGCGGGTTAAGGCAGAACATATGCACCCTGCTGGACTGTTATATCCTCATAGCATACCGCAGTACAAATGGCAAGTAATAACCATGGATTTTGTACAAGGATTACCCATGTCCAGGAATAAACATGATGTTATCCTGGTAGTTGTAGATAAACTGACTAAGGTAGCTCATTTCATCACTGGAAATCTAAAGGATGATTCACCAGTGCTGGCCAAAAGATTCGTACATGAAATTTTCAGATTGCATGGTGTACCAGAATTGATTATATCTGACAGGGATCCAAGAATGACGTCAAGGTTTTGGCAAACACTTAATACAGCTCTTGGAACGAAACTAAACTTCAGTTCTGCATATCATCCGGAAACGGATGGACAAACTGAGAGGGTAAATCAAGTGTTGGAGGACATGTTGCGAATGTATTGCATGGATCAACAGTATAAATGGGAAGAGTATCTTCCATTAGTTGAGTTCGCATACAACAACACTTATCATTCATCTCTCAAAATGGCACCATTTGAAGCACTTTATGGAAGAAAGTGCAGAACTCCTGTTAGCTGGGATAGTGTTGAGGATAGAGTGGTAATTGGACCAGAGATTCTCACAGAAATGGAACAGCAAGTTAAGCTGATTCGTGAACGATTAAAGGAAGCAGCGGATAGGCAGAAGAGCTATACTGACCTTAAGCAAGTTGATCGAAGGTTTGAGCTTGGTGAGAAGGTTTTTCTTCGTGTTAAACCTAGAAAGAATTCTATAACTTTTGGCAAGGCTGCCAAGTTGTCACCTCGATTCGTGGGACCTTTCGAAATTGTCGAAATAATCAATCCTGTAGCTTATCGTTTAGCATTACCACCTACTTTATCTCACATGCATGATGTTTTCCATATTTCTTTGCTTAAGAAATACGTTTCAGATCTGTCACATGTTTTAAATTGGAATTCCTTGCAGGTCCAAGACCCAGGAATAATCATGGTTAAACCCACACGAGTGCTGGAAACTCGCCAATTGCATTTGAGAAATCGTGAAATACAACAATGTAAGGTCCAGTGGGACCAGTTTAACGAAGAAAGTGCAACTTGGGAAAATCTGGAAGAGATGAAAATTGCTTTTCCTTCTCTTTTTCAACAGAATGAAATCTGTTGACAAAACATTTCTTTTATGAACTTATTTTTTTTAAGTTTATATGAAAGCCAGATGGAGGCAAACATTATTCAGGCTGAATAAAATGTGTTGTGACATTGATTTCTGGAACTATTTAAGTTGGAAAATAGTCGCATTGTTTTGTGAACTAATAAATTGGTTGACCTGAAGGTTAATTGAATATGTAATCATCGGGACGATGAATCTTTTAGGAGGGAAGCATGTAACACCCTGAACTGTTGTTACTTCCTCCTGAGCATACAAGTGTTGATATGTGATTTCTTTTGTAAAAAGGATGTGTTCCTTTGATTGAGAAGTCATGCTTGATATGGACTGTATCTTCTTTGAAATTGCAGATCTTTGACTGAGTCAGAATATGATTGGACTCTTTTATTTCTTTCATTTTACACCTGAGTTTAATCTGATCTCGGAATGAATTATGGAGTTATCCATCTATAAGACCTAGCCTTGGATCAGTGGTATTGATCCAAGTGATGCTTTAAGTTTATTCGGGATGAATTAAAATTATAGACCTTACGCAGGTTGCAAGGTTTGGATGCATTGACTAAGCTATTCCGGAGTCTAACTCAGGCTGATCGTGTTAAATGAATTGGTTCCCGATATCGTAATATCAGGAAGGTCTTGATCGTGGACCAGGTAATAAATTCAGATACATTTATTTCCACTAGCCTATTGGCAGTGCAGGAGTGAACCCTGTTCGTGAATGTATGTTGTAGGTTCTTTTTCTGAGCATTTGAAATGTTAGACCTAAACTGGATTTATTAAGGTTAGTAACCTAAAACTAAACTATAACCTAGGGGTTAGATTAGTGTTAATCTAACCTAGGCCTAGGCTATAAGCTAATGTTCTAAGTTAGTAACTATGTGCTATGAGGTTAGACTAAGTGTTATCTTAAATCCTAACCTAAGTTACTAACCTAACTAATGAACAAGGAAGAAAGGGGACCTATGGAAGGGTGCGAACCATGGGCGGCAGTTTCTATGGCATTAAATGGATGGATAAGTATGAAGGACAGGTAATTTGGTAGAAGTTTTAAACGGCTAGCTAGAGCCGACGTGGCAGGTCGCCAAAGTTGGAAATGGTCTTCGAACTGGTTTTATCCATCGCCAACTATGGCGGTCGGTGGCAATGGAAATTGAGCGGGAAATTTGGAGTAAATGCCATTTATGAACTCGGTCTTCGAGCTCGGGTTTCACGGGAAGGCATGCAAAATGGAAAATTAGTAGTTTGTTTGGTTTTTCATGCGCTCCGGTTTTCCCTCTGTCTGATCACTGGTTCTTCGCACCAGTCTTCTTGGAGTTGCATGGCAAATATGAGTGTAACTCGCTCTTTTCTCTGGCAAGGAAAATTTATAAGTCATGGAAATAACAAATTTTTGTTGGTGAATCTAACTTGGAAAAAGAGGAGAAGGCTCGAGCTCTTTCAGTGGTCTTCTTTGGATTTTTAAGCAAATAACCAGGCATGTTAGGCCCTAACCTTTAAAAATCTTGCTTTCTTTCAAATGATTTCATTAGAACAACTCTGTTCAGATGATTTATGGGTTTAGATGGTTTTTATGGTAGCTTTGTGTGATTTTGTTACTGTATCTTCTTGCTGGTTCGATTTTTCAATTTAACCCTTGATGGGTGTGTATTGTGTTTCGAACTGTTGCACTATTTCGTTGTGTTTTGCATTCTGGCTTAAGTTTTTGAAATGCATGCAAGAAAGAATATTAGACCTGCTCTGTGAGAGCCCATGAATTGTTCCCTTGTTGGGTTCAGGCTACAGTTGATACTTGTTGTTGATTGTTGTTGATGCTTGTTGTTGATACTTGTCAGAAAGGATACTGATGGACTTTTGTTTGAATGTTCAGTTTAATTGGACTTCTTTGTAAGTTCTGTTGTGGTTATTATAGGTGGTGGTTACTGAATCTTGTTGGGTTTCGCTGTGATACTTAGGTTATGTTGAACGGATAACTGGCTGTGTTTACAGTATTTAATGCGACCCTGTAGAAGTTGTTTTTCCCTCTCTTGTGTTGCAATTACGGGATTTAACCCGTTGATGGTTTGCATTATATTTATTTATTTACAAGATGACTCTGTGGAGTCCTTGGATTGGTTCGTATATTATGGACTACTGTATAAGTCATGTATGTGAATACTGGTAGCATGATTCTGTCGGAGTCCTGGAGGGATAACTAGTAAATACGACTTCTGTTATCTTATAATGAATACCTTCGTTTAAGTAATGAATTTTTTGTACAGACTCAATTGGTGTACTTTTACGTTTCCTATCTGTGTAAGCTTGAGTGAATAATGTTGTAGAGGCTCAGTTGGATTCCTTGTTATAAAATCAGTATTTAGCTTCTGTATAAGCCTGATTTTGAATATTTACCATTGTTGGCACGGTTGGAATCATTAACTTATGTTTATCTTGTATATCGGCTTCTGTAGAAGCTTTATCGTGTATACTGTTGTTCGGATTCAGTTGAAATCCTTGATAGGTAACCAGTGTATCTGCCTCTATATAAGCCTGATTTTGTACACTTGTTGTTTTTGGCTCTGTTGGGTTCCTTAAGTATAGATAGATATCATGTATCTTGGCTTCTGTAAAAGTGGGTCGTGATTACCATACTTTTCAAACTCTGAATGAGTTCAGATGTGAATACAGTATGTTATCTTTCCTTTCTGAATAATTCCAGTTAATGAGGCTGTGCATGTTGCATGGATTTTGTATGAATATCTCTGCATAGTCTTAGGGAAACATCATTTGCTTTAATGTCAAGGAGTCTCTTGTTGACTGCGATAAAAGAGAAGTTCTTTGATTTCGACCTTGGATCTAAAGCCTTACAGTGTTTAGTAGGGATTAGAATGAGCTGTAGGTTGCTGAGAGGGATTGTTGTCGTGTTTGAGCATGATTACGTCTTCTGTTGCATGGATATCTAGTCTTGAGCTTGATTGAACTAAGGAGTTGTCGACTGCACCTCGACAGGCGATGGCAGTGAATATCTTCTTGTTTGTCGCTTCGTGTGGAAGGTCATGTGGAGTCTGTTTGGTAGATAGTCATCACTGTTTGGCGTGAGAGCTACTGTACTGCTAGTAAACTACAGGAGTTTGTTATATTTTAAACTTTAACAAAACTGTGGTGCTTCTGGTGGCCTCGTCTGATTTATTCGCATGTGTTTAAGGTGAATGCTTTGCTCTTGGAAAGACGGTATAGTCATGAGCTAGTTCTGAGGGAAATATGTATGATTCATTTATTTCTCTTCTGTTGTAAAGTATAGGTTGATATAATTGTTTATCTAACTTTTGGAATTGTTCTAACATGCTGATGGAATCATGAAAGGTTATGATATTCATTTATTATGTTGAATATATTAGTCCGTCTGATGTTGCTGTCCTTGGGATTCAGATGGATAGTTGTTTAGATGCATTTGTCTTCTTGGTCACTAACGTTTTGATGAAATATTTGAAAGGTATCTGAGACTATTTAGTGACTATAATATGAGTTACGCGTTTATAGTCATGTTTGTATTACAAGAGCATAGTCTGAAATATGTTTACTTGTTTGGTGAAATGATCTCATTTAAACAGGTTGTTTAATGAAAACAGTTGGTGGATTGCAATTGTTTTAAGAGTTAGTGCTTATCATGCTCAGTTCATCGAACTGACCCATGTTGACAATTTTTGCAGATGGTTGCCGTAAGTGGTAAAAGCACGCAGATCTGATAGGATGTTCAGATTGTTTAATTTGGTTTTATGATGAATTTCAGCTTGATTCTCTAAATGTACTATATGAGGAAAGATGTTCTTTTTCCATTGAGTATTGTATCAAGTAAGCTGAAAGCATAAAATGTATTTGATTAGCCTGAAGGGAATAAAGTGAGATATTTGTTACTTATGTGTTTGTATTCTTATCTGGATAGTTTGACCTTCTTCGGATCAAATGATCTTGAGAGCTTGTTATTATTGTTTAAATTGGAGACTTTTGTGATTATCAATGTAAGCTTGCAAGAATATGTGAATGAATACTTATGATTGTTTAGCAGTTCTAGTATGTTCTATCTAAAGCTAAATTGAAATTTAGATCACTGTATTTCTGGAAGCTAGGGTAAAAATAAACCTAAGCAAGACGCTAAACAAGCTGGATTAAATTATTAATTCCTAGTCTTGATTAAGCCAGGACAACGTTTAATTGGATTCTTAATCATTATATCTCGATACTAATAAGTAAGATATAAATTCAGTTATGAGAACTGAAATAAACCTAAAAAGGGTTTGGTTGGCAATCACATGTGAAGATTATGGGTTATTGTCCAATTTCATTGATTTAGAATTATGTATATTCTATGAACTCCTTGATGGGACCCTCTAGTCTTAATAACTTCTCTTGTGTAATGGGTTTTATTAAGAAAGGTCATTCTAAGGTGAGGAACCCAGGGATTGGGAAAGGCTAACCTTAAAGGGAACGTCTTATAGTATAATTTAACTCAACGTATGCGTAACACTTATTAATAAGTAGATCTTTTCGAGGTGGATTTAAAGGTTGATGGCACAAGTCAACTGCAGGGTTGTACCTTCGAGAAGATTAGGATCTTCTCGAAGATACAACAATGCAGGTGACTTATGACGACACCCTTTGCATTGATCGTTAAGATTTACACCTTAAACTCGAACAAGTTACTCTGGGACCGATTAGGAATGTGGTCACGTTATAAGGCTGCCTAGGAGACTCGGGGTATCTTGACACACTGGTTTAACTAGGGTTGACCCAGTATGTCATCGTATCCCTAGTCCTTGGGAGCATCCATATAACGTTGTCACCTTACTAATCCATTTCCGAGTGAATAACTTGGGATAGGAGGGACTGACAGAAGTCAGTATAAGACATTCTACATAACATAGGAATGGGGTGAAGGACGTATTCCAGATTGACGAGTATGCCGTTAAGGAATACGAGACATAAGCAGTATGTTTCAAATCTTTGGCCAAAGTATCGCAAGCTGCTGATTGCATTGTCCTAAGTCACCTGGTCTAAGGGATGAGATGCCGATGAATAATGGTAACAATTATTCAGATAGGTTCCTTGGACAGAGCATTCTGAATCCCAGAATAGGGAAGAGAACTGCAAGAGTGGTGTGTTAAATAAAAACGCCAACTCTTATTACTCATGAATAGATCGGTAGATTACCGAGTCATGGAATGAATAGATCGGAGGTACTCCGAGTCATTACAGCTGCATATGGTTATCTGTTATAAGAATGGTTATTTGATTTGTGAGTTCTAAATTATGTATTTAGAACCAGGAAGCATTTATCAAAAAAAATAAAAATTACTTGTTCTAATGTATAAAAATGAGGATGTTACAATCACCCACTTAGGAAAATTACCATAATAATTTTACAACTTGATCATTTAGCTTCTTGTTACATAATCAACTAATCATGATCACCTTGCTAGCACACTTCATTCATTTGTTCACAATTCCTCTGTTTTTCTGAATTTGATATTATCTCTTAGTCAACTGACTATCCTAGTGCTCTCATAGCTATGTACTAAAACTCATCATTATCTTTATTATTGAATCTGACTCTATGGTTTGTATTTCTATCCTTTATCTTCACTGTTATATGATAAACATACAATTGGTAAGATGTCATGCCTTTTACCTTGTTACATGTCTTTCATTTGTTGTGCATGGGCTTAGTCCTCTATTCTATCCATTTATATTTTCATTATTTCAGGTTACATCTCTGTCATTTTTCAACACAATGTATTTTTGTTTCCCTACCTCTACATGTGAATTTTATTCTTCTTTATATTTTTCATTCATCCACACATCTTAGAATGAGTTCATTCTCACAACAATGGATGTCTATTTGTAATTAATATCTCATCCTCAAGAAATCATTCATCTTCTCCTAGAATTTTCTCTCTATTTTTTACACCTAGTATCTCTGCCCTCTTACCATCATCTTCAATAGTACCAATATGCTCTCTCTCTCTCTCTCTCTCTCTCTATATATATATATATATATATATATATATATATATATATATATATTACATATTGTTCACAAAATTAACTCTACACTCTTCCAAACTACAAGAATTCAAACTGTAAAATCCTCACTCAACTATTCAACATCCTTTTGGTTTTTCCTCTTCCTCAAATCCTTTCAAGTGCCAAACCACTAGAAAAAAATGACATTTGGACTTCAACCTATATCTTAACCAAAGGAAATATTTTTCATCTTCTAGTGTTCGAGTTTGAACTTTCTTTTCAATTTTTTTATTTCTTGTTTGACATAAGTAAGGAATTGTAAATAGAAAGAACCTCTTTGGCTTCTTCAAGTATTTTAAGCATAATAATTTTCTCCTTAACTTCTCATGAAGGTCAATTCACCACTAAAAACTCTCAAACCTTCATTGCAACATTCTCCATTTGATTTTTGATGGTAAAAACAACTATTTCAAGCTTCTTGAAGAGGAAACTTGTCATTTGCAACTAATTGAGACTAAAATCAGAAAGACCAAGTTTGTTCTTAACCTTTTTCACAGGCTTTACACTAAAGATAAAATCAAATGTCTATTGTAAGACTTCTAACATGATTCTTGAACCCTTTGTGTGAGGATTTACAAAGAGATAACCCAATTCAGACTGAAAAATTAGGGACATTGAGCATGTTTATTCATTTCTGTTACAAGTTTGAGAATTTAAGGTGATACTGGGAGTCTAACCTCCTTAGCGCTAGGTCACTAACCTTAGAACATTTAGTTTATAGTTTATAGCCTAGATTAGATTAGCACTAATCTAATTTTGGCATAGGTTATAGTAAGAAGGGTGTAGGCACACATGAACCTATAATAAGAAGGGCACTAGCTTAGGTCTTAACAATAAAGGTTTCAAGATTTAGTATAAGAACCATGACAAATATACTAGGTCACGAAAAGGATTCATTAGCCTAGACACTGCTAGATAAGCTACTAGTATAAGCATGTATCTGAATTTATTACCTGGCCCATGATCAAGGACCTTCCTGACAATTACGATGGTCAAGGAAGGAATATTCCATTGGAACATCGATAAAGACCTGAGTGTAGACTTCGGAATAGCTTATATCAAGCATTCATGCTCCATTGCAGGACCTACGTAAGGTCTATAATTGTTGTTCAACCGATCTAAACCTAGGAAGCATCTCTTGGATGCTAATGCTATGATATAGAGAGTCTTAGGTAGAAGGAAGGGATGACAATACATTCTAGAGATCAGATTAAACTCAAGGTGCAAAATGAAAGAAAGGAAAAGAGTCCAATCATATTCCGACTCAGTTCAAAGAATCTCAATTGCAAAGAAGATACAGTCCATATCAAGCATGACTTCACAATCTAAGGGATGGGTCATGATCATTTTACAGAAGAAATCATATATCAAGCACTTGTTAAATTGCTCATGCAGGAAGTAACAACAGTTCTGAGTGTTACATTGGTCTATTCTGGCCACAATGTGAATGTAATCTGGTTACCTGTGAACTACACCGACGATGCACCTGAATAATGGTTCCTCCAAATAACAGAGAAGACTTCTTCCTAGATATAAATGTACTTTCTATTTGATTCATGGGTGTAAACCATAACTTTCTAATTAAATCAGATATCTACCTCTTTTAATATTTCTACTTCCCAAAATATGCATTGGTACTAATGGCTATACTAGAAACTGGAATGACCATGCACAAGGGTTAGGTTTTTAGGTAGATTTTAATGCTTCTGTCATTATCAATGTTTTCTCTATTGGAATGCACATAAAAGAGGGGATGAGAGTTCCCTATCACGTGCCTAAATGGGTGAGTTCTAGATTCCTAGCTCCATGTCCTCTGTGATGAGCTCCAAATCCTTCATGGGATTAGAATCTCTCTCCTTAATGCCATCTAAATTACTACAAACCTTGTGTTTATTCTCTAAATCCCTTTCACACACCTCATTAAACTTAAGTCACCTTTCTTCTCATTACCTCTCTACTACCAGGTCATCCATCCTTCACCACATTCCTACTCCTACCCCCACGCATGGTGGGCTTTTAGTTATCCATCAACTTCTCTTCCAAATTAAGGATTACCATCAAGATATTAGGATCGCCAGTGAAATGCCTTGTAGATATGTTCCCCTAGGATAACGTAAACAATAGTTTCTCAGCTACCTCTAGACAAGAGTACCAGTGTAAATCTTGAGTACTCTAAATTATAGCTATTCAGAACACCACAGAACTAAGTATCCACAATGTGCAGTGTCCAAACGATTTTCAACATTATAGAGGGATTAAAATTATTCTTGCGTCTCAGATAAGTGTGTGAAAATCTAATTCCTTTAATAGACATGTAATAAATTAAGCAACTTGTGTAGATATATTGGAAAGATAACAAGTCATAAGCTAGTCATATGTTGTAGGGTCATAGAGCATTTTGCTCCACCCACATGTGTGTGTCAAACTCATATACACATGTTGAATCTTCAAGTGCCACTCTTCTTCTTAAATCTACTATCCACTCATCAATACTTTCCAAGGCCATACTGGTACGTCTTCATCACGGAACATCTTAAAAACAACTGAAAAAGAGGTCACTAGAAATTGGAACCAATGACTGTAGAATAGAATTTACTGTGATAACCCTAGTGTAGCACATCACTCAGCTTGAGCTGAAGCATTCACCCGAAGTGCATAAAGGCACCAGGTCCCTTTTTAGAGTTCCTTATATAGACATGCTAGCATGAGTGTGCATATAGGTATTCAGACCTTCAGTTACCAATAGCAACTAACACACAGTGCATAAACCAGATCTAGATCTTATAGTATATGTATAGATGAACTAAAAAATGACTATAACAATGAGTTACCATGTAAGAACTAGATTTAGTCATGTTTAACACCGTTATCCAGCCAATATGAACCATTGTATTAAATACTGTAAAACATAGAATATTCTCACACTATATAAGTATCTCTATGAGTCATGTGCGTGACAAAACCTTTTAGCATAACTCATACTTCCTTGACACACAAAAAACCATGAAATTTTTTCAATACACTACAATACATAGAATAATACATATATATTAGGTGTGGGGAATTTCCCTATCACCATCCACGCACTTCTCCAAATAGGTCACATGACTAATAATAGCCATGCATCTTTACAAAAGGATGCACTTTTCATACAAGTGCTCTTAAGAATAGACTTCCTATAGTTAACTCTGAGTAGAAATCTCTATTATTAGCTAATAAACTATTCATGTCTCTCATTTATTGTTTGTTCCTCAAAATACTATTGCATGGATCCGAAAGTCTTCATGTCTTTGTGTGCTAAGCACGTTAACTCCAAAAATAGCCTTTATAAATCGAAATGGCTAAGTCTTGAATTCAATTTTGTTCTGGAGCGTGCTTAGCCTTCTTCTACTCTTCCATGCCCTCAAATGTTGCCATGCTCTAGCACGCACATCTTTATGTTGCATTCATCACTAGAAATTTACCTATATGCTCAACTATCATTTTATACTATTTGATACTTATTATGATTGACTCGAAATTTTAGCCATTCGAAGAAACTTTATGAGAATTATATGTTGAGTTAAGGCTGATACAACCAAGTTATAAAACTATCCCCCTTGTTGATATTCTGGAAAATTTCCTTACTTATGAGAAAACTGAGTTGAATTCTTTAGTGTTATTTCTGATGTTGCTTGTGATTGAAACTGTTAGAAATCCCACTTATAGTAATTGAATTAGGAGGATGATTCTATTTAAAAGGCGAAGTATGTAACATCCCGAATCAATACTACTGTTAGATTAATTAGATCATTATTGCTTGATTTAGTTAAGGAGTAATTGTTGAAATTGGTTATGTTAATATAAGTCAAATAACGAAGATTTTTGTAATGATGTATTAAGTTAGTAACTGATATATATGTGAAGGCGTATATTTGATAATGATCTTATTTATATAATATTTAATATATATATATATATAATATAGCTCCCCCTGTCATGTATGTATGTCAATGTATGTAGTACACATATACATTTGGATATTGATATCTATGCTCTACTTTATGAATGGGCCAACATGACCACTAATTGGTTAATATTGTTTAGCATGATCATAGACCTCTAAGGTTTCATAAGCTTGGTTAAGTATGGTTCGCTGGTAATATTCCCACTATGCAAGAGTTTAAGGTTTTAAGTGATGGCCATAATGTAGCATCGGAAATTAATAAGGAATTTAATTTTGTCAAATTCCTTGAAAACCATAGATTCTCCAATAATCTAAGCATGCATTGTTCACCGTTCTATTCTAAATTGTTTGCATTACATTCATAGTCCTTTTAGATCTCGACATGGAGTTAGGAAATGAGATTTTTTGTGGGATTTTGTTTTGGACTATGCAAGGTGAATTTATTGTTATTCCTCTAATTATCATGGAATTTCATTGTTATTTGAAGACATTGTGGAAGATTTAGTTGTGTTTTTGGAGCATTTGTTTTAGAAACATTACAAACACGTCTCATTGTGAAACACACATGAAATAGGTTTCTAATTCTCTAACTTCAGACTTGTTATTTTTATTATTATTATGAAATATTTTAATACATTTTTGACATTTGATGAATCTATTCGGAAAATGGTACTTATAGAATACACTAGATTTTAGGGGATTTTGTTTGGAATCTGGGTATTTTGTTAGAGGAAATGTTTTGGTTATATATTTGCACTAAAATATGGAACTAGAAAACCTGTTTTAGGAATAGAAATACAACTGCATGCATTTGGATTTTTTGGATTTATGTTTGATATCTATTTTCATTTCTTTAGATTTTGATGGAAAAAATAGGAAATATTTGAGGGAAGGGTTTAATATGAAATAAGTAAATGTTTGTTGTAAAATATTGAATAAAATACATTTAAAGTTTTTTTTTATTGAGATCTAGAATATGGGTTTGATTTGGAATATTTGGGTCTATTTAAAGTTTGAAACTTATATACAACTCATTTAAAGGTCGTTGTTTTTTGTTAATTTCATCTCGTTTAGAAGCCTTGTGTTAGAATTTGAGGATTCTAATAAATACGGATTTAATCAACTTACATATTATATAATGTTACAATAAATATTTAAATAAACATTACATCATAACATAAGTAAATAAAGAAATACTTACAGGAAATAAATAACACAGGTGACACATTATTTATAGTGGAAAACCCCAATAGGGTAAAAACCACTTTGAAAATAACCTTTTACTTTAGAGAACTTATTTTACATCCAGTAAGATCACCTCCTCCTTTAAAACCCTATTTACCAAGGGTAAAACCAAATCACTTGATTTGCACACCTTTGATATATTTCTCGAATATATCAAATGAGGACCTAAAGTCCTTTTTTATATAAGGTGATCGGGTATGTCTCCTGACCCACCTTTTCAACCTAAATGGTTGACACATACACCTAGGTTTATAATATTTAATATTAGAAATATAATCATTTCATGATATTAAATATTTAACCTAAAGTATATACCTAGGTTAGCATATTTAATAATAGAAATATAAATATTTCATATTATTAAATATTAACCTATATATTAGTGATGGACCCATATACATTAAGGGTTGGCCAGACCACTTAATCATTATGTTCCAACACTCTCCCTTAATGTTAAGTGGGATAACATAACATATGCCAATAGATTACCTTGCTTGTGGTACACTATAGGATTTACAATCCTTAAACCATAAAGGTTTTAGGCTAGCATATCGGTTGAAGGAATTATAACACCTTCATCATACTCAATTTACCTTTTGGTACAAAAGGATTTGGAATCCCAAAGATCATCCCATGATCAGTGGCTAAGTATGATTGTTGAGTTTTACATGTTCTCACAGGCTCTCATAAAAGGTTATTGAAACCCAAGCATATAGGAGTCTTTTACAACCAAGGACCTCCTTAACAATATGCTTGTACTGGATGTTTACCAGTAAACTCAATAGCACTAAAGAGTTTACTGAAGACCACCTTTAAGATCTTTCTACACTTCTTTCTAAAAAATAAGTCGAGGAGGTATACATGCTCGAAAGTCTTTTTACACTTGCCCGAAGGTCTTTTTTACTTTCCCGAAGGTCTTTTACCCAAAGGTATTTTTACAAAAACCAAGTTCCATTAGGAGGTGACATTGTCATGCACACTCCCCCTCAATGGCAACTCTGACAATCCAAGCTTTTCATGAAAGTGAAAAAACTTTGCAGCACTCAGGGACTTTGTGAAGATGTCAACAACCTACTCTTCAGTCAACATGAACTTGAGATTTATCTCATCACTTTGCACCTTCTCACGGGTGAAGCGTATATGTATCTCAATGTTCTTCATCCTCTGATGTTGAATTAGATTCTTAATCAAGAGTAATACAACTCTGACCACCACATAGAAGAGAAATACTTCCTTTAGCTTCCATGTGTATCTCTACCAATAGCCATTGTAGCCACATGACTTCTTTACTTCTTCCATTGTACTTCTCTACCTCAGTAGAAGAAATGGAGACTATTGATTGTATTTTTTGTTCCAAGTAATGGTTCCTACACCAAAAAACTTGAACACATATCCAATATATTTTATAACACAACATCAGTATGGTTAGAATCACAAAATCCATATAAGATAGCATTTTCATTCTTAGTATAATGCAACCCATAATTGATTGTTCCTTTCAAATATCTAAAAATTCTTTTTGCAAGATTCCAATGATCTCTAAAAAAGGTTCCTGCATAAACCTTGAAGTAATTCCTACTGTATAGGAAATATCTGATCTAGTTATAGTTAGATAAATCAAACTATCAACTAACAACGTATATAAAATAGGATCAACATTTTTCATATGCAGATTTAGGATCAATATTTATTCCAACTTCCATTGAAGTAGAAAATGGTTTACAATCAATCATAAGAAACTTTTTCAATACAATGGTTGCATATTGTGTTTTGAAAAATAACAATAAAATGAAATACAGTCATACAAATAACATGATGTGAGAGACCTAACTCATTCATTTCAAAGTACTGCTTCAATTTCTCTTTAATCCTATGAATTAAATCAGAATTGTCACCAGACATAAGAAAATCATCAACATATATACATATAATGATAATATGTGAGCCTTATTGCTTGATGAATATATCATTGTTAGAAGAAACAATTAACAAAACCTAACAGTTTAAAGAAGGAAACAATTTTCACATACCAAGCTCTAAGAGCTTGTTTTAAACCATACAAGGATTTCTCAACTTACAAACATAGTTTTCTTTACCAGTTTCTTCAAATCCTTTAGGTTGAAACATGTAAAGTTCTTCTTTTAAATCACAATTCAAAAAACTATTTTTCTTATCTATTTGGTGGATTTCCCACCCAAATTGAGTGGTAATTGCAAATAAGGCCCTAACAGTACTCATTTTAGCTATAGGAAATGTCTCAACATAATCAATACCAAGTTTCTGAGTGAAACCTCTAGCAATAAGTCTAGCTTTATGTTTGTTAATACTACCATCACCATTATATTTTACTTTGTATATCCACCTAGACCCTATAATACTTCACAGCTCAGGTTCATACAAGGTAATTAATGCATGGTACATATGATGGCTTCTGGTCATTTTCCTAAGGTTAATAGGATTTGAAATTTCTAACATAGATTGAGCCCAATTTAATTTCTTATCTAGGAAGATAAGAGTTTCATAAACATCTATAGCATCAAAACATCATCATGACCATTTACTAAATCAGAATCAAAACCATCATTTAGAAGCATTTAATGAAGTAACTTCAAGAGAAGAATAACAACACATGTAAACCTTTCACTAGATTATATCTAGACATTTCATATAAGCTTCGATAATTAACATGTCTTAACCTTTCATGCCATAGTTTTGAATTATTCAAACTTTGAGATATAAAACAAGATGCAGAAGAGAAATCATCAAAAATATAAAGACCATTTCTTTGAATTCCTTCAGCTATTATACTCTTATTACTATCCTTAATATACCAAGTATCCTTCATGCATGGATTCTAGTTGTGTCCATACCTCTTTTGGATGTTTGATATTACCAATGTGTAGAAGGTACTCATCATTCACATTTGTCATAGAAAGATCATCTTACATTAATTGCAAAAATGCATTCATGTTATCTACAGTTGTTTGATGATCGGTGGGAGAAACCTAAGATCTAGAAATAATCATCTAGAGTTTCCCGCCATAAATTTTTATTTTGACCCAAATGTTGTAGTTGGTTTCATTCAGGATCTAGGTTTTGTCAAGACAGAAAACTTGTCATTGTTTTCCTAAACTTGTAAAACACACCCCATTATAATATACAATGTACCACTTTTAGATACATATTTATCGATAATAAAAGAAATTACTTTTAATAGAATCAGATCTAAATTTTATAGATCTAAAGAAACTATTTGATCATAACTAATTGTCATTATAATGCATAATAATTAACCTCCCATGATCAAAATAATAACCCGCAATATAAAGGGCTATGCATTATACCCCAAATTTATATAAAAAACATTTCCAACCATATAGAAGTGAAGAAAAGACCCCTAAGAATGCATAAAAACACAACCCTTTTTGAAAGGGGTTTAATGTAGACACGTAAACTAGGAACCTAGAGCTTAAATTTGACGTCTAAATGACTGTCATAATGTCTTATGTTTGGTCTACTATGTCAAATTTAATGAAGCCAAAACTTGTTGTGTATTACCAGAATGTGAAATTCTAGAATTTTTTCTTTTGTATAATATTAGGGAGGTTATATTTTAACACATTATAATAACCTATTATAATTTATAATGTAAAAATATATACACTTTTAAAAAAAAAGGTATATAATTTATAGAATGTAAATAAAAAACAACATATAGTTCATAAAAATTATAAACTATAATATTTTTTTATATAAAAACATATAACCCTTATTAAAGGGGTTTAAAGGACATAGAAAAGGTTAAAATAATTTTACCAAGTGCAAGTAGATTTATGAGAGTATAGATTAACCTGCATATTTTACGAGGGGACAAGTAATTTCACCTAACCAATGAAATAAATTGAAATCCTCTATTTTCATGAACCTTGTCTCCCACCATTTTATAAACTAGCTATAACACCAATATTTTAATAAATATTAATAACGATGGGCCACCAATAAAAATTCTCCATTCATACATGAATTCTACATTTATACCTGAGATATTATCTCATTTTATTCTCCACTCCCACTCTTATATAAAGAAAACCTTTAAATAGGTTTATTTATATAGTTTTTATAAACTATAAGATATAAATGAATGGGGCCGCCCCCTTACATGGATAATATAAATGGTTATGGACATATGTTAGGTTTTATTTAATAAGTATTAATATTTAAAAAGTAATCCCTTCATGGCCAAGCAATAAACACAGGCCCCCTTCCCAAAAAAAGCAAGCACTTAGGTTTTTTTTTTAAACACATATAGACTAAATCTAATAAAATTTATATTTTAATATATATATAGTTTAAACTAATATATATATATAATATGATTCAAACTTAGGTTTGTTTCTTCTTTTTTAAAACTATATATGCCTAGATTTATAAGTTAAGTTTAAATATGATTTAAACTTAGGCTTAGAATATGGTCTGTTGACTCTTCCCCCAATCCCATGTAATTTTAATATGGTTTAAGACTTTTAATATATAGTTTTTTTTCAAAAATATATCAATTTTAATATGATGTTTATATAAATTATTATATAAACCTTATTCTATATTATATATATTTTATTTAAAAATAATAATATAGTTTTCAAATTATATAGGATATAGTTATAGATTAACTATAAACTATAGTTTTTCAAATCGAATCTTATTAAAGGAGTCCAAAGGACACACATAGATTACTTTTGAAAACACAATAAGGTTAAAATAGTAAATGAATTTTACCAAGGGGCATGATTCCACATGAAAAAAAATACAAGTTAACCTGGAGATTTATAGAGGGGAGAATTACTTTCACCCTACCAATGAAATAAATTAAAAATCTTATTTTTATGGAGCTTGTCTCCTTTTTCTTGTATTTAACTTTTTGTTTTTATTTTTAATATCTTTTTAACCTGTACATATTAAAACTACAAAAAAAAATAATTCAAATATTTTACCCTTACCTATACACAAGTTTTTACGGAAGGTAAGAAATTTCTAAATTTTTCACTTGTGAATTCACCTTAATTCTTCACAAAGTAAAAAATTTAGGTTGTACAATGGAAAGAAGGGCCGATTATTTTAAATATCCTTTCGGGTTGATTGAAAAAAAACGGTATACAAATTAAATAAATAAAATACACAACATTTGATCTTAATTTATTTAATTTACCTCGCTCTGTTACCATGTTAGAATTTGAGGATTCTAATAAATACGGATTTAATCAACTTACATATTATATAATGTTACAATAAATATTTAAATAAACATTACATCATAACATAAGTAAATAAAGAAAATACATGAAATAAATAACACATGTGACACATTATTTATAGTGGAAAACTCCAATAGGGTAAAAACCACTTTGAAAATAACATTTTACTTCAGAAAACTTATTTTACATCCAGTAAGATCACCTCCTCCTTTAAAACCCTATTTACTAAGGGTAAAACCAAATCACTTGATTTGCACACCTTTGATATCTTTCTCTGAATATATCAAATGAGGACCTAAAGTCCTTTTTTATATAAGGTGATCGGGTATGTCTCCAGACCCACCTTTTCAACCTAAACGGTTGACACATACACCTAGGTTTATAATATTTAATATTAGAAATATAATCATTTCATGATATTAAATATTTAACCTAAAGTATATACCTAGGTTAGCATATTTAATAATAGAAATATAAATATTTCATATTATTAAATATTAACCTATATATTAGTGATGGACCCATATACATTAAGGGTTGACCAAACCACTTAATCATTATGTTCCATTTCATTGAGCTTAATATACATTCAAGGTACCAACACAAACCCTTTTTTAGTCATTTGAGAATTCTTGAAAGCTTTGACATCCTTGTGTATTATAAGAGAGTAATGCTAGAGGTTTTCATACTCAAACCCTTGACCTTGAAACCCTTAGTCATCTTTGACAATAATTCCTGAGTCATTGTACCATGTTTTGAGCACCTCAGACCTTGATAGACAACATTTTCTTGACTATTTTCCCAAAACTTTGATTCTGCAAACATCCATATATAAAGAATCTCTTATGAGCTCTGAAATACAATTTTATAAGTACAAAATAGATAAGACTTTGTTTTACTACTATATCTTATCAATCATAGAGAAATAAAACTCATATAGTGCACTGAGAATTTGACATGTCCATACTATCAGACTATTCATGATTTCGATCATTTAGATCATGATCATGCTTTACATAACATATTAATAACTCTGACCAAGACTTAAGCTCTAAAATCCTTTATTTCATGAAAATTCTCCTATAATTTCCATGATGCATGAATTTTCATACCTCCTTTATCCCTGATTACTCCTGTAGCTTTTGATTTAGACCTCAGTATCTATAGATTATATTTTCAAGTACCTTCTAACATGTAGCACTCTTGGCTATACATTCTTCTTATCAAATTGGATAGAAATTTAGACTCCATGATACTTGCTTGAATAGTATAGTTAGAGATCTCATGTTTCTTGACAATGAGCCTTCATTACTCAAGATGTCTTAATCAGGAGCATGCACCTTGACTATCATAGTATGTCAACAAATTTACTGTAGCAATGGATTCATGCTTTGAGTAACTACATATCAAAGTCAACCTTAGCACCATTGAAGAGGAAAACACATCTCTACATTGACCTTCAAAAGATGTTAGCATCAACCTCCTTGATTGCATTTGATAATAATTTAGAATAAAATATCATCATGAATCCCTTAACAAGCCTTGAAAGATCCAATTGATAGGGCTTTACTATCCAAACTCTCCTCTTTGTACGATAAGAAAAAATATCTTATACTATCATAGATAACTGAAATATTGTGCATACCTAGAGCTCCAAAAGTATACATCCTCTATCCCCATACATCATGATGGAGATTACAAATTTTCAGACCAAAAATCCATTATTAGCACCTTCAAACATAATATTCCATGAAAAATACTCTTAGGGACTGTGTAAATCAGTTAAGAGTATTGTATACTTTTCACAGTTGTCTCGCATGGGTCTCGAGGACATAGCCCTCGAGACAACATAAACAATTTGGGTCTTAACAACGTGTTCGATATACTCAGGAAACATGTTTTTCTCATATGGGCATGGATTTTTGACCCATAGGTTTATGAAAAACGGTTTTTACCTCATGGTTTTAGCATACCCATAGTTTGCGTGAATAATCCTAACCTTAAGCAATTGTCTACTTATATGAGAACCATTCTTATGCATATGGTACTGATCAAATGTAACACTTGCATCATGTGTCATTAAATTCTTGAGGTGTGAATTCTGTAGAGTTTATTGTAGCATAGCTTCAAATAGATTTGGGTACTTGTATTGAGAGAAGCGGTGGCTTGTAATAAAATCTGAGAAAGTGATTCTTGGTGGACGTAGCCCACAATTGGGTGAGCCACGTTAAATATTGTCTCTTGAAATGTTTTGTTATTTTATTCTGTACTTTTCATTTGAGATCTGACAATACTTTTCTACATATTAGTTTCTACATGATTGCGATTCTATGAGGGATTATATCATGACCATATTTTACTTCACGACTTATTTCCTAACAATGTAGGTTACACAAATTTCCTTACACACAAATCAAGAATCAATCAGGGGTGTTATGGATTTTTACATAATAGTTTTGAGACATGTCCCGGTGGGACCACAAGATCAGTACAATACTCACCATTTTATCAACCATTTGGGTGTGTGACCTTGGTGAATTTTCAGCCTTTTGAAGGCTTTCTCAACATGTGATACATCTAGGGTGAAATACCAATTAGACAATCAACTAGTTTCACATCAGTGACTAGAGGATGTAAGTTCATGTCTGAAGCTACTTAAAACTTGGTCCATAACAAGAGATTAGAAGGAATCTTTACCGTATCTGCAAGGTATCTTCCACTTTAGAGGAAGAAGAGGAAGGAAATTCCTTAGAGGTCTCCAACTCTACCATTACTAGAACCTTCCTCCAACACCCCCTCTATTTTAGACCATTCCTCTAGAATCCACTAGGGTTCTTCATGGCCATTTCTCATAATGGCACATCAGTCATCAAACATAAAAGGGGCACTGAATCTTACCTTTTCTTAACTTCACAGGATATTGATTCCACTTTCCCTAGTTACATTCTCTATGAGTGATCAAATCTCGGTTACAGCACTGAAAAATCATCCCCTACTTCACGGTATCCTGATAAACCATACAAATCCTATTGACAACATTCATAGATCTACTCTGTAAATGTTTGTGTAATTCATGAAATTAATGAAATGGATGTCGCAGTCAGAGTTGATAGCTTCCTATATCTTTCAAGGGTAAGGCCTTTGTTGATACATTATTAGCTTGTTGTGACTCTTTCATATCTATCCATGTCACCTTCTTTTCAATCTTTTATTTTTCAACTTTTGACACAATTTGCTTGATTTTATATACCCATTTCATTTCCTTCTTTTCAAGAGCTGATTGAGGCTTAGGTTGTCTATAGTTTTAGCAATTCTTTGAGAAATGCCCAAATTCATGACATGTATAACATATGACCTAATTTATCATTTTCCCCAAGTAATGATTGTCATTGCTAACTTGGAATAGAGGTTCTTCTAAGAAATGATTGGCTATATGACCTTTATTTCTACAATTAAAACACATTATGTTCCTTTCATATTAATTATCAAAATATCTCCATGTGTGATCTTTGTCATAGTTTTTCATGCACTATGTATCTCTATGTCCCAAATTTAGAACATGAGAAACAATAACCATTAAATTTCCTCTCATACCTAGATGCATTCGGTTGTCTAATTGACTTGGATCTTCCTGTCTTTGTCTCCTTTGTCTGTTTCTTATTTATTTGTTTGTTGAGATCAACCTTTAAATCTCTTTTCCTTTATTTCTCTAATTCCTCTCTTAGCATTATGAATTTTACATTTATATCACCACATTCCTCATTATTATCTTTGATGGCTGCTTGACATGAGTCATGACTAGGTTCATGCTTAATTTCACATTGGGTTTTCATTTTTATAGTTCATACCTGATCTATCATTAAGGTGTCTTTTTTGTGTCATCAATTTAACTCTAGCTTGTTCCAGCTCATGCTTTGAAGTCTTTTATTCTTCTTCAAGTTTAATAAAAGAATTTTCTTTGACACTTAGATCTTTGGATAACTTATCAACAGTTGTTACTACTTCTTGGAGTCCTTAAATATAATTTACATCTTTGATCTTGATTTCATATTTTAACTCTTTAGTCAGGGCTTGAGCAATCTCATAATTATTTTTCAACACAAGATCCACTGATGTACACATGTTTATGAATTCAAGATCACCTCCAAGCTGTTAGGATTAACTCTAGATGACCATTATCTGATAATAATATTTGGATACCATAAGCACTGAAAGGGAGAGTGAATTAGTGCTGATCAAATTAGCAATAATTAAAGTTTTTTGAAAATAACTAGCAATAAAAACGTGAACGCAAATTAAGGTGCATGCAAGAACATAATTATACAAGACACCAAATTTATATTGGGAAAACCTTAGAGGGAAAAACCCCACTTGAAATAAAATCATTTTATTAAGAACACCCATTGTCAACATACAATGATTTCCAATTTTGTTGAGCACCCACTGGATGGTTGCCAAGAACCCACTTAGCTTATTTAGTAAGCTACCACTTGCAAGGAGCTCCTACCCTTGTACCCCAAGCACCTACTTAGGAAAATGATAACAATTTTACAACAATATCACTTAGCTTCTTGTTGCTTACTCGAGTGATCATGATCACCTTACTAGCACACTTCATTCATTTTTTCACAATTTCCCTGTTTCAAATTTGATATTGTCTCTCAGTCAATTGACTATTCAAGTGCTCTCATAATTGTCTACTAACACTCATCATAATCTTTATTATTGAATCTGACTCTATGATCTATCTTTCTATCCTTTCTCTTCACTGTTATATGATAAACATATACCTGGTAAGTTTTCATTTCTATGACCTTGTGTATGGGCTTATAGTCCTCTACTCTATTAAGTTATATTTGCATTAATTCAGGTTACATCTCTGTCATTTTTCAACACAATATAATTTTGTTTCCCTTCCTCTACATATGGTTGTTATTCTTATTTATATTTGTGAGTCATTGTAGTCTCTTTTTACCTCTTACTTCTCTTCAGACCCCAAGAGTTTCAACATATCATTTAGAATGGTCTGGACGCTCACCCAAGGTGTGTGCAAGAACATGGACCATCTTTTATGTGAGATTCATGAGAATGTTATCCATTAACAAAAATATGGTTGCACAAATATAAATTAGTCATTATTACAACCCATATCAAGAACTAGATCTAGGTCTAGACATACCACATATGGAAGTAAACATGTTCATATTGTAGTAATATCATTAATAAACCCTAAATAATATAAAAAACACAAGGGTATGAATTTATAGACACTAAAGAGAACACATAGATAAATATCCATAACACATATGTTGAGAACCATTCCATTGTATTCATTCATCACATTACAGTAGCCAAGAATACATTAAAAGATTCCATGGATGGAAATAATATAGCAACAAAGCCTCAACATTCTCTCTATCATGGCTTCATTACAGATCTTACAATCACATATTACCTTCTCTATCCATTCTCTACACACACAAACTTTCACTATTTTTCTATATGTTTCCATTTATCCAATGTCATGAAAAACCATACATAATAAAGAACTGGGAAGGAATCTCTTCTAACTGCTCATCATTACAAGAAAATTCCTAAAGGAATCTTCCATGATCACCCAACCACTACCCAAGAACATGAAAAAAATGTCATCATGTGTTTCCATAATCAAGTATCCTTAGCATGCAAGTTCCAGCTAATCCATAACAAAATCAGCTCCTTATCCCTTCATGATAACCATAATGATGCCCTAGAAGATTCATTTCTTGAGATGTACAAGTCTCTATATCTTATCCATAACTATATCAGGTCACTTTTCCATTCATTCCCTTAATGGGTCTTTACTCATTTTCCAAAATTGACTAATCCCTGAATCTATCCTTCCTGGGTGCGAGCCCTCACGTATCCCCAAGAGCTACTTTCACATGTGCCTTTGCACCCTACTTCTGAACACCAAAACCTTTCATGCCTCAGGTACTTATTCAATTAATGCGTCCAACATCACACCACACTAATTCAATTTCCACCCCCAACAATCCTTCATGATTCCCAAAAAAAATCTTAATGACCAAAAATTTTCTAAGGAAAAAATGCTTCGTGGTTCAAACTACTTAAGCGACCAACTAGGAGAAGCTATAGGGAACCTCGTGCATATATTCCATTCTTCAACTTCTCCCATTCCATCAAATTATGCTAAAGCTTTCCCTAGCACTTCTTCGCACAATGTTGGGTACTTGATTTGGGGTGACTTCCTCCATCTTGCCCTTGAGCACATTTATAGCTACTAACAACTCCGTACACAGATACCTTTGAACTTGTGTATGTGCTCAGTGATGGAATCCCAGAGCTCAGCTAATCTTGAAATCCATCTTCTCATGCACTTTTTTTAATCTTATCTTTTTGAGATGTGGTATCAACAATAAATTGCGTGTGCTCAACCTTGTTAGTGGGGATATTCTCCTAGAAAGAATTGAGGGTCAGTCCTCGTCATCTATCACCCATGCGTGTCAATGATGTGATCACACTTACTACAACTGTTGAATCCCCTATCCACAAATATTTTTTCTTCCTTAAGTTTAGTAAGTAAATCGTCTAACTCAGTGATATAGGATTCAACGATGATTTTGTTCCTTTTCTTTCTCCTTGGTGAGCTCTGTAGCTATAGGCCCCGTGCCATCGTTGATGTTTGCAAGTAACATCCATACAAGGTCTTTGAGATACTCTATATCGTCCCCATAATCCTGTCCTGGCATAGCTCACCAATTTCAGACATTGTCCCAAAATGATTTTGACGAGGGAACGTCAGCTCGGTCATAAGCGTCCTTGGTTCATGCTTGTTGTTAGGTTGTGGAGCCTATTATTCATGTGGAGAAAGTGTTGAAGACTGTACACTAAGAGTACTGTACACTTTCCACGTTGTCTTGCCGAGGTTTGGGGCCACGGCTAGGGGTCCAAGGGCACAGCCCCCGAGAAATTTTTTTTTGTCCTTTAAACGTGCACCGTTATCACCGAGAAGGACATGATTTTTTCATATGGGCCCTATTTTTATACCTTCATCAGGTTTATGGAACAGTTTTGGGCCCGTGGTTTTGATACCCCACGATTTTGTAAAACTGCTTATGCAGTTGTCTACTTATGTGGTTTTGTGCATATGGTAGAGTTAATGTAACATTCCAGGTGTGTATGAATTCGGGTGTGAATTATGTAGAGTTTGTTGAGCATAGCTCCAAACAGATCTGGGTATTGTATTGAGAAAGTGGTGGCTTGTAATAAAATATGAGGAAGTGATTCTTGGTGGACGTAGCCCAAATTGGGTGAACCATGTTAAATATTGTCTCTTTGTGTTGTGTTATTTATTCTGCGCTTTTATTTTTGATCTGTAATATTTATTACATATTAGTTTCTACTGTTGTGTTTATATGAGAGTTTATTTCACATATTTTATACCTTATTTTCCTAACACTTGTTCACCCTTTATTCCTTGGTTTAATATTTCTATCTCCTTTTCCTTTTCTTTCTTTTCCGTGAATAGAGTTTAGACAGCAGACCCTGCATCCAAGCTATGCCGAATCACCTCCGAGGACATATTTTGCAGCGCATTGCATGCCTACTCATATGTGAGGTGGTTAGGATCCAAAAATTTGTATGTCTCTCCTCCCTTCTTCTTTAGATGAAGAATCTCAATCACATGATCATTGACCTCAAATTCTAGCTCTTTAGAGTGGCAATGCAGGTTTCAACTTAACATTTTTTAGTCCCAGGCACGCCGCTCATTTATCCATAACATCCCAACCATGTAGTTTCTCCGGTGGAAGGGTGTCCTAAAACCTTGTGCGTAATACCTTCATGGGGTCATCCACAAAGTCTATATGAGGGGACATTTGTGTCCACTTATTACTTGTTGCCTTGCACTTTGACCACTACTTCTTTAATCTGGGGGTGAATCATTTATCCTCTTCTATAGTAAAGGAGTCTCCCTTATATTTTTCTTCTAGGCTAGTGGTTTTTGTAGGGGAGGCCTCACATGTTGGAATCTCCTCTGGTCCTTCTACAGAATGCTCATTTTCTTTATTTCTCACCTCACCCGCTACCTTAGCTTTAGCTTTATCTCTCTTATTTTATTCTTCAAGCTCTTATTATAACTCCGCTCTAAAAATAGTTTGGTCCTCCTCCTCTCCTTCTTCTAATCCTGTTGCGGAGCTCGATGCATCATTTTTCTTCTACTTCTTCTCTTCAAGTTATTCCTCCTACTTTGTCTCTCCCTTGTGCTCTAGCAGGGAATCATCGATGCTACCTTTTTGTGATGTGTTCATGCCCTTTTTACCATTGTAGTGCGTTTAATATTTCCTCTTCCGAGAGGGTGTCCAACTTCCCTAACTTCCCTTCAATTTTTTTCTTCTTCTTCCTCTCCCTCGACATGAACTACTTTCATTGGTGGGATTGGAACCTCCCACACATTTGAAAAGGGGGAGTCTGTAATCTCCACCTCAATCCCACATTGTGTTTTGGGGTGTAACTACAAAAATACTCGATGGACGTAACCCTTGATGGTGGAATTGAATTGTGGGTGCAATTCCATAAAATCCAGATCCAGAAACTCAACATATCTGGGTCAGGTGTCATATTTGTATGTCGCTGCGTAGGGTATGGACATTAGCATCCACTTTATCTTCATCAAAAACCAGATTCTGTGCGTCTTTTAATCAGTTGATGGTACACTTTAGATATTTAGCAATAAATGTGAATGGGATCTTACACCACAGCCCCATCTCTCCCTTGACCATCATAAAATTCACAAAACAAAAGTGTCATGTAACTTTGAATTTGACCTGATCACCCCAATAACCACTTACAAAAATTCATGGGGGATATAACACTCGTTCTCAAAGACCTCGTGCAACTGTTCATACTATGTGTTCATTTTTTCCTTATAGGCACTCAAGATGGTCCCATCACAAGTGAATTACTCAAATTGTATTGCAGGGAATGAGTTCACCTGTGGTTAAACCCATATATTCCTATCTAGACCATCTGGGACATAAATTTCCCATAATATGATCAACAGAAGTATGGAGCCCCATGTGAGTTTTTTATCCTACCCTCATTCTGCACTCGTGCCTCTTCAATAATATTGTTTGCAATAAATTGTGCAAAATTGTAATGTTCCTGCTTGGACACTCTGTCGGCCACGTAAACGAACATCATGTTGATGTTTTTACATCTCTATGATGCACCCAACTTGTAACTAATGAGTTAGGAGCTAACTTGCAATGTTGGGTCTAGAAGATCCGCAATCACCTGAGCCCTTCCCCCTTTCTCATAGTTCAATTTTTTCACTAACTCCTCAATTTTTGCAGTGGCACATAAGTCAAGTGTCATGTCTTTGCCAGTATTTCACATGCTTGTAACTATCCTAATTAAGTGGCCTATAATCCTCATCATTCTTCCCGCAAAGTAGAAGAATTCCTCATGTAAATGTGACATCAACCACCTGAACAACGGGGTGGGTTTTGCAAAGAATGACAACTCCCATAGCTGCAAAACTCCAGTTTTCTGTAGCTATTGTTGTACCGATTCGTGAACCTTAGGGTTTCTGAGCTCATATGCAACTAGAGTGTTTAAAACTAAATCCTCTGACATAAAATTCTTGTTGTCACTCATTCTGTGGTTATATTCACTAATTTTTCACCTGTACAATGGTTCGAACTCGCCTTCTCTACCTTAATAACCCATAGGGGGTATTGAATTCCTGAATAGATATCCAAGGGTTATTCCTTTTCCACTACTGGTCTCTTTGTATGAGACTTATTTGGTGTCATCTCCTTTCTTGGTCATTCTTCAATTCCCTAGGTGCTTTCAACTTCTCCTTCATCTTCCCGAACTTGAAGACTTCCACGTTTCTCTGTCACATAACCCCTTCCTTATCTATTGTCTCCTTTCCCTCTTGTTACGCCATAAGATCATGCCACAACTCACAAAATTTTACTAGTTCATGATAAGTACCTCACTCTTCTGTGTAAAACCCTCATCGCACTTCAAGTTAGGAGAACAAAAATTTGTTAAGAAAAAGTAGTTGAAATGACTACCCTTACCCTTCTATTTATACTTTTTCAATGCCTTAAAGTTCCTCCAACCACTTGTCTTAACATTTCTTTTTTATAAAGAAATTTATTTCACTTATATCCACTTTTAAAAATTCCCTTTACACGTCGTAGTTATAACTTTCTGGTGCTCCAACACTAATTCACTACCACAACCCTCCTTTGTGCACATCACCATGCCGAAGTACATAAATTTTACATTTTCCACCAAGTAGTTACCCAAGGCGTCACCTTTCTTTTATTATACTGCACGATTGTTATCTCTCTTCTATGTGGTCTTAAGCAAATTTTATCAACACACCTTTATAAATGCATGAATTCAAAAACCTTAAACACCGTACCACTAATTCTTCTACCTTTTTTCTAATCATTCTGAATGATTTTCCAAATAGTCCATCATCTCAAAGAAGTTTTCAACCATATCCAACAATATCTACCAATCCAGCCCACACTAAACGTATGCACGATCCTCTGCTAATGGAATCACTTACAATATAATTAGCTACTAGCGTACCAATGTGCAACACAACACCAAAAAACAATGATAAAAGAAACATACAAAAGGGAAATGCATTAGCGAAAACCTAATCTAATTGGCAATATTGTCTTATTTATAACCCCTTGGAAGCCTTATTTATAGTAGGGCTTTAGCTTACTCCCATTGAAATAACCTGACAACCTTGTCCCATCTAGTGCTTGCAACTGGAAAGCACCTCAGTCAAGGATGTAAGATATAATATATAACCCCAAACAATGGACTTTGATCTTCCTAGGATGGCACAAAAACTTAGAATCATAAAGTAAAACCATTTTCCCAACATCAAATTATATATTCTTAATGTGATGATCATACCATGATTTTTGTCTCACCTTCTTAGTCTTTTGAATCCATCTAGCAAGTGGTTGCCTTTTGTCTAACTGCATTAACTTATCCTTGCACTCTTATAATGCTCGTTCATCGGCCAATCCTCCTGCATGCATAATATGCGGAGAGGGTAGCATAATATCTACTGGAAAAATAGCTTTTGTGTCAAACACCAATTAAAATAGTGTGGCTTTATTCAATGTCTTGTAGGTTGTTTTATACGCCCATAGTACGACTGATACTTTTTCATTCCAATCTTGTCTCCCAAAATAAAAAACATTGGTCAACATGTGACTTAGTATCCTTTTAAATGTCTCGGTAGTCCCATTAGCCCGAGGGTTATAAGGGGTAGTATTGTGATGATACACCATAAACTCTACCAACAAAATCCTCACTGTCTCATTCGAAAAATGTGTAACCGTGTCACTAGTCAAGCTCAAAGGATACCCATACCCGTTGATTATATTTTCCCACAAGAATATTGCTACTTTGGTTGTTGTGTAATCCCTCATAGGTGATACCTCTACCCACCTTGTTAAGTAATCAATACATGTAATGATATAACATGAACTAGTTCTTTGTGTAACAAGTGAAATAGGTCTTACAAATTCAACAACCCACTTCTCAAATGGTTCAACGCTAGCTATCGGCCTCAAGAGAATTTTTTCTCTTCTTCTTGGCATGCCAAGGTGGTGGAAATGATCACAAGCCTTGAAAAACTTTATACAATCCTAGTAAATGGTTTCCCACTAAAGACCTGCTAGTAAAATCTTCCGTGTGGTGGCATTTCCTACATAGTGTCCTCTTGCAAATTCCACCATGTGCTTCCTCTATGATTACAGTGTGCACATGCTCTAACATACATCAGCGTAAGATCTCATCATGGCCTAACTTATATAAGTCTCCTCAAATTAACATGTAGGGTGTGGTGTGTATAGCTAAATGTTTTATTTCTGAATTCTTCATTCCCTTTAGCGCCACACCCGCTTTGAGAAACACAGTAATCTCCTCTAAGTCAGAGGGCACACATCACAATATAAATAGTTTTCCATCTGTTCATTGTTGCAATCTTGCATTGAAATCTTTAGGAATCCACACAGATCTCAATCCTTATTGATAGTTTAGTGGTCAGGTTGCAATTTTATTTTTCACCCAGGGATTTGCAACATCTGTAAATTGAAAATAATTATTTTAAACATGAATTCACCTTCATTTGTTGACATAGATTGCTTGTAAGCCTTTGAGGGTAAAATAGGCATGATTTGATCAGAGTATTTTGATGTTTAATTGTGGTCCATTTAGACTATATAGGATGTTTGTATTGAGGTACTCAAATGAATTGTGTGAAGAGTGCAAACATGGGCCTCCATTTGTGTATCTCTTCTGGTTGAAAGAACATCCTGAATGTTTTAAAGCATTTTATTTGATAGTTGTTCAAATGTTGTAGAGGTTGTCAAAGATCTAGCATAGTCAAATTTGTCGTGTCAATATCCCACCAAGAATCATTCTAAACAACTAATCCTACCCTATACCACCCCTATTTTAATTTTTATACCCACAGAAGATCAAAATCCATTTGCTAATCTATGCATAATAGATCATGATTTAAAAATGTCTTCCGTAGCCCTTTCCTTGCATTGAAATTATCTCTATAATCTTGAAGTGACAACTTGTGAAAGTCAGATTCGGAGTGTTGATCATATTTTCCCAAGGCCCATTCATACTATTTTCACAAATTGAGGGATATATTCATCTCCTTCACCATTTTAGGGTTAACTTAGGAAGGATCCACCAACAAGCCTTACATAAAATATGCCCCAGCATGGTTCCAAACAGAATAGTGAAAACACATTTCTTAATGTTGAGAGATATGTTTAATTTTCAGCATCTCTCAAACATAAACCATATATTTTCATGATGGTATTTTACTAGTCCATACACCATCTAATCATCAAGGTAGACTTGAATAATCTTATGGATGAAGTCAAGAAAAAACCTAAACCATAATGCGCGAAAACATAGTAGGTGCATTCTTTAATCCAAAAGGCATGACCATGTAGGCAAACTTCCCCATTCAGTGGTGAACGTTGTCTTTTCTTGGTCCTCCTTCACAATTATAACCTGATGATACCTTGAGAATCCATCTTTGAAAGAATAGATCTCGTGCCTGGCTACTCTCAGGATCTCCTCAATGAAGGGGGTTAGAAAAGGGTCAATGACACATACCACATTCAAATCTCTGTAATCAATTCAAATCCTTATCCTCCCATCCTTCTTAATGTTAATGCATGAGTTTTAGGATTTACTCTTGCATGGGTACCATGACCTTAAAGGAATTCACCACTCTTTGGGTGAGATGAAGATCATGTTGAAAGAGGGTATGCACCTGATTCGGAAGAGAACTTGTCGAATGAATCTAAATCTTCACATCAAGGTTAAGGAGGATATAGAAAAGATGATAACATTAGGCATCATTGAAGCTCAAGAGGAATGAGAATGGGTAAGCCCCATGGTCATCATCATTAAAAAGGATGGAAGGATAAGGATCTATGTTAACTACAGTGACCTGAATGTGGTATGTGTAATTGATCCTTTTCTAACCCCTTTTACTAAATAAATCTTGGAGGGAGTGGTTGGGCGTGAAATATATTCCTTCACAAACGCGCATACCCATAGTAGGGATACCATCCAAGTTCTCCACTTACTAAAGAAGATAAGGAGATAGACTAACTTTCCTTTCTCTTTCTCCATGAAAGGGGAATTTTTACCTATACTTCCTCTGACTCTTCCTGGACTGAAGAACACACTTCCAAGTTAGGTTCCCCTAACAACTCCATAGTGGTCCAGGAATTTCATCGATTGAAACTATACCACATAGTTTTTGTAAGTCATAACCTTGCAATGACTATCGTTCAGTATATGGACTTAGTGACTTCGATACACATGTGTGAATCAAGTCATCTATCAGGCTGGTGTTTGAGAGATGTCAGTAGTTTGATGGCATAGTCCCTCAACATCAAGAAGTGTACCATACATTTGCGTACACCCTAAAATTTGGGACACAAATTATGGACACATCATATTTAAGGAAGGTAAATATCCATGCCTCCCATCGCACAAAGGTTTCACATTCTTGATTGTGGGGTCTAAGGGGGAGCCTATTCATTCAAAGCACAATGCGTGGATTCCTTGGGCATAAGGCACATTACTACTTAGGAATTTTTTCAAGGTATATGCCAATCCTCACCTCACGCAACTTTAGAAGATTGTCCTAATGCACCACCTACCAACATGTTGCAGTTCCACATAGGGAGTAGGCATAAGCAGACTTGACATTTCGACACTTTGAAGAATATCCACTGGATCTCCATTGCCTTCCCCAGTGTAAATTAGCAACTAATTTCCTCCCAGGTGCCTAAGTTGGTGCACCTTTCTTACTCTTGTAAGATAACCTCTTAATTGACAATCTTATTAGAGCAGTGCTAGCATAACCTAGGGAGGGGATTGTTGACATGCCACCCTAGTGCTTTGCAAGTAGGAAGTTGAGCAATAGCAGACTACTAAACTACACTCACTATCTGTTAGCATGTAATTACCTTAGGGTCAATGATCAGTGCACACTGCATAAATTTTGGAAATAGGTATTCTCCTCCCAACAGGCTTTCAGTATTTTACATATGAATTTCACATGGCCTTGTCAATTACTTTATGATACAGAGTTCCTCCTTTTTGTCAAGGGTGCATATGTCGGTGGGTCTTTTTGAAATTTTAGTCAACATTGTTAGTTATAGCAGTAGGGTTGCCCAAGTAACAAGCTAAAAAGTAACTCCAGGGCTCAGACCATTTGTCAAGAATTGAAGTCTCCAGGGGAATTTTGATACATAGAGATAGTTATAGGAAAATGCTATACCAAACACGCAATTGGAATTAGCCTTCATCTTGATAGCCACATGCAACACATCTGAAGATGGCTGTAATGAGGATATTTCCATTTGATTTCTTGCAAAATGGGTGTGGCACCGGAAGGAATGAAATATTTGTTCCTAAGTTGATTAGAATGTTAGCTCAGGATGCCATTGTGCCATCTACCATGATAATTCAGTGGGGATCTCCTATATCATAGTTAGTGTTGTGATGAGGATCTATACCGATGTAAGTGTTATAACATGAGTGCATCTCCTCAATCATGTGATACTTAAGCACATAGGCAGGATCCTAGTAGGAGGGATGACTATTCTAGGGAATGCTCAACAGATTGGATAAATCCTATGACTTCATCTAGGGATCCTTGGTGGGAAAGTATCTACTAGGATCACTATTGAATTTTCTCTAAGTAATGCGATTGCTCCTTTAGGCACTAGATGCTCTCCTGGTAGACTGGGAATCAAAGAGATGAGATGCCCCTAGGACATATAAATAGTGTAGAACCATTCTGATGAAAATGGGTCCATTATACTTTTTATGGACCTACCTTTTACCTGTAGTGTGAAGGACGAGATCATGCTACTATGGTATCTCCTTGGCATGGATTAATCTAACAAGATGGGTAGAGGTAGTGGCTACTATAGGACTGTACATAAGCGATCTAACTTGCGTACCATTCTTATGGGAGAAAATAATAAACAGGTATGGATTCCTTTTAAACTTGACTAGTGATAGTGCCTTTTACACATTATTTTGAATGAAAAAACTCAGGATGTTTAATGGCAAAGTTCATAGGTGGCTCCATCATAATACTATCTTCATATCACACACCAAGCTAAATGGAATAAATCCAAGGCATTTAAAAAAAATTGAGTCACACTCACAAAAATTTATGATCTGGGAAGATAATGGATTTTGGGATGACAAGGTATCAACCATTCTATGGACATAAATTGATTCAACTTCATAACAGAGATTGAACAAGTGCCACATCTATTTCATATTGGTGTTTAGCACATGCAGGTTGTAATTTACCAGTAGAATTTATGCTACCACTTAGCTGCATGATTGCGGCACATAGGAGGGTTATCTTATGAATAAACATATTAAAGAGTGCATGAAAAAGTATAATGTAGTATCTGTTCTCCTTTTCAACCTGAGTAGCATCAAAGATATTGCATGAAGCTTGAAGGAAGATAGATCATGATGTATGTCATTTTGTAGCCAGGGATGTGATCTAACTGGCACTCAGATTTGTGGAGAGATGGATAGCACTCAAATAGGACTTGATCTTGTCCTAACTATTTTAGGTTGTGCCTTTCAACCAAGGTAAGAGGACCTATTTTGTAACCCTCAAATGGTGAAGGAGATGAAAATATCCCTCAATTTGTGCAAATAGTATGAAGAGGCCTTGGGAAAATATGATCAACACTCCAAATCTGACTTTCACAAGTTGTCACTTCCAGATTATGGAGATAATTTCAATGCAAGGCAAGGGTTACTGAAGACATTGTAGGATCCTGATTTTCTTTGTGCATTTTTGTAAATGGATTGTCTTCTTTTGTTGACACACAATGCAATGCAGGGGTAGTATGGGTAGGATTAGTTTGTTTGAATGAAATTTTGGTGGGAGATTTTAGACAAGACTAACCAGAATTTGCCAAATTCTTTGAGGAATTTTGCATAAACTTGTAAGACCTAAACAACAGAATGCTTCAAATGGGTTAAGGTACTCCTTCAACCAGGATATGTGCAATAAATGGAAGCCAGATCTGCACTCTTCCACACAATCTTTGACAACCTGCCACAAAATCTTGAAGTAGATGAACCAACAAAGTATCTAGAAATCTCTATTTTATCATGACCTAAGGTGCACCCAAAGGTTTACAAACAATCTCAGAATTCAAGGAAGGTAAAGTGATTTTAAATTTGTTTATCTCTTTATCAGATGAAAGCTCTTCTGAATGTGAGATTGCAAATGCCACTAAACTATCAACAAGAAATGAGACCATGTATGATCAAGAGAGATTTTAAACACAAGACTGCAATAGGAGCAAGAAACACAAATTGAAAACATTCTGAAACATAAGTGTATGCAAATTTTGCCAAGAGACAACACAAAATAATCTAGAATGACCAAATTTATCAGTAGGGGAATGTTATAAGAACAATCTCAGAGCTTGTTGATGGCTTTACAACTGAAACCAACTCAACATGATACAAATCTGATGCAAAAAGGAATTAGAAATGGTTCTCAGGTGGTTTCTCAAAAAATGGGCTTCTTCCCAGATTTTCCCATGAAATTCTAAGTTTCTCCGACCATTTGCATGAAAAATTCATGCAATATATAACTTTTCATTACAACTGATCCTTTGCCTCTCAAATCTTCCCTCCAAAAGTGGAATATTCGGAGCACCTCTGCTTTGCAATATTTTTGGAAAATGACATCTAACAGACTCGCCAAAAGTTACCAGTTGTTCTTTCAAAAGGTGAATCATCACAAAAATTTCATCATTATCCATTGTGGGGGCACATTTTTCATCTTCAAAGCATGCAGGCCCCTTTCATTTCATCATTTCATCCTTATCCATCCAAAATTAACTCTGCAACTTCTTGATTTGATCTTTCACATTTTTCATGAACCAGAGTAAAAGATCATTTGAAAAATGCACCTCAAATCTTCAAATTGATCCCATTGTTCCTTGAAGGCCAAAATGACATGAATTTACCAAAGATTCAATAAAAAATGATGCAAAATTCACATCTCCAAGCTTCCTGGAGCAAAAATGGCAGCCAAACTGAAAATGCACAGTTACCATTGATTTTCCTTTCTCCCTTCAATCTGAGCCCTCCACGTGTCAAAATGTGATTGGAAATGGATTTGGGATCACTTTTTGACTTTTTAACATTTTTGGAAAAATGTAAAATTTTGACAATTTTCTCCGCCCTTCCGCCCTTGAGATTTGGTGCTGACACGTGGCACATTGTGGGTCCCATTGAAGTCGTGGCTCAATTCTTCACATTTTCACCTTTTTTGGAAAAAAGGAAAATTTTCCAAAAAATCTCCATGGGCCCGCACCTCCGCCTCTGTCCTTGACACATGTGTCACCTTCTCTATCGCTGAGGATCTGCGGGCTCATTTCACATTTTAACTCCCCTTTTTGCATTTTGCAAAGGGAAAATTTTCTCACTTTTTCCTCCACGGGCCCGCACTCCGATTCTGTCCCTGCCACGTGTCTCCCTGTGGTTCATTGTGGACCCACGCCTTAAATTTTCACTCTAAGTCATTTTGCAAAAGGGAAAAAATTCCCTTTTTCCTCCGGTGGCCACACTCCTCTGTGCTCTCTGCCATTTTGCCACGTGTCTCCCTTTGATTCACTTGCGGACCCATGGCCCTTTTCAACCTTTTTCCCTTTCACCAAAAAGGAAAAAAATTTCTAAGTCCTCAGCCAGCCTTCCATCCCACCTTTGAATGAGAACATGACATGTGTCCTCCTCTGGGACCTGCGGAGTTGCGGGGGAAATTTTGATTTTTTGCCAAAACACAAAAAATGTTAAGTTTTTTAAACAAGACCCACCGAACCTTGTCCAACCACAAGCGGCCACGTAGGAGATGATGTTTGAGATAGAATTTGATGGGAAAAGTATGCCCGTATGACCGTAAAAAACATAGAATTTTCCAGAGATGCCCGAATTCGATTTTTTCTTCGTGGGTGAAGAATTTTTTGGTCAAAAAACAAATGGGAAGTGATTTTATGCAATTTACGACCATGGAAAGGGATTTTTGAGGGAAAATATGCATAAAATGAACAATCACGAGCTCCAAAGGCTGGGAAAAGTGGAAAAAATGACAGAGGCATTGATTTGGAAAAATTAGGGCACAAAACAGGGCATGCATGTATTTTTCTTTCAAATTGGGGAAAAATAATAAGTTTGTGAGCATTTCAAGGCATTCAATCTGGAGGGAAAATTTGCAGACCACCAATTTGGGAGAAAAATGTTTCAGAGCATGCAAACCAAAGGAAAATTTAGGTCAAAATGGTAGAGGATCAAAATGGGCACCAACATCGGCTCCTGCTCGGGGATGGGCACTCCCAGTGAGTGCCACAAGAACAAAAGTAGACCAAGTGCCAAAATAATCCATTGGGAAAATGGAGTCATGAGCCAAAGCCACCAAAAACTAGCTGAGAAACTGACAAAAATGGCTGCCACACACCAAGGCAAACCACAAACTGACAAAACACCAGAAAAATAGAGCAAAAACCAGACACTATACACTGTACAAGTTGGTGCATACCTCAAATTTGGGGATTAATCCAAGAAATGCTTCAGATGCCTACCATTAACAGGTAGTTCAAGAAATTCCCCATCTAAGTCCTTGAGAAAAAAGGTATTTTCACCAATTCTGATATCAATGGAGTAAGGGCCCATCCATAATGCATCAAATTTACCATGTTTTCCCTTATCTTCATTTTTGCTATCCCACAACAAAACCAGATCTCCAATATTGAAGGCCCTAGGAGTGACCTTCTTGTCAAACAACCTCTTTAACTTCTCTCTAAATCTGACATGCCTTTGGTGGGATGCTCTTCTTTCTTCATCTAGCTCAACAATCTGATTAATCCTTGCTTCATATGGACTGACCTCTTGATCTTCAAGTTGTTGAACAAACTGAAATGAAGATAATTGTAGATGTAAGGGTAGCAGAGCTTGAGTTCCATACACCAACTCAAATGGGCTCTTACCAGTAGCTCTTTTGGTAGTAATTCTATCAGCCCAAACTACAAATTTCAGTTGTTCACCCCATTTTCTCTTGTTCAACTCCAAGGTTCTCCTAATGATCTTCAACAAGTTCTTATTGCTGGACTCAGCTTGTCCATTTCCTTGAGGGTTATAGTTTGAAGCATAAGTCAGATTGGTTCCATACTCCTTGCACATTGCCATCAAAGGTTTAGCTCTGAAACACATGGCATTATCAGCAACAATCTTGACTGGCACACCAAATCTGCATATGATATTATTCAACAAGAAGTCCATAACAACTTGGTGTGTTGCTTTCTTGGTGGGGATTGCTTCTACCCACTTGGTGAAGTAATCTGTGGCTACAAGGATCCACTTATGTCTAGCACTAGAAGGGTCTGAAATCTCACCAATGAAGTCCATTCCCCATTGCTTGAAAGGAGCTTCAATTGATACAGGCTGCAAAGGAAGGGAGCCTGAAGCTTTCATTCTTCCAGAGAAACGCTGGCAGCTTTCACATTTTCTAATCAGCATGGTTGCATCTTTGAAGAGAGTAGGCCACCAATAACCAGCTCTCAAAACTTTGTGTGTTGTAACCCTTCCAGCAAAGTGTCCTCCACAAACTCCCCCATGGAAATCAGCAATTACTTTGGGAGCTTCATCTTCAGTTATACATTTCAAGAGGACACCTTCAGGGTTCTTCCAAGCCAGCCCAAAGTCAGTGATGATGTATTTTTGAGAAGCCAGCTTGAGGGCTCTTTTCTGATTTTTATTCAAATGATCAGGACAACATAGGTGTCTGAGGTAAAATATTATATCCTTGTACCACTCAGAACTTACCAATTTCTCAAGAACATCTACCCTTTCTTCCTCTACTTCATTCACTTCCACAGTCTGCAAGTTGCTCTCAGCCATGAGCTTAGCAAGACCCAAACCTCTTACCAACTTTGTGGTTTGGATGTCCATGTCATACTCCTACAGTTTGTTCACCCATCTACATCTTTTGCTTGAGATCTCCATCTCTGATAAGATGTCTTTTACCATGGTGTGGGGAACATAAGCAACAACTTTTGAACTTAAGATATAAGGCCTGAAAACCTTTGTTGCTTTCACCAAGGAAAATGCTTGTTTTTCCATGATTGTGTACTTTAACTCAGCAAGCTTGTAAAGCCTTGCTAAAGAAGGCAATAGGCCTCTCAGCCCCATCTTCATCCTTTTGGAGCAAAACAGATGCAATAGTATTTTCAGAAGCAAAAGAGAAGATTTGGAAAGGCTTCTTGTAATTCGGAGCTGCCAAGACAGGTGCATGTTTCAATGCTTCTTTGATTCCTTCAAAATCTTTAAGGGCAGCCTCCTCCCATTTGATAATTTGGTCCTTTTTAACATGCTTGTAATAGGAAGAGTCAATTCAACAAAATTTGACACAAACCTTCTAATGAAGTTGATCTGCCCAAAGAAGGATTGGATGCCCTTCTTTGTTCTTGGAATTGGAACCTTGCTGATTGCTTCTACCCTCTCAGGGTCAATCATGACACCAGCCTTTGAAACAATATGACCAAGCAGCTTGGCCTTTTGTACTCCAAAATGACACTTCTTTGGATTGAGAGAAATGCCATATTCTCTACATCTGATCAACATTTTTTCCAAGTGCTGCAAGTGATCTTTTCTGCTCCTTGAAAACACAGTCACATCATCCTGATAAACTGCAATGAAGTCATTTATGTAACCAGCAAAAGCAACATCCATTGCTCTTTGGAAGGTAGCTCCAGCATTCATGAGACCAAAAGGCATTCTTACATAAACATATGTTCCCCAAGGAGTGGTAAAGGCAGTTTTAAATCTTTCTGACTCCTTGACAACAACATAATTGTAGCTAGAGAAACCATCCAAGGTAGAAAACAATTCAGATCCAGCCACTAACTGCAACATGTTTTCCATGTTTGGCAAAGGATAATTGTCTTTTAAATAAGCTCTATTCAAATTTCTGAAGTCTACACAAAGTTCTGATATCTCCATTTTTCTTTCTGACTGGCACAAGGTTTGCAACCCAAGATGAATACCTTGTGGGCTAAATGATCCCTCCCTCTTTCAGTTTCTTCAATTCATCTTGCATTTTCATGGAGAGGAGTGGATTAATTGGCCTCTACTTCTGTCTGAATGGTTTGGCACCTTTCTCAAGAGGGATCTCATGTTGGAATAAGTCTTCTCTATATGCTTTCAGCTCTGAGTAAGACCAAGCAAGACAGTCCTCATATTTTTTCAATAGTTGGAGGTAGGACTGTTTTTCCTCTTTGTTTAGATTGCTGCCCAACCAAAACTTTTCTTGGTTTATCACTAGTTCCCAAGTTATGCTCTTCCACATCCCTTGAGGCAGACATGTTTCTATTGATGATGCAATCAACATTGCTAAAATTTGACTCAAGAGCAACAAGACCTCTAGGAATGGTGTTAGTTTTCAATTGGATAATATCCTTTCCAAACAAAGTCTCTCTTCCTTCAGTCACACACACCATTGGTTCCCAATCAATATTCTGATCTACAAACTCACCTTGATTTTGTAAGAACCTTTGCACTTGAGCATCATCATTAAACACTTGCCAATGCTTGATGTTGTCAGGGACAGCTGGCCTAGTTAACACTTCAACATTGTACTCACAATAAGGTGAAATGGTGCAATCTCCAAATCTTGACCCCAACACTGCCAACTTGTCAGCAGCAACATTGAAACTTCTGTCATGATGCACAATATTGAAGGAATCAAACATCTCAATTAGATCCCAAACTGCATGTTTGTACTGTTTCATCCACTGATTTTTTGTAGCATACAATTTTCTTATTTGTTTGACAACTAACTCTGAATCTCCTTTTGCAATGATGTCCTTGACACCATACTTCCATGTAATTCTCAGACCCAACAACAAGGCTTCATACTCAACAATGTTGTTAGTACATTCAAAATTAAGCTTGAAGGAAAAAACAAACTCTTCCAAGCAAGGAGAAATCAGAATTATACCAGCACCATTTCCAAATTTGGAGCAAGCTCCATCAAATAGCAAGGTCCAAGGAGAACTTACATGTTCAAGTCACTTTGACTGATCCATCTTGTGTTCTTTTCCATCAGAAAACCCAATAAAATTATCAACATCAACATCAACAAATAACACTTCATAGGAAGCATTGTTTGGATCCTCAATTAGATGCAACATCTTCTTTTCTCCATAGAGCTTGACAAGGCTGCCTTCAATGGGAATGGTGGAAAAGGCATGTCCATCTGGACACTCCCTCCAACACTTGCAGCCCACTTTCTTGACAATAACATACCCCATTTAGCAGGGCAATCAACAATCACAACATCCAATTTTAAATTCCTCCCAGGATAAGATGCAAGTTGCACCACCAAACCCTTCACACAACCAACTACTGACACTTCTCTTGAGTCCATGGTAGTACACTTTCCATAGACTGATGTCACTTTGATATCCAACTCATTCATGACTTCTAGAGGCATGACATTACATGATGCACCAGAATCAAACATACAATTGTGAAGTAGCCTATCCTTTATGATCAAAGTTGTGAAGAATGGATCAACATTCAATTGGGAATCAACCAAGGATGTCCCCAAGTATACCTCAGGTGTTTCTCCAAGATCCTCTACTACTGGTGGTGTTTCAAGGTCTGCAATGATCTGAGGAGGAGTTTCAACAACATTTACATTTCTGCTTGGGGTACTCTTCTCTTCTTTCAATCCCAAGTACTCAAATGCTCTCTTCTTATGCTCAGGAATCCTAAGCAACTCAATGATTGGAACACTCACTTTGATTTGGCTCAATACTTGGGCTATGTCATAGGGAACACTCTTTGGCAAGGCAGCATTGGAAGGGAGACAAGCAGATTCATCAGATGGCATGGGATTCTTGGCAGCTTGGGCATGAGGAGGACTGTAATTTTTACTTGGGACAACAGAGCTTTTGGCATGTGTTTCCCTTCTAGGAGCTTCTTTGGGAATGCTTGTAAGCAAGGGTGTTTTAGGTTTGGCTTGAGGCCCAACTCCTTTAACAACTTTTCTCCTAGTGTTATAGTCTTTCTCTTGAGCTACAACAACATTCATCAACAATTTTCTATCTTCCTCCGAAGGGATACCACCATCATACTTCTTAATCATCAAAGCTCTTAAGTATTCAAAGTCATTGTTAGGAATTTCAAAAGCTTGCACTACATCAACTTCAAGAGTATGAGAGGGAAGAAAGACTTGTACCCATTTGATGCAATCCCAAAAGGTTGCAGCTGTCCTTGCACTTATCACCTCAGTTGATGTTGCTCCTCCTTGTGAGCTTGAAGAACAACCCACCATGTAGATATCATCATCAGTACCATCATCATTATTAGCTTCACCATCTTGCTGGTCCACTTCACATGGAGGATGGGGTAGAAAACACCTATCACACCAATCAATATCAGCAACTTCCTCAACAACAACAACCCTAGCAGTTAGGGGATCAGGTAACACTCTTCCTTCACATGCTTGAGGATGTCTATTTGTAGACCCCATGGGTCCTTTCCCTCTATCATCTGCCCTTTGATCACCCCTAGGATGATTGGAAAATCTGTCATGGTTTTGTGCTTTTTGCTGACCTTGTGAAGTCTGCCCAATTCCCTTCTCAGCTCGGGCTAACTTGTATGAGATTTCTTTGACAGCCCCTGCCAAAGTTTTCACAACCTCCTCCAAATCAACACCCTTGCTAGCTTGAGGTTTTTCAGGGTTTATCAACTTTACACCATCTCTCTTGAGAGGTTTCCCAATTGCTTTGATATTGTTTTCAATTTGAAGTGCCATGGTGAAAGCTTGCCTTAGATTGGTAGGGTTCTTGTCTCTTAAGTAGTAGGCTGCCTTTTTATCAAATGCATCTGCATATTTGATTAAACAAGACTCATCACAAGGCCTCAAATTAACTGGCAGCCTTCTCAAAGTTTTGTTAAACCTTGTGTTGAAGTCATGAACTGATTCATTGGGGTTCTTCTTGATATTCTCAAATTCAGACAAGAGAAATCTAGGATCAGTCTTGTCACCATATTGCAACCTAAATGCATTCTTCATCTCAGTCCAAGAATCAATTGAATTATCAGGCAGAGCCTTGTACCAATCCCTAGCATCCTCTTCTAGTGTATGAATGAACAATTTGACATACACATCTTCAAACTCTATTTCAAAATCCTCCATCATGTTAACAAAAAGTTTGAGATGCTGATCACCAGTTATAGCATTGTTACCTTGGAACTTTGGCAACCTATTTCTGACATCTTGTGGGACAGCATTTGGGTAACCATCCATTCCTCTAAAGTCTATAGGACCAAAGGTGTTAACAAAAAATGGAGGTCTAGGCTGAGCCATATTGTTTGGTGGAGGTGATCTTGGGGGTGACACAAGCTGATGAGGAGTGCAAGGTCTTTGGGGCTCAAGAATGTGGTTCACAAGATTGGTATTCTCTAAGTGCTGATTTTCTTGGAAAGTTTTATTAGAATTGAAACACACAGGTGCAGATTGAAGAAGGAACTCACCAGGTACAGTAGAAGGACCTTCACTAGTTGAAGTAAACAAGTTTATGAGAGGATTGCTTGAATCAGAATCACTGGAAGAAGAGTGATAATCCTCTACCAAAGGCTGATCTCTCTCACCAATGGATATACCTTTTCCTGATGTCTGACCTTTAACAACCTTCCAAACTCTTCTCCCTTCTAACTCTGAGTTCCTTGAATCTGAAAACAACTTCTTAGCAGAGTCTTTAATGAAGAGAGATCTTCTTCCTTCCAGTTTTGCAGAGATTAGCAACACAAAAATAAATGACAGAAAGCTTAAGACACTGGTATTTATCAAGATCAAAACAACATGGAGTCGCCACTAAGGACTTTCACCCTAGTTGTGCAAATGCACTAAAATACTCTGTCAAATACCTATCAGCACTGAAAATCTTGCCAAACTTTATAGATCAGACCTTCCTTTTTCTTGAATCTATCAACCACAAATGCAAATGAAGTGCAACTACTGCTGGAAACTGATAAAATTGCAAGCAGAACTTGAAACCTTTGCATACACCTTGCAAATCTGAGTATAGAATGATGCTTTAACAATATATTTGCAGTCAGAACTTGCAAGGGACATTACCAGGGTTTGATATGCATTCAAATATCTCAAATATGTATGCACATGGATCAGATTGAACTAAGAATGTCCTCGACAACGGCGCTAGAAGGTGTTGGTACCCAAATTTGTTCTCCTTTTCAACCTGAGTAGCATCAAAGATATTGCATGAAGCTTGAAGACAGATAGATCATGATGTATGTCATTTTGTAGCTGGGGATGTGATCTAACTGGCACTCAGATTTGTGGAGAGATGGATAGCACTCAAATAGGACTTGATCTTGTCCTAACTGTTTTAGGTTGTGCCTTTCAACCAAGGTAAGAGGACCTATTTTGTAACCCTCAAATGGTGAAGGAGATGAAAATATCCCTCAATTTGTGCAAATAGTATGAAGAGGCCTTGGGAAAATATGATCAACACTCCAAATCTGACTTTCACAAGTTGTCACTTCCAGATTATGGAGATAATTTCAATGCAAGGCAAGGGTTACTGAAGACATTGTATGATCCTGATTTGCTTTGTGCATTTTTGTAAATGGATTGTATTCTTTTGTTGACACACAATGCAATGCAGGGGTAGTATGGGTAGGATTAGTTTGTTTGAATGAAATTTTGGTGGGAGATTTTAGACAAGACTAACCAGAATTTTCCAAATTCTTTGAGGACTTTTGCAGAAACTTGTAAGACCTAAACAACAGAATGCTTCAAATGGGTTAAGGTACTCCTTCAACTAGGATATGTGCAATAAATGGAAGCCTAGATCTACACTCTTCCACACAATCTTTGACAACCTGCCACAAAATCTTGAAGCAGATGAACCAACAAAGTATCTAGAAATCTCTATTTTATCATGACCTAAGGTGCACCCAAAGGTTTACAAACAATCTCAGAATTCAAGGAAGGTAAAGTGATTTTAAATTTGTTTATCTCTTTATCAGATGAAATCTCTTCTGAATGTGAGATTGCAAATGCCACTAAACTATCAACAAGAAATGAGACCATGTATGATCAAGAGAGATTTTAAACACAAGACTGCAACAGGAGCAAGAAACACAAATTGAAAACATTCTGAAACATAAGTGTATGCAAATTTTGCCAAGAGACAACACAAAATAATCCAGAATGACCAAATTTATCAGCAGGGGAATGTTATAAGAACAATCTCAGAGCTTGTTGATGGCTTTACAACTGAAACCAACTCAACATGATACAAATCTGATGCAAAAAGGAATTAGAAATGGTTCTCAGGTGGTTTCTCAAAAAATGGGCTTCTTCCCAGATTTTCCATGAAATTCTAAGTTTCTCTGACCATTTGCATGACAAATTCATGCAATATATAACTTTTCATTACAACTGATCCTTTGCCTCTCAAATCTTCCCTCCAAAAGTGGAATATTCGGAGCACCTCTGCTTTGCAATATTTTTGGAAAATGACATCTAACAGACTTGCAAAAAGTTGCCAGTTGTTCTTTCAAAAGGTGAATCATCACAAAAATTTCATCATTATCCATTGTGGGGGCATGTTTTTCATCTTCAAAGCATGCAGGCCCCTTTCATTTCATCATTTCATCCTTATCCATCCAAAATTTGGCTCTGTAACTTCTTGATTTGATCTTTCACGTTTTTCACGAGATGGGGAAAAAATTTCATTTCGAAAACACCTCAAATCCACAAATTGAAACTTTAAATTGATCCCGTTGTTCCTTGAAGGCCAAAATGACATGAATTTGCCAAAAATTTGATGAAAATTGATGCAAAATTCACATCTCCAAGCTTCCTGGAGCAAAAATGGTGGCCAAACTGAAAAATGCACAGTTACCATTGATTTTCCTTTCTCCCTTCAATCTGAGCCCTCCACGTGTCATAATGTGATTGGAAATGGATTTGGGATCACTTTTTGACTTTTTAACATTTTTGGAAAAATGTAAAATTTTGACATTTTTCTCTGCCCCTCTGCCCTTGAGATTTGGTGCTGACACGTGGCACATTGTGGGTCCCATTGAAGTCGTGGCTCAATTCTACACATTTTCACCTTTTTTGGAAAAAATAAAATTTTTCCAAAAAATCTCCGCGGGCCCGCACCTCTGCCTCGGTCCTTGACATGTGTCACCTTCTCTATCGCTGAGGATCGCTGGGCTCAAATTTTCATTTTAACTCCCCTTTTTGTTAAAAGGGAAAAATTTCTCACTTTTCCTCTGGTGGGCCCACACCCATGATTCTATCCCTGCCACGTGTCTCCCTCTGCTTCGTTGTGAGGACCAGCCTCAAATATTTTCACTCTTTTTTCAAAAAGGGAAAAATTTCCCTTTTTCTTCTAGCAGCCCGGCCTGCCACACTCCCTTGTGCTCTGACATGCCTCAAATTTCCTTCCACATGTCCCAAAAGGGAAAAATTTGACTTGATGCCCGAGGCCCACATGTCCCCTTTCCTCAACTTTTCATCCAAATTTTTCACCTTTTCCAAAAAAGGAAAAAATCTTCTAAGTCCCCCCTGCCAGCCTTCCATCCTACCTTTGAATGAGAACACGTGTCCTCCTCTGGGACCTGCGGAGTTGTGGGGAATTTGCACTTTTTTCCAAAACACAAAAAATGTTAAGTTTTTAGAACAAACCCACTGATCCTTGTCCAATTACAAATGGCCACGTAGGAGATGAATTTGAGATAGAATTTGATGGGAAAAGTATGCCCGTATGACCGTCAAAAAACACAGAATTTTCCAGAGATGCCTAAATTCAATTTTTTCTTCGTGGGTGAAGATTTTTTGGTCAAAAAACAAATGGAAAGTGATTTTATGCAATTTATGACCATGGAAAGGGATTTTTGAGGGAAAATATGCATAAAATGAACAATCATGAGCTCCAAAGGCCAGGAAAAGTGGAAAAAATGATAGAGGCCCATTGATTTGGAAAAATTAGGGCACAAAACAGGGCATGCATGTATTTTTCTTTCAAATTGGGGAAAAATAATAAGTTTGTGAGAATTTCAAGGCATTCAATCTGGAGGGAAATTTTGCAGACCACCAATTTAAGAGAAAAATGTTTCAGAACATGCAAACCAAACGAAAATTTATGTCAAAATGGCAGAGGATCAAAATGGGCACCAACCTAAGTACGATTGATCCAAAGAGGATTCAAAATGTGATTTTACAACAATTGAAGGTATGAAGATAAAATTTGAATTCATTCAAATGAACAATTTAAGCTTAATCCCTTATTTCCATTAATTGATAAATTTGAATTCAATATTAACTAAGATCATTAATTTTTCTTAGTATAGTTTATCATTGTAAACAATCTTGGTTGAAATCTTATGCATTAAACTTAGTGATATCTAATGTCTAAATCTTCCTATTAATTTTTTTAACCTTTCCCTTTACCATTTATTGTTTACATAAAAGAGCACACAACCAATCATCCTTTCTGATTTAAACTTATCACATAAAAAGATAACATACATAGTCTATTTTAATGATAAAAGGAAGTATCCTTTTATTCATAATTAAGGACTATTGTCCTATTTAAGAAATTAGAAAACATAAGGTTTAGTTTCGTAAAAGAATACCACATTCATCTATATAAAACTATCCTTATTCCCTTTTTCAAGTATGGATCTATCAATCATAGTCATCATAGTTATACCATTTCCCAAATTAAATGAATCAAAAGTATATAGATACATATACAGTTCCTTATACAAGCATTATTCTATACCTTAGAATCCATTAAGTCATAGCATGTCAATTTTTAAGTATATCAATAAAATCCCATCATGCATATTAATATTTAGGATTATTAATCATGGATCTATCAATAAGTCATATATGACCTTAGAATAAAGTAGACAGATCATACAACCCTTCACATCTTATAATCCATTAAGTCATGCTTGTCAAAAGATTTAGGATTGCCACATCATCTATTTACTCCCAACTTAATTAATATTCCATAAGTTTATAAGAAACATATTTCATCATTACAAAAGTCATGCCTAAATTTTTAAGTATATCATCATCATTTAGGATTTTTTCTAAGTCATATAAACAATGTTCATTTAAAAATAGAGAGAATTTCAATACATAAGTTTAAAAGAAACAATCATTACAAAACATTTGATCTTGAAGTTTTTTCCAACAAAATGATTTCATCTGAATAAAATCTCAAATGCATGTGGATCTTTTTATAAGTCTTTCTCCTTTCACTTTTCATGAAGTCCATCTGTAAAATTGTTAGCATGAGTCAGTTCACAAGAATTGGGCACGATAAGCACTATAGCGTTAAAACAATATGACTTTTATCTAATTGTTTCATAAAAGGAACCTAATATTTATGAAAAGGTTCCAAGTACAATAAAATAAGATCAATCAAATAAACTGACTCAATCAGCCACAATGTCATAATAGACAAGAAGTCAATAAATAAAATTTAAGTATCAATTTCCCATATAAGAAGTTAAACAATTCATCATAATTTAATTCTATCTAAGTCACAATAATGATAGTCATTTCAACATGATAAAATTCCAAAGTGCAACCACTTTTTAAGAAGATAATTAATTAAGGTCGTGATCTATTGACATTGGGTTCAATTTAATTCACCAAGAAAAGATCCACTTAAAATATACAACTTCCAATCCATCAATCAAAAATGAATTGATCTAAGAAAAACAAGGATTTGATAAGAGCATAATTTTGTTCCTATAAAAATCACTTTCATATCAAAAACTAAAAGGTTTGATATAAACACGAATGATCCAACATGGATGAAAACTATCCTAACAACCCTGCTATCAAAATTCCTACCTCTATCTAAGAGGATACCTTAGCAAATAATGAACTCGACAAAATAAAATATAAACACCATATATTCTACAAGAGAATTGCTCAAACCTTCTCAAGTTAAAAAGAACACACGATACAAAGTTCCTGAAGGATATACCATTTACAAAAGTTGAGTTCCAAAACCTATTTGATCCCAAACATACCATTCAACCTATACAATAAAGAGAAGGTTGTTGCACAATTATGTATCACATCAACATTCAATACCTGAATGCTCAATATCTCTCACATACAAGCTAAAGGATAATGAAATCTCAAACTGATATAAGAAACATTGGTAAACCACATAGTACAATCCTTCATTTACACACAAAATGAATTCACAAAAAGAGCAATAGTCTTCATTCAAAGGTTCAAGAATAACTCAAAGATGTGAGTACAGTCTCTAAGAGATGTCTTGAAAGAGCATGCACATTCAACCTAACTTGATACAGTTCAAAGAATGCATCCTTTGAGAACATCGATGGTCCTAACCACAAAAAAGATTCATCAAGGTAGGGCAGATCCATAAGATCTAACTCACGATGCACACAAATCACAGAGATAAAAGGTAAAGTAATCCTTGAACAATAACAGAAGGCCTAGGGAAAAACAACATCCAAAAGATATCATAATACAAACCAACTTGTAATGGGTACAAAGTTATACAAAACAAAATGAACAAGAAGGAATGAAACCTACCTAGTTTATCCTCTCCTTTCCATACAGGCCAATCAGAGATGGGTATATATATGCAACAAAATTATTCACCCATGAAAGAGAGAGACAGGAGATTACTAGTTCCTATTTGTTTTTCAAACACGTCCTCCCAAGAAGGGTATTAAAACAATGAACTGAAACTTAAGAAGACAAATAGAAATCTCCAATGTTTACCTAACAACATGCACTTACAGTGCTAAAAACCACCTTCAAGAATACCCAGTCTACGTTGAGAAAGATATTAAAAAAATGAAAAGATCAAAAATATCTATATCAATATTTACAAAAATGAAGGTCAATAAACTGAAACAAAATCCCAAAAAGATAATTTTCAAGAAACAATTTGACCCATGATAATTTCTAATACAACCAAATGACTAAACATCAAATGAAACAAAAGTTACATTATAAGAATTGTTTTATTCTGCGAACAAAGTTGACCCAAATAACATTAATCAGAACCTAGTTTCACAACAAGACGGGAGTTCCAAATTTCAATAACTTCAAATCGTATCCCTACAAAAATATTTAAACATTACAAGAATACAAAATGAGGAGACATATGTATAGAAAAATAAATAATCTCCATGAAAGTTCATACCCAATTTTCTAATAAAGCAACACATTCATTTTCCATGTTTATTTGAAACCTATATTCAGTAAAACGCTATCATTCCACCGAAATATTCATATCCCAAAAATACCATGTCCAAAGAAATTGTAAAAATCAAAAGAAAAAAATCATAGCAGAAAACATTCTCAGAGACATTTTCATGAAGAGACATCATTATTTTAATGAAAACATTTAAAATAAAAGAAGATATTTTAAAGAGATAGGGCCTATCATGCCTGGTATTTCTCTTTCCTTCTCTTCCTTACTTAAATCCTTCAAACAAATATTCCACATAAATATTTCCAAAAAAAATGCCAAAAAACGCCACTGAAATGTTTCCCTCTTTCTTCTTATAGCTTCCACGATCAATTTTTTCCATAATTTATGCCATGTAAGGGAAAAATCATACATGCAATAGATTCAAACATAAGGTTTGAATAATGGAATACAACATGCAGAGATCAAAATATTGAAACATCCAAATCAAAATAATAAAAACAAAATTGTTTATTTTTCCTCCAACCTCCTTAATATTCCCCAGGTAGTTTTCACTTAAGTCGAGGATCATAAATTCCAACAAAACTTATAGAGTCCCTTCAAAAACTTCCACTTTGTGCCTTATCCTCTGTTAGTTATAACTAACAATTTCAAAAAATCCATTTCATCAAAATGGTAGAGTTTCTAGCTTGGAAAATTACCACCTCCTCTATACCTTGACAAAAGTTTGTTGTATCACTGTATTAAATTAAACATTTAAACATGACGATGCATTTAGAATGGCTCCACCACCATCCAAATTAATTTTCTAAAAAATCCAACCCCACTTCCTTATTCGCACCCGACTTATGAAAGAAAACCAACACATGAACTTATTCGCACCCGACTTCCTGAGGTCATGTTGACATAGCCAATGTAGAATAGAAACAGATGTGTGTGTTGTGGTGGTGGATAATCTAATGAGCCAGTATTATATCTTTGACACACAATGATGAGATTTGTAAATCTAAGGAAAAGAATACTCTCCTAACCTGAAGTTGTGTGATTCATCGATCTAATATGATAGCTTCTCAAAGACTTCAGTCAATATCAAGCTCTGCCAACATTCTATTCACTGGTTGTTGAACACGTGGAAAGTGACCTGTAGGCACCTCATATAGATTTCCAGACAAGGTCATGGAAGTAAGAATGAGAGGCGTAATAAAGCCACGGGGACTATGGACAATTTTCCAGTCTGGTCCAGAAGGTCTCAGCCTAATCGGACTATTATGTTCAATAATGAAAGTTGTGCAATGATATTGGGTGGAAGTGTTGATGATCTAAATACTGATGCATGCAAACTAGTTTCGATGTCAAATTGGATAGCAAGCTCATTGGGTTGTGGGACCTGAGGATCACAACCAAAAACTCATGGAGGTTGTGGCCCTATTATGGTCATGCACGTAATCAAACCTTGTTGCTAGGAGCATTCCAATAATCATAGGCTTGATTAGTAGCAATGATGTTCAACATGTTTAGTTGTTATACGTTCTCATAGAATGTAGTGGGTGTGAGTAGGACTTTTAAATGTAAACATGTATCAATTTTTGTTATCAATTCCAGCTCATTGGGTTGTGGGACCAAAGAATCACAACCATACGTCTTTTCTTGTTGTGGGTCATTGATGGTCATGCAAAATGAAATCGAAATGATCTTGATAAAAAAAACTAACTATAAAAGGAAATATAATCTATGTTTTTGGAATTTCACAATATATCAGAGAAAAACAATGAAAGCAAACGAATCTAATAAAAGTAAATGTTTTTTGATATTTTCTAGTTTTTAAGCAATGAGTTCTAGTCTAATAAACAAACTAAAGACAAGTAATCAACCAGATGTAGTTAATTAGTTGTGTGAATATGTGAATCTAAATCTAAAATAAATAACCTAATCTAATCAAAACCCTTCAAAACCTACCTAGAGCCAGAGGTGAAGAACAAATCATGATCCTAAAAGACCCATTGTTCCCCACAACTTCCCTGGTAATGTCAAAGAGAAAACCTTATAATTATTTGATCTACCTGTAAATGTCTAATCAATTGAAATGAACAATTTTACTAATCTATTTAATATGCAATTGAAACTAATGATTCAAATTTGACAATTTGGAAAATGAAACAAATAAACAAGTAATTCCAACCTTGATAAGCAAGAGCTTTGGAAAATCCAGTTGTATCTGTGTCTGTCCCTTCAATTTGTTCCTTTCTTTCTGTGTGTGTTCATATGATTGCAAGGAATTGGGAATGCAAGAAAAATAGTAGAAGAATATGCTTGAGCAATGGTATCTTGAAGGCAGTCTGGTTGCAATGCAAGTAGAAGAGAGATATCACAAGAGATCTGAGCTTCGCTATGTAATTCCTAGCAAGATTGTGGCAGCAATACTATGCAAGATACACAAAATTCTCAGGCCCTTTTTCTTGAACACAAGCATGGAATATATAAGAATTGGGGATGGGATGTGCCTTCATGCACAAGGCAAGAAGAGGTAGTTTAAACTAACTAAATCACATGCAAAAATAGAAGTGAGAATGAGAACCAAGCAATCAAAACTATTTTTAGACAAATTGGCTCATAAACACATCCTAGAAGTGAATTTAAGTGAATCATCGCATGTTAAAAACATGTACGACGGAATCTGGAAAAAGTGGATAGGAATACTGCCCTGTGCAGGGCAGTGGTCATCAAGACCATCCCGCCCTACATGGGCGGGTGGTTTTAGAACCGCCGCCCAAGCAAGGGATGGTGGTCCTAGCACTAATGGCCAAAACATGCATAGAATAAAGTAAAAAACTGTAAAAAGCATGGAAAAGCTATGTAAGGACATCTAGGCTAAAAATGTACACTATATATGGGTTTAGGAGCTCGAACATCTTCTGAAAGGACGTGAATCATCATTGGGGACTTTTGTAACTGTTTTTTGACAATGTAGCACATGAAATTTTGGGTGTGTACATATTGCCCCCTCAGAGAAGCATCTTAGCCATGAAAAGGTGTAAAATGTAGAGTCTGAGTATGGCATTCTCAAAATAGGGATTTATAAACTATACCTGACATGCCTGTGTGTCGAAACGTCGTTGTCCAAGCTCCTGATACCTGTAAGAGGGAAAGAAGACTCAAGTGTGGATAGATAAAATATCGAAAAATAAACACTAAATCAAAATGTCAAGAGGACTTACCATTTGTGCGGGGATATAGAGATAAACTTACGCCAATGCTCTAGCCCTGTGAAAGCATACACTCAAAATGAAGTCAAAACAACATATATATATATATATATATATATATATATATATATATATCAAAACAAACTCATTTTTCAATTCATTTGTGCTTATTTGATTTGTTGATTTTTGAGCTGTGGACCCATGGTGACCATTTTCGATGAGAGTACAACAAAAACGACCATTACAGGACCATGATCATGCCTCCATGAGCGGGATATTGACCAATACATTCTAAGGTTGGTTTTCTTCACTTTTATGTTTTCAAACCTAAAATGTAAGAATGTCAAAAAATTTAACTAGGGGGGATTATTTTCAAAATTTATTGTCTTAAATGAGTCTCTAGGGGGGGCCATGGGGTGAAGTTTTTTGTTTTGTTCAAAATGGTCTCTTTTTGTGTTTTTGAACATTTTCTAGGGCATTAAAGACGTGCCCACACTTTCAGAATATCGTTTCAAGGACCACCGCCCTAAGCAAGGTAGCGCTCTGTTATGGAGAGAACTGACCAAAATGTGTGCTAACTTGGATTTTTTTTAATGTTTTTTCATGTTTTTGGTGAGCTTATCTTTTGATATACGTTACTAACTTTCTCTTTTCTATGTTTTTTGGTAAATGCATAAAAAGGATGAGTACATCCATTGGAGCCGTGAGTGGGAGTGTGATTGGATCATGGGGATTTTGGATTAGTTGACTTAGGCTGAGATGGACACTCTCTAGAGGGTAGGTATTTGGAGGATTGCACGGGTGCCCCATGTCACTCCTACTAGTCACATACTGTGTGACTTGTTTTCTTACTGGGATGTAGACCAAAATACTTTTCAATTGCTAGGTGTCAGGGGTAAGTGGACCATCACCCTAGAGGACGTATACCAAATTCTCAGGCTCCTGATACTTGGGAGGAGATTGTATTTCCTAACAATAGTGGGGTCTAGATCTGAGAGCACTCAGTGGGCCACATACATGGGGGATGCATCTGTCTCTTCTGGTTTGAAGAAGGGGATTAGGGTCTGATCCATTTCCAATGCTCCTATTCCTATCATATCACAAAGCCATCATTAGCATCTTTTCCTCTCAACATTCAAATTGGGGACAAGGGATGTGACATGGTCCTTTACTGTTGGGCTCTTATTATTGCATAGATTAAGGCACATGGCCATATCTATGCCTGGGGAGCAGACATACTAGGATATACTTATCATGACCTATACAAGGTCGTTAGGCTATAGGGTCAGTCACTGAACCACCCCACATTCGAGTTATGACCTGAGTCTATGAGTGCATCACCCCTTATCAAAGGGGAATCTCATTAATATCCAGGTCAAAATATGAGAGCTGTAAGAGCCACCCAGTGGACAGGGACTCTTGAAATTACTTGATTAATTATGATTATCACCAGCAATAGAACACCAAATAACACAATATTGCAGATAAGTTCTCTCAATATGAAAGTAGAATAGCTTGGCCACTTCGAGGGGGCAACCTCCAAAACATATAATAAGACTCAAATACTCAACATAATGATCATCCACTACCTATAACCCCTATTTATACTATTCCTATGATATGGCCATCAACAAGGCTGACCAACCAATGATAATAGATCATATATGAAAGAGATACATCATGATAAGAAGTTATGATAGCCACAAGTCGGCTATATCCATCCCATGTAAGATATATAATTAAGGGTGTAACATGCCCCTCCCCTTCAAAGAAACATTGTCCCCAATGTTGGGAAGCCCTGGATGTTGCTGCATGAATGCTTCATCTTCCCATGATGCATCCTCAATATTCATATTCTTCCACTTGATCAGGTACTCGGTAATGACTCTGGTCCTCAGTCTTTTGGTGCGTGTCTGAAGAATGCCTTCAGGTTCCAATATGATCCTTCCTTCCTCGTCCAGTTCTGGAAGCACTGATTGGGTGGAAATGTGCTGCCCAATAACTTTCTTTAAGCAAGAAACATGGAAGACTGGATGTATTCTACTTCCTGGAGGGAGCTCTAGCTTATATGCCACACTACCAATTTTCTGCAAAACTCGGTAAGGACCATAGTATTTGGGAGCAAGCTTATTATCCTTTTGTTGTTGTTTTAAGGATAACTGCTTATATGGCTGTAACCTTACAAAAACAAAGTCTCCCTCTTCAAAGTGTCACTCACTTCTATGTTGATCAGCCTGTTGCTTCATACGGTTTTGTGCCCGTGCCAAATTTTCTCTAAGACTAGAGAGTACCTCATGCTGATGTTGAATGTGATCTTCGACTGCTCTCACCTTTGGTTTGACCTTCAAGCTAGATATGAGTGATGGAGGATGGTACCCATAAAGTGCCAGAAATGGAGACATTTTGGAGGAGGTATGAAATGAAGTATTGTACCACCATTCTGCCAGTGGCAACCATTGCACCCAACGTTCTTGTTTATCTGAAGTAAAACATCGAAGATATCCCTCTAAACATTTATTTACCACCTCAGTTTTCCCATCTGTTTGGGGATGATAAGAGGAACTCTGGGCTAGTTGGGTACCTAGACAAGAGAACAAATCAGTCCAAAAGTTACTTGTAAATATTGGATCACGATCACTTACTATAATTTTTGGCGTGCCATGGAGCTTTTGAACTGTATCCATAAAAGAGATGGCAACTGTACTAGCTGTGAAAGGATGAGCCATGGCACAAAAATGAGCATATTTGGTAAGTCTGTCTACCATGACCATGATGACACTTTTCCCTTCTGATTTAGGTAATCCTGTGATGAAATCCATTGATACCTCTTCCCATCTCTCACTAGGAATAGACAGAGGTTGGAGAAGACCAGGTGTCTTAATGGTCTCGCCCTTATTTTTTTGGCAAACCAAACATTCTGCCACAAATTTTTGAACATCTCCTTTCAACCCCTCCCAAAATAAATCCTTCTTAACTCTATGATATGTTTTCAGGACCCCAACATGGCCACCTATTGGAGAAGAATGTAGCTCTGAAAGAACATGGTGTTTAAGTGTAGAGTTCTTACATAGATATAACCGATCTTTGTACCACAATGTATCCCCCTTCCATATAAATTGAGCTGATATGGATGGATCTACCTGGAGATTTTGAATGAGAGTATGTGTGGTTGCATCTTTCTTCCATTCTTCACGTGCTTGATCTACCCAATCTGCATTTAGTATAGATATGGCACATAACAATGCTTCGGCAGACTCATCCCTCCTAGACAGAGCATCAACGACCAAATTTTCCTTTCCTTTCTTATAAACAATCTCAAAGTCATATCCCAACATCTTAGTGACCCATTTTTGTTGTTCTTCTGAAGATAGATGTTGCTCTAAGAAATATTTCAAACTATCATGATCAGTTTTTACCTTAAAATGTCTACCCATCAAGTATGGTCTCCATTGTTTGACTGCATGTAGTATTGCCATCATTTCCTTTTCATAGGTGGGCTTTAACAAATTCTTTCCTTTTAGCTGTCGGCTCTCAAAAGCAATGGGGTGTCCTTCTTGCATTAGTACTACTCTGATTCCATTTCCTGAAGCATCGCACTCAACTACGAAAGTTTTGGAGAAATCTGGGGTTGCCAATACTGGAGTGGTGCACATAGTTGCCTTCAATTTTTCAAATGCCCTAGATGCTTCCTCATTCCACTGAAAGGAGTCCTTCTTCAATAATTTTGTGAGTGGTGCTGCTATACTACCATAGTTTTTGACAAATCTGTGATAATACCCTGTGAGACCTAAGAAACCTCGTAATTGTTTGAGGGTTCTTGGGGTTTCCCATTCCACCATGGCCTGGATCTTGTGAGGGTCCACCTTAACACCTTCATGAGAAACAATATGGCCCAAGTATTCCACTTCTTGTACCCCAAAAGAACACTTCGAAGGCTTGGCATAAAGTTGATGTTTCTCTAAGACTTCTAAGACAGTATTGACGTGATGTAAGTGTTTCTCCCATGATTTGTTGTAGATGAGTATATCATCAAAAAATACTAAGACAAACTTTCTTAGGAATGGTCTAAATACTGAATTCATCAAGCTTTGGAATGTGGATGGAGCATTGGTAAGACCAAATGGCATCACTAGGAATTCATAATGGCCTTGATGAGTTCTGAAGGCTGTCTTATGAATATCTTCTTGCTTGACTCTAATTTGGTGATACCCAGAATGCAGATCTAGTTTTGTAAAATAAATGGCACCATGCAACTCATCTAATAAATCATCAATGATGGGAATAGGAAACTTATCTTTGATAGTGAACTTGTTAAGCTCTCTATAATCTGGACACATGTGCCATCTTCCATCCTTGTGATGCACCATCACCACGGGAGCAGAATAGGCACTCTGACTGTGACGAATAATACCCATTTCCAACATTTCCTCCACCATCTTCTCGATCTCACTCTTTTGCACATATGGATATCTATAAGGCCTGATGTTGGGGGGTTGGCTTCCTGGAATCAACTGAATAGCATGATCATGCTCTCTTTCAGGTGGCAATCCTCTTGGTTCCTTGAAGACAACTACATGTTGATTAATAACCTTTTGAAGATCAGGATGCAATACCTTCATTTGCGGTTGGACTTCTATAGAGAATAATCGAGCTACAAAACCTTCAGACCCCTTTTTAAGAATCTTCTGCATTTGGTGAGAACTTACCACTAGAGGATCTTTAGCTTGTAGACCTCGAAGTTCAAATTTTTTACCCTCAGAATGAAAGCGCATGAACAATTCCTGGAAATTTATCTCTATGGTGCCCAAAGTAGTGAGCCACTGAACACCTAAGACAATATCAGCTCCTCCCATGGGAATAGAAAACATCATAGATTCCAATGTGTAATCACCCATCATGATTTTGACTTTATGGCATTTACCTGAACATTGGACTGTGCCACCATCTGCAATCATTACTTGAAATTCAGGTGCTGGGTAGATGAAACAATTTAGTCTTGCTGCCAACTTATGATTGATGAAATTATGTGTGCTCCCTGAATCAATCAAGACTGTTACCTTCTGCTTCTTAATATAACCCACAACTTGAAGGGTTTGTGGAGTACTAATACCTGATAGAGCATGACATGAAATAGTGGGCTGAGGATCTCCAGATTCTTCCTCTAATTTTTCCACTTCCTCTATTGATGTTGCCTCATATTCTTCCTCATCACCAGATCCTTCAATGTAGAACAATTTTTTCTCAGAACATTTATGATTTGGTCCATATTTTCTATCACAGTTAAAGCATAACCCTTTGGCTCTTTTTTCTTCAATTTGTTGAGGTGTCAACCGAATTGGCCGAGGGTAAGAAGGAGACAAGGTGTTACGATCTTTTATGCTAGAAAAGGACTGCCTTCTACTGGAAAGAAATTTTTCCTCTACTCGACGTGCCATGATAATAGAATCAACAACCTTGAGTGGGTTAAACATGTGTACCTCATGCTCAATGTGGTCCTTAAGACCCCCCAGAAATAGGTCATTCAAATACTCTTCTGTAATATCCTCCACACGCAAGGACAAAGTTTGGAATTGATGGACATACTCCTTAACTGAACCAGTTTGGCGTAACTTTGCTAATTGGCTGAAGTAATTCTCAGAAACACTAGAACTATAGTGTAATTGAAGCTCTTCAGTGAAAACTATCCAGGTGACATTTAGGCCATTCTTCTGCCTTTGAGCACATAACCAACGATACCAAACAAATTGATCAGGTTCTAGGTATAAGGATGCCACAGTTACCTTTTGTCCTCCTGGGATCTGATGGAGATCAAAGAAATTTTCCATTTGGGTAATCCAATTGAGTGGATCCTTTCCATCAAATTTACGCATTTCAACTTTTGGAATCATGCCCCTCCATTGGTGAGAAGATCCACTTGAATGATTAAAGGATCCTCCCTGATTGGAGTGATTTGTATCTGTGTGACCATTTCTAGTGGAACCCATATGACTGGCATTAGAAGTTGTATTTGAAATAATATGCAACAACTCCTACTGCATTGCATGAAAATCCTTTTGAATCTCACTCCTAAGGCTACCTTTCAGTTGATGAAGCTCAACATTAAGGTCATCCTTACTCACCATATTGTTTACCCTTTCCTGAAGTTGGATGACCACCTCAGATACTCCCAAACCAGTAGACTCTGAAGCAATATCTTCCTTATTTGGGGTCATTCCTGGAGTTTCTTGTCCTTTTCCTTGGCCTCGGGTAGATCTACCAGCCATGACGAAGGGTTTGGGCCTAGGGGTAGACTTAATAGGGCATAATTTTAGGGTTTAGGGTTTCGTAATTTTTTTGGCCGAATATAGGAATTTATAAAAAAGAAACCCTAGCTATTTTTTGAGGGGTTTCCGAAAATATAAGAAATTTGAAAATTTTCCAAAAATTACGCCCTAGGGAGCCAAATTATGAATAAATATAGAACCGTAATAACTTTTGCAAAACAAGTCAAAACTGATTGAAATTTGGAGAGAAGCTTACTTGACTTATTTCCACACACAAAAAAAATTGCAGAAAAATTCGCTACCAATCTTGAGATATAGCCGAACCTTCAGAATTAGGGTTTGACGTCGTCCTGGCCGAGATCAAGCTCTGATACCACTTGTAATGAAATTACTTGATTAATTATGATTATCACCAGCAATAGAACACCAAATAACACAATATTGCAGATAAGTTCTCTCAATATGAAAGTAGAATAGCTTGGCCACTTCGAGGGGGCAACCTCCAAAACATATAATAAGACTCAAATACTCAACATAATGATCATCCACTACCTATAACCCCTATTTATACTATTCCTATGATATGGCCATCAACAAGGCCGACCAACCAATGATAATAGATCATATATGAAAGAGATACATCATGATAAGAAGTTATGATAGCCACAAGTCGGCTATATCCATCCCATGTAAGATATATAATTAAGGGTGTAACAGAGACGAGGGATGAGGGGTCAAGAAGTGAGGCTTGCAGGGCATCCCACATAGCGGATAAGGAGAGTGATCCCAAGTGGCATAAAACTTAGGATATTATGAGAGTGGCACATGAGGAGGCGAGTGCAGAGAGAGAGAGAGACCTTGGTCTAGGAGACATCACTTATGTGAGATGGAGAGGGAGATGACGAGTCTGTGATAGAAAAAAATCTTACCTCTGGCTTTGGGGAGGCAACGCAGCCACCACCACTAGCAACAATAGCCACTGATCCCACTTGGATTCCCAGATATCCGAGTGCGTTAACACTCTTCTCTCAACTTTGTAAGTTGGAAATTTTAGTTGGTACTTCTTTTTTCCTTGTTTTTTTTTTGAATTTTCTAACTCGTCATTTCTTCTTCTTTACTCGCTTGCAGTGACTTCACATGAGTGGCGAGAGCTTATTAGATGGGTGTGCATGGAAAACCTACTGATCCTCTCAAGGAAGACCTAAGATGAGCTAACTGAGGATTCAGGCCAGCCACTAGCAGCCGGTAAACATACTGATGTTTTTTCACATGTATCGAGAGTAGCGGAGGTGATGACCTCCCTTCATACTCAGGTGGCTAGGTATGAGGAAACTAAGTGATTGATGAGGTGGAGCCAATATTTTAGTGAGACCACTGGAAGTGACCATCACCACGAGCACTCACACCACTCGGTTTATTCATGTCATTGTCATAGCCACAACAGGAGTCCCGGATGTGGTCATGCACCATCTAAGAGATCTTAGAGGGATTGACATGTTGCTTGGCCTTTTATTTCCTCTTTGTAATTTTTCTAATCATTATACAATTTTTTTTGTGTATTTTGGGCTCATTGAGAGTGTTTTGACCATGCGTAGTGCGTGATGGCATTGTATACAAACTTGACTAATTATGATATATACAGACTCTTCTTTTTTGTTGGGTAATCCATTATATCTGAGTTGAATTCCTTTTGGATTATATCACTTGTGTACTCTAGATGTTTAGAATTTTTTCTTTTCAATGCTTTTCAGAATATATATAGTGGATGTGAATGATAAAAAAATGATTTCTTTTCTTTTTTTATAATGTTTATATATGATAATGCCAACACATTGTGATGCTGAAATTTAGTTTCCTTAAACAATTTTTTTTTTACTTTGTATTGTTTTGGCAAAATGTGGTGATACAGTGATATGATAAGCAAATGAACTTGCCCCACTCCTAACCCCATGCAACTAGTAAGATGTGAGGGCTCAACACCAAGAGCTAGAAAGGGCACAAGTTATGAAATTTGTCGAATGGTAATGATGAGAGAAAGATAAGTTTTTGACAAAACCAAATTGGGACACTACAACCTCACTCTACTCAAGTTTTCTTCATAGTTTAGAATGTGAATTGCTTTCCACTTTATCTAGAATTAGATCCACAGATGGCCACTTGGTTGAAAAAATCTGGTTTTGAGGTTTTAAGCTCTTTTGGAATTTTGGACATCTAACTCACTTTGTTTTGATTTATGATTTCACAATATTTGAATGAACTGTTTCTAACTTTCAAGTTTATCAAAGAGACCCCCTACACCTTACCCCATGCTACCAGTAGGAAGTATGGGCTTATCACCATGGACAAGGCATAGGAAAGTAAGGGCATTTATCTCCTTTCCCAACCCTATGTCACTAGTAAGAGACACATGCTCAACACTGAAGGTTGGTATGGAAAATAAATGTGTAAAATTAATTTTTCTGTGGATTTTCCTTTGATTCATTTATCTAGGAAAAATGGCTAGAATGTTCTTATTTCCAAAGAGATGTTTATGGGATAGATGTGACACCATGAAGCTTCTAGAAAAGACTATAGGAAAAGACACCTAATCAAGAAAGAGACTATAAGTATAACCAAGTATGCATGCCTTGATATGGTTACTATCAAAACTTTGTCTTATCCCATTTAAATTGATTAAATGATTTGAGCACAAAAGATGTGTAGAGGTATGATTTGAATGTTTTGCCAATGTTTTAGAAGTTTTTTAGGAATTTCTATAAGAATAAGTCCCTTGATCATAAATTTTACAAAATGAACTAGCAGATGAAAATGCAATGCAGATGCAGTAATGTACATATGAAAATGCTAATGGATCATGCGTAATACCTCTTCAGGTGAAGAGAGTTTACAAATTCGTTAAACTCCTCACCCTCTAGTGTACATAGGAAAAATGCCCCATTTTTGTAGTCTTCTATTACTCGATATGGACCCAACCACTTGGGTCTGAATTTCCTTCCTTCGCTGGTATTTTTTTCTATTCAGTTGTCAAGTCTTAGAAGCCAAATATCCCTCATATATTTCGCACTCATAGACTTTCTTGTTGTATTTCTAATAAATCCAGTCATCGTAAACACTATGCCATTATTCAACATTGAGTCTAGCCTCATCAATACTTTCTATTTGAGAGAGTCACACTTCTCAATAGCCTTCTTCTCCCAGAATTCCTTGTAATAATATACGGAGACTAGGTATCTCGACTTCAAGCGGTAAAACCACTTCTGCAAAAAATACCAAAGAAAAGGGGGTTTCCCCTGTCGATATTCTTACCCATTTCCGATAGGCCCACAAGGCCGAAAAAATATTTAAATGCCAATCTCGCTTGTTTTCCTTGATGGTCTTAAGGAGAATGAACTTTAATTTCTTGTTCATAGCCTCAGCCTATCCATTGGCCTAAGGATAATAAAGAGAGGCCATGTGGTGACTTATTTTGAATTTTTCACATAGCTCAAGTACCTCGTCATTTTTAAAGGATGTGCAATTATCTAAGATAATGACTTGTGGGACCCCATACCTACAAATAATCTGGTTCAGAATGAACTTTGCGATTACTGATCTAGGCATGGTGGTAAGAGGCATGGCTTCTACCCACTTGGTAAAGTATTTTGTGGCCGTGATTATGAAGTTATGACCATCTGTTGATGAGGGAGAGAATTTACCTATCAAATTCAATCCCCATGTGGAAAAGAGCCATGATGTTGCAATTGGCTGTAGAGCTTATGCTGGTATATGGAGATCATGGGAGAAATATTGACATTTTATGGCATTTTCACACAAACTCTACCATGTCTTGCTCTAGCGTGGGCCAAAAATAGCCCATCTGATGTATTTTCTGACTACTAGCATGGTCGTTGAAGTGACCTCCACATACTCCGTTATGTGATTCATAAAGATTTTTTTTCAGATTCATCCTCGTCAACACATCTTAGCAACATTCCATCAAAGGCCTTATGGTAGATCACTTGCTCCAAGATGACATACCTGGCGATTATTATACGTAACTTTATTCTTTGCTGTGAGGTTGCCCCTTATAGATATGTATGGTCCACTATGAAATTAATGATATCAGTGTACCATGGACACACAAAAATGGGTGGCCTAGTTTCAAAAAAATACACGCACTCATCGGGAAATTATAAATTTACTAGATCACCTCAATCCAATGGTTTATCAACCAACCAGTCTGCAATGATTTTTTCTTTGACATATTTTTTATTACCAAATGTCATCAAAGTTATGAAGCATCCATCCTTCTTAGATAAGGATCCTTGTGTGAGAAACGTTCACATGTGATCTAATTTTTTAAAAAAAACCCTTATTTCTTGGTTTAGCATGTAATGTCTTAAGTGGCTTTGTCACGAAGAATATAGCAAGGCATTCATTCTCCACTTTTTTATAATGTGTCTCATAATCAAGTAGTTCCTAACTAATGAAATAGACTGCACACTCTCTTTTATCATCATCTTCTTGAGCCAACATGCAAGATAATGAGACATCTGTAGCTTGTGAATACAAGATCAAAGGGTGATATGACCTAGGTGGGATGAGTGTTGGGGGAGACATCAATAACCATTTAACTGACTCAAATGCCTCATTACTGATGCGCCAGAATTAATAGGAACTTGACAAGGTCATAAATTGAGCTCTGAGTGTCTGTTTGAGTCCATTTTTTTGAAACCATGTGTTTCGATGAGAAGAACTCAGAGGCAACTTGCCCTATCATTTGGGGAAAGTTTTTGACACCCTAAATCCGCCATCTTGAGGCCGAAAATCATGATTTAAGTTATAGTTCAGTTTTTTCCTATTTTTGAGCATTAGTTAATTTTAGTCTAATAATTGCATTATGAGTTAGAAAGTTGGAAATTCCTCTAATTTAGGTTATGTAGAAGATGTGTGGAAATTTTAGATAAGGTGCCCGTATGAATAAGCATGTGAACTTGATTTAAGAATAACCCATGTTCTAGTAAACATGCTAAAAATAGTAATTTTCACCACCTATAGTCAAGGCATTAGATTTAGTGTATAAGAGTCTAGTAATCAAGCAAGCTTACTAATGGCAACTTCTAGTTTGGAGTCATGTTCTTCCAACATTTAGCTAATGAAACATTGTAGCTCATTATTAATATCAAGAAGGAGATCTATTTTCTTTGGAGTTCATTTTTGTTTGCAATAAATCATGTTTGGTTAGAATTTGGCTACATTAATTACATTCTTCTGCCAAATCAATGGTAAAATCCTTTTTCAACAAATTTTTGATTGGGTGAAAAAAAAAGGTCAAATCAAGGATAAACCTTCAGATTACACCAAGTTTCCAAGAAAATATCTGATGCCAAACTCGTCTGATGGTGGAGTCATTTCCAGTACACCTCATATTTTGGCTGGGTCTACATCAATCCCTCATGAAGATATGATGTATCCCAAAATCTTTCCTCCATTACACCGAACACACATTTTTCTGGATTCAACGTGATGTCGTATTTGATTAAGTGAGAAAGGATGATATGAAGCACCTCTAGGTGATCACAACATTTTCTGGCCTTAGCCAGAAGGTCATCCACGTAGGATTCCACAATCTTATGTATAAGATCATGAAATATATAAGTCATTCCCATTGGTACGTGGCACCAACATTCTTAATCCTAAATGACATGACAACATAACAGTAGGTTCCCCAAGGAGTTATGAACGTAGTTTTGGCCTGATCCTCCTTAGAGATTCTGATATGGTTGTACCCAGAAAACCCATCCATGAGAGACAACAACTCAAAACCATTTGTTGCATTGACAATAACATCGATGGATGGTAATGGGAAATCATCTTTGGGACAAGCCTTGTTGATATCCTGAAAGTCTATACAAATACAGATCTTTCCATTCTTTTTGAGGATGGGGATGATATTAGACACCCATTGTGAGTAGTCAACTGGCTTGATGAACCCTACCTAGAGGAGTTTCATCACTTCTTCCTTCACCATGAGGGCCACCTTTGGCTTCATGGGCCTTGACTTTTGCTTAATTGGCTTAGCATCTGGCTTGGTGACAAGGTTGTGAACTGCAATGTGTGATGTAATTCCCATCATTTCCTTGTAGCTAAATGTGAAATATTTTTGATGCTCTTTGAGGATACAGGTATGTATTTCAACTTCCTCAAGAGTTAAAGAGGATCCTAGTTTCAATATTTTTGGTTCCTCCTCGGTCCCAATGTTTATATCAATCATTCCCTCGATTAAGGAGGCATTTCCTTCCTCAAACTCAGGTAGGGGCTGGAGGTAACTCTAAATCCCCCTCTTCTCCTACCTCATAAATTTTGAGTTCCTTCCCAGGGGAAGATTCTATCATGGGATTTCCAAAATAGGAAGAAGAGTGTGGAATTAGGGAAAGATCAAACTCGCAATGAGTAAGATGTAATTCTGCAAGAGCATTTAGATATCCCAGAGTTTTTTTGTCAATGTCAACGTGATCTGCAATGACAAACTCACTCTCAGTTTCTATGTATGTCAACATTGGAGTTATCGGTGTTTTTCGAACCAAAGGTTCAACACGAACTGAGATTGTGAAGTTTGTATCTTCCAACTCACTTGCTTGGAGTAAAGTGAGAAGCAGAAGTTTCTATTGAGTCTGCGAGGAGGTTCTGCTCTCATGTGGAATTGCTTCAATCGATATGAAGTCAAACCCCCTTTGTTAGATTTAACACTGTTGTTTTGTAGAGTTGTAAATGCTCAACTCTAGTCTCATATACCTCAGATATCTGATTTGCAACAAGTTGTGAATCACCCAACACCCTAATATTAAGAGCACCCATTCTTTTGGCTACAATGAGACCAAGTAGAAGGGCTTCGTATTCAGCCCCATTATTTGTACATTCAAAGTTTAACTTGAAGGAAAAAGGAAAAATCCTTCCCTCAGGAGAGGTAAGAATTACACCTTCCCCAACACCAAAATGACACTTGGCTCCATCAAAATGGAGAGTCCAACAGTTACTTGGAAAAATGGATGTTGGATCATCCTTTGCGTCCTCTTCTTTTACCTCAGTTACTTCAACCATACAAACTTCATCTGCTGGAAGAGAACCAAGTCCTAAGGTATGTCCCATACCCATAGAATCGAAAGGAAGGAGGATAGGTAAATCCTTCTCCAATAGCTTAAAAATCTTTGTTGTGGTTCCCAATGACACCGTCTCTACGATGATGGTTTCATCTTTGACTGTCAGAATGCCTTCGATCAAACCCGTGACTTCTAATTCCATTGTAGGAACCAAATTTTCCTCTGGGTACTGAGCTTGTAGGTTTATTTAACTAATTTGTAGGAAGCTCAAACTCATAGTGGATCCCTAACCTCTTTTTCAAGTTAGCTAGATGTATGTCGAAGGGTTTTGGATCACCATGTGCCACAAAGATGTTCCCTAAATGTAGGAACCTGACTTCCTGAAACAAAGTGGAGGGAATAACCTTCATGTGATGAATCCAAGGATGACCAAGGATCATATTATAGTTGGTTTCCTGATCTATAATATAAAACTCAGTTAAAACCATCTTAGGCCCGAGGGTGACTGAAACACTATAGTTCCTGAAGGATGTTTCTTTGAGGCTATCATAGCCTCTCATTTTATTTCATGTTAAAGAGAAATTGGTCTCTCCGTAACCTAAATTTTGAAGGAAAGAGAAGGGGACTATGTTAATCGCCACCCCATCATCAATCATCACACACTTTACATAGTTTTTGTAAATCCAGACTTGTAAAAACAATGTTGGATCACCTCTACGAGCTATTTCAGTGTCCTGTGGGCATCTTACTGATGTCAAATATGAATCCAACATCTCTTTCAGGCTTCCCTGGAGGATAGACATCAAATTCCACATGGTTTATCTGTGCCTCTAGAGGAGGGGTGATGTTAATCAAATGGCCAAGACCTAGTGCTTCTAATAGAGTGGCTCTGTGAGTAGGGGAATTCTTTAACAGATCCAAGAAGGAAATGTGAGAGAAGGTCTTGGTTAGATCACTAATCAAGTCATAAGCTCCTACTGGCTTGCCTAACGTATCACGAATGTCATCTGATATAGTTGGGTAGATCGGGATTGGATGCAAAGAATAATATTTGGTTCTAGTGGCAATGTTAATCTGAGATTCAGTTTCCAACTCCACCAACCTTGTAATTTTCATTTGCTGGTGACCATCCAAAGGAGGTGCCACTTATGGGTTTGATAAAGTTGAGGCTTCACAATCATGGGTCCCTATTACAATACCTTTGTTTGAACCATTGGGATCTATTCTACCATCCTTTGGATGCATGGGGAGAGGATTGTTAAAGATTCTGAGTGGTGTGTTATTTGGGGATATCGGTCCCATGTAGGTGTTCTGAGTTGGTGTTGTTGGGTTTTCCAAAAACATGTCAACAAATAATTGTCTTTGATCCTCTGGAAAATGTTGTAGAAACTTGTTACAATCACGGCATGTTCTTGCGTCATGCCCGTGAACCCTATGGAAACCACAATATAAATCAGGATCATAATCTTGAGGCCTTTGGTTTGCACCTTGTTGTGGTCTGAAATTATGATTATTGTTCAGCTGTTGATTGTTATAGTTAAAATTTGGGAACCCTTGCCCTTGGTTTTGGAATTGGTTTAGATACCCACCTGGGTATTGGTTAGGGCCTTGGGTCTGTGTTTGTCTTGATTGCTGAGGTTGTTGTTGTTGTTGTTGATGATTAAAATCTACAGCGTTGACTGAGGGTGAGAAGTTATTGTTTCTCTGATTATTTCCATTGTTGTTGTTATTGGTAGTATTCATATTGGGAGGACTAACAACATTAGGCTTCTTGGGCTGGTCAGTAACACCATCCGTCGTGACCCCATGGTTCTTATTAAGGACCTTTGGCCCTTGATTATTGTTTGTGTTATTGGAGTAACCTGGGGTTATTTTGGTTAGGAGTGACTAACCTTCCATTTTCTCCATAAGTCTTATGACCACTGTCAATGGCTGCTTGGTCAATTTGAAGAGCACCCTCTAGCACCTCTTCATAGCTCCTTAGCGGGAACTTTTGAACTTCTTCCTTTGTCTCCCTATTGAGGGAGTGGAGGAACAAATCACAAAGCTCTGTCTGATCCATATTTGGAGTGCTTGCAGAGGAGTAGAGAACCTGTCGCCACCTTTGAATGAAGTGGGTTGTGGACTCATTGTGCTCTTGTTTGATATGAAGGAATTCTCTGATTCTTGTTCTCAAAAGTTTGTTCATATCAAAATCCTTAATAAATTCTTATACGAGTTTCTTGAAGGAGTGTATTGAAGCCTTGGTATCCTATAGTACCAATCAAGAGAGCAAAACCTTCTAGTGTCTTAGGGAAAATATTCGCAACAACTGTGTCCCATGGGAGCAACTCTTGAATGGTTGTTGCGTAAGCTTTGATGTGGACATTAGGATCACCCTCCCCTTTGAATTTTGGAAGATTGGGCAAGGGTCTTGGGAGCATGACTTTCCAGATGGAGAAGTCTAGAGGCTCCTTAAGATATTCAGAATAGGTCCCCATTGCGTATGTTTCAACCATTGAAGATCCTTGTTGGGGAGGTGGAGGTTGCATTGGTTGCTGAAATGGTACAACATAAACATTTGTTGGGGCATATGGCATCCCCTGTGGCTATCCATATGGACCTGGGTAAGTGTACATATCCCCTTGTGGTGATTTAGAATACATGTGTATGTAGGGGGGTTGATTACTTTGATATGGAATCGAAGGCACGAAGCTAGGGAACGTTGCATTTCCAGCTGGTATGGTGTTTGAGAATGCACTTTATGGCTGGTGCTTGTTGTAGATATCCATATGTGGCATGAGGGGGCATACCCAAGGTGCCTGTCCCAGTCAGAAAATCTCTAGGGTTTGGAGTACCCATATAAACTGGAGGATTCTGCACAGTAGGTATTTGTCCATAATTCTGTGGATAGGGAGAAGTTCTTGCTTTCCTTGCGTATGAACTTTGAGTATTTTGGGAAAGCTCTAGCTCCTTGAATTTGTCTACTAACGCTGAGATGATCACCCATTGATGGGATGGTGTTTTTCTTAGGTGCTTTTTGTTGAACTCTTGGAGGTTGTTGAGGAGTGTGGTATCCTGCTATGAATTGTTCACTATGTTGCCACCCCTCGTTAGCAATATTTTTGGTTGGTGGAGGGGTAGTGTTATTATTTTGGAGAAGAACATCACCTTGTCCTTACAACCTATCAAAATCTCAGTTCATATTCTGGAAGTGTTGTTCACTCTTAGCATATTGTGATAAGTATTCCTCATCTAGATGTGGGAGTTGGTCTGATTGCATGCTAATGGGTTGTTGAAACAATACCCGAGGAGATGAACTTGCTTCCCCAGTGAAATTCATGTTGTTTGAACTTGATTGTTCATGAGGATATGTCTGTGTGATCTGGTCAAGTTCCTCAATATGTACAGAGGAACCAACATTGGTTCCCTGAAGAAGAGGATTTTGAGCAGTTGAGCGGTTATTCTACCCATGTTGAGAGTGAAGGTGATTGTTGTGGTATACCTGTTTGGTAGTTGTACATGTCAAAACCTGAGATGGGTCGATTGTACTCATCATATCCTGACATATTCGGGGGGTATAAGAATACCCATAGAATAAAGGATGGATGAAGAAAGTGGAAAATGCTTAGAGACTAGCTCTTCACGTCGGGTTCACCAATTTGTACGAAAGAAAATCAACACGTGACCTTCTTCACCCTGACTTCCCGAGGTCATGCCGAGACAACCTGGTGTAGAATAGAAATGGATGTGTATGTGTGTGATGATGGATAAGATAATGAGGCAACCTTATATATTTGACACCAATAATAGGATCTATGAATCTAAGGCAAAGAATGCTCTCCTAACCTGAAGTGGTGTGATGGATTGATCTGATATGATAGCTTCTCGGAGACTCCAGTCAATATCGAGCTCTACCGAGATTCTATTCACTGGTTGTTGAACACGTGGAAAGTGACCTATGGGTGCCTCGTATAGATTTCCAGACAAGGTCATGGAAGTAAGAATGAGAGGCGTAATGAAGCCATAGGGACTATGGATGATTTTCTGGTCTAGTCCAGAAGGTCTTAGCCTGATCGGCTGCTATGTTCAATAATGAAAGTTGTGCAATGATATCGGGTGGAAGTGGTGATGATCTAAATATTGATGCATGCAAACCAGTGTCGATATCTAATTGGTTAGCAGGCCCGTTGGGTTGTGGGACCTGAGGATCACAACCAAAAACTCATGGAGGTTGTGGTCCTATTATGGTCATGTGCGTAATCAAACCCTATTTCCAGGAGCAGTCCAATAATCGTAGGCTTGATTGGCAATGATGTTTAGCATGTTTAGTTGTTCTATTTTCTCAGAGAATGTAGCAGGTGTGTGTAAGACTGTCAAACGTAAACTTGTATCAATGTCTGTTATCAACTCTGGCCCATTGGGTTGTGGGACCAAAGGATCACAACTGTACATCTTTTCTTGTTGTGGGCCATTGATGGTCATGCAGAATGAAATTGAAATGATCTTGATAAAAAAAACTAACTATAAAAGGAAATCTAATCTATTTTTTTTTGTGTTTCACAATATATCAGAGAAAAACAATGAAAGCAAACTAATCTAATAAAAGTAAATGTTTTTGATCTTTTCTAGTTTTTAAGCAATGCGTTCTAATCTAATAAACAAACTAAAGACAAGTAATCAGCTGGATGTAGCTGGTTACTTGTGTGAATATGTGAATCTAAATCTAAAACAAATAACCTAATTTAATCAAAACCCTTCAAACCCTACCTCAGAGGTGAAGAACAAATCATGACCCTGAAAGAGCTATTGTTCCCCACAACTTCCCTGGTAATGTCAAAGAGAAAACTTTCTAATGATTTGATCTACTTGTAATTGCCTAATCAATTGAAATGAACAATTTTACTACTCTATTTGATATGCAATTGAAACTAATGATTCAAAATTGACAATTTGGAAAATGAAGCAAACAAACAAGTAATTCCAACCTGGATAAACAAGAGCTTTGGAAAATCTAGGTTGTATCTGTGTCTGTCCCCTCAGTTTGTTCCTTTCTTTCTTTGTGTGTTCATATGAGTCCAAGGAATTGGGAATGCAAGAACAACAATAGAAGAAGATGCTTGAGCAATGGTAGCTTGAAGGCAGTCTGGTTGCAATGCAAGTAGAAGAGAGATAACACAAGAGATCTGAGCTTGGCTATGCAATTCCTAGCAGGATTGTGGCAGCAATACTATGCAAGATACACAAAAATTCTTAGGCCTTTTTCTTGAACACAAGCATGGAATATATAAGAATTGGGGTTGGGATGTGCCTTCATGCACAAGGCAAGAAGAGGCAGTTCCAACTAACTAAAGCACATGCAAAAATAGAAGAGGGAAGGAGAACCAAGCAATCAAAACTATTTTTAGACAAATCGGTTCACAAACGCATCCTAAAAGTGAAGTTAAGTGAATCATCACATGTTAAAAACATGCATGATGAAATCTGGAAAAATCAGACTGGACCGCCACCCTACCTGGGTGGTGGTTTCAGAACTGCCACCCAGGCAGGGTGGCGGTCCTGGCACTAAAGGCCAAAACATGCACAAAATGAAGTGGGAAGCTGGAAAAAGTGTGGAAAAGCTATGTAAGGATGTCTAGGCTACAAATATACACTACATATGGGTTTTAGAGCTTGAACATCTTCTGAAAGGACGTGAATCATCATTGGGGACTTTTGTAACCATTTTTTTGACAATGTAGCACATGTAATTTTGGGTGTGTATGATACTTCATTAATAAATTAAGAATTATCATGGGATGGTGTTATCCAATTTTTGAAGATAAAACATATCATCTACAACAACATGATTAATAAATTTTAAAGAGTACACCATCTTTAAAATGAGAATCACCTATCAACTTTGCTTAGAAGTGATCAAAGATAACAGCCATAGTAGAGGCATTATAATGCTTATAGTTTTCCATAGACCCTCAGTTGTAACAAGTTCATCGTGGAAACTCACTTCTTCTACCTCCATGATTCCCACAACCTCTAAATCCTCCACAAAATCCTCTTCTATGACCACCACCATCTTTGCGTCATTCATAATGATAGCCATCATCCTCGGAACTTCTTGTAATACTATTTTGGCACACGCCAGTATCAATGACATCATGTATTTGGTCAATCAATCTACATTCCTTGGTGTCATGATTAGTAGAGGTATAGATTTTGCAATAACAAGACACATTCTTATGGATCATGTGTTATAATAGTGTACACCTACTTGCATCATGATCTTTGTGGAAAATTTCATAATCCACTATCATGGTGCATACCAATCTTCATGGACAAGTGTCTTTTGTATGCCCCTCTACTTAAGAGTCTGTGTACCATAGGCCACTGCGAGCCATATGTGCCAAGTTTGTAGATATCTTCTCGAGCTAATTTTCCATGGCAGTGATCTAAGCTTCAAGAAATGGACTGACTCTGGTGTCCATGCTTCCTATGGACTCAATGTGCAAGGAAGCCTCCAAGGCCTTGCTCAGGTTTGTGAAGGTCCTATGTTAAAGCACCCTCCTTGAAGGGATGATTAACCCATTAAAAAACCACTATGCATGTTGAGAGGGATGCATATCATAAGAAAAATTTGACAAAATATTCTTAAAACACACACCATACTCCCACACACTCTCTGCCATCACTTTTTGAATTTCTTTCAACACGCTAATGCTCTTATGTTTAAACTCAAGAATGTGGAACTGTGCTAAAATGCATCACGCAGTGCATTACAATCAACCACTGTCTAGTGTGGATCATATTTCTGGTACCATCTATGCACATGCCCTTACAACGTAGTTGAAAACTGACTTTCCTTCCACTCTGGGGAAATGATACCCTTCGCACACCATAGTAACTCAAATTTCTGCACATGCTCTGCAACATCTTCTACACCCTTGTAATCAGGCAAGTGCAGGGACATCTTGTAGAAAACCTACTGAGGGTGTTAAGGTCCTTACCATCTAGTTTTAGGGCCTTGATTTCCTCCTCTATTTCCTCTACCAACAGATCTACTAGACCCACTACCTCCTACTCCTCTGAATCCACCCTATCCTCCTCCCACCATAAGTAAAGGGTTTGAAGCATTGGCACCCGATGTCCCCAATGTCACGTTAAACTATGCACCAATGGTTTTTTATACTGAACCAATCCCATATGTGTTTCCCATGCCAACTACAAACACGATACCCAAACTTTGTGAACTTATACCTTACCCAAATGATGTGCCAGAAAAAGCACCTGTTATCCAAAATGAGCCCCTGCTTATTTTGGCTAAATTGCCTTCATTATTTCCTTCCTTGTACTTAAACTTAAATTTGCACACATTTTAATCACTCAAAATATTCTAGAAATTGTTTCATAAGATATGATTTTTCTTCCCCTTTCCATAAAGGTAAAGAAGTCCTCCTAACTCCTTGTATTTTTTGAGTTATGGCTCGGCGGAGTTTGGAGGGGAAATTTTCCTAAGGCGGGCCCACAGAGCTTGGGAGAGTTTTGTGCCAAAGAGGCTCAGGCCGGTGGAGTGGAGGAAGAAATTGAGAACTTATTACTTTTTAGGCTAAAAGTGAAAAAGTCATTTGCGCTCCCGTAAGCCTGCAAAGGAAACAAAATTGCTTAAGGCCCGCAGCCAATGAAATGATGCCACGTGTCAAGGCGGAGCGGCGGGTGTCAGAGGGATTTCTAGTTTTTGGAATTTGGTCAAAATGTGTCAAAGGAAAAAAGGGAAGTGCGTCCCCACCAACCAATAAAAAGGCATGACGTGTCCATTCATCGGCGGGGATCGGGGCGTCGGGAGGATTTTGGAATTGTCGCCAAAGTGGTGAAAAGTGCAAAGGCAAAAATGGAACTGCATCCCCGTTGACCCATTAGAAAGTGCCACATTTCATTGGAGTGGTGGGGCCATGGAGAATTTTGGGAAAATTTCCCAATTTTTTGAAAAGGGGAAAAGTTCAAGTTTTGCCCTAATTTTGCTCTATTTTCCCTAAATCTTCAGAAGGCCATATCTTTCGATCTAGAGCTCATATTTTAACGATTTTGGTATCAATGGAAATCTGTTGAAATCATCTACACAATGGACACTTAAATTTTAAATTTTTATGGATTTGTACATGATAAAAATGGGAAACATCTCTGGCATGGAAAAATTACAGAAAATGACCCCAACCACTAAAATTAATGAAGTATGGGCCTCTTTCTTGCTCTGCGAAGCAATGTACGATGAAGTATGGGATTTTTCATGGAAACCCATCATTTTTCAGGCTAATTAAATGGATCTTATTGGTGGTTGGAGTTTTAAAATTTATTTTCCCATGTTTTCCCATTTCCTTCATTCTTTCGAGTGATAAAAGCCAGTTTTGGCTCTTTTTGAAAAAGGTTGTTCATCCTTCTTCTCTACCTCTCCCTTATTTTCTTCCCCGGGATTGAAAATGGAGTTTGAACCTCCTCCCTTTCTCTGTAATGGAATTTTTTCCTCTTACCCATGAAATGATGCACTGTGTAAATTCTGAGCATTAAAAAATGTGTTTTTTCGATACATTTGTCCATCCTTGGCTCATTTTATTTGTTGTTTTCCTTACCTCTCTTCATTACAGGTTATTTTTGCATGTTTGGATGTTCATTACAGGTTTTGGAGCTGTTTTCATGGATTTTTGGAACATTTTATGTGTTAAATCCATCTTTAGTCTGTGATGCACTTGTCCATCCTTTCCATTACTCACCTCTTCTTGTTCCATGGCAGTTTTGATAGATAATCAACACTTTCCTTCTCTGGTGTATCACCATTTTAGCGTAGGATTTATTTTTCCTTTTTTTATTCCTCTCCTTGTCTCCTTAGAAGTTATATTAGGTTAGATTATCTTGCCTGGACTGGAATATCTTGTTGCAAGTAGTTTAGGAAGAGGAACCAGGCTTCTCTAGAGAGATTTTCCCATTTGCAAAGGTCCCACACTTTGGGAAATCTCAATGTTGTGCAATCACACCAAATGACTTTTCCTTATAAAATAAGATACATAAATCATTTGGGGGTTCTATGATTTTGCACTAACAGTACCTCCAGACACAGGAAAATATTGTGTAGCGATAGATGGGAATGAAAAGTTATACCTCTTAGGTTCTACTTGACCATTGATATGATCACCTCTGACAACCAAATGAGAAACATTTTTCCTCAAGAACTAGAAGGACAAATGCCAGGGTTTTGTCAACAGGTGGGCCAAGATACGAACTTAAGGCTATCCTTTCTTTGCGTGACAAAATTTCACTAGAATCCGTGGGGGTAATTCTCCTATGCTTGATAAGATGGGGTAGCAGAAATAGATAAGACCTCAAATCCTTCCCACAATGTCTATCTCCATATCTCTATCACTCCAAAAACCTCATGTTGTCTCACTAAATCCCTCTCTCATGCTTTATCATACTTAAGTTTCATCTCTTCTCTCTCCTTCTCCACCATAGGATCTGCCACCTTTCACTACACTAGCTTCCACACCCTATGCCTAGAAGGACTTTATCCAACCATGGGAAAATCTTCCAAACTTAAAGTAATGACCATGATCTTGATAGATAAAGGGATAACATGTAAGAACTATCATATAGGCTCACTTAATAAATCAAACTCAACAATCTATGGGCAAGAATATGTAGAAACAACGTATTCCAAGGTATAACTAGTCAACAGTGTACTCAACCAGTTATGAACATCACGGGTCCAAGTCAAATCGGCATCATGCAGCTTGTGATACTCATCTTGGGTCCATACATGAGGTCTATAGTACCAACTTGACCTAGATGCATATGTTGAAAACCACTCATACAACTCCACTGGAAAACAACAAAAGAAGGTCTCATTCAGCTCATGATATAGGTATTATTCTACCCATTTACTTGCATCAAAGTCATATTTAGTATTAAATATCTGAGCAAACTCATCTTCCGTGATTTTAAGCCATGCTTCAACATTGTCCAAGGTCAAGTGGTTTTTCATCACATACCATTCTCAAAATAACTTCGAAAAGAGGTCCCGACAACAGAACAAAAATGTAGTCTCTATTTACCTCTCACTTCATCAATCAACCCCAAGCACGTCGGCACATCATTTTAACTGGTATGGAAGATCACTCGAGGAGAGTGCAGGCACTGAGCCCCTCCTTTATGTGAGATTCATGAGAATGTTCTCCCTTAATAAGGAGTATTTGTACAAATAGAGAATGAACACAACCATTCTTGGAATCAAGATTTAAGCACTAAATCCTAGTCTAATGCACCAAAACACAAAATAACATGATCATACTACAATGAAATTAGAACTAAATCATGATTAACATCAAGAAAACAAGTATTATGCCTATGAACATAAAATAAATGCATAGATCAAGATCCATCACACAAATGTTTTAGAATCATTCCATTATATTCATTAATCAAAGTAGAGTAGCCAATATTACATCAAAAGAGTTCCATGTGTGAAGATATTCATAGTAACATAGCTTCAAAATGCTCTCTATATTTTCTTCATTACAGAGCTTACCATCACCCATTACACATTTTCACTAGCTCTCTTTATCTCTCTCCCTTGCTCTCACACTAGCACCCTACTCTAATGTCATGTAAGACCATCAATAAGAGTAACTTGAAGGAATATCTTCTAACCGCTCATGATTACAAGAAAAGGCTAGAAGGAATCTTTAATGATTTCCCTACCACTACCCACGAACATGCCAAATGTCATCATGTGGTTCCCCAATCAAGTTTCCCTAGCATGTAAATGCCAACTAAACTATAACAAAATCAAATCCTTATCCTTTCATTATAACCATATTGATGCCCTGAAATATCCTTTTCTTGAGCTATAAGTCTCCATAGCTTATCCACAACTGTATCTATTCATTTTTCCATCCGTTCCCTAAACATATATTTACTCATTGTCCAAAACTCACTAACTCATAAATCCATCTTGCCTAGGCATGAGCCTTAGCACATTGCTAAGAACTACTTCCGTGCGTGCCTTCGCAGAATGCTTCCACGTGCCACAAACCTTATCACCTTAGATACTTAGTTAATTTAGGGGTCAAACACATCTCCCACAAATCAAACTCAAGTAAGAAGATTTATTAGACATGTTGGTTATTATAGAAGGTTCATTTCAAATTTTAGTAAGTTGATTTCTCCACCGTTTTCTCTTCTAACGAAATATTCTTAGTTTGAATGGAAAAAATAATGTCAAACATATTTTGACACTATTAATGACAAATTTAAAAATACCCTAGTCTTAAGAGGATTAAATTGGAAGCTTCCCTTCTACATAAAAATTGATGCTTCACATGAAGCACCGAGGGATGTACTTGGACAACAAGTGGAAGGAGAATCAGTGCATGCTATTTACTACATGAGTAATAACCTGTCCCCTAATAAAAGGAATTATACTACCACAGAGAAGGAGTTTCTTGCAGTTGTTTATGAAATTAACAAGTTCTGCCATTAAATTATAGGATATGGTGTAATTGTTCATACTAACCATTCTGTTATCAAATATATAATGAATAAAACTTTGGTACATGGCAGAATTATAGGGTGGATATTGTTATTATAGGATTTTAACATTAAAATTATTGATAAACTAGGGAAATCCAATGTGGTGACGGACTTTATCTCAAGTCTAACCATTTCAGGTATAGAGGAGTAGGTCAATGACTATTTTCTATATGAACATCTATTTTAAATCTCAACCTAAATTTGGTATCTATACCTTTAATCACCCACGTGTGCATATTTCTTTAATCCATCCCCCTTATTTAATTAAATTCCCATAACCTTTAAATCCTATTTAATTAATTAATTAATTAATTAAATAATCCTCATCCTTTCCCTAACCAACTTTCCATTTTGGAATGTTTTCGTTCTAAATCTACATCCATGATTTTCCCTATTTAGGATGTTTTTTCCTAACCTATCTCCACTCCCAACTATTTTTACCTACACCTCATCCATAAAAAACCTCTTCCCAACTAATGCTTTAAAGCATTCGGCCAATCCTTAAAAAACACAAAAATCATGCCAAAATCAGGAAAATCTTCCCATTGGGGAAACTTTCCCCGCAATCGGTGGTGACCCAGCCCAGTCACCATCGACCCTATAAAGCTAAGTGCTTTCTTTCTATTCAAGAGGGATATGGATGTAATTTTTGGATCTCTCATGAACTAAGCATCATTCCTCATGTTGGAGCATTCTTGAAACATACACAGGGCTTCCGGACATCCTTTCAACGTGCTTGCATCACCCACGATCATCCATCATGAGGTTTATCACTGTATTTGTAGTGTTTTACCTTATATTTATCATATTATCTTGGTATTTCTTGTGTCTAACATGTTGCAGGTTCATATTACCTTCTACAACACTCAGAGCTCCATTGTCAACCCTCTGTTCCAGCTTTCTTTCTTGCAGGTTACCCTTTTTCCATCCATTTATCCTTGGTTCTATCTAATTCTACTACAATCACCATTGATTTCCCTTGGTCACCATCAACCAAGGACTAGTTTATCCAACAACCTATCTAAATCATTTCTTTTTGTCCTTTTCTCTACTTTTCTATCTCAGAGATTATTCCGTAGGTCATCCTTTAGCATCCACAAGCCCAACTTGCCATCTAGCCTCCCTTGCTTCCATCATTTATCATTCTCTGGTTTCTTCTCCCTCAGATCCCTTCTGTAGGTTGACTCCACCATCCTCAAGATTCTACAGCTTCCATAATCCATCCAAATGTTGTATGGTTTACATATTTAGCTCATATTCCAGATCCAGCCTCCTAGGTCACCGTCGACCAGCCTCTACATAGTCTGGGTCGCCGTCAACCCAGACCAGGTAATATTTCATTTACATTCATTTTAATATAATTATCTTTAGATCAACTTCTATCAATTTTTCATTTTCAGTAATACTTATGTTTCTGTATGCTTTTATTGTTACATCCTTTACTTCACTTTACCTTAAACCAAACGGGGGTTGACATCCACCAAGGAAGTTAACACTTCTTGGGTGATTTGTCGAGAAACCCCCACATCTATTATCTAATCAATCTCCTTTTCAGTAATTCTTGTTTGTAGGTTTATCTGGTTGCAGCAGGGATCTATCATTCATTTTGCCCATACATCCATTCATCTCATCTGAGGTACCATAAACCCTCCATATTATGAGTTTACTAGTTTCTTTAGTACTAGATCATTTAATTGATAGGGAACAAAAATCTAGAAAAACATTCTGGCATGCCCTGGTGGGACCACCCTTTAGGTGATCCCTTTCTTTTATATCTATATTTTTCTTCATTTGTCTTCTACTAACACTGCAGCATGGAGCTCCACTTTATTGCTTGCTTGTGTTGGGTTCGTGGCTTGGATCACTCATCGTTCAAGAGTGCAAAAAAATAGGAAAAGTATCCAGGTATTCCTCACCTTTTCCCTATTTTCTCCTTTTTGAATCACAACTTCCCATTCCTATCTGTGTTCTCATCAAATATAACACTTCATTTTGAGCTTAAAAAGAACATTCTTTTTACATCCTGCTTGATCACCTAGTTTAAGTAGGGGTCTAACTTACTGCATATCACATCTTATCACACACGACCTAAAACTCACACATCTAAATAACACATCAAAACATATCCTTACCTGGTTTAATGATTGGGATTTCATCACCCAAAACAAAACCAACTGAGACTTCCCAAGCCAAAACAAACCTGAAACCAACATAGACTACCTTTTCTTAGGCACCTTTGTTATCCACCTTTTTTCTTTCTTTCTCAAATTTCTCTTAAATAATCATGATGATAAGAAACTTGTTGCTTGATTTATTTGTTAACAAATTACATAAACAAATGTTTATCTATTTTATGCCTATTATTACCCTTTCTCAAGTGAAAGGTAACACAACAATCCACCTCATCCAATAACATCCCTTCCTCTAATAATCTTTCCCAACAAGATTTTAAACTTGAGACCACACATTTGGTTACCCAACCCCTTGTCAACATGGCTTCACTTCCTAAAGACCATGTCATCCAAAATCATCCTTATCTTGAAACTAATCCTAGTATCTCTCACCAATCCAGCCTTTCTAGGCCGATTGTACCCCCATCTCCTACTCATTTATAGGTATTTCAACCTCCCTCTAGCCCCATTTATGAATTTTTACTTTTTAAATCTCCCAAAACCTTTTGATCCTATCAATCTACTCAGTTTGTGGATCCTATTCTGCCCATGTCATTGTATGTCAATTCTATCTCTATTCCATCTGCTACTAGTATGCATATTCAACCATCTCGACATGTTAACATTCAATAGTCATATCATGTGCCCATACCCCGACAAGAATTATTTCAACCACCACCCCTTCAATTAGAACCCATAGTTTACACTCACCCCCATCAAATGATTCCCCAAACACCTACACATCCACAAACTTATCAACCACCTTATCAAGCTATTGTTCATGCCATACAATCACAATCCCAACCAATCATCACAAAAAATAATCTTATACATGTCCTAATGAATAGGTTGGCTAGTCTAGAGGCCGCTACCTTAGGACCCAAGGCTGCATTATCTTACAAACAAATCTGTAATGAACCCATTCATCCATGGGTTCTAATTAAACCTTACCCTCTTCATTGGGAGCTTCCCAAGTTTACCAAGTTCAACAGTAAGGAAGATCCCCAACAACACCTTCATGCTTTTAAACATGCATGTTACCTTATCACACATGATCAGGAACTTATGCTTCACACCTTCCCTATATCTTTGGTCAGTCCAACATTGGATTGGTACAACGGGATTCCACAACATTCCTTATTCTCCTTTACCCAGCTTATGTAATTATTCCTAGAACATTTTTTGATTAATATTGCATGAAAAATCACTATCAATGACTTATACAGTTGTTAGACAGTCTGATGATGAGTCTATCAGATATTTTTTCACACATTGGCATGGCATTATAAGCCAATTTTCATTTACTCTTCCACAAGCTGAACTCATTGAACTCTTCTCATGTTCTTGTGCGGAGCATATCTCTTCTACATTGCAAATCCAATCTTTCCAAACGTTCAAAGAAGCCTTCACCATGGCTCACAAAATCAAAACTTGTGCCCTTGAGCAAGGCCAATTCAAACCTAAATCAAATAAATCCAAAGTTGAGTTCACCAAACCATCTACATACAATGATAAATCTAAAAGTGTGGCCAATGTCATGGTCACCAACTCCTCTGTTGCACCCACATCTAGTACAGGGGCTCAACAACAAACCCTTAGACCAATGCCCAACTATACCCCCTTGGGGGAATCCTATAGCTCGGTATTTGACAAGTTGATGGTAGTACACTCCATCCAACTTCCTCCCATATGACCTGTAGATGACTCGTGACCCAAGCCCATTTGGTATCATGAATCCCACTATTGTAAATATCATCAAGTCAAAGGTCACAACATTGAGAAGTGTCGGTCCTTCAAAGATCACATCCAACAACTTATAAATCAAGGGGCTATCCAAATAGACAGCTCCACCAATTCACCTAGCCAACCCTCAATGGAATTAAGCAACATTTTTCCAACCATACACCAACAAGCCAAGCCACCACTACTCTCACAATCCAAACACCTAATGTTAATACTATAAACACTTTAAACACTTTTGATCAAGAGCCTACAACTTTTCCTACTTCATCTCCAATCACATCGATCCCTGTCGGTATTATTCCCACATCCATAAGCCTGTTAACACTTGTCCCCAAACCTGCACCATTCGTATCTACATCGACATCCACTCCTAATATGATACCTGTTATATTCACTTCATTATCCACCAAATTTGCTTCACCAGATCTGACTACCTCACCTACATCCACCCCACCTCTACCTGCTATACCATCCTCAGAATTGAGGTCAGTACCTCTTTCAGAGCTTGTACCCATATCAACTATTGAAAGTATGTTCACACCCCTTTCCTCTTCAATGTCACCTTTATCATTAGAAGAACCTTTGAAAACACTTCAAATAACTTCAAATGATCCTTTTATCTCATCGATTCAATCAAATCAATCTCCACATTCCATCAAACAAATATTGCTTCCTACGTCTATGCCAACTGTGACACCACCTCTAGATCCTCTAGAAGAAATTGTTGTCACTCCTCCTAAGGATGCACCCTTACAAATAAATCCTTCAACCATTAATACATTACCTCAAAAATACCTTGTACATTTCTACAAGAAACTTGATATTTCCACCTCTAAACCATCCAACACAACAACCTATTCCTGAAGAACATTTTGTCAACCTGAACTAAATCCATCCAATGCTATAAGACATTGACCTAGAACTAAATGCGCCGGGACCACCGAGACATCAACATACTCCAACTATATTATCCCAAACATTCACCTCTCCTTCAAGGACCAAGACAAATGCGAAGGGGATTTGTTCTCCCTTTACAAAATCAACTACTTCTACACTAACCAATCCCAAACCTACACTTACATCTTCAAATCCACTAGTTGAAATTATAGGTATCCCTGCCAAGAGTAAAGAATCAAGATCTATGACTTCAATCCAATAACGATCTTGGTAAGCATCCCCAAAAGTCTCTTGTGCACCCTCGTAAGGAATTAAGCCTTATCTCTCCTCATGCAATCCAACATTACAAAATCTATCCCAAGATTAACCCCTCATTCATTTTACACATTGATCAGTGATCATGGATTAATCCCTTCATCTAAGTTTGACACCTTCTAATTCCATTAGATAAATTCAATGGCCAAATGCAATAATCTTTGGGGAATTGTGATAACCAAAACCAACAAATCCTTGAATGGAAAAAGGGAATCTAACTCTCTCCCAAATTTGGTCAATATTTTAAGATATCCAATTCACCCATTCAAGTATCCATGATCTTCCCCTAAATCCTTAAGCCATTAAATAAAATCTCTTACCCAACCTCATAGGAGTAATTTTCCCTTTACATATTAATTCTATTAGATCTTTCACAAACATCATGCTTATGACATTTAAGAAAAAACATAAATCCACCCATCAAAACTTTTAACCCACATAGTAAAAAACCTTCATGGTTCAATCCAAACAATCATCATGTTTGTCACCTATAAAATCATACCCTCGGGCCATGACAGTGCATTTTAAGAAACCTGTAAGGCCCAATCTCATTTGTGCCTATCATCCATTTGTATCTAAGTAGAATCATGGCTTTCCCCTCACAAGAGAATCATCACATCTATTTATAAAATCTATAGGCCAACTCCAAGTTATAATATCCTTATGAGATTATTTTCCCAGGGATCATTTATCCAAAGATATCATTAATACTCTTAAAAATCCATGTACCCTCATTCATCCTTATCTCTCCTCAACAATCAACATACAAAATCATCCACATTCTATTTCAGGATCAGTCCCTTCATCTAAGACACCTCATAATAATATGATCCAAGCAATCTAACTCTCTTCCCAAATTTGGTCCATATTTTAAGATATCCAATCACCCATTCAATTTATATCCACTCCTTCCCCTAAATCCAAGCCTCTTACCCAATCTCATAGGAGTAATCTTCCCTTTACTACTTCTATTGGATCTTACACACACATCCATTCATCCTTTTCCATCTCCATCCATCAACCCACATAGTAAGAAACCTTCATGGTTCAATCCCAATCATGCCTATCATTGGGGCCTGACACTGAGCATTTAAGGCCATCCAAGTTATCATCCATCCTTATTAAGAGGGATGGATTCCAAAAGAATCATCCTTCTCCATTCACTATTTTGTCCACAACCAATCATCCCTATAATCCTCAAGAACTTTCCCAATCAAAATCCAAAGTTATCATTGATACTCTTAAACATTTATCCATCATCCCATCATTTCAATCCATCTGCATCCACATTCAATTACTTAATGCGATGTAACATCTCTTATTGGGGGATTGTCTATCCCTCACTTCTATCCCTCTCACATCCACACATCCTAAATGCACATCCATTCATCCTCCTATCCATCAGACACTTCATGGATGTTGGGGGGACTGCACTTTAACATCAGTTGGCTATCCAATTAGCTCCTTTCCTTCATATTACCTTAATTATCTCATCCAATCTTATCCAATCCATCTATTCACATTTTAAGTCCACTCTTGTGGCCATATTTGTCTCTCCATTGAGGGATCATTGATTCTCATCCAAAATCCACCATTGTGGTCATATTTGTCTCTCCCTTAGGGGACCATCTTTTCATCTCGTTAAGGGACGCATAATTTTTTGCTTCTTTAAGTGCATATTTTTTTCATTCTTTTCTCACCTATCTCATCCCATCTCTCATCCTATCCTATCATAACTTTACCTCTCTCAAGGGGATCCAACGTGGAAAGTTTTCCCCTAACTGGATTGGACCATACATTATCACACATAAGTATGGGTCTAGAGCCTATCATTTTCCCTCCCTTAACGGTAAATTAGAAGTGGAACCGCTTAACGCATTACACTGATGACCATTCTATTGTTAGCACACTACCAATGAACACTTATTCATATCCTTAGATCATTCCTCCATCTTAGCCTCTTCCATCTTTCGATGTGATTATTTGGAATTATGTGGTCTTCTGTCACTTCCTAGATGTGACCTTAAATATGGGCACCACGGCTCTTCCCGTAGCATATTCCTTATGGATAGGTTCTCCCCTTTGGTGAGAACTCAATGATCATTACATCCATCACCCTCTTATTCACCTATTGGAACCATGCAAAGGGTCTAGGGATGTCTCTTGTACATTCATTGTCCCCTCCTAAGTGGTCTACTTAGCTATTCCCAGCTCTTCCCCATGTAAATTCAAAATTCATGGATGCTCTTGTCAAAAAATAAAACTTATTAAAAATATATTGGTCCCTTGAAGGACATTTGTACATGCAAAAAATAAAAAAATAAAAAATAAAAGCATGAGATCAAAATTAAAGTCAAAGCGAATAAACCGATCCCTCGAAGGATGACTATCATATATTATTTTTTCCATCTATATTATGTATAAAGTAGACCATACCCTCAAAGGATGGCTACTCCTCATGGAATTTGAAGGCTTCCCGCATTGATCAACCTTCCATTTTATTAGCATCCTAAGAAAGCTTCCTGCATTGATCAACTTTCTTCTAGCAGACTTCCCACAATGATCAGTTTTCTCTTTCCCCTTCCCAGAGTTGGGGCATAGTTTTTGGGAACACCACTTTCAGAGAACCCTCTTCCCACGTACAAGTTACATCTCAAACCCCTTTTTTCATGTCAACATTAGGTTTATGAGATCCTCTCATCCATTATTTCCTTATGATCTTTGAAGTGACTAACTATCATTGGTTACTTACTAACATTGGTTTTGGTCGCATGTGCCTTGTGTTACCTGGATCCTCTTCTTGTTTACCTCTAGTGCAGTTGGAGGCATTTTTTCCTCGCATGTTCTTTGGTATGACATAGTGTCATTCATACCTATGGGTTGCCTTTGTTGCGTTTTGTTTTATCCTTGATCCTATCACATCTATCTTCAATCCCCCCACCTTTGTTTCATTACAAAACTCACCTTTTCTTTATCCCTATCACTTATATGTTATCTACTTATCCTAAACACATTTATTCTTACTTATATTCATCATTTAACCACATCTATTTCCAGTTTTTTTCATCACATTTTACCATACACATCATAATCACCATGATCAAATTAAAAAGCAAAACATATTAATCATAACACACAACATATTTATATCATTATCCATACATATGTACATCCAAATTAACCATCTAATCATACACATATTGTGGCATCATCATTAAAAATAAAACACATATGCATTCTACCACATCATCATAAACATCTAAACATCTTCAATGACATCATATAAAATATGACTCATCACATCACATAAATGCATAATCAAATATAACGTGAATCAAAATAATAAATATACATATATCAAGAAGTGTCTCAATATATCACGCCCTCTACTGGGGCTCTCTCAAAGAAGAGATGCTATCAAAATCTATAAAGTGTACATCTGAGAGCCTCAAGTCCTCTCCTCCTGGGTAGGCATGACACTTGATCCCTGTGCAGCTCCACCACCCTCGTGGCGTCCCTCTACCCATTGTGGTTATGCCACACTCTTCGTACTCCTAGATGGCCCTTCTCCTCTGTCGTTGTCCTCTACAGTGCTCCTAGTAGCACAGTGTCTTCAGTAGCTTCTCAAACAGAATCCCCTCTTAATATCTAGCCTCTATGGCTAGTGCTCTGTATCTATCCATGGAGATCATGCCAAGAGGTGCTACCTGTTGCGACACCTGTGGAGCTTCCTGCACACCACTAACTGACTCCTGTCACTAAAATAGTAGAAAGATCACCAAAATGGGCCTTGTAGGCCTCCCTCTACCTGTGTAGCGGTCTCTTTCTTGAATGGCTCGGTATCTCTCTTGAATGATCGCATCCCACTATTGTATAGTTGTGTCTCACTCTACACATGTTTGATCTCTCTCAAATCTCATTTGGTCTAGCTCGGCATGTAGCCGTGCCACCTCTCCAGATGCTCCTGCTCCACCATCTCTATCTCCTCCAGATGCTGCCTCCACATCAATCTCCATCTCCTCTACCTCCTCCTCTCCTCCCTCCTCGGCCACTCTGAGCTGCCCATGTTGTGGTATGCCAATCAGAATACCCCACTCCAACTCCAACATCATCATCCTCATCCCATGGAGCTGCCTCCTCCTCCACTGGATCAACCATGATAGGACTCGCAAGCTCCCTATCCAACTCCTCTCTCCTGTATAAAATAGGATCATGAGGCACTGTCTGGATGACTCCAAATTGTCATCACACTTGATCAAACTAAAACCCTCAATCATCTCTAGTCATCTCCCCTGAATCCACTTCGTCCTCCTCATCCCCACAAACTCCACATCTACACCAGGCCATGCAATGGAATCCCCTAGTACGACCTCCATATAATATGATTGACATCTAACTCTGTGAGCCAATCCACATTCTAATCTACTCTCCTCTCACTCCTATGACGAAATGCCTTATCATCCCCCATCTCAAAAATCCAACTGTGATCTCAATATGGTCTCCTCCGACCCAAGGAAGCCCTAGTGGCCTAATCACAACAATATGATCATATGCACAACAATAGTGCAAAAAGAAACCCACATCCAACCTTAACTTCCTCCTGTCCCCTGTACATTGATAGCTTGTGGTATACCTAAGCTAACAAGGCAGTCCCAAATGAAAATATAGTCTGGGATGCTCTACAATATCTGCCTACCACACCAGCCAATGCCCATGGAAACTCAAGCTCCTCCTGAGTCTGGAAAATCATAGCAGGACACTGCCATCATGACTAAGTAGATCAATCAGTTACGTGGCACTCCAACCTCATATCATAGCTCATATGAAAAATATTCTAAGGAAAACCCAATCTGGGGCGCATCAACTCCAAATAGTTGTGTCAATACCACCAATATGCTATCACCTGTAATAGGAAGTATGTGATCCCCTTGTATCATCAGCCTGAGGATGTGGTATACATCCTCTAGGGTGATGGTCATCTCCCCTGTCCTGAACCAGAAAGAACATGTCTGCCTATCCCACCTCTCAACCAATGCTATCATCAAGCCCACATCTCATGGGATCCTCTGATAAAATTTGAATCCCCCTAATCCAACTAGATAGATGATCCCACTCAACATCTGTCACATATCCTCTAATATGCTCATACAAAGTAGGCACATGATCTCTCAGGTACAAGGTCTCTCTGGCCTGCAATCACAAATGAAACATTCATACATTAGAAAAATGATAATCCATCCTAAAATGCATTAAAATCCATTAAAAATCCAATCTAGTCCGACAACAGTTAATCAAACCCTATTCGACGCTAACCTAGGTCCGGTTGATGTGTTTTGGGGTTGATTGACATGCCTTAGGGCTAGGTTGACGCTGACCCACCTGGGTCACCATTGACTGCCCCTGGCGTCATCCACTTTTTCTAGAAAATGCAAAAAATAAATAAAACATTAAAATTAAGTTAAAAACTAGTGTGGGTTTTGTTACTCACCATCCTCCACACCCTCTGGCATTTCCTTGTAGCTCCTACAGCCTCCATCTTTCAATTGTCTCTTTTATCGCTCTTTTCTCTCTCATCAAGATCAGGCAGTGAAAATGAGCATCATCGACTGACCTTTGGGCTTATATAGCCACCAACTTCAGGTCGTCGTCAACCCCTTGGGTTCAATTAGCTTCAGTCGTTGACTAGCCTTTCAAAATATTTATTTTTGGGCTTTTTCCTCTTTCCGTTCCTTTGGGTGTTCTTCACAAATCCACCATTATGGTCATATCTATCTTTCCTTTGGGCATACATGTTCTCAAATTAGGCTTGTTGTGGCCATATTCATTTCAATTCTACATCCAAATCATTACTTTGTACATTCAAAACCCCACCAGGCCATACTTATTTTCTCCTTCGGGCATTTTACCTCACAATCCTATCTAATCTGCGCACAAATTCCACCTTGTGGCCATACTTACCTCCCCTTTTGGGCATATTATTTCACCATCCACTTTTTCATTTTTCCTTCTCGGCCATAATTTCTTGTGTCCCACTGGGCACCATACCTTTCGATCCTCGTCCCTTATGGATGCATACCTTTTCGCTCGATTCCTTGTGTAGAAATAATTTCACATACCTTTTTGCATATAGTTGTACATATTTTGATGACTTGCCTATGACCCATTGGTCATCTCAGCTTACATCCATACTATAGTGATCTTCACCCACTCACTGGTCCATAGAACGGTGTAGCCCATCTATTGAGACCACAATTTTCCTCTACCGATGTGATATTGGAGTCACCACCATAGTTTTTATTTATATTGTGATCCTTTTTGCTTGGGGCATCTTGCCTTGGTAATCATTTTACCCATCTTTTCTTCACCCACCCGCCCTTTTTCATCTACCTTTTTCAAACACGTCATCGATTTCCCTTGATGTCATTGATCCCCCATTTGAGGGGGAGCTTATCATCAATCCTTTTTTCAATCCTCATCCAACTCTCATCATTTTTGTCTCATGGCTTGCTAGCTCAAACCACTCAACAAAAATGGGTAAAATGTAGACACCTAAATTTGGTATCTATACCTTTAATCTCCCATGTGCACATATTTATTTAATCCATCCCCCTTATTTAATTAAATTCCCATCACCTTTAAATCTTATTTAATTAACATCAATCAATTAATTAATTAATTAATCCTCATCCATGCCCTAACCAACTTTCCATTTTGGAATGTTTTCATTCTAAATCTACATCCATGCTTTTCCCTATGCTTTTTCTAACCTATCTCTACCGCCAACTCACCTACACCTCATCCCTAAACAACCTCTTCCCACCTAATGCTTTAAAGCATTTGGCCAACTCCTAAAAAACAACAAAATCATGCCAAAAGAAAAAAAATCCTCCCATTGGGGAAACTTTCCCCACAATTGGTGGCAACCTAGCCCAATCACCATTAACCCGATAAAGCTAAGTGATTTTTTTCTATTCTAGGGAGAGATGTATGAAATTTTGGTCTCTCTCATGAACTAAGCATCCTTCCTCATGCTGGAGAATTCCCAAAACATACACAGGGCTTCCAGACATCCTTTCAGCATGTTTGCATCACCCATAATCATCCTTTGTGAGGTTTATCACTGTATTTGTAGTGATTTACCTTATATTTATCATATTATCTTGGTATTACTTGTGTCTAACATGTTACAGGTTCATATTACCTTCTACAACACTCAGAGATCCATTGTCAGCCCTCTGTTCTAGCTTTCCTTCTTGTAGGTTTCCCTTTTTCCATCTATTTATCCTCATTTCTATCTAATTTTGCTACATTCACCATCAATTTCCCTTTGGCACCATTGACCAAGGTCTAGTTTATCCAACAACCTATCCAAATCATTGTTTTCTATCATTTTCTCTATTGTTTTGTCTCAGAGATCATTTTGTATGTCATCCTTTAGCATCCATAGGTCCAACTTGTCATCTAACCTCCCTTGCTATCATTCTTTATCATTCTCTAGTTTCCACTCCCTTAGATCCCTTCTGTAGGTTGACTCTAGCATACTCAAGCTTCTAGCAGCTTCTAGATTCTATCCAGATCTTAAGGGTTTGCATATTTAGCTCATATTCTAAATCCATCCTCCCAGGTCACCATCGACCAACCTCTACACAGTTCTGGGTCACCATCGACCCAGACCAGGTAATATTTCATTTACAATCATTCTAATCTAATTAGCTTTAGATCAACTTTTTTCATTGTTTCAAATTCAGTAATACTTTTGTCTCTGCATGATTTTGTTGTTACATCCTTTATTTCACTTTATCTAAACTAAACAGGGGTTGACATCCACCGAGGAAGTTAACACTTCTCGGGTCCACTTTTTTGGGAAACCCCCACATCTATTATCTAATCAATCTCCTTTTCATTTATTCTTGTTTGTAGGTTTATCTGGTTGTAGCATGGATCTATCATTCACCTTATGCCCACATCCATTCATCACATTCGTTTGTACAGACTATGTTACAAAATGCGATGAGAAGCAAGCTCCCCAATATCCAAGGGATGAGAAAGTTGCATAGTTCTTGTATAAAAATATTTTGTTATGGTTTGAAGCACCAAGATACATTTTTTCAGACCAAGGACCATAGTTTATGTCAAAATTAATTAATTCCTTTATGGAAACATATCAACAGAGGCATAAGAAATCATCCCCATATCACCAATATTCCAATGGTTAAGTGCAAGTCACTAACATAGAATTAGAGAATATCCTAACCAATACAATGGATATCTCAAGGAAAATTTGGGTTCAAAACCCACCTAAAGAAGTATGGGCTTATAACACCACTTGGAAGAAAACCTCAAAATTCACTCCTTATGAGCTGGTCTATGGAAAGAAACCTATCTTTCGAAGATAATTTGAAATTAAGACATTAAAAACAACTATTGAAGTGGGAATTAACGTATCCATGTGCTCTTTTAATGCTTGTTTTTCATCCAATCCTCTTACGCATGCAATATGCAAAGAGGGTAGAATAAACTCTACTGGAAAAATAGGTTCTGCACCAAACACCAATTGAAAAAGTATGGCTTTGTTTAATCTCTTATAGGTTGTTCTATATACCCATAGCACGGCTGAGAATTTGTCATCCCAATCTTGTCTCCCAACATCACAAACCTTAGTCAATGTATGATTTATTATATTTTTAAATGCCTTAGTAGTCCCATTAGCTTGAGGGTGATAAGAGGTAGTCTTGTGATGAGCCACCATGAACTCTTCCAAAAAAATCCTAATTGTCTCATTAAAAAAAATGAGTACCGATGTCACTAGTCAAACTCAAAGGGAACCCATACCTACTAATTATATTTTCCCACAGGAATCTTGTTGTTGTGATCACCGTGCAATCCCTCATAAGTGTTTCCTCTGCCCTTAGTGTTAAGTAATCAATACAAGTAATGATATAGCATGAATCAGTCCTTCGCATGGTAGGTGAAATAAGACCTACAAAGTCAACCGACCACTTCTCAAATGGTTCAACACTAGCTATCAAGATCAAGGGAATTTCATCTTTTCTTCCTAGCATTCCAAGGCACTATCAATGATCACAAGCCATGTAAAACTCAATACAATCCTAGTAAATGGTTTACCAGCAAAGTCCTGCCAACAAAATCTTCTGCACAATGGCATTTACCTTCATAGTTTCCTCCTACAATTCCACTATGTACTTCCTCCATGATTGTAGCACGCTCATGCTCTAGCATACACGCAATGGAACAAAACCTCATCCCGTAGCCTAACTTATATAATTCTCCACAAATTAACATGTAGAGTGCACGGCGCGTATAACTAACTGTTTTCTTTCCAAAGTCGCCATTGCCTCCAGACGCCACACCCATTTTGAGAAACACAACAATATCTTCCAAGTCAGAGGGTGAAGCATGCTACAATCTAAATAGTTGTGCATCTAGAATTGTATCCTCAATGCTCTACGTGCGTCCTCTCCTGAGTTAATCCTTGATAAATGGTTCAGGCCCAAAATTACTCTTATCCTAGTTTTATAACAAACTGTAAATTCAAAATATTTAAACAGTATGACCCACCTGCATATGCTGTCCTTGTAAAATGGGCTTGTTCACCAAGTACTTCATTACCATGTGGTCTGTGTAGAATATGAAGGGTGTTATGAGTAGATACTGCCTGAATTTATGCAACGCATAGATCATCGACAATGCCTCGCGCTCGGTAGTAGTATAGTTCTGCTTTGCTGGGATCAACTTCTTGCTTGGAAAACAAAGAGGGTGGTCAATAGTCCCCTCACCAGGTTGTGCCAATACTTCTCCAATTTTCATCCTTAAAGCATCAACATGTACATGGAATGGCTTATCCCAAGAAGGAAAGCTGTAATATGGGCACAATGATAAGCCATGTTCTTCAATGTGTTAAATGCCATCTGCTGCGCCTCTCCACAATGAAATGTACTTTTGTGCTTAAGCAATCCCTCCAATGGTGTAACGATCTTGGCATATCCCTTAATAAATTTCCGAAAGTACCCTGTATGCCCAAGGAATTTGTGCACCGTGCTCTGGCTGGTAAGTTGCCCCAATCCCACAATAACGACAACTTTGGCATGATCCACTAGTAGGCCTTCTTTACATATGATATGCCCCAACAAGGTTCCAAATAGAGTAGTGAAAACACACTTCTTAATGTTGAGAGATATACTTAACTACCGATATCTCTCAAACATCAACCGCAGATTATCACAATGGTCTTTTACTAGTCCGTAAACCGTCTAATCATCAAGGTAGACTAGAAGAAGCTTATGGATGAAGTCCTGAAACACCTGAACCACAATGCCCAAAAACACAATAAGCACGTTCTTTACTCTAAAAGGCATGACCGTGTACACAAAAATTCCCCATTTAGTGGTGAACGTTGACTTTTCTTAGTCCTCCTTTGCAATTTTAACCTGATGATATCATGAGAAACCATCTATGAAAGAATAGATCTCGTGTCAGGCTACTCCTTCCAGGATATCATTTGTGAAAGGGGTTGGAAAATGGTCAATGACACATACTACATTCAAATCCATGTAATCAACACAAATCCTTATCCTGCCATCCTTCTTAATGCTGATGACCATCAAACTTATCCACTCTGATTCCTCAACAACCTCAATGATGTCTGATGCAATCATCTTGTCGATATCCTCCTTGACCCTGACGCACAGATTTAGATTCATTCGATAAGGTCTCTTCCGGATTGGGCGTGCGCCCTCCTTCAGTTTGATCCACATGTCTCCTAAAGAGTTGCGAACTCCCTTAATCTCATGGTACCCACGTGAAAAAAAATCCTAAAACTCGCACAACAGATCAATAATCTTTGAAACCTCCCTTTTTGACCAGTAATCCCTAATAGGAGCTTCCTTGGGTTCCACATCCGAGCCAATGTTAACCTTTCTTAGCTTTCTAGGGGTTCATGGTAGGCGCGTGCACTTTCTCATTAGCACTATCTATCACCTCACGTGTACCCACAGTATGGTTAACATCCAAGTTCTCCAATGTTTCACCATCTATCACATAGGCCCACTTTCATTTCTCTTTTTCCATGTAAGCATGCTCAAGTTGTACTTCCTCTAACTCTTCCTCATCGAAGCATGCTTCTAAGTTAGGTTCTCCCAACTTCATTATTCTATCCTCCACCATGACACTATCTCTCATAGTTAAGTTCTTAATAACCTACAATGCCTCATGCACCGATGGCTTTATACTTCGATACTCAAAGGTTTGAATAAGGTCAACCATCAACTCCTACCAATTTCCTATCTGATGATGTAGTTCTGAATGAATGTACCATGCACATGAGCATCCTTGTAAGGTGGAGTAAAGCTTATGCACCCATAGTGATTTTGGCAGGGCTTCCACGCCTTCCATCTAGGCCTTCTCACATGCCTGGATGTGAAACAAGGTGGGTTCCTTTCAAAGATAGTCTTGTATTAGTAGGATAATTTCTTCAGAGAAACCTAATAGAAAGTGTGATTATCACCTTGCGTAACTCTAGAATTTTATCTTGATGGGTTTCCCACCAACATCCTACGGTCCCATGCAAAGTATAGATAAGCATACTTCTCCTTTCAATCTCACATCTCCATTGGGTATTCATTACTTGTAGGAAAACATTGGGGTTACCTTCCTTAGTGTAACTTGGAAATCATTTTCCTCCTAGGCGCCTGAGTGGGTACACTTTTAGTTACCCTTGTAACAGAGCCTCTTAATTGCCTTCCGATTAACTCATATGTCCCATGTGCACCCAATTATCACATGCCACACTAGTGGTATCACTTACAAATTGAGTGTCTTCCCATTGAATAACTCCTTCTATTGGATGCACAACCTCAGGGTCTCTGATAGTGCACACATAAATTCTGTCTAGGTCTTCTTCTCCCAAGGGTTCAGTATAGGGTACTCACTTTCCATATGTCAAAGGGATGATAACACGTTCCTCCTTGTTCTCAAAACATATATATCCCTTATTGAAATGTAAGTCAACATTTTTCGTATAGCACCAGGGGCGCCCAAGTAACACTGGAAAATTATCCACCTCAGCAAGCACTAAGACTTTGAAGTCTTCATTGAATTTTTTCCCTTGAATAGTGACAACAACATCCTTTAAAACACCAATGGGAATTGCCTTTGTCTTTTTAGCCATATACAACACATTTGAATATGGTTGTAATGGGGGCATTCCCATTTTATTCCATGCATCCAAGGTGAGAACATTAACCTCCCCGCCCGTGTCAATTAGAATATTGCTTAGGATCCATCCATCAACCAATGCATTCAAGGTAATCTCCTTATCATAGTAATTTTTGTGCAGGGGAAGGTTAGCGTGCAAGACCTGCTGCTCACGCTCTCCTCCAAAGCGCATGGTACTTTCTCCTGTAGCCATTCTCCTAACAGAGGGATGATATTTTCTTGCGTCAGACATCCTGCATACCTCCCCCAATTCATCCTTGATCCTTCTGGGGATACTCAGTGCTATCTTCCTTTGCTATAACTGTCTGTGATTACTCCACCAGGCATTAGATCTCTCTTTGTAGGATTCAAATCACATCCATGGTTTCCTGATAAACTTCCTTCTAATGAGAAGGGTCTGGTAACTTCCCATGCACCACCTCTTTTCTTGTAACTAGTGGTCTCTACTTTGGTATCTCCTTGGCGCGTGTAACCTCAGCTCATGTTGTCACCAATACAGGTTCTAATTTTGACTCAAGTGCCACCCTTGGCATCCACTGTGAGTCATATTTCTTCACGCTTACCATCCCAGACACCTTTGTCCTTCCATTGCTGTTGGCTCATGTGTTCAAACAATTCCATGCACTCCTTATAGTGCTTGTACTTCTTCCCATACTAAGAGTACTGTAATAGGTCAGTACATTCGTGCTTATAGTTCTCTGTAAATCCATAGTTGTAATAGATTACACGCAGGAAGTCAATTCATCTATCTGCCGCGATTGTCACAACCTCTAAATCCTCCGCAAAAGCATATTCCGCGACCCCCTCCATATGCACGCGACCTTCATAATGTCGACCCTCATCCCTTGGAACATGTTTGTAATACTAGTCTGGCACACGCCTGATATCAATGGCATAATGTATCTGCTCAATCAATCTACAATCCTTGGTGTCATGAGTAGTAGAGGTGCAGATTTTACAATAGCAAGACACATTCTTACGGATCGTGCGTTGTAGTAGCGGACACCTACTTGCACCATGATCTCTATAGAAAATATTACAGTCCGCCGTCATGGTGGATACCGATCTTCACAGAACAACTGTCCTTTGTATGCCCCTCTACTTCACAGTCCGTGAACCATATCGCACTGCATGATTCTCATGTGTTGAGTTCACAGAAAATTTCTCCAGCTGTTTTGTCCATGGCAGCAATCTTAGCTTCAAGAAATGGATAGAGTTTGGTATCTATGCTTCCCACCAGCCTCAGTGCATGCAAGGCCAGCGTCCAAGGCCTCATGTGGGATCTTTGAAAGTTCTTATGTGAGAAGTGCTCTCCTAAAAGGTGTTATCAATCCCATCGATGAACCATTGGGCATGCTAAGAAGGATGAATATCATAAGGACAACTTTAACAAGAGATTCATGAAGCATCCGCATCATACTCCCCCGCACACTCTTCTGTCATTCCTTGTTGAATTTCCTTCAACATGTTGATGTTCTTTTGTTCAAACTCAGGGATGTGGAACTCCGCAAAAATGCATCATGCTGCACAATATAATCCACCACTGTCTAGTGTGGATCATATTTCTGGTACCATCTGTGTGTGTGCCCTTGCAACGTAGTTACAAACTAAATTTCCTTCCACTCCAGAGAAGTGATACCCTTCATGCACCATAGCAACTCAAATTTATGTGCATGCTCTGCAGCTTCTGCTACACCCTTATAATCAAGCAAGTGTAGGGAAATATCACAAAACACCTACTGAGGTGGTTTAGGTCTTTTACCTCTTGTTCTAGGGCCTTGATTTCCTCCACCACTCTATTTCCTCTACCACCAGATCCACTACACCCACTAGCTCCTATTCCTCCAGTTCTGATCTCGACCCACCAGATCCACCTCTCATAGCAGGAAAAGGGCCTGAATTACTTCGCACACCTGTGTTCCCCACCATCACACTAAACTGTGTGCCAATAGTTTGTGATACTGAACCACTCCCATATGTGTTTCCCATGTCAACTCTAGATGCAATACCCTAACTTTGTGAACCTATACCTTGCCCAAATGTTGTGCTACAAAAAATAGCTCCAAATACAAGAAAAGATTGTGCGGCCATAGATGGAAATGAAAATTTATACAGTCGTAGGTGTCAGCTCGACCATTGATATCAACACCACTAACAACCGAATAAGAAAAGTTTTCCTCAAAAATTGGAAGGCTAAGCGCCAGGGTTTGGTCACCAGGTGGGCCAAGATGCGCTCCTACAGCTCTTTTTTCTTCACGTGACAAACTTTCACCAGAAGCCGAGGGGGTAAATCTCTTGCGCTTACCAAGATACGGTAACACATATTGCTCAGATCCCATGCCTTCCGCACAGACCTCAAATCCTTCCCGCAACGTCTACCTCCATACTTCCATTGCTCCAGCAATCTCGATTTTTTTCACCAACTCCCTTTCTCGTGACGTCATCATACTTGAGTCACCTCTCTTCTGTCTCCTTCATACACCGCAGGATCCTCGGCATCTTTAACAACACTATGGCTTCTCACGTCCTCACACCTAGCAAGACTGTTAACCACTCCATAAGAAAGGATTCCAAACTAAAAGTAATAATCAGGATCTTGATAGCTAAAGGGATAACATGTAAGAACAATCCTCTAGGCTCCCTTAAGAACTCAAACTTAGCAATCTCTGGGTAAGCAATGATCATTGGAAACAACGTACTCTAAAGGTATAAATAGTCAACACTCCACTCCACCAGTATCAACAACACGGGTCTAGGTCAGATCAATATCATGCAGCCTTTGATACTCATCTTGGGTCCATACACAAGGTCTATAGTACCAACTTGACCTAGATGCATATGCTGAAATCCATTCATACAACTCCACTGGAAAATAACAAAAGAAGGTCTCATACAAATCATGATATAGGTGTTCTTTTACCCATTTACGTGCATCAAACTCAAATCTAGTATTAAATATCTGAGAAAACTCATCCTCCATGCTTTTAAGCCATGCTTCAACAGAGTCCAAGGTCAATTGCGTCCATGTCATCACACACCATTCTCACAACTCGAAAGGAGGTCCCAACAATGGAACCAAAATATAGTCTCTCTGTACCTCTTACTTGTCTTCAAACCGCAAGTGTGCCGACATATCATCCAACCTTAAGTTTGAACTCTCACCTGAGGTACACGCAGGTGTCGAGCCCCTCTTTTATGTGAGCTTTGTGAGAATGTTCTCGCTTAACAAAGGGATATGTTTGCACAAACAGAGAATTAACACACCCATTCTTGGAATCAAGATTAAGAACTAAATCCTAGGTCCAGATGCACCAGAACATGGAATTAAACATGATCACACTATAATAGATAGTCAGAACTAAATCATGGTTAGCATACCAAGAGTACCAGGGTATTACGCCCATAGATTACTAAAAGAAAATGCACAGATCAAGATCCATCACACAAGATGTTCAGAACCATTCCATTATATTCATTCATCAAATTACAGTAGCCAAGAATACATCAAAAGAGTTCTATGGATGGAGGTATTACATAGTAACAGAGCTTCAACATGCTCTCTATCATTGCTTCATTACAGAGCTTAAAATCACGTATTACACATTTTCACTATCTTTCTGTCTCTCTATCCATTCTCTACACACACACACACACCCTTTCACTATCTATATATGTCTCTCTCTTGCACACCCCTAATGTCACACAAGACCATTCATAAAGAGGAGCTCAAAGGAATCTCTTCTAACTGCTCATCATTACAAGAGAAGTCCTGAAGGAATCTTTCATGACCGCCCTACCACTACCCAAGAACATGCCAATTGTCATCATGTGTTTCCCCAATCGAATATCCTTAGCAAGCAAGTGTCAGCTAATCCATAACAAACTCATCTCCTTATCCCTTCATGATAACCATAATGATGCCCTGGAATATTATTTTATTGATCTACAAGTATCCATAGCTTATCCATAACTATATATGGTCACTTTTCCATTCGTTCCCTTAACGCATCTTTACTTATTTTCCAAAATCAAATAACTCCCGAATCCATCCTACCTAGGTGCGAGCCCTTACATATTCCGAAGAGCTTCTTCCGCACATGCCTTCGTGCCCTGCTTCCATATACCACATTCCTTTGTAGCTCAGGTACTTGGTCAATTCAAGGGTCCAACATTCATCCAAACATCTTAGGATGAGTTCATCCTCACAATAATGGATGTCTATTTGCAATTAATATCTCAACCTTAAAAAATCCTTGATATTCTCCTGGAATTTTCTCTCTATTTTTCACATTTGTTATCTCTACCCTCTTACCATCATCTTCAGTAGTACCAATATAATCTCTCTCTATCTTTTATATATTCTTCACAACATTCACTTTGTACTCTTCCCAATTTCAAGAATTTGAACTACAAAAGCCTCACTCAACTGTTCAACTTCCTTTTTGTTTTATCTCTTCCTTAAAGCCTTTCAAGTTCCAAACCACTAGAAAACAATTGACATTTTGATATCAACCTATATCTTGACCAAAGGCAGTATTTTCATCTTCTAGGGTTCAAGTTTGAAATAGTCTTTTCCATTTTATAATGTCTTGTTTGAGATAAGTAAGACATTATAACTGGCGAGAACATATTTGGCTTCTTCATGTATTTTGACCATAAGAATTGTCTCCTAAACTTCTCATGAAGGTCAATTCACCATTACAAACTCTCAAACCTTCATTGAAACATTCTCCATTTTATGTTTGATGTTAAAAACCATTGTTCCAATATTTTTAAAGAGGAAATTTTTCATTTACAACTCACTGAGATTGAACTTGGAAAGACTGAGTTTTTTCTTATCCTTTTTCACAAGCTTTACACTCAAGATAAACTCAAATGTTTTTTGTAAAACTTCTATCATGATTCCTGAACCTTTTGTGTGAGGATTTACAAAGAGATAACCTAATTGATATTGAAAAGGTAGGGACATTGAGTGTGTTTCTTCAAATATGTTACAAATTTGAGGATTCAAGGTGATATGGGATTTTTTCTAGACTTAAATACTTGTGTATGTTCTTTTGGAATGGTTTCATATAGCTTTTGAGATGTTTTAGCCAAAAATATTACATTAAAACAATCAAGATTCTCCCTTGTACACTGTCGCGCAAATTTTTCATTCTACAGTCATTAAAATATTACTTATTCATTTATGAATCCATTTAAATCCTTTTCTAACATGATAAGGACTGCAAGATAGAGATTTGCAAAAAAAATTAGGAATTTTCAATTGATGAAGCATGATATTCAACTAGTTTTCTCTCCAAACCCTAAAATTAGGGTTTCTAATACTGTAGACATCTGAGACCAAAAAAGCTTGATTTCTCTCTCAAATTTGGATGAAATCTAAAAATTCAAGTTGATGGAATCTTATGAGAGCGTCCCACATCTATTATAATCATTTATTTAATGTTAATCTCCTTCAATTTCTCTCGGTACCCAGATAGGAAAATGCATATTGATATGCAATATGATTGTACAATACACATTAAGCATTTGGAGAAAATTAGGTATGTTGGTTTATGTTGTAAGGTCATAGAGGCATGCTCAACTTTCTTTGAGCATTACACATTGTATCAAAGGGCCACACTTCTTACTTTTATGTGAAGAATTTTCCATGATGATACCATCACATACATATATACATTCTCCAATTTGTCTTTTCACTTTTAATGCACTGAACTTGCCACCTAGACTTCAAGAATAACTTGATAACCTTGTTCAAAGGCTTAGGTGAAATATTTCAAGAAGAGAATCCTTAATCTTAACCTAGGGTATAATTTTGTTTTTGACAGAACATCCCAAAAGAGTTTGAAGATAGGAAATTGTACTTTGAGACCTTTAGTTCACATGAATGACTGGGGTTTCCCTTGCACTACTGAGATGGAATTGATAGAGGAACTATGCTTTTAAATCATGTTTGACAACACTATACCATAGAGAATAATTTAATGATATCATAGAGGTTACACCACTTCACAAATTTAACACATAATCAAGCAAACTCATTTCAACTCAATCACTTCAAGAAGCAGTCCTAAAGAGAGATATAACCTTCTAGTAAAATGCTCATATCTTCCTTGATACTTAACCATTTTCCTTGAAATTTTTTACAATAACTCAAGATTGGAATCCTCTATAAAATTTCATTAAATAATTTATCTAAATAAGGATCTATAATGTTTCTTGATACCTAAGAATCCTAGTAGCTCAAAATGCACTTTTCAAGAAGGTTGTCTTAGAAAAACTTGAATAACTCAAAATCCCCATTACATAATCTGATTAAATTTGACATGGATCATTGCAAGGAATCCCTCAACACTTTCCATGTTTTTTTAGCCATACATTTTCTTATGGAGCTATGACCAATCTCATTTGCATGAAAGACCATTTTCAATTCTCAAATCCAGTTTTTGTGTATTCTTGAATTTTGACTCCAAGAACTAAAATAAGGCCTATTTTAGCTCACACATGTTGTAGTTAGTGTCCTTAGGATTCTCCCATGATTTCATGATCTTGATCTTACCTATACCAAACTTTCATAACTTATTAGGCACCTAAAACTATCTTGACCTGTACCAATCAACCCTTTTTTCCATCAACACCACTTGACATTAATGAAAAAACCACTAATAATGACTGGGTTCCAACATAAAAAAATAAAAACAAAGACATCCTAGGCTATGATTTATTCCCTATGTATTGGATAATGATGTCTTATTTAAAATAAATATTGATAGAGTGCTTCTTAGGTCTATAGAAGGTGAACAATGTGACAAGGTTCTGATTGAGTTCCATGATGGTTTTTCAAGCAAAAATTTATTTGTTAGAGCCACAACTATGAAAATCATAAAAGCAGGTTAATTTTGGCCTACATTGTTTGCATATGCTCATAGATGGGTAAGGAAATGCAAGGAATGTGTGCTCTTCACTGGAAATAAATTATTGGCGGCCCTACTACTTCATCCCTTCCAAGCAGATCAACCATTTACACAATGGGGTCTCGAACTTCATTGGTATGATTAATCCTCCATCTAGTGCGGGTCACAAATGGATCTTACAAACAACATATTATTTCACCAGATGGATAGATGCCACACCAATGAAAGAGGCCATTGAATCAGTCATCCTAGAATTTCTTGAAGAATTTTTTACAAGGTTTGGAATACCACAGAATATCATTTATGATAATACAAAAGATTTCTTGGGATCAAAAATCTCTAATTAGGCTCTTGGACTTGGGATTTATCTTAAGACTTCTTCTAATTACTATCCCCAAGGTAATGGATTGGTGGAATCCACTAATAATAATCTGATCAGGATCATGAAAAGAACAATGGAAATTAATCAAAGGAAATGACACAAAAGGGTGAGAAATGCTCTCGGGGTGCAGAGGATTATAGTAAATAAAGATATCGGTACTTCTCTCTACAAAAAGGTATATGGAAAAGAAGTTAGACTTCCTTTGTCACTTGAATTGTATTCACTTGAATTAGCTCAGAAGCTGGAGTATAAAGGCACTGATCAAAGGGAGATCATAATGGAAAAATTGGTGGAAATTGAAGAATATAGTAAAGATACCATGATCAGGTTGGAACAACATCAAAATTCAACCAAATAGTGGTTTTATGGGAAAGCTAGAGATCATACATTCAAGGTTAGAGATCAAACACGAATCAAGCTAAACCTAGGAGACACTCCAAATTTGATGCTATCTAGAGTGGACCATACATCATCACTTCTTGCAAGGTAGCTAACTCATTTGAGTTATCTGATCTTGATGGGAATGTGCTTCAAATCCCAATCAATGGGATTTACCTCAAACCTTCTCATTAAGATATTTCATTGCATCTTGTACATAGTAGTTTAGTTTTCAATTCCTCTAAGTGCTTTCAGCACATTGTTTTATCGGTAGTATAGGTTTCTTTCCCTAAGTGCTTTGCACATTCTTGTTGATTGAAGGTATTTTTATGCATAGATATCATTGCATTTCTGAGGCTACGCTACAAAGAGATTCAAGAAATCAAGAATCAGTTGCAATCATCTCAAAAAATCAAATTTAGAGCAACCAAATAAATTTTGGGAATCCAAATTCAAAGTTTAGACTAGTTTCTGGATATCAGACTCACTCCATACCAAATGGATTCTTCAAGGCTACTGATCAATTCATCTAGCAAGAAGATGTTCCCAATAAGTCACCAAAAATGTTGTCTATTTTTGTACCCTTGCAAAATTGAACAAATTGGATGGTCACAGAAGGATTTGAGTACGCCATGGGTGAGGATGAAAAGCCACAGCTAAAAAAGATAAGCCACCAAAGTTTGAATCGTACTACAGAAGGATAGAACATTGCTTCAAATGTTTTAGCAAGCCGCGATTTACAAACATTAAATTTGTGGATAAAATAAAAATAGGAGGAAAACCATGGATTGAAAGAAAAGGATCCACAGATGTTGATTCAAAGTCATTCCAAATTGGATAAACCATGGGTCGAGAAAAGAAGATAGTAGAGATGTGGAATGATTAGAACAAAGTTGCAAAGGTCAAAACCACATGAAACTAAAACAAAAAATCACGTATCAAATAAAAATGGTAGTTTTCCATGTGAAACTTAAAATGTATATAAATTCTCAATCCGAAGATTTGGATTTTACAAATCTAACATCATTAAAGAGTTCTTAACATCCTCTACATACTAGAAATTAGATTTCCTAAATCAAAATGGTAGTAGGTAGGCAAAGCAAAGGAAGGCATCTCCAACACACAAAACTGTACTTCCATGTGGCACAACCACCAAAATTTAATGTAGTATGGGCATCGTTCCTTCTTCGACAAGGAAAATGGCATAGATAAGTGGTATTTCAGAGGTGCTGAGATATTTTTAGAGAATTTAATGAAGGTTCTACTTCTTGGTTAGTGGAAGGAGGAATTTGAATTTCCTTCTCTTTTCTTCTTCTTTCTTCTTCTTCCATTTTTCTATATATTGTAAAATGATGCTCAGTTGCAACATTGGATACTTTGGGAATGTGAGGGCATCATTTTTGGTTACACAAGTATTATAAGAGTTGAATTCCTTGGATCACAACTCTCTGAATGTTTTACATATTCCTCGTGTTCTATAATAATTTGTGCATATCTTTAAGCAATAAAATCTTGGGTTTTGTGGCACAATTCTTCCTTATATGTTGTTTTATTGTGTTTCCTTTCCTTTCATTCACTTGCAGGTGTGTTGTATGTTTTTTTTCAGAATTTTTGTCTATTTTGCATCGTGAAAGTGGAATTTTGGATGCATCTTTGAACTATGGATTTCATTTCCACCCTCTTCATCATTGCTTTCTTCCATTTTCTCTCTTTTTGAAGTATTCATCCCCTTATTTTGGTGTTGTCACCTTATCTAGTTTAGGTTTTTGTTCTATGCACCTCCATCTCAAACTGGTCCCTTGGAAAGTTAGAGTATAATTAGGTAGTTGCATTTAAATTCCTAGGAATAGTTTAACATTAGGAGTAAGTAGAGGAATCCAACCTTCTCTAGAGGTCTATCTCAGTTCGAGACCCACATCTAAGAGAGATTATCATGTTTTTTCAAATCCCTAGATCATTGTGATTTACGATGGGTGAGATTTTGAGTTGTAAGAGTATGTCAGAGTTCTTTGTTCACAAGAAGAATACACTCCCAGATGGTGGATAAATATTTTCATAAGCATTATTATAGTGCAATAAAAATATGTTAGAAGGTACAGGTGAGATATAAATCTAAGTTTGTGAGTTTTTCATAAGACTACAAGTTTATGATGTTCTTGGTTGTGTAGTTGTGTAAAATGAAGAGGTACATGTCTAAGATTATCTTAAGGAAGAGAAATTTGGTTTTTTACATTCAAAGTGAGCTTAAAGGGAACTTGAAGTGATTTTATCACCTAAATGAGAGGACAAGTTTGATAAAAAGTGTTTTCATGTTGCATGTAATTTTATTTTGATTCAATAGTATTATGTTTTGGTGATAACTGGATTAGGTTTGAGAGTGATATTTAAGATGGGGGGAGATACAAGAGAATCCATAGTTGACTTCAAACAGGGAAAAGGTACCAAGTAATCCTAATATAGTAATATAGAAGGTTGGTAATTGAATAGAGATAAGAAGTATTTTGCTATGGCTAATCATGTATATCTCATCCAAATAATATCATAACTGACTGAGATAGGGATTTTGGGATAGAGACAATAATTTTTAGTCATCTCCATCACCCCGAAGCAAGGTAAGATGTCTAATTTTTATGTGTTCTATTGAATAAGGATGGTAAAAATACATGGTAGTCATAAGGTTTTACTTATCATTATGTATGGAATTTTAGAGCATTTTGAAAGTTGTCAAAATTGATGGAAAGTCTCATTCAGGGACAATGGTCCTAAAGTGGATATGTAAGCATTGAAGACTGAATTTTTGTTCTTGAGAATGAAAATGGTATAAAGAGATGTTTTTTATAAAATTTAAACCTAAAAGGATGAGTATCATTTTAGGGGGAATCGGTTCAAGGCTTATGATAGGTCCATGGATCTTCTTATGTCGTTGATGGAATCCAAAAGGAGAGATTTCAGCCCTAAAGGGAGCTATCTGAGTCAAGTAAGTTATGGTTTTTTAATTTTTGCAATTGTGTATTGTAATTTTCCATGTTTTAGTGTCATTTTATCATTTTTTATATATTTCAAAGGGGGAGAGAAGCATCACAAACATTTTAATAAGGTCATTTGTGTGTTTTCTTGTTGGTTTCCATCAATAGTTCTGAAGGTGGTTGCCATAAACAAAAAGGGGGAGATTGTTGGCCATTACAAGATTGAGTTGTTATTGATTTCAATTCCATTAATGGGAAATTATTTCTTGAGTTCATGTGAGTATCCATGAGCTATCAATCATGTCACAAGCATGAATTTTGATTGGTAGTGACTGAGTTTGGTGAGTTCTAAGAGGTCATCGTGTATGGTCTAGTGAGTTAAGTCATAGTATGAGTCCTCCCAAGCTGGTTGGAGTGTTTCTTGTGGTCAAAAATGGTTGGTATGATGTTTCATGAGTGTCTATGGGTCTGCATGAGGTCAACATGTTTATTTAATGGTTGAGTCAGGTCATTTTAGGCCTATTTCTAGCCCTGGTACATGCATAATGAGATGAAAGTATGATATGTGGACCCAATAAGTCATGGTGGATCATGGTATAAACATGGTGAAAGTGTAACTTAAGTGTATGGTGAGTTTAAGGTTAGTACTCATTGGTTTGGAGGTGTTTCAGGGTCCTTAGGAAGCAAGCAGGTAAGAAACATACACTTTGGAATAGGTAAGTCACTGTGGTGGGATAGTTTTATATCTATTTATATTAGATGGTTAGTATCAATAGTTAATAGATGTTTGCATGATGCTTCATGATAAGATTTAGGTATTTCTTATATGGTAATTTCAAGTTATGCATGTTTTGGCAAAATTGGGTAAGTTACAGTGTGTAGTTAAAGCAAAATTGGACCTTCTGATACTCGTGAATTGTATTCTTTATATGGGGACCTGAGATATTTATAATATATTCTTAGGTTATTTATTCATGTTTCATTAAAATAATGAGGTGGTTTGATCACCATGTTTTAATGAATGATCGTTAACAAGCTAAAGTGGCTTGAAACCCTAGCTAGGAGAAACTTGGAGAAAGTTGAGTATACCACCCTAGTTTTGAATAGTTTTTAAAATGTGATGATTTAATGTTGTATATGAATCTTCCATATTTCCATAAATTTGAATTAGTTCTTGTGACTATATGTGGGCCACACCTTTAAATGCTCATTTCTAAAGAAGTCCAGTATGAGGTATTTTTTTCCAAAGAAGGTGATGAATAAATTGACATTTTTTTATCCCCTAAGTTTTTCTAGATGTTTATGGTTTTTTATTAGGGGTAAATAGTTTTGAAGGGACTATACCCTATTACAAAATGGTCTCAAAATCTAGATAAAGAAGAAAAAAATAGTCCATAGTTTTGAAGGGACTATACCCTTGTACCAAGAATGATCCATAGCCAGATAATGTAGTAAAATACGTCAAGTTTGGATCAGCATCCAGAATATACGTGAATTTTCAACTATAGTTATCCAAGGAACTATACAAAAGGATCAAAACAGTAAAAAAATTGTAACTAAGCAGTATGAAAACAACATCCTAACAACATCAAAACAAAAAACCTCAAGGACCGTCCCCTTCACTTGTCTTCTTTGTCAATCTTTGTCCTTACCTTCTACAAAGAGGTGAAGAGTGCCAAGGAAATGACATGGGTAGGATCCTTCATATCCAACTGTGAGAGATTCAAGTTCCTTACTAGTTCCAACTCCGAAATGGTAGTAGGAATGTCACTGAGCACACATACACTTTTGACATGTTGCTTCAAAACATTGTAGATAGCCTTAAGCACAAAAATGGTATATTCATGCCTTCCTTTTATATTTCCAAGCCTGTTATCTAGTGAGTTAAGATTCTTGTAAATTTCAAGTTTCTGATCATTATCCTACTTAGGGTCATTGTGCATCTTCCTTTTTCTTTCTCTTGTAGACCTTCTTGAGCTTTTATTTCAAATCCCCAACCTCCTTTTCCAGTTCGACAATTCTATTGAGAAGGACATCCTCCCCTTTCGTAGCAGAAGCACTAGTTGAATTGTTAATGTGAAGTAGATTTTTGGCAGACTCAATTTCTTTGCTGCTACGAAGGATTATTTGGGAGGGCAAGGGATGTTTGAGCGGGTAAAGCATATTTTTGGTTCTGATTCTCCTTTGACCAGTAGTACTAGTGGGGGCATTAGAGTCAGGGTAAAGAGTGGCAGGGGAAATTGGAATTGAAGGATGTTGAGAAAGGAAATGGCGATGAAGTAGTATAATGACGCCTTGGTGAAGGGGGTGACATGGGTGTGGTTTTGAAACTCAAGAATAGATCGTTCCAATGAATTTAAAAGATAATGCAGAAAGCTAACATACAAATTCCTTCTAAAATGATTTATAAAAACCAAATGTTTGAGAGGAACCATCACATATCTACCTTCTAAAGTGATATACCTGACAATCATCCTTGCAATTTCATCGAAGGGCTCTAGAATGGAGGTCACTTTTATGTCTATCATAACAAACTTGAGATTTTCTCCATCTACTAGGAATTTCTTGGCTTTGATTTTCTTGTCAACCCTCTTACTAAATAATTTAGCACCTTCGAGATGCAGCTCCATGACCTTAGTAACTTTAATGCTTATCTCCCCATATTCTACCATTTTTTGCTTCCACCCAATCACGAATTTAAGAGAAATGTCTTAATCGCGACCCTAAATTTTTTCAATGAGATTTGAGACTCCACCCATTTGCATATAATTCCACAAGGTCACATTCTCTTTCCAAGTTGGGTTGTAGGTGGGTTCAGTTTAAAATGGAGCTCCACCCATTCTGTCATTTTTGTTTCTTTGTTTCCCAATGGCAATGCTTTTCCCCCAAAACCACTTCTTGACAATGTTTTTGTATACCCAGAAAGCATGTGAAGGATGAGTGATATTATTAGCCATGTGTGAGGAGATAATCAATCTCAATATAGCAAAGGGATTGTTAATGATGATTTTTGATTTCATATTTATCCTTTATGATGTCATTATGTACCTTTCTAGGGAGGATGTCATCACTAAACCAAGTTTAAATGTTATTACTAACGCCATAGTTAGCAAGAATATCCACCACTTTATTTCCTTCATGATATGAGTGGATGATTTGAAAGTTTGCAAAGGATTTACAAATCTCAATATATTCATAAATGAAATCCCTAAAGGTATAACTAGGTGGTTGTGTTTGATTTAAGAGATTTATTATGTTTAAATAGTCCCCTTAAATTATAATATTGTAAATATTACAATCTCTTATAAGTTTGATCCCCCATAGTGCTACTAGGGATTCAAAATAGTGGTTTGTTTAGTGGCCCATTTTACCAGCAAATGCAGCATCAAGGAAGCCTCTGTGATCCCTGATCACCCCACCTCCTCCTTATGCCCCTAGTTTTCCTTTGGATGCCCCATCAAAATTCAACTTGTACCATAATTTGGGTGGTTGAATCCAATGAAATAAAGATCTCTCAATGCTATTTTTATCATTCCTATGTGTATTTCCAGTATCAACCTTCCAAGAAGCAAGTATATGTTCTTCACCCTTGGGGTATGGTCTATTTTTTGCATGCATATACCTTTCAATGTTATCTTTTATAGCAACAAAAATTTCATTAAAGATATTGTTGCATACCTTTCTGTTGTTTCTGAAGATTATTCCATTCCTAGTTTTCAAAAATCTCCAAATGGTATGAGGTATGACCAAATTATATAATCTTCTTATCATGAAATTTTTATAAGGTGGATCCCATTTCTCCTAGGCCTGCAAGAAGGTATTAGGCAGGTTCTAATGCAGATTAAAATTGAAAAGATGAGACTCCATACCTTTGAGTCATATTCACAATGCAAAAGTAGATGTTTTATATCTTCAACCTCTTTTTTACACATGCAACACATGTTAGGAATAATGAAACCATTTTTAATTAGGTTATCATTATTTAGGATCTTTCCTTGTAAAAAAAGTCACAAAAAGAAATTAAATTTTGGGGTAAACTCAGGCATCCATATTTTACTCCAATTTATATCACTTTGAATATTTTTAAAATAAACATTGTAGCCCGATTTGAGTGTATATTCCCCATAAAAATATTCAACCCAATTAAGCTCATCTTTGGTATCCTTTTGATTGAGAGGGATGAGGGAAAGCTGTTATTGTAGAGAGGAGACAACAAGTTGTAAATTTTCCTTATCCACTTTGAGTTGCTTCTAAGTTCTATTGTTTCCATCCAACTCAATGTAATATTTTACTTTATTCTAATATTTATCACTTAGACTATCTTTGATGGAGCCAAATTTATCACTCAGCCTGAAATCAATCCAATTTTCTTGCCAAAAATGTATATCCTACCCATTTCCTACTTTCCATCTACAACCTTTTGTAAGGATGTGTCTTATTTGAAGCGAGTTGTTCCAGAAGAAGAATTCATTGGGAAGTTGGTTTTAAAAAAGAAAATAATTCATATTTTTTTGAGATAATTAATTTATCCTAATGAGTTATATGATAGCTTCAAGTCATGGTTGAGGTTTAAAATGGAAAAATCTGCCCTATTTATGAAGACATGTTTTTGGAGCAGTTTATAAGAGCCTTCAGTAAAAATTGGAATTACATGAGTTATAGGAGGAGTTAGGAATTCATTCAAGTTGTTTTGTAAATATTATTTAGATATATTTTCATTTTTATATCAAACTTGATGATTAGATAAGTTATGAAAAAATTATGAGTTGTTCTTTGAGAGTAAAGTTTGAAGGATGTTTGCTCTAACAAGGTGTCAAGTGACTTGATGAAGTAAAGTGATGATTATGAGTTCTTCATAATTTGTGAAGGATTATTAGTGCTTAGGAATAATTTATAAGGTTTTTCTGTGCTTTTGTTTAGTGTGTAATTATGTTTTGGTGTGATGAAGTATGTTGAGCTCTTATCCACTTCTTGAGACCTAGAAGGCATAAGGAGCATCTTGCATAGATTGGCTTTGTTGAAGGCCTTACACTTGGAATTGGAAGGATTTATAATATGGTATATAATATTAATTCATATATATTTCTAGTGCTGTAATTGTTGTCTCATGATGATAATATTTGATGAGTCATCTAGGTCAGTTTGTGGAGGTGAAGGTTTCTTGTTTCTCAGGACAAACCTTCTTTTATTGAAAGAATGAAGTGATTGAAGCATGTGATGATTTAATTGTTTCTTGTAACACTTGGAAAGTGAATAGTGATGATTTTAATTCCTATTTAAGTAATTTTGAATTATTTAAATTGATAGCAAGGGTACAAACTAGCTAAGTTTGCAAAACGGGTTTCTGGGTAGCTTGATTTAGTGAAGATGAAAGTTGTTGTGGTTTGAGCATGTGGATGTTTCATGATGTATAACATTCATGGTTGTGATTTAAATTTCTTTAGGATTCCATATAGTGGATACATGCCATATTTTAGTTCATCTTGGGTTCTCTTGAGGCCCAAAGGTGAAATCATGTTGTTGGAATCAGTTGCTTTGTGAAAAATATGATCCAGTGAGCTCATTTAATGATATATTTGATTTGTTAAAGTAAATGTGAAAACATGTATGATTATTATATGTTATATTTCCCATTTATGGTGAATTTTGGATCTTGAATAATCAAGGTTATGGTATGAGTGATTTTTTATCATTCCAGTAATAGGGTTTTTAGGTGTTTTAGTGTAAGTTAGATGATTTTGAAGATGACAAACCTACATGGGTCAAATTTGAAAATTGTAGTTAATTTATTTGAATTTTATGAAGTTTTATGGGTCATGAAAAAGGTTTATGACAAACTTATCTTGAGTTAGAAGGGATAGAAGCATATAGAAGGGAAGTTTGAGCTCATTTTGTGAGCTAGTCTTGCAAGGGTGAAAAATATGACCCATAGGTGAGTGTGTAATAGGGATGGATACATGATTTGAAGAATGAAAAAGTTTATTAAAGGTTGAGGAATTTTCTATAGCATTTGTGCAAGTGTTTAGATCCAAAACAAGGTGTGAAATACCTAGAGAGAAAGTTAAAGGAGGTGTGTTTGAATGAGGGTTTGAAGGAACTTGGATCTAAATTTTGGGATCACTATCAGTTGTGGTATTGATGTATTTTCAGTGTTCATTCTTCATCAAAATATCTTATCATGATTCATATTCATAGGATTCCCTTGTTGTGAGTAATATCAACAAATGATTATGAGTTGGTGTTCCTTGTGGGGTTGGTGCCTGAATAAAGAAATCTCATGTGATGTGTAATATTCACTTGAGCCTTTTTTGTGTTTAATATCAGAAAAAAAAAAATCTGTGGGTTTTCTTCCCCTTGATATTTTTCCTTTTATATATTGTGTTATGGTGTTCTCTCTCTTGTTCATGGTTATGTGTATGTATGTTGTATGGTGATTTTCACGCATTAATGAATGAATGAATGCTTTATGGTTTAATAAGAAAATCTAAAATCATTTAAAGTTTTGAAAGGACTGATTCAACCCCCTATCATTCCTTTGTGCTTCCAATAATTTACAAAAGCGTTAATGTTATTTTCAGGTAAGTCATGATATTGAAACTCATTAATTAAATTTATTACTAGATATTCTAACTCCACTATGGAGTTAGGGGGTAGAGTATGATACCATTCCAAACCATCTCTATTAAGAATATTATTTTAGAGTTTAGTGGTGGTATAGGAATTTATTTTGATCCAATTTTTATAAAAAAATTTAAAGTCCTTAATGCGTAAAGTAGGATCAATTAACCCATCATATGACATAGAGGGGTAATAAATCGGATAGCTATGTTAGCGATGTAAGATACTCGCATATCTTGTTGGAATTAACTCAAGATTTTTTTTTTGAATGGAAAGGTTGGGAAATAGGTTCCCCATTAGGTCCATTGGGTAAGGGTGGGGGAATTACACCCCCTAATCTTGGATTGGGACAGTTTACCATTTAGACCATAGTGGTTTACATCTGTAAGAGTTGGGTCGTAGTGGTAATTTGTTGTTGACTCATCATTTCTATGAGTTGTAGGATAATATTACTAGGATTAGAGATAGAGGCAGTACCAAATGATCTTTCATAGTATTCTTCCCAGTATCTACCCTATCGTCAAGTTTCTTAGGGAAAAATTGAAGGAGGTTTTTATGAATTACTTACACAAGTTCCCCTTTATATTGAGTATAATTATCAAGGAAGTTTTGTATTTTATGTGGGAGGTCAGAGATGTCCTCAATTTGAATCTCTTATTTTTCCTCACTTGAGACATTATTATTGTAGGTGATGTACTTTTTCCTATTGGATCCTACCACACAATATTCTGAATACAAAATAAATCTTGATGTTGGACTATTAGTTTCTATACACACACAATCAAGCACTTTGGGTAATTATCTAGTCCTGATTACATACTACTATTCATGTGATTCATAAGTAATAAAATTAATAATTAACCCATGTCTTTGGCCACCTTTCTTTTCTTTTTGTTGCTACTTTTAGTCTTGCACTCTTACTTGCTCAGTCCACCTTTTTACTCTTCGGCATTTGTCATCCTGGACACTAAATCCCAGTTAGAAAGTCAACACCAGGCACCCTCATCCCTTGTCCCCTTACCATTTGTACTTTTCATGGGTCCTTTCTATTCGTTTGAGCATATTATATTTTTTGTACTGGAACCTTTTCGGGGTTGATTACAAAATTCAAGTGAAGGAATCATACAAATATAAAGTTATATGATCATAACAATGGACCAAGCACTAAGAACTATCTATCACCACATAAGGTTGTATCCATCAAGGCATCTAAGAGCTCCATTGCATCCATCTAGCTCCACCAAAAGGGACACAAGGACTGGTTTTCTTCATCACACTTCATAGGAGGGAACATTCTATTCCATGCACACATTTACTACATTCTACATCTAGCTACTTGCTCGTTATCCACGTGCGACTGGTACAAGAGAAACTTAGGGCATAATTCTATACACTCACACACATAACTTCATTGGGTATGAGATGTATTGTAGTTCTCAGTTGTAATTCCACCATTGTGGAAGCTGAGGACAGTTTGACCCCTGATTTTACATCTTTCTTTTTTAGAATTTCATGTCTATTTGAGGTTTTTGTAGGTATATGTTTCGTTGTAGGTTTCTATGGACTCTAGTAATCATTGTACAAATATGTAGCAACAAAAGGTGAGCATTGGTGAACATCTTATGACCTTGAGAATTCAGGCTTCTAAGAATTTCTATAGATAGGGGTGCTTAGAAATAGGCCTAGGGCGCCCACGGGTGTCCCTGTCCCTCTCTAGGTGCCCTATACTCCAGTGCGATATTTTTTACTTCACATTTTTTAGTTTTCTAGATCTATGCACTTTCCATAACTTAGTGAATCATCTCAGGCATCTTACCATTCATTTCACATTAGGATTTCATTATTTATTTCTTAGTTTACTTGAGTGTAATTTTAGTACTTAATTTATCATTTATTTACTGCAATCTTGTATTTAGATTAGGAACAATATTTCATATTTTTCATAATCATTTTGGTGAACCTGACCAATCAAACCCTCACTTTTGAATATTCTTCACCTTATCAAGTCATGAATCAATCATCTTATCTTTCTTTTGAACCCAGTAAGGTTTCAGGAATAGTTACTAATACTAATTTCATGCAAGTTTGCACTCAACATCCTCCCCACTTTATTACACCTTTTGATCCTTCTATCAATGTGGAAACTACTCACTACACTCGTCCTTAGCTCACCCATTTCTAAGGTGCCCTATACTCAGTGATATTTTTTATCACATTTTTTAGTTTTCTAGATCTATGCATCTTCCATAACTTAGTGAATCATCTCAGGCTTACCATTCATTTCACATTAGGATTTCATTATTTATTTCTTAGTTTCTTGAGTGTAATTTTAGTACTTAATTTATCTACCACTTGTATTTAGATTAGGAACATTTCATATTTTTCATAATCACTCAACATCAAACCCCACTTTTGAATATGTCTTCACCTTATCAAGTCATGAATCAATCTATTTCTTTTGAACCCAGTAAGGTTTCAGGAATAGTTACTACCACTACTGATTTCACTATTTCACACTCTTTATTACACCTGGGTTGATCCTTGCTATCAATGTGGAAACTACTCCTACATTTCTCCTTCCAGCTCCACCCTCTATTCCAGGTGCCTATCCAGTGCGATATTTTTTACTTCACATTTTTTAGTTTTCTAGATCTATGCACTTTCCATAACTTAGTGAATCATCTCAGGCATCTTACCATTCATTTCACATTAGGATTTCATTATTTATTTCTTAGTTTACTTGAGTGTAATTTTAGTACTTAATTTATCATTTATTTACTGCAATCTTGTATTTAGATTAGGAACAATATTTCATATTTTTCATAATCATTTTGGTGAACCTGACTGATCAAACCCTCACTTTTGAATATGTCTTCACCTTATCAAGTCATGAATCAATCATCTTATCTTTCTTTTGAACCCAGTAAGGTTTCAGGAATAGTTACTACCACTACTGATTTCATGCAATTTCACACTCAACATCCTCCCCGCTTTATTACACCTTGGGTTGATCCTTCTATCAATGTGGAAACTACTCACTACACTCGTCCTCCTACAGCTCCACCCATTTCTATTCCAGGTGCCCTATACTCCAGTGCGATATTTTTTACTTCACATTTTTTAGTTTTCTAGATCTATGCACTTTCCATAACTTAGTGAATCATCTCAGGAATCTTACCATTCATTTCACATTAGGATTTCATTATTTATTTCTTAGTTTACTTGAGTGTAATTTTAGTACTTAATTTATCATTTATTTACTGCAATCTTGTATTTAGATTAGGAATAATATTTCATATTTTTCATAATCATTTTGGTGAACCTGACCGATCAAACCCTCACTTTTGAATATGTCTTCACCTTATCAAGTCATGAATCAATCATCTTATCTTTCTTTTGAACCCAGTAAGGTTTCAGGAATAGTTACTACCACTACTGATTTCATGTAATTTCACACTCAACATCCTCCCCGCTTTATTACACCTTGGGTTGATCCTTCTATCAATGTGGAAACTACTCACTACACTCGTCCTCCTACAGCTCCACCCATTTCTATTCCAGGTGCCCTATACTCCAGTGCGATATTTTTTACTTCACATTTTTTAGTTTTCTAGATCTATGTACTTTCCATAACTTAGTGAATCATCTCAGGAATCTTACCATTCATTTCACATTAGGATTTCATTATTTATTTCTTAGTTTACTTGAGTGTAATTTTAGTACTTAATTTATCATTTATTTACTGCAATCTTGTATTTAGATTAGGAACAATATTTCATATTTTTCATAATCATTTTGGTGAACCTGACCGATCAAACCCTCACTTTTGAATATGTCTTCACCTTATCAAGTCATGAATCAATCATCTTATCTTTCTTTTGAACCCAGTAAGGTTTCAGGAATAGTTACTACCACTACTGATTTCATGCAATTTCACACTCAACATCCTCCCCGCTTTATTACACCTTGGGTTGATCCTTCTATCAATGTGGAAACTACTCACTACACTCGTCCTCCTACAGCTCCACCCATTTCTATTCCACCACCTATTACTTATGCATCTCTCCTACTACTTCTAAGGGATGTGACATCATTAAACAACTTAAGAAGATGCCAGCTAAAATCTCTCTCTATGACTTATTCTTCAATATGACATATTGTCGTTAAACATTAGAGGTTTCCCATCGTTATATTCTTATAGAAAGTGATAATTTGAAACATAGCTTTCGCACACCTCATTCATTCTCTCAAAATATTTCCACGTGTTATATCATTCACTAATGAGGACATATCCCCATTTTCTAAAGACAATATGTGTGTGTCGTTGCTTATCATGGTTGTTATCAGCACCACTTGCATTAAATGTTTTCTTATTGAAGATTGATTAGATGTCAATCTTTTCACTTATTCCATTCTAAAACAGATGGTCATTAAAAATAATATTATTTCTAAGAAATATACTCTTCTTCAAGATTATGATTCAACTACTCACACATGCCTAGGAACTATTTTATTACATATTAGAGTTCGGACTAAGAATGTCCTCACTGACTTCTACATTATAGATGCTTCATTCAAATTAATCTTGTTACTATGTAGACCATGGATTCATGCAATTCAAGTGGTCCTATCTAATGTACACCAATGCATCAAATGATTGCATGATGGCTATAAACATACTATTACTGCAGATCTTAAACCCTTCAAATCTTTTCACATAGACCCCGTTACTATTATGCCTATTCCTCCTATGTAACTCATTCTATTAAGTATTATTGATACATATGATGTCGGTCAGTCTACTATTTTTTAACCTTCTTCTATCACTCCTTGTACTCCAGTTTCTTCTACTCATACTACTTCCATCATTTCACCCCCAGTGTCTACTCCTATACAAACTAGTAATCACCATGTTGACACTCCTATTACATCTAGTACACCGCATACCAACATACTTGATACTACAATACAATTATGACAATGCAAACATAGATGATTTTGAAAAATCGAGTGATTATTTTGATCATGTTGAACTTACTAACAAAGAATTATGCAAACTCAATTTCACTCCTGATATAAATGACTCCTATTTCAATGAAACTTTCATGGACGATGGCCCTGGTGAATAAAAATTCGATACCCCTCCCTTTACTAATTTGATGGTACTTTACTAGGGGTCTATCCATACTTTCGACATTATTTCACCCTCTTCTAAGTAGTTTGCATCTACACCACCTCCTTTCACATACATGTTCTTAATTAACAAATCTTATTGGCATCATATTCTAGTGGATTGTACATGTTCTACTACTATTTACACATATGACAACTTAGTAAGCTTGGATTGATTCTTAATGATATTTTACCACCACCTCACTCACCTCATCTTTATCATTGTTATTTCCACATTATGGCTACCTATGGTCTTAATTTTTTCATCTCGCAATATTCATTGTACTTAGTCCTCACACTTCTCTATTGACACTCGGGAAATATTGGCTTGACTATTGTGGAGGAACTTTATACTCTAATCACACTTCTCACTTTTCCCATGCCATTCGACAATGTATCTATCAGTAGTGATTCATCTCCTGTAAATTATCAAAATATTATATGTTTGTATGCACATGGGTGTCCACCAACACCTTTCACTTATTGATAATATGTAATGACCATGTACACCTTACATTGCAATGGCTCTCTTTATTATCCTACTCATATTATTACCTATCAAATCTCCAACACTTCCCGAGTCAGATTTAATCAGGACAATGAAGATATTTTAGATAGTGGAACATGATCATATTTCTCATTAACATGCATGTGGGTGGGCATTACACTTATTTCCCCCCTCCCTTTAACATTGACACATGTCTTACATTAACCTTCTTACACTAACATATACATCTTCATCCACACTCATGCATCGAAATTACCCTATGAAACACTCTTGTGCTATGTTTCACACTACACTATTGAGGGAATCCTATACACATGAACCTCACACACTAAAAATAACAAACCTCTGCACATCATGCACTTTTATACATATGCACCATCTTCCTCTTCAACCTACCTTATCATCATCTACACACTACAGTCACTACCCAATGATGCACTCCATTCTAATGGCACATACTCGACTACAGAGGGTCTAAATCAAAATTGAACCTCACCTCATCATATCTACATCATTCTACACTTTAACCTTCACAATTAATCAATCAATATTTTTATTATACTATGCAACAAAAATTAGCCATCACCTTATTCATACATTTTTTAGATATGTGTTTTGTGCAAAATCATCACAATTTCTATTATCTCGTGATATACATTTTGTGCTACATCATCATGTTTTCTACCATCATCATATTCATCCATTTCATGATATACGCCTTGCATTAAATCATCACGCTTGCTAGAATATTATTCGCACATCTAGTGATATACACTTTAGGATAAATCATCACACATTCCATAATATCATCCATATGTATTTAATATCATCACTTCATTCATCACCTATATCTACATATAACATATCACTAAAACTATTTCCTGATGATGCAATCTTATTTATGGTTCATTCTTGACTTTGAGGGGGCATAAATAAATGAACCTCATTGCATACATCACATCTTAGGGGGGCACGGTGCTCCTATCATTCACTCTGAATTCCATTCCATCTCATCCACAACATACTACATATCTTGGTTGCATTTAATTTTTCTTACATTTACTTATTACATGTTCACTTTATTACACATGCTAGATAGATATCTTGTATGTCATTATCTTTATCATACACACATGTGCATTCACTCACTTTCTAGTTATGATCGTAGATTATACAAATCTATTACATGCAGTATGGATGTTTGGCACAGTTCCTAGTATGATTCACACAAAGGCTCTTAGGGGCATCCACTTTTTACATACATTGTAGGTGTTATTTCATTTAGATAACATTACTTTATCAAATCATACACAATTCGACATCTTTTTAATCTTTCTAACATGTTAGTGGGTTCTTCATGTGCAACATTTATTTTATAGTACTTGCTTCCATGGTTTTTTGATATAGTGTTTTCTTTTGCTTGTCATATGTTTGCGGGTTTTTCCCTATGTCTTGCTTATTCTCTGATTGCTTGTGGTTACTATGGACTTGATTTTCTTACGACATCATGAGTGATGACCCATGTTTGCAACCCACATTTCACGGTTTACATTATCTTCTGCTTGCATCTTAGCTTGTACATTGTATTCTTAGATTACATTTCATCTTTTAGATGAGTGTTTATCTTTTCTTGTACTAACACTTGTTTTCCTAGCCACTTGTTTATGTGTGCCTTGGTTTCTACCAATAACATTCCCCTCCCCCTATAGGGTACATTTCATCACAATGATTGGTCCTTATTTGGTACACATACTCCTTCTACAATGTCTTATGCACCCAAAATGAGTGGGGCATCATATGTGTGAATCAATCACCCCATACAACATTATACACAACATAGTACCAGTACAACATAGTTGACAAGGATCAAAATCAGACTTTTTTCCTTAGGACAATTGGCCTTTCTTGGATGCCTAAGACCAGGGGAAATAAAACACCAGTCTTTCACAGATGCCTGAGACCAAGGGGTAGTTATACAATGATTGGTAGTTAGGAAACATCTACAAAACTCCATACACAATGGATTTTATAGGGAATATAGTCTTTTTCACATACACACCATCTACATTGGTGTTATACATAGTGGGAAGTAGTTAAAGGTTGGCAGAAAACACTAGACAATTCTCCCTACACTTTTTCCTTTACACTAGTGTGAGATTGCTCAAAAAAATCACACGTCAACATCATATATAGGATCATTTATACACCCTTTTCTCATCACAGGATCAGGTGCACATGTTCCTTTTTAATTTTCAACATTTACATACTTTCCTTACATATCGTTTTAATATTTTGATCGTATACATTCGTATTTGACTACTTGTCAGCTTCTCTTTTACATGTCCATTTATATAGGAAGCAGTAGCCAAAAACACCAACAACAACATTACATACAAAAACAATGACATTGAAATCAAAAAAAAAACATCACGACATATACACATGTGTTTCCTATAGGTTCATTTTCATCATCACTTATTGCACTTTCTCCTCCGTAGCATCCATGCTTCACATTTTTATCACTCCAAGTTTTGTATATTCCCTTAACATGTTTTCTACATCAATATACATGGATTATAAGGAAATAATATCTATCTACTTTATGTTACTGAGATTTCCGCTCACCAGCATAAAATGGGGTAAAATGTAGACAAACAATCACACACTTTTGGTAATTATCTAGTCATGATTACATAATACTATTCATGTAATTCCCAAGTAAGAAAAATACTAATTAACCCATGTCTTTGTCCACCTTTATTTTCTTTTTGTTGTTACTTTCATTCTTACACTCTTACCTGCTCAATTTTCCTTTTTACTCTTCAGTATTTATCATCCTGGACACCAGTGCCCAGTCAGGACACCAATACTAGGTTCCCTCACCCCCTTTGGGTGATCATATCCCTATTGTACTTTACTTTAAGTTTTTGGGCCCTTTCTATCCATTCAAGTATCTTATCATTTTTATAGTTATCCTTTTCACAGTTAATTATGAAATTCAAGCAAAGGAATCATATAAATATAAAGTTATGTGATTGTAATAAAGGACCAAGCACTAAGCACTATATATCACCACCTAATGTTGCATCCATCAAGGCATTTGAGAGATCCATTACATCCATCTATCTCCATCACAAGGGACACAAGGGCTACGTTTCTGCATCACACTTAATAAGAGAGAATTTCATTCTATTCTACACACATTTACTACATTCTACATCTAGTTACTTTCTCGTTATCCACATGCGACTGAAACAAGATTATCCTAGGGCACAATTTCATACAAACACATAAATAACTACATTGGGTTTGAGATGTAGTGTAGAAATCAGTTGTAAGTCCATCATTATGGTATCTGAGGACAATATGACCCCTCATTTTACATCTTTATTTGTTAGGAATTGATGTCTATTTGAGGGTTTTGTAGGTCTATGTTTCATTACAGGTTTACAGTGACTCCACCAATCATTATGCAAGTATATAGTAACAAAAGGTGAGCATTAGGGAACATCTTATGACCCTAAAAGTGTGGTTTTTTTAGCATTTCCACAAGCCAAGATGCCTAGAAATAGGCCAAGGGTGCCCTAGTTTAGCCTCCTTCTCCAGTTATGCATTTTCCTTTGTCCCAACGTGATATTCTATACTTTACATTTTTTATTTTTCCATCTTTATAAACTTTTCAAAACTTGGAAAATCATCTCAGGCATCTTACCCTTCTTTGCACATTAGGGTTTCATTATTTATGTCCTAGTTTACTTGAGTGTAATTACTATTCTTAATTTATCTTTTATTTACTGCAATCTTGCATTCAAATTAGGTATAATATTTCATATTTTACATAATAAGTTTCTAAAGGTGATTGTTTACCAAATTTGGAAAGCCCAAGGAAAGGATACTCTATAATGGAGTATTGATTTGACCAAGAAGAAGCTTAGAAAAATAGGTTACCGAAACAATCGTCTATGTAAAACATTTTTCATAGGGGCTAAAGGCATCTATGGTAAATATTAGATAGAACAAACAAGATTGGCCCTATAAATGACACAAGGTCTAATGGCATCTGTGACAAAGATTGTCCAAGATAGATAGGATCGACCTTGCATAGAAATGACATAGGGCCTGATGGCATCTGAGAAGATTGATTTTTAAAATTTAAAAACTAAAACAAGACAAAAATCAAAATTGGGTGATTTTAACGAGATATGTTCAATCATAAGGGAAAAAATAGGTTTCACGTCAGGTTCACCAAGGATGTATGGTGGGAAAAAATGTGTCTGATCACTATGCACTATAATCATCCATTCAACCAGGGTATTCGAGGAAATGAGTTAGGGACAAACAAAGACCAACACACAAATAAATAGAATTAAAGGGGGTAACAAGACCACTATGATCACATAACCTAAGGGAAGTAGCCCTTACACTAGGAAAAACTAAGGTTTCCAAGGCCTTAGGTTAAAGAAGAGTAAGAAACCCTATGGAGGTATCAGAATTATGGGGGGTAATGATAAAAAGTAAGCATGTAAATATTATGCTAACCTAAGGAAATCATGTAATATGAATTAGAGAACTGAAATGCAATATGCTAACGTAGCATGTCGATAAAATACTAAGATAGCATAGAGAATGTATGTAATGTAGGAACTACTCTATAAAAAAATAAAAAGTGAGTTAGAAAACTTACCTTTTGGGGGGAAATTGCTAATGCATCTATTTCCCAAAGGACCATATAACAAGAGAGAACATAATTTAGGTGGAGAAGGGGAAACAATCTAGTCCTAGATCACTATAGTTGACACAAAAAGTGCAAGCAAACCAATCCAAACTAGAAGAATCACAAATCCAAGAGTCAAAATGCAAAAACTCCAGAAGTTGAGTGAACAGATGTAAGTTGGTACAAGAGACAAAAGCTAATGGTGAGTTCTCTTATGAAATTATGTAATTTCCTAATGTGAAAATGAGATTTTAGGTATTTATACCAATGTCATTGACCATGGGTGAAGGCGTTAGTAGGGAACTTAAAATTTCATTAACACAATTACCCGTGTGAAATGGCATCGGCAAGGTAATAAAAAGTAAATGGGAATGTGCAAGGAGACATAAGAATTAAGGACAATGCAAAACAAAAGAAATGGGGTCATGGTTTAGAAATATATTGGAAGAATGATAAAAAAACAAGAAGATAAGAGGCAAAATAAGAGGAATATGAGAAAAATAAATACATAAATGAGACTAAAATATTATCTCTCTCTATGTATGATCCCTAACCCAATGGGTCCGTGAATAACCATACTAGAATTCTTATTCTAACCTAAAGCTTCCTATTCTACTTTATTGATTGATTGGCATCCTAACCTAAGCTCTGTGCTAAGGGATATGGAAAGGTTACTAGGCTATTAAAATTAACCTAGAACCTAATACTATAAGGTTTTATGATCATCTAACCTAATGCCTAAAACTATTATGTTGTGAATTAATCTAACCTATGTGGAAACTACCTAAGGCTATGTGTTAAGACCTACATTGGAAATTTTTTGTTAGGGTTATATCCTAAGGTATATATTATCAACCACCTAGGGTCAAACTCTATCCAAAAATGAGCCCTTTAAGGCACCCATTCTAGAGATAGATGTATTAGCGACCTGTAACCTAAAAAGAGAATTGTTAGTATCATGTATAAAAATAGAAAGTATAAAAATTTAGGTGTATACACATGCCAAAGGGAAATCATTTCAAGATTCTATGTGTTTAAACTCTCATCATTTTGAGAGGTATGTATTTTTTTCTTCCCAAATCATCAACATAAATCAAGGATGTTGTTTGTAGGGTCTAAGGGGATTTGTAATGGCACTAAATTTCAAAGCCTTTTTTCCATAAACACATTTATTTGCAGAATGTTTTATGTATATGAACGTGATTTACCAGCTCCTCATAATCTATAATGGAGTTAGATGAAAGTATTAAATCATTATCCAATAGGAAAGGATTTTCCTCTATTGGGCGCTAAAATATAGCTACCAAGGAGAATTTTTCCCTTATGTTCCATGCAGAAATGTATCAATTAAAGAATTTTTTGCCTCTTCAACTTCCTAGGTATTTCCCCAATTTAAAGTGTCAACATTTAGTGCATTTTCCAACCATAGGAATCCTTGGATGTGTGTAGATCCTTGATGTTTCCACTCATATCTAACTAGCGAAATAAATGGATATAACCAATAGGAAATATTTTTAAAATATATCCATAAAATCTAGAATATTCAAGTTGAGTGATGTACCTATACCATTAGCCAATGGCAAGCATGTGTTTTTCAAGAATATCCTCTTAGAATATTGTGAAACATTGATGCATGTACAAAAATTTGATGTAAGGATTCACAATTAAATTTTTAATTCTCGAATGAGAGTGAAGCTAAGCATCCACCAGTGGTAGTCCAGGCATAAATTTGTGTAATTTGGGTCATTTTGTATCTGCCACACTTAGAGTGAAGAGTAAGGTTGGGGACCCTAACTAAATAATCATGTCATTCAATCCAGATTGATGTCTATTCTAGTAAGAACTTTTTCCACTAAGTTTCACCCCAAATGCAACAATCATTCGATAAGTTTGGAATTCAAATTATCTCTCAATGTCTAAAGGAATTCAGTCATTGTAGCTCGCATGTGATCTTCTATGTTTTTTTCATAAAAATATAATTTTTTCCTAGCTATGATGGCATGTTATAAGGTTCAAAAGTAAATAGAATAAGCATGGATGTTTTCCAAATCTACCATCATGATATCATATTAAATGAATTGCATATTCATTTAACTGGATCTTCCTAAAATGTGGTGTTTTGAACATTGCTTGACTGAAAAGGAAAATACAAGGAAATGACATCACAAACAACCCTTATATATTATATTCATTCATAAGTGATGTGTCTATGTCTTGCCAATTTATAGGAACATGTCAATAATCCATCTACGGCTGCAGGAAAGAACATACAGTTTCTATTTTTGTTTGTGTGTTAGGAAGAACATCAACAAATGAAGAACAATGAAAATCCAAATTATTAGTGAGGGGTTAGTCTAAGTGTTTAATTACTTCATGGGAAGTCTCATCGAGTGGGATATCTATAGACACAAAATTATGCACTTTAGGCATTATTTAGCCCAATTTTATACTACTATTTATAGAGTTCTCAAGTGCATAAAGTACTAATTAATCCCACATTTTGGTCACCTTTACTTTATATTTTATTTTATCATTCCCATATATTTTAGTACACATATCCACCTATTTTGCAAATGTCTCAACATTTTAGCCTAAACCCAGGCCCCTAGGCTTGTACTGGGGTGCCCTGATACATGTTCCACTTTCCTACTTCTTTTTGGGTTCTTTCTTGATGTTTTTCATCCTTATCCTTTTTCTAGTTGGCCATATCGGGGTTAGTTATGAAATTAGAGCAAGATAACCCAGTAAATATAAAGTTATGAGACCATAATGAGGGTCCTAGTGTCATACACTACTATCATTCCATCTAGAGTTGCATCCATTGCATCACTTGCATTCACATAGTGTTTCGCATCAAGGATAGGATATTCATATCAACTAACACAACATAGGAGGAGGATTCTATTCTATTTCATGTAAAAATGATATTACATTCTCTATTGTTATTATTTCTTAATACTTTACAAAGTATGACTAGCACAAGCGCACCTAGGGCACAATATGCACACACACACACACACACACACACACACACACACACACACACACACACACACACACACACACACACACACACACACACACACACACACACACACACACACACACACACACCTGAACTAAATCTGGTTTTAAAATGTAGTGTAGAACTTAGTGATAAGACCACTTGTTTAGTGGATGAGGCTAGTCCAACCCATTAATTTTGTATCTTTATTTTTCTAGGGTTTTGATACTTCCTTTTGTCTTACAAGTTGTCACTTCATTATTCAACACATTCGACGTATCCTAAAATATCTAATGTGACAGATAGAGAACACTTTTAGATACCGTGCAACCATATAAAAATTAGATTATATATTTTATAGAAACCAAGGTGCCTAATCTGCAAAGCAGGGTGTCTCGAGGCACCCTAGTACCTTCCCAGGTGCCTCATTCTGCTTAGATCCTCCAGATCTAACCTTTTTGGTACTTTTATGTGTCTATTTCTACTTCTAGATTCTATCATTAGACCTATGATAACCTATGACAACCTTCTTTAATCAGCTAAGCCATTCTTCCTTACTTCCTCATATTTAGGGTTTTATTTCATTTAGTATAATTATTTACAATTTTTCCATACTACTTTATTGCATCTATACAATGTTTTAATCCTATATTATATTAACTAGTGGTTATACTTTCTTTAGTATTAGAGAGTATTTTCCAGTTTTTAGTTAATCAATATCAACTATTATGAGTAGAAAAATGGATAAAACGTTAGTAGGGGTAACTTGGAGTGTAGAAATGGTAACCTTTTCAACAAAGACATCACTATAATATGGATCATGCACCAATTTGTATTATAGGGATGTTATAAATCTAGGAACTAAGAGGGGGGTGAATCAGTGCTTATTAAATTTTTATGCAATTTATAATGATTCAATTAACCAACCTTAACTATGTTGACCATGAAGAACATGAGAATCCAACCATGAAATATAAATAGTAGAAAACACACATGTACACATGAGGAGATAGGATTTGAGGTGGGAAACCCAATAAGGGAGAAAACCCATAGAAGGAGAAATCAAAGCAATATCAACGACAACTATCCAACAAGTATTATAATGATCTCACTAAGTGGTGATCATCCACTCACCATGAAGCTCTAACTCCATTTTTGAAGAACCCACTCCAATACAATATCAAACTCCCATCATTTAGGAATCACCCACTCTTGAATCTAAATCACACACTCCCAAATCTGAAGCACCCACTTAGACTTTGAACATAGAAATTATTTTGATCACCTTCATCACTTTGTTGCTTTCATCAACATGATGTGATATCTGTTTTAGATCATTTTCTTTATTTTTTACTCTATTGATTCACCATATTTTAAATCATTCATTCACTTCTCACTTTTAAAAACTATCACTCAACACTACACCCTTTCAACAACATTTACATGCTAAAAAATTGAGCTTAAATCAATAAGCAAGGTTCCTAAACATGACTCTTGGATTTTCATGTTTTATAAGAAAAGTCTCTTCACCTTTTTATTCTGATGGGTTTGAGAAAGGTTGAGAATAAGTTCAAAATTTATAACTCCTTGTTACTTTGTCATGTAAACATATTAAGCCTTTGATATTCTTCCATACATTCAAGAGTTCTCACAGAACTTAGTGTTTGTATGTTGACAAGTGGAACTTCTTTATCTACTCGATGCAACTAAATTTTGATCTTTTCCATGAGCTCCTTCAGTTTAAATAAGGATGTTTCATTTTTTTCTCCACTTGAACCATACCTTACAACTTCACATGAAGATCAAACATAGCTTGGAAGCTCAACCAACATCATATTATTTTCAAAAAAATTGCACTGTGTCAACATTGTTTTGCACTTGAAGCACTATGTTACAAATATATAGTGACATTATTAATAAATTGTAATATTATTAATAATGAGTTTATAGAACTCATATTAATAATATAGTTGTAATAGTTAGGTGAGTGTGAGATATTAATATCATATTTTTGTGTATGTGAGTTAATCTCACCATTAGAATAGGGATATGAGATGATAGAGAGATATGTGGAATAGGAGAGAGATTCTAGCATTGGTTGAGAGATATAGGGGATTGGTGATTGATGTTGACTCCTTGGATGAAGGAGATCATCTTATTATATAATGTAATAATTATCAGTGAATAAATCATCCCATATGAATTAATTTTCCTATGTCAATTTGTTGTTGCTCCATTACACTAAACTACACTTCTTAAAACTCCTTTTATCATCATGTAGATCATAATTAACCATTATAAAAACTTCTTGAAGGAACTTTCATTCATTCAACCATATCAGACAAAGAATGGGTAGACTAGTTCTCATTTACCACTATCATTTAATTTTGATACTTTTAAACCCATTCAAGATCAAACACAGGTTCATTTAGTCATTACTTCACATTATTAATGTCTTCATGGAGTCCCAGATCTGAAACATTGAAGAAAAACATTGAATTTTCTTGTTAGCATTTTGTGAGGAGAAAATAATTCATCTCGATGGGACTATCATAAGATTATCATCGAATGCTTGATTAAAAGGATTAAGACATGAAAATTTCTAAAGACAAGCTCAAGACAGAGATAAGATTAAAAATTGAGCATTTTTACCAGTTAAAATTTAAGTTTCAATGATTTTTCAAACCAAACTGGCACAATCACCACCATGGCCACAAACTAGCTTGTCGCACTTCAAAACACTCTGACTTGTTTTAAACTTCTTAGTCCTTTGGTCTCATTTTCCAAACATGTGTCACCATTCCAAAAAACCTCAAATTGGTGATCTTATGTGGACTCCAGCCTACAAAATAAATCATGTTTGGTAGAGTTTCAAGTCCACAATCCCCTCTTATATCCAACGGGCCTGTCCTTGTAACCAATCAAAATTTGACATGGATTTTATCTTCTTAGCAAGTGTGTATAATTGTGAAGTTCTAACCAATAATAAAGCTTCATGCACTTTACACTGTCAAACTGTTCTTAACCTACACTGGCCACCATGAGAAGTAAGTAAATAAGGATGCTCCATACCCTTAGAAATTATCAAATTGTTCTTAACCTCCACTGGCCACCACGAGAAGGAACCTAATAAAGATGCTCCATAGCCTTCGCAATGTAATACTTTTGATAACTTGTATCTGACCAATGTGAAACATGATATAATAAGGAATCTCTCCATTCCTTTCAAATTTTACAGTTCTTGTCTTCCCATTTTCTAGCTCTATGTTAGATCACAAAAGGTGATATAATCATAAGGCTCCATGTGTCTACGCATTTCATAGTGTTAGGCCATATTTCCTTTTTGTAACTTGATTCTTTTATTTGCAATTGTTGGGTGGACCTGAAATACTATCAACTTCGATTGATTTCATGGACCTCACATCCACTGGGTGCATTTTCCAAAGAAATTTTCGAAATGCCGACACATGTCCATTATTTTTTATTTTGATATGTGCCATATGTTCCTACTTTCGACTCTATCGTATTGTTGTTGTATGTCATGACCTTATTTATGTTAGATGTCAAGACTTATTGTTTTACTTCGAGATATACAAATACTTGCACATCTTGCTCAAAAAACTTTATGAGCACGTAGGATACATCAAGAGCTATCTATAACACCATTTCTAATAGCTTGAAAACTAAGGTTTATGAGATGAGATACACAACTATAGCTCCATTTTTTAGTCTACTTGACTGGTCATGCAAGGAAAATTGAAAAATCCAAACTAGGATTGCAAATTTACTTCACACAAGCCATTTGGGACTTCAAAACTTCATCTTAGATCTTCATCATATGACCACACCCATTTCTTACTCCAATTATCAAGTTATTGCACTAAGATTTCCTTAGATAACCTTCCAAATCTTCATATTCTATTTTACATGACTACACCTTGGTGGTAAGCAGAGAAAATAATGAGTTTTGATCAAAATACTAAATCAAATGCCTAAGAAACTTTGGGAGAAGTGAATATACCTCAAGTACATGATTTCACATCTGATAGTTCACTTTGGAGTATCCAAAGCCATACTGAAAATGCAATACTTACCTAAACAGAGAATTTTTGTACAATACAATTATGCTTGAATAGTAATCATATCACATTTTGACCTAGAGAGATCCTTTTTCACTTATAAGGGGTTGTTCCAAATTGCACAAGTAATTTGGAGTTTTATTCAAACCTTTTGCAAAATTTCATACTTAGAGTTCTCTTCAAAAAGTATTTCTATGTCTTCAAAAAGTCTTTCTATGATTTATCCAAATAAGGATCATTCTAAAACCTCTTGCACATGCTAGAATCATCATGTATGCCATGTATAACACATGTGCCAAGATTACCAACCATCTCCATACCTCTAATGGTATAAACCTGAATCCTCTTTCTGAGCTCAAACCATCATTGATAAGGCACTACCAATCAACGTTGTGTGTCCTTTACTGAACCTCACTCCACCACTCTCTCATTTTCCATAAATGCCACTTGAAATCAATGAAAACACCAATGACTAGGGTTTAACAAGGGTGTGGATGATATGATACCTATAAATAATAAAATCATATGTCATGTCTTCCTCCCCCTTTCTTTTTATAATCAAAATTTTGACATTACTCACTAGGCACAACAATGTATGAATAATTGAATTGACATCTTGTGGGAAGATGATGGTATGTCCACTATATTTTTATTTTTCCCCATGTGCATGCCCCACTTACAAGAAAATATTGACTCTTGCAATAAACATCTATTCAACTTGAGTGAGTATGCTAAGAATGGAAGGTTGTTCACTAAGGTCCATGTCAATTACAAGTGAAAATCAATGGATGCCTCTTTTTGTAAAAAAAATTATAACATGAATGTTTTACCTTAGACAATCTAGTTTTGATACCTAGATATCTCTCTAAACATATACAACATGTTTCCATGGAAGATAGGTGATCAATTCTTGACCGAAAGTAGCGGTGGTAGTCAAGAAACCCAGGTTTATGAAAAATGTGTAGATGTGTCAACTAAAAATTTGAAGAAGTTTTAGGCACAAATTAAGATAAGGAGAAGGAATAAAAGCCACTAATAACAAAATTGTGTGTAACCAAAAAAGGAATGGAAGTAGAGAGAGATGATTCTTAACAATAAAGCAGGGCTTGTGGAGTACAAGTTTGTTCTACATAACCCAAGTGTCTTTTTTCTCTTCTTCTTTTATTTATTTCATCTTTTCATGCATGATAACACATTATCTACATTTATTTCTATGCTAAATTATATTTTTAATGTTGTGGAGATGATGTTATGGGATTGCTAAGTTCAACATAGGAATGGCCAACCAATTTCAAAAAAACCATACTTTTTATAATGTGCAACATAGGGATTGTCAACACACAACAGGAAATTAAAAAAACCATATAATTTATTGTATATTACTTTTTCTTGTTAATAAAAATACATGTAGTTTAAAATGTATGCATCAATTTTAAGTTTTAATGAAGGAATAAAAATTTGTGAAGTGAAATATGTGTAAATACATACAATTCAAGAGACACCCAAGATAAGACATTCAAACTGGTAGTATAGCAGAAAAATATTCAACTAATTCCCAATAAAAATGGTATCAAACAAGTTCTTACAACATAAATCTATGAAGGGAAAATAGGGTCTCCAAAATATGGGTACCAAATGTGTTACCGACTAACCAAATTTTTTATGCATAGTCAAGTAATCAAGTGAATAAAAAAAGCTATGAATATAGATCCACCTATGTATCTAATATGGACACTGAAAGTAGGGAACAAAAATATGGGAAGTAATTTTGAATGTAATTTTAATCTACTTGTTTTTTGTGAAAAAAAATTATTATATTTAAAAATCATAGCTTCAAATCAAGTGAATATTTTTTTCTATTTCAAGGGAAAAAAGGTATGACAACAAAGTTGAAAACAACAGAACTGTAATTTTTTCCAACAACATATATTTTGAACATTAATCATTTAGGACACTAGAATCCATTATCAAAAGAGTGTGCCAAAGGGTTATGGAGCCAGGGAAAACTAGTGGAATAAGAGCAAAAACTATATTCGTAATTATTTGTAAGAAATGTATTCTAAACCTAGTATCTGAGAGATGTCAGTAATTTCTTCTAGTAAAATTGCATTCTTTGCAAGAAATTCAATATTAGCTGCTTGGTAGATAACAACAAAGGTTATTTCTTCATATCTATAAATTCCCCATTTCATTGACAATCTGAAAAGGAAATTTTGGGAGAGGACACAACTTAGGACTTTTTGTGCATGAATAGTATCCTCTAGTATTAAGTGAAGGTCTCTAATAGACATTCCTAGGAGTGAAGTGGAGACATAATCAAAGGTAGTAGAATTCCATAATTCTCCAATGTGGTCTTGAAGTTAAGATTTAAAACATATATGTAGTCATAATCATTCAATTCCAAACTACATTTGTGGCAGTGCCAAGTGTTTTCAGACGTATGTAATATTGGCATGTGCATCCAGCACTCGCTGTGAGTTTCGTGACATGGACTAACCATCTCTCGTGGATCCTAACTCTAGTGATTGTAACAGAGATTAACACCTATAGGTTTTGGTCAATGAAAATTGTGGTACAACAAATGGTATCAGAGTGATAGGTCTCAAGTTTGAAAATCACATAGGTAACACTAGGGGGGATTGTGTTCATGTGCATCCAGTTCTCCCCATGAGTTTCATGACATGGACTAACCACCTCTCATGGATCCTAACTCTAGTGATTGTAACGGAGATTAATGTATGTGGGTTTTGGTCTAACGAAAATCGTGGTCCAACAAGGACCACTTTTTTCTACAATATTTCCCTAATACCATAGAATAACAGGCCATATATATGAAGTTTTCAATCCCAATTTTTTTAATTATGCATTTGACATACATAATATGTGTTCTATTGAACCTCATTATTACATTAACTACGAAAATGTGCATCTTGCAAGGTAAAGTGATTTTATGTTTATTCTTCTTTGAAAGTGACAACAGAGGTGTACAAAACCCACATTTATGAAACCATTGTTTCAAATTTTGTGTCTTGGTTATGTCAGGATTAATAAAAATTCATGTCATGCCAATTGTATCTATTGTAAAAACATTATAATTAGTCTTCTGTCTAAAATTTATAGCAAGGAAAATTAAATTCTCTCGATCACATGGCTCTTTTAGTTATCTCCCATCAATATTGCAATGTAATCCCCAAATTGTAGCATCAACACTACAGTCTAAAATTTTAGAAAGATGAAATTTCACTTGTTTATATCAGTTACATTTTTTCCGAATCACAGATACACCCGAAACTAAAGAGAGATAACCAATCACGTTAAATATCATGGAGGAGGGAATATTTTCAATCTCCCCTAGTTTCTTGAAGTGAAAAATCTACATTGGAATGGAAATTGAACCGAACATGAAGTGGGTAACAACATATGTGCGATGTAATAAAACTTCACATGTCACATTTAGATGGTTGACATACTTGTTTGAATCTTTTACCTACCCATTAGACAGAATTTTCACCTCTCCAAGATGGATCCGGTCAAAATAATCATCACAAGAATAATTAAAACACATCACATGGACATCTTCACACTCATCATCTATAAAATTGACTCCAAACAACTAACCGTGCCCTTTTACCTTTTTATATTTGCTAAGTGAAATTTTGTGCATAACTCGATTTTTCACTAACTATTGTTTTAAAAAGGGGCTTAGAGAATATATTTTCATATGTGAAGATGGCACAATGGTTTCGACTACATAGTTCAAGGTTTCTTTCCTAGATGCAGTGGGTCTTGATGATCAAGTAAGTGCATGGAACTGCACATCATGGGAGAGCAAGGAAGGAGTTAGAGTACTAATGGTATAATTTTTTTGGTAAATAATATCCATTCCAAAAATCAAAACATTTCTACATTAAAACCAACCAAACAAGAGGGGAAAAACATGTGACATATGTGCTTCAAAGGATAGTAAAGAAAATCTAAACGGTCTCAAATACACGCATGCATCCTTTTACATACCTGCAGGCATAAGAAGTCAAATCGAAAATCAAACTTTGTTGCACTTCCCCTATTTGTATGCTATCATTAAATTTAGATGACAATGTCCCATGGTGAGATTAAACCCCATCAGAAAGGAAAACTTCATATTTCAGGTTCAAGCATTGCAATCAGGTGATAGGGTCTAAGAAGAGTACTTGTTAGTCACAACAATAACTAAATATCAATTATGCATGAAATTTTTCACATGGGAGGACACATGCAGGGTATTAAATGTATCGTGTAGGTTTTAAGGACTACACATAAGCACACATATAATAAGGGAATTAAGATAGGAAAGTGCGTGGAAGTGTGCACCATGTAGAATAAAAGGTTAATTCACAAGGGTCCACACACATACAAAGCATTCAAGACTTAGCCAATTTTGGAGCATTGGCTAAAAAGAAAATAAAGAAAATGACTTGGCACACACATAAGGACCAAAAATAGGTGGTCAAGGAATATAAATCACATGCAAGAGGTGATCTAAATATAGGAATTAAAGCATGAGTAAAGAAAGATATTTATATCTTGATCTATTATTAAGAAAATTTGAAAAAACATGTAGGTTATTATTAGAGTACACCTATTATTAGGAAAGGTGCATGTAGGTGGTGAAGGGAAAGTCCCCACCATGTATATATATAGGTGATGTGTTCTTGTATTAACTAGTTCTGGTAGTGTTGAGTAGTTTTGAGTTTTGACTTAGTATACAGTTTTTGGAGCCTATCTTGTATGTGTGCATGGTCCAGTGCCTAGATGTAAATAGTTTGTATGTAATCAACGTCATTATGTAATAATTGTGTTTGGATAATTTCTAAGGTGACTACATTTCTGAGTATGGTATGATGGGTATTCAAATCTTATTAGTCATTTTCTATGAATAATTTCCTTATTATATGTGTTTCCAAATTGCTATGTTATGATGTATCTTTTTAAATGATTGGTTACGATTATAAATATTCATGTATGAACATCTTAATAAGAAACTAAAGGAAGGATTTGGTGGTTACACGTGCTTTAGGTGAGCTTCCATAATTGTTTGGATGAAGTGTCATCACGCCTATCTCAGTTGGTAAAATAAAATACATTTTGGTTCTATTGCCCAGACATGTTTTATTTCTATTCATCATGATGTTACATGCACATGACATTCTTATTGTCTTTAGAGAACATTGAGATATGGGTGTATGATGGCCAGGATGTATTTTATTAGAGATATAACATTGGACCTAACTTTAATGTGAGAAAGTGGATGGAAGAACAACCTCTATGATTCTTGTATGAGACATTCTTCAATTTCTTCCCAATAGAATTGTACGAGTACTTGGAAACCTACATGTAGAACAGGGATGTCTAGCTTGGTAGAAATTAATTATGGAGCCAGGAAAACTATTAAGCACTCACTGAATTGAATTAACCTTAGATAAGGGATATAGATGTTGGTGGAAAGGTGTGATATGGAATTATACTTTGGAGTACATGATTTCAACATATTCGTGCCATGAGGAAGTAGAGTTATGATTTCTACTCGATCTTAGGGGATTGTATATACATGCGCTACCTTTAGCAACAAATATCTTGATGATTAAACTATGGAATGGAGAAATTACCAATGGCAAGATAAAACCACCACTGTGCAGGGGCAAGAGACAGTTTGGGAAGGATGATGGTGGATCCAAGTAGAAGAAAGAGAGGGAAGAGAGATGGAGCAGTATAATGATGCACAATAGAGGGAAGTTGAGGAGGATCTGAGATTGAGAAGAATGATGACTGGTGGAAGTGATGAGACCCCTATAGAAGGCAAGGGACTACAGGGTTATGTCCTCTCTACTTTGGTAAATTACAGTAAGATATCCCCTTCACCATCTAATGATCTTAATTTTGAGGATATAATGAGAACCACTAGTACACATCTGACCCCACTAACACCCTTAGCCCTTGGCAAGGTGCTTGGAATCCAGAAGTTGTTGTAAGAGATCATCATAGTGAAGGTGAGCAAGAAAGTAATCAGGTATCACCATGTTGGGTAGGAGATATAGTAGGTAACATATTATTATTAGCTCAGGAAGTGTACAAAGATTAAGGACATGCATATGGTAGTGCGTAATAGGTGCCTATGTTTGGACAGAGTTTTTTTAGAACCAATTTGGTAGGCGCGTCCTCAGGATAGAGTAGTGGCACTACCAGTTGGAAGTAGTACTCTTGGTATTGTTATAGGACAGAAAATTTATGTGTAGTTTAGCAAAACCATTGGGACGCAAGGTAGTTCTTATAATAGGCCCCCAAGTCGTGGTGGGAGGCTCAAGAGGTTCACAGGACCAGCCACCGCGTAGAGGTAATCCTAGTGGAGGATCAGGTTCAGGATTTGGTCCCACTCTAGGAAAGGACCACAACAACATCTACATTACAAAAACCTCAACAACCACATCAACAAACCTTAGCATATCTTCTTTGAGATGTCTCTTCACTTACAAGAGTATAGATGTGTGGAAGATACAGCTGAGAATGTGCATAAGTGTGAGTTATTATGGAGATCTAAGGGAATAACAACTTCATACCATGAAATCAAGTCAATTTTACACCACACTTAAAGGGCACACATATAGTTGGTACACAGAAATATGATCCATGCATTAGACTGCAATGGATTATGATGCATTATGCACTCACCTCTTTAGCTAAGTTTCATATCCCTAAAGTTTGAGCATCAGAGCATTAACACGCTAAAGGACATCAAGCAGGGTCTGTCTAAAAGTGTAAGAGAATATGATGCACGTTTTAAAACTTTTTTATCTAAGCTATCCTATGATATCCATCAAAGTCAACATTCATAATGGTTTGTTGGAGGATTTTTGACACCATTCCTAAGAGCATTACATATAATACATTTACTGATCTGCGTATGAATCCTTAGAAGCATTTCTCCACACATAAAGAAGTATGAAGTGTTGATACAGGGGTAAGTACATTTCTTGAGGCATGGATAAAAAAAATGGCCTCTCAGTTGGAGAATTTTTCTTCCAATTCAGCGCATGAGATGCATAGCTAGTTATGGTGTATAGATTGTGAGGTTGAAGGACATACAAAGGATAGATTCCCATGTAGGAATATGTACATTGTTGAAATCTTGTGATATTTTTCATAAGAATCATGATGTCCATGAAATGGTTCCTCTTTTATAGAACATGACACAAAATAATGTCTCCATGTATTATAAAATATGTGATGCACATACCCATGACACATCCAGTTGTTATTTGATTGATCATATTCATGAGGCATGTGAGACAGGGTTGTGCTAGACCACTATGTCAAGAAGATTGGAAGCTCAAGGAAAAACTATTGAATCACATAAAAATGGAAAAGGATACTTCAGAGGTGGATATAGAGGTAGAGGATGTAGTGGGCATGGAAGATTTACATGTGGGACTGTGTTAATGTATAAATTAGGAAATATATAAAACTTGAAACTAAACACCTAAGAGTTTCAAAGCTTTAAAGTAATCTAACAAGAACCATCAAGATAATAGCTTAGGGAGGAATTTTCTTTAACATGCATATAAGTTTGAAAAAAATCAAACTAACATGTCTAAATCAATCTCTATTATTTGAATGCTAAGTTTGAAATGAATATAATAAGGTCCTTAGCAATCAGTTTTTATTATTGGTATAATCTCAAGGTTTTAGAATGGAGTCTCACCAATATTAGCTTCATGGCCACATGGTTCCCTCCATATTACTCAATCATGAGTTAATGGATGCACTATGAAGATATTATCTCAATATAAATGGATAAGTGCTCAAGATCCTAATTTACTATAGTTAGAGTTTGTGCTAGAGGAGGAAAAGTGTTCCAAGAAATGATGAGGAGGAGAGTTCTATTTATAGGTTTCCCATTCCAAGAATGGTATGATTTTAGTGCATGTGGGACAAAAGGTAAGTCCGAAAAACACTTTTAGCAAGTTAAATCAAGATTTGAATAGGATTAGAAGCTAATTAATCTATTAAGATTAATTAGGAATCCCAAGTAGGCTTAGGAAACTTTTTGTAAGTATCTGGAGGAAGTTTTGATGGATTTTGAATGTTTTGCAAGTGGCAGTTAGCTAATAAAAAGTTTTATTAGTTAAAAACAAGATAGGAGGCTTAAGAAACGTATAATAGTTAATTAAGAGGAGTTTGAGGGGAACAGTAGCCTAATTGACAAATTTTCGTCAATTTGTGGGGAATATAATAGTTAGTATGATGTTAGTAATAAGATTGTTTTTATCAAATTATAGGTGTCTATATTTTCCCCTCTTTGGGGTGGCGTAAGTTATGCCACATCAAAGATAGTAGACAAACACAGGAAAATAAATTTTTGACGAAGTGGAAGAAAATATTAATAGAGTGAAGGATGCCCCCTCGGGTGTCGATGGGGTGATGAAAGAGTTTGATCGATGATGGAAAAGATGAATGAAGTAGATAGAAGGTGAAAGGAGGGAGATGCCCCATGTAAATAGAGTAGAATAGTGTGAAGAGAAGAAGGGAAGAAAAATTATTCTTGTAGAGACTAAGTGCTAAGTACCCATGAAATCTAATTCTCTAGTTTTCATTGGCTTTTCTCATCTTCCATGTCATACTGAATAATCGAGGTCACTAGGGGACTACTGTCTTTGACGGTGATAAAACAAAAAAAAAAGATTTATATTGAGAGTTGTGTGCATGAATGTAGAGGAAGAATGGTGAATATGAGTGTTATAGAGATAAAAATGGGATATAGAAGGGAAATTAGTATGAGGAAGGTGGATTGAGCTAATATCCATCGAGTGCCTTTTAAACAACTTTATTTTCATCATATTGTTAGTGATCTTCACAATTGGTCCTTATTGAAAATGTAAGCAGATGATAGAAGTGTAGAATGAAATGAAAAGCCATAGTACAAACAAATTTCCATTGCTAAAACACTAACTCCATGCAACATATAAAATTCAATGTAATACGAGAAAGTAAACAAGCCATCCTAATAGGGTAACAAGTACAAACACACATACTTGAACCAAAAACATTTAAGATAGTTGCACAAATGTTTTGTTATCAAGTTGTAGTTCCAAAATGTTCATGGATAATGACAAGGGTTAAAATTGGTGCCCCAAAAAAGGATACATGTGATGGGAAATATGGTGGATGAAGGGGTCTAAGGAAAAAGCATTCGTGCGCTATGAAACAATACCAGGCAACTCGTTGTGCCAAGATAGTACAGATGAAGCAAGCAAACAAGACTTGTTAATGAGATATATCCAAATGATACATGAGTCATTGTTGCAGATAGACGTGAAAACTGAAGTAAGATATAATTTGAATACAATGTGTTTAACACAGGCTTCAACTACGTACCATCATTTTACCAATTTTTACAATTTTTTGAATTTTAATGATTTTATGAATTTTTTGAAAAAAAATATTTTTTATTGTCTAGTGATTTTTTAATTTTAAGAAGAAATTATAATAGAGAGGATCACCTAGAAGAAAAAACTATGCCCCAGGGAGAAGAAATGGGCACCATGTAGAAAAAATATGCCCCGATGGGATGAAAACGGATGAAAAACGATCATTTATTAAAAAATAAATATCACAACGGGTGATAGACGAAGGTAGAATGATCACAAAGGGTGAATCATTCCCCTCGGCCATCACAGTGAGCAAAAACACATCGTGAAGGGGTCAAAATAACCACATATGCCCCTCCAGAGGGTGGGTAAATCATCACGAGTAATTCATTTGCTACCAAAATTTTTCTGATTTACTATTGAACTTTTCTCTAACCCTTGAGAGAGATGACACGATTTCATAGGTGTACGAGGGAAGGAGACACAGTCTAATAGTACATGGGGTTACCCATCAATGGACCCTACGTGAGTACCCCGTCCATCTTGTGTTTTTATTTCATTTAATGGCATTTATTATCATGTTAGGGGGGGCACTAACTTATGCATGTGTCTGAGGGGCATGTATGCATTATCGAGTGGATGAAATCACTGGGAAGGCATATGCACATGGGTTCATATGTTGATATGGTTTATGTGTGTATGCACATATGTGTACTAGGGCGAGCAAGTGCCTTTGGGGGTTAGGAAAAATATGCATGGGCGCAAGTGCATGAAAAGATGTGCATGCATTGCTAAGGAAACATATACGTTGGGAGAAAGGGGGTTCAAATTGTTATGTGCACATGTGCTAGGATGAGTGCATGTGCACTGGAAAAGAGGCGTATGCATGTTGAGTGCGCATATGTAAGAAATGGCATGCATGAGTCATTAGGGGTGTGTATGTGTCAAAGATGGCTTTTGGGGACACTTAGAAGAAAATGGGAAAGTTCTTATAATAATATAGGGATGAAAACACTAAGTGTTATATGATGTTAGATATAAGAAAGGTTAATAAGTGCTTTATGTGATCCTGCATAGATAGCTACCTACCTTACAGGTGTGGGAGCAACACAACTAATTGGCCAACTTTGAGGTGACCCTCTCGCGATGCTAGAGGAAGTATTTGGACATCACCCTATATGTTACAAGGCTTATCTATGTGGCATAGATGCCACATATCACCTTGGACCACAACCTCCTTACAACCTTAGCTAAGAGGTGGAAAAACGAGAGCCATTGTTTCAAGCTCCTAACTAGCGAGATGACCATTAAAATTCAGGATGTTTGGAGGATTTTGCGAGCAGTGATTCAGGGCCAGTCAATAGAGTACAAGGATGATGCCACACAAATTAAAAACATCTTGATTAATATCTTTCGTATAGATGAGATACCTCGTAGGGGTATGACAGTACAAATACATCGTTGTTTCAAAAATATGAGCTTATATCATGTGCCATTGCATATTATGGTGCTTGGCAGTGCCATTTTTCTTACTGACAAAATGGGTACATCATTTCCCTTAGGCTTGATTGGTGTGATTTGAGGTATTTGTAAAGGAGAGTTTTACTGCTAGGGACACTGTGTGTTGGTGCATCTATATTAGTACTTGCATTTGATTCCTACCATGGTCAGAAGACTATGGGGCCAATGACCTTACTACATATATGGGCCTGGGACTATATATCTATTGGCCACCCCACATGAGCATTATGATCTCAAGCCATGGATGAACCTTCATCTTTGGCTAGGATCTTATTGGTGATGATGTGTGTGGATGTTTAAAGTAGGTATTTACCTTAGCTCATGTTCACCTAGGTACTTTATTTACCTTTATTGTATTTATCCTCACCCACTTATGTGTGTGGATATTTCTTTTCATTTATTTAGATATTGTGGGGATATTATCTAGTTGTTAGGTATAGTTCTTTCCCAGATTTATGGTATTGACTAGTTCTTTCCTTAATCAATGGTATTGACTATATCCTTGATGTCTAGTTCTCTCCTAAATCTATGGTCTTGACTAGTTCTTTGATGACTAGTTATTTCCTTGATTTATGGCTTGATCTATGACCTTGACTGGTTCTTAGATTGTTATTCCTTTCCTATTTAAGCAAGGCCCATTCTCAATGTATTTCATTGAGTTCCATAATAATATATGATATTGTTGCTCATTTGTTTGCAAAGGTTTATGTAAAGCTATTTTGGCAAATTACTTTCATCTTATTGATCGTGTTGTTTGATTAACTTATGTGTTCTTGGCTTGGTATGATCTGGTTATCGTTCCTTTTATCATATCAGATTAGGAGATCACTTTTGACATCCATCTGTAAGTTTATTTTGTAAACATTTTTTTGTATATTCATATATTCCGGGATTTATCTGTATTCTGAAAGGTGGAAAAACCCTAAGATAAATTACAACCAATTAAAATCCTTAGCCTTGCTCATATAGTATGGTCTTATGAAGGCTTAAAGCTTATGATTCCTACTAGTATGTGCTTAACTCTAGCCCCCTTTCATTTTATTTGTGTGGTGAAGGCAAGAGCATTTTATTTTTTTTAGTGGCAACTAAAATAAATAGTAGAGCATAATATTGAAAATCTTGTACCTTTTGATCGGTAACTTGAATTTGAGTGTCATTGTTTGCAACTTAATTTTCCGTGCTCTTTCCATTGGAAATATTTATTTTGAGAATCACACTATAATTATAAATTTCCATATTGTAACACACACTCAATTATAAAGCATCAAATTTGGGGGGGGGGGGGGTTGTAATCACTTTTGGAAGCAATTTTGGGTGTTGCATTCTTGTATCTATCATGGATTCTGACAAAGATATTCTTTTATCTGAAATGTGTGGACTTCAAGAGGATATTGTAAAATTTGTGGAAGAAAATAGATCACTCGAGAAGAGAAATTCTCTTCTACAAGTACTCATTCACGATAAGGATACACTAATACACTCCCTGTAGAAAAAACTTTCTAGCTTGCAGTATTGCCATCATATTGTGTACTTCCCTATCCATGCTCCTAGTTCACTTGTATCTATTTCTCTGGCACGCAATGACCTTGATCTATCAGTTTCTTATCCTGATCTTTCTCCTGATGCTCCTAAGCCTATGAGGTTTTTCCCTAGATGCTCTTCCACATCTGTGCATACTGAAATAACACATTATGTGTATCCTACTTATGCTCATATGCATGGATCTTTTTATAAGCATACCACTGCATTCAGTTGTCGCATGCTCTATTTTATGGGTTTCACTAGTGGAGGTATTGGCAAACATTCACAGGTTATTGTTTCTCCTATTCCACATGTTAAGTGGAATTCTCACAATGGCATTGGTTTTTGAGTAGGTACTTCATTGGGATCGAACATTGTCAAAGCTCCTAATTTTGTTCACTTGACTCTTACTAAGCATCATGAGCTCCACATGCATTTTACACCTTCACTCAAGCTTGAGAAACTTGAGATTTCATTTTTCAGACATGATTGACCTGACACATATTCTGATGTTCCTTTGCATGAACCCATTGTGCATTTTGTACCAATTCATATGCATGCATCTTCTTAATCCATACATGTTGATTTGGGGTGGATATAAGATCACTTGTGGTGGTGACATAGGCATTCCTTGAGAGGACTCTACAGGTGTGGCTCCTCCACCATTCATCCTCTTGCTCCACTTTCTATACCTTTTGCAGTGTAATGCTCTTTGTTTTGAGAATTTTTTTAATAGGTGTAGTGTATCTCTCTTGTTGGTTGAGATATTTTTTATCTGTATTTTTGACATTTTTGGCATGTTGATAGTCTCTCTTATGGGGTGGGGGATCTATTCTGGTGAAGCCTAGTTTTATTTTTTCAGTGTTTGAGTAGTTGATTTTGGGATTTCATACAGATATATGGTGTCACTCTACCCATTCAACAGTATGGGAGGGTGTGGTGTTGATATTACTTCTTTGGGTTTCATGTACTTGCCTTATTACCTTGGATTTTCTTGGATCGTGGAACTCATATTTATTTCCTTCTCATTTCCTTACCTTATTTCCTTGGTTATTGTTCTTGGATCATGACACACCTATTTGTAGCAGTTGATCTTACTTCTTTGGGTTTCGTTCCTTTCCTTGTTAACTTGGCTTTTCTTGGATCATGGCACTCTAATTTATTTAGATCTTGTGTTCTTGCCTTGTTTTCTTGGTTGTTATTGGATCGTTGCATACCTATTTGTAGCAGTTAATCGATTATGTTTGGTGTTTTCTTTTGCAATTTTGACATCACTATGTTGACAATCTCCTTTTATGGAGCTATTCTGGTGAAGCCCAATGTCAGTTTTTTTTATTTCTATGATCGATCAATGGATTTGGACCATAGTGCACACCAAACTTCTTCAGCATTGTATGAGTTTTTGAGTTGAGCTTCTTGGGATACCTTGCAGTAGGTTTTTACTCTCTTTACTTTGTTGTTACTAGTTTTGGGTACCTTACATTGTCCCTTTTTCCCAGTTATTGTACATGAGTACCTCATTAGGCCTAGTTACCGGGACTCATACTATGGACATGCCACTTCTATTTTGGCCCCTAGCTTCACTTGAGGGGGGTGTTAGAGTAGGTATTAAACTTAGCTCATGTTCACCTAGGTACTTTATTTACCTTTATTGTATTTATCCTCACCCACTTATGTGTGTGGATATTTCTTTTTTATTTATTTATATATTAGGGGGATATTATCTAGTTGTTAGGTATAACTACTTCCTAGATTTATAGTATTGACTATTTCTTTCCTTGACTTATTGTATTGAGTGGATCCTTGATGTCTAGTTCTCTACTAAATCTATGGTCTTGACTAATTATTTCCTTGATTTATGGCTTGATATACATCATTGAATTTTTCTTAGATTATTATTCCTTGCCTATATAAGAAAGGCCTATTCTCATTATATTTCATTGAGTTCCATAATAATATATGATATTGCTACTCATTTGTTTGAAAAGATTTATGTAAAGTTATTTTGGAAAAAATATTTCATCTTATTAATTGTGGTGTTTGATTAGTATCTATGTTCTTAGCTTCGTATGATTTGGTTATCACTCTTTTTATGTGTGGACACATGCGGGATACTTGTTTATATCACCTTTCCCTTGATGATATTCAGTTGCAGATGATTGTATGGATACCTTACAGACACTATCAGTGGTCAGAGGATCCATTGGAGCTCAGCCTTACCCTAGTGGAGCATTTTTTTATTGGCATCCATATTTATATTCTAGGGTATTACAGTATTGACCGAGTACATTGGAAATTTGGGGTAGTACAGGGTGTTCTCAGTGTAGAGTTGTGGTATGGGCAATAATCGAAGGAGGCTTTTGACATTGGTCCCTTGATCAAGATGCAGTGTGCTAGAGATCACTTCGATCAGATGGATCCTTTGGTATGGGCAACAAAAAGACAAATCATAGATCTCAGGATCACAACATCCTATACTGTATTTTATTCTAAAGTTATTCCTAGGCGGTTCACTATCCCTCAGGCTACATGGGATGTAGGAGTGTGGCCATCACCAGTACATTAGCCTCATAGATGAAGAAGACAATGGAGCGTCCAACAGCATAGTGGAAGTGATGATGGGAGTATTGAAGATGGAAAAGGGAAGGGATAGGGACAAAGATCACCGAGATAGGGTCTTGTATAGCCACAAGTACATGCACATCTCCAGATGCCCCAGGTGGGTATGCAAGTGGTTTTAGATGTGCCTTTACATCAAGTTCCACCACATGTACATGTAAATAAGGCTCCACATCAGGCACCTTTTGATACGCGCCTCACAAGCTAGTAGTGGAGGATATGGATGGGGGTTTCCACCATGGGGTTCTGTAGGTGGTGAATAGGATCAAGATCCACATGGTGCAAGTGAGTTAGTTGCATTATGGTAGAATTTACAATAGGTCACAGCTCTCAAACTCACGGTCACCTCAGAGAGAGATCGGGTTATCATAGAGAGGGCCTAGCTCTAGGGTGAGAGATATTAGTTAGCTTCTCAGCAGACACAGTGGGCCACTGAGAGAGCTCAGTTGATAGCACAATAGGTACAGCTATAGGATGTCATAGTGGAGTGAGATCGACTCCAGGCTGAGTAATCATTAGTGCAGGCCAAGGTGACAATAGGTTTAACAGAGGTGGTTTTCTTACGTCAGACAGTTGGAGTGGCCATTATACCTCATGTACATATGGACTTAGTTGTAGCTATAGTAAATGATGCCTATTATAGATCTATATATTATGATGGCATCCCAAAGGGATAGAGAGATCCTAACTTTAGTCACTTTTCTATGAGCAAGTCCACTTCATAGTCTCACAGAGAAGTGACATCATCCAAACCAGTAGAGAAGCTGATAGCATAATAAGGGACATAGGTGATGGGACCCCCACCACCATGAAGGCTAGGCATCCCCCACGAGGGATTGATTTAGACATTACTCTTTATTCTTGATGTAGTATACAATTTTTATATATGCCTCTATATGAGGTCACATTTTTAATCAATGCCTATGTATTATTTTTTGTTATGCCCCACTTTCAAGGCACATTTTTTATCGATTCCCAGGATGGCATACCATGTATCCAAATGATTATGTATAAATACACATTGTATATGGATAGTGATATTTTGACAGACATATACATATGATTATGATGATGATGTTATGGACTTTATTTATGATGTTTATGATTGTATCCCATGTGTTTGGTTTATGAGATAGTATTTAGATGACATAGCATGTTTTGATGAGCTACCTCATGTTCTATTTGTCACATTTTTTATATGAGATAGCAGTAGATGATATCATGATTTTTTTCATGTGACACTTATGATTGTCTATGTTTTTATTATGGTCTATGTTTGAGGGGGGACATAAGGAGGTCTCTCTTTCCCCTCTTCGTAATATTATATGATTTTATCTTAACATAAATGTTTATGCTTCATGTTCATGATGATGTAGTTTAGCCTTTATTGATATATGATATATAGATGTGATGATAGATGACAACATCTATACAAGCAAACAAAAAGCACAACTTAATCAAATCTTATTAAAACAACACAACTATTTACAATCATGCAAGATAAAATGAAATAATTTGTAATGTACAATAGAATAAAGTAACACTTAATCCAAAAAAGCAAAAAAATCAAATTAAAGCATACAACATGAAAAATTAATGTAATCAAAACTATACAAACCAATAACTAAAAGTAATCAAACTATTTATTTGTTTATGTGGGATAGTTTGTTATTTTTGATGTCATCTTGAGACAACTTTCAAGGATACTATTCACATTGTTTTCGATATTTTTATAAGACAATGTTATATTGTTTTTTTATTTTCATCCCTAAAAGAGTTTTTGCAGATGTTAAGGGTTTTTCCCAAAGTTATAAAAATGTTTTTTTGTGTTTTCTAAGGTTTTCCAAATTACAAAAAATGAATAAGTGTTGATGCCCCCAACGATAGATGGGATGTATAAGGGTAGAATGCCACGTTCTATGTGTAAGATGGTGAAGATGTGAAGGTGCCCCTAATGCTATATGGGAATATACAAAGGCAAACCTGTCACAAATATACAAGAGTAGATCAACCGAATCATGACCACAAAGGATAGGTTCAAAAGGATCTCAAACTCGGGAAAACTTAGCCCTAAAGTAAAGAAAGTTTACTCCTTCTAGATATGAGATATGATTTTCAATAATGGATCCTCCCAAGGTGCTGGAAACTATTTTTCACCAAGGGACTTGCCCAATGTGCCACAATTGTGTGGTTTTCATAGTTGTATGACCTATTTTCTTTTTACTTTTTCTTGATTTTATTATTTTCTTTCTTTTTTAAGGAACCTCGTACTCAAGCATAGAACCTCTTGAGATGCATTTCATTCATGGGTTCCTTTATTTCCTCACCATCTGAGTGAGAAAATTTTTATTTCATAGAACTGTACTTAACAACCACAACATATGGTCCTAACTAGTTGGGTTCAAACTTTCCTTTCTTTTTCCGGTCCTATGTTGTGTTGAACTGATTTTATTTGAGTACTAGGTCTCCTACCTCAAACTTGAGGTATTATCCAATTTTTGTAGCCTCATGACACTCGATTATAGTATACCTTTAATTGATTAAGTTCCCGCATGCATTTTTCATCTAGTATCTCCAACTCTACTAGTCGAGCCACTCGGTAGTTTTCATCCTTGTCTAGATAGTCTTTGAGAGATATTCCCAGGGAAGGAAGCTTAATATCCAAAGGTATTATGACCTCAGTGCCAAAGACTAGTGAGTAGGGTGTAGCACCAGTAGGGGTGTAGATGGAGGTTCTATAAACCTAGAGGGAGGGAGGGATTTGTAATTTCCAATCACGACATGTTTTACTTACCATTTGTCCCATGATGTGAACAAGTGCTTTATTAGTGGCCTCTACTTTACCACTACCTTGAGGGTAATATGGAGTAGACCACTTTATAGTGATTTGGAAGCATTGACATAACATTTATTTGTCTTATTCTTGAAATATTTATCATTGTATACTACAATGGCGAGGGGATGTCGTAACAGAAAATGAGGTAGTATGAATTTTAAAATTTACAAGTTGGTAACATTTTTAAGAGGCACAGTCATTACCCATTTTTGAAATACTCATTTGTAGTTATGATATACATATGGCCATCTGAGGAGGTAGGAGTGAGCTTCCTAATGAGATATAATCCCTATTTTGAAAATGGCCATGGTGTTGTAATTGGCTGCAAATTTTGTGTTGGTGCATGAATTAGGTTTCCATACTTCTGAAAAATTTCACACTTCCTGATGTAGTTACTGCAATCTACTTACATGGTAGGCAAATAGTAACCTACTCTTAGTAGTTTCTTAGTGAGCACCATTTCTCTTTTATGTGCTCCAAAAAATCCTTCATGCACTTCTTTGATCACTTGGACTGACTCGGCCAAATGAAGACAGTGCAGTAGATTCTCATTGTAGGTTTGATGATAAAAGGTGCCTCCTAAGTGGGTATAGCGAGCTATGTGGAAAATGAAGGATATTTTCTCAGTATGGGAAATGTTCTAGGGGAAGGTATTGTCTTGTAGGTAATTGAATATGGGCTCATACCAGGGGGAGAAAGGACCAACAACTTCACATAATATAAATGATTCTGGTAAGTCATATGTTGGCTCACGTAGATGTTCCATAAAGAGAGGAATTTTATTTTCCTAAGGTAGGATTTGAAGCAAAGCTCCAACTATGGCCATGACATCTATTGATTGATTCTACACCCTTGGCATCTATTCAAAATTTATGCCTACAAAGTACTCCTTTAAAATCTCAACCATCTTTTTATATGGAATGATTTTTTCATCTTTGACCTTATATTTATCATTAACTTTCTTGGTGATCAATTGTGAATCACCCATGACTCTTAGTTGTCTGATATTCCATTTACTAACAATTTTCAAACCACTAATGAGCTCTTCATGCTCTATTATGTTGTTACTACATGGGAAACTCAACCAAAAAACATGTGGGATGAAGTATCCTGTCAGAGTGATAAGAACCATATTGGCTCCTTAACCATGGTAATTGAATGACCCATCAAAGTACATCTTCCATATGATGGATTCTTAAATGTACATGATAAAATTTTCAGGAAGATCTAGACATAATGGTTTGGTCCTTGGTAGGGAAGCTTCTTCTAACTGATCTGTAAGCCCTTTTCCTTTGAGTGAATTCTGATTGATAAATTTGATATCAAATTCACTTAGGAGGATGATCCAATTAGCCATTTTTCTTGTGAGCATAGATTTAGATAGCAGGTCTTTCAAAGTGTTGACTTTGGAAATGAGCTTGGTTTTGTTATTGAGCAGATAGTGGTAAAGATTTTAAAAAGAAAAGACTACAGCTAAGAATGCTTTTTCAATCTAGGGATAGTTTATCTCATATGTGATCAAAGTGTGGCTAAGGTAATAAAGTTCTCTCTCTTTTTGGCTCATATCATATTAGGAAATCATTACACCAATAGCGTATTGGGTAGTTAAAATGTACAACAATAGAATTTCATTTGGGGTAGGCAACATGAGAATAGGAAGACTAATTAGATATTGTTTAATAAATCCAAAGGTTCTTTGGCATTCAGGACCCCAATTGAAGGTAACATCTTTCTTGAGTAGATGTGGGAAAGGATGACACTTATCCACAAGCTATGATATGCATCGGTGGATTGCCTTAATTTTACCTTGTAAGTTGTACAATTTCTTAAGGTTCATTAGTGGAGGAATCTCTGTGATAGCTACAACCTTGTTGGGATCCACCTCAATCCCTCTTCTTAACACAATGAAACCTAATAGATTTCCTGACTATACACCAAAGACACATTTCCTAGGATTCAGTCTAACTTTATAATCATGGAGGAATTAAAATATATTCTTTAGCACTTCTAGGTAATATTCTCTGGTCCTAAAGTTTCCCAAGATATCATCCATATAGTCCTCTATGATGTCATTCATCATGTCATGGAAGATGACTGTGGCCACTCTTTGATAAGTGGCTCAAAAATTCTCGAGATCGAAAGGTGTCACTCAATAGAAAATATTCCCCAAGGGGTTATGAAGGTAGTATTATGTTGCTCTTCCTCTGTGATCTTAATTTGGTTATAACCTGAAAATTCATCCATGAGGGACAATATTTCATACCCCGCAGTTGAATCAACAATCATGTCAATGTTAGGTAAATGAAAATCATCTTTAGGGTATCCCTAAAGTCTATTCAGATTCAAATACCAATTGGTTTATTTTGTACTAGCATTATGTTTGATATCCATTTTGAATAGTCAATAGGTTTGATAAAACCTACTGCCAATAGCTTATCTAGTTCTTCTTTCACCAACAATGCAACACACGAGTGCATCTTCCTTAATTTTCACTTGATAAGTTTTCCATTAGGGTTTACAATAAGGTTATGAATGACTAAGGTTGGATCCAAACCTAACATATCTACATAAAACCATGCAAATATGTCTACAAATTCCTTTATCAGATCCAAAAATGTCTTCCACTCCTGTGCCAAGAGTCAAGCTCCTAGTTGTACTATTTTTGGATCCTCTTCTAACTTGATGTTAACACTGATAGACTCATCAACCAACATTTTAAATGTATCTTCCATTCATGTAGGATCAAGGGGGGGATTAAGATCCACTTTTATGGGTGGCTCAAAAATATGATCATCTTCACGTGGGTTAACTATATTTTCCATTTGTTTTTCCATAAGCAACTCAAAGAGGTTTTCACTATGGGATTGAGCTTTATTCTTTTTGTAAGGATTTTCTATAGGACTTTTTCCCTTGCTTGTTATGTTTTTCTTAAGTGACCACATAACTCTGCCTCTTACCCAAAGTATGCACATGTGTTCAAATTGCTTTTTATGGTCACTTATCGGAATGGCATCCTAAATACCTATGAACTCTATGATTTCCTCGTCATTTTCAAAGAAATCAACTGGCATGTGAATTTTTCAGCCCCAGTCAATGAGGCTGGGATATACAAGGCTAATTTGGAAATCGGCTTGGTAATTTGACTGGGATAGGGTAAAGATGGTGGAATCTAGGAAAAATTTAGTAGATGTAAGGTCCTCATATATGCTACAATAGGAATATGTGTTTTTTTCTAAATGAGGTGAATCATCCTCATTTTCTAAAGAAGTGTCATAAATTTTTAAGGGTGGATCCCTATGAGGCTTGATGTTAAGGCCGTGTTTATTTAATTTTCAAGGGGGGTCATGAGAGTCTATTGTATTCCTTGTGCATCTGGGCCACATCCAAATCCATAATACCCCATGATGTACATCATCCTGTGCACTTTGGTGTATTATGGTGCTTGGTCACATGAAGCTTTTGTTCCTTCAGGTTTCCATCTTGTGGGTGTATCCAACATTTTCTTGTCTCACAAAAGGTCGTGAGGAAACAACTTATCAAAGGAGCAAGGAAAACTAGCCTAGGAGCTTTTGAATTGAAAATCAAGTCTACCATGTGTTTTAGGTGATAGCAAAAGGTCGGAGACTAAAAGGGGCTTTTGAACATTGAAATATTTGATTGGGACATATAATCCTTCCTTTAGCTTCCATAAAGAAAAGGGAGAAATTAACGAGGAAGGATATTTATTATCATCCTACAATGTGTTAGGATCAACTCAAGCTTTTAGACCTTCTGTTTTTAATGGTATAACAATGTCCATTGAAGGAAATTCATATGTTTCTTGAGAAAAACTATATAACTATATACAAGGCATAAATGGCTTAGGATGTCCTAGGATAGTGATCAGTTTCCCCTCATGATATAATTTAATGCATTAATTAAAAGTAGAGGGTGTAGCCTACATGGCATGGATCCATGGGTGACCTATGAGCATGTTATAAAGAAGATCCAAATCAAAGACATAGAACTTGGTGTCATGATTTGTTGTCCCTACTTCTATAGGTAACATAATGGTACTATATGATTCACACTCAACATTATCATACGTTTTGATTGTAATTACGTGAGAATCCATATCTACTTCTAAGTTCCCTAGCTGTCTAACTAGCTTAAACGTACAAATATTTAGACCTAACCCGTTATCCAAAAGCACTCTTTTAATATTTATGCGGGTGAAAAATACCTCAATGTATAGGGGTAAGTTCTTTGTATGATAGTTAAGTGGGACTTCACTTTGGTCAAAGGCGTTATAGTCATTTTAAGAAATATTGGTCACCATGGCTTGAAGGTGTGAAGGATCAATGTTATTTCACACTCCTGACAGCTAGAGGGTTTTATAAAGGATATCCTTATGAGCGCTTGATATCTTGAGAAGTTATAAGATCAAAATCTTAGACTTTGTTTTCTCAAGTTAATCCAATAAATTATAATGAATTTTCATAGGGGTAGTCAAATGAGATTCAAGGATTACTAGATGAGTGTATTGTGTTATCACGACACAATCGGTGCTAATGATTCTGAGAGTTTTCACATACTCATTGGATGAATGGATACAACCTATGATTGAATAAAATAGATTGTCAGTTGAATTATACACGTAATTTGTAGCTCTATAGTCATCAGGTCATTGACCTTGATCCAAATTTTTTGATCCTTGTTTATTATGATTAGGAAAGGTTTGTTTAAATATTCCCATCTTTCTATTAGGCCCTTGTCCTAATTAAGGGGATTCCATTTCAATCTTCCCATCCTCAATGAGGTCTTGAATAAAGTGTCTCAATTTTAAACATTTATTTGTTGTGTCCTTTGACATGATCAAAATCACAATATTTATGATCTCTATACCACCCTAGTTTTGGTGCATCATCTGTGTAAGGCACCGTGCTCATATATTAAACCTGTTCACCACCTCTAATTATCTCAATATCGTGGATAATGCGTCTGTAAGGGGAGTAAACACTCGTCATTTGATTGGATTTTGAATAGGCCCTTTGGTAAGTTCTAAAAGAGGACCACTTTGAATGGTTTGAATTGTTTAAACTCATTTAGAGTCGGTGATAGCATCTCCTACAATGTTCTTATTTTTTAAAATAATTTAGGCTTATCTATAGGTTTTGACTCTTGTATGTCCTTTAAAAAGGGTTTTATTGTTCTCTTGGCTATTAAATCCTTCTCAAATTGGCTTCCTTTCTTGATAAATTCCTTGAAGTTAGTGACACACTACATTTTTAAGTGAAATACAATGTCCATAATCAAATTTGGCACAAAGATACTAACCATTTTTTTCTCAGGAACTATGCAAGGGAAGTGACTAGTTAACCCTCGCCATCATTGTAAGAGACTGGCGAAGGTTTCATTTGGTCTCTTCTTAACACTAAATAGATCTAAGTGGTTATGTCATTCTCCACATTAAATGAGAAGTGACGCATGAATTTCTATGCCAGCATAGGCCATGTGATTATTGACCCTTTTTTTAAATGAAAGAACCATTCAAACATTATTCTTCCTAAACTATGAGGGAATAAATGTATGAGGTAATTGTCACTATAGGCTACTTCTTGGAAAGCCATGTAAAATTATTTGATGTGATCACAAGTATCACATTTACCTTTATATTTATCAAACTTTGTACGATCAAATTTTTTTGGAAATTGTGTTCGCAACATGTCTCTTTCGAAAGGATAAGGGCATAGTTCCTCATACTGATACTTTTTGTTATGGCCTATGTTCCTTTCTTGGAGGGTCATAAGCATGTTCTTCATTGATTATATCTCTTTCATAAAGAATTGCTATTTTGTAGGAGAAGATGGTATGAGCACTCAACCTTTCTTGAAGTATTCATATTCTTGAGGTTCATTATAAAGGTAGCTAACCTTAGTCCTAGGTTTCTCTTGACATGTACCTATGTTTGGGTTCTTCCTTACATAAGAAGCTAAGTTCACTAGTTGTTGGCTAAGGGTTTGTATTTGATTTTGTATATTTACTTCCTCATTTTTAGGGTCCTATTCATCGTTAGTTTGAGGAGGAGGTAACTCCTCATGTTCATGTTCTACCCTAACCCTATGACGCATCTTAAGGGGTGCCGGTCGAGAACCACATTTTTGTCTTGATGTTTCACCTTCAATGTTGGTACCAGAAGTAGAAGAGTTTCTCCCCTCAATATTATCATTTATATTACTAAGGGGTCTTTGTGTTTCTTCTTCTTTCCTATTATTATCTTTATTAGGTTCTTCTCATTCTTGCAGCACTATGGCATCTATCTCTAAAACTTGTATAAGCACTTGATCTCCATTTCACAATAGAAATTCATCAAATTGAGTGACATCAAAGTTATTAATATCTTGAAATGAATAACTCTCATCTCCGCTATGATCAACCAACCCATCCATTTATTTTACTTTGGAGAAGAGAGGACCTAAATTATGACCCATAAAAGGGCTTAAATGTCATTTCTTGGATTCCATTGTTGTGATATGGACCATTTTTGAGTTTTTTGTACACAAGGTTTCATCTAGTGAAATCAAGGGTATACAAAACTTAAGTGTAACATGTAACTAATTGTGTTACGGTATCAAATTATGTCAATGATGGGCTAATGACTAAGGAATAACTCAAATTTATGATTTTGATAACACGTAAGGAAAAATCATGAAATTTTATAGTAAATTAATCGATCGACAAGAAACTACACCCTATGTTAATGCTTTTCAAATATAGTTTTCCGTTATATGATCAACACAATCTCAATACTTAATTCAAGTTCGAAATGAACAAGGTGTAAGTGTTTCACACGGAATGTTTCGGCTCTGCAGAATAGACTTGCTTCTATCCTATCATTCCTTTGAGAAACAGATAAGGGTTAGGGCTAGGAGGAATACCTGTTGAATGTTGAGATGGTGTGCGCGTACCGTAGAGAAAGATCAGATCAACTGCGAAGAACTCCTTTTTGTCTTGGAAGGACTACCTGCAAGTAAGAATACAAGACCACCAGATTTTAATTAGACAATAAATGAGGGATCTGCCTTAGGCCCAAGAAATATAAAACTTCCTTTCGAAGGTGGTCAGTTCCCCTTTTAATACGATTTAACACAAATGATAATAAAGAAAGCTATTACAAAATCTCGATTTAGGTATCTCGTTACAAAGCAATAGGAGCTAAACTATCAATAATAAAGTGTCACGTTGTTAGTTCGGTTACTAGTCGTTGATACATCCAGGTTGAGTTAGAGGGATAAACTAGACTGGATCTGAGGTTGTTAGGTGGCAAATAGGTGGGAATAAGGTTTTGGGGTATAAGTCACAGTGACCGACACCGGTCACTGGATAACCGACCACTGTTAGAAAACCGCTGCCGGTAGGGGATAAACGATACCGGTAGGGTCAGCAATCTAAGTGCTTCTGGATAGAGGTTGGTTGCAAGGTGATTGTGGGGTTATCAATATTGGTGGATGGCTGAGGGGAATGATGGGAGGATAGGGAAGACTCAGAGTGTGGTAAAATGGCCTTCTGGGCAATATCAGGATGTATGGGTGAAGGTTAAGTGCAGTATGTTACTGGTAGTGGATCCAGGAATAAACTTATGATTACTATTAATCAACAAGTTCAAGAAAATGGTGCTTAGAAACATATAAAACACTACTTACTCGTAACTGATGCAGGTACAGGTTTAAGGACTGTGATGATGAGAACAGGACCCAAGTTGGATGATCTGACAATCCAAGATGAGTTATCTCCTCTTCTGATGCTCGGATGAGTGTTACTGAGCTCTGGTTATTCAGTTGCGGTCTTGGGCTTGATGTCCTTCTCTACAAACTCTTCCTGTTTCTTCACTTGTCTCTGCTCGGCCAAGTAAATCCAAATCCTTTCGATGATTTCTCTTTCTCTCGATCAAAATCAAAATCCGATCCTTTGTTTTTGGTTGGAAGTGGTCATTTACAGGGAACCAATGGCGGTTACGCAACTGACGGTGGTTGAATAGGAACCGGTATCGATCAGGTCAAAGCGGGCTATTTTTGGTAAAATAGCCAGCTTTCCCTCCTTTTCTTCCGAGGGATTGGTAGCGGGCTTGGTCAAGTCATTATGGAGTTGGTTTTAGGTGCGGATGAGGAGTAATTAGTCATAGGTGTGGAATTGGACCAAGTTATAGGTCTTAATTAGGTTAGTTTAGGGTTAAGACTAGGTCATGATGAGGTGGCGACATGAGGTGGCAGGTATGGCGATGTGGATTTATTAATTATAAGGTAATTAATAAATAATTGTGTAAGGTTTAGGTGATGAGGTTAGGTTGCAAAATGAGATGTGGGGCACAGGGGGTCGTAAGACACAAATTTGGTGTCTACATTAGCCCCTTGTTGTCGTGTGGCTTGTCTTGTTAAAGCTGCGCGGACAATAATAAGAAGTGGTTACTCCTGTTAAGGGTATAGGTAATCCCCCTCAAATCTATCACAGAATGAGGTAGCGTGAAATCAGGGATAGGGTTGATAAAGAGTAAATGTTGTTTAGATAATGGTAAGATGATGAGGTAGGACCAAGGAAGCAGATGCACGTTGACATGCAGTAGTGCGACCAAGGTACATGATTTGAAGAGCAAACAAGCAATTCATAGGCAAAGGTCAATAGTTTATCCAAACAAGGGTGATATAATCCTAGTATCCAAGGCATAGGAAGTAGCTCCAGGGGATATAACGGGTAAGGTACAGGAACATTTAGGCATGTTCGGCAGTACCAAATGGTTGGTTTGGTTGAGATAAACGTCATGGTCTTGGTCTAGGAAAAGTTGGTCGAATTATCAAGTCAAGGACCCTAATCATGCTAAAATACGAACAGGTGAGCTCGATTGAACAAAAAGCTACATGATGGATGGATAAAATAAAACATTGATTATGGATATCGGATTTAATTGGTGCGGCCTTAGGTCGGGCCAAATGGTTGGGTGCGGCCGTGGGTCGGGCCAAATGGTAGGTTACGGCCTTGGGTCGGGCCAAATGGGTTAGTTGCGGCCTTGGGTCGGGCCAAATTGGTTGGTTGCAGCCTTGGGTCGGGCCAAATGGTAGGTTACGGCCATGGGTCGGGCCAAATGGGTTGGTTGCGGCCTTGGGTCGGGCCAAATTGGTTAGTTGCGGCCTTGGGTTGGGCCAAATGGTAGGTTACGGCCGTGGGTCGGGCCAAATGGGTTGGTTGCGGCCTTGGTTCAGGCCAAATGGGTTGGTTGCGGCCTTGGGTCGGGCTAAATGGTAGGTTATGGCCTTGGGTCGGGCCAAATAGGTTGGTTGCGGCCGTAGGTCAGGCCAAATGGTAGGTGACGGCCTTGGGTTGGGCCAATGAAGTTAACAAAGGGTTGTCAATGAAGGTGGATATAGGCGATGTTGGTAGAAAGGGCTATTAGTAAATAAGGGTCAAAATTGGGGTAGAGGTGAGATAAAACTGATATCGATTGTGTATGACCAATATCGGTTAGATGACCGATACCGGTTCCTTAGGGCACAAAAAAAAACTGATATCGGTTATGGGTCAAAAACCTATAAAAAGAAAAATACGGCCGGTCATTATCACATTGTCAATTTGAAAACTAATTAGAGTTGTCTGAGGTGGATTGTTGAGATTGGAGCATTTGTTGGTTGAGGTGGTGCTATTTGAGTGGAGGAGTGAGTGATTAGTGGGCCCGAGTGAGTAGGAGGCAGCAATTGATTGGTGGAGGACCCAACAGAGGAGAGGTGGAGCTATGGCACAGCCAGGAGGAGCAGGAGGGGCTGGACCAGCTAGACCACCACCACCCATCACACCACAACGACGTGTTGTCATACCGGTAGGTTCAAAACCCATCATTGTATGGATTTGATTGCATTATGCTATATTTGGGTTTTGGGTAGGAATGCTATATTTTTAGAAAATACTTAATAAATGAAAGTTATTTACAAAAAGGAGAGGGTAGATAGGTTAAATAGGCCAAGGTGGCTAGGTTGGTAGGTTTTTAGGGTGTTTGGGTGGGTATAGAGGGAGAAAATAGGAAAAAAAGGGAATGGGGTAGCCGCGTCGGGTTCGGCTCGGGAATTTTCCAGTGACCGATGCCGGTCACTAAACGACCGGCATCGGTCGCGAAATTCTTGGGTAGGTCGGGTTTGTTGGTGACCGGTGTCGGTCGAGAGTGGACCGGCGTCGGTCATGAATTTTTTGGTGGACGGAGTGTTGTGAGTGACCAGTGTCGGACGTATAGCGACCGGCGTCGGTGAAGAGGACCGGTGTCGGTCATAGGTGACCGGTACCGGTCCTTAGTTATTTTTATTTTTGTTGGTTTGGGTTTTGTTGTTGGTTTGAATTTTTGGTTGTTGTTTAAGTGTCTTGGTATTATTTGGGTTGTTTGTTTGCGTGTTGTGGTATTGTGTGGTGTGTGTTGGTATGGATTGGGTTGTGGTGGGGGTGTTTTGGTATTATTTGGGTTGTGTTGAGATGGTTTGGGTTGTGATGAGGTGTGTAGAATATAGTTTGAGTACAGGGGTATGGTTTAGAGTTGTTGTTTGGGTGTGAAGAGGGAGGGGGATATCGTAGAGGTTTTTAGGGTAAGATGGGTATAGAGGGGATAAGTAGATGTTGTGATAGAGAGTAGGGCTAATGTAGTGAGTTGGTTTTGCAGGCACGTCAGCAGCTAACGATGCGGGACAGGATGCCCCCACTGTTGAGACAGATGTGGCTACATGTGTCTGTAGCGCAGTGGGGTTTCATGCGTGAGGTAGGACTCGGTAGAGTCCAGCGGTATAGAGCGATCGATAGGGATCACAGTTTGATGGTCGCCCTCATCGAGAGATGGGATCCGGCGACCAATGTGTTCCATCTCCCGACTGGAGAGATGACCATTACATTGGAGGATGTGTATCGCATCCTTCAATTACCGATTGATGGAGAGGCAGTCTTTCAGGTGGACACAGAGACAACCATGGACATCATCCTACACGTATTCGGGGATGTAGCCACGCTACTGACGTATCACAGCGCGAGCATTGCGTATGGGGATATGTACTGGGCCCACTGACCATGAGACACAGCTTGCCATGCTGATGATGATCGGGATCACCTACTTCGCCCTCCTGGACTCAGAGGGAGGCTGCTTCCCATAGGTGCTAATGGGGGTTTTACATGAGATGGTTGAGGAGCATACATGTTATGCTTGGGCACCAGTATTCCTGGTGCAGTTATACCAAGAGTTATGGGGCTATCGCCGGATGAGGCGATTCAAGATTTGCTCTACGTTTTTGCTACACTGTTGGGCATATGAGCATATCATATGCATTAGACCAGTAGGGCTACCCCAGCAGCCAGGGCCCACAGGTGATCTACAGATATGGCTTCCAGAGGTGGTTGGGGGTCGTGGGCTAGCCACAAGTAGTTCTCGCCGGATGAGATGTGGCACTTATTACCGGCATGTATTAGAGGGTTTGACAGCTTTAGATATTATATGGAGACCTTACAGAGGTCATTAGCCCCCACGGAGGAGCCCGATCACAGTTACGGTGGATCCAGCATACATTCTGGATAGCGGGACAGAGGCCGGGAGAGTACGAGTGGATACCCCTGGAGAGGGTACAACAGGTAGACTTGGGCTACGACAGGATGAGCCACCTCCCTTCCCTCAGTACCGGAGGGATGATGTGGAGGCACCATTGCCTGCACCACATCCCGTGGACCCAGATTGGGTTAGCAGAGAGGTAGGCAGACGATACAGTGGACGATGCCGGTTGCACAGGAGCATTTTTTGGTATGGTGGGCAGGGGAGAGAGCTACGACGAGGGCACAGCCCACACAGCCAGACTTGGCGGCTGTTAGAGTAGAGAGGGATCAGCTTAGAGGGCCAGGTACAGTTATTACAGGGGCAGCTTGCTACTGCACAGGCACAGATAGGTGTATTACAGGGGCAGCTAGCCCAGGCTCAGGTACAGGTAGCAAGCACAGGGACCACTAGCGGTACAGGTACTAGGCACCAGTAGCAGCACCACCAGCGGCACCAGTACAGGCACAGGTACCAGGCACCACGACCGGCGCAGCCACAGGCACCACCAACAGCACCAGCACAGGCTCAGGGGGCACTATTATTAGGAGTCGGGGGACCAGCCCTAGTAGCTGTGGTGGCACGGGCCCGGTATATGGAGGCGAGAGTGGAGGCCCGGTACTATTAGAATGTTCTTGATGGTACCGGGGGCTGACTATCAGCCATATGCGGCACATACAGTAGAGACCTCTCGGAGCCAGAGATCTCAGGGAGGTGCAGCCACAGCTGGTGGGTCTGTGACAGGCAGGAGGCGAGAGGTAGCACAGAGACTAGCAGGCATACAGGCAGAGGGCGGTGGAGAGAGCTAAGGGGTCCCTGCATATTTTTGTATTAGTTCATTAGATATGGGCACCGGTCTGCGAACCGGCTATGGTTATAGAGGCCTGCGTGCCTAGATATTATGTATTCATTCATTCATTTATTGTATATACCGGCCTGCGAGCCGAGTACAGGTTGTACAGTTGATACTGGCCTGCGAGCTGAGTATTTATTTTTGGATATGAGAGACCGGCCTGTGAGCCGAGTCATGATTATGACAGTTATTGCGGCCTGCGTGCCAGCTTTGTTGTATTATGAGATCACAGAGGCCCCGATGCAGGGCACATTGTATATTTGAAACTTTGTATATATATATATATGATGATTTTACCCATATGTTGTGCGTAAAAATGTGTTAAGTGTTTTGAAAATGGTTTGTGATATTTAATGTATGATGAGTTTGATTTACATGGTGTTGTATATTAATGATGTTGATGTCTTTTGTAGATGGGATGTATGTATGTATATATAAATGATGAGTTTAGTTGACATGTTGTATTATGAAATGTTGTATGTTTTGTCGCTGGTTTTGTGAAATTGAATGTATGTAGCTATTAAGTTGGATCCAAATGGTGTATAGATTGATAGCTTTTGATATCGTTAGTTGATGGCTTGGGTGTTTTTGTAATGTAGATAGATGATGTTGATGAAATTGTAATGAGATGTGGATTTAATGAAAAATATGGATAATGGTGTTGTTCATGCAGGAAAAAGGGATGGGTGCCACAAAAATTTGCAAAAATGAAAAAAAAGGCTTAGGTTTAAGCAACAGGGGGGAATGACCGATATCGGTTATGTAACATATGTCGGTAGCTATATGACCGATATCGGTTATGTAACCGATATCGGTTATGCAAGAATTATTTTCCTAAAAATAGAACTGCTGGGTTGGTAACTTAAGTTCTTATTTTTAGCATTCTTATTTTTAGAGTCATGAAACATGTTAAATATGCAAATGCGATGTTGTTTGACAACTGCTACAGGTAATTGCATGAAATAATTTGAGTGATAAGGAGGAAAGAGACAGGTGAAGTGAGCGTGGGCTGAGATTCAGAAGGTAGAAAGACAAGTTATATTTGAACAGGGTGGTGAACATGGATGAACGAGGAGAAGCATCCAGTAGGCAGGGACGAGGGGGAAGACATGTTCCGCCCCAAGCTGTTGCATCCGGAGAGGTAAATTGTTTGGTTGTAATTTGATTCTTGCATGTGTTTGTAAATAGGATGAAAGAAGTGTAAGTGGGTAAAGATTATAAAAAACGTGATAGGCAAGGGTTGGGGATGGTATGAGTGCTACGGGGTAGGTAAACAGGGTGGGCATGTATGTTTTTAGGTATTAATAGGAGTAAACGGGCAAAATAATTATCGTAGGTGTATGCTTTAAGCAGGGTAGGTATATTTTGAAAGTGACCGGTATCATTTGGAAGTAACCGATATCGGTTAGCAAACCGGTATCGGTTATGCATAACCGCTATCGGTCACTGTAAGGGTTTCCAGATTTTGAGAAAAAACCCATAGAGATTTGTTCTTTTGAATAATCATGTGTCGTTTTGATGTATGCAGGCAGAAGCAAGGTTAAGGATGAATGATACTGTGCCAGCGTTGTTGTCACAAATCCGAGTGGATGTAACACCAGCTAAATGGGCATTGATAAATTGGTTGGGGTTAAGTGGAATCCGCTATTATTCAAGAATTGCGTGTAACCATGCTATGTTGCAGGCGTTGATTGAGAGATGGAATCCAGAAAAGAATACCTTCTATCTACCAACAGGGGAGATGACAGTGACTTTGGAATATGTGTTCCGTATTTTGAGACTCCCAATGATAGGAAAAATAGTGTATCAAGCATTGCCCAGTGTGGGGCGAGCCGCGATAACAGCAGTATTTGGGTCAGCTGCACGAGATTTGACACAACGAGGTTTATCATTTACGTATGGTTTAATGTATGCAACTCACCCTGAGGGAACAAGGTTGGCCGTGCTATTAATGATAGCAGTGGGGTATTATGCATTACCGAGGGCAGAAGGTGGAAGATTTCCCAAAGCATTGATGAGTGTTATTTGGGAAATGATAGAAATGAGCGTGACATACGCATGGGCACCCGTATATCTGGCAGAGTTATATAGGGGTTTATGGGCATGCAAGTGAAAACACAGGATGACACTGGATTGTTCGTACTTATTACATTGTTAGGCCTATGAGCATATTGTTTGTGTGCGTCCAATAGGCCGACCCATTGAGTCGGGAGAGGCAGGAGTGCAAAGGTTAGGATTTAGACGATGGGTCCAGACAGAACAAGAAGCGAGATCCCAGGCCATGATAGATGACATCGAGTATTATAGACAGGTATGGGAGATGGTGACGATTGTGGATATTTGTTGGAGGCCGTATGGGAACTATATGGTGATAGAGCACATAGCTGAGGAGTTGAGGGGTGTAGAGCGATTGAGGTGGATCGCAGGGCATAGGCCGGGTGAGTACGAGAGGATTCCTATAGATCGCGTGCGATGAAAATTTGGGTTTGTTCAGGATATTCCTATGACATATAGACCATACATGAGGATCGACACCGAGGTAGCATTCTCACCTCCCCGGCCTACACCTCCAGAAGGGCCAGAAGAGATAGTAGCCGATCGTAGGGTTATGGATGTGGGAACGATAGAAGCCTATAGAGTATGGTGGGTAGCAGAGCTGCGAGGTGCACGTGAGCGCCCTGACATAGCTGTGATTACAGCGGAGAGAGATCGTCTGCAGGATTTGGCTCGCCAGCTTCAAACACAGGTGAATGAGACAATGGGATTGTTAGAGGCTTCACAGTTACGAGTGGAGAGACTGGAGGCAAGATTTCTCCATGCGAGAGGACGTATTCGTATGTTACAGGAGATGTTGGCGGATCAATGGGAGGAACCAATGGCAGTGGCACCTTTGAGGATGGAGAGGCCCATGGAGGGGCATCGACGATCATGATCACCACCATATTCGGGAGGAGGTGTAAGGGTCTGAGTGAACTTCATAGGAATATAAGAATAAATAAGGATGCCGACCTGTGAGTCGATGATAGAGAAGATGTATTTGTTTAACATCTAAAATAAAACTAAATATGTATACTCTTTTGAGTGATGATAATAATAAGAATGGTTTTGTTTTAAAATGTTGTTTTTGTTTGTTTTGAAAAAGGATAAAGAGGAATGTTGGCGAATAGAAATACACGAAAAATATTTATATTGACAACACATGATAAGATATGGTAAGGGATGGTCGAGCTAACCTTGGGAGACCCCATGTCTCCTAAGTGTTGCCTACATAGCCCATTGCACAAAGCAAGGAAGGGCCTCAGACCGATGTAGTTCTCCCTTAGGATCAAGGAGAGGTGAATTCAAGAAATTTGGTTGTGGTTAGGCAATTTTGTTGGTTGGTAAAAATTTGATGTTGGTACGGTAATGTTGTTGGTGTTGGTAGGGTAAAGCAAAAGTTAGCATTCCCAAGGAGTAGGGAATCGTGTCCTGATTAAGGTCAACACACAATCCTAGAGCCGAGTAAAAGAGGCAAGAGTGTCCCATAATTGAGAAGAGCTAAACAAACCACATATTAATGTAGGATGAGCTTGAATCCCTAGGTACCTTGCATAGGCAAGAAGTCGATAGGTGAAAAGAGTGGTATAATCACAATATATCAGATATACGTCACGTCCCTTGAGTTTTGTTGTTTTAAAAAATGGTGAGGTGAGGTGGTTGATGTGGGCGAGGGTGCAGAGAACTTATTATAAGATGATTATTCTGACAAAAGAGAATCAAACCTAAATAGACAAGTCCCATGACTCAAAAGTGTTTTGAAATACTGATTTTATTATTTTTATTTTATTTGCTCGATATAGACTGATCAATGCGGATGTCTAAATGGATATGTATTTTGTTGTTCTTTAGGAATCTCACACGAAGCTGATCATGTGAGAAGCTTCTGATAAAGCTGATGTGTATAGCTGTCCTTCAAGGGAGTAGTCTATTTATAGTCGCAGATGCGGTGTTTATGTATAATGCTGTCCTTCGGGCTCAGTCTATATATAATAATTACACTAGTTTGGCATATAGTTTTCCTTCAAGGGAGTAGTCCATATATAACTAGTAGCAATAGTTTTGGCATATAGCTGTCCTTCAAGGGAGCATTCGATTGTTAATTTAGAGGGTCGAGATGTCCGTGTGGGTAAAGCATCTAGTGTTTTTTTGTAGGAAGTTTGACTCAATCAAGAAAATCCCATAAGTGGGTTAAATTAAGAGTGTGTCATTTGATACTTTGAATTCATGGGCTAGACTAAAAAGGGGAAGCATCTTTTAAGGGAGGTGATACTCCCCATTGAGCTTGATTTGTTTATGAGATGTAATAAAGCAAGTGTAATGCGTGGTAAATGAGCCTCAAGGGGGACGAGCGGAAGTAGATAATAGATGATATAACACAATTTCAACAGTAGAAAAGGGTCGAAGATGTACGCATTAAGGGGTCAGCTAGGTTTACCATTAAAGCGAAGCTAAACAATAAGAATGCATGACCTAGTTGAGTGATAATGTAAGGCCCAATCCAATTAGGAGTAAATTTTTCACGTTTGCTCTTTTCTATTTTGGTTACATGTTGATTCTCTTTGAGGACAAGATCACCAACCTTAAAAGTACGCTCATGAATTCATTTATCATAAGCACGCTTGATGCGTTTTTGGTAGATTTGAAGGTTATCAAGAGCCGTAAGTGATTCTTCGTCAAGAAGCTCTAATTGGGCTAACCGCTCTTGGCGGAATCCATCATGGTGAGAATATCCTGAAGAGTATTTTGGAGGGAGGGTATTTTGTACTTCGAGAGGCAAGACAAAGCCTCGGTAACACATTAATACCAAGAAAATGGGTGAAATTAGTGGAGGTACGATGCTGACAATAAGCCCAAAGGGCAAAGGGAATGTGTCGTAGTCCAATTTCTTTTCCGGACTCATGACAACTTTCACCTAGGGATTTTGTTAGGGTTTTATTAGAAGATTCCAGCTTAACCTTGGCCTGCAGATAGTAAGGTGATTAGAAACTAATTTTGATACCAAATTTGTCACAAAGGTCTTGTAACAACTGATTTTTAAGCTTTACCAGATCTTGTTATGAGGCTATGAGTATTACCAAAACGACAGATATTGTGATGGTTTAATGATTCAATTTTTTTCTTTTTTGATTGCAATGATTTGAATCCTCCACCCATTTTTGTGTAATTTCGGTTGCTGTATTATCCAACGGTGACGTTTGTGAAGAGTCGGGTGAATCTCACCAATAAGTCTAAAACCCCATTGTGAGAAAGGGCCAAAGATCTCGTGCGACCGTAGTGATGGCTAGGATTATGGTTAATTGTTGGCATGTTGTTAACAAATAACACAATGCTTAACAATTCGGAGCATAGCGTTATTAAGAGTAGGCAATAAAACCTAGGCGAAGGATTCGTTTAGCCACGGCAAGGCCACTAAAATGGCCGCCGACAAATACCCGTCGTGGACATTGTTGGATTGGTATAGGTGAGCCCTCCGCACCGTTAGAACAAATCGAAGGAGGGTGCCATCAAAGCCACGTTTATAGAGAAAAAGTCCCCCCATTACGAAATAACGAGAAACACTTTTAAGAAAGCACATTTTCCCTTCTGTAAGGTCAAAAGTGGGAGAACAGAGGATGTAAGGTAGTCGTGAAATGGTGTACCACTTATCCTACGAATTATCAGACACATATTTTCATACAATCAACAGGGCTGATAGGATGGGGGGGCAAAAATTCTTGGACCAAGACTAATATGTCAAAGTCAGTTGGTGATCAGGAATTTCGAGGCTAAGCAAGCCCTAGTAACCGCAAATTTTGTTATTTTAGTGGGGAATGGCTGGATAGAATAACGAGTAAATGAGGTCAAAGTGACTCCCTATGTTTGTACTTTTAACAGTCCTCACTCTTACATTGGTAGATGCCCCTACTTGATTGACTACCAATTGAGGAGTCGCCAAAAATATTAATGGATTTGACATCTAAGTGTAACGCAACCAAACCGGAGACCAAAAACAAGGGCCATCGTATTCTGTTGTATTATTAGTGCAGGGGAAATCGAGCCGTATGAAAGAAGGCATAGGTCAGGCGTCAAGAGGAATGAAGAACAACGCCGGGCTCTTCGCCGCACTGAATTTAGATCCAGTCGAACGAAGAGGGGTCATTTGATATGATCTTTCCCTGAGTTAAAAAGTGGCGATGAGTTCATCGGGGAATTAAAAATTGGTGAATTGTTCCAGGAAAGGGGCCTCCGCAAGTTGGTCCGCAAATATTTTTCCCTTTGATTGACTTCTGTGTACAAACTCAAGGTTCGAGGTCAGTGAAAGGAAGCCAAATAAGCCATCTGGGTGATGCGTCTGGGTTTAGATGTGGTTTGCAATACCATATAGGAATGGGGTCCCGTGTTTGGTGAATGATAAAAGTTTGGTGATTTTAGGAGGTAATGTCGGACGTTTGGTGCTACGAATGATAGGGCTAGCACAACTTTTCTACATGTGTATACCTAGTCTCGTAAATCTACGAGAAGTATGACTTATATAATAAATGGCTGTTCTCGGACGTGCGATCCTGATGTGTGATGCATGGCTCCTATAAGCATGGTCATGGCAAAAGGTAAAGTAGAAAGGATGATCAATCCTGAGGTGGAATAGCACGGGTGCTTGCACGAGATAGGATTTGAGAGCTTCAAAGGCTTGGTGACACTCTTAACTCCATTGAAAGGCAAATGTCCCTTTTTAAGAAGGTGATGGAAAGGTTGACATTGATCGAGAGTTGGGAGATGAAACTCCAGATGGTGAAGTTACCCTGCAAACTACGCAATTGTTTTGAGGACTTTTGGTGGGGGGCATTTCTAGGATAGCTTTGACTTTAGATGGATCGACCTCATGCCACGCAAAAAGATGATAAAGCAAGAATTTTTTCCCAAAGAAAACACCAAAGGACAACATTTTCTTTGGTTGAAAGCTAGACAAAATATTGCAAACAGGCGATCGAAAATAATGGTTAAAAATCCGAGATGTTCACTGCGATGTTTTATATTTTCCAAGAAGATCATCGACATAATCTTCAAGGATAGTGTGCATAATGTCATGAAAAATGTAAGTCATAGCCGCGCTGATAGGTAAGCACCAGCTTCTTAAGGCCAAATGGCAATGACACGATAACCGAGGTTCCCCAAGGAGTTATGAAGGCAGTTTTAATGTTGCAATCGGCGGGACTACCAAAATTTGATTCTATCCCGAAAAGCCATCCATGAGAGAAAGCAAATTTCAATGGCCCCCAGTGAGATCAAAAAGTTGATCAATACTTGGGAGGGGGAAGTCATCCTTGGGGCAAGCGAGGTTAATGGTCTCAAAAATCCGTGCATATCCGAAGTCCCCGTTGCTTTAGTGACAGGTACGATGTTAGAAATCCATTGAGGATAGTCAATAGCAAGATGAAGGAAACAAAGAAGCTCATGTGAAGCTATCTTTGACCAAGAGGCAATGCGTGATGCATTTTTCTCAGTTTTTGTTTGACTTGGTTTGGAATTGGGGTTTAGGGTGATGTTATGGACAGAAATGGTAAGGATAAATCCTGGCATGTTAGCGTATGGACCAAGCGAAAGTTTGGTTGCGGGTACGGAGAAAGGTAGTAAATGGCGGCTTGTTTTCTGATGTGTTTAAGGGTTGTCTGATTTTCACAACGTGAGGATCCCTCCTTGGGTGGTGGAGTTGATTCTATTAGTCGACTCAATTCAACATGGTTTGTGTTTCAGACGGTAAAGGCACGTTGAATATAGGAGTCAATCCGCACCAAGGTAAGTGCAGGATGGAATTCGTCATTCCTGGCACTCAACAAATTAATCGACAGGCGAATCCTTTCGGATCATGTCTGGATAGACAGAAGGGGAAGAGAGATGGGTCTTATTACGCATTGGATAAGTGAGAGGACCTAATGAAGATAGCATTTATGAAAAAAAAAAGTTTAGGAGGGATAGATTCAGGGTCTATCGACTTTGTGGGTTTGATGATGGCAAAATGGGTGATGATGGTTTGGTAGGGGGTGGCGTCGTCATCCTCCAGGATACAACTGACACGAGGTTTCTCCGGTGTAGGTGTTTCAAGAAAAACCGAGACCACTGCGATCATTGTGTTTTGTGTGTAGTCATGGGAATGAATGTGTATTGTTCGGCCTGTCATAAAGACCAAAAACCAAAGCCTTTCCAAGCACAGCGAGTCAAGAAGGTGAGGGCGAAACGACGATTTGGTCAAAGTATTGAAAATGATTGGAAGGGAACCACAACCAAGAGGAGGTCAGGGTAATGGAGGATGGGCGTCACACCCCCATATCGTTAGGTTGGTGCGGCAATGGGGGTGGTCCGTAAGATATTTCCTCCCCCACGCGACGGTCGTAGGGATGTGCAATGTAACTATTCGTACTCCTGCAAGTATGGAACGAGCTAATGTTTTTTTCGCTTGGGTTTTGTGAATTGAATGTATGTAGCTATTAGTTGGATCCAAATGGTTTATAGATTGATAGCTTTGATATCGTTAGTTTGATGGCGTGGGTGTTTTTGTAATGTAGATAGTGATTGTTGATGAAATTGATGAGATGTGGTATTTTAAGAAAATAGGATAATGGTGTTGTTTCTGCACGAAAAGGGGGTGCCCACAAAAATTTTGCAAAAATGAAAAAAAAGGCTTAGGTTTTAGCAACAGGGGATGACCGATAATCCTGTTATGAACTATATGTCGGTAAAGCTATATGAACCGATATCGGTTAGGTAACCGATATCGGTTATGCAAGAATTATTTTCCTAAAAATAGAACTGCTGGTTGGGTTGGTAACGTTAAGTTCTTATTTTTTAGGTTCATTCTTATTTTTTAGAGTCTGAAACATGTTAAATATGCAAATGCGAGTTGTTTGACAACTGCTCAGGTATTGTCATGACATCTTGGTGATAAGAGGAAAGAGACAGGTGGAAGTGAGCGTGGGCCTGAGATTCGAAAGGTAGAAGACAAGTTATATTTGAAAACAGTGTGGTGAACATGGGATGAGAGGAGACACCATTAGGCCCCCCCAAGGCAGGACATAGGGGGAAGACATGTTCCGCCCCAAGCTGTTGCATTCCGGAAGTGAGTAAGTGTTTTGGTTGTAATTTGATTCTTCGTCATGTGTTTGTAATAGATGAAAGAAGTGTAGTGGGTAAAGATTTAATAAAAAACGTGATAGGCACGGTTGGGGATGGTATGAGTGCTAACGGGTTAAGGTAAACAGGGTGGGCATTAGTTTTTAGGTATTAATAGGATTAAACACGGGCAAAATATTATCGTAGGTGTAGCTTTAAAAGCAGTAGTAGTGAAATAGGGTAGGTATATTTTGAAAGTGACCGGTATCATTTGGAAGTAACCGATATCGTAGCAAACCGGTATCCGGTTATGCATAACCGCTATCCGTCCACTGTAAGGGTGCCAGAATTTTGGAGAAAAAACCCTAGAGATTTGTTCTTTTGAAATATCCATGTGTCGTTTTGAATGTATGCAGGCAGAAGCAAGGTTAATGATGACTGATACTGTGCCAGCGTTTGTTGGTCACAAACCGCGTGTATGTACACATCTAAATGGGCCAAAAATTGAATAAATTGGTTGGGGTTCAGTGGTGAATCCGCTATTATTTCAAGAATTGCGTGTAACCATGCTATGTTGCAGGCGTTGATTGATAGATGGCATCCGAAAAGAATTACCTTCTATCTACCAACTGGAGATGACATGACTTTGGAATTGTGTTCCGTATTTTGAGACCTCACCAATGATAGGAAAATAGTGTATCAGCTTGCCAGTGTGGGGCGAGCCGCGATAACAGCAGTATTGGGTCAGCTGCACGAGAATTGACACAACGAGTTTATCATTTTACGTATGTGTTAATGTATGCAACTCACCCTGAGGGACAATGTTGGCCGTGCTATTAAATGATAGCAGTGGGGGTATTATCATTACCGAGGGCAGAAGGTGGAAAGTTTCCCAAAGCATTGATGATTGGTTATTTGGGAAATGAATAGAATGATCGTCGACATACGCATGGCACCCGTATATCTGGCAAGAGTTTATATAGGGGTTTATGGGCAATGCAAGTGAAAACACAGGTGACACTGGATTGTTCGTACTTATTACAATTTTAGGCTATGTCATATTGTTTGTGTGCGTCCAATAGGCCGACCCCTTGAGTCGGGAGAAGGCAGGAGTGCAAAGGTTGGGATTTAGACGATGGGTCCAGATAGAACAATAAGCGAGATCCCAGGCCATGATAGATGACATCGAGTATTATAGACACGTATGGGAGATGGTGACGATTGCGGATATTTTTTGGGGGCCGTACTGGAACTATATGGTGACAGAGCACATAGCCTGAGGAGGTTTGAGGGGTGTAGAGCAATTGAGGTGGATCACAGGGCACAGGCCGGGTGAGTAAGAGAGGAATCCTCTAGATCGCATGTGGCGACAATTTGGGTTCATTAAGGATATACCTATGACATATAGACCATACATGAGGATCGACGCCAAGGTAACATTCTCACCTCCCCGGCCTACACCTCCAGAAGGGCCAGAAGAGATAGCAGCCGATCGTAGGGTTATGGATGCGAGAACGACAGAGGCCTATAGAGTATGGTGGGTAGCAGAGCTGCGAGGTGCACGTGAGTGCCCCGACATAGCTGTGATTACAACGGAGAGAGATCATCTGCAGGATTTGGCTCGCCAACTTCAAACACAGGTGAATGAGACAATGGGATTTTTAGAGGCTTCACAGTTACGAGTGGAGAGACTGGAGGCAATATTCCTTCACGTGATAGGACGTATTCGTATGTTACAGGAGATGTTGGCGGATCAATGGGAGGAACCAATGGTAGTGGCACCTTTGAGGATGGAGAGGCCAGCATGGAGGGGCATCGACGATCACGATCACCGCCATGATTCAGGAGGAGGTGCAAGGGTCTAAGTGGATTTTATAGGAATATAAAAATAAACAAGGATGCCGACCTGCGAGTTGATGATAGAGAAGATGTATTTGTTTAACATCTAAAATAAAACTAAATATGTATGTTCTTTTGAGTGATGATAATAATAAGAATGGTTGTGTTTTAAAATTTTGTTTTTGTTTGTTTTGAAAAAGGATAAAGATGAACGTTGGCAAATAGAAATACACGAAAAATATTTATATTGACAACACATGATAAGGTATGGTAGGGGATGGTCGAGCTAACCTTGGGAGACTCCATGTCTCCTAAGTGCTACCCACATAGCCCATTACACAAAGCAAGGAAGGGCATCAGACCGATGTAGTTCTCCCTTAGGATCAGGGAGAGGTGAATTCAGGAAATTTGGTTGTGGTTAGGCAATTTTGTTGGTTGGTAAAAATTTGATGTTGGTAGGGTAATGTTGTTGGTGTTGGTAGGGTAAAGAAAAAGTTAGCATTCCCAAGTAGTAGGGAATCGTGTCCTGATTAAGGTCAACACACAATCCTAGAGCCAAGAAAAAGAGGAAAGAGTGTCCTGTAGTTGAGAGAGCTAAACAAACCACATATTAATGTAGGATGAGCTTGAATCCCTAGGTACCTTGCATAGGCGAGAAGTCGATAGGTGAAAAGAGTGGTATAATCACAATATATCAGATATACGTCACGTCCCTTGAGTTTTGTTGCTTTAACAAATGGTGAGGTGAGGTGGTTGATGTGGGCGAGGGTGCAGAGAACTTATTATAAGATGATTATTCCGACAAAAGAGAATCAAACCTAAATAGACAAGTCCATGACTCAAAAGTGTTTTGAAATACTGCTTTTATTTTTATTTTATTTTGCTGGATATAGACTAATCGATGCGGGAAGTCTACATGGGATATGTATTTTTTTGTTCTTAAGGTCTTCACGAAGCTAATCAATGCGAGAAGCTTCTGATAAAGGCTGACTATGTATAGCTATCCTTCAAGGGAGCAGTCTATTTATAGTAGCAGATGCGGTGTTTATGTATAGCTGTCCTTCGGGGGAGCAGTCTATATATAATAGTAGCAATAGTTTGGCATATAGTTTTCCTTCAAGGGAGTAGTCCATATATAATAGTAGCAATAGTTTGGCATATAGCTGTCCTTCAAGGGAGCAGTCTATTGTATAATTTAGAGGTCGAGATGTCCGTTGGGCATAAAGCATCTAGTTTTTGTAGGAAGTTTGACTCAAGAAAATCCCATAAGTGTTTTAATTAAGAGTGTGTCATTTTGATACTTTGAATTCATGGGCTAGACTAAAAAGGGGAAGGCATCTTTTAAGGGGAGGTGATACTCAAACCATGTGAGCTTGATTTGATTTTGAGATGTAAGAAACAAAGTGTATGCGGTGGTAAATGAGCTCAAGGGACGAGCGTAAGGTAGATAAGAAGTGATATAACACTAATTTCAACAGTAGAATGGTCGAAGATGCAAGGCATTAAGGGGTTCAGGCTCAGGTTTACCATTAAGTGAAGCTAAACAATAAGTGCCTGATCCATAAGTGTGAGTGATAATGTGAGGCCCAATCCAATTAGGAGCAAATTTTCCACGTTTGCTCTTTTCTAGTTTGGTTACATGTTGATTCTCTTTGAGGACAAGATCACCAACCTTAAAAGTACGCTCATGAAGTCGTTTATCATAAGCATGCTTGATGCGTTTTTGGTAGATTTGAAGGTGATCAAGAGCCGTAAGACGACGCTCGTCAAGAAGCTCTAATTGGGCTAACCACTCTTGGCGGAAATCATCATTGGTGAGAATATCCTGAAGAGATATTCTGAGGGAGGGTATTTGTACTTCGAGAGGCAAGACAACCTCGGTACCATATACCAAAGAAAATGGTGTGGCATTAGTGGAGGTACGGATGCTAGTACAATAAGCCCAAAGGGCAAAGGGAATGTGATCGTGCCAATTTCTTCCGGACTCATTGACAACTTTCATGAGGATTTTGGTTAGGGTTTTATTAGAAGATTCAGCTTAACCATTGGCCTGCAGATAGTAAGGTGATGAGAAACTAATTTTGATACCAAAGTTGTCACAAAGGTCTTGTAACAACTTATTTTTAAAAGATTTACCATTATCTGTTATTAGGCTATGAGGAATACCAAAACGACAGATAATGTGATGGTTAATGAATTCGAAATTTTTTTCTTTTTTGATTGAAATGAGTGGAATGGCCTCCACCCATTTTGTGTAATATTCGGTTGCTGTGATTATCCAACGGTGACGTTGTGAAGAGGTCGGGTGAATCTCACCAATAAGGTCTAAACCCCATTGTGAGAAAGGCCAAAGATCTCGTGCGACCTGTAGCGGATGGCTAGGAGTATGTTGAAGGTTGGCATGTTGTTAACACATAACACAACACTTAACATATTCGTAGCAGTCGTTATTAAGAGTAGGCCAATAATAACCTAGGTGAAGGATTCGTTTAGTCATGGCAAGGCCACTAAAATGGCCGCCACAAATACCGTTGTGGACTTGTTGGATGGTATAGGTGACCTCTGCACCGGTTAGACATCGAAGGAGGGTGCCATCAAAGCCACGTTTATAGAGGAGTCCCCCCATGACGACATAACGAGAAACACTTTTAAGAAAAGCACATTTTCCATTACTAGTAAGGTCAAGTGGGAGAACAGAGGATGTAAGGTAGTCGTGAAATTGGTGGTACCACGTATCCTACGAATTAGCAGACACATTATTTATCATACAATCAACCAGGGCTGAGTAGGATGGGGCAAAAAGTTGTTGGACCAAGAAAAATATGTCAGAGTCAGTTGGTGAGGTAGGAATTTGCGAGGCTAAGCAAGCCATAGTATCCGCAAATTTGTTAGTGGAGTGGGGAATGGTCTGGATAGAATAACGAGTAAATGAGGTCAAAAGTGAATCCACGTAATGTTTGTACTTTTACAGTTCCTCACTCTTACATTGGTAGATGCCCATAACTTGATTGACTACCAATTGAGAGTCGCCAAAAATATTAATGGATTTGACATCTAAGTGTAACGCAACCTGGAGACCCAAAACAAGGGCCTCGTATTCTGTTGTATTATTAGTGCAGGGGAAATCGAGCCGGAATGAAAGAGGCATAGGTTCAGCGTCAAGAGGAATGAGAACAACGCCGGCTCCTTCGCCGCACTGGAATTTAGATCCATCGAAGAAGAGGGTCATTTGATATGACTCTTCCCTGAGTTAAAAAGTGGCGATGAGTTCATCGGGGAAATTAAAATTGGTGAATTGTTCCCCAGGTAAAGGGGCCTCCGCAAGTTGGTCCGCAATAGTTTGTCCTTTGATTGACTTCTGTTGTACAAACTCAAGGTCGAGGTCAGCGAGGAGCATAAGCCATCAGGTGATGCGTTGGTTTAGATGTGGTTTGGCATACATATAGTGAATGGGGTCCGTGTTGGTGATGATAAAAGTTTTGTGATTTAGGAGGTAATGTCGGAGTTTGGTGGCTACGAATGATAGGGCTAGGCACAATTTTTCTACATGTGTATACCTAGTCTCGTAATCCACGAGAGTACGACTTATATAATAAACGGCTTGTTCTCGACGTGCCGAGTCCTGATGTGTGAGCATGGCTCCTATAGCATGGTCAGTGGCAGAAAGGTAAAGGTAGAAAGGACGATCATCCTGAGGTGGAATAAGCACGGGTGGCTGCAAGAGATAGGATTTGAGAGCTTCAAAGGCTTGGTGACACTCTTAACTCCATTGAAAGGCAATGTCCTTTTTAAGAAGGTGATGGAAAGGTTGACATTGATCCGAGAGTTGGGAGATGAAACTCCAGATGGATTGAAGTTTACCCTGCAAACTACGCAATTGTTTGAGGCTTTTGGGTGGGGGCATTTCTAGGATAGCTTTGACTTTAGATGGATCGACCTCAATGCCACGCAAAGAGATGATAAAGCCAAGAAGTTTTCCCAAAATAACACCAAAGACACATTTCTTTGGTTGAAGCCAGACAGAATATTGCAACAGGCGATCGAAAATAATGGTTAAAACATCGAGATGTTCACTGCGATGTTTATATTTTCCAAGAAGATCATCGACATAATCTTCAAGGATAGTGTGCATAATGTCATGAAAAATGTAAGTCATAGCCCGCTGATAGGTAGCACCAGCATTCTTAAGGCCAAATGGCATGACACGATAACAGAAGGTTCCCCAAGGAGTTATGAAGGCAGTTTTATGTTGATCGGCCGGGGCTACCAAAATTTGATTCTATCCCGAAAAACCATCCATGAGAGAAAGCATTTCATGGCCCGCAGTGAGATCAACAAGTTGATCAATACTTGGGAGGGGGAAGTCATCCTTGGGGCAAGCGAGGTTAAGGTATCAGAAATCCGTGCATATCCGAAGTCCCCCCGTTGCTTTAGTGACAGGTACGATGTTAGAAATCCATTGAGGATAGTCAATAGGCAAGATGAAGGAAACGGAAAGAAGTCATTGAAGCTATTCTTTGACCAAGAGGGCAATGCGTGGATGTATTTTTCTCAGGTTTTGTTTGACTGGTTTGGAATCGGGGTTTAGGGTGATGTTATGGACAGAAATGGTAGGATCAATTCCTGGCATGTCAGCGTAGGACCAAGCGAAAGCTTGGTTGCGGGTACGGAGAAAGGTAGTAAAGGCGGCTTGTTCTGATGTGTTAAGGGATTGTCTGATCTTCACAACGTGAGGATCCTCCTTGGTGTGGATGTTGATTTCTATAGTCGACTCATTCAACATGGTTTGTGTTTCAGACGGTAAGGCACGTTGAATATAGGAGTCATCCGCACCAAGGTAAGTGAGGATGGATTCGTCATCCTGGCACTCAACAACATTAATCGAAGGCGAATCCTCTTCGATCATGTCTGGATACAGAAGGGGAAGAGAAGATGGGTCCTTATTATCGCATTGATAAGTGAGAGGACCTATGAAGATAGCATTTATGAAAAAAAAAAGTTAGGAGGGATAGATTCAGGGTCTATCGACTCTGTGGGTGATGATGGCAAAATGGGTGATGATGGTTTGGTAGGGGTGGCGTCGTCATCCTCCAGGATACAACTGACACGAGGTTTCTCCGGTGTAGGTGTTTCAAGAAAACCGAGACCACTGCGATCATTGTGTTTGTGTGTAGTCACGGGAATGAGTGTATGTCGGCCTTGTTCATAAAGACCAAAACCAAAGCCTTTCCAAGCACAGCGAGTCAAGAAGGTGAGGGCGAAACGACGATTTGTCAAGTATTGAAAATCGGATTGGAAGGGAACCACACCAAGAGGAGGTTCAGGGGTAATGGAGGATGCGTCAACACCCCCATACGTTAGGTTGGTGCGGCAATGGGGTGGTCCGTAAGATATTTCCTCCCCCACGCGACGGTCGTAGGTGGGATGTGCATGTAACTATTCGTACTCCTGCAAGGTATGGAAAGAGCTAATGTTATATAGGCGGTACTCCGCCAGCGTAAGGCGTTGAAAAACATCTACTAAGGGGTCGGAGGTTGGGATGTTAGTTGCGGGAAAGGAAGTGATATTTGTGACGGTGGTTTCGTTGGTTGAAGGTGTAGGGGCGGTTGGAGTGGATGGTTGGGTTGGATGAATGGGTGTCTTGACTGGTACAAGCACATCATTAGGGCGATACAACATATTGCAAGTTTTGAAGGGGGGAGGATCAGCTTTTACGGTGTAGGACTTCCCCTCGTACTCAAATTTTATGCATCTATGTAAGGTGGAGGGAACACATCCCATAGCCCGGATCCAAGGGCGGCCTAACAACATATTGTATTGGAACTCTCCCTCAAGGACATAGAAGAGTTTGGGTAAAGTACGTGGTCCTACACGAATGTTAAGGATCACAGTGCCTAAAGTAGAAGTAATAGCATCATTGAATGATCGCAACATGATGGGGTTGGCACACATGCAACTAGAAGGGATATTCATTTGTTGGAAGGCTTTTGAAGAGATGATGTTTAGGCTAGCACCCCCATCAATCATAACGCGACGTACCCAAATATCCCGAACGTACACTGAGATGAAAAGAGCAGGGTCAGGATCTTTGGCACCAAAGTCGATAATTTCATCTTCGGAGAAACTGACAACAGCGGCTTGCTGTACAGAGACAGAAGTGGTTGGGGAGATAGATTGTTTGGTGAGCGAAGCAACATGATTGGGTGTTAGAATAGAGGTAACAAGCAAGGTTTCATTAGGTAAAACCTCTATCCCTTGAAGGATTTCAACGAGAGCTTGTCGATGAGATTCAGAAGTCTGAATGAGATCATACAATGTCATTTTTACAGGTGATTGGTGAAGCTGTTTGATCATAGTTCGGTGGGAAATGCCATTAGAGACGGGATAGGCGGGTCCGCGAATAACCACTTTAGGTGGTGGTGCAATCGGGATGTTTGACAGAGAAAGAGATGTCGCAGGTGTGTTTTCTTTCGCTTTCCCATTGTTTTTCTGCCCTTGAGTAGCAACACTAATCATATTGATCTCGTGAATACGAGAGGAGGAAGATGGTAGGGATAGGTCATGGTTTTCGAGAGGTGGGGCTGTAATAATGATAGATCTTGGTGAGGCGGGGACAGGTGATATAGGAGAGGGAATTGAAGCTAAAGGTCTCTCTCTTCGTAAGTTGTCTTTCTTAACTTTCCTATCTAAGAGAGGTGACGGACGAAGTATGGCTTTCAACGCTTTGCATCCTTCTACGTCATGTCTTGGTGTGCGGTGGTAAGTGCAGATTTTAGACTCATCGTAACCTATAGGTCGAGGTTTAGATGGATCATAAGGTCTAAGTGGGGGTAGGGAAATGGTCGCATTCTCTACCAACATAGCAAGGATTTTGGCGTAAGACCCTTTGAGTGGGTCAAAGTAAGAGGAAAATGAGGCTATTGACTGGGTCGATTCTGGTGATGACGTGGTGTGGTTGGTTTGTATGGGGGGTGGTTTAGCCAAGGAGTTTTGATAATGGGTTTTAACTAACCGTGGTTTCTTTGACGTAGAAGCTATGTTTACCTGGTTGGATGATGAGGCCACAGATGATGTGGTATCAGAAAACAACCACGGAGAAATAGGAGTGACAGAAAACAAATCTTTTAATGGTGGAATTTGTTTATGGTTGATAGGTGGACAAGATACCCAGGGTGACGGTGTTGCTATACCCTTGGATTTCTATATGGGTGCAGAAGGTGTAGGTCGCTTTAAAGAAAACGCAGGAGGTATGATATATTGATGTAAGGTAGAGGGATGGGGTCCCAATATGGAAGGTTGGTGTGACGACGAGGGTTTTAGTTGTGTTAACGGCATAGATTGAGGAGATTGAGTCTGTCTCCTAATGGGATGGATGGCTTTATTTTTAGATAAATCAAGCCGCTTAGGTGGGTGTGTTAGACTAGGTATGGGTGAGGTCCCAAGCGTAGGGGAAGATTTGGTTAGGTTAATAGAAGTGGATGAGGTATTTGGTAGAGATGATGGGGGTGAAGATGAGGACATAGGCATTTTAAGCTTCTGTAAACACTTCGGGTATATGGTAGAGGCATCAGGATCGGTCATTTGCATTTGAGTAGAATATGGCGTACTCAAACGTTCCCATAGGACCTGTCTATCTTCTGGGGAATGACGGTCCTCACGTGTGAATAGGAACTTTTGTATGGAAGAAAGGTGGGTTGTGATTCCGGTCCACTGTGGGTGTGATACAAGGGGTATATGAGGCACTGTATCAATGGGCATTAAGAGGTCAACTGGTTGCTGAAAAGATTTAGGTGATGAAGGACTAATAGGTAGGAGGGCGTGTTTGAGAGGATCTGTCATGTTTAAAGAATGTGGTGATGTCGGTTCAAGAGGTTTCTCATCTAAGGATGACAAAAGAAGTGGCGAGCCTTCCTCTTGTATAGCAAGAATGGTAGAAGGAGACGTTTGGGAAATAGATAAATTAGATAACATCCGCTCATAGTCTTGCAAGGATGTGGTGTAAGAAGGCTCATCTGTGAGAAGGGAACTCTGGGCAGTTAATTCCTTGATGGGTAAAGGAATGGCAAGGATTTCAATTTGTCTTGATAACGAGGAAGGGGGTTCGGTTTCCTACGTTTGTGAAGAGGTTTGATTCAGAATTTGTTCGATAGTGGTCTTTGGCTGGGAATCGAAGATTGCATGGATCTCATGAACACTCTCCTTGGCTAAGATATCTTGGTTTAGATTACTGTTAGAAGAATGATTCAGGAATGGTTTGTTGAATATTTTCAAATTTCGGTTAGCAGGGGCGTTAGGATTATCGAGGGCTATATCCCCTGCATCAACCATTTCCTGCACTATGTTTTTCAACATCTTGCAGTTCTCATGACTGTGTCCCTTCACTCGGTGGAAATTACAGAAGTCATTTTCTTTGTACCAAGAAGGTATGGCGCGAGTGGAATTAAACCTGGAGTGAGGTTTAACAAGAGGTAAGGTAATGGATCCTACTTTAAGCAATTTTTCCAATATCACACCATATGTTTCTCCCAAGGGAGTGTAGTTGATGGGCTCTGCTTTATACTTATAGGTGGTTTTTGGCGGGGTATTAGATGGTGGTTAGGATTTTACCATCACAGCATGCACGGCCCCTTTTGATTTCGAAGCATTCGATGGGTGAGGATTGGTGGTGTTGGGTTTGTTGGTGGAATCTTGGGTTTGGAAAGTGGGGTTTTTGTTGCGCAACCGCAATTTCTCTTCCTCTAAGGCTCGAATCTCTAGTTTTCGAGCCATAGTAAAGGCCTCGTCAAATGTATAGAAATTTTGAATTTGGAGGGTATGAGAGATGTGCTTAGCGCAGGCCTGCGTAAATAGTTCGATAAGTTCGGTCTGAGGCAAGGCATACGTAAGTTGGTTGATAAGGCCCCGCCATCATCCAACGAAATCTGCGATAGATTCGTCTTCAAATTGTCGGATGGCATAGAGGTCGGTGATAGATACTTTCTTGGCAATATTAATGGAGAAATGATCCTACAAATATTGGGCTAGCTGGTTAAAAGAGAAGATTGAGTGCTGGGTTAAAGCACTGTACCACTCCAAGGCGGGTCCTGATAAGGACATGGGAAAGGTGCGGAGTAGTAAAGCATCGTCGTGAGCAATCAGATAGCAGGCATGTCTAAATGATCACAAGTGTTGTTGAGGGTCCTCCTTATTGTTAAAGTGGGTAAACTTTGGTAATTCCCATTGAGGAGGATATGAATGAAGGGGGACTGAAGGGTGGATAGGCTCCTGACAAACTTGCTCGTATGTCAAGGTGCTACGACTTCCTGAAACAGAAGCCTCCAGATTTTGTATTTTGTCCATCATTTGTTTAATTAAATCAGAAGTTGGATGAGATGATGGTGTGGTTTTGGTAAATGGAGGCAAATTGGGCCAAGGGCCACCACTAGACAATGGTGGGGTTAAATTTTGATAAGGTATGGAGGACGAATGTGTTGAGGCAACCGAATAGGGATGTCCTATATAAGCTGTTGAGGTTACTGGATATGTGTGTGAAAATGAAAAGGTGGGCGGAGCTTGCGAAGGAAAGCTCGTGTGGATAGGTGGCAGAGAGCAAGTCATGAATGGAACAGTCTGCAAGAGAGACGAGGTAGGAGTAGTTGGCGGTAATGACATGTTGGGCCCAAGATTAACCAAAGGAAAGCCAATCTGTGCCGTATGGACCCCTGAAGCTGCTGAAGTAGGCGACGGGACTAAGGATGCGGAAGGCAAAGCAGAGTTATCAAGCAGAGAAGGGGCTAAATGAGCAGATATACTGATAGGCAGGCCGATAAGGATTTGACCGTCAGGTGTACGGTCAAGGGCATGAGACAAATAGTATTGTACAGTGCTAGGATTAGCATCCAGAAATTTGGCAAATTCTTTATCTCCCACAGGAATTTTAGGAACCTCGCTGGTGTCCGTAGGATTCCCCATAGAATGTGAAGGGGGTGATTCAGGCAAAGGCACAGAGCAAGCATGTGAAACCATGGTAGCGGCTTGCTTTCGAGTGATAACAACCATGGACAGGAGTACACAGTAGGGTTTCAATCTATCAAGAACAGAAACAGACTCAGAATGGTGAAATTGGTAGGTTGCTGGTTTGTCAGGAACTGTAAAAGACCGTAACCGATATCGGTCTGATAACCGATGTCGGTTAGACTATAGCCGACGTTGGTTAGTTAACCAATGTCGGTGTAATAAGACTGGTATAAGAAAATATAAGAAGCTGCTGATTTGATTGTTAACAACGCTCAGTACATTTATCAAATTGTTCTAAGGTAATCACAGAAGACAGTGTATAACAGAGAAAACAGAACTGAAAACAAGCAAGATGCACACGCAAATCCAGAGACTAACCCTAGGGTTAATTTTAATTATTGTGGGCTTATGCCTTTAGACGTGGAATGATGTCAATCCTAAACAAAAGACTTAGGGGAAATGTCAAGTTTGTTTTGGCTTATAAGGTTACCTCAATCAGGCGGAGGAATACCGCGGAAAAGGGGGGATGTTTTGAGCTGTTGTGTTAATTATGAAGTGATTCAGTATGTGTTGTGCAGTGAAAGTAAGATTAATTTCTTGTCAATACCATGGAAATCACCCCCACGTGTACGACCTGTTACTTAGTCTATGTTCACTAGAATTGAAAACAGCAAGCAAGAATGTAATGCACGTGTTTTAAACCCAAATCGAAAATGATATTCGATGAAGCAAATAAGATGACTTTCACTAACGCGAAACTAGGAAAGCAAGACAAATTCTTTACTAAATATAACAAAAACAACAACAGCAAGTATGCTTCCTAAAACGAAAACAAACAAGAGAAACAGAAACCCGAAATGGGTCCCACCGGGCGTGCCAAAATGTTTCGCATGGAATGTTTCGGCTCTGCAGAATAGACTTACTTCTATCGTGTTGTCCACTCAAAATTTCCCGCTCTGATAAGAGTAAAATTTCAAAATTTCGAGTCTTAAGTGTTTTTCTCTGAGGTGCCTAAGTCGTGAAATTGAAAAAATCTGTGTTCTGGGTCGTTTTGTGTGATTTTCGGGCCTGTCGGAACTTTTTGTCCCATCTGTCCCAAGTACGAAAGTGTCTTCTGTTCTCCGATCGGCCGAAACCTCCGAATTTGTCCCATTTTCGGGCCTGTCGGAAGTTTTTGTCCCAAGTGCCCCAAAGCCAAAAATGCAAATCTGTTCCATTTCGGCCGAATCATCCTTCCCGCGTACTTCGCACTTTCCTGTCCCGAATGTCCCAAGTAAAAAGTGCGAGTCGTTCCATTTTCGCCCGAACCGGCCGAACCGCGTACTCCGGAACTTTTCGTCCCGAATGTCCCAAGTTCGAACGGACCTGTTGTTCCATTTTCGGCCGATTCGCCCGATTTTGTCCCAACTGTCCCGAGTTCCAAATTGCTCTCTGTTCCATTTTCGGCCGGTTCGCCCGGACCGCGTCCTTCGCGCAATTTTGTCCCAACTGCCCCATTTAAAAAAGTGCGAGCTTTCCCTATTTCGGCCGAGCCGGTCGAGTCGCGTACTTCGGAACTTTTTGTCCCGAATGTCCCAAGTCCAAACGGGCCCGCTGTTCCAATTTCGGCCGAAACACCCGAATCGCGTACTTCGCACATTTTCGTCCCATTTGTCCCAAATACATTTGTGCGTCTTCTCCCTGTTTCGCCCGAACCGGCCGAGCCGCGTGTTTCGCGCATTCGCGTCTCACCTGTCCCAAGCGTACCAAGTGTCATTCACACTTAGTTTTTCCCGCTCGACCCGAATATGCTGTTTTTCAAAATATGAATTTAAGTTGCGGCTCTGATGCTATCAATCCGAAGATCAAATTTCAAGGACAGCTGGCAGAAGGACGAAGCTCTCAAGACGCTGGTTGCATCAGTTTTCAAAGACACTCATTGTCATCCTCAAGATGAAACGTCAGTTCCACGTGGTAGAGACAGAGCTGAGACGTTAGAAAGATTCAAGCAGCGGTTTCTGAAGACAGTGGGTCCTTCTCAGAACTGGACACCTGTCTCCTTCTCCTTTCTTTTCTCTTCTTCCCTTTCTTTTCGTATTCCTTGTAATTAGTTAAGGCATTGCAATTGGCAGTCCTTAACTATTCTTTAGTTAAAAGAAACGGTTACGAGGAGTAACTGATTTGTAATCTATATAATGGCCTTTCCACGCCATTTTACAAAGGAGGAAGAACTTGGATATTTGCTGAAAGTGTAAATAGATCTTAAAGAAATCAATACAAAAGGGCTTTCCGTTCTTTGTCTATCTGATTCTTGTTGTCTCTGTGTTTTCCTTTAATATTGTGAAGATCATTTTGTTCCTAACTCGTTTAGTCTCTCTGATTGCATACTGTTCAGTTTTGCAAGTACAGTGATCTTGTACAACCAAGAAGGAACTTTGTGTCCTTGATTAACAAATCTGAAGAAGGTTATTTACGGAACTTTGTGTCTTTAAATTTAATCCCATTCAGCTAATGCAAATGATCTTGTCTTAAATCCTTTGAAGCTTCGCATACACGAAGAATTATTCTGCTATCTATAATTCTGAATGTTGCTATTCTGCTCATCTTCTTATTCCCCTTCCTCAGTCCTGGCGTAACTGATGATCCTTGTGGAAAACACTTTCGTAATATCCAAGTTTGACCATAAAATAATGTTCTGTACTTTTGTAAATAAGTTTGTTTCAGAATAAGGGAACCTCTCCCATTAAAGAGGAGGGACTTCTTGTCCCCTGACTGTTGTTCTTCTAAAAAGTCCTATTTGAAAACCAACAGTTTTTGGCGACTCCGCTGGGGAGGAAATTTGCATTCCAGCTCCGCTGGGGAAAATCGCATTCCAGTACTGCAATTTTTCGATCATCCTTTGATCTGGCGACTCCACGTTTCACTCGAGGGAGAAGGGCCCTTGGTATCGAAGATTCTCAGTTTCAGCTTTTGGAGCAACAGGGTTTTCCTTTCCCTTCCAATAGAAGAACTCGTTCGACGAGCACTCCACCTGTCCAAGATAGAAGTCCTGCGGGTGGTATTCCTTCAGAGCCTGCTAGTCCTAATCTACGAGCTTTGATCCTTGCCGGTGTTACAGTTCCCCTCCAAGCCGTATTTCCAAGAATGGCACAATTACCATGGGGTCAACGTGTCGGGCCCCTGGCTCTTGCGCAGCCTTTGCATGAGTTACCTAGAGGTAACCGAAAGAACTTCCCAAAATTTAAAGGAGATGGCAAAATTCACCCTGATGAACATATTGCAGCATTCATAGTTGCATGTGGAGTCTTGGGGGTTGAACATGAAGACGTCTCAGTAAGACTGTTCGTTGAGACGTTACAGGATAATGCTGCTGACTGGTTCTATCACCTTCCGGCTGGTGCCATCACCGACTGGAATACAATGAGAACTCAATTTGAAAGCCGTTTCAAGCCGGCAGAAGATGTGCATGCCCTGCTTGCCCAGATTTCTCAGATAAAGAAAGATCCATCAGAACCTATGAGAGAATTTGTGGCTCGGTTCAACAGATTGATCAACAAAATTCCTGTAAATACTCGACCGGTTGATCAAATTCAGAAATGTTTCTTTTTGAATGCCCAAACGCCTAAAGTCAGTTATGCTCTAAGAAGGGCTAATCTCGGAACGTTAATTCTAGATCAAGAACTGGCTGTTAGTGTCGAGGATGACCTGATCATGTCAGGGAAGTTGAGAAGAGATCCTCCTAAATCTAAATCTGCTGCTTCTTCCTCTTCCACCTCTGGACCCAATACTGATCCATTAGTCCAGAAACTTGCAAATGATCTAGTGGCTATAAAGAAACAATTAGCCCAGCATGCACCATATGCAGACGTTCCGAGAAGAAATTTTCAACCCAGAAACCGTTTGCCAGCTCCCCACACAAGACTGGCACTTGAAGGACCTCCTGTCAAAGTTCCGGTGAATGCAACTTGTGAGGTTGAAGAGCCAGAAGATGATAATGAAGCTTGTGAGGAGTTCCTGGAGGAATTCGATGATGAGGCAGAAGAACTCGAAGGATCTCGAGTCAATTTCTTTACCACTGAAGGCATTGATGATGGAGATGACTATGATGAAGTGGTAGCAGACATGAACAGTGAATCATTTGCTGTCATGACTCGAGAACAGACAAGGCAGAAGGAGAAGGTGACACAGCCCCTAAAGAAATCTAAGGAGCAGCCGGCAACTATCCCTGTAATTGCCAGAAGAGGATCTCCTATCCCTACCTCATCTGCACCAAAGGTAAGTACTGTCAATCCTGCTCCCAAAGTTGCTTCTTCTTCTTCTTTTTCTCCCAAAGTTGATAAGCCTAGAATTTCAAATGATGATGGCCCATCCACCTCTGGATCCTTTGATATTGTTGATCATCTTAAAAGGACTAAAGTTCAAATTTCAGAAGCTGAATACTACCAAACCCACCCTAAAGCTTTTGCCAAGATGATCCAATTTGTAAATTCCCATTCCAAGACCACCTCTAAAGGCCTTTTGCCCACACCTCCTTCTGCACCACAACCTAGTCTGGTAGCTGCTGTCACCTCACCTGGAGACAAAATCAAGCCTTTTTATGTAACACTCCTTATAGCTGGCCATAGGCTCAGTAACTGTGTCATAGATTCCGGAGCCTCAGATAATGTGATGCCTGCTAAGGTAGCTCATGCTTTAGGCTTGACCCTTACTCGCACTTATGGATCTTGCTACTCCATGGAAAGTAAGGAAGTACCTTTAGTTGGAAGGATTAAAGATGCACAAGTGGCTTTTGCTGCTTTACCTGAGAAGAAGGTCTTGGCTACCATCCTAGTAGCAGACATTCCTCCTTCCTATGGAATGTTGCTAAGTAGGAACTTCTGTAAAGATGTGGGTGGAGAGATTCAAATGGATTGGTCACACGCACTCATACCTGTCAATGGACAAATGAAGAAGTTACTACCTGAGAAGCAGTCCGAGTATATTGTGCAGAAGACTGATGATCCTAAGGCACAAATACTCTATGAGGACAGGGGCCATGGTAATTACATGATTTTATCCCCTGATGAAATCCAACCCTCCAAAGTATCACCAAAAGATCCTAATGGTGTCTGGATTTTAGAATTTGATGGAAGTTGTTCCTCGGCTGGTTCTGGAGCTGGCGTCTTGCTAGTATCACCTGAAGGCTGCCTGCACCCTTTTTCATTTAAGTTGCAGTTCGAGAACACCAACAACACGGCAGAGTATGAGGCTCTCCTTCTTGGACTGCAAGTAGCCAAAGAACAAGGTGTAAAAAATCTTCTGGCTCGTGGTGATGCAGAGCTGATTGTGAAGCAAGTCAGAAGCCTTTTTCAGGTAAAGAATGGAAGGCTGAAGCATTATCGGAATCAGGTTTGGGATTCAATTGAATTCCTTGATGCTTTCTCTATTGAAGCAATACCTAGAGAAAAGAACAGCAGGGCTGATTCACTGGCTGTCTCGGGGTCACTACTGATTCCCCATCCTGAATTCTCTCAGGATAAGTTCACTATTGAAATGGTCCATCGGCCTAGTGTCCCTGACAATACCAATAACTGGCAAGTTTTCAACGATGACCAGCATCTGCTTTCCTTCCTGGAACTCAAGGGGAATTTCGAGCAACTGTATTTTGAGGGAAGTGACAACCTGCCTCGTGAGAGTGTGTCCTCTGACCAAGCTGTCACCCAAGGAGAAGAAACTGATCAGGAAGGGTGCATCAAGCTCAAAGGAAACAAGATTCCCAAAGGTTTGGTGAGTTTGGAGGAGTTGTTTGATAAACACGACAGATACGTGAGATCTAAAGCTTCTACCGGACCTCAGCAATCAGCTGAGTATGATAAGATTGATATTGGGAGTTCTGATGACCCGAGGCTGGTAAATATTGGGAAATGTTGCACAACAGAAGAGAGGAGAAGAGCAATTGATCTTCTAAGGAAGTATAAGGATGTTCTTGCATATTCTTATGAAGATCTAAAAGCCTTCAAGCCAAAGGAAATGCAGCACTCTATTCCTCTCAAACCAGGAATCAAGCCTTTCAAGCAGAAGCAAAGGCAGTACAATCCAAAAATAGCTGACACCATCTTTCAGGAGATCCAGAAGTTGTTGAAGGCTAAGATTATTTTTCCCATTCACCATTCAACATGGATTGCAAACATTGTGCCTGTTAGAAAAAAGAATGGAGAGATCCGCATCTGTGTTGATTTCAGAAACCTGAATCAGGCCTCTCTGAAAGATAACTACCCTCTGCCTATGATGGATCAGATTTTGCAAGCAGTAACAGGATCCGAGATGTTATCTATGCTTGATGGATTCTCGGGATACAATCAGGTAGAGGTTGACACTGCAGATCAACACAAGACAGCCTTCACCACTCCTTGGGGTACCTTTGCCTACAAGAGAATGCCTTTTGGGCTGATTAATGCTGGTGCCACTTTCCAGAGAGCTATGGATTTGGCTTTTGGAAGCTTGAAAGGGAAATGTATAGTCATATACCTTGATGACCTGACAGTGTTTTCAAAGACAAGAGCAGATCACTTAGACCACCTGGAAACAGTTCTGCAAAGATGCCGAGAGCATGGGATTTCTTTAAATCCTAAAAAATCTGTCTTCTGTGTTACAGAAGGAAAGCTATTAGGGCACATTGTCTCAAAGGACGGCATCAAGATTGATCCTGAACGAGTTCAGGCCATCCAGCAAATTCCTCTCCCTACTAGTAAAAAAGGCGTGCATTCCTTCTTCGGTAAGATCAATTTCTTAAGAAGATTTATCCCTGATTTTGCTGAATTAACGTTGAATATTTCTCAGATGATGAAAGGGAAGCAAACATTTGGATGGTCTTCTGAAGGAAAGGAATCCTTTGAGGGTATCAAGAAAGCCATTGCTAAAACTCCAGTTTTGGCCTGCCCTGACTTCAGCAAAGATTTCATCATCTATTGCTACGCTACAGACAATACCCTGGCTGCTGTCTTAACCCAAGAAGATTCTGATGGACATGAGCTACCAATTGCCTTCATGAGCTATATCCTGAAGGATCATGAGCTAAAGTACACCATGATGGAGAAGCATGCTTTTGCAGTAGTCAAGGCTGTTAAGCAGTTTCACTTTTATATCCTCAATTCTCACTCCATGGTGCTGGTTCCAGATACGACTGTTAAGTCAATCCTTACACAACAAGAATTTGGATCCAAGAGGGGAAACTGGGTGGCTAAGGTCCAGGAGTATGACATTGATATCAAACCGACCAAGCTGGTTCGTGGAAAGGGTCTTTGTGAGCTCATTGCTGAAGGAGCCAAACATGAGTTGCTGGAGGAGAAAGCTGACATTCCTACTGTTCTATTCCTTAGTTCAGTTGATGAATGGTATGCTGACATCGCCCATTTTCTCACCTATGGGGAATTCCCCTCTCATTTAACTACCAAGGAAAAGATGACTGTTAAATTGAGATCAGCGCAATATGTACTGTGGGAAAATGCTTTGTTCAAGCGTGGCTTAGATGGGAGATTTCTGAAATGTGTTGATAAGGAACAACAGAGAAAGTTGCTCTCAGCTTTCCATGATCAGGCATGTGGAGGGCACTATTCGTCAACAGTCACAGCTCACAAGATACTCCGGGGAGGATATTACTGGCCTTCCTTGTTCAGAGATGCATCCAAGTGGGTGGATAAATGCGAGGCCTGTCAGACTTTTGTGGGAAGACCCAAACTGGCCGCTTTGCCTCTCAAGCCAGTTGTGATCGAGGAACCATTTCAACAGTGGGGTCTAGACTTCATTGGTACACTCAACCCTGTTTCTAGTGCTGGGCACACTCATGTGCTAACTGCCACTGACTACTTCACCAAATGGGTGGAAGCTATCCCAGTCAAGAGCACTACTTCTGAAGTAGTATGCAACTTCATCAAGGAGAACATCTTGGTAAGGTATGGTGTACCTAACAAGATTGTAACAGATAATGCTTCGAACTTCTCCTCAACTGAGATCATGGATTTCTGCTACGGGTATGGCATCTCTCTGGCTCATTCTTCAGATTATTATCCCCAGGGGAATGGACAAGCAGAATCCACCAACAAAAATCTGGTGACTATCATAAGGAAGTTGGTCAATGAGTCTCAGCGAAACTGGCATAAGAAGCTTTATGATGCTCTTTGGGCAGACAGGATCACACCTAAAAGAGCCATTGGAATGTCCCCCTTTCAAGTAGTGTATGGAGTAGAGGCCCAATTGCCAGTGACAGTGGAACTGCCAGCCTTGCACCTGATGAAGGCCATTGAAGACACTAGTTTCAGTGATGCTCTGGACAAAAGAATCATGTACCTGCACAAACTGAACGAGGATAGATTGGAGGTTGCTGACAGAATATCTGCTCACCAGCAGAAGGTGAAGGTTCTGTTCGATAAGAAAGCTAGGTCCAGAGAGTTCCAAGTTGGTGATACCGTGCTGTTATGGGACAAAAGACATGAACCTCGTGGCAGCCATGGAAAATTTGATTCTCTGTGGCTTGGACCTTTCAAGATAAGACACTTTGCTGGTAAGGACTCTTTCTATCTTGATTACATGGATGGTTCTCCCCTCCCACTTCCTTATAGTGGGCAGTATTTGAAGTTGTTCAAGTCCTAGGTGACTAGGGAGTCCCTTTGTATATTATGTACAGTGTTTTTGCTTTTTCTGCTTTTGGTGTGTTTCCCTTCTGTTGTGTGTGTTGCCCTCTGTATTGGTTTGTTTTTGACTCCTTTGCCCAATGGATAAGGCACTGGTCTGCTTCACCGAGTTCTCTAAGTTCTTGCCTTGTCTCATTCCATGAATTTATACCAAGTCATCCCCAGAAGGAGCCAGCTGTTGTCCACTCAAAATTTCCCGCTCTGATAAGAGTAAAATTTTCAAAATTTTGAGTCTTAAGTGTTTTTCTCTGAGGTGCCTAAGTCGTGAAATTGAAAAAATCTGTGTTCTGGGTCGTTTTGAGTGATTTTCGGGCCTGTCGGAACTTTTTGTCCCATCTGTCCCAAGTACGAAAGTGTCTTCTGTTCTCCGATCGGCCGAAACCTCCGAATTTGTCCCATTTTCGGGCCTGTCGGAAGTTTTTGTCCCAAGTGCCCCAAAGCCAAAAATGCAATCTGTTCCATTTCGGCCGAATCATCCTTCCCGCGTACTTCGCACTTTCCTGTCCCGAATGTCCCAAGTAAAAAGTGCGAGTCGTTCCATTTTCGCCCGAACCGGCCGAACCGCGTACTCCGGAACTTTTCGTCCCAAATGTCCCAAGTTCGAACGGACCTGTTGTTCCATTTTCGGCCGATTCGCCCGATTTTGTCCCAACTGTCCCGAGTTCCAAATTGCTCTCTGTTCCATTTTCGGCCGGTTCGCCCGGACCGCGTCCTTCGCGCAATTTTGTCCCAACTGCCCCATTTAAAAAAGTGCGAGCTTTCCCTATTTCGGCCGAGCCGGTCGAGTCGCGTACTTCGGAACTTTTTGTCCCGAATGTCCCAAGTCCAAACGGGCCCGCTGTTCCAATTTCGGCCGAAACACCCGAATCGCGTACTTCGCACATTTTCGTCCCATTTGTCCCAAATACATTTGTGCGTCTTCTCCCTGTTTCGCCCGAACCGGCCGAGCCGCGTGTTTCGCGCATTCGCGTCTCACCTGTCCCAAGCGTACCAAGTGTCATTCACACTTAGTTTTTCCCGCTCGACCCGAATATGCTGTTTTTCAAAATATGAATTTAAGTTGCGGCTCTGATGCTATCAATCCGAAGATCAAATTTCAAGGACAGCTGGCAGAAGGACGAAGCTCTCAAGACGCTGGTTGCATCAGTTTTCAAGGACACTCATTGTCATCCTCAAGATGAAACGTCAGTTCCACGTGGTAGAGACAGAGCTGAGACGTTAGAAAGATTCAAGCAGCGGTTTCTCAAGACAGTGGGTCCTTCTCAGAACTGGACACCTGTCTCCTTCTCCTTTCTTTTCTCTTCTTCCCTTTCTTTTCGTATTCTTTGTAATTAGTTAAGGTATTGCAATTGGCGGTCCTTAACTATTCTTTAGTTAAAAGAAACGGTTACGAGGAGTAACTGATTTGTAATCTATATAATGGCCTTTCCATGCCATTTTAAAGGAGGAAGAACTTGGATATCTGCTGAAAGTGTAAATAGATCTTAAAGAAATCAATACAAAAGGGCTTTCCGTTCTTTGTCTATCTGATTCTTGTTGTCTCTGTGTTTTCCTTTAATATCGTGAAGATCATTTTGTTCCTAACTCGTTTAGTCTCTCTGATTGCATACTGTTCAGTTTTGCAAGTACAGTGATCTTGTACAACCAAGAAGGAACTTTGTGTCCTTGATTAACAAATCTGAAGAAGGTTATTTACGGAACTTTGTGTCTTTAAATTTAATCCCATTCAGCTAATGCAAATGATCTTGTCTTAAATCCTTTGAAGCTTCGCATACACGAAGAATTATTCTGCTATCTATAATTCTGAATGTTGCTATTCTGCTCATCTTCTTATTCCCCTTCCTCAGTCCTGGCGTAACTGATGATCCTTGTGGAAAACACTTTCGTAATATCCAAGTTTGACCATAAAATAATGTTCTGTACTTTTGTAAATAAGTTTGTTTCAGAATAAGGGAACCTCTCCCATTAAAGAGGAGGGACTTCTTGTCCCCTGACTGTTGCTCTTCTAAAAAGTCCTATTTGAAAACCAACTGTAAGGTTTAGGTGATGAGGTTAGGTTGTGAAATGAGATGCGGGGCACAGGGGGTCGTAGGACACAAATTTGGTGTCTACAGTAAGTATTAGAAAAAGGTTGATGTGATCTCCTATAAAAGGATACTTATGATGAGTTTAGAGACAAGAAAGACCCAAACCATAAATCAAATGGAGGTTACGCATGTGAGCCATGTAATAACACTCCTAAGATACATTACCTAAGCTTTGTGAGAAAGTGAGGTATTAGTATCACACTAGTATTGATACGACACAAAAAAAAGTGATCAACACTCTTTCAAGATCAAGGTAATGTTTGAAATAAAACTACGTCAAAGTATGCTTAGGATTTGCTAAGATATGGGTAGTATAACATCACAATATGGACACTTAGATTAATTTTACTAGAAATGAGATGTAAGTATCGTAATTGTGGCAAGGTTCTAAGGAAGATCAATGATGACTCAAGCCTAATTATGATGATAATATGTCTTAATATGGGTTTGAGACAAAAGGTCCTACTAGGACATGAATATGTACTATTCACACTTTTAGCACTCGCATTCCAGCATTGCAACCTATTCATGAAAGTAGATTACAAAAGTGGTGGACATGATTATTTCTAGTGGTATCCACATGTGTTGTTATCTTTTTTTCCCAAAATGGATAACAAGATAACAAAGGTGTAAATGAAGTGAGGATGAGACAAACTAAGCATGACTTGGGCAGATTTTTTCCTTGTCTTAAGACAATTGAAAACTAGGACAAAGTAACACGTTGTAGGTTCCATGATGAATAACAAGTTTTTGACTCCAAAAAATTTGTTACTTTGTGAGAGCTCTATAAAAAAAAATGTCTTGATATGGTAAAGTGGGCTCCAAGATGATATAGCTTCATATTGGTTCTCTCAACTAAGTGTCACAAAATACCTCTACGAGATTAGTTTTCCAAGTAATTTTTACTGAATAAACCTTGGATTATCACGTATTTACTTTACCCCCTTCGACATAATGAGCATAAAAGGCATTCAGTTTTGTTTTCATTGGGGTCGCAATGGAGATATTTTTGACTCTAAATTCATAAGTACAAATTAGTCAAGTGGGTAAGAGGAGTGATTCCCGTCTCATCCACAAGGTTCCCTCTTGTGTGGACTACTTTTGGGTTCCTAGGAGAATCCCTTTTGTTATAGCTTAAGGTTTATGAAAAAGGGAGATTCTTCTATTTTAAAGCAGAGGGGTTTACCCTTATCTGAACCTACAAATCAAGTGTTTTGAATATGGTGTGTTTTCTTATATTTTAGCTTAATGTAGTTTTTATTGCACACCATTTGGAAACCTACAACAAATGTGTTAGCCTTCGTTTAGATCCCAATTATTTTGAAAATGATATGGTCCTTCACACAAAGGTTAGTAGTTCAATGCATCATAGAAAGATGATTAGATGTTGCTTTTGATTCCTAAGATATTCCTAAGATGCAAATGAAGAGAATACACAACATAGAACCCAACTAGTTTGTACACAATGAGGAAAGCCTATAAACCAAACACACCACTCATTCCCTTAGCCAACTTTTCATGAAGTTTTTTTCAAAATCATAAAAGGGTTGTTGGATTATTTTTTATCCCTAGGATCACCTAGAAGGTTTGAGGGAAGAGAATACATTATCCTCACCTTGTAAATGACAATGCAACTATGAAAAAACTTTAATGTAACTCAAAAAGACCCTTCAAATTGTTAGGAAATCCAAAGAAACAACATTTTGTTAGTTTGACATAATTTCCAACTTTATACTGTAACATCTACACACCCTATATGATGTATGTGTGCACCTAACAATGTATGTGCACCTCTGTCAAAAACATAGTCAGTATTTTATGTATGCACATCCCAAGATATGCATGCGCACTCTTTTTGATGTATATGTATGTCTATTAAAAAGAAAGATAACACAGAGGGGTTCTTAGCATACGCACATCCTGAGAGACATATGTGCACCTTTGTAAGTGTATGCACACCCTTCTTGGTGTATGCATGTGTCTAATTAATTTAACACGAAGGGTAAAAATCTCAGTAAAGCATATGTGTGATTAAGGAAGTGTATGTGCACACATGGGAACTTATGTGTACCCTATCCAACAAGTGAATGTGAGTTTGATGTATGCACGCCCCCTGCTAATGTCTACATGTGTGCATGGAACTGCACAAAAAGGATAGAATACTGACTTCTAAAAATGTAAACAGGTCAAAAAAATTCTATTTAAATCATTTTCTAACAAAAACCCATTAAGTTTTCATGCAAAAGGAATATTTTAACATATATAAGGTTAGAAAAATCTATTCAATCCTCAAAATGTATGGAAATGGTTATAAAAAATTATGTAAATTAAAAACTCTTGAAATCAACTTCTATGGACAATGCAGTAAGTCCTACCAGGCATGTCAAATGTGTTCATGTATAAATTAGGAAAGTTATAAAACTTGAAATTAAACACTTAAGAGTTCCAAAGCTTCAAACTAATCTAACAATAACCATCAAGATAAGATTTTGGGGAGGCTAAAACATTCATATAACTTTGAAAACAATCAAACCAACATGTCTAAATCAAAATCTACTCTTTGAATGCTAACTTTGAAATGAACCTAAGAATGACCTTAGCAATCATTTTTTATTGTTGGTATGATCTCAAGGTTTTAGAATGGATTCTCACCAATATTGGCTTTAAGGACACACTGTTCTCTCTATATTACTCAATCTTGAGCTACTGGATGCACTATGAAGATATTAGCTCAATAGAAATGGAGAAGTGCTCAAGATCCTAATTTCCTATAGTTTATGCTAGAGGAGGAAAAGTTTTCAAAGAAATGACAAGGAAGAGGGTTCTATTTATAGGTTTCCCATTCCAATAATGGTATGATTTTGGTACATGTGGGACAAAAGGTAAGTCCATAAAGAACTTTTAGCAAGTCAACTCAATATTTGACTAGGATTAGAAGTTAATTAATATCTTAAGATTAATTAGGAATCCCAAGTATGCTTAGGAAGCTTTCTGGGAGTATCTGAAGGAATTTTTGATGGATTTTTAATGTTTTGGAAGTGGGAGTTAGCTAATAAGAAGGTTTATTAATTAACCGCAATATATGAGGCTTAATCAACATACAGTAGTTAATTAAGAGGATTTTGAGGGGAAAAGGAGTCTAATTGATGAAGTGTCATCAATTTACGGGGAATATAATAGTTTGTGCGATGTTAGTAAGAAAAATTCTTTGATAAAAGTATAGGTGTCTAGAGTGATATGTTACACATGTGGATCTCCGGATCATTATCAATGCCACTGTCTGAATAATCGAGTATGTGTGTAATGTGGAAAGGCACACAAGATTGAAGATTTTCCAAATCTATATGCCTATATATGTAAGAATAACAATAAGGGAAAATGCATGGTTATGATTGAGTTAAAGCATGCGAATTAAAAGTAATGGACACCTAAGAATATTATTGAGACTAAACTCTAACCTATATTAGTGGATATGTGTGTGGAGGCTGAATGCACACACGATAAGGGTAAGGTGAGACATCTCATTAGAAAGGAAGAATTTTTACATGCAAATTATCTAGATGCAGGTCAATATAAGGAAGTGTATCAGGAAACTATGGGAATTTTCATAGAATTACAAGGTGAGATCAAGAACTTGAAATAATAGGCACGTGAGAGGGAATGCACAAGGGGTATTGAACTCCCTTAGAAGGATATTGATGACCTTGAGAAAGTGTGAAGGATGTTGATGCAATAGAATATTGTCACTTTGCTTGGGTGAATGGTTGTGCAAGAAATTAATGTATGTAGGTGTGGAGAGAGAGATTCAGATCCTTCATGCAAAATTTCCACCATAGGGCAATTAATAAGATAAATAAATCACACTTGATGCAATGATTAATGGGTGGTTAGTGAGTAATATCCTTATTGACATAGATGCGGAAGGGAATGTTCTCACCTTGGACACATAGAACCAAATGGGAATGCCACCATTGTAGCCATCTTCAAATGTGTTATATACGGCTAAAAAAACAAGGAGTATGTCCATTGGAGTGTTAAAGGATGATTCAATCACTATTCAAGGAGCTAAATTTACAGGTGATTTTGACATATTATATCTTGTTAAGGAAAATAATTTTCCAGCGTTATTTGGGCATCCTTGGTGTTACAGTAACAGTACAGACTTGCACTTCAACAAGAGGTATATTAGTTTAGAGAACAGGGATGAGTGAGTGGTAATATCCTTAGATAATGATAAGATTACACCTTATATAGAGCTTATCAATAAGGATAATCTCAATAGGATCTACGCACACATGGTGTGCTACCCTGATAATGTAAATCCATCAAAGGAAGGCATGTACCATTGGGAAGATGAGTAATCAATCAATGATACTACCAACGTGTCTTGTGACAATTGGTCCCATAGCACATATGAAATGGTAGGTTGTGAGGTGCGTGGATGAGTACCCTTGATGATAAAGCCACACACAATTACGTAGTTGGGTAAAACTGACTTGCCGAAGTATACTAGAGAGGAGAAACCTAACTCTTTCTTACACGCAATAGAAGGATAGTGTTGAAATGAGGGAGATAGAAATAATATGATGGCATATACATTACATGGGACTGAAGTGCACTGGTGGACCATGCACAAAGATAATTTATTGGTCTAGCCCAAGATCAAAATAGCCATTTTATAAGGTTTGCAAGGAATAAGCTCCCCTATTTGGTACAGGAGTATGATGGAAAGACTCCTCTCATAAATGTTCATAACTATGGAAGGAATTGGATGCAAGGGAAAGATGTACCATCTCTATGGGTACATAATTTTTACTCCACTTTGTGAAGATGTGCAAGAGTTTTATATGTGCATGTTTGAGTTAAAGTAAGACATAGAAAGCTGGCACGACCTAATTGAATGTATTGTTCACACTTTTGATTATTTTTTATACTAAGCCTCCAATTCATGAAGCCTTTCATATCATCAAGCACATTATGATGGGGGATAAAACAAAGGAAGAGGAGATTATGATATAGCTGTTTGTATAATTTGATGAAGAGGTGGATGAGGACTTGGTAAAAATAAAAGAAACACAGTTGGGATGCACATGGCAAGAGAAAGAGAAGAGAAAGCTAGTGCACCTCATAGATGATGAGGAGTTAAATACCTATACATTAAACATATAGAGGGTGTGTGTGAGCTGATGGTTTCTAAAAATTAGTATACATGTGTATATAATTCTCCCTTGAAGAATAAGAACGTGAACATTGGGACTAAATATGTGCCTAAGGAGGCTATTATTGGAGATTATTAGTCAGAACCTGAAGTTGTTAAGATCATTAAGCTTCTGCATGAATTTTAAGATCTATTTCCCAGGGGATATCATGAATTAAAGGGTGTAAATCCATCTTAATGGAGATGATAATCAATCTTAAATATGGAGCACATTTGATTCAGATGAAAACTTATAGATTGAATCATAATATGTGCATGAAATTAGAAGAGGGGATTGATAAGATACTCAAGTTAGGAATTATTGAGCCTATCGAGGAATCTGAATAGATAAGCCACATGGTGATTACATCAAGGAGGATGGCCAAATAAGGATTTTTTTGGGCTATAGGGTTGTCAATATTTTATGTGTCATAGATCCTTTTCCTACGTTATTCACTAAAGAGATATTGGAATGGGTGTTAGGGTGTAAAATCTACTCATTCATAGACATGTTTTTTGGATACCATCACATGCATTAAATTGCATGCGTGATAAGATTACTTTCAAAATGGGGAAGTTTTTTCGAAATACATTTTTATTCCCTTTTGAATTCAAGAATACACCTAGCAATGGTTGCATATCATTTGTAGTTATTCAAGCATTCCAAGACTTTATTCATAAGCTCTTACAGATATATTTACAAAGAAGGATTGTTGGTAGACCTAGCTAGATATCGTATCACCAAGCTTATTTTGGGTCTGATATCATGGTTGTTACAATTGAATATCAGTTTAACATGATAGGCCAAGATTATTGTACTGCATTAGAGTAGATTTGAAGCATTTTTTGAAAGACCAAAATGGAACAAGTCTCCATTGGGGGTGATCACAGCAATAACAATTGTTTAAGACCTTGAAGGAGAAGTTAACCACTACACCTATCCTATGATTCCCTTCCTAGAAAAAACCATTCCATGTCCATGTTGATGCCTCTAGAATAGCCATTTGCACAATCTTATCACATCTAGGTGAGGGAAATGTGGATCATCCCATATGCTTTGTAAGTATGAAGTTGACGCCAATGAGCAGAACTTTACAACTACGGAGCGCGAAGCATCATCCATGATCTGCACACTTCTGAAGTTCATATAGTACTTGTTGGCCACACCATTTATATTTTATATAGATCATATGACATTAAATTACTTAGTCAATAAGTCACTTTTGCAAAGATTCATCTGTCATTGGATCCTTCTATTTCAGGAATTTGATTTACGGTCATCGTGAAGCTTGGTAAGAGAAACCTAGGACCTGATCATCTGTAAATAATCAATTCTAGAGAAGACACGTAGAGCATAGAAGATACTTTTATGGATGCTCAACTATTTATATTAAATTGTGCACCCGCTAATTTGGAATATATTACAGTGTTCTTTCACACTAGACTTGTGCATGAAGGTATGAAGATCTTGTAAAAGAAGCAGCTTGTTATTCATATAACACCATATTAGCTTATCGGAGGAGACTAGGTAGATATGAGGTCTTGTGTAGATTTTTTTTAGAGCATGAGCATGAATCTACCATGGAGGAAGCACAAAGAGGAATAGATGGAGGCCATTATGAAGGAAAAGTGATGGCACATAAGATCTTGTTAGCAGGTTTATGGTGGGAAACATTATATAAGGATACAAAATAATTCTTCAAGGCGTGTGACCATTTTCAGAGAATAGGTAATCCTAAGAACCGAGATGAAAGTCCATTGTGCCCCATAGTGAGGGCATAGCCATTTGTAAGTGGTTCATTGACTTTGTAGGCCCTCGTACATCACTGACACATAGGATAAGTGTGCCATATATCAGAACATGCATTGATTACTTGAAAATTTTGGTAGGTGCTGGGCCTATAAAATATTTCATGGCCACGACACCAATTATATTTTTATGTGAAAATATCATAAGCAGGTATGGGTATTTGTTTATTTTAACTAGTGATAGAGGGACACACTTTTTGAATGAAATAATAAGGATATTTTTAGAAACTATTGATGGTGAATCACAGCACCCATGAGTGTCTACAGCTCGATGGGTTGAGACTCTCAGTGCGATTGCATAACATGGAGCTTTTCCCAAGTGTGGGACCTTGTGAAATCGGAAAAGCTCTCCGGATGAAGGCCAACTCCTATTCCTCTGTTCAGATGCACACATAAAATGCACAGAGGTCTTACTCAAAAAACCTAATCTAACTTTCCAAGGAGACAGGGTAAGAAGATGCATAAAAATAAAACCTAAACTACAAAGGTGATGCACCGAGGAATGAAGAACACCTGTCTTGCCAAATAAACACAGACCATTAAAATGCAATGCAAGATCATGCACAGATAACCATATTTGTAGTGAAAGATCAGGAGGATGCAAAATAAACACAGAGAGGGTTGAGAATCATCCACAGACATGCATTATTTGCTCCAAGGATTGATACAACACACTGCAAAAATGCCAAGAGGCAAAGTTACATTACAGTTTTAAATGGGAGGTTTGAACTCCACAAGTTCACTTGCCAAAGAGAAGAAGGGAGGGGCAAAACAGAAATGTCCAACTTTAGAAAGAAGCCCCTCCTTACAATTTATAGGAAGAATGAGAGAGAAGAGAGAGAAATCCAAATCTGCCCCAACCACCTCCATTGCATCTTAATTCATCTCATTATGATGGTAGGTGAGAACCCTAGCGAACCCAAAAAGTGGCGAACTGTATTTTGAATTTTTAAGAATTTTTTCTCACCCAATTAAATATATCTAGTCGTAGTTAGATAGAGGACCTCGTAGGCTTTCCAAAAAGTCCAACCTTGCATGAATCCGAGCTCCCAGTCAAAAGTTATGGCCATTTGAATATCTGCGCCAGGGTCTGCTTCCTGTCAGCGCTCAAAATGTTGCGCCTCCTGAAGGTGCGCCAAGGGCGCATTCATCTGTGTATGTCAACATCCTCTTCCATGCGCCAAGGTGCAACCATTTACCCTTTTGACATCCGTGTTGCGCCCATTATGTGCGCCATAGGCTCACCGTTTCCATCTGTCGACATGGATCTTTTGTGCGCCCATACTGTGCGCCTTGGGCGCACCATTTCCTCTTGTCGACACTCCGTGTCGTGCACCCCATTCTGTGTGCCATGGGCACACCATTTTCATTCAACATACTCAGTATGTGCAGCCTTCTATGTGCCTTGGGCACACCATTTACCCTGTCGACACTCCGTGTATGCGCCCTTACTGTGCGCCTTGGGCGCATCCTCTTCGACACTCCATGTCGTGCACCCATTCTTTTGGGCCACCATTTCCCTGTCGACACTCCGTTGTGCATAGGACTTCTATGCACCTTGTTGCACACCATTTCCTCTATCGACACTCCGTGTCATGCGCCACTTCTGTGAGCCTTGGGCGCACCATTCCCTATGTCGACATCCGTGTCGTGCGCTTACTATGCACCATGGGCGCAACCATATTTACCCTGTCGACACTCCGTGTCGTGTGCCGCTTCTATGCGCCTTGAGGTGCACCATTTCCTCTGTCGACAAGGATTGTCGTGTGCCGCTTCTATGCGCCTTGGTTTCATGTCAGGGATCTTGAGCTTCATTTGATTTCTCCATTCTTCTTCTTGTCTATATCTACCCGGGGGGGAGATATATACAACAGGTAATTAGAAAACTGGGGGAGGAGGTTTATGGTGGGACACCCTTAATTTCTACCCCTTATCACCCTCCATTATAATGGAATGTTGCTGAGGCAGCTACGACAATATTTTGGGGTGAAGCTAGACAAAGAGATATTAAAACACCTAGATGTGGAAGGAAATATTTCATTTCATGATAAGGTATCAACCTTTTATTTCTACCATGGGCATATAAAAAAACTATAAAATGTTGAATAAGGCCACACCTTTTCATTGGTGTTTACCGTAAAGGAAATGTTTTACTTGTTGATTTTATGGTTACAATCCTTGGGGGTGTATTAGGGGTCTTACAGGTGGTAGGAGGATCCTGAATGATGCAAGTCAAAATTTATTGAAATCATTGATAAAGGGAATATAACTGGATAAGTAGCACTTCTATCATAAAATGGAGTCAGAAGGCAGTAATTTTTCAAAGTGAGACCTCTTTTTCATGATTAGGCACATCGTGCAACAATCTCTTTTCTAATCCTCGAAGGGAAGCATGGCTGTTATATGATCCAAGTTTGTGTGTCATCCTGGGAAGATTGAAATTTCATTGGGGTTGGTAACCATTTTAATAGTAACTAAGATATTAGAATCATGCACATGTCAATTAGTAAGAATTGAATGGCACCATGTTTCCAGGATTACTTCAATGGGAGTAAGCTGAAGCCCTACTATAAATAAGCTTATTTTTGTTTGCAATAATATATTGCCACTTAGGCTTAGATGAAAATTTCAGTGAATCAGTTTTTGTATTTTGTTGTAATAAGGCATGTTTGGGTCATAAGATTTCTAATTACTATTTCCCCTAAGCTTATTTTGTAGAGGACTACATGCATACTTTTAGTGTGGGGTGAATAAGTGTAGATGCATCTAAGAGAACCTATTGGACTGTTACACATCCAATGGAGATTAAATGTTTACATGCATTGGTATGAGGGAGTGCCTGTCTGAAGAAAAATAATGGGCACATTTGGGGAGTATATTAGTGAGCATCCTACAATGATGAAATTGATAGTTTTGTATGGACATGAATTACCAGGTGAAAGTAAAGTGAAGTGGTTACCATGTGCTTAAGGTTGAATGGTGTAATTAAGCCCTATAATTTCCCTTTTCTGTATACCTCCATTATGAAAATCTACAGGAATGGCTGAGAAAGGTACCACACCTTGTAACATGAGGGAGGTCATAGTCAAAAAGACTACTTAGGTAGATGGTACTCCCCTTTTGGGGAGATTATGTTTGGCATGGCATCTGTGCGCAAGGAAGAATTGCACCCAAGGAGTAGTATTTGTGCAAAAAGGTTACAAAAACCTGTGGCTATGACAAACTCAAAGGAAAAGCATGGTGTCATTAAAATACAAAAGTGATTTTAAAGCTAAGGAGGATCCTAAACTAGGTGAGGAAGTGGAATTAATCGGGTGAAAAAAGATGGGAAAAACTATAAATCGGTTTCGGGTGGACATTCTTACCTTGTTACTGATGGGGATAACTTGTGTGAGGTTTAGAGAGAGAAATATATTAAGTACAAATGATAAGCGTTCCAAGAATTGAGGACCATCGAGAGCTCTGCATGCTCTATAGAAGAGCTGCTCAATCTAAGGATTGTTTACTGAAGTGGAACTCTGCTGAGGAAGTCTCATGTCTTTCATGCAGGAACTTTGAGCATTGTAGGGTTGATACTAATTTTAGAAGTGACATAATATTGTATGGTCAGTACATAGACCTAAAGGATATGAATAAAGGGAAAAGTTGTCTTCTAAGGTCACTTAGTGAGACAACTTAGAGAAATGCCAATGAGAGAAGCCTGGGATGAGCTAAGAAATCATATGCTAAAGATGAAAGAAGTTTGTTCCAATTCGTGATGTCCATATCCTCAAATGTTAAGAGCACCAAAATTGAGCTCAAGATAGGAAGCTGAGATGATTTGAAGTTCCATGGAATTCACTAAGGAAAGAGACCAAGAAGGAAAAATGTTTCACCCAAAGTGGAGATCCCTGAGCCAAGACTATAAGTTTTGGAAAACAACCATTGATTCCATTGTCAAAGAATGGAACGACTAGTATGACCTCAAATTGGGGTACCCTGACTATAAGTAGTTACAAAGGAAAATGGGATATCGCAATTTGTTGTTGTTAGTTCTAAGCTATCAGTTGATTAGTCTTCATTGGTCACTAGGCACCACAAATTTGTTATAAGGAAGGATTTTGTTTATTAGTTGTTTAGGATACTTTCCTTTAGGTTTGTATTTCCTTGAATGTTGGTCTATGTGTTGCTTTGAGGTTTGTGGTTGGGCTTCAATGCAAATATATGAGTTTGGCCTTATTTAAGGAAGCTAGTAACATTTTTTTATGGTACGGTCCCATGTTGCACCGTTCATTTTAAATAACTTCTATTTTACAAGAAGGAAAGATGAGATAGGCGAGCCACGATTGATGGAACACAGAGTCTGACCGTAGGAGTAGAACCATCTAGATATGATTAAGGATGTGTGATGAGATTACTAGATAAGCAATAAGATATAAAAATTAGCCACGTCGGGAAAGGAATGGCATTTATGGGATCACAAAAATGACCCTAAAGTGGAAGAAAAGACAATTTGGTAAAGATATTGGATGAGGTGGCAGATAAGATGGACATGAAAAAATAGGCTGCATGTTTCGATGAAAGATGGGTAGGACGATGTATTATTTTTGGCTTGGGTCAATGGGATACTGAGGAGGTTACTAGCAACTAGGTTCATGTGACCTATATAAGTGAGACTGGCCAAAAAGGCTCATTTTAATGACATGATTTGGTGATTTTGGGAAATAAGTGATATAAATGGCCTGGAGATTAAGATGAATGGAGGCCAGCGGAGGTGGAGGAACCACCAGAGGTCTCGAAGAGCAGTAGAGGTTTGAAAAAATTATACTTGTGGTTTGGCATATTTTTTGTTTCATAAGGTTTTTTCTAGATTTTAAATGGTCAAAGGTTGAATGCGGTGAAGCATTCAGGCATGGTTGTCTTCCACCTAGGGAGGTTGACATCAATTGGTTAAGGTCAACATTGACTGGGTAGATTACATAGTTTACGAGTGCTCACCCAAAGAATGTAAAGGTACTAGGTACCTCTTTAGGGTTGCTTGTGTAGGATGTTAGCAAGATGAGGAGTTAATGAATTCAGATCCATAATTAGTATAACATTCTACAAAGTATATTCTAGATCTAGATCTAAAGTAATGGATTCAAATAATAGCCATAATGAATTCAACCATGCAAGATCTAGTTATAATCATGTTTAACACCTTGAATCAGTCAATACACTCCATTATATTAAACACAGTAAATACACAGAAGCTTCTTACAATAAGTAATACCATAAGCTCATGTGCATCAGATCTGGTAGCATAACTTCACAATAACTCATATCCAGTCCTCCTATACTACGCAGATCACTACATATTTATAAGGGTGGGGACTTTCCCTTCACTGCTTACATAATTCCCAAAATAGGTCGCATGCTGAAAATAGCCATGCACCTTTACAATAATAGACACACATGCAAGTGCGCTAATAATAGATCTCTTCTGGTTAACTGGTAGTAATAATTCTATTATTAACTGAACCCATGCAAAGCACTTAGTAGACACTCTTCCAAAAATAGCCTATGTGTGTCGCACAAGTCTTTATCCAGTTTGTGTGCTCTGCACGCTATCTCCAAAAATAGCCCGTACTCCTGAAAATGGCTAAGTCCCAAATCTGTCCTTGTATTTCACATGTGTTTCCTTCCCTATCCTTTCACGCCTTTGAATGCCCTGTTCTCATGTGTGAACCTTTTGTGTGCCTTCTACTAAGTATCATACTTTGTCTGCTCAACATTACCCCACACAAAACTGTATTGTTGCCCCAGAAATGGTTGCCTCTTGATACTTTTAAAGAATAAAGAATAAGGAATGGAATGAAATTAAATAATTACTATACAAAGAATGAATTTCACCCTGCAACTTCCTCTATCTCAACTGGAAGAATTAACTCTGGATATTCCTCTTTGATTTCAGCCTCTAAGGCTTACCAATCACTCAGCGTGGCTTCTGCCTTTTCTGGAATATCTGATGCAATAGAGTCTAACTCTTCTTCTTGTGTAATCTCTTCCTTCTCATTCTGTAATACTATAAAAATGTTGGACATTATAGTCACCCTTCCTTCCAGAAGATCCATCTTCTGTGCTATAAGTTTTCCAATTTCATCCAGCCTATCCTTATGGGGGTCTTGGGCTGCTGCAAGGGCCTCACACTTTTTCTTTACTAGCACCAATCTCTCTGCATGCCCCAAAGTCTCATCCTTCATGGCCTTCAGGACTTCATTGTCTTCTACTATGGTCCTGATTCTTATTACTACCTCTGGAGCTGCACATATATTCAATGCCTGGTCTGCTTTCTTCAGCTCCTCCTGCAAGGTTTGGAGTAATGCTTCATAGGATGAAATATTTCTTACCACTGAAGCCCTTTCTCTCTCTGCTTCCTGGTCAGGGTCCTTTGGCTCTGGCATTTGAACTGGTCCATCCTCAAGCACCAAATCAACTAAGGTACACACATAATGCATAGCCGAAGGGAATTTTTTGGGTACCTTGGGCTCCAAGTGTGGTCTTGCTTGCAGGACATGATCACCAATCTCCTCTACCATGCTGATGAGAAACCCATTCTTATTTTTCTCTAGGTCCTTCTCTCCTTTCAAACATGTTATTTCTGCATCTTTGGCTTTGATATCTTCTCTTAGCACTTTAATAGTGGCAGCTTTATCCACATTCCTGTGTGCCACCTCTGTAGATACCTTCACTAAGGCATTACTCACCTGTTCATCAGTCATAACAGTGGGCTTGATAGTTATGTCCTATTTTGTGGTGCCTTCCTCATTCTTCTTGACACACAGGACTCTTCACACACATCAAAATCAGGCTCGTCCATGTGAGTTTGCATGGACCATGACAATTGTTTCCTCATGTGCATGTGGTTTCCATGTCAGGGTCCATCAACTCCCATCCATACAAGTCCTTGAGGCCCACTGTATTCTAGAATCATGTGTGGAAAATTTTACTTGTGTCCTCATCATAGCCCATGATTGGTGCAACATACTCCCCACTTTCCCTCTTTGTTCTTGGCCCCTTAGGAACTTGAGTGCCAAGGTTTGGAGTTGGATCCTCTATGTCCTGACAAGTATCTTTCTTTGTTTCTCCTAGCTTCTTTACTCCTTCTTAATCCTTCATTTCTTCATCCTTTGGTTCTTCCACATCCTCTGGTGGCATAGGAGTTCCTGGCACACTCTCTACAGATTCCTCCACCTCCTCATTCAGCTTCAACTTTCTCCTTCTCTTCTCATTTGTCTCTTTCTATGGAGAGAGTCATGGTGATCTTCTGTAGACTGAGGAGTTCCTGGAGTGCCTTGTGTTCTTGTTCTTCTGAACACCCTCTTGAAACAATGATCTCCTTAGACTACTTCCAAGTCCTCTTCTTCTTCTTGTTCCTGTGGTGGGGTACTTGCATGCTCCGTCTCCATTTTTTCTATAGGTTACCTCCAGCCTCTATGTACCAAGCCACCATTGTCTTCATGCTCTTCTTCCTCATCATCTACCTCTATAGGTTTATGGGCTTTAGAGCTGGTACATTCTCCATTGTATGCTTACCCTTAGGTGGCCCTGGGAGCACGAACTCATTCTCCACATATTTTTTACCCTCCAACTTAGGCTTAAGTTGAAGGTATATAAGCGCGGCTCCACTATCCCAATCACCAAGCTTACAGGATTCATGTTTATAACATCTAAAATTAGCCTTTCAATATAGGTAGCCTTTCCTGGATATACATATGTCTTCCTCAGCGTGTGGTAGTCACAGTCTACCTTGTCTGCAACAAAATTCAGGTGGCACACATCAGTAAAATGGTAGACTGATGCCTAGAAGTAGTGTGTTGTGAAGGCATATGATAGTTTTGCACCATGGGCTCCAAGTCCCATCCTTCATAGAAAATCATGTGATGCAGAAGTGTTGGTACACCATGAATTGTACTACCTTTCCCACCACTGATGGTAACTCCTTAGGAATGTGCCACTCCTCTTCAAATTCCATGTGGAGCCTATCATACCACATCTCTGCCCTCTATTTGAATGGCCCACTCATTGACCCTTCACATAAATATTTGTCAAACCTTTCTGCAAGGGATTTTTTCTCCATGGGATACTCCCAAATCTTGTCCTTTGGCCCATCGGGCACTCCAATCTCCATAAATACAAGGACAAAGATAGCACCAAAACTGATTTTTCACAGGTGTGCACTTCCTTGATGATAGTCTCTACAATGTAGCCTGCTATGTTGTAGATTACTCCCTGTGACATTCTCCTTGCAACATAGCCACATTATATTCACTTGTGACCATCTCTCTTGATCATTCAATTTAGTCACTAGATGTGCAGCTACCTGTACCACTGGGTACTTCTTTAATTTATCCAAGTCCATGCCGTGTGGACCCTTGGTATACCCTAACTCCTTTTTTGTCTCCAGGATTTTTTCTTTATCTATTAAGTCACTATCAAGATCCATCCCTGTGCCCTTTAATCCTGTTATTGTTGAAATCAATGTGGTTGTAATCCTTACCCTTCTTCTGGAAAAATAGAAAAAGTCCTCATGGACTCTACTCATCAACCACTGGTAAAGAGGTTCATATTTTCCAAATATGGGAGCTCATACAACTGGTAGACTCCAATCTTGTTTTAACAACTTCTCTCCAGTGGCGTCATCATATACTAGCATGTCCTTTGTTGTGTGTTTGTTGGTCTTCATACTCAACAACGCATCCAAATCCTTCTTATTATCATATGTGTGGTGGTTTTAATGAATTATTTTACACTTACGGATATGGGAATCCCATTCTTTCCCAACTATAACACCTTTTGGGTATTGCATCTCTGAGAAATTACTCTCAGGAGAAATTTTAACTACTACCTCCACTTTCTTCTTTCCTTTGGCTCCTACAGTAGGTGCTTTCTTTGGTGCCATCTAAAAATCTCACCTTTCTATCCTCTGTAGTGTGTAAATTCTCTCCTTCTATCCTCTATAATGAGTAATTCCAAACCCTAGCTTGAATCCACATGCCCTAGTTGAAATCACGTGCCCTAGCTCTTTCACAATGCTCTACTTCACTCAAACCCTTCACTAATGGGGATGTAAGCTTCTTCTATGCACAAATCTACTCTCCATGTCTGGTTTCACACTCTCTGCACCTCAATACTCTTTTCTCAACTTGATCACACTTAGCTCATTCAAATTCTTGTGATCACAACGGTAAAAATGAACTCGCATCACATCCTTATATAGATTTTCAAAAATTTAGTGCATTTATTGCTCCTTCACCTACCAACAATCCTCTCATTAATTGACCATTTTCACAATTTCCACGTGGTACATCTTCATGCCTCAGCTATAACCTTTTAGCATGCCTTCCTACCTTCTAGCTACAGACTTCTCTTCAGTGCACTTCCATGCACCTGAGTACCTCACCACTGCACCTTCTCCTGGTAGTCTCCATGGTCATTGCTTACCTCGTGTTATATTGTTCCTTTGTTTATCTCCATCTATGGTCCTTATTTGGAAGCAATCTTCTTTCCACCAACTCTCCAAACTTGAATAACACCTGTAGCAGTTTGTTCCTTTATGTGTACCCATTTTTCAATAACCACCCCACACAAATGGTATGTGTAGTCCTCTGCGCATAAAAATACTGCAAATGGTAATTAGCTTCTGGTGCGCAAACACACTTATTTCACAAAACACCAACTAAATTGACAAAGCATAGTGATGAAGAAGGAAATACATTAAGGGAATACATAATTGAAAACCTAATCTAAATGGCAACACTACCTTATTACAAACACCAAGAAGACTTATTTATAGTAGGGCTTCAGCCTACTCCTGTTGAAGTAACCAGGTAACCATATTCCATCAAGTGTTTCTAACTGACAAGCTCCTGTTTCAAGTATGTAAGTGATAACATATGGTCCTAACCAATGTACTTTGAGTTTTCCTGGATGGTGTAGAAACTTAGAATCATAAAGAAGCACCATTTGTCCTATCTCAAGCTTTTTGTCCCTGATGTGCCTGTCATGCCATGCTTTCTACCTAGATTTTTCTTGCTTCTGACTCCAGCGTGCTATTTCTCATCACTCATCCAGCTTAATCAACTTTTCAATTCATTCTTCTAATGCTTGTTCATCAGCTAGACCTCCAGCATGTGCAATACGCAAAGAAGGTAACATGAATTCCATAGGAAGAACTACTTCTATGCCAAACACCAATTGAAAGGGTGTGGCCTTGTTTAACCACTTGTATGTTGTTCTATACGCCCAAAGCATGGCAAAAACTTTATCATCCTAATATTTTCTTCCAACATCACAAATTTTTGTCAATGTCTGGCTCAAAATATTGTTGAAAGCTTCAAGCAGTCCCATTTTCCTTGAGGATGATATGGTGTAGTCTTATGGTGTGCAATCATGAACTCATCCAATAGAATTTTGATTGTCTCATTCAAAAAATGTGTGCCCCTATCACTTGTCAAACTCAACGGGCATCCATACCTTGTAATAATATTTTCCCATAGAAACCTGGCTGTTGTAGCTGTTGTACAATCCTTTGTAGGTGTTGCTTCTACCCACCTTGTCAGATAATCTGTGCAAGTGATGATATAGCGTGATCCAGTCCTATGCGTGGCTGGTGAAATAGGACCCACAAAATCTATAGCCCATTTCTCAAATGGTTCTGCACTAGGAATAGGTCTTAAAGGCATTTCATCTCTTTGTCCTAGTTTTCCAAGGCACTGACAGTGATCACAAGCCTTGCAATATGCCTTACAATATTTATACAGGGTCTCCCACCATAATCCAATGAGTAGAATCTTGCACGCAGTGGCATCACCTACATAGTTCCCACCTGCAATACCACCATGAGCCTCTTCCATGATATCTATGTGCTCATGTTCTAGTACACATCGGCACAATACTTCATCTTGGCCTAACTTGTACAGGTCACCGCTAATCAACATAAATGGTGCCATGTGAATGGAAAGTTGTTTCTTCTCTAAGGATTTCATTCCTTCTGGTGCCATACCTGTACGTAGAAAGACAACAATGTCCTCTAATTCTGATGGTGCACATTGTAACCTGTATAACTATGCATCGGGCATGGTATCTTCAATTTCCTGTGCGTCTTCTCCTGACTGTATTCTGGATAAATGGTCTGGTCTAGAATTACTTTTCCCTGGTTTTACCACAACTGTAAAATCAAATTCTTGGAATAAGAGTACCCATCGACATATGTGCCCCTGTAAAATGGGCTTGTTTACCAAATACTTCAATGCCATGTGATCGGTATAGAATACAAATGGTGTTGCTAGCAGGTACTGTCTGAATTTATGTAGTGCATAGATCATTGACAAAGCTTTGCACTCTGTAGTTGTATAATTCTTCTCTGCATGAGTCAACTTTCTACTAGAAAAATAGATAGGATGATCTATAATACCTTCTCCAGGCTGAGCCAACACCACACCAATGGTCATGCCAGAAGTGTCCACATGTACATGAAATGGTTGGTCCCATGAGGGAAAGTGTAGAATAGGTGCATTGTAGTAAGTTTTTACTTTAATTCCTGAATGTGTGCTACTGCTATTTCCCCCAGTAGAATGTCCCTTTTCCTTTTAGTAACTCCTCCAAGGGTGTGGACAACCTTAGCATACCCTTTAATAAATTTTCTATAATACCCAGTGTGACCTAAGAATCCATGCACCTCACTTTGACTGGTAGGCTCTTCCAGGCCTGATAATGACTGCAACCTTAGCTGGATCAACCAATAAACATTCCTTGCAGATGATGTGCCCTAACAATGTGCCAAATGGTGTAGCAAATACACATGTCTTGATGTTCAAAGAGATGCTTAACTGTGACATCTTTCAAACATTAAGTGTAAATTGTCACAATGATCCTTAACAAGTCCATACACCATCCAGTCATCTAAATAAACCTGCAAGAAGTTGTGAATAAAATATTTGAATGCTTGAACAACTATGCACGAAAATATAGTAGGCATGTTTTTCAGACCAAAAGGCATCACAGTATAGGAAAAAATTCCCCATTCAGTGGTAAAAGTAGTCTTTTCCTGATCCTCCTGTGTAATCCTAACCTGATGATACCAAGAGAATCCATCTGTAAAGGAATAGATCTTGCACCCTGCAACACCTTCTAATATTTCCTCTGTGAATGGCGTAGGAAAGGGATCAGTCACACATGCAACATTCAGCTCCCTGTAGTCCACACAGATCCTAATCTGACCATCTTTCTTTATACTGATCACCATTGGGCTAACCCATTCTGACTCATCCAGGGGCTTGATGATTCCAGACTTCAACATTTTGTCAATTTCTTCCTTGACCTTTTCACGTGCAAGTTGGGGTTCATCCTATAGGGTCTCTTCCTGACCGGGCATGCACCTTCCTTAAGCTTTATCTTCATTTCTCCTAATGATTCATGCATGCCTTTTAGTTCATGGTATCCCCTAGGAAATAAGTCTTGATAATCTCGTAGTAACTCAATGATTTTTTCCACTTCAGATTCAGACCAATAATCCCCAATTATGGCCTCCTTAGGCTCAGCATCCGATCCAATATTCACTTTCTTTGTTTTCATAGGTTCATGATAGGTGTGCGTGGTCTTATCTGCACTGTCCAAAACCTCATGCCTACCTGTTGAATGGTCTACATCCATATTTTCTACTTCTTCATCATCCACTAAGTAGACCATCTTTCCTTTTTCTTTCTCAAAGCAAGCATGCTTAAGTAGTGTGGCATCTGTCTCTGTTTCTTCAGCAAAAATGCACTCTTGAATCATTTCCATCAAATAAATCATGAATGTGTTCTTCCACCTTTGCATTATGTCCCATATTTAACCACTTTATAACCCTTAATGCCTCTTCTACTAGAGGTTTAGTAGAGAAGTAGTCAAAAGTCTGGATCATTCCTACAATCAAATCCTACCAATTTCTAGTCTCTCTATGGAGTTCCGCATATACATACCAAGCACGCGCGCAACCTTGTAAAGTGGAATAAAATTTGTGCACCCAGAGTGAAGGTGGTAAAGCTTCCTACCCCTCTATCCAGAGTCTCTCACACTACTGAATGTGGTGTTGAATAGGTTGATTACCATGATAAGTGCAGATTTGAGTAGGTGCATTGCTCCTGGAAAACTGAGTAGAAAGAGAAATCTTGATTTCATTCCATCCTACAAGATTATCCCTGTGAACCACCCACCAGTGCGTTGTTATCCCGCACAGGGTATATGCTAGCATATTCCATCTCTCCAACTGGTCTATCCATTGTTCCTCCATGGCACACATAAATACCATAGGATCTCCTTCTCTAGTGTATCAAGGTACCAAGTTGTTACCTATTCTCCTGATACAATGAGGTCTATTGTTCCATGCAAATGTGCTTCTTACTTCATGCCCTACCAACTCATAAGTACCATGAGCCCAATTATCACAAGCAATACTTGTAGTATCACTAATAGACTATGCATCTTCCCACTGAAGGATTCCTTCTTTAGATGGCTTGAGCACTTCTAGGTCTTGAATGGCATGTACATAAATCCTATTCAGATCTTCCTCACTCAAAGGCTCAACATAGGGCATAGATTTTCCATCTGTTAAAGGGATAATAACTCTTTCCTCCTTGTTCTCAAAACTGATATAACCCTTGTTGAACCAAAGATCAACATTATTTGCATAACACCAAGGGTGCCCAAGTAGAGCTGGGAAGTTATCTGCTTCTGCAAGTGCCAAAACCTCAAAATCCCCTGTGAACTTGGCCCCTGTATAGTAATGGATGCATCTTTTAAAACTCCAATAGGGTGGCCTTGGTTCGATTAGCCATAAACAACACATTAGAAGATGGCTGTAATGGGGGTCTCCCCATCTGTACCCATGCATCTAAAGTAAGAACATTGACTTCCGCGCATGTATCAATCAATATATTACTCAAAATCCATCCATCCACAACAACATTCAGAGTGATTTCCTTGTCATAGTCTAAGCTATGGGGGGGAGATTTGCATGTAGGATCTATCGTCCAGTCTCAATACTTGCACGTGGAGTGTTTCCCTTTAGCCAATTCCCTAACAATGGAATGATATTCTCCTAGTGCAACATTTTGCACACCTCCTTCAAGTCATCAATATCAGATTGGACCATCTCTGCTGCTTTCTTTTGTTCCATCTTCCATGATTTCTCCTTTAAATATTGTATTTCACCCTGAAGATTTCTGAGTACCTCCATGGTTTCCTGATAAACCTCCTTCTGATGGATAGGATCTGGGTACCATGCATGTAGAACCTCCTCCTTAGTGATGGTAGGCTTCTGCTGTAATGCTTCTTTGGCATGTGCCGCTTCAGTGTGGGTAGTGATCTTTACAGGAAATACCTTGGATTCTGGTTCCAACTTGGGCATCCACTGATTTTCCACAGCACGTTGTATCCTAACCATCCCTGCACCTTTGTTTTCTTGTTTATGTTGCTTACTAAGATGCTCATATAAGTTTGGGCATTCCTCATAGCTATGATTCTTTCCACAGAAAGAACAAGTAATATTCTGAGGACATTCATGCCTGTAGTGGTCAGGAGATCCACATGTATAACATGTTCCATGAGGAAACTCACCTTGTCCACCACCATGGCCTTGGCCTCTGAATCCACCATGGTATCCTCGACCTCTGCCATGACCTCCTTCAAAATGCCCTTCATTCTGATCATAGCACACTTGATTGTGATCCCAATCCTGATGCTCATTCTTTCCTTTAGATTTATCTGATACTCCTGTCTGTCACACACCAATATCTATAGCATCATGGATCTGACCAATCAATCTACAGTCCTCTGTATCGTGAGTCATGGACCTGTAAATTTTACAATAGCAAGAGACGTTCTTCCTTATTGCACGTTGTAATAATGGGTAGTGGCTAGCATCATGGTTTAAATGACATATCTCACAGTCTAGTAATAATGAATGTACTGATCTACGGGGACAACTATCCTTGGTGTGACCTTCCACTTCACAATTTGTACACCAAATCCCTGTGTGCATCTCATGTGCTGAATTTGCTGATAGTTTCTCCAACTGCTTTTCCATAGCTGTAATTTGTGCTTCCAAGAATGGGCTGACTCCAGTGTCTATACTTCCAACTGTCTCAGTGTGTAAAGCTTCTTCAAGTGCTTCGTGTGGATCAGTGTATGTCTTATGTGATAGAGCCCTTCTAAAAGGTGTAATCAGGCCTCCAACGAACCATTACGCATGCTTCCTTGCACGAATATCATAAGAAATCTTAGATAAAAGTGTTTTGAAATGGGCATCATACTCCCTGACACTCTCAGTAGTGCCTTGCTTAATATCCTTGAGTGCACTTATACTCTTCTTCTCGAACTCAGGGATGTGAAACTCTTTAAGGAAAGCATCTTTTAATGTTGCATAGTCTACGCAAGTCTGATCAGGGTCAAACTTTCTGTACCAACTATATGCGCATCCTTGTAATGTAGTGGAAAATTGACTTTCCCTATGCTCAGAAGCCATGATTATCCCTTTTACGTGCCACAGTATTTCACACATGTGCACATGTTCAGCAACATCTTCTATGCCTCTATACTCTAGAAGATGAAGAGACATCTCCATGTAAATATTATGGGGTTGGTGCGGACCTTTCCCACCTAATCCAGAACCTCCTGTGTTTCCTCTACCTCTAGATCCATCAAAACTAGAACCACCTATACCTCCTGATCCTCCACCTATAGCCAGAAGTGGACCAAAATATGTACTTCCCTGTGTCCCAATAGTAGTACTGAACTGAACCCCTATAGTCTGTGAAGTGTTACCACTCCCAGAAGTGAGTCCAAAATTATGTGCGCTTGAATTCTACACAGATGATGCACCTAAAAAGGTACCTCCAAACAACAATGAAGATGTCTTCCCTATCATCGATGTACTTGCTATGTGACTTACTCCTACTCTCCCACTACTTAAATTAGCTTGTTGACTATTTTTCGTACTAGATATTGGAAAACCAAGCACAAGGGCTAGGTTTCCAAGTAGATTCAGATATGCACTCGCGGCCCAGGTCGTGTCTACTAGCATGCTTTCACATGAAGCTGAGGGGGGTTCCCTGTCATGCTTACCCAAATGGGGGAGTTCCTAATGCTCTAGCTCCACACCTTCTACGTGAGCTCCAAATCCTTCACGAGCCATCTCTCTCCTCAATGCCATTCACTCTGCAACATCCCACTGCTTCTCTATCTCCCTCTTTCATGCATTCATTATACTTAAGCCACCTTTCTTCTCTCTTCCTTTCTACCGTTAGGTCTTCCATCTTTCACCAAACCTACTCTTGCCCCCGCACGTGGTGGGGTTTAGTTAGCCATCAGTTTTCTTTCCAAGTTCAGGGTCACCATCAAGATTTTGATCACCAGTGGAATGCCTTGCAAGTAAGTTCCCCTGGGATATTGTAAAAAATGGAATTTTGCTACCTCTGGGAAATAATAAGTAGAAATTGAGTACTCAAGAATATAACTGTTCAGAACACCACAAAACCAAGTACCCACGGCGCATCTCCACATCAGATCAGGATCATAAAGGGCCTGAATATCTTCCTACGTCAAAATAAGTGTGTGATACCTCCAATTCCTTTTATATGCATACGTAACTAGCCACTTGTACAATTCTATCAAAAAAATAGTGAAGAAGATCTCATACAAACTGTCATATAGATTTTGTTCCACCCATGTGCTTGCATTAAACTCAGATCCGGTGTTGAACCTCCATGTGTATTCTTCTTCTAGATCATGTATCCATACCCTTAGACCAATAGTCTAATCCCATGCACACTGGCCTATCACCCAGCGGGCATTGGGTGCTCACCCGAGGCATGTGTGGGCATTGAGTCTCTCCTTTATGTGAGTCTTGTGAGAATGCATCATCTTATAATAGATATTCAAATGGAAATGAGTAGAAAAGAACCATGCAACATTATAAGAACCTAGGATGGATCATGATCTCATTGCATCCAGAAAAGAGAAATAACAAACAACATATGGAAATGGTTCATACATAAAGGAAATACATAAGTATTATACTCCTGAACACATATATGATTTATAACAGAGCCTTATATTCATATTAACATGTTCAATAACCACATTACATCCCTTGAGGTCATAACAGATCCTCATATAACCATGCAGAGCCAAGTCATGCATCAGAACTACACTATGTTCATCACATTACAAAAATGAATGCAGACCCATCCCTCTAAATGTGCCATGATTCCTATATTTCTCTAATCCTAACCCTTAGAATCCTCCATTATATTTCTGCAGAGCTTCGCCTCTCTTTTAACTCACTCTCTCACTTTACTCTCCACTCTTTTCTTCTATCGGGCGCTTGTATTTATAACCTTAGCAACCACCGCCATGCCTTTCTGAAGTTATAGATTGGTTGCCAAGTGTCGAAGTGGTCCTCCATGGAAGCATGCCTTCTCAGATCTGAGCTCTCCACTCTTTGCAATGATGTCTTCTGGAACCTTCCATCACATGCCTGGAATATTCCCTTTTTGATCCCACAGTCACTAGGCTGGCACCTTATCCACAAGGGTCATGCTTTTCTCATGTGCTTCCTGGGATGCCAAATATGGCTAAGTCCAAAACTCATTTTGCCTTGTGTGCGTGCCATGTGTTCTGCAAAACCCTACTAGAACCCTTCCCTGTGTGCCTTCAACATGCATGCCCTTCCTCAACTAGGTCCCGCGTGCCCATGCACCTTCTCATCCTTAGCCAATATTTATGGGCCCAACATCACCCCACACTACACTTTTTCTTCGTCCTCAGAAACACTCTTCAAATAATAAAGAATGATGGATCCTTATAATGGTTGGAAAGAAAGAATAAAGGAATGAAGAAATGGGGAAAAGAATGAAAGAATGGGGAACCATGTTTATTTCTAGAGGAGGAGAGGGAAATCCTTCCCTAATTCTGCTTCTAACTTTCCCCAAGCATCGACCTCGTTCTGAGCATATTGACAGATGTCACCTACTAGGGCGCTTACCTCCTCAAATCTTAGCCCTTCTCCCTTGGTGCTCATTGTCTCCATGATCTCCTCCAATTTTTTTCCCAAATCCTCGAGCGTGTCCATCCTCTGAGTGATTTGGGGGTACAATTCTTTCAGCCGGTTCTTGATTGAGCCCCGCAAGGTCTCAATGGCCTCTGATTTCTTTTCCACTTTGGCTAGGATTTTGTCTTGCTCAGCCCTGTTCCCCTTATTATTTTCTTAGAACTCCTTGAGTTCCACTTCATGGGTGGCAACCAAGATACTTTCCACTCTATCCCTATCCATGCAGTTATCGTAGGTAGCCTTAGCAACTTGCATGGTGACTTTTACATCGGCGAGGATCTTGTTGTACTGAGAAACAATTTCCACAACCTTCATCTTATTCTCTTTTTCTTGGCACACCAATGCCTCTTCTGTGGATTCTAAGGCAAGTGGTTGCCTCTCCATAGTGAGTATGTGGGTCAAGTCCTCTAGGAACTGTAAGGTTGATCCATATTTTTGTGTGGGTGGTGTTAAGTCTGGATGCTTCAAGACAATGGCATCTGTGATCATCTCTATTTTCTTGTATGCCTCACGTGCACCCTTGCCTTCTCATCTTTTAACTCATGCCTTAACTGAGCACTGATTAGCTCCTCCTGCTTCAGGTCCTTGCTTTTCTTAAGGAGCTCCTCCTCCTTTTTCTCTAGCTCTGCCTCTAGGAACTTCACCCTATCATTTCTTCCGAAGAGTCTGGCTTCAACCTCAACTGAAACTTTGTTGAGTGCATTACAGATTTTCTCATCTGATAATTGTTGAGCATTCACCAAGGGGTTTATTCCTTTTGTTTCTGGCACCTTCATCAATGCTCCTTGGCTTATCTCAAATTCAAGGCTCATCAATGTGGGGCTCAAATGCCCATGATAGCATTTTCCTCATATGAGGGTATGCACCTTCCTCATCAAATGAAGCCATGGCCAAGAGTTGTTTCCATTAGTATAGTGCTCTGAAAGCACATGCACAACACCTTGTTTGGATCATCGATGTAGCTCATTCCTTGACCTTGTGTTTCTTTTGTGCTCTTCCTCCCTGTGCGTGTGGCCCTTGGAAAGCTTACAGCCAAACTGGGATCTCCCCCCATGCTACCATATTCTTTTCCTATGCTTTCCTCCTCAACTTCCTTCAGCACCTCATCTGTGTTGCATTCTACCTCTTGTTCCACTAGCTTCTTGATAATTCCCACCACTTCTCTCTCTACGGCCTCTTCTATCTATTCCTTTGTGAGGCTTGGGGTCCTTTGATCCTTTGTATTTACTTCTCCACTCACCCCCTTGCCTTAAGCCTCAGCCTCTTCTTCGTCATTCTTCTCCTCATCCTCTTTGTTATACTCCTCATCTCCTTCTTCCTCAGAATCATGCACCTCATAGACGGGATGGTCTTCACCTCCTTCAGGATTTTCATCATCATCCTTGTCACTGATGTAGGCATCTAGACTCTCATCTCTTCTGAATCTTACCTCATCAGTCACCTTCTGCTTCTTCCTTACTGGGGATTCCAGTACAGGAGATTCTTCTTTTTCTTTCTCTTTGACAGGTGATGTCTTCATTAGTGATTCCTCATGGGTGAGGTGCTCTTCGTGCTCCAGCACCTCTTCTTCTGGGGTTTTTTCCTTGACAGGAGACTTCTTTCTCCATGCGTAAGTACTAGGCTTAGCGCTTGCTTCTGGCGCGCCCATCAATTGTGTGGTTTGAAAACTTGGTGCCTTCTTCTCCTGCACCTCTTATCTTTCTCTTTTCCTTGGGCATGGCCTTCTTCCTTCTTGTAGGGTCTTCAAGAATGGAGACATCATTCTCCAAGTAAGCACCCTTTTCAAATTTTGGCCTTATGCACAGATACACCCTTGTTGTGGTCCTCCCTGCAATTGGCAGCATTAAAGGCTTCATCATTTGTACTTCGTGGGAGACATATTTCTCCATGTACGTGCACTTTTTGGGTAGATGAGCTTCTAATGCAGCTTGTGGTGGTCTATATCTACCTCACTAAGGTTGAACCTTAGTCTCTTGGCCTCCTTGAACCGATTGACTCTGGCTTGGAAGTATTGTGTGGTGAAGGAGAAGGGTAGCTTGCACCATGGACTCATAGTCCCATTTATCAATGTAAATCTACCAATGTAAAAATGTTGGTACACTGCAAACTCTACCTCTCCATCCATGAGCATTGGTAACTTCTCTGGGATCCTCCATTCTACTATGAATGCATCACGCATTCTCTTGTACCAATTTTCCAAGCAGTGCCTTGTGAGCGGTCGTCATGGTTTCACAAGTGTACTTTGTAAACCTTTTTGCGGGTGAGGGATCCTCTTCTGGATACTCCAAAACAAATATTTCCAGCCCATCTTGTACTCCAATCTCTAAAAATACAATGGTGAGGAGGACGTTGCCGAATAGTATCTTCTCTCCCTCCTATGCACTGCTTAAGATCTCATCCGTAATGAAAGTGGACAAGTTATAGATTGTTCCTTCTGATATCTTCTGGCATACATTTAGCCATGCCTTGTTCACTTGTGTCCATCATTCCTGATCATTGAGCTTGGTCACCAAGTGCATGGCCATCCTCATAACTGGGTCTAGAATCTTGGTGATGTCAAAGTATCGTGACCCCTTCTTGTAGTCATATGTGGCTACAGTCTCCTTGATAGCCTCCTTGTCACTCAGATCATCATCTATGTTATCTCCTTCACAAATGAGGCCTGTGAACTTGGATATCAGTTGTGGTGTTATGTGCATCTTTCACCCCACAAAATAAAAGTGATCCTCATGCACGCGTGACATCAACCATTGATAAAGGCACTCAGGCTTTCCAAAGTAAGGCAACTCATATAGTTGCAACAATCCATCCTTCTCCAATTTGACCTTTACCTCGTTGTTGTAAATGGGAATTCCATCTGGTGTCCTCTTGTTAACTAGGTGAACCAACTCTAATGCCATTTCCTTCTCAGTTGTTCTCATGCGATGGTTATAATCACTCATGGCCATCTTTTGCAAGTGTGACTCCCACTCTTTTCCTAGCAATACCCCATCTGGGTACTACATTTCCACATACCATTCTTCATTAGAGCTTGTGATGGCAATGGTTTTGTTTTCCCTTTCCCTTGACCTTTTTTTTATTTGGTGAAATAGTTGGTTTCTTTAGTGCCATTTTTCTGGTTGGGCTGAACTTAAAACTTCCTAACTCTGCTCTACTCTCTACACTCCAAATTCAACTCCAAAGCTTTAACTCCTGAAATGAATCCTTCTTTCTCCATACCCTATCTACCAAACCCTAACCAAGAAAACCTTCCATAAGATGGTGCTCTTCACAACCTTTCCTCATGCCCGTGTACTCCTTCCTTCTGGTTTACTCTAGTCGTACACTCAAATTTCTTGAATTCTTCTTCCTTCGCACAAATTTCTCTCTGGATCCCCTAGTTCATAAGAGCTTCTTTCACTTTGTAATCACAAGGTAAAATAATGATGTGCCTGACTTCATATTTATAGATTTTCCTTCTTTCTAGCATTAAATGCTATACCACCTACCACCATACTTGACACTAAATGTGATTTTTTCTTAACACTGACCTCAAGCACTTTTACCCACGTGCCTAATCCTGTGAAAAACTTTGACAACCTTCTGGCGTGTAAAAATCCAATCCGACTGAAGACTCTTATGCGTGTCTACAGCACCGAAGGCACTTCTTCTGTCCTTTACCTGATTTTTTCCCTCACCTACCTCATGTTGTTCCTGTGCTCTTCATCCTTTGTATGTGGTCTCTGTTAAAGCCCTTGACACCATAATTTATCATCCTTATTTCCTCACGTGCTTTCTCAACCTTATGTGCTTCCTTCTACTGGGCCACTCAACTTGTATTGCAAGACTATAATTCACATCACTCCACCCCACACTACAATAGATGGGTGGTCGTCTATGCATACACAACCTTGGAAAAATAATGTGGTTACCAGTGCACAAGGTGCAAAATGAAACAAAAAGAAAGGAACAAGCAACGAGAAAGGGAAACACAAGAAAAGAAAAAGCATAAAGGGAAATTCTAGACTAATTGGCAATACTACCTTATTACAAACACCAAGAAGACTTATTTATAGTAGGGCTTCAGCCTACTCCCATTGAAATGACCTGGTAATCTCATCCCATCCAACACTTGTAACTGGAAAGCACCTAAATCAAGAATGTATGAGATGATGTAGGGTCCCAACCAATGGACTTTCAACTTCCCAGGATGGCACAGATACTTGGAATCATACAACAACACCATCTACCCAACCTCAAACTTCTTGTTCTTGATATGACGATCATGCCATGCTTTTTGTCTTACTTTTTCTATCTTCTGACTCCATCTAGCAAGTGATCACCTTTCGTCTAACTGCATCAACTTATCAATCCTTTCTTCTAGTGCTTTCTCATCATCTAACCCTCCTGCGTGTGCTATACGTAGTGATGGTAACATGAATTCAACTGGTAAAACAACCTCCACGCCAAACACCAATTGAAATGGTGTGGCCTTGTTCAACCTCTTGTAGGTTGTCCTGTATGCCCATAGAATGATTGATACTTTTTCATCCCAATCTTGTCTTCCAACATCACAGATCTTAGTCAATGTGTGACTTAGTATCTTGTTAAATGCCTCAACAGTTCCATTTTCTTGAGGGTGATAAGGGGTAGTCTTGTGATGGGCCACCATAAATTCTGCTAACAGAATCCTGACCATTTCATTGAGAAAGTGTGTACCTCTATCACTTGTTAAACTTAAAGGACAACCATACCTATTGATTATGTTCTCCCATAAAAATCTAGCAGTTTTTGCTATGGTGCAATCCTTTATAGGAGCTGCTTCTACCCATTGTGTCAAGTAATCAGTGCAAGTAATGATATACCGCAAACCAGTCCTTCACACGGCTGGAGAAATTGACCCTACAAAGTTGATTTCCCATTTTTCAAATGGTTCAGCATTGGCTATTGGTCGCAAGGGAATTTCATCTCTCTTTCCAGGTTTTCCAAGGCACTGGCAATGGTCACAGGCCTTGCAAAACTCAATACAATCCTTGTAGATGGTTTCCCACCAAATCCCTACTAATAAAATCTTCCACGTGGTAGCATTTCCTACATAGTGTCCTCCTACAATCCCACCATGCACTTCCTCCATAATTTCCACATGCTCATGCTCCAATATGCATCGGCACAGAACCTCATCATGACCTAACTTATACAGGTCTCCACTAATCAACATGTAGGGTGCGGCACGTATTGCTAACTACTTTCTCTCCAGAGCCTTCATCCCTTCCAGTGCCACACCTATTTTTAAGAACACCATGATATCTTCCAAGTCTGAGGGCATGCACCACAACCTAAATAGTTGTGTTTTTGGCATGGCATCCTCAATGCTTTATGCATCCTCCCCTGAGTTAATCCTTGATAAGTGGTTAGGTCCTGAATTGCTTTTTCCTGGTTTCACAACCACTGTGAACTCAAAATTCTTGAAATAATAGGACACAACGGAATATGTGCTCTTGCAGCACGGGCTTGTTGACTAAGTACTTTAATTCCATGTGGTCCGTGTAGAATATAAACGGTGTTGCCAATAGATATTGCCTGAACTTGTGCAGCATGTAGATCATAGACAATGCTTTATGCTCAATAGTGCTGTAATTTTTTTCTGTTGGTGTCAACTTTCTACTTACAAATCACAAGGGATAGTCAACAATTCCCTCACCAAGTATTTCTAGTACTACTCCCATAGTTGTCCCTGAGGCATCAACATGCACATGGAAAGGCTTATCCCAAGAATGAAAATGTAATATGGCCTTCATGACAAGCCTATCCTTTAAATTTTCAAATTCCTTCTACTGTGCCTCTCCCCAATGAAAGGAACTCTTGTGTTTAAATAATTCCTCCAAGGGTGCAGTGATCTTCGCATATCCCTTGATGAATTTCCTGTAGTACCCTGTATGCCCAAGGAATCCACACAATATGCTTTGACTAGTAGACTCCCCTAATTCCAAAATAACTACAACTTTGGTGGGATCCACTAGTAATCCTTCTTTACATATAATATGTCCTAACATGGTTCCAAATGGAGTGGGTAAGTGCAGCAAGTTGGGGGACAAAAAATGGATTGTAAGTGGACATCATATTGCAAATAACAACATAATATCAACTTGTAGGGATCATTAGCAATACATACACTCAAAATTAGAAAAACTTATATTAATATGAATCATAGCATCTAGAATCTAGTTTCTAAAATACTAATTTTTTTAAAAATGGACAAGATTAGCTATATTAAACACTCAAAATTCAATGACTTGGTATTTTTTTTTAAAAACGCCTATAAGATTGTAGTCTGTTTGCCCACAATTTGGATGACCAAAAATTGATATATATTTTTTCCTTTGGTGAGAAGTTATATGCCACTATCTATCTTGGGATGGATTTTATTTTGTATTTTTTTGAGCAATATTTTATTTTTTATGATTTTTTCCGTGAAAGTGGTATGAAAACATAAAGAAAACAGAGCACTTTCCGTTTGCCCGCCATAACTTCATCAAAAAATATTGAAATCAAATAATTTTTTTTTTGAACATGTATATAATTTCACCACGGTTGGGATGGTATAAGTTTTATCACATTCTGATAAGTGAAACAAAATTTGCAGTCTTAAACGTAGACATAAACATTCACAGGAAAAAGTGTCTTAAAGACCTACTATTAGTAAAAAATTATAAAATGATATTTATCCTATTCTATTCACTTTAAAATCAATATTTCTACAAATTTAACAGTCTCCCCTACGTGATGGTACCATTTTTATGACATAATTTTTATTTTTTCGGCATGGTTCAAGTCCGCGGAAGACTAAATTTGATGTTTTGTTGTTTTTAATGTAAAATTCAGGATTTGATGTCCACTTAATTGTCCCCCAACTTGGTGCACTTACCCGATGTAGAAAAAACACATTTCTTAATGTTGAGGGATATCCTTAATTGCCAACATATCTCAAACATCAAGCTCAAATTGTCACAATGGTGTTTCATATCCATACACAGTCCAGTCATCCAAGTGAACTTGAAGAAATTTATGGATGAAGTCTTGAAATGCTTGTACCATGATGCACGTGTAGTCATTTTTACACCCACCAAGAACAAGGGTATCCCATGCGCACCAGCCTATCACCCAGTAGGTTGGGCATTTAACTTGAAGAAAAACGCGCGAGAAAAGAAACGATAGTCTCTCTTTTATGTGAGGAAGTGGGAAAATCATCTATGACACCAGGATCTTAAAAAAAGTGAGTTGGAAACAAGACATACATTTATCGATAGAACTACGGAATGTCTTCTAGAAAAATGCATTTCATCCTAGACCAAGAGTACTTAATATTCAATACCCCTACTAGAGGTAACCAAAATATGAAAGGAAATGTCATAAGGAGTTATGTTTGTACATTCCATAAACAATTCATGAATCAGACACTGTAAGATGTTAATACATGGATCAGAAATTTTAATAACCAATTAAATAAGTTTGGAGCAAAACCTCAATATTAATTGGATCTATTGCAAACTATCATACCTGTCTAGAAGAAATCATGATGACATACGCTGGATTTACATCCCATCAGTTCTCAGTGATATGAAAATTTTAAACAACCCCTTATTACATCCTAAAAGTTTCATGTTTATGTCAATTCCATACCCAACTTATGGAGCTCTCACAGTATGACTGAATGGCTTCATTTTCTTCTTCTCCCTTTGACCTCTTAGTGTGTATTTATAGCCCTTCTCAACATCATCAATTTTTTCACTACATTGATAGATCCATTTCCAATGCACAACTTGTCCAACTTGTTGATTCCTTCATGGGAGAATGCTTCTTCAGGTCCGATCTCTCAACTCTTTGCAATGATGGTCTTTTAGAAACTTCCATCCAAGGTATATTCCTTCTTAGGCCATAATTTCACCATTTGGTTGTAAACCTTTCCATGTAGGAAATGTGTATTCAGGTCATGTTTTCTCATGTTCTACATGATGTGTCAAATATGGCTAAGTCTTGAAGCATTTGTTCCTATCTTGAAAGTAATGCACCACTTGCTACCTAGATAACCCTCCTAGAGCCCTATCCTGCATGCTTTCTTCTTATGTTCCCTTCCTTAACTAGGCCTTCGATGGTACACACCTTCTTACACTTAGCCAATAAATGAGGGTCCCAATATTACCCCACACTATGCCTATTCTCCATATGCAGGAACACCTTCTCAATGAATAAAGAATGACTACCTTTAAATGGTTTGGGGAAAGGGAATGAAGAACTTTGGGGAAGAAAGAAAGAAGTGAAGATGATCACTTATATAAGCAGAAGGCTTTGGAGAATTTTTGTTAGGTCTTCTAGACTTATTCCAGGTATAATTTCACTCTGAGTATATACAAATAAGTCAGAAACTAAGTTCACCTCTTTAAATGATTATTTGCCCTCTCCTTCATTATATTCATCATTTCAATGGTCTTCCAATTTTTTTCCTCATTTAAGTCTTTGAGTGATCCAGAAAATACCTCCTTCATCCAGTTCTTGATTGAGCCAACACAAGGTCTCAATAGCCTCTGATTCAAGACTTCTCAACTTTGTTTTACAAGATCTTGGAACAATTGCTCTATTCCCCTTGTTCTTATCCTAGAACTCCTTGAGCTCCACTTCATGGGAGGTGACCAAAATGCTCATCACTCTATCTCTATCGGTGCAATTTTAATAAATGGCCTCAACAAATTGGGTGGAAACTTTCACATCTACAAGGACTTTCTTGTACTCAATAAAAATTTCCACAACCTTCATCTTTTCCTCCTTTTCCTTACACACCAATGCCTCCTCACAGACTCTAAGGCTAGTGGTCACCTTTCCATTGTGAGGACGTGGGTCAAGTCCTCTAAACACTCTAGGGTGGATCCGTACTTATGCGCGGGTGGAGTTAGATCTGGATGCTTCAAGAAATGGAATTTTTGATCATCTTTGCTTTCTTGCAAACCTTGCTCACCCTTTCCTTCTCTTCTTTCAACTCACACCTTAGCTACACCTTGATTAGTTCCTCCCACTTTAAGTCCTTGGTCCTTTCTTTGAGCTCTTCTTCCTTCTTCCCTAGCTCCACCTCTAGGAATTTTACCCTGTCGTTCCTCTCGAATAACCTATCTTCTAGTTCAACTGAGACCTTGTTCAGTGCATTACATACTTGTTCATCAGATAGTTGTTCATTTTTCACCAATCCAAGGTTCCTTTAGACTCCGACACTTCCATCAAATCCCCTTGGCTCACTTCAAACTCTAGCTCATCGATGTGGGACTCAAATGACCATGAAAGCATTTTCCTTGTCCATGGATATGTAGCTTCCACATCAAATGATGTCATGGCCAGGAGTTGCTTTGTTAGAATGGTGCTTTCGAAATGCATGCACAACACCTTGTTTGGATCATCAACATAGTCCATTCTTGGTCTCTGGATCTCCATGTGCCTTCCCCCTATGTGCGTGCCCTAAGGAACACATACCATCAAACTAGGGCCTTCATGTGTTGCCATGATATTTTCCCGCACTTTCTTCCTTAACTTCATTTATTACTAAATCAGCATTGTGCTCTAACTCTTATTCTACCAAGGCTTCAATGATTTTTTCCACTTCTTTTTTTACCACCTCATTTATCTTCTCTTGCGTGAGGCTTGGAGTCTAATTTTTGGTACTCGCTTCCTTCCTACCTCCATTATCTTGGGCACCTTCCTCCTCTTAGCTACCATTCCTCTGCACAAAGAGAAACTCATTTTCCTCTTCTCCGCCCTCTTCCTCTGAATTATGCACATCAAACACTAGTGGTTCCTAGGATCCCTAAGGTTTATCTTCTTTGTCATCATCCCTATCTCCTCTGTAGGCCTCCAAGTTCTTTGTGTCCTCTGAATCAGCCTCCTTCATCACCTTATATTTCTTCCTAACTGGGGATTCTAGTATAGGAGATTTGGCTCTTTCTTCTTCCTCCTCTAGTAACTTCTCCTTTGTGATAGGATTTTAAGGGCTTCTGGTGCCTCCGAGGTCTCTAAAAAAACTATGGACCTCTTCCAAATGCATGTAAGTACTAGTTCTAGCACTTGTCCCTATGTTTTGCCCACTTGTGGTGAACTTTTTAAACTTGGTGCCTTCTTCCCTTGCACCTCTTCTTTTCCTTTCTTTTCAGCGTGAAACCTTCTTTTTCCCCATGGGGTCTTCAAAGATGGAGAAATTACATTCCAAGTATGGTGCAAATTGAGAAGGAAAAAATCCCTTCTCAAAATTTGGTCTTATGTAGATATACCCTTGCCATGGTATGCTTCCTATTATTTGTAAAGTTAGGGGCTTTGTCATTTGAACTTTGTGGGAGACATAGCTTCCAATATTTTGCGCACTTATTGTGGTAAACAAGAGTTTTGTGTAGCTTCCTGTGGTCTAAAATCTACCTCACTAAGGTCAAACCTTAGCCACTTTTGGCCTCTTGCAATCTATTTACGACTTGCTTGGAAATATTGAGCGGTGAAGGAGTTTGGGAGCTTACACCAGGGGCCCATGTTTTCATCTGTCAATTAAATCTTCCAATGCAACAAATGTTGGTAACCAAAAATTTGGCTTCTATGTCAATGACCACTGGAAGCTGCTCTAGGATCCTCCACTCTACCTCAATGCATCCCTTAAGTGCTTTGATACCATTTTTTCAAGCATCACTTTGTGAGAAACTGTCATAGTTATCACAAGTGTACTTTCTTGAATAATTTTCATGGGTGAGGGGTCTTCCTGGATATTCCCAAACAAGGTTATATCTGGACCACATCTAGCACTCTGATCCAAAAACACAATCTTCTAGAAGGACATTTCCAAATGATTATCTTGTCTCCTTCCTGCGCATTGTTGATTATTTCATCTAAATAAAGGGAAAAATTATAGATGGTGCCTTCTGATATTTTCCTGCACACATTTGAAAACTAGGCCAATTTACCCGTGTCCACCTTTCTTGAAGTCATTAATCTTTGTCACAAGGCGCATGGCCATCCTCATGACTGGTCTTGGATCTCACGTGATGTTCAAAGTACCGTGACCCCTTCTTATATCATATGTGGCGATGGTTTTTTGATTTTTTCCTTATTGCTTAGGTCATCATCTATACTTTCTCCTTCACAAATGAGCCCTATGGATTTTGAAATTAGTTGAGTGTTAGGTTGTGGAGACTATTTTTCATGTGTGAAAGTGTTGAAGACTGTACACTAAGAGTACTGTACACTTTTCATGTATCCTTGCTGGGGTTCGGGGTTGGGCCGGGCCCTGAGCGGGGGTCTGGGGACGGCAACCCTTGATAGTAGGGGTTTGGGGGTGCAGCCCCCGAAAGAAAAAAAATTTGGGCGTAAATTGTTTTTTTGACCTCGAAAAATGCACCCGACATATCGGGAAACGTGTTCTTCTCATATGGGCGAGATTTTTTACCCATAAGTTTTTGGGCTAGTTTTGGCCCATGGTTTTGATACCCATGGTTTTGTAAAACTACTTAAGCAATTGTCTATTTCTATGGTTTTGTGCATATGGTAGAATATAATGAAAAACATTGCAGATGTGCTTTGAATTCGGGTGTGAATTCTGTAGAGTTTGTTGAGCATAGCTCCAAACAGATCTGGGTATTGTATTGAGAGAGTGGTGGCTTGTAATAAAATCTGAGCAAGTGATTCTTGGTGGACGTAGCCCAAATTGGGTGAACCACGTTAAATACTGTCTCTTTGTGTTGTGTTATTTTATTCTACAATTTTATTTGAGATCTGTAATATTTTCTGCATATTAGTTTCTACTGTTGCGATTCTGTGAGGGATTATTCCACATATTTTATCCCTTATTTCCTAACAATTGGTATCAGAGCCTGGTTTGGTTTGCTAAAGTGTTGAATCACAGGGAAAGTTTTATCTTGAGTGGGAGCTATGGCAGATGATGGAAGATCTAGGGTTGATAAATTCAACGGGAAGAATTTCAGTCTTTGGAAGATGCAGATGGAAGATTACCTTTATCAGAAGGATCTTTATACTCTGTTGTCTGAGAAGGTGAACAAACCCTCGAGCATGACAGATGCGGAATGGGATTTGCTGGATAGGAAGGCACTTGGGACAATCTGGTTGTGTCTTGCATCTTCAGTATTATTTAATGTTTCAAAGGAAAAGACTACAAAAGAACTGATGGATGCATTAGGGAAGTTGTATGAAAAACCCTCTGCCTCTAATAAGATATTTTTAATGAAAAATTTGTTTAATATGAAGATGTCTGAGAATGGTTCAATAGCAGATCATCTAAATGATTTTAATACGGTTGTAAATATGCTAGCTTTGGTTACAATAGAATTTGATGAAGAAGTTAGGGCTTTATTAGTTCTGTGCTCTTTACCTGAGAGTTGGAATAGCCTGGTAATGGTGGTAAGCAACTCGGTTCCAGCTAACTCAAAGTTGAAGTTTGAGGATGTTGTAGGGGTGATTCTAAGTGAGGAAATGTGAAGAAAAATCTCTGGTGAATCTTCTACTTCAGGGAATGCTTTGACAGTGGAAACTAGAGGGAGACAAAAGAATAGAGGAAGCCATGGAAAATCAAAGGATCAGGCAAGGTCAAAATCCAAAAGCAAGATAGTATGTTGGCACTGTGGAAAGTCTGGGCATGCAAAGAAGGACTGTTGGGAGCTTCGGGACAAGAAGAAACAACAGGAAGAAAACAAGGAGGAAAATGTGGCAACGGGTAATGTATGTCAGGATGCTTTGATTCTTTCTTTGCACAATATTACTGAATCTTGGGTTTTAGATTCAGGGGCTTCTTTCCATGCTTCTCCACATAGGCATTATTTTGTTGATTATGTTCAAGGAGATTTTGGGCATGTTTTTCTTGGTGATGATGAACCTTGCAACATAGTTGGAAAAGGTTCTGTTCAGGTTAAGATGCAGAATGGGAATACTTGGCTATTGAAGGATGTCAGACATGTGCCTACATTAAGACAAAATTTGATATCGGCAGGGCAGTTGGGAAGTGATGGTTATACTGTGATATTTACAGCGGACTCTTGGAAGGTTACCAAGGGTGATCTTGTGGTGGCAAGAGGTAAGAAGGTTGGAACCTTGTATTTAACCACTTATAGCACTAATGTTTGTAATCTTGTGGCTTCAGAAGTAGATACAACATTGTGGCACTATAGGCTCGGTCATATGAGCCATAAGGGCATGGAGATCATAAAGAAGGATTTTCCTGGATATACAGAAATAGGTTTGGAGTTCTGTGAGGACTGCATATATGGGAAATAAAAGTGAGTAAGGTTTCTCAAGGTTGGACCTACAAAGAAAGAGAGTAAGTTAGAGCTGGTGCATTCTGATGTGTGGGGGCCAGCTCAGGTATCATCTCTTGGGGGTTCAAGTTATTATGTTACTTTTATTGATGATGCAACAAGGAAAGTTTGGGTTTATTGTATTAGAAACAAATCTGATGTATTTGACACTTTTGTTAAATGGAAAGCCTTGGTAGAGAATGAAACAGGTCTTAAGCTAAAATGTCTCAGGTCAGATAATGGAGGGGAGTATTACAGCAATGAATTTGATGATTACTGTTCTAAGAATGGAATCCACAGGAAAAAATATGGTTCCAGGAACTCTGCAGCAGAATGGGGTGTCAGAAAGGATGAACAGAACAATAATGGAACGTGCTAGGAGCATGAGGTTACATGCAGGACTGCCTCTTTCTTTTTGGGCAGAAGCGGTGAGCACAGCTGTGTACTTGATAAACAGAGGACCCTCAAGTGCCTTGGATGGAGGCATACCTAAGGAGGCTTGGTATGGTAAGAAATTTGATTATTCATTTCTTAGAGTCTTTGGATGTGAGGTGTTTGTTCATATAGACAAGGATGATAGGACCAAGCTAGAGGCTAAATCAGAAAAATGTACTTTCATTGGTTATGGTGGTGATGACTTTGGATATAAATGTTGGAGTATTAAGGACAAGAAAATCATTCGATCTAGGGATGTGGTCTTTAATGAGAAAGTCATGTATAAGCAGCAGTTGCAGGAAAATAGGAAAGAATCCAAGAAAGAATATGCAGTGGTAGAGGATCTTCCAAATGGAAAAGTGACACATGAATCAGTTCAGGAACCTCCTCAACAGGAACCCCAAACTCCTATATTGAGGAGGTCTTCTAGGGTAAGAAGAGAACCTGAACGTTTTTCTCCTTATCTTTATTATTTATTACTCACTGATAGTGGAGAGCCAGAGAGCTTTGATGAAGCAATGCAGGTAGATGCCAGGAAGAAGTGGGAGCAAGCCATGGATGAGGAGCATCAGGCTCTCATGGAGAACCAGACATGGGATTTGGTGAAGCTACCTAAAGGCAAAAGAGCATTACAGAACAAGTGGGTGTTCAGAGTCAAAGAGGAAGAAAGGAGGCAAGAAAAGATACAAGGCCCGGTTGGTGGTCAAGGGGTTTGCACAGAAAAAAGGTATAGATTTTGGATGAGATTTTTTCTCCTGTAGTAAAAATGAATTCTATTAGAACTGTTCTAGGAAGAGTTGCAGCAAAAGACATGCAATTAAAATAGCTTGATGTAAATATTGCATTTCTCCATGGTGATTTGGAGGAGGAACTATATATGTAGCAATCCAGAGGGCTATGAGGTCAAAGGTAAAGAGGAGATGGTGTGCAAACTGAAGAAGAGCTTGTATGGCTTGAAACAAGCTCCATGTCAATGGTATAAGAAATTTGATAGCTTCATGATGGAGCAAGGTTATATTAGATGTCATTCTGACCATTGTGTGTATACAAAGAAATTTGAGGATGGCAGTTATATTATCCTTTGTCTGTATGTGGATGACATGTTGGTTGCAGGTAAAAACATGCAGGAAATAAAAGTACTCAAGAAGCAGCTAAGTGAATCCTTTGCTATGAAGGATTTGGGGGCAGCCAAACAAATCCTTGGTATGAGGATATCTTGGGATAGGAAGGAACGGAAGCTAACTTTATCTCAGGAAGAGTACATTAAGAAGGTCTTGGAGAGGTTTAATATGCAGGATGCTAAACCAGTTGGGACTCCTTTGGCAGGCCATTTCAAGTTATCAAAGGAACAGTGTCCTAAGACAGAGCAGGAGAGAAACCAGATGTCCAAGGTACCTTACTCATCAGCAGTTGGAAGTTTGATGTATGCCATGGTGTGCACTAGGCCTGATATTTCCCATGCAGTGGGAGCGGTGAGTAGATTTATGAGTGATCTAGGTAGAGATCACTGGCAGGCAGTAAAGTGGATCCTTCAGTATTTGAGAGGGACCATGGGGACAGTTTTGTGCTACAGTGGATCAAACACCACTTTGTGTGGTTATGTAGATTTAGATATGGCTGGAGATGTAGACAGCAGGAGGAGCACAACAGGTTATGTTTACACTGTAGGTGGAATAGCAATAAGCTAGATTTCACGACTACAGAAGTTGGTGGCTTTGTCAACCACAGAGGCTGAGTATGTTGCTACCACAGAGGCAAGCAAGGAAATGATTTGGTTACAGTAATTACTTGAGGAGTTGGGGCATAAGCAGGAGGAAGGAAAGTTGCATAGTGATAGTTAAGAGTGTTATACACCTAGCTAAGAACTCTGCTTTCCACTCTAGGACAAAGCATATACAGTTAAGGTACCATTTCATCAGGACAACTTTGGAGGAAGAGAAGTTGAAGCTGGAGAAGATTCATACCAGTCATAATCCTGTAGACATGATGACCAAGGTGGTCACAAGGGAAAAACTGAAGCTATGTGTTCAGCTTTGGTTGGTCTTCATAGAAACTAGTGAAGGGTTGAGAAGCTTGCTCAGAGGAAAACTAGTCTCCAAGTGGGAGATTGTTAGTTTTTGGAGCTTTTTTCATGTGTGAAAGTGTTGAAGACTGTACACTAAGAGTACTATACACTTTTCATGTATCCTCGCCAGGGTTCAGGGCCAGGTCAGGCCCCGAGCGGGGGTCCGAGGGTGGCAGCCCCCAATAGCAGGGTTCGGGGGTACAGCCCCCGAAAAAAAAATTGGCAGTAAATTTTTTTTTTGGCCTCGAAAAAATGCACCGACATATCAGGAAATGTGCTCTTCTCATATGGGTGAGATTTTTGACCCATAGGTTTTTGGACTGGTTTTGGCCCATGGTTTTAATACCCATGGTATTGTAAAACTACTTAAGCAGTTACCTACTTATATGGTTTTATGCATATGGTAGGTATAATGAAAAACATTGCAGATGTGCTTTGAATTCGGCTTTGAGTTATGTAGAGTTTGTTGAGCATAGCTCCAAACGGATCTGGGTATTGTATTGAGAGAGCGGTGGATTGTAATAAAATCTGAGCAAGTGATTCTTGGTGGACGTAGCCCAAATTGGGTGAACCACGTTAAATACTATCTCTTTGTGTTGTGTTATTTTATCTGTGATTTTATTTGAGATCTATAATAATTTCTGCATATTAGTTTCTACTGTTGCGATTCTGTGAGGGATTATCCACATATTTTTATCCCTTATTTCCTTACACTGAGAAGTGATGCGCATCTTGCACCCTGTGAAGTAAAAGTGGTCCTTGTGCACGCGTGACATTAACCATTGATAGAGGTGCTCAAGTTTTCCAAAATAAGGCAACTCATAGAGTTACAATAATCACGCCTTCTCCAATTTTACTTTTACCTCATCACTATAGATAGGTAAACCCTCTGGTGTCCTTTTGTTTTTTGGGCACACCGACTCTAGTGCCAATTCCTTTTCTATCATGTTCGTGCGATGGTTGTAATCAATCACAGTCATGTTTCTCAAGTGGGACTCCCATTCTTTCCTGAGTAAAACCCCATTTGGGTACTTCATCTTTGTGTACCATTATTCATTCATGCTTACAGGGGTTTCTAGTTGTTTTCCCTTACCCTTGCCCTTTCCCTTTGGCTTCTTAGGTGATATAGTTGGTTTCTTATGTGCCATGGTTTAGGTTATCTTAGCACTTTGACTTCTCTTACTTTTTCTACTTTTCTACCTTCTCCAATCTCAAACCTCAATCTTATGAAGAAACCCTTTTCATCTCGTGCCCTAGCTATAAAACCCTAACTAGAATAACCTTTTTTCATCAGATGGTGATTCTCCAAAAAAAATTCTCTACGCCCGTGAACTTCTTTCCTTCTTGTTTGCAAATCAAATCTAGTCACTTACGCCTTAATTTCTTCACACATATCAACTCTGGAAACCCTAGTCCACAAGAGCTTTCTTTTTTCGTATTTGCAATGTCCACAATGAAGTTCCCAACCTTCTATTTATAGTCTTTCCATTCTTTTTATAATTAAATGCTACTTCACCTACCATTATACTTCAACACTTATTATGGATTTTTCCACTAAGCCACACTCTAGTGCCCCCACTCACATGCACAACCTTGCACGGAAAATCCTACAAAATTCTAGTGCACAAACAATATATCTGACAGAAGACTCTTACTCGTGCATTACCAGCACCGAAGGTAGTTCTTGCTCCCTTGTACATGGAACCAAGATGTAGTCTTATCTTGACACTAACCATCCTTGTTCACCCTTTTTTCATAGGGTCATCCATGTGCTTCCTTTCACAAGGCCATTCAATCTGGGATTTCCAACGTAATCCTTCTTGGTACTCCGCACCTTGCACTTTCTTTCACATTATTCCACCCCACACTAAAATGATGCGCAATCCTCTACGCATTCACAACCTTTGAAAAAGTAATGAGGTTACCCGAGCCCAAGGCACAACACAAAACAACAATGACAAAGGGAAACACAAGAAAAGAAATGCATTAAAGGAAGTCCTAACGTATCTGGCAATACTGCCTTATTAAAAACACCAAGGAGACTTATTTATAGTAGGGCTTCAATCTACACCCATTAAAGTGTCCTGGAAATCTCATCCCATCCAGTACTTATAACTGGCACGCGCCTAAATCAAGGATGTACGAGATGATGTAGGGACCCAGCCAATGGACTTTTAACTTCCTAGGATGGTGCAGAAACTTGGAATCATATAGTAGCACCATATGCCCAACCTCAAACTTTTTGTTCTTAATGTGATGATCATGCCATGCCTTTTGTTTTTGTTTTTCTGTCTTCTAGCTCCACCTAGTGCAAGTGATCGTCTTTCTTCCAATTACATTAACTTGTCAATTCTTTCTTCCAGCACTTTTTCATCAGCCAATCCTCCTGCACGCTCTATATGCAGAGAAGGTAATATGAATTCAACTTGTAGGACAGCTTCCACTCCAAACACTAATTGAAATGGTGTGGCCTTATTTAACCTCTTGTAGGTTGTCCTATATGCCTAAAGAATGGATGGTACTTTCTCATCCCAATCTTGTGTACCAACATCACAAATTTTTGTTAGGGTACGACTTAGTATTTTGATAAATGCCTCTGTGGTTCCATTTTCTTGTGGATGGTAGGGGGTAATCTTGTGATAAGCCACCATGAATTCTACTAACAGATTTTTTACTGTCTCATTTAAGAAATGTGTACCCCTATCACTAATCAAACTCAAAGGACACCCATACCTTGTAATAATGTTTTCCCATAAAACCTTGCTGCAGTAGCTACTGTACAAGCATTGGTAGGTGTTGCTTCCTCCCACCTTGTCAAGTAGTCTATGCAAGTGATTATATAACATGACCTAGTCCTACGCATGACTGGTGTAATATGGCCTATGAATTCTATAGCCCACTTTTCGAATGGGTCGATGTTGCGAATAGGGCGTAAAGGCATTTCATCTCTTTTCCCTGGTTTTCTAATGTGCTGGATAATGGTCACACGCCTTGTAATATTCCTTGCAATCTTGATATAGGGTCTCCCACCATAATCCAACCATTAATATCTTGCGTGTAGTGGTGTTTCTTGCATAGTGCCCACCTGCACTACCTCCGTGTGCCTCTTCTATTATGGCTAGGCACTCATGTTCTAGCACACACAGAACACAGAATCTCCTATTTTGTATAAATCCCCACTAATCAACATGTAGGGGATGGAGCGTATAGCTAATTGATTTTTATCCAATGCCTTCATTCCTTCTAGCGCTACACATGTCTTGAGAAATACTAAAATATCTTCTAAGTCTGAGGGCGTGTGCCGCAACCTAAATAGTTGTGCATCTGGCATGGTATCCTCAATGCTTGCGCGTCCTCTCCTTAGTTAATTCTAGATAAATGGCTAGGTCGTGAATTAATTTTTCTAGTTTTGACAACCACCGTGAACTCAAATTCTTGGAATAATAGTACCCACCAACATATGTGCCCTTATAAAATGGGCTTGTTCACTAAGTATTTCAATGCCATGTGGTCTGTATAAATATAAATGGTGTTGCCAGCAGATACTACCTAAACTTGTGAAGCACGTAGATCATTGACAGTGTTTCGTGCTCAGTTGTAGTATAATTTTGTTCTACTGGTGTCAACTTCCTACTTGCAAAGCATAAAGGAGTGATCAATAATCCCTTCACCAGGCTGTGTAAGTACTGCTCCATGGATGTTCATGAGGCATCAACATGAATATGGAAGGGCTTATCCCAAGAGGGGAATCGTAGTATGAGCATGGTTACAAGCATGTCCTTTAAAGTTTCAAACTCCTTCTATTGTGTCTCTCCCCAAAGAAAGGCACTCTTGTGTCTAAGTAACTCTTTTAAAGGCATGGTGATCTTGGCATATCCCTTGATGAACTTCCTATAGTAACCCGTCTATCCAAGGAATCCATGCACCGTGCTTTGACTAGTAGGCTCCCCTAATCCCACAATTACTGCAACTTTGGCGGGATCTACTAGTAAGCCTTCTTGACATATAATATGTCCCAACAAGGTTCTAAATGGGGTAACAAAGACACATTTATTAATGTTGAGGGATATCCTCAACTGCCAACATCTTTCAAACATCAACCTCAAGTTGTCACAATGGTTCCTTCACTAACCCATATACGGTCCAATCATCCAGGTAAACTTGAAGAAATTTATGGATGAAGTCCTGAAAAGCTTGCACCACAATGCACGAGAACACAACAGGTGCATTCTTTAACCCAAAAGGCATGACCATGTAGGAAAAACTTCCCCACTCTGTGAGAAAATTCATCTTCCTCTGGTCCTCCTTTTGCGATACTTACCTGGTGATAGCCCTGAGAATCCATCTGTGAAAGAGTAGATCTCGTGTTCTGCCACTCCATCTAAGATTTATTCAGTAAATGGGGTTGGGAAAGGATTAATGACACATACTGCATTCAGGTCCCTGTAATCAACATAGATCCTTATCCTCCCATCCTTCTTGATACTAATCACCATTGGACTTATCCATTCTGACTCTTCCACAACCTCAATGATACCTAATGCTATCATTTTGTCTATTTCCTCCTTGACCTTTATGCACAAATTGGGATTCATCCGGTATGGTCTCTTCCTAATTAGGCACGCACCTTCCTTCAGCTTTATCCTCATCTCCCCCAAGGAATGGTGGACACCTTTAAGCTCATGGTACCCATGTGGGAACAAATCCTGGAATTCACGCAACAGATCAATGATTTTAGAGACTTCTTTCTTCGACCAATAGTCTCCAATGATAGCCTCCTTAGGTTCTTTTTCTGATCCCAATGTTAACATTTTTTGTCTTTAAAGGTTCATGGTAGGTGTGTTCTCATTCATCAACACTATCTATGACTTCACGCGTCCCTACAGAATGGTTAACATCCAAGCTTTCCATCTCTTCCCCATCAATACATACACCATCTTCCCTTTTTCTTTTTCCATACATGCGCGCTCAAGCTACATATCTTTCTGTTTCTTCTTCCTCAAAGCATGCCTCTAAATAAGGTTCACCTAGTAAATCTTGTAGCATATCTTCTGCCATAGCACTATCCCCTATCGTAAGGCACTTGATTACTTGCAACACCTTATCCATTGATGGATTTGTACTCCTGATACTCAAATTTTTGGATGAGATCATCTGCTAATTCTTTCCAATTACCAGTTTGATGACGCATCTCTGAGTTGATATACCATGCACGCACATAACCTTGCAGGGTGGAGTACAACTTATGAACCCATAATGAAGGTGGTAATGCTTCTGTGCTTCCCATCCAGGCTATCTCACATGCTTAGATATGGAAGGAAGAAGTCTCTTTAGTCTGGTAGTCTTTTATAGCCGTGGGTGCGTTGCTCCTGCAAAACCTTATGGAGAAAAATTCCCACCTCATGCCATTCCAAGAGGTTCTCCTGATGTGTAGCCCACCAGCGTTGCAGTAGTTCTGAGTAGATTGTAGTTAAACATTTTCCTCCTTTCCTTCTCATTTCTCCAATGGGCCTCCATTTCTCGCAAGAAATCTTCTAGATTAGCCCCTCCTAAGTAACTTGGTAGTTTTCTTCCTCCCAGGCACTTGAATGTACACACCTTTGTCACCCTGGTTACCAATCCTCTTAAATGTCATCTGATCAACTCATAGGTCCCATGTGCCCAATTTTCACATGCCATGCTTGTGGTATCACTCATAGACTGGGCATCCTCAAATTAGATAACTCCTTCTGTAGGGTGAATTATCTCAGGATCTCTGATGGAGCACACGTATATTCTATCAAGGACTTCTTCTCCCAATGGCTCTATGTAGGGCACTGACTTCCCATCTATCAAAGGGATGATCACCCGTTCTTCCTTGTTTTCAAAACTAATATATCCCTTGTTAAACCTTATGTCTACATTATTCTTATAACACCATGGGTGCCCAAGAAATGCTAGAAAATTATCTGCCTGGTGAGTGCTAAGACTTTGAAGTCTCCAGTAAACTTGGCCCCCTGAATGGTGATAACCACATCTTTTAAGACTCCAATGGGCATAGCCTTAGTCTTGTTTTCCATATATAACACATTCGATAATGGCTATAACGCGGGCCTTCCCATTTGATGCCAAGAATCTAAGGTAAGAACATTCACTTCCACTCCTGTGTCGATGAGGATATTACTCAGGAGCCATCCATCAACAACTGCATTCAAGAGTAATTTCTTTGTCATATTCAAGGTTGTGTGGAGAAAAGTTTGCATGTAAAACTTGGCTCTCACACTCTGCTTCGGCATGTGGTACATTCTCCCTTAGCCATTCTCCCAGAAAGGAAATAATATTCTCTTTCCTTAACATTTTACATACTTCTTTGACCTCATCCAGGTCAGTTCTTGGAACCTCGACATCCTTCTTTGCCCCACCTACCTTGATTTCTCCTTTAGACATTATATCTCCCCTTGTAAACTCTGAATTATGTCCATAGTCTCTTGGTATACTTCTTTTGATGGGCAGGGTCTAGGTACTTCCATGTACTACCTCCTCTCTAGAAACTAATGTCCTTGGTTCGGGAATCTCCTAGGCGCGCATGGCCTCTGCACGCATTTTCACTAGTACATGTTCTAGCTCTAACTCACGTGCCACTCTTGGAATCCATTGTGAATCATCCCTTTTTATGCTCACCATAGTAGTGCCCTTATCCTTTCGGTGTTGTTGGTTCATATGCTCGTAGAGTTCCAGACACTCTTCATACTTGTGTTTTTTCCCGCACCAGGAGCATTATAATAGATCAAGAAACTCTTATTTATAATGATATGTGGATCCACAATTATAACATGTTCCCCACGGGAACTCACTCCTTTCTCCTCCACGATTACCATGACCACGGAATCCCCTGCGAAAACTTCTTCCACACACACCTCCATTTTCATGCTCCTCATAATGGTCGTCATCACCCTTAGAACTACTAGCAAGACTAGTCTGGCACACACCAAGATCAATGGCCTCATGGATCTGGTCAATAAGCCTACAATCCTTAGTATCATGGGTTGTAGAGGTACAAATCTTTACAGTAGCAAGATAATTCTTTTGAATTGTGCACACTGTAACAGAGGGACATCTACTTGCATCATGGTCCCCATGAAAATCTCACAATCTACCGCTACGTCGCATACTATCTTCTGAGGGAAACTATCCTTTGGCATGCCCCTCTACTTCACAATCCGTACACCACATTCTATTGTGGGTCTCATGAGTTGAGTTCGTAGATAAATTTTCTAGTTGCTTAGCCATAGCAGCGATTTGAGATTTCAGAAACGGGCTAACACCAGTATCAATGCTTCTAATAGCTTTGGAACTCAGTGCTGCTTCTAGCGCCTCACGTGGGTCTGTGAAATTCTTATGAGATAATGCTCTTCTAAATGGTGTTATCAACCCTCCAACAAACCATTACGCATGTTGTGAAGGGTGAATGTCATATGAAAAATTTGACAGGAGAGTCTTAAACCACGTGTCATACTCCTGCACACTCTCTATCATTCCCTATTGAATCTCCTTAAGGGTGTTGATTCTCTTCTATTCAAACTCAAGGATGTGGAATTCTACTAGGAAGGAATTTTTCAACGTGGTGTAATCTACCACCGTCTACTAGGGGTCATACTTCCTATACCAGCTATGTATGCGCCCTTACAACATCATTGTAAATTAATAGGCCTTCCATTCCAGGGCTGTGATCCCCTTCACGCGCCATAGAAATTCACACTTGTGAACATGCTCCGCAGCATCCTCTATACCATGGTAGTCTGGAAAGTGTAAAGACATTTCAAAGATTACTTGAGGAGGTGGATGAGGCCCCTATCCTCATGGTCCAAATCCTTGGTTTCCTCTGGTGTTTCCTCTACCTGTCCTGTGCCTCTCGATCCACTAGTTCCACATCTAGATCCTCATGCGACCAATAATGGGCCCGAAGTGGTCGCAGCTAATGTCCCCAATGTCTCGTTGAACTATGTGCCAATTGTCTATAAGATCGTTCCACTGCCAGATGTATGCCCCGCACCACTTCTTGACGCATTTCCTAAGCCTTGTGTATTTGCACCTTGTCCAAAAATTCCTCCAAACACCATAATAGAGTGTGTAGCCATAGAAGTTCCAAATGATAAATTGTATATCCTGGGTATAGATCAATCACTTCCACCGATACCAACTAGGTTACCATTACTTCTCCCTTAATCCAAAAAACCAAGTACAAAGGTTTGGTCACTAGGTGGGTTCAGATATGCGCCGACGACTCTTCTTTCTCCACGCAAAGAACTTTCATCAGAAGCTGAAGGGGTCTCTCTCCCATGCTTTCCAAGATGGGGTAGCACAGACTACTCAGGCTCCATGTCCTCTGCATGAAATTCAAATCCTTCCCGCAATGTCTGCCTCTATAGATCCATCACAGTTGTAACCTTGCGTTGTCTAGCAATCTCCCTTTCACGCTCTTCACTATACTTGAGTCATCTCTCCTCCCTTTCTTTCTCAGTCGCAATATCTTCCATCTTCCTCCACCCTAGCTTCCTCACCCAACACCCAGAGAAGTTTAGTTGGCCATCGGAATTTCCTCTAAAATCAAGGTAATGATCAAGATCTCCATCACCAAAGGAATAGTGCATAGAAATGATCCTCTGGGCTCCTGAAAAAACTTGAACTTAACAACTTCTGAACAATAATATGTATAAATAGCATATTCTAGAGTGTAGCTAGCTATTACTCCTTTCTACCAATGATCCACAGCACGAGTCCACATCAGATCTACATCTTGCAGCCTCTGGTACTCTTCTTGGGTCCATGTGTGTGATGTATAATACCAGCTTGATCTGAACGCATATGCTGAGAGCTATTCATACAGCTCTAATAGGAAGCAATAGAAGAAAGTTTCATACAACTCATGGTAGAGGTTCTCTTCTACCCATCTGCATGCATCAAACTTAGGCCCAGTGTTGAATCTATGAGAAAATTCTTCCTCCGTGCTCTTGAACCATGATTCAATACATTCCATAGTTAGGCGTTCTATCATCACTCATTGCACAAGTCATGATGTATTTTATTTCCCACTACAACTTCGAAAAGAGGTCCCGGCAATGGAACCAAGATGTAGTCATTTTTACACCCACCAAGAACAAGGGAATCCCATGTTTGTCGGCCTATCACCCAGTGGGTGCTAGGTGCTCACCTAAGGCACACATGGGTGCCAAGTCTTTATTTTATGTGATTTAAGTGGGAAACATCATCTATGATAGGAGCTTAAAAAGAGTGAGTTGGAACAAGACATACACTTATCATAGAAATCATAATGTCTTCTATAAAAATGCATTCATCCCAGATTGAATGGTACTTAAGAGATAATAGAGAGGAACCAAAACAAAAAGGAAATGCATAAGGAGTTATACTCATTCCATAAACATTCATGAATCAAAAGTGTAAGCTATAAACATGGATCAGAAACATTAATAACCATATTCATCAAGTTTTGTGACCTCATTATATTCATTGGATTCATTACAAACTATCACAATTGTGCAGACCGAAGGCATACATCATAGCTAGATTTACACCCATCAGCTCTCCAGAGAAAATTACAATCCCAACCCCTTATTACATCCTCTTCCTATAGATCCCTACCCAACTTATGGAGCTCTCATAGTATTCCTGCATGGCTTCACCTTCTTCTACTTCTCCCTTTTTCCTTTGGTGGGTGCTTGTATTTATAGGTCTTCTCAACATCATCAATCCTTTGTGGGAGTTGTAGATCCATTGCCAAGTGTCCAATGTGGTACTTCATAGGAGCATGCTTCTTTAGGTCTGATCTCTCCACTCTTTGCAATGATGATCTTCTAAAAACGTCCATCACAGGGTATATTCCTTCTTAGGCCAACTTGTCCCCAGGATGGAACCTTATCCATTCCACATACGTAGTCGGTTCATGCTTTTCTCGTGTTCTACCTGATATGTCAAATATGGCTAAGTCTTAAAGCCTTTGTTCTATCTTACGCACGTGCCACTTGCTCTATTAACCCTCCTAGATCCCTATCCTACGCACTTTCTTCTTACGCGTCCTTCCTTTACTATGCCTTACATACCCACGTGCCTTCTTACACTTAGTAAATAAGTTAGGGTCCCAATAGTGGGAGAACACAACAAGCACATTCTTCAACCCAAAAGTCATCACCGTGTAGGAAAAAATTCCCCACTCAGTGGCAAAAAATTTCTTTCTTTGGTATTCCTTTACAATTCTGACTTGGTGATACCTTGAGAACCCATCCGTGAAAGAGTATATTTTGCACCTAGCTACTCCATTGAAAATTTATTCAGTAAAGGGGATTAGAAAAGGATCGATGACACATACTACATTCAGATCCCTATAGTCAACAAATATTCTTATCCTCCCATCCTTTTTTATACTGATGACCATTGGGCGTATACATTATAATTCTTCTACTGCCTCAATGATACCAAATGATATCATCTTGTTTATTTCTTCCTTGACCCATACGTGTAAATTTGGATTCATCTGATAAGGCCTCCTATGAATCGGATGCACACCCTCCTTCAAATTGATCTTCATCTCCCCGAAGGAATGGTGGACGCCTTTGAGTTCATGATACCCATGAGGGAATAGATCCTAGAACTCATACAACAGATCAATGACATTTGAAATTTATTTTTCCAAATAATAGTCCCCAATGATAGCTTCCTTAGGTTATGTTTCTATTCTAATTTTAACCTTATTTGTTTTCAATGGCTCATAGTAGGTGCGTGCTTTCTCATCAAAATTATCTATGAATTCTTACGTACCTTCATAGTGGCTGACATCTAAAGTTTCCATCTCTTCACCATCTACTACATAGACCATTTTTCCTTTTTCTTTTTCCATGCACGCGTACTCAAGTTGTACTTCCTCTAATTTTTCTTCATTGAGGTGCATCTCCAAATAAGGATCACCCCGAAACTCTAGTAGCCTATCCTCTACCATGGCATTATCTCCCATTGTAAGGTGTTTGATCACCTACAACACCTTATCTACTAATGGCTTGGTACTCCTATACTAAAAATCTTGAAGGAGATTAGCCGCTAACTCCTGCCAATTACCTGTTTGATGATGCATCTCCGAATGAATATAATGCACCCATAACAAAGGTGGTAACACTTGGATCTTGATCCATTCTCTCTGATTCTCACTCTTATTCCGGCTCTCAAGCCTTCTTTTGTTCTCAAGGGTATAGTCCCTTTCAAAAAACTATTTTCCAATAATTAAAAAAACGCTTATGTGCTTCCCATCCAAGCCTTCTCACATGCTTGGCTATGAAATGAGGTGGTTTCTTTACCATGGTAATCTTGTATGACCATGGGCACGTTGCTCCTGGAGAACCTTACAGAAAAAAAATTCTTACCTTGCACCACTCTAGGAGGTTATCCTGATGTGTAGCCCACCAACATGTTGTAATTCTAAGTAGGTTATATTTGAGCATTCCCCTCCTCTCGTCCTCATTCTTCCCATGAGCCTCTATTTCCCACAAGAAAATTTTAGGGTATGCTCTTCCAGAGTAACTTGGAAACTTCTTCCCTCCTAGGCACTTGACTGAGTGCACCTTTGTTACCCTTATTACAGATACTCTCAATTATCGCCCAACCAACTCATAGGTTCCATGTGCCTAATTAGCATATGCCACACTAGTGGTATCACTCAAGGACTAAGCATCTTCAAACTGGATGACTCCCTCCATGGGGTGAATTATCTCAGGATCTCTAATGGAACACACATAGATTATGTCAATGAATTCTTCTCCCAAGGGCTTATTATAGGGCTCTAACTTCCCATCTATCAAAGGGATGATCACCCTTTCTTCCTTGTTTTCAAATTTGATATACCCTTTGTTAAACCATAGGTCAGCATTGTTCTTGTAACACCATGGGTGCCCAAGTAACGCTGGAAATTTGTCTGCCTCAGTGAGTGCCAAGAATTTGAAGTCTCCAGTGAACTTGGCCCCTTGAATGGTGATAACTACATCCTTCAAAACTCCAATGGGAATTTCCTTAGTCTTGTTTTCCATATACAGCACATTCGAAGATGGTTGTAGCATTGCCTTCCCATTATATGTCAGGCATATAAGGTAAGAACATTGACCTATACTCCCATGTCAATGAGGATATTACTCAAAAGCCATCCATCAACAACTGTATTCAAAGTAATCTCATTGTCATAGTCAAGGTTGTCAGGAATGTTTGCATTTAAGACCTGCCTTTCATGCTTTACTCTGGTGCATGGTACCTTCTCTCTAAGCCATTATCCTAGCAAGGGGATACTATTCTCTTGCCTTAACATCCTCCATACTTCCTTTACCTTATCCAAGTCATCATTTGGTGCCTCAGTAGTTTTCCTTTGCTCCACCTATTTTGATTTCTCCTTGAGACATTGGATCTCCCCTTGCAAACTCCGAATCACATCCATAAACTATTGATACACCTCCTTCTAATGAGTGGGGTCTAGATACTTTCTATGTACCACTTCCTCTCTTGAAACAAGTTTCCTTTTCCTTGGAATCTCCCTAGAATGTGTGGCCTCTACTCATGTCATCACCAATACAGGTTCTAGCCCTAACTCTCACACCACTCATGGCATCCACTATGAATCAGCCTTCTTGATGCTTACCATCCCATCACCTTTGTCCTTTCAGTGTTACTGGTTCATATGCTCATATAGCTTTGGAAATTCTTTGTACTTATATTTCTTTCTACACCATGAGTGTTGTAATAGATTAGGACACTCACATTTGTAATGCTCTATAGATCCATAATTATAACTAGTTCCTCATGGGAATTCACTTCATCCTCCACCGTGGTTACTGCAACCATGAAATCCTCCATGAAAACCTCTTCCATGTGCTCCTCCATCTACATGCCCTTCATAACAACAATCATCATCCCTGGAACTACTTGTAAAGCAAGTATGGTGCACACCCATATCAATAGCATCATGGATTTGATCAATCAATCTATAATCCTTGGTATCATGGGTCATAGAGGTACAAATATTACAATAGTGAGAAATATTCTTGAGGATTTCTCACTATAGTAGAGGGAACCTACTTGCATCATGATCCACATGGGAGATCTCACAGTCTACCGCCATAGAGCGTACTGACTTCTAAGGGAAACTATCCTTTACATGCCCCTCCACTTCGTAGTTTGTACACCAAATCCCACTACGAACCTCATGTGCTAAGTTTGCAGATAGCTTCTCCAACTACTTGGCCATTGTAGTAATTTGAGCCTCTACAAAAGGACTAACACCAGTATCAATGCTCCCAACAGCTTTGGTACGCATGGCAGCTTCCAATGCCTCACATAGGTCTGTGAAAGTCATGTGTGACAGATCCCTTATAAATGGTGTTATCAATCCTCTGAAAAACCATTGAGCATATTGAGAAATATGAATGTTATAGGATAGTTTAGAAAAAGAGTTTTGAAATGCACGTCATACTCCCGCACACTCTCTGTCATTCCTTGTTGGATCTCCTTTAGAGTGTTGATGCTCTTCTGCTCAAACTCAGGGATATGGAACTTCTGATAGGAAGGTATTCTTCAATGCATAGTAGTCTACCACCATCTGATGGGGTTCATATTTCCTATACCAACTATGTGCGTGCCCTTGCAATGTTGTTGCAAACTGACTTGCCTTCCGCTCCGAGGTAGTGATCCCTTTCGCGTGCCATAGTAATTCACACTTGTGCACATGCTCTATAGCATCTTCAATACCCCTATAGTCTGGTAAGTGCAAATACATCTCAAAAAATACTTGTGGAGGTGGTTGAGGCCCTTGTCCTCTTGATCTAGAGCCTTGGTTCCCTCTGGTGTTTCCTCCTCCACCAGATCCACTGGATCCACTAGGTGCCCCATTCATCCTGACCCACCAGATCCACCTCCTATAGTCGGTAAAGGGCCTAAAGTGGTCACGCCTAGTGTTCCCAATGTTCCACTGAACTATGCATTGATGGTTTGTGATATTGTCCCACTACCATTTGTATGTCCTGCACCACTCCCAGACGTGATACCCAAACCTTGCGTACTTGCACCTTGTCCAAAAATTCCTCCAAATACAGGAATGGATTGTGCAGCCATGGATGTTCCAAATGAGAAATTATATCTCCTAGGTACAGATCGGTTACTCCCACCAATACCAACTGGGTTAACAATACTTCTCCCTTGATCTAGAAAACCAAGCACCAAGGGTTGGTCGCCAGGTGGGTTCAGATGCACACCGAAGGCTCTTCTTTCTCCATGTGAATGAAATCTCATCAAGAAGCTGAAGGGGCTTCTCTCTTGTGCTTTCCAAGATGGGGTAGCATAGACTGCTCAGGTTCCACATCCTCTGCGTGAACCTCAACTCCTTCCTGCAACATCTACCTCCATAAATCCATCACACTTGCAACCTCACATTGTCTAGTCATCTCCCTTTCACGAGCTTCATTATACTTGAGTCATCTCTCCTCCCTTTCCTTCTCAGGCCTGCAATGTCCACCATCTTCCTCCACCCTAGCTTCCTCTCCCAGTGCTCAGAGAAGCTTAGCCGGCCATGGGAAATGCCTCCAAACTCAAGGTAATGACCAAAATCTTCATAGCCAAAGGAATAGCATGCAAAAATGATCCTCTAGGCTCCCTCAGAAACTCAAACTCAGCAACTTCTGGGAAAGAATATGTAGAAATGGTGTATTCAAGAGTATAACTAGTCAGCACTCTCTTCCACCAATGATCAACAACACGCGTCCAAGTCAAATCTGCATCATGCAGCCTCTGATAGTCATCTTGGGTCCATACGCGTGATCTATAGTACCAACTTGATCTGGATGCATATGCTGAAATCCATTCATATAGTTCTACTGGAAAACAATAGAAGAATGTCTCATACAACTCATGGTATAGGTTCTCTTCTACCCATCTATGTGCATCAAACTCAGGTCCATAGTGCTGAATCTTTGAGCAAACTCATCCTCCGTGCTCTTGAACCATGTTTCAACACTTTCCAATGTCATACGCTCTGTCATCACGCATCACAGGGACAAAGATGCATGCCATTTCTCACAACAACTTCGAAAAGAGGTCCCAACAATGGAACCAAGATGTAGTCATATTTTTATACCCTTAGACCAATAGTCTAATCCCATGTGCGTCAGCCTATCACCCAGCGGGCACTGGGCGCTCACCCAAGGCACGCACGGGTGTCTGAGTCCTCTCCTTTATGTGATTCTTGTGAGAATGCATCATCTTATGACAGATAATCAAATGGAAGGAATATAAAAGAACCATGCAACATTCTGAGAACCTAGAACAAGTTGTCATCTCAATGCATCTAGAAAAGAGAAATAGCAAATAACATATGGAAATGGTTCATACATAAAGGAAATACATAAGTATTATACTCCATGAACACATATATGATTTATAATAGAGCCTTATATTCATATCAACATAGGTTCAATAACCACATTACATTCCTTGAGGTCATAACAGACCCTCATATAACCATGCAGAGTTCCAAGTCATGCATCAGAACTACACTATGTTCATCACATTACAAAAATAATCACAGACCCATCCCTCTAAATGTGCCATGATTCCTATATTTCCTAATCCTAACCCCAAATCTAAGAAGCCTCCTCATATTTCTACAGAGCTTCATCCTCTTTTCTTAAATCTTCGTCTCTAAAACCTTTAGAGGAACTCTCTATTAGGGCAGCTTGTATTTATAACCTTAGCAACCACCTGTCATGCCTTTCTAAAGTTATAGATCAGTTGCCAAGTGTCAAAGTGGTCCTCCATGGGAGCATGCCTTCTCAGATCCGAGCTCTCCACTCTTTGCAATGATGTCTTCTGGAACCTTCCATCACATGCCTAGAATATTCCCTTTTTGATCCTACAGTTGCCAGGCTAGCACCTTATCCACAAGGGTCATGCTTTTCTCGTGTGCTTCCTGGGATGTGAATATGGCTAAGTCCAAAACCCTCACTTCCTTGCCGTGTGCATCGTGTGTTCTGCAAAACCCTTCTAGAACCCTTCCCTGCGTGACTTCAACCTGCACGCCCTTCTTCAACTAGGTCCCACGTGCCCACTTCGCCTTCTTATACTTAGCTAATATTCCAGAGGCCCAATACACTATTGTCACATCAGTCTTTGAATATACTGATGCTCACTTTTAGTGTTGTACAAAGTGATGTTGAATTACGCACATTGATCTAATTATGGTTTCTCATTCAAGGATGTTAGCAAGATGGAACTATGTTGATGCATTATCAGATTAAATAGTATGCGAGGTTTAAAATTCTACAGAGCATATGGCCATACTAAATCATTAGTAGGATAGGATGTCAATTTGTGCAAAAGCAAGTCTAAGAGAAACTAATTTAGACCCTACAAGGTCTAGTTGTAGTCATACTTGACACCTGGTAATTAGCAAGTTAATAGCACTGCATTGGAAATATGTTCGATGGGAATGAGGTAAACTTACAATAAGCATTCTCGTTACATCGAGAACAAGATGGAACATAAGTTCATAGTGCGGGATACAATTGTGACAAGTCATAACTTCACAATATGCTTTATTGCAGATCCTCCTAGGTACAAGTTTGTCAGATCACTAGAACATATAACATGGGAGTTGCTTTCCCTTCATTGGCATTCATAATTCCCAGATTAGTGTCTTTTAGATCGGGAGCTGAAGCAATAGCCATGCTCATTCGATCCAATGAAATGTGCAATGTCCACATGGTACAAGCTGTGCACTTTAGATGTCGAAGAGATGTAATCAATAGTTTAAGCCAAAGCAAAATTGCTATGCGTTACTCAAACCGATGTACAAGCACTTTGAGAATAATGGTTCATTCCAAGGATAGCTTATGGGTCACGAAGTAGGACTTTAGGAAAAGTTTTGTAATTTTGCAACACTTTAGCCTTACTAGGTTCATGACTGGCAAAAAAATTGAGATAGCATCGTGGTGCAAAATTTGTCCTTGTTTTTCACACATGTCAAAGTACTTCCCTATGTGAATTTAATGCCTAGATAAAGGTATGTGTGTAGTAGGATGGAATTTGACATAGAACCTTAAGAGTAACTCTTTCAAACTCAATGCTATCACTCTGTGTAATCGACCTCTTGGCACTTTTTCAAAGATCAAATATGTGGAGATGTTGGAGCCAGAAAATGGCTTGGAGTATAATCTCCATTATGAATGTCAAAGTAGGTCACGGTGCATATATGCAAGGTGTTTTTTCAACTTATCTCCACGCCAAAGATAATGGACAAACTATCTCGACATGTGATATCTTCATATGCCTATTGAACCCCCAAAGAGGAAGTAGCACGGTTCAGGATCTCAAGATAGAAGATGAGAAGACACATCCCTTCCCAATAAGAAGAGGAAGATGCCTAGAAGAGGTGAGGAATGAGAGCCATTTCCTATGAAGCAAATCCAAAGAGGCAGAGTTTAAGATCATGGTTGATTTCAATCCGAGAGGGATCAGAGCTGTAGAAAAAGATAGTCAATAGCTGACTAAGGACACAAGTCCATTCAAATGCATTGTCAAAGGGTTGACAGAATAGAGTCACCCGAACGAAATTATCAATGCAATCTTCGATGTTGGAAAAAGAGAAGTCTACCAAGCCAAATTAGTCAAGTCATTGAATAGTCAATTGCATAAAGATCAAGGGAGTGATGGAAGAGAAGTTGACTATGGACTATGGCCTATGAAAGAAACATGGAGGAACAATATAGATTGTGCAAGTAGAAGATTCCAATCCATGGCTCGTAATGAGGGAGAAAGGGGATTTGAACAGTGGAACACGGATGATAGAATATGGAAAGGCACTTGAGGAAGGATCCCAATGAATTGGAGATAGTTAGGAACAAGTTGTGATGGGGACGCCATATTGAATGTCAAGACTGATAGATAGCTACAGGTTGTGATGCAAAAAGTGTCAGAATGGAGCTCAATATTTTAGAGGATATGCCCAGGGAAAAGCGCAGCAGTGGAAGAAATAATAAGGAAATTCTACAAGCCCCTCATATTAATTATATTGATGATAAAAAAAAGGTATTTAGAGCCATGTTCCAGAGCACTGTGTGAAAGGAGTAATTTTTTGGTTGGGAATTGATTGATCAAGAAGGCGCCAATATGCACACAAAGATGATGTTGTCCTGGAGTATAGAGACACAAATGGAGGAACTGAAATTTTAAGGAAATAATGAAGCATATTATAGAAGGAAAATTAAAAAGATCTAGGTGTGGTCCTCAATACCATCAATACCACCAAACTTACCAACAAGTAAGCCTAAAATGCACTGAATAAGATGGAAGTTGAAGTCGCGCATAGAAATATATACAAAGGTGTTGCTATATGAGTTTTAAGGGTGACAAGGATAAAACAGATGAGTAGATATAAAATATCATGGAGGAAATAAGGGACCAGAAGAATCTCATATAAAATTTTAATGATAAGATAGGTGATATAATCAAAAGCATCATGGGTGCATGCTTTGAATTTGTAGAGCAGGAACAAGATGTATATTCCACAGAGTTGTAATATCTAAAATACCTAGTACACATGATGATAATATAGAGGAATAGGGGGGAAGTGCCAAAGACTGGGGAGTTAGCAATGTTGTAGAAGAAAAATAAATAAGTAGTGCAGAAGAAGGTAGTAAAATATGAGGCATTGATCATAGAGATCAAGGAGGCCATAAAGAAGGTCGAGAGTGTATTTGATAATCATCAAGATTTTTACCCCATCCTTAGAGTGCACACCACCAAGGAGGAGGTAGATCTAAAGCAGGTATAGGCCATGATGAAGGATAATAAGGTTAGGTGTGAGAATTTTATGGCAGAAGTCACGCAAAAGAGGGATTTGATTGAGGTTGTAAAGGATACTCTTGAGGTAAGACTCAAGGAAATACAGCCCATGGTACTACACAAAATGGATGTTCTGGAAGGTTTGAATGTGGATTTGTATGTAGCGGTGAAGTAATTTAAAAATAAAGCTAATGAGATGGCCCTAGAATAGGTAGCGGGTATTTTTGAGGCCACGCCCAACAAGGCAGCTATGGAGCTCATAAATTTGAAGGAGTTGGAGAACATAATAAAATGAGAATTTCTTGAACTTCTTCCACCACCATAGTCCTAGGATTGGGTGTACACACATATGGAATTATTTAATTTATTGGTTAAATACCCCCCTTGATTCTTTATTATTTCATTCCTCATTAAAGGAACATTCTTTGGTTCATATATCTCTGAGGACAGACAATATCCTTGGTTGCATAAATAACTAACTATTGGTTATACATGAAGGGTCATGCGTGAGATAATGTGTGCAAGGTATATAAGGTATCACGTAGGTTTAAAGGACCACGTGGAATCACACACATAAGAAGGGAAGAAAGACAAGATAGTGCATGAAATTACACGTCGTGTAAAATAATAGGCTAGCACACAAGGATCCACACACATACAAAGCATTTAGTACTTAGCAAATTTTGGAGCATGGCTAAAATATAAAAGAAAGAAGATGAGTTGGCACATACACAAAGACTGGAAATATGCAATCAAGGAAGATAAAATACATGCAAGAGATGATCTAAATATAGGAATTAAAGCATGAGTAAAGTAAGCTATTTATATCTTGATCTATTGTTAACACAAGTTGAAAAAACATGCAGGTTATTATTAGAGCACACTTTTATTAGAAACGTGCATATAGGTAGTGAAGTGAAATTCCCCGCCATGTGTGTGTGTGTGTGTGTGTGTGTGTGTGTGTGTGTGTGTGTGTATACATATATATATATGTGTGTGTGTGTGTGTGTGTGTGTGTGTGTGTGTGTGTGTGTGTGTGTGTGTGTGTGTGTGTGTGTGTGTGTGTGTGTGTGTGTGTGTTTGTGTGTGTACGTAGGTGATGTTTTCTATTATTAACTAGTTCTAGTAGTCCTAGGTAGTTATAAGTTTTGACTTAGTATGTAGTTTTTGGAGCTTGTATTGTATGTGTGCATGGTCCAATGCGTGGTTGTAAACAACTTTTGATTTAATCAACACTTAGAGTTATGTAATCAAATTTTTTTTTCTCGGGCATGGATAATTGTTTATGGATTCAAACCCTGACTATGTTTCAACATGGCTTTTTCGGTCGAATTCAAATCTTCTTAGTCATTTTATACGATTCAATTTATTTATTAGAATGATTTTTGGTTGCCAAATTACGCTATGTTACATGAATATTTTTGGCATGAATCTATTATGAAGGAGAATGGTTTAAAAATTCATTTCTGAACATCTTGATAAGTAAAGAAAATTAGTCATTTCTTGGTGGTTACAACAATTCTTGCAAAAAAAGGTGAGCTTCCAGACAACTGTCCAAATGTAGTGTCATGCACGTGTTGAAAATCATTCTCAGTAATTTAAAATAGTTTCATTGCATGTAAGTGAAAGTAGCAAGTTCTATAGTCTCCTACAGTGAGCCTTATGATTATGTCTTCATTCAACTGTGCAGACCCAGGTATAACATGGAAGAATTCAAGTGAAAGTTTAGTTAAGTGATTAGTGTTTGTGACTATATTGTAAGTGACGTATTGATCCCTTAAAAGGTGAAGTTCACTTTACATGCTGTGATAAGGATTGAGTTGACTACACAAATAGATCTTAGACTCGGACTAAATATACTGTGTAAGTTTGTAATCCCATTTTCATGGACACAGTTCCACCCTCCCACATACTGGGAAAGTAAATGCATCAAAACTCAACAAACTTCAGTTCGAGTTGAACATCAATCAAATACATTAGAAAACCTTAAACATGGAAACTCCATACAAAGGGAGCCACTTTTTTATTTAAAGTTAGGAATAACATGAAATGCCTTGCAAGAAAGGATATTCAAAAGCTTAGAGATAAAGTGCAGCACGTATCTCTTTTCTTTTAGATCAGAAAAGTCGACTAGTTTGAGACTTCAATGACGGAGCACATGAAAGACATCAACTGTCTACTAGTGGATACTTTGTTATAAAGCTTTGCACAAATGAGTTGCAATTTGAAAGGTGGTTTGGATATTGAAAAGAGTACAAAATACACCAAGAAGACATAAAATTGAAGTTGTTAAGGATGCCATAAAGTACTGTAACAATTAGGTAACTATAAACAGTTATTAAGAATGAAGAATTCTTTTCAACTAGCTCTAGACATAGGCAAAGATGAACAAGGCTAAAATCTTGGGTTACAACAAATGTAATCCATATACATATTACAGAGTACATTGTGAAGTTGAAAGTGTTGGTGGTCATTTGGGGTATTCGCACTAATTTGCTCTACATTTTCCCTTTGATATGTGTTTTCTGCAAGCATTTTGTCTCAAAAAATTGATGATAGTGAAGTTCTTATCCCTGCTTTCATGCCATGAATTAGTTTGCAAAGACCATGTAGTGATTCATGCCCCATCTGTGTTAGAAATCCCCAAGTTTGCCCTAATTTTTTACCTAAATTTATTAAAATCCGTGGGCTCTGCCGTTTTTTCATTTTTCCAAATCGTGGATGCTCTAAAATGATTGATTTGTACTTAAATGCATTCGAAAATCCTTCTCCATGGTCGAAAAATGTTTGGGATCATGATTTACCTTGTTTTATTTCCATTTTTTCCATCCTTAGTGAAAAATTCAAATTCTGGGCGTGACTGGTAAAATTCTATGTTTTTTGACGGTTTGACGGGCATATTTTAGCTGTCAAATTATTCCTCGACATTCAGATGCTACGTGGTTATCTCTGGTTGGTTGACGGATGGCGGGCCAATGCTTCAAACTTATTCTTTTTGGCTTTTTGGGAAAAAAAGGAAAGTTTGGTCCCATGGCTCTGCGTTGTTTTGATTGGTTCTAATAATGCTTACGTGTCTTTGTTTGATTGAGTGAGGAGCGTTGCGGATCTGTTTTGTGAACTTATTATTTTTGGCTATTTTGGCAAAGAGTTTTAATTCTCCCCCATTGCCCTGCCAAGTTCTGATTAGCTGAAATTCAAGAGGTGGAGAAAATTTATTAATTTTTCTCGAAAATGTACACCTAGTGGCTTCAGAATCAAGGATGGAATTGTGGGTTGTCAAGATCTTTTGAAGTTTTTTGACTTTATTTGGTAAGAGGATTAAAGTTACAAAACAAACCGGAACCCTGCAGCGAATTAGAGGTGGACACGTGTCATGCTCACATCTAAGGTGGGAAGGAAGGCTGACGGAGAACTTAGAGAAATTTTGCCTTTTGGGTGAAAGGGAGCAAAAGTTATAGAGAAACCCGCAGTTCTGCCAAGGAAAATTATCATGTTTAGGTCAACTCTAAAAAAGGGAGAAATGGATCTTCGGAGGTATTTGAGGTTTTTTGCCTTTTGGGGTAAAAATGTTAAAGTAGTGAAAAGGGTCGCAGGGCCGCTTAATTGAATTAATCCCTTGTTCGCATTTTGCTCAAAATGGAAAAGCGGAGGCACGGGATTTCGGAGGAAAGTTGGAATTTTTGCCCTCTTTGTGAAAGGGGTAAAAGTGCAAGGAAAATGCCTGAGGCCCGCAATCAATCAGAAAGGGACACGTGGCAAGTCAAAGGGTGGAGAGGCGGACCCGTGAATAAAATTTGGAAAATTTTCCTTTTTCCAAAAAGAGGTAAAGTTGCAAAATGAAGTACATCTTCATAGCGAATCACAAAGGAACATGTGGAAAGGTCAGAAACAGAGGTGTGGGCCCACGAAGAAAATTGGGAATTTTTTCCTTTCTTGAGAAATGAAGTATAAAGTCTAAAAATGAAGTGCGGGTCTGTTGGGACCCACATCAGAGGCTTAAGACGGGAGTGCGGAGATGCGGAGAAATTTTGGAAAATTTTCCTATTGCCAAAAAGAGGTAAAATAGTTTAGAATCAGCCGCGATTCCACTGGGACCCACATTGGGACACGTGTCAGGCCTATTTTCCAATGGCGGAGTGGTAGAGAAAATTGTCAAAATTTTCCATTTTTCCAAATGTTTTAAAATGTTAAAAAAATACTCCCAGGCCCGTCTCTAATTATATTTTGCCACGTGGTCAGATCTAATTAAAAGTTGTGAAAAGTGGCCCAAGTTAGTTTCGAATCGAATTTTGCCATAAGGAGGGCTCATATTAAAATTTGACGGATCAAGATCAACGGTAACTGTGCATTTCATCAATTTGCCCGCCATTGGAGCTCCAGGAAGTTTGGAGATGTGATTTTTGCATCAATCTTGATCAATTTTTTGGCAAATCCATGTCGTTTTGGTCTGCAAAGATCAATGGAATTGATTTGAAAGTTTAATTTGTAGATATGATGTATTTTTTAAATGGATTTTTGCTCGGGCTTGTGTAAAAATGTGACATATCAGATCCAGAAGTTACAAAGGAAAATTTGGAAAAGGAAAAGATGAAATGATGAAGGGAAAGGGATTTGCATGCATTTTTTTATTAGAAGTGTCTACAACCAGGTTGCAAGACAATAGTTGACACTATCAGGTTCTGGAACAAGTCTAAAATTACTAGAACATACTTTTCATTTATTAACAATTGTCAGAGGTCACATGGTCCAAATTTTAGGGTTAGAAGTTTTCAGTTAGGTTCAGGGGTTAAAATATCACCATACCCATTCTCTAACAGGATCAGAGTTTCAACTTGATTTTTCTCACACTTAAGCACATTCAAAATTTCCCTAAATCATTCCCATTGGATAGGAAATTTTCTCACCTTTCCAATGATATAAAGAAGTCCTCCTAACTCCTTGTAAAAATCTAGATATGGATAGACAGACTTTAGGGCTCAAATTTTCCCCAAGGGGACACGTGTTGAGCAGGGAAGAAATTTTTTTTTTGGGTTGGCAGGTCGTGGGGCGGAATTTGGAATTTTTCCTTATGTGGGAGAAAATACCCATTTGTGACCATGCCTCCATGGGTCCTCTAAGGACACGTGTCGGGTTATGATCCAAAGTGGGAGAGGGTGAGGGAAGGGCGGAGCGATGGAAGAGTTTGGGGCATTTCGCCCAAGAGGGAGAGAAATCAATATAATGCCCACGCACCCGTGGGTCTGCTAGGGACACGTGGCACTCAACAGGCCATCATGGGGATGAAGGAGAGGGAGATGTGCGTGGTGGGAGATAATTGGTGATTTTCACCGAAGGGGGAGATAAGGGGAAAATTATGCGTGTGGGTTCGTGCGTCCGCGGAAGGATTTCCACCAAGGGGAAAGGGTGGGGGTCGTGGGAAACTTTATGAAAAATTTCCAAAAAAAATTTGTAAAGATAAAGTTCGCAAAGGTTCCGCCCCTCCTTCGTGCCACGTGGCAGCCTGTGATTGGCTGCAGGCTGGCAGGGAAAGTTAAGAAAATTTTCAAAAATTTTCAAAAAGTGCTAAGGAAGAAAAAGGTGCTGCGCCTCCGCCGTTGCCTCGTGAGTCCATGTGGCAGCCTTATGATTGGCTGCGGGGTAGCAGGGTAGTAGGGAAAATTTAAAAATTTTCCCAAAAATTTTTCTAACAAATTTCTAAGTTTCTAAAGGGAATTTTTTGGGCCACGGGCCCACTGGGGAAATTTTTTCCAAATTTTCCTTCCAAGGTAGGAAAACTTTAAAGTGCCATAACTTGAGCTAGAAAGCTTAGTTTTTGGAAAATGAGGACTTTCTGGAAAGCTCTTGATGCCCTCTTTGCACAAGAATCATAAATTTTACATTTTGATAAAGTTTAAGGGGTCAATTTTAAAAAACCAATCTGCAGGATTTTAAATAGCAAACTGGTAATTTCCAACTTATAAATTTGATTAAATTTGATCTCCTCCATCACTCAACATACCAAAAAGACATGGAGGATTACTCTAGGAAGGATTTAAAGTGTTTTAGGAAGGTAAATTTGTTCAATTGATTCCAATTTGAATTTTTTGTCCAACAATTGACAGAAAACGACTGTGAAAGGGATTGAGCTTGATTTTGCAATGGTTAAATTGTTTTCTTAAGTGTTCTTTGTCAATTTGAGTTCATTGATGTCTTAACATTATAAATTATATAATTTCCAAGTTAATTATTGAGTGCAGGTCTGAACTGTGCATTTTAATTAAATTTATTGCTAGTTTTATATTTACAACAGAGGTCCATTTCTTTTAAATTTGTATATCAATTTTATCATTCAAGTGTGGCATTTCATTTCTGGTCTACTCTAATACATTTAGTTGTTTATAACAAATCATTTCAAAGCTAATTTGTCAAGATCTGATTTCCAATTTAATATATTTCCAAAAGAGACAAAGCAATATACTTCCTTCATACGTATTTCTTTCCTTTACAATTAAACAGAGATTCCAATCACAATTTGATATTCCAACTCAACACAACAATGCAAATGAGAGATGAACTTGTAATTCTTTATTAATTCAAAAAGAGAGACATCTTTACATTCTTTCATTCCTTGAATGCAATTAACAAAATTCTATTTCTTTCCAATAAACAGAACAGAATATAAATGTCTTTCACAATTCAAATATCCACTTTCATAATCAATTACATACATCTTTTCTTCACAAAATACATATTACAATTTCATCCACTTCAAGTGGGAAAGGTTACAAATGAAGTATATTTCACAAGGGACTGTCAAGACTGTATTTTCCTTTGCTCCAGAACAACAACATGCAAGTTTCCTTTTTCTCCAAGTTGATCACAACAAAAGTGGGGGAAAGGCAATGCTCTCCACCCAACCAAGACATCCAATGAAAGGAGAATCCTTCCTTCATCATTGGCCCCCGAGCCCCAACCAAAATACAATAAGAGGTGTGATTCAACCCATGGAAACAACTGGCTTCCACAACACACAACATTCTTTCAACATGCATAATTCATATAAAATACAGTTCAAACAAACACAACAGTTTACAACTGCAATTAAAACAATCAAAACAAAACTCAGGCTTGATCATGCAAGCCAAAGGAGCAAGGTCTATGGGGGAAGCTACTTATGCCTCCCAATGGGAATTGGGCATCCACCAGAACAAACCACCAAAATAATTCATCACACACAAATCCTTATGCCCCCCACAAATCCCTCCTTATGCCCCCCACAGATTTCCTTATGCCCCCCACAAAGTAAGAAATGCAAGCTATTTATTTTCCATGGTGGATCCCAAACCCAAACTCCCTCCACAAAATTTTGATGCCAATGGCATTCCCTTATGCCCCCCCACATGGATTCCCCATAGCCTTCTCCTACACCATTCCTATGGTAGTCTACCCAACCAGCCAACAAATAAATCAAAACATGCATCATTCACACATCACAACAAGAAAATAACAGCATGAAAGAAAGGATAAACTCCTACCTCTCCATGGTAGCTTTTGTTTCCAAACAGCAAGCTTCAATGCCCAAAATACTGTCCAAAACAACAATCTCCAAGCATGCAAAGTTTCTCCAAATTCCTTCCAAAAGCAAGAGCTCCAACACAAGAAAAATGCGCCCCAAGGAAGTTTGCAAAAATGATTCAACAACCCAAAACAAGCAAAGAGTTTGAATTTTATAGAAGAGGGAAGAGAAGAGGATGATGTGGATCCATGTAGGATGCCACATCACACATCCTCAAATTCAAACACAAAAGACAAAATTTTCATTCTCCCAAGCACAATAAAGAGGTGGGTGAAAATATGACAAATTACTTGCACACTCTAAAAATCCCACACCCCAAAGGACTGTAAATTAAATAAGATGTAAGAAGAGTGCAATCAAAACTTGCAACATGATAATAAAATGCATTATAAAATCCTAAAATCACCTCTCCAACCATAAGTATGGTTGGTAAATTAAATTGAGAGGTATGGGACAAGTTTTACTTGTCCCACAAGCCTCCAAAAACAGCCCCCAAGGACAAATTCGAATTTCCATGGAGGTGGAGTGTTTCATACTCCAAAATCAGACTTACACAAGCTCTTACACAAACTTACACATCCCTTACATAATTAATACAAAAGCCAACAACTCCCATTATTACTTTCCCATATCCCAATTTAATTTATTTAAATTTTAATCATATGATTTCCCACATTAATCTATCCAATTTAATTAAATAAAAGAAGGGAACACATCACTAATAAAATACATACAAACAATAATAAATAATTTTAACCACATTAATAAAATACACAAACCCATGGTCACATATAAAGGTGATCCCCCCCATGGGAATCCCTAACAAAACAACACACAACACAATAAAACAAGTTGCCATGGTGACCTTGTCGAATTCACCTAGAATTCCATTGTGGTTGGTCTCCAATCCCCCGATGTTTTGTTGTGATATTTTTAACCTGCAAAACACAAATACCTCCTTCGGCCTCATGGCCATATCAGAACATCCAACATGATATAAAATAAATCACCAAACCAACTATATGAATGAATCACAACAACATCAGGGAAGTAACAAACATCACTACATCAACAATTATATCATCATAAAATATCCATTTTCTAGATCTACTCATAATATCCAAAATCACATATCCAAACAACATCCATAAAACATCCATGTCAAATAGTATATCATCATCCACATATGAGTGTCTCTAATAATCATCATGCATCATAACCAAATCAAGATCAACAATAATCCATGATCAATGTATGATAGCATACTAAATCAAAACATAGTAATGTCCATAATGTAATCATAGTATCAAAATAAGTATCCAAAAGGTGTCAAAGGGAAGTGGGCACTATAGATTCCTTGTCCCCAATTAGATTAAGCTATTGTCCTAAAAAAAATTCACACTAAATTTTGGGAAATTTTTGAAACTTTTCACGTTTAATATCTCAGTAGTTCATCCTTCCACACCATTTTGAGATGTCGTAACATTGCACTATTGTTTTTCTACCTTTTCCCATGTTGGAGTGCTTAAACACTCCTCCAACTTCATAAAATGATTCATAACATTTCATTAGTGATAATAATTTAATTATTTAAATTCAATTAATTAGTAGTTTAAATTTAATTCAAGTTACTAATTCATTAATATTAAGTTATTAAATTACTATCATTAATTTAGTTAAAATTGAATTAATTTGCATTGTATTCATTTTATAATAAATTGATATTATTCATTTTATTATCAAACTAATAATATCATTTTTTTAATTATAGGTGAAACATGGTTGACGGGGCCCTACCCCATACAAAGTGGCAAAGCTCCAAAAAGAGCAAATAAGACATTACATAGCAATAAAAATAGAGACAAATATAACAACTATTACATCCATTTGCTCCTCCATGAGCATATAGACTATATTAAAACACAACAAAAAAGAGTAATAACAGTAACAATAAAACCACATACTAACTAGCAAAAATATTAAAATTGTAAGACAATATAATAAGATCCACTCCCAAAACTTCCTACTTTGTGGCCTTTTCCAGACCATCTAGCACTTTCACCCATTCCTTTGACAAAGACTTGATGTTGACCCCCAACGATGCCAGGTCACATCCAGAAAAAACCCCTTTTTGTTTTTTCTCAATTTCTCTTCTCATCCACGAACCTGTAAATAGTGGCCAATTGACCATTACAAATACATTGATTAATTATTAAACTAGATTTGAATTAATTGTAAAGTGTAGTTTAATTCCCACTTCTCCATTCAGAAAGTATGACAATCTGGTAAAAATTAAATCACTTCCTGGAAAAATTCCTTTGATATTTTTCTCCTGGGAAGTCTGTAGGGAAGTTTACCAAATGTGTAATTTGTCATTTGATCTAAATTTCTACACTTTCCCACTTTTATCTACAACCTCTATCCTACATCTCCTTCAAATCTTTACAAATTTCCTCCACTTCTTAAAATTTCAAGATCATTCCAACACTTTTCTCCATCTTCCCAAAACCTGAGTGTAGAGTTAGTTATATGTGGAAATTAATTAATCATTAATTTCTATTTTGTTCCAACCTCATTTCTTTCTCTTGTGTACATGATATAATACTTCTTGGAGCATACAACTCAAACTTCTCATGAAAGCAACACATTAAAGAATCTTCTTGTATTTTAAACATGTTCTAGAGAAGAAATGAAATTTGGAAGCAAATAGAATTTGTGGTGAATCACAAAATTTGGGATATTTGGCATCAATTTTCTAGTCAAATATCTTTTTCATGCAAAGAGGAAGGAAAATTAGTCTTTCAAACATTGTTGTTTTTGTATTAATACAACCCACATGCTCTAAGTCTCCACATTGGAGAAGGGACAAATAATATTATGCATTTTTGATAGAGGAATTCACCTGAAGATAGAATTATTGGTGCCTAGAGGGAAGATAACATTATTGGAGTCCACGTTGGAATTGGAAGACAAAAACATGCTTCAAACATTGGATATTTCAAGATAATGTAAACATATAGGTGTCTATCAAACCTACAGGTTTGCATATGTGAAAAATATTACCTTTTTATTTTCATTATTTATTATCTTTACTAGGTCTAAAAATAAATTCATTCTTGGCACCTGGTGAAAGATCAGAAAAATAGAAGCGCAAGTTGAAATTAGAGAAGAAAAAATATGCGCCAAGTTAGTAGGAAAACCCAGTTCGTAGGAAAAGAAGAAATGTGACCTGAAAACCAATAAAAATAGATTTTACTCATTCACAGGAAAAATACTCAGTCAAAATATAGGTGCCCACTAGTTTACATTTCAACATGGAGGATCACAGTAAAATATGGCTTGCATTTTAACAAAATAAATCATTTGTTTTATGTGTAGGAGATTTTGATAAGATTTGGAAATGTTTGAGGGAAGGAATTATCCTTTCACTCAAACAAGACATCAAGATTGGTAGTAAGTTTGTTTTAAAAAATAAAAAATAAAACTGAAACTAGTGCATTGAATAATGACAGGAGATTTTTCCAAATTGGAGTGAAAACCAAAGGTTTCTTATATTGGAAATATGGTGAATTTCAGTGTCTGTACAATTTTTAACTCATAAGTTCATTTACTTAATTTGCATCATCAAAATCAAACTAACATCCACAAGCAGTTAAAAGGATAAATAACACATAGAACAGAGTTAATTTGGGAAACCCAAACTGGAAAAAACTCACTGAAACCAAGAACTATGTTTAGGAATAAATTGCCCTATATCTATTACATTTATTTTGTGGTTGAGCTTCAACTCAACTTGGAGATCCAACTCTAAAAGTTAAACCAAGATGCAACCAAGTCTTTGACAGGATTCAACCTATCTGGAAGCTTCAACTCCCAATTTTGGTTCAGTAACAACTAACCTTTAGTGAAATTCAACTCACAGGGAAGCTATAATTTCCCACCTTCTAAGCTACAACTTAGACTTAACCAAAGAATTTTATCACACCTGACTTGTTGTCTCAAAAAACTAATGGTGACCTCTAGATTAGTTTACTCATCTTCTCAATTTTCCCTTTTTCTTAATCAGTAATAGACCTCTATCCTACAATCCCATTACAGACACTCATTCTTGTCAATATTTCTTATTTCAATCTTCTACAATTGATGATATAAAACCTCTTTCAAAAAATCACTCTTGACACTAAGTTATTCTTTATTTTCTTTCTAAAAATACTCCTTATTTTAAGAATTCTCTCTCCTTTATAATCCTGCTCTTTTGTAATGGCTTCAACCTTTTACTAATCTTGGACTTGCCCACTTTACATCAACACTTCTGATATCATCTTAAGAACTCTCCTTTATAATATATTTAGGAACGTATCTTTGCATTCTTCTCATCATCCTGCACACTTCTCTCTTTATTTTCAATACATCCATCCTGCTTTCAAGCTCTCATTAAGGTACTTTGCATTTACACACTTACTCAATTAACCTAATGACCTTACTTGCTACCTTCTCCAAGGTATTCAACAAGCATTATTTTAGGGCCTCACATTATCACTTTAGGCCCATCACTCTCATATTATTCTTACATATGTTTATATTTCAATCATTCTCTGAATACCTTACCAAATTATATCAACTTTATTCTATCCATCTCTTCATTACACACCCTTACATTTTTCATTTCACTGTCATGTATCCTTATCCACCTCAATTCAAAGATGATCAATACTTTTTCATTTTTGTACTCTTCATGAATCTTCCACTTCCCTTCAACACTTTTCTTGAGCCCATCAGCAAAAACATCATCACTTTGACTTCCAGAATCTCTTGATTTTCATGGCATTTGGACTTACTACATTTCTTGACCAAAGGAGTGTTTGTCACCTTCTAGTTTGATCTAGATAAGGAGAATTAGATTTTGTAACTGAAAAAATAAATTTTTTGTTTTGTCTTCACTACAAGCAACAATCAATAATTTAAAATTTATGCCTTTTTAAGTTCATGCCTTCTTCAAAGAAACAAATAGTTAGGAAGGTCAATCACTCCAACACTATTTTGAGATCACACTATATCATTGAAACCTGTATTGCATGGTATATTATTGATGTAAATATTCCTTTGATATGTGTATTGTACTATTCAAACAATTTCAAGGAGGAAAATTCACTTATATAGTCAACTTGGATAGTCACCCCACATATTGGTGATAAAATTCACCAATGTCATGCATAAATCCATCTTTCAACCCAATTCAAATCCATACCTTGTTTAATTAAGCCACTTCTTAATTGTTGGAAGAGATACATGAAGATCTGGGGTTTAATCAATCAAGGAAATTGCCTTAATTATGTTTGTCATCACTGTAGCAAGATTGAAACCCTAGAAATCAAAACTGTCTCAAAAATATCCTTTACTTTGAGGTGAAATGAACTCATTTATTTTTCAACAATCCAACGAAACCTTCACAACCATTTCTTTTTAATTTGATGGTTTTTGAATGGTTAAATCCTGAGATTGATGGTTTTATTTCCTACAAACCCTACTTATAGTATATAAGGGACATTACACACCCAAGAAATCATTTTTAAGGATTTTTTTATTTTTTTGATCCTCTCTGGCTATCCTTACCTGATGATATCCAGAGAATCCATCAGTAAAGGATTAAATCTCACACCTTGCAACGCCCTCCAAGATTTCTTTAGTAAATGGTGTGGGAAAGGGTCTATGACACATGTGGCATTCAATTCCCTATAATCAACACAAATTCTAATTTTTTCATCTTTCTTGGTGATGATCACTATAGGGCTTACCCATTCTGACTCCTCAATGGGCACAATGATCCCAGAAATTAACATTTTGTCAATCTCTTCTTTCACCTTCACGCGTAAATTTGGATGCATCTTGAAAGGCCTTTTCTGAATTGAGCGTGCACCTTCCTTTCGCTTGATTCTCATTTCACCCAAAGATTTATGTACTCTTTTCAATGCAGGATAGCCCCTAGGGAAAAGGTCCTTAAATTCACGTAAAAACTCAATGATCTTATAAACTTTAGATTCAAAGCAATAATATCCTATAATAGCTTCCTTAGGTTCAGCATCCATTCTAATATTCACTTTCTTGATCTTCATGGGCTCATGGAAGGCACGTGCCTTCTCATCTGCACTATCTAAGATGTCACACGTACCCTCGGTGTGCCAATTCCTCTACCTCTTCATCATCAACCATGTAGATCATCTTACCCTTTTCTCTTTCTAGGAAGGCATGCTCAAGTTGTTAAACATCTATTTCTTCTTCTTTAAAATGTTCTACTAGTTTTGACTCTCCTAACAATTCCTAAAGTAACTCTTCAGCCTTTGCACTTCCTCCCATAGTTAAGCACTTCATAACCTGTAATACCTCATTCACCAGAAGTTTAGAATAAAATTATTCAAAGGTCTGGATCATACCTTTAATAAGTTCTTACCAATTTCTAGTTACTTTATTCAATTATGCGTAGACATACCACACACGCATGTAGCCTTAAAATGTGAAATAAAACTCGTGTACCCATAAAAAGGTGGTAAAGCTTCCTACTAACCTATCCAGATTCTCTTACACTACTGAACGTGGTGCTGAACAAGATCATTATCATGAAATGCACAGATCTGGGTAGGTGCATTTCTTCTTAGAAACTGAGCAAATAAAACAATCCTTACTTCTCTCCACTCCAAAATATTATCCATGTGAACAATCCACCAATGTGATGATGTCCCATGTAGAGTATAAACTAACATGTTCCTTCTTTCCACCTGAAACTTCCATTGAACTTCTATAACAAGCAAGAATACTTTTGGATTCTCTTCACCAGTGTATCTCGGTACCTGGATACTTCTCAAATACCTGACACTGTGTAGCCTGATTATGCATGTAACCACACTTCTTCTCTCACACCCAATCATTTCCTAAGTTCTATGTTCCCAATTGTCACATTCAACACTTGTAGTATTGCTCATGGATTGTGCATCATCCCACTGCAGAACTTCTTCCTTTGATGGCTCAAGAACTTTCGGATCTCTAATGGTGTGCACATAAATTATGTTCAATTCTTCTTCACTTAAGGGCTCGACATAAGGCATATATTTCCCATCTATCAGAGGTATAATGACTCACTCTTCTTTATTCTCAAAAATTATATAGCCCTTATTGAAATGTAAGTCAACATTGTTTTCATAACACCAAGGGTGCCCAAGTAATGCAAAAAAATTGTCTACTTCTGCAAGTGCTAAACCCTTAAATTCCCCAGTGAACTTGGCCCCCTGTATAGTATGGATACATCTTTCAACACTCCAATGGGTGTGGATTTCATCCAATTTTCCAAGAACAACAAATTATAGGATGGATGCAATGGAGGTCTACCCATCTGAACCCATGCATCTAAATTGATCACATTCACCTCCATGCCTGTGTCAATAAAGATGTTACTCAGAATCCAACCATTAACAACAACATTTATAGTAATCTCCTTTTCATAATACAAATTGTCTGAAGGGAGATTAGCATGAAAACACTACCTCCCATGCTCATTCCAAATGTGTGGAGTGTTTCCCTTCAACCAACTCCCCAACAAAGGAACAATGTTCTCTTGGCATAACATTTTGCAAACCTCCCTCAAATCATCAACATCTATCTGATGTAGCTTAGTTGTTTTCTTTTGTTCTAAATTTTGCGACTGTTCCTTTAAACATTGTATCTCACCCTGTAAATTCTGAATGACCTCCATGGTTTCTTGATAAAACTTCTTCTGATGCATAGGGTCTAGATACTTAGCATGCAGGATTTCCTACTTAGTAATGGTAGGCTTCTATTACAGTGTTTCTCTAGTGCACGCAGCCTTAGTATGTGTAGTAATCATTACATGTAGCAAATTAGGATCCAATGCTAAATTTTCCATCCATTGATCTTCCACACCATGTTTTACTCTAACCATTCCTGCACCCTTGTTTTCTTGTTTATGTTTCTTGCTCAAGTGTTCGTATAAGTTGGGGCACTCTTCATAACTATGATTCTTTCTATAAAAAGAACACATAATATTTTGTGTACATTCACACATGTAGTGATCAGAAGATCCACATGTGTAATAGGTTCCATGAGGTAAATCACTCCAACCTCCCCCATAACCTTGACCTCTAAATCCACAACGGTATCCTCAACCTCTACCACAGCCTCCATCAGAGATCCCTTCATTATGATCATGGTCATAATGCTCACCTTTATATTTAGAATGATTTGCAACACCAGTCTATTATATGCAAATATCAATGGCATCTTGTATTTGATCAATCAACCTACAATCTTTAGTATCATGAGTGGAAGACCTACAAATCTTACAATAACTAGACACATTCTTCCTTATCGCTCGCTATAACAATGGGCACTGACTTGAATTTTGGTCCAAGTGACATATCTCACAATCCAGTAATAAGGAGTACACCGATTTATGAGGGAAACTATCTTTAGTATGCCCCTCTAATTCAAAATCTATACACCAAACTCCATTATGTGTCTCATGCGCTGAATTAGCTAATAGTTTTTCTAACTATTTATCCATTGTTGCAATCTAAGCTTCTAAGAATGGGCTCACCCCTGTATCTACACTTCCTACGACCTCAACACATAGAGCTACTTCAAGTGCCTCATGTGGATCTGTATAATATTTATGTGAAATTTTCCTCCTAAAATGTGTGATCAGTCCTCCAACAAACCACTTTGTATACTAGCTTGTGTGGATGTCATAAGATAACTTAGACCAAAAGGGTTTTGAACCAAGTATCATATTTTGGAACACTCTTAGTAGTGCCCTACTTAATATCCTTGAGTGCACTTATGCTTTTCTGCTCGAACTCAAGGATATAAAATTCCTTTAAGAAAGCATCTTGCAACGTTGTATAGTCCACACAAGTCTGATTAGGATCAAAAATTTTGTGCCAACTATATGCACATCCCTACAATGTAGTTTCAAACTGACTTGCCTTACACTCTAGAGCTGTAATCCCCTTCGCGTGCCATATTATTTCACACATATGCACTTGCTCAGCTACATATTCAATTCCTCTATACTTTGGAAGATGGAGAGACATATCCTTATAAATTTGTTGAGGTTGGTGCAGCCCTTTCCCACCAAATCTAGAACCCCCTGTGTTTCCTCCTATATTTCCACCGCCCCTAGATCCATTAGATCCATCAGCGCCTGAGCCACTTGATCCTCCTAATCCACCCCGTCCAGTAGGTAATCGACCAAAATATTCACTACCTTATGCCCCTACATTTATGCTAAACTGGACCCCAACTGTCTATGAAATTTTACTACTCCTATATGTTATTCCAACATTCTACAAACCCACGTTATGTGTCATTGATGTTCTAGAAAACATACCACCAAATTTTCCTCCAAATAACATAGATGATGATTGCGCCATAGATGAGTAATCTACTTGATTCACTCCTGAACTTGACTACAAATTAACTCTATCTATTACAACTCTACTGCTCACACTAGTTTTATGATTACTTACTGTCGTACAAATTGGAAAACCAAGCACAAGGGCTAGGTCACTAGGTAGATTCAAATGCGTTCCCGTAGCCCATGTTGTTTCTACTAGTGCGCTCTCATCTGAGGCTGAAGAGGTTTACCTACCATGATTTCCCAAATGGGGGAGTTTCATATGCTCTGGTTCCATGTCTTCTACATGATCTTTGAATCCTTCTTGAGCCATCTCTCTCCATAAAGCCATTCATTCTGCTACTTCAAACTTCTTCTCTAAACCCCTCTCGCACACCTTATTGAATTTAAGCCACCTTTTATCTCTTTATCTTTCTATCATGAGGTCTGTCATCCTCACCAATCATACTCTTATCCCCACACATGGTGGGGTTTAGTTAGCCATCGGTTTCTCTTCTAAATCTAGGGTTACAATCAGGATCTTGATCGCCAGTGGAATACCATGCAAATACGTTCCTCTAGGATCATGCAAAAACTGAAACTTAGCAACCTCTAGGAAATAGTAAGAAGAAACTACGTATTCCATAATATAATTGTTTAAAACACCACAAAACCAAACATCCACAGAGTGTGTCTAAATCATATATGTAACATACAAGGCTTGGAATTCATCCTATGTCCAAACAAGCGTGTTAAAACTCCAATTTCTCTTAGACACATAAGCAACTTGTCACTCGTAAAGCTCTATGGGAAAGATAGCAAAGAATGTCTCATACAATGTGTCATACAAAGTCCTCTCAACCCACACGCGTGCATTAAACTCAGGTCCAGTGCTAAATCTATGAACATACTCTTCTTTCAGATCTTCTAACCACTCCTCAATAGTGGCTAAGGTCAACCGGTACGTCTTCATCATGTAACATCCTGAAAAATAGCTAAGAAAGAGATCCCAGAAAAAGAACCAATGATGTAGCCTAGAATTCACTAAAATATCCCAAGGTGCATTGCCACATCACTCAGCCTAAACTGATCACTCACCTGAAGTGCGCAAGGGTACTAGGTCCCTCTTTAGAGTATCTTGTTCAAGATGTTAGCATGAATACAAGTATAATTCAGCTCCATAGTAGATAATCAATTAAACCACAGTGCATGAACTAGATCTAGGTCTTAATCATATGAAATACTAACTAAAAAATGACTGTAATAATCTTTACCATGCAAGAACCATATTTAGTCACATCTAACACCAATATCCATCCAATATGATCCATTATATTAAGTATTATAAAACACGAAAGCTTCATACATCAAGATCTAGTTTCCATGGTCATGCGCGCTAAAAAATCTGCAGCATAACTCTACAATAATCGGTCTATCCAACCCATGCAAATATATATATATATATTGCTTTTGTATTCTCTTGTAAAGGAACATGGTTATTATTAGCATATAACATATTTTTCGAAGGTGCATAGGAAGTGAAGGGAAAGTCCCCACCAATATATCTATATATTGGTGGGGACTTTCCCTTCACTTCCTATGCACCTTCGAAAAATATGTTATATGCTAATAATAACCATGTTCCTTTACAAGAGAATACAAAAGCATGCAAGTGCTAATAATAGATCTTTTACAGTTAACTCTAAGTACAGATCCTATTATTAGAACAAAATCCTGCATGGTGCTCAAACTACCGCTAAGTCCCAAAATATCCTTGCATGAATTGCAAGTCTTCGTATCTTTGCATGCTCTGCACTCGATGTCCAATAATAGCCTAGATCTGAAAAAGTGGCTAAGTCTTATTTGCCAACTGTTTCTAGGCGCACCCGTATTCTTCTATTATTTTACATGCTCCTGCATGTCTTGTGTCCATGTGTCACAAACCTTCCATGCTTCCATCCTTGAGCTATACTTCATCTGCTTAAAAAAAACCTAAAATGATTATCATAAGTACATCCAACTAATAGTAATACAATCGTACTATTTTTCAAGAATGCTTGAAAAAATTTAGTTTAAATTACATAGAGCTTTAGACAAAAGGTATGGACATTCACAAAATCATAATGGATGGGGGAATTTTGTCATACATCTTAGTTGTAACTGTCCTCATAAATATGCCTGTAAAATGTGGAAACATAGACAAGACAAGTGAATTGTTTGACAAAATGCCTAAAAGAGATGTGTTCGCATGCAGAACATTGATTACAGGCTATGCAAAAAAAATTCCTTTTGTATGAATATCACTAATCTACCTTTTATACAAATTTATCCAACCAATAATAATACAATTTTATTGTATTTCAAGTAAAATGCACCAGATTTTAGTAAAACTTACACAAATATTTGGAACAGGGTATGGACATTCATAAAAGCATAAAGGATAGAGTATTTTTGTCAGATGTCTTAGATGTAACTATTCTTGTAGACATGCCTAGAAAATTTGGAAGTGTGGACAAGAAAAGTAAACTGTTTGGCAAAATTCCCAAAAGATATGTGTTCATATTAGGAACTCAAGCCTATACTTTTTTCTTTAAGAACATCTAACAAAACAAAAAATTGATAAGATAAGAATAGGGTTCAATTGTAAATAGAAATTCTGAATCATATTTAAATTATTAAAAGCCTCACTATTGTATTAAATAGACCCACATTTCAAGTACCCAAATTTCAAATGCGTAGATTTCTAGGTAATGTTCTAATAGGGTATTTTTCATTTATTGACCATATAGAATAAATCCTTGGTATGCAACACATATAGTGGAATGACATTTGTTTCATGCAATGCACCATCAACATTTCGATGGGCATATTCATTTTTTCGCTAAATGTCATGATGCAAGAGCATCATCTTAAAATCTTCATATAGTCAATTTTTTTCTTCTTGATCATTTTTTGAGGGTCAAAATAGGCTAGTTGAAGTGATTTTATGTCTTTGGATACCTTCAAGTTTCAAATTTTAGGTTGTGTGAGTTTTCCCTCCAAAACTCTTTTTGAATTTCTTAAGGAGGTATTTTTACTTTTTGGCTTTGTTGGTATCTAAGGTGATTAATTAGTTCTATTACAAGGTATAAATCCCTTTTGGAGGACTAAAAACCATGTTCATAAGCATTTTTGTCTGAAACTTTGTTTTCTGACTTGACTCAAGTATATGACTTGAATTTATGGTTTAGTTGGTTATAATTGATAGTTAAGTTACATAGTCAAGTATTTAGGGCTGACTACTTGAGTGGATATAGGTTTAAGAAGAGAAGGATAAATGTTCTAGGTGATAGGAGATGAAATGTGAATGTTAGGGATGAAAATAAAGGACTGTCAAGACTGTAATAGGGGTTTAACACCCATTTAATTAAAAAAAGATAGTTTCTACAATAAGAATGTTGTTACTTGAAAATGAAGGGAATGAAGACCATGTAAGTATCATGTTTCATATGTTTAGAATTATATTTAATTGATAATAAGGAAGGAATGAATTAAACTCAAATATTCTAACTGTACAAGTGAGATTTCTAACACCATGTGACTATTTTTCATTAATTTTACAAACCTAACAAAAACTTTCAACCTTGATCTTTTCCCTATAGTTGAATTAGGTCTGTAAAAACCTCTATGACAAATTATAAGATATGAAACCCCCTTAAACTCCTAAAATTCATTTTTCTCCCTAATTGGGTCTGTGTAAAACCCTAATTAGGGTTTAAGAATATTTGGCATTTAAATGACTTAACAAAAAATTTAAAATCTAAATTTTGATTTGTAGTAGGAGGAGAATAAGATTTGTAAGGTTTAGGGTTTTGGAGTATTTTTGGCACGTGTTAAACCAAACAATTCCTCTCTACACCCTTTTTTAAGCTAAGGAGACCTAATTTGAGTCATAAACATGAAAATTCGAAAGACTTCTAGTTAGGGTTTGAGTCTAAAAATTCATGTGGAGACATAAACCCATAATAGGTACTCAAAAGGTGTTTTTTTTTTTAGATTCCATTTTATTCAAACATTATATCCATAAAACCTACAAGACATAGCTGCTAGAAGAGAGACTTAATGGAAAAAAGGGATTAGTGAGTTAAGGGAGAGAATTGAGATCGAAGTCCTAAAATTTTGTGAGGAGAAATATTTTCCAAAAGGGTATTAAAAAAATTATGCTTTTTCAAAGATCATTGTATTTTATTTCAGATTATAAGGTTTTTGTATAGTAAGAGTTAGTAAGAGGAAAAGGCAGTCAAGAAAAGAAGTTTTGAAAGTTGCATGTAAAATATAGGGTAAATAGGGCATGTGATGGTCAAATCTCATTAAGGGTTCCAAAGAACAAACATTCATATTTGAGTGACAATTCATGGTTTAAGAAGACCATCCTTCTCTGTAAGGTAAAGGACATTTCAAGTGAGTTATTTCTATTAATTCTTATAAATTTTGGTGATCTTAGAGAGGCCTTGCATCAATTTATATCAGAGCAATATTTTCTCTTGAAAGAGAAAGGAAAGCTTCATAAGAAGTTGTGAAATATGAGAAGAGAAGTAAACTATGAAACAAAAGTTTGCAAAAAGAAGAAGAAAGAAAAATAAGATGGATCAAAGAGAAAGGATGAGAATAGGAGGTCAGAGAGGAAAAATTAGAGAGAATTAATGGGTTGTTATATTAAGAAACATATAAGATAGATTGGGAAATTTAGAATTTTCTTAGAGAAGAGGTATGGTCCTAGTAGAGGAAAGTGATAAAAAATAAGTGGTACAAGAAACCATTGCAGTAGAAGGACTAGACATGAAACTTTTGAAAGTAGTAATGGGAGAAGGTTCTAAGCCAAGAATGAAGGTGCTAGAGTGTGGAGGAACTCTACATCCAGAAGACTTGATTGACTAGGTCACTAAGATGGACAAATGCTTTGATTTTGAGGGAATAATTGAAAACAAAAAGGTAAAGTTTTCTTGTACTAAATTGACATGATATGCAACTATTTGATGGGACTTTGTGTAATAAGAAAGGATCTAAGGAAAGGATAAAATCATATATTGGGATAGGATGGTTGCTAACTTAAGAGGTAACTTCATTCCAGGTAATTATTAGACAAGTTTGTTTAATAAATTACAAAAATTAAGGCAAATAAAAATGAGTGTGGTTGATTATACAAAAGAGTTTTATAATTTGGCTATGAGATCAGATCATACAGAGGGGGATGTTGAAGAAGTATCAAGATATTTAAATGGATTAAGGCTTAACATTCAAGATGAAATCAATTTTTTCACTTTGAGAACAGTGGAAGAAGCTTATAAAGCAACATTGAAAGTAGAAGAAAAGTTGTCTAGAAGACAAGTGTAGTATTCTAGAGGCAGAGCTAGAGTAAAATAGACAAATAGACAAAAACAACAACAAAATCAAGAAGAGGAAGAAAACATCTAAGAAAGGAAAAGCACTTCAAGAGGTGGTTATTCCTATAGAGGAAGAGGTAAGTTTAGAAGAGGAAGAGGAGAGTGACTAACTAAAAATGAACTAAACTATGGGAGTATAGCAACTAGTTAATTTAATATAGGAGGAATAAAATGTTGTAAAGTATACTAAGACAATATGGAAATGATTTATAATTATGCTAAATGATATAAAACCCTAATATTTAAATATTTAAATGGAAAAGACTTAGTTGATTGTTGGAGACTATCACAGTTTGTTATAGGTCTGGCTACAGAATCTGGAAGTGGAGATGATCACTCAAAAGTCCTAAAAATACCAGATTCAGAGGATTTGAGAAGACTGAGGTGCTTGGAAAGGTATCGGGGCACCCCGAAGTGCCTTGGTCTAAAGAATAAGCTCCCTAGTTTCTACAAAATCTCATAATCTAATTTCCAAAAGTTCACAAGCTAATCTAGAATACTTCCTATCTGTCACACTAGATTTGTCGAGCTGCGTCGAGTGTGTGAAATAATGCTAGATGAAGGAATGACCTGTAAGAAGAAAAGAAGTGTCAAAAATGCTAAAAATAAAGATGAAAAATGAATGGGTCAGACTAACCTCAGCTTCCACAACACTGGGCTTACTAAACTAAGATTTGTACTACATTTCAAACCTAAATGTAGTTTTGATGTATCTATGCATGTCATGCCCTAGGTACATTTTTCCATTCACACTTTGTGAAGTAGCAAGCAATAATAACTATAGAAAATGTAATAGCATGTGTGCATGAAATAGAATAGAATCATCCTCCTATTGTGTGTGTGTTGATGTAGATCTCCTAGCCTTGATGCATGACACTATGTGGATGCAAGTGATGCAATGGATATAACTCTAGATAGAGTGATAGATAGTAGTATGTGATGCTACAACCCTCATAATGGCCTCATAAATTTTTATTTATAGGGTTCAGTCTTGCTCTAATTTTGTAATTAACCCTGACATGGCCAACTAGGAAAAAGATAAGGATGAAAAATGGCTAAGAAAGACCCCAAAAAGAAGTGGGAAAGTTGAAACATAGATTGGGGTGCCCCATGATGAGACCAAGGCACCCCAGAGGCACCTGGAGTTTAGGATAAAATGGTAGGAGAGTTGAAAAATAGGTGTATATCTGTAAGAAAATATGATAGGAATGAAAAAATAAAATATAAAAATAAGGTGGCCATAAAGGCTGGGATTAATTATTACTTTATTCACTCAAGAACCCTCTAAATAGTAGTATAAGACCAGAGCTAAATAATGTCTAAAGTTCATGATTTTTTGTCTACATTTTTCCCCCACTTTATGTTGGTGAGTAGAACACTCGATACCATAAATTAGATAGAGATGCGTACCTGATGTCCAATGTAAAGTGTAGAAAAATACATGCCAAAGGACTAGACTCGAGCGTGGAATGAAAAAAAGAAAAAGTGGAGGAGCGTGGATTCTAAAGTTGAAAAATGTGCATAAAACATGATGACAGTGAACCTAGAGTGGAATGCATTTGTAGCCACTGTAGTGTGTAGTGTACCTACATGGTTAGTAAAGGAAAGTGTCATCACGATGTGTCATTGTTTTCACTGTCATTGTTGTTTTTGTTGTTTTTGTTTCCCCTAATTTGACTGCTTGTTTCTCATACAACCGAGACCTACAAGGAGAAAACGATCAAGTATTCAAATATATATGTATGTAAAAATGTTGTGTAAAATACACATGTGTATAGAAATGTGTAAAGTATGCAAATGTTAAATCCACATGAAAAGGAAAGTGTAAATGGAACATGTTCACATGATCTATGTCGAGAAAAAGGGTGTAGAAGGATATCCTGCAGCTTTCACGAGTTTTTTGGGCAATCTCACACCACCCTGGCTGAAGAAGTATAGGGAGGAAATGCTCTATGTCCTCCAAATTTTAACCAATTCTTGTTGAAATGTGTGAAGATATATTTGTATTATCCTAGTGTTTTGGGTGATCCGATGCCACTGTAAGAAGTAGTGTAGAGAGGAACACCCACTATAACCTCCAATGCCTGTAAATGCTCTACAGAATTGCCAAAGGATAACCATGTCCTGTAGAGGCATTGTTGTGCATGGAGTTCATATACTGGTCTATAAATCACTCGGTATATGTAATCCCATAATGCCAATGGAAAAAAGTGCACTGTACTGAACTAGTGCAAATAAGCTGACGTTAGTATTTAAAACCCTCAATGAATGCCCCCCTCTTTAAGGGCACATGTGACTGTCGCTGAAAGGAGAATGCAGCCCCAAAAGAGGACCAACCGCACTCTGACAGTTGTAGAAATTTTCCCTACAGGAGGAAAGGGAAGGTGCCTGGTAGATACCAAGTCTCACTATAAAAGAGAGATGGCTAGCCAAAACAAATGTTAGTATGAAAACATAGGCATGTAATAAGACAAGTGTAAAATACGTAGACATGATGTAGAAACCACCAAGCACAAGTAGTGTAAATACGTAAGATAATGAGTATATCGCACAAAGCATGTTACAACCATGTTGAAAATTACACATGATGTCACAAGACTATGCAAGGCCATCATGGCCACAAACAACAGACAAGTGTGCATACAAGAAAAGGGAAAATCTCACAAACAATGGCGAACAATGCAGAAAAGTAGAAACAAACACTTGTAGTTATTGAAACATGTAATCCTGCAAAACAAGTGTTACACATGGTATACACTCATTAGAATTTTTGAGCGATAAACAATATGTCAAAGCACATGTATGAGACAATTAATATAAGATGCTTACATGCAAAATGAAATAATAGTATCTAGATAAGATGAATAGTGGATGACCCCAATGACCAATAAAGAAAGGTTAGAAGGCAAACATACATGTCGCTTATGTAGGATTCTGTATCTACAATCACACTAAACAAATAGGCATGAACACGGATACGCATGTGTGGATGATAATGACATATAAGAAATCCGTTTGACATTTGTAGTAAATTGATCATGCAAAACTCAAGTAAACAAGAGTAAAATGCCCCCAAGACAATGTAGTATGTTGTTGATGGATGGAATGGAATGAAATGCAAAATGGAATGATAGGAGCAATGTGCCCCCCGAGTGGATGGAAGTATATGCAGTGAGGTTCATTTTGTTTGCCCCCTCAACAGTTAAGAATGAGCCATAAACGAGAGTGCATCATTTGGAAATGGTTGAGTAAAGTTGGTTGTTTCCAGCAAGTTGTGATGAGTGTGTATATGTAATAGATGATAAAATGTGAACATGGGGAGAGATTTGCATGAACCCTATAGCCGAAGCGTATATCACGACTTTGTTGAATAGATGGGTGATGATTTATCCATAAGCATATATCACTATATGATGAAAGGATGAAGATGGGTGACGATTTAGCCTAAAGTGTATGTCACTGTAGAATGAGTAGATGTAGATGGGTGACAATTTAACCTAAAGTGTATGTCACTAAAATATGAAAGGAGGGAGTAATGATGTAACCTAAGGTGTATCCTACTACAAAATGATAGGATGGGTGACAATTTAACCTAAGGTGTATGTCACTAACGCTACAAATGTCACATGAGGAAAATGTCATATGATGAAGTGTAAGGTCCCATTTCATTGGTAAACCATCGGCAGTTGAGCATGGACCGAGGAACTAAAGTGTGTCATAGGGTGGTGATGACTACACATAGAAGCCATTATCATAGTTATAAATGATCCAAGTGATGAATATGGGATGTAAATGCGTGATGTGGGAAATGCAATAGTAGGATGTGTAGTATGTATGGGATATGTAATGTGTGAGAGTGCAATAATAGGTGTATATAGAAAGTGGAATATGTAATGATGATAGGTACGAAACTAGTCCCATATGTGATGGCGTCTAGTGTAGTATGTAGAATATATATGATGTATGAATGTGTCCATGTGAATCATGCAATATAGGAAATATAGGGTGTGTAGAATATGTAGGATGTGACGATAGGTGTAGATAAAATATGTAGCGATAACATGTAATTTTGTAAAGCTAAAATCGTATATAGAGTGTGACCTAGCGTAGAATATAGAATGTATAGGATGGAATTGTAAAACTAGAACTCATAGGAAATGGATGACTAGTGTTAGTATATGGAAAATGTAGTAATATGTAAAATGTGTTGTGTATAATGTGACTAAAAGTGTAGATAGCGTAATAAATATAAGGCATAGATGAGGATTAGTATAATGTATAAATGAGTGTAGAATGAACGGTGTATGATGCACAATGTAGGATGAAATGTAATATGTAGTGCCTATGGTGTAGTGTGTGGGGTTTAGTGTAATGGTAATCCCTCAATAGATTCAAGTGTGAACTGAAGCACAAGAGTGTTTCATCAGGTATTGAGGGTGCTAGGACATGCGATAAGTATGCCTATATGAGAATATGCATAGAGGAGTAGATGCTAAGATGAGGGGGGATGTGTGATTGACTATGCCCCCCAAGTATGTACATGAGGAAGGTCGAATCAAAAGACAATAAGTGGATAAATATATGGAGTATTTTTCCTTAACAAAAGTGATGGGATGTGAGGGAGGAGTGTGACTATCACATGGTTCATCATCATAGTAAAGCGTCATCTCGAATTTGAATTATCAACTGTATGTAGGGGTCTATAGTTGGATGTTTGGAATTACAAGCTTAATTTTAGGCGGTGATTTCTATGTACTGACATGGTGACTGTGGTAGATGTATGGTAATGGAGAATAAGTGAGCTCATCCTTAAGTGGAGGTGGCTGAATTTTACTTGGTAATGCAAAATAGATGATCTTAGCAAGAGGACGTGATTTAGAGAAAACCGTAAGAAGTGATGGATTTCTTTGATTTGATAATGATGGAGATAAATGAGTAGGAGGAGGTGGTGAACTAATTTGGAGAGCTTTTTGCTTATGTTGACTTGATGACAATGTAGGTGGTTTCTTAGGTGACTCTTGACTACCCAAATAAGGTGCATGAGAAGTGGTAATGTGATGTTCACTAGATGTAGAAGGAACCATTTTTGGAGCCCATTTAGGGGTAGTATTTGTAGGTGGGCATTCAATAGGATGTTTTACAATTAATGAAATAAAGCCCTTGACACTCAAAAATGTTTGATCCTCTAGATTGTAAAGAATAGACACTCATGGTCATTATGCTCCATTGATTTGATGATGATGGAAATATGGAGGATCTTGGTGTTTTTCTTGCCGATAAAGAGGATAAAAATGAGTAGGACGGTAAATTGATCAATTGACGACTTAGGAACTTAGTAAGAATGTCATGTGGCTTAGTATTATGCTCAAATATGAGAGGTTCATGTAGACACCAAATATCTACAGTCTCTCTCATCTTCATTATTTAAACTCATTCACGATTTTTAAAATAATTAAAACACGCCACTCATGACACCCCATGACCTAGATCACCCACTTGCATGCTTTAATTAAATTAATTTAATACTCATATCATCGGATCCCTATCCCTAAAATAATTAATTAAATAAATTGATTAAAACACACCCTAACACCTCACCCTCATACCTCACCATGTACACTTGCCTACACTCACTAGTTAGTAACTATTTAGTTTAGCCACCTTCCATAAACATAACCTAACCATCTATAACTTATCCCTATAACTACTTCCCACCCCTAACTAGTCAGAACTAAGTTAAATTAGAAACCTTCTAAAAAATACCTCTATATTTATCCTAAAAAACCTAGTCCTAATATGAGCTGCAGTCCCTCTTAGTATCCCTACCTCCTCTCAAAATACCTCCAATATCAAGATGAAAATGGAAAGAAAATCAGCTCATTTTATGCCCTAAATCAAATTTACCAAAATCGTCGGCAATTATCCTGGTTGTCGGCGATCTATATAAACAAGTTTCTAAGCCTTCTTTGGGGCAGGATATTTGTAGGGAAGTTTACAAGAAATTCATGATACATTTTAGAGATCCTAATAATTTTCAACATAGCAGAATTAGTCATTGTTACATTACATGAATACGATTGTTGTATCATCTAGGCATCATCATTAATCACAGACATCGTCAAGCCATCTAACCACTGAATTTACCATATCACATTTGTTCAATAATCCAAGGTGAGAACTTTGTGTTTCCACTTAAATTTTTCTTCCTATTTTTAGGTAAATCATTCTTGTCTATTCATTAACTATGTCTTGTTTAGGTCTGATTAAGTCCTCACAATATGTAGATATAATCAAGTTATATTCATCTATTTGGGTCATTAGCCTGTTAGAATTTAGAGTAACTCGTTGGCAATTGCTAAAATCACCTGCGATTTCTACACAATATTTTTGCTTTCATAGTTTTGATCAAATCTTCCTGAAGAATCCATATCCATTTCCTTTTATTGCTAACATGTTTTAAAGAATATGGGTTTTTTAGATGGTCATATCAGGTAGGTGTCAAAGTCATGCCCCCATTACTCAATATTGACTGGCCAACTACCAATCATCCACCACCTCTTGTGCCTCAGTCTCCATTTTTCGATTATTAGGCACTCAAAGGTTTTTGCCAAATGGCACCATTGGATAGAGCTCTTTCTCAGCTTTCCAGAAAGGTAAACTATTTTCCTCCTAACTCCTCATATTTTTAAAGTTATGGCTCGGCGGAGATTTTGTGGGAAATTTTCCCCTAGAGGGCCCACAGCCAATCAGAACGTGCCACGTGGCACAGAGGAAGTGGCAGAGCGCGGATGGAAGAATTTGAAAATTTCAAATTTTCACCAAAGACTTGCAAAAGGAAAATTCAAACTTGTTCTGCGGGCTCCGATCCGATTTTCAGAACGCCTACATTCAGCCCTAGAATCGAACTCCGAAAAGTTTCTAAGTGTTTTGGCTTTCAATCCAGAGACTCAATTTTCGAATTCTTGTATATCCATGGAAAGATGGGGTGATGCCAAAAGTCCATCATGATTACTGGGGTCAATCCGACGGGAATTGGATTGGTTTGACCATAGTTTTGGTCTAGAAAATTTTCAAAATGGAAGGTCTTGGCACGTGACTTAATGGCCATAAATGACGTTTGTAGTCTTAATGCAAAATGGGAACGTCGCATTCTGTCAAACAACCTACCCACATATTTTAAACTATATGTCAGGGCAAGGGTTGGAATGGCATGCCCACTTGCAAGGAAAATCAGAAGTCTTCGGAGGCGGAACAATATGGCACAATGGACATCCAGCAAAAACTTCATACACGTTTTCCACTCACATGGGCTCGACCCATGTCGGGGGGGTCTGTAAAAACCAGATTTGCTCATTTTTTGTGGGTTGAGGCATTTTACCCCTCTTGGGTATCAAACAAGCTTCTTCCACCAACAAAGTAAAAGATTGTCCTCAACAGTCTAGCAAAACCGATGGGACGCCTTGTAATCAGGTTTCATGCCTCAGTAATATATTCATGGTTGCACTATCTAGTAATGCATATGCGATTTTGTCTGAAAAACTTGACATTGCAGACTCTGTGATTCAATTTTTTATCAATCCCTTACAATTTGATGTTTATATTGTCGTCTGTTTCATTTCCCATGGTAAAAATTGACATCTTATCAGAGTGTATGGGTTTCAGCACTTGCATTTCGGGCTAATCACGTGGATAGAATCTATGAATGAAACAAGTGATGTTCACCACTCCTTTGGTGTATCACCTGTAAATAGTTTAGTTTCAAGTTTTTGTCCAATCCATCAATAAAGTGGGATCTCGGGGAATTTAAAGCGAGCATGCACAGTGAAACGAAAACCTCTGCAGATTGTCAAATAAAGATATGATCTAGAGGAGTTTGCATGAATAAGCCCAAGTGAAAAAAAAATTCGCTATGGAGATTCCTCTCTCATTCCCTACAATGCGCAAAATCCCGACATCTTGACAGCTCATACAGGTTTCTAAGGCATGTTGTGTCTTCTGGCGCACAACTAGCCATGCCTGAGGAAATCAAGTTAGAAATGCATTTGCAGGTTAGTTGGGGAGTGCTGCTGAATTTAATACTTCATCACCTCATTCATTTGGTCATTACACATTGGTGGAGAGGCTCATAAAAACTGTTCACCCAAGCTTCGTTATTGCATCCTCAAAATATCTCCTGCTATGCAAGCTCTACTTTGCACGCTCAGTTTTCAAGCTTGGGGAGCTATTTGCCAAAATGCTCATTTTTTGCCTTTGGGAACTTTTTCATACTGTGCTTTAACTGTTAAGCAATGTTCTACGTATGTGAAAGATTTTAAACCCTGTATAACTGCAAGTGTATTCCAATGCCTTGAATTTTGATCTCCTTACATTTTCCAAAAGTTGCCTATGCACCCTGGAGAACTTTCATTGCACTATGTGGTCACTTATTTATTACCCTATGCAAACCTTGAAATGTTCGTAACATTCCTCGGTGCATCTTACCTCCTTAGCTAAGGAAAAATTTATATTTTACTGCATTTTTAAATCTCCCTAATCACCTAAAACTCATAGTTAATTCATTTTTGGGTCCTAACCTTCTAAGTTATTTCAATTGTTCAATGCATTCCTAAACATCCAAACTCAGGAGTCATACCCAAATTAACCCATTCGGAGTAGCTGCTTTACAAAACATTCCAATGAGGTTTCCCACACTTTTTTTGGGTCTGCCAAAGATTCTAATGCTAGTTGCATCGCACTGAGTGCTTTATAAGGATAAATTGCAAACTTCACGAATGAGGATCCTGTGATTTTGTACCAGTGAAGCTCTAGTTCATAATTTCAAGTATTGATTTGCTACCAATTGTTCAACACCCCTTACATTGGGATCAGTATGATTTGTTACATGATTTATATCTTTGTGCTATCCATGATGTGCCTTTTGACCATTTGGAAGAAATTTTTGCATCAACCCAACGCACTCTTGAAGCAACCGTCACAGAAGATGAGGACTTTTTCCTATCTGTAGGCTCAAAATTATAAGAAAACATAGATTCTAACCTAGATTCTGATTTCAGATTCTAGTCTTGTTGTTCTCATTTCATTACTATCAGCTAATGTATGTAATCACCTAAATAAGTGATAACAGTTAATCACATTTTCCATTTATCATATTGTACTTCAAATTATCATCAATAAAGCTTAAATGTCTTAAAAGTAGGTTGATATCCACTTAAGGAAGTATTTGGGCTTCTGGGAACTGGCCTTTTCCAGACAACCTGCCCACTTATTTTAAATAACTCTATTTTGTTTAAGTGATTTTGATTTGCATGCTTACTTCCAAGAAAAAGAAGTCTAGTACATTCTTCATGGAGTGCAAAAACATCATACATCCACCACATCTCGTGGGTATCTTGAAAAACCTGCCATACTGAGGTTAAGAAAATTTTACCCCCTTGAAGTATTAAACCAACCCACAAAGTAAAATTGTGCCTAAACATTCTGGCATGCACGGTGGGAAACTTGTCCCTTATTCTTTTGTTTCATCTTATCAATAATATATTCACTATTTTCAATGTCTAGTAATCATCTACGATTAGGCTAATCACCTGCGATTGGCCAATCGCCAGTGATTGGATTGTGTTTTTTTTACATTGCTTCACAATCTGTTGTTTTTTGTTCTTTTTTTCTCTAATCTGGTTGTAGGGCACTTTTTTTGAAAATTCATCTACTGGATTTACTGCTTGCTCACTTTAAAATTGCTAAAAATCTAATAAAAAAAATATAGGAGTGCTCTCATGGTAAGTCCTAAAATATTTTTTTTTCTTTTCAGTTTTGCATTTTTGTTTTTTTGCTCTCATCAAAAATAAACATTTTGTTTTGGGTCTTAAAATGAACCATTTCATACTTCTTGATCATCTAGTTTTAATTAGGAGGTTAAATTCATTGCATTCACTTATTTTTCCCCCACACACAACCAAATCACTATCAAATCAAAAAATGCATTTAAACAATTCCCACCCAGGTGAAAGTGATTGGGATTTCATCACCCAACAGGGAAGTTGACTCGGTGTTCTAGTCGAGTATAATCTCCTACTTGTTGGTATATTTTGGCTCAGCACCTGACTCCCTTATCATAGTGGGACCATGAAGTGAGGGGGTAGGCCCCAATATACATGCCTGTACTAGAAGCAGTATAGAGTTGGGCCTCACGTACCTTTGGGTATATCGAGGACTCCACCCTTAAACATACCTGAAACCATCCATAGCTTACCATTTCCTAGGACCCTCATTAACCATCTTACACATTTCACTTTTTCATAATTAATCAAGATAAATACAAAACAACATATTTTTCTTGCATTTTCTTGTTGTTTGTAAATCAACCCATTTAGTTATTTTTCATTTTCTAGGTGTTTGTGTGTTTGTTTATCATGGTACTTACTAGACAACAAGCTCATAACCAAATTCCTGAAAACATGTCTACTCCACCACCTACATTTCAACAACATGTCCCATTTTACACTACAACACTTTTGACACCAACACAACAAAAAATCCCATATTATCAAACAAATACATCCAATCCCTTTTCTGACACCCAAAAAACTTGGAGTGAATCAGGGGTCAACTATAACAATGAAATGGGACAACAGTCCTTTCATTCCCCACATCAATATCATGGTCAAATCCTTCATACAACTAGGTCATAAGAATCAAGAACATCTCTTTTCTTTTTCTCCTAGAAGTATCTGAACCTCCTTTCTACAATAGGGGAGACCCTGTCTTTGAAGAAATGCTAGACTCAAACCCTATTTCCCTCAATGCCTACCTAGCAGCCATAAATGTTCAAATGCAACCATTTACACCCCAACACACTTACAATCCTTCATCTACCATTACACATCTCATTGATCAAAATCAAGACCCTGTTGTCCAGCAGTTATACCCATACACTTCAAATCAACCTGAAACACCAAACAATAGTCAACCCCAGATATTTTCCAGTCCTACTAACCCCTTTGAAACATTGAATGAACAATCTTCCACCAGTCAACCTGAAGCATCTGAGGTCTCTTCAGTCCCTATTTATGACCTCCACATGATTTCATCACAAAACACATCTACCCAACAATCCACATCTTCACCAAGTCCTTCTATAGGTTCCACACCTCCTCTAAGTAGTACCGCTACTTCCTCATCTACCCCTCCAGCCTCCTCACAGGTACAAACATCTCCACTAGGTTCTGTGGCCTTTTCTATTGTTGTATCCTCCCAACAGGTTACTAGTCCCATTCAGAACATCACCATGTCCATCCCTACAACTACACCACTAGTCAATACTAGTGTCCATTACTAGCACTCACCCTTGTTTCACAATACATACCACAACCTTCACAACCTTTGATCTCCGTGCCATAATCCACACCCCTACAAAACATCCCACAATACAATATCCCCCAAAAAAGTGTTCCACAACAGGCACCATCCTTTATCGCCTCTGTCATGTACTCATAGAAAACACCTACATATTCAAAACCACTCACTTATACATCAATGTCATTAAGTATCAGTACATACAAACCTCACAACCTATAGCTTCACAACAAGGTTTCTCATCTCATCAAAACATCCCACAATAGAACATCCCTTATCATCAAAGTATCCCTCAACAAAATATTCCTTATCAACAACATATACCTCAGCAAAACATACCTCAATACAACATACGTAAGCAATACGCACCTCAACAAAACATTCCACAATACCACATCCCACAACAAAATAACCCTTACCAACACAATACCTCTTATCAATAGAACATCCCTCAACAAAACATTCCCTACCAGCAAGGCAATCCTCAACAGTATCAGACATACTCATAACCTAGCCAGTCCTTATTTCAACCTGGCTCATCCTCACAACAACAAACACAAATTGATCCTCTCCAAGCCCTTTTAAACCACATATCCAGTCTTGAAGTTGCTTCATCCTCATCCAAGAATGTGCTCTCTTATGATCAAATTTTCAATGAGCCCATTCATCCTTCAGTACCATATAAACCATATCCACCCCATAGGGAACTTCCTAAGTTTATCAAGTTTTATAGCAAGGAATATCCCCAACAACATATATGTGCCTTTTATCATGCATGTTATCTTATAGCTCATGATCAAGATCTAATGTTGAGGACCTTTCCCATGTCCCTTGTTGGTCCCTACCTTAGATTGGTACAACAACATCCCACAACATTCCCTATTCTCCTTTGCGCATTTCCCAACTTTTCTTAGACCATTTTTCCATAAACATAGCCCATAAAATCACTATCAATGACCTATATGCCATCAGACAATTTGAAGATGAATCCATCACTGATTTTTCGTCACCATTGGAGGGGTGTGACTAATCAACTATCCTTTACATTACCAAAAAACAAATTAATCGAAGTCTTCTATCGTGCATGTGCCAAACACATCTCATCCACTTTACAAATTCAATCATTTCAAACTTTTGATGAGGCTTTTACCATGGCCCGTAAACTGGAACTATGAGCTCTAGAAGATGGATGGGTAAAGCTTTGTCCTAAGAAACCAAAAGTTGAGTTCCCATCCAAGTCAACATCCAGTCCTGATAAGTCAAAAATAGCTGCTAATGCCATTGTAGTCAAATACGCTCCCAAGGAAAAAATTGTTGTCGAGTATCCCCATCAACAACGTAACTAAACACCTATAGGAGAGACTTATAGCACATTTTTTGAAAAATTGCTTGCCTCCAACATGATATCTCTCCCACCTATTCGACCCATCGACATATCAATATCTAAACCCATTTGGTACCGAGATAATGACTATTGTAAATACCATAGGGTCAATGGACATGACATCGAAAGGTGTTGTACATTCTGCAATGTACTTCAAGATTTGATTGACAAGGGTGAGCTCCACTTAGACAATCCAAATGCACCCCCAAATCAAAATCTTGACATATTTAAGAAACCTTTTCTGAATCACCCTTCATCCTCTGATCAACCAAAAACAAATGGTGTCCACACCATCAATACAATAACCAAAATAGAGCCTATCCTTCCTACACCTTGTCACTTATGAATCAAAACCTGCAAAACCAACGTCAATAACCAATGAGCCTAAAATTACGACTACGGAGCCTCCATCTGTTGAAAAAATTACTAAAACCCTTCCTACATCCTCATCACTTACAAATCAAAACCTTGCAAGAATCAACACCAGAATCCAACAGCCCAAAGTTACTGAACCTTCATCTGTTGAAAATATTACTAAAACTATTCCTACACCTTTGTCGCATGCCACTACCAAAGCCATACCCACATCCTCTACTACACTCAAAACCACATCAAAAAACAACCTAAAACACCTGTCTACCTCAGGAAATTGACCCTTCTGTTGCATCCTCATCAACCACACCTAGTTCATCCAAAACCACAAAAGGTACCTCATAAGCAAGGTGTTGTTCAGGTTTTTAAAAGTCCTCAATATGTTTTTCCGGATCAAATTCCTTTACGTAGACCTCGCTCCCTTATACCTATTAATCACCCTATTATTACAGGATCAAAAACCCCAATTGAACCCCTACATTTTAAGTCCATATCCTACACCTTTTACACACCTATTATCCACACCAACATCACCCATACGGGGTCCCTTCACCCTCACATTCACACAGTCCAAATCATCACCACCAATGGCCACCCATATAGGGTCCTTTGCTCTCACATGTTACATAATCCAACTATCCACACCAATGGCCACCCACACAAGCTCCTCATCCACCATTTGCATCATGTCTAGAAAGCCTCCATGACCAACAAATAAACAACCATGTGACTAAACAACCCATCTTACTTCCTCCTGAGAGAATATAGATGCACAACCTTTTCCCCATCCATGTCTACACCTAAAGGATGTTATGCCACCATATTAGATGACCTCCTTCAGCGATCACTTATTACATTACCACTTCCTAAACCATTGGATCATCATGTATGGAAACCTACTTAGTATGAATTCAATGCTTTTTGTGATTACCATAGGACACGAGGCCATTCCATAGAAAAATGTAGAGCCTTTCATTTGAAAGTACAGGAACTTGGCAGTCCACTCTTCCTTCCTTCTCAATCAAACACAACACCAACATCAAGATCATCATCATCAAAACCTGAAAAATCTATCCCTAAAGCATCTGATCATCAAGTTGGTGTTGTACACATCACCACCCATTCACAAAATTATGACAAAGAACCATCAGAGCCTAAGAAAGGTAAAACCTCGTCACTATACCTCCACCTCCTGAATTATCAGCTTCATCTGATAAACCTAAGGTGTATCCTATTTCCTTGGCTCCTGAAGAGTCTAATCAAACATCGCCATCAAAAGCCAAAGTTTCCATACAAGCAACAACACCTCCCTTCACTGCAATACAGAAGGTCACTATCAAACAATTACACCAATCTCCTGTCTGGATGTCACTTTATGAACTAGTCCAAACATTTTCTTTTCACAAATAGACCATGATAGAAGCCCTTCAATCCATCACAGTACCTGCTAATGATCCAATCCCATTCACAAACTTTGTGGGTGCTCTCAATACATCCACCTCTATATCTTTCAAACCATCTAAAATTCCCTCTCTCAGACCAGAGGACCATGACCTACCACTATTCATCACCACTCAGATTAATGACATCTCTATCAAGAGGGTCATGATTGATAGTGGTGTTACCATCAATATCATATCATCCCTCACTTTTGACCAACTCAAATTACCCAATACTGTTGTCAGTCAAACTCCAGTTCTATTATGATCCTTTAATGACACTATCACACCCACATTAGGCACTGTCATACTTCCACTTAAATTTGGCGTCAAAACCCTACCCGAACTCTTCTACATTATAGAAGGAGAGTTTCAATACAACATGTTATTAGGACTCCCTTGGATATGTACCATGAGTTGTGTTCCTTCCACCCTCCATCGTTGTCTCAAATATGAACATGAAAGGTCAAAATTTCACTGTTCCCACTGATCCAAATCCATTCATGCTGACTGCTACATGATGTACCACCTAAATGAAATCCTTTTACATAAATCCACACCTGAGCCATCTAATGAAGTGTCTACTAGCACAACTATCCCTTCTTCCAAGTTACCAGATGACTCTTCTATTGGTAAGGCTGTAAAACACCTTACACTTAGGGAATATCATCTCCTCATGCTTAACTCCATCCCTTCACCCAAAACATATGGCCACCCTGACAAGCAACCCATGTATGACCCAAATGTAGGAGATGTTATCCCCTATGGTCCTGCATATCTCAAAACAAACCTTATTTATGGGGGACTTGATAACCCTCCATCCCAAGCTATCAATCCACACACACCATGCCATTCACATTAAATTTCAAATCCCTTGACAATCCCAACTTCACCCGCATGTATCTTCATCATTGTGCATGGAGAGGTTTTGGCCTTGGATGCTATGAACAAGGAACCCATGATCAACCCATCCTAATTTCCCTTAAAGCTCATGAGAAAAGTGGTTTAGGATATAAAATATTCACCTCTGAGATGTGTGAAGCCACTACATCTAAACTTGCTACATCCCTAACTATTTCCGAACTAGAACCATCATCACCAACAAACCCTGAAGATCCCATGGACACATATGACACTGTACCCATCCCACCTAATTTTTTTTAATCAATGTTATATCTTTAGGGCCACTTACTTATCAATCCAATCACTCCACTAAATCGTTACCCCTTGTTTGGCCAGAAATGGTTGAGGAAGATTCACCTACCATAGATATCCTCCAGTGTCAGGATGACCAGGATATCCTTTCCCATATGGGAGCTGAAGACCATTTCCTTCAGAAATCCCTACCATCTGACACACCAACGCTCCTTAATGAATCCACCCTCGATGTTAACTTAGGTACCCCATAGGATCCTCATATAGTTAAGGTTGGTCAATCCTTAATCCACAAGAACTTAATGATTTCACCTCATTCTTAACAAAATATCACCAAGCCTTCACCTGGTCATACAGTGATATGCCTGGAATCGATCCTAACATTTTCATACACAACATAGTCATGTATCCCAATGCTAATTCGGTAAAAAAAACTCTGTAAAATGCATCCCCATATAGCTCTCCTTGTTAAGGAAGAGTTGCAATGCCTCTTATCCACTAACTTCATCATACCCATTGACTATCCACAATGGGTCTCCAATGTTGTCCCCATAACTAAAGCCTCAGGAAAAATACACATCTGCATAGATTTCAGGGATCTCAATCTCACTTATCCAAAAGATGATTTCCCTCTTCCAAACATAGATCAGCTTGTCGACCTAACAACTAGCCATGAAATGCTTTCCCTCATGGATGGTTTCTCTGGTTATAATCAAATCCTCATTGCACCCTAATGATCAACACAAAAATTCTTTCATTACCCCTTGGGGAACCTTCTGTTATTGTGTCATGCCCTTTGGTCTTAAAAATGCAGGGGCTATGTATCAATGTGCCATGACATACATTTTCCATGATCTCATCCACAAAATTGTTGAAGACTATGTTGATGACCTCCTAGGAAAATCCAAATCACGAAAAAAACCATCTTGATGTCCTTGAATCAATCTTCACTCATCTCATCCAATTTTGTCTTTGTCTTAATCCTGCAAAGTGTGTTTTTGGTGTCCTCACCAGAAATTTTTTAGGATTCATCATATCTATCTGAGGCATTGAAGTTGACCCAGAAAAAGTTAGAGAAATCATTGAAATGCCTCCACCATCTAATCTTAAGAAATTGTGTAGCCTCCAAGGTAAATTATAGTCCATTTTATGTTTCATATCACAACTCTCTGACCGTTGTCAACCATTTCACCATCTCCTTCTCTGCAAGGACATAGAATTTCATTGGGATTCTGATTCCAAGAAATCCTTGATGAAATCAAATAATATCTATTATCACCACTTGTGCTTACTCCACCTCATGAAGGGGAGCCATTTTATCTATACATATCCACTTCAGAACATGCTCTAGGAGCTATGCTCACCCACCATGATAATCAAGGTCATGAACAAGTTGTATACTACATTAGCTGCACACTCCATGAATATGAAACATGCTACACTAAATTCAAAAAATTGTGTTGTGCATTATATTTCACCACCTCTAAACTTTGACATTATCTCCTCAATCACAAGACATATGTCATCACCAGTTTAATCTACTTAAAACCATGCACGCTAAACCTTATCATAATGATTGCATAACTCGATGGCTTATGCTCATGACTGAATTTGACCTTGAAATCATATCTCAGAAATCTATTAAAGGTCAAGCCATTACAGATCAACTGTCAATGCACCCCTTTTAGATAATCAACCACCTCATGAACATTTTCCTGAATGAATCCATCAACAACATCAATGATGAATCGATGAATTGATTTCCCCCCATCAAAATGACTCGCTTCTTTGATGGTGCTAAATGCCAAGAAGGGGGAGGAGCTGGAGTTGTTATCATACCACCCTGGAACATTCCACTTCCATTATCATTCAAACTTAACTTTGAATGTACTAACAACATGGAAGAATATGAAGCCTTAATCATGGGTCTAAACACCACCATTCTCCTAGGTGCCCACATCCTGGAAATCTATGGAGATTCACAACTCGTCATTAGTCAAGTTAAAGGAGAATATCAATGTAAAAATGAAATCCTTCAAAAATATAAAGTTGTCGTTGAATTTCTCCTTGGCACATTTGATCATTACACCATTCAAGCCATTCCATGATCTTCTAATAGGTTTGCAGACACTATGGCATCCCTCAGATCCCTTATTCCCATCAAAATAGAAAAATCAAAGGATAAAACCAAGATGTCTGTAGTTGTTCAATGCTTGGATCATCCTTCACATCAAAATGAGCTACCTTCCATCAATATCATTGACAACAATCCACCTGATCTATGGTACACACAAATATATGACTATCTCACTGAACCTAAATTACCATCAGATTTATCACATGGAGCTAAATGATCATTTCTTCAATGTGTCACTCACTTTGTCATCATAGGGGTATCCTTTATAAACTTAGTTTTGATGACATACTATTACGATGTCTTAAATCACATGAATCAACCAAAGCAATCGAAGAGGTCCATGATGGCATTTATGGTGGTCACTTCAGTGGCAATGCCATCACTAAATGTGTCATATGGCTAGGGTATTACTGGCCTACCATCACTAAATATTGTTGTGCATACGTAAAGAAATGTGTCAAATGCCAACTCCATTCAGATCTCATTCATGTCCCTAGTCAAGCATTACAACCCGCTCAAGACCTATGGCCTTTCTCTCAATGGGGGTTAGACCTCATTGGTGCAATCAATCCAAAATCATCCAACAACATCATTCCATAATCACAACAACTGAATATTTCACTAAATGGGTAGAAGCTATCTCTTTAATCTTGAAAAAATATGGACCCATCATCAACTTCATATATCAGAACATCATATGTCGTTTTGGCATCCCACATAAGCTCATCACAGATAATGGAAAATCCTTCAAAAATAAGGAAGTTAAAAAGCTCTGTGATACATTCAACATCAAACTTAGTTTTTCATCACCATATTATCCTCAAGAAAATGGACAGGTTGAGGCCTCTAACAAAACACTTAACAAAATCCTCATGAAAACAGTAGATGATGTGGGAAGGAATTGGCATCTCCAAATCTCGTTCGCTCTTTGGGCCTATCGAACTAGTATCCGCACACCTACAGGTGCTATGCCCTACTCACTTGTCTATGGCTCTGAAGCCATTGTACCTCTTGAAATTCAAATTCCATCATTACGTGTATCTCTCAAATATTTCATCCCTGATGAAGAATATCACCAAGACCGCTTAGCACAACTAGAATTGTTAGATGAAAAGTGTCTAGCAGCCCTCGAACATCATCAAGTCTATCAACAATGTATTAGCAGAGCATACAAAAAACATGTCAAAGAACATGATTTTAAAATTGGTGATCTTGTACTTAAATAAAATCAAAATTTTACTACATTGGAATGGAGTAAATGTGGAAATTTTTCCCCCAATTGGATTGGTCCATACATTATCACTCACAAGTATGGGTCAGGAGCGTATCATCTCACTTCTCTTGATGGGGAACCTGAAAGGGAACCTTTAAATGCTTCACACTTGTGGCCTTTCTACTGTTAAATAATTGATCATCATGACAATAGTTACATTAAAATCCTATCAATCTATGATATCATTATAATGATTCCTTCCTTTGCATGAACCCCTTAAAATCATTACACCTAGTCATCAAATCCATGACATGGGACATGTGTGTGTAGGTCAGATGCATGTATTATCCCCTACTTAAAATAGTTTATTAGGGTTTTAACCCTCAGCTCAAAAATATATGAAAAAAAGAAAAAAATTCATTTGGATGCTTATCTTATCAAAATATCACATTATAATAGACTGATCCCTTGAAGGACAACTATTCACAAAGTATAAATCATTATCAAAAATATAAAAAAAGTAGACTGCTCCCTTGAAGGAAAGCTACCAGTCAAAATTATGGACTGATCCCTCGAAGGATGGCCATCCAGTCAAAAATAAAAATATAGACCATACCCTCAAAGGATGACTACTCATAAAAGGCTTCCCGTTTTGATCAACCTTCAAAAATACATCAAATCAAAAGCATCCAGGAAAGCTTCCCACATTGATCAACTTTCCCATCATAGAAAACTTCCCTCATCGATCAGTTTGCTTCAAAATAACATGTAAAATTTGGGGCATCAATTCCCTATAAATCTGTTGAAAAGGAGATCCCTTTCTCCCACATTGCCTATACACACAAAATCCCTTTTGTCATCCTAGAAAAATACATTTATTCAAACCCACATTCCATCATGATTTGCATAACTACCCATTGATAAATTTACTTAACATCTGAAAGGCTACAAGTGCAAAAGGTGTTTTTTAAAACCCATTACATATACCAATTTCATAGTGGGGCAATCTTTCCATTTTCACTTCATTTTTAGTTACATTTTTGATTTGGCATATTTGTTGGATCACTTTTTAAAGTCATTTAAATCAATCAAACATCAAAAACCACATTTCAAACATGTTTAATCAAACATCTATATATCACATCCATCAAAATCCATCTAAAATATTCAACACATTTCAAAAAAAACATACAACATCTAACATATACAAATCAAATCACAAGAATAAGTCATAAACCATCATCATCATATATATATATATATATATCAATATTATATACATCATAAATGTCTAAATAATCAATATATCATTGTGTAAAAAATGGGCTTCAATGAGCCTATAACATCATATACAATCATGTAGTAAAATCAACATCTCCTAACATCGTGTTGGCACCACCCTCTCCTCTAGGAGCAGGAGTGCCTCTAGCTACACCTGTATCTCCACCACCTCTATGAACACTCGTAACAACAAAATCACCTCTAGCTCCTCCCTCACCATCACCCCCTCTCCCTGGCCTCTAAGGTGGTTGTCCCATGCTTACTGCACTAGCACTAGGCCTCACTACTACTGTTGTGGCCGCCCCGTGGGAAGCCACATGATCAACATATAAGGTGACATCTGGTTAGCTCTTGATGATCAAATCCACATAATAATCTCTCTCCACTCGCACAACCTTGTAGTGTGCCACTGAAATCATACCAGGAGGAGGTGTTGCAGATGCTCCCCTCTACCAAGCCATCACTGACAACTCTACACCAGATATGGAAGGCCATGTGATCCCCAAGGCCTTCCTCAGTGTATACATGTGTCCCTTGTACTTGTCTCTATCAGAAGAGACCTGTACAAGCTACACCTGAAGGCTATCTTTCTCAACAATCAAACCATCCCTCTCTATGATGAGGGTATCCCAAACTCCCATAAGGTCATCATGCTCTCTCTGAGTAGCATCTCTCTCTCCCTCCACTATGGCCTTCTCAGGTCATCACTACTACAATAGCCAGCTATGGAATCATCACCCTCACCCTCTCTCCTCCTCTGGTACCTGTGCTCCTCCTACCACCTGAGCATGTACTTGTACTGACTATCTGTCTGTGCTACCCTCTCTACTGCCCTAGTCTAATCAAAATTCCTCAGTGATTGGGCCCACCATGCAGTAAAATCTGGAGTCACCCCCGCATCATCAATCAGAACAATCTGGCCCTCATCATCAGGACCCATAGCACCCAACTACTCATCAATAACTACAAACCTCACTACAACAGCCTACAGAGTCTCAGTATCCCCATCCTCTCATCTGTACTACACTGGATCCTCAGGTATACCCTGTGTCAGTCCAAACTACCTCCTAACATGACTAAAATGCAGAAGCTCATCCTCTCCATCTCTATGACCCTGTATCCAAATATCCTATTGTAAGCATAACAAATCCTGAGGAAACTCAGGCCAATCATGGAAATCTAGGTATGGCCTCCACACCACATCTCCCACCTATAGCCCTGACACCAAGTCTCTATAATAACTAGGCCCCTTGGCCTTCCTCGCTCGACCCAAATTCTAGCTCCATCTCATGAAGCCAGGATGTCTAACCTCAATATCACAAGGTAAGCCCAATGGATGAGCAATCACAATATGCTCATGTGCCCAACACTGCAACAAAAATCCAACATCAATACCATAACACTTGTGGGTTGTCCAAGCCCACATCTCTCTAAATGTATGTGCCAATAAAGTAGGTGCCCACTCAAACATTGTATGGTGCTCCATCATCTCGGCAACAACATCGGTCATCATCCAAGGAAAATGACCACCTCCTGAATCTGGAAAAGAAAAACATGAAATAGCTATCATCATCATGGTCATCCATGGACAACCAACTCTCGCAGGCTCATATAACACCTGGTAATCAAATGCCCCTGATGAATACCTCACATCCTGAGCATGCTCTCCATATAACCTCTGCATAGTATCTACTCTCTCATCCTCAGTAATACAATAAATATTATGTCCATGAATTGGTAATCTCATAGTATGACAAACGCCCTCAAGATTAATGGTCATCTCCCCTATAGGAAGCCAGAAAGTATTGGTGGAAGGATTCCACCTCTCTAACAATGCCAATATCAAACTACGACATCTATGAACCCATCTATAAAATCTCATACCACTAAAACCCATTGCCTCAAGATGCTCCCAATCCTCATCTGATAAATTCTTCCCTCACCTCATCCAACATCAATGGTATACGATCACAAATATTCAATTGTGTATCCACCTGCAAAACGTAAACACACAAGACAAATGTTAATATTATCACATTAGTTTTGAAAAACATTCATTGTTTCCAAAGTATTAAGACATCAAATTTATTGTCGAAAATACTACAAATGAAAAGTGACATTATAATATCAACATCAATGATATCGACATTCAAATATACATCTAACACCAATGACAATCATAAACATGCTACAAATTCAAAAACATTCATCAAAAACCATGCCTTTCTATTTAACATACAAACTTTTTTCATCACAGGTGAATCACTGGTGATTCACCTCAATCACTAGTGATTGGAGGAATCACCAATGATTCCTACTAATCAAAATTAGGGCATCTGCACACCCCCAAATGGACACTAAATACCATAAATCACCAAAAATTCACAAAAAAAACACAAAATGGGATTAAAAGCCTACCTCGGCCATCAGAGGTTTGCGTTTTCTACTTGAGGATGCCATCTTGTCAATTTTCCACTTCAAAAACATGTTTTTCACATTAAATAGTCACTCTGTGAAAACATTTTTACCATGGTTGCAATGTGGTAAAATAACACTGCTTTTGGGCTATTTATAGCCCCCATTTTTACATGCAATGCAATCGCCAATGATTGCACTAATCACCGACGATTTACTCTCTTTAGGCATACATGCCCATATTTCCCTAAACCATGCAACATTTTCACTTTTACACAAGTGTGTCATGTTTTCAATGGACCTTAGCCCTTGAAATTTGAATCAAACAAACATATTCAATATTGGGATTCACCATTCATCTATGGGACACGAGCCCTTTGGCCCCCATCACTTGGTTTTCCATTCTTTCAATTTACCTGGACAAGGATCATATGTCTATAGGCATCAACCCTTTGGTCACTCTGTCAATTGATTCCTTGGTAACCCGTTCTGTAACCCCTTCGACTGGGGAATCCTTTGAAACAAAACACACTGGTGTTCACTGTATTGCGTTACAGTAGAAACACCCATACAAACAAACCTTCTCATCGTTTTTGCCTAATGATTTTCCAAAAATTTTCAGACAAAAAGGGGCAAATGTAGACACCAAAAATATACACTCTCTCACCTTCATTATCTAAACTCATTCACGATCATCAAAACAAAAAAATACACGCCACTCACGACACTCCATGACCTAGGTAACCCATTTGTACCCTTTAATTAATTTAATATTAATATCACATCACCACATCCCATCCCTAATGTCTAAATAATTAATTAATAAATTAAATTAATTACACACCTCACCCTCACACCTCACCATGTGAACTCATCCTACACTCACTAGTTGCAACTAGTTAATTTAGCAACCTTCCATAAATATAACCTAACCACCTCTAACTTATCCCTATAACTTCTTCCCACCCCTAACTAGTTAGGACTAAGTTAACTTTGGAAACCTTCTAAAAACACCTCCACATTTATCCTAACTAACTTGGTCCTCATCTGAGCTCACCCCTCTTAGTATCTCAACCTCTCTCGAAATCCCTTGCAAATCAAGTTCAAAATGAGCCTTTCAACAGAGCACTACTATTGTTACACTGCATCAAGACGATCATCGTATCATCCAGCATCATTTTCAAGGCATCTTGGAGCCATTTTCACCCATGCCACTCAATCTATGATATTTGGTCAATCATCTACCAAGGTAAGCTTTGTGACACTATGTGGATGCAAGCGATGCAATGGATGCAACTCTAGATGGAGTGATAGTAGTGATATGATGTTAGGTCCCTCATTATGGCCTCATAACTTTATATTTATAGGATTCTCTTGTTCCAATTTCATAATTAACCCCAAAAAGGCTGACCAGGAAGAAATATAAAGATGAAAAATAGATGGAAGAGGCCCAAAAAGTGGTGGGAAAGTGGATAGATGGATTAGGGTGCCCACCAGGTGGGACTAGGGCGCCCCCATAGGTGCCCTAGTACAGACCAAGGCTAAAATAATGTGGGACGCCCAAATGATGACATAATTGGGTATATGGGTGGAATATGTATAAGAAAATATGTGAGAATGACGAATTAAAATATTTAAACAAAATGGACCAAAGGATGGTGGGGGTAATTAGTAATTTATTTACTCAAGAACCTTCTAAATAATAGTATGAGACCGAGATAAATAAAATGTCTAAAGTGTATGATTTTGTGACTACAATGAGAAATTATCAAGGTAAGTGTTTCAAATGCAATAAGTTTGTTGGTCATTGGTCATATGAGTTTCTAGATAACCCTTATAGAATTGGTAGTAGGGTAAGTGAAGAAAGAAATAATATTGTGCATGTTGATAGAGAAGAGAATGTGGGATCACCATCACACATAGAAGAACCTGAAACAAGAGAGGCATTGATGATGAGAAGAGTGCTGATGAAACCAAGCCAAAAAGATGAAGAAATAGCCCAAAGAAGAACCTTATTCAAGACAATGTGCAAATTCTAAAGGTAAGTGTTGTAAGCTTATTGTTGATAATGGTCGCATAAACAATTTGTTGTCTTTTGAAATGGTAGAAAAGATAAAATTGTAAATTTTGGTGCATCCTAAACCATATATGGTATATTTAGTTCAAAGAAGTCATCAAGTCTTGGTAAATAAGAAGTGTCTTTTTAGTTTTCAAATTGGAAGCTATAAGGATGAGGTTCTTTATGATGTGATGCCCATGGATGCTTGTCATGTTTTACTTGGAAGACCTTGGCAAGTTTAATAGGAGAGTTATTCATGATGGTAGGTAAAATACATACACTCCAATGAAGAATGGTGTTAAGCATACACTAAACCCTCTCAAGGACAGCCATGCGTGGAATAAAAGCTACTCAAGAGTCATGTTAATGAGTGCATAAAGGATTACCATGCAGCATGAAGATAAGAGATATGATCCTTGAATCATCAAAAACTACAGTTGAAAGGAAGTGTGGCATGATGGAAAACTCTGAATAAGTACAGTCAAAAGACTATGTTCCCAATGGTTAAGCCATTGGACTCCCAAAGAGGAATATCAAGACAGTCTTCAAAGGAGAAGAAACAAAGAATTATGTGAAGGTAAATTTGCAAACCTCATAGGAAAGAAGGATATACAAGAAGAGCTCTTGGAAGAACAAAAACTAAGCAAAAAGGAGAAAGAATTTGAACATGAGAATACCATTGATCAACTAGCAACTAAGAAGGAATGTGACAGTCCAAAGAGAAGGATTGAAACAGTTAAGAAGAATGATGAACAACGGGTTCAAGAAGAAGACCAAGAACACATAGTTGAAGAAGACAGATGAAATAAGAGAGATGATAAAGAGGGTTGTTAAGGCTCGATTTTTTCAATCTAATACTTCTTTTAGTGATGATTGTGCAGGTATATCAGTTGAGTTGGTGATGATGAAGCAACTGGAGAGTGATCTATCTAAGCAAAAGACTCTATTTTCAGACTTCAAGGTCATGATGCCATCAAGAAGGACAAAAGAAGAGTGAAGAAGATGATGTCACAATCCATATCAGAGATGAATCACTTCATAAACAGTTAGAGTAGGGGTGGAATGATGAGAAAGAGGTAATGAAGACAAAATACAATTCAAAAACAACCTCTACACAAGGAAGACAACTCATTCAAAAGATAAGTGTGATAACACAAGACATAGTGCGGATCATGAAAATGGTATGCTCATGGCATGGAATCATGAACAAGCTCAAGGAGGTCAACTACAATTGGAAAACCAGAAAGAAGAAGAAAATATTTGTCCACATAGAAGCTCGTGGGTTAAGTTTCTTGTTCTTAGTGAGAATGATAAAAGAAAATCATCTTAAAAGCTTCATAGAGTCAAATTTTCCTTCTTGATCATGTTTGGAGGGTCAAAGTAGGCTAGTTGAAGTGATTTGAGGTCTTTGGAGACGTTCAAGTTTCAAATTTTGGGTTGTGTGAGTTTTCCCTCCCAATATCATTGATACAGTTTTGAATTTCTTAAGGATGTATTTGAAGTTATTTGACAACCACTATATTATCTAGCTATATTGGTGCAACTTAAAGTACGTATTCTAATGTGACTTAGTCTATGAGGTTACATACTATGTCATAAATCCTTATGGAGGACTACAAACCATCTTCATAAGCATTTTTGTATGAAACTCTTGTTATTGCAAAATCACAACACCCCAAAATGACCTGTGGATCTACTTTTCTAAGGCAAAGTCATTTGGTGTGACTGCACAACATTGAGCTTTCCCCAAAGTGTGGGACCATTTGTAAATGGGGAAATCTCTCTAGAGAAGGTAGGTTCCTCTTCCTAAACTACCTTCCACAAGCTATTCCAGTGTAGGAAAACAAAATCTAAACCTAATCTAACTTCCAAGGAGACAGGGAGAGAAAGAAAACTGGAAAAAACAGAGCCTACACTAAAACGGTGATACACCAAAGAAGGAAAATGTTGATTATCTATCAAAACTGCCATGGAACAAGAAGAGGTGAGCAATGGAAAGGATGGACAAGTGCATCACAGACCAAAGATGGATTTCACACAGAAAATGTTCCAAAACTCCATGAACACAACTCCAAAACCTGTAATGAACATCCAAACATGCACAAATACCCTGTAATGAAGAGAGGTAAGGAAGACAACAAAGAAAATGAGCCAAGGATGGACAAATGCATCACAAAAACATGTTTTTTATTGCTCAGAGTTTACACAGTGCATCATTTCACGGGTAAGAGAAAAAAATGCCATTACAGAGTAGGGGAGGAGGTTCAAACTCCATTTTTGACCCTGGGGAAGAAAAGAAGGGAGAGGCAGAGAAGAAGGATGAACAACCTTTTACAAATGAGCCAAAACTGGCTTTTTATGCTCGAACAGGATGAAGGAAACGAGAAAACACGGGAAAATCAATTTTAAAACTCCAACCACCGACAAGATGCATTTAATTAGCTTGCAAAATGATTGGTTTCCATGAAAAATCCCATACTTCATCATAAATTGCTTCGCAGAGCAAGAAAGAGGCCCATACTTCATTAATTTTGGTGGTTGGGGTCGTTTTCTGCAAATTTTCCATGCTAGAGACGTTTTCCCATTTTTCTCCCACAAATCTCCATCAAAATTTAAAATTGAAGGGTCCATCATGTGGAGGATCTCACCATCTTTCCAATGATACCAAAATCACGAAAATTCGAGCTCTAGTGCGAAAGATATGGCCCTTTGAAGATTGAGGGCAAAATGGCGAAATTAGGGCAAAATTCGGGTCTACAGGTCAAAATTTGACCTTTTTCCCCTTTTCCCCCTTTTACGAAATTGGAAAATTTTCCAAAAATCCTCCGCCAGCACATTCTGATCCGAGCCTCTTTCCAAAATCCTTCTGCACAAAAATATCCTCGAAGCTCTGAGAAACTTTGACCAAAAAGCCAAAAAACTTGAAGACCTTCCACCTCCGCCACTCCACCCTGACACGGGGGGGGGGGGGGGGGGCTAGGGAAAATTTCCCCTCCAAACTCCGTCGAGCCATAACTCAAAAAATGCAAGGAGTTAGGACTTCTTTACCTTTCTGGAAAGGGGAAGAAATTATCTATCTGTTGAAGACATTTCCAAAATCTTTTGAGTGCTTGCAATGTGTGAAAATTAAAGTTGAAGCACAAGGAAGGAAAGAATGAAGGCAAGTTAGTCAAAATAAGCAAGGGCTCATTTTGGATAACTCTTTTTTGTGACTTAACTCAAGTATATGACTTGAGTTTGTGGTTTAGTTAGGTCTAGTTGATAGTTAAGTTACATAGCCAAGTAGTTAGGGATGAGAGGAGAGGTTGAATAAGAGAAGGAGAGATGTTTTGGGTGATAGGAGATTGAAAGTGGATGTTAGGGATGAAAATAAATGAGTGTCAGGACTGTAACATGGGTTTATCATCCATGTAATGAAAATATAAAACAATTTTTAACATAAGAGTGTTGTTATTTGAACATGAAGGGCATGAAGACCCGGTAAGTATCATTTTTATATGTTTAGACTTCCATTTCGTTGATAAGAAGGAAGGAATGAATTAAACTCAAATATCTTGACTATACAACTAAGATTTTTAACACTGTGGGATTGTTTTTCATTCATTTTGCAAGCCTAACACAAAGTTTCAACCTTGATCTTTTCCATGTAGATGAATTAGGTTTGAACAAACCTCCATGCCAAATTGGAGGGTTTGAAACCCTATAAAACTCCTAAAATGCATTGTTCTCCCTAACTATGTTTGTGTAAAACCGTAATTAGGGTTTAAGAATATTTGGCATTTAAATGACTCAACAAACTTTTCAAAAGCTAAATTTTGATATGTAGAAACTGTAGCAAGAGGAGAATACTATTTTTAAGGTTTATGGTCTTGGAGTATTATTGACACGTGTGAAACCAAACAATTCCTCTCTAAACCCTATTTTAAGTTAAGGAGGCTTAATTTGAGTCCTAAACTTGAAGATTTGAAGGACTTCCAGTTAGGGTTGGAGTCTGAAAGTTCATGTGGAGACATAAACCCATAATGGGTATTCAAAAAGTGTTTTTTTAGAGTCCATCTTATTCAAAAATTAGACCCATAAAACCTACAAGATAGGGTCACTACAAGAGAGACTTAATGGGAAAATGGGATTAGTGAGTTAAGGGAGTGAAATTGAGAACCAAGTCCTAAAATTTTGTGAGGAGCAAGATTTCCCAAAAGGGTATTCAAAAGTGTTTACACTTTGTCAAAGATCATTGTAGTTTGTTTCAAACTATAAGGTTTGTGTATAAGAAGAGCTAGTAAGAGGATATGGCAGTCAAGAAAAGAAGTCTTGACTGTTGCAATTTTTCTTTTTCTCCAACCATATTTTATGTTGACATTGCATGTAAAAGATAGGGTAAACATGGCTTATGATGGTCAAATCTCCTCAAAGGTTCCATTGAACAAAACTTCATATTTGAGAGACAATTCATGGTTCAAGAAGACCATCCTCCTTTGCAAGGTAAAGGACATTTCAAGTGAGTTATTTATGTCAATTATTAGAACTTATGGTGATCTTAGAGAGGCCTTGCATCACATCACCTAAGGATTTGCAAACCTTTTTGGATAATTGGTGTACTCGTGGATAACATCTAACTGTTTGATAGAATGTCTGAAGTAGACATGGTCTCATGGATTGCAATAATCACAAAATATGAACAATTTTTCCTCACATAACATGATAACTGTAACCTAGCAGAAGACATTGGCAGCCAACCAAACCTTAAACTTTCTTCGAAACAAGACACTTCAAGGCATTTTTATAAACAATTGGCGACCTTTTTTTTCCTTCCTATCATGTTTTGTATATATGCATGCATGTATTTATCTTGCTGGCGCCATTGCACAAATCCATGAAATAAGTGACTCCATATAATGGACATGAGAGAATCGTTGAAATAGTTGGGGTAGGAAAATTACTAAGGGCATTCGAATAAACCCATTTTGACGACCATCATGTTATTTGCTTGTTGACCAACTAAAAAAAGTAGAGGCTCTTGTCGCCGTTTTGGAAAAAAAAAACAAAAACAAAAAACTGCTTGTCAAGATTTTTTACCCATCTCCTTCAATGCAGAAGAAACTAAGAATAAAAGAAAAAGGAGGGGTCAATACCGGAAAAGACTTTGACAAAAAGAGGTAAAAATCTCCAGGCCCAAGGGTTTGTGCAAAAATCCTGAGTAAAACCATCATTTGAAATTGGGAAAAGCAGGGAAAATTAAACATGTGCCCAAAGGAAAAAACTACTAACATGTTTCTTACAACAATGTCCAACACAAAAAATCCCCTGCAATGTAGATTCTAAACCCTTCGAAGCAGAAACAAATTTGTTTAGGCACACACCCATATGCACTGTCGACATCTGTGGTTATGGCGCATGGCCACCTTATGCCGACACCTTTGTTTGTTACAGATGACCACCTCATGCCCTTCAATAATGGCAGCTCTGAAAACGAAACCAGGACAAACAATAAATTTGAACTCGGAAACCCAGGGCATCGCTTCGGTAATTGCCAACCACAATTAAACCCCCGACCATTGGAGAAAAGAAAATTAAAACCCAACCACCATAGCACAATATAGAGAGAATCAACAGGGGTCGACATTTCTATGGTCTTGCATGTGCACGGAAGTGCCATCCATCGTCGATCTAGAGAGTGGATGCAAATCTCCAACGTAAGGAAACGCCTATCGGTGTAAATAAATAATAGATGAATTTGGGATTATTAAAAAAGGAAACTTTTGCTTTAAAAAAATCGACCCACTAGTGAATTCTTCTAAGAGTACTAGTACCAAGGGGGTCACCTTTCAAGCTTTACACAAACGTGCTTATTTGGATAAGATTCTACAAAATTCTGTAGCACCCATATGACCACGCTTTTGAATACCAATCCCTGAGCATCATTCGACGGAAAACCAAGAAAATCTGGCAAACAAACTGGTCTCCGTCAACTTACGTTTGGTATGAGCACACGTGGGCCACCATGGAATTGTGCCGGTTTACGATTAAATCAATACAGTGGTTACAGAATCCCAACCAATGTAGACACCCAATTTATTTGGATTCAATTCGGCTTCGCCTCACCACAAATCTATTTTCTCTACAGGCAACCGGCACTCACCGTCTCCCGCTATTTCTCCGCAATGTTCATTTCCACTTGACTCCTCTTAAGTAGATTCGATCCGCCGCCCTATAGAAAATTCCCACGAATAAAAGAACCCGTTATGCGCTCTGCGAATTACATTCAAGTTTGGCCGGAGTTTGAATTGCCGTCAATTGACGTACTTTCTCATGGCAAGCTCCAGGCAACGCAGCCCAGACAGCAGCCCGCGTTCTGATGACGAATCAGGTGCTCACGCGTACAGCAATCCAGATGGGTCGGTGAAAGAACAAGATCGCTTCCTCCCCATTGCCAATGTCAGCCGAATTATGAAAAAAGCCCTCCCTGCCAATGCAAAAATATCCAAAGATGCCAAGGAGACCGTACAGGAATGCGTGTCTGAATTCATCAGTTTCATCACTGGAGAAGCTTCTGACAAGTGTCAGAGAGAAAAGAGAAAGACCATCAATGGAGATGACCTGTTGTGGGCAATGGGGACTCTTGGATTTGAGAATTATGTAGACCCACTTAAGATTTACCTGCAGAAGTACAGAGAACTTGAAGGTGAAAAGACCAACATGGCCAAACAGGGTGGTGCTGACCATGACCAATCTCCTAATTCTAAAGACGGGGCCTCTGCTAGTGGCAGTGCTGGTAATGGGTCTGGGTCTAACCCTGGAGGAAGCTCTAAATATAGCGGAACCTACTATCCTGCTTATGGAGCTCCACACATATATGGGGGCCAGCAGCATCAGCACCAACATCAGCAACAAATGTTGGGTGGGCCTTATCATCATCAGATGCATATGAACACCAACAAAACTGCTACTGGTAACACTGGAGACCGTCATTCTAGAGGGCAGTGGTAGGAATTTGTAGGGAAATTCAAATTTCTATGTTATAAATGTATATTGGGTAGTTATTGATGCAGACTTCTGGATTAATTGTATCAGACAAAAATTTTGTTCTCTCTTTCTTTTTCTTTTTTTTTCCCTTTCACCTGTCAGAATATGTTACCAAAGCACACATGGGCTGTCTGTTCTATATATGCTTACTAAATGCTTATGTTATGAACTGTGGCGAGGATGTATATTTATGCCATACATTAATTTATAAAGAAAATTGTATGTATCAATTTGGGTTTTATGGATAGTTAGCTGTTCATTAAGAAAAAATCATACCTATGTTGCAGTCGCTCTACCATGTTATGGGTTCAATCCATTTCGCCCGAGCTCTGTTTACAATCTTATAAGCTACTTAATGGGTTTACCATGAACTCTTGTGAGGATGTATCTGTCTGGTACATTGAGTTTGTAGAAGGGTGTACATGTCAGTTCGGATCGTATGGGTGGTTGATGTTTTTTTAAAGATAAGTCCTGTGGTCGAGAGCCTTTACTGTCTTGTGGGTTCAACTAATTTTGCCTTTTGTGGACATGCTTTGGATATAACACAAGATGTTTGTTTGTTGTGGTAAGCTAATGGACTCTGCACATGATGAAAATCTTGTAGAATCTACTAATTTAAGTTCATATGGACTTATGTGGGGAGCCCTATTGATTTCTACAATCCCATTTCTGTCATGACCTGTAGATCTATGTTTTTGACAATATGGTGTTGGTCGAGTAGAAAACTAATAGAAGGGTGTATATGGCCTGTTCTACATCCATCTTGTGGATATATTGTGAACTGAGGTGAGAATGTATATCTATGGTACATTGATTGAACACCTCATTTTGAGTTTCTATGCAAATTTAATGTTTTCAAAATGATCCTCCTGCCCAACTTGCTTTCCTGTGTTATGGGTTCAATTCATTTCGCTTCAGAAATGACTTTTTGAAGTCATTTTTGGGCCTGTTGTACTCTGGTCAGCCTAATCCCTTGTCATTTTTCCCTTGCTGTTTTTCTGTTAAGAGCCTTGCCCGTTGTAATAAATGGGAATGACAAAATGGATTTTAAGATCATTAAAGTCTTTGGACAGATATAACGTAATGTGCATGAACTGTTAGATTCCTGGATCTTACCTTTCAAATTCTTTCTCCTTCTCTATTAATTTAGCTTGAACTCTGGAAATTCAGTAATATGATAAAATATGGTAGTATCTACCATGCCTCCGTCCTATGGATATCATATGTTTTTTTAGATTATATGTAATCTGATTCTTTGTCCTTGGCCTTTTGCTGTGTTTTGTTAAGAGGCTTTGCTGTCTTTACCAATGGGTATAACCAGATAGTTTTTAAGGTCAATTTAAAGTTTGTAACAGACATGAAGTATTATGCATGAGATTTTATTCCTTCTCTATTCATTGATTTTGAAAGAAGAAATATATGAATTTCATGCTTCATAGGGCACTTAGGTTACCTGACCATGTTCTGGGCGCATTTCATTTTGCTTTTTGTGAACACACTCTGGGGTATAGCATATCATGTTTGTTTCTTTCGGTCTTGGTCCACAATAGATGGGCTGATTCAAACTTTAAAGTCATACTGATAAAAATCTAATAGAATCTGCTATATTATGTTTATATGGACTTGTTTAGTTTGCTTTGCTCAGCCTTCTTGACTTTCTTGAATTTTCTTTATGTGTGATCTTTGTGCGCAAGTTGCTTTAATGTGTTCTGTGTTCAACTCTTTTTGCTTTAAGAATGACATGTTTTGAATTAGTATTGGTCCTGCTGGACTCTGGGTAACCTGGTCTCTTGTTGTTTGTCCTTAGCTGTCTTTTGTTTTATTCTTGGCTGTTTTTTGTTTAGAAATGGTGCCCTTTTAATCAGCCGGATCGATTTTTAAGGTCATTGAATGTCTTTTACAAGACCTGAAGTACTGTGCATGAGATGTCAATTTTTGAATTTCCTTCATCTTCGATCCTCGTGCTTAAGTTTCTTTACAGTGTTATGGGTTTTAGTCATTTTGCTTTGCCTGTTGGATTTTGGGTAATCTGATTCCTTCTTGTTAGTCCTTTGCCTGTTTTTAGTCGAGTGGCTGTGCTGTTTTAATCAATGGGTATACAGACATCAGGAGATTTATGGCTCTTTTATTCCTTCCCTATTGATTAAGGGAAAAGCTCGAGGAGTTTCGTGGTTCTGGAAATTCAGAAAACTTATAAAATTCTTGGAGAGTCTACTGTATTTGGGTCCCATGGATATAGTTCTTAGATGACCCCTTTGTGCTCAAGTTGATTTACCGTGTTTTAGGTTCGAGTTTCAACACGAGGCTCATTCTGGGCATAACATGTTTTAGACTTCTTTTGGACCAGTTGCACTCTGGATTCTCTGATTCCTTATCATTTCTTCTCTATGGATTTTTTTTGAAAGCCTGTGCTGCCGTAATCAATGGGTGCAACTAAATGGATTCTAGTCATTCAAGTCTTTGAACAGATGTGAGCTACTCTGTCTAATTTACAATATTAAGTGCATGTCCATCCTAATCCCATAACATAGAGAGTCCATATATGGTAGAATTTGTATAAATCTCTGTGGGTATGCTCTGCGTTATGGCATAGCATGTTGCAGTAAAGCTCTCATGAACTTATCCAATTCACATTTGTATAGCTCTCTTGACTTTCTACATTTCCATTTCTTTATGGACTTGCAGATCTGTCTTATTTTGTCCCCCAGTCTCGCCTACTCATAATAGTGATGGAGGAGGCGATCAATCTGGTCCAAATCAGACTCAACTCTGCAAATTGCAATCTTCCCAGTTTCGCTGCTTGTTTCTCTTTTACATTTCATATCGGAATTAAAATATGGTAGAAATCTTGAGAAATCGTCCCAAATGCAGCATTGAAATGCCCACTAATAGCTATTAAATATGTTCCTGCCTCATTTCACCGTATAGTTAGTAGCTTCCCTATGAAGCTAGCTAGTTTGCTTGATTCTGATAGCCTTTTGGGAAGAAGTATCTTGCGGAAACTCCAAAAAAAACCCTTGATAATGAATGAAAATCAGGCCTTCAAATGTCACACATCTCATCATCCTCACCAGATTGGATTTGATTTGTAGATTTTATTGAAGTTTGTATTATGTATCTGGCCTTTTATTTTGCCAAACGTATTTCTACCTCGGGCCTGTCACTAAAATTGTTTAAGCAGTCTTACATACAGCCTTTTGCAAAAAATCATCATAAAATTTGTTATTCCGATTTCTATTGAAACTTAAGCCTTGAAGTGGTCTTGATGGCATTTTTTGATAGCGCAATTCCAAGAGTGATTAAATATTTGATTTGGGCAGGGGTGAGTGACCAGTCGTTGAGACCCTTAACTTTATGGGTCCGGAACGACAACTAAATTACTTTCTTTTGTAAAAAACTCATCAATATAGTACAACAAGTCAATTTGCTGTAGAGGTGTTTTTGGTGACTTTTTAAATGATGAATGCATGTCTATAAATTGTGTTTTCTCTCATTTTTTTCTATTTTTCTTACTTGACTTGATAATTATGCATAAAAAATCTTAAATTTATATTGAAATATCCAAAAAATATTATTGGCGTCTATAAAATGTAAAAAATGAACCATCAATAATATTTAAGAGTCTTTATTTTTTGCATGCACCGCATTTAATTGGTTGCGACCACCACTCACCTACATTTCATCAATGATAATTGTGACTCAAACGTCGTAACATGCTATTTCAATATTGTTTTGTCTACTCCTTAACACTGACTTTTATTTCATTCTTACCCAATGTTGGTTCGTTCTGGATGCTCTACAAATGAAGGAGTTGTTGTCGGTGCCGAGTGATGCCATTGCTTTCAACATTGTGTTTTCACACCATCATTGCATGTAGATATTTTAGTGTGCACCCCGGAGTTGGTTGTTTGAGTTGAATGGTTTTCTATGTATCCATTTCTTAGGGTTTTGTGGAATAATAGGGGTGTATTATAATTGTATAATTGGAATATAATGTTTGAATGCGATATGTTATTGTAGGGATGAAACCCACAACTTATTCCACACCATCACAACGTTTAGATGTGTTGCTTTGCAATCGAATGATTTTTATTGTGTAAACTATTTTTCTAATATGGATTTTCAGTGAACAATCTCGCATAGCTTGCATGTAAACTTATACATTACATAAATATTCAAGTGTGCACATTCTCCAAAGCAGGAATTAGTTAAAAAGCCATATATCATATTTTTTTCCTGAGTTTTTGCAATCTTCTGTTTTCTAGAATTTTGGGGCATGTTTGAGTTGCATGATTGAAATGAAAAGTTAGAAATGAGGCATGTGATCTTAGGGATAAAACCTACAATTGTGAAGTGAATGCATTGTCCTTCCATTTCAGTATTACTTTCCATTCTTCTTTGTACCCACTTTGTTTTCAATTCAGAGTTGTTGGTTCATAAAGATTATAGTACTTGAATATGTTATATTAACTTGAATATAGTAGCTTTTTCCTATTTATTAGTATAGGTCTTAGTGTTGAAGGTGTGAGCCCGGATTTACACAATAAAATTCACGGAATAATGATGTTCCATTCTTGATTCATTCTGAATGTTTATACAACATGTACCACTGCATATCCATAGGTTTTTTGCATCCCTGTAGTTTAGGAAATTACTTTCCCAACAATCTCTCCATAATCTTATTTACGTAATATTGTTTATAACAATATTATACTTAACCAAATACTAACCAACTTACTAACTTCCTAATCATACGATAATGGTAAGTATTTCTTACCTAATGCAAAGACTAAATTCCTAACATTCCCCCTCCCCTTGTAGTGTTTACATGGTAGAAAAATATTCACACTCTCATCTGCAGTATGCTCACCCCTGTGGCATATCCAATTGTGTGACTCTTGACCTCGATACAAAGGAAAGACTTTCTCCTTCTATGGTTTTAAACAAACTTACCATAAACCTTGACGTGAACTGGCTTCATCAATTGTCCACCTCTTGTGGTTTTTTGGATCTCCCACAAACCTTTTCAACCATGAATTGACTTACTCTGCTGCCTTTGTTCATCACTATGCTTGTACATCAGGGAAGAATATAGCATATGACAAATATGAAGAAGAAAACTCACACTGGAAAAGATTTCACACTACATCCCATAAAAATCACAATGTTCTTAATTGCAGCCACTATTGTTGATCGTTGCCACTTAATCTCGAACAACATAGGAAAATGTCACTGTCACTAGTAGCTACCCTTGACTCTAGTTGGTTTTGCGTAGAATAGAAATGGAACAATGGTGGCATGTTCCCCCTACAATGTGAAATTTTCATTATTCATCAAATTACAAAACACAAACATTGAAAAAGTGTAGACACCCAAAAATTACATACTTGTTCTCAGTACTATCCCAGTTCACATCCTAGTTCATACCCCCTTATGATTGATTTATTAAATTAATTAATCATGCACTTTACACCTTGTTGGAATTAATTAAATTAATTTATAACCCACTTTAGCTAGCTTAATTATCATTTATTAAGTGAATGGTTAATTAGTTATCTTGCACCTTGTAGCTAATTAAATTACTTACCTAATTAGGAAAATACACCTATTTTCCTAGTCAACTGGCACGACTCCACTTCACTAGTCTAGTCAACTACACTTCTAGAATCTTATAAAGAAGAGGGCAACTGGTTTTTATGTGTAACCACCTTCCTAGATGTAACTTCTACTATTCCAAATGTCTATTACCCCTTAAAAGTTGCAACTGTTATTTCCAAGTTTACTTGTTATCATGGGTAATTACAATTATTAACTTGGAGCTTAGTCAAACCCAAATAACCACTTCTAACTACTACTCAACCTCTGTAAAAGAGCAAGCTTACCCCTTTCCAAATCCTCTTGGATTGTTGTAAGAAAACTCTGTCAACTTTGTTATCCAAAATATGAATATCGGAAGCTATATCCAGGCCAAATCTCCACTCGTAGGATTGTCAAATCCCCATTCGCAAATCACTTTTAAGATCATCCACAAATCAAAATATTCAAGATTATACAAGTCTAAGAGCTTCCACAATCTTCCTTGAGGTTTGCTTAAGAGTTATAGAGAAGGTATATTGTTGTTCAATTCTTTATTTTTCATTTGTCTGTTAATTTTCGTTGCTCGCATTCTGGCACGCCTAGTGGGACTTATCCACATTTTCAATTATTTTTATTTTTATTTTATTTCACTTTTTAATGCAGTTTTTAATCCTTACTAAAATTTGTGTGAATGTGGTTTTAATTGATTAATGTTGTTATTTTGGTGTGTTTTTGTTGTTTGTGTATTGTTGTATTTTCAGGATGCATTTTGGGAGGGTTTGCTAATGTAGTCTTTAATTTCACTAAACTGTTATGCACGCTGACACCTTATTTAGAGAGATGTGAATGCTCACCTAAAGCGCGCGTACCTACTAGGTCCCTCCTTTGTGCTTGTTTATCAAGATGTTAGCATGCATAATTGTCACAATAACTAACCAAGTATTTATTTGAGTATAAAACCATTACATATATATAGGGGCGGGGATTTTCCCTTCACTTCCCATGTTCTCTCCTAAAAATAGTTGTGCTCTCAAAATAGACAACATGCATTACATCTAAAAACAACCATAAAGCATGCATGATTTTACAACAATCTTTATAATAGATTAACCTAAATATAACTCTTGTTGTAATCCTAATATTAGATTGACCCATGCACGATCATCTCGTAATCTCTGCATTTGCTTTTTCCATCTCTTAGTTCCCCTTTGCATGCTCCCAAGCCATCTTGATGTCATCTAATTATAGATCTTTCTTGGATGCCACTCTTCATCTATTCTTCAATTTTTAGCCATGGATCGACAAATTTGACTAAGTCCCAACTTTTCCTACTTGGGCATGAACCTCTGCGTGTTATTCCATTCTGCTTGCTCGTGCCCCTTCACACCTCCCTCACGCGCACTCTAGACCTTCGTGTATGGTTCATACTCAGCTAATTCATCCATGCAACATTACCCCACACCGATGTCATTGCCATCCTTGATAATGGTTAGCCCAATTTATTCCTCCAAAGAATGCGTAAATTAAATAATCTTCAAAGAATAAAGAATATAATCAATCTATGTGATTCTAAAAATAATGACTTCCCACCTATGTAGAAGTTACATCATGCTGTGGGATGATGGAGAAGCTTTGGAAACTCTAAATTCAATTCTCCTTCAAACTTGGCCCATTTTGTGAGCTCCTCTGCAACCTTCCCTAGAACCTTTTCCACTATGTTTGATATTTGATCAGGTGCTAATTCATCTACCTTCCCCTGCAACTCCTTAATTACCACAGTCAACTCAACGATAACCCCTTCCAGCATGTCCATGTGCTCCAAAACTAGCAGCTGAAGTTGTTGGATTCGAAACTCTATTATTTCCCTCATGGCTTTAATCAATTCCTTTTGCACTGATATCTCCGCCATGACCTTAGTGTTCTTGGCCTTAGTAGTGGGCTGCTTACTGAATAACTTTAAACTCTACCTCTTCCTTGGTGACTCGCATGTTGATAATAAGGTCACTCTTCTAACACCTACTAACGGCCAACTCTGCCTTGTTGATAGCTCCTTTTATCTATGTAATTATGGTCTCAAGTTCAACTATCTTGGCGTCAACAACTGCTTTGTTTTCTTCCTTCTCCTTGACCAATTCTTCAGTTGTAGGCCCCACACCATTTTTGATGTTTACTAACAACATCCCAACAAGGTCCTCAAGATATTCCATCTCATCATTATAATCGCTCCGTGCCTAGCTCACCAAGGTCAGGCATGCGCTTAGAATCTACTTTACTAGAATGCCTGCCCTATCATAGGCTTCTTTAGTGTGTTTATGTTCTCATTTTAAGTCATTATTTGCGCTCTCCAATTCTTGCTCCTTATTCTTCTTATCTTCCATCATGACCCTCATAGTTTCCCCTTGATCTAGATTCCTCCGCGTGACATCGACAACCATTTTATTCAAGACATTGCATGCCTGCTCATCAGTTAGAAACATCGGGTCCACATATTTATACTTCTTTCCAGGCTCTTTCTCTAGTTCTAATGTGGTGAGGGATCTATTATTTATTTTGAACTCCGACTCTTCTGCATACGTGTGCACGATCTAGGATAATATCGTCATTCATGAGATCCCTCCATGCACATCCAACAAAATCCAATCGAACATTTTCTCTGTCGTGAGCATGCTCTAAAACCTTGCTTTCAGGAACTTTGTAGGATCATCCACATAGTCCATGTGAGGTGATTGAGGAGGCCTTATCTTTCAGGTTTCCTTGGCCTTCGTTCGTTGTTTTCTTAGTGTGAAAGGGTCTGTGCTGGTATCTCCTATCACACCCTTATCTTCCTTAATCACATAGGCATCATCAACCTCTTTGTTCTCTCCATGCACCTCCTCGCACACCGGTGACTTCTCCTTGTGTGGACTCCTATGCTACTCTTCCTTCTCCAGGCTAGGGTCTTCATGTGTTGGTGCCCCTTTCTTTGCCTCCCACGCAGTCCCCTCATGCTCCAACTCCTCTATCAAATTTTATTCCACATCCTCATTGCTAGAGACTACATGTGTCCCTCCACGCTTGGTCTTAGTTTTTACTAGACTCTCCTTGGATGGATGAGATGTTAGGAAATAAGAGATAAAATATGTGGAATAATCCTTTACAAAATCGCAACAGTAGAAACTAATATGCATAAAATATTATAGATCTCAAATAAAAGAGCAGAATAAATAACACAACACAGAGAGAGAATATTTAACGTGGTTCACCCAATATGGGCTAAGTCCACCAAGAATCACTTGCTCAGATTTTATTACAAGCCTCCACTCTCTCAATACAATACTCAGATCCGTTTGGAGCTATGCTCAACAAACTCTATAGAATTCACACCTGAATTCAAAGCACATCTGCAATACATTTGCTTGTCTATCTATCATATGCATAAGACCATATAAATAGACAATTGCTTAAGCAACTTGATACAAAACCGTGGGTATCAAAACCATGGGCAAAAAAAAAACTGTGGGTATCAAAACAATGGGTACCGAAAAAACCATGGGCCCAAAAACAGCCCATAACGGTTACCCATTACCTATGGGTTAATAAACCACCCATGAAAATTTACTTCGGGGGCTTCGCCCCCGAACCCCCCTGACCAGCTCACCGGCGAGTGGGACCACCGTAAAAATACCCGAGTGTAACACATAGAAGGTGTACCACACTCTAACATGAAAACAGGCTCCACAAACATAACATGAGAAGGTCCTATGTTGGCATCATGCCTTCTCCTTTTGTAATACATCTCCTCTCTACGTGTGTGATCAAGCCCAACTTCCTCTTCTTATTTATCCTCTTCTACAACATGAGATTCCTCACGAGTTCTCTTAGGATGTGTCATAGTGTTCTTCTTGGGTTACGGTAGGTAAGTGTCTGTAATATCTATCTCCACCCCATCATGTGTTTTTGGTCGCAAAACTAAAAAGAATCTGCATATCATCCCTTTTATTGTAACATTCCCCTGTGGATTTAGGTCTAATATGTTCGGCTCTTTAGTCTCCAAGTATGCAGGCATGGAGTCATAGCCATAGGTGGTGCGCAAATTGTACCAATCTAAATCCACCTTATTGGAATCAAAAACCATTTTATGCACGTCCTTGATCCAATTCACCATACACATGAAATATCTTGCAGTAAATGCAAATGACAACTTGCACCATGGCCCCATTTCTCCATTCACCATTTTGAAACATGCAAGGATAAAGTGTTGCATTAATGCAAACTTTTCTTTTTCTCCATCCTCCTCAGGTAACTCTCATGGAATGCGCCATTAATTCTCAAATGGCGTGTGCATCCTTGTGTACCACTTGTCTACTCTTGCCTTGTTTACATTATTGATCATGCCATCACAACTATAACCTGCAAACTGTATTGCATGGGATTTGTTTGTTGGTGGGTGAACCCACATGTCCTTATCTGGCCCATCTGGGAAACCAATTTCCTAGAAGACAATTAACAAGAGTATTGAACCCCACGTGATTTGTGTGCCTTCTTCAGTCTGTGCCCTCGCCTCTTTGATGATCCCATTGGTGATAGATTGTGCTATGTTATACTACGTATTATAGACCATCTTGTGCTAAATGTAAAGGAAATTCTTATTTACATCACCCCATCTCTCTAAAGTGCCCAATTTACAACCGACGAGCCTAGTTGTTACCCTAGTCATGTGGTATGCAATCTTCTCTACACTCATGGCCTTTCCTCCCTTCTCGTATTGTAACTTGATGGCCAAATCATCAATTTGTGTATCATCACACAAGTCCATCTCTAAGTCTTCCCCCATTTTGTGTAACCCTGTGACTTGTCCGATGAGCTAGGATGTTATCCTCATTCTTCGACCCACGGAGTAAAAATAGTCCTCATGTACCCTAAACATGAGCCATTGGAAGAGATGTGCGAGTTTGGCGAAGAAGGGTAGTTCAAAAAGCTGGAGGAACCCTACTTTTTAAAGGGTTCTCCTCACCGAGTCATCCACCAATACCTGTCTCTCTTAATTTTTGTCTAGCAACTCTTGTGACATGTCTGCATTCAAATTCGCCTCATTTCCTGGAGCCATGTGGTTAAACTCACTTATTTTGCACTTTGTTAACTACGATTTCCATGTCTATGCCTTAATTACTCCAAGGGGTACTGTATTTCTGAGTATATCTCATCCAGTGGGTCCTAAATCTCAACCCTCTTCGTTCGAACCTTTCCTCTACCCTTAGGTGATGAAGAAGTCACTTTCTTCAGTGTCATTCTTTTGAAAAATTGTGCCCTAGATAGTTCACTTTATATCTCTTTAATTTTACGCAAAACCTAATATCTGCAAACTCTAACCACTCATAATATAATGCTTACAAACCCTAATTACACGTGCCCTAGCTTTTCACTTAACCCTCTACTCAAACTTCCTCTTTTCATCGAAGGATCCTTATGTAAACACCCTATGCACGATGCGCTAGTTTGCTCTTAACTCGCTCTGTCGCACTAAGTTGCTCAGTATCTCTTCCTCACTTCAAATGCAAGGTAACAAATAAATCGGTTTGCCCCCTCTTTTAGAGTTTTCTTATACTTTAAAAATTCCACTACCTTACTTTTTCACTTTTTCTCACTTTAAATTTTGAAAGTACGTTTTACATTTAAAGAACATTTTTCCGTCTATGGCACATTTTACTTTCCTCCATGCTTCATCTTCGCATGCATGCCATTCATAACCTTTTGGCACACTTACCACTTCTTAAGGTTGTAGACATCCATGCGTTCCCTTCTTCGCGCCACAAGCCTTCTTCCTCTATGTCATATTCCAAGTAGTACATCTTGTTGTTGCCTCCCTCGTGTTATACTTTGTTGCCTTCCATTGCATGGGTTTCCATAAGAGAAACTCCTGTTATACACCATTCGTATCAGGTACCTGCAACATCTTCCTCTACCTTCATGCGTTCATAATTATTATTCACTGAGAACCTACCTTTTTATTCACGTCGCACACATCACCATATTTTATCCAAAGTACTTTATAGCATTCAATTTTTCTTTCTCAACAAATACCTGCTTATGGGCATGTAGTCTCTCTCTACCTCTTACTTTTCTTCAAACCCCAAGCACGCCGACACATCATCAAGACTGGTAAGGATGCTCACTCGAGGTGCACGCAGGTGTTGAGCCCATCTTTTATGTGAGCTTCATGAGAATGTTTTCCATTAACAAAAAAATGGTTGCAAAGATAGAGATTAGTCATTCTTACAACCCGGATCAAGAACTAGATCCAGGTCTAGACACACCACATATGGAAGTAAACATGATCACATTGCAGAAATATTATAGATAAAACCTAAAGAATATCAAGAACACAAGGGTATGAATTCATTGACAATAAAGAGAACACACAAATCAAGAGCCATAACATAGATGTTCAGAACCATTCCATTGTATTCATTCATCACATTATAGTAGCCAAGAATACATTAAAATATTCCATGGGTGGAGATAATATAGCATCAGAACCTCAACATGATATCTATCATGGATTCATTACAGAGCTTACAATCACATATTACACACTTTTACAATATTATTGTCTCTCCCCCCTCTCGAATGTCATGCAAGACCATCCATAAAGAAGAACTAGAAAGAATCTCTTCTAACCGCTCATATTTAGAAGAAAAGACCTAAAGGAATCTTTCATGATCGCCCCAACACTACCCAAGAACAAGCCAAATGTTATTATGGGTTTTCCTAATCAAGTATCCTTAACATGCAAGTGCCAGCTAGTCCATAACAAACTCATCTCCTTATCCCTTCATGATAACCTTAATGACTCCCTGGAATATTCTTTTCTTGAGCTGCAAGTCTCCATAACTTATCCATAATTGTATCTGGTTGTTTTTCCATTCATTCCCTTAACGCATATTTATCCATTGTCCAAAATCGAGTAAGTCCTGAATCCATCCTGCCTAGGCGCGAGCCCTCACACATCCCTAAAATCTACTTCCGTGCGTGCCTTCGCACCCTACTTCCGCACGCCACAATCCTTCGTGCCTCAAGTAATTGGTCAATTCAGGGGTCCAAGATCACCCCACACTAATTTTATTTCCGCCCTCGGAAATCCTTCGCGTTTCCCAAACAAAATCTTAATGGCCAAAAATTTTCTAAGGTAAAAATGTTGCGTGGTTCAGCTACTTAGGCAACCAACTGGAGGAATTCAGGGAACTCCGCATCTATTTCATCCTTCAACTTCTCCCATGCCTTCAAATCTGCTAAGGCTTTCCTTGGCGCTTCTCCCACAACACGGGGCACTTGGTCTGGGGTGACTTCATCCACCTTCCCCTTGAGTGCATTAATAGCTACCACAAACTCCGCATAAATACCCTTAAACACGTCCATCTGCTCAGTGATGGAATCCCAGAGCTCGCTAATCCCGAAATCCATCTTCTCGCACTTTTTTTTATCTTATCCTTCTGAAATGTGGTATTAACAATAAACTACGCGCGCTCATCCTTGCTAGTGGGAATCATCTCCTGAAAATCATTGAGGGTGGCCTCCTCATCTATCACTCGCACACTAATGATGGTCTCGCACTTCCTGTAATTGTTGAAGCCCCTATCCGCCATTATTTTTACTTCCTTGAGTTGAGTAAGAAAATCCTCCAACTCAATGATCTGGATCCAATGGCAATTTTATTCTTTTCTCTCTCCTTGGCGAGATTTGGAGCTGTAGGCCCCGCGCTATCCTTGATGTTTGCAATTACTATCCCTACAAGGTATTCAAGATACTCCATCTCGTCCTCATAATCTATCCTAGCTTGGCTCATCAATGTCAGACATTGTCCCAAGATGCTTTTGATGAGGATGTCAACTCGATCATAAGCCTCTTGGTTCACGCCTATTCGCCCTTTAGTCCTTGGTGCAATATTTCTATCTCCTTTTCCTTTTCCTTATTTTCTGTGACTAGGGTTTGAACAGTGGCCCCTATGTCCAAGCTGCGCCAAATCACCTATGAGGACATCTTCTGTAGCGCATTACATGCTTGTTCATGTGTGAGGTGGTTAGCATCCACCACTTTTTACATCTCTCATCCCTTCTTCAAATGAATGGCCTTGATCACATGATTGTTGACCTCAAATTTAGGCTCTTTAGAGTTGCAATGCATGTTCCAACTTAACATTTTTCTAGTCCTAGGCACGCCCCCTTCTTGATCCATAAGATCCCAACCATGTAGTTTTTATGGTGGAAGGGTGGCCTGAAATATTGCATGCAATACCTTCGTGGGGTCATCCACGAAGTCCATATGAGGGGACACCAAATTTGGGTCTTACGACACCCTGTACCCCGTATCTCGTCCCGCAACCTAACCCTACCTCACCACCTAAAACCTTACACACTTAATTATTTATTAATTACCTTATAATTAATAAATCCACATCTCCAACCCTGCCACCTCACCTCGCCACCTCACTATGACCTAGCCCTAACCCTAAACTAACCTAATTAAGACCTATGACTTGGTCCAGACCCACACCCATGACTCATCACCCCTCACCCACATCAAAATGAACCTAATAATGACTTGACCAAGCCCACAACTGACCCCTCAGGAGAAAAGGAGGGAAAGTTGGCTATTTTACTAAAAATAGCCAACTTTGACCTAACCGACATCGGTCCCTACGCGGCCGGCGTCGGTTAGGCAACCACCATCGGTTCCCTGTAAATGACCTCCCCCAACCAAAAACAAGGGATCGGGAATTCATTTGCAAAAAAGAGACAAGTGAGAAGGAGAAAAGAGTTTGCAGAGAAGAGCATTGAGTCCAAGACTGTAACTGATCAACGAGATCACTGTCACACTCATCCAAGCATTGGGAGAGTCAGAGGATAGCTTCATCAGCTCACTTTCGATTGTCGGATCATCCCACCAGAGCTTTGCCTTCGTCACCACATTCCTCGGACCTGTATCCTCGTCAGAAAGTAGTAAGTAGTATCTTGTATGCTTCTAGGCTCCACTTCGTGAACTTTTGATTGATAGTAATTATAAACTCACCCCTGGATCTAACACCCGGCAGCACCCTGCACCTAACCTTCATTCATCCATCCCTATATTGCCCAGAAGACAACTTTCTCACTCTCTGAGTCTTCTCCATTGCCTTACTATTCCCCCTAACCATCTACCAACCTTAAAAACCCCATAACCATCATCAACCTCTACCCAGAAGCCCCTGAATCACTGCCCCTACCGATATCGGTTATCCCCTACCGGTAGCGGTTTTATAACCGCGGTCGGTTATCCAGTGACCGGCATCGGTCACTGTGACTTATACCAAAACCAACCTTTCACCTATTTATCTCCTAACAACCTCAGATTCAGCCTGGTCTATCCCTGTAACTTGATCTGAACGTATCAATAACCAGTGACCAAACAAACAGAATGACGTTTTATTATGGGTAGTTTAGTCTCTATTGCTTTTAGTAACGAGGTACCTAAATCGTGATTTCGCAATAGCTTCTTTATTATCATTTGCAATAATTTATATTAAAAGGGAACTGACCACCTTCGAAAGGAAGTTTAGTATTTCCTGGGCCCAAGGCAGTTCCCTTACTTATTGTCTAACTAAAATCTGGTGGTCTTGCATTCTTATTTACAGGTAGTCCTTCCCAGACAAAAAGGAGTTCTTCACAATCGGTCTGATCTCTCTACGGTATGCGCACACCCTCCCAACACTCAACAGGTATTCCTCCTAGCCCTAACCCCTTATCTGTTTCTCAAGAGAATGATCAGATAGAAGTAACTCTATTCTGGAACTGAAATTCTGTGCGAAACATTTTGGCATGCCCGGTGGCACCCTATTCGGGTTTATTTCTTTCTTGCTTGTTTTCATATAGGGAGCACACTTGCTGTTTCTTTCTTCTAAATATTCACAAATATTTTGTCATTTTGGTAAAAGAATTTGTCTTTCTTTCGCATCTTTGCATTAGTGAAAGTCATCTTCTTTGCTTCATCGAATATCATTTTCGATTTGGGTTTAAAACACGTGCATCACATTCTTGCTTGTTGTTTTTAATTCTAGTGAACGTAGATTAAGTAACAGGTCATACACGTGGGGGTGATATCCATGGTATTGACGAGAAATTAATCTTACTCTCACTGCACAACACATACCAAATCACATCATAATCTACACAACATCTCAAACATCCCCCCCTTTCCCGCGGTATTCCTCCGCCCGATTGAGGTAGCCTTACAAGCCAAAACAAACTTGACATCTCCCTTAGGTCTTTTGTTTAGGATTGACATCATCTGGCATCTAAGGCATAAGCCCAAAAGTGATTAAAACTAATCCTAGGGTTAGTCTCTTGATTTGCTTGTGCATCTTGCTTGTTTTCTATTTTTCTTTCAGTTCTGTTTCTCTGTTATACCCTGTCTCAGTTATCACTTCAGACAGTTTGGTGGGTATACTAAGCCTTGTTATCCCCAAACTAGCAGCCTCTTACATTCTCTCTTTGCCTTCACAGTGACCGGCACCGGTCCTATTCTACCGACATCGGTTACCTGACCGATGCCGGTTACAGTCTGACCGACATCGGTTACCAGACCGATATCGGTTACTGTGTTTTACAGTTCCTGACAAACCAGTAACCTACCAATTCCAACATTTTGTTGCGTTTTCTGTTCCTGATTGACTAATTCTCTATTGTATCCTCTTGTCCATGGTTGTTATCACCCAGAAACAAGCCGCAGCCATGGTTTCACATGCTTGTTCTGTGTCTTTGCCTGAGTCACCCCCTTCGCATCCTATGGGGAATCCTACAGACACCAATGCTTTTCCCAAGATCTCTGTAGGAGATCCAGATTTTGCTAAATTTTTGGATGCTAATCTTGGCACCGTACAGTATTATTTGTCTCATACCCCTGACCGTACACCTGATGGTCAACTCCTCTTGGGTATGCCTATTAGTATAGCCGCCCACTTAGCTCCTTCCCCACCTAATAACTCCGCCTCACCGTCTTCATCCTTAGCCCCGTCTCCCAGCTCAGTGGATTCGATGGTCCATACTGCACCAATTGGCTTTCCTTTGGTTAATCTGGGGCCCCACATATCACTACTATCCACTGCCCCTACCTCATCCCTCTCGTAGGTTGCCTCTTTCATAACTTGTTCTCTACCACCTATTCACATGAGCTTTCCCTCTCAGGCTCCGCCCACCTTTTCATTTCCGAAACCTCATCCGGTGGCCTCAACATCTTATATAGGACATCCTTATTCGGCTGCCCCAACACATTCATCATCGATACCTTATCAACATTTAATCCCACCATTGTCTAGTAGCGGCTCTTGGCCTAATCCTCCTCCGTTTATAATGACAACACCATCATCTAACCCAACCAATGATTTAATTAAACAGATGATGGACAAGATGCAAAATCTTGAGGCTTCTGTTTCAGGAAACCGTAACACCCTGACATACGAGCAAGTTTGTCGGGAGCCTATTCACCCTTCTGTCCCCCTTCATACATATCCTCCTCAATGGGAATTACGAAATTTACTCGCTTTAATAGTAAGGAGGACCCTCAACAACACTTGCGATCATTTAGACATGCCTGCTATCTGATTGCTCATGACGATGCCTTACTACTCCGTACCTTCCCCATGTCCTTATCAGGACCTGCCTTGGAGTGGTACAGTGCTTTAGCCCAACACTCAATCTTCACCTTTAACCAGTTGGCCCAATCTTTCTTGGATCACTTCTCCATCAATATTGCAAAGAAATTGTCCATTACTGACCTCTATGCCATCCGACAATTTGAAGATGAAGTCTATCGCAGATTTCGTTGGACGATGGCGGGGCCTCATCAACCAACTTAGTTATGCCTTACCTCAGGCCAAGCTCATTGAACTCTTAACGCGGTCCTGCGCTAAACACATTTCTCCCACCCTCCAAATTCAAACTTTCCGCACCTTTGATGAGGCCTTTACTATGGCTCGGAAACTAGAGATTCGGGCCTTAGAGGAGGAGAAATTGAAGTTGCGCAACAAAAACTCAAATTTCCGAACCCAGGACTCCACGAACAAACCCAACACCACCAACTCTCACGCATCGGCTGCTTCGAAATCAAAAGGAGTTGTACACGTGGTAACGGTCAAATCTCAAGCACCATCTTATACCCAGCCAAAATCCACCTATAAGTATAAAGCCGAGCCCATCCAGTACACTCCCTTGGGAGAAACTTATGAAGTGATCTTGGACAAATTGCTTAAAGCAGGAGCTATCACCTTGCCTCCTGTTAAACCTCACTCCGGGTTTGATTCTGCCCGTGCTATACCTTCTTGGTATAAAGAAAATGATTTCTGTAACTTCCATCGCGTGAAGGGACACAGCCACGAAAACTGCAAGATGTTGAAAAACATTGTGCAGGAAATGGTTGATGTAGGGGATATAACCCTCGATAATCCTAATGCCCCTGCTAATCGAAATTTAAAAATCTTCAACAAACCATTTCCAAACCATTCCTCTAACAGTAACACAAACCAAGAAACCTTAGCCGAGGAGAAGAGTGTGCATGAGATCCATGTGGTTTTCAACTCCCAACCAAGGGCTTCCATCGAAGAAATTCTGAATCGAGCCTCTTCACCGACGCAAGAGTCCTCGCCCCCTTCTCCTTCATCAGGACAAGAGGATAGCCCCGCTATTCCTTTACCCATAAAGGAACCAACCGCCCAGAGTTCTCTTCTCACAGAAGAGCCTTCTTACACCACATCCCTGCAAGACTGTGAGCGGATGTTATCCAACTTATCTATTGCCCAAACATCTCCTTCCACCGCTCTTGCTGCAAAAGAAGAAGGATCGCCACTTTTTCTGTCATCCTTAGAAGAGAAACCCCTCGAGCCTACATCACCAAATTCCTTAATCATGACAGATCCTCTAGAACATGCCCTCCTCCCTATCAGTTCTTCATCGCCTAAATCTTTCCAGCGACCGGTTGACCCCTTAACACCCATTGATACAGTGCCTCATTCGCCCCCTGTATCACACCCCCAGTGGACCGGAATCACAACCCACTTCTCTTCCATATCAAAATGCCCGTCCATACGTGAAGATTGTCATCCCCCAGAAGATAGATGACTCTTATGGGCACGTTTGAGAACACCATGCTCTACTCAAATGCAAATGACTAATCCAAACACCTCTACCATATACCCGAAGTTTTTACAAAAGCTCAAAATGCCTATATTCCTCACCTCCACCCCCCTCATCTCCGCCGAATACCTCATCAACCTCTATCAACCTAACCAAACCTTCCCCTATGCTTGGGACTTTACCAATACCCAGCCTGACGCACCCACCTAAACGGTTAGACTTATCCAAAAATAAAGTCGTCAATCCACCTAGGAGACAGGCCCAATCTCCTCGAGTCCAATCTATGCCTCTGCCACACCTAAAACCCTCACCCCCGATCACACCAGTACAGCAGGCACGGCTTCAACCCTCGCCGTCACACCTACCTTCTATATTGGGGCCTCACCCCTCCACCTTGCCTCAATACACCATGCCTCCCACGTCTTCTTTAACACGACCAGCACCTTCTGCACCCATACAGAAATCCACAGGCATCTCAACACCGTCGCCCCAAGTATCTTGCCTACCTACCAACCCTAAGCAAACTCGATCATCGAAGGACTTGTTTGCTGCCGCTCCTCTTTCCCCGTGGTTGTTTCCTGCCACCACGTCATCTGTGGCCTCATCATCTAACCAGCTAAACATGACTTCTGCGCAGAAGAAGCCACGCCTAGTTAAACCTGATCATCAAAATCCCTTGCCTAAACCACCACCCGTACGAACCACTCATACCCAACCATTACCAAAACAATCAATAATCTCACCCACTCAATCAATAGCCTCATCTTCATTTGACCCACTCAAAGGATCTTACGCCAAGATCCTTGATATGCTGATAGAGGATGCGACCATTTCCCTACCCCCACTCAGACCCTATGATCCATCTAAACCTTGACCTATAGGTTATGATGAATCTAAAATCTGTGCCTACCACCGCACACCAGGACACAATGTAGAAGGATGCAAAGCTTTGAAAGCCATCCTTCGCCAGTTGCCTATCTCGGATAGAAAATCTCAGAAAGATGACTTACGGAAGAAAAATCCCTTAGCTTCGATCCCTTCTCCTATACCACCTGTCCCCACCTCGCCAAAATCTATCATCATTGCAACCCCGCCTCTCGAGAACAATGACTTATCCCTGCCATCTTCCTCCTCTCGTATTCACGAGATCAACATGATTAGCATTGCTACTCGAGGTCAGAAAAACAATGTAAAAGCCAAAGAAAGCACACCTGCGGCCTCTCTTTCTTCTTCGCCATCCCGATCGCACCACCACCTAAAGTGGTTATTCGTGGACTGGCCTATCCAGTCTCTGATGGAGTTTCCCATCGTACCATGATCAAACAACTTCACCAATCTCCTGTAAAAATGACACTTTATGATCTCATTCAAACATCTGAATCTCATCGACAAGCTCTGATTGAGATCCTCCAAGGGATAGAGGTCCTACCTAACGAAACCTTACCCGTTGCCTCCATCTTCACACCCAACCATGTTGCCTCTCTCACCAAACAACCTACCTCCACAACCACCTCTGTCCCTGTACAGCAAGCCGCTGCTGTCAGTTTTTCTGAAGAAGAAATTGTCGTCTTTGGTGCAGAAGATCCTGACCCTGCTCTTTTCATCTCGGCTTACGTCTGGGACATCCGGGTACGTCGTGTTATGATCGACGGGGGCACTAGCCTAAACATCATCTCTTCCAAAGCCTTCCAACAGATGAATATCCCTCCTAGCTGCATGTGTGCCAACCCCACCATGTTGCGTTCATTCAACGATGTTATTACTTCTACCCTAGGCACCGTGATCCTTAACATTCGTGTAGGGCCACGTACCTTACCCGAACTCTTCTATGTCCTTGAGGGAGAATTCCAATACAACATGTTGTTAGGCCGCCCTTGGATCCGGGCTATGGGATGCGTTCCCTCCACCTTACATAGATGCATAAAATTCGAGTATGAGGGGAAGTCATACACCGTCACAGCTGACGCTTCCCCCTTCAAAACCTGTAATATGTTATACCGCCCTAATGATGTGCTTGTACCAGTCAAGACACCCATTGATCCAACCCAACCATCTACTTCAACCACGCCTCAACCATCCACCTTAGCTGCACCCACACCTTCGACCAATGAAACCACCAACGTGAATACCTCTTCCTTTCCCGCGGACAACATCCCAACCTCGGATCCCTTGGTAGGTGTTTTTCAATGCCTTACGCTGGGGGAGTACCACCTATACAACGTTAGCACCTTCCATACCCCACAAGAGTATGGACAATTACATGCGCATCCTACCTACGACCGTCGTGTGGGGGAGGTGATCTCCTACGGACCACCTAATTGCCGCACCAACCTAACGTATGGGGGTGTCGAAGCATCCTCTGTCACCCCTAAACCTCCCCTTGGTGTGGTTCCCTTCCAATCTGATTTTCAATATCTAACCAACCGTCGTTTCGCCCTCACCTTCCTGACGCGCTGTGCTTGGAAAGGTTTTGGTTTCGGTCTTTATGAGCAAGGACGACATACGGTTATTCCCATAACAACACGCAAACACAAAGATCGTAGTGGTCTTGGGTTTTCTGAACCACCTACACTGAAGAAACCTCGTGTCAATTGTATCCAGGAAGATGACGAAGTCACCCATTCTGAACAATCATCGCCCATTTTACCATCTTCACCCACGGAGTCGATAGACCCGGAATCTATCCCTCCTAACTTTTTTTTTCATGAATGCTATCTTCCTAGGTCCTCTCACTTATCAACGCGATGGTGAGGACCCATCTTCTCTCCCCCTTTTACATCCAGACATGATCGAAGAAGACCTGCCTTCGATTAATGTTGTGGAGTGCCAGGATGATGACTCCATCCTCACCTACCTTGGTGCGGATGACTCTTATATTCAACGTGCCTTACCATCTGACACCCAAACCATGTTGAATGAGTCGACTATAGAAATCAACATCCACACGGAGGATGATCCTCACATTGTAAAGATCGGACAATCTCTCGATGCATCAGAACAAGCCGCCTTCACTACCTTTCTCCGTGCCCGCAATCAAGCTTTCGCTTGGTCCTACGCCGACATGCCAGGAATCGATCCTGACATTGCTGTCCATAACATCACTCTGAAACCAGACTCCAAACCAGTTAAACAGAAGCTGAGAAAAATGCATCCACGCATTACTCTCTTGGTTAAAGAAGAGCTTCAACGACTCCTTTCTGTCTCTTTCATCTTACCTATTGACTATCCGCAATGGATTTCTAATGTTGTACCTGTCACTAAAGCGATGGGGGGACTTCGGATATGTATGGATTTCTGGGATCTTAACCTCCTTGCCCAAAGGATGACTTCCCCCTACCTAGTATTGATCAACTTGTTGATCTCACTGCGGGCCATGAGATGCTTTCTCTCATGGATGGTTTCTCGGGATATAATCAAATTTTAGTAGCCCCGGCCGATCAACATAAAACCGCCTTCATTACCCCCTGGGGGACCTTCTGCTATCGTGTCATGCCATTTGGCCTTAAGAATGCTGGTGCAACCTATCAACGGGCTATGACTTACATTTTTCATGACATTATGCACACTATCCTTGAGGATTATGTCGATGATCTTCTTGGAAAATCCAAACATCGCAGTGAACATCTCGATGTTTTAACCATTATTTTCGACCGCCTGTTACAATACTGTGTTCGTCTTCAGCCAAAGAAATGTGTCTTTGGCGTCCTTTCAGGAAAACTCCTTGGCTTTATCGTCTCTTTGCGTGGCATTGAGGTCGACCCCGCTAAAGTCAAAGCTATTTTAGAAATGCCCCCACCCACTAACCTAAAACAATTGCGTAGTTTGCAGGGAAAACTCCAATCTATCCGTCGTTTCATCTCACAACTCTCGGATCGATGTCAACCTTTCCATCATCTCCTTAAAAAGGACATTGTCTTTCAATGGAGCGAGGAGTGCCACAAAGCCTTTGAGGCTCTTAAAACTTATCTCTTGCAGCCACCCGTGCTTATCCCACCTCAGGACGATCGCCCTTTCTACCTTTACCTTTCTGCCACCGACCATGCTGTAGGAGCCATGCTCGCACATCGTGACTCCGAGCATCGAGAACAAGCAGTTTATTACATAAGCCGTACTCTTGTGGATTACGAAACTAGGTATACACATGTCGAAAAGTTGTGCCTAGCCCTATCATTCGTGGCCACCAAACTCTGACATTACCTCCTGAATCACAAAACTTTTGTCATCACCAACGCTGACCCCATACATTATATGTACGCCAAACCTCATCTAAACCAATGCATCACCCGATGGCTTATGCTCCTCGCCGACCTCGACCTTGAGTTCGTACACCAGAAATCAGTCAAAGGACAAACTATCGCAGACCAACTCGCGGAAGCCCCTTTACCTGGGGAACAATTTACCAATTTTACTTTCCCTGATGAACTCATCGCAACTCTTTCACTCAATGATGCGTCTTATCCGATGACTCTCTTCTTCGATGGATCTAAATGCCAACGTGGTGGAGGGGCGGGCGTTGTTCTCATTCCTCTTGAAGGTGAACCTATGCCTCTTTCATTCAGGCTCGATTTCCCCTGCACTAACAATACAGCGGAATACGAGGCCCTTGTTTTGGGTCTCCACGTTGCGTTACACTTAGGTGTGAAGTCTATTCACATTTTCGGTGACTCTCAATTGGTAGTAAATCAAGTCACTGGCATCTACCAATGTAAAAATGAGGAACTTCAAAAGTACAAATGTTACGTAGATTCACTTTTGACCTTATTTACCCATTATACTATCCAAACCGTTCCACGCTCAACTAATAAATTTGCGGATACTATGGCTTGCTTGGCCTCGCAAATTCCTACATCACCAACTGATTCTGACATATTTGTCTTGGTCCAACAACTCTTTGCCCCATCTTACTTAGTCCCGGATGTTTGTATGGTAAATAATGCATCTGCTGACTCGCAGGATACCTGGTATCACCAATTTCACGACTACCTTACAAACTCTGTTCTCCCACCTAACCTTAATAGTAATGGAAAACGTGCTTTTCTTAAAGGTGTTTCTCGTTATGTCATCATGGGGGGACTCCTCTATAAACGTGGCTTCGATGGTATCCTCCTTCGATGTCTAACCAGCGCTGAAGTCACTCATACCATCCAACAAGTCCATGACGGAATTTGTGGTGGGCACTTTAGTGGCTTTGCCATGGCCAAGCGGATCCTTCGCCTAGGATATTATTGGCCTACTCTTAATAAAGACTGCTGCGAATATGTTAAGCGTTGTGTTATGTGTCAACAGCATGCCAACCTTCAACATACTCCCAGCCATCCGCTACAGGTCGCACGAGATCTTTGGCCTTTCTCACAATGGGGTTTGGACCTTATTGGTGAGATTCATCCACCTTCTTCGCAACGTCACCGTTGGATCATCACGGCAACTGAATATTACACTAAATGGGTGGAGGCCGTTCCACTCATTTCAACCAAAAAGGAGAAAATTGTTGAATTCATCAATCATCACATTATTTTCGTTTCGGTGTTCCTCATCGCTTGATAACCGATAATGGAAAATCTTTCAAAAATAAGCTGTTACGAGCCCTTTGTGACAACTTTGGTATCAAACTTAGCTTCTCGTCACCCTACTATCCACAAGCAAATGGTCAAGCTGAATCTTCTAACAAAACCTTAACCAAAATTCTCATGAAAGTCGTTAACGATTCTGGTCAAAATTGGCATGATCACATCCCCTTTGCCCTTTGGGCTTATCGTACCAGCATTCGTACTTCCACTAATGCCACACCATTCTCTCTGGTGTATGGTACCGAGGCTGTCTTGCCTCTCGAAATACAAATCCCTTCCCTCAGAATATCTCTCCAGGATATTCTCACCAATGATGACTTCCGCCAAGAGCGGTTAGCCCAATTGGAGCTTCTTGACGAGCGTCGTCTTACCAGCTCTTGACCACCTTCAAATTTATCAAAAGCACATCAAGCGTGCTTATGATAAGCGAATTCATGAGCGTACCTTTAAAATTGGTGATCTTGTCCTCAAAGAGAATCAACATGTAACCAAACTAGAAAAGAGCAAACGTGGAAAATTTGCTCCTAATTGGATTGGGCCTTACATTATCACTCACACTTACGGATCAGGTACTTATCGTTTAGCTTCGCTTAATGGTAAACCTGAGCCTGAACCCCTTAATGCCTTGCATCTCCGACCATTCTACTGTTGAATTTAGTGTTACATCACTTCTTATCTACCTTGCGCTCGTCCCTTGAGCTCATTTACCACCTCATACACCTTTTTTCGTGCATCTCAAAGTAAAATCAAACCCACGTGGTTTGATCATCACCTCCTCTTAAAGATGCCTTCTCCTTTTTAGTCTGGTCCATGACTTAAAAGTATCAAAATAAAAAGTTCTCAATTATACAATTCTGGGATATTCTTGAGTCAAACTTCCTGCAAAACTAGATGCTTCATGCCAAACAGACATCTAGACCTCCAAGCTATAAACTAGACTGCTCCCTCGAAGGACAGCTATGTGCAAAGCCACATCTGCTACTATAACTAGACTGCTCCCTCGAAGGACAGCTATGTGCAACGCCGCGTCTGCTACTATAAGTAGACTGTTCCCTCGAAGGACAGCTATACAAAGTCAGCCTCTATCAAAAGCTTCTCGCATTGATCAGCTTCATGAAGACCTCAAGAACAACAAAATGCATATCCCATATAGACTTCCCGCATCGATCAGTCTATATCCAGAAAAATCAAAGCAGTATTCAAAAGTACTTTTGAGTCATGGACTTGTCTATTTTGGTTTGGTTCTCTTCCGTCAGAATAATCACCTTATAACAAGTTCTCTACGCCCCAGCTATACCATCCACCTCTCCTCACCATTCTTCACAATAACAAAACTCAAGGGACGTGCGTATATCTGATATATTGTGATTATACAACTCTTTTCACCTATCGACTTCTCGCCTATGCAAGGTACCTAGGGATTCAAGCTCATCCTATGATAATACGTGGTTTGTTTAGCTCTTTCCAACTATGGGACATTTTTGCCTCTTTTACCCGAATCTAGGATTGTGTGTTGATCTTAATTAGGACACGGTTTCCTATGCTTGGGTAAGCTAACCCTCACTTCACCTATACCCACACCAACACCAACAACATTACTCTACCAACATCAAACTTTTACCAACCAACAAATTGCCTAACCACAACCAAATTGCCTGAATTCACCTCTCCCTGGTCCTAAGGGAGAACTACATCGGTCTGAGGCCCCTCCTTGCTTTGTGCAATGGGCTATGTAGGCAGCACTTAGGAGACATGGGGTCTCCCAAGGTTAGCTCGACCATCCCCTACCATCACCTATCATGTGTTGTGTTTTACTTAAAAATATAAATATTTTCACATATTTATATTGATAACACTCACCTTTGTCCTTTTTCAATCCAAACATTCAAAACACAAACATTCTTATAATTATCACAAACTCAAATCAACATACATATTCATTTTATTTAGATGTTAAACAAATACATCTTCTCTATCATCGACGCGCATGTCGGAATCTTTATTCTTCTACCCCTATGTATGAAACTCACTTAGGCCCCCGCGCCTCGTCCCGAACCAGGAAGTGATGGTGATCGTCGACGCCGCTCACCTGGCCTCTCCATACTCAAAGGTACCACTGCTATTGGTTCCTCCCACTGATCCACCAATCTCTCCTGTAACATACGAATCTGCCCTCTCGCGTGGAGGACTCTTGCCTCTAGTCTCTCCACTCGAGACTGCGAAGCCTCTAACAATCCCGTGGTCTCGTTCACCTGTGTTTGAAGCTGGTGAACTAAACCCTACAGGTGGTCTCTCTCCATGGTAATCACAGCTATGTCAGGATGATCGGCCCTCTCATGTGTATCTCGCAGCTCTGCTGCCCACCATAATCTATAAGACTCTGTCACTCCTGCATCCATTACCCTGCGATCGGCTGCTGTCTCTTCTGGTCCTTCTAGAAGTGTCGGCCATGGAGGTGAGAATGGTGCCTCGGCGTCGATCCTCTTGTATGGTCTATGAGCCATGGGTATATCCTGAACAAATCCAAATTGTCGCCGCACGTGATCTAGAGGAATCCTCTCGTACTCACCTGGCCTGTGTCCCGCGATCCACCTCAATCGCTCTACACCCCTCAAATCCTCGGCTATGTTCACCGTCACCATATAGTTCCCGTAAGACCTCCAACGGATATCCGCAATTGTCACCATTTCCCACATCTACCTATAATACTAGGTGTCATCTGTCACGGTCTCGGAGATCACCTCTTGCTTTGTCTGGACCCATCGCCATAATCCCAACCTTTGCACTTCTGTCTCTCCTGCCTGGATGGGTCGGCCTATTGGTCGCACACACACAATGTGCTCATAGGCCCAACAATGTAATAAGTATGCACAATCCAGTGTAGTCCTATGATTTCACCTGCATGCCCATAAACCCCTGTATAGCTCCGCCAGATATGCGGGTGCCCATGCGAAAGTCACGCTCCCTTCTATCATTTCCCGAATAATACACATCAATGATTTTGGAAATCTTCCCCCGTCCGCTCTAGGTAATGCATAATACCCCACCGCTATCATTAATACCATGGCCAACCTTGTTGCCTCAGGGTGTGCTGCAAACATTATACCATAAGTGAATGTCAAACCTCGCTGTGTCAAATCTCGTGCGGCTGGACCAAATACTGCCGTTATCGCTGCACGCGCCGCATTAGGCCCTGCCTGATACACTGGTCTTCCTGTAATTGGAAGTCTCAAAATTTGAAACACATCTTCTAACGTCACTGTCATCTCCCCTGTTGGCAGATAGAAGGTATTCTTTTCAGGATTCCATCTCTCAATCAGCGCCTGCAACATAGCATGATTGCGTGTGATTCGTGAATAATAGCGGATTCCGCTTAACCCCACATGGTTTATTAATGCCCACTCAGCTGGTGTTACATCTTCTCGGACTCGTGACAGCAAAGTTGGCACCCTATCATTCATCCTCAACCCTGCCTGTGCCTGCACACATCAAACCAACAAACAACAAATCAACAAATAAATTCCCACGTGTTTTTTATCACAATCCGTAACTTTACACAGTAACCGATATCGGTTATAGATAACCGATACCGGTTACCTAACCGATACCGGTTATTCCTAAATGATATCGGTCACTGTCAATTCCATCTACCCTGCTCAAAAACACCACCTATGATAACTTATTCGCTTGTTTGCCTCTCTATACCTAAAAACATATTCGAAACCCCTGATTACCTACCCCATAACACTCACCCCATCCCAAACCTTTTCCTATCACCTTTCTTTTTCATCTCTACCCACTTACCTTCCCACATCCTATTCATACGCATGCAAAAATTTAATTCCAACAAAAAATATATACCTCCTGGGATGCAGCAGTTTGAGGTGGAACCTGTCTTCCCTCTCCTCTCTGCCCGCTGGATGCTTCTCCTTGTTCAGCCATGTTCACCACCCTCTTCACTATTACTTGCCTTTACGCCTTCTTAATCCAAGCCCACGATCACTTTACCTGTCTCTTTCCTCCTTATCACTCAATTCTCCCATGCAATTACCTGTATAGACGTCAACAGCCTCGCATCCTTGTATTTAACATGTTGCATGACTCTAAAAATAAGATTTCAGTTGCCTCCCAAGCTTTTCTATTTTTAGAAAAGCTCGTTTAAGATAACCGATATCGGTTAGCTAACCGGTATCGGTCAGGTTGTGACCGACATCGGTTATCTAACCGATATCGGTCATCTGTCTCCTCTTGCTTAAACCTAATCCTTTTCTTTGTTTTTTGAATTTTTTGGCAGAGCCCGCCTCTTTTCCCTGCATAACGACATCACTATCAACATCCATCATCATAATAAACATCAACATTTCAAAACATATGCATATCATCAAAACATCATCAACATCATCTATATATACATCAAAATTCCAATACCATTGACAAAACACATACAACATTTTAATATATGCATCAAATCAAAAATTATACACACCATGTGGATCAAACTCATCATCTATATATATCCTCAAATCAATGTCAACATATACAAATTGCCCTGCATGGGGCCTCTATAATCCAAAATACAAAGTCGGCACGCAGGCCGCTGTCTCTGTCAAAATCTCGACTCGGCTCGCAGGCCGGTCTCTCATGTCAAAAATATACTCGGCTCGCAGGCCGGTATCAACTATACAAAATGTACTCGGCTCGCAGGCCGGTATATACAACAAAAATGCATACATAAATCCTATGAGGGCACGCAGGCCTCTATATACACACTCGGTTCGCAGACCGGTGTCTCTATCAACAAATCCTCTATCAAATCAACAAAACCCATCTCCGCTCCTGGGGTGACTCAGCTCTCTCCCCCTCCCTCGGCCCATCCCTCAGCTGGCCCCTGTGCCGGATCTCACCTCCTACCTGTAACCGACCCACCGGCTGTGGCTGCGGCCCCCTGTGACCTGTGACTCTGGGACGTCTCGGCTCTGTGAGCCGCATATGGCTGATACTCGGCACCGGTACCATCTAGTACATCCTGATAATAGCGGGCCTCCGCTCTCACCTCCATGTATCGGGCCCGTGCCACCATGGCTGGTGGGGCTGGTCCCCCGGCTCCTAATATAAGTGGGCCCTGCCCTGCCTGTACACCCTGACCCTGAGCCTGTACCTGTGGTGGCGGTGGAGCTGCCATCGGAGCCTGAACAGGGACCTGTGCCTGTGCCTGAACAGGGATCTGGCCCTGAGGCTGTGCCTGCCTGTACCTGTGCCTGTGCCTGTGCCTGTGCCTGTGCCTGTCCCTGTACCTGTCCCTGTGCCTGGGCCAACTGCCCCTGTAGCACTCCGATCTGTGCCTGTGCAGCAGCAAGCTGCCCCTGTAATAACTGCACCTGACCCAAGAGACGGTCCCTCTCTGCTATAACAGCCGCCAAATCTGGCTGTGCGGGCTGTGCTCTCATGGCTGCCCTCTGCCCTGCCCACCAAACCAAAAATGAACCTGTAACTCCGGCGTCATCCACCGTATCATCGGCCGGTCTCTCTGCTACCCAGACTGGGTCCAATGGCTGCGGTAGAGGTAGTGGTGCCTCTACATCCTCCCTCTGATACTGTGGGAAGGGAGGTGGCTCATCCTGCCGTAGGCCCAACTGTCGTCGTACCCTCTCTAGGGGAATCCACTCATACTCCCCGGGTCTCCGTCCAGCTATCCAGAAGATGTACTGGATCCATCGCAGCTGTGCTCGGGCTCCTCCATGGGGCTGATGGCCTCTGTATGGCCTCCATATAATATCTAGTGTGGTCAGGCCCTCTAACATATGCCTGTAATACGTGACATCTCACCCTGCGATAACTGCTCGTGGCTGGCCCACGACCCCCAACCACCTCTGAAACCCATACCTATAAACTACCTGTGGCCCTGGCTGCTGGGGCAACCCTACTGGTCGTAAACACACGATATGCTCGTAGGCCCAGCAGTGTAACAAGAATGTCGAACATATCCCGAATCACCTCATACGGCGATAGCCCCAGAGCTCTCTGTATAGCTGCACCAGATACACCGGTGCCCATGCATAGCAGGTGTGCTCCTCCACCATCTCATGTAGCACTCCCATCAGAGCCCATGGGAAGCGGCCTCCCTCTAAGTCAGGGAGGGTGAAGCAGGTGATCCCAATCATAATCAGCACAGCAAGTCGTGTCTCCTGTCGATGCGCGCGATACATATCACCGTAGCAGATGCTCGCACTATGATATGTAATCAATGGGGCTGCATCCCCGAATACCTGCAGGATGCTATCCATCATTGTCTCGGCATCCACCTGGAACACCACCTCACCTATGATCGGCAGTCTCAGGATGCGATACACATCCTCTAGCGTGACTGTCATCTCTCCAGTAGGGAGATGGAAGACATTGGTTGCCGGATCCCATCTCTCGATGAGGGCAACCATCAGGCTGTGGTCCCTATCCACAGCCCTATATCTCTGGACTCCACCGAGTCCAACCTCCCGCATCACTGCCCACTGCGCTGCGGACACATGTGGCCGCATCCGCCCCAGTAGAGGCGGCATCCGATCTCGCATCGTCAGCTGCTGGCGTGCCTGCAAAAACAACCCACTCCATCAGGCCTACCCTTTACAAAACAACTACCTTAACCCTCTATACTCACTCACCCACCCAATCACAACCCGACTCTATAACACATCTACACCCACCTACCTTACCCTATACATCTATAAATTCCTCTCACTCTTATGGTCCTTTTCTAAATATCCTACCCACTCCAATCAAACCTAAACCACCTCATCTCCCTCAACATCAATAACCCCACCCTACAAACATCTACAATATCCCCTTTACCTATCCCACACCCTACCAACCGCCCCACTCATACTCCACCCACTCTACTCTCGCCCTCTAACCATACCTCAACCAATTTAACCCCTCCTAATTCATACACAACCCATAACCTATCCTACCCAACCCGGCCTCCAACCACCCGATTACCCCCCACCCCAATAACCTTTCCTAGCAACTCTACCTTCTCCCCCTTCACCCCACAAATCTATCCTACCCGCCTACAACAAACCAACACAACAAATTTCACACCCTTTCCTCCTACCCATGGTGACCGGTACCGGTCACCCTCGACCGCCATCGGTCCCCCACCACTTGTCTATACCTGACTTTTATGCACCGACGTCGGTCGACACATGACCGACGCCGGTCTCTATAACCACTATTCTATACAGCTTTCACTGTGACCGATGTCGGTCGCCTAGTGACCGACATCGGTCACTGTGGGATTTCGGGGCCGGACCAAAAACGGCCCCCAAATCCCCTTTTTTCTATTTTTTACCCATCTACCCAGCCCAATTGCCTAAAAACTTACCCACCCTGCCGTTTTGACTTACCTAACATATCTACCCACTCCATTTTACGATTTACCTTCATTTATTCATTATTTTATCAAATTTTAGATTCCTACCCCAAAACCCACATCCTAGCTAAATTCATCAACTTCACACAAATAGGGATTTAGAGCCTACCGGTACGACTACACGTCGTCGTGGTGGGATAGGTGGTGGTGGTCCAGCTCCTCCAGCACCTCCTGCTCCTCCAGGCTGTGCCATAGCTCCAAATCTCCTCAGCAGGGTCCTCAACCAATCAAACTCTACCTCCTGATCTCTGGGGCCTACCAATAACTCACTCCCCCACTCAACTAGTGCCAACTCAGCCCAAATACTCAACCCAATCAATTCAAAACTCAGACAAGAAAAGGTTGGCACTCAAATTCACAATGTGAAAATGACACGCCGTATTTTTTCTTTTTATAGGTTTTGACCTCTAACCGATATCGGTTAGGGCGCGCCCTAGAAAACCGATATCGGTCTCCTAACCGATACCGGTCATAACTAACCGATATCGGTTACCTGCCTAGTTTACCCTAACTCCTGCCCTTATCCACCGAACTCTATTTTTCACCACATCGCCTACCCCCGGCCTTTGCTAAATAGCCTTATTTTGAATTCATTGGCCCGACCCAAGGCCGCAACCAACCAATCGGCCTGACCCAAGGCCGCAACCAACCAATCGGCCCGACCCAAGGCCACAACCAACCAATCGGCCCAACCCAAGGCCGCAACCAACCAATCGGCCCGACCCAAGGCCGCAACCAACCAATCGGCCCGACCCAAGGCCGCAACCCAAGGCCTGACCCAACCAACCAATCAAGGCCCAACCCAAGGCCGACCCAACAAACCAATCGGCCCGAACCAAGGCCGCAACCAACCAATCGGCCCGACCCAAGGCCGCAACCACCCAATCGGCCCGACCCAAGGCCGCACCCAACCAATCGGCCCGACCCACGGCCGCACCAATTAAGTACCTTGACCGAAGCCCACAAATTACGATTCTATCCACCCATCATGTAGCTGTTTGTTCAATCGAGCTCACCTGTTCGTGTTTTAGCATGACTCAAATACTTGAATTGATCAGCCAACCAGCTTTGCTTAGACCGAGACCGTGACGTTTATCTCAACCAAACCAACCATTTGGTACTGCCGAACATGCCTAAACGTTCCGGTACCTTACCCGTTATATCCCCTGGAGCTACTTCCTATGCCTTGGATACCAGGATTATATCAGCCTTGTTTGGATAAACTATCGACCTTTGCCTATGAATTGCTTGTTTGCTCTTCAAAACATGTACCCTGGTCGCACTACTGCATTTTAACGTGCGTCGGCTTCCTTGAACTTACCCCACCATCTTACCAGCATCTCACCATCATTTACCCTTTATCAACCCTATCCCTGATTTCATGTCACCTCAATCTGTGATAGATTTGAGGGGGATTACCTATACCCTTAACTGGGGCAACCACTTTTTATTATTGTCAGTGCAGCTTTACAAGACAAGCTACACGACAACAAGGGGCAAATGTAGACACCAAATTTGGGTCTTACGACTCCCTGTACCCCGTATCTCATCCCGCAACCTAACCCTACCTCACCACCTAAAACCTTACACACTTAATTATTTATTAATTACCTTATAATTAATAAATCCACATCTCCAACCCTGCCACCTCACCTCGCCACCTCACTATGACCTAGCCCTAACCCTAAACTAACCTAATTAAGACCTATGACTTGGTCCAGACCCACACCCATGACTCATCACCCCTCACCCGCATCAAAATGAACCTAATAATGACTTGACCAAGCCCACAACTGACCCCTCGGGAGAAAAGGAGGGAAAGTTGGCTATTTTACTAAAAATAGCCAACTTTGACCTAACCGACATCGGTCCCTATGCGGCTGGCGTCGGTTAGGAAACCGCCATCGGTTCCCTGTAAATGACCTCCCCCAACCAAAAACAGGATCCGAATTCATTTGCAAGGGAGAGACAAGTGAGAAGGAGAAAAGAGGTTGCAGAGAAGAGCATTGAGTCCAAGACTGTAACTGATCAACGAGATCACTGTCACACTCATCCAAGCATTGGGAGAGTCAGAGGATAGCTTCATCAGCTCACTTTCGATTGTCAGATCATCCCACCTGAGCTTTGCCTTCGTCACCACATTCCTCGGACCTGTATCCTCATCAGAAAGTAGTAAGTAGTATCTTGTATGCTTCTAGGCTCCACTTCGTGAACTTTTGATTGATAGTAATTATAAACTCACCCCTGGATCTAACACCCGGCAGCACCCTGCACCTAACCTTCATTCATCCATCCCTATATTGCCCAGAAGACAGCTTTCTCACTCTCTGAGTCTTCTCCATTGCCTTACTATTCCCCCTAACCATCTACCAACCTTAAAAACCCCATAACCACCCTATAATCAACCTCTACCCAGAAGCCCCTGAATCACTGCCCCTACCGATATCGGTTATCCCCTACCGGTAGCGGTTTTATAACCGCGGTCGGTTATCCAGTGACCGGCATCGATCACTGTGACTTATACCAAAACCAACCTTTCACCTATTTATCTCCTAACAACCTCAGATTCAGCCTGGTCTATCCCTGTAACTTGATCTGAACGTATCAATAACCAGTGACCAAACAAACAGAATGACGTTTTATTATGGGTAGTTTAGTCTCTATTGCTTTTAGTAACGAGGTACCTAAATCGTGATTTCGCAATAGCTTCCTTATTATCATTTGCAATAATTTATATTAAAAGGGAACTGACCACCTTCGAAAGGAAGTTTAGTATTTCCTGGGCCCAAGGCAGTTCCCTTACTTATTGTCTAACTAAAATCTGGTGGTCTTGCATTCTTATTTACAGGTAGTCCTTCCCAGACAAAAAGGAGTTCTTCACAATCGGTCTGATCTCTCTACGGTATGCGCACACCCTCCCAACACTCAACAGGTATTCCTCCTAGCCCTAACCCCTTATTTGTTTCTCAAGAGAATGAACAGATAGAAGTAACTCTATTCTGGAACCTCCTCTCCTTCCTCCAAGCCTGTCACAGAGCTCGATGCGTCATATGTCTTTTTCTTCTTCTCTTCTGGTTTTTATTCCTGCTTCTTCTCTCCCTCGCACTATGATAGTGAAGCCTCGATGCCACCTTGTTGTGATGTGTTGGCACCCTTATTACCATTACAGTGCGTGTAATAATTCCTCTTCTGGGAGGTATCTAACTTCCCTTCACTCTGTTCTTCTTCTTACTCTCCCTCGACATAGATTGCTTTCATTGGCAGGATTAGCGTCTCCCTTGGCTTTGGAAAGGGGGAGTTTGTAATCTCCACCTCAATCCCCCCTTGTGTTTTGGGGCATAACGACACAAATACCTGATGGACGTAACCCTTTATGGTGACACTGACTTATGGGTGCAATTCCAAAAAATATGGTTCCAGAACCTCAACATAGGCGGGTCGGGTGGCATATTTGTATGTCACGTGCCAGGTATTTAGTAGTAAATGTGAATGGGAGCTTGCACCACGGCCCCATTTCTCCCTTGTCCATCAAAAAATTTGCTAAGAAAAATTGTTGTGTAACCGTGAATTTGACTTGTTCTCCAAAAACTTGTTACAAATCATGGGGATATGCCACTCATTCTCGATGGCCTCACACAATCATTCATACCATATGTTCATTCGCGCCTTGTAGGCACTCAAGATAGTCCCCACAAGTGAATTGTGCAAAGTATATTGCAGGAGATAAGTGCACCAATGGATGAACCCATATGTTCCCATCTGGGACACCAATTTCCCAGAATACGATCAAGAAAAGTATTGAGGCCCATGTGATTTTCATTCCTACCTCATTCTGCACTCGCACCTCCTCAATAATGTTGTTTGTAAAAATTGTGCAAAATTGTAATATGCACGCTTGGACACTCTATAGGCCACATATAAGAACCTCTTGTTGATGTTTTCCCACCATTATGATGCACCCAAATTGTAACTAATGAGTCGGGAGGTGAATCTCAATGTTGGCTCTCGAAGATCCGCAATCACCCGAGCCCTTCCCCCTTTCTCATAATTCAATTGTTTTACTAGCTCCTCAATTTTGTAGTGGCACATAAGTCAAGTGCCATGTCTTCGCCAGTGTTTCCTAGGCCTGTAACTATCCTAATTAAGTGGCATATAATCCTCATCCTTCTTCCCGTAAAGTAGAAGAAGTCCTCGTGTACCCGCAACATCAACCACCTGAATAATGGGGTGGGTTTTACAAAGAAAGACAACTCCCATAGCTACAAAACTCTAGTTTGTTGTAACTCTTTTTATACCAAGTCCTCAACCTTAGGGTTTCTGATCTCATCTACTATTGGAGTGTTTGAAACCAAATCCACCTGCATCATTTTCTCATTGTCACTCGTTCTGTGGTTATATTCGCTGATTTTGTACCTATACAACTTAGAACTCCACTTCTTTGTCTTAATAACCCCTACGGGTACTGCATTTCTAAATAAATCTCAACAGGTTCTTCAGCATTTTCCACCAGAAAAATCTCTTTGTACAAAAGATTTAGTTTTGGGTAATCATCTCCTTAGACGTTTTCCATTGCATTTTTGCCCTATGGTGCTTACAAATTCTCCTTCATCTTCCCAAACTTGATAACAATCAGTGCATTCTCTATGTCACAGAAACCCCTCCTACTGATGTTGTCTTTTCCCTCTATGATTATAGGGAAAACAAAATCAGGAAAACATAATTTTAATGGTTCGTGACAAGTACCTCGCTCTTCTTCACAAAACCCTCATCTAACTTCAAGTTGGCAGCACAAAAAATTGTTAAGGAAAAGTATTCGAAATGACTACCCTTACCCTTCTATTTATACTTTTTCAATGCCTTAAAATTCCTTTGACCATCTGTCTTAATGTCTCTTTTTAATAAAGAACTTTATTTCACTTAAATAAACTTTCGCTACTTTCTGTCGCGCGTCATAGTTAGAACATTCTAGCACTCTAACACTACTTCACTATCATAGACCTCCTTCGCGTGCATTAGTGTGCTGAAGTACATAACCTCTGCGTTGTCCACTAAGTAGTTCCCCAAGGTAACTCTTGTCCTTTCATTTCACTTTATACTCTGTGTGATCATTATTCTCTTCCTGCGTCATGTCTTAAACAATTTTTCTCAACACACCTTTATAACTGCATGAACTCAAACACCTTAAACACTATACCACTCATTCTTCTACCTTTGCGTTAATCATTCAAAATGAGTTTCCTAACAGTCCATTGTCTCAAAGAATTTTTCAATCATATCCAAACATATCTGTCAATTCACACCACACAAAATTTATGCACCGTCCTCTGCGCATAAAATCACTTACAATGTAATTATCTACTGGCCCATCAACACGTAATACAACACTAAAAAATGAGGATAAATGAAACATACAAAAGGGGAAAGTTTTGATGAAAACCTAATCTAATCGGTAATACCACCTTATTCATAAACACATAAAAGCCTTATTTATAGTAGGGCTTTAGCCTACTCCCATTGAAATAACCTGGCAACCTTGTCCCATCCAGCGCTTGCAACTGACATGCACCTGAATCAAGGATGTAAGATATAATATATGGCCCTAATCAATGGACTCTGAGTTTCCTAAGATGGTATAGAAACTTAGGATCATAAAGTAAAACCATATGCCCAACCTCAAATTGTTTATTTTTAATGTGATGATTTTACCATGATTTTTGTCTCACCTTCTTAGTCTTTTGAATCCATCTAGCAAGTGGTTGCCTTTTGTCCAACTGCATTAACTTATCCATACGCTCTTATAATGCTTATTCATCGGCCAATCCTCTTGCGCACACAATATGCAGAGAGGGTAGCATAAAATCTACCGGTAAATAGCTTCCACACCAAATACCGATTGAAATGATGTGGATTTGTTCAATCTCTTATAGGTTGTTCTATACACCTATAACACAGCTGCGAATTTGTCATCCCAATCCTGTCTCCCAACATCACAAATTTTGGTCAACATGTGACTTAGTATCTTGTTAAATGCCTCAGCAGTCCCATTAGCTCGAGGGAGATAAGGGGTAGTCTTGTGATGAGCCACCACGAAATCTACCAACTAAATCTTGACTGTCTCATTAAAAAAATGTGTACCCTTGTCACTAGTCAAATTCAAAGGGCACCCATACCTACTAATTATATTTTTCCACAGGAATATTACTATTTTGGTCGATGTGCAATCCCTCCTAGGTTCTACCTCTGCCCACCGTGTTAAGTAATCAATAAAAGTAATGATATAACAAGAACCAGTCCTTCGTGTGGCAGGTGAAATAGGGCCTACAAACTCAACCTCCCACTTCTCAAATGGTTCAGCACCAGCTATCACCCTCAAGGGAATTTCATCTCTTCTTTCTGGCTTGTTAAGGTGCTAAAAATGATCATCGGCCTTGCAAAACTTGATACAATCCTGGTGAATTGTTTCCCACCAAATAATTGCTAGTAAGATCTTCCGCACGATGGAATTTCTTGCATAGTTTCCTCATGTAATTCCACCATGTGCTTCCTCCATTATTAGAGCGTGCTCGTGCTCTAGCACACACCAATGCAAGACCTTATTGTAGCCTAACTTGTATAAGTATCCACCAATTAGCATGTACAGTGTGTTGCATATGGCTATCTGTTTTCTTTCCATAGTCTTCATTCCCTCTAGCGCCACACCCGTTTTGAGAAACACAACAATATATTCCAAGTCAGAGGATGCACGCTACAATCTAAACAATTATGCATCTGGCATTATATCCTTAATGCTATGTGCATCCTCTCCTAAGTCAATCCTCGATAAATGGTCAGGCCCCAAATTACTCTTACCTAGTTTTACAATAATCGTAAACTCAAACTCTTAAAACAATAGGACCCACCTACATATGAGCCCTTGTAGAACGAGCTTGTTCACCAAGTAATTCAATGCCATGTGGTCTGTCTAGAATATAAAGGGTGTTGACAACATATATTTCCTAAATTTGTGCAGCATGTAGATCATCGACAATGCCTCGCACTTAGTAGCAGTATAGTTTTTCTCTATTGGGGTCAACTTCCTACTTACAAAACAAAGAGGGTGATCAACAACCCCCTCACCAGGTTGTGCCAATACCGCTCCAATTTCCATCCCTGAAGCATCAACATGTACATTGAATGGCTTATCCCAAGAAGGAAAGTGTAATATGGGAACAGTGATAAGCCTATTATTCAAGGCATTAAATGCCATCTACTATGCCCTTCCCCAATGAAATGTACTTTTTTTCTTCAACAATGCCTCTAATGATTCGACGATCTTGGCATATCCCTTGAAAAACTTCCGGTAGTACCCCGTATACCCAAGTAATCCATGCATCGTACTTTGGTTGGTAGGCTCCCCCAATCCCACAATAACAACAACTTTGTCAAGATCCACCGAAAATCCTTCTTTCCATATGATATGCCCCAATAGGGTTCTAAATGGAGTAGCGAAAACACATTTCTTAATGTTGAGAGATATACTCAACTACCGACATCTCTCAAACATCAACCACAAGTTTTCACAATGGTCTTTTACTAGTCCATAAACCATCCAATCATAAAGGTAGACTTGAAGAAACTTGTGGATGAAGTCCTGAAATACCTGAACCACAATACGTGAAAACACAATAGACACGTTATTTAGTCCAAATGGCATGACTGTGTAGGAAAAAATTCCCCATTCAGTGGAAAAAGTTATCTTTTCTTGGTCCTCCTTTACAGTTATGACCTGATGATATATTAAGAATTCATCTGTAAAAGAATAGATCTCATGCTTGGCTACTCCTTCTAGGATATCCTCAATGAAGGGGGTTGGAAAAGGGTCAATGACACACACACCACATTCAAACCGTTATAATCAACACAAATCTTTATCCTCCCATCCTTCTTAATGTTGATGACCATCAAACTTATCCACTCTGATTCCTCAACAACCTCAATGATGCTTGATGGAATCATCTTGTAAGTCCCCTCCTTAACCCTAAAGCACAGATTCATATTCATTTTATAAGGTATATTATGAATTAGGCATGCGCCCTCCTTCAGTTTGATCCACATCTCTCCTAAAGAGTGGTGAACTCCCTTAAGCTCATGGTACCCACACATAAACAAATCCTAAAATTCACGCAACAGATCAATAATCTTTAAAACCTCCCTTTCTGACCAGTAATCCCTAATAGTAGCTTCCTTAGGTTCCGCACTTGAGCCAATGTTAACCTTCTTAGTTTTCAGGGGTTCATGATAGGTGTGCTCTTTCTTAGCAATAGTATCCATCACCTTGCACGTCTCACATTATGGTTAACATCCAAGTTCTCCACTTCTTCACCATCTATCACATAGACCAACTTTCCTTTCTTTTTTTACATGAAAGTGCGCTCAAGTTGTACTTCCTCTGACTCTTCCTCATCAAAGCGCACTTCTAAGTTATGTTCTCCCAAAAAATCTAGTATTCTATCCTCTGCCATGACACTATCTCCCATAGTTAGGTGCTTAATAACCTGCATTGCCTCATGCACTGACAACTTTATACTTGATACTGAAAGGTTTGAATAAGGTCACGATTGTAAAATCCTGCTAGTTTCCTGTCTGATAGAATAGTTTTGAATGAATGTACCATGCACAGGCACAACCTTGTAAGGTGGAGTAGAGATTATGCACCCATAGTGATGGATGTAGGGCTTCCAAGCCCTCCATCAAGACCTTCTCACATGGCTAGACATGAAACGAGTTGGGTTTTTTTCCATGATAGTCTTGTATATTAGTAGGGGCATTGCTTCGGAGAAACCTAACAGAAAACATGATTCTAACCTCGCACCACTCTATAAGGTTATCTTGATGGGTCGCCCATCAACGCGTTGTGGTCCCTACAAATTCTAGATAAGCATACCCCTCCTTTCAATCTCACATCTCCACTGGGTCTCCATTGCTCACAGGAAAACATCAGGGTTGCCCTCCTCAGTGTAACTTATCAACTGTTTTCCTCCTAAGTGCCTGAATGAGCATGCTTTTGTTACTCTTGTAACAAATCCTCTTAATTACCTTTCGATTAACTCATATGTCTTATGTGCCCAATTGTCACATGCCACACTAGTGGTATCACTTACATTGCATGTCCTTTAACTTATAGATTAGAGCCCTAGGGTCCCTGACAGGCCCCATTGATCCTATCAGAACTTCTTCTAACATCAGATATTCTGAATTTCCATTTAAAATGATTACCCATTCTTCCTTGTTCTCAAAACTTATGATATATTCTCACCTATAGATTTTGTAGGTTGATTCTGTTAGGTTGTGGAGCCTGTTTTCATGTGTGAAAGTGTTGAAGACTGTACACTAAGAGTTGTACACTTAGTTGTCTCGTCGGGGTTGGGGCCAGGCTAGGCCTCGAGCCCCTGAGAATTTTTTTTTTGGCCTTAAAACGTGCCCAATATACCGGGAAACGTGATTTTCTCATATGGGTGGGATTTTGACCCATAGGTTTATGGGATGGTTTTGGCCCATGATTTTTACCCATGGTTTTGTAAAACTGCTTAAGCAGTTGTCTACTTATATGGTTTTGTGCATATGATAGGTATGAATGTAACATTACTAGATGTGTCTGAATTCGGGTGTGAATTCTATAGAGCTTGTTGAGCATAGCTCCAAACAGATCTGGGTATTGTATTAAGAGAGTGGTGGCTTGTAATAAAATCTGAGCAAGTGATTCTTGGTGGACGTAGCCCAAATTGGGTGAACCATGTTACATAATGTCTCTTTGTGTTGTTTTCTTTTTTATTCTACACTTTTATTTCAGATCTATAAATATTTTCTGCATATTAGTTTCTACTGTTGCGATTCTGTGAGGGATTATTCCACATATTTTATCCCTTATTTCCTAACAATTGGTATCAGAGCCTAGTTTGGTTTGCTGAATTGTTGAATCACAAGGAAAGTTTTAGCTTGAGTGGGAGCTATGAAAGATGATGGAAGATCAAGGGTTGATAAATTCAACAGAAAAAATTTCAGTCTTTGAAAGATGCAGATGGAATATTACCTTTATCAGAAGGATATTTATATTTTGTTGTCTAAGAAGGTGAAAAAACCCTTGAGCATGACGGATGCGGAATGATATTCTATATATAGGAAGGCACTTAGTACAATCCGGCTGTGTCTTGCATCTTTGGTATTATTTAATGTTTCAAAGGAAAATACTACAAAAGAATTGATGGATGCATTAGGAAAGTTGTATGAAAAACCCTCTTCTTCTAATAAGATATTTTTAATGAAAAAGTTGTTTAATATGAAGATGTATGAGAATGATTCGCAAGAAGATCATTTAAATTATTTTAATACGGTTGTAAATATGCTAGTTTCGGTTACAATAGAATTTGATGAAGAAGTTAGGGCTTTATTGATTATGTGCTCTTTACCTGAGAGTTGGAATAACCTAGTAATAACGGTAAGCAACTCGGTTCCAACTAACTCAAATTTGAAGTTTGAGGATGTTGTAGGGGTGATTCTAAGTGAGGAAATGCGAAGAAAAATCTATGGGGAATATTCTACTTCAAGGAATGCTTTGACAGTGGAAACTAGAGGGAGACAGAAGAATAGAGGAATCCATGGAAAATCGAAAGATCAGGAAAGGTCAAAATTCAAAAGCAAGATAGTATGTTGGCACTGTGGAAAGTCTGGGCATGTAAAGAAGGACTGTTGGGAGCTTTGGGACAAGAAGAAGCAACAAGAAGAAAACAAGGAGGTAAATGTGGCAACGGGTAATGTATGTCAGGATGCTTTGATTCTTTCTTTGCACAATATTGTTGAATCTTGGGTTTTAGATTCGGGGGCTTCTTTCCATGCTACTCCACATAGGCATTATTTTGTTGATTATGTTCAAGGAGATTTTGGGCATGTTTTTCTTGGTGATGATGAGCCTTGTAGTATAGTTGGAAAAGGTTTTGTTCGGGTTCAGATGTAAAATGGGAATACATGGCTATTGAAAGATGTCAAACATGTGCCTACTTTAAAATGAAATTTGATATCGACAGGCCAGTTGGGAAGTGATGGTTGTATTGTGATATTTACAACAGACTCTTGGAAGGTTACCAAGGGTGCTCTTGTGGTGACAAGAGGTAAGAAGGTTGGAACCTTGTATTTAACCACTTATAGCACTAATGTTTGTAATCTCGTGGCTTCATAAGTAGATACAACATTGTGGCACTATATGCTCGGTCATATGAGCCATAAGGGCATGGAGATCATAGAGAATTATTTTCCTAGATATACAAAAACAGGTTTGGATTTCTGTGAGGACTACATATAAAGGAAACATAAGCGAGTAATGTTTCTCAAGGTTGAACCTACAAAGAAAGAGAGTAAGTTATAGCTAGTGCATTTTGATGTGTGGGGGCTGGCTTAGGTATCATCTCTTGGGGGTTCAAGTTATTATGTTACTTTTATTAATGATGTAACAAGGAAAGTTTGGGTTTATTGTATTAGAAACAAATCTAATGTATTTGACACTTTTGTTAAATGGAAAGCCTTGGTAGAGAATGAAACAGGTCTTAAGCTAAAATGTCTCAGGTCAGATAATGGAGGGGAGTATTGTAACAATGAATTTGATGATTACTGTTCTAAGAATGGAATCCTCAGGAAAAAGATGGTTCCAAGAACTCCGTAGTAGAATGGGGTGTCAGAAAGGATGAAAATAAAAATAATGGAACTTGCTAGGAGTATGAGGTTACATACAAGACTGCCTCTTTCTTTTTGGGAAGAAGCAGTGAACACAACTGTGTACTTGATAAATAGAGGAACCTCAAGTGCCTTGGATGGAGGCATACCTGAGGAGGCTTGGTATGGTAAGAAAGTTGATTATTCATTTCTTAGAATATTTTGATGTGAGGTGTTTGTCCATATAGATAAGGATGATAGGACCAAGTTAGAGGCTAAATTAGAAAAAATGTACTTTCATTGGTTATGGTGGTGATGACTTTGGATATAAATGTTGGAGTATTAAGGACAAGAAAATCATTCGATCTAGGGATGTGGTATTTAATGAGAAAGTCATGTATAAGAAGCAGTTGTAGGAAAACAGGGAAGAATCCAAGAAAGAATATGCAGTGGTAGAGGATCTTCCGGATGGAAAAGTGACACATGAATCAGTTCAGGAACCTCCTCAACAGGAACCCCAAACTCCTATATTGAGGAGGTCTTCTAGGGTAAGAAGAGAACCTAAATTTTTTTCTCCTTCTCTTTATTATTTATTACTCACTGATAGTGGAGAGCCAGAGAGATTTGATGAAGCAATGCAGGTAGATGCTAGGAAGAAGTGGGAGCAAGCCATGGATGAGGAGCATCAGGCTCTCATGGAGAACCAGACATGGGATTTGGTGAAGCTACTCGAAGGAAAAAGAGCATTACAAAACAAGTGGGTGTTCAGAGTCAAAAAGGAAGAAGGAGGCAAGAAAAGATACAAGGCCTGGTTGGTGGTCAAGGGGTTTGCACAGAAAAAAGGTATAGATTTTGATGAGATTTTTTCTCCTGTAGTAAAAATGACTTCTATTAGAACTGTTCTTGGAATAGTTGCAGCAGAAGACTTGCACTTAGAGCAGCTTGATGTAAAGATTGCATTTCTCCATGGTGATTTGGAGGAGGATCTATATATGCAGCAACCAGAGGGCTATGAGGTCAAAGGTAAAGAGGAGATGGTGTGCAAACTGAAGAAGAGCTTGTATGGCTTGAAACAAGCTCCACGTCAATGGTATAAGAAATTTGATAGCTTCATGATGGAGCAAGGTTATATTAGATGTCATTCTGACCATTGCGTGTATACAAAGAAATTTGAGGATGGACAGTTATATTATCCTGTGTCTGTATGTGGATGACATGTTGGTTGCAGGTAAAAACATGCAGGAAATAAAAGTACTCAAGAAACAGCTAAGTGAATCCTTTGCTATGAAGGATCTGGGGGCAGCCAAACAAATCCTTGGTATGAGGATATCTCGGGATAGGAAGGAACGGAATCTGACTTTATCTCAGGAAGAGTACATTAAGAAGGTCTTGGAGAGGTTTAATATGTAGGATGCTAAACCGGTTGGGACTCCTTTGGCAGGCCATTTCAAGTTATCAAAGGAGCAGTGTCCCAAGACAGAGTAGGAGAAACCAGATGTCCAAGGTACCTTACTCATCAGCAGTTGGCAGTTTGATGTATGCCATGGTGTGCACTAGGCCTGATATTGCCCATGCAGTGGGAGCGGTGAGTAGATTTATGAGTGATCCATAGGTAGAGATCATTGACAGCAGTAAAGTGGATCCTTCGGTATTTGAGAGGGACCATGGGGACAGTTTTGTGCTACGGTGGATCAGACACCACTTTGTGTGGTTATGTAGATTCATATATGGCTAGAGATGTAGACAAGCAAGAGGAGCACGACAGGTTATGTTTACACTGTAGGTGGGACAATAGTGAGCTGGATTTCACGACTACAGAAGCTGGTGGCTTTGTCAACCATGGAGGCTAAGTATGTTGTTGCCACAGAGGCAAGTAAAGAAATGATTTGGTTACAAAAATTGCTTGAGGAGTTGGGGCATAAGCAGGAGGAAGGAAAGTTGCATAGTGATAGTCAGAGTGTTATACACCTAGCTAAGAACTCTGCTTTCCACTCTAGGACGAAGCATATATAGTTAAGGTACCATTTCATCAGGACAAATTTGGAGGAAGAGAAGTTGAAGTTGGAGAAGATTCATACCAGTTAGAATCCTACAGACATGATGACCAAGGTGGTCACAAGGGAAAAACTGAAGCTATGTTCAGCTTTGGTTGGTCTTCACGGAAACTAGTGAAGGGTTGAGAAGCTTTCTCAGAGGAAAACTAGTCTCCAAGTGGGAGATTGTTAGGTTGTGGAGCCTATTTTCATGTGTGAAAGTGTTGAAGACTATACACTAACATTATTATAAACTTTCCACAGTTGTATTGGCAGGGTTCGGTGGTACAGCCCCCGAGAAATTTTTTTTTGCCTTGAAAAAACATGCCCAATATACCGAGAAATGTGCTTTTCTCATATGAGTGATATTTTGACCCATAGGTTTATGGGAAAATTTTGGCCCATGGTTTTGATACCCAGGGTTTTATAAAACTGCTTAAGCAGTTGTCTACTTATGTGGTTTTGTGCATATGGTAGGCATGATGTAACATTGCAGATGTGTTTGAATTCAGGTGTGAATTCTGTAGAGTTTGTTGAGCATAGCTCCAAACAGATCTGGGTATTGTATTGAGAGAGCGGTGGCTTGTAATAAAATCTGAGCAAGTGATTCTTGGTGGACATAGCCCAAATTGGGTGAACCACGTTAAATATTGTCTCTTTGTGTTGTTCTTTTATTATTCTGCACTTTTATTTCAGATCTGTAAATTTTTTTACAAATTAGTTTCTACTATTGCGATTATGTGAGGGATTATTCCACATATTTTCTAACATCTTATCCTCCCAAGGGTTCACAGTAGGGTGTTGAATTTCCATATGTCAAATGGATGATAACACATTCCTCATTTTTCTCAAAACTTATATATCCCTTATTGAAACGTAAGTCAACATTGTTCTTATAGCACCAGGGGCGCCCAAGTAATGCATGAAAGTTGTCTGCCTCAGTAAGTGCCAATAATTCGAAGTCTCTAGTGAAATTTTCCCCTTGTATAGTGATATCAGCATCCTTTAAAACACCAATAGGCATTGCCTTTGTCTTATTAGCCATATACAATAGATTTAAAGATGGCTGTAATGAGGGCCTTTCCATTTGATTCCATGTGTCCAAGGTGAGAACATTAACTTCCACACCTGTGTCAATTAGGATATTTCTCAGGAGCCATCCATCAACCACTGTATTCAAGGTAATCTTCTTATCATAGTCAATGCTGTGTGAGGGAAGGTTAGCGTGCAAGACCTGCCGATCGCGCTCTCCTCCAACATGTGGTACTTACTCCCATAGCCATTATCCTTATAGATGGATGATATTTTCTTTCCTCAGTATCCTACACACCTCCCCAACTTCATCTAGATACTTCTCTGGAGCCTCAACACTCCTCTTTTTCTCTAACTGTCACGACTACTCCTTTAGGCATTATATCTCTCCTTGTAGGATTTGAATCACATCCATGGTCTCCTGATAAACTTCCTTTTGATGAACAGGGTTAGGATACTTCCCAGGGTTAGGATATGGTCCTCCCCCAAGCTAGAGTAATCTAGGACAAGGAACCATACCACCGCATGAACCTCCTCATATTATCTTGCAGATGTCACTCCACTTGTCTAAGTACATAGGAGTAGAGGATGTTGTTAAACATTCTCAAAAGTGTGAGATATTATTGAGATCGAAAGGGATCAACCTCAGATATAAAGGCTAGTCAGTTTTCGACTATATTACAAGGCCACGTGCATAGCTGGTATAGGAAATATGATCCACATAAAACAAGAGTGGATTATGACATCCAATGTGTTGCCTTCTTGGAAAATTTTCACATTCCTGAGTTTTAGCATAAAAGAATCAGAGCACTCAAGGATATTAAACATTAACTATCTAAAAAGTGTTTAGGAATATGATGCAGCTTAAAGGCTCTATTATCAAATCACTCATATGATTTCCATCAAATTCAACACACATAATGGTTCATGGGTGGATTGTTGACACCTTTCAGGAGGGCCCTCTCACATTATTTTTTCACATATATGCGTGAGGCCCTGGAAGAAGCTCTACGTGCTGAAGCAATTGGTAGCGTGGATGCTAGAGTGATCTCATTCCTTGAATCATAAATTGAAGAAATGGAAACATAGTTGGAAAAATTATCTGCTAGCTCATCGTATGACACACAAATTGGTATTTTTGTACAAATTATGAGGTAGAGGGGCATACAAAGAATATGTTCCCCCACAGGAATGTATGTAATCTAATAGAATATTATGAGATATGCCACAAGGACAATGATGTCATAAATTGTCCACTCCTCAGAAGTGCTACACAAAAGAATGTGTCACTTTACTGTAGTATTTTTAAGGTGCATATGTATGATATAGTTGATTATTATCTGATTAATCACATCCATGAGGATTGCAAAATGGGGTTGTGTCATGGTAGTACAACGGGGAGTTAACTAGCGCATGAAGGGAAAATGAATGGATCTAGACAAAATAGCAATAAACAATCGAACCCCAATTATAGGGTAGGATATCGTGGTAGATTCTTGTGAAGCTGGTCACAGATCTAGGTTAGATTCGAGGATATCGATACACTTGAGTTCACCTGATCATTATAAGTGAAGTACTAATAGAAAAGATGATAACATGCACATGTTGTGGAAAGGGGCACAAGGTAGAGGACTACCCAGATTTATATTCTCACATGTTTAAGAATAAGAAGGAATGAGGCATGGCAATGATACATCTTGAGTGCACCAGATAAGTTCAATGATGATGCCAAATTGTGAATTGCATGTTGTAAACAAAAAGACCCTCTTGTTAGTTACCACATGGTAGAAGCTTCAGAATGTGCGAGAATGATGAGATAACAATAATACTTGAAAAGGGGAAGAGGTTGATGAAAACCTATCAAGTATCCTGATGCAGAGCAACAGAAAGAGGTCTTTCAAGAAACCATGGGCTTAATCAAAGATCTACAGGGGGAGATGCAAGAAATACATGAGAATGATTAATAATAAAAACCTTGGTGTGGGATAGGGATTGCACGTGACATATGAAAGTCCCCAAAAAATATGTTGATGAATGTAGGGAAGTATTTCAGATGTTTAGACAAGAAAATATCATACCCCTGTTAGGAGAATGGTAGCACAAGAAGGTTTCGTGCATAGGGAAGGATAGGGAAAGATAGATATTACATGTAAAATTTGCCAAAAGAAATACCATAAATATGATATAGGATATCACGAAGGATGTCATGTGTATTGATGGATGTTAGAAGGAGGCCAAATTCTTATTATCTACAATAAATAGGCAGAAATGAACATTCTTACCTTAGATGCATGGAATAGGATGGGAAGGCCAACACTTCAACCTTATTCTAGTGTGATGTATATGGAAAGAAAGACCGGGACAATTCCCATTGGAGTTTTTAAGGATGCAAGCATCACTATACAAGGGGAAAATTTCAAGGGTGATTTTGAGTTTCTAGAGTTCACAGAGGAAGATAAATTCTCTGCATTACTTGGTCATCCATGGTGTTATGCAAACAAATCAGATCTATGATTTAATAAGTGTTTTATTAGTTTTAATAATGAGGATGAGCACATAGTGATTCCTATGGATGGTACAAGGATTTCACCCTAACAGATCGGTAATTAGTGAAGATAATAGCATGAATGAAATCTATGCATACTATACATGATCTAGAGTGTGTTGAGCCAAAAAATGAGGGAGAGCTCAAATGGGTAGATGCACATTCAAGTAGTGACATTAAAAGCATTGAAATATGTGATAACTTGAATACAAGGGAAACATACCGAAATTAGGTATTCTACAAAGTGGTAGGGATGTTCATAAGAGATAGATTCTTTTAAACCTGGGACAATAGGCAGTTTTGAAAGAATTATAGCATAACCAAGTGGATACATCAGTAAAAAAAATTCCTAAACATTAGATTGAATCAATACCTTGAAGTCAATTTTTGACCACGTTTGAGCATCAACATTATTTCCATATGGAATTCTTTTAGGTTCATACATTCTTTATTCAAATTTTATCGAAAAAAATGCCTTATTTTGGGGTATTGCCCATATTTTCAGGTTGCAAGACATTCTTTAGTTCAAAACCTTCATTATTTGGTTGGTGGTATTTCACCCAGATGGACAATATACCTAGTGTTCTTCATGTTGGGTTGAGAAATTGACTTGTATTATGAGACATTAACGAATATCAAAGTGATGCGCATAATGTTTGGCACATGGAATCATGATCAAAGTAACGAGGGTTGAAAAATGAGTAGAAGGATTCATGGGAGAAATGAAGAAGCATGCATGAACGATTGTGTACAGGAACAATATAGACATTAGTTAGTTAGATTTCCAAGGCATGCTAAAAATAGGGTCAAGCACAGATGACGTTGGATTTCTTTAGGAAAAAGCTAAAAATAGGAAAAAACATGGATAAAGCACATGCATGGCTAAGAATATACTTGAAGCATGCATGTAGGAGGAAGATCTATTTATAAAATAGGTGGTAGAAGCTATTTATAGCAAACAAGATAAATATGGAGCTTCCATATTTAAAGCAAATCACTTATGGAAAATCATAGGCTAGGCATCTATTTATAGAAAGTGCGATTTGGAAAATCATTTAAATCATGTGTAGGACAGATCTAAGTTTAGATTAAATTATGTAAGTAGTGAAGGAAAACTTCTCAACCTATATATGTGTGTAGATATCCATGTAATCAAGGTGTGTGTGTGTGTGTGTGTGTGTGTGTGGGTGGGTGGGTGTGTGGGTGTGTGGGTGTGTGGGTATGTGTGTGTGTATGCGTATGCATGCACGCGTGCGTGCGTGTGTGTGCATAAGTATGTGTGTGAACGATAGACTCTGAGGAAGTATGAATAGAGTTTTAGTCCATGTATGAGTCCTTCCCTATGCATGATTCTATAAATGGAGGTTGACATAACCTAACATATTGTAAAACATCATGATTATATTGAATACAAATCTCTTTTTGCTGGGTGATTAATTATCTCTACACATATTATAGTAATTCATGTTCTTCATGTGGTATGTTTGCATATTATGTTAACCATGAATGCAAGAATAGTATTCAGACACAATAAGGTACCTAGTAGAGTTTCACGTGCTTCATGTGAGCACTTAGGTTGTGCCTAGGTGATATGTCAGTGCACCTGACAACGTTACACTAAACCTAGACTACAACGCAACATTATGCACATCCATTAGGGAATCCATTGCTGTAGTTCTGAAGCACTCAACCAGGTTAAGGATTTCAACTTCCCTCATTTCCAAGCACCAAAAGAGCATTACTCAATTTCTTAGAAAGAGCACAATTATATAAATAATGGTCAAAATGATTCAAGTTTTCAACTAGTTGCATTCATATAGATATCACATGTTAGGTGGAGAACTACTTGTGGTTTGAGGTCTCTTCAGAGTAATGCCAATGTAGGCGGTGCATGAATTTCACCAAAACCTAAACACTAAACTTCTTACAAGGTCTTCCACCCATAGTTAGGGTTTGATTTTCATTCAGTCGATTTCAAATAGTTTTGGAAGTGTGTAACACTCAGGGTTTGAAAGTGAAGCATATTTCTAGACAACCAAAGGGCACAACAAGTTGCAGAACTCAACCCCTAGAAATTCCAATACCGTACAAAAGGGTAATGCATCATACTGTGTTAGTGAAAAAATTGGGAAACTATCTAGCTTAGACTAACACATAGTAGTCTAAAATCTTGAACCAAATCCCTCAATAACCATCATGATAATAGCTTAACAAATTAACTTCAATGCATGCATTATGAAAGAAAAAAGTAACACGCTAAGTTTATTTTACTCTTTATATTGTCTAAACTATGTGTGAACCTGTTTAGATTCTAAACAATCAAAGTGGTTATTTTTTTGCTCCAAAAGGATGAAGAGATCTCCTCAAGATGGCTACAAGGCCAATCCTAATTAATCCCTTACTAATCCAAGTTGGAGTGAAAGATGCAAGATGAAGCTATTTCAATGGTGTATGGCCAAGATCAAATGTCTTATAGCTTAAAGCTACCACAAATGAGGTTTAATGTCTTTCCAAAGTGTTATGATATTTTGTTATGTAAACAAGGTGTAAGGTTGAAAGGGAGGGGTGACCCCTCTATTTATAGATTTTGGTTTGGGAAAGAATGAAAATATAGTGCATGTGGGACAAATGAACAAGCCAACATAGATCTTTTTGGAACTCATAGTACCTTTTGACTAGATTAAGAGTTAATTAACCTTTTAGGATTAATTAGGGACTCTAAACAAGCTTAGGAAGCACTCTAAGAGTTTCTGGAGGAATTTGAATTAGATTTTGGAAGTGTTGGAAGTGGGAGATATCCAATGATAAGGTTCATTGATTAAATACGATATATAAGACTCAATCAATGTGAAACTAGATGATTAAGAGGATTATCACCAATCAACTTGTCGTAAAATGGCATCCTGAGTGAATTAGAAGCAGAGTTAGATAATGAAGTTTCATTATTTAAAACAGAGTGAAATGAGATCAATATAGTCAGCGTGAGTTTAGTAATAAGATTACTTTGATCGAAATCTAGGTGTCTACACAAACATCTGTTGTTGGAAAAGGTGTACAATTTTGGACCAATGTAGTTTCTAGACACAGTATGTAGAATGAAACATCTATAGATCTACTGCTCCTAGTTTGTTCAATCTGTGCATCCATCTCTCTCCATAGGCACTTTGTATAGATAAGTACATCTTCCCTCTTGTGTTTTTTTATCTTGTAGCATATTATAAGCACTAGCTGCAAGTACTAATACATTATTCTAATATTGTATGATTAATTTTGGAAGTTAATTAATAAAAATAAACCTTAGTATCAAACCTTCCATTATTTTTTAGTTGTGCATTCTATAACAATATTAATTTAATCCAAAAAAGGATGTAAACAACACAATGTGTTTTGCAAGCAATATAAACGATCTTTTCTTAGGTAGAGGCCAATGCTAAATTATTTCTAGCTAATAATGACCACTAATCCTTTCAAGAAATCTTAGATGTTATCCCCATAGATATGCTCCATAAAATTGGAATGTTAGCTTCTCGCCTATGATGGAAGGATTTAAATGGTATCTTGAAGAACCTAAAATATTGAACCTTTAAGGAAGAAACCACGACAGCTAGGGTTTTGTAGGGTGTCTACACCAGGCTTCACGACTATTGACGTCCACCTCTCCTCCCACACCTGCACCTATTTTCATGGTGGGTAAGCTAGTTTTTGCTATCGAGATGTCTTTCACGGCCATTGTTGCTAGAAATCCAAGACAGGGCTCTTCAGGGGTTGTTGGTGCTTCTGGGATGCCTTGTACTGTAGGGAAAAGTTTTCCAGGGGTTCAGAGTGTTTCAGGGATGCCTTACATTGTGGATAAATTGGAGGACATTCTAGTGGTTACACTCTCCATGTCAGAGGTAGATAACTCTATTTCTATCCTCAAAGCTATTGTTCTTATTTGTAGATTTAATGGATTTTTCGCCTCAAAAATAAAACCTTCACAACTAGATTCACTCCACTTGATCGAGTGCGTGTGAAATCCAACTTTGTGCAAAAGGGTTTTTTATTTTCCAGTTCTCTTCTCTTTCTGATTATCAGCGAGTGCTGACTGATGGCCCATGGTTTTGGGGTAGAGTTGGCCTCTTTCTCACTCCGTGGTTTGAGGATTTCGATCCTTCAACTATGGTAGTCTCCAAAATGTCGGTTTGGGTCCGTCTCCCTAATCTTCCTCTCCCCTTTTGGCATCTTGTTGTTTGTGAAGATATTGGTAACTCTATTGGTTGTTTTCTTAAGACAGATGATGAACGGTCCAAACATGGGTTATTCACATACGCTCGTATTTGCATTGAGGTGGACCTCAGCAAGGGGCTTCCTGATAAGTTGGAGTTACTTCATGATGGTTTCAGATGGATTCAACTTCTTGATTATGAGAACACAACCTTCTGGTGTAGATTATGTCACCAAACTGGTCACATGCAAGAGGCTTGCGTGCTCAACAAAAAGAAAAAAATGACTGCTCCACGGCCTAAAGGCTGGTAGCCATTTTCAGTGCCGGAAGTCAACACATGCTCTCCTCCCAAAAAATCTGAAAATATGAGTGTTGAGGATCCCCCGGCTGGTGGTGGTACCAAGCAGTCGCATGTCTCTCAGTCTTCTAGTTCTGACCTGAGTCCATATAGCCCTTTCCCAGTCCCTCTGCTTGCATTGGCTCCCTAGTAGGCATCGTGGACTGTTATCACGAAATATAAGGAGAAGAAGGGGCGCTTTATTTCTCCTGCTTCTCAGGGGTCCTTCGGTTCTCCTGGTCCTTATGTTCCTTCGTCGTTGAATGGTTTTGTTTTTTAACAATTGGTAATTTTTTGTTGTTTTCCTAGGCATGGCCTAGTTTGTGGATTTGAGGCGTGCTCTCATACCGCCCACTTTTTTTGTTGAGAGAATCTTGTATCATGTTGCCTTTAATATAATATAAGATCTTTTTCATAAAAAAATGGTATCTTGAAACACCATTTCAGACTTACTCACCCAACAAGGGCTATGAATGGCTTGTGTGAGATCCAAAAACACTTAAGGGAAGAAAAAACTCTTCGTTCATTCATACATAAGCCAACTAGCCAAAAATATGCATATGAGGTCATTGTATATAGTGAGAAATTAGGTCACCCAAAAAGGTAACCAACTCAACTCACAATTAGAAAATGACTTAAAGTACATTCCCCTAATAACCTATGATTAACCTAAGCAAGCTAATTAGACCATGTAGGTAAAGCCTACACTAACACCCCCTTAAGTGTAGCTTAGGTGGGTTGGAACGAAAGGTGGGTCCCGACAACAAGGCCTGATGAGGTACCCATGTACAATGCAAATATCTCATAAAGTAGAGAAAAGGAGAAAACCCAGTGGGAAAAAAACTCCTCCCCAAAAGAGAGAAAGGAAAAGAAGGTAGGACTAGAAAGCCCCACTTGAAGCTACAACAACATGTAGCCACCCTATATCCAGTAAATGAGCCTCCCAAAGTGACTGTGGATCAGAAGGAGGAGCAGTGAAGAGTGTGTCATATTTTCCAAAGCCTGGAATTATGTTCCAAGACATAACAACACTACTTTCTGGATCACAAGGCCTTTCGAAACAACATTGATATATTTGTTGAGAGGTACAAGGATAAGAATTAGATGCAGTGAGGAGTGGATCACCATGGAAAAGTGAATGAGTCCACCAAGTGGCTAATGGACCTCTATCCAAGATGTGGTTCCTAGACAAGGAACTATGCTCCTCATGCAAAGTAGAAGAGCCAACTGCTCCATGAAGGGATGGTGTATTTGAAGCAACAAAAAAGAAGGAATGTGGAAGGCCCTACAACTATGTACTAGACTACCCGATGTCTGATGAGTCTTCAATCAAGGTGCCTACTCCCTGAAAATTCAATGGGAGACCAGAAGTAGGTGGATCAAGAAATAACTCCTCAAGATTTGGAAGGTGACAAGGAGATGGTGGAGGTGGGTCCCCATCACTACTATAGTCATTTGTGCTAGAAGAGAAGTCATCATCATCATAAATGTTCTCAGGATTAGAAATGACATCAAGTGCAGGTGAATCTGAAGAAGAATCTGGAGGGACAAAGTGAGAGAAGGAATATAGTTTGAGTTTGATGATCGACTACACCCACTGCAATGATAGCATCACTGTGTAACTCTCTGACATACACTGAATCTGGAGTGAACTCAACATGCAAGCCTTGACCAAGGTGAGTAATCTGGTAGATTGATAGGAGATTAGTTGACAATGAGGGAATATTGAGAACATTATTGAATGTTCCTCCACTCACTTCAACAGACCCTCTCCCAAAAACCTGTGCAGAAGAGTTGTCACCCAATCGTATAGAGGACATGTCACATGGCTCCAAAGAAGTGAACTCCACATGTGAAGAGGCCATATGATGTGATGCACCAAAATCAATTACCCATGTAGGATTTGGTGGTACAACTGTAACTAGGGCTCTCCCCTTTGTTTTCTCCTTTCTTGATTCTTTCTCTTTCTCTTTTCCATGGTCATTTACCTTGGAGGATTCATGGGTTGATGAAGACGGTTTGAAAGACTCATGAACACCTATGTTGTTCTTCTCAAGAAGACTTGTGAAGTGGTCAATCTGATTCTTCATACATTTACTTTCATCATGCTTTCATGTGCAATACCCACATTTGATCCTCTCTTTCTTGGACTTAACACTGGAAGAGGAAGTTCCAAAGTTTGATTTGGAGGTGGGATCATTTTGATCCTTCTTGTTCTCATGATCCTTATTATTATGTTTCTTCTCTTTGTTTGAAGCCTTCAGTTTCTCATGTCCAACAAGTAGAGCATGGGGTTTAGAGGACTTCAATGCACCCATTTGAATAAGCTTGTCTTGCTCTTGAGTTAAGTTTCAACATCAAAATTGTCCAAGGAAGGCATGGTCCATGTAGCTCCCATGGTGCTTCTGGTGGCATGAAAGGTAGAGATGAAGACAAAATAGTTGGAACCCAATTTGAAAAGGATGGAAAGAACCAATTGATCATTTTTTTGTCTATGCCACACAGTTTCAATTGTAACCTGTGAAGAAGTGATTTCAAATTTGGTGAAGAAGTCTTGTATATGTGTCAAAGTCCATACATCCTGGGATTCAAAGAGAAAGTGAGACATCATACATAATAGACCTCTATTATTCATCACTTTTTCAAATACCACTTCACTTCATCTGCATCTAGTGTTGATTCAATTTCTATAAGAGCAATGAGTGATCTAGTATAATCCTCTACTCCTTAAGAGGATTTCTATTTTGACTTTCTACTCATGATATTTGAATGATGTAAGAAGTGGAACAAGGGATGGATCCATTGCAGCAAGTGGTTGTAGGTTGAACTAAGTGTGTTGAAAAGACTTAAGTGTGCAACCGTCGTGAAACTATAAAGGTGACAAGTTTACAAGGAGAAATAATATAGAAATTTAATGAAGAGGATCGAAAATTAACAATGTGCACTTTGAAAAAATCACATGGTAAAAAAAATGCCTAAAACAAAGTTATTAGCTGAAAGTTATGGAAGTTTAAAATTTCTTGTCTACCACAAATATTCTCCTCTTAGCTTTAAAAAATGAGTTGAAAAACTTTGCCCAAACTTTATGAAGAAAACTTAAGCCCCCTTGGGTTGGATGCCACAAAGGGCTTAACTCCCATGTGACCAGGGATAAGGGATAGGAAGACTACCAAAATGATGACTTTACATGATGTAGGTGAGTGATGTCACCCAAACACATCTTTTGCAAATGAGCAAGTCAAGAGTTTTGTGCCTTTGTGTTGAAACCTTTCACAAAGGCCCAAAATAGGTGTCAGGGTTTGACCTGCAAACACATGGGTGAATCACGAACCTGTGTCATCAAGGTTTTCTTGTTGAACACCTCCTGAACCTGACACACAATGTGTTGGTTCTAGGTGTTGAAACCTGAAAAAACTTGAAAAAATGTGTTGGGTTTTGGACTTGTCGAACAAATCCTAACAAGTGAAATATGTTCAAAACCTGACAAGTGAAAACCTAAAAATGTGTAAATAGGTGTCAGAACCTGAACATTGTCAAAAGGTTGAAAAGATTGTCAAACAATTTTGAGGTTTGACAAGGGGTTGCAAAAGAAGTGGTTGAACCTGCAATTTGCAAACAGGTGTTGAAACTTGCACAGATGTGTACAAAGTTCTAAAACCAAAACACTAGTGTTGACCAAGGTTCAGAGGTTTGACCGGAACTTTACAAGTGTTGAAATGCTTAAGATGTTCTGAACCCAAAACCTTGAAACACTGGGCATTGACTAGTTTCCAGAGGTTTGACCACACTTTGCAAGTTGTGTTCAAATGTAGAGATGTCCCAAAGTCTCGAAAACCTAACACATTAGGCGAACTTTATGACATGTCGGACACCTTGAAAATCCCAAAATGCACTTGGGTAGAATTTTTGACTTGTCAAACACTTACAAATCTGAAATGACTTGGGGCAGATTTTTTGACTTGTAAACACCATGTAAAATCCTGAAACACATACAAATGAGAAAAAACAAGGAAAAACCTAGATCTTGAAAAAAATGTACATTCTTCCACAAAAAATCAAATACCCACCAAATGTTTCGAAAAACCTTGATAAACCCATAAATGCTTTTTAATTTTATTTCAGAGCTTGAGACGATTTAAATTTTTGTAGATTTCAAACAAAACCCTTCAAAAAACCCCAAAAAACATTGAAATCACCTGTCACATAACTAGGTCAAGTTTACATCTGAACCTAAGGTTTTGACCCCTTCTGAATTCAACAACACTGTCTATTTTTCATGTAGAGACTCTGGAGAAGATATTTGCACAAATTTCCTTAAAATCCCACCAAACCCTTGAAAACCAAAATCTATGAAAAAAAACAAACACTGAATGAGCTAGAATGCTAGATCTTCCAACAAAGGCAATGGCATTCGGCTACCAGATCAGCTCTGATACCATGTCGGAGTGGTCCACAATCGAGGATTGGGACTGGATAGGATCAAATGCACAAAGTAGAAATTTGTGTGGAGTGGTGAGATCCAAAAACACTCAAGAGAAGAAAAAACTCTTCATTCATTCATGCATAAGCCAATTAGCCAAAAATATGCATAGGAGGTTACATTATATAGTGAGAAATTAGGTCACCCAAAAAGGTAACCAACTCAACTCATAATTATAAAATGACTTAAAGTACATTCCCATAGTGCCCTTTTGAGGTTACATTAAGACCCTTATGCACCCACCTTTCTTGGTTTTGCCAGTTCAAATAGTTAGGTCTTGGATTCATGAATTTTTCAAACTATTTAGACCTGAGCCTTTTGTCTAACGACACATCCTATTACGAGACTGGCCTTCTCTCCCAATGGATTTTACCCAGACTTGATATGCTGTCAAAGTGGAAATTTTGTTTTTCATTTGTAAAGAGAGATATTCAACTATTTTTCTCATTCAACTATTGGTTGCAATCTCTCTACGTATAATAAAGTTATGATTATTTCCAATGTCTTGTTGTATATACATATGCAAGCCTTGAAGTTAGCTTTGGAGGTGGCCCATCTCCAGACCCATCTAAACCATTGGGGCAATGTGAAATATCCCTTGTGGGATACCACTTGAAATTCACAAACTATATAAAAATAACAACGAACTAAATTCTAATTTTTCTTATTTTTATAACAAAATGTAGAAATAAAGAAGTTTTTGTATTTTGCAAACTAATCACTTCCAGCACTACCCAGAAGCTTCAAGCTACTCAAAAAAATATGTAGAACAATAAACAAGAGAGAAATAGTTTTTATCTCCCAGATTTGATTTGATTTATTTAATTTTAGGGCAAAAAATGAGAGAAAAATACAGTTGGCCGTAATTTCCAAAATAACAATGGAAAAATGATGGAAATGAATTCTAGGGCATCTTCATGATGATAACAATCTCCAACTCCAAAATCTCCAGAATTGGATTGCATAAACCCCTCCAATATTGCTCCTCAAATATGGAACTGAGTAGATAAAACCGTAGAAAATAGCTATTCCAAATCTAAATTGAAACCCTTGATGAAAAATGGTTGTCCTCTTACTCTGAATTTGAGTTTCTGATTACTCTCCGGATCTGATCCAAAAATTTGAATAAAGCTCCAAAATAGCAAACTAGGGAGGATCTTTCACCATCGAAGAGTGCTCTACTAGCTAGGTGTGGATCTTTTACTCCACAAGCAAGGAAGGCACAAACAACAATTTCTCCAATATCAAAATAGGTGAGTGTATGAATGAATGAATAAATCTCCTCAAACACTCCTTTATAACTTCACCATGCAACAAGAGGCCAAAAAAAAGACCGCAATCGATCCCCTTGGGAAAGCCACATAAATATAATATGATTTAAGTTACTTTCCCCCCCATGTGCCAAAAGTAACTTAGGAGTCCCCCAACGAAGAATAGAATAATAGAGTGCTATACAATAACCCAAAAAAAATAATATAACAATTATTACCACCAAGTTGCCCAAATTAATGTCAGGACATTACACAAGCTCTGTAATCAGACATCCATACCAATGCCTTCATGTTTGTTACCCCCTCGGGAACTATGATCAAAGCACTCTGATCCTTCTATTCAACCCTCTGGAGACCATCTGATCAGAATTATAGCATGCCATTCTCACTTTACAATGTGTCTTAGGTAGTATAACTCAAATTGAATCTAACAGTGAACTCAATCAATTTATGCTTGTAATATTACTCTATCTAGGAAAGTTGTTGATACCACAATGGTGTAACAACTCAATGTTATATGACAACAAATAGTATAACCAGTCTAATGAATTCCCACAACTAATCTTTTCCTAGACAAGACTCAATTGAACCTATGAGTAAATATGGCTAGCCTGGTTCATTAACACCTTTTTGTTCCGTTGATATAATTCAATCACTTTCATATCCATGTTGCTCTCATGAATACTCACCTAATGAAAATAATTTAACTTTGCTTTGATTAATTCCCTCTTTATATCACTAGTGATATTTGTATCATAGTTAGAATCTTCGGTTTTGTTTAAATTTCCTGCTTTTAGGGATTAGGATAACATGAAATTTCTCAATTGTGATCTTTACTGGATCATTTGCTGCTTTTTTGGTCAATGTAAAACACTTCTTATATTCAAATCCTAGTCACTTTGTACAATCAAATGATGATTTTTGCATCTAACTAGGTGGCAAAGACATCCTACAAAGCATTACAGAGATTAGTTTTATTAATTGGATACCCATGGAACCAAAGAACAAAATTATATTGTCTCACATGCTTCCAATGATTGTCAATGACCTCATAATTACAAAGTACATCGGCTACAATTTTTATAGTATTCCACTTAAGCAAGACCCCTGTTCTGAGAAAGAGACTAGTAATATGTACTACTACCTAAAGAAATTTAGAGGACTTAGCATCATTGTTCCAAATTTTAGGAACCTTCCCAATGTTTATAGAGGTTCAGAATCCACCTTTCGATGACACTATGCTCCCTGGCACGTATTTGGCATATATTCAACATTTCCTGATAGTAGTTCAAAAGAAAACAAAAAATTCCTGTATTGTTTTCATAGTCTTCAATGTAAAATGTTTTGGGCCTGACATCACGAAGTTCTTAGTTTCTTAATAATACTTGCTACGGAAATGCAAAGGTTCCCGAAAACTCTCAAAAATAATTGGCCTAGTACATCAAATAAGCTTTTGCATGAAAACAATTCAAGATTTTCCTAATGGCATGATACAATAGGCAGTTTTGTGTAATAATCTGAGGCAGAAGACAGGGTCACTTGCCGAGAGGAGATTAAAGATTAAACATATCTTGACCATTAGGGTTTCAAACTCTATGATGATTAACACTAAAATTTTGATATTAAATAATGTGTTTTCTATTAATACAATTATAGTATCAGGGGATTGATTTCTAAATATGACAATAATATTAGAAGTATAGACATCTAAATGAATGTAATTATAATACCATTTATAATTCATCCTGTTTTGGTTAGTTACTAACAAGCATGATTACAGTCTTTTTGATTGTGAAAGATTCTTAGAAGTGTGAAGAACTATTCCATTCTCATGTTTTCTTATAAGGATTGGTTCTCTCCTTCTATGTTGTAATAACTATTGTAAGCAACCCTTTCTTTTGACCCATCTTTCTTATTTTTCCCATTGTTTGTCCCATTTACATTGTAGATTCGACCACTTTTACACTTTTTATTTTGAAAAAGGTTAAAGCTTTTTATTAATAAAGAATATATTATCATACCACCTCAATTCAATTGTTTTAAAAACCAGATACAATTGAAATCAAAGGGATAGGTTTTTTATTGAATTTTAGAAATTGGGGTTTTGGACACTAATGTTAAACATTTGCGACGTCGCCAAATAGGGGCTTATGTCCATACCCCATGTATGTGGATACTAGTCCATTTGCATTGTCCCTTTGCGTCTGATCCATTAGAGTCCTTGGAGAGTGATTATTCAAGCCCTTTCATGCCTCAAATCCTTTATTTCTTGATAAGATTGACTACCATGAAAACATACCACATTAACTGCATCATGTCCACAATTCCACTGCTTGAATGTCCATGTCATCTCAAAGCCTAATTTTTCTGAACTAACTTAGCTTACTTGTCGCATGATGCTCCTATCTATTGTCACCTGCCATCATCAGTAAAGAATTGAGAATTAGTAATCCTAAGACATATTAAAGGTTCTTCAAGTAATAGGTATCTTGGCTAACAATTGAGCAGTTTGGAACCACAAATTAATTGGCCAAGCCGTGTTGCATGTATGCTGCTGCAATTTCTTTGTATGAGATTGAAACCATTAAGATTGAAACCGAAAATGAGAGGAGTTAATGGTTCATGCCCTCAAGCCACCGAAACTTCCCATCGATATAAGTGCCCGCATTATGATGTTATACCAAATTGATCTGTGAGCATTAACTGAATACTAACACAGGCTATGAGAACGAATTAAGGAGAAAGCGTAAGAGGACCATGTATTCTCATTAATCAGATCCTCAGTCTTTGACTCCAGATCAGCACTCCAAGGACCGACCAAAATTTCTAGAGAGGATGTAAGGTCAACTATTAATGTGACCATTTCACAGAAATCTGTTATTCAGGCCAAATTTGGGGCCATTTCTAATTAGGAGAGAGGTTATTTTGAGAATGGAATCTAGCATTACTGCTAATTTGTTTGATGTACCATTAAATAGAAAACTTTACAAGTTGCATTCAAGCCATAAAGGGGAAAAGCTTAAGTTGATGGGTGCATATTCATGAGAGTTTACCCCTTCGGATCTTTACAAGCTGTTGCATACATTACAAGAAAATTGGAAGACCCTTGCATGCGATTCAGTAGCATATTCTTTGGCAGCTGGAAAAGTTCTTGGCCATGAATCCCATCCTGTATTGTTTACCATTTGGCATGAAATTGTTTTGTGCTATTTAAGGACCGAGGTTTTGCAAGAAATAATATATGGCAATTTGCACAATATTCTGAAGACCTGCCCAAACAACCCTAGTATGAGTGTGTCTTTACATGCAAATTTATCCTAGTGATCTTGTACTATCTAATTCTACAGATCTCAGAGGATTGCATGGGAATTAATCGAGAAAGATGTGCATTGTTTCAAAGGCTATTGCTAGATTCATAGACATGAAACAAGGAGGTAGGGAGCTCTATACATGAAGACTCTGTGTGATTAGTTCTATAACTAGAAGTTTGTCTTTTGGAAGGATTGTTGCATGCATTGTAATGCTACCTGTCAAGTGGAGAATTTTTGGAAACATTGGTGTCTCTATCTATAAGCTAATAATGCAGAGAAATTTACGAAGTCTTTGTTGTGTTGCGAATCGGATCCCTCCACGTCTGAAACTTAACATGGAGGGAAATGTTTGCTTGAAATATGGAAGTAAGGCACTATGGGATTTTTAAAGGTAACATGAATGTTCTATCAAGCAGCAGCTTCTAAGCCTGTTCTAATTGAAGCATCATTTTCATAAATGTAAAATTGTGCAATAGATATTTACTTTCATCTTGTTTGAATTGGTTCCCAAGTTGTGAGTGCTTACAAGTTGAAATGTTCCTTTTCGAAGTTTTAACTAAGGACATATTTGTGACTTTGCAAAATTATAGTAGGGTTGGAAAAGTATGTGCTTCGGGTGCATTTATGGATCAAATGGAAACATACACCCTCCTTCTGGCCGTAATTCATAAGGACATGTTTAGTAATCCAAATCTCAATGTTGTCATTCAAAGATTTTATTGTGACTCTATAAAACGTTCATGACACTTATGGTCAAAAGGGATTAATTATGTTGTGTACCATTGAAACCATCAATAGAATGCTAGATTTCGTCCTAACCATGTTGGGAATTCGGGTATGTGTTTATTTGTACTCCCGAAAAGGCAACCTCATCAACGATGGTTTCTTTTTTTGCTTAAATGTATAAGGTTTCATTTTCCAGACAATATGAAAACGTAACTTTGACCAAATTACGAGACTTAACAAACATTTCACTTTAAAAAACTCAACTTTGAAGGTTGTTATGCGATTTGGAATCGTTCTAAATCCGGATCATCAGCCAGTCAGTTGGTATGCTCAATTAATGGTTCATATGCAACATCTGTTTTGTTGTCCAAATTTGTAATATTGTCTCAATCCTATTCAACATTCTACTTTTGCAACCATGTCTGTCAATGCACAAAAAAGACTGGACTGTTGGTGTCATACTCAAGTTGAAGGATTAGAGGAGCAAGGGTTGTATCTCATCCAACTCTGTAGACTCGATGTGCGCCAACCTTTGTGTCCACAGGAAACATCCCTGCGATTATTGCCAATATGCGCATATACGCCCAAATCTCGTATCCGGCCTGTTTCATGGGGCATAGCCACTTTGGTTTGGCACTGTATTTTGTCAACATAGTTAATATGTTGGGAAGACTCAATAAATGGAAACCCTAAAAACTCATAAATTAATAAAAACATCAAACCCTAAAGTACTCTAAAACCGTTAAAAAGACAAAAGCATTACCAAAACACACAAACAATTAATTGTTGGTTTTTGCAAGTGCAAGAGCAAAGTACCAAAGATGAATTGAAGAGGCTACCAGTGCAAAGAGGATTTGTTTGGAGGCAGCTATTGCAACGAGGACTAGATTAGAGGCTGTCATTGCTTGCAAGGAGGAAGCTATATTGAAAGTGGAGCTAATGGGAGTGGCATGCAGGAATTTGACTTTGAGGAAATCTAGATGATATATTCTAGATTATTTGTACTCATATTGACATGATATTCATATATCATATATCTTATGCCACATGATTAATGAAAATGTAAAACTTTAAGCACATTGAATGTTTTGAACCTTGATCCTCCTATATTTTTCAAGCTTTTTGTTTCTTATGGACTAAAAAATGAGCATACATGAGGTGTACATACATACATACACACCTACACACGTACGCATGCAGCATACATACGTATGTACATACATACATACATACATATGTCCATATGCACAAACACACGTACATGGGCATACATATGTACATATATACGTACATACGTACATGCATTCATCCATCCATCAATCCATGGGCATCGCATGCCATACATACATACAATGTACGAATGTACCCAAGACATACCGTACCCAAGGGTTTTTGAAAATCGACGTGTGCTGTGTACCATACGCGTATGCCTGTGCAACTGTAGATAAATCTATATGTGTGAATGTGCGTGCACATGCATGCATGCGGATGCTATCCAATCTAAGGGTCCTTCCATCCATACATACATATCCATGTACAGAACCTGTACCCTTACCCGTATCCATACCCAAACCAAGGGTTTTTGAAAACCAGTGTATCTATGTACCGAACCTATACCCATATCTTGGCAACATTGGAGTCAACCTACAGACTGATTCCAAAACTATGAAACATATCCTAGTTTTGTCTGGGATGTCTCCAAACCAAAATTATGCACTTTCAAAACAAATGGCACTTGATTTCAAGTCCGTATACAAAAAATATGGCCTTCAGAAGTTACATAGAAGTGCCATTATACGTAGAAGTGCGTTTTTTTCATGTAGGAGTTTTACAATTGCAATATAGGCGCCAAAATTGGCCCATGGTATGGGCACATGGTTTTAGGGAAACTATAAAATATTTTGTCCAAGGCTCTTTTACCAGCCATTTTCTTTTTTGCCCCGGCCCTAGTTCTTTCTGTTTTGTTTGATTGAGCCTAAATTTGGCTAAGTATGGAGCTGAATGCGAAAGATATCCACATGTCTCTTTGGCACACTTAGGGTAGAATATGGAGAGTTGATACCTTTCAAGTAGCAAGCATTTTCCATGTGTCTCGGGATCGATAAGGCAACCTAGGCGGATTGGAAAAAGTCAAAGATGCAACAAAATATGCACAGGGTCTCCACGTGTCGCCTGAGTGCAAGTTCAAATAGAGAGAGAAAAGGAACATTCTCAAATATGTGCAGCGTCATCCACGCGCCACCTAGGCACAAGTAGAAATACGAAGCCCCAAGAAAGGCCCTCATACTAGCGCGCGATCTCCACATGGCAAGAAAGAGTCATTGGCACTAGGGACCAACAAAAGGAGCGAAAGGCTTAGCAGTTGCTTGAATTAAATGCGACCATAAATATCCCAGATAGGAAGTTGAGATCTTTCCCAAAAAATAAATTTTTTTGTAGGAAACTTGAATGTGGGCAGTGGAAGATCTAATTCTGGACATTGAAACGAGAGCCAAGGGATCTATAAAGGAAGGTTCTGATCCAATAGAAAACAGGGGTGCAGAAAAGGAGGGGGACAAGGAAAAAGACACTAGAACTGTAGAGATATATTTAGGCTTAGATATTGTGTTTTCTCGCCTTAGCAAGGCTCCATTATAGAAGAAAGTTGTAATATGCGCCATTATCAGCCTTATGTATTATTTTCTCTATGAATTAAGAGTTATTGTTCTGTGCATTTTAGCTCTCAATAGTCTGTGTCCTCCCTGCATTATTGCTGGTAGTTTTTAGATAAATATTGAATATCTATTGTGTTATATGCCCTTGGATCTTCTATATGCATGTATAAATCTACCTATTATTATGTTTTGCACCTTCTCAATCTTTGATAGTTTAAGATACTTCTAAGAATGGTAGAGCATGTTGAATGCTCTTCCACTATTTTTACAGTTATTTTAGAATCTATCTCTGTGTCCTTTTAATATAAGTTTTGGCACATCACCTTAGTTAGTTTTGCATGTTGTTTTATTTTTCCTCTAAACCCTTATCTCACACCAACAGAAGATCCAACTTCTATAAAACCTAGAGGTTATCTTAAGGGGCGCGTCTCACATCCTTAAGGTATCCCATGACTCTGATGGTTCATCTGCAAAGATAATCGTCAACAATGTTCCTGACACGCCCGGTGGGACCGAAAAAGCTTAAACGTCAAAAGAAGTTACATTTTGTAGCAATATTCCAACCCTTGGAAGCTTGAATAACTACACATCTGAAGACTCCATCGTCAAAAAATCCATTGATTTCAACAGTACTAAGTTTGGTCCTCTCTAATTCACGAGATGGATGCAAACAAGATCGAGAACAAAAAGGGAAGGTGCATTTGAAAATCCACAGTTGTCTACGATAAGGAAGAGAAGAGGTAGATAGATTCATAGGTCTTTGTCTCCTCCGAACCGAACTCTCTCAACACCTCCACCAGGTAGGCCTTTCTTACAATCAACTAGAATCCTCAGACCTATCTTAATGTCTCACCAACCACCTTAGCCTCCGAGACAATTTGTTTCATGGAATCAAGGGAGTCCACTCATCTTACCAATGCCCCCAGCGTTGTGGAATCCTATCCCAGGAAACACGCTAAAGGCACTACCCAAATTCAATGAAGTAGACTTCAAAAATCTAGAGGAACACCTTCAGGACATCGCGGAAATATGTACGGTATAGTTTATCAAGGAATAAGATGTTGCCTCATGGTTGCTAGCTACTTCCCTTGAAGGGATGGATTGGTATCGGTCCCTAACCACTAATTCTATTGGCACTTGGGACCAACTAGGAGATAGATCTTTGCTCCTACATCAACTCATCAATATTAAGAAGGGTTCACAAGAACTTATGACCAGTTTTAACACTAGATTTCACAAAACGTGGCAAAGAATCCTTGTTCTAGCAAGGCCGCTTGCAGGTATGGCTATTATCTTTTAAATGAAAGCTTTAAATTTAGATATCTATGCAATGATACAATTGTTAGGAGGGAACTCTTTACCACAAGCATATGATATTGCGGTCCAAGCCGAGAATAATTTAATAGATGTCGGTAAGATTCCCCTAAGAGCCCCTTTGCCAATATACCCCAAAATAGCTCCCCTTCCACAAGCACAGACCCCGAGCTCTACCCAAGCCACTACGTCCATATATAATTACCCATCCTCTCCTACAGATCCTATTCTCACTATAGCGTCATCATATTCTTCTCCCGAAATGGAGGAGGCTAAAAATATCCTTAGAAACTTCTCTAATGAGATAGTAAATCTTAAAAGGAACCAGATCACTTACTCAAGACAAAAGTATGAAATCTATCAAGGTGGCAGGCATGCATATCTCCCTCAACATTAGAATACCAAAAGACCGTGTTAGGTTGTGGAGCCTATTTTCATGTGTGAAAGTGTTGAAGACTGTACACTAAGAGTATTGTACACTTTTCATGTATCCTCGCCGGGGTTCAGGGCCGGGCCGGGCCCCGAGCAGGGGTCCGGGGGTGGCAACCCCCAAAATTTTATTTTTTAGGCGTAAATTTTTTTGGCCTCGAAAAATGCACCCGACATATCAGGAAACGTGCTCTTCTCATATGGGCAAGTTTTTTGACCCATAGGTTTATTGGACGGGTTTTTCCCATGGTTTTGATACCCATGGTTTTGTAAAACTGCTTAAGCAGTTGTCTATTTATATGGTCTTATGCATATGATAGATGTACAAGTAAATGTATTGCAAATGTGTTTTGAATTCGGGTGTGAATTCTATAGAGTTTGTTGAGCATAGCTCCAAACGGATCTGGGTATTGTATTGAGAGAGTGGAGGCTTGTAATAAAATCTGAGCAAGTGATTCTTGGTGGACGTAGCCCAAATTGGGTGAACCACGTTAAATCTTGTCTCTCTGTGTTTTGTTATTTATTCTACACTTTTATTTGAGATCTATAATATTTTCTGCATATTAGTTTCTACTGTTGCGATTCTGTAAGGGATTATTCCGCATATTTTATCTCTTATTTCCTAACAAACCGCTGCTAGCGCAGTTATCTAACCAACTCATCCTGGTGTCGACACCACTTCTGACCATCCCACCCAATAGCGGAAGGGAAATGGTACCTGAGAAAAATAATTTGGTAAAAGATCCCAATGCATGGTGCTTCCCTTGTAATATTCCTCATATGCCAAGAGACTGTCCCCAAGGCAATTCACAACAAAAAGTAGTAGAAAATTGAGAAAATGAAGGCTACAATGTTAACACATCAGAACCTTACCAGTCTGTGGGAGTCCAAAGCGCAACCTTTGTTGCGTAGATTCAAGGGATGTCCTTGGAGCAAGAAGCGGAGATCGCACCTGAGCACGTGCTTTTCTCATGAGTAGAAGGAGAAGAATTTGTATTTACAAATGAGGTATCTACTTCCAACCCAATTTAATCTAATTACAACATTCGCTTCAAAAGAGGCTAGGATGATGGAGACAATCGTTGCTATCCCAACTACGACTACGATGAAGACACAAAAAGGCCTCCAACTATCACATTCTCACCATCGACCGTTGTAAAAGAAGCCCCGAGAACTGTCCAGAGTTAGGATTCCCTCCATCCCGTAGTTGAAAGAATGAAACATCAGTCACCGCCCAAGACATCATCGCCCAGACCGATAAACATGGTCGAGCAACTCAAGAAAGCACTAACTAACGCATCCTTGTCAGATCTTATGGGTATATCGGAGAAAAAGGAGTTACTTCAAGAAGAACTAAAATCAAATGAAGATCCAACCTCCACCAGGAAATAGAAGGAGAAGGTAAAGGCAATTCGGGAACCAACAGAGGTAATACCGTTAAATCCGAAGGGAGAAGTAAGTAAACCAAAGCCCAACCCCTTTTTTATGACTCTTATAATAGGTAGGAAATTAGTGCATAACTCCATGATAGACTCTGGTGTAATCACTACGGTCATGTCCAAAGTAATTGTGGATGCCTTAGGAATCAAATATGAGCCCTTAAAGAAAGGATTCATGCAATTGGATGGAAAATCAGTCCAAACCATAGGAGCTATCAAGGGACTCCCGTTGCAGCTTTATTCCTGTCTGAACATCACCATTCCACAGGATATAGTAGTAATTGACATTCTACCAATCTTTGGACTATGTCTATCTCGAGATTTTATGGCCAAGATAGGAGGCTACATGTCTCTTGATTGGTCCCATCTGATTTTGCGGACCGGGTATGGATCTAAGATGAAGGTATTATCAGAGCCCCTCACCAAGGAGCATATAATAGACCAAGCGGTCTCAAGATTTGAGGTGTCCCATGCCATGAACACCCGAGAAGAAGAATCATATATAGAGGATGGTAACCTCTAAAGCGATAGTTATTTAGCCGACTGCGCCCCCTCGGCGATCCCTTTGGGAACTTCAGTTCAACTGGTTTGGGCACTTATGTCATCTTCGACGAAGAATCCATGATTCCAAAAGTGATGAAAGAAGAGGATCTAAGAGAAGGGAGTCCCATCGGGGATTCTCAGATATGGACCCTACATTTTGATGGAGCTAGAAGAAAAAATGGCTCAGGAGATGGGATATGTTTATCGTCCCCAAATGGAAAGAGGATACTCCAAGAATTTTGCTTCCAATTTTCCTACACCTAGCAACGAAGCAGAATATGAAGCCTTAGTGCATGGCTTGGCCATGGCACGAAAGGAGGGCATATAAAACAACTGAGAGTCTTTGGACGACTCAGAAGTTGGTGGTCACACAAGTAAGGAGCACCACTGCCACAAATAATTCAAGAATGAGGTCCTATCAACACAAAGTGTGGGATATCATCGAAGAGTTTGAAGCCTTTAATAGCAAGGTTATTCCTTAGGACCAAAATATGGAGGCTGATAGGATGGCTTTAATCAGGTCGCAATTCAGCACAATCCAGGACTTGATAGCAAATGAAGGTACAATAAAGTTGATCATCTACCCATCTATACCTGATAACATCGATCATTGGTAGGTTTTTAACAATGACCGGCATATTTTACTCTTCCTCCAGCAATCTAACGAGTTTGTGAACCAACTTCAACCCAAAATTGAAGAAGCTTATAGAGATCAAATTATTAAGTAGAAGAGGAACAAGCTTCCAAAAGGGTTAATAACACTGGAGAGCCTTTTTTATTGTAACGATGCTAATACAGATCGAAGGAATTTTGCAATGGTTAAGGAGGATTACGTCGAGCTAGAAGTGACTAAGGGAAGGAAGCTAAAAATTGGGATATTAGTCACCTAAAAGGAAAGGGAAAGACTAGTGGCTCTATGCCATAAGTATAACAAAGTGATGGCTTGGACGTACGATGACCTACATGGTTACAAACAAGGATATCATCCAACAAACCATTGACCTTAAAGAAGGAACTAAGCTCATACCCTAGAAGCAGCAGCCCGTGAACCCAAAGATAGAATCCCTCATGGCCGAGGAACTCAGAAAAATCCTAGAGGCCAAAATAATCTTCCCTATCAAGCACACAACATGGGTTTCTAACCTAGTTCTGGTAAGGAAGAAAAACGGTGAAATTCAGCTTTGTGTATATTTCAGAGACCTAAATAGAGCATCCCTTAAGGATCACTATCCTTTACCCTCCATGGAGTAGATATTACAAACAGTTGTAGGCTCATAAAGGTTCTCTCTGTTGGATGGCTTTTCAGGCTATAACCAGATATGGCTTGCAGAAGGAGACCAACATAAGACCACTTTCACGAAAAAGTGGGGAACCTTTGCATACATGAAAATGCCATTTGGACTCACAAATGCTGGAGCTACCTTTCAAAGAGCCATGGACACCGCGTTTGGAGCACTGATCAATAAGGTAATTCTTATATACCTAGATGATCTCATAGTATTCACCAAAATGGCAGAGGATCATTTTGACGCCTTGGAGGCTGTATTCAAGAAGTGCCAAGAATTTGGGATCTCTCTGAACCCAAGGAAATGTGTTTTCGGAGTACTCCAAGGAAAACTCTTGAGACAAATTTTTTCAAAAGAAGGAATCTCTATTGATCTAGAAAGAGTTGAAGCCATCTTGGGACTACCCATACCGGTCAACAAGAAAGCGGTCCAATCTTTCTTAGGAAAGATCAATTTTGTTAGCAAGTTCATTTCAGACTTTGCTGGGAAAATCCACCTGATCACACTAATGCTCAAGAAGGACCTTAACTTCAAATGGACCACTTGGAAGGCCATCAGGCCTTTGAGGTAATTAAGGGGCTATCGCATCCACCCGGTGCTGCGTAACCCCAACTTCTCAAAGTATTTCATCATGTATGTATACGGGAGTGAGCATAACATAACATCCGTGTTGACATAGAAGGGAGAGCCTCAAGGAGAGGAACATCCTAGTCGCCTTCTTCTCAAAAAGTCTCCATGACTATGAAACCAGGTATAACTTTGTAGAAAGACAAGCTTATGCTATAGTCAAGGGTCTGAAGAAATTCAGGCACCTTGTCACCCATAGTAGAATCAAGGTTATGGTGGCACACTCTAGTGTCAAGGAATATATAACAGAGGGTGAGATAACAGATAAAAGAGCTAACTAGATCACTAAGATATTTGAATATGACATTGAGATAAAGCCTACAAAGCTGGTATGGGGAAGATGCTTATGCCAATATCTTACACAAGACCCCATGCCCCCGACTAAGGACGAGCTTGAGAAGATACTCTACATCCAAGAAAGTGACTCTAATAGTTGGGTCTCAGACAGGATCCGCTTCATGCAGACAGGGAAGTACCCAAGCCATCTCCCCCTTAAAAAGAGAAGATATTGTAGGCAACAGGGATCCAAGTTCACCATGATTGATGATTTCATTTTCAAAAGAAAATTTGACGGGATCCTGCTCAGGTGCCTAGAGAAAGAAGAAGCCAAAAGGATTTTACGCGAGTTGCACCATGGGAGCTTGGGAGGCCATTCTTCCACCCAAACCATAGCTATAAAACCTCTACAGGTAGGGTACTTTTGGCCAATCATGTTTGTTGACTGTCAGGTGAAACTAAACAGATGCAAAATTTGTCAAGTTTATACGGGCTTTTGGAGGAATGCGGCATTACCTCTTAACCCCATCCTAATTGAGGAACTATTTGCACAATGGGGTCTAGAATTCATCGACATGGTCAACCCGGCTTTGAGTGCCAGGCACAAATGGATCCTCATTGCAACTGATTACTTCACCCGATGGGCAGAAGTAGTTCCACTAAAAGAGGCCACCAAGAACGTGATTCTAGAACTCCTACAAGATATCACTACCCACTTCAAACCCCTCGCACTATTATATCAGATAATGCTAAGGAATTTTTGGGGGCCAAAGTATCTGACTTCACTGTAAGGCATGGGATCTATCTGAAAACATCCTCCAATTATTACCCACAAGGAAACGGTTTGGCAGAATCCACTAACAAAAACCTGATCAGGCTCGTAAAAAGGATGGGAAGTGAGCATAAGAGGTTATGGCATGAACATGTCAAAATAACCATTTGGGCTGATCAAATCATGCCTAAGAATATCCTGAAAGCCTCACCATATGAGATAGTTTATGGGAAAATTGTTGTAATGCCGATCACCATAGAAATCCTTGCATTACAACTATTAAAACAAATTGAGATAGAGGAAAACGGGGCAATGCAAGTAAGACTCACTAAGCTAGTAGAGCTCCAAGAGAAGTGGGAGGCCACTCATGAAGCCATGATCAGTCACCAGTAGGTGGTGAAAACCTGGTTTAATAAAAAAACGTTGGAATCATAATTCTGAGTTAGTACTATGGTTTTGAAATGAGATGAAAGGGCTGCCAAGCCTAGAAATCATGAAAAATTTGACCCCTTATGGACACGACCCTTCAAAATTAGCACATGAAAATAGCACAACACTTTCAAACTCAAGACCATAGAAGGTGATCCCTTGGTAATTACAGTAAATGGGATCCACTTAAAGCCTCTTCATTAAGTCTCTTCGTTTGAAGTATTGTATCATATGTATAATTTTTTCTTTCTCTTGATTTTTACCTTGTTTGTTTTTTCCCCTTTCAATAAGTGTCTCGGACACATGTCCCTCATGGGACACCCTTGTGTCTTTTTGAATTTTTGAAGGAAGTGCACCTTCCTAGTTTTCCCTGAAGTTAATTATCCAATGTCTCTCTAAGATATTTGGGGGAAAATATCGAGGAATTAATGCAAAATCTCTCATAAAATGTAAAGTTCAACGCTTAGGGTCATTAAACCAAAAGGGCCATTATATGATGTAACTCTATATACGTGTGAGCCATTAATCTACATAGGTTAGGAAAATTATTTAAGACAAATCTTGGAGCACCCAAAAAATTCATTTCAAACGCTAAGAGTTTTTTCGCCCAACCTCTAAGTCTTGAGTAGAGAAAAATCAGAGCCTTCTCCTAATTCTGAAATTTGCCATGGTGACTTCCAGCTCCACACCACAAGCAAAGTCTTATGTAGGGAAACCTGTGCCCCCACACACTCTTCATCCAAGATTAAGGTTCCCTGATGGGGGATCATGGATTAGCAACCCTTCCATAGTCACATACATTGCCGACGATGTCTTTGACCCTGTTCTCAGCAAAAAGCCCAAGGCTCTGAGGAAGGAAGCCCACATAAGGATCCTTAACTTTGGGAATTCCGAGTATTTTGGCTCAAGAATATGGAGCATAAAACTTGATCAATATATGGTGCCTCTTGTGCACCCATACCCAGAACTCATACAGATGTGCCCGAGTTGTTTCAATACCGACACCAACATTATCTAGGGTAGAATCATAAAGGTGGTAATTACACCTCAAGCTATTAGAGACATGTTGGCCCTAGTCTATGACCTAATGACCAGTTTATATAACATTCCTAATCTCCAAAGCATTTGGGCTCAATTCCAAAACAAATCTTTGTTCGTCAATAGGGAGTTGAGACAAATAGACTTAGGTGGTTTGGGAACCACAGGATTCCCCATTCCCCCTGAAGTCACTAATGGCAGACTCTCAAGATGCATGCTCCATGCTAACATTTATTTTTGGCCAAGATTCAGACATGAATGTCCATGATTCATAGATGGTGGCCTATGTTCATAATGAGGTTCCGTGAAGAAATAGCAGACGTACTACTTTAACTTCGTAGAAGTTATTTCAGAGTCCATCTGTGAGCAACTAACCATGTTCTTAGTAAACTCTACCTTAAGGTATTCCTCATATTTGTTCCACCTAATTTTATATCAGAATTCCCAATACCTCAGCTAGTACATGACTCTAATGCTATGGGATGCGGAGGTAGACTCCCAAAAGATCATTCTAGTGTTTGATTAGACTCATGTGTTGTCCTGCTCGTCGGACGTATATGAATTTCTTAACTCTTTTGTAGAGCCCCTCTTGCATGAATTTGACCTGGAAGGGGTCAACAATAGAATGAATAGCTTTTTCCAGTCCCTCCTCGTAGATCCCCTCGACCCTTACGATTATTTTTTCGGGGTAGGACATTCTATGATTTGGCTGCATGGTTTCCGTGAGCGAATTCCTTCATGATCCCGAGGGTCCTCACAACACATGGGTGGTGGGTCTAGAGATAGTAAAGGTGGAACTGGTACTCCTGGATGTGGAATTAGGACCTGGTCAAAAGAAGAAGGAACTTTTTGACCTCCGCTTGAGTAAGGGAGGAATTACTATGATTAAATGCAAAGTGAAGCATTTTCTCACACAAAATTTGGATTCCTATGGACTTGGCCCTAATTCAGGACTCATGAGGTATGACCGGATGGGATGATGGCCTCCACTTTAGTTCAGAACAAGGTTTTAGACTCCTTCCAGCACGAGTCTAGGAAATTTTTCGAGGATAGGCAGTCCCCTCGGATAGAGTCACCCGACATGTTCATCGATCTCAGTTAAATTCCAATTCCAAGGTGGGAGTCATTCCACCTAGTTCGTCACAGGTATGACCCCACCCTCACTATGACACGAGGACTCAGGGTGGCCCATGCACAATAAGGAATTAGAGAATGAGCACCAAAAATATTGAAGCCTATTAGAAGTATAGGCAGGAGATCATATAAACCACCCTCAATTTTGAGGGTGTGTCTAGTGATGATCAATGGGAGGATTTTTAGGATGTGGATCACGGGTCTGACTCAGAGAGTTTGGAGGCAGTGAAAATCACTAAGGTCTAGCCCATAAGAACTACTGCAGAATCCTCTAGGCCCTCTCAACAACAACTACTAGTCCTACCCATCCCCTCCACCTCTGAGTAAGATCCTCTTGGTTTAGGCACCCATGTTGCAGTTCACAGAAGATCCCTAGAATGGGAAACTAGTGGAGGAATCAGTGCCTAGCCCCCCACACAAAAATTTGAAGTTGGTCGAGGCCCTTGCACCTTCTCCCCCGCTCCCTCCTCCTGGGTCTCCCTTTCAATCTCCTCCTCCGCCACCATTTTCCCTTTCAGGGAGTGTCCCCTTATCAGTCACTCCATCCCAGACACTCCCTCCTCCCTGATCCTCTCTTCAGCCTCAACTGCCTTCAACCATCCCAACTTTCTCCCCCCGTATGGTGATGGGACGTTCTTTGGCTTTGGTAGCCTCATAGCCTCAACCACATGTTACAATCCCATATGGTCTGCCATCTGGGGTCCCATTCACAGGTGAAGTCATCTCTTCTCCCTCAGATTTATTGAGTCAAGCTGAAGTGGCCAAGGTAGCCTGAGATTGTAGGAGATCGAAGCAAAAGAAGAAAGAAATATCAACAGGAGCGATGAAGCAGATGCGGTCATTATATGACCATTAGCAGAGCTCCTTGACCATCACACAATTAGTCACCCAGGCATCCAAACCCGCAGAGTAGATGCAACCCAATGATTATTCTATCAACGCTATCATGGTTGACCTCACAGAGTTTTAGCCTGGGATAAGGTCAAACTGATGAACGAAAGTACTATTGTAGTCATGACAGACTACCTCAAACTCAGCAACTAGCTCAAAAAGGTACAAACTAGCCTCCATTGGGCTGAAATCACCATGGCCAGCCAACAAGCTGAGATTAAAGGCAAAGGAAAAGAGATTGAACAACTCTGCAAGGAGTTAAAGGAAGCACCATCACAAGAAGTCCTTGTGACTTCTTAGGCGGAGGCTAAACTCACCACATCCAAAGCCTCAGCCAGTTCACTCTTTCAAGAGAAAGGATTCCTCCAACATGAGGTTGATTCAAGAAAGGTGGAGGTGGCTACACTCTAGGTGAAGTTTTGTGTCATCGAGGCATATAAGGTAAGCCTCCAGACAATGTTGAAATCATACGAGGATGTGGTCAAGGACTTGACCTGTAAATTGAGCCAACAACCCCAGAAAGGGGGAATTATAACATTAGTGCAGGAGTTATATGCCTCTTGCTGTGACTGAATTTCTACCGCGGAAATAAATCTTTCCCTTCGCACTCAGATTTATATATGATGCGTAGGGGTTATGCTCAAATGTGGAGACTGTACTCTCCACCATCAGAAGCACTGTATCTGCCAAGGTCCCTGAATCACTACTGTTAATTTAGAAACTTTATGATTCTTCCGACTTTGCCCTACAAGGGGCAAGAATCATAGATAAAAAGATGGTTGCTACAAAGATCAGTGAGATTCTGAGTTATAACAAAGCATCGATCAAATGCCATAATCTCATAACCCAGCTCCAACAGGGGATCAAAGAGTAGAAGCAGAGTATCAATGAGTTGCTTCAATTGGGATTCCCCTCCCCCTTCCCCAATGACTCCATAGTCCTATCAAAGGACCAAATTCAGCATCTCTTGACTTCCAAATGACAAGATAAGACTGTCTTTCAATCTTTAAAAGAAATCTCAAGTGTCACCGAAGTGGAGGCCATCCTGAACCCAATCATACAGTTGGAGTTCTGTTTGCACGTAGTAGTGCAGAGTCTCCAAACCTTCTCTCACAAGGAGATAATCGAGCTAGATCAAGCCTTCCAAGCCTTGCAGTGAAGAACCTACCCAATCGAGGTGGAATGGCTTAGATATCAGGCTGCCTTGCAATGACTCTGAGTGGCTTTTTGAAAGCCACATTTTGAATTTTAAGGCAAGGAGGATTATCAGATCCTTCCATGACTGGCACGGAGTCCCTTGGTGAGTCACAATAACTGTAGAAGCTTTTTATGAGGCTCTTTTACCCGTCACATTTTCTTTTTTCACCTGGCCCTAGTTATTTTTATTTTGTTTGATTGAGCCTAAAATTTGGCTAAGTATGGAGTTATATGTGGAAGATATCCACGTGTCCCTTTGGCACACTCTTGGAAGAATGTGGAGAGCTGAGAACCTTTCAAGTAGTGAGAACTTACCACGTGTCTCAAGTGTGATAAAACAACCTAGGTAGATTAAAAAGTCAAAGATATAGTAAAATGCACTGGTTAAGGGTCTCCACATGTTTCCTGAGCGCAATTTCAAATAGAAGAGAGAAAAGTAATGTTTCTCAAACTTGTGCAAGATATCCATGTGTCAACTAGGTGCAGGTTTGAAGACAAAGCCCCAAGAAAGGCCCTAAGACTAGCACATGATCTCCACGTGGCAAGGAAGATTCATCACCACCGAAGGGACCAACCAAAGGAGTGAAAGGATTACTAGTTGGGTGAATTAAATACGACCATAAATATTCTAGACAGGTAGTTGAGATCTTGCCCAAAAAATGAAATATTTTGTAGGAAAATTGAATGCGGACGGTGGAAGATCTGATTCTGGACGTTGAAACAAGAGCCAAGGGGGATATATAAAGGAATGTTTTGATCCAAAAAAGGAGGGGGCAAAAATACATAATAAAAAAGACACCAAAAATGTAAAGATATATTTAGGCTTAGATATTGTGTTTGCTAGCCTTAGCAAGGCTCCATTGTAGAAGAAAGTTGTAATCTGTGCCATTATCAGCCTTATGTATTATTTTCTCTATAAATAAAGGGCTCTTGTTCTGTGCATTTTAGCTCTCAATAGTCTATGTCCTTCATCCATTATTGTTGGTAGTTTTTAGATAAATATTGAATATCTATCGTGTTATATGCCCTTGGATCTTCTATATGCATGTATAAATCTACCTATTATTATGTTTTGTACCTTCTCAATCTTTGATAGCGTAAGATACTTCTAAGAATGGTAGAGCATGTTAAATTATATTCAACTATTTTTACAATTATTTTAGAATCTATCTCTGTGTTCTTTTAATATAAGTTTTGGCACATCGCCTTAGTTACTTTGCATGTTGTTTTATTTTTCCTCTAAACCCTTATCTCACACCAACAGTAGATCCAACTTCTATAAAACATGGAGGTTATCTTAAGGGATGTGTCTCACATCTTTAAGGTATCCCATGACTCTGATGGTTCATCTCCAAAGATAATCGTCAAAAGAAACCACAAGTGGGTTTTCCTCTCATTCCTATATAAGTAAGTGTTGTGTGCACATTTTAAAGTGTGCAAAAAAAGGAGAGAGGATCTTGAATGAGTGTGATATGTATGTGAGTTAATACTGTAAATATATTAAGTGAGTATGAGTATGTGAGAGAGAAAATAAAGAAGGAGAAATATTATTGATTTGTATTGCAGATTTTCTGGAGTGGGTGCTTCAGATTGGGGATTGGTGTATCCTGAAGTTAGTGCTTCAAATCAGTGATTGTGTAGTCAGTGGTGTTTGCATTCCAGGGCTGAATTGGTGTTCTGATTGGATATTGGTGTCTTCTATGAGTGGGTGCTCACACCTTGTAAACATTATTTTATTTCGGTTGAATTTGGACAGTAGATCCAAGCAGTCTCTTTTTGGTGGATGTAGCCCACATTGGGTGAACCACGATATATCTGGTGTTATGTGTATTTGAATTTTTTGTGTGCTCTCATTTTATTTTCAGATTTGAATAAATTATTAAGTGTGGGAAAAATTATTAATTTGGAGAAGAAGTTTAAATTTTTTGGAATAGTGATTCACCCCCCTCTCAATATTGCCAGGCTTTTAATAATTGGTATTAGAGCAGGTTCCTTATGTGTAGCTTAACAACTAGAAGGTAGATCATAAATAATGATGGTATCTTAGGAAGGATTCTCCACAAACAAAGCTTCGTTGTTTGATGGATCAAACTATGCCTTTTGGAGCATAAGGATGCGTACCTACTTTAATTCTCTTAGACATGATATTTGATAGTCAGTTGAGAATGGATGTATGGCACCAACAACTCCACCGACAAATTAGGTTGGTAAGAGAGCATGTGAAAACAATTCTAAAGCTATGAATTCTATTTTATGTGGTGTAACAGATTTAGAGTTTGTAAAGATTATGCTTTACAAATCTTCCAAGGAGATGCGGGATAAACTCAACAGTTTATATGAAGGATATTCGAAAGTAAAGATGGCAAAGTTTCAAACACACAAAAGAAATTTTGAAAGTCTAAAGATGAAGGAGGAAGATAACATTGCAACATATCTACTCCATGTGGATGAGACCATAAACATGATCAGAGGCTTGGGTGAAGAGATGGAAGACCCAGTAATAGTACAAAAGGTATTAAGATCTGTACTTCCTAGATTTGATGTTAAAGTTTCAGCTATTGAAGAACTTAAGTATCTAGATAAAATAAAAATGGATGAGTTACATGGAATACTCATGTCTTATGAGATGAGAACAAAACCAGATAAGCCAGGAAAAAGAGAAGTTTCTTTCAAAGATTTAAAAGGAAAGGAGAAGAAGGTTGAATCAGATGAGGAAGAAGAAGCCCTATTGGTGAAAAACATAAAAAGAGGATCTGACAAGTATAGAGGTAAACTTCCTTTTACATTTTTTAATTGTGGTGAGATTGTACATTTTGTAGCTAAGTGTCTACATGCAAAAAGTGAAAGTGATGATGAAGAGCTTGTCAAAGCAAAGAAAGGGAAGCCTTTCTACAAAAAGAATTTCAAGTAAAGGAAGTCTGAAAAGAAGAAGAACTGAAACTAAAACAAGAAGAGTCTATGCACCAGAGAATATGATAGCTCAGAGGAAGATTTTTCAAAAGGTGACATTGAAGAACTATTTTTATGGCCCTTGAAGATGGAGAGGTGGAAGTTGAAGATGCAATTTATGAAGAAAATGAGGTAAACTTGGAAGAAGAACTCATTCGTGCCTTGGGTGAGATCAAGAGACTAAAAAATAATACCTTAAAGAAAAAAGTGCAACTTCAAGAGTATGAAGAAGAAAAGAAAAATATGCATGCTGACAAATAACATGAAAATACTGTTTTTGATCTAAAGACTCAAGTTGAAGAGGTAAAAAAGAATAGAGGAAGTGATTAGAGAACAACTGAAATCAAAAGAAGAAGAATGCAAGAGATTAGAGTCAGAGATTGTCGCACTAAGACAGGAAACTGAAAATTTTAACAAGAGACTCAAGTTTGAAAAGAGTTCTGAGATGTTGAGCAACATTTTGGGTGAACAAAAACCAAAATCATCCAAAGGTGGTATTGGACTCAATGAAGCAGAAAAGAAAGAGACCAAAGAACCAGTGAAGAAATCCAACTATGCAAATGCCCTAAAAGGCTCTAGTAAAGGAGAAATAAGATAGAAACAAGAAGATCATCCCCCACATAACAAAAAAAAAAAGACAACAAGTGGAAGAAGGTTCCAATAAGAAGTTTTAGAAGTTCATCTTATAAGAGGAAACCCTACATGACTAGGTATTCTTTTCATGGTTTTTTTTTTCCTGTCACAATTATGGTCATAAGATGATGAATTATAGATCAAGGTTTCAGAGTTGGAATCAAAACTCTCATGCTAGAAACTAAAATTCTTTTGCTACATTTTCAAATTTGAATGAGCATGATATTAGATGTTATGAATACAACTAAGTTGGCCACATAGAAAGATTTTTCAGGAGTAAGATTACAGAAAGGCCAAAGTAAAAGAAAGAAGGAAAACATATCATACAGAAAGCCAACAATAAGAAAGTATGGCAAAATAAGGAGGGAGAAAAGGAAGAGGCTATGTTGGTGAAAATGGCGCTCCATGCACAAGATGAAGAACAACCTTGGTACATTCATAGTGGATGCTCTAGCCATATGACATGTGACATAAGCAAGTTCTAGAAGCTAAAAAAGGCTAGTAGAGGTACAATAAAGTTTTGAGATAACACTACAGCCAAGATCACAAGAAGAGGCAATATAAAATTGAATGGTCAAACTAAAGTTGAAAATGTTTTACTTGTTGAAGGACTGAAACATAATCTTTGAATGTCAACCAAATGTGTGATCAAGGTTATACACTCATGTTTTATGTTGAGGGTTGTGAAACTAGAAAGAAGGATACATGTAAATGGGTTGCAGATGCAAATAGAACAAGGAACAACCTATACATGTTGAGTGAAGTGAAGGGAGAAAAGTGTTGCATGAGTCAGATTGATGAAATTTGGTTATGGCACAAGATATTAGGTTACATTAATTTTGACAACATGGTGAAAATCAACTCAAAACAAGAAGTGAGAGATTTACCCAAGATCACAAAACCACAAAATACTATTTGCAGACAGTGTCAACATGGGAAGTAAACAAGGTTCAGATTAAGGAAAAAGGAGTACCCTACAACGAATCCATTGGAACTAATTCATACTAATCTATGTGGGCCAATAAGAACACAAAGCTTGCAAGGTGATTCTTATTTTATGTTATTGATTGATGACTTTACTAGAATGGCATGGGTTACATTTCTAAAGGATAAATTAGAAGCTTTTGATCAATTCAAAAATTTTAAAGCCTTGATTGAGAATGAGACAAACTCTAGGATCAAGTGTTTGAGATCAAACAGAAGAGGTGAGTTTATGTCTAACAAGTTTGATGAGTTTTTTGAAGAGCATGGAATCAGAAGACAATTTTCTATAGCAAGAACACCACAGCAGAATGGTGCAGTTGAACGGAAAAACAAAAAAGCACAGGAAATGGCCAGAACAATATTAAATGAGTCCAAGTTACTAGATGCTTTTTGGAGAGAGGTAGTGTACACAACGGTGTATATTCTGAACAGAGAACAAATTCGAGTAAACATAGAAAAGACACCATATGAGCTATGGAAGGGAAGACCAACTTTAGTGAAACACTTCAAAGTTTTCGGAAGTAAGTGCTACATTAAGAGAGACGATGAAGATGAGCTCAGTACATTTGATTCTAGAGTAGATGAGGGCATATTCCTTGGTTATTCATCGAGAAGCAAGGATTACACGTGCTATAAAAAGAGACTACAAAAAATAGTGGAAAGTATAAATGTGAAAGTTGATGACTGGAAGCCGAAGAAGAAAATAGGACACTCAATGGTGTAGAAAGAGGATGAAGAAATCAAATCTAAGAAAAATAAGAAGAAGAAGAACAATTTGAACGAGAAAACACAAAGGCACCATCCAGATTCATTCAGAAGAATCATATAATAGATCAAATCATTGGAAACAAATATACTAGAGTACAGACAAGGAGGACACTAGCAAGTGCACCACAAGAGGTAAAATTTTCCTTGTTTTCAAAAGTTGAACCAATTAATTTTAATGAAGCTAACAACAATAAGTTTTGGATAAAAGCCATGGAAGAGAAAATTAATCAGATAGAAAAGAATGACACATGGGAGTTAATGCCGAGGCCAAAAGACAATAATATCAGTGGTACCAAGTGGGTATTTAGAAACAAGATGAATGAAGATGAAGAATTTTTCAAAAACAAGGCTAGATTAGTGTGTAAAGGGTACTCACAAGTTGAAGGCATTGATTTCAAGGAGACATTTGCACATGTTTCTCGCATAGAGGTGGTAATAATTTTTTTAGAATTTGCTTGTTTCAAGAATTTTAAAGTTTATCAAATGGGTGTAAAATCAGCATTCTTGAATGGAAACTTAGAGGAAGAAATTTATATAGAGAAACTAGAATGTTTTATTCTATCAGAAAATTTAGATTTTGTATGCAAGTTAAAAAAGGTTCTTTATGGTTTGAAACAAGCTCCTAGAACTTGGTTCTCTAGACTGGACAAGTACTTACAGGAACAAGGATTCAGAAAAGGAATTGTGGATAGTAATTTGTACATAAAGATAGAAGGAGAACATTAGGTGATAGTTCTAGTTTATGTGTATGACATTATTTTTGGAAGTGGTTGCAGGAGATTATGCAAAGAATTTGTAGAGGAGATACATAATGAGTTTGAGATGTCTATGCTTGGTGAGTTGTCTTACTTTCTTGGTTTGCAAATTCAACAGTCTAGTTAAGGAATTTTTATTTCACAAACCAAGTATATAAAGGAGATGTTGAAAAAGTTTAGAATGGAAGATTGCAATCCATTTAGTACACCCATGATTACAGGTTGCAAGTTGAGTTAGAATGATGAGTCTCCCAATGCTAATCAAACCTTGTATAGGTCCATGATAGGTAGCTTGCTATATACCATAACATCTAGACCAAATATTATGTAGGTTTTTTGATTAGTTGCATGGTTTCAGGTAGCACCAAAGGAAACTCATGTGGCAGAAGTAAAAAAGAATTTTCAAATATTTGAAAGGTATGTTAGATTATGGTTTATGGCATCCAAAGAGTGATGATTTCACTCTTACAACACTCATAGATGCATATTGGGCAGGAAGTGTTGATGACAGGAAAAGTACAAGTGGGGGATTTTTTTATCTTGGTGACAAATTAGTGTAATGGTTCAACAAGAAACAAGCCTCAGTTTCATTGTCTACAGTAGAGTCAGAGTATATTACAACATTGGCATGTTGTACACAGGTGCTTTGGATGAAGAAAACATTGAAGGACATGAAGTTATAGTATGAGCATCCTATTTCCATTTTCTGTGTCAATACGATTGCTATTAACATCTTGAAAAATCCAACATACATTCCAGGACAAAGCACATTCCCATTATCAATTTTTGAGAGAGAAAGTTGCAGATCAACAGGTGAAATTGAAATATATTAAGACTAAGGATCATATTGCTGATATATTTACAAAACCCCTATTGAAGGAATATTTTGAGTCACTCATACATAAGTTAGGAGTGATTTCTATCACTCATACTAAATGACTATCTCAGGGGGAGTATGGACATAGGGGGAGCTAAACATTGCAATATCTTTAGCTCCAAGTATAGGTTCAGGTGATAGGTTCAGTTATCCCTTTGCCATAAATGTCAAAGGGGGAGAATTGTAGAAAAGGGGAGAATTTTATCATGTGGGAGAATTTCATAGAAAATGTACAGTGCAACAGTACAGAAAGAGCTCAGAGGCAAAAATTTGGATTTAAGAGAAAATAGGTTTTCATGTCTATTTTTAGCAAGGGTTTGCAATCAATAACAAAGGGGGAGTTTGTTGAGTATTTTTTTCATTGATGCCAAATGTACAGCATTAATGTTGGTGGAATTATTGAGGTTTGAATATTTATTTAATATTCAACAGTACAACATTAGTGTGCATAAAATATTTATTCATGTTAAAGGTTCAAGTTACACATTAAGGTGCAAGTTGAATAATTTATTATTCAAACAATGTGATAGGACCAACATGACACATGGAAAAGTGAGTTGGCCTGACTTGGGCACAATAACTAAGGTGGTAGAGTATGTGCCATTATTGTGATGCCAAAAATTAAATATTTTAATATTCAACATCACCAAGGAATCTTATGACACATGGCAAGATGTGTAAGATATTTTATGACAACTTATGACACGTAAGATATTCTATGATAGCTTATGATGTGTAAGAGATTCTATGATGCGTAAGATATTTTATGACATGTAAGATATTCTATTACACGTAAGAGGAGTTACTTAAAGAGGTGTAAGGAAGTGTAAGAAGGTTTATGATGCATAAGAGGAGTTACTCTTACATGTGTAAGAGAATATTGCTATTTGGAGCAAATATTCAATATTGTTGTAATCACCAAGTGATTTGACTTGCTTATGGCACATTGTTTTCATGTAGGAGTTTAAAAATTGCTATATGGTCACCAAAATTGGCGCATGGTATGGGCACATGGTTTTAGGGAAACCACAAGTGGTTTTTCCTCTCCTTCATATATAAGCAAGTGTTGTGTGCACATTTTAAAGTGTGCGAAAAAAGGAGAGAGCATCTTGTATGAGTGTGATATGTATGTGAGTTGATATTGTAAATCTCTTAAGTGATTATGAGTGTGTGAGAGAGAAAATAAATAAGGAGAAATATTATTGATTTGTATTGCATATTTTCTAGAGTGGGTGCTTCGGATTGGGGATTGGTGTCTCTAGAAGTTGGTGCTTCGAATAAAAGATTACACAGTCAGTGGTGTTCACATTCCATAGATGAATTGGTATTCGGCTTGGATATTGATGTCTTCTATGAGTGGGTTCTCACACCTTGTAAACACTATTTTATTTCGGCTAGATTTGGACAGTAGATCCAAACAGTCTCTTTTTGGTGGATGTAGCCCACACTGGTTAAACCATAGTATATTTGGTGTTATGTGCATTTGATTTTTGTGTGTGCTTTCATTTTATTTTAAGATTTGAATATATTATTAAGTTTGGGAAAAATTATTAAGTTGGAGAAATTTTTTAATTTTTTTGGAATATTGATTCACCCCCTCCTCTCAGTATTCCCATGCTTCTAACAAAGTGATATGTGTCATATCCTACTTCATCCGTGGATTTTTAAAAACTCACTTTATTCCATGGGTTGTGAACTTTCTTTATACCGCTGTTATTTATTTCTTTGTACCACGACTTTCAAAATTTATTTGTTATGTAGATTTAATCTTTTTTCATTCCACGGTTTTTCAAAGTTTGTGTTTTGTGGTATTTTTAAAAAATATTATATCTTTTCTCTACAGCCTTCCACAGATTGTTTGTTTCATTTTTTAGCTAGTTATGCGTGTGTATTTTTGCTAAAATTATTTGTATCTTTCCTTTTATCTCTGTTTGGATTCCCTGATTAGTTTTTTAGCTATATTTGTTTCCATTACCATCTGAGCATTAAAATGGCTAGTTGTGCTAGTCTCTCTATACATAAATCTCAATTATTAAATGAAACTAATTACATCATTTGGAGAATTCAATTAAAAACTTGTTTTATGGCTAGAAAGCTTTGGGATCTTGTAACTGGTGTTGAATAATAACCCATGAGTAGACAAGCAACCCCTGAAAACCTTGACTCCTTTTCTCAAAAATCTCAGGAAGCTCTATCCATCCTATTGCAAAGCATAAGAGATAAATTTTTAATGCATATAGGTCATATTGGATTTCTTACATATTCTTGGAAGAAATTAGAAACAATGCATGAAGGCAGTCACCTATCAAAGATAATTAAGCTAACTATGGAATTGTTTACTAGTCCCATGAAGGGGGATGAGAAAATTATTAATTATTTGGCTAAAATTAAAAACATTAAAGCTTAGTTGGATGGATGAAACTGTGAACTATTCCAAGATAAGATTCTATATTTTATAATTCAGATAAATATCCATCAAAAGTTCAGAAATTATATCTCTATTCTTAACTCTAAATATCAAAATGAGAATGATCTACCTGATTTGGATACTTTGTCTTCTCTGTTAATTCAAGAAGAGCTAGTAATGGAGAATTTTGATTCAAAAGAGATTGTTTCTCAAGCCTTGTTCTCTTAGAATCATAAGTTTACTCATAATAGGGATAACAAAAATCCTAATCAAACTCTGATATCATATCTAAATTTAAATCCTATCCTAAATTCAATTCTGCTAAGAAAAATTAGAATTTTAAAGTCAAATTTAATAACACTTGTAACAAGAGTGACAAATTTAGGCATAAAGAGTACGATTGTAGAGTAAAAACTTATAAATCAGTTAAGAATGCTAAGAATAGCAAGCCTAAAAGTCAAAAGGAAAATTAGAAGTAAAATCATGCAAAAGTTGTTGAGCATTCTATTGCCCCATATACTACCCTCTCAGCTTCAAATGAAAATGAATGGATTATTGATAGTGGTGCTCTAGGAACATGACTTGCACTCTTGGTATCCTCTCATATTTGATTACTTGTGAGGAGAACATATATCTAACAGATAATTCCATTATTAGATCTGAAGGTTGTGGCAATGTTATATTATCAAATGGTGTAATTAGGAATGTCTTGTATGTTCCTCAACTGAAAATGAATCTTCTATCTTGCTCTTAGCTAACTAAAGAAAATTGTAAAATGGTTTTGCTACAAGATAAGTGGTATGTAAAAGATAAGTAATATTATTGCTTCTGGTATTTAGAAAAATGACTTGTATATATTTGATGGTTTTGTGTCTGAATATTTCTTTTCTTCCTCTTCTAAGAATGATATTCAGCTTTGGCATAAAAGATTAGGTCATGTAAATTTCAAAAGATTGTATGAAATGACTAGAATTAATCTTGTTGTTGGCCTCCCAAAGATGAAATCCAATCCTGAAACATGTGAAAGTTGTTTGTGTGGTAAGAAACATGTTGAACCATTTCAAAAACATAGTGATTCCAATTCTTCTAAGTTATTAGAATTGATTCACAGTGATGTAAGAGGACCACTTGAAGTTCCTTCTCTTAGTGGTGCTTTGTATGTTGTTTTCTTTATTGAGGACTTCTATAGAATGACTTGATCTTATTTCATTAAGAAGAATTTTGATGTCCTATCTAAATTTCAGGAATTTAAAGATTTGGTTGAAAATGCTTCTAATATGAAAATAAAAAAGAATTAGGATTGATAATGGAGGTGAGTATGTTAGAATTTTTTTTGATAAGTTTTGTGTGTCATGTGTAATTCAAATAAAATTAACCACTCCCTATTCCCCACAACAAAATGGCATTACAAAAAGGAAAAATAACAGTGTTTTAGAAATGGTTAGGACCATTAATCATGCTACAAGTGTGCCTAAATTTCTATGGGTAGAAGCCATGAATACTGCAATCTATATCCTAAATAGAGTGCCTACTAAAGCTCTTCATCAAGCTACTCCTCATGAAATATGGACAAAGCAAAAACCAAACATTTCTCACATAAAAATATTTGGTAGTCCTATCTCTATCTTGATTCCTAAAGCTAATAGGAAAAAGCTTGATCTAACATCCATCTCTTGTAATTTTTTTGGCTATGGTTATAGAACTAAAGGTTTAAGAGTTTATGAGCCTTTCAAGCATGACATAATTGAAAATAGGAATGTTCATGTCTTAGAAAAGACATTCTGTGATGCTTCTCATGAACCCTCCTCTGCTTCTCCTAAGATAGAGCTTGATAATACTTCTCCTAACAATATGGAAACAAAAGTTCAAGAGGTTGATTATCCTAATCTAGATGTGATGGAGATTGAGGGGGAGTCCTCTCAAAATTTCCTGCATCCCAAGATTCCTAAATGGGCTCAAAATATTGTTCATAACTCTTATCCTATTAATCTTAGAAAGGTAACTTGTAGTTAGCATTCTTATCATGTCTTGATGACCCTCTATGAGGTAGAACCACAATATTTTGAAGAAGTCTGTCAAGATGATAGATGGATTCAAGCTATGAAAGATGAATACAATGCTTTGATTAAAAATAACACTTGGGAACTAGTCTCTCATACTTCTAAGAGAAACATTGTAGGATCTAGGTGGTTGTATAAAATCAAATATAACTCTGTCGGAGAAATTGAAAAGTTCAAGGAAAGGCTGGTAGTGCGTGGTTTCACTTAGAAACCTGGTCTTGATTATGTTGATACATTTTCCCCTGTAGCTAAGATGAACACTTTGAGAATTCTTATTGCATTGGCAACCCAATATGGTTGGGAGATTCACCAAATGGATGTTAAAAATGCATTTCTTAATGGTGATTTAAAAGAAGAAATCTACATGTGATTCAACCTAAAGGTTTTGAAGAACCTGGTAAGGAGCTATATGTCTATAAGCTCAAGAAGTCTTTGTATGGCCTTAAATAAGCTCTTTGAGCTTGGTATGCTAAAATTAATAGTTTCTTTCAGGAGCTTGATTTTTCTAGCTATTATTATGATAATGATTCAAGTTTGTTAAATTTTAAAACAATCATAATGTCATTATTGTTTTGTACGTTGATGATATTTTGATTACTAACAGTGATAGAAATTTAATTGTTAGAATCAAAGAAATATTAAAACAACATTTTGAAATGACTGATTTAGGTTTATTAAATCATTTTCTTGGCATGGTTATATTTCAAGATCCCAAGTCTATTATTGCATCTCAATCTCAGTATGTTATGAATTTTCTTAGAATATTTAACATGATTGATTATAAACTTGTTTCCATTCCTATTGAAGTTGGTGTTAAGTTAGATCTTAAACCAGCTTGTGCTAAATTTGATCCTACTCTGTATAGATATCTAGTTAGTAGTCTAATCTATTTGACTATTACTAGACCATATATTTATTATACAATAGGAGTTGTTTCAATATTTATACAGGATCCTCATGAGGATCATTGGAAAATGGAAAAATGAATTTTGAAATATATTAAAGGAAAAATTAATTATGGTATTTTTTACTCTTCTTATAATGATGCACAATTATTTAGCTATTTTGATTCTAATCATGCTGGTGATGTTGTAGATAGAAAGTATACTTCTTGATATGTTTTCAATTTTGGTGTAGGTGCCATCACTTGGAGTAACAAGAAACAACCAACATTGTTTATCTCTTCTATTGAAGGAAAGTATAGAAGTGCTATGGAAGTTGCAAAGGAAGCTATGTGGTTGAAAAGACTGTTGGATGAACTGCAAACAGGCGTTAAAGGAAGAACTACTCTTCTATGTGACAACCAGAGTTGTATTTTATCTTACAAAGAATCTAGTTCAACATCAAAGGACCAAGCACATCAAAGTTCATATGCACTTTATTCGAGAGAAAGTATTGAATGGTGATATTGATCTCAAGTTATGTTTAATGAAAGATCAAGTTGTATATATCTTCACAAATCTGTTATGTTCTGTAAAGTTCAGAAAATTTTGCTCCTTGTTGGGCCTATCAGAGTTTCCCTTGAGGGGGAGTGTGCATGACAATGCCACCTCTTAACATCCTGTTGAAAACTTCCAATACTTCCTCCATTTTGTAATAAGTAAATATGTCACACTATGTGAAGTTACTTGTAAATCCTAGTGAAGCATTAGTTATGGGAATGCCTTGTTTTATAAAAGGCTCCATAATCTGATATAAGTCTTCATATGTAAAGCACTTGTCCTTAGAATTTATTTTGTATATGTTCCTTTGTATTGTGGATTTTATAGGATCCTTGGAACACTATTTTGAACTGAAACAAAACATGTGTCTCATGGTATTAATAAAATTCACAATAAATTTTAGTTGTTTACGACTTGCACAAGTCCACGGGACACTGCATTATTGTACCGCATAATTGAAAAACCCGCATGACTCTATTTTAGTGCACCGTAGAACTACAAACCCAAGGAATAATTATGTGCGGCTTGTATACGTCAGCGGGGCAATGTGGTAGTATACTACGTAGTTAAAAAACCCACAAAACTCTACTTTAGTGTACCAAAAAACTACAAATTTGTCGGTAGTATACCATGCAGAGTTGAAAAACCCATGGAACACATGTGTTTTTAGATGTCAGCCATCTTGGCATAAGGAACAAATGTCAACATGTTTTTTGCATGTTCTTCCCCACTTAACATTAAGGGGGGAATGCTGCGGTGATAATGTCAAGTGGGATATATATCACTGCTATATGCCCTGTATTATTTTGAAGTTTTTTCAACAACCTTTATTATGATGGTCTACCACATTTAAGAGTGAAGCAGCTTGATTGATTCACCCACCTTATATTGATTAGGGTGATCCCCCTCGGGATTGTTCATGAGCAACGTCTACATTTGTACTAGATTGATATCTAATTAGTAAGATCATTGGTAATCATTGCATTGCATTGTATTATATGATTGAGAGAGATACGTCTGCAATCATTTTGTAAGACTAAAGGATTGAAGTGGAAGTGTTGGGTAAAATATGTTTTAGAAATTCTTAATAACAGACGTTGTTTTATTCAGTGGGGTTTTTTTCCTTTGGGTTTTCCCCACTTAAATCTGGTGTTATTGTCTGTTTACTTGAATGTTATTTACTTTCAGCTCATGTCATTACATTTTGCAATACATACTATAATCTATAATCCATGGTTTTTTTTTGTATTTATATAATTTGTTAATTATATTTCCCTTCATTTCCATGTCACCCTCCACCGTCCCGAAAGTTTAGATTTTTTTTTCCATTCAAGAAACTTCGTCCCCACATCCCATCATCCTAGAGTCTTATGTAACATTGTCTAAAACCACTATGCATGTCTTTTCCATGATGTATTAGCCTTCGTACCAAAACCTATCTTTATTAGGTCATAAATTGTCATAAACATTTGTTGAATCCTACTAGTAGTCGATTAACTCAACCAATAAAATTTGATAATGTACATTATCTAATATTGAATTATATGTCCCCAATGTGAAATATTTTGGTCCCATAAAAAAATCCATACTAAAAAGACAAGGATTAACCAATAATATTCTCAAATGGGATACATGATCTTCATCAACTCTCTTGAATTGTATAGTATTCCTCTCTTAGTAGTCCCTTCACTAGTTATTTGTTTAGTACAAGGAATCAACACACATTTTGTTAAATTTGTCCACAACCACATATAAATAGTCGTGTTTCCTTTGTGACATGGGAAAACCTCCTACAAAATCAATGGAAATACTTTCCCACGGACATGTAGGGACAAGAAGAGGAGTGTAAAGTCCTAGCTTTTTGTTGCTAGGCTTTCTAGTGGCACAAAGTACACATCCTTTTATATACCTAGTTACATGTTCCTGCATTCGAGGCCAATAACAATTCATTTGTAAATGTACAACTATTACCAGTTCACCAAAATGACCAGATATAAGAGAAGTGTTAGCTTCCCTAATCATATAAACTCCTTCATCACGCGGAATGCAAAGTTTACCAGAATGATACAAGATTCCATCATGCACATGATAATCTAATTCTCCTACGTTTTTCCACTCATTAAATCTTCATACAATTCTTTAAAATCAACATCATAAACATATTGTTTTTTATAACTATCATGAGCCAAAGAAATATGTTGTAAAAGAACAGATGCAACAACAATTGGATGTATCGATAACATACTAGCAACCTTATTTTCTAAACCTTCCTTATACCTGATCATGAGGTGGAACTACTGCAAGAATCCCATCCAACAGAAGTGTCTAGACTGTTGTAGCTTGGATTTTGTTTGAAGGTACTAAAGAGGCTAATGATCTGTATGAATTATTATTTCCTTTCCCATCAAGTAATGTTTCCATTTTTTTACACTCTGAACCAATGCATATAACTCTTTATCATAGGTTGGATAGTTTCTTACCTCACTCATGAAGGTCTCAGAATGGTAACAAATAGGTTTTCTATTTTGCATCAAGAATTCCCCCATTGCATATTCACCAGCATTTGTCTCAATCTCAAATGATTGTTGTAAATCTGGAAGTGCTAAGACCAGAGCAGTATTGATTTTCTTTTTCAGTGTATCAAAAGCACTCTGATGTTTTCCTCCCCATTGAAAGACATGTTTAGTACTAGTCAAATAATGCAAAGGAGATTCAATAAACAAGAAGTTAGCAATGAATTTTCTCCAGTATTGAATTGTACCAAGAAAGCTTCTAAATTTTGTACATTATTGGGTTCATACTAGTTAATAATAACCTCAAATTTTGTAGGATCAATTTTAAATTCACCGTGTCCCACAACATAACCCCAATAAACCAAATATGTTTTCCCAAATTCACATTTAGACATCTGCAGATACATTTTCTCCTTTCTTAAAGCATCTAATATTTTCTAAATATGAATGACATGATCATCCCATGATTTACTGAAAACCACAATATCATCTAAGTAGACTATGAAAAAATCATCATTGAATGACCTAAAAACATTAATCATCACATACATGAATGTAACTGATGCATTGCACAATCCAAAAGGCATAACAAGACATTCAAATAAACCCACTTTTTTTCTTAAAACAATTTTCCAAACATCATCCTCAGTAATTCTAACTTAGTGATAACCACTTATTAAGTTTAACTTAGTGAAATAAATAGCATTTTTTAACTCATCTAGTAAATCATCAATACAAGGAAGACGATAACTATTTTTCACCCTTTACCACACTAGAATTTTGGAATGTGTTCTGCGACTATTTTTTCTTGACCTCAATTACCCTCCCACAATTTCTCTGTTCTCATCATGGATCCATCCCGTGTTTATGAGTTTTCCTTGGACTTGACCTGCATAATACGCCAAGCCTCATCATGCCTTTGTTTGTTAGTCTTCCCCCTTTGTGACTCCTTTTTGTGTACTTGTGGCTCCTTCCCAACCTCCTGTTATAGTTTCAGTGACTTCCATTTCCCCCTCAATCTTCTTGACTCTCTCGCGAACCCCTCTCGTGTGTCCTAGATTTTTCTTGGCCCTTATAGCTTCAACGAGCTTCTTTTCCTGATCTTTCCTATATTACACGACTTTTGGCCTCCCTTCCTTCTGCATCCACGTTTTTGTGGTTCCATGGCCCTTTGGACTGCCTTCTCTGATCACGTGTTCATGGTTTCTTCGCAGGTTTCAGGGTGTCATGACTGACCTCCGTGGGGTTTTGTGGAACTAAGTTTCGTTACCTTGTCATGGCTTCCTCCTGCCACACTACACACCCCTCTCGCAGCCACTACTAACAATGAAATTTTATACCCCTGCCTATTTGATCGATTCCCCTGGGTGGCTCCCTTGACTCTCCGCTTTCCTTAACCCCACTCCATTAAATTCACCCCCTTACTATGTCTTCTTCCACTCTAGCATTGCAGGTAGGGTTAATCTCTAGAAAGGAATAACACAAACAACACGATGGAGGGATATCCAGTATCATTAAAGAACTACTTCATAGGCTAGAAATTGTCGAGTCCTCTAACAGGGGGTCTTCGAACAGAGGTTTTTGAGCTCACTTCACGATTGGAGAAGGTAGAAGCAAACAATATCTCCCTTCGGAGATCACTAAAAAATCCAACATACCACCCTCTCAACAACATTAATGACCAGCTGCAAGAGGTGATTTTAGACCTCAAACACAAGCAGGACGAGTTCTAAAGCCACCAGGAAAATATCAAACAACAAATAATTTACATGGGCCCAATTAGTTAAAGGTAAAAATACAGTTCCTCCTCCTCTGTTGGCAGTCGAAGAAGTTGTGCAAGAAAAACTATTAGAAGAATGAACTAGACATGCTAGGGAACTCAATCTCAAAGTGAGAGGATTGCCTACACCTCCCCCTTCTTTAGACCCGATGGCCATAGGCTCTGAATTTCTCACCAAAAGTTTGCACCTTCCCGATATGCAGCTAGACCGAGCCTAGCTTGGATTAGAATCAATGTTGTTTCTTGATTTTAAATCAGCGAAAGATAGACTTCGATAACTCAAATCCAAACGCAAGTTATATCCCTTCCTAATAAAATCTTCCTTGAAGAAGACCTCACTAGAGCATAGGTGGCTAAACTCAAATAATCTTGGGAAGTGGTGATGGCAGCTAGAAAATAAGGCAAGTGGGTTGTTATTTGTAACCTCAGACCTGTTATCCGTGACACCTTCCCCCTAGTTTGTCTCCTAGATCCAGTTCCAAATGACGTATTTACTAGGAAGGGCCACAGAATAGGAACATTTCCATCGCATGCTGGAATGGTAATAGATTATTCTAGTCTTCTCTGAGTGTGCTATATGATGCTCTGGGCTCTTCGGACCTCCTTTTTGTAACTGAGACTTATGATATTCATGTTCGCCCCCTCCTAGAAATCAAGGGGTTCTACTAGCTTTTGGTTTGGAGGTAGGATACTAGAAGTTTTGGAGGCGTCAGAGGTTCTGGCGGGGCTGGTTTCTGTTATCCAAAATGAGCCCCTTTCTCATTTTGTGATTAACTCCCTTCATTTCATTCCTCCCTTGTGCCTCAGTTAGAATTTTCTACTTTTCAGGCATTCAAGATGTTCTAGAAATGACGCCATTGGATAGAGCTCCTTCTCAGCTTTCCAGAAAGGTAAAGTTTTCCTCCTAACTCCATGTATTTTTGAAGTTATGGCTCGGTGGAGTTTTTGTGGGAAATTTTCCCTAGATAGGCCCGCCGGCCAATCAGAGAGCGCCACGTCAGCAATCAAGTGGCGGAGGTCAGAGGAAAATTTAGAAATTTTACTAAGTGTTTGGCACAATGGAAAAATATTTTAAGGGAATTCCGTCGACCAATGGGAAGAAGCCACGTGTCCAGGTAGGGAGTTGGGAATTTTTTCCTAAGGGTTGGTGCAAACAATTTTTTTCCCACAGGGCCCGCATCCAATGGCATTGTGCCACATGTCCTTAAGCCGAGGGAGTGGCGGAGGTGGGAGAAAATTTTCAAATGTTTCCTAAGTATTGGTGCCATGGAAAAATCTCCAAGGAAGGCCCAAGCTAATCAGAGCACACCACGTCAACAAAGAATTGGTGGGCCGTGGAGGGAGACTTAGAAAATTTGGCGAAGTGTTTTGGCGGGGAGAAAAGGAGAAATATTGTCCTGTAGGCTTGCCGGCCAATCCGATCAGGTCACATGTCACCGCGGTGTCAACGGTCGGAGGCGCGAAAGGATATTTTCCTTTTCGCCCAAGTGTGAAAAATAAAAAGGAAAGCCCGCCCCTGTAAGGCCTGCAACCAATTGAAATAAGCCATGTGTCCTCGGCCTGGCGGAGATCGGAGATGTGGAGAAAAATTTGCCCGCTTGGCCCAAAGGAAAAAATTTGAAATGAAGTCATGCCTCCCAAGGGCCGAACCAATAGGACCATGCCACATGTCCACATTAGGAAAAAAACAATAGGTCAAGCAGTGCATGAGAAATTTGAGAGCAAATGCCCGCGATCCAATCATAGCCATGCCACGTGTACTCGAGGTCATTCAGCGGGCAGAGGATTTTTAGAAAATTATCCGAAGGCTGAAACGATGGAAAAAGAAGCAGGAAAGAGCCCATAACCAATCAAAATCATGCCACATGGCACCAGAGATAGTGGGGCACAGAGATTTTTGGGGAAATTTTCCAAAACGCAAAAAGTGGGAAAATTTCAAATTTTCGGCCTGACAACCCATTTTGGCCCTGTTTTGCCCTAAATTTTCAGAGGGGCATAACTTTCGATCCAAAGCTCGTTTTTTGTTGTTCTTTATATCAATGGAAAGATGGTGAAATTATCTTACATGATTCCAAGCTCATTTTTTTGTTTTGATGGAGTTTGGAGAGAGAAAATTTAAAAAATTCCTCTGGCACGTGGAAATGGACAGAAATGACATTTCAACCACCATTTTAATATGCAGAATGGTTCGCATTCTCTCCCCAGCATGGTATAAAAAAAATGTCAAGGAAGTGGAATTTGTAAAGGAAACCCATGCTATTTTTTTATGCAATTTGGTCGGTGGTTGGAGGCTCCTCTCATGTTTTCCTGTGTTTCTCTCTCCTGAGCTCGAATGTGGCATTGTTAAAAGCCAAAATGGGCTCATTTTTGAGAGGGGTTGAGACATTATTTTTGGCTCTACAGGCTTCCCTCTTTCTTCCTAGATCAGGTAGATTTTGTGGAATTTTGTACCTTTCCATTTCAAGATACAGCAACTTATTTTCTGCCTTCTTGGTCATTGTAATGCATTGTATTTTGGATATTGGAAATGATAATGCATATGCTCTATGATTAAATTTTCTCAATCCTCTTCATATGTGTTATCATTGATTCATCCTACTGATCTTGCATTACATTTTGGATCAAATTTTGCATGATGTTTATAATGTATTTTCTTGTGGATCTGTGTCAATTTTTTGTAGTAGCAGGTGTCTCACTACTCCTTTGGTGCATCACCTTATTTAGCATCAGGATTAATTCTTTTGCATTTTCTCAACCTCTATCTCCTTGGCAAAGTTTGATAGTAAGATTATGAGTTTAAACCCTCTGCAATTTTCAATGTCATACACACTTGAACTGAGGATTTGACGGAACCAACCTTTAATCTGGAGATTCTTTTCCCACTTTTTAAAAGTCCCACACTTGGGGAAAAGATTCAATGTTGTGCAGTCATACTGGATATTTCCCAATCTACCTGGTTTGTCGTATTTTCTATCTCCCCGAATGGATGCGTACAAGTTTTATCTTTACCAGGGTGTTATTGTAAATCCTTCTCTATGGTCGTGGATTGTTGTCGAGCCATGAATTATTTACAAATTCTTTGTCCTTGAAGAAAGATTCAATTCTGGGCACAAATGGTGAAGTTCCCCTGCATCTTACTATTTGACGGGCGTGTTTTCCCTGTCAAAATTATATCTCAGCATCTTCAGCTACGTGGTCTCTTTTGATTGGATGAGGCATGTCGGGTCTATTTTATAACTTGTAACTTTTTGCTATGTTTACAAAAATGTCAAATTGGATTGGCGGTCCCGAATTTCTCTTTTTTTGCCCCGAAGGTGTATACGTGTTCATTTTTAATTGGATGCGGTCAACAGGGTCTTTTTGGTGTTATTTCAACTTTTGTCATTGGCCCCGCAATAAATTGGTAAAAATACCAAATTGGCCCTACCACGATGGCTCTTTTTGGTTTTTGGCAGGGAAAAACTTTTTACTTTGTAAAAAATACCCAAATGATGGCCCCGTGGCCATTTTTCGATAAAATGTAATTGGTTATTCACTGGCAAATATTTGAATTTTTGGCAGGAAAAAAAGTCTTACTTTGACCCCGAAGAAGGACATGTGGCAGTGTTTCAAGTTACAAGCGGGAAGCGGGTCACACGGAACATTTTGAAGTTTTTGCCTTTTTGTGAAAAAGGAGAAAAGTTATAAAATAACCCACAACTCCATTGGGGCCCACATCAAAAGTTAAAGTGGGAAGGCGGGTCGGTGGAGGAAAATTGGAAATTTTCCTTTTTGTTAAAAAGGGTAAAATTGCATAAATGAGCCATGACTCCATCAAAGGCCCAGATTAAGCCACGTGTCGAGCCTGTATTTCAAAGGTGGAGGGGTGGGGAAAAATGTGAAAATTGCACATTTTCTCCAAAAGTCATAAAATGCAAAAGGCAACCCCAGGCCCACTTTGAATCATATTTTTCCATGTGGATGACTCTAATCTAAAGTTGAGAAAGGGAAGAATCAATGGTTGTTGTGCATTGCATCTGATTTTGCCACCATTTTTGCTCCAAGACTCCTGGAGATGTGAATACGCATTGTTTTTCATCATTTTTTGATGAAATTCCTTGTCGTTTTTGTCTGCAAAGTGCAATTGAATGGATTTAGAGCTTAATTTGTGAGTCCAAGGAATGTAAAGGTTGATATTTTGAAGTTGGAATTGCTCAGGCACTTGCAAAAATGTGAATTACCAGAGAAGCTGGATGCAGAGAAAAGTTACAGAGGAAAGAATGGGAAAAGGATGAAATGATGGAGGTTGCATGCACAAAGAATGAAAAACAGAGGAGATGACTGTGCTCCCAGTTAAAACAATGATGGAGATATTTGCAATGATTCACCTTTTTGAACAAATGGCAACTTTTTGTTGCAAACCTGTTAAACGTCATTTTCTGGAAATCATGATCAAACATGTAACAAACAAAGGTTCCTCGAATATTCTTTTCTTGGGGGGAAAGCTTGGATGTAAATTGAGTGTTATAAAAAGCATGCTTTAGTCATGCAAATGGTCGGGGGTTGAATTCTTATGAGAAACTTTGAGAAATCCCATCTTCCTGAGAGACCATCTGAGAAACCTATTAATCTCTTATGTTTTAGATTTGATCATGTCAAGTTGGTTGCAAGTGTACAACCATTGACAAGCTCTGAGATTGTTCAAGAAACTTTCCCCTGCTGATGAATCTAATCAACTTTGAATTAATCTGTGTTAATCTTGGGAAAATTTGTGTCTGCTTTATTTCAGAATGTCTGCAAATAGTATTTCTTGTTCCTATTGCAATCTTGTGTTAAAATCCCTCTGAATCACACAGGATCTCGTCCCTGTGATAGTTTAGTGGCATTTGCAATTTCATTATGAGAAGAGCCTTCATCCTGTAATGAGATAAACAATTTAAAATCACTTTACTGTCATTTTGTTGATAAAGATTGTCTGTAAGCCTTTGAGTGTATCTTAGGCATGAGGAACCAGGGGTCTTTAATGTTTAATTGAGTCTTTAGCTCGAGCCTTCGTGTTAAATTCTTGGAGATTGTGTGAAACCGTGTAAATCTGGGCCTCCATTGATGCACACCTTCTGGTTGAAGGAATATTTTAGCTATTCTGAAGCATTCTGTCATTTAGTTTTCCAATTGTTGTGAAGGTTCTCAAATATCTGGAAAAATCAAGTTTATCCTGCTTAATCTCCCACCAAAAATTATTCAAAAACAATGAATCCTACCTGAACTACCCCTGTTTTCCCTGTATGTCCACAAATGAATAAATTCTACTGCCAAAATATGTAGAAGCAATCAGGATTCCATAATGTCTTTAGTAACCTTAACCTTGTTTAGAAAATATCACCATTCTTTAGAAGTGACAACTCGTGAGAGTTAAATTGTGGTGCATTGATCATATTTTCTCAAGGTTTCCTTTCAAATTTGTGCAAAGAAGGATATCTTCATTCTCCTTCACCAACAGAGGTTACAAAATGGGTCCTCTCACCCTGGTTGAAAGGCACAACCTAAAGTAGTGAGGATAGATCAAATCCTTTTGAAGGTGTTATCCATTTCTCCAACATCTGAGTGACAAAGAGCCAGCTGAATCACCTCCCTGGCTACAAAAATGACATACATGAGGATTTATCTGTCTCTAGGATTCTTGTTAAATCTGTGATGCTACTCAGCTTGCAAAGGAGAATCAATTTGGATACCAACACCAGATTGGTGCCTGTTTCGGGGACTTATTTTCAAAGGATTATTTGAACTGGAGATATTTTGTGGCAAAAACAACCCAGATTGGTGCATTACCGTTGTTGCCTGGGGATTATTTGGGAATGTGGAATTGGTTTCAGGGATTATTTACACTATGCGGCAACAACACCTATTAGCATTACCGGGGATCTTCAAAGGCATTCTTATATTTGGCCCTGGTAATGTTTCTTACATATCTAAGTGCAAATACGTTGTTTAAATGTCATCCTGTGTTGAGATTTGTAAGAATTTGCAAAGTTACAAGTTCTGTGTGCAATATTTCTAGTTTCTGTTGGTTTTTGCACTAAGTTTACATCATCAATGTTAAATACTGGTAAAGGAAGGTCAGATCTGTGAAGCTTTGCAGGAATTAAGTGTTGATAGATATTTGACAAATCAATTTTAGTGCATTTGCACAACTAAGGTGAAAATCCTTAGTGGCGACTCCGTGTTGAATTAATTTTTGATAAATGCCAGTGTCTTAACCTCTGTCAATTGAAATTTATCACTAATCTTTGCAAAGCTGGAAGGAAGAAGATCTTTCTTCACTAAAGACCCTACTAGAAAGTTGTTTCCAGAACTGGGAAAGACAAATTCTGAAGGAAGAAGAATCTGGAAAGTTATTGGAGATCAGAAATCAAGAAAAGAGTTATCAATTGTGGAAACTGATCAGCCTGTCATTGAAGATTGCCATACTTCCTCAAGTGCTTCTGAATCAGGTAGTCTTTTTGTAGATCGGAATTCTCCATCTGGAGAGGGGCCTTCATTTGTATTTGAAAATTTTGTGTCTCATTCTGTCCCTGTGTTTTCCAAAGCTGATAGGATCTTCCAAGAAACAGAGTTTTTAGAGAACATTCATTCTGAGAATTGCATTCCTGTGCCCCACAGACCCCTCACTCCTCATCATTTTGTATCTCCTACAAATTCACCGCCTCAAAACAACATGGCCCAGCCCCCACCCAGACCTCCATTTGTTGTTAATACCTTTGGTCCTATAAATTTTAGAGGTATGGATGGATATCCAAATGTTGTGCCCCAAGATGTTAGAAATAGACTGCCTAAATTTCAAGGAAATAATGCTATTACTGGTGATCAACACTTAAAGCTTTTTGTCAATATGATGGAAGACTTTGAGATCGAATTTGAGGATGTGTACATAAAATTGTTTATTCATACTCTAGAGGAGGATGCACGTGACTGGTATAAATCTTTACCAGACAACTCCATAGATTCATGGACAGAAATGAAGAATGCTTTTAGATTGCAGTATGGGGATAAAACAGACCCTAGGTTTCTTTTGTCAGAATTTGAAAATATTAAGAAGAATCCTAATGAATCTATTCATGACTTCAATACTCAGTTCAATAAGACCCTGAATAGGCTACCTGTAATCCTGAGGCCAAGTGATGTTTCTTGTCTGATAAAATATTCTGATGCTTTTGATAAGAAGGCTGCCTATTATTTGAGGGATAAGAACCCAGGAACATTGAGGCAGGCCTTCACCATGGCTTTGCAGATTGAAAACAATATCAAAGCAGTTGGTAAGCCTCCTAAGAGGGAAGGTATCAAGCTGATCAATTCAGAGAAGCCTCAGTCAAGTAAGTCTGTGGATCTAGAAGAGGTTGTAAAAACTTTGGCTAGAGCTGTTAAAGAAATATCTTATAAAGTTAGCCAGAGCAGAGAAAGGAATTGGACAAGGTTCCCAAGGTCAGCACAAGCCACAAGGTCAAGAAATATTTGCAAATCATCCCAGAGGTGATCATAGATCAGATGACAGGGGTAAAGGGCCCGTGGGATCAGGAAATAGACAGCCCCAACCCTGGGAAAATAGATTGGTGCCTGATCCTTTAGCTGCCAGAGTTGTTGTTGTTGAAGAAGCTCATGAAATTGAGTGGTGTGATAGTTGTTTCTTGCCACATTCTCCATGTGTTGTTGAAAAGGGAGTTGAGGAAGAAGTTGATGATGATGACATTGATGATGATGCATGCATGATGGATTGCTCTACAAGTTCACAGCAGGGAGCAACCTCAACTGAGCTGATGAGTGCCAGAACTGTTGAAAAATTATGGGATTGCATTCACCGGGTATTACCTCTTCCTCCCATTAATGCTTTTGAGATTGATATGGTACAAGATTTTGAGTTGCCTAATAATGATTTTGAGTACTTAAGGACATTAATGATTAAGAAGTATGATGGAGGAATTCCTTCAGAAGAGGACAGACAATTGTTAATGAATGCAGTAGTTGGCCACAAAAAAGAGTATAATGCCAGGAGCAAAGTTGTCAAAGGGGCAGGGCCTCAGGCCAAACCAAAAACTCTAGTTCTTACTAGTATCCCTAAGGAAACCCCTAATAAAGATGCATCTGGAAAAGTCTTTGTCACCCTACATAAAACTTGTGTTCCTCCCCATGCTCAGACTGTGAAAAATCCTGTGCCATTAGATAAATTTGTAAACCTTCCTCCTAATACTGCCTTACCCAAATATGTTCCCTGTGACATAGCCCAAATCTTGAGTCAGATCAAGATTACTGTTCCTATTGTTGAATTGCTTAGAATCCCTGAGCATAAGAAGAGGGTGTTTGAGTATTTGGGGCTTAAGGAAGAAAAGGTCACCCAGGGTAAAAAGGTAAACAATGTAGAGGTTCCTCCTACCATTACAGAATTAGAAAAACCACAAGCATTGGAGGAATTGGGTGAACCACCTAAGGTTTATTTGGGAACTTCTCTGGTTGAGTCTCAGCTGAAGGTGGATCCATTTTTCACTACTCTGATTATTAAGGATAAGTTGTTACATAACTGTATGTTTGATTCAGGAGCCTCATGTAATGTAATGCCTCTTGAGGTCATGAATGAGTTGGATCTCAAAGTAACAATAGCTTATGGGAAATGTACTGCCATGGATTCAAGAGAGGTGCCAGTAGTTGGATGTGTCAAAGGCTTAGTAGTGCAATTGGCAGTGTATCCAGGAAAGTACTTAACCTTGAATGTAGTAATTGTGGATTGTCCCGCTAAGTGGGGAATGTTATTATCTAGAAAGTGGGCAGCTAGTGTGGGTGGAAGTGTGCAAATGGACATGTCTTATGCCACCATACCAATTGAGGGCAGCCTTGTGAAGTTACCTGGTGAAAAGAAAATGTTATATCTCATTGAGGACCCCAACAATGCTTCTTATGAAGTATTGCACATAGACACTGATGTTGATAACTCTGTGAGCTATGTTGTTTTCAAGGAGTATGAAATTGATCAATGCAGATATCCTGAGCAGGTTGATTTTCCTGAGACTTTGATGTTTGATGCAGCCTCGAGAGATGTTGAAAAACTTGACATAGGCACAAAGGATAAGCCTAAAAAAATGTGGTCAGATAGCAACTTGGATGGAAAAGAGAAACAATCATATGACTAGTTGTTAAAGACGTATCAGAACTTCTTAGCATAGTCATATCTAGAATCAAATCCACTTGAAAATTTTCCTTGATTGTTTTCTCTGAATCAGGGTGCACACCATTGTACAGTGTATAGTCTTTTGGTTTCGTTATACTTTCGTGTTTTTCTATTTTGGTTTGTCCTGGTCCCTGGTGACCAGTTTTTGTTGGTTTCTCAGTTTGTTCCTGGAGGGTTGGCTCTTGACTCCATTGCCCAATGGTTTTTTGGCACATGGTCTACTCTATTGTTCTTGTGGCACTCGCAGGGAGTGCCCATCCCCGAGTCAGAGCTGATGTTGGTGCTCGATTTGATCTCACCCCGTTTGTTCTAAAAATTTCCCAATCTGCCTGGTTTGTCATATTTTCTATCTCCCCGAATGGATGCGTAAAAGTTTTATCTTTACTAGGGTGTTATTGTAAATCCTTCTCTATGGTTGTGGATTGTTGTTGAGCCATGAATTATTTGCAAATTCTTTGTCCTTGAAGAAAGATTCAATTCTGGGCGCAAATGGTGAAGTTCCCCTGCATCTTACTATTCGACGGGCATGTTTTCCTCATCAAATTATATCTCAGCATCTTCAGCTACGTGGTCTCTTTTGATTGAATGAGGCATGTCGGGTCTATTTTATAACTTGTAACTTTTTGCTATGTTTGCAAAAAGATCAATTTGGCCCTGTGGCCCCATTTGAGTTCTGATTGGCCAGTCAAATTTATAAAGGCGGAGGAAAATTTCTCTTTTTTGCCCCGAAGGTGTATACGTGTTCATTTTTTATTGGATGTGGCCCGACGGGTCTTTTTGGTGACAGTCACATTTGTAAAAAATATCAAATTGGAACGATGGCCGATAACATCTATTGGTTATTGGTTATGTTTCAATAGCCTTCATGAAGTTGTGGAAAAAAGTCTTACATTTGACCCTGAAGAAGGACATTGGTCATTAGTTTTCAAGTTACAAGTCAAAGGGAAGCGGGTGCGATCGGAACATTTTGAGGTTTTTTTCCTTTTTGTGAAAAAGGAGCAAAGTTATGAAATAATTTTAACACAACTATCTTTGGGCCTGAGAAACATCTGAAAAGTTACAAGGCAGGGAAGATTGCAGGTCGGTGGAGGAAAATTAGAAAATTTTATTTTTTTGTTATAAAGGGTAAAATTGCAGAAATGAGCCACGACTCCATCAAAGGCCCAGATTAAGCCACATGTCGAGCTTGCATATTTCTTGGAGGGGCGGGGAAAAATGTGAAAATTGCATCATTTTCTCTAAAAGTTGTAAAATGCAAAAGGCAACCCTAGGCTCGCTTTGACTCAGATTTTTCCATGTGGACAACTCTAATCTAAAGTTGAGAAAGGGCAGAATCAATGGTTGTTGTGCATTGCATCTGATTTTTCCACCATTTTTGCTCCAAGACTCCTGGAGATGCGAATACGCATTGTTTTTCATCATTTTTTGATGAAATTCCTTGTCATTTTTGTCTGCAAAGTGTAATTGAATGGATTTAGAGCTTAATTTGTGAGTCCAAGGAATGTAAAGGTTGATATTTTGAAGTTGGAATTGCTCAGGCACTTGCAAAAATGTGAATTACTAGAGAAGCTGGATGTAGGGAAAAGTTGCAGAGGAAAGAATGGGAAAAGGATGAAATGATGGACAGGTGCAAAAAGTATGGAATGGCATGTCCTCCCAGTTAAAACAAATGATGGAGAAATTTCAATGATTCTGATTTTTGAACAACTGGCAACTTTTTGTTGTGTAAATTTGTTAAACATCACTTTCTTGGAAATCATGATCAAATCATGTAACAAACAAAGGTTCCTCAAATATTCTTTTCTTGGGGGGGAGATCTTGGATGTAAATGAGTGTTATAAAAAAGCATGCCTTAGTCATGCAAAAGGTTGGGGGTTGAATTCTTACGAGAAAATTTGAGAAAGCCCATCTTCTTGAGAAACCATATGAGAAACCTGTTAATCTCTTATGTTTTAAATTTGATCATGTCAAGTTGGTTACATGTGTACAACCTGTTGGCTCGAAAATCTGTCGAATGGGAAGATTTATGGATAGACGAGTCAACAGTGTGCAGGGCATAGCCCCTCTTTGAGTCAGCAAAGCGAAACTGGTTTATTGCTATTCTACCAGCAGGAATCTGTGCAAGTCTCACAATATTCTACCTTCGGGGGTTTGGGATCTCATCCCAGTAGGGGTGTTTCCAACTGCGAAAAGAAAGGAATGAAAGAGAGGATGAAGAAAGATCAGGTCTGAAGGGAGAAAAGAAATGAATTCCAAAGCAGAAAGGTCAGAAGGTTTATGTTTTGGGATTGGTAGTAAACAGAGCCAAACCTACTTGCATAAACGAACAAAGCAATACTGATGAATAAATGACAATAAAACAGAAGTAGATCCAACAGAATAAACACACAGATCTGACATAAGAAAGATCTAATGCATATAACACATGTATTCAGCACAAAGTCTAAATATTGTATTAATATTTCTTTCTGTTACAAAAAGCTCAAAGTCTTTTCTTCTCACTTCTATTTTTCATCTAAAAAGTATCCACCCCCTCAAATACAACAAGTATTTGAGTATTTATAGAAGAAGGAGAAGAAGGAAGGCAAAAAGGAACCAACCACCTATTTACATAAAATATACAAAATATCTACAAAAATATCTCAAAGTCATGTTGACTTTTGACAACTTGATGGATGACATCATCCCATGGTGTAACATGGATGATGTCATCATTTCTGCCAACATACTTTAGACATTTTACAAAAAGAAAGTCGAAGAGAAGAGAGAAATTATTCATCGTCGTCGTCCCGCGGCTGAAAGGGGATATCCTGTTGTTGTTGCTCGGGTGACGAGATGTGGAATTGGGCACGGTATTCCATGAACTTGCTGATCATGGGCTCTAATTGATCCTGGGAAGGATCCTTGTGTCACTCACTGATAGCCTCGCAAGTCTCCCGCTCATCTGTGAGCTTCTCTGGGAGTTTGGAATATTCATTCTCTGCTTCTATTAAGAACCCAATGAAGTCCCGACAGGCCAACAGGTTATTGATGGATTCTGCGTCAAAAGTGACCTCTGGCCCCAGCCCTTGCGAAACGATCTCCTTGAAGATCTGGATGGTTTCATCAACCTTCCTTAAGGCGAAAGAAGGAGTAAGCAACCCTGGAGACATTGTTAGAACAATTTGTTCCATCTGATGCATTGCGTCCAGGGCTTCTTCCTTTACCTTATCAATCTTTTCGAGGACGAATTCCAGTTGATCCATCCGGTAATCCAGAGTGGAAAGGATTTTATTGAGGGCCCTGGGGTGACCGAAAACACCGAACTTGACCAGATCTTCGACTGAACAGTCAAACATTCTTTGAAAGGTCTCACGCTGCAGCCTAGCATGGTCCAGCTCTTCTGATATGGGTCCTGCTAACGCCTGGAGTTCTTTGTTCACCTTGTTGATGTTCAGGTACAAATCGGTGAACTTGGTGATCACTCTTTCACTGTCCTTGAGGATTTGGCTCCTCCAGGCGGAAACTGCCATACCCTGCTCGCCGATCTTTGCATATTCATTAATTTTATCCTGACTCAGAGGCTCAGGAGTTTCGGTGGCAGTTGTGGGAGGTGCACTGCCCATCTTCTGTAAGGCGTGGAGCAGATGTTTATTTTGCTCTTTCAGTAGCCTTTTCTCTTCTTTTGCTTCTTGAAGCTTCTTGCAGAGGGCATCAACTGCAGATAGGGCCTCTCCCTGAAGGCTTTCAGAAGACGTACCCATTGTGACTTGAGTCACTGTGTAATCTGTCGGAGACAGATCCTTTTTATCCTTCAGAGGATTGGGGTATGCGATCTCCATTACCCTCTCTCCCGAAGCACTCTGAGAGAAGCGTGTGATGGGCTTCTGCTTCTTTTCCCCTTTTGATGGGATTACGGAGAAGTCCATCGGAGCGATGGGAACTTTCCTTTTCTGTTGACTTAGGTGCTGGGAGATCCAGGCTGGACTTATGGGAGAAGGACCAGAAACAGAGAAGGGGGCAGCTGCAGTAGCTGAAGGGAAAAACGTGGAGACACTTGGAGGTGGCATCGAGAGGGAGGCTGAGGAAGTGCTCACGGGAGGAAGAGATACTGCATGAGAGGAAGACATAGGAAGGGAGGGGAGCTCAGAGATGAGGGAAGAAATGGAGGGGGACATATCCACGAGAGAAGAGAAGATGGACGAAGAAGCAGGAGGGACAGTAGAAGAAGGGGGAGAGGACACGACCAAAGGAATGGTCGCTTGGGTCACTCGAGGAGGGGAAGGAGGAGAGGGAGAAGGGACAGAAGGGACCTCAATTGTTGCAGCAGTGGCCACATCCTGAGTGGATGGGCCTATTGGAACATCTTCCGCTGTTTCTTTCTCTGGAGAAGCCAGAGTTATAACTTGTTCGGGTGCAGCGGAAGGAGGACTTTCAGGAGCTTCCTCTTGGGTGGAGCTGGATTCACCCTCTTTGCCTTTTCCTTTCCCCTTTGGCTGTTGTTTAGCCCGAGGAGGTGCGTTGCCCAATGGAGAGGTTGTGAAATCGACCCCGAGGTAGATGAGCCCGTTCATTCGGCACCAATGCTCTGTTCTGCACAGAGTTTCCTTGACTCTCTCCTCAATTGTCTGAGGTGCTTTAGTTCTATCAATCAACGCGAAAGGCCAATCGTCCCCACCCGTGTCAAGATACACTTGATCCACTTCTTGCTCAGTAGTTTGGTAGCCTTTTGGGATGATGGCTACCCCGTACTGGATGATTTCTGCTAAGGCCAAGCGAGAATGATCCTTCCTCCTGAGCTCAACCTCATGATATATGTCGATGTAGATATCTTCGATCTGAGGGATGTGGATCGGGTCGAGCTTGGCCCTAGGCAAACAATTTCTCGGATCGAAGGTGGGCCTTGCTGGGAAGTCATGTTTCAGATTCAGCAGCTCCAGTTCTGCAAACATATCTTTTGCCTTGTGGTGAGTGAGACACGTATATCTACCCACTGTGAGGGGGAAAGGAGTTCCACCCTTCTTTCTCTTTAGGCACTTTTCGTGGTAAGTAACAAGCTGCCTCGACAGCTCCAATAGGATCAACTTGGGCCCGGCATATCTTGGCAGTCTAGTCGGTTCCCCCAAGAAATTGACTGCCCTCAGATAGGTAAATGTGGGGAATTGAGTGAACAGGGCCCCCCACTTCTCAGTAACTGCTACTATGCTCTTGGTCGTGCGACCGTGAGTCATATTCGACCTCAACAGGTAGATGATGAAGTAGAAGAATGCATCGTTGATCTTTGTGAATTGGGGGATGCTATTTTCCAGCTTCAGCTCTGGATAGTATTCATAAATTTTGACTTGGGGCCAAACCCCACACCGCATCAGAGCTGGATAGTCCCTTTCTGAAGCTGCAGCATAGACCACGTAGGAGTTCATATAGAACCTCCCCGTTGTGTTAAGTTGTTGTAGCTGCTCGGAGATTGTGCTGCTTATGATTTCTGCCCATTCAAAGCGTTGATCGGGCACATTTTTGTTCATTGTTTCAAGGTACCGCAACATCCACTTGTGAAAATAATGGGCGTCAGGAAGCCCAAAGACTCTGCTCAGGAACGTAATTGTGTCGCTGAGTTCCTCTGAAAAGTCACTGCGATGAATGACTTGTGGCCACCGAGTCACTACTTTTTTGTTCTTCAGATAAACTTCATTCATCAGCTGCATGCACTGATCTTCATTGTCGTCCCAGGCCTTGATGCAATCTTCTTGGCTGACGGCCACAAAGTGCCGGTGATGAGGAATGCCGAGCATTATCTCAAAGTGGCGGGCAGTGAGGTTAATTATGACCTCGCCCTTCTCACCATGGACACATCTTGTGTCCTTGTTGTAGCATCGGGCTACCACCATCATAAATTCATTGTTTACGGCACTGACTGGGATCCCACCAGCAAAGTGCAGGGCACTGCCTATCAGCTTGTCCATCCATGGACTTCTTGTGACCCTCTGGGTTCTGGCCCAGAAATCTTCCATGTCAATGTGACCCAGTTCTGAGTCTCTGATGTCTAGGTCACACTCTGATTGGGACTTGGGCATTCTGACCCTCTGATACTTATACTTCATTTCTTCTTCTGTGAGCTTGACCTTGCCTTTAGATTTGATAGGTTTCTTGCTTGATGTTGACATATGTTCTTCTAAACTTAGTTGCTGATCTGCAAGAATAAGAAGTGAAACCCAATTGCAAGAAAGCCATGTCAGCTGTCTGATTTTCCATTGAAATGCTGACAAAAGAAAGAGTTAGCAATTTTAAGGCCTCAGGGTGCAGGGCGCATGAATACTGCAGGTTACAGGGCTAAATAGTAAGGCACACAGGAAAGGGCTGTTGCAGGGGATAAATTAGCACCAAAGGGCGCATGGCGCATGGATACTGCAGGGTGCATTCTTTGTTGTTGTAAACACAAGTGCGCCTGCACCATATGTATGCGTTTTGTAAAGGGCACATTAATTCCTTATGTTACACGAGAACAGGATGTGCCCGTGGCGCATATAATTTTCATGTTGCATGGAACTTTGGTGCGCCAAAGGCGCATATAAGGTTTGTGTAACATATGCTTTTTGTGCGCTAAAGGGAACTTGGCGCGGCGCATGGAAGGAATGCATAACATGATGTTGTTGCAATGATGGATGCGCCTGCGCCGTTTAAAGCTTTGCACTTGGCGCAGATTTAAGCTGGTGTTGCATACATGCAGGGTGCGCCAAAGGGCGCAGGTTTTAACGATGCAACAAATGAGTTTGGTGTGCCATGAGGGGGCGCGAGGAAAGCGTTTGCAACAAACTAAGGAAGTGCGCCTTGAGGGCGCAACTTTTCATGATGTAGCAGGCAGGGAATGTGCGCCATTGGCGTGGCTGCTCTTTGTGTAACAGGGGCGACAGATTGCAACTGTTCTTCATGTTGCAGGGTGTGCCAATGCGCCAAAGGAGAAGAAAAATACAGTTTTCTTTTTAAGCTTTGATTCTCTCTCTGAGGGGTTTTATATGTGGTTAAGCCTCCTTTTGCAGGGTCGTTTGGGTGATGAAGGGGCTTAAACAAAGGGTTTCAAGCCATCATTTCAGGACAGAGCTTCCTCTACCAGCAGATCTGCAAAGAGGGGGAAGAACATGTGGAAAAATGGAAAAGACAGCAAAAGGGGGGGGGGGGCAAGTTCATGATTTCAGTCTTTCCAATCCAATCCATACCAACAAGCAGCCAAAAACCACAAACACAAAGTGCACAAAAGAAAGAGGACCTCTTACCCAGGATAAATAGTGAAGAAATGTGCAAACGGGTCCACAAAAGATTCGAAAGCGACAGGGCTGGTGCGTTGACAGGTACAGAGAAAATAATCACGTGATTTGTGTTTGGTGACAATGACAGCGCAGACGCGCCTATTTATAGGCGAGGTAGCAATAAATGCGCCACCAAATTTTTCAAGTGGCGCACCAAAAGACTGTCGACACAAGAAAACGTGCACCCTTTGGCGCACCAAAATGCTTTCCAACATGATAATATGTGCGCCTATGGCGCACCGAAAGTGGTGTCGACAGAGGAATATGTGCGCCCTTGGCGCACCAAAAAGTGGCGCAACAAAAGTTATGTTGACAGGAAGGCGCATGCGCCTTGGCGCATGCAAGGAAGACTCAACATAGAGAGGCGCACCAAAATGCCTGTTGACACAAGAAAGCATGCGCCAAAGGCTTTAAAGGGGGTGCATGAACATTTGATGTTGCATAGTCATTATATGCGCCCGACCAAAAAAGACCAAAAATGGCTAAGTTCGGAAAACTAGATTTCCCGGGAAGGGATTTTGCAACGTTCCGAACGCAAGGAATCCCCGACGAGGGATCGGAACAAAATTTTGGTATGGTTATCTGTAAAATTTCCCTTGCCAATTTTACGGGATAAGAGAGTATCTTAGGCGTGAGGAACCAGGGCTCTTTAATGTTTAATTGAGTCTTTAGCTCAAGCCTTCGTGTTAAATTCTTGGATATTTTTTGAAACCGTGCAAATCTGGGCTCCATTGATGCACACCTTCTAGTTGAAGGAATATTTTAGCTATTCTGAGGAATTCTGTCATTTAGTTTTCCAATTTTTGTGAAGGTTCTCAAAGATCTGGCAAAATCAAGTTTATACTGCTTAATTTCCCACCAAAAATTATTCAAAAACAATGAATCCTACCTGAACTACCCTTGTTTGCCCTGTATGTCCAAAAATGAATAAATTCTACTGCCAAAATATGCAGAAGCAATCAATATTCCATAATGTATTTAGTAACCTTCACCTTGTTTAGAAAATATCACCATTCTTTAGAAGTGACAACTCGCGAGAGTTAAATTGTGGTGCATTGATCATATTTTCTCAAGGTTTCCTTTCAAATTTGTGTAAAGAAGGATATCTTCATTCTACTTCACCAACAGAGGTTACAAAATGGGTCCTCTCACCCTGGTTGAAAGGCACAACCTAAAGTAGTGAGGATAGATCAAATTATTTTGAAGGTGCTATCCATTACTCCAACATTTGAGTGAAAAAGAGCTAGCTGAATCACCTCCCTAGGTACAAAACGACATACATGATGATTTATCTGTCTCTAGGCTTATTGTTAAATCTATGATGATGCTTAGCTTGCAAAGGAGAATCAATTTGGATACCAACACTTTCCAAAACAACATTTTGGTGTTTAGTACGGATGAATTTTCCCGCTTCCTCTAGGTTAGGCTCAATCAGTCTTCACCCCACCTCATAGAATTTTTCTTTACTATTTGTTATTTCCACTTCACCTCCTCACCATATGCCATTAGTAATGGCCTTGATGGGGACACCTTCTTAGACCTACACACAGGTATTTCTCAGGTTTTTTCTATGGGAGAGGTCATTCATTCAGGGGATTTCAATGCACAAAAGAGAAACTTCCAGGTCCCTTCTCATGACAGGATTTGCGATGTGTTTTGTACTTCTGAGGATGATCCTATCTGTATCGATCTCTAGAGGTGTTAGAGGATTCTTCGGGACCCTTGACTACCTATGGTCGGCATCTCTTACAGTTGGGTGAGTCTCACATGATGGTGATTCTGAATGGTATTCCATGCTTCCCTAACTATAGCTTCTTCACTTGTACACCTCAGTGTGGAGGGGCTAGCATTGTGGACTACATTCTTTCTTCCTCTAACCTGATTCCTCTCATTCATCACCTTTCCATCTTCCCCATTCCCCTTGCTGACCATGTTTCTATTTCCTTCTCCCTACAAGTTCACCCCCCAGGCTCTCCTCATCTCCGTTGTCCCCCACGTACTATCTTAAAATTTGGGGAAGATGATCTTGTAACCTTCCCTTTCCACCTCCGTCGACTTCTTCCTCCTGAGCCTCAGTTCACCTCGCTCCCTACTAGCATGAAATACAACCTCCTTTCCTCCATTATCCATGAGGCTGCCTCTCAGTCCTACCCCCATGTTACCCTCACCCCATCTCACAGAAAAACTTGTCCTATGAACCAATGGTATGATGTGGAGTGTAAAGCCCTCAACCGACAGCTTCATCATGCTTCTATTCACGATCTCCCTTCCTTTCCCTCTCTCAAATTTTCTTATCACAACCTCCTCCGCCAAAAGAAACACACATTCATTTCTCGGTGGAGACGGGAGCTCCGTGAGTCCCTCTTACACTCCCCCAAGCATTTCTGGCACACCATTCTCCCCCGACACTCCCCTCTTCTTCTTGACTTAGATCCCAGCTCCATGTATGCCCACACCTCCACCCTTTATGATGTCCCCTGCCAGCCCCAGATTCAGGTGGTTTCCCCTCCCTCCATTTGCCACATCTTCACCACACATATGTCAAAAATTTCATTTCAGTTATGAATAGTAGCAAGGGAGCAAACAAAGAGGGCTTTCAAGAGGAACTTTTCAAACATGGGACTAGCATTCTGACCAGCTATTTAGTGGATCTCTTCAACTAGGTAGTTTGTACAGGATTTCCAAGTGTTTGGTCCCACCACAATATTCACCCTATCCACAAATCGGGCCCTACCTCGGATCCCAACAACTATAGAACGATCATGGTAGGTCACACATTTTCCAAGCTTTATGCTATTGTCCTCCACATGCGACTATCAGAGTTTCTAGACCATAACCACTGCAGGGCCAGGGGACAGGTGGGGTTTCGTCCAACCTACCAGACTACAGACCACATCCTCACTCTTCGGGCCATCATTGAGGAAATATGTCACCATTCTTCCAAGGTGTTTTGTTGCTTTGTCGACCTCTGGAAAGCCTTCGACTCTGTCCCACGGGAAGCCCTCTTCCTGCGTCTTAGAGAGATTGGGATTTCTGAGACTCTTCTTGTTGCCATCATGCGCCTTTACGAGGAGGTTTTGGGTCGTCTTCGTACTGCTGTTGGGTTCTCTGACTTCATCAGGAGCACCATTGGGGTCAAACAGGGCTGCCCTCAATCACCCACTTTGTTCAGTATTTATATGGATGAGTTATAGGATCTTCTCGGGGATCACATCCAGGAAGGTGACGGGTGTCTTCTCCACCAGGTTCTGATCTATGTTCTTCTCTTTGCAGATGATGTTGTCCTTCTGGCCTCCTCGGCAGAGGGCTTACAGAGACAATTGGATACCTTAGCCCTCTTTTGCGACCACAGGCAGCTGACAGTTAATCTTGCTAAAACCAAAGTCATGATCTTCAATGCCCTGAAGACTTTCGAGTTCCACTTCTTCTACAAAGGGGATGAGCTTGAGATCACTACCTCTTATACCTACTTGGGTGTACTCTTCTCTGGACCTCGCTTCAGTCTACGACTAGCGCTTCAACCCTGTGTCAATAAAGGCTATGGCTCCGTGGCAATCTTAGAGAAGCAATAATTCTGCCACCATTTCCAGGACACCCTGTCCAAACTTTCTGTTTGACTCTCTTGTCAGACCCACTATTCTTTATGGCTCAGAGATTTGGGGACCTTCCTTACTTGAGTCCGACTGGGCTGCGATTGAAAGAGTTCAGATCCTTCTTCTCAGACGCTTCATCAGATGTAAGGAAATTGTTCCTCACAACATTATCCTAGCAGAGTTTGGCGCTCGTCCCTTTAAGTTGGAGACAATCTTTAGCCTTGTTTCCCTCCTACATCGCATCCGTAGGCTTGGTGACTCCTCTGTGGGAAGGGACAGATATCCTTATCTTGCATACTGCTCTTCCGTTGCCATTGCTTCAGCTGACCGGTCTAGCCGTTCTCGTTGTTGGTACGCAGGTGTTTCTCGACTGCTTGAGTCTATTGGCATTCAGATTGATCACCTTCCTTTGTACAACTTCTCCCTGGATGCCCCCGCCCATCTCCTTCCCAGCAAACAGGACCTGAACAGGATCATTAGAGATGATATCTACAGGAAATTCATCCAGTATACCTGGACCAACCCTCCTTGCGAGTTACGGCCGAAGATGGCTTTCTATGCCACACATTTTCTGGAGATCAACAATGGTCTTATCTCCCGGCCCCAATATATCTCCCAACATTGGACTCATGCCCTCCGCATTTCACTTGGTCAGTTCAGGGTTGGTTCTCATAGGCTCAGAGTTGAGAGTGATCATCATGTGGATCGTTCCGATCGGATTTGCCAGCTCTGCTCCCTCCAGGAGATCGAAACGGAAGAGCACTTCATTTTCCGTTGCCTCATCTACTACGAGATCAGAGGTAGATTCCATTGTCTGTTCAGAGAGCGCCCGACTTTCACCGACTTCTTCAGATATCATGATCAGAGATGCCTCGCTCTTTATCTTCAGGAGGCTCTCCGGCTTCAGGTGGAGACCCTCCAGCCCCCTAGACAGGGGACTACGCAGCTGATCACTTCCTTTTTCATAGTGCTATCCCCTGGTAGAGGCACTAAGCAACAGAGCGACACCACCCATGGCTACCCCACTAGATTTGTTCTATTCGTGAATGACGGTCCGACACTCACTAGTTCATGACCTTCCTCCCATAGAGTTCTTCGGGGGTCCACCAGGGGCACGCGGAGAGCTCTCCCCTCCCCGAGACATCAGCACCCCGGTTCGTACACAACTTCTGGTCCCAGACTCCAGCACATCACCAACTTCTTCCAGTCAGTTTCGCAAGCTTGTTGAGGGGTCCTCCTCTCCTCCTTTCCCTTCTCCCTCCACCTGCTTTGACTCTGCGACTCTCAGCAGGCTTTCTCCGAGCCCTCTTCTTGCTCGTTCCTCTATTCCCCCCTCTTTTCTTCTTCTCTCTCTTGGTTGTTTCTCGGGACCCTCTTGGTCCTCTGCTGCGTGCTTCGCTCATTTGTACTGTTTCAGTCCCATTGACCTACTTTGTGGTCATTTGTTGGACATTTAATAAATTTATCTTATCTTACACACATCCGCCATGTGCCATCTTTCTTACGCACCAAAATGATTGGAGAACCACAAGGAGATGAACTTTGATGGATAATTACTTTTGCAAAAGTTCCATCACCTATTTCTTGATTTCCTCATTTTCAACCATGGAGAATCTATACATACCAATGTTAGGAAGAGGTGCATCCTGCAACAACTGTATCTCATGGTGAACCCCTCTTTTAGGAGCTAGATCCTATGGATCTTGAAAAACATTATCATAGTTAGAAACAATTTCAACCAATTCATTATGATGTTTACGATTAAAATCTTCAAAAGCCTTTTCATGATCTTTCTCTTTGGCGTTGATCACCATGAGTACAAAATTATTGCTTGGATTGACAAGCCTTTTCATCAGCCCTACAATAACCAAAGAAAGACTTGTTTTCACATGCTCATCTCTAATAATATATTTAATCCCATCTTTAACAAGAAAGTATTTATTCTCTTCCCTATAGAAGATTGCTTTAAGATCATATAGATAAGGAATTTCCAAAACCACACCACACATATCTAAAGGAAAAACATCCAAAACAACCTAATCAATAAACGTGTTTGTAATGTCAAATCTAAATCTACAAGTTTTTGTTCCCTGTGATTTTGCATCATCACAAACCCAACCCAAAGGATAAGGCTTGGTTTTGAGTTCCAGTTTCTTCACAACCTCCTCTGAAATCAGATTAGCTTGAGATCCACTATCAAATGGAGTTTCTATTTTTGTAGAAACAATGAGATACACTATCAAATAGAGTTTCTATTTTTGTATGTTTAGAAACAACTCTAAGGTGGAAAAGCTCATTTATTTTCTTTTCATCATGCATAGATTGTTGTTTAGAAGAAGATGCAAAATTAGATGAACTAATGTTAGAATAAGCGGAAGAATTACAAGCATAAAATTTCATGTCCGTGATCTTGGTTTCATCTTCTGAATTAGACCCAAGATCATATACCACATTATTCATTTTTTTCTCTTTTCCTGGAATTATCCACAGAATCACAAAATAAACGTTGTTGTTCTACTTTCTATTAGAAAATGACAGAGATAGCTAGTGAATGAATTATGCTTATGCTTAGAATCCACAATTGCAGGAAAGGAAAGAATTTAAGCTCATAAACACCAACAAGTTTTATCCTGGAAACCTCCAGAGGAGGAAAAACCAGTCGGGAAGGGAAATTTCTCTTTCTTCCCACTTTTATTGGCCAATTCAAAATAACAAGTACAAAATTTACAATAAGTATGAAAGAGAAGTAGATAATATCTCACACTTCCTCCCAAATACTTGCTTGCTCTGTCTCAACACTCCTTTCTTCTACAAAACACAATTCCAACACTAAGAACTTCTTGCTCACTTGCTTTCATGCTTTCGATGATCTTATTCTCTTCTACAAACATGTATTTATAGCCTTTCTCATGTCCTCCATGCACTGGAGAATGGGAAAGGTCATGGAGGAGAAGAGACACAGACAACCTTTCAAATTTTGGGTTTTTCATTTCATATTTTTGTTTTCTGTCTGAAAGAGCCAGGACCACCACCCAATGCAGACCGGTGGTCTTAGGACTGCTGCCCTGGTTGGGTGGTGGTTCTGTAACCACCGCTCTGCACAGAGTGGCGGTCCTGTTACTAAAAAGACAGAACCTCCGTGTATTATTTTTCCTTCTTCGTGCTGACTGATTTGATGAAGTAGAGTCATTTTGGATCCCTATGGATCACACCTCCCCTGCTTAGGAGGATTTTGGTCCCACAAAATCTTAGTGGGGGAGTAGATGAGGAAATAATTCCCTCACTTGCTCCTTTGAGTACCACCGGGCCTGCCTTGGTGTCTTTCCTTTCAGTCCAATCTGCCAAGACTCCTGTGGACCTCTCCTAGTCTCTCTGACCTTCTGCTGCAGCACTACATCCTCCTCCAATTCACCTCGTGAGTCCAAGATGCAATCCTCAATGGAAGGTAGCAATTGTAGTCCTTCATCTTCATCTAGCATGGATGGCTCATATAGGTGCAAGTTCTCACAGTTTACTACAGAGTACATCCTCATAAATGATGGCAAATCAAGTTGAAAAGGCATTTTCTCCAACCTGCTCCAATATGGTGAAGGGCCCATATCGTAGTGGCTTGAGCTTTCTGTGCTTGACCTTGTAGTCTCTCCTTGCTCAAGTAAAGCCAAACTCTATCTCCAACATGAAGCTTATGTTCCCTCCTATGTTGATCGTGCCTAGCTTTGTACTTGGCTTGAGATTTCTCTAGTTGTTCTTTGACTTTGAGATGGATTTTCTGGATCCTCTCAATGAATTTGTTTTCTCTAGTCACCTTTGTGTCTCGTGTCTCCTCCTCATCCTGCTTCCCAACTGCTATGTCCAGCAGATTTGTAGGTAGATATCCCAAGCATGCTTCAAATGGTGACTTCATAGTGGATGTGTGTACTTCCCGGTTATAGGAATGTTGAATGTAGGCTAAGGACTCATCCCAAGTCCTTGGGTATTTGTTGTTATACCCTCTAATCAACTGTACCAAAGTCCTGTTCACCACCTCTGTCTGTTCATCTGTCTGTGGACGGAAAGTTGTGCTCCTCTGTAACTTGGTATCCATCTTGTCCCACAAAGTAGTCCAAAAATTCCCCAAGAACCTGGAATCCTTGTCAGAAACAATAGACTTTGGCAAACCAAAATGCACCCATACATTAGCAAAGAAAATATCTGCTGCCTCATGTGCTTTTACTGTCTTTTTACATGCCATAAGAATACACATCTTACTGAATCTATCAACAACAACATAGAGATAGTCATGGCCATGTTTAGACATAGGTAATCCTCCTACAAAATCCATAGAAATGTCCTCCCACGGATGAGTAGGTACTGGAAAAGGCATATACAAACCCTCCTTCCTAGTCTTAGGCTTGTTGGTACAACAAAGTTTACATCCACGTATAAATTTTGATACTTCTTCTTGCATATTGGGCCAATACACGTACCTTTGCAAGTGGGCTAGGGTCTTACCAACACCGAAATGTCCCACTACTTTTGAGGTATGTGCTTCCCTCATCAATAGAAGTCTTTCTTCTTTAGGCACACAAAGCTTCCCCCATCGGTAGAGCAGCCCGTCCTTGAGATAACAATCTTCAATCCCTGTCCTTTCAGTCCCTTGGGACTGCAACTGCTAAAATGTCACCCCAAAGTCTCTGTCCTGGGCATATGCCTCTCCGTAAGCTTCCTTCGTGAAGGGCTCGATCTGAGAGATAGTGGCCAAACAGGAAAACTTCTCCTGTGTGGGTGGCCTAGACAACATGTCTGCCACCAAATTTGTACTACCCTTCTTGTATTTGATCACCAGATGGAACTGCTGAAGGAACCCCATCCATTTGTAGTGCCTTGCCTGCTGCAATTTAGACTGTGCTTGCAAATACTGGAGAGGTTTGTGGTCAGTGTGCACAATAGTTTCTTTACCCAACAAATAATGCTTCCATTTTTTAATTTCCTGAACTAGTGCATACATTTCCTTATCATATACTGAATATCCTTTAACTGCTGAAGTGAAAGTTTCAGAATGATAGCATATGGGTTTACCTCCTTGAAGCAACACTGTGCCCATAGCGTAATCACTGGCATCTGTCTCTACTTCAAAAGGCTGCTGCAAATTAGGAAGAGCAAGTACTGGAGCATGACTAATCTTGTATTTCAATAACTCAAAGGATTTGTCTTGTTCCTTACCCCAGTCAAAACCCTTACTCTTTGTGGCCACTGTGTGTAGAGGTGTTGCAATCATGGAGAAGCCCAGAATGAACTTCCGCATGTACTGTACTGCTCCCACAAAACTCCTAGTCTCTGTGGCTCCTGTTGGTGTTGGCCAATTAGTGATGGCTTCCACCTTCTTTGGATCCACTCGTAGCTCTCCTCCTCCAACCACGTGCCCAAGATAGACAAGTGACTATTTGGAAAATTCACATTTCTTCATATTACAAAGCAGTTGTTTCTCCCTGAGAACTTGCAAGACTTGTTGTAAATGAGTTAGATGTTCTTCCCATGTGGCACTAAAAATCAAGATATCATCTAGATATACAATGACACATGAATCTATGAAATCCCACAATACATCATTCATCAATCTCATAAATGTAGCGGGTGCATTGCATAACCCAAAAGGAAGTACTAACCATTCATACAAACCCTGTTTTGTCTTGAAGGCAGTCTTCCATATATCCTCCTCCTTCATTCTGACTTGGTGATAACCTGACTTGAGATCCAACTTCATGAAGAATTTGGCATGCTGAAGCTAGTCCAAGAGATCATCTATGCGGGGAAGTGGATATCTGTTCTTTATGGTGATCTTGTTCAAAGTGCGGTAGTCGATGCACATTCTCCAAGAACCATCCTTCTTTGGCACCATCACAATAGGTGAACCACATGGTGAGGTGCTCAGATGTATCACCCCTTGGTCTAGTAGTTCCTGGAGTTGTTTCTTTACTTCAGTACTCTCAAGCAAGGATTTCCTATACAACCTGATGTTCGGTAGAGGGGACTCTGGCAATAGCTGAATCTCATGCTCTACTTCCCATTTTGGTGGTAACCCACTGGGAGCCTGAAATACTTCCTGAAAAGACTGAATAATACTATCCAAATCATGCTTTCCCTGGTTAGAAATCTCTGAAACTTCTACCCCATCTTGTTTATCCTTTAACAAAAGTAAACAAAACTGATTATGATTTTCCTGAATAAGTCATTTTGCTTGGTTAGCACTCACCATAGTAACCCGTGTCTTATGCTGGTGTGCCCAGATGTTGTAGCTGATCCCATCCTTGACCCATCTGTACCGGTTTTCCCTTCTCATAAATATAACATCCCTAATATACAAGTAAGGACTCCTGAATACAACATCAAAAGCATCAAGTGGAATAACGTCAGCTTCCAAAACATCAATATACTGGGAATTTATCCCAAACTTGACCTTACATCTTCTTGTTACCTGAATTTCAACACCCTTCTTCACCCAACCCAAAGGATAAGGGTGTGGATGCTCGTAAGTCTCAAGACCAAGCTTCTTTACAACTGCTTCAGAAATCAAGTTAGACTGAGAACCGGTATCAACCAAAGCATTTACCTTAGTTCTCTTGATCTGGATTTTGATCTGGAATAGTCTACTCATCTCCTCTTCCTGGTTGTCCATGTTGGTGGCCGTGCATCCAAGCCTTTCATCTACATCAGAGTCATCTTCGATTTCCACCTCCCCTTCTATTTTTACAGTTGTCATGGACTTCTTTGAGTCCTTGGTTCGGTTCTTCAGATGTAACTCCGGATGCAACTTCCAACATGTAGTCAGTATGACCATTGATATCACAGTTCTTGCAAAAATTCTTGGGATCTTTACAAGTATTTAAAGTAGTGGCAGCTTGTTTACCTTTCCATTTCCACTTACCCTTGTTACTTATTTTCCCATACTCTTTTTTCTACTGTTTTGTCGACTGCTTTTCCCTTGGCTCTGCTTCTCCTTGCTTCTTTTCATCATCTATGTAGTATGCCTGCACACATGCCTCGTTGAGATCTTTGGGCTTTGTGGAGATGACTTTTCTTCGAAGGTGAGTGTGAAGTCCTCCCAAGTACTTAGTCAGAATATCCTCATCCTCCAAGTCCATGTTTAGCAACATGGCCTGCCTCCAAAACTCCGTAGTATAGTCCTGCACACTTTGACCACTGCCTTGTCTAAAATACTGCCATTTAATCATTTGGTCAGTCTTGTGGCCAATAGGATAGAAGTTAGCTCTAAGTAATTCTTTAAATTCTTGCCAAGATTTCACAATAGGATGCTTCTTCTTTTCACAAGTGGTTAGATGGGTTTCCCACCAAACCAGAGTGTGTCCCTCCATTTTGAGATGTGCAAAGGTGATCCTCTGTGCCTCAGTGACATTATGGATGCTAAAGTAGACTTCTAACTGTTTTAACCATTTATCAAGCAACTCTGCATCTACTTGTCCTTCAAAGCTTTTAATCTCAACTTTTGTCTCAACTTTAAAAGGAGTATGATCAGATTTTACCTTTTCTCTTGCGTTTGAAGTCTCTTCTTCATGCTCTTCCCCATAACTTTCCTCATGGTGGCTCCTTCCTATGCCAAAATTTTCAGCTAAGCCTCAAACCACTGAGTCCATGGAGTCTTGCTTGACAGAAGTTGTCTTCTGCAAATCTGCAAGTTCTTCTTGCCTTCTAAACATCCTATCCATCATGGTCTCCAACATCTCGATTCTACGGACCAAGTTCTCTTCCTCCATTTGTCCCCAAATTCTCTGTTTCCACTTCTTTGTAGAAATTTCTGGATCGCAAGGTAAAGCCTCTTCACCTTTAGATCTCGTCACTGTCATACAAATCCAAGAACGAATACCACAGTCCTGGATACTTGTTAGCTCTGATACCAAAATGATCTGTAAACTCTTCAACTTTGGAATTATCCACAGAATCACAAAAATAAAATGTTGTTGTTCTACTTTCTATTAGAAAATGACAGAGATAGCTAGTGAATGAATTATGCTTATGCTTAGAATCCACAATTGCAGGAAAGGAAAGAATTTAAGCTCATAAACACCAACAAGTTTTATCCTGGAAACCTCCAGAGGAGGAAAAACCAGTCGGGAAGGGAAATTGCTCTTTCTTCCCACTTTTATTGGCCAATTCAAAATAATAAGTACAGAATTTACAAGAAGTATGAAAGAGAAGTAGATAATATCTCACACTTCCTCCCAATTACTTGTTTGCTCTGTCTCAACACTCCTTTCTTATACAAAACACAATTCCAACACTAAGAACTTCTTGCTCACTTGCTTTCATGCTTCGATGATCCTATTCTCTTCTACAAACATGTATTTATAGCCTTTCTCATGTCCTCTGTGCACTGGAGAATGGGAAAGGTCATGGAGGAGAAGAGACATGGACAACCTTTCAAATTCTGGGGTTGTTCGTTTCATATTTTTGTTTTCTGTCTGAAAGAGCCAGGACCGCCACCCAATGCAGACCGGTGGTCCCAGGACCACCACCCTGGTTGGGTGGTGGTTCTGTAACCGCCACTCTGCACAGAGTGGTGGTCCTGTTACTAAAAAGACAGAACCTCTGTGTATCATTTTTCCTTCTTCGTGCTAACTGTTTTGATGAAGTAGAGTCATTTTGGATCCCTATGTAATCTAGGATGGTTTAAGATCATTTTTGAACTATTTTCTCCTTTCCCTGGTTATGGAGGCCCAAGGTTTTCTCAATGCAAGGGGATTGGCACTTGCGGGCCCATCTCCAACTGATGAGGGCATAGATGGTGGAAATCAGATCACATCTAAAATGACCCAATTTTCAATTCATAATCTTCACGGTTCAAGGGAATGGTGGAAATTTAGAGGTTTTGAGGTCAAGTGTGAAAATTCCCAAAAACGGGGCTTTAAGCTCAAATGGCTTGTTGAGCTAAAGGACAAGTTTTAAGTTTTCAAGATACATTGGTAGCTAAGTTTGAGCTCATGGATTATAACATGTTATCAAGTTCAGCATTGAAACATATACTTAACGAGATCTGGACATAAACATGTGCAAGTTCCCACAAAGATAGGTTCATCGTATAGAAATGTAAAGTATCATTTTGAAAAGGGTATCAACATTGGCTAAGGGTGGCTCGGACACCATCCGTGATAACAGAGTTCGGCGTTAAAGCCTACGTCTCTGGGTCCATTTTAAGGGATTGATATATTAAAATCAATGAAATAACTCTTACAAAGGTGTATCAAATGATTCAGACCTCCAAGGACTTGTCACAATATTCACCCTGCAAAATAAATCCCATCTTCCTTTGGAATGTTTCTCTAAAAATGCTCTGAACTCCCACAATAAGCCTCTAACTATACACTGTCTTCTTAGATTAACTATTAAAATAAAACTTCACTCCTTGTATAGTTTTTTACCACCTTGTGGCACAACAGTCGAGCTTATCTTTTACACAGAGTTGGTTAGGGGTTTAAATCCTTATCCCCTACCGATGGTCTTGCATTCTCCTTTGTGGGAAAAAAATCCCATATTTACCATGGGTTAGGTGCATTGTTTGTTTAAATGTGGGTGATTTGGTGATATATATTGGCTTCAAGACACTTTTGTTAAACAACACAGTGTGAGGTCGGTTGAACTCAGTGCTAAGTTGGGCCACGAGCTATGTTAGTGAGCTATGTTGGGAGAGTGAGGAGTTGGGCAATTAGCGAGGTGTGAGCGGAGGGTGTTAAGGAGCCCGAGAAGTGTGGCAAGTTGGTAGAGTTGTGTGGCAGGTGAGCTGACAGTGTGGGTCGGTATTTTGTTAGAGTGGCGAGTTGGCAGGGTGGCAACTCAGCTCAGTCAGTCGAGCTGTCACTAAGGCAACTCCAATACAATGCAAAGTAATATTTCAATAGACTATAACATATATCCCACATTCATCCTACGATACAATATAAAGGCACTTATATGCAGAAGCCCAATCATGGTGATATGAAGATTGGAGGCAAAGACACCCCTCCACAAAAAGAGTGTATCGACCCTAGCTAAGGGCCCCTAGCCAACAAATAGTGAGGCCCACCCGTTTGTGAATGAGTGCCGAATACCAACGTCATAAAACCAATTTTCCTTCAATATCACATATGTTGTTTGTCACAATTTCATTGGTCCACTTGGTAGATGTGCACTCGCCCATGTCACCTGCTCGTACACCTGCGCGTAGTCCATTATTTTTACTGGTTGTCCAAAAATTTCAGTGGGCTATAAAGTCTAGATACGGTCTTAGTTTTCAAGTGGAGAAGATCCCACCAAAGAAATGTGTCATCAATTTGACTCTGAGTCAAATGCAAAATAATCGCAACTAATGCGTGAGAAGTTGTAATGATGTTCAAGGGGATGTCAATGAGGACCATGGGGGAAACAATGCAACATAATATTTGTTTTAGAGGATGCTAATGCCAAAATCATGTGTTTCCACAAAATAGTAGTGCACAAAACATATGTTGTCTTAACCCTCATGAGAAAATGAATTTAATTTCTACTCATGACTACGAACAAGTGGTTATGTATTCACAAATTACTTGTGCTCTCTTTAGTGTTTGATAGGATATTAGTTGCAAGAATTACAGAGAAACATAGAAGAGAGAGACACAAGGAGTTACCCTAGAGAAGCCCAAATGTGGAATAATTCTAGAAGAATGAAGCTTCACACTCCTCTTACCCACTATCTTCAAGCTGCATTTTTACAAGATCACTACCTTCTTCAGGGCTTCAAGGACACTAACATCAATCAACAACATTGTACACCTGAAAATGTTCTCTACAACCTTCCTATGGATCACCTTGTGCTCCAACAAACAAGGCTACTACTTTCAGCTAGTTCCATTGTGTAGTATTATGTAAACTTACAATCACACTAAACAGTGATTGCATCCATTCTTCATGAACTGTATGGGTTCCAATTCTGTACTTATACTCCATGGATTCATTTATACGATCACAAGAATTCTTAAGCTCGAACTGGGAGCTCGAAATTCAGGAAACTGAAGAGAAAACATTTCTTTTCAGTTCACTCTGCTCATATACTGCAATGTGGCGAAACTGCTGCTTAAGGTTGCCAAACCACTCCGACATTTGCAAAACCGCCACTTAATGCGGACCACCTATTTTGTTACCATACATACATGCAACTTCTAGAGGTCATAACTTTACATATAAACTGGAAATCAGGTGCCACTTTTTTTGAAAGTGCATAAATTTTCGAGGATAATCCAAATATGTAATCTAAAAACCAATTTGAATCTTTCCCCATCATGTAATAGCCTTTGCACCATAACCTATGTTATTAGGTCATGAATTGTTGCAACCACTTCTTGAATCCTATGAAGTGTCGATTAACTCAACCGACTAAATTTGATGATGTACATGATCCAATTTCAGATCACTTGAATGGAGAAATAGTGGGAGGAATGCAAGACACAAGGATCGAAGATGTAACGTTTGACTTAGAAACTAACGTTTATAAGGCGAAGCTGAGATCCTAGAACAAGGAGCTATTTAGAAGCTTGTTCCAGCAAAAGAAGATCAAAGGGCTTCCTTATCTGTATGGTCAAGTAAAAATAAGAGTCGTGGAACATGTTTAATTTATTTATTAGAAGTAGTTCATTCTTATATGTATGTATTGCATGTCCAAACTTTTGCAGTATCATATAGAAATATATTTGTATGCAGAGGCAGTAAATCCTAGAAGAAGGGGAAGGGGAAGGGGTTGAACCTTCCACCTTGTGGTTAACGACTTAATTAACATGAAGTTTCAGTTCAAGGTCAAATAGGATACATCCACCAAATTTTAGTTTTAGATTTCAATTAATACACAATTTCACTTTAAGTGAACACTCGAACCACTTATGTAAAATCTTCCAAAATAAATTAATGTGCAATTTTTCTTTAAAGTTTTTTCTCTATAAAACCAAATAACAAAAACAATTAACATTCTTAGCAAATCTGTGACCCTTGATTGTTTCATAGTACTGTATATAACCTTTTGTTTCAAGAGATGAAGATAATCCCCACATTCCATCTTATCCAAAAATTGAGAGCATAAATCTGCTATGAATTTTTATACAATATATAGATTTACTGAAGGTTATAAGATGTTACAACAATGTAATATCCCTGATGTGTGATACAACGTTATATCCGTTTTTGGATTATATATGTATATATACATGCAAAGATGGTTTTACACATGGGTTTGTGTTTACATTTTTTGCATCCCAGCAAAGATTGACTAATTTTCTATATGAGAAATGCTTATGTTAATTATATTGTAGATAGGTTAAGGAGTCGGCTGATTTCACAGCTAAAGAAGTAATAAAGCATGCAGTCTCTAATGGGAAATGCATAAATTATCAGTGTTGCAATCTCAATCGTCTAGAAGGATAACCTCGGACTTAGTATCTCTTCAGTTGAAGTTGCCTTGGTCTTGTAGGCAATTTCAACACTTAACATTTAGCCTAAGGATTTGAACTCCTAGGCTCTGGCATGAATGTCCTTGTGATTTTCCTTTTCAAGCGATCCCATTCCAAAATCTTCCTTTAAATACGGCCATAATGAAAGGCCAGTCTTATTGCAAGCAGAAAAAAGGCTTTGAAGTTCCTGCAGACAAATTTTTAACAAATTAATCTTATGTACATTTCCTTCAAAAAGTTTAGTTCTATGTAGCCTGAATTTGTGATGTATGAAGGCCTTAAAGATGGTAGAGTATAAAATATAGGCTAGGTGGTTTGCGATTTCGAATTTGCTTTGTAAAGGCCTTCTCATCAGCTAAAATTCTATATTTGCTTCTCCAATTTACTGCATCCAAAATTTCATATATTTCCATTCTCAAAAAACCATGCAATAATTTACATTTGTCTGTAAGAAAGGGAGAGGTCTTTTACTAGTGTATGAATTTTATACTTAAAGCTCTATTTCTGATCAATAAACAAATCGATTAAGAAAACATTATATCGTAAGTATCTATTTTCTTTTTCTTCAAGAGGAGCATGTGAACATGGCTTCAATTCTAGTTGACATGATGTCAACCAACACGGAATTTAACTGGTAGTTCCCATTATAACCCTAAATGCAGATCAACAAAATATAGGATTAGCGCTTCCATCAGTTCTTAAAAATAACTACTCATTGTGCAAACACCATACAACGAATAGAGACTGATATTCATTCTCAATTATCAGTAATTGGGGTGCCCTACAGTTGTGGAACACTGGTTAATTTGGTACTTCAACTAGCAGCAACCTATTTTTTCATCTCAATCACATGTTGCGAATCGGCATTCCTTAATGCCCCGCCAAGCTCTACTGGGACAAGAGGAATAAGAGAATTTACAACATCAGCTATCAATGGCCTGTAACCAGGTTCAGGCTGCACACAAAGAACAGCAACAGCTGCTACCTGCATACATTCAAGTCTACCATAAGCTCTTTCTTCTTTAGACATCTCTTGCATTTAGATTATCAAACAATGGATTAGAAAACAAACTTCAATTGCAGTTATTCTATTCTTCTAAAAGAGGAATGTGAAAATTCTCAATTTTTTACATGCACAAATTCTTTCTTGAAACGTTGCCTGAAGAAAACCTTTCATAGTCCTTTCAATTAGAAGATAGTTGTTATCTATCAAATGCAAATACACCACTGTGAGTCAACGGAAAAATCTCTAGTATTTCTGACCCAAGCCCATGTACAGTTTGAGCTCTATGATAATGTTCATCCTAATACTTCTTCCTCGATAAGAGGGTTGGTAGAAAGAGAAAGAAACTATACTTTAAATGTTTCACCGCACAAAATGGGTGTTCTAAATTAAACTTTGATAAAGCGGGCAAGGTTAACCCTGGCCTGGCAGGGGGAAGAGCAATTAGAAATTGGGAATGAAAAACAGCTAATCTTCGCAGAAGATCTTGGCATTAATACCAATAATATATAAAAACATTTGGTACTATTAAGAGGAATTAGAGCTGCAAAGGAGAAGGGCGAATTAGAAGTCTAAAGGTGATTCAATAGTTGTGATAAACACGATGAAGATAAATAAAATTAAAAATTGTCAACCGGAGAGAGCAATCTTCTTAGTGATAATAGAAACTGTCCATGGATATCAAGGATGGCAACATATTATGGTTGATGGTGCCAACACATAGCGAAAACCAAATGTTCATTGGTACATGAATCATATTTGCATGTTCATACATCACATGGAAGGACATGAGTCTATATAAATGCAAAAGAGTTTTATCTCCAAATATATATAATTACACTCCACTTCTATGCCTACTTCTCATGCTTGAAGTCATTAGCTTCAATTCATGTATGGTACTGTAAAGTGCTAGCTCAATGCTAAATCACGGCTTAGCATATAGCCTTTGTTTTCATGATCAGTTTTGGCATAAAAATCCTAACAGTTCTCAATGATGCTAGAAGTGTGACCTTATTATATTCACCCATTTTTAACCTTCCAAAACATTTTTTCCTGTTTGAGACAAAACTATTCTTAACAGCCTTGTTCATCAAGAATAAACTCTAGATGCAATGCCCACCACTGGTCCTTTCAATGGTTTTGCTTGTTGAAACACTCATAATTTTTTTCTCCCCTTCTTTAGCATCATTTCTCATTTGCATTGTGTTTGCAGTCTTCTTTACATGATCCTTGGGTACAAGAATCATCACTTTACGCATCTTTACTCTTGATGCTTATTCTGTTGGATTCTTATTCTTGGTCTCAATATAGAACCCTTTCTTGCAATCCTCTTCTAAGGTCTTTAATTTAACAACACCAATTCTTTTGGAATGTATGCAAGTTACCAACATACTTTACCCACACATCTCGACCTGCCAAAGAAAATTCTATCAGAATTAGTTATTTGCCCGAATCTGAAGTATAGTTTTCAACATTGTGTCCCTGGCGCAACCTGAGATATTGCCACCTGATGAATTTCTCATCTTCATATCCAATTGGGTGGAGCCAAATCCTATGAGACACTTAAATTGTTCCAATTTTTTCGTAGGGGCTTGAATTTTTTTCTCAAGGCTTTACCTATAGCTATCTCGATAGATAATTGTACCTTCTATTTATTGATGTTCCTTTGACTATTAAAATATACTTCTAGTTATTGTGGTGATCTATAATTTCCCTAATTCCTACTTCTTGGAAATTACATGAAGATAAATTACTGTCCCTACTTAAAATGAACTTCAAATGACAGTGCTTGAACATAGACTTATGTTGAGATTAATGTGAAGTTGTTGAAAACATAAACAGTAAAAAATGAACACAAACAACACTATGAACACAAGGAGTTTACCCTGAAAACCCTGGTGTGGGGAACACCATCTTGTTAGTGTCAACTTATCACTACCCCTCCTTCCTTCAACATGGAAATTACAAAGAGCACAATTGGAATATGCATACAATGCTTCACTATTGCTATTCTTTTCTCAACTTTCTATTTTCTCACAGACTTACTCAAATTACAAACAATTGAAATCACTTGTTACTCACTTCCTGCACTAATGCCTTCACAGTTGGGCTATGCTTCTTATTTATAAAATTTTTGGAGTTGTCTTTTCCTGCAATAAAGGACCCCCAACCCTCAGGAATTAGAAGAGATATTGATTCTTGGACGTTTCTCAACTACTTGTCAGATTTGGGTAGGACCACCAGTGAAAACTGCACAACCACCACTGTCACTAACGCTTTCAAAACCGTCCCTTAGGTAGGACCGCCACTGACACTTCCATAACCCCCCATGACACTAACACAACCACTGGTTTGCAAAGGCAAGACCACCAACGTGGTCCTATCACTATACATACAGTACCTTGTTCTGCTCCAAATTTTACAGTGTTCTTGGTTGTTTTCTGAGGGTGTTTGTCTCCTGATCCTTGACGGGTGTGATCCTTTATGGATCAGTGCAGTTGGCTTAATGAAGAATAAGAATTATAGGTATTGGGACCTGTAAATTTCCATATTAAGGGGTATGATTAGGCTTTGGGGGCATCAGTTCCTACTTACATTTCCCATTATTTTTCATATAAAATAGTTATAAATTACATAATCATTTCTGTCTAGGCAGAGATATTGTTATTCATCCTCTTTTGCAAGTCTCTCACACTGTCATGGAACTCCTAGGTCAGACCCTTCAGACGCCTATCATCCTCAAGTTGTCCTTATGTAGGTTTGTCACCCGTTGTAAAATACCTATGAATCTGTCATAAAATACAAATCTACAAAAACCTTGGAATGCCTCAATCTCAAGTTCTCACATTGCTTGCCACCTGGTGCTGTGAGTATGCTATATAATATCAATAAAAAAAAGCTTCCGATTTGATACCAATTGATCCATTTATTGAGGCTGATTTAAAATCTGCACATCACTTCATACTGATTCCAATTTTGTGTAGTCGGACACTGTAATTTAGTTGTTACTTTGGGATTTGATACCAATTGATCCATTTACTGGGAATGAGTTATACCTGTGTGTCACTTCACACTGATTCCAATTTTGTGTAGTCAGGTACCATTTAGCGTACCTAGTTTTTCTCAATTATTTGTTCATCTGATGATTACGCTCATTTTTACAGGGAAGGGAAGAAAAAAAAACAAATCCACCAAGCAAAGCATGTTTTCCTTGCTATAATTATTTATTAAAACTAAGTCTGTTGTACAAGGATTTACACACTTCTCACTACAGTTAAAAATCCTATAAAGTTTTATTGTAAATTGGCTCCAACTTTCTCGATTTACCAACCATGTTCCAATATACTTTACAATATTTATGCAGCTACATAAGATATGAATGTTGTGGTCTGTGAAACACTCTTGAGTTAATTGCAAAGAAATATTGAAATGGCTCTTGGAAGAAGTATGAAATGTCGAAACATCTTTGGCTTCGCCATGTTTCCTCTTTGTTCCATATCCAGCACCAATATGATTTTTGGTACTAACCTGATGTGGGGGAATCCAAGGATTACAAGAAATCTTGCTTTAACCAAAAATAGTAGGTCTATGTTTGTGTGGACTAGTTGGTTCTTTCGTTCTTTTGACATGGTGAAGTTGATCCATGGTAAGCATTGAAATTCCAACACTTGAAGAGAAACAAGTACATCAGAGAACATCAATTTCATGCATCTACAGAGTTCCAAGTGAATTGGTTGAGTTTCTCAACAATCATAAGAATCTAGCAAGTAGATGCATCTGTTGAAGGGCTTAAATGGATAGGTATAGGGAAGATTCAAAAAGCAGGTGTAAAACATCTCAACATTAAAATAAGATTACATAGTTAGATTCCCCTCGATTACATATACACTTTCATGAAATAAATGGCACATGATTTCAAGGTTGTCTGTAAAAGTTATCGCTGTAGAAAGTTGTAGGGTTTTGCTCCATTGCAAAACCACCGGTCTAGCTTGAGTGGCTTTTTTGAAACCTGGGCGGTTTTGCAACTGTAAGTTTGCATAAAGTAGTGGTTTCACAATGGGTGCTTTTTTTAAAGCAGCGGTTTCTCCCATGAGGATCGTAAAACAAAAATAATGGCCCATCATGATTGGCATTCTCTTCGTGAGAATTTCTAATGTTCTTATTCATTGGGAGTGGCACTCCAGAATGTCAAATGTCAGAGATGTAAGTTGGATTCAAATTCTTGGAGTAGGAGTTACTTTGGAAAGCAAATACGAAAAAGGAACCTGCTGAGAGACAATTCATTCGGAATGGGAGAGTTAGAGTTGGTTCCAGTTCAGAGCAGTGAGAGATGTCTCAAGTCCATGATGGATTGAGAGATGGATAGATCTTCTTCAAGTAATTTTTCAATAATCCTTTTAACGCTAGTGAGCGGGAGAATGTGTGCATTTATGAATCTCTGTAGCTTTCAATGAATCTTCAATAAAGAGAAGTGTGTTTGAATCAATGGTTGTGCTCTTGAGTTTGTGTTTGTCTATTTGAGAGTGAGTGCAAGTCCCAGCTGCGGGAGTAGGCTGCCATCAATTTGGTCCCCTCATTCCCATCTGTGTCAATTGGTATTGGATCAAGGTTTACCTTGCTGGATTGGGTGTGAGGCTCTTGTTGAGTCTAGTTGCAGTTGGTGAAAGAGAAGTCTGTTTTGTTGAGACATGGAACATAGAGGAATACCTCTTCGACGAGGAAGAGCACATGGAGTAGAAGACTTCACAGAGATGCTGAAGGAAATCTAAGTGAGACTGGATGCAATGTAAAGAAGTTATTGCAGCTCTGAATGAAGATGGAGAAATGGAAAAGACGTTGATATCCCTTCAAGCAAAGCTGGATGTCTTGGAGAGAAAAATAAGAATGTGAAGAAAAGAGATCAGCAAAGGTCTTAGTGCGAGAGGAAGATAAGCCCATTAGAAATTTATAATTTTGTTTTGTGGTAAAAAGACTCCTGAGGAGTTCATGAGATGGATATTTGAGCTAGAGAGTTGTTTTAAAGAAGAGTATTGAAGACCCCAAGAGGGTAGAGGTTGCAAAAACTAGATTGCATGGAGTTATAATTGTGCATTGGAGAGTTTTCAAAGAGAGAAGACAAGATAAAGGAAAGAATAAGGTAGAGAGTTGGAAACATATGGTTTTCAAGTCGATGGTTCATGTTGTGTGTCCTAGAATGCAAGTGCAGTGGTTGAAGAAGCTTCAATTATTGAGGCTTGAGAGGGAAGAAAAGAAGATTCCATCGAGAGGAAATGAGAGAATGAAGTTGCCATGTGAAAACTCAAGTTTATTTTGAAAAGAGAGGAGAAAGAAAGAGTTCTCTTGGATGATTTTGTAAAGAATGGAGAGAAATATTTCCTTGAAAGGAAAAGTTAGAGAGTGAGGCTCTCATGTAGGAAACCTGTTGGCTAGATTTTCTGCATAGCATCAAACCTAGGCAGTCATGAGATAAATCTCCCTCATTTAACCGGTGAGGCTCCCGTGTCAGATTTGTCAATATAAATGTGTTTTTATCTATCAGGGGTTTTACTTTAACCACTTAGTTCATGAACCATAACTAAGAAGTTCTGCAGCAAGTAAGCAGCTGTTTAAGAAAGGAAAATTATAGAAGAAGAAAGTAAAGGTATTACAGAGAAGAAGTAAGGAAGATGTGCATCCCAATTAGTAGATAGCAGAGCTAATTGTATGCACATAGAAGAAACTTAATAGATTTGAACACACAGAATTATAAAGCAAAGGCAGCTCTAGATCCAGATCTACAATAACACAAAGTTTACTTAACAGATCTAAAGATTTAAAAGCAAGAAACACAGTACGCCGTGACACAAAGTTCTCCGGAAACCTGCTTCTTTGTATTCCTCTGCAACAAGTGGCTCTCAGGGGTTCAGCACAAAGTCTAGAATACAAGATTGCTTCTTACAAATTCTGATTGATCATTAACCCGGAGGTTCTTCTCCTACTTATAGAATGTAGGAGGGAAAGTACAAATAGAAGACTCAAACTGAACTAAAGTATGAACAACAAGTAAAGATGACATTTGGCAATCATCCTCAACTAACTTCTTCTTAAGTGACACATGTATCACTTAACTAATAGAATAGTTCCACATGACTTCAAGTAATGGTTGCAAAACCAATAACTTAGAAGTTTTACAATTTCATCCGGGAACATAGAAAATAGAAGAAGAAAGAATAGAAGAAGTCATGCCAGCTGTAATGTTTACATCTTCTTCTTGTTCTGATATCTGATATACTTGTCGAACATATAATTCAGCATCCTTCCATCTGTTTTAGCCACTGCTTCCTTCTCTGTCCTGAACTGTAGCAACCCTTCATTCAACACTTTGCTGCATGCTTCCACCTCTTCCAAACTCGGCCCGAACCTCGCAATGTCTGCCTGCAGCGCCACCAATCTACTGATAGAATTCATCGTGAAAGGCTTGGTAGCTTTATCAATTCTCTTTTGCACCATCAGAAGAGAACCTTCCAGGGAATCATGCACCTCGTTAGAAACAATCCGCACGTATGAAGTAACACCTCCATCCACTCTTTCCTCAGTGAAAGAAACGATATTGTCTGGCAAATCTGATGTTCTACTCTCAAGCACCTGCATCCTTTTCAGCAAAACTCTGTAGATCTCCAAACGGAAAGATACTGCAAACTCTAGCTGCTTCCCCTTCTCGACTGATCCATCCGGTACAATTTGTTCTGCAACCAACACATCTCCCGGCAGCTTGTTGATCTCGGCCAAAATACTCAGGTTACTCTCTGCAACTGTATTCATGCCTTCTATGCTTTCCATCAGTTGCTTTAGTTGATTTGCTGCATCTTTCATAACCTTTAGGCGGGCTGGCACTTCCCCAAGTTGCACAGAAGCTTGACGAATAATCAGATTCTTCCATTCGTCAATAGCTTTTACTTGATTGCTTGCATCTTCCATTTCCTGCATAAGATGATCACTCACCTGCTCTGAAATGGGCTGAATGGAAGGTTTAGCAACCTTGGCTATGATCTCACATAATTGAGATATTTGCTTTTGCAACTCTTCTTTCTCCGCCTTTTCACTGTCAAGCCTAAGGAACAAAGCATCCAGCAATGTTTGCGTGTCCTGCTTCAATCCTTCAGTGGTAGCTTGACCGAGTGGTATTTTGGTCACCGTCACATCTTCTGCCGTGAGCTCCTCTTCTATCTTTCCTTCCGCCGGAATTGATATCTCAGCAAACTTTTCTCCCGAATCTTTGATGATCAACCTAGAAGTTGCTTTAGCAACTTTAGGCCTTCTGTCTCTTCTGCTCAGATCCTGAAGTAGCTGCAAGTCATGCTCCTCTAAGTTCATCTCTACTCTTGCTTCCGGAACCAACTGCAAAGCTAACCATCCGAGAAGTTATTTCTCGGGGAGTAAGAAGTCACTGAGTGCACTACCATCTCCCGCTCTGCATCCTCTCCGTCAGAAAGTGCCACAGTGTCATGGCTGCCATCTTCTGAAACATCCAAGGACAAAGCTCTTTCGAACTCCGTCATCTGCAGCTTCAACATCTCCTCTGGAACGGGTGCTGAACGAAGTGGCTGCGGAGAGAAAACGAACGTCGCCGGTTTTAATGAAGGCATGGAAGCATCCTGCTGCTGCGGTGCAATAGTTGGTGATCTTCTAGGTACTGGAGAAGTCGGAGTCAAAGCTATGGTCGTAGAAGTGGTCTTTTCTTTCTCTTGAGATCTTCTGTGTACTTTCAACTTCTCGGACCTTCTGCTGCTTTCTCCTTCATGCTTTCGTTTGAGGGAATCTCCTGCGCCGAAGTTGCCCGTGATTTGATTCATCAATACTTCATCAAGGCAGTATCCCTTCGTTAGCAGCCAGCTCGAAGTATTCACCAACACAGCTCCAGATCTCTCTTCAATTGAATGGCAGCCTCCAATGTTATCCTGCAGTATAGCTTTATCTCCTCCCATCTGATGGTAAGTGTCAAGTACCACGTTCCCATCATCTTTAAGATCCGCAGGTATCCGCGCTAGTCCAAAGTCGAACACTTGCTTTGCTGATAGCCTGCTGAAATCTTTCTTTCTAACCTCGTACTCACTTCTGCACTTCATCCAGAAATCTTCTAACGAAGGCACATGTGCGTACTCCTGGGAGATTGTCTTCCTGGCTATTCCAAATGGATCGAAGTTAAGCCGTGCAGGGAAGAACTCTTGCTCATACTCGGATAACATTTGTGCTTCCATCCCTCGAGCTCTGTGAATGCTGATGCAACTGTAATATCCCACAGTGATTGGGAAGAAGCCCGTAGACTTGTGCCGTTTCAACTGAAGGTCGTGTAACTCTACGAGTTGCCTGCTCAGCTCCATGGCAATCACTCTATCACTTGGATACCTGGGCATCTTTATAGGTTCTCCAGAAAAGCCCGTAACCCTGAGGTATGTGAAATCTGCAAACTGGATGAATAAACTGCCAATCTTGGACACTGCTTCCCACGCTTCCTTGCTTACCCTGTGAGTCTTCAAGTCTTTGTCTAGCCTGCAGATGAAATCGTAGAAGTCATCGTTGATCACTTTGAAGTCCTTCTCGCATGCAGGTACAGTAAGCTGTGGGTAGCACTCGAAAATGGGGTCCTTGGAAAGAACACCACATCTATCCAGCTTGGAAAAGACACCCTGTGAAGCTGCAGCATACACCAAGTATGAAGTCATCTTGAAGAAAGTACGCTTCACGTTCCGAAGTTGCTCACCGATGTTGCTGCTAATAATTTCCGACCAATTGATTATAGAATCAACCTTGTTGATTTCAATGGTCCTGATGAAAGCATACATCCATGTACGGAAAGTGTAGGCATTCGCTTCGCCATTCAACCTGCATAGCAATTTGACGACATCATCTGCCTCCTGCACCAAATTGGACCGTGGAAGAGTTCTCGGGAACTTTGAAGGGGATCTAGGCTTCTTCATGAACCGGCTGTTCATTATGCTCACGCAATCAGCTCTATGTTTCTCCCATCTACTGTCAGCATCCTGAATGCTAATAGAAGTCACCACCTTTCGCACTGGAATCTTCAAACAATAATTGATGAATTCCGCATCCAAACGAATTATTGTCTTTCCCGCAACATCACGCACTGATCTGGATGAAGGATGATAAGATCTAGCACACTCCATCACGAACTCTGGCAATTGGGCTGTACATGGGAAAGCTGCAGCTCGGATAATTCCGCTACTTTTGACCGCACGCATGAGTGAAGTCTTTCCAGCTCTGGATCTATCAATCAAATCAGAAAGAGGTTCTGGGCCTAGATCCGTGTCTCCTATGTCTGAAAGTTTGGAAGCAATGCATGAATCCATCGTGCTCTCTTTTTCATCTCCTTTCGCCATGGCTTTGTCTATCTTTGTCTGAATAATTCTTTTTCTTCTAACTTGACCGGATTTCTTCAATACTGGTGCAGATCTGGACAATTCTTCAGATTCAGAGGATATTTGCAATGTATTGGACATTGATAAAAACTCCTTTTCTTTTGTAAAGCACCTGTAATGAATTCCTGCAATTTATTCAGACAAAAATGGCCACCGGAGCATGAATAGTGAATTTAAATTATAAAAATCTGCACTTTTCAAGCCTGCTGCCCCAAAAATTGGTGTTTAATTTGCACATAAAGAGAGCATGAATCCTTTCAATCAACACCTGAGCTCCTGTAACACCTGTGAAAACAACTATGCAGACGAAGATCAACCTTCTCCAAAGCATGCGCCAAATCTGGAAGCTTTTAGCCTTGTTAGCACTTTGTCTGAACAAAATCCTTCCTCTAATGGGGGTGCACTTTTCCTCCTAGCTGCAATTCTTTACCTGTGAATTAAATTATTCACCCATATGGCTGCCCATGCTTATATAACCTTCACAATTCTATAATTAATAAGTTCCCTAACAATTAAAGGCAATTAATTAATTAAAAATCATGTTTTTCTCTTTTAAAAATAGCATGTTTAAGGACAGCCATCCAATAAATTAAATTAATCCAATTTAATCCTTCACACAACACTTCACTCAAGCCCCACAGTGTGCTTTGACCATAGCCACTGAAAATAGAAATTAATTTAATGTTTTAATGCCTTAAAAAACATTAAATAATACCCAAATGGGGCGCACTTTTTGAGAGGAAAAGGGCAGCCATTAAATAAATTAAATTTAATGCATTTGACTCCTTTCTTTTATTTCATCTTTGACTTGTTGACCTCCTCCAAGCTTGGGCGCACTTTTTGAGAAGAAAGATTAATAAAAATAATCAATTTTAGTTCTTTTAATCTCTCACCAAAGGGGGCGCACTTTTTTGCACATGTAATTCTATTTTTAAGAATTTTTTGATAACGGGATGCTTTACCCTGCTAGGCAGGCACCAAAACCCCGTGGTCCACTTAAGTGATTTTTATAACACGGGAAAAAGTACCCTGCCAGGCAGGTATAAAATTCCCACCCTGCCTGCGGCTTATATTTTTCCCATTGCAGCTTAAATCCTTTGTTTTCCAAAAATGCGCCCATCCCCGCAGGGGCTTTTCTGTGCACGACTTCGCTTTTTCCCAGTGATCCAGACCTCCGATGGCGACTTCCTCCGGGCACAATGTGCGTATATGTTTTCTAGCCGCTCCAGGCCAAAAATCGGGCTTACCCGGCAAAGGAGTTGTTCCAGAGAAATTTTACAGAAAACAGAACGGGACACCACAAAAACACGAAAAATTGCCAAAAGTTACAAATAAAGCCCAAAACTTAAAATAAGTTAAAATCCTTCTGGTACATAGGAATAATAACATATTCGCTTATAATGGAGTTAAAACAGAGCGCAAATAGCCTCATACGGGGCTCAAAATAATTAAATACAAATTTCCCGCAGACAAATCCCGACGACAGAATAAAACAATTTTGGGCATCTGGGTATTTGGCGAAAAAGGCTAATATGGCTCTTTAGGATTATTTTGACGCAATACAGGAACTTTCAGGCAATAAAAACAACAAACGACCCACTATTTTAAAAGTACGAAAATTTTTCGGATTGGGTAGTCACAGATTTCAGGGTGAAATCTGAGTGACACCAAAACCCAAGTCTGTTTTGAAAAACAACAGAGAGAAATAAGGTTGGGAGCAGCCCATAGAAGAAGAAATCCTCATGGAGGAGGATATGGAGGTGATGTTTAGTGAATCCAAGAACGGAGACCCGTTGTTAAATGATGCGTGAGAGTTTTTTGGTATTACCTATGTGTGAAGAGACAAATATATTGGAATAGAATATGAGAATGTTTTCATATTCATCTTTGCAGGGGAGGATGATTGAGGACAACTGAGAAGAGTTGCAGGTTTCCATGAAGAAAACAATAGAAATGAATGAATTAGATAACGAAGGAGATTTGTATGCTTCCATGAAGGAAACAATGAAGATGAAGTACTAGTTAATGCACATGAGGAGAATGCAGTTGAAGACCTTGTATTGTACTTAGAGAGATGATATCATGATGTATATAGGTGGATGGATATGCCGACATGTGAAGTGGGTATATTATTTGGAGTCATACATGTAACTTGAGATATTTATTATATTGGGAAATCTGTTAGCCTACATTGAGATTAGTGATATACCCATCTATTATTGTAATATGGTCTATATTGATCCGTAAACTGGTAGTGTTTTCTCACTCTGATTTTTTAACGAATGGATCCTTAATAGAAAAATTATTTTTGATGCCAAATATTTCAAAACTTCGAAATAAAATCAACTTAAAGAAAATGCAATACAAATAATAATGGACACTGCACTCAAGTTGTTAATGGAGTTCGGCAAATGCTCACGTCTCCGGGTTTGTTAATTGACAAACCGATCCATTATAGACTTCTGACTGTAAAGAAACTTACAATACTATAATGAATATTCTGGTCCACCAGGAACTCAGTGCCAATCAGTCTTACAGACCCAGACTGGTCTTAGAAGGCTTGCACAATGTTCTAGCACAACCTCACGGCTTCACACTTCTTGTAGACTTCCCCTCTGCTGCACGGCCGCCAGCTCTACACAGAGCTAAGTCGGATAGTGTCCTTAGAGAAATTCACACCCTCCTGTACACTTCCCCTCCGTTGCACGACCTCCAGCCTCTACACAGAGCTAAGTCGGATCTGGTGTTTGTGAATCATCCTCATACAACACGTAATTCTAAATAACATTGACCATTTCCAAATATGAATATAACTTTCCAATAGAGCTTGATACAATATCCGTATCTTAATAATTCCCAACGAAATAATAGAATTCGAGCCCTCGTTCAATATTTCTCTAGTGCTTGAGAACTCACCTCAACTCCACTCTTGAGCGGGTAAATACGACATGAGAAATTAAGGCTTATATAGCCTTTACAAAATAATATTGAGTTTAATATAACCCAAAAATGCCTTATACAAAAAGTCTTTAATGCCCTTAAAAGGCCTTCAATCTTCACTTTCTTGCCTTCAAAAATCCTTTAGTTCGGATTAGGCTCGAGAAATAAACTTGAGGCTTGCATTTTTTTTATATTGGTGGAGGGGTTTATATGCTAACCCTTGCCTCGAAATACGGGATTATACCCCCTATCATCCAATGCTAAACATAGTCTGGCTCATAGGTAGAACGGTTAGAGAGACCACATTATATGGGGGAGGTTGGCGGTTCAAACCACCATACTATATTTTGCCTCACCGTTGGCTTTTACCGCACTGAGCTCCGCGCTTATTTCTATTGTTGTTTCAACAAGGCAATCGCCAAATTGTCGCACTTTCCCGATCGCCACTTTTGCTCACACCGAAAATATTTTTTTGCCAACTCCATGCCACGTCCTTTGGCTGCTCAGGTTGTCCACCACATCCAGCAGGGTCAATTTTTTTTGAAAAATAGGCAAATATTTTATTTCATAGGAGATAAATATTATTAAAATTACAAGGGTATGCCAAGCTTATAGCTATTAGTTCCAATTTGAGTTATAAAGGAAAAAAAACATTAATCATTGCTAAAACATAAGGATATTCAAGTTTTAGAATAGATTGCATAGCTTCCTAATTTGAGGCCATTAAAGAGGAGAATCCGTCCACCGGCAAGTTCCATTTTATTCACCGTTGGTCATTAATCCACAAAGGTCCAAATAATGGGATTAATATAGCATGTATCTCCTATCACGTTTGTGGTAATTCAGCCAATTGATCTCGATTTGCATCGCAATTGGTAATGCCAAGTCATAGTGCTATCATGGCTCTAGTTTGATCGGCCAAGTGATATGTTGACTCGGTCATGATCTCGCTCCTTAGCTCGCAAATAACTCCTGATAATTCTATTCAATCTGCCATGAGCTTTGCCAGCTACAAAAATGGTATTGATCAGTTGTTGACCACAAGGTTTCCTCGATCTAGTAGATGAAGACAAGCTTACCTAGAATTCTATGGCGGTCAGGTCCCCCTCTGAACTAAAAGTGGACCCCACTGTTGCAACATCTTTTGCCGACTATTGAACCGGCAATGAAAACACAACATTCTTTTTGCTCTGTGCCACTTATTGATGCCACGATGACCCGTTTTCCATTTTGCAACGTGCCCAGCCACTGCGTCGCTTGTGCTCTAGCTTTGTCCTATGAACTTTGGTTCTTGCGTGGACCATATCTAGAGCATATGGTATCTGTTTCTAGCGTGCAATATACCACTGGAAATCTCTCGACCTGCTCTTCTATAATGAACAGGTTCAAGGAAATTTAGGGAACATCTGAAGCATGCAAAATCCTCCGGATCATATATAAGTGGGAAGGAGGTATCTTCTGTAAAACATCATAAGGAGAAATATGACCTCCGGAGAAGGTCAGTTCCTCTACCTATTTCTACTACTACTGCTACTCCTAATGCTAAAATGGAAATCCTAAGCTAAACATGCCAAGGGACCAGGGATAGAAGGATATGCAAAAAGGGAAAACTAAACTAAGGAAGGTGATAACACCAGAAAGAAGGGGGATGAACAAGATCAAATTTGAGTAAAATGAAGGAGAAAGCATAAAGGAAGGCTAGACACATGTAGCATAGACCAGAATGCATTCATAGTCATTTTTCATGAAACACAATCAGAAAAGGAGATGCAAGGGATGTGAGAAGAACACAACAAACACACAAACAAAGGAAAGGCAAGAAAGAAGAATAAAAACAAGTTAAGGTAGAGAATAGCCACAAAACAATGCTTCTATTACTTCCAGAAATGCACAGTCGATTACAATGGCGTATGAGGCCAATATCCACATGCAAAGACCATATCTAAAGGTCTGCAACTCAAAATGCAAGGCAATGCCTATACAAACTAAAAGAATCCAACCCTTTACAATGAGAAATGCTCTTACATTTATAGATGAATGGATGAGAGAAAAGGAGGAGAAGGAGGGAAAATCTGATTTGAAAACTCAACCACCAACAACCAGCAATGAATGCCTACAAATCCACCTGCAAATCTGTCAAATGCACTTCTCCATGTCTGTTTGGCATGTAGGAGAAGGAAAGGGGTGAGATCTGAATCAAATCAGGTGGTTGGAGAAATCAGATCTTGCATTAATGGCATGAGAGACATTTTCCAGCTTCTCACCTACCCAATCCTGCTGAAATTTGAACTTGAGTGATCTGGAGTGTAACCCACGTCATCAGCTATTTTGTCATCTTCTACCATGTGTCACACTTTAGTTGGGTGCAAGGATTTTGGTGCCCTGTTGGCACTTTGGTAGGTTGTGTGTGGTTCACTCAATGTCTGACAGTCCACGTGGCACAGGAACTGGCTGGTGCAGAAGAAGGTGTGACAATGCATGCGAAGGAAAGAAGCATGGAAGAAGAAAGCAAAGAGGAAGGTGCACAAAAGTAATGTGTGGGAGGAATGGAAGGAATACCTTGAAGGAGGAATGTATGGAAGAGGCACAATCATTACAAGATAATGTGTGGCACAAAATGCCAAGGACTTAGCTATTTTGGGAAGCAAGTCTAAGTGCGTGCAAAGATGTGTTGGGAAGGAAGGGACTTAGCTAATTTGGGGGAAGCAAGTCTGAAGGGTGCAGATGCATGAACTACTGGGAGGAAGGAATGTGCACATGAGGAAAATGGAACAAATAGAAAAGGAAAGGGAAAAGATTGAAGGAAGAAGGAGCAACAATGTGAAAGGGTGTGTGAGGAACTGAGCCAAGAAAATGCAAAGAATAATTGAAGTGTGTGCAACCTGCAATGTAGAACCTTAGAGCCAGAATGGAAATATAAGTTGTCCAAATAACTAGGGGAGTTATTTTGGATAACAGTTTGGTGACTTTTAGGGCCATCTTCTTGCTAGATGAAGGAGATCAGTAGCCTAGAGCATCCATTGGGCATGGAGTCAGTGTGTATATGAAATTCTGATCTACAACTTTGAAGAACTACCCCTGAAGTCACTTGAACATTTCTGAACTCTGTTTTGAATCCTGCAAAACTGTTGAAAACTGTTGGAAGATAACTTGACATCCTGGAAGCAACAAAAGAGCATGTGCAAGAAGCACGTGAGAAGAAAGAACTATGTACAAACAAACAATGTGTGTGCAGTGCACTTGGAGGAATTGAAACTACTCTAATATATACAAAATGATGCAGCAAACTTAATGGAAGGGTTTGAGATAGATCCCATTGACTGGGATTGATAGTGCACCTCCATCAAGATGAGATAACTCAAAAGAGTTAGCCTCCTTACAAGAACTGATAATGTATGGGCCACTCCAAAGTGCATCAAACTTTGAATGGTGCCCTGGTTTGGCTCTGTCAGCATCCCATTTTAAGACCAAGTCCCCAACTTTGAAAGCTTGAGGCCTAGCCTTTCTGTCAAACCACTTCTTTGTTGATTGTTGATGTTGTTCTAGCTTGATCATGGTAGAGTTCCTTGATTCTTCAAGTTCAACCAGCTTTACCATTCTGATTTCTCTCTGGTCTGTGCCTTCAAATTCTAGCTGTTGGGCAAGCTCTAATGAATTCAACTCAAGAGATCAAATGAAGTGGAGCCTTCTTTCCATAGACAAGCTTATAAGGTGAAGTTCCTATTGCCTTCTTCATTATGATTTTGTCTTCCCAGAGTGCGCACGAGACCTTTGTATGCCACTGTCTTTGGTTGATATTCATTGTCCGCTTCATGATCCTGATCAGGTTCTTATTTGTTGACTCTGCCAAGCCATTACCTTGAGGGTAATAATTGGAGGAGGTCTTCAAGTATATACCAAGACTAAGAGCCCAATCAGATGATTTTAGTACCAAGGAAGGATTTTGCATTATCAGAAATAATGGTTTGAGGAATGTCAAACCTTGTTACAATTCCCTCGAGAAAGTCAAGGATGACTGACTCGGTTGATTCCTTGAGTGTGACGACTTCTGTCCATCTGGTGAAGTAATATGTAGCCTTCAGCACCCATTTATGCCCAGTGCTTGAAGGAGGATTGATCATGCCTATGAAGTCAAGACCCCATTGTGCAAAAGGTTGATCTGCTTGGATTGGTTGGAGGGGAAGCACTGCCAATTTCTTCTTTCCTACAAAGAAAGTGCATTCTTTGCATTTCATGACCCACTTGTGTGCATCTACGAACAGGGTAGGCCAAAAGAATCCTGCCATTATGATCTTCATTGTTGTAGTCTTGGCAGAGAAGTGTCCACCAGAGAATCCATCATGAAATTATGCTAACACTTTTTCAATTTGTGTGCCATCAATACACCTCAACAACATGCCATCAAGATTTCTTTTGAAGAGAAGACCATCAATCAGAACATATGGAATAGATTGCAGCCTCAGATGTCTTCTCTTTGCTTTGTTCAAACCAGGAGGGTATGTGCCCAGAGGAAAGGAATGTGATCATGTCCTTCATCCAGGTTTGCATGCTAGGATCTTCATTCTGTTCAGGTTCTGTGTGTGGGAGATCTTCATCTAGAAATAATGAAGTCTCAGGTTCATCTGCACATCCTCAGCAAGTTGTTTGCAGAGTGTGCTACCTCTAACCAGCTTTGTGGCTTTGATAGTCACATCATACTCCATGATTTTGGTCACCCATCTTGCTCTCTTCTCACTGATTTCTGATCCCATGATGAAGTCTCTCACCTGAGTGTGAAACTAACACCTTGATATGATTTGTGGTGAGCATACTTTTGAATTTCTTGAGGTGTGCGTGATGGCGTAGACTTTTTTCTCCATGTGACTGTATTTCAATTCATAATCCTTCAGTGTTTGACTGAAGAAAGCCACTGGCTGCTCCAGTCCTTGTTCATTTTCTTGTGTCAGGACAACAACAACACTGCATCAGCTCCATAAGCATAAAGGATGAAATCCTTTGAATAATCTGGATTGATGAGTGTTGGTGCACAAGCAAGTTCTTGCTTGATCTTGTTGAAGCTCTCTTTTCCTTCTGTTGTCCACTTGAAGGTTGTGTCCTTCTTGAGCATGAGGGTGATGGGCCTTACCAGTCCTGCAAAGTTAGGAATGAATCTCCTAACAAAATTGATTTTTCTGAGGAAGGACTGCAAGGCTTTCTTGTGCACTGGCACGGAAAGAGCCAGGATGGCCAAAATGCTCAGGATCAATTGTGATGTCATCCTTTGAGACCACATGGCCCAAAATATTTCCCTGTGCCACAACAAAATTACACTTCTTGGGGTTAAGAGATACCCCAAAATTTTTGCATCTCTCAAAGACTTTCTCCAGGTGTGCCATGTGATCCATGCTCTACTTTGAGAAGACAAGTTATGTCATTGAGGTAAACCAAGATGAATTCATTGATATATCCTTTGAAGGCAATATCCATGGCACGCTGAAATGTTGCACCTGCATTTGACAGACCAAAGGGCATCTTCTGATATGCATATGTTCCCCACTTGGTTGTAAATGTCATTTTGAATTGATCCTCTTCCTTGACCAAGATCTGATTGAAGCCAGAATACCCATCCAACATAGAAAACCTCTGTGCACCAGCCACAGTCTACAGAATCTACTCCATAGAAGGAAAAGGATAATGATCCTTCAAAGGATGCCTTATTCAAATCTCTGAAATCAACACAGAGTCTGATTTCACCATTCTTCTTGCGCACTGGAACAAGATTCGTGACCCAAGTAGAGTACTTGATGGGAAATATTATCTTTTCCTCAATGAGTTTAGACAACTCTTTCCTCATGAGGGGCTCTATCCTTGGATTGACTGGCCTTTACTTTTGTCTGATGGGCTTGATACTAGGATCAAGGTCAATGGAGTGTTGAGAAACACTTGGATCAAATCCTTTGAGGTCTTCATACTCCCATGAGAATATATCACTGTATTTCTAACAGAGAGAGATGAAGGCCTATTTTTCATCATGCGTGCAAGCTTTACTGAGCAACAAATCCCTCCCATTTGTAATAGTGACTGGGGCAGTCTTCTTCTTGCATGCATACATATACTTTTCTTCACCCTTGAACTCATCATTAGGGCTAAATATTTTCTCTAAGGTGACCAACCCTTTAGGTAACTTGTTTGTCTTTAGTTGGATCACTTGGTCACCATAGTTGTCATGCAAGTCAACTTGCATGCTTGAAGAGAACTCAACTTCATTCTGAATGAACTGGACAATCTGTGTGTCACTGTCAAACACTTTCCATTTGGTGTTGTTGTCCAGAATGGATGGTCTGATCACCATCTTGACATGTTGTGTGTTTCCCTTGAAAAATCCTCAGTAGGAGAAAACTGTGAACCAAGTGCGGCCATCTGATCAGCTTCTTTGTTCATCTTCCTTGGCACCACCTATAAATTTAGAGCATCAAAGCTCTCAAGGAGGTCCCAAACTCTATGTTTATAAGCTTTGAGAAGCTTATTCTTTGTTGCACACTTGTTTGTGACCTGGTGGATAACCAATTTTGTGTCCCCAAAGATCTGCAGTGCCTTAATCCTTTTCTTCTCTAAAATAAGAAGACCATGCTCCAATGCTTCATATTCTGCCACATTGTTGGAGCATGTGAACTGCAACCTATGTGTGAAGAATAAATTCTCATCCTTGGGAGAAATGAGAATAACTCCTGTGCCTGTGCCATTTCTACTTCTGGATCCATCAAAGTACAACTTCCACAAACCATAATTTTCTTCATTTTTCTTGAGCGTGCGTGGCAACACAACTTCTTCTTCAAGGATGCAATAAGTACCAAGCCCAGTTTCAAAAGCTTCAAGCTCTTCAGCATATGGATCAAATTTTTGGTGCCTTTCCACCCACTCATCTAGTACTAAATCAGGTAGAGGAGGAGGAACAGGTTGCTCTTCAGAAACTGAAACTTGTTCTTCTTGGATTAGGCAATTGGCTTGGAGAGGGGATGGGTCATATGACTCAACATGATAGGAAAATATTGGCTCAACTTGTATGGTAAACCAGGTACCATACCTTGTTCTTTAGTAATATATGGGACCAATCAGAAGACAAGTAACCACCCACTTTAGCAGTAAAATCTCTTGATAGACATAAGGAAAACAAAGGAGGTAGGTCAATGATTGACACATCTTGAGTTATTGTGAGGCTTGGACATGCATGGAGGGTTAACTCAAGATCCTTGATGACTCCAAAGTGGTGACAGTTGAGCCATCAAGTTGCAGGACTCCTTTGGACAAAGGGTTGTACTTAAGACCTAGGACATCAACAATTTTCTTAGGCATGACAGAAGTACTAGCGCCTGAGTCAATCATACAATTATGCACAAGGTGTTTTCCTATGATCAAGGACATATAAAGGGTGGGGTTTTGACAACCTTACTTACTTTCTTCTCCTCTTCTTGACAAATATTGACAGCAGCATGTGGTTTTTGGACAACTGGATCAATGTGTGGAAGTTGCACCAGAGCTTCATGCAACAGGTCACGCTGAGATGGAATGGCCAGGGCATCCCACATTGTGACATTTACATTTGTCTTCTTCATCTGGTCCACAATGTTGAATGGAAGGCCCATTGACTTGTGCATTTGGGGCACAACAACATATTTTCTTATTGTTCAGGCACAGAGGTAGGGGCCTTAGCTTGCACAGAGGCTTGACCTACCAAAGGAGGGGGGCGTGCCTACTTCAGGAAGGAGCATTGTGGAACCTCACGCACATAGGAACTTGTGCACCTTTACTGTTGGATGCCTTAGTTACATCTTTTTCTTTTGAGGATCAACCTGTGTTGACAGGAATTGAAGGTTTGTGCACCAGACTCAAGCATTCTCTTCTTGTACCTTGTGTTATCAGCAACCTGGGCATGCGGTCTATTTGTGTCATCTACAGCTTGATTAATTACACAGAAGTCTTCGGTGCCAAAGAACATAAGGTTGGCCTCAGGAGGAGCTTCTGGATTTTCTTGATTCTCAGGCTCACTTGCGCTTGTGGAAGGTTCACAGTTAGAAGCAACATGAATCATGTAGCCTGCATGTGCGCAACATTGGTGAAGTGATACTGACTATGAGGCATATTGCAAGGAAAGCACCATTCTGACTCTTGAGCCATATTGTTCTGAACTGGAACTAGTGCTTGACTTGTGTTGGGCACTGGAAGAGGTTGTGCAGGAGGAACCACTTGCAAGGGAAGGTGCGCATTAGCATGCCATCTATCATTTTGTTGGTTCTTCCCATATCTTTGATTTACATATTGATTTCTAAAGGGTTGATTGTTTTGGTTATGCCCTTGATTAGAACTTTTTTGAAGGCTTGTGCCTACTGCTTTTCTAAAGATATAACTTTATTGGACAAGTTCCTAATCAGGGATTTCATTTCTTCATCTTCCTTCTACTGCATGGGAGAATAGGATGTGGATGCAATGGGTTGAGTGATCTGCTCAGGAATGGGAGCAATAGAAGGTTGGGGCGTGTGAGACATTTCTGGGAATAAGGGTGCGGGTGGTCTAGGAGCTAACTTTCCCACCTGAATGAGACTATTTTCTGCCCTTATTGCAATATTGTAAGCAACAGGTAAGGTTCTACCTCCCATGGATTGAATCATGACTAAGATGTCACTATTCAAATCCCTTAGATAATACAAGAAAGCATGTTGGGTTGTAGGCCTTACCACTTGAGGGATTTTGTCCCAAGTCTTCTGAAATCTGATATTGAAATCAGTCATTTGCTCATTGGGTGCCCTCTTTGTTGTAGTCAGTTGCTCCACCAGTGATAGGTGATCTGACTTATCTTCAAAATAGTTGCATAGAGTTGTTCCAAGCTCATCCCAGGTGGCAATAGATGTAGGTCTCAAACCTTTGTACCACTAGAGCGCTTTTCCTTTGAATGAGGCTGCAAGCAGCCTGACTGCTACATCATCATGTGTGATCAAATAGACAGAGCACACATTTGCTACATCCTGGATGTGCTCAACAGGGGTGACTTGATTCTCACCAGTGAAGTATGGAATACTCTTGAGTGGTTGTTGGCATATCATGTTGTGCATTTAGAACAAGAGGGCTTCCACAGGTGAAATTGGAAAATTCCTTGGAGGAGGAGGTGGTTGTAGTGCCATGGTAGGGTACACAGGTCTGTTGTGAGGAGGAGTGGATGTGCATGGTGCACACTGGAGATGGAGATGTGTGTGGGTAGTTCTACTACGTGTTCTCCTCAGAGATAGCTGGAGGTACTCGAAAAATGCTTCAGTTGCTGCACTTTGTCTTGTATGCACTCTTCTCATGAAAGGCACTCAGGACTGCTGAAAACAATAGATCTGAGTGTTGGGAGTCACCAGATGTGTTGAAACAAGCCTCCAAAGGCTGGAAATCACTAAGTCACACACCAAACTTAGCAATGATGAAATTTAAGCTTTCAATGTTGGTCCCACTGGGCGTGCCAAAAACTGTTGGAGCTCAAACTTGCACCCGTGTCTCAGATCAGGTTGAACTCAGTCATTGAGTCAACAATGGGACTGTCTCCAAGTTGTGGGACCTTGCGCACTTGAGACAGACCTCTGGAGAAGGTTGGTTCCTCTACCTATTTCTACTGCTACTGCTACTCCTAATGCTGAAAGGAAATCCTAAGCTAAACATGCCAAGGGACCAGGGATAGAAGGATACATAAAAGAGGGAAACTAGACTAAGGGAGGTTATAAAACCAAAAAGAAAGGGGATGAACATGATCAATCTTTGAGTGAAAATGAAAGGAAGATGCACAGAGGAAGGCTAGACACGTGTAACACAAACCAGAATGCAACCGTATAGTCCTTGTCATGAAACAAAAACAAAAAATGAGATGCAAGGGATGTGAGAAGGCACAACAAACACTCAACATGAAGGAAAGGAAAGAAAGAAGAATAAAAACAAGTTAAGGTAGAAAATAGCCACAAAACAATGCTTCTATTACTTCCAGAAATGCACAATTGATTACAATGGTGTATGAGGCTGATATCCACATGCAAAGACCAGATCTAAAGGTCTGCAACTCAAAATACAAGGCAATGCCTATACAAACTAAAAGAATCCAACCCTTATAAATGAGAAATGCTCTTACATTTATAGATGAATGGATGAGAGAAGAAGAGGAGAAGGAGGGAAAATCTGATTTGAAAACTCAACCACCAACAACTAGTAATGAATTCCTGCAAATCCGCCTGTAAATCTGTCAAATGCACTTCTCCATGTCTGTTTGGCATGTAGGAGAAGGAAAGGGGTGAGATCTGAATCAAATCGGGTGGTTGGAGCAATCAGATCCTGCATTAATGGCATGAGAGATGTTTTCCAGCTTCTCACCTACCCAATCCCACCAAAATTTGAACTTGAGTGATCTGGAGTGTAACCCACGTCATCAGCTATTTTTTCATCTTCTACCACATGTCACACCTTAGTTGGTTGCAAGGATTTGGTGCCCTGTTGGCATGCTTTGGTAGGTTGTGTGTGGTTCACTCAATGTCTGACAGTCCACGTGGCACAGGAACTGGCGTAGAGGAAGGTGCGACAATGCATGAAGGAAAGAAGTGTGGAAGAAGAAAGCAGGAGGCACACAAAAGTAATGCATGTGGGAGGAATGGAAGGAACACCTACCTGGAGGAACGTATGGAAGAGGTGCAATCATTACAAGATAATGTGTGGCAACAAAGAAGGGGGTGTGGGTGGATGCCAGGGACTTAGCTAATTTTGGGTGTAACCTGCAATGTAGAACCTCAGAGCCAGAATGGAAATATAAGTTGTCCAAATAACTAGGGGAAGGTGGTACATATGTGGTAGCAGCCACATAGGAGTTGAAGAAGGGGCTCTAATGAGTCAATAGCTACATTATTTTGATACGGAAAGGGTAAGTGTAAGTAAAGAAGAGCATAAGCCAAAGAATGAGAAGAAGAGGATGATGTTGCAACTGAAGCTGGTCTTTTGGAGGACATGAAGATGGAGGAGAAGGATGTGCAAGTGAGGTTACATGATTCTGTTGTGAAGGAACCATCGAATGGAGAAAAGGAGATTAGTGTTGCAGCAAAGATGACAATGGAGGAGATTCATACGAGATTACCAAATTCTCATGATACTACGTATGCAGAGTTTATTGCAACAGCTGAGGAATGGAGAGAGGTTGAGAGCGTACAAAGGCAAGTTGTGGCAGAAAAGTTGTTGAAGAGTTATGTTGCGGCAGGGGTGGTGTTACATGGGCTAGTGCCCATGAGAATTGTTGATTCTCTAAATGTGTGATTTGCTGATTTTGTTGCAGGAATGATGAGGGGTGGATATGGTGGATTATTGACAACAAATCCATGAGAGGAGAAGTTGAAGATGAGGCATAATATTGGGAGAAAGAAGTATGTGGCTGGAAAGATGAATGATACGAGCTAGAAGAGAAAGGAAAGCATGAGTTACATGTTTTTATTGGAGGAAGAGGTGGTTGGTCCAGAGCCAATGAAGACTTGAGAAATAGTGGTGTTGAATACACTTGGTGGTGGCGGACAGATAGTGGTGGGTCAGAGCCCACAAGAGGATTGAAAATGAGAAAGAGAGTATCTTGGAGGTTGTGGACAGACTATTCCCAAGTAACGGGTAAGGTAAATAGAAGAGTAATCAAAGCTAAGCAGAGGAGGATGGTTTATGGACCAGCAGATGGCTGGAAGAGGAGAAAGAAACATAAAATCAAATTTACAGGTTCCTAACAAGTTGGAAGGTGATATTGTCATCATTGACCAAGAGAGTGGTTAAATTTACTCACCCTACCTTTGTGAGCAGAAACTCACATATTTTCCACCTTGGATGTCTGATGCAAGAGCATCCAAGGAGTAGAAAGAATCCCGCATCAACCAAAATAGTTGGCTTGTGTTTGTGTGGGCTAGTCGGTCCTTATATTGTTTTGACATGGCGAAGAAGCATCAGCATTCCAACAGTTCAAGAGCAGAAAGTACATCAGAGAACATCAGTTTCATGCATCAACAAGGAAGTGAATTGGTTGAGTTTGTCAACAATCGGAAGAAGCAAGTGGTTGTGTCCATTGAAGGGCTAAAATGGATAGTTCATATGGCAGAAGCAAAAAGCACTTGAAGAACATCTCAGCATCAGAATGTGTTTAAATATTTGGATTCCCCTCGAAAAATATACACTCTCAAAAAAATGACACTCGATTTTGAGGTTGTATGCAAAAGCTATGGCTCTGGAAGCTCCAAGTTTTTGCTCTGTTGAAAAATTGTCGGTCTAGCTTGAGTGGCAGTTTCGCAACTACTGATCTACACAAAGTGGTTGTTTTGCAACCAATGCTCTATTTAAAGCGGTAGTTTCACTTGTAAGGAACATCAAACAAAAATGACGTCCCAAAATGATTGGGATTCTGTTTGTGATTGTTTCTAATGTTCATGGGAATTGGAAGCATCACTCTAGAATGTCAGAGATGTCAATTGGATTCGAATTCTTGGAGTAGGAATTACTTTGGCTAGCAAGTAAGCAAGCAGGCACTTGCTCAGAGACAATTCATTTAGAGTGGGAGAGTTAAGAATTGGAGTTTGGAGTTGGTTTCAGTCCAGAGCCGTGAGAGATGTTTCAAGTCCATGAGGGATTGAGAGAGGGAAAGATCTTTATATAATGTTTCAAGCATGTTAAGGTCAATGAGTGGGGGAATGTGCATGTATGAATCTCTATCGCTTTCAATGAATCTTCAATTTGAACCTATTGTTTTGCTCTAGAGTTTGTGTTTGTCCATTTGAGAGTGAGTGCGAGTCCCAACTGCAAGAATAGGTTGCCATTAATTTGGTCCCCTCATTCCCGTCTGCATCACAACCTCTTATTGCTGCAAAATAAGTATCAGTGTAAGTTTCCCTATGGCACTAACCTAACCCAATGATTCTGATGTGACCTTCAAGTTTGGCGTCACCTTCAATTTTTGGAACAAGATCCTTTTGGGAAACCCTATTTTATACACAAATTGTTTCTTTCGAAGTTTTCTGAGTTTAGATGTTCAAATTTTGACCACGTTTATCCTTTATGGATCATATTGGCGTGAATTTTTTTCATATCTTTTTTACAATCATGAAGTTAATCCAGAAACTAACCACAATACTTGTAAGCTCCACAAACTAAATCATGAGGCATTTGTGTAAGTGAATTGGCCCTCTAATTTTGAAATGGTGACCAGTCAACAACAATAGCCACTCTTAACCAATGTTTTATAAACCGATCAAATCAGAACAAGAACCTGCTTGTTCGACTGGTTTATTAAAAAAAATTGCAAACTATTCAAAGAACCGAACCAGTGATAGGTTCAGTATTGAACCGGTCTCGACTTGTTGGGCAGTGGGTTTTTCCTTAAAACATTTTTTTTACATCTTAAGTTACTTTTAAATCACTTTCTTTCAATCCTAACCCTAAAATGATGTTATATAGATCCCCTCCCCTCTATTTGTCTCCCATATCTCTCATTGAGCACTTGTGAGCATTTGGAGTTTGTGGAGATGCATTGAAGAGTTGTGATTTGGAGTGAGCTTGGAGCTTGGTTGGCATTCCTTGTGGGCTATTTGTGGTGGATTTGGCATCTACATTAGGAGGCTACAACCCATCTACAAGCATAGAGGATTTCTTAACCAAATTATTGTGCCCATTGATCTTCATAGTTCATCTCATTGAAAGGTATGCTAAAAACATAAATTTGACCCTATTTTTCTCTAATAATATTACAAATCTGAAATATATTTCTTTTGTCACAAAAAAATTACGATAGGTTTGCATATTTTTATTTTCAGATTTGTTTGCATTTACCATGCCTCCCCAAGTCAAAGACCCTACATGGAGCCATGCTGATGTTGTTGATAATTAAGTGTTTTTCACATATTGTAAGAAACACATAAGGGGGGCATTCATAGGTTGAAACAACACTTGGCCAATCAAAGAGGCCAAGTTGCCCCATGTGATGCACCCAGACATTGAACCCATTAGATTGGAAATACAAAGCATGATTGAGAAATATAAAGAAGAGAAGGCTAGGCAAAAAGAGATAGAGGCTGAAATAGGGAGAAAGAGGCAGCTTGCCATGTCCCAAACAAATCTTAGTGTTGAAGGCTCTTGCTCTAACCCTGTTGTCAATGTTAGAGTTGTTCCTCCCATTCATGAAAACCAGTCTCAAAAGAGGAAGTCAGAAAACATTCAAAGCTTTTTCCCATCCTCCTCCACCCTTGCCAGTGCCTCTAGGCCGAGTGAGAATCAACCTACTTTAGATAGCCATTGGAAGAAGCAATACAAAGACTCTACTTTTGAATACATAGCTAGATGGTGGTATGATGCAAATATCCCCTTCAATGTTGCCCACTCACCTTATTACCAACCTATGTGGGATTCCATTGTTGTTGTTCGTAAGGGCTTCAAAGGCCCTAGTATGCATGACTTGAGGGGATAAATTTTGCAGAAAGAAGTTGGGTCCATAATTGAATACTGGTTGTAAACAATCATAGGCCAAAATGGAATGTACCATTATGTCAGATGGATGGAGTGATGGAAAGAATCATACCATAATAAATTTCCTTGCCTCTTGCCCACAAGGAACCATGTTTTTGAAATCAGTTGATGCATTTGATAGGGTGAAAGATGCAAACTTGTTTCAACTTTTGGATGAGGTTGTTGTAGAGGTGGGGGTGGAAAATGTTGTACAAATCATCACAGATAATGCCTCTAACTATGTTCTTGCTGGTAAGATGTTAGAGAATAAATACAAAACCATATTTTGGACGCCATGTGTTGCACATTGCATAAACCTCATGCTTGAGGATATAGGCAAAGAGGATTGGATCAAGAACATTGTAGATCATGCCAAGAGCATTACAAAATACATCTATAACCACTCATGGGTATTGAACCTGATGAGGAAAAACACCAAGGGCAAGGAACTTGTTAGGCCGGCCATCACAAGATTTGCAACAAACTTCCTCACGTTGCAATCTCTCATTTTGTAGGGATAAAACTTGAAAAAGATGTTTTCAAGTGATGGGTTAATGCATCTTAGCGGAGCCGCAAACAAGATGGGAAAAACATCAAAAAGAAAGTTTTTGACAACTCATTTTGGAAAAAACAGCAAAAAGGTTGTGAAAATTGTTGAGCCCCTTAAAGTGTTGCGGTTGGTGGATGGGGAAAAATTGGCCATGGGTTACATTTATGAGGCTATGGATCAGGCAAAGGAGCAGATAAGGGCAGCATACAAGGATAGAGTAACAAAGTATGGGCCTATATGGAAGATCATTCATAACAAAGTATGGACCTATATGGAAGATCATTGATAACAGATGGAGTTGGGTATTTCTTAAACCCAAGGTGTCATTACAAAGCTCAACTAGGAGAAGATCAAACTGGATAGGTCAAAGATGGATTGTATGAATACCTGGAGTGCATGGTCCCGATGAGAATTAGCAACAAGAAATACACCGACAAATCAGTGCTTTTAGTAGAGCTACAAGTACATTTGGCAAAAACCTAGCAAAGATTGCAAGAGAAGTGGACCAGCCATGTAATCAATTCCAAAGTTTTTGAAGTCTAGTTGTTAAAACTTTAAAAACTTGAATTTTTAGTGTAAAATACAATCTAATTTGTTGAATTAACTAATTATATTATTTTTGTCTTGGTTTAAACATTTATTGCAGCACATTGATGGGTGTAAGTCCAACAGTTCGATTTGTGTTTGAGTCCATTCCACTTCCTGTGGGCAAATATAGGAAATTCAGCAAGGGGCGTAACTGTCATGTTTTTCAAAATCATGATTCAATTCCACATTGCATAATTTAATTTTGTAGTTTTATATTTAAGTATATTTACTTAAAGGTTTTACTTTATAAGCCAATGGAAGAATAGAAGGAATGAATATTCTTGATTCCCCCAAAAATAGATTGGTCTTCTTAAGAAGACTTTAATTGGTTTAATACCTACATCAAGGTATAAGAAGGGATCGCTTGGCTCATTTGTGCATATATCATAATAACTTTGCATGGTTTTTTAAACTGCTAACTACTTCCAAAGGAGTGTAAAACCCTCTTGTATGGCCAACAAGTGATGGATGAAATTTTATTATATCCTTGTTTGATTGAAGAATGAAAACTCTTCAATTCAATGAGGATTCTCCATTCCATGTAGTTTCCAAGGAGCCTCAAAGAAGATTATATTTTGCAGATTTTCAGCTAAGGGTTTGGTTGAAGAAGGGCTGCTAGGGTTTTTAGAGATTTTCAGGCCCTCTCCTAGGGTAGCAACCCATCCTTGTGGAGGATGGAGATTTTTAGGGCAAACTAAACATCCAACTCAGCCATCATTGTGTTTCTCATATTTTTAGCAGTCATGGTATCTACATTTGGACTTCATTTTTGGGCTTGGCATCCTTCATTTCCAGCCACTTTTGTAAGGGTGTTCACTGCTGTATTTTATTTAATTAAATAGAATTCCAGCTGACAAATTGAAGGCTTATTTCGGGTCGCAAGTAATACCTTTGTTCTAAAATATCTAGCAAAGTTTCCCTAGAGATTTGGATGGACTGAGTGATGCATTTTTGAAGTCTCTTATTGCATTTTTCTTACTGCTTTAGGAAAATTGAATTTTTAGCCTACTGTACCTGCTGTCATAAATTGTCGAATCATTTACTATCTTTGGTGTTTGTTAATTTTCGATTGTTTTCAGTTAGAGCCCGAAAAGAACACTATTACATAGGGTGGGAGTCATTTGGTAGTCAGTGTCCTTAGCTACAAAAGTTTGCAATTTGGATCCTAAGTCAAACTTGCAGCGCTTCCGGGTGTGAGCGCAATTGGTCTGTTTTTGAGCGGATTCACACGAAGAAGAGAAATCGTTTGGAACAACAACAGTTAAATGATCTCGTCTTCGTGCAATACAACCTCTGGCTAAGGCGCAACTAGTTACTGAATAGAAGACCTGATACAGATCCATTGTCTTGGATGATATTGATCCAACCTCAAAATGGGTAGAGGAGAGTCACCCGACAGAGTTTGATCCCGATGACTTGGGGTGGATGGCTTTGGATGATGAACCACTAGTAGCACCAGACATGGCAGGCACTAGCCATGCTACTACAACTATTACTATTGCAAATGTCCTTGAGGAATCCAACAAGTTTAAGCCGGAAGGAACATGATGACATTGATGAGGATGAGGATCCCATTCTTAGCAGTGGTGCTGAGTTTGATGATTGATATCAAACATGTAGTATCTTGTAGCATATTGGTTTTTGGACTCTATACCATTTAGAGCCTCATTGTTTATGTATTTTGTTTTGGATATGTAGTGCACTTGGTGCCATTTTTCTATATTTACCCTTACATGGTATGTACATGAGCAAACTTTGCATATTTTGTCTGTAACTGTTTGTAATCATGGTTTGGAATCTTTAAACTATATTGTTTTCATTAAAATTGTAATGCTTTATGTATTTTTTAGTAAACAGGTTCATAAATTTTAAACCGGTCCGGTTCCAGTTCGGTTCCGGTCCAAGCCTCGGCCAGTTCCGAGTCTGGTTCCGATTTTTAAAACATTGCTCTTAAGTTTTAACTATATCCAAAAGAATTTATGCTCAGTTCCAACCGAGAACTTGAAAATTAGTTAATATATTCTTGGTTAGATGGTGCCTTAATCTAGATATCCCATAAAATTACTGAGCAAGTATGGGAAAACATACACATTGTATCAATCAAATTATGAATTTAAAAAAAAAAGAACCTAAATTAGTATCAAAAGTAAACATAATGGCTACCAGCATCAATTTTTGAAATGCAACTCACTTGATATAGATGTTTCATGTTCGGCATCTCTTTAATCGTATGATGCACAATACTTGGAAGCTTTGACCTGTCTGTTAACTGTGGCCTGGCCTGCAGAAAACAAACATTCATTTTTGTAAGCATCACAACATTATAAAACTAGAAGAAAACTCTTGTAAGATTCAGTTTGTCAACCATGTGTACTGTTAAAAGCATATTTCCGTTAGCTGGATAAAACTTGACCATATTCTAAAGAAAATTCTTTCATGAATTACAAGGAAACGGAACATAACATGCTAAATTAAAAGGCTTTCTCTACAAGAATCTGAAAAGATAGAAACATTGTGACACTGACCCGAGCAATATTAAACCCCACTTTGTCAGGAAAACATCAAGGTTTTCTGAATTAGTAGATTCAGTGAATCACTTTCACGTAGTCAGTACTGCTCATATAACAATAATCTTGAAATGCATACTCGTAACCCTCTTCTACTAAATGTTTATGCTAAGCAATTAAAAAATTGAATTTCCTCACCCGGAACATAAGACAGTAAAGCATACCCAAGTAACCAGAGATTGGCATCCTTCTGGCATGGATTTGTCAACAGGCTTTCTTCCTGAAATCAATTCCAATAGAATAACTCCAAATGCATAGACATCACTTTTCTCTGTAAGTTTCCCTGTCATAAGTTACACAAAGAAAACTGTATAAGTAGGGTAATTTTAAGAGAAGGGTACTTACAGCATATAGATTTGATTTTCATTATATCAAACATGCAAATTCCTAGGATGTCACATGTCTTGGTTTCTTGCTAAATGGAAGTTCTCATACGCAAAATGTTAAAGCTCAACCCAGTATATGAGGCATACCATCTAGAAGATACTCTGGAGCTACATATCCCAAGGTTCCCAAAACCTCAATATTTTTTCTATCCACACCTCCTTGAGCTGTTACTGCAAGACCGAAATCTGAAAGCTGCGAACCATATCGAACAGGCAAGGCTATCATGAAACATATATGCCCTATGAAAATGTTCCCTCAACCATCAAACAATCAATCCACTTACTTTAGCATTGTAGCTTGCATCGAGAAGGATATTTGATGATTTCAAATCACAGTGAATGATAGATGGATCACAGTGCTCATGTAAATGCTCCAGGCCCCTGCAATATAACAGGGTATAAGAAGATTGGGATGTGTGGCATCATCTCTAAGATTCAACACAGAGAAACAAAGGGCAGCTGTGATTGACTAAGATCTTTAAGTATCACCGAACAATGAAAAGTAAGTCCAATGGAAGGAACATCAAGAAAGGGATCTGCATAAGTTAAATCAGTGGAAAAACAAAATATGGCCCACTCAAGGAGGTTTAATGGTGCACGCAACCACAGAAGAAACGAAAATAGGAAACAATAGAAAGGTATATAATCTTACTGGCCATCTCCATTGGTGAAGGAAGCTTCCGTGAAACGATTGAGAGGGGATGGGTGGGATGTGGTCAAGAATTGAAAACAAATATCAAATGGGTAGATGAACTCGAATAAAAACAAATATATCTATAAACATATAATGTGGTGGAGAATGGTGGAGAAGAAAATGTGAACAAACAGGACAGATCAGGTCTTGAGGATATAATGGCAATCTGAGTACGAAAAATGCAATCAACCTACCATTCTCCCCCTGAGAAAAATGCAAATTAGCAAATTCCTAATACCCCATTCTCACTGCTTTCAACAAAACCCTGAAGAGCATGAAAAGTCTGAACCTCATTGGGAGGAAACTGGCTTGAGAAAGACAACGAAAATTGTAAATATAATCTTTTTTGTATGTTGTAAAAATATTTTTCTGGGAAAAATTATGATCAGTGTAATACGCAATTGTCATTAAAACATCAGACATTTTCATTTTGGATGACACAGAATTCGAGAGACGAGACTATTTAAATCTATTGACACATTCAGTTCCAACACAAAAGCCCGAGTCTATTAATTTTTAATAGTAGTACATTATGATCCTCAGACAATGAAATAAGAAAAGGGATTTCAGCATAATTGAATCATTAAAGCAAACGCCGCTCTTCAGTTCATTCATCATGATACATTACCTTGCAACGTCAAGAGCTATCTTTAGGCGCAAAGACCAGGTAAGTGCAGATCCATGAGATGGACCTGCCAGTGAAATCAGTACCATTCTAAGACATTATTGAATTACAAGATACCCATAGCTCTCTAGATGCCAAAATTGTTAGCATTATTGAATGATTAAAAAGGGGGGGTAAGTCCAAGAAATACGTAATCTGCAGCTATAAAAGATCAGGAACTAAATATCATATTGCCTGTATCTTATCCAGAGATAAGGCTTCAAACAAAACACAATGAATTTCTTAAATAAAGCAATAATTGGGAAGGTCTACCGTGTATTTGGTCTTCCAAGGAACCATTTTGCATGAACTCGTAGACAAGCAGCCTTGTCTCTCCATAAGCGCAAAAACCCAACAAAGACACCAGGTTTGGATGCCTCACTCTGCTCATCAGTTCAACTTCACTCTGCAACAGTTTTTCATTAGTCAACCCCCCTGCCCTGGATATGACTATACCTGTTTTGCTCGAGGAAGATATAAATACTTACAATCTTAATTTACACACCTGAAATTCATTCTCTCCCTGTTTTCTATTTTCATTTAGCTTCTTCACGGCAGCACAAAATCCATCATGAAACTTCGCTTTATATACACAACCAAAGCCACCCTTTCCCAGGAAATTGTAGCTACTGAAATTATTTGTTGCCTCCTGCAAAGTAGGATAATCCACAGCAGATGCACATCCTCTCCTCTTAGTAATTCGGAAAGAGCTCAAGCGATTGATCAGTGATATGCCCTTATTGGCATCTGGATACAAAGAGAATACAAGTTAGTTCAGGGATATTTTAAGTGAACTAATTTTAATTTCAGTAGAGTACTAGGAACTCAAAAGTAACTATAAGAAAAAAACAAAGCTCTCTCCCAATATGTTAACTTGAATAACTCTTGAACTTACTGAAAAAAACCAAAACTTCCTGCAATGGCCGTGCTCGAATCCAATGTAGAGATTATATTCATTCAACAGTTTACAGATTGGAAACATTGTAGTTTTAGAAGATGGCGCGATTAATCTATCATTGAGAGAGAGATTGTATTAGTATGCATAAATCGGGACCCAACCTGAGTCATCGTTCTCTGGTTGTTTTTCATAAGCTTGAGCTTGAGATGGTGGATAAATCGGCCTCGAATTGTTCTTGTACACCCAAGTACAATATGCAAACAGCAGGATGACTCCAATAAGGAAGAGCGGAACGACGATAGCCACAAGGATTAGAACTCTGGGATGCTGTATTTCATGGCTTGCTGACATTGAGGAATTTGTTTGCTGGGTTATTGTTGCTGATATTTGTAAACACAGATTCAGAATCATCAGAAACCCAATTTCAAAATCAATCAAATGGCCCAGAATGTGCTAGAAGATTCAGGTCTCTGTAAAAATCTACCTTGCTTAAAACAGCAGTAATTAAAGTGAAGCATCCATACGCCAAATTTGAAATTTCCTAAATGCGGGATCCTAACTGAAAATGAAAATGGGAGTACACTTACGAATTGAAGAAGCCACAGGTGCCACTGTATTAGCTCTCGGTGGGCTTGGACCGGGGCTACTTCTTGTTCGTTCGGATTTAAGAGATGCGGCCTGAGGAATGGATACATATGATGAAGCAGAAGAAGCAGAAATAGGCACCATATTCAAATGTTCATTGTGACTTGAATGAGGCGGACGATAAGTACTGTATAATTTTGGAGCATGCGCAGGTGCATACATTGCAGAATGTATATACTGTTTCTGAGACTTTCCTGATAATCTGTGACCATTAGCATACTTGAATTGGAATTCTCCAAGGACACAACTTCCCCAAATCAAAATAGCGAGTAAAACAGATTGTCCCATTTTGTCTAGTTGAATAAACCAGAAGACAAGAAAATGCATTCAAACAAGTCCAAAAACACCTGGACAAGAAGCAACCTATCTTGCGCTATAACACCCACTTAATGCAATTCCTGTCATCCACCGATACAACCAAATGTAGCTCGAAAAGTCCATGTTTTATCCACTGAAAGGAAACAGTGATGATCTAAATTCAAAACTATTTGGTATCTTGGAGACTTGGCATGGAAGGGCAGAAAGAAATTCATGATATGATGCATAAAAGTTCCTGAAAACCAACTGGGTGGTAAAATTAATAGTTCCAAAAACGATGGCAAGCAGCAACGCTGGAGAGACTCGTCTCCTGCATTGAAAACTACACAATTAATATTCTTAAAGAAGAATTTATATCACATGTTCAGTTCCTTCTGAGAGGATTAAGATTTCATATTAAGTAATGTCTATATGTAAAAGGCACAGACATTTTCAGAAGTGGGCATTTTGACAGAGTGGATAATGAGTAGAACCTTCAACTTATCAAGACAAGGATTGCTCAACAGAAGCTGATCTGGAATAAAAATGGTGAAGTTGGAAGAGGACCCATTTGTAAAAGTTGCTTCACTATTCCTGATTTAACACATGCCATCCCATCAGTTAAGACAATGTAATCTTTACCATTAGATTTTGTGTTTCCAAATTCAGTACACCTATTCAAAGGCCTTTAGGAGGAATTTAGATCAGTTTGGGAACTGCAGATTCTTATTAATCAAGTTTGGTCTTCCATATTTTGAAAAGCATGGTATTTATTGCTGAAAACATTTTGAAAAGCATGCTATTTAACGTTCAAAATGTTTATCCTGCATTGTTTGTGTGTGGTAGAACCTCTTCCATTTTTATGAACATACAGGTAGGTGGCCTGTTTCCTCTACAACCATGAGCCACTATCCTAACTACTACGATTACTTCGACGTTGAATTACATGCACACGTTTTCTATCATGTTCAATTTTTAAAAAGAAAATTTCAAATCTTATCTCAAACGGATGTTTGTTTATGTCGGGTGATATTCGCTTTGAAATCACGATGAAACAGCATATTTCTAGCTGTCCTTCAACTTCAACTCTCGGGGTGTCAAGGTGTAACCAGTAACCACAGACCACGTACAATTGTATTACATTTATTTAATTTGAATATAAAGGATTGAAAAGTGAAAATTTGGTACTAGTACCAAAAAAAAACTGGTGAGATGGAAACACATCTAACATTGATTCGAATGATTGGGAAACGAGAGCATGAAATGTTCTTTAAAAACTAGTAGCAATTTACATGTAGGGGGTGTAATGAGAGCATCGATAGTTTCAACATGTTATATTGGAGTGGAGGAGAGACGTTGAGAAAGATTAGAAAAATAATAGTATAACATGCGTAAATGATGAAGAGAAGCAAGCCACTCTTGTTCTTTCTTTCTGATTTTTATATAAGGGCTCCGAGAATATATACACTTAAAATTGATCACTCCCTTGCCACCACTACTAACATTAATCTAATTTCATCCTACATAAACTAACATTACCTCTTATCCCATTTTCCTTGCATTCCAATTAACTATATAATTATCTCCTACTTAAAACTAACCACATGCTCTCACATTTTTAGGAATTTTATATTCCTAGCCACCTACCCTCGCCTACTAACCTAGTCTCTCCTATAAATCACCCCACTAATCTTTCATTAACTCCCCTAATTATCTGTAGAAGTTACAAGCCTAATTATAGAGTTTTCCATCACCTTTTCTAGAATTCTTCATTTCTAGAATCTTCCTCTTACACCACCTTCCATGAATTTAAAATTCATAAAACCCCTCCCATCTCTATAACCTTCCTCCCTCTCAATCAATCTCTGCCATTGATCAACTTCCAACATGGTTTCATCTCAACCATCAATTCTTCCATGTGGCATCTTTAAATTGATGCCACCTCCTCCATGCAAACCATCTTAGAATAAGCATACCAACATCTTGGCACCTTGAAGATCACACAAGTCAATCATACCAAAGTGTTTTCGAAATTAAGAGCCCACAAGCACTCAATCACACAAGCATTCATGTTGGATTAAACAATATAATTGGGGCAAATCAATTTCAACAAGGAGCAACTCCGCTCAAGGTAAAAGGAGGTTACAAGACTGTGTCATTTTTGCAACTAACCCCAACATTTTCGCGCATAACTGCAACATTTTCATGAATCTACGTCATTTTCATCCAAACCATGTCATTTTTCGTGACATGCCGCATCATTTTCACGAAAAAAGGTATACCTTTTTGGTTTTATCTCAATTTTTGCTACAGAATCTAGTTTTTATCATTGTATTATTGTTTAGCATCACTTTTTCTAGCTTAATAACTTCATTAAACACTTTGTTGTTTTTATCAATTTCTAGGCTAACTATTTTATTTTTGTTATTGACTGCATCATTTTCGTGTTAACTGCGTCGTTTTGGCTAATCGTCATTTTTTGTATAGACAACGACATTTTTGCTACAAATTGTGTCGTTTTCACTTTGCTAACATAGTTTTTGATGTGGTGTATATTTTTATGCTTGTTAAAGGCTTAAACAAAACTCTAAAACTACCAACAATGTGCTTGTAGCTTCGTCTTGTCCAAGAATCAATATTAAATCATCACTTTGATTATATATTACTTGATTTCCTTGTATATCTTTGCATAATCTTTGTAGACACACACACATACACACACATTTGTGTATGTGTGTCTACTCAAAGCTAGGTTGTGTATGATATCCCCTCACATCATTTGATGATAATGGGGATGAAAAAGATTCTACACTTCCTCTTTTTATCTTTTCTTCTAGGGGAAATGTGACATGGATTTCATCCCCACACACTTTTCATAGTCATCAAGTGTCTTATGATGTGGATTTCATCACCATACACTAAGACACACCATGTGTTCTGGTGGGGTATACAAATTTAAGGATAGTTGTTATTACTGACTAAAAGTGGACTTGATTATTGAAAACGTGAAGTGAAGGGCTTTCACGTCCTAATGCCCAGGTCTTAGATAGGAGTCTCCACCCCCACCTTATATGTCATTATCATATCTATATGGAAATTACCCGAGAAGAGGGGGTGACTCTCTAGAGTTGGCACTCCGCACAATATATAAAGTTGGTGACCTACTCTATATAGTTGGGGAAGGCCCTAGTCCAAAAAATTAAATGAATTGATTGTCATTAATGGGGTTGGTTCATTCTTTGTTACTTCATGTACTTTTCTCTCGGGCCCAGTAGCCAAATCTACACAATTTCCAATTCTTATATGGTTACCTGATGCTATGGAGTGATCTACTTCTATTTCAACTCTTATACATGCTGGGAAATGATAGGGGGATTCCACATGGTGCTTATTGAACCTCCATAATATTTAGTGGGTCGAGTCTAATGCCAATCATATGGAACAATGACATATGGAGAAGGGGTTGGAGGAACTGGTACATGGCTCAACAGCCTCACTCGCAACACATTCTTGTTTGGGCTAGGGTCATATATAAAACTATAGGGGGTACCTATATATATCTAGTATCACCATATAACTATATATAGTATTCCTCACACCCCCCCTCACCTCTTCCCATATAGATGATGATAGGGGTCCCCATAAGTGGTAAGATATAGAAGAGGCTCCATTCATTGAGTCATCTCCATTGGTCCTATCGGGAGAAAAACATCAATCAAGCTATTTATCTCATCAATCCATTGGTGATGGAATATCTCATGGCATCTATCAACCTATGTTGGCACATACATCATCATCATTGCAACATGGACTTGGGACCCACATACCAAAATTTATATAGGGGACACACCTAGAGAGTCATGTGAAGCCTAGAATTAAGACCTATTGGCTGCAAATGATTAGTAGTGTGGGGAGCACAACACACCCAAAGTTACTCACTCCATACCACATGAAATGATGGTTGGGAGACCAATTTTATGCCACTCCACATGAGGTATATTGGTGGGATACTATTCGTGTTGCATACCCTCTCTACTACCATTAGGGCTTGTGGCTTGTATGATCTTATTTGTGTGTTGTGTCAGATAATGTGCTTATAAACATCACACTAAGTCAAACCACACCAATCCATTAAAACATTTCTAATCATATTTCACCTATCGCTAAAATCTCAACTAATCAAACAAATCCAAACCATCATATTCCCTTGTCAACATCCAATTCAAACATATTATCCACAAATCACAACACAATCAATATTTACTACCATTTGTTTTTGTCCAAACACATTTTCAACAACCTAAAATTGCTAAAACAATCACTTAATCAATTCTTTCATTTCAAAATCTCCTTTTAGCCAATCCATACCCAACAAATCGTCCAAAAAATCCCCATTAAGCTTGACCAAACTCCAATCTCAAAAGCTAGATTATAACTCAAAAGCTCAACAAATCAACAATCCAAATCCAGTCAAACATCCAACCAAAAACCTTAATCAATCCTAATCCAATCAACTTGGGTCACTGACACCCTAATCAACATCATCCTTAAATTAAAAGGAACAATAACTATATCGTACAAAGCCAAGAACACAAATGTTAATCAGGCACCATGATCAATAAGATGAAAGCAATTTGCCAGGATAACTTTACATAAAACCTTTATAAACAAATGAGCAGTAATATCATATATTATTATGGAACTCAATGAAATACAATGAGAATGGGCCTTGCTTATATAGGCAAGGAATAACAATCTAAGAACCAGTCAAGGTCGTAGATCAAGCCATAAATCAAGGAAAGAACTAGTCATCAAAGAACTAGTCAAGTCCATAGATTTATGAGAGAGCTAGACATCAAGGATCTAGTCAATACCATAGATCAAGGAAAGAACTATACCTAACAACTAGATAATATCCCCCTAATATCTAAATAAATAAAAATAAATATCCACACACATAAGTGGGTGAGGATAAATACAATAAAGGTAAATAAAGTACCTAGGTGAACATGAGCTAAGGTAAATACCTACTCTAACACCCCCCTCAAGTGAAGCTAGGGTCCAAAATAGAAGTGGCATGTCCACAGTATGAGTCCTGACAACTAGGCCTGATGAGGTACTCATGTACAATATATCCACGAAGAAATATCGAACCAAAAGAAGGAAAGAATCCTGCTAGAAGGAAAGAGAAAGAAGAAGAAGAAGGAAGATGTTCTCATAAACACCCCCCAAGAACAAATTCTGAAACCCCAAGCATTCCACGCAACTCAAGGTAGCGAGGTGATGCAAAAGGATTTGTAAAGATGTCTACAACATGCTGCTGAGTCGGAATGTACTCTAAGCCAAGAACTCCATCCTGAATGTGTTGACGAATGAAGTGGATGTGTATCTCAATATGCTTGGTCCACTGGTGCTCAACTAGGTTGCAAGAAATGTGAATTGCACTTTGGTTGTCACACCAAAGTACAGTCGATGAATCCTGTGGGAATCCAAACTCTGTCAATAACTATCGAAGCCAAAGAATCTGCTGACTCACTGTAACTGTTGCCCTATACTCTGCCTCTGAAGATGAAAGTGCAATAGCCTATTTATTTTTACACGCCCAAGCAACTGGAGAAGAACCAAGACAAAAAAGATAGCCAAAAGTGGAACGCATGTCATCAATAGAACCTACCCAATCTAAATCTGTATACCCAACCAACTGAGTAGAACCCCTAGTGTAGTGTAGGCCAAAGTGGGAAGTGCCATGCAAATAGCGCAAAATTATTTTAGCAGCCTGCCAGTGACTACTATGAGGAGAATGTGTAAACTGAGATACAAGCCCTACTGCAAATGAAATATCAGGGTGAATATGGGTCAAGTACATGAGACTCCCAACCAATTGCCTATACAATGTAGGATCACAAAGTGGTGTGGTACATGTGGAAGTAAGAGTAACTCCAGACTGAAAAGGAGATGGACTTGGCTTAGAATGAGCCATATCAAAGTGCCTAAGAAGATCATGGGTGTACTTTTGCTGACTCAAATGAATCCCTGAATCTGTCTCGGAAATATGCAAACCAAGGAAATAATGCAATAGCCCAAGATCTGTCATGTCAAAATGTGTAGAAAGAGCCCTCTGAATACTTCTGAATGTGGGAAGAAGAGCTTCTAGTAAGTAACAAATCATCAACATACAAGACAAGTATCACAATATCCTCACCAACATGCTAGAGATACACTGTATGATTGGAGTGGAAACGAACAAAACCAGTAGATAGAAGAAAAGAATTCATCTTCTCATACCAAGCCCGAGGGGCTTGTTTGAGACCGTAGAGAGACCTTCGGAGCCTAAAAACAAGAGAATAATCCTAAACAAATCCAGCCGGTTGCTCCATGTATATTTCCTCTTGTAGATTTCATTGTAAGAAGACACTCTCCACATCCATTTGGTATATGGGCCACCCTTGTGATGCAACAATAACAAGTACAAGGAGTACAGAATCCATCTTGGCAACGAGTGCAAAAGTCTCATAGTAATCAATACCTTCAACTTGTGAAAAACCCTTTGCAACAAGACGAGCCTTATACTTGTCAATGGACCCATTAGCTACGTATTTGGTTTGGTATACCCACTTACACCTAACCATATTTCTTCCTTTAGGAAGAGATACCAAATCCTAAGTATGATTCTTCATCAAAGAAGAATACTCAGTTGCCATCGCATCATCCCACTCATGTATCCCATGAGCCTTTGAAAAAGACTAGATCCTCAGAAACTACCTGACACAAAATTCCAGAACCTGTAGAATGTGTGTGATGATGCTTAGTGGGTGGAAGATCTTGTATGAAAGGTGTTGCCTCAGAAATTGTAGTACGAGCCCACTTAGGCATAATGACAACATTAGTGGGAATAGGATCCTCAATGACATCTATAGCATCCTCATCAATCTCCTCAAAGAAAGGATCCTCAAGATGAGATGAAGGAGGCATGGAAGAAGATGAAGAATCATGAGGAGTGAAGCGCTCATCAAACTAAACATGTGTTCGAAAAAGAACATCATGTGTATCAGGATCTAAAAGTCAATAAGTTCTCATGTTCTCACATTACCCTACAAAGATCAAGGGTTTACTATTCTTATCCAAATCTTTCCTTTTTTTTCTTTGACACAAAGGCCCAAGCGTGGCTTCCAAAGACTCAAAAAAATGAGACATATTAGCTTAGTGTTGGATCAAGCTTCCTTTTGAGTCAAATGCTCAAGTGCTCTGTGTGGTATGTGATTTTAAATGTAGTTAGCACAATTAACTGCTTCTGCCCATTAGATAGGATGTAAATCTCTAGAATGCATCATACATTTAGCCATTTCCTTTAAAGTTATATTCTTAAATTCTGCTAAGCCATTCTGTTGTGGAGTATGAGGAAAAAATGCTAGTGAATAATTCATTGAGTTGCCAAAAAGTCAGAAAACCCATTGCTGAAGTACTCCCCCCATTATTAGCATGAAGGTTCTTTATGCAACTAGAATATTTTTTCTCGACCAAAGCCTTGAAGAATTTACAAGTGTGAAAAACATCACTTTTGTACTTGAGAAAATAAACCCAATTACACCTCAAAAAATTATCAATAAAGGTAAGTGCATACTTAGCTCCATTGAAAGAGGGGGTTGGAAAAACCATCAAGTCACTATGCACAAGCTAAAGTGGTGAAGAAGCTCTCTTAGAAAAATTCTTATGAAATGGATCTTGGTGTTGTTTCCCTAATGCACAACTAGAGAAAACTCCTTCAAGATAAAAAAATCTAGGAAGACCATCTACCATACCATGAGTGCTCAACTCCTTCAAATATCTATAATTAAGATGTCCAAATCCTTCATGCCAAAACTTACTCTCTGAAACTGCATGAGAAACCAATCCTGTCCTTATAGAAGAAGTGTCATCAAAACCCTCAAAGTGATATAGTCTAGAACTATGATTTAACCCCAATACCCTGAGAAACAAGTGAAGCAGGATCCAACAAAGTTCTATACTTCTACCCCATGTGGTGTCTCAAATCATCATAGTGTTCCCTTGACCAGGGATGAAAAATTTGATATAAAAACCATTTTTAAATTTGTAGTGATGTAGAATAGGAACATATAGTGCATCTTGGATATTGCCACCATCACAAGTTGTATATCACCTTTTCACTTAACAGAAAGAATGGAAGAATCTCCAACCTCAATTTTGGAAGTAGAACTCAAACCTAGAGAGTTTAAATGCTTTGCATGATTTAATCAATAAAAAAATAAAACATTGCATGGTAAAATAATAAAACCAAAGAATATTGTATTTCTAGGGAAATCTTATTCATGATTGATGAGTTACATATATAGATCAATTAACCCCTATAATGGTGGAGTCAAATATGATTTTCAATCCCTACATATATCTCAACCCCATCATGGAAAATATCTCTCTAACATCCCTTTATTATCTCACACAACTTTAGCTACGGGAGTTGATCTCACAACTCACCTATATAATTAAACTATACAACAAATATGATTTGGGGGAAGTTTATATCACAACTCATATATTTTAACAAATATGCAAAAATGTTCACAGTAACATATAAATTCCTAACATTCACTCCCTGAGTTACACCCATTATATGAACATGGGGCAAAGTGGAACTGAAACCAGAATCATATGCCAACGCATACTTTTAATACTATAATGATACTATTGTCTGAATCTTTTTGCACATGACCACTACTATGCAAAGAACACATCCCACATTTATCCCATGTGAACGAAACGAGGTCATTTCACTGGTTGAAAATCTTCATAAAGAAGTACGACAATGAGAGGATTTCACCAACAGTTAGTTGCCCTCCTATACAATTGTTTCATATTTCGCACCTTCCACGCCATATCACAACATGTTCAAGAGATTACATTAGGAAAGCTCACATATTCAACATGCAAATAGACTCACATCTTATGTTTTATTATGCATATCAAAGAAAACACACAACTAAGTGAAAAATGAAGCCACCATAGCAAAATGTGGCCCCTATCGTTGGTGATTGACGAGAGACACTAATCGACCTCCTTCCTCCATTGTCTCCATCCTCCAATAAAAAGTTTGCAACTTAGTTAGGATATAATATTGAAGGCTCATATTACACAAATTCTCTTGGGTGTCGGTTTCAACTGATAATGCACCCACCTCATATGGACGTCGCAATAAGCGAAAGTGCATAAAGGAAAAGTGAGGTGAATTTTTTTTATTTTTTTAAAAATACTTGCCAAAAATGGAAATGGAATATTTTTTTATCCAGCAACAAAAAGAATAGGATCAATGCATAAACTTGAAAAAATGATTTTAAAAAATGATACCTTAATCCGAGTTATCAGCTGAAATTTATCGTGCTTACAAGTTCTAAATTCAACTTCTTTCCGGATCCCTTTCCAGAAATGGCAACGACAATTTATTTTTCTTGTGTTTTTTTCTTGTATGTCCATAAATGGAAATAAACAGATAGTAATACCTCTATTGCAACAGATCTGTACTATAGCTGAAACTAGATTCCCAGAAACTGCGGATTTTCCCGAGAAAGACGTCGACACATCCAGATGCCCAAACAACTATGGATTCATCTGAGAGAGACCCATGTCACAAAAACTTAGATGATTCTGTTTGTTTTGAAACTCAATCTAAACAAACTTTAGATTTATTCCTAGCAATGGTGCCGGAAGACAATTACTTCCATATCAAAATACCTCACAAAATCCTACAGGAAATCATTGTGGTCTACACCTACTCAGGATACCAAATCTAGAAAACGTGCATGATTTAATCAATAAAAAAATAAAACATTGCACGGTTAAATGAATAAAACCAAAGATATTTTATTTCATTCGGGACATCTTCTTCATGCCAAATTGAGGAGTTACATAACAGATCAATTAACCCCTAAATGGTGGATTCAAACATGATCTTCAATCCCTACATAATCTCAACCCCATCTCTTAATATCTCTCTAACATCCCTTTATTATCTCAGGACAAACTTTAGCTACGTGAGTCCAAATCTCATAGCCTCACCTGATATAATTAAACTATTACTCCCATTATATGCAGTTGTTATAATATATTACAAATATGCACAAAATGTTCCACAGTAACATATAAATTCCTATCAGAGAGACAAAAGACTCCTAGGAAGAAGTCATGTGATGAGAAGCACTAGAATCTATAACCCAATTGTCCTGCAAGTGGTGACTGAGATCTCCCAACAACATTAAGTGTTTTGCATTGCTGATTAGAAGGAGGTGGAGTAGAGATAGAAATTTTGTGTTTCTTGATTGCATCCTCTAAGGCTTACTTTCGCTTATAACACCTATGTTCTTCATGACCAATACCCCCACAACAAGAGCATGAAATGAACTAAACTTATTCTTGGATTTAGAAGACTCCTTGGTTTAAGAGTTGTTTTCTTTGGGTTTAGGATCACTTTGAGATGGAGAAGGGGTGGATTTGGTTTTAATTTTTGGTTTTCCCTTTCCCTTAGGATTAGAATGAGGCGAACTATGTTTTCTCTACATTACAGAAAAAACTGAAAAAATGACTACCTCTTCCCTCTCAATGGCCGAGTTTACAATTGATCTTATTGGGTTTTTCCCCCTTCCGGATCCAATGGAATGCCTCTGTGTTTTACATAAAAATCCATGCAGCAACAAAATATGAGAAAACCCAAATATATCCTCTCATACTACAAAGAATTTAAACAAAATAAAACTTATTCATCCATAGTTGTCAATAACATGTTTTAGTCTCCTTCTCTGTAATACCATGAAAGGAACGATAACTGGATTGTACCAAGCCAAGAACATAGATGCTAATCAAACACCACGATCAATAAGATGAAAGTAATTTTCCTAGAATAACTTTACATAAAACATTTGCAAACAAATGAGCATCAATATCATATATTATTATGGAACTCAATGAAATACAATGAGAATGGCCTTGCTTATATAGGCAAGGAATAACAATCTAAGAACCAGTCAAGGTCGTAGATCAAGCCATAAATCAAGGAAAGAACTAGTCATCAAAGAACTAGTCAAGTCCATAGATTTATGAGAGAACTAGACATCAAGGATCTAGTCAATACCATAGATCAAGGAAAGAACTATACCTAACAACTAGATAATATCCCCTAATATCTAAATAAAATAAAAGATATATCCATACACATAAGTGGGTGAGGATAAATACAATAAAGGTAAATAAAGTACCTAGGTGAACATGAGCTAAGGTAAATACCTACTCTAACATAAATCAAATCGATTTTAAGGGTTATTCTTTAAACTAGATTACACTACATCAGAATTTGATCAAACCTATCTCTAATCACTAAATTCAACCCACATTTAAAACTTCAACTTATCCAATTTCTAAACCAAATTCAAAGAAAACTTAATCTGATCAAATCAAGGAAAAATTAAATGACACTGGATGTATAAGCATTATTCCTAGGAGGAATGGAAAAATCAAGAAGATCCCCTTAAAAATCATTGGAATAATGAGTGATTTTATGATGTTGATGAAGAAATCCTCTTTAATCATGAAGAATATAATCAATGTAGTGAAATCACTTCCTTTCAATAGAACAAGGAAGAGACCAACTTGACCAATATATTTATGACAATAAGGATGAACTCCTTCAACAAATCATTAGTATAAGTGATAAATTACCCCCAATTACAACTTGGAAAATATAAGAAACATCACAATCCAAGAATATCCTAACCAAGAAAATCCTACCATGAGAAAAATTCCTTTAAGCGAGAAGACCCCTTAACTGAATATGTAAATAAAATCGTTTGCTTACAAAATAAGCAAAGGGAAAACCAATATTAGATAGATATGAAAAGGGATTAAACTTCATCATATTCCATCTAGATAATCATTCCATCCAAATTTGAGTATCCACCCAATCGAATAGCATGTTAGGTTTATTGGCCAAAAGGACTTGATCATGAATATTAGCTCCAATGATTGCCTTTATCATTGGGAATACCCCTACATCATCAAGAAGCTATGGAAGACCCACCATGAGGCCTTCTTATATAGACACAACACAGTCATATCAATCCATAAAAAAAATTGACTGAGCTTTCAAATACTAGTCAATTTGAAACATTGAGAGTTCATAAAACTCGTGGTTATCTAATGACAAGGTAGCAACCTGTTTTCAACATCTAGAGTAGCCAAAAGAAAAATAATGTGTAATATCAAAAATTAAAAAGGAAAATATTGGTCCCCATGAAAAAGGGATTTTTGAACCTCTATCAATATCAAAACCCAGAACGTCTTAAGCCTATATACTACACATAGGAATAATGACACAGGTATTCCTGTGCACTTGATTTCCCAATGTCATCATCAACCAAAATGAATGATGAAGTTAAAATAGGAAATATCATGTGATAAGCATAGTACAAAATGATAAATATGATAAAGGTGGGAATGTCTAAGGATCAAGATTTAATGAGTGAGGGACCCTTGGTCGATCAACTTGCAAGTATGAAACTTGCTCAAATACCATATCTTGACCCTAATCTCTATGTGTGGGATTTAATGATCGAAGGATAAACATTGTATGATACCCATAAAAATATAAGACATAAGGATGAAGATGATTCAATTGGGTTGATTTTATCTTGGGAAATGTTCACTTGTCTCTAAATAATCCTCTCCAAATATGCCAAAAAACATAGTAGGAAATATTTCAAAATGTACATCACATATGAAGCAAAATCAAAACTAAAGATTTGATTAATGAAATTTTTTCATGAGAAGCCTAGAAGTTTAGCTAAAGATAATTTATCATTTACAGCAAAGCAATTAGCTTATAATATGCAAGGATTGGGAGTAGAGCAGAAGACATTACACATAGTTCATTAATATAGTCTCCCTATCATGTGGTACGAGTTACATGGTGGGTTAATTCTAGGTTCAAATATTCTCCTATGAGGTTAGGTCGGACCAAGAATGGTCATATATTGGTTTAAACTTGTGGGTGAGAATGAGATCTAGGAGGGGATAAATGTGTTTAACCCTTAATTAAATTTTAGGTCAATTTAATTAGGTCTAGAATAGAATAGACTTTATTTACAAAGCTAAGAAGGATGATACAATACAAATAATAATTCAGATTTGAAACTCAGATCAAATAGAAATAATTTGATTACATTAATCAACCTAACATGAAATCCAAAGAAAAAAAATAGGCATATAAATGCTTCACTAATTCTTGATGATTTTTAGAGAGATCTATGAGACTATGAAATAATGAAACCGCAAGATCTAAACCTGAGTAAACCTCATAACTAAAATTGGAACCAAAATCTCACATGGGGAAAGAACTTTACACATATTCAAGATTATACTATATGGTCTTGACCCCTTTGTATAGTCTTGGACCTACTCTAAATACGCCTCTATAAATTTTTGGGTTTCTCGCCTTCCTAGATTTGTTTGTCTCTATCAAACCCTAGTTGCCACATATGCAACGAGGTTATTTGAATGGATTGATCATCATCTCAAAACCTAGCCATGGATGAAGAGCCCTACAAAACAAACATTAGAAGGGTTTTGGACACATCCATGCACCACTAATGTTGGCACTACTCCAAAGAGGCCTCAAACCACATGTCATTCTCCACCTAGCATGTGATATCTAGATAGATCAATCAGATTCGACATTTTCTTTGACCATGTTTGCTTTGACTTGGATCTTTCTAAAAAAAATTGGAGAGAGGATGTTTGGATGCTTGTAGATGAGGGATATGACTACCTTACCCTGGTTTGTAGCTTCAAACTTGATGTGGGTGCTACCCTAATGATGTAGATGTGTAATTCTGATATTTAGGGAGCTTTGGATGCCTTTTGCAAGTGTATGAAGTGAGTGCTCTAGTGCATTACCTTAGGAGTTTCAGGTTAGCAAATGAGGTAGTGTTTACTTTCTTATATAGGGTTCCATAGATGATTTATCCTAAGAAAGTCTGACCCAGATGAAGTAAATGACCCAATAAACTTTGAATTTGAAATTGAAATTGGAATACATGTCGGTCCAAAGCCATATAATGAGGTAAGGAATGGGTAAATTCTCCTGACAAAATTTGTATTGACCTTGACTAGGGACTAGCATTAAATGAAGTCTAGAGCTTGTCAAATGATGTTTTCCTATGTATTTTGTGCATTGTATTCTTAGAGTTTGTCAAATGATGTGAAAGGGTGAACAAGCTAAAATTGGACCTGAAAAAGTGCTAAGAAGGAATGGAGAAATAAAATTTATCATAACAAGAGTGCATAGTCAAATCAAGGGTTTCCAAAGTGTAAATTACCAAATTTGAGTGTCTACATTTACCCCCCCTTTAAGTATGAAATTGAAAATTACATGCTTAAAACAAATCATACCTGAGTGTGTAAACACACTTTGCCTTTTCTTGAATGTTTGTTTTATAATTGTGTTGTTGTGATTGGTGTTGGCATGCTCCATGATGAAACTTACAACATAGGGTGTAGTCAATGTCCATGATAGATAATTGACCATAACTGAAATAGAACTTGTTGTTGAACTGGTTTTCTTGTCCCTATTTAAAATTAGTGAAATGGAAACAAGAAGACAAGAAACTCCAAATATGAGAGGGTTTAAGGTACCTCTAGATGAGATGACAATGAATACTAGTGCAAAAGAGAAATCCTCCTTGCAGTGAGCTTGGTAACCTGCACAACAAAAAGAGACTCAAAAGAAAAAATATTTTTATATTGGATGGTGGGTTGCCCATAAATTCCAGTCCCAAGGAGTGAAAACTTCCTAGGATGGATGTCAACCCACTTTTTGATAAAAGGTAGATAAAATAAGTGATTAATAAATTGGATGTAGCACAATCTGAGATAAAACAGAACACTAGAATACAACATATAAAGTAAAATATATATCTGATCTAAGTGAATGCAAACTAAATCAAACTTGGTTGGGTGAACGATGACTTGGAGGTGCAGGGCACAATCGATGAGAACTAAGACAATGCAGAAAGAAAATGTAGAAAAGTAGACCTGAAAGACTTCTTGAGGCCTAATTTGGAACTAATTTGAACTGGGGAAAATGTTGATATGTTGTGACAATACTGGATCTGATGAAAAAAGAAAGGATGCAAGAAAATTAATGAAAGATAATAATTGTTTGACAGGGTTTACGGCGATTGGTCCCGATTGACGACGACTGGATCTGATGAAACTAGAATTTGAAGTTGCAGGTGTGTAGAATGGCAAGATTGGAGGGTCTGAAGGACTACCGACTTAGAAAAATAGAGTGTGGATTGGACAAGTGGAAGATAATGAGATGGACACAAGCCCAGTTGACAGAGACTACACATGGTCGAAAATGACCGGGGAGAGAATGAGGGTTTGACGAAAGGAAATGGGATGGAGATAGAAGATGAAGTAGGATAAATGGATGAAAGATGAATGGCAAATTCTAAAACAGTTGATGACCTACAAAGAAACTAATGCAAAGATGATGAGATGGCCAAAAGACTTCAAAAAAATTCAAATTTCTAAGATCTCCAATGGAAACAATGCAAGGGCTACAAAACAACTTCAAGATGACAATAAAACTCTAAAGAAGACAAAGAATCACAATGGAATTTACAAGATAGTTTCAGATCTCACAGTTGCATCCCTGAAGAAGGGGGGTGGTCGTACTTATAGGGTCGATGGCAACCCAGATGGGTCGCCAGTGATTTTGGCAGACCATCCATTTGGGTGGTGGAATGGTGCCCAACTCGATACAAATGGGCCTAATGAGGGAAGATTAGGGCTTTAAGGTGCTAAGGTGGGTTAGGGTTATATAGAGATGATTAAAATGTAGGTGAGAGATAGGAAAACATTAAATAAAGGAAAAGGGGAGGTGAAATTATTAAATGAAGGTGGTTGGATGCTTAGGGAAAATAAAATGGATGATTAGGGGAAATAAATGAATTAGATGAATATTTAGGGAGAATTGAATATGATTAATGATGTTTAAAGAAGATCAATTAATAGTGGGATTAAGGTGAGAAATGATAATTGAAATAGAATTTAGAAGGGAAAAGGGATTTAAATGGGAAGAGAGGTATGTATGTCATAATGATGATAAATAGAGTAAACACGAGGTGAAGGGACTAGCGGTATTAAAAAATGGTGTCTACATTTGCCCCTTTTTGTCGAGTGGTTTGAGCAAGCAAATTGGGAGACAAAAACAAAAAGTGGCGAAAGATGATTGATGGAGATTTTCCCCCTTAAAATAGGGATCAATGACATGAAGAGGAATCAATCATGAGTTTGAAATAAATAGATGAGAAAAGATGGAAAGAATGAGAAAATATGGAAAGGATGAGAAAATAGGAAGGAGGACATGATACCCCAAGTGAAAAAAAATAAAAACAAGAAGTACAATAGGGTAGTGACTTTGGAATCACTTCGGTAGGGAACAAAGTATGACCTTAATGGAGATAACGATAATGTCCCACAAACCTATGAGTCAGAAAAATCCACTGCGATATGGAGGTGATCTAATGGGAATCCGCTCAAATGGATGTCCGGGCCATGGGACCAACGGGTTATAGGTAGACACCAAAATATGCGCAAGAAAATATGAGGATAGTCAAAATATGATATCCTTCACACATGCGGAATCATTAAAATATGTTTCTTGGTGGGACAGAGAATAAAATATGGTCACAAAGGTGAAATAATGGTGCCCCATTAGGGAACAAAAAGATGGCCATAAAGGTGATGATAAGAATGGAGACAATATTTTTAGGCAAGCCATGCAAGGAAAGTGGTAATGTGTTATGGGTGAAGCACACAAGGAATAAATGGAAGAAAAGATAATTTATAATTGAACGGTCAATAAGATGGGGAAAAAAGGTTGAGATAGTCAAAAGAGAGGTTGAGTCAATGGTGACCTAACTAGGTTGACAAAAATTGGGAAGGAGTCGACGACAATTGGCCAATTGACAATGACTATTGGTAGCACAACTATAAAAGTGGTAAAGTTTGCTGACTAGGCTCATTTGTGTTGCACGAGTTTGATGATCAAGAGACAAGAGGTATAAAAAGCTATAATTTGAGAGAAATGGAGGCTAGAGGAGAAGGGAGGAAGCACTAGAGGACACGAAGAGTAGTAAGATCGAAACCCTAGCTTTGTTTTGATGTTTTTTATTTTAATGCCATAGATTTTTTATGGGTAGAAAGGGACGATAGGCGGTGACTGGGATGAGTTTCCATCAACCCTAGGCAAGGTGACATTGACCAAGATGGGTTGAAATCAACCGAATGGTAGAGCGGCATTAACCTGAAATGGGTCAGTGTCGACTGGGTAAGAGTTAGGAAAGTTTGGGTGAAAATGATGAATTTTTGTTAATGGATTCTGATGATGTTTTTGTGTGATGAATTTTGCAAGTGGTGCAGCCTAGAATTTACTAGATAACACCTTAGTCACACTGGCACATCACTCAGCCTAGACTGAGCGCTCACCCAAAGTGTGCAAAGGTACCAGGTCCCTCTTTAGGGTTGCTGTAATAGGATGTTAACATGATGAAGGAAGAAACATATAGATTCATAACTAATCCATCATTCTACAATGCATGCTACCCACAAATCTATGAAAGAACAAGCTTTAAATAGTAATCATGATTAAACCATTAACATGCACTACTCAATTACATAGAATGACACTTAGATTCAACCAATATCTTCCATCTATTAATAAATACAAAAGCTCCTTCCAGTACTTGTCAATCTATACCAGTGCAGCGTATGGAACTGATACAGTAGTTCATTCATATCGTATATTCTCTGCACTACCTATATACATGCAGTTCTCAGTAAAACATACCTGTATATGTCATATCTACTATGTACCTAACATCATATATATAGTGGTGGGGAATTTCCCTTCACCACTTTTTTATTCCAAAAATAGGCCGCATGCTATCAATAGCCACACGCTGTTTTACAATCATAGCCACACATGCAAGTGCGCTATCTATAGTCCTCTTGTAGTGAACTGAAGTGCCAATTCTATTCTTAGCTTGTCTTCATGTCATAGACACTTCAAACTACTTCTCCAAATATAGATAATGCATGGGCACGTATATCTCTGCATTGTTGATGTGTTCCACACGCCATATCTCCTAAAAATGGGTCTTCATGCTAAAAATTGGCTAAGTCCTTAAACCTAAACTTTCCTTCCATGCATGGGTCCTTCCTGTCCTTCCGCACCTTTGATCCTGGCCTTCAACCCCATGCGGACTCCTTGTGTAATCTTTGACAAGTATTCTTTGATCAACATTACCCCACACTAATCTCATTGTCGTTCTGACAATGGGTATCTCCAAAAATTCAAAGGAAATAAATAATAATGAAATAATGTGGATAAATAAATAATTTCTTATGTAGTTTATGGGGCAGCCTCCTCTTTATCAGTTTGTAGTATCAGCTCTAGATGCTCCTCTTTTATTGCAGCCTTAAAAACTAGCCATTTAGTGAGTGCTTGCTCTATTTTTTCTGGGATGTCCACAACAATGGATTCCAATTCATCCCACGCAATTGTTCCTTTCTCATTGCACAAAACCAACACAACACTAGACATTGATTTCATTTTTCCTTCTAAAAGGTCCATCTTCTATGCAATCACCTTTCCAAGCTCTTCTAGACGCATCTTGTGTGGTTCTTGTGCTGCTGCCAAGGCCTCGTGACTTTTGTTTAACCATTGAAAAACTTTTTGTGTGACCCAATGTCTCATCTTTCATTGACTTTTTGGACTTCATTATTCTCTTTTAAGGTATTGATGTTGATGAGCACCTCTGGAGTTGTGCATATATTTAAATCCTGGTCCGCTTTCTTCAATACTTCTTGTAATGCTTGCAACAACCCTTCATAAGATGCATTTTTTCTCATCACAGATGCTTTCTCCTCATTTGGCATCTTGTTCTGAGCATTTTGGTGCTTGCATACACAAATTTTCATCTTCAAGAACTAAGTCCACCAACTTTCCCTACATAGTGTATCGCTGAAGGAAATGTCTGTGGTACCTTGGGTTCCAAGTGTGGCCTTGCTTTGATTACATTGTCCCCAATATCCTTTGCGATGCTTATGAACACTTCGTTCTTCTTCTGTGTGAAGTACCTTTCCTGTGTTATGTGTGTTATCTCTGTGTCCTTTGTTTTCAACTCTTCATGAAACGCTTTGATCGTGGCAAATTTTTCCATGTTTCTTCTAGCCACCTCAGTAGAAACTTTCACTAATGCATATGTTGACCTGCTCATCTGACATTACAGTAGGCTTTATTGTCATGTGCCTAGCTTGAAGTTCCTTCTTTATTCACCTTGAAATGCATGACTCTTCACACACATCAAATTTAGGCTCATCCATGTGGGTGTGCATTGACCATAATAGTTGCTTTCGTGTGAGCACAGTTACCATATCCTCATCCATTAACTCCTAGCCAAATAAATATTTTTACGTGATCATGATTTGGAAGTGGGTGTAGACAATGTTTCCTACATCCTCTACATACCCCATGGCTAGTGGAATGTGCTCCCCACTTACCCTTTAAGACATTTTCTTCTTAATAAATTTTGCTTCCAAATTTCAGACTTGCATTTCCATGTCTTAAACATCCTTTGTAGCTGTTTCCTATGGCCTTTTCTCTTCTTCTTCTTTCTCCTTTAACTTCTTCTGTAGATGCCTTCTTTGGTGCCATTTTCACCCTGCAAATGTCTTCTCTTCAAATTTGCAACTCCGTGAATCAAACCCTAGCTCGATTCAATTATGCCCTAGGTGGAAACTTCATAACCTACCCCTTTCCTATCTCTCTGCTTCGCTCAGACCCTTCACCACGAGGGACACAAACTTCTAATCACATAGATCTAGTTATCACTCTTGGTTTCACACCCTTCGCACCTAAACTTGATCACTCGGCTCTTCTCTTGAATATTCTTAGTTGCAACAGTAAAAATGAATCCGCATCCCATCCTTATATAAAATTTTTTTCAAATTTTGATGCATTTATTACTTTTTCACCTACAAATATCCCCTCATTCATTGACCAAATCTGTTCATTCCATGTGGTACATCTTCATGCCCAGCTATAACCTTATAGTGCACCTTCCTACCCTCTGGTCAAAGATGTCTCTTCATTGCACATGCTCCTACACCCGAGTACCTCATCACTGTACCTTCTCCTGGTAGCTATCATGGCCTCTTCTTACCCCATGTTATATTATTCCTTCACCCATCTCCATCCTTGGTCACCTTTTGAGAAGAAATCTTCTTTTAACTTAAAGCACACCTGTAGCAGCTTATTCCTTTCACCTTTCAATTCCCTTTTTCTATCTTTTTCTTTGATCACTACAACCACCCCACACTAAAATTATGTGTAGTCCTCTGTGCATAAACATTCTTCATATAATAATTAGCTTCTTGCGTGCAAGTGCGCTTATTACACAAAAACAACAACTAAATTGACAAAGCATAGTGAAAATGAAGGAAATAAAAAATTGAAAACCTAAACTAAATGGCAATACTACCTTATTACAAACACCAATAAGACTTATTTATAGTAGGGCTTCAACCTACTCCCGTTAAAGTAACCGGGTAGCCGTGTTCCATCAAGTGCTTCTAACTGGCAAGCACTTGATTCAAGTATATAAGTGATAACATACAACCCCAACCAATGTACTTTGAGCTTGCCTGGATGGCACAAGAACTTAGAGTCATAAAGAAGTACCATTTTCCAATCTCAAACTTCTTATCCCTTATGTTTCTATCATGCCATGCCTTCTGCATGGCATTTTCCTACTTCTGAATCCATCTTGTTATGGATCGATGCTCATCCAGTTGAATCATCTTTTCAATACATTCTTCTAAAGCATGTTCATCAGCTAGACCTCCAGCATGCGTAATGCACAAAGAAGGTAACATAAATTCTATAGGAAGAACAACTTCTGCACCAAACACCAACTGAAATGGTGTGGCCTTGTTTAATCTCTTGTAAGTTGTTCTATATGCCCAAAGCATAGCTAACACTTTGTCATCCCAATCCTTTCTTCCAACATCACATATTTTTGTCAAAGTCTGGCCCAAAATCTTGTTGAAAGCTTTAGCAATTCCATTTTCCTGAGGATGGGAAGGTGTAGTTTTATGGTGTGTAACCATAAACTCATCTAATAGGATCTTGATTGTCTCATTCAAAAAGTGTGTACCTCTATCACTTGTCAAGCTTAAGGGACATCAATATCTTGTAAGAACATTCTCCCGTAGAAACTGAGTTGTTGTAGCTATCGTACAATCTTTCGTAGGTGCTACTTCTGCCCACCGCATGAGATAATCTATGCAAGTAATGATATAGCGTAATCTAGTTCTGCGCATGGCTGGTGAAATAGGTCCTACAAAATCAATGGCCCATTTCTCAAATGGTTCGGTACTAGTTGTTTCGCTCGGAATGTTTCGGCTTATGGGAATAGAGTTGCTTCTATCCTTTCATTCCTTTTAGAAACAGATGAGGTTAGGGTTAGGAGGAATACCTGTTGAATGTCGAGATGATGTGCGCGTACCGTAGAGAAAGATCAGGCTGACTGCGGAGAACTCCTTTTTGTCTTGGAAGGACTACCTGCAAATAAGAACACAAGACCACAAGATTTTGATTAAACAATAAATGAGGAAACTGCCTTGGGCCCAGGAAATATAAAACTTCCTTTCGAAGGTGGTCAGTTCCCCTGCTAATATGAATTAACACAAAAGACTGTGCAAAATATCAATTAAATTGTTTGTTGAACTGGGTAGGGGAAAGGCTGTTTTTCCTGGTTTTGATCAAAGGAACCGATGGCGGTTACCTATAACCGATGCCGGTTACTGATAACCGATACCGGTGGGTTATAGGATCTTCTGGGCTGGTTGTGGTGTTTGTAATGGCTGGCTTTTTTGGATAGTATTAGGGAAATGGGATGGTTAGAAGTGAAAGAATGACAGTTAGAGGCAATGGTACGTTGGATAATGGATTCAGAAACGGATTTAGGAGGACTGAGATTCCAAGAAGCATAAGAAATGTTATACATGGAAGGACATGCAAGATGTGGCTTACTGGTTTTGACCGAAGATGCAAGTTGATCTCCTTGGTTGCAAACACTTCTGGTTTCTCCACTCGTCTCTGCTCTGTCAAGTGAAGATCTGGACTCTGTTCCTCGCTTCGCAATGCTCTCTATTGATCCAGAAATCCTTTGACTGATCTCCCAAAATGAAATTTCGATCCGTTGTTTTGGTTTGGGGAGCCCATTTACAGGGAACCGATGGCGGTTACGTAACCGACGGCGGTCGAGTAGGAACCGGCATCGGTAAGGAAAAAGTAGGCTATTTTTAGTAAAATAGCCCACCTTCCCTGCTTTTCTCCCGAGAGATCAGTTGCGGGCTTGGTCAAGTGGCTAGAAGGTCGGCTTTTGGTGCGAGTAAGGAGGCATTAGTTATGGATGTGAGTCTAGACCAAGTCATGGGTCTTAATTAGCTTAGTTTAGGGTTAGGGCTAGGTCATGATGAGGTGGCAAAGTGAGGTGGCGGGTAAGGTGATGTGGATTTATCAATTACAAGGTAATTAATAAATAATTGTGTAAAGTTTAGGTAATGAGGTTAGGTTGCGAAATGGGATGCGGGTCACAAGGGGTCGTGAGACACGAATTTGGTGTCTACACTAGTGATTGGTCTTCAAATAGAAGATCATCATCTCTTTGCCCTGTTTTCCTAGGCAAACAATTTTTTCTTCACCTTACTAATAAATTTCTTTACAGTCCTTATACATGTCTCCTATACCTAATCCAACAATAGGATCTTTTCATGAAAGTCCATGTTATTGCATCACCTGCATAATGGCCTCCTATACCACCATGAATTCTTCCATAATATCTTGAACACTCATGTTCTGAAATACACAACGTCTATAAATACTTACACCCTGTACCTAGCTTATAGAGGTCATTTTGATCAATCTTAACATAAATGGTGCTTGCATGTATGAAACAAGATGCTTCTTTTCAAATGCTTTCATTCCTTCTGTAGCCATACTATGGATTCGGTAGAAAGACAACAATGTCTTCTAATTCTGAGGGCACGTGTTGTAAACCTATATAACTTTGCATCTAAACATTTTTCTTCAATTGTCTGAAAATAACTTCCTGAATTGATTCTAGATAAATGATCTGGTCCAAAATTTCTCTTCCCTGGCTTCACCACAACTGTGAAGTCAAACTCTTGAAATAGGAGTACCCATCTGCATATGCGCCCTTATAAGATAGGCTTGTTTACTAGGTACTTCAATGTCATGTGATCTATATAAAACAAAAATGAGGTTGCTAACAAGTACTGTCAAAACTTATACAATGCATAGATCATTGACAAAGCTTCATGCTCTATAGTTGTATAATTCCATTCCGCAGGAGTCAACTTCCTACTAGCAAAATAGATTGGATGATATATGGGCCATACCAGAAGCATCCACATGCACATGAAATGGTTTATCCCATGAGGGAAAGCGTAGAAAGGGCGTGGTAGTAATTTTCTCTTTTAATATCTCAAATGTGTGCTGCTGTGGTTCTCCCCAATAAAATGTAACTTTCCCCTTCAAAAATTCTTCCAAGGGTGCGACAACTTTGGCATACCCTTTTATGAATTTTCTATAATGCCCTGTATGACCTAAAAGTCTGCACACCTCACTCTGACTAGTAAGTGATTCCAGGCCTAAAATGACTGCAACCTTGGCTAGATCAACGAGAAAACCTTCCTTGCAAATTATATGTCCTAATAGTATCCCAAATGGTGTAGCAAATATGCACTTCTTGATGTTCAAAGAGATACTCAATTGTTTGCATCGTTCAAACATTAAGCACAGATTGTCACAATGATCTTTCGCAAGGCCATATACTGTCCAATCATCTAGGTATAACTGTAAGAAGTTGTGAATAAAATCCTTAAATGCTTGAACAACAATGTGTGAGAATACAACAGGTGCATTTTTCAATCCAAAGGGCATCAGAGTATACGCAAAACTACCCCATTCAGTAGTAAATCAAGTTGTCGATTTTCTTGATCCTCCTGAGCAATCCTAACCTGATGATACCCAAAAAATCCATCCGTGAAGGAATATATTTCACGCCCTGTAACTCCTTCTAATATTTCTTCATTGAAAGGCCTAGGGAATGGATCTGTGACACATGCAACATTCAACTCCCTATAGTCCACACACATCCTAATCCGTCCATCCTTCTGGATACTGATCACCATTGGGATAACCTATCCTGACTCATCAAGGGGCTTGATAATTCCAAATTTCAACATTTTATTAATTTCTTCTTTTACCTTTTCACGTAAATTAGGATTCATTCTGTAAGGTCTCTTTCTAACTGGCCATACACCACTCTTAAGTTTGATCTTCATTTTCCCAAGTGATTTATGCATGCCTTTAAGTTCATGATATCCTTGAGGGAATAAATCCTGATAATCCCTGAGTAACTCGATGATCTTTGCTACCTTCACGAGTTTGACCACATAATCTACCAATTATGGCCTCCTTAGGCTCAGCCTCTGAACCTATAATCACCTTCTTTTTCTTCATGAGTTCATGGTTGGTGCGTGCATCCTTGTCTACATTGTCCAAGACCTCACGCACCCCGTGTGAATGTTCAATATCCAAGTTCTCAACTTCCTCATCATCCACGATGTAAACCATCTTTCTGCTCTCTTTCTCAAGGCAAGCACATTCAAGTAGTATGGAGTCCATTTCTTCTTCCTTTTCAAAACATGCTCTGAACTCCACCCCACGAATAATTCTTGTATATGATCCTCGTATTTTGCACTATCTCCCATAGTTAAGCATTTGACAAATTTTAATGCCTCTGCAGGAGGTTTAGTCAGGAAGTAGTCGAAAGTATGGATCATTCCTGCAGTCAAATCTTGCAAGTTCCTAGTTTCTCAATGTAGTTCTACATATACATACCAGGTGCGTGCACATCCATGTAGCATAGAATACAATCTATGCACCCAGAGTGAAGGTGGTAATGCTTCCTGTCCTGCTGTCCAGAGTCTCTCACATTATTTGAATGTGATGCTGAATAGGTTTGATCACCATGATAAGTGCAGATTTGCATAGGTGCATTGTTCCTTATAAAACTAGTAGACAAAGTGACTCCAATCTCTTCCCAATTTATAAGATTATCTCTATGGACTACCCACCAGCACGATGCTATCTTGCGCATTGTATATACTAACATATCTCTCGTTTTAACTTGATCTATCCACTGTGTTTTCATGGCCCTAAAAAAGGCAAGAAGATCTTTTTTACTTATATACCAAGGTACTGTGCTACCTATCCATTGAATTGAACAAATTCCATTCTTGTGCGTAACCACACTTTTCACCTTGCATCCTACTATTTCATATATACCATGAGACCAATTGTTGCAAGTAATACTCATAGTATCACTAATAGAATGAGAATCCTCCCACTATAGGATGCCTTCTTTTGATTTCTCATTGACCTAGGGGTCCTAAATAATGCGTACATAGACTCTGTTTAAATCCTTCTCACTTAGAGGTTCAACATGTGGCATAGAATTTCCATCTACCAAAGGTATCACAACCCTTTCCTCCTTGTTTTCAAAGTTGATATACCCCTTATTGAATCTCAAGTCAGTATTATTTGCATAACACCAAGGGCATCCAAGTAGGGCTGGAAAATTGTCGGCTTCTGCAAGTGATAATACCTCAAAATCCTCAGTGAACTTGGCCCATTGTATAGTTATAGATGCATCTTTTAAAACTCCTATGGGAGTGGCATTAGTACGAACAATACATTAGATGATGGCTATAATGGAGGCTTCCTTAGTTGTACCCATGCATCTAATGTAAGCACATTTACCTCCGCACCTGTATCGATCAATATATTGCTCAAAAGCCACCCATCTACAACAAAATTCAGAGTAATTTCTTTTTCATAGTCAATGCTATCAGGGGGAATATTTGCATGAATAATCTGTCGTCTGGTCTCAAGACCTATGCACGGAGTGTTCCCTTTTAACCAACTTACTAATAGCGGAATAATGTTCTCTTGGCGTAACATCTTGCACACCTCTTGTAGATCATCAATATCACTTTGGACTGTCTCCAATGCTTTATTTTGCTCCTTGAGGTATTGTATCTTAGCCTGAAGATTCCTTAGCACTTCCATGGTATCCTGGTAAACTTCCTTCTGATGAGAAGGATTTGGGTACCTCGCACGCAAAACCTCCTCCTTAGTGATCATAGGCTTCTTGTGCAATGCCTCTCTCGTGCATGCTACTTCAACACAAATGTAGTGAAATCTTTACTATAAATGCCTCAGGTCCTTACAAGTTATCTTCATCCACTGATCTTCTACCATGCTGGATTCTAACCATCTCGATGCCTTTATTCTCTTGCTTATACTGCTTACTCAGATGCTCATATAAGTCCGGGAACTCTTTATAACTATGGTTCTTTCCTTAGAAAAAACATGCAATATTTTGAGGACATTCATGCCTATAATGGTTAGAAGATCCACATATATAACAGGTTCCACGAGGGAACTCACCTCTTCCTCCACCACAGCCTCATCCTCCATATCCACCATGATATCCACGCCCCCTTCCACAAATTCCTTCAAAGTGCCCCTCATTCCTATCATAGCGCATTTGATTATGATCCCAATCATGGTGCTCATTCTTACCCTTAGAACTATTTGTTATACTTGTATGTCATAATTCAAGGTCTATAGCATCTTGGATCTAACTGATCAGCCAAAAATCCTCAGTATCATGGGTCGTGGACCTAGAAATCTTACAAAAGCAAGATACATTCTTCCTTATCACGCACTGTAACAAAGGATAGTGACTAGTATCATGATTCAAATGAAAAATTTCATAGTCCAATAATAATAGAGTATAAATCAACGAGGACAACTATCCTTGGTGTGACCTTCCACTTCACAATTTGTACACCAAATTCCAGTGCATGTTTCATGGGATAAATTTACTGATAGCTTCTATAACTACTTTGCCATAGCTGCAATATGTGCCTCTAAGAATGGACTAATGCTAGTGTCAATGCTCCTAACTACCTCAGCACAAAAATATACTTCTAGTGCTTCACGTGGATTAGTGTGTCTTATGTGACAATTGCCCTTCTAAACGGTGTAATCAATCCTCCAATGAACCATTGTGCATGTTGGCTAGCATGAATATCATAAGATAACTTAGATAGAAGTGTCTTAAAACGAGCATCATACATGTACACTCTCAGTAGTGCCTTGCTTGATATCTTTGAGCACACTTATACTCTTCTTCTCAAACTCATGTATATGTAACTCTTTCAAGAAAGCATTTCTCAATGCTGCATAATCCACACATGTTTGATCATGGTCAAATTTCATATACCAGATGTGTGCACACCCCTGTAATGTAGTGGTGAATTGACTTTACTTTCGCTCAACATCCATGATCCCTTTAGCGTGCCTCATAATTTCACATATACACATGTTCAGAAACATCCTCTATACCTCTATATTTTGGGAGACATAGAGACTGTTAGTGCAAAATCACAGCACCCCTGGACGCACATCAGGCTTCTAGGTTGATGTTCAGGCATCCAGTGTGATTGCACAACATGGAAACCTCTCTCCAAGCGTGGGACTTGTAAAACCGAGAGAGGAATCTCCAGAGAAGGCTGGTTCCTGCTCCTAAACTACCTGCCACAAGCTATTCCAGTGCAGGCAAGCTAATCTAATCCTAATCTAACCATGCCAAGGAGACAGAGAGAGAGAGAGAAGGGAAAAACAGCAAAAGCCTACACTAAAACGGTGATACACCAGAGAAGGAGAATGTTGAACATCTATCAAAACTGCCATGGGACAAAGAGAGGTGAGCAATGGGAAGGATGGACAGATGCATCACAGGCCCAAGGATAGATTTCACACAGAAAGTGTCCCAAAACTCCATGAACACAGCTCCAGATCTGCAGTGAACGTTCAAACATGCACAGATACCTGCAATGAAGAGAGGCAAGAAGAAAACAAGCAAAAACGAGAAAGGATGGACAGATGCATCACAAAACACGTTTTGTTGCTTCAGAAGTTTGCACAGAACATCATTCCATTAGTAAAAGGCAAAAAACGCCATTACAGAGTAGGGAGGAGGTTCGAACTCCATTTTCAACCCTAGAGAAGAAAAGAAGGGAGGGCAGAGCAGAAAGAATGAACAACCTTTTTTATTTTGCCACTCCTTACAATATATAGGAAGAATGAGAGAAGGAAGAAAGAGGAAAGTCAGATCTACTCCAACCACCCCCAGGTCGTATTTTAAATCATCTCATTATGGTATAAGCGGCGGATCCTGGCAAAACGGCGGGCTATCTGCTGCATTAAAGCTGGTTGTTGAAGCGTCACTTCTGTTGTATCACGCGTCAGAGCCGTTTCTTGATTTTCTCTCTCCAAACTGCACCAAAACTCGATATTAACCCCAGAATCATGTAGAGAATTTCATGAGCTTTCCGTTGATATAAAGAACGTGGAAATCTGAGCTCTGGATCAAAAGATATGGCGATCTGAAGATTTAGGGCACGGAGCAGACCAAGACAGATTTTAAAATGTTTTCCCGCTCTTCACCGTCTGGACGACACGTGGCACGTGCTGATTGGACGAGCAATTCTCTGTCCTCCGTCTTTCGCGGGCTTTCCTTTTGAAATTGCTTGTGGGCCCCTTAAACTTGGACACGTGGCGCCATTTCATTGGTTCGGTTCAGCGCTCGATAACTCGCCCCTTTGACCTTTTGACTTTTTCTCCTGTGAGGACACGTGGCAGTTTCTGATTGGTCCTCGGCTCCTTCGGCTCCTTCGCGTACTTCGCCTCCATTTGTCCCAGATGTCCCATTTGATTTTGGGCCCTTTGTGCTCATTTTTCGGCCATTTCGCGTCCATTTTTGGCCCACTTGTCCCGCTTTGCTTCGGACCCTTGATTTCGCTCGGTTGGGACAATTTCGGCCTTTTTGTCCCAGATTCGGCCGGTTCGGGCATTTTTGGCCCGCTTGTCCCACTTTGTCCCAATGACTGTTTGACTCTTTTTCGGCCGGTTCGGCCGGTTCGCTCCATTGTCCCGGCCGACTCTTTTCGGCCGATCCGGCCGGTTCGGGTCTTTTTTTCCCAAACGTCCCGAGCAACGCCTAGCCAATTTTTCTTCCTCCTTCGGCCGGATCGGCTTTTCGCGTCCTCCGCGTACTTCTGGCCCGATTGTCCCAAATGCAATTTGGGCCGCCTGGAGGCTTTTCGGCCGATCCGCGCCTTGACGTCCCAAATGTCCCAATTGCTCCCTTGAGTAGGACTTAGCCAATTTTCACACTTTTTCCTGGGTCAACCTATTTGCCTTTCTGCAACTTTTTTGCATTTTCTCAGAGCTTGCTCCCTGTTTCTTCGGCCAGGGGAGTTAGAAAAATACCTGAAGGGACCCTAGAAACCTGATTTTGCTCTGAATCAATCAATTTGCTTGGGATTTGAATCTTCTGATGCATGTTATCAAAATTTACCCTAAGGGGGTGAATTTTGGATAACAATTTGGCGACTCAGCAGGGTCATCTGCCTGCTAGATGAAAAGACTAGTTGCCTGAAGCAATCCATTGGGCATGGAGTCATAAGTTGCAACCTGCAACTGATCTGAACTTTGAAAACCTCCCCTCTGAGCCACTTGGAAACCCATCGGACATGGAGTTGTTCTCACCAAAAACCACTGAAAAGAACTGTGCAAGAGCAAAACCAGCAACACCAAAACTATGTACAAAACTGAAAATCATACATGCCCCAAATGGAACATGCAGAGTGTGCACAAGCACTTCTTCTGCTGAAAGCAAATCTACCTACTCTACTCTAGCTGGAAGCAAAGGAAAGCTAAACAAACCCTTCAACTAGTTGTGCAAAATAGCTTCCTTTCTTCAAAATTGGCAGCCATGCAACTGATTTGGCACTGATCATGGCTGTTTGGATGGATGGAAAATCAACAAGAAGCTGGTCTTCTATCCAAATCATCAAGGTATCAACTAAAAATAAATCCAATACCTCTTTTAGTTGCTCTGCATTTGGATTGGAGAGGTATGGCAGCTGATCCTTGGTACTTTGTAGCTCATCCTCATGCTCAGAAGCAAGCATGACTGGTTGTGGCTTCTCCTTTGGCTCCAATGAAGCCAAATACCTGATTGGGCAAGGTCTGATCCGTTGAGTATGCCCATTGCTCTGATTTTCAACTCCAAGAATGGAGTCTTCTTGTAGACCTTGAATGGATGGTGTGGAAGAAATGGTGGAATCCTTCTGTCCTTTCTCTTCCTCCAATGAAGAACATGGAAGATTTAAATCTTCCAATTTTGATTCCAAAGGGCTGCTATAAGATGCAGGCTGCTGCAAATGAAAGCTCTCCTTCATGGCAGCAGACTCTTGTGTTTGGAATGTGGATGATGAAAGAGAGAATGGTGAAAACTCAACCGGCTCTTCTCCATCAAAACAGTCCTCCAAATCTGACAGGTAAACTGCCTCATTGCTGTCCTGCTGCTCGTGTTCAAATTCCTCCATGGTGTCCTCTTGATCTGCAACTTGACCACCATGGTTTCCTTCACTCTCCAATATTGAGTTTGAGAGATCAAACTCCTTTTCAGTGCTAGAACTTGAGAGAGATGAAGTGGAAAGAAGAACTGAAGGTTCTTCTGTAACCTGCTTTGTGCTCAAAGCCCTTGGATCTGCGTTTTTCTCCTCCACAGCTAGAATGTGCTCCTCTTCTTTTGGATTTGGAGCAGCTTCTCCTTCCTCCAATGTTTGAAGGCAATCTTGCTCTTGATTGAAATCCTCCTCCAACATGAAGTTTGTCAAGTCAAACTCTTCAGTTCGCTGCTCTAGAGGACAAGTAGGGGCTGCAAGATTTCCTCTTCTTCTGATTGCTGAGTGCCAATTACTATTTGATACAACATCTTCTTCTTCTGCTGCCAAAATCAGTCCTAACCACCATTTGTTCTCCAACCCTAGCCTCTTCTGTAGGCTTCACCATCAAGGGGATCTTTGTCATCCCAAATTGGCAGAGCCCAACTCTTCAAACTTCTGTCATTTCTTTTCTTTGTTTGGCTCTCTCTTCTTGCTTTTCCTTGATGACTGATTTTGATTTTCTTCTTTCCCACATGGAATTGGGAATGCAAAAGGTGATGGGTTGAAACTCAATTGATTTTACAATTTTTTGTGGTGGTGGAGGAGGTGAAACCTCTTGTTTCTTTGGAGGAGGGGGTATTTCATTTAGCTCTTGTGGAGGGGATGACTGATTTGGAAGGGAAAAGGAAAGAAGAATGAGATGGGTGGAAGACTAGGGGATGGAGAAATGGATTCAACATTTGGGACAGCAGATGGAGAGTTTAAAACTTGACACTGCTGAATGAAATAGATTGGGAAAGAGGAAAAGAAAGGCATGAGATGGTGTGCTTACCCATTGACAAGGTTGCTGAATACTTCTCTCATACACCTCTATTCCTTCAATCCACTTTGCAAGCAATGGCAGTGTTGCAATCATGAAGTCAAGCTTCTCCTGAGGGCTGTAATGCCTTGGAAAAGGTCCCACCCATGGACAAGGTGCTCTGCAACCGATTCCAAATGCTTTCATTTGTGCCTGAGCCCTAGATTGCACCATCCCCAACCTCCATCTTTTGGATTTTCTCCAACAGACCAGCATCTTGGATCTGATGGTCTTCATTGTATGCACACCCTTGCTCTTGGAAAGCTCCATAGCCAAACTGATTTTGGCACTGCTGCTCATATGGGTATGCATGCTGATGAATTTGCACAAAATGCTGATTTGGAGGATTTGTAAAACATGTTGGAGGTGGAATATACTGCTGTTGTTGATGTGAATTCCATGATGGAAATGAAGTCATGATTGCACAACTTCATGGAATGGAAAAGAATGAAAGAGATGGAAAGAAGGATGGATGAAAATGGATGAAAATGGGTCTGCAACTTCAGAGAAATGGGTTGCTGATCAGATGGAGTCGCCAGATGTGTTTGCAAGTGCCTCCAAAGGCTGAAATCTTCACAGGAACACATCAACCTACAAAAGATGAAGTGGAAGACCTCTAAGGTCCCACCGGGCGTGCCAAAACTGTTAGTGCAAAATCACAGCACCCCTGGATGCGGATCAGGCTTCTAGGTTGATGTTCAGGCATCCAGTGTGATTGCACAACATTGAAACCTCTCTCCAAGTGTGGGACTTGTAAAATGAGAGAGGAATCTCCAGAGAAGGCTGGTTCCTGCTCCTAAACTACCTGCCACAAGCTATTCCAGTGCAGGCAAGCTAATCTAATCCTAATCTAACCATGCCAAGGAGACAGAGAGAGAGAGAGAAGGGAAAAACAGCAAAAGCCTACACTAAAACGGTGATACACCAGAGAAGGAGAATGTTGGACATCTATCAAAACTGCCATGGAACAAAGAGAGGTGAGCAATGGGAAGGATGGACAGATGCATCACAGGCCCAAGGATAGATTTCACACAGAAAATGTCCCAAAACTCCATGAACACAGCTCCAGACCTGCAATGAACATTCAAACATGCACAGATACCTGCAATGAAGAGAGGCAAGAAGAAAACAAGCAAAAAACGAGCAAGGATGGACAGATGCATCACAAAACACGTTTTGTTGCTTCAGAAGTTTGCACAGAACATCATTTCAATAGTAAAAGGCAAAAAACTCCATTACAGTTCAAGGGAGGAGGTTCGAACTCCATTTTCAACCCTCGGAGAAGAAAAGAAGGGAGGGCAGAGCAGAAAGATGAACAACTTTTTATTTTGCCACTCCAAACTTACAATATATAGGAAGAATGAGAAAGGAAAAAGAGGAAAGTCAGATCTACTCCAACCACCCCCAGGTCGTATGCACCCTAAATCATTCATTATGGTTAAGCGGCATCTGTCTGGAAAAACGGCGACCCATCTGCTGCATTAATTTTGGTTGTTGAAGCGTCACTTCTGTTGTATCACGCGTCAGAGACCGTTTCTTGATTTTCTCTCTCCAAACTCCACCAAAACTCGAAATTGACCCCAGAATCATGTAGAGAATTTCACCAGCTTTCCGTTGATATAAAGAACGTGGAAATCTGAGCTCTGGATCAAAAGATATGGCGATTTGAAGATTTAGGGCACGGAACAGACCAAAACAGATTTTAAAATGTTTTCCCGCTCTTCACCGCTGGACGACACGTGGCACTCTGATTGGACGAGCAATTCTCTTCCTGTACCTTTCGCGGGCTTTCCTTTTGAAATTTCTTGTGGGCCCCTTAAACTTGGACACGTGCCCCGTGGCGCCATTTCATTGGTTCGGTTCGCTCGAAAACTCGCCCCTTTGACCTTTTGACTTTTTCTCCTGTGAGGACACGTGGCAAGTTTCTGATTGGTCCTCGGCTCCTCCTCCTTCGCGTACTTCACCTCCATTTGTCCAAGATGTCCCATTTGATTTTGGGCCCTTTGTGCTCATTTCGGACCGGTTGGCACATTTTTGGCCCGCTTGGCCCTAAACTTCCGGACAAAAATTGCTATTGCTTTTCCTTTGACTCTTTTCGGCCAAAGGGGTTCGGCCGGTTCGAAGCCTTTGCCCGCGTACTTTTGATGTCCCAATGCACGTGGCTGCATTTCGTGACTCGGCCGGTTCGGGCATTTGCTCCGCATCTTATGTTTCCCACTTTTCGGGAAAAATTTCGGAAACCCTGTCCCAATCGACTGACTTTCCGGCCGATCCGGTTCGGGTCTTTTTGTCCCAAACGTCCCGAGCAACGCCTAGCCAATTTTTCTTCCTCCTTCGGCCGGATCGGCTTTTCGCGTCCTCCGCGTACTTCTGGCCCGATTGTCCCAAATGCAATTTGGGCCGCCTGGAGGCTTTTCGGCCGATCCGCGCCTTGACGTCCCAAATGTCCCAATTGCTCCCTTGAGTAGGACTTAGCCAATTTTCACACTTTTTCCTGGGTCAACCTATTTGAACTTTCTGCAACTTTCCATGCATTTTCTCAGAGCTTGCTCCCTGTTTCTTGGCCAGGGGAGTTAGAAAAATACCTGAAGGGACCCTAGAAACCTGATTTTGCTCTGAATCAATCAATTTGCTTGGGATTTGAATCTTCTGATGCATGTTATCAAAATTTACCCTAAGGGGGTGAATTTTGGATAAATGAGACAATCCATGTAGATTTGTACGGTTGTTACATGGACCTTGACCACCTGATCATAGAACCTCTTTGTTCCCTCTACCTTTAGAAATGCCATGATCCACTAACTAGAACCACCTATAATCCTGATCTATGCACCTAGTAGTTGGAATAGGGCCTATAGATTATCCCCTATGCTCTAACAGTAGTACTATACTGAACCCCATAGTCAATATGAGGTAAGAAGGTACTTCTAATAGGTGAATCCAACATTCTACGCATGGGCTAGGGAACATTCTGTGTGAATGACAGCATTAATAATGCTCCTCCAAATGTACATTAAACGTCTGTCCTAAAAAATTGATGTACTTGATCCCTAACTTAATCTACTCTCCTACTTCCAAAGTTAGTTTATTGGTTAATTGTTGTACTAGATATTGAAAAACTCAATTGCAAATCTAGGTCACCATGTACAATTTGATGCGTTCCATGGTAAGGTAGTCTCTATGAACATGGGATCCATGTGAGGCCAAGGAAGGATCTCTATCATGCTTTCCAAGATGGGGGTTTCTTGATGCTTTGCTCCAATATTCTACGTGAGTTGTAAATCCTTCATGAGCCATCTCTCTCCTCCATGTTATACTATCTACGCAACACTATGATTCTCAATGATCCCTCTCATGCACCTCATTATACTTAAGCTGAAATTCCTCTCTCTGTTTCTCTATCTTTAGGTCTTGCCATCTTAAAAAAAACCTGTTTTTGTACCCCCGTGTACATGAGATCAAATGAATCCTTAGTTAGCCATCAGTTTTTACTCTCTAGGTTCAAATTACCATTAAGATCTTGATGCCATGGAATACATGTGCAAATATGTTCCTCTTGGATTACCAAAAAAAGGAATTCATCTACCTTAGGCAAGAGTACAGTTAAAATTGAATATTAAAGGATATAATATTTAGAACAAATGAAACCAATTCAGAACCATGCTGAGTCCAGATCAGATCAACATCCATGTAGGGAATGAAATTATTCCTATCTCCAGATTCCATTGTGATACCTCCAATTCCTAAAATAAGCAGTAAGCCACTTGTATAGTTCTATTAGAAAGATATTAAAAAATCTGCTCATATAAGTTGTCATATAGGTTATGTTCTACCAAGTGCGTCTTAAACTAGATCCACTACCAAACTGTCATGCATATTCTTGAAAAGATTCAAGTTGTATCCATTTCTCAATACTTGCTAGAGTTAACCGGTACGTCTTCATCATGAAACCATCCTAAAAAAATCCTTGAAAAAGAGGTCCCTGGTCTCTAATGGAACCAATGATGTTCTAAAATTTAACCAGATAACACCTTAGTCATGACTGGCACATCACTCAGCCTAGACTAACCATTTTCATCCCAAAGCTTTGCAAAGGTATAGGTCCCATCTTTAGGGTTGCTTGTAATGATGATGTTAACTGACTAAAGGAAGAAATATATAGATTCATAACTAATCCATCATTCTACAATGCATGTGAATAAATGTTCATCTATGAAAGAACAAGCTTTAAACTTGAACTTAATCAATGATTGAATTATTAACATGCACTATCAATTACACATAGAATGATACTTAGATTAGCCAATTTCTTCCATCTATTAATAAGTTACAAAATCTCCTTACAGTATTTTCAATTTATTCAATAAGCGATATGGAACTTTGATACATTAGTTCAATCATTATGCGTATATTCTCTGTTTTACATCATACATTAAATACTCTACATAAGTAGCTCTATTAATATATGTATATTATCATATCAAAATGAACATCATATATATAGGGTGGGGACTTTCCCTTACCGCTTATCATTCCAAAAAACCCATGCTATTGATAGCCACAACATGTGCATACTAGTGCTATCTATAGTCCACTTGTCAGTTAACTGAAGTACAATTGTATTTTTAGCTTTTCTCAACCCATAAATTATTTGAACCACTTCTCCAAATATAGAATGCATTTGTCATGCATTGTCTCTGCATTGTCTATGTGTTCCACAATATTTTCCAAAATAAGTCTTCATGAATCAAAATGATTTGAAAGAAAGAGTTCAAATATTCTTACCCCCCATTAATAATCTCTGTTTCTATTTGGTTCTGGTAGATTTCTATCTACGTATTGAGACTCCTTGTTGTGATATTTAAAATATAACAATAGGTTCAGAGATAATCTTTTTACTTAGATGACCATTGTGTGAGAAAGGCTGGTTCAATATCTTATATAAAATTTGTGCTATAGTTTAATATAAATAGAATGGATTTTTTATTTTGAGTTTCAGTCCAAATTATAATTTATAGGCAAGTACCATATAGTTAATTAGCATTTGGAAATAAACTTGCACTAATACGTTTTGGAGGAAAATTAAGATATGGCTTAAGGAATGGCCTTAGCGACATCAATGTGATAGGTGACGAATAATTTATGGAGATCTCAATATTTACCATCATAATGATTGTCTTCAAGGACCAAATGACATTTCTAGACATGCCCTACATGTAAATAAATGTAATTTGAATATCCAAGACATTAGCAATAAATAATTTTCACATACACACACATACACACTTACACATAAGATTTTGCTATGTATATGATGATGAAAAGAGATATCATAAAGTAATTAAAAATGGCCATTGTTAAGCCCATAGGTTGAAATCAATGTTAGGAAACTGATGTAAGGAATAAAACTATTTCCCTTAGAATTTTTTCAATTTACCTCATATTTAGGTTCAAATTGACATATTGTATTCCACATATTGATCATTGGTATGTAGCGTACACAAAAATTTGAAGAATTGTCCTCTGACAACAAGACCTTAGCATAATAAATTTGTGAGGGCAGGAACATACATTAGAACAAATAAAATCTCAAATTGGAAGTGCTCCATTTTAGTGTATGGATCTGCATTGTAGAAGACTTGGGATTAATTCAGTCTATATCTCTAGGGTGAATATCAAGCATACATGATGGACACTTGATTTTTGTTATGTTTGTGGAGCCTATTTTCATGTTAGAGTGTGGTACACCTTCTATGTGTTACACTCGGGTATTTTTACGGTGGTCCCGCTCGCCGGTGAGCGGGTCAGGGGGTTGGGGGCGAAGCCCCCGAAGCAAATTTTCATGGGTGGTTTATTAACCCATGGGTAATGGGTAACCGTTATGGGCTGTTTTTGGGCCCATGTTTTTTCGGTACCCATTGTTTTTTACCCATAGGTTTATGGGACAGTTTTGTTTTTTCCCATGGTTTTGATACCCACGGTTTTGTAAAACTGCTTAAGCAGTTGTCTATTTATATGGTCTTATGCATATGATAGATGTACAAGCAAATGTATTGCAGATGTGTTTTGAATTCGGGTGTGAATTCTGTAGAGTTTGTTGAGCATAGCTCCAAACGGATCTGGGTATTGTATTGAGAGAGTGGTGGCTTGTAATAAAATCTGAGCAAGTGATTCTTGGTGGACGTAGCCCAAATTGGGTGAACCACGTTAAATATTGTCTCTTTGTGTTGTGTTATTTTATTCTGCACTTTTATTTGAGATCTGTAATATTTTCTGCATATTAGTTTCTACTGTTGTGATTCTGTGAGGGATTATTCCACATATTTTATCCCTTATTTCCTAACAATTGGTATCAGAGCCTGGTTTGGTTTGCTGAAGTGTTGAATCACAGGGAAATTCTTTAGCTTGAGTGGGAGCTATGGCAGATGATGGAAGATCTAGGGTTGATAAATTCAACGGGCAGAATTTCAGTCTTTGGAAGATGCAGATGGAAGATTACCTTTATCAGAAGGATCTTTATACTCCGTTGTCTGAGAAGGTGAACAAACCCTCGAGTATGACAGATGCGGAATGGGATTTGTTGGATCGGAAGGCACTTGGAACGATCCGGCTGTGTCTTGCATCTTCGGTATTATTTAATGTTTCAAAGGAAAAGACTACAAAAGATCTAATGGATGCATTAGGGAAGTTGTATGAAAAACCCTCTGCCTCTAACAAGATATTTTTAATGAAAAAGTTGTTTAATATGAAGATGTCTGAGAATAGTTCAGTAGCAGATCATTTAAATGATTTCAATATGGTTGTGAATATGCTAGCTTCGGTTACAATAGAATTTGATGAAGAAGTTAGGGCTTTATTAATTTTGTGCTCTTTACCTGAAAGTTGGAATAGCCTGGTAATGGCGGTAAGCAACTCGGTTCCAGCTAACTCGAAGTTGAAGTTTGAGGATGTTGTAGGGGTGATTCTAAGTGAGGAAATGCGAAGAAAAAGCTCTGGGGAATCTTCTACTTCAGGGAATGCTTTGACAGTGGAAACTAGAGGGAGACAGAAGAATAGAGGAAACCGTGGAAAATCAAAAGATCGGGCAAGGTCAAAATCCAAGAACAAGATTGTATGTTGGAATTGTGGAAAGCCTGGGCATGCAAAGAAGGACTGTTGGGAGCTTCGGGATAAGAAGAAACAACAGGAAGAAAACAAGGAGGCAAATGTGGCATCGGGTAATGTATGTCAGGATGCTTTGATTCTTTCTTTGCATAATATTACTGAATCTTGGGTTTTAGATTCAGGGGCTTCTTTTCATGCTACTCCACATAGGCATTATTTTGTTGATTATGTTCAAGGGGATTTTGGGCATGTTTTTCTTGGTGATGATGAGCCTTGCAGTATAGTTGGAAAAGGTTCTGTTCAGGTTAAGATGCAGAATGGGAATACATGGCTATTGAAGGATGTCAGACATGTGCCTACATTAAGGAGAAATTTGATATCGGCAGGGCAATTGGGAAGTGATGGTTGTACTGTGATATTTACAGCTGACTCTTGGAAGGTTACCAAGGGTGCTCTTGTGGTGGCAAGAGGTAAGAAGGTTGGAACCTTGTATTTAACCACTGATAGTACTAATGATTGTAATCTTGTGGCTTCAGATGCAGATACAACATTATGGCACTATAGGCTCGGTCATATGAGCCATAAGGGCATGGACATCATAAAGAAGAATTTTCCTGGATATACAGAAACAGGTTTGGATTTCTGTGAGAACTGCATATATGGGAAACAAAAGCGAGTAAGGTTTCTCAAGGTTGGACCTACAAAGAAAGAGAGTAAGTTAGAGCTGGTGCATTCTGATGTGTGGGGGCCAGCTCAGGTATCATCTCTTGGGGGTTCAAGTTATTATGTTACTTTTATTGATGATGCAACAAGGAAAGTTTGGGTTTATTGTATTAGAAACAAATCTGATGTATTTGACACTTTTGTTAAATGGAAAGCCTTGGTAGAGAATGAAACAGGTCTTAAGCTAAAATGTCTCAGGTCAGATAATGGAGGGGAGTATTGCAGCAATGAATTTGATGATTATTGTTCTAAGAATGGAATCCGCAGGCAAAAGACGGTTCCAGGAACTCCGCAGCAGAATGGGGTATCAGAAAGGATGAACAGAACAATAATGGAACGTGCTAGGAGCATGAGGTTACATGCAGGACTGCCTCTTTCTTTTTGGGTAGAAGCGGTGAGCACAGCTGTGTACTTGATAAACAGAGGACCCTCAAGTGCCTTGGATGGAGGCATACCTGAGGAGGCTTGGTATGGTAAGAAAGTTGATTACTCATTTCTTAGAGTCTTTGGATGTGAGGTGTTTGTTCATATTGACAAGGATGATAGGACCAAGCTAGAGGCTAAATCAGAAAAATGCACTTTTATTGGTTATGGTGGTGATGACTTTGGATTTAAATGTTGGAGTATTAAGGACAAGAAAATCATTCGGTCTAGGGATGTGGTCTTTAATGAGAAAGTCATGTATAAGCAACAGTTGCAGGAAAACAGGGAAGAATCCAAGAAAGAATATGCAGTGGTAGAGGATCTTCTGGATGGGAAAGTGACCCATGAATCAGTTCAGGAACCTACTCAACAGGAACCCCAAACTCCTACAGTGAGGAGGTCTTCTAGGGTAAGAAAAGAACCTGAACGTTTTTCTCCTTCTCTTTATTATTTATTACTCACTGATAGTGGAGAGCCAGAGAGCTTTGATGAAGCAATGCAGGTAGATGCCAGTAAGAAGTGGGAGCAAGCCATGGATGAGGAGCATAAGTCTCTCATGGAGAACCAGACTTGGGATTTGGTGAAGCTACCGGAAGGAAAAAGAGCATTGCAGAACAAGTGGGTGTACAGAGTTAAAGATGAAGAAGGAGGAAAGAAAAGATATAAGGCCCGGTTGGTGGTCAAGGGGTTTGCACAGAAACAAGGTATAGATTTTGATGAGATTTTTTCTCCTGTAGTAAAAATGACTTCTATTAGAACTGTTCTTGGAATAGTGGCAGCAGAAGACTTGCACTTAGAACAGTTAGATGTAAAGACTGCATTTCTCCATGGTGATTTGGAGGAGGAGCTATATATGCAGCAGCCAGAAGGATATGAAGTCAAAGGTAAAGAGGAGATGGTGTGCAAACTGAAGAAGAGCTTGTATGGCCTGAAACAAGCTCCACGTCAATGGTATAAGAAGTTTGATAGCTTCATGATGGAGCAAGGTTATATTAGATGTCATTCTGACCATTGTGTGTATACAAAGAAATTTGAGGATGGAAGTTATATTATCCTGTGTTTGTATGTTGATGACATGTTGGTTGCAGGTAAAAACATGCAGGAAATAAAAGTACTCAAGAAACAGCTAAGTGAATCCTTTGATATGAAGGATTTGGGGGCAGCCAGACAAATCCTTGGTATGAGGATAACTCGGGATAGGAAGGAACGGAAGTTGACTTTATCTCAGGAAGAGTACATTAAGAAGGTATTGGATAGGTTTAACATGCAGGATGCTAAACCGGTTGGGACTCCTTTGGCAGGCCATTTCAAGTTATCAAAGGAGCAGTGTCCCAAGACAGAGCAGGAAAGAAACCAGATGTCCAAGGTACCTTACTCATCAGCAGTTGGCAGTTTGATGTATGCTATGGTGTGCACTAGGCCTGATATTGCCCATGCAGTGGGAGCTGTGAGTAGATTTATGAGTGATCCAGGTAAAGAGCATTGGCAAGCAGTAAAGTGGATCCTTCGGTATTTGAGAGGGACCATGGGGACAGTTTTGTGCTACAGTGGATCAGACACCACTTTACGTGGTTATGTAGATTCAGACATGGCTGGAGATGTAGACAGCAGGAGGAGCATGACAGGTTATATTTACACTGTAGGTGGGACAACAGTGAGCTGGATTTCATGACTACAGAAGCTGGTGGCTTTGTCAACCACGGAGGCTGAGTATGTTGCTGCCACAGAGGCAAGCAAAGAGATGATTTGGTTACAACAATTGCTTGAGGAGTTGGGGCATAAGCAGGAGGAATGTAAGCTGCATAGTGATAGTCAGAGTGCTATACACCTAGCTAAGAACTCTGCTTTCCACTCCAGGATGAAGCATATACAGTTGAGATATCACTTCATCAGGACAGCTTTGGAGGAAGATAAGTTGAAGTTGGAGAAGATTCATACCAGTCAGAATCCTGCAGACATGATGACCAAGGTGGTCACAAGGGATAAACTAAAGCTATGTTCAGCTTTGGTTGGCCTTCGCGGATGACAGTGAAGGGTTGAGAAGCTTGCTCAGTGGAAATCAGTCTCCAAGTGGGAGATTGTTATGTTTGTGGAGCCTATTTTCATGTTAGAGTGTGGTACACCTTCTATGTGTTACACTCGGGTATTTTTACGGCGGTCCCGCTCGCCGGTGAGCGGGTCAAGGGGGTTCGGGGGCGAAGCCCCCGAAGCAAATTTTCATGGGTGGTTTATTAACCCATGGGTAATGGGTAACCGTTATGGGCTGTTTTTGGGCCCATGTTTTTTCGGTACCCATTGTTTTGTAAAACCGCCTCTTTTTTACCCATAGGTTTATGGGACAGTTTTGTTTTTGCCCATGGTTTTGATACCCACGGTTTTGTAAAACTGCTTAAGCAGTTGTCTATTTATATGGTCTTATGCATATGATAGATGTACAAGCAAATGTATTGCAGATGTGTTTTGAATTCGGGTGTGAATTCTGTAGAGTTTGTTGAGCATAGCTCCAAATGGATCTGGGTATTGTATTGAGAGAGTGGTGGCTTGTAATAAAATCTGAGCAAGTGATTCTTGGTGGACGTAGCCCAAATTGGGTGAACCACGTTAAATATTGTCTCTTTGTGTTGTGTTATTTTATTCTACACTTTTATTTGAGATCTGTAATATTTTCTGCATATTAGTTTCTACTGTTGCGATTCTGTGAGGGATTATTCCACATATTTTATTCCTTAGATAATCCAAGTAAGTCCCAGTGGCATTCCTTGATGGTTAGAATCACCCACTTGTCTCATTAGATACACAAATGGTGTGAACACCTACATTGAACCACTTGCTTGAAACTAAATTACTTGATCGAACATTGCATCCGAGGAGCCAACTATAATTTTTTGGCCATAGGGCAATCAAAACAAATGTTCCATCATTGAGAATCACTGTCATCCACAGAGGAGATAAATTTTTTGGAGTCAACCGCCGCAAACCTTATATTTTTGAACTTGGAGAGTCCATATAAAGTTTGTCTAATGATAATCATTCATCATAAGACATGTCCAAGAATTACCTTAGTTTTTAATCACCCTAGGGTGAGGTGAAACTCTGTAATTAATGAAAGTGGGACACATCTTCCATTATGGATCTCTTTCAACACCAATTGAATCTAGATCTTTCACTTTCTTTTAACACTTTTTGATCAGAATAAGAGTGACTACCCATGTATGCTAATTGATTATATTCAGACCACTTTTGTGTCCTTTTACACTCATCCATGTTTGTCGGATCACAAGTTTTTATCTTAAAGTGTGGCATAGAGACATTTTCATATCATTATAGCCTTTTTGATCTTGATACCCAAGTCAAGATCGTCAATCGTAGTTAGGCTTGATTCATCACTTTGATTCTCCTTTGAACTGTTATATTCTTTTCAAAAATGAATATCGTATCATAAAATTTTTGATACTTATGTATTTGTTTCTTGCAAACTTGGCCTAAGTGTCTAGATTATAACGTTACTTTGTGCATTCTAACAATTCCTTGGTATAATCTAGCTGTTAGTTTGCTTTCAAACATTACCTCGATTTTGAAGAGGTGTTGAAGTGTTACCTTTTTGTGCGTCATTGTATCAATATTATTTTGATATTAATACCTTACTTTTCCATAAAGTTTGGTTAACATATCTTAGTGGTATTTTTTGTCGTTCACAGTCGTAACTGACACTTTTTGAGATATAGGTCTTGATTAGATTTCAAGCTTGCTTTTAGTATACTTTGTTTGGAGATGTATCAACCTTTTGTTATTACTTACACCTTGTTCATTTCTTTGAACTTGACATAAGTGGTGACATTTTGTTGATCATCTTAAAACTAGTCAAACTACCATTTGAAGGTGCCTTTTCCGAACATAGGAAGTACCTCATTTGACTCCAATTGGTTTAGCGAACAAACATTGCAAGTGATTGTGTCTTGATTATTTGTCATTTTGACTTATCCATTTAAGGAAAATCACTTTGATCCATTGATTCTTTATCATTCATTATTCTTTGGTCATTAATTTGGCTTTGTGTTTTGAACTTGTGTGATTGTTCCTTGTGTTTATCCACCTTATAAACTCATTTCTAGGACAATCCTTTGGGTCTTTGATCCTCTTGATCTTCTTGTTTTTTCCTAAGTTCATGATCATTTTTGAACATATCTTTCAAACCTTGGCAAAAAAATTTCCTATCAAGAAACTTTTGCATCAATCAAACATAAGAAATATTTCCTTTGTATCCTTTATGTTGCTAAAATTTTGATCAATCCTTTGACATTTACGCCTCCAAACCTTGTTGGATTATCAATCTTGAGTCATCACGATGTATGTTTTCCTTAGCTTCCCTTTAGAAAATCACACAAGCATCCCCATCTTTACGAAATGTCTAGTTGGTTTTCGTTATGTTGCCCAAATCAACATGAAACCTTCTTCACTTTGAAAAGTTTGATCATACAATATAGGTCTAGCCTTTGAACCCAACACATGCCAACAATGACTGATTATCTCAAGGTCCCTTATACATATGACAATAAGGAATCAAATTTTCAGTGTTCACATCAAAATGTTATGCCCATTATGACTAAACCATGTTTGGTTCTTCGCGCTAGAGAACCCACTCGGGTAACCCATTCCCCACCTTCATCTCATAGTTAGTGGTATGGTTTGGACACTTCATGATCCAAATTATTATTCGGGTTCCCCCCACTCTTCTTCTGATTCTAATCCAAACATTTCCTCTTCTTTTAAGGATTCCAATCCAAATATTTCCTCTCGATTCTTCTGATGATTGGATCCAAACTACTATTCAAATTCATCTAAAACTCCTAAGTCGTGGTCCTCCCCTTCTGGCTTCGCAGGACCTCTATTATCAGTCATTTTAACAACATTCTCCTCCTCTAAAGATTTGTTCACCTCAAATTCTCTTCACCATTCATCCAATGTGACTCCTATGTCGTGTTCCTCCCTATCTTCGCAGGACCCTCTTCATCATCCATTTAATATGACTCCTATGTCGTGGTCCTCCCTTTCTTTGTAGGACCCCTTTTATCAGTTGCTCAATGATGTCTTCTTCCTTTGAAGATACATGCAACTCCAAATCCCTCTAATCAATTCATATAATATAATTCTTGAATCAACGGTCCTCTCTTTCTTCGTAGGACATTATTATTATTCATCCAACCCTTGATTCTTGAATCACGGTCCTCCCCTTCTTCATAGGGGACATTCTTCATCATTCCTCACTTTTGACAAAAATTTTCCTTCTTTGAAGATTGTGTGACTCAAAGTCATTCTTAGTCAAAATGTCTGAATCATCCCCCTACATCACAATATGCAGACTTTGGACTTAATCCTACTATTTTACAGATGATATACCATGTATAGGTAAGGTCCACACCACCTTCTTCTACTCCTGAGACATCTAGCTCCATGTCTTCTTTGTCCCCCACATCATCTTCTTCTATCAATCATCATCAAACATATTCTATAGTCTTCACACCTTGAACCTCTTTCTTCCAATCGAGGAGTGCTAAAGATCAAAACTCATACCGATTGATTTCTTTTCAGGTATGAATTGCTTGAACCTTTGGATTTATAGGGGCACATGAAGATATTCCATCTACAAATTATGAGAAAGGATTCTCTTTAGAATTCGATGCATCATCATGCATATTGTGAGGAATAAGGTTGATTGGGATCTTTTATCAAGAAATAAAGGAAGAGCCTTAGTCATGTATACTTATTCTAGGCACATCTCTTATTTTTCCATATTCACATTCTTCATTATGTGATGAAACTCCTGGGTCTTGCATTGATCCATGGCCTATCTTCTCATCACCCAATCACTCTTTTTCTATCACATTCCTCAATCACGAATCTCTTATGGGGTTCAACGCAACAAGTAGCCCTTCATCTTTTTCTAGGTGTGGTCACCTTCTAGTAGCCCTCCCTCTACTATTTGTGGGACATTTTCAAGTAGTCCACTATCTTCTATTCTTGGGGCACATCCAACTAGCCCCTTATCTTCTATGTATGGGTCACCCCTGGGTATTCCATCATCTTCTATTCTTGGGCCACATCCTAGTAAGCCTCTTCATCTTCTATCTATGGCTCACCTAAGAAACCCTGGTTGAGGCCCTTATCCTTCTTTCTTCACATAATAGCCCTTCATGATCTATGTGTGGCTCACCTTCAATTAATAATTCTTTCTTCAATTATGGGGATCCATTTTTCAACCATTACATTATTCTTCTATAGTTTGTAACAAGTCACCTTAGTATCTCATTCCTTAAAGAAATCATCAACTTGTTCTTTCTCATATTAGCGTAAAGTGAGCCAAGTTTAAATTCATAGACCAAAATGGCAAAAATTTATGATCCCAATAACTCAAAATCATTTAAAATTCCAAAATAAAACATCGAATTTTGAATTCACATTACAAGTGGTGTACCCTTGCAAGTATGGCGCAATGCCACTTTTACAAAAATGTCATGGATAGGGAATTCAGTTCCATGGACATTTGATTCACCTTATTATGTACTATCTTCTCATCACCCAATCACTATTTTTCTATCACACTTCCTCAATCAGAATATTTAATAGGTTCAATGCAAAGTAGCCCTTTATCTTCGTCTAGGTGTGAAATCACCTTTTAGTAGCCCTTCCTCTACTATCTGTGGGACATTTTTGAGTAGTCCACTATATTCTATTCTTGGGGCACATCCAACTAGCCCCTTATCTTCTATGTGTGGGTCACCCCTGGGTAGTCCATCATATTCTATTCATGGGCCACATCCTAGTAACTCTTCATCTTCTATTCATGGCTCACCTTCTGGTAGCCCCTCTTTTTCCATTATTGGACCATGTCCTTTTCATCCATCAAAAAATTCTCCCATCAATTCTAAACTTCCATGTTCTTCTCCCACTTCTCGGGATCATAAAAGTCACACATTAGCTTATAAGAAACCCAAACATGTTCTTTTTCAAGCCAAGATGAAAACGCCAAAGATCTCTAAAGATCCCAATAACTCAAACAATCATAAAATCCAAAATAAAACACAATTCCAGAATGCACACCAATGTACCCATCAAGTATGGCGCAAAGTTGCAGAAACCTATGGATAGGGAACTCAATCTCCCACATACCATCACCTATCTTCTCATCACCTATCTTCTCATCACCCAATCACTATTTTTCTATCACACTTCCTCAATCAGAATATTTAATAGGTTCAATGCAAAGTAGCCCTTCATCTTCGTCTAGGTGTGGGTCACCTTTTAGTAGCCCTTCCTCTAGGCTATTGTCCCAAACATTTTTGAGTAGTCCACTATATATTATATTCTTGGGGCACATCCAACTAGCCCCTTATCTTCTATGTGTGGGTCACCCCTGGGTAGTCCATCATATTCTATTCATGGGCCACATCCTAGTAACTCTTCATCTTCTATTCATGGCTCACCTTCTGGTATCCCCTCTTTTTCCATTCTCGGACCATGTCCTTTTCAACCATCAAAAAATTCTCCCATCAATTCTAAACTTCCATGTTCTTCTCCCACTTCTCGGGATCATAAAAGTCACACATTAGCTTATAAGAAACCCAAACATGTTCTTTTTCAAGCCAAGATGAAAACGCCAAAGATCTCTAAAGATCCCAATAACTCAAACAATCATAAAATCCAAAATAAAACACAATTCCAGAATGCACACCAATGTACCCATCAAGTATGGCGCAAAGTTGCAGAAACCTATGGATAGGGAACTCAATCTCCCACATACGAAACCCATGTTTCAAAACAAATCACAATAATTTTTTGAGTGTGAAGTCACCATGATCATCGAGATCGGGGATAATATTACACTTGAGAAGAAAACACACTTAGTCCCTCTTATTAAGGAAATTGTAAACATCATTGTTGGATCCTATCACGTAGAATGACATGTTTTGTTCTGATAACCATCACGTAGAGTGCGGGTTAGGCATATTTTACTTTCTCGTATTGTATTCCATTTTGTATGTTGCATGGAGTTGGTATTTTTAGCAATGGACAATTGTTCATAGTATGTATTTTCATGTCATTCTAATTTTGTCATATGCTTAGATTTTTTAAGGGACCGATGATATAGATCCTTGGAAAAATGATGATAACAAATTTGTTTAAAAGAAAGTCCTACACTAGATGCAAGGTAGTTATTCCTTGGCTATTTTCCTCTCTTTCTTCTCTATCATTATTCTATCAATTTTATTCTTCTAATTCACTTAGGGCATGCTACCCCTCCCCATTATTCTATCTATTTCTCATATCTTTTCTCCTATCCATTTTTTGATCGTCGATGGCCTTCTTTCATCACCCCATCGACACTTTAGGAGGCATCTCTCACTTCTACTAATTTTTCTTCTACCTCTTACAAATTTTACTTGTCTACTAACTTTTAAGTGGCATCACTTATGCCAAAGAGGGGAAAATGTAGAAACCTATAATTTAGCTCCAGTAAGTTAAATATTTAAATTGCATTAATTATCCCCTTTCCCTCAAATTAACGACATATCGTCAATATCACACGCTTTCTCTTCTATCGTCGTTAATTAATTACATTACACTAATTAATTGACCCTTCTATCCAACAAAGATGACAATTAACGACCTTCCATTAATTAAACCCCTTTCTACTTGAATTTAATTAATTATTTATAATTAATTAAGTTTCCTCTTCTATTAGATAAATAAATCATCATTTATTTATCCTAAACCTTTCCTATTCCCTAAATCATACTAATTGTTCTTCCAAAAGCTTCTATAAAGCTTGCTCACCTATTAATTAATCACTTGGTTTAATTAATAAATCCTCTCAAACCCCATGAGTCACTACAAGACAAATTAAACTCTCCTAAGGTTGACTCAACCCCCTTTCAACCATAGTCATCCCCAACTAACTCAACCTAGCTATTATCCCACATGTAAAGGGATGTAGAGATTCTTTTATCCATTGGGCTATATAAGGATCCCTCCTCTTACCATTCTACTTACACCTAAATGAGCATAGAGCCTAAGCTATAGCCATTTTATCATCTTAGAGAATTCTTCCATTAGAGGAGCTAGCTATCTTCATTTCTTGCATTCATCCATCCAAGTTTGAAGTCATATGGAGATATGTCAAATGGTCTTGTAGCCATGGATTGACAAGACTCCATTCTTGAAACCTTGGGATTCAAACATACAATCAACCCTTTTGATTGCTAAGGATCTAAATAGGTTCATTTCATTGATTAACATTCAATAGAGATAGAGATTAATTACTTAGCATATTAGTTTGGATGTTTATTCATGTTCTAATGCAAATATGTTGGTAGATTAGTCTTGTTTAAGCTCTAAGCATGATGGTGCATAGATTTTAGTTTAGCTTTGTTTTAGGACTACTAGGTGTTAGTTCTAATTCTCTTTGCATAGCTAACTAATTCTTGCACACATTTGGCACACCCGATGGGACGGATCCTTAGTCCCTTAGCTTTTTGGTTCAAATCTTGTTGTTATTTCAATTTTTGGCTAACCCTTGATATGCACATGTGTGAATAATGTTGAATTTCTTAATATTTTTGCTAACTTTACATGTGTTGAGTCTTTCTTATAGATCTAATTTAGATGGGTTCTTGTCAATTTTGAGCTAACTATCCAAAAATTTGAGATTTTTGAGATCAATTACATCATTTTATGTGTTTTGACGTCACTTCTAGGTACAGGCATACATAAAAATGATAGAGGTGCATACACGTCCAAACTTGGGTGTACACTTCCTAATGCTAGTGTATGTGTCTAGATTCTAGCGTATGCATCATTCTACTAGTGTACATGATATCCCGTCCTCTATGTTTTTCTGTTTCTCTATTTGCTGGCACATATGGTTGACCCCGAGCATGTATACGTTCATACTCCAAGCGTACCCATCTGGTAGTTCTTTTGTTTGATCCATTTTGACTCTGTGGACGTACATGTCCAAATTCTAGTGTATACATCTCACTGCCAACATACATGAATTTCTTTCTTTTGAGTTTTCTTGTCTTTCTATCTGCTATCGTATGCGTTTAGACCATGGTGTACATGCCTATACCCAAGTGTACCTATCTGTTAGTGTTTTTACTTTGACTATTATTCATGTGGGCATATACATCTAAATTATAGCGTACAAAACTCTCTGGCCATGTGTCCATTAGCTCACTGTTAGTTTCCATAGAGGGGCATACACATCTTGAAGTAGGTGTACATACCTAGAGTTGAGGTACACATCACAGTTCATTTTTGTGTTTCATTTCAAAATTTGCAAAAATGTGTTTTTAGGATTTATTGACTCCTTATAGGTTTTAAATGAAGATTAACTTCTATTTTGCATGGTTTTATTTGTCTAAAGGGATTCAATGAACATTGCATGCTTAATAATGATATTGGAGTCACGTATGCTCTTCCGTCACACATTCTAGGTGATCTTGGGAATTAGAAATGATTTCTATATCTCTTTTACTTGAAAAACGTTGAAAAGAATGTCAAGTTTGGTTAAAATGAACAAATTTTGTGTTTGAATCAAGTATTTTCCATTGTTGATTTCGTAATTGGATTTTACGTCGCGTATGCTCTTCTCTTGCATCCTAGGATGATCTTGAGAATCATAAATGACATTCATCCTCTTTATGTGTATGGAAAACTATTAAATCTGTCATGTAGGACCTAAACGCTTGTCGAAGAACGAAGGATCGAGATAAAACAAAACTATTAATATAGTTTCTGTGTAGGTTACTAAATGATGTTCAAGCAAACCACATTAAGAATGAAAGATAAAAAATACACCACAATTAAAAGACATTATTTACAGGTTCATATAAGGGTATGCCCCATTCATCCACTTAACTAGGACATAACACCTTTGGCATAAGACATCTACAACAATGGGGGTGGTCCTAGGAACCCCAAAGTAGTCCACACAAGATGGAACCTTGTGGATGAAATAAGAAGTAATCCACAAACCTACTTGATTAGTTTCACATTTTTGAGTTAGAGTCAGAGTTATCTGTATTGTGACCCCAATAAGAGTAAATGATGGACACATTTATTGCCCACTGTGCTTGAAGGGGGTAAAGTAAAGCTGAGATAGCCCAAGACTAGTCAATGCGACTTTCTTGGTAAATTGAGCTTCCTCTTAGATAAATTTTGAAACCTACTTGAGTGAACCACCTAGGAAGCTATCTTAACCAGGAGACAACTTTGACCATATCAAAACAAATTTTAGTTGAGAGCCATCGCAAGAGGAGAAATTTTTTGGAGTCAAAACCTTATTTATCGAATGAGGGGAGAATCCATTAAAGTTTGAATGACGCATCATTCATCACAAGGATTGTAAAGAATTAATTTTTCTTAGTTTTTCTCTCACAATAGGGTGAGGTGAAACTCTTTTGAAGTGGGGCCAAACTCTCTTCAACACCAATTAATCTACTTCCTTCACTTTGTTTTATCACTTTGTTGATCAGAAGAAGAGTGACTACCTTTGTGTTATTAATTGATTATATTCACCACTTTTGTGTCCGTTTATGCTCATCCATGTTTGTAGATGAGTTCTTAAATGTATGAAGTGTGTAGAGATGTTTTCATATCACTGGTATCCTTTTTGATCTTGATACCCAAGTTAAGATTGTCAATCGTAGATAGGCTTGATTCATCACTTTGATTCTCCTTTGAACTGTTATTTTGTTTTTCTATCATGTTGCTACAATCTTGGTGCTTATGTCTTGTTTCTTATAGACTTGGCTTGAGTATCTATATTGTGACGTTACGCTACACACATTCTAATAATTCCTTGGTATAATCTAGCCCTAGTTTTCTTTCAATCACTACCTTGATTTTGAAAGGTACAGGGTGTTACCTTTGTGTGCGTTGTATCAATATCATTTTGATATTAATGCTTTAATTTTCTAAAAAATTTGGTAAACATATCTTAGTGGTATTTTTATGTCGCTCACAGTCATAACTAGCACCTTTTGAGATATAGGTCTTGATTGGGTTCAAGCTCGCTTTTAGTATAATTTGTTTGGAGATCACATAAAATTCTTGTTATTACTTATGCCTTGTTCATTTCTTTGAACTTGACATAAGTGGTGAAATTTTGTAGGTCATCTTAAAACTTAACTACCATTTGAAAAAAAACATAGGAAGTACCTCATTTGGTTGATTAGTTTGGAATGATATTGTGTGATTGTGTCTTGATCATCAATTTTGACTTATACTTTAAAGACAATCACTTTGATGCATTGATTATTTATCATTAATTATTCTTTGGTCATTAATTTGGCTTTATGTTTTGAACTTGTGTGATTGTTCCTTGCACTTATTCATCTTATAAAATCATTTCTAGGACAATCCTTTGGGTATTTGATCCTCTTGATCTTCTTGTTTTTTCCTAAGTTCATGGTCATTTTTGAACATATCTTTCAAACATTTGAAAAAAAAATTCCTATCAAGAAACTTTTGCATCAATCAAACATTGGAAATATTTCCTTTGTATCCTTTATGTTGCTAAAATTTTGATCAATCATTTGACATTTATGCCTCCAAACTCGTTGGATTTTCAATCTCGAGTCATCACAATGTATGTTTTCCTTAACTTCCCTTTAGAAAATAACATATGTATCCCATATCTATTTGTAGAATTTCTAGTTGGTTTCCGTTATACTACCTAAATTGACGTGGATCTTCCTTCTATTTGAAAGAGTTAAATCACACTATCTAGGTCTATGCATTTGGACCCAGTGAACGCCAACCATGACTGATTATTGTAGGGTTCCTTATAGGTATAACCATAAATAATTAAATTTAGGCATTCACATCAAAAGACGCCCATCATGACTATACCAAATTTGGTTCTTCGCACTAGAGAACCCATTCAGGTAACCCATTCCCCACCTGCCTCTCATAGTCGGTGGTATGGTTTGTATTCTTCTGATCAAACTTATTATTTGGGTTTCCTCCACTCTTCTTCTGATTCTAATCCAAACATTTCCTCTTATTCTGAGGATTCCAATCCAAATATTTCCTCTGATTCTTTTGATGATTCAGATTCAAACTACTATTCAAATTCATATAATTCAAATCCTAAGTCACGGTCCTCCCCTTCTTTGCAAGACCTCTATTATCAGTCACTTAAATGAAACTCCCCTCATCTAAAGATTTGTGTCACCAAAAATTCTCTTCATAATTCATCTAATGTGACTCCTACGTCGTGGTCCTCCCTATCTTTTTAGCACCCTCTTCATCATCTATTTAATATGACTCCTATGTCATGGTCCTCCATTTCTTTGCAGGACCCCTTTTATCAGTTGCCTAAATGACATCTTCTTCCTTTGAAGATACAAGTGACTCCAAATCCCTCTGATCAAACATCTAATATAATTCTTGAATCACGGTCCTCTCTTTCTTATCTTCTTGTTTTTTCCTAAGTTCATGGTCATTTTTAATCATATCTTTCAAACCTTGGAAAAAAAATTTCCTATCAAGAAACTTTTGCATCAATCAAACATTGGAAATATTTCCTTTTTATCCTTTATGTTGCTAAAATTTTGATCAATCCTTTGACATTTACGCCTCCAAAATTTTTGGATTATCAATCTTGATTCATCATGATGTATGTTTTCCTTAGCTTCCCTTTGGAAAATCACAAAAGTATCCCATATCTGTTTGCAAAATTTCTAGTTGGTTGCTGTTATACTACCCAAATCAACATGAGAAATTCCTTCTACTTTGAAGAAGTTCAATCATACAATCTAGGTCTATGCATTTGAACCTAACACACACAAAATGACTGATTATCACAGGGTTCCTTATATGCATACCCATAAGGAATCAAAATTTAGGCATTCACATTAAAAGACACCCATCATGACTAAACCTCATTTAGTTATTCGCACTAGAGAACCCATTTAGGTAACCCATTCCCCACATTCATACATTCTCATAGACGTTGGTATGGTTTGGATTCTTCTGATCCAAATTATTATTCGGGCTCCCCCAAATCTTCATCTGATTCTAATCTAAACATTTCCTCTTCTTCTGAGGATTTCAATCCAAATATTTCCTCCAATACCTCTGATGATATAGATCTAAAATACTATATAGATTCATCTAATTTGACTCCTAAGTTGCGGTCCTCCCCTTCTTTGCAGGACCTCTATTATCATTACTCTAAACGATTATTGAGTCCCTCCTCTAAATATTTGTGTCACCGTAAATTATCTTCATCATTCATCTAATGTGACTCCTACATCACGGTCCTCCTTATCTTTGCATGACCCTCTTCATCATCTATTTAATACGATTCCTACGTCGCGGTCCTTCCTTTCTTCACAGGACCCCTTTTATGAGTCACCTTAACGATGTATTCTTCCTCCCCTTCTTACACACGACTCCTTTATAAAAACATCTAATATAATTCTTTAATCACGGTCCTCCCTTTCTTTGCAGGACCTCTCTTTATCAATCACCTCAAAATTATTCCTTCTTTGAAGATTTGTATGACTCAAAGTCCTTCTAGTCAATCATGTCCAAAGTTGACTCCTACATCGCAATCTATAATTTTGGACTTAAAACTATTATTTTACCATGATATGCCTTATAGGGAAAGGTATACCACTATTCCTTATTCTTTTTACTCACTGAGACATCTAGCTCCAAGTCTACTTTGTCATCCCCACGTCACCTTATTCTATCAATCATCATCAAACATCTTCTAAGTCTTCCACACCAATTGAACCTCTTTTTTCCAATCAAACCCCGTGGTCGATCAAGTAACCCATACTAATTGATTTCTTTCAGAATGAAGAAGCAATCAAGATATTTATAGGGGCACATGAAAGATATCCCTCTAACAAGTTACGAGCAAGGATTCTCTTTAGAATTTGATGAATCCACGTATTTTGAGGAAAATTTTGATTCCTTTTATCAAGAAATGGAGGAAGAGCCTCAGATCATGTAACTTGATCCTCCTCTTATTCTTCCATCTTCACATTCTTCATTACATGATGAAACTCCTAGGTCTTGTATTGATCCATGGCCTATCTTCTCATCACCCAATCATTCTTTTTCTATCACAATTCCTCAATCACAATCTTTTATGGGGTCAACGCCAAGTAGCCCTTCATCTTCATCTAGGTGTGGGTCACCTTTTAGTATCCCTCCCTCTTCTATTTATGGGACATTTTTGAGTAGTCCAATATCTTCTATTCTTGGGGCACGTCAAACTAGCCCCTTGTCTTCTATGTATGGGTCACCCCTGGGTAGTCCATCATATTATATTCTTGGGTCACATCTGAGTAGCCCATCATCTTCCATATATGGGTCACATCCTAACAACCCTTCTCTTCTATTTTTGGCCACATCCTAGTATCCCTTCATCTTCTATTCGTGGCTCACCTTCTGTAGCCCCTCTTCTTCAATTCTCATGTCCCATGTACTTTTTGTCCATCACATTATTCTTCTGATTCAAATATTAGGGAAATCCCACCATCATTTCTCCCATCAATTCTAAACATCCACATTCTTCTCCCACTTCTCAGGATCATACAAGTCACACATTAGCTTATAAGAAACCCAGAAAAGTTCTTTATCAAGCTAAGATCAAAATGCCAAAGATCTCCAAAGCTCCCAATAACTCAAATGATCATAAAATCCAAAATCAAATGTGATTCCAGAATGCACACCAACACACCCATCAAGTATGGTGCAAAGTATAAAAACCTATGGATAAGGAGCTCAAGCTCCCACATAGGAAACCCATGTTTCAAAACAAATCACAATCATTTTTTGAGTGTGAGCTCACCACGATCATCGAGATGGGGATAATATTACACTTGATAAGAAAACACACTTAGTCTCTCTTATCAAGGAAATTGTGAACATCGTTGTTGGATCCTATCATGTAGAGTGACATGTTTTGTTCTGATAACCATAAAAAAATAAAAAAAAATCATAAAATAGTTCAAAAATACAAAAATGAGAAAACATTAAAACATTACAAAAACAAAATCAAAGGTACAAAGATCAAACATTGCAATCAGGTATTGCGTACACATGGATGTTATTTCTTCCCTTTCTTTCATATTCCTCTGCAAGTCATCCACCATTTTCATCCCTTCGATGATATTTTGGTTAGCTTATTTCGTACACATTTTGTGACATTTATCTCTATGGTATCTGTTTGACCTTGGTCTTTCATCACCTTGGTAAATTAAAGAACGAACTGACCTCTTAGAGATCCTATCACAATTCTCATCTAATAAACTTGTTGTGAAGAAATTTTGGACGTATTTGTTGACACTAGCCAATGTCATCATCACAATCACTTCCACATCCTTCCATCAAGCCATCAGTGATTCTTAACCCCTTGTCAAACAAGAGAGCTGAAATAAGTTTTCAGTAAACAAAAAAGAATCAAAATCAATCAATCAAAGAAGCAAAAGCTTCAAGGAAAAAAAAAATTGATATATAACTCTCTCTTGGGGTATTTCCAATAATCTCTACCGGGGCTATGGATGCCTGACTAGCAGTAGAGAAATGTTGTGATTAGAATCAAATGCATCTCCATCGGGGCTATGGATGCTTGGCTGGTAGTGGAGCAATGTATGACTCTCCTTCCACAATCCATTCACAAATCACCTTTCAAACTAAATCATTCCTACACATTGGCTAGTGTCTTCACTTACTGTCTATCAACTCTTTCCTTCAAGAGGTAATTCATTTCCACGTGCACACACGGGATCTCGATGAGTAAACAGGATTAGTATGTTATCGAGTGTTTTTTGGACCTTGTTCAAAAACTTGCTTTAGTGCATGTCTTGTCTCATGATTTGTGCCTTGGGCTAATCAATTTTTCATCGACCACCTTATAAATATTTTCATAGCATCCTCTATTCTTCAAAAATAGTTTAGAACATCCATGTGTATAGATGGCCTTTTTACCATGTTTGCAGGACACTTTTTCCCCTTTTAATAAGACAATTTTCTACTTCCTTTCTCTCATGTGTTTCTTGGCTAGCTTACGCTGGGGGCATCCTTTCTCCCTCATGATTGAACCTATTTTATATTGGCCTTGATCCCCCTTTAGCATGTGAAGATTTTTCCTTTGAATACTCCCACCTAATGCTGGGGAATTTTCACATCTTCACCTTCCTGTGTATGCGCGTGGACTTTTGCCCTTGTACATCCCATCTATCATTGGGGGCATCCACACTTCTTTGTCTTCCTATACATAGTTTCAAGAAAACTTTCAAAATAAAACATTTGTATAAATTCAAATATCAAATTTCAAAAATCACAAAAAAATTCAAATATGTTTCTAAAAAAAATCATCCTATAAAACATCACTCTTTTGTTCTCACATGTTCTTGTGTGCGACTCACATCTCATCTTGATCTACCTCCATCAACGAAGTTGGTTTTCTTTCTATGTTTGTTCTCTGGGATATAATGAGTTGTTTGGTACTTGTTTCATAGTGCATGATTTCTTTTCATAGGACCCAAGTGTCCTCTGTTATTCCCCTTGCATGTATCCTTGCTTGGGGCACCATCTTTTAACCCTTGTCATTAATTCACATAGGTCAGAATCAAAGCTTGATAACAAAACATTGCATTATGTTTCTCTGTTAGGTTAGCTTGTTTACTTTCTCATATTGCATTGCATTATGTATGTTGCAGGGAGTTAGGCATCTTTTACTTTCTCGTATTGCATTATATTTTGTATGTTGCATTGAGTTGGTATTTTCAGCAATGGACAATTGTTTGTAGTATGGATTTTCATGTCATTCTACTTTTTTTGTATGATTACATTTTTAATAAGGACCGATGACGTAGATCCTTGGCAAAATTATGATAAGAAAGTTGTTTAAAAGAAAGTTTGATACTGGATGCAAGTTAGTTCTTCCCTAGCTATCTTCCTCTCTTTCTTCTTAATCATTCTCCTATCAATATTATTCTTCTAATTCACTTGGGGCATACTTCCCCTCCCCATTCTTCTATCCATTTCTCTCATTTTTTTCTATCATTTTTTGATTGTTGATCACCTTCTTTCATCACCCCATTGACACTCGAGGGGGCATCTCTCACTTCTACTAATTTTTCTTCTACCCCTTCAAAATTTTACCTGTCTACTATCTTTGAAGTGGCATCACTTACGCCACCCCAAAGAGGGGAAAATGTAGACACCTATAATTTAGCTCCAATAATTTAAATACTTAAATTGTGCTAATTATCCCCTTTCCCACAAATTGATGACATATCGTCAATATCGCACACTTTCTCTTCTATCGTTGTTAATTAATTACATTACACTAATTAATTGACCCTTCTATCCAGCAAAGATGAAAATTAATGACCTTCCATTAATTAAACCCCTTTCTACTTGAATTTAATTAATTATTCTTAATTAATTAAGTTTCCTCTTCTATTAGATAAATAAATCATCATTTATTTATCCTAAGCCTTTCCTATTCCCTAAATCATACTAATTGTTCTTCTAAAAGCTTCTATAAAGCTTGCTCACCTATTAATTAATCACTTGGGTTAATTAATAAATCCTCTCAAACCCCATGAGCCACTAAAGGACAAACTAAACTCTCCTAAAGTTGACTCCACCCCTTTTTCAACCATAGTCACCCCCAACTAACTCAACCTAGCTATTATCCCACATGTAAAGGGATGTAGAGATTATTTTATCCATTGGGCTATATAAGGAGCCCTCCTCCTACCATTCTACTTACACCTAAATGAGCATAGAGCCTAAGCTATAGCCATTTTATCATCTTAGAGCATTCTTCCATTAGAGGAGCTAGCTATCTTCATTTCTTGCATTCATCCATCCAAGTTTGAAGTCATATGGAGATATGTCAAATGGTCTTGTAGCCATGGATTGACAAGACTCCATTCTTGAAACCTTGGGATTCAAACATACAATCAACCCTTTTGATTGCTAAGGATCTAAATAGGTTCATTCCATTGATTATCATTCAATAGAGATAGAGATTAATTTCTTAGCATATTAGTTTGATGTTTATTCATGTTCTAATGCAAATATGTTGGTAGATTAGTCTTGTTTAATCTCTAAGCATGATGGTGCATAGATTTTAGTTTAGCTTTGTTTTAAGACTACTAGGTGTTTGTTTTAATTCTCTTTACATAGCTGACTAATTCTTGCACAAGGTCGAGAGGAAATTTTGAGTGATACAGATGGCGACCAGGGCACCTATTAGATTCAGACAAGATGAGAATGAGAGGGATCTACCAAACATGGTGATAACTAACCCATTGGTGGAGGAGGGAGAGCCATGGGACCATTATGATGATGCAGGTGTTGGTGAGGGATATGTAGAGTTGTGGAAATAGCATTTGGTTTCTTAGGCTATGGGGGAGAGGGTGCGGGTAGGTGTAGATGAGGAGGAGGTGGTTCTGACAGGAGAGGAGGAGGCAACACCTAGAGATGGAGAGGGTGGGGATGGAGGAGTAGATGCAAAGGTGGCTATATTACAGATGGAGCTAGATGTGATGTGGAGTTAGAGAGTCATAACACACCATGAGGCAGTGGGGCTTTTCCAAGATGATGCTATATGTTAGGAGAGGGACCTGGTCATCTGGCAATGAGACTATTATAGGAGCTAGAGAGAGGCATACCAAATGATATATGGAGATCTCAAATCTAAAGTCATTGTGGAGTCAGGGAGTGGGGCACAGGGGGCCTCATAGTGATCTAGTTAAATTGTGCACCTAGGACCATATTGATAGAGTGATACTAGAAATTGAGTGAGGAGGATCACTATTATGAGTGGATAGTGGCAACTCGGTTATCTGAGGTGCCATGATATGTGAAACACTTAGTCGAGGAGAGGAGATCGAGGAAATTAGGATGCAAAACAAATTTAGGGAGAATTATCGGTGTGATGTAGCCTAGGCATGACCGAGGTCTAGATGAGGGACCAGATGGTGGATAGGGAGGAGGATACACTCTCATGCCAGGAGAACAAGGATTTACACCTAGGTTATCATATCTTGAGTACACCCTGTTGATTAACTAAAAATGAACTAACTAATGTAGTATGGGGGATAGCTAATCTAAGCTATGAACAACTATAAATGAAGTAAATAAACACAATAAATAAGTATGTAAATAAGCTAAACAAGTATGCAAAAGAAAATGATAACCCTAACATGTAAGAGAGAAGAGGAAAGAACTCAGCTGAATAATAGATTCTCTTTGGACAATATCGTAATGGTGATTGGAAAAATCAGAAGTAGGAACAACTATGCAAAAGTGCCAAAAAAGATAGATCTAGAGGATATGGTTGGATTGGAGTGCTTGGAGAGGATCGGGTTCACCAAAATAATTAACTAAAAAAATGTTCTAACTAATATAGTACAGGGGATAGTTTATCTAAGCTATAAAAATTGTAAATGAAGTAAATACATGTAGTAAACAAGTATGTAAATAAACTAAACAAGCATGCAAAAGGAAATGCCAAGCCTAACATGTAAGAAAGAAGAGGAAACAGCTCAGAATAATAATAGATGCTCACTGGACAATGTCACAGTGATGAGTGGAAAAATAATAAGAAGAAAAGACTATGTAGAAGTGCCAAAAAGGACAGATCTCGAGGATCTAGCTGGACTAGAGCCCCTGGAGAGGAGTTGGGGCGCATGCGGGTGCTCTAGTATGCAATCTAGGTGCCCTGGTTTATGCAAAATCTCTGAAATTATCTTCATAGGGTTGAGAGGTGATCTGAAACCTTTTCTTTCTTTCGCATCAACTTTTCTATCCCACACCAAATGTCGCCAGTAACTCAAGATGGAAGAAAGACCTGTAAGACCCCAAAATAAGCATCAAACCCTAAAAAATAAAAATGCATATGTAGAGATTAGTTAGTTTACTTCATGAAACTTTCCCTCTCACCTTTATCTTTCCTAAATTTTAGTAAATTCCATCTATTTACTCACCTTATTTAATTAATTATCAAATGGGCTCCATGTGCACCCATTTGATAATTAGATTTTGACATTATCTCCCATATCAATTTTATTCAATTCATGGGTAATAATATACCCATCCGACACCCCTCTTAATTTCAAAAAATGGAAACTATTATCTCACCTACCCATTCAAATTATGCTCCCCACTCCACCTAATAAGTCAAACCATGGGCCCCGCGTGATCACATCATGTCTCTTAACCAAGGTTAATTTATCAAACCCTGATTACTTGTTAACCCCAATATAACCTCACCTCCAATTTATAAATATGGGTTTTCCCCCCTCTTTAAAGAGAGACCTGGAAGGAGGATGTGGACCTGAACCTAGAGGACCTAGAAAAAGGAGGAATCAATATGAAATCTATGCATATTGAAGTTTTTAGGAGAGGAGAAGAAAGAGCTTAATTAAGTTCTGCAAGCAAGGAAAAATTTTTCCATTGTTAGAAGTTAGAGGTGAGGAGTGTGGGAGAAATATTTTCCATTGTTCGTCATCTTGCCATCTTGATGCCCATTTCATCTCCATATCAGAGCACAAGCTAAGTCCCCTCATCATTTTAGTTACTTGTCATTTTGTATTTCATTATTTCTACATGATATCTATTGTTCAACATTTATTGATATCTTTCTAGACATGGGGTTGACATCCTCCAAGGGAGTTAACATCCTCTTAGAACCGGGATTTTCTAAGCAGCCCATGCATATTTTTATCTAATTACATCTGTTTCAGTTTTGCAGATCTATCTTCTTTATATCACACATCTATCTTCTTTACACCCGTATATCCTTATCCACATTTGAGTTCCTAAGCCCTCCATAATTTGAAGTTGGTGGCTTCCAGTATTAGCTTTCACCTGTGCAAGAATAAGGTTTCCTGTACAACATTTTGGCACGCCCAGTGGGACTGGATCCTAGATCTAGTTGTTTTGTTTGTTATTTTACTCATCTTGTTTAACTTGCTTGTTTGCATGGTCTTAATATTCATTTATATCAATTTAGCATGATCCATCATTAAGGTCACCTTGGAGGTACGTGCTTTTCTTTTTTTTGTTGAGTTCTACCCACATGGGAAATGAATCTAGAAATTAACCTTATCGCTTGGCTGTGTTTTCAAGTTTGATTGTGCAATTTATTATTCTCCTAGTTGTTGTCACATGATATATATTTTGCAAATGTTTCATTTTCCTGCTCACTTTCTTGCAAGGATTTAATATTATCTTTGTCTATTTGGCGTGTTACTTATATTTGGCAATATTTTTCCATCCCGAGGTAAGGGGTTTTATGTTTTGGTTTTACTTTGTCTTATGGTTCCACATTATTACGTTCCTAGATTTTATTTCATGTCTTGTAAAAAAAACACAAAAATCATTATTATTAATTAAATAAATGAACAAATAAATAAAAATTCCCCCCAAAAAAGAAAAGAAATTTTTATTAAGTTCTAAAATCCTAAACTACCCATCCCCCAATCTAACCTTTCCTACCTCTCCCAAGCTCTTATCTACCTCTCCACCTGAGCTCCCATTGTTCCCCTTCAAAATGATTCCCCTTTCCTCCTCTCTTCCCTACTCAACCATTACCAACCGAGATGCCCCATCTCCTAACTCCCTACTCCCGAGCTTCTACCCACACAACTCCCATATCCTCTTCCTCGACCAAGCCAATCCTATCTACTCTCCCCACTGAATCGACTCCCACCTTACCCAGCTCATAAATCTCCCCTAATCCTTACTCCACAACTCAACCCAACATCTCACACTGAGCAATCTCACTTCCTCACTGAGCTCTACCCTCACGTATAACATCCCCAAGAAATGTACACCACATCCCCTGAGCCCTTGGCTTAACATCCCCACTCAATGCACTCACCGATCCCTCACCCTAAACTCCAACTCAAATCTCCATGCATCTCTCCTCGCCACCTCTTTCACTAGCCCTCTGGTCATCCCCATATCCCACACCACTCTATGGCCAGAGTTAAATCCCTTTCCTACTCGAGCCCCCACCTTCCCCTTAAAGCGTTCCCAAATCCATAGCCCACACGACTCCCTGCTCAGCTCCACACAGCTTCCCTCAATTTTTAATCCAAACTCATTTCTCTCCCTCATGTCCTCACACCCAAGCCGTAATCACCCTTCACTCCTCGAGATCTCTCCTCATCTCTACAGACACACATCAATCCTCATAGCTTCACCACACCCATCTCTCTCCTCTCCCCAGTTCTCCACACCACTCCCTATCATCACGTCCTTCCCTACCCACCAAACTGCTTCCACACCCAATTCGCCACCCAGCTCCCTAATCTTGAGCTCATGTCTCTCTTTGAGCTCCCACCCAACTCTGTTCTCTTCCCAAACTCCCAACTCTTGAGTTACCTCCATCCTCTCCATGAAACTCTCACCTTGTTCCATAAACGCACCAAGCCACTCGCTACTCCCTATACCAAACTCGAGCTCCCTCTCCCCGAGCTCATCCATGTTAACATCTCACCTAGCCACTTGAATCCACATAGTTCCCTTGTAATTTGAATAATGTTTGTGAAATCCAGCTCTTGAGGGTGAATTTCAGACTTTGGAACTTAACGTACATTGTAACAAGCATCACAAATTTCAGAAAACTTTCACTATTTTCCCCTTGAGATCCTTCAATATTCCATCCCCTGATCTCGCTTCTTTCTAATCTTGATCCTACAGGTCTTTCACATTCTATTTTCACATAGAAACCCATCCTTCTCTCACTAGATTTAGGCTTTTAGCCTTCACCCATCAACCGATTACATTCAATCTCTCTGGTCCTACAAATCATTTCCATTTGACTAGAGTATAATTTGTAACGAATTTTTCTTCCATCGCTAAGTAGGAACCTTTCACCTTCTGCTTCACCCCACATACATCGACCTATGTGAACCCCACATGGCTCTACCCCACATAAGTTGACTTTTGGCAAAAACATCTTATCTCAAAACACCACATTTTCAACACATCACATCTACTAATCATATTAGGAAAAAATTCTTTATGTAGACTATGATATTATTATTTTTTAGTTAGTTTTCATTTAGCTAACCTCGGTTAGTAAATATAAATTAATTAAGGAATTATTTAATTTTTATTTAGTCATCAATTAATTTTAATTTTAATTTAGTTCATCGCCTTGTGAATTAATTGGTGAACATTAACACTTCATCAGTATTTAGTTAGGCCTAGTTTGTTAATTCTATTGTGACATTAATTAAATTTAGTCATTTCGACTTGATTAGATCCCTTTATTTCCCTTTGTATGTCATTCACCCCAAATACACATTTAGGCATTTTTTGAAACATTATTTTTTATTAGTTCATTAGAATACTTAGAATAATTATCTTTGTTATTTCTCTAATTATGTATCTCTTTCAACACCATGTCATTAGGATCATTATATTGATTTTCTTATTTTTTCATAAACATGAACTAATCATTTTATTTTCTTCTCCAGGTAAACGTCTACAACCTTGCGACAAAAAAAAATAACACTGTCAAAGAATAATATTTAAATCAAACACACGACATAAAAAAATTTCATCGACCTCATCCGTAATTATAAACAGTGCAATTTTAGGTTACCCAGACGTTCCTAGTCATTGACGATCACTTTCACACATGCCCTTATCACACACAATCAAATAATAAGGAAAAGCATTCTCATGGTTTTTCTCATTTTTCTCTATTTTCTCTTTTCTGAATTGAAAATTCCCTTTTCTGAGTGATTGTTTGCATCGAATGTCACATTTCATTTTGGCTTAAAAAGAACCTTTCATTTCTACATCTTACCTGATCACATAGCCTAAATAAGGGGTCTAACCTTCTGCATTTCACTTATCACACACTGCCTGAGACTTCACGAACAAAATCAACACATCAAAACACTCCTCTCACCTGGTTAACTGATTGGGACTTGAACACCCAACAAGAAACTGTCTCAGACATTTCCCTAGCCAAAACTACCTGAAACCAGCCTTAGACTTCCGTTCTTTAGGCACCTTCATTATCCATTTTACTTTTTTTTCACATCTCGTAATTAATCATGATGATAAAAATATGTTGCTTGATTTGTTTGTCAAAAAAATACATAAACAAATGTTTCTCTATTTCACATCTATTGTCACTCTCTCTCAAATCAAAATAAAACAATAATGTCCTCCACCTAATGAGATTACTTCCCCTAATGATCTCACCCAATGAAATTCTAAACTCAAAACCATGCCTTCAGTTACCCAACCTCCAGTCTCCATGACCTCGCTTCATGAGAACCATGTCATCCAAGATTATCCCTATCTTAAAACTAATCCTCATATCCCTCACCAAGCCAATCTTCCTAAACCAACCACATCACCATCTCCCGCTCCTCTAGAGACACTCGGGCCTCCTCCTAACCCCATATATGATTTCTTACTCCAAAAATCTTCCACAATCTCTCAATCCTCCCAATCTCCTAAATTGGTGGATCACATTCCACCCACATCCCATTTTGACAATTCTATTTCATCCACTACTAATAGGCATGTCCAACCATCTCAATCTCTTCACACTTACATTCATACCCATCGTATGCTCCAACCATCTCAACCTCTGAACACCCATATCCCCACTTATCATTTACCACAACAACCTACCCAATTCAACGAACACATCATGTCCCTATTGTTCAATGTCATCCTATGCAATAATCTCAACCCATGACACATGTTAATCCTTACCAAACATTTCCCCACACACCTGGACACCCGTAAGTTTATCAACCATATTATCAAACGATTCCCAAACTACCCACACATTCATAAACACATCATTCACCTTATCAAACTACATTTCAAACCACACAACCAATCCAATCTCAACCTAACATCACGTCAAATGATCCTATTCACACTTTGATGAATCGGTTGGCTACTTTAGAAGCGTTACCTTGGCACCTAAGGATACTTTATCCTATGAACAAATCTGTAATGAACCAATTCATCCATCGGTTCCAATCAAACCCTACCCTCCTCATTGGAAACTTCCCGAGTTTACTAAGTTCAACAACAAGGAAGATCCCCAACAACATCTCTATGCATTTAAACATGCATGTTGTCTTATTGCGCATGATCACGATCTACTTCTTCACACTTTCCCCATGTCTTTGTCTGGTCCCACATTGGACTGGTACAACAGTATCCCACAACATTCCATATTCTCTTTCACCCAACTTGCGTAGTTATTCTTAGAACACTTTTCTATCAATATCACACGTAAAACCACTATCGCTGACCTATACACCATCTGACAGTTTGAAGACGAGCCCATCACCGACTTTGTCGCATGATGGCATGGTGTTATAAACCAACTGTCCTTCACTCTTCTGCAAACCAAACTCATCAAATTATTCTCGTGTTCATGTGCAAAACATATATCATCTACTTTGCAAATCCAATCATTCTGAACCTTTGATGAAGCTTTCACAATGGCTCGCAAACTCAAAACCCATGCCATTGAGCAGGGTCATCTTAAACTCATATCGGCCAAACCTAAAGTTGAATCTACTAAACCATTCACACATAACAAAAAATTTAAGGGTGTGGCCAACACTGTGGTCATTAAACCCTCATCTGCATCTATATCCAGCACATGGCCTAAACAATGAGCCCCTCAACCAATAGTCAACATTATACCCCTTTGGGAGAATCATATAGCTTCTGTAATTTGACAAGTTGGATGACCGTAAACTCCATCCAACTTCCTCCCATACGACCCATGGACAACTACAAGCCAAGCCTATTTGGTATCATGAAGCCCACTATTGTAAATATCATTGAGTCAAAGGTCATGACATTGAGAAATGTCGTTCCTTCAAATATCGTGTCCAACAACTCATAAATCAAGGGGATATCCAATATCCAAATTCATCTAGCCCCTCAGCCAAATTACAAAAACCTTTCCCAATCAACCACCAATATCATCTCACCCCCTTTACATCTCAATTATCAAATTCTTATATGATTGACACTGTAAATCAAGATCTCATCTTATCACCAACTCCACATGTTCCTACCTTAGACATTATCCCACCTACTTATTCAGAACCTAACCCACCTATGTCAACTTTTACTCCTTGTCCTGAACCTACACCTTCTCCTATCCTTATCACATCCACATCAAATTTGACTATACCATCCACTTTGATTACACCCCAATCTACCACATAAGATTCATCTTTAGCACCTTTTTCAACCCCATTGATATCCACACATATCCCTACAACTCTCACATTTATTCCTTCACCCACATTTGCATCAAACACACCTATTACTACACCTACATTACTCACAACCATCCCAACTAAATTTTTTTATACTACATGTACCTTTACAGCCCCACCTTCAACATAAACCCCATTAGCAAACATATCGTTCTTACCCCTCAAAACATTTATGAAACAATTAGTCCCACCTATTTATACACCCAACCAATATACTCCTGCATTTGCTGCATTACCCATAATGTCTACTCCATCAGTTATCACATCACCCACATCTCCAAATATCCCAAATATGCCTACATCCCTATCTATCCCACCTACCCCTATATCTATCATATCAACAAATCCACCTATCCCTACCTTGACATATGTACCTATATCCTCGCCCATGGCCACATCACCCAGTCTTTTATCCCTATGTTCTTTACCAATCCTTTTACGAATCCTTCAACCAAATCCTCTCGATCTAGTAACCTTATCAAAGATACCCTTTGAAACATCTACTGAACCAAACATCATCCACCTAAATCAAATAAAGATGGTTTGCATTCTCCCTCTACAAAGTCAAATATTTCCATTCCAAAACCTAAACAATTCACATTTCAAATAGATCTCATTAATCGCATCATACAAACACCTATTTCTCCATTAACATCCTCTTCTTGTTTTATGACATTTTCTCCATTAATAACCACACCACCACTGTTAGATCCTCCAATTGAGATTATTATCATCCCTGCTAGGAGTAAATCTTCTCGATCAAAGTCTAAGGCTCATGGAAAACATCCTCGACAGTCCCCTGTGCATCCTAAAAAACATTCATATTTTCCCTCTTCTCAACAATCCAATGCCACAACATCTATTTTAGGATCAGTCCTTCCATATCCGACATCTCACAATGATAAAACCACATCCAAACAATCTAGTCTTCCAACCAAATTTGATTTTTCATCCAAGATTATAATTTACCCATCAATGTACATCCTCACCTAAATCCCAATCCAAACAATCCAATCCTTCAACCAAATTTGATCTTATCATAATTCACCCATCCAATCTATATCAATTTCTCCTAACTCCAAGCCAAAACATCTATCAAAACCCACAAGAGTTATCTTAAAATCCAACACTTCCATTAGGTCCTACAGGCCAGATATCTTTTGACATTTAGTTCGAGTATCTACCATCATGCTTCCTCCCATTAAAGCCTTTAATTCCTATGGTCCAAATCCATCATGGTTTAATCCGTATTGTATTTTCACTTATCATCATACCCCGAGCCATGACATCGAACATTGTAAGGCATTCCGAACAATCATCCACAACCTTATTGAGAAAGATGATTTTCTCATTCAAGAAGAAATATCCTTCTCCATCTCATCCTAAATATCCCATCTTGTCATGACATTCTCCCTGGTTCCTCCATCCATATCATCCCTTAGACAACATTCCTCTTGCACATGACATTTTTTTTATGGGTCCTTCATTTCCATCTAATGACCACTTGAGTCTATATCCACATTTCTTAGCCCCTTCCAAATGATCACTTCACTCCGATCATTTATCTTAAATATTTTTCATCCAATCCAAAGCCAAGTGTCATCCTAAAGGTCTTTTGATATCCAATTCCTTAAAATCCATTACATCCAAAATCAGCCTTGTGTATCTCCACCTTTTCAACCATCTGTAGGTCCTATGGGGATCTTGGAGGTCATAGAAGTCTGGTGTATGTTTTTCCTCAAAAATCTATGTAACTAATTCATGTAATCCAAATCCTCAACACAAATTCCTCCCCATGCCTTAAGGATTTTTTCAAACTGTTCATCCATAAAACATAACCTAATGATCATCAAAGTCCTCCTTTGAGAGCATGTTCACTCCTTCAAAATCAATTGATCCCTATGTTTACCAATTCCATCCACAATGCCATCCATGTGTTATGCCTATTTCAAGTAGGACCTAAGTAAATGTTTCAAATGAATTCTATGGCTCACATGTGTCTTGCCATAGGTTTCTCTATTGAGGGTTGATTTATTTTATCCAAATTCGTTGTCAAAGACCAGCAGGTGGATTGAATGGCTTTTTCCAAGTTTAAAAATAGTGCTAACTCTCTATTTCCATCAAAGGGATCCTTCTTTGAGCGCCATTTCAACTTTCCGTGTCCCCTTTAAGGAATGTGATCCCTCCCTTGGTGGCAAAGGACTTAGGAACAACACCTCTTAGGCATTACACAATCAAAGCCACATGTTAGTCATATCCACTTCCTTAAGGAATAATATAGCATCCTAAATAGATCAAACTTCTCCATCAACTCTTCCATTTATCATTGTAATGATATCCCATTTGTTAAACTGGTAGGTGACTTGCCCTCTTTGATGGAACCCAATAGACAATGCCTTTAAATCACCCACTTTCGATCTCGTATTTCAATTCAGTCATACAAAATGTATGAGGGGTGTCACTGTACATCCATTAACCTCCATGTTGGTCCATGCTATCTGAAATCATTCCATTTGTCTAAATTGTCAAGTATGCAAATTAGGAAAATCAAAGTTATTAAAAAAACCATATGTGATCCATTGAAGGACTACCATTCATTTGCAAACATTTGACCGTCAAAGAAACCACAAGCAAAACATATCTGTAAATCAAATTTATAGAAAAATCATCATTGATCCCATTAGGATTGATCCCTTCAAAGGACGGTTCCATCATACATATTATTAGGGTACCATGGAGTTTCATTATATACTTATACCCTTCTCCTCGAAGATCTCTATATGCACATATTTATTACTTTCATTGGAGATCAGAGCAGGCATTCCCGCATTGATCAACCTGTCATTTTATGATGCCATTTTTGAAAGAAACTTCTTCACAATGAAAAAGGAGCATATTGTGAATCTTTCCTAGAAATGGGGCATAGACTTGGAACACCACTGTACCAAGAAAAATAAAAAGGATGTTTCGGAAAGTGACCTTCAACCCTTTGCATATTTTGTATTCAATCACATCTCAGTAATTTTATCTATGCATGTTTTCACATGTAGGTCAAACATGCCAGGATTCATGGAGTTTAATCCAGATAGGAAATTTATCTCGAAGGATCACTACTATTTAATTGAAAACATATGGCATTTTGGAAGGCTTCCTGTTTCAAATTTCAACCCTCAACGAGATAATATGAACTTCCTTTTCAAACCTGTCACTTCTGAATCAACCCATCTTGATAGTTGAATTTCTTGCTATCCTTTGGAAAGACTTAAGGTTTCCCTCTTTCAACAAAAATTGACACAACAGGTATGTTATAATCAAAACTCCTTCCTCATACCACAACCAATCCACAATATTGTAAATGAAATAATGGCATATTTCCTTCAACAGCTTGTTTGAAATGGTCCCATAGGGTGCAATGAAGATTCACATCCATGATCTACATCCACATTTTTTGCCTAACTCAAAGCTGACATATGGTATGATGAGATTTTCACAAGAGTTACCTTCCCCATGACACTCAATGGGGTCTTATGGATATCCTTTGACATTTAACTCTAATATCTGCCATCACACTTCCTCCCATTAAAGCCTTTAATCCCTATGGTCCAAAGCCATCATGGTTGAAATCGTAATTGCATTCCTCTTATCATCATAGCCTAGGCCATGACTCAAACATTCTAAGGTTAATTCAGAAAATCAGTTCCACAACCTTATTGAGAAAGATGATTTCCTCATTCAAGGGAAAGTTCCTTCTCCATCTACATTGAATCCAATTCATATCCCATCTATTCCCAGGTTCCCATGATTCCTGGCAATCCATACATCCCTTAACATCCATCTTAAACATGACTTTTCCTCCTAAGGAAGGTCCTCCATTGTCATCAATACCACTTATCTTGCTAAGCACACTTGTGGTCATCATTTATCCCATCCAGATCTAAAACAATCTCATCTAAACTCTTTCAACATCCTTTAACTCCTCCACATTTAATTCATTAGGGGAACAACCTTCCCTCACCCTTGAATATATCATCCGTACAACTTCCCTTAATCACTAGGGGACTTTAATTGACATTGTTTTGTTTACCTTTTCACATTCATCCAATTTAAACTAATTTGTCCAAATCTTCATCTCATTCTAATTCCACCACTGTGGCCATGTTCCTCCTTTTGTGAGGGACCATGTTTAGTCATTCTATCGAAGTCCACCATTGTGGCCATGTTTATCCTCTTTTGGGGACATCTATTTTATTTTTTCCAAAGTCCATCCTTTGAGGCCATATTTGTCCTTCCATTAAGGACCAGATTATTTTCATCAAGTCCACATTTGTGGTCATATTTATCATTCCATTGAGGGACCATTATTTTTACTTATGAAGTCCACCATTGTGGCCATATTTGTGTCCTCTTTTGGGGCACCATTTATTTTCATCAAAATCCACATTTGTGGTCATAGTTTTGTCTTCCTTCCTTAAGGACATAGTTTTATTTCATCAAAACTTGTCTATCATATCTAAGGACATATTTGTTATCATCTCATCAATGTTGAACTTAATGTCTTCCCTCTCTTGGTGGTAAACTAGAGACATAACCTCTTAATGCATTACACTTGTAGACCAATCTACTGTTAGCATATCTACCAATGAGCACTTAGTTATATCCTTAGATCATTCCTCCATCCTTAACCCCTTCCATTTGTCATTGTAATGATATGAATTATGTGGTTTGCCTTCACTACTTTGATATGGCCCCATAACCATTACATCCATCACCCTCTCATTCTCCTATTGCAGCCATGCAGAGGATCCAGGGGTGTCTCTTTGACGTTCATTATCCCCTCTTAAGTGGTCTACTTAGCTATTCCCAAGCTCTCCCCCATGTAAAGCTAAAATTCATGTATGCAAAAGGCAAAATCAAAGTTATCAAAGAAACAGACTGATCCCTGAAGGACAGTTGTTCATGTAAAACAAAAGAGAAAAAGAAAAAGAAATGCATACAAATCAAAGTCAAAGAAAAATCAAAAGAAATAGACTGATCCCTTGAAGGAAGGCTATCATATATATTATTCTTGCCATCCATATTATGTATAAAGTAGACCATACCCTCGAAGGATGGCTACTCTTTTATTATGGCATTTGGAAGGTTTCCCGCATTGATCAACCTTCCTTTTATCAACATTTTCAGAAAGCTTCCCGCATATTGATTTTCTTCTATTGTTCTTTCCCTTTCCCAGAGCTGGGGCATAGACTTAAGGAACACCACCTTTGGAGAACCTCTTCCCACGTACAAGTTACATCTCCAATCCCTTTGTCATGTCAACATTAGGATTAGAATCTTTCATCCATATTTCCCTCATGGTATTTTGGTATAACTAACTATCGTTGGTTATGTGTTAACACCTGCTATTGGCTACAAGTGCAATGCCTTGAGTGGTAACCTTTCTTGTTTATCTCTAATCTAGTTCGAAACATAGTTTCCCTGTACGCCCTTGCTACAACTATGTTTCATTCATCTCATCAAGGTCATCTTTTATCAAAATCACATCAAATTTCACACTATGAATTCTATATCTATCCATAATCTCCATGAATGCGCTTGCAAATACACTTTTTAGTTTGCAAATTCTACTTGATCATCGTTGCATTTTGTGAATCCTACTTGAGGATCCTTCTCAAGGTGAGTTCATTATCCTGCAGCTTCTTATTCCCCAACATGTTCAACAATTTATTTGATCCATTTCTCTTTGCTTTCCATTTCCACTCATCACCATTTGTCTCCACATCATCCTTATCACCTTTATGTCCCCTTTCACCACGTTGGATATCTTACTTCCTTTCCTCTTGAGTTTCCCTTTCACTCTTCCACTTTCAGTTTGACAATCTTACTTAACCATCCATATAGCCAGAGAATCTTAGTTAAGGTATATCTTCTTCCTTGGATCCTCCACTGTAGAAGCTTCTCCACCATTTCCTCTTTCAGCGGACGACAATCACCACCACAAATGTCTTTCTGCTCCTCCTTTTTTGCTTAACACTCTTACATCATCACTCCCACCACGTGGGCATCCCAATTAAGGATTGCCCTTACACTCTCCATCTACACTGCATATGTTCCTCCATCCACTCATGTCACACTCCTTTGTTTCCTTGTTATCACTTTGATATCACCTCCTTTCATCTCTTGTTCCATTTTGGTATACACTGCTCAGTCTTTTCATCATTCTTCTTCTTCTTCGGCTTGGTGATCCTACTTAACCATCCCCGTCACATGGAAATCTTACTTAAGAGTCCCTCTTAAGAATGGTTTTCCATCTGACCCTTCCACCTCCCATCATATCTTCCTCATCTTTTGTCTCCACCTCTCATCATACTCGTCCACTCCAACCAACCATTCCACACCTGTATCCAATACAATGTTGTCTTTCTCCTTCCATATCGTCACTGCCGGTTTGGTGATCTTACTTAACTCCTCCTGCGGCATGGTGATCTTACTTAAGAGTCCCTCTTAAGCATGATCTGTCATCTTGCACTTGCCCACCACTCCACATTCTCACCATCTACATTTTCTCGTCATTCCCCATCATCACATCCTCTCACCTCCTCTTCCATTCTCACAAACACCACTTCCTACTTGCCCCCTGTTCATCTCCATCATCCCTTGCTTGGTAATCTTACTTAACTGTTTCTTCCCCATTCATTTTGTGTCTTGTTTCTTCATTTTTCTCTCATTCATTCTCATCCATTGCATCCTCTCCTCGCCTTCATCTTCACACACATCGTTATCCCTCCTTTCTTTACTCTTTCCACTCCATCTTCTAGAGTTATCCCACATATCTACCCCCATACTTACTCATCATTGTCATTGATCATCTCCTAACATTATTTCATCATCATATTCTATGTTTGTGCTAATAATTATTAGTGGAATTCTCCTAAAAATCACTCATCCCCATTCTGCATAGCCCAGATCCTTCTCTTTGATCTTCCCCATTCTATCTTCATTCCTTCCTTCCTCTATGCCCTCTGATCATTATCAGGGGACTTCTCCTAACGTCCCTTCATTGGCGTTCCCCCTTCCATTCCTCATTTACTTTCCCCCTCTTCTCACCTTTTGTCCCATCCTTCCCTACTGATCATTATCGGTGGATTTCTCCTAACATCCATTCGCTGGCATTTCCTCTCCTATCCCTTCCTCTCTTTTTCTTCACCACCTCTCCATATTTCATTCTTCGTTGTCAATTTCTTCATTGTCTTCATCGTGCACCCTCTCTCTATTTTCTCGTCATCAACTTATCCTCATCTCATGCATTTCCATATCTTTTTCAATCAATGTCATTCCTCCCCTCAAGCTTCTCTTTACGTTCCTTATGCTTCTCACTCTTTATCGAATATCTCCGTCTTGGTTCCCTTCCTTCTGCATTATTTTATCCATTGTCCTCTCCTCCTTTCTGATCCTTGTCTTATTTCACTTCCTCTATATCATCTTCTTCCCCATTTTACCTTGCACTTCCTTCTTACTTCCCCGTCGATAACCTGACTCTTCAGTGTTGTCCCATATTTTTTATCATCCCACCATCCACATGCATTTCCATGCGGTCAGTTCCATATTCTTTGCCTTGGATTTCTTCACTATGATCTAGCTCCTTCAATTTTCTTTGTTCTATCATCTCTTTCATTTTACATTACCTTTCTGTTAACCATTGAACCTACCTTGAAGAAAATATGTTAGACAAAATTTTTAGAAATCCTTTGTACAATGAATTTCTCCAAGGCCCGAAATCTAAAATTTTCGATCTTCAGAATTCAGAGATTTTCATCTTTCAGAGTTTTATTGCTTGGATTTGGGGTTGCTTTTTTAACTCTCTTAGAAGTCTGAAACCTTGAAAGTCCAAAATTTTAGACTTTCGGGCTTTCGGGTTTCGGAACTTTTGGCCCCATTTTGTTTAAATCCCTTCCGAACTTCTAAAGTCCAAAATCCTGAAAGTCCGAAAATTCAGACTTTTAACTTTCAAGTTTTCGGAATTTCTGGTCATTTTTCGGAATTCGAACTTCTGAGTCTGAATTTTTAGGATTTTTACTTTCATTGCTAACAATTTTCTGAAAGTCCAAAAGTCCCAGAAATTTCAGGTTTCTGAATTTTTAGGATTTTTACTTTTCCGAAGGTCTGAATTTTTCAGACTTTCAGGCTTTAGAGTTTCAGAAATATTTCATTACCAATTCACTTTTTTTCGTCTCCCAATCTCCGAAGTTCGAAACCCCAAAATTCCAAATTTTAGGCTTTCAGGTTTCAGACTTTCAGAAGTCCTCTACGTAATTAATTTTTCACCTACCTCTGTATGGATCAGATTTCTGCCATTAATATCAGGTTTTCTATTTAAACTTAATTTTTTACTCGTCATTTTTACCTGACACATTTTCTCTGACATTCAGTTTTTTGTACTTTGCGACGTCTTTTTCAAGGTATGGTAATTTGTTTATTTTCTTTTTGGTTTAAGGTATTTTCCTTTGTTTCCTTCTCATTTTGTTTTCCTTTTGGTCTCCCTCTGTGTTTTTTCAAAATGTCAAACCCTTGGTTCACCATGTTTTGCATTTCAAGTTTCTTTAGGTATTCAGAGTTATTCGAAGGATCCTCTCAAGTTTCCCATACTTCTTCTCAACAATTCTCATTTTTTAGGGTTTGGGAACTTGTATTGTTTGGCAAAAAATCCTGTCCCTCTCTTTTTCAGAGATTTTTTTGGAGTTTTCTTTCGGATATTTTCTTTTCGGAACTTTTGGCTTCAGAAATCCTTCGGAGAAAATTTTTCGGAAACTTTTTTGGAGATTTTTTTGGAAATTTCTTTTAGATATTTCTTTCGGAGAGAAATTTTCTTTTGGGATTTTTTTTCAGAGAACTTTTGGCTTTGGAGATTTCAGTTCAGAGAAATTTTTCAGAAATTTTCAGTTCGGTGATTCTTTTCGAAACTTTTCAGTTCAGGACTTTGGAAGTTTTTCTTTCGGGTTTTCAGAATTTCTCCAACTTCGGCTTCCGAAACATGAGGCTTGATGTCTACTTCCACTTCAAAGGGAAAAGAGAAGATGAAGTACTCATTTCTTGGGGTTTCTCCTCACTCCTTCCTGTCTTCCGACTTAGGGAATATAGGGGACACCGACCTAGGGAAAATTGATTTTCCAAATTTCTGGGAAAGAGTAAAGGCTCCAAACAAGAAATCATGGATGCAGGCCATCTACGACAGTGGGCTTGCCCTTACTACCAATTTTCCCACATCCATGCATTTCCCCAGAGTTCATTTTAGCCGCAACAACCCACTTTGACAAAGACTCCATGTCAGTCAGAGATAATGATGATAAGGTAGTAATCCATTTGGACCCAAACTTCTTTGAAGATCTGCTCAAACTTCTTGACGTTCAAGATTATGCCACAATTTTTCCAGAGTTAGCAGTGGAACATTGGGACAAGAAAGAGGAAGTATGCTCAAAAATCATGATGAAAACTTATCTGGCTAAGAGCTTCACCAAATTACCCAAAACTATGCATCGGTCAAATTTTATTCAGGAGGTCAGTGATCTTATTGTGCTACTAAGAAGAGTTTCAGGTCTCCCTTCTGCAAAGGAATTCCAAGAATGGATGTTTTTGTACATCGCCACCATCAAGAAGAATAATGAGTTTATTCGACGGGTGGAGCATATTAGTAGCTCCATTTGCTATCAATTGGGTAGAGTGTCAGATACGAAGAATTTTTACATGACATCCTTTCTGGTGTATGTTGTTTCTGATATGGGAGATTTTTCTGGTTTGAATACCAGGGGTGTTCGCAACACTTCCCAAATATATGACTTTTATCCCCAAATCACTCTGGATGAGGGAAGCAGGCATTTCTGCAGAGTCATGACACTTTCTTTGCTATCATCCTCTATCATTTTGACAAAAGAGTTATATAATCAGAGGATTTCTGATGAAGCTTTCAAAGAGGTATGGGAATGGGGAGAAATCTACTTTCAGTTTCCTACATTCACCTATATCTGGATTCTGGGTTTCATAGGTGCCCCAAGAAAATTGCCAAGGTGCCCCACTGACAAATGGATTCTATTGGAATTGGTTCGGCAGTTATTGGATTATCATCGAATCCAAAAAAAGTGTCACAAAGCAGGAATGCATTTCCCTATTTTGATTGGTAGGTACTCTTGCCCAAATATTCACAGGGCTAAAAATGTTGATGCAGAAATGGCCAAGGTAACCCTGCGAACCTTTCATTCGCACACTAATTTCAATTATTGGGGTAAGTTTGGGGAAACAGGTTGGTCCAGTGCCCACGTGCCCCAATTGGAAGATATCTGGATTCATTGTCGGGATGAATACATCATGTGACAAAGAGATTATGAAAGATTGACCCTTGACGAGGTTCGACAGTTTGGCTTGGCCTATGTCCCAAAGGAGGCACAGGCTAATGATGAGGTTTTGGATTCATCATACAAGGATGATAATGTTGCCAATCAATCTTCGCTATGGATTGATTGGTATGTGGAAGAATATAGCAATACAAAGGAGAGGGTAGGACCCATTCTAAAGAGTACCTTCAGTGTGTTGGCCACCTTGGGAATCTCACCCAAAGGGGAAGATCAACCTCCAAATACAGAAGCTCTACCATCAATAAGCTAACCAACACCCATTAAGGGAAAAAGGTTGAATCAAAAGGCTCCTACAATTCCAAAGAAGATTTCATTTGTTGTTGGTGGCTCATCTCTCTCCAAGGCTTCTACTCCCAAGACCACGTTTCTTGTAGTACCTGTGACAGAAGTAATTGAAGGCGGTGACTCCCCTAGTATCTCCCAAGATCCATCACATTTTCTTCTTCCTCCATTGTCACTTCCAATATCAGTTCCTTCCACTTCCACAATCATTTCTTCCTTCCCATCCCCTTCTATGGCCCAAGTATTCTCATCACTTCTAGTTCTATCAGCTGGGGAAAATATTGGGTCACCCATTTCCTCTTCACTTCCTTTAACACTTCCATTTTATTCAATCACAACCCCCAACATCATTCTGTCAATTCCTATGGCTGTCCCTACATCCACGCCATCCATCATTACTACCTCTACTCAAATACCAACTAATGTTTATAGTGATCTTATTTTAAACAATTTTTTAGGTATTGGATCCACTGCTCTATCTTCATTAGCTTTAGCCATACCAGAATGGCTGTTTAGGAAAACTCCCAAGAAAAAGAAGAAGTTTCCTCTAGGAGATGTTATAGATCTCAACATATTGGAGCATATGCCCAAGAGAAAGGCCAAGAGACCAAGAACTGTGTCAAGTTTGATAGTTAACCCATCTGGAGAATGGGTGATAGAAGTTGTCCACCCCTGTTGAGGGGAAAAATAAAGAAACAATCACAGCTGCGGATTATTGGATCTCAAAATTCTCATTGGGGAAGGCTACTCATGAAGGAGCCAAGCAAGATGTGCACACTACTCTTGGGGATCTTTTGGAGAAATATGACAAAGATAAGGCCACCAAAGATGAACTCAAAGCCAAGGTCGAGCAGCTCACTGCACTGCTGCGCAAAGTAACCCAACCCACTCCATCCACTGAAGTCTCAACTACTACGGCTATGAAGATTTCATCTACAATCGATGATATTTCTTATCATGAGCTCGAGAAGCTAGGCCAGAAAGGGAGATCAGTGAGTGGATGGATGGAGAGAATTCTGCAGGAAGAAAATCCTTTAATCAAGGAAGTAGTTGAGATATACAACGATTTGTAGGTTTCCAAAACCACTATTTCCAAAATGGATGAGGCCTTTTCTGAAGATAATAATAATCTAAATTTAAATTTGGCAACATGGAGTGAGATCAGAGAAGAAGATCCTGACTTGCTTCTTCAGGAAGAGGTGATCGATGATGCCTCAAAATTATTTGAATACCAAAAAGCCATGGAATTCCGGTGCCAAGTATTGCATGATTTAATCAAGAAGCTGGAGGAGAAACGAGTGGAAATCACAAATTCCTTGAATGACATCTCAGAATATTTTTATATTGCCAATTGAAAATTCTTCAATGAAAACATTGATGCTCTTCCTGAAGATCAAATTAAGGGAAATTTCAAGGATTTGGTTAAGTGTGACGATTAGGTCACAAAAAATTTACATAGTGACTCCATTGACCGATTGGTCTTGTGCCAAAATATCATAGGGAGACTGAAGAAAGTTACAAATAAACTTTGAAGATTCCAGCCAGAATCACAAAGGAGATCAAAATAATAGATGTAGTGAATCACTACGCATGTGGGCCTAGAGATGAAGAAATTTAGGGAATTATCAAGTGCTTCATTGAGTATAAGCATCAAATGGTTGTGTGTGGGAAGAAGGACAACAAAAACTTGCAGGTGAGGAAGGTGTAGCTGAACCAGGCCAAAGTTGAGCGGCCATGAAAGGTCAGATTCAAGCTCTAGATCGGTCAAAGTTGCAGGGTTGACTGAGTCAAACCCTTGTAACAAATTAGCTATTTTCATGGGAGCATGTTCCCTTAATTTAATGACATTTCTATTTTTAGAAAAATGTTAGTTAAGGGCCCAGCTGTAATGGCTTAGCCTAAGAACTTATAAATAGTTTTATGCTTCAAGTTAGTGGATATAGATTATTTTTGGGAGGAGTTCTCTTCAAGCTTGGAAGAGTGGTTTAAATTTCTAAGAAAACTTTTAATTATATTTAGAGTTACACCTTGCTATTTGAAATCTGATTTATTTTGTTGAATGGTTAATCAATGATTACTTAGTGAATTTATAATTCCTTAGTGTGAATGATTATCTTACCTTTATTCCATGTTATCTATTTCATGTTGTGAAGAAATAATTTGACTATATTTTATGTCATTTGTGAAAACCTTATTTTCCTTCTGTATTAAGTTATGTCATTATTATCCCTAGTTACAGAAATAGATGTTTGACATATGCATGTGTGGTTTCCTCATGATAAATTAATTGTGTGTTGAATCCAATTCGATCTATCCTTATGTATGCTCAAGTTTAACGAAGGAACGTACGCCTTGGTTTGTGGTATTTTGTACCCTTTCAAGTTGCGATAGGTGAAGGTGGTCAATGATGCAAGCATCACTCCCACATTAACCCTTCCAGATGTTAAACATCCCTTAATTTGGTGCATCACCACCCTTAGTATAGTTTCATTTCTATGAAATATATTTCCTTGAAACTCATGAAGATGTTAGCTTAGGATTAGATGGTCATTTTATTACACTAGAAGTAGTAAAGCATTCTGTTTAGGAAGAGGAAGATCCTGGCCTTCTCCGGAGGCTCACCTCGAGCCCAAGTACCACAGCTTGAGAGGTGATCCCATGTTTCCCAATCACACTGAACGTCTTGTTCACATTTTGGCCATTCAGAGGGTGCAGTGATTTGGAGAGTTGTTGTATCTTCGAATACCATTCTTCATTCGTATCCAAGGGTATTTCCTCTTGTTTCTTCTTTTGTTTCCCTTTACCCTTTCCCTTCCTGGATTGTTCTGTAGGTTTACCTACTAGTTTTGTGGCTGTCATTTTACCCTTTGCTTTTGTTCCTTGGTTAATTTGTGAGTTTGTTTGAAATTTTTCTTTGTGCGCCCCATGCCCTAGAATACAAACCCTAATCTCCTTTGAACACGACACTTCTTCACAACGTTCCTCACAACTGTGAATCACTTCTGCTCTGGTTTGTAGATCTAACAGACCGACTGCGCTTAAGTTTTTGGGATTTTTCTTCACACAAGTCAGTTCTCGAAACCCTAGCTCTTGAAATAAAGTCACTCTGCTTGTTTTTGTAAAGTAAAATAATGAATTTCCCATTATTGTATTTATAGATTTTCCCGATTTTATGCATTTAAGGCTAGGATACCTACCACCGTACGACAATGTTTAATGTGGCATTTTCAAACAAACCTGACTTCAGTGCTTTTCCTTATGCGCCAAATCCTTATGCGAAAACTTTTCCACCCACGCCCAATTCTTGCACGAAAATTGTCCTACGCCTAATCCTTGCACGAAAACTATTTCCAACCTTCTGGTGTGAAAATAATCCATCTTGACATAAGACTCTTGCGCACATGTTACCAGCACCAAAGGCACCTCTTCCATCCTCATAATTCTTGCTTTTTCCTACCTCATGTTTTTGCGCTTTTTCTCCTTGTACGTGGATTTCCAATGTAGCCTTATTTTGCAACCCATCTGCCTTATTTTCTCCTAATTCATCTTTTCAACAGGGCCAATTCAAATGGTCTACCAACCCAATCCTCTGGTAGAATAACTCCATGCTTCCCTTTATCACCTCACCCCACACTAAAATGATGCACAATCCTCTGCACATTCATAAGTTTAAAAATTAATAAGGTTACCAGTGCCCAAGGCACCAAAAAAATAACAATGCGAAAGGGAAAATACAAGAAAGGAAAAGCATAAAAGGAAATTCTAAGCTACCTGGAATAACTACCTTATTTACAAACATCGAGAAGCCTTATTTATAGTAGGGCTTTAGCCTACTCCCATTGAAGTGTCCAAGTAATGTTGTTCCATCCAGCGCTTATAACTGGACATGCACCTGAATCAAGGATGTACAAGATTGATGTATAGGGACCTAACCAATGGACCTTCAAATTTCCCAGATGGCACAGAAACTTAGAATCATATAATTAAAACCATCTGCCCAACCTCAATTTTTTTTTTTCTTGATGTGGCGATCATGCCATGCCTTTTGCTTAGCTTAGCCTTTTCAATCTTTTTGGACTACACCTTACAAGTGATTGCCCTTTCATCCAACTCATTATCAATTCATCAATTCTTTCTTCCAGTGCTTGTTCATCAGCCAACCCTTCCTGTGCGTGCTATACGTAGTGATGGTAACATAAATTCAACTGGGTAAAATAGCCTTTCGCTGCCAAACACCAATTGAAATGGTGTGGCCTTGTTCAACCTTTTAGTAGGTTGTTCTATATGCCCATAGAAACGGATTGATACCTTGTCATCCCAATCCTGTCTTCCAACATCACAAATCTTGGTCAACGTGTGACTTAGTATTTTGTTAAATGCCTCTAGCAGTCCCATTTTACTTGTGGGTGATAAGGGGTAGTCTTGTGATGAGCCACCATAAACTCTGCTAATAGAATCCTGATGGTCTCATTTAAGAAAATGTGTACCCCTATCACTAGTCAAACTCAAAGGACATCCATACATGTTGATTATGTTCTCCCATAAAATATTAGCTAGCTGTGGCTACTCATGCAATCCTTAGTGGGGCATTGCTTCTGGCCCATCATGTCAAATAATCAGTGCAAGTAATGATGTACCATGAACTTAGTCCTTGCACGTAGCGACTGGTGAAATTGGCCTACAAAATCTATTACCCATTTCTCAAAAGGTTTCATGCTGTTAGCTGATAGGGTCACAAAGGAATTTCATCTCTTCTTTCTAGGTCTTTAATAAGTGTTGACAATGGTCACAGGCCTTACAATACTCAATACAATCCTGGTAAATGGTTTCCCACCAAATCCTACTAAAGTAAATATTTCATGCGTGGTGGCATTTCTTGCATAATTCCCTCCTACAATTCCCACCATGTGCTTCCTCCATATTATGGCACGTGCTCATGTTCTAATACACACCGGTGTAAAACCTCATCATGGCCTAATTTGTATAAGTCCCCACTAATCAACATGTAGGGTGTGACACATATGGCTAACTATTTCCTCTCCAAAGCCTTCATCCCTTCCGGCACCACACCTTCCTTGAGAAATATTGCAATATATTTCTAAATCCAAGGGTGCACACCACAACCTAAATAGTTGTGTGTCTGGCATTGTTATCCTCAATACTTTGTGTGTCCTCTCCTGAATCAATTCTTGATAAGTGGTCAGGTCCATGAATTACTCTTTCCTAGTTTTACAACCACCGTGAACTCAAACTCCTGAAATAGCAATAGGACCCACCTCGGACATATGCGCCCTTGTAAACTGGATTTTTTCACCAAGATACTTCAAGTGCCATGTGGTCAGTGTAAAATATAAAATGTGTTGCCAGTAGATACTTATTTCTAGAACTTGTGTAGTGCATAGATCATTGACAATGCCTCACGCTCAGTTGTGGTATAATTTTGTTCTACTGGTGTCAACTTCCTACTTGCAAAACACAAGGGGATGATCAATAATTCCTTCACCTAGGTTGTGCAAGCACTACTCCAATGGATGGTTCTTGAGGCATCAACATGGACATGGAAAGGTTTATCCCAAGAGGGAAAAGCGTAATATAGGTGCGTAGTGATAAGCCTATTCTTTAATGTGTCAAAATGCCTTCTGCTACGCCTCTCCCCAATGGAAAGGCACTTTTATGTCTGAGTAATTCTTCCAAAGGCGTGGTGATCTTGGCATATCCCTTGATGAATTTTCTGTAGTACCTAGTATGCCCAAGATATCCGTGCACTATGCTCTGGCTGGTAGGCTCCCCTAATCCCACAATAACTGGTAACTTTTTCAGCGGGATCTACTAGTAAGCCCTCCTTACATATGATATGCCCCAATAAACGTTCCAAAAGGAGTAGCAAAGAACACATTTCTTAATGTTGAGGGATATCCTCAACTGCCGACATCTCTCAAACATCAACCTCAAGTTATCACAATGGTCCCTTACAATCCATACACTGTCCAATCATCCAGATAGACCTGAAGGAATTTGTGGATGAAGTCCTTAAATGCTTGTACCACTATGCAAGAAAATATAGCAAGCACATTATTTCAATCCAAAGGGCATGACTGTATATGTAAAACTTCCCCACTCAATGCCGAAAGTTGTCTTTTCCTGGTATTCCTTTACAATCCTAAACTTGGTGATATCCATGAGAATCCATCCGTAAAGGAATAGATTTTGCGCCCAGATAACTCCTTCCAAAATTTCTTCAGTGAAGGGGGTTGGGAAAAGGATCAATGACACAAATAACATTCAATTCCCTATAATCCACACAGATCCTAATCCTGCCCATCCTTCTTGATGCTGATTACCATTAGACTTATCCATTCCGATTCCTCCACAGCCTCAATGATCCCAGAAGCTATCATTTTGTCTATCTCTTCCTTGAACCCTTACATGCACATGTTGGGATTCATCCAGTAAGGTCTCTTCCTGAATTGGGCGCACACCATCCTTCAAGCTTTTATCCTCATCTCCCCCAAGGAATGGTGGATACCTTTGACTCATGGTACCCACGTGGGAATAAATCCTTGAATTCACATGCAATAGATCAATGATCTTTGATACTTCCTTCTCTGACTAGTAGTCCCCAATGATAGCTTCCTTAGGTTCTCCTCTCTGAGCCAATGTTAACCTTCTTTGTTTTAAGGGGTTCATGGTAGGCGTGCACATGAGCATCTGCACTATCCACTAACCTCACGTACTCCTATAGAATGGTTAACATCTAGGCTTTCCATCTCCTCTCCATCAATAACATATACCATCTTTCCTTTCTCCTTTTCAGCACATCGTGCGCTCAATTATAACTCTTCTGTTCCTCTTCTTCTTCAAAACGTGCCTCCAATCTAGGTCCACCAAGTAAGTTTACAACAACCTATCTTCTGTCCATGGCACTATCCCCCATGAGTAAGGATACTTGACAAGTCTAAAACGCCTTATCAACTGGATGGCTTGGTACTTCAATACTCAAAATATTGTGAATGAGGTCAGCCGCTAACTCCTACCAATTTCCTTGTCTGTGGCAAGTCTCAGAGTGAATGTACCAGGACACACGTGTAACCTTGTAAGTGTAGAATACAACTTGTGCACCCAAAGGGATGGTGGTAAAGCTTCTGTGCCTTCTCATCCAGACCTTCTCACATGCTTGGATGTGGAAAGAGGTGGGTTCCTTGCCATGGTAGTCCTTGATAGCGGTGGGCACATTTCTCTTCTAGAGAACCTAACAGAGAATGAGCACAATTCTTACCTCATGCCACTCTAAAAGGTTTTCTCGATGTGTGGCCCACCATTGCTTGCCATTATGCGCGAGTCAAAACATAACTAACATCCCTCCTCCATTCCTCATCCTCCCTCCACTGAGCTTCCATTTCTCATAAAATACCTCAGGGTAGGCATCCCCAGAATACTTGGGTATTTCCTTTCCTCCCAGGTGCCTAAACTGTATGCACCTTTGTTACCTTGGTCACCGATCCTTCTCAACTTTCATCCCAATCAATTCATAAGTCCATGCACCCAATTGTCACATGCTATACTGGTGGTATCACTTATAGATTGAGCATATTCAAACTAGATAACTCCTTTGTAGGGTGGATATCATCTGGGTCTCTTGATGGAGCACACATATATTCCTGTCCAGGACTTCTTCTCCCAAGGGTTTAGTATAGGGTGTGGACTTCCCATCAATCAAGGGTATAATGACCCATTCCTCCTTGTTTTCAAAGCTTATGTACCCCTTGTTAAACAAAGGTCTACATTGTTCTTGTAACACCACGGGTGACCAAGTAGTGCTGGGAAATTATCCACCTCGGTGAGCACCAAGACTTCAAAGTCCCTAGTAAACTTAGTCCCTTGAATAGTGATAGTTGCATCCTTCAAGACACCTATGGGCATTGCCTTTGTCTTGTTTTCCATATACAACACATTTGAAGATGGTTGTAATGTAGGTCTTCCCATTTGATGCCATGCATCCTAAGAGTGAGAACATTAACCTCTGCACCTATGTCAATGAGGATATTGCTAAGAAGCCATCCATCCAACTACCGCATTCAATGTAATCTCTTTGTCATAGTCAAGGTTGTGAGGGGGAAGGTTTGCATGTAGGACCTGCCTTTCACACTTCTTCCCCGATGCGTGGTACCTTTTCTCTCAACCATGCTCCTAGCAGGGGAATGATATTCTCTTACCTCAACATTTTACACACCTCCTTAACCTCATCCAAGTCATCCTTTGGTGCTTGTACTCCTTCTTTGCCATTCATCTTTCTAGTTGATTACTATTTTAAGCATTGGATCTCTCCTTGTAAACTTCAAATTCCATCCATGGTTTCCTAATAGACTTCTTTCTGGTGTGGGTTTGGATACTTCCCATGAACTAATTCTTCCCTTGAAACTAGAGGTCTTTTGCTATCCCTTGGTACCTCTCTCACATGCATGTGCACTCCCTTGTTGTTACAGGTTGTAAACTAGACTCACATGCACCCCTTTGGATCCACCAGGATATCAAGGATTCTAGGTTGATGTTCAGGCATCCAGTGTGATTGCACAACATGGAATCCTTTCTCCAAGCTGTGGGACTTGTAAAGATGAGAAAAGATTCTCCAGAGAAGGCTGGTTCCTATTCCTCTATTCAGATGCACACAAAAATGCAGAGGGTTTGCAAAACCTAATCTAACTTGCCAAGGAGACAGGGTAAGAAAATGCATAGAATAAAACCTAAACTACAAAGGTGATGCACCGAGGAATGTTAGACACTCATTTTGCAAATTTAACACAGACCACATAGATGCAATACAAACACCATGCATAGGTAACCAAACTGCAATAAGAGATCAAAATGACAGCAATGAATACATGAGAGGGTTGAGAATCAATCACAACACATATATTATTGCTCAAGAGTCGATACACGTACATTACAGTGGCCAAGAGGAAAAAATACTGGCATTACAACCCATATGGGAGGTTTGAAAAGCTCCACAAATTCTCTTGCAAGCAAGGGAAGAAGGGAGGATGCAAAACAAGAATGTCCGACCCCTTAAAGGAGCTCCTCTTTACAATATATATCAAGTAAAAATGAGAGAGGGAAGAGAGAGGAAATCCAGAATCTACCCCAACCACTTCTTGGTAGCATTTAAAATCATCTCATTATGACAGAAGCGGTGGATCCTAGTTGAAATGGCAGGCTGTCTAATAGGAGCGGCGAGCTGTCTGCTGCATTAAAGTTGGTTGTTGAAGCATTACTTCTATCTATCACCACGCGTAGAGAGACATTTTCTTAATTTTATCCCTCCAAACTACACCAAAATGTGAGATTGACCCCAGAATCATGTAGAGAACTTCAACGGAGCTTTCCGTTGATATAAAGAACGTGCAAATCCGAGCTCTGGATCGAAAGATATGAAGGTCTGAAGATTTAGGGCACAAAACAGGCGAAGAACAGGATTTTAAAATTTCTTTTCCCGCATTCTGCCATCTGGACGACACGTGGCAGGCCTCTGATTCACTGAGTAATTCCCTCTCTCCACCTTTTCACGGGCTTTTCTTGTGGGCCCCTTATACTTGGACACGTGGCACTATTTCATTGGTTCGGATCAGTGCTCGAAAACTCGCCCCTTTGACCTTTTGGACCTTTTTCCTTGGCGACACGTGTCATGCTGTGATTTGTCCATGGGCCTGCCAGATTTTCACGTCCACCGTGTCCTTTTGTCCCGGATGTCCCAGTGCTTCACGGGACAGAATCCTTCGATCCACCCGAAATGGGCTTCCTCGTCCCTTTTTTACCGGTGACACGTGGCGTGATCTGATTGGCTTTCGGCTCCTTCGGCTATCCACGTCCCGACACCTTTGTCCCACTTGTGCCTTGTGCGCTTGTTTTGGCCTGATCCGGATGGTTCGCGTCCTTTGTCCCACTCCCAGTCTGTTGGGACAAATTCTTGCTTGTCCATTTTCTAAATTAGTTGTCTGGGTCCGAACCGGCCGAGTTAGTTCGCGTCCTTCGCATCCATTCGTCCCAAGATGTCCCAGTGCTGTCTGGGACAAAGTTTCTTTTTCGGTTCACCCCGGTTCGCGTCCTCCGCGCACTCTTGTCCCAAGGCTTGCTCCCGGTAAAGGACTTGGACAAATTTTCTTTCTTTCGGCCGATTCGGGCATTTCGCGTCCATTTGTCCCAGATGTCCCTTTTCTGTTTGGGCCGCCTGGAGGCAAATTTGTCGGCCGATCCACCTGCTTCCAATTTTTCGTATAATTGTTCCAACTGTCCCAAAGGTGGCCTTGAGCAGGACTTAGCCAATTTTACGATTTTCTCTTGAATCAATCTACTTGCTTGGAACTAAAAACTTTGATGCATGTTATCAAATTAACTCTGGGGGTGAAATTTGGATAACAATTTGGTGACTTTTCGGGGTCACCTGCCTGCTAGGTAGAAGATCAGTGGCCTTTTAGCAATCCATTGGGCATGGAGTCATAAGCAATAACCTGAAATGAGCCTGATGCTGCAACTCCCTCTACGAGAGCACGCTGAACTGTAAAAAACTCAATCTAGGAGCAACAAAACCTGTGCCAAAGCACTTAGGGAAACTGAAACCTAACTACAACAAGACAATGTGCATACGCACTTAGAGGAATTGAAATCTAGGCTAATATTTACAAGGGTGAACCTTTTATTTTCAGTAGCAATGTTTGAGATAGATTCCATTTACTGGAATCTGGAGTTCTTCACTGTCCAATGAGGCCAATTAGAAAGCATTGCTGCTCTTGCACTTCGTGACCATGTATGGGCCACTCCAAATGGCATCAAATTTTGAATGCCTTCCTGGTTTTGCCCGATCCACATCCCATTTCAACACTAGATCTCCAACTTGAAAAGATCTATCTCTTGGCCTTCCTATCAAAGGTCTTCTTGATCAAAGCTTGATCCTTTTCCATTGCTTGGGATGCCTGATTTCTGATCTCTTGCAGCTCCATCAACTCTGCATACCTCACCTCCATGGGCTCAAATTCAAGTAACTCCAGCTGCTTCATGAGTTCCAATGTTGGCAACTCAAGTGACATGGGCAAGATTGCCTCTCTTCCATAGACAAGCCTGAATGGAGAGTTACCTGTGGATCTTTTGGGAGTGATCCTATCAGCCCATAAGGCTGATTTCAGCTTGGTATGCCAAGACCTCTGATTCTCATCAAGAGTTCTCCTAATGATCCTCAACAAGTTCTTGTTTGTAGACTCGGCCTGGCCATTACCCTGAGGGTAATAGTTCGATGAAGTGCTTAGGTAAATACCGTTCTTGACAGCCCACTCTAGTCACCTTAGATCCAATGAATGCCAATGCATTATCAGAGATTATTGTGGCAGGTACACCAAATCTGGTTGTTATTCCCTCATAAAAGTCTAAGATGTTAGACTCATTTGCCTCTTTGAGTGCTACTGCTTCTGTTCATTTGGTGAAGTAGTCTGTGGCTGTCAAAATCCATTTATGCCCTTGGCTTGAATTGGGATTAATGACTCCAATGAAGTCCAAACCCCATTGCATGAATGGCTGGTCAACTGAGATTGGATGCAATGGAAGGGCAGCTAAACTTCTCTTTTCCTGTGAAGAATGCACAATTCTTACACCTCTTGATCCATGCGTAGCAATCGCTGAAGATTTTAGGCCAATAATAACCAGCCTTCATAATTTTTAGAGCTGTCACTCTTGGTGCAAAATGGCCACCAGCTGGTCCACCATGAAACTCTTCCAATACCCTTTGAATCTGACCTGTGCTAATGCATCTCAGCAGCACTCCATTTACATCTTTCTTGAACAAAACTCCATCAACAATGGCATACGGGACAGCCTGTAATCTGAAGTGTCTCCTTTGGGTCTTGTTCATCTCTGGGGGGCACTGGCCTGTACCTAGGAAGTGCATAATACCTTGGGTCCAGCAAGGAATGGGGGAAGCATTGTCTTCTTCATGATTGTCGCTTGGCTCATGGCTGTCCTGGACTGTCAAAACAGCCTCTTCTTCATTGCATACTTCCTTTTGCTTCCCTAAAACCAGCTGCTCACATAGTCCTTTCCCTCTTACCAGCTTGGTGATCTTGATCTCAATGTCATACTCCATGACACGGGTGATCCAACCTGCCCTTTTCTCATTCAAATCCTTGTTGAGGAGGAAGTCCTTAACTCCAGCATGTGAGACCAGCAACTGGACCTTGTTGTTTGAGACTAAATGCTTGAATTTCTTCAAGCTTCTGATTACTGCAAGTACATGCTTTTCAATAAAAGAGTACCTCACCTCGCAGTCATCTAGGCTCTGGCTAAAAAAGGCAATCGGCTGCTCATCATTATCTTTGTTCTGCTGTACCAGAATGGCAGAAATAGTGTCATCACCTCCAAATGCATAGAGGATGAAATCCTTGGAGAAGTCTGGGTTGATGAGAGTTGGTGCTTGAGAGATAGCTTCTTTGATTGCTTCAAAACTCTCCTTGCCTTCTGCTGTCCACTTAAAAGCCATGCTCTTCTTTAACATTTTGGTGATGGGCTTGACAAGGGCTGCAAAATCTGGGATAAACCTGCGGACAAAATTGATCCTTCCCAAGAAACTTTGAAGAGCCTTCTTGTGACTTGGCAATGGCAGTGCTCTTATGGCTTCAACCCTCTCTGGATCAATTGCCAGTCCCTCTTTCGAGACAACATGGCCAAGGAGCTTTCCTTCATGTGCAAGAAAGATGCACTTCTTGGGGTTCAAAGATACTCCAAACTTTCTACACCTCTGAAACACTTGCCTGAGGTGAAAGAGATGGTCTGCTGCATTCTTTGAGAAGACAGTGATATCATCTAGATATATCAGCACTATCTTGTTGATCAAGCCTTTGAATGCCATGTCCATTGCCCTTTGAAAGGTAGCACCAGCGTTGGACAGCCCAAATGGCATCTTCTTGTAAGCATATGTGCCCCATTTAGTTGTGAAGGCTGTCTTGAATTGGTCTTCTTCTTTCACCATCACCTGATTATACCCTGAGTAGCCATCTAGGAGAGAGAATCTCTCTGAACCGGATACTACTTGCAATATTTGTTCCATTGAAGGAAGTGGGTAATGATCTTTGAGAGATGCTCTATTGAGGTCTCGGAAGTCCACACACAACCTGATTTCTCCGCTTTTCTTCCTGACCGGAACCAAGTTAGCAACCCAGCTTGAGTGCTTGATCGGGAATATAATGCTTGCCTCTATTAGCTTATTTAGCTCTTTCTTCATTAGAGGCTCAATGTGAGGGTTAACAGGTCTCTGCTTCTGCCTGATGGGCTTAGCATCTGGATCCAATTCTATGGTATGTTGTGCCAAATTCGGATTGAATCCTCTCAAGTCTTCATAGCTCCAAGCGAAGACATCTGGAAATTCTTGACAAAGCTGTATGAAATCTGATTTCTCCTGCTCAGTGGCCACTTTACCAATTTGAAGTGTTTTGCCTTCCCCAACCGGAATTGGCTCTGAATCTTCCCTCTTGACCTGTATGTTAGCCTTTTCTTTACGGAACTGGTCGTTAGGGTTGAAGATAGACTCCAATGTTACTAAACCCTTGGGAAGCTTGTTTGTCCGCAGCTGCACTACTTGATCCCCATACTGCTGTTCCAATCTGTCCTGATTCCTAGCTGAGAATTCAGCCTCTTCTTGTAAAAAATTGACGATCTGTTGATCGTTTTCAAACACCTGCCAGCTGGTGTTATTATCTGGAACTACTAGCCTCACAATCACATGGATATGTGGATGTGTTTTTTCCCTTTTGATGTTGTCAACCACATCAAACGTTGCTCCAACTGCTGCGAGCCTATCCGCGGCTTCATTTTTCTTCCTGGGTATGGACACAATGTTGAAAGCTTCGAAATCCTCAATGAGGTCCCATACCCTATTCTTGTAGCTCCTCAGCAAGTCGTTCTTTGTAGCATGTTGTCCTCTAACTTGGTTGACGATTAGCTCGCTATCCCCGAACACCTGCAAGTTATTTATCCCCTTTTTCCTAGCCCAATGAAGTCCATGAATCAAGGCCTCATATTCAGCTGTGTTGTTTGAACAAGAAAACTGGAAATGAAAAGCTGAATAATATTTGATGCCTTGAGGTGAAACAAGCATGGCTCCACCTCCTGCACCTTGCCTACTCCTTGATCCATCAAAAAACAGCTGCCATACCTCATTGTCATCATTATGGCTTGGCTTGGTGATGCTAGGAATAGGTTGATTTTCTTCGTGTATACAATAGACTCCCAGCTCAGATTCTTCTACTTCTTGATAGGGATCAAAAGCATGTATCTTGTTTTGCCCATTCATCAAGAGTTAGGTCTGGGATACTTCCAACCTTGGTGTCAGCCTCATCAGTACTAGGGTGATCTTCTTGATCAAATGCTGAGCAATTGGCATTAATCTGACTTGGAGTGTAAGGCTCAATATGGAAGTTTGCAATAGGTTCAGACCTAATTGTAGCCTTAGTTCCATACCTTGTTCTAAACAGCATGTGAGACCAATCAGCAGACAAATACCCCCCAATCTTGGCTGTGAAGTCCCTTGACAAGCAAAGGGCAAAGAGTGGTGGAAGGTCTATGATTGATATATCTTGTAAGACAACAACATTTGGACATGCATGCAAGGTAAGACTCAAGTTTTTAATCACTCCAACTGTTGCTATTGCTGTCCCATCCAATTGCACTACCCCTTTAGATATTACTTCATATTGGAGACCCAGCTGATCAGCTATTTGCTTGGGCATCACTGAGCTACTTGCCCCGGAATCAATCATGCAATTGTGTACTAGTTTATCCCCAATGATTAATGAAACATAGAAAGGAGGGGGCTTCAACATTTTACCTTGTTGCCCTCCATGGCTTCCTTCAGGCTGGGCAGCATTTGTAAGCACTTTGTCTTGCATCTGAACCTGCTGATTCGAAGTTGTCCAATCCTTCATGGCAGCTTGCAGCAGATCTCTTTGTCCTGGGATGGATAGGGATTCCCACATTGATATATTGACGTTAGTCTTCTTCATCTGTTCAATGATACTGAATGGGGATGAAGTATCCTTTTGTTGTCCCTTGGTTTGCACATTACACTTACTCCTTGTACGTGGGCAGCAACAGCTGGCATTTGAGTTGGCCTAGGGGCTGTTCTTGGCTGTCCTTGTGCATTTGAAACTGGACTTTGCTTGCCAATCATTTGTGGAGCCGTGGAAGGTTGTGGATTGGCTGGGGCTAATGGCTGTTCTTCACCCAAATTTCTCCTCTTTGACCTTGTGTTGGCTGCAACACCTTGAGAAACTGCTTGATTCATGCCACAGAAATCTTCTGCTTGCCAGTTCACCAATGTGGTGTCATTTGGGGCTGATTGCTGTTGGAATGTTTCTTGTTGTTGACTGTTTCCTTGACTGCCCTCACCCTCCACACCAGTAGTTGTCACCATCAGTGCTTGATTGAGAGCACCATTGAAACACATGGATTGGTTATGAGGCTCGTTGCATGGAAAGCACCAATCATATTCCTGAGCAATGTTGTTCTGTGTTGGCACTAATGCCTTAGAGGCAGATATAACATTTGGATTATAGGGCTGGAATGGTCTATTGGCAGAGGGAGGCCTTGTTTGATTCACATTTGCAACTAGATTAGGTGGTCTTTGTGGTTGGTATGGCTGCCTATTAGGCTGAGCTTGAGGTTGATAAGAAGGTCTGAAACCTTGGGCTTGTTGCCTTTTGATAGTAACCAGCTCATTTCCCAAATTTTGCAACTGTTTCATGACCTCTTGGAGTTCATTTGAAGCACTAGAGGATGAAGTGGAAGCTTCATTTGAACTTTGATTTCTAGGAGTGGGAACAGGAGCCAAAGTGGGTGCTTGACTAGTGCTTGGATTTTCTAAGTTTGGATACAAGGGCATGGGAGGCCTAGGAGCCAGTTTACCAGCTTGAATAAGACAGTTTTCAGCTCTAATGGCAATGCTATAAGCCATAGGGATTGTTGTGCCTCCCATAGACTGAATTAACATAGAAATATCAGAATTCAAAGCTTTAAGGTAATATAGAAAAGCACCTTCTGCTGTTGGCCTGACTGCCACTGGAATCCTATCCCAAGACCTTTGAAATCTGAAGTTGAAGTCAGTCAGCTGCTCATTGGGGGCTCTCTTGATAGTTGTCAGCTGCTCCAAAAGAGACAAGTTGTCTCCCTTCTCTCCAAATTGCTCATGAAGTGCAATACACAGCTGATTCCAGTTTGTGATAGAACCAGCTCCAAGGCTCCTAAACCATTGTAATGCTTTACCCTTGAAGGAAGATGCCAGTAACTTGACAGCCACTTGCATTTCATTGATTTCATGGATTGCACAAAGGTTAGCAATATCTTTAACATGATCACCTGGAGTAGTCTGATTTTCTCCAGTGAAGTAGGGAATGTTCTTCAAGGCTGCAATAGGAACTGGATGCTGTGCATTGAGAGCAAGTGGGCTGCTGCCTGTGAAGTTGACGTAGGGATTGTTCTGAGCCATTCTAATCGGTCTTAAAACCCTTGTATACTGAATGAAAGGCCTGTCAGGTGGAGGAGTTGAGAGAGTTCTGTTTGGTGGAGATGGAGACCTTTGAATCCTTCTTCCTCTTTGCCTTCTTCTTGGAGATAACTGCAGGTATTCAAACAACACTTCTTCTTCTCCAACTCTTGACCTTGTGGTGATTCTTCTCATGAGTTTTCAGGCCTGCACTGCTGAAACCAGTTGATTCTTCCCCTTGGAGTCGCCAGATATGCAAATAATAGCTCTTATAAGCAAGAAAACTGCAGCAGATGCATATCAACTTTGCTGCAATAAAAATGAGACCTCTAAGTCCCACCGGGCGTGCCAAAACTGTTGTTGCAGACTCACAGCACCCCTGGATGCAAATCAGGCTTCTAGGTTGATGTTCAGGCATCCAGTGTGATTGCACAACATGGAATCCTTTCTCCAAGCGTGGGACTTGTAAAGATGAGAAAAGATTCTCCAGAGAAGGCTGGTTCCTATTCCTCTGTTCAGATGCACACACAAAAATGCAGAGGGTTTGCTAAAACCTAATCTAACTTGCCAAGGAGACAGGGTAAGAAAATGCATAGAATAAAACCTAAACTACAAAGGTGATGCACCGAGGAATGTTAGACACTCGTTTTGCAAATTTAACACAGACCACATAGATGCAATACAAACACCATGCACAGGTAACCAAACTGCAATAAGAGATCAAAATGACAGCAATGAATACATGAGAGGGTCGAGAGTCAATCACAACACATATATTATTGCTCAAGAGTCGATACAGTACATTGCAGTGGCCAAGAGGCAAAAAAGACTGGCATTACAACCCATATGGGAGGTTTGAAAGCTCCACAATTTCTCTTGCAAGCGAGGGAAGAAGGGAGGATGCAAAACAAGAATGTCCGACGCTTTAAAGGAGCTCCTCTTTACAATATATATCAAGAAATGAGAGAGGGAAGAGAGAGGAAATCCAGAATCTACCCCAACCACTTCTTGGTAGCATTTAAAATCATCTCATTATGACAGAAGTGGCGGATCCTGGCAAAACGGCGGGCTGTCTAACAGGAGCGGCGAGCTGTCTGCTGCATTAAAGTTGGTAGTTGAAGCATTACTTCTGTCTATCACCACGCGTCAGAGATGTTTTCTTAATTTTCTCCCTCCAAACTACACCAAAATGCAAGATTGACCCCAGAATCATGTAGAGAATTTCAACAGCTTTCCGTTGATATAAAGAACGTGCAAATCCGAGCTCTGGATCGAAAGATATGATGATCTGAAGATTTAGGGCACAAAACAGGCGAAAACGGATTTTTAAATTTCTTTTCCCGCGCTCTGCCATCTGGATGACACGTGGCAGGCTCTGGTTCGCTGAGCAATTTTCTCTCTCCACCTTTTCACGGGCTTTTCTTGTGGGCCCCTTAAACTTGGACACATGGCACTATTTCATTGGTTCGGATCAGTGCTCGAAAACTCGCCCCTTTGACCTTTTGGACCTTTTTCCTTGGCGACACGTGTCATGTTGTGATTTGTCCACGGGCCTGCCGGATTTTCACGTCCACCGCGTCCTTTTGTCCCGGATGTCCCAGTGCTTCGTGGGACAGAATCCTCCGATCCGCCCGAAATGGGCTTCCTCGTCCCTTTTCTGCCGGTGACACGTGGCGTGATCTGATTGGCTTTCGGCTCCTTCGGCTATCCGCGTCCCGCGCCCCTTTGTCCCACTTGTCCTTGTGCTGAAGTTTCTTGTTTCAAATGCTGATCCGGCCGGTTCATGTCCTTCGCGTCCATTTGTCCCAAATGTCCCAGTGCTGTCTGGGACAAATTCTTCCGGTTCGCCCGATTCGGCCGGTGAACCGGCGTGCGTCCTTCGCGCACTCTTGTCCCGCTTGCTCCCGGTAAAGGACTTGGACAAATTTTCTTTCTTTCGGCCGATTCGGGCATTTCGCGTCCATTTGTCCCAGATGTCCCTTTTCTGTTTGGGCCGCCTGGAGGCTTTTCGGCCGATCCGCGCCTTCTGCGTATAATTGTTCCAACTGTCCCAAAGGTGGCCTTGAGCAGGACTTAGCCAATTTTACGATTTTCCTCCTGAATCAATCTACTTGCTTGGAACTAAAAACTCTGATGCATGTTATCAAATTAACTCTGGGGGGTGAAATTTGGATCAACATTTGCCTAGGACTAGGACTTGAGAATTCTGATTCATGTTATCAAATGGGAACCCTGGGGGTGAATTCTGGATAACACTCACCATGGCAGATTGCCCTTATCCTTCGAATACTTCTGACTCATATGTTTGTGATAACTGATTGGGCACTCTTAGTACTTATGTTTTTTTATGCACCAAGAGAATTGTAGAAGATCTAGACATTCACACTTATAATGTTTACATGGTTCCACATTGAAACATGTACAAAATGCGGGAACTCACTTGCAATTCCTCTGCAGTTACTAGTGACCATGAAATCCTCCAGGTTTGAAACCCCTCTTCCATGTGCAAATCCATCTCACTCTTCATACCAATGGTCATCTCCTTTGGAACTTGCTGGCATTGTCAGTTTGAATTACACACCAATTGTTATAATGTCAATTTCCTCATGAATCTGGTCAATCAATCTACAATCCTTGGTGTCATGTGTTGACTTGAGGTACATATCTTACAATAACCAAGATACATTTTTATGATCATGCACTGTAGCAAGAGGGCACCTACTTGCATCATGGTCCTATATGGCATATTTCAAATTTAGTACTATGGCACATATCACCTTTGAGTACATATCCCACCATTATCCTTTGTATGACCTTCAGTATGTCACAATCTGTGCACCACATCCCACTAGCGAACCTCTGGAACTATGTTGGCAAATAATTTCTCCAATTGCTTAGCCATGGCAGATAGCGATCTGAGCCTCTAGAAATGGGCTAACACCAGTGTCAACACTACCAAGCTAGCCTCAGTGCGTAAAATAGCTTCCAATTCATATTAGGTCTGTGAAAGTCTTATGAGACAAATGCCCTAGTTTAAAGGGTGCGATCAACCCTCTGAAAAACCATTGAGCATGTTGTGAAGGGTGGATGTCATAAGACAATTTAGACAATAGATTTTTAAAGCACACATCATATTCTCGTACGCTCTCTGCCATTCCCTACTGGATTTATTTAAGAGAGCTGACGCTCTTCTGTTCAAACTTAGGTATGTGGAATTTTTCCAAGAACACATTTCTCAACGTGGTATAATCCACAATAGTCTAATGAGGGTCATACTTTCTATACCAAATATGCATGCATCCTTGTAAGGTCATCAAAAATTGAATAGCCTTTCGATCCTGGGTCGTAATTTCGCACGCCATAACAACTCACACTTATGCACATGCTCTATGGCATCTTCTATCCCACTGTAATCTAGTAAGTGTAGAGACATCTCAAAAAATACTTGAGGAGGTGGCTGTGGCCCTTGTCCTCTTGATCCAGTCCCTTGGTTTCGTCTGGTGTTTCCTCCTCCATTGGATCCACTAGATCTAGAGCCACCAGCTCCACCACTTCCACCTCCAGATCCTCCTGTGTTAAGTACAGGTCCCGTGTTTGTCATGCCAAATGCTCCCGATGTTCCACTAAATTACGTGCTGATAGTTTGTGAACTAGTGCCACTCCCAGTCATATTTCCTCCACCACTTCCTAACACGATTCCAAAACCCATTGTATATGTGCCTTGTCAAAACATTCCACCAAATACTGATATAGTATGTGAAGCCATAGAAGTCCCAAACGAGAAGTTGTACCTTCTGGGTGCCAATTGGCTGCCTTGATTGATATCAAATGGATCAAATATAATTTTCCCTCGTTCAAACAAACCAAGCACCAAGGTTCGGTCGATAGGTGGGGTCAAATGCATGCAAACAACTCTTCTTTCTCTATGTGACGAAATCTCATAAGAAGCCGTAAGGTTTTATCTCCCACACTTACTAAGATGGGGTATCACAGACTGTTTAGGTTCCACATCCTCCTCGTGAACCTCAACTCCTTTCCACCATGTCTAGCTCCATAACCCACTTATAATCATGCATTTTCTATCGATCTCCATTTCACACGCTTTGTTATACTTGAGTCGTCTCTCCTCCCTTTCCTTTTTCAGTCGTTATATCAGCCATCTTTCCCCAACCTGGCTTCCTCGCCAAGCACTCAGAGTGGTTTATCTGGCCATAGGAAATGCCTCTAAACCCATGGTTACCATCAAGATTTTGATTGCCAGGGGGATAGCATGCAGAAATGATCCTCTGGGCTCCCGCAAGAACTCAAACTCAACAACTTCTGGACAGGAATACATGGAAATTACATATTCCAGAGTGTAGCTAGTCAATACTCCCTTCCACCAATGATCTATAACATGGGTCCATGTTAGATCAACATCTTGCAAGTTCTGATATGTTTCTTGGGTCCAAGGGTGTGACTTATAATACCACCCCGATCTAGATGTATAAGCCGAGAGCCATTCAAATAACTCTACTGGGAAACAACAGAAGAAGGTTTCATACAACTCATGATAAAGAGTGTCTTCCACCCATCTTCACGTGTCAAATATAGGTCCAGTATTGAATCTCTGAGTGAATTCATCCTCCGTGATTTTAAACCAATCTTCAACACCTTCTAGGGTTAAGCGCTCCTTCGTCACTTCTTGCACAAACCATGATGTATGCCATGTTCCACTACAAATTTGAAAAGATGTCTCGGAAACGGAACCAAGATGTAGTCATTTTTATACCCACCAAGAACAAGGGAACCTCATACACACCAACCTATCACCCAGCGAGCATTGGGCACTCACCCGAGGTGTGCGAGAGGGAGCCGAGTCTCTCTTTTATGTGAGTAAGGTGGAAGGCATACTTCATGATCTTGACTTAGTGATTTAAAAGAAATGAGAAAGATATAGAGCTCAGAATGGCTTCTATACCCCTTCAGTCATAACAAAAGCAAAGTGTGCAATAGAATTAATAGAACTAAGAATTTGTAAATCCAAAAATATTCTCAACATTCAAGTAAGGTTCATGATTATACAAGATCAAAAGTAGAGTAGAAACATGTAGATAATACAAAAGGAGATCTTAATATAAACATAGTGGTAACCTTATCATATTCATTCATAATCTTACTACAAAGCATCACAGAGAGGTAGACCATAATCATGCACCATATCTAGATCCATACATGTATGCTCACAACATAAAATTTTCATTCCCCATTCCCTCATTACATTCTTCCTACAATCATCTACTTATTTTATCCCATAGTTCTTGCAGTAATTTTGTAGATCTCCACTACCTCACTTCTGTCTCTATTCTTTTCCAAGGGTGCACGTATAAATATGCATCTAGGCTCTAACAAAATCTTCTGCAACCTCAGATCTGGTCCCAAGTGTCAAGGTATGGGTCGCCCTAGGCACATGCCTCTCCATGTAATGATTAGCTTTTTGGATCTTCCTATTGCAAGGTATATTCCTTCCAGGACACCCTGTTGCCGGGCTGGAACCTTATCCAAATGGAACACGTTCTTCATGTGTTCTGTCTAAAAGGTAGAACATGGCTAAGTCCCAAATTGTGCTTTGTGGGCATGCATCCTTGGTTCTCTAAGAACCATTTTTGAATTCTGGCATGCCCGCCTTAACTTGCACACTTCCTTCGGCCATTCCCACCTATGCGCCTTTAAGATTTAGAAGCTACATTAGGGTCCCAACATAAATTAAAGGTGAGGAGTGTGGGAGAAATATTTTCCATTTTTCATCATCTTTCCATCCTGATGCCCATTTCATATCCATATCAGAGCACAAACTAAGTCCCCTCATCATTTTAGTTACTTTTCATTTTTTATTTCATTATTTCTACGTGATATCTACTATCCATCATTTATTGCTATCTTTCTAGACACAAGGTTTGACATCCTCCAATGTAGTTAACATCCTCTTGGAACCAGGATTTTTTGGGAAACCCTCGTATCTTTTTATTTAATCACATTTGTTTCAGTTTTACAGATCTATCTTCTTTATATCACACATCTATCTTCGTTGCACCCATAAATCCTTATCTGGATCTGAGGTCCTAAGCCCTCCATCATTCAAAGTTTCTGGTGACTTCTAGTATTGGCTTTCACCCGTGTGAGAACGAGGTTTCCTATACAACACCTGTAAGGATAAATTGATCAAGTAGTCAAATATGTATGTATGTAAAAGCCCAATGTAAAATACGTAAATGTAAATGGAAAATGTGCAGTTGATGCGTGTCGAGAAAGAGCATAAAAGGATATCCCATACTATGTTTTTTTAGGTGATCTCACACCATAGGCAAAAGAACTATAGGGAGGAAATGCTCTATGTCCTCCAGGATCTAACTACTTTCCTAAATTGTGTGTGTAGAGATATTTGTACATCCTAGTTTTTTGGGATATCCAACACCACTAGCTATAGTAGTGTAGAGAGGCACACCCAATGTAACCTCCAAGCATGTAACTACTTCCCAAAATGCTAAAGACACCATGTCTAGTAAAATCTGATATGTGTGGGGTTCGTAGACTGGTTTGAACCCACTTGATGTATATAAATGAACTGAAATGGTGTAGAATATCTATGTTAGTATGTAAAAACCTCTAAATGATGCCCCCCCTCTTTGGGGGCACATGTGATGTCGTTGATAGGAGAAATAGGGCCCCAAAAGAGGACCAACCGCATGTAAGCTGTAACCTTGAAAATTTCTTGGTAGAAACCAAGGTACACACAAAAAAGAAGGCTAGCCAAAGACAAGTGTAAATAAACATGCATGTAGAAAATAATGTGTAAACTATGCACATAGTGAAGTAATGTAAACACAATAATTCAAAGTAATCCACACAAAGAATATTTCAAACATGGGACATCACTCATGATGTCACAAGACACGCAAGGCCATCATGGCTGAATAAAACAAACAAGTGTTCACACAAAACATAGGGAAAGGTCCGCATACCATAGAAAACAATAGTAGATAATAGAACAAACAAGTATGGAAGAAAATATCCTTGCATAACAAATGTTGCACATGAAGCACCCGTTAGCATGTTAGAAAGAGAACTAGTATGTCAAAAGCATGTATAACCAAGTAATGTAAAGTACTAAGTACAAAATGAAACAATAGCACCTGAGAGAGATGAATGTGTGGATGCCCACAGCGACCAGTGTAGGAAGGGTAGAAGGTGAACATCCATGCTACATGTAAGATACCTATATATCTGATCAAAACCTAGAAAAAAATGTGAACATGCATGTGTGGATGATATAAATAAATGACATACAAGTAATCTAACTAGCATGTGTAATAAAGTGAGCATGAACAAATAAAGTAAACAAGAATATATGCAACCATAATATGCAGTATGTTGTGGATGGATGGAATGGAATGCAAGATGGAGTGATAGGAGACATTGGCTACCCCCCTTGAGTGGATGGAAGTGTATGAAATGAGGTTCATTTTTTTAACCCCTCAATAGTCAAGAATGAACCATAAAAGAGAGTGTCATTAGTCAAGAAATGGTTAAAATGTGTGTTGTGTATCTGCACATGTGATGATGAATGCATATGTGTAGTGATGAGATCCGACCTAGTGATAGATGTGTGCATGTGAACCCTATAGCTGAAGCATATCTATCATGACCAGATATAATAAGTATGGAAGTGATTATTTAGCCTAAGCGTATATCACTATAAGATGAATAGATGAGTGATGATTTAGCCCTGAGCATATATCACTACAAGATGAAAAATAGGGAGTGGTGATGTAACCTAAGGTGTATACCACTACAAAATGATAGAATAGGTGAAAATTTAGCCTAAAGCGTATGTCACTAGCCTAGGAATTTTGCATGATAAAAGGTAGAATAGTAAATGTGTGATGAGTGTAAGGTCCATTTGATTTGTAAACCCTCGGTAGTCGAGTATGGACTGAGGAACTAAAGTGCATCATAGGGTGGTGAATGCAGCACATAGAATACAATGTAGTATATGTAAGGAGGAAAGATGACCATGTGATGAGTGGAATATGTGAAGATGTGATGTGTAAAATGTAAAAAAATATGTGTAAAATGTATAAAATGTGAGGTGAATAGAACGTGTGAATACAAGATATGTAGAATGTAAATTCAAGAGGTGTAGAATATATAAAATGGCATGTATGTAGATGGACTAGTAATGTAGCATGTAAGATGATGTAATTCTAGACTCATATGTAATGAAGACTAGGATGATATAAGATGTGTAAATGCGTAAATGTGGCAAAATGTTGTAGAATAAATGTATGAATGTATGATATAAGATGTGTGATGTGTGATGAAACACAATGTGTAATGCTTATAGTGTAGTGTGCAATGCGTGGGGTTCATGTGTAGTAATCCCTCAATAGTCAAGTGTGAATTGAAGCACAAGAGAGTGTCATCAAGTAATGATGCTAGAATGTATGATGAGGATTCCTAATAAATATACAAATGTAAAATGATATATGTGGCTATGCTAAGACTTAGGTGAGGGGGAAGGTGAAGTGCCATGACCCCCAAGTGTATGATATAGAAGAGGACTATGTGCCGATGTCAAGGAAATCATCATTGTCATGGTCAAAACCTACCATGACAACATCAATAACCTGATAAAATATAAAGTGAGGAGGGTCATATAGGGACCCATTATAGTGTAGTGTGTAGAAATTCATTGCATATTATTCATTATTAAAGGTGATTAGTGGACAATCATGAGCATGCCAATGAGAAATATTTTAAGCATAAGAAGGAGAAGAATCATTATGGATAGAAATGTTGCCGAAAGGACAAAGGAAATGTGAGCAGAGAGTGATGAGCGTCTATTGTACCACTAATATAATCAATCTAGGACTGTCCAAGTGTGAGTGGAGAGTCACGAGGGGTGCATGTGAAAAAGACCATCAGATGAAAAACATGCAAGCCATAAGATGATGTTGTGTGAAAATAACCATGATAAGAGATGTGGTGAATAAAGAGGTGGTAAAATATCATTGAGTGTTATATCAAACCTATAAATTATCATGTGTACAAATAGTTTCGAATCACATAGAGTTGACGGGAATGTGCTACCAAAAGGTCCTATTAATGAATAATGTGAATGTAAAATGAGGCAGAGGAGCAGAAACCTGTGGAGGAGAAGATGAAATAGCATTCAACTATGTGAAAAATCCCTGATACAATACCATAACATTAGTAGATGGAGGGGTCTTAAAAATATATTCACTTGGGCCATTGGCCACAAAGGTTTCTTCAAAATAAGAATTGTCTACACCCTGAGACGGGTAAATTAAGTTGTCTTAATGCTTCATCATAAGTTCAATAGCGTCAAACTCGTCATCAAAATCTTTAGAATCATTGGTGTGAACATAATCATGTGGTATAAAATTATCAAGGATGTTGGTAGGTGGAATCGTAGGTGGAGTGGTAGAAGGGTTTCGTAACTGGTTGAGAATGAACATTGGTAGGTAACTGATACTGTAGGTGAAATAATAGTTGTTGTGAGTGGATATAATCGATAGAATTGCAAGTGGTAGAAGGAGACTGTGAAGTGCTAGATTGACCAATGTCATATGTGTCAAGGTTACTATATGGGATATGTTGCAAAAGTGGTATGGGAATAGAAGTAATAAGATCTATGTGGTAATATTTGAATGGATCAGGATTAACAGTGATGGTATGCTCATAACCATCATGTAAGAACTTAACACATTAGTGAAAAGTAGATGGAACAATGTGCATTGCGTGAGTCTAAGGCCTTTCTAATAAGAGATTAAACTGAAAGGAGGAATCAATAACATAAAATTTAGTGAGAACAATCTTAGGCCCAACACGAATATCTAACGAGATAGTACCCTCTACACGAGCGAGTGGTAAAGTCATAACTGCGAATGAGGGTAGAATTATTTGAAATTAAATCATTTCTAATACCCAATTTATTTAAAAGAGAGCGAAGACATAAATTTATGGTGGGTCCATTATCAATGAGGACTCTTTTAATACAAGTAGTGCTAATAGTGGCATTAATAAGCAAAGGAGCACACCGATTGCTTCTAGCAAAAGGTGACATATCCTCATTAATGAAAGATATAGCATGGGGTAAGTTACGAAGAGACTATATAAGATGTGCAAAGGTCCACCACAGAATTATCACTTTTAATGAATGGACAAAACGAAGGGAAACTTCTAGCGTGTTACAAAAATATGGTGAATTACGCAACAAGCCATAAAGAGAGATTTTAGCAGGTGTTTTTTAAGTTGTTCGATGATATCATAACCCTTAGAAGTTGTGGGGGGAGTTGTTAGAGTAATGGGTGGAGGAATAGATGCGGGTGGAGCCGTAGGTGGATTAGGACGAGTACGACGAGTAGTAACTACATTAATAGATGAATCATCCTTAGGTGTGACAAAGCGAGGAAAATGTTGGGTACACACGTGCATGAAATTAGTGGCAGTAATAGGATGCCAGAGACCTTGATTGGTGTAAAGGTAGGATAAGAAGATTGATCCATAACTTGATAAGGAGATTACATGGTCAAAAGGAAGTGTTGAAATGGTTAGGTTCACCAAAATGATTAACTAAAAATTGAACTAACTAATGTAGTATGGGTGAGTTAATTAATCTAGGAGGACATTATGAAAAATTGTAAATGTAAAAACTAATGAAAATAAACCCATGTGCAAGAAGTAAGAGGAAAGAACTATGTAAATATGCTAAACAAGGTATTAAAAAGGAAATGCTAACCGAAAAGGATGGAGCTAGAGGATCTAGCTGCAAGAGACTGGAACACCTAAGGATGAAAAATCTCTAAAAAATGATCTTCACAGGGATGAGAGGTGATCCAAAACCTTTGTTTTCAATCGCATCAACTTCGCTATCTTGCACCAGATGTCACCAATAACTCAAGATGGAAGAAATACCTGTAAGACCCCAAAACAAGCATCAAACCCCTAAAAAAGAAAAATACATATGAAGGGGTCGGACTGGCCTCAACTGCCATAATGGTGGACTTACTAACTTAGCATTGCACTACATCTCATACCCAATGTAGTTCTATGTTCAAGTGTGTGTGAACATGCCCGAGGTTTATCTTGTGCCAGTTGCACTTTGTGAAGTAATTAAAAATAACTATGTGTAGAAAATGTAATAAATGTGCATGCATGGAATAGAATAGAATCCCTCCCACTATGAAGTGTGATGTAGATGTCCTATCCTTGTGCCTTGATGATGGAGATATGTGTATGCAAGTGATCTCCAATGGAATAGATAGATGCAACTCTAGATGGAGTGATAGTAGTAAGTGATGTTAGGTCCCTCATTATGGTCTAATAAATTTATATTTATAGGGTTATCTTGGACTAATTTCATAATTAACCCTGAAAATGATGACCACAAGAAAGATAAAGATGTAAAATGGATAGAAAGAGCCCAAAAAGAGGTGGGAAATGTCTAGAAGGATCGGGGTGCCCCTGGTGGGACTAGGGCATCCACAGAGTTCCCAAGTACTAATCATAGGACACCCCCGTTGAGGATAAAATGATGTGGGAAGACAGAAGCTAACTGGGCATATGGGTGCAAGAGGTTGGTAATGAAGAAATACAATAAAACAAGATTACCAAAATATGTGGGTTAATTAGTACTTTCTTCACTTAAGAACCTTCTAAAGAGTAGTATGAGACCGGGATAAATAATTTCTAAAGTGCAAGATTTTTTGACTACACTTGTAATGGGTGGATAATTTTATGTAGAGATGTTTGATGTATAGAATTTTGAGATAGATCCTAGTTGGGGCCTATCCTATATGTATGCACTCTTTTGATGATATAGATATATATATATATATATATATATATATATATATATATATATATATATATATATATATATGTATGTATGTATGTATGTATGTATGTATGTATGTATGTATGTATGTATGTATGTATGTATGTATGTATGTATGTATATATGATTTTGTTGTGATTTATCATGTGTTGTGTGATGATTTAATTGTGCTCATGTGTAATTTAGATGTTGAATTATGATTGTGGATGTGATGGTTTATGATGTTATATATGGAATAGATACATAAAACATATATGTAAAAGTGTAATGTGATGATAAATTAGGTATGATAGATATATAGATGATGAATATATGTGAGGGACACTGATAGATAGCTGTTAGATTAAAATAGATGATATAATATAAATTGTTGTGTTGTAAAACATGATATATGTGAATTGAAAACACAAATAAAGATGATGGATTTAAAATAGTGGCAATGATATATTATGCATTATTGTGGATAGTGGATATGATTTAGAGGGTAAAATGTATGTGATGAAGTTAGATATGGATGTGGGTGATAGAAATGAGATAATATGGGTTGATATGAAAAGGAACACAAAGTTTAGAAAGATGACAAAAGAAGTCTTGACTTGATAAGAAATGACTAAGAATATGCAAATGACACATCGTCAGAGTAAGAAGCACACACAGGATAAATGATGTTGGAATGGATTGAAGTTAAACATGAAAGGGAACTTAACAAAGAAATGTACTTGCAGCCATATCAAGTGTTAAAACATAACAAACAATAGTTAGTCATATTAAGATCATGAGGGAAAATATGGAAAACAAACTTATAAACCTAATATCAACACCAAAAATAAGTTTTTAGATGCAACTTATACGAGGGAGGACATATTCTCTGTAGGTAATTGCTCCTAGGTCTATTCCCTAACTCTAAGAAATATGATGCAAAATGATCAATGCGGGAAGTTTTCTATCTGAGATAGTTGATCAATGCAGGAAGCTTTCTTAGGATGTTTACTTTTGAATTTTATGCTTTTGCTTTTGAATATATAAAAGGATGATAAATGCGGGAAGCCTTTACTGCCATAAAATATGATGGTAGCCATCCTTTGAGGGAGTGGTCTACATTTTGATTTTTCTTTGGGATATTTGAATTTTTTTTAGTTGGTAGGATAAATGATAGCTGTCCTTCGAGGGATCAGTCTATATTTTTGACATTTTTATTTATGCGAACAACTGTCCTTTGAGGGAGTAGTCTGTTTTTTAGATAAGACAACATTTTAAGATGAGCAACTAGAATTTTTGAATTTTATGAAAGAGCTGAGGATAGCTAGGTTGACCACTTAGGATGGGATAGAAAATGTACAAGTGACACTTATAAAACCTTGTCATGATTCTAATAAGTAGATAATGGGAGATAGATGTAATGATTGCGGGGTTCCCACCTATAAGGAGGAACTTTTCCATAAGGAATATGCTATGAGCAGAGCCATGGTGCCCATATTAAAGGTCATAGACATGATAATGATGGTAGACCACATAATTACATATCATTACAATGGAAGATGGAAGAGGCTAATGCTAGAATCAAGGTAATTGATATGACTAAATTCATGTTGGTAGATATACTAACAGTAGAAGGGATGTAAGTGCAATGCATTAAGAGGTTCCATTTTTCATTTACCATAAATGGATGCCAAATGATAGGCTCCAGAACCTTATTTATGTGTGATAATATAAGGTCTAATCTAGTTGGGAGAAAATTTACCAACTTGACTCCTTTATAAAGTAGTGTCATTCTAATTTTCTTTAAGGAAAAGGTCGTCGATATCATCAAATTCAAACTCTTTTATATTCAAATTTTGATCAGCACATCTCATGCAGTAGTTAAATCAAACATACTTATGGTGTTTAAGAGCTAGAAGACTATGTTTTTCTAACAATTCAAGTTGTGCTAGGAAAACTTGGTGATATTCTTCGTTAGAAACGAAGTCGTGAAGAAAAATGCGCAATGATGGGAGTAGTACTCAAACCCTAGAGAAACAATAATCTCAAGTATGCCATTGTTGATTTTTGAGATGAACAGTAGTAGTAAACCTCATAGAGGTGTAGTATGATAGTCAAATGAGGCGCCAAAGATTGATTAACGATATGAAGATACCAATAATGTAAACCTTAGAACAATATTGGCACATGGATGTTACTTGTTAAGTCTTGTTCGTGGAATCAGCTTGGATATCAAAATCAAATTATAATCTAGAAAACTAAAAAAACATCCAACAAAGTTTGATATTGACAGCAGGACATGGGCACTACAATGATATATGGTGAGTGGCGGCACTAGGAAGGAATGGTGACGGCGTATGGTGATGATTGTATGAGACAGTAACAAACCTTGAATACAGTTTGATGTGCGGATAGTACAACAACAAATTATTTGGTTATCCTCTATTATGGATGCTCCAAGTGGAATGTCTTCCATCGATTTGATGAAGTATTCCATTTTGATGTCATAGTGCATGATGAACAATGTTAACTTCTTATATTTAATACTTTACTATAATTTTGAAAGAATTATTGTGCATATGTTTGTTGTTTTTAATTTGTTAATTCTTCTTCAAAAATGGCTTAAATAGATTTGTTGAGAAACATTAATTGCACTTTTGAAAGAGTATGTGTTGAGTTATAACAAGAAGTGTGGGACTTAATTCATGAATTGATGCAGGACTCTAATTAACGTGTTGGCACATAGGACTCACCTCCACGTTAATAGGGAACGAAGAGTACCACATCAAGATCATCCAGGTCATCAACCCTGATTCTCTAAACTAGGAAATTCACACATACATGCAGATAATTCAAATTATTAGAATCACAGCTAGCAGCACCATATCTTGTACATAAACACCATTAACTCAACAAACATTCCACCCAACTTTGAGGATGAAGTACCCTGAACTAAGATTTTTATCATTGAAATTCTCTTCAATCAGTTAATGAGTTGAAGAATCTTCAGCAGTGATTGACTCCTTCAAAGGAGCCAATCATGGATTTCCTCTTCAGTTGTCAAGAATGATTCCTAGTTCAAACACTTTAAGGAAGACCCCTTTCATTAATGTATTTCCCAAAATAGATAGCCATCACTTCAGTTAGCATTTAGTTAAGTAGACTTAGTCATTTGGAATAACTAGTTCTCTCCTAATAGAACTAGAACATCTCTTGTATAAAAGAGATCATGTACTTAGATTTAGTGGTTCGATTTTTAGTCATTTGATTCATTGTAAAAGTGCATTTTTCAATTCAATAAAGATAGCAGATTTAGGGGAAATTTTTGTTGTTTAAATTCAAGTGTTAAACCTGATCGAAGGGAAGGAGCAAGGGCCACTCCTAACCAATGAAAAGGGAGTTTACATTTATTTCCTTTCTGTCTTTGTGAATGCATTTACTGTTCCAACATTTATTTCATTACTTTGATGCATTTATGTTTCCATGATCAATGCTTTTCCAATTCTGTATTTCATTTCAGTTTTTTCTTTCAAGCATTTTATTTTGTAATCACGATCAGTTCAGCAATTTCTTAGTTTTTGTTACTAAAGTATGTACTGCAAAATCATTCCTATTGTTTCCTTTGTTGCAAACAGCCATGGACACCACCCTGGATTGACAGAATAATATGATTAAAGTATGAGCATCAATGACACTCGTCACTTTTTGGCACCGTTTCAGGGAATTCAAGGTGTTATCAAAGGTTAAGGTGCTAGCTAGAGGTACTGCTTGTTTTTTTGGTAAGTTTCCATTCAGAAATATCATTTCCATAACTCTTTATTTTCCAAAGATCAGAAGACCTTGTAGTGACAACAAGAATCCTCTGAGTTGGAGTATGTGGAACACACACAATTGAGTTCAGTACTAATAGTTAGGGAACCATTTTCAGTATGATAGGATTGTATGTTTAGACCTAGAGACCATAGAGGTAGATTCATTAGATTAAATCCTCAAAATCCCCCACAAAACTAGCCTGTGGAACAACTTGTTGACCAAGGAAGAATGGATGATGAAGTACATAACCCCAATGGTGAAAACAATGGAAATCCTCTAGTTGGCAGGACGTTTACCTACCCTATTGAATTAGATCCTAACGAAGATGCTCCTATGAAAAATATATCCCCATCAATTCTACCAACTTTCTGGGGATTAGTTTTAGAGGACCCTGACCAATTCCTTTTTGAGTTCAAGGTTTTATGCCAAACATATGACTACACTTCTGATAACCAAAAGCTTAAACTATTTCCCTCTACTCTAAAAGATGCAACTATGAGGTGGTTTATGGGTTTAAGCCCAAATTCCATTCATAACTGGGAAGAAATGGAACAGGCCTTCCTGGAAAAGTATCAGGATTACTGTAGAGTGAGGGATAGGAAAGAAGAGCTCTTTTGAATTCAACAAAAGGAAGATGAAAGCGTAGAAGATTACCTAGATTGGTTCCTTTTCCTTCACAGAAGGTGTGGTACTGGCCTGGATATTAACCTACTTAAAACTTTATTTCTTAAAGGGTTGGATGAAGACACACAAGAAGCATTCAATTTAATGGGAAAGGGAGACATGAACAAGTTAGAGTTCACAGACATTATTGACCTCTGTAGGAATTACTCTCGAACTCACCCCAATCTGAGAAGACAAAAAGGAAAAATGGCCAATGGGGACCTATCCAAATTAAGGGAAGAAATTACAAATTTGAGAACAGACCTCCTGGTTCAACTCAATACAACTATGGATAGAGAGAAGGCTAGGAATACAGAGCCTTTGTTCATTTACTACCCAAGATGTAGAGCTAAACATGGACTTAAGGATTGTCCTTTGGATAAGACATAAATTTGTCTTCTCTGTGAACTTAAGCATGCCACAGATCAATGTGGACTACTTCCCTTGCTAAAGAATCACCTAAAAAAAGAAACCAAGAGGAATCTGAGCTGAACTATATGGCTCAGAGGCAAGGAGGACAATTTCAGACCAATCAAAATCAGCCCTACATCCCAAAATCACAATGGACTCCAAATCAATGGAATGCACCATGGCCATATCCTCCACCTTGGGTTCAACAAGCCCCACAGGAATGGAGCCCACAGTGGAATGCCCCACCAAATTATTATCAACAACCTTGGGCTCCACATCCAAACATTCCACCATATCAACAAATTTAATCCTCAGTACCAACAACAGTGGAATGCACCTCAAGGATATGGGCACCAATACTATAATCAAAGAAGACCTCAAGGCCAACAAGCCTTGTTGACTGGACCCACTAATGCTGCCCAATCTGATCAACCTGCCCAGCCACAGATTCCTGCACAAACTGTGGCCAATCCCAAAAATGTGAGGTAGGGAAACCCAACGTATACTATGGAATCTGATAGAAATCCCACAGTAAACTTGGTGGATTGCAAGAATATTTTTTGCATTCAGGTAAGGTGGCCTCAAAACCTTCCTCTCCTGTGATAGAGGAAATTCCTAAAGAAATAGAAAAACTAGAAGAAACGCAACCTAGTTCTGTTGAAGAAACTCCTCAACCAAACAAAGACATTCCTTTTCCATCTAGGCTTTCTGAGAAACCAAGTATTTCAGTTCCTGATAAATCAAAGTCAGAATTAATACAAGGATTGAGGAAGTTAAGTATTGGCATTCCCCTATTGCAAGCTCTTAAGGAAATCCCTGAGTTAAACAAAACAATTAAAGAGCTTTGTTTTAAGGCTCCAGGAAGAAGGAAGAACCAACCTAAAACCATCCATGTTGATGGAAAGCTAGCTAGTATTTTGGAAGGGAATATTCCCCCTCCTAAATATGGAGATCCTGGAAGTCCTCTTGTAACAGTTTGCATAGGAGAGGTTCAGATTCCTAATGTTTTGATTGATCTAGGAGCTGTCATCAATGTTATGACAATAGATACTCTGTCCACATTAGCACTTCCTGAACCACAGTCCACATCTATAGTTTTGCAGATGGAAGACCAGTCTGTGAACAAACCCAAGGGAATAATAGAAGATGTTACCATTACCATCGAATCCTGGGACTATGCGGTAGACTTCATGATCATAAAAACAAAGAATAGGAAAATTGGATACCCCATCATCCTAGGACACCCTTGGTTAGCTACAACTGCCACCCTTATTGACTACAGGACAGGGAATATGGTGATCACTAATGGTCAAGATTCAAAGAAATTGTCATTATACCTTGCTGCTAAACCATTTTCCATAGACAACAAACAAGGGTCTAAAGATGATTCTGATGATTCAGATGATATCATCTCCTCTCTTTCCATGGTTGTAATTCAAGAGCACTCAGATCAAATTCAATGTGATTACCATGAACCTAGTGCTAGACATATTTTGATTCTTACGCCTAAGTCCTGTGCTAGATTCAATTCAAGTCTTATGCTGAACTCCTACACTGATTCTTCTTCTAGTCATGTGCTACAACTTATAGAAATAAGAAATGATTTCATGGATGGAGATACCAAGCCCATTATTTGTCCTTTTGCAAAAAAATATAAATATGACAAAATCTATTTTCCCAAACATAGCTTTTGTTCATAGGTTGCTACCACATAGGTGTCCTTTAAATGAAATCTTAAGAGAATACCCGGTTGTATATTTGATTCACCCTGATACCAAACAATTACCTGTTCTTCCTGGAAAAACATTGACAATTAATAGTTGGCTGACTGATCAGGAAGAAAATACCTTGTTCAAACTCCTCTGCTCTCATCCCCAAGATTTTGCTTGGGAGTATAGTGACATGAAGGGTATTCACCCTGGTATTTGTACACATCACATCTATACCACTGATTCCAGACCAGTCAGACAACCTCAAAGAAGAATAAACCCTGCTCTAAGAGATATTGTGAAAACTGAGATTGAGAAGCTTTTAAATGTAGGATTTATTTATCCAATCTCAGATAGTCAATGGTTTCTCTTTTGGTCTGGGTTTCTCCTTTGGTTATAGTGCCTAAAAAGAATGGGAAATGGAGAGTTTGTGTGGACTATAGGGAATTGAACAAAGCCACTCATAGGGATTATTTTCCATTACCTTTTATTGACCAGGTTTTAGACAATCTCTCTGGTAAGAGGTACTTTTCATTCCTTGATGGATTTAGTGGATACAACCAGATAACAGTGGCCCCTGAAGATCAAGATAAAACAACTTTCACTTGTCCTTGGGGGACATTTTCTTACAGAGTGCTACCTTTTGGGTTATGTAATGCCCCTGCTACTTTTCAAAGAGCCATGTTGGCAATCTTTTCTGATCTCACCCATGATTGTGTAGAAATTTACATGGATGATTTCACGGTTTATGGAGCAACATTCCAAGAGGTGGTCAACAATCTGGATAAAGTCCTTGCTCAATGTGAAAAGCATCAGTTATCTTTGAATCATGAGAAATGCTTATTCATGATGGAACAAGGTATAGTGTTGGGCCATCATGTCTCAATTGAGGGAATTAAGGTTGACCCAGACAAAGTTAATATCATTGTAAAACTGCCATCACCCACAAACCAAACTGAAGTAAGAAGCTTTCTTGGTCATGTCGGTTACTATCGAAGGTTCATTTCAGATTTTAGTAAAATTGTTTCTCCATTATTTTCTCTTCTAACTAAGGATTTTGAATTTAAATGGACAGAAGCATGTCAACAAGATTTTGATGCAATCAAAGACAAGCTAATAAGCACACCAGTGTTGAGAGGTCCTAATTGGAATCTACCCTTCCATATTCAAACAGATGCCTCAAATGAAGCAGTAGGTGTTGTCTTGGGACAACAAGAGGAAGGAGAACCTATGCATGCCATTTACTACATTAGCAAAAATATTTCCCCTGCTGAAAGGAACTACACAACAACTGAGAAATAATTTCTGGTAGTAGTTTATGCAATCAACAAGTTTAGACATTATATTACAGGATATGAAGTGATTGTTCATACTGACCACTCTGCTATCAAATATCTAATGAATAAACCTTTAGTGCATGACAGGATTGTAAGGTGGTTGTTGCTACTGCAGGAGTTTAACATTAAAATCATTGACAAACCAGGGAAATCAAATGTGGTAGTTGATTTTCTCTCCAGACTTACCACTTCAGAAGAAGAGGAGCAGGTCAATGATGACTTTCTAGATGAGCATTTGTTTGCACTTTCCACTACCTCTCCTTGGTATGCAGATATGGCTAATTACTTAGCTACAAGGAAGTTTCCAAACTTTTTCACACCAAAGCAAAGAAAACAACTAATTAAAAAAGAGTGTAATGTATACTTGGTTAAATGGAATTCTTTTCAAATGTGGGCCTGATCATGTCTTACGCAGGTGTGTAGCTGAAAATGAAGTATTTGACATACTTAGAGCATGCCATGATGAACCATCAGGAGGGCATTATTCAGTTCAAAGGACCATTCACAAAGTTCTTGGAGCTGGTTACTTTTGGCCTTCCTTGTTTAAGGATGTCAAAAAGTATGTGTGGAGGTGTGATCAATGCCAGAGAATGGGGAAACCAATGTTTACATCAGAAATGCCACTCCAGCCATAGGTTGTATTGGAACCATTTGAAAAATGGGGGTTGGATTTCATTGGACCCATGGACCCAACTTCCCAAGGAAAAGAATACATCCTAGTTTGTACTGATTATGTTACTAAGTGGGTTGAAGTTCAAGCACTGCCACATGCAAGGGATGAGAAAGTTACAGATTTTCTTTATGAGCGTATCTTTCAAAGGTTTGGAGCACCAAGATCCATTGTTTCAGATCAAGGACCACAAGTTCATGTCAGGAGTAATAAGTTCTTTTGTAGAAACATATCAGCTGAAGCATAAGAAGTCATCTCCCTATCATCCACAGTCTAATGGCCAAGTGGAAGTTACTAACAGAGAGCTGGAGAACATACTAACTAAGACAATGGACATCTCAAGGAAGAATTGGGCTCAAAAACTACGAGAAGTAGTATGGGCTTACAACACTACTTGGAAAACAACAACGATATTTACTCCCTTTGAATTAGTCTATGGTATGAAGCCAATTCTACCTATAGAATTTGAGATTCAAACCTTAAGGACAACAACTGAAGTGGGCATTGATTTGACAGAAGCACAACAGGCCAAAATTATTCAATTAAATGAACTAGATGAAATTAGACTTCAGGCATTACATCATACTGAGATCATCCAACAACACAGGCAACTTTGGCATGATAAGCATATAAAGCCAAGGAAATTTTAGGTAGGGGAATGGGCTTCACTATTTGATTCAAAGTATAAAAACTTTAAAGGGAAATTACAGATGAGATGGATGGGCCCGTATCAAATTGCAGAAGTATTTGACAATGGGACTATCCAATTGGTTCCAATAGATGGTGAAAGGAAGGTAATGCTGGTTAATGGGCACAGACTGAGGTTGTACCATAAACCAACATCTAAAGAAGAGTTTCAAAAGGAAATTCAAGAGGATTCAGATATGAACTGTGTGGGCAAAGTTTCTTTTCCCAACACAACTCAGACCTGATCAACCAGCTACTAAGAAATAAAGAGGGGGTGATTGAAAACCAGAGATGGTGGTCATCCTCCTCTGAAGCATTGGTTGAAAACCAGAAATGGCGGCCAATGCTTCCAGAAAAAAAGAAAAAAAAAAAAAAATAATAGAGGACCGAAAACCAAAAATGGTAGTCGTCTACCCTGAATCTGATCATCAATAAAGGAAGTACCATGTACGAAGGGAGCATTTCACTAACATGGGAATGGGCGGAGATTTGATAAGTTTTAATATTAGGGTATGCACAATTAATTTGATTATTAAATGTAGGAAGGTTCTAAATTACGAGTTGTTAATTATTGAACATCGTACACCTTGATTAACCACTTCATTTCCACTCACTTCACATGCTTATCAAATCCAAACTAAATCCACAATTAATTTCCCCATAATGTTCACATGCGTCCAATCACCTCCATTACCACCTTGGGATACTAGCATAACTTACCAAATTTAGTTATATTTCTTGCATGCTAAGTCTATCCCATTTCCTTTTTCCGAATTAGACTCTTCCATTCCTATGCTGCCACTCTCTTGTGCTATCACTCTGTAAATTTCCCACTTCCAGTCCTGTGCCTTCATCCATATTTCCTATCTACTCAAGCTTAGACATGGGGCCTAGGTTGTGACATGAACCAACAAGTTCTGCTGAGCTTTTGGCTGATACAAGGGCAATTGAAATTTTTGAAAGTGTGGGATGGCTGGATTTTCTGTTGGCATATGAAGAATTCAGTGTTTCAATGACTGAAGAATTTGCAAGGAATATGGAAGAAGGGCACTCCACTGTCCATGGTAAGAAAATTCCCTTTTCTCCAACTGTAATCAGTCATCTTTCTGGTTTACCTAATGAGGGGTTAGCAGTAAGTGATAGGACCATGTATAATGAGGTAATTAAAATATTTGCAGTTGGGAAGAAAGAGAAACTACAGCTGGTCATAGATAACAAGGGAAAATAAAAAGGGGTTAAAAGAATAAATATACCTGAACCTTGGGTTGAAGTGGCCAAATGGTTGATTAAATATTTTACATGTGAGGGACAATATGAAATTGTATTGGGTTCTATATTAAGAATGTTAATCCATCTTCGACATGGGAAAAGTGTGCCTCAGTATAAGATTAATTTTCCCCAATTTCTATATGAATCCATTTGTGTTGCTACAAAAAAATTTCACTGGGGGGCTCCATATTTGAAATTCCATGGTTTGATCCACTTAATATGCAAACATCAGTTTGTCAAAAAGAAGCATGGGATGAAGAAATGGTTAAATTTTCAAAAATAATGTGCCCTGAATCCTATGGTGGTTGTAGAACAAGCCCCCTCTGCCTCTGTGAGACCCAAGAAATGTCTCTGAACTTCCAAGCCTACACCTACCCTTCATGAGACACCAATTGATAATCCCGTGTCCCAAGAGGAACAAGAAGTGACTGAAATAATGCAAACCCTGGTTCAAACCCCACCTGAGTCTCCTAGAAATCTAGTGTCCCCATGTTCTCCCTGACATAGAAATGGAAATTGAACATTATTTTCCTATAGCCGGAGGGTCACCTGATAGAGATAAAGGGAAGGCACCTATGGAAGAGGGAGAACCTAGTTCTCCCCCTGATTCTGATACTATCATGCCCCAAGTCCTTTCCTTGTCCAAAGTTTAGTTTGAGCTACAAATAGCTCAGGAGAGAATAACCCAACTGCAATCACTCTTGGAGGCTAAAGAAACTCATTTCTCCCAGCAAATAGTTGTTAAGGATCAAGAGGTTCAACAACTATAGGGAACAATAACACAATATGAGGAAGCCACCCTTCAGTTCCAAAAGACTTTAGAGGAATGAGAACAACAGGTAAACTCCCTTCAGGCTAGAACTGAGGAGCTTGGCAAATCTCTTTCTATGTTGCAAGAAAATAGAAGAGAGCAGGAGCCTGTGGCCATGGAAGATCAGGCCATTCAAACTGATTTTGTTTTCCCTCAGATTATTGTTTTGAGAGGTATGGCTAAGTGGATGGAAGAGTGCTACAAGCTAAGAGAAGTGGCAGAGGAGAACAAAAATTTGAAAGAAGAAAATAAATTGCTAAAAGAAAATGTGCTTACAGTAAGTCGACTCTATGATCAGGTTCTTTCTTTCCGACCCCCTTCGAAATTTTATGCATTATTTTTAAAAGAACAGTTCTTCAAATGGAAAATATCTAGGGCTCGTGAAATGTTGGACATAGAGTTTGAGGATGATAGACAGTTTGTAGCTGCATATACTGCAGGAAATGATGTTGAGAAAAAATTGTTGTGTGAATTCTATGTTCACAAGTTTCTTCTCCCAGAGAAAATTGAGATTCCAATCAATCTTTATGTGGGAGAAGTACAATTAAGGGCTTTCATTTCCACACTCAGACATCAGGGTGAATGGAGAGATCAATGAGCAGTCTTTGTGCAGTCAGATTCTACCATTGGCCTCTTAATGAGGCATGATTTACCAGCACCACTTTGGTTTTTCAACAGGTTTCATTCACAGGTGTACTTTCTACATCTGATAAACAGGTACACACATATTCTTAAGAATTGTGTCAATAATTTCAAAGAGCAGGTGATCCCCACATTAAATGTTAATTTCCTTGCTTACTAGGTCTAATATCAGCTACTTGCAGAGCCATATAAAAGGAAAGAGGTCATTTCACCAACAAACCTTAGATGGTCATTGAAATGAGCAAAAGATCTCTGCAAGATAATTTTGGACCTCAAAGAACAATGGATTGGTATGAGATACATGCCCCCACTGGTCCTTGCACCTGTGCCACTATGGAATTCAACAGATGACCAACTAGAAGGCAACTACAAGACCTGGAGGGATAATGTTGTTGATCATTTTGGATTCTCTAACACATCTTTGGATGAAACTTGGAAAACTTTTTCCAATGAATATAATTGTTCTAGAATTGTAGAGCAATTGAATGCTAGGTAGCAGGAGGACCTGCTAAACCTTTAGTCTGGGGGAGTGATGAACCCCATTTTGTGATGTTTAAGCCATGTTTAGCCTTATACCATTTTGATGTCATAGTGCATGATGAACAATGTTAACTTCTTATATTTAATACTTTACTATGATTTTGAAGGAATTATTGTGCATATGTTTGTTATTTTTACCTTGTTAATTCTTCTTCAGAAATGGCTTAAATAGATCTATTTGTGAAACATTAACTGCACTTTTGGAAGAGTATGTGTTGAGTTATCACAGGGAGTGCATGACTTAATTCATGCACCGACACAAGACTCTAATTGACGTGTGTTGGCACAGGACTCACATCCGCGTTAATAGGGAACTCAAAGTACCACATAAATATCATCCAGGTTATTGAACCCGATTCTTCAAAGTAGGAAATTCACACATACATGCATATATTTCAAATTATTGGAATCAAAGCTAACAACACCATATCTTAGAAATAAAGTGCAACGCCATTAACTCATCAAACATTCAACCCAACTTTGAGGATGAAGTACTCTGAACTAAAGATCTGTCATCACTGAAATTCTCTTCAATCAGTTAATGAGTTGAAGAATCTTCCAGCAGTGATTGACTCCTTCAAAGGAGCCAATCATGGATTTCCTCTTCAGTTGTCAAGAATGATTCCAGTTCAAACACTTTAAGGACTTCCCCTTTCATTAATGTATTTCCCAAAATAGATAGCCATTGCTTCAGTTAGCATTTAGTTAAGTAGACTTAGTCATTTGGAATAACTAGTTCTCTCCTAAAAGAACTAGAACATCTCTTGTGTAAAAGAGATCATGTACTCTGATTTAGTGGTTGGCTTTTTAGTCATTTGATTCATTGTAAAAGTGTACTATCAATTCAATAAAGATAACAGATTCAAGGGAAATTTATGTTGTTTAAATTCAAGCGTTAAACCTGATCAAAGGGAAAGAGCAAGGGTCACTCCTAACCAATGAAAAGGGAGTTCACATTTATTTCCTTTCTAGATTTGTGAATGCATTTACTGTTCCAACATTGATTTCATTAATTTTATGCCTTTATGTTTCCATGATCGATGAATTTAAGAATTTTCCAATTATGTATTTCATTTTAGTTTTACTTTCAAGAATTTCATTTTGTAATCACGATTAGTTTAGAAATTTCTTAGTATTTGTTACTAAAGTACATACTATGATATCGTTCCTATTGTTCCCTTTGTTGCAAACAACCATGGACACCACCCTGGATTGACAGAATAATATGATTAAAGTATGATGGATTGTTATCAATATGATTGATACGAAGAAACTCATGGACATGAGATGGTTGATCAAGATGATGGAAAATGCCCAAAAAAACTTGGATTATTCTACTACCCATGGGATTAGAGATGTGAGAGAGGCCATTGTGTCTATAAAATTATTTGATGATCGAGGTATGGTTTGAATGGTGTAGAAGTTGAAGGCCTCAAGAAGAAAATTCATGATGTCCTTATTATTTTGGAGGAACTCATTTTTACATTGATAGATGCCTTTGACTTGATTGATGATGAGATGAGAGTCACCAAAGTTATCAAGAATTTGGACACTAAGCATGATAACAATTTCAAGACCCAACGTGAGGGCTTCATACTCAATCATGTTGTTAGTGCATTTGAAATTAAGTTTATAAGTGATGTGGATAGGAGTATCCCAAGGAGGAATGATAATAACAATAACTCCTCCCCCTTACTGACACTTTGATTTTTCAAAGAAAAGTTTCATTTTAAGAGGAGATATTTCATGATCGATGGCAAAGATGGACTCGTCTAGAAAATTCTCGTGAGAAGGATGATTATCAGAAAGAGGGTAATTAACTAGTTGATCAAAAATGGCCTGAACTTTGATATATTTTTTGAGAGATGAACTCTAGGACAAACGTAGTCATGAGCATGAGCCATCAAGTGATGTGGTAATTATGATAAGGCTTAGAATGCATGTTTTAAAGAGGATGAAATCTAGTGACAACAAAGGATTTATGATTAAGGAGATAATGAAAGAGTTTAGAGGTGGAAGAAAAGAGGGCACAAATTTTTTTTAGCTTTAATATAGTGGTTCTTATATTTTTGAAGAGTGCGATTGATGTAATAAACGACCTAATCCCTACCTTTCTCATCATGGTGTGCAAACGTGGCACCCAAAACATGATCGGTGGTAGAGATATAGAGATAGAAAGACTCCCCTTCATGAGGAGGTGTGAGCACATGTGAGGATAGAAGATAATTCTTGATATCATAAAAGGATTTTTGGAAATTATCATCCCAATTAAAATTGGTATCTTTATGAAGGAGATGATGAAAGGGTTGATAACGTTAAGAGAGTTGTGAGATGAAATGGAGAATTGATTGAAGCCAACCTTGAAGACTACAAAGTTTCTTTAGGTTAGAAGGAGAGGGAATCTTATGGATGGATTTGATTTTGGCGGGGTCAAATTCAATATACCTAATTCTAATAGAAATGAAGAAGCCAAGGAGTTTACTAATTATAATTCAAAACACACAATTGGCTGGATTGAGACGAAGGAAGAACTGAATAAGACACGTGAAGAGGGTTTTAAGGACATAAAGATGATCCCATCGATGCTTGGATTTACCCAAGATATCATCGACATAGTCCTCTATAGTTTTTTGGATAAGTTAAGGGGAAGATATAATTCATAACACACTGATAGGTGGCCCCCACATTTTTCAAACTGAAGGGCATGACATGATAGTAGAATGATCCATAGGGATCCAAAATGAATCTACTTCATCAAAAAAGTCAACACAAAGAAGTAAAAATGAAAACATGGATGTTATGTATTTTTAGTAATAGGACCACCACTCTATGCAGAGTGGTGGTTACAGAACCGCTGCCCAACCAGGGTGGAATTCTAGGCTCTTTCAGATAGAAAACAAAAATATGAAATGAACATCCCAGAATTTGGATAGTTGTTTGTATCTCTTCTCCTCCATGACCTTTCCCATTCTCCAGTGCACATGAGGACATGGGAGAGGCTATTAATATATGTTTTTAGAAGAGGATAGGATCATTAAAGCATGAAAGTAAGTGAGCAAGAAGTTCTTAGTGCTAGAATTGTGATTTGTAGAAGAAAGGAGTGTTGAGACAGAGAAAACACGTATTTGGGAGGAAGTTTGAGATATTATCTACTTCTCTTTCATACTTATTGTAACTTCTATACTTGTTATTTTGAATTGGCCAATAAAAGTGGGAAGAAAGAGCAATTTCCCTTCCCTGTAAAATTGACAAGGGAAATTTTACAGGTAACAATACAAAAATTTTGTTTTGAGTCCCTGCCAAGGTCCCTCAGTGTTCAGAATGGCATAAAATCCCTTTCCGGAGAATATGGTTTTTCGAACTTAGTCATTTTGGTCCTTTCTTGGCCAGGCACAGATTTAATTCATGCAACATAGAATGAATTTGCGCCCCCTTCTATTCCTTTGGCACACCCTTTGGAGTGTTAACACTAAAATTGTTGTGCCTCCCCATGATGCACCTTTCTTGCCTGTGCCAAGGTGCATGCGCCTCCCTGTTAACACTAAAATTGTTGTACCCCTGAACGGTGCACCAAGGCGCTGAAAAGATTGTGTCGACAGCCAATTCACGCCAAAACAGGTGTTTTATTGCTGACAACACAAAACCGCGCCAAAGGTGCAGGTTTTTTCATGTCGACATATGTTTTGGTGCGCCCTTTGAAAAAGTTGGTGGCACATTTATTGCACCTTTTGCTATATATAGGCGCATCCACCCTGTCATTTTCACGATTAAAAAACACGTGAAAATTTTATTCCTCTGCACCTGTCAGCGCCTCCGTCATCCTCGTGTCATTTTGCGTCGCATTCGTGGACCCCGCATCGTTCCTTTCATTCTATATATCTCCGGTAAGTGGTCCTTGCTTTTCTTGTGATATTTGTTTGTTGGTTTTCTGTGGTTGTGCTTGTTATGAAAAATAATAACAAAATGAACCTAAGAGGCTCCCCCCAAACTGGTTTACCCTCTGTCCAGATCTGCTGGCCTGGAGGGCTTTTTGTTTCATAAGATCCAGGATCCTCTTTGCCCATTTGTCCTCTCACTGCCCAGATCCATGTTAATGAGGCCTGAAAACCACAAACCTATCCAAGAAAAGAGAAAATTTAAGGTTATCACAATCCAAAACCCACGGTTTTCCTTTGGCGCAAACACCATCCCTGTTGCATAAAACACAGTCACGCCAAAGGGTGCACTGTCCCTACCTGCAGCATGCACCTTCCCTGCACCCTTTGAAATTCCTATAAACCTAACGCATGGCGCCAGTGCAATCCCGCCTACATCAACACTGAATGTCATGTAAACTTTTCCTGCGCTGCGCCAAAGCCAAAAAGCCCCTTGGCGCACCTAAAAAGTGTGATACACCCTTTAATCCTACACCCTTTGGCCCACCAAAAATGTTTGCAACATGATCAATATCTGTGCCATTGGCGCATCCTACCGCCATGCAACACAAAAATTATTTGCGCCCAGTTTAAACCCTACACAATGGCGCAGGCGCAAATCCTTCTACATCAACACTGAATGTTGTGTGTAGTATTCCTGCGCCCTGCACCCTTTGGCACTGTTTTCTTCCTTGCAACACTCTGCATCAGTGCACCTTGCTTTTCTGAGCCTGCAGTCTGTAGTATTCCCGCGCCCTGCGCCCAGAAGCTTTTAAATTGCTAACTCCTCATTCTGTAAAGCTTTGATGGATGATCTAATAGCTAACATGGCTCTTCTGCGTTGGACTTCACTCCTTCTTCTTGCAGATCAGCAGCTGAACTCAAAATCACATATGTCTACATCAAGTAAGAGGCCAACCAAGTCAAAGGGTAAGGCCAAACTCATAGAGGAAGAAATGAAATACAAGTATCAAAGGGTCAGGATGCCCGAGTCCCATGCAGAATGTGACTTGGACATCAGAGATGCTGAACTTGGCCATATAGACATGGAGGATTTTTGGGCCAGAACTAGAAGGGTCACAGGCAGTCCATGGATGGAAAAACTAGTGGGCAGTGGTCTACACTTTGCTGGGGGAATCCCCATTAGCGCGGTGAATAATGAGTTCATGATGGTGGTGGCCCGCTGCTATAACAAAGACACAAGGTGTGTCGAGAATGAAAAGGGTGAGGTTATAATCAACCTCACTACCCGGCACTTTGAGATCATGCTGGGTATCCCCCACCACCGACACTTTGTGGCCGTGAGTCAGGAAGACTGCATTAAAGCATGGGATGAAAATGAAGACAAATGCATGCAGCTCATGAATGAGGTATACCTAAAGAATAAGAAGGTAATAACCAGGTGGCCCCAGGTTATTCATCGCAGTGAATTTTTGGAGGAGCTGAGTGACACCATTACCTTCCTGAGTAGGGTTTTTGGGCTTCCTGATGCCCATTACTTCCACAAATGGATGCTCAGGTATCTAGAAACAATGAACAAAAACGTGCCTGATCAAGTTTTGAGTGGGCAAAAATCATCAGTAGCACCATCTCTGAGCAGCTCCAACAACTCACAACAATGGGGAGGTTCTACATGAACTCCTATGTGGTCTACGCTGCTGCCTCTGAGAGAGATTATCCAGCACTGAGCCAATGTGGGGTATGGCCCCAGGTGAAAATATATGAATATTATCCAGAATTGAGACTGGAAAACAACATTCCGCAGTTCACCAAGATCAACGATGCCTTCTTCTATGGCATCATCTGCCTTTTGAGGCCCAATATGACTCACGGTCGGATGACCAAGAGCATAGTAACTGCAACAGAGAAGTGGGGGGTGTTATTTACGCAATTCCCCACTTTTACCTATCTCAGAGCAGCCAACTTCTTGGGGGAGCCCACCAAGTTGCCAAGATATGCGGGGCCAAAGTTGATCCTGTTGGAGCTATCCAGACAGCTCATAACATATCATGAGAAGTGCCTAAAGAGAAAGAAGGGTGGAACTCCATTCCCCCTCACAGTGGGTAGGTACACATGCACTTCTCACACCAAGGCCCGGGAAATGTTTACAGAACTGGAGCTGCTCAACCTGAAGCACAATTTCCAGCAAGGCTGACCTTTGATCCATGAAATTTCCTCCCAAAGGCAAAGCTCGATCCGATCCATGTTCCACAGATCGAGGACATCTACATCGACCTGTATCACGAGGTCGAACTCAGGAGAAAGGATCACTCCCACCTGGCCCTGGCAGAAATTATTCAATATGGTGTGGCCATTGTTCCGAAAGGTTTCCAAATGACTGATCAAGAAGTTGATCAGGTATATCTAGATACGGACGGGGACAACTGGCCATTTTCCGAAATAGACAGAACAAGGGCACCTTAGACTATTGAGGAGAGGGTAAAGGGCACCTTGCAGCGCACAGAACATTGGTGCAGATTTAATGGTCTCATTTACCTTGGGGTGGACTTCACCACGTCCCCCCTAGGTAATGCACCTACCAGGCCGAAACATTTGCCAAAGGGCAAAGGGAAAGATAAGGAAGGAGAGTCAAGTGCTACTCAAGAGCAAGCTCCTGAGAGTCCTCCTCCCACCACCTAGGAGTAGGTCGTGTAACCCTGCCTCCCCAGAAAAGGAAGCGGCAGTAAGTGTTCCAATGGGCACATCCACTCAGGATGTTGCCACTGCTACAACCACTGAGGTTCCCATTGTCCCTTCTCCCACTCCTCCTTCCCCTCCTCATGTCACTCAAGCAACCATTCCTTTGGTTGTGTCTTCTCCCCCATCTTCTACTGTTCCCCTTTCCTCTTCTTCCATCTTCTCTTCCCTCGCGGAGCTGTCCCCCAGTATTTCTTCCCTCATCTCTCAGCTCCCTTCCACCCCCACAGTTTCCTCTCCTACAGTAACTCCTACCCCTGTGAGCGTTGGAGGTTTGGCTTCTTTATCAATTCCGCCACCAAGCATCTCAACCCATTTCCCCAAGTACACTGTAGTTGCTCATTCTTCTGTCATTCCTTCTTCTCCCACTGGTCCCACTCCCTTAAGTCTAGCATGGATCTCCCAACACCTGAGCCAACACAAGAGGAAATTCCCCATTGCACCTATGGACTTCTCCGTCATTCCAACGAAAGGAGCTAAGAAGAAAAAGCCAATAACCCACTTCTCTCAGAGCGCCTCAGGTGAAAGAGTAATGGAGATCGTGTATCCTGATCCCACAAAGGATAAAAAGGATCTGTCTCCTACAGATTATACAGTGACACAGGTCACAATGGGAATGTCCTCCGAGAGCCTACAAGGGGAGGCCCTATCTGCAGTGGATGCCCTTTGTAAGAAGCTTCAGGAAGCAAAGGAAGAGAAGAGGATACTAAAAGAGAAAAATAGACATCTTCTCCAAGCCCTGCAGAAAATGGGCAGTGCACCTCCTACAACTGCCACTGAAACTCCTGAGGCCCTTAGTCAGGATAAGATAAATGAATACGCCAAGATTGGCAAACAAGGCATGGTAGTATCCACCTGGAGAGACCAGATCCTCAAAGATAGTGAGGAAGTAATCGTCAAGTTCACCGAGTTATATCAGAATATTGGTCAGGCGAACAAGGAACTCCAGGTGATTGCAGGACCTATCTCTGAAGAGTTGGACCATGCTAGGTTGCAACATGAGACATTCTAGAAGATGCTTGACTACTCAGTCGATGATTTAGTTAAATTCAGCGTCTTTGATCACCCCAGAGCACCCAACAAAGTCCTTGCTGCTTTGGACTACCGGGTCGATCAGATGGAATTTGTCCTGGAGAAGATTGACAAGGTCAAAGAGGAAGCCCTGGATGCAATACATCAGATGGAACAAATTATCCTAAGAATGTCTCTGGGCTTTCTCACTCCATCATTCACCTTGAGGAAGGTAGATGAAACCATTCGGATCTTCAAAGAGATCATCTCGCAAGGGTTAGGGCCAGAAGCTACTTTTGACGCTGAATCCATCAACAACCTTCTGGCCTGCCGTGACTTTGTGGGATACCTGATGGAGGCAGGTAATGAATACTTCAAGCTCCCAGAAAAACTCAGAGATGAACGGGAGACTTGTGAAGTCATTGGCGATCACACCAAGGGTCCTGCACAGGATCAACTCCAACCAATGATCAGCAAATTCATGGAGTACCGGGCCCAATTCCACATTGCCTCTCCTGAGCAGAAAGGATACTCCCTTCCAGCCGCGAGATGACGATGAATAGCCTTCCTCTTCTTGGCTTTCTTTTTGTAATATTTAAAAGTATGTTGGCACAAATGATGACATCATCCATGTTGCACCATGGGATGTTGTTATCCACCAAGTTGCCCAAAGTCAACAGTTGACTTTTAGATATTTTGTAAATATTTTGTAATTAGTGGTTGGTTTCTTTTTGCCTTCTCTCTTCTTCTCCTTCTATATATACTTGAATGCTTGTTGTATTCAAGGGGGTGGAAATTTTTTAGATGAAAAATAGAAGTGAGAAGAAAAGGTTTTGTACTTTTTGTAACAGAAGAAAATATTAATACAAATATTGAGACTTTGTGCTGAATACATGTGTTATGCATCATGACCTTTCTTATGTTAGATCTGTATGTTTATTCTGTTAGATCTATCTCTATGTTTTTTGTCATTTGCTCATCAGTATTGCTTTGTTCGTTTATGCAAGTAGGTTTGGCTCTGTTTACTACCAGCCCAAAACATAAACCCTCTGACCTTTCTGCTTTGGAATTCATTTCTTTTCTCCCTTCAGATCTATCCTATCTCCTCTCCCCACTTCATTCCCTTCTTTTCACAGTTGGAAATACCCCAACTGGGATGAGATCCCAAACCCCTGAAGGCAGAATACTGTAGGACTTGCGCAGATTCCTGCTGGTAGAATAGCAATAAACCAGTTTCACTTTGCTATCTCAAAGAGGGGCTATGCCCTGCACACTGTTGATTAAAGAATTACTTAGAGCTAACTTCTATCCTATTGGCCACAAGATTGAATAAATGATTAAATGAAAATATTTTAGACAAGGCAATGTTCAAAGTGTGTAGAACTATACTACCAAGTTTTGGAGGCAGGCCATGTTGCTAAACATGGACTTGGAGGATGAGGATATTCTGACTAAGTACTTGGGAGGACTTCACACTCACCTTCGAAGAAAATTCATCTCCACTAAGCCCAAGGATCTCAATGAGGCATGTGTGCAAGCATACTACATAGATGATGAAAAGAAGCAAGGGGAAGCAGAGCCAAGGGAAAAGCAGTCGACAAATCAGCAGAAGAAAGAGTATGGGCAAACAAGTAACAAGGGTAAGTGGAAAGGGAAAGGTAAACAAGCTGCCACTACTTTAAATACTTGTAAAGATCCCAATTTTTTTTGCAAGAACTATGATATCAATGGTCATACTGATGCTACATGTTGGAAGTTGCATCTGGAGTTACATCCGAAGAACTGAACCAAGGACTCAAAGAAGTCCATGACAGCTGTAAAAACAGAAGGGGAGGTGGAAATCGAAGATGACTCTGATGTAGATGAAAGGCTTGGATGCATGGCCACCAACATGGACAACCAGGAAGAGGAGATGAGTAGACTATTCCAGATCAAAATCCAGATCAAGAGAACTAAGGTAAATGCTTTGGTGGATATCGGTTCTCAGTCTAACTTGATTTCTGAAGCAGTTGTAAAGAAGCTTGGTCTTGAGACTTATGAGCATCCACACCCTTATCCTTTGGGTTGGGTGAAGAAGGGTGTTGAAATTCAGGTAACAAGAAGATGTAAGGTCAAGTTTGGGATAAATTCCCAGTATATTGATGTTTTGGAAGCTGACGTTATTCCACTTGATGCTTTTGATGTTGTATTCAGGAGTCCTTACTTGTATATTAGGGATGCTATATTTATGAGAAGGGAAAACCTAGTACAGATGGGTCAAGGATGGGATCAGCTACAACATCCAGGCACACCAGCGTAAGACACATGTTACTATGGTGAGTGCTAACCAAGAAAAATGACTTATTCAGGAAAATCATAATCAGTTTTGTTTACTTTTGTTAAAGGATAAATAAGATGGGGTAGAAGTTTCAGAGATTTCTAACCAGGGAAAGCATGATTTGGATAGTATTATTCAATCTTTCCAGGAAGTATTTTCAAGCTCCTAGTGGGTTACCACCAAAACGAGAAGTAGAGCATGAGATTCAGCTATTGCCAAAGTCCCCTCTACCAAACATCGGGTTGTATAGGCAATCCTTGCTTGAGAGTACTGAAGTAAAGAAATAACTCCAGGAACTACTAGACCAAGGGGTGATATGTCTGAGCACCTCACCATGTAGTTCACCTATTGTGATGGTGCCAAAGAAGGATGGTTCTTGGAGAATGTGCATCGACTACCGCGCTTTGAACAAGATCACCATAAAGAACAGATATCCACTTCCCCACATAGATGATCTCTTGGACCAGCTTCAACATGCCAAATTTTCACGAAGTTGGATCTCAAGTCAGGTTATCACCAAGTTAGAATGAAGGAGGAGGATATATGGAAGACTGCCTTCAAGAACAAACATGGTTTGTATGAATGGTTAGTACTTCCTTTTGGGTTATGCAATGCACCCGCTACATTTATGAGATTGATGAATGATGTATTGTGGGATTTCATAGATTCATGTGTCATTGTATATCTAGATGATATCTTGATTTTTAGTGCCACATGGGAATAACATCTAACTCATTTATAACAAGTCTTGCAAGTTCTCAGGGAGAAACAACTGCTTTGTAATATGAAGAAATGTGAATTTTCCAAACAATCACTTGTCTATCTTGGGCACGTGGTTGGAGGAGGAGAGCTATGAGTGGATCCAAAGAAGGTGGAATCCATCACTAACTGGCCAACACCAACAGGAGCCACAGAGACTAGGAGTTTTATGGGAGCAGTACAGTACATGCAGAAGTTCATTCTAGGCTTCTCTGCAATTGACACACCTCTACACACAGTGGCCGCAAAGAGTAAGGGTTTTGACTGGGGTAAGGAACAAGAAAAATCCTTTGAGTTATTGAAATAGAAGATTAGTCATGCTCCAGTACTTGCTCTTCCTAATTTGCAGCAGCCTTTTGAAGTAGAGACAAATTCAGTGATTACGCTATGGGCAGTAGTGTTGCTTCAAGGAGGTAAACCCATATGCTATCATTCTAAAAATTTCACTTCAGTAGTTAAAGGATATTCAGTATATGATAAGGAAATGTATGCACTAGTTTAGGAAATTAAAAAATGGAAGCATTATTTGTTGGGTAAAGAAACTATTGTGCACACTGACCACAAACCTCTCTAGTATTTGCAAGCACAATCTAAATTACAGCAGGCAAGGCACTACAAATGGATGGGGTTCCTTCAACAGTTCCATCTGGTGATCAAATACAAGAAGGGTAGTACAAACTTGGTGGCAGACATGTTGTCTAGGCCACCCACACAGGAGAATTTTTCCTGTTTGGCCACTATCTCTCAGATCGAGCCCTTCACGAAGGAAGCTTACGGAGAGGCATATGCCCAGGACAAAGACTTTGGGGTGACATTTCAGTAGTTGCAGTCCCAAGGGGCTGAAAGGATAGGGATTGAAGATTGTTATCTCAAAGATGGGCTGCTCTACCGATGGGGGAAGCTTTGCATGCCAAAAGAAGAAAGAATTCTATTGATGAGGGAAGCACATACCTTGAAAGTAGCGGGACATTTCGGTGTTGGTAAGACCCTATCCCACTTGCAAAGGTATGTGTATTGGCCCAATATGCAAGAAGAAGTATCAAAATTTATACGTGGATGTAAACTTTGTTGTACTAGCAAGCCTAAGACTAGGAAGGAGGGTTTGTATATGCCTTTTCCAGTACCTACTCGTCCGTGGGAGGACATTTCTATGGATTTTGTAGGAGGATTACCTATGTCTAAACATGGCCATGACTATCTCTATGTTGTTGTTGATAGATTCAGTAAGATGTGTATTCTTATGGCATGTAAAAAGATAGTAAAAGCACATGAGGTAGCAGATCTTTTCTTTGCTAATGTATGGGTGCATTTTGGTTTGCCAAAGTCTATTGTTTCTGACAGGGATTCCAGGTTCTTGGGGAAGTTTTGGACTACTTTGTGGGACAAGATGGATACCAGGTTACAGAGGAGCACAAACTTTCCATCCACAGACAGATGGACAAATAGAGGTGGTAAACAGGACTTTGGTACAGTTGATCAGAGGGTATAACAACAAATATCCAAGGACTTGGGATGAGTCCTTAGCCTACATTCAACATTCCTATAACCGGGCAGTACACACATCCACTATGAAGTCACCATTTGAAGCATGCTTGGGATATCTACCTACAAATCCACTAGACATAGCAGTTGGGTAGCAGGATGAGGAGGAGACATGAGACACAAAGGTGACTAGAGAAAACAAATTCATTGAGAGGATCTGGAAAATCCATCTCAAAGTCAAAGAACAGCTAGAGAAATCTCAAGCCAAGTACAAAGCTAGGCATGATCAACATAGGAGAGAACATAAGCTGCATGTTGGAGATAGAGTTTGGATTTACTTGAGAAAGGAGAGATTACAAGGTCAAGCACAAAAACTCAAGCCACTACGATATGGGCCCTTCACCATATTGGAGTAGGTTGGAGAAAATGCTTTTCAACTTGACTTGCCACCATTTATGAGGATGTACTCTGTAGTAAACTGTGAGAACTTGCACCTATATGAGCCATCCATGCTAGATGAAGATGAAGGACTACAGTTGCTACCTTCCATTGAGGATTGTGTCTTGGACTCATGAGGTGAATTGGAGGATGTAGTGCTGCAGCAGAAGGTCAGAGAGACTAGGAGAGGTCCACAGGAGTCTTGGCAGATTGGACTGAAAGGAAAGACACCAAGGCAGGCCCGGTGGTACTCAAAGGAGCAAGTGAGGGAATTATTTCCTCATCTACTCCCCCACTAAGATTTTGTGGGACCAAAATCCTCCTAAGCAGGGGAGGTGTGATCCATAGGGATCCAAAATGAATCTACTTCATCAAAACAGTCAGCACGAAGAAGGATAAAAAATACATGGAGGTTATGTCTTTTTAGTAACAGGACCACCACTCTGTGTAGAGCGGCGGTTACAGAACCACCACCCAACCAGGGTGGCAGTCCTGGGACCGCCGGTCTGCATTGGGTGGTGGTCCTGGCTCTTTCAGACAGAAAACAAAAATATGAAACGAACAACCCAGAATTTGGATAGTTGTTCGTATCTCTTCTCCTCCATGACCTTTCCCATTCTCCAGTGCATGGGAGGACATGAGAAAGGCTATAAATACATGTTTGTAGAAGAGAATAGGATCATCGAAGCATGAAAGCAAGTGAGCAAGAAGTTCTTAGTGCTGGAATTGTGTTTTGTAGAAGAAAGGAGTGTTGAGATAGAGCAAACAAGTAATTGGGAGGAAGTGTGAGATATTATCTACTTCTCTTTCATACTTATTGTAAATTATGTACTTGTTATTTTGAATTGGCCAATAAAAGTGGGAAGAAAGAGCAATTTCCCTTCCCGACTGGTTTTTCCTCCTCTGGAGGTTTCCAGGATAAAATTTGTTGGTGTTTATGAGCTTAAATTCTTTCCTTTCCTGTAATTGTGGATTCTAAGCATAAGCATAATTCATTCATTAGCTATCTCTGTCATTTTCTAATAGAAAGTAGAACAACAATGTTTATTTGTGTTTCTGTGGATAATTCCAAAGTTGAAGAGTTTACAGATCAAAAATCTATGTTTGGTGATGCTTATCCCACTGGGCCTTTCCTACCATGTTGAGATATTCTATATTGACAATTGAATTTCATGAGTACATAGCTATCTTTTGAATTTCGCAGACTAATATTTCTCAATGATTAATTCTAATTTTGTGAAATCATTCAAAATTTAAGAGTTTTAGAGCATTGGGCCCTGAATTATTTAAGTCCCAAAAACAAGTTGTGTAAATATTCAAGCTTATATGATGGAAAAGGTCATCTCACTTATGGGAGAAACATGTGGGATGAAGAGGTTTTATAGGTGTCATGTTTATGAGATTAGGGAACGTACAGTTAGACAATTCATTGTGTCTAAGGACCTAGCCATATTTTCCATTTTGTAGCTTCTGTTCCCCTTCTCCACTGAGGCATGTTATGGATAATGTGCCATCCTAGGAGTTACATCCAAAAATTTCCATGTAGGGAATAGGATCCAACACCGCCCATCAAAGTGGACCTATGAGAACATGATTTCGATGAATTTTCCCATAACTTCAAATATGGTCTACTCATGAACATTAATTGATTGACCTATATTTAAGAGATGCTTAGAAGAAGAGACCTTGTAGATATGAAGTCGATATTGATATAGCATTAAATGTTGCTCTGCAGATCCCAATGTCCTCATGCTTTGATCTTTACATTAGGGATTCTCCCTCATCATATCTAGGTGTATTAAAAATGTCAATAAGGCGGGGAAATATTATGTGATGTAGGAGATCTTACAATAAGGATCTTGAAATTACTATGATGAAGGTGGCCCTTTAATTCACACATTAGATAATTTAAACTGTCACATTTATCTTGGTGATACATGGCCCTTTAAGTTAATGTACTAGTATTAGCACTCTAATGTTAGTGTTTGTGATGCATTGTGTGTGCCTGTGTGTGCATTTGTGCAAAAGTATGTGTTGTGTTTATTTGTGTTTAGGATGAATTGTTCATGGGTGAAGGATGAATTGGTCAAGAAGAGATTCAAATCCATTCTTCTCTTCTATGGGGTTGTAAGCATCTCTCTTTCATGATTGTAGCATTGTCTGGGATATGTAGTGAATTGAGGCTCTTACATGAATCATCACTTTTTGTGCAATCCATTTAACAATAGATCTTCTCACAATGTAGTAATAGGAGCTTTGCATGCCAAAAGAGCATCCATATTGCTGGGTGATAGGCCGATGCACATTCTAAAGTGTTGGCATAAGGTTCATGATACCGGGTTTTCAATCAATATGATGAATTATGCGTGATGACCTAATTAGATTTGGCATTTTTAGTGAACATGTAATGAGTTTTCTCAAAGATTTATATTGGACACTGATTTGTTTGATAAACGATTAGAATAGCACTCATATGCATGAGTTTTGAAATATAATTTATTAGTGCTATTATTATACCCAAATAAACAGGAATAATTTATGCAGTAACATTCACGATATCTGGTTGTATGAAATTTGATAGTCCTGATATTGTGGTCTATGCTTACAACAATGACGGATATAAAATCCCTCCGATGAACTTCCTAGCCCTAGGAATTGCACTCTCATAATATATTGTTGATCTGAAACAAACTGCTAAAAAAAGTATTATTTCAATTTTGCATTTATGATTGTATAAACTATTTATTTCATTTGGTATTAGGTAAAATGTTTATTGTCAATGTAAAGAGTCATTAAAAATGGTTTGTCATTGTTTTTCATAAAGTTTAAGTTATTTTGTCAAGAGTCTCCAAGTACTATCATCTTTTTTATAATTGTTCTATAATGTCATAGGTTGTATCTTAGTCTGAACAAGAAATCCGAGATTGGAAAATTCAAACCTCAAGGTGGTTGACACATGGAAAGTCAAGATACCAGACTCAGTTGATACACCTCATAGTGAAAAGAACCAACACCAATGTCAGATCTGACCAATTGGTGAATGGGAAGATACGAGATGATGAATTATTGTCTTGCCCTCTCAAATAATATACATTAGATATTGATCTAGATTAAAACTCAAAGGACATGGACATCTAGAAAATGAATTTCATTTCATGAGCCCAGTAATGCAAATTTTTATTTGTTGAAACTTCAGTAACATAAGAATTGCTCAAAATGAGTGATGGATTCATACACCTTCTATATATGGCATAATTTATCATACTTGTACAACTCATCTAAGAATACACTTGAAAAATAGACCACAACGGATAATTCATCAAAATACTCTAAACTGATTGGAATTTGCTAAACCCAAATACAGTTAATGTTGTTTTCAGCTTAATTGGTTTAAGGAAAAGATATGAATCAACTCTTCTATCTGAAGAAAAAAGAAGATTAGAACTCAGAAATGACAATTATGTGAAAAATAACTACAAAAATGTCTTTAAACATAGAACTTAGAATGCTTTTATTAGAAATTCTTTGACGCTGTCCACATTTTTCTACTCGAGCCAAAGATCTTTCAGTGGAAAATCTCACTGAATAGGATATTTGTAGACATAATGACTAAATCATAATGATTTTTATGTAACCTGATTATATTTAAGAATACTTGTTTTGTGTTTTCAGAAATTGTGAAAATGGGAGAAATCAACAACCTTCGTCAGTGCCAATGCATGGGGCCACATAGATGGTTTGGTAACTATGTGAAGTTGTGTGGTTTCTTGCACAATCAGTTCCATCAGTGTTCCTGTTTGCAATGTCGATGGTTTATTCAATAAAAAATTTTTGGAGGATCATGTCTTCAGAATAAATGGGGAGCAGGAGAAATTTTGATGCTGGGTGGTTATCCAGCTATATGTGAACTTGTGGAATGAAGTGACAATAATTTAGGCACCCAAGGAGGAAGGGAAATCCCACAGGAACCCAAAGAAGAAGGGAGCATTCCTGCATAATTAGCTTGACACTAGCTTTTACTAAGGGTCATTATAACAAGATGTTGTAGATAGTCACCATCAATGATTTTCAAGAATGTAACATTATTTGAATATGGTTCTTCTGTGTTGCACATAAGTGTACTACAAAGGGGGTGAATGATTTCAACAATTGGGAATATGTAATGCTCCATTACTTATATATCCATAAAGAGAATAATTACTGTGATTCATTAGGGGATACCATAAAGGTGTATTAAAGGTAGTTTTTTTATGAGTCTCTCGAAGTCTTAACTGCAAGGAGTAATGTTTCTAATTAAATATCAAAAACCATAAGTTTAAAAAATGTTAATTTAATGTAACATTTATTGCAAGAAGATTTTTTCAAACGACTAATTTTACAACTACTAATTTTTTTAAAACTGCTAGCCTAAACCAGGAAGGAATTATGGTCTATAAATGTTGTCGTCCTTGGTAAAACATTTCTAGCTAGATTTTGTAGGAAATCACTAATGTCTAAACATTAATTGATTATATATACACCAGGTTATAGCAACAAAAACATATGCTTAATCAAACACCACGATCAATAAGTGAAAGTAATTGAAATAACTTTACATAAACCCTTTGCAAACAAATGAGCATACAATATCATATATTATTATGGGTTCTCAATGAAATACAATGAGAATGGGACCTTGCTTATATGGAAGGTAATAACAATCTAAGAACCATTCAAGGTCATAGATCAAGCCATAAATCAAGGAAATAACTAGTCACCAAATTCCTAGTCAAGACCATAGACTTTGGAGAGAACTAGACATCAAGATCTAGTCAATACCATAATCCACTGGACATAGCAATAGATTAGAATTCTTTAAGTTTAAAAAGCACTCTTACATGATTCGGAGGTGACTAGAGTAGTAAAATTCATTGAGATTTATCCGTAAAATCCATCTCAAGGTGAAATTAATTATATTGGAGAAATCTAGTCAAATTTACAAATCACCTAAGCACAATCATCAAAGATAGGGAACACCTACTTCATGTTGGAGATAGTTTTTCATATTTACCTTGAGCAAGGAGAGAGTTCAAGGTCAAGTGAAAAAACAAATCAAGCCACCTAGTATGGGCCCTTCACCATAAATAGAATTGGTGAAAACACTTTTAGACTTGATTTTTGCCACTATTCTTTTGTGGATGTAATTAAGTAGTAAATTATGAGAACTTAAAAATTATACCTATATGAACCATCCATGCTTGACAATAGAATATCTCTGATTAGTAAAAGGAATGATAACCAGATCGTGCCAAGCCAAGAACACAGATGCTAATCAAACATCACGATCAATAAGATGAAAGCAATTCACCAGAATAACTTTACATAAACCTTTGCAAACAAATGAGCAGCAATATCATATATTATTATGGAACTCAATGAAATACAATGAGAATGGGCCTTGCTTATATAGGAAAGGAATAACAATCTAAGAACCAGTCAAGGTCATAGATCAAGCCATAAATCATGGAAAGAACTAGTCATCAAAGAACTAGTCAAGTCCATAGATTTATGAGAGAACTAGACATCAAGGATCTAGTCAATACCATAGATCTAGGAAAGAACTAGTCAATACCATAGATCAAGGAAAGAACTATACCTAACAACTAGATAATATCTCCTAATATCTAAATAAATAAAAATAAATATCCACACACATAAGTGGGTGAGGATAAATACAATAAAGGTAAATAATGTACCTAGGTGAACATGAGCTAAGGTAAATACCTACTCTAACACCCCCCTCAAGTGAAGCTAGGGGCCAAAATAGAAGTGGCATGTCCACAGTATGAGTCCCGACAACTAGGCCTGATGAGGTACTCATGTACAATATATCCATGAAGAAATCTCAAACCAAAAGAAGGAAAGAATCCTACTATAAGGAAAAGAGAAAGAAGAAGAAAAAGGAAGATGTTCTCACGAACACCCCCCAAGAAAAACTTCCTGAAACCCCAAGCATTCCATGTAACTCAAGGTAGCGAGGTGATGTAAAAGGCTTCATAAAGATGTTTGCAACCTGCTGCTAAGTCGAAAGGTACTCCAAGAAAAGAACTCCATCCTAAATGTGTTGAAAAATGAAGTGAATGTGTATCTAAATATGCTTGGTCCATTGGTGCTCAACTGGGTTACGAGAAATGTGAATTACACTTTGGTTATCACACCAAAGTACAGTTGGTGAATCCTGTGTGAATCCAAACTCTATCAATAATTGGTGAAAGCCAAAGAATCTATTGACTCATGTAATTGTTGCCCTGTACTCTGCCTCTGAATGATGAAAGTGCAATAGCCTATTTCTTTTTGCATGCCCAAGCAATTAGAGAAGAACTAAGAAGAAAATATAGCTAGAAGTAGAACGTCTGTCATCAATAGAACCTACCCAATCTGAATCTGTATACCCAACCAACTGAGTAGAACCCCTAGTGTAGTGTAGGCCAAAGTGGGAAGTGCCCTGTAAATAGCGCAAAATCCTTTTAGTAGCCTTCCAATGACTACTATGAGGAGAATGTGCAAACTGAGATACAAGCCCTACTGCAAATGAAATATCAGGGTGAGTATGGGTCAAGTACATGAGACTCCCAACCAACTACCTATACAATGTAGGATCACAAAGTGGTGTGGTACATGTGGATGTAAGAGTAACTTCAGACTAAAAAGGAGATGGACTTGGCTTGCAATCAGCCATATCAAAGCACCTAAGAAGATCATGGGTGTAATTTTTCTGACTCAAATGAATCCCTGAATCTATCTGAGAAATCTGTAAACCAAGGAAATAATGCAATAGCCCAAGATCTGTCATGTCAAACTGTGTAGAAAGAGCCCTCTGAATACTCTGAATGTGGGAAGAAGAGCTTCCAGTAAGTAACATATCATCAACATACAAGACAAGTATCACAATATCCTCACCAACATGCTATAGATACACTGTATGATTGGAGTAGCAATGAACAAAACCAGTAGATAGAAGAAAAGAATCCATCTTCTCATACCAAGCCCGAGGGGCTTATTTGAGACCGTAGAGAGACCTTCGGAGCCTACAAACAAGAGAAGAATCCTGAACAAATCTATCTGGCTACTCCATGTATATTTCCTCTTGTAGATCTCCATGTAAGAAGGCACTCTTCACATCCATCTGGTATACGGGCCACCCCTGTGATGCAGCAATAACAAGTACAAGGCGTACAGAATCCATCTTGGAAATGGGTGCAAAAGTATTAGAGTAATCAATACCTTCAACTTGTGAAAAACCATTTGCAACAAGACAAGCCTTATACTTGTCAATGGACCCATCAGCTATGTATTTGGTTTGGTATACCCACTTACACCTAACCATATTTCTTCCTTTAGGAAGAGATACCAAATCCCAAGTATGATTCTTCATCAAAGAAGAATACTCAGCTGTCATCACATCATCCCACTCCTGTATCCCATGAGCCTTTGAAAAAGACTGTGGATCCTCAGAAACTGCCTAACACAAAAGTCTAGAACCTGTAGAATGTGTGTGATGATGCCTAGTGGGTGGAAGATCCTCTATGAAAGGTGTTACCTCAGAAACTGTAGTACGAGCCCACTTAGGCATAGTGACAACATCAGTGGGAATAGGATCCTCAAAGACATCTATAACCTCCTCATCAATCTCATCAAAGAAAGGATCCTCAAGATGAGATGAAGAAGAAGGAGGCATGGAAGAAGATGAAGAATCATGAGGAGTGAATCATTCATCAAACTGAACATGTGTTCGAAAAATAACATCATGTGTATCAGGATCTAAAATATGATAAGCTCTCATGTCCTCACAATACCCTACAAAGATCAAGGGTTTACTCTTCTTATCCAAAGCTTTCCTTTTCTTCTTTGGCACAAAGGCCCAAGCATGGCTCCCAAAGACTCGAAAAAATGAGACATCTAGCTTAGTGTTGGACCAAGCTTCCTCTAGAGTCAAATGCTCAAGTGCTCTATGTGGTGTGTGATTCTGAATGTAGTTAGCACAATTAACTACTTCTGCCCAATAGATAGGAGGTATATCTCTAGAATGCATCATATAGTTAGCCATTTCCTTCAAATTTCTATTCTTCCTTTCTGCTAAGCCATTCTATTGTGGAGTATGAGGAACAAAATGCTGGTGAATAATGCCTTGAGTTGCCAAAAATTTAGAAAACTCATTACTGAAGTACTCCCCCCATTATCAATACGAAGGTTCTTTATGCAACTAGAAGATTGTTTCTCGACCAAATCCTTGAAGACTTTGAAGTGTGAAAAAACATCACTTTTTTACTTGAGAAAATAAACCCAAGTACGCCTCGAGAAATTATCAATAAACATAAGTGCATACTTAGCTCCATTGAAAGAGGGGGTAGGAAAAACCATCAAGTCACTATGCACAAGCTCAAGTGGTGAAGAAGCTCTCTTAGAAAAATTCTTAGGAAATGGATCTTGGTGTTGTTTCCCTAATGCACAACCATGAGAAAAATCCCTCAAGACAAGAAACTCTAGGAAGACCATCTACCATACCATGAGTGCTCAACTCCTTCAAATATCTGTAATTGAGATGTCCAAATCTTTCATGCCAAAGCTTACTCTCTGAATCTGCATGAGAAACCAATCCTGTCCCTATAGAGGAAGTGTCATCAAAACCCTCAAAGTGATATAGTCTAGAACTATGATCAACAATACCCTAAGCAACAAGTGAATTTGGCTCCAAAAAAGTTCGTACTTCTGCCCCATGTGGTGTAAAAGTCACTATTTTCCCTTGACCAAAATGACAAATTTGATACACAGAAAGCAAATTTGTAGTGATGTTAGGAACATATAGTGCATCTTGGATACTGCCACCATCAAGTTGTATATCACCTTTTCCCTCAACAGAAAGAAAGGAAGAATCTCCAACCTCAATTTTGGAAGTAGAACTCAAACCTAGAGAAACAAAAGACTCCTTGGAAGAAGTCATGTGATGAGAAGCACCAGAATCTATAACCCAACTGTCTATAAGTGGTGACTGAGATCTCCCAACAACATTAAGTGCTTTTCCATGCTGATTAGAAGGAGGTGGAGTGGAGATAGAAATTTTTTGTTTCTTGACTACATCCTCTAAGGCTTGCATTCACTTATAACACCTATGTTCTTCATGATTACTACCCCCACAAAAAGAGCATGAACGGCTAGACTTATTCTTGGATTTAGAAGACTCCTTGGGTTTAGAGTTTTTTTCTTTGGGTTTAGGAGTATTTTGAGATGGAGAAGGAGTGGATTTGGTTTTACTTTTTGGTTTTCCCTTGCCCTTAGGATTAGATGCAACTAATGCCTTTTGAGAGGTGGAAGACTCAAGGATAGACAATTTGGATTCTTCCCTAGTAAGTCTTTCACAAAATGTTTCTAAGTTAGGCATTTTGAATGTGTCACCTAAGGCATCCATGCTAGAGAAAAAGGTAGAAGAAAAAATTTGAAATGGTCCTCTCAACTTGGATAGAATCAAGTAAACACACTCTTCATCTTTCTTATCTCTTCCACTCCCCTTCAACTGTGTCAACAAATGCTTGAACTTGGTAAGATAGTCTATAATTGTTAGAAAATATTCAGGATTAAGAGAGGTGATCTCAATTTCAAGTTGCATGACTCTCATATGATCCACCTTACCAAATAAATCCTCCAATTTCTCCCATATTTTGAAAGGAGAGTCACATTTTTCCAAATGAAACAAAATACTATCACTTACATAAGTTCCTATCAAACCCATACACTCATCAAATTTGCATTGGTACTGAAATTTCTCATATTCTCTAGTGAACACTAGTTGTTCTGAAGAAGTTAAAGCCCATAATCCTTTCCGCTTAATTATTGTTTCCATTCTTGGTTTCCATGTGTGGTAATTATGTGTTGTTAATGGCTCAACATGATCTAATGCAAAAATATATAAAGATGCCATCCTCAAAAAATCACCAAAATAAATGCAAGAACCAAGCAATACAACAAGACCACCAAACAATGCAACAAGAGCCCCTAGATTTTGGCACTTTATAATGAGTGTTTGTTACAATATGGAAATTTATAATTATAGTGTACATGTCTCAAAATAAATATTTCCAATGGAAAGAGCATTTACTTTTGCAAAACACAGCACTCAAAACTGAGTTACTGATCAAAAGATACAAGTCTTTCAATATTATGATCTATTATTTATTTTAGTTGTCACTAAAATAGAATTAAATTCTCTTGCCTTCACCACACAAATAAAATGAAAGGGGGCTTGGAGTTAAGCACCTACTAGTAGGAATCACAAGCTTTAATCCCATATCATATGATCAGGGGCTAAGGATTTAAATGGGTGTTTGATACCAAAAAAGGAATGATAACCAGTCCTTCATACCAAGCCAAGAACACAGAGCTAATCGTAAACACCACAGTTCTATAAGATGACAAGTAAAAAACCAAAAAACTTTACATAAAACCTCAAACAAATGGTCAATTTATGGTCGATCTTAGGGTTATTCCACTCTTCCAGATCCAATGGAATGGGCTCTGTTTTGCATAAAAATGCATGCAACAATCTAAAATCCAGTCAAAGGTCTGAATATATGAATAAGTAAATAAATCATATTTGCAAAAATAAAACTTATAGACGGATGTCCAACAATCTCCTGCTCTGATACCATAAAAGGGATGATAACCAGATCGTACCAAGCTAAGAACACAGATGCTAATCAAACACCATGATCAATAAGATGAAATTAATTCACCAGAATAACTTTACATAAACCTTTGCAAACAAATGAGCAGCAATATCATATATTATTATGGAACTCAATGAAATACAATGAGAATGAGCCTTGCTTATATAGACAAGGAATAACAATCTAAGAACCAGTCAAGGTCGTAGATCAAGCCATAAATCATGTGAAATAACTGGGTTCATCAAAGATTTATGGAGAAGACCATGAAGGATTTAGGAGAGAACTAGACATCAAGGATCTAGTCAATACCATAGATTAAGGAAAGAACTATACCTAACAACTAGATAATATTTGTTTAATATCTAAATAAATAAAAAGGAAATGTCCCACAAATAGGTGGTTGAGGATAAATAAAATGAATGGTTGGATAAATTGGGTTGTTTGGATTGATGGATTTTTAGAGGGGGGAGCTCTAATGTCTTATGCAGACTGAGTAAGATATTTTTGGATACCGGGTGTCAATTGGGTCTTAGACGTATTTTTTAAATCTTTTCCCTTGGAAGTGAAGCATAATTATTTCAATAGTGGAGTCGAGGATTAGGAGGTAGAATCATATGGTTTGGATGTGGGTTGTGATGTATATGTGGTGGTCAAATATGGGGGTGATTATTGAGTAGGATCATCAATAGAATTAGGATGAGGATTGAATATTGTGGGGAATTAAGAAGTGTTGATGTAGAATTTGTGATACTTGTTGAAGATGTATATGAGACTGATGACATCATTTGTAGTAAAATTGTGGTTGTCACCTGTGGAGATAGGTATGTTTGGTAGGAATGTGTCAAGACAACGTTATAGATGTGGTCTTGGGGAAATATATTATAATATAATAGATATGATATAGGGAATATGTATAGATATACACACACACAAGTATATAATCTGAAATTGTGTGGGTGTGAGTAGATTAGATGTAGTTGATGTAGATTCAATAGGTGTGAGATATGGGTGTAGATGGTGATGAAGTTGTGGGCATGGGAATAACATCTAATGTAGAGATGGGTGTAATGGATGAAGATATTACAATTATAGGATGATGATATAGACTCTTGGTTTATAGGTATTGATGGTGTTGGCCTAAATTAGGTTCTTGAGATGTGGGGGGTGAGTTTGATTTTTTGGTGGATGATTCGGAAAGGGTTGTTTGAAGACATTCAATGGTTGATTAGGTAGTGCATTAGGATTATCTAATTGAATATCACCATTTTCTATGAGCTTTTGGACAAAGGTCTTTAAAGTAGTGTGACACTTCTCAATGTCATGACCATGGACTTGATGATACTTACAATAATGTTCCTCATGATACCATGTTGGTTTGGGTCATGAATCATCAAAGGGAAGATGGGAGGAAGTTGAATAAGATGGATCACCATTAAATTTTCAAATATTAAACTATAGGATTCCCCAAGAGAGGTATAGTTAGGAGGCATTCTAGGAGCTCTTTGAGAAGGATTAGTATGAGAAGTAGATGTGGATGAAGATTTGACCATGATGACAATTGTTTAGGCATTCTTTATTTATTTCACCATGTGTGGAATGACTTAGTAAATTTACTTTTGGGTTTATTTGATGAAGTTTAAGATGGCCTTTCTCAAGGGCACAAAGTTTCAAGTTTGTCGATCCATGGTGAATTATCTTCAAAGGTTTGGAATGATTGTATTTGAAGAGTAGATGAAATATTCTTTCACACAAGATCATGAGAATAAGATTTCAATTAATTCAGTTTGTGGAAGGGAGAAATATAATTGGTTGATATTATGCCATGTTATCTAGCAAAAAATTCAGTGATAGATTCATCATCAAATTGTCTAATGGCATAGAGGTATCTGTGATGGTGATCTTACACACAATATTGATTGAAAAGTTTCTTTAGGAATAGTTATGATCAAGTTGAGTGAAGGATAATAATGAATTTTGAGGGATGTCATTATACCAATCTAAACGCGGGACTAGCCAATGACATGGGGAATTGTATGAATCATAAGGTCTTGATCATGAGAAATAAGGTATAATGCATGCCTAAAGGCACATGAAATGTTGTTGTGGGATCCTCCTTGCTATTGAATTTAGAATTTTGGTAGCTCCCAGTGTGAGGATAAGGCTTTATGCAGGAACCTGATGGATTGATGGGCTCGTTACAAATTTGTTCATATGAAAATGTGGTTTTGGATCCCAAGGTAGCAGCTTCAAGGATTGGCCATTCTACTTAATAAAGCATGCATGGGATCATTAGATGTGTATGGATGAGAAGTATGATGGATGTGGTTATGGACATAAGAAGTATATGGATTATGATTGTGGATAAGATTGATAATGTTGAGGATGTTAGGTGTTTGAAGGGGTTACATTAATAAGGGTTTAGGAAATGTAATGATAAGGTTGTGATTGGATATGGGTTATGAAATAGGATTGTTTTGAGAATAGGGATGTATAGTGGTTGAAATTTGCATGTTGAGTGACATGGAAGATTGGATTGGGTTTGTTTTTCATACAAGATGAGTTGGGATATAGGTATGGGTGGTTGAGACACTTGAGTTATTGATTGTGAAATATATGTAAAAAATGCATTTTAAGTGGAGGTTGATGGAGTTTGATTCAGATTCTAAAGGATGAGGTTGTGAAGTTTACATTGGTCATGAACATGGGATGTGAAATAGGGACCAAAGTTTGATTGTGTTGTTTAGGTGGTGGAGGAAGTAATTGAGATTCTTACAGAGTTTGGTGTAGGATGGCATAGTGATGACATAGTGGATGAAGGAGGTAATATGGATGGAGGAAGTAGGGTATGGTGTTGATACGAGGGAGATTAGGGGGAATCAAGGATCCACCAATTGTGTTTTGATGAGTTTGGGGATCCATGGAGAAGAATTGTGATGGGATCCAAGCTCATGTTACACCATGGTAAAGTTCATTCATGGATCTAGGGGAAGAACACAATGAGTTGTGATGTGAGACTTAGGTAGACTCGGGATGATAATGATAGGCATAAATTTGTTAAAGAGGGGGCCCCTCAATGGGGATATTTATAGATTTACGAAGCTAAGATATTCATGTCAAAGAATAATGGGATTAGCATCAAGGAGTTCTTGGAATTCCACACATCCAAAAGTAATGGTAGGAAGGTCTTAAAAGTTTCCAAGGAAGTAGCAGATGGAGGAATATGTCTAGATGGGCTAGTATGAAAAAGGAAGGGGTTAGTTGTTTCAACATGAAAAAGTGTTGGTATCATTGGATATGGTTGAGACTCATTGAAGAGAGGGGAATGGAAATAATAGGTTGAGAATTTATGAAGAGAAGTGACCAAAGGGGTGGAAGAAATGATAGAAAGGGCTGAAGTTTGTTGGGAAACAATGTTGGAAGTGGGAATGTTGTTAGATGACATGTTTTGTTCCATTTTTTTTCTTAGAATGTGTAATAATGGGCATGAAACAAATAATAAAAAAAAACTATGATGATTTTAAGTATTTCAAACAAGTCACGCAGCAGAGTTTTAATTATCTTGATTATTAGAAAAATGTGAAAAAAAAGAAAAATGGGCTCAAAGGGAACCTAGGAAATGGCCAAACTATGGATGGTTTCAGGTAGTTTTGGATGGAAGTCCTCAATATACCCAAAGGTATGTGAGGCTTCAAATCTGTGATGACTACTAGTATGGGCCTGATATTGGGGCCTACCCCCACACTTTCACACTGCAACAATAAGGGTGTCGGGTGCACTTAGCCAATATACCGATAGTCAAAAAAATTAATTACACACAACAGAACACATGGCCGTGAATTTCCTATTGGGTGATGAAATCCCAATAGTTCCACCTATGGTAAGGAAGATGTTTAAGATGTGTAGTTTTGATGTGTGTGTTTTGGATGTGTATGCAAAGAATTAACCTCCTAATTAGACTATGATTATCAAGCAAATATGAGAAGGTTATTTTTAATCCAAAATTGAAATGTGAAATTTCGATGAAGGAAATAACAAGAAAAGAAATACAAAAAATGATGCAAAAATATGGAAAAATGAGAAAAATATGGATAACCATGCTATTTAACCTTTTTCCTTTTTATTTTTAAGCAAGAAAATAAATTGTTGATCCAAGAAAAAACTCCACCATGCAAGCAAGAAAAGAATTTGCTCCTACTTGTGAGGTTAGTAGAAAAGATGAAGAAAATGGAAATGAAAAACAAAATGAAAAGACTCACCAAAGAAGGGTGGGTCCCACCAGGTGTGCCAGAATGTTGAACTGATTTTCTCTTTCCTTTTCAAATTAGTGAAATGGTAACAAGAAAAAAAGCAACTATAATATGAGAGGGTTTAAGGTACCCTTAGATGAGATGATGATGGATATAGGTGCAAAATAGACATCCTCCTCGTACCAAGCATTGAGTAACCTGCACAACAAAGAGAAACTCAACAGAAAAATGGATTAGTAGATAGATGGTGGGTTTTCTGACAATGTCAGTCTTGAGAAGTGAAAAACTTCCTAGGATGGATGTTCAACCCACTTTTTGATAAAGATAAATAAAATAATGAATTGATAAATTGAATGTAGCAGATAACTAAACTAAATCAGAAACCTGAAATGCAATAGATAAAGTAAAATGTAGATCTGATCTAAGTAAATGTAAACCAAACCAAACTTGGTGGGTTGACGAATGACCCAATACTGTAGAGCACAGTTCGATGGTGACTAGGTAGTGAGGAAAAAAATGCAAAAAAGACTTAGACCTGAAGGACTTAGATGAAGCCTGATCTGGAGTTGATCTAAACTGGGGAACCTGTCAAGATACTGGAACTTTTGAAAAGAAATGATCTGAATGAGAACATGAAAGGATGTAAGATGAATGCAATGAAAAATATGATTCTGGTTGACAATGGTGATGTGTGATTAACTGAGTGATCAACTGGAGCTTGATGAAATTCACAAATCTGAGTTGACAAGTGTGCAGAATGACAAGATTGGAGGATTCTGAAAGATTGTGGGATATCTAAAAAGGAGAACATAGAAGCATAATGGATGATATAAAACTATAAAATGATGGACATTGCAAGAGTTGATCAGCGACCATGTAGGATTAGGATTTAGGTCAACGGATGGAGAAAATCTAGGGTTTGATAAGGAAATGGAACTAAAAGGAAATGAAGAATATGCTAAATTGATGGTGAGGAAATGGTTACCTTCTGAACCTGAAATACCCATGAATAGTTGATGAATGGAAATGGATGGATAAAAGAATGCAATAATATTTAACTCTCAAATATCCAATGGAAATCTGAATGTGAAAATATCTCCAAAGCAGCTCCAAGATGACATGATAACAGCTCCAAAGAAGACAAAAATGAAATGAAAATCACAAGATATTTGAAGAAGTCTCAAAGTTACATATTGGGAAAAGGAGGGGTATGGTCGTATTTATAGGGTCGACGGTGACCCAGATGGGTCATTGATTACGGAGGACTCCTATATCCATTTGGGCGGTGGAATGATGCCCAATTCGAGGCAAACTGGGCCTAAAGAGGGTGAGATTAGGGTTTCAAGGTGAAAGGTGAGAAAGTTAGGGTTGCTCTAGGATGGATAAAAGGGTAGGTGGAAGGTGGAAAATATTAAATAAAGGAAAAGGGGAGGTAAATTATTAAATGAAGGTGGTTGGATGCTTAGTGAAAATAGGAGGGATTTAGGGAGAATAAATGGATTAGGATGCTTCCAGGGTTTAGGATTAATTAATGGATGATTAGGGATGTTTATGGAAGATAAATTAAGATATGATTAAGGTGGATATTAAGGTGAGAAAATGATTAAAGGGATAAAATTGAATTTAGGAGGGAAAACACACAACATGGGAATGTTAGGGGCATCTCATACTATACTTAGAAAAGCCCACAAAGAATGAATTCAAAAGGCCCCTTCATCAAGGGAAGATCTATAGCCCCATTGGTCCTCACTTTTGTAGATATTTAAACCATTTCCACAACTTTACCATAGGATCCAATAAAAACGGTGAATGCTTAGGCTGCACATTCCCTGAAAAATCTGTTAGGAAATAAGGGATAAAATATATGGAGCTATCCCTCACAGAATCGCAACAGTAGAAACTAATATGTAGAAAATATTACAGATCTGAAATAAAAGTGCAGAATAAAAATAACACAACACAAAGAGATAATATTTAACGTGGTTCACCCAATTTGGGCTATGTCCACCAAGAATCACTTGCTCAGATTTTATTACAAGCCACCGCTCTCTCAATACAATACCCAGATCTGTTTGGAGCTATGCTCAACAAACTCTACAAAATTCACACCGAATTCAAAACACATCTGCAATGTTACATTTCCTACACCATATGCACAAAACCAAATAAGTAGACAACTGCTTAAGCAATTTTACAAAACCATGGGTATCAAAACCATGGGCAAAACTTGTCCCATAAACCTATGTGTCAAAAATCCCGCCCATATGAGAAAAGCACGTTTCCCAGATATATTCGGGCATTTTTTAAGGCCAAAATTTTTTTTCTTGGGGGCTGTCGCCCCCTGCATACCCCTACTTAGGGCCCCCAGACCACTCGGGGCCCTGCCCAGCCTCGAACCCCGGCAAATACATGGAAAGTGTATAGTACTCTTAGTGTACAGTCTTCAACACTTTCACACATGAAAATAGGCTCCACAACCTAACAATCTCCCACTTGGAAACTAGTTTTCCTCTGAGCAAGCTTCTCAACCCTTCACTAGTTTCTGTGAAGACCAACCAAAGCTGAACACAACTTCAGTTTTTCCCTTGTGACCACCTTGGTCATCATGTCTGCAGGATTCTGACTGGTATGAATCTTCTCCAACTTCAACTTCTCTTCCTCCAAAGTTGTCCTAATGAAATGGTACCTTAACTGTATATGCTTTGTCCTAGAGTGGAAAGAAGAGTTCTTAGCTAGGTGTATAACACTCTGACTATCACTATGTAGCTTTCCTTCCTCTTGCTTATGCTCCAACTCCTCAATAAATTTTTGTAGCCAAATCATCTCTTTTCTTTCCTCTGTGGCAGTCAACATACTCAGCCTCTGTGGTTGACAAAGCCACCAAGCTTTTGTAGTCATGAAATCCAGCTCATTGTTGTCCCACCTACAGTGTAAATATAACCTGTCATTCTCCTCCTGTTGTCTACATCTCCAGCCATGTCTGAATCTACATAACCACGTAAAGTGGTGTCTGATCCACTGTAGCACAAATTTTTCCCCATGATCCCTCTCAAATACCGAAGGATCCACTTTACTGCTTACCAGTGATCTTTACCTGGATCACTCACAGATCTACTCATTGCTCCCACTACATGGGAAATATCAGGCCTAGTGCACACCATGGCATACATCAAACTACCAACTATTGATGAGTAAGGTACCTTGGACATTTGGTTTCTCTCATGCTCTATCTTGGGACACTACTCCTTTGATAACTTGAAATGGCCTGCCAAAGGAGTCCCAACTGGTTTAGCATCCTGCATATTAAACCTCTCCAAGACCTTCTTAATGTACTCTTCCTGAGATAAAGTCAGCTTCCGTTCCTTCCTATCCTAAGATATCCTCATACCAAGGATTTTTTTGGCTGCCCCCAAATCCTTCATAGCAAAGGATTCACTTAGCTGCTTCTTGAGTACTTTTATTTCCTGCAATGTTTTTACCTGCAACCAACATGTCATCCACATACAAACACAGGATAATATAACTTCCATCCTCAAATTTCTTTGTATACACGCAATGGTCAGAATGACATCTAATATAACCTTGCTCCATCATGAAGCTATCAAATTTCTTATACCATTGACGTGGAGCTTGTTTCAAGCCATACAAGCTCTTCTTCAGTTTGCACACCATCTCCTCTTTACCTTTAACCTCATAGCCCTCTAGCTGCTGCATATATAGATCCTCCTCCAAATAACCATGGAGAAATTTAGTATTCACATCAAGCGTCTCTAAGTGCAAGTCTTCTACTACGACTATTCCAAGAACAGTTCTAATAGAAGTCATTTTTACTACAGGAGAAAAAATCTCATCAAAATCTATACCTTTTTTCTGTGCAAACCCCTTGACCACCAACCGGGCCTTGTATCTTTTCTTTCCTCCTTCTTCCTCTTTAACTCTGTACACCCACTTGTTCTGTAATGCTCTTTTTCCTTCAAGTAGCTTCACCAAATCCCAATTCTGGTTCTCCATGAGAGCTTGATGCTCCTCATCCATGGCTTGCTCCCACTTCTTCCTGACATCTACCTGCATTGCTTCATCAAAGCTCTCTGGCTCTCCACTATCAGTGAGTAATAAATAATAAAGAGAAGGAGAAAAATGTTCAGGTTCTCTTCTTACCCTAGAAGACCTCCTCAATATAGGAGTTTGGGGTTCCTATTGAGTAGGTTCCTGAACTGATTCATGTGTCACTTTCCCATCCAGAAGATCCTCTACCACTGCATATTCTTTCTTGGATTCTTCCCTATTTTCCTGCAACTGTTGCTTATACATGAATTTCTCATTAAAGACCACATCCCTAGATCGAATGATTTTCTTGTCCTTAATACTCCAACATTTATATCCAAATTCATCACCACCATAACCAATGAAAGTACATTTTTTTTGATTTAGCCTCTAGCTTGGTCCTATCATCCTTGTCTATATGAACAAACACCTCACATCCAAAGACTCTAAGAAATGAATAATCAACTTTCTTACCATACCAAGCCTCCTCAGGTATGCCTCCATCTAAGGCACTTGAGGGTCCTCTGTTTATCAAGTACACAGCTGTGCTCACTGCTTCTGCCCAAAAAGAAAGAGGCAATCCTGCATGTAACCTCATGCTCCTAGCACGTTCCATTATTGTTCTATTCATCCTTTCTGATACCCCATTCTGCTGTGGAGTTCCTGGAACCATCTTTTTCCTGCGGATTCCATTCTTAGAACAATAATCATCAAATTCATTGTTGCAATACTCCCCTCCATTATCTGACCTGAGACATTTTAGCTTAAGACCTGTTTCATTCTCTACTAAGGCTTTCCATTTAACAAAAGTGTCAAATACATCAGATTTGTTTCTAATACAATAAACCCAAACTTTCCTTGTTGCATCATCAATAAAAGTAACATAATAACTTGAACCCCCAAGAGATGATACCTGAGCTGGCCCCCACACATCAGAATGCACCAGCTCTAACTTACTCTCTTTCTTTGTAGGTCCAACCTTGAGAAACCTTACTCACTTTTGTTTCCCATATATGCAGTTCTCACAGAACTCCAAACCTGTTTCTGTATATCCAGGACAATTCTTCTTTATTATGTTCATGCCCTTATGGCTCATATGACCGAGCCTATAGTGCCATAATGTTGTATCTACATCTGAAGCCACAAGATTACAATCATTAGTGCTATCAGTGGTTAAATACAAGGTTCCAACCTTCTTACCTCTTGCCACCACAAGAGCACCCTTGGTAACCTTCCAAGAGTCCACTGTAAATATCACAGTACAACCATCACTTCCCAACTGCCCTGCCGATATCAAATTTCATCTTAATGTAGGCACATGTCTGACATCCTTCAATAGCCAAGTATTCCCATTCTGCATCTTAACCTGAACAGAACCTTTTCCAACTATGCTGCAAGGCTCATCATCACCAAGAAAAACATGCCCAAAATCCCCTTGAACATAATCAACAAAATAATGCCTATGTGGAGTAGCATGGAAAGAAGCCCCCAAATCTAAAACCCAAGATTCAGTAATATTATGCAAAGAAAGAATCAAAGCATCCTGACATACATTACCCGTTGCCACATTTTCCTCCTTGTTTTCTTCTTGTTGTTTCTTCTTGTCTTGAAGCTCCCAACAATCCTTCTTTGCATGCCCGGACTTTCCACAATTCCAGCATACAATCTTGCTTTTGGATTTTGACCTTGCCCGATCTTTTGATTTTCCATGGTTTCCTCTATTCTTCTGTCTCCCTCTAGTTTCCACTGTCAAAGCATTCCCTGAAGTAGAAGATTCCCCGGAGCTTTTTCTTCACATTTCCTCACTTAGAATCACCCCTACAACATCCTCAAACTTCAACTTTGAGTTAGCTGGAACCGAGTTGCTTACCGCCATTACCAGGCTATTCCAACTCTCAGGTAAAGAGCACATAATTAATAAAGCCCTAACTTCTTCATCAAATTCTATTGTAACCGAAGCTAGCATATTCACAACCATATTAAAATCATTTAAATGATCTGCTACTGAACTATTCTCAGACATCTTCATATTAAACAACTTTTTCATTAAAAATATCTTATTAGAGGCAGAGGGTTTTTCATACAACTTCCCTAATGCATCCATTAGATCTTTTGTAGTCTTTTCCTTTGAAACATTAAATAATACTGAAGATGCAAGACACATCCTGGATTGTCCCAAGTGCCTTCCTATCAAGAAAATCCCATTCCGCATCTGTCATGCTCGAGGGTTTGTTCACCTTCTCAGACAACGGAATATAAAGATCCTTCTGATAAAGGTAATCTTCCATCTGCATCTTCCAAAGACTAAAATTATGCCCGTTGAATTTATCAACCCTTGATCTTCCATCATCTACCATAGCTCCCACTCAAATAAAAAACTTTCCCTGCGATTCAACACTTTAGCAAACCAAACCAGGCTCTGATACCAATTGTTAGGAAATAAGGGATAAAATATGCGGAATAATCCCTCACAGAATCGCAACAGTAGAAACTAATATGTAGAAATTATTACAGATCTCAAATAAAAGTGCAGAATAAAATAACACAACACAAAGAGACAATATTTAACGTGGTTCACCCAATTTGGGCTACGTCCACCAAGAATCACTTGCTCAGATTTTATTACAAGCCACCGCTCTCTCAATACAATACCCAGATCTGTTTGGAGCTATGCTCAACAAACTCTACAGAATTCACACCCGAATTCAAAACACATCTGCAATACATTACATTATACATCTACCATATGCATAAAACCATATAAATAGACAACTGCTTAAGTAGTTTTACAAAACCGTGGGTATCAAAACCATGGGCTAAAACTGTCCCATAAACCTATGGGTCAAAAAACTCACCCATATGAGAAAAGCATGTTTCCCAATATGTCGGGTGCATTTTTCAAGGCCAAAAAAATTTTACGCCTGAACCCCTGAACTCAGGGAGCTACATTGTGGAAAGTGTATAGTACTCTTAGTGTACAGTCTTCAACACTTTCACACATGAAAAATAGGCTCCACAACCTAACAGAATGGAGACCTATGTTTCTTGAATACCATTAAAATATGATTGGAAAATTATTATTAAAATACTTGCTGAAATGAGTTGGCGGTAATTTGAGTTTCTAATCTACAGACCAGTAACTTCCAAAAGGTTATGCATGCATCCTATTTCGGAGTTCACTAATTCCACCCTAAATTTAGGTTAGAAAATCAAGATTGGTTAAGGGCCAAAATGGGAAGTGTTATCATGCGTGGGAATAGTATCGTGAGACAAACTAGGGTCAGCTTGATCCATGGATTGAATAATACCTTTGTTTGAAAGCTAGAAGAAGCACATGTATGAACCTTAAGCTAATACGGTAGGTCATGACATCACTGGTAGATTTGCTACTCAGAAAACTAAAAATATGGCCGGTTGAAGGTGATGGTTACATATAACTAATTTGGATATATCCCGGCTTCTAGCAGCTTCCTACGAAAATATGCAAAAGACCCTGAAATTTAAAGGAATATCACATAAGTCATAGAAAAACCTTATCAAGATGATATTACAATGGTGTGAGTGAAGGATTCAAGAGGATATGAAGCCCCAAGTCTTGATCAACTTATGAGATACTAAACTTGAAGCATATAGTAAACATCTGAATGGTCATTGGTTACAAAGACATTAGGAATAGGAAAAGCTTCATTCCAATGACATACATGTGTGTCTCCTTCTATTGAGGTAAGTGGTCTAGAAGCTCATAACCTTGATAGTGTCAATTCAACTCGTAGTTGAAGAAAACCATTCAAATGCTAAACCATATAACAAATGTAGTTTAGGTGAGAACAAGTTCCCAATGATGAAGATGTAGCCAATCCACCTTTTAATCGAGTGCATTTTTGCATACCATGTCTGAAACTTACCAAATAGTCTAAGATATTGATTAATGTGAATCTTAGATTTCACCATGATTTCAACTGCAGTGAGATGACCTGGTACATGCATTTCCATGTGGTGAACCCAGGTAGAAACATTTACCTGGACACGATTCACTTAATTCAATCGCATATCCTTAGGGATCTAGGGGGAAATGAAACATCAAGGATACATTTGAATTAACTTGTAAAGAGTGTTGAGAGGTAAGGATTGAGTAGTTACTACGATTTTGGAACTCTCATGTGGAACTGCACATTTTATACTCGTTATCAGTATGGATTGCTTTAATCCTTATGTATGGATTTAGAAATGTAATATTATGGGTAATCCCTGAATCGTATGAAGCATAAAGTAAATAAAACCCTTGAATGCAATGAAAAATGTTCCCGACTGTTCCCATAGACCAAGTTGTAGGATACTCAAACTATATGGATGTTTGAGGAACAACTTGGGAAACTGACGACAGGGGAGATGTCAATCAATGACTAGGATCTAACTAGTGTGACCATTTGTGGTTGACTTACATAAAAGGCTCCTTCATGTCCCCATGGTGTCACTAGGGTTGTACTTAACTTTGATGAAGGCTGAGGGGAGTTAACAACCTAGTGAGATATTATTTCTTCTAATTCTATGTAACACCATGTTTTCCCATTCTGCGAAGCATGTTCTTCTCACCCTTTGACCCACAGACTTGTCTTGAAAATTTTAATCACTTAAAATTTTAATATTTTCAAAATTTTAACATCTTGATGTCTCCTTAGATCATCTCGTCACACCATGTCGCATGTTTTCTTGTCTTATATATTCTCCATCATCGATGGTTGTATAATTGCATCTTCATGGTCACGTCACCATCACTACCACACCTATTTCACCACCTTTTGGCCCCCACAATTTGATAAATTGATAATTTTAGTTTAATTATTAATAATTTTAATTTAATTAATATTATTAATAATTTAATGTTGAATAATTAAAATGATATTATTATTAATTATATCTTAACTTTTAAATAAATAAAGGTTAATTAAGTGTTAAATTTAATAGCTAACTAAAGTCAAGTGAGCATTCACTCCCACTTAACCACTTTGAAACACTTTGGGAATGGTCGAAGATACATTCTTCAACCATTCCAATCATTCCACGAGTAAAGCCAAATTTAGAAATTAGACAAACTTCCCCACTTTCCAAATTGGCAAATGATTAAAACTCTCCACTTCTTCACTCCCAAAATCTCAGAATATTGATTTATTCGTAGTTACAACCTCTGTTCCATTCTGTGGTGTAAGTGAGATAGTCATTCTCGTGAAGAATTATCAAGATTATGTGAGCAATAAGCATAGTAAACTTATAAGAAAGAAGATTAGCTGCAGCGCATTGAAAAAAGAAGTTGCTAATGAATTGATCTTGCGGAGAATTATTAAATTGCCAAGATTTTGTATCAAACACCTGGTCAAAGGATTTTTTTACAATCCCAACCTTAGAAATATATATAAAACACTGCTATTGCTTGCTTAGTTAATAAAAACCAAGTATACATTTGCTCAAATTATTATGTTGTTACAAGGCTCGCATGGTGGTGAAAAGCAGTAGGAAAACATGGAGACAAAGACGCACCATTTTCACAACCGAGTTTTCAACGCCAACAAAGACGTTGAAAAACTTTTACAAATTAAATAAGCTCGCGTGGAGGAGACTGCTGTAGATCATACATCTTTAAATAGTTTGTCAAAAACTTAATCATTTTCCCCAAATTAACAAATAGGATTGATTAAAATCTACAAAAATCAGAAATAATAGATGCACAACTCAACATAAACTACAAAATTGATAACTTAGTTCACCCACTGATCGGGCTACGTCTCTAGGATATCTTATACTGCCATCTAATTCATTACAAATCAATTTACAAGGACAATGATTAAAACTTACAAAGAATAACATATCATATACTTGCAAAATTATGCTTATTAGACCAATAAGAAAAATTCAAAATGAAGAACATCTAAGAATTTTGAACAAATTTCTAGTTCTTCTAAAATCCTGAAAAATGCCATCTAGTGGGTAAAAAATGATCATAAGTAAAAGTTAACCGTTATAGACCTTACACATTCAAATACTACAATGTGCCTTTTATAGTGTTTATAAGGAAGTGGATGGTTGGTTAAGAACCTTATCTTTTTCATGTAGGTGGGAAATTTGAATCCCACTTCAAGCGCTTTTACCAAGCAATGCACTTTGACATTCTTTTTAAAACCTATTTAATAAAACATTTGGAGCATAAGGAAGTTTATATTGGAGGTGTTGAAATTTTTTTAATAGCTTGATAACCACTTTTATTGCCAAATGAAATGTGTTGTGGCAAAAGTGGGTAGTGCTAAGGTGTGTATGTAGTGCACTATGTGGTATCCAGATTTAATCTCCTTCACAACTTGAACAACATCATGAATCTGCACAAGACACTCAAGGATAGATAGATGTTTTGTATGTCATTTGTAGCCAGGGATCACACCTATCTACTTGTTTGCATTCAAGAATTGAGGGAGTGGATAGCACCTTCAACAGGGTTTTGATCTAACCCTCACTATTTTAGGTTGTTCCTATCAACCAAGGCAAGAGAACCTATATTGCAGCCCCTATATAGTAAGGAGATGGAGATATTCTTGTGTTTTGCATATGATGTGGAAGAGGCTTTGTGAAAACATGATCAAGTATCCATTATCCAAACTCAAAGGAGTTGTCACTACTAAATGATGGAAATGTTCTCAAAACAAAGCTAGAGCTGCTAAAGACATGATAAAACCCTGATCAACTTTGTGCATTTTTGTGAAAGGATTGAATTCTTTTGTGGACACACAATGCAGATGCAGGGGTATTGTAGGTAGGATGAGTTAGTTTAAAATGAAATTTTGATGAGAGATGTTGGGACAAGAGTAGCTTAAAGAATTCATCACCTTCTTTGGGAAGCTTTGCAAATGAATTACAACACCTAAACAACAGAGATGTTTCAATGAATTTGAAGTGCTCTTTCAACCAGGATGTGTGCACACATGGATGCCCAAATCTGCACTATTCCATACAAACTTTGATAACCTGCCACAAAGGCTTGAAGAAAAATATCAATGAAGCATTTAGAAACCCTTGTTAGATCATGACCTAAGGTACACCCAAAGGTTTACAAACACCCTCAATTTACAAGGAAGGTAAGATGAATTTAAATCTGTTTATCTTCACTCAAATGAATGCTCTTCTGAATGGAAGATTGCAGATGCCTTCAAACCCTCTACAAGAAATGAGACCATGTATGACCAATAAAGATCCCAAACACAAGATTGCAACATGAGCATGAAACACAAATTGAAAACATACTGAAATACAAGTGTATGCAAGCTTTGCCAAGAGATAAAACCAGTTAATCCAAGAATTTGATCAAATATATCAGCAAGGGAATGTTATTTAGACAATCTCAAAGCTTGTTGATGGATTTACAGCTGAAACCAACTCAACATGATGAACATTTGATGCAAACAGGAATAAAAAATGGCTCTCAGGTAGTTTCTCCAAAAGAAAATGGACTTCTTCCAGTTTTCCTTGTGAAAATTCTTCTCTCTTTCTCCAAAATTCTCAACAAACCTACAAAATGCCTCCAAATTACATCATATACCCTATGCCAACTTGGATCCTTGCATCCCAAGCAAAGAATATGCCAAAGGGATCAAATTTGTTACAAAACCCTATCCATTTGATGAAAAATGATATAAAACTGTAAAACAGCTCGCCAAATGCCAGAGATGCACAAATATTTTAAAATATTGCATGAACTCAGATCCTTATCCATCCCAGGGTCACGTTTTTGGCATTCCACCATGCCAGCATGCATTTGCAATCATTTTTCACCTTTTTCCCTCACCATTTTTAACTCTGCAACTTTTCATTTTTACCTTTCACGTGTTTTTCACGGGCTGAGGAAAATATTTCACAAAAAACACTATAGGGCACCAAATTAGCTCAAAATAATGGTGCCATTGTGTTCAGAAGGCTGAGGGGATGCAGAAATCATATAAAATTTCATGTGATTTGGTGCAAAAATGATGATTCCACACTTCTTGGAGCTTCCATGGCGCCCAAAAAATGAAAATGCACAGCAACCGTTGATTAAAATCAACTTTAAATTTCTACCCTCCACGTGTCATATCAAATCTTGAATATTCCCTCAAAAATACCCCTTTTTCCCTTTGGATGAGGTGGGACACGTGTCCAAATACCATTGGACCGGGCCCTCAATCCTTAAAATGCATTTTAAACCTCTTTTGAACTTTGGGAAAATTTTGAAAATTTTCTCTGCGACCCCCCTGGACACGCCACATGTCCTCATGTGGGCCCCCACCAAAACCGCAAGAAAATTTGATGAATTTTACCACTTTTTTTAGAAAAGGAAAATTTCCTCAAAATTCTCCACGCAGGGCCCGAACACCCGTTGCTTCTCTACCACGTGTCAATCTCCCATTGGATGTGGAGCCGACCATCCAAATTTTCCTTCAAACCTCCGCAAGCATCAAAACTCCATGTGGGCCGACGCTCTCCTTTTTGACATTTGAAAAATGCCACGTGTCACCCCTGGATTAGATGCGGGGAAAAACCTCCAAATTTTCCGCGGGATTCATTTTTCACTTTGAGATTTTTCGCCAAACTTTGGAAAATTTTTCCATCTTTCCTCCCGCTCTTGAATTTCCATCAAATGTTGGACACGTGTCCATTGTTCATTGGTGGCGGGACCTTGAACCAAAATTTTCTTTTTACCCTTTGAAGTTTAAAAAACTTCAAATTCCTCCAAGCCTCCGCCCTCCATTTCACCCCCTGTGCATACGTGTCATTTTCCAATTCGTTCTGCGGCCTCTTGGCTCAAAATTTGACTTTGAAATTTTTCCTCCAAAGGTAAAAAAAATTCCAAAATTTCCATACAAACCCCACTCTCCTTGCTCCTCTTTCTTGGACACGTGTCCACTTTCCATTGGGTGCGGGCCTTCGGGCAAAATAACATTTCCTTGAATTCAAATTTTGAAACCACTTCCAAACTTTCAAAATTTTCAAAGTCCTTGATCATCTGCCTGACCCCACGAGAAAAATTTGATTTTGAGAAATTTTTTGAAAATGGAATAAAAATTTCCTAAGTTACTTCCTTCCTTGGACACGTGTCACCTTCCCATTGGGCACTGGGCTCGCGGGCCAAATTTTTCCTTTGACATCCTTTGAGCCAAAAACAACAAAAAATTTTCCAAGTCCTTCACCATCCACTTGGCCCTCCTGTGCCACGTGTCATCATGCCATTGCTGTGGGCCTTTCAGGCAAAAATTTGATTTTGAGAAATTTTCAAAAAATGAAGAAAATTTTTTAAGTGTGGCCCGCCACCCGCTGCTCCATCAACCAATCAAATCGTGCCACATAGGCACATCACTGTAGCACTGCGGGGCCTGTGGAGCAAAAATTTTCCCTTTTCCAAAATTTCAAAAATGACAAGTTATAACATTTTTTTCGACCGCACCCGGCCAATGAGAGCCTGTCATGTCAGCATAGAGTTTACAATGATAAATTTGATGGGTAGAACATGCCCATATGCCCGTCAAAATGTAAAAATTACAGGGGATGCCCTCTGAAATGAATTTTTTCACAAGGAAGGTAGATTTCTTGGTTTTGAACCAATGAAACATTTTACATGATTTCGACCTGGGGATTGGGATTTCACTTGCATAAAAATGGAATTTGATCAATTTTGAGTTTTTGCATGAATTTGACAAAGGAAAAATAAACGGCCCCAAAAAATGAAGAAATTAGGGCACAAAAATGGGGGGAAACTTGGATTTTGTTTCAAAAAGGGGTAAATAACAACATTGAGGGCATTTTGAAGGCATTCAACTGGAAAACGAGTTGCAGATCACCAACTCGAAAAATAAAACGTTTTTGAGCAAATTGGAACATGGAAATTAAGGCAAAGTGTGCAAACTCAAAAATTGCACCAACATTGGCTCCTACTTGGGGATGGGCACTCCCAGTGAGTGCCACAAGATCACAACGTAGACCAAGTGCCAAAAATCCATTGGGTAAGGAGTCAAAACATGCAGAGCAGCCCAAAAACTAGAATTTTCACCAAAAACATGACTGAGAGAACCAAACCAATAAAGGTTGCCAAGGACAAAAGGGAAAACCACGAGCCAACAACAACAAGAAAAAGGAAAAGACAAAACAAAAATAAAGGCTATACAAAATGTACAATTTTTTCATACCTCACATGGGGATTTAATCCAAAAATATTTTAAATGTCTTCCATTAATAGGCAGCTCTAGCAAATCCCCATCGAAATCCTTGAGAAAAAATGTATTTTCTCCAATCCTGATATCAATGGCATAAGGGCCCATCCATAGAGCATCAAACTTGCCATGCTTTCCCTTGTCTTCATGCCTACTATCCCACAGCAAAACTAGATCTCCAACACTGAAAGCTCTAGGGGTGACCTTCTTATCAAACAACTTCTTCAATTTCTCCCTAAATCTGACATGCCTTTGATGAGAAGCTCTCCTTTCTTCATCCAACTCAATGATCTGATTGATTCTTGATTCATATGGGCCATGTTCTTGATCTTCCAACTGCTGGGAAAACTGAAAAGTGGATAATTGCAGGTGTAATGGCAGCAAAGCCTGAGTTCCATACACCAATTCAAATGGACTTTTACCAGTTGCTCTTTTTGGAGTTATTCTATCAGCCCAAACTACAAATTTCAATGTTCTCCCCACTTCTTCTTGTTGATTTCCAAGGTTCTTCTAATGATCTTGAGCAAGTTTTTGTTACTTGATTCAGCTTGCCCATTACCTTGTGGGTTGTAGTTTGAAGAATAGGTCAGATTTATCCCATATTCATTGCACATTGCCATCAAAGGCTTGGCTCTAAAACACATAGCATTATCAGACACAATCTTAACTGGAACCCCAAATCTGCATATGATATGATTCAGCAAGAAATCCATTACCACTTGGTGTGTTGCCTTTCTAGATGGAATTGCCTCAACCCATTTTGTAAAATAATCAGTTGCTACAAGGATCCATTTATAACCAGCACTAGAAGGATCTGAAATCTCACCAATAAAATCCATTCCCCATTGTTTGAAAGGAGCTTCAACTGATACAGGCTGCAAAGGAAGGGAGCCTGAAGCTTTCAATCTTCCTGAAAAATGTTGGTAACTATCACACCTTCTAACTAGCCGGTTTGCATCTTTAAAAAGAGTTGGCCACCAATAACCAGCTCTTAAAATCTTATGTGTTGTCACTCTCCCAGAAAAATGTCCTCCACAAACTCCCCCATGGAAATCAGAAATCAACTTGGGAGCTTCATCTTCAGTTATGCATTTCAAGAGGACACCTTCAGGGTTCTTCCAAGCCAGCCCAAGGTCTGTTATGACATATTTCTGAGAAGCCAGCTTGAGGGCTCTTTTCTAATTTTTATTTAAGTGACTAGGACAGCATAAGTGCTTGAGGTAATAGACCACATCCTTGTACCACTCAAAATTCATCAATTTGTCAAGGAGATCTGCCCTTTCTTCCCCTAGCTGATTCACTTCTACATTCTGCAAATTACTCTCAGCCATGAGTTTGGCAAGACCTAAACCTCTTACCAGCTTTGTTGTTTGGATATCCATATCATACTCTTGTAATTTGTTAACCCATCTACATCTCTTGCTTGATATCTCCATGTCAGATAAGATGTCTTTAACCATGGTGTGGGGAACATAAGCAACAACCTTTGAACTCAAAATGTAGGGCCTGAAAATCTTTGTTGCTTTTACTAATGCAAATGCTTGTTTCTCCATAATTGTGTACCTCAATTCAGCTGCTTGTAAAGCCTTGCTAAAGAAAGAAATAGGCCTCTCAGCTCCATTTTCATCCTTTTGTAACAAAACTGAAGCAATAGTAAATTCAGATGCAAAAGAGAAGATTTGGAAAGGCATCTTATAGTTTGGAGCTGCCAAAACAGGTGCATGTTTGAGTGCATCCTTTATTCCTTCAAAATCTTGGATGGCAGCCTTTTCCCACTTAATAACTTGATCCTTTCTTAGCATGCTTGTGATTGGAAGAGTTAGCTCAGCAAAATTAGAAACAAACCTTCTAATAAAATTGATTTGGCCAAAGAAAGATTGAATACCTTTCTTGGTTCTTGGAATAGGCACCTTGCTGATTGCTTCCACTCTCTCAGGGTCTATCATAACACCTTCTTTGGACACAATATGCCCCAACAGCTTGGCCTTTTGCACACCAAAATGACACTTCTTTGGATTAAGTGAAATGCCATACTCTCTACATCTGATCAGCATCTTCTCTAGGTGTTGCAAATGGTCTGCTCGCTGCCTTGAAAAAATAGTCACATCATCTTGGTAAACTGCAATAAATTCATTGATATAACCAGAAAAGGCAACATCCATTTCCCTTTGAAAAGTAGCACCAGCATTCATCAATCCAAAAGGCATCCTTACAAAAACATAAGTCCCCCAAGGAGTAGTGAAGGTTGTCTTAAGTCTTTCTGATTCTTTGACAACTACTTGATTGTATCCGGAGAAACCATCCAAAGTAGAAAGCATTTCTGACCCTGTCACAAGCTGCAACATATTCTCCATGTTTGGAAAAGGATAGTTTTCCTTCATAGATGCTTTGTTTAGATTCCTAAAATCCACACAAAGTCTGATATCTCCGTTCTTCTTTCTAACTGGCACAAGGTTGGCAACCCAAGAAGAGTATCTAGTAGGCTGAATGATGCCACCATCTCTCAATTTCTTCAACTCTTCTTGCATTTTCATGGAAAGTAGTGGGTTAATAGGCCTTTTTTTTTGTCTAAATGGCTTAGTTTTGGCCTCAAGAGGAATCTCAGGCTAGAATAAATCTTCTCTATATGCCTTCAGCTCTGAATAAGACCAAGCCAGGAAGTCTTGATATTTCTTTAAAAGTTGGGCATAGGACTATTTTTCCTCTTTGTTGAGATGGCTGCCCAACCAGATTTTCCTTGGTTTGTCTTTAGTTCCCAAGTTGTGCTCTTCCACATCCCTTGAAGCAGACATCTTTCTATTAATGATGCAATCAACATTGCTAAAATTGGATTCAAGTGCAACAAGACCTTTAGGAATGGTATTTGTTTTCAATTGTATAATATCCTTGTCAAACAAAGTTTCTCTACCTTCATTCATGCATACCATTGGTTCCCAATCAATATTCTGACCAGAAAACTCACCTTGGCATTGTAAGAATCTCAACACTTGTGCATCATCATCAAAAATCTGCCAATGTTTCACATTATCCGGGACAGCTGGCCTTGTTAGCACTTCAATATCATATTCACAAAAAGGTGAAATGGTGCAATTATCAAATCTAGAACCAAGGACAGCCAGCTTATCAGCAGCAGCATTAAGACTTCTATCATGGTAAACAATGTTAAAGGAATCAAACATTTCAATCAAGTCCCAAACAACATGCTTATATTGTTTCATACACTGATTTTTTGTAGCATACAACTTTCTTACTTGCTTGAAAACCAGCTCTGAATCTCCTTTAGCAACAATATCCTTCACTCCATACTTCCATGCAATCCTTAATCCCAATAATAATGCCTCATACTCAGCAATGTTGTTAGTACATTCAAAATTGAGCTTGAAGGAGAAAGGAAACTCTTCCAAACTAGGAGAAACCAACACTATACCAGCACCATTTCCAACCTTGGAGCAAGCTCCATCAAATAGTAATGTCCATGGAGAACCTACCATACCAAGGCACTCTGATTTGTCCATCTTATTCTCTTTTCCATCAGCAAAACCAATGAAGTTGTCAACATCTACATCAGCAAACAACACTTCATAAGAAGCATTGTTGGGATCTTCAATCAAGTGTAACATCTTCTTTTCACCATAGAGTTTGACAAGGCTGCCCTCAATGGGAATGGTGGCAAAAGACATGTCCATTTGAACACTACCACCAACACTTGCAATCCATTTTCTTGACAAAAGCATACCCCATTTGGCACGGCAGTCAACAATTACAACATCAAGTTTTAAATTCTTACCCGGATAGGCTGCAAATTACACTACTAAACCCTTCACACAACCAAAAACCGGCACTTCCCTTGAATCCATGGCTGTACACTTCCCATATGCTACTGTCACTTTGATATCCAACTCATTCATGACTTCTAGAGGCATGACATTACATGATGCACCGGAATCAAACATGCAATTGTGAAGCAACCTACCTTTTATGAGAAAAGTTGTGAAGAATGGATCAACATTCAATTGGGAATCAACCAAGGATGTCCCCAAATACACTTCAGGTGCCTCTCCAAGATCTTCCATTGGTGGTGGTGTTTCAAGGCCAGCAATGCTTTGAAGAGGATTCTCAACAACATTTACATTTCTGCTTGGGGTAACCTTTTCTTCTTTCAATCCCAAGTATTCAAATGCTCTCTTCTTATGTTCAGGAATTCTAAGCAATTCAATAATGGAAACACTCACTTTAATTTGGCTCAATACCTGGGCTATATCATATGGAACATTCTTTGGTAAAACAACATTGGAAGGGAAACAAGAAGGTTCATCAGATGGAGAAGTATTCTTGGCAGCCTGGGCATGAAGAGGACTGATATTTTTGCATGGGACAGCAGGGTTCTTGGCAATTGTTTCTCTTCTAGGATTATCTTTGGGAATGCTTGTGAGCAAGGGTGTCTTTGGCTTGGCTTGAGGACCAGCTCCTCTAACAACTTTACTTCTAGTATTGTACTTCTTTTCTTGACCAACCACAACATTCATTAACAACTGTCTATCTTCCTCCGAAGGAATACCACCATCATACTTCTTGATCATTAAAGCCCTTAGATATTCAAAGTCTCTATTAGGAATTTCAAAGGTCTGAACTACATCTACATCATGAGTTTGAGGAAGAGAAAGAAATGGTACCCTCTTTATGCAATCCCAAAAGGTTGCAGCAGTCCTTGCACTTATCACATCTGTTGATGTTGCTGCTTGTTGTGAGCCTGAAGAGCTACCCATCATACAAATGTCATCATCCATTTCATTCTCATTATCATCATCAATATCTTGCTGGTCCATTTCACATGGAGGATGAGGAAGAAAATATCTATCACACCAATCCATATAAGCAATTTCTTGAACAACAGCAACTCTTGCAGTCAGAGGGTCAGGCACCACTCTATTTTCACGTGCTTGGGGTTGTCCATTTGCAGATCCAATAAGCCCTTTACCTCTATCATCTTGTCTTTGATCACCCCTAGGATGATTGCCAAATCTATCATGGTTTTGAGTTCTTTGCTGTCCTTGTGAACTTTGCCCAATTCCTTTCTCAGCCCGGGCTAATTTGTAAGAAATTTCTTTGACAGCCCCTGCCAAAGTCTTGACAACATCTTCCAAATCAGCACCCTTGCTAGCTTGAGGCTTCTCAGGGTTTATCAGCTTCACACCATCCCTCTTAAGTGGTTTACCAAAAGCTTTAATATTATTTTCAATTTGGAGTGCCATAGTGAGAGCTTGTCTCAAGTTTGTAGGATTTTTGTCTCTCAAGTAATAGGCTTCCTTTTTATCAAATGCATCTGCATATTTGATCAAGCAAGATTCATCACAAGGCCTCAAAATGACATGAAGCCTTCTCAATGTCTTATTAAATCTTGTTTTGAAATCATGAACGGTCTCATTAGGGTTCTTCTTGATGTTCTCAAACTCGGATAGAAGGAACCTTGGATCTGTTTTGTCTCCATATTGTAATCTGAATGCATTACTCATCTCAGTCCATGAATCAATAGAGTTATCAGGTAGAGCTTTGTACCAATCTCTTGCATCTTCCTCAAGTGTATGGATAAACAACTTGATATACACATCCTCAAATTCTATCTCAAAGTCTTCCATCATGTTAACAAAGAGTTTGAGATGTTGATCTCCAGTAATGGCATTGTTACCTTGGAATTTTGGTAACCTATTTCTCACATCTTGTGGGACAAGCATTTGGATAACCATCCATTCCTCCAAAATTTATAGGACCAAAGGTGTTTACAACAAATGGAGGTCTAGGTTGAGCCATATTGTTTGGTGGGGGTGATCTTGGAGGTGAAACAAGCTGATGAGGAGTAGTAATGGGTCTGATTGGAATAGATGAATGATCTTTAAAATGAAAACCCCCCAAAGGCTCTCTCTCTTGATAAACTTTAGCAAACTTAGAAACCATAGGAGCAGATCTAGGAGTAAGTTTTTTAAATACACAAGAAGGTCCCTCACCTGATGGAGAATGAAAATCAGCAAGAAGATTTCCTGAATCAGATCTACTTGAAGAGGAATTATAATCTTCAATGACAGGCTGCTCTCCTTCAAATTCAACTATGGGGATTTCTTTCCTTGTAACCAAATCACCAACCACTTTCCACACTCTTCTTCTTTCTAGTTCTGAGCTTCTTGATTCGGTGAGAAAATTCTTAGAAGAGTCCGTGGTGAAGAGGGATCTCCTTCCCTCCAGCTTGACAGATTTAAACAACAGTTTCAAATGATAAAAACGTGTTAGACAACTGGTATTTCCAAGATCCCAACAGCATGGAGTCGCCACTAAGGATTTCCACCTTAGTTGTGCAAGAAAGCACTAAAAAATATTCTGTCAAATGTATGCTATACTGAAAAATTTGCAAGGGATTTACAAATCAGATCTTCTTCTTCTTAATTCAACCAAAAACAGTGCATCCAAATCATATAAACTGCTAGTAAATGAGAAGAGTAGGCTGAGCTTGAAATCCTTTTTACCCAAAACATGCAGATCTGAAGTATGAAATGATATCTCAAGAATGTAACAGCTCAAATACTTAATCACACAAATGCTCAAACCTCTCAAATACTTCAAAACCACCAAGAAATTGCAAGAAGTCCCCGACAATAGTGCCACTCGGGTGTTGGTATCTAGATTTAATCTCCTTCACAACTTGAACAACATCATGAACTTGCACAAGACACTCAAGGATAGATAGATGTTTTGTATGTCATTTGTAGCCAGGGAAGCACACCTATCTGCTTGTTTGCATTCAAGAATTGAGGGAGTGGATAGCACCTTCAAGAGGGTTTTGATCTAACCCTCACTATTTTAGGTTGTGCCTATCAACCAAGGCAAGAGAACCTATATTGCAGCCCCTATATGGTAAGGAGATGGAGATATCCTTGTGTTTTGCATATGATATGGAAGAGGCTTTGTGAAAACATGATCAAGTATCCATTATCCAAACTCAAAGGAGTTGTCACTACTAAATGATGGAAATGTTCTCAAAACAAAGATAGAGCTGCTAAAGACATGATAAAACCCTTATCAAATTTGTGCATTTTAGTGAAAGGATTGAATTCTTTTGTGGACACACAATGCAAATGTAGGGGGTATTGTAGGTAAGATGAGTTAGTTCATAATGAAATTTTGATGAGAGATCTTGGGAAAAGAGCAGCTAGAAATCATCACCTTCTTTGGGAAACTTTGCAAATGAATTACAACACCTAAACAACAGAGATGTTTCAATGAATTTGAAGTGCTCTTTCAACCAGGATGTGTGCACACATGGATGCCCAAATCTGCACTATTCCATACAAACTTTGATAACTTGCCACAAAGGCTTGAAGCAAAATATCAATGAAGCATTTAGGAACCCTTGTTAGATCATGACCTAAGGTACACCCAAAGGTTTACAAACACCCTCAATTTACAAGGAAGGTAAGATGAATTTAAATCTGTTTATCTTCACTCAAATGAATACTCTTCTGAATGGAAGATTACAGATGCCTTCAAACCCTCTACAAGAAATGAGACCATGTATGACCAATAAAGATCCCAAACACAAGATTGCAACATGAGCATGAAACACAAATTGAAAACATACTGAAATACAAGTGTATGCAAGCTTTGCCAAGAGATAAAACCAGTTAATCCAAGAATTTGATCAAATATATCAGCAAGGGAATGTTATTTAGAAAATCTCAAAGCTTGTTGATGGCTTTACAGCTGAAACCAACTCAACATGATGAACATTTGATGCAAACAAGAATAAAAAATGGCTCTCAGGTAGTTTCTCCAAAAGGAAATGGACTTCTTCCAGTTTTCCCTGTGAAAATTCTTCTCTCTTTCTCCAAAATTCTCAACAGACTTACAAAATGCCTCCAAATTACATCATATACCCTCTGCCAACTTGGATCCTTGCATCCCAAGCAAAGAATATGCCAAAGGGATCAAATTTGTTACAAAACCCTATCCATTTGATGAAAAATGATATAAAACTGTAAAACAGCTCGCCAAATGCCAGAGATGCACAAATATTTTAAAATATTGCATGAACTTGGATCCTTATCCATCCCAGGGTCACGTTTTTGGCATTCCACCATGCCAGCATGCATTTGCAATCATTTTTCACCTTTTTCCCTCACCATTTTTAACTCTGCAACTTTTTACTTTCACCTTTCACGTGTTTTTCACGGGCTGAGGAAAATATTTCATGAAAAACACTATAGGGCACTGAATTAGCTCAAAATAATGGTGCCATTACACTCAGAAGGCCAAGGGGATGCGAAATCATATAAAATTTCATGTGATTTGGTGTAAAAATAATGATTCCAAGCTTCTTGGAGCCCCAATGGCACCCAAAAAATGAAAATGCACAGCTGCCATTGATTAAAATCAACTTTAAAATTCTTCCCTCCATGTGTCTTCAAATCCCCTTGAAGATTCCTCAAAATTACCTTTTTTCCTTTGGATGAGGTGGGACACGTGTCCAAACATGATTGGGGCGGGCCCCCAATCCTTAAAAATGCATTTTTGAACCTTTTCCAATCTTGGGAAAATTTTGAAAATTTTCCCCGCGAGCCCCCTGGATGCGCCACGTGTCCTTCTGTGGGCCTTCACCAAAACGCGGGCCAATTTGATGTATTTTTGCCACTTTTTTGAGAAAAGGAAAATTTTCTCAAAATTCTCCGCGCCCCCGAACACCCGCTGCTCCTTCTGCCACATGTGGGCAGTTTCCCATTCGCTGTCAGGGAACCGAACCCCTCCAAATTTTTCCTTCATTCCTCCGCGAGCACAAAATCCCTTGTGGGCCCATGCTTCTTCCTTTTCCATTTGAAACATGCCACGTGTCCCTGTGATTGGATGTTGGGGCACACCTCCAAATTTTCCACGGGTTTATTTTTCACCTTGAGATTTTTTGCTAAATTTTGCAAAATTTTCAACTTTCTCTCTACGCTCCAAACCTCCGCCAAATTTAGGACACATGTCCTGTTTTCATTAGGTGAGTCTATTATTCATTTTTTACTCTTAATATCAAGGGTAAAAATTCCCAAAATTTTTCTTCGGTCCCCATTCCCATTTCTCCTGCCAGACATGTGTCACCTTCCTACTCATCACGGGCCTTCTAGGCAAAAACTTGATTTTAGCATCTTAAAGCCAAATACTTCAAACTCCTCCAAGCTCTCCACCTCTCCATTTCATCCCTGTGCATATGTGTCACATTTTGATTCGTTGGGGATCTTGGCTCAAAATTTTACTTTGAAATTTTGCCTCTAAAGGCAAAAATCCAAAAAACATGCACCAACCCCGCTTCTCCTTCACTCCCCTGGACACATGTCCTCTTCCTATTGGATGCAGGACCCCTTGGCAAATATGTTCCCTCCATGTTTTGAAACCACAAACTTCAATAATTTTCAAAGTCCCCGCCTCTCCACCTATCCTTCCTTTGCCACGTGTTACCTTCCCATTGGGCGTGGATTTGCGGGAAAACTTCCATTTTGAGAATTTTTCAAAAATTGAAGAAAATGTTAAGTGACCCTCACCACTGCCCACCTGACCTTCCTATGACATGTGTCACCTCCCATTGGGCACGGGCTTGTGGGCCAAATTTTTCCTCTGACACCATGAGTGAAAAACATTAAAAAAATTTCCAAGTCCTTCGCCACCCGCCATGGCCCTCCTGTGCCATGTGTCATCATGCCATTCGCTGCGGGCCTTCGGGTAGGAAGTTGACCTTGAGAAATTTGTAAAAAATGAAGGCAAAATTTTTAAGTGACCTCCGCCACCCGCTGCTCCATCTGACCAATCAAATCATGCCACGTAGGCACACTAGGCAAATGCGGGGCCATGGAGAAAAATTTTCCCTTCGCCAAAAATTGAAAATTGACAAGTTATAACATTTTTTCCGACCACACCAGGCCAATGAGATCCTGCGATGTCAGAATAGAGTTTACAATGATAAATTTGATGGGTAGAGCACGCTCGTACGACTGTCAATGTGTGAAAAATACAAAAGATGCCCCAAAAATTTAAGTCTTTCACAAGGAAGGAGGACTTGGTTTTGAATCGATTTAATCATGTTTTATCATCAATTTCGGCCTAGGGATCAAGATTTTCAACTTCTAAAAACTCAGATTTGATCCATTCTAATTTTTACACGAACTTGACAAAGGGAATAATGGCTCAGCCTAAAAAATGAAGAAGTTAGGGCACAACAAAGGGGAAACCTGGAGATTTGTTTAAAAATGGGGTAGAATAACAACAATGAGGGCATTTTCGAAGGTATTCAGTTGGAAAATGTGAACTGCAGACCATGAAATCAAAAAATGAAACGTTTGTGAGCATATTTGGTCATGGAAAAACAAGGCACATTATGTAAACTCAATAATGGGAGCAACAATATCAGGTGTTCCAATAGGTGTTGGCAAGCTATTGGAGTGATATTCCGTAATGTAATGTTTTAGGGAAAATTAGGGTAATTATGACCACCCAGAATCTCCTCTAGATCATACCTCCCTAATAAAAATCTTTGGGTCCCCAAAATTCTAGTCACCCATTGAATCTGCTAAAAAACTTTATGCATCATACCAATATACAGAAACTAGAATATAACAGAATGGTTAAAATTGTAGAATATTAAAATGCTTATCAAAGAAATGGATTAGTATGAAATGAAAACAAAATTATTTCTCAACAAGTGTCCAATTAAATCCCTATGATTGTGCCAATACTACAAATGCCAAAATTAGATCAATATGAAATAGAAAACCAAATTCCAATGATATGCGGGTTTCCATCGACCCTACAAAGATTGTCAAATCTATAAAATATCAATAAAATTGATCAATATGAAATAGACGACTAAATGCCAAACATAGGCGAGTGTCCATTGACCCTGTGAAACTGGGAAGTATTGTAATATCAAGTAGATCAGTATGAAATAAAAAACCAAATGCCATTAATAGGAGGGTGTCCACTGACCCTGTGAAACTGTCAATCATGAAAAAATATGAATTGCCATCAATAAAAATGGATTAGTATGTAATGGAAAACAAAACGCTTCTCAGCAAGAGTCCAACTAAATCCTTGTGATACAGAAAAATAACTACAAAATATCATGGAAACGATTTGGAAATTAAACTACACAGTGCCTATAAAGAGGTGAGAGTTAGACTGAATCCTTGGAACTGCCACTGAAGATCAAAATATCTTTTGGGGATAGAATCAAACTACCTGCACAAATTTCACATTCTAAATTAGTGAAATTGTCGATCACTACAAAATATCACCAGGTGTAATTGCAAACCAAATTTTTAGTGTAAATAATGTACACCCTAATTGTAACCACATGTGATAGTTACAAATAAATGCTTGAAAATAAGGGACTTAAAATGTGTACAAATTTCACGTGTGGATATAATTAGTTTGTAAATTAATTAAAATTACAAACTGTGCCCAAATAGGTCTTATAAGCATCCATATTTTGCACACTAAAAATGAAAAAAATATGTAAATCCAAAATTAGACATACTAAAAACACCCACTGAATCTGTATATTCTGTTGTCTGAATAATAATGGAAATTGTCAACCATAAATGTGAGGAGATCGAAACATGATAAACCTATCAATTGGCTCTTCCCTACAGGTGACACCATCAACTTTTTTTAACCTTTAACATGTTTCAAACATGGGTTAAAAAACTCCTTATCAATCAACAAGAATCTCAGAAAGCGAAGGCATAAAAATCATGCTAATCAATACCATAGCTATGCAATTAAAAATTATCCAAGAAATCAGTATTACCAAATGAATGGTTGATCCCTCTTCTTGGTTCAACGACCTGAATAAAAGGATACATGATATAAACCTCATGCATAACAAGGTAGTGATGAAACACCATGTTTTCAAATGGTTCTGAATGGTTTCAAACTAAGGTATATTTCTTTCCAACAGGCCACACAAATTTTATCTAATCAAACATCGATATACAAATCAAGTTTCTGTGTAAAATAGCCATTTCTTATAGACAAGAAAATATTGCAATAATTTTACTTTCATTTAAAACTATGAACTGTACACCATGTTGAGAAAAGGTTAACAAATAGTTGAATTTTAAACAACTTAAAGATTACATCCTACAATAATTAGGAAAAATTTGTGAATATACAATTAGCTTATAACCAATTAGTACCCAAATGTAAACTAGTGTCAAAGCAATGTCCAATTCCCTAAATTTTTTCTAAATTCCATTCTCCATATCTCAAAATGGAATGGTCTTTTCACTTGCTCCTAATTAAAGGACATAGACTTTAAAAACAAATACAAATTATACTAGAAATGAAAGCTTCACAATATGGTTTACTCACCAAACACTATGACCAATGATAACTCTGACTGGATTCAATTCCATAACTTAATCACCTTGGAAGTGAAATAGAGAGAGATCCATCTATTCCTCTCATCACATGGTTTCTTGTTTCTTACAAACAACTTATACTCCCAACAACTGTACACTGTAGATGGAAGATCAACACGCCCAAATGTATGCACAAATTGAATAAAACCAAGTTGGAAGCTGATATCAACAAATGAAATAAGGGATAATCCAACTTTCTAACCAAATCTAATACCAAAACATGATCCGTAAACTAACACTAATATAGTGTTTATTTTTTTTTCAAAAATGGACACTTAAAAACTTAATCATTTTCCCAAATTAACAAGTAGGAATTGATTAAAATATATTAAAATCAGAAATAATAGATGCACAATTGAACACAAACTCCAAAATTGATAACGAAGTTGACCCCCTGATTGGGATACATCTCCGAGATAGCTTAGAATTTCATCTGACCTATTAAAAATCAATTTGCAAGTATAAAGATTAAAAATTACAAAGAATAATGGATTATAAACCTATAAAAATATGGTTATCAGACCTTCAAAAGACTCTGAACCCGATCAACAATGTATTCCACCTTCCTTTAGCATTCATATAATCAATTTCCCCATGTTCTACATCAAAAGTGGTGGAAAAATGCTTCAAATGATGTCAAAAAAACACCAATTGGAAAAATTCAAAGTCTAGGTATAGCGTCTAATAATTCTAGACAACTCTCTAGTTCTGATAAAATCTTGAAAATGCCATCTAGTGGGTCAAACATGACCATATGTAAAAACTATCCTTTATGGACCTTACATAGTCCTAGACCCATTAGCTTTCAAATAATACAATGTGTCTTTTATAGTGTTTACAAGGCAGTGGTGGGTTGGTTAAGAACATTATATTTTTGGTGTAGGTGGGTGGTTTGAATCCCACTTTAAGTGCTTTTACCAAGAAATGCACCTTAACATTTAAAAAAAAATGTTTAATCCCACATTTGGTGCATATGATGGGATAAGGAAATTTATATGGGAGGCGTTGGAAATGTTTTAATGGCTTGATAACCTCTTTTATTGCCAAATGAAATGCACTGTGGAAAATTTTGCTAGCACTAAGGTGTGCATGTGGTGTGCTATGGAAATATTCAGTGCTTGGTGTGTTGGCATGTGGCATTACAATGTGGCAATGTGGGAATTTATGCACTCAACATTGAATGTGGAGAATGAGATGGCAGGCCATGCAGTGGCCTAAAGACCCACTGCATGGACCTCTCCAAAATCACCAAATTGATGATCTCTATCCTGCCATGTGTCAGCACAAGAAGCCACAAAATAATGTGATATAAACTATATTATAATTGGAAAAATGAAAATAACACTAATATACCATGGTGACTGGGTTCCCATTCAAAACAAGAGTGGACGTCACCATTGACACCATTTTTTTTCATATACCTGTTGAAGACTAGAGGGTTAGAGAAAACACGTCCATGACCACATTTTTGCCTCAATCAACTTTGAATTACACAAATAGACTTTGCACCAATCAAGGTACTGTAGAACTACATTTCCCTGTTGACCCATTTTGACCTTGAGATTTAAATAGTGATATCGGGAGCATGCATTGTCTAATTTAGGCTTTATAATATGAATTGGAAAGATATCAAAGTGATATTCTATACCGTAATGGTTTAGGGATGATTCAGGAAGTTTTAACCACCTAGAATGTCCTCTGGATCAATTAGAAGAGGAGTTACAAAGATGGTGGGTAGAGAAAAAATAACCTATGTGGAAATACACAAGCATATCACTCAAATAATATAAATATGTCATGAACCATAAGGGAAGATAGGAAGATAATGCATATGTAATTGGTGAAATAGAGAAAACTCATGTGGCAGAACATTCTCTTGGCAAAAGAATTAATTCATGAAATCTAAAAGTTCACACGGCTAGTAAAAGGGGCAATATATGAGGAAGCATAATAGAAATTAATAGTAAGAGGGATATGCTTATCAAATATGGAGCTCAAAAAGGAAACCAAGGTGCAAGTTTATTCTTCTTGGTTGGAGCATTATCAACACTCGAATACCAACCCATGCACACATATAAAAAAATGTTGTGAATGCAAAGGAAAGTTCTGAATGCATCACCATAAAATTAAATATGATTAAAAAATTGTTCACATTGTTTAAAGAAGATTAAAAGGAAAAGCCTACGCATAATACATTTCGGGATAGAAAATAAATAGTGGATGGATTTTGCAATGAATAAGACTATAGGTAGTGAAATTATCAACAAAATAAATTGATATCCAAGTTTTTTTTTAATTACCTAGTTTCTTACAAATTTTTGATGTAGAAGTGATTTGATGGGCCATAGCTAAAACTTGTCAAGGGAAACAATTTGAGCAGAATTGCGAAAAATTGAAATCGTAAAATATTTTCATCTTTTTCTTAATTTAAAATGATATAGGGTTTGTAAAAGACACAAATTGAATAAAATCATTTTTTCTTGATCTTTGTGGTGAATTCAAAGATGAAGAACCAATACTAGAAGATTGTGTTTCTATTTGTTTGATTTTCCCTTTCTTCATCTCATAATGAAAAATTCAAATACATCAATGATGAAGTATGAATTTCAATGCATCATTACCTTATCTACACTAGTTTCTGATTACGACCATATAACTGAAACCAATTTGGGTCATGTTAACATGAGTTAATTTTCTGAAAGGAAAAATTATGAAGGCCATACATTGTTCTTTCAATGCCTATACTGCAATGGTTTTCTGCAAGAAACACCATTTCTAGTCTTCATTTAGTGTCCAGAGTTCGTCATCACTTGTGTTGAGTACCATGATATTAAGAAAATAGTATTTTTTAACTACAATAACAAGCCCATCCTACTGGTTACGCCTGAGCACATTGAGGAACTTTTTAGAATTCTAGAATATGAAGAGAATGCTGAAATCACTAAAGATTCTACACAACAATATTGGGATGAAGACCTAGTAAAATACTCTAAAGTGATGAATAGGAACTAGTTAGTCAATAAGTGATCACATGCTAACGAAAATCCTAGGGAATTTCCATGCATTGAGTTATTGGATGATATTGGAGACATGATCACTTTTCTAAGCAAAGTGTTATACACCCCCTTTGCACCCTACTTTTAGCCATGGATGTATAAATTATTTTGTGTAATTATGTATCAAAGGTTTCACATAGATTGGGCCACAATCATCACTGATACTTTACACAAGAAATTGGTTGAAGTAAAGATGATTGGTGATTTTTACATGACCTCCTACCTAGTCTATGTAATGACATGAAGAAATATTGTTGTTTATCTTGAGACTCGAGGCACGATCATGCCTGGGAAAAATAATGTTTTTCACTATTATCCACAACTAGAGTTTAGAGAAATTTCACATCACTTTTGTCTTGTTACCAAATCCTTTGTCTTATATGTTACCAGTATGCTGAAAGAAAACCCATATGAGAGAATCTTGCATCAGACTAAAGAGGTGATCTCACGATGGGGCTTGTCGTTCATTTTATTTTCCACTTTCTCATACATCTGACATTTTTACACCCACCAAGAACAAGGGAACCCCATGCACACCGGCCTATCACCCAGTGGGTGCTGGGTGCTCACCTGAGGCATGCATGGGTGTTGAGTCTCTCTTTTATGTGAGTTAAGTGGGAAACATCATCTATGATAGGAGCTTAAAAAGAGTGAGTGGGAACGAGACATACATTTATCATAGAACTCAGAATGACTTCTAGACAAATGCAGTCATCCCAGACCGAATGGTACTTAACAGATTATAGAGAGGAACCAAAATAGAAAGGAAATGCATAAGGATTTATATTCATTCCATAAACATTCATGAATCAGAACTGTAAGCTATAAACATGGATTTGAAACATTAATAACCATATTCATCAAGTCTGGTAACCTCATTATATTCATTGGATTCATTACAGACTACCACAGCTGTGCAGACTGAAGTCATACATCATAGCTGGATTTATACCCATCAGTTCTCAAGAGAAAATTTACAATCCCAACCCCTTATTACATCCTTTTCCTATAGATCCCTACCCAACTTATGGAGCTCTCACAGTATTCCTGCATGGCTTCACCTTCTTCTGCTTCTCTCCCTTTTTCCTCTGGCGGGTGCTTGTATTTATAGCCCTTCTCAACATCATCAAGCCTTCCAGGGAGTTGTAGATCCGTTGCCAAGTGTCCAAGGTGGTCCTTCATGGGAGCATGCTTCTTTAGGTTTGAGCTCTCCACTCTTTGCAATGATGGTCTTTTACAAACTTCCATCAGGGTATATTCCTTCTTAGGCCAACCTTTCACCAAGCTGGCACCTTATCCATTCTGCATGTGCAGTCGGGTCATGCTTTTCTCGTGTTCTTCCTGATGTGTCAAATATGGCTAAGTCTTGAAACCTTTGTTCTATCTTTGCGTGCATGCCACTTGCTCTGTTAAACCCTCCTAGAACCCTGTCTTGTGTGCTTTCTCCTTGCATGCCCTTTCTTAACTAGGCCTTACGTGCCCACGTGCCTTCTTATACTTGGCCAATATTTTAGGGGCCCAACATCACCCCACACTACGCCTGTTCTCCACCCGTGGGAACACCTTCTCAATGAATAAATAATGACTACCTTTAAATGGTTTGGGGAAAGGGAATGAAGAAATTTGGGGAAGAAAGAAAGAATGGGGGAACTATGATCACTTCTGTAAGAGGAAAGGGAATTATTTTGTTAGGTCTACCACTAGCTTATCCCAGGTATTGACCTTCACTCCACACCCACTGACAAATGTCTCCAACTAGGGCACTCACCTCTTCAAAGCTTGGCCCATTTCCTTTGTTATTCATCATTTCCACGATCTCCTCCAATTGTTTTCCCAAGTCTTCAACTTCGTCCATCCTTCGAGTGATGTAGGGATACAACTCCTTCAGTCGGTTCTTGATTGAGCCCTGAAAAGTCTTAATAGCCTCTAATTTCTTCTCAACTTTGGCTAAGATCTTATCACGCTCCACTCTATTCCCCTTGTTCTTCTCCTGGAACTCCTTGAGCTCCACTTTATGGGAGGTGACCAGAATGCTCGCCACTCTATCTCTATCGGTGCAATTTTCATAAATGGCCTCAATGGCTAGGGCAGAAACTTTCATATCTGCAAGGAATTTCTTGTACTTGGTAACAATTTCCACAAACTTCATTTTGTCCTCCTTTTCCTTGGACGCTGATGCCTCCTCCATAGACTCTAAGGCCAGTGGTCACCTTTTCATTGTGAGGATGCAGGTCAAGTCCTCTAGATACTCTAGGGTGGATCCATACTTCTACGTGGGTGGTGTTAGATCTGGGTGCTTCAAGAAAATGGCATCTGTGATCATCTCTGCTTTCTTGCAAACCTCATGCACCCTTGCCTTCTCTTCTTTCAACTCATGCCTTAGTTGTGCACTGATTAGTTCCTCCCACTTTAAGTCCTTGGTCCTTTCTTTGAGCTCTTCTTCCTTCTTCTCCAGCTCTACCTCTAGGAATTTTACCCTGTCATTCCTCCTGAATAACCTAGCTTCTAGTTCAACCGAGACCTTGTTCAGTGCATTGCAGACTTGTTCATTAGATAGCTATTGAGTGTTCACCAAGGGGTTGGTTCCTTTAGACTCTGGCACTTCATTATTTCCCCTTGGCTTACTTCAAATTCTGGCTCGTCGATGTGGGACTCAAATGCCCATGAAATCATTTGCCTTGCTCGTGGGTATGCACCTTCCTCATCAAATGATGTCATGGCCAAGGAGTTTCTCTATTGGAATGGTGCTTTGGAAACGTGCATGCAACACCTTGTTTGGATCATCAATATAGTCCATTCTTGGTCTTCTGGATCTCTGTGCACCTTCCTCCTATGTGCATGCCCTTAGGAATACATACCGTCAAACTGGGGCCTCCTCCTGTGCTGCCGTGATCTTTTCCCACACTTTCTTCCTTATCTTCATTCATTACTAAATCAGTGTTGTGCTCCAACTCTTGTTCTACCAAGGCTTCAATGATTTTTTCTGCTTCTTTTTCTGCCACCTCATTTATCTGCTCCTGCATGAGGCTTGGAGTCTGATTTTTTGTACTCACTTCTTCACTTCCTCCCTTATCTTGGGTGCCTTCCTCCTCCTGGCTACCCTTCCTCTGCATGAAGAGAAACTCATTTTCCTCTTCTCTGCCCTCTTCCTCTGAATCATGCACATCAAACACTGGTGGTTCCTGGGATCCTTCAGGTTCATCTTCTTCATCATCATCCCTCTCACCTCTGTAGGCCTCCAAGCTCTCTGTGTCCTCTGAATCAGCCTCCTCCATCACCTTCTGTTTCTTCCTAACTGGGGATTCCAGTATAGGAGATTTGGCTCTTTCTTCTTCCTCCTCTGGTGACTTCTCCTTTGTGATAGGATTTTCTTGTTCTGGTGCCTCCTCTCTGACTGGGGACCTCTTCCTGTGCATGTAAGTACTAGTTCTAGCACTTGTCCCTGGGGTGCCCACTTGTGGTGTACTTTGGACACTTGGTGCCTTCTTCCCTTGCACCTCTTCTTTTCCTTTCTTTTTCAGTGTGGGCTTCTTTCTCCCCATGGGGTCTTCAGGAATGGAGACATCACATTCCAGGTATGTGCCCTTCTCAAACTTTGGTCTTATGCATAGATATACCCTTGTCGTGGTCTCTCCTGCTATTGGAAAAGTCAGGGGCTTTGTCATTTGAACTTTGTGGGAGACATACCTCTCCATGTACATGTGCTTCTTAGGGTAAACGTTTCTACGTAGCTCCCTGTGGTCTTGATCTACCTCACTAAGGTCGAACCTTAGTCTTTTGGCCTCTTTAAACCTGTTTACCCCTGCTTGGAAATATTGAGCGGTGAAGGAGAAGGGGAGCTTGCACCAGGGGCCCATGTTTTCATCTGTCAATTTAAATCTGCCAATGCAGAAATGTTGGTACACCACAAATTTGGCTTCTCCATCAATGAGCACTGGTAGCTACTCTGGGATCCTCCACTCCACCCCGAATGCATCCCTTAAGTGCTTATACCATTTTTCCAGGTGTGCCTTGTGAGCAGCCGTCATGCTATCACAAGTGTACTTTGTGAATATTTTCGTGGGTGAGGGGTCTTCCTCCAGATATTCCCAAACAAACTTATCTACCACATCTGGCACTCTGATCTCTGAAAACAAAATTGTCAAGAGGACATTGCCAAAGAGTATCTTGTCTCCTTCCTATGCGTGCTACTGATAATTTCATCTGCGATGAAGGCAGACAAGTTGTAGATGGTGCCTTCTGATATTTTCCTGCACACATTTAACCAGGCCTTATTTACATGTGTCCACCTTTCTTGGTCATTTATCTTTGTCACCAGGTGCGTGGCCATTCTCATGACAGGGTCTTGGATCTCTGTGATATCAAAGTATCATGACCCCTTCTTATAATCATATGTGGTGATGGTTGCTTTGATGGCTTCCTTGTCACTCAGGTCATCATCTATACTTTCTCCTTCACAGATGAGGCCTGTGAATTTTGAAATCAGCTGAGGAGTTATGCGCATCTTGCACCCTGTGAAGTAAAAGTGGTCCTCATGTACACGTGACATTAACCATTGATAGAGGTGCTCAGGTTTTCCAAAATAAGGCAACTCATAGAGTTGCAATAATCCCACCTTCTCCAATTTTACTTTTACCTCATCGCTATAGATAGGTAAACCCTCTGGTGTCCTCTTGTTTGTCGGGTGCACTAACTCCAGTGCCAATTCCTTTTCTGTCATGTTTGTGTGATGGTTGTAATCACTCACCATCATGTTTCTTAAGTGGGACTCCCATTCTTTCCTGAGAAAAACCCCATCCGGGTACTGCATCTCTGCGTACCATTCTTCATTCATGCTTACGGGGGTTTCTGGTTGTTTTCCCTTGCCCTTGCCCTTGCCCTTTGGCTTCTTAGGTGATATAGTTGGTTTCTTAGGTGCCATGGTTTAGGTTATCTTAGCACTTCAACTTCTCTTACTTTCTCTACTTTTCTACCTTCTCCAAGCTCAGACCTCAAACTTGTGAAGAAACCCTTTTCAGCCCATGCCCTAGCTGCCAAACCCTAACTGGAATAACCTCTTTCACAAGATGATGCTTCTCCACAATTTTTTTTTCTACCCGTGAACTTCTTTCCTTCTGGTTTGCAGATCAAATCTAGTCACTCATGCCTTAATTCCTCAAAATTTTCTTCACACAGATCAACTCTGGAAACCCTAGTCCACAAGAGCTTTCTTTTTTTGTATTCACAATGTCCATAATGAAGTGCCCAACCTTCTATTTATAGCTTTCCATTCTTTTTAGCATTAAATGCTACTTCACCTACCAATTTACTTCAACACTTATTGTGTATTTTTCCACTAAGCCACACTCTAGCACCCCCACTCACGTGCCCAACCTTGCACGGACAATCCTACAACCTTCTGGTGCACAAACAATCTATCTGACAGAAGACTCTTACGTGTGTTACCAGTGCCAAAGGTACTTCTTCCTCCCTTGTATGTGGAACCAAGATGTAGTCTTATCCTGACACCAACCATCCTCGTTCACCCTTTTTTCACAGGGCCATCCATTACTTCCTTTCATTGGGCCATTCAATCTGGGATTTCCAATGCAATCCTTCATGGTACTTCACACCTTGCACTTTCTTTCACATTATTCCACCCCACACTAAAATGATGCGTGGTCCTCTGTGCATTCACAACCTTTAAAAAGTAATGAGGTTACCGGTGCCCAAGGTGCAACACAAAACAACAATGAGAAAGGGAAACACAAGAAAAGAAAAAAATGCATTAAAGGAAGTCCTAACCTATCTGGCAATACTACCTTATTAAAAACACCAAGAAGACTTATTTATAGTAGGGCTTCATCCTACTCCCATTGAAGTGTCCTGGAAATCTCATCCCATCTAGTGCTTGTAACTGGCACACCTGAATCAAGGATGTACGAGATGATGTAGGGACCCAACCAATGGACTTTTAACTTCCCAGGATGGCACAGAAACTTGGAATCATATAGTAGCACCATCTTCCCAACCTCAAACTTTTTGTTCTTAATGTGATGATCATGCCATGCCTTTTGTTTTTCTTTTTCAGTCTTCTGGCTCCACCTGGCGAGTGATCTTCTTTCATCCAATTGCATTAACTTGTCAATTCTTTCTTCCAGTGCTTGTTCATCGGCCAATCCTCCTGCGTGTGCTATATGCAGAGAAGGTAATATGAATTCAACTGGTAGGACAGCCTCCATGCCAAACACTAATTGAAATGGTGTGGCCTTATTTAACCTCTTGTAGGTTGTCCTATATGCCCAAAGAATGACTGATACTTTGTCATCCCAATCTTGTCTACCAATGTCACAAATTTTGGTTAGGGTATGACTTAGTATTTTGTTAAATGCCTCCATGGTTCCATTTTCTTGTGGATGGTAGGGGTAGTCTTGTGATGAGCCACCATGAATTCTGCTAACAGAATCCTTACTGTCTCATTTAAAAAATGTGTACCCCTGTCACTAGTCAAACTCAAAGGGCACCCATACCTTGTAATAATGTTTTCCCATAGAAACCTTGCTGCAGTAGCTGTTGTACAATCCTTGGTAGGTGTTGCTTCTACCCACCTTGTCAAGTAATCTGTGCAAGTGATTATATAACGTGACCCAGTCCTATGTGTGGCTGGTGCAATAGGGCCTACGAAGTCTATAGCCCACTTTTTGAATGGCTCGGCACTGGGAATAGGGCACAGAGGAATTTCATCTCTTCACCCTGGTTTACCAATGCACTGAAAATGGTCACAAGCCTTGCAATATTCCTTGCAGTCTTGATATAGGGTCTCCCACCATAATCCAACCATCAATATCTTTCCATGCAGTGGCATCACCTGCATAGTGCCCACCTGCACTACCTCATGTGCCTCTTCTATTATGGCTAGGTGCTCATGTTCTAGCACACACCGGTGCAGAATCTCATCACGTCCTAATTTGTATAAATCCCCACTAATCAACATGTAGGGCATGGAGTGTATAGCTAACTACTTTTTATCCAATGCCTTCATTCCTTCTGGTGCTACACCTGTCTTGAGAAATACTGCAATATCTTCTAAGTCTGAGGGCACGTGCCACAACCTAAATAGTTGTGCATCTGGCATGGTATCCTCAATGCTTTGCGTGTCCTCCCCTGAATCGATTCTAGATAAATGATCAGGTCTGGAATTACTTTTTCCTGGTTTGACAACCACTGTGAACTCAAATTCTTGGAACAATAGTACCCACCGACATATGTGCCCTTGTAGAATGGGCTTGTTCACTAAATATTTCAATGCCATATGGTCAGTGTAAAATATAAAAGGGGTTTCCAGTAGATACTGTCTAAACTTGTGAAGTGCGTAGATCATTGACAATGCCTCGCGCTCAGTTGTAGTATAATTCTACTCCACTGGTGTCAACTTCCTGCTTGCAAAGCATAAAGGATGATCAACAATCCCTTCACCAGGTTGTGCAAGTACTACTCCAATGGTGGTTCCTGAGGCATCAACATGAACATGGAAGGGCTTATCCCAAGAGGGGAATCATAGTATGGGGTGGTGACAAGCCTATCCTTTAAAGTGTCAAATGTCTTCTGATGTGCCTCTCCCCAAAGGAAGGCACTCTTGTGTCTAAGTAACTCTTCCAAAGGTACGGTGATCTTGGTGTATCCCTTGATGAACTTCCTGTAGTAACCCATGTGTCCAAGGAATCCATGCACTGCGCTTTGACTAGTAGGCTCCCCCAATCCCACAATTACTGCAACTTTGGCAGGATCTACTAGTAAGCCCTCCCTACATATGATGTGCCCCAATAATGTTCCAAATGGGGTAGCAAAGACACATTTCTTAATGTTGAGGGATATCCTCAACTACTGACACCTTTCAAACATTAACCTTAAGTTGTCACAATGGTCCTTCACTAACCCATATACTGTCCAATCATCCAGGTAAACTTGAAGAAATTTATGGATGAAGTCCTGGAAAGCTTGCACCACAATGCGTGAGAACACAACAGGTGCATTCTTCAACCCAAAAGGCATGACTGTATAGGAAAAAATTCCCCACTCAGTGGTGAAATTCATCTTTCTCTGATCCTCTTTTGCAATCCTTACCTGGTGATAGCCCGAGAATCCATCTGTGAAAGAGTAGACCTCGCGTCCTGCCACTCCCTCTAAGATTTCTTCAGTAAATGGGGTTGGGAAAGGATCAATGACACACACTGCATTCAGGTCCCTGTAATCAACACAGATCCTTATCCTCCCATCCTTCTTGATACTAATCACCATTGGACTTATCCATTCTGACTCTTCCACAGCCTCAATGATACCTGATGCTATCATTTTGTCTATCTCCTCCTTGACCTTTACGCGTAAATTGGGATTCATCTGGTATGGCCTCTTCCTGATTGGGCACACACCTTCCTTCAGCTTTATCCTCATCTCCCCCAAGGAATGGTGGATGCCTTTAAGCTCATGGTACCCGTGGGAACAAATCTTGGAATTCATGTAAACAGATCAATGATTTTAGAGACTTCCTTCTCTGACCAATAGTCTCCAATGATAGCCTCCTTGGGTTCTTGCTTCTGAGCCGATGTTAACCTTTTTCATCTTTAAAGGTTCATGGTAGGGTGCACGTGCCCATTCATTAGCACTATCTATCACTTTGCACATCCCTACAAAATGGTTAACATCCAAGCTTTCTACCTTTCCCCATCAATAACATACACCATCTTCCCTTTTTCTTTTTCTATACATGTGTGCTCAAGTTGTATCTCTTCTGTTTCTTCTTCCTCAAAGCATGCCTCCAGGCCAGGTTCACCTAGCAATTCTTGTATTCTGTCTTCCGCCATAGCACTATCCCCTATTGTAAGGCACTTGACTACCTGCAATGCCTTATGTACTGATGGCTTTGTACTCTGATACTTGAATGTTTGAATGAGATCAGCCACCAATTCTTGCCAATTACCAGTTTGATGATGCATCTCTGAGTGGATATACCATGTGTGCACAACCTTGTAGGGTGGAGTACAACTTGTGAACCCATAATGAAGGTGGTAATGCTTCTGTGCTTCCCATCCAGGCTGTCTCACATGCTTGGATATGGAAGGAAGTGGTCTCTTTACCATGGTAGTCTTTTATAGCCGTGGGTGCGTTGCTCCTGCAAAACCTTATGGAGAAGGAAATTCTCACCTCATGCCATTCCAAGAGGTTCTCCGATGTGTCACCCACCAGTGCGCAATAGTTCTGAGTAGGTTGTAGTTAAACATTTTCCTCCTTTCCTTCTCATTTCTCCAATGGGCCTCCATTTCTCGTAAGAAATCTTCTGGATTAGCCCCTCCTGAGTAACTTGGTAGTTTTCTTCCTCCCAGGTGCCAGACTATATGTGCCTTTGTCACCTTGGTTACCGATCCTCTTAAATGTCATCTGATCAACTCATAGGTCCCGTGTGCCCAATTGTCACATGCCATGCTTGTGGTATCACTCACAGACTGGGCATCCTCAAATTGGATAACTCCTTCTGTAGGGTGAATTATCTCAGGATCTCTGATTGAGCACACGTATATTCTATCAAGGACTTCTTCTCCCAATGGCTCTGTGTAGGGCACTGACTTCCCATCTGTCAAAGGGATGACCACCCATTCTTCCTTGTTTTCAAAACTGATATATCCTTTGTTAAACCTTATGTCAGCATTATTCTTGTAACACCATGGGTGCCCAAGCAATGCTGGAAAATTGTCTACCTCGGTGAGTGCCAAGACTTCAAAGTCTCCAGTAAACTTGGCCCCTTGAATGGTAATCACTGCATCCTTTAATACTCCAATGGGCATTGCCTTAGTTTTGTTTTCCATATACAACACATTTGAAGATGGCTGCAATGTGGGCCTTCCCATCTGATGCCAAGCATCTAAGGTAAGAACATTCACTTCTGCTCCTATGTCGATGAGGATATTGCTCAGGAGCCATCCATCAACAACTGCATTCAGAGTAATCTCTTTGTCATATTCAAGGCTGTGTGGAGAAAGGTTTGCATGTAAAACCTGTCTCTCGCACTCCGCTCTGGTGCGTGGTACCTTCTCCCTTAGCCATTCTCCCAGCAAGGGAATAATATTCTCTTGCCTTAACATTTTACATACTTCTTTGACCTCATCCAGGTCACTTCTTGGAACCTCGTTATCCTTCCGCTGCCCCACCTGCCTCGATTGCTCCTTGAGACACTGTATCTCCCCTTGTAAACTCTGAATTACATCCATAGTCTCCTGGTATACTTCTTTCTGATGGGCAGGGTCTGGGTACTTTCCATGTGGCACCTCCTCTCTAGAAACTAATGTCCTTGGTCTGGGCATCTCCTTGGCATGTGTGGCCTCTACACGTGTTGTCACCAGTACAGGTTCTAGCTCTAACTCATGTGCCACTCTTGGCATCCATTGTGAATCGGCCCTTTTTACGCTCACCATAGCAGCACCCTTATCTTTCTGGTGTTGCTGGTTCATATGCTCATAGAGTTCCAGACACTCTTCATACTTGTGCTTCTTCCCACACCATGAGCATTGTAATAGATCAGGACACTCACATTTATAATGCTCTGTAGATCCACAATTATAACATGTTCCCCATGGGAACTCACTTCTTCCTCCTCCATGGTTTCCATGACCCCAAAATCCTCCATGAGAACTTCTTCCACATGCTCCACCATCTGCGTGCTCCTCATAACGGTGGTCATCACTCTTAGAACTACTGGCAAGGCTGGTCTGGTGCACACCATGATCAATGGCCTCATGGATCTGGTCAATAAGCCTACAATCCTTAGTATCATGGGTTGTAGAGGTGTAGATCTTACAGTAGCAAGATACATTCTTCTGAATTGTGTGTGCTGCAACAAGGGACATCTACTTGCATCATGGTCCCCATGACATATCTCACAATCTACCTGCTATGGTGCGTACTATCTTATGGGGGAAACTATCCTTGACATTCCCTTCTAATTCAAAATCTGTACACAACATTCCACTGTGAGTCTCATGGGCTGAGTTTCACAGATAAATTTTCTAGCTGCTTAGCCATAGCAATGATTTGAGCTTCCAGAAATGGGCTAACACCAGTATCAATGCTTCCAACAGCTTCAGCATGTAGAGCAACTTCTAGCGCCTCGCGCGGGTCTGTGAAAGTCTTATGAGATAATGCTCTTCTAAATGGTGTTATCAACCCTCCAAAAAACCATTGAGCATGTTGTGAAGGGTGAATGTCATATGAAAATTTTGACAGGAGAGTCTTAAACCATGTGTCATACTCCCACACACTCTCTACCATTCCCTGTTGAATCTCCTTTAGGGCACTGATGCTCTTCTGTTCAAACTCAGGGATGTGGAATTCTACTAGGAAGGCATTTTTCAATGTGGTGTAATCTACCACCATCTGATGGGGGTCATACTTCCTATACCAGCTATGTGTGTGCCCTTGCAACATCATTGCAAATTGACTGGCCTTCCATTCTGGGGTTGTGATCCCCTTTGCGTGCCATAGCAACTCACACTTGTGAACATGCTCCACAACATCCTCTATGCCCTGGTAGTCTGGAAAGTGTAAAGACATTTCAAAGATTACTTGAGGAGGTGGCTGAGGCCCCTGTCCTCCTGGTCCAGATCCTTGGTTTCCTCTGGTGTTTCCTCCACCAGATCCACTGGATCCACCAGGTCCTGTGCCTCCTGATCCACCAGTTCCACCTCCAGACCCTCCTGTGGCCAATAATGGGCCTGAAGTGGTCATGCCTAGTGTCCCCAATGTCCCACTGAACTGTGCACCAATGGTCTGTGAGATCATTCCACTACTAGATGTATGCCCCATGCCACTCCCCGATACATTACCCAAGCCTTGTGTATTTACACCTTGTCCAAAAAATTCTCCAAACACTGGAATAGAGTGTGCAGCCATAGAAGTTCCAAATGAGAAATTATACCTCCTGGGTGTAGATCGATGACTTCCACTGATACCAACTGTGTTATCAACACTCCTCTGATTGGAAAACCAAGTGCCAAGGTTTGGTCACTAGGTGGGTTTAGATGCACGCCAATGACTCTTCTTTCTCCATGTGATGAACTCTCATCAGAAGCTGAAGGGGTCTCTCTCCCATGCTTTCCAAGATGGGGTAGCACAGACTGCTCAGGTTCCACGTCCTCTACGTGAACCTCAACTCCTTCCCACAACATCTGCCTCCATAGATCCATCACACTTGCAACCTCACGTTGTCTAGCAATCTCCCTTTCATGTGCTTCACTATACTTGAGTCATCTCTCCTCCCTTTCTTTCTCAGTCGCAATATCTGCCATCTTCCTCCACCCTAGCTTCCTCACCCAGTGCTCAGAGAAGTTTAGCCGGCCATTGGAAATGCCTCTAAACTCAAGGTAATGATCAAGATCTTCATCGCCAAAGGAATAACATGTAGAAATGATCCTCTGGGCTCCCACAGAAACTCAAACTCAGTGACTTCCAGACAAGAATATGTAGAAATAGCATATTCCAGAGTGTAGCTAGCCAGTACTCCTTTCCACCAATGATCCACAACATGAGTCCATGTCAGATCTACATCTTGCAGCCTCTGGTACTCTTCTTGGGTCCACACATGTGATCTATAATACCAGCTTGATCTAGATGCATATGCTGAGAGCCATTCATACAGCTCTACTGGGAAGCAACAGAAGAAATTTTCATACAACTCATGGTAGAGGTTCTCTTCTACCCATCTGCATGCATCAAACTCAGGCCCAGTGTTGAATCTCTGAGAAAATTCTTCCTCCGTGCTCTTGAACCATGATTCAATACTTTCCAGAGTTAGGTGTTCTGTCATCACTCATTGCACAGATCATGATGTATGTTATTTCCCACTACAACTTTGAAAAGAGGTCCCGGAAATGGAACCAAGATGTAGTCATTTTTACACCCACCAAAGAACAAGGGAATCCCCATGTGCATGGCCTATCACCCAGTGGGCACTGGGCACTCACCCGAGGCACGTGTGGGTGCCGAGTCTCTCTTTTATGTGAGTTAAGTGGGAAACATCATCTATGATAGGAGCTTAAAAAGAGTGAGTGGGAATGAGACATACATTTATCATAGAACTCAGAATGGCTTCTAGACAAATGCAGTCATCCCAGACCGAATGGTACTTAACAGATTATAGAGAGGAACCAAAACAGAAAGGAAATGCATAAGGATTTATATTCATTCCATAAACATTCATGAATCAAAAACTGTAAGCTATAAACATGGACCATAACCATTAATAACCATATTCAAACAAGTTTGGTAACATCATTATATTAATTGGATTCATTACAGACTACCACAGCTGTGCAGACTGAAGTCATACATCATAGCTGGATTTATACCCATCATCTCTCAAGAGAAAATTTACAATCCCAACCCCTTATTACATCCTTTTCCTATAGATCCCTACCCAACTTATGGAGCTCTCACAAGTATTCTGCATGGCTTCACTTCTTCTTCTACTTCTCTCTTCCCTCTCACCCCCTTTTCCTCTGGTGGGTGCTTGTATTTATAGCCCTTCTCAACATCATCAAGCCTTCGTGGGAGTTGTAGATCCATTGCCAAGTGTCCAAGGTGGTCCTTCATGGGAGCATGCTTCTTCAGGCCTGAGCTCTCCACTCTTTGCAATGATGGTCTTCTAGAAACTTCCATCGCAGGGTATATTCCTTCTTAGGCCAACCTGTCGCCAGGCTGGCACCTTATCCATTCCACATGCGTAGTCGGGTCACACTTTTCTCGTGTTCTACCTGATGTGTCAAATATGGCTTAGTCTTGCATTATAAAAAATAAAATTTATAGGTGGAACAAAGGATAATCAATAAAAGTGATAATATAATTGTGTAATCTACTCATTTATCCTCTCACCTTGCAGCAAAGGCATCATCATACGCCAAAAAAGTAAGAAACAATGAAGATCTAAGTCATCTTAGGAGCAACCTTCAACAACAAGGAGACTTGAGCAGCTAAAGGAGATAGAGGAAGGAAAAGAACATGTTTATGGGATATCACATTCAAGTTATCATTCATAAACTTAGAATTATTCTCAAGGTTAATCGAAAACACCACCCTACAATTTGTGGTATCATATCAGATGTAAGTTCCATTAATTTATATCTCTAATTCACATAAACCTTCTCTTCACAAAGATACTCTATAACCTTATCTAATTCACCATGAAGACAATGTGACATCTCTCATCATTAGAATGAATATTCTATTCAGAAATCTCCCAAATATGAACAACTCCCATCGAATTTAAGGATCTTAGGTGCTGAACTTCTTGAAGAATTTCCCTCTTGTCTTCATGGGGAAATCAAAAAGAGAAAGGGGATAGTCAAACCAATCACAATCGATCTTGATGCCATTAAATAAATGAATAATTCCAAAATTACCAAAAGGTCCAAATTCATCACCAAGGTTACAGTTAATAATCATGGAGTTTGATAAACTGGCATAATGATGTCAGTTGTTGATAAATACAAAAGAGAAATGACTGTCAGCAAATATAAAGTCTCCATGGTGATGCTAAAAAAATCAACCATGGAAAATGATGTGGTTCATGTTCACAAATTTTTTCATATTGTTTTATGGCGAATGGAGAAATATAAGCTTCAAACTACTCATCTTTAAGAGAAAAATTGATAGTTAATTACATATGTCCAAAACCTAATCAATCCAATATTTTGCATTGTTCAAATCCCTGCTATAGTGGTAGTGTTAGACAAAGAGGCCCTTATACTATCAAAAGTGATAAATTATATGGGTCGTGAAACTAAGGTGTGGATTAATATTGTATTGATACATGGTTTCCAATTGATTGATGAAGTGATGAAAATCTATGATAAGATCCATTTTTATATGTATTCTATCCTATATTTTGAGGGATATCTCAAGGATAAAACTAGCTATTAGACAGATAAATTGACCAAGTATGAGCCATGCACGAAGGTCTAGGGCATGCGTGAGGGAGGTGTGAAGGGGTGCACACAAGTAGAATGGGATAGTGTGCAAATTTTCACTCTTGAGAAGGAGAATTTGGGAATTTTTCAATTTTTTTGACCCAAGGATAAAAATAGAAGAACATAGGAAGAGTGGCATCCAAGAAAGATATATATTTAGACAGATTCAGGATGGCTTGGGACACATGCAAAGGGGTTGAAGCTAGAAAATAGAAATGCACAGATTAGAAGAAGATCATGCACGAGTTAATCTAATAATAAGTTAAAGAAGGAGCTATATTTAGGATGATATATGATTACGATTGCTGTAAAAAAACATGCACGCTTATGGATATTATTGGATGTAATGCATGTTGTCTATTTTGGGAGCATGCCTATTATTAGGATAAGTTCATGGGTGGTGAAGGGAAATTCCCCACCCTTATTTATATGTCATGGATCTACATAGAAATAGACCATGTGTGAATGAATAATACAATTGAGATCATGTTGTACGGTTTTGTGCATGGAACACCGAACCAATGTAATAGTTGATTATGTATTCTACTTCCTTGTGATCTAATGCTTTTTATTTATGATGGATAACTATGGATGGATCTTGACAGTTGACATGTATAGATATGGTGATTTAATGGTGCAAAATTTCTATATCAAACTACTTACATTGTTATTTATATAGACCACTTACATCATTTATTCTCACTTGCTATTCTCCCCACCGATTGCATTGGGAAGTGGATGAACCTTCTTATGTAATTTACCTTTGTATCATCACACAACAAATGGTAAAATTCCAAGTCATATCAAACAAATTGGTTTCTTCCCCCATCTCTATTTATCAACCTGTTAATGATGCATTACCTAATGAGGACATCCTCTTCATTGAGGGGATATACAACATTATTTATATAAAATATTATTACTATAGCTTCACAACTAGTCTTGACCCATAGTCCTCCAAAACTAGTTTTTAAGTGCTTCCCTCATAAAAAAACAAACCAAAAGACACAATCAATAAGGAGGAGGACACTATTGATCTCGTCAAGGATACATGGATGTTACAATTTGAAAAGGAAAAGTGCATCCAAAGAGTTGGGGTAGGTCACGTTCTCACTGATCCCTCTAGTCAGGATTTCCCTCTCTCCTATCTACTCAAATTTTATATGACCAAAACCATGGCATAATATGAAGATATTATCATAGGTATACAAGCTACTTTATCTTAGGGTGACTCCTATTTTCATGCCATGGGGGATTCTAAATTATTGTGTTGATAGGTTAGTGGTGCATATCAATGTTGCAGTGAAAACCTTTAGAATTATCACAATTTAGTTCAAAATTTAACTCCATGGTTCACTTCATTTACCATTAAATATATCCCATGTGAACAAAATACCTTGGTTAATTATTTGGCTACGTCTCTCACCCAATTATAGCCCCATTTTTATTCTCGTGATGACACTCTTATACAAATCCGTCAAACTCCATCTACCTCAACTCCTCCAAACATCAATGATGTCTATCATATTGAGTCACATGACCCTACAAAGGACCATTAATATGCTTAGATTCATCAATTCATACAATACTAGACCTACCTAGATGGTACCAACCCCTACAAGTGACTACGGATATGTAAAAAGGCTCTCAAATACATACTTAAAGACAACATTTTATACTATCTTAACTTCAAAGGTACCCTACTCTGATGTGTGAAAAATTATGAGGTTCCCCTTTTCTTGGAGGAGACACATGGGGGAACTTGTGGTGGTGATTGTAGTGGTCATGCTACTACACACAAGTTCCTATGTATAGGTTACTATTGTCCTATGCTAGAATCTCACACTCACGACTTTACAAAAAAGTATCGACCTTGCAAATTTGATGATGATTTGATTCATTCCCCTACATTTGAGATACAATCCATCACAAATCCCCGTCCCTTCATGATATGGTGATTAGATTATTTTAGTAAATTACCTCAATCTCAGGACAACCATGTCTTCATCATTATGAACACAAAATACTTTACTAAGTAGGTCGAAGGTATACCTCTCACAAACATTTCTGGCCATACCACATCCAAATTCCTTCTCAATCAAATCATTTGCTACATTGGAATTCCCCATACCATCAAATATGACAATGGTGGGAGATTAAAATGAAAAGAAATTAATTATATTTGTGCTAAGTTTAAAATCAAACATCAATTATCAACACCATATCATTCACAATGCAACTAAATAGATGAATCTACAAAAAAAATCCTCAACAAAAACTTATAAAAAATAGTTTGAGAATCATGCATAGATTGGCATATAAATATTTATCATATATTATGGACATATTGTACCAGTGTCCATATGGCCATTGGGAAAACCCATTTTCAATTACCTATGGACTTGAGGCAATCCTAATAATTGAGGTAAAGCTCCCTTCTCTTCACATTTCCCTTCGTAATATCATTCCAGAAAAATAACTCCATGAAGCATGTCTCCATGACCTCGACCTATTAGAATAATGACATAACACAACATAAAATTGTAGTTAAACATAAATAACACCTTTCCAAACAATATAAAAAACTTGTTCGTCCATGTGATTTTGATGTAGGTGACATTTTCCTTAAACTTAATTATACACATGAAAAAGAAGGAAAATATGCTCAGAAATGGTGAGGTTCTTACCTCATCAAAGATATCATAGGTCATAAAACATATCATCTTCAAAATAACGAAGGCCATGTCTTCAAGGAACCATAAGATTCTCAATTCCTCAAAAACATTCATGCATGAAGGAACTCAAGAGTTTCAGTACTCAACTTGAACTATATATTTTTGTTCTCTTAGGTATCATGCACGTCACATTCACAACATCTTGCTTACATATCACCACTTTACACCTTTGTTTATCCACATCCATGATCTACGACACTCTATTTTCATTTTTTATGACACATTACCTCTTTTTACTATTCTTGGCCACTGTCATTTCTCGTGGACAATGGCGTTAGTGTTAATTTTTCCCATGGAAAACGCCATCACTGGTGGGAAATGGAATCCTATATATACTCACCATCATTTTCCATTCATAATAAAAGGAAGCTAGATCATTTGAGCTACCATTTTCTCTAATATTTTGTGCCATTTTCACATCATCTCACTTATCTCTCAGTTTTTCTTGCATATTTATTGAATTGGATTAGATACTCTTCTTTCTGGATGGTTTCTTGCACTACTAGGTCACCTATAATGATTCTAAGATAGAAAAAATGTTCCCCTTATCCACTAAATAATGATTCTCTCTTGGTGTACTACTTTTTTGGATAGATATATGCATCAATGACCACCTTACAGGTATGAGGTGAGTGCTTTAACCATCTCTTTTCATTTTGCATAGATAAGTTCATTTCCTTTCCTCATTGTGCTATGTTAGTGTTGGCGAGGGAATTTATCGGGTGGATAAATTTGTGAATTCCTTGCCAATGATCTAGGAATCTAAGTCTCTCTACTTAACTGGTGCAGCTGCCGTATATGCATGTGTGAGAAAGCATGGATTTTTGTTATGGCCTTTTGGTTGGGGATCCAACAGGGGCACTCCACTGACCCTGCGGAAAATTCTTGAAGTTTCTTGTAAGAGAGAAATTTTTCTGAAGATGGGAAAGGGAGTGAGAAAAAAGGTGGGAGAAACTAATGTTGTAGTTAGGAAATCATATTCCTGCACCCACTAGTTAGAAAATTCATTACATACATTCATGAGAAGAAACAACCCTGTAAATGGAAACCAGACGAGATAAGATTACGAACTCAAATTTTCTAAAATCTCCTCATCAAAGTGGCTACAAAATATTTCTTCTTGTATTGATTCTTAAATATAAGTTGTACATAATGTGGGAATGGAAGAAGTTTGAGAATGGAGGAAAGAAGAAGAAAATGGCTATCAAATTTGATTTCTCTAAGTACAATGCACTCGCGTGTTTACAATATCAATTACCACCCCTTGACAATGCTTCAAGAAGCCATTAAATATATTACAAGAAATGGTTACAACTTCTTCTTTGTTAGCAAGAAATGGTTACAAATTCTTCAATCCTTCACGTCCATTCAGATTCTTGATTCGTGAAGAAACGCCAATGGCAGAAAAAACCAAACTTTTCATAATGTAGCCATTACACTCGTTTTGTAAATTTGAATTTGAACCGTTCATATTGCCTTTGAAAAACTTTAAACTAGAGTCATCCTCATGGGAGAAATTTACTGGTGCGTGCATGGAGGATGCCTTTTGCATTTTGTGACTTTATAGAGATTTGGAATTTTAAAACATTTTAGCCCACTCACCCACTTTTCAAATGATCTTAACATGTGGCCTCACTTGATTGGAGACAGAATCACCAGCCACTCTTATAATTTTACCTTTTTTCAATGCAGTCTCAAAAACACAAATTGGTCTACTAACCTGCCCACCTATTTTGACCTTCGATGTAGGCTTAATGTTTGACTTTATCCCTTATAGCATGATCAGGGCTATGGGTCACTTTATGCCTTTTAGCCCTTTTTACAAAAAGGCTCAAAACCTCAAAGTTCTCTGCCGACCCACCTCCCTGATTTGACTCTTTTGATGTGGGCTCAACATTTGACCTTTTCCTTCTTGGCATGATCGCGGTTGTGGGTCACTTTATAACTTTTAGCCCTTTTTACAAAAAGGCTCAAAAACACAAATTGCTCTACTGACCCTCTTCCCCACTTTGAATTTCCAACAACAGGATCAAGATTTGAATTTTTCCTTTGTGTTTGGCGGGGATGCGTGTCACTTTATGAATTTTAGAATTTATTACAAAGAGGCTCAAAACCTAAAAGTTCTCCGTTGACCCTCTTCCAATTAGATATGTCCATGTACTTGTGGATAATGGAGCCAAAATTTGATGGGAAAGAGAATGCCTATCATTCACAACTGTGGAAAAAATGCAGAGAAGAAGAAAACTCCACCATTTCACACCTGATTTTAAAAATTCTTTTGCAAATCAAGGAATTGAGAACAATACAAGATTCAATGATCCATGACAATAGAAAAGATAGGAAATTTCATTAGTAATACACATGTTTGGATGTTAGCTAACATATTACTCTTATCCATTACCAATTACTTATCTATCACCACTTTCATTTCATTTACATAATGCATAATTATTTGTTATCTATACCTCCTCACACCCAAATACTGATATCTCAGTAGGGTTCCTTCCTCTATCTTAACCATGGGCCTTGAAAACCCTAGGTTGACGTAGTGTAGGGATTATTTCTATCTAGATATGCGACCCTAGTGCTCGATGTATCCCCTTTAAGGCTACCCCCTTGGTATCTAGGTACATGTTTGTTTACCACTTGTTTCCTCGTAACCCTGGTAGAACAGATGATTTAGAAGTGTAAGATATTAAGACACATCTTTGGACCACATACACTTTCTAGATGGTTTAGATCTCGGATAAAGATATATGGTGTGTTGAGTGATGTTGGGATCAAAACCCTTAATATATTGATAATTCCATGAGAAAAATTATTATATTTCTTACATAAGGAGATCCAATATTTATTTTCATCTTGATCACATACCTTCCCAAGTAACAATTCCTTGTCTTGTGCAATGGTGAATGGCTGGTAGTACTCTTGTTTTGTTGTTATATGCTTTCCTTCTCCTTGGAATTCATAATTAGGACTGAAAATGTGTTCAAGAGTGACCAAACCTTAATTTATTTTTCCTTAGTTGAATAATTTTATCACCATAACCATCATGAAAATCAGATTGCAACTTTGAGGATAACTCGACTTCATTTTGGATAAATTGAACAGTTTATTCAACACTATAAAAAATATTTCATATGACTTAATTTTATGGGGTGGATAGTCTTACAATAAATTTAACATTCTTTTTTATTTCTTTGTATGATAGCTTTAGCTAGCAAAAATTGTGATCTAATAGTCGATGTCTAGTCCTCTTCTTTTTTTTCTTCCACGGTGATACCTGAAGGTTGACAATGTCAAAACTCACCAAGAGGTCCCATGTTAGAGGCACAATGGAATGAGAGGGGAGGGTGAATTGGTCCTTATAAATAAATTCAAATCAGATTTCAAATTACTTATTCAAAACACATAATCACTTAACCATCCATTAATGTGTGCACACAATCAAATTCCATACATGTTATAAACCATGCGGAAGAGAATCAACATAAGAAACAAGATACAAGTGGTAAAACCTCAAGGGGAAGAAAACAAACTATTTTTTTGGTATGATATTACACACAACAAATACTCAAGTGAATATTACTACACATCACAAGATATTTATTTAGTTAGGCACCAACCCCTAAATTCATGTTGATATAACACATAACAAGATAATTGCATGAATATTAAAAATCAAAAAATATTTTGATGAAGTATTACCACTGAAAATATGCTGATACCACATGTGATAGTGATCCAAATATTTAGCTCCAAACTCTTCCAAATCCTTACTGAAACCTTAGGTCTTCAACTTGCACAATCTAGCTCTTTCTTCTCTTCTCAATGCTTCAAACTCTTGAAAAAATTCTTGCTGATCTTCCTAAACCTATAAAATACTTTAATCCACCTCAAATCATGCTAAGAAACTTACAATAAAACCTCACCTAGGTCTCTCCACTTGCACACACTCAAATAGTTCCAAAAAGCACCAAAAAACATGCTTTTATATGATTCTCCAACTTTTAAACTTAAGAAAAAACTTTTCTATAATTTTTGTTAGACCCATACATCAAGGAAATAATTTAAATTTAAATACATCATTCACAATTGAACCAATTAGGTCATCGTAGCTAAAACCATCATTTCATGTGCCAAAAATGGCTCAAACCCCATGGGCACAATCTTAAAATTTCGCTAACATTAGTACCATAATTTGTCATGACCTAAAACCCATTAAATATGAATAAAATATCATTAAAAATTCATAAATTTTTGTGGTTAATATAAAAATATCAAATTATTTCATTAACTAGGCGTAATTCCCTTTACAATTCTCAAAACAATTGTTTCCTCCACCCTTCCTGACTCTAGAAAATTCATTAGGCAACCCAATCACTTAAACAGGATAAAACCATGACATGTATCCCATTTATTTAAATGTATTAACCTATAGAAAACTTCTAATAAATTTATAATTATTGAGTCAACCTCTTACTCAAACCACATGTACTTTTGCCTTAACCAAAACAATTTGCCAAAAATGATGTTTCCAAAAATTATCTCATAAAAACATTTGTACATACATTAAAGACCTTAAAATTGATTCATTGGATGAAAAATTCATCTCTCTTCACCTTACAAGTGATAGGAACCATCACCCAATCCATATCATGCTTAAAACAACATCAAACTTGCATCAGAACACATGTTGTCTTGAACTGTCAAAAATCTTCCTATCCAAAGAATTTACAATAAAACATGTCAAATGACCTCATCATGAGGTAAAAATAATATCACTGGAAATATATCTTAATCCTATTTCTAAAAAATTTTTAATCATCTTAACACTCCACCTGTAGCTCAAGTTATGCTCATTTTACTGAACCCTGCTATTTGAGATCCTAAAACTACCTTTTGACTAGTCAACCTATATGCACCTCTGTTGGGCCCCCTTAAATATTGGATGAGTACAAAAAGGAACACAAGTGTGTAAGGCCTAGTTGAATAAAATCATGCAAGGATAAAATGTGCAGGGAAGGGTTTAGAAAAGGTTTTAAGGAATCCCATGGCACATGCACGAACAAAACAAAAGTGTTTGGGACTTAGCCATTTTGGGCATTTTGGTAGAATACATGAAAAGCATGACCCAAATGTGCATGCAGAGTGGATAAGGTGCCATCCTAGAAATAGGGTGGTCTAGGAAGGAGCATGCCTGGGATAGAAGCTTCTAGAAGCTCATCATGGTAAAAGGTGGAAAGCTTAGGCCTAGAGGAGCATGCCCACATGGAGGACCACATTCAGACACTTGGCATCAAATCTGAGGCCGCTGGAGGACAAGTTGGTAGTCCATAAAGCCTATATATACAAGCACCTACAGAAGGAAAAACAAAAACTAGATAGTGGGTGGAGCTCTTCAGAAATACTACAATAACTCTGTTAGTTTGGGAAATTATGCTTAGGGAAGGATTTATGAAGGGTATGGGGTTATACATTTCTTTTTTGAGCCTAGTCATATGAGTCCAGCTATAATGCATGGTTGCGGTCTACTTCTCTATAAAAATTTTTAATGGCTCCATGAATATAATGAGGTTACCAATTTACAATGAACATGAACATTGATGATTCTAATGCATACATATTTCTTAGAATTATTTTGCATTTATGTTTATAATTAAGTATGAGTGCTTGTTTAACTTCTTTCTATTTTGGTATAAGTTATCCAATATGTTAAGCATTTTATGTCTAGAATGACTACAAGGATCTAGAAGCCGTTCTGAGCTCTATGATGATTGTATGTTTTACTCCTTTCGAAATCATTGAACATGGATCAACAACATGGCATAATATGAAGATATTATCATAGGTATACAAGCTACTGTATCTTAGGGTGTCTCCTATTTTCATGCCATGGGGGATTCTAAATTATTGTATCGACATGTTAGTGGTGCATATCAATGTTGCAGTAAAAACCTTTAGACTTATCACAATTTAGTTCAAAAGTTAACTCCATACTTCACTTCATTTACCATTAAATCAATCCCGCGTGAACAAAATACCTTGGTTAAATTATTTGGCTATGTCTCCCACCCAATTATAGCCCCATTCTGATTCTCATGATGACACTCTTATACAAATCCATCAAACTCCAGCTACCTCAACTCCTCCAAACATCAATGATGTCTATCAGATTGAGTCACATGGCCCTACATAGGACCCTTGATATGATGAGATTCATCAATTCAGACAATACTATACCTACCTGTATGGTACCAACCCCCACAAGTGACTACGAATATCGAAAAAGGCTCTCAAATACATACTTAAAGACAACATTTTATACTATCTCAACTTTAAAGGTACCCTACTCTGATTTGTGAAAAATTATGAGGTTCCTCTTTTCTTGGAGGAGACACATGGGGGAACTTGCTATGGTGATTGAAGTGGTCTTGCTACTGCACAGAAGTTCCTATGTATATGTTACTATTGTCCTATGCTAGAATCTCACACTCATGACTTTCCAAAAAAGTATTGACCTTGCAAATTCCATGATGAATTGATTCATTCCCCTCCATTTGAGATACAATCCATCGTAACTCCTCATCCCTTCATGATATGGGGACTAGATTATATTAGTAAATTACCTCAATCTCAAGACAATCATGTCTTCATCATTATGAACACAAAATACTTTACTAAGTGGGTTGAAGGTATACCTCTCACTAACATTTCTGGCCTTACCACATCCAAATTCCTTCTCAATCAAATCATTTTCTTCCTTTGAATTACCCATACCATCATATCTGAAAATGGTGGGAGATTAAAATGAAAAGAAATGAATTATCTTTGCACTAAGTTTAAAATGAAACGTAAATTATTAACACCATATCATTTGCAATGCAACTGAGAAGATGAATCTATAAAAAAAATCCTCAACAAAAACTTAGAAAAAGTAGTTCGAGAACCATGCACAGATTGGCATACAAATATTTATCCTATATTATGGACATATTGTACCAGTGTCCGTATGGCCACTGGGAAAACCCATTTTCAATTACCTATGGACTTGAGGCAATCCTTATAATTGAGGTAAAGCTCCCTTCTCTTCACATTTCCCTTCGTAATATCATTCCAGAAAAAGAACTCCATAAAGCGCATATCCATGACCTCGACCTATTAGAATAATGATGGAACACAACATACACTTGTAGTTAAACATAAATAACACCTTTCCAAACAATATAAACAACTTCTTTTTCCATGTGATTTTTATGTAGGTGATATTTTCCTTAAACTTAATCATACACATGAAAAAGAAGGAAAATACGCTCAGAAATGGTGGGGTCCTTACCTCATCAAAGATATCATAGGTCATAATAGATATCATCTTAAAACTAATGAAGGCCACATCTTCAAAGAACCAAAAAATGCTCAATTCCTCAAAAACATTCATACATGAAGGAACTCAATAGTTTCAATACTCAACTTGAACTATATATTTTTGTTCTCTTAGGTATCATGCACGTCACATTCACAACATCTTGCTTACATATCACCACTTTACACCTTTGTTTATCCACATCCATGATATACGTCACTCTATTTTCATTTATTACGACACATTACCTGTTTTTACTATTCTTGGTTAATGTCATTACCCATGGACGATGGTGTTAGTGTTAATTTTTCCCATGGATGACACCATCACTGGTGGGAAATGGAATCCTATATATACTCACCATCATTTTCCATTCATAAGAAAAGGAAGCCAGATCATTTGAGCTACCTTTTTATCTAATATTTTGTGCCATTTTCACATCTTCTCACCTAGCTCTCGGTTTGTCTTGCATATTTCTTGAATTGTATTAGATACTCTTCTTTTTGGATGGTTTCTTGCACTACTAGGTCACCTATAATGAGTCTAAGATAGGAACAATGTTCCCCTTATCCACCTAATAATGATTCTCTCTTGGTGTAATACTTATTTGGATAGATATATGCATCAATGACCACCTTATAGGTATGAGGTGAGTGTTCTAACCATATCTTGTCATTTTTCATAGATAAGTTCATTTCCTTTCCTCATTGTGTTATGTTAGTGTTAGCGAGGGAATTTATCGGGTTGATAAATTTGTGAATTCCTTGCCAACGCTCTAGGAATCTAAGTATCTCTAATTAACTGGTGCAGTTGTTGTATATGCATGCTTGTGAAAGCATGGATTTCTATGGTGGCCTTTCGGTTGGGGATCCAATAGGGGCACTCCTCTTACCCTGCGGAAAATGATTGTAGTTGCTTGTAAGAGATAATTTTTTCATAAACTGGGAAAGGGAGTGAGAAACTAATGTTGTAGGTATGAAATCATATTCCTGCACCCACTAGTTAGAAAATTCATTACATGCATTCATGAGAAGAAACAATCCTTAAAATGGAAACAAGATGAGATAAGATTACAAACTCAAAGTTTCTAAAATCTCCTCATCAAAGAGGCTACAAAATATTTCTTCTTTTATTTTTGCTTAAACAGAAGCTATACATAATGTGGGAATGGAAGAATTTTGAGAATGGAGGAAAATAAAAGAAAATGGCTATTTGTTTTGCTTTCTCCAAGTACAATGCACTCGTGAGTTTACAATATCAATTACCACCCCTCTACAATGCTTGAAGAAGCCATTAAATATCTTACAAGAAATGGTTAAAATTTATTCAATCCTTCGTGTCCATTCAGATTCTTGATTCATGAAGAAACGCCAATGGCAGAAAAAACTGGACTTTTTATAATGCAGCTATTACACTCATTTTGTAACTTTTAATTTGAACCGTTCATCTTGCCTTTGAAACTTTAAACTAGAGTCATTCACGTGGGAGAATTTTTTTGGTGTGGGCATGGAGGATGCCTTTTGCATTTTGTGACTTTATAGAGATTTAGAATTTTGGAACATTTTATCCCGCTCACCCGCTTTTGATATGATCTTGACGCGTGGCCTCACTTGTGTGGAGACAGAGTCACTAACAACTTTTATAATTTTACCTTTTTTCGATGCGGGCTAAAAAAACAAATCACTTCGCTGGCCCGCCCACCTATTTTGACCTTTGATGCGGGTTTAATGTTTGAATTTCTCCCTTATAGCATGATCAGGGCTACGGGTCACTTTATGCCTTTTAGCCCTTTTTACAAAAAGGCTCAAAACCTCAAAGTTCTCCGCCGACCCGCCTCCCTGCTTTGACTCTTTTGATGTAGGCTCAACATTTGACCTTTTCCTTCTTGGCATAATTGGGGCTACGGGTCACTTTATGACTTTTAGCCCTTTTTACAAAAAGGATCAAAAACACAAATTGCTCCACCCACCCACTTCCCCACTTTTAATTTCCAATGGTGGGCTCAAGATTTGACGTTTTCCTTTGTGTTTGGTAGGGCTATGGGTCACTTTATGACTTTTAGAATTTTTTACAAAGAGGCTCAAAACGTCAAAGTTCTCCACCAACCCACTTCAAATTAGATATGTCTACGTACCATGGATAATGGAGCCAAAATTTTATGGGGAAGAGAACGCCTGTCATTCACGACCGTGGAAAAAATGTAAAGAATAAGAAAAATCCACCATTTCGCGCCCAATTTTCAAAATTCTTTTGCGACCTAAGGAATTAAGAACAATACAAGATTCAATGATCCATGACCATAGAAAACATGGGAAATTTTATTAAAATGGAGGTTGTAATAGAATTTTCATGCGTCTAATTGGGGAAACGGAAAATTGATCAAGCCAGACAAACTAGAGAATTTAAACAACTTCAAAGCATGAATTTATCTATCTTTTCAGAATTCCAACTTTACTTGAACACTTCTAGAAGGTGTGAGCTCAAAATTTTCAAATTTGACTTAGAAAATGAGGGGGGGATTTTGAGAGGGACAATATTTAGCTTAGTATTACACAGGTTTGGATGTTAGCTAGCATATTAATCTTGTCCATTATCAGTTCCTTAGCTATCACCACTTTCATTTCATTTACATCATGCATAATTATTGGTTATCTATACCTCCCCACACCCAAATACTAATATCTCAGTAGGGATCCTTCCTCTATCTTAACCACGGGCCTTAGAAACCTTAGGTTGACGTAGTGTAGAGTTTAATTCCCTCTAGATATGTGACTCTAGTGCTCGATGTAACCCCTTTAAGGCTACCCCCTTGGTATATAGGTACATTTTTTTACCACTTGTTTCCTTGAAACCCTTGTAGAATAGATGATTTAGAAGTGGAAGATATTAAGACACATCTTTGGCCCACATACACTTTCTAGATGGTTTAGCACTTGGATCAGGATATATGGTGGGTTGAGTGATGTTGGGATCAAAATTCTTGATATATTGATAATTTCATGAGAAAAAATATTATATTTCTTACATAAGGAGATACAATATTTCTTTTCATCTTGATCGCATACCTTCCCAAGTAACAACTCCTTGTCTTGTGCAATGGTGACTGGTTGGTAGTACTCTTGTTTTGTTGTTATATTCTTTCCTTCTCCTTGGAATTCATAATCAGGACTGAAAATGTGTTCAAGAGTGACCAAAACTTAATTTATTTCTCCTTAGTTGAATAATTTTATCACCATAACAACCATACAAATCAAATTACAACTTTGAGGATAACTCGACTTCATTTTGGATAAATTTAACAATTTACTCAATACTATAAAAAATATTCCATATGACTTAATTTTATGGGATGAATAGTCTAACAATAACTTTAACATTCATTTTATTTCCTTGTATGATAACTTTAGCTAGCAAAAATTGTGATCTAATAGCCGATGTCTAGTCCTCTTCTTTTTTTTCTTCCACGATGATACCTGAAGGTTGACAATGTAAAAACTCACCAAGAGGTCCCATGTTAGAAGCACAATGGAATGAGAGGGGAAGGTGAGTTGGTCCTTATAAAAAAATTCAAATCAGATTTCAAATTACTTATTCAAAACACATAATCACTTAACCATCCATTAATGTGTGCACACAATCAAATTCCATACATGTTATAAACAATGCAGAAGAGAATCAACAAAAGAAACAAGATACAAGTGGTAAAACCTCAAGGGGAAGAAAACCCACTAATTTTTTTTTTTGATTTTACACACAACAAAGACTCAAGTGAATATTACTACACATCCGAAGAGATTTATTTAGTCAGGCACCAACCCCACAAGGAGCACCAACCCCTAAATTTGTGTTGATATTACACATAACAAGATAATTGCATGAATATTACAAATCAAAAAATATTTTGATGAAGTATTACCACTAAAATATTCTAATACCACATGTGATACTGATCCAAAGATTCAGCTCCAAACTCTTCCAAATCCTTACTCAAACCTTAGGTCTTCAACTTGCACAATCTAGCTCTTTCTTCTCTTCTCAATGCTTCAAACTCTTGAAAAAATTCTTGCTGATCTTCCTAAACCTATAAAATACTTTAATCCACCTCAAATCATGATAAAAAACCTACAATCAAACCTCACATAGGTCTCTCCACTCGCACACACTCAAATAGTTCCAAAAAGCACCCAAAAACATGTTTTTATATGATTCTCGAACTTTTAAACTTAAGCAAAAACTTTTCCATAATTTTGGTTAGACCCATACATCAAGGACATAATTAAAATTTTAAATAAATCACTCAAAATTGACCCAATTAGGTCATCCTAGATAAAACCATCATTTCATGTGCCAAAAATGGCTAAAAATCCCATTGGCACAATCTTAAAATTTCCCTAACATTAGTACCATAATTTTTCATGACCAAAAACCCATTAAATATGAATAATATATCATTAAAAATTCATAAATGTTTGTGATTAATATAAAAAAATCAAATTATTTCAAATATCTGGAATTTTCTTTGCAACACTAAATCCCTTATTGCTGAGGCAGTTACATGGAACATTAACAATGGTTAGCTTGCTTCTTTTTGGGATGAAATTTGGAATGGCTTCCCCCCTCTGCATCTTTCATCTGCTCTTAATGTTGTTATGAATGCTACTAAATAGGCCTGGGGTACTTTGGTTTCTAATTATGGTTGTCAGAACCTTGACGGCTCACCTTCTTGGCTTTGGAAAGATATCTCTTCTGTAGGAGCTTATGTAATTGAATCCACCCTCCTTAAGGATACCTTGAGGGAAAAAAATGTCCTTCATCTCAGTAAAGACGATAGTTTACTTTGGATTGGGAATGCCGCTAGATCCTACACAGTTAAAGCTGGCTATAATACACTCATTTCACATTCTGGAAAGGGGACTCCTTGCTCCCTTGGTTGCTGGCATTCAAGCATCACCCCAAAAGTATCTTATTTTGGATGGTTAGTTTTGAATAATAAAGTTCTTACACAAGTCAAAAGGTGATCCTAGGGATTTTCTGGTCCCTCTAAGTGTCTTTGTGCCGAGCTGCAGAAGAAGATTTGGATAACCTCTTTTTGTTGTGCCCCTTTGTTTCCCAGTGTTGGGATTGGCTTCTAAAAAAATTAAGTCTTGCCTGGGTTCCTTGTCAGAGCATTGTTGCGAATCTTTCTTCTTGGCCATCTTTTAATGCCAATAGTTTGTTTTTCTCAATTTGGAGCATCAGCCCTTACTTTTTGCTGTGGCATATCTGGTGGGAACGTAATCTCTACCTTTTTAGGGAGCAAGCTGTTGATCTTCCTACCTTTCTCAATAAGCTCGAAGTGGCCATTTTGGAGCATGTTAGCACTAACTGCCACTCCATTCCCTTCTTATCCTCCAAGGATTTCTCAATTTCACACTCCTGGCCCCTCATTAAGCTCCCCAGACCAGGATCAAAAGTAAAAAATGGGCTCTCACAACTTGAAAAATTCATCCAAAGAAAAAGAGCCAGATGATGTCCTCCCCCGCAGGGTCATTAGAAATTGAATTTCGATGGTGCCTCTAGAGGTAACCCAGGTAAATCTAGTGCATTGGTTGCATTCTCATAGATGATCGTGGTAATCTCATCAGAGCCAGTTCATTCCCACTCAAAGAGGGTACCTATAACGTCTGTCGAAGGCCATGCTTTACTGGAAGGGGTCAAGATGGCTACTCAACTTGGTTGCTCTTCTCTCTCAATCGAATGGGAATCCCAAATAATTATTTTCACAGTATCTAGAGGTGTCTCCCCTTTATGGAAAATTAATATTTTCATACCTTAGATTATTTTTTGGTTGGATAAAATCCCCTATTGGAATATCTCTCACAATTTTCGAGAAGCCAATCATGCAGCGGATTTTCTTGCTAACTTCGCCATTGATCATCCTTCCGTCAGCATTTCTTCCGGATCTACCCACGATTGGCATGAACTGCCAATCCTCCTCTCTCATGATCGAGTTGGCTCGTCATAGTTCTCTGGTAGGGCCTCCTTTGCGTGTGGATTTCCTCTTTGTGCGATTTTTCCTTTCCCCATCTTCTCAGCGATGAATCTCTGTACCACTTCCACTGGCATTTTTTCTCACGCAGCTCTTGTCTATTCTGACTGGTTCGCCCACTTCTTGCATTCTTCATGTCTTCTTGGGCTTGGCTTCCCTCAATGTTTACATGATTTTTGTTCTATTTATTCTATTTCCTTCAAAATGAGCACTATCTCTTGGCTGGTTCCTAGCTCTGTGCTAGCTTCTCTATTGTCATGTCTTTCATCGGCTTTCCTTTCGTGGCGCTTCGTGGTCAATTTCAGGAACTGGCTGATTCCTCTACTATCGACCAGTGTCACCTTGCTATGGTTTTCAAATTCTCCTCGCAGGAGGAAGCAGAAGTTATTGAATCGATTCTAGGAGATTCCTTTCATTTTCATGCCTGTCGCCCTCGCACAGACTCCAACATTGCCTCTATGTTTGTCTCCTTCTACCTTCTTCTTCACTTGGTTTACTATTGGTGTTGAGTGGGTTGTCATCGAAAAAATCTATGTTGTCCACCGGGTTGGTTTACACGACCAACTGGTCGACTTCTCTCCCTTGGATCCCCTCTTGTGGGTGGAGGAAGTTGATGAACTTGCTCTCGGCTCTGGACGCGACATTCGGTGGCTTTGCAGACAATACCGAGATCTTGTGACTTTCACTCGAAATTCCCACCCCACTCTAGATCAGCGCTTCCTCTTGGTGGTCGACGTTGACACGGCTCTCTTCCCTGTACACTCAATAATTGATCATCTGAATGCATTAAAAGATCGAGCCAGTTCTACCTTCCATCTTTTGTTCCAGGTGGCCAATTCATGCACTGGTTCCTCTCTGGGTTAATTAGTTCGTGCTTCAGTTGTTCTTTGGGTTTGGTCGATGCCCTTCTCAGGAATGATGTTCATTTTTCATCTGTCGTTTCCTTTTCCTCTCCCTCCTCCTCTTCACATTTCCTTTCTTCACTCTATTATCTCCTTTCACTTCTTCTTACTGTTGGATTGGAGTTCCCTCCCCACTGGTTCATAGCTCTGGTCAAAAGTGTTTATCAATAAAAAAAAAATATCAAAAAATCAAATTATTTCATTTATTAGGCATAATTCCCTTTAAAATTCTCAAAACAGTTTTTTCCTGCACCCTTCCCGACCCTAGTAAATTCATTAGGTCACCTAATCACTTAAACAGGATAAAACCATGATATGTATCCCATTTATTTAAATGTATTAACTTGTAGAACACTTCTAAGAAAGTTATAATCATTGAGTCGACCTCTTACTCAAACCACATCTACTTTTTCCTTAACCAAAACAACATGCCAAAAATAATGTTTCAAAAAATTATCTCATAAAAACATTTATACATACATTAAAGACCTTAAAATTGATTCATTGGATTCCAAATTCATACCTCTTCACCTTACAAGTGATATGAATCATCACCCAATCCATATCATGCTTAAAACAACATCAAACTTGCATTATAACACATGTTGTCTTGTACTGTCAAAAATATTCCTATCCAAATAATTTCCTATAAACCATGTCAAATGACCTCATCATGAGGAAAAAATAATATCACTAGAAATATATCTTAATCTTATTTCCAAAAAAAATTTAATCATCTTAACACTCCACGTGTAGCTCAAGTTATGCTCATTTTACTGAACCCTGCTATTTGAGATCCCAAAACCTCCCTTTGACTAGTCAACCTATATGCACCTCTGTTGGGCCCCTAAGATATTGGCTAATTAAAAAAAGGTGCACAAGCACACAAGGCCTAGTTGAAGAAAAGCATGAAAGGATAAAGTGTGCAGGGCAAGGTTTAGAGAAGGTTTTAAGGAAGCCCGTGGCGAGTGCACGGGTAGAACCAAGGGTTCAGGAATTAGCCATTTTGGGTGTTTTGGTAGAACATGTTAAAAGCATGACTCAATTATGCATGTGGAGTGGATAAGGTGTCAGCCTGGCAATAGGGTGGCCGAGGAAGAAACATGCCTAGGGTAGAAGCTTCTAGAAGCTCACCATGGTAAAAGGTGGAAAGCTTAGGCCTGGAGGAGCATGCCCACATGGAGGAACACATTTAGACACTTGGCATCAGATTTGAGGCCACTGGAGGATGAGTTGGCAGTCTGGAAAGCCTATATATACAAGCACCCGTGAAAGGAAAAAAAAAACAACTAGATAGTGGGCGAAGCTCTACAAAAATACTGCTCTAACTCTGTTAGTTTGGGAAATTATGCTTAGGGAAGGATGTATCAAGGGTATGGGGTTATAAATTTCTTTTGTGAGCCTAGTCATATGAGTCCAAATAAAATGCATGGCTGCGGTCTGCTTCTCTATAACTATTTGTAATTGCTCCATGAATATAATGAGGTTACCAGTTTACAATGAATATGAACATTGATGATTCTAATGCATACATATTTCTTAGAATTATTTTGCATTTATGTTTATAATTAAGTATGATTTCTTGTTTAACTTCTTTGTATTTTGGTATAAGTTATCCAATATGTTAAGCATTTTATGTCTGGAATGACTACAAGGATCTAGAAGCCGTTTTGAGCTCTATGATGCTTGTATGTTTTAATCCTTTTGAAACCATTGAACATGGATCAACAACATAACATAATATGAAGATATTATCGTAGGTATACAAGCTAATTTATCTTAGGGTCTCTCCTATTTTCATGCCATGGGGGATTCTAAATTATTGTGTCGACAGGTTAGTGGTGCATATCAACGTTGCAGTGAAAACCTTTACACTTATCACAATTTAGTTCAAAATTTATCTCCATACTTCACTTCATTTACCATTAAATCAATCCCGTGTGAAAAAAATACCTTGGTTAATTATTTGGCTATGTCTCCCAACCAATTACAGCCCCATTTTGATTCTCGTGATGACATTCTTACACAAATCTGTCAAACTCTAGTTACCTCAACTCCTCCAAACATAAATGATGTCTATAGGATTGAGTCACATGACCCTACATAGGACCCTTGATATGCTAAAATTCATCAATTCTTACAATACTAGACCTACCCAGATGATACAAACCCCCACAAGTGACTACAAATATGTAAAACAGCTCTCAAATACATACTTAAAGACAACATTTTATACTATCTAAACTTCAAAGACACCCTACTCTGATGTGTGAAAAATTATGAGGTTCCCCTTTTCTTGGAGGAGACACATGGGGGAACTTGTGGTGGTGATTGTAGTGGTCATGATACTACACACAACTTCCTATGTATAGGTTACTATTGTCCTATGCTAGAATATCACACTCACAAATTTACAAAAAATTATCGACCTTGCAAGTTTCATGATGACTTGATTTATTCGCCTCCATTTTAGATACAATCCATCGCAACTCCCCATCCATTCATGATATGGGGATTAGATTATATTAGTAAATTACCTCAATCTCAGGACAACCATGTCTTCATCATTATGAACACAAAATACTTTACTAAGTGGGTTGAAGCTATACCTCTCACTAACATTTCTAGCCTTACCACTTCCAAATTCCTTCTCAATCAAATCATTTGTTGCTTTGGAATTCCCCATACCATCATATCTGACAATGGTGGGAGATTAAAATGAAAATAAATAAATTGTCTTTGTGCTAAGTTTAAAATAAAACATCAATTATCAACACCATATCATTCGCAATGCAACTAACAAGATGAATCTACACAAAAATCCTCAACAAACACTTATAAAAAATAGTTCAAGAATCATGCACAGATTGACATACAAAGATTTATCCTATATTATTGACATATCATACCAGTATCCATATGACCACTGGGAAAACCCATTTTCAATTGCCTATGGACTTGAGGCAATCCTTATAATTGAGGTAAAGCTCCCTTCTCTTCACATTTCCCTTCGTAATATCATTCCAGAAAAAGAACTCCATGAAGCGCGTCTCCATGACCTCGACCTATTGGAATAATGAAGTAACAAAAAATACACTTGTAGTTAAACATAAATAAAACCTTTCCAAATAATATAAAAAAACTTGTTCATCCATGTGATTTTGATGTAGGTGACATTTTCCTTAAACTTAATTATACACATGAAAAAGAAGGAAAATACACTCAGAATTGGTGGGGTCCTTACCTCATCAAAGATATCATAGGTCATAACACATATCATCTTCAAAATAATGAAGGCCACATCTTCAAAGAACCAAAAAATGCTCAATTCCTCAAAAACATTCATGCATGAAGGAACTCAAGAGTTTCAGTAGTCAACTTGAACTATTTATCCTTGTTCTCTTAGGTATCATGCACATCACATTCACAACATCTTTCTTACATATCATCACTTTACACCTTTGTTTATACACATCCATGATCTACGACAATCTATTTTCATTTTTACGACACATTACCTCTTTTTACTATTCTTGGCTGATACCATTACCCATGGACGTTGGTGTTAGTGTTAATTTTTCCTATGGATGACGCCATCACTAGTAGGAAATGGATCCTATATATACTCACCATCATTTTCCATTCATAAGAAAAGGAAGCTAGATCATTTGAGCTACCATTTTATCTAATATTTTGTGCCATTTTCACATCTTCTCACCTAGCTCTCGGTTTGTCTCGCATATTTCTTGAATTGGATTAGATACTCTTCTTTTTGGATGGTTTCTTGCACTACTAGGTCACCTATAATGAGTCTAAGATAGGAAAAATGTTCCCCTTATCCACATAATAATGATTCTCTCTTGGTGTAATAATTCTTTGGATAGATATATGCATCAATGACCACCTTACAGGTACGAGGTGAGTTTTCTAACCATCTCTTGTCGTTTTGCATATATAAGTTCATTTCCTTTTCTCATTGTGTTATGTTAGTGTTGGCGAGGGAATTTATCTGGTGGATAAATTTGTGAATTCCTTGCCAATTCTCTAGGAATCTAAGTCTCTTTACTTAACCGGTGTAGCTTCCATGTATGCATGTGTGAGAAAGCATGGATTTCTGTGGTAGCCTTTCGGCTGGGGATCCAACAGGGGCACTCCACTGACCTTGTGGTAAATGCTTGTAGTTATCTTGTAAGAGAGAAATTTATCTATGAAGGTGGGAAAGAGAGTCAAGAAAAGAGGTAGGAGAAACTAATGTTGCAGGTAGGAAATCAGATTCTTGCATCACACTAGTTAGAGAATTCATCACATGCATTCATGGGAAGAAACAACCCTGCAAATGGCAACAAGATGAGATAAGATTTTGCAAACTCAAAGTTTCTAAAATATCCTCATCAAAGAGGCTACAAAATATCCTTCTTCTCTGTATTGATGCTTAAATCAGAAGTTGTACATAATGTGGAGAAATGGAGGAAGTTTGAGAAAAGGAGGGGAAAGTGGAAGAAAAATGGCTATCTCCTTTGTTTTCTCTAAGTAAAATGCACTCATGAGTTTACAAGATCAATCACCAGCCCCCTGACAATGGCATGAAGAAGCCATTAAATCTCCTCCAAGAAATAGTTACAACTTCTTCTTTGTTAGCAAGAAACGGTTTACAATTTCTTTTCAATCATTTGTGTCTGTTTGGATTCTTAATTCAGGAAGAAACATTAATGATGGAAAAATGAGACTTTTCATAATGCAACCATTACATTCATTTTGTAACTTTGAATTTGAAACGTTCATCTTGCCTTCGAAACTTTAAACCATACTCGTCCATGTGGGAGAAATTTATTGGAGCAGGCGTGGAGGATGCCTTTTGCATTTTATGCCTTTGTAGAAAATTGGCATTTTTTGAACATTTTGCATTGCTCACCTCTTCCGACATAGATCATGACATGTGGCTTTATTTGAGTGGCAGATAGGAATCACAATGGCTACTTTTTATCAATTTTAACCTTTTTTCAGAAAAATGCTCAAAAACTTCAAAGTTGCTCCACCGGCATACCGTTCTCCCACTTTGACTTTTCAATGGCGAGGTCTAAATTTTGACTTTCTCCCTTATAGCATGATCAGAGCCGTACGAGTCACTTCTATGAAATTTTAGCTTCACTTTTATACAATTTGGCTTAAATTTCCTCAAAGTTCTCTGCCGACTTGCCTCCCTGCTTTGACTCTTTTGATGTGGGCTCAACATTTGACCTTTTCCTTCTTGGCATGATCGGGGTTGCGGGTCACTTTATGACTTTTATCCCTTTTTACAAAAAGGCTCAAAAACACAAATTACTCCGTCGACCCGCTTCCCCACTTTTAATTTCCAACAGCAGGCTCAAGATTTCACTTTTTTATTTATATCCTAATCGGGGATGCGGGTCACTTTTTAACTTTTTGCCTTATTTACAAAGAGGCTCAAAAAAACAAATTTCTCCACCGACCCGCTTCCAATTAGGTATGTCCACGTACCCATGGATGATGGGGCCAAAATTTGATGGGGAAGAAAATGCCCATCGTTCTCGACTATTGGAAAAAATGCAGAGAAGAAGAAAAACTCCACCATTTCTCACCCAATTTTCAAATTTCTTTCGTGAGCCAAGGAATTGAAAACAATACAAGGTTCGACGATCCAGTGGCATATAGATATTAAAATTTCATTCAAATGAGGACAACAATAAAATTTTCATGTGTCCAGACAGGAAAACGGAAAATTTATCAAAACACAGCAGACTAGGGAGTTTGAAACAACTTCTAGGACATGGATTTTTCTATCTCTTCAAACTTTCTAACTTGGCTTGAAATACTTCTAGGAGGTGCAAGAGCTTGAATTTTCGTAAATTTAACTTGGAAAACGAAAAGTGGATTTTGAGGGAGACAACACATTAGCTTAGTATTGACATATACTTGGAAGCATCGCTACTCAATCATTATGCTCTGAGACCACTAGATCATGACTTCTTTATTCTATCTTAGCACTTTCATTAATCAATTACCCTAATACATTAAACATCTTGTTATCTATACCTCCTCACATCCAACTACTTGATCTCACATTAGGATTCCTTCCTCTAATCTTGACCATGGGTTCGTGTGCCCAAGACCCAAGTTTGACGTAGTGTAGGAATCTATTTCTATCTAGATATGTGACAAACTAGTGCTCATTGTATCTCCTTTGAAGGCCATCCTATTGTATATCTATGTACATGTTTATTTAGTCACTTGTTTCCTCAAACCCTTGTAGAATAGATGATTTAGGACAGTGTAAGATATTAAGACACATTCTTGGACCTCCATACACTTTTAGCGGGTATCTAGGGATACCATCGGAAGTCTATATAATATATAGTGTAGGCCTTGAAGTGATTATTAGGATTTCCTTCCCCTTTAAACATATTGAATAATTTGGCAATGGGAGACATTAAAGCATGATGTTTCTTACATAATTGTGAAATGGACAATATTTGCTAATCATCTTGAACACATACCTTCCATTACACTACCAGGGATCTACCAAGTGGTTACTTGACCAAATGGTAGGAGTGAGTAATCTATGACTTATTGTATGTTATATGGTTCTAACCCCCAGTTCATGAATGATACTTGGAGATTCATACATGTAGGATTTCTCTTTGGAATTAATGTGGTCAAGAGTGACCAAACGTTAATGTATATCATTAGGGGTTGAATAATTTGATCACCATCACATATGATGAATAGGGATTAGCAATTTTCAATGCAACTATGACATTCATTGGTGTCAGGATAAAGAGAACCTATTTATTCAGAAACGCCATCATATAGACACAAATCCATTTCAATAGTAGACAAAGTGGGTTTTATAGGAAAAATGTGATAGGTCTTACAGTAAGTGTAAAACATTCCTAGTGTTTTACATCCTTTGTAGACAGCTTTATCGAGCAAAAATTGTGAATCCCAAATAGTCGATGAACCTTATTCCTCTTCTTGTATTTTGTGTCTTAGGAAATGGGTGATAACCTGATAGGTACGACACCTTGTGGCAAAACTAATCTAGTTTTAAATCATTAGAGTCACATGGGTTTGAGGTGAAGTTTGAGGGTGAATCTGGTCTCTTATAAATCCTAACCCTAACTAATTTGATCTAGATTTTAGAAGTGTACTTCGATTGAAATAACACATGCATTATTTTGGAAATGATTCATCCATGTATTTGTCTTGTTCGACGATCATAATTCCATACATGTTATAAACTCTTAACCAGATTAATGTGAGATATACAACATTACTAACAATTATTTATCACACAAGTCAAAAATTACATTGTGTAATGAAATGTTACTATTTTTTCCTTTTTGCAATGTATATTATTACCACAACCTTGGTAAGAACTACACAAAGAAATGTACTTACATGCTTTTGAGATAGATATAATCTACCAATTATGCTTAGGCAACCATACCCCTAACCATTCATATTTGGTTTAACACATATGGTCAAGATTTAATTGCATAAAATGATAAAGTTTCATCATTGGGTCAAAAATATCTTTGCCATGTGGAATTAGTATTACCATCTGACTACAATATAGCTGACACCACATAAAGAATCAATGATCCAAATCATTAGCGGCCAAACTCTTCCAAATGTCCTTACTGGTTAAACCATGTATGTCTTAATTGTGGCATGACAAATCTAGCTCTTTCTGTCTTCCAATGCTTGAGAACACTAATGGTTATCACAAAATTGCTTTCTGATGTTCTTCCTCAACTGGAGGATATCAATTGATAGCTTTAGATCCACAATCACATCATGCTAAGAGGGCCTATATTGATAATAGCCTTACCTAGTGTTTTTCCACTTGGACAGACTAGAGGCAATTATGTGTTATCAGCATTCTACATCGGGCAAACATAAGCTTTGAGGCCTAGAGTAAAAACATACCAGCTTGTAGACTTCATAGCATCAAAATTTGTCCATCAATATATTTGATAACATTAAGTCCATCATACTATGATAGGGAATAATGTAAAAGTTGTGAGTTCAGGTCACGCACAATGACCGAAAAAGGCTCATCGTTTAAAACTTATCAATGTACTTATGTATCAAAAAAATGAAAACCTTCACATAATGCACCTTCACATATTAAAATTAGTACAGCCTAGAATCCAAACTACCCATGAATTGCATTATTGACCCTCAAATTGATCAAGGTGGTGTATCATATGTAAAATGAGGTCGAGATAACCAAGTTTTTAAATGGTTAGTTATTAATCATGGTCAAATCATAAATTTATTTTATTCCACTGACTATGCAATAAATTCGATTCACAATTCTACAAAATATTATTGTATTTCCTGCAAAATTCTACAACCCTAGAAAATTCATGTAGGCATACATTTAATCATTAAACACTGTAGATAAATATCCATATTTCATTGATGAACTCCATATACTATGTTACCTTCTTTGACATGTTTTCCCCGAAACATAAGAAGAAGCCATAGAAATGAGTGTGCATTTAAATTATTTGCAGACTTTATTCGCCATGATAAGATCATGGACAACCACCCATATGAAATCCTAGTGGTGATGTTTCTCCAAACTTGATTCCATATTCCATTGTGCTCATTAAATGAAATTCCATCTATGGTCCATATGTTCTTTCCCACGAATCCCATGTTAAATCCATAACCAATCGGCATCTCCTACCAATGATCTTCATTTCATATGGAAATTGTTAATTATCTTATATCTTTGAAAATTAGATCCGATTCATAGCCATAGGACATATTATAGAGATTGTTGCCTCATATATTGATCTCCATGAAATTCATGTATAGTAAAATTATTACTCTTCCAATTCCCTGTATATCCATATAGATTTCTGCCCTATGTGTCCTAACATGTCTCCATGATTTTTTCCTCTCATGATGTGTGGGTGTTTATATGGTTAACCTTATGTATGCTTAACCTTATCAGTAATCCAACTTTTTCTCTCACTTTACTTTTCCTCTTCCAACAAGTGATGTTTGCCTATTTCTTTAATTTCTCTTGAGTAGATAAATTATTTGTGACATTTTTATAGAAGGACACAGCATGTTCTTCATCCTCTCCTTTTGATTCATCCTTATTCCCTTCTTCACCATCTTCAAATTCATCTTCATGATCACAATTTTACATTACTTTTTTCCTTACTAAGTGTGATATCTTGCAATGTAATTTTCTTTCTCTTGTACCATAATTTCATGAATTTCTTTTGCACATTAATATTAATTGTTCCCAATGCCTCTAACCAGGGATATCCAAGAACAATATCCATACCATCCATATCTAAAGCATAAAAATGGATGAATGTAAAACATATTTATCCATAGAAAGCTTTAAATCTTCAAAAACTATGAATATGCTTACCATCCATTTGAGATTCCTTGATATGCTTTGTTTGCACATCTAGATTTTGAGCTACATCCATATTAGAAGTTATATTTTCTGCTAAGGTTTATGGAAAAAATTACCTTTTAACTTTGAATGCACCCTTCAAACTGAAATATTGAAGCTTCCTTCTTTGGAGATGCACTATCATGTGTAGCAACTTCATTTTCTTCTTCTTCAAAGAAGTCTTCTTCTTCTTTTTACATTCTTCTTCTTTTGAACAAAATTGTGTTTCTTTTTTGTTTCCCATCTAGCTAAGAAAATATCCTCCATTTCCTCCCAATCCCAATCCAATAGATCTATATCCAAATAAGACATACCAATGTCGTGCTTTCGCACCAAGATGAAGATAAAAACTAAGCCATACTAAAAATTCTTCAAAATACATTTTTAAAAATTGTATCCACCATTTTTTTGCATCATTTTCCCCATTACTATAGAAAATTGGTATATCCATGATGCATAAAAATTAGGGTTTCAAAAAATTACTCCTTTGACCAATATTTGAACTAATGATTTCGTCAATCATTCAGCCTCAAATCTGAAACCACAAAGAATTAACTCCTGCTAAAATTTTGAGAGATTTTCGAATATGTAAAATAATTAAAGAAAGACAAAAAATTACAACTTGTAGGCCAGTTTTATGTAAAACCCTAAAAATCTAAATGCATCTTTTGCAAATTGGATCCAAATATTCTGAAATTCACGTCGTATCAAGTAGATTTATAAAGGGAATTCAAAATTCGGGAAATATTTTACAAAATTAATTCCAAAAAATACATCCTATGAAGCAAATTTAGGTGAACCCCTAAAAATGCAATAACTTCCACGAAACACCTAAAAAATTTATGAAATTTGGACTGAAGTGTTATGAAACCCTTTCACAACTGTGGTAAAAAATTTGAGAAAAAATTCGTAGCCATTTCCAAAACATATCCCAATCAATAAAATTAGGGTTTGAACCCAATTTTTTTCTGAAATTGATGCTCTGATACCACTTGATAAGAACCTTGCATATAATAAATTAGTAAATTGCAGAAGATAACTGTTATCCAAAATTCACCCCTCAAGGTAATTTTGATAACATGCATCAAATTCTTTAGTCCCAAGCAATTATATTGATTCAGGGCGAAAAGTCATGTTTCTAGGGTCCCCTCATATTTTTCTAACTCCCCTGTCCAAGAGGAAGGGAGCAAGTTCTGAGAAAATGTGAAAAAATTGCAAAAAATAAGCTTGGGCCAGAAAAATCATGAAAAATGGCTAAGTTTCCTGGTCCTTGGGACGTAGTCGGGACAGTACGGGAATGTGGGGCCGAACCGGCCGAAATCAACCAGGCGGTCCCGCGTAGCATTTGGGACATTCGGGACAAAGGGACGCGGCGAGGCGCGAAATGCCGAACTGGCCGAAAAATGGAAAATTGACTAACTGTTGAAACAGTTGGACAGTTCTGGGACAGCCGGGACAAAAGTACGCGAACGGGGCCGGATCGGCCGAAATGAGAAGATAGTCCAGTCAGGGACGCGCGGGACAAAAGGACGCGAACCGGCCGAACTGGGTGAATCGGGAAAATTTGTCCCAAACGGTCCGAAAGAAAATGGGACATCTGGGCCACGAGTATGCGAACCGGCCGAATCGGCGAAATGCGGGAAATTTTCAGCACTGGGCTAAATGGGATAAAGGGACACGTGGGACGCGAAAAGGCCGAAAAATAGCTGAAGGCAGAGGAGAAAAGTCAACATTTGACCTGTGAACTTCAAACGGCCATAACTTTTGACTCCGAGCTCCGATTTTCACAAAATTGGACTTTCTGGAACGAGCACGACGTCCTCTACGCCACAAAAACTGGATTTCTTATTTTTAATGAGGATAGATATATTTAAATAAAAGAAACATATTCGGCTCCAGTCAGTTAATGCTCATTCCCGTCAAATGACAGAAAACGCCTGCCAGACCCAAAATAGCTGCCCGCACTCAGAAGGCCATAACTTTTGCATTTCTCAACGAAATCACACAAAATTGGTACCGTTGGAATCGTGGTTCCGAGCCTGATGCACAGAAATCAAGAAATTCCAGATTTGATGAGATATTGATTGGGATATTTTTAAGAAAACGTGGCCGGGTTCATAACAGTGTTTTATTTGGTAGCTGGGAGTGCAATTAAGAGGCATGGTCATCATTCTTTCTCTGCTGCAGCACATGGGACAGTATGGGGAGCCTTTTGCAAGTAATGTATAACCATTTCACTCAATTTAATGCCTCTTACAGGTGGTTGAAGGACAGATTTCGGGATTTCCATTTTCCCTTCTCTTTTCCTTCTCATTTTTTCTATAAATTGGAGTGTTGGGCTCATTGTAAAAGAGAGAGTTTTTGGGTAGCAAAGCTCTGCCAAAATTGCTTTGTGAAGCCAATGTGTTGCAGGCCCTTGTAGTGGACTCCTTGCATGGTGATCCAGGCCCTTATCTTGTAATAGACTGAACTGTGCATACCAGGAAGCAATAAAATATAAGTTTGTGGATGTATCTTCCCCTGCTGTGTTTTCTTGCATTCTTCTTGCCCCTTCAATCTTTCTACAAGAATATTGTGTCTATTATTATGTTCTTGCAGGGATCATTATCATTGTGTATGCTTGAAATATTGTTGTGAATGCATTTTGCTAGATTATGGAGAACTGTCATCACCTCTTCTAGTGTGCACTTTGCCTCTGTATTTCACACATTTGGAGACTACTCTCATATCCTCCTTTTCTGGTGTATCACCGCTTTAGTGTAGGCTTTCATTTTATGCATTCTCTCTCCCTGGTCTCTTGGAAATTTAGATTAGAATAGTTAGCTTATCCTGCATTAGAGTAGATTGTGGCAGGTAGTTTAGGAGCAAGAACCAACTTTCTCTGGAGGTCTATCTCAAGTAGCAAGTCCCACAACTTGGAGATAGTACCCATGTTATCCAATCACACCGTGAGTTCAAGTATATGCACTTGTATAAACATAGGGGTGCTGTGATTCGGTGATAACAGGTATATCTTTACTAAAAAAAGATTTCTGAAAATAAGAAATGGGCTAAAATCCCATTATGGGTATGTAAATGTAATATAAAAATAATCTGTCCAAATTCCACAAATCTTAAATGGGCATTGGTATTCAACCAGATGGTTAATATACCCACCTTAGGTGGGAAGGATGTTTAATTCGTCATTATTGAAGTCATTCCATGAATTATTGTTAATGGTAAAACGGACCACTTCGAGGCTTAACAGCCCCTTCCAAAATACATATTACAAGGGAAGATCACTTGAATTATGTATCCAAGTTACATGCATTAATGAACATTAGATCTCACAAACAGTAGGGTTTGATACTCATGCATCACTTTTGCATAATGAGTAGAATGCATATAATGTGTAACATTTGGTAATCCCAATGTACAGCAACTAATTACCTTTAATAGAACATTAATTCACAATGAATAATACCCTTGAGTCACATTATCAAACTTAAGGAAGGGTCATCGCCAACATGTGTTTTGACACCTCCCATCAGTAATAGAAAATCAATCATCCATACACATGTTGGGTCAGGCTAACAAGTCTTCCATGAGAAAGAACAGGATGGGTAATATGTAGGATGATTACATTTTACCCGATATAATCTCCTATGTGAACCCATACTAATAAGGGGATTTGCCAATGTTGTCTGTGAAAATGGTACATAATATTGATCATGTCCCATAAACAAGCCATTCATGTTTGGACATGACTAGGACATCAAGCATCCTCAATGTCATATCATGTGATTTATAGTTATCAAAAATATCCAACACAGACATAGTTTAGGGATACACTTTTTGAGTAAATGGGTAGAAGAGAACCTGTACCATGAGTTGTATGAGACATTCTTCTATTGTTTTCCAGTAGAGCTGTATGAATGGCTTTCAACATATGCATCTAGATCAAGCTGGTATATAGATCATGTGTGTTGGACCCAAGATGATTATCAAAGGCTGCAAGATGCAGATCTGACTTGGACACATGTTGTTAATCACTGGTGGAAGGGAGTGCTGGCTAATTATACTCTAGAATATGAGCTATTTCTATGTATTCTTGCCTCAGGTTGTTGAGTTTCAATTTTCTAAGGGAGCCTAGAGGATCATTTCTATCATGTTATCCCTCTAGCTATGAAGATCATGATCATTACTTTGAGTTTAGAAGCATTTCCCTATGGCGGCTAAACCTTTTTGAGCACTGGGTGAGGAAGCTAGGGTGGAGGAAGATGGAAGACATTACGGCTAAAAGGAAAGGGAGGAGAGATGACTCAAGTATAATGAAGCTCATGAAAGGGAGATGACTAGACAACATGCAAGGTTATCAAGTGTGATGGATTATGGAGGTAGACATTGTGGGAAGGAGTTGAGGTTCACGTGGAGGATGTGGAACCTGAGCAGTCTATGCTACCCCATCTTGGCAAGCACGTAGAGAGAGACCCCTTCAGCTTCTGATGAGAGTTCATCACATGGAGAAAGAAGAGCCATTGGCGTGCATCTGAACCCACCAGTGACCAAACCCTAGCACTTGGTTTTCCAGATCAAGGGAGAAGTATTGATACCTAGTTGGTATTGGTGGGAGAGACCGATCGGTGCACCTAGGAGATATAATTTTTCATTTAAGTACATCTATGGTCTACAATCATTCTGGTATTTGGAGGATATTTTTAGACAAGGGGCAAGTATCACAAAGGTTTGGGTATCTACATCTAGGAGTGGTGTGGTGACACATCTGGTAGTGGGGCAATATCACAAACCATTGGTGCGTAGTTAAAGTGGGATGGTGGGAACACTAGGGCACACCACTTTCCTTCAAGCCCCTATGAGGTGGACCTGGTGGTAGGAGGATCTGGTGGACCTAGGACTGGTGGATTTAGTGGGTGGACCTAGTGGATCTGGAGGGAACAGTGGAGAGGAAACACCGGAGGGAATCAAGGTATTTTCTGGATCAGGAGGACAAGGGCCTCAGCCACCTCCATCAAGTATTTTTTGAGATGTCTTTACACTTACTAGATTACAAAGGTATTGAGGATGTTGTAGAAGCATGTTCACAAGTGTGAATTGCTATGTGCACGCAAAGGGGATCACTACCCCGAAGCGGAAGGCAAGTCAATTTGCAACAACGTTGAAAGGACGTGCACACATAGTGGTATAGAAAGTATGACTCCCATCAAATGGTGGTAGACTACACCACATTAAAGAATGCCTTCTTGGCAGAGTTCCATATCCCTGAGTTTGAACATAAGAGCATCAACACTTTGAAGGAGATTCAGTAGGGAATGGAAGAGAGTGTGTGGGAGTATGACACATTTAAGACTCTCTTGTCTAAATTATCATATGATATTCACCCTTCTCATGCATGCTCAGTGGTTTGTTGGAGGATTGATCACCCATTTTAGGAAGGGCACTTATCACATAAGAATTTTCACAGATGCGTGAAGCATTGGAGGCTTCCCTGCATGCACTGAAGGCCATTGGTAGTGTTGATACTGGATTGTTAGTCCCTTTTCTGGAGGCTCAAATTACTGCCTATGGCTAAGCAATTAGAAAAGCTATCTGTAAACTCAGTGCATGAGACTCGTAGTGGTTTATGGTGCACAGATTGTGAAGTAGAGGGGCATGTAAAGGATAATTGCCCCATGAAGTTAGTGGTACGTGCCATCATAACAGTAGATTATGAAATTTTCCATGGGGATCATGATGCAAGTAGATGCCCCTACTGTAGCAATGCACAATCCTAGTAAGAATGTGTCTTGCTACTATTGCAAGATTTACACCTCTACGACCCATGATACCAAGGATTGTAGGCTGATTGACCAGATCCATGAGGCCATTGATCATGGGTGTGTGCCAGACCAGCCATTGCCAATAGTTCCAAATGATGATCATCACCGTTATGAGGAGCGTACGCAGATGGAGGGGCGTGGAAGAGGAAGGAGGATTTTGTGGTCAGAGGTAACCATGGAGGAGGAAGAAGTGAGTTCCCGTGAGGAACCTGTTATAACTGTGGATCTACAGAACATTACAAGCATGAGTTCCTAGATTTGTTTCAGTGCTCATGGTGTGGAAAGAAGCATAAGTATGAGGAGTGCCCTAAGTTGTATGAGCACATGAATCAACAACACCAGAAGGAAAAAGGTGTTGGGATGGTGAGCATCAAGAAGGTAGATTCACAATGGATGCCAAGAGTGTGCACGTGAGTCAGGACTAGAACCTATTTTGGTAACAACATGAGTAGAGGCTATGTGCACAAGGAGATACCAAGGATAAAGGACATCTAGTTTTAAGAGAAGAAGTGGTTCATGGAAAGTATCCAATTCCTACTCATCAGAAATAAGTGTATCAAGAGACCATGGATGTGATCAAGGAGATTTTACAAGGAGAGATCTAGTGCCTAAAGGAGTAGTCAAGGTAGGTTGGAGAAAAGGAAGGAATGTTGAGGCTCCAAAGGATGACCTATGATGAGGTCAAGGAAGTATGTAAAATGTTTAAGGCAAGAGAATACTATTCCCTTTCTAGGAGAATGGTTGAGGGAGAAGGTACCACATGCCAGAGAAAAGTTCGGAAGGCAAGTTTTCCATGCAAACCTTCCTCCTCACAGCCTTAATTATGATAAGGAAATTACATTGAATGTAGTTGTTGATGGATGGCTCCTGAGTAAAATATTGATTGACACAAGCATAGGAGGTCAATGTTCTCACATTGGATGCATGGCATCAAATGGGAAGGCCCTTCATTACAACCATCTTTGAATGTGTTGTATATGGAAAAAAAATCTAAGGTAATTCCCATTGGTGTCTTGAAGGATGCTGCTATCACTATCCAGGGGCTAAGTTTACTGAGGAATTTGAAGTCTTGGCACTCAGCTGAGGTAGACAATTTCCCAGTATTACTTGGGCACCCTTGGTGTTACAAGAACAATATTGACCTAAGGTTCAACAAGGGGTACATCAGTTTTGAGAACAAGGAGGAGTAGGTCATTATAACCCTTTAACTGATGGGAAGTCAGCACCCTATATTGAAGCCCTTGGGAGAAATAATAGACTTGACAAGATTTATGTGTGCTCCATCAGAGACCCTGAGATGATTCATCCTACAGAAGGGAGTTATCCAGTTTGAGGATGCTCAGTCCTGTGAGTGATACCACTAGCATGTGGCATGTGACAATTGGGTGCATGGGACTTATGGGTTAATTGGGATGGAAGTTAAGAGGATCTGTGACAAGGGTAACAAGGTGCATGCTCCCATAATCAAGTGCCTAGGAGGAAAGAAGTTACCAAGTTATTCTGGAGGAGCCTATACCCTGAGATCTTTCTTACAGGAGATGGAAGCTCAGTGGAAAAATGAGAAAGAAGAAGAGGGATGCTGAGTTATAACCTTCTTACTTAGCAGTATCAGCACAGTTGGTGGGAAACACATTAGGAGAGCCTTTTAGAATGGTGCAAGGTAATCAATTTTCTATTAGGTTCTCTAGCGAGTAACGTGATTTTCATAGCAAGAATTATCATGGTAACATACCCACCCATTGGGTACCATGGGAAGGAGCCACCTCGTTTCACATCCAAGCTTGTGAGAAGGCATGGAGAGAAGGCACTAGAATATTTGCCACCATCCCTTATGGGTGCATAAGTTGTATTCCACACTATAAGGTTGTGCACACACATGGTATATACATTCAGAGACACACTGCCAAATAGGAAATTGGCAAGAGCTACAACTGAGTCTCATTCAAGCATTTTGAGAATATTGAAGTACCAAGCCATCGGTAGATAAGGCATTGCAAGTGATCAAGTGCCTTATGATGGGGGATAGTGCCATGGAAGAAGATAGGCTACTGGATTTACTAGGTGAGCCTAGTTTAGAGACATGCTCAATGAAGAAGAATGAAGAGTAGAAGAGATATAGCTTGAGCACGTGTGCATGGAGAAAATGAAAAGGGAAAGTTATGGTATATGTATAGATGGTGAAGAGATGGAGAGTTTGGATGTTAACCATTCTGAAGGTACAAGCATGAAGTTATAGATAGCACTGATGCTCACGTGCACACACCTACCATGAGCCCTTGAAAACAAAGAAGGTTAACATTGGGAGTTCAGAAGATGAGAACCTAAGGAAGCTATCATTGGAGACTATTGGTCAGAGAAGGAAGTCTCAAAGATCATTGATCTGTTATACGATTTCCAAGATTTTTTCCCACATGGGTATCATGAACTTAATGGCATCCACCATTCCTTAGGGGATATGAGGATAAATTTGAAGGAAGGTGCGTGCCCGAGTCAGAAAGAGGCCCTACCAGATGAATCCAAATCTTTGTGTCAAGGTTAAGGAGGAGATAGACAAAATGATAGCTTCAGGCATCATTGAAGCTATGGAAGAATTAGAAATGGATAAGCCTGATGGTAATTAGCATCAAGAAGGATGGGCAAGGATAAGAATTTGTGTTGACTATAGGGACCTAAATGTAGTATGTGTCATTGATCCTTTTCTAACCCCGTTTCACTGAAGAAATTCTGGAAGGAGTGGCTAGGCATGAAATCTATTCCTTCACGGATGGATTCTCAGGATACCACCAAGTTAGGATTGTAAAGGAAGACCACAGAGAAGACAACTTTCACCACTGAATGGGGAGAGGGTTTTTTCCTATACGGTCATGCCTTTTAGGTTGAAGAATGAGCACCTATTGTGTTTTCACGCATAGTGGTACAAGCCATTTCAGGACTTCATCCATAAAGGTTTCTTAGGTCTACTTGGATGATTGGAATAGTATATGGTCTAGTCAAAGACCATTGTGATAACTTGAGACTAATGTTTGAAAGGTGTCGGCAGTTGAGAATATCCCTCAACATTAAGAAGTGTGTTTTTACTAACCCCATTTGGGACTTTATTGGGGCATATCATATGCAAGGAAGGCTTGTTCAGTAGATCCTGCCAAGGTTGCAATTATTGTGGGGTTAAGGGAGCTTACTAGCCTAAAGTGCCAGTGCAATGTGGAATTCCTTGGGCATACAGGATACTACAAAAAGTTCATTAAGGGATATGCCAAAATTGTTACTGCCATTAGAGGAGTTTAGACACAACAAGTTTACCTTTCATTGGGGAGAGGCATAGCAGAGGGCGTTTGATACATTGAAGAATAGGATTATTACTCATGCCCCTTTTGTTATTTCCCTCTTGGGATAAAGCTCTTTCCATGTCCATGTGGATGCCTCAGGGACAACCATTGGAGTAGTACTAGCACAACCTGGTGAGGGGATTGTTGATCATCCCCTCTGTTTTGTAAGGAAGAATTTAACACTCAGCATAAAAAAATTATACCACTACTAAGTGTGAAGCACTTGTCCATGATCTACATGCGTTGCACTAATTTTAGGATAGTATCTACTAACACCCTTTCATATTCTACACAAACCACATGTCATTAAAGTACTTGGTGAAAAAACCTATTTCTACAAGGGCGCATATGCCGATGGGTTCTGTTATTCAAGGAATTTGAGTTCACATTTGGTTGTGAAAGCCAGGAAAGAGTAACTCCAAAGGGCCTGATCGCATTGTCTAGAATTGAATTCAGGAGAGGACACGCAGAGCATTGAGGATATAATTATAGATGTGAAACTACTTAGGTTATGCACAACTACGTGTTGGTTGGATATTTTGTCAAACCAAAATATGAGGTTCAACCACAGTACATGGGATTAAATCCCTCCTCAAAGACAGGTGAGGCTGCCTGTTTTTATTGCTAATCTAAAACACAGTAAATAATATATACAATATTCACACTAATCTAACCATTGGGGGTTGGGATGAAATCCCGAAATCCACATTCACACGATTCAAGGATATTGCTTTCGTAAGTGAAATAGGTTAGAAACTGTTACAGTGAAAGAAGCACGGTAGAAAAGAAATGGGAGAAACGTATTTTCTTTCGAGTAAACACAGAGCACGAAATAATCATACGAGTTTTAGATCACAGATATAGTGTCCGAGATAATTAGAAACACTGAGATTCTATGCAAAGAATAGCTTTAAGATCATGAACATAAGAACACTGTCTTAAATAAGATATATTTCACAACACAAAGTCTGCAAAACAATATCAACTTCTATTCTTCAAAATGATTGAAAGAAAACACAAAGTTTTTCTCCTTTCCAATAGCCTCTTAATGCTTCAAAAATTCTCGACCATTTAGAATGCACAAGCATCCCTTATTTATAACAAAAGAAGCTAGAGATTAAACAGGACAGATCCTGAAAAGTAGCATGCTAACTAGAGTTCAGCTTTGCATGATTCTCACGCAGGAGATCAAGTCAAAGTATGAATTAAAAATATGATAAAATGGAAATAAAAGACATGTCATTCTAAAAATAGAAATGACATGGGACGTTGGAGCTTAATCCGAGTCATCATCTTTTGATTCTTCTTCTTTCTCTTCCTCCAGCTGAGACTGTTTGTTCCGGAACTCCTGGAACTTCCGAATAATGCCTTGCATTTCATTTTCCTCAGGTGCAGTGGAATGATCATTCCACATTTCGCAGGTCTCATGGATATCACTGGCACTGCCGGGAAGCTTTTTCAACCTTTTGCTGAGCTTTCTTAAGGCCTCCAACGTATGTTCAATCCTCACAAACTGACCAATGACTTCAAGGTCGAATCCATCTACAGGTTCATGCTGAACAGTCTCTTGAACTTGTTTGAAGAGATCATCTGCTGATAGGGCACTTGAGTTCCCAACTGACACCTTTGGACAAATCTTTAGCAATTCTTCTTCCAGATCACTTTTCCCATCGATCAATTTATCCCTTGATTCTCTCAACTTGCTGCAGGCTTCGTTGAGGATCTTTACTCTGAACTTGATGGCCTTGATCAGCTGAAAGTGTTTATCTGTATGTGGAAGAACGCCTTCTTCTACCAAGAGATGTGCTGGTATTTGCTTTAGCACTTGGAGAGCTTCACAAGTCAAATCAAGCTGTCCAAGTTCTTCAGTGAATTCCTCATCCATCTTCTCTCCTTCCTTCTGAATCTCTGCCAAGGACTGATGAACTTTCACCACGTCTTGAATTACTTCCTTCCCTTGTTGGAGCAACTTTTGGATCCATTCATCAACCACTCTTCCTTTTTTGGTAATCTTCTCAATCGGAGGCACCGATGAGAAATCGAATCCGGCAGAAGCAGAAGCAGATGGTATGGATTCCAGGGGTGTTGAGAGTTTAATCAAAACCTCTGTCAACTGCTCCACTTTTTCCTTAAGCTCATTTCTGCTGTCCTTTGTTTCTTTCAACTTTTGGCACAGGACGTCTATGGAATCCTTTGCATCTTGCTGCGCCCCTTTTGCTGTTACTTTCCCTAGAGCCACCCTGGTTACCTGGTAATCAGCAGCTGTTACATCATCCCTAGTTTTGTCAGCTGAGGGAGTGGCAATCTCTGCGAACTTATCTCCTGAAGCATCTACCAAAACCCTTGAAACTGTTTTGGGTTTCTTGGCTGATCTCGCAGTAGAAGCCTTGAGTGAGCTGAAATCAAAGGCTGGTAGGGGTACAATCACTTTCCTCTTCCTCGGAGTTTGCTCGAGTAGCCATTGTGGTGTATCAGAGGAAACTGCCAATGTTGTAGTAACTGGTATTCTACTCTCAAGGGGAGCAGATTCTACTATTGGAGGGGGAACAGCAGTCAACGTGGTAGTAGGTGCAATGAATAGAGGCACAGGTTGTGGGGGAGTGTTGGTGATCACTTGGGTTCCAGCAGAGAGGGGTGAGAGCCCAGAGAAAATATTGGCCATGCTTGAAGAAGTGGATGGGGAATGAGGAGGCTGAAGTGGTTGTTGAGGGGGAGGCACAGATTCAGTTTCCAAAGCCTTGACTGCAAGAGATAAGGTCTCTTCAGTTGAGCAATCAGCAAATGGTGAAGTCAATGGCTGGCTTCCTCCTTCTTCCAAATTAATTTCTCCTATTTCTGGTGGTGTTGGTGATTCTGGCACATCCACCGTTTGAGTTGGAGAGACAATTGAAGAGATTTGTCTTTCTTTCCTCTTCTTGGGAATCTTGATTTTTATAGACCCCCCAGTAGATTCCTTGTCCTTCTTCTTTTTGGAGGGCCCCGCCTCAGGAGCAGCCAATTTTGGAAACTTGTCATCTTTAAAATTCATGCCCCAAGAAGAGAGCCATTTCTTTGTACGAGCCAGAATTAGGGCTGACCTATCGGTGATAGAGGCTTTTTCGCTGGCCGACCAATCAATAGGCGGAAAAACGTATCGATCTTCATTAAGCCCATCATAGGACATATCCAACACACTTTCATTGTCAGTTGCGCCATCTGGCAAATCAGAAAGCTCTAGCGTCTGAATCTCATTAATAGTTAACCTACTATTATCTTTTCTGCGAACTGCAACTTCGTTACGCAGATCCACCCAGATATCCTCAATGTCGGGCCTGTGCAGATGTAGGGCTCCATAGGTTCTAAGTACTCCTCGGATGTCAAAACCATCCCAAGACTTCATATGCTTCTTTAATTTCTCCTGGAGTTCACATTCAACATTTTTAGCCTTTGCCGCTGTTGAGCAAGTATATCTCCCAATAGAAATTGGGAAGGATACAGCTGCCTTATGCTTGCTCTGTTGGAATTTGTGAAAATCCAATAGCTGTCTGACCAATTCTATTAGTATCAATCTATCCCCTGGATAACGAGGCAGACGAAAAGGCTCTCCTGAGTACATGACCGTTCGAAGGTAGGTAAACTTTTTGAACTGTAAGAAGATACATCCCCATTTAGATACTTCAGCCCATGCCTCGTCTGAGACCCTTGTCTTTCTCAGCCCTGGGTTCAGCTGGCAGATGTTCTCGTAGAAAAAGGCGTCATTTACCCTCCTAAAATGATCCTTGGACCCCTTCTTCGTTATTTGAGGATAATACTTATAGACTGGATTTGACGTTCTGCTTCCTTTAGTCTCCAGCCCGGGATAGCTCCTCATCCCAGCTGCTGCATAGGCCACATATGAGAACATATAAAACTTTCCGGTTGACAGGACCGTCGTCATCTGGGAATCAATTTCATCACTGATAAGGGTTCCCCAGTCAATCCCTTGCTTGTTCTTCTTGATGGTGACCATAAATTGGTACATCCATCCATGAAATAAATTTGATTCCGGCAAGCCAAAAACCCGGCTCAGCAGGGTGATAATGTCGTTGATTTCTTGTATGAAATCCGATCTAGGGATAGTTCTTGGAAATCTAGATATTACTGGTTTTGCCTTGACCAAGAACTTCTTATTGACATCCTTAATGCAATTTTCCTGGTTACTGTCCCAGGCCTTCTGAGCCGACTTGATGTCTAGGGCCCCATACTCTTCAAAATTTGGTAGTTTCAGGAGATCATCCAAATAAGCTCCATCTAGTTTGATAACTACTTCACCAGCCTGATTCCTTACGGAACGAGAAGCCGAGTCGTAGCTGGATGCACATGCCAAAACAAACTCTGGACATTGGGCAGACATGGGGAAGCCTGCTGCAAGGGGCAAGCCACTGTTAGCTAAAGCCACCATCCATGGGGTTTGAGAAGAACTCTTCACCCTATTCCAAAAGTCGTCCATATCTATGTTGCCCATTTCAGTATCCCTGATATCATAATTACAGTCGATATATGACGGGGATTCTGGTTTCTTAAATTTGTATTTCATCCTGCTAGATTTTTCGGCCTTCTCCTGTGATGAACCAGGATCCGACATGAAGAATATTGGAAGGAGAAAGGCTCGGAACTCCGGAGATGCTGTGCACACTGAAAAACCTGATTGACTGAATGCGTCGGAAGAAGCGAAGAACCCGACACGCAGAAGAAGATATCGGAAAACTTTGAGAACCCGACAGGTCTGATATGTCAGAATCTTGGCGAAACCCGACACTTGCTTTCAATGGCGGAAACAGGACCCGGCAAAACCCGGAAAACCCGGCCCACTTTCGATGACGGAACTTAGGAGATGCCCGGCACTTAGTGTTGAGGTCGGAATGTTGAGAAACCCCGTCACTTCGAGCTTCCAAGGTTCTTCGGACTTTTGAATCTGCAACACAACCTTCAAAATCCGGGAAACAAAAACAGAGTCTTTCCTTTGAATTTCTACATACACAACTTCCTTTCTTTTTTGTTATTCATATTCCATACATCATGCAAGTAATTGAAATTTGGAAGGAACAGCACCAATTGATAATCCCAAAAAGAGAATAAACCCTAAAAACCCAAAACCCTTTCCAAAACAACACAGAAAGAAGAAGGAAGAAAAACCCTCAACAACTGGCAAGAAATTGGAAAGAAAATACACGCAGTCGATCCAGAAAAGTCAAGAATAAAGAAGGAAAGAAGAATACCTTCGATTCGAGACAGGTAAAATCGAAAACAAACGATCCAGTCTAGTAACGCGAGTTTGCGGGTTTTGGGAGCGGAAGAGCATGCGAAAAATCCACGAATTAAAAATATGAACGGTAAGAATGACGTGGAAATCCGCGTATTTATAAGAAAATCAGTAATAAATACACTTCAGCTCGGCACGTGCCAACTCACCAACCACTCGGCATGAATGCCACGTCAGTATGTTGGAGGAGTCTAAAAACCCGACACGAGGAGATTTAGTGCATTTCGGGTTTCAGGCTTCGGAAAACATGGAGCACCCAACATGTTTTGAATCATGAATGTTCCGATGCATTGAACTTCCGAAAACCCGATTACAAAGGATTGAGCGGACTTCGGGAATCGGAGAACATGGCGCATAAAACATGTTTTGGAACATGAATGTCCCGATGCTTTAGAGTTCCGAAAACCCGAATACAAAGGATTGTCTTAACACAAGGCGGGTCTCGGGTTTCGGAAGTCATGCGACACAAAGCATGTTTTAACTCAAGAATGTTCCGATGAGTTGAATTTCCGAAAACCCGATTACAAAGGATTTTCTAATTGCAAGGCGGGTTTCGGGTTCCGGAGGTCATAAGACATAAAGCATGTTAAAACTTATGTCAAGCTGTTAGTAACACCCGAAAACCCGATTTTCTCTAAAAGAGGTCATGATGCAAAATCACTTCAAAAATTTTGTAGGGGTTATCCGATCGTTTCGTTGTGAACTCAAAACGGGGATAACACCCTTCATAATTTTGAAATCTATCCTTGGAACTTTTTAAAGTAATACTAAGGGTCATGGCACTAAGAGTTGAAGTTCCAATAGCATTCAAGATCCAAGCTGATTTGATTGGGTTTAACAGAATGAGGTACTACCAGTTTTGGCAAAGGCCAGTTAACTTTAGTGGGGGCTTCTTTGGAGGCTTCACTAAATATGGCCTTCCACAATGTTGATTTATAAATCTATTCTTGGATTTTGGGATGCGGTTAAGGAGAGATCTTGGGAGAATTGAGAGTTTCCTCTATTAATGGATCTCCTTTAGTTTCCAATGTTAAAACATTCTTGGAAACATAGAGGATTTCCCTGGGAGGTTTTTTGGTTTCACATGCCTCCGAATTTTGCTCTGAATGGAGCTATCTGGTTCTTTGAACCAACAGTTTCAAACTTCAACTTCTTCTTGGATTTATTTTTGGTTTCGCCTACCAGGTCTATTTTCGACTAAGGGAATGTATAAGAGGCATTGGAAGAAATTTGTTTGGTTGTTGACTTCTTCATGGAGAAAAAAAAGAGTGGGAAGCTAGCATATGGAAGTCTCCTTTGAAATTTTAGAAGAACTATCACTGAATGATAGGCCCTACCCATCTTGTTTAAATCCATTTCTTGTTTTCTTCTAAGTGATTCTTTAGAACAAATCTACTCTCATGAGATAAATATTTGCATGATTTTTCTAGTTATCTACTAGAATTTTTGTATGATATGTGGTTTTTGGAATGCAAATCCATTGCTGGCAATGATAGTTTTTGGGAAAATTTATTTGTGTTAGTTTAATGGTGGCATGCATGAGAAAATTTTATTGGGAGCTCTATATTTCATTCTGAAACTTGTTTACAAGGCTGGTGTTGACTGAACGGGCACTCATTGCCTTTTAGTCTTTTTCAAGCTGAAATATTATGTGTAGTCTTGTGATTTCATTTGAGCTTGGTATTGGAGCTTGTATTAGTTCTGAACTTTTGTTGAAGCTCTGTGACAGACACTGTACAGTTTTCAGTACTTGCGTGATTCGAACTTGTAGTCGAATCAATGAGTTTTGTTCTATACATGTACTCTGAGCTGGAAGTTTTATTCTTATTTAAGGATTTGAAAATTCTTGAACTCGTATTAGAGCATTGGTGTTTTGTTCTGAGCTTGTATTTAGGGCTTCGTGTTTGTTATAGGCTCGTATTTGAACTTGTGTTTGTCTGAGCCAGTATTAGAGCCTTATGAAGTTCTAAAATTTTGTTCGAAGCTTGTGTTCAACACTGTACTGGTATTCCATTATTGCGTGTTTTTAACTCATGTTGGAATCGACGTGTTTGATTCTATACTTGTATTTTGAGATGGAGTTTTGTTGGTATTAAGGATTTGAAAAGATTTAAGGATTGTCTGTTCAAAAGGGTCTTGAGAGATTTGTTTTGTTTAGAAGTAGACCTGGTAATCTCTTTGAGATCTTCTCCTTGTAGCTTCTTGTTGGAATGATTGTGGCACTTCTATTTTACAGACTGTACAACCTTCTTTGAACTGGATAGGGCGGGTGAATGTGAAGTATATATTTCCTTCTTTTCCCTGAGTGAACCCGCATCTTGTTGAAGCTTGAATATTTTGTTCATAGGATTAATGGACTGGAACTATGTCTTGTTGTGGGTTTGGTTGATTTTTAGTTCATTTGGAATAGTCGTAATAATTTTAGAGGGTTTATGGAAATGCAGTATTCATTCTCCTTCTTGTAATAGATGTTTCAAACAAATGCCTTCCTTTTTGTAATCTTTTTAACTGGAACTTGAGAGTCCTTGTTGTGATTTTGTTTCAGTCAAGTGATGGAGGTAAGAATCTGGACATATCTTGACTTAAACGTTATTGGTTTCTTACTCTCTTCAGTTCTTTTTAATTGATTTTTGGGTTTTATTAAAAAGATGGATTGAGTACCTTAGTGTACTGAATTTTGTATGAAAGGATATATTTTATCTCTGTTCAAATAGTTTTGTATTATTGTTCTTATTTGGATCATGAACTACTTACTCCTTGTATTGAGTTGTTGAAGCCTTGTATCGGGATTTCAGTCTTTTGAGTTTCGTGAGTTTACTTCTGAACTTGTATATCTTTTATTGTTGTGGATTTCTACTCCTTGATGGATTCATTGAATGAATCTCCAAGTTTTATAGAGAAAGGAACATGATCTCTTGGGGATAATATACTACTTGGGACTGTACTGTGTACTTCATTCTGAGATATTAATTTGAACTTGTGCTTGATGAATGGAAATAGGTAAACCAATTTGTAAGATTTGTAAAGGAAAATTAGAAATGTGATTTCTTTAACTATGCATTTGGTTTTGTGTTCTCTTTTGGGAACTAGATAAAGAATTTCTAAGTTTGAAATAGAAATGGGAATTCATTTCATAGTATAAATGAAATGAATTATAGATTGGGTCCTTGAGATCCTTTTTCTATTATTTGAGATCCTTTTTCTGTTGTTTAGATAAGTTCATTTGATTGAAATTTTCTATTTTCAATCTTCTTCTGAGATGGAAAATTTATTGTGGAACATTTGGTTTCAGGTCTTTGAATTATATCCTCTAACATATAGGAGTTATTTTTGACTTGTGGGGGAGGTTATTTTAGACTTATAATGAGGACTTTTGACTCTCTACCCCTAATTGGATTGACTTGGGATTCTTATTAGATGCTTTTCCTTAATGTTGAATCCTTATATTGATATCTTTGAACTGAGGCAGTTTTGTGCATTCTAAACATGTTCTGTCTTTCAGATGATTAGTGTATGGGGAATAGTATGTATTGATTCTTCTTTCTTTTCTATATGGAAAGATGAAGCATTCTAATATGAGCTAGGTTATAATTAACTTTTTTTGCTACTTAGTAAAGATAAATGTGTATTTCTATTCTTATAGAACTATGAAACAATTGGATGACAAAGACCTGTTGATTGTTTTAAAGTAATTGATAGGATCATTTAAACCTTGTGATATAATTCTGATGTTGCAGATTATATTAAGTTCTTTTCTTAAAAGTAAATTCAGACTCTTTAATTGTACTTCTTTTCTAGATGTTATTACTTATGATTATTTGTATGATATATTAATTGTTTCATTAAAGAAGAGTTGTTTTAATGGAACAATTAGTGGAATGCACTTTACTTTAATGCTTAGTGCTTATCATGCTCAGTTCATTGAACTGACCCGTGCTAGCAATTTTTGCAGATGGACATCGTAAGTGATAAAAGAAGACAAAAATTTTATGATGCATTGGCTTATTTAATTCTAGATCTTATGTAAAGAGTTTTGAATCATTCTTGAGATGTATTGGAAAGGAAAAGTGATGTTCTTTTAAGATCTTAATTTTGATTGACATGCAGAATGTCTGAAATGCATAGTCTTGTAAATGTATATTTATCATCATGAATTGAAAGGTTTTGTGTTGGACTACAATTTGTGATGTGAATACTTTTGTACTTGTATGATGGAAATAATAGTGATATCTTTGTGGTATTCCTTATATCTGTTGTATACTATTGCTGTTATAAGATAATGAGTTGGATTAAGGAGATAGTATAATCTCCCTTATTATAATGAACTTGTTAAATTGCAAAGGATGTTGTTCTCTAACTTACACAACTATAGTTTAATAATGAAATATGCTTGGGACATACAATTAAACTATATAAGTAATGAACAATAAAAATGTTATGTTAAAACTAACATCTAACCATGTAGAGGAAGACTCTTCCTCTCTCATGGAATGAAAGATAAAAGGAATAGTGGTTATGATCTTTAATCTTTATACTAATTTTATAAAGTAAACACTAGCTGAATCTAGGTGGATGACACACTTGATTTGGATAGCTAGGTTGCATTAAGATTTAAACTTTTGATGTTTGTTGTCCTGTTTTTGGGATAACTACTTGTTATGCCACGTTAACGAATAACAATGCAAACATGAATTAATGAAGTTCTCCATATCTAATCAGGCTAGTGTTGGATAAAGAACTTAAGGAATGTTGGAATTAGGGTTAGGCATGGTTGCTGTAATATGAATCTTAATCCAATTTAATTATGATTAATGACCACTAAGGGGGTATGTACATCTTGATGAATCAGTTCTAATGGATGTTGGCACATGCCAACTATAGGACTGTACCCTCGAGAAGTCCCTGGACTTCTCAAGGATACAATGTTGCAGTTGACATGTGGCAACACCCTTCCATATTTGTTCATCTAGATCTACACACATCTGGACTTGAACTTAGTTTCTCTCTAGGTCAAGTTAGTAGCATGTTTAGGATAGGTAGTAGCTTTCTATGACTTAGGGTACCTTGGCACATTCAGATGACTTAGGTCAGCCGAGTATGCCCATATACCCTAAGTCATCATGAGCATCTTCCTATAACAAATTATGTTGCTAACTGGGGCTAGGGTCAAACCTTGGGCAAGTGGACTGACGGTAGTCAGTAAAGACCATTCTAGATAACAGAAGAGTGAGGTGAAGGATGTATTCCAGAATGACGAGTATGCCATCTAGGAATAGTAACATGAACAATATGTTGAAAATCTTTGGCCAAAGTATCGCAAGCTGCTGGTTGCATTGTCCTATGTCACCTAGTTTAAAGCAACGTGATGTCAGATGAATATTGGTAACAAATATTCAGATAGGTTCTTTAAACAGATCACTCAGTACCCGGAATAGGGTAGGAGAACCAAGTATACGTAGTATACATAAAGTATTCTATACTTTAAGTTAACATGAGAGATCGGTTGGTAACTGAGTCATGGAATGAGAGATCGGTAGTATACCGAGTCATTACAGCTGCATATGGTTATCTGTTATGAGATTGATTGGCATGGAATGTGTGTTCTAAATGATGTTTTATTTAGAACAGAGAACATTATGTTTCAAAAAAAAAATCCCTTGTTTCTAAAGTCTTAAAATGGGAATGTTACATCTTGGTATCAGAGCTGAAGGTTGCAGCTCTTGGACCTATTGTGTCCATAATCTGATGAAACTTAAATTTTCTTGTTAACAGAAAATGGTTAGAACAAGAGGAAATGTTGCAAATAATCCTCCACCTGAGGAAGGAGCAAGCAACTACCCAAAACTGATGAGATCCTTGCTTCCCTGTTGGACACAAGAGATCATTTGGCTGTACTTGAACAACAAGTAATGGGAAATGAGGAGGAAGAAGATGCTGGTAACAATAATCAGCCACCTCCTGAGGACAATGCCAATTTAGGTGTTGATAATAACAATGTGAACATACCTGATCAGCCTGAGAACAAAAAGGCTAGGCTGGCAGCTGAACTCACTAATGATATAAAAAGGATAAGTACACCCAAGTTTGATGGCACCATATTAGGAGATGGAGCTGAGAATTGGCTCATCTAAATGGAGAATTACTTTGCAATAAGGAATTTCTCAGAAGAAACAAAGGTGATATGGGGAGCATATCAGCTTTCCCATGAGGCATCTTCATGGTGGGACAACCGTAAGGCTGAGTTAAACATTGATGAAACTAATATCACATGGGATCAATTTAAAGGTTACTTTAGGCAACGTTGGCTGCCGCAACTTTACTATGATCAGAAAATGACTGAATTCCAGAACTTAGCTCAAGGAAAGCTAACTGTAACTGAGTATTGGGAGTGGTTTACTAAACTCCTTAAGTATGTACCTCAGTACCAAACTGATGAGAAGTTTAGGATACAAAAATTCATCATGGGATTGAATCCCATTATAGGAGGAGAGGTGGATGTTCACAGCCCAACCATGATGGAAGGGGTTGTTGAAAAGGCCATAAGGCAGGAACAAAAATTGAAGGAAATTTCTGCTCATAAGGAGGAAGTAAGGAAGAAAATCCCCAACTCCTCTTCATCATCTCTTGCACCTAAGAAAGGACCATGGAAGAAATTTAGAATGAAAAGTAAGTTTTCATCTGATACTAATAAGAAAGCAGCAACAAACAAGTTTGCTGGTAATGCACGGAACAACTTTGTCAAGAACAATAATAATGGACATAAGTCCTATGGAGGTCAGAATGATAACTCTAAGGCTGGAAATAAACCTGAGCCTAGAAAGGGACCTGTAGGAGGCTGTTATAACTATGGAAAAGATCATTATGCAAATCAATGCCCTTTGAAAAAGGATGATCGTAATCAGCAGCACAAGATACATGTTGCAGTAGCTGACAAGCAGGCTGAGAAATAGGCCACACCCATAGAGGTTCCGGGTAAGTTATTTGGTTTACCTATAACTATTCTTTTTGACACCGGAGCTACTGAATGTTTTATTTCTAGTAAATTAGCATCAAAACTAAAAAGAAAAGCTGGAAACATGGATAAAACATGGACTGTACATTATGGAAACAATGTTGTTCATACAGTTAGTATGTGTCTTTTTGGAGCAGTCCTTGACTTACCTAATTTTTCCACTGAAGTTGATCTTTATGTTGCACCTTTGGGGTCTTATGATGTAATCATAGGTGTTAATTGGTTAGCAGAACATAAGGTTAAAGTGGACTATTTTGAAAAACACATTAGTTGTTTAGATGACCTGTAGAAAACAACAGAGATTCAGGGTGTGAAACGTGAGATTTCTGTTAGAAAACTGTCAGCTATGCAACTTAAAAATGCCAAAAATAAAGGTTGTACCTTATATGCAGTAAAGATTGTAGAAATAGCTGAAGAGAGCAGCGATGTCATGGAATGATATCCACTGTTACGAAACTTCAGTGACGTGTTTCCTAGAAGAGTTACCAGGTCTTCCACCCAAAAGGGAGTTTGACTTCACAATTGAGATCAAGCCTGGAACCGAGCCTATTTCTAAGGCACCGTATCGAATGACTACTATAGAATTAGTAGAGCTTAAGGCTCAATTGCAAGAAAATTTGTCTAAAGGTTTGATTATACCAAGTGTTTCACCTTGGGGAGCACCAGTAATTTTTGTGAAAAAGAAAGATGGAACACTTAGATTGTGCATTGATTACAGAATGTTAAACAAAGCAACAATCAAGAATAGATACCCACTCCCTAGAATTGATGATCTATTTGATCAGATGTATGGAGCATCGGTATATTCTAAGATAGATCTTTGATCTGGATATCATCAATTATGGATTAAGGATGAGGACATTCATAAAACAACTTTCAGAACAAGGTATGGACATTATGAGTTCACGGTTTTACCTTTTGGATTAACAAATGCACCTGCAAATTTAATGAATAATATCTTTCAAGAATACTTGGACAAATTTGTGCTCGTATTCTTGGATGACATTCTCATATATTCTAAAAGTATTGAGGAACACCATGAGCATTTGAAGATAGTTTTGGAAATTTTGAGAAAGAGACGGTTATATGGTAAGTTATCTAAATGTTCTTTCTATGACACAGAAGTGCACTATTTGGGACATGTAATAAGTAAGAATGGAATTGTTGTAGATCCTTCTAAAATTGTAGCTATAACTGAGTGGCCTGCACCAAAGAATGTACATGAAGTTAGAAGCTTCAGGGGGCTTGCTGGTTACTATAGAAAATTTGTAAAAGATTTTTCTAAGGTGGCTACACCAATAACTTCTTTACAGAAGAAGGATAAGAAGTTTGTTTGGAGTGAGAAATGTGAAACTGCATTCAGAACTTTGAAGGAACAGTTAACTTCAGCACCTATTCTAGCAGTACCAGATCCTAATGGAGACTTTATGGTAGTAACTGATGCATCTGGTGAAGGTCTAGGAGGTATTTTGTTACAAAATGATCATGTCATAGCTTATGAAAGTAGAAAACTAAAGTTACATGAGTTGAATTATGCTCCACATGATTTAGAGCTTGCTGCCATTGTTCATGCACTACAAGTTTGGAGGCATTACCTGCTTGGTAAACCTTTTGAATTGAAAACTGATCATCTTGGGCTGAAGTATATTTTCACTCAGCCAAATCTAAATGCAAGACAATGAAGATGGTTAGATTTTTTGTCTCAATATGATTTTGACATCAATTATATCAAGGGTAAGGAAAATAGAGTGGCTGACGCTCTAAGTCGTAGGAAGCACATTTCTGCTCTTATAACATTGAGAACTCAGTTTAAGGATGAAGTAAAAAGTGTTATGGAATCTGATTCTTACTTTCAGCAAGTAAAGACAGTGCTTGCTGCAGATCCAAATGATTTGAGGTATAAAGGTTTTCACTTTGATAATGAAGGAATCTTAAGATTTGAAAACAGAGTATACATACCTTCGCTAAATGATTTAAGAAAGAAATTGTTAGCAGAATTTCACAATTCACCTTTTTCTGGACACCCTGGTATTACAAAGATGCTTGCTGATATAAAACAACAATATTTCTAGAAAGGAATGAAAAAGGATGTTATTGATTTTGTGACACATTGCCTTGAATGTCAACGTGTTAAAGTGGAACATATGCACCCAGCCAGTTTATTGTATCCTCATAGCATACCGCAGTACAAGTGGCAAGTAATAAGCATGGACTTTGTACAAGGGTTGCCTATGTCAAGAAATAAACATGATGTTATTTTAGTAGTTGTTGATAAACTAACAAAGGTAGCACATTTTATTGCTGGTAATCTGAAGGATGATTCTCCTGTATTGGCTAAAATATTTGTACATGAAATTTTCAGATTACATGGAGTACCTGAATTAATCATATCGGATAGAGATCCTAGAATGATGTCAAGGTTTTGGAAAATGCTTAATGCAGCTCTAGGAACTAAGCTGAATTTCAGTTCTGCGTATCATCCAGAAATGGATGGACAGACTGAAAGAGTTAATCAAGTTTTAGAGGATATGTTACGAATGTATTGTATGGATCAGCAGTATAAGTGGGAAGAGTACCTTCCACTAGTTGAGTTTGCATATAATAACACATATCATGCCTCTCTTAAGATGGCACCTTTTGAAGCATTATACGGAAGAAAATGCAGAACCCCTGTTAGTTGGGACAACATTGAGGATAGAGAGGTAATTGGACCTGAAATTCTTACTGAAATGGAACAACAAGTTAAAATGATTCGTGAGCGCTTGAAAGAAGCAGCAGATAGGAAAAAGAGTTATGCTGATTTAAAGTGGGTTGACAGGAAATTTGAACTTGGTGAGAAAGTATTTCTTCGGGTTAAACTGAAAAGAGCTCTATAACTTTTGGCAAGGCTACCAAGTTATCACCTCGTTATGTGGGACCCTTTGAGATAGTTGAAGTAATCAACCCTGTAGCTTACCGTTTAGCATTACCTCCTGCTTTGTCACGAATGCATGATGTTTTCCATATTTCTTTGCTTAAGAAATATGTTTCAGATTTATCACATGTGTTAAATTGGAATTCCTTGTAGGTCCAAGACCCAGGAATAATTGTGGTTAAACCCATACGAGTGCTGGAAACTCACCAGTTGCATTTAAGAAATCATGAAATAAGTCAATGTAAGGTCCAGTGGGACCAGTTTAATGAAGAAAGTGCAACCTGGGAAAACCTGGAAGATATGAAAACTACTTTTCCATATTTATTTGATCAGAATTGACTATGATGACTGATAAAATTTGTGATTTTATCTTTATATGTCAATAGGTCTGCCAGTTTTGGGCAGATAACTATTTTTTTTTGAATAAACAACTATGTGAATGCTCATTTCTGGAACTTTAAATTCTAATATTCTTTCAAACATATTTTAAGAAAGTGAATAAATTGATTATCTTAATGCAATGATCAAATGAGATAATCATCGGGACGATGATTCTTTTTAGGAGGGAAGTATGTAACACCTTGGACAAACTGTTATATTTCTCTTTGCATTACAAGCGTTGGCATGTGATTTTCTTGAATGAGGTGTGTTCCCTTGATTGTTGAAAATCATGCTTGTTATGGATAAATCATTTCTACTCTTGGATTCTTTAGAATGAAATGATATGGCTTGCAAGAATCCACTTTCACTTCTTATTGATAAGTTGCAATCTGGTTTTAAGAGTTGCAAACTTATCTCTTTATCTTATTCATCCTTGGATCAATTTCAGTGATCCAAGGAATGTTTTAAATCTTCTTAACAGACTGAATGGTAAATTGACATTCAATAGTTGAGAGACATAGCAGACTGAACTTTTGTATGTAACAAATTTTGTGGGCTTGAGTGAACGCTTCTTCATTCGGTTGTATGTTTGTGCTTGGGTCTTTGGGATTGATATCTGCAGGACATTATTGGCGTAAACAAAAATAGTCTGCTTCATGACTATGAAGGGGATCAGAATCCTAAAACTAAAGGACTATCCTAATGGTATCCTAAACTAGGTAAGAGCACCTACTTCCTAGCTACGTCTACTTAATTAGGTTATAATCTAACCTAAGCTTCTTATTCTATTGTGTTGGGGGGTGACCTAACCTAAGCTCTTGTGCTAAATGAATATGGGAAGGGGAGATTACTATAGTAATACTAGACTATATTAACCTAATGCCTAATACTAATGGAAGTGAATTTAATCTAACCTAAAGTGGGTATTACCTATGGCAATGTTTTAAGACCTAAGGAAATTATTGTTAGACTAACCTAAGTTTTGGGAAATCTAGCCTAAACTATTTAAAAGGAACCTAAGGGTCGCATGGCACTAAGGTGATGGTTCCAATGGATTTTATTTGATTTGATTGGTTTTAAGGAATGAGGTATTGCAAGTTTGGAAAGGGCTAGTTAAATTTAGTTGAGGCTTACATGGAGGCTTCACTAAGTATGGAATTGCATGTTGATTTGGAAATGGTATTCACCAGTTTTGGGAGGCGGTGGCAAGGAGAGATAAATGGGAAATTTGGGGGTTATGGCATTAATGAATCTCGGTTTTTGTGTGCAAACCATCTTGGAAACAAGGGAGGTGGATTTGTGAGAGGTTGTTTGGTTTTGCATGCCTCGCGAATTTTTCTCTGCATGGAGCTATCTGGTTCTTTGAACCAGCAGTTTGACTTCTTCTTCTTCTTGGCTATTTTTGGTTTCTCTGGTCTATTTTCGATCAAGGGAATGTATAAGAGGCATTGGAAGAAAATTTGTTTGGTTGTTGATCTTTCGTGGAGAAGAAAAAGAGTTGGAAGCTCGGCTGGAAGTCTCCTTTGAATTTGCAGAAGCACTATCAAGCATGATAGGCTCTACCCATTAAGATTTCTTGCTTTCTTCTAAATGATTCATTAAAACAACTCTGCTCTCATGAGATAAATATTTGCATGATTTGTCTGGTTATTTACTTGCATGTTTTTATGAATCTATGTGGTTTTTGGAATGTAAATCCATTGCTGGCAATGATAGTTTTTGGGAAACTTTCTCTGTGTTAGTTTAATGGTGGCATGCATGTGAAACTTGTATTGGGAGCTTTGTATTTCATTCTGAAACTTGTTTACAAGGTTGGTGTTGACTGAATGGGCATTCGTTGCCTTATTTTTTGTTTGAACTATTATTTGTGAGTCTTGTGTTTGTTTTTTGAGCTGTATTTGGAGCTTGTATTGTTCTGAACTTTTGTTGAAGCTCTGTGATCGACACTGTACTCATTTTTAGTACTTGCGTGATTTGAACTTGTAGTCGAATCGATGAGTTTTTTTTGTACATGTACTCTGAGTTGGACATTTTATTCTTATTGAAGGATTTAAAAATGTTTGAACTCATATTAGAGCATTGGTGTTTTTTCTGAGCTTGTATTTAGGGCTTGTGTTTCGTTATAGGCTCATATTTGAACTTCATGTTTGTCTGAGCCAGTATTAGAGCCTTATGAAGTTCTAAACCTTTGTTCGAAGCTTGTATTTGACACTGTACTGGTATTCCATTATTGCATGTTTTGAACTTGTGTTGGAATCAACGTGTTTGATTCTATACTTGTATTCTGAGCTAGAGTTTTGTTGGTATTAAGGATTTGAAAAGCTTTAATCTCATTTATGGACTGTCTACTCAAAAGGGTCTTGAGAGATTTGTTTTGTTTAGAAGTAGACCTGGTAATCTCTTTGAGATCTTCTCCTTGTAGCTTCTTGTTGGAATGATTGTGGAACTTCATTTTTGGAGACTATACCGACTTCTTTGAACTTGATAAGGTGTGTGAATATGAAGTATATCTTTCCTTCTCTTCCCTGAGTGAACCCATGTCTTGTTGAAGCTTGACTGTTTTGTTCATAGGATTAATGGACTGGAACTATGTCTTGTTGTGGGTTTGGTTGATTTTTAGTTCGTTTGGAATAGTCGTAACAGTTTTAGAGGGTTTATGGAAATGCAGTATTCATTCTCCTTCTTGTAATAGATGTTGAAACAAATACCTTCCTTGTCGTAATCTTTTTAAATGGAACTCGGAGTCCTTGTTGTGATTCTGTTTCAGTCGAGATGGAGGTAAGATTGGGACATCTCTTGACTTAAACGTTATTGGACTCTCTTACTCTCTTCAGTTCTTTTTAATTGATTTCTTGGGTTTTATTAAAAAGATGGATTGAGTACCTTAGTATACTAAATTTTGTATGAAAGGATATATTTTATCTCTGTTCAGATAGTTTTGTATTATTGTTCTTATTTGGATCATGAACTACTTACTTCTTTGTATTGAGCTGTTGAAGCCTTGTAATGGGATTTCAGTTCTTGAGTTCGTGATTACTTCTGAACTTGTATATCTTTTACTGTTTGAGGATTTCTACTCCTTGATGGATTCATTGAATGAATCTCCAAGTTTTATAGAGAAAGGAACATGTTCTCTTGGGGACAGTATACTGCTTTAGGACTGTACTGTGTACTTCATTCTGAGATTTGAATTTGAACTTGTGCTTGATGAATGGAAATAGGTAAACCAGTTTGTAAGATTTGTAAAGGAAAATTAGAAGTGTGCTTTCTTTAACTATGTGTTTGGTTTTGTGTTCTCTTTTGGGAACTAGATAAAGAATTTCTAAGTTTGAAATAGAAATGGGAATTCATTTCATAGTATAAATGAAATGAATTATAGATTGGGTCCTTTTCTATTTGAGATCCTTTTTCTGTTGTTTGGATAAGTTCATTTGATTGAAATTTTCTTCTGAGATATTTTCGATCTTCTTCTGAGATGGAAAATTTATTGTGGAACGTTTGGTTTCAGATCTTTGAATTATATCCTCTAACATATGGGAGTTAGTTTTGAATTGCAGGGGGGACTGTTTTGACTCTCTACCCTACTTGGATTGATTTGGGATTCTTGTTAGATGCTTTTCCTTAATGTTGAATCCTTATATTGTTATCTTTGAACTGAGGCAGATTCGTGTGTTCTAAACCTGTATTTGTCTTTCAGATGATTAGTGTATGGGGAATAGTATGTATTGATTCTTCTTCCTTTGCTATATGGAAAGATGAAGCATTCTAATATGAGCTATGTGTAATTAACTTCTTTTGCTACTTAGTAAAGATAAATGTGTATTTATATTCTTATAGAACTATGAAACAATTACATGGCAAGACCTGTTGTTTGTTTTAAAGTAATTGATAGGATCAATTAAACCTTGTGATATAATTTAGATGTTGCAGATTATATTAAGTTCTTTTCTTAAAAGTAAATTCAGACTCTTTTAATGTACTTCTTTTCTAGATGTTATTACTTATGATTATTTGTATGATATATTAATTGTTTCATTAAAGCAGAGTTGTTTTAATGGAACAATTAGTGGAATGCACTTTACTTTAATGCTTAGTGCTTATCATGCTCAGTTCATTGAACTGACCCGTGCTAGCAATTTTTGTAGATGGACATCGTAAGTGATAAAAGAAGACAGAAATTTTATGATGCATTGGTTTATTTAATTCTGGATCTTATGTAAAGAGTTTTGAATCATTCTTGAGTTGTATTGGAAAAGAAAAGTGATGTTCTTTTAAGATCTTAATTCTGATTGACATGCAGAATGTCTGAAATGCATAGTCTTGTAAATGTATATTTATCATCATGAATTGAAAGGTTTTGTGTTGGACTCCAATTTGTGATGTGAATACTTTTGTACTTGTATGATGGAAATAATAGTGATATCTTTGTGGTATTCCTTATATCTGTTGTATACTATTGTTGTTATAAGATAATAAGTTGGATTAAGGAGATAAGTATAATCTCCCCTATTATAATGAACTTGTTAAATTGCAAAGATGTCATTCTCTAACTTACACAACTATAGTTTAATAATGAAATATGCTTGGGACATATAATTAAACTATATAAGTAACGAATGATAAAAAGGTTATGTTAAACCTAACATCTAACCATGTAGAGGAAGACTCTTCCTCTCTCATGGAATGAAAGATAAAAGGAATAGTGGTTATGATCTTTAATCTTTATACTAAGTTTATAAAGTAAACACTAGCTGAATCTAAGTGGATGACACACTTGATTTGGATAGCTAGATTGCATTAAGAATTAAACGTTTGATGTTTGTTGTCCTATTTTTGGGATAACTACCTTTTATACCACGTTAAAAAATATCAATGCAAACATGAATTAATGAAGTTCTCCATATCTAATCAGGATAGTGTTGGATAAAGAACTTAAGGAATGTTGGAATTAGGGTTAGGCATGGTTGTTGTAATCTGAATCTTAATCCAATTTAATTATGATTAATGACCACTAAGGGGGTATGTACATCTTGATGAATCAGTTCTAATGGATGTTGGCACACATGCCAACTGCAAGACTGTACCCTCAAGAAGTCCTGGACTTCTCAAGGATACAGTGTTGCAGTTGACATGTGGCAACACCCTTCCGTATTTGTTCATCTAGATCTACACCCATCTGGACTTGAACTTAGTTTCTCTCTAGGTCAAGTTAGTAGCATGTTTAGGATAGGTAGTAGCTTTCTATGACTCAGGGTACCTTGGCACATTCAGATGACTTAGGTCAGCCGAGTATGCCCATATACCCTAAGTCATCGTGAGCATCTTCCTATAACAAATTATGATGCTAATCGGGGCTAGGGTCAAACCTTGGGCAAGTGGACTGATGGTAGTCAGTAAAGACCATTCTAGATAACAGAAGAGTGAGGTGAAGGATGTATTCTGGAATGACGAGTATGCCATCTAGGAATAGTAACATGAACAGTATGTTGAAAATATTTGGCCAAAGTATCGCAAGCTGTTGGTTGCGTTGTCCTATGTCACCTAGTTTAAAGCAACGTGATGTCAGATGAATATTGGTAACAAATATTCAGATAGGTTCTTTAAACAGATCACTCAGTACCCAGAATAGGGTAGGAGAACCAAGTATACGTAGTATACATAAAGTATTCTATACTTTAAGTTAACATGAGAGATCGGTTGGTAACCGAGTCATGGAATGAGAGATCGGTAGTATACCGAGTCATTACAGCTACATATGGTTATCTGTTATGAGATTGATTGGCATGGAATGTGTGTTCTAAATGATGTTTTATTTAGAACAGAGAACATTATGTTTCAAAAAAAAATTCCCTTGTTTCTAAAGTCTTAAAAGTGCTATTATTTCAAGAGTTTGAGTTTACAGTAGTTTTAAAGCCTGGAAAAAGTAATTGTGGACCTGATCATCTATCAAGGATTGATTCAGGGGAGGACGCATAGAGTATTGAAGAGGCTATGCTAGACGCGCAATTGTTTAGGTTACATCACACACCCTCAGACTTGGAGGAGATTGCGGTATTCCTAAAAGAAGGTGTGGCACCAGAAGGGATGAGGGCATTAGAAAGAAAGCAACTAGCTATACGCATCACGCCTTGCATGTTGATCAGTGGGGACTTATACAAGTTAGGGTGTGATGAAATTTTACGCAGATGTGTACTAGAGCATGAGTGCCTTGCCATCATAGAGGAAGAACATGGAGGAAGTGCGGGTGGACATTATATAGGTCACACCACCACACGTAAAATTTCAATGGAAATATTATGGTGGGAAACTTTGTATAAGGATTGCAAAGAATATTGTAAAGCATGTGACCATTGTTAGTGCATTGGCAAGCCAGGAAAGAGAGATGAAATGCCTTTGCGACCTATCCCTAGCATTGAACCTTTTGAGAAATGGGAAATAGACTTCATAGGCCCTATTGCACCAACATCACGTAGGACCGGATCACACTATGTAATCACTTACACAGATTATTTGATAAGTTGGGAAGAGGTAGCTCCAACTATAGACTTCATAGCAGCCACAGTGGCAATATTTTTGTGGGAGAACATTATCACAAGGTATGGATGTCCTTTAAGTTTAACCAACGATAGGGGTATGCATTTCTTAAATGAGACCGTGAGGATCTTGCTAGTATAATTCATGGTAGCTCATCACAAGACTACCCCTTATCACCCACAAGAAAATGGAACCGTAGAAGCATTTAACAAAATACTGAGTCATACCTTTACCAAAATTTGTGATGTCAGAATACAAGATTGGGATGACAAGGTATTAGCCATATTATGGGCTTACAGGAAAACTTATAAAAGGATGAACAAAGCCACACCGTTTCAATTGGTGTTTGGCATAGAAGCCATTTTACCAGTTGAATTCATGTTACCTTCTCTACGAACAGCGTGCACAAGAGGGTTGGTTGATGAGCAAGTGCTGGAAGAAAGAATTGATGAACTAATGAAGTTAGATGAGAGACGATCACTCACCAGGTGGAGCTAAACAATAGAAAAAGCAAAGCAAAAAACATGGCAAGATTACCACATCAGAAATAAGAAGTTTAAGGTTGGGAAAATGGTATTACTATACAATTCTAAGTTCCTGCACCATCCTGTGAAGTTGAAGGTCCATTGGTTAGGTCTATATAAAATGTCATACATCCTTGACTCGGGTGTGTGCCAGTTATAAGCACTGGATGGAACGAAATTTCTTGGACACTTCAATGGGAGTAGGCTAAAGCCCTACTATAAATAAGTCATCTTGGTGTTTGTAAATAAGGAAGTTTTACCAGTTAGTTTAGAATTTACTTTATGAATTTCTTTCCTTGTGTTTCCCTTTCGTGTTGTTGTTTTGTTTTGCACCTTGGGAACCGATAACTTTTATTACTCTTTGAGGATTTTTGAGTGCGCAAAGGACCGTGCATCATTTTAGTGTGGGGTGGAGTAATGTGAAGGAGAGCATGGGTAAAGTGCCAAGGAAGTTGTGTTGAAAATCCCTGTTGAATGAACCTGTTTAAAGATGTGCATGGAAAGAAAAGATGGAAAAGAATGATTGGTGTTAAGATAAGGCTACTCTCAGATCCCATGTACAAAGGAAGAAAAAGTGCATAAGCAACACGAGGTAAGTGAGAGAAAAAATCAAGACAGAAGAAGTGCCTTTAGTGCAGGTGATACCCACAAGAATCTCCTATCTAGATGGATTGGTTGTGCGCCAAAAGGTTGGAAGATTACCCACACAGGGTCAGGTGTGTGAGTTAAAGTGCTAAAGTCAGACTTTGTTTGAAAAATTTGCATTAAATGTAGAAATTATGGTGGTAGGTGAAGTATCATTTAATGCTTAAAAAAGGGAAAAAATATAAATAGAGGGTTAAGTAACTTCATTATTCACTTTGCATACAAGGAGAAAGACGCACTTTTTAAATTTTCGCAAAACTAGGGCTTCCAAAAACTGATCCGTGTGAAGAAAATTTTGTAAGAGATTAAGCGTGGGTGAAGTCAGTTTGGATCTGTGAACTAGAAAAAGAGGGATTTCATGGGCGTAAAAGAGTTGTGAGAATATGTCATCTTGTGAAAGGATTATCCCAACTAGGGTTTGAAGAACTAGGGCACGGGTTTAAGGAATTTTCTTCACAAATTTGAGATCTAAGGTGGGAAAGAGTGGAAGAACAGAGTTACATGAAGTGATTAAAGTAAGAAGAGAACCTAGACAATAGCAGCCAAGAAACCAGTTAGCACACCCAAGAAGGGTGAGGGCAAGGGAAAACAACAAGAAACTGACACACATACAAATGAAGAGTGGTATGTAGAAATGCAGTACCCAGATGGAGTTATACTAGGGAAGGAGTGGAAGTTCCATCTAAGGAACATGTCTGTAAATGACTATAATTATCGTATGAGTACGATCGAGAAGGAGATAGCGTTGGATCTAGTGCACCCAAAAAATATAAGAAAAACAGAGGGATTGCCCATCTATAATGATGACGTGAAGGTCAAGTTGGAAAATGCAGGGTTATTGCAACTCTTTGAGTTGCCTTACTTCGGGAAGCCTGAGTGCCTCTATCAATGGGTGATGTCATGCGTGCATGAGGACTACTTCCATTTCAAGTGGAGAAAGATGCGCATTACCCCTCAACTCATCTCATATTTCACAGGCCTCATCTATGAAGGAGACAGTTTGGAAGACAAACTAGGTGATAAAGAGGCAATTAAGGAGACTATCGCTGCCTATGCGTACAAAAAGGGGTCAAGATATTATGATATCATAGACATCAAGGACCTAGTAATGAAAATGGCCAAGAGAGATGGAACCAGGTCAATAAGCCATGGTTACATGTTTGCAAGAAAATCTTAGAGGGCACAATCTTCAACTTTTCTGCATTCATCACAGATGATATTGTAAGTTGCACAAAGGAAGGAGATAGGATCTTGTTCGGTAATGTCCTACTTACAATAATTTTTTCAGATATTGGAGTACCTGATACATCATACAAATTTGTATGGGAGTACTTGACTAAGGACCCTTCACACATAAAAATATTTGAAAAATACACATGTGACTCCATGACAACTATGCAGAAGGTGTGCCTAGAGAAATGGTATACACGCTTAACGAATGCGTTCGGGGCAGAGTGGAGAATTCCCAAACAACTACTAGCGGTCACCAAAGGAGAAGTAAAATTTTCTTTGTACCAGCATTTCTACCTGGGAAGGTTCAAACTGATAGATGAGACATGGAGCCCATGGTGCAAGCTCCCCTTTGCCTTCACAACTCAATACTTCAAAGTGGGAGTAAACAGGTTTAAAGAGTCTAAGAAGCTGAAACTGGACCTTGGTAATCTGGACCGGGAGCATAGGGAAATGCACAAAGGATTGGTCTACCCCAACAAGCACACATACGTGGAGAGGTATGTGTCACATGAAGTAAAAATGACAAAGCCCATGACCTTGCCCATTGCAGGAGGATCCATGATGCACGTGTACCTCCACATAAGACCTAAATTAGAGAAGGGCACATATATGGAAAATGAGGCATCTATGCCTAGGGATCCAACTAGTAGGAAGAAACTTGTGCCTAAGTAGGTGCAAAAGGAGCCAGAGAGGAAAATACCAAGTTTTAGGGAAACACAGGTAATAGGCTCCTCTGGGACAAGTGCTAGGACAAACATGTATTCACGCAAGAAGAGGCCTTTATTCAAGGAAAAGACTTCAAAGCTAGAAAATCCATCAGACAAGGAGTCCTCAGGAGAAGAAGAAATAGAGTCACCGACACCAGAATCCCCGGTTAGGAAGAAGAAGAGGCTAGAAGAGGAGACCACCTCAGAAGATACTGGAAGTTTGGACAAGCGCATATGTGAATAAGAAGCTAGAGAAGAAGATGTCAATGGGGAAGGTGAGCAAGAAAAGGAACAAGGGTCACCTATTTTCAACGTACATGATTCAGATGAGGAGCAGGAGTTCTTCTTCATGTAGCGTAAGGATAGCCAACAAGGGAGAGGTGCCCAAGACATGAGAATTGAGGGAGATGGCACTGTTGTTGCAAATCAGCAGCACCCCTGGATGCAAATCAAGGTTCTAAGTTGATGTTTAGGGCATCCAGTGTGATTACACAACATTGAAACCTCTCTCCAAGTGTGGGACTTGCAAGATGAAAGAGAATCTCCAAATTAGAGGTTGGTTCCTCAAAATCCTCTGATTAGATCTATTATTTGCACAACTGCAAAGGTTCAGATCCTAATTTTATCCTAATTTGCAAGGAGACAAGGATAAGAAATTTAAAAATTAAAACTAAACTGATAAGGGTGATACACCAAAGGAGTTGTGAGCACTTCTTGCTCATGAAAATTGACACAAATTAAAAATTGCAACATAAAAAATCATGCACAGGTTGATAAGCTGTAAACAAGGGTTTGAAATGAAGCAAACAACACATACAAAGGAATGAAAGCATTCAAAGAGCCTGTATTGTGATTTTCAACATCAAAATCCTTGTATTCCAACACCAAAGAGGTAGAAAAACCTGTTACAATCCTTGGAAGGTCTGATACTTGCCAAAATCACTTGTTGAAAGTGAAAACAAAAGCTTGCTGTGTAAAAAAAAAGTTCCCCACTTGAAAAATGAGCCAAATCTGGCTTTTACAGTGCATGGGTCGAGCCCAGGAGAGAGAAAACGTGAAAAACATGGGAGCCATTCCCCATTGACCAAAATGTATTAAAAACAGCATGGGTAACCTGACAGACCCATCCCTCGACATTTTTGACCATGCTGGAGAAGAATGCGACCCATTTTGCATTAAAATTGGTTGTTGAAATGTCAGTTCTGTCCATGGGCACATACCAGAAGTGTTTTTGATTTTCTCCCTCCAAACTGAACCAAAATTCAAAATTAACCATGTAATCTTATAGAGAATTTCACCAGCTTTCCATTGATATAAAGAACGTGAAAATCCAAGCTCTGGATCAAAAGTTATAGTGATTTGAAGTTTTAGGAAAAAAATAGGCCAAAATCGGATCGCTTTGATATTTTTGACCTGGACACGTGGCGAGTTCTGATTGGCCGCGGACCTTGCAAGGGAAAATTTCCAACAAAAACTCTGTTGAGCCATAACTTGAAAAATACGCGGAGTTATGAGGAAAACTTTACCTTTCTGGAAAGATGAGAAAGAGCTCTATCCAATGGTGCCATTTCCAAAAGGTTTTGAGTGCCTAAAAAGTAAAAATTTATGACTGAGGCACAATAGAAGGAAAGAATGAAAGGGAGTTAGCCACAAAATGAGCAGGGGGCACATTTGGATAAAAATTTTGGCAACTCAGAGGGGTCATCTTCCTGTTGGATGTATGATTAGTAGCCTGAAGCAATCCATTAGGCATGGAGTCATGAGTAGTAGCTTGAAAACTGATCTGAACTTTGAAAACTTCCCTCTGAACCAGTTGAATCACACTGGACATGGAGTTGTTCCCACCAAAATGCCATCAAAATGAACTGTGCAAGAGTGAAACTAGCAGCACCAAAACTATGTACAAACTGAAAATCATACATGCTCTAAATGGAACATGCAGAGTGTGCACAAGCACTTCTTCTACTGAAAGCAAACCTAACTACTCTACTCCAACTGGAAGCAAAGGTGAGCTAAACGAACCCTATAACTGGTTTTGCAAAATAGCTTCCTTTCTTCAAAATTGGCAGCCATGAAAATGATTTGGAGCTGAGTATGGCTGATTGGATGAGTGGAAAATCAACAAGAAGCTGGTCTTCTACCCAAATTAGCAAGGTGTCAACTAAAAACAAATCCAATACCTCTTTTAGTTGCTCTGCATTTGGATTGGAGAGGTATGACAACTGATCCTTGGAAATTTGCAGCTCATCCTCATGCTTAGAAGTAAGCATGACTGGTTGTGGCTTCTCCTTTGGCTCCAATGAAGCCAAATACCTAATTGGGAAAGTTCTGATCCGTTGAGTATGCCCATAATTCTGATTTTCAACTCTAAGAATGGAGTTCTCTTGTAGACCTTGAATGGATGGTGTGGAAGCAATGGTAGAACCCTTCTGCCCTTTCTCTTCCTCCAATGAAGGACATGAAAGATTAAAATCTTCCAATCTTGGTTCCAAAGAGCTTCTATAAGATGCAGGCTACTGCAATGAATACTCTCCTCCATGACAGCAGGCTCTTGTGTTTGGAAGATGGATGATGAAAGAGAGAATGGTGGAAACTCAACCGGTTCTTCTTCATCAAAACAGTTCTCCAAATCAGACAGGTAAACTACCTCATTGTTGTCCTTCTACAAATGTTCAACCTCTCCCATGGCGTTCTCTGTATCGACAACTTGATCACCATGGTTTCTTTCATCCTCCAGCATTGAGTTTGTGGGATCAAACTCTTCTTCAGTACTAGAACTTGAGAGAGATGAAGTAGAGAGAAGAACTGAAGGTTCTTCTATAACCTAATTTGTGCTCAAAGCCTTTATATCTGCACTTTTCTCCCCCACAGCTAGAATATGCTCCTCTTCTTTTGGATTTGGAGCAGCTTCTCCTTCCTCTTGCTGTCCCTCATGACTGATTTTTGTACATTGAATTGGATCAGCATTTCCTTCAAATAGGGTGCCAACATGGACACTATATTCTGAACAAATTGATTGCTGATCTGCAAATCCTTTTTGCTCTTCTTCTGCTGCAACAAAATCAGTCCTGACCACCATTTGTTCTTTAACTCCAACCTCTTCTGAAGGTTTCATCAGCAAAGGGATCTTCTTCATCCCCAAATTTAAGAGCCCAACTCTTCAAAATTTGAATTTCTTCATCCTTGTTTGGCTTCTCTTTTTGCTATCCTTCATGACTAATTTTTGCAATTTTTTGTGGTGGTGGAGGAGGTAAAACCTCTTGTTTTTTTGGAGGAGAGGGTGTTTCATTTAGCTCTTGTGGAGGGGATGACTGTTTGGAAGGGAAAAGGACAAAAGAATTGAGATGAGGTGGAAGACTAGGGGGTGGAGAAATGGATTCAACACTTGGGACAACAGATGGAGAGTTTAAAACTTGACACTGCTGAGATAAAATAGATTGGGAAAGAGGAAAAGAAAAGGCATGAGATGTTGTGCTTACCCATTGACAAGGTTGCTGAATACTCCTCTCATACACCTCTATTCCTTCAATCCACTTTGCAAGCGATGGCAGCATTGCAATCATGAAGTCAAGCTTATCTTGAGGGATGTAATGCCTTGGGAAAGGTCCCACCCATGGATAGGGTGCTCCATAACGGATTCCAAATGCTTTGATTTGTGCTTGAGCCCTGGATTGCACCATGTTTACCTCCATCTTTTGGATTTTCTCCAACAGACCAGCATCTTGCATCTGATTGTCTTCATTGTATGCACACCCTTACTCTTGGAAAACTCCATAGCCAAACTGATTTTGGCATTGCTGCTCATATGGGTTTGTATGCTGATTTTGAATTTGTTCAAAATGCTGATTTGGAGGATTTAAAAGACATGTTGGAGGTGGGAAACATTGCTGCTGTTGTAAATGTGAGTTCCATGATGGAAATGAAGTCATGATTGCACAACTTCATGGAATGGAAAAGAATGAAAGAGATGGAAAGAATAATGGATGGAAATGGATGAAAAATAGGTTTGCAACTTCAGAAATGTGTTGTTGATCAGATGGAGTCACTAGATGTGTTTGCAAGTGACTCCAAAGGCTGAAATCTTTACAGGAACACACCAACCTGCAAAAGATGAAGTGGAAGACCTCTAAGGTCCCACCGGGCATGCCAAAATTGTTGTTACAAATCAGCAGCACCCCTGGATGCAAATCAAGGTTCTAAGTTGATGTTTAGGGCATCCAGTGTGATTGCACAACATTGAAACCTCTCTCCAAGTGTGGGACTTGCAAGATGAGAGAGGAATCTCTAGATTAGAGGTTGGTTCCTCAAACTCCTCTGATTAGATCTATTATTTGCACAACTGTAGAGGTTCAGATCCTAATTTTATCCTAATTTGCAAGGAGACAGGGATAAGAAATGCAAAAATTAAAACTAAACTGATAATGGTGATATACCAAAGGAGTGGTGAGCACTTCTTACTCACGCAAATTGACACAAATTAGAAATTGCAACATAAAACATCATGCATAGGTTGATAAGCTGTAAACAAGGGTTTGAAATGAAGCAAACAACACATACAAAGGACTGAAAGCATTCACAGAGCTTGCATTGTGATTTTCAACATCAAAATCCTTGTATTCCAACACCAAAGAGGTAGAAAAACCTGTTACAATCCCTGGAAGGTCTGATACTTGCCAAATTCACTTGTTGAAAGTGAAAACAGAAGCTTGCTGTGCAAAAAAAAATTTCCCCACTTTAAAAATGAGCCAAATCTGGCTTTTACAGTGCATGGGTCGAGCCCAGGAGAGAGAAAATGTGAAAAAACGTGGGAGCCATTCCCCATTGACCAAAATGAATTAAAAATAGCATGGGTGACCTGACAGACCCATCCCCCAACATTTTTGACCATGCTGGAGAAGAATGCGACCCATTTTGCATTAAAATTGGTTGTTGAAACGTCAGTTCTGTCCATGGGCACGTACAGAAGTGTTTTTGATTTTCTCCCTTCAAACTGAACCAAAATTCAAAATTGACCATGGAATCTTTTAGATAATTTCACCATCTTTCCATTGATATAAAGAATGTGAAAATCCGAGCTCTGGATCTAAAGTTATGGCGATTTGAAGTTTCAAGGAAAAAACAAGCCAAAATCGGATCGCTTTGATATTTTTGACCTAGACACGTGGTGAGTTCTGATTGGCCGCGGACCTTGCAAGGGAAAATTTCACACAAAAACTCTACCGAGCCATAACTTGAAAAATAAGTGGAGTTAGGAGGAAAATTTTACCTTTCTGGAAAGCTGAGAAAGAGCTTTATCCAATGGTGCCATTTCTAGAAGGTTTTGAGTGCCTAAAAAGTAAAAATTTATGACTGAGGCACAATAGACGGAAAGAATGAAAGGGAGTTAGCCACAAAATGAGCAAGGGGCACATTTGGATAACAGGAACATAGACACAGAAGGCCCCAAGCCTTATGTTGGAGTAGATACCCAAGGTGGCAGAGAGTAAAGAAACAAAGGCTATTGAGACCTTGGAGGAGGAGAAGTTGAAGTGCAACGCTAAGCCAATGTTAAATGAGGAGGAGGAGAGTGCAGAAAAGGACCACGACAACACTGGAGGCCCCATTTTAACTGTAATTATTCCTAAGGGCATGTGCATGGGAGGAAGACGCATAGGGGAGGAGAGGCCAAGGATGGGTTACATTGATGACCCAACAAAGAGTTTTACACGTGGTTCCAAAGCATGATTTTGGCAAAAGATCTCGTAGCCATGTCATCTTTTGACAAGGAGACTGCCTACCTGCAGATGAGGAAGATGCTCTCATGGGCAATTGAGTCCCATCTTGACGAGCTGAAATTTGAGGTAAGCCATGGGGAAATAATAACATTTCCACGGCCAACAAAAGACAACCCTGTGGTTAACGCTCAGTAGATCTCAGATGAACAGTTGTGCAATACGCTGGATAAGGTCTCCATTGAAATCAAGGCTAGACTATTTGGGTAGAATGATAGAATCAAATATCTGGAGGAGGACCTAAAAAATAAAGAGGAAGAACTAGTTGCAAGGGCCAAGGAGCTTAATCAAGAGAAACTAATTAGTGCCCAGTTGTAGCGTGAGCTAAAAGATGAGAAGACCAAGGTGGGTGTAGTATACAAGAAGGTGGAGGCTATAAATAATGCTATAGTATTGAAGCATCCAGACCTAGCACCCTCCGCACAAAAGTATGGATCTACTTTAGGATGCCTAGAGGATTTAACAAGATTCCTCATCATGGAAAGGAAACCGTTAGCCTTGGAATCTATATAAGAAGTGGCCACGTGCTTGGAGAAGGAAGATAAATTAAAGGTCGTGGTGTTCATAGTAGAGTACAAAAAGGTTCTTACTAATATAAAAGTCACTTCCTAGATTACTTAGGCTGTATATGACAATTGAGTGGACAGAGACAAAGTGGTAGGAATCTTGTTTACCACTCATGAAGCAAAACTCAAGGAGTTCTAGGAAAAGAATAAAGGGAATAGGGTAGAAAGGGATAGAATCCTTGCTGAGGTCGAAAGAAAATTTGAAGCAATTGAAGCCTTAAGTTGTTCAATTAAAAATTGGTTGAAGGAAATGTACTCGTAGATTACGTGGAAAATGGATGCACTGGATGATGTGGGAAAAGAGTTAGAGAAAATTGCCAAAACCATAAGCACATGAGGAAATGGGCTACATTTTGATGAGGTGAGCACTTTGGTTTGTGACCTCTGTCAGAAAGCAAAAAATGAAGTCGATGCCTAGAAAAAGTTGGAGGCCGACTTGTAAAAGGATTTTCGTATCCTTTTACAGTGATTCCATCACTTCTTATTCTTTTTCCATATTCTTTCATCCCCTTATTCTTATCCCATAGTGTAAGTCCACCATATTCTTTCCTTCTCTATAGAAGTGTTCCCGCAAATGGAGAGCAAGCGTAGTGTGGGGTAATGTTGGGACCCTAAGATATTGGCTAAGTACAAAAAGGCACATAAGCGCGCAAGGCCTAGTTGAAGTAAAGCATGCAAGGATAAAGTGCGCAGGGCATGGTTTAGAGAAGGGTTTAAGGAATCCCGTGGTGTGCGCACGGATATAAGCAAGGGTTTAGGACTTATCTGTTTTGGGTGTTTTGGTAGAACACGTGAAAAACATGGCCCGAATGCACATGCAGAGTGGATAAGGTGACAACCTGGTGATAGGGTGCCCTAGGAAGGAGCATGCTTGGGGTAGAAGCTTCTAGAAGCTCATCATGGTAAAAGTTGGAAATCATAGGCCTGGAGGAGCATGCCCACATGGAGGACCACATTCAGACACTTGGCATCAGATCTGAGGCCACTAGAGGATGAGTTGGAAGTCTAGAAAGCCTATATATAATCACCTCCAAAAGGAAAAACAACAACTAGATAGTGGGTGGAGCTCTACAAAAATACTGCAAGAACTCTATTAGTTTGGGAAATTATGCTTAGGGAAGGATGTATTAAGGGTATGGGGTTATAAATTTCTTTTGTGAGCCTAGTCATATGAGTCCAGATATAATGCATGACCGCAGTTTGCTTCTCTGTAACTTTTTATAATGGCTCCATGAATATAATGAGGTTACTAGTTTACAATGAATATGAACATTGATGATTCTAATGCATACATCTTTCTCAGAATTCTTTTCCATTTATGTTTATAATTAAGTATGAGTGCTTGTACAACTTCTTTCTATTTTGGTATAAGTTATCCAATATGTTAAGCATTTTCTGTCTAGAATGACTGCAAGGATCTAGAAGCCATTTTGAGCTCTATGATGTTTGTATGTTTTACTCCTTTCGAAACCCTTGAACATGGATCATAGATGATGTTTCCCAATAAACTCGCATAAAAGAGATACTCGGCTCCCGTGCGTGCCTCGGGTGAGCGCCCAATGCCGCTGGGTGATAGGCTGATGCACATGGGGTTCCTTTCTTTTGTGATAAGGGTAAAAATTACTAAAACCTCAAAAAACCATGAAATTGAATGAAAATTATTTTAAACCTTCATGTAAATCAATAAAAACTACCATTCATCATGCACCATCAATTGTTAATGTTACTCTTTTGGACAACATTGTCTCAAAACCTTCTTCTTTATAAATTGACCTATTTGAATGGGGCCCACTTATAACCATGAACTTAATGATACATTTATGGAAATATAATATATTCCTTTAAAAAATAAAATAATCAATAAAAAATTGGTCACTATACCTATCTTTCTACCAACTGCTCCTAGTTAGGGTTTAACTAGGGTTTTATACCATTTTATCTTCTTAATGTTATTTCATAAAAAGATGACACTGAACTGACCTGATTATTTTTTTGAAACCTTCTAGAATCACCTTAGAAACATCCCTAAAACCCATAAGCTCCCATGAAAAACACACAATTCACAACAAGAATCTAAAGTCCAACTTCGAGCTGGAATTTCACTTGATTTTGACCCTGTCTCACATAAACTGTCATATATTGAAAAATTCACATCAATAAAACCTAATTTTTTTATCAAATAACTATGATACATCCATCTAAAATATCAAATCATCATAATTTCAAATCCATACGTCAATCTCTGAAGTCATTAAGACTTACCTATGTTTACATGCATGTTCCTCATTATATACAAACATATGAAAATGACACAAACATACATGATATACCATGATACACCTTAATACAAGCTTCCATGATCTCATATGGCTCCAAACCACACTATCACACCTTTAAGCAATCATACCTGAAAGAATTTAATAACTGATCATAAAACATCTGAAAATGACACAAACATACATGATATACCATGATACACCTTAATACAAGCTTCCATGATCTCATATGGCTCCAAACCACACTGTCACACCTTTAAGCAATCATACCTGCTCTAAATGAGCACATGTAACATAGCCAAATACCTATATCTACACCATGCCATTGTTGTGAGTTCCCAATAACCCTCCAAACCTTCTATCCATCATGTCAACATACTTCCAAATCATCCAAGAATATCCTACCTCCAAATCATCCAAGAATATCCTACCTCCATGCAACATCACTTAGGCACCTGAATATGCTTGTAAAAACAATCAATCCCCACTGAATCTCATTGTATTGGCACATACATATCTTAATCATCATGTTAGTATCACATAAATCATCATAATAGTATAATAAAACATACACTTTTTCATTAATGTGGTTTTTCATCAATGAAAACACCTATTAGGAACACATGCCAACAATATCCCCCTTTTTCATTGATGGAAAACACCTTGAACTTCTCCCCCTTTTTACATTAATTAAAAAAGAATACATGTAGAATTATATTCTTCACTTACTTACCTCAGCCTCATAGCATATTATTTTGGTTGGAAACATTCACCAAATATCGTATTTAATCCCAAGACTTTAAATTTTACCTCAAAAACTAATTTTGCCTTTATTTCAAGCGTGCAATCACCATGCTCCCCCTGAGCAAAGAATCAAAGCATCTACAACATATAACCACCAATAAATCATGAAAAGAGCATCATATTACAATTTTTAGAGCTAAAACATCATATTCCACCATCTAGGCATGCAAAATTTGCCATTCTAATCCTCAACCCTGTTTTAACCTTCATGTGACTACTGTAGCAGACTAAAATCTGAGACATGCATATTGATAACATGCCAACAATGTCAAAAATAATCATATCAAACTATCACTTCATCTTTCTTGACCAAAATCTAACTTGTTTAGGAATATATCAAGGTTTTCACTTACCATTATTTTCATCATTCAATGACAAGGACTCATGTCCCCAAACATTCATCTTAGAGAATTTTCAACCAACTTTGAAAAGTGCTAGATACTCATACATACCTTTGAAATGCAAACCATAACTCCCCCTAGACTTAATACAACTATCTCTAGTATAAAAGTACATAATCATGCATCTTACCTTGGTTACTTGGCTTAAGGATGAGCCAAACATTTAATCATTGTCCTGAAGCTCTTTTATAGACTTTGACAATCATATTTAATAAAATAATGCATCCATGAACCAAAACCAATTGAAAAATGAAGACAACATCCATTTCATACCTTGTATGCTTTTAAGATCTTCATAACACAATCTAGAAGCATCCTCACTTGCTCCCCCTAACGTTTTTGAGCTCATACACATATGATGCAGTCAAATGAGGTCTACAGTCATGTATTCACTCAATGAATATGATTTGTTCACCAATTACTCAAAAATTTTCAAAAGAGGACCATCAAACTTCTCTAGATGCTTTAACTTGGCTTAAAAAATCATAAAATACCCAATTATCACCTTAGAATGGTATAATTAGCCCCAAACTCTGTATCACACACCTCATTCAATGTTTTATCTTAGCTATAAAAATATTTCTTGATTAATAAAATAATCATCTCTTCACTTGTGCCAAGATTTTCCCCTCACTTTCTCACTAGTTCCTTTCTTGCAAAACCAAAAAACTTTTCCTTTTAGCCTCAACAGTGTTTTCTTGCACTCCTTCCTATTACATCACTTCAATACAAGTTGAATTTAACAAATAAAATCAACCAAAAACTTTAAAATTCCACTATGCTCTTTCTTTTTGCAAAACTGCCTCTTACTTATTCTCAAGAGCTCAATTCTTGCTCTAATCATGATTTTTCCCTTTAACAACTCCTCACAATGAAATACCCCATTACTTAGTTTCATCTTCATACCTATGACATGTTTACAAAATATCAAGACTCAATTCTGTAGGTAATTCCCTATAGGTCTCTTTTTGCATTTTTGTTGTCAAACCGTCCATTAGGTCTTCTAAAACTTATGTCATACATAATTATCTATATCTGGGGTATCAAAGTGCTATGTATATGTTTTTAATAACCCATTGAATCACATCTATTATTTCCCTAAATTTTAACTTCTCTACTCTAAGTAATTCATGCACTTCCCTTGTAATTTAGCTTCGCCAATTAGGTCTTACACAGTGTGAAAAAACCTCTTCCTGAACTACTAAAGAAATAACTCAATTTCACCAATGGAAACTAAAAATTCTCTGAGAATCTTTGAGTATATCTTAATCTCTGTGATATCTTGTAATTTTAGACAAAAAATTGAAGATTTAAGGTATCAATCCCAAAACTCTAGCTAAGTACTTTGTACTATATCAAGAGACCTAAAAGATCAAAACATGTAGAGTTCTTAATTTCAAAACCTCAAATTTGATTGTTATGATACTTATGGATTCTTCTCAAGACTTGAGCTACCAGATTTTCTCTTCATTCACAATTAATTAACAAGTTGCATAAAATTAGATCAGGGTATAGATGAATTCCTTTGTTCCCATTTTGTAAGGTTAGACTCTTCTTTGAAGAAATATCTCAATATTAAACAAGTTGATCAATGAATTCACTCATTTATCTTTATATTCAAGCATTTTATTCATTGAAAAAAATGAAAAATAGGCTATGGATTTGATCAAACTAAAAAATACAGTCACATTCTCATTACATCCTAAGCTTCAAACATTGTAAGGTAAATAATCAAATCACTCATCTTTAATACTGAGAAAACAAACATATTAATCACCAACACATGGTCACTGCAGAGAGAATCATTATGATCATTAATGTAGCCCAACCATGTAACCTTGGCATACTTCACTCTAACATTCACAATTATCTACAATAGTTTCAATACCACAATTGAGAAATTCCAATCCAAACTCTTTGAGTGCATACACCATATACCACTAAGTAATATTAAATTTCTTTTATTTAACTTAGTTCCTCAAATCACATAAACAACCACAAAACAATATTCTAAATTCTTGAGATTCCTTTAAATTCCTTCATAGCTATGCATGTACAATCAAATTCAGAGTTTGCATAAATTAAAATACCTCTTTAGTCTCTGTTATCTTCACACTTGATAGGTTATTAGAATATTTTGTTCAAAACCAACTTACTCACTGTCTTGGTCTACTAGAACCAGAGTATCATCACTATAACAGAGTTTCCTTGTTGTAATTTTGATAATTAAGGTTTTTAATCTCCCTTGATGTAACGCCTTGATTTTTGTAAGTTATCATGGTAATTACCTTTCATGATGTTGTAACTGCAGAAATGAAGATAAATATGTTAAGAAACATCTTTTGATCTTAGAGGAATGTGTTGCTGATCTGGACCCTTGTTTGCTGTAACTTGATACTTGGGACAGAAATTATTATTGCTTGTGTGATTGCTAATGAGACAACAAACTTGTCGTATGCTGTGGCCTTCTTATGATCACTTTATCGATTTACTTTTAAACCAAACTGAAGGTTGATATAAATGTTGCAGCACCTGATTTCAGGTATGAATATCTGGTACATAGATGCCAATGAAAAAGGTACGATTCTCAAACCACACACCGTTGTAATGCTAGACAGCGTAAGACGATAAGGGCCTAGATGCAAGAGGTACAAGTATGTGGAACTTAGGACGAAGTGTCCTGCTTAATGTTGAATATGACTATCAGGCGGAAAGACTTGATATGGAAACTAGTTAATTAAATATTAGGGGATTAAACCCTAACCTACCCCTAAGTTTTATCTTATACCCTAACTACTATCCTATATGGATTTTAGATTTCATAAATGAGAAAATAGATATAAATTCCATTAACCTATGAACTAGGCGAATGACCTAGATATGGACTATTAAAATCCTAAACTAATCCTAACCTAAGGAAGGGGATGCATAGACCCATGTGGATGGGAAGGATAAGGAGGGAAGGTAGGAAATTTAATGGGATAGTAAATGAAGTCCTTACATGTACATCACCATGTTTGGCGGGAACAAAGAAAAGTTGGAGGCGTCCAACTAGCTTAGAAACTAAATGGAATTTATATGCAAATTTGAAATTTGGAAACTCACCAACCCGAGTCGGCGGTGGCGCGAGGAATGAGGAAAGGCAGTACATTTAATGCATTAATTATCTTGGACTTAGTGACCAACTCGCCTTGGAAAGAGGATAGAGGAAAAAGGAAAATTGTTTGTTGCTGTGTGCATTTGGATTTTAGTTGCTCTGCATTTTGTTTCTCCCTAGTTCTGTCGAACAAGCTGTGTTTTGATTATTATCTCTATTCTTTGGAAAAACAAAGGCTATTCTTGAGCCTGTGGAAGTTAGTGACTGGTTGGGAAGCCTGGCCGAGGACTTCTTGGAGAGAAACAACTCCAGTGGGCACGGTTCTCTTCGAGCCACAAGAAAAATTAACAGGCATGTTAAGCCCTTCTCCTTAAACCGCTTGCTTTTGCTTAATAGTCTCATTAAAACAACCCTGCTCTTATGATGGGGGTTTTGGTTATTTGATTTGGCTGTTACGTTGAGATGATTTTCGAGTTGATTCATTTTCTTTTGTTGTACGCGGCTTGAGCATTCTTTGCATAATGAGTAAGTTGAATACACTTTCCTTGCTGTGTGGTTTGTTTCGACAGTGTTGGGTATTCACTTTATTGCCATTTTGGGTTGTGTTAATAAATACTTAGCTAAATGAATATCCCTTCTCCTGAGTTCTGAGCATTCTTCTGAAATGAAAAAATGAGATTATTTTGTATGTCTGGTTTTAACTATCCTTAAAAGAAGAACAGACGTGGGTATTCTCAGTGTTTGAAAAAAAATAATGATTGTTTCTTCTTATTGAAACATTAATGTAAGTATGTTTTTCGCTTTGCTGCTTCTTCGAACATCTGAAGGTATGGAAGAGGTATTTTAAATTGTGCATTTTGGATGTGTTTGGACTTCTAGTCTGAACTATCATCAATGAAAACGAACATGCTTAGTGTTCTAAAAATGGCACATGAATTAAACAAATGAGATTTTTGGCTTGCTGTTGAATTGTTTGAACTGTACCTTAGCTTGCGCATCTATTTACCCTTTCGGGTTTGCATTGATAAGGCATTGTTAATGCGAATATATATATTTTTTAAGGATTGTGGACCTTTCAATCGTTTTCATTCCATTAAGAAATATAGGAATGGATTTTTATTCTTTTGTTGATGGAAAGTGAAAACTCTCATTATTTAGGATCGAAATTTGCCTGGTTGTAGTTCGTTATACCTCTTCATGTTTAAAGACGTGAATTGCTGTAGATTGAAATGTTTAAATGATTATTACAACATTCTAGGTCCTTTGGTACTAATTTTTTTATAGGCCCGTTTGCAATGAACTCTGGTGTCCACTTTTCGGAAGGTAATAGTAGTTTTCAATTACTGAATATACTACTTTGAATGAATTATACTATTTGAGTATGTCTGCTCTAAATAAGAGGTATTTGTATAGACAGTAAGAAGAGGTGATATGATCTTTCTCCCTCATATTTGATTATTGATTTTCATTTATTTCTCTTTGGATTGTTATCATTGATTGATATCACTTTGGTTAAAATGACAATCCCTTCTAGTTCTGACATTCTCTCTGAAAATGAAAAAATGAGATGATTTTGTATGTCTGTTTAACATCCTTAAAGAATGAACATGACTTGGGTATTCCCGGGTGTTTGAAGAAAATGATTGTTCTTCTTATTGAAATCATTAATGAATTATGTTTTCTCTTTGCTGCTTTGAAATCTGAAGGTAATGGGAAAGAGGATTTTATTGTGCATTTTGGATGTGGTTTGATCTTCTAGTCTGAACTGTCATCAGTAAAACGAACATGGCTTAGTGTTTCTGTGTAAATGAATGAAACAAATGAGATTTGGCTTGCTGTTGAGATTGTTTTGACTGTACCTTGTTTGCGCATCTATTACCCTATGCGGGTTTGCATTGATAAAGGCATTGTTATGCAAATATTGGTTCAGTGTGTGGAAACGTTTGGGAAAAACAAAGCTATGGTGATATTAATAGACTATTATGTGAGTTATAATTCCTTGATGTTTTTTTTATTACATAAAACACGGGTTCCCTGGGACAGTAAGATTATTGTAGATCTTACTTTGTTGTCCTAATTTGATATGGTATTATGCCTGTTGGTTCTTGGTATTAATATAGGACTGTTTGGAAGGAAGTTTTAATCTGATGAGGAACAGAAAATCAGTCTATATAATAGACTGAGTAGAGCATGTAAATTATATTGTGTCTTGCTAAACTCAAGGATATATATATTTATATATTTTTAAGGATTGTGGACCTTTCATCATTTTCATTAAGAACAGAATATGAATGGAATTATTCTTTGTTGTTGGAAAGTGAAAACTCTCATTATTAGGATGAAAGTGTGACTGGTTGTAGTCGCTGTACACTCTTGCATGTTATAAAGACGTGAATGTCTGTAGAGTGAAATGTTTAAAAGGAAATGGTATTCTGCCTTATAGGTCCTTTGGTACTAATGTTTATAGACCAGTTGCAATGAACTCTGGTCAACTTTTTGGAAAGGTAATAGTAGTTTTCAATTATTGAATATACTACTCTGAATGAATTATACTATTGGAGTATGTCTGCTCTAAATAAGAGGTATTTGGATAGACAGTAAGAAGAGGTGATATGATCTTGCTCCCTTATATTCGATTATTGATTTTTGTTTATTTCTCTTTGGACTGTTATCATTGATTGATATCACGTTTGGATTAAAAACTTCTAGTACAGCTATGAGGAAAAGAAAGAGAGTGTGAATGGATAATTTGAATTAATGATCATTTTTCTCTCATACAGTTGGAAATCTATAATTGTTATGGAACGAATTTCGTACTGCTTGGGTTAAGCATTGGTATTTAATTGTTGTTCAGCGTTTGATTGCTTGAAATTAGATGAGTTGTATGAAGGAAGGGACAATAATTCGGTTTAGATTTTAGTTAAGATCTATCTTTTGAATTCACAACTATTGTAAGAGAATGGAATTGATAACATTTATGTTAGAACAGCAATTACATAGTTGTGTTTTTAGTTCTTACAGATGTTTGTAATCTGGAACTGTTGAAGGAAATTAATTCTTGTAATAATTATTTGGGAAAGAGGGCAGTAATCCTTTGTCTGATTAGGAGGGTTATTAGATGATTGAGTTGATATGTTGTTCATCCTTTTTGGTATTTAATTCTTGAATGATGTTCATATTAACGTTTCATAAAAGCAGGGTTCTTTTATTGAGACAGTTAATTAAAAGCACCTCATTTTAAAGACAAGTGCTTAATATGCTCAGTTCAATGAACTGACCCGTGCAAGTAATTTTGTAGATGAAACTTGAGTATAAATGAAGACATGGTTGTTTTCTGATACTTCTTTGATTAACTGAAGATGGATTGTATTGATAGCTATTACTCCTCCATGAGGAAATGAGAAAGGAAGAAGTTACATTCTTCTATCTTTATGAGTTGTAATGTTGTTTGATATAAACAAAGTCCAGTCATTTGGACTGGCAAATGTATAGATTGTAAATCTGATGGATGAATACAAGTAAAAGTGTGATATTTTCAATAACTGTATCAGTTTGATATTGTTGAATAAGTTTGAGAATATAACATTATTCCTTGACTTGGAATTATTCAAATGTTAATGGATGAATTTAAAAGGAAATAACATCTATTCTTTACCTGAATGCAACTTTTACGTTGAAATGTGCAATTAGTTCATACTTGGGTTAAGATGAATTTTGAATTGACATTAAAAAGATTTAGATAAACATGAAATCCTAATTGGAAGGTATTCGGGATTAGTTTGAAAGCTAAGGGATATCAAATAACTTAGGGGCAGCCGAACCTTGTATTCGGACTCCGTTAATAGCCTCGAATGTTTAAATTCAGAAAATAAAGATATGGGAAATCATATCTATTGTTAACAGACCTTAACTAAGTAAGGTTAAGGAGGATAAATGAATAAATTCATTTAGAATTAGACCTTGTTTAAATGACGTCTAATAAGATGGAATTCTGAATTTGTTTACAGTTGTGGAAAAACTTGGTTAAGTTTAATAGGTTAAACTTATTAAGTTCATCGATAATGGACTGATTAGTCCAAAGATTAAGAAAGGAACCAAGAAGTGAATATGCAACCCTTCGGTATGAAGGAGGAGATGCGTATTAAGCTAGAAGATGGATTAAGTCTCTCTTAGCTACATACAACTATAACAAGAACAAGGATAAAGGATCAGCATGGCTGCTGAAAGTTGATCTTAAATACTAAGATTATAACCAAATCACAATTGAGCTGGATGTGTACCCTCGATGAGAGGATTCCGTAGGAAATTGACATATGCCAGCTACAATATGGTGTCTTCATGAAGGCGGGGCCTTCATGATGACACAATGTTATAGCTGACATATTACAATGCCCTCCCGAATTAAATCATCAAGTTTACATAAGCTGGATAATAAGTTCTTGGCTGGGGATAGGAATGTGATCACGTATACGGAGTGACTCTGGAGGACTAAAGGTAACTAGACACACGGAGTCGTCTAGGAATGACACCGTATGTCTGCGTATCTTTAGTTACCATGAGTAACTTCCTATACTCGTTCATATTGCTAGTTGGGGTTAGAGTTTGACCTTAAATGGAAGGACTGGTAGAGACCAGGAAAGACCATTCTAGATAACAGATGAAGTGAGGTGAAGGACGTATTCCATTGGTGTGTATCACATCTAGGAATATGATCATGCAAAGCATGTGAAAATCTTTGGCCAAAGTATCGCAAGTGCTGGTTGCGTTGTCCTAATCACCTAGTTTAAGATGCAGGATGTTAGATGAATATCAGTAACAGATATTCAGATAGGCTTCTTAAATGGATCACTTCGATAACCAGAAATGGTAAAAGAACCCTGTATATTCATTATACTATGCATGAATTAACATGAAGGATCGGTAAGTTGCCGAGTCATGAAATGAGAGATCACTGAAACTCCGAGCCATAAAATGGGACCATTGGGTAGTTCTTCGAGTCATTTACTAGCATATGGTATCTGTTATATGATTGAATGGCACTAAATGTGTGTTCCATATTGCAAATATGTGAACAGAGAACATTAGTTTTAAAAGTGAAATTGTGTGATCCAAACTGCATTAATTGGACAGAGAGCCAATTATTAAAACTTGAACGTGTGTTTGAATTATATAATTCACCACAGAGAACGTTGCATATAAAAAAAAAAATTCCCTTGTTCTAGTATCTTAAAATGGGGATGTTACATCTTGCAGTGGTCAGAGCGTGGGGAAAATTTCTAGCTCTTGGACCTAATGAGACCAAATGGAATTAATAAGGAATTTTACATTTTGGCTTATCGAACCGATTTTGGCCTAAACTCTGGAAATGCTTCAAATTGCCATAAACTTTCAGATCCAGCTTACTGCTCAAAATTGGATGCTAAATCCTTCTTTATATCAGATGGAAATCTTGAAATTATTACAAAAGTCCATGGGTCAATTTTGAAGAGGAGTTCTCAGAAGAAGCTTTGGAAATCAAAGATCAGTTGCCACCTACACCTGTGTACAACCACCAATGGACAGAACTGATGTTTCCTAGTAATGTGAATTCCTAATAATTCTAAAAATAAAAGGGTCAAAAGATTCTTCTGAACCAGCAAACCATATAATGAGAATAGGTCATGGGTTTGTATGGAACCTCTATGGCTATTTGTAACACCCTGAATGTTGTTTTGGCTCAATGGGCATATCCAATGGCTCCCATGTTTTTTCACATTTTCTCTCTCCTTTGATTGGCATATTCAAAGCGACCCATGCACTGTATCAGCTAGATTTGGCTCATTTTTCAAAGGTGGGATACACTTTTTTGCATAGCAAGCTTCTATTTTACACCTTCAGCAAGTGATTTTTTGAAGGATCCATCTATAAGACCTAGCCTTTCAGTGGGAACACTTTTTTGCCTACTTTTGATGTTGACCTTGAAGGTTGCAAGGATTTTGATGTTGGATAGAGCTCACAATAACAGGCTCTGTGAATGAATTCAGTCCTAAGTGTATGTGTAAGTTGTTTGTTTCAGTTAATCAAAGCTTCTTTGATTACAAATTATCAACCTGTGCATGAAATTTGAAGGTTGCCATTTCTGATATTGTGTCTAACTGGCTAATGCATGAACAAAAATGTTCACCAATACCTTTGGTGTTATCAGACCTATTGGTTAGGGTTAAGATTTCAATTTCTTGCATCTCTTATCCCTGTCTCCTTGTAGGTTAGGATAAAAAAATTGATTAGGATTACTGAACCTAAGAACATGTAGTCCTGCAAATAATAGATCTAATGTTTTGGAAGTGTGAGGAACCAGCAGTTTCTAATTAGATGGATTCACTCCATTTTTACAAGTCCCACACTTGGAGATGAGGTTTCAATGTTGTGCTAATCACATTGGATAGGCCCAAAGTTGAACATCAATGTGCATTTGACCATTGACATGGAGTCATCCAGGGAGTGCTGCTGATTTGCGATACAACAGAACACCTAGTAGCTCGGCTTTCATTATAGGCTATGCAAAATTAACAGTGAAGGATCGGTAAGTTCCGAGTCATGTTTTTCACTGAGATCGCTATAGTCTTCTTGAGCCATAAAGGAGAGGTCGAATAGCTCTTTTTCGAGTAAATTATACAACAACATATGGTATCTGTGGATAAGACTTGAATGACACTGAATGTGTTGCTCTTCCATCATTGAAAATATGCTTTGAACATTTGAGGGCAGAGAACATTAGTTTTAAAAGGAAATTGTGTGATCCAAACTTACACTCTTTGGACATGAGAACAATTATTGGAACTTGAACTGTGTTTGAATTAGAATTCATAACAGGGAAGGTTGATATGTTAAAAAAAAATTCCCTTGTTCCAGTATCTTAGAAATGGTGATGTTACGAGGAGTATCAAGGTGAAGTTGCAGCTCTTGGACCTAATGAGGTTCCACAATTTAATAATATTTACATTTTCTTTTTGAACAAATCAGAGGCTATGGTCAGTATACAAGAAGAAATGCTGAGGAATAATTGATTACCCTTGGTGGAGAAGTAGCTAAGGGATCAAAAGCTAGATGAAATCCTTATTTATGCCCTACTTGACACGAGAATCGTTTGACTGTTTTGGAATAACAGTCAATGGAGTAATCCCCATGGGTCCAGGTTGAAGAAGAATCTTTGATATAGAATGATCATCCAGAGTTCCTGTGGAGCTAACACCAACCTGTTACTTTTGAATAGCACCTTTGTTGTACAGATAAGCGTAGTAATGTTGAATGCTCCTAATCATCCTGAAAATAAAAGGGCAAGATTAGTAGCTGCAACTTATAAATGTTGACATAAAGAGGAATAACTCCTCCTCCAAAGATTGATGGAATCACTTACCCTTGTTGGCAGAGTTTGAAGCTATTCCTACCCTAAATGATCCCTATTGGGTGATCTCAGTGAATGAAAGGAGAAGTACTTTGCAATAAGAAACTTTCCAAGGAGACCAAAGCGATATGGGGAGCATATCAGCTTTCTCATGAAGCATCATACCATGGTGGGACAACAAAGGTTGAGTTGCCATATTTCGAATCTGAATAACAATTGGTAAATTCAATTTAAGGGTTATCCTAGTTGAGGCAACGGTGGCTGCCTCAATGTATTTTGATAGGAATGATTGAATTTTAGAACTGGTCACAAAGAAGGCTGAACAGAATACTTTAAGGGTATTACTAAAATCTTAAGAAAGGAGGTGCCGCAGTTCCATGCTGATTGTTCGAAATGTTTCAGAATACGAAAGTTCATAATGGGACTAAATCCCATTATTGGTGGCAAAGTGGATGTTTATGCACAGTCCATGACCATCATGGAAGGAGCTTGCAACAAAAAGACAATAAGATAGGAACAGAAATGTGAGAGAAATTTCTTGCTCATGAAAGGAAGAGCTTCAACCATAGTCTTGGAAGAAGATTACAAATTCGTTCTTTATCTCTCGCACCCTGACATTTGATTTTCAATGTATTGGAAAAGGTTTGGTGTGAAAAAGAAAATTGTTGTTAAATGAACAACAAGTGAATCTGTCCTTGAACATGTGTAAAAGGTGTCAGTTCAAATCTCAGCAGCACCCCTGGATGCAAATCAAGGTTCTAAGTTGATGTTTATGGTTGTCCAGTGTGATTGCACAACATTGAAACCTCTATTAAGTGTGGGACTTTACAATCTAATCTATTGGAATCTCTAGATTCGAAAGGCTGGTTCCTTTCAAACTCCTCTGATCTAGATCAATATCAACATTGACAACTACAAATAGTTGTTCAGATACTAATTTTATCTTCTAATTTGTATTTAGGAAATAAAAAATGTTAAAAATTAAAACCTCATAGGGTTGAATACAGGGTGTCTTAATACACCAAATTTGGATTGAGCACTTCTTACTTATGAAAATTGACACAAATCAGAAAATTACAACATAAAACATCATGCAGCAGGTTGATAAATTGTAAGTGGTTTGAAATGAAGCAATGCTTGACACATACAAAGGACTGCAGCATTCATCATTATTTGCATTGTTATTTTCAACATCAAAATTACTTGATCTTTTCCAAAACCAAAGATGTAGAAAAACCTGTTACAATCCCTTTGAATTTTCCATCTGATGCTTGCTATCAAAATTTATCACTTGTTGAAAGTTCTTCAATGGAAAACAGAAGCTTTCGTGTGCAAAAAATGTGTTCCACCTTTGAAATATGAGCCAAATCTAGCTTTTACAGTTCATGGTTCGAGCCCAGGAGAGATCCTTTGGGAAAATTTGAAAAAATTTGGGAGCCATTCCCCATTGGGACCAAAATGCATTAAGGCTTCATAGCATGTGAGGTCCTGGAAACCAATGCCCTGAGCATTTTTTACCATGCAAGAGAAGAATCTTAGATCCTTTCTTGCATGAAAATAGGATTGTTGAAACGTGGCAATTCTGTCCATGGGTGCGTACCAGGAAGAATTTTCCCCTTGATTTGAAATCCCTCCAAACTGAACCAACATTCAAAAATTTAACCATGGAATCCCTGTCAAGAGATTTTCACCATATTTCATTGATATAAATAACGATGAAAATCTAAGCTGGGGATCGCAAGTTATGGCGATTTGAATTTTTAGGGCAAAAATTGGCCAAAATCGGATCGGCGGGCAAAAAGTCAATGAATTCCGATGAAATTTTGGTCTTTGGAACATTTTTCAAATTTTCCCCATGTTCGCCACTCCAGGTGCCACATGGCATGTTCTGATTGGGAGTGGGCCTTGGTGCCAAAAAGGCTTCCTTCGGGAACGCTTGGTGAACTAAATTTTCACTTCCTTGGACACGTGGCATGCTTCATTTGATTGGCTCAGGCCTTTTGCAAGGGAAACTTTTCCCACAAAAACTCCACCAAGCCATAACTTGAAAAATACGTGGAGTTAGGAGGAAAAATTTACCTTTCTGGAAAGTTGAGAAAGAGCTCTATCCAATGGTGTCATTTCCAGAAGGTTTTGAGTGCCCAAAAAAGTAAAAATTTATGACTGAGGCACAGATAAAAGGAATGTGGAATGAAAGGGAGTTAGCCACAAAATGAGCATGGGGACACATTTGGATAACAATTTTGGTGACATCTAAAGTATGTCATCTTATCCCTAATCCTCGAGTGCATCCATATAACGTTGTGCAGACTTACTAGTCCGGTTCCATAGGAATGAATAATCTTGGTGAGAAGATCTTTCTCGAAGGTTGCAAGTCTTGGACCTAATGAGTCCACAATTTAATAAGGTTTACATTTTCTTATTGAACAGAAAATGGTTAGAACAAGAGGAAATGCTGCGAACAACCCGTTACTGGGTGGAGAAGCAAGCTACTACTCAAAAGCTAGATGAAATCCTTGCTGCCCTAGTAGATACGATGAGATTGTTTGACTATTTTGGACATCAATCAATGGGAAATGAGGAGGAGGAATAAGATTATGATATGAATGATCAACCACCTCCTGTGGACAACACCAATGGAGGGAATCCGAGTGTTGATAATAGTAATGCGAGTGCTCCTAATCATTCCTAAAAATAAAAGGGCAAGATTAGCAGTTCTGAACTTATTTAAATGATATAAAAAGAATAAATCCTCCAAAGTTTGATGGAACAACACTTAGGGACGAGAGCTGAAAATTTGCTCAGTGAAATGGAGAAGTACTTTACAATAAGAAACTTCTCCGAGGATACCAAAGTGATATGGGGAGCATATCAGCTTTTTCATAAAGCATCATAATGGTGGGACAACCGTAAGGTTGAGTTGAATATTTTTGAATCAAACATAACTTGGGATCAATTTAACGGTTACTTTAGGCAACAGGTGGTTGCCTGAATCTATTTTGATAGGAAAATGTCTAAATTTTAGAACTGGTCGCAAGGAAGGCTAACGGTGATAGAATACTGGGAAGGGTTTACTAAACTCCTTAAGTATGTGCCGTAGTACCAAGCTGACGATAAGTTCAGAATATGAAAGTTCATAATGGGACTAAATCCCATCATTGGTGGTGAAGTAGATGTCCACGGTCCAACCACTATGGAAGGAGTTGTCAAAAAGGTAATAAGATAGGAATATAAATTGAGAGCAATCTTTACTCATAGGGATGAGATTAGGAAGAAGACTCCCAATTCTTCTTCATCTCTCGCACCCAAAAAGGGGCCTTGGAAAAGGTTTGGTATGAAAAACAAAATTGTTGTAGATAACAATAAGAAATCAATAATGAACAAACCTATAAATAGTGTGCGGAGCAGCTTTGTAAAAAGTTAGTGGCAATGGACAAAGGTCCTATGGGAAGCCAGAATGATAACTTCAAGGCTGGTAGCAAATTTGAGTCTAGGAAGGGGCCAGTCGGAGGATGCTTCAACTATGGAAAATACCATTACGTGAGTCACTGTCCTCTGAAAAAGAATGATCGTGATCAGCAGCATAGGATACACGCTACGGTGGCTAACAAACAAGCTGAAAAGCAAGTTACACCCATAGAAGTTCCGGGTAAGTTATTCGGTACACCTGTAGTCATACTTTTTGATACTGGAGCTACTGAATGTTATATTTCTACTAAACTTGCTAATCAAATTAAAAAGGAAAGGCTGAACGAATGGATAAGACATGGACAATGCATTATGGGAATAATGTTGTCCATACAGTTGAAATGTGCCTTTTTGGGGCAATTCTTGACTTGCCCAGTTTCTCCACCGAAGTTGACCTGTATGTCACTCACTCCTTTAGGATCATATGATATCATTATTGGAGTTAACTGGTTGGTAGAACATAAGGCAAAGGTTCAACTGTTATGAAAAATAAATTTGTTGTTTTGACGACCTGTAGAAAGCAGCAGTCATTCAAGGTGTAAAGCGTGAAGTTGCAGTTAGGAAACTAACAGCTATGCAACTAAAAAGGGCTAAAAATAGAGGCTGCACTTTGTATGCAGTAAAAATGACAGAAAATGCTGAGGAGGATAATGATTTCATGGAAAAGATATCCATTATTAAGGAATTTCAGTGATGTATTTCCAGAGGAATTACCAGGTCTTCCACCCAAACGAGAGTTTGACTTTGCAATAGAAATCAAGCCAGGAACTGAACCCATATCTAAGGCACCTTACAGAATGACCACCCTCGAGTTGGTAGAGCTTAAGGCTCAATTATAGGAACTTTTGACTAAGGGGCTGATAAGACCGAGCGTCTCACCATGGGGAGCGTCGGTAATTTTTGTAAAGAAGAGGGATGGCACATTAAGACTATGCATTGATTACAGAATGTTGAATAAGGCAACCATTAAGAATCAATATCCACTTCCTAGGATTGATGATCTGTTTGACCAGATGCATGGAGCATCAGTTTATTCAAAAATAGATCTTAGATCTGGATATCATCAGCTGAGAATAAAGGAAGAAGATATTCATAAAACAACTTTTAGAACAAGGTACAAGCATTATGAATTCACGGTGTTACCTTTTGGGTTGACGAATGCACCTGCCGCCTTCATGAATTTGATGAACAATATTTTTCAAGAATACTTAGACAAGTTCATGCTTGTATTCTTGGATGACATTCTTATATACTCCAAAAATGTCGAAGAGCACCAAGAACATTTAAGGGTATTGCTAGAATTTAAGGATACTGTGCCGGAAGTTTTGAGTTAAAGAGAAGGTGTTGACCCTTGCAAATCAGCATGTGCACCATGGGCCTGGATTTTTCAAAAATTGTATCAATACAAAAGAAGGATAAGAAATTTGTCTGAACTGAAAAATGTGAATCTACCTTTAAAAATTTAAAGGAACTGTTGTTGCAAATCAGCAGCACCCCTGGATGCAAATCATGTTTCTAAATTGATGTTTTAGGCATCCAGTGTGATTGCACAACATTGAAACCTCTCTCCAAGTGTGGGACTTGTAAAAATGAGAGAGGAATCTCCAGATTAGAGGCTGGTTCCTCAAACTCCTCTGATTAGATCTATTATTTGCACAACTGCAGAGGTTCAGATCCTAATTTTATCCTAGATTGCAAGGAGACAGGGATAAGAGATGCAAAAATTGAAACTAAACTAATAAGGGTGATACACCAAAGGAGTGGTGAACATTTTTGCTCATGAAAATAGACACAAATCAGAAATTGCAACATAAAACATCATGCACAGGTTGATAAGCTGTAATCAAAGGTTTGAAATGAAACAAACAACACATACAAAGGACTGAAAGCATTCACAGAGCCTGTATTGTGATTTTCAACATCAAAATCCTTGCATTCCAACACCAAAGAGGCAGAAAACTATTACAATCCCTGAAAAGGTTTGATCCTTGCAAAAAATCACTTGCTGAAGGTGAAAACAGAAGCTTGCTGTGCAAAAAAAGTGTTCCACTTTGAAAAATGAGCCAAATCTGGCTTTTACAGTGCATGGGTCGAGCCCAGGAGAGAGAAAATGTGAAAAAATGTGGGAGCCATTCCCCATTGACCAAAATGCATTAAAAACAGCATGGAGGTCCTTACAAACCCATGCCCTGACATTTTTGACCATGCTGGAGAAGAATGCGACCCATTTTGCATTAAAATTGGTTGTTGAAACGTCAGTTCTATCCATGGGTGCGTACCAGAAGAATTTTTTGATTTTATCCCTCCAAACTGAACCAAAATTAAAAATTGACCATAGAATCTTGTAGAGAATTTCACCAGCTTTCCATTGATATAAAGAACGTAAAAATCTGAGCTTTGGATCGAAAGTTATGGCGATTTGAAGTTTTAGGGCAAAAACAGGCCAAAATCGGATCGGCGGGCAAAAAGTTTGAATTTTTACCCGTTTGGTCTTTGGAACATTTTTCAAATTTTCCCCATGCTCCACCACTCTAGGTGCCACATGGCACGTTCTGATTGGGTGCGGGCCCTTCCTGACCATTTTTTCCTTCGGGTCGCTTGGTGTTTTTTTCGCCCTTGGACACGTGGCAGCTCCTGATTGGCTGCGGGCCTTCAAGGGAAAAATTTCCCACCAAAACTCCACTGAGCCATAACTTGAAAAATACGTGGAGTTAGGAGGAAAAATTTACCTTTCTGGAAAGTTGAGAAAGAGCTCTATCCAATGGTGCCATTTCCAGAAGGTTTTGAGTGCCTAAAAAGTAAAAATTTATGATTGAGGCACAATAGAAGGAAAGAATGAAAGGGAGTTAGCCACAAAATGAGCAGGGGGCACATTTGGATAACAATTTTGGTGACTCAGAGGGGTCATCTGCCTGCTGGATGAATGATCAGTAGCCTGAAGCAATCCATTGGGCATGGAGTCATGAGTAGTAGCCTGAAAACTGATCTGAACTTTGAAAACTTCCCTCTGAACCGCTTGAATCCCACTGGACATGGAGTTGTTCCCACCAAAATGCCATCAAAACGAACTGTGCAAGAGCGAAACCAGCAACACCAAAACTATGTACAAACTGAAAATCATACATGCTCCAAATGGAACATGCAGAGTGTGCACAAGCACTTCTTCTACTGAAAGCAAACCTACCTACTCTACTCTAACTAGAAGCAAAGGTGAGCTAAACGAACCCTGCAACTGGTTGTGCAAAATAGCTTCCTTTCTTCAAAATTGGCAGCCATGCAAATGATTTGGAGCTGAGTATGGCTGATTGGATGAGTGGAAAATCAACAAGAAGCTGGTCTTCTACCCAAATTAGCAAGGTGTCAACTAAAAACAAATCCAATACCTCTTTTAGTTGCTCTGCATTTGGATTGGAGAGGTATGACAGCTGATCCTTGGAACTTTGCAGCTCATCCTCATGCTTAGAAGCAAGCATGACTGGTTGTGGCTTCTCCTTTGGCTCCAATGAAGCCAAATACCTGATTGGGCAAGGTCTGATCCGTTGAGTATGCCCATAATTCTGATTTTCAATTCCAAGAATGGAGTTCTCTTGTAGACCTTGAATGGATGGTGTGGAAGCAATGGTAGAACCCTTCTGCCCTTTCTCTTCCTCCAATGAAGGACATGAAAGATTAAAATCTTCCAATCTTGGTTCCAAAGAGCTTCTATAAGATGCAGGCTGCTGCAAATGAATACTCTCCTCCATGATAGTAGGCTCTTGTGTTTGGAAGATGGATGATGAAAGAGAGAATGGTGGAAACTCAACCGGTTCTTCTTCATCAAAACAGTCCTCCAAATCAGACAGGTAAACTACCTCATTGCTGTCCTGCTGCAAATGTTCAACCTCTCCCATGGCATTCTCTTGATCTACAACTTGATCACCATGGTTTCTTTCATCCTCCAGCATTGAGTTTGAGGGATCAAACTCTTCTTCAGTACTAGAACTTGAGAGAGATGAAGTAGAGAGAAGAACTGAAGGTTCTTCTATAACCTGCTTTGTGCTCAAAGCCTTTGGATCTGCACTTTTCTCCCCCACAGCTGGAATGTGCTCCTCTTCTTTTGGATTTGGAGCAGCTTCTCCTTCCTCTTGCTGTCCCTCATGACTGATTTTTGCAATTTGAATTGGATCAGCATTTCCTTCAAATAGGGTGCCAACATGGACACTATATTCTGAACAAATTGATTGCTGATCTGCAACTCCTTTTTGCTCTTCTTCTGCTGCAACAAAATCAGTCCTGACCACCATTTGTTCTTTAACTCCAACCTCTTCTGAAGGTTTCATCAGCAAAGGGATCTTCTTCATCCCAAATTTAAGAGCCCAACTCTTCAAAATTTGAATTTCTTCATCCTTGTTTGGCTTCTCTTTTTGCTGTCCTTCATGACTGATTTTTGTAATTTTTTGTGGTGGTGGAGGAGGTAAAACCTCTTGTTTCTTTGGAGGAGAGGGTGTTTCATTTAGCTCTTGTGGAGGGGATGACTGTTTGGAAGGGAAAAGGACAGAAGAATTGAGATGAGGTGGAAGACTAGGGGGTGGAGAAATGGATTCAACACTTGGGACAGTAGATGGAGAGTTTAAAACTTGACACTGCTGAGATAAAACAGATTGGGAAAGAGGAAAAGAAAAGGCATGAGATGGTGTGCTTACCCATTGACAAGGTTGCTGAATACTCCTCTCATACACCTCTATTCCTTCAATCCACTTTGCAAGCAATGGCAGCATTGCAATCATGAAGTCAAGCTTCTCTTGAGGGCTGTAATGCCTTGGGAAAGGTCCCACCCATGGACAGGGTGCTCCACAACCGATTCCAAATGCTTTCATTTGTGCTTGAGCCCTGGATTGCACCATGTTTACCTCCATCTTTTGGATTTTCTCCAATAGACCAGCATCTTGCATCTGATTGTCTTCATTGTATGCACACCCTTGCTCTTGGAAAGCTCCATAGCCAAACTGATTTTGGCATTGCTGCTCATATGGGTATGTATGCTGATTTTGAATTTGTTCAAAATGCTGATTTGGAGGATTTAAAAAACATGTTGGAGGTGGGAAACATTGCTGCTGTTGTAAATGTGAGTTCCATGATGGAAATGAAGTCATGATTGCACAACTTCATGGAATGGAAAAGAATGAAAGAGATGGAAAGAATAATGGATGGAAATGGATGAAAAACAGGTCTGCAACTTCAGAAATGGGTTGCTGATCAGATGGAGTCGCCAGATGTGTTTACAAGTGCCTCCAAAGGCTGAAATCTTCACAGGAACACACCAACCTGTAAAAGATGAAGTGGAAGACCTCTAAGGTCCCACCAGGCGTGCCAAAACTATTGTTGCAAATCAGCAGCACCCCTGGATGCAAATCAGGTTTCTAAATTGATGTTTTAGGCATCCAGTGTGATTGCACAACATTGAAACCTCTCTCCAAGTGTGGGACTTGTAAAAATGAGAGAGGAATCTCTAGATTAGAGGCTGGTTCCTCAAACTCCTCTGATTAGATCTATTATTTGCATAACTGCAGAGGTTCAGATCCTAATTTTATCCTAGATTGCAAGGAGACAGGGATAAGAGATGCAAAAATTGAAACTAAACTAATAAGGGTGATACACCAAAGGAGTGGTGAACATTTTTGCTCATGAAAATAGACACAAATCAGAAATTGCAACATAAAACATCATGCACAGGTTGATAACTGTAATCAAAGGTTTGAAATGAAACAAACAACACATACAAAGGACTGAAAGCATTCACAGAGCCTGCATTGTGATTTTCAACATCAAAATCCTTGCATTCCAACACCAAAGAGGTAAAGAAAACTGTTACAATCCCTGAAAAGGTCTGATCCTTGCAAAAAATCACTTGTTGAAGGTGAAAACAGAAGCTTGCTGTGCAAAAAAGTGTTCCACTTTGAAAAATGAGCCAAATCTGGCTTTTACAGTGCATGGGTCGAGCTTAGGAGAGAGAAAACATGAAAAAACGTGGGAGCCATTCCCCATTGACCAAAATGCATTAAAAACAACATGGAGGTCCTTACAAACCCATGCCCTGACATTTTTGACCATGCTGGAGAAGAATGCGACCCATTTTGCATTAAAATTGGTTGTTGAAACGTCAGTTCTGTCCATGGGCGCATACCAGAAGTGTTTTTTGATTTTCTCCCTCCAAACTGAACCAAAATTCAAAATTTACCATGGAATCTTGTAGATAATTTCACCAGCTTTCCATTGATATAAAGAACGTGAAAATTTGAGCTCTGGATCGAAAGTTATGGCGATTTGAAGTTTTAGGGCAAAAACAGGCCAAAATCGGATCGGCGGGCAAAAAGTTTGAATTTTTACCCATTTGGTCTTTGGAACATTTTTCAAATTTTCCCTGCGCTCCGCCACTCTAGGTGCCACATGGCACATTCTGATTGGGTGCGGGCCCTTCCTGACCATTTTTTCCTTCGGGTCGCTTGGTGTTTTTTCACCCTTGGACACGTGGTAGCTCCTGATTGGCTGCGGGCCTTCTAGGGAAAAATTTCCCACTAAAACTCCACTGAGCCATAACTTGAAAAATACGTGGAGTTAGGAGGAAAAATTTACCTTTCTGGAAATCCTGAGAAAGAGCTCTATCCAATGGTGCCATTTCTAGAAGGTTTTGAGTAGCCTAGACCCTTAAAAATATTATGACTGAGGCACAATAAGAAGGAAAGAATGTAAAGGAGTTAGCCACAAAATGAGCAGGGGACACATTTGGATAACAAGATTTCCACCCCAATTACTTCACTGCAAAAGCAGATATTTTAACTGACAAATGTGAATCTGACAAATTTTGGAAAAGTTAACTTTTACGGTTGTAACAAATGTGTCGGGAGAAGGTCTCAGAGGCATTCTGTTACAGAATGACCAAGTCATAGCTTATGAAAGCAGAAAGCTTAAGTTACATGAACAAAATTATGCTCCACATGACCTAGAGCTCGCTGCCATTGTACATGTACTTCAAATGTGGAGGCATTACCTTCTTAGCAAGCATTTTCAAGTTAAAAACTGACCATCTAGGGTTGAAGTATATTTTTACTCAAGCCAAATTTGAATGCAAGACAACGAAGATGGTTAGAATTTCTATCTCAGTATAATTTTGATATAAGCTACATCAAAGGCAAGGAAAATAAAGTGGCATATGCTTTGATTCGAAAGAAGCACATCTCTGCTCTTATAACGTTAAGAACTCAGTTTAAGGATGAGGTGAAAGATGTCATGGAATCTGACTCCTTATTTCTAGCAAGTTAAAACAACACTTACTGTAGATCCAAAGGATGTGAGGTATAAAGGATTTTGCTTTGATAGCGAAGGAATTTTGAGGTTTGAAAACAGGGTCGATATACCCTTGGCAAATGATTTAAGAAGGAAATAGTTAACTGAATTCCATAATTCACCTTTTTCTGGACACTTTGGCATTACGAAAATGCTTGTTGATCTCAAGCAAGTAATACTTTTGGAAGGGAATGAAAAAGGATGTGGTGGAATTTGTAACACACTACTTCGAATGTAGCATGTGTAAGGTGGAACATATGCATCCCGCTGGATTATTGTATCCCCACAAGCATTCCATAGTAAAAATGACAAGTGATAACGATGGATTTCATTCAAAGATTGCCTATGTCAAGGAATAAGCATGATATCATCTTGGTTGTCGTTGACAAATTAACCAAAGTGGCACACTTCATTGCTGGTAATTTGAAAGACGATGCACTAGTGTTAGCAAGAAGATTTGTACATGAAATTTTTAGATTGCATGGAATACCTGAATTGATCATATCAGACAGAGATCCGAGGATGAACATCAAGGTTTTGGCAAATGCTTAATTCGGACTTGGGAACTAAATTAAACTTCAGCTCTACATATCATCCTGGAAATGGATGGACAGACCGAAGAGAGTCAATCAAGTTTTAGAGGATATGTTAAGGATGTATTGCATGGACCAACAGTATAAATGGGAGGAATACCTTTCGCTGGTTGAATTTTCCTACAATAATACATACCATGCCTCTTTAAAAATGGTGCCCTTTGAAGCATTGTATGGAAGAAATATGCAAAACCCCTGTTAGCTGGGACAACGTAGAGGAAAGAGAGGTAATTGGGCCAGAAATCCTCATGGAAATGGAACAACAAATCAAAATGATTCGGGAACATTTAAAGGAGGCTGCCAATAGGACAAAAGAGTTATGCAGACTTAAAGCGGGTTGATAGGAATTATAAACTTGGTGAGAAGGTCTTTCTTCGGGTTAAGTCGAAAAAGAGCTCTATAACTTTTGGCAAGGCTGCCAAGTTATCACCTCGTTACGTGGGACCTTTTGAAATTGTTGAAATAATCAACCCTGTAGCTTATCGTCTAGCATTAGCTCCTGCTTTATCACAAATGCATGATGTTTTTCATATTTCTTTGCTTAAGAAATACGTATCAGATTTATCACATGTGATGAATTGGAATTCCTTGCAGGTCCAAGACCAGGAATAATCGTGGTTAAGCCCATTCGAGTGCTGGGAACTCGCCAGTTGTACTTAAGAAATCGCAAAGTGAATCAATGTAAGGTCCAATGGGACCAATTTAGCGAAGAAAGTGCAACTTGGGAAAATCTCGAAGAAATGAGATCTGCTTTTCCATACTTGTTTGATCAAAATTGAAATTCAAAAAACTGATAATCTACTAAATATGGACAATTACTGGTCTATTTTACAGTTATCTTAAAACATTGTTTTAATGATTAAATTTTGTTTTTGGTATGAACTTATGAATGGAAGGAAAATAATTGAATTTTGTCCTAGAAACTCCTATGAATTGGTTAATTTGATCATCAGGATGATGATTCTTTAAGAAGGGAGGAATGTAACGCCTTGATTTTTAGTAAGTTATTATGGTAACCTCTTTTCATGATGTTGTAACTGCAGAAATGAGGATAATTATGTTAAGACACATCTTTTGATCTTAAAAAGAATGTGTTGCTAATCTGGACCCTTGTTTACTGTAATTTTATACTTGGGACGGAGGTTATTATAACTTGTTATTAATGTGACTTGTTTTTATGTTTGATGAACTGCTTAATGATAGACTTGAACCAATTCCATTGATTGTATGCTGTGGCCTTCTTTATGATTGCTTTGTCGATTTATTTTCTATATGGAATGAAGTCTGAAACCAGACTGAAGGTTGTTATAAATGTTGCAGAACCTAGCTTTAGGTATAAATATCTGGTACCTAGATGCCAATGAAAAAGGTTCGATTCCCGAACCACATACAAATTGTAACGCTAGACAGTCATAAGACAATAAGAGCCTGGATGCAAGAGATCACAGGTATGTGGAACATAGGATCGAAATGTCCTGCATTAATGCTGAATGCGAACGTAAGTTGTAAAAATTACTATGGAAACTAGTTAATAAAACACTAGGGGATTAAGGCCTAACCTACATAAGACCTAACTACTATCCTAGGATGGATTTGATAGATTTCAAAAGGAGAAAATAGATGCAAATTCCATTAATGATTTGAACTAGGTGAATGACCTAAACTATGGACTAATAAAATCCTAAACTATTGCTAACCTAAGGAAGAGGACCTATAGACCACATGCTGGATGGGAAGCAGATAAGAAGGGAAGGTTAGAAATTTATTAAGGACAGTAAATGAAGTCCTTAGTTTGTACAATGCCAAGTTTGGCGGGAACAAAGAAAAGTTGGAGGCATCCAACTAGCTTGTAGCTAGAATGGAAATAGCATGAAAACATTGAAATTTGGAAACTCACCAAACCCGAGTCAGTGATGGCGTGGAAATAAAAATGAGGAAAGCAATAGTACATTCAATGCATTAATTATCTTGGACTTAGTGACCAGCTCGCCTTGGAAAGAGGATAGAGGAAAAAGGAAAATTGTTTGATTAATGTGTGCATTTGGATTTTGAGATTTCTCTGCATTTCTTCTCACTGGTTCTTCGAACCAGCTGTTATTTGGTTATTATCTCTGTTGTTTGGAAGCAAAGACTATTCTTGAGCCTGTGGAAGTTAGTGAGATTGTTGGGAAAGATTTTTTGTTGACGCCGTGGAGAAAAATAGCTCTTGTGGGCGTGGGTGCATTTTTCTTTGAGCCACGAGAAAAATTTATAGGCATGTTGAGCCCTTCTCCTTAAACCACTTGCTTTTGCTTAATAGTCTCATTAAAACAACCCTGCTCTTATGATGGGGGTTTTGGTTATTTGATTTGGTTGTTATATTGAGATGATTTCGAGTTGATTCGTTTTCTTTTGTTGTACGCGGCTTGAGCATTCTTTGCATAATGAGTAAGTTGAATACACTTTCCTTGCTGTGTGGTTTGTTTCGACAGTGTTGGGTATTCACTTTATTGCCATTTTGGGTTGTGTTAATAAATACATTAGCTAAATGAATATCACTTCTGAGTTCTGAGCATTCTTCTGAAAATGAAAAAATGAGATGATTTGTATGTCTGGTTTAACTATCCTTAAAAGAATGAACATGACTTGGGTATTCTCAGGTGTTTGAAGAAAATGATTGTTCTTCTTATTGAAATCATTAATGAATTATGTTTTCTCTTTGCTGCTTCGAAATCTGAAGGTAATGGGAAAGAGGATTTTATTGTGCATTTTGGATGTGGTTTGATCTTCTAGTCTGAACTATCATCATGAAAACGAACATGGCTTAGTGTTCTATGCAAATGAATGAAACAAATGAGATTTGGCTTGCTGTTGAGATTGTTTGACTGTACCTTGCTTGCGCATCTATTACCCTATGCGGGTTTGCATTGATAAAGGCATTGTTATGCGAATATATATATTTTTAAGGATTGTGGACCTTTCATCGTTTTCATTAAGAACAGAATATGAATGGAATTATTCTTTGTTGATGGAAAGTGAAAACTCTCATTATTAGGATGAAAGTTTGACTGGTTGTAGTCGTTGTACACTCTTGCATGTTATAAAGACGTGAATGTTTGTAGAGTGAAATGTTTAAAAGGAAATGATTGCATTATAGGTCCTTTTGGTACTAATGTTTATAGGCTAGTTGCAATGAACTCTGGTCAACTTTTCGGAAAGGTAATAGTAGTTTTCAATTACTGAATATACTACTCGGAATGAATTATACTATTGGAGTATGTCTGCTCTAAATAAGAAGTATTTGTATAGACAGTAAGAAGAGGTGATATGATCTTTCTCCCTTATATTCGATTATTGATTTTTGTTTATTTCTCTTTGGACTATTATCATTGATTGATATCACGTTTGGATTAAAAACTTCTAGTATAGCTATGAGGAAAATAAAGAGAGTGTGAATGTATAATTTGAATTAATGATCATTTTTCTCTCATATAGTTGGAAATCTATAATTGTTATGGAATGAATTTCGTACTGCTTGGGTTAAGCATTGGTATTTAATTACTGTTTTCTTGTTCTCTTCAGCGTTTGATTGCTTGAAATCAGATGAGTTGTATGAAGGAAGGGACAATAATTCGGTTTAGATTTTAGTTAAGATCTATCTTTTGAATTCACAACTATTATAAGAGAATGGAATTGATAGCATTTATGTTAGAACAACAATTGCAAAGTTGTGTTTTTAGTTCTTACAGATGTTTGTAATCTGGAACTATTGAAGGAAATTACTTCTTGTAATAATTATTTGGGAAAGAGGGTAGTAATCCTTTGTCTGATTAGGAGGGTTATTGGATGATTGAGTTGATATGTTGTTCATCCTTTTTTGGTATTTAATTCTTGAATGATGTTCATATTAACGTTTCATAAAAGTAGGGTTCTTTTATTGAGACAGTTAATTAAAAGCACCTCATTTTAAAGACAAGTGCTTAATATGCTCAATTCAATGAACTGACCCGTGCAAGTAATTTTGCAGATGAAACTTGAGAATAAATGAGAACATGGTTGTTTTCCAATACTTCATTGATTAACTGAAGATGGATTGTATTGATAGCTATTACTCCTCCACGAGGAAATGAGAAAGGAAGAAGTTACATTCTTCTATCTTTATGAGTTGTAATGTTGTTTGATATAAACAAAGTCCAGTTGTTTGGACTGGCAAATGTAAAGATTGTAAATCTAATGGATGAATACAAGTAAAAGTGTGATATTTTCAATAACTGTATCAGTTTGATATTGTTGAATAAGTTTGAGAATATAACATTATTCCTTGACTTGGAATTATTCAAATGTTAATGGATGAATTTAAAAGGAAATAACATCTATTCTTTACCTGAATGCAACTTTTATGTTGAAATGTGCAATTAGTTCATACTTGGGTTAAGATGAGTTTTGAATTGACATTAAAAATATTTAGATAAACATGAAATCCTAATTGGAAGGTATTCAGGATTAGTTTGAAAGCTAAGGGATATCAAATAACTTAGGGGCAGCCAAACCTTGTATTCGGACTCTGCTAATAGCCTCGAATATTTAAATTCAGAAAATAAAGATATGGGAAATCATATCTATTGTTAACAGACCTTAACTAAGTAAGGTTAAGGAGGATAAATTAATAAATTCATTTAGAATTAGACCTCGTTTAAATGACATCTAATAAGATGGAATTCTGAATTTGTTTACAGTTGTGGAAAAACTTGGCTAAGTTTAATAGGTTAAACTTATTAGGTTTATCGATAATGGACTGATTAGTCCAAAGGATAAGAAAGGATCCAAGAAGTGAATATGCAACCCTTCGGTATGAAGGAGGATATGCGTATTAATCTAGAATATGGATTAAGTCTCCCTTAGCTACATACAACTGTAACAAGAACAAGGATAAAGGATCAGCATGGCTGTTGAATGTTGATCTTAAATACTAAGATTATAACCAATTCACAATTGAGTTAGATGCGTACCCTTGATGAGAGGATTCCGTAGGACATTGACATACACCAACTACAATATGGTGTCTTCGTGAAGGCGGGGCCTTCATGATGACATAATGTTATAGCTGACATATTACAATGCCCTTCTGAATTAAATTATCAATTTTACATAAGCTGGATAATAAGTTCTTGGCTGGGTTTGGAAATTTGATCACGTATACAGAGTGACTCCAAAGGACTAAAGGTAACTGGACACACGGAGTCATCTAGGAATGACACCGTATGTTTGTGTATCTTTAATTACCATGAGTAACTTCCTATACTCGTTCATATTGCTAGTTGAGGTTAGAGTTTGACCTTAAATGGAAGGACTGGTAGAGACCAGGAAAGACCATTCTAGATAATAGATGAAGTGAGGTGAAGGACGTATTCCATTGGTGTGTATCACATCTAGGAATATGATCATGCAAAGCATGTGAAAATCTTTGGCCAAAGTATCGCAAGTGCTGGTTACGTTGTCCTAATCACCTAGTTTAAGATGCAGGATGTTAGATGAATATCAGTAACAAATATTCAGATAGGCTTCTTAAATGGATCACTTCGATAACCGGAAACGGTAAAAGAACCCTGTATATTCATTATACTATGCATGAATTAACATGAAGGATTGGTAAGTCACCGAGTCATGAAATGAGAGATTGCTGAAACTCTGAGCCATAAAGTGGGAGGTCGGTAGTTCTTCGAGTCATTTACAGCAGCATATGGTATCTGTTATATGATTGAATGGCACTAAATGTGTGTTCCATATTGAAAATATGTGAACAGAGAACATTAGTTTTAAAAGGAAATTGTGTGATCCAATCTGCATTAATTGGACAGAGAACAATTATTAAAACTTGAACGTGTGTTTGAACTATATAATTCATAACAGTGAACATTGTATAAAAAGAAAATTAAAAAAATTCCCTTGTTCTAGTATCTTAAAATGGGGATGTTACACTTGATGACACTAAAGGATCCTCATAACCTTAACAAAACAGAAACCAACCTCCATACAAAATAAATCTTTTCTCTCTTGATCCAAAGCTAAGACTTTTCAACTATGACTCTTATAGAATGTGTAATCAAGTTCTCTCACTCCACCACTGTTATCACACAAAAAACTCATAAAATTATTGGTCTCATGACCTTTATCAAAATTTTCAACAATATTAATACCCTATAATGTATTCAAATCCATCCATATGAGATTTAAGGATAATAAATTTCTTCTTACCTGATTGAAACAATTATGAGACTAGCATAGAATTGTATTATTTGTCTTGTTATCCTATCCAAGATTCTATCAAGTATTCCTGAAGACTGAGACACACTCTCCTAACTATACACATTCATTCACAATAATAAACCATAATTACACACAAGTTCAATTCATTTAATTTTTAAACAACCAATTCATGCCATCAAACAATTATCCATAGTCCTTTAATGCAAGAAGCCTTCATTTAAGATAGATCTTGATATACATTGCTTCTCTAAGGCTTAATGGCTCTATCACAAAGGTTTTATCCCTATATAAAAACCTTTTCCCAACTTCAACAACCCTCTTGCATTCGAATAATCTCACTTTTAATGGTTTAGAAGGTAGTTAGGGTTTCATTTACCTTACTCAAACCATGATTAGGTCAACTAAGTGAGTTTCCATGATGTTGAGGGTAGAGTAGGAGATTTTACAATATGAACACCTTATAACACTTATTTTAAGCCTAAACTAACACCTAAACCTAGATTACATAACTAGATACATTTGAATATTTAAATATGGCTTTTGGAGGGAAACCTCCAAAATGCCACTTATTACATCATTAAGAGTCCAAATGGACTAGACATGACCCAAAAGAAACCAAGTGGACCCCACACACCTATTAAACTATGAAAACCCCAAATTTGAGCTATTTACAATGATTCTCCTGCATCAAGAATACCCCTGAGATGCACATATTATCTTCAATCAAGAATCACATAGAAATATATTATCGCATACCATGTGTTCTAACCCTTTTAAAGTAAAAACAGACATATTGTGAGATCACATTAAACCCATAGACACTATATCAAGGATCACATACACTTCGCTGTATCGAGGTTATGACTTATGAAATGCATACACTCAGTCTCTTGTCAGCATACATGAATAACCTTGTAAATTCCTTTCCTTAATGACACATTAGGATTTGATGATATATATCAACTTTCACTAGATCACATGTGATCCATAACCTTATTCTATCCTAGAACACCATAGAATCTCTTCATGAATCTAATCGTTGACATTACTTACAAATTATAACAACTCGAACCACTAACTATGCTACAAGATTCGACTCAAAAGACTATTTATTTATCCTTTGACCTAGAACACTTGGCCAAGAGGACCACTAACTTTTGAAAACAAAGTGACAACACAGGACCTGATGAAGGACACACACACAACATACTCACCTTATTGTTACCTTGAAAAATATTTTATCAATCCATAACTCTATGGAAATCAACTTGAGACGGACCTGGATAGGGAATATCTTCAAACACGGACTGTAGACATTGTTGCTTCATTGACATAGTAGAAACTATCTTGATATGGACCAAAGACATATTGTATTTTGTAACTTCAATATTTAATTACTTCATTGAGCCAATACAGACATTCTTGACAAGTAAAGACATAACCTTATTTCCTAAGGAATCTGATAATCTTTCTTACATGTCATAAATTTACTTCTCATGATGTAGGTTCAAAAATTCATGATGCTGCAGGTGTCAAATAGTTCCTTAGCTTCCTTATAGACTTCCTCTAATGTTCCCTACATCCTTTCAAAATACTTGATTCCCAACTTGTGTACTAAATTTTATCAATGTTCATTAATATTGTAGATCCTCATATACTGTCAACATGACTTGGAGCAAGTAAGATTACATAACACATTTTGACCAGCAATCTCTTGTAAACTTTTCGTGAACATCTTCCTTTTCAAGTTGACTTCATGATCAATACATTTGAACTTCTTGATGACCCCTTAGCATATTTTTCTTTCCTTCCATGTCTTGAAATATTTTGATCAACACAACCATATCTTTTGAATTTTATGTACTGATGACAGTGCATTCTTAGCAATCTATATATCTTCATATTATTGTAATGTCAAACTACTTACATGACTAAGATTCCTCCACCTATATCTCAAATTGTATTCAAATGACTCCAAGATACCTAGCTTCTATTAGTACTCAAAGATCATCTTGCCTAATATATTCAGAATTTTCTGAATTCATACCACTGTCATACCTCATAACAAAAGTCCAACGTACTTCAAGATACATTCATACCTAGTGAGATATCATTTTCAATTTGTTACATATATGTTACTAATATCATACTTGCAATGTCTAATGGTTCAGCTATTATTATTGTCATATTTATCTTGTCAAACTCAACATCCAGTCTATCATTTTAGCACTTATAACCCATAGACTTCATCTAGGTCATCAACCACTTCTTGACAACTCATTACTTATAGAAGTAAAATGAGCTCTAAAGACTTATTTTTCATCCTACAAATTCATGTTAGGAATTAATTGTTGTAAACATTATTAATTCATTATATTATTATATGAGTTTATTAACTCATTAATAATAATATAATATAGATAAATATTGTTATACGAGTTGTTAAAATAACTCGTATTATTAAGTTAGTGGTTAAGCAGTATTTTGCTAAAGATCCTATTTTATAGGATGTATTTTGTCCTATAAATATGTAATGTTTCTGTATGGAACATATATACAATGAAGACTGTTTTCTGTGTAAAATCTATCTGAGTTGCCATATTTTATAACATCAAAGCCAATGGCCATAAGGAAGCTGTGTTCCTAGGTACCTCAAAATTCATGATTTGGTATCTTATACATGCCAATATTGGATCTTGTCGATTTCTTTTGGTATCTGATATTTCTTGTAGATGAGCTAAATCTCCTTAATAAAGCTATTAAAATTTTATGATCATTGAACCATACCTTCACTCGTGCACTACACATGTTAGGAAATTACTCATTGTGAACATTATATTAGTTTTGCAATATTTACGTAAGAGGTAAATATTATTATGTCTCTAAGTATAGGTTGATAAACAACCATACATTATAAATTTGAATATTCGCAACGAAATATTTTCAAATCGTGTATTGTTAGATGTATTAGTAGAACTTCCTATCTAATATTGAAGATGGATCCTATTGTTGTCCATATATAGAGTTAATTGTATGGAATATTGAGATGAAATAATATTTATTGTGGGTTAAAATATCTGTTAAAGCATCCTTTTAATTATTATCATTGTATATCAGATCAAGATCCAAGCGTTATGGTGCAAGAGAAATTGTAAGATGAGAGGCGTTTGAGTTTTAGAATACGTGTATGGTTGATCAAATGTAGCTATTGATTTTTACTTAGTCAAAGTCTCATGCAACCTGGTTCTGTAATCAAAACTTTTCTTTGGCATTGTTATTTAGATCGATTTTAGATTACTGTTTGAAGCTGCATATACGGAATTTACCATCAATAGTTTTTAGAGATCCACTTAAATAATTAAACGTCTATATGGGAATAGTTTAGATCACGGTGATTTATTCAATGCTGATAGTGTGTTTTTTAAGGAATTACCAATTCTAAACGAACATTTTAGATCATGCATGGGATCAACTACATTAAAATCTTGTATGAGAAATGATATTATCATGTTCAAGATATCATCATTTGGCAAGTTGCTAGATATATTAGTTATTGCTATATCCCCATTTTATTGAGTTCATAAACCATTTTCCATATTTTGTACACCACTGTGGGTGTTTACATCACATAATTGTGAAAGGTGTTCAAACCTGGTAGTGATACATGTTTTTCAAGATTTACAATGATCTTATTTTGACTTGATTATGTAGATTGCACGCTCCCTCAGTTAATGAGGTAAATTATGACTTTCCAGATCTACAATCTTCTCCACTGATTGCATTTGACAGGTGAATACTAGCTTGTCAATTGTGTGCACATTTCATTGGTCAAAATCAATTGGAAAAAGTTTCATATAATTCAGTTCGCAGAATATAGCCAAATCAAACTGCTCTCACTTTACAAACAGTCAGAACGCATGATAAGTCATGGAATTGAGTTGTAGCCTCGAGCTGGCCAACATTATTAATCAAGAGATTGGAACAACAATTATCGGATGACAAACTTAGTATGTGTTGCATACTTTCAACATTTTCATCTCATTATGTAGCCTGAAAAATCATGCCAATTTTTAAGTTGTCGTGGTTTTTGAATTTATAGTTGTGTTGGCTATCTTTAAAACAAAAAAGTAATTCAGTTCAATTAAGAAGAAAGTTTGATTTTAAACTTCAATTGAAATTTAAAATGAGTCAATGGGAACATTAATGTTCCATTCCAATTACCTTTAGTTATAATAGTGATTTAGATTTTGGTTGTCTTTTGAGTATTGATAAATTTCAATAGTCGAAGTCATCTTGTTTATTGTAAAAGTGTCTTATTATTTAAAAGTTAGTTTGTGGTATATAGTCAAGTGTAAAAGTTTTTCAGTTTGGTCAGTGTCAAAATAAGTCTTTGTTTATCATAATTTTCTAAAAGTGTTATCAAGTCAAATAGTTTAAAAAGTCATTTCATTGAGTTTGTCGTTCATTATGTATCTAAAAAGTCAAAAATTTTGTTTGTCTGTTACTGTGAAAGTCTATTTAGTTGTCAAGTCAAAAGCCAATTGTGTTTAGTAAATTTAGTCGTTTTTGGTCTGTCAAAATATTTTTCAAATTTGAAAAATACAAAATAAAAATTGCCTTACGACGTCCTGGAGGCATGTTTTTGTGGAAAATAATTGTGGGGGTAAGTTGAGCGACATGATCATATTTGAAGCCATATCAAGTTGACATAACAGCGATCATTAGAGGATGGAGGAAAACATGAGGTTGGAGGTGATCAACGACCTCTTGTTAGTCACCAACAATGGGGCCGCACAGATGATTTGGTGGCATTCTTTTTTGTATGTGGTTTCTATGATTTCATTTTCAGTGTTCCTATTTTGTAGTGTGATGGTTTGCTGAATAAACCCATTTCCAAAATTTTGGGGAAGATTCATGTTTTTCAGAAAACTCACTTTTGGGGAGTAGGAGAAGATTTCGAGGTAGACTCAAGGGATGGTTATCCAGCTAGTGTGAAGCTTGTGGATCTTGGAGATTCAGAATTCGGGTACCCAGGGAGGAAGGGAAAGTCCCACAGGAACCCAAAGAGGAAGGGAGCATTCCTACATAATTCAGCTCGACACTACGCCTTTACGAGGGTAAAGAGATAATCTATGGAGTTTGTACCTGGTCTAAGCAGTGCTTTCAAGAGGTGGTTCAACTTCTTCGAATATGGTTCTTTGTTGTGTTCACATTAAGGGGGTGAAGATTAGATATTAATAATGTTCACACCAAGGGGGTGAATGTTAGGAATTAATTGTTGTAAACATTATTAATTCATTATATTATTATATGAGTTTAATAACTCATTAATAATAATATAATATAGATATTGTTATATGAGTTGTTAAAACAACTCGTATTATTAAGTTAGTGGTTAAGCAATATTTTGTTAAAGATCCTATTTTATAGGATGTCATATTATCCTATGAAGATGTCATTGATGTTTGAGGTATCATTGATGTCAAATGAAGTATGACATGATGGAGTAAATGTATGTAGCAGCTAGATAAGCTTGGTGAGAGCATGGGCTGCATGTGGATAAATTGTAGGGAGACTCACACCATGATGTCTCAGACATGCAGGTATAAGGATTTAGTCATGCATTCTAGGTTTGCACTAAGCATATATCCTAAGCCCTAAGTGTCCAAATGAACCATTTTATGTAGCAGTTTTTAGCATTAAAAATGACATACCTTGACCATATGGAGGAGGCACACATTGACTCAAACAACTCCCCCTCTCTCAAATGCTTCATTTGCATTGATATACCTTCAAGAAGCATAGTGAAGGTATATGAGCACCATAAGACCTAAAATAAGGTCTTGAAGAGGTCCCAAGCCTTCTTAGGTACTTGTTAGAATTCCATCCTTCATCCTCTCTCTTCTGATATGAACTCTGTGAGTTACACCTTTCCTTTCATCAACATACTAGCTCTTGATGAGACACCATTGATCTCTTCTAGGTTCCCACATTCTTCTTTGCCACTGTTATACATTCTAGGTCTTTGAACTCCACTTCCTTGCATCTCTAGGACCTTGAAACCCTTGATTTTGACCTTGATAGACCATGATAGCATTCCTTGCAACATGAATAGCTCTATTACAACTGTAACACACCACTATATTTCTTCCTCTTTAATCTCATCAACTTGTCTAGTGGATCATTCAAGAAAAATGTCTAGCAACATGACCTATCTTATTTCCCACTTGTAGCATACAACATTCTTAGCATTTTCACTTCTATTATCTTCCATGGATGTATTTCTTAAGATACCTTCTACACTCCTTTAGCCCTATGACCAAATCCATTACAAGTATAACAATATCCATTGAAATTTTGGGCTCATACCTTGATGCATTAGGTTGCCTAATAGGCTTTGGTTTCACATTGTCCTTGATGAGTGTCTCCTTTTTTTCTTCCTTGATGATTGTTCACCAATTTCTTTGCATGAGAATCAGGTCCTCTTGCTTCATTTCTTTGGTTTAGATTCATCTTTGAAACCCAAACCAGCTCTATCACCTGTAACTCTTTGATTCTCAAGATCTCATCAAGGTCTTTTACTTTTCTTCAAACTTTTGAAAAGGACATAGTTTTCTTACCAGCTTCTAGCAACTCAGCCCTTAGAAACTCTATATCTTCTTGATATTTTAAGCACAAACCATATTTATCTTATAAAATTGAAGCAAGATGCTTTACCTTCTCTTCCAATAATCTGATTGACTCACTTTGCTTTCTTGATTCATATTAGTACATTTATTCTAGCTTGTGCATATGAATTTCATACTCTTTGACTTGAAGTCTCATCTTCTTGTTCTCTTTCTCATCATGTTTTAGTTCTCTTTTAATTCCTTCAAGATCATTGTTGACACTCTCATCATCTTCATGTGAATAGTTGTAATAACCTGAAATAAAGTCTCCTAACAAAGATAGACCCTTCACTAGAAGACCATCATATCATCATTAGTCATGAACAAAGCCTCATTTCCTATACTCATATTTGATTCAAATTCAGAATCTGAAACACCACTACTAGCATCATGATAATTCATCATCTTCATTTGTATAAAAACTCTTTTTGTCCTTCTTTTTATAATCAATATTTCTTAAAGATTTTCTTTCTCTTATCATATTTTTGTGTTTGTGGTCATGATCACTATCATACTTATGTTCATCATGATATTCCTTATTGTGTTTATGAGAAAAATTAATAGCAAAATGTCCTATCTTACCACATTTGAAGCATTTATAAGGAAGCTTACCTTTGTACTTACTAGATCCAAGCTTCAATATTCTAGCCATCATAACAAAGAGATCTTCATCTTCAATTTCAAGAGTAGCATTATCATCCTTCACTTCCTTGCATTTAGTCTTCATTTCAGATTTGAATTTAACCTCTTTCTTGGTTGGTTTAGAATCACCTATTCTCATCTCATAAGTAGTCAAGGTACCATGCAAATCATCCATCTTCAAAGTAGTCAAATATTTTTCTTCTTCTATAACAGATATTTTGGAATCAAATTTTGGAGTTAGTGACATTAGAACCTTTTGAACAACCACTTCTTATTTTACTTCTTCTCCTAATCCTTTCATGTTATTGACAATTTTTTCAACTCTAAGTAGATATGCAGCAATGGACTCTTCATCATTCATCTTAAGAGATTCAAACTGATTTCTAAAGGTTTGAAGTTTAAAAATTCTTACCTTTGAGTCACCTTCATATAGGAATTTCAATTTATCCCATGCTTCCTTTCTGATTTTACAGTACATTACCTTTTCCCAACTCAGAATTCTCCAAGACCCTGAATGATAGCATTAAAGGCCTTAGAATTGTGTTCATATGCATCCTTGTCTTCTTGATGGTAATAGGGGTGGCAGGAGGAGTATAGCCATCTCCAATAGGGTATTCCAAACATAAAACCCTTGTGACATAATGTAGGTTCTTATCCTTAGACCTCCAAAATGCATAATTTGTTCCATCAAACATTGGTGCCTTTCCTATCAACTCTAACACTTGCCATTTTGTGCTTCAAGTATCTCTTTTCAATTTGTCAAACTTCTCCAAAAGGACCTCCTCTGATATGAATTGATAGAAGAACAATGGACTAAGATGAACTGGGGGGGGTGAATCAGTCCTTTAAAAAATTAAAATCATATTTCAGATTACTACATCAAAACACATAATCACTTAACCATCCATTAATGTGTGCACACAATCAAATACCATACATGTTATAAACCATGAGCAAGAGAATCAACACAAGACACAAGATATAAGTGGGAAACCCTCAAGGGGAAGAAAACCACTAATTTATTTTTTCTTAATATTACACACAACAAATAATCAAGTGAATATTACACATCACAAGATATTTCTTTAGTGAGGCACCAACCCCACAAGGAGCACCAACCCCTAAACCCTTGTTGATATTACACACAACAAGAGACTTGCATGAATATGAAATCATCACACAAGATTTTGATGAAGTATGACCACTGAAAATATTTTGATACCACAGCTGATAGTGATCCAAATATTCAGCTCCAAACTCTTCCAAACCCTTGCTCAAACCCTAGGTCTTCAACTTGCACAATCTAGCTCTTTCTTCACTTCTCAATGCTTCAAAATCTTGCACACATGTCTTTCTGATCTTCCTCAACCTATCACACACTTGATTTTATCTCAATTCATGCTCATACACCTAAAAATCAACTTTCACCTAGGTCGTAAACCTTGCACACACTCAACTAGTTCCAAAAAGCACCCAAAAACATGCTTTTATATGCTTCTCCTCATTTCAAACTTAGGCACAACCTTTTCCCTCCATTTGGTTCGACCCATACATCAAGGAAAAATTTAAATATAATAGTCACAAGTGACCCAATTAGGTATCCTATCTAAAAACCTCATTACATGTGCCAAAAATGGCTCAAAACCCCATGGGCACAATCTTAAAATTGCCCTAACATTAATATCATACTTTGTCATGACCCACAACTCATTACACATGATTAAAATATCATTTAAAATTCATAAATGGTCACAATTAATATCAACCAATCAAATTATTTCATTTATTGGGCCCAATTCCCTTTACAATTCTCAAAATAGTTGTTTCCTACACCCTTCAACCTTGAAAAGTTCATAAGGCCACCAAATTACTTCAAATGACCAAAACCATGCCATGTGAAAATTAAATGGAAATGGAATAACCTTTATAACACTTCTAATCAAGTTATAACCCATGAAACACCACCTTCTTCAAACCACAATCTACTTTTGCCTTCACCAAATCAACCTGCCAAAAACTTTGTCTCCAAAGGTTATCTCATAAAACCATTTATAAAAACATTAAAGACCTAAAAATGGATTAATTGGATTAAAAATTCATCCCTATTCACATTACAGGTGATAGGAAGCATCACCCAATCCATTTCATACTTCAAACAACTCAAACTTGCAATAAAACACATCTTGTCTTGCACTGACAAAAATATTCCTATCCAAAGAATTGACCTAGAAACCCTATAAAAACTCATCATCATGAGGAAAATATCATATCAATGGAAATATATCTGAATATATTTCCAACACAACTTGAATCATCTTCAAACTCCACATGTAGCTCAAGTTATGCCATTTTACTGAACCCTGTTATTTGAGCCCCAAAACTGTCGTTTGACCAATCAACCTGAATAGACCTCAAATGACCATATACCTGCATGAAAATTTCCTGAAACCTCAATTTACATCAATAAAATCTCACATACATCATGCACCATTAATTTTTCATGTTACTCCTTTGGACAACCATGTCCCAAAAACTTCTTCTTTAAACTGACCTATTTGAGGTGGGGCCCACTCATCACCATGACCTCAACCATACATTTATGGAAATCTTACAGAGTCCTCTACAACATCTAATCATAACTTTTGATGAACCAATAAAAACTAGGTCAATATAGTTCATTTTTTGCAAACTGCTCCTAGTTAGGGTTTAACTAGGGTTTTAGACCACTTTACCTTCTTAGCATTCGTTCACAAAATCCTAAAGATAAATTGACCTCATTATTATATTTTAAAACTTCTAAACTCACCATATAAGCTTACCTAAAATCCACAAGGTCCCATGCAAATCACACTATTCACAACGAGCATCAGAAGTTCAACTTCGAGCTGAAAATTGCACTTATTCTTGACCCTGTCTCACAAAAAATCATATCTTACAAAATTCTTCATCATGGGAACCTGAAATTTTTCTCAAAGCAACATGAAACATCCATCTAACATATCCAATCATCATAATTCAAATCCATACCTCAAATCTCTCCAGCCACATTAAGACTTACCTATGCTTGCATGTTTGTTTCTCACTGTAGAAGCTAGGGTCAACTGAAACAATGCAATAACTGATCATAAAACCTCTAAAAATGACCCAAACATACATAATATTCCATGATATACCTGAATACAAAATTCCATGAGCTCATATGGCTTAAACCACATCTCACACCTCCTAGAACCATACCTGCTCCTAATGAGCACATGTAACATGAGCCAATGTACCTACACCGTGTCACTGTTGTGAGTGCCCTAGCACACTTAAAACATGTTATCCATCATGTCATCATGCTTCCCTCAATCATCCAAGAATATCATACTCATGTAACATCACCTAGGCACCTGAATAGGCTTGCAAGAGCAAACATGATCCTCATACCCAAATGCACAGGACACTATGACAGCACAAACACATTTAACCATATGTCATACATCATGTAACATCATCATAGAGAGATCATAATACAACATCCAATTTTTCATTAATGGGGGTTTTCCATCAATTACAACACATATTAGGACCACATGCCAACATCTCCTTTTTTATTCATGACAACCAGCATTCAAAAACATTGATGCCAACCAACAAGAAAAACACCTACATGACCTAAACTCCATGTTTATGAGATTCTTTACCCCCCTTTCCATCTATGAAAAAGGCTACAGTGACTCTACAACATGTAAAATAACAACACATGACTAAAAACATGGACAGCAATGCAAAAACTAGCTTACTTGACTCAGAATTCTCCCCCCTGGGACTAAATTTTCTTCTCTTTGACTCCAACAACAACAAAATGATCTTGTAGACCTAATGAGAGAAACAAAAATGCTCCATCTGAGTTGATACACCTTATCTTTTCTTTCATTCATGCTAAGCATCACTTTCTAGGTTTGTTTTAAGCTCAAGAACACCAATTCCACCTCCAAACATAGCATATCCTCCTTTTGGACCATGTTCCCTAAACAACATCTTCAGTAAAACTTAAACAAACTTCTCAAGGCTCTAGAATCTCATACTCGCTATGAATCATCTACTTATGACTCCCCTAGGGCTAATCATGCCTATCTCTAGTGGAAAAACACAATTTTAGGCCACATACCTTACTTGAATGCTTTGAAGATGTTTAAAAAAACCTCTTGTGACAGTCCCTGTAGCTCATTCTTAGTCATTTTAGACTTCTTTGCATGCATATAACTTAATATAGTTTATTACTAACTTGCCTTTCACCTAAGATTGCAAGAATTGTCATAACTCTGCTTTATCTAGCTACTTGGGTCTCCTTCATACTTGTTCTATCTCAGAAATGATCTCCCTCTGTGTTGAAGAAACCCCCATAGGCCTGTCACATCATATTTGGACAACTAATGGCCATCAAAATTGTCCTTAAATTGTACCTGGTCCTAGAGCTTACATTCATGCCTCTATTAACTTGGAATGATCACTCAACATGTTTTTCTCATACATTTTATGTGTTTGCAATAAGATTACACTTCAAGAACATACAATTTAAGAGAAAATACAACTCCCCTCTCCTTAAAGGAATTTGCAAGCTCAATCCTCTTAAAAGCGCCATACTTTGCCTTGCATACATACCTTGCACTCTGCACAGTCTTTTGATGTTTTCAACAAGTCAAACTCTAATTCTTGGGAAAAGGAGATTATAAGTGGACTCCCCTATATTTGAGACTATATCCAAGACCTATAGATTTCTATTCTACCTTGTTATATATTGAGTTCATACTTTCACAATCAAAAATTTTACTGTATCTTCATTTTCCACTTATTCATAGTCTTAAAATTAGCGTTTTGTACTTTCTTGCTCAACTCAGAGCAGTAGCACTTTCATAGCTTAACATGTGTACATTATAGACACGTATCAAACTTAGCTCTCTCTTTTTCATATCACCATTATTATTTCAAGGGCTTTATACTTCATCTTGTTTTAAATGTGCATTGTAGCAATACTTTTTAGACTACTGAACCTAGATCTTAACATCACACTAACTTAACCCTTGGAATACACAAGAAAATTCCTTTACTCCTTCTTGTAGTCCTTAGACTATTACTTCAGTCAATTCAACTTGTATCCATTGGACTAGGAACAAATAACCATAAGTTAGGTCATACTATGACAAATTTCAACCTTCTTTAAAATTGTATGCATTCACTCATGTAGTTCAATCTTCTAGCATCATATTTGAATAACTAACTGTATGATACTCTTCACCTAAGTATAACTATACCTTTAAAATTAGAATGATCCTATTGAGTTATAAGCGCTCTCTTCCTCCTATAGCTTAGCATTCATAGTCACTTTCTCTAGGTATTGTAGACATATTTAAGGTCTTCTTTATTTGAATCAATCTATCCTCTTAAGAGCCTCACTCCTTGACACCTACACATTTTTCATATCATAACTATGCATACTTAATGCTCTAAGTAGATTTCAATCATTAATTAAGTCCAACACTGATCATTGTTGCAGTCTTGAAGAATGTCAATTCATAGTTTTATCCTTCTCAAGATAAACATGGATAATTCTACTCATGAAATTTTTACTAAGATACATGGTAAACAAACTTTGAAGCAACCATTATGATGCATATGACCTCATTCTTCTATATACCCTTCAAGGTATAACACATATCAGACACATAGACCTTTAAGACAAAAATCTAGGTGTATACCTTCTTGAGCATACAATCACACCTTGACATATCCACTTAGTTGTCCAATCAATTTTTATAGACCTTCATACTCACCTCATACATGTAGGTTGAATACTTTCACACGTTTCACAAACATTGAGTGAAATAGATCTTTCACATACCTAGGTAACACCTTTACTTAACCATGTTCATCCTCATACTCTGCATACTTGATACTGTACCTTGAATTTTGACACACATTTTTTACAGAATATCTACTTAAACCACTTCAAGGGAATAAAAGTCATTATTATCATGATCAATGTTCATGACTCAACAAGTTTTCTTCTCCTTTAAGTGTTGATAACGATGGAAGTAGATGTTAGAGTAGGTATTTACCTTAGCTCATGTTCACCTAGGTACTTTATTTACCTTTGTTGTATTTATCCTCACCCACTTATGTGTGTGGATATTTCTTTTATCTTATTAAAATATTAGGAGATATTATCTAGTTGTTAGGTATAATTATTTCCTTGATCTATAGCTTGATCTATGACCTTGACTGGTTCTTAGATTATTATTCCTTGCCTATTTAAGCAAGAATCATTCTCAATGTATTGAAGCTGAATTTAGCTCAATGTATTGAATTAATAATATATGATATTGTTTCTCATTTGTTTGCAAAGGTTTTATGTAAATTTATTCTGGAAAATTTCTTTCATCTCATTGATCGTGGTGTTTGATTAGCATCTATGTTCTTGGCTTGGTACGATCTGGTTATCATTCCTTTCATGGTATCAGAGTAGGAGATTACTATTGACATCCATCTGTAAGTTTTATTTTGCAAATAAATTATTTGTGTATTCATATATTTGGGATTTGGTCGTATTTTGTTGTTACGTGCATTTTTATGCAAAACAGAGGCTTCCATTGGATCCAGAAGGCATGAAAACCCTAAGATCAATTGTAACTCGACAAATTCTGGAGGTAGTCTTTTTTTGTGGTTTTTTTATTTTTACAGAGAAGCACACAGGTGTGCCTTGGGATTCGAACCAAGGGAAAAAAATGTGATTTTATTTATTCGGGTTTGTTGGATTTCTTGAGATCTGTACCAGGTTTGTTTTTGTTGCAGTGAATCTATCTCGATTTACGTGCATGAAGGTTTTCGGATCTTTCCTTTTTTGGCAGGGGTCCACGGATGTTTTTTGCTATTTCGGGAAAATCCACAGGTTGCTACTAGAAGTGGCAGACAACCATTAAAATCTTTATCCCTTGGTCATATGGTATGGTCATATGAGGGCTTAAAGCTTGTGATTCCTACTAGTAGGTGCTTAACATCAGCCCCCTTTAATTTTATTTGTGTGGTGAAGGAAACAACAATTTATTTTGTTTTAGTGGCAACTAAAATAAATAACAGAGCAAAATATAAAAAAGCTTGTAACTTTTGATCGGTAACTCGGTTTTGAGTGTCGTTTTTTACAAAATTGCTTGTTTTTTCATGCTCTTTCCATTGGAGTTATTTATTTTTAGACTTGCACTATAATTATAAAGTTCCAAATATGGAAGAGTGTTCTAATCAACTGTGGACGCAATTTCGGCTGAGCCCGATGTCCTAAATTTTTGGGAGTTACAATTTGTACCTATCATGGATTCTGAGAATGATATGCTTTTCTCTGAAGTATGTGGACTTCAAGAGGATATTGTAAAATTTGTGGAAGAAAATAGATCACTCAAGAAGTGAAATTCTCTTCTACAATCACTCATTCACGATAAGGATACAATAATACACTTCCTGCAAAATAAACTTGCTAGCCTACAGCATCACCATCATATTGTGGACATCCATATCCATGCTCCTAGTCCACTTATAGTTGTTGCTCTTGTACCCACTGACATTGATCTGCCAGTCTTTGAGCCTGAACCTACTTTTCCACATCTGTGCCTATTACAGTACCACATGTTGTGTATCCTACTTCTACTCAGCTGAATGGATTTTTTAAGAAGCATGCCACTGCATTCAATTCTCACATGCTCTATTCTATGGGTCTCACTAGAGGAGTCATTGGAAAACATTCCCAGGGTATTGTTTCCTCTATTCCACATGTTAAGTGGAATTCTCATCATGACATTGGTTTTCGAGCAGATACTTCATTGGGATCACACATTGACATAGCTCCTTTTTTTGTTCACTCGACTCTTTCTGAGGATCATGAGCAACATATGAGTTCTACACCTTCACTCAGGATTGAGAAACCTAAGATTTCAGCTGTCAGACATGATCAACCTGACACACATTCTGATGTTCTTTTGCATACACCCATTGTGCATTTTACACCAAGTCATATGCAGGCATCTTCTTCATCCATCCGTGTTGATTTGGGGTGGATATCTGATCACTCGTGGAGGTGACATAGGCATTCATTGAGAGGACTCTACAGGCATGGTTCCTCCAACATTCGGTCCTCTTGCTCCACTTTCTATACCTTATGCATTGTGATGCTTCTTGTTTTGAGCATTTTTCTTTAGCAGGTGTAGTGTATCTCTTTTGTTTGTTTAGATATTTTGTATCTGTATTTTTGACACTTTTGGCATGTTGACAGTCTCTCTCGTGGGGGGGGGCTATTCTGGTGGGAGCACAATGTTAGTTTTTCAATGTTAGAGTAGTTGTTTTGACAACTCATACAGATTTGTATTGTCACTCCACCCATTCAATAGTATGGGAGGGTGTGGTGTTGATCCTATTTCTTCGGGTTTCATGTCCTTTCCTTGTTACCTTGGCTTTTCTTGGATCATGACACTCTAGAGTTTGTGTCCTTGCCCTATTACTTTGGTTATTATTCTTGGATCGTGGCACACATATTTGCAGCAGTTGATCGAATTATGTTTGGTGTTTTTTTTTCACTTTCGACATCACTCCGTTGATAGTCTCCTTGTATGGAGCTATTCTGGTGAAACCCAGTGTCAGTTGTTTATGAGTTTTGTGATCAAGCAGTGGATTCAGACCATAGTACACACCAAACTTCTTCAGCATTGTACAAGTTTTTTGAGCCGAGTTTCTTGGGATGCCTTGGAGCGGGCCTTTACTCTCTTTACTTTGTTGTTACTGGTTTTGGGTATCTTGCGGTGTCCCATTTTTTCCCAGTTATTGTACATGAGTACCTCATCGGGCCTAGTTGTCGAGACTCATACTGTGGACATGCCACATCTATTTTTTCCCCTAGCTTCACTTGAGGGGGAGTGTTAGAGTAGGTATTTACCTTAGCTCATGTTCACCTAGGTACTTTATTTACCTTTATTGTATTTATCCTCACCCACTTATGTGTGTGGATATTTCTTTTATCTTATTTAGATATTAGGAGATATTATCTAGTTGTTAGGTATAGTTATTTCCTTGATCTATAGCTTGATCTATGACCTTGACTGGTTCTTAGATTGTTATTCCTTGCCTATTTAAGCAAGGCTCATTCTTAATGTATTGAATTGAGTTCCATAATAATATATTATATTGTTTCTCAATTGTTTGTAAAGGTTTTTGTAATGTCATTATGGAAAATTTATTTCATATTATAGATCGTGGTGTTTGATTAGCATCTATTTTCTTGGATTGGTACAATCTGGTTATCATTCCTTTTTGGCAGAACTATGTACAAAGATAAAAAAAATCATACATGTTATAAATAGAAACATTCAAAGTGTGCAAAAGAACTTACTAAAAAAGCAAACATAAAACTAAAATAGAGAAATGTGATACAAGTACTTAGAGGAATTTAAAACCTAAACTAATATGTACAAGGGCGAGAATTTTCCTTTTGATATCGTCTCTTGAGATAGATTCTGTTGATTGAAATCATAAGTTCTTCTCCATCCAAATTAGATAGCTAGAAAGCATTGTTTTCTTTACATATTGTGACTATGTAAGGGAAACACCAAATGACATCAAACTTTGAATTCCTGCCAAGCTTAGCCTAATCTGTATCCCATTTCAGAACCAAGTCTCCTTCTTGGAAGGTCCTTGTTTCTGCCTTTCTTATCAAACTCATCTTCTTGATCTTGGTCATTTTTCCATTGCCTGCATTGCATACTCCCTTATTTCTCTAACTCCATGAGTCTCTTCATACCTCACTTCAATGGGATCAAACTCAGATAGCTCTAGCTTCTTTATGAGTCCAATTCTGGAAACTCAAGTGATATGGGAAGGCTTGCCTCCCTTCCACGTAGACTAGCTTGTAAGGAGAGTTTCCTGTTGACACTTCTTGGAGTAATCCTATCATCACACAAGGCTGATTTCAACTTGGTGTGCCATGTTCTCTGATTCTCATCTAGAGTCCTCCTTATAATCCTCAAAATATTTGTGTTCATGAACTCAACTTTCCCATTACCCTGAGGGTAATAATTTGAGGAGGTGCTCAAATAGATGCCATTTTTCATATCCCATTCAGATATTTTGGTCCTAAGAAAAGCCAAGGCATTATCTGATATTATGGTTGAAGGGACTCCAAATCTAGCTACAATCCCTTCATAAAAATCTAATATGCTTGGCCTCATTTGCTTCCTTGAGTGCACTACCTCCATCCACTTGGTGAAATAATTGTTTTAGTAAGGATCCACTTGTGACCAAACTAGAATTTGGGTTAATCACCCCAATAAAGTATAGCCCCCACTGCATGAATGGTTCATTTATAGAAATGGGGTAGAGTGGAAGGGTTGCTAGCTTCTCTTTACCTGTGAAGAAGTCACATTTTTTGCATTTCCTAATCCATGCATAACAATCATTAAAAAGGTTAGGCCAATAATAACCAGCCTTCATGATCCTAAGAGTTGTCACCTTTGGAGGCAAAGTGGCCACCTGTTTCTTCATCATGAAACTCATGTAATACCCTCTCCACCTGATTTGTTTTGATGAATCTTCGGAGGACACCATTCACATCTCTTTTGAATAAGATATCATCAATAAGAACATATGGAATGGATTGTAATATTGAAATATCTCCTCTTTTCTTTTCTCAACCCTTGAGGGCATTGACCTATTTGAAGGAAATGGACTATATCTTGAGTCCAACAAGGAGTCAGGTGAGGCATCGACTGATTCTCTTGATCATCTTGTAGCACCAAAACAACCTCTTCTTTACCAGCTGACTCGTCATGTTGGCTGGAAGCTATCTATTCACATAATCCCTTACCCCTGACCAACTTGGTCACTTTAATATCGATGTCATATTCCATGACTTGGTTACCCAACTGGCTCTTTTTTCATTGAGGTCCTTGTTTAAAAGAAAAACTTTTATACCAACATGTGTGACTAGTAGATGAATCCTATTATTTGACACTAAATGCCTGAATTTCTTCAAACTTCTAATCACTGCAAGGAAATGTTTCTCAATGAATGAATATCTTACCTCATAGTCCACAAGGCCTTGGCTGAAGAATGCAATAGGTTGTTCTAGTCCTCTATTATGTTACACAAAGATTGCAGAGATGGTATATGAACCACCAAAGGCATAGAGGAAGAATTCTTTGGAGAAGTCTGGATTAATGAGAGTTGGAGCTTGAGATATGGCCTGTTTGATAGCTTCAAAAATCTATTTTCCCTCCGCTTCCTATTTAAATCCAAAATTTTTCTTCAACATCATTGTTAATGGCTTCACAAGAGTAGAAAATATGACATGAACCTTTGTACAAAGTTAATCCTCCCTAAGAAACTTTGGAGAGCCTTCTTGTGACTTGGCAAAGTCAATGCTCGAATGGCTACAACCCTTTCCAGATCAATAGTTAAGCCCTCTTTAGACATGAATGTGGCCTAAGACTTTCCTTCATGAGCCAAGAATATGCATTTCTTTAGGATTCAAAGACACTCTAAACCTCTACACCTTTGGAAGACCTGCCTAAGCTTAAAGAAGTGGCTTTCTGCATTCTTGAAAACAAAGTGATGTCATTAAGATAGAAAAGCACTATTTTGTTCAAAATACCTTTGAATGCCATATCCATAGCCCTCTGAAATGTTGCTCCATCATTCGACAACCCAAATGACATCTTCTTATAGGCATAAGTGCCCCATTTTGTGGTGAAAGTTGTTTTAAATTGATCTTCCTCCTTCACCATGATCTGATTGTAGCCTAAATATCCATCCAAGAGGGAGAATCTTATGAACCAGCCACTACCTACAATATTTTCTTGATGGAAGGAAGTGGGTAGTGGTCTTTGAGGGATGCCTTGTTTAAATCCTGAAAATCCACGCACAACCTGATTTCCCCATTCCTTTTCCTGACTAGCACCAGATTTTCTACCCAACTTGAGTGCTTTATTGGAAATATGATGTTTCCCTCTATCATCTTATTCAACTCTTTCTTCATCAGAGGCTCGATATGTGGGTTGACCGGCCTTTGCTTTTTCCTGACACGGGTTTAGCCCTCTAGATCCAATTCAATTGTGTGTTGTGCCAACTTTGGATTGAATCCCCTCAAGTCCTCATAGCTCCAAGCAAAGACATCCAGGAATTCTTGGCAAAGCTGTATGAATTCAGATTTTTCTTGATCCGTGCTCACCTTGCCAATTTGGAGCATTTTACCCTCTCCAACTAAAATGGGCTCTGAATCTTCCCTCTTGACCTGAATGTTTGCATTTTATTTTATGAATTGATCATTTGGGTTGAATATTGACTCTAGAGTCACTAAACCCTTCGGTAATTTTTTTGTCCGCAACTGGACCACTTGATCCCCGTACTGCTGCTCCAATTTCTCCTGATTTTTAGTTGAGAACTCAGCCTCCTGCTATAAAAAATTAATGATTTGTTGATCATTCTCAAACACTTTCAACTTGTGTTATTATCTGGTACAACTGGCCTCACAATTACATGAATATGTGGCTTGCATTGTGTCTCTCTTAATACTTCCACCACATCAAATGTTGCTCCAATTTCTGCAACCCTGTTCATAGCCTCATTCTTCTTCCTCGGTATGGCTTGAATATTGAATGCTTCAAGGTATTAAATTTGATCCCATACCTGATGTTTGTAGGCTGTAAGAAGATCATTCTTAGTAGCATGTTGCCCTCTAACTTAGTTGACAATTAACTCACTATCCCCAAACACTTGCAAGTTTTTGATACCCCTTTTTCTTGCCCAATGTAATCCATGGATCAAAGCTTCATACTCAATGTATATTGTTTGAACAAGAAAACTAAAAAGCAAAAATTGAGTAATAATTCATACCTTGTGGTGACATATGCAGTGCACCTCCTCTAACACCCTACCTACTCCTTGAACCATCAAAGAATATCTTCCATACTTCATTAACATCCTCATTTTATGGCTTGGTGAGGCTAGGGGTGGGTAGGTTTTCTCCTCATGTAGAGCAATAAAATCCTAACTCAGCTTCTTCCATCTCCCTGTATGGGTCATATCCATGCCTTTTATGAGCCACTCATCAAGTGTTAGAATTTGGAATAGTCCCAACCTTGGTGTCTGGTTCATAGGCATCTAAACAATCCTCTTGATTCAAATACTACACAATTAACATTTATTGGACTTGGCACATGGGGCTCAATGTGAAAGTTGTAATTGGATCCAACCTGATAGTAACCTTAGCTCCATATCTTGTCCTAAATAACATGTGGGACCAATCAGCTGATAGGTACCCACCAATCTTGGCGTAAAATCCCTTGAAAGGCACAAAACAAATAATGGTGGAAAATCAATCACCGATACATCCTATAAAACTGTGACATTAAGGAAAGCATGGAGTATAAGGCTCAGTTCTTTGATCACTCCAACTGTCCCTACTACTGTCCCATCCAATTTCACTACTCCCTTCAATACTGGCTCATATTTTAAGCCCAATTTATTTGCTATTTTCTTTGGCATTACTGAGCTACTCACCCCTGAGTCAATCATGCAATTATGTACTAACTTATCTCCAATGATCAATGAGACATAGAATGAAGGAGGCTTCAAATTCTTACCTGAATGACCTTCTCCTTATTGTGCAGTGTTAGTAAGAACCCTCTCCTAATTTTTGGATGGCTCATTAGAAGGGGACCAATTTTCCATAGTTGCTTGCAATAAATCTCACTGCCCTAGAATTGCCAATGATTCCCACATGGAAATGTTGACATTTGTCTTCTTCATCTGATCGATGATATTGAATGGAAGTGGGTTCTCCATTTTTTGTCCCTTGATGGGAATTACCTTATCTTGCATTTATACTGGTCCATGAGCTATTACAGTAGGTACTCTGGGCTTATTCTACACATTTGGGGCTGCTACAACAGATGCCTTAGGCTGGTTTTGTGCACTAGGAGCTGACGTTTGGTATGCTAACACCTTGTTGTGTGAGAGTGGGCTGAGAAACAATTGGATTAGATGATTTCCCCTTCTATATGTTCCTCTTCTTTGATCATGTGTACTGGCACCTATACCCTGGAAAGGAGATTGATTGATTCAATAAAAATATTCTACTTGCCAATTGACCAATGTGGTTTCAGTCTAAGGAACCTCATGTTGACTTTCTTGCTACTGATTTTCCTCTTGGCTCACCTCTTGAGGCACGCCAATGGTCTGCACCACTAGAGCCTGATTTGATGGATCTTGAAAGTATGTTGTTTGATCATAATAGTAGCCATACATAGGACAATTCATATTCTTGTGCCATATTGTTCTGGAATGGAACCATAGCTCTAGATGTTGATGTTGCATTGGGATTATAAGGCTGGAAGGTTTGGTAGTAGGAGGTTGCCCTTGATTTTGATTGGCAGCTTGAGCAGGAGCCTTATTTTGTTGATATGGGGGGCTTGATATTGAGCTTGAGGCTGAAAGGGTCTGAAATTATGGGCCTGTTGCCTCTTGATGGCCACTAACTCATTCCCAAAAGTTTTCTACCCCTTGATTATCTCTTGCAACACTTTCTTAAGTTATTGGCTTTCAAATGGGTCGCTAGAAGAAGTAGAGGCCTCTTTATTGCTTTGATTTCTAGGGGCAGGAATAGGGGCTATTTCAGGCGCTTGACTAGTAGAGGGATTCCCCATTTCTGGATATAGAGGCATAGGTGGCCTAGGTGCTAGTTTACCAGCTTGAATTAGACAATTCTCAAAGCTCTAATAGCTATGTGGCATAAGCATCTGGTAAGGTTATCCCTCCCATAGATTGTATCATAACAGATATATTAGAATTTAAAGCTTTAAGGAAATAGAGAAATGCACCTTTAGCAGCTGGCCTTACGAGAATTAGGATCCGGTCCCATTTCCACTGAAATCAAAAATTAAAGTCTACCATTTGTTCATTGGGAGCCCTCTTGATTGTAGTCAGCTACTCCAATAGGGACATATTATCTCCTCTTTCTCCAAACTGGTTGTAGAGGGCTACGCATATTTGATCCCAATTTGTAATGGACCCCGTTACTAAGCTCCTGAACCACTGCAAGGCCTTTCCTTTGAAAGAGGAAGCCAACAATTTAACTGCAACATCCACTTCATTGATCTCATGAATGGTACAAATATTCACAATATCCTGAATATGGTCAGTGGGAGTCATGTGGTTCTCCCCCATGAAGTAGGGAATATTTTTTAATGCTGCAACTAGAATAGGGTTCTGGGCATTGAGGGAAAGTGGACTACTACCTATGAAGTGGACATAGGGATTTGGTGGTCCTTGTGGTGGTGGTGGCTGATGCGCCATCCTGATTGGCCTGAGAACCCTAGTTGATTGAAGGAAGGGTCGACCAGGTGGAGGTGTGGATAATGTTCTATTTGGTGGAGATGGAGACCTTTGTACTCTTCTTCCTCTCCTTCCTCTTCCTGGTGATAACTACAAGTATTCAAAGACACCTTCTTCTCTTTCTCTGGACTGAGTTTGGATCCTTCTCATGTACTTGGGCCACTAGTACTGTTGAAACCATTGAGACCTGTCCCTGGGAGTTGCCAGATGTGCTGCTACAAAGCCTCCAAAGGCTGAAAATTCACCAAGATGCACATCCAATCTTGATAAACCTAAAAAATATTGACTTCTTGGTCCCACCAAGCGCATGCCAAAATTGCTATTGTCAAAATTACAGCACCCCTGATTGCTTGTGATTTGTGTGTGAGGCAATCAGTGTAACCTACATAACATGGGATTATCCTGCAGTGTGGGACCTTGCAAGTAGGATAATCCTCCAGAGAAAGCTGACTTCTTCTCCTAACCTAGTGTCAACTTCTCCAAAGTGTAGAGAATGGAAAACTAAACTAATCCTACCCTAATGCTTTCCAAGGAGACAAGGATAGAAGAATGCATAAAAGTAAATCTACTCTAAGTGAAGGTGATGCACCAAGAAAGGGAGTGAGACATTCTGAGTGAGTGAAAAATAGGGAGTAAACAAAGTGAGAGAGGGTGAGTAGAAGTGCCACAAGCTAAAACAATATTCAATTCCCTAGATTCATAAAGCACAACAAATTAAAGGTCCTGCAAAGAGATATAAACATGCACAATATACCTGCAAACATAATGGAAGGAAAAAGATGCAATATAACCTGAATTAGGGTAAGAAAAGCCACAAAACACCAATTTTATTGCTCAGAAACATGCAAAATCCATTACAATATAGGCACAAGGAAAAATCCTTTACAAAAAGCCCAAATTTGAGGCCTTTAGCTCACAATAGCTCTGGAACAATTTTTGACAGAGTTCCTTTGCAAAACAGAATGAATCCCCTCAAAATGAGGTGGATTTTACAATATATAGGCAATTTGGGTCACCAACCAACATGGATGCATTAAAGAGGTATGGGGAGCCATATGATTTGGTACTTTACTTGCACATGAAGTCATAAGTGCCATGCCTCATTAATTTTTGTTGTTGAGTTGTCATTCACCCACCTACTTTTTCCTGGCCTATGAATCATCTAACCATGTTGGTCATCTAACCATGTTGGGTTGGACATGACGTCCATCCTCATTTGGGTCGTACAACCTCCTTTGAGAAAACTACCTGAGCCCATGAGCTCTTCTATATATTTGGGTTGGACATTGTCATCTAACCATGATCCGTACAATTTGTGAGTAGGTCATCTAACTCAATGTTTCCACCCAACCTGGGAAGGTTAGACGATGTCAAACTTCTAGGTAATACATTCTTTTGGTCTCCGACCCAATGGGAGTCGCCATCTTCACACCACGGTCCGTCTAACTTGGGAGGTTAGACGACCATCTATCTCTGAATCCCATACAACTGTGCTACCGGTTATCCAACCCTACACCATGTACAATCTAACCATGTGACCATCCCGATGGGTCATCTAACTCTAAAGGGGTTTGGACACCGTCCAACTCCTAGGGGTATGCTACGACTCATCTAACTCTATGACGTCTCATCACCAAGGACCACAATAGCCCATCTTGGCCGACTAACCTATCTGACCCGTCCAACCGATAAGTTTGTCGACACCATGTTGACACAACAGTCCAACCGACCTCTTCCAACTAACAACACTCCACCCATGCAACCTAGGCATCTAACCATATGTGACCAACCCAGCTGATAAACCCATCCGTCCATCTCAGGCATCCAACCCAGGTGTCGAACGTATGTAAAATTTTCTTCAAACCCAACCAAGTTTACAATAAGCTTAGTCGTCAGCTCCACCATTTTCTGCAGCGAGCTGGTCGAGCCAAAACATAAGTTACCCAAAAGATCACAAATAATTTCCCCCTTTTCCCATTAACTGCTAGTGCTCTTTCCTGCTAAGTTGTTAATTTTGCAGGGGTAAAAAAAATGGATTAAAAAGTGGATTGCTCAATTGAAACTGAATCATACTATTCATCCTCATGTATCATGTAGTTATATTGGAGAAGAGTGAGGTAGTAAGACTTAACATGATTATACGATATTATATAAACTTCTATGGTTAATATAGTACCATATATAGCTCTCATGAGAATATGAGACCAATCTAAGGATAAATAACTACCCATTTTGGTTTTGAAATATCTTGATAGACAAATGGAAAACAAAGGAGGAAATTCAATGATTGTGATATCTTAGGTTATGGTTATATATTGATAAACATGAAGGGTTAACTCAAGGTCCTTAATCACTCTTGATATGTTAATAGTTGGCCCATCAAGTTATAGGATACCTTTAGAAATTGGATTGTACTCAAGGCCTATAATATAAATAATTTTCTTAGGCAATAAAAATGTAGTAGCACTTGATTCAATCATATAATTATGAACCAATTGTTTACCTACAATTAGAGACATCTAAAAGGGTGGGGTTTTCTTATCATTTCTTACTTTTTCTTCCTTTGTTTGGCATAGTTTGACTACGGAAAGTGTTCCTTGCATAACTAGTTTAGACTGGGGAAACTTCTTTAGAGTCTTTTGTAGGATATCCCTCTGAAAAGGAATGGACAAGGGATCCCATATTTTTACAGTCAAATTTATCTTTTTAATTTTTTTGACAATGTTGAACATTAGGGGTGTGACATTCTCCTTTCTTGTATTCTCCACCCATAGAGGCTCTTTGGTTGGTAGAATTTGCATGTTCTATAAACTTGTATTATTATGTGTATTTTCTATATTCCATGGATATTGTTTGTTATTCGGCTTCTGATTGATCTATGGTTGACTAGATGAATCTAAATTTCCACTTAAGTCTATGGATTGACTCTCTCTAGGATGTGGAATTAATGATGAAGAGGGTGGAACATCTATCTCAATTTTACTTTGATTTGACCTCATGTTATCCATGACATTGAGTTGCATCCTACTCAAGTTTTCCACACCTTGGTTAACCATACAGAAGGCATAAAACCCAAAAAACAAAAAACATAAGGTTAGGTTCAGCGGTTGCTAGTTATATCTTTGCTACATTATTTTCGAACGGAGTTGTGGTTTGTTCGCATTGATAGAATGAAGTCTGCACCATGAGAGCCTTCTCTCATAATGAATTCATTACAACCTTATATGCATATTGATCTTGAGGATGATCACAAGGATAACACTAGTCCGAACCTTGGGCCATACTGTTTGGATCAGAACAATGGATTTTTCAAACTAGGAGTTGACAGAGGTTGCAGGTTTGTATTAGGCGGCCTCCTTGGTGGGTAGTTTTCTCCAAATATTTTGTTTGGGTATTGGGATCCTTGTTATGGATAAACTTAAGGAGGATTAGGATAACTCTTTGGGGCTTAAGATTATTTCCTTTTAAGGGATACAATCTCATTTGTCAAAAAATTTAGCTAGAAACTAAGGCTTTCCATTTCTTCTTACTTTATAGAGGAACTAAATGATAAAAAAGGTTGGGGAATATGAGAAATGGTGGGTTTTGTACCTTATGGTAATTTAGGAAAAATGGGAATTAAAAATCTAGGGGATAACTTACCCACTTGGATCAAATAATTTGCATCTATAACGACTATTGCATAATCATTTGGTAATTGGATGACACCCATAAAATGAACCATCACTACTATATAAAAATTTAAAGCTTTAAGAAAATATAGAAATTCACCTTGAGGAGTTGCTCCCCTTGGTCCCTTTTTCAAATAGCCAACTTAAACATATTCACCTAACCATGACCCTTTTACCCCACATTAATATTAATTTAATTATTTATAATTAAATTAATACTCATCCTCACTTCATTCATTATTTAATTACCTTAATTAAAACTAATATCCACCTCACCTAGACACCTCATCACCACAAACCTATTTTTAGCATATTTCCCCTTTACTAGGACTCAACATTCACTCACCATAACTAACTAAGGCTTAGTCATACCTACCTTAATGAACTAAGACTTAGTTCAACCCTAAAATCAATATGACTATTCTCCCTCTAACCACATTCCCAATCATTAAAATGGAACATTCTTGTTTTGATCCATGAGGATAGATAGAGACTGGCCCAAAAAGATTGCCAAAATCATGGAATTTTTAGTAAACCTAGGATTTCCTACCTTAACCGATGTTGGTCAACCCTAAACCAATGGCCAGTCACCCTAAACTGTCCATCGGTTACCATATATTCATTTTGGTAACCTTGTTTGAGAGGTTGGCCACATTCTCGAGTATTTTGGAATGAAGGAGATCTACATGCAAGAAAGAACCAAATCCCTTTCACACATCCAGACAACCATAGTCAGCACCAATACTAATCAGAAGGTAACTTTGAATTCACGGTAGCATTCTAGGAAGCACTGCCATAACACTTAGCACCAGTCCATAGATCAACCATCACTAAAATCTTCAATCACCTCTCCCACTATAGGCATTCAGAAACCATCTGAACTCCAAATAAGTTTGTTTCTCCTCTGTCACTTCTAGTTATATTCTCTATTTTCCTTCATCCAATTCACTATTCTTACTTAGATCTATCCCTTAGATTTCTCTCTATCAACCACCCCCTTCACACCCCACCTAAACTTCATTAAAAACCTATCCCAAAACCCTGTCCTCCCTCACATAGACCTCACAGACACCCTCCAAAATATTTTTCCAATCATAGAGAGGACCCAAAACTTGTTCTACAACATCTTCCAGTTCCCCACAGTCACTGAACACCGGTTAACCCTAACTGTGGTCGGTCCGTCTTATACCGACATTGGTCTCCTTAATCGATATCTGTCACTATGACTGTCAACCCAACCTAACAACTCAACCCTTAGCCTACCCAAAACCTCACTCAAAACCTTACCACACCTATTTTGGACCTGTCACCTCACCCTCCCCACAAAGACCTTTCCAAATTCCTATTCCAAGATAGAAGGAGAGCCCAAACATCCTCCACCTAAATCCCTGCCACTTTCTACATAGTTACCGATATCAGTCACCCTAAACTTATATCGGTCCTACCTAAACTGACATCGGTCACCCTAACCGGTGTTCAGTCTCTGTGTCTGATAATACTGTTCCAGACCAACAACCTAATTATCACACCCAAAACAACCCAAAATCTCACCCAACCTTACCAAGACTTTGTCTATGACCTACAGACCACCTACACTACCCACAACCCAATCCAAAACCTTTACCTACATAACATTTTAGTATTTAATCAGATCAACGCTGATAGTAATCTGAGGCACCCAAATCAGAATGCTAGCACTAGATTCTTTTACTTACATGTTTAAGTTTTTTATATTGATTTATAAATAGTGGATTGACAGCCTTCTAGGAAGTATCATACTTCTCTAGATCTAGCATACGCTAGGAAGTCCACTATCATATACTATTTAACTCTCTTTTGTGGTCTTATTTTGTATTTCAGGTAGTTCCTCCTAGCCAAAAGGAAGCTCTCACAGTCAGCATTGGATCAAGAAGTTAGAATGTGGGTAATGACCCTCAAACCAACCATCACAACTGGTATTCCTCTCTATCCCATACCCTTATCTATTTCATCTAAATCCTTAAATAAAATGGTGAAACATTTTGGCACGCCTGGTGGGACCCATCTAGGGTTCCTTGCATTTTATTCATTCCTAGGTGAAAGTTGCATGTTTGTTTCCCTTCTGAAAAGATTCTATATTAATTTTCTTCTCTAGAATATTCCCTTCTTTCTATTGTCTAAAATACAATTGTGTTTTTGGTGCTATAAAAAGAATACTTATTTTCTTTCATTGGTATTGCATTAGTGAAATAGCATCCCTCTTCCTATTCATTATTTGCTACATCGAATATCACACTTTGATTTGGGCTTAAAACACTTACATAACATTCTAATTTGTCACATTATAGCTCACATTAAAAATGAGGGAAACCTATATGGCTGGAAGTCATGCCCAACTGATGGTTGACACAATTGAACCGTAGAAATCACTTGCTTCTCTCTCTATCTCTTTTCCCAAACTACACAAATTTGAAATTTATATATCTTCTTAAACAACATCCCACCCAGAAGAAGCTTTCAATGATCACATGATCAAAGGATTGAATAGTGGGCACCCAATTGGTTATCTCTATCTAGTACCCCATCAGAGGACGGCCCACCCCCACCATAACATAACCTGAAACCTCACCTTTAGAATTTCCTTCTTCATAGGAAGCCTTCCCAACCAAAAAATCTACTCTAAATTCACGAGTCAGTATTTTAAATAGCATAAGCTAAACACACTAAATTCACTTGTTGGATTACATTTTTTTTCTTAGCTTTGTGCTTGACTTGCATTTTGAGGTGTGAGGATACGATTCCTTATTTTTTTCTTTTTGCCTTTCACACTTTGCCATCACAGTTTGGAGTATTTCTGACTTTCTCAGAGTGTGTCAGGACCTCATCTTATCATCCCCAAAATTTTGGGTTGATTATTCATCTCATTTAAATTCACAAACATCCATTTTTATTCATTCTTCAGATTTCATAGTAACCAACATCGGTCCAGTGACCATCATTGGTTCACATCTGACCATCATCGGTTTACCTAACTATATGTCAATTCCTTATTCTTTTGGTTAGTTTACCCAAAAGACACTTATCTCACCTATTTTTTTTTTAGATTTTATGTGTATCATTGTATTCTTTGTACTCTGGTAACATTCATCAAATACAACTTTCCTATCTGACAGTCATCAGTTTCTACCTCATTTTCTGAAACTATTGTTTTCTCACAGTAACCAGTATTAGTTCCTGTAATTATTGGGTCATTGGTCATCACCCCTTAACCATCATTGGTTATTTGGACCAATGTCAGTCACTCTGTTTTTATTTTAATCAAAACATTTGCCAACTTTCCCTCTCATAATCTATTTTGTCCTATATTTGTTATTCCTTATGTCATTTATAGAGTACAATTCACCTAATATATGCTGATTCACATGGTGTTGACTTGCAAATAAACTAATACCCTCATATTTCATGTCAGCCGTCAGCCACTCCCACCTAGTCCATCACCACCATCCATCCTGTCACCTATGGATCTAACTGAGCTCATCTCCATCGTTACCAGTGATGAGGAGTTCGTGAGACTCTCGACTAGTAGAATCATGCTATGCACTCTAGTACTACCTTGCTCATTCTTCCACCCAGGATTCCTTAGGATAGTTAATATACGACATGCCCGTATCTATCCCTCCTTCTCTTGCCCCCACTTCTGTGTCAGCTAGCACCAGCTCGATGCTACCATCATCCACTTCACCACATGTGGTGTCTCAACTAGACCCCACAGCTGCTATAACTACAGTTTCTACATCATCTATCGCACCTGCATGACATGTAATTTTCCCTCTAACACTCACTTTAAGTATAGCCCCATGTGCACCCGCTACTTCACATATACCCATTGCATCGCAACCACCTCCAGTGTTGGAAACTTACACCCCTTTTCAAAACCTCATCCTTTCTATCCCACAGTCCTTACCCCCAATCACCACTAGAGTTGTTATGACTACCCCACCCACTTACACATACTACCAAAAACCCCTGACCTCATCTATCACTTATTTTGGCTATGTGCCACCTACATCTATTCCTCCTTGCACATTTCTCATACTCAACGCCACCATACACTAGCATACCACCCACCTCATACATTCAACATCAACCCCCTTTTTCTATAGGGGGCACCCATTCATCCCAACCTACTAATGACCTCATTAAAATGATGATGGAGAAGATGCAGACCTTAAAAGCATTTGTTTCTGGCTCCCATAATTCTTTAGCATATAATGAAATATATAACGAAGCCTATCCATCCATCTATTCCCATTTTCCCTACTAAGTGCATTGGGAAATGCCTAAATTCAATCTCTTCAATAGTAAAGAAGACCCACAACAACACTTGTGGTCATTCAAACATGGGTGCTACCTAATCGCCCACGATGACACTTTGCTCCTATGAACTTTCCCAATGTCCTTGATAGGACCAGCATTGGATTGGTATAGTGGACTACCTAGACATTCCATTTATTCCTTTAATCAAGTAGCCCAAGCTTTCTTAGATCATTTTTCAATCAATGTTACCAAGAAAGTCACCATGACCGATCTCTATTCAACCCGATAGTATGAAGATGAATCTATCACAAATTTCATTCCTTGCTAGTGGAGTCTTATTAACCAATTGACATTCTAACTACCTCAGACTAAACTTATTGAGTTGTTCACTAGAGCTTGTACCAGACACATCTCACCAACTCTGCAAGTCCAAACCTTCTGAACCTTTGATGAAGCATTCACCATGGCCCAAAAACTAGAAATTTGCACCATTGAAGAAAAGAAGATCCAATTATGAAACAAGAACACCCCATTCAAATCAAATGATTCTTCTTCATCTTCAAAAACCTCAAAATAACTATTCAAATCCCAAAGGATCTTCCAATGTGGTAGTCCTCAAGGAAGATCCACCTCATCCTTCTAATCAGGCCCAACCTTCTTCCAATATTTCTCCTGTCCAGGCCTTTCAACTCTAGTGGGAACAACAAAAGTACACTTCGATTGGAGAGCCCTATCCCTGAGTCTTGGAAAATATTCTTAAAGATCGAGCCATTACACTTCCTCCCATAAAACCTCATACATAGGTTTTCAATCCTACCCTCCCTATGCCTGCATGGTATAAAGAACATGACTACTGTAATTATCATCGTGTTAAAGGAAATAGTGATGGTAACTACATAAATTTTAAAAACATTGTTCAAGAGATGATAGATAATGGATACCTTTTCATGGATAACCCGAACGCACCAACAAATCAAAATTTACACATCTTTAAAAATTCATTCCCTAATCATAAACTATAATCTAATCAAAATAGTGAACCTTCATCTAGCAACAACAATGTCTGTGAAGTCCATGAGGTTTTGTATATCATACCAACTATTCCTCAAAACCTACCTACTTCATCTATTGAGGAAATATTGATGCGAGCTCCTCTACCCATAGAGGAGCATACCTTTTCTACTCCACCCACAGAGGAGTCCCCCTCATCTCCCCTTTCTCCCATGGAGGAACCCACACTTTCTACCAATGTCGTTTCATCATCTTCCTCCCAGCCTATTGAAATCGTCAACACTTTTTATTATCCCATCCATATGAGAATCATCATCACCTTCTCCTCCACTAAGGGAGAAGTATACCTCACCCAACCTATTGTCTCTCCTACCCATGGGAGGCTCGTCAGACATGCCACTACCTATTGGGGGACAATTTCCTCCTCAGTATCAGCCAGGAACCCCATTGACATGATCTCAGCTCTTTTACCTATAAGAGCTCCAAGGCTAGCCAATTCCCTGTCTCGCAAACATATTTTATAGGGATTACCACCCAACCCATTCCATCCTCTTCTTCAGTAGTCTCATTTTCATGACTAGTCAATCGTTTGGATTACGTTGATCATTCCATGCTCTGGGGACGTCTTCGGCTCCCTGTTTCGACCTAAATGCAAATGTTTCCTAAGGATGCTTCCACGATCTACCCAAAAGGTATTTTTCAGAAACCAAAACAACACTGACCATGCCAATTGGAATGGATTCTTCTTCATCATCTTTACCTACATCCAAACCTTTACCCATGACCAAAACCATTTCAAAACCTAAAATCCTACTCACACCTATTCTCCTCACTCGTATCTATACCCATCACTACTTTGGGTGTCATGTCTGACGTCAAGCCTTACTAACTCCACTTATTAAATTAGATTTAACTGCATGTCTTCCCAAACCCTCACCAACATTATCATCCTCCACCTAAAATGAAAACCCAACATTATAGGTTGCAGTACACCGGTATCGCCTATAATATGTTTATCACCTTCCTATCTTCCGGCCATCCTAGGACCCCATCCATCAACCTTGACCAAATAGTCTCCTACCCAAGGCCAGTTAAAAGCTAGACAGTCTACTACTTCATCAGGAACCTTTGTTACACCTCATCCACCAAAAAACCAAGTTCCCTCATCCTCACCGATGCACTTCTTACCACATATACCTCCACAAGTTACTCTAACCCCAACCTTGCCTATACGACTTCAACCAATGTCATCTACCGAACCTCTACCAACCACTTCCACCATAACTTAGTTTCTCCCATGGGTAACCCATCCTCTTCCACCATCTACTTTCCCTTCTACATCATGTACTCCCATGTCACCTTTACCCAAGAAGATGTAACCCAAAGATAATAATCCTCTACCCTCTAATAAGGTAGTTAAACTAACCAAACCTTCCATCGCCAACTCTTCTACCCCACCTTTACAACACTTAACAAAACTCACACAAGAAGTTAATGTGGGAAAACAGGCTAGGTTTAAGGGCACGAATGGACAGGAAGAACCCGCACGTGGAGGGAAAGTTCAACATTCAGGACTTAGTTGATTTTGAGCATGAAGACCTATTTTTAGAAGATGGCATGCGGAACACACCAACGATGCAGAGACATGCATGCCACACATTGTCTATCTTTGGAGGATCGGATCGAAGCATTTTGCATGGAGACGAGCTAAGAATAGGATTGTCACTTCAGTTAACTGTAAGAGGTCTATAGATAGCACACTTGCATGTGTGGCTATGCCTGTAAATGGCACATGGCTATTAATAGCATGCGGCCTATTTTTGGAATAGATAAGCGGTGAAGGGAAAGTCCCCACCCTATATAAATGATGTGAAGCACATAGTAAGATATATAGATATACAGAGATAGAGAAGAGAGATATATAGGTATATGCAGAGCGTAAGAGGTAAGCATAGAGAGATATGTGCATATGACTGGATTACTGTATCAGATCCATGTGCGCATTGGTATAGAATGCCATTATTGTAAGGAGCTTCTGTGGTTATTAATAGATAGAAGTTATTGGCTGAATCTAAGTGTCATTCATGTGTGTAATTGAGTAGTGCATGTTCTTGATTCAATCATGATTATCGTTTAAGCTTGTTCTTTCTTAGATCTGAATATGGCATGCCTTGTAGAATGAGGGATTAGTTATGGATCTATATGTTTCTTCCTTCATCACACTAACATCCTGCTACAACAACCCTAAAGAGGGACCTGGTACCTTTGTGCACTTCGGGTGAGTGCTCAGTCTAGGCTGAGTGATGTGCCAGTGCATCTAGGGTGTTATCTGGTAAATTCTAGGCTGCATCATTGGTTCCGTTGCCGGGACCTCTTTTTCAGTTGTTTTCAGGATGGTTCACGATGAAGATGTACTGATTAACTCTAGCAAGTATTGAGGAGTGGATACATGATCTGGAGGAAGAATATGCATGATGGTTCAGCATTGGATCTGAGTTTAACGCATGCAGTTGGGTAGAACAGAATCTGTATGACAACTTATATGAGAGATTTTTTTCACCATCTTTCCAGTAGAATTATACGAGTGGCTGATTGTGTATGCATCTAAGTGGAATTGGAGATATCACGCACTTGTCTAGACACAGGAAGAATTTTAGGCCCTTTATGATGCTGATTTGATCTGGACTCACGTTGTGGATACGTGGTTTTGTGGTGTTCTAAACAGTTATATTCTGGAATATTCAATTTTGACGTATTCTTTCCTCAGAGGTAGCTGAATTCTAGTTTTTGCGGTATCCTAGAGGAGCATATTTGCAAGGCATTCCACTGGCGATCAAGATCTTGATGGTAACTTTGAACCTGGAGAGTAAACTGATGGCTAACTAAACCTCACCTCACACGAGGGTAGGAACAGGTTTGGTGAAAGATGGTAGACCTAGTGATAGAAAGGTAGAGAGAGGAAAGGCAGCTTAAGTATAATGAGGCACGCGAGAGGGAGATAGAGAAGCAACGTACTGTTGCAGAAAGTATGGCATTGAGGAGAGAGATGGCTCGTGAAGGATTTGAAGCTCACGTAGAAGACGTGGAGCCAGAGCATCAGGAACTCCCCCATCTTGGAAAGCATGACAGAGATCCCCCCTTGGCTTCACATAGAAGTGTGCCAGCAAAGACTACCTGGGCCGCAGCTATGCATCTTAATCCACCTGGTGACCTAGCCCTTGCGCTTGGTTTTCCTGTATCTAGTACGACAAGTAACCAACAAGCTAACTTAGGAAGTAGGAGAGTAGGAGTAAGTCAGGGAGCAAGTACATCAATGGCAGGATAGATGACTTCAATGTTATTTGGAGGAACATTTTTAGGTGCATCATCCACACAGAACGTGAGCGTAGAATGTTGGATTCACCTCTGGAAGTGGAACTACCTCACAGACTATAGGGGTTCAGTATAGTACTACTATTGGAGCACAGGGGAGTACATCTACAGGTCCTAATCCAGCTACAGGTGGAGGATCAGGAGGTATAGGTGGTTCTAGTTCTGGTGGATCTGGTGGTTCTGGAGGTAGAGGAAACACAGGAGGTTCTGGATCAGGTGGTCAAGGCCCGCAACAACCACAAAATATCTATATGGAGATGTCTCTTTGTCTCCAGAATATAGAGGTATAGAGGATGCTACTGAACATGTGCATATGTGTGAAATCTTATGGCACGTGAAAGGGATCATGGCTTCTGAGTGTAAGGAAAGTCAATTTGCTACTACATTACAAGGACGTGCACACAGCTGGTATAGGAAGTTTGACCCTGATCAAACTTGTGTGGATTATGCAGCACTGAAGGATGCTTTCTTGAAAGAGTTCCATATCCCTGAATTTGAGCAGAAGAGTATAAGTGCGCTCAAGGATATTAAGCAAGGCACTACTGAGAGTGTACATGAGTATGATGCCCATTTTAAGACACTTCTATCTAAGTTGTCTTATGATATTCATGCCAGCCAGCATGCACAATGGTTTGTTGGAGGATTGATTACACCATTCAGAAGAGCACTGTCACATAAGACATACACTGATCCATGTGAAGCACTGGAAGTAACTTTGTGTGCTGAGGTAGTTGGGAGCATTGACACTGGTGTTAGTCCATTCTTAGAGGCACAGATTGCAGCTATGGCAAAACAACTAGAAAAATTATCGGTAAATTCAGCTCATGAAACGCGCTCAGGGATTTGGTGTACAGATTGTGAAGTGGAAGGTCACACCAAGGATAGTTGTCCTCACAGAATAGTATGCTCATTACTGTTGGACTGTGAGATCTGTCATTTGAATCATGATGCTAGTCACTGTCCTTTGTTACAATGTGCAATAAGGAAGAATGTATCTTGTTACTGTAAAATTTTCCGGTCCACGACCCATGATACTGAAGATTGTCAGTTGATTGGTCAGATCCAGGATGCTATAGACATTGGGGTACGACAGACAAGTGTAATGGATAACTCTAAGAACAAGAATGAGCACCAGGATCGGGATCATAATCAAACGCGCTATGACAGGAATGAGGGGCATTTTGAAGGAGGTCATGGAAGAGGATGTGGATATCACGGTGGATATGGAGGATGAGGCCGTGGTGGAGGAAGAGGTGAGTTCCCTCATGGAACATGTTATACGTGTGGATCTCCTGACCACTATAGGCGTGAATGTCCTCAGAATATTGCATGTTCTTTCTGTGGAAAGAACCATAGCTATGAAGAGTGCCCGGACTTATATGAGCATCTGAGTAAGCAGCATAAGCAAGAAAACAAAGGCGTCAGGATGGTTAGAATCCAATGCGTGGTAGAAGATCAGTGGATGCCCAAGATAGCAGAAGGACCTGAGGCATCAACAGTGAAGATTACTACACGAGCTGAAGTGGCACGCATGCAAGAGAGGCATTACACCAGAAGCCTATGATCACCAAGGAGGAGGTTTTGCATGCAAGGTACCCAGATCCTGCTCATCAGAAGGAAGTTTACCAGGATACCATGGAAGTGCTAAGGAATCTTCAGGGTGAGATACAATACTTAAAGGAGCAGAAGAAAGCATCAGAGATAGTCCAAACTGATATCGATGAGCTGAGAGAAGTGTGCAAAATGTTGCGCCAGGAGAACATCATTCCACTATTAGGAAGTTGGTTAAAAGGGAACACTCTGTGCAAGTATTGAGACTGGATGGAAGATCCTGCATGTGAATCTTCCCCCTGATAGCATTGACTATGATAAAGAGATCACTCTGAATGTTGTTGTAGATGGATGGCTGTTGAGAAATATTTTGATTGACACAGGTGCGGAAGTGAATGTGCTTACATTAGATGCATGGGTACAAATGGGGAGGCCTCCATTGCAGCCATCATCTAATGTGTTGTTTATGGAAAACCGAACTAAGGCCACTCCCATAGGAGTTTTGAAGGATGCATCTATAACCATACAAGGGGCCAAATTCACTGGGGATTTTGAGGTATTAGCACTTGCAGAAGCAGACAGTTTTCCAGCCCTGCTTGGATGCCCTTGGTGTTATGTGAATAATGCTGACTTGAGATTCAATAAGGGGTATATCAGATTTAAGAACAAGGAGGAAAGGGTTGTGATACCTTTGACATATAGGAATTCTACACCATATGTTGAGCCTCTAAGTGAGGAGGACTTAAACAAAATCTATGTACGCGCTATTCAGGACCCAGAGGTCAATGAGCCATCAAAGGAAGGCATCCTACAGTGGGAGGATTCTCACTCTATTAGTGATACTACGAGTATTTCTTGTGACAATTGGGCTCATGGTACATATGAACTAGTAGGACGTGAGGTAAAAAGCATGGTTTCTCGCAAGAATGGACTTCATTCTATTTGATGGATAGGTAGCGCAGTACCTTGGTATACAGGAGCAGAAGATCTTCCTGTATTCTTACAAGCCATGGAGGCACAGTGGATAGACCAGGTCAGGAGAAGAGACATGTTAGCATATGTCTTGCGTGGGACAACAGTGCACTGGTGGGTAGTTCATAAAGATAATCTTATGGAATGGAATGAGATCAGAGTCACCCTATCTACTAGGTTTGTAAGGAGCAATGCACCTACACAGATCTGCACTTATAATGGTGATCAACCTGTTCAACATCACATTCAGTAGTGTGAGAGACTCTGGACAATGGGACAGGAAGCATTACCACCTTCACTCTGGGTGCATAGATTGTACTCTACTCTACAAGGATGCACATGCACCTGGTATGTATACGCCAAACTACATCGAGAGACTGGGAATTGGAAAAATTTGACTGTAAGAATGATCCAGACCTTTGACTACTTTTCTTCCCAACCTCCAATAGAAGAGGCATTAAAATTTGTTAAGTGGTTAACCATGGGAGATAGTGCAAAGGTGGAGGAACTCATACAAGAATTATTTGGTGAGACAGAATTAGTGCACGTGTTTTGAAGAAGAAGGAGAAGACTTCATATTGCTTGAATGATTATTTCTTGAGAAAGAAAAAGGAAAGATGGTTTACATCGTAGATGATGAGGAAGTTGAGAACCTGGATATTGAACATTCACAAGGGGTATGTGAGGTCTTGGATAGCATAGAGAAGGAAACATGCGCCTATCATGAACCCATGAAGACAAAGAAGATCAATATAGGATCAGAGGCTGAGCCTAAGGAGGCCATAATTGGAGACTACTGGTCAGACTCGGAGGTGGAAAAGATTATTGAGTTACTACGGGATTACCAAGACTTATTCCCTTCGAGGGTATCATGAACTTAAAGGTGTGCATGAATCACTTGGGGAAATGAAGATAAAACTTAAGGAAGGTGTGCATCCAGTGAGAAAGAGACCTTACAGAATGAATCCTAATTTGCGTGAAAAGGTAAAAGAAGAAATTGATCAAATGTTGAAATCTGGAATCATCAAGCCCCTTTGGATGAGTCAGAATGGGTTAGTCCAATGGTGATCAGTATCAAGAAGGATGGTAGAAATCGAATATGTGTGGACTACAGGGAGCTAAATGCCGCATGTGTAACAGACCCATTCCCTACGCCATTTACTGAGGAAATACTAGAGGGAGTTGCAGGGTGAAATCTATTCCTTTACAGATGGGTTTTCTGGGTATCATCAGGTTAGGATTGCTCAGGAGGATCAAGAAAAGACAACTTTTACTACTGAATGGGGCAGTTTTTCCTATACTGTGATGCCTTTTGGATTGAAAAATGTGCCTGCTGTATTCTCATGGATAGTTGTTCAGGCATTCAAATATTTTATTCACAACTTCTTACAGGTCTACCTCGATGATTGGACAGTATATGGGCTTGTTAAGGATCACTGTGACAATCTGTGCTTAATGTTTGACCGGTGCAGACAATTGAGTATCTCTTTGAACATCAAGAAGTGCATATTTACTACACCTTTTGGAATACTGTTAGGACACATAATCTACAAGGAGGGATTGCTTGTTGATCCAGCTAAGGTTGCAGTCATTTTAGGGTTGGAAGCACCTACCAGTCAGAGTGAGGTGCATGGATTTTTAGGTCACACAGGATATTATAGAAAATTCATCAAGGGATATGCCAAAATTTCTGCACCTCTGGAGGAGTTACTGAAAGGAAGAGGTACATTCTATTGGGGAGAATCACAGCAGCGCGCGTTCGAAACATTGAAAGAGAAACTTACTACCGTGCCTATCCTACATTTTCCTTCATGGGACAAACCATTTCATGTACATGTGGATGCCTCTAGCATGGCCATTGGCACTTGTGTTAGCTCACCCTGGAGAAGGTATTGTCGATCATCCTATCTACTTTGCTAGTAGGAAGCTGACTCCTGCTGAAACAGAATTATACAACTACAGAGTGCGAAGCTTTGTCCATGATCTATGCATTGCACAAGTTTTGACATATATTTGCTAGCTATACCATTTGTATTCTATATAGATCACATGTCATTGAAGTATTTTGTGAACAAACCCATCTTACAAGGGCACATCTGCAGATGGGTACTCCTATTTCAAGAGTTTGATTTCACAGTTGTGGTGAAGCCAGGGAAAAGTAACTCTGGACCAGACCACTTGTCTAGAATTAACTCAGGAGAGGAAGCACAGAAAATTGAAGAAACCATGCCAGATGCACAGTTATATAGGTTACAACACACACCATCAGAATTAGAAGACATTGTTGTCTTTCTATGGACTAGTGTGGCACCAGAAGGAATGAAGGCATTAGAAAAGAAACAACTTGCTATACGCGTGGCACCATTTATGTTGATCAGTGGTGACCTATACAAGTTAGGCAGAGATGAAGTATTACGTCGTTGTGTATTAGAGCATGAGCGCAAGGATATTATGGAAGAATCCCATGGTGGTATTGCAGGAGGCCATTATGTAGGTGATGCGACTTCCCGGAAGATCCTACTTGCTGGATTATGGTGGGAGACATTGTATAAAGACTGTAAAGAATATTGTAAGGTGTGTGACCATTGTTAGTGCCTAGGAAAACCAGGACAAAGAGATGAAATGCCACTGAGACCTATTATCAGTGCTAAACCATTTGAGAAATGGGCCATCAACTTTGTAGGACCTATTTCAGTAGCCACGCGTAGGACTGGATCATGTTATATCATTACTTGCATAGATTATCTCACATGGTGGGCCGAAGCAGCACCTACGAAGGACTGTACAACAAGCTACAACATAGCTAGGTTTCTATGGGAGAATGTTCTTACAAGATATGGATGTCCTTTAAGTTTGACAAGTGATAGGGGTACACACTTTTTAAATGAAACCATCAGGATCCTATTAGATGAGTTTATGGTTTCCCACCATAAGACTACACCTTACCACCCTCAGGAAAATGGAACTGCTGAGGCTTTCAACAAGATTTTGAGCCAGACATTGACAAAAATTTGTGATGTTGGAAGAAAGGATTGGGATGATAAAGTGTCAGCTGTTCTTTGGGCATATAGAACAACTTATAAGAGATTGAATAAAGCCACACCATTTCAGTTGGTGTTTGGCACAGAAGCCATTCTCCCTATAGAATTTATGTTACCTTCTTTGTGCATTACATGCACTGGAGGTCTAGATGATGAGCAGGCTTTAGAAGAGTGTATTGAGAAGATGATTCAACTGGATGAGTGACGAGCCATAACACGATGGAGTCAGAAGTAGGAAAAGGCCAGGAAGAAAGCATGGCATGACAGAAACATAAGGGATAAGAAGTTTGAGATTGGACAAATGGTACTTCTCTATGACTCTAAGTTCTTGTGCCATCCAGGAAAACTTAAAGTACATTGGTTGGGGTTGTATGTCATCACTTACATACTTGAATAAGGTGCTTGTAGTTAGAAGCACTTGATGGAACACGACTACCCGGTTACTTTAATGGGAGTAGGCTGAAGCCCTACTATAAATAAGTCTTCTTGGTGTTTGTAATAAGGCAACATTTCCATTTAGATTAGGTTTCCATTCTGTATTTCCTTAATGTATTTCCTTCATTGTCGCTATGCTTTGTCAATTTAGTTGTTGTTATTGTGTAATAAGTGCATTTGTGCGCATGAAGCTAATTACTATGTGAAGAATGTTTATGCACAGAGGACTGCACATACTTTTAGTGTGGGGTGGTTGTAGTTATCCAAGAACAAGACTGTGGGAATTGAAAGGTGAAAGGAATAAGCTGCTACGGGTGTGCTTTAAGTCAAAAGAAGATTGCTTCTCAAAAGTGACCAAGGATGGAGATGAATGAAAGGATAGTATAACGTGAGGTAAGCAGAGGCCATGATAACTACCAGGAGAAGGTACAGTGATGAGGTACTCAGGTGCAAGGGGTGCACTGAAGAGAAGTCTGTGACCAGAGGGTAGGAAGGCACGCTAGAAGGTTATAGCTGGGGCGCGAAGATGTACCGCATGGAATGAACAAATTTGGTCAATGAATGAGAGGATATTTGGTAGGTGAAGGAGCAATAAATGCATCAAAATTTGAAAATTATATAAGGATGGGATGTGAATTCATTTTTACCGTTGCGACTAAGAGTATTTGAGGAAAGAGCTAAGTGCGAAGAGCTGAGTGATCAGGTTAAAGTGTGAAGGGTGTGAAACCAAGCATGAAAAACAGATCTATGTGAAAAGAAGCTTGCGTCCCCGGTGGTGAAGGGTTTGAGTGAAGCAAGGTGATAGAGAGGAGTTAGGGCATGAAGTTTCCACCTAGGGCATGATTGAATCGAGCTAGGGTTTGATTCACAAATTGTAGAGTTAAAGAGGAGACGATTGCAAGGTAAAAATGGCACCCAAGAAGGCAGCTACAGCAGGAGCAAAAGGAAAGAAGAAGGTGGTCGTTGAGGAGGAAGAGATGGCACCCGAAAGTAATTTTACAGAAATGCAATATCCAGAAGGAGTCATCATCGGTCAGGAATGGGATTCACACATCAGAAAGAGAAAAGTAAGTGAATACAATCACAGGACTTCAGAGAATAAGAAGGAGCTTGATTCCTTGCTCAATATGAGGGTGAACAAATGTACAGAAGATGACATGCCGGTTTATGACGATGCAGGTGAGAAGCTTCTGAAGAAAATTGGGGTCTACCAATTATATGAGCTTCCATATTTTGGGAAGTATGAGCCCTTGTACCAGTGGCTCATGAGCAGAGTGCATGAGGACTTCTTCTACTTTGTAGGACGCAGAGTTAGAATCTCATCCATGCTTATCTCATCAGTGACAGGTTTGAAGGCCATAGGGGAGGATATAAAGAATGATCTCATAGATAAAGCTGTGATCTTAAAGACCAGACATGAGTTGGGGTACCTGAAGGGTCTGCGTGGTATGGATATAGACAAATTGAAGAACTGTCTGGTTGTGCAAGTAGCAACACACCTTGTTACAAAGTTGAATGATCAAGAGCGGTGGTCACAGGTAAATACTATGTGGTTACATGTTGCACACAAAATGTCAGAAGGAGTAGTCTATAATATTGCAGGCTACATTTCAGAGTAGATAGTCAAGGAAGCGCACACAGGAGGGAAGATCGAATTTGGGTCTTTTCCTATTATCACTAGTATTCATGGAAATTGGAGTACCAGATGGACTGAAGGAAAAGGTATGGGAATACCCCATGGAGAATAAGTCGTCAGCTGAAAGGTTTCAAGCAAGTATCTTATGTAAAGGATCCATAACAGATGACATCAAGCATAGGGTGGAGAAATGGTACGACAGGCTCCATGCGGACATTTGGAGAAGAGTGGTGCATCCCAAAGGACCTACCATCAGTAGTGGGGAAACAAGTCTAGTTTGCTATATATCAACATTTTTGCATTGTGCGCTTCCCAATGAGAGATGGATTTTGGATCCCTTGGTGTAAATTTCCTTACACATTCACTGTAAGGTATTTCCAAGCATCTATTCATAGATTCACAGACACATGCCGACTGGTATTCAATGCAGATAAGGTAGACTGTGACTACCACATGTTGAGGAAGAAGTATGTGTATCCAGGAAGAAGTGCCTATGACGAGAAGCTCTTTTCGGAGGTGTTGAATATTAAGCCAATAAGTCTGGCTATAGTAGATGTAGGGGCAACATTAATATATCTTCAGCTAAAGCCCAAGATGGAGAACAATAAGTATGTGGAGAATGAATTCGTGCTCCCAGGGCCACCGAAGGGTAAGCACACAATGGAAAACATACCAGCGCAAAGGCCAATAGAAACTGTTGAGGTAGAGGATGAAGAAGAGGAGCGTGAAGATAGTGGAGGCTTGGAGCATAGAAGAAAGCAACCATATGACAAAGAAGAGTCACAACACATGCAACCACTCCACCTCAAGGATAGGACAAAAAGGAAGATACAGAGGTTGAGTAGGGGAGCACAGATTTAAGAGAGTATTCAGACGCACAAGGACTCAAGGTGGAACCCCACATATGGTAAGGAAATCACCTCGTCTCTCTCCACACAAGGAGACCACTGAGCCAAAAAGGAGAAGAAAGTTGAAGTTAGATGAAGAAGTGGAGGAATCAGGGGAGAGTGAGCATGCATCTCCTACCCCATTTGAGCAAGAAAATGAGCCACAGAACAAGGAAGAGTAAAAAGATGAAGGACAAAGAAGAAAGAGAGAAGGAAACCTCTGGATCCATGCATGTGACTGCTCAAGGTGTAATGGGACAGACTCCTAACCTTGAAGCTACAATTCCCAAGGGACCTAGATTGAAGAGGATGAGTGGGGAACACAGTGCACTAATCATGGGCTATGTAGAGGACACCAGAAAAATCATCTGCGCATGGTTCCAAAGCACTGTAGAACAAAAGGATTTATTTGGCTGGGAACTAATGGATGGGGATATGACAATTGTGCACACTCGAAAGCAACTCTCATGGTCAATGCATACCCATATGGATGAGCCTGACTTTGATGTATGCAAAGAGTCATGCGTTTTGAGACGGCTGAAGAAGGCACCCCAAGCTAGACATATGACAGTAAAGCCTATTGTCATGTCAAATGAGCAGGTCAACATTGCATTGGTGAAGGTTTCTACTGAAGTTACAAGAATAAACGTGGATAAGGCCACAACAATCAGAGCACTGCATGAGGAGTTAACGATGAAGGATGCAGTGATAGCGCACCTAACCCAAGAGAGGGACTTAGCATAGAAGAAGAACAAAGTATTTATCAGCATCACAGAGGAGATTGGAGAAAATTTCATAATAGCTAGGCCACATATAAAATCTAAGGTACTAGAACAATTACCCTCCATAATGCATTCTGTTAGAGATTTGGTGGACTTGGTATTGGAAGAGAAAAAAATCAGAATGCCAAAACCAAAGGATTTTGAAAAAGAGGCAGAAAATGATAAGGCTATAGTAGTCAAAAAAATTGCATCATATGAAGGCCTACTGCAAGCACTCCAAGAAGAATTGAAAAAGGTGTTTAAGGGCGCGAATGGATAGAAAGAACCCACACGCTGAGGGCAAGTTCAACATTCAAGACTTAGCTGATTTTGAGCATGAAGACCTATTTTTAGAAGAAGGAATAAAGAACACACCAATGATGCATATACATGTGTGCCATACATTGTCTATCTTTGGAGGATCATATCGAAGCATTTTGCATGGAGACAAGCTAAGAATAGGATTGCCACTTCAGTTAACTGAAAGAGGTCTATAGATAACACACTTGCATGTGTGGCTATGCCTGTAAACGACGCGTGGCTAATAATAGCATGCGACCTATTTTTGGAATAGATAAGTAGTGAAGGGAAATTCCCCACCCTATATATAGGTAGTGAATTACCCAAGATAGAGAGGGATGAGAGATATATAGGTATATGCAGAGCGTAAGAGGTAAGCATAGAGAGAGATGTGCATATGAATGGATTACTATATCAAATCCATGCGCTCATCGGTATAGAATTCCATTATTGTAAGGAGCATTGTGTTTATTAATAGATGAAAGTTATTAGTTGAATCCAAGTGTCAATCCTGTGTGTAATTGAGTAAGTGCATGTTATTGATTCAATCATGATTACTATTTAAGCTTGTTCTTTCTTAGATTTGAATATGGACTATGGCAGTGTAGCAATGATGGATTATTTATGGATCAAATATGTTGACTTCCTTCATCATGCTAACATGATTTCTACGTGGCGCATGCTGGGTAAAGAGGCATTTTTAGGGTGGTACCTTTGCGCAAAATTTGGATCTGGAGCTTTTCTTTTCACTTCTACGGCTTTGTAGTGACGTGAAGGAAGAGCATTTTTTCACAAGGTCCAAAAATCTTAACTAAAACAAGTTATGGGAAATAATTTAAGTTGTGTTTGTAAAAGGAAAGTCATTTTTAGAAAACTCCTTGAGAAGTCAATTCATTTTAAATCTTAAATTGCCGCTGTTTCTGGAAGTAGCCCCTAGCCGCAGGTTTTCTTTCCTGATGCATTTTTCCAATGCCTGGCCGCGTATTTTGATTCCCAAGATCACGTTTTAGAAGGTGTGAAGGAAGAGAATACGTGTTTGCTGTATATTTGCCTTAGACCCTACGTTTTTGAAAAAAATGAACACTCAACTGGTATTAGCCTGGGCAAAAATATGATGGAATGTTCTCACAAACCTGTTTTAAATCTCCTATTGTGCAGGTGCCGGGGGCAGCAAATGGCGTTAGAAAACTCAAACGAAAAGTTTTTTTAAAAAATGCAGGCCAGAAATCTATTGTCCTGGGCGCAATTTTATTGCCTGGGCAGCATTTTTAGTGGTTATTTGCATTTTCAGAGGTCTCTAAGGAACTTTGAGCATTTTGATGCATATAATCTAATGATACCAAATGCTTATTTTACTCCTTGGAGCAGGTTCCCTGGATCAAGAAAAATGCCTTCACTTCGTTCTCTTTCCGATGCCTGTTTCAAACTCTGAAAACAGGTCAAGTAGATATGACCCAAACTAGCAAAGCAAACTCCAAAAAAAATATAAACAAAACTCTAGATTGGTAAACAGATATACATGTTCCCCCCTTCAAGGTGTATGTGTTCCATTTTAGGCATGTAGCAAATGTGGGTTTGGGTGCCTAGAGTACCCCTATGTGTAAACCTAGCAGATCTGCCTTCCAGGGTGCCTGGAAGCTACTCGAGAGATGATTGCGCTAGGCATAAATGTGCCTACGCTAGAGAATAGGTGCACTACGCTAGGGAGGCAGAAAAATGCTGAAAAAAAATTATGACAGTGCGTCCTGCACTGGCTGAGGGGTGCTCTCTTGCACAGCTTCAAAGGGCTAGTATTGCGCTTTGATACCAAATGTTGATTGAGAAACATGTGACGGAAGCCTGTGTAAATTTTATTGATTTACAGATGGCCGTAGAACATTACAGAGGATGGGCTGCAATATGTGTGGGTATTGCACAGTCAAATGCATCCTAGAAAAAATGATAGTTGCATAGGGTGCAACTACAAACCTGAATAAACAGGGTATGTGCAACCACTATTTGGAAGCAATGTGTACCTGATTTAAAACACCTATGCATGGGTTTGGGTAACAATATGCACAATCTGCATACAGAAAAGGATAGTGAGAAGTTTGCCTGCATTGGCAGACAAGGTGTTTGCCGTTTATTATTTAATTAATAAAATTAATGTTACCTTACTTTGCATATTACACGTAATGGAGGTAATAAAATTTATCCTAACATAAGCTTTAGAAGAATGGATTGAAACTGTAATTAAGATGGATGACCAATGAGCCATAACACGTTGGAGTCAGAAACAGGAAAATGCCAGGAAGAAAGCATGGCATGACATAGGAACATAAGGGATAAGAAGTTTGAGATTGGACAAATGGTTACTTCTCTATGACTCTAAGTTCTTGTGCCATCCAGGAAAACTTAAGGTACATTGGTTGGGGTCATATGTTATCACTTACATACTTGAAATAGGCGCTTTCTAGTTAGAAGCACTTGATGGAACACGGATACCCGATTACTTCAACGGGAGTAGGTTGAAGCCCTACTATAAATAAGTCTTCTTGGTGTTTGTAATAAGGAAGTATTTCCATTTAGATTAGGTCTTCAATTATGTCTTTCCTTAATGTATTTCCTTCATTTTCATTATGCTTTGTCAATTTAGTTGTTTTTCTTTTGTAATAAGCTGCACTTTGCGCGCATGAAGCTAATTACTATGTGAAGAATGTTTATGCGTAAAGGACTGCACATAATTTTAGTGTGGGGTGGTTTTCATTATCCAAGGTACAATATTGTGGGAATTGAAAGGTGAAAATAATAAGCTACTTGGGTGTTTTTAAGTCAAAAGAAGATTGCTTCTAAAAAGTGACCAAAGATGGAGATGAATGAAGGGATAGTATAACATGAGGTAAGCAGAGGCCATGATAACTACTAGGAGAAGGCTGTAGTGATGAGGTACTCAAGGTGCAAGGGAACGTGCTGAAGAGAAGTCTGTGACCAGAGGGTAGGAAGGCATGCTAGAAGGTTATAGCTGAGGGTGTGAAGATGTACCATGCAGAAAGAACAAAATTGGTCAATGAATGAGAGGATATTTTGTAGGTGAAGGAGTAATAAATGCATCAAAAATTTGAAAATATATATAAGGATGGGATGCGAGTTCATTTTTACAGTTGTGATTAAGAGTATTTGAAAAAGAGCTAAGTGCGAAGAGCTGAGTGATTGAATTGAGGTGTGAAGGGTGTGTAGCCAGTCATGACGAAGTATGCGTAGAAATATTTTGCGTCCCCAGTGGTGAAGAGTTTGAGAAAAGTAAGGTGACAGAGAGGAGCAAGGGCATGTGATTTCACCTAGGGCACACTGAATTAAGCTAGGGTTTGATTCACACATTGAAAAATTCAAGAGGCTAGTATTACAAATGATTGTAAGGAAGAAATGGCACCCATGAAAGCAGTTACAACAGGAGTGAAGGCAAAGAAGAAGGTGGTTGTAGAAGAAGAAGAAATGACCCTTGAAATAAAAAATTTTGAAATGCAATATCCAAAGGGGGTCATCATAGGCTAGGAGTGGGATTCTCACATAAGGATAAGCAAGGTGAGTGAGTACAACCACCGTACCATAGAGAACAAGAAGGAGCTTGATGCCTTGCTGAAAAAAAAAGATGAATAAATGCACGATAAAAGACATGTTGGTGTACGATGATGATGGTGATAATCTCTTGAAGAAGATTGGATTTTACCAGCTATACGAGCTCCCTTACTTCAGGAAATATGATCCCTTATACTAGTGACTTATGAGAAGAGTGCACGAATATTTTTTCTACTTTACAGGATGCATAGCCAGAATTTTAGCCACGCTAATCTCCATAGTAACAGGATTGAAGGGAATGGGAGAATATTTGAAGAATGATTTAATAGATAAGTCCAAAATCTTGGAGACCAGAAAGGAGTTGGGGTACATAAAGGGTCCATGCAGCATGGACATAGATAAAATGAAGAAGTATCCAGTTGTGTTAGTATTCACACATCTTACCAAGTTAATGATCGAAGCAGGTAAATGACTAGTGGTTACATGGTGCACAAGATGTAAAGGAGTACAGTATTTCAGGTTACATTGTAGAGATGATAGTCGAGGAAGCGTGCACAAGAGGAAATATCATCTTTGGAGTTTTTCTTCTATCACTGGTATTCATGGAGATCAAAGTACCTGATGGACCAAAAGATAAGATATGGGAGTATCCCATGGAGAATAAGTCATTGGCGGAGTGGTTCAAAAAATACCTATGTGAAGAATCTATGATAGAATAAGTCAAGCAAAGGGCTGAGAATTGGTATGATAGGCTCCATGCGGAATTTGAAGAAGAATGGTGTATCCCCAAGGAATTACCATTGGTGGTTAGAAAGGAAGTTCAATTCCCTATATACCAACACTTTTACATAGCGTGGTTCGCCATGAGGGATGAAACATGGATCCCTTGGTGTAAGTTACCATATTCCTTCACAATAAGGTACTTATAGGAATTAGTACATAGGTTATCAAATGTGTGACATCTAGCGTTCAATGCAAACAAGATAGATTGTGACTACCACATGCTAAGGAAGAAATATGTGTATCTAGGATGAGATGTATATATTGAAATGCTCATTTCAAATGTATTGAAAATTAAACCAATAAGTTTGGTTGTGGAAGATGTTGGAGTAGCACTAGTGTACCTTCAACTGAAGCCCAAGTTGGATAATGAAAAGTACGTGGAGAATGATTTCAAATTCCCAGGACCGTTGAAGGGTAAGCATACCATGGATAACATTCTAGTGCCTAAGCCCACAAATCCAATTGAAGTAGAGGATGAGGAGGATGAGCGTGAAGATAGTGGTGGTTTGGAGCATAGAGGTAGAAGACATCCCACAAATAAGGATGAAGTTGAGCACACAACTACACCACCTTAGCCACAAGAGGAGGATTAAGAGGACTTAGGTATGGACCAAGGAGAGAACCGATTCAAGAGAGTATTCAAGAGGAAAAAGACCTAAGGTGCTACTCCACAAACAGTGCATAGATCACCCAGAATCTCTCCATAGAAGGAGACCACCACGAAGAGGATAAGGAAACTAAAATTGAATGAGGAGGTGGAAGAGTCAGAAGAAATCATGCCTAATTCTCCTACACCTACAGAGAATGTAGGAAAACAAAATGAAGAACTGAAGGTAGGAGAAGAGGAATAAAAGGGAAAAAATGAGACAGCTACCAAGACTTATCAAGACATTGATCCATAGGGATCCAAAATAAATCTAATTCATCACAACAGTTAGCAAGAAGAAGGAAAAAATGATACACGAAGGTTCTATTTTTTTAGTAACAGAACCACCACTCTATGCAGAGTGGCAGTTATAGAACCACTACCAAACCAAGGTGGCGGTCCTGGGACCGCTTGTCTACATTGGTGGAGGTCTTGGCTCTTTTAGATAGAAAACAAAAATATGAAATGAATAGCCCAGAATTTGAAAGTTTGTTTGTGTCTCTTCTCCTCCATGACCTTTCCCATTCTCCAGTGCATGGGAGGACATGGGAAAGGCTAAAAATACATGTTTGTAGAAGAGAATAGGATCACTGAAGCATGAAAGCAAGTGAGCAAGATGTTCTTAGAGCTGGAATTGTGTTTTATAGAAGAAAGGAGTGTTAAGACAGAGCAAGCAAATATTTGGGAGGAAGTGTGAGATATTATATACTTCTCTTTCATACTTATTGTAAATTTTGTACTTGTTATTTTGAATTGGCCAATAAAAGTGGGAAGAAAGAGAAATTTCCCTTCCTGACTAGTTTTTCCTCCTTTGGAGGTTTTCAGGATAAATTTTTTTGGTGTTTATGAGCTTAAATTCTTTCCTTTCTTGTAATTGTGGATTCTAAGCATAAGCATAATTCATTCACTAGCTATCTCTGTCATTTTCTAATAGAAAGTAGAACAACAACATTTATTCGTGTTTCTGTGGATGATTCCAAAGTTATAGAGTTTACAGATCATTTTGGTATCAGACCTAATAAGTATCTAGGACTATGGTATTTGTTCTTGGATTTATATGATAGTGATGAGATCTAAAGGCAAAGAGGCTTTACCTTATGATCCAGAAATTTCTATGAAAAAGTCGAAACAGAGAATTCAGGGACAAATGGAGGAAGAGAACTTGGTCCATAGAATTGAGATGCTGGAGACCGTGATGGATAAGATTTTTAGAAGGCAAGAAGAGCTTTCTAATTTACAGAAGAAAGCTTCTATCAAACAAGACTCCATAGACTCAGTGGTTCAAGGCTTAGCTAAAAAATTTGGCATAGGAAGGAGCCATCATGAGGAAAGTTATGGGGAATAACATGAAGAAGAGCCTTCAAACACAAGAGAAAAGGTAAAATCCAATCATACTCCTTTTAAAGTTGAGATGAAAGTTGATATTCAAATCTTTGAAGGACAAGTAGATGCGGAGTTGCTTGATAAATGGTTAAAATAGTTAGAAGTCTACTTTAGCATCCATAATGTCACTGAGGCACAAAGGATCACCTTTGCAAGTCTCAAAATGGAGGGACATGCTCTGGTTTATTAGGAAAACCATCTAACCACATGTGAAAAGAAGAAGCATCTTATTGTGAAATCTTGGCAAGAATTTAAAGAATTACTTAGAGATAACTTCTATCCTATTGGCCACAAAACTGACCAAATGATTAAATGGTAGTATTTTAGACAAGGTAATGGTCAAATTGTGCATGACTATACTCCAGAGTTTCAGAGGTAGGCCATGTTGCTAAAAATGGACTTGGAGGATGAGTATATTCTGACTAAGTACTTAGGAGGACATCACACTCACCTTTGAAGAAAATTAATCTCCACTAAGCCCAAAAATATCAACTAGGCGTGTGTGCAAGCATACTACTTAGATGATGAAAAGAAGCAATGGGAAGTAGAGCCAAGGGAAAAGAAGTTGATAAATCAACAAAAAAGACTACGGGAAAACAAGTAACAAGGGTAAGTGGAAAGGGAAAGGTAAACAAGATGCCACTACTTTAAATACTTGTAAATATCCCAAGAATTTTTCCAAGAACTGTGATATTAATGGTCATACTAACACTACATGTTGAAAGTTGCATCAGGAGTTACATCCGAAGAACCAAAAAAAGGACTCAAAGAATTCCATGATAGCTGTAAGAACAGAAGGGGAGGTAGAAATCAAAGATGAATCTAATGTAGATGAAAGGCTTGAATGCATGGCAACCAACATGGATAACCAGGAAGAGGATATGAGTAGATTATTCCAGATCAAAATCCAGATCAAGAGAACTAAGGTAAATGCTTTGGTTGATACCGGTTCTCAGTCTAACTTGATTTCAGAAGTAGTTCTAAAGAATCTTGGTCTTGGGACTTATGAGCATCCACACCCTTATCCTTTGGGTTGGGTGAAGAAGGTTGTTGAAATTCAGGAAACAAGAAGATGTAAAGTCAAGTTTGGGATAAATTTCAAGTATATTTATGTTTTGGAAGCGTTATTCCACTTAATGATTTTGATGTTGTATTCAAGAGTCCTTACTTGTATATCAGGGATGCTATATTTATGAGAAGAGAAAACCAGTGTTGTACAGATTGGTCAAGGATGGGATCAGCTACAACATCCAAGCACACCAGCATGAGACACAGGCTACTATGGTGAGTGCTAACTAAGAAAATGACTTATTAAATCAAATCATAATCAGTTTTATTTACTTTTGTTAAAGGACAAACAAGATGGGGTAGAAGTTTCAAAGATTTCTAACCAGGGAAATCATGATTGGGTTAGTACTATTCAACCCTTTCAGGAAGTTTTTCAGGCTCCCAGTGGGTTACCACCAAAATGGGAAGTAGAGTAGGAGATTCAGCTATTGCTAGATTCCCCTCTACCAAACATCAGGTTATATAGAAAATCCTTACTTCAGAGTCCTAAAGTAAAGATATAACTCCAGGAACTACTAGACTAAGGGGTGATACGTCTGAGCACCTCACCATGTGGTTTGCATATTGTGATGGTGCCAAAGAAGGATGGTTCTTGGAGAATGTGCATTGACTACCGCACTTTGAACAAGATCACCATAAAGAACATATATCCACTTCCCCGCATAGATGATCTCTTGGACCAGCTTCAGCATGCCAAATTCTTCACGAAGTTAGATCTCAAGTTTGGTCATCACCAAGTCAGAATGAAGGAGGAGGATATATGGAAGATTTCCTTCAAAACAAAACAACGTTTATATGAATGGTTAGTACTTACTTTTGGGTTATGCAATGCACCCACTACATTTATGATATTGATGAATGATGTATTGAAGGATTTCATAGATTCATGTGTCATTTTATATCTAGATGATATCCTACTTTTTAGTGCCACATGGGAAGAACATCTAACTAATTTACAACAAGTCTTGCAAGTTCTCAGGGAGAAACAACTGCTATGTAATATGAAGAAATGTGAGTTTTTCAAATAGTCACTTGTCTATCTTGGGCACGTGGTTAGAGGAGGGTTGCTATGAGTGGATCCAAAGAAGTTGGAATCCATCACTAACTGACCAACACCAATAGGAGCCACAGAGACTCAAAGTTTTGTGGGAGAAGTACAGTAGATGCAGAAGTTCATTATGGGCTTCTCTGTGATTATAACACCTCTACACACAGTGACCACAAAGAGTAAGGGTTTTTACTGGTGTAAGGAACAAGAAAAATCCTTTGAGTTATTGAAATACAATATTATTTATGCTCCAGTACTTGCTCTTCCTAATTCGTAGCAGCCTTTTGAAGTAGAGATAGATTTCAGTGATTACACCATGGGAGCAGTGTTGCTTCAAGGAGGTAAATCCGTATGTTATCATTCTGAAACTTTCATGGGACCTATCTTTTTAGTAACAGGACCTCCACTCTATGCATAGCGGTGGTTACAGAACCACCACCCAACTAGGGTGGCAGTCCTAGGACTACTAGTCAGCACTAGGCAGTGGTCCTGGCTCTTTCGGATAGAAAATAAAAATATAAAATGAACAACCCAGAATTTGGACGGTTGTTTATGTCTCTTCTCCTCCATGACCTTTCCCATTCTCCAGTGCATGAGAGGACATGAGAGAGGCTATAAATACATGTTTGTAGAAGAGAATAAGATCATCGAAGCATGAAAGTAAGTGAGCAAGATATTCTTAGTGTCGGAATTGTGTTTTGTAGAAGAAAGGAGTGTTGAGATAGAGCAAGCAAGTATTTGAGAGGAAGTGTGAGATATTATCTACTTCTCTTTCATACTTATTGTAAATTTTGTACTTGTTATTTTGAATTGGAGAATAAAAGTGGGAAGAAAGAGAAATTTTCATTCCCGAATGGTTTTTCCTCCTCTGGAGGTCTCTAGGATAGATTTGGTTGGTGTTTATGAGCTTAAATTCTTTCATTTCCTGCAATTGTGGATTCTAACCATAAGCATAATTCATTCACTAGTTATCTATGTCATTTTCTATAGAAAGTAGAACATCAGCGTTAGTTTTGATTCTATGGATAATTTTAAAGTTGAAGAGTTTATAGATCATTTTGGTATCAGAGAAATGATTATCCAAGATTGTGGTATTTGTTCTTAGATTTGTATGATAGTGACGTGATCTAAAGGTGAAGAGACTTTACCTTGCGATCCAGAAATTTCTACAAAAAAGTGGATGTTGGAAATTAGAGAAAAAATGTGGAAACAATTCCTCAAACCACAACAGTAGGAAACTATATAGCAGAATTATATTTACAAAAATATAACAACATAAATAAATAATTCACAAAAGAAGACAAGACAAGATTTAACGTGGTTCACCCAATGTGGGCTACATCCACCAAGAACTTGCTCAGATTTTATTATCAACAAGAGTAAAACAACTCTCATAGTCTTCTCTTACAATTTCACTCATGAACTCACAACAGAATTCCAAAGATGTTAAACCACATCTAAGACCACAATTGACACCCAATTGCTCAACCTTGATCACTCTTGATCACCTCTTGATGTTCTAAGACTCAAGACCTCTTGATCACTCAAGATATCTTAGGATACCCCTAAAACCTCTATTTATAGGATTACAATCCTTCTAAGAAGTTCTAACACTGACCCTAGAAGTTTGAAAGTCGTGACCTTTCAACTTCCCACTTCTGGAAAAATAGTCACTGTTGACAGCCAATTAACCTCCAATGTTAACAACAACGTCACAGAAAAAAACACATGACTGCAGAATGCTCCTGAAGTCTCCAAACTTAACTATTTGAAACTCCAACACTTCAATGTTGATTCAAGAAGACCAAAAAACAGGCTCCAACACCCCAACAATCTCCCACTTGGAGACTATTTCCACTGAGAAAAGTTCTTAACCCTTCATTATCAACCATGAAGGCCAATCAAAGTTGAACACAACTTCAAATTCTCCCTTGTGACCACCTTGGTCATCATATCTGTAGGATTCTGACTGGTATGAATCTTTTCCAGCTTCAACTTATCTTCTTCCAAAGCTTCCCTGATGAAATGATATCTCAGCTGAATGTGCTTCATCCTAGAGTGGAAAGAAGAGTTCTTCACCTAAATGAATAGCACTCTGACTATCACTGTGTAGTCTCCCAACTTCTTTCTTATGACCCAACTCATCAAGCAACTATTGTAGCCAAATCATCTCCTTGCTTGCCTCTATGGAAGCAACATACTCAGCCTCTGTGGTTGACAAAGCCACAACCTTTTGTAACCATGAAATCCAACTCACCAGGAAATCCTTATATCACCAACCGTAAATACATAACCTGTCATGCTCCTCCTGCTATCCAAATCTCCTGCCATGTCTGAATCTACATATCCATGTAATGTAGTGTATAATCCACCAAAACACAATGTTTCTCCCATGGTCCCTCTCAAATACCGAAGGATCCACTTCACTGCCTACCAGTGCTCTCTACCTGGATCACTCATAAACCTGCTCACTACTCCCACTGCATGGGAAATGTTAGGCCTAGTGCATACCATAGCATACATCAAGCTACCAACTTTGATGAGTATGGTACCCTGGACATCTGGATTATATCCTCCTCAGTCTTGGGATCTACTCCTTTGATAATTTAAAGTGACCTGCCAAAGGAGTACCAACCAGTTTAGCATCCTGCATACTAAACCTCTCCAAGACCTTCTTTATGTACTCTTCTTGAGATAATACCATCTTCCTCTCCTTCCTGTTATTGAGTTATTCTCATACCAAGGATTTTTTTGTTTGCCCCCAAATCCTTCATAGCAAAGGAGTCACCTAGCTGTTTCTTGAATACCTTTATTTCCTACATGTTCTTCCCTGTAACAAGCATATCATCTACATACAGGCACATAATAATATAACTACCATCAAGAAACTTCTTGATGTACACACAATGGTCTTGAGTGACACTTGGAGTAACCCTGCTCCTACATAAAACTATCAAACTTCATGTACCATTGTTGTGGAGCTTGTTTCAGGCCATACAAGATCTTCTTTAATTTTCACACTAACCTCTCCTTCCCTTTGACCTCATAACCCTGTGAAACTGAAATTGCATATACAATTCCTCCTCCAACTCACCATGAAGGAATTCAGTCTTCACATCTAACTACTCTAATTGCAAGTCTTCTACTACTACTAAACCAAGAACATTCCTAATAGAAGTCATTTTAACAACAGGAGAAAAAATTTCATCAAATTCTATATCTTTCTTTTGTGAAAATCCCTTGACCACCAACCGGGCCTTGTATCATTTCCTAGCCTCCATATTGCTCTTTGATTCTATACACCCACTTGTTCTGCAATGCTCTCTTTCCCTCAGGTAGCTCCACCAGATCCCAAGTTTGGTTTTCCATAAGAGATCTATGCTCTTCATCCATGGCCTACTCCCACTTCTTCCTGACATCCACCTGCACTGCTTCCTCAAAGCACTCTGGCTCTCCACTGTCAGTGAGCAATAAATAATTCAAAGATGGAGTAAAATGTTCAGGTTCCCTTCTTACCCTAGAAGACCTTCTCACCTCAGGAGTTTGGGGTTCCTGATGAGTAGGTACCTGAACTGGATATGCCAGAACATGTTGTACTTGAACCTGGCCCCTTGGACACCTTGTTATTTACAGTAATGTCTTCTAACACTGTGTATTCTTTCTTTGATTCCTCTTTCTGTTCCTATCAACTAATCTTTATACATGACTTTTTCATTAAAGACAATATCTCTAGACCAAAATATTTTCTTGTCTTTAAGACTCCAAACACGGAAACCAAATTCATCTTCACCATATCCAACAAAGGTGCATTTCTCATACTTAGCCTCTAACTTGGTCCGATCATCTTTATCAATGTGAACAAATACCTTACATCCAAATACTTTAAGAAATGAGTAATCAATTTTCTTACCAGACCAAGCCTCCTCAGGTATACCTCCATCCAAGGCCATAAAGGGTCCTCTGTTAATCAAATAAATAGTTGTGCTTACCACTTCCACCCAAAACATGAGTGGCAGCCCCACATGTAGCCTCATTCACCTGGCACACTCCATGATTGTCATGTTCATTCTCTCTGACACTCCATTTTCCTATGTGGAGTCTTTAGAACCATCATTTTCTTGTGGATCCCATTTACCAAACAGTAATCAATAAATTCATTGCTGCAATATTCCCCTCCATTATCCGACCTGAGACATTTCAGCTTGAGACCTATTTCATTCTCAACCAAGGCTTTCCATCTTTTGAAAGTTTCAAACACATCAGATTTCTTTCTAATGCAATATACCCAAACTTTTCTAGTTGCATCATCAATGAAAGTGACATAATAACATGAACCACCAATAGATTTTACCTTAGTTGGCCCCCATACATATGTATGCACTAACTCCAGCTTACCCTCCTTCCTGGTAGGTCCAACCTTGAGGAATCTCACCCAGTTCTATTTCCCATAAACATAGTCCTCACAGAAGTCCAAATCTAACTCCTTTAATCTGGGTAACCTGTCATTTATAATCTGCATGCCCTTATGACTCATATGACTGAGTCTCTGGTGCCACAAAGTTGCATCTCCATCTGCAGCAACTAAATTGCAATAATCAGCACCACTGGTTAAATACAAAGTACCAATTTTCTTACCTCTTGCAACCACAAGAGCTCCCTTGGTAACCTTCCAAGAATCCATTGTAAAAATGACTGTACAGCCATCACTACCTAGTTGTCCCACTGATATCAAGTTCCACCTCAACTTAGGCACATGCCTGACATCCTTAAGTAGCCATGTGTTCCCATTCTACATTTTCACCCAAACACAACCTTTCCCTACTATGTTGCATGGTTCATCATCACCAAGATATACATGTCCAAAATCACCTTGAACAAACTCAGTAAAGTAATGTCTATGTGGGGTGGCATGGAAAGAAGCCCCTGAATCTAACACCCAAGACTTAGCAATATTATCTAAAGAAAGAATTAAGGCATCCTTGACAAACATCACCTGCTGCCACATTTACCTCCTTAGTTTCCTCCTTCTTGTTCTTCTTATCCTGAAGAGCCCAGTAATCTTTCTTAGCATGACCAACCTTCCCACAGTGCCAACATTCCAACTTTCTCTTGGACTTTGACCTTCCACCAATTCAACTTCCCAATGTTACCTTTCCCTCTGTTCTTTTGTCTCCCTCTGCTCTCCATTTCAAAGCATTTCCAGAAGTAGAAGAATCTCCTGCTCTTCCTTTGCATTTCCTCAGTCTCAGGATCACACCTATCACATCTTCAAACTTCAGCTTTGAGTTATTAGAGACTGAATTACTTACATCCATAACCAAGTAATCCCAACTATCTGGTAAGGAGCAAAAAATCAGCAAAGCCCTAACCTCATCATAAAAGTCAAAATTTTATTGAGTTTAACATACTCACAACCATATTAAATTCATTCAAATGATCAGCAATAGAACCATTCTCAAACATCTTCATATTAAATAATTTTTTCATCAAAAATATTTTATTAGAGGCAGAGGGTTTTTCATATAACTTCCCCAACACACTCATGAGACCTTCTGTGGTCTTCTCCTGCGATATGTTGAAAGCAACCGAAGATGCAAGACATAACTGAATTTCCCCAAGCACCTTTCTATCCAGCAAATCCCAATCCTCATCTGACATGGTTGTAGGTTTCAACTGAAGAAGCCAAAGGAACATGGAGGTCCTTCTGATATAAGTAATCCTCCATTTGCATCTTCCACAAACCAAAGTTCTACCCATTGAACTTCTCAACCCTCTGATCTTCCCTCATCTACCATAGCTCCCACTCAAGCTAAACTTTCCTGTGATTCACAAACTTCAGAAAAAAACCACCAAAGTCTGATACCAATTGTTAGGAATTAGAGAACAAATATGTGGAAACAATTCCTCAAACCATAGCAGTAGGAAACTATTTAGAAATTATACTTGCAGAAATATAACAACATAAATAAATCAATGCACAAAAGAAGACAAGACAAGATTTAATGTGGTTCACCCAATGTGGGCTACGTCCACCAAGAACTTGCTTAGATTTTATTATCAACAAGAGTAAAACAAATATCATAGTCTTCTCTTAGTTAAGAACTCACAACAAAATTCCAAAGATGCTAAACCACATCTTAACCACAATTGACACCCAATTACATAACCTTGATCACTCTTGATCACCTCTTGATGTTCTAAGACTCAAGACCTCTTTGTCACTCAAGATATCTAAGCACAAGATACCCTAACACCTCTATTTATAAGATTACAATCCTTCTAAGAAGCCTAAAGCTGACCCAAGAAGATTGAAAGTTGATCTTTCAACTTCCCACAGATGGAAAATTCCAATGTGAAGAGTTTACACAACATTTTAACAACAAGTCAGCAACAAAATCTAGGACTATGTCACAACAAATGACTGCAGAATGCTCCTGAAGTCTCCAAACTTAAAGGTGAAAGCTCCAACACTTCAACCTGATTCAAGAATCCAAATTTGGGGACAAATGGAGGAAGAGAACTTGGTCCGTAGAATCGAGATGATGGAGACCATGATGGATAGGATGTTTAGAAGTCAGGAAGAACTTGCTAATTTACAAAATACAACTTCTGTCAAACAAGACTCCATAGACTCAGTGGTTCGGGGCTTAGCTAAAAATTTTGGCATAGGAAGGAGCCACCATGAGGAAAGTTATGGGGAAGAGCATGAAGAAGAGACTTCAAACACAAGAGAAAAGGTAAAATTTGATCATACTCCTTTTAAAGTTGAGATGAAAGTTGATATTAAAAGCTTTGAAGGACAAGTAGATGCGGAGTTGCTTGATAAATGGTTAAAATAGTTAGAAGTCTACTTTAGTGTCCATAATGTCACTGAGGCACAAAGGATCACCTTTGCATGTCTCAAAATGGAGGGACATGCTCTGGTTTGGTGGGAAACCCATCTAACCACTTGTGAAAAGAAGAAGCATCCTATTGTGAAATCTTGGCAAGAATTTAAAGAATTACTTAGAGCTAACTTCTATCCTATTGGCCACAAGACTGACCAAATGATTAAATGGCAGTATTTTAGACAAGGTAGTGGTCAAAGTGTGCAGGACTATACTACAGAGTTTCAGAGGCAAGCCATGTTGCTAAACATGGACTTGGAGGATGAGGATATTTTGACTAAGTACTTGGGAGGACTTCACACTCACCTTCAAAGAAAAGTCATCTCCACAAAGCCCAAAGATCTCAATGAAGCATGTGTACATTCATACTACATAGATGATGAAAAGAAGAAAGGAGAAGCAGAGCCAAGGGAAAAGAAGTTGAAAAATTAGTAGAAAAAAGAGTATGGGAAAACAAGTAACAAGGGTAAGTGGAAAGGGAAAGGTAAACAAGTTGCCACTACTTTAAATACTTGTAAAGATCCCAAGAATTTTTGCAAGAACTGTGATATCAATGGTCATACTGACGCTACATGTTGGAAGTTGCATCCGGAGTTACATCCAAAGAACCGAACCAAGGACTCAAAGAAGTCCATGACAACTGTAAAAACAGAAGGGGAGGTGGAAATCGAAGATGACTCTGATGTAGATGAAAGGCTTGGATGCATGGCCACCAACATGGATAGCCAAGAAGAGGAGATGAGTAGACTATTCCAGATCAAGAGAACTGAGGTAAATGCTTTGGTCGATACCGGTTCTCAGTCTAACTTGATTTCTGAAGCAGTTGTAAAGAAGCTTGGTCTTGAGACTTATGAGCATCCACACCCTTATCCTTTGGGTTGGGTGAAGAAGGGTGTTGAAATTCAGGTAACAAGAAGATGTAAGGTCAAGTTTGGGATAAATTCCCAGTATATTGATGTTTTGGAAGCTGATGTTATTCCACTTGATGCTTTTGATGTTGTATTCAGGAGTCCTTACTTGTATATCAGGGATGCTATATTTATGAGAAGGGAAAACTGGTACAGATGGGTCAAGGATGGGATCAACTACAACATCTGGGCACACCAGCGTAAGACACGGGTTACTATGGTGAGTGCTAACCAAGCAAAATGACTTATTCAGGAAAATCATAATCAGTTTTGTTTACTTTTGTTAAAGGATAAACAAGATGGGGTAGAAGTTTCAGAGATTTCTAACCAGGGAAAGCATGATTTGGATAGTATTATTCAGTCTTTTCAGGAAGTATTTCAGGCTCCCAGTGGGTTACCACCAAAATGGGAAGTAGAGCATGAGATTCAGCTATTGCCAGAGTCCCCTCTACCGAACATTGGGTTGTATAGGCAATCCTTTCTTGAGAGTACTAAAGTAAAGAAACAACTCCAGGAACTACTAGACCAAGGGGTGATACATCCGAGCACCTCACCATGTGGTTCACCTATTGTGATGGTGCCAAAGAAGGATGGTTCTTGGAGAATGTGCATCGACTACCACACTTTGAATAAGATCACCATAAAGAACAGATATCCACTTCCCCACATAGATGATCTCTTGGACCAGCTTCAACATGCCAAATTTTCATGAAGTTGGATCTCAAGTCAGGTTATCACCAAGTCAGAATGAAGGAGGAGGATATATGGAAGACTTCCTTCAAGACAAAACATGGTTTGTATGAATGGTTAGTACTTCCTTTTGGGTTATGCAATGCACCCGCTACATTTATGAGATTGATGAATGATGTATTGCGGGATTTCATAGATTCATGTGTCATTGTATATCTAGACAATATCTTGATTTTTAGTGCCACATGGGAAGAACATCTAACTCATTTACAACAAGTCTTGCAAGTTCTCAGGGAGAAACAACTGCTTTGTAATATGAAGAAATGTGAATTTTCCAAATAGTCACTTGTCTATCTTGGGCACATGGTTGGAGGAGGAGAGCTACGAGTGGATCCAAAGAAGGTGGAAGCCATCACTAATTGGCCAACACCAACAGGAGCCACATATACTAGGAGTTTTGTGGGAGCAGTACAGTACATGTGGAAGTTCATTATGGGCTTCTCCATGATTGCAGCACCTCTACACACAGTGGCCACAAAGAGTAAGGGTTTTGACTGGGGTAAGGAACAAGAAAAATCCTTTGAGTTATTGAAATACAAGATTAGTCATGCTCCAGTACTTGCTCTTCCTAATTTGCAGCAGCCTTTTGAAGTATAGATAGATGCCAGTGATTACGCTATGGGAGCAGTGTTGCTTCAAGGAGGTAAACCCTATGTATGTTATCATTCTGAAACTTTCACTTCAGCAGTTAAAGGATATTCAGTATATGATAAGGAAATGTATGCACTAGTGTAGACAATTAAAAAATGGAAGCATTATTTGTTGGGTAAAGAAACTACTGTGCACATTGACCACAAACCTATCCAGTTTTTGCAAGCACAGTCTAAATTATAGCAGGCAAGGCACTACAATTGGATGGGGTTCCCTCAAGCAGTTCCATCTGGTGATCAAATACAAGAAGGGTAGTACAAACTTGGTGGCTAGACATGTTGTCTAGGCCACCCACATAGGAGAATTTTTCCTGGGAATATTTGGCCACTATCTCTTAGATCGAGCCCTTCACGAAGGAAGCTTACGGAGAGGCATATGCCCAGGACAAAGACTTTGGGGTGACATTTCAGTAGTTGCAGTCCCAAGGGGCTGAAAGGACAGGGATTGAAGATTTTTATCTCAAGGACGGGCTGCTCTACTGATGGGGGAAGCTTTGCGTGCCAAAAGAAGAAAGAATTCTATTGATGAGGGAAGCACATACCTCGAAAGTAGTGAGACATTTCGTTGTTAGTAAGACCCTAGCCCACTTGCAAAGGTACGCGTATTGGCCCAACATGCAAGAAGTATCAAAATTTATACGTGGATGTAAACTTTGTTGTGCCAACAAGCCTAAGAAGTAGGAAGGAGGGTTTGTATATGCCTTTTCAATACCTACTCGTCCATGGGAGGACATTTCTATGATTTTGTAGGAGAATTACCTATGTATAGACATGGCCATGACTATCTCTATACATGTTTTTAAAGATTTAGTAAGATGTGTATTCTTATGGAGGACATGTAAAAAGACAAAAAGGCACATGAGGTAGCACTATCTTTTCTTTGCTAATGTATGGGTGCATTTTGGTTTGCCAAAGTCTATTGTTTTTTATAGGGATTCCAGTTCTTGGGGAAGTTTTGGACTACTTTGCGGAACAAGATGGATACAGGTTACATGAAGGAGCACATAATTTCCATCCAAGACATGGACAAATTTTGCTGAACAAGACTTTATTGTACAGTTGATCAGAGGGATATCCAAGTTCTTGGGAAAAAACTACCCAAGGAAAAAATGGGATGAGTCCTTAGCCTACATTAAACATTCCCATAATTGAGGGATTTGTAACGGGTGGAAAACAAAATCCTTGCCAACACTCTGGGAATACAAGTCCAAGTCAAAACCTATGGAACATTGAGAAATGCGTGAGAAAACTTGTGGATGATTCTATTTAACAAACTTTAGGATCCTAAAACAGCAATGTACATCCAACACCCAGGCACCATGACCCTCACCATTGGTTAGCCTAGTGCAAGGGGATATGGAAATTTGCTGACACAGAATGGTGCATGAAAGGTTATTTTTGAACAAGTGCCAAAGGTAGGAGATTTTAATGTTATCCATCAAAATCAAATTGTTGCACTACATTAGATAGAATTTCCATTTTTTACATGCATTTATGAGTTAACCCAACCTCATTGTACAACAAGACGAGATGAAGTTTTAGGTGAAAACAAAGTTTCGTGCTTTAATCTCCTCATAAAATGTGAATACAAAATCCCTTCTTTTTGATGCTTAAATAGAATTTTACATAATGTCTATCTGGAAGAACATGAGAATGGTATATGGATGAGTAGCTAAAATGGTCTATCATGGAAGGTGGAATGCATCTCAGTACAACGCACTTGCAAGTTTACCCTTCTCATTACCAACCCTGTACAATATGACTTGAAGAGTTCCACTGGAGTACAATATCTTACAAGAAACAGTTGAATTTCATTTTTGCTTAGCTTGTGGAGAATGGTTACAACTTCTTCAATGCCTTTGCGTCCGTTCATTAGCTTTTTTGATTCGTGAAGTGTAATTTCACCAATGGGGTAAGGAACTAGACTTTTCCTTTGAGTTATTGAAATTACAAATTATAGTCATGCTTTGAATACTGAACCTTCCTAATTTGCCTTTGAGCCCTTTTAAAGTAGAGTCGTCCACATGGGAGACGTTATGGGAGTCTGTTTCTTCAAGGAGGTAAGCCATTTATCATTCTGAAACTTTCACTTCAGCCATTAAAGGATATTTTATATGATTTTTTATGCACTAGTTTTGATAATGGTCTTGAAATGGCCTCATTATTATTTGGTAAAGAAAACTTTGCAATCACAACCACAAACTCTTTAGTATTTTTTACAGTATAAATTACATGCCAAGGCAGTGGCAAATGGATGGGAAGCTTCCTTCAGTATTTTCCATCTTGTGATTCAAGGTACAAGAATATTTGTCACAATTTTTTGACAGTGGAAAGCATGATGTCTAGGGGCCCACACAGTGATTTTTAGCCCTTTACAAAACGTTGGCCATTAACTATCAAATCTTAGATCGCCAACCATGAAGGAAGCTTACAGAGAGGCATATGCTTTTGACATGCGGGACTTTGGGGTGACATTTCAGCAGTTTAGTCCCAATGAACTAAAAGGTTGCATGGGGATTGAAGATTTTTATCTCAAAGATGGGCTGCTCTACCGATGGGGGAAGCTTTGCGTTCCTAAACTTTCAATGCAGGAAAGATTTTATTGATGAGGGAAGCACATACCTCATAAAGTAGTGGGACATTTTGGTGTTGGTAAGACCCTAGCCCACTTGTAAAGATACCGTGTATTGGCCCAATATGCAAGAAGAAGTATCAAAATTTATACTGTGGATGTAAACTTTGTTGTACTAGAAAAGCCTAAACTAGGAAGGAGGGTTTGTATATGCCCTTTTCTAAACCTACTCATTCATGGGAGGACATTTCTAAGGATTTTGTAGGAGGATTACCTATGTCTAAGCATGGTTCATGACTATCTATATGTTGTTATAGATAGATTCAGTAAAATGTGTATTTTTATGGCATGTAAAAAGACAATAAAAGCACATGAGGCTATAGATATTTTATTTGCTAATGTATGGGTGCAAACACCAAAATCTATTGTTTCTGACAGGGATTCCAAGTTCTTGGGAAGTTTTGGACTAATTTGTGGGACAAGATGGCACCAGGTTACAGAGGAGCACAACTTTCCATCCACAGACTTAGATGGATAAACTGGAGGTGCATGAACAGGAATTTGGTACAGTTGATTAGAGGGTATAACAACAAATATCCAAGGACTTGGGATGATTCCTTAGCCGATTCAACATTCCTATAACCAGGCAGTACACACATCCACTATGAAGTCACCATTTGAAGCATGCTTGGGATATCTACCTACAAATCCACTGGACATAGCAATTTGGCAGCAGGATGAGGAGGAGACATGAGACACAGAGGTGACTAGAGAAAACAAATTCATTGAGAGGATCTGGAAAATCCATCTCAAAGTCAAAGAACAACTAGAGAAATCTCAAGCCAAGTACAAAGCTAGGCATGATCAGCATAGGAGAGAACATAAGCTTCATGTTGGAGATAGAGTTTGGATTTACTTGAGCAAGGAGAGACTACAAGGTCAAGCATGGAAACTCAAGCCACTATAATATGGACCCTTCACCATATTGGAGCAGGTTGGAGAAAATGCTTTTCGACTTTACTTGCCATCATTTATGAGGATGTACTCTATAGTAAACTATGAGAACTTGCACCTATATGAGCCATCCATGCTAGATGAAGATGAAGGACTACAATTGCTACCTTCCATTGAGGATTGTCTTGGACTCATGAGGCAAATTGGAGGAGGATGTAGTGCTGCAGCAGAAGGTCAGAGAGACTAGGAGAGGTCCGCAGGAGTCTTGGCAGATTGGACTGAAAGGAAAGACACCAAGGCAGGCCTGGTGGTACTCAAAGGAGAAAGTGAGGGAATTATTTCCTCATCTACTCCCCCACTAAGATTTTGTGGGACCAAAATCCTCCTAAGTAGGGGAGGTGTGATCCATAGGGATCCAAAAGGACTCTACTTCATCAAATCAGTCAGCACAAAGAAGGAAAATAAATACATGGAGGTTTTGTCTTTATAGTAACATGACCACTGCTCTGTGCAGAGAAATGGTTACTAGAACCGCCACCCAACCAGGGTGGTAGTCCTTGGGACCACCGATCTATGCATTAGGCGGTGGTCCTGGCTCTTTCAGACAGAAAATAAAATATGAAATGAACAACCTCAGAATTTGGAAGGTTGTCCATGTCTCTTCTCCTCCATGACCTTTCCCATTCTCCAGTGCACGGGAGGACATGAGAAAGGCTATAAATACATGTTTGTAGAAGAGAATAGGATCATCGAAGCATGAAAGCAAGTGAGCAAGAAGTTCTTAGTGCTGGAATTGTGTTTTGTAGAAGAAAGGAGTGTTGAGACAGAGCAAACAAGTAATTGGGAGGAAGTGTGAGATATTATCTACTTCTCTTTCATACTTATTGTAAATTTTGTACTTGTTATTTTGAATTGGCCAATAAAAGTGGGAAGAAAGAGAAATTTCCCTTCCCGACTGGTTTTTCCTCCTCTGGAGGTTTCCAGGATAAAACTTGTTGGTGTTTATGAGCTTAAATTCTTTCCTTTCCTGCAATTGTGGATTCTAAGCATAAGCATAATTCATTCACTAGCTATCTCTATCATTTTCTAATAGAAAGTAGAACAACAATGTTTAATTTGTGATTCTATGGATAATTCCAAAGTTGAAGAGTTTACAGATTAGACATAGAAACACAAGTTCCAAATCTGGAAGCTCAAGTTCCTAAGTAGCTTAGGTAAAAAATAACATGTGGGGAACACATTCCACTAGCCATGGGTTATGCTGAAGACACAGGTAAAATTGTCCGCACATGTTTTCAGAGCAAAATGACACAAAAGGAGTTGTATGGCTGGGAGTTAATGGATGAGGATATGGAAACAATGTGCAGAAGAAAGAAATTATCATGGTCGATGCACACACAGATGGATGAACTAGATTTTGATGTGTGTGAGGAGTCATGCATGTCGAGGATGTTGAAAAATACACCTCAAGATAGAAACATAACAATCAAGCCTATTGTTATGTTGGATGAGCAGGTGAGTAATGCATTGGTAAAATTCTCAACAGAGGTGGCGAGGTGGAATATGGACAAAGCTACCACAATTAGGGCGCTAAGGGAAGAGATCAAAACTAAGGATTGGGAGATATCACACCTAACGTAGGAAAGAGACTTAGTGTAGAAGAAGAACTTTTTATTTATCAGCATCGCAGAGGAAATTGGTGATAATGTCAGAAGAGCTAGGCCACACTTAGAGCCAAAGGTACCAAAGATGTTTCCTTCAGTAATACACTATGTAGGTACATTGGTGGACTTAGTGTTTGAAGATGAAACTCTGTCCATGCTAGTGCCAAAGGATCTTGGCATGAGATGCAGAGTGAGAAAAGGCTTCAGTGATGAGAAACATTACATCATATGAAGGGTTGTTCCAAGCATTACAGGAAGAACTGAAGAAGGTAGACCAAGCCTTGAACATCTATACAGCTCTCGAGGCACTCATCAACATAAAAACACTAGAGGAGAACATAGAGGTCTATAAGGTGATGAAGGATGACACATTGGGCCGCATAGAAATATTATCATTGGTTAAACAAAAGTGTGAGACCCTGGCAGCAACCCAAGAACCACACAAAAATTAGCTAGAAGAGCTTGGGAAACTCATTGCGTAGAAGATGGCTTTGTTAGAGGGAAGGATGACTACAATATCTAGCATTGTGTTGGTCTTGCAAAATGAGAAAGGAGAAATTGTGAATGATGAACTAGATTCCATTGTTGTGGACATTCTATAAAAAGTAGAGGAAGCACTCATTGTGTTATGATGCTCATGTGCAGATTTCACTAACGCCTCGAGGTTTTGGTGTAACAGTTCATTACATTTGGTATCAGATTGACCACCTAGGTTTGAGTCCCAACATGGGTAGCTACACTGGCATTGTAGTGTTTTCTTGGGGCTTGTATAGGGTAGGGTGTGGTCCCGCTATATGGGCATAAATCTATTTGTTTCATCATTTTCTTCACCTTTTCGAAATGACGAAACAGATAAGGGTAAGGGATAAGGAGGAATACCTATTAAATGCTAGTCGATTGATGGTTGTTGCATCCATTCTAACTTCTTGATCCATAGCTGAATGTTAGAGCTTCCTTTTTTCTAGGAGGAACTACCTATAATAGAAAACAAGACCAAAAAAAGATAATTAAATGATATATGACAGTGGACTGCCTAGCATATGCTAGTTCCGAGAAGTGTGATACTTCCTAGATGGATGTCAATCCACTATTTAAAATAAATTAATGCAAGAAATAAACAAATTCCTACTATATTTGATATGATTTAGGCATCTTATTCAAGTACAATAAACAAATCCAATAATGAAAAAATAGGCTATAGTTAGATCTAGGAGGTGAGGTATCTGTCAAGGTACAGGTACTGGTAAGGGTCTGATTCTGGGTTATTTAGGTCAACTGGTAGGGTGATTTTTGGGTTGATTCTTAGTCAAGGTGTAAAAAATAGAGACTGACGTCAGCTAAATGTGACCGATGCCGATTTAGGTAGAACCAATGGTGATTATGGATAACCGGTGTCGGTATGGTCGAGGTACAAGAAACTCAAATAAATTAAACAACAGGGGTGATATGAGGTCAAATAAAGTTTGGGATAATGCATGGGGAGGTTTGTATAGATCTTAGGTATGCTCAGAAGTATACAATAGGTGAGGATAGGTGATTTGGGTGAAGGGATTTTTGAGTTCATAGGAAAGTGGGTGATGAAGCAATAAACATGCAAAGAATAGATTAATAACAGGAGTAATAAAGATTACTGAATGAAATAAACCCTACATGTTAGGGCCATACTTACTGTGTTAAGGATCTGATGGCTGATTGGTGAAGGTGGTTAATCAGATAATACGTGTATGGTCCTGTAGCAGTGATTTCCTGGAGTGCTCTCGTGAATGTAATGGATCTATGATTGATCCTGGTGATGGCTCTGGATGTTTGGATGCATTAAAGGATGCTTGTTTTGCTTACATGCAGCTCTGATCTCCTTCCTTGCTCTCAGAATGTGCCAACCAAAAAACAAGGTTGTTTGGGTGAATAAATGGTAACCGACGATGGTTCCGGGTTGACTGGCATCGGTTTAGGGGTGACCAGTGTTGGTTAGGGTGGGATTCCGTAGGTTTACTAAATGGGAAAATATTTCTAAGTTCTTGGGCCCAGTTAGTTTATTCTCGCATATTAGAATGGAAAATTCCATTCTAATGAGCGGGAATGTAGTTAGAGAGATTTTAGGGTTAGACAAAATCTTAGCTCATTAAGGCAAGCAAGACTTAGTTATTGTTAGTTATGGAAACATGCCAAGAATAGGTCTAGGGTGAGGTGGATGGGTGAGGTGTCTAGGTAAGGTGGAAATCAGCTTAATTAAAATAATTAAGTAATGAATATTGTGAGGATGGGTATTAATTTAATTAAGTTAATTAAATTAATATTAATTTGGAGTGGAAAGGGCCATGGTTAGATGAGTATGCTTGAGTTGGTTATTTGACAAGGGACCAAGGGGAGTGTGTGACCCAATTTTGGTGTCTACACTAGCCCTGGGTCTAGGCTACGGAAGCATGGTGGGATGTTATGATCCTCATGTGTGGATTTCACCAACCCCTTGAGGTTTTGGTGTAACGGTTTGTTACACATTGAGTGGAAGACCTTGGAGGCTGAGATCAAGAATGAATATTTAGAACTAATCCTTCCAGTTAAATAAGAGGGTGTTGTAGAATAAACGTCATTATTTTGTTCAGCAGTTTGGTTTCATTCTCTTCATTATTTCATTAATTATTATTTATCATTGGTAAATATTAGAAATAATTCCCATTACCGAGGTGGAAATGTACTTTAGTGAGGGGTAATGTTGATCAAAGAATCACCAAAAATATTCTAAGTATTTTGGGCGTGTGAAGATAGGGTGCTATTCAAAGCCCACGGAGCTAGGAATACCCATATCAGAGTGCCCAAGCTCAGGAATTAGTTATTTTATGGATAAAGGCTATTTTTTTGGAGATAGTGTCCAGAGCACACATATGAGATGAGAGACTGTTCACTACACGTAATGGTATTTTGGGAACAAACGGTTGATAATGCGCCATGACATGGTTTAAAATAATAATAGGATTTATTCTTAGAGTTAACTATAGGACATCTATTTTTAGAACACTTGCATGTTGTGTATGCTATTTTCAAGGTGCATGTGGCTATTATCAGCATGTGACCTATTTTGAGAAGTGTATGGGTGGTGAAGGGAAACTCCCCACCCTCTAATATGATGTTAAATATGTAGAATTGAATTGTGTAGTTTAGGGAAGTGACTTATGTATAGATTCATGGTACTGGTTTTGATGCGTACATGATTAATGGCAGATAATTTATAGAGTAAGAAGCTTCTATAGCTTTTACAATGTTTAATGCAATGGAGTATATTGGTTGGATCTAATGGTGTTAGTTCATAACTGAATATGGTTCTTGTATGGTTAATTTTTATTATATTTATTATTTAATTTGATTCTTTGAGATAGCTAGATCTAGTTTTTGCACTTTAGAATGTTTATGTGTTAGATATGAATATGTATATGTTGAATTAGTTCATCATCACTAAAATCCCATACAACAACTCTAAAGAGGGACCTGGTACCTTTGCGTGCTTTGGGTGAGCACTCAGCTTAGGCTGAGTGATGTGCCAACATGTTTTGGGTTATTCATAGTAAATTCTAGGCTACATCATCAGCCATAAAAACTTGTATTGAAGGAGCCAAATGGTGATATTCCAGAAGATTCCCTAAGATTATTGGGACTTAGATTTGTATGTTTACAAAAGAGATCATTGTTAATTCATATATTCCAAAATGTTCAATAGGTATGGGGAATATCACTCCTTATGATGACCTAAAACTACCCAATTGTGATTTCTTAACTCTCATGCTTGTAAGGAGCCACTTTTTGAGGTGGATTCATCCATGGTAATTTAATATTAATATTCCTCCAATATTTTTCACCCTCATATTTCTCCCCCAGCAAGTTTTACTAATTCCATGATAATGAGCACCAGTAAAGCTTAGTTATCAACCTTGTTGTAGGCTTGGATTTTTGGGGGGGTTTCTAAAAAATTTATCATTATGTCAAAGTTTGGTTTTGATATTGACTGAAATCCTTTTTCTTTTTGGCCACTAAATGCTTGATGCAAGGGTTTGAATGGATTTTCACTAGAAATACTCATTGTTTCATATTTTGACCCCTAAATATGCTTCACATAGGTGAAATAATCCAATGGCTAGATGGAGTATCTATGTACATAGCAAACTTAAATATGGATATCTAATAGAGTTCATTAAGGTGAACAAAAGGGGGGATATGCATCTGTAGTCCCAGTCTTAACATGGGAAATCTCATGGTTAGATGCCATAAACTAAAAATTATTCTATTATCAATGAGGATTGTTTTTCCGTGGGCTCAAATGAGAGTAAAATATGTCAAATTGTAGATGTATCTTCATGTGAACATGGGTCTCTTTCCAGTCTTCAACTTAATTGACAATCACAACTTAAGGGTCAATTTCCTCTAGAAACTTACTGTGTTCAATATTTTACCCTTCTCTTCATTCTCATATTACAACAATTATGTGTTAATCAAGTCACAAAAATATAATATTCATAGGTATTCCCTGAGGCAGGCACAGATGGTGCCCTAAATATGCGGAACTCAATATTTAGATCCCTTGTACCCTCAAGGCTATTTTATTGAACCCGGATGTTTTCCAATTTAACCACCTAGGTAAATATATCTCCACTACTCCTTACTAAGTTCTTTGACATTACTAGCTTCATGAAGTGAGCCAATTTACCTTAATGATTCAAGCCTTTAACATTAATTTCATAACATTCACAATGCCCTATTGAGTCAATTCCATAAATCTATCTTTCCCTGCCAATACCCATGCTTTTAGTATTTCCTACAACCATGTGTTTGTGAAATTGTTCTCATGTAATCTTATCTAAAGGTGCACTTTGTATTCATCTACATAGTCTTCCTGAAGTTGTATTTAAATAGTTGGCACATACACATATACAATGGCTTATAAATGAAGCATTTACCGTTAAAATAATTTCTCCTATAATTTGGAATTTTATTATAAAGTCTTCCATATCTCTGTAGGATGTAATTCCTTATGCATATATCAACATAAGAATCCACATTTAATTTTATGGGTTAGATATATCAATACATGTACCAGGTTTTGTTCCTTGAACAAGATAACTTATTGCACCATTGTTAATTGTTTACCCATAGATTAGTGAACAAGAACTTTTTCTTAGTACATATTTTGAGGAGTTTTATGAAACTCCATCAAAAAGAACCCTCTAACCATTACATGTAATGCCTTCCCATAAAACTGTATAAAGTAACTCCTAAATTGCAGTTACATATTTCATTGCCTTTCCGCAAAGCTCTCATGGCATGGTCAATTTTTAAATATTCTTGTCAAGTCAACTAAAATTGTCATTAACCTGATTCTAAAATTTCTAACATTGTTCCTCTCAAAAAATGACTTGGGGATATTGTGAGTAATCCAATTTTCACTTTAGAAGGCCAAACTATTCCTACTACTTTAAGCCCTAAGAATCAAATTCTCCTACCAGAATAGATTCCAATTAGTATGATCTTATGTAGAAGCCATGTGAGATCTTAAAATATTTCATCTCATGGATGGTTTCAGTGAGTTATTCAATAAATTCCTTATTATTGTTAATGGTAATTATCATTACAAAAATCTACGCTTGAACCCTTAGTGGGACCTTTCTCCTATTTTTTCATGAACTTTGTTTGAAAAAAAGTTGGTGCAACATATCATATATCATAACATTATGAAATCTTCCATGATCCATCATGCAGTAGATTTCTTGAAGAATTATGTTGATGATGTCCTTCCCAAATGACACATGTCAAAATATATGATTAAACCAATACTACAGTTCATCCTGGAGTCATCTTTGAATGCATCTCATCCAAGGAATCATTATGTTCAATCGTGAGTAATAAATGTAATCTTTTATCCTAGTTTCAGGGAAAAATTCTTCTTGTAATATAGTTTCATTGCCTTTGTCCATGTGAACATAAATTCCATCATTACATAATGTGGGGAAGTCTTAATTCAAAAATATTAGAAGCTTTTCAAGGACTTAAAAGCTTACAATTAAGTTGTCAATCTTTCACATATTACCCATTAGTCTTTCTCGAAAGTTTTAAACTATTTCAATCATCTGTCTCCTAAAAGGATGTTTCACTTTCAAATGGGTATAATGAATGTTTTAAATCCTTTGATGACCTTAAAATAATACCTCCTGTTAAACCACCTATGCTCATAGCCTCAAAGGAGAACCACTTTTACCTATACATTTTTTCCAATGATAATTTCTCTAGGTGAATCATATTGAATCTCATCATGATAAGAGAAATCTAGGGTGCAAGTGGTTATCACATAAGGCGTTTTACCCAAGAATACTATTGAGAACTAATACTCCCAACCAAGGGAGAAAATACTAGGTGTATTCCTGGTAGCATTCTAGTTACACCACCAATATTTGTGCTACTACTTTTCAGAAAACCTTTAGTCATCAAATATGGTAGCTGATAAATACATTATGTAAACCTTATCCAATTGAAATAAGTTGACATAATCTTATAAAAATATCCTTGGCTTGAGAAATTATACCATCAAAAGTTTATCAAAGGACAATCCATCAAGTGCATTAGATCAAGTAATAGTCAATACCTCTTAACCATAAATCAGACCCTTAGAAAAATTTATCATGAATCTTTTGTATAAATTCATGCATATTAGTGATATCCATACATCAAATGACCCTATTTTTGATGGAGAATAAATAAGAGCATGTGGGGGTAGAAAGTTGTTTCCTCATGTCATACTAGAAGGGACCTATGCCTTTATCTAGAAAAGTAAGATTTTTATTGTATTTACATTAGGGTTTTTACGAATGCTCAGGCACTACTTGGGTCTATCAGCTACCATTTATGCCTTAGATGTTAAAAGTCCACTTTAATATCTTGTTGTCCTTCTCATTGGATATTTTCAACCTCAATCAATATTATGCTTACCAGTTTCATAATGAATTGATAATTAAAAATGACAAAACATCATGAGTTTTAACATTTTTTTAACTACAATTTGACCATTATCAAATTAGATAGAATCAATTCATATGTCTAACCAATTCATTTAGGATACCATGGCTTTTTTACCTCACAAATACCTGACACTATATTCAAGATACTCTATACACACACAATTTCAAAAGTTATACATCTTCCTAATAATAGCATATTATGTGTATGTAATTACTTATATAACCTCAATGGCTGATCCATGTTTGACCTTTTATAGTTGTTGGCAAACACCTTTCCATCTTAAACAGGTATTTCCATTACCTTAATACATGCACTTATGACAATTCAATTCAAACCTTTACACCAAAAATAGCTACCCAAATTTTACTTCTATTAAGGGAAACTTCCATATCAGTCAAGGCTAAAACATGCCAATTCCTTTTTAGATGGTAGCACAAGCCTGAAATTTCTACACTCATCAAGGAAGTCCATTTGAATCTATCTGGTAGGAACCCATCTTTAGTGGAATTTTGATGTTCTTATACATGAAATTTTGAAGTTTTATTACCTTGGCCTAGACAGGAAAAATGAACATTTTTATTGGGCAAAACTATGTCAAAATTTTTCATTGTGGAAATGAAAAAGTACCTTATTACAACTTTACTCATCCTTAGTCGTGCAACTCACAAGAAACACCCATTGAAGTCTTTCTTTTATTTGGGGTTGGATATGCTATAAAAATCATAATTCCACATGGATGGCCATGGATGGAAAAGTAACTGATATTGAATCTTAGCAATTAATACCAAAATAGGGTAGAAGACAATCTCATGTTCGTATAAAATATGGTGTGAATATGAATTAATAAATAACCATTGGATAAAATATTCCTGACCACATAGAAAGAAGCAATAAATTGAGGAAATATTAAAGGTCAAAAATCATGAATTTAGTGGGGGATTAATGAAAATACATAACACGTGCATTCTAAGGGTTACTTGTATTTATTTCTAGACTAGTTATCAATACAAATGGGATTGAATTGTAATGAGGCCCCTAACAACTTAACACATAGTGGTATGTACCAAAAAAGGGTAAAATTTAGGATTCCATAGTCAAGCATGTTTTGAATCTCTTTCCACCAAGTGACACCATCATGTATCCACTATTACGTGAAAAATCCACCTAGGTTTGTCATAAAGGATCATTAAAGAAACATCTTAAGTCATCAATTGGGAAAATATTGTCTTAAAATATGTGAAAAATAATCCTTCCGTAAAGGGTATCAATGGTATAATTTAAATAATTTTTATTGATAAAGATTGTAGATTGAGAAACAGGGATGGAAGCCTGATTAATTTATTAATCTCAATCAACTAAAAAATTACAATGAATAGGCTGCAATATTTATAGATATTGCACAGCCATGTATCAGACAAAAATAAGTTGCACAGGTGCAACCAACTTAGAATACAACAAGCTTCCAATAACATCCGGGAAGCAACAATTAAATACAAAACAAATATATTGTTAAAACAATATAATCCATATTGCAAATAAAACAAATAATATGGTTAATAAATATAACCAAATAACAATATTATTTAATTAATAAATTAATTAAATAATATAATGCATAATTAATTAGGATAATAATATTTTATCCTAACATTCCCCCCCTTAATTGTGCATTGTTTGAAGGGATGAGGAGAGGAAATCTCTGAACAACTCGAACTTGTCATGTGTAAGTGAATTTGTGAAAATATCTACTTGTTATTCAACAGTTAGACAAAATTGAAGCTGGATGTTATGCTTCAACACATGTTTCGCGTATGAAATGAACCTGTACCTCAATGTGCTTCATTCTCTCATGAAATAATGGATTTCGAACAAGCTTGAGAACACCTTCATTGTCAACATACATGGTGGTAGGTTTGTCCTGTGGTATTCCAAGTCCTTCCAGTATGCGACGTAGCCAAATCGCTTCACAGACAACTTCTCCTGCAGAACGATACTCGGCTTCTGTGGAAGAGTGAGAAACAAAGTGTTGTTTCTTACTTCCCCATGATATTGGTCCAGATCCCATAAAGAATACAAATCCAGAAGTGGATTTTCTATCATCAATGTTACCTGCATGATCTGAATCCGAATATCCAGTCAAGAAGAAGTTTTCGTTCTTCTTGTATTCTAGACCAAGATCCACTGATCCTTTGAGATATCTCAAAATGCGCTTTGCTGCTTTCCAATGACAAACTTTGGGTTCCTGCATGAACCTGGATAGATAGCTCACTGCAAAGCTGATATCTGGTCTAGTGTAGGTCAGGTAAATGAGACTCCCGATCAGCTGCCGATAGAGAGTGGCACTTACCTCAGGAGATGGATCTGAATGAGATAATTGTAATCTGTTCTCCATAGGTGTAGAAATTGGTGTGCAATCCATCATCCTAAACTTCTCGAGTGTTGTCTTGGTATATTTCATCTGAGAAACAAAGATGTGATTCTCTTTCTGCCATACTTCCAATCCAAGACAATAGTGCATCAGCCCGAGATCTATCATGTCGAATGATCGATTAAGATCTTTCTTTGTTGCATCGATCATCTTCACTGAACTACCAGTGATGACTAGATCATCGACATAAACAACAACAATCACAATCTCCCCCCCCTTGCTTTTTGAGGTAGAGATTGGGATCGTATGGATTTCTGAAAAATCCATGTTGTATGAGATGCTCATCAATGTTGATGTACCATGCCCGGGGTGCCTGTTTGAGGCCATACAGAGATTTCCTGAGTCTTCATACCTTTTCTTCTTGACCAGGTACAACATATCCCTCAGGTTGAGTCATGTAGACTTCTTCTTGTAAATCTTCATTCAGGAAGGCACTTTTTACATCCATCTGGTGGACTTTCCATCCAAACTGTGCAGCTAGAGAAAAGATCATCCTGATCATTTTGATCTTAGCTGTGGGAGAAAATGTCTCCTCATAGTCAATGCCTTCTTTTTGTGCATACCCCTTTGCTACAAGTCTTGCTTTATACTTGTCCACTGTCCCATCTGCTTTGTACTTAGTTTTGAATATCCATCTGCATCCAATGGGTTTCTTCCCTGGTGGAAGATCGACAAGCTGCCAAGTGTTATTCTTCATCACTGATTGATATTCAGAATCCATGGCATCTTTCCAAGATTTTGACTGTAGGGATTCCTGGACTGTAGAGGGCTCATCTGATTCAATAACTCTACTCATCAAAGAAAAGTTAACTTCTTCTCTTGCTTTACTGTGATTCTGTGGTCCAGGGGTGGATGTATCCGGTGGAGCATCCATTCTTGCATCTCGTAATGTACTTGTACACCATTTAGGCATACGTTGAACTGTTCCCATGGGTTGTGGTTCTATCTGATCAACACCATCATCCCCATCATCACTTTCATCTTCTGAGGGAACATCAGCTTCAATTTTTACAACTGGTGAAAAATCTACATCTTGTGAGTCCTGGAGGAGGAGTCTCTGCTTCCTTCTTCTCGAAAAACTCAACGTCTCTACTGGTGTAGACTTTTCTGGTCTTATGATCCATCAATCTATACCCAAGAGTGTCTTCACTGTACCCAATGAAGACGAGTTTTGTGACTTCATGTCCAATTTATTTTATTTCTGTTTGGGTATGTGCATGCTTTCTTTGCACCTGAATACTCTGAGGTGTGCAATAGATGGTTTCCATTTTGACCATGCTTCTTGTGGTGTTACTCCATCAAGAGTAGTTGTGGACGCTCTATTCAACAAATACACTGTTGTCTTTGTTGCTTCTACCCAGAATGTCTTTGCAAGTCTAGAATCATCGATCATGCATCGCACCATTTCCATGATAGTATGATTTCTTCTCTCAACAACACCATTTTGCTGCGGTGTGTGTGGAGGAGGCATTTGTCGACGAATCCCATGAGTTTGTAGGTAGTCTCTGAACTCATCACTGGTGAATTCCCCCCTTGATCTGAGTAGAGAGTTCTGATGTGATGACCAGTTTCATTCTCAAATGCTACTTTGAACTTTTTGAAGGTTTCAAAAGCTTCACTTTTCTTGTGAAGACAAAAAATCCACATTTTCCTTGAATAGTCGTCAACACAAAGCATGAAGTACTGGAACCCAGAATGACTTGGCTGCATTGGACTGCAAAGATCGGTATGAACCAGGTCAAGTTTACCATGAGCTTGAAATGTACTCCTCTGGAATGAAGCTCTATGTTGTTTTCCTGCTAGGCAGTGAGGACACTTGTCTGTATCCTTCTGAAGAGATGGTAGCCCATGTACCATATTACATCAGTGAAGTTTTTTGAGATATTTGAAACTAACATGACCAAATCTCCTGATGCCACAACTGAGCTGAGGTGGAGTTCTTAGCCACAAGTGCTTGATCATCTCTATGAACAAAATCAAGTTGGAACATGTGTCCCACATTGGAGGCTTTTACAATTATTTTTGAGCCCCTCGAAACAAACACGTTTTCTTGCCAGATTGACTATCAAAGTCAATTTTCAGGTTGTGATCTAGGAGTTGACTGACTGAAAGAAGATTCTTTGTCAACCCAGGGACATATAGGACATCTGATAGTCTGCATTTGTGTGAACCAAGGGGTAGAGAAATGTTCCCAATCCCCTGAACTGTATATGAAGAATCATCTCCCAACGAAACATGATTTTTCGATGGCATGTCCCTCATTGAAATAAACCAGTCTCTGTGGCCGGTCATGTGTCGAGTGGCTCCCGAATCAACATACCAGACATCACTAGATGATGTGGATGGTTCACTTGATCAAGCAGTGAACAAGAAGTCTTCATTGTCTGACTGTTCTTGTTGCTCAGCAATATTACCTTGCTGGTGGGGTCTTCTTTTCCAGTTCCCCTTTTTCTACCCGTGATTGCTGTTAGAATGTCCCTTGTTAGATTTTTGTTGGAGGTCTAGAGTTGCTTGACGAACCTTTCTTATAAGTATTATACCAACAATCTTGTAAGTCATGTCCTCTTTTACAAATTGGACATTATTTCTTTGGTTGTCTATCCCCTTGATACTGATTTTGATTTTGGGACTTTTTATAGGAATTAGGTTTTCCTTTACCTTTTCCTTTCCATTTTTGATGTGAAGATAGTGCCTGCTCCTCTTCATCATCCTTATTGTGCATTGCTTCCTCTTCTTGCAGTAGGTTTACCAAGCTTGTCAAAACTAACTGTTGTATCTGACAAGTTTAGTGTTGTGACAAAAATGCGGTAAGAAGAAGGGAGTGCTCTCAGAACAATGGGAATGAGATCATCATCTTTGACCTCTTCTCCTAGGGCTAGAAGTGAAGCCCTCAATTTTGCAACTCTTCTTAAGAAAGCTTCAATTTTCTCATTCTGTTTGAACTTCAATGTGTGTAACTGACTCTGCAAATTTAGTATAACATTCTTGTTCTTGGCCTCATATATTGTGCTCAACTTATCCCACGCTTCTTTGGCTGTTTTGGCATCTTGAATGTGGGGTTGTACATTGTCGGACACTCCAAACAAGATGATGAGTTTGGCCTTTCTGATCTACTTTATCAAATTGTCTGTTTGTGTTGTATCAGTAGTTGATCTGGTTAGAGTACCATTCACAACAGGCCAGATTTCTTCAAACTCAAGTTGTGTCTTGATTTTTGTCTTCCATGCAGCATAGTTGTTTCCTCTGAGTAGTTGTGAATCTGGAAGAAAAAATTTGGGGGCATTGGTGCCCATTTTGCAGAGATCACTGACAGGGTTTGGCTCTTATCACTCCAGGTATAAGGTCTCCCAATCTATATACCGTCAGTCTGATATACCAAACCTTTCTATATACGTGCCCTTCCGATATACCCGGCGGTACATGGAAGAAGCTCACCCTTTCTATATACCTAGTGGTACGTGAAAGAGGCATTAACGTACGTGAAAGAATTCAATACGTGGTACCAAGACAGTACTGAAAGGGGTCTGTGTGATTATTGACACCAGCTCAAAGAAATATCCTCATACGCGCGCGTAACTTTGCTATATACTCAGATAATTTCTTCAGTCTGGATTTATGTCGTGCAATCGTTCATAGACAGATGGGATGGCTCATAGTGTGTGCATTGTGACCTTATTACTCCCCATCGATTTAAAGGGTTGATGCCCAGAGGACGTTGTTGCAGCTATATTAGGTGTTAAGTGTAGTAGTAGTCATCAACGGCTTTACCGTAAGCGCTTCCCAGAGGCACCGTATATACCGAATGCTGCGAATGAGATCTAGGATCTCTTGAATGTTACCGAACCAATTTTTAGCTATCTTTGATTACAATACTACCAGTTTATGAGTAGTTACAAAGTTTGTCAATTCACTATGGTAACCTACAAATTAGTACAATATACATGCAGTATACAAATTACATTCAAAAATATGGAAAAACTTGAATGGTAGGCCAAAAAAAATTTATTTTGTGTAGGCCTTGGTAGCCTCTGGAGTCCAAAATGACCTACTACATGCCAGAAAAAATTACAAAAATAGGGAGCTGAAAATGCAATTTTCTGGATAGGTCCTCCTTTAGAAAAAAATGTCTAGAATGAAAAACCATAGGTTTAGTGGAGAGAAAAAAACAAAATTACCCCAAATTTTAGGGTTTTTTTAGCTAAATGTTTAGAGACCTATTTAGTTATCACTAAATGGTTTAGCTATAGTTTTCCCACCAGATCTACCTCCAACTGTGGTAGTTTTCTAATTTTTCCTCCAGATTTTAAAATTGAAAGTCTTTGTATTGAGGGTGGGGGTTGAACCCGAAACCTCCCACACCCAACAACCTCCAACTATCCAACTAGGCCTTATTAGCGCTTAAGATAAAGAATTGAGTAAATTATATTTAAACAAGATGGAATTTAAACTCACCTTTTTAAAAAAAAATCTGACCAGACAGTATTGGACGCCTACATGGAGTGAGTTTGGATGGATTACACAAGGATTTCATGTGCACGCAAACAATTTGTACCTGAGCTCTTATTGAAGAAACGCCTTTATATTTCTACTTCTATATTTTTATTGATTTATTCAACCACTGATTTGCATGTATATTCCATGATTTCTACTTGTTTTTTACTGAAGAATTTATTCAGGTCATTGTTCTTTTCACAGCTTTTTACTCTATGTTTTTTTATTTATTTCTTCACCATTTAGCAAATGGAGCCACTACTTATGCTAAGAGGAGACGTGAACTCACAACTTTGGTGTTGTATTTAGATCGATCACTTCTTTGTTACAGGTTATAGGGGCTATGAGCTTGCTGTAGGGTCGCTGAGAGGATGAGGTCCCATGCTTCATAGATGCAGGGTAATTGCTCGGTGTTTTGAGTGTGAGAGGAGCTTGGTCTTCAGAGAATGGCTCCGTTGAATCTTATGCAGAGCTAAAAAAATTCAAACAACCCGGTCATAAGCTCCTCATACACACAAGCCTCCAAATGTATAGGTCTAATAAAAAATATCAGAGATTATAATGCTCCTCTAAATTAGAGGTAAAACCCCTATTGGGGGAAAATAATTTTTTTTTTTAAATTTCATCCAAGGAGAAAAATTTTCCTGGTGAAAGAGGCACCAAGGCAAAAAAAATTGCCTTACAAACACCTGGAGAATGGCAGGAGGTTGTGGAGATGCAAAACGTTTTGGGAAGTTGTTGGAGGCAACACAGGCTCTCCTAGAGTGCAAAATCTCCTCCAAAATTGTATGCTTCCTTTCTCCAACCTTCTCTGCTTCACAAGTCTAGATTCTCACTCTGGCACCAAATGTAAATTGAAAAATAGGGGCAGAATCCTGATTATCTTTATTAATCTCAATCAACCAATTTACAATAGCAGGATTGCAATACTTATAGGTATTGTACAGTCATGTGTAGACAAAAGAAAAGGTTGCACAAGTACAACCAGAATTACAATAGCTTCCATAAAACATCCGGGAAGCACACAAAAATACAACCAACAAATTATATTGTTAAAACAATATAACAACATCCATGATGTTGGAAATGAAACAAATAATATGGTTAATAAAACCAAATAAAAATATTATTTAATTAATGTTTTTTAATTAAATAATAAATTATATAATGCATAATTAATTAGGATATCTTATTCTAACAAAAAATGTGTCCATGAACGCACCTTCCAGATTGGCGACCTCATCTTGAAAGAAAATCAACATGTAACTAAAGAGGAGAAAAGTAAACAGGGTAAATTTTCTCCTAATTGGCTTGGACCCTATATCATTACCCATGCTGATGGATCATGTGCTTATCATTTGTCTTGACTCAAAGGTAAACCCGAACCTGAGCCCCTTCATGCCTTTAATCTTTGACCATTTTATTGTTGACATCAAGTCTTGCATTACTTTATCTCAATTGACCGCTTGTCCCTTGAGCATTGTTCACCTTCCATATTACCCGTTTTTTAGGATCAACGACTAAACAAGAATTGTGTGATTACCCGTCACCTTTTAGCAATATCTTCAATATGAGTACCATGGCTCTACTCATAGTATGATTCTCATGGATACTTTTCATCTTTTTAAAATATAGAATCCCATGGTTGTTCATCACTTAAAACCACTTCTTTCATAGTTAACCTCTATGTGTCATAGTTTTGTCTTTTAAACAAGAACCTAATCTTCCTCTATAGTCTTTTCCATGACTTAAACGTCCAAAAAAATGGGATTCAACTCCTTGAGTCAAACTTCCAACAAAATATGACTCCCTCAAAAAGGGACATCTCTTCTTTCTACCTCACCGCTATAAATAGACTACTCCCTTGAAGGAAAACTATATACGGTCATTGCAAAAATACAATAAAAATATCCAGAAGCTTCCCACATCGATTAGCTTCGCGAAGACCTCAAGGAGATAATATACTCATCCCATATAGACTTCTCGTATTGATCAGTCTATTAAAAACAAACAAGTAAAGAAAATAATGAATTTTTTGTCATGGACTTACCTATATTTGATCTTGGGTTTCTTATTAGGTAAACATCTTGTCGTACACTAAGTTACTCTAAACTACCCACTTTCACCTCATTTCCTTTTTCACCCTAATTTTCTCTCTGCTTAAGGGACTTACCGCAACTATGACATTTCTTGATCATGTGACTTTATTCACCCTTATAATAGTCCATTATGCAAAACCTTTAGGGTCTTACGTTCATAATCCCCTTGGGTGTGGTAGACTCATTAGGGTTCTTATCAATTAAGCATCTCTTTTACCACCTCTTACCATTCACCTTCCTCATTACTTATTGATTATCCTATATAGGACCAGATCATCGACACCTACATTTTAAACTAATCAACCATGCCTATCACCTAAGACTCAACCATGCCTAGGACCTACACTCAATCATACCTAAAACCTACCAACCCATTCCTCTAATTCATCATATTCTTCCCTAGCTTATGGGAGAACTACATTGGCCGGAGGCTCCTTTTCACTGGGGCTATGTAGGAAACACTCCTAGGGCATGAGGTCATGGGAGGTTAGCTCAGTTACTCTTTACCCTAACCTATTTTCCCCAATCTTCCTATTCACATTCTACCTTACTTAGTTTCCATTTTATATCAACAATTGGAAATTAAACCAAACAAGCACCAATTAATAAACATTTTTACCACATCATCAAATCATTCATTTTTCTTTTTCACATTTAAAATATAGAAAATATTTGAAAATTTAAACCATAACATGCATATACATCACCATTTGTCTCTCATGTTCCCGACAACTTGGAAATTAAATCAAAATTAAGAACAAGACTCCATTATGCTTAACCAACCTGACTCCACCATGCCTGTGACTTGACTCCATCATATCTATGACCTGACTCCATCATGCCTATGACCTAACTCCATCATGCCTATGACCTGACTCAACCATGCCTACAACCTGGCTCAATCATGCCTACACCAACCTATCTCCACCATGCCTAATACACCTAGTTTCCATCCATCTCCAAATAACAATCAAATTCTGCCAACACGAGTACATCATACACAATCATCGATCTCATCATAAAAATCTATGTATCCATCAAATATACACTGATACAAATAATATAAATCTCTCTAAACTCTTATATACAACCTCACTATCTTCATCACGTAGGCTAGTATATGCTCAAAAATCTCATATACATCCTCTCTCTCTTCAACACGTAGGCCAGAATATATCATAAATAAACAACATTGGAAGTACACACAGATATCAATCACCTCCCCATCAGATACCATACATACATGTCTCACCTATCTCCTCGTCCTCCTCTACTCTTGTGTGGCATCTGGATAACATCTCACCACCCTCCACGGGCTTCAGTCTAACCTTTGATGGCCTCTCACCTAGCACTGGCCTCTGATGGCCTCTCTTTCTCTAGGCTCATTGGCTCTCTGTACACTCTACATTGTGAGTGTGGGACCTAGTCCTCTCACTCAATGTTTTTTGTGCTCTATGCTCTATATAGGATGGGGCATCTATCCCTACACCCATTAGGTGATCCTGATAGTGTTGCACCTTGCCCATGGCATACCTGAACCATGCCATTGATACCATCTATAGAGGTGACATGGGCCTCACTTCCACATTCTTACTAAGACCTATTACTGGCCTTGGTCCCTATTCTTGTAACTCTTGTACCTGATCCTGTGTGGGTACATGTACCACCACCTTTCCTTGGGTAGTAGCCAACTTCCCATGTAATATAGTCACCTGGCCCTATAAGGTGAGTACCTGTGCCTGTGATGTTGCTAGTTGGCTCTGTAAATCCATGACCTATTCCTATAGAGTGGTAATTTGTGCCCCATCCTGTCTTGGCCCCTGTGCCTATACATGTGCCAGCTGTCCTTGTAAAATAGTCACCTACCTCGTCAAGGTAACTACCTGTGCATGTGTAGTGGCCAAATGCACTCCCAATGTTGTCACTTTTCCCTGTAGTTCATCTCTCTGCACTATCACTGTTGTTAAATCTGGTTTCCCAGGCCATGGAGGTGCCTCCTGTAACTATGTAGCCCACCATTGTCTATACCCATGCATCACCCCTGCATAATCAATCTGGCCATCCAACGGCATATCCTCCTAACTTGATAGATATGTAGGGTGTGGTAGTGGAAAAGGCATCTCCACATCCTCTCGACGATACCATACAACAGGCGGGGGCACATCCTTAACTATTCCAAAATGCTGCCAGACTCTAGCCACTTGAATCATCTTGTGCTTGCTAGCACATCTACCCTATATCCACTATACCAATGGCAACCCCCACAACTCATGCCTTATACCTATAAATGTTGGGTATCCCACATACGGCCACCACATGATATCCAATGTATACAGGCCCTCCAAACTCTACCTATAATACATGACATCATAGGTCACTTCCTCACCTCGGTCGTCATATCCCCATCTACCACCCAACTCCTTTATCTGCTCTCTAACCCACCTATGCCCCAAATTTAACTTGGAAAAATAGGGGCAGAACGTATGATCTTTAGTAATCTAATCAACGAATGACCCATAGCGAGGATTGCAATACTTATTAGGTTTTGTACAGTCATGTGTAGAGCACCAAAGAAAGGTTAGACCACAAAGTACAACCAGAATTAAATAGCTTCCACTAACCCATCCGGAAGCACACCACAAATACAACACAGACAACTTTATATAGTTAAAAAAAAGAACAAAAATTCATAACAACAATCCAGCTGTTGGAAATGAAACAAATAATATGGTTAATAAAACCAAAATATAAAAATATTTATTAAGGAAGTGTTTTACATTAAATAATAAATTATCTAATGCATAATTAATTAGGATATCTTATTCCTAACAAAAATGTGTCCATGAACGCACCTGCCATTTGGCGACCTCATTTGAAAGAAAATCAACATTGTAAACTAAAGAGGAGAAAAGTAACAGGGTAAATTTTCTCCTAATTGGCTTGACCCCTATATCACATACCATGAAGATGGATCATGTGCTTATCATTGTCTGACTTCAAAGGTAAGCCCGAACTGAAGCCCCTTCCGATGCCTTTCATCTTTGACCATTTTATTGGTGACATCCAAGTCTTGCATTCTTTATCTAAATTGACCGCTTGTCCCTTGAGCATTGTTCACCTTCCATATTACCGTTTTTTAGGATCAACGACTAAACAAGTAATTGTGTGATTACCCGTCACATTTTAGCAAATATATTCAATATGAAGATACCATGAGCTCTCTACTATAGTTGATTCTCATGTACTTTTCATCCTTTAAATAGCGATTCCCATGGTTGTTCACACTTAAACCACTTCTTTCATAGTTAACATCTATGTGTCATAGTTTGTCGTTTAAAACAAGAACCTAATCTTCCTCTATAGTCTTTTCCATGACTTAAAACGTCAAAAAAATGGGATTTTGAACTCCTTCGAGTCAAAACTTCCAACAAATAGGACTCTCAAAAGGGAATCTCTTCTTTACCTCACCGCTATAAAATAGACTATCTGAAGGAAGGAAAATATATACGGTCATTGCAAAAATACAAGTCAAATATCCAGAAGAAGCTTCCCACATCGATTAGCTTCGCGGAAGACCTCACGAGATAAAATAACTATCCCATATAGACTTTCTCGTATTGATCCGTATCTTAAAAACAAAACAAGTAAAGAAATAAGAATTTTGTCAGGACTTACATATATTGGATCTGGGTTTCTAGTAGGTAAACTATTGTCGTACACTAAGTTACTCTAAAACTACCCACTTCACCTCTTTCTTTTTCACCTAATTTCTCTCTGCTGTAAGGGAACTTACCGCAACTATTTGACACTTCTTGATCCTTGTGACTTATCACCCTTATAATAGTCCATTAGGCAAAAACCTTTAGGCTTACGTATAATCCCCTTGGGTGTGTAGAATCATAGGGTACTTATCATTAAGCAATCTCTTTTACACTCTTACCATTCACCTTCCTCTTCTATGAATCCTATATAGGACCAGATCATCGACAATACATTTTAAAAATAAATCAACATGCCTATCACTAAGACTAAACAATGCTAGGACTACACTCAATATACCCATCAAACCTACCAACCCATTCTCTAATTATCATATTCTGCCCTAGCTTATGGAGAACTACATTGGCGGAGGGCCTCATTTTCTATGGGGCTAGAAGGAAACACTCCTAGGGCATGAGGTCATGGGGGTTAGCTCAGTTACCTCTTTAACCTAACTCTATTTTCCCGCCAATCTTCCTATTCACATTCTACCCTTACTTAGTTTCCATTTTATATAACAATTGGAAATTAACCAAACACAGAACCCAATTCAATAAACATTTTTACCACTCATCAAATCATTTCATTTTTCTTTTTCAATTTAAAATATAGAAATAATTGAAAATTTAAACCATAAAACATGCATATACATTCCCCAGTGTCTCTCATGTTCCCGACAACTTGGAATTAAATCAACAATGAAGAAACAAGACTCCATATGCAGTAACCAACGACTCCACCATGCCTGTGACTTTGACTCCATCATATTTATGACTGACTCATCATGCCTATGACCTAAACTCCATCATGTCCTATGACCGGACCTCAACCATGCCTACACCTGGTCAATTATGGCTACACCAAACCTATCTCACTCATGCCTAATACACCAGTTTCCACCATCTTCCAAAAATAACCAATCAAAATTCTGCCAACACGAGTACATCAACACAACTCATAGATCTCATCATAAACAATCTATGTACTCCAAAAATATACACTGATACAAATAATATAAATCTCTCTAAACTCTTAGATACCACCTCACTATCTTCATCAGTAGGCTTAGTTATATGCTCCAAATCTCATATACATTCCTCTCTCTCTCAACACGTAAGGCCCAGCATATCTTAAACATAAATAAACAACATTGCGAAGTACCACCAGATATTCAATCACCCCATCAGATACATACAACATGTCTAACCTATCTCCTCGTCATCTCATCTTGTGTGGATCTGGATAACATCTCACCACCTCCACGGGCTTCAGTCTAACCTGTTGATTTGGCCTCTCACCCTAGCACTGCCTCTGATGGCCTCTCTTTCTCTAGGCTCAGGCTATCTCTGTACACTCTACATTGGGAGTTGGGGACCTATCCTCTCAATCAAGGTTTTTTGGCTCTATGCTCTATATAGGATGGGGCATCTATCACCTACACCCATTAGGTTGATACTGATAGTGTTGCACCTTGCCCATGGGCATACCCGAACCATGCCATTGATACCATCATCGAGGTGACATGGGCCTCACTTCCACAGTCTTACTAAGACCTAATTACTGGACTCGTCCCTATTCGTGTAACTCTGTACTGCTCCTGTGTGGGTAAATGACCACAACTTTCCGGGTAGTAGCAACTTCCCATGTTAATATAGTCCACCTGTGGCCCTATAAGGTGAGGACCTGTGCTGTGATGTTGCTAGTTGGCTCTGTAAATCCATGGGGACTACTTCCTATAGCGTCGTAATTTTTGCCCATCATGTCTTGGCCCCTGTGCTATACATGTGCCAGGCTCTCTGTCCTTGTAAAATAGTCACCTACCTCGTCAAGGTAACTACCTGTGCTGTGTAGTGGCCAAATCTGCACTCCTAATGTTGTCATTTTCACTGTAGTTTCACCTCTCTGCCCTCTATCAACGGTTTGTTATGGTTCCCAGGCAGGAGGGCCTCTGTAACTATGTAGCCCACCATTGTCTCTATACCCATGAAATACCCTGACATAATCAATCTGGCATCCAACGGCATATCTCCTCAACTTGATAGATATGTAGGGGTGGTAGTGGAAAAGGATCTCCAAATCCCGACGATTACCATACAACAGGAGGGGGCACATCCTAAACTATTCACAAAATGCTGGCAATGGACTCTAGACAACTTGAATCATTTTTGTGCTGCTAGCACATCTTACCAAGTATTCCACCCTACCAATGGCAACCACCACAAATCTGTCTTATACCTATCCATAGTTTGGGTATCCACACCTAGGCCCACAACATGATACCAATGTAGCAGGCTCCCAAAAACTCTACTTTAATACATGACATCATAGGTCACATATCCTCACCTCGTCGGCATCCCCAGCTACACCCACGCCAGGGGTATCATGCTCTCTAACCCACATCACTATGCAAATTTGCGACTAGAAATCCTTACGGCCTGCACCATACCCTATCCAATTTTCTGTGCATATTCCAACAAAGGCACCATGAATGTACAAACTAAGGTGTAGTGGGATCCTCTTGATAAACCCCAGAGATCTCTAACAAACTACACCCAATAGGCATGGCCCAAGCACAACCAACTGATTCTCCACCATCATCATACGCCAACCCCCCATACACACACACGTGCTGGGCGAGCACCGGAAGGTTACTACCCACCCCTCTGACTCATGGTACGCCTCCACACACGACACCCTACCAACCACCATCATCATACTACCACTCACATCTCCTTAGGGGTGTTATGTACATCTCCCATATACCAAGGCTAGCATTGTGCTCAGTAACTCAGTAGCCATCTCTTGAACACCTATGATAATCTCCTCAAGTCGACATCAGCGACACTGTATACACCGGCTCCACCAACACTTGAACAAACTATAATGCGGGTAGACATCTCTAGCATGATCCTCATCTCACTGGTAGCTAAGTGAAATGGGTTCGGCGCCATCATTATCGCTGAGTGCAACCATAAGCAGTGATCCCTCGGATTACGCCCTTACCACTGATTGACAGCTAGGCCAACCACGTAAATGTGCCCCCCTCCTCCACGGTGGTATGAGGTATTATCTCCCCAAACAACGGTGGGAATCTATCCCGAATCATCAAACTGATGTCCTTGCCTACATCAATAAATCAACCAGTCAAAAAATTCCTCAACCAACCTATCTATTCCATAAACGACTTCCATGACCTTATCCCATTACCCTATGCTCAGCTTACCCCAATCCCATATTAACCTTACTTGGACATCCCTTACCAACCCCTTTCCTCCTACTCTCTTCCAACCCGATCCCCACCTACCACACCCGTTTTATAGCATTCATATTTCCACCCCCACTCTTTACCCTCCTAATATAGCCTCACCCCATTTATGTTGACTTGATATCAGACATTACTGACCTCTATCAATCACATTTGTCTGACATTGGTCACCTCACCGTGACTGATGCTGAATTAATCTGACTGACATTGATCATCCTTGACCAACGTCAGTCTCTGTTTTGGCTCCACAGCTGAAACCCCATGCCCCCAACTTTTCTAAAAATTTAAAAAAAACCCTTTAAAACCTGACCCCCAACACCACAACAACCCACCCAAAATATTTTTATTACCTAAATGACCTCTATGCCTCTTCCAAATGCCCAAAATCCATTCATTTTAATCACAGTTTCAAAATTTTAAACCCCCATTTTTCATGTTTACCGAAACAATTTAATTCAAAAAAACTACACATGGATCGAATCCAACCTCTACACGTAGGTGCCTCCTTGCCGAGATGTTTGGTCTCCCCACTATTGGATCTTACACACCTCCACCCGCTGATGCCATGTCTCCAATCTAACTCTTGGTCCTCTGACCAATCTAATCATTCTGAATGATCTCGTGGCCTCATCCACCTACCTCATCCACTCACTTAGATACCTCTAACTCAATGTAGTACCACACCTCATCCTTTTCTTCATGAAAAATTCTTAAACTAATTCACACAATCATTTTTTATAAAGTGGACAGGTTTAAATTAATCCATAACATATAGTTTTTTACTTTTTACCCTACACCCAACCTAACTGACATCAGTTTAACTTGATCAACATCAGTCGTGTGCCCTAGTCTACCGTGGTCAATTTTTCTATTCCAACATCAGTTTGTCATAATTGGTGTTCAGTATCATTTTTTGACCCCATTTCCCTAAAATTGCACCACATCTACTTGGCCATAACCTTTTTCCACCTAACCCAATGTTAACCTTGACCTTACACATCACCCTCATGACCTTATTACTTATCCCCCTCCCTCACCCCCACCCATTACCCACACAACCTTATATTATTTCCCTTGACCCTTGGGGCATCCTTTTTCCCTTCCCATCCTCATATCTACCTCCAAACAACCCTGTCCCACCTATCAGCACCTTTGGCACCTTCTAATGTTGTATACACACTGCACCTTATGCCATTGTTACTCATTTTGGTGAACCCAACGACATTTTTTCCCCTCCAGCCTACCTCCTATCAAGTGGTTTACCGACCTATCAAGTGGTCTACCCAAAAAATGCCTTGACCTTTTGGATGTACCAAAACTACACCTACACATTCCTACATCTTACCTTGTTGTGTGTTCAGACCGTATCCTCTACCCTAGATATCAGACCTCAAAAACCCTTGTTTGGATAACTATATCAATTTTTTGGCAATGTGGAGTCTGTGAGCTCTCCCACCTGGCTACCTTACCTTAATTTGTGCATGTGCATCCACATAATTACCTTTTCCTTACCCATGACATGACCTATTTCCCTGACCAGGCCTACTTGGTATGACCATGACCTTATGCACTCGTTATACCTTGCAATGTTTTGTTACCTATGTTATTTTAGCCTACAAACCATACCTTTCCTATTGTCATGCCATTTCCCCCCCCAACCAAACCTTTAGTGTACTGAAACATACCTAAGTTTTCTTACTCCTAACTTACATTGTGTTTCTAGACCATATCCTATACCTTGGATACCTGAATCACTTCACCCTTATCTGGATAAACCTATCAACATTGGACGATGTAGAATTGGCAAGCTCTTCAACCTGGTACTACTTGTGTGTTGCATTCTATGCATGTGTGTATGTTTGATTGACATTACCCCTAACCTGATTTTGACCCTGGCCTACTACCTATTACCTCTGATTTAATCATCACCCTTCCCCTCAATATTCAAGCCCTTCCCCACCTATCTTCACCACCTACACATTTATCAACCCATCACCGATTCTATATTATATCTCATTAGTGCCAGGTTTGAGGGGATCACCTTCACCCACCACATGGGGCAATCACTTCCTATTTTTTGTCAGTGTCACTTACTAATACAAGCTACACAACAAAAATGGGGCAAAATGTAGACACCCAAATGGGTCACACTCCATTGGTCCCTTTTTCGAATAACCAGCTTAAATATGCTCACCTAACCATGACCCTTTTACTCCACATTAATATTAGTATAATTTTTATAATTAAATTGGTACTCATCCTCACAATATTCATTAATTAATTACCCTAATTAAACACACCTCACCTAGATACCTCACCACAAACCTATTTTTAGCAAATTTCCCCTTTACTAGGACTCAACATTTACTCACCATAACTAACTAAGGCTTAGTCATACCTACCTTAATGAACTAAGAATTAGTGCAACCCTAAAATCATATTCCTATTCTCCTCTAACCACATTCCCACTCATTAAAACATAACATTCCATTTTGATCCACAAGATATACTGAGCTGGCCTAAAAAGATTACCAAGATCTGAAAATTTTAGTAAACCTAGGATTTCCCACCTTAATCGACGCCGTTCAACCCTAAACCGACACCAGTCACCCTAAACCGTCGTCAGTTACCTTATATTCATTTTGGTAACCTTGTTTGGGAGGTTCACACATTCTCGAGTTTTTTGGGAGAACGAAGGGGATCTGTATGCAAGGAAGAAATAGAGCCCTTTCTCACATCCACATAGCCATAGCTAGCATTAAGATTGATCAGAAGACATTTGCATCCATGGTATCATTCCGGGAAGCACTACCATAGCATTGATTACCTTTCCACAGATCAATCATCACCAACATCTTCTACCACCTCTCCACCACTAAAGGCATTCAGAACCCGTCTGAACTCCAACTAAGTTAATTCTTTCTCTGTCACTTACAGCTTGATCCAATTACTATCCTTACTTGGATCTATCCCTCATCTTTCTCTCTATCAACCACCCCATCATACCCCACCTAAAATTCACAAAAACCTATCCCGAAGTCATCTCCCTCACGTAGACCTCACAAACACCCTCCAAAATCTTTGTAGCATTCACAAAAACTTGTTTTGTAGCATTCCCTAGTTATCCACAGTCACCAACACTGGTTAACCCTAACCATGGTTGGTTCATCTTATATTGACATCGGTCACTATGACTATCAACCCAACCTAACAACTCAACCCTTAGCCTACCCCAAACCTCACTTAAAACCTTATCACACCTATCTTGGACCTGTCACCTCACCCTCCCCTAGAGATACCTTTCAAACTCTATGTTCCAAGACATAAGAGAGCCCAAACATCCTCCACCTGATTCCCTGCGACTTTTCACAATTACCAATATCAGTCACCCTAAAATGGTATCGGTCCTATGTAAACCGACATCAGTCACCCTAACCGGTGTCGGTCTCTGTGTCTAATAATACTTCTCTAGACCAACAACCTAAGTATCACATCCAAAACAACCCAAAATATCACCCAACCTTACCAAGACTCTGTCTATGACCTGCATACCATTGCACTATCCGCAATCCAATCGAAAAAATTTACCTACATATCATTTTAGTATTTAATTAGATCAACCCTGATAGTAATCAGAGGCACCCAAATCAGCACTAGATTCTTTTACTTACATGTTTAAGTTGTTTTATATTGATTTATAACTAGTGGATTGACAACCTTATAGGAAGTATCATACTTCCTGGATCTAGCATATGCTAGGTAGTCCACTGTCATATACTATTTAACTCTCTTTTTGTGGTCTTTTTTTGTATTTCAGGTAATTCCTCCTAGCCAGAAGGAAGCTCTCACAGTCAGCATTGGATCAAGAAGTTAGAACACATGCAACAACCCTCAAATCGACCATCACAATAGGTATTCATCCTTGGTCCATACCCTTATCTATTTCATCTAAATCCTTAAAGAAAATGGTGAAACATTTTGGCACACTCGGTGGTACCCATCTAGGGTTCCTTGCATTTTATTCATTCCTAGATGAAATTTTTCTATTTGTTTCCCTTCTAAAAAGCTTCCAAAATAATTTTCTTCTCTGGAATCTTCCCCTCTTTCTATTTTCTAAAATAAATATTGTTTATAGTGCTATAAGAATAATACTTCTTTTCTTTCATTAGTATTGCATTAGTGAAAGAGCATCCCTCTTCCTAATCATTACTTTCTACATTTAATGTCACACTTTGATTTTGGCTTAAAACACTTTCATAGCATTCTGATTTGTTTCATTATATCTTACATTAAAAATGAGGGCACCCTATATGCTAGAAGTCATGCCCAGCTAACGGTTGACACAATTAAACCATAGAAAGCACTTGCTTCTCTTTCTCTCTTTGCCTAAACTACAAAAAATTGAAATTTATACATCTTCTTATTTAATACCTTTAGAAACAAGAAATTTTTTTTTTCACGATTAATGTTCTCTGTTCTAAATACATAATTTAGAACAAACATATCATAGCAATCATTCATATAACAGATAACCATATGCAGCTGTAATGACTCGGTGTACCGCTGATCTATTCATCTCATGACTTGGTAACTTCCGATCTATTCATGTGTAACTTGAGCTTGAAGTTTTCTACTGAATACTTCATATACATGGTTCTCTTATCCCATTCCGGGTTCTGAGTGATCTGTCCAAGGAACCTATCTAAATAATTTTTACCATTATTCATCGGCATCACAATCCATAGACTAGGTGACATAGGACAATGCAATCAGTAGCTTGCAATACTTTGGCCAAAGATTCATAAAATACTATTCGTACTTCTTATTCCTTGAGGGCATACATGTCAATCCATAATACATCCTCCACCCCACTCAATAGTTACATAGAACATCCTTACTAACTCCTATCAGTCCCCTTGCCCCAAGGTTTCACTCTGGATCGGGTTAACATCATAGTCCACGTTATGAAGAGGCTCTTAAAGTCTAAGGATAAATTGGCATACAGGGTCAACCCAAGTTAACCCCATGTGCCAAGGTACCCTGAGACTCAAAGGGATTTCTCATAACCTGATTATGGTCCTAACCAGTCCCGGAGAGTAATCTTGATCAAGTCCTAGGTGTGTAAATCTTAACAATCGATGTAGAAGGGTACTGCCACATGTCATCTGTATTGTTGTATCCTTGAGAAGATCCTAATTTTATTGAAGGTACAACCTTGCAGTTGACGTGTGTCAACATCCTATGGAATAGCCTCAGAAAGATGTACATACCTCCAAGAATTTACTTATGTTAAGTTGTATTTAGGTTACAAGTCTTCATAATTAGGCAACTTGTTCAATCCCCGAGTCCAACACTTCTAAGTTATCCCTTTTTTTTGTGTAAAGGATCAGATTTACGAATAGGGTCTTCATTTACTTTTGATTGTTTCTTGGTTGTCGGCTGGGACCGAAACAACCTTTCATCTACAAAAATTAGGACAACAACCATTTAAGTTCTTAAATTAAGAATATAACTCAACTAACGAGGGAAATGTACCAACCTAATAGGTTGAGACATATCAGACTTTATACTGTTAAGCCTAAAAAATTATAGTTATTTATTCCCATTCATAAGTTATAATGAGCTACTAATTAATAATGTAGAAATCAGCCACATCATCAGCTATGGCTTACTTAAGAAGATCCTCTATTGTACATTGTTCCACACAATAAGAATGCACAATTTTTCATATATCCAATAAGGAGATCATTCCAAACAAAGTAAGATACACATAATTCATAGGTAGATTCCTCACAGTTTCATTCATTTACAAAAACCTTACAATTACAACTTATACACTTCTAACATGATTTAAGACAATAGCTCTCAGCAAAAGAGATGACCTTTCTTTCCACAACATAGTTTGAAAATCAAATCATAATTCTTCTCAAAACCCAAATTAGAATAGTCAATGAATCATTTCAGAGTTCATCTTCCTTTGCCACTTACGAAGTCCATCTGCAAAATTGCTAGCACGGGTCAGTTCATTGAACTGAGCATGATAAGCACTAACCTTAAAACAATTGCATTCCTCTAATTGTTTCAATTAAACAACCCTATTAGAATGACTTCACTTAATTCATACTTTATACCCCAGAATGAAATCAATATAATGAGGGTCTACGTACACTATTATAATCAAAAGGACAGAAGGAATATTCTATTCAACTTGTCCTCAATTTAAAGCATAATTGAAATCAACAATTACCTTCACAACTCAAGATCATATTACACCCTGAGATTTCTTTCCATCAGTTATGTTACAATTTCATATTACACATAAATTACAAACATAAATTCAACTAAATCTACTTTGGATGATTCACCTCATTTCTATCCAAAGATTAAGAAGAAGTATCTTGATTTTTATGTACCTAATCATCCGAAAAATGCTGAAACTGTGTATATCATGTTTTTCTCTCTTTTATTTAACACTAGACCAATTGAAATATTAAATTCAACAGTCATACGAGAGAAATTTTAAATGAGAGAAATGGATTACCATCATTTGTAAGTTCACTTGTCAATCAGTCCATCTTATATAACTGATTTTCAATCATAGAATTATATAAAGAAATAAATATAGGATTAACTTACGATAAGAATAACAACAGTAAGTTTATACCCATAACATAACCTGCTGTAAAATGAAAGGATTTTCCTAGATTAGGATTCCCAATCCTAATATTCCTTCCATCTTTTAAATAAAAATCTGCCACTCCATAACTTTAATAGTTGGGTTCCTTAAATAATTTTTTTTTTTAGGAGAAAATATAATAACCTTCCAAAAGAAATCGACATAACTTTCCCTCTTTTTACAGCCTCTTTCTAACCATGTCCTTTCAACTCGAAGATAAACAGAGCTGACCAACACTATTTTAACCAAGTTCTATAACTAAATCCATATTCCATGAAATAATAACCATTTATCATACCTAATAAAGGCATATTGATCTATTATCGTCACTTAATTACATACCACAGTACGATTCAGGTAGAAGCGCTATATATAGAATTGCCCCTAGATCCTTACAGGATCTACCACTATACATTCAATGAAACCAAAATTATAGTCTACATAAACGCATTACAACCTATCAACTTGATACAGACCTGACTCAAATAAACAGGCTATTATCCTTCATATGCTCGAACCATTCGAGATGAAAATTGAGTACTTACCACTAGACCAAATCATCGTTCGATGCTATATTTAAAAATAAAAATAAACTAATCAAGATTAGAAATTCAGTATATGATACGTATTCCAATCCTAATTTCAAAACACCTAAGATCACAGTATTCTTGTCATTATAAATGTTATGCAACAACAGTCAAAGTAAGACATATCTTCTACAAACTTCATCCATTTTTTTCTTCAAATGTCAAATTCAAAATATCATTTTAAAAACCCAGAATTGATGAACACCGTCCATCGCTACAACTTAACCATCAGCAACCAAAATTTGAAAGAAGAACAGAGCCTCATTCAACAGCTAATCATTTTGTATAACTCATATTGCCATCGTACATAGACACCTTAAGATTTTACAACTAATGCCATAAAATGCAATAATCACAGTAACTGAAAAATGAACAAACACCTTAACAAGTGGTGTAAAGAACTCAGTCATTCCATGTTGCCAAATACATATTATGTAACAATCAAGTCTTCTTTTACTGAATTTACATGCAACCAGCTATCGCAACATTTTCCAGTTCTATTGATTTTAAACTTGTTACAGTCATAGTTCCTCATGGCAAGCAACAATCTATTACTCCATTCACAGCAGGAACAAAGAAACTAATCTTGACCAAAGAAAATACATATTCTTTAAAAATGTTTTCATCCATGTAAACAAGTTTTTTAATATAGCAAACAATTAGACGAAAGCTTACAATAGTCACTAGTTGTATACCCAAATGGGTATGATAACACAACACTTCCCAAAACCCAAAACAACGAATACAACAAAAATGTTTAGCATCAGCATGGATCCTATGAAATCGAACACCTTATCAATTCATCACCCCAGAGAATCCTATGAATTCTAGTACAGTTTCAAGTTACCATTGCACAATAAGGAAAAACAGTGTGACAGCTCAAACAGAGTAAGGAGTTCCAAGCCTAACCCAAAACAAGGAACAAGAAAAACAAGTTTCCTTTGAACTAACATTTCGATGTTCAAACCCAAACCCAAACTTTCATAAAACCCACAAATCATTCTTACCAGCCAAGACAAAATGCGTGAATATCATCAGAACAGAGTTGTTTTAATGAAAACATTTAAAGGAAAGCAAGATTTTTAACAGTTAGGGCATGTCATGCCTGATGGTGTTGCTCAAAAGTCGAAGAAGACCTTTGGACGAGCTTTCCCCTTCTTATCCTTTCCACAAAAGATTAAACAGCATAGTATTTCTTCCTCCATGCCTTATATATTCCCCACGACACAGTAGCAAATTTGAAACTTTCAAAATTTCCATGCAACTAAGAGTAAACTGCTGGTTCGAAAAACCAGTGCTCATGCAGAGTGAAAAATAGAAGGCATAACAAAAGAAACAACGAAATAAAATTCCTTTTGCATGTCTCACTTGGCGGCCCGAGCTTGAAAACCCATGCAATTTAATTGCATTAAATCCTTTTCTCCTGCCCGTTTTCCATTGCCACCGACCGCCAAAGTTGGCGAGTTCTACATCGCAAAACACAAGTGTTTCCATCTTTAGTGTTTCTGCCACGTAAGTTTCCCATTTTTCCAAATTAACCTCTGCTAACCTTGGCAGTACTACCTACCCCTTCATCCTTATCCTCGTCTTAAATTCCCTTGAAAACACTGCCCCCAAAGCTTGCGACCCCTTTTTAGGTTCCTTTTTAAAAGCATAAGTTTAGGATAGGTTAGTTCATAGGTTAGCTTAATCTTAACATCTTAGGGTATAACATAAGTCACCCCCTCCTTAGTATTAGGTTTGGTTAACCCTTAGGGATATCAAGTTCATAGTTTTTAGGACTAGGTTAAATCAACTAGTCCTTAGCAACAACAGGTTTAGTTTAGGTCTAAAACTAACAACCGTACTGATTCCCCCCCCCCTTTTTTTAAGTCTATTTTAACAGACTGAGTCATCATACTGAATTCAAAATAGAATACAACGTTCCCAGATCAGATTTTGGATTTGCATCAAGTAAATTAGTTTTAGATGGAAAAACCTACATATCTTACCTGGCTTAAGGTCCAGGTCCTTTCCGATGCCAAATGATTTAGACCGGATTCCGATTGCAATGACCTGCCAGGATTAATTTATGAAATCCAACAAAACTCCCACTATGGAAATATTTTCATATGAAGAAGGTTTTAAAAGAACTTATACTTTCTAAGTTCAGTCAGACTTAATAATTCGCAAAAATGTCAATACATAATTGTTCATCCTGAATATAATTAAAACATTCCTTGGATCAATTCAATTGTTCCAAGGATGAGTCATAGAGATAGATAAGTCTACGATCTCATGGAAATCAGATTGCACTCAATGCAAGAAATGAAGAAAATAAATCCAAGCATATTCTCATTCAATCACAGATCCTGAGAGCAGAAAGAACACAACCAAATCCAAGCATGATTTTCCCGTAATCAAAAGAGCATATCATCATAAGGAAAAAAAATCACATATCAACACTCGAATACAAAGGAGAAAGTAACAACAGTTCAGGGTGTTACATGCTTCCCTCCTAAAAGAATCATCGTCCTGATGATTACAACTTTTATTTACCTTATGGTTAGTCAATTTCCTTCACTTACTATTAATTGAACTATATCAACTTTTAAACAGTTCCAGAAATCTGCATAATTTTACTATTTATCTCATCAGAATAATTGTTTTCTCTAAAATTGGCTTACTTAATGCCATAAACAATAATAATAAAATAAATTCACAATTTCTTTATCAGTCAATAGATTCAAGTTTTGTTCAAAGAGAAAAGGAAAATTTGTTCTCATATCTTCCAGATTCTCCCAAGTTGCACTTTCTTCGTTAAAACTGGTCCCACTGGACCTTACATTGTTGTATTTCATGATTCCTTAAATGCAACCGAAGAATTTCCAGCACTCGAATGGGTTTAACCACAATTATTCCTAGGTCTTGGACCTGCAAGGAATTCCAATTTAACACATGTGACAAATCGGAAACGTATTTCTTAAGCAAAGAAATATGGAAAACATCATGCATTCGTGACAAAGAAGGTGGTAAGGCTAATTGATAAGCTACGGGATTGATCACTTCAATTATTTCAAAAGGTCCCACAAAATGAGGTGATAACTTGGCAGCCTTGCCAAAAGTTATAGAACTCTTTCTCGGTTTAACACGAAGAAAAACCTTTTCACCAAGTTCAAATCTCCGGTCAACCCGCTTTAAATTAGCATAACTTTTCTACCTATCTGCTACTTCTTTCAAGTGTTCACGAATCATTTTAACTTGTTGTTCCATTTCAGTAAGGATTTCAGGCCCAATTACCTCTCTATCCTCAATGTTGTCCCAACTAACAGGGGTTCTGCATTTTCTTCCATAAAGTGCCTCGAAAGGTGCCATCTTAAGAGAAGTGTGATATGTATTGTTGTATGCAAATTCGACTAATGGAAGATATTCTTCCCATTTGTACTATTGATCCATACAATACATCCGTAACATATCTTCTAACACTTGATTTAGTCTTTCAGTCTGTCCATCCATTTCCGGGTGATACGCAGAACTGAAGTTTAGTTTAGTTCCAAGAGCTGCATTCAGCGTTTGCCAAAACCTTGACGTCATTCTTGGATCCCTATCTGATATAATCAATTCTGGTACTTCGTGTAATCAGAAAATTTCATGTACAAATCTTTTAGCTAACACCGGAGAATCATCCTTCAGATTTCCAGCAATAAAATGTGCTACTTTTGTTAGTTTATCAACAACTACTAAAATAACATCATGCTTATTTCTTGACATAGGTAACCCTTGTACAAAATCCATGCTTATTACTTTCCATTTGTACTGTGGAATGCTATGGGGATATAATAAACCAACTAGGTGCATATGTTTTGCCTTCACTCACTAACATTCAAGACAATGAGTCACAAAATTAACAACATCCTTTTTCATTCCCTTCCAGAAATATTGTTGTTTTATATCAGCAAGCATTTTAGTAATACCTGGATGTCCCGAAAAAGGTGAATTATGAAATTCAACTAACAATTTCTTTCTCAAATCATTAAGCAAAGGTATGTACACTCTGTTTTCATAACGTAAGATTCCTTCATTATCGAAATGAAAACCTTTATACCTTTCATCTTTCAGATCCGCAACAAGTGCTATTTTTACTTGCTGAAAGTATAAATCAGATTCCATTGCTCTTTTAACTTCATCTTTATACTGAGTTCTTAATGTTATAAGGGTAGAAATGTGATGCCTGCGACTTAGAGCATCTGCTACTCTATTCTCTTTTCCTTTGATGTAACTTATATCAAAATCATATTGAGACAAAAACTCTAACCACCTTCGTTGTCTTGCATTCAGATTAGGCTGAGTAAAAATATACTTCAGCCCAAGGTGATCAGTTTTCAACTCAAAAGGTTTACCAAGCAAATAATGCCTCCAAACTTGAAGTGCATGTACTATGGCAGTAAGCTCTAAATCATGTGGAGCATAATTCAACTCATGTAACTTAAGTTTTCTACTTTCATATGCTATAACATGATCATTTTGTAACAAAAAACCTCCAAGGCCTTCCCCGGATGCATCCGTTACAACAGTAAAGTCTCCATTAGGATCAGGTACGGCTAAAATAGGTGCTGAAGTCAACTGAATTTTTAAACTTTTAAAAGCAGATTCACATTTATCATCCCAAGCAAATTTCTTATCCTTTTTCTGCAACGAAGTTATCGGTGCAGCCACTTTAGAAAAATCTTTAACAAATTTTCTATAATAACCAGCAAGGCCCATGAAGCTTCTTACTTCATGTACATTCTTTGGTGCAGGCCACTTGGTTATTGCCACTATTTTAGAAGGATCTACAACAATTCCTTCTTTACTTATAACATGACCCAAATAATGAACTTCGCTATCAAAGAAAGAACATTTGGATAACTTACCATATAATCTTCTCTTTCTCAAAATTTCCAAGACTACTTTCAAATGCTCATTATGCTCCTCGACACTTTTAGAATAAATGAGAATGTCATCCAAGAATACAAGCACAAACTTGTCCAAGTATTCTTGAAAGATGTTATTCATTAAGTTCATAAAAGTGGCAGGTGCATTAGTTAATCCAAAGGGTAAAACCGTGAATTCATAATGTCCATACCTTGTCAAGAAAGTTGTTTTATGAATATCTTCATCTTTAATTCTTAATTGATGATACCCCGATCTAAGATCTATCTTGGAATATACCGATGCTCCATGCATCTGATCAAATAAATCATCAATTCTAGGAAGTGGATATCTGTTTTTGATTGTTGCTTTGTTTAACATCCGATAATCAATACACAATCTAAGTGTTCCATCTTTCTTTTTCACAAATATCACCGGTGCTCCCCAAGGTGAAACACTAGGTCTAATCAAACCTTTGGAAAAAAGTTCTTGCAACTGAGCCTTAAGCTCAACTAATTCTATGGTAGTCATTCGATAAGGTGCTTTAGATATAGGTTCTGTACCTGGTTTGATCTCAATGGTGAAGTCAAACTCCCTTTTGGGTGGTAAACCCGGTAATTCTTCTGGAAATACGTCTCTAAAATTTTGTAACAATGGATATCGTTTCATGAAATCACTGTTTTCTTCTTCAAATTTAGATATTTTTACCGCATACAAGGTACAACCTTTATTTTTGGCCTTTTTAAGTTGCATAGCTGACAATTTCCTGACTGAAATTTCTCGCTTTACACCTTGAATCTCAGTTGTTTTCTGTAGATCATCTAAACATCCTATATGTTTTTCAAAGTAGTCCACTTTTGCTTTATGCTCAACTAACCAATTAACACCGATGACAACGTCATAGGACCCCAAAGGTGCAACATAGAGATCAACTTCAGTGGAAAAGTTAGGTAAGTCAAGGATTGCCCCAAAAAGACACATACTAACTGTATGAACAAAATTATTACCATAGTGTACAGTCCATGATTTATCCATTTTTCCAGCTTTTCTTTTAAGTTTTGAAGTGAGTTTACTAGAAATAAAACATTCAGTAGCTCCCGTATCAAAAATAATAGTCACAGGTATGCCAAATAACTTACCAGGAACTTCTATAGGTGTCACTTGTTTTTCAGCTTGCTTGTCTGCTACTGCAGCATGTATCTTATGCTGCTGATTACGATCATCCTTCTTCAAGGGACATTGATTTGTGTAATGATCCTTACCACAATTATAGCAGCCTCATACTGGTCCCTTCTTAGGCTCTGAATTATTTCCAGCCTTAAAATTGTCACGTTGGCCTCCATAGGACTTCTGCCCATTATTATAATTCTTTGCAAAATTATTCCTTGCATTCTTGGTAGGCTTGTTCACTGTTGTCTTCTTATTATTATCAACTGAAAACTTATTTTTGTTACCAAAATTTTTCCATGGTCCCTTCTTAGGTGCAAGAGAAGCTGAAGAAGGGTTTGGAATTTTCTTCCGCACCTCCTCTTTATGAGTAGAAATAGCTTTTAATTTTTGTTCCTGCCTTATGGCCTTTTCGACAACCCCTTCCATAGTGGTTGGGCTATGAACATCAACCTCTCCCCCAATCATGGGATTCAGTCCCATGATGAATTTTCATATTCTGAACTTCTCGTCAGTTTGATACTATGGTACATACTTGAGGAGTTTCGTAAACCACTCCCAATACTCAGTTACAGTTAGCTTCCCTTGAGCTAAGTTCTGAAATTCTATCATTTTCTGATCATAATAAAGTTGTGGCAGCCAACGTTGCCTAAAATAACCTTTAAATTGATCCCAAGTGATGTTAGTTTCATCGATATTTAACTCAACCTTACGGCTGTCCCACCATGAAGATGCTTCATGGGAAAGCTGATATGCTCCCCAAATAGCTTTGGTTTCCTCTGAGAAGTTTCTTATTACAAAATACTTCTCCATTTCACTGAGCCAATTCTCAGCTCCATCTCCTAATGTGGTGCCATCAAATTTGGGTGGACTTATCCTTTTTATATCATTAGTGAGTTCCGCTACCAACCTGGCCTTTTTGTTTTCTGGTTGGATGGGCACATTACCATTATTATTATCAACACCCAATTTGGGGTTGCCCTCTGGAGGTGGCTGATTGTCATTACCAACTTCATCTTCCTCCTCATTTCCCATCACTTGCTGCTCAAGTACAGTCAAATGATCTCTTGTATCCAACAGGGCAGTAAGGATCTCATCAAGTTTTGGTTGTTGCTGCTCCTTCAATAGGTGGAGCATTATTCGCAATGTTTCCCCTTGTTCTAACCATTTTCTATTACAAGAAAATTCAGGTTTTTATCAGATTATGGACACAATAGGTCCAAGAGCTGCAACCTTCAGCTCTGATACCAAGATGTAACATTCCCATTTAATACCTTTAGAATCAAGGAATTTTTTTTTTTTTGCACGATTAATGTTCTCTGTTCTAAATACATAATTTAGAACACACATATCATAGCAATCATTCATATAACAGATAACCATATGTAAATGTAACGACTCGGTGTACCACTGATCTATTCATCTCATGACTCGGTAACTTCCGATCTATTCATGTGTAACTTGAGCTTGAAGTTTTCTACTGAATACTTCATATACGTGGTTCTCTTACCCTGTTCTGAGTTCTAAGTGATCTGCCCAACGAACCTATCTGAATAATTGTTACCATTATTCATCGGCATCATAATCCTTAGACTAGGTGACATAGGACAACGCAATCAGTAGCTTGCGATACTTTGGCCAAAGATTCATAAAATACTGTTCGTATTTCTTATTCCTTGACGGCATACATGTCAATCTGGAATACGTCCTCCACCCCACTCAATAGTTACATAGAACATCCTTACTGACTCCTATCAGTCCCCTTGCCCCAAGGTTTCACTCTGGATTGGGTTAACATCATAGTCCACGTTATGAAGAGGCTCTTAAAGTCTAAGGATAAATTGGCATACAGGGTCAACCCAAGTTAACCCCGTGTGCCAAGGTACCCTGAGACTCAAAGGGCTTTCTCATAACCTGATTATGGTCCTAACCAGTCCCAGAGAGTAATCTTGATCAAGTCCTAGGTGTGTAAATCTTAACGATCGATGCAGAAGGGTACTGCCACATGTCATCTGTATTGTTGTATCCTCGAGAAGATCCTAATCTTCTCGAAGGTACAACCTTGCAGTTGACGTGTGTCAACATCCTACGGAATAGCCTCAGAAAGATGTACATACCTCCAAGAATTTACTTACGTTAAGTTATATTTGGGTTACAAGACTTCATAATTAGGCAGCCTGTTCAATCCCCAAGTCCAACACTTCTAAGTTATCTTTTTGTGTAAAGGCTCAGATTTACGAAGAGGGTCTTAATTTACTTTTGATTATTTCCTGGTTGTCGGTTGGGACCAAACAACCCTTTATCTACAAAAATTAGGACAACAACCATTTAAGTTCTTAAATTAAGAATATAACTCAACTAACGAGGGAAATGTACCAACCTAATAGGTTGAGACATATCAGACTTTATACCGTTAAGCCTCAATGATTATAGTTATTTATTCCCATTCATAAGTTATAATGAGCTACTAATTAATAATGTAGAAATCAGCCACATCATCAGCTATGGCTTACTTAAGAAGATCCTCTATCACACATTGTTCCACACAATAAGAATGCACACTTGTTCATATATCCAATAAGAAGATCATTCCAATCAATATAAGATACACATACTTCATAGGTAAATTCCTCACAGTTTCATTCATTTACAAAAACCTTACAATTACAACTTATGCACTTCTGACATGTTTTAAGACAATAGCCCTCAGCAAAAGAGATGACCTTTCTTTTCACAATATAGTTTGAAAATCAAATCAGAATTCTTCTCAAAACCCATATTAGAATAGTCAATGAATCATATCAGAGTTCTATCTTCCTTTGCCACTTACGAAGACCATCTGCAAAATTGCTAGCATGGGTCAGTTCAATGAACTGAGCATGATAAGCACTAATCCTTAAAACAATTGCATTCCTCTAATTGTTTCAATTAAACAACCCTATTAGAATGACTTCACTTAATTCATACTTTATACCCAAGAATGAAATCAATATAATGAGGGTCTACGTACACTATTATAATCAAAAGGACAGAAGGAATATTCTATTCAACTTGTCCTCAATTTAAAGCATAATTGAAATCAACAATTACCTTCACAACTCAAGATCATATTACACCTTAAGATTTCTTTCCATTAGTTATATTACAATTTCATATTACACATAAATTACAAATGTAATTTCAACTAAATCTACTTTGGATGATTCATCTCATTTCTATCCAGAGAGTAAGAAGAAGTATCTTGATTTATATGTCCCTAATCATCCGTAAAAGGCTGAAACTATGTATATCATGTTTTTCTCTCTTTTATTTAACACTAAACAATTGAAATATTAAATTCAACAGTCATACAAAAGAAATTTAAATGAGAGGAATGGATTACTATTATTTATAAGTTCACTTGTCAATCATTCCATCTTATATAACTAATTTTCAATCATAGAATTATATAAAGCAATAAATACAGGATTAACTTACGATAAGAATAACAATAGTAAGTTTATACCCATAACATAACCTGCTGTAAAATGAAAGGAGTTTCCTAGATTAGGATTCCCAATCCTGATATTCCTTCCATCTTTTAAGTAAAAATCTACCATTCCATAACTTTAATAGTTGGGTTCCTTAAATAATTTCATAAGAGAAAATATAATAACCTACTAAAAGAAATCGACATAACTTTCCCTCTTTTTACAGCCTCTTTCTACCTTGTCCTTTCAACTCGAAGATAAACAGAGCTGACCAAACACTGTTTTAACCAAGTTCTAGAACTAAATCCATATTCCATGAAATAATAACCATTTAACATACCTGATAAAGGCATAATGATCTGTTACCGTCACTTAATTACATACCACAGTACGATTTAGGTAGAAGCACTATATATAGTATTGCTCTTAGATCCTTACAGGATCTTCCACTATACATTTAATGAAACCAAAATCATATTCTACATAAACGCATTATAACCTATCAACATGATACAGACCTGACTCAAATAAACAGGCTATTATCCTTCATATGCTCGAACCATTCGAGATGAAAATTGAGTACTTACCACTGGACCAAATCATCGTTCGGTGCTATTTTTAAAAAAAAAAAAAACTAATCAAGATTAGAAATTCAGTATATGATACGTATTCCAATCCTAATTTCAAAACACCTAAGATCACAGTATTCTTGTCATTATAAAGGTTATGCAACAGCAGTCAAAGTAAGACAGATCTTCTACAAGCTTCATCCATTTTTCTTCAAATGTCAAATTCAAAATATCATTTTAAAAACCCAGAATTGATGACCACCATCCATCGCTACAACTTAACCATCAACAACCAAAATTTTAAAGAAGAACATAGCCTCATTCAACAGCTAATCATTTCGTATAACTCATATTGCCATCGTACATAGACACCTTAAGATTTTACAACTAATGCCATAAAATGCAATAATCACAGTAACTGAAAAACGAACAAACACCTTAACAAGTGGTGTAAAGAACTCAGTCGTTCCATGTTGCCAAATACATATTATGTGACAATCCAGTCTTCTTTTACTGAATTTACATGCAACCAGCTATCGCAACATTTTCCAGTTCTATTGATTTTAAACTTGTTACAGTCATAGTTCCTCATGGCAAGCAACAATCTATTACTCCATTCACAGCAGGAACAAAGAAACTAATCTTGACCAAAGAAAATACATATTCTTTAAAAATGTTTTCATCCATGTAAAGCAAGTTTTTCAATATAGCAAATCAATCAGACAGAAGCTTACAGTAGTCACTAGCTGTATACCCAAATGGGTATGAAAACACAACACTTCCCAAAACCCAAAACAATGAATACAACCAAAATGTTTATCATCAGCATGGATCCTACGAAATCGAACACCTTATCAATTCATCACCCCAGAGAATCCTATGAATTCTGGTACAGTTTCAAGTTACCATTACACAATAAGGAAAAACAGTGTGACAGCTCTAACAGAGTAAGGAGTTCTGAGCCTAACCCAAAGAAACAAGAAAACAAGAAAACAAGTTTCCTTTGAACTAACATTTCCATGTTCAAACCCTGAACCCAAACTTTCATAAAACCCACAAATCATTCTTACTAGCCAAGACAAAATGTGTGAATATCATCAGAACAGAGTTGTTTTAATGAAAACATTTAAAGGAAAGCAAGATTTTAACAGTTAGGGCATATCATGCCTGATGGTGTTGCTCAAAAGTCGAAGAAGACCTCTGGATGAGCTTGCCCCTTCTTCTCCTTTCCACGAAAGATTAAACAACATAGTATTGCTTCCTCCATGCCTTATATATTCCCCACGACACAAAAGAAAATTTGAAACTTTCAAAATTTCCATGCAACTAAGAGTAAACTACTGGTTCGAAAAACCAGTGCTCATGCAGAGTGAAAAAAGAAACAACCAAATAAAATTCCTTTTACATGTCTCTCATGGCGGCCCGAGCTCGAGAACCCATGCAATTTAATTGCATTAAATCCTTTTCTCCCGCCCATTTTCCATTGCCACCGACCGCCAAAGTTGGCGAGTTCTACATCGCAAAACACAAGTGTTTCCATCTTTAGTGATGCTGCCACGTAAGTTTCCCCTTTTTCCAAATTAACCTCTGCTAACCTTGGCAGTACTCCCTGCCCCTTCATCCTTATCCTCATCTTAAATGCCCTTGAAAACACTGCCCCCAAAGCTTGCGACCCCTTTTTAGGTTCCTTTTTAAAAGCATTAGTTTAGGATAGGTTAGTTCATAGGTTAGCTTAATCTTAACATCTTAGGGTATAACATAAGTCACCCCCTCCTTAGTATTAGGTTTGGTTAACCCTTAGGGATATCAAGTTCATAGTTTTAGGACTAGGTTAAATCAACTAGTCCTTAGCAACAACAGGTTTAGTTTAGGTCTAAAACTAACAACCGTACTGATTTCCTTTTTTTTAAGTCTATTTTAACAAACTGAATCATCATACTGAATTGAGAATAGAATACAACGTTCCCAGATCAGATTCTGGATTTGCATCAAGTAAATTAGTTTTAGATGGAAAAACTTACATATCTTACCTGGCTCAAGGTCCAGGTCCTTTCCGATGCCAAATGATTTAGACCGGATTCCGATTGCAATGACCTGCCAGGATTAATTTCTGAAATCCAACAAAACTCCCACTACGGAAATATTTTCATATGAAGAAGGTTTTAAAAGAACTTATACTTTCTAAGTTCAGTCAGACTTAATAATTCGCAAAATGTCAATACATAATTGTTCATCCCGAATATAATTAAAACATCCCTTGGATCAATGCAATTGATCCAAGGATGAGTCATAGAGATAGATAAGTCTACGATCTCACAGAAATCAGATTGCACTCAATGCGAGAAATGAAGAAAATAAATCCAAGCATATTCTCATTCAATCACAGATCCTGAGAGCAGAAAGAACACAACCAAATCCAAGCATGATTTTCCCGTAATCAAAAGAGCATATCATCATAAGGAAAAATCACATATCAACACTCGAATGCAAAGGAGAAATTAACAACAGTTCAAAATTTATACATCTTCTTAAACAACATCCCACCTAGAAAAAGTTGTCAATGATCACACAATTAGAGGATTGACAGTGGGAACCTAGCTGGATATCTCTATCCAGTACCCCATCATAGGATGACCCTCCCATGCCATAACATAACCTGAAACCTCACCTTTAGAATTTACTTCTTCATAGGAAGCCTTTTCAACCAAAAAATATAATCTAAATTCATGATTCATTATTTTAAATAGCATAAGCTAAACACACTTAATTCACTTGTTAGATTACGTAATTTTTCTTAGCTTTATGCTTGACTTGTGTTTTGAGGTGTGAGGATATGATTCTTCATTTTTATTTTTTCCTTTCACACTTCGTCATCATAGTTGGAGTATTATAAATTTATCAGAGTGTGTCAGGACCTCATCTTTTCATCCCCATACTTCTAGGTTGATCATTCATCTAGCCTAAATTCACAAAAATCCATTTTTTGTATTTTCATATTTCACAGTAATCGGCATTGGTCCAGCAACCGTCGTCATTTTACATCTGATCACCATCAATTTACCTAACCAATGTTGGTTCCTTGTTCTTTTAATTAATTTACATAAATTACACTTATCTCATGTTAATTTACCTAACATGGGACTATCTCCAAGTGTGGGACTTTCATCTTGAAATATACCTCTAAATAAGATGGTTCATTTATTCAAAATGTTAGGAGGATCTACGGAACACAAACTAACTTAAGATAATAATTCCAAGGGTACATTGTTAGAAGGAGGAGAAAAATAAAAAAGGGGGGAAGGTGATGCATCAAACTGAAATGGGTCAATCTTGGCTCTAGAAGACATATATGTAAATATGTAAAGTGAATATTTCAAAGATAGACGCAACTGAAAAAATTAATAAAATGGAAAAGAGCGAAGGTGTGTAAGAGGCTGGAATTATTTGCATAAAATCTAGAGCCTTCAAAGGAAGGATATCACACTTGCATAAATATCAATATCTAGCCATTTTAGAACATAGAACCAAGACAAGAAATATTCACATGTAAATTACAATAGGTGTGAGCAAGAGCTTCACAAGATCAGAAGGGTATCCTTAATTAAATTGAAAATAACCCTTCTAATGTTCTTAAGAGCTTACATTTATACCACCTCATGGAGGAAGAGAGAGAATGAAAAAAGGGAAGGGGTGACTACCATGCTAGAGTACCGGTCTCTTAAATCTTTTTGAACAATCATGGATGTCATGATTTCTTGTAGTGTTGACTTGTAGTAAACACATGTGAGCCAGCTGAAAAGATACAACTACCACAACACGATACCTTGATTCAATCACAAACCATTAGAATATGCAGGACGACATCATACTTCATTAAATTTCAATGGTTGATGTTGTTGGTCATCTGGTTTGGAAACAAACATGAATTTTCTCTTGTTACCTACGGGCTTGTTTTGATCTATGGTTCTTTGCGACACTATTATACTCCCTGAATGATGAGAAAAATTTCCTTATTATGAATCTAAGAGTACAACAATGTAATATATAAAATATACCGATATGTATATGCTAACTAATTTATTTAGTAATTAAAAATGAAATAAAATGAAGGGGAAAAGTACCTACCTAAATTGGACTTACCTCGCAGTGATCTGGGACTGAAAAAAGTTATGAAATGGTAGATTAGAGTGCCATATCAAACCTCATACAATTATAGTAGAGGAAGATCTAGGTAGACTAGGGCACATGGGGAAGGATGAGGGTACCCAAGGCACCTTGGTCTAAAATTTAGGCACTGTGGTCTACAAAATATCTCAAAATTTGATCCTGGTATGGTCTCTAGGTATTTACAATACTTCTCCTTTTGTCATGTTGATGTCACACTTGCTTCGTATATGTCGTCGTAAACTTGTAATGAAGAATCACCTGCAAAACCTCATATAAAGCATCAAACCCTTAAAATGAAATATGTAAATGAAGGGGTCAAACTATCCTTAGCTGCCAAATGGATGGACTTATGACTAAGCGTTGCACTACATCTCAGACCCAATGTAGTTCTATGTGCTTATGTGTGCAATAATGTGCCTAGGTTTCCCTAACTAATGATGCCAGAATATCAGGTAATAGCTAGATAAAATGCAAAATGGTGGATGGAATAGAATGAATACTCCCCTTCCTATGCAGTGTGTGATGCAGAATAGTGCCCAAATGTAGTCCCTTGCTCTATGTAGATAGATATCCCTTAGATAGTAATAGTCTTCCCATAAGATAGTATGTATGTTGTGTTTATATAGGGATCTCTTGCTCAAATTTTGACACTAATGACCCAACATGCTGACTAGTACCTAGGGAGATGGGAGGGAAAACCGTAAATACCTACCTCGAATGTATAAATTAAAACCAAGTGTGATGGGGACCAGGTGCCTAGAAATGAAGGACTAGGGCACCCCAGGTCACCCTAATCCCTATCTAGGCACCCTATCAAAGACTAGAAATGAAATTGAGTAAACATGATAGATAAGGATCCCCTAAAAGATTGATCTTGAACTATGTGAGTGAGTGAAAAATGTGTAAGACAAATAACAAATAAGACCAACAAGAATGAAGACTATGGGATGGGTCATTAGTGCAAGATCCATATATAAAACAACATACTTGGTGGTATAATAATAGTAGTAAGTGCGTGATTTTGTGACTACATTTTCCCCCACTTTATGTTGGTGAGAGAAATATCGGTAACATAAAGTAGTTAGAGATGTGTACCTGAGAGAAATATAGAGAATCCCATGTTGTAGAAGAACATGTAGATGTGGTAGAAGAGTGTGCCAAATGAGACCATATAGTGTGATGAACCATGGATCAACGTGTTGATCCATGCAGCATAGTGAGAGATGTAAAACCATGATGAAGTGCACTAAATGAGAGTGATGATTGTAATGTTGAATGATTGATGATTTTGAATGTTGTATGATGACGATGTGATGGGGTAGGGAGTGATCAATTCCCAACCCGATTGTGTGTGTATGAAAAACCAGAGGATTTGGGCATCATACTGCCAGAGGAAGAGTGTAGGGAGAAAGGTGTGTTATTCTCCAACCTTTAACTACATCCTCAAAATATCTAGCCACTGCAGACAGACACAGATCAAATTTTCAGTGATTTTGGATCCAAATATTTTGATCAAATGTGTTGACCCATATAGGAGTAGTATAGGAAAGGAAATGATGTCTCATTTCCCCCACTCCAAGGGTGTCACCACAATGTATGATGGATTCCAAGTTAGGTCATCTGGAAGTAAATACAAAATGTAGAATAACTTCCCATGTTAGGTCATATGGGAAAGTAAAAATGTAACTCCCAAGTTAGGTCATCTGGGAGGCCACATGTAACTCCTAAGTTAGGTCATTTGGGAGGCCAAATGTGTTGTATTGTATCAATTGAATGGTATGATTTCGATTGTTAAAGACTTGAACGTATTTTATTAGTTGATTGATTGTTTTTTTAATTATTTTACTCATAGTAAGAGATATTTTATGCTTGTTTCCCTCAGGTTAGGTCATTAGGGGGAATTAATATAAAATGATTAAATATAACATGGTGTATTAGAAAATGTTTGAAAAATGAAGAATTAGAAATGTTGAATGATCACGTAGTGGTGTAAGGGGAATTATAGGATGACCCAAATTGTATGCCCCCCTTTCGGTGAAAGGGGAAGTGATAATGAGAATGAACGTTGAGCCGAGAGTAAGCTCAATAATAGATAATGTATGGTAGATATTGGCAAAAATATGTCTAGACTGAGTGAAAGACAACATCAAAGAGAGATAACATGTGTGTCATGTGTATGATACGATGGTAGGTGAAATTCTGAAGAGAATTCCATAAACGGGATAGAAATCAGAGTAAAAATGCTCAAGATATTAGCAAAATATGTGGTGTGTATTAGTTGAGTAGTGAATGTGAAGTATGACCATAGTAGAGGGAATAATGAAAAGTGACTATAAATAGTAAAGTGAAAAAGTGATTGGTCAACTCATTTTGTTTTTTGTGAGTGTGAGAGTGAGCTCTGAGTGTGTAAGGATGACATAAGTTAGAGCATTACGACCTAGCCATTTTGAGATGGTAGTGACCGTTGTGGCATCACGTACGATGACGGAGTTGGTAAGTGTGATTTTTTTCAAAAAATGCATGTGTAGTAGTCATTTTTGGTGAATTTTTGTGAAATTGTGATTTTTACTTTTCTCGGTGTTTTACACCTAGACAAGAGTGGGGAAGGCACTAGTGGCCTTCAGGACAGGAGCACCCAGACATGGGCACTGGTGTCCTGCTCCTGGGTGCCCAGTCCTTGCTTCTGGGTGCCCTATGTCCAAGAAAGTGTGAATTCAGTCCAGAGTGGTGTAAATGTGTTTTTGATGTGTAGTGATGTCGTAAAGCATGTATGTTTATTATGTATAGTGTTCTAACATGTGTGTTTTTTTTTTTGGTTGTGTAGAGGGATATCCATTCGAGGGAGTTCCGTGGTGGTTCATCATTTGAGTACTTTTCTCGGGTTGGGTTTATCAGATGATGATTGGGAGGTTATGGACCTGTGCCATGGCCTATGGACACATAGCGAGGATGGGGGATGTGCCCCATAATATGCCTATGTTGACAATTTTGTGTGAGAGATGGTGTGCAGATACTTGTACATTTTGGCTACCTACAGGTGAGATGAAAGTCACATTAGAGGATGTATATCACATACTATGATTACCAATTGTTGGTGAGAGGGTACATGTCATGGCTGTGGAGAACATGGAGAGACAGATGAGGGCCACTAGGTGGTATTTTGTGGGGACTCGAGTGCCTACTAAGGCCCATATTAGCTTGGATGTGATTTTGAGGTCAGGGGTTTTGTGCTTGTGGAAGTTTATAGCCGTGGTTATTGCATCATCGATTGCAGTAGAGGGAGGTGGTGTGGGCATCTTATATAAGATGCATGATATTTTCCACTGGATAGAGGAGGAGAGTACTAGGTATGTCTTGGGCATGATGTGTGTTGGCCCACTGTATAGAGATCTTTATAGATTTACACAGGAGGAGCATGGAGGTGGGATTGGAGCTACTACTTTATTGCATGTATGGGCCTATGAGCATATAGCAGTATTGAGGCCAGTTGGTGGTCTATAAGAAGAGTGAGCTAGGCCAGACATGTTTTCTAGGAGATGGATTGGTGTGCATGGGTGGAAGATGGATACTGACACCTATAGAGCCTTGATAGATTGGATGGGGCCAGAGGCAGTGATATGGAGGCCATACTGAGACTATGGAGGATGGCCAGAGGATGTGGTAGAGTTACGATGCATACAGAGGACTATGTGGTTAGAGGATCAGTTTCCAGGGGTGACCAAGTTATTTCAGGTGGAGTGGGTATCTCAATAGTTTGGTATGGCTCAAGATGTGCCCCTAGAGCCATATGTGTGGGTTAGAGTTGCCATAAGAGCACCAAGGAGGGCTGGAGCTAGACCAGGGCCTATAGGAGAGTTGTTAGTACCTCCCAGGCTAGACGAGGTTGATGCGGTGATAGAGCTTGATAGATGCAGATGATGTGGGGTGTACAGAGGCATATCATGCATGGTGGACAATGCATCGATGGGTGTTTTTGTTTCCATTATTTGTGGATATGCAGTGGGATTACCACAGGGAGGAGGAGTGGAGGGGAAAGCACATGCCCCTGAAAATGTAACAATGATGATAGTTGAGCGTGAGTATCTATGTAGTAATGTTGTATGATTGGTTACTTACCTATGTGATGGTTACAATTGTCTAATGTGTTTCTCTATTGGTGGTAGGTACCATGTGTTGGAGCTTGATTGTGGACACATCTATCCACACATTGACGTAGAATGTGACTGACATACTTGTGGGTGGAGGGATGTTAGAGTCATGTGGATGACATTATGGGTGAGCATGCCCATTTGTTTGAGCCTAGTGGCCATAGCAGCAATGACATGTACTGACTACTGAGTGAGAGGGATGAGGCACGTGAGGAGACATGATGAGCTAGAGAGGCGGTGGGTGGTGGTCCTTTAGCGCAGGATGTATTTGCACAATTTCCTTCATGTTACAGAGTCACTTTATGGAGTAATTCTATGGAGAATACACTATTACGTAGGTAGGTGGAGAGATATATCGAGGGTTGTGATCAAGGTGCAAGTTAGTGGCGAGGCTTCGAGTTCTAGAGAGCTCTTGCAGTACCAGAGAGTGAGAATGATGATGAGATATGACTTGTATAGATGTATTTAATGTAGGGGGGTTTCCCCCCAGTAATGATATGTTTTGTAACTATGATTATAATAGATATATGGATGGATTTATGAGCACATGATGATTGTATTTTCTGTGTATTCATGTGATGAGATGATGATATATGATTTTTGTTGCGATGATGTGTAATGTATTGAATGTTGTTTATTTTATGCATTTAGTTGAGTAATAATGTGATAATGATGATGATAATTGATTTTAATATAATGTTTGATGATGAGTGATGATATTTTGATGAATGATTTATAATGCATAGTTAGTGATGATGATATATGTGAATGTAAAAATAATGATTTGAAAAATACATTATATAATGTAAGTTGTTGATGTGATGTGTTAATAAGAATATGTTATGATGATATAGGGGGAGAATATTAGTGATTCCCCCCAACGTATAGATGATGAGGTTCATTTAGATAAGACCCCTCAACAGTCAAGAATGAACCATGTAAAGCAAGAGTGCATCATCGGGAAATGATTTGATAGAGTGTGCTAGATGATTCAATGAAGTGCGTGAAGAGAGGTTCTTATTATAACAGATCCCTCAACAATCATGTAAGAACCATAAGAACACAAGTGCGTCATCAAGGGATGAGGTGAGAATAATAACCTACCAAAGATTGAGGTGGTGTGAAGTGGTGGAAGCATGTGTGGGATGGAAGCAACATGAGTGTATGAGCCAAACTTGAATGTCATATGGAGTAAGGTGGGAGGTGTGAATGCCAAGGGTTATGGAAGCCAATGTGAAGTAGTAGCATGATGCAATGGATGAGATGGATGATGGTGATGAGATGGATGGATGGATGCAGTGATGGAGAGTGTGCATGAGTGATAACCTGTGGTGATGGATGAACAATGACCTTAACACTAAATGGAGGAGATAACTCAACCAGAGTAGTAGCTCATGGATGAGGGAGAGGAGATATGGACCACTCACATGAGTGAGAGCCAAAGGAAATGATGCCCTTATCCTCTAATTGTTGCAAGTGATCATGAAGGGAAAAGCAATCATTATCCCTATGGCCATTGATACGATGATAATTACAATATGGTTGATCACGTTGATGTTGTAAATGATGTTGTGGATGATGTTGGTTAGAAGGTAAGTGAATTAAATGCTTATTGAGTAAAACACACATCACATCATGTGGTTGAGCATGATGAGAGAAATGCAATGGCTCACATGAAATAGGTGTAGAAGATTGAGGTGTATCCTGCCATGGAGTAGGAGAAGAAGGACACTTTTGTGATGTAGTAGACTGAGCTTGCTTGTGAGGAGGAGATGGAGATCATGTAGGATGCTCAACTGATGGTAATGGAGAAGAACTAGATGATGTAGCAGTAGTAACTATAGGTGGAGGATCTATAACATGTGTGGCAATGAGGTCTTATTCTAAATCAATAACTCTATAGCATAAAAATGGGAATGATTCACATGTGTCATATTGCAATCTTTGTTTTAATGTTGGAATCAAACCATGACAGAAGATAAATTTCTTCTCTAGATTGATAGGTTGAAATACTAATTGGTGCATACAAGCATTGAATCGTAAGATGTAATCCATGATAGGTTTTGTTTTTCCCTGATGTAAAGTAGGTAGATGATCATAAGTAACTCTAGGGCCATTGTTGATGATAAAGCGATGGAGAAAAGCTTCTTCCATCTCATGATAAGTGCTAATAGATCCAAATGGTAGGTGAGTATACCATTGTAAAGCATCATTGGTAAGACTATGTCAAAAGTATTTAAGCAATAATCGATCATTAGAATATGAAGCCATAGCCATACGATAATGTTTGAGATGTAAGTAGGGGTTTCTAGTACCATCAAAACATGAAAAGGTAGGCATGATAAAATCCTTAGGAAATGTTGAGTTATGAATCTTCTTAGGAATAGGGTTTCATGCAATGAATTGTTATCAATGGAAGCATAGTAGGCCTTTCTTTCTAATGTGAGTGATTGAACCTGAGATTGTAAGTGACCCACAACATGCATGAGAGACAAGATGTCTTGTGAAGGAATAGTAGAGGATGGCAATAATGTGTTAAGTGGTTGTAATTTTCCATTGTGAGTAATCATAGGGACCTCTAGAGGAGAAAAAGGAGATTTTGATGCTAAAGGCACACTAAGTGTAGGTTCCAAAGAAGTGATAGGTGATGAAGGACATGGAACATCCATAGAAGTGGTAGGACTAGCATTAGAAACATCCCTAGGAGATAAAGTGTCATATGGAGATGAACAATAGGAGGGGATGAACTAATAGATGGAGATGGAAGTGATAGGAGAGATGAAGTAATAGATGGAGATGAGTCATGCATAGTGGTAGATACAACCTCAAGAGAAGATGACAATGGAGCAGGAGATTCACACTCAGTATATGTATGTAAAGTAGTATGAAATCATTGACTATCAATCGAGTATGTTAGAGACTCAGATATGAAAATTTCAAGAGACTCAGATATGAAAATGTCATCAATTGGATCATCAACATAATCTGATTGAGCATATGAACAAGTATGTGATGGATCATGAGAAGCATTATCAGAAATAGGAGAAGCATGAGATGTAACTATAGTAGTGGTCTGACTAGGAGGAGAATCAGTATGCACATGTGTATTATCGTCAAGACCAAACATGAAATCAATAAGAGAGTCATCTAGAATTTCCTTGGAAATGTCAGAAGGAGGATCATGGCCAACTTTATAACAAGGTATAAAACCAGAAAAGCTATCCAGATCAGAAATAATGCCAAAAGTAGAATTTTCAAATCTAGTAGGCACATTGCATTCATTAGCTAAGAGTTGTTGTTGAATATCATCCGACATAGTAACATCATGATATAGAGTCATGAGCTCAGCTATGGTTGCCTCATCATAGATGGGATTGACACTAACATGAGGCATGATGAAGCTGAGAAGGAGATGATCTATCTTTATCCATTTAGGGTTTTAGTGGATCCTAGGGAAAAATGTTCTAAGCTACGGGTTCACCAAAATGATTCTATAAAATTTGAATTTTATTAAGAATCTAAGAGTACAAAAATGTAATAAATGAAATATACTGAAATGTAAATGCTAAGTAATTTATTTAGTAATTTTAAATGAAATGAAATAAAAGGGGAAAGGTACTTACAGACTAGATTTGATAGAGCTTAGCAAAACGTAATACTCCTTATTTCTTCTATATTCTCCATATATCTTTAATCGAACACCATTACATATAAATAGGATAGGACTTCCTATTATTAAGGAATCTCCTAAAAGCTCTTAATCCTACAATATCTCCTAAACTCCTATATTTGTGAGTTAGTTCAACAACTAAACTCACGTACAATATAATAGTAAACTATAAGAGATATTATATTGTTATTTCTAACAATATAATATTAACAATATGGTTAAAAACTAACATTATTATTTACCTTTCGGTAAATACCAAATTATAATGTAAACATTAATATCCTAACATTCCCCCCCTTAATGTTTACATGGTAATAAAAGAACTTTTGCACTTCCTCTGTAGCCTGTCTGCCGCCTCTACGTCGCTCATGATCTTGGCACACACTCAAACTGAAGGTAGAAGAAGGAACACATCAACTTCTTATCGGCCATGCACTTTTGGGAAGACATCTGATCGATGAGGATGGGAACATGCTCAGGAATCATCTTCTTATCAACCAGTCACTCTAGGGAACACATCTGACCTAGCAGTGTGGGAACTCAAGTAGGAACACATCTAAACAGCCTTCAATGGTTTTTCAGGAGGCTAACCACAAACCTAGGTACAAACAAGAACACATCTGACTGTTCTACCTCAACAAGACTCATGATGCTGCATTTTCACTGTGTTATCTGTTCTTCACTATGTTTTTGCATTGGGGAAATAGGAATAATCACATACACAACTGAAAAACTGGAAATGGAACATTGGATCATGTTGATCATGTTCCCCCCTCAATGTGAAATTTCCACTTATTGAAAACTACAAACTGTAAAAACCGAAGTAGAACCACACTACTTATAACTCAGATCAAGTGCAATGCTGAAATAAAACTCACACATACACTGTCACCACAGCTTCATGTGGCCTCGTCATTGGTGACTGACGAGAGGTTGATGTCTGACATCCATCCTCCGGTGCCTCCATTGTCAAGTAAAAATTATATAATAGAGCTAACTCACAAGATTTAAATATGAAGTAGTATTTCCACATTGAACTTATTATTTCTCCTTCAATCATGAAATCCATTTATTTTTCTAGACAGTTGGGTAACACCAAAAATGCGTCTGTGAGGTAAATTCTCTTTTTTGCAATTTTGACCGGATTTTTTACAGTAATCAGGTGAGCCACTTATTTGAAACTTTATACCTAAAATCACCTATTTGAAATGACGATTGATAATCTTCATCTTGTTACATACCATACATGATGACTTTATCCACTTTGAACTATAGAATCTATTGACCTTCATTTAGAAAATTAAGAAATAACTTTTTGACTTCAATTTATTTTACTCAACTGTACAATACTATGTAATGCAAGAATAACATGGAGGAATGCTATTGAGTAATAATGCATTTAGCATCATAATCAGGCACATCTACACTTATTTCTCTAGTTAATTGCAAATAGATATGACCAACTTACTAATTATGTTCCACCATGGTATGTCACCTTCTTCCATCTTAATGCCGAACAATATTTGACTTTAAAGATATTGTTGCGCTTCTAGCTTGTGATCCAAAAAATTTGTAATAATGTCTCCCAAGTTGTGTGAGAAATAATTTTTAATTCAAAATGACGCTAAATAAAATTTGATATACCCAATCTAATAATCGTTGTATCCTTTCGATCTCTACTTTCCCATTTTGCTACTTCATCTACATTTGTCGATTTCTTCTCTTTTCCATCAAAAATATCCCACAAGTATTTACTAATTAGGAACAATTGAGTTCATACTTGCCAGGTATGAAAATATTTAACTTCAAGTGTAGATCAAAACTCAACTTATCCATTATGATTCTTCACAAAATCATCGACAAGTGTCAGTTGAAACCAAAAATGCACCTTTTTACAAACAAATAGATGCGGGTTGAATGACTATTCAATTGAGATTTGTAATGGAATGATACAAACTTGATTAATTCTAATATACATGAACGAATAGGACTTTGAGGTTAAATCCTTTTTATATACAAGATGCTCAATATGAAATAAAAGATTAAAACAAATATTAAAAAGTAATTAAAGATTACTTTTTATAACAATGTTATAATTGTAAACATAAGACATAATAAGTAACAAATATCTATGGCAATTGACCCATGGAACCTTCAGAAAAGACCAATTCATAATGTCGTGAAGGACGGTGATGGGTTGCTACACAGACTATATTTTTTGGTGTCTATTGTATGTTGGAGGCAAATACAATGGGAAGGAATCAATGATCAATCAATTCTTGAGATAATACGTGTTTAGTAATCAGGACTATCATTGATTATTGCACACTCACATACCAAAAACTACATACATGCAAAGATTTCACTGGAGCTATAACAGTCTGCGTATATCTTACCTCAGCTACCACGCCAGAATTTACCAGAGTTGTCAATAGGCACAAGCATGTGTTGAAGATATCACATATATCTTTGACAATATAATTGATGTTGCATCAAACTCTATAGTTTTCCTTTTCCAATACCGCAACAAATGGTCACCAGCGTTGAAATTAAAGGTTTGAAGTAGATAAATCAAACCAATTTTCTATGATGCCACGCATATGCAGACTTGAATACCACTATCGATCCTGGGAAAAATGAATCGAGTGAATATATTTGTAGATTGATTGATAAGATGCTCTAGTCTACCGTCTATATCACTAAACATAGTCGATGCACATGTGCATATGACTACAACCTACAAGTACTAGCTCAAGCATGATGATAAATATATAATATGGTGAATATATCTTTAGCGGTCCATTAATCTCAACATGAAAAAACTAATTGTGGAAGGACTGTAATCTAATGGTATTTGACCATCGTAAAAAACCTCGAGTCACCTCATGCATGACTGAAACATCATTCCACTAATTTCAGAACTCCATTGAGTATGAAAAGGATCAAATATGCTTTGATACCAAATCTAAGAGCAAGACCGGATTTGACAGAGCTTAACAAAACGTAATACTCCTTATTTCTTCTATATTCTCCATATATCTTCATTCGAACACCATTACATATAAATAGGAGAGGACTTCCTATTATTAAGGAATCTCTTGAAACCACTAAATCCTACAATATCTCCTAAACTCCTATATTCGTGAGTTAGTTCAACAACTAAACTCACGTACAATATAATAGTAAACTATAAGAGATATTATATTGTTATTTCTAACAATATAATATTAACAATATTTACCGTATTAACCATATGATTAATAACTAACATTATTATTTACCTTTTGGTAAATACCAAATTATAATGTAAACATTAATTTCCTAACATAATGGACACTCTCACTATTATTTGGCATGTTGATGTCTTCACTTTCATATCGTGTATGTCATTTCAGTGATACTTTTATATGAAGTATCACCTGGTAGTTTTGCAGGGTACAAAGGATCATTGCCTAAAATTTTTGATGCATTTGGTAGTCATTTCATATTGATCTACTTAACAGCCACAGTTGTGGTACTTGGCCAATTCACATGGGTTGCAGTTAGGCATCTAAAACCCAATGTAGTTATATGTGCCTAGGTTTCCCTAGTGCCAATGACGCAAAGATATCAAGAATTAACTAGATAAAATGCAAAATGATGGATGTAATAGAATGAATACTCCCCTTCCTAGTCACTTGTGGTGTGAATATCAGAAATGCCAGTCCCTTGTATATGTAGTGGGTTACTTGCCTTAGATAGAATAATAGGGTTCCTCCCATAAGATGTGATGTATGTTGTGCATTTATATAGGGATCTCTTCCTCAAATTTTGAAACCAATGACCTGAACATTCCAACTAGTACCTAGGGATATGAACACGTGAAACCATGAAGATTGACCTCGAATGTCTAACCTAAAAACAAGTGTGATAGGGACCAAGGATCCTTGGGTACCCCAGTCCCTATATAGGCACCCTAGTCAAAGACTAGTGTCATTTCTAAAATCAATGTTTACGTGATTCAAGGTATACAATCCAAAAATCATGACTTGTAAGTGTGTTTTTATGTGACAAATTGCAAGGTCTTTGACAACTCGATTTGACAAACAAGACTGATGACTAGACTATGGAATGGATCATTAGTGAATACTTTTCTTATGCAAGATCTATATATATAACAACATACTTGGTGGTAAATAATAGTAGTAAGTGCGTGATTTTTTTACTACAACATAACACCATGTTTTCCCATTCTACGAAGCATGTTGTGCTCTTCATGCTAACTTTGGTAGGTGAGAAGCTTTCAATATGGCTTAGTTGAGAGTTTTCCAATGGTTTTCCATAGGCCTCCATATGACCAAGTTATTCAACACAACATCCTTCAAATTCAAGTTATGAGAAAATTATTTATGTCGAACATATTACTAATGATGTGGGTTTATAAATCTCTGCAACTTACTACCTCCACACAATGATCCACATAAAACTTGAATCAAACTCAAATTTTCCATTTACGTCTTTCGTATAGGGTTAGGCGCTAACCACTTAATACCTAAACATTTCACACTTGAAAATAAGGATTGACTTAATGTCCCATAAAATTATGCCATGAATCAATATTTAATCTCAATTCCCAACTTAGCCCATGACATGTGGGATATTTGGATAAAGCGTGTTTAAATTTTAAATAAGTCACATGCGCCAACCAAGGTCCATGCACTTTGCAAGGGATTGAACTGCAAATATGCATAAACTTAAGGGGCCTTACAAAAGGAAGATGACCACATTTCAAAGTTAATATAAATCTTCCCCTTATGGTATTTGTTATGGGTCAAAATTTTAACCATGTATTATTTTTCTAAACTTCAGTTCCTGTAAAGAATGACGAATCAAATTGTTAGAAGCATTTTCAACTAGACTGAGTGGGTCTGGAGATTTGTCGAATCCTTCAATAAGATTTGTATGATTTAGTTTAATAGCATAAACCAGTGTTATCATTGATGTCCATGTAAGAAGTGTGAAGTGATGATTTTACATATAATGCAATCATTTACATCGTGCATTGCCATGAAGATTGAGCTACATTGTTGAGTATAATCAAGATGTCTTCTAGAGGAACCCCTTAATGGGAAGATAACCCGCTAGGCATTTTGATTCATTATTGAATTACAAAGACTTGCACGAATATGACACATAACACAATATTTATTTAGTGAGGCACCATATGCACGTAAGGAGGAAATCACCAAAGATTTAGAAATGGTGAACTCCATAACCTACAAATTGATGTCTCTGTTTTTCTTAGATTTCATGCAAATTATTCCTTTTTATGCATAGATAATCAGACCTATGAGATGATATAATTCTTCTATAATTAGTTCACAATTTCATGCCCCACACAAATCAAAACCCTGAGTTGAACACACTCTGATCCTATTTTTAATCTTGAATAAATGATGGAGTATGGATTTATCAATTTCCCATTCTAAATTATTTTGTATCTCAACAGTTTTCAAGAATTACGATCACATTTTTAAATCCGTGTTTTATGGTATTTAAGAAGTTTTTTCTCTCTTGCACACATTTATTGATCCTATTTTGATAACTATTTTAGAATAATGATTAATAGGAGGTCTACTATAGTTTAAATGACTCAACTCATAAACATAACTAGGTTGGCCATGACCATTAAGGTCGATCATACCAACACCAAAAAAAACCTAAAACATTATATGAATCAATATAAAAGACCCATACGGGTCGGTAATGCACAACTAGGCCTAAAATTCTAGTTTCTCCTTCACTGAGCACTTCATGACCTCTAACGGCTTCATCCAAATTTTTCATGCCTCTAAAGGCTCCAAACATGTCAAAACATCCATAAAAATCTCAGGGAACAATGTTTCACTTATTTCTTCCATAACACTTTCAAGTAGGACTATTTCCTACTCATTCCAGGCACCTACAACTAAATAGTCTTCAAAGATGAAGACCTAACATATTGATTAAGTTAAATATGAATTTATATGCTTAATCTAATCATATAGTAGTATTAATAATTAAATACATAAATTAACCCAAGTAAACTAAGTAATAAAATTTGAAACCCTAAGTGCAAAGAGAGGGACAAGGGCACTCATGGATTCCCTAGACCTTTTTCTGGGTGCCCGGGTCTGCGGAAAATCTCAGTAAACTTCCTCTAATGGGTCGTTAGTCATTCAAATTTTGTTGTTATGAGGTCACACAATAATCACCAAAGTTTCTGGAAACCTGTAATGAAAATTAACTATAAAACCATCTAAAGAAATCATCAAATACTAAAAAATAAAGATATAGAATGAGGGGTTGAACTATCCTCAACTGTCATAATAGTGAACTTATGACTAATCGATGTACTACATCTCAGACCCAATGTAGTTCTATTTGTGTGCGTGAAGAATCATGCCCTATGTGGCTCTTGTGCATGTCACACTTGATAGTGAGAAAGTAAGCTAGATGTAAATAAATGTAATAGATGTGTGTATGGAATAGAATGAACTTCCCTCCTATGAAGTGTATGCAAAATAACTAGCCCTTGTTTCCCTTGGATGATGATAGATGGATGCAATAAGAGTATCTTAGATGCTCGATGGATGCAACTTTAGGTGGTGATAACTAATGTTTAGTGTTTGGTCCTTTATAATTATCACAAAACTTTATATTTATATGATTAATTTTCTTGAATTTCGTAATTAAACCTGAAAAGGCTGACTACCAAAAATATAAGATGTTCAAATGGATAAAAAGGACCCAAAATATGTGTAAAAAATTATATTGAGGTAGGGGGCACCTAGATGGGAGGGGAGTTCCTGGCGCTGGTGTCGTGGCTAGGTGTTGGTGTCTAGGATGATATAAGATAGAGTGTAAAATGGAATACTAAGTGAGTAAGGGTGCAAGACTCAAAGAATCAACAAAAAGAAAAGAAAGGTGTCCAAATACATGGTTTAATTAGTATTTTTCTTACTTATGAATCATATAAATAGTAGTATGTAATCAGGACCAGATAATTACCTAAAATGTGTGATTTAGTGTCTACACATCCAAACAACACCTCAACCATGATATATAGCCACTCAATGTAAATACAATCACATAAGCAACACATATAACCATGTTAGACATCATGAATCAACTAATAAAGCTAATCACACCTATTTTACCTTCAAGCAACTTGAATATCCCATAAACTAGTATTGTAAACTTGACCTTATTATACCCTTGTTGAAAATTTCAAGACCTATAAATTTATGGAATAGGATAACATTTAATCCTTCTTCTCTCTCCAATTGATGGGCATCATATAAAAGGAACAATAACCAGATCATACCAAGCCAAGAACTCAGATGCTAATCAAATACCACAATCAATAAGATGAAAGTAATTTTCTATAATAACTTTACATAAACCTTTACAAACAAATGAGCAGAAATATGCACCATATTAAGCATGGAACTCAAGTGAAATGACAATGAGAATAGGCCTTATCTTATATAGGCAAGGAATAACAATGTTAAGAACCTTAGTCAAGGTCGTAGATCAAGCCATAAATCAAGAAAATAACTAGTCATCAACGAAATAGTCAAGTCCATAGATTTAGGAAAGAAATATACCTCAAGGATCTATTCAATACCATAGATCAAGGAAATAACTAGTCAATACCATAAATCAAGGAAGGAACTATACCTAACAACTAGATAATATCACCTAATATCTACAATAAGATACATTCTAAATATCCACACATGATTTATAAGTGGGTGAGGATAAATACAATAAAGGCAAATAAAGTACTTAGGTGAACATGAGATAAGGTAAATAAATACTCTAAAATCATGAACCAATCCAAAATATTGGTCTTCTAGACTAATTTTCATACCAAAACAGTGTTGTCCTCTATTAGTAAAACTAGGTTAGCTTATGACCTTCTATATACCACCTCAACTCATCTTCAGATCTCAAAATAGGATTTAATCATGTCATTTGGGATTTGAAAAACACCCCCAAGGTTATAAACCACAATTACCAATACCACAAGTGCCCAAGCACCACCTAGCTCTATGACTGCTAAAACTATTATTTTAGCTAAAAACTTAGTCAACCTATTTTTACCTATGTTGGTCATCAAATGGCCTCACCAAGATCTGAAATCACTCAAAAAATGTAGCATGGCTCCCAAAAAACTCAAAACACCAATTTAGACATTAGTTCAAATGAAAAACCTAAGAGAAAACTATTCTTTTCTTGAAAGAAACACATTTGAATAGGCTACACTCATAGTCATGACTTAAAATCAACATCACCTAAAATTTGAGAGAGTCCTATGTCACCTCCAATCATCAAATCTGGTTATTGAATCCATTTAGATCCAAAACAAAGAATATTTCTCCTATCACTCTTTATCTAGGGTTTGAAGACCATAAAAAGAAACTTACCTTCTTAAACTTTGTTCATAAAAGTATGACAATGAAAATTCCTCATTATTTTTGAAAAATGGTCTTATATCAATGAAAATTCATACCTAAAAGCCACAATGTCCCATAAAAAGTGTGTGTGAGAGGCTGAGCATCAGAAGTTACCTATCGAGCTGGAAAACATGCTTTCTTGAGCCACGTTTTTCTCAAAACACCATATCTTGCAGAAAATTAATCATTTTTTTCTGAAATGTTTCTCAAAACTCTAGGAAACCCCTATTCACTATCTCCAATCATCAACTTTTCATTAATATCTTTTCATCTTCACCACCCATCTCATATTCCTGATTAGGCCTTAGGGTTTTGCCTCATTTAGGTCATGGTGTCCCCCAGATTTCATCCTGAAATCTGGGACTACCCTATCCAAAAAAAAATTTGTACTTTTAAAATAATGGGTCGTTTTGTGTTTTTATTGCTTGAAAGTTCTTGTATTGCGTCAAGATATTCCCAAAGAGCCATATTAGCCTTTTTCGCCAAATACCCAGATGCCCAAAATTGTTATATTCTGTCGTCGGGATTTGTCTGTGGGAAATTTGTATTTAATTATTTTGAGCCCCGTTTGAGGCAATTTGCGCTCCGTTTTAACCCTGTTGTGATCGAACATATCATTATTCCTATATACCAGAAGGGTTTTAACTAGGAATAAGTTTTGGGCTTTATTTGTGACTTTTGACAATTTTTCGTGTTTTTGTGTTTTCCCGTTTCGTTTTCTGTGAAATTTCTCTGATCAATTCCTTTGCCGGGTTAGCCCGATTCTTGGCCTAGAGTATTCAGAGATCACATATGCACATTGTGCCAGAAGGAAGTCGCCATCGGAGGTCCGGTTCACTGGGAAAAGGCGAAGTCGTGCACTAAAAAGCCCCTACGGGGTTGGGCGCATTTTTGGAAAACAAAGGATTTAAGCTGCAGTGGGAAAAATAGAAGCAGCAGGTAGGTGGGATTTTATTGCCTACCTTGCAGGGTACTTTTTCCCATGATGGAAAAGTCACTTAAGCTGCAGTGGGAAAATTAGAGGCAGCAGGCAGGTGGGAATTTATTGCCTGCCTTGCAGGGTAAAAATTCCCATGGTGAAATAAAAGAAAAGTGACTTAAGTGAAATCATGGGATTTTATTGCCTGCCTTGCAGGGTAAATAATCCCATTGTCAAAGTCAAATCACTTAAGTGGATCATGGGATAGGCTGCCTTGCAAGGTAAAGAATTCCCCATGTGTTTTTAAAAATAGAACCCCTTTGGGAAAAAAGGCAGCTTTAGGGAGAAGGATAAAAGTGATTATTTTAATTAATTCTTCTTCCAAAAAAAGGCGCCCAAGCATGGAAGAAAGTCAACAAAGCAAAGGGGAATAAATCAATTGGAAATAGATCGTCTAAAATTAAATAAATTAATTTATTTAATGGCTGCCCTCTTCATGCTAAAAAGTGCGCCCCATTTGGGTGATATTTAATGCTTTTTGAAGTATTAAATGATTAAATTAATTTCTATTTTCAGTGGCTATGGTCAAAGCACACTGTGAAGCTTAAGTGAAGTGAAGAGTGGATGATTAAATTGGATTAAATTTAATTTAATTAGATGGTTGTCCTTAAACATGCAATTTTAGCACACCAGTTAAAGAGAAGAGCATGATTTTTAATTAATTAATTGCCAGGAATAGGAAGGGAAATTATTAATTATAGAATTATGAGGGTTATATAAGCATGGGCTGCCATAAGGATGAATTAATTAATTCACAGGTGAAGAAGTGCAGCCCAAGAGGAAAAGTGCACCCCATTTGGAGAAGGATTTTGCTCAGAGGAAGGTGGATTTGATACTAAAAGCTTATAGTTTTGGCGCATGCTTTGAAGAACGTTGATTTGTGTCTGCATAATTGTTTGTAGAAGTGATACAGGTGCTCAGGTGATGTTGGAAAAATTCATGCTCACTTTACATGCAAATAAAACATCAATTTTTGGGGCAGCAGGCTTGAATTATGCAGATTTTTGTGATTAAAATTCACTGTGCATGCTCCGGTTGCCATCTTTGTCTGAATTAATTGCAGGAGTTAGATACAGGTGCTTTTATAAAGAAAATGAACTTATATCAATGTCCAATACATTGAATATTTCCTCCGAATCTGAAGGATTATCCAGATCTGCACTAGTTTTGAAGAATTCCAGTCAAATAAGAAGAAAAAGAATTGTTCAGACAAAGATAGACAAAGCTATGGCAAAGAAAGATGAAAAAGAAAGCACAACGGAGTCATGCATCACTTCTAAATTTGCAGATATTGGAGACACGGATCTAGGCTCGGAACCTCTTTCTGAATTGATAGACAGATCCAGAGCAGGAAAGACTTCACTCATGCGTGCAGATTAAAAGCAGTGGAATTATTCGAGCTGTAGCTTTTCCATCCACATCCCAGTTGCAAGAGTTTGATATACAGGTGTAGATCTAGATGCAGATGCAGATGTAAATCCATATGCAGATCCAGATCCAGATCTCATAGTTACAAAAGCTTCCGGCACAAAGGCTTCATCCTCTTGTTTCGAATGCAGCCCGTGAAGAAGTCAGTGCGTGGAAAATTCCTTCCAAGATCTTGTGCAAATGCTCCCATCTTCAGTTGAAGCCTTCATTGAATTTTCATTCATCCGGAGTGCTTTCCAGAATTTTTAATTGTCTCATATGCAATTAAAAATAAGGATGATGAGTTATCTACGGAAAACATTGCATTGATGCATGTACTGGAGAAGAACTGCAAAAGCTTCAAGGATAAAAGAGAAGACAAGGTGAAGGCAAAAATTCCAGCTTGTTATTTCCAGATCCAGCTTGTTGTTTCCAGATCCAGCTCGTTTCCAATTCCAGCTTGTTTCTAGATTTCCTAGCTTACTCCCAGATCCAGTTTGGTGAGAATCAAAGGAAAAAGAATCAGCTGCATGCAGACATGAAAAAGGACAAGACTGCAACTTTCCTCTTCCTTCTTCTTTCCTCCGACAAAGTAATTGAGTGATCAATTAAATTATACAACTTAAGTGATTGGTTTAAAAGCCATTACTTGAAGAAGTCAACTACTTGGAGATAGGTGGGGACGTGCAAAATAGAAGGTTCTATTTTCAGTTGCAAATCATACATGTCATGCAAAGAGGAATTCCAGGAGGGAGATTGCCAGTTGTTTCTTTTCCGACTTCCACATGTGCCAGTTCAACTAAAAGCTTCCGACTTGTAATTGCCCCTCTACATTTTATAAGTAGAGAAAGAACCTTCGGGTTAATGATCAGAATTTGTAAGCAGCAACCTTGTGTTCCAGAACTGTGCTGAAACCCTTGAGAGCCACTTGAAGCAAAGGAATATACAGGAGTAGATTTCTGGAGAACTTTGTGTCACGGTGTATTGTGTTTCTTGCTTTTTATCTTAGATCTTTTAATAGACTTTGTGTTATTTCAGATCTAGATCTAGAGCTACCTTTTCTTATAATTTTGTGTTTATATCTATTGGTTTCTTCTATGTGCATGCAATCAACTCTGCTATCTATTGATTGGGATGCACATCTTCCCCATTTCTTCTCTGTGTTTATATAATTCCCTTTCCCCTTCTTCTATAAATATTTCCTTTCTTTAAACAGCTGCTTACTTGCTGCAGAACTGTTCAGTTATGGTTCATGAACTGAGTAGTTAAAGTAAAACCCCATTTAGATATTAGCATACTTTAATTGACAAATATGACATGGGAGCCTCACTAGTAAATGAGGGAGATTTATCTCATGACTGCCTAGGTTTTGTGCTATGCAGAAAATATAGCCAACAGTTTTTGGCGACTCCGCTGGGAACAACTATCTTTGCAGATCAAAGCTTATCTATTGAAGATCAGAGTGTTTTCCATACAAATCTCAACCTGGCTGAACGTCCATTCACCCGATCCGTGAAGGCGCAAGGAAGGACTGATCATTTCTTCAGATTGCAGGAGCAATTCAATTTCAATCATCCTCCTCAAGTTAGAAGCCGCAAGATCTAGTCTCTCACCAGGAAGGAGAGTGCACGCTCATCCAGATCCGGATCATCTTCAGCATAATCCGGAGACTGGAATTATTCACCAAGTCTACACAAGAAGAAGATGTGCCCCACTCATCATTCAAAACCAGATAGTACATGTTCCATGGGGAGCAGCCTTTGGACCTCTGAATCTGACTCCTCCTATGCATGATCTACCTAAAGGGATGAGAAAGAATTTTCCAAAATTCTTTGGAGATGGCAAGCAGAATCCAGATGACCACTTGGCTGCATTTTTCATATCCTGTGGGAGTGCTTGCAGTAGAACATGAAGATGTATCTGTTAGACTCTTCATAGAGACTCTGCATGACTTGGCTGAGAGAATGGTTCTACCGGCTAGCTCCTGGCACCATAACCAACTGGGCTACTATGCGGGATGCATTCCTGAAAAGATTCAAACTAGCCAAAGATTCCAACATTGATAACTCAACTCACTCAGTTGAAGGAGCCACATAAGCACATGCGGGATTCTATTGCAAAATTCCAAAGATTACTGTACAAAATTCCAGCTTTTGCTTCTCTAAATGATGAGAATCAAAAGGTGTTCTTCATCAACGCTTTACTTCCTGAAGTAAGCTATCAACTGCATGAAGAGCATGTCCTGCTGATTTGTTAGCAGCTCAAAACATGGCGGTTGAAATTGAAGACGACCTCATCATGGCTGGAAAGATAAAGAGCAACACTTCTAGAGCTGAAAGTTCATCCTCTGCTACTACTTCTGATTCACTACTACAAAAGTTAGCAAATGAGATGATGCAGATGAAGAAACAAATGGCTCAAATGGCTCAAGGCAACAATACTACCCCTGCTCAGAATTTCAACAACAACCGGAACCGCATTGCTGGTTCCCAAAGATTAGCAATTGAAGCTGCTCCCAGAAACAATGTGGAGATGAATGAAGAAGACCAGGAAGTTGATGCTGATCAACTCAAGGATGATGATTTTATAGGTCCTGCTGGCGACTCCAACATTAATTACTTGAACTACAAATTTGAACATGATGATGAGAAACTTCATGAAGATGATCATGGTCATGCATATGCAGTACTTACAAGATCACAAACTCGCCAAGCTGAGGCATTAGCAGATGAACAAAGAAGGGGCATCCCTTTACCTTCTTCCTTAGCTCCTGGAAGTAAGCATGTGAGTTCTTCATCTCAACCACAGAAAGTGGCTCAGGTATCTGAATCTATTTCTTCTTTTGACATTATTGATCATGCCAAGAAAACTAAAGTTCAAATGTCAGAAGCTGAATACCTGAGAGCTTTTCCTGAGCAGTTAAATAGGCTAGTCAAATATGTACAATCACCAGGACAATCCAATACATCAAAAGGCCTTTTGCCTAAGCCCAAAGATACTCCTCCACAAAACAACACTGCAGTTGTTAAACCCTCACCATCTTCTGAAAGAGTGGAACCGTTCTATGATCCCTATTGCTTAATGGTTTCAAGTTAAGCAATTGCATTTTAGATTCAGGTGCTTCTGACAATGTCATGCCAGCTAAAGTTGCAGATGCTCTTGGGCTTACCCTGACAAAGACCATAAAAAGGTGCTACTCCATGGAGAGACAAGTCCCTTTAATCAGAACAAATCAAAGATGCACAAGCTGTTCTGGCAGCTTTTCCTGACAAAAGATTAAAGATGACAATTCTAGTTGCAGATATTCCTGTCTCCTATGGGATGTTGCTGAGCAGAAACTTCTGCAAAGAGCTGGGAGGAGAAGTAAAGATGGATTGGTCCTGTGCGCATATTCCTATCAAAGGGATTAACCATAAGCTGGAGCCGGAAAATAAGTCCAGGTACACGGTTACAAAATCTGAGGATCCTAGATCTCAGATTCTTTTTCAGGAATCTGACCATGGGGTCTATTTCTTGGAAATGGATAAAGACATTCCAGAGCAAGAACTTCAACCAGAGCCAGAGCCAGCAAAAGAAGAAGAAAAATTTTGGACTTTGGAGTTTAAAGGCACATGTTGTTCTTTTGGATCAGGAGCTGGCGCTCTACTAATATCTCCAGATCATGAGGTATTTCCATACTCCCACAAGCTGATGTTCGAGAACACCAATCATATGGCGGAGTATGAAGCATTGCTTCTAGGAATGGAGCAAGCTAAAAAGAAAGGAGTAAAACTCCTCAAAGCCCAAGGAGATGTTGAACTTCTAGTAAAGTAGGTTCGAGGGCAAAGTCAAGTCAAAAGAGATAAGCTAGAGCATTACAGAGATAAAGTGCTTTCTGCCACATTCGATTTTGTAGCCTTCTCTATTGACTTCATTCCAATAAATCAAAACTCCAAGGCAGATTCTTTGGCAGTCACAACTGTACTATTGAATCCGGATAGACCACCATCCATATTCAGACAAGGAAACTATAAAGTGGAGATGGTCTACCACCCCAAAGTCCCTGAACAAACATCTGCATGTCTACATGTTGAAGGGAGTAAATCACCACCACTACAAATAGTCACAGGAAAAGGTGATCCAGGTTATGATGACAATAGTGGAGTAGTCCAACCAAAAGGTAACAAAATCCCCAAGGATTTAGTTTCCTTAGTGGAGACTTTCAACAAGCATGATCAGTACCTGAAGAAGAACAAAGAATATGGTGATAGTTCTTCCTCAGAAATGCAACAAATAAATCTGGGAACGAGAGCAAGTTGATGCAGACTTACCCACCACAGAGAGAAGAAAGGATGAGCCACCACCAGATGAAGTTGATAAGGACTTGCCCAGAGTATTTGACAAGAAGGCCAAAGAAAGGAAGTTTAAGATCGGAGACTGGGTACTCTGGTGGGACAAGAGATATGAACCGAAGGGCATGCACGAAAGAATTTGATTCACTCTGGAAAGGGCCCTTCGTGATCAAAAGAGTTGAAGGAATGGATACCTTCTTCCTTGCCTACCGGGATGGAATTGAGTTACCATTTCCTTTCAACGGGCAACATCTGAAGCTGTTCAGGAACTGAAAAAGCAGGGTAAAACCTGTATGTATATAAATAAAACTTTGTTTGTTTTTCCTTGTTTTGTTTTTGTTGTTGTGTTGTTTTTGTTTGCCTGACCCCGTGCCCAAAGGACAAGACACGAAACCAGAGATGCTGGGATCTCATCTTTTCCCTTGTCATTCTGACAGAGAAAAAGATGTCCACAGACGGAGCCAACTGGTGTCCCCAGATTTCATCCTAAAATCTGTGACTACCCTATCCAAAAAAAATTCATACTTTTAAAATAATGGGTCATTTTGTGTTTTTATTGCCAGAAAGTTCTTGTATTGCGTCAAGATATTCCCAAAGAGCCATATTAGCCTTTTTCGCCAAATACCCAGATGCCCAAAATTGTTATATTTTGTCGTCGGGATTTGTCTGCGGGAAATTTGTATTTAATTATTTTGAGCCCTGTTTGAGGCAATTTGCGCTCCGTTTTAACCCTGTTGTGATCGAACATATCATTATTCCTATATACCAGAAGGGTTTTAACTAGGAATAAGTTTTGGGCTTTATTTGTGACTTTTGGCAATTTTTCGTGTTTTTGTGTTTTCCCGTTTCGTTTTCTGTGAAATTTCTCTAGATCAATTCCTTTTCTAGGTTAGCCCGATTCTTGGCCTGGAGTATTTGGAGATCACATACGCACATTGTGCCAGAAGGAAGTCGCCATCGGAGGTCTGGTTCACTGGGAAAAGGTGAAGTCGTGCACTAAAAAGCCCTTGCGGGGTTGGGCGCATTTTTGGAAAACAAAGGATTTAAGTGGATCATGGGAAAAATAGAAGCAGCAGGTAGGTGGGATTTTATTGCCTGCCTTGCAGGGTACTTTTTCCCATGATGGAAAATTCACTTAAGTTGCAGTGGGAAAATTAGAGGCAGCAGGCAGGCGGGAATTTATTGCCTGCCTTGCAGGGTAAAAATTCCCATGGTGGAATAAAAGAAAAGTGACTTAAGTGAAATCATGGGATTTTATTGCCTGCCTTGCAGGGTAAATAATCCCATTGTCAAAGTCAAATCACTTAAGTGGATCATGGGATTTACGGGGCTGCCTTGCAGGGTAAAAATTCCCATTGCCATAAATTCTTAAAAATAGAATTCTTTTTGCCCAAAAGTGTGACCCCTTTAGGGAGAATAATGGCAGCCTTTAAATGATTATTTTAATTAATTCTTCTTCTAAAAAAGGTGCCCAAGTATGGAAGAAAGTCAACAAAGCAAAGGGGAATAAATCAGTTGGAAATAGATTGTCTAAAATTAAATAAATTTATTTATTTAAAGGCTGCCCCCTTCATGACAAAAAGTGCGCCCCTTTTGGTATATATTTAATGTTTTTTGAAGCATTAATTGATTAAATTAAGTTATATTTTCAGTGGCTATGGTCAAAGCACACTGTGAAGCTTAAGTGAAGTGAAGAGTGGATGATTAAATTGATTAAATTTAATTTAATTGGATGGCTGTCCTTAAACATGCAATTTTAGCACATCAGTTAAAGAGAAAAGCATGATTTTTAATTAATTAATTGCCAGGAATAGGAAGGGCAATTATTAATTATAGAATTATGAGGGTTATATAAGCATGGGCTGCCATAAGGATGAATTAATTAATTCACAGGTGAAGAAGTGCAGCCCAGAGGAAAAGTGCACCCCATTTGGAGAAGGATTTTGCTCAGAGGAAGGTGGATTTGATGCTAAAAGCTTCTAGTTTTGGCGCATGCTTTGAAGAAGGCTGATTTGTGTCTGCATAATTGTTTGTAGAAGTGATACAGGTGCTCAGGTGATGTTGGTAAAATTCATGCTCTCTTTGCATGCAATTAAAACATCAATTTTTGGGGCAGCAGGCTTGAATTATGCAGATTTTTGTGATTAAAATTCACTGTGCATGCTCCGGATGCCATCTTTGTCTGAATTAATTACAGGAGTTAGATACAGGTGCTTTTATAAAGAAAAGGAACTTATATCAATGTCCAATACATTGAATATTTCCTCCGAATCTGAAGGATTATCCAGATCTGCACCAGTTTTGAAGAATTCCAGTCAAATAAGAAGAAAAAGAATTGTTCAGACAAAGATAGACAAAGCTATGGCAAAGAAAGATGAAAAAGAAAGCACAATGGAGTCATGCATCACTTCTAAATTTACAGATATTGGAGACATGGATCTAGGCTCAGAACCTCTTGCTGAATTGATAGATAGATCCAGAGCAGGAAAGACTTCACTCATGCGTGCAGGAAAAACTTCACTCATGCGTGCAGATTAAAAGCAGTGGAATTATTCGAGCTGCAGCTTTTCCATCCATAGCCCAGTTGCCAAGAGTTTTTTATAGGTGCAGGAGTAGATGCAGATGCAAATCCATATGCAGATCCAGATCCAGATCTCATAGTTGCAAAAGCTTTCGGCACAAAGGCTTCATCCTCTTGTTTCGAATGCAGCCCGTGAAGAAGTCAGTGCGTGGAAAATTCCTTCCAAGATCTTGTGCAAATGCTCCCATCTTCCAGTTGAAGCCTTCATTGAATTTTCATTCATCCGGAGTGCTTTCCAGAATTTTTAATTGCTCATATGCAATTAAAAATAAGGATGATGAGTTATCTACGGCAAACATTGCATTGATGCATGTACTAGAGAAGAACTGCAAAAGCTTCAAGGATAAAAGAGAAGAAAAGGCGAAGGAAAAATCCAGCTATTTCCAGATCCAGCTTATTGTTTCCAGATTGCTTCCATCCATTCTTGTTTCCAATTCCAGCTTGTTTCCAGATCCAGCTACTCCCAGATCCAGTTTGGTGAGAATCAAAGGCAAAAGAATCAACTGCATGCAGACATGAAAAAGGACAAGACTGCAGCTTTCCTCTTCCTTCTTCTTTCCTCTGACAAAGTAATTGAGCGATCAATTAAATTATACAACTTAAGTGATTGGTTTAAAAGCCATTACTTGAAGAAGTCAACTACTTGGAGATAGGTGGCGGACGTGCAAAATAGAAGGTTCTATTTTCAGTTGCAAATCATACATGTCATGCAAAGAGGAATTCCAGGAGGGAGATTGCCAGTTGTTTCTTTTCCGACTTCCACATGTGCCAGTTCAACTAAAAGCTTCTGACTTGTAATTGCCCCTCTACATTCTATAAGTAGAGGAAGAACCTTCGGGTTAATGATCAGAATTTGTAAGCAGCAACCTTGTGTTCCAGACTTTGTGTTGAAACCCTTGAGAGCCACTTGAAGCAAAGGAATATACAGGAGTAGATTTCTAGAGAACTTTGTGTCATGGTGTATTGTGTTTCTTGTTTTTTATCTTAGATCTTTTAATAGACTTTGTGTTATTTCAGATCTAGATCTAGAGCTACCTTTGCTTATAATTCTGTGTTTATATCTATTGGTTTCTTCTATGTGCATACAATCAACTCTGCTATCTATTGATTGGGATGCACATCTTCCCCATTTCTTCTCTGTGTTTATATAATTCCCTTTCCTTCTTCTATAAATATTTCCTTTCTTTAAATAGTTGCTTACTTGCTGCAGAACTGTTCAGTTATGGTTCATGAACTGAGTAGTTAAAGTAAAACCCCATTTAGATATTAGCATACTTTAATTGACAAATCTGACATGGGAGCCTCACCGGTAAATGAGGGAGATTTATCTCATGACTGCCTAGGTTTTGTGTTATGCAGAAAAATCTAGCCAATAGTTTTTGGCAACTCCATTGGGGAACAACTCTTTTTGTAGATCAAGGCTTATTTGTTGTAGATTTGAGTCATTTCCTATACAAATCTCAACCTGGCTGAATGTCCAATCACTCGATCTGTGAAGGCATAAGGAAGGACTGATCATTTCTATAGATTGCAGGAGCAATTTAATTTCAATCATCCTCCTCAAGTTAGAAGCCGCAGATCTAGTCTCTCACCAGGAAGGAGAGTGCACACTCATCCAAATCCGGATCATCTTCAGTATAATCCGGAGACTGGAATTATTCACCAAGTCTACACAAGAAGAAGATGTGCCCCACTCATCATTCAAAACCAGATAGTACATGTTCCATGGGGAGCAGCCTTTAGACCTCTGAATCTGACTCCTCCTATGCATGATCTACCTAAAGGGACGAGAAAGAATTTTCTGAAATTCTTTGGAGATGGTAAGCAGAATCCAGATGACCACTTGGCTGCATTTTTCATATCCTGTGGAGTGCTTGCAGTCGAACATGAAGATGTATCTGTTAGGCTCTTCATAGAGACTCTGCATGACTTGGCTGGAGAATGGTTCTACCAGCTAGCTCCTGGCACCATAACCAACTAGGCTACTATGCGGGATGCATTCCTGAAAAGATTCAAACCAGCTGAAGATTCTAGTACATTGATTACTCAGCTGACTCAGCTGAAGAAGGAGCCACAAGAGCACATGCTGGATTTTATTACAAAATTCCAAAGTTACTATACAAAATTCCAGCATCTGCTTCTCTGAATGATGAGAATCAAAAGGTGTTCTTCATCAATGCTTTACTTCCTGAAGTAAGCTATCAACTATGAAGAGCACATCCTGCTGATTTGTTAGCAGCTCAAAACATGGCGGTTGAAATTGAAGATGACCTCATCATGGCTGGAAAGATAAAGAGCAACACTTCTAGAGCTGAAAGTTCATCCTCTGCTACTACTTCTGATTCACTACTACAAAAGTTAGCAAATGAGATGATGCAGATGAAGAAACAAATGGCTCAAATGGCTCAAGGTAACAATATTGCCCCTGCTCGGAATTTCAACAACAACAATAACTGGAACCGCATTGTTGGTTCCCAAAGATTAGCAATTGAAGCTACTCCCAGAAACAATGTGGAGATGAATGAAGAAGACTAGGAAGAGGACACTGATCAGCTCGAGGATGATGATTTTATAGGACCTACTAGCGACTCCAAGATTAATTATCTGAACTACAAATTTGAACATGACAATGAGAAACTTCATGAAGATGATCATGGTCATACATATGCAGTACTTACAAGATCACAAACTTGCCAAGTTGAAGCATTAGTAGACGAGAAAAGAAGGGGCATCACTTTTCCTTCTTTCTTAGCTCCTGGAAGTAAGCATGTGAGTTTTTCATCTCAACCACATAAAGCAGCTTAGGTATCTAAATTTATTTCTTCTTTTAAATCACATGAGATTCTCAAAACACTCTACTCATGATATCCGTGCCTCGACCATGATCCTCAAGCCACCATGTAACTCTATACTCCATGTGTTAATACCCATGTTGACTAGGCCACCTAATTAGGCCTACAAGATCAAGTAGTTCTTACCTTATCCACTCTTTCAATCATGTTAAACATCATGTTTATTATACCACATCCTAAAAAAAATTCCCATATATCTAGGAAATCATCATGACACCTTATCATATCCTTATTTTTCATTAATGATCCTTTTACATCAATGACAAAACACAAGTACTTGCATGCCAACAATCTCTCCCTTTGTCATTTATGGGGAAAAACCTAGTTAATTTCCCCCTTTTTACATTAATGAAAAATAACATACTTGTAGCACATGATATTTATCTTCTTTAGCATATTATGACCCTCTCTTGGTTGGAAACATCTATCAAATTCTAAAACCCATTTTTCTTCAAATTGACCCTTTTTTGGCTTCATCATAGCATGACAGCACTATATCTCCCCTTGGTGTCATAGTGGAGTATTCAACTTAAATGCCATGATGATTCTTGAGGGAATTGAGTGGATATTCATGCCAAATTTTTTCAAGTACCAATCTCAACAGTGATGGTACCCAGAAAAATGCTTAAAAATATTGTGCAAAGGATTGTAGCATTTCTTAAATCCTGATTCTTCGCTCCATTCTTGGATGCCCATTTATGACACCTTCTTGGTCGTATTCCTCCTATAATCAGCTTATTTGGCTAATATCTCTCTTATTAGCTAAACATTCCTCCTTTCGACCATTCAGAACCTCCCTAGTTCTCTCTAGACCACTTCTATTGGCTTCGTAGGCTATCTATCAGTCACAATTGGTTATCAAACCCCTCCCAACTCTCAACAAGTCTCTTATCACTTGCTAATCAAGTTTAACTTGCCTAAACCCTAGTTAAATAGCCTAACTCAAGCTTAACTAAGCCTAAAACGTGTTTATCCTAATCTAATTCTAAAGTGATTTTTAGAATTTAGTCCCACATGCACCCAAATTCAAATTATTCCAAACTCTCCCAATCCCAGATTTCCTAGATACTAGTCCTTTCACATGCACCATAACTTAGTTAAAGGCATGAAAGCCAACTCTTCCATTTGGAAAACTATAAATAGAAGGGTCATTTCCATTTTGAATTCCCCTCCCTCTCAACCTTACACCTTGTTTTCATAAGTCAAATCTCTCTCACATTTGGAGATATTGGCATTAGACCTCATTTGCATTAGCTAAGCTAATAGGCATTTGATCTTGGCTATCCTCCATTGTTGAAGCTCCTCCATCTTGCATCCATAACTTCATAGTAGGTTAGTAGGAGGGTATCTAACTTGGTCTTGTAGCCATTTTAGAGAGACCTCTTCACCTCCATTGAAGAAACAACAAATCTAATTTGATTGCTCATAGGTTTAACTAGGTTCAATTTATGTTTTAAGTAATCATAGAGTAGTTAGAGATAAGATGATAGTGTTTTAGTTTAATTCATTATTGTAGAAGTTATCTTGTTTAGCACTCATCTCATGATGCATGGATGAGTTAGAAAATCTACTTTGAGGTTCTTTATCCTCATTCCATAGCTTTTGCAAAACTTTCCATTGCATACATTTGGCATGCCCGGTGGGACACTTATGTCCATCCTCCATTAATGGAGGTCTTTTAGAGTTTTTCAAAGTTCATTTTCAAGTTTTTTGATTCAAATCACTTGTTATTTCCTCATTTTTATTTCTAACCCTAGATAAATGACCTTGTTCATTTGCATGTATTTTGTGGGTTTGATATAGAAATAGGATCTTTCTTTGACTAGAGGCACTTTAACCTGTTTTCTTTTGAAAATTTTGAAAATCCATGTTTTTGCAGGTTTTTCACAAGGGGTACGCGCATGGGTGTAACTTGAAGGGGCAACGTCTCACATCAAAACCCTAGCGTACCTGTCATTGAAATGGAGTGCGTACTGTGTCTGACTACATGTCACTCATTGACATTTAGCAAATTTGCATTTTTCCTCTACAAGGATCAAGCACGTGTCTCCGTCATCTCCTGTTGACGTATCATGCACTCTCCGAATTCACGTGTCAAGGCGCTTTTTTGTGTTGAAAATATGTAAATTTCACCTCGTATCAAGGATGCACACAATGTCTCCATTCAGATTTTGACGGGCATAGTTTTCTGTCTGGCATGTATGCAAAAATGCTAGTGACTGTGTAAAAATTTGAAATTGTCTGACCTTAGTGGCACGTATCTGTTGGCTGGGGTCATATGCTGTTGACTCGGTCACTAAGTGTATTTTGACTCTATTCATTTGCATTTTTTTGATTTCGTGACATGTACCTATCTACTTGGGTCGTGTATCCTTGGGGCCTGCGTATGTGTGCTTTCCATCAAGGTGTCTTGTGTAAGTCCGCATATCTATTTTATTTTTAGTGCTCCTTGTTATGTGTCATATCTTTTGACTTGTTACGTCCAATTTTCAGAGTTTGAAAAAATTTAGAAAGATAACGAACCTTAATTGACGCGGTCAAACTTCATAAATTTTGTTGACCATTTTATACTATTTCATATCACTAAAACTCCCAAAATGCCTCTGGAGACCTCCAAAAGTTTGCAAATTACTAGCCTGTTGAGTTTGTTAAAAAACAAAAATTGGATTTCTAGAATTTTTCAATTTCACTTGGTTTTGTAACTCTTGCAGGGTTCTAATAGCGGTTTATAGGTTTCCTTTACAGATTAAGTTTTTTAGACTAACTTAGTGATAAAAATTATTGACGCGCATCTGAAATTCAAATTGACACGTGTATGCTCTTGACCCTCGCTGCCTTTCAGGTGACTTGGGAAATCTAGAAATGTTTCACGTCCACTTCTGAATCATACTTGCTCATCAAAATGGTTTATTACATGGTCACCGCTCCTTTTCACATCAACTAAATATTTGTCATTTGTTTGGACTATTTATTACAAATCTACAGTGAGATCCTTGTTGCGTATGCTCTTTCCATCTTAGGACGCTGGGAAATCAAAAACAACATCTTATCTCCTTTATATGAATTTTGGAAATATAAATTGGTGTAGGACCAAAATTGCTTGTCAAAGAAAGTGTTCAAAACCAAAAATAAAAAACAAAAGGTCTATATACATGTTTCTTCAAGGGTAAATGGTGCCGTGGGTACTTAAAACCACATTAAAAGTTAAAAAGATAAAAAAACAGGTCACATATTCAAAAAATTCACCTTTTCAAAATTTTCAGAAAATGGGTATTCCCATATACGCTATAACTAGTTAACCCCTTTGGCATAACTTTTTGAACCAGCTCATGAACAATCTGCTTTTTGCTTCTAGAGAAACCCTAGAAAAACTACCAATGAACCTCATCATGAAATACTAGGAAGCCTCCAAAACTTACCAAAAAAATTGACTAGGTAGACTTGTAGTTAGAGTTAAAAGTTATTTGTATAACAACCCTAAAGTTGTACACATGGAATGGATGCATTATTTGCCCATTCTATACTTTGAAGGGGGAAAAGCTCATGTAGGATACTCCCAAACTATCAGTTGTTTATCACTATTTTGGCATTAAATTTTGCTCTTAAATTGTTAAACCTGTTGAGAGTCTTGTTAAGGATCATATTTTGTCGAATTGTATGCTCTTTTACACCTTCTAGGTGATCTTGGCCAAAAACACTTCTAAAAAACTTGTCATCTTTCAAAAAAACACTTTTTCACGCTTCCTAAGGAAGAAACTTTCAAATTTTGGATTAAGTGCCTTTCATCTATGGAAATTGTATGAAGTTTCACTTAAAAGTATTTTTTTCAAAAGTCTTTGTTTAGTTGAGCTTTTCCTATGTTGCGTATGCTCTTCCTTCGCACCTTTTTGGTGATCTTAGGAATAAAAAACAACATGCAAACTCAATTTTGATATCAATCTTTTGTGGAAAATTACTAATCTTAGTATATAGGACCAAACTTGATTGTCAAAGAAGGGAGTCAAAACAAAAAAATAAAACTTCTAATATTGTGTTGGATGCAGGTTACCCAAATGGTGTGCTACTTAAAACCACATTAAAGTTAATCAAGATAAAAAACACAACTTTCATCACACTATATTTACAGGTTTTGGAAAAGGGTACGTCCCTATCCGCTTCAACTGGAACATAACCCCTTTGGCATAACGCCTTAAGCTACAACAATGGGGGTGGTTCAGGAACCCTAAAGTAGTCCACCTTGTGGTAACCTTGGAATGAAAAGGAAAGTGCACTCGCTTACCCACTTGATCTAGTACATTCCTTGTGAGTTAGCATTAAAAGTTTTATCCATATCAGGACAACCCTAGTGAAGATTTCATAATGAACGAATGCATTTAGTGCCATTGTACTTGAAGGGGTAAAGTAAACTGAGATACTCCCAAATTAGTCAGTGCTTGACTTTTTGGGTAAATCGAGCATCGCTCTTAGATATCCCTTGTAACACCTAGTTGAGAGAACCACCTAGGGAAGCCATTTTTGTCTTAAGGTACCATTTATCTAGTTCTAAATTATCACATCGTAACTTGAGCCATCATGAAAGTGATAAATTATTTTAGATTCAGAACCTTGTTTTTCGAACAAGGAAAGAATCCACTTAAGTTAGACCTAAGTGCCTTTCATCAGAAAATTAGAACGTCAACGTTTCACTTAGCTTAGCTTCTTTCTCACCTTAAGACAACCTTTGAAACTCTATCCCAAATGGATTAGTTTATTTTAACACCTTTTGATCTATACCTTTGCATTCTTGTTTCCCATTTTTTCCAAGAGAAGGAATATTAGTTTGGAGTGTTGTCATAGATAGTATTCACCAATTTTTTGTCCGTTTACGCTCATCCATGTTTGCGGCTGAGTTGTTAAACATCTAAAGTGTACATGGATACATTTATCATCTTTGATGGCCACTTGATCTTGATTTCAAGATCATCATCATAGTTAGGATTGATTCATCATTTGATCTCCCTTTAACGTGTTACCTTGTTTGCATTTTCTCAACACAATTAAGATACTTATGTCATGTTTCTTGTAAACGTGATCTAAGTGTATGCATTGTGGCATTATGCTGCCCACATTTTAGCACATCCTTAGTATACTTTGACTTAGTTTGATCTACACCTTCAAACATTGTCCAAAATATTGAAGAGTGTCGCTTACTTTGTTTGTGTCATTTCGATACCACTTTGGCACTAATATCTTGCTTCTTTTGAATCTTGATTAGACGTGTCCAATTGGTGTGGTTATGTGGCTTACATTTGTAATCCTCACCCTTTAACATTTATGGCCTTGTTGGTTGTTGCTAAAGATCATTGTATCCTTTGATTGGGAGTCACATCTACCCTTTGTTAATATTTACGCCTTGTTCATTTTGAGCTTGACGTAAATATTGACATTGTGTTGATCATCTTTGCATCAAACTATCACTTTGCACACGCATTTGCATAGGGTGTATTTCCTTATTGATTGGATTTGTGTTTCACACTTGCATGATTGTTCCTTGTGATCATTCATCTAGAAAACTTTTTTTCTAGGACAATCATTTTGATCTCATCAAGATTGCATCATCACAATGTCTATTTTCCTTAGACCTTCTTCAGAAAATCACGCACACATCTCCATACTTACCAAATGTCTAGTTGGTTTCCCTTATGCTACCCGAATCGACATGTCACTTCCTTCCCTTTGAAGGAGTTCCATCAAACTATCTAGGTATAGAAATTGGTACCTAAATGATGCCAACAATGACTGACTATCACATGGTTTCTCACACTTACAACAATACGGAACCTAGGTTTAGGAATTCAAATCAAAAGATTCCCATTACAACTAAACCTCATTTGGTTCTTCATGCTAGAGGGCCCATTCGGGTACCCTGTTCCCCACCTTCAGCTCATAGTCGGTGGTATGGTTTGGATGCTTCTGATCCAAATTATTATTCAGGTTCCCCCCACTCTTCTTCTTCTAATTCAGATCCAAACTACCATTCAGATTCCCACTCTTCTTCTGAAGATTCAGATCCCAACTATTGTTTGGATACCCCTAGATCAAATCCTGAATCACAGTCCTCCCTTCCTTCATAGGACCTTTATTCCAAATCACCTCAATGATGTCTTCCTCCTTTGAAGACTCATGTGACTCCAAGTTCCATCAATCGAACATCTAATTTGGGTCTTTAGTCATGGTCCTCCCTTTCTTCACAGGACCTCCTTCATCATTCATCTCAATGACCTCTTCCTCCATCGAAGAGTTCCATGACTTGGGTTACCTCTAGTCAATCATCAAATTTGAATCCTACATCACAACTTAATGAATGGCTATGCGATCCTACTTTCCAACCTACATTGCATCATCTTCTAGAAAATCAATCTAGGTCCAGATCCAAATCATCCATTCATGGGACGCCTACCACTAATCCTACTTCCTCTCTTGAGTCATCTTCTTCCATCAATCCTACTTCCCCTCTTGTCAAACCTATTTCTTCTAGTCAACCTCCTATGTCCAAAGAAAAACAACCTCTACTGATTTATTTCTCTTAGAATGAAGAAACAATTAGAGTACATGATGATATCCCTTTAGAGGATTGTAAACAAGGATTCTTTCTAGAACTTGATACACTCACGTATTGGGGAAAAGAAGTTGATTCCTTTTATCAGAACATAGAGGAAGAGCCTAAGGTCATGGAACTTGATTCTTCTTCTATTCCATCTTCACCTTCTTCTAATCATGATGAGATGTCAGGGTCTAGCATTGAGCCATGGCCTATCTTCTCATTACCCAATCATTCCTTATCTATCATCATTCCTCAATCAAAATCTCTCCTTGGGTCACCACTGAGTAGCCCATCATCTTCTTCTATTTTGGGGCCACATCCTAGTAGCCCTCCATTTTCTACTTGTGGGTCACCTCTTGGTAGCCCATTACCTTCTATTCTTGGGCCACATCCTAGTATCCCTTCATCCTCTTCTATCTATGGGACACCTCCGAGTAGTCCCTCCTCATCTATACTTGGGCCACACCCTAGTAGCCCTTTGTCATCTTCTTCTATTCTTGGGCCATGTCCTTGTAGCCCAATTTCTTACATCTTAGGGTCATATCCTAGTAGCCCTTCATCATTTGTTATTAGTGGCTCACCTCTTGGTAGCCCATCCTCTTCAATTCTTGGATCATATCCTATTTTTCCATCACATCATCATTCTACCAATGATTGGGGAAAGCCCACCATCATTTCTCTCTTTCCTATCATCAATCATAAATGTTGACTTTCCTCTCCCACTTCTCAGGATCAGACAAGTCACGCGTCAGCTTATAAGAAACCCAAACAGTTTATTAATCAAGCTCATATCAAAACTGAAAAGAGCTCTATAGCTCCCAACAAATCAAATGATCTTAAGGTTAAAAATCAAACACAATTCAAGAATGCACATCAACGTAACCATCAAGTATGGTGCAAAGTGCATAAACCTCTGGATAGGGAACTCAAGATCCCGCATATGAAATCCATGTTTTAGGATAAATCGTAGTCATTTGTTGAGTACAAGCTCACCTCAATCATCGAGATCAGAAATAACATGACGTTTGATAAATAAACGCACCTAGTCTCCCTTATCAAGGAAGTCACAAACATCGTTGTTGGATCTTACCATGCAGAGTGACTTTGTTGGTCCCACCTTTCCAAAAACTATCAAAAATCTAAAAATAAAAAACAATTCAAAAATACAAAAACATGAGAAAACACAAAAAAAAAAAACCAAAGGTACAAAGATCAAACATTTCAATCAGGTATTGCGTACACATGGATGTTCTTTCTTCCCTTTCTTATCATTCCTCTGTGAGGAATCTTCAATTTTCATCCCTTCATTGATATTTTGGTTAGCCTATTCACACGCATTTTGTGACATTTATCTCTATGGTATCCATTTGACCCTGGTCTTTTATCACCTTGGTAAATTAAAGAACGACTAACCTCTTAGAGATCCTATCACATTCAACGTCTACTAATAAACTTGTTTGAAGAACTTTTGGACATATTTGTTGACACTAGCCAATGTCATCATCATAATCATCTCCACCTCCTTTCATCAAGCCATCCATTTTTCTTAACCCCTTGTAAAATAAGAGAGCTGAAATAAGTTTTCAGAAAGCAAAAGAAACAAGATCAATCAAAAATCAAACACTAAAAACTAAAAGCAAAAGAAAATTGATAAATAACTCTCTTGGGTTATTTCCAATAATCTCTATCTGGGATATGGATGCCTAAATGGTAGTAGAGAAATGTTGTGATTAGAATCAAATGCATCTCCTTCGAGGCTATGGACACCTGGCTGGTAGCAGAGAAATGTACAGCTATCCTTCCACCATCCATTCATGAAATCACCTTTCACAATTAATCATTCCTACACATTGGCTAGGGTGTCTTTACTTGTATATTAAATCTTTCCTTCAAGAGGTAATTAAATTCCACGTGCACACACTGGATCTCTATGAGTAGGTAGGATTAGTATGTTACCAAGTGTCTTTTTTCAGCCTTGTTCATACTCTTACTTTAGTCCTTATCTCATCTCACGATTTGTGCCTTTGGCTAATCACTTCTTCATCGTGAGGCTTCTAATCTACATTCATATCATTCACATCGCTCTTCTACTTCATTCAAAACATCCATGTGTATAATATTACCTTTTTTCCATGTTTGTGGACACCTTTTTCCCCTTTCACAAAAACAATCTTCTCCTTCCTTTTTATCATGTGATTTTAGGCCAACTTAAGTTGGGGCCATCCTTGCTTCTTCCCAGCACTTCATTGGTTTACGTTCATCATCATGTTGAACCTATCCATAATGGCCTTGGGTCCCACTTCTACCTATGAAGATTTTTCCTTTGAATGCTCCCACCTAATAGTTGGGCCATTTTTACATCTTCACCTTTCTCGCACGCAAGTGGCCTTATGCCCTTGTACATCCCATCTATCTCTAGGGGCATCCATGCTTCCTTGTCTTCCTGTACATAGTTTTAGAAAAATTTCAAAATCAATAAAAAACATTCAAATATGTTAGAAAAATAAAAAACATTCAAATATGTTTCAAGAAACATAAAAAACAATATAAATCATCCAACAAAAAAATCGCTCTTTGTTTCTCATCTGTTCATGTGCGCGACCCACGGGTCATCTTGATCTACCTCCATCAACAAAATCTAGGATTCTTACTTTGTCTGTAATCCAGGGAACAACAAGTTGTCTAGTACTGTTTCATAGTGCACATTTCTTTTTCATCGAACTGAAGAGTCCTCCGTTATTCCCCTTACATATATCCTTTCTTGGGGAACCATCGTCAACCCTTGTCGTTAACTCACACAGGTCATAACTGAATCTCGATAACAAAAACATTACATTTTGTTTCTTTATTGGTTTTCTTGTTTACTTTCTCGTATTGCATTGCATTATGTATGTTACATGGAGTTAGGCATCTTTTACTTTCTCATATTGCATTGCATTTTGTATGTTACATGGAGTTGGTGTTTTTAGCAATGGAAATTTGTTTGTATATAACTTTTCATGTCATACTACACTTTTGTTCATCCTTTTTAATAAGGACCGATGATGAAGATCTCTAGTAATATGATGAAAATAAAGTTATTTAAAAGGCACTAGATGGATTTTACCTCATTCCCCTTGATAGCAGTGGTATAGGTCTGATACCAAATGATAGAATAGAATTAGATTGCAATGACCAAAGAGGGACATAAGCCTCAAAAATATTATTGATCATGAAATCAGATTACATAACAATGCAAGAGCTGTAATATTTATAGATATTAGATAGCCTCATATGGATAGACATGACACCCTATCAAGCACCAACTACGAGATGATAAGACCCATATCACATGCACATGTAATTACTACTAATACCAATATTGAATGTTATCCAACATAACAATATTGAATGCAAGTCACTAGACTAGAGTGCACATGTTGCACATTATTAAATAAAATACAGTGTAATAAATATGCCTATGCTAAATTATGATAACATTCCCCCCCTTAATTTTTCATAGTTTCCAATGAAGTGGAGAGGAACTCTCTGAACAGTGTGAATTTGTCATGTGCAAGTGACTTAGTGAAAACATCTACCTTCTGTTCAGCTGTAGGACAGAACTGGAGCTATGTGTTGTGCTTCAAGACATGCTCACGTATGAAATGAACTTGTACTTCAATATGCTTGGTTATCTCATGAAATACTGGATTGCAAACAAGCTTTAGAACTCCTTCATTATCAACATATTCTGGAGTAGATTTCTGTTGTGGTAGACCAATTCCTTCCAGTATTTGGCATAGCCATATTACTTCACAAACAACTTCACCAGTATCTCGATACTCTGCTTCTGTAGAAGAGTGAGAAACAAAGTTATGTTTCTTGCTTCCCCATGATATCAGTCCAAATCCTATAAAGAAGATGAAGCCTGATGTTGACTTCCTATCATCCATGTTTCCTGCATGATCTAAATCTAAATATCCTATCAAGAAGAAGTTGTAGTTCTTCTTGTACTCTAGACCAAGGTCAACTGTACCCTTTAGATATCTCAGTATTATTTTTGCTTCTTTCCAATGACATATTTTCAGTTCTTGCATGAAGCGTGATAAATAGCTGAATACAAAGCTAATATCTGGTCTAGTATATGTCAGGTAAATGAGACTCCCAATCAACTACCGATAGAGAGTTGCATTCACCAGTGGTGATGGATTGGAATGAGATAACTGAATTCTCACTTCCATAGGTGTAGCAATAGGAGTGAAAACCATCATCCTGAATTTCTCGAGCGTTGTCTTGGTGTATTTCAACTATGACACAAAGATATGATTATCTTTTTTCCATACTTCCAACCCAAGACAATAGTGCATGAGCTTGAGATCTGTCATGTCAAACGATTGATTAAAATCCTTCTTTGTTGCATCGATCATCTTCACAAAACTTCTTGTAATGACTAGATCGTCAACATAAACAACCATAATGACAATCTCCTCCCCCCCTTGCTTTTTGAGGTAGAGATTGGGGTCATAAGGATTCCTTTCGAATCCATGACTTATGATATGCTCATCAATTTTGATGTACCATGCCCGAGGTGCCTGTTTTAGGCCATATAGAGATTTTATGAGTTTTCATACCATCATCTCTTTTCCTAGTATTACATAACCCTCTGGCTGAGTCATATAGACTTCTTCTTGCAAATATCCATTAAGAAAGGCACTTTTCACATCCATTTGGTGGACTTTCCAACCAAATTATGCAGCTAGAGCAAAGATCATCATTATTGTTTTGATCTTGGTTGTGGGAGCAAATGTCTCCTCATAATCAATGCCTTCTTGTTGTGCATACCCCTTTGCTACAAGCCTTGCTTTATACTTGTTAATAGTCCCATCTGATTTGTACTTAGTCTTGAATATCCATCTGCATCTAATGGGTTTCGTCCCTAGTGGAAGGTCGACAAGTTGCCATGTGTTATTCTTCATCACTGACTGATACCCTGAATCCATGGCATCTTTCCAAGCTTTTGATTGTAGGGCTTCCTAAACTATAGATGGCTCAACTGTTTTAACAACTCTTCTCATTAGGGCATAATTGACCTCTTCACAAGCTTGACTGTGAGTTCTAGGTCCAGGATTGGATGATGTGCTAGGTGCTTCATCCAAATTTACATCTCTTATTAATTGAGTATACCATTTAGGTAACTTCTTAGTTGTTCCATTGCCTTCTGGTGGATCCAAGTTTTCACCATCATCCAATTCATCACTGTCATCTTCAATGGGAACATCAAATTTTATCTTCACAAGAGGTGTATTTTGCATGTTTGTTGACTCGTTGAGTGGAGTATCTACTTGTTTCTTCTCAAATAACTCAACATCCCTACTTGTTTATAATTTCTTTTCTTTTAGATCCCATAATCTATACCCAAGTGCTTCTTCATTGTATCCAATGAATATCAGTTTCTCAGCTTTCATATCCAACTTGTTCTTGATCTTCTTGGGTATGTGCATGCTAGCTTTACACCCAAATACTCTTAGGTGTGCAATTGATGGTTCTGATTTAACCATGCTTCTTGAGGTGTCACTCCTTCAAGAGCTACTGTGGGCACTCTGTTCAACAAATAGACTACAGTTCTTGAAGCTTCTGCCCAAAATTTCTTTGTTAAACCTAAGTCATCAATCATACATTGCACCATTTCCATGATAGTATGATTCCTTCTCTTAACTATACCATTCTGCTGTGGTGTGTGAGTAGGAGGAATTTGTCGACGAATCCCATGAGCTTCCAGGTAAGTCTTGAACTCATTTCTTGTGAATTCCCCCCTCGATCTGAGTGGAGAGTTTTGATCTTGTGACCAACTTCATTCTCAACAAGTGCTTTGAACTTCTGAAATGTCTCAAAGGCTTGACTCTTGTTTCTTAGACAATATATCCACATCTTTCTTGAGTAGTCATCAACACAAAGCATGAAGTATTCACATCCAGAATGACTTGGTTACATGGGCCCACAAAGATTGGTGTGCACCAAATCAAGATTTCCCTTAGCTCTATATGTGTTCTTTTGGAAGGCTACTCGGTGTTTCTTTCCAGCTAGGCAATTGTGACACTTGTCAGTGTTGTGCTTGAGTGTAGGCAATCCTTTCACCATGTTGCCCTTTTGAAGTGTTTGGAGATAGCCAAAACTGATGTGACCATATCTGTGATGCCATAGTTTTGCAGATTGTGTGTCTTTGGCCACTAGAGCTTGATCATCCTTGTGGAAAAAATCAAGTTGGAACATGCATCCCACATTGGAGGCTCTTGCTACAATCTTGGAACCTCTTGACTTATCTCTTATCAAGCACGCTTTTTCTCCATTATTACTGTCAAAATCCAACTTCAAGTTGTGATCAAGGAGTTGACTAACTGATAGCAAATTCTTGGTAAACCTAGGTACATACAATACATATGTGATTTTGCAGTTATGCTTTCCAAGAGGTAGTGAAATGTTTTCAATCCCCTTGACACGGTATGATGAGTCATCACCTAATGACGCATGGTTCTTGTTAGGTGAGTCACGTAATGTGTAGAACCAATCCTTGCGTCCATTCATGTGTCGAGTTGCACCTGAATCAACATACCAGATATCTTGTGTGGACTTGGTTTCTTCATCAAATTGAGAAGAATACATGTGGTTTCCTTCATCTGAATCATCCTCATGTTCGGAAATGTATCCTTGTTGTTTGGGTTGTCTTTTCCAATCACCATTTTTCTACCCTTGATTGTTGTTGTTGTTGGACTTCCCTTGATTTGAATTGTTGTTATCCTGTTGGTTGTTGGGTTTTGAATTTCTTGATGAACCCTTTTTGTAGGAATTGTACCAATGATCTTTGATGTCATGTCCCCCTCTATTGCAAATGGGACACTTCTTGGTGTTGTCTCTTTGACTTTGGTCCCTTTGTTGACTTTGATTTTTTTTGGGACTTCTTATGATTGGACTGAAATTTCCCCTTTCCTTTATGATTGGAAGATAGTGCTTGCTCATCTTCATGATCTTTTTGGTTCATTACCTCTTCTTGTTGGAGTAGATTGACCAACTTCTCAAAGGTGACTGTGTGTTCACTCATATTGATAGTTATCACAAAGATTCTGTAGGAAGGAGGAAGTGCTCGCAACACAATTGGTATGAGGTTCTCATCACTTACCTCTTTTTCCAATGCCAGTAGAGATGCCCTCAAAGTAGCAAATCATTTCAAAAAAGCTTCAACCTTCTCATTGTGCTTGAACTTGAGATTATGCAGTTGTGATAGTAGGTTGAGGATGACATTCTTGGTCTTTTCCTCATAGACTGTTCTCAACTTATCCCATGCATCCTTGGCCAATGTGGCATCTCTAATGCGGGGTTGCACATCCTCCGTTATGCCAAACAAGATGATCAACTTGGCCTTTTGATTGGCCCTGTCAAATTGAACTTGTTGTCTTACATCATTAAGTGATCTTGTTTTTGTTCCATCTACAACTGTCCATAGGTCTTCAAACTCAAGTAACATCTTGATCTTCAGTTTCCATGTAACATAGTTGTCTCCTCTAAGAAGTTGTTAATCTGGTAAGAAGAACTTTGGTGCTTGTGCACCCATTTCTGCAATCTGAATTTTTGAAACTCTGAATTTCTGAAAAAGGATAAGGCTCTTATCACTCCAGGTTTATGGTCTCCCTCTCAATATACCGTCAGGCCGATATACCAAACCTTTCTATATACACTCCCTTCTGATATACCCATTGGTACATGGAAGAAGATCACCCTTTCAATATACCTATCAGTACGGAAAGAGGTGTTAACTCACGTGAAAGAATTTAGTATGTGGTACATAGACAGTACAAAGAAGGGTTTGGGCAAGCACAAATGGATGGGAGGCCTCAAATGTGTGTGTATTGTGTCCTTATTACTCCCCGTTGATTTTATAGGGTCGATGTCTAGATGATTTTTAGGCAGCTATGTTAGGCATTAAGTGTAATATTAGTCACGATGGCATCACCCGTAAGCGCTTCCCAGAGGCACCGTATATACCGAACGCTGCTATGAGATCAAAGATCTCGTGTGATAGAACCAAACATAAAATAAAAAAATTGCACTTATTTTTTTTAACACTTTATGCACCAAGATTAGAACAAAATGCTCTAAAAGTACATCAAAATGAAGTTTTTGTGTCCCCCCTCTTTATAAAAAAGGGTCTAGAATCACAAAATACACAATTTATGCCAAAAATATTTTTTACCCCCCAATAGGTGTTTTTCCGCTAAATTTAGTGATGGCTCTAAATGTGTTTAGTGGGCTTCTAAATTTGGAAATCTCCCAAAATTTAGTAATTTCTCCAAATTTTCCAAAAAAAATAATTTAATAAAAAATATGGAGAGAGTGGAAATTGAACCGCTGACCTGTTTGTTCCCAAGATCCAAACAAACAATCTGAATATTGTTTTCACCTTTTCTCATAAACCGTGATCTGGGTTTTTCTAAAATTTTGAAAGCAGCATCATACAATATTTTTCTTGAAACCCACAAAATTTTAGAATAATTGGAATCTTGGTTTTTGAGATCTTACCAATTTACCAGCTAGATCTGTTTTTTTAGAAAAAATGATACGACTTGTATAGACTTTTCGTCACATGTAGAGGCCGAATCTGAAGATGATGTAAACTGGAAAATTATGCGTCTCCTTCTTATCTTTCCAAAAAAAATAGTACATCAATCCGAAATTGTATGAAAAAGTTATGTCCTTTTTTATAAGAGCTATCTGTTGGAATTTCGTTGATGGGACGGCTTCAACCTTTGCTCTCGAATTCTTCACACCTCCACTTTCAGATCTGATTTTTTTTTTTAGATCTGATCTTTTTTTTCACTTTTTTTTAGATCTACAATTTTTTTCAAGATCTTTCTCCTTTCTTTTTAAGATTTTTTTTTTCACAAATCTTTTTTTTTCCAATTTTTTTTTTTCAAAGATCTCCAAATCTAAAATATTCCCCCAATATGTTGGATCAATTGGCTATACCAAGGACTAATCCAAAAAAAATTTACCTTCCAAATAAGTGGATAGGTCAAATTTTAGTTGAGGGATGCTTGGAAGGAATGGAGGCTGTGGGATGCTTCAATGGCTCTCCTTTGATGCAGATCTTCTTCTCCAATGGATCCTCTCTAATAGTTCTCCTCTTCAACCTTACTTGGATAGAACCTGCTCTGATACCAAATGATAGAATAGAATTAGATTGTAATGACCAAAGAGGGACGAAATCCTCACAAATATTATTTATCATGAAATCAAATTATATAACAATACAAGAGCTATAATATTTATAGATATTAGACAACCTCATATGGATAAACATGACACCCTATCAGGCATCAACTACAAGATGATAAGACCCATCTCACATTCACATGTAATTACTACTAATACCAATATTGAATGCAAGTCACTAGACTAGAGTGCACATGTTGCACATTATTAAATAAAAGACAATGCAATAAAATGTAATAAATATGCCTATGCTAAATTATGCTAACGCCCCCTTCCTCATACTCTTTTTTTCTTCTATATCCCTTTTCTTCTTCTTCACACTATTCTTTCTTTTTTTCTATTTCTATCATCTTTTCGATCGTGAATTGAGTTCTTCTATCACCCCATCGACAATCGAGGGGGTGTCCTCCATTCTACTCTTTTTTCTTCTATCCCTTCAAAATTTTCAACTTGTTTATACTTGTCTACTTTCTTTGAAGTAACGTTGATTACGCCACCTCAAAGAGGGGCAAATGTAGACACCTAAAACATGCTTACACTTAGCATTTCATCTGATCCAGTCAATTAACGACACTTTGTTAATTCCCCCTTCTTTGCTCCATTCTTGGATGCCCATTTACAACACCTTCTCAGGTGTATTCCTCCTATAATCATCTAATTTGGCTAATATCTCTCTTATTAGCTAAACATTCCTCCTTTCGACCATTCATAACCTCCCTAGTTCTCTCTAGACAACTTCTATTGGCTTCGTAGGCTATCTATCAATCACAAATGGTTAATCAGACCCCTCTCAACTCTCAATGAGTCTCTAATCACTTGCTAATCAAGTTTAACTAGCCTAAACCAAGCTTAACTAAGCCTAAAGAATGTTTATCCTAATCTAATCCTAAAGTGCTTTTTAGACTTTAGTCCCACATGCACCCAAAGTTCAAACTCTTCCATTTGGAAAACTATAAATAGAAGGGTCACCCCTCCCTCTCAACCTTACACCTTGTTTTCATAACAAATCTCTCTCACATTTGAAGATATTGGCATTAGACCTCATTTGCATTAGCTAAGCTAATAGGCATTTGATCTTGGCTATCATCCATTGTTGAAGCTCCTCCATCTTGCATACATAACTTCATATTAGGTTAGTAGGAGGGTATCTAACTTGGTCTTGTAGCCATTTTAGAGAGACCTCTTCACGTCCATTGAAGAAACAACAAATCTAGTTTGATTTCTCATAGGTTTAACTAGGTTCAATTTATGTTTTAAGTAATCATAGAGTAGTTAGAGATAAAATGATAGTATTTTAGTTTAATTCATTATATTATAAGTTATCTTGTTTAGCACTCATCTCATGATGCATGGATGAGTTAGCAAATCTTTGAGGTTATTTATCCTCATTCCATAGCTTTTGCTACTTTCAATTGCATACACTCATATTCAAACTAAATTATCCCAAATTCTCAAGTATATATAATCATAATAAGCTAACGAAATATCAACCCATGACTCCCCCTGAAAAGATACTATCCTCTTCTAACTACCTATGTAATAATAAAAGCACATACCTTGATCATTGATTATGAAAATGGGTTGAAACAATCATCATAGTCCTGAGAAAGTCCTTCAGTACTCTTTACATTCTTTGTATGTAAACCAACTTGTTAATTCATATGGCTAACTCCCCCTATAACAATGTTATAAAACAACCTTTAAATTTTCCTAATAGCCATGTTTGACACTATTGGGGCTCAAAATTGGACCAAGCCTCGTGTTATAGACAAATCAAGATTTTATGGCAACATGGGACTATCTCTCAGTTGTGGGACATGTGAACTAAGACAGACCTCTAGAGAAGGCTGGATTCCTAAACCTATCCTAATACTAACACTACTCCTAATATTGAAAGAAAATCCTAATCTAAACATGCCAAGTGACTAGGGATAGAAGAAGATGAAGAAAAATGGAAATCCTAAGCTAAAAGGGGTGGTAATAGCACCAAGAAAAAGGGTCAATCATTGTCCACAAAGGTGAAAGAAAGAGGGAAAACATGGGAGAGATTGCAAACAAGCGCATCACATTCAACAACCATGCAGACCATGCATTCCTCCATGTGATCAACACATGAAATAAAGCCTGCAAGTAAGGAGAACACACAACATGCCAAGAAATGAAAACAGAGAGGCAAAGAGAAATAAAACACAAGACCAGGGAAGAGAGATAGCCACAAAATCCAATTTTATTGCTTAAAGGATGTACAATCATTACAATCATGGAAAGAGGTGAGATATATAGCATGTTGGTTGGATATTTTTTCAAGCCAAAATATGAGGTTCAACCACAGTACATGGGATAAAATCCCTCCTCAAAGACAGGTGAGGCTGCCTGTTTATTACTAATCTAAAACACAACAGAAATAATATATACAGTATTCACACTAATCTAACCATTGGGGTTGGGATAGAATCCCAAAATCCATATCCACACTAGGTGAAGATATTGTTGTTTTTCGAAATGGAAAGGATTAGAAAGGAAATTATTATTATGGAAGAAACACAATGGAAAGGAAATGAGAGGAACGTATTTTCTTTCGAGTAAAACGTAGCACACGAAATAATCATACGAGCTTTAGATAACAAATGTAATGTTTGAAATGATTAGAACAATCAAGATGCTAAACAAAGAATAGCTTAAGATTATGAACATAAGAACAATATCTTAAGAAAGATACATCTCACAACACAAAGTTTGCAAAATAGCATCAGTTTTTATTCCTCAAATGATTAAAAGAAAACACAAAGTCTTTCTTCTTCACAATAGTTCTCAATATTCCAAAAATCTCAACCCTTTGGAATGCATAAGCATCCCTTATTTATAATAAAAGGAGTTGAGAGAAAATAGGATAAATCCTAGAAAATAGTCTTTTTAATGAGAGTCCTATTTTGCTTGACTCTCACGCAGGAGACCAAGTCAAAATTTGCTTCCTACATGACAAAACAAAAATGAAAAAGACATGTCGATTTTAGGATTGAAATGACATGAAACATTATGCCTATTCTATTTCATCATCTTTGTCTTCCTCCAACAAAGCCTGCTTGTCCTGAAATTCTTGGAATTTTTGGATTATACCCTACATCTCATCTTCATCAGGCGTGGTGGAATGATCACTCAGAACTTCACATGTTTCCTGAGTATCGCTAGCATTGCCAGGAAGTTTCTTCAGTCTCTTGTTGAGTTTCCTCAGTGTTTCCAAAGAATGTTCAATTTTCACAAACCTATCAATGATTTCCAGGACGAAGCCATAAGTTGGTTCATGCTGAATTGATTCTTGGATCTACTTGTAAAGATCATCAACAGGTAGAATACTCGAGCTTTCATTCAACACCTTAGCACAGATCTTGATTAGCTCTTCTTCTATGTCATTTGTGCCATCAACCAATTGATCTCTTGATTCCCTCAATTTTCTGCAAGCTTCATTGAGAATATTTATTCTAAATCTAATGGCTTTGGTCAGTTGAAAATGCTTGTCCCCATGTGGAATGATGCCTTCTTCGATCAAGATGCGGGATGGAACCTGTTTCAGCGTTTGGAGAGCTTCAAAAGTTAACTCTAGGTTCCTGATTTCTGCTGAAAATTCATCATCCATTTTCTCTCCATCCTTCTTTATATCCTCCAAGGATTTGTAGACTTCCATAGTGTCATCAATGACTTCTTTTCCTTGCAGGAGCAGCCTCTAGATCCATTCATTGACCATTCTCCCCTTCTCATTAATCTTCTCAATCATGGGTACTGATGAGAAATCAAACCTGATAGGAGTAGAGGATGATGGTGTTGACTCAGGAGGCTTTGAGAGCTTGAGTAGTACTTCTTTCAGCTGCTCTACTTTCTCTTTTAGCTCATCTCTGTTTTCCTTAGTTTCCTTTAGCTTCTGGCACAACACATTCATGGCATCTTGTGCATCCTGTTGTGCTCCCTCCATTGTTACTTTTCCTAGATCAACCCTTGTGATTTGATAATTGGTGACCATTATATCATCCTTGGTTTTATCAGCCACAGGAGTGGAAATTTCCACAAACTTATGCCCTGAGGCATCCACTGAAATCCTTGAAACTATTTTGGGTTTCTTGGCTGACTTGGTAGGAGTGACCTTGAGGGAACTGAAATCAAAGGCTGGTAGGGGAACTACCACCTTCCTCTTCCTTGGGGTCTGATCTATTAACCATTGAGGTATATTGGAATAATTTTCTCCCATTGTAGGTGTTACGGTCACATCCTCAGGTGGAGGAAGGTTAGCTGTGGATGGTGGACAAGTGTAGTGTCCGTGGAAATGGACTCAGGGAATGAAGGTGTAGAAGGAGGAGGCATATCCATGGTTAACTAGGGTCTAGTGGGGAGAGGTGAGAGGCTAGAGAAGATACTAGCCATGGCTGAGGAACTAGGTGAAGAAATCTGAGGCAAGGAAGGTTGAATGGGAGGAGGCAATGATTCTGAAATTAGAGCTTGAGAGATAAGAGGAAGACTTACCTCTGATGAACTATCAACCAAAAGGGGAATGGGAGGTTGACCAATCTCTTCTCCTGAAGGAATATTTCCTAGTTCTGGTTGTGGAGGTGAATCAAGAACCTCAACTGTTTGTGGGAGAGTGGCCACTGATGTGTTCCCTTGATCTTCTCCCTTTCTGACAAACTTAACCTTTATTGGCCTCTTGGAAGGGTTCTTATCCTTTTCCTTTTTTCCCTTGGAGGGTCCCGCTTCCAAAGTATCTAGCTTTGAAAAACTCCCTTCTTTATAACTCATTCCCCAAGAAATGAGCCACGCCTTAGTACGGGAAAGAATTTGAGCAGCTCTTCCTACAATAGAAGCTTTCTCAGCAATGGACCAATCAATGGTTGGGAATACATATTGGTCTTCATTTAACCCATCATACGAGGCGTCAAGGACACTCTCATTATCTGTGGTGCCCTCTGGGATGTTAGATAAATCTAGCATCTGGATTTCTTCAATTGTCAACCTGCTATTGTCCTTTCTTTGGATGGCAACTTCATCCTGAAGATCAACCCAAATGTCTTCTATGTTGGGCACATGTAGATATAAGGTCCCATATGATTTAAGGACTCCTCAAAAATCAAATCCATCTCTATGCTTCATGTGCTTCTTCAACTTGTCCTGAAGCTCATGCACCACATTCTTGGCTTTAACCACTATTGAGCATGTGTACCTTCCGATGGAAATAGGGAAGGATACAGTGGCCTTGTGTTTACTCTGTTGGAATTTGTGAAAATCCAACAATTGTCTAACCAACTCCATCAAGATCAACTTATCACCTGGGAACCTGGGCAATCAGAAAGGATCACTTGGGTACATGACCACCCGAAGGTATGTGAACTTCTTGAACTGCAAGAAGATACAACCCCATTTTGATACTTCAACCCATGCCTCATCAGAGACTCTTCTCTTTCTTAAATCAGGGTTCAACATGCAGATGTTCTCATAAAAGAAGGTGTCATTCACTCTTCTGAATTGATCCTTGGACCCCTTCATTATCAGCTAAGGTAAATACTTATATATATGTTCAGTTTACCTACTTCCCTTCACATCCAACCCTAGATAATTCCTCATGCCAGCTGCTGCATAGGTGACATATGACGACATATAAAACTTGCCAGTAGTCAAGACTGTCTTCATCTGGGAATCAATCTCATTACTTATAAGACTGCTCCAATCAATCCCTTGTTCATTCTTCTTTATAATGACCATGAATTGATACATCCACCCTTGGAAGTCTCTTGACTCAGGGAGTCCAAATACTCGACTCAATAGGGTGATGATATCACTGATTTCAAGGATGAAATCACTCCTGGGGACAAACTTGGGAAACCTAGAGATGGCTGGCTTGGCCTTGATCAAGAAATTTTTATTCACATGCTTGATGCAATCTTCTTGATCTTTGTCCCAGGATTTCTGTGCTGACTTAAGATCTACATCAACATATTCCTCAAAGTTGGGAAATCTTAAGAGGTCATCAAAGTAACCTCCATCCAACTTCACTATGGTTTCTCCTGCTTGATTTTTCACTGAGCGAGAATCTGAGTCATAATTAGAAGCACAAGCTAGAATGAACTTCAGGGCATTGAGCAGACATTGGGAATCCTGCTGCGAGAGGGAGGCCACTGTTGGTTATTGACTTCATCTAGGGACTTTGAGAAGAATCCTTGGTTCTATTCCAAAAGTCCTCCATGTCTATGTTACCAAGCTCCATGTCTCAGATGTCGTAATTGCAATATATATAGGAAGGGGATTCAATTTTTTGGTACTTGTACTTCATCTTTCCTGACCTGTCTGACTTATCCTTAGATGATCCAGGATCTGACATGAGAAGTCCTAAGAAAGAATGCCTAGATAACTCTTGTTTGAACAATCAGGCTTGGAAGCTTGCTGAGCAACCCCACAGACCCGCCACACTAACCAGACTTTGAGACCTGTCAAGAAATTTGTGAAACCTGACACACTAAAGTGTATATCAGAAACTAGGTCGTGTCGGACACTTTGTGAAACCCGACACAAAGGTTGGAAATCAGGAGATGTTGAGCACCCTGTGAAACCCAAAACTCTGTGTAAGTTGGAAGATGTCAGAAAATATATGAAACCTAACACAAGTGGAAGTCAGAAGATGCTGAGTACTTTGTAAAACTTGATACAAGGGGCCAAGGTGATGTTGAAAATACACTACGGAAACCAAATAGTGTCAGACAACCTGTAAAACCTTAATCAAAGGCGTTGGGTTTCTGGGATGTCAGAACAGGTAAAATTTCCTCCAAGCTTGTAAGTTAGGTTTTATAGATTATTCTCAAAAATTACAAGAGTATATCCATGGAAGGAAATAAGAAAACACCCAGGATGAACTTTTAAACAAGGGGTTTCATTGAAATTCAACAGAAAATGCAGAAAACAACCCTAAACCCTAAACCTAGAGGAAAAAAAAATCAAAGAGGAAAAATGCCGAAAGAACACTTCAATAACAAACCCAAAGACCACAAAATGATAAGAAGAGAAAAATACCTTCAAGAAATTCAAAAAATGGTCGAAGATGGATCGTGAAATCGATCAAGAAGTTCAGTCAGGTTTGGAGGTCAAAGGAGCATGTACGAAAAATCCACGCAACGAAAATATGTCAGGTAGAAATGACGTGTAAAATTAGACTATTTATAAAACCCTAGCATTTATTACACCTCCTCTGACACGTGTGCCAACTAACCGACAACTCGATATTAATGCCATGTCATCATGCTTAGCATGTCCAAAAACCTGAAACAAAGGGTTTCTTAACAAATCAAGTTTTGGGAACCAACCAACATGAAGCATGTAAAAGACATGTTTGGATGCTATCAAGTTCTGAAAACCCAACACAAAGGATCATTTCAGGTTTGGGTTTCGGGAAACAAGCAACATGTAACATGTTTTTTGTAAGGTATGTTCTGATGCTCCCAGGTTCCAAAAACCTGATACACTGGCATGTAATCAGGTTTTAGGTTTCGGAAGACACTTGACATGAAGCATGTAAAAGACATGTTTGCATGCGATGGAAACCCGAAAACCCAAAAATCTCCTTCAAAGGGCATTTTTAGGAGGTTTTGTCAAAAAATTTCTATGGTTATCTCAATTTTAGCTGGAATCACTAAAAATGAGATAACAGCTGGCTCCAGTTGGGGACTTTCTTTGAGACATCAAAGGAAGAGAACTCATATCAAAAATCTTTATCCATTGGGCTACAGAGTCTGAAGAAGAAAAACCAAAAACAAAACAAAGAAAGAAAGAAAAGAAAGCAAACACACAACAGAAAATAAATTATGATACAATGCAAGAGAGCATCTTGCATTACTGGTGGAACATCTTCAAATGTTGGCCACTGAAAGGTAGAGGGAGAAACTCTCCATCAAGGTATGATAGACAGAAGCTATTTTCACCATTCAGCTGATGTATTTTGAAAGGACCTTTCCATAAGGAGTCAAACTTGTCATGCATCCCTTTCTACTCTCTTCTCTTGTCCCAGAGAAGTACTAGATCTCTGACTTGGAAATCACGTTGCTTTGATTTCTTGTCAAATATCCTTTTGACCTTACTCTGATGGTCTGCAATGTGATCCACCACCTTGCTTCATTCTTCTTCTAACCTAGCTAGGTACATTATCCTTTTCTCAATAGAACCTTGAAAGGTTTCATCTTCAATTGCTTTAGCCAGTCGTAAGGCTGGCAATTCTATAGAGATAGGTATCTCAGCATCAATTCCATACAACACCTGGAATGGGGACATTCCAATAGCTTGTTTAGGAGTAATCCGATCGGCCCACAATGCATCATACAATGCTTTGTGCCATGTCCTCTGATTCTCATCGACCAACTTTCTGATTATGGTCACTAGGTTTTTGTTGCTTGATTCAGCCTGACCATTGCCTTAGGGGTAATAATCAGATGAATGAGCCAATGTGATCCCAAATCCATAAAAAAATTCTGTCAACTCATGGGATGAGAAATTGGAAGCATTGTCAGCAACAATCTTGTGAGGCACACTGAATCTAACAATTATATTCTCCTTGAGAAAATTACACACAACTTCGGAGGTAGCTTGTTTGATTGGAGCAGCTTCCACCCACTTGGTGAAATAGTCTGTGGCAGTGAGCACATAATTATGACTGGCACTAGAGGTAGGATTCAACACTCCAATGAAATCAATTCCCCATTGGTGAAAAGGTTCTTCAATCACCACAGGCTTCAAGGGAAGAGCTGCCAGCTTAGGACGACCAACGAAATGTTGACAAGCTTCACACTTGGCCACCCATTCAGCTGAATCTCGAAAGAGAGTAGGCCAATAGTACCTGGCCCATAAGATCTTGTAAGCCATTACAGAAGAAGAGAAATGTCCTCCACATGCTAGATTGTGGAAGGACTCTAGCAACCTTACCTGCTGAGACTTATCAACACAGCGTAGGAATACACCATCGATACCTTTCTTGTATATACCATTGTCCCACAGAATGTATCTTGCAGACCTGAGTTTAACTATCCTCTTTTATTTTTGGCTTAAATGTGGGGGGACACTCACCATAGGTTAAAAATAAAGTCAATATTTGTGTACCATTCATCAGTCGTGCTTACAAAAAGCACTTTGGGCAATTCTGAAGAAGTACCTTCAGTTTCTTCGCATTCTGTCTCAGCATTGTTTTCTGTGATCAATTGGCACAATGCCTCTTCCTCGCACCAACTTGGTAGGTCTGATGTCCAAGTCATACTCCTGGACTTTGGCTATCCAGTTACCCTGTTGACTACCCAACTCTTGTTGGGTCAGAATGGATTTAACTGTGGTATCAAGAACTAGAACGAGAGTGTGGGAACTCAAGACATAATACCTGAAATGTTTCACCACTCTCACCACTGCATAAGCATGCTTTTCAATCTGTGACATCTTCAATTCATGTTCCTTTAGTGGGAAGCTCATGAAAGCAATGGGAGCTTCAATTCCTTCTTCATTTTCCTACATCAGGATGGCCGATACTGTATGTGTGGAAGCGTAGCTGTACATGATGAAATTTTTCTTGAAGTCTAGGCATACCAGAATAGGAGCATGAGAAATTTCCCATTTGACTTCTTCAAAAGCAAGCTTCCCTTCAGTGCTCCATCAAAATGGAGTTTTATCCTTCATCATTCCAAGGATATCCTTGGTTTTATCAGCAATTTCAGGTACAAATCTTCTTAGGAAATTGACCTTCCTGAAAAAGGAGTGCACCCCAATTTTGCTTGTGGGTAGGGTAAGGCTTTGGATGGCCTTCACCCTCTCTGGATCGATCTTGGTTCCTTCTTAGTCACAATATGACCCAGTAACTTTCCTTCTATCACTCTGAACATGTATTTTTTAGGATTTAATGAAATCCCATGATGTTTGCACCTTAAGAGTACCTATTCTAGGTGATCATAATGATCACTTCACTTTTTAGAGAAGACCGTCAAGTCATCCAAATACACAACTATGACCTTTCCCATTAAATATCTTAAAGCTAAGTCCATAGCCCTTTGAAACGTGGCTCCAGCGTTAATCAAACCAAAAGGTATCCTTCTATAAGAAAAGGTTCCCCATGGGGTAGTGAACGTTGTTTTATGTTGATCTTCAACAGCTACCTCAACCTGATTATACCCCAAAAATCCATCAAGCATGGATAACATTTCTGATCCAGTGATAGTCTGTAATACCTAGTCCATGATGGGAAATGGATAATTGTCCTTTAATGAAGACTGGTTGAGGTTCTGGAAGTCAACACAAATATGGATTTCACCGTTCTTCTTTCTCACAGGGACAATGTTCGCAACCCAGGTGGAATGATGGATTGGAAAGATAATCCTTGCATCTAACATTTTCTGAATTTCTGCAAGAATAGTCCCTGAGATCTTTAGGTTGTAATTCCTCTACTTCTACCTATAGGGTTTAACCTCAGGCTTCAAAGGAATTCTATGTTGCACATCCTTGGGCTTGAAAGACTTTAGATCTGCATATGACCATGCTAGGATGTCCATATATCTCTTCAAGAGTGAAGAAAATATTTCTTTTTCCTTCAGATAATAATATTTACCGATGTTTACCATCTATGGTTGATTAGCGGAGCCTAGGTTAACTTGATTTACCTTTGACGAGGAAGCACCTTCAGCTTTCCTTTTACCCTAAATGAACCGGATCATGCTTGTCAAACAAACCTTCAGAGAAACTAATCCCTTTGGAATCTTATTTCCTTTTAGCTGGATGAATTCACCATCAATTTCTTGATATGAATTAGAGACAGACTCATGGAAATCCGATTCTGATCCTTCAAAATAAATTTCACTGAAATTATTGTCTTTCTCCAGAAAAGACAATACTTTTTGGTCATCATTAAATACTTGCTAATGAGTTGATTTATTTGGAACACTTGGACGATACAAAATCTCAATGGTATATGTGTCCTGTTTGAATTGTGGGTGGGGAAGAAGAAGAGATGCACAAAAACTAAGGAATCAGCTTTATCATTGTACTCTTTTAAGACTGCTTTAATGGAAAAAGCATCAAAGCATTCTATGTTGTCCCAAACCTTGTTTCTGTAATGTCTTAGGTGATCATTTTTACCTGATAAATCCCCCTTACTTGATTCACAATCAACTCAGCATCTCCCTGTACTTTGAGATTTTGGATTCCTTTTTTTCTTGCCATTTCTAATCCTAATAACAAAGCTTCATATTCAGCTGTGTTATTAGTATTATCAAACTGCAACTTGAAAGAAAAGGGAAAGATCTCAAAATCTGGAGATATAAGAACCACGCCAGCACCTGACCCAGTAGTTGAACAGCTCTAGTCAAACTCAAGGGTCCAAACAGCGTTAGGATCTTCTTCTTTCACTTCTACAGAGGGCACCTCAGATGTCAGGAAATAATTACCCAAGCCTGCATCTTCAAAGAGAATTTGAGCCTTAGGATCATCTGATTTAGTAACCAGGTACTTCACTTGTGCTTCAGGGTGAAGGACATGAGGAACTCCATTTACTGGAATTTTAGCTTTGGTCCAATCCATGTTGATTTCTCCTCCAACATCTTTGCAAAAAACTCTTCCTAAAAGAATCCCATAAGCAACTGGGATATCAGCAACTAGGATAGTCATTTTTACTCTCTTTTCCGGAAATGCAACAAATGCAAACTGTGCATCCTTGATTTGGCCAATCAAGGGGACTTGTTTAGTTTCCATGGAGTAACACCACCCATAAGATTTAGTCAGTGTGAGTCCAAGGGCATGAGCTAATTTTGTGGGCATTACGTTATCAGAGGCTCCTGAGTCAATTATGTAATTGCTGAGTTTGAAACCGTTTATAAGTAAAGACAAATAAAATGGTTCAATATTTCCTGAAGAAGCAGCAGAGGTCATATTACTCTGAGGTAAAGGCTGAGTGGGGCTAGGAAAAATGCCTTTTGAAGATGGAGGAATAACAAGCCTTGCTTCTAATTAATTTGGCAAGTTTATCAAATTTCTCAGGTTGGACTAAAGGTATTCGACTTTCGACATTTGGATTTTGGTTTTCTTTGCATGATCAATGATGTCGAAAGTGGTATATGAAGGAATGATGGAGGGATCAGTTCTGGTTACATTGGTCTGAGCTGAGGTACTAGCCTTGAAAGTAGGAGAAAGAGAGTTGGAAGGTGAAGTTACCTTTTTAGTTATCTCCTTTTCAGTTTGTGCTGAGATGGGAGATCCTCTTTTAGCCATAACTATGGGAGCTTCCTTACTTTTATCCTTGGAGATTTCAACTAGATTTCTGGGGTTTTGAGATTGGGATAGAGTGAAGAATGTAAATGATTTTCCATCATGCTCATCTTCATCTTTCTTGTACTCCAAATAACCAATGCTGGAGTCGTCAGCTGAATCGTCAAAAGACTCATCAGCATATCCTGAAGCTTCGAAGGCTTCATGAGAGTCAATGATCTTCTGGTTCTTCATCCTCCTCAATTATTTCAACTACTACATTGACAGGAGGGGCTTCAATGGCCATCCTGGTGGGAGCAGTGATCAACTGATTCCTATCTCTTGCGGGAGTGCCATTGGCATTGTTGAAATTCCATCTAGGAATATCCCGATAAGGAATGTTGGTTGCTTGTTGAGACATTTTCTTCTTTAAAGTGATCAAGTCATTGGCCATCTTCTGAATCATAGGATCAGTAGTACTCTGAGAAGAACTCTGATTTTTAGGCTTTGATGATTCTCTTCTGATCTTTTTGGCCAGAATAAGATCATCTTCTATTTCGGTGGTTGTAGCTTGAGTGGTGGCCAAATCAGGGATAACAGATCTTCTCAACAAGAAGCTTACATCAGGAGGTTGAGCATTGATGAAGAAACACTTTTGATTTTCAAGAGTAGGAATAGCTAGGTCTTGAATCTTATGGATCAGCTTGTTGAATTTGGCTATGAAGTCCCGCATGGGTTTGTAAGACTCCTTCTTCATGTGTGTAAGTTGTGCTAACAAGGCATGAGAATCTTCAGCTGGTTTGAACCTTGCTTCAAATACAGATCTCATGGTAGCCTAGTTGGTAATGCATGCATTTGGGAGATGATAAAACCATTCTACTGCTATGCCATGCAATGTTTCAATGAAGAGTTGAATAGAGACATCTTCATGAGCAACCCCAAGAACACCACATGCAACAAAGAATGAAGTGATGTGTTCATCAGGATGTTGTTTTCCATCACCATTGAACTTAGGAATATTCTTCCATGATCCATGAGGTAGGTCATGCAATGGTGGAGTAAGGGAAAGAGGACCAATATCTGCACCCCAAGGCACAGGTTATGCTACCATTCTTCTAAATGAAGTTCATACAAGAATCTGAATATCTAACAAAATAATGCACAAGTTACAGAAACTTCTTGTTCTTGAGGAATCTGAGTTCTTCGGATGGGACGAAGAACTTCTTGCTTAACTAGATGCAACACTATTGGGTGAAAGTCCTAAAATTATGTTGTTGAAGCAGATCAAAGAATGGATCAGTTTCACCCCAGGCTCAGCTCGACCGAGTGAAGATCTTTCTGGCCAGCTTGAACTGGAAAATAGATCTTGTTGAAAATAAGGAAAATACGGAGTCACCAGACACCAATAGGATAAGCTTAGTCTTATCAATCCGTATTCCCTAGTGGAGTCACCAAAAACTATTGGTTGGATATTTTTGTCAAGCCAAAATATGAGGTTCAACCACAGTACATGGGATTAAATCCCTCCTCAAAGACAGGTGAGGCTGCTTGTTTATTACTAATCTAAAACACAGCAGAAATAATATATACAATATTCACACTAATCTAACCATTGGGGTTGGGATAGAATCCCGAAATCCATATCCACACTAGGTGAAGATATTGCTGTTTTTCGAAATGAAATGGATCAGAAAGGAAATTATTATTATGGAAGAAACACAATGGAAAGGAAATGAGAGGAACATATTTTCTTTCGAGAAAACGCAGATCAAAAAATTGTGATACGAGTTTTAGATAACAAATGTAATGTTTGAAATGATTAGAAAAATCAAGATGCTAAACAAGGAATTGCTTAAGATTATGAACATAAGAACAATATCCTAGGAAAGATACATCTCACAACAAAAAGTTTGCAAAATAGCATCATTTTCTATTCCTCAAATGATTAAAAGAAAACACAAAGTCTTTCTTCTTCACAATAGTTCTCAATATTCCAAAAATCTCAACCCTTTGGAATGCATAAGCATCCCTTATTTATAATAAAAGGAGTTGAGAGAAAATAGGATAAATCCTAGAAAATAGTCTTTTTAATGAGAGTCCTATTTTGCTTGACTCTCATGCAGGAGACCAAGTCAAAATTTTCTTCCTATGTGATGAAACAAAAATGAAAAAGACATGTCAATTTCAGGATTGAAATGACATGCAACATTATGCCTATTCTATTTCATCATCTTTGTCTTCCTCCAACAAAGCCTGCTTGTCCTGAAATTCTTGGAATTTTTGGATTATACCCTTGCATCTCATTTTCATCAGGTGCGGTGGAATGATCACTCAGAACTTCACATGTTTCCTGAGTATCACTAGCATTTCCAGGAAGCTTCTTCAGTCTCTTGTTGAGTTTCCTTAGTGTTTCCAAAGAATGTTCAATTTTCACAAACCTATCAATGATTTCCAAGACCAAAGCCATAAGTTGGTTCATGCTGAATTGATTCTTGGATCTACTTGTAAAGATCATCAACAGGTAGAATACTGAGCTTTCATTCAACACCTTAGTGCAGATCTTGATTAGCTCTTCTTCTATGTCATTCGTGCCATTGACCAATTGATCTCTTGATTCCCTCAATTTGCTGCAAGCTTCATTGAGAATATTTATTCTGAATCTAATGGCTTTGGTCAGTTGAAAATCTTGTCCCCATGTGGAATGATGCCTTCTTCGACCAAGATGCGGGATGGAACCTGTTTCAAGCATTTATTGAGAGCTTCAAAAGTTAACTCTAGGTTCCCGATTTTCTGCTGAAAATTCATCATCCATTTTCTCTCCATCCTTCTTTATATCCTCCAAGGATTTGTAGACTTCCATAGTGTCATCAATGACTTCTTTTCCTTGCAGAATTAGCCTTTAGATCCATTCATTGACCGTTCTCCCCTTCTCATTAATCTTCTCAATCATGGGTACCGATGAGAAATCAAACCTGATAGGAGTAGAGGATGATGGTGTTGACTCAGGAGGCTTTGAGAGCTTGAGTATTACTTCTGTCAGCTGCTCTACTTTCTCTTTTATCTCATCTCTGTTTTCCTTAGTTTCCTTTAGCTTATGGCACATCACATTCATGGCATCTTGCACGTCCTGTTGTGCTTACTCCATAGTTACTTTTCCTAGATCAACCCTTGTGATTTGATAATCTGTGACCATTATATCATCCTTGGTTTTATCAGCCACAGGAGTAGCAATTTCTACAAACTTATGCCCTGAGGCATCCACTGAAATCCTTGAAACTGTTTTGGGTTTCTTGGCTGACTTGGTAGGAGTGACCTTGAGGGAACTGAAATCAAAGGCTGGTAGGGGAACTACCACCTTCCTCTTCCTTGGGGTTCTGATCTATTAACCATTGAGGTGTATTGGAAGAAGTTTCTCCCATTGTAGGTGTTACAGTCACATCCTCAGGTGGAGGAAGGTTTCTTGTGGAGTGGTGACCACTGCAAGTGTAGTGTCCATGGAAATGGACTCAGGGAATGAAGGCGTAGAAGGAGGAGGCATATCCATGGTTAACTGGGGTCAGTGGGGAGAGGTGAGAGGCCAGAGAAGATACTAGCCATGGATGAAGGAACTGGAGGTGAAGAAATATGAGGCAAAGGAAGGTTGAATGGGAGGAGGTAATGATTCTGAAATTAGAGCTTGAGAGATAAGAGGAAGACTTACCTCTGATGAATTGTCAACCAAAAGGGGAATGGGAGGTTGACCAATCTCTTCTCCTGAAGGAATATTTCCTATTTCTGGTGGTGGAGGTGAATCAAGAACCTCAATTTGTGGGAGAGTGGCCACTGATGTGGTTACTTGATCTTCTCCCTTTCTGACAAACTTAACCTTTATTGGCCTCTTGGAAGGGTTCTTATCCTTTTCCTTTTTTCCCTTGGAGGGTCCCACTTCCAAAGTATCTAGCTTTGAAAAACTCCCTTCTTTATAACTCATTCCCCAAGAAATGAGCCACGCCTTAGTACGGGCAAGAATTTGAGCAGCTCTTCCTGCAATAGAAGCTTTCTCAGCGATGGACCAATCAATGGCTGGGAATACATATTGGTCTTCATTTAACCCATCATATGAGGCGTCAAGGACACTCTTGTTATCTGTGGTGCCCTATGGGATGTCAGATAAATCTAGCATCTGGATTTCTTCAATTTTCAACCTCCTATTGTCCTTTCTTCGGATGGAAACTTCATCTCGAAGATCAACCCAAATATCTTCTATGTTGGGCACATGTAGATATAAGGTCCGTATGACTTAAGGACTCCTCAGAAATCAAATCCATCTCTATGCTTCATGTGCTTCTTAAAACTTGTCCTGAAGCTTGTGCACCACATTCTTAGCTTTAACCACTATTGAGCATGTGTACCTTCCGATGGAAATAGGGAAGGATACGACAGCCTTGTGTTTACTCTGTTGGAATTTGTGAAAATCCAACAATTGTCTAACCAAATCCATCAGTATTAGCTTATCACCTGGGAACCTGGGCAATCAGAAAGGATCACTTGGGTACATGACCACCCGAAGGTATGTGAACTTCTTGAACTGCAAGAAGATACAACCCCATTTTGATACTTCGCCCATGCCTCATCAGAGACTCTTCTCTTTCTTAAATCAGGGTTCAAGCATGCAGATGTTCTCATAAAAGAAGGCATCATTCACTCTTCTGAATTGATCCTCGGACCCCTTCATTGTCAGCTGAGGGAAATACTGATATATATGTTTATGTTGACCTATTTCCCTTTGCATCCAACCCTGGATAATTCCTCATGCCGACTACTGCATAGGTGACATATGACGACATATAAAACTTACTAGTAGTCAAGACTGTCTTCATCTGGGAATCAATCTCATTACTTATAAGACTACTCCAATCAATCCCTTGTTCGTTCTTCTTTATAATGACCATGAATTGATACATCCACCCTTGGAAGTCTCTTGACTTCAGGGAGTCCAAATACTTGACTCAACAGGGTGATGATGTCACTAATTTCAAGGATGAAATCACTCCTGGGGACAAACTTGGGAAACCTAGAGATGGCTGGCTTGGCCTTGATCAAGAACTTTTTATTCACATGCTTGATGCAATCTTCTTGATCTTTGTCCCAGGATTTCTATGCTGACTTAAGATCTACATCGAACATATTCCTTAAAGTTGGGCAATCTTAAGAGGTCATCAAAGTAACCTCCATCCAACTTCACTATGGTTTCTCTTGCTTTATTTTTCACTGAGTGAGAATCTAAGTCATAATTGGAAGCACAGGCCAGAATGAACTCGAGGGCATTGATCAGACATTGGGAATCCTACTGCGAGAGGGAGGCCACTGTTGGTTATTGACTTCATCCAGGGACTCTGAGAAGAATCCTTGGTTTTGTTCCAAAAGTCCTCCATGTCTATGTTACCAAGCTCTGTGTCTCAGATGTCATAATTGCAATCTATGTAGGAAGGGGATTCCATTTTCTGGTACTTGTACTTCATCTTTCCTGACCTATCTGACTTATCCTTAGATGATCCAGGATCCGACATGAGAATTCCTGAAGAAAGAATGCCTAGATAACTTCTTGTTTGATCAATCGGGCTTGGAAGCTTGCTGAGCAACCCTACAGACCCACCACACTAACTAGAATTTGAGAACTGTCAGACACTTCATGAAACCCGACACACTGAAATCAGAGTATAGAATTGGAAACTAGAAGTTGGAAGATGTCAGACACTTCGTGAAACCCGACACAAAGGCAGAAATTAGGAGATGCTGAGCACCCTGTGGAAACCTGACACACTACGGAAGTTGGAAGATGTCATACAATCTACGAAACCTGACACAAGCGGAAGTCAGAGGATGCTGAGCACTTTACAAAACATGATACACTATGGAAACCAAATAGTGTCAGACACCCTGTAAAACCCAAATTAAAGGTGTCAGGTTTCTGGGATGTCAGAACAGGTAAAATTTCCACCAAGCTTGTAAGTTAGGTTTCATAGATTATTCTAAAAAACCACAAGAGTATATCCATGGAAGTAAATAAGAAAACACCTAGGATGAAGTTTTCAAACAAGGGGTTTCATGGAAATTCAACAGAAAATGAAGAAAACAACCCTAAACCCTAAACCCAGAGGCAAGAAAAATCAAAGAGGAAAACATGCCTGAAAGAACACTTCAAAAACAAACCCAAAGACCACAAAATGATAAGAAGAGAAAAATACCTTTAATAAATTTGAAAAATGGTCGAAGATGGATCATGAAGTCGATCAAGAAGTTCAGCTGGGTTTGGAGGTCAAAGGAGCATGTATGAAAAATCCACGCAATGAAAATATGTCAGGTAGAAATGATGTGTAAAATTGGACTATTTATAAAACCCTAGCATTTATTACACCTCCTCCGACACGTGTGCCAACTAACCGACAACTGACATTAATGCCATGTCATCATGCTTAGCACTTCTGAAAACTTGAAACAAAGGTTTTCTTAACAAATTGGGTTTTGGGAACCAACCAACATGAAGCATGTAAAAGACATGTTTGGATGCTATTGAGTTCTGAAAACCTGACACAAAGGATCATTTCGGGGTTTCGGGAAACAAGCAACATGTAACATGTTTTTTTTTTGTAAGGTATGTTCGATGCTCCCGGGTTCTGAAAACCTGATACACTGGCATGTAATCAGGTTTCGGGTTTCGGAAGACACTCGACATGAAGCATGTAAAAGACATGTTTCCATGCGATGGAAACTTGAAAACCTAAAAAATCTCCTTCAAAGGGAATTTTTAGGAGGTTTTGTCAAAAAAATTTCTATGGTTATCTCAATTTTAGCTGGAATCACTAAAAACGAGACTTTTATGTGTTGGAGAATTATTCCAACTTTATGCATATCTAACCTTAATAAAATTAATAAATCTAGTTTCAATTACATAGAGAATGTTGAGAGCTTTCCATCGATATAAAATTTGCAAAAATCAAAGCAATAGGTCAAAAGTTATGGTCGTTTTAGTCTCTCATGGAAAACTGTCATTTTCCATTGATATGCGGCTTTCTCTTTTTAGTATTACGTGGCTTTTTATTTCCACAGTTCTTTCTTATGTCTTGCAGATTTTCTACCACTCTTCTTAATTTTGTGGCCTTTAGCTATTTTGACTTATGTGTCGCAGCTTTTCTAATACCTCTGTATTGACCCATGGCTTCGTCCAATGTGGTGCAGCTCTTTTAACATCCACTGGCCCTTTTCTTTGATCTGTGTCTTTATTGACCTCCACAGAATGCTCTAATTCTTCTGTAGATATTTCTTTACTTTGGTGGATTTATCTCCTTAAGTGTGACTTTCTATTTTCATCCAAATTGATGGAAAAAGTATGGTGCAATGTATTGTGTAGGTGTCTCAAGGTCAACCATGTATGAAAAGGTGTTAACAAGTCTGTAACAAGATTCAAGAAGTAATTCAAGAAAGAATCTACAAGAGAAATGTGAAGGTTGATTGGTAGTGTTATCTCTCAGATGATTCAGATAATTATAAGGTGTTTATTCATGAGTTTTTGAAAGTTGTAGACATGAGGAAATAGTCACTGAAGTCTAGAGGAGGCTATCAAGGTCTAGTGAAGACACAAAGAAAAAAGGGTGCCAAAAGGCGGAAAAAGTGAAAAAGAATGGGAAAAAAAGAACGAAGCCACGGATAAAGAAGAAAAGTTGCAAAAGACTAGAGATATCCGTGGAGAACTAGAAAATCCACATGTAAAAGAAGGAAAACGGGTATGGAATAGAACAAATAGAAAAGTACGGGGTAAAGAAGGAAAGCCATGTGGAAGACTATAAAATCCATGAGAAGAAGGAAAAGGCCTGTAGATGGATAGAAAAATATGCCATCAAAGGAGGAAATTTGTAAAACAAGGATAAGCTGCAATACAAAGGAAAAGTGAAGTGTGGATATGTGATGTGACCATGGATGAACCTTGAGAATGGAACAAATTGATTTATTCAATCAATGAAGGAAATGGATAAATGTTTCTAAAATAATGAAAAGATAAGTATGCAAATGGAGATGTGGTATGTACATAACTTGTGCTTCACGAAAACACTAGACTTGATCTGAAATATCTTGAGCTCCAGTTGTCAAAATTTAATGCTCTTTGACTTTGTGGAAAACTGATTACATCCTCTAGATCACAAAATCTAAAATCCTGATTTCAAGGCACAATTAAATATCAGAGAGGAAATATGGATCACTCTTTTTGATTAGTTGAAAATCCTAGAATGATGGGAAATCTATTTTTAGAAATTGTCTCATTAATGGCTCCACAAATTAACATGTTGAATATTTAATGCACTAAGAAAATAAAAGGTCAAGTTTTAAAGTGGAATATAGAGAGAGTAAATCTGGAGTTTTGGCATTCATTTAATAGATAAAATTTGCAATGCACATAGAGTGTGAGTAGAGTGCATGACACACCAAGGAAGTGATGGAGAGTGTTGATTGTCTATAAAATCAAAATCCATGTAAATACAATAGTTGCTCAAGTAAGAAAAGGGATGCATTCGAGTTGAAGGAGAAACAAAGGAAGAGAGAGACAAAAGAGAGCCAACAGGTGAAGTGTTGAAGATCATATCAAATGAGAAGAGCATCAGTGTGGTTGATCCATTGAGAAAGAGAGTTTCAACTGAGAAGTGCAAATAAAGTGACTGAGCACAGATATCAGAAATCTAGATTGAATTCGAAATACAAAGACAAAGAGACAGAGAATGTTGAATGTGAGAGCCTGAAAGAAAAGCACAAAAAGATAAAGAAAAGTGATCATAATCTATTGTGTAAGAAATCTTGATTCTAAGTGATCAATGCATTTGTAATATCATATTTCTAAGTGGGTGCTTAGATTATAGGGGTGGGTGCTCCTTGCAAGTTGGAGCTTGCTAAAATCTATTGAGTGGGTGCTCAATTATCTTCAAGTGGGTGCTTGGAGAATCTGAAGTGGGTGTTTCATAGGTTGAGTGGGTGCTCAACCAAAACCAAGATATTGTATGCTTTGGAATTGGTGTTCCTAATAAAGCCTTGGTTTCAAAGTGGGTTTTTCTCCTTAAAGGGTTTCCCACTATAAATTTTGTGTTCAGTATTATTGTTTGACATATGTTTGTTTAAATGCTCATGGTATATTACTACACTTTATTAAGGAATTCTGGATTGGTATTTTTTAAAAGTTTTAATCTACACTGATTCACCCCCCTCTCAGTGCTTGTGATCTCTAACAATTGGTATCAGAGTGAGTCCTTCTGGTAGAAGCTTAACATCTTCAAGGAGATCCTCTCTTCACAAGCATGGCACAAAATCAAGCACAAGGTGGATTATCACTGTCAAGATCACCTCTCTTCACTGGAAAAAATATGAATTATGGAGAATGAGGATGAAGACATATCTCATGTCACTTGGTTTTGATATATGGGAATGTGTTGAGAAAGGATACAATCCTCCAGCTAATCCAATCACTTTTGCAGCAAACAAGGAAGAAAATGAATGTAACTCAAGAGCCATGAATGCACTCCTATGTGGCCTAACTAAAACAAACTTTGTAAAGGTAATGCATTGTACAACCACAAAGGAAATTTGGACCAAAGCTTCAAGGGTATTTATGAAGGGGATGACAAGGTCAAGTTAGCCAAATTACAGACCTACAAGCTCAGTTTGAGAATCTAAAGATGAAAGATGATGAGAGTATGTAGCCTACATGTAGAGAGTAGATGAAGTAATCAATATGATCAGAGGCCTAGGTGAGAAGCTATAAGAATCTGTTATAGTTCAAAAGATCCCAAGATCTTTTACTTCCAAGTATGATGTAAAGGTTTTAGCTGTGGAAGAAGCCAAAGACATGAAGACTCTAACAATGGATGAACTACAGAGCATCTTATCAGCATATGAAATGAGGACAATTGGATCTAAGTCTACCAAGAAAGAAGTAGCATTCAAAGCCAAGAAAGAGACTCAATCCAAACAAGAAAAAGAAGAATCAGATTTGGAGGATGAAGTAGATGATGAGAAGATTGAAGCAATGTTTGTGAGAAGACTAAGAAGAGGCTCAAGTAAGTATAAAGGTAAAATTCCATTCAAATGTTTTGAGTGTGGACAAGTAGGCCATTTCACTGCTAAATTCCCAAACAAGAATAAAGAAACTCAGTCTGATCATGATGAAGAAAGTCACAAACATAACAAAAAAAGATGAACTTAAAGAAAAAATATGGCAAGAAGAAGTTCTTTAAGAATAAAATAAATTTCTACTCAAAAGAAGAGTCAAGTGAATCTGATTCAAACAACACAAGAAGCTCTGAAAATGAGGATGATGAAACTCAGTCTGAATGTTTGTTTATGGCCATGGATGTCTCTGAAGAATGCAACTCAAAAGGAAAGAATGCAGTTAATTATGAAGACTCTGATGAAGAAGAAGCAAATGTAAATTTGGAAGCAGAACTTGTTTGTGCTCTTGAAGAATTGAAATTGTGCAGGAGAAAGAATCAAAAGCTGAGATTCACATTAAAATATTATGAAGAAAAAATCACATATTCTTTGAGAAAAGACAAATTAAAAGGAAGAAGAAGAAACTAATGAGCTCAAAGAACTTGAAACTCAGCTGGAAAATATTTCCAAATCTTATAAATCAAAGGAGGATGAATGCATAAATCTGAACTCAGAATTAGAGTGATTGAAGACTGAGCTGGAACAAATGACCAACAAGCTGACAATGTATGAGAAGCTAGAAAAGAGCTCAAATGTTCTAACTGATATACTGAGAAGTCAATGGGATACAAATGAAAAATCAGGGATAGGTTTCAAGGAAGAAAGAAAAGAAATGGATCCTACAAAGAAGGAAGGAAACAAGACTACATCAATACCAAGCACCTTTCTTGTTATAAATAAAGAAGTCATCAAAAGCTGCCAAGAGGAAGAATAATGCTCCCAGAATCACCTATGCTATGAGGTACACACATTCTTTCTATGGTTATTGTTTTTCATGTAACCAATTTGGACATAAAGTTGCTAAATGTAGAAGATATGCTAGAGGCTATGGAAGAAACTATAGCTCATCATACACTAGAATGAACTATAATGTTGTTCACTACAAATATCACAAGAAAGGTCATGTAGCTTCAACAAGTAAACAAGAACCTCCTAAACAAAAGAGATGGGTGTATGTTGTAAAGGAAGAAGCCAACAAAAGAAAAGAGTCTTTCTCAATAGTAAAACTACATTTCATGTACAAGATGAAGACAAAATCTGGTATTTAGATAGTGGTTGCTCCAGTCATATGATAGGTGACAAAAGAAAATTCATCTCTCTATCAAACAATGCATCAGGAGCTGTTAGATTTGGTGATAATAATTCAACAAACATAGTTGGAAAAGGAACTTTGAGTCTTGATAATGGAAAAACAATCACAAAAAATGGTATATACGTTGAAGGGATCAAGCACAACCTATTAAGTGTGAGTCAAATGTGTAAGAAAGGTTATAATATGATATTCCATGACAAAGGTTGTGATATTATCAATGGAAAAACAGGAAAGAAAGTTGCAAAAGCTAAACAGACCAAGAATAATATGTATGTTCTCAATGAAATAAATAAAGAAAAATGCCTCACAAGTAAAGTTGATTACAATTGGCTATGGCACAGGAGATTGGGACATATTATATTTGAAAAAATTGTGAAATTAAGTGTTAAGGGTGGTGTGAGACATATGCCAAAGATTGTAAAACCAACAGATATACACTTTGCAAAGCTTGCTTGCATGGTAAAAAAATAAGAAGATCATTCAAATCCAAGGAGTATTCTACCACTAGGCCCCTGGAGCTGATCTATACAAATCTTGTGGGCCTACAAGAACTGAAATTTTACAAGGAGATGTGTATTTCATGGTACTGATAGATAACTACACCAGAATGACATGGGTAGCCTGTTTGAAGCACAAATCAGAAGCTTTGAAAGATTCAAATCCTTCAAGGCACTTGTGGAGAATGAGAAGAACACCAAAATCAAATGCTTAAGATCAGATAGAGGTGGAGAATTTTGGTCCAATGAGTTTGATGAGTTTTGTGAAGAACATGGGATTAGAAGACAATTCTCAGCTACCAGAACACCTCAACAAAATGGGGTTGTTGAAAGAAAGAACAAGACTGTACAAGAAATGGAAAGAACTATGTTGAATGAATCTAAACTTCCTGATAGATATTGGAGTGAAGCAGTCTACACAATTGTCTACATTCTAAACAGAGCCCAATTGAGAATAAACAGTGAAAAGACACCCTATGAACTTTGGAAAAATAGGCCAACCAATGTAAAACACATAAGAGTCTTTGGAAGTAAATGTTACATCAAAAGAGATGAAGATAACTTGGGAAAATTTGACTCTAGGTGTGATGAAGGCATATTTCTTGGTTACTCAGCAGTTAGTGCAGCCTATAGATGCTACAATAAAAGACTACAAAAGGTGATTGAGAGCACAAATGTAAAGGTTGATGAGACTTACCCTACCAAATCTAACACTCAACACAATGACAAGTCATGAAGATCAAGAAGATGATGAAGAAATGGAAAGTGTGTGAAGAAGTAGAAGAAAAACAAGACACCAAGACACCCTCAAGACAAGTCAAGAGGTATCATCCAACAATTCAGATCATTGGAAACAAAGAAGGTGAATTCTCACAAGAAGAAAGCTAAGAGATCAGACAAAACCATGAAGACATAGCACTCCTATCCATGATTGAACCCAAGAATGTTGCAGAAGCTATAAAGGATCAATATTGGTGGATGCCATGAATGAATAACTTGATCAGATTGAAAAGAATGAGACATGGGAGCTTGTACCAAGACCAAAAGACAAGAACATGAATGGAACAAAATGGGTATTCAGAAATAAATTGAATGAAAAAGGAGAAGTGACAAGAAACAAAAAAGACTTGTGTGCAAAGGCTATGCAAAAATAGAATGAATCGAATTTGATGAAATGTTTGCACCAGTGGCAAGGATGGGAGCAATCAGGTTGTTTTTGGCATACGCCGCGAAAATCAAGGTTTTCCATATGGACGTTAAATCAACTTTTCTCAATGGTTATCTGAATGAAGAGGTATATATTGAGAAACCTGATGGATTTTCTTTAATTGATGACAAGGATCATGTGTCCAGGTTGAAAAAGGATTTTTATGGACTCCAACAAGCTCCTAGAGCTTGGTATAACATATTGGATTCATACCTCATTGAGAAAGGTTTAAGAAAAGGTGTTGCTGACAGTAATCTCTACATAAAGGAAGAAGGAGATCATCTACTCATTGTCATTGTGTATGTGGATGATATCATATTTGGAGGAGATCATGATAAAATGACTTATGAATTTGATGATATGATGAAAGAAGAATTTGAAATGTCTATGCTTGGGGATCTCTCATTCTTTCTGGGCTTACAAATTAGTCAATCAGACCAAGGTATCTTCATATCCCAAACCAAATATATCAAATAAATGTTGAAAAGGTTTAGGATGGAAGAATGCAGACCTATAGGAACACCAATGGAAGTGGGATGCAAGCTGAGAAAAGAGGACAACTCACCAAAAGTAGACAAAACTTTGTACAGATCCATGATAGGAAGTCTACTCTACTCCACTGCATCAAGACCTGATATCATGCAGGATGTGGGTCTTGTTGGAAGATTTCAAGAAGATCCAAGGGAAACACACTTCAAGGAAGTCAAAAGGATATTGAGATATCTCATGGGAACACTTGAATATGGACTTTGGTACCCCAAAAGTAATGATTTCAACATAAAAGCATATACTGATGTTGATTGGGTAGGAAGCATTGATGATAGGAAGAGTACAAGTGGAGGTGCATTCTTTGTTGGAAATTTCCTGGTATCCTGGTTAAGAAAGAAGCAATCATCAATGGCACTCTCAACATGTGAGGCAGAGTATATAGCTTTTGCAATGTGTATGTACTCAAGTTCTTTGGATGAAACAAACATTGGAGGATTATAAGGTAAAATATGAATAGCCCAATTCCTTTCCTCTATGATAGTACTAGTGTTATAAGTGTCTCCAAGAACCCCATGTTCCACTCAAAGACCAAGCACATTCCAATTAGATATCATTTCTTGAGGGAACAAGTGAATGACAAGAAAATCAGTCTTGAGTATGTGAGCACAAAAGAAGAAATTACAGATATCATGACAAAACCACTACCAAAAGCAACATTTGAACACCTGAGGAATGATTGGGGGTCATTCATGATCCCACCAACAACTAGAAAGTGTGGAGACAAGGTAAGGGAGAATTATCATGCAATATCATCTCCTAATCAGTGCAATTAAGTATTAATGTGAGGGGGAGCTAGTTGGCTAGTTCATTTCCTCAAAGTATGCATAATTCTCAGGGAGAGAAATTTCTTGAAAAGAGTGAAGATCATAAAGTATGCATCATAGGGGGAAACAATTTCATGTGAGTCACATGGATCTTCTTCATAAACATGAAGAAAAAGGTGTGCCAAAATTATACAACTAAGTGAGAAGCATGAGCCTAGGGGGAGTCTTGAGGTAAGAGATGGCCCTTTGCATCTTCATAGATGTCAAAGATGGCCCTTTTTCATAGATGTCAAAGAGGGAGAAAGTAAAAACAAAATCAAAAGAAGAGGGGAATAGATTAAATGTTTTTTCCATCAAAGTTTTAGTGTTTCTGTGATAGTTGTCATCAATGAAAAAGGGGGAGTTTTTTGGACCTTTTTCATTGTTATGGGTTTTGTCATTGATGTCAAGCTACATTGATGGAAAAAATTATGGTGTAAGGTATTGTGTAGGTGTCTCAAGGTCAACCATGTATAGAAAAGGTGTTAACAAGTTGTAACAAGCTTCAGGAAATAGTTCAAGAAAGACTCTAAGAGAAAAGTGAACGTTGATTGGTAGTGTCAGCTCTAAGATTATTTAGATGATTCTAAGGGGCTTATTCATGTGTTTGGGAAAACCATGGATTTGAGGAGATAGCCACTGAAATCTAGAGGAATCCACAAAGGTCTAGATGAATCCATAGGAGAAAACAGAGAAGCCATAGATTTAAAATAAAATCTGTAGATAAATAAGAAAATATATGAAAGACTAGAGATAGCTGCAAAGAACTAGAAAATCCATGAGAGGTGAAGGAAAGCTGCGGATGGATAGAAAGAGTCACATATGGAGAAGTAATGTCGCGGGTAAAGGAAAAAATCCATGGAAGACTAGAAAATATGTAGAAGACCACAAAAGGCCACTGGTAACAAAGATAAGCCGCAAAACATAAAATATAATAGCAACACAAAGGAGAAAGTCACAGAAGCCATGAAAGGAAACCACTAGGAGTTGAACAGGGTTCGAGAACAATAAAATTTCTTTTCATATAGTCAAGTGGGATTTGATTTATGTTCTCAATAGGAAATGGATAATTTTGAAAAAATCAAAAGGTAGTACATTGCATCTGATCCACAAAAACTCAGACCCAATTTGAGAAATCTCTAAATCCAATTGTCAGTATTTAATGCTCTTTGACTTTGTGGAAAACTGATTACATCCTCTAGATCATGAAATCTAAAATCTTGATTTCAAGGCACAATTAAATATCAGAGAGGAAATATGGATTTCTCTTTTTGATCAGTTAAAAATCCTAGAATGATGGGAAATATATTTTTGTCAAAATTTCACCCCCCAGGGTAAAATTTCGATAACATGCATCAAAGGTTGCAGAAAGGCAAATAGGTCAATCCAGGAAAAATCATGAAAATCGGCTAAGTCCTAGTCCTAGGGGCAGTCAGGACATTTGGGACAAAAATGTGCGGATCGGCCGAAAAGCCTCCAGGCGGCCCAAGTGCCAAATGGGGCATTTGGGACAAAAGTACGCGGCGGGCGCGAAAAGCCGATCCTGCCGAAAAAGAGAAAATTGGCTAACTGCTGAGAAGGACGCCTGTGGGACAAGCGGGCCAAAAAGGCGCGAACCGGCCGAACCGGGCGAAAAAGGGCCAGACAGTCCAAGGCAAAATGGGACAAGCGGGACAAATGGACGCGAACCGGCCGGTTCGCCCGAAATCAGTACAAAGAGCACTATGCAAAATGGGACAAAGGGACGCGCGGGACGCGGATCGCCGAAGGAGCCGAAAGCCAATAAAATTGCGCCACGTCATCGGTCAAATGAGGGACAAGGAAGCCCATTTCGGGCGGATCGGAGGTTTTTGTCCCAAACGGTATGGGACATCCGGGACAAAAAGACGCGAAGGGCGCGAAGGAGCTGGCAGGCCCGCGGACTAATCAGAAGCTGCCACGTGTCCTCACAAGAGAAAAGTTAAAAAGTCAAAGGGCGAGTTTTCGAGCACCGATCCAAATCAATGAAATAATGCCACGTGTCCTGGCTAGGGCCCACAAGGAGATTTCAAAGGAAGGCCCGCCGAAAAGTAGAAGAGAGAGAATCATTCAGCGAATCAGAGCTTGCCACGTGTCATCCAGGTGGCAGAGCGCGGGAAGAAATTCAAAAAAATCCGTTTTCGCCTATTCTGTGCCCTAAATCTTCAGATCGACATAACTTTCGATCCAGAGCTCGGTTTTACACGTTCTTTATATCAGCGGAAAGCTTGTGAGATTCTCTACACGTTTCCAGGGTCAATCTTGCATTTTGGTTCAGTTTGAGGAGAGAAAATCAGAAGACGCCTCTGGCACGAAATAATAAGCAGAAGTGATGCTCAACTAATAACTTTAATGCAGCAGACAGTCCGCCGCTTCTGCTAGGCAGCCCGCCGTTTTGCCAAGATCCGCCACTTCCATCATTATGAAATGAGTTAAGTGCATTCTGGAGGTGGTTGGGGCAGATTTCGAATTCCTCTCTCTTTTCTCTCTCATTCTTCCTATAAATTGTAAGGAGGGGCTTCTTCCTAATGTTGGACATTTCTGTTTTGCAACCCCTCCCTTCTCTCCTGCTTGTAAGAGAATTCGTGGAGTTTTCAAGCCTCCCACATAGACTGTAATGCCATTGTGCCTCTTGGCCATTGCAATGTATGGAATCGATCCTTTGAGCAATATATATGTCTGTGATTGAATTTAAATCCTCTCATGTATTCATTGTTGTCATTCTGATCTCTCATTGCATTTCGGTTACCTGTGCATGGTGTGGTATTGCATCTATATGGTCTGTGTTTATGTTGCAAAGCTTATGTTCTTCATTCCTCGGTGCATCACCTCCTTAACTTAGGTTTATTTATATGCATTTCTCTCTCCCTGTCTCCTTGGTAGTTAGTTTAGTTTTGGTGAACCTCTGCGTTTCATTGATGCATCTGAACAGAGGAATAGGAACCAGCCTTTCTCTGGAGAATCCTTTCTCATTTTCAAGTCCCACACTTGGAGGAAGGATTCAATGTTATGCAATCACACTGGACGCATGAACATCAATCTAGAAATCTGATATGCAACCAGGGGTGCTGTGATTTTGCATCAACAGTTTTGGCACGCCCGGTGGGACCAGAGGTCTCATTTTTTATTGCAGCAAAGTTGATGTGCATCTGCTGCATTTTTCTTGCTTGAAAAGAGCTATTATTTGCACATCTGGCGACTCCGAGGGGAAGAATCAACTGGTTTCAGCAGTCAGGCCTGAAAGCTTATGAGAAGAATCACAAGGTCAAGAGCTGGAGAGGAGGAAGTGCTGTTTGAATACCTGCAATTATCTCCAAGAAGAAGGCAAAGAGGAAGAAGGATTCAAAGGTCTCCGTCTCCACCAAGCAGAACTCTCTCAACTCCTCCACCTGACAGGCCTTTCTTTCAATATACAAGGGTTTTAAGACCAATCAGAATGGCGCAACCAGTGAACCCCTATGTCAACTTCACAGGCAGCAGCCCACTTGCTCTCAATGCACAAAATCCAATCCCAGTTGCAGCATTGAAGAACATTCCATACTTCACTGGAGAAAATCAGACCACTCCTGGTGATCATGTCAAGGACATTGCTAATATTTGTGCAATCCATGAAATTAATGAGATGCAAGTAGCTGTCAAATTGCTGGCGTCTTCATTCAAGGGAAAAGCATTGCAATGGTTTAGGAGCCTTGAAGCTGGCTCTATCACAAACTGGAATCAGCTGTGTATTGCACTTCATAATCAATTTGGAGAGAAGGGAGACAACTTGTCTCTTTTGGAGCAGCTGACAACCATCAAGAGAGCTTCCAATGAGCAGCTGACTGACTTCAACTTCAGATTTCAAAGGTCTTGGGATAGAATTCCAGTAGCAGTCAGGCCAACAGCAGAAGGTGCTTTTCTGTATTACCTTAAAGCTTTAAATTCTGATATTTCTATGTTGATTCAATCTATGGGAGGCACAACTATCCCTGCTGCTTATAGTATTGCTATTAGAGCTGAAAATTGTCTGATTCAAGCTGGCAAGCTAGCTCCTAGGCCTCCAATGCCATTATATCCAAGTTTAGAGAGCCCAAGTACTAGTCAAGCACCTGTCTTAGCTCCTTCTCCCACTCCTAGAAATCAGAGTTCAAATGAAGCTTCCACTTCATCTCCAAGTGCCCCAAATGAGCTTCAAGAAGTCATGAAGCAACTGCAAAATTTAGGTAATGAGCTGGTCACACTCAAGAGACAGCAAACACAAGGTTTTAGACCTTCGTATCAGCCTCAAGCTCAACCTAATAGGCAGCCATATCAGCCTCAAAGGCCACCCAATCCAGGTGCAAATATGAATCAAACAAGGCCTCCTGTCAATAGACCATTCCAGCCCTATAATCCAAATGCCATATCTGCCTCTAAGGCATTAGTACCAGCACAAAACAACATTGCCCAGGAGTATGAATGGTGTTTTCCATGTAATGAACCCCATAATCAATCCATGTGCTATAATGGTGCTTTAACCCAAGCTTTAATGGTAACAAGTGCTGGTGTGGAGGGTGAAAGTAGTCAAGAAAACAGCCAACAACAAGAAACATTCCAACAGCAACCTGCCCCAAATGACACCACATTGGTAAATTGGCAGGCAGAGGATTTCTGTGGTATGAATCAGGCAGTCTCTCAAGGTGTTGCAGCCAACACAAGGTCAAAAAGGAGAAATTTGGGTGAAGAACAGCCGTTAGCCCCAGCCAATCCACAACCTTCCACAGCTCCACAAATGATTGGCAAGCAAAACCCAGTTTCAAATGCACGAGGGCAGCCAAGAACAGCCCCTTGGCCAAATCAAATGCCAGCTGTTGCTGCCCATATTCAAGGAGCAAATGTGCAAATCAAGGGACAGCAGAGAGATCCTTCATCACCATTCAGTATCATTGATCAGATGAAGAAAACAAACGTCAATATATCTATGTGGGAATCCCTATCCATCCCAGGCCAAAGAGATTTGCTGCAAGCTGCTATGAAGGACTGGCCAACTTCGAATCAGCAGGTTCAAAGGCAAGACAAAGTGCTTACAAATGCTGCCCAGCCTGAAGGAAATCATGGAGCACAACAAGGTAAAATGCTGAAGCCCCCTCCATTTTATGTTTCATTGATCATAGGAGACAAGTTGGTACATAATTGCATGATTGACTCTGGGGCAAGTAGCTCAGTTATGCCTAAACAGATAGCTGATCAGTTAGGGCTCCAGTATGAAATAACATCTAAGGGAGTAGTGCAGCTGGATGGGACAGCAATAGCAACAGTTGGAGTGATTAGAAATTTGAGTCTTACCTTGCATGCATGTCCAAATGTTGTTGTCTTACAAGATATATCAGTCATAGACCTTCCACCACTCTTTGCCCTTTGCTTGTCAAGAGATTTCACAGCCAAGATTGGGGGATATTTGTCCGCTGATTGGTCTCACATGCTATTCAGAACGAGATATGGGACTAAGGCCACAATTAGGTCAGAACCTATTGCAGACTTCCACATTGAGCCCTATACTCCAAGTCATATTAATACCAATTGCTCAGCATTTGATCAAGAAGATCACCTCGGCACTGATGAAGCCGACACTAAGGTTGGAAGTATCCCAGATTTGACTCTTGATGAATGGGCAAGCAAGGTGCATGCTTTTGATCCTTATCAAGAAGTAGAAGAATCTGAGCTGGGGGTCTATTGTATACACGAAGAAAGTCAACCTATTCCTAGCATCACCAAGCCAAACCACAAGGATGACAACGAGGTATGGCAACTGTTTTTTGATGGATCAAGGAGTAGACAAGGCGCAGGAGGTGGAGCCATGCTTATTTCACCGCAAGGAGTAAAGTATTATTCAGCTTTTAGATTTCAATTTGCATGCTCCAATAACACTGCTGAATATGAAGCCTTGGTGCAGGGGATGCATTGGGCAATAAAGAGAAAAATAAAGAACTTGCAAGTTTTTGGGGACAGTGAGCTGATTGTAAATCAGGTCAAGGGACAGCATGCCGCCAAAAATGATATACTCAGGTGCTACAAGAACAGGGTATGGGACCTCATGGAAGATTTTGAGGGTTTCGGCATCAAGGCCATTCCTAGGAAAGAGAATCAAGCTGCTGACAGGCTTGCAACAGTAGGGGCAGCCTTTGACATTGTAGAAAACATTCAACAAGAAAAGGTACAGCCAAACATCCACGTGATTGTGAGGCCTTCAGTGCCGGATAACGATGTCAGTTGGCAAGTATTTGAGAATGACCAGCAAATCATCCACTTCTTGCAAGAAGAAGCTGAGTTCTCAGCCAAGAATCAAGCGAAGTTGGAACAGCAATATGGTAACCAGGTGATACAGCTGAGAACTGACAAGCTGCCCAAGGGACTTATCACTTTGGAGTCCATTTTTAATCCCAATGATCAGTTTAGAAAGGAGAAAGCAAACATTCAGGTCAAAAGAGAAGATTCGGTATCCATCTTGGTAGAAGAGAACAAGCAATTGCAAGTTGGCAAGATGACAACTGAGCAAGAAAGGTATGAGTTCATACAGCTATGTCAAGAATTCCCCGACGTGTTTGCTTGGAGCTATGAAGACTTGAAAGGTTTCAATCCCAACTTAGCTCAGCATACCATTGAATTGGACCCAAATACTAAGCCTATCAGGCAGAAACAGAGACCAGTCAATCCACACATGGAGCCTCTCATGAGGAAAGAACTGGACAAGCTGATTGAGTCAAGAATCATATTCCCAATCAAGCATTCTAGTTGGGTTGCCAACTTAGTTCCAGTCAGAAAGAAGAGTGGAGAGATCAGGCTATGTGTTGACTTCCGAGACCTCAATAGAGCCTCTCTCAAGGACCATTATCCACTCCCTTCCATGGAGCAAATATTGCAGGTCGTAGCTGGTGCAGAAAGGTTTTCACTACTTGATGGTTACTCAGGCTTCAATCAGATTATGGTAAAGGAGGAAGACCAGTTCAAGACAGCCTTCACAACCAAATGGGGCACATATGCTTATAAGAAGATGCCATTTGGACTGTCGAACGCAGGAGCAACATTCCAGCGAGCTATGGATATGGCATTCAAAGGCTTGATCAATAAGATAGTGCTGATATACCTAGATGATATCACTGTCTTCTCAAAGAATGCTGCAGACCATCTCTTTCACCTCAGGCAAGTTTTTCAGAGGTGTAGAAAGTTTGGAGTGTCTTTGAATCCTAAGAAGTGCATCTTTCTTGCACATGAAGGGAAACTCCTTGGCCATATTGTTTCAAAGGAGGGATTAGCAATTGATCCAGAGAGGGTTGAAGCCATAAGAGCTCTACCATTGCCAAGTTACAAGAAAGCCCTTCAGAGTTTCCTGGGAAGGATAAACTTTGTTCGAAGATTTGTCCCAAACTTTGCAGCCCTTGTCAAGCCCATCACCAAAATGTTAAGGAAAAGCATGGCTTTCAAATGGACGGCAGAAGGCAAGGAGAGTTTTGAAGCAATCAAAGAAGCCATCTCCCAGGCACCCACTCTCATCAACCCGGACTTTTCCAAAGATTTCATCCTCTATGCATTTGGAGGTGATGACACTATTTCTGCCATTCTGGTACAACAGAACAAATATAATGAGGAGCAGCCGATTGCTTTCTTCAGCCAGAGCCTAAATGACTGCGAGGTGAGGTACTCTTTTATTGAAAAGCATGTGCTTGCAGTAATCAGAAGCTTGAAGAAATTCAAGCATTTAGTCTCAAATAACAAGGTCCAGTTATTGGTCTCACATGCTGGGGTTAAGGACTTCCTCCTCAACAAAGATTTGAATGAGAAAAGGGCAGGATGGATCACCCGTGTCATGGAGTATGACATTGAGATCAAGATCACCAAGCTGGTAAGAGGCAAAGGTTTGTGTGAGCAGCTCGCTTCCAAACAACCAGACAGCCCAGAAGATGAAGAAGACGCTGTCCTGCTATTACAAGAAGATCAAAAACAGGAAAATGATGATGTGTCCACTCCCTGTTGGACTCAGAATATGATACATTTCCTACAAACGGGCATGTGCCCTCCAGAAATGAGCAAAGCGAAAAGAAGGTACTTCAGATTACAAGCAGTTCCTTATGTGCTTGTTGATAATGTTTTGTTTAAAAGGGACATCAACGGTGTTCTATTGAGATGCATCGGGACAGGTCAGATCGAGAGGATCTTACAAGAGTTCCATGACGGGGAGGCAGGAGGCCATTTCACCCCACGAGTAACAGCTCTCAAAATCATGAAAGCTGGTTACTATTGGCCTACTGTATTCAATGATTGCTACTCATGGGTTAAGAAATGCAAGAAATGTGCATTCTTCACAGGGAAAGGAAGGTTAGCAGCACTTCCCCTTCGTCCAATTTCAGTAGATCATCCATTCATGCAATGGGGATTGGACTTCATTGGAGTCATCAATCCCAATTCGAGTCAAGGCCACAAGTGGATTCTTACAGCAACAGACTATTTCACCAAGTGGACCGAAGCAGTAGCGCTCAAAGAGGCAAGTGAGTCTAGCATACTAGACTTTTATGAAGGGATAATATCCAGATTCGGTGTGCCGGCCACCATCATATCAGATAATGCATTAGCATTCATAGGTTCAAAAATTACAGAATGGGCTGTCAAGAATGGAATCTATTTGAGCACCTCTTCAAATTATTACCCGCAGGGTAATGGACAGGCAGAGTCCACAAACAAGAATTTGCTAAAAATCATCAGAAGGACTCTGGATGAAAATCAAAGAACATGGCATACAAGGCTAAAATCAGCGTTATGGGCTGACAGAATAACACCAAAGAGGTCTACAGGTAATTCTCCCTACAAGTTGGTCTATGGGAAGGAGGCAGTATTGCCTATATCATTAGAATTGCCAGCCTTGGAGCTCATGAAGCTGCTTGAGTTATCTGAATTCAAACCAATGGAGGCCAGGTATGCAGAATTGATGGAATTAGAAGAAATCAGAGAACATGCGGTTCAGACGATTGAAAAGGATCAGGCCGTAGTAAAAAGATGGTTTGATAAGAGAGCTAGAGCAAGGACCTTCCAGGAAGGGGACCTAGTTCTGAAATGGGATGCAGATCGGGCAAAACCAGGAAGGCATTCCAAGTTTGATGCCATCTGGAGTGGTCCCTACATGGTCACGGGGTGCAAAAGTAGTAATGCCTTCCAATTGTCTGCATTGGATGGAGAGGAACTTCTGATTCCGGTTAACGGAATCCATCTTAAACATTGCTACTAAGAGAAACGTTTTGCCGTTGTAAATATTAATTTAGATTTTTCTTAATTCCTCTAAGTGCGTATGCACATTGTCCTGTTGTAGTTAGGTTTCTATTTCCCTAAGTGCTTTGGCACAGGTTTTGCTGCTCTCAGGTTGTTTTCTACAGTTCAGAGTGTTGCTGGAGGGGAAGTTGCAGTATCAGGCTTGTTTCAGGTTAATGCTTAACTCCATGCCCAATGGACCGCTAAAAGGCCACTGATCTTCTACCTAGCAGGCAGGTAACCCCGCTGAGTCGTCAAAATTGTTGTCAAAATTTCACCCCCCAGGGTAAAATTTCGATAACATGCATCAAAGGTTGCAGAAAGGCAAATAGGTCAATCCAGGAAAAATCATGAAAATCGGCTAAGTCCTAGTCCTAGGGGCAGTCAGGACATTTGGGACAAAAATGTGCGGATCGGCCGAAAAGCCTCCAGGCGGCCCAAGTGCCAAATGGGGCATTTGGGACAAAAGTACGCAGCGGGCGCGAAAAGCCGATCCTGCCGAAAAAGAGAAAATTGGCTAACTGCTGAGAAGGACGCCTGTGGGACAAGCGGGCCAAAAAGGCGCGAACCGGCCGAACCGGGCGAAAAAGGGCCAGACAGTCCAAGGCAAAATGGGACAAGCGGGACAAATGGATGCGAACTGGCCGGTTCGCCCCGAAATCAGTACAAAGAGCACTAGGCAAAATGGGACAAAGGGACGCGCGGGACGCGGATCGCCGAAGGAGCCGAAAGCCAATAAAATTGCGCCACGTCATCGGTCAAATGAGGGACAAGGAAGCCCATTTCGGGCGGATCGGAGGTTTTTGTCCCAAACGGTATGGGACATCTGGGACAAAAAGATGTGAAGGGCGCGAAGGAGCTGGCAGGCCCGCGGACTAATCAGAAGCTGCCACGTGTCCTCACAAGAGAAAAGTTAAAAAGTCAAAGGGCGAGTTTTCGAGCACTGATCCAAATCAATGAAATAATGCCACGTGTCCTGGCTAGGGCCCACAAGGAGATTTCAAAGGAAGGCGCGCTGAAAAGCAGAAGAGAGAGAATCATTCAGCAAATCAGAGCTTGCCACGTGTCATCCAGGTGGCAAAACGCGGGAAGAAATTCAAAAAAATCTGTTTTCGCCTATTCTGTGCCCTAAATCTTCAGATCGACATAACTTTTGATCCAGAGCTCGGTTTTACACGTTCTTTATATCAGCGGAAAGCTTGTGAGATTCTCTACACGTTTCCAGGGTCAATCTTGCATTTTGGTTCAGTTTGAGGATAGAAAATCAGAAGACACCTCTGGCATGAAATAATAAGCAGAAGTGATGCTCAACTAATAACTTTAATGCAGCAGACAGTCCGCTGCTTCTGCTAGGCAGCCCGCCGTTTTGCCAAGATTCCACTCATCTCCAGTGCCCCAAAAATGCGCTTCAGGAATCATTGAAGCAACGCAACATTTAGGTAATGAGCTGGTCACACTTAAGAGACAGCAAACTCAAGGTTTTAGACCTTCGTATTAGCCTCAAGCTCAACCTAATAGGCAGCCTATCAGCCTCAAAGGCCACCTAATCCAGCTGCAAATATGAATCAAACAAGGCCTCCTGCCAATAAACCATTCCAGCCCTATAATCCAAATGTCATATCTGCCTCTAAGGCATTAGTACCAGCACAAAACAACACTACCCAGGAGTTTGATTTGTGTTTTCCATGTAATGAGCCTCATAATCAATCCATGTGCTTCAATGGTGCTTTGACCCAAGCTTTAATGGTAACAAGTGCTGGTGTGGAGGGTGAGAGTAATCAAGAAAACGGCCAACAACAAGAAACATTCCAGCAGCGACCTGCCCCAAATGACACCACATTGGTAAATTGGCAAGCAGAGGATTTCTGTGGCATGAATCAGGCAGTTTCTCAAGGTGTTGCTGCCAACACAAGGTCAAAAAGGAGAAATTTGGGTGAAGAACAGCCGTTAGCCCCAGCCAATCCACAACCTTCCACAGCTCCACAAATGATTGGTAAGCAAAACCCAACTTCAAATGCACAAGGGCACTCAAGAACATCCCCTAGGCCAACTCAAATGCGAGCTGTTGCTGCCCACATACAAGGAGCAAATGTGTAGACCAAGGGACAACAGAGAGATCCTTCATCACCATTTAGTATCATTGATCAGATGAAGAAGACAAACGTCAATATATCTATGTGGGAATCCCTATCCATCCCAGGCCAAAGAAATCTGCTGCAAGCTGCCATAAAGGATTGGCCAACTTCAAATCAGCAGGTCCAAATGCAGGAGAAGGTACTCACAAATGCTGCCCACCCTCAAGGAAATCATGGAGCACAACAAGGTAGAATGCTGAAGCCTCCCCCTTTTTATGTTTCATTAATCATTGGAAATCAGCTAGTGCATAATTGCATGATAGATTCCGGGGCAAGTAGCTCAGTTATGCCTAAACAGATAGCTGATCAGTTAGGGATCCAGTATGAAATAACATCTAAGGGAGTAGTGCAGCTGGATGGAACAGCAATAGCAACAGTTGGAGTGATTAGAAATTTGAGTCTTACCTTGCATGCATGTCCAAATGTTGTTGTCTTACAAGATATATCAGTCATAGACCTTCCACCACTCTTTGCCTTTTGCTTGTCAAGGGATTTCACAGCCAAGATTGGGGGATATTTGTCCGCTGATTGGTCTCACATGCTATTCAGAACGAGATATGGGACTAAGGCCACAATTAGGTCAGAACCTATTGCAGACTTCCACATTGAGCCCTATACTCCAAGTCATATTAATACCAATTGCTCAGCATTTGATCAAGAAGATCACCTCGGCATTGATGAAACCGACACTAAGGTTGGAAATATCCCAGATTTGACTCTTGATGAATGGGCAAGCAAGGTGCATGATTTTGATCCTTATCAAGAGGTAGAAGAATCTGAGCTGGGGGTCTATTGTATACACGAAGAAAGTCAACCTATTCCTAGCATCACCAAACCAAACCACAAGGATGACAACGAGGTATGGCAACTGTTTTTTGATGGATCAAGGAGTAGACAAGGCGCAGGAGGTGGAGCCATGCTTATTTCACCTCAAGGAGTAAAGTATTATTCATCTTTTAGATTTCAATTTGCATGCTCCAATAACACTGCTAAATATGAAGCCTTGGTGCAAGGGATGCATTGGGCAATAAAGAGAAAAATAAATAACTTGCAAGTTTTTGGGGACAGTGAGCTGATTGTAAATCAGGTCAAGGGATAGCATGCCGCCAAAAATGATCTACTCAGATGCTACAAGAATAGGGTGTGGGACCTCATGGAAGATTTTGAGGGTTTCGGCATCAAGGCCATTCCCAGGAAAGAGAATCAAGCTGCTGACAGGCTTGCAGCAGTAGGGGCAGCCTTTGACATTGTAGAAAACATTCAACAAGACAAGGTACAACCAAACATCCACATGATTGTGAGGCCTTCAGTGCCGGATAACGATGTCAATTGGCAAGTATTTGAGAATGACCCAGCAAATCATCCACTTCTTGTAGGAAGAAGCTGAGTTCTCAGCTAAGAATCAAGAGAAGTTGGAACAACAATATGGTGACCATGTGATACAGCTGAGAACTGACAAGCTGCCCAAGGGACTTATCACTTTGGAGTCCATTTTTAACCCCAATGATCAATTTAGAAAGGAGAAAGCAAATATTCAGGTCAAGAGGGAGGATTCAGCATCCATCTTGGTAGAAGAGAACAAGCCACTGCAAATTGGAAAGATGACAACTGAACAGGAAAGGTATGAGTTCATACAGCTATGTCAAGAATTCCCCGACGTGTTTGCTTGGAGCTATGAAGACTTGAAAGGTTTCAATCCCAACTTAGCTCAGCATACCATTGAATTGGACCCAAATACTAAGCCTATCAGGCAGAAACAGAGACCAGTCAATCCACACATGGAGCCTCTCATGAGGAAAGAACTGGACAAGCTGATTGAGTCAAGAATCATATTCCCAATCAAGCATTCTAGTTGGGTTGCCAACTTAGTTCCAGTCAGAAAGAAGAGTGGAGAGATCAGGCTATGTGTTGACTTCTGAGACCTCAATAGATCCTCTCTCAAGGACCATTATCCACTCCCTTCCATGGAGCAAATATTGCAGGTCGTAGCTGGTGCAGAAAGGTTTTCACTACTTGATGGTTACTCAGGCTTCAATCAGATTATGGTAAAGGAGGAAGACCAGTTCAAGACAGCCTTCACAACCAAATGGGGCACATATGCTTATAAGAAGATGCCATTTGGACTGTCGAACGCAGGAGCAACATTCCAGCGAGCTATGGATATGGCATTCAAAGGCTTGATCAATAAGATAGTGTTGATATACCTAGATGATATCACTGTCTTCTCAAAGAATGCTGCAGACCATCTCTTTCACCTCAGGCAAGTTTTTCAGAGGTGTAGAAAGTTTGGAGTGTCTTTGAATCCTAAGAAGTGCATATTTCTTGCACATGAAGGTAAACTCCTTGGCCATATTGTTTCAAAGGAGGGATTAACAATTGATCCAGAGAGGGTTGAAGCCATAAGAGCTCTACCGTTGCCATGTCACAAGAAAGCCCTTCAGAGTTTCCTGGGAAGGATAAACTTTGTTCGAAGATTTGTCCCAAACTTTGTAGCCCTTGTCAAGCCCATCACCAAAATGTTAAGGAAAAGCATGGCTTTCAAATGGACGGCAGAAGGTAAGGAGAGTTTTGAAGCAATCAAAGAAGCCATCTCCCAGGCACCCACTCTCATCAACCCGGACTTTTCCAAAGATTTCATCCTCTATGCATTTGGAGGTGATGACACTATTTCTGCCATTCTGGTACAACAGAACAAATATAATGAGGAGTAGTCAATTGCTTTCTTCAGCCAGAGCCTAAATGACTGCGAGGTGAGGTACTCTTTTATTGAAAAGCATGTGCTTGCAGTAATTAGAAGCTTGAAGAAATTCAAGCATTTAGTCTCAAATAACAAGGTCCAGTTATTGGTCTCACATACTGGGGTTAAGGACTTCCTCCTCAACAAAGATTTGAATGAGAAAAGGGTAGGATGGATCACCCGTGTCATGGAGTATGACATTGAGATCAAGATCACCAAGCTGGTAAGAGGCAAAGGTTTGTGTGAGCAGCTCGCTTCCAAACAACCAGACAGCCCAGAAGATGAAGAAGACGCTGTCCTGCTATTACAAGAAGATCAAAAACAGGAAAATGATGATGTGTCCACTCCCTGTTGGACTCAGAATATGATACATTTCCTACAAACGGGCATGTGCCCTCCAGAAATGAGCAAAGCGAAAAGAAGGTACTTCAGATTACAAGCAGTTCCTTATGTGCTTGTTGATAATGTTTTGTTTAAAAGGGACATCAACGGTGTTCTATTGAGATGCATCGGGACAGGTCAGATCGAGAGGATCTTACAAGAGTTCCATGATGGGGGAGGCAGGAGGCCATTTCACCCCATGAGTAACAGCTCTCAAAATCATGAAAGCTGGTTACTATTGGCCTACTGTATTCAATGATTGCTACTCATGGGTTAAGAAATGCAAGAAATGTGCATTCTTTACAGGGAAAGGAAGGTTAGCAGCACTTCCCCTTCGTCCAATTTCAGTAGATCATCCATTCATGCAATGGGGATTGGACTTCATTGGAGTCATCAATCCCAATTCGAGTCAAGGCCACAAGTGGATTCTTACAGTAACAGACTATTTCACCAAGTGGACCGAAGCAGTAGCACTCAAAGAGGCAAGTGAGTCTAGCATACTAGACTTTTATGAAGGGATAATATCCAGATTCGGTGTGCCGGCCACCATCATATCAGATAATGCATTAGCATTCATAGGTTCAAAAATTACAGAATGGGATGTCAAGAATGGAATCTATTTGAGCACCTCTTCAAATTATTACCCGCAGGGTAATGGACAGGCAGAGTCCACAAACAAGAATTTGCTAAAAATCATCAGGACTCTGGATGAAAATCAAAGAACATGGCATACAAGGCTAAAATCAGCATTATGGGCTGACAGAATAACACCAAAGAGGTCTACAGGTAATTCTCCCTACAAGTTGGTCTATGGGAAGGAGGCAGTATTGCCTATATCATTGGAATTGCCAGCCTTGGAGCTCATGAAGTTGCTTGAGTTATCTGAATTCAAACCAATGGAGGCCAGGTATGCAGAATTGATGGAATTAGAAGAAATCAGAGAACATGCGGTTCAGACGATTGAAAAGGATCAGGCCGTAGTAAAAAGATGGTTTGATAAGAGAGCTAGAGCAAGGACCTTCCAGGAAGGGGACCTAGTTCTGAAATGGGACGCAGATCGGGCAAAACCAGGAAGGCATTCCAAGTTTGATGCCATCTGGAGTGGTCCCTACATGGTCACGAGGTGTAAAAGTAGTAATGCCTTCCAATTTTCTACATTGGATGGAGAGGAACTTCTGATTCCGATTAACGGAATCCATCTTAAACATTGCTACTAAGAGAAATGTTTTTCCGTTGTAAATATTAATTTAGATTTTTCTTAATTCCTCTAAGTGCGTATGCACATTGTCCTGTTGTAGTTAGGTTTCTATTTCCCTAAGTTCTTTGGCACAGGTTTTGCTGCTCTCAGGTTGTTTTCTACAGTTCAGAGTGTTGCTGGAGGGGAAGTTGCAGTATCAGGCTTGTTTCAGGTTAATGCTTAACTCCATGCCCAATGGACCGCTAAAAGGCCACTGATCTTCTACCTAGTAGGCAGGTAACCCCGCTGAGTCGTCAAAATTGTTGTCAAAATTTCACCCCCCCCGGGGTAAAATTTCGATAACATGCATCAAAGGTTGCAGAAAGGCAAATAGGTCAATCCAGGAAAAATCATGAAAATCGGCTAAGTCCTAGTCCTAGGGGCAGTCAGGACATTTGGGACAAAAATGTGCGGATCGGCCGAAAAGCCTCCAGGTGGCCCAAGTGCCAAATGGGGCATTTGGGACAAAAGTACGCGGCGGGCGCGAAAAGCCGATCCTGCTGAAAAAGAGAAAATTGGCTAACTGCTGAGAAGGACGCCTGTGGGACAAGCGGGCCAAAAAGGCGCGAACCAGCCGAACCGAGCGAAAAAGGGCCAGACAGTCCAAGGCAAAATGGGACAAGCGGGCCAAAAGGATGCGAACTGGCTGGTTCACCCGAAATCAGCACAAAGAACACAAGGCAAACTGGGACAAAGGGATGCGCGGGACGTGGATCGCTGAAGGAGCCGAAAGCCAATAAAATTACGCCACGTCATCGGCCGAATGAGGGACAAGGAAGCCCATTTCGGGCGGATCAGAGGTTTTTGTCCCAAACGGTTTGGGACATCCGGGAAAAAAAGACGTGAAGGGCACGAAGGAGCTGGCAGGCCCGCGGACTAATCAGAAGCTGCCACGTGTCCTCACAAGAGAAAAGTTAAAAAGTCAAAGGGCAAGTTTTCGAGCACCGATCCAAATCAATGAAATAATGCCACGTGTCCTGGCTAGGGCCCACAAGGAGATTTCAAAGGAAGGCCCGCCGAAAAGCAGAAGAGAGAGAATCATTCAGCAAATCAGAGCTTGCCACGTGTCATCCAGGTGGCAAAACGCGGGAAGAAATTCAAAAAAATCTGTTTTCGCCTATTCTGTGCCCTAAATCTTCAGATCGACATAACTTTTGATCCAGAGCTCGGTTTTACACGTTCTTTATATCAGCGGAAAGCTTGTGAGATTCTCTACACGTTTCCAGGGTCAATCTTGCATTTTGGTTCAGTTTGAGGATAGAAAATCAGAAGACACCTCTGGCACGAAATAATAAGCAGAAGTGATGCTCAACTAATAACTTTAATGCAGCAGACAGTCCGCTGCTTCTGCTAGGCAGCCTGCCATTTTGCCAAGATCCGCCACTTCCATCATTATGAAATGAGTTAAGTGCATTCTGGAGGTGGTTGGGGTAGATTTCGAATTTCCTCTCTCTTTTCTCTCTCATTCTTCCTATAAATTGTAAGGAGGGGCTTCTTTCTAATGTTGGACATTCTTGTTTTGCAACCCCTCCCTTCTCTCCTGCTTGTAGGAGAATTTGTGGAGTTTTCAAACCTCCCATATAGACTGTAACACCGTTTTTTGCCTTCTGGCTATTGTAATGTATTGAATCGATCCTTGAGCAATATATATGTGTCTGTGGATTGATTCTTAAACCCTCTCATGTATTCATTGTTTTCATTTTGATCTTTCATTGCACTTCGGTTATCTGTGCATGGTGTTGTATTGCATCTATATGATTTGTGTTTATGTTGCAAAGCTTATGTTCTTCATTCCTCGGTGCATCACCTCCTTAGCTTATGTTTATTTATATGCATCTTTTCTCTCCCTGTCTCCTTGGCAAGTTTGATTTTTTTCTTGAGTAAACCTCTACGTTTCATTTGTGCATCTGAACAGAGGAATAGGAACCAGCGTTTCTCTGGAGAATTATTTCTCATTTTTCCAAGTCCCACACTTGGAGAAAGGATTCAATGTTATGCAATCACACTGGATATTAGTTTGATCAACCTAGAAATCTGATCAACATCCAGGGGTGCTGTGATTTTGCATCAACAATGACTCTTTATTTAACGAGTTGAATATTTAATGCACTGAAAAAACAACAAAGTCAAGCTGAATATAGAGAGTAAATATGGAGTTTTTGCATTCATTTAATAGACCAGGTTTGCAGGATTAGAGTGGAAGAGTGCACAACATGCCAAGGAAGTTATGGAGAGAGTTAAATGGCTATAAAAGAAAAAATTCATGAAAATACGAGGTGTTTCTTAAGAAATAAAGGTGGATGCATTCAAGTTGAAGAAACAACAAAGGAATAGATATAAATAGAGAGCCAAAAGATGAAGTGTTGATGATCATATCAGATAAAAAGAGCATTAGTGTGGTTGATCCTTTGATCAAAAGAGTTTGAATCAGAAGTGTAGAGAGTGTGACTGAACACAGAAATCAAAAATCCAGATTGAGTTTGAAAGATAGAGAATGCTAAATATGATATCCTAAAAGAGAAAGCATGGAAAGATAAAGAAAAGTGATCATAATCTATTGTGTAAGAAATCTTGATTCTAAGTGATCAATGTATCTGTAATATTGTATTTGTAAGTGTGTGCTTAGATAATAGGGGTGGGTGCTTCTTGCAAGTTGGTACTTGCTAAAATCTATTGAGTGGGTTCTCAGTTATCTTCAAGTGGGTGCTTGGATAATATGAAGTCAGTGCTTCATAGGTTGAGTGGGTGCTCAATAGAAACCAAGATATTTTATGGTTTGGAATTGGTGTTCCTAATAAAACCTTGGCTTTAAAGTGGTTTTTTCTCCTGAAAGGGTTCCCCACTATATATTATGTGTCCATTGGCATTATTATCCGTCATATGGTTTTTTTAATTCTCATGGTATATTGCAGCACACTAGTAAGGAATTCTAAATCTACATTTCTATAAAAAAAATTAATCTACATTGATTCACCCCCCCTCTTAGTGCTTTTGATCTCTAACATTTAGTGCTCCACAAAACATTGTATCTTGTTAACAACTTTGTTATACCTAAAAATCATCTATCAACTGATTCTATGATGTTGGGAATTCCACTAGAAACATTATATCAACTATTAAAACAAGTTTCAACACCTCAACACCTTCTCTTAACATTGTGATGCATCACATACCTATAGATCATCCTTTTTCTCAGAGCGGCATTCAATAAACTATAAAGATTCACTCTACAAGCATACTTTACCTATAACACTTCAAGATCCTCCTTTCAAGGATAGTAGACACTTTAGCTCCCTCTCAAATTCATGTCATCATTCTAGAGTCATAAATAAATAAGCAAACACACATATTTGCACCTATATTAGCTGTAAAAATTTTTTTGTTTATTTACAAAACATCAAACATATCAGAGAGCTCATGCAAGCAATGCTTCACCTTTAAACTCAATCTTACATAAAATACATCTGATATAAAATTTTAAGGGTGAGCTATGGGAATTTCATTGTTTGTATGATTAATGGATGCATTACAATAGGTATCAGTGGGATGTGATGAACTGTAATTGGAAGCTGCAAGTGTCTTGATCAGTTGTAAGTTTTAGAGATGTTGATTTTGATTGGAAAGCTCTAGCTAGGTCTACAAATTGTTTGAATATGGTTGAAGACAATCTATGCATCTCAAGGGAATATTGTTACAAGGAAGAAAAGTTTCCATATTTAAATGGAGATTAAAATGAAAAACTATACTAAAAATTATCTTCAAGACTGTGGTATTATTGTTGATCCTCCTCTATGGCAGATGGTGAAGGTATGAGTCCTCAAATTTGCATTCTTAGTTGTATTATGATGGCATAAGGACAAGGGTAGTTACAAATTAGTTTTTCATAAGCTATGATTGACCTTATTGTATTGAAAATTTTGTCAAATTCTTACTGAAAGAATGCTTTAGGGACATTGGTCCTAAATAATGGTATGGTAGTACTTAGAGGAAAAACTTGAGTTTTGAGCATGGAACAAGCCTAGATGGTGGTCTATAAAAAGTTTGAAGATAAATTTGTAGGATATCAGTTCAGGGGGAGCTATGTGGAAGCTCATTATAGGTCCATGGATCATCATATGCTATTAAAGAAGTAAAATAAGATAAATTATAGTCCAAGGGGGAGTCATTTGAGTAAGTCATTGTTTTATTGTGTCTTGTCTTGTGTTTTCATTTTCCATGTCTAATCATCATTGTATCCTTTGTCATAAATTTCAAAGGGGGAGAGAAGCATCAAAAACATGGAAAATATGGCTTGTAGGTTTTTTTTTCTTATGGTTTCCATCCATGTTTTTGAAGATGGTTAGACAAAGGGGGATATTGTTGTCCATCGTGTCTTAGTGTTTTCATTGATGTAAAATTCATTAATGAAAAAGGGTATATAGAGTTCATATCATTCCCCATGAGGTGTAATTCAAATTTAAAGATGAAGGTTGATTGGTAGTGAAAGGATTTGATGAGTTATCATGTTGTCTTGGCATGGTTCTAGCTTACATAGTCATTGTATGATCTCTACAAAGTTGTTCAAAGGCTGTCATGATGTCAGACATAGTCCATATGGTGTATTATAGGTGTTTAAGTCTTTGAACATGGTCATCATGGTGACTTCATGGGTTTGCATGGTTGAGTCAGGTCATTCTAGGCTTACTCTTAGTCCTAAAATTTGGGTGCATTGAGTCTTTCATAGCTACATGTAGACAATGACAACTTACCAACATGAAAAGTGTTTTCAAGACCATACTCATCAATACATTTATGATTGATTTTTAATTTAGGATATGGATTGGATGTAAAAGGTTGAGATGTTTGAGCTTGGAAAAGTCTGTTGGGGTCAATGCGAATAGTATGAGTGCAGCAGATCTATCTACGAAAGGATATTATTTTGTATGAGTACCTAGAAGTATATTATGTGAAGTCTCAACATCAACAACAGGGCAAAGGGTTTATAGAATTTCAAGGCCAACCTGTATGGACATGGTGATTATTCCAAAGGATTTTAATTCATTGTTCTCATAAAAACAAATGGTTATAACATTAGCTCCAAAACTTTCTTCGTTATGGCCAAGACATCTCATCATCTTCATACAACATATGTTCAAGGATCCATTATCAATAAGAACTCTTTTAATCTTATGATTGGTAATGTAGGATTTCAATGTACAAAGATTTATTATTTGAAGATTTGGGTTTAGGAGGTCCTGAGGACCGAATGATAATATAGGTCTACTTAGGAGAAAGATTGGAAATATCTTGAAATTGTTAGTCATTAATGTCCTTAGGAAACACATGCTTCATGAAGAGCATGAGTAAGGATATCCTGAAGCACAGGGTGACGTCTTTAGTAACTCTATGAGGGAAATATGTGTGGGCATTTTGTCCAACTGTCTTACAAGTTCATAAGTACTAGATGTGGAATCTTTAGTACTAGATGTTGGATTTTGATTTCTTATAGCTGTAGGGTTGGTAGAAACTTGAGGTATGGATGAGGTAGATGGTTGCATTGTTGCAGGAACCCAAACCTTATTTTTTCATTTGGTCACTACATATTTAGGAGCTTGATATGGTGGTAATGGAATTTTTTTTTCTTCTATCAATGATATGATCAATTTAAACTCAACATTGTTTAACTATTGGCTCTTCTCATGCTATTTTCCACTTGCACCATGCTTGGGAAAATGATTTGAGAACACCTTTAGATTATAGTTGGGCATCTTATTAGGTGATGGGTTTTCAACTACAATGTCTCTGCTATCAATGATATCTTAAATATAGTGGTAAAGTCTCATACAATGATTTGTACTGTGTCGTCAATGCGATGGAAATTCAATATTCATTGTTTTGTACCAAGATGGATTTGGTTTCCCTTCTTTGAAGGGTTTGTTATGGGGTAAGTAACCATGTTGGCACTTACTAGTTATCATAAGATTCTTGAAATACTTTCTCCCAATGGTGTTAATTTTCTTGTCTTTTAATCATGTGGTGGAGTATCTTCTTTTCTTGGAACAAATATGGCTTGTTTGATTTAGATTTCTTCATTTGATTATTTTAGAATTTATGTACATTTATATTGTCTATTACTCCATCATTAAAAACATTTAGATTCATATTGATGTACTTAGATTTGTCTTGTGAATGCTTATTTTTGTTATTAATTATGTGGTCCTTAGAGAGAGGTTTAATGAAACCTTTTGCAATGAGGGATTTTTTGATTTGGGTCCAATTTTCAATAACTTCTTCAAAACTAGTGAGATAGTGCATCTACATGTGAAAGGATAGTTAATTTTTGAGGTTCGGTATAATATACTTACTAGTTATTTCTCTGGAACTAAGAAAGGGAATCGACTAGTGATTCATTTCCATCATTGGAGAAATTGCGTGAAAGTTTTCATTTGTTTATTTCTTGGTATTACAAAAGTCCATCATTGTTATCTCGGAGTCTAAATTGAAAGAGAAGTTCTTTACGATGAACTTCTCTGAGAGGTCTGCAAAATTGGTGACTAATCCTTTGGGAATATGAAGGAACCATTCTAAGGTTTGATCACCCAGACTCTTTGGAAATAAGTACAAGAGATATACATCATTGTAGGTAAACACTTGGCATGCCATAAATAATTCCTTGACATGTTCTCTAGGGTCGTGTTTTCCTTTATATTTATCAAACTTGGGAATTTTGAAAGATTTAAGAAAGGGTAAGCGCAATATATCCTTGTCGAAAGGATAAGAGAAAAATTCCTCAAATTTGAATTGTTTTCTTTTTTTTGCATTCCTAAGAAGGTATCCTTCATAGTTTTCCATTCTTATATAAATGGTGAATTTGTTTGTGGGTTACTTGAGAAATCATCAATTTTCAGATTATTTTTCTCTTTTTCTATTTTAGTGGAATTATTATTGAATTTCAAAGCCATAAAAGCTAGATATTTGGTCATTTCATTGATCTTACCAAGCAAAGCTTGGTTTGAATTGCTCATGGAATCACTAGATTTTTATTTGTGTTTGTCCTTATTTTTTCTTGGTTCATCTTTGTTGTTCTTACTTGATTTGGCTTCATTATTATTACTTTGTTTGGGTTGGATTTTAAGATGTTTCAAATTCTCATCACCAAAATTTGAAGGTAATTTGGCTCCCATCTCAAGGAGATGAAGAAGAAATTGATCTTTATTTTGTCACAAAAGCCCTTCAACTCTTGCTTGTTCTTCAAAAACGACGTGTTGTTGATTTTCTTGTTGGTTTTCTTCGTCCTCATCGGAACTCTCAATGTGAAAGGGAATTCTATTTTGGCTACCAAAGAGGTCATAATATCGATGTCTTGTTTCCACCATTGTGTATGAAGAAAGTGCTAACGTGGAATTTTGATGTATGTGCTTAGATGAACAAAGTGAATATACTACCTAAGACGTAGTGATTAAAGTGAATGCTTAAACAGGAAATAAACAATAATACATAGAATGATAATGTGTTCAAATTTGACAAAGTGAATGTCAAAAAAGTAGAATGTTAAAATAAGAGGTTTGGATAATGAAAAGGAAATAACTCAAATTTACACAAAGTGAATGTTGAAAATAGGATGCTTGGGGATGAGAAAGAAAGTACTCAAATTTCAACAAAGTGAATGTTATAAATGGGAGGTTTGGAGATTTGAAAAGGAATTACTCAGATTAGGGAACAATGTGAATGTTGAAATAGGAGATGTAGGAAAAAAATGAAGTACTCAAATGTCAACAAAGTGAATGTTGAACTAAGAGGCCTTACAGATGAAAATAAAGATGGTTCAAATTTCAACAAAGTGAATGTTGAAATAAGAGAAGTAGAAAGATTGCTCAAATTTCAAAAAAGTGAATGTTGAAATAAGAGACGTAGAAAGATTGGTCAAATTTCAACAAAGTGAATGTTGAAATAAGATATGTAGAAATGAAAATGAAGTGCTCAAATTTCAACAAAGTGAACGTTGAAAATAAGAGACGCGGAAATGAAAATGAACTGCTCAAATTTCAACAAAGTGAATGTTGAAATAAGAGATGAAGGAATGAAAGAAAATTGCTCAAATTTCAACAAAGTGAATGTTGAAATAGAGAAATGAATGGATGAAATAATATTGCTCAAATTTGGAAAAGTGAATGTTGAAAGTGAAGATGGAAATTATAAGATGGAGAAAGGGAGTGCTTGATATTTTGGCAAAGACTTAAGGATGATGAAAATGAATTGTAGATTGATGAATAAATTATGATTGTGCTTAATCCTTGATAAAGTGAATATCAAAGATCAAGACTTGGATTTGAAATGGATGTGCTTAAGTTAGGATGTGGGTATCCAAAACTTAAGGCTTAGACTCATATTTGAATCAAATAATTGGATTAAACTTTGGAAATGGGATCCAAATATTAAGACTAAGGCATGATAAGATCAATTCAAAATGGATATCTAGATGAAGATAATTTGGAAAGTTTTAAAGGATATAATGATGATGGATAAGATTCTAGAACACAAACTTAATAACTCTTAACTTGGATGAAAATAAAAGTGATAGGAAGGCCTCTAAACTTACTTTGGCTTGGTCAAGTGGGGCTTCCTATAAATTGGTTCTCTCCCTAAGTACCAAGTATTATCTGAACAAGCACGGTAATGATTGCTAGTCATTGGCTTTACTTTACCCCCTTGATTAGATAAGTGGGATTTTACTCTGTGCAAAGAACCAAACTGGGTCCGTCACTATGGAAAACCTTGGCTCTTTCTCTCACAGGTGTACTAGTCAGGTAGGTAGGGGTACCCATTTCATTGGTCAATTCCCTCAAGGTGCCAACTACTTTGGGGTTCCTATGGTACTCCTCACAATGATTTTTTGGCCCCTGGCCATGCACTTCCCATAATTACAAGGAATAAACCCATCTCTAAAAATTTAATTAAAAGTGTTTTATAAAGTTTAATAAAAAGATGTGATAAGGTTTGCTTGATTTCACAAATAAGGCAACCTGTAATTAGTAGTTTGATTCAAAGACAATCCTCGTAGAGATGGTCTTGTAAACAAAATGTTAGAAGTTTTCCTGAGGTAAAATCATGATAGAAAACACAAAAGGAAAAATCACCGTTTCTAATTTTCAAGATCACCCAAAAGGGTGTGAGAAAAGAGCATACACAAGAGTTTTTCAAGATTATATTAAATGAAATTTAAAAGCAAGTTAGCCACCTAAACTGATTAAATGTGAAAACATATAAGAAAATGATTAACAATACTAAAAATAGACATTAGGAAGAACTTTACTTTGGAAAAATAAAATTAAAAAATGTAAAAACACAAACAGAGCACGCTAGTGTGTACACTTGGATGTGCTAGCATAAACAACTAAAATAGTAGCGCGTGGAGCATATGCAGCACAAGCGTAAGAAGGTGTAAGTGCATGTAGAAAAATTTTAATGTGACACTTGTAGTAAGAGGATGCTAACACGTGAAGGTAAACATATGTTTGATGCAAATACGTAGATGAATATGTTACTGTGTGCAAGGTGCAGAAGATTGAAAACTAGTTAGATGGAGGTGCATGGATCATGACACAGGTGTTTGCACTATGAAACTAAAAAGTGTAGTGATACGCTAGACACTAAGGAGAGGGAGCATAGAAGATTTACGCACAGGAGCAAGGCACATTTGAAGGTGCATAAGGATAGGGAAGGAAACGCACGTGAAAGATAGATTGATTCAGGACTTAGCCATTTTCATGGTTACGGGCTATTTTTGGAGATAGCGTATGGAGCACACAATGGGATGGAGACTTGTGACACACAAATGCTATTTTGGGAAGAGTGTCTACTAAGCACCATGCATGAGTTCGAGTTAATAATAGGATTACTACTGCCAGTTAACTGTAAGAGATCTATTATTAGCACACTTGCATGTGTGCATGTTATTGTAAAGGCACATGACTATTTTCAGCATGTGACCTATTTTGGGAAGTGCGTAAGTGGTGAAGGGAAAGTCCCCACCCTTATAAATATGTATTAATCTGTGTAGTTAGAGAGACACTATGTATGAGCTATTGTGGAGTTATGTTGCCAGATCTGATGCACGCATAAACTTATGATACTATTTATTGTAAGAAGCTTCTGTATTTACTGTGTTTAATATAATGGAGTGTATTGGGTGAATAATGGTGTTAAACATGACTGTAACTGGTTCTTACATGGTTGATTTCATTATGTTTATCATTTGATTCATGATTCTTTAAGATCTAGATCTGGAATATGCTCTATGGAATGTTTATGCTATTTATGGATCTGAATGCATTATATCTTCATCATGTTCACATCCTACACAAGAAACTCTAAGGAGGGGCCTGGTACCTTTGCATGCTTTGGGTGAGCACTCAGCTCAGGCTGGGTGATGTGCCAGTGCACCTGGGTTATTCATGGTAAATTCTAGGCTGCATCATTGGTTCCATTGTTGGGACCTCTTTTTCAGTTGTTTTCAGGATGGTTCATGATGAAGACGTACCAGTTGACCCTAGCAAGTGTTGAGGAGTGGATAAAAGATCTAGAAGAAGAGTACGCATGGAGGTTCAACACTAGATCTGAGTTTGATGCATGTGCGTGGGTGGAAAAGAATCTGTATGACTGTTTGTATGAGAGCTTCTTTGCTATTTTCCTAGTAGAACTGTACGAGTGGCTGGTTGCTTATGCGTCTAAATGGAATTGGAGGTATCACACACTTGTCTGGACACAGGAAGAATTTCAGGCCTTGTATGATGCTGATCTGATTTGGACATGCATTGTGGATACTTGGTTCCATGGTGTTTTGAACAACTATATTCTGGAGTACTCAATTTCCACTTATTCTTTCCCAGAGGTAGCTGAGTTCCAATTTTTATGGTATCCTAGGGGAACTTACTTGCAAGGCATTCCACTGCGATCAAGATCTTGATGGTAACCCTGAACTTAGAGGAAAATTGATGGCTAGCTAAACCCCACCATGCGTGGGGGCAGGAGCAGGTTTGGTGAAAGATGGTGGACCTAGTGGTAGAGAGGTAGAGAGAAGAAAGGTGGCTTAAGTACAATGATGCATGTGAGAGGGAGATAGAGAAGCAATGTGACATTACAGAGTGGATGGCATTGAGGAGAGAGATGGCTCGTGAAGGATTTGGAGCTCACGTAGAAGGCATGGAGCCAGAGCATCAGGAACTCCCCCATTTGGGAAAGCATGACAGGGAACCCTCCTCGGCCTCACACAGGAGCACACCAAGTAGAGATGACTTGGGCCATAGGTGCATCTGAATCTACCTAGAAACCTAGCCCTTGCGCTTGGTTTTCTAGTATCTAGTACATCCAATAGTCAGCAAGCTAATTTGGGTAGTAGGGAAGCAGGAGTAAGTCACATAGCAAGTACATCTATGGTAGGGAAAACATCTTCATTGTTGTTTGGAGGTACCTTTTCAGGTGCATCATCTACACAGAATTTGAGCATGCATAATTTGGGGCTCACTTCTGGGAGTAGTACCACCACACAGACTATAGGAGTTCAGTACAGTACTACTATTGGGACACAGGGAAGTACATCTTCTGGTCCACTTCTGGCTATAGGTGGAGGATCAGGGGGTATAGGTGGCTCTAGTTCTGGTGGATCTGGTGGTTCTGGAGGTAGAGGCAACACAAGAGGTTCTGGATCAGGTGGGTAGGGTCCGCACCAACCCCAGAATATTTACATGGAGATGTCTCTTCATCTTCCAGAGTATAGGGGCATAGAAGATGTTGTTGAACATGTGCACATGTGTGAGATACTGTGGCACGCAAAAGGAATCATGGCTTCTGAGTGCAAGGCAAGTCAATTTGTAACTACATTGTAGGGATGCACACATAGTTGGTACAGGAAGTTTGACCCTGATCAAACTTGCGTAGATTATGCAGCATTCAAAGATGCATTCCTTAAAGAGTTCTATATCCCTGAATTTGAGTAGAAGAGTATAAGTGCACTCAAGGATATTAAACAAGGCACTACTGAGAGTGTCTGGGAGTATGATGCCCATTTCAAAACACTTTTATCTAAGATTTCTTATGATATTCATGCAAGCCAACATGCACAATGGTTTGTTGGAGGTCTGATCACACCTTTTAGAAGGGCATTGTCACATAAGACATACACTGATCCACGTGAAGCACTTGAAGTAGCTTTGCATGCTGAGGCAGTCGGGAGTATAGACACTGGAGTCAGCCCATTCTTGGAAGCACAGATTGTAGCTATGGAAAAGTAGTTGGAGAAACTATCGGTGAATTCGGCACATGAGATGTGCACTGGGATTTGGTGTACAGACTGTGAAGTGGAAGGGCACACCAAAGATAGTTGTCCCGATAGAACAATACGTTCATTATTGCTAGACTGTGAGATATGTCACCTGAACCATGATGCCAGCCACTGCCCATTATTACAATGCATGATAAGGAAGAATGTATCCTGCTATTGTAAGATTTTCTGGTCCATGACTCATGATACAGAAGACTACAGGTTGATTGGTCAGATCCATGATGCTATAGATATTGGTGTGTGACAGACAGGAGTATCAGATAACTCTAAGGGTAAAGGTGAGCACCAGGATTGGAATCACAATCAAGTGCACTATGATCGGAATGAGGGGTGCTATGAAGGAGGATGTGGCAGAGGTCGAGGATACCATGGTGGATTTGGAGGTTGAGGCTGTGGTGGTGGATGAAGTGAATTCCCTCATGGAACATGCTTTACATGTGGATCACCTGACCACTACAGGCATGAATGTCCTCAGAATATTACATGTTCTTTCTGTGGGAAGAATCATAGCTATGAGGAATGCCCAGATCTATATGAGCATCTTAGCAAGCAGCATAAATAGGAGAACAAAGGCGTAGGGATGGTTAGGATACAACGCGTTGTGGAAAATCAATGGATGCCAAAGTTGGCACCGGAACCTGAGGTATTACCTGTGAAGATCACTACATGTGCTGAAGTTGCGTGTGCTAGAGAAGCATTACAACAGAAGCCTACCATCACTAAGGAGGACATTTTTCATGCAAGGTATCCAGATCCTGTGCACCAGAAGGAGGTTTATCAGGAGACCATGGAAGTACTCAGAGACCTTCAAGGGGAAATACAAGTGTTTAAAGGAGCAATCATGGAAGATGGAATAGAAGAAGGCAGTAGAGATGGTCCAGTCAGATATTGATGACTTGAAGGAGGTATGCAAAATGTTGTGCCAGGAGAATATCATTCCATTACTAGGGAGTTGGCTAAAGGGAAACACTCCGTGTGTGTGAATATTGAGAATGGACGTCAGATCCTGCATGCAAATCTTCCCCCCATAGCTTAGATTACGACAAGGAGATCACTCTGAATGTTGTTGTCGATGGATGGCTCTTGAGTAATATATTGATTGACAGTAGGTGGAGGTAAATGTGCTTACTTTAGATGCATGGGTACAGATGGGGAGACCTTCATTGCAGCCATCTTCTAATGTATTGTTTATGGCTAATCAAACTAAGGCCACTCCTATCGGAGTTTTAAAAGATGCATCCATTACTATACAAGGGGCCAAGTTCACTGGGGATTTTGAGGTTTTAGCACTTGCAGAAGTAGACAGTTTCCCAGCTCTGCTTGGGTGCCCTTGGTGTTACGCAAATAATGTTGATCTTCGGTTCAACAAGGGATATATCAGTTTTGAGAACAAGGAGGAAAGAGTTATTATCCCTTTAACAGATGGGAAATATGTGCCCTATGTTGAGCCTTTGAGTGAGGAAGATCTGAATAGGATTTATGTATGTGCCATTCGGGACCCAGAAGTACTCGAGCCATCTAAGGAAGGAATCCTTCAGTGGGAAGATGCACAGTCTATTAGTGATACTACAAGTATTTCTTGTGATAATTGGGCTCATGGTACTTATGAGATGGTTGGGTGTGAAGTAAGGAGCACATTTGCATGGAAAATCAAACCTCGTTGCATCAGGAGGATAGGTAACAACTCTGTACCTCGGTACACTGGAGAAGGAGACCCTATGGTATTCCTGTGCACCATGGAGGAATAGTGGATAGACCAATTTGAAAGAAGAAATATGTTAGCATATACCCTGTGGGACAACAATGCACTGGTGGGTGGTTCATAGGGATAATCTTGTAGAATGGAATGAAGTCAAGATTTCTCTAACAACTTAGTTTTCCAGGAGCAATGCACCTACTCAAATCTGCACTTATCATGGTAATCAACATGTTTAGCACCACGTTCAGTAGTGTGAGAGGCTCTGGATAGAGGGGCAGGAAGCTTTACCACCTTTGCTATGGGTGCACAAACTTTATTCCACTTTACAAGGTTGTGCACGTGCTTGGTATGTATATGCGGAGCTACATAGAGAAACTGGAAATTGGCAGGATTTGATTGTAGGAATGGTCCAGAATTTTGACTACTTCTCTACTAAACCTCCAGTAGAAGAGGCATTAAGGGTTATAAAGTGTTTAACTATGGGAGACAGTGCAAAGGTGGAAGAACTCATTCAGGAGTTATTTGATGAGAATGACTCAGGAGCACGCTTTGATGAAGAAGCAGAGACAGATGCCACGCTACTTAAGTGTGCTTGCTTTGAGAAAGAAAAAGGAAAGATGGTCTACATAGTGGATGATGAAGAAGTAGAAAATCTGGATATAGATCATTCAACAGGTACGTGTGAGGTTTTGGATAGTGTGGATAACAACGTGCACACCTATCATGAACCTATGAGGACAAAGAAAGTGAATATTGGTATAGATGTTGAACCTAAGGAGGCAATAATTAGAGATTATTGGTCTGACTCTGAAGTGGAAAAGATAGTTGAGTTGCTCCATGATTTTCAGGACTTATTTCCTAGGGGCTACCATGAATTAAAAGGAGTGCATGAGTCATTAGGAGAAATTAAGATCAATCTTAAGGAAGGTGCACACCTGGTCAAGAAGAGACCCTACAGGATGAACCCTAACCTACACGTAAAAGTTAAAGAAGAAATTGACAAGATGTTGAAGTCTGGCATCATCAAGCCCCTAGAAGAATCAGAGTGGGTTAGCCCCATGGTTATCAGTATAAAGAAATATGGTCAGATTAGGATTTGTGTGGATTATAGAGAACTGAATGTTGCATGTGTGATTGATCCCTTTCCTACACCTTTCACAGAGGAGATATTAGAAGGTGTTGTAGGGCGTGAAATCTATTCTTTTACAGATGGATTCTCTGGGTATCATCAGGTCCAGATTGCACAGGAGGATCAAGAAAAAACAACTTTCACCACTGAATGGGGAATTTTTGCATATACTGTGATGCCCTTTGGTCTGAAAAACGTGCCTGCTGTATTTTTGTGAATAGTTGTTCAAGCATTCCAGGATTTTATTCACATTTTCTTGCAAGTTTACTTGGATGATTGGATGGTGTATGGACTTGTTAAGGATCATTGTGACAATTTTTGCTTAATGTTTGAAAGATGTAGATAGTTAAGCATCTCTTTGAACATCAAGAAGTGTGTGTTTGCTACACCTTTTGGCACTCTGTTAGGGCACATCATCTGCAAGGAAGGTTTGTTAGTAGATCCAGCTAAGGTTGCAGTTATTGTAGGCCTGGAAGAGCCTACCAGTCAGAGTGAGGTGCGTGGATTCTTGGGTCACACTGGGTATTATAGAAAATTTATCAAAGGATATGCTAAGGTTGTCACACCCTTGGAAGAGTTACTAAAAGGAAAAGGGACATTTTATTGGGGAGAACCACAACAACGCGCATTTGAGACATTGAAGGAGAGACTTACTACAATGCCTATTCTATGTTTTCCCTCATGGGACCAACCATTTCATGTACATGTGGATGCCTCTGGCATGACCATTGGCATGGTGTTAGCTCAGCCTGGAGAAGGTATTATAGATCATCCTATTTGTTTTGCTAGTAGAAAGTTGACTCCTGTAGAGTAGAATTATACAACTACTGAGTGTGAAGCCTTGTCAATGATCTATGCACTACATAAATTCAGACAATACCTTCTAGCAACACCATTCATATTTTACACCGATCACATGGCATTGAAATACTTGGTAAACAAGCCCATTTTATAGGGGTGCATATGTTGATGGGTGCTCTTATTCCAAGAATTTGATTTCACAGTTGTGGTAAAACTAGGGAAAAGTAATTCTGGCCCAGACCACTTATCAAGAATTCAGTCAGGGGAGGATGTGCAGACAATTGAAGATACAATGTCGGATGCACAGTTGTACAGGTTACAATGTGTGCCTTCAGAATTGGAGGATATTGCTATCTTTTTACGTACAGGTATGGCGCCAGAAGGAATGAAATCCTTAGAGAAGAAACAACTTGCAATTCGTGTGGCACCTTTTATGTTGATTAGTGGTGACCTATACAAGTTAGGCCGAGATGAAGTATTACATCGGTGTGTACTAGAGCATGAGCACTCAGACATCATGGAAGAGGCTCATGGTGGTATTACAGGTGGGCACTATGCAGGTGACGACACTGCGTGAAAGATTCTACTCACTAGATTATGGTGGGAGACCCTCTACAAAGATTGTAAAGCATATTGTAAGGTGTGTGATCACTGTCAATGTGTTGGTAAACCTGGGAAAAGAGATGAAATGCCTTTAAGACCTATTCCTAGTGTAGAGCCATTTGAGAAATGGGCTATAGACTTTGTGGGTCCTATTTCACCAGCTGCGCATAGAACTGGATCACGCTACATCATCACTTGCATAGATTATCTTACAAGGTGGGTAGAAGCAACACCTACCAAGGATTGTACAGTAGCTACAACAACCAGGTTCTTATGGGAAAATGTTCTTACAAGGTATGGATGCCCGCTGAGCTTGACAAGTGATAGGGGTACACACTTTCTGAATGAGATGATCAGGATACTATTGGATGAATTTATGATTGTGCACCATAAGACTACACCCTATCATCCTCAGGAAAATGGGACTGTTGAGGCCTTCAACAAGATTTTGAGCCAGACATTGACAAAAATTTGTGATGTTGGAAGGAAATATTGGGATGATAAAGTTTTTGTCATGCTTTGGGCATATAGAACAACATATAAGAGGTTGAACAAGGCCACACCCTTTCAGTTGGTGTTTGGCACAGAAGCAGTTCTTCCTATGGAATTCATGTTACCTTCTTTGTGTATTGCATGTGCTGGAGGTCTAGCTGATGAGAAAGCCCTAGAAGAAAGAATTAAAAAGTTGATAAAGTTGGATGAGAGATGAGCAATAACATGTTGGATTCAAAAGTAGGAAAAGGCCAGGCAGAAGGCATGGCATGACAGGCACATCAGGGACAAAAATCTTGAGATGGGACAGATGGTGCTTCTTTATGACTCTAAGTTTCTGTGCCATCCAGGAAAGCTTAAAGTGCATTGGTTGGGACCGTATATTATCACTCATATACTTGAATCAGGCACTTGTCAGTTAGAGACACTTGATGGAATATGGTTACCCAGTTACTTCAATGGGAGTAGGCTGAAGCCCTACTATAAATAAGTCTTCTTGGTGTTTGTAATAAGGCAGTGTTTCCATTTAGACTAGGTTTTCATTTCTGTATTTCCTTAATGTATTTCCTTCTTCGTCGCTATGCTTTGTCAATTTAGTTGGTGTTTTGTGTAATAAGTGTGTTTGTGCGCTGGAAGCTAATTACCATTTGAAGAATTTTTATGCGCAGAGGACTGCACATACCATTGGTGTGGGGTGGCTATTTACAACTGGGTACACATAAAGGAACAAACTGCTACAGGTGCTATTAAAGTTTGGAGAGGAGTTGTTAGAAAGGAGATTGCTTTAAAAATATGACCGTAGATGGAGATAAATGAGGGAACAATATAACGTGAGGTAAGCAGTGGCCATGGAGACTACCAGGGGAAGGCACAGTAGTGAGGTACTTGGGTGCATGGAAGTGCGCTGAAGAGAAGTCTGTAGCCAGAAGGTAGGAAGGCGCGCTAGAAGGTTATAGCTGGGGCACGAAGATGTACCACATGGAGATTGTGAAAATGGTCAATTAATGAGAGGATTGTTGGTTGGTGAAGGAGCAATAAATGCACTAAATTTTTGAAAATCTATATAAGGATGTGATGTGGGTTCATTTTTACCTTTGTGATCACAAGTATTTGAGTGAGCTAAGTGTGATCAAGCTGAGTGAGTCATATTGAGGTGTGGAGAGTGTGAAACTAGATATGGAGAGAGGATTATTGCATGGAAGAGGCTTGGGTCCCCATTGGTGAAGGGTTTGAGCGAAGCATAGGCATTGAAAAGAAGCTAGGGCATGTGGTTTCAAGCTAGGGCACACAGATTTGAGCTAGGGTTTGAGTTTTCTTGTTATAGAAGATAGAAAAGGTGGGATTTTTATGATGGCACCAAAGAAAGCACCTGCAGCAGGCATGAAAGGAAAGAAGAAGGTAGAAGATGAAGTTGAAATGGCTCCCGAGAGTAATTTTTTAGAGATGCAGTACCCAGAAGGTGTGATAGTCAGACAAGAGTGGATTCCCACATCTACAGGTGCAAAATAAGTGACTACAACCACCGTACATCTGACAACAAGAAAGAGTTGGATGCATTGTTGAATACAAAGACCAACAAGTGCACGGTGGAGGATATGCCAGTATATGATGACGTTGGGGAGAAATTGTTGAAGTAGGTAGGATTCTATCAGTTGTATGAGCTCCCATATTTTGGAAAGTATGAACCATTATACGTATGGCTGATGAGCAGAGTCCATGAGGACTTCTTCTATTTCACCGGATGAAGGGTTAGAATCACAAGCAACCCTGATTTTGACACTGATAGGATTGAAGGGCACAGGGGTAGACCTTGCTAGTGATTTGACTAATAAAGCAACAATCATAGAGATAAGAAAGGAGTTGGGGTATACTAAGGGTCTGCGCGTGGAATGGACATTGATAAATTGAAGAAGTACCCAGTGGTGCAGGTAGTCACGCATCTGGTAACCAAGTTGAATGATCAAGAGAGATGGTCATAGGTGAATACCATGTGGCTGCATGTTGTGAAGAAAATGTCTTAGGGAGTAGTCTACAACCTAGCAGGCTACATTGCAGACACCATTGTTGAGGAAGTGTGCACATGAGAGAAGATAAGTTTTGGTGCTATCCTCCTTTCCCTTGTGTTTGTAGAAATTGGAGTGCCTGATGGGCCAAAGAACAAGATCTGGGAGTATCCCATGGAAAATAAGTCCCTCGTAGAGAGGTTTGAAAAATATTTATGTGAAGGATCAATGAGTGGGCCATTTAAGCAGAGGGTGGAGATGTGGTATGACCGACTTCACGTGACATTTGAGGAGGAGTGGCACATTCCCAAGGAGCTACCTTCGGTGGTGGGAAAGGTGGTATAGTTTATGGTGTACCAACACTTCTGCATCATGCGATTTGCTATGAGGGATGGGGCATGGAGCCCATGGTGCAAACTTTCATTTTCCTTCACAACGCGCTACTTCCAGGAATCAATCCACCGATTTACTGATGTGCGCCACCTGAACTTTAATGTAGACAAGGTAGACTGTGACTACCACACTCTGAGGAAGGCATATGTGTATCCAGGTCTGGACTGCCTACATTGAGAGGCTCATCTCAGATGTCATAAGTATGAAGCCAGTAAGCTTGGCTATTGGGGACAGTGGAGCCATGCTCGTATACCTTCAGCTTAAGCCTAAGCTGGAGAATAACAAGTATGTATAAAATGAGTTTGCGCTCCTAGGGCCACCTAAAGGAAAACATATAGTGGAGAATGTGCCAGCTCCATAGCCTACAGAAACTATAGTGGTAGATGAGGAGGACGAAGAACATGAAGATAGTGGGGGCTTAGATCATATAGGCTGAAGGCAACCCATAGAAAGAGTAAAGACTGAGTGTGTGGGTACTCCACCTCAGGCACAAGAAGAAGATGAAGACTTGGATGTGGAAGCAGTCCATGGAGAGCACCACTTTAAAAGGGTATTCAGAAGAACAAGGACCCAAGGCATGGGACCTTCACATCCTATAAGAAGGTCACCATGACTCTCTCCTCAGAAAGAGACAACTGAGAGGAAGAAGAGAAAACTAAAGCTGAATGAGGAGGTGGAGGAGTCTGCAGAGAGTGCGCCTGGAACCCCTGTACAACCAGAAGATGTGGAAGAACCCAGGGATGAGGATATGAAGGATGAAGAGGAAGGTGTGAAGGAGGTAGAAGAAACAGAGCATGATATTTCTCAAAACATCGAAGATCCAACTCCAAACCTTGGCGCTCAAGTTCCTAAGGGGCCAAGAATAAGGAGAACCCATGGGGATTATGTTGGGCCATGTATGGGCTATTCTGAGGACACAAGAAAAATTGTCTGCACCCATTTCCAGAGCACAATGGGCCTTAAGGGGTTGTATGGATGGGAGTTGATGGACCCAGACATGGCCACTATGCATGCAAGGAAACAAATGTCCTGGTCCATGCAAACTCACATGGATGAGCCTGATTTTGATGTATGTGAGGAGTCATGTGTGTCAAGAAGAATGAAGAAGGCACCACAGAGTAGGCACATGACTATAAATCCCACTCTCATGTCTGATGAGCAGGTGAGCAATGCCTTGGTTAAGGTATCTACAGAAGTGGTGTGGAGGAACATAGATAAGGCTGCCACTATTAGAGTGCTACGAGAAGATAACAAGGAAAAAGCTGTAGAAATAGTGTGTCTAAAAGGAGAGAAGGACTTAGAACAGAAAAATAATGAAGCCTTCATCAGCATGGTAGAAGAAATTGGTGATTATGTCCTGAAAGCAAGACCACACTTAGAGTCTAAGGTACCTGAAAATTTTCCTTCGGCTATGCATTATGTGTGTACGTTAGTTGATTTGGTGCTTGAGGATGGACCAATTCACATGCCACCAAAGGACCCTGAACAGGAAGTAGAGAGAGCAAGGGCCTCCGTGGTTAGAAATATTTCATCTTATGAGGCATTGCTCCAAACTTTACAAGATGAGCTGAAGAAAGAAGACCAAGCTTTGAACATATGTGCAGCTCTAGAAGCAGTGATCAGGATCAGAACTATATTAGAAGATAATGAAGTCCTGAAGGAAATGAAGGATGAGACTTTAGGGCACACAAAGAGATTGGCATTAGTAAGCAAAAGTGTGAAGCCCTTGCAACAAGCACAACATCCACATAAGGAGAGGTTGGATGAGCTTGGAAAGCTCATAGCACAAAAGATGGATCTTCTGGAGGGAAGGATGTCTACTATGGCTAACGTTGTCCTAATATTGCAGAAAGAAAAGGGAGAGATGACCCAGGACGAGTTGGAATCCATCGCCATAGAAGTTCCAGAGAAGACCAGAAACATGCTGGATGATTGGCAAGCCTTGGAGGCTGAGATTAAAGAAGAATATCCAGAGTTGATCCTCCCAGTTGAAGCAGAGGGTGCTGCAGAATAGAATTCCATTCTTTGTAAAGTAATTCTTTACATTCTTTCCATTCTTATTCTTTATTCTTTGGGAACATCAGGAGGAACCCCATTGTCAGGATGACAATGTAGTTTAGTGTGGGGTAATGTTGAGCAGACAAAATATGACACTAAGGAGAGGGCACACAGAAGATTCGTGTAGGAGCAAGGCATATTTGAAGGCACAAAAGGATAGGGAAGGAAATGTGTGTGAAAGACAGATTGATTCGGGACTTAGCCATTTTCATGGTTATGGGCTATTTTTGGAGATAGCGTATGGAGCACACAATGGGATGGAGACTTGTGTGACACACAAATGCTATTTTGGGAAGAGCATCTACTAAGTGCCATGCATGAGTTTGAGTTAATAATAGGATTACTACTGCCAGTTAACTGTAAGAGATCTATTATTAGTGCACTTACATGTGTGCATGTTATTGTAAAGGTGCATGACTATTTTCAGCATGTGACCTATTTTGGGAAGTGCGTAAGTGGTGAAGGGAAAGTCCCCACCCTTATAAATATGTATTAATCTGTGTAGTTAGAGAGACACTGTGTATGAGCTATTGTGGAGTTATGTTGCCAGATCTGATGCGCGCATAAACTTATGATACTATTTATTGTAAGAAGCTTATGTATTTACTGTGTTTAATATAATGGAGTGTATTGGGTGAATAATGGTGTTAAACATGACTGTAACTGGTTCTTACATGGTTGATTTCATTATGTTTATCATTTGATTCATGATTCTTTAAGATCTAGATCTGGAATATGCTCTGTGGAATGTTTATGCTATTTATGGATATGAATGCATTATATCTTCATCATGTTCACATCCTACACAAGCAACTCTAAGGAGGGGCCTGGTACCTTTGTGCACTTTGGGTGAGCACTTAGCTCAGGTTGGGTTCATTGATTTAGCTCGGATTCAAATGAAGAAAGTGAATCTTCAAGCTAAGTTGTGATTGATTTGATTGGAGATAACTTATCATTAATTTTCTTGTTTAGTTGATTTTCTAGATTTGATTGGAGAGTTAGGCTGTTGTTCTGAGACTGCATAGATGAGTCAAGGATGAGTTAGCAAGGGGTTGCACATGATTTTTATTAATAATTTCATTTTTTATTTTTATTCACCCAAAATGTGTCGTGAATAATTGAAAGGTTGAAGAAGTTGGATTGAATTTGATTTGAAAGATAACTCAAATGCTTATTTGAGTCAATTTTGACACATATGTTTGATTAAAATAATGATTTTCAATGTTAGTTAAGATTTTAGTTAACTTGGATTTGGGAGGTGGATAAAATTTGATGATTATTTAATTTATTTAAATGTGAAAGTGGATGAATATGAATTAATTTATTGAATTTTGATATTAAATTATCTAAAGGGGCGATAAGAGATGTAGTAAAATTAATTAAATTAATTATATGTAGAAACAAGGGGTATAATGATAGTTTTAGCAATTAAGATGCATTCCAGTAAATTGGGGGTGTCTACACACCCCAATATCACACATCTTGTTGACTATAACTATATTCCTTGCAAGGCCTCGAATGTGCAAAACTCCAGAGAGAGTTGATTTTCCCATCTCTCAACCTTATCTTTACTCTACCTCAATCCACAATATAGTGAGTGGATTAATCTCCTATAAATACATTATCACTGTCATACTTTTGATATTCATATAATGAGTCCATATGAGAATTCATGTGGTAGGATACACCAAAGTAGACCAACCATGATCCACGGCATTCCTACACACTCAAAGATTCCAAGTATGCATTTCCACATTCATTAATGGATCGTTTCTCACTATAGTATGATATATAAAATGATTTTTTCTTGTCCACCTATACATTACAATCCTTCTAAAAGTTTAATTTCTTACCTCAATTTTAATATTGCTTCAAAAAGGGTCTCTTTGGAGTTTAAGATATACATATAGACTTTACAGGTTTCTCCTTAGTATTTCACTTTCTTTTTCCTATGATCTCTTGTGCAATAACAACACATAACCTTAGTGATATTAATTTTATTCTCACCTTAATTTATCATAAAATTATCAAGTTGTGATGGTCTCACCCATTTGGAGCTTGGATGAAGTGTTAGTGTCTGTCATCACTAAATTATCCAAAGAGTATGGAAAAAAACATAGAAACATAATACATCTATCATCATTATCCATCTCGATATCCACATAAAATAATTAAATCAACCTAGTTTTGAAGGCATTCAAGTGCTATGTAAATGAGTTTCCATCCTTCATTCTCAAGGAATACATCTTTCTTAGTAGAAATAGTTTGTTAACCACTTATTTAGCCTGGTTTGATGTTCCCAATTTATCCCATAATCCCTTTGTTGTCTTTTCATCATATACATTCAAAAAAATGAACCCGATAGACATGGTCATGTAGAAATGCTTTCCTTTCTATCAGTATTGTCTCAATCATCTTACTTCAATCCTTCAGAGCCCACTTATAACACAATGACCCACTGATCTATATAATTTATGAAATTTTCCATATCTCAAAGTTTTTCCCGTTGAAAATTTTCAATCTATATTCTTGTGCACTGGAAAAATCCCTACCACTCATAATGATTCATGTAAAAGACATAAAACTCTTCAATATTACCTGCAAATTTCCTATGAGATAAAACATGAAACTGGATGTTACTGTCATATTGTTGGCATCTTCATTCAAACCTAAGGCATTGAAATGGTTTAGGAGCCTTAGATCTGGTTATATAAAATATTGAAAAAGTAGATATGCATCTTAATTCCATGAACAATTTGGAAAGATAAAGGGATATAATGCATGTTTATCCCAAGAAAACAATTGATAACTATCAAGAGAGCTGCCAATGAATAGCTGAATGTACTTAATCTAACCTAGTAGTACAATAAGATATGTACTAGACTCTCTTTCTAGTGTTCAATTAGTGCATGCACAACCTTAATTCAACTACAATACATACATTGATCTATAACTTGCTTTGAATTTTATATTTGTACTTAATTTATAATCTTTAGGATACATTCTACCTGCTAGTTATAATTACCATTTCCTAAACTATCTTAGGAAAGCTGGTAAGCTGGCTCAAAATAGCCTTAAATGCCCTTGTACCCAAATTTATAAAACTAGTACTAGACAAGGGATTCCCACTAATTGGTCATACTCATCCCAACATGTTTAGCAAATCAAATTCATCTGAAAAGTGTTGATAATGCATCCTCTATCTTAAAATGATCATCTCCACTACGTGTCACAATGCAACTCCCACAATGTATTAGTATTGAGCATGTAATCTCATATAGTTCAAAAGCCCAAATTCTTACACACTTCTTATCAGCACTCACAGCTCACACACTACATAGGGACACACATACACAGCCTAATAGGCTAGCACAATCTAGCTGCAAATCACAACCTAGAGAATACTATAAACATTCCACATAAATTCTCATATGTCCAAATGTGCATACTTGTTTACTTCACTAAACATTTCTACACAATAAATAGCTCAAGAGTATGATTGGTTTTTCCCATACACATGAAGTTGCACATAGTTTTGTAATGCCAACCACTAACAATAAACCTTATATAATGGCATCCACTATGCAATAGAACTTGCAAAATACCATGTAGATATAAAAAATTCCCAACATGATGGGTCACTACACATTACACATATCCAAGGTTTTCATAAAAGGATACTTGCGAATTAGGATCATGCAATAGAATTTCACATATCATAGAAAGGGTTTTCTTACCCTACAAAGTAATTTGTATGTGATTTTCCAAATCAGGAATACATGAAGGGCAGTTATTGAAGCTTAAAATGATACAATATTGGTGTAGACACCAAATTCGTGTCTTACGACCCCTTGTGACCCGCATCTCATTTCGCAACCTAACCTCATCACCTAAACCTTACACAATTATTTATTAATTACCTTGTAATTGATAAATCCACATCACCTCACCTGCCACCTCATTTTGCCACCTCATCATGACCTAGTCCTAACCCTAAACTAACCTAATTAAGACCTCATAACTTGGTCCACACCTACACCCATAACTAATGACCCCTTTCTCGCACCCAAAACCGACCTTCTAGTCACTTGACCAAGCCCGCAACTAATCTCTCGGGAGAAAAGCAGGGAAGGTGGGCTATTTTACTAAAAATAGCCTACTTTTTCCTTACCGATGCCGGTTCCTACTCGACCGCCGTCGGTTACGTAACCGCCATCGGTTCCCTGTAAATGGCCTCCCCAAACCAAAAACAAAGGATCGGAATTTCATTTTTGGATCAGAGAAAAGGATCCTTTGAATCAAAGAAGATCATCAGGAGCGATCAAGAGAGTCCGGATCTTTACTTGACTGAGCAGAGACAAGTGAAGAGACAAGGAGAGTTAGCATCAAAGGAAAGCAAGCCCAGGACTGCAACTAGATACCAGAGCCCTGTGATACTCAGCTGATTTGATCTGCTGTGTGCCACACCATCCTACCTCAGTTCTGCCTTTGCCATCAGAGCTCTTGGACCTACATCTCCGCAATAACCAGTAAGTTACATCTTGCATGTCCTCTTTAATAACATTTCTTCAACTTTTTGAATCATAAGTCTTCACAAATCCATCCCTGGATCCACTACCCAACGTGTCATTGCATCTAACTGTCATTCATCTACCTCTCATCACCCTATTTCCTAATATTACCTATATACAGCCCTACAAATAACACAACTACCAAACAACACCACCACCCCACAAAACAACCAACCTTCAGATCTTAGACTCTACCGATATCGGTCATCAGTAACCGCCATCGGTTATCAGTAACCGGCATCGGTTATACTGACTATAACCAATAACCATCCTTTCCCCTACCCAGTTCAACAAAGCAATTTAATTGATATTTTACAGTCTTTTGTGTTAATTCATATTAGCAGGGGAACTGACCACCTTTGAAAGGAAGTTTTATATTTCCTGGGCCCAAGGCAGTTTCCTCATTTATTGTCTAATCAAAATCTTGTGGTCTTGTGTTCTTATTTGCAGGTAGTCCTTCCAAGACAAAAAGGAGTTCTTCGCAGTCAACCTGATCTTTCTCTACGGTACGCGCACACCATCTCGACATTCTACAGGTATTCCTCCTAGCCCCAACCCTTATCTGTTTCTAAAAGGAACGAAACATTCCGAGTGAAACATTTTGGCACGCCCGGTGGGACCCATTTTGGGTTTCTGTTTCTCTTGCTTATTTTCATTTTAGGAAGCATACTTGTTGTTGCTGCTTTTGTTATATATTTCGTAAAGAATTTGTCTTGCTTTCCTAGTTTCGCATTAGTGAAAGTCATCTCTCTTGCTTCATCGAACATAATTTTCGATTTGGGTTTAAAACACGTGCATTGCATTCCTGCTTGTTGTTTTTCAATTCTAGTGAACATAGATTAAGTAACAGGTCGTACACGTGGGGGTGATATCCACGGTATTGACAGGAAATTAATCTTACATTCACTGCACAACACATACCGAATCACTTCACAATTAACACAACAGCTCAAACATCCCCCCTTTTCCGCGGTATTCCTCCGCCCGATTGAGGTAACCTTATAAGCCAAAACAACTTGACATTTCCCCTAAGTCTCTTGTTTAGGATTCTGACATCATTCTACGTCTAAAGGCATAAGCCCACGATAATTAAAATTAACCCTAGGGTTAATCTCTGGATTTGCGTGTGCATCTTGCTTGTTTTTAGTTCTGTTTTCTTTCTCATACTCTGTCTTCTGTGATCAATAATTGGACAAGTATACTAAACGTTGTTAAAAATCAAATTAGCAGCCTTTTTATATCTTGTTAGCCCAGACTTCTTACACCGACATCGGTTACCTGACCGACGTCGGCTATAGTATAACCGACATCGGTTACTAGACCGATATCGGTTACTGTCTTTTCCAATTCCTGACAAACCAGCAACCTACCAATTTTACCAGTCTGAGTTTGTTTCTATTCCTGACAGATTGAAACCCTACTGTGAACTCCTGTCCATGGTTGTTATCACTCGAAAGCAAGCCGCCGCCATGGTTTCACATGCTTGCTCTGTTTCTTTGCCTGAATCACCCCCTTCACATTCTGTGGGGAATCCTACGGATACCAGCGAGGTTCCTAAAATTCCTGTGGGAGATAAGGACTTTGCCAAGTTTCTGGATGCTAATCCTAGTGCACTGTACAATACTATTTGTCTCATGCCCCTGACCGTACGCCTGATGGTCAGCTCCTTGTTGGTATGCCTATTAGTATAGCTGCTCATTTAGCTCCCACTCCGCCTGATAACACCACCTTGCTTCCTGCACCTTTAGCCCCATCTCCCAATCCGACAGCTTCAGAGATTCATACGACTCAGATTGGCTTTCCTTTGGCTAATCTTGGACCCCACATATCATTACCACCGACTGCCCCTACCTCATCTCTCTTGCAGACTGCTCCGTTCATGACTTGCTCTCTGCCACCTATCCACACGAGCTTTCCTTCTCAAGCTCCGCCTACCTTTTCATTCCCATACACGTATCCAGTGACCTCAACATCCTATATGGGACATCCCTATTCGGTTGCCTCAACATATTCATCCTCCACACCTTATCAACACTTAACCCCACCAGGGTCTAGCGGTGGTCCTTGGCCCAATTTGCCTCCGTTTACCACAACCACACCATCATCTCATCCAACTACTGATCTAATTAAACAAATGATGGACAAAATGCAAAACCTGGAGGCTTCTGTTTCAGGAAGTCGTAGCGCCTTGACATACGAGCAAGTTTGTCGGGAGCCCATTCACCCTTCTGTCCCCCTTCATTCATATCCTCCTCAATGGGAGTTGCTGAAATTTACTCGTTTTAATAGTAAAGAGGATCCTCAACAACACTTGCGATCATTTAGACATGCTTGTTATTTGATTGCCCATGATGATGCCTTGTTACTCCGCACCTTTCCCATGTCCTTATCAGGACCTGCCTTGGAGTGGTACAGTGCTTTAACCCAGCACTCAATCTTCTCTTTTAACCAACTAGCCCAATCTTTCTTGGATCATTTCTCCATTAACATTGCCAAGAAAGTATCTATCACCGACCTCTATGCCATCCGACAATTTGAAGACGAATCTATCGCAGATTTTGTTGGATGATGGCGGGGCCTTATCAACCAACTTACGTATGCCTTCCCTCAAACCGAACTTATCGAACTGTTTACGCGGGCCTGCGCTAAGCACATCTCTCCTACCCTCCAAATTCAAACTTTCCGTACATTCGATGAAGCCTTTACTATGGCTCGAAAACTAGAGATTCGAGCCTTAGAGGAAGAGAAATTGCGGTTGCGTAACAAAAACCCCAATTTCCGAACTCCTGATTCTACCAATAAACCAAATACCACCACTCCTCACGCGTCCACTTCTTCTAAATCAAAAGGAGCTGTCCACGCGGTGATGGTCAAATCCCAACCACCGTCTAATACCCCGCCAAAAACCACCTATAAGTATAAAGCAGAGCCCATCAATTACACTCCCTTGGGAGAAACATATGGTGTGATATTGGAAAAATTGCTCAAAGCAGGAGCCATTACCTTACCTCCTGTTAAACCTCATTCCGGGTTTGATTCCACTCGCGCCATACCTTCCTGGTACAAAGAAAATGACTTCTGTAACTTTCACCGCGTAAAAGGACACAGTCATGAAAACTGCAAGATGCTGAAAAGCATAGTGCAGGAAATGGTTGACGCAGGCGATATAACCCTCGATAATCCTAACGCCCCTGCTAACCGAAATTTGAAAATCTTCAACAAACCATTCCCGAATCACTCTTCCAACAGCAACGTAAACCAGGATATCTTAGCCGAGGAGAGTGTTCATGAGATCCATGCAGTCTTCGATTCTCAGCCAAAGACCTCTATCGAGAAAATTCTGAATCAAGCCTCTTCACTAACACAGGAGCCCGAACCTCCTTTACCACCATCAAGCCAAAGCGAAATCATTCCTTTACCCATAAAGGAGTTAACTGCCCAGACTCCTCTTCCCATCGATGAGTCTTCTTATACCACATCCCTACAAGACTGCAAACGGATGTTATCTAATCTATCTATTTCCCAAACTTCTCCTTCTACCACTCTTGCTGCACAAGAGGAGGGTACGCCACTCCTTTTGACATCCTTAGACGAGAAATCTCTTGCACCGACATCACCAAATTCTTTAACCATGACGGATCCTCTCAAACATGCCCTCTTACCTATTAGTTCTTCATCGCCTAAATCTTTTCAACGACCGGTTGACCTCTTGACATCTATTGATACAGTGCCTCATTTACCCCCTGTATCACACCCACAGTGGACCGGAATCACAACCCACCTTTCTTCCGTACAAAATTTACAATTCAAACCTGAAGACTGTCATTCTCCAGAAGATAGACGAATCCTATGGGAACGTTTGAGTACTCCCTATTCTACTCAAATGCAGATGACCGATCCCGATACCTCTACCATATACCCGAAGTGTTTACAGAAACTCAAAATGCCTATGTCCTCACTCTCACCCCCCGTATCTATACCAAGTATCCCATCCACCTCTATCAACCTAACCAAATCTTCCCCTACACTTGGGACCTCACCAATACCCAGTCTAACACACCCGCCTAAGCGACTAGATTTATCCAAAAATAAAGCCACCCCGCCACCTAGGAGACACACTCAACCCGTGCCTCTATCACAATCAAAACCATCATCGTCATACCTACCTTCCATATTGGGACCTCATCCTTCCACCTTGCACCAATATATCATACCTCCTGCGTTTTCTTCAAAACGACCTACGCCTTCTGCACCCATACAGGGATCAAAGGGTATATCAACATTATCACCCCACGCATCCGGTCCACCAATCAACCCTAAACAAACTCCATCATCAAAGGATTTATTCTCTGTCACTCCCCTTTCTCCGTGGTTGTGTCCCACTACCACGTCATCTGTAGCTTTATCATCTAACCAGCTGAATGTAGCTTCTGCGCCAAAGAAACCACATTTAGTGAAAACCGCGTGTCAACACCCCTTGGCTAAACCACCACCCGCACGAACCAACCATACCCAAACATTATCGAAACCCAGACAATCAATACCCTCATCCTCTTCTGATTTTGACCCACTCAAAGGATCTTACGCCAAAATCCTTGCTATGTTAGTAGAGAATGCGACCATTTCCCTACCCCCACTTAGACCTTATGACCCGTCTAAACCTCGACCTATAGGTTATGATGAGTCTAAGATCTGCGCTTATCACCGCACACCAGGACATGATGTGGAGGGATGCAAAGCTTTAAAAACCATCCTTCGTCAGTCACCTCTCCCAGATAGAAAGGTTAAGAAAGACAACTTACGAAGGGAGAGACCTTTAGCTTCAATTCCCTCTACTATACCATCTGTCCCCGCCTCACCAAGATCTATCATTATTACAACCCCACCTCTTGAAGACCATGATTTATCCCAACCATCTTCCTCATCTCCGGTCTACGATATTAATATGATTAGTGTTGCTACTCGAGCGCAGAAAAACAATGAGAAAGCGAAAGAAAACATGCCTGCGGCATCTCTTTCTCCGTCCACCATCCCGATTGCACCACCACCTAAAGTGGTTATTCGTGGACCTGCTTACCCCGTCTCTAATGGAGCTGCCCATCGAGCCATGATCAAACAACTTCACCAATCACCCGTAAAAATGACACTATATGATCTCATTCAGACTTCTGAATCTCATCGACAAGCTCTCGTTGAGATCCTTCAAGGGATAGAGGTTTTACCTAATGAAACCTTGCCTGTTACCTCTATTCTAACACCCAATCATGTTGCTTCACTCACTAAACAACCTATCTCCCCAACCACTTCCGTCTCTATACAGCAAGCCGCTGCTGTCAGTTTCTCCGAAGATGAAATTATCGACTTTGGTACCGAAGATCCTGACCCTGCTCTTTTCATCTCAGCTTACGTCCGGGACATTCAGGTACGTCGTGTTATGATTGACGGGGGTGCTAGCCTAAACATCATCTCTTCAAAATATTTTCAACAAATGAATATCCCTTCTAGCTACATGTGTGCCAACCCCATCATGTTGCGGTCATTCAATGACGCTATTACCTCTACCTTAGGCACCATGATCCTCAACATTCGGGTAGGACCACGTACTTTACCCGAACTCTTCTATGTCCTTGAGGGAGAGTTCCAATATAATATATTGCTGGTTCGTCCTTGGATCCGGGCCATGGGATGCGTTCCCTCAACATTACATAGATGCATAAAATTTGAGTACGAGGGGAAGTCCTACACCGTAAAAGCTGATCCTCCCCCCTTTAAAACTTGCAATATGTTATACCGCCCAAACGATGTGCTTGTACCAATCAAGACACCCGTTCATTCAACACAACCATCTTCTTTGACTGTGCCTCAACCATCCACCTCAACCACACTTACGCCTTCAACTGATGAAACCACCGTCGCAAAAACCACTTCCCTTCCCGCAGCTAACATCCCAACCTCGAACCCCTTAGTAGATGTTTTTCAACGCCTTACGCTGGGGGAGTACCGCCTATATAACGTTAGTTCTTTCCCTACCCCGCAGGAGTACGGACAATTACATGCACATCCCACCTACGACCGTCGCGTGGGGGAGGTAATCTCTTACGGACCACCCCATTGCCGCACCAACCTAACGTATGGGGGTGTTGACGCATCCTCCATTACCCCTGAACCTCCTCTTGTGTGGTTCCCTTCCAATCCGATTTTCAATACCTGACAAATCGTCGCTTCGCCCTCACCTTCTTGACTCGCTGTGCTTGGAAAGGCTTTGGTTTTGGTCTTTATGAACAAGGCCGACATACGCTCATTCCCATCACCACACGTAAACATAATGATCGTAGTGGTCTCGGATTTTCGAAAACACTTACATCGACGGAACCTCGCGTCAGTTGTCTTCTAGAAGACGATGACGTCACCCCTACCAAACCATCATCACCCACTTTGCCATCATCACCCACAGAATCTATAGACCCTGAATCTATCCCTCCTAACTTTTTTTTTTCATAAATGCTATCTTCATAGGTCCTCTCACTTATCAACGCGATAATGAGGACCCATCTTCTCTTCCCCTTCTATATCCAGACATGATCGAAGAGGATTCACCTTTGATTAATGTTGTTGAGTGCCAGGATGACGACTCCATCCTCACTTACCTTGGGGCGGACGACTCCTATCTTCAACGAGCCTTACCATCTGAAACCCAAACCATGCTGAATGAGTCTACTATAGAAATCAACATCCACACGGACGAGGATCCTCACATTGTGAAGATCGGACAATCCCTTAATGCATCAGAACAAGCCGCCTTTACTACCTTTCTCCGTACCCGCAACCAAGCTTTCGCTTGGTCCTACGCTGACATGCCAGGAATTGATCCTACCATTGCCATCCATAACATCACTCTAAACCCTGATTCCAAACCAGTCAAACAAAAACTGAGAAAAATGCATCCACGCATTGCTCTCTTGGTCAAAGAAGAGCTTCAACGACTTCTTTCTGTTTCCTTCATCTTGCCTATTGACTATCCTCAATGGATTTCTAACATCGTACCTGTCACTAAAGCGACGGGGGGACTTTGGATATGCATGGATTTCCGAGACCTTAACCTCGCTTGCCCCAAGGATGACTTCCCCCTCCCAAGTATTGATCAACTTGTTGATCTCACTGCGGGTCATGAAATGCTTTCTCTCATGGATGGCTTTTCAGGATACAACCAAATTTTGGTTGCCCCTGCCGATCAACACAAAACTGCCTTCATAACTCCTTGGGGAACCTTCTGTTATCGTGTCATGCCGTTTGGCCTTAAGAATGCTGGTGCTACCTATCAGCGGGCTATGACTTACATTTTTCATGACATTATGCACACTATCCTTGAGGATTATGTCGATGATCTTCTGGCAAATCTAAACATCGCAGTGAACATCTCGATGTTTTAACCATTATTTTCGATCGCCTGTTGCAATATTCTGTTCGTCTTCAACCAAAGAAATGTGTCTTTGGTGTTCTTTTGGGAAAACTTCTTGGCTTTATTGTCTCTTTGCGTGGCATTGAGGTCGATCCATCTAAAGTAAAAGCTATCCTAGAAATGCCCCCACCCAAAAACCTCAAACAATTGCGTAGTTTGCAGGGTAAACTTCAATCCATCCGGTGTTTCATCTCCCAACTCTCGGATCGATGTCAACCTTTCCATCACCTCCTTAAAAAGGACATTGAATTTCAATGGAGCGAAGAGTGCCACCAAGCCTTTGAAGCTCTCAAAACTTATCTCTTGCAGCCACCCGTGCTTATCCCACCTCAAGACGACCGCCCTTTTTACCTTTACCTTTCCGCCACTGACCACGCTGTAGGGGCCATGCTTGCACATCGTGACTCTGAGAATCGAGAACAAGCCGTTTATTATATAAGTCGTACTTTGGTGGATTATGAGACTAGGTATACACATGTAGAAAAGTTGTGCCTAGCCCTATCATTCGTGGCTACCAAGCTCCGACACTACCTTCTGAATCACAAAAATTTTGTCATCACCAATACGGACCCCATCCATTACATGTATGCCAAACCTCATCTAAACCAACGCATCGCCCGATGGCTCATGCTCCTCGCCGACCTCGACCTTGAGTTCGTCCACCAGAAATCAATCAAAGGACAAACCATCGCAGACCAACTTGCGGAAGCCCCTTTACCTGGGGAACAATTTACCAATTTTACATTCCCCGACGAACTCATCGCCACTCTTTCACTCAAGGAGGAGTCGTATCCAATGACTCTCTTCTTCGATGGATCCAAATGCCAGTGTGGCAGAGGAGCCGGTGTTGTTCTCATCCCTCTTGACGCTGAACCTATGCCTCTTTCATTCTGGCTTGATTTCCCCTGCACTAATAATACAGCGGAATACGAGGCCCTTGTTCTGGGTCTCCAAGTTGCGATACACTTAGGTATCAAATCTATCAATATTTTTGGCGACTCTCAATTGGTAGTCAATCAAGTTATGGGCATCTACCAATGTAAAAATGAGGAACTTCAAAAGTACAAATACTACGTGGACTCACTTCTAGCCTTATTTACTCACTATTCTATCCAAACCATTCCCCGCTCCACTAACAAATTTGCGGATACTATGGCTTGCTTAGCCTCGCAAATTCCAGCTTTATCAACTGACTCTGAATTATTCGTCGTGGTCCAACAACTTTTTACCCCATCCTACTCAACCCCGGTAGTTTGTATGATAAATACTGTGTCTACTAATTCACAGGATACCTGGTACCACCAATTTCACGACTATCTTACAATCTCTGTTCTCCCACCTGACCTTACTAGTAACGGTAAACGTGCTTTTCTTAAAAGTGTTTCGCGTTATGTTGTCATGGGGGGACTCCTCTATAAACGTGGCTTTGATGGTATCCTCCTTCGCTGTCTAACCGGCGCGGAGGTCACCTATACCATCCAACAAGTCCATGATGGGATTTGTGGTGGACATTTTAGTGGCCTTGCCGTGGCTAAACGAATCCTTCGCCTAGGTTATTATTGGCCTACTCTTAATAACGACTGCTACGAATATGTTAAGCGTTGTGTTATGTGTCAACAACATGCTAACCTTCAACATACTCCTAGCCATCCGCTACAGGTCGCACGAGATCTTTGGCCTTTCTCACAATGGGGTTTAGACCTTATTGGTGAGATTCACCCGTCCTCTTCACAACGTCACCGATGGATAATCACAGCCACCGAATATTACACAAAATGGGTGGAGGCCATTCCACTCATTTCGATCAAAAAGGAAAAAATTGTCGAATTCATTAACCATCACATTATCTGTCGTTTTGGTATTCCTCATCGCCTAATAACAGATAATGGTAAATCTTTTAAAAACAAGTTGTTACAAGACCTTTGTGACAACTTTGGTATCAAACTTAGTTTCTCATCGCCTTACTATCCGCAGGCCAATGGTCAGGCTGAATCTTCTAATAAAACCCTAACCAAAATCCTCATGAAAGTTGTCAATGAATCCGGAAGAAATTGGCACGATCACATTCCCTTTGCCCTTTGGGCTTATCGTACTAGCATTCGTACCTCCACTAATGCCACACCTTTTTCTTTGGTATATGGTACCGAGGCTGTTTTGCCTCTCGAAATACAAATACCCTCCCTTAGAATATCTCTTCAGGATATTCTCACCAACGATGATTTCCGCCAAGAGCGGTTAGCCCAATTGGAGCTTCTTGACGAACGTCGTCTTACAGCTCTTGATCACCTTCAAATCTATCAAAAACGCATCAAACGTGCTTATGATAAGCGACTTCATGAGCGTACCTTTAAGGTTGGTGATCTTGTCCTCAAAGAGAATCAACATGTCACCAAACTAGAAAAGAGCAAACGTGGAAAATTTTCTCCCAATTGGATTGGGCCTTATATAATCACTCACACCTATGGATCAGGCACTTATCGTTTAGCTTCGCTTAATGGTAAACCTGAGCCTGAACCCCTTAATGCCTTGCATCTTCGACCATTCTACTGTTGAATTTAGTGTTATATCACTTCTTATCTACCTGCCGCTCGTCCCTTGAGCTCACATACCACCACATGCACTTCGTTTCCTACACCTCATAATAAAAATCAAGCTCACATAGTTTGATTCTCACCTCACCTAAACGATGCCTTCCCCTTTTTAGTCTAGTCCATGACTTCAAAGTATTAAAATAAGCCGTATTCTTATGGGATTTTCTTGAGTCAAACTTCCTACCAAACTAGATGCTTCACGCCAAAAAAACATCTAGTCTATCTAAATTAAATATAGGTTGCTCCCTCGAAGGACAGCTATATGCCTGAATTATTGTTGCTATTCTATATAGACTGCTCCCCCGAAGGACAGCTATGCACTAAAATCATATCTGCTACTATAAATAGACTGCTCCCTTGAAGGACAGCTATACACAGTCAGCCTTTATCAGAAGCTTCTCGCATTGATCAGCTTTGTGAAGACCTCAAGAATAATACAATCAATATCCCTTGTAGACTTCCCGCATCGATCAGTCTATATTCAGTAAAATAAAAGCCTCATTCAAAAGAACTTTTTGGGTCATGGACTTTCTCTATTTAGGGTAGGTTCTCTTTCGTCAGAACACTCACTTTGTAATAAGTTCTTTGTACCTCAGCTATATCATCCACCTCACCTCACCATTTGTTTCAACTCAAGGGACGTAACGTACACCCGATATATTGTGATCATACAACTCTTTTCGCCTATTGACTTCTCGTCTATGCACGGGTACCTAGGGCTTCAAGCTCGTTCTACGTTGTGTGGTTTGTTTAGCTCTTTTCACCTACGGAGCACTCTTTCCGCTTTGCCTCGCATCTAGGATTGTGTGTTGATCTTAATCAGGACATGGTTCCCTTCTACTTGGGTAGGCTAACTTTCGCTTCCCTTATACCTTTTACAACATCACCAATTCATTACCGACACCAAAAACCTTACCTTACCAATATTAATATCAATATTCTTACCAACCAACCAATTGCCTAAACCGTACCAAATTGCCTGAATTCGCCTCTCCCTGATCCTAAGGGAGAACTACATCGGTCTGAGGCCCTTCCTTGCTTTGTGCAATGGGCTATGTAGGCAGTACTTAGGAGACATGGGGTCTCCCAAGGTTAGCTCGACCATCCCCTACCATAACCTATCATGTGTGGTAAATATAAATATTTTTGTGTATTTCTATTTCATCACATTCCTCTTTATCCTTTTTTTTTCAAAACACCGAAAGTCAAAACGAAAACATTCTTATTATTATAACTCAAATCAACATACATATCTCGTTTTATTTAGATGTTAAACAAATACATCTTCTCTATCATCGACACGCAAGTCGGTACTCTTATTTATTCTTATACCTTGCTAACATTTATTTAGACCCTCACGCCTCATCCCGAACTAGGTGATGATCGTGATCGTCGACCCCTCTCACCAGGCCTCTCTGTCCTCAAAGGTACCACGGCTATTGGTACCGCCCACTGATCTGCCAATATCTCCTGTAACATATGAATACGCCCTCTCGCATGAAGGACTCCAGCCTCTAGTCTCTCTGCCCGTGACTCCGTAACCGCTAACAATCCTCTTGTCTCATTCACCTGCGTTTGGAGCTGCTGAACCAAACTCTGTAGATGATCTCTCTCTGCTGTAATCACAGCTATGTCAGGACAATCACGTATACCTCGCAGCTCCGCTACCCACCATAATCTATAGGCCTCTGTCGTTCCTGCATCCATTACCCTGCGATCGGCGGCTATTTCCTCTGGCCCTTCTGGAGGTGTTGGCTGGGGAGGTGAGAATACTGCCTCTGCATCGATCCTCATATAGGGTCTATAAGCCTGGGGTATATCCTGCACAAATCCAAATTGTCGCCGCATGCGATCTAGAGGAATCCTCTCATACTCACCCGGCCTGTGCCCTGCGATCCACCTCAATCGCTCTACACCCCTCAACTCCTCAGCTATGTTCTCTGTTACCATATAGTTTCCGTATGGCCTCCAACAGATATCCGCAATCGTCACCATCTCCCATACCTGCCTATAATACTCAATGTCACCCGTCACAGCCTGGGATCTTGCCTCTTGTTCTGTTTGGACCCATCGTCTGAATCCCAACCTTTGTACTCCAGTCTCTCCTGACTGGATGGGTCGGCCTATTGGTCGCACACAAACAATGTGCTCATAGGCCCAACAGTGTAATAAGTATGAACAATCCAGCGTCGTCCTGTGATTTCACCTACAAGCCCATAGACCCCTGTATAGCTCCGCCAAATATGCAGGTGCCCATGCAAAAGTCACGTTCCTTTCTATCATCTCCCAAATAACACACATCAATGCCTTTGGAAATCTTCCCCCATCCGCCCTCGGTAACGCGTAATACCCTACCGCTATCATTAATATCACTGCTAACCTTGTCTCCTCAGGGTGTGCTGCATACATTACCCCATATGTGAATGACAAACCTCGCTGTGTTAAATCTCGTGCGTATGGACCAAATACTGCTGTTATCGCTCCCCGTGCCGCACTAGGTAATGCCTGATATACTGGTTTTCCTGTAATTGGGAGTCTCAAAATACGGAACACATCTTCTAATGTTACTGTCATTTCCCCTGTTGGCAGATAGAAGGTATTTGTCTCAGGATTCCATCTCTCAATCAACACCTGTAACATAGCATGGTTACGTGCGATTCGTGAATAATAGCGGATTCCACTTAACCCCAAACGATTTATCAATGTCCATTCAGCTGGCGTTACATCCGCTCGGATTCGTGACAATAGCGCTGGTACACTATCATTCATCCTCAACCCTGCCTCTGCCTGCATACATCCAAATAACAAACAACCATTCAATTCCTCAAATCCCCCTGGGTTTTTTCTCAAATTCTAAAAATTCCTACAGCAACCGGTATCGTTTACAGCTAACCGGTACCGGTTGAGTAACCGATACCGGTTATCCCTAACCGATATCGGTCACTGTTACTTTCATACACCTTGCCTAAACAACCACCTACGACAATAAATTGCTCGTTTATTCCTCTTTGTATACACAGACATGCCCGAAACCCTTGATTATCTACCCCATAACACTCACCTCATCTATAACCCTTGCTATCATCGTTTTCTTTCTCATATCTACCCACTTACTCTCCCTCAGCTTATTCCCAAAACATGCAGTAGTCAAATCACAAACAAAATGTTACCTCTTGGGTTGCAGTAGCTTGAGGTGGCCCTTGTCTTCCCTCTTGTCCCTGCCTGCTGGATGTTTCTCCTCGTCCTGCCATTATCACCACCTTTTTCAAACCTGCCTTTCTGTCTTCTGAATCTCAGATCACAATCACTTTCCCTGTCTCTTTACTCCTAATCACTCAAATTTCTCATGCAATTACCTGTCTCAGTCGTCAAAAAGCGTCGCGTTCGCGTATTTAACATCTTGCATGGCTCTCAAAATTAGAACTTAAGTTGCCACCCTAGCTTTTTTATTTTTAGAAAAGCTCATACCTAAATAACCGGTATCGGTTATGTAACCGATATTGGTCTACTAACTACCGACGTCGGTTATCTAACCGATATCGGTTATACACCTGCCTTTTTGAAACATGGTTCTTTTCTTCATTTTTTACCTAATTTTTGTCGCGCCCGCCTCTTTTCCTGCATCTCATCACCATTATCCATATTTGTCCATCCACCACACATATCATTACAATTTCATTAATATCATCTATTTTACAAAAACAAACAAGTCATCAACTAAGGATACCAAAACAAAACAGAAAACTATCTATCTATACCTCATTTGGATCCAACTCATCAGATACATATATAACAATGTCCCAAAACCAGCACCAAAACATGCAACATTTCATCATATAACACATCATCCATATATCAACATGTCAATTAAACTCATCATACATTCTATACATAAACCATCAACAAAATACTTAAAAACATTTTGAACACAACATGTGGATCAAAACATCATCTCTCTATATATATACAAGTTTCAAATATACAATGTGCCCTGCATCGGGGCCTCTGTGATCTCATCATCCAACAAAGCCGGCACGTAGGCCGCAATAAAGGTCAATAACCTCGACTCGGCTCGCAGGCCGGTCCCTCATATCAAAAATATACTCGGCTCGCAGGCCGCGGTACCAACTGTACAACCCGTACTCGGCTCGCAGGCCGGTATACAATAAATGAATGAATGAATAAATGAGTAATATGTAGGCACGCAGGCCTCTATAAACATAACCGGTTCGCAGACCAGTGCCCATATCCAATATACAAATACAAAAACAATGCAGGGATCCCTCAGCTCTCCCCACCGCCCTCGGCACCTCTCCCTGCTGGTCCCTGTGGTGCCTCTCGCCTCCTGCCTATAACAGACACGCCGGCTGTGGCTGCACCTCCCTGAGATCTCTGGCTATGAGAGGTCTCTGCTCTATGAGCTGCATAAGGCTGATACTCAACTCCGGTACCATCAAGAATATCCTGATAGTATCGGGCCTCCGCTCTAACCTCCATATAGCACTCTCGAGCCACTGAAGGAGCTGGGGCTGGTCCCCTGGCACCTAATACTAATGCCCCCTGAGCCTGTGCTGGTGCCGCTGCTGGTGCCTGTGGCCGCGGTGGTGCCGGTACCTGTGCTGCTGCTGGTACTGCTGCCTGTACCTGTACCTGCACCTGTGGCTGGGCTACTGGTGGTACTGCTGCCTGTACCTGTACCTGCACCTGTGGCTGTGCTGCTGGTGGTGGTGCTGCCTGTGCCTGTACCTGAGCCTGGGCTAGCTGCCCCTGTAAGACCCCTATCTGTGCCTGCGCAGTAGCAAGCTGCCCCTGTAAGAGCTGCACCTGACCCCTGAGCTGATCTCTCTCTGCCGTCACAGCTGCCAAGTCTGGCTGTGCGGGCTGTGCTACCCTCGCCGCTCTCTGACCAGCCCACCACACCATGTATGCTCCTGTACAACCAGCATCATCTACTGTGTCATCTGCTGGCCTCTCAGCAACCCAATCTGGATCCAAGGGTTGTGGTGCAGGCAATGGGGCCTCTACATCATCCCTCCTTTACTGAGGGAAGGGAGGTGGCTCATCCTGTCACAGCCCCATCTGCCTGCGTACCCTCTCTAGGGGTATCCTCTCGTACTCTCCCGGCCTCCGTCCTGCTATCCAGAATGTGTACTGGATCAGACGTAACTGTAAGCGGGCTCCTCCGCGAGGGTGATGACCTCTGTAAGGTCTCCATACAATATCTACCGCTGTCAGGCCCTCTAATAAATGCCTGTAGTAGGCAACGTCTCTCCCCACAAGCACTGCTCGTGGCTGCCCCACGACTCCCAACCACCTCTGAAAGCCGTATCTGTATATAACCTGTGGCCCTGGCTGCTGGGGCAGCCCTACTGGTCTGATGCATATGATGTGCTCATATGCCCAACAGTGAAGTAAAAAAGTCGAACAAATACCAAATTGCCACATCTGGCGATAACCCCAAAGCTCTCTATATAACTGCACCAGATACACTGGTGCCCACGCATAACAAGTATGCTCCTCCACCATCTCAAGCAGCACCCCCATCAATGCCCGTGGAAAATAACCTCCCTCTGAGTCCGGGAGGGCGAAGCAGGTGATCCCAATCATCATCAACACAGCCAGTCGTGTCTCGTGTCGGTGCGCACGGTACATGTCACCATACCTGATACTCGCGCTGTGATAGGTAAGTAACGCAGCTGCATCTCCAAAAACTTGCAGGATGCTGTCCATCACCGTCTCCGAATCTACCTGGAACACTGCCTCTCCCTCGATCAGCAGTCGAAGGATGCGATACACATCCTCCAATGTGACAGTCATCTCCCCAGTCGGGAGATGGAACACATTGGTCATCGAATCCCATCTCTCGATGAGGGCGACCATCAGGCTGTGATCTCTATCAATAGCTCTGTATCGTTGGACTCCGCCGAGTCCCACCTCGCGCATGATCGCCCAATGAGCCGCAGATACGTGTAGCCGCGTCCGCACCAACAGTGGGGGCATCCTATCCCACATCGTCAACTGCTGACGTGCCTGCAAAACCAACCCAGATCCTTAGACCTTCTCTTTATCACAACATCTACTTTACCCTCTAAACCCCCTTTTATCCCCCCAACCACACCCCAACTCTCTACCACCCCCCTCTAGCAACCTACCTTCAACCACCCAACCCAAAACCCACCCAAACCACTACCCGACCCAAAGCCCAAAATCTACCCAAAACAAACCAACCCAAAACCAAACCCACCAACACAAAACAAGCCCAACCCAAACCCAAACCCACCCAACCCCAAAACAAAACAAACCCACACAAACCCCCAATAAACCCACACAAGCCAAAGCAAAAACAAACAAAACAAACCAAAACAAAACAACACAAACACTACAGACCGGTACCGGTCCCAACCAACCGACCACGGCCCTCTTCCCACCGACGCCGGTCAACTACCGACCGATGCCGGTCAACCACATAGAACCCAGCCCCTAAATTTTGTGACCGATGTCAGTCGCTTAGCGACCGACATCAGTCACTGTCATTTTACCAGAGCCGAACCCCTGCGCGGCCCCCCCACCCACATTTTTGTATTTTTCTAATTATCTACCCACCCAAACACCCTAAAAACCTACCCACCCAGCCGCCTTGCCCTATTTTACCCATCTATCCTCTTCATTTTTCAAATTACATCCATTTACTCATTATTTTCTAAAACATGTAAATTCCTACCCAAACCCCCAATTTAGCTTAATACCATTTAAATGCACAAAATAAAGAGTTCCGAACCTACCTGAACGACGACACGTCATCGTGGTGGGATGGGTGGTGGTGGTCCAACTGGTCCAGCCCCTCCTGCTCCTCCTGCCTGTGCCATAGCTCCAATTATGATCTGCTGGGTCCCCGGCCAATCAACTGCTGCCTCCTCCTCACTCGGGCCCGCAAACAACTCACTCCTCTAGCAAAATAGCTCCACCTCACTCAATAAAACCTCCAATCTCAACTCTCCATGTCAGACAAATCAATTTGGTTTTCAAATAACACAAGTGACAATGACAAGCCGTCTTTTTCTTTTTATAGGTTTTTCGCCCTTAACCGATATCGGTTTTATTTTGCCCTAATGAACCGGTATCGGTCCCTTAACCGATATCGGTCATGAGAATCGACATCGGTTTTTCTTCCAACTTTCCCCCAATTTTTTGCCCTTATTTACCATTTGCCCCTTTTTAACCACATATCGCCTATATCCACCTTTGCTGAACACCATTTGTTTACCTATTCGGCCCGACCCAAGGCCTCAACCTACCTATTCGGCCCGACCCAAGGCCTCAACCTACCTATTCGGCCCGACCCAAGGCCTCAACCTACCTATTCGGCCCGCCCCAAGGCCTCAACCTACCTATTCGGCCCGCCCATTCGGCCCGACAAGGCCAAGGCCTCAACCTACCTATTCGGCCCGACCCACGGCCTCACCCTAACCATTTGGCCCGACCCAAAGCCTCAACCTACCCCCCCGACCCGAGCCAAGGCCGCAACCCAACAACCTGGCCCGACCCATGGCCGTACCACCTCAATACCTTACCTAAAATCAACACCATACACTTTTATCCACCCATCCTGTAGTTTTTTGTTCAATCGAGCTCACCTGTTTGTGTTTTAGCATGATTAGGGTCCTTGACTTGATCTGTCGACCAACTTTGCCTAGACCTAGACCGTGACGTTTATCTCAACCAAACCAACCATTTGGTACTGCCGAACATGCCTAAACGTTCCTGTACCTTACCTGTTATATACCCTGGAGCTACTTCCTATGCCTTGGATACCAGGATTATATCACCCTTGTTTGGATAAACTATCGACCTTTGCCTATGCACTGCTGGTTTGCTCGTCAAATCATGTACCCTAGTCGTACGATTGCATTTCAACATGCGTCTGCTTCCTTGGACCTACCCCACCACCTTACCATCCCCTCTACACCATTTACCCTTTATCAACCCTATCCCTGATTTCACATTCTCTCAATCTGTGATAGATTTGAGGGGGATTACCTATACCCTTAACAACGGAAACCACTTCATATTATTGTTTGTGCAACTTTACAAAACAAGCTACACGACAATAAGGGGCTAATGTAGACACCAAATTCATGTCTTACGACCCCTTGTGACCCGCATCCCATTTCGCAACCTAACCTCATTACCTAAACCTTACACAATTATTTATTAATTACCTTGTAATTGATAAATCCCATCACCTCACCTGCCACCTCATTTTACCACCTCATCATGACCTAGCCCTAATCCTAAACTAACCTAATTAAGACCTCATAACTTGGTCCACACCTACACCCATAACTAATGACCCCTTTCTCGCACCCAAAACCGACCTTCTAGTCACTTGACCAAGCCCGCAACTAATCTCTCGGGAGAAAAGCAGGGAAGGTGGGCTATTTTACTAAAAATAGCCTACTTTTTCCTTACCGATGCCGGTTCCTACTCGACCGCCGTCGGTTACGTAACCGCCATCGGTTCCCTGTAAATGGCCTCCCCAAACCAAAAACAAGGGATCGGAATTTCATTTTTGGATCAGAGCAAAGGATCCTTTGAATAAAAGAAGAGCATCAGGAGCGATCAAGAGAACCCGGATCTTTACTTGACTGAGCAGAGACAAGTGAAGAGACAAGGAGAGTTAGCATCAAAGGAAAGCAAGCCCAGGACTGCAACTAGATACCAGAGCCCTGTGATACTCAGCTGATTTGATCTGTTGTGTGCCACACCATCCTACCTCAGTTCTTCCTTTGCCATCAGAGCTCTTAGACCTGCATCTCCGCGAATAATCAGTAAGTTACATCTTGCATGTCCTCTTTAATAACATTTCTTCGACTTTTTGAATCATAAGTCTTCACAAATCCATCCTTGGATCCACTACCCAACGTGTCATTGCATCTAACTGTCATTCATCTACCTCTTATCACCCTATTTCCTAAAATTACCTATATACAGCCCTACAAATAACACAACTACCAAACAACACCACCACCCCACAAAACAACCAACCTTCAGATCTTAGACTCTACCGATATCGGTCATCAGTAACCGCCATCGGTTATCAGTAACCGGCATCGGTTATACTGACTATAACCAATAACCAGCCTTTCCCCTACCCAGTTCAACAAAGCAATTTAATTGATATCTTATAGTCTTTTGTGTTAATTCATATTAGCAGGGGAACTGACCACCTTCGAAAGGAAGTTTTATATTTCCTGGGCCCAAGGCAGTTTCCTCATTTATTGTCTAATTAAAATCTTGTGGTCTTGTGTTCTTATTTGCAGGTAGTCCTTCCAAGACAAAAAGGAGTTCTTCGCAGTCAACCTGATCTTTCTCTACGGTACGCGCACATCATCTCGACATTCTACAGGTATTCCTCCTAGCCCCAACCCTTATCTGTTTCTAAAAGGAACGAAACATTCCGAGTGAAACAATTGGATGGGGTGAGATCAATGAAAAATATACCCAACCTATGAAGGAAATAAATGTTACAAAAATTGAGACCTAAGCCACTATCAATAAAGACATTCTTAACCAAGTGGTGTTGTACCTCAACTTGAATATACAAGGGGGGACCACTATCGATGATATGCATGAAAGTCTTGATAACACAAATGAGAACAAATATTAGGGCTAAAAAAAGGATCATGCCCCAAGTAACAAGTGAAAGGATGAAATTTAATAGACCATAGAGGAATAAGTAACAAGTGAGAACATAGAAGGCTTGAAGATGAATAAGTGTAAACCCAAAGTTGAAAAGATAAGTAGGCCCAAAAGTGATTTTTAAAATTAAAAAGTGATATTTACCGAATCAATAAAATGTATTGTACTAAAAATAGATTAATTTTACAAAACCAAAAGAGGCATTTTAGGATATCCATATGATGCAAAAAAATCTCGAAAGGATTTTCAAATAGTTGTATATTTCACCTATTATCCTCTTATTAAGAAAAATAGAGATTTTGCAATTCCAAAAATTATGGTGAATAAAAAGAGGTTTTTTGTTTAATTTATCAAAATAAAGAAAATCCTTTGAGAGATTTTAAAAATAGATTCATTATTTATTATATATTTTGTGACATGCACTTTTGTTAATAGAAAACCCTATAAAGATGTCCTAAGAGGAAGGCCAAACATAAAACCCTAGAGAAAATTTTAAATATCATATTTATGGCATGAAATAAATAGGAGTGTGAATTAACTATGATTGCAAACAGTAGAAGATTGAGAAATTTGAGACCTAATGAAGGGAAAGGTTGTGCAAAATCAACAAAGAGGTTCACCAAATTATTTAACCCTAAAATAAATAAATGAGAGGGTAGGGGAATAATATGTTATAATTTATGTAAGGGTAAAAGGGTTAACAACATATAATATATTCAGATTAATTATTAAACATTAATACATAGATTAGAATACAGTCTCATTAGTAATTAGTAAGATAGGCTATGGAAATGATTGTGAAAACATGAGGAATTGAATGTGATTAGCTTATTATAGAGGCGAGAAGGTGAACTAGCACTGTGGAGTGGTTGTGTAAGATGAAAATGATCTGGCAATGCTTCATTCCTAGAATCAAAGTGTAAACAGAAAATCATGCACTTGGGTACATTTCTAGGTCCTAATCACATACCACTATTCATATGATTCATAAGAAAGAAAACTAGTAATTAACATCTATCTTTGGCCTCTTTAATTTCTTTCTCACTTTCTTTCTTGTCTTACACACCCCACATCCCATTTTGATCTTTATTGACTCTAGACACCAACGCCCAGTCAAGATGTCAACACCTAGGTGCCCTCATTCCCTTTAGGTGCCCCCGACCTCTTTGTATCTTACTCGCCCCTTTTGGGCCTCTTTTATCTTGTGGACATCTTGTTTTCTTATGGGTCACCCTTTTAGCTGTCAATTAGGAAATTCAAACAAGGGAATCATATAAATACAAAGTTATGTGATCATAATAAAGGACCAATATCTAAGCATATATTATCATCACCTAAGGTTACATCCAAAGGCATTTTAAGAGCATAAAAGGAATCCATCTAGCTTCATTCAAGGGACAAGGGACTTCATTTTTTGCATACACACATATTAGGGGAAGTTCATTTTTCCATCCGAACATCTACTTACATTGCTACATATAGATATTGCTCACTATCAAGTACATCTTGCACAAGATCTTCCTAGGGCACAATTTCTACACACACACACAAGAACTACATAGAGTCTGAGATGTAGTGCAGTGCTCGATTGTAAGTTCACTCTATTGGGTGATCGATAGGGTCAGTCTGACTCCCCATTTGCATATTTATTTTTTAGGATTTGATGTAGTTTGGGGTTTTGCAGGATATCATTTGTTTTGCAAGTTATATGTGAATTATGCGATTATCCAACGACATATAGGCGACCAAAGGCAAAGGTTAACAACCACCTTGCGACACAAGAAAAACCAATTTCCAAGCTCATGTGTGGTCACAGGAGCCCAATAGAGGTATTTTGCACCTATACGTCCTCGCCCTAGTCTAGGCGCCCTGGTTCAGGCTCATCCAATAGTTCTAGTATTGTCTGAGTTTGATTGTGATAGTTTGGTCCTCCTATTTATCAATCTTTCTATCCAGAATACTTCGGGATCAATTACGAAATTAGCTAAGTCTTCTATTCTCTCTCTCTCTCTCTTGCACCTAGGGTTTCATATTTCTTTAGCTTATTGCTTGTGTTGATTATGTGCCTTAGAATTTATTTATCATATGTGACTCTGTAATATCTAGGGTTTTTCAAAATTTTAATTTTTGTTAAATCACAAAGTGCAAAATTGAGTAGGTATGGAACTTTGCAGTAGGTACGGTAATGTTAGATGGTTTGGTCTTTTTCACACAGTTCTGTACAGTAATTTGTTGGTGGTCAGAAACTTCTAGTGTGCTTGTGAATGATTGTGTTGAGATTCTCGCTAAATCCCTAGGTGTCACACATTTACGAAACCCTATGTATGTTGCAAAACAACTTCAAATCCTAACGACATGTAAGAGACCCTACGAAAAGGTTAGTGGTTGGGTTGGAGTGTAATCCGTACACTACCTACATTGACAATGTTAGGAGAGGCCTCAAACCACATGCAATTATCCACCTAATATGCAATATCTATATGGATGCAACTAGCTTCGAAAATTTGATCACTTAGAAGTGCAACAACGTCTTGGCATGTTTATCTTGACTTGACTTTTGAAAGGTCTCTAGATTGAGAAGGATGACTTGTGAACCTAGTTGGAAGTACTTCAGACATTTGCGGGGGATGCTCTTATATTGTGCTACTACTATGAAGGGATTTATGAGAGCTTAGAATGTATTTGGAAAGTATACTCTTGAAAGTGTCAAATGAGGTAAACAACGAGTTAGACTTGCTTTAATAGGATTTCATAAGTAATATTTCGCATTAAGGACGACCTATGGGATATGAACCAACCCATAAAAAGATATCAAATTGAAAATGTAATCGTTTGGTAGATGGGGATGAAAACATCATCCACATACCAACCCGTTGAACGGTTTGGTCCTAAACACCTAAACAAACGGTCTTATACATGTAGTTTGTGAGATTTTGCAAAGTTCTTGAAATGATGTCTGCGAAAAATATATTTCTTTGGATTGATGCAATTAATTCTATGAGCGACAAACTAATATTAATAGAGAAATTATGCAAGAGAGAAAATAATTGATCACCTAAACTTGGAATGTGCGCACAAGTCATACATTAATTGAGAAGCTCAAATTATCATTATCAATTATAAGTGTTTACAAATGCTTAGAAAGATAATTACAATTATTTTTTGATAATCTTATTCAAAGTTAAAACTAACTTAAAAAACATTCTATGTATAAAGCAAACCAATCTCTTGTCAAATCATATGTTTCGACCACCCAAGATACACAATCTTGCACCACCTCCGATGATTGAAAATATATCATTTTCACAAAAGTATAGTTTTGATTTAATTTAAATCATGATAAAAAAATTGAAAATCAAGCTATAGTTTAGATAAGACATAGGTAAGTGGGCATGAAAAGTCAAGAGCCAACTCGGTAGTAGGCCCTCTAGAAATATATTTGAACACATACAAACACAAATTTAATGTTTCCACCTAACCATTGGTTGTAACATTAGCTGTTGCAATAAAGACATACATTAAAAGATTCATTTAACAATTATTGAATTTGTTTAAGTCACTTCAAAGCTTTGTATTAAAAAATATATGCACCTTTGTTTTCTATTGAAGAATAAAATAAGAATATGAGTTGGAGCAAGTTTGAAGTACAAGTTTTTCATGTCTACGTGGACCCCTCTCTTGGCATTTAAAAAAGCAAAAAAACAGAAAACAAAAATAGCTGTCCACGTCACACCCAAAGGACAGCCGAGCATGTGCACTTACGCACAAATTATTATACCTACGTTGACATGGCACACGAGCATGACCACAGGAATACCATGAACAGGCCAAAATCAGTTTGACGTGGCAACTTATAGTTGAATGAGTTTGGACATATATTCAAACTTGGATTCGAAGGGATATGTTTTGTGTATGTACCCAAAGGATACGAAATTTGTGAATATATTTATGTTCTTTTAATAGTAGTTATAATAAATTAAATGTTAGTTTTAATAGTAGTTATTTTTTTTATCATAAAGTATGTCAATTGAATAAAGATGTATTTGTTGGTCAAAAGTTTTAAAGAGGCACTCCAAATTGACATTGAGAGTTTATAATCACACAAAAAAATCCAAACTATAAATTAGGTGAATTTGACTTGAGATAGTAGGTAATTTTTAGAAGATTTTTACTGTAGGGATTTTTGTAATCACAAAAGTCTTATCAATCTAAAAAGACTAAAAAATTTATTAATTATTTTAATTAAATATCTAACAAACTAAAGATGCATGAATATGTGGGGTGAAAACTATCTAGATAAGTCCTTGGTGCTACATAAAGTGTGTATTTGGAGGAAAGCAGATCCTTATTACGTATATCCTTACAACTTACTCCAAGAAATACACATCCATTACATTCATGTTGGTAAATTCTTTTGATGAAATAATAGTTATATTACTTGAAAATAAATTAATATGCCTATTCATTAAAAGAGTACAAAATATTGAAGCACAATATGCATACCATCACCCTAGGCTATATATGTGACCTAGAAATAAAGTTTACATAAATACAAAACTAAAAAAATCAATTACAAAACAAGAATATTATGCAATAGTAGAAATAAGGATAGTCAAATGAGGGTTAATGTCATTAGGCTTGCGTTTGTATACACTTAAAATTAGTTGACCACTATTACTAATATTCATCCTATATATAAACCTTACCTTCTATCACATCCCACTAATATTTACTTAATCTCTCACGTTACAACTAATTTAATCCTCTAACATATTTTGGGAAGTTAATACTCCGTAGACCAGCTACCCTCTAAACTATCTAGCATCTCCTACTAAGTACCCTAATTAAACCCACATTAGCCACTAATTAAATATATAATCTTTTAAGATTAATCCAAGCTCTCTATCCCCCACCTTCTACAACTCTTTAAATCTAGAACCTTCCCAATTCTAACACATTCCACGAATTTAAAAATTCATGGAAAATCCCCTTCATCTAGAACCTTTTAGCCTCACATCTATTCTCAGCCATTGATTTCCATCCTACATGGATCAATTGCAACAGTTCATTCTTCTATAAATTCCTCCATCACCTCCATGGAAACGTGAATTTGAAATGTGCATGCCAAGCCTTTGCTAATATATAAAATTAGAGAATCTTATATATAATCTTACATCCTTGAGAGCAATCAAGCATCCAACAACAAAGTGTTATCAAATTTTGGAGCCACCAAATAGTAAGCAACAACCATCCATTAAACAAATTTGGGCACATCCATTCCAACAAATGAGCAATTTGACATCAAGGTAAAGTGAGGTAATATCTCATCCAAGAATGTGATTATCTTGATCATATTGTTTCATTTTCCCAATCAAAGGTGTAGAATTTAGTTCTAGCCTGCATAAAGTTTAATGGGTTTCAAGGCTTCTTATATACATGCTTAGAGTTAAACTTGCACACATTTTGGCATGCTCAGTCAGACTCTCATGCACTCTCAAAAATTCATGTCTAGTTATCAAGACCTCACTTGTAAGATGTGAAGAAATCAGAGCTAAAAGGGTGCAAAAATTGAAGAATTTTTGTTCTTTCTTGACATTTTCCATGTTCACTTCTATAGGATGTTTTCATGGCTATATCATCATTATCATGCATGATGATGTCATTTCTTAATGGCCTTAATCATTTTTGTGAGTTGTGTGCATGTTCCAGGTGATAGATGTTTTCAAAATTGAATGAGAAATTTTTGGCATTGACTACATCACTATTAGTAACTACGTCATTATTGATACAAACCACGTTATTTTCACGAAGGGATCTTACCATGCCATTTTCGTGGGTAATCCTAACATTTGTTATTGCAAGTTTTTTGTTTCAAATTATCTAACTTGAATTCATACTACTAACTCTCTATTTTGTAGTACTAGTTGGTCCAATGGATAACATAAATATAATATTTAGATTCTATCTTATTTTGTTTTTTTGTATAATATTGTATATCATTGTACTACTTTGTGTGCATACCCATAACTAGTTGTGAATGTTTTCTCCTCATGCCGCTTGATGACCTTGGAGATCAAAAACAACTTATGCTACTTTTTTTAAGGTTTATGTGATGTGAACTTGATCCCCACTGTTGGGTTAGATAAATTTCATATTTGTTGACAGGGTGTGCAAAAAGTGGGCGTGTAGGTGTGCGTGGGTGTCTGTTGAAGAAGGGCGTGCCAGGAAAGATAAGTTCGGGACTTAGCCATTTTTGTATGGCATGGGCTCAAAATTGGATGAAGTGCAGATCACGCAAATAGAAAAGCATGAAGAATTCGTGGCCAAGGAAGAGCTATTTTGGGAGAAAGTGAAAGATCAAAAATCATTCATAGTATGTGCTAATAATAGAATTAAGATAGGGTTTACTAATATGTTAATCTATTATTAGCTTCATTGTAAAATCATGCAGTTGTTGGCACATGGCTATTTTGGTCATGTAGGTTATTTTTGGATGCATGGGTGGTGAAGGGAAAGTCCCCACCCCTATATATATGTATTGATCTACATAGTTTAGAGAGTTCTAAGTTTTGATCGTTGTATGTATTAGAGTTATGGTGCTTATATGAACTTGCACGCATGACTTTGTGACAGTATTGTGATTTATTCAGCTTCTGCGTTATGATGAGTCAATATAATGGGTCATTGTAGATGGATATTGGTTGTTGATGTTTCTTTTCATGGTACTTGTGTTAGGAAATAAGGGATAAAATATGCAGAACAATCCCTCATAGAATCACAATAGTAGAAATTAATATGCAGAAAAGATTACAAATTTGAAATAATATTACAGAATAAAAAGAACACAACACAAAGAGACAATATTTAATGTGGTTCACCCAATTTGGGCTACGTCCACCAAGAATCACTTGCTTAGATTTTATTACAAGCTACCTCTTCTCTCAATACAATACCCATATCTGTTTGGAGCTATGCTTAACAAACTTTACAGAATTGACACCCGAATTCACACATATCTGTAATGTTGCCTATACCCCACCATATGCACAAAACCAAAAATGTAAACAATTGCTTAAGTAGTTTTACACTATCATGGGTATCAAAACCATGGGCCAATACCATCCCATAAACCTATGGGTCAAAAATACCACCCATATGAGAAGAACATGTTTCTTGAAATATTGGGCATGTTTTTCGAGGCCAATTTTTTTTCTAGGGGTTGTGCCCCCGAACCCTTGCTACCAGGGGCTACCGCCCTGGACCCAAACCCCGAGGAGAATACATAAAGAGTGTACAATAATTTTAGTTTACAATCTTCAACACTTCCACACATAAAAATAGGCTCCACAACATAACAACTTGTATGGTAAATCTAATCTTGATCCTTATTTTATTCATTATGCACTATGGTTGTGATATGATTCATGTTATGCTTTTCCTTTACTTACTTATTATGGTTATGAAATATATGTGTATGCATGTTAATATCTTGACAAGGATTTCATAAAAGAGGGACTTGGTAGGCTTTGTGTGCTTTGGGTGAGTGTTCAGATTCATCTGAATGAAGTGCCAACATGCCTAGGATTATGAGTGGGAAAACAAGACTACATTTTGGTTTTGTTGCCGAGACCTATTTTCAAGTTTTGTGCCATGATGATGGCATATCGATTGACTCTTGAGGGCATTGAAAATTGGGTTAAAAATGAACAAGATTAGTTTGTGCTAAGATATGGTTCCAGACTTTAATGTGCACCAGTGGGTTGAAGAAAATTTATATCATGAGTTCTATGAGATGTTCTTTTATTTTTTCCCCATATAGTTGTACGAGTATTTTTCTACTTATGCATCAAAGAAGAGCTGGAGTTACAAACCAAGGATCCAGACACAAGAGGATTGCTAGACCTTGTTTGATGCAGATGAACCTTGGATGCGTGATGTAGATCATTGGTATGCTAGTTTTGTGCGTAAATATACTTTGAAATACATTGTTTCTACATATTATTTTACAGAGGTTGTTGAGTTTGAGTTCTTGCATGAGCCCAAATGATCTTACATATGTTTTATTCCACTGGAAATTAAGATCGTGATGGTGGTATTGATTTTGGAGCACCTTCCCATGGATAGCTAAACACTCTACCACGCATAAGGGAAGGAGTAGGTGGGGTGAAAGATGGTAGATTTGACAGTAGAAACGTAGAGAGAAGAAAGGTGGCTTAAGTATAATGAAGCATGAGAGAGGGAATTGTAACAGCAACACAATGTTGAGGATTCTATGGAGTTATGATGATAGATGGATTGTAAAGGATTTAAAGCTCACGAGGAAGATGTGGAGCTGGAGCATCTGGTTCCCCCAACCTTAGGAAAATTTGGAAGAGAATCCCCTTCCCTTGCTGATGAGAGCACATTAGAGGAGGACATATTTAGGATCGAAGGTATGCATTTGATCCCACATGGCGACTGTTAATGCAAAATCACAGTACCCCCAAATGAGTTGTCAGATCTACTTTTCTAAGGTAGAGTCATTTGGTGTGATTCACATAACATTGAGTTTTCCCCAAAGTGTGGGACTTTGTAAATGGAAAAAAATCTCCAGAGAAGGCTGGTTCCTCTTCCTAAACTACCTGCCACAAGCTATTCTAGTGCAGGAAAATTAATCTAATCCTAATCTAACTATCCAAGGAGACAGGGAGAGAAAGAAAACAAGAAAACAAAGCCTACACTAAAATGGTGATACACCAGAGAAGGAAAACTGCTGATCATCTAACTAAACTGCCATGAAACGAAGGGAGGTGAGCAATGGAGAGGATGAACAACTACATCACAAGAAAAAGATCAGATTCACATAGAAATGTTTCAAACCAAATAAATACAGTTCCTAGACCTACAAATGAACATCCAAAACATGTATAGGTGCCTTGCAATGAAGAGAGGCAAGAAGAAACAACCAAAAAGAGCAAAGGATGGACAAATGCATCACAAAATACATTTTTTTATTGCTTTAGAAGTTTTCACAAAACATCATTCACGAGAAAGAGGCAAAAACGCCATTTACATAGTAGGGGAGGAGGTTCGAACTCTATTTTTGACCCTGAGGAAGAAAAAGATGGGGAGGCAAAGAGGAAAAATGAACAACTTGAATGTGCCCCTCTATTACAATATATAGGAAGAATGGGAGAGAGAAGAGGGAAGAATTTGAATCCTACTCCAACCACCCTGAGATACGCATTGAATCCCATTTTGAAAGCTCAACCACTGAATATCAATGCCTTTTATAAATCCACCCACAATATGTTGCATCTAGTTCTCCAGCGGATCAAATTGAATCAGATCTGGTAGTTGAAGAGATCAGATTCTGTGTTAATGGCTTGGAAGACTTTTTCCCAATTTTCACCTACTAGCCTTCCCAAAATTAAAGTTTCAGATCTTCATGGCATAGACGAGGGCGATATCTTTCCACCAGTGTCAAATTTGCAATATTTCGAGCCTTGAGTCAAAAGATATGCCCCTTTGAAGTTTGTATCAGGTCTATACAAAAAGGCGGGAAAATAGTTTGAAAACGGGCCCCCTTTTCAATATGGGGCATGAGGAGGGTTGGCGCTTGTCTGAGGGTGGCCTTTGCATTTTACTCTTGGAATGGCGCATGGCTAACATGTGGCTTCCTCCACCGGCCCGCTCGATTTCTATGTTTTTGGCTAATTTCTTTGCTTGGCGGGGTCATATTTATTGACCGGGGACACGCGGCGGCTTGGTGCTTGCTTGAAAATTGTCCCTCAATTATGATCTTGAACTAGCACTGTTTGGACACTTGGTGCTATCCATTGGCCTATTACAATGCATTGACTATTCAATCCGACTCTATCCCTTTTAAAAAGTTGGGACACGTGGCGAGCCCGCACTCATTTGAAAAATGCCTAGGATTCTTCCCCTTGAAAAAGTGCCAATGAGACATGTGGAGGCTTCCGCGGGGCCGGAGACTTAACCAATTTTGGGCCCGCTCTCCTTTTGACCTTTGTTGACCATTAGCTACATGGATGACTGGCACAAGTTTGAATCTCTTCCTTGGGCTTCCGTCTTGGAATTGCATCAAGCCAACACTTGGTACCCTCTGTTGAGTCTTCTATACTTAGTCTCTTTTGAGGCCCACCCTGTCTGCCTTTTGACTTTTGTTGACTCTGCCTCTGTTTGGGGCCTGGGACATGTGGGGATCCAGCGCTTGTTTGAACCTCCCCTTTTTGGATTCAACTTTGGAGAAGCGTCGTGCTGACACTTGGCTCTCTATGTTGTCTCCTCCATACTTAGTTAATTTTTGGACTCATTCTGATATGTTTTGAGCCCAAATACTTCAGATCTTCACCATTTCTTCTTCTGCTTGCTCCTGGCTTCCTTGACACTATCTCCTTCTTCTCTAACACTGCTACTTCATTTCTGAGCCCACATGTAATTTGTTTGATGAATTTAAGATACATATTCGCTTGACAGAGCCGTTTCTTCTCTTTCTTCTTACATAGGGTTGTTTAGTCTTTCGCAAGCTCTGCCACTCCATTGTTGAATCCTTTTATGACCCTTTTCCAAGATTTCAATGTGTTTTCTCTAGTTCTTTCTCTGTGGGGTCATGGCTGATCTAATACGTTGCCTAGAGGGAAAAGTATGGATAACAATTTGGTGACTCACAGGGGTATCTTGCTATATGAATGGACCAGTGGCCTTGAAGCATCCATTGGGCATGGAGTCAAGAATGATAGCCTGACTTTGAAGACTGATCCTTCTTACTAAATGGTCCTGAATGCCTGCCTTTGTTGCCTTTTCCTGACCCTAAACCTTCCCGCTCGTCTGCACTCTCAATTTTCATAAGAAATCTTGAAATAAGGATTCTAAGAGTAGAAAATTGTTTTGACCTGGGGCTTTCATCTGTCCCTGAATGGAATGTTTTGAATAAGTCTTTTAGTTGCTCTACATTTTCTTCCTTTTGGAACTAGCAACTGTTACATATAGCTATGAGTCTTCTTGCCATGAATATTGAAGAGCTTGGCCTTATGCACCTTCAGAGCAATACAAAACTTATGTACAAAGACCAAATCATATATGCCTCAAATGAGACATGCAGAGTGTGCATAAGCACTTATTTGCTAGAAACAAAGTATACTCCTACTCCTAAACTAACTAGAGAGAAAGAATGGTAAACAAATCATGCAACTTGTAGGGAGAAGTAGCTTCCCTTTCTCAAGAGAGGCAACCATGCAAATGTTTTGACACTAAATATATCTGCCTGTATGAGTGAAAAACTGACCATAAGCCGGTCCTCCACCCAACTCATGAATGTATCAACATTAATGAAAAATACCTCCTCAAGATGACTTACATTTGACTCCTGGAGGTATTGATGGTGACCCTTGGTACTTTGATACTCATCCTCATGCCCTGAAGTAGGCATGACTGGTTTTGGTTTCTCCCTTGGCTCCAATGAAGCCAAGTACCTGATTGGGCATGATATGATCCTTTGGATGTGCCCATTTCTCTGAAATTCAACTCCAAAAATGGAGTCTTCTTGTGGACCTTCTTGGATGGATGGGGTGAGAGAGATGATGACATCCTCTGCCTGCCTTTTCTCTTCCTTTGCAGCAGGTGTGACTTTTGGAAGATCAAAATCTTCCAACTTGGGTTCAGGAGGCATGTTGCAAACTGTAGGTTGTGCTTGCACGTTCTCTTCCATGGCAACAAGTTCTTGTGGTTGAAGACATTCTTTTGAGTCTGATAGGATATCAAACTCTTTACTGTCTTGCTGTAGCAAAGTCTCTCCCTTTTGCATGGTGATCTTAAAATCTTCATTATTTTCACCATATGAAGCCTCATCTTCAAATATGAAGCTAGTGAGTTCAAGCTCCTCCAAAAAGTCAAATTTTTGGAGAGGTTGAATGAGAGAGGGGTCTGCATTTTCTTGTGCAACCAGATCATGATTCAGTGCCTCTGAATCTATCTTGGTCACCTCCATATGCTCCTTTTTAACTAGACTTGGAGTTGACTATTCCTCTTCTTTTTCTTTTGAAGCACATGGAAGACTCGTACCTTCCAATCTTGGTTTTAGAGAGGTGTATTGGATTGCAGTCTATTGTTATTGAATGTCCTCCTTCATGGAAACATGCTCATATGCTTGGAAGGTGGTTGATGGAGGAAAAAATGGTGTTATCTCTTCAGGATCTTCTCCATCAAAATAATCCTCCAAGTCAGACAGACAGTCTGCCTCCTTGTTCTCCTTCTGCAGGTGCTCTACCTCCTTCATGGTGTCCTCCTAATCTACACTTGACTCACCCTTGTTCCCTTCATCCTCAAACATAAATTTTTAAATCTTAAACTCTTCTTCAACATCAAATCTTGAAGGGGATGAAGTGAAAGGAAGAATTAAAGGTTCTTCTCTAGCCTGCTCCACACTTGGAGCCTCTAAAACTGTATGGTCCTCCTCCTCTACTACAAACTCAGCCTCAGCCACCACTGGTTCTTCAACTCTGACCTCCTCTATTTTCTTGACCATCAAGGGGATCTTTGTGAACCCAAATTTGGTAGCCCAACTCTTCAATTATTTTTTTCATTTCTTCTCTATTGGGCTCCTCCTCTTATTGTTCTCCTTGACTTGTTTCTTGGGTTTCTTCCCAACATGGGCTTGGGAAAGAAAGAGGAGTGACAGGTTGGGGTTCAACCAGCTTTGTAATTGTTTGTGGTGGAGAGGGAAGTGAAACTTATTGTTTTTTTGGAGGGGATGACTACTTGGGAGATAAAAGGGGATAAGAATTGAAATGGGGTGGAAGACTAGGAGATGGAGAAATGAAATCAACACTTGGGGCAGCAAGTGAGAAGCTTGGAAATTGGATCTTGGGTTGATATGGTGCTACTTGAGAAGGAGAAAAAGAAAAGCTATGAGATGGTGGACTTACCCATTGACAAGGTTGTCTCACACTTTTCTCATAAGCTCCAATGTCCTCAATCCACTATGTAAGCTGAGGTATCACTTCAACCATGAAGTCAAGCTTCTCCTGAGGGTTGTAATGTATTGGAAAAGGGCCTTCCCATGGACAAGGTGCCCTACAACCAATATTAAATGCCTTCATTTGTGCTACACACCTAGATTACACCATACTAGCCTCCATTCTTTGAATCTTCTCCAAAAAAACAACATCCTCCATTTGACTATTGTCATTGTATGCATACCCTTACTCATGATAAGCTCTATGGCCAAACTGACTTTGATCCTGCTCATATGGGTAAGCATAATGGTCCTGGATCTGATTATAATGTTGATTTGGAGGAGTTGGAAAATGCATTGGAGGTGAACTGCATTGTTGATGTATGTGTGAGTTCCATGAAGGAAATGAAGTCATGATTTCACAACTTCATGGAATGGGACAAAATGAAAGAGATGGAAGAAGAAAATGAATGAAAATGAGTGGAAATGGATGGAAAAGGTATGCAACTTAGAGGTGGGGTTGTTGACCAGATGGAGTTTCCATATGTGCTTACATGTGCCTCAAAAGGTTGATTCTTAATAAGAACACATCAACATGCCAAGATTAAGTGGTAAAGTGCTTCAGACCTGTCCCACCATGACAAAAATATTAGTGTGGTTGCACAGTGGCTTATGATTTTATGTTGTAATGAGACACCTTGGAAATATGGAAGATCTAACCTCAGTGTCCCATCGGGTGTGCAAAAACTATTAATGCAAAATCACAACACCCCAAATGAATCGTCAGATCTACTTTTCTAAGTCAGAGTCATCTAGTGTGATTTGCATAACATTGAGTTTTCCCCAAGGTGTGGGACCTTGTAAAAGGGAAAAATCTATAGAGAAGGTTGGTTCCTACTTCCTAATCGACCTGCCACAAGCTACTCCAGTGCAAGAAGAATATAACTAATCCTAATCTAACCATTCCAAGGGGACAGAGAGAGAGAGAGAGGGTGAAAGATCCTACACTAAGTGTTAATACACCAGAAAAGGAAGTGTTGATCATCTAACCAAAATGCCATGAAATGAAGGGAGGTGAGAAATGGAGAGGATGAACAATTGCATCACAGGCCAAGGATCACATTCACACAGAAAAACGTTTATTACGAGTTCTAGATCTTGTGGACAAGGTTCATATCCCCATCAGCCATAACAAGTTTATTACGAGATGTCTCTTTGTCTACCAAAATATAGGGGCATTGAATATGCTGCAGAGCATATGTAAAAGTGCAAGATACTATGGCATGCTAAGGGTATTACAACCTTAGATAAAAAGGCAAGTCAATTTTCTACTACACTAAAAGGGCACACACATAGTTATTATAGAAATTTTGACCCATATTAGACTGCGGTGGATTATAATGCTTTGTGTTTTGCATTTCTAGCTGTAGACACCTACTATTTGATCAAATTGATATTATCACTAACATTGCACTAACTGTTTTATTTCCCACAAATTGATGAAACTTCGTCAATTAGACTCCTTTTCCCCTCAAAATCCTCTTAAATGACTACTATATGTTGATTAAACATCCTACCATACATTTGACCAATAAAGCTTCTTGTTGGCTGACCCTCGCTTCCAGAACATTCAAAATCTATCGAAACCTTCTCCAGATGCTCCCAAAAATATTCCTAAAGCTTACTTGGGATTCCTAATTAATCCTAAAAGGTTAATTAGCCTCTAATCTTAGTCAAAATGTCCTTTGAATTGCTAAAAGTGATTTTTGAACTTACCTTTTGTCCCACATGCATCAAAATCATACCATTATTAGAATGGGAAACCTATAAATAGAACCCTCCTCCTCATCATTTCTAAGAACACTTTTTCTCCTCTAGCATAAAATATAGGAAATTAGGATCTTGAGCATTTCTCCATTTATATAGCTAATATATTCATAGTGCATCCATTAACTCAAACTTGGGTGATATGGAGAGAACCATATAGCCTTATAGTCATTAATGGTGAGACTTCATTCTCAAAACTTGAGATCATACTAACAATCCAATCTAATTACTAAGGATCTTCTTAGGTTCATTTCAAAGTTAGCATTCAAAGAGTAGAGATTGATTTAGACATGTTAGTTTGATTGTTTTCAAATTTATATGCAAGTTAAAGAAATTATCCTCCTGAATCTCTTATCTTGATGGTTCTTGCTAGGTTAGTTTAAATATTTGAAATGCTTAGGTGTTTAGTTTCAAGTCTTATAACTTTTCTAATTTATACATGAGCACATTTGACACACCCGGTGGGACTTACTCCATAGTCCATAAAAATTTATTTCAAGCTTTGTGATTTACATAATTTTTCTAACCATTCCATGCATTTTGAAGGTTGAATAGATTTTTCTAACCTTATATGTGTTACAATCTTCCTTTTACATGCAAAGTCAATGGGTTTCTGCTAGAAATTGATTTAAATGACAAAGTTATGACCTGTTTGCATTTTTAGAAGTCAAATTTTCATCCTTTTTTGTGTTGTTATAGGCACACAGGAAGGTGTTATAAAAGGGCATGTTTTTCCTCAAACTCACATGCATCTTCTTGAAAGGGTGTGCATATGCTTGTTTGGGCATCCAAATTTTACCCTCTATCAAAACAATTTTCCAGATGCACGCATATGCTTAAAAGGGAACGTATATGTTCCTAGGGGTGTGTACACATATCTATGGGTGCACATACACCTCTCTGAGTCCAAAAACACATGCGCATAAGCACATACACTTGAAAGGGCGCACATATGTTACAAATGGGAGCACATATGCCTTCAAGGGCACCCATACGATAAACTGTGTTCATAACCTATCTTCTGGAGTCCATAACGTTTGCTCCTGAACTCGAAATGAATCCATTTTTTTTTTATGTTAGAAAGGTATTAAAGAAAAATACGCAATGGAACATAAAATTAGGATTTTGACTTACATAAAATTTATGGTTTACTTTATTATAAAAATAGTCATTTTCTAACATGTCTTAAAGTTTACAAAGATTGATCCATTTGATTTTATAACACCTTGTAGGGTTTTATTATGGCTAATTGTTGATTTACAGGGTATATTTGATCATGATTTGAGATATTTTTTTTATTAAGTTAATGAATTTTGCATTTTTTTCATTTATTAGGCTAGATTGTGTGTGCTCTTCCCTCGCACCTTCTAGGTGATCTTCGGAATCCGAAATGATCCAACACCTCTTTCATGATTTAAAAAAAAAATCATTAATATTTCTAAGGGAATGAACTTCAAATTTTGATAAAAAATAATTTACTTATGAATTTAAGTTAAAATTTTTCCATTTTCACAATTTAGTAGGATTTCGCGTCGTGTATGATCATTCCTTGCATCTTAGAACAATCTTGGAAATAAAAAACAATGCTTTATCCTCTTTCTATGATATTTTGATAATTTGAATAACTACTAATCATTACATGAAGGATCATATCTCTTGTGAAAGAATCAGGATCTAGACAAAAGCTAACTCATGTGTTGTAGGTTGCCAATGGTGTGCAAAACATCACTAAGTTTAAAGATTAAAAAAACACCATATTCCAAACACTTGATTTGTAGGTTTGGATAAGAGTAAACCCGTCCGATTTAAACTAGGAGAAACTCCCCTTAGCATAAGCCTTAAGCTATAACAAAGGGGATGCTCCTAGGAACCCCAAATTAGTCCACACAAGAGGGAACCTTGTGGAGGAAATGGGAAGCATTTCACTTACCTACTTGACTAGTTATACTTTTGTGAGTTTGCAGTCAAAATTATCTCCATTGTGACCCCAGTGAAAATAGATCTGAATGCATTTATAATCACTGTATTTAAGGGGGTAAAGTAAAGTTGGGATACTCCAAGACTAGTCAGTGTGACTTTCTTGGCAAACTAAGCTCTCAGAGGTAGTTTGTGACACCTAGTTGAGAGAACCAGTAGGAAGATATATCATCTTGGAGCCCATTTTACCATATCAATCCTTCATGTTTCATAGAGATCTCACAAAGTGAAATTTTTTTTGGAGTCAAAACCTTTTTATTTGAACAAGGAAAGAGTCCACTTAAGTTGAAACGATGTGTTATTCATCAAGGGACCTACGACATGTTACTTTGTCCTAGTTTTTTACTTTTCTTAAGACAAGGTGAAACTCTGCCAAAGTCACTTAGTTTTTTTCAACCTCACTTGAGATAAACCTTTGTTATATTGTAGTTCATTTTGGGAAAAAAGAGAACGACACGCGTGGATACTGCTAGAAATAATCATGTCCACTACTTTTGAAGTCTACTTACATGACTAGGTTGGAATGCCAGAATGCAAGTATTGAAAGTGTGAATGGTACATCTTCATATTCTAGTAGGGCCTTTTTCTCAAACATATATTGAGACACATTATCATCGTAGTTAGGCTTGAGTCATCATTGATCTTCCTTATAAGTGATACATTGTTTGCATCACCTCATCACAATTACGATCTTACATCTCGTTTCTAGTAAACGTGGTTTAAGTGTCTTTATTGTAATGTTACACTACCCATATCTTAGCAAATCCTTAGCATACTTTGAAATTTTTTATTTCAAACATTACCTCAATCTTGAAAGTGTGTTGATTACCTTGTTTGTGTTGTATCAATACTAGCGTGATACTAATACCTCTCTTTCTTGCAAATCTTGGGTAATGTATATTAGTAGTATTGTTACGAAGTTAACATGTGTAACCTCCTCTTGTTTAGGGTTTGGGTATTTCTTATCTCTAAACTCATCATAAGTATCCTTTGATTGGATATAACATCGACCCCTTACTAATACTTATGCCTTGTTCATTTTGAACTTGACATAAGCATTGACATTGAGTTGATCATATAGCGTCAAACTATCTTTGAAGCATTTACATAAGGCGTAGCTCAATATTGAATGATTGGTTTACCAAACTTAGATGATTTTTTCTTGTGTGTTGTTAACCTCATTGATAATTATCACACATTTTACTTAGGTTTTTTTAATTCTTGAGGACATCAAAGTGAAACCTTTGTAGCCTTTGTGTTGCTAAAACTTTGATTAATCATTTTGATGTTTACACTTGCAACTTATTGTCCAAACCTTGTTATATTGTTAAAAATTCAATCACGATGTCTATTTTCCCTAGATTCCCTTTGGAAAATCACACAAGAATCCCTTTGTTTGTAAAATGTCTACTTAATTGTCATTATGCTTCCCTGATTCAACATGGAACTTCCTTCCCTTTGAAGGAGTTCAATCACACTATCTAGGTCTAGGCATTTGTACCTAAACAATGCCAACAATGACTAACTATCACATTATTCCTCAAAATTCTCATAAATATTAGTGTGATCATAATCCAAACATTATTTATGATGATTCTAATCCAAACTATTATTTTTATTCTCCTCAGTCTCCTAATGATTCTGATCTGAATTATTATTCATATTCCTCTTATTAGAATCCTAAGTCATGGTCCTCCCTTTATTTGGAGGACCCTCTTTATCAGTTGCTTGAACAACATCCTCTTCCTTTGAAGATCCATCTAAATCCAAGTCCATCCAATAAAACACCTAATTCGACCATTGAGTCATGGTCCTCCCTTTCTCTGCAGGACCCTTTTTATCAGTTGCCTCAAAAAACCCTTCCTCCATCGAAGAGATTTCTGACTCAAAGTTCTTCTAATCAATCATTCAAGTCGACCCATATGTTTTAATATACTACCTGGATGAATGATCCTATTTTTTTACCAACACTATATCATCTTATAGGTAAACCAATACCATTTTCTTCCATTGGTGAGACATCTCAGTCTAAGTCTACTTCGTATCTCGAGTCATCTTCTTCCACTCACGAGACATCTTATTCCAAGTATACTTAATCTCTCCAGTCATCTTCTTACACTTACGATACATCTCAATAAAAATATGATTCATCTCTAGTGAGTCACATTATTTTATCAATCGGAATCCAATCCCTCTTTGGCCCCTGGGTCATGTTGATCATACCTTTTCCCATATTCATCAATCTTCTAAAGATCGATGTTTACGTCCATTTTGAACCATTCATAAGAAACAATGTGCTAAGATATATTTTCAATGCACTATCCAATTCCATTGTGGATATAATAAGGTCAAACCTTCCCCTCATCAAATATCTTATATATCTTCTACACTTGATGGACCTCTTTCTTCCAATCAAATTACTCTAGCCGAAGAACAACCACCTATACCGATTGATTTATTTCGGAATGAAGAAGCAATTGGAGTATTTATGGGGATACATGAAGATATTCTTGTAGAAGGTTATGAGTAAGAAATATCTTTAGACCTCGATACATTCATGTAATATGGGTGTTGATTGGAAAAAGTATGATACTTAGAAGAAGGCACACATAAGGTTCATGCGTAATAACATGGCACATTTAAAGGTGTGGAAGGATAGGAAAGTAAACGAGCATGAAAGACAAAGACAAATTTGATACTTAGCCATTTTTAGGAGTACGGGCTATTTTTGGAGATAGCATGTAGAGCACACAAATTGGATAAAGACTTGCACGAATAACAAGGGATATTTTTGGAAGAGCATCTACTAAGCACTTTTCATGGGTTTGAGTTAATAATAGAATTATTACTATCAATTAACCAGAAGAGATCTATTATTAGCACACTTTCATGTGTTTCTATTACTGTAAAGGCACATGGTTATTTTTTAGCATATGACCTATCTTAGGAATTATGTAAGTGGTGAAGGGAAATTCCCCACCCTTATAAATATGTAGTGCTTTGCATAGTATAGGAGGACTGGATATGTGTTATTATGAAGTTATGTTGCTGGATCTGATGTGTGAATGAGCTTATGGTGTTACTTATTTTAAGAAGCTTATGTGTATTTAATGTGTTTAATATAATGGAGTGTATTGACTGATTCAAGGTGTTAAACATGATTATAACTAGATATTACATGGTTGAATTCATTATGGCTATTGTTTGAATCCATTACTCTTTAGATTTAGATATGGAATATGCTCTATAGAATGTTATACTATGTATGAATATGAATGTGTCAAATCTTCATTTTGCTAACATCCTGCACAAGAAACCCTAAAGAGGGTCCTGGTACCTTTGTACACTTTTGGTGAGTGCTCAACCTAGGCTGAGCGATGTGCTAGTGCGCCTGGGTTAATTCTGGTAAATTATGGGTTGCATCATTAGATCCATTTCCATGAACTCTTTTTCAGTTGTTTTTAAGATGGTTCACGATGAAGACATACTCGTTGACCCCAACAAGTGTTGAGGAGTGGATACAAGATCTAGAAGAAGAATACGCATGGAGGTTCAACACCAGGTTTGAGTTTAACACATGCGCATGGGTGGAAAAAAATCTTTATGAAAGTTTGTATGAGATATTATTTGCTATTTTTCTGGTAGAACTATATGAGTGGCTAGTTATTTATATGCTTAAAAGGGATTGGAGGTATTGTGCACTTGTCTGGATGTAGGAAGAATTTTAGACCCTTTATGATGCTGATCTAATTTGGGCACGCACTGTAGATACTTGATTTCATGGTGTTCTGAATACTTATATTCTGGAGTACTTAATTTCCACTTATTCTTTCCCAGAGGTAGTAGAATTCAATTTTTTACAGTATCCCAGGGGAACTTACTTGCAAGGCATTCCACTGGTGATCAAATCTTGATGGTGACCCTAAAATTGGAGAGAAAACCGATGGCTAACTAAACCCCACCATGCATAGGGGCAGAAGCAGGTTTGGTGAAAGATGGTAGACCTAGCAATAGAAAGGAAAAGAGAAGAAAGGTGGATTACGTATAATGAGGCACACAAGAGGGAGATAGAGAAGCAACATGATGTTGCAAAGGAAATGGCATTGAGGAGAGAGATGGCTCATGAAGGATTTGGGGCTCACGTAAAAGGCATGGAGCCAAAGCATCAGGAACTCCCCAATTTGGGAAAGCATGATAGGTAACCCCCTTGGCCTCATGTAGAAGCACGTCAGTTGAGACAACCTGGGCCATGGGTGTGCATCGGAATTTACCTGACAACCTAGCCCCTACATTTGGTATTCCAATATCTAGTACGAAAAACAATCAACAAGATAATTTAGGTAGTGGGAGAGTAGGATTAAGTCATAGATAAAATACATTGATGGTAGGGCAGACGTCTTCATTTTTATTTAGAGGTACCTTTTCAGGTACATCATTTACACAAAATTCAAGCGTGTAGAATTTTAGACTCACTTTTGGGAGTGGTAACACTTCATAGACGGTAGGACTGTAGTTCAGTACTACCATTAGGACACAGGGAAGTACATCTTCTGGTCTACTTTCAGCTACAGGTGGAGGATCAAGAGGTATAGGTGGTTCTATTTTTGGTGGATCTGGTGGTTCTAGAGGTAGAGGAAACATAGGAGATTCTAGATCAGGTGGGCAAGGTATGCACCAACCCAAAAATATTTACATGGAGATGTCTCTTCGTTTTCTAGAATATAGGTGCATAGAAGATTCTACTAAACATGTGCACATGTGTGAAATATTTTGACGTGTAAAAGGAATCATGACTTCGAAGTGTAGGTAAATTCAATTTGCAACTTCGTTATAAGGATGCACACACAGATGGTACAAAAAATTTGACCTTGATCAGACTTGTGTAGACTATGCAACATTAAAAGATGCTTTCCTTACAGAGTTTCACATCCCTGAGTTCGAGCAGAAGAGTATAAACACGCTCAAGGATATTAAGCAAGGCAATACTAAGGGTGTCAAGGAGTATGTTACCTATTTCAAAATGATTTTATCTAAGATTTCTTATGATATTCATGCAAGCCAACATGCACAATGCTTTTTTGGAGGTCTAATTACACCATTTAGAAGGATGCTATCACATAAGACATACACTAATCCATGCGAAGCACTTGAAGAAACTTTACGTGTTGAGGCAGTCAAAAGTATAGATACTAGTTAGCCCATCCCTTTCTTAGAAGCACAAATTACAGCTATGAAAAAGCAGTTAGAGAAACTTGTGGCGAACTCAGCACATGATACGTGCATGGGGATTTGGTGTACTGATTTTGAATTAGAAGGGCATAATAAGGATAGTTTTCCCCGCAGATCAGTGCGTTAATTATTACTAGACTGTGAGATATATCATTTAAACCATGATGTTAGCCACTACCCATTATGCAACGCGCAATAAGGAAGAATGTATCTTGTTACTGTAAAATTTACAGGTCCATGACTCACGATACGAAAGACTGTCTATTGATTGGTTAGATCCACGATGCTATAGATATTGGTGTGTGACAGACATGATTATCAGATAACTCTAAAGGAAAGAATGAGCATAAGGATTGGGATCAAAATTAAGCACGCTATGATTTGAATGAAGAGCGTTTTGAAGGAGGTCGTTTTAGAGGTCAAGGATACCATGGTGGATTTGGAGGATGAGGCCATGGTGGGGGACAAGGTGAGTTTCCTCACAGAACATGTTATACATGCAAATCTCCTAACAACTACAGGCATGAATGTCCTCAGAATATTACATGTTATTTTTATGGAAAGAATCATAGCTATGAGGAATTCCTAGACCTATATGAGCATCTTAGTAAGAAACATAAACAAGAAACCAAAAGCGTAGGGATGGCTAGGATACAACGCCCTGTGGAAAATCGGTGGATGCCCAAGTTGGAACAAGAATCTGAGGTATTTCCTTTAAATATCACTACCAACGCTGAATTGGCGTTCACCAAAGAAGCATAGATCATTTCTTTGAAGTATTGACGAAACAAGATAGGGTAACAGGCATAGGAGGAATACCTGTTCAAATGTTGGTTGATGGGTTGTTGCGTGCGTATGACTTCTGAATCCACAGCTGATTGTGAGAGCTTCCTTTTGGCTAGGAGGAACTACCTGTAATGCAAAGCAAGACCACCAGAAAAAGTTAAACAATATATGCAGTGAACTACCTAGCGTATGCTAGATCTGGGAAGTGTGATACTTCCTAGATGGCTGTCAGTCCACTATTTTAAACAATTTAATGTGGTAAATAAGGTAAATCCTATTGTAATTTGAAATGATTTAGGTATCTCACTTAAAACACAATAAGAAATAGATCTAATCTAACAGGCTAGGTTAGAATAGGATCTGAAGGTCAAGTAACTGGTTCTGGGTCTCTGCAGGTCTGACAGAGGTCTCAGGTAGATCACAGGTGAATGAGGGTGAGAGGGAATTAGGTGGATAGGTCACTGTTCTGGGTTGTATGGGAAAATACAGAGACTGATGTCGGTTAAGGGTGACCGACGGTGGTTGGGTGTAACCGGTGCCAGTTACTGTGGAAAACTGGGAATGCCACAGAATGAGATTTAGGTCTCGTTTGTGATTACACAAAGGACTTTGGTTGGTCGGGATGAGGTATTGGGTGATTTGGGTAGGATTTGGTGAGGTTTTAATGGGTATATGGAGGGGTGAGTGTTGGAGGAGGTCAATGGGTGGCTAGGTAAACAATAGATGATAATATAATGATGAAATGGAATGAACCAGAGAAGTATAACATTTACTTACTTGGATTCTAGTCCTGGATGCCTATGAGTGAGGGATGGAGGTGCTGATGAGAGGTTTGAAGGCTGCAGGTGATCACCAACTGAAGGAAAGCTTCTGCATGGGCTGCATGTACATTCCTCTTTGCTTGGTTAGATCAGATCATTGTTGGGATGGCTGTGCAGGAAAAGATGCTTGATCTCCTTCCTTGCATGCGTGTTCTCACTGGAATTCACTCTCAGAAGATGTGATATCTCTCTGGAATGTGCTAATGTTCACCAAATTTTCCAATATTTTTCCAACCTTCTGCCAACCTTGAGAATAAGGTTGTTTTGGGGTTAAAAGGGTAACCGATGGTGGTTCCGGCTTAACCGGTGATGGTTAGGGGTAACCGGCGTCGGTCAAGGTGGGATTTCCTAGGTTTACTAAACTAGGGATATCCTCTTGATTTCCTCGGATCTCATGACGTTAACCCATGGATTAGACCGGGAGCTTCTTGTAAGCATGCAGGAATGTGGTTAGAGGGAATGTAGGCATTGATTTTTAGGGTTTTGGTAAGTCTTAGTTAGTTATGTCAACTTACTAAGAATAGGTCTTAGGTGAGTTGGCTTGATGAGGTGTCTAGGTGAAGTGTATGTGTGGATATTATTTAAATTAAGATATTTAAATAATAAATATAGTGAGGATAATGAATTAATTTAATTAAATTAATTAAATTAATATTAGTGGGGTGAAGGGGGGCATGGCTAGGTGAATGTGATGAAGGGTGCTTATTTGTCGAGGGACCAAAGGGGAGTGTGACCTAATTTTAGTGTCTGCATTTTGCCCCTTTTTGTTGCGTAGCTTGTATTGGTAAGTGACGCTAACAAAAATAAGATGTGGTTGCCCCATGTGTGGGTGAAGGTGATCCCCCTCAAACCAGGAACTGATGAGGCCGAAGGCAGAATCGGTGAGTGGTTTGATAAAAGGTAAATGTGAGGAAAAGGAAGGTGGGTACAGGGGAAAAAGGGTGAAAGGTCTACTTGGGTAATCTAGGTAATGGGTTTGGGTCAAAGGTAGCAACAGTCAAATGCACGCACACGTATAAACTACAACACACTACCAGGTTGAAGAGCAGGAAAACTCTACATCGTCTAAGGTCGATAGGTTTATCCAAACAAGGTTGAAGTGATTCTGGTATCCAAGGTATAGGATATGGTCAGGAAACACAATGTAGGTTAGGTGCAGGAATGTTTAGGTATGTTCCGGTACACCAAAGGTAGGGTCAGGATAAATGGTCATGGTAATAGGCTAGGTAAGGTCATTAGGTCAACAACACAGGTAACAGTGCCACAAGGTATAGCGAACACATGAGGTCAAAGGTCACTAGCGATGGTCCAGGTCCAAATATCTAGGTCACGACATGGGTAAGGCCAAGGTAGGGGTAAAATAATGAGTCCCCAAAGGAGGACAAAGGGAGGCAGTAAATGATGAGGTCAGGAAAGGTGAGGTAAATGGGTAGGGTAAAGGTGGGGTGGGGTAAATGATCAGGGTGAAGGTTGGGTGAGGTAAAAAAAGGAAGTAGGGGTAGGGTAAAAGGGTAAAATTTAGGGCAATGTGTAGGTGAGGGTGACCGATGCCAGTCATGGATAAATCGGTAGAGGTATAGGTGAGGTTAAGGTAGGGTGTGATGATGCCAGTCAAGGGTAATGTGGTTAAGGGGTTATAAACATTTTTTGTTATTCATTTGTTTTTGTGAAGTGAGTTGACAAAAAGAGAGAAAAGAGAGAAAAGTGTTTAGAAAAAATGAAACATTGAGCTGGTAGTGTGATTGGACGAGTGATTGGTTGGTGAGAATGGTCATTGTGAGGGATTTGATTGGTGAGAGGTTGTGGGTGCATAGTGATGGCGGAGAGAAATGGTACGTAATAAGTGTATGGCTAGATGTGCCACCGAGATGCAAGCGTGATAAGGTAAGCAACTTGTTGATATGTTGATTGGTTTAATTTCCAATTTTGGGTATAAAAGGGAAACTAAGTGAGTTGGTTGTGATGTAATGTGAGGAACATGGAAGATGAATTGTTTAGGGTAGCATAGTGATGATATGGAAGATGAATTGTTTAGGGTAGAGAATGGCCGAGCTAACCTCTAAGGGCCCCATGCCCTCAGGAGTGCTGCCTACATAGTAAATGGGGAGAAAAGGGACCTCAGGCCAATGTAGTTCTCCCATAAGCTAGGGAAGAATATGAGGAGGTATGAAAATGAGTTGGTAGGTTTTTGGGCATGTTGTGGGTTTAGGTTTGTTAGGTGTGGGTAGATTATAGGTAAAATGATGTAGGTGAGGGTGATTGTGGTGAAAGAAGAAGATTACCCCAAAAGTAAGCGTCGAGGACCAAGTCCTGTATAAGGTAATCAAAACGTAAACAAAGATGGTTAAAAGATAAGAGGGGGCAATAAAGCCACCTGATTGGGTAGGATCATACCGAGTAGATCATACCTTGGTGGAGGTGATGAACGTAAGACCCTAAAGACATTGCATGATGGACTGTTCTATGGTGAAAAGTAGTCACATGATCACCAAATGTCTAAGTTCCAAGAAGTCCCTTGAGGTAGTAGGAAATGAGAGTGGGCATGGTTTGAAGGGTGAAAAGTGGGTAATTTTGGATATGGTATAGGTAGCATGCACTTTGAGCAAGAGAACCTAGATCACAATGGGCAAGTCCATGAAAAAAGGTTGTTGTTTTGACTTATAGTTTAAATAGACTAATTGATGTGGGAATTCTATATGGGATGAATAAAATTTAACTCCTTGAGGTATTCGTGAAGCTAATCGATGCGGGAAGCTTCGGTTGCTCTTTTTTTTTTGAAGAGCTTTACATAGCTGTCCTTCTAGGGAGTAGTCTATTTATAGCAGCAATTGTATCGAGAGGAAGATGTCCTTTTGAGGGAGTCATATTTTTTATTAGAAGTTTGACTCAAGGAGTTTGGTCCCATGTGAGGTCTTTGAAGTCATGGACAAGACCAAGGTGGAGAATAAGACTCTTGTTCAAAAGGCAAGGTGAAATGACCATGGGATCTCATCTAAAGGTAGATGAAAAGTATCCATGAGAATCATGCTATGTGCAGCACCGTGGTACACATATTCAAGAGAAGATAACAAGTGACGGGTACTCACATGATTCTTGTTTAATCATTAGTGAGGTGTATGGAGTGAATAGTGCTCAAGGGATGAGCATGGAAAGAGACAACATGTGAGGTAGGACTACAAGTCAACAATAGAATGATCAAAGATGCAAGGCGTTAAGGGGCTCAGGTTGGGTTTACCATCGAGTGAAGATAAATGATAAGCACATGATCCATAGGTATGAGTCACGATGTATGGTCCAAGCCAATTAGGAGAAAATTTTCCCCGTTTACTTTTTTCTACTTTGGTTACATGTTGATTTTCTTTCAGGACAAGGTCACCGACTTGGAAGGTTCGTTCATGGACACGTTTGTCATAGGCACGTTTGATACATTTTTGGTAAACTTGAAGGTGATCCAGAGCATTAAGATGATGTTCGTCTAATAACTCTAGCTGTGCTAAACGGTCCTGATGAAAGTCATCATCATTGAGCATGTCATGGAGAGAAATGTGGAGTGAGGGAATCTAGACTTTGAGAGGTAGAACTGCCTCTGTACCATAGACCAGAGAAAATGGTGTGGCAGCAGTGGAAGTGTGAATACTAGTGTGGTATGCCCACAGGGAAAAAGGAATGTGCGTATGCCAATCCTTCCCAGTATCATCAACCACTTTCATAAGAATTTTGTTGAGGGTTTTGTTAGTGGATTGGCTTGGCCATTGGTTTGTGGGTAATAAGGTGATGAGAAACTAAGCTGAATGCCGAAGGCGTCACAAAGTTTTTGCAATGTTTTGTTTTTGAATTGTTTTCCATTATCAGTCATGAGGTGATGAGGAACACCAAAGTGACAAATGATGTGGTGGTTAATGAACTCACATATTTTCTCAGCTTTCATGGAGATGAGTGGTATGGCTTCCACCCATTTTGTATAGTATTTGGTAGCAGTGATGATCCATTGATGGCATTGGGAAGAATGAGGATTGATTTCTCTGACAAGATCCAAACCCCATTGAGAGAAGGGCCAAAGGTCTCGAGTGACCTGTAAGGCATGACTGGGTGTATGATGAAGATTGGAATGTTGTTGGAATTTTACACAATGTTTGATGTAGTCACAACAATCATGGTTAAGGGTCGGCCAGTAATAGCCCAGGTGAAGAATACGCTTAGCAACAGCAAGGCCACTGAAGTGACCTCCACATATGCCATCATGAACTTCCTTAATGGTATAAGGAATTTCAGAACTTGTGAGGCATCGTAAGAGAATACCATCAAAGCCATGCTTATAGAGGAGGCCCCCCAGAATGACGTAATGAGAGACCTTTTTAAGGAAGGCGCGTTGTCTGTTATGGGTGAGATCAGGAGGTAAGATGGAGAGAGAAAGGTAGTCAGAGTATTGTTTATACCAAAGGTCACTCAGGTCAGGGGTGTTGGTTTCAATTGAGTAAACATCATGAGGTAAATAAGAAGGTGATTGGAGTCATTGTATGGTGACAAAGATTGTAGAAATCTGTGGGTGAAGTGGGTATTTGGGAAGCTAAGCAGGCCATGGTATCTGCAAATTTGTTGGTTGAACGTGGGATGGTTTGAAGGGTGTAACAATCAAAGGTGGTCAAAAGTATGTCTACATGATGTTTATACTTTTGAAGTATCTCGTTATGACATTGGTACATACCATTGACTTGGTTTATGACCAATTGAGAATCACCAAAGATGTTGATTGATTTGACATCTAGGGTGTAGGTGGCTTGGAGACCTCGTACGAGAGCTTCGTATTCAGGCAATATTGTTGGTACATTCAAAATCTAATTTGAAAGACAAAGGCATGGGTTCACCATCAAGAGGAATGAGGATAATACCAGCCCCACCCCCATGCTGACACTTGGAACCATCGAAGAAGAGTGTCATTTGGTAAGGGGGTTCATCCAGGGAAAGGGTAGCAATTGACTCATCTGGAAAGTCAAAATTAGAGGGTTGATCCCCAGAAATAGGTGCGTCATCCAATTGGTCAGTGATAGCTTGGCCCTTGATGGAATTTTGATGAATGAATTCGAGGTCAAGATCAGCTAAAAGCATAAGCCATCATGTGACATGCCGATTTTGATAAGGTTTGGCATATATGAAGTGTAAAGGGTGGTGTTGGTCACAACATAGGTTTTGTGGTTGAGTAGGTAATGACGGAGTTTGGTGGCAATGAAAACTAAGGCTAAGAAAAGTTTTTTGGGATGGGTGTATCGGGTTTCATAGTCCAAAAGAGTATGGCTTATGTAATAAACCACCTGCTCCCTATGTTGTTCATCATGATGAGCGAGCATGGCTCCCAAGGAATGATCGGTAGCTGAGATGTATAGGTAAAAAGGTTGATCATCTTTAGGTGGAATGAGTATGGGTGGTTGGAGAAGGTATTGTTTTAAGGCCTCAAAAGCTTTGTGACAGTCATCATCCCATTTAAAGGAGACATCCTTCTTGAGCAAATGATGAAATGGTTGACACCGATCAGATAATTGTGAAATGAAATGGAAAATGGACTGCAACTTACCTTGCAGGCTACGGAGTTGTCAAAGGTTAGTAGGTGGAGGCATTTCAAGAATGGCCTTGACTTTAGCAGGGTCAACTTCTATACCATGGAGGGAAATGATAAATCCCAGGAGCTTTCCTGAGAGAACCGTGAAGACACACTTCTTAGGCTGAAGGTGGACACAATATTTAATGAGATGGTCAAAGATGGTTTTGAGGATGGTTAGGTGCTCAGAGCGGTGTTTAGATTTGGCCAAGAGATCATCCACATAATCTTCCAATATGTGATGCATGATGTCATGGAAGATGTAAGTCATAGCCCACTGATATGTGGCACCAACATTTTTAAGGCCAAAAGGCATGACTCGATAGCAGAAGGTCCCCCAAGGGGTGATGAATGAGGTCTTGTGTTGATCTTCTGGGGAAAGAAAAATTTGGTTATAACCCGAGAAGCCATCCATGAGTGATAGCATCTCATGACCAGCGGTAAGGTCAACCAGCTGGTCAATACCGGGTAAGGGAAAGTCATCTTTTGGGCATGCTAGGTTGAGGTCATGGAAGTCCATGTAAATGCGGAGTCCCCCTGTTGCTTTAGTGATAGGGACAATGTTAGAAATCCAATGAGGATAATCAATGGGTAAGATGAAGGAAATGGAAAGAAGGTGCTGAAGTTCTTCTTTGATGAGAAGAGCAATGCGAGGGTGCATTTTCCTCAGCTTTTGTTTGATGGGTTTGGCATCGGGAATGGTTATGATATTGTGGACCACTATGGTGGGGTCAATACTGGGCATGTCTGCATAAGACCAAGTGAAAGCGTGGTTATGATCTCTGAGAAAAGAAGTGATGGCTTCCTGTTCAGCAGCATCTAAAGATTGTCTGATCTTTAGGATGTGCGGGTCATCCTGAGTATGAATGTTGATCTCGATAGTCGATTCATTCAACATGGTTTGCATCTCAGAAGGTAATGACTGATGAATATATGAGTCTTCTGCACCAAGGTAGGTGAGTATAGATTCATCATCCTGACATTGAATGACGTTAATTGAAGGTGTATCATCATCGATCATTTCAGGATACAGGAAGGGAAGAGTGGAAGGGGCCTCACCCTCGCGTTGATAAGTCAGAGGCCCCAAGGAAATGGTGTTTATGAAAAAAAAATTTAGGAGGGATAGATTCAGGATCCATCGACTCTGTCGGTGAGGGTGGTGATGAAGGTGGAGTGGGTGAAGAAGGTGGAGAAGAGCTAGTGTCCTTAATGAGTTCAATGCGGGCCTGTTTGGTAGGTGGTTCAGGAAAGCCGATACCACTACGGTCATTATGTTTGCGGGTGGTACATGGAATAATGGTATGGCGGCCTTGCTCGTAAAATCCAAAACCAAAACCCTTCCATGCACATCGGTGTAGGAAGGTGTGGGTGAAATGGTGATTGGTAAGTGATTGGAAGTCAGTGAAAAATGGGCAAGTTTGTGATGGTGGTTTGGGTGTGTAAGTGGTAGTATCAAGTCCCCCATAGGTAAGACTGGTACGAAGATGAGGATGACCATAAATGATACATTCTCCTATGTGGTGATCATAGCGAGGGTGTTGGTGAAGACTTCCATACTCTTGTGGAGTAAGGAATGTGTTGACACTATATAGGTGGTACTCCCCCAGAGTGAGGCATTGAAAAACACCTTCCAAGGGATCAGTGGTTGGTATGTAGGTAGCTGGAATGGATGATGTGTCGGAGGTTGATGCGGAGGTGGAGTTAATGGATTGGGAAGCTGATGGGTCAGCCGTGGAGGTTATGGTAGTGGTAGGAATGGAGGAGGTATGTGCGGTAGAAGTAGTGGCTGTACTGGTAAGTGGAGGTGTAGGTGAAGAAGTAACGGTTGTGGAGGTAGTCGGCTTAATAGGTATGAGCACATCATTGGGTCGGTAAAGCATGTTGCATGTTTTAAAAGGTGATGGGTCAGCTGGAATGGTATAGGTGTGTCCTTCATGTTCAAACTTTACACAATGATGCAAAGTGGAAGGAACACAACCCATGACATGAATCCAGGGTCTGCCAAGCAACAAGTTATATTGGAATTCCCCTTCCAAAATGTAAAACAATTCTGGAATAGTGTGGGGGCCCATGTGAATGTGGAGGATGACGGTGCCTAGTGTAGAGGTGATAGCATCATTGAATGAATGCAACATGACTGGATGTTTATGCATGTAATTGTCAGGTATGCACATTTGAGTGAATGCATGGGATGAAATGATGTTAATGCTAGCACCCCCATCAATCATCACATGGCGTACCCGTATGTCATCGATGTGGACAGAGATGAAGAGGGCTGGGTCTGGGTCATCATTTTGGTGTGGCATGATCTCTTCCTCTGAGAAGCTAAGGGAGGCCACTTGGTGAATAGGGTGGGGTGAAGATGAAGGTGGTAATTTGGTGAGAGAGGCTACATGATGGGGTGTGATAATGGAGGCTACGGGTGTAGGGTCATTGGGTAAAACCTCAATAGATTGAAGAACCTCCATGAGAGCTTGATGATGGGATTTGAGGTTTGGATGAGGTCATATAGGGACATTTTGAGGGGAGACTGGTGTAATTGTTTGAGCATGGTGCGATGTGTGATGCCATTAGAAATGGGGTACGTGGGGCCGCGGATAGTGATTTTAGGTATGGGTGCAGATGGTATGTTGGGTATAGGATTGGTTGGTGGGTCAGTTGCCTTTTCTTTACCCTTATCCTTCTGAGCACGTGTAGTGATGTGTATCATGTTGATCTGAGGGGAGTTGGAAAATGGAGAAGGTGTAGGGTGAGTGGTATAATGACACGACGGGAAAAAACCTACCGGAGGAGAAAAACCCTGTGAGGTGAGTTGGGCGCAATGACATTTGGGTGGTGGCGTGGCAAGTTCTCTGATGTGAACCATGTTAATTTCAAATCTTGGGGGTGGCTCTAGGAGCTGTGAGGGTGGAGGTTGTGGTTGTTGAGTGGGTAGTGTGGGAATGGGTGTTGGTGAAGCAGGATCCTCGTCGAGAAGGTCATCATCGTCAAAGTTGGCTTCTGGGGGACACAACTGGATAAGGATGGTTTTCAAGGCCTTGTAGTTTTCCACATCGTGCCCTGGCACATGATGGTATGCACAAATTTTAGTATCGTCAAACCCTTTTGGCTTGGGTTTGAGGGGGTCATAAGGTCTGAGTGGTGGTAATGTGATGACAGAAGTCTCAAGGAGGTTGGTTAAAATTTTGGCATAGGACCCTGCTAGTGGATCGCAATGGGAAGTGAACGTGGGTTTGGGTGTAGGTGTAGTTGATTGTTGAGGAATGGTCTTTGGAAGAGGAGGAGTAGGTCGAGCTATGGGTTTGGGTGCTGGCATGGTTTTGGGTGTCGGTCATGTTGGTTTAGGTAGGGGTATAGTAGGTGAATGGGTAGGAGGTTGTGTGGTTGTTTTGACTACCTTATTGTGGGGTAGTGGAGTTTTGTTTTTGGATTGCACCTTCTTGGGTAAAGGTGATATGGGTGTATGAGGTCTAGAAGGAAAAGTAGATGGGGGAAGAGGGTGAGTTACCCATGGGGATAACGGGGGTGCTGTGAAGGTAGATGATGCGGGTCGTGCTTGGGGTGTGAGAGACAGCGACTGAAGTGTAGTGGGTAGTGAAGCAATAACTGAGGGTATTGGAGGTATGGGTGGTAAAGATGCTGCAGGTGTGGGTGTAAGTTGTGTTGGGTGTCTGGGTAGGTTAGAGGTTTGTGAGGAAGGAATGGGTTGTTGTGTTTTTGGTTTATTGATGGGTGGAGGTTTCTTGACCATGTTGGGAAGCTGAGATCCTAAGACAGACGGGACAGGTGCAGGTGTGATTGGCGCAGTCTGGGGTATGAGTTCTATGGGTTTGGTGCTTCTGTTTGGGTGTCAGAGTAGGTGTGGTGTTGTCTTTGGAGGATGTAGCTAAATCCAGTTTGATAGGTGGATGAGTAAGGCTGGTAGTCGGGGTGACCCCTAAAGTGGTAATAGGTTTAGTCGAGGATGATGTCATAGGTGTGGGTTTGGGTTTAGATATAGATTGGGCTATGGGTAAGGATGTGGTTTGAGCTATGACAGGTGTCATGGAAGGAGTTGTGATAGAGGTGGTTGTGTTTGGTTCGATTGGTCGAAATATTTTTGGGTAGATAGTGGAGGTATCAGCAAGTGACCTCTGCATCTGCGTTGAGACAGGAAGCAAAAGGTGTCCCCATAGTAAGGCTCTATCCACATAATCTAAGTGATTGGCCAAACATGAGAATGACACGTCTGTAGGTGGAGTTGATGAGGACCTAATGGAAATTTCCGTAAAATGTGTCTTAGAGATGGGAAATTGGCTAGCTTCAGCTTTCGTGGGTAAGAGAGTCGAAAGTAGGTCTGCAGGATTTTGGGTAGTTGATGGAGAATGCTCACCAAGAGGCAAAGGTATCTTAACTAGGTCTATGGTAGGTGTAGAAGGTGATGGAATCTCCTCTATAAGTGGAGGAATGGATAGGTGCTCTTTGTGGGTGGAGGAGGTAATGGGTGCTCCTCTATGGGTGGAGGAGGTACTGTGGGTAAAGGTTCTCTAAGTGGAGAAGCCAGGGGTGAGATGGTCTCGATGTTAGCGGAAGACTCCTCCATAGGTGATGAAGGAGATGAAAGATGTTCCTCTGTGGGTGAAGGAATAGGGGAGGTTGGTTCTGATGTGGAAGGAGGATTTCGGGCTAGGATTTCCTCTATGGAAGGAATGTGAGGTAATTGGGAGGTGACAGGTATGTCATTAAAGATAGCGTGGACCTCGCGGGTATGGGTATCATGAGTTGAGGTCTCACCAGTTTGATCAGATGAAGGGGCATGGTTGGGAAATGGTTTCTTGAAGATGTGTAGGTTTTGGTTGGTAGGTGCATTAGGATTATCCATGGTTAACTCACCTTTCTCGAGCATTTCTTGGACAATATTTTTGAAAGTGATGCAGTTTCCGTCACTATGACCCTTTACTCGATGATAGTTACAGAAGTCATGTTCTTTATACCATGCGGGCATGGGGTGAGCAGGGTCAAAACCAGTGTGTGGTTTTATGGGTGGAAGAGTGATGGCTCCTGGCTTTGATAAGATTTTCTAAGACAGAAGAGTAAGGTTCCCCAATTGGGGTGTATTTCCGCTGCTCTCGTCTGAATTGAAAAGTTTGGATGGGTGAGAGATTAGATGAGGGGGTAGCCTGATTTGATGGATGAGCTGGGCCAGCCTTGAGTACCACTGCGTTAGCGGTGCCCTTAGCCTTTGAATAATTGTTTTGTGGTTTGGAAGAAGAAGAGGTATCATTCGACTTGAATGCCGAATTCTTATTGTGTAATTGGATTTTCTTCTCTTCGATGGCCCGAATCTCTAACTTTCATGCCATAGTGAATGCTTCATCGAATGTTTGGAAGGTTTGGACCTACAAGGTCAGTGAGATATGTCTAGCACAAGCCCGTGTGAAGAGCTCGATGAGTTCTATTTGTGGCAGTTGGAAGGTGAGTTGGTTGATCAAGCTACGCCAGCGAGTGACAAAATCTGTGATAGATTCATCCTCATACTGACGCGTGGAGTATAGGTCGGTCATGGTAACCTTCTTGATGATATTGATAGAGAAATGATCCAAGAAGGCTTGGGCTACCTGATTGAATGAGAATATGGAGTGTCTAGGTAACCCACTATACCAATCTAATGCAGGTCCAGTCAGAGACATGGGAAAGGTTCTCAAGAGCAAGGCATCATCGTGAGTGATCAGATAACACCCATGTTTGAATGACCACAAATGCTGCTGTGGGTCTTCTTTGCTATTGAAACGATTGAATTTAGGCATTTCCCAATGCATGGGGTATGGGCAGATAGGAATGGATGGGTGGATGGGCTCGTTGCAAATCTCGTCGTAGGTGAGAGTGTTGCGGGAGCTGGAAACTGATGCCTCTAATGTCTGCATCTTGTCCAACATCAATTTGATTAGGTCGTTGGTAGGTTGCGATGATTGGGTGCCTCCTGTAGCATGAGAGGGTTGGTTTTGGGCATATAATGGGGGTGGCACTCCAGTGTATGGTGCTGCCATGTAGGTTGATTGGGAAGAAGGTAGTGAAATAGGGGGTACGTACCCTGAGTGAATAATGGAGGAAATGGGAGGCTGTTGATAGTATGTATATGGAGGTGGAAGGGTCATGGTAACCCTAGTGGCAATGGGGGCTAATGATTGTGGAATGGAAAGGACCACGTTCTGAAAAGGGGTAGGGGTCACCGACACTAGAGGTGGTAGTGTAGCTATGGGTATGTGTGAGACATTAGGGGTGGATGAGGTTGTGTTTTGGGTAGTTGTCGAGGGTATGGTGGATGTGGCGGGTGGTAACGGAGGTGGCAGATGTGGCAGTCATAGCGGGTATAGGACCTAGCTATGAAACGACTGGGGGTAAGGTAGATGTGGGCAGCACAGAGCTAGATGGGGCCGATGCAGGAGTGGGAGTGAGAGTCGGGGGGATAGATATGGGCATGCCGTATATCAACTGACCTGAGGCATCTCGAGTGGATGAGTGGGAAAGGTAAAACTGCAAGGCGGAGCAGGGTTTTGGTCAAGGAGTCATGTGAACTCCTCATCTCTGGTAGTGATAGTGATAGGTTGGATGGGATCCATGGCTGGTGATAAAATGGAAGGTGGTGAAGGACTAGGTGGGAGTGGTTGACAACTGGCGTGAAATACAAGTGCACTTGCTTGTCTTTGGGTCAGCACCATGTGAACCAGTACTGATCAGGTAGGGCTGCTTCTCTGTAAATGACACAGAAAACAAGCAGGAACAGGTGAATTTGATGGTAAAAAGTGGATTAGATACCAAATGGTGGTTGGAAAGTGAAACAGGCTAACTGATTCTGGTTAAGGAAAACCGACGGAAGTCAGGGGTAACCGCTGCCGGTCACTGTAGAAAATGGTCAGTGAGTGAAAAACTAGGTAGAAGGTCAAATCTGACAGGTATGCCAAATCTGATGGTGTTTTACAATGTCAATGGGAATGATGGCAGTGACAGGGACTGTGAAAAGTGGAAGAAAATGAATAAAATGTCCTTTTGGGTAGGTTAACAAAAGGACCTGGAACCGACGTCGGTTGGGTATAACCGACGATGGTCAGAGGGTAACCGACGATGGTTACTGTGAAATTGAAACAGTGATGAAAGAAAAGTGGTTGTGAATTAAAATCTGATGTAGAATCAGACCCAAAATTCTGAGAATGATGATGATATGGCCCAGGCACACTCAGGTGAAGCTGGAATACACCAGCTGTGATGAGGAGCGTGCAAGGATGAACAAGAAAAATGAAGAACGTGATCTCTCACCTCAAAACGCAAGCCAAGTAGAAACACTAAGAAAAATGCGATCCTAGGAGTGCCTTTTCTATTATGTTTGTTTAGCTTATGCTATTTAAGGACTGACACATGAATTGTGAAATAGAGTTTTTTGGTGAGGATGGCTTCCTACGAAGAAGGAGATCTAAAAGGTGAGGTTTCAGGTATGTTATGGTGGGGGTGGGCTTCACTCTGAAGTATGACTCGACAGAGCAGCGAGCTGGGGAGTACTATCAATCCTGATCAGTGTGATCATTGACAACTTCTTCCAGGAAAGATGTTGTTTAAGAATATGTGTTTGTTTTGAATTTTTGTAATTTGGTAAGACTCAGAGAGAGAGAGAATGTGCTTTCTATGATTTGTTTGTCAACCATTAGCTGGTCATGACTTCCAGCGTATAGGTTGCCCTCAATTAATGTGAGCTAATGCGATAAATCAGAATGCAATGCACTTATTTTTAAGCCCAAATCGAAGTGTGAAGTTGGATGACACAATAAGATGAAGAGGAAGAGGGATGCTCTTTCACTACAATGAAAAAAACACGAAGAAATGGTTCTTTTTAATTACACCAAAAGAAAAGTTTCCTTTAGAGAAAATAGAAAGAAAAGGTGGGTTACCAAGGAAGAAAATTAATGTGTATGCTTTTCAGAAGGGAAACAAACACACAACTTTTCCTAGGAATGAATGAAATGCAAGGAACCCTGGATGGGTCCCACCGGGTGTGCCAAAATGTTTCACCTGATTCTAGATCATTTCTTTGAAGTATTGATGAAACAGATAGGGTAACGGGCGTAGGAGGAATACCTGTTCAAATGTTGGTTGATGGGTTGTTGCGTGCGTATGACTTCTGAATCCACAGCTGATTGTGAGAGCTTCCTTTTGGCTAGGAGGAACTACCTGTAATGCAAAGCAAGACCACCAGAAAAAGTTAAACAATATATGCAGTGAACTACCTAGCGTATGCTAGATCTGGGAAGTGTGATACTTCCTAGATGGCTGTCAGTCCACTGTTTTAAACAATTTAATGTGGTAAATAAAGTAAATCCTCTTGTAATTTGAAATGATTTAGGTATCTCACTTAAAACACAATAAGAAATAGATCTAATCTAACAGGCTAGGTTAGAATAGGATCGAAGGTCAAATAACTGGTTCTGGGTCTCTGCAGGTCTGACAGAGGTCTCAGGTAGATCACAGGTGAATGAGGGTGAGAGGGAATTAGGTGGATAGGTCACTGTTCTGGGTTGTATGGGAAAATACAGAGACCGATGTCGGTTAAGGGTGACCGACGGGTTGGGTGTAACCGGTGCCGGTTACTGTGGAGTTCTGGGAATGCCACAGAATGAGATTTGGGTCTCCTTTGTGATTGCACAAAGGACTTTGGTTGGTCAGGATGAGGTATTGGGTGATTTGGGTAGGATTTGGTGAGGTTTTAATGGGTATATGGAGGGGTGAGTGTTGGAGGAGGTCAATGGGTGGCTAGGTAAACAATAGATGATAATATAATGATGAAATGGAATGAACCAGAGAAGTATAATGTTTACTTACTTGGATTCTGGTCCTGGATGCCTGTGAGTGAGGGATGGAGGTGCTGATGAGAGGTTTGAAGGCTGCAGGTGATCACCAACTAAAGGAAAGCTTCTGCATGGGCTGCATGTACATTCCTCTTTGCTTGGTTAGATCAAATCATTGCTAGGATGGCTGTGCAGGAAAAGATGCTTGATCTCCTTCCTTGCATGCGTGTTCTCACTTGAATTCACTCTCAGAAGATGTGATATCTCTCTGGAATGTGCTAATGTTTCACCAAATTTTCCAATATTTTTCCAACCTTCTTCCAACCTTGAGAATAAGGTTGTTTTGGGGTTAAAAGGGTAACCGACGGTGGTTTCGGCTTAACCGGTGACGGTTAGGGGTAACCGGCGTCGGTCAAGGTGGGATTTCCTAGGTTTACTAAACTAGGGAGATCCTCTTGATTTCCTCAGATCTCATGTCATTAACCCATGGATTAGACTGGGAGCTTCTTGTAAGCATGTGGGAATGTGGTTAGAGAGAATGTAGGCATTGATTTTTAGGGTTTGGGTAAGTCTTAGTTAGTTATGGCAACTTACTAAGAATAGGTTTTAGGGTGAGTTGGCTTGGTGAGGTGTCTAGGTGAAGTGTATGTGTGGATATTATTTAAATTAAGATATTTAAATAATAAATATGGTGAGGATAATGAATTAATTTAATTTAATTAATTAAATTAATATTAGTGGGGTGAAGGGGGCCATGGCTAGGTGAATGTGATGAAGGGTGCTTATTTGTCGAGGGACCAAAGGGGAGTGTGACCTAATTTTAGTGTCTACATGGTTCAATAAGGGTTATATCAGTTTTGAGAACAAGGAGGAAAGAGTTATCATCCCTTTAACATATAGAAAATCTATGCCCTATGTTGAGCCTTTGAGTGAGGAAGATATAAATAAGATTTATGTACGCACCATCTGGGACCCAAAAGTGCTCAAGCCATCTAAAGATGGATTATTTCAGTGGGAATATGCATAGTCTATTAGCGATACTACAAGTATTGCTTGTGATAATTGGGCTCATGGTACTTATGAGTTGGTAGGGCACAAAGTAAGAAGCACATTTGCATGGAATCATAAGCCTCGTTGTATCAGGATAATAGTTAGCAAATCGGTACCTCGATACACTTGAGAAGAAGATCCTATGGTATTTCTACATGTCATGGTGGAACAATGGATAGACTAGTTGGAGAGATGGAAAATGCTAGCATATACCCTATGTGGCACATCAGCATGCTGGTGGGTGGTTAAGAGGGATAATCTTGTAGGATGGAATGAAATTAGGATTTCTCTTTCTACTCAGTTTTCCAGGAGCAATGCACCTACACAAATCTATACTTATCATGGTAATTAGCCTGTTTAGCACCACGTTTAGTAGTGTGAGAGACTCTAGACAAAGGGGAAAGAAGATTTACCACCTTCACTCTAGGTGTAAATTTATTCCACTTTACAAGGCTGCACATGTGCTTGGTATGTATATGCGAAACTCCATAGAGAGACTAGAAATTGGCAAGATTTGATTATAGGAATGATCCAGACATTTGATTACCTCTCTACTAAACCTCCAGTAGAACAGCCATTAAGGGTTATAAGCACTTAATAATGTGAGATAGTGTAAATGCGGAAGAAATCATTTAGGAGTTATTTGATGGAAATGAATTAAGAGCTCATTTTGCTGAAGAAACAAAGACATGTGCCACACTACTTAAGCATGCTTGCCTTGAGAAATCAAAAGGAAAGATGGTCTACTTAGTGGATGATGAAGAAGTAGAAAATATGGATGTAGATCATTCAATAGGTAGGTGTGAGGTTTTGGATAGTGTAAATAAGACCACGCACACCTATCATGAACCTATTAAAATAAATAAAGTGAATATTGGATCGGATGCTGAGCCTAAGGAGGCCATAATTGGGGGTTATTGGTCAAACTCTGAAGTGGAAAAAATAATAGAGTTATTACGAGATTATCAAGACTTATTTCCTATGGGATACCATGAACTAAAAGGCATGCATGAATCATTAGGAGAAATGAAGATAAAGCTTAAGGTGCACACATAATCATGAAAAGACCCTATAGAATGAACCCCAACTTGCATGAAAAGTTCAAAGAAGAAATTGACAAAATGTTGAAATTTGGAATCATCAAGCCCCTGGATGAGTCATAATAGGTTAGCCCAATGCTGACCAGTATAAAGAAATATGGTCAGATTAGGATCTGTGTGGACTACATGGAGCTAAATGTTTCATGTGTGACTAATCTTTTTCCTACGCCATTCACATAAGAAGTATTAGAATGCGTTGCAAGGTGTGAGATCTATTTGTTTACAGATGGATTCTCTGGGTATCATCATGTTAGGATTGCATAAGAGGATCTAGAAAATACTACTTTTACCACTAAATGAGGAAGTTTTTCCTATACTGTGAAGCCTTTTGGTCTGAAAAATGCATCTGCGATATTTTTGCACATAGTTGTCCAAGCGTTCAAATATTTTATTCACAACTTCTTACATGTTTATTTAGATGACTGGATGGTGTATGGACTTGTTAAGGATCATTGTGAAATTTTACGCTTAATGTTTGAAATATGTTGAAATTTAAACATCTCTTTGAATGTCAAAAAATGTGTATTTGCTACACAATTTGGAACATTGCTAGGGAGCATCATCTACAAGAAAGGTTTGTTGGTTGATCCAGCTAAAGTTGTAGTCATTATCAACCTTGAAGAGCCTACCAGTCAGAGTGAGGTGTGTGGATTCTTCAGTCACACTGGGTATTATAGAAAATTTATTAAAGAGTATGCTAAGGTTGCCGCACCCTTGGAGGAGTTACTAAAAGGAAAAGGGACATTCTACTGGGGGGAACTGTAGCAGCGTGCATTTGAGACATTAAAGGGAAAACTTACTACAACACCTATTATGTGATTTCCCTCATGGGACCAACTATTTCATGTACATGTGGATGCTTCTGGCATGGCCATTGGCGCGGTGTTGGCTCAGCCTAGAGAAGGTATTATAGATCATCCTATCTATTTTGCTAGTAGAAAGTTGACTCATGCAGAGAAGAATTATACAACTACAGAGCGCAAAGCTTTGTCAATGATATATGCACTACATAAACTCAAACAGTACCTGCTAGCAACATAATTTGTATTCTATACCGATCACATGGCATTGAAGTATTTGGTAAACAAGCCCATTTTACAAGGGCACATATGCCGATGGGTACTCTTATTCCAAGAATTTGATTTTATAGTTGTGGTAAAACTAGGGAAATGTAATTCTGGACTGGACCATTTATCTAGAATACAGTCAGGAGAAAATGCGCAAGCCATTGAATATACCATGCCTAATACACAGTTATACCGGTTACAACGTGCACCATTGGAATTAAAGGACATAACTATCTTTATATATACAGGTGTGTCGCTAGAAGGAATTAAATCCTTAGAGAAGAAACAAATTTCCATTCACGCGACACCATTTATGTTGATTAGTATTGACCTATAGAAGTTAGGCCAAGATGAATTATTTCATCGATGTGTACTGAAACATGAGCGCAAAGATATAATGGAAGAGGATCATGGTGGTATTGCAGGTGGGCACTATGTAGGTGACACAATTATACACAAGATTCTACTCACTGGAGTATGGTGGGAGACCCTGTATAAGGATTGTAAGGCATATTGTAAGGCCTATGGTCACTATCAGTGCCTTGGCAAACCAAGAAAAAGATATGAAATTCCTTTAAGATCTATTCTTAGTGCAAAACTGTTTGAGAAATGGGATATAGATTTTTTGGGTCCTATTTCACCAGCCACGCGTAGGACTAGATCACGCTATATCATCACTTGAAAATATTATCTGACAAGGTGGGTAGAAGCAACACCTATAAAGGATTGTACTACAACTACAATAGCCAGATTTCTATGGGAAAATATTATTACAAGGTATGGATGCCTGTTGAGCTTGACCAATGATAGGGGCACACATTTTTTTAATGAGACAATCATAATCCTATTGGATGAGTTCATGATTGCACACCATAAGACTCCACCATATCATCCTCAGGAAAATGGGACTACTGAGGCTTTCAACAAGATTTTGAGATAGACATTGACAACAAATTGTGATGTTGGAAGGAAAGATTGGGATGATAAATTTTTTGCCATGCTTTGGGCATATAGAACAACATACAAGAGGTTAAACAATGCCACACCATTTCAATTGGTGTTTGGTATAGAAGTAGTTCTTCCTATGGAATTCATGTTACCTACTTTGTGTATTGCGCGTGCTGGAGGTCTAGCTGATGAACAAGCATTAGAAGAATGAATTTCAAAGTTAATTAAGCTACATGAACAATGAGAAATAACACGCCGGAGTCAAAAGCAAGAAATAACCAGGCATAAATCATGGCATGATAGACACATCAGGGACAAAAATATTGAGATAGGACATATGGTGCTTCTTTATGATTCTAATTTTTTGTGCCATCCAGGAAAACTCAAAGTACATTGGTTAAGACCATATATTATAACTTAAATACTTAAAAAAAGAGCTTGTCAGTTAGAAGCGCTTGATGGAATACGATTACCCAGTTATTTCAACAGGAGTAGGCTAAAGCTCTACCATAAATAAGTCTTTTTGGTGTTTTTAATAAGGTAGTGTTACCATTTAGATTTGGTTTTCAATTATGTATTCTTTTAATGTATTTCCTTCTTCATCACTATGCTTTTTCAATTTAGTTGGTGTTTTGTGTAATAAACACATTTGCGTGATAGAAGCTAGGGTTTTTAAATGGTACTTTAACAAACCACAATCAGGGGACAACAAGTCCCTCCTCTTTAATGGGAGAGGCTCCCTTATTGAAAGCAAGCAACAAAACTTATATACAAATGTACAACTTTCAAAGTGTGGATTCCTGATATTTTGAAGTGTTTTATGCCCAAAGATCATCAATACAAAAGAATGGAAGAACTAAGGAGATGAGAGAGGAAGAACATAACAATACTTTCAGGAAATATAGATAGCAAAGTATAACCTTATACGTATTGATCAAAGGAGATGCAGAATGGAATCATTCATGTTTATAACAGATATAATTTCACAGACACAAAGTTCCCAGAAATCATATTAACAAGAACACAAAGTTTCTTATCATGAAAAGATGGATGATTCACAAATTCAAACAAGGAAAGAAGGAATAACAGAGGAAGAAAGGGAAAAACTTCTGTATTGATTACTTTTGAATCTATTACATTAACAGAGTACTAGGATCCCACCACATAATGACATGGAGAAGCAATTAAATAATCCTAAAAAATGGTTACATTCGGTTTCTTGGTTCTTGAAGAAGTGTTAATGGTGGAAAAAAATGATGCTCTCGTAATGCATCTGCTAAACTTGTTTTGTAACTTCAAATATGAGTTGTCCATGTGGAAAATATCTACGTTTGAAGCGGGCCTGGGGCACCTTTTGTATTTTGTGACTTTGTAGAGATTTTGCGCATTTTTTACATTTTGGCCCACCCATATACTTTTAATACGAGCTTGACACGTGGCTTTACTTGAGTGGGGAAAGAGTCACGGCTCACTTTTACAATTTTAACTCTTTTCAAAGAAAAGCTCAAAAACTCAAAGTTCTCCGCCGTCCACCTCTCCACTTTGAATTTTCAATGACGGAGTCGGAGTTGTGGCTCACTTTATACTTTTAACTCTTTTTCAAAACAAATCAAAAATTCTTCAAATTGCTCCATGATGACCCACCTTCCTGCTTTGAACTTTTCAACAAGGCATCAACACGTGGCTTCACCTGGGCCCCAACAGGGTTACACTTCACTTTATAAATTTACACCCTTTTGGAAACAAAGGTAAAATTCCTAAAGTGTCTCAACAACCCACCTCTCCACTTTTGACTTAAAAATGGCCACATGTCCCTTTGCGGGCCTTAGGAATTCTTTTTACATTTTATGCCTTTCACCATAATGCCTCAAAACACAAAAGGACCCACCTTTCCACCTTTGACCTTTCAAAGCATCAAAACACAAAAAGGGTCCGCCTTTCCACCACCTCTTGTTTCAGCCAATCAGGATCCTTTCAGGCCACGAGGCCAATTTGACACTTTTGTAAAAAATAACAAAAGTGACAAGTTTAAAAGATAAACCCGCCACGCCACATCCAATCAGAGATGTCCATGTATCCACAGACATCGGGACAAAATTTGATGCCCGTCATTCACGACTGTGGAAAAATAAAAATGAAAGGGAAAACCCCACCAGTTATGCCTGAATTTCAAATTGTTCTCCATGGAATGAGAAACTGCAAACAATGACGTGATCCAAAACCAAAGAGAAGGATTGACAATGACATTCGAATGAAGGAAAATATTTTCAAGCATCTAGATGGGGAAATAGAAAATACTTCAAATTACGAAGACTGAAGAATTTTCAAGTGAAAAGGGCGAGATTAAAACCGAGCACCCATGACTTCAAAACATGAATTTCTCTATCTCTCAAGAATTTCTCATCAAGGCACCAAATATCTCAAAAAATTTTTAAAACTTGACTTGGAAAAAGAGGGGGATTTTGAGGGTGACAACAACTGGCTCTTTTTGATGGATGACTTAGACAAAGGAACGAGGCAAGATCAAGAACCATAGAAAAACTCTGGGAAAAGTAGACCAGTGCCTTATCCATTGGGAAAATAGAGTCAAAGGAAACACAAAACAATAGAAGACAACACACATGGAAGGGAAACAAACCAAAATAGGGAAAGGAAAAAAAAACACAAAAGAATGGCCAAAAACCAAAACACTATACACAATATACAGAAGGAATGCCTAATCACCTAGGACTTGAACAACTTCAAATACTACCCACTATAAGGAAGTGGGAGAGGAGATCCATCCATATAATCCAAGTAGAAAGAATTTTCTCCAGCAAAGTGCCTGATTTTGAAAGGACCAAGCCAAAGAGAATCAAACTTACCATGGCTTCCTCGAGGTTCATGTCTTTTGTCCCACAGTAGAACAATGTATCCCACTTGAAAATATCTGGGTCTAGCCTTCTTATCAAACAAAGCTTTCACCTTCAGTTGATGAGCTGAGATTCTATCAAAAACTTGCAACCTGTCTTCATCCAGCTTCTAGAGATACATGATCCTCTTGTCCAAGGAACTGGTAAAGCTTGAATCTTCAATAGCCTTCATTAAGTGCAAGGCTGGTAATTCCACTGTTACTGGTAGCTGAGCTTCAACACCATACACCACTTGAAATGGAGACATCCCAATTGCTCTTTTGGGTGTAATTCTATCTGCCCAGAGAGCATCATAAAGTTTCTTGTGCCAATTCCTCTGAGAGTCATTGACAAGCTTCCAAACGATGGTTACCAAATTCTTATTTGTTGATTCTGCTTGTCCATTCCCTTGGGGGTAGTAGTTTGAAGAATGAGCAAGGGAAATTCCATAACCATAGCAGAAATCCATCATCTTAGAAGAAGAAAAATTGGAAGCATTATCAGTCACAATCTTGTTTGGTACCCCAAACCTTATCAAGATGTTCTCTTTGATGAAATTACACACCACCTCAGAAGTAGTGCTTTTGACTGGAATAGCCTCTACCCACTTTGTGAAGTAATCTGTAGCAGTTAGCACATGAGTATGCCCAACACTGGAAGGTGGATTAAGAGTTCCAATGAAATCCAATCCCCACTATTGAAAAGGCTCATCAATCACTACTAGTTTTAGTGGTAAAGCAGCCAACTTAGGTCTCCCAACAAAAGTCTGACAGGCTTCACACTTACCTACCCATTTTGATGCATCTCTGAACAATGTAGGCCAATAGTACCCTACACGAAGGATCTTATGGGAAGTGAAATCAGAAGAGAAATGACCTCCACAAGCCTGATCATGAAAATCTGAAAACAACTTCTTCTATTGCTCTTTTTCCACACATTTAAGGAATCTTTCATCTATGCCTCGCTTGAATAAAGCATTTTCCCATAATACATACTGTGCAGACCTTAGCTTAATAGCTCTCTTTTCCTTGGCACTCAAGTGGGATGGACACTCTCCATAAGTAAGAAAATGTGCAATACCAGCATACCATTCATCTGTTGAACTGAGGAAGAGGACAACAGGAACATCAACTACTTCTTTGGACAATTCTACATCAGCTCCTTCAGCAATAAGCTCACATAAGCCTTTACCCCAGACTAGCTTAGTTGGCTTGATATCAAGGTCATATTCTTGGAATTTTTCTACCCAATTTCCTCTCTTAGTTCCAAACTCCTTGTTGTGTAAGAATAGACTTGATGGTTGTATCAGGTACAAGCACAACAGAGTGAGAATTAAGAATATAAAAATGAAACTGCTTGACAACTTTGACCACTGCAAAGCCATGTTTCTCCATCATAGTATATTTCAATTCATGAGCTTTCAGAACATAGCTCATGAATGCAATTGGAAGTTCATGATCCTCAGAATTTCTTTGAGTTAGCACAATAGCCAAGGTACTCTCTGTAGCATAGCAATAGATGATAAAATCCTTGCTGAAATCAGGACATGCTAAGATGGGAGTTCTTAGCAATGGCTTTCTTGATACCTTCAAATGCTTCTTTACCTTCGAGAATTCCAACCAAAGTTTTTCTTTCCTTTCATCATGTGAGAAATGCTCATAGTCAGTTCTACAAAATTAGGAATGAATCTCCTCAGGAAGTTTATCTTACCAAAGAAAGAGTGAACACCCTTTTTGCTTGTGGGAAGAGGAATCTATTGGATTGCTTGAAATCTTTCTAGATCTATCTTGATTCTTTATTTGGAGACAATATGACCCAACAAATTGCCTTCAGTAACACAAAATACAGACTTCTTAGGATTGAGAGAAACTCCATGTTCTCTACATTTATGGAGGACTCCTTCAAGATTGAAAGTGATCTGCCCTTGTTTTGGAGAAAATATCAAATCATCAAGGTACACAACAATACACTTTCCCTTTAGACTCAAAAATAAGTCCATTTCCTCTGAAAGGTGGCACCAACATTGATAAGACCAAAAGGCATTCTCTTGTAGGAAAGGTGCCCCAAGGAGTAGTAAAAAGTTTTGTGTTGATCTGGGGTACTGAATTCCACTTGATTGAAGAATCCATCAAGCATAGACAACATCTCAGAGCCTGTGCTTGCAAAACTTGATCCATCATGGGGAGAGGATAGTTGTCTTTTAGAGAGGCCTGATTCAAATTCCTAAAATCTACATAGATGAATCTCACCATTCTTTTCTGACATGGCACAATGTTGGCAATCCATGTTGAATGATGTATAGGGAAAATAATCTTTGTCTTTAGATTCTGAGATCTCTAGAGAATCAACTCTAGTATTCAACAACTCTTGGCACAATTCAATGGAGAAAGCATCAAGAAACTCAAAGGAATCCCAGGTTTCAAGATTTCTATAATGTTTCAATCTCCTATTTTGACTTGGAAAAGATCCTTGAGACTTCATTTCACAATCAGGAAAGAACATCTCCATGAGCACATATATTCTTCACTCCCATTTCTTTTTCCATGTTCAACCATGTATCCAATATTCACCTCATATTCAGACTGTATTGTTTTCATATTTTCAAAACAAAGTCCTTGAATGAAAAAGGATATCTTCCCTTATAGAGACAGATTAGCACCACACCAGCCCCATAACCTTTGAAGAACAACTTCCATCTCTTCTAATGAAGTCCAAATGCCATTAGAGGATCATGAATCACTCCCTTAGGAAGTTTCACTTCATCTTGTGACATAATCATGTAGTTACCATATTGCCCTATATCTTCATAGAGTATTTATGCTTTTGGATCATCAGTCTTTTGCACAATATACTTTCATTATTTCTCAGGTAGCAGCTTCTTCATTTTTCCATTGACCTAGGATCAAAGCATTCGACCAATCCATCTAAATTTCACCCTCCTACCTCCTTACAGAAATTTTTACTCAACAACATCCCATATGAGGGAGGAATATCAGCAACCAAAATAGTGGCTAAGACCCTTTTCTCTGGAAAAGCAAGAAAAAGCTACTTGTGCATCTTTAATTCTTCCAACCAAAGGCACTTCTCTACTCTCCATGGAATAGTAGGAACCAAAGGTACATGTTAGATTCATGCCCAAATCATGAGCTAATTTTACAGGAATTACATTGTCTAATGCTCCTGAGTCTATAACACAATTACTGAGTTTATGGCCAGCTATGAGAAGAGTCACATAGAATGGTTCAATTTTCTCATTAGGGGAAGTGACTGCAACCACAAGGCTTGGTTGAGGTGAGGAAGAGGGAGTGGGAAAAATACCTTTAGAAGTATTGGATGAGGCTTTGGATTTGGAATTGACAAATTTTACCATTTTAGCAAAGGCTTTTGGATGGGTTTGGTAAAATCTACCTCTGAGATTTGGATTTTGGTCTTTTTGAGGTGATCAATGATATCAAAAGATCCAGAGGTGGATGGGACATCATTACTAGGAACTTGAAAACTTTTGATTTATCAGTTTTAGGATTTGAAGGACAAGAAGTTTTGGAAACAAAAGTAGAAGGAGGATTAGCATTACTCACCTTTTGTGTGGAGGCAGTGGGAATAGGAGCTCCTCTTCTTGCAACCACTGGAATAGTTATAGGAAACTCCTTGGATTTCTTAGCAGGTTGCATCACTTTTTCTTTTTTGTTCATTTTCTCCCGAGTCATAACAGCATATGACTCACTATTCATATCTTCCACTCTTTCATCATATTCATCTTCATCATCCATACCTTCAGTGGTAAGGAAATGAACTTGAGATCCACCAAGCTCCTCCAGTTCTTCATCAACCTCTTCTTCTGGTTCTTCATAGAGTTCATTAAACTCCTCATCATCGGTTCTTGAACTTCACAAGTTGCATTGACTGGAACCTTGATGGGTGGGCCTTCAATAGCCAATCTAGTCTGAGAAGGAGGTAATTGGTTCCTAGGCTAAAAATTCTTCCTTGGGATATCTTGATAAGGAGTATGTTGAGCAAATTGCTTCTTGATAGGAATGAGATCATTTTCCAAGCTTCTGTACTAACTGATCAGAATTGGCTCCAGGGGAAGAGGAAGAATAATATGCTTTAGACTTGGAAGGTTCTCTTTTCAATTTACCAGACATGATCGAGTCATCCTCAACACTGATAGCTAATCGTTGATTAGCCTCAAGAGTTGCAAGGTTAGCTCTCCTTAGTGCATAAATCACTTTAGGTAACTGGGCATTGAGGAAGAAGCATTTTGGATTTGATCCACTGGATGAGTGTTCTATGGAATTTTATGAATTAGCTTGTTGAATTTAGCCACAAAATCTCTCATGGGCTCGAATGGTTCCTTCTTGATATGAGAGATTTGAGCTAATAGAGCATGCACATCTTCAACAAGTTTGAAATCCTACTCAAATTGAGTTGTCATGGTGTTCTAATTAGTGATTGACCCAACAGGAAGATGATAAAACCAATCAACAACATTGTCCTACAATGTCTCCACAAAAATCTTGACAGAGACATCTTCATGTTCAACCCCAAGAATCCCACATGCAACAATGAAGGCTGTAATGTGTTCATCTGGATGAACCTTCCCATCACCCCAGAATTTGGGAAAAACTTTTCCTGTTACCCCTAGGTAACTCATGCAATGGCTGAGGAAGAGCAAGAGGCCCAACCTTGTTGTCCCCAAGGCAAAGGGGATGCCATCTTTGGAAAAATTGACTGAAGGGGAACTGAAACACCAGCAAGTATCAAAGCACAAAGATTAGGACTGAGTTGTTCTTGAGGAATTCTATTCTTGGAATTTCTGTCTTTAACAGGAGGTGTGCTTGTAGAACGAGTTCTTCTGTTCCTTCTTGCTGGAAGAAGAGAGAAGTTTTGTTGCTCCAGAAGTTGAAAATGGGAATCTTCTACCCTGAGAGCCTTCTTCCCGCATGTATATCATAGAGTCGCCAGATCAAAAATGATCTTGAAGTTTTTCTTTTAGAAAGGGATACGTTTGAAATGAAATCTCCAGTGGAGTTGCCAAAAACTGTTGGGTTTTAAAATGGTACTTTAACAAACCATAGTCAAGGGACAACAAGTCCCTCCTCTTTAATGGGAGAGGTTCCCTTATTGAAAGCAAGAAACAAAACTTATATACAAATGTACAACTTTCAAAGTGTGGATTCCTGATACTTTGAAATGTTTTATGCCCAAAGATCATCAATACGAAAGAATGGAAGAACTAAGGAGATGAGAGAGGAAGAACATAATAATACTTTCAGGAAATATAGATAGCAGAGTATAACCTTATATGTATTGATCAAAGGAGATGCAGAATGGAATCATTCATGTTTATAACAAATATAATTTCACAGACACAAAGTTCCAGAAATCATATTAACAAGAACACAAAGTTTCTTAGCATGCAAAGATGGATGATTCACAAATTGGAACAAAGAAAGAAGGAATAGATAGAGGAAGAAAGGGAAATTATTCTGTATTGATTACTTTTCGAATCTATTACATCTAAGAGTACCAGGATCAACCACATAATGGCATGGAGAAGCCATTAAATAATCCTAAAAAATGGTTACATTCGGTTTCTTGGATTCTTGTAGAAGCGTTAATGGCGGAAAAAATGATGCTCTGTAATGCAGCCTGTTAAACCTATTTTGTAACTTCAAATATGAGTCGTCCACGTGGAAAAGATCTAAACTAAAGTGGGCATGAGGGCACCTTTTGTATTTTGTGACTTTGTAGAGATTTTGCATTTTTTTACATTTTGGCCCGCCCATCCACTTTTGATACAGGCTTGACACATGGCTTTACTTGAGTGATTCAGGATGGAGTCGGACTCACTTTTACAATTTTAACTCTTTTCAAAGAAAATCTCAAAAACTCAAAGTTCTCCACCGACCCGCCTCTCCACTTTGACTTTTCAATTCAAGAACCCAGTGGAGTCATGGATCACTTTATAACTTTTAACTACTTTTTCAAACAAATCTAAAATCTTCAAATTGCTCCGACGATCCACCTTCCTTCTTTGACTTTTCAATGTAGGCATCAACACGTGGCTTCACCTAGGTGCCAGCAAGGTTATGCTTCACTTTATAACTTTACACCCTTTTGGAAACAAAGTCCAAAATTTCTAAAGTGTCCTGACAACCCACCTCTCTGATTTTGACTTAAAAATGGCCACGTGTCCCTTTATGGGCCTTAGGTATTCTTTTTACATTTTACACCTTTCTCCATAATGCATCAAAACACAAAAAGGACCCGCCTTTTTACCTTTGACCTTTCAAAGCATCAAAACACAAAAAGGGCCCGCCTTTCTACCACCGTTGTTTCAACCAATCAGGATCCTTCGGGGCCACGGGGCCAATTTGACACTTTTGCAAAAAATAACAAAAGTGACAAGTTTAAAAGATAAACCCGTCACTGCATCCAATTAGAGATGTCCACATATCGTGGATGTTGGGAAAGAATTTGACTCTCATCATTCACGACTGTGGAAAAATAAAAATGAAAGGGAAAACCCCACCATTTGCGCCAAATTTCAAATTGTTCTCCATGGAATGAGAAACTACAAACAATACCAAGCTCAACGTGATCCACAGCCAAAGATAAGTATTTCCAAAGACATCCGAATGAAGGAAAATATTTTCAAGCATCCAGAATAGGGAGAATAGAAAATACTTCAAACCATGTAGACTGCAAATTTTAAATGAAAAGGGTGAGATTGCAAAAAGTGACCAACTTCTTCAAAGCACAGATTTTTGATCTCTCCAAATTTTTTGCAACTTCTCAAAATTTCTAAGCAAGGCACCAACTCAAAATTCATAAAATTTGACGAGGTACTCGGGCACAAGAGGCATGATGCTAAAGATAACAACTATGATCTAGAAGGTAGGAAGGTGCGCTAGAAGGTTATAGCTGAGGTACGAAGATGTACCACACAAAAATTGTGAAAATGGTCAAATAATGAGAGGATTGTTGGTAGGTGAAGGAGCAATAAATGTACCAAATTTTTAAGAATCTACATGAGGACGTGATGCAAGTTCATTTTTACCACTGCTATCACAAGAATTTGAATGAGCTAAGTGCAAAATGAGTTGAGCGAATTGTGTTGAGGTGCAGAGAGTGTGAAACTAGACGTGGAGATCATATTGATGCATGAGAGAATCCTACGTCCCCATTGGTGAGTGGTTTGAGTGAAGCATAACATTGTAAAAGAGCGAGGGCATGCAATTTCAACTAGGGCATTCAGCTTCAAGCTAGGGTATGGAATTTCTCGTTATAGAAGATAAAAAGTAAGAATTTACACACTATAGAGGATAGAAATTTGTGGTTTATAGATTACACCAAAGAAAGCACCTGCCATAAGAGCCACGTGAAAGAAGAAAGTTGAAGTAGAGCTTGAAATTTCTCCTGAGAGTAATTTCTCGGAGATGCAATACCAAGAAGGCATGATAGTGGGACAAGAATGGGATTCTCACGTCGGTAAGTTCAAGATAAGTGATTACAACCACTGCACATCAAATAATAAAAAATAATTGGATGTGTTTTTGAGTACGAAGACAAACAATCACACAATAAAGGAAATGTCAGTGTATGATGACACTAGAGAGAAGTTGTAAAAGTAGTCAGAGTCTACCAATTGTATGAGCTCCCGTATTTAGAAAATTTTAACATTTGTACCAGTGGTTGATGAGCAGAGTACATGAAGACTTTTTCTATTTCTCCAGATGAAGGGTAAATATTACAACCACATTGATTTCAACAATAAGAGGATTAAAGGGTACAAGAGTGGATCTGAGTAGTGAATTGACAGATAAAGAAGTAATCCTTGAGACACGGAAGGAGTTAGGGTATATCAAGGGTTTGCATGGAATGGATATTGATAAATTGAAGAAGTACCTAGTGGTACATGTAGCTACACATCTATTGAGTAAATTGAATGATCAAGAGAGATGGTCACATGTGAATACAATATGGCTACACATTACAAGGAGAATGTCAGAGGGAGAAATTTACAACATATCAGGCTATATTGTAGAAACTATCATCAAGGAACTGTGTAAGGTGATAAAATCAGTTTCGATGCTATCCTATTGTCCCTTGTATTTATGGAGATCAGAGTTCTTAATGGGCCAAAATACAAGATCTGGGAGTATCCCATGCAGAACAATTCCCTTACGACAATATTTGAGAAGTACTTGTGTCAAGGATCAATGAGTGGGCCATTCATGCAGAGGGTGAAGATGTGGTATGATAGGCTCTGTGCGTTATTTGAAGAGGAGTGAAACATCCCCAAGGAGTTACTTTTGGTGGTTGGAAAAGCAATGTAGTTCATGGTGTACCAACACTTATATATCGTGTGATTTGTAATAAAAGGATGGGACTTTGGAGCCAATGGTGCAAACTATTGTATGCATTCACAACGCGCTACTTCCAGGAATCAGTCAACCATTTTACTGATGCATGCAGCCTGAATTTTGTTGTAGACAAGGTAGACTATGACTACCACACATTGCAGAAGATGCATGTATATCCAGGTTTGACTACCTATATTGAGAGGCTAATTTCAGACATGATAATCATGAAATCCTGTGAGGTTGGTGATTGGAGACAGTGGAGCCATAATGGTATACCTTAAGATACCTTCAACTTAAGACTAAGTTGGAGGGTAAAAAATATGTGGAGAATGAGTTCGCACTCCTAGGGCCACCTAAGGATAAGCATACAGTATAGAATGTGCCAGATCCAAAGCCCACGGAGCTTATAGAGGTAGATGACGAGGAAGGAAGACATAAAGATAGTGGTGGCTTGATACATAGAGGCCGGAGGCATCCTATAGAAAAAATGGAGATGGAGTGCGCAAGTACCCCACCATAGGAACAAGAAGACAAAGAGGACTTGGAAACAATCCAAAGAGAGCACCGTTTGAAGAGGGTGTTCAGAAGAAAAATAATAGAAGACATGGGAACTCCGAAGTCAGTACGAAGATCACCACGAATCTCTCCATAGAAGGAGACAAATGAGAAGAGAAGGATAAAATTGAAGTTGAACAAGGAGATAAATGAGTCTAAAGAGAGTACGCCTAGATCTCCTATATAACCAGAGGATGTGGAAGAGCCCAAAGATGAAGAAATTAAGGTTGAAGAAGAATGAGTAAAGAATCTAAGAGAAACAAAGCAAGCTACTTCTCAGAACATAGAGGATCCAACTCCAAACCTTGGCGCTCAAGTTCCTAAGGGACTAAGGTCAAGGAGGGCAAGTGGGGAGTATACTGCACTAGTCATGTGATATGAAGAGGACACAAGTAAAATTATCTGTGTGTGATTCTAGAAAATAGTGGGCCTCAAGGACTTGTATGGATGGGAGTTGGACCCTAATATGGCAACCACATGTGTGAGGAAAATTTTTTCATGGTCCATGCAAACTCACATGGAAGATCCTAATTTTGATGTGTGTGAAGGGTCCTGTGTGTGAAGAAAAATGAGGAAGGCACCATAGAATAGACATATAACCATCAAACCCATAGTTATGTTAGATGAATAGGTGAGTAATGCCTTACTGAAGGTATCTACAAAGGTGGCACGCATGAATGTGGATAAAGATGCCACCAATAAAGTGCTAAGAGAAGACATCAAAGACAAATATGTAGAGATCATGAATCTTAAAGGATAAAGGGACCTATAAGAAAATAATAATGGGGTTATCATCGGCATGGTAGAGGAGATCAAAGATCATGTCATGTAAGCAAGACCATACTTGGAGCCCAAGGTACCCAAACAATTCCCTTCATCTATGCATTATGTGTGTACCTTAGTTGATTTGGTGCTTGAGGATGGACCAGTTCGGATGCCAGAACCAAAAGAACCTAAGCAAGAAGAAGAGATGGTAAGGGATTCAATGGTAAGGAAGATTTCATCCTATGAAGCATTAATCCAAACCTTGCAAGAGGAGCTGAAGAAAGAAGACCAGGCATTGAACATATGTGTAGCTTCAGAGGTATTAATAAGGATCAGAACCATAGTAGAAGACAACAAAGTTTTAAAGGACATGAAGGATGAGACTTTGTGGCATGTGGAGAAATTGGCACTAGTGAAGCAAAAGTGCAAGGCCCTTGCAGTAGCCCAAGACCTCCACAAGGACAGGATGGATGAAATTGGAAAACTTATAGCGTAGAAGATGGATCTTCTAGAAGGAAGGGTGACTGCAATGTCCATTATTGTTATAGTATTGTAGAATGAGAACGAATAAATTTTGAAAGAAGAGTTATACTTTATTGCATCAGATATTCCGGAAAAGGCAGAAGCCTCGCTAAGTGATTGACAATCCTTAGAGGCTGAAATCAAAGATGAATATCTAGATTTTATTCTTCCAATCGAAACAGAGGATGTTGTAGGGTGAAGGTCATTATTTGTATATAAATTATTTACTTTCCATTCATTTCATTCCTTATAATTTATTCTTTAATAGTATCAGGATGAAACCATTGTCAAGGTGGTAATACCATTTTGTGTGGGTTAATGTTGAGCAGAAAAAGTATGATACTTATCAGAAGGCACATAGAAGGTTAGCATGTGATAACAGGGTGCATTCAAAGGCATGGAAGGATAGGGAAGGAAACATGAGTGAAGGATAAGGATCAATTCAATACTTAGCCATTTTTAGGAGTACAAGCTATTTTTGGAGATAGTGTGTATAACACCCAAACAAGATAAAGACTTGTGCGACATGCATAGGATATTTTTTGAAGTGTGTCTATTTAAGTGTTTTACATGCGTTTGAGTTAATAATAGAATTATCACTGCCAGTTAACCAAAAGAGATCTATTATTAGTGCACTAACATGTGTTTCTATTACTATAAAGGCACATGGATATTTTAAGCATGCGACCTATTTTGGGAATTATGTAAGTGGTGAAGTGAAATTCCCCACCCTTATAAATATGTAGAGATCTACATAGTATAGGAGAAGTGGATATGAATTATTATGAAGTTATGCTGCCAGATCTGATGCGCGCATGAAATTATGGTGTTACTTATTGTAAGAATCTTCTGCATATTTATTGTGTTTAATATAATGGAGTGTAATGAATGATTCAAGGTGTTAGACATGAGTGTGACTGGTTCTTTCATGGTTGAATTCATTATGGTTACTATTTAAATTTGTTACCCTTAGATCTAGATCTAGAATATGCTCTATAGAATGTTATGTTATTTATGGATCTGAATACATTAACTCTTCATCTTGTTAAAATTTTGCACAAGTAACCCTAAAGAGGGGCCTAGTACCTTTGCACACTTCGGGTGAGTGCTTAGTCTAGGCTGAGTGATGTGCCAATGCTCCTGGGTTATTTCTAGTAAATTCTAGGCTGGATTAATGGGGAAGAGGTTGATTCCTTTCATCAGGAGACATAAGAAGAACCTAATATCATCGAACATGATCCTCCTCTTATTTTTTAATCTTCACCTTCCTCTTTGCATGATGAGATGCTTGGGTCTAGCATTGGTCCAAGGCCTATCTTCTCATCACCCAAACATTATTTATCTATCATAATTCCTCGATCACAATCTCACTTTGGGTCACCTCTCGGTAGACCATTTTCTTCTCCTATGTGTGGGCCACCACCTGGTATCCCTCCATTTTATACTTGTGGGCCACCTCCGAGTAGCCCATTATCTTCTATTCTCAGGCCAAATCATAGTAGCCCTCAATTTTCTACTTATGGGTCACATCCAGGTAGACCATTAGCTTCTATTCTCAGGCCACATCATAGTAGCCCTCCATTTTCTACTTGTGGGTCACCTTTGGGTAGCCCATTATTTTCTATACTTGGGTCACGTCCTAGTAGCCCTCCATTATTTTCTATTTATGAGTCACCTTGGGGTATCCCATTACCTTCAATTATTTGGCCATGTCTTAGTATCCCTTCATCCACTTCTATCTATATGACACCTTCAAGTAGTCCCTCATCTTCTATACTTGGGCCACATCCTAGTAGTCCTTTGTCTTCTATCTATGGGTCACCTCTTGATACCCCATTTTATTCCATCTTGGGGCCACATCCTAGTAGTCCTCCTTCATTTGTTTGTATCTCACCTCCTAGTAGACCATCTTATTTAACCCTTGTATCATATTCTCTTCACCTATCACATCATCCTCCTATCAATGACTATGGCAAGCTCACCATAATTTCTCACATTGATGCTAAACATCCACTTTTTTCTCCCACTCCTCGGGATTAGAAGAGTCATGGATTATCTTATAGAAAACCAAAATAGTTTCTTCATCAAGATAAGATCAAAAATTCCAAGAGCCCCAAAGCTCCCAATAAATCAAACAATCATAAAGTTAAAAATAAAATGCGATTCAAGAATGCACACCAATACAACCATCAAGTATGACGCAAAGTGCATAAACCTGTTGATAGGGAACTCAAGCTCCCACATGAAAAATCCATGTTTCAAGATCAGTCACAGTCATTTTTTGAGTATGAGCTCACCATGATCATTGTGATCAGAAAGAATATGACCCTTGATAAACAAACACAGATAGTGTCCCTTATCAAGGAATCTATGAACATTTTTTTTGAATATTATCATGCCAAGTGACATTGTTGGTCCCAACTTCCAAAAACCATTAAAAAAATCAAAACAATACAAAATAGAAAAAATACAAAAAATGAGAAAACATTAAAACATTACCAATAAACCAAAGGTACTATTGGCAAGAAAATTTGTCAGGTGGAATTTTTTTTGGATTTATTGCCAATGCTCTAGGAATCTAAGTCCCTTTACTTAACCAGTGTAGATGTTGTATATGCATGTGCAAGTGAAAGTGAGTTTTCTCCAGGTGGTCTTATGGTCACGGATAAAATAGGAGAAATCCACTGACCCTATGGTAACGCTTGCAGATACCTATAAGAGAAGAATTTTCTAGGAGAGTGGGAAAGGGAGTGAGGATATGAGGTAGGGGAACTAATGTTACAGGTAGAAAATTAGATTCCTGTACACACTAGTTAGAAACTTCATCACATACAATAAACTTAGAAAGAAAAAATATCGTAAACAATAAACTTAGAAAGAAAAAATATCGTAAACAATAACAAGACTAATTAGAATTTAATGAACTCAAAGTATTAGTAAAACCCTTATTCAAAAAAGGCTCAAAACTCCTTCTTGTATTGATGCTCAAGTAGAAATTGTACATAGTATGAGAATGGAAGATATTAAGAATAAGGAAAAAGTGGCCAACTCTTTTAACTCACAAGTGAGTAAAATATCTCTCATGAACTTACAAGAATACAACCAACTAGAAGAATTTAAGAATTAAATCCCCTTGGAATGAGGAGCTCATTACAATTTATAGTGCTTTAGAATTATCTTCACCTACCCCCCATTGATCCTTCATATGTCATGAGACTTTTCATATTATTAGGAGAACATTAAGTCCCCTTTTATAACTTAAGGGTGATTTATTACATTGAAAAAGTAAAACCCCCGAAGATCAAATTAGAACATTGAGGAGAGAGGAATTTGGGGGATGAGAGGAGAGAGAGAGAGAAAAGGAAGGAGGAAGGATGATGTTGATGATGATAGAATTTTCCTCTAATAAAGCTCACTGATCCTTCTAGATAAATCGATGAAAAAATCCAATGTGATGAACTCTGAATCTCTAAAATTTTACACATGCTGAAGAACTTCCTTTGGATGATGTGTGAACACCATGCTTGAATACACTATCGCATAACTCATTCAGTGACCATGGGCATCACTCATGGAAATTCACTATGAAAAAATCTTGTCCTGACTCCCTTCAATGCTATTGCACTGCTCAATTTATTCAGACATGATCCTTATGAAGCATCTTATGAATGATATGACGGTTTCAATTGTGAATTCCTACTCTTGCATACCAACCAAAGCATGAAATGAGTGTCAAATGAAACTATTGACATCCTCACTGTCACATACTTTGCATAGTATGATGATAGAGACTGCACTTTTGGATGCAAAAGGTTGTGCCAGATTCTACCCTATCAATTTATGATTCATGACTTATTTAGAAAAAATAAATTGATATTTTTAATAAGTATGAAAAATCAGCTATCTCAAACCTCAAATAGATGTTGCAACTCATATTTCCATATCTCCTTGCATTCATCTCACATTAGATCTCCTTTGTTACTTCCTGCAACTCATCTTTGTATGCCTTTGAAGGATCTTTATTTTACAGCTCAAGGAAACTATCTAGAGGGATTACTTCATCATCTTGGGAATCACTAGAATTTTATCATTCCTTTGTTCAGAGGATCTTTAGATTCAAAGGACTCAAAACTCCTTGCTTCAATTTTTTTATCATGGAAATATTCTTCCTCTTCAAATGGGAAAGAAAATATCTCCATTTCATCATTGCATCCATCAATCATTGGCTCAGGAGGGGCATCATATTTCTCCTCTTTCTTTATTTCAACATAGCCCATCTTCACACTAGTTGAGGCTTCCAAGTTAGCTTCACACTTGTCTTGCAAATTCATGGCTTGCATCAGGAGTTCAAGGCTGAGCTCAGGGTCTTTTGTTTCTTCTGCGGCTCTTAGCAGTTCTTGTACAAATGGTTCTTTCCCACTATTCGAGGGCTCATCACAATCTGTTCTTGTCCCTCCATGAATGACATGATCAAGGGAGATCATCTTCATCTCCAAATGGGAATGAAAACATCTCCTCCTTGTGGGTAAGCATATAAGCTAGTTTTTTTGTTTGAGATTCACCAAGAACCATTTCCTCTTCTTCATGATTTGCGTCATCTGATAATTTGGGGCTGCCCTTTTGTAACTCAAATCTCCTCAATGCTTCTTCAAGGTCCATGCCTCTCTGAGAAGGCATGTCTGGCCCTATCAAGATGGGAATATCCTCTTCCTCCTTGGTTGTCACAAAGTAATTCACCCACCTGCTATCTTGATACAAGATGTTGGCTTCTGGGCTTCCAGAATTTCACATCGTGTACCTCATATTATTTTCTGGAATAAATTTCTCCATGTCTCCCTTCACTGGTATGGTTATAGATGACCAATTCATTTGAATTTTCCCTCCCAAGTCTCGGAAAAAGCTTTGACTTAGTAACATTCCAAATGAAGTTGGAATGTCTGCTACCAAAATCATCGTTGAAACTTTCTTGTCTAGAAATCTGGTGAGAGCCACCTATGCATCTTTGACCTTCCCTACAAGTGGGACCTCTTTTGACTCCAAAGAGTAACAAGAGCCACCAGGTGGAGTCATGGTGAGTTTGAGAGCCTTGGCAACCTTCAAAGGCATCACATTGTCTGAGGCACCAGAATCTATTATGTAATTGTTCAGTACATATTCTCCAACAAGAAGGGAGACGTAGAAAGGATCAACCTTGTCAGTCTTGGATGTGCTCAAGGAAAGCATGTTCTATGAGGGAGGTGTAGGTGGGTTTGGTAGTAATCCTTTAGAATAGGGTGTTACAACATTGGGTGTCAAACTACCACTCCTGATGTATTGAACAAATCTCTCAAATTGTTCGGGATGAGTCCACAAATATTCAGTTTTAGTAATCTACACTTTGGCTTTGTTCACGTATTCTATGAAGTCAAAAGGAGAAGATGCAGGTGAGGGTGATGAAGGGACTGATTTTGGATTTAGGATAGGTTTGGAAGTAGGAGTAGATTTTTGGGGAATAGAGGGGATCTTGAAAGGTACACTAGGAGCTTTCAAAGTACTAGATTTTACAGGAGAATATTTAGATTTAGAATTAGAAGAGGCATCAGAAGACTTACTTGGAATTGATGGAGACTTCTTATTTGCTATAGGATCAGGCTTCAACAATGCAGACTCCATGGAGGGTGGGAGTGGAGATCCTCGACTGATTTTTTTTTTTATGGAGTCACCATAGGAGGATATTCAGTCTTATTTTTCTTTGCAACAATAGAGGAAGAGCCCCCTTTCTCAGACTGAGAATGAGTGAATACCACACATGAGAAGCTAGGTGCATCTTCTTCGTCATCTTCATCACCTCCAGAATATTCACAGAATCTGATTTGTGTATCATTCTCAAACTCATCACTTTCTAGGAAATCACCACCTTCACTTTCTTGTTCAAACTCCTCTTCATTTTCCTTACTCCTACAACTTGCATTGACAGGTGGGGCCTCCAAGGAAAGCCTTTGGGGTGCTCCTGAAATTTGATTTCTGTGGTTTTTTGAGAAGATACTCATTCAAAAAATTCCCTCTTCAACAATGCCATCTCATTCACCAATTTTTGCAGTAATGAATCTGTTCTCTCATCTCCAGGATGTTGGGCCTTTCCCTTCGATGGATTCTTGATCTTTCTAGAGAGGATGAGATCATCATCAAGTTCAATGGCCATCCTTTGTGCTTCTACAATGTTCCTTGGTTGAACTCTTCATAGGAGAAATCCTACCTCCGGTGATTGAGCATTGATGAAGAATCTCTTGACATTGTTTTTAGATGATGAATCCTCTTCTGGTATCCTGTACGAAGAAACCGTTGAAATGAGCCATGAAGTCTCTCATAGTTTCATTTTCTCCTTTCTTCATTTGAGCCAACTGCACCAAGAGGTCTTGACAGTATTCAGTTGATTTAAATATTTCCTCGAAGGTAGTCTTGATGTCATTCCAACCAGTGATGGATCGGGTAGGAAGGAGGTAGAACCATTCTGCTACTTTTTCTTGGAGAGACTCCATGAACAATCTTACAACCACATCTTCATGTTTGAATCCAAGAATCCTGCATGATGTGGTGAAAGTGGATGATGTGTTCTTCAAGGTAGTTGTGTGCCATCACCTTTGAACTTTGGAAATTTCTTTGGGAACCTTATTGGTAGATCATGAAGAGGTGGTTCAAGAGCAAGTGGCCATGTATTTCTTCCCCATGGAACAATGGGTTGAGGTCTTTCTGCTTCATCTTCCATTATTATTTTTGTTTCTTCTGCTCTTGCTTCTACAAATTATTCTTCAAATTCTTCTTCCTCTTGGGAACTCAATGCTCAATGGTGGTTGAAAAATGGGAGAATTTGAAGGGGGAGTATCAATAGGAGTTTGGATAGGATTTCTAGGTGAACTATTTGAAGACCCGGATGGAGAGGAGGCTTCAGAGAAGAAGTATGGATTATCTCTAATTTTTTCTTTCTGATTTTTTAAAGCCTTGAAAATTGGAATCAATAACACCTTTCAGCCTACTCAACCTTGTGTATCTTCCTTCAACCAGCTTTTGGAAACTCTTGTAGTGGGAACATGAAAGGACACTGTGGAATATGAAAGGTCACATGTAGGAATTTGACAGTGTATCTTTCAAAAATGGATTTCCATGAACTTTTTTTTTGCTTTTTCAATATTTGATTTCTTTAAAATATTTTTGGACCTTATGGTCATATTTTGGGTGCAGATGCTGCTAAATCTGCCCCACGGTGGTGCCAAAAACTGTTGGTGAGAAAATTTGTCGGGTGGAAAAACTTGTGGATTTCTTGCCAATGCTCTGGGAGTCTATGTCCCTCTACTTTAACCAGTGTAGCTGTCATATATGCATGCATGAGTAAAAGTGAGTTTTCTCTGGGTGGCCTTATGGTCGGGGATCCAATAGGGGCACTCCACTGACCCTGTGAAAAAGCTAGCAATCTCTTGCTAGGGAAGAATTTGTATGAAGAGTGGGAAAGGGGAGTGAGAAAAGAGGTAGGAGAACTAATGTTACAGGTAGAAAATCAGATTCCTGCACACACTAGTTAGAAATTTCATCACATGCACTAAAATTAGGAAGAAACAATACTGCAAACAACAACAAGACCAATTAGAATTTAATGAACACAAAGTATCAGTAAACCCCTTAGTCAAAAAAGGCTCGAAAATCCTTCTTCTTGTATTGATGCTCAAGCAGAAATTGTACATAGTATGAGAATGGAAGACATTGAGAATAGGGAAAAGTGGCTAACTCTTTTCACTCACAAGTGAGAAAAATATCTCTCATGAACTTACAAGAATACAAAAGCTATAAGAATTTCAAAATTAGAACCCCTTGGAATGAGGAGATCATTACAATTTATAGTGCTTTGGAATTCTCTTCACCTACCCCCCATTGACCCTTCATATGTCATGATACTTTTCATATTCTTAGGAGAACATTAAGTCCCCTTTTATAACTTAAGGGTGACTTATTACATTGAAAAAGTGTAACCCCCAAATGTCAAATTAGAACAATGAGGAGAGAGGAAGTTGGGGGGAAAGAAGAGAGATAGGGAGAGAGAGAGAAGAAATAAGAAGGAAAGATGATGTTGATGATGATAGATTCTACCTCTGATAAAGCCCGTTGATCCTTCCAAATGACTCGATGAAATGCTCTAATGTGATGAACTCTGAATCTCCAAACTCTTGCACACACTAAAAACTTCCTTTGGATGATGTGTGAACATTGTGTTTAAATACACTATCAAATGACTCATTCGGTGACCATGGGCATCACTCATGGAGATCCACTCTGAAAACAAAATTTTCTTGACTCCCTTCAATGTTGCTGCACTGATCGATTGATTCAGACATGATCCTGATGAAGCATCTTATGAATGATCTGACGGTGTTGATTGTGAATTCCACCTCCCACATACCAACCAAAGCATGAAATGAGTGTCGAAAGACACTGTTGACATCCTTCACTATCACCTACTCTACATAGTATGATGATAGAGACTACACTTTTTCTATCTCTTACTTGGAAGCAAAAGGCTACACTAGATTTTTCCCTGTCCATTTATGCTTCATGATTTCTTCAGAAAAAAACAACTTACTATTTTTAGTAAGTATGAAAAATCAGCTTCCTCGAACCTCAACTGGATGTTGCAACTCAGATTTCCCTATCTCCCTGTGTTCCTCTCACCTTCTGGATCAATTTTCTATTTTTGGCAGGTGCTCATGGGACCACTTACTATTTTTAGTAAGTGTCAATTTTGGACCAAGATGACCATTTCGATGATCTCTCCTTGCAATACATCTTTTGTGTTTAATGCCTCTTTCGCAGTTTCTTTAATTGATGAATTTCCCAAAATGGCAGTCCTCCATATAGAAGACCTGTTATTTTTGGAAAGTGAACCTCTGGTGGTCAGATCACTATGGAAAATTTTTTTTTTAATATGGGTTTTTTCCCAATATCGCCCCTCTGAAATATTGGACCTATCCATTGAATAGTTTGGGAGATTTTAAAGTTTTAAAATTCTGACATGGAAGTGCTTCTGGACATGATATCCATTAATGGACCTCAAAAATTGCAGGTCTAGTTTTCTCCTCCATTTGTGAAAAAAAATTATATTTTTGATATGGGTTTTTTCTTCTTATGCTTTGGTGAAATTTCTTTTTTCAATCCAACAACCGGTTTGACGGGAAATCCAACTTTTTTCTTCGTAGGGCTGGAAAGAAGATTTCTTCACTGTGAATGTTTTGTGCAGCACAAGGAGGGATTGAAGGCATGTTTTGATGGTTTTTGATAGAGGAAGTAACAATAAAAAAATGGTGTGTTTGTTTGTGCACTGGTTTGCAATATTTCTACGAATCTTTGATTTCACGGCAATGGAGATTTTTCATATGTTTCTTCTCTTTGTTCTTCGCTTCTTCTTCCTTGTTTTCTCAAATTCCTTCTGAGACTTGTATGTTTTCATGGAGTGGAGGATTTCCTTTTTGTTGTGATAGATCTGGTTTGAGGTTCAGTAATGGTGGAGTGGTGGTAGGAAGTTGCAGAGGAGTTACAGAGAAAGAACTGTGCATGGGAGAGTTAGATGTTAGAAGCAGGAAGAAAGCAATAGGTGGGGATTTAAAAAATATTCAAAAATTATGCACAGAGAGGGATGGGTGAATTTTTGTGTCCCTGATATCCCTCACCTCAAAGGGATGTGAGGGACATCAATTTCCATGGTGAGCAAGGTGGTTGACACGTGGCGGCGATCCGACGACAGGGAATGAAGGCTCCACTAGCTCTTAGGGCTGAAAAAACTGGTCTTGAAGAGGTCACATGGGTGACCAAGAGTCTCATTAGGGGCTGGGTGAATTTTTCAATGTCTGATGTCCCTGACTTGTGAGGGACATGAGGGACATCAAATTCCATGGTGCTCCTGGTGATGACACATGGCAATGATCAGACGGTTGAGGCTTTGAGCTCCCACAAGCACCTGGGGGCTGAACTGGTGATCCTGGAGGTCGCATGAGGATCCAGAGGTCATATGGGGGCTGGGAATTTTTCCATGGTTTATGTCCCTGACCTTGAGGGATGTGAGGGACACAAAATCCGCCAGGCTCCTGGAGCTGACACGTGTCCTCCCAAAATTTGACTAACTCCCGAACTCGCTCTAAGAGGACAACTTGAAACAACAATAACTTGAGCTCCTGATGGATGTTTTTGATGAAATTTTATATGATCCTAACTGTAAATGACCTTTTGAATCCAATGGTTGGGGTATCAGGTCTTTATTCTTCCATATTATCCCTAAAAAATTAGGATTTTTGATTTGGTACTCCACCTGTGCATGAGAAAAAATGCTTGCAAACCCAATGCACCAAAGTGTTGTGAAAAAAATAATTTCACCATATTGTAGGGATTGGAATTCCCTTTTGTAATATGTTTTGGTTTTCTCCTAACTCCATCTGGAGCTCTTGGAAACACCTTTGGAAGCTCAACAATTGTTTTGGCATGTGCACTGCCTAGGCCTGTGAACCCTAATTTTGGTGAAACTACCCCAACTTCTCCGAATCCTTCCAGAATCTTCCTAAATCACTTCCATGATGTCCCAAGGAATTTGAATCACCTCCACATCTATTTTGGATTTTCTTCTCTACTCCATGGGGTTTCTCCAGTCCTAGGAAGGCCAGTGATAGCCCTTCCCACAACTACCTGAAGCTTGAAACTTTTAATGAACTCCTAAAATCACCTAGGGGGAATTAATGGAATTTCCTAAATCACCTAGGGGATGAGATAACATTAATTTGGAGGTCACTTGGACTGACTGGGTAGACCTGGGGTGACTTGGAATGGTAAGACTTGAAAAAATTAACACATGGGTATAGTTGTCATGCTTGGAAATTGTTAATTTCCTTGTTGCACATTTGCATATTACTTATGTATGGATGTTATTTATTCCCTTTCTTTCCATGCCTCTGCAAGGAATCCTCCATTTTCATCTCTTTGATGATATTTTGGTTAGCCTATTTGCACACATTTTGAGACATTTATCTCTATGGTATCTGTTTGACCTTGGTCTTTTATCACCTTGGTAAATTAAAGAACAACTGACCTTGTAGAGATCTTAACACTATCTCCACCTAATAAAATTGTTGTGAAGAAATTTTGGACATATTTGTTGATACTAGCCAATTTCATCATCGCATTCACTTACACATCCTTCCATCAAGCCATAAGTGGTTCTTAACCCCTTGTCAAAACAGTCAAGAGATCTGAAATAAGTTTTTAGAAAGAAAATTAATCAAATCAAAAGAAAAAGAAAAAACAAATTAATATATAACTCTCTCTTGGGGTATTTCCAATAATCTCTATCGGGGATATAGATGCTTGCCTTGTAGTAGAGAAATGTTGTCATTAGAATCAAATACATCTCCATTGGAGCTATGAATGCCTAGATGACAACAGAGAAATGTACGACTCTCCTTCCACCCTCGATTCACAAATCACCAATCAAAATAAATCATTCCTATACATTGGCTAGTGTTTCTTCATTTTCAGTCCATCATGTATTCCCTCCAAGAAGTAATAAACTTCTATGTGCACACACTGTATCTCTACGAGAAAACAAGATTAGTATGTTACCTAGTGTCTTTGTTTGGACCTTGTTTAGACTATTTCTTTAGTACATGTCTTGTCTCATGATTTGTGCCTTGTGATAATCACTTTTTCATCATCCGCCTTCTAGCTACATTTTTCATATTTTTTCATAACATTTCCTATTCTTCTACTTCATTCAAAACATTCATGTGTGTAATATTTCCTTTTTACTATGTTTGAGGGAAACTTTGTCCCTTCAAACAATAAACAATATTCTACTTCTATCTATTAGTGGATTCTTAGCCAACTTATGTTGGGGGCATCCTTGCTCCTCTGTAATTCATTATTTTGTGTTCATCATCATGTTGAACATATCTATTTTTTCCTTCATCTAACCTATCCTCTTTTATATATGTGTGAAAAACTTACCTTTGTACATTCCCATCTCATGTTGGGGAATCTTCACATCTTCTCCTTCTTATACATGCACGTGGAATTTTTCCCTTATACATTCCCATATAACGCTGGGGGCATACACACGTCTTTGTTTTTCCTATACATAGATTTGGAAAAACTTTATAGAAAATCAAAGAAACATTAAAAAATATTAGAAAGAAAACCCCCAAAAAAACCATTTCATGGAAAAAAAATTCCCAAAAAAAATAGAACAATGTCTTCAGATAACATAACTTATAATTCAATTTAGTTTTAAAAATCCAAAAAAACTGTAAAAAATAAAAAAATTACAAAAAATTGATAAAACGATAGTACGCAACTAAAGCATGTGTCAAACACATTGTATTCAAATCATGTCTTGCTTACATTTTCACTTATTTCTGTAAACAAAAACTCACAAATCATTTTGATCTACCCTCATTAACAAAGCTAGTTTGCTTGCCACGTTTGTACACCTTTGGCACAATGATTTTTTGGGTAGTATTTTGTCATGCAAAAATGCTTTATCATTGGACCCCTGAGTCATCCATTAATCTCCTCACATGTATCCTTTCTTGGGGAAATTTTTTTAACCCTTTTCATTATACATGAACATTTGGGAACTGAAGCTCGATAAAAAAACATTTGTGCAACTATATTAGATGTTGTTGGTTTAAGTATGTGTGTCTATACTTGTTTCCCTGTTAGGTTGGCTTGTTTACTTTCTTGTATTGCATTGAATTTTGTATGTTGCATGGAGTTGGTATGTTGAGCATATGAAGTATGAAACTAAGAAGAAGGTGTAAAAAATATTTGCGCTTAGTAGCAAGGAAGACTTGAAGGCATGAAAGGATAGGAAAGGAAGCACACACGAAAGATAAAAATCTGAACTTAGCCATTTTCATGGTTATGGGATATTTTTGGAGATAGCGTGTGGGGCACACAACCAGATGGAAACTTTTGCATGGCACACAAATGCTATTTTTGGAAGAGCGTCTACTAAGTGCTTTGCATGAGTTTGAGTTAATAATAGGATTACCACTGCCAGTTAACTAGAAGAGATCTATTATTAGCGCACTTGCATGTGTGTCTATTATTGTAAAGGTGCATGGCTATTTTCAGCATGTGACCTATTTTGGGAATTATGTAAGTGGTGAAGGGAAAGTCCCCACACTTATAAATATGTAGTAATTTGCACAGATTGAGAGAGTACTGTGTATGAGCTATTATGGAGTTATGCTGCCAAATCTAATGCGTGCATGAACTTATGATACTACTTATTGTAAGAAGCTTCTTTGTTTATTGTGTTTTAATATAATGGAGTGTATTGGATGAATAATGGTGTCAAACATGACTGTAACTAGTTATTACATGGATAATTTCATTATGTTTATCATTTGATTCATGATTCTTTAAGATCTAGATCTAGAATATGCTCTGTGGAAAGTTTATATTGTTTATGGATCTGAATGCATTAACTCTTCATCATGTTCACATCCTACACAAGAAACTCTAAGGAGGGGCCTGGTACCTTTGCATGCTTTGGGTGAGCACTCAGTCTAGGCTGAGTGATGTGCCAGTGTGCCTGGGTTATTCTTGGTAAATTCTAGGCTGCATCATTGGTTCCATTTCTGGGACCTCTTTTTCAGTTGTTTTCAGGATGGTTCATGATGAAGACGTACCGGTTGACCCTAGCAAGTGTTGAGGAGTGGATAAAATATCTAGAAGAAGAGTACACATGGAGGTTCAACACTGGATTTGAGTTTGACACATGTGTGTGGGTGGAACAAAATCTGTATGATAGTTTGTATGAGGGATTCTTTGCTATTTTTCTAGTAGAACTGTATGAGTTGTTGGTTGCTTATGCATCTAAAAGGAATTGGAGGTATCACACACTTGTCTAGATGTAGGAAGAATTTCAGGCCCTTTATGATGCTGATCTGATTTGGACACGCGCTGTGGATACTTGGTTCCATGGTGTTCTGAACAACTATATTCTGGAGTACTCAATTTCCACTTATTCTTTCCCAGAGGTAGTGGAATTCCATTTTTTATGGTATCCCAGGGGAACTTACTTGCAAGGCATTCCACTGGTGATCAAAATCTTGATGGTGACCCTGAACTTGGAAAGTAAACTGATGGCTAACTAAACCCCACCATGCGCATTGGCAGGAGCAGGTTTGGTGAAAGATGGTGGACCTAGTGGTAGAGAGGTAGAGAGAAGAAAGGTGGCTTAAGTACAATGAGGAATATGAGAGGGAGATAGAGAAGCAAGTGTGACATTGCAGAGTGGATGGCATTGAGGAGAGAGATGGCTCATGAAGGATTTGGAGCTCACGCAGAAGGCATGGAGCCAGAGCATCAGGAACTCCCCCATTTGGGAAAGCATGAAAGGGAACCCTCTTTGGCCTCACATGGGAGTGTGCCAGTAGAGATGACCTGGGCCATAGGTGCACATCTGAATCTACCTAGAAACCTAGCCCTTGCACTTGGTTTTCTAGTACTTAGTACATCTAATAGTCAACAAGCTAATTTGGGTAGTAGGGAAGTAGGAGTAAGTCACATAGCAAGTACATCGATGGTAGGGAAAACATCTTCATTGTTGTTTGGAGGTACCTTTTCAGGTGCATCATCTACATAGAATTTGAGCATGTAGAATTTGGGGCTCACTTCTGGGAGTAGTACCACCACACAGACTATAGGAGTTCAGTACAATACTACTATTGGGACACAGGGAAGTACATCTTCTGGTCCACTTCTGGCTATGGTGGAGGATCAGGGGGTATAGGTGGTTCTAGTTTTGGTGGATCTGGTGGTTCTGGAGGTAGAGGAAACATAGGGGGTTCTGGATCAGGTGGGAAAGGTCTGCACCAACCCCAGAATATTTACATGGAGATGTCTCTTCATCTTCCAGAGTATAGGGGCATAGAAGATGTTGTTGAACATGTGCACATGTGTGAAATACTATGGTGTGCAAAAGGGATCATGACTTCTGAGTGCAAGGCAAGTCAATTTGCAACTACATTACAGGGACACACACACAGTTGGTACAGGAAGTTTGACCCTGATCAAACTTGTGTAGATTATGCAGCATTCAAAGATGCATTCCTTAAAGAGTTCTATATCCCTGAATTTGAGTAGAAGAGTATAAGCGTGCTCAAGGATATTAAACAAGGTACTACTGAAAGTGTCTGGGAGTATGATGCCCATTTCAAAACACTTTTATCTAAGATTTCTTATGATATTCATGCAAGCCAACATGCACAATGGTTCGTTGGAGGTCTGATCACACCTTTTAGAAGGGATTTGTCACATAAGACATACACTGATCCGCGTGAAGCACTTGAAGTAGCTTTGCATGCTGAGGCAGTCGGGAGTATAGACACTGGAGTCAGCCCATTCTTGGAGGCACAGATTACAGCTATGGAAAAGTAGTTGGAGAAACTATCAGAAAATTTAGCACATGAGACACGTGCACTGGGATTTGGTGTACAGATTGTGAAGTGGAAGGTCACACTAAGGATAATTTTATCCGCATATCTGTATGTTCATTACTACTAAACTGTGAGATATGTCACCTGAACCATGATGCCAGCCATTTCCCATTATTACAACGCGCGATAAGGAAGAATGTATCATGTTATTGTAATATTTTCTAGTCCATGACTCATGATACAAAGGACTACAGGTTGATTGGTCAGATCCATGATGCTATAGATATTGGTGTGTGATAGAAAAGAGTATCAAATAACTCTAAAGGTAAGAATGAGCATCAGGATCAGAATCACAATCAAGTGCATTATGATCAGAATGAGGGGTGCTATGATGGAGGATGTGGCAGAGGTCGAGGATACCATGGTAGATTCAGAGGTTGAGGCCGTGGTGGTGGATGAGGTGAATTCCCTCATGGAACATGCTTTACATGTGGATCACCTGACCACTACAGGTGTGAATGTCCTCAGAATATTACATGTTCTTTCTGTGGAAAGAATCATAGCTATGAGGAATTCCCAAACTTATATGAGCATCTTAGTAAGAAACACAAACAAGAAAACAAAGGTGCAGGGATGGTTAGGATACAATGCGTTGTGGAAAATCAGTGGATGCCCAAATTGGAACTGGAACCTGAGGTATTTCCTGTAAAGATCACTACCCACGCTGAAGTTGCGTGTGCTAGAGAGGTGTTACAACAGAATCCTACCATCACTAAAGAGGAGGTTTTACATGCCCGGTACCCAGATCCTACCCATCAGAAGGAGGTTTATCAAGAGACCATGGAGGTCCTTAGAAATCTTCAGGGTGAAATACAATGTTTAAAGGAGAAATCACGGAAGATGGAACTAAAGAAGGAGGTAGAGATGGTCCAGTCAGATATTGATGACTTGAAGGAGGTATGCAAAATGTTGTGCCAGGAGAATATTATTCCATTACTAGGGAGTTGGCTAAAGGGAAACACTCCATGTGCTAATACTGAGAATGGGTGTCAGATCCTGCATGCAAATCTTCCCCCCATAGCTTAGACTACGACAAGGAAATCACTCTGAATGTTGTTGTCGATGGATGGCTCTTGAGTAATATATTGATTGACACAGGCATGGAAGTAAATGTGCTTACTTTAGATGCATGGGTACAGATGGGGAGACCTACATTGCAGCCATCTTCTAATGTATTATTTATGGCTAATCAAACTAAGGCCACTCCTATCAGAGTTTTAAAAGATGCATCCATTACTATACAGGGGGCCAAGTTCACTGGGGATTTTGAGGTTTTAGCGCTTGCAGAAGCAGACAGTTTCCCAGCTCTGCTTGGATGCCCTTGGTGTTATGCAAATAATGTTGATCTTTGGTTCAACAAGGGATATATCAGTTTTGAGAACAAGGAGGAAAGAGTTATTATCCCTTTAACAGATGGAAAATATACACCCTATGTTGAGCCTTTGAGTGAGGAAGATCTGAATAGGATTTATGTACGCGTCATTCGGGACCCAGAAGTGCTTGAGCCATCTAAAGAAGGAATCCTTCAGTGGGAAGATGCATAGTCTATTAGTGATACTACAAGTATTTCTTGTGATAATTGGGCTCATGGTACTTATGAGTTGGTAGGGTGTGAAGTAAGGAGCACATTTGCATGGAACAGTAAACCTCGTTGCGTCAGGAGAATAGGTAACAACTCTGAACCTTGGTACACTAGGGAAGGAGACCCTATGGTATCCTGCGCACCATGGAGGAACAATGGATAGACCAGTTGGAGAGAAGAAGTATGCTAGCATATACCCTATGTGGGACAACAACGCACTGGTGGGTGGTTCACAGGGATAATCTTGTAGAATGGAATGAAGTCAGGATTGCTCTTACAACTCGGTTTTCCAGGAGCAATGCACCAACTCAAATCTGCACATATCATGGTAATCAACCTATTCAGCACCACATTCAGTAGTGTGAGAGGCTCTGGACAGATGGGTAGGAAGCTTTACTGCCTTTTCTATGGGTGCACAAACTTTATTCCACTTTACAAGGTTGTGCACGTGCTTGGTATGTATATGCAGAGCTACATAGAGAAACTGGAAATTGGTAGGATTTGATTATAGGTATGGTCCAGAATTTTGACTACTTCTCTACTAAACCTCCAGTAGAAGAGGCATTAAGGGTTATAAAGTGGTTAACTATGGGAGACAGTGCAAAGGTGGAAGAACTAATTCAAGATTTATTTGATGGAAATGACTCAAGAGTGTGTTTTGCTGAAGGAACAGAGACAGATGCCACACTACTTAAGTGTGCTTGCTTTGAGAAAGAAAAAGGGAAGATGGTCTACATAGTGGATGATGAAGAAGTAGAAGAACTAGATATAGATCATTCAACAGGTGTGTGTGAGGTCTTGGATAGTGTAGATAACAACACACGTGCACCTATCATGAACCTATGAGGACCAAGAAAGTGAATATTGGTATGGATGTTGAACCTAAAGAGGCAATAATTGGAGATTATTGGTCTGAATCTGAAGTAGAAAAAATAGTGGAGTTGCTCCATGATTTTCAGGATTTATTTCCTAGGGGATACCATGAATTGAAAGGAGTGCATGCATCATTAGGAGAAATGAAGATAAATCTTAAGGAAGGTGTGTGCCCGGTCAGGAAGAGACCCTACAGGATGAACCCCAACTTGCGTGAAAAGGTCAAGGAAGAAATTGACAAAATGTTGAAGTCTGGAATCATCAAGCCCCTAGATGAATCATAATGGGTTAGCCCAATGGTGATCAGTATAAAGAAGGATGGTCAGATTAGGATCTGTGTGGACTATAGGGAGCTGAATGTTGCATGTGTGATTGATCCTTTTCCTACACCATTCACCGAGGAAATATTAGAAGGCATTGCAGGGTGTGAGATCTATTCTTTTACAGATGGATTCTCTGGGTATCATCAGGTTAGGATTACACTGGAGGATCAAGAAAAAACAACTTTCACCACTGAATGGGGAAGTTTTGCATATACTGTGATGCCCTTTGGTCTGAAAAATGTGCTCGTTGTATTTTCGTGAATAGTTGTTCAAGCATTCCAAGATTTTATTCATCTTTTCTTGCAAGTTTACTTGGATGATTGGATGGTGTATGGGCTTGTTAAGGATCATTGTGACAATTTGTGCTTAATGTTTGAAATATGTAGATAGTTAAGCATCTCTTTGAACATCAAAAAGTGTGTGTTTGCTACACCTTTTGGCACTCTGTTAGGGCATATTATCTGCAAGGAAGGTTTGTTGGTAGATCCAGCTAAAATTGTAGTTATTTTCGGCCTAAAAGAACCTACCAGTCAGAGTGAGGTGCGTGGATTTTTGGGTCACACTGGGTATTATAGAAAATTTATCAAAGGATATGCTAAGGTTTCACACCCTTGGAGGAGTTACTAAAAGGAAAAGGGACATTTTATTGGGGAGAATGCAACAGTGTGCATTTGAGGTACTAAAGGAGAGACTTACTACAATGCCTATTTTTGTGCTTTCCCTCATGGGACCAACCATTTCATGTACATGTGGATGCTTCTAGCATGACCATTGGCATGGTGTTGGCTCATCCTGGAGAAGGTATTATAGATCATCCTATCTATTTTTCTAGTAGAAAGTTGACCCCTGTAGAGCATAATTATACAACTACTGAGCGTAAAGCCTTGTCAATGATCTATGTGCTACATAAATTCAGACAGTACCTGCTAGCAACACCATTTGTATTTTATACTGATCACATGGCATTGAAATACTTGGTAAATAATCCAGTCTTACAGGGGCACATATGTCGATGGGTGCTCTTATTCCAAGAATTTGATTTTACAGTTGTGGTAAAACCAGGGAAAAGTAATTCTGGCCCAGACCATTTATCAAGGATACAGTCAGGGGAAGACATGCAAACAATTGAAGATACAATGCTAGATGCACAGTTATACAGGTTACATCGCGTGCCTTCAGACTTGGAGGATATTGTTGTTTTTCTATGCACAGGTGTGGTGCCAGAAGGACTAAAATCCTTAGAGAAGAAACAACTTGCAATTCATGCAACACCTTTTATGTTGATCAGTGGTGACCTATACAAGTTAGGCCGAGATGAAGTATTGTGCCGATGTGTATTGGAGCATGAGCACACAGATATCATGGAAGAGGCTCATGGTGGTATTGCAGGTGGGCACTATGTAGGTGATGCCACTGCGTGCAAGATTCTACTCACTGGATTATGGTGGGAGACCCTCTACAAGGATTGTAAGGCATATTGTAAGGCATGTGATCACTGTCAACGCGTTGGTAAACCTGGGCAAAGAGATGAAATTCCTTTAAGACCTATTCCTAGTGCAGAGCCATTTGAGAAATGGGCTATAGACTTTGTGGGTCCTATTTCACCAGCCGCGCATAGGACTGGATCGTGCTACATCATCACTTACACAGATTATCTCACAAGGTGGGCAAAAACAACACCTACCAAGGATTGTACAAGAACTATAATAACCAGGTTCTTATGGGAAAATGTTCTTACAAGGTATGGATGCCCATTGAGTTTGACCAGTGATAGGGGCACACACTTTTTGAATGAGACAATCAGAATTCTATTGGATGAGTTCATGATTGCACACCATAAGACTACACCATATCATCCTCAGGAAAATGGGACTGCTGAAGCTTTCAACAAGATTTTGAGCCAGACATTGACAAAAATTTGTGATGTTGGAAGGAAATATTGGGATGATAAAGTTTATGTCATGCTTTGGGTGTATAGAACAACATACAAGTGGTTGAACAAGGCCACACCCTTTCAATTGGTGTTTGGTGCAGAATCAATTCTTCCTATGGAATTCATGTTACCTTCTTTACGTATTACACATGCTGGAGGTCTAGCTAATGAGAAAGCATTAGAAGAATGAATTGAAAATTTGATCAAAGTTGGATGAGTGATGAGCAATAGCACGATGGAGTCAGAAGCAAGAAAAGGCTAGGTAGAAAGCATGGCATGACAGGCACATCAGGGACAAAAAGTTTGAGATTGGACAGATGGTGCTTCTTTATGACTCTAAGTTTCTGTGCCATCCAGGAAAACTTAAAGTACATTGGTTGGGACCATATGTTATCACTCACATACTTGAAACAAGTGCTTGACAGTTAGAGACACTTGATGGAATACGGTTACCTAGTTACTTTAATGGGAGTAGGCTAAATCCCTACTATAAATAAGTCTTCTTGGTGTTTGTAATAAGGTAGTGTTGCCATTTAGATTAGGTTTTCATTTATGTATTACCTTAATGTATTTCCTTCTTCTTCGCTATGCTTTGTCATTTTAGTTGGTGTTTTGTGTAATAAGTGTGTTTGCGCACTGGAAGCTAATTACCATTTGAAGAATTTTTATGCGCAGAGGACTGCACATACCATTTGTGTGGGGTGGCTATTGAAAAATGGGTACACATAAAGGAACAAACTACTACAGGTGTTATTCAAGTTTGGAGAGTTGTTAGAAAGGAGATTGCTTCCAAACAAGGACCATAGATGGAGATAAATGAAGGAACAAGTATAATGTGAGGTAAGCAGAGGCCATGGAGACTACCAAGGGAAGGTGCAGTGGTGAGGTACTCGAGTGCATGGAAGCACATTGAAGAGAAGTCCATGGCCAGAAGGTAGGAAGGCATGCTAGAAGGTTATAGCTTGGGTGTGAAGATGTACCATGAGGAAAGTGTGAAAATGGTCAATTAGTGAGAGGATTGTTGGTAGGTGAAGGAGCAATAAATGCACTAAATTTTTGAAAATCTATATAAGGATGTGATGTGAGTTCATTTTTACCATTGTGATCACAAGAATTTGAATGAGCTAAGTGTGAATGAGCTGAGTGAAGAGTATTGAGGTGCGAAGAGTGTGAAACCAGACGTGGAGAGTGGATTTGTGCGCAGAAGAAGCTTGCATCCCCATTGGTGAAGGGTTTGAGTGAAGCAGACATGTTGAGAAAGAGCTAGGGCATGTGGTTTCAAACTAGGGCATGTAGATTCAAGCTAGGGTTTTGACTTGCTCACTACAGAGGACAGAAAGTTGAGATTTTCAGATGGCACCAAAGAAAGCACCTGCCGCAGGAGCCAAAGGAAAGAAGAAAGTAGAAATAGAAGTTGAAATTTCTCCCGAGAGTAATTTCTCAGAGATGCAGTATCCAGAGGGTGTGATAATTGGGCAAGAGTGGGATTCCCACATCCACAGCTGCAAGGTGAGTGATTACAACCACCACACTTCTGATAACAAGAAAGAATTAGATGCGTTGTTGAGTACAAAGACCAACAAGTGCATGGTGGAAGATATGCCAGTATATGATGACACTGGGGAGAAACTATTAAAACATGTGGGATTCTATCAGTTGTATGAACCCATATTTTGGAAAGTATGAACCTCTATACCAGTGGCTTATGAGAAGATTCCATGAGGACTTCTTCTATTTTTCCAGATGAAGGGTAAGGATTACAACAACCCTGATTTCAACATTGACAGGATTAAAAGGCACAGGGGTAGACCTGGCTAGTGACCTGACTGATAAAGCAACAATCATGGAGACACAGAAGGAGTTGGGGTACACAAAGGGTCCACATGGAATGGACATTGATAAATTGAAGAAGTACCCAGTGGTACAAGCAGTTGTGCATCTAGTGACCAAGTTGAATGATCAGGAGAGATGGTCGCAGGTGAATACAATGTGGCTCCATGTCATGAGGAAGATGTCTCAGGGAGTAGTCTATAACATAGCAGGCTACATTGCAGAAACCATCATCGAAGAAGTGTGCACAGGTGATAAAATCAGTTTTGGTGCTATCTTACTTTCTTTAGTATTTATGGAAATTGGAGTGCCTGATGGGCCAAAGAACAAGATTTGGGAATATCCCATGGAAAACAAGTCCCTGGTAGAAAGGTTTGACAAGTATTTATGTGAAGGGTCAATGAGTGGGCCATTTAAACAAAGGGCGGAGATGTGGTACGATCGACTCCATGTGGCATTTGAAGAGGAGTGGCACATCCCCAAGGAGCTACCTTTGGTAGTTGGAAAGGTAGTACAGTTCGTGGTGTACCAGCACTTCTGCATCACGTGGTTTCACTATGAGGGATGGGACATGGAGCCCATGGTGCAAACTACCATATGCCTTCACAGTGTGCTACTTCCAGGCATCAGTCCACCATTTTACTGATGCGTGCCACCTGAATTTTATTACAGACAAGGTAGACTGTGACTACCACACTCTGAGGAAGACATATGTATATCCAGGTAGGACTACCTATGTTGAGAGGCTCATTTCAGATGTTATAAGCATGAAGCCTGTAAGCTTGGAAATTGGGGACATTGGAGCAGTGCTCATATACCTTCAGCTTAAGCCTAAGTTGGAGAGTAAAAATATGTGGAGAATGAGTTTCACACTCCCAGGGCCACCTAAAGGTAAGCATACATGGAGAGAATGTGCCAGCCCCAAAGCCCACAAAACTATAGTGGTGGATGAGGAGGAAGAAGAGTGGGAAGATAGTGGTGGCTTAGAACATAGAGGTCAGAGGTAGCCCACAGATAGAATGGAGACTGAGTGCACAGGTACCCCACCTCAGGTACAAGAAGAAGAAGAGGACTTGGAAGTAGTCCAAGGAGAGTGTCATTTCAAGAGGGTGTTCAGAAGAACAAGGACACAAGGCATGGGAACTCCTCAGTCTGTTAGGAGGTGCCATGACTCTCTCCTCAAAAAGAGACAACTGAGAGGAAAAGGAGGAAGTTGAAGCTGAATGAGGAGGTGGAGGAGTCTATAGAGAGCATGCACAGATCCCCTGTATAACTAGAAGAAGTGGAAGAACCAGGGATGAAGGATGAAGGATATAAAGGATAAAGAGGTAGGAGAACCAGAACATGATACCACTCAGAACATCAAAGATCCAACTCCAAACCTTGGTGCTCAGGTACCTAAGGGGCCAAGAATGAAGTGAACAAGTGGAGAATACAATGTTCCACATATGGGCTATGATGAGGACACAGGTAAAATTATTTTTGCCTGATTCTAGAATACAGTGGGCCTCAAGGAGTTGTATGGATGGGAGTTGATGGACCCAGACATGGAAACCATGCACACAAGGAAACAATTGTCCTGGTCCATGCAAACTCACATGGATGAGCCCAATTTTGATGTATGTGAAGAGTCATGTGTGTCTAGAAGAATGAAAAAGGCTCAAAAAAATAGGCACATAACTATCAAACCCATGGTTATGTCTGATGAACAGGTGAGTAATGCCTTAGTAAGGTATCTACAGAAGTGGCGTGGAGGAACATAGATAAGGCTTGCCACTATTAGAGTGCTACAAGAAGAAAACAAGGCCAAATGTTGAAATAACAGTGTCTAAAAGGAGAAAAGGACCTAGAGAAGAAGAAGAATGAGGCCTTCAAAAGTATGGCAGAAAAAATTGGACACTATGTCCTGAAAGCAAGACTACACCTAGAGTCAAAGGTACCTGAGAATTTTCCTTCGGCTATGCATTATGTGTGCACATTAGTTAATTTGGTGCTTGGTGATGGACTGATTTAGATGCCAGCACCAAAGGGCCCTGAGCAGGAAGAAGAGAGAGCAAGGGCTTTAGTAGTTAGAAAAATTTCATCTTATGAGGCATTTCTCCAGACTTTGTAGGAAGATCTGAAGAAAGTAGACCAGGCATTGAATATTTGTGCAGCTCCAGAAGTAGTAATCAGAATCAGGATGATGGTAGAAGACAATGAAGTCCTGAAGGTGATGAAGGATGAGACTTTGGGGTGCATAGAGAGATTAGCACTAGTCAAGAAAAATGTGAGGCCCTTGCAGCAGCCCAAGACCCCCATAAGGAAAGGTTGGATGAAATTGGGAAGCTTATAGCACAGAAGATGGATCTTCTGGAAGGAAGGGTGACTGCAATGTCCAACATTGTTCTAGTATTACAGAATGAGAAGGAAGAGATTGCACAAGATGAGTTAGATTCTATTGCATCAGATATTCCAGAAAAGATAGAAGCCACACTAAATGATTGGAAAACCTTAGAGGCTGAAATCAAAGAAGAATATCCAGAGTTAATTCTTCCAGTTGAAACAGAGGATATTTTAGGGTAAAATTTCATTCTTTGTACAATAATTCTTTAATTTCCTTCCATTCCCATTCTTTATTCTTTAGATATCAAAAGGAAACCATCATCGGGGTGGAAATGTAATTTAGTGTGGGGTAATGTTGAGCAGATGAAGTATGACACTAAGAAGAAGGCACACAAAAGATTCATGTAGTAGTAAGGAAGATTTGAAGGCATGGAAGGATAGGGAAGGAAGTGTGTGAAAGACAGAATGAATCTGGACTTAGCCATTTTCATGGTTATGGGCTATTTTTGGAGATAGCGTGTGGGGCACACAACCAGATGGAAACTTGCGTGGCATGCAAATGCTATTTTTGGAAGAGCGTCTACTAAGCACTTTGCATGAGTTTGAGTTAATAATAGGATTACCACTACCAGTTAACTAGAAGAGATCTATTATTAGTGCACTTGCATGTGTGTCTATTATTGTAAAGGTGCATGGCTATTTTCAGCATGCGACCTATTTTGGGAATTATGTAAGTGGTGAAGGGAAAGTCCCCACCCTTATAAATATGTAGTAATCTGTGTAGATTAGAGAGAGTACTGTGTATGAGCTATTATGGAGTTATGCTGCCAAACTGATGCACGCATGAACTTATGATACTACTTATTGTAAGAAGCTTTTGTGTTTTGTGTTTTAATATAATGGAGTGTATTGGATGAATAATGGTGTTAACATGACTGTAACTAGTTATTACATAGATAATTTCATTATATTTATCTTGATTCATGATTCTTTAAGATCTAGATCTAGAATATGCTCTGTGGAAAGTTTATACTATTTATGGATCTGAATGCATTAACTCTTCATCATGTTCACATCCTGCACAAGCAACTCTAAGGAGGGGCCTGGTACCTTTGCATGCACTTCGGGTGAGCACTCAGTCTAGGCTGAGTGATGTGCCAGTTGACTGATACCACCCCAAAGAGGGGCATACATAGACACCTATAATTGCGTGCTTCAAAGCAATTTAATTACCATGAGGTCACTAATTATTCTATTTTCTGTAAATTGACTATACTTCGTTAATTAACCTATTCTCCCCTAAATTCCTGTTGATTAGCTACACTTTGATAACTAATTATACTGCCTTCCACTCAGGATGCCTATTAAATACCTTTCGTTGATAGGATGACCAGTGACCTAACTAAGTTATCCATTAAGCATGGGGTCCTTATTGATCATCAAGATTCGAAGCTAATAATCCCAAATGCCACTGGGCCACTTGGAAATTTTTTTTTGAATCCTGGGACTATCTTTCGTTGCTTTCATTTCCCATCCTTAAGTCACTCTAATAATCTTGATCTTAAGATGAGTGGAAAATTGTCTTCCCCTGATTAATTGATCATTCTTAATCCTTAAATCATTTTCTACCCAGATATGACTCCTGTGAGACAAAATGATGAAACCCTACAAATATTGACCTCAACAATCGTTGGTTAACTTGTCAACTATGAAGTGCAAACTTTAAACTAATTGTCCTGATAAGGTCAAAATTGCAGAACATTATCAGAATGTGACACAAGCTGATAAATTAGACCCTCCTAAAACTCATATCTAAGAATATTATTTTCCTCTTCTAGCATAGACTACTTGGAAAACTATTGAAGGATCTTGGAGGCATTTACATGCTATTTATTAAGTATTACAATATTCATAGTGCATTGCCATCAACTACCATATTGTGTAAGCTGCCCCATAGAAACCTAATTTTTCTAATTCGTAGCCAAAGTTGGCATGAGAAATTCAGATGCTCAAGTCTGAAGAAGCAAAGGAAAGAATAATAACTAAAATCTACCTCCTAGGGATCTTGATTTGAGTTTCATCTTAAATTTGAATTTTCTTGAGGAGTAGAAATTGATTTCTTGACAACTTGAGTTTCTTTGCTTCACTTTTCATACTTGGGAACATGGTGGACTATACAATTAGCATACACTAATATGCTTATCTTAACGGTTGTTGCCCAAGGTTAACTTAGGGAATATTTGAAAATCAATAGGTGTATAGGCACTTGAAGGAATTAGAGGTTTCATAAACTACATGTGATACAAAGGTGAGAATAGTTCCATATTCTTCAGTTTGCAATGCTTAAAATAGACTCCATTCACTTAAGGAATATTAAGCAAGTTCTTCACCAAATAACATTTGCTAGTCATGAAAAAAATTTCAAAACGTTCTTGTCAAATTCCATGCTCATATAGGGAGCACTCCTTATAGCATCAAACTTGGAATTCTTGCCCAGTTTCACTTCCTGATTTGAAAATGGACCACTGTCAGGGATTGCATCAATATCCTTGCTTAGAATGGCTCTCATGGGTCCTTGGTAGATATTGCTGAATAATTTATGTGTTTACAGTATATTAATGAAATGGTTCATCATTGGCTTGATAATGGTGTTGAAGCTATGATTGGATCTGTTTTCCTCTGCATGAGTAAATCCTTGTTATAGTCATTTTTTAGTTCATCTTACAGGACAGGCCTAAGCGCCTAGATCTAGTTGTATGCAAAAATTGTGTGAAAAATATGTTTGCTATTGGTCAATGAATCCTTTAGAACATTGCCTATATGTCACCTTGAGTCATTGGTAAAATTCTAAATAATGTAAACCATATAAGAGGAAAATTGAAAAAAATTTTCTCACTTCGGGTGAGTGCTTAGCTCGAGCTGAGTGATGTGTCAGTGCGCCTAGGTCATTTATAGTAAATTCTAGGTAACACCATCTCTACAACATCGATGAACTCATTTGACCAATGTCAAGTTCATCATTGGTAGGCTTCATGGGAGTTGAGCTCACCACCATGCAAGAGTTTAATGTGATGTATCTTGGACTGATGACAATACTAGGAGCCAGGACTCGGATAGCATGGTGTGTCATGACGGCGAGCTTCATTAAGCAAATTCTACCCCTTGGTGTACCCTGCCTCGGTAATTCTGGCTCAAATTTTAGAGCCCCTAGTGATTCTAAGGACTACATGGAATGCTTGGAAGGCACATTGTTAGACAAAGATTATCATATGGATTTTCCCCATACTTTTCTTACAAAATGGAGTGGTGAAAAGGTTTCTTGTTTCTCTAAATCGAACTCAGAAACTTGTTGGACTCCATGAAAACCCACCAGAGGAAAAATTCACTCTTATTGCTTCCAGACCCTGCTTGGACGTCTTGAGGTGCATGTCCCAAACATACAAGAACCTTCTTGCGTGCTTGCAAAATAACCATGAGGTCCCACTACAACTTCAAATGGAATGCAAAGGAATTTCATGTTGTCCATGCCTCAGACTGGGATGGAGGAAAATGGGCCATGAGTGAAATTTTGGCCCGACTCGCGGGGCGCATCTGGCTTGTTTGATGGGACTGACCAGTGACCTATGGGAGGGTTGGAGAGTCCATTAAGCATGGGGTCCTTATTGATCATCATGATGTCGAAAGGTAATAACTCAGTATGAGCCACTGGGCACACCATGTGGAAATTTTTTTTTGAGAGGGTGTAGGAACTATCTTTCCCGTTGCTTTCAGGTTCCCAGCCTTAAGCATAAGAAAATCGCTGATCTTAAGTTATGAGTGGCCATAAATTGTTTTGACAACATTTTTGACCATTCAAGTTCCTTCCTCATTTTCTACACGATATGATCATGTGAGGTCACAAAAATGATGAAACTCATAGGTGAAGGATATGGCCACCTCAACATCTTAGTTGGTGAATTGGCCCAATTATGAAGTGCAAACAAACACTCAAACCCCTTTCCTGTATAAGGTGGAGCATTGCAGAACTTTCATGGGACACAAGCTGAGCTTTTAGACATCCTAAAACTCTAATGAAGGAGGAAAGAAGGATTATTTTCCCTTCTAGATAGACTACTTGGAAAACTATTGCACAGGTCCTGTGAGGCATTTACAGTGATTATTTAGGAGTATTACAAACTTCATTAACATTGCAGAAGTTCAATAGGTCATACCACAAGCATGCCCCAAAACTAACTTTTCTAAGTCGTAGAAAGCGCATTTGAGAAACTCTTAATGGCTAGGGCTCTGAAGAAGCAAAGGAAAGTATTAAAAACTAGAACAGCTCTACCCTCCTAATCTTGATTTGAGTTTCTCTTCGAGATTGACATTTTCTTTGAGGATAGAAATTATTTTCTGCGAACTCTACTGAGTTTCTTGTGCTTCACCTGACACTAACTTGGGAACATGGTGGACCCTGATGACAATAGCATACACTATATGCAATATAACCTTGTCGGTGAACCAATGGAATTTAGGGAAATTGAAAATCAATATGTATAGGCACTTGAAGGAATTTTCCCAGAGACTATCATAATACTAAATAGTATACAAAGGTGAGAATCCCTCCAAGCCCTTTGCATTAGCAATGCATTTAAAATAGACCTCCATGGGTCACCGGAATCTACTAGTTCTTCACCATAGTAACTTTGCTAGTCAGAAAAAATTGTCTACTCTTGCATTCCATGCTCATATCAGGGACCACTCCTTATAGCATTCACAGATGGACATTCCTCTAACCCAGTTTATCCTGATCATGAAATTTCCCACTTCCAGCACCAAATATCCCTTCTCAGAATGTCCTTGCCTTGGTAAATGGATATATTATTTTTTACAGTATTTAACCCGATGGTTCATATTGGCTTGATAGACCTGGTGTTGACCCCCGCATGATTCCAATGTTGGCACATCCTCCTCTGGTATGGTAAATCACTGTTATACGGCTCATTTTTTAGTTGGCTAGGCTTAGCCATACACCTTCTCACCCTGCCATTCTAGATCTAAGTTTATGCATTGTGTGTTGTTTACCTATTGACTAATGAATCTGAATCTCCTATATGTTCCCCCATCATGGTCAAAATTCTAAATAAGCAACCATTAGTAAGCTAGGGATTGGGTGCCTTTTCTCGACTTCAAGGTGAGTGCTTAGCTCGGGATGAGTGATGTGTCAGCGCGCCTAGACTCCCATGTGTATGAGTAAATTCTAGGTAACATCATCGCCATGCCAACATATGAACTCCAGTGGATCTTCAATGCAAACTATCTTGGTAGGCCATTAAGGAGCAGCTCGCCACCATGCAAGAGCTTCACATGTCCCAACTGTAGCTCTCCGAGATTGACATATCTAGGAGCCAAGAGCTCGGCGAGCCAGTGTGTATGCCCCTTCTTAGACCAAATTCTACCCCTTGTTTCACCCTGCCTTCATATTGTCTTTCAAATTTTAGAGCCCCTAGTGTTCTAAGGGCTACCATGTGAAATGCTTGGAAGGCCCTTTAGACAAAATTCATCATATTTTTTCCCATTTTTGGATTACAAGTGGGTCCCCGTTTCTTGTTTCTCTAAATCGAATAAAACTTTTTATGGGCTCCATGAAAACCCAAAAGAGAAAAAAATTCATCTCATTGCTTCCAACCCTCCATGAGGCCTTGACAGATGTCCCCCAAACATACAAGAACCTTCCTTGCGTGCTTCAAAATGAAACATGAGGGTCCCATTGGACCACTTCATTCAATGCAAGATTTCCCAGTTGTCCATTTTCACACTGGGAGGTGAAAATGGATAGTAATTTTGGTGACTCATGGGGCCATCTACTTGCTTAGATGGGGATGACTAGTGACCTATAGTATATCCATTAAGCATGGGGTCCTTATTGATCATCCCAAGCTAATTCGAACTTGAATAATTTTAATGCCACTGGGCCACTTGGAAATTTTTTTTTGAACCTGGGATGCTATCTTTATTTGCTTTCATTTCCCAGCCTTAAGTAAGAAAATCTTAAAATCTTAAGATGAGTGGAAAATTGTTTTGATTTTTGAAATTCTTTCCTTCCTCATTTTCTACAGATATGATCCATGAGACATGTAAATGATGAAACTCTTGGAAAATATTACCTCAACATCTTATTCCTTGGTCAATATGAAGTGCAAAACAAACTAATTTCCTGATAAGGTAAAAGCATTGCTATGATACTTTCAGAGGTACACATAGCTGTTTTTAAAGGCAATTTGGACTGTTATAAAATTTATTTTCATCTTCTTGGAAGATTCTTGGAACATTGTTAAGGGTTGGAGATATTGTAAACATTTAAGGCACCATAGGACTGCCACCTATCATAACACCATAAATACCCCCTTGACTAATTTTATGATTTTTTTAGGGGTATGAAAAAATCAACTGCTGATATGTGGGAAAAAGGAAGTAAAGATACTAAAACCTTTTCCCAAATCTGATTTTAGTTTCTCTGCATTTGAATTTTCTTGAGGATAACAATTGTTTCCTACAACTCTGAGCTTCTTGCTGCAATATTCTCTTTTGAACTATGAAAAGACAACAATAGAAGTAATAGAACATGAGCCTAAGGAACTTAGGGAAATTGAAACCTACTCTAACAATAAGACAATGTGCACCAACACTTAGAGGAATGAAAATCCTAAACTAATATGTACAAAGGTGAGATTTTACTTGAGTAGTAGTGCTTGAGATAGGTTCCATTGAATGGAATCTATAGTTCCTCACCATCCAAATTAGATAGTAAGAAAAAAATTGTAATTTTTCACTACATGATCATGAAAAGACCACTCCACATATCATCAAATTTAGAATGGAATGAATGCTATCTTATTTCTTTCAAGTCCATGAGTTCTGCATACCTAGCTTCCATAGCATTAAACTCAGAAAACTCCGGCTGCTTGAGAAGCTCCAATGTCAGTAACTTGAGAGATATGGGAAGCCTAGCCTATTTTCCATAGTCTAGCTTGTAGGGAGAGATGCCTGTAGACATTTTTGGTGTGATTCTATCAACCGAAAAGGCTGAATTGAGCTTGATCTGCCATGTCCTTTGATTTTAATCTAGATTCTTTCTTATGATTCTCAACAGGTTCTTGTTTGTGGACTCAACTTTCCCATTACCATGGGGGTAATAATTAGATGAAGTGATGAGGTATATTCCTTTATTGACAATCCATTTGGTGATCTTCGTGCCAAGGAATGATAGAGAATTTTCTTGTATGATAGTAGTCAGGACACTGTATGGATGAAAATGAACACGTGACCTTCAACCGCACTAAACCCCCTAAGGTTGTGACGAAGCAGCCAATGTTTGAATGTGTGTGGCTAACTATAGGAGGATCAGAGACTAAGATCTGGTAGTCTGATCTCTTGGTAGCCGAGTTGACAAAGGGGAGACTTAAAGGCTATGAATGGGTAGCGTAAATTCCCTATGGTTTGTTTACCTAATTTGAATCTAAGTGTTGATCTAGTTCGAAGTGTCCATGTAAGCTAAATGAAATTAATAATCTATGCTACTGTTGAAAGAAAACTAATCTAAACAAATCATAAAACTAAAATACTACAATCACAAACAAAATTTTTCCTCTATTCTAAATAATTAAATATACTTCTACACTAAAACAAAACAACTGAGATAACCCAGTGTGGTTATTCACACGTGCTAAGTGTATTGAATCTAAACTAACTTAAAACAAGAGATTTTCTAAATGATCTACGATATGTAGACAGCCACCTACAGATATTCTCTCCTTCAGATCCACATGGATGGGAAGAAGAGGATCCATCATTGGGGATTACTATGAAAGATTCAAACCCTCTTGGAAATTAACTAACTACTTGCAAATGAAAAGACATTTATTTCTACTCTATTTGATATGCAATGGAAAATTTGACAAAACAAAGCAAACAAATACACAATTCCAACCTAGAAGAGAAAGAGCTTTGGAAAATCTAGTAGTATCAGTAGTTGTCCCCTCAGTTCTTTCCTTTATTTCTCTGAGTGTTCATGTGAGTCCAAAGGATTGGGAGTGAAAAGAACAATAGTAAGAGGATGTCGCTTAAGAAATGGAAGCTTGGAAGTAATCTGGACGTAATACAAGTAGAAGAGAGATAGCACAAGAGATCTAAGCTTGGCTATGCAATTCCTAGCAAGATTATGGTAGCACAACAATGCAAGATACACAAAATTCTTAGGCCCCTTTGCTTGAATACAAGCATGGAATATATAGGAATGAAGAATGGAAGGTTAATTCATGCACAAGGAATTGAAGAGGTATATCCACTCATTAAATCTATTTAAAAATAGAAGGAACAAGGAGAACCAAGAAAACGAAGCTATTTTTAGCAATTTCGGCTCATGGATGTGCTAAAAAATTAAACTTAAGTGAATTGTCACATGCAATTTCTCACATGAAGATTCTAGAAAAATCGATCAAGATTGCCACCGTGCATAGGGTGGAAGTTTTAGGAACGCTACCCCAAGCAGAGTGGCAGTTTGCGAACCACCACCCAGGAAAGGCGGTGGTCCTAACACTGAAGGCTAGAACAAGCACAGAAAGAAGGGGGAAGCTAGAAAAATGCAAGGAAAAGATAAGTAAGGATATATAAGCTATAAATATATATTGCGAATGGGATTTTGGAGCTCAAATACCTTCTTGAAAGGATTTTGAATCATTACTAGGGACTTTTATAACCATTTTCCTACCAATGTAGCACATGCAATTTTGGGTGTGTACATATTGCCCCCTCAGAGAATATTTTTAGCCATGAAAGAGGCATAAAACATGGAGTTCATGTATGGAATTCCTGAAATGGGGAGTTAGAAGCTATACCTGACATGCCTTGTTGATAAGAGAAAACACTTAGATGACCCTGTACTCAAAGTCTGCGGGGAAGAATGACACAGGAGAAAAAGCATGAAGTAATAGGAAGGCATCATGCGTGGAGATGTACGGTAAGACTCTCAGGGACTTGGCTAATTTTAGAGATCAGGTCTATTCTTAGAAGATTGGCATGTGGAGTACACAAAGCAATGCCAAGATTTGCGTGCCACTCTTCATGGGGATTTTGGAAGGGCATGTCAACTCACTCTTGCATGGACACAAGTTAAGCATAGATCCATCACTTCAGTTAACTATCAACAATCTATAGATAGCATACTTGCATGTATGGCTATAATTCTAAAAAGGCACATGGCTGTTATTAGCATGCGACCTATTTTTTGGTAGAGTTAAGTGGTGAAGGGTTAGTTCCCCACCCTATATATATGTGTAATCAACTACATAGGAATATAGCAAGATATAGAGAGACATACATAGAGAATGGATGGAACCACATGAGACTGGATAATTGTAACAGATCCATGCACACATGCCTGGTATTGTATGAAGTTGTTGTATTGTTGGTTCAATGAATAGATAAAGGAAATTGACCGAATAAAGTGTGTGATGTGTTTTATTAATGCATGTTATTACTTTTATGATGATTTACCTTTAGTGTATATAGATCTGGTTGGATTTAAATGGGGAATGGATGGATTAGTTCCTAAAATATATGTTTACTATTTTATCATACCACCATTCTACTACTGCAACTATTAAGAGGGACCTGGTACCTTTGCACACTTTGGGTGAGCGCTCAGCCTAGGCTGAGTGATGTGCCAACATGACTAGGTGTTACTAACAATTCTAGGCTGCATCATTGGTTCCATTGCCGGGACCTCTTTTTCAGTTGTTTCAGAATGGTTCGTGATGAAGACATACCGGCTAACCTTGGCAAGTGTTGAAGAATGGATTCAGGATTTGGAGGAAGAATACGCACATGGAGGTTTGACACTGGATCAGATTTAGCGCACGTACTTGGGTAGAGCAAAATCTGTATGATAGTTTATACGAAAGCTTCTTTGCTATCTTTCCAGTAGAATTGTACGAATGGTTGACTGCGTATGCATCTAAGTGGAATTGGAGGTATCGCACGCTTGTTTGGACACAGGAGGAATTTCAAACACTATATGATGCTAACCTAAGCTGGACTCATGCGGTAGATACCTAGTTTCACGGTGTCCTAAATAGCTATATTTTGGAGTATTCAATTTCAAATTATTCATGCCCGGAGGTAGCAGAGTTCCAGTTTCTACGGTATCCTAGAGGGACATATTTGCAAGGTATTCCACTGGCAATCAAAATACTAATGGTAACATTGAACTTGGAAGCTAAACCCATGGAGAGCTAAAGAATCTCCACGCGTGGGGGCAGGAACAGGATTGGTGAAAGATGGCAGACCTAGCGGTAGCATCGGCAGAGGGAAGAAAGGTGACTGAAGTATGATGAGGCACACGAGAGGGAATTATGCAAGAGGCAAGAAATTGCAGAACGGATGGTGTTGTGGAGAGAGATGGCTCGTGAAGGATTTGAGGCTCATGGGGAGGAAGAAGAGCAAGAGCATCAGGAACTCCCCCATCTAGGGAAGCATGATAGAGAACCCTCTTTGGCCTCACATGGAAGCATGCCAGTAGATATGACCTGGGCCGTGGGTGTGCATCTAAGCCAACCTGTTGACCTAGCCCTTGCGCTTGGTTTTCCGGTATCTAGTATAGCAGGTAAAAGTAGTTTTTCAGGAAGTGAAAGCACAAAAATAGGGCAGACAGTAAGTACACCAATGGCAGCATAGACAGCTTCATTATTCTTTGGGGGTATGTTATCAGGCTCATCATCTACACAGAATGTGAGCGTGCCGAGTGTGGGAATCACCTCTAGAGCTGGGACCACTTCCCAAACTATAGGGGTCTAGTATAGTACCACTGTTGGGGCACAGGGGAGTGCATCCAAATTCCAAATTCTAGAGGAGGATTGGGTGGTATAGGTAGTTCTAGTTCCGGTGGTTTGGGTGGTATTGGAGGAAGAGGAAACCAAGGAGGTTCTGGGTTGGGTGGTCAAGGCCCGCAGCAACCCCAGAACATTTATATGGAGATGTCCCTTCATCTCCCAGAATATAGAGGTATCAAGGATGCTGCTGAACATGTTCACATGTGTGAAATATTATGGCACGTAAAAGGTATTATGGCACTTGAACGCAAGGCAAGTCAATTTGCTACTACATTGCAAGCGCGCACACACAGCTGGTATAAGAAGTTTGACCCCAATCAAACTTGTATTGACTATGCAGCATTGAAAGATGCTTTCTTAAAAGAGTTCCATATCCCCGAGTTTGAGCAGAAGAGTATAAGCAGCACTCAAGGATATAAAGCAAGGCACTACTGAAAGTGTATGTGAGTATGATGCGCGATTTAAAACACTTCTATCCAAACTCTCTTATGACATTCATGCAAGTCAGCATGCACAATGGTTTGTTGGGGGACTGATTACTCCATTTCAGAGAGCACTATCACATAAAACTTATACCAATCCATGTGAAGCATTGGAAGCCACTTTACGTGCTGAAGTAGTTGGGAGTATTGACACTGGAGTTAGTCCATTTTTGGAAGCCCAGATAGTGGCTATGGTGAAACAATTAGAGAAATTATCAGCAAACTCAGCTCATGAAACGTGCTCAGGGATCTGGTGTACAGATTGTGAAGTGGAAGGGCACACTAAGGATAGTTTCCCTCGCAGAACTGTACGTTCATTGTTATTAGACTGTGAGATTTTCCATTTGAACCATGATGCTAGTCACTGCCCCCTCCTACAACGCACGATCAAGAAGAATGTATCCTCCTTTTGTAAAATTTGTAGGTCCATGACCCATGATACTGAGGACTGTAGATTGATTAGCCAGATCCATGATGCCATTGATATTGGGGTCAGATAGGTGAGTGTGGCTGATAATTCTAAAGGGAAGAATGAGCATCAGGATAGGGAGTATAATAAAACCCTCTATGATAGGAATGACAGATGGTTTGAAGGCGCTCGCGAAAGGGGACGAGGATATAGGGGTGGATATGGAGGACGAGGTTGAGGTGGAGGAAGGAGTGAATTCCCTCGAGGAACTTGCTATACATGTGGCTCACCTGACCATTATAGGCATGAATGCCCACAGAATATTTCCTGTTCATTTTGTGGAAAGGGGCATAGTTATGAAGAGTTCCCGGACTTGTATGAGCATCTCAGTAAACAGCACAAGCAAGAAAATAAGGTTACATGGGGATGGTTAGAATCTAGTGCATGATAGAGAATCATTGGATGCCAAAGTTAACACCAGAACCTGAGGCGGTAACAGTCAAGATAACCACATGAGCTGAGGCGGCATGCGCAAGAGAGGTGTTGCAACAGAAGCTGACAATCACTAGGGAGGAAGTTTTGCATGCTAGATATCTAGATCTAGCTCATCAGAAAGAAGTCTATCAGGACACAATGGAGGTCCTTAGGAGCCTTCAAGGTGAGATACAAGGTTTAAAAGAGCAGTCTCAGAAATTGGAGCACAAGGATACAAAGCAAGCCCCATCAGATATTGATGACATCAGAGAGGTATGTAGAATGTTGCGCCAGAAGAATATTATTCATTTATTAGGAAATTGGTTGAAAGGAAATACTCACACACAAGGACTGAGACTAGAAGACAAATACTTCATGTGAATCTCCCTCCTGATAGCATTGACTACGATAAGGAGATCACTTTGAATGCTGTTGTGGATGGGTGGCTGCTGAGTAATATTTTGATTGACACAGGTGCGGAAGTAAATGTACTTACATTGGATGTGTGGGAACAAATGGGGAGACCCCATTACAGCCATCATCTAATGTATTGTTCATGGAAAACAGAACAAAAGCTACTCCCATAGGAGTTTTGAAGGATGCATCTATCACTATACAAGGGGCCAAGTTCACAGGAGACTTTGAAGTGCTAGCACTTGCGGAAGTAGATAGTTTCCCAGCTTTGCTTGGGCGCCCTTGGTGTTATGCGAACAATGTTGATTTGAGGTTTAACAAAGGGTATATTAGCTTCGAGAACAAGGAGGAAAGGGTCATAATACCCTTGGCAGATGGGAAATCCATGCCATATGTGGAACCTTTAAGCGAAGAGGACCTGAAAAAAATCTATGTATGCGCTATTCGAGACCCAAAGGTCAATGATCCATCTAAGGAAGGAATCCTTCATTGGGAAGATTCGTAGTCAGTCAACAATACTACAAGTATTGCTTACGATAATTGGGCTCATGGCACTTATGAACTAGTAGGGCGTGAAGTTAAGTGTGCGGTTACTGGAAAGATGGGCTCTCGCTCTGTTTGATGTATAGGTCACACAATACCCCACTATACCAGATCTGAAGATTTGGCTGGGTTCTTATAGGCCATAGAAACAAATTGGGTTGATGAACTTAAACGATGCACTATGCTATCATATACTTTGGGCGGGATGGCCGCACACTGGTGGGTAGTCCACAGGGATAATCTCTTGGCATGGGAAATGATTGGGACCACCTTATCAACCAGGTTTTCAAGGAGTAATGCACCTACAAACATACGCCCTTATCATGGTGATCAACCTACTCAACATCATATCCAACAATGTGAGAGACTTTGGACAGTAGGCCAGGAAGCATTACCACCTTCACTTTGGGTGCATCAGTTTTATTCTACTCTAAAAGGTTGTGCGTGTGCTTGGTATGTCTATGCTGAATTACATCGTGACACTGGCAACTGGAAAAATTTGACTGCAAGGATGATCCAAATGTTTGACTTCTTTTCATCTACACCACCAATGAATACAACTTTAAGTTTTATCAAGCACTTAACCATAGGAGATAGTGGGAAAGCCAAAGAACTTGTTCAGGAATTATTTGGTGAGATAGAGACAGGGGCGCTTTGCGGATGAAGAAGATGATATCATATTACTTGAGCGCACTTCTTTGGAGAAAGATAAGGGGAAGATGGTATACATAATTGATGAGGAGGAAGTTGAGCACTTGGACGTGGATCATTCACATGGAACACGTGAAGTGTTATCCAGTGTGGATGTAGATGCGCGCGCATATCACGAACCTATGAAGACAACAAAGGTCAATATAGGCACAGAAGCTGAACCTAAGGAAGTGATAATTGGGGATTACTGGTCAGAATCAGAAGTAGCAAAGATCATTGAGTTACTTCATGATTATGAGGACTTATTCCTAAGAGGATACCATGAACTTAAAGGCATGCATATATCACTCAGAGAAATGAAGATAAAGCTCAAGGAAGGTGCGCACCCTGTTAGGAAGTGGCCATATCGGATGAATCCCAATTTGCGTGAGAAAGTAAAGGAGGAGATTGACAAGATGCTAAAATCTGGGATCATTCGACCACTGGATGAATCAGAATGGGTCAGTCCTATGGTGATAAGTATCAAAAAGGATGGTAGGATTTGAATTTGTGTTGATTATAGGGAGTTAAATGCAGCATGTGTTACAGATCCCTTTCCTACACCATTCACAGAGGAAATATTAGAAGGAGTGGCTGGGTGCAAAATATATTCATTTACAGATGGGTTTTCAGGGTATCATCAGGTTAGGATTGCCCCAGAAGATCAAGAGAAGACCACCTTCACTACTGAATGGGGAAGCTTTGCTTATACTGTGATGCCCTTTGGATTGAAGAATGCACCTGTTGTATTTTCCAGGATAGTGGTACAAGCCTTCAAGGATTTTATTCATGAATTTTTATAGGTCTATCTTGATGATTGGACTATTTATGGGCTAATTAAGGATCATTGTGACAATCTACGCTTAATGTTTGAAAGATGTCGACAGTTGAGTATATCATTAAATATCAAGAAGTGCATCTTTGCTACTCCATTTGGCACACTTTTAGGACATATCATCTACAAGGAAGGGTTGTTGGTTGATCCAGCTAAAGTTGTTGTCATCATTGGCTTGAAAGCGTTGGCCAGTTATTGCGAGGTGTGCAGATTTTTGGGTCATACAGGGTATTACAGGAAGTTTATAAAAGGGTATGCAAAAGTTGTCATGCCCTTAGAACAATTGCTCTAAGGAAAAGGTACATTCTACTGGGGGAAGTCACAACAGCGCACGTTTGAGATATTGAAGCAGAGACTTACTACCATGCCTATCTTGCATTTTCCTTCATGGGATAAACCTTTTCATGTTCATGTGGACAGTTTTGGCACAACCATTGGTGCTATCCTAGCTCAACCAGGCAAAGGTATTGTTGATCATCCCATTTTCTTTGCTAGTAGAAAGTTGACCCCTGCAAAACAAAATTATACCACTACAGAGCGCGAGGCCTTGTCTATGATCTATGCCTTGCACAAATTTTGTCAGTATTTGTTGGCTACACCATTTGTGTTTTATACAGATCACATGGCATTAAAATATTTGGTGAACAAGCCCATTTTACAGGGGCACATATGCCAGTGGGTACTCTTATTTCAAGAGTTTGACTTTACGGTTGTGGTAAAACCAGGCAAAAGCAATTCTGGACTAGACCACTTGTCTAGAATTCAATCAGGACAAGAAGCACAAACAATAGAAGAGACCATGCCTGATGCACAGCTGTATAGGTTACAACACATGCCATCAGAATTAGAGGACATTGTTATCTTTCTGAGAACTGGTATGGCACCCGAAGGCATGAAAGCTTTAGAGAAGAAGCAACTTGCTATTCACGTGGCACCATTCATATTAATTAGTGGTGATTTGTACAAGCTAGGCTGAGATGAGGTGTTACACTGTTGTGTCTTGGAGCATGAACACAAGGACATAATGGAAGAAGCACATGGTGGTATTGCAGGTGGCCATTATGCAGGTGATGTAACAGCGCGCAAGATCCTACTTGTCGGGTTGTGGTGGGAAACATTGTACAAGGATTGTAAAGAGTATTGTAAGACATGTGACCATTGTCAACTTCTCAGTCACCCAGGAGAAAGGGATGAGATGCCCCTACGACCAATAACGAGTGCGGAACCCTTTGAGAAATGGGCAATTGACTTTGTCGAGCCTATCTCCCCAGCCACGCGCAGGACTGGGTCACGCTATATCATCACTTGTACAGATTATCTTACCCGATGGGTAGAAGCAACACCTACAAAGGACTGTACAGTGGCTACAGCAGCATGGTTCTTATGGGAGAATGTCCTCACAAGGTATGGCTATCCTTTAAGTTTAACAAGTGATAGGGGCACACATTTTTTAAATGAGACAATACGAATTCTTTTAGATGAGTTTATGGTTGCCCACCATAAAACTACACCCTATCACCCTCAGGAAAATGGAACTGCTGAGGCATTTAACAAGATCTTGAGCCACACATTGACCAAGATTTGTGATGTTGGGAGGAAAGATTGGGATGATAAAGTATCAGCTGTTCTTTGGGCTTATAGAACAACATACAAAAGATTGACCAAAGCCACACCTTTTCAATTGGTATTTGGTGCGGAAGCTATTCTGCCTCTAGAATTTATGTTACCTTCTTTGTGTATTGCGCGTGCTGGAGGTCTAGCTAATGTGTAGGCATTAGAAGAATGGATTGTGAAGATGGTTCAGCTAGATGAGTGCCACACCATCACACGATGGAGTCAGAAATAGGAGAAAGTGTGACAAAAGGCATGGCATGATCGGCACATCAGGGATAAGAAACTTGTGGTGGGACAACTGGTACTTCTATATGACTCCAAGTTTTTGTGCCATCCAAGAAAGCTCAAGGTGCATTGGTTGGGGCCATATGTTATCACTCATATACTTGAGTCAGGTGCTTGCCAGTTGGAAACAATTGATGGCACGCAGTTTCTTGGTTACTTTAACGGGAGTAGGCTGAAGCCCTACTATAAATAAGTCTTCTTGGTGTTTGTAATAAGGTAGTATTTCTAGATACATTAGGTTTCCATTTATGCATTTTCTTAATGTATTTCTTTCATCATCGTCTATGCTTTGTCAATTTTAGCTCTTGTTTTTGTAATAAGTGTGCTTGCGCATGTGAAACTAACTACAATATGAAGCATGTTGATGCACAGAGGACTACACATCCTTTTCATGTGGGGTGGATTGTTGGTAATTCTCAGGGATATGCTGTGAAGATATCATGTTGTGGGTGTTGAAAGAAGGTTGCTAAGGGTAACTGACAAAAGATTGCTTCTCAAGATAAGAAAGAATGAATATGGATAAGGGAAAGTATAACATGAGGTAAGCAACAGCCATGGTAATTACCAAGAGATCATGCAGTGATGAGGTACTTAGGTGTGAAGGTGCACGCTGAAGAGAAGTCCATGATAGAGGGTAAAGAGGCGCACTAGAAGGTTATAGCTTTGGCGTGAAAATATACCGCGCGAAAATGATAAAAATGGGTCATAAATGAGGAGAATTTGGTAGGTGGAGGAGTAATTAATGCAGCAAAAAGTAGAAATCTATATAAGGACGGGATGTGATTTCATTTTTACCCTTGTGACTACGAGAATTCGATAGAGAGCCTATACGCGAAGAGCATAAAGCTAACTGATTCAAGGTGTGAAGTAAGTGAACTAGGTGCAGAGAAGAGAGTTGTGTATTAGAAGGGCTTGGATCCCCTAGAAGAAGGGTTTGAAAAAGCAGAGTAATACAATAGAGTTAGGGTGCGCAAGTTTGTAATTACAAATTAGGGCATGGAGGAATCGGGTTAGGGTTTGAAGCAAATCACTCAAAACACACAGCAACTGACCTACAAAACAAAACCCTATAAGAAAATGGCACCAAAGAAGAAAGTAGCACTGATAAAAAAAAGAAGGTGGTGGTGGAAGAAGAGGAGGAGATGGCCCCGGAGAGAAATTTCTCTGAAATGCAGTACCCTGAAGATGTTATTGTGGGGTAGGAATGGAATAGCCACATATGACAGAGCAAGATAAGTGAATACAATCACCGAACCAGTGAAAACTAGAAGAAGTTAGACGACCTACTCACCACTCAAACAAACAGGCACACTGAAGATGGCATGCCAATATATGATGATTTTGGAGAAAAGCTACTCAAGGGAAATGGTGTTTACCAGCTTTATGAGCTTCCATACTTTGGAAAGTATGCACCTTTGTACAGATGGCTGATGAGCCGAGTCCATGAGGACTTCTTCTACTTCGCAGGATGGAGGGTAAGACTGACACCCATCCTCATTGCCACAGTTACTGGATTACAGGAAATGGGTGAAGACATTAAGACTGACTTAGTAGACAAAAGTGCCATTTTGGAAACATAGAAGGCACTGGGCTACCAAAAAGGACCACGCGAGATGGACATTGACAGATTGAAATTTTTTCCAGTAGTACAAGCAACAACACATCTAACCACAAAGTTGAATGACCAAGAGTGTTGGTCACAAGTCAATTCTATGTGGTTGCATGTGGCTAAGCACATGTCAGAGGGAACCACTTATAACATCACCGGATTCATTGTAGAGAAGATAGTCGAGGAAGTGCGAAGGAAGTAAGATAAGTTTTGGTTGTATCTTACTGAGTTTAGTCTTCATGGAGATCGGGGTACCAGATGGCCCAAAAGAGAACATATGGGAATACCCCATGAATCATAAGTCTCCAGCTGAGTGATTCAACAAATATCTTTGCAAAGGGTCAATGACGGAGGAAGTTAAGGAGTGCACTGAGAAGTGGTATGATAGGCTCCGCGTGGCATTTGGGGAAGAATGGCGCATACCCAAGGATTTGCCCTCGGTCTTGGGAAAATAGGTATAATTTGTAGTTTACCAACATTTATGTATTGCGTGCTTCCCAATGGTAGATGGGTTGTGGAGCCCCTGGTGTAAACTGCCATATGCATTCCCCGCACAGTACTTCCAAGCTACAGTTCATCGGTTCACCAACACACGGAGGTTGGTATTTAATGCAGACAAGGTAGACTGTGAGTATCACACCCTGAGAAAAACTTATGGATATCTAGGGAGGAATGCATATAATGAGAATAACATCTCAGATATTTTAAGCATTAAGCTAGAGACAGTGGCCATTGCGGATATCGGGGCCATGCTAATATACCTCCAACTGAAGCCTAAAATGGAGAATAACAAGTACGTGGAGAACGAATTCACACTTTCATGGCCACCAAAGGGAAAGCATACTATGGAGAACATTCTAGCACCTAGGCCCTCTGTGCCTAGGCAAGATGAGGAGGAAGAGGATGAAGAACCCAAAGATAGTGGCGGCCTGGTGCAAAGAAGGAAGCAGCCATCTGGCCAGGAGGGGGAGCACATGACAACTCCCTAGGGAGAAGGAGCTACGGGGGAGGAGTAGGGTGCACAAAGATTTAAGAAGGTGTTTAAGTGCACAAGGGTGCAAGGAGGAACCCAGCAGGTGAAGGAGCCAGAGGAGAAGAAATAGAGAAAACTCAGGCTGAGCAAGGAAATAGAGGAATCTGAGGAGAAGGCACCTTCATCTCCGGCTGGGGAGGAGCCTCAACATGAGGAGGAGAAGATGGAAGGAGAAGAAGGGGGTCAATCAGAGGCTACACAGGACAAGGGTGGGGATACATCTGGTATTCCCAACCTTGATGCAGCCATCCCAAGAGGACTCTAATCATGTCAAACAAGGGAGGATGCCAAAGCACATGCCATGGGGTATGTAGAAAACCCAAAGCTGATCATTTGCGCTTGGTTCCAGAGTACCATCGAGCAGAAGGATTTATTTGGATGGTTGCTCATGGACGAGGACAAGGTGACTCTGCGCACAAAGAATCAGCTCTCATGGTCTATGCACACACACATGGATGAGCTCGACTTTGATGTCGGTGAAGAATCATGCACGTCATGGTGGTTGAAGAAGGCACCTGAAATGTGCCACATGACAATCAAACCAATAATGATGTCAGATGAGCAGGTGAGCAATGCTCTAGTAAAAGTATCCTCTGAAGTAGCATGAAGAAACATAGATAAATCTGCTACCATCAAGGCACTGACAGAAAGATTAAAGGCCAAGGATGTGGAGATAGCGTGCCTAGTCCAGGAAAAGGACTTGATCAAAAGAAAGTATGACACTTTTGTTAGTATGGCAGAGGAAATTGGAGATGATGTTCTAAAGGTATGCCCAAATCTGGAATCCCGGGTACCAAAAGAATTTCCTTCTATAATGCACTATGTGAAAAAAATGATAACATTAGTGTTGGAAGATGAAAAGGCATGTCTCCCCATAGCCCAAGGACTCTGGGGAAAAGATAGAAAAGGCATAGGCTGTAATAGCTAGGAAAATTGCTACTTATGAAGGTCTACTGCAAGCCACCTATGATGAATTAAAGAAGGCCGATCATGCACTGACCATATACACAGCCCCAGAAGCGTTGATCGTGGTGAAAACCTTGGAGGAAGAAAATGAGGTTCACAAAGCAATGAAGGATGCTTCCTTAGGCCGCGCTGAACACCTAGCCTTGGTAAAACAGAAGTGTGAGGCACTAGCTGAGGCATAGGCACCACATAAGGAGAGGTTGGAGGAGCTAGGAAATCTCATTGCTCAGAGGATGGATGTACTGGAAGGGGTGCAAACCTCTATGTCAAGCATAATGCTTGTAATACAAAATGAGCAAGGAAAACTCTCCATGGAAGAGCTGTAGTCCATCATTGCAGACGTGCCAGAAATAGCAGGAGCAGCACTAACAGCATGGGAGAACCTAGAAGCAGATATCAAAGAAGAATATCTAGAGTTGATGCTTCAGGATGAGACAGAGGGGCCTAAGACCTAAATAGTTTTGTTAGTTGTGTTTATCTTCTTCAAAATTCTTATTCAATATTCTTATTCAACATTCTTTATTCTTTATTTATCCATTTTATGTATAAGTTTTGAGCATCGCCATTTTCAGGGTGACAATGAGATTAGTGTGGGGTAATGTTGATAAGAGAAAACACTTAGTTGAAATTGCACTCAGAGTCCGCACAGAAGAATGACACAGGAGAAAAAGCGTGAAGTAATAGGAAGGCGTCACGCGTGGAGATGTAGGGTAAGACTCTCAAGGACTTGGCTGATTTTGGAGATCAGGTCTATTCTTAGAAGATTGGCATGCGGAGTACACAAAGCGATGCCAAGATTTGCGTGCCACTCTTCATGGGGATTTTGGAAGGGCATGTCAACTCACTCTTGCATGGACACAAGTTAAGCATAGATCCATACTTCAGTTAACTATCAGCAATCTATAGATAGCATACTTGCATGTATGGCTATAATTGTAAAAAGGTGCATGGCTGTTATTAGCATGTGACCTATTTTCTGGTAGAGTTAAGTGGTGAAGGGTTAGTTCCCCACCCTATATATATGTGTAATGAACTACATAGGAATATAGACAGATATAGAGAGACATACATAGAGAACGGATGGAACCACATGTGACTGGATGATTGTAACAGATCCATGCATGCATGCCTGGTATTGTATGAAGTTGTTGTATTGTTGGTTCAATGAATAGATAAAGGAAATTGACCAAACAAAGTGTGTGATGTGTTTTATTAATGCATGTTATTACTTTTATGATGATTTACCTTTAGTGTATATAGATCTGGTTGGATTCAAATGGGGAATGGATGGATTAGTTCCTAAAACACATGTTTACTATTTTATCATACCACCATTCATCTATTGAAACTATTAAGAGGGACTTGGTACCTTTGTGTGCTTTAGGTGGGTGCTCAACCTAGGCTGAGTGATGTGCCAGTGTGACTAGGTGTTGCTCATAATTCTAGGCTGCATCACGCTCGTGTGTCAAAATATCACCATCTAAAATCCTACTACCTGTAAGAGAAAAACAAGACTCAAGTGTAGATAGATAAAATATTGAAAAATAAACACTAAATTAAAACAACAAGAGGACTTACCATTTGTGTGGGGATGTAGAAATATACCTACACCAATGCTCCAGCCCTATAAACACATACACTTAAAATTTAGTTAGAAATATCATATATATATCAAAACAAATTCATTTTCCAATTCATTTGTACATTGTTGATTTGGATTGTTTGATTGATTTGGAGATCTGGATTCACAGTGACCATTTTCAATGAGAATATAGTCAATATGTTAGTGTCGATATCATGATCATGCCTCCATGAGAGGGAGATTGACCAGCACGCTCTCAGGTTAGTTATTTCCTTCTTTGTCTTTTTGTACCCTAAAAGTTTAAATGTTGAAAACTTCACCTAGGGGGAGATTTTCAAAATTTCTTGTCTTGAATAAGTCTTTAGGGGGGCACCCATAGGGCATGCTTTTATTTTGTGAAAATGGTCAATTTTAACATTTTTGGTCCTTTTAGGGTTAAGGGTGCATTTTGAAATTCAGTTCAGGACCGCCACCCAAATCGGTGGTCATGGGACCGCCGCCCAAGGCAGGGTGGCGGTCAGGAACCACCACCCTGCACTGGGTGGCAGTTCTGGACAGAGTGTCAAAACATGCTCGAAACTTCACTTTTTTAAATTTTTGAGAGTTTACTATGTTTTTGATGAGCTTATTGTGTGATGTACTTTACTAACTTGCTCTTTTCTCATGTTTTGGTGGATGCAGAAGAAGGTGGAGTACATACGCTGGAGTAGAGAGAGAGAGAGTGTGATTGGCTCCCTGGGATTTTAGATCAGCTGACCTAGGATGAGTTGGATCTTTTACATGGGTAGGCATCTGGTGGATAGCACAGAGTGCCCCATGTTCACTCCTACCAGTCACATTCTGTGTGACTTATTTTCTTACTGGGATGCGGACCGGAACACTTTCTGGTTCCTAGGTGTCAGGGGGAATGGACTATCACTTTGGAGGATGTTTACCACATTCTTGGTCTCTCGGTACTTGGTATAAGACTGACATTAGCGATAGCGGGGTCTAGAGATGTGATGACACAACAAGCTACATACATGGGAGACGTTATTGTCTCTTCTGGCTCAAAGAAGGGAATGAAGGTTTGGTCTATTGCTACTACTCCCATTCCTATCCTTCGGAGAGCCATCATGGGTATCCTATCCTCGAGACTAATTGGGGACAAGGGAGGAGATACACTTTTGTACTATTGGGCCCCGATCATTGCACATATCGAGGCTTATGGCCGTAAGTATGCCTTGGGGAGTAGATATTCTGGGGACCACATACCATGATTATACAGAGTTGTCAGATTGCAGGGACAGTCCTTGAGCCACCCACTCTGGTCATGAGTTGGGTCTATGAGCGTTTCATCCTATATGGCAGGGGCGTATAGGTATCAGATCCAGAGGCTATCCAGGAAGCTAGATGGACATGCATGTCAGTGCTCCAAACACCACATCAGTCAGTGGCCTCCCTGACTATAGAAAACATGACCACCACACCCTATCAGGACATGGTAGGGATATGGGGTGAGGAGACTATGACGATGGTAGCTTTCTCTTCTATGAGCCAACTAGTTGACAGAATTTGGGAGGCTAGAGATTCACCCCTTTGACTGGGTACCCCAACAGTTTGGTCTTCCATACCCTGTCATGCTTCCTCCAGTGATGCCAGTTTACATAGGACTATTCAGGAGGCATGGAGAGGTCCTAGAGGGGATCTTGGTTGGATAGTTGTTACTCCTGGTGTGCCTATTACTAGTTAGGTGTGTAGTTTAGGCTCAGAGTGGAGTAGCTGGTGCTCCTCAAACACCCTTACTTCAGATCAGGGTGGCTCCTTCTCATAGTAGGGAGGAGGATGAGCCGATTGATTTGGACTCTAACTCTGAGGAGGAGGTGGGAGACGATATGGAGGGGGAGTCAGTTGGAGATGATGATGAGGGAGTAGGACCTTCGGAGGGAGCTGACAGTGACCCTAAGTGGTATGATACTCAAGAGATCCTCAGAGTAGTACATGAGGAGGTGAGCACGGAGAGAGAGACTCTGGTCTTAGAGGAGACACTTGGAGAGGATGATGAGTTTGTGATTGAATAACACCATGCCTTTGGATTCAGGGAGGCTCCACAGCCACCAGCAGCACCTACCGCAGTAGCCATTGATCCCACATGGATGCCTAGAGACCCAAGTATGTTCAATACTCCTTTCTCTATTTTTGTTATTAATTTTCGCATGTTTATCTTAGCATTCTCTTTTGATTTGCATTTCTTTGGTTTTCTCTTATCTCACTATCTCTTCTTTTTCTTTTTGCAGCACGTCTACACATGAGTGGTGATAGCTCATTCATCGAGTGTGTGTAGATACCCTATTGATCCCTTCGGGGAAGACCTGGGCTGATTTGACTACTGATTTAGGAAAGCCCTTAGCTGCTGATTGACATACTGACGTGTTTTCTCCCATCTGGAAGGTCACGGAGATAGTGACCTCCCTTTGTACCACAGTAGCTGGATACGAGACCACCGAGTGCCTGATGAGGTGAAGCCATTCTCATAGTGAGGCTACGGGCAGTGGGTGCCACCATGAGCACTCACACCATTCAGTCCATTCTCAGCACCATCGTAGCCATAGTAGGAGCCCTAGACGTGGTTGCACACAATCTGAGGGATCCCACAGGGATTGATAGGCCATTGAGCCTTTATTGCTTTGATACCATTTTTTTGACATTATACGATTTTTTTGTATGTTTCGGGCTCATTGCAAGCAATTTTGACCATGCCTAGTGCATGATGACATTGTATAAAACTTGATCCACTATGATATATACAGACTCTATTTTTGGTTTGGCATTCCATTGTATCCGAGTTGACTCTCTTTGGCTTATCTCTCATGTGTACTCTAGATGTTTAGAATTCCCACTTTTTCTATGCTTTTTAGAATGTATGCAATGGATGTGAAATGATAACAGAATGATTTCTTTTTTGTATTTCATAATGCTGATATATGATGATGTAAACACAATGTGATCTTAAACTTAGTTTCTTTTGCAATCTTCGGTACTTCATATTTGTCTTGACAAAATGTGATGATATAGTGATATGATAAATAGATATGCTTGCCCCACTCCTAACCCCACACAACTAGTAAGATGCGAGGGCTCAACACCGAGAGTTAGAAAGGGCACAAGCCATGAAATTTTTGAATGGTATGATGAGAGAAAGACAGAGGTTTGACATAGAACCAAATTGGGATGCTACAACCTTACCCTACTCATGCTACCTCATAGTTTAGAATGTGAATTGCTTTGCAGTTTATCTAGACTTGGATCCGTAGATGGCCACTTGGTTGACAAAATCTGGTTTTTAGGGTTTTGAATTCTCTTGGAATTTTGAACATCTAATTCACTTTGTTTTGACTTAGGATTTCACAGTAATTGATTTAATTGTTTATGACTTTCAGATTTGTCAAAGAGACCCCCTAAACCTTGCCCCATGCTACCAGTAGGAAGCACAGGCTTATCACCATGGACAAGGCATAGGTGAGTAAGGGAATTTCCTTCCTTTCCCAACCCTACGTCACTAGTAAGAGATGCAAGCTCAACACCGAAGGTTGGTAGGGAAAAGAAATGTGTAAAATAAAAATTTTCTGTTGATTTGCATTTGACTTACTTATTTGGGAAAAATGTTTACAGTGTTCTTATTTCCAAGGAGATGTATGGGATAGATGTGACACCATGAAGCTTCTAGAACAGACCATGAACAAAAGACACCTATCCTAGAAGAGACCAAAAGTAGAACCAAGTATGCAGGCCTTGGTATGATCACTGTAAAAACTTTGTCTTATCTTGCTTGAATTGATGAAATGATTCAGAAATAATTGATGATACTATGAAGATTTGAAGAGATATGATTTGAATGTTTTGCCAATGTTTTCAGAAGTTTTTAGGAATTGCTATAAGAATAAGTCCCTTGATCACAAATTTACAAAATGAACTGGCGAATGAAAATGCAATGCAGATGCAATAATGTACATATGAAAATGCAAGTGAAACTACATGTCATGATGTCTAAGGTGAAGAAAGTTGACGAATATCGAATTCTTCACCCCTAAAAGTACACAGTGGAGAACCATTATCCTCAAAATTTCCATTCTCTTGACAAGGGCCTACCATTCTGGGTTTAAACTTACAACCCTTTCCCAGAAGTGTATATGTCCAATCATTAAAATCATTTGTCTGAAAGAGGTGTTCATGCACCTCTTTGTCATGTTCTTGAGACATGGTGTGTGGGTGAGCATGACTATGTTGCTTGGCCTTATCTCCTATGTAGAGCATTGTGTTTACTTGTGACTCTTGCTGAATGATGAGGCCTTGCCCCATGGATATGGAAAGCTTAGTTTCAGATGCACATGGGTTGAAACCAGGGTTTAGAATAGAACAACCCTCAGAGATGGTTTTGATGGGCATCATTTTAATCTCAAATTTCCCTTCTTCATTTGTTAATTCTATCATGTTTACACCTAGACCTAGGTCATCAGAGGGAAGAGATGCTAAACCGAGAAGACTACCCATCCCTTGTGGTTCAAATGGGAGGAAGATTGGATCGTCACTCTCTAAGAGTTTCATAATTTATTGTGGTTTTAGTGGACATTGTTTCCATAGATATTGATTTACCCTTATCTATTTTGCCACCTCAAATGTTTTTGGGTTAATGACTTCAACCTTTGGAATGTCAGGGGTGACTGGGACTAACTCTTTTGTTAGAGGTGGTTTGTTCAGTTGATTCATAGGAAGTTCATACTCCGTATGGACTCCTTTCTTCTTCTTGAGGTTTTCTAAGTGTATATTGAAGGGCTTAGGATCCCCTTGAGTGATGAAGACCTTCCCCAAATGGAGGAATCTAATCTCCTAGAATAGTGTAGAAGGAATAGCCTTCATTCGATGAATCCAGGGTCTCCCGAGGATCATGTTATAACTTTTTTTTATGTCGATAATGTAAAACTCTGTCAAGATGGTTTTTGGACCAAGTGTGACTGGAAGAACTATGGTTCCAATCGAGGTCACTTTAAGACTGTCGTACCCCCGTAACGTGTTTCTTGTAGAGGAACAATTTGTCTCTCCATATCCCAACTTCTACAAGAAAGAGAAAGGAACCACATTTACAGCAGCCCCATCATCAATCATGGCTCTCTTAATGCAATTGTTATAAACCCAGACTTGTAAAAATAAGGTAGGATCACCTCTTTGGGCAATTTCAGCATCAGATGGCATCTTGTCTATATCAAAAACAAACCCAGTATCCCTATCATTCTGTCCTGGAGGATGTATGTCAAAGTCAATATGATTTATTTGAGCACTAGGAGGTGGCGTAACATGGATTAGATGACCAAGACCTAGTGCATTGAGCAATGCAGAATGATGCGCAGGTGAATTCTTCAGCAAATCTAGGAATGAAATGTGAGAAAAGGTCTTGTTCAAATCTGATATTAAATCATAGGCTCCTACTAGTTTTGCAATTGTAGGAATGTCATCCTGTGGGAAGGAAAGTCAGGTAGGGGTTGTGAAGCATACTCCTTCATCCAAGTTGTTGCATTAATTTCATGCTCAACCTCTAGCTCAACTAATCCCAAGATTTTTGTGTTATCATTTGAACCAAGGTTAGGAGTGACTCGAGAGTTATTGGAAGTTGAGGCTTCGTGGTCATTGTTTCCTATAGGAATGCCTTTGTTTGTGTTTTGTGAATTCACCTTGAAATTTTTAGGATGTGTAGGGAGTGGATCTTGAAATATGCTCACATTAGCATTCTGAGGAGCTACAGGTCCTGTATAGTCAGATTGTGAGTTTGTTTCAGGATTTTCTAGGAACATATCTACAAAGAGTTGCCTTTGGTTTTTGGGAAGTCTTTGTAGAAACTTGTTGCAATCATGGAAAGTCCTATCATCATGACCTCGAACCTTATGGAAACCACAATATAGGTTAGGGTTGTAATCTCTTGGCCTTTGATAAGCATCTTGTTGTTGATTATAACTTCGGTTGTAATTTTGAAACTTATTGTTATAACCATGATTCGTTGCCCCTTGGCCAGAGTTTTGATACTGGTTTGGGCCTTGGGTTTGATTTTGTTTTTTGCAGTGGATGATTTACATCAACCATGTTGACAGAAGACATAGTGCTAGGGCCTCTTTGATTTCCCAAGTTTTTGTTATTGTTAGTGTTTCCATTGTTTGGAAAACCAATGTTCTTGGCTTGATCAGTAGCACCATTCGTGGTAGCACCATGATTGTGATTCACACCCTTAGGTCCTTGGTTGTTAGCACCATTGTTTTGATAATTTGCATTATTTTGATTTGGGGATACCAATTTCCCATTGGGACCATAGGTCTTACGCCCACTGTCTATAGAGGCTTGGTCAATCCAAAGCGCTCCTTCCAAAACTTCCTCATAACTACGAAAAGGAAACTTTTGGACCTCTTCCTTAGTCTCTCTATTGAGTGAGTGAAGGAAAAGATCACAAAGTTCCATCTAGTCCATGTTGGGTGCACTTGCAGAGGAATAGAGAACTTGGTGCCATCTTTGGATGAAATGGGCAGCAGATTCATTTTGCTCCTGTCTAATATGCAGGAACTCCCTAATCCCTGTACGCAACAACTTGTTCATGTCAAATGCTTTGATGAACTCAGAGACAAGTTGTTTGAAGGAATGTATAGAAGCTTCTGGTATCCTATAATACCAATCCAATGTGATTCCTTCAAGAGTCTTTGGAAATATCTTAGCCACTATAACATCCCAAGGAAGCAATTCCCTGATAGCAGTAGCGTAGGCCTTGATATGAGCGTTCGGGTCTCCTTATCGCTTAAAATTTGGAAGATCTGATAATGAGTGTGGAAGCATGACACCACGTATGGTGAAGTCAAGAGGCTCCTTTAAGTACTTAGCGTATGTACCCATTGCGTAAGATTCCACCATTGAAGATCCTTGATAAGGAGGTGGAGGATGAGGAGTTGGATAAGTTGCACTATAAGCATTGATGGGAATGTATGGGGTCCCTTGATATGGCATGTAGGGAGCAGGAATGGTATATGGGTCCATCTGGGGAGTTTTTGAATACATATGCATGTAAGGTGGGATAGCTCCAGGATATGGACTAGCGGGCGTAAAACCAGGGAACGTCGCATTGCCTATTGTGGTGGCATTCGAGAATGCACTTCTGGCCAGCCCTTGCATAGGATAAGCTTGTGAAGGATGAGGACCCATCCCTAGTGTGTCTAACCCTGTGAGAAGATCACCTAGATTTGAATGAGCTAGATAACCTTGTTGTACATGATATTGAGTTAGTTTCTCATTGGAAGGGATGTATCCTTTGTTGTCAACTGGATACCCCATGTTCTTCCCTACTGCATGTGTTGGTTGTGAAGTCTGGGAACTTTCTAGTTCTCTAATCCTCCCCACTAAAGTAGAAATGAGATCGTTGGGAGAGGATTGAGTCCCTTGTTGGGGTGCCTGTGGCGTAGGGTTTGATTGAGCAGGCTCATGATACCCTGTCATGAATTGTTCAGTGTTATAATTCTTGTCTTCCTCAGAAGTAAGAATCTTAGGATAGGTATTCAAAATCTCAGAGGCTGAAGCCTTCATTCTATCCAAAGACTCATCTATCTGATGAAGAGGATTAGCTATTCATGTAAATAGATCATCCTCTGTTGATTGCATGACAATGTGAGGTCTTGACAAGACTCTATGGTAAGAACCTGTTCCATTTGTGATAACAACGTGGTTTGCATTGGGTTGACCATGTGTTGCATGTCTAATGGTTGATCAACCTCCTCCATCCTTACATAGCTAATGGGGTTTGAAGTGTAACTAGGGGAGGTTTGGACGTTGCTTGTGTAATTATCACCCCATCTCGAAAGAGAAGGGGACTGTTGTGGTTGCACGTTGGTGTAATATCTATCAGAGCCAAATGGCCCACCAAACTCTCTTCCAGACATATTTTAGAAAGTATAAAATACCTACCAAAATAGGGGAAGAAATGGAGAGGTGATGTAATAGCAATGAAATAAAAGGAAACAAGAAGGAATTAATCCTTCACGTTGGGTTCACCAATTTGTACGGATGAAAATGAACACGTGACCTTCAACCGCACTCGACCCCCTGAGGTCATGCCGGAGCAGCCGATGTTGAATGTGTGTGGCTAACTATAGGAGGATCAGTGACTAAGATCTGGTAGTGTGATCTCCTGGTAGCCGAGTTGACAAAGGGGAGATTTAGAGGCTATGAACGGGTAGCGTAAATTCCCTATGGTTTGTTTACCTAACTTGGATCTAAGTGTTAAACTAGTTTGAAGTGTCCATGTAAACTGAATGAAATTAACAATCTATGCTACTGCTGAAAGGAAACTAATCTAAACAAATCACAAAACTGAAATATTACAATCACAAACAACAATTTGCTTCTATTCTAAATAATTAAATCTACTTCTACACTAAAACTAAACAAGTGAGATAACCCAGTGTGGTTATTCACCTGTGCTGAGTGTATTGAATCTAAACTAACTTAAAACAAGACTTTTCCAAATGATCTATGATATGTAGACAACCTCCTACAGATATTCTCTCCTTCAGATCCACAGGGATGGGAAGAAGAGGATCCGTCACCGGGGATTGCTATGAAAGATTCAAACCCTCTTGGAAATTAACTAACTACTTGCAAATGAAAAGACATTGATTTCTACTCTATTTGATATGAATTGAAATTAACAATTCGTAATTGACAATTTGATAAACAAAGAAAACAAATACACAACTCCAACCTGGAAGAGCAAGAACCTTGGCAAATCCAGTAGTATCAGTATCTATCCCCTCAGTTCTTTCCTTTCTTTCTCTGAGTGTTCATGTGAGTCCAAGGATTGGGAATGCAAAGAACAACAACAAGAGGATGGTGCTTGAGCAATGGTAGCTTGGAAGCAATCTGGATGTAATGCAAGTAGAAGAGAGATAGCACAAGAGATCTGAGCTTGGCTATACAATTCCTAGCAAGATTATGGTAACACAACAATGCAAGATACACAAAATTCTCAGGCCCCTTTTGCTTGAATACAAGCATGGAATATATAGGAATGGAGGATAGGAGGTTACTTCATGCACAAGGAAATGAAGAGGAAATTCTACTCATTAAATCTATTTAAAAATAGAAGGAGCGAGGAGAACCAAGCAAACGAAGCTATTTTTAGCAAATTGGCTCATGGATGCATTCAAAAAGTAAACTTAAGTGAATCATCGCATGTAATTTCTGCATGAAGATTCTGGAAAAATGATCAGGACCACCACCCTACACAGGGGGTGGTTTCAGGACTGGGCAGGTGGCGGTTCAGGACCGCCGCCCAGGCAGGGTGGCGGTCCTAGCACTGAAGGCCAAAACAAGCACAGAAAGAAGGGGGAAGCTGGAAAAATGCAAGGAAAAGATAAGTAAGGCTATCTAGGCTACAAATATATACTGCGAATGGGTTTTTGGAGCTCGAACACCTTCTTGAAAGGATTTTGAATCATCACTGGGGACCTTTTATAACCGTTTTCCCGACAATGTAGCACATGCAATCTTTGAGTGCTACTACTTCGGTCCACTTAGTGAAATAGTCTGTTGCTGTTAGAATCCACTTGTGACCTTGGATTGAGTTCAGATTAATGATCCCAATAAAATATAATTCCCACTACATGAATGGTAGATCTAGTGAATTTGGATGAAGTGGGAGCACTGTTAACTTCTCCTTCCCTGTGAAGAATGCACATTTTTTACACATCTTGATCCATGTATAATAGTCACTGAACAATTTAGTCCAATAGTAACTAACCTTCATCATCTTGAGAGCTATTACTCATGGAGTAAAGTGACATCCAAATTATCCATCATGGAACTCACATAGCACTTTCTCAATCTGATATGTTGGAATACATCTTAAGAGAACTCCATTCACGTACTTTTTGAATAAGATGACATCAATGAGAGCATAAAAAATGGATTAAAGTCTAAAATACCTTCCCTTTGTTTTTATCAACTCTAGAGAGCATAAAACTATTTGTAAGAAGTGAATTACATCCCAAGTTCAACAAGGAGTAGGCATATCATCAATTGGTTGTTCCTGATCATCTTACAATAATAGGAAAAGCTCTTATTCATCATTTGATTCCTCATGTTGATAAGAAGCTAGCTATTTGCACAAGCCTTTACCATGGAATAACATGGTCTCCTTGATCTCTATATCATATTACATCACACTAATGATATAAAATTTCCTTTTCTCATTCAAATCCTTGGTTAGGATAAATTCTTTGACCCCAAAATGAGACAATAACAACTGAATTTTATTGTTTTAAACAAAATGTCTAAATTTATTTAGGATCCTAATAACAATGAGGACACGATTTTCAATGAAATAATATCTCACTTGATAATATTCCAAGCCCTAGATGAAGAGTTCTACTGGATGATTTGATCCCTCCTTATTTAGTTGTACTAAGATAGCTAAGATTGTATCTGAACCAACAAAGGCATAGAGAATGAAATCCTTGAAGAAGTCTAGATTAAAGAGAGTTAGAGCTTGGGAAATTGCATCATTGATGGACTCAAAAATCTCCTTTCCATTTGTTATCCATTTGAAATCCATACTCTTCTTTAACATCATTGTTAATGGCTTAATGAGAGTGTAAAAATTAGGTACAAACCTTCATACAAAATTAATTCTTCCCTAGAATATTTGAAGAGCCTTCTTGTGACTTGGCAATGGTAGTTCATAGATAGCTTCAACTCTTTCAAAATCAATTGTTAATCCTTCCTTCAAAACAATGTGGCATAGGATCTTTCCTTCATGAGCCAAGAATATATATATTTTTAGGATTCAAAGATACCCCAAACTTCTAGCATCTTTGGAAAACTTTTCTGAGATGAAAAAGGTGATCTACTACATTCTTAGAAAATACCATGATATCATCAAGATATACTAGAACCATTTTTTAATTAATTCTTTGAATTCCATATTCATTTCTCTCTAGAAATTTTCTCTGACATTTGATAGTCTGAAAGGCATTTTATTATAAGCATATGTGCCCCATTTAATGGTGAAAGCTATTTTGAAATGGTCTTCCTCTTTCAGCATGATTTGATTGTAGCTTGAGCATCCATCTAGAAGTGAAATCCTATCTGAACCAGCTACTAAATGCAACATTTTCTCCATGTAAGGAAGTGGATAATGGTATTGGAGTGAATCTCTATTCAAGTCCTGGAAATACACTAACAATCTAATTTCTCCATTCCTCTTTCTCATTGGTACTAAGTTTTCCACCCATGACAAGTGTTTGATTTGAAAAATGATGTTTTCTTATATGATTTTGTTCAATTCCTTCCTCTTGAGAGGATCGATATGAGGATTTACCGGTCTTTTATTTTTCTTGATAGGCTTGGATTATGGATATAACTTGATAGTATGTTGTGCTAACCTTGGATCAAAGCCCCTTAAATATTTATAATTCAAAGAAAATATATCTAGAAAATCTTGAGAAAGTTGGATGAAATCATATTTTTCTTCCTGAGTACCCACCTTTCCAATTTGTAGCATCTCACCTTCACCTACTGAAATAGACTTTGTTTCTTCACCCTTGACCTGAATATTTTATTTATCCTTCTAGAACTAGTCATTAGGATTAAAGATGGATTCAATGGTCACCAAACCTTTTGGGAGTTTATTTTTTCTTAGCTTAACCACTTGATCACCATACTTCTACTCCAACTTGCATTTATTTATCAAGAAAAACTCACTTTCTTCTTATAATAAATTGATGATTTGTTGGTCATTTTCTAACACTTACTAGCTAATGTTGTTTTCCAGAATAGCTAGTCTCACAACCACTTTAATATGAGTCTAACTTTGATCCTTCTTAATACTGTCAACCACATGAAATGGTGCCCCAATTACTACAAGTATGTCCACAACCTCATTCTCCTTCCTTGGGATGGAATTAATGTTAAATGCCTCAAAGTATTCAATGAAGTCCCATACCTAGTTCTCGTAGCTCTTAAGAAGATTATTCTTGGAAGCATTGAGCCCTCTAACTTGGTTTACAACAAACTCACTAACTCTAAATACTTGTAACGTGTTTACACCATTCTTTCTTTCCCAATGCAATCCATGGATCAATGTTTTGTATTTAGTCATGTATCTAGAACAACTGAATTGAAAGAGGAAATTTGAGTAGTAATTTATACCTTTAGGTGACACAAGCATTGCTCCTCCAATAACACCTTGTTTACTCCTTGATCCATCAAAGAAAAAATTCCATACTTCATTTTCATCTTCTACATTCGGCTTAGTGATTCTAGGAAGAGGTGGGGTTTCTTCATGTAGACAATAAATTCCCAACTCAGCTTCTTCCATATATTTTTATGGGTTTATCGGTGAGAAAATTTGTCGAGTGGAAAAATTCGGTGTCTCCACCAATGTTCATGAGGCTACGCCCCTCTACATTGAATGGTATAACTCCCATTATTGAATGTAACTAATCCTAATCATATCTAAATGTTACAGGTGGCCAAATTGGCTAGGGATCACATAGGGAAACTTCATTGAACCTATGGAAAATTTCTTGTACGGGTAACAAGGGAGGAAATTAAAATGATGAGGAGAAAGGAGAGAAATCATGAAGGGGAGATTACTACCATGAGTAGGAAATCAAAGTCTCACACCCAGTAATCGAAGTAGTTCATCAATCAATATAGAGGAAACACAATGAAGCTATCTAGTGAGATGGGAAAATTGAGACACCAAATTCTGAGATTCACCTACCAAAGATACAAAGCTCTTACATCAATATTCTTATAAAGTGTATAAAAAAGGGAAATAAAAGAACCATGATATGTCTATAAAAACCATTATTATCATGTCAATGATGAGAGGAGACAATGCATACTAAGCTACACACATTCATACATCTTGGAAAGCATGAACTCTATTCCTTGATTGAAATTTACAAAAATTTTACAAAGCAAGGGAAAATAAGAAAGTGAAAAAAATTGTATCTTTATTCCATGTATATTTGTCACACAAATTCCAACAAACACCATCCAATATTGCCACAAAGAAGAAGTCTTCAAAATATAGAATCCATGGGAATCTAGAGGCCATCCCAATTTATAACAGTCTAAATTATCCTTTCACCTCCCTTATATGATTTTTCAATTCCATATTCCACTTGTGACCTCTTTTTTGCCATCAATTAAGCATTTCTCTTATAATTTTTAGAAAATAATTTTACTAATATCAAATAGGTCAGTTAAGCTAATAAAACAAAATATAATGATTATCCTCAACAAAGAATTAGAAACAAGAGAGAAAGGAGAGGGGGAGAAATGGAGAAGAAGAGGGAATAAGATGCTTTGCAGAATGGATGAAAAAAATCCATGTCTGATGAAAATTAGCTCCACTGATGAGTTGGTGAAATGCTAGTTGCAAACATTTGAACCATGAGAAAAATCATCCTTAATAATCCATGAAGGCTTGACACAATTTTTTGTGCAATGAACCCATGATGATCCTCCTAGACAATTGATTGATGAACCTCTTTAGCTCATTGATCTTAACTCAACCAACTTATTTCAAATCACCCAAATTATGGAGTTATGGTGATGGATCCACCTACCGCACCTTACGATGCTCAGTCTTACTTATAAACACAAATTTGATGCCTTAAGGCCTATAAGAAGGATAAAATAAAAAATTTAGGATATGAAATGATATTGAAACCCTGTGAAGAAAATAAAAAAAGTATTAAATCAAGGTGACTTAATTTACATTATGTTTCTAAAGTCACTTTTAAGTGACTTAAAGGCATATCAAAAAGTGCAAACCCCATAGAAGAATTAGAACATTTGAAGGGAGAGAAATTTGGGGGAGAGGGAAGAGAGAGAAGAGGAGAAGATGTTTCCCATGATGAAGTTCGATAGTCCTTGTTTATGGAAAAAAATGATGCGAAAAAGTTCTGAATGTCCCATTGTGCCAAAAATGCTCTTTCAGTGTGAATTTCTATTTTTAGCAAGTGTCTATGGGACCAATTACTATTTTTAGTAAGTGTCAGAAATGTCCATTCTAGTGAATTATCAGCTATCATGCACCTCCAATGTCTATCTCCTTTGTAGGTTCTTATGTTGTTGACTTTCTCGAAATAGTGGTCCTTATGTAGAAGACCTTCTATTTTTAGAAAGTGGGATTTTGAAGGTCCGATTGATGTGGAATTTTTTTTTTATATGTGTTTTTGCCCAATATTTCCCCTATGAAATTTCAGACCTACCCGCTTAATAGTCCAGGAGATTTTAAACTTTCAAATTTCAGACATGGTAGTGCTTCTTGATGCGACAGCCATTAATGGACCTAAAAATTATAGGTTTGGTTTTCTCATCTATTTTTGAAGAAATAAATTTCATTGCAATATCTTTCTTCTTTTTATGATTCATGTGTAATTATACTTCGTTTCGCCCAACGGTTTGACGGGAAATCAGATTTTTTTTGCGTTGAGCTAGAAGTGGTATTTCTTCACCATGGATGCTTTGTTGCATGAGAGGAGAGTTTGAAGGTGTCCTCTTGATGGCCTTGGGTATAAGAATGAATAGAAAAATATAACTTGTTATTTCATGCATCTGTTTGGGACATTTATTTAACTTCTCGTTTCATGGCCATGGAGTTTTCTCTGTTTTTTCCTTCTTCTTTCTATGCTTCTCCTTGTGTCTTTGCTCCAATTTTACTTCTAGGACCTACGTGATTTCATGGAGTGAAGGGAAGTACCTTTGTGGTAGGTCTGGTTTGAGTTCAGAAATGGAGGAATGGTGGTCAGAAGTTGTAGAGGAAAAATGGAGAAAATATGTGCACGAGAGTGGAAACAGTTGGAAGCACTGAAAAGATAGTTAGATTTTTTGAATTTTTGAAATCATGGAAGGAGAAGCTTGGGTTTATTTCTCATGACTTGATGTCCCTGACCTTAGGGACATGAGGGATATCAAATTCCATGGTGGTCAAGAGGACAACATGTGTCGGCGATCTGACGACAGGGAATGAAGGTAAGAAAATTTGCTTTAAAGCATCGGGGGCTTAAAGTCCATCACATGGGTGACCAAAAGACTCCCTATAAGATCTGGGTGTAATTTTTCATGTTTTATGCCCCTGACACGTGGCGCTTGATCTGAGGATAGGGAATGGATTCTCCAAAAATTCACCTGAGGGCTGAAAGTTAGTCACATGGATGACCAAAAGACTCCACATAGGGGATGGGCACATTTTTTCATGTTTTATGTCCTTAACCTCAGGGAAGTGAGGGATGTCAATTTCCATGGTGGTCCTAGAGCTGACACATGGCGCTTGATTTGACGATAGGGAATGGATGCTCAAAAAATAAACCTGCGGGTTGAACTATCAAGTTTGGAGGTCGCATGAGGGTCCGAGAGGTCACATGGGGGATGGGTGCATTTTTTACAAGGCTGGTGTACTTGACCTCAGGGACATTGGGGACATGAAATCCCACCAGAATCCTGGTGCTAACACGCATCCTCCTAAAAATTGACTAAATCATGAACTACCTTTGAGAGGGAAACTCGGAACAATGATAACATGAGATCCTAGTGGAATTTATTGGTCAAAGTTTATATGAACCTGACTGGAAATGGAATTTTTAATCCAATGGTTCAAGACTCATGTCTTTATTCATCCATTTGATACTTGAAAATATGGAATTGTGATTTGGTACTCCACTTGTACCTAAGAAAAACTTCCTAAAAAATCCTATGCACCAAGGTGTTGTGAAAAATATGATTTCACCATCATGTAGGGATTGGAATCCTCTTTCCGTAAATGTTTTTTTTTACTCCTAACTCCATCGGGAGCTCACGGAATCACTTTCTGAAGCTCAGTGGTTTTTTTGGCCTATGAACTGACTACGCTTGTGAACCCTAATTATGGAGAAACTACCCCAACTTCTTCGAGACCTTCAAAAATATTCTTGAACCATCTCCATGATGTCCCAAGACCTTTGGATCACCTCTAAATCTACTTAGGATCTTTGGCTCTACTCCGTGAGGTTGCTCCAGCTCTAGAAAGGCCAGTGATAACCCTTCTCACAACTTCTTGTAGCTTTGCAAATGAACTCCTAAATTCACCTAGGGGAAATGAATGAAATTTCACAAATCACCTAGGGGAATGGTATAACATTTTTCGAGAGGTCATTTGGAATTACTAGAAATATTTAGGGTGTCTTGGAGTGATAGACTTAAAACGTTTGGCACATGGGTATAGTTGTTGTGCTCATAAATTGTCAATTTCCCTATTGCACATTTACACAAAAATAGGTGTGATACCTGAAGAATTTGGTTATAGGAAGAAAAATATTCATAGGATGGATGTCAACCCATGTATTTAATAAAGATAAATAAAAGAATATTTTATAAATTAAATGAAGCATCTATGTAGAATTTGAAGAAAAATAGAAACTGAAAGCTGAATGAGAGATATTAAAGTAAATCTTATCTAAATACGAAAAAAATAAGCCAAACCTGACAAGGGTCGATGGCGACCTAAGGATGAAGTGAATATTTTAATGGTAGATGACATGGAAAACTAGTGTGAAAATGTAGAATTGAATCTTCTGATGGTAGATCAAAGATAGATACTGAATTAAATAGATGTATAAAGACCAACAAAAGATCCAAAACAAGGAGAAATAGAAAGGATGGAAGAAAAATATATGACCAAGGGGAATCACGTGGAAATTAGGACAATATCAGTAGAATTCTTAGTGTAATAAGAATTCCAGAGCTTTTATATGATTTTTAGGTTGTTTTGAAAGAGGGGGGAAGGCTCGTATTTATAGCCTAAGCTCGTGATTAATTCGGGTAATCATCATTTAGAAAAGTAACCTTGATTAGGTGAGTTGGCATTAGATTCGAATATTAAATTCATAAGTGGATGAATATGGATTATTTTGGAATATTAAATTCACAATTGGATTGAATATAGATTAAATTCAAAATTAAATTTCATAAGTGGATTTCCATGGATTAGATTTTAATATTAAATTCACAAGTGGATGAATATGGATTATATTCAAATATTATTAGACCCTGAAATATTGACTAAGTAACAAGAGGCACACATGTGTAGGACTAGTGAGAATAAGGGAGCTCAGGGGAAAATGTGCAAGACAAAGGGGTTTAAGTGAAATAAGTGCGTGCACGGGAGGCAGAAGACGGGTTTAAGGGACTTAGCCATATTTGGAATTCTAGAGGTGCTTGATGAAAAACATGAGGACCTGAATAGGTGTGATGAGTGGATAAGGTGCCATCCTGGAACCTTGGAGGTCAAGAAAAGGATATTGCATGCAGGGAATATTCCTAGAAGACATAATTGTAGAGAGTGGAGAGTTTGTAAAGGGATAAGCATCCACCAATGGAGGACCACATTAACACTTGACACATGATTTGTTAAGGAGATAAGGCATGGCGATTGGTGTTGATCCTATAAAAAATAGATTCTTGGGCTAGAGACAGAGGGATGAAAGGAGGGCGAAGAGATAGACAAAGATAGAATGCATAGAGAATAAACAATTAGAGTAACAAAGTGTTGTAGTAACGCTAGGGTTTAGAGTACCTAGTGCTAAGGGTTGTGAGGGATACCATAAGCCTCTATATGGCACTAGGATCTGTAACAAGGGTTAAAATGGGAAAGATATAGGTAGGGTCTCATACCAAGGAGGATTTTTGGGAGTTAAGTCCCTGTCATTTATTGTATATGGTATGAGATGACGCTATTGAGTGTAATGTGGCTACCTAAACTATGTTATATATATATATATATATATATATATATATATATATATATATATAAAGGGGTTCGTTCTGTGTATTTTGTTTAAGGGTGTAAAACCTCATGTTATATGACTTATCATGGCTCAGATCTAGTTTATTATGTTTCTTATAATGTTCTTTAGCTTTTGTAATGCATGAATGGGTAGATCTGTTAGTTGCATATTTTACCTTTTCAATTAAATGAATGTACTTTTGCTTATGTAAATCATCCTCCATTAATGGCAGAAACTTCTCACAAAGCTCACATAAAAGAGGAGATCGGTGCCTGAGCATGCCTTGAGTGACACCCAATTCCCACTGGGTGATAGGTCAGTGCGCTTGGGGTTAGAAATGGTATTAAGGGTAAATAAATGACTACATCTTTGTTCCATTATCGGGACCTATTTTCAAAGGTGTTATGAGAATCGTGTGCGATGACAGAGTGCTTGATCTTAGATAGTGTTGAAGCATGGATTAAAATCACGGAAGATGAGTTTTATCAGATATTTAGTATTGGACCTGATTTTGATGCATGTAAATGGGTAGAAGAGCATCTGTATCATGCACTATATGAGACCTTATTTTGTTTTTTTCTAGTGGAGTTGTATGAATGGATCTTTCAGCATATGCATCTAGATCAAGCTGGTACTATAGACCTCACGTATGGACCCAAGAGGAGTATCAGAGGCTGCATGATGTTGATCTAACTTGGACACATGTTGTTGATCATTGGTGGAGTAGAGTGTTGATGAGTTACACCTTGGAGTATGTGATTTATACGTATTCTTATCCTGAGATTGCTGAGTTTGAGTTCTTGAGAGAGTCAAGAGGATCATTCTTACATGATATCCCTTTAGCTATAAATATATTGATCATTACATTGAGTTTGGAAGCATTTCTTGTGGCCGACTAAGATTATTTTGAGTGCTAGGTGAGGAAGATAGGGTGGAGGAATATGGCAGGACCTTGTGGCTGAAAAGGAGAGGGAAGAGAGATGACTCAAGTATAATGAAGCTCGTGAAGGGAGTTAGATAGACAACAGAAGTTACAGGATGATGGATTTATGGAGGTAGACATTGTGGGAAGGAATTGAAGTTCGCGTTGAGGACGTGGAGCTCGAGTAGTCTATGCTACCCCATCTTGGAAAGGGTGGGAGAGAGACCCCTTCAACTTCTGATGAGAGCTCATCACTTGGAGAAAGGAGATTCATCAGGGTGCATCTGAATCCACCTAGTGACCAACCTTTGGCACTTATTTTTCCAAATCCAGAGATACGCATTGCTAACCCAGTTTGTATTGGTGGAATTGGCCGATTAGCACCTAGGAGGGATAACTTTTCATTTGACACATCTATGGCTACATAATCATTTCCTGTGTTTGGAGGTATATTATCTAGAATGACATTTGGTAAAATTATGGGTATGCAAAGCTTGGGTGTCATGTTTGGAAGTAGTGTGGGACATACATCTGGTAGTAATGCAATATTACAGACTGCTGTCGTGTAATTCAACATGACAATGGGGACATAAGGCACAACCACTTCAGGACTCCTACCGGCCACGGGAGGTGGATCTTGGTGGACCTAATAGATCTGGATGATTTGGTGGGTCAAGAGGGATAGGAACTAGTGGATCTAGTGGATCTGGTGGTGGAGGTAACACCACAGGGAATCAAGGTTCCAGATCAGGAAGATAAGGGCCTCAACCACCTCAGTAAGTATTTTTTGAAATATATTTGCATCTACCAAATTACAAAGGTGTTAAGGATGTTACAAATCATGTACATAAATGTGAGCTCCTATTCTGCACAAAGGGGATCATTACCTTGAAATGGAATCCAAGTTAGTTTATAACAATGTTGCAAGGACGCACATAGTTAGTACCAGAAGCAGGGATAATTTTAGTGGTGAATATAATATGGTGAATGCTCCATTTTAGAAAAAGTTGAAAAGGTGAATTTTCTAGCGTGGGTCAGTGACCTGTTCACCTAAAAATCATAGTTTATTTTTTTTAGGGGTTAGATTTACCTACCCTTGAAAGTATCCCCTATATAATCCTAGATTATTCACCGGGTAGAACACTACTAGCTCACTCATACCATCTGGGGGCATATCTATTATCAAGTACAATAAACTTGCAAAGAAACAAATGCCAGTACACAAAGTGCAATTTTATATATATTCATCATATTTGCAGTCGAGTGGCAACTATTATTCTTATACGCCTGATAAGAAATTTATGCTAACGCGTGACACAAAGTGTTTGTTGATACATGACAAGGGAATTTTGTCGACGACTAAAAAATAAACTTGTAAGGTAGGTTATTGATGAATGATAAGAGGTTATTAATGCACAATAATCCTTTTTTGTTGATGCACGATAGGAGGGAAAAGGCTATAAATCAATGACATGAGGTTTTTTACGTGCAACATGAGGTTGTTAATGTGTAACAATAACATGTTTTTGATGCATGACAAGAGGGTGGAGGCTGTAGATGCATGATAGAATATTTGCTATCGTGTGATAACAAGGTTATTGATGTGTGACAAAAAACCTCCTGTCATGTGAAAACAAACTTGTTTTCGCACAATAACAACATTTCTGTTGTGCAACAATAACCTTGCTATCACGCATCAATGAGGATGCTGTCGGATAACACCCTCACTGACACATGACAACAAGGTTGCTATCACACAATAGGAGGTTTACTCTTGCATGTCAGAAACCTTGTTGTCACATGAAAAAAAATTTCCTGTCATGTGTCTGCAACCTTTTCTGTCACATGACTTAAAAATGAAATATTCTTTTAGGAAAACAAGTTACACACAAACCCCCAAAAATTGCCTTTCCAATGAAAGTGGTTCCGAGGATATTTGCCAGGGATTCTCCATCTCTGATTTCCTAGAGGTCATTTAAAATGAACTATGACTAGAAGTATGCCCCCCACTAGATAGTGGTAGATTACACCATATTGCGTAATGCCTTCTTAACTAAATTTCATATTCCTAAGTTTGAACATAGAGCATTAGCACACTGAAGGAAATTCAACAAGGTATGGCAGAGAGTGTGTGGGAGTATTATGTGTGTTTTAAGACTCTTGTATCAAAATTTTTGTATGATATTTATCCTTATCAGGATTCTCATTGGTTCGTTGGAGGACTAATAAGGCCTTTTCGGAGAGCGTTGTCACATAATACTTTCATAGACCCACGCAAGGCCTTGGAGGCTTCCCTGTGTGTTGCAGCTGTAGGAAGCATGGATATAGGTGTTAACCCTTTTCTTGAATCTCAGATTGCTATGATGGCCAAGCAACTGGAGAAGCTATATGTGAACTTGACACATGAGACTTGCAATGGCCTATGGTGCATAGATTATGAGGTAGAGGGGCATACAAAGGATAGTTGTCCTCAGATATCAGTATGCAACATAAAAATAGACTATGAGATTTGTCATGAAGATCATGATGCAAGTAGGTGTCCACTACTGTAGTGCACGATCCATAAGAATGTGTCTTGCAATTGTAATGTCTTCACCTCTACTACTCATGAAACCAAGGATTGTTGATTGATTGAAAAGATACATGATGTCATTGATATTGTTGTGCACAAGACCGACATTGCGAATAATTCCAAGGATGATGGTCTTCACTATAAAGGACATGTGGATGGAGGAGATCATGGAAGATACTTTCATGGAGGATTTAGAGGCCATGGCAACATGCAGGTGGATGAAGTGAGTTCCTCATGGAACTTGTTACAATTGTGGGTCTACAGAGCACTATAAGCATAAATTCTTGACCTACTATAGTGCTCTTGGTGTGGAAAGAAGCACAAGTATGATGAATTTATGGAGATATTTGAGCATATGAGCTAGTAACACCAAAAATATAAAGGCACTGGGATGGTAAGTGTTAAGAAAGAACACTTGCGATGGATGCCAAGAGTGGCACGTGAGTCATTTAGAACCTATACTGGTGACGACGCGAGCTAAGGCTGCACATGCCAGTGAGATACCAAAGTAAAAAATGCTGATTACAAGAGAAGAGGTGGTGTATGGGAAATATTCAGACCCTACCCATCAGAAGGAATTATATCAAGAGACCATGGACATAATCAGGAGTCTTCAAGGGGAAATTCAATGTTTGAAGGAGCAATCCAAGAAGTTGGGGTAGAAGAAAAGCATTGAGGTTCCTCAGTCAGATATAGATGATGTCAAAGAGGTATGTAAGATGTTGCACCAAGAGAATATCATTCCTCTATTAGGAGAATGGTTGAGGAATAAGATACCAAGCATTGGAGTAGAGCGTGAGAGGTAGGTTTTGCATGCTAACCTTCCTCCCCACAACCTCAACTACAATAAGGAGATTACCTTGAATGCAGTTGTTGATGGATGACTCCTAAGAAATATTCTAATTGACACAGGTGCAAAAGTCAATGTTCTCACCCTAGATGCCTGGAATCAAATGGGAAGGCCCCCATTACAGCCATCTTCAAATGTGTTGTATATGGCCAATAAGACAAAGGCAATGCCCATTGGTGTTTTAAAGGATGTTGCTATCACTATCCAAGGGGAAAAATTCACTAGGGACTTCGAAGTCTTAGCACTTGCTGAGGTAGATAACTTTCCAACGTTACTTGGGCACCCCTGGTGCTATAAGAACAATACTGACTTACATTTTAATAAGGGTATATAAGTTTTGAGAACAAAGAGGAAAGAGTTATCATTCCTTTGACAGATGGGAAGTCACCATCCTATACTGAGCCCTTAGGAGAAGAAGACCTAGAACAGAATTTATGTGTGCACTATCCAGGATCCTGAAGTTGTGTAACCAATAAAGGAGGGCATTATTCAATGGGAAGACGCTCAATCTATAAGTTATACGACTAGTGTAGCATGTGACAATTGGGAGCATGGGACATATGAGTTGGTGGGAAGGAAGTTAAGAGGTTCTATGACGAGAGTATTAAAGGCACGCTCAATCAAGAACCTAGGAGGAAATAAGTTACCAAGTTATTCTGGAGGAGCCAACCCTGATGTTTTCCTATAAGAAATGGAGACCCAGTGGAGAAGTGAGATCGAAAGGAGAAGGATGCTCAACTATACCTTGCTCAGGACCATAACACGTTGGTGGGAGACCCATCATGATAACCTTCTAGAGTGGCATGAAGTGAGAATTGCATTCTCTGTTAGGTTTTTCCCAGAGTAATGCACCTACTATCATACAAGATTATCATGGGAAGGAACCCACCTTGTTTCACGTCCAAGCATGTGAGAAGGCCTAGATGGAAGGCACAGAAGCCTTGCCACCTTCTTTATGGGTGCATAAGTTATACTCCACCTTACAAGGTGCTATGCACATGCATGGTACATTCACTCAGAGATGCACCATCAGACAGGAAATTGGTAGGAGTTGACGGCTGACCTCCTTCAAGATTTCGAATATCAGAGTACCAAGCCATCGGTGGATGAGGCATTGTAGGTTGTTAAGTGCCTAAATATGGGAGATAGTGCCATGGTGGAGGATAGAATACTGGAATTATTGGGTGAACCTAGTTTAGAAGCACACTTTGATGAGGAAGAATCAGAGGAGATACAACTTGAGCGTGCATGCATGGAGAAAGAGAAAGGAAAATTGGTCTATGTGATCGATGGTGAAGAAGTGGAAAATTTGGATGTTAACCATACTAAAGGTATGCATGAAGTTATGGATAGTGTTGATGAGCAAGTGCATGCCTACCATGAAACCATTAAAACAAAGAAGGTTAACATTGGTTCAGAAACGGAACCTAAGGAGGCTACTATTGGGGACTATCGGTCAGAAAAGAAGGTTTCAAAGATCATTTATCTATTGCGTGAGTTTCAGGACTTATTTCTACATGGGTACCATGAGCTTAAAGGAGTTCACCACTCCTTGGGGGAAATGAAAATCAAGTTAAAGGAAGGAGCACACCCAATTCAGAAGAGACCTTATCGAATGAATTTGAATCTTCACGTCAAATTCAAGGAGGAGATTGACAAGATGATCACATCAGGCATCATTAAGGCCATTGAGGAATCAGAATGGATAAGTCCAATGGTCATCAGCATTAAAAAGGATGGGAGGATAAGGATCTATGTTGATTACAGGGATTTAAATGTGGTATGTGTTATTGACCCTTTTCCAACCCCCTTCACTGAGGAGATCCTGGAAGGAGTAGCCAGGCGTGAGATCTATTCTTTCACAGATAGATTCTCAGGATATCATCAAGTTAGAATTACAAAGGAAGACCAAGAAAAGAAAATTTCACCACTGAATGGGGAATATTTTCCTACACATGGTCATGCCTTTTGGACTAAAGAACATGCCTGTTGTGTTTTCACGCATTGTGGTGCAGGCATTTCAAGACTTCATCCATAAGTTTCTTCAAGTCTACCTTGATGATTGGATGGTATATGGATTAGTAAGGGATCATTGTGACAATTTGAGGTTGATGTTTGAAAGATGTTGGCAGTTGAGGATATCCCTCAACATTAGGAAATGTTTTTCACTACTCCATTTGGAACCCTTTTGGGGCATATCATATGTAAGGAAGGCTTGTTGGTGGATCCTACCAAAGTTGTTGTTATTGTGGGATTGGGGGAACCTACCAGCTAGAGTGCAGTGCGTGGATTCCTTGGGCATATGGGGTATTACCAGAAATTTATTAAGGGGTATGCCAAGATCACCGCACCATTGGAAGAGTTACTAAAACACAAAATTCCATTTCACTGGGGAGAGGCACAACAAGTGACATTTGATACATTGAAGAATAAGATTATTATTACACCCATATTACACTTTCCTTCTTGGGATAAGCCATTCCATGTACATGTTGATGCTTCAGGGATGGTGATTGGGGCAATCTTAGCACAACCTGGAGAAGGAATTGTTGACCACCCCTTGTGTTTTGCTAGTAGGAAGTTGACACCAACAGAGAAGAACTATACTACTACTAAGTGTGAAGCATTTTCCATGATCTACACACTACACAAATTCAGGCAGTATCTACTGGAAACACCCTTTATATTCTACACGGACCACATGGCATTGAAGTACTTAGTAAACAAGCCCATTTTACAAGGGCACATATGTCAGTGGGTCCTGTTGTTTCAATAATTTGAGTTTACAGTTGTTGTGAAACCAGGTAAGAGTAATTTGGGACCTGACCATTTATCAAGGATTAACTTAGGGGAGGATGTGCGTAGAGCATTGAGGATATAATGCCAGATGCACAATTGTTTAGATTACGATGCACACCCTCTGACTTGGAAGATATTGCTGTATTTCTTAAAATGGGTGTGGCACCAGAGGGAATGAAGACTTTGGAAAGAAATAACTTAGCCATGTGTATCGTGCCCTACATGTTAATTAGTGGAGACTTATACAAGCTAGGTCATGATGAGGTTTTGTGTTGGTGTGTGTTAGAGCATGAGCGCATTGCAATCATGGAGGAAGCACATGGTGGGATTTTAGGAGGACACTATGTAGGGAATGCAACCATGTGTAAGATCCTTCTGGCAGGGCTTTGGTGGGAAAGAATCTACCAGGATTGTATTGAGTTTTGCAAGGCCTGTGACCATTGCCAGTGCCTTGGAAAACTAGGAAGAAGAGATGAGATGCCCTTGAGACCAATAGCTAGCGCAAAACCATTTGAGAAGTGGGTGATTGATTTTGTAGGACCAATTTCACCTATCGTGTGAAGGACTGGTTCATGCTATATCATTACATACTAATTATCTTACAAGGTGGGAAGAAGCAACCTATACAAAGGATTGCACAACAGCAACAACAGCTAGGTTTTTGTGGGAAAATATAATCAACAGATATGGATGTCTGTTGAGTTTAACAAGTGATAGGGGTACTCATTTCTTGAATGAGACAGTTAGAATCTTGTTGGTAGAATTCATGGTAGCCCACCACAAGACTACCCCTTATCACCCACAAGCTAATGGAACCACTGAGGCATTTAACAAGATACTGAGTCACACACTGACCAAAATTTGTGATGTGGGAAGAAGAGATTGGGATGATAAAGTTTCTGTTGTGTTATGGTCATACCAGACTACTTATAAAATATTGAACAAGGCCACACCTTTTCAATTGGTGTTTGGTGTGGAAGTGGTGTTACCTATTGAATTCATGTTACCATCACTGTGTATAGTGCACACAGGAGGATTAGCTGATGAAAAGCGCTTGAGGAGAGGATTGATAAGTTAATGTAGTTAGATAGGAGGCTGGATATTGCTCGCTAGAGTCAGAAAACATAAAAATTAGGCAGAAGGCATGGCATGATAGACACATCAAGAACAAAAAGTTTGAGGTTGGGAAGATGGTTCTATTATATGATTCCAAGTTTTTATGCCATCCTGGGAAATTCAAAGTCCATTGGATGGGCCCATACATTGTATCCTATATACTTGATTCAGGAACTTTCCAGTTACAAGCACTGGATGGAACACTGTTACCAGGCCATTTCAATGGGAGTAGGCTAAGCCCTACTATAAATAAGTCTTCCTTGTGTTTGTAAATAAGGCAGTATTTCCATTTAGCCTAGGATTTCCCTTAATGCATTTCCTTTCTTTGTGTTTCCCTTTCTTGTTGCTTGTTCCCTTTCTTTTTGTTGTTGTGTGCATGTTGTGCGCTAGTAGCCACTTACAATTTTAAAAAAATTCTATGCATAGAGGACCGTGCATCTATTTTTGTGTGGGGTGGAGTGATGTGACAAGTACTGGAAGCTAGTAGTGGAAGATGTGTTTTGATGGCCCAAGTTGAAGGATCAAAAGCATAGTTTGGAAGAGTGCACGTAGAAAAGGTGAACATAAGGAGTTTGGTGTCAGGAAGGCTTTACAAAAACCATGTACAAGGGTGAGAAGTGCAGGAACAACATGAGGTAGGCGATGTCAAAAATCAGGGTAAGGATAGAAGAAGTGCCTTCGATAAGTGCATGCACGTAAGGATATTCGATCAGTAAGGGGTTTTGCACGCCAGAAGGTTGTAGAATTTTTCACATAGGATTGGGTGGGGGTAAAAGTGTTGAAGGTTGGCTTTAGAAGAAAAATCCTCCTTTATTGCAAAGGTACGTTGGTAGGTGGCATGGCATTTATTACGGGGAAAAAATAAAAATCTATAAGTAGAAGGTCAGGGTACATTATTGTTTACCTTGCATTTGTGATATCAAAGAGCTCTTGTGAACTAGGGCATCCTTGAAGAAAATTTGTGTGAAAAAGGGTTGTGAAGATTTGAGTGCATAGCTAGTTTGATTAGTGAACTGGAGTGGAAAAAGAGTACACAGGCATGAGGGAGAAGGTTGTAGAAGTTTTTGAATCCTGTAAGTGAATACATTGTCTTATGGAAAGAAGGGTTTTCCAGGTTAGGGTTCCGCAGCTAGGGCACAGGATTGAAGGGATTTTTGTGAAGGGGTAGAGCTGCAGAGTTGAGCAGAGCCAGGATCAGGAGAAAGAAATAACTTTTAGTGACCCGACAGAGAAATGACACCAAGGAAAGCAACAAACGTTTCACCAAAGAAGGGAAAGGGTAAAGGGAAACAAGTTGTTTCCACCAGTTTCAATGAAGAATGGTACACAGAGATGCAATATCCAAACAACACATTGCTTGGAAAAGAATGGGTGTCTCATGTTAGAAAGATGGTTGTGAGTGACTACAACCATCGAATGAGCACCACAGAGAACGAGATGGCATTGGAACTGGTTCACCCTACAGACAAAAGGACACCAGATGGAATGCCTATCTATGATGATGAGGTAAAGGTGAAGATGGAGAAGGCCAGGTTATTACAACTCTATGAGTTTCCCTATTTTGGAAAACCTGAGTGACTGTACCAGTGGTTAATGTCGTGCATACATGAAGACCATTTCTACTTCGCAGGATGTAGGATGTAGATAACTCCCCATATGATTTCTAAATTTACTGGTCTTACCTACGAGGGAGAATATTTTGATGATGACTTGGATGATAAGGAGGCCATTAAGAAGACTGTTGAAGCCTATGACTACAAGAAGGGGTTGTGATACTTTGACATCTCTGTGATTTCTGACCCTGTAATGAGGATGGCCGCATGCTTGGTCACAAAACTAAATGGGCAGGAGAGATGGACATAGATCAACAAGGCTTGGTTGAAAATTTACATAAGATCTCAGAGGGGACCATCTATAACCTCTCGATGTTCATAGCAGAAGAAATCATCAATTCCATGTGTAATGGAGAAAAGATCATGTTTGGTAATGTCCTCCTTACCATCATCTTTTCAGAGATTGGAGTTCCTGATGGGCTAGATAAATTTGTGTGGGAGTACCCAGATGAGAACCCTTCCCCTGCCAAAATATTTGAGAAGTACACTTGTGACACCATGATGGCCACCCACAAGGCACACCTAGAAAAATGGTATAAGCAGATGCGTGATGCATTCAGCGCTGAGTGGAGAATACCTGAGTAGTTACCTGTTTTACTACAAGGTGAGGCTGAATTCACCATATACCAACATTTTTGTATTGGCAGGTTTACTCTGGTAGATGGTGCCAAGGGTCCCTAGTGCAAATTTCCATTCTCCTTCACAACACAATACTTCCAGGCCAGAGTCAATAGATTCAAAGAGGTAAAGAAGCTAAGGTTTGACCTCAGCATGGTAGACCAAGATTACTGTGAGCTGTGCAAGACATTGATATATCCAAAGAAGCATGCCTATGTGGAGAAGTATGTCTCCCATGAATTACATATGTTGAAGCCAGTAACATTTCCTATTGTTGGGAGGACCGCAACAAGGGTATACCTGCACATAAGGATGAAGTATGAGAAGGGTGCTTATGTTGAAAATGATGTCTCTATCCTAGAAGACCCCACCATAAGGAAGAAGGCCACACCAAGGAAAAGGGAGAGAGAGGAGGCCCTTGAGAAAAAGGCACCAAGTACACATACAATGCAATCTGTAGGTGCGCAGGAGTCGGGCACAAAACCAAGCACCTATACACGGAGGAAGAAGGCCCTCGCAAAAAAGAGAGATAAGACACCTGAGGAAGAGGTGCCAGAGAAAGAGAAGCCCCCTGTGAAAAGAAGAGTCACTGGAAAGAAAGGAGTCACCTAGGAAGAAGAAAAAGAAGAGTATCCTATATTGGAATCACCAGTTAGGAAGAAGCAAAGAGTAACAGAAAAGGTGGACTTAGAAGAAACAGAGAGCATGGAGGCTGACAAGGGTGACGAGGATGATGAAGAGCATGATGAGGCTCAGGACCATCCTATGTACAATGTACATGAGTTAGAGGAGGAGGGAAATGAAGAGAAGGATGAGGATGAAGGAGGCGCTCATGGAAAAGGGGGAAGTGAGGAAGTCAACATGAAGGATCAAAGGACTCCAAGCTTGACCAAGGAGCAGATAGAGGATGCCATAGAAAGGGAGGTAGCAGGCATCATAAAAGACTTGGTGGATCAAGAGGTGGAGCGCAATGCCAAAGAAGTACTCAAGGAGATAGAGGGAAGTGAAAGTGTAGAAAAGGAGTATGGAAGCATGGGTAGAGATCCCAGCCTAGTGGTAAGCTTCCCAAAGGTGACATGCATAGGAGGAAAGGGTATGGTAGTGGCGCAGGAACAAGGAATGACCTACATCAATGATCCAAATAAGGTACTGCGCATGTGTTTCCAAAGTACCGTGCCTTCAAACCAACTCCTTGCATGGTCTTCTTTCGATGAAGATGGTGCATACCCATGCACAAGGAAGATGTTGTCTTGGGATTTTGAGTCCCATGTTGATGAGCCCGAATTTGAGGTCAACCATGAGGCATTGATGAAGATACCAGATACCAAGGGAGTAAACCCTCTGGTGAATTCTCAACAACTATCAGATGAGAAAGTTTGTAATGCACTCAACAAAGTGTCAATGGAGGTTGAGGTGAGGCTCTTCAGGAGAAATGATAGAGTAAGGGTCCTGGAGGAAGAGCTTGAAAAGAAAAATGAAGAGATCATTAAAAAGGACAATGAGTTAAAGTAGGTGGAGCTGATCAACACACAATTAAGGTGTGAATTAAGGGAGGAGAAGGAAAAGGTGCATGAAATCCATAAGAAGATAGAAAATATTTTAGGCACCATAATCTTGAAGCACCCAGACCTGGCCCTACCTGAGCAGAAATATGAGTCAACCATGCAATGCTTGGAAGACTTGACCCACATCCTCACCATGGAGAGGTGGCCACTCACATTGGAATCAGACAGAAGAGGCATTGGTGTGCCAGAAGGAGGAAGAAAAACTGAAGATTGGGGAGATAGTTACTTGGTATTCTAGAGCTCCTTTCTACTGTAAAGACTATCCACAAATGGCTGAGGCTGTTTATGAAAATTGCGCTGACAGAGACCAGGGTAGCAAGCATACTGGTTGCTACACATGAGGCAGATCTGAAGGAGTTTCAAGATAAGAACAAAAGAAATAGGGTGAAGAGGGATAAGATCCTAGCCGAGGTTGAGAAAAATTTGGAAGCAATCGAAACCTTGCAGGGTTTGATTAAGAATCGGCTTAAGGAACTATATCCCTAGGTCACTCGTAGAATGGATGCATTGGATGATCTTAGAAAGCAGCTAGAAGGAATTGTAGATACACGTTGAATGCTAAGAGTGATGAATTGAGTTTTGATGGGGTGAGCACTCTAGTAGGTGACCTACTTTAGCAAGTGCAAGGTGAGGTGGATGCCTGGGAAAATATTGAAGCAAAAGTAAAGAAGGAATTCCCACTCCTACAATCAATACAAAATTCTTCTATTCTTTCATTCTTTATTCAGATTGTCCCTATTCCACTATTATTTATTCTTTAAAGAATAAGGATGTTTCCAAGGATGCAGAACATGCTTAGTGCAGGGTGATGTTGGGCCCTGAAATATTGGCTAAGTACCAAAGGGCACGTGCACAGGACCAGTGAGAAGAAGGGCACTCAGGGAAAGCGTGCATGAAAAAGGGGTTTAAGAAGGGTTTAAGTGAAACTAGGGCACGCACGGGAGGAAGAACATGGGTTTAAAGGACTTAGCCATATTTGGCATTCTAGAGGCACTTGAGGAAAAATGTGAGGACCTGACTAGGTGTGATGAGTGGATAAGGTGCCAGCCTAGAACCTTGGAGGTCAAGAAAAGGATATTCCATGCATAGGGAATATTCCTAGAAGACATCATTACAGAGAGTGGAGGGTTTGCAAAGGGATAAGCATTCACCAATGGAGGACCACATTGACACTTGGCACATGATCTGTTCAAGAGAGAAGGCATGGTGGTGGGTGTTGATCCTATAAAAAGAGATGCTCGGGCTAGAGACAAGAGAGGATAGAGGGAAATAATACATGAAGACAATAATACAAGAGATATGGGAAAAATAGAGAATGCATAGAGAATGCAGAGAAAGAGAATAAGAAGCAAAGTAACAAAGTGTTGTAGTAATGCTAGGGTTTAGAGAACTTAGTGCTAAAGGTTGTAAGGGATGTCATAAGCCTCTATATGGCACTAGGATCTGTAACAAGGGTTAAAATGGGAAAGGTATAGTTAGGGTCTCATACCAGGGAGGATTTGTGGGAGTTAAGTCCCTGTCATTTATTGTATATGGTCTGAGATGACCCTTTTGACTGTAATGTGGCTACTTGAACTATGTTAAATCAATATATATATATATGGGTTCATTGTGTATATTTTGTTTAAGGGTGTAAACCCTCGTGTTATATGACTATCATGGCTCAGATCTAGTTTATTATGCTTCTTACAATGTTATTTAGCTTTTGTGATGCATTAATGTTAGATCTGTTAGTTGCATCTTCTACCTCTTTAAATAAGTGAATGTACTTCTGCTTCTTGCAAATCATCCTCCATTAATGGCGGAACCTTCTCACAAATCTCACATAAAGGAGGGTGTAAGCAAGAAGATTCAATAATGGATGATCAAAATAGAATAGAAAATCCTTCCCACATTTCTACCCCAATATGTTCCTATGCTTCCCATCAAGAGGGTGATGAAATGAACTCTGAGCTTGAAGGATTTACCTTCCAAAGAAGCATGGATCTCTTCTCCTTGTCAGAAAATGGTAAGAATCACATATGCTCATGCTTATAAGAGGGTGAGCCTTGGGTGACAAGAAACATAGAGGATATGAACGAGGATGTTTCAAATGAATCATGGACATGTATGGATCATATTTTCAATTTTCTCCTTGAAGAAAAATGCATATATTCTTCCTATGATGATGAAGATGAGTATATGAAAAATTCAAAAGAGCTATCTGTACAAGACATATTGAAGGTTGCAGAAGAGACCGAAGATCCTCAAATTAGTCTCGAGTTCCTAACTCGGGCCATGGAAATAAAAGATAGGTATGAATCAATTTGTGATTCTCATTTTGATACACTAATGTTTGATGTTGAGATGGAATTGAGGGATGAGTTGGATGTTCTCCCAAATGCCTTGGTAAATGAGAGGGAATGTGTAGATATGTATTTCCCTTTTGTGCTTTGTGAATAATATCATAAGTGAAAAAGAAGGAAGGTTATTGAATCTCCTATGATTTTCCTCAATCTTGAAGACAACATCTCTAACATGGAGGAAGATAGTAGGGAAAATGTGGAACCAATTTGCACCAAATAGATTTGTTCAGAACAAAATGAAAAGTTATAGGATCCTTTTGAATGTATTCAAGATCAACTTACCACCATTGGATGCTCCACAAAATCAGAACACGAATTCTTGTTGTAAATTTTTGTCAAGAGTGAAAAATTCCTCTATGATCAAATCAAGGATTGCAGTTTTGAGAATGATGTCAGAATCAATTTTGAATCGATGAATATTGACCAATATGGTGCCAAAAACAAAGCAAGGATGCGTATGACTCTTAGGAGAGAGTGAAAAATCATATTGATCTCATCATTCCAATAGCCCCAATTTGTCTTGAAAATAATTCCATGCTGTAAAAATTTCTCAAAAATGATGAAGACCTACAATCGAGTGATGTAACCTATATTCTTAAAAGTAATTTTTCAAAACAACAAAGTGAGAAGTTCAGAGAAGTTGTTAAATGGGAAGAAAACCAGTTTGTTCTCACTCATTATGAGTGCCTTACTAATGTATGATATGATTTCACGTTATAATTAAAGAAATATGAATGTTTCCGTGACAAGATCAATTTTCCCACTTTTGAGAGCATGGAGAAATGCCTTCTCATGATTATAGAACATCAAATGGAAACCTCAAGATGTAGGAGTTTCAATAAGGAGACATAATATTCATTGGATACAAGAAATTTCTCAGTATATTGTGAATACAAAGATGGAATATTGGTGTGTCTATCCTTCCTCTCAATCCATGCAAATCCATCTCAGGAGAATGGCATGATTAGATAGTGACTTTTTATCTTTAAATGTCAAACTTCAGTCTGTTGTTCCATGATGACATGTAATTTTCCTAATCCGTTGTCGAGTATGTGTACATTATTTCCCCACCTCTCTAAAAATCCCTCCCTTGTAACATAGTTTACCTTTTTTGTGTGTGTGTCTCCACTTTTAGTGTGTTTCCCTTTTGCATGTTTTTGTGTGTGTGTGTTCAATAAAGAAATTTGTGTAGTATATATTTCTGGTGACTCTATAAAAACCAATGGATAAGGCACTGGTCTGTAAAGTTGAATTGAAATTATGGAGTTCTTATGTCATGTCCTCACTTTTCTTAATCCACAACATGTCCCCAAGTCAAATCCAACTACTTTCATGAGTTTTTGTAAGGAAAAATTCAATATTTGAAAGCATGACAATCATACAAAATTTTTAGTTAAAGTTTATTCCGAGCCCTCCTCCAGATCATCATCACACTTGTATCAGTCCTATCACATCGTTATGAGTAATCCAATGTGTTGTGTCAACATTTCCATAGGTGATTTATGGATATCAAGTCTATTCAAGTACTTCTAAGACAAGATCTTTAAATACATGCTCTTTGAGAAGCTTAAGAAAATTATTTTGTGGTCTTCCTGAGGATAGCACACCCCCCAAGTGTAATGAAAGACTCAAACTCATCAAGGAGGTGTATCAAAGTAGATAATAATGTTTTGCAACTATTTTTGGAATAATCTATGGGAAGTTTCAGAGGTTTTGGAGTAGTTTCAGCAAAGGTGGGTCCTGAGGGTGAAACAACTTACAATGCAAAAATACCCCTTGAGCTTCAGGAAGAGATTCCAAGAGCTCTGTGAAGGAGTTGGAATCCAAAAACATATATCTACAAAATATAATTCAGATATCTATAGAGGATGGTGGTTTCATATTTTTCACAAGACTTAAGTCAATTCTTCCCATAACCTCATTTCAGCATGCATAACCTTGGATCCCGAAGAAAATTCTTATTATTTAGGAGTTTTTACGATAATAAAGGTATGATACCCATCCCATTTTGTTAAAAGGCCATTTATAATCAATTTGATATAAATAAGTGTGGGAAAATATCATCTGGGAGCTCAAATTATGCCTCCATCAAGTTTCTCCCCAAGGTAAAATCAGGAGTTAGTCAATTTTCAAGCTGAAAAATGGACCAATCAGAAGGTGACAATTTTATGCACCAACCAACCCAAAATTTGGGGGAAAAAATGTTTTAGCCACCATGTATCCCTCTAGATCATGATATGACTATCTTTAGCCCAACTTCTCCAGTTAACCCCATGTGCATTGATTTCTAGCCCCTAGCCTCATCTAATCACGGAGTGCCAAGTGGACCAATCAGAGATGGGCACACTTTTATGCACCAAACCTCCCAAAATTTTGGAATGTTTGGGACAAACAATTCACCCCCTCCCATTTTGTCTCTTGGTCACCCACATGATCCCAAAAGTTGCTAAGGCCCTTTTTTCTAACCCCCCTCTCTTCCACCTCAGGCAAATCGTGATTTGACAAGTGGACCAATACGAAGGGAGGGGGTGCACATTTTTTCACCAACCATCCTAAATATTTGGGATTTTTGGGATAAAAAATTGTTCCCATGTCATATTGAAGAAATTTAAAATTTTAATTTTGTGTTGTTGTTTCTTGCTACTTCTGCTTCTTTCTGCACACACACATAAGAAACCTTACTTCTGTACATATTCTCACTTTCCTCCATTGCTGATCCAATTTATTACTTCATCCATTCACATTCCCTCATTAATTTTATATCCTCTATTTCTACTTCTGAACTTAAAAACCCCCACTTTTCAAGTTGTTACCATGCTCAATTTTACTAGAAACCCTTGTGAGAAAAAATGAAGAAACACTCACATCTTGCAAACCCTAATGAGGAATTCCAAGAAACTTGGAGCATCTCTTCCAATCCCAAGTGCACCTTGATTCTGAAAAAAATAAAAATTACAGATTTCCTCTTATTTTATGGAAACCAATTGAATTTTTGTGCCCTAAACCCTTCTTTGTCATTTTTCATTGATTGAAAAGCGGGTAGATCTGAAATTTTGCATGAAGCATCCAAAAGAAAAACCCAGAACAAATGAAGTGTTTTTTCATAAAACTAAGGAGAAAAATAATAGCTTACAAAAATAGTAAGTACCACTGGTTTTCATGTACTATTTTTGGTAACTTTCCTAAAATAGTAAAAACCTTCAAAGAAGAAAAACTGAAAATAACCAAAATGGAAAACTAGGGTACACTGATCTGAAAAAAACAAAAAGAAAAAAAAGAAAAAAGAAACTTTCTAAAAATATAAAGTTCTTGAAATTGGTCATAAAACATCTGTGAACACGCTCCAAACATGGTAATAATCCCAGCACTAATTTTGAGGCAAAAACAACCTTTCCTGAAATAACAGTTCCTTAATCCTGATAGCTAAAAATAGAAAGTTCCAGTGTTGAAGTACAAAAGTTATAGTAGACTCTATTTTCAGATATATCAATTATTTTTTCATCTTCATATGGTTTTGATGATGGTTTCATAGCTCAAAAAACTCATTTCATCCTTCACAGAGGTCTTGAGGCATCAAATTTGTGCCCGAGAGCAAGGCAAAACACCATCAGGGCGCAATAGGTAAAACCCAAGGACATTGTACAATCTGATAAACATTAAAAAGGGGTCAAAAGGTCTAGAGGACATCATTTGTAAACATTCACTTGGTTAAAATAACCTACTCTCCCCTTGGTGAGTTGATTCAAAATGAGTTAAGTTAGTGAGCTTGGTGAGCTGGAAGAGTTTGTTAAGTAAACCAAGGAAAGTTGGTTTGATTAAGCTTCTCAAGAAAAAAAGTGGTAATTCATAGCAATATGTTTCTCTACAAAGGCATCCAGATATGTCTTCTCAAGGTTTAGATCTTCCCCATGGTGATAAAGAGTCGACCCACAACAAGCTTCTGCAAGTACTCTGGTGACCAACATCCTGGAAACCCCTGAAGAGCCGTTTCCATGGATTCAAGAAATGCTCAAAAGTGGGCCAAGAAAAAATCATATCATTTCCATTCCCAGTTTAGTAGAAACCTCCAAAATTTTGAACTCCAAGAAAAGAAAGAAGGCCTAAAAAATTTCCCTCTTCTTTAGTGACACCTCATGTTACCAATATGTTTAAATTTTTAGGTATAAGATTGAGAATTCCATGGAGGAAATGACTCCATTTGATTATGAGTTGACCCCATATTTTTAGGTCAAGATTATCATGAGGGCGACACTCATCTATTCAAATAACCCTCTTCCCTTCTTCTTGCTTGGACTAAAGAATACAATTGAACCATTGTGCAATTAGAGGAGCATGGAAAATCACTCATTGCATGCATTCAACCCTTCTCAAGGACCCAAATCAGCATCTCCCCTTCTGATCGAAGATATCCTTCCAATCTATAATATTGACCTCAAGGAAATCAAGAAAGCACTAGAATACATGATGTGGGGGAAATCCAATGAGAAATGGATTGAGGAAATCATTGAGCAAGGAAAGGCACTTTTTCTGGACCTCATTTCCCTCATCTAGTATGATTGGGAAACATTGTATGAAGTAAACAAGATGAAGGAGTAGTTGGTAAAGGAGGTAAGTCATTTCGACAAGATACTCCCACTTGTGTCCAAAATGAGTTATTTTGAATCTCACACCCTCGTGAGAAAGGAAGTGTTTTCATCAACTATCAAAGACTTGTCTCAATTTTGGATCTGCATCATGGATGATGCAATTCTCAAGAATTTTATATCTGAATTGTAATCCTGCAGATGAAAGGTTTATCAACATCTTGAAATGGAAGTATACCACTTGTTTGAAGATTTTGATTTCCCTCCACTCATTGAGGAATCATCATCAAATTAACTCATCATTACATTTCAAGAGATGGTAAAGAAGGAGGCAAGTGACTCTTTTTCCTTTAATAAAGACAATTTAAATTCCCTATCTAGTTTCAAAAGTTGCATTACTACAATTGCAATGGATCATGAAGAATGGATTCATCAATGTAAACGGATCAGTGGTGTCCCCAAGATATCGACCAAGGTGTTGGGCTGCATTTGCATTCCAAGGGAAGATAAGTTGACAACTATGATAGATCAATTCAACAAGGAATTCAGGGAAAAGGAACATGCTCCAATAGATCCACCATCAGGAGGCATGATTCAGTAATGTTTATATCACAGGGAACCTCTTCATTAGATGTGACAACCCCTCCTTCCTTATCTCTTTCTCTCTCTTCCTTTATCTCTCCTTTCTAATTCTTTGTTGGGAATAATCATTTTATTTCATCTCATTCACTTAAGTGACTTCATAAATTAACATTGTAAAGTTTTGTTTAATTTATAAAAATGGAATGTATTTCTCACTTTATAGGAAGGTAAAAAGTCATAAGTTGAATGAGATAACAAAGATTCATGAGGGGGTAAACAAAGCTTTAATTAACATTACTATAAATTAGGATGGATTCTCTATTCCAAAATATTTCCAACCCTTTCGAGATCTCAATAAGAAATTAAGGGATTTCCACATCCCCATGTTCCAAACCAAGGAGGATTCCATCAAATGGAAAGAATAAGATTCTAGAATTTTCTCGGTTAAATCCACCTACATGTTAAATTTCAAGACTGATATGCACAAGGACTATGGAGGTAAACTATGGGTGAAGGATCTTACCCCAAAGGTTAATATCTTTTTGCTGGTTGGCTACCCAAAATAAAATCTTGACTGTGGATAATCTCAAGAAAAGGGGAATGAAGCTTCCCAATAGATGTTCTCTTTGTAGGAAGGAGGAGGAAAATGTCAACCATCTCCTCCTTCATTGCTCCTTTACCCATGATTTCTTTTCTTCCATTACATATATTTTCAATATCCAATGGACCTTTCCCTTTACGATTGAAGACTATTTTTTTCAATGGGAGAGTCCCTTCTATTTTCCCATTTTGATCTGGGCCTAGAATATTTCCCTCCCTCATTTTTTTGGGGGCATTATAGAAGGCCGAGAGCGATTGTATCTTCTAGGATTAGATATCTCTTCTCTTGAAAGTTAGAAGAATTTTTTTGGCTTCCATTAAGGAAAACATTAAACTCTTTAAAGGAAAAGTCAATAAACCCTACTCGAAAAGTGAGCATAAAGTTCTTGACAAGTTCACCCTTGGACTGGTGGAATTACACAAACCAAAAAATAATTCCAGATGGATTAGGCTTGTGGAAAATGTTGTTAAGTTAAATATTTATGGAGCTTCAAATGGGAATCCAGTTCTTGCTGGGGGAGGGGAAATTTTAAGAAACAATGAAGGATATTGGTTATTTACTTACGCAGGTCCGTTAGGTTGGAAAACCAACAACATGGTGGAAGCTAGAGCTCTTCTTTGGGGGGTTTTGTTGGCTAAAGAAAAAGGATTAAAGGACATCTAGATTGAAGGTGATTCTCTCATCATAATTAATTCCCTCAATAATTAGGGTTCCATTAATTGGTCCATAAGAAATATCCTCAACGATGTTAAGGAAACTTGAAAGTTTTTTGTAAGGGTTTCTTATAATCATACTTTGTGTAAAGGGAAAAAATGTGCGGATAAGATGGCTAATTACGGAGCCATTAGTAATGATTACAAGATTTAGTGTAAAGATGATGAATTACCCAAGAACATTAATGAAACCATTAGTAGAGATAGAGGGCACTAAGTTTGATGATGTTGTCATGAGTGAGCTCTGGGGATGTGACAACTTACTTAATATATTGTTTTCCATGATTTTTGTTAGTGCAAAAGGGGGTCTAATTTTGAGAAGTAGTAGCAAATAGAAGAAGTTTAGACTCGTGAAGATCGGGGGTAATATGATTAGAGTTGAACCTACTAGCCAGAGCATTGAAGATTTTAATGAACATCTATGGAACAAGCTTAAGATTGGGGGTTTCAATTATTTCATAGCCAAATTACACAGTCATGAACCCTCCCTATCAAAGGGTTTTGGAAAATCTTGGAAAGAGGATAAGTTTGAGGTTAGAGGTATGGAAATAGAGGTTTCCGAGTCCATCCTTTCCTTGGCGACGAACATGAAAATGGACGAGCTCAAAATTTTTAAGGAAAAAACCCACAGAGAACATGAAATTGAGATGTTCTTCAGGGGTAAGGAAAGGTGCTATTTATTTATGGATGCTATCACTAGATCATATATTCTGAGAATATGGAGAGATGTGTTCCTTCAAATCATGAAGTATATAACTATAGAAGGAAAATACCGAAAAAATATACACCCACCATATGACCCTTCTGAATATGTTCTGCCATAAGGTAATGGTGAGCATCCCTTTCTTCATGTTTATTTATTTGACTAACTCTTTGATGGATTTCCAGCAGGAGAAAGTTGATATTCCTTTGCATGAAAGGCTCATCCTTCTGTTGTTTGAAAATGGGAAACCTATTCTGAACTCTTCTTTGAAATATAAGGTGGAAGAGGATGACCTCACTCTCGTGGAATGCCTTACTAATATGAATGCTAGGAAATGAAAAAATGTGGGGGAGAATTTAGGTAAATAGAATGGTGAGGAAGTCTTGGAGAATGCACAGCAGAAACACTGAATATATTCAGAATATTTGAATTACATACACAGGCTATTATATAGCCATATCAATAAGAAAACTGACTTCCTATAAAATAGGAAAGTGTTACAACAAATAAACCTATTTAGTCAAAGTGATTGTTACTCCCGTAACAATACACAACTCAACACCAATAATATATTATTGTTTATATAACAATAATATATTAATAACACATTAAACTATATAATAATAATTACCAGTGTAATTATTATCATACACAATGTAAATACTAATTCCTAACATTCCCCCCCTTAGTGTTTACATGGTAGAAAAACATCCACACTCTCAACTGCAGTATGCTCACCCCTGTGGCATGTCCGAACTCTATGACTCATGACCTTGATCCAATAGAAAGGCTCACTCCTTCCATGGTTTTAAGCAGGTTTACCACAAACCTTGATGCGACAGGAACCTCATCAATTGTCGACCTCGTGTGGTTTTCTGGATCCTCCCACAAACCCTTTCAAGATCCATGAAATGACTTACTCTGGTGCTACTATTCACCACTATGCTTATACATCAGGGAATTATGTAGGAAACACAACATGCATATCACAAAAACTACACAATAGAAGATATACTGAAAATATTTCACATTACTTCCTATAAGAATTGTAATGTTCTTAATCGTAGTCTCTGTCATTAATCACTGCCACTCGATCTTGAACAACATATAAAACTAGCCACTGCCACTGGAAGCTTTCCTTGACTAAGTCGTTTTGGGTGCAGAATGGGAATGGAACATTGGTATGTATTCCCCCCCACAATGTGAAATTCCAAATAGGGAAATCAGAAAGGGAAAAATGTATTGTGTTGTATCACACTAACTAGATCTTGCTGTCTTGATCTTGCTGCACATGATCACCATTGCTAATGAACGTATTCACTGACTGATCATCTTCCAATGAAGTATGGCAGTCAGAGGATCTCCGTAGTTTTCTTCTCTTATACAATTCTTTTCCAGTATGAACAATAAATCATACCACTCAAAGCAACAGGAACACTGAAAACTGAAGCACACTGAGAAAATGGAAACCACACTGAAAATCATATACTCACATGCTCCGGGCAATCAAGAATATTTAATTGCCCCTTTACAATTAAAACATCTTGATCAGATACATAAGATGCTTATGATACCAAATCTTAGAGAATGCACATCAGAAACACCAAATATATTCATAATATTTGAATTACATACACAGGCTATTATATAGCCATATCAATAGGAAAACTGATTTCCTAGAAAATAGGAAAGTGTTACAACAAATAAACCTATTTAGTTGTGATTGTTACTCCCATAACAATACACAACTCAACACCAATAATATATTATTGTTTATATAACAATAATATATTAATAACACATTAAACTATATAATAATAATTACCAGTGTAATTATTATCGTACACAATGTAAATACTAATTCCTAACAGGAAGGTCACAGGGAAGTGATCACCTCAAGAAAAAGGAATTGGGATGGTAATTTAAAGGGTTTTGAGGATTTGAGTAGAAAGGTTCAATACTTAGAGGGTGTGCTTCAGGTGATGGAGGAAACCAATGTTGGTCAAAGGGAAACTATGTTGGATGTCATTAACACTTCTAAGAAAATTGTCTCTACTCAGGTGAAGTCAAAGTAGAAGTTTCTGGAGCTAGAATACCAGGTCAAAAAATTGAGTGATAGGTTGGAAGGGATGAAGTAGGGCACTAAAAGAAGGAAATTTAACTTGTGCATTAGTAGCTCCAAGGACGAGCTAGAGGAAGATATAAATGTCAAGGGTACCGAGGTTGCCAAGATCAAATACAATCATGATGGTAGCAGTGAAGGATCTCCTAAAAATTAGCTAGTGTTTTCTAGACTGTTGGCAGAATTTTGACGAACTTCTGCAGTTTTGAAGTTTTAGAGCTGGTTTTCTTTCTCTATGTTTTTCTCTCTTTGGTTCAAAGTTGTAATCTTCAATGTAAGAGTTAAGCATTCTTAACTCCTTTCTTGGAAGTTTCCTTTCTTTCTTGTTCATGGGTTTTTTTCCTCCTTTTGTAATGGCTCTTGGGAGCTGATCCCTATTTTTACCTTATCTAATAAAAAAAATCTTAAATATTTTTTACTTTGTAGCAATAGTGGATCATGATAAGTTTTTGATCTTTGTATCACCAATGCACATGAAATAAAATCTACATTTCTTTGACTTTCTTCTTTCCCCTTACATTGTACAACTTGTGTGAATTTCAATCAAGGAAGCAATTTCTACCTTCAAGATGTATGAATGTGTGAAAATTTGTGTGTATGGTTTCCTCTCATCATTGACGTTATAAACATAGTTGTTATAGGAATCTTGTGTTTCTTCCACTTCTCTCTTTTATGCACTTTGCAAGCATAGTGATCTAAAAATAATTTTTTATCTTCATATATGAATCTAAGGACTTGGTGTCTTGGTGTTTCCACCTCACTAGAGAGATTCATTGTGATTTTCTCTAAATTTAATATCAAACTACTCTTGATACTAGGTTTTAAATATGCAATTGGCCTACTCACGATGGTAACCTTCCTTTCCTAATTTCACTCCTTTTCCCTTCATCACTGTGATTTCATCCCTTGTACCCCATACAAGCACTTTCCCATAGGTTCAGTGGAGTGTTCATGTGTGATCCCCAGTTTATTTTTCCAAACCAAAACATTTATTTTAGGATTAGAATAGTTACATTCAATTATTAGAGTTGCACAACTCAATGCAGAAGGGAGTATCCCTGTGAAAATTTGTGGAGACACCTAATTTTCCAAACCGACAATTTTTCTTACCAATAACTCTTTATATCTCTTCTTAGTACCTCCCAAGGTATCTTTTCTAACTTACTTAGTCATACACATTGATGATGTGACCATTTTTAAGAATTAAATACATAACATCATTATAAAAAATCCACTTTATCGGATGTAATCTTTAATTTTCATATTTTTCATCCCTCTAAATTATTGTACAAATCGATCGATTTTTAATATCCGATCTTTACTAGCTTATATAATTTTGAATTGACATATCCTCCATCTTTTCTTTTAATTTCACATTCTTTTTTGGGTCATTTAAAATCTCTAGGTCCTCCTTTCTATGATAATTTTCCTTTAGGGATCTATATAAAGAAGTTAAAATATGTCATTTACACACTTAACAAATCATATGAATTTCTATTGACATACACTCTTGAAATACTCATAAAGGCACCCAAGGATACCTAAATCTCAACAAATATCATACACAATCATTAGGGAATCCATCACTACAAGTTTGAATAATCATGTTAGGTTAAGGAATCAATTTATCTCATTTTAAAGTAATCAAACATTTCTAATTCAATAATTAGCAAGAACCAAACTCAACTATTTTTTTTGAAATAGGTTCTAATTATCAAATCTAGTTGCATTCACTTCTATATCAGATGCTAGGTGGATAATGATGTGTGGTTTGAGGCCTCTTCAGAGTTGTGACGATGTCAATGGTACAAATATTACACTTTAACATGACTAATGTTTATTTTTAGGGTCTCCTACCCATGGATAATGTTTTATATCTTGGAATTTTTATAGGGAATCACAACATGATCGGAAACTATGATTTGATAGGGAAAACTTTTCTAGGGAGGAAAAACACCCAAAAAATTATAGAGATAGATTCATATAAGGTCCAAAAACATACCATTGGGTCAAAACCATACTGACAGTCTTGTAAGATTTATCTGACACTACACCAAGTCATTTCATAGCTACAATTGTAGTGTTAAGGCATCATCAAGTTTAGGTCCCCCTATTCTAACAATTTTCACACCCATAACTCCCCATATCCATTTATAAGTTCACTCATTCCTTTATTGTGATCTTATAGTATATTGTGTACAATAATTGCAATAATTAATGCATTATTCTAGTATTACATATTTAGAAGTGAATTAACTACAATAAACCCCTACATATTTTTAACATGTTTAACTCACTAACCTAATAAATCTAATAATGGAGTAAATAGTTTCATGGATATCCCTATGTTATAGATGTCTGACCAATTTGGCATCAATATAAGATATTCATATAACTAATACCCATAATAAAATGGTCATGATAAGTTGAAAAATAAACTAATAATTTTTTTGAAGACTCTTTAACCAAATAAGAAAAAATGGGAAAATAAGCTAATGTTTTCTATTTGGAAGACAAAGTTAATCCCAAGAAAGCCATAGGTAAGAGTACCTTTGAGTTAGTTTATGATTTGAATGCTACTCTTCCTATTAACCTTAAGCTTCACACTTTTCAATTGATGCAAAAGATAAATTTAGATGGTACTCTAAGTTTTCCACACACAATACTAGTTACAAAGAACCCTTATACACGTGTGATAAGTAAAATTATTCTCCTAGGATGATCCTTTGAAGAGTTTGACCATAGATTGACATAACATATATCAAGGGGGAAACTAATCAATACATGCATTACCAAGAATATCTCATGTTCACCACATATATGTATATGAACATGTATCCTTTCTATTGGATTGGTATCTGTCGCTTCAAATTTTGCAGAGTCAACTTGGGAAACACCTCATTCTTGATTTCCTATGGATTGCTTGATATTGTATTAAAGTATTTATAGAATTGTATTGGAGATGGATTGAAGATCAAGGATTATTGATGAAATAAAATGCTAGATATTTTGATTGATTCCATGGTAGTGTCTACCAACCCATGGAAGATGTGTGATTTTAATAGACTTTCTTATCCAAATTTTGAATTTGTTTACTCTTAGGGATCTTAAGAGACATTCATGTTAGGACTGGATGTATTTTAGAATTTGACCATTCATGATTCATGGACATAAAAATGATACCATCTAGTAGTATTTAATATCCCACCTGGAAGGATGAAGTTTAAAGAGGTTTCTATCAGTATAAGTGTCTATGAGGTGTTAGATTGTAGAGGATATCACCCTTGAAACCCTCAGGACTAAGTGTTAAATTGAATAAAATATAATTAGGAAGTGTGATAAGCATGAAAAGGATAGATGTATGGTAGGTGCTAATAATCATTAGGACATAGGATAAATCATGAGATATAATAATTGATTATATCCATTCAATGATCAAATTATAGGATATCAAATAAAACATTAAATTAGGTGCCATAAACTATAAGAACTTATTTGCTAAAAGTTTGAATAATAATAATTAATGTTGTCAAGGATCTTTATTATAGGGATCATCTAGACTGGTGATGTCTGAAAAGGCTCAGTATGGTTGGCAATTGAAAACAAACCTATTTTAGTTTATAGAAAACCCATTTTAGATGTTTGAGAATTACTAGATCCTGTGCCATGAAGGTGCTGATTGCAGAGAAGATCACCATTCAACACCGTCACACTAAGTCAAATCGAAGTTAGTATGGTGACATGCATTCCCATTCATTACGACTATGAGAAAAATATCAGGACCTACATGAGAATAACCAATCAATAAGATTTTGTATATGTACATGATTAGTAAGACTTATGTTTAGCTAAGACATTTCTAGGTTCTATGGATTGTGAGAAAGTTCTCTTTAAGGGTTTGATTGTTTTTTACTCTCAGGGATCTTAACCCAATTGATATGGATATGAAGGATTGAGAGGTTTGGGTAGAAAAATGACACCCATGGTATAGTTTACTAGCCCAATTAGATATTTGTGAACTATTGATTTGGTTCCATGAGGTGTTGATTATAAAATATCACCCTCGACACCCTAACATTGAGTCAAATTGAGGATTTTTAGAGAGTCGTGTTCACTGCAAATGAAAGAAAACCATCAAGATCTAGGAGAAACTAGGAGATAATTTTGTATATATAATTGATGCATACCTTTAATTTTAGATGAGACATTTCTAAGTGTCATGGATTAAAAGAACGCTTCCTATCAATTTTTGACTTTTTCTCTCTCTCTCTTAGGGATCTTAAGAAACATACTCTAAATGATGTAGGGCTCAAAAGAATTTTAGGATTCTTATATAGAAAAATAAAACAATTGATAGTGTATACAAACCTAATTAGACATGTAGGAACGTTCAGTTTGGTGCCATGAGACGTTGATTGTAAAATATCACCCTCAAAACTCTAACACTAAGTTAAATTAAAGTATTTTACAACATTGTGTTCACTTTAATCTTGAGAAAACTATCGAGACATGGGAAAAAATGGGATATGATATTGTATATTGATAGAAGTCCCATCTATAGGTTTATATAGGACATTCCAAAGTGTCATGGATCACAAGAAATTACCTTTTAATGTTTGACTTTTTTTTACTTTCAGGGATCTTAAGATCCATCACATGATTTATGTAGTTGGGAAGGACTGATATGCTTGGGAAGTGAAAAAATGCCTCTAATAGTGTTTACAATACCACCTATACAAGTATGATCTTTTAGTATAGAGGCTATATACTCTCTCTCTTTATAATAAAGACTAGATGCTTCCAATCATGCCTTTCTCAATGACATGAACCACACATGTTTATAATTTTATCAAATATAATTCCAATAAAGTTCTATTCTGATCAAGACGTAAATATTTCCTTATGACGAAGTCATCAAATAAAGCAATCTATAAGGGCATGTTTTTATATAAAGGCGGCATGCATATATTTGTGTAAAGGTGTATGCCTAGATTTGGATCACCTGTAAGATGTGTTATTTGATATAGAAATCTCCAAATCAATGAAACTAAAAATAATGGGCTTATGCCACCTTTAAAATGTTGAGGGAAAATCATGGGTTCTTTATTGAATAAAGTGGGTAGAAAACTTCTTGATCTGAATATATAACTTGCACACAAACACACTTAGAAAAATGTTAGTAGTTTTTGGTGGTTAGGGGACCTACCTCGGTCAGATATCTAACCATTTAAGGAGATAAAATACACTTAATTTAATTAAAAATGACAAAACATTGCATGTAAATGAAAATTATACTTGAATCAATCATAGGAAAATCACAATTTTGATTCACTAAAAATCATATGGAGATCACGAGCCAATCATAGTTGTGACTGAAACATGTATTGAAATTTTGCTAAAATAGTGATGCAACAAGTTGCACTTATCCTTTTGTGATCTGCATTCACCTCTCCAATACCTGTAATACAAAACTATGCGAGTGAAGAAGCAAAAACTCAAGCATGGGCTCAAGTTCACAAAGAGTCATGGGGTTAGAATGATGGGGGTGAGTGGTGTTATATAGTTTTTGAGTGCATAAGGGAATGAGCCACATATGGGTGTAATGTGCATGGATGGGTGAGATGATAAGGGTCCATAGTTCATTAGGCATGTAAATGGGTAGGTATCATGGATAGAATTAAATGTGAGTGAGTGAGGATTAGAAAATGAATGATGAGGTGTCTTTTGTCCCCATTTTATGGGGTTTTATATTTTTTAGTTACTTTTGAGGCATTATTTGATTTTTTGGTAGTATTGTGTTTTATGATGTTTTTGGTTTTTTTAAATAGGAGACCTTATGCGTAAGGTGTGTTTTCTAGTGTCTACCTTTCCCCCCCTTTTGGGATGTTTGTTACAACACGGGAAAAAATGAAAATGAGATGGGGGCCATATAACCCTATGAAAATGGTTGCTGCAGTCATGGCATTAGATGGTTGAATAGATAGACATGAACCTAAAAGTATAATCGATAGACCATGTCAGCCAACATATATGAAGGGATCGATAAGTTGATTTTGCGAGGAAGATACTATCGAGTCAATTGAATGAGGTGATTTGATGATTGAGTTCCATAAGATTTATAAGAAGGGGTTTGATATGATATCCCCTTTAGTGATAGTTTTTGGAGCTGCAAGTTACCCCAACATAATGTGGGATGAAAAGCGGTAATTGATAATGACAGAAAATGAACCTTGGAAAATAAAGATGAGTGAAATCAAGGAAAATGTTTCCCTAACCATGTGTAGGTGAAAATATGATGATAGATATGTACAAAAATGGATGCACATTAAAGAGCGTGAGAGTAGTGTTACCTCAGCCTAAAGTACCCACTGAGATCATGATTAGCAAGGTGAATACCATGAAAAGTGGTGACTATGCAGAAAGTGTGTACCAAGGTAGCAGATGCCCAAGGATGTATTGAATTTCCAAATGAGGTGGAATCCTAAGTATGAATGTGACAAAATAATAGAGTGCAAGATGTGTGTAGGTGTATGAACATGGTTTGAAACAAGAGTGGATTGGTGAACACATGATGAGATGGAAGCAATAAGACATGAGACAAAAAATGATGTAAAATAGGATCTTGAATAAGGTCTGAAATAGTACAAGGTTGATATACTAACCATGTGGCTCACTGAGATCATGTGTGTGTGTGTGTGTATGAAATTTAATTGCTACTTGAGGATGAAGACATGTAAGGCAATAGTAGATGAAAATGAAGGAGCCAATAGTGTAAGTGTGAGTTGAAATAGGTGATTGATGTATATATGAAATGGTCAAAGTAATTATTAAGTTCATGCATTGCTCCACTGCCAGCTAGGCATCCATTAGCCCTAGATGGAGATGTGGTGTAGGAATTCTCATCGCAACATTGTTCTACTGCTAGGGGCTAAAGGATCCATGAAGGCCCCAGTATGAGCCTATATTGAAATACCCAGTAGAGAGAGTGTTTTAGTATCACTCTTATTTTTTAGGTTTAGGAGTTGATGACTTAGGATTCACATTATATGTTTTATAATTGGGGAGTGGTGGATTTAAAATAGGATGACATGATAGTATCATCTCTCTCGTTTATGTTATGAAGGGGTTTAGAACCATGAGTGAATTGATGTGAGGCAGTGAAAAGTGATTATGGAGATGTAAAATGGACCAGCATCAGACAAGTTAATGCTCTGGGGTCTTCACAACACTTTGTTATGTGTGTAATATTATATGGAATCTTTGAGAGGATGAGATAATTTTGATAGGATTGGGATTTAATGATAGAGGGGATGAAATAGTATTAGAGGATAAATTTGATGGTGGATTAGGGGATGTAAGACTATCTAGAAAAAAATCCATATGATCAGATTGGGAAGATTAAAATGAAAATGATGGAGGATTAATATGAGATGTGGGGGATGATAATTTTGGGTTAAGTTGTGGATATGTGAATAGTACTTGATTATAGGTTTTGTTATCACCTAATTCATTGCATCCTCCAAATGGCCAAGTGACGAATAGGGCATTTAGTGTGATTGGGTAACATGGGATCACCTCTGTAAGTTGTGGGAATCGTAGGCTCAAGGTGAACCCTCCGGAGAAGGCCATGCTTCCTCTTCCTAAAATAAACACAACACTACTTCTAATGCAATAAAATATCTAACTAGACCTATACTAACTTTTTCATGGGATTAGGGAGAGAAATTTGCAAGAAATAAAACTTACACTAGGAAATGGTGATGCACCAAGAAAGGGTTTGTTGGTGCTCAAAATTGTCTCGCCCCATTTGTGCCCTTGGAAATTTATTGATTTACATCCTCTGTCATTTTATCCTTCCCCATGATTGTGCTTGGCTGGTCTTTGTTCCTGTTTTTAGCCTTGCCCCTGGGTCAAAGATCATGTATGGGTCCATATTTATCTCCTAGATTCTTTGTTCCTCTGGAAAAGGTCTATAGTTTGGGTTCCCCGGGCTCTGTCCTTTCAAAAATTCATGTTTTCCCATTCCCTCTATTGCCACAATCAGAATTTGTGTTCTTGACATTTCTTCCTTGAAATAATTGAAGAAGGATGAGTTGATGTGTCCCTAAGGATCGTGTTTGAGCCTTGCAACAATCTAAACTCTTTGTCGTTGAAAAAAAATTCATTTTCAGGCTCAAATGCTTATGTTTCTATATTTTACAATTTGATGGGTGTTTTCTTCTGGTCAAACTTGCATCCTTACATCTACAGGGGACGTGGCACCTTTTGGTTGGACGCGACTCAACTAAATAATTCAAAAATTCTATAAAAGGCCTCCACTCAGAAATATGTCCACATGGGTGAATGACGCTCATTTGAGAATCAATTTTTTGGTCTGATTTAGAAGTAGCACCGGGAGGACACGTGGAGGATTCCACTGCTTGGCCCGGAATTGGACAATTTTTTTATGCAGTTGGAGCAGTTTGGTAGAATAGGACACGTGGTGAGCTCATGCTCATTCAGGGTCTCCGCTTTGGGAACCATCTTAAAGAAGCTCCAGGATGACACGTGGAGGCCTCCACGTGCTTTGTATTTTACTTAGACTTTTCAATAGCCAAAAGGAGACTACCTCAGAGTATGAAACGTGGTGCCTTCCACTGAGCTTCAAGCATTCAAACAAATCTCACTGGAACAGGACACGTGGCAAGCCTGTGCTCGTTCAAGGTATCAAATTTTTGGGGCCGCCTTAAGGTGTGTTGTGGTGACATGTGGCATTTTGAAAAGGCTCAGAGGTGAGGAGGAGGGCTATTGGAGGCAAGTTGTATTTTTAGCCTCTAGTTATCAAAAGGGTAAAATAGTTGAATGGACCCGTGACCCTGAAGATAAAAAATCAAAATTCATCTGAGGAGTCAATGGCAGAGGTGCGGGCTGGCAGAAGAAATATTAAAAATTTTCCTTCATAAAATATGATTAAAATATGAAATGAGAAGCACTTCCCCTTAGCTAATCATATGAGGACATGTGTCTTGTGGGAGGGTGGAGCCACGGAGGAAAATTGAAATTTTTTCCTTTGTTTAAAAAGATGCAAAATGTGTAAAATTGAGCCATGAATTTTTATCCAGTCATATTGCTCCACGTGTCAGACCCAAATCACAAAGGTGGAGTGGTGGAGGAAATCAAGAAATTTTGTAAATTTTAAGAAAGTTGTAAAAAGGTCAAAAGTGTTCCCAAGGTCCGTTTGTCCCGGATCTTCCACGTGGAGGGCTCAAATTTAAAGATAAGAACGGATCGATAGTAGCTGTTCATTTCACCAGTTTGGACGCCATTTGAGCTCCAATAAGTTTGGAGATTCATTTTTGCATCAATCTTCATCAATTTTTTTTCCAATTTGTGTCGTTTTGGCCTACAGGGTCCAGATTAATCAATTTGGGGGTTCCATTTTATAATCCAAGGCATTTTTCAAATAAATTTTTACTTTGGTTCATACAAAATGTGAATTACCAGATCCAAAGTTACAGAGTAAAAATTGGGAAAGGAAAAGATGAAATAATTAAATGAAAGGGGTCTACATGCGTGGGGAATGAAAAACATGCTTCTACTTTTAAGAATGATGAAAGTTTTGTAATGATTCACCTTTTGAAAGAACAACTGGCAACTTTTTACAAGTTTGTTAAATGTCATTTTCCAAAAAATATTGCAAAGCAAAGGTGCTCCGAATATTTCACTTTTGGAGTGAAGATTTAAGGGGAAAAGTGAGTGAGTGAGTGAAAGGTATATATTGCATGAATTGTCATGAAAATGGTCAGAGTTTGAATCCCTAAGAGAACATTTGAGAAATCCATCTTCTACAGAGACCAATCTGAGATAACATGTTAATTTATTCTATGTTAGATTTTCTATCATGTCAAGTTGGTTGCGAGTGTACAAACATTGAAAAGGTATGAGACTATTATGTGTAACTTTCCCCTACTGATGGATCTAAGTAATTTTGGAGTTAATTTGTGTCTAATCTCTAGCAATTTTGTGCTTGATTTATTTTCAGAATGTTTGCAAATTGTTTCTTTCATTCCTATTGCAATCTTATACTGAAATTTTTGTGAAATCACATAGGATCTCATCCCTGTGATAGTCTAATGCAATTTTCAATTTCATTTCAAGAAGAGCCTTCATCTTGGATGAGATAAAAAAAATTAAAACTAATTTACTGTCATTTGTTGATAAAGATTGTCTATAATTCTTCAGGTGTACCTTAGGCATGATTAATCAAGAACTTTAGTGTTTAATTGAGTCTTCTAATTCAAGCCTTTGTGTTGGAGTCTTAAAGATTATGTGAAAACATACTGATCTAGGCCTCCATTGAAGCATACCTTTTGGATTAAGGAACGTCTTGACTATTATGGAGCTTTCTATTGTGAAGTTGTTCATTAGTGTGAAGTCCCTCCAAAGATATGGTATAATCAACTTTATCCTACTTCATCTCCCACTAAAATCATTAAAAAAACAATTAATCCTACCCTGAACTACCCCTATTTCCCCTGTGTATCTGTTTCACCTTATTCTTAGATCATTGCTTTGAAGCGTTGTCGAAATAGATAGGGTAATGGGCATAGGAGGAATACCTATTCAAATGTTGGTTGATGGGTTGTTGCGTGTGTATGACTTTTGAATCCACAGCTGATCGTGAGAGCTTCCTTTTGGCTAGGAGGAACTACCTGTAATGAAAACAAGACCACCAGAAGGAATTAAACAATATGGGTAGTGAACTGCCTAGCGTATGCTAGATCCAAGAAGTGTGATACTTCCTAGATGGCTGTCAGTCCACTATTTTAAACAATTTAATGTTGTAAACAAAGTAAATCCTATTGTAGTTTGAAATGATTTAGGTATCTCACTTAAAAACACAATAAGAAATAGATCTAATCTAACAGGCTAAGCTAGAATAGAATCCAAAGGTCAAATGATTGGTTCTGGGTTTTGCAGGTTTGACAGAGGTCTCGGGTAGATCACAGGTGAGTGAGGGTAAGATGAAATTTGGTGGGTAGGTCTTTGTTCTAGGCTGTGTGGGAAAATACAGAGACTGGTGTCGGTCAGGGGTGACCGACGGCGGTTAGGTGTAACCGGTGCTGGTTACTGTGAGATCTGAAAATGTCACAGAACAAGCTATGGTCTCCTTTGTGATTGCACAAAGGACTTTGGTGGGTCAAGATGAGGTATTGGGTGACTGGAGTAGGCTTTGGCGAGGTTTTAATGGGTATATGAAGGTGAAAATGTTGGAGAAGGTCAATAGGGGGAAAATAAACAATGGATTATAAAAGTATGATGAAATGAAATAAACCAGGAAAGTATGATGTTATACTTACTTGGATTCTAGTCCTAATACCTGTGTGTGAGGGATGGAGGTGCTGATGAGGGGTTTGAAGGTTGCAAGTGATCACCAACTGAAAGAAATCTTCTGCATGGGCTACATGTACACTCCTCTTTGCTTGGATAGATCAGATCATGGATGGGATGGCTGTACAGGAGAAGATGCTCAATCTCCTTCCTTGCATGCAGGTTTTTGCTAGAATTTGCTATCTGAAGATGCGTTATCTCCGTGAGATGTGTTATTTCTTGTCAACCTTATCTCAATGTTTGCTAGCATTTTTCAAACATTGAGAATAAGGTATTTTAGGGGTTAAAAGGGGTAACTGACGGCAGCCCGGCTTAACCGGTGACAGTTAGGGGTAACCGACGTCGGTCAAGGTGGGATTTCCTAGGTTTACTAAACTAGGGAGATCCTCTTGATTTCCTTAGATCTTGTGCCATTATCCCACGAATTAGACTAGGAGCTTCTTGTGAGCATGCGGGGATGTGGTTAGAGGGAATTTAGGCATTGATTTTTAGGGTTTGGGTAAGTCTTAGTTAGTTATGACACCTATCTAAGAATAGGTCTTAGGCTGAGTTGGCTTGGTGAGGTGTCTAAGTGAACTGTATGTGTGGATATTATTTAAATAATATATTTAAATAATAAATATAGTGAGGATAATGAATTAATTTTATTAAATTAATATTAGTGGGGTGAAGGGGGTCATGGCTAGGTAAATGTAATAAAGGGTGCTTATTGGTCGAGGTACGAAAGGGGAGTGTGACCTAATTTTAGTGTCTACATTTTGCCCCTTTTTGTTGCGTAGCTTGTATTGGTAAGCATCGCTAACAAAAATAAGATGTGGTTGCCCCATGTGTGGGTGAAGGTGATCCCCCTCAAACTAGGAACTGACGAGGTAGCAGGCTGAAGTGGTGAGTGGTTTGATAAAAGGAAAATGTGAGGAAAAGGTAGGTGGGTACAGGGGAAAAGGATGAAAGGTCTACTCGGGAAATCTAGGGTATAGGCAAGGGTCAAAGGTAGCAACAGTCAAACACACGCACACGTATAAACTGCAGCACGCTACAGGGTTGAAGAGAAGGAAAACTCTACATCGTCTAAGGTCGATAGGTTTATCTGAACAAGGTTGAAGTGAATCCGGTATCCAAGGTATAGGATATGGTCAGGAAACACAACGTAGGTTAGGTGTAGGAACGTTTAGGTATGTTCTGGTACACCAAAGGTAGGGTCAGGATAAACGGTCATGACAATAGGCTAGGTAAGGTCATTAGGTCAATCAACATAGGTAACAGTGCCACAAGGTATAGCGAACACATGAGGTCAAAGGTCACTAGCGATGGTCCAGGTCCAAATATCTAGGTCATGGCATGGGTAAGGCCAAGGTAGGGGTAAAAGAATAAGAAGTCCCCAAAGGAGGACAAGGTAGGTAGGTGAGGAGGTCTGGAAAGGTAAGGTAAATAGGTTGGGTAAAGGTTGGATGGGGTAAAGGATTAAGGTAAATGGTGGGGAAAAAGGGAAAAGTAAGGGAAATGTGTAGGTGAGGGTGACTGATGGCGGTCATGGATAACCGACGTCAGTATAGAAAAACCAGTGACAGTTAGGTAGGGCACGCGACCGATGCTGGTCAATGGTAACCGACGTCAGCTAGGTCAGGTGGGTTATAAAAATAAAAAATCCACATTTTTTATTATTCATTTGTTATTTGCAAAGTGAAGAAATGAAAAAAAAGAGAGAGACAAAAGAAAAAAGTGTCCAGGAGGCAAAATGGGACAGTGAGCTGGCAGTCTGATTTGATGAGGTTTGGGTTGGTGAGTAGTGGGTCCACAAGATCAGGGTGAGAGAGTTGATTGGTTAGAGGTTGTGAGTAGTTATTCGGTGATGGTAGAGGCTAGAGAGGGATCGGGTGGACCACTGGCACAGCGGCCAGATGTGCCACCGAGACGGTGGCAGTGCGACGAGGTAAGCGCCTAACTCTAGATTGGTGATTAGATAGATTAGAGGTTTTGGTATTGTTATTTTAGGGTTTTTGGGTTTTTGTGTGGGTGGTTAAAAATAAAATGTGGGTAATGGGGGAATAATGGGGAAAAAAGAGGGGGGGAGGGTAGTAAATTGTATAAGTGGGGTGGGTAGGGGTATTGGGGTAGTGTAGGTCATTGTAGGTGGGGTAAAAGGGGAAGGGGGGAGAGTTTTTAAGAAAAGGGGGGTATTGGGAAGTCGTGGGATTTTCACGATAGTGACCGGCGTCAGTCAAGCTTGGCCGGTGTCAGTTGGGTAGAACCAGTATCAGTCACCAAAAAGGTGACCAAGGCCGGTTAAGAGGTAACTATGGTTGGTAAGGGTGAACCAGTATCGGTAACCAAACAGGTGACTGGTGCTAGTTAAAGGGTGACCGAAGTCGGTTAGAATAAACTGGTACCAGTCAGGATTTTAGGCACAAGGGTGCAAAAGTGATGTAGGTTAGGTAGTTGAGATGGGTAGGGTAAAAATAGGGTGGAGGGTAATGATAATTGGTGAATATGGTCATGGTAAATAGGGATTAATGTTGTGCTTGGATTAGATGCAGGGGAGAGCGTAGTTACACATGTGGGACAGGGTTCCACCTCTACTGGTGGCATTGCATGGCTTAGCACCCCTTTAGAGATGTAGCACATGAAGGTAGTGGGCTTGAGTGGGATTCGGTGCTATTGACATGTTGTTCAGTAGCCCAACTTGATGGTCATGCTCATCGATAGATGGGACTCCGTGACCAACACGTTCCACCTTCTGACGGGTGAGATGACTATCACCCTAGAGGACGTGTTCCAGATTTTGTGGCTACCCATATTGGGTGCCTAGGTTTACTCTATCTCCTCTAAGGCCTTAAAGGAGCTGATCGGGATAGTATTTGGCGAGGGGGTGGTGGATCTAAGATTCCATAGCGCCAGTTTGAGCTATGGTGAGATGTACCTAGCCCATCTGGATGAGACAAGGCTAGTGGTTCTATTGATGGAGGTAGTGTGTTGTTATGTACTACCAGATGCAGAGGGTGGACACATTCCCCATCACTCATGGGGGTGCTCCATGATATGATGGTAGAGGAGACCTGGTTTTCCTAGGCACCAGCATTCTTGGTGTAGCTATACCGAGAGTTGTGGGCATATGGGTGGTTACACAGGTTTAGCCTGTGTTGTACATTTATACTACACTACTGGGCCTATGAGCACATAGTTTGTGTTTGACCTATAGGGATGCCTGAGCAAATGCATTCCCACCAAGATTTGTGTGGGTGGGATACAGGAGATGGGTGTCTGGTGATAGGAGAGTAGAGATCGGATAGGCTGACATATGATGTGGCCCATTTTCAGTAGTTGTTGGAGGGGTTGTCCAGGAGTGGACATTATCTGGAAGCCATATGTGGGATTCCCCTCATATAGGCACATGCATGAGGAGCTAGCTGAGCTCCAGCTAGAGAGGTGGATACAGGGTCACCGTGCCAGGGAGGATGAGATGATCCCGGTAGACAGGGTCCGATGGCAGTTTGGGCTTGTACAGGATATTCCTCCATCCTTCCCACAATATCGGAGAGATGATGTGGAGAGGCCTCTACCTCTACCACAACCTACAGTGCCTACAGGGGAGGAGGAGGAGCAGTGGATCGGTGGATAGATGACACCAGATGTACAGATAGGTACAGGTAGTGGTGGGTGGCTCAGTTATGAGCCATACCACCTAGACCGGGGTAGCCTAACTTAGCTACCATTACAGTGTAGAGAGACACCCTACAGGGGCAGGTAGCGACACTGATTACCCAGATAGGTATACTGTAGACATAGATGGAGGGGTCAGAGGCAGAGGTAGCAGAGCTACGAGTATAGGTGGCCAGTCTGTAGGCCCAGATGGCGGAGGGAGGGATGGAGGAGATGGAGATGGAGATAGAGATGGTCAGGTGGCAGCCTTACTGGCTCAGGTGGCAGGTTTACAGGGCCAGTTGGCCACAACCCAGGCATAGATTGGGGCCTTACAGGCCCAGATATAGGCACAGGGGCAAGGGGCACCACCACAGGCATAGGGAGCTGGTCCCAGTTCACAGGCTAGCGTAGGGTAGGTCGCTACAGGGCAGGTTGGCGCAGGGATAGGTACAGGGGCCGAGACCTATGGGACCACCACATACTGTGCTTATATCTAGGTTACGGGATGCCCTAGGTGAGGTGAGATACTATCAGGACTCAGCTCATGGTAGCTGGGATAGACTTCCTATCCTATGGAGAGTATAGAGCACAACAGGCATCCAGTGAGAGGATGAGATCCCACACATAGTGTGGAGAGCACAGGAGGTCAGCGAGCTCCAAGGCCTCGATCAGGGAGAGGCCACCAGCGCATGGTGACCAGTGCTAGGTGAGGTGCCAACAAGGACATAGGAGGCCGAGGGTATAGGTGACACAGAGATGGAGGACATCCGGCGAGATGCCTGATATGTGGTCACCTGATTTTTGATGTATACTAGTGATTTTTTGATATATATGCCCACCTGCATGCCAAAGATAGTTGTATTTTTTATCACATGTTGGCCTGCGTGCCGAAGATAGTGAGGATGTATGAGTGATTTTGTATATTTTGAGCATATACCAGCCTGCGTGCTGAAGATATTTTGTATTGATTCATTCATTCTTTTTGTATATATGAGACTGGCCTGTGTGTCGATGACATTTTGTATTATCTATATATCGGCCTGTGTGCTGAAATTTTTGAGATGATGGGACATATGACATGTATATTGAGATACACATTTATTGATTTATATGATGAGATTCATGATATTTCGTGATTTGTTGATGTGTGTATGAGACATTGGTTTATGGATTGTGTTAGATGAGTTATGGATTTGTTACTTTGTTGTAGATGGAAATTAGGTGAGTTAGGCATGATGGAGTTCAGGTTGGTTTAGGCATGGATCCAGTCAGGTTATAGGCATGGTTGAGTTAGGTTATAGGCATGGATCGAGTTAGGTTATAGGCATGGTTTGAGTTAGGTTATAGGAATGGTTGAGTCAGGTTGGTTTAGGCATGGATTGAGTCAGATTATACGCATGGTTGAGTCAGGTTGGTTTATTTATAATTCATTATTTTGGTGATGAATGATACTATGGGTCATATGTGAAATATAATCTATGCATAGTGATGATAGAGAGATGGTAGGTGTAATAAATGTATGTCGTGGTAAGCAACTTATTATGTATGTGGTGTATTTTCTAATTTTGTTAAAAAAGGGGAACTAAGTGAAATGTGATGTAAATGGTGAGTTAGGCATGGTTGATGAATTGTTTTAGGGTAGAGAATGGCTGAGCTAACCTCCAAGGGCCCCATGCCCTTGGAGTGTTGCCTACATAGTCCCGGAAAAAAAGGGACCTCAGGCCGATGTAGTTCTCCCATGAGCTAGGGAAGAATATGAGAATGAGTTGGTAGGTTTTTGGGTATGTTGTGGGTTTAGGTTTAATAGGTGTGGGTAGATTATAGGTAAAATGATGCAGGTGAAGGCGATTATAGTGAAAGGGGAGGATTACCCCAAAGGTAATGCATCGAGGACCAAGTCCTGTATAAGGTAATAAAAATGTAAAAAAATATGGTTAAAAGATAAGAGGGGGGAAATAAGCCACCTGATTGGGTAGGATCATACTGAGTAGATCATACCTTGAAGGGGGTGATGAACATAAGACCCTAAAGGCATTGCATGATTAACTGTTCTACGATGAAAGTAGTCATAGTGATCACCAAATGTCTAAATTCCAAGATGTCCCTTGAGGAAATTGAGGAAATGAGAGTGGAAATGGTAAGGAGGGTGAAAGGTAGTTAATTTTATATGGTTTGAGTGACAGGGCTTTTGGGCAAGGGTCCTAGGTCACAATGGGCAAGTCCATGACTAAAAAGTTCCTTTTTTTTTTTATTTTTTGTTTTGATAGACTGATCGATGTGGGAAGTCTATATGGGATAAATGAATATGGTACTCCTTGAGGTCTTCGTGAAGCTGATCGATGTGGGAAGCTTCTCAGTTTCTCTAAAAAAAATTCAATTTTTATTTTTTTTGAAAGCTTCACACAGTTGTCCTTCAAGAGAGCAGTTTGTTTATAGCAGAAATTTTGTTGAGAAGAAGATGTCCTTTTGAGGGAGTCATCTTTTTTTATTATAAGTTTGACTCAAGGAGTTTGGTCCCATGTGAGGTCTTTGAAATCATGGACAAGACCAAGGTGGAGGATAGGATTCTTGTTCAAAAGGCAAGGTGGAATGACCATGGGATCTCATCTAAAGGTAGATGAAAAGTATCCATGAGAATCATGCTATGTGTAGTGCCATGGTACACATATTCAAGAGAAGATAACAAGTGACAGGTACTCACATGATTCTTGTTTAATCACTAGGGAGGTGTATGGAGTGGATAGAACTCAAGGGACGAGCCTGGAAAGAGACAAAGGGTGAGGTAGGATAATGAGTCAATAATAGAATGGTCGAAGATGCAATGTGTTAAGGGGATCAGGTTCGGGTTTACCATCAAGTGAGGATAAACGATAGGCACCTAATCCATAGGTATGAGTTACGATGTATGGTCCAAGCCAATTAGGAGTCAAATTCACCCCGTTTGTCTCTTTTCTACTTTGGTTACGTGTTGATTTTCTTTCAAGACAAGGTCACCGACTTGGAAGGTTCATTCATGAACACGTTTGTCATAAGCACATTTGATACATTATTGGTAAACTTGAAGGTGATCCAGAGCGTTAAGACGACGTTTGTCTAATAACTCTAGTTGTGCTAAGTGGTCCTATCGAAAATCATCATCAGTAAGCATGTTCTAGAGAGAAATGAGGAGTGAGGGGATCTAGACTTCGAGAGGTAGAACAACCTCTATACCATAGACCATCAGAAAAGGGTGTGGCTGCAGTGGAAGTGTGAATACTAGTGCGGTATGCCCATAGGGAAAAAGGAATGTGTATATGCCAATCCTTCCCAGTATCGTCAACCACTTTCATGAGAAATTTTGTTGAGGGTTTTGTTAGTGGATTTGTCTTGGCCAATTGGTTTGTGGGTAATAAGGTGATGAGAAACTAAGCTGAATGCCTGAAGGTGTCGCAAATTTTTTGCAATGTTTTGTTTTTGAATTGTTTCCCATTGTCAGTGATGAGGTGATGAGGGACACCAAAGTGGTAAATGATGTGATGGTTAATTAACTCACATATTTTCTTAGCTTTTGTGGAGATGAGTGGTATGGATTCCACCCATTTTGTGTAGTATTTGGTAGTAGTTATGATCCATTGATGGTGTTGGGAAGAATGAGGATTGATTTCTATGACAAGATCCAAACCCCATTGAGAGAAGGGCCAAAGGTCACGAGTGACATACAAGGCATGAATGGGTGTATGATGAAGGTTGGAATGTTGTTGGCATTTCACACAACGTTTGACATAGTCACAATAATCATGGTTAAGGGTCAGCCAATAATAGCCTAGGGAATAATACACTTAGTAATAGTAAGGCCACTAAATTGACCTCCACATATGCCATCATGAACCTCATTAATGGTATAAGGAATTTCAGAACTTGTGAGGCATCAATGTAAGAGAATACCATGAAAATATGCACTTATAGAGGAGTCCCCCCAAGATAAGGGACGAAATGGGAGATGCTTTTTAAGGAAAGGCACATTGTCCGTTACGGGTGAGATTAGGAGGTAAGATTTAGGGGAGCTTGAGGTAGTTAGAGTATTATTTATACCAAACGTCACTCGGGTCAAGGGTATCGGTTCCGATCGAGTAAACATCATGAGGTAAATAAGAAGGTGAATGGAGGTGTTTTATGGTGACAAATATTTTCGAATCAACAGGGGAAGGTGTATTTGGAAAGCTAAGTAGGCCATGGTATCTACAAATTTGTTGGTTGAACGTGGGATGGTTTGAAGGGTGTAACAATCAAAGGTGGCAAGCTCTCTGATGTGAACCATGTTAATTTCAAATATTGAGGGTCACTCTAGGAGTGGTAAGGGTAGAAGTTGTGGTTGTTGAGTGGGCAGTGTGGGAATTGGTGTCGGTGAAACATGATCCTCATTAAGAAGGTCATCATCATCAAAGTTGGTTTATGGTGGACACAATTAGATAAGGATGGTTTTTAAGGCCTTGCAGTTCTCCACATCATGCCCTGGCACATGATGATATGTGCAAAAATTTTAGTATCATCAAACCCTTTTGGCTTTGGTTTGAAGGGGGTTCATAAGGTCGGAGTGGCGGTAATGTGATAACAAAAGTCTCGAGGAGGTTGGTTAAAATTTTGGCATAGGTCCTACTAGTGGATCACAATGGGAAGTGAATGTGGGTTTGGGTGTAGGTGTGGTTGATTGTTGAGGAACTATTTTTGGAAGAGGAGGAATGGGTCAAGCTATAGTTTTAGGTGCTGGTGTGGTTTTAGGTATCATTTGTGTTTGTTTGGGTAGGGGTACAATAGATGGACGGGTAGGAGGGTGTGTGGTTGTTTTGACTACCTTATTGTGGGGTAGTTCTGGATTTTATTTTTGGGTTACACCTTCTTGGGTAAAGGTGATGTGGGTGTACGAGGTCTAGAAGGAAAATCCCTAGATGGGGGAAGAGGGCGAGTTACCCACGGGGATAATGGGGGTGTTGTGAAGGTAGATGACGTTGGTCATGCATGGGGTGTGAGGGACAGCGACTGAAGTGTAGTTGGTAGTGAAGAAATAGCTGAGGGTATTGGAGGTATGGGTGGTAAAGATGACAAAAGGTGTGGGTGTAAGTCATGTGATGTGCCTGGGTAGGTTAAGGTTTGTGAGGAAGGAATGGGTTTTGTGTTATTGGTTTATGGATGGGTGAAGGTCGCTTGACCATGTTGGGTAGTTGAGGTCTTAAGATAGACGGGACAAGTGTAGGTGTGATTGGTGCGGTCGGGGTATGAGGTCAATGATTTTGTTTCTTTGGTTTGGTTGTTAGATTAGGTGTGGTATTAATGTTGGAGGATGTAGCTAAATCCAGTTTAATAGGTGGATGAGTAAAGCTGGTGGTTGGGGTGACCCCTAAAGTGGTAATAGGTTTAGTTCAAGGCAAATGTTGTAGGTGTGGGTTTGGGTTTAGATGTAGGTTGGGTTATGAGTAAGGGTGTGGTTTGAGTGCTAATAGGTATCATGGAAGGGGTTGTGATAGAGGTGGTTGTATTTGGTTTGATTGGTCAAAATGTGTTTGGGTAGATAGTGGAGGTATCAGCGAGGGATCTCTACATCTGTGTTGAGACAAGAAAGTAAGAGGCACCCCCATAGTAAAGCCCTATCCACATAATCTAAATGATCAAGGCCAAACATGAGAATGACACATATTGTAGGTGGAGTTGGTGAGGACCTAATGGAAATTCCCATAAAATGTGTCTTAGAGATGGGGAATTGGCTAGCTTCAACTTCCATGGGTAAGAGAGAAATGGAAAGTAGGTCTGCGGATTTTGGGTAGCTGATGGAGAATGCTCACCAAGAGGAAAAGTTATCTCAACTATTATGATAGGTGGAGGAGATAATGGGATGCTCCTCTATAAGTGGAGGAAAATGGGTGCTCCTCTGTGGGTGGAGGAGGTAATGGGTGCTCCTGAACTATGGGTGGAGGAGCATACTGTGGGTAAAGGTTTTCTAAGTGGTGAAGCCAGGGGTGAGATGGGCTAAATGTTAGTGGAAGACCCCTCCGTTCGTGATGAAGGAGATGAAAGGTGTTCCTCTATTGGTGAAGGAATAGGGGAGGTTGGTTCCAACACGGAAGGAGGATTTCAGGCTAGGATCTCCTCTATGGAAGGAATATGGGGTAATTGGGAGGTGACAGGTACCTCATTAAAGATAGCGTGAACCTCGTGGGTATGGGTATCATGAGTTGATGTCTCACTAGTTTGATTGGATGAAGGGGCATGGTTGGGAAATGGTTTTTTGAAGATTTGTAGATTTTGGTTGGAGGTGGCATTGGGATTATCCACAGTTAACTCACCTTTCTTGAGCATTTCTTGGACAATATTTTTGAAAGTGATGCAGTTACCATCACTATGACCCTTTACTCGATGATAGTTACAGAAATCATGTTCTTTATACCATGTGGGCATGGGGTGAGCAGGGTCAAAACTAGTGTGTGGTTTTATAGGTGGAAGGGTGATGGCTCTGACTTTGATAAGATTTTCTAAGACATAAGAGTAAGGTTCCCCAATTGGGGTTTATTTTGTTGCTCTCATCTGAATTGAAAGTCTGGACAGGTGAGAGATTAGATGAGGGGTAGCCTGATTTGATGGATGAGCTGGGCTGGCCTTGAGTACCACTGCGTTAGTGGTGCCCTTAGCTTTTGAATAATTGGTTTTGGTTTGGAAGAAGAAGAGGTATCATTCGACTTGAATGCCAAATTCTTATTGTGTAATTGGATTTTCTTCTCTTCGATGGCTTGAATCTCTAACTTTCATGCCATAGTGAATGCCTCATCAAATGTTTGGAAGGTTTGGACCTGCAAGGTTGGTGAGATATGTCTAGCACAAGCCCGTGTGAAGAGCTCGATGAGTTTCTAGTTTGTGGCAGTTGGAAGGTAAGTTGATTGATCAGGCTACGCCAGTGAGTGAAAAAATCTGTGATAGGTCCTCATACTGATGTGTGGAATATAGATTGGTCATGGTAACCTTCTTGACAATATTGATAAGAGAAATGATCCAAGAAGGCTTGGGCTACCTGATTGAATGAGAATATAGAGTGTTTAGGTAACCCACTATACCAATCTAATGTAGGTCTAGTGAGGGACATGGGAAAGGTTCTCAAAAGCAAGGCATCATCATGAGCGATCAGATAACACCCATGTTTGAATGACTGCACAAATGTTGTTGTGGGTCTTCTTTGCTATTGAAATGATTGAATTTAGGTATTTCCTAATGCACAAGGTATGAACGGATAGGAATGGATGGGTGAATGGGCTCGTTGCAAATCTCATCATAGGTGAGAGTGTTATGGGAGCTGAAAACTGATGCCTCCAATGTCTACATCTTTTCCAACATCAATTTAATTAGGTCATTAGTGGGTTGTGATGATTGGATGCCTCCTATAGCGTGAGAGGGTTGGTTTTGGGCATATAATGAGGGTGGCACTCCAGTGTATGGGGCTGCCATGTAGAGGTGGTGGAGAAGAAGGTAGTGAAATAGGGGTATGCATACCTAGAATGAATAATAGATGAAATAGGAGGTTGTTGGTAGTATGTATATGGGGGTGGAAGGGTCATGGTAACCCTAGTGGCAATAGGGGCTAATGATTGTGGAATGGAAGAGTACCATGTTCTGAAATGGGATAGGGGTCACCAACACTAGAGGTGGTAATGTAGCTACGGGTATGTGTGAGACATTAGGGGTAGATGAGGTTGTGTTTGGGGTAGTTATCAGAGGTATGGTGGATGTAACGGGTGCCACGGAGGTAGCAGATGTGGCAGTCATAGTGGGCATAAGAACCTAGCTGTGAAATGATTGGGGGTAAGGTGGATGTAGGTAGCATAGAGCTAGATGGGGCCGAGTAGGAGTGGGTGTGAAAGTCAGGGGGGGATAGGGATGCATGCCATATATCAACTGACCTTGAGATGCATCTCGAGTGGATGAGTGGGAGAGGTAAAAATGCAAGGTGGCAAGGTTTTGGTCAAGGAGTCGTGTGAACTCCTCATCTCTGGTAGCGATTGTAGTAGGCTAGATGGGATCCATGGCTGGTGATAAAATAGAAGGTGGTGAAGGACTAGGTGGGAGTGGTTGGCAACTGGTGTGAAACAATGACCTTTGCTTGTCTTTGGGTCAGTACCATGTGCAAGACAAGGTTATTGATCGGGTAGGATAGTAAACTTGTGGATTTCTTGCCAATGCTCTGGGAATCTAAGTCCCTCTACTTAACTAGTGCAGTTGTTGTATATGTGCATGCACGAGAAAGTGTGGATTTCTGTCATGGTCTTTCGAACCGGGGATCCAACAGGGGCACTCCACTGACCCTGTGGCAAAGCTAGCAATCTCTTGCTAGGGAAGTCTTTGTCTAGAAGTGGGAAAGGGAGTGAGAATTGAGGTAGGAGAACTAATGTTGCAGGTAGAAAATCAGATTCCTTGGCACACTAGTTAGAAATTTCATCACATGCATTGAATGAGAAGAAACAACCCTACAAATAGCAACAAGACCAAATAGAATTTGATGAACTCAAAGTATCATGAAACCCCTTAGTCAAAGAAAGCTAGAAACTCCTTCTTCTTGTATTGATTGCTCAAGACAAAAGTTGTACATAGTGTGGGAAATGGAAGAAATTGAGAAGGGGGGAATAGAAGAAAATGGCTATCTCCTTTGTTCTCTCAAGGTGCAATATACTCTTGAGTTTACAAGATCAATCACCAACCCTTTGCAATGGGAATGGCATTACAATTTATAGAATGAGAGGTGACTTATCATCTTCCTCATGACCCTCCATATGCCTTAATATGACTTAAGACTGTTCATATTCCACTTTAAATATTTAAGTCCCTTTTATAATAGCAAGGTGACTTAATTTACATTATGTTTCTAAAGTCACTTTTAAGTGACTTAAAGGCATATCAAAAAGTGCAAACCCCAATGAAGAATTAGAACATTTGAAAGCAAGAGAAAGTTGGGGGAAGAGGAGAGAGAAAGAGAGAGAGAAGAAAAAGAAGAGTAGATGTCACCCGATGAAGTCTGTTGATCCTCGTTGATGGAAAGCTCCAAATGCAGTGAAACTCTGAATCTTGAACTCCTTGCACACTGTGAAACTCCTCCAAATTAGCTCCCGAATGCTCACCCAGTTGAATGAACTAAGGTGGATCTTGAATTCCCTGTGAAAAATGGCTAGGATGCTCCCAAACAATGATGTCCCCCTGAATGATTAGCCTTGTACATCCCATTGTGCCAAAACTTCTCTTTGAGTGTAACTTACTATTTTTAGTAAGTGTGAAAAAAGTAACTCCCTCGATCCTTAGCTGAGTGTTGTGACCTTGATTCCCCTTTCTCCTTTGTTCCTCACTTATTTGGATCAAATTTCTATTTTTAATAGGTGCTCGAGGGCCCACTTACTATTTTTAGTAAGTGCCAAAAATTTCCGTTCTAGTGAATTCTCAGCTATAGCGCACCTCCGATATCTTCATCTCCTTCACAGGTTCTTCTGTTAATGACTTTTTTGAAATAGTAGTTCCTATGTAGTAGACCTGCTATTTTTAGAAAGTTGGCCTCTGGGAGTCAGATTGATGTGGAATGAAGTTTTTTGATATGGGTTTTTTCCCAATATCATCCCTTTGAAATTTCAGACTCGCCCGCTTAATAATCCAGGAGATTTTAAAGTTTTAATTTTCAGACCTGGCAATGCTTCTAGGTACGGTAACCATTAATGGACCTAAAAATTACAGGTCTGGTTTTCTCCTCCATTTTCAAAGAAAATTATATTTTTGATGTGGGTTTTTTCTTATGGTGCTTCACGTGTGATCTTACTTCAATCCGGCAACTAGTTTGACGGGAAATCCCACTTCTTTCTTCGTTGAGCCGGAAAGGAGATTTCTTCATTGTGGCTGCTTTGTCGCACATGAGGGGGGAGTTTGAAGGTGTCTTCTTGATGGATATCTTGGATAGATTCAATGAACAGCAACAAAGGTTTTTTGTTTCATGCACCAGCTTGCAATATTTCTTCAGATCTTCATTTTTAGGCTATGGAGATTTTCACTGTTTTCTTCTTCTTATTCTTCGTTTTCCTTCTCGTTTTGATGAATCCTTTTGAGACCTACTTGCATAGCCTGTGGGGAATGTGTTTAAGTTCTTGGGTTGAGAATTCTGAGCATTTGCAATGGCGATAATGATGGTAGAATGTTGCAGAGGTAGTTCCATGAAGATTGTCTGTGCACAAGAGTGGAAGCTCTGGAAGCATTGAGTGGATATTAGATTTTTTGAATTTTTTGAAATCGTGGAAGGAGAAGCTTGGGATAATTTTTCATTACTTGATGTCCCTGACCTTAGGGATGTGAGGGACATCAAATTCCATGGTGGTCAAGAGGACGACATGTGGCGGCGATCCGACGGCAGGGAATGAAGGTGGAAAAAGCTGCTTTAAAGCACTTGGTGCTGGAAATTGGTCACATGGGTGTCCAAATGACTCCCTATGGGGGATGGGTGCATTTTTCCATGTATGATGTCCCCCACCTTAGGTACATAAGGGACATTAGTTTCCACGGTGGTCCTGGAGGTGACACGTGGAGCCCGATCCAACAATAGGGAATGGATGCTCCAAATAATGCACCTGGGGGCTGAAACTCGGTCACGTGGGTGTCCAAATGACTCCCTATAGGGGATGGGGAAATTTTTCAAGGTCTGATGTCCCCCACCTCAGGTTCATAACGGTGGTCCTGGGGGACATCAGATTTCCACGGTGGTCCTGTGAGCTGAAACGTGGCGCCTGATACCAACGGTAGGGACACGTGGCATGCTCCAAATAATCACCTGGGGGCTGAACTGTCAAGTCTGGAGGTCATATGAGGGTCCCAGAGGTCACATGGGGGCTGGGAAAATTTTCCAAGGGTTTATGTACCTGACCTCAGGGACGTCGGGGACATGAAATCCCGCCAGGCTCCTGGTGCTGACACGTGTCCTCTCGAAAAAATGACTAAGTCCTGAACTGCCTTTGAGAGGGTAACTTGGAATGAAGATAACTTGAGCTCCCAGAGAAATTTATTCGTGAAATTATATATGATCCTGACTGGAAATGGAATTTTGAATCCAATTATTTGGGTCTCATGTCTTCATTAGACCATATGATTCCTAAAAACTGATTTTTGATCTGGGACTCCACTTGTGCCTGAGAAAAACTGCCTGCCAATCATATGCGCCAAGGTGTTGTGAAAAATATTATTTCACCATCATGTAGGTCTTGGAATCCTATTTCCAAGATGTTTTTTTTTACTTCCAACTCCATCTGGAGCTCCTCAAAATCTTCTTCTGAAGCTCAACAGCTGTTTTAGGCCTGTGTACTGCCTAGGCTTGTGAACCTTGTATTTTCACTCAGACTGCTCCAAGTAGTTTCAAAACTTCCCAAAGCCTTCCAAAATAATTTCCATGATGTTCTAATGTCTTCAATTCATGTCCATGTTTAATTTTTCCCTTCTGTTCCACTCCAGGGGGTTGAATCCAAGTCCTGGGAAGGCCAGCGATAGCCCTTCCCTATACTGCCATGAAGATAGTGTCTTTTTATGAACTCCCTAAAATCACCTAGGTGGAATGAAGTGACTTTCCTAAATCACCTAGGGGACAAAAATCAAATAGGGGGATTGATCAAGACTAGAATGGATTTGACTTGGGGTACCTTAGATAAAAATGAAATTTTTTTCCATAGGGGTATAGTTGTCATGCTTGGAAACTTGTCAATTTCCCAATGTTGCACATTTTCACGATATGGGACAACTAGACGCATATGAACCACTAGATCAAGTAGGGAGTTCTCTGTAAATTACAAATAAGGAATAGTAAGGACCTATGAATTGACGCAAGTGAAAAAAAGTCAGATTCTATGATAAGTACTAATTTGACATGGCTGGTCATTTGAAACTTGGCTAAGACCTATGACTCTTGCAAGGTGAGATGACTCGATGCTAGGTGATGAATGGTAATGACTGGATAGTCACTATACAAAATGACACATAAACAATGAGGCAGAAGGTAAAATCTGACAAGTATGCCAAATTTGGGGATGTGTAAAATGTCAATGGGAATAAAATGACAGTGATAGGACTATGAAAAGTGGAAAAAGTGAAGTGAAAATGTCCTTTTTGTTATAAAAAGGAACTGTTCGGTTGGGTATAAAGGACTGGTTAGTATCTTTCCTTAAGTTAACCGATGACGGTTATGTGAAATTGAAACAATGATGAAATAAAGTGGTTGTGAATTAAAATCTGATGTGTAGAATCAGACCCAAAATTCTAGAGAATGATGATCCTATATGGCCCAGGCACACTTCAGGTGAAGCTGGAATACACCAAGCTATGATGAGGAGCATGTCAAGGATGAACAAAAAAAGTGATGAACATGATCTTTCACCTCAAAATGCAAGCCAAGTAAAAACACTAAGAAAATGCAATCCTAGGAGTGCTCTTTTCTATTATGTTTGTTTAGCTTATGCTATTTAGGGACTGACACATGAATTGTGAAATAGAGTTTTTGGTGAGGATGGACTTCCTACAAAGAAGGAGATCTAAAGGGTGAGGTTTCAGGTATGTTATGGTGGGGGTGGGCTTCACTCTAAAGTATGACTCGACAGAGTAGTGAGCTGGGTGCCCACTGTGCCATGATCGTGTGATCACCTACAGCTTCTTCTAGGTAAGATGTTGTTTAAGAATGTATGTATTTTGAATTTTTGTGAGGTTTGGTAAGACTCAGAGAAAGAGAAAAGGATAGAAGTGCTTTTCTATGATTCGTTTGTCAACCATCAGCTGGGCATGACTTCCAATGTATAGGTTGCCCTCAATTAATGTGAGCTAATGCAATAAATCAAAATGGAATGCAATTATTTTTAAACCCAAATTGAAAATGTGAAATTGGATGACACAATAAGATGAAGAGGAAGAGGGATGCTCTTTCACTACAATGCAGAAAACATGAAGAAATGGTTCTTTTTAATTACACCAAAAGAAAAGTTTCCTTTAGAGAAAATAGAAAGAAGAGGTGGGTTACCAAGGAAGAAAATTAGTGTGTACAATTTTCAGAAAGGAAAAACACACAATGTTTTCCTAGGAAATGAATGAAATGCAAGGAACCCCGAATGGGTCCGACCGGTGTGCCAAAATGTTTCACCTTTTTCTTAGATTGTTTCTTTGAAGTGTTGATGAAACAGATAGGGTAACGGGCGTAGGAGGAATACCTGTTCAAATGTTGGTTGATGGGTTGTTGCATGCGTATGACTTCTGAATCCACAGCTGATCATGAGAGCTTCCTTTTGGCTAGGAGGAACTACCTGTAATGAAAACAAGACCACCAGAAGGAATTAAACAATATGGGCAGTGAACTGCCTAGCGTATGCTAGATCCTGGGAAGTATGATACTTCCTAGATGGCTGTCAGTCCACTATTTTAAACAATTTAATGCTGTAAACAAAGTAAATCCTATTGTATTTTGAAATGATTTAGGTATCTCACTTAAAAACACAATAAGAAATAGATCTAATCTAACAAGCTAAGCTAGAATAGAATCCAAAGGTCAAATGATTGGTTTTGGGTTCTGTAGGTTTGACAGAGGTCTCAGGTAGATCACAGGTGAGTGAGGGTAAGATGAAATTAGGTGGGTAGGTCTCTATTCTAGGTTGTGTGGGCAAATACAGAGACCGGTGTCGGTCAGGGGTGACTGACGACGGTTAGGTGTAACCGGTGCTGGTTACTGTGAGATCTGGAAATGTCACAGAACAAGTTGTGGTCTCCTTTGTGATTGCACAAAGGACTTTGGTTGGTTGAGATGAGGTATTGGGTGACTAGAGTAGGCTTTGGTGAGGTTTTAATGGGTATATGGAGGTGAAAATGTTGGAGAAGGTCAATAGGGGGCAAGATAAACAATGGATGATAAAATGATGATGAAATGAAATAAACCAGGAAAGTATGATGTTATACTTACTTGGATTCTATTCCTGAATGCCTGTGTGTGAGGGATGGAGGTGCTGATGAGGGGTTTGAAGGTTGCAAGTGATCACCAACTGAAAGAAAATCTTCTGCATGGGCTGCATGTACACTCCTCTTTGCTTGGATAGATCAGATCATGGCTGGGATGGCTGTGCAGGAGAAGATGCTCAATCTCCTTCCTTGCATGCAGGTTTTCACTGGAATTTTCTCTCTGAAGATGTGTTATCTCTCTGAGATGTGTTCTTGCTCATCAACCTTCTCTCAATGTTTGCTCCAACTTCCAACTTCCAACCTTGAGAATAAGGTTGTTTAGGGTTAAAAGGGGTAATTGACGGCGGTCCGGCTTAACCGGCGACGGTTAGGGGTAACCGACGTCGGTCAAGGTGGGATTTCCTAGGTTTACTAAACTAGGGAGATCCTCTTGATTTCCTTGGATCTCATGTCATTATCCCATGGATTAGACTGGGAGCTTCTTGTGAGCATGCGGGAATGTGGTTAGAGGGAATGTAGGCATTGATTTTTAGGGTTTGGGTAAGTCTTAGTTAGTTATGACAACTTGCTAAGAATAGGTCTTAGGTTGAGTTGGCTTGGTGAGGTTTCTAAGTGAACTGTATGTGTGGATATTATTTAAAAAAGATATTTAAATAATAAATATAGTGATGATAATTAATTAATTTAATTAGATTAATTAAATTAATATTAGTGGGGTGAAGGGGGTCATGGCTAGGTAAATGTAATAAAGGGTGCTTATTGGTTGAGGTACGAAAGGGGAGTGTGACCTGATTTTAGTGTCTACAGTATAAAAAAAGGAACAAAATCTACTTGAAAAAATATGTAGAACAATCAGGATCTCTGAATTTCTTTAGCAACCTTTTCCTTATGTTCAAAATATCCCCATAATCTAGAAGTGACAACTCGTGAGAGTTACATTTGGTGTTTTGATCATATTTTCCCCAAGGTCTTCTCTATAGAATTTGTGCAAAAGAAAGGTATCTGCATCTCATTCAACAATAGAGGTTACAAAATAGGTTCTCTTACCTTGGTTGAAAGGCACAACCTAAAATAGTTAGGATAAGATCACATCCTTTTAAGGTGTTCTCCATCTCTCCAAAAACTCGAGTAACAAAGGGTCAGTTAGATTTAATTCTCAGCTACGAAACGATACACATTTATGATCTATCTACCTCTAAGATCCTTGTTGAATATGTGTTTCTACTCATCTTGAAAAGGAGAATGAATTTGGATACCAACACTAATGGCACCGTCACCGGGGACATTTTTCAGTATTTCAATTTTTCAAAATCTCTAGTAATACTTCTCACGTATTTTATGTGAAACTACATTGTTGAGCATCAGTTTTTGATTAGATTTATACTGAGGAATGAGAGTATAATTTTGAGTTTGATATGTTCAAGTTCCTCCAATTTTTTGTTTGAAACTTTGCACAATAGTTGATAAATTGAGTGAAAGAAAATCAGATCTGTTCAAGCTTTACATAGTGCTAATATTTTCAGTCATTTAATAGATCTTCATAGTGCAATTGCACAAACTAGGATGAAAGTCCTTAGTGGCGACTCCTGGCTATTATATTTTGATAAATACCAATATCTTATCATACATTAAGTGAAGTGTGTCATACAAATATGCAAACCTGGAAGGAAGAAGATATCTCTTAAGGAGGGACCTAAGTACAAAGCTATTTCAAGAATTGGGAAAGACAGTTTTAGAGGAAAGAAAAGTTTGGAAGGTTGTTGAAGGTCAGACATCAAGCAAAGGTATATCCATTGGTGAGAGAGATCATCCTTTAATAGAGTATTATCACTCTTCTTCCAGTGATTCTGATTCAAGCAATCTTCTCATAAACTTGTTTACTTCAACTAGTGAAGGTCCTTCTATTGTACTTGGTGAGTTCCTTCTTCAATTTGCACCTATGTGTTTCAATTCTAGTAAAACTTTCCAAGAAAATTAGCACCTAGAGAATACCAATCTTGTGAACCACATTCTTGAGCCTCAAAGACCTCGCACTCCTCATTAGCTTGTGTCACCCCCAAGAACACATCCACTAGACAACATGGCTCAGCCTCCACCTAGGCCTCCATTTGTTGTCAATACATTTGGCTCAATAAATTTTAGGGGAATGGTTGGTTATCCTAATGTTGTGCCTCAAGATGTTAGAAGTAGATTTCCAAAGTTCCAAGGGAACAATTCCATAACATGTGATCATCATTTTAAACTCTTTATTAATATGATGGAGGATTTTGAAATTGGATTTGAGGATGTGTACATTAAATTGTTTGTCCAAAATTTAGAGGAGGATGCTAGGGATTGGTACAAGGCCTTGATAAATAATTCAATTGATTCATGGAATGAAATGCATAATGCATTTAGATTGCAATATGGTGACAAGACTGATCCTAGGTTCCTTTTATCAGAGTTTGAGAATATCAAGAAAAACCCAAATGAAACAGTCCATGACTTCAACACAAGGTTCAATAAAACTTTGAGGAGATTGATAGTAAATTTAAGACCATGTGATGAGTCTTGTTTGATAAAATATTATGATGCATTTGACAAGAAGGCTGCATATTACTTGAGGGACAAAAATCCTGGCAATTTAAGGTAGGCCTTGACCATGGCACTTCAAATTGAGAACAATATCAAGGCTGTTGGGAAACCTCCTAAGAGATATGGAGTTAAATTGGTAAACCCTGACAAGCCTCAAGAAAACAAGAGTGTAGACATAGAGGAAGTGGTGAAAACTTTGGTAGGGGATGTTAAAGAGATTTACTACAAATTGGCAAGAGCTGAGAAGGGAATTGGAAAAACTTCACAAGGTCAAACTAGGAAACAAACGCAAGATAGATTCGGCAATCACCATAGGAATGAGCAGATATTTGATGACAAAGGTAAAAGGCCTATTGGATTTGCAAGAAATAGACCACCAAATTTTAATTAGAAATCTCAGGCCAAGGAAAGTAAGGTTCAGTGCCTGATCTGTTAAATGCTAGAGTGCAATAGAAGCTAAATTATCAATAATAAAGCTGATTTGTTAGTTATGATGTTCAGGTTGAGTTAAATAAACCAGACTAGATTGACTTGTGTGATAGATGTTTATTACCCCATCCTCGGTTAGAGAACCGCTATGTAAACGATACCGGAACAATCTAATCAAGTTGCAAGGTGAAATTGAATGATGGGAGAGGAAGATGAGTGTGATTGTAATACAGGAATGATGATGCTTGAATAAACTTATGATGGACTTCCCTAAAACACACTTACTCTCATGTCAACTGTGATGATGAAGACAACCCAAGTTGGATGATCATCCAAGATTGAAGTCAGATGAGTGTTATAAGTGCAGTTTTGGGCTTGAGGACTGCTAGCTCGATGACTCAAATGAAAATCTGCTTTTGGGATTGAACCATCCAATAGGGTACATGGGCTATTTTTTTTCCTCCTTCTATGTTTTAGTCAAATTTATAATGTACAAGTAATTAGTCTTTGAATTGGACCAAGTTATTCCCAATAATGGATTTATTTTGAATACTTGTTTAGGTGATGAGGGTTGCATGGGATGATCAAGAAGTATGATGGATGTATACCAGATTGACTTGTTTATTACCCCATCCTCCATGTTGAACGAAATGAGGATATGATGCTTGTATGTAGACTGCCCTGCAAACTATGAATGTTGTGCATGGCCCAAGAGAAGGAGTATGAACATGAGAAGTAATGGATTTATATCAAGGGAGTTGGGCCAAGAGAAGGAGTATCAGGCCAAGAGTTGGGCCTCAGGCCAAAAATAAAACCCCATTACTTTCTAATATCCCAAAAGAATTTCCTAAGAAAGAAACTATCTAGCTAAGAGCCCTACTGTCCCAAGCAAAAGTTATGCTTCACCCCATGCTCAAAATGTTAAAAACCTTGTGCCATCTGATGAAATTTCCATCCCTCCTTCTACTATTGTTTTTCCAAAATACATTCCCTATGACATTGCTCGAGTTCTGAGCCAAATCAAGGTCAGTGTTCAAATTGTTGAGCTACTTAGAATTCCTTAGCACACGACAACAACACTTGAGTATTTAGGATTGAAAGAGGAGAAGGCTGTCATGAAAAGAAATTTGAATGTTGTAGAGGCTCCACTTGCTATTGCAGAGGTAGGAAAGACATTAGCATTGAAATAATTTGGTGAACCACCAGAGGTATATTTGGGAACATGCTTCGTTGAATATCAACTAAGTGTTGACCCTTTCTTCACAACTTTGATCATCAAGGACAAGTTGCTACATAATTATATGTTCGACTCTGGGGCAGCATGCAATTTCATTCCTTTGGAAGTTATGAATGAGTTAGATATCAAAGTAAAACTGGCGTATATCAAGTGTACTGCCATGGATTCCAGGGAAGTGCCAGTTTTTAGGTGTGTCAAAGGTTTGGTGGTGTAACTTGCAGCCTATTTGGGTAAAAAATTGAAACTTGATGTTGTAATTGTTGATTGCCCTGCCAAATGGTGTATGTTATTATCAAGAGACTAGGTTGCAAGCGTTGGAGGGATTTTCCAAAGGGATATGTCTTTTTCCACCATTCCCATTAAAGGCATCCTTGTAAAATTATATGGAGAGAAGAAGATGTTACATCTAATTAAGGATCCAAATAATGCTTCTTATGAAGTATTATTTGCTAATGTTGATGTTGATAATTTTATTGGGTTTTCTGATGGTAAGGAGCACAAGATGGACCAGTCTAAGTGTCTTGAAGAGGCAGGCTCACCATGGACCTTTTTATGTGATGGATCTTGCTCTAAATTTGGAAATGGTGTCAGTGTTGTTTTAATCTCTCCAAGCAATGAGGAGTTTGTTTTCTCCTTCAAACTTAACTTTGAATACACCAATAACATAGCTGAGTATGAGGCATTATGATTAGGGATGAGGATTTCTTGGAAGTATGACGTAAAAGATGTTGTTGTAAAGGGAGATTTTGAGTTGGTTTTCAAACAAGTTAGAAAACTGTATGCAACAAAAAATTAGCGGATGAAACAATAGAAACACGCAGTTTGGGATGTGATTGAGATGTTTGATTCCTTCAAAATTCTTCATCATGAAAGAAGTTTAAATATGATTGTTGATAAGCTGGCAGTGTTGGGTTCTAGATTTGACAATTTTACCGTTTCTCCATATTGTGAATATGATGTAGAAATACTCACTAGGCCTATAGTCCCTGATAACATCAAACATTGGCAAGTATTTGATGATGAAGCTCAGGTTTAGAGGTTTTTGTAGAACCAAGGTGAGTTTTTGGATCAGCCTATTGATTTGGAACCATTGGTGTGTAATGTTGATGGAAAAGAAGCCTTGTTTGGCAAGGATATCATTCAATTGAAGACTAACACCATCCCCAGAGGATTGGTTGCTCTTTAGTCAAATTTTAACAATGTTGATTGTGTAATCAATAGAAACATGTTTTCATATAGAGATGTTGAAGAGCATGACTTGGGAACAAAGGAAAAACTAAGGAAGAAAAATAGTCCTACCTCCAATTGTTGAAACAATATCAAGAATGTTTAGCTTGGTCTTATTCTGATCTAAAAACATATAGAGAAGAATTATTCCAACATGAGATCCCTCTTGAGAAAGATGCAAAACCATTTAAATAGAAGCAAAGGCCAATTAACCCACTCCTTTCTATCAAAATTCAAGATTGATTGAAAAAGTTGAAGGATGGAGGAATCATTTAGCCCACAAGGTATTCTTCTTGGGTTGCGAACTTGGTGCCGGTTAGAAAGAAGAATGGAGATATCAAACTTTGTGTGGATTTTAGAAATCTAAATAGAGAATAAATAAAGGACAACTATCCTTTACCAAACATGGAGAACATGTTGCAATTAGTGACTGGTTCTGAGATGCTTTCTACTTTGGATGGTTTCTCCGGTTATAACCAAGTTGTTGTCAAAGAATCAGAGAGGATTAAAACTACCTTTACTGCTCCGTGGGGAACATATGTTTTTGTCAGGATGCCCTTTGGTTTAATGAATGTTTGAGCTACTTTTCAAAGGGCCATCGATGTTTCTTTTACTAGTTATATCAATTATTTTATTGTTGTTTATCAAGATGATATTACTATTTTTCTAGCAAAAGAATTGACCACTTGTAACATTTGGAAAGAATGTTGATCAGATGTAGAGAATATGGCATTTCACTCAATCCAAAGAAGTTCCATTTTGTAGTGCAAATAGAAAAACTACTTGGTCACATTATGTCTAAAGAAGGAGTTATGATTGATCCAGAAAGGATAGGAGCTATCAGCAAGATCCCGGTTCTAAAAACTAAGAAAGGAATCCAATCCTTCTTTGGTTAAATCAATTTCATTAGAAGGTTTGTGTATAATTTTGCTGAGTTGACTCTCCCCATTACTTACATGTTGAAGAAGGACCAGAATATCAAGTGGTAAGAGGCTGCTCTTAAATATTTTGATGGAATTAAGGAAGCATTGAAGCATGCTCCTGTTCTAGCAGCCCCAAATTACAAGAAACCTTTCCAAATATTATCCTTTGCTTTTGAGCACACCATTGCATAATTTTTGTTGCAAAAGGATGATGATGGAGCTGAAAGACCTAAAGCCTTATTTAGTAAGGCATTGCAAGTAGATGAGTTGAGATACACAATCATGGAGAAGTAGGCATTTGCCTTGGTAAAAGAAGTAAAAGTTTTTAGGCCTTATATTTTGAGTTCCAAAATTGTTTCTTATGTTCCTCACACAATGGTGAAAGACATCTTATTAGATATGGAGATCTCAAGAAAAAGGTGTAGATGGGTCAACAAATTTTAGGAGTATGATATGGACATCTAGACCACAAAGCTAGTAAGAGGTTTAGGTCTGGCCAAGCTCATGGCTGAAAGAAATCTGCAGAATGCTAAAGTAAATGAGGTAGAAGAAGAAAGGATAGATGTTCTTGAGAAATTGTTGAGTTCTGAATGGTACAATGATGTAATATTTTATCTCAGACACTTATGCTGCCCTGGGCATTTGAATAAAAATCAGAAAAGAGCCCTCAAGCTGTTTTCTCAAAAATATATCATTACAAGCTTTTGGTTGGCTTGGAAGAACCCTGAAGGAATCCTCTTCAGGTGTGTGACTGAAGATGAAGCTCAAAAAATAATTTCTAATTTCCATGGGGGATTTTGTGGAGGAAATTTTTCTAGAAGAGTTACTACACACAAAATTTTGAGGGTTGGTTATTGGTGGCCAACTCTTTTCAAGGATGCAACTCAGTTGATTAGAAGATGTGAGAGTTGTCAGTGTTTCTCCAGAAGATTGAAAGCTTTAGGATCCCTTCCTTTGCAGCTTGTATCAATTGAAGCTCCTTTCAAACAATGGAGGCTGGAATTTATTGGTGAAATCTCTATTTCATCAAGTGTTGGACACAAATGGATTTTGGTAGCTACTAAGTTTTTTCACAATATGGGTGGAAGCAATCCCCAATAGGAAGGTAATGTACCAAGTTGTAATGGACTCCATATTGAATCATATTATCTGTAGATTTGGAGTGCTAGTCAATATTATTGCTGATAATGCCATGAGTTTCAGAGCTGGAACTTTAGTGGTAATGTGCAAAGAGTATGGGATAAAGTTGACATATGATTCTAACTACAATCCATATGGAAATGGACAGGCTGAGTCTAGCAATAAAAACTTGTTGAAAATCATTAAAAGGACTTTGTAATTGAACAAGAAGAAGTGGGTGATAAACTAAAATTTTCTGTTTGAGCTAACAGGATCATTTCCAAAAGAGTTATTGGTAAAATCCCATTTGAATTGGTATATGGAACACAAGATATGCTACCCTTACATATGTAATTGTCTTCATTTCAGTTTGTTCAACAACTTGAAGATCAAGAAATCAAACCATGTGAAGCAAGGATTAATTAGATTATTGAGCTTGAAATTTTACTGATAACCATACCAAAAATTTTGTTCCGATCCCTCGTCAGGGATTTCTTGCGTTCGGAACGTTGCAAAATCCCTTCCTGGGAAATCTAGTTTTCCGAACTTAGCCGTTTTTGGTCTTTTTGGGTGGGCGCATATAATCACTATGCAACATCAAATGTTCATGCACCCCCTTTAAATCCTTTGGCGCATGCTTTCTCCTGTCAACAAGCATTTTGGTGCGCCTCACTATGTTGAGACTTCCTCGAATGCGCCAAGGAGCATGCACCTTCCTATCAACTGATCATTTGTTGCGCCACTTTTTGGTGCACCAAGGGCACACATATTCCTCTGTCCACACCACTTTCGGTGCGCCAAGGGCGCACATATCTTCGTGTTGACAAGCCTTTTGGTGCGCCAAAGGGCACATGTTTTCTTGTGTCGACAGCTCTCTTGGTGCGCCACTTGAAAAGTTGGTGGCACATTTATTGCTACCTCGCCTATAAATAGGCGCGTCTGCGCTGTCATTATCACCAACGGAAATCACGTGATTTTCTCTGTACCTGTCTGCGCACCAGCCTGTCACTTTCGAATTGCTTTGTGGACCCATTTGCACATTTCTTTGTTATAAATATCTAGGTAAGTGGCCTTCTTTCTTTTGTGCATTTTGTATTTGAGGTTTTTGGATGCTATTTGGTTCAGTTTGGATTGGAAAGACGAGAAATCATCTTCTTTCCCCCTTGCTGCTCTCTTTTCCATTCTTCCTCATGTTCTCCTCCCCTCTTTCTAGATCTGCTAGGGAGGGGACTCTGTCCTAAAAATGATTACTCAAGCATGTTGGTATTAAGCCTCTTCATCACCCAATGAACCCTAAGAACAAGCTTAACCATATGTGAAACCCCTCTGAGAGAATCAAAGCTTAAAAGGAAACTGTATTTTCCTTCTCCTTCGGCGCATTGGCGCACTCTGCAACATGAAGAACAGTTGCGCCAATGGCGCATCTGTCGCCCCTGTTACACAAAGAGCAGCCGCGCCAATGGCGCACATTCCCTGCCTGCTTCATCATGAAAAGTTGTGCCCTCATGGCACGCTTTCCCCGCTTGTTGCAAACGCTTTCCTTGCGTCCTGCTTGGCGCACCAAACTCGTATGTTGCATTGATAAAATTCGCGCCATTGGCGCACCCAACATCCATGTAACAATCTTTTCATATGCACCAAGTGCAAAGCTATAAACGGCGCAGGCGCATCCACCATTGCAACAACATTGTGTCATGCAAACCCTTCATGCGCCGCGCCAAGTTCCCTTAAGCGCACAAAAAGCATATGTTACACAAACCTTATATGTGCCTTTGGCGCACCAAAGTTCCATGTAACATAAAGAATTCATGCGCCCTTTACAAAATGCATCCACATGGCGCAGGCGCACTTGTGCTTACAGCAACAAAGAATGCACCCTACAGTGTCTATGCGCCATGCGCCCTTTGGCGCTGATTTACCCCTTGCAGCAGCCCTTTCCCGTGCGCCTTATCTATTTAGCTCTGCAATCTGCAATATCCATGCGCCATGCGCCCTAAGGCCTCAAAATTGCTAACTCTTTCTTCTGTCAGCATTTCAATGGAAAATCAAACAGCTGACACGGCTTTCTTCAATTGGGTTTCACTTCTTATTCTTGCAGATCAGCAGCTAAGTTCAGAAGAACATATGTCAACATCAAGCAAGAGACCTACCAAATCCAAAGGCAAGGCCAAGCTCACAGAAGAAGAAATGAAGTATAAGTATCAAAGGGTCAGAATGCCCGAGTCCCAAGCAGAATGTGACCTGGACATCAGAGACTCAGAGCTGGGTCATATCGATATGGAAGAATTCTGGTCCAGAACCCAGAAGGTCACAAGAAGTCCATGGATGGACAAGCTGATAGGCAGTGCCCTGCACTTTGCTGGAGGAATCCCAGTCAGTGCCATTAACAATGGATTTATGATGGTGGTTGCCCGGTGCTACAATAAAGACACAAGATGTGTCGTAAATGAGAAGGGCGAGGTCATAATCAACCTCACTGCCCGCCACTTTGAAATAATACTCGGCATTCCTCATCACCGGCACTTTGTGGCCGTCAGCCAAGAGGATTGCATCAAGGCCTGGGACGACAATGAAGATCAGTGCATGCAACTGATGAATGAGGTATATTTGAAAAATAAAAAGGTGGTGACCCGTTGGCCACAAATCATTCACCGCAGTGATTTTTCAGAGGAGCTCAGTGACACCATCACGTTCCTGAGCAGGGTGTTTGGGCTTCCTGACGCCCACTATTTCCACAAATGGATGCTGCGGTATTTAGAAACAATGAACAAAAATATGCCCGATCAACGCTTTGAGTGGGCAGAAATCATAAGCAGCACGATATCAGAGCAGCTGCAACAATTCCCCACAACGGGGAGGTTCTACATGAATTCCTATGTTGTTTACGCTGCAGCTTCAGAAAGGGACTACCCAGCTCTGATGCGGAGTGGGGTTTGGCCCCAAGTTAAAATCTATGAATATTATCCAGAGCTAAAGCTGGAAAATAGCATCCCTCAATTTACAAAGATCAATGATGCATTTTTCTATTTCATCATCTGCCTGTTGAGGCCAAATATGGCTCACGGTCGCACGACCAAGAGCATCGTGGCAGCCACAGAGAAATGGGGGGCCCTGTTCACTCAATTCCCCACATTCACTTATCTGAGGGCGGCTAACTTCTTGGGGGAGCCAACTAGACTGCCAAGGTATGCCGGGCCCAAGTTGATTCTGCTAGAGCTGTCAAGACAGCTAGTCACCTACCATGAGAAATGCCTCAAGAGAAAGAAGGGTGGAACTCCTTTCCCCCTCACAGTGGGTAGGTATACATGTCTCACTCACCACAAGGCAAAAGACATGTTTGCAGAGCTGGAGCTGCTGAATCTGAAACATGACTTCCCAGCAAGGCCCACCTTCGACCCGAGAAATTGTCTGCCAAGGGCTAAGCTCGATCCGATCCACATCCCTCAGATCGAGGATATCTACATTGACTTATATCACGAGGTTGAGCTCAGGAGGAAGGACCATTCTCGTTTGGCCTTAGCAGAAATCATCCAGTATGGGGTGGCCATCATCCCTAAAGGCTACCAAACTACCGAGGAGGAAGTGGATCAAGTGTATCTTGACACAGGTGGGGACGATTGGCCTTTTGCATTGATTGATAGAACCAAAGCACCTCAGACAATTGAGGAAAGGGTCAAAGAAACTCTGCGCAGAACAGAGCATTGGTGCCGAATGAACGGGCTCATCTACCTCGGAGTCGATTTCACAACCTCTCCGTTGGGTAACGCACCTCCTCGATCAAAACAGCAGCCAAAAGGCAAAGGAAAAAGCAAAGAGGGTGAATCCAGCACCACTCAAGAGGAAGCTCCTGAAAGTCCTCCTTCCGCTGCACCCGAACAAGTTGTAACTCTGGCTTCTCCAGAGAAAGAAGCGGAAGAAGATGTTCAAATAGGCCCATCCACTCAGGATGTCACCACTGCCACAACAATTGAGGTCCCTTCTGTCCCTTCTTCTTCTCCTCCTTCCCCTCCTCGAGTGACTCAAGCGACCATTCCTTTGGTCGTGTCCTCTCCCCCTTCTTCTACTGTTCCTCCCGCTTCTTTGTCCATCTTCTCTTCTCTCGCGGACCTGTCCCCCTCCATTTCTTCCCTCATCTCTGAGCTCCCTTCCCTTCCTATGTCTTCCTCTCCTGCAGTATCTCTTCCTCCCGTGAGCACTTCCTCGGCCTCCCTCTCGATGCCGCCTCCAAGTGTTTCCACATTTTTCCCTTCTACTACTGCAGCTGCCCCCTTCTCTGTTTCTGGTCCTTCTCCCACAAGTCCAGCCTGGATCTCCCAGCATCTAAGTCAACAGAAAAGGAAAGTTCCCATCGCTCCGATGGACTTCTCTGTAATCCCGTCAAAAGGGGCAAAGAAGCAGAAGCCCGTCACACGCTTCTCTCAGAGTGCTTCGGGAGAGAGGGTAATGGAGATCGCATACCCCAATCCTCTGAAGGATAAAAAGGATCTGTCTCCGACAGATTATACAGTGACTCAAGTCACGATGGGTACGTCTTCTGAAAGCCTTCAGGGAGAGGCCCTATCTGCAGTTGACGCCCTCTGCAAGAAGCTTCAAGAAGCAAAAGAAGAGAAAAGGCTATTGAAAGAGCAAAATAAACATCTGCTCCAAGCCTTACAGAAGATGGGCAGTGCACCTCCCACAACTGCCGCCGAGACTCCTGAGCCTCTGAGTCAGGATAAAATTAATGAATATGCAAAGATCGGTGAGCAGGGTATGGCCGTTTCCGCTTGGAGGAGCCAGATCCTCAAAGACAGTGAAAAAGTAATCGCCAAGTTCACTGATTTGTATCTGAACATCAACAAGGTGAATAAAGAGCTCCAAGCGTTAGCGGGACCCATATCAGAAGAGCTGGACCATGCTAGGCTGCAGCATGAGACCTTTCAACAAATGTTCGACTGTTCAGTCGAAGATCTGGTCAAGTTCGGTGTTTTCGGTCATCCCAGGGCCCTCAATAAAGTCCTTTCCACTCTGGACTACCGGATGGATCAACTGGAATTCATCCTTGAAAAGATCGATAAGGTAAAGGAAGAAGCCCTGGACGCAATGCACCAAATGGAACAAATCGTTCTCAACATGTCCCCAGGGTTGCTTACTCCTTCCTTCGCCTTAAGGAAAGTTGATGAAACCATCCAGATCTTCAAGGAGATCGTTTCACAAGGGCTGGGGCCAGAGGTCACTTTTGACGCAGAGTCCATCAATAACCTGCTGGCCTGTCGGGACTTCATCGGGTTCCTCATAGAAGCAGAGAAAGAATATTCCAAACTCCCAGAGAAGCTCATAGACGAGCGGGAGACTTGCGAGGCGATCAGTGAGCGACACAAGGATCCTTCCCAGGATCAACTAGAGCCTATGATCAGCAAGTTCATGGAATACCGTGCCCAATTCCACATCTCGTCACCCGAGCAGCATCAGAAGCAGGATACCCCCTTTCGGCCGCAGGATGACGACGATGAATAGTTTCTCTTTCTTCTTCTCTCTCTCCTTCGACGTTCTTTTTTGTAAATATCTAGAGTATGTTGGCACAAATGATGACATCATCCATGTTGCACCATGGGATGATGTCATCCATCAAGTTGTCAAAAGTCAACATGACTTTGAGATATTTTGTAGATATTTTGTAAATAGGTGGTTGGTTCCTTTTTGCCTTCCTTCTTCTCCTTCTTCTATAAATACTCCAATACTTGTTGTATTGGAAGGTAGTGGATATCTTTCAGATGAAAAATAGAAGTGAGGAGAAAAGACTTTGAGCTTTTTGTAACAGAAAGGAATATTAATACAAATATTTAGACTTTGTGCTGAATACATGTGTTATTTGCATTAGATCTTTCTTATGTCAGATCTGTGTGTTTATTCTGTTGGATCTACTTCTGTTTTATTGTCATTTATTCATCAGTATTGCTTTGTTCGTTTATGCAAGTAGGTTTGGCTCTGTTTACTACCAATCCCAAAACATAAACCCTCTGACCTTTCTGCTTTGGAATTCATTTCTTTTCTTTCTTCGGATCTGATCTTTCTTCATCCTCTCTTTCATTCCTTTCTTTTCGCAGTCGGAAACACCCTACTGGGATGAGATCCCAAACCCCCGAAGGCAGAATATTGTGAGACTTGCACAGATTCCTGCTGGTAGAATAGCAATAAACCAGTTTCGCTTTGCTGACTCAAAGAGGGGCTATGCCCTGCACACTGTTGGCTCGTTTATCCATAGATCTGCCCAAGCGACAGATTTTCACCAACCAACAAACCTTTTGAGACCACACTTGGAAGATTTTCAGTTGGTTAAAGGCAGGGGAAATGTTTCATAAACAATTCAATGACTTTATTTTAGAACATAATGGGTATCCTACGCAAAAGCCTTGTATCTTTTGAATCCTATGTGGTGCTGACAGAGTTCCCATGAAGTTAACCCTTATGTTCATGCTCAAAATTTCTCAGTTCCCATTTCCAGTTACCCTTGGAAATTTATTGATTTATGGGCCTCTGCTCATTTTATCCTTCCCCATGTTGTGTTTGGCCTGGTCTTTGTTTCATTTTTAGTCTACCCCTGGGTCAAATATCATGTATGGGTCCATATTTGTCTCCTATGTTTTCTTTGTTCCTCTGGAAAAGCACCATCTGATATTTTGTTCCCCAGGATCTGTCTTTTCAAAAATTCACATTTTCCCATTCCCTCTATTGCCATAGTCAGAATTTGTGTTCTTGAAATTTTTGCCTTGAAATAATTGAAGAAGGATGAGTTGATGTGTCCCTAAGGATCATGTTTGAGCCTTGCAACAATCTAAACTCTTTTTCATTGAAGAAAAAATCATTTTCAGGCTCAAAGGCTCGTGTTTCTGTATTTTATGGTTTGATGGGTGTTTTCTCCTAGTAAAACTTACATCCTTGCATCTACAGGGGATGTGGCACCTTTTGGTTGGATGCGGATCAGCTAAATACTTCAAAAATTCTATAAAAGGCCTCAACTTAGAAATATGAAGCATTCGTGGAATTGCGACGCTCATTTGAGTTTATGAAATTAGGTTGGTGTCTGACTTTGAAGTAGCCCCGAGAGGACATGTGGAGGCTTGTGCTTTCCCGTGACTTGGTATGATTTTCTTTACTGCAATTGAGGTAGTTTGGAGAAACCACTCCTACAATATGGTGAGCTCCGCTGATTCAGAAAAAAATTTCTTTGGTCAACATCTTAATGCAAGTGCCAGCTTTGACTCGTGGATGCCACTGAAACAGGGAAAGAAAATAATGAAGCATTTTACTTAATGAATCTAACAATGGCCTTGCCTTACATCAGCATATGACATGTAGTGCCTTCCACGATCAAGCTTCAAGCATTCAGACAAATCTTATGGGAACAGGACATGTGGTCGAGCCAATGCGGCTCGTTCAAGGTATCAAATTTTTGGGACCACCTCAAGGTGCACCATGGTGACACATAGCAGTTTGAAAAGGCTCAGAGGTGGGGAGGGATCTTGATCAGAGGCATCATTGAAAATACTTTTTTAGCCTCTAGTATCAAAAGTGGTAAAATCAGTTGAATGGACCCACTGAAGCCCGAAGCTTAAAACGTCAAAATTCATTCGAGGAGTCAATGGCAGAGGTGCGGGCTGGCGGAGGAAATGTTAAAAATTTTCCAGCCTTTGCTGCGAAAACCCCTAAAACCTCCTCTTATGTAAATGAGAAGCTTTCCCCTCAGCCAATCATAGTCAGGACACGTGTCTTCAGGCAGGGCGGAGCTACGGAGGAAAAGTTGAAAATTTTTCCTTTTCTAAAAAGATGTCAAAATGTGTAAAATTCCAGCTACAACTTTTCTAGGCCACACATATTACACCACAATGTCTAGACCCATATATGCAGAGGTGGAGTTGCTAGGAGGAAATCAAAATGATTTTTGCAAATTTTGTGAAAAGTTAGTGGCAAAAGGTATAAAAAAGATCCGTTTTTCCTGATCTGCCACGTGGAGGGCTCAGAATTTAAAGACTAAGAACAGATCAAGTAACTAATGCATTTCACCAGTTTGGCTGCCATTTAAGCTACCACAGGAAGTTTGGAGATGCACGGAAAACAGAGGAATCATCAATCTTCATTGAATTCCTGGGATGAATTCGTGTCGTTTTGGCCTGTAGGGTCCGGATTAATCAATTTGGGGGTTCATTTGTTTAATCCAAGGCATTTTTCAAATAAATTTTTACTCTGGTTCGTAAAAAATGTGAATTACTAGATCCAAATTTGTAGAGTAAAAATTGGGAAAGGAAAAGATGAAATAATGAAATGAAAGGGGTCAACATGTGTGGGGAAAAATTGAATGCTTCCAGTTTGAATTCAATGATGAAATGGTTTGAAATGATTCAGCTTTTGAAAGAACAACTGTACCAACCATTTTGTTATATTTGTTAAAATGTCATAACTTTTTGAAAAATATTGTTTCAAAGACAAAGATGCTTCGAATATTCAGAACATTTTGCCAGGGAACATTTAGGGGCAAATGAGTGAGTATGAAAGGCAAAATGAAATGATTATACTTCTATTTCATTTCATCAAATAGTATTTTGAATGCCTTCATGGAAATTTGGATAAACCCATCTTTATCAAAGTGTATCTACAAGATAACATGTTAAGCATCTTGATCTCAGATTTTCTATCATGTCAAGTTTGGTTTGAAATTACAACCATTGACAAGCTGCTGAGTTAATCCAGGATGTAACTTTCACCCTGAGGGATCTAAATAATTTCACCTGGAATTTTCATTTGTGCTAATCCTTGAAACGACGTACCAAAAATGCAGATGATGAGCATATTGAGAAGGTCTTAACCTCAGGGATTTCCATTGATTCCTCTTCATTAATACAAATTCTCTGTGAAATCCCCATATTTGATCTCATCCTTCATGAGCATGTCCAAGAGTGAAATTGCAATTTCAGGCTGTTAGAAGACTTCAAAGAGCATGCTTTTACTATCCACTAAGTCACTAATAATCAATTAAGGGATAGTCATTTGAACTCAATAAGATTTTGAAGCTATCAAACCCAATGGGTGTACCTTAGGGCTCCAAAATATACGTTTGTGTTTATTGGGTCTTCTAATTGAGCCTTTGTGGGCAGAACATCACCATAGATTATGTTGAAAAGTGTAATGGGCCTCATTGAAGCACACCTTCTGGGTCAAAGGAAGTTATTAACTATTGGTTTGGTAGCTTTTTAGTTGTGAAGTTGTTAGTTATTGTGAAGTGACAGTTCCAAGGATCAGTTCATGATTCACGCTATTATCCTAATGCAATCTCCCACCAAAATGCATTCAAATAACCAATCCTACCCCAAACTACCCCTAGTTTTTTGTATATCAACAAAGGAACAAAATCCATTTGCAAAAATATGCAAAACAATAGGATCATGAATGTCTTTAGTAACCTTAGCCTTGTGTTGAAAATATCTCCATGTAATATGGAAGTGACAACTCATGAGAGTGTGGGCGCAGATTTGGTGTGTTGATCATATTTTCACACCAAGGTCTTCTCTATAATTTTTTTGCAAAAGAAAGGTATCTACATCTCCTTCATCAACAGAGGTTACAAAATAGGTTCTCTTACCTTGGTTGAAAGGAACAACCTGAAATAGTTAGGATAGAATCACATCCTTTTAAGGTGCTATCCATCTCTCCACAGGCTAGAGTATTAAAGGGTCAGTTAGATTTCATCCCTAAGCTACAAAATGAGATACAGCATTTATGATCTATCTGCCTCTATTTTTCAAATCTGTATGTTGCTTGGCTTTGAAAAGGAGTAATATAGGGATACCAACAGGGGGCCCCATCTAAAATAATGTCTTGTTTGGTTTTCCAATGAAGAAGGATAAAATGAGAGAGATGAATAATTAGAATCCACAATGATCTAAATTTTATTGTTTCACTAATGACAGCCCATGTCTTGGAATTATAGGACTTTCAAAACCTGTCAATGGAAACTTGAAGTGTCACCTATACTGTCAGAAGTTCATGGAAAGGTAACCAAGTATAAATGACGATTGATCAAAGGACCATTGTTAATTAGTCACAGAACACAATTTATATTACTTCAATCACATGCACAATGCATAAATGGGAAGAGGTAAAATTACCTTGCCATTACAATCTTGGAAAAAAGGATTGAGAGTTCCAAATCCACAACTTAGCTACATGAAAAGAGAGAGAAATTGGAAAAAATCATCTAACCCACAATGTGTTTTTCATTTACATTTATAGAAAATCCAACACATGAGAGAAGAGAAGAGAATCTAAATTTTTAGCCAAATTGTCTACATGATGGCCTACATACTTAATTACATCAATTAATTATTAATATTTTGAGAAGAACATTCCAGCCACTATTCTTCATAAATTCAAAAATTTGAATTTATTCCATTATTCCGATAAAGATAATATTAAATTTAAAATAAAATATTCAAGGATCTTTCCCCTTGTGAGGGACCCAAGAGTAAATATTTTTTTGTAAAAAGATTGGGTTTTGGCTTACATGGTTTGAGACTTGCCAGCTCAGCTCGTTGAAAGCTGAATGAGTGAGTTCCTTTACATTGATTTGAAAGTAGCTCTAGTACTCCTTTCACTGGAGATCATTGGATTGGCCATTTACTTATCTTGGGCCACTTTATATTTCTCTTTTGAAATATGATAATGGATACTTAATTATGATCACAACCTTTGAGTTGACTCGAAATCTGTTCACATTGAATAGCTCATTGATTATACTTCACTATTGGCCTTATTCTGTGGATCCTTCATATCACTTCACAACACTTGGGGATGAAACTCTCCCATGTACTTTTTTGTATTGGTGAGCCTTCAACATGTGGCCATCAACTTAGTTGACTTAATTCTTGAAATCCATGCGACGTTATTGCAAGTTCTTTCCACGCATGAAAAAGGACAACGTGTGATCAACTTACAACTCAGTATTCATCCTTGAATGCATTTGTGGACTCCACAACTCACCACATGACTTGGATCGGGATCCTTCAACACATTCACATTGAACACACTAATCAGCCTCCATGTTTTAAATTCTCGACATCCTCACATTCCCATGAGAAAATGCCCCATCTTTAACCAGATGAGTGGTCAATTCACTGTTTTTCATGTGACTCCTACCAAATTTGAGATTGACACCTCATCAACTTGAAGGATACCTCAAAAATCTCCCCAAATTGACTCTTTTGGACCCAGGAGCCCAACCACCATTTGTACTACCAAGATTGGAATGGATTTCATACCACAAAAATATGTAAGTACGAAGTGAAATTTTCAAACTTAAGAGGCCAATTTTCCTATGCACCAACCAAGCTAGATGGATCCCGATCCCCACATTTCTACAAATGGGCCCGAAACTACCAATGTCAAGGTCTGTAGTGTGGGGTTTAGGTCAAATTTATAAAACTTTCCTAGCCAGTGAACTGAAAATCTCCTAATCTCCCACGACTCATCTTATCTTAGTTGAGCAAGCTCTAAACCTCTACCTTACCTATGTCACAACTAAGTTGAGTTCACTATGTGACCATTGAGCTTATGTGAGTGATACTCGGCCTTGTTCATTGCTCACCAAGCAAAACTCTAAGTCGACCCCACTGTGTGACAACCTTGAGAGTTTTTCTTGATTTTGAATTGCTAAATCCACCTTATAGTTGTTATCCTTGTTTGAATACTCCGAATTCACTCAAAGCACTCATCCTTGATCTTATCCTCAAGCTCATTCAAATTTTGATCCCAAGTCTACACATTGGTCCTCTGTAAGCTTTACCCAAGCCTTGACTATGTCACTGCCCATACTGTCCCCACCTTGAAATCCTTTTTCCATCGAGTTGACTCAGCTTTATCAAATTTTCCTCTTGGCTGCCCGAGCCACCTCAACTTGCCTTGAGCCTATGAAATAGCTTCATCTAGCTTTAGGAGATCGATACGAGTCTTGATCTTTAATTCACTATAATAAGAATCCATAGCTCACAGATTCAAAGAATTAACTCACCCATCAATCAAATGTCAAATTCATCTTGTTAGTAAGCCAAGTCGGCCATAGCTCCAAGCACAACTCGAACCAACTCACCTCAAAGCTTGATCTTTCGGGTTAAAGATCACATTATTATCTTGGTCAACTTCACCAAGGAACAAAGTTCAAAGCCTCAATGGAGCACTCATTCCTTTTCACCTCTTTATGTGATACTTTCCACTTGTGTACACCATTCTAACAACTTGAACAAATCCTATTTCCATGGATTACCTAAGCCTTACACTCAACAACTTGCAAATTTTTTCCCAAGCTCTCTTTTTCATGTGTAAAAAATCCTTCACGTGAGCTTTTCCCATATCTGTGTCACCAATCGAGTCTTCATGCATCCGTTCTATCATTACCTTTAAAAATGAACTCATTTCTAACACTTGACATGCCTACAAGATCCATTGATCATTGTTGGAACTTCCCCTGCCTTTACACTATAGAGTCGATCAGAAATGGCTCAATATGGCTTATCTCATCTCATATGCATTAAATCTATCTCAAACCTTTCTCTAAGTTTTAGTAACTTACCCATGTCACTTTCTTCAATGAGTCATATTGATCTTGATTTGGAGTTCATTATCATTCCTGTAAGTTGAGTCATCAATAATCAATCTGAGGTCACTTTCCTCCAACTTTGTGCACATGCTCGTGAATATCTTGATCCAGCTCGATAAGCTTGGACCATTTCCTTCTTAAATGATGCCACATTATATTCAGTTTGCAAGCTATGTAAACCTTGGCTCATCGATTCATTCATAAGCTTGGTGAGCCACTAAGATAATCAACCATCATCCAATAGTGACCTAACCCATCTTGCAACTTATGAGCCCTCCGCTTTGATAGCTCTATATTGATGCTTCAACCTAGCTCGATCTGAGTATTTCCACATTTGACTAATCACCTTGGAGAGCCCATGTCATTTTTTATCATATTAACTCATTGAGTTGATTCCTGGGCCATCGAATACCAACTCAACATCACTTAATTTTCAACTCATTGATGATCTATATGTGATTTCATGAAATCAAAACTACACCAATAAGCTCATCTGACATTTCCCTTAACTTACTGAGTAGGTCACCGAGTTATTTGAGCTCAGAGCCCACTTTTTATGCTTTCAATAGGTTTCTTCCAATTTTACATCGACCCTTAAACTTTTTAAGGGTTATTTTAGCACCAGGGCATCATAGAGATGTATTAAGACCCCTGGAATAATTTATACACTAATTTTGGACATTTTTCCCGAGTTGGATGATTGTGGGCCCCTCAATGGAAATGTTCTCCTTTTGAACAAACCATTAGCCTCAAGACTTGAAAATGGGGAGAATAGTTCAAAAGACTCCTAAACTACAATGATTTCCCCAATGACCTTCAAACACAAAGTTAAACTGAATTGTCCCAAAATGTCTCATGAATTCCTTTCTGGTGTTAACGTACAATTGACTCCAGTTGTCCAATTTTTACCCATAGGGAAAGATTGGATAATTTTTTTCGAAACATATTGGGGATGATTGCCTGCTAAGCATGGTTTCAGTAGCCTTATGTAATCCATTAGGCATGGATTCAATGTTGGAATCTCAAACTGACCTGATTCTTTGTAATGGATCCTTAATTCTCTTTGGGCATTGTTGATTCTGGGTTTGCTGGTAATGCTGAGTATGAAGTATATCAAATCTTATGATCACTTGGAATATATGGCACATTGCATAGTGTTTAATGAAGTATTAGATGAATTGGGATATCATGAGCCTCTTATTCAAACATTTAACCTTTCTTTATCACTTGAATATGTTCCACCTTCTATACACTGTGTAAGAGAAACAACAAAACACAACACACATAACAATGGGGAAAGAAAACAATAACAACAAAACACAACACAAAAAATAATGTGGAAAACACTTGGAGTAAAATACCTAGCTAAACTATACAGGGGGAAAATCTCAAATACAAGCTTTGGGATGTATCCCATTCAAATGAATGGCCAATTCTTCCCCATTGAGCCTAGATAGATGAAACAAATTCACCTCCTTTACAACTTGTGATAATGTATGGCCCACTCCAGAGAGCTTAAAACTTGGTGTGCATGCATGGGTTGGCTCTATCTACATCCCATTCGAGAACTAAATCTCTCTCTTGTAAACTGCTATCAAACACTTTCTTGTCAAAATATTTCTTAATTTGAGCCTAGTGTTTCTCCACATTATTCATGGCCTTTTTCCATACTTATTCTAACTCCATGAGTTCAGCGAACCTGATAGTGATAGGATCTCTCTCCATAACCTAAAGTTGATGTGCTAACTCCAAAGAAGGTAATTCCAATGATAGAAAAAAAAATTTATTATCTTTCATATACCAGCATGAAAGGAGAATTTCTAATGGCCCTTTAAGGTGTGATTTGATCTGCCCATAAAGTAGTCTTAAGCTATGTGTTCCAAGTCCTCCTATTGGTTTCCATTGTGTGTTTGATAACCCTTATGAGGTTCTTGTTTCTAGACTCAACCAATCCATTTCATTATGGATAGTAATTGGATGAAGTTTTGAGTTAAATCCCATTCTTAAGATCCCATTCACTTAGCTGCAGACAAAGAAAATCCATTGTGTTTTCTGAAACAACTGTAAATGGGACACCAAACATTATCATTATGCTTTCTAGGAAATCTAGAACGACCTTTTCATTACCCTTCTTCAACGTGACCACCTATGTCCATTGAGTAAAATAGTTTGTTGTCGTAAGGACCCATTTATGTCCATCACTAGATGGAGGATCGATCATTCTAATGAAATCCAACCCCCATTAAACAAATGGTTGATCAACTAAAATTATATGGAGGGTAAGAGCTGACAACTTCTACTTTCTAGTGAAAAAGGCACATTCCTTGCATTTCTTTACCCAAAGATGGGCATCCTTGAATAAATTTAGCCAACAGTAGCTAACCATCATGATTTTAATGGTAGTTATTCATGCACAATAATGCCTTCCTGATAGACCATTGTGAACTTATTCCAAAATCTTGTTTACCTATTCTATACTTATGTACCAAAGGAGAACACCAATCAAATCCCTTCAAAAGAGAACATCATCTACTAAAGCATAAGGAATATAATGAAGAGGAAAGTTCTTCCTTTGAATCCTATCCATGTCAACAGGGTATGTTCCTAAGAGAGCGAAAGCCTTCATCTTTGATAACCAGTGAACGTGATCATCTCTTTCATCATTATTATGAAGCAACACATCCTTATCACTTTTTGATTACAAATCTGTAGAAATATGTTGACAAAAACATTTACCTTTGACTAGCTTGGTAACCTTGATGTGCATATCACACTCCATCACCTTGGTAATCCACCCAACACGTTTCTCATTCATATCTTTATTTAGTAGAAAATCCTTGATGCTTGGATGAGACACCATCTAATGAATTCTAATATTGGAAAACATGTGCCTGAACTTTTTCAAATCTCAAATGGTAACAAAAATTTGATTTTCAACAAATGAATATTTGAGCTCATAAAATTTTAGAGATTGTGTGACGAAATAAATTGATTATTCCATCAGATCATCATTTCTTCTGAGTGAGGACCCCAAAATACTCTCTTGAACTGCAAAATAATAATAATAAAATCCTTATCAAACCTTAGAATCACCAATGTAGATGCTTGAGAAATGGTTTTCTTAATGGATTCAAATTTCTCCTTTCCTTCCTTCGTTCATGAAAAAGGAATTTTTTTTTTTCAACATGGTTGTTAATGGTTTATCCAAGGATGTGAACTAGGGAATGATTCTCATCACAAAATTTATGGTTCCTAGAAAACTCTAAAGACTCTTCTTATGACTTGGAAGAGATAGGGACAAAATTGAATGAATTATTGCTGAATCGATTGAAAGTCCTTCTGCTGAAACAACATGTCCCAAAACGTTTCCCTCGTGTACCAAAAAAATGCATTTATTTGGATTGGGTGAAACCCCAAACTCTCTACACCTCTTGAAAAGATTCCTTAGATGTGCAATGTGATCCTCTGCATTATTAAAATACACCATTATATCATCAAGATTCACCAAGATGATGTCATTGATTAATCCCTTAAATGCCATGTCCATAGCTCATTAGAAAGTATCTCTAGCATTAGAGAATACAAACAATTTTTTTTTGTAGGCGTATGTGCCCTACTTGGTAGTGAAAGCCATTTTGAACTAATCAGATTCTTTGAACAGAATTTGATTGTAACCCAAGTATCCATCAAGAAAATAAAACCTCTGAGCTCTAGTCACTATTTTAAAAAATTACTCCATAGATGGAAGAGGATAATATTCTTTTAATGAAGTCTGATGCAAGTCCCTGAAGTCCACATATAACCAGATTTCCCCATTATTCTTTCTCAGAGGAACTAGGTTGGCTACCTAAGAGGAATGCTTGATTGGAAAAATCATGCATGCTTTAATAAGCTTGGTCAAATTCTTTCTCATAAGTGGCTCAATATTGGGATTAACCGACCATTGGTTTTTACGTACCAACTTAGCAGTAGGATCAAGTTTGATGGTACGTTATGCAAGACTTGGATCAAAGCCACATAGATCTGTATAACTCCACACAAAAACATCATTATATTCTTGACAGAGTTTGTCAAAATACTTTTTCTCCTCTCAGATACACACTTTGCAAGTCTTTAGGAAGTTTTCATTTTCTACCTCAAATTCTTCAAATTCGTCCTCTTTGACTACCATGTTAGTGCTTTGTCTTCTAGCCTGATCATTTGAATTAAAAATGGACAAAGAGTAACCAAGCCTTTTGGTAGCTTATTAATTTTCAATTGTATAATCTGGTCATTATATGCTTTCCGCAACTTATCTTGATTTTTTGTAGCAAACTCCACTTTTTACAAAAAAAGAATGATTTGTTTATCACTATCAAAAAAATTTCAACTACCCACATTATCAGGAATTTGAGGTTGAACAACCATTTTAACAGGTCGTCACTCATTTTTCATAATATCATTAGGGACATTGTACTACGAGCCAACCATAACAAGCCTATCAGTATCTTGATTTTGATTTCTAGGAATTACATGGATTCTAAAAGCTTCAAAATATTCAATTAAATCCAAGACTCGGTTCTTGTAAGATCTTAAAAGATCATTTTTTGATGCACTATGAGCTTTTACTTAATGTACAATCAATTCATTGTCACCATAAATAATTAAGGCTTTGATCATATTATTTTGAGACAGCTAAATTCCTTACACAAGAGCTTCATATTTGGAAACATTGGTGGTGTAACTGAATTACAGTCAAAAATATGAGAAATACTTATCTCCTTCTTGGAGAAATAAACACGTCACCAATACCTACTCCATTTTTACTCCTTGAACCATAAAAAAATAGTTTCCAAAGTCCTTTAGAGCTGTTCTCAGTCTTAACAAGTTATGGTGTGACTGCCACCTTCTTCATGAATACAATATGTACCCAACCCCATCTCCTCTAAAAGAACAAACCAGCTTCTTCTTTTGTTAATGCCTCAGCATAGGGATCATACTGATGATCTCCACTTACCTCATCTAGCACAATATCAAGGACCTCTTCCACAAGAGTGGTTGGTTATTGATCAACAACTTCATCCTCTGGATCATGAATGGTATAATTCCCATTTATAGGACTAGCGGTGTAGGGATGTACATGATTATGAAAAATTGGTTTTTCCCTTATAGTCACTTTAGTTCTGTATCGAGTTCCTAAGGATCATATGTGACCAATTAACTGATAGATAACCACCCATCTTGGTAGTGAAATATTGTGATAGGAAGATGGTGAAGAGGGGCAGGAAGATTGATGACTGATATGTCTTGTGTGAATGAAAAACTAGGACATGCATGGATAGTAAGTTGGAGTCCTTTGATGATTCCAATGGTCTGAACTGTTGTACCATCCAACTAAACAACTCCTCTAGAGACTGGTGTATATTGGATTCCTAGCATGTCTATAATTTGCTTGGGCATGAATGCATTGGTGACACCAGAATCAATCATGAAATTTTGTACCAAATGATCACCAATGATCAAAGAAATATAAAATGGTGGTGGCTTATTCACCTTAGGAATACTTTTCCCTTCCAGATTGACACAAACTTGTATCAATTGTTGCCCCATGACCCGATGCTTCGTCAATTATACCAAAACATTTGAGAGCCTCTTGAAAAAGGTTTCTTTGAGAAGGAATTGAGAGTTTTTCCCACATGGTAACACTCAGGTTGGTCTTCTTCATTTGTTCTACAATACTGAAGGGAATTTCTCCTAATTTGTTGACATTTCTTTGGGCATTAGAATCCTCTTTTGAAAAGTGCTTTTTGGGTACTGTGATGCCTAAAGAACCTTCTTTCCTTATGGCCTAACTAACATGTGTTTCTTTTGATTTATTTCCCTCATCTTTAATGGCAACCACCACTTGTGTTCGAGGAATGTGAAGTGGATTCTTGATCAGATTTGGAAGACTGGGATTCCATTGCCCTCTTTTTGGAGCAAGTATTTACTTGCCACTGATGAAGAATCTGTATTCAACCCACAAAAATCTTCTACTTTCCAATTTAACAAAGTGGTTTCTTCAGGAACCTATGGTTGATCTGCTTGCTTCCTGCGTAGATGACCTTTTTTTTGACTCTAGGGGTAGATACACTTTGAACCATAAGGGCCTGGCTAAGAACTCCATTGGGGAAAAGATTTTGATTGTGGGGTTGTGAATAAGGATAACACCATTCATAGTCTTGAACTAGATTATTCTTGACAAGTACAAGGGCTCTAGAAGAGCTAACAGCAAGAGGATTCCTAGTTTGATCAATACACTATTATTTCTAATGGTGCACTAACGCTTCTTCCCTTTGCAAATTGACAGCACACCGCCAGTTAGACCTATCTAACTCCCCTCTCACGACACCTTTTTGGTCATTTTTCCTCTTATAAACCATTTAAACAGGCTGTTATAGCCTCGTTCTAACTACATTAGCTTCTTATTCCCTTCTAGCTTGCTTCTATTAGCTCCCTGGAATATCAATCCACTTCGTTGGATTGATTAAGCCCTTCAGAAACCCTTCCAGAACCCTAATTACTCTCTAAGAGAGATTAATTAGTCTAACCTAGGTTAAATACCCTAAACATAGTCAAATCACACTTTGACTTGCTAAAAGTGCTTTTTGGACTTTAGCCTTTGTCCCACATGCACCCAAATCTCCCATTTCTTCCAAACCAAAAACTATAAATAGGGCTATACCCCCTCCCTCATTTCCTAAGAATTCTCTCTTCTTCCTAGCATAGATTATAGCAATTTGTTTAGGCTTTAGATTGTATTTCATCTTCTTCCATTGAGCTAAAAGCATTTGATTTTGTATTTCATAGCACTAACATGGAGTAAAAGGGAAGATCCATTGGCCTTGAAGCCATTAATGGGGAGATCTCTTTCTCTTAAACACATAACTGAATGCTTAGATCCTCTTAGGTTCATTATTTCAAGCTTTCAAAGAATAGAGGTTAACTTCATTTGTTTAGTTTGCATGTTTATTTCAAATTAATGTATGCAAAGAAGAAAACCTTGCTCATTTCTTATCACATGGTCCATTGATCAGATTGTTAAAAGCCTTTGGGGTTTCTTTAGAGATTCTTACCCCAAATCCATGGCTTTTACAACTTTTCATTGAACACATTTGGCATGCCCGGTGGGACACTTATGTCCATCCTCCATTAATGGAGGTCTTTTAGGTTTTTCAAAGTTCATTTTCAAGTTTTTGGGTCAAATCACTTGTTATTTCCTCATTTTTGTTTCTAACCCTAGATAAATGACCTTCATTTGCATGTATTTTGTGGGTTTGATATAGAAATAGGACACTTTGACTAACAACTAACCTGTTTGCTCTTGAAAATTTGAAAATCTGTGTTTTTTGTAGGTTTTTCACAGGGTGCGTGTAGGTGTAAAACAAGGGGCACGTACACATCAAAACCATAGCGTACCCATGGATCAGGCATGTACCTATCAGGAGGACTTCATCATTTGCACATTTTCTCTCTACAGAGACGTGCACGTGTCTCCGTAATCTGGGACGCGTATCTGCCTCTCTGGCCGTGCATGCGTAAATGGTCTGTGTAAAAAATTTTACAATTTCCTATTTCAGGCTTGGGCACATACACGTCGAAACCTGAGCATCCATGTCAATATGCGTGCATGTCTCTATCATGTTGCAAGCATCTGTGTTTTACTGCATTAGGTTTCATTAATTTTTAACTACAGGTGTACTCGTTAAGTAGGGCGTGTATCCATCGGTTGGGAAGCACTGGTGTCAGTATAGGGCATGTAGGTGTCTGTATTAAAATTGGAAATTTTTACAGTCTACAAAATCTTTTCTTCTGACCCATTACTGCAGGTTTTTAGAACTAACAATTCAAAAAAAAGTGTTTTTTCTTAAACATTTCAGTTTGCATAGTTAAAGTGTTTTGTTCTTGGCTTAAAATTAACTTTGTAGAAGTGTGTATGCTCTCTCCTCATGTCTTCAAAGGTGATCTTGGAGATCAAAAACACTTATACAAAACTCATATAAATTGTTCAAAAAACACTTGTTTTATAAAGGATGAAGTAAAACTTTCATGTGATTTCAGTAGGATTTTTCACGTTGCGTATGCTCTTCCTTCGCACCTTTTGGTGATCTTAGGAATCAAAAGAAAAGTGTAAAATTCTCTTTCTTGACATCAACCTACGAACTGGAAAATTACTAAAAACTTGTTGTCTACAGGACCTAATGATTGTCAAAGAAAGGTGTCAAAAACAAAACACATAACTGCTAATACACGTGTTCTTGCAGGTTGCCAAATGGTGTGCTACTTAAAACCACATTAAGTTAAGCAAGATAAAAAACACACCATATTCAAAACATTGTATTGCAGGTTTCAGAAAAGGGTACGTCCCTATCCACTCAACTGGAACATAACCCCTTTGGCATAACGCCTTAAGCTACAACAATGGGGGTGGTTCCAGGAACCCTAAAGTAATCCACCACTGAGTAACCTCATGGATGAAATAGGAAGTGCTCCGCTTACCCACTTGACTAGTACACCTTGTGAGATAGAGTTACCGGTTGTCCGTATGGCGACCCTAGGGATAACACACATGGATGCACTAGTTGCCCTTTGTGCTCGAAGGGGGTAAAGTAAAGCTGAGATACTCCCAAACTAGTCATTGCGACTTTTTGGGTAAATCACGCTCACTTAAGACAACTTTGTAGCACCTAGGTGAGAGAACTTATTAAGGAGGCCATTCTATCTTGGAGCCCACTTTACTAGTCCATTGTTGCGTCAAGCCATCACGAAGTGACAACTCATCTGGAATCTAAACCTTGTTTGTCGAACAAGGAAAAGAACCCTTGTGAGTTTTATCTAAGTGTCTTTCATCATGAAACTAAACTACGTCCCACTTTCGCTTAGTTTTATTCTTGTCTTCAGACGAGGCAAAGCTCTGCCTAGGTGGCTCTTGGTTTATTTCCATCTTTTGATCAATACCCTTGCATTCTCACCACCCATTGTTTGGGGTGAGAAAGGTGCATACATTGCTTGTTTTTATCAAAGATAGTGCTTGTCACTTTTTTGTCCATTTATGCCCATCCATGTTTGCGGCTGGGTTGTTAAACGTCTAAAGTGTGCAGGTACACTTTTTGTATCTTTGATAAAATTCCTTCCATCTTGATTTCAAGATCATCTTCACCATTGTGTGTTCGGTTCATCTTTTGTCTCTTCTTGAGTTGATAGTTTTGTTCGCATCCTAGATGCACAATCTCGGTACTTACATCGTATTCTCATTTTGTGAGAAGATGGTATAAATCCCTTATTGCGTGGTTACGCTGCTCACACGATTAAAAACTCCTTGTTATACTTATCACTTAGTTTCAGTTTTGACGTCATCTGAGTCTTCTTGAAAAGTGTCGATAACGCCTTATATATATCATAATAAAGTTGTCATGGTACTAACACCTTGCTTGCTTGGTTAATGTATCACGGTGACGTTATTACGCTATATCTATTCGTGACTTCCATTTTTTATAAGGTTTGGCTTTCATCGGCATTCAAACTAGTTTTAGGTATACCTTGTCGAGGGACTGTGACAACATCACGTCAGTGCTTAGGCCTTGTTGGGGTTCTAACTTGACCTACATATTGATACATCATTATCGCTATCTATTTTTAGGGCATAGACTTGGTAACAACAAATTGAGTGATCATTACATTTAGGTGTGCATATGAATGTTCCTTGATAAAGATGACTGCATAACACTACATCTAGGATACACTGTAGTATAGTTCCAACATCACCTTGAACGGCTTACAAAAAACCATACACTTAGGGGTTACGCTAGCTACATACAAACGTTTGCTAGTAATGCCTAAAATCATAAAAATGGCAGCCAAATCAAATGAGCATGATATAGGAGAAAACCCTTTCGACACCTTCCCATTTAGTGGTCACAATTTAGGACCACTCTTTTCTCAAGTCAAAGATACAGAGATGTTAATTGATCATAGTGGAGAAGAGTCAGACTCTTCCGGAGAACCACAATGGTTAGACCTAAATAGATTTGATGAACTCCTATATTATAATAAAGATCAAGTACTCGCAAGAGTCTTAGCATTAGGAGCTAAACTTCTCCACGAGTGTGAAGAAGAAACAAAGGTCATTAACCCTAATTTAGGAGAAAAAATATTCGTCTTAGACACAGATAACCCTTTTGATGTGGGATACACTTCCACTTCTGGGCAACATAAGGCCACTGTCGAAGGTGAACCATCATGAAAACCTCACTATAAAGCTTCACGTAAAGTGAAAACTGAGTGAAAATCTTCTCCTCCAAAATTTGACGAAGAAGAGGACCTCCTGGTTGAGGAGGAGATCCTCCAAAAATAGATCTTGAAGTTGAGTCAGAAACTAGCAAACCTAGGCTCTTCAAGAAGAAACATATACAAAGACAAAGACAAAAACAAACCTAACGAGTTTCAATTTGATCCACATACAGACTATACCTTTAAGGAAACTCAGGCTCAAAGGCCAATGTCACCTACTAAAGAGCAACTCATTCAGGAGGAATTGAAATCTATGAAAGATACACTTACTACATTACAACAGGGAAATGTAGGCCAAAATAGAAAATATTCATATGAAGAACTATGTCCTTACCCCTTTGATAAGGACATGTTACAACAACCTTTCCCAAAACACTTTACCATTCCCAAGTTTGATAAATATAAGTGCAAAAGTGATCCTCGTGATCATATAAAAGACTTTTACATGGCTTGCCAAGAGGTCGCGTATAGCGATAATTTCTTGATACGACTCTTTCCTCGCAGCCTTGGAGCAGTAGGATTGGAATGGTTCTATAGCATACCCAAGGGCTCCATTACAATGTGGCCCACATTGGCAGAGAAATTTGTAAGGCATTACTCCTATAATATGGAGAGTGACATCACAATGAAATGATCTATGTAACACAAAACAAAAACCCAATGAGACATTTGCAGGATTTTTACAATGATGGCATGGGTTAGCTAGTCACTTTCCTTGTGCCTTACCAAAAAAATAGTTAGTGAGCATATTTGTTCCTAACTTAAACCCAGAAATAGCCTTTCACTTGCAAATGCATTGTGGCTCAAACTTTGAAGAAGTCATAGAGAAAGGTAGTCAAATTGAGAAAGCCCTCATTGCCAAGGGAATGCTTAAACCTGTCACTAAAAACAAACATGAAACCAAATCCACAGACAAACCTAAATTCTTCAATAAGAATAAACATGTTGTTGGTGATGGCATTACAGACTCCAAGAGAGTCCAAGCCGTACAGACAGGCCCACTCTTAAAGCTTTCGCAAGGACCTCGTCCTAAAGCGCCTACAAAACGTACGTTCACATCCTTAACAAAATCCTTATCTACCATCCTAAAACAATTAGATGATGCAAAAATGGTAGAATATCCAACTACAACAGTACCATATCCGGAAGATGCTCCAAAACCGGTTTGGTTCAAAGATCATGAATATTGTGACTTCCACCATGTTAAAGGACACAAAATGGATAGATGTTTATGATTGTGCCATTATATACAAGACCTCATGGAGGAAGGGAAGATTGTTGTGGATTCTCCCCCTGAGACTGGTAAAAGTTCAAATGAAAAAATGGGTATTTACAAGGAACCTTTTCCTAACCATGCAGATAAAAAGAAAAGAAAACTAGATCAAGGGAAAACCTCCAATGACTATAGGACTGCTGCCTATGTGTACCCTACAAATGATAGTCCTTATGATTCCCTCATTGGATGTATTAGCTCATCTAATGAACAGATCAACACCATTCAGATTTTAGAAAAGAGCTGCATAGTCGGGACAAGACGTGCCCGCTTAGTCATACCAGATCATGTGCCTATCCCTCAGGAAGGTCAGTATAATTTAATAGAGCAGTTAGAGAAAAAACCTACTAGGATATCTATTCTCGATCTCCTCAAGATCTCTAATGCCCATAAGAACATATTGTACAAAACTTTGTCAAAATTTAGGGGTTTCCATAGAGGTAGATCCCATGAACCTTCAAGCCATGATTGCATGCTTAGACACCAACGATCATATTACTTTTGATCATACTGCAATCCTGCATAACAACCCAGAACATAACTTATCATTGTATCTTGAAGTGGTGGTTACCCATCACAAAATCAAAAGAGTACTTGTAGATGGGGGATCTGGTCTAAATATTTACACTTTGAAGCTGGTTAAATAGCTAGGCCATTCAGAAATAGAGCTGGGAGCTAAGACTATCACAATCACAACATATGACAATGAAGAAAGAGAGTCAACAGGGACTATAGTGGTTCCCATGGAGGTAGGACCAACATGTCATGACACAACGTTTCATGTCCTTGACTTGGACCTTCCATACAACATGCTCTTGGGATGCCCATGGATCCATGTCATGCAAGCTATTCCATCAAATTTTCATCAGTGCATCAAGTTATGTCATGAAGGGTAGGTGGTTACCATTTTGGGCAACCTGGAACCATTCAAACATTGTAGAGCATTACACAGTTTTTCTCGTGCCACTTATGAATTTCCTTCTATGGATGTTGTTGTCCCTATACAAATAGAGGTTATAAAAAAATGAATAGATTCAAAGTCCCTCACACCTTTTGATCAATATTTTCCCTCATTGGTCAACCCATTTGCTTCATGGGAGGCAACATCAGCAAAATATGGCCTAGATAAGCCATTCACTCTTGAGAAGGCTCTGTTGATATCAGACTTATTAGTATCCCCCAGGACAAGGGGTAAGCCTTATTTTTAGTTCAAGAGCACCCACGAGCAATGTCCTAAACCATTGGAAAAATTTGTCCATAGTGGTCTCCTATCTGAGGAGAAAATGTTAGAAGACCCTACCAGCAAAGTGCCAGAAGGCACCATGGCTTCATGCAATCAAGCACCTTAGTACATCAAAGGTCCCTGCATGATGTTTGTCATGGGCTATAGTGGGTTTGGATGTGGCATCAATTCACAGGGCTATTTGGAGCTTATCCCTATCCCTCATTTTAAAGCTGATAAACATGGCCTTGGAATAAGGCCCCATAATTCTCTACCTTCTGAGAATGACACCACCTCTTCTAAATATGAGGATGTTTCATCTCATTCTGATAGTGACATAGATTTCCAATGTAGCCTTTACAAGGATCTTGCCTCCAAAAACCTATTCCCAGATTCATCGTTCCTTACCTTATCTGAATCCATCCCCCTAGAAATATATCCAGTAGCCCTTATATATCCCAAGCTTATAGATTGGGATCAAAAACTTCATGTGCCCCTGGATTTATTTGAAAATGATGAGGCGTTTGTAGAGTTCATGGGGCTCAGAGACTTTATTCTGGCTGGAGACCACAAGAAAGGATTTAAGATTCAACTAGACACATGTGCCTACTTCAGGGAAGAAGTAGAGATGTGTGGACAGTTGAATAAGAAGACTGTAAATAAAGGTATACTCACTTATGAGAAACCAAACAAGAAGGCTCAACGGAGATCCCATAGTGGAAAAATCTTTGACAAACTCATAGACAAACAAAACAAAGAGTCTAAAGATGAAGTGATTTATTCATTTAAAGATGATCATGAGCTACCACAAGAATTTGATCTTACACGTCCCCCTAATCCTACGTGGATGGAAGATGCTTCTAAAATGATTATTGAGGAAACAATCAACATCAATATTGTCTTAGAGTAGTAACCTAGAATAATCAAGTTGGGAGCTTCACTCTCAGCTCAGGAACAAAAGACCTTTGTAGAGCTCTTAAAAGAATACGTGGACATATTCACGTGGACATATGCAGATATGCCTGGTTTAGACCCAAAACTAGTTGTGCACAACCTCGTTGTGCACTCAAATGCCAGACCAATCAAACAAAAGTTGAGAAAGATGCATCCTAAAGTGGCGCTCTTAGTCAAAGAATAATTAGAAAAGTTGTTAGCTATTGATTTCATTAAACCTATTGATTATTTAGAATGGATCTCTAACATAGTCCTAGTATAGAAAAAGCCTATGGCCATCAAAATCCACACTGATTTCTATGATATTAACAAAGCATGTCAAAAGGATGATTTTCCCCTACCTAACATTGACATGATAGTTGATTTAATAGCTGGCTATGAAATGTTGTCCTTGATGGATGTCTTTTTAGGTTAAACCCAGATACAAATTATGGAAGGAGATCAACATAAGACAATATTAATCACCCCTTGGGGGATGTTTTGCTACAAATTCATACCCTTTGGGCTCAAGAATGGTGGGGCTACTTATTAGCAGGCCATGACAGTTACTTTCCATGATATGATAAGTTAAATCATGTAGGACTATGTTGATGATATCCTCGAAAAATCCAAAAGTAGAAAATAACACCTTGAAGTATTGAGGTGTATCCTTCATCATCTAAGAGACTATAAGGTTCATTTGAACCCAAAGAAATGTGTCTTCGGTGTTTTATCAAGAAAACTCATAGGGTTCATTTTCTCACAAAGAGGGATTGAAGTGGATCTTGTAAAGGTTACGACTATCACAAAAATGCCACCACCTACCACTCTTAAGCAACTAAGGAGTCTACAAGGAAATATTTAGGCAATCCGTTGCTTTATTTCACAAATTGAGGATAAGTACCACCCCTTTACTCATTTTCTCAAGAAAGATGTCACATATAATTGGGGACATGACTATCAGAAAGCCTTTGTGCTACTCAAACAGTACTTGACCAGCCCATGTAGTCATTTTTTCACCCCACCAAGAACAAGGGAACTTCATGCGCACTGGCCTATCACCCAACAGGTGCTAGGCGCCCACCTGAGGTGAGTGAGAGGGAGTCGAGTCTCTCTTTTATGTGAATATAGTGGAAGGAATATTTCATGATTCCGCCTTAGTGATTAAACAGACATGAAGAAGCTATAGAGTTGAGGACAGCTTCTACACCCCTTTAGTCATAATAGAAACAAAGCGTGAAATAGAAATAATAGAACCAAGAGTTTGTAAATCCACAAATATACTTAATCATTCAAGTAAGGTCCATGATTATACAAGATCAAAAGCAGAGTAAAAACATGCAGATCATTCAGAAGGATATATTTAACATAAACATGATGGTATTCTTATCATATTCATTCATAGTCTTGCTACAACGTATCATAGAGAGGCAGACCATAGTCATGCACCATGTCTGGATTCATACATGTATTCTCACAAAGAAAAAATTTCATTCCCCATTTCCCCATTACATCCTTACTGGAATCCTTTACCCATTTTCATCTCATAGTTCTTGCAGTAATTCTACAGAGCTCCGCTACCTCACTTTTGTCTCTTGTTCTTTGCTAAGGGTGCTTGTATAAATAGGCATATGAGCTCTAACAAAATCCTCTGCAGCCTCAAAATCTGGCCCCAATTGTCAAGGTGAGGGTCACCCTGGCGCATGCCTCTCCATGTCATGATTAAATTTTTGGATCTTTCTATCCCAAGGTATATTCCTTCCAGGACACCCTGTCACTAGGTTGGAACCTTATTCAAATGGAACACATTCTTCATGTGTTCTGCCCAAAAGGCCAAAAGTGACTAAGTCCCGAATTGTTCTTCACGTGGTGTGTGTACCCTGGGTTCTCCAAGAAGCCTTTTAAATACTTCCTTGCGTGCCTTCACTTGCACGATTCCTTTGGCCATGCACGTCTACGCACCCTTAAGATTTGGAAGCTATAATATGGGCCCAACATTACCCCACACTTCACCTGTTCTCTACCCTCGGGAACCTTCTCAAAGAATGAAGTACAAAAAGAATGCAAGGCCTTATCTTGGAAAAGAATGGGGGGAAAAAATAAAGAAATGGGGAGAGAAAGAATAGGGGGAAAATTTCCTAAAGAAGAAGAAGGGGAAAATTTTATTGTAGGTCAACCTCCAGTGCACTCTAAGCACTGACTTCCTCCTGTTCTTTAGTGCAGATGTCACCAACCAAGGTGCTAACCTCATCGAAGGTTAACCCTTCCCCTTATGTGGTAATGGTTTCCACCACAGTATCCAGTTCTTTAGTGTGATCTTCCAGGGAATCCATCTTCCTCGTGATGACCTTATAGAGGTCTTTTAGTCGGGTTTTTATTGAGACTCTCCAATTCTCAATGGGTTCAGATTTCTATTCCACTTCGGCTATGATCCTTTCTCATTTGGCTCTATTTCCCTTATTCTTTTCTCTAAATTCCTTCAGCTCGGCCTCGTCGCTGGCAAGCAGTATGCTTGTCACTTTGTCTTGATCCACGCAGTGGTCATAGGTGACTCCCGCGGTTTGTGTAGCTATTCTTACGTCAGCAAGCACCTTGTTGTATTCAGCCACGAGCACAATGACCTTCAACTTGTCTTCCTTCTCCAAGCGCATAGCTACCTCCTCTAGCGACTCCAAGGCCAAAGGCTGCCTTTCCATGGTGAGGATCCGAGTCAAGTCCTCTAGGCATTCTAGGGAGGATCTATACTTTTGTGTGGGAGGGCTAAGGTCTTGGTGCTTCTTGATAATTTCTTGGGAGATGAGTTCCACCTTCTTGGAAACTTCACACACTTTAGCCTTCTCTTCTTGAAGTTCCCTCTGTAGTTGAGTGCTAATTAATTTCTCAAGGCTGAGATCCTTCGTCAGCTTCACTACTTCCTCCTTCCTCTTCTCCAACAGGTCCTCCAAGACTCTAACCCTGTCATTCCTACCGAAGAGCCTAGCCTTGATTTCCATGGAGACCTTGTTGAGTACATTACACACTTGCTCATCTGATAGTTGTTGTGTGTTTACAATGGGGTTGTCCCCCTTTCCTTCGAACAACTTTAATACTGCTCCTTGGTTAATCTCAAACTCAGGATCATCGAGGTGGGAGTCAAATTCCCATGATAACATCTTCCTCATTCGCGGGTATCCACCCTCAGGGTCAAAGTATTCCATGGTGGTGAGCTCCTTGGTGGGCACGGTACTTTGGAAATGCACGCGCAAAACTTTACTGGGGTCATCAATGTAACCCATTGTTGTTCTTCCCCCTTCTGCATGTTTACTTGCCATGTGCACGCCCTTAGGAAGATTTACCGAAAGAGTTGGGAACTTTGTGTTACCCACACTCTTCTCCTTCTACTCTTCTTTGAATTTTCCGAGCACTAACTCTGTGCTTCGCTCTAACTCCTCTTCGACCAAGGTATTGATTATATTCTATACCTCCCTTGTTTCTTTCTCGTTCACCTCCTCCTGAGTGAGCTTGGGTATATATGGCTCCTTGATACTAGCCCCTTCTCTCCTCTCTTTGCTTTGCGCGCCTTTCTCCCTTTCGGCACCCTTCCTCCTTAAAAATATGAAGGCATCATTTGTATCCTCTACTTCCTCACCCTTTGAATCATGCATATTAATTGGCTCTTTATCCACCTCTAGCTCTTCCCCTCCATGATCATCCTTTTTGCCTATATAGGTGTTCGGGTCATCTATATCTTTAGACCTTGCTCCTCCGTTCCTTGTTCTTCTTCCCTTGCAGAAAATTCTGGAGTTGGGGATGCTATCTTTTCTTCTTCTAAGGGTTCTTCACGGGATGGTGGCTTCACAGGCTCTAGGTTCTTTTCCCTGACCACCATTCTCCTCTTCTTCCAGAAGTAGGTACTCGGCCCTATAGTATCTATGTTCTACCTCTCCATTGCTCTTTGTTCTTCCTCTTCTTCTTCTTTCTCCTTGCACTTTGGTGCTAGCTTCTTCCTTCCCATGGGGTCGTTTGGGATGGATATTTAATTCTCTACATACGCGCCCTTCTCAAACTTTGGTCTTATGTGTAGGTAGATTCTGGCAACAACACTCTCCATGATGGGTAAGATCAACGGCCTTACGATGTGTACATTCTGTGACACATACCTTTCAATGTACGTGCGCTCCCCTGGGTAAACTAGCTTCTTTCTCATCTCTCTGTGTTCACTGTCAAGGGTGGAAAGGTCAAGTTTTAATTTCTTCAACTCCTTATACCTGTTCACTCCCACTTAAAAGAATTGGGTAGTAAATGAGAAGGGGAGTTTGCACCAGGGACTCCAAATTTTGTCCACCAAGATGAATCTGCCAATGCAGAAGTGTTGGTATACCATGAACTCAGCTTCTCCTTCAACAACCATGGGGAGTTGTTCTGGGATCTGCCATTCAACCTCGAATGTGTTCCTAAGGTGCGTATTCCATTTATCCAAGTGTGCCTTGTGCACCCCTGCCATTGACTCACAAGTATACTTTCTGGAACCTATCTACGGGTGAAGGGTCTTTATCAGGGTACTCCCATACAAACTTATCAGATGCATCTGACACCCTGATCTCTGAGAACACAATGGTTAATAGAATGTTCCCAAATAATATCTTTCCTCCATTCTCCGCGCTGCTTATGATCTCATCTGCTATGTACTAGGAGATATTGTATACGGTGCCCTCCGTGACCTTCCTGTAGACATTCAACTAGGGCTTGCTCACCTGGGTCCACCTCTCTTGTCCATTCAGCTTGGGAATAAGGTGCATGGCCATTTTCATCACTGGATCACTGATATTTGTGACGTCGTAGTACCTTGATCCCTTCTTATAATCATGGGATGTAATGGTTTCTTTAATTACCTCCTCATCTTGGAGGTCATCTATGATCGCATCCCCTTTATAGCTTGCACCTATAAAGTGTGAGATTAATTGGGGAGTTATGTGCATTTTGCACCCTATGAATCAGAAGAAATCTTGGTGCATGCGCATCATCAGCCATTGGTACAAGTGCTCGGGCTTCCCAAAATATGGTAACTTGTAAAGCTGGAGAAGCCATGCCTTCTCCATTTTCACCTTGACTACATCACTATAGATTGGCATCCCATCAGGTGTTCATTTGTTTGTGGGGTGAACTAGCTCTAGCACCATTTCCTTTACGATTATACTCGACCGGTGATTGTAATCGATCATGGTCATTTTTCTGATGTGGGACTCCCACTCTTGCCCAAGCAAAACCCCATTTGGGTATTACATTTCTGAGTGCCATTCTTCATTGGTATCCAAAGGGATTTCTTCTTCTTTCTTCTTCCCTTTTCCCTTGCTCTTTCCCTTCTTGGATTGTACTATAGGTTTATCAACTAGTTTTGTGGCCATCATTTTACCCTTTGCTTTCATTCACTGGTTAATTTCGAGTTGTCTAAGAGTTTTCTTTGTGTGCCCCATGCCCTAGAGCACAAACCCTAATTTCTGATTTTCCTCCTTCGATCATGGTGCTCTTTCACAATGTTCCCCACACCCATGAATTAATTCTACTCTGGTTTATAGATCTAACAGACTGATTGCGTGTGATTTTTTGAGATTTTCCTTCACACGAGTGAGCTCCCAAAACCCTAGCTCTTGAATAAAAATAATTCTCCTTCTTTTCGCAAAGTAAAATAATGAAGTACCCATCCTTGTATTTATATATTTTCCCACTTTTATACATTAAAGGCTAGGCTACCTACCACTGTACAACAATATTTAATGTGGTGTTTTTCAAAAAAACCTGACTTCAGCGCTTTTCCTTACGCACCCAATCCTTGCGCGAAAAGTTTTTCACCTGCACCCAGTCCTTGTGCAAAAAATTTTCCAACCTTCTAGCGCATAGACAATCCATATTTATAGAAGAATCTTGTGTGTGTGTCAACAACGCTAAAGGCACCTCTTCCATCCTCATGATTCTTGCTTTCACCTACCTCATTTTTTTGCACTTTTTCTTCTTGTACGTGGATTTCTAATGTAGCCTTGTTTTGCCACCCATCTTCCTTATTTTCTCCTAATGCCTCTTTTCAATAGTCCTAGTTCGAATGGTCTACCAACCCAATCCTCTTGCATAATAAATTCATACCTCTCTTTATCACCTCAACCCACACTAAAATGATGCGTGGTCCTCTACACAATCATAAGTAAAAAAGTAATAAGGTTACTGGTGACCAAGGTGCAAAACAAGACAACAACGCGAAAGGGAAAAAAACAAGAAAGGAAAAGCATAAAAGGAAATTCTAAACTAACTGGAAAAACTTCCTTATTTACAAACACCAAGAAGCATTATTTATAGTAGGGCTTCAGCCTACTCCCATTGAAGTGTCCAGGTAATTTTGTTCCATCCAACACTTGTAACTGGAATACACCCGAATAAAGGATGTATGAAATTACATAAGGACCCAACCAATGCACCTTCAACTTTCCAGGATGGCATAGAAATTTTGAATCATATAGCAATACCATCTGGCCAACCTCAAATGGTTTTTTCTTAATGTGGCAGTCATGCCATGCCTTTTGCTTAGCTTTTTGAGTTGTGTGTCTCCATCTTGCTAGTGAGTGCCTTTCATCCAACTTTATGAATTCATAAATTATTTCTTCCATCGCTTGTTCATCATCTAACCCTCCTGCATGTGTGCTATACACAAAGATGGTAACATGAATTCTACTAGAAAAACTACTTCCACACTAAACACCAGTTGAAATGGTGTGGCCTTGTTCAACCTTTTATACGTTGTTTTGTATGCCCAAAGGATGCCTGATACTTTTGTCATCCCAATCCTGCCTACCCATGTCACATATCTTAGTCAATGTGTGACTAAGGATTTTGTTAAATGCCTCCACAGTCCCATTTTCTTGAGGGTGATAAGGGGTAGTCTTGTGATGGGCTACCATGAATTTTACCAATAGAATCCTGATTGTTTCATTTAAGAAGCGAGTGCCCCTATCACTTGTTAAACTTAATGGGAACCCATACCTACTGATAATTTTCTCCCACAAAAATCTGGCAGCCGTGGTTATGGTGTAATCCTTAGTGGGCACGGCCTCTGCCAACCTTGTCAGATAATCAGTATAGGTAATGATATACCGCGAGTTAGTCCTTCGCGCAGATGGTGAGATTGGTCTGACAAAATCTATTGCCCACTTTTCAAAAGGTTCCACACTCGTGATGGGATGCAAGGGCATTTCATCCCTTTTTCCTAGGTTTTCCAAGGCATTGGTAGTGGTCAAAGGCCTTGCAAAACTCAATACAATCCTGGTGAATTGTCTCCCACCAGAGTTCGGTGACTAGGATCTTGTGCACAGTTGCATTCCCTACATAATGTCCTCTAGCAATCCCACCATGGGATTCTTCTATTATAGCTATGCATTCTTGTTCTAATACGCACCGGCACAAAACCTCATCATGGCCTAATATTATATAAATCCCCATTGATCAACATGAAGGGTGTGGCATGTATGGCTAACCTGCTTTCCTTTTCAGAGCATTCATCCCTTTGTGCGCCACACCTTCCTTAAGAAAAACAACAATATCTTCTAAGTTTGAGGGCACACGCCACAACCTAAATAGTTGCATCTGGCATGGTATTCCTCGATGCTTTGCACATCCTCTCTTGAATCAATTCTTGATAAATGATCAGGACCTGGAATTTTTCTTTCCCAGTTTTACAACCACTTTGAACTCAAATTCTCTGAAATAAAAGTACCCAATGACATATGCGCCCTTTAAAACACTACTTTGTTTACTAGATACTTCAATGCCATATGGTCAGTGTAGAATATGAAGGGAGTTTCCAAGTAGATATTTTCTTGAATTTATTGGAGCGTGTAGATAATTGACAATGCCTCACACTCAGTCGTTGTATAATTCATGTTCTGCTTGTGTCAACTTCCTACTTGCAAAACATAAGGGATGATCAACAATCCCCTCACTTGGTTTGCAAGGACGGCTCCCATTGCGGTCCAGAGGCATCCACATGGACATGGAAAGGCTTATCCCAAGATGGGAATTGTAAAATAGGTGTGGTGATAAGCCTTCCTTTAGAGTGTCAAATGCCCTCTGCTATGCCTCTCCCTAACAGAAAGGCACTCTTGTGTCTGAGTAATATTTCCAAAGGCACGATGATCTTGGCATATCCCTTGATGAAATTTCTGTAGTACCCATGTGTCCAAGAAATACATGCACTGGTGCTTTGACTAGTAGGCTCCCCTAAGCCCACAATAACTACAACTTTGGTGGGATCCACCAGTAAGCCTCTCTTTACATATGATGTGCCCCAACAATGTTCTAAAAGGAGTTGCAAAGATACATTTCTTGATGTTGAGGGATATCCTCAACCACCGACATATTTTAAACATCAACCTCAAGTTGTCACAATGGTCCTTGACCAATCCATACACTGTCCAATCATCCAAGGTATACTTGAAGAAACTTGTGGATGAAGTCCTTAAATGCTTGTACCACTATGCATGAAGAATACAGTAGGTGCATTCTTCAGCCCAAAGGGCATGACCGTGTATAGGAAAAAGCTTCCCCACTCAGTGGCAAAAGTTGTCTTTCTCTTGGTCTTCCTTGGCAATCCTTACTTGGTGATATCCTGAGAATCCATCCGTGAAGGAGTAGACCTCGCGCCCAGCAACTCCTTCCAAAATTTCTTCAGTAAAGGGGGTGGGAAAAGGATCTATGATGCACATACTGCATTCAATCTCTATAATCAACACATATCCTTATCCTCCCATCCTTCTTTATGTTTAATCACCATTGGGAATTATCCATTCTGATTCCTCCATACTTCCTTCAATGATACCGGATGCTATCATTTTGTCTATTTCTTCCTTGACCCTTACACGCAGATTTGGGATTCATCCTATAAGGCCTCTTCCTGACCGGGCATGCAACATTTTCAACTTTATCCTCATTTCCCCTAATGAATGGTGGATGCCTTTCAAGCTTGTGGTATTCATGTGGGAATAAATCCTCAAATTCGCACAAGAGATTGATGATCTTTGATACTTCCTTGTCTAACCAATAGTCCCTATTATCCAAAATGAGCCCCTGCTCATTTTGGGGCTAACTCCCTTAGTTCTTCCCTTTCTTGTGCCTCAGTCATAATTTTTTGCTTTTCAGGCACTCAAGACCTTCTGGAAATGGCACCATTGGATAGAGATTTTTCTAAGCTTTCTAGAAAGGTAAAGTTTTCCTCCTAACTCCATGTATTTTTGAAGGTATGGCTTGGCAGAGATTTTGTTGGAAATTTTCCTCTGAAAGGTCTACAGCTAATAAGATGAGGCCACGTGTCCTCGGGAGGGCGGAGGACGAAGGAAAACTTTGAATTTTTACCAAGTGTTTGGTAAAATTTCAGAAGGAATATTTCACCTCGAAGGCCCACCAATGAATTGGATGCTGCCACATGTCCAAGAGGAAGAAATTAGAAAAATTTCCTAAGGGTTGACACAAGCAAAATTCTCGACACAAGGCCCGCGCCCAATCACACTACGCCACGTGTCCTTAGGCCAAGGGAGTGGCGAAGGGCAGAGTAAAGATTGAAAATTTGGAAAAAGTGATCGGTGAGGGTGCAAAGTTAATTTTCACCTAAGTTTGAAAATGGCCCACGTCAAATAGGAGCTCCCCACGTGTCTCGTCAGGTCGTCGGAGTTTCGGCAAGAGCCGGGGAGAAATTGGGAATTTTTCCCAAAGGTTAGCGCAAAGAGAAATGTTTGCCCCCAAGGCCCACGTCCAATGGGAGCACGCCACATGTCCCAAGACCGGTGGAATGTGGGGGAAAGTTGGGAATTTTTCCCAAAGCAAAATCAAGGGAAAATGTTGAAAGGAAAAGTCTGCCTCCTAAACGTGAGCCAATGGGATATTGCCACATGTCCAGTGGTGGCAAAAAATGCAAGACAGGCCCGCAGGGAAAAATGAAATGAAAGGCCGCATCTAATAGGGTTCTTGCCACGTGTCCTCTCAGGGAAAATGGTCAACAGTGACAGAAAATTTAAGAGAAAATCCCGCGGTGAATCATATCATGCCACGTGTCCTCAGGTCATCGGCCCGGCGGAGTTTTTTTGGAAAATTTTCCAAAGGCCAAAACAATGGGAAAATGAAGCAGGAAGGCCCGCATCCAATCAGAATCATGCCACGTGGCACCTAGAGTGGGGCATGGAGATTGTTGGGGAAATTTTCCCAAATGCAAAAAAGTGGGAAAATTTCAAATTTTTGGCCCGCCAACCCATTTTGGCCCTGTTTTGCCCTAAATTTTCAAACGACCATAACTTTCGATCCAGAGCTCAGTTTTTCACGTTCTTTATATCAATGGAAAGATGGTGAAATTCTCTACATGATTCCAGGCTCAATTTTGTATTTTGATGGATTTTGGAGAGAGAAAATTGAATAAACACCTCTGGCACGTGGAAATCAACAAAAATGACATTTCAACCACCATTTTTAATGAAGAATGGCTCGCATTCTCTCCCAGCATGGTGAAAAATGTTAGGGAATGGACCTGTAAGGATGCCCATGCTGTTTTAATGCATTTTGGTTGGTGGTTGAAGCTATTTCTCATGTTTTCCCATGTTTCTCTCTCCTGGGCTCGTTTTGCATTGTAAAAGCCAAATTTGGCTCATTTTTCAAAGGGTTGGACATTTTTTATGTTTTGCAGGCTCCCTTTCTTCACCTAAAAAGTGATTTTGTGGAATATCAGACCTTTTCCAAGACTGTAACATGTTTTCTTGCCTCTCTGATGTTGTAATGCATGTATTTTTGATATTGGAAATGACAATGCAAGCTCTGTGAATGAATTTTTTTCAATCCTTGTTTGTGTTGTTTCTTCATTTCTGACCTTTCATTACATTTTATCAGTTTGTGCATGATGTTTTGTTGCATTTCTATGATCTGTGTCAATTTTGCAGAAGTAAAAAATGCTCACCACTCCTTTGGTGCATCACCTTATTAGCATTAGTTTTAGTTTTTTGCATTCTCTATCTCTGTCCCCTTGGAATTTAGAGTAGGATTTTGAGTTTAAACCCTTTAACTTGCAAGTAATACACCTAATCAGAGGAGTTGAGGAACCAGCCTCTAACCTGGAGATTCTTTTCCCATTTTTACAAGTCCCACACTTGGGGAAAAGATTCAATGTTGTGCAATCACACTGGATGTCCAAAATGTCAAGCTAGAAATTTGATCAACATCCAGGGGTGTTGCTGATTTGCACTAACAGTTTTGGCACGCTCGGTGGGACCTTAGAGGTCTTCATCTTCATTGCAAAAAAATTGATGTGCATTTGTTGCAAGTTTCTTACTCAAAAGATCCCTAAATTGCACATCTGGTGACTCCAAGGAAGAAGAATCAGCTGGTTTTAGCAGTGCAGACCTGAAAACTCATGAGAAGAATCACCACAAGGTCAAGAGTTGGAGAAGAAGAGGTGTTGTTTGAGTATCTGCAATTATCTCCAAGAAGAAGGAAAAGAGGGAGGAGAATTCAAAGGTCTCCATCTCCACCAAACAGAACTCTATCAACTCCTCCACCTGGTAGACCTTTCATTCAATCAACAAGGGTTCTAAGGCCAATCAGAATGGCACAACACAACCCCTATGTCAATTTCACTGGCAGCAGCCCACTTGCTCTCAATGCACAAAATCCAATCCCAGTTGCAGCATTGAAGAACATTCCATACTTTACTGGAGAGAATCAGACCACTCCTGGTGATCATGTCAAGGATATTGCTAATATTTGTGCAATCCATGAGATTAATGAGATGCAAGTTGCTGTCAAACTGCTGGAATCTTCATTCAAAGGGAAAGTTTTGCAATGGTTCAGGAGTCTTGCCTCAGGTTCTATCCAAAATTGGAACCAGCTATGTATAGCCCTCCATGAGTAGTTTGGAGAAAAGGGAGATAACTTGTCCCTTTTGGAGCAATTGACAACCATCAAGAGAGCTCCCAATGAGCAGCTGACTGACTTCAACTTCAGATTTCAAAGGACTTGGGAGAGAATTCCAATGGCAGTAAGGCCAACAGCAGAAGGTGCTTTTCTATATTACCTTAAAGCTTTAAATTCTGATATTTCTATGTTAATTCAATCCATGGGAGGCACAACTATCCCTGTTGCTTATAGCATTGCCATTAGAGCTGAAAATTGTTTGATTCAAGCTGGCAAGCTAGCTCCTAGGCCTCCAATGCCATTGTATCCAAGTTTAGAGAGCCCAAGCACTAGTCAAGTGCCTATTTTAGCTCCTATTCCTACTCCTAGAAATCAGAATTCAAGTGAAGCTTCTACTTCATCTTCTAGTGCCTCAAATGAACTTCAAGAAGTCATGAAGCAATTGCAAAATTTAGGTAATGAGCTGGTTACACTCAAGAGGCAGCAAGCCCAAGGTTTTAGACCTTCTTTCCAGCCTCAAGCTCAGCCTAATAGGCAGCCATATCAACCTCAAAGACCACCCAATCCAGTTTGCAAATCAAAATCAAGCAACCTCCTGCCAACAGACCATTTCAGCCCTATAATCCCAATGCTACATCTGCCTCTAAAGCAATAGTGCCAGTGCAAAACAACATAGCTCAAGAGTATGATTGGTGTTTCCCATGCAATGAGCCTCATAACCAGTCTATGTGCTTCAATGGTGCCTTAAATCAAGCATTAATGGTGACAACAACTGGTGTGGAGGGTGAAGGGAGTCAAGGAAATAACCAACAACAAGAAACATTCCAACAACAATCAGCTCCAAATGATACCACACTTGTAAACTGGCAGGCAGAAGATTTTTGTGGCATGAATCAAACAATCTCCCAAAGTGTTGCAGCCAACACAAGGTCAAAAAGGAGAAATTTGGGTGAAGAACAACCATTGGCTCCAAGTAATCCACAACCTTCTATCACTCCACAAATTATTGGCAAACAAAATGCAGTTCCAAACACGCAAGGGCTGCCTAAAACAGCTCCTAGGCCAACTCAAATGCCAGTTGTTGCTGCCCATGTGCAAGGAATGAATGTGCAGGCCAAGGGACAGCAAAGGATGCTTCATCTCCATTCAACATCATTGATCAGATGAAGAAGACAAATGTAAACATATCAATGTGGGAATCACTATCCATCCAGGCCAAAGAGATTTGCTACAAGCTGCCATGAAGGACTGGTCAACTTCAAATCAGCAGGTCCAAATGCAAGAGAAGGTACTCACAAATGCTGCCCAGCCTAAGGGGAATCATGGAGGACAACAAGGTAAAATGTTGAAGCCCCCTCCATTCTATGTTTCATTGATCATTGGAAACCAATTAGTACACAATTGCATGATTGATTCCAGGGCAAGTAGTTCAGTAATGCCCAAGAAAATAGCTGATCAGTTGGGAATTCAAGTATGAAACCATATCCAAAGGGGTAGTGCAATTGGATGGGACAAGCAGTAACAACAGTTGGAGTGATTAAAAACTTGAGTCTTACTTTGCATGCATGCCCCGATGTTGTTGTTTTGCAAGATGTCTCAGTAATAGACCTTCCACCACTCTTTGCCCTATGTTTGTCAAGGGATTTCATAGCTAAGATTGGAGGTTACTTATCTACTGATTGGTCACACATGTTGTTCAGAACAAGATATGGAACCAAGGCCACAATCAGATCTGAGCCTATTGCAAACTTTCACATTGAGCCTCACACTCCAAGCCAAATCAATACCAATTGTTCAACGTTTGATCAAGAAGATTATCCAAGCACTGATGAAGCTGACACCAAGGTTGGAAGCATCCCAGATTTGACTCTTGATGAATGGGCAAGCAAGGTGCATGCTTTTGATCCTTATCAAGAAATAGAAGAATCTGAGCTAGGAGTCTATTGCATGCATGAAGAAAATCAGCTTAGTCCTAACATCACCAAGCCAAACCACAAGGATGACAATGAGGTATGGCAGTTGTTTTTTGATGGATCAAGGAGTAGACAAGGTGCAGGAGGGGGAGCTATGATTGTTTCACCTCAAGGAGTTAAGTATTATTCAGTTTTTAGATTTTAGTTTGCATGCTCTAATAACACTGCTGAATATGAAGCTTTGATACAAGGATTGCATTGGTAAATCAAGAGAGGGATAAAGAACTTGCAAGTCTTTGGTGACAGTGAGTTGATTGTCAACCAAGTTAAGGGGCAGCATGCTGTCAAGAATGACCTACTCAAGTGCTACAAAAATAGGGTGTGGGACCTCATTGAAGATTTTGAGGGCTTTAGCATCAAATCCATTCCTAGAAAAGAGAACCAAGCTGCTAACAGGCTTGCAGCAGTTAGAGCAGCTTTTGTTGTTGTTGAAAGCATCCAAAAAGACAAGGTACAGCCAAACATCCATGTGATTGTAAGGCCTTTAGTGCCAGACAACAATGTAAGTTGGCAAGTGTTTGAAAATGATCAACAAATCATCCATTTCTTGCAAGAAGAGGCTGAGTTCTCAGCTAAAAATCAGGAAAAGTTGGAGCAGCAGTATGGTGACCAAGTGGTACAGCTGAGAACCAACAAACTACCAAAGGGACTTATTACTTTGGAGTCCATTTTCAATCCTAATGATCAGTTTAGGAAGGAGAAAGCAAACATCCAAGTCAAGGGAGAAGATTCAGTGTCCATCTTGGTGGAAGAAGACAAATCACTCCAAATTGGTAAAGTGACAACTGAGCAAGAAAGGTATGAGTTCATACAAATTTGTCAAGAATTCTCTGATGTGTTTGCTTGGAGCTATGAAGATTTGAAAGGTTTCAATCCCGAGTTAGCTCAACACACCATTGAATTGGATCCAAGTACTAAACCCATCAGGCAGAAACAAAGGCCAGTCAATCCACACATGGAGCCTCTCATGAGAAAAGAATTGAATAAGTTGATAGAGTCAAGTATCATATTCACTATCAAGCATTCTAGTTGGGTGGCCAACTTGGTTCCAGTTAGAAAGAAGAGTGGAGAAATCAGATTGTGTGTTGACTTCAGAGATTTGAATAGAGCATCTCTCAAGGATCATTATCCACTTCCTTCTATGGAGTAGATTTTACAAGTTGTTGCTAGCTCTGAGAGGTTTTCATTACTTGATGGCTATTCAGGGTACAATCAGATTATGGTGAAAGAAGAGGATCAGTTCAAGACAGCCTTTACAACCAAATGGGGAACTTATGCATATAGGAAAATGCCATTTGGGCTGTCCAACGCTAGAGCTACTTTCCAAAGGGCAATGGACATGGCATTCAAGGATTTGATTAACAACATGGTGCTGATATATCTTGATGATATCACTGTTTTTTCAAAAAATGCAGCAGACCATCTCTTTCATTTGAGACAAGTGTTCCAAAGGTGCAGAAGATTTGGAGTATCCTTGAATCCTAAAAAGTGTATTTTTCTAGCCCATGAAGGAAAGCTCCTTGGCCACATTGTCTCCAAAGAAGGATTAGCAATTGATCCAAAAAGAGTTGAAGCCATAAGAGCACTACCATTGCCAAGCCACAAGAAGGCCCTTCAAAGTTTCTTGGGGAGGATAAATTTTGTTCAGAGGTTTGTCCCAAATTTTGCAGCCCTAAGTTTAAGACAACAAGGTTCAAGTCAAGTTAAGGACCTATCACCAAGATGATTATGATGTTGTTAAGTATATTCTTTCAAAGCACCGTGTACTTGCCCGCCAATAGAACGGTAACAGTCAAAGTTCAGACACGAATGTTGTAAAAAGTCAAATTTCGTGCAGTCCGGTTATCAACTATGTGGATGTTAAAGAAAAGTCATAGCTTTCAAATGGATATTTGGAATAAAGCAAGGAAAGTTTTGGAGCAATCAAAGAAGCCATCTCTCAAGCCCCAACTCTCATTAACCCAGATTTCTCCAAGGATTTCATCCTCTATGCATTTGGGGGTGATGATACTATTTCTGCAATTTTGGTACAACAGAACAAAGAGCCAATGATGAGTAGCCAATTGCTTTCTTCAGCCAAATCCTGGAGGACTATGAGGTGAGGTATTCTTTCATTGAGAAGCATGTTCTTGCAGTAATCAGGAGCTTGAAGAAATTCAAGCATCTAGTTTCAAACAACAAGGTTCAATTGCTAGTTTCTCATGTGGGAGTTAAAGACTTCCTCCTCAACAAAGACTTGAATGAAAAGAGAGCAGGTTGGATTACTCGTGTCATGGAGTATGACATTGAGATCAAAGTCACCAAGTTGGTTAGAGGAAAAGGATTGTGTGAGCAGCTGATCTTGAACAAACAAAAGGAAGCATGCAATGAGAAGGAGGCCGTTTTGGCATTACAAGACAGCCATGAGCAAGGAAGCACTCAAGAAGAAAATGATGGTGTCCTCACTCCTTGCTGGACCCAAGACATAATGCACTTCCTAAGCACAGGTCTATGCCCTCTAGAGATGAACAAGACCAAAAGAAGACACTTCAGATTGCAGGCTGTCCCATATGCCCTTGTTGATGGTGTTTTGTTCAAAAGGGATGTGAATGGAGTGCTGCTGAGATGCATTGGTACAAATCAGATTCATAAGGTGTTGGAAGAGTTCCATGGTGGATCAGCTGGTGGTCATTTTGCACCAAGAGTGACAGCTCTGAAGATCATGAGGGCTGGCTATTATTGGCCCAAGATTTTCAGTGATTGTTATGCATGGATCAAGAGGTGCAAGAATTGTGCATTCTTCACAGGTAAGGAGAGGCTAGCTGCCCTTCCATTGCATCCAATTTCAGTTGACCAGCCATTCATGCAATGGGGTTTGGACTTCATTGGAGTCATTAATCTAAATTCAAGCCAAGGACACAAATGGATTTTAGCAGCAACAGATTACTTCACCAAATGGACTGAAGCAGTAGCACTCAAGGAAGCAAATGAATCTAGCATCCTAGACTTCTATGAGGGAATAGCAACCAGATTTGGCATACCTTCTACAATAATATCAGCTAATGCATTGGCATTCATTGGGTCCAAGGTAACTGAATGGGCTGTCAAGAATGGGATCTACCTAAGCACTTCATCAAATTATTACCCTCAGGGTAATGGCCAAGCTGAATCTACAAACAAGAACTTGTTAAGGATCATTAGGAGGACTCTTGATGAAAATCAGAGGTCTTGGCATACTAAGTTGAAATCAGCCTTATGGGCTGATAGGATAACTCCCAAGAGATCTACAGGTAACTCTCCATTCAAGCTTGTTTATGGAAGAGAGGCAATTTTTCCCATGTCACTTGAGTTGCCAACATTGGAACTCATGAAACAGTTGGAGTTGTTGGAGTTTGAGCCCATGGAGGTTAGATATGCAGAATTGATGGAGCTCTAAGAAATCAGAAATCAGGCATCCCAAGCAATGGAGAAGGATCAAGCTTTGATCAAGAAGACCTTTGATAGAAAGGCCAAGGATAGATCTTTCCAAGTTGGAGATCTAGTGTTAAAATGGGATGCAGACAGAGAAAAACCAGGGAGGCATTCAAAATTTGATGCCATTTGGAGTGGCCCATACATGGTCACAAAGTGTAAGGACAACAATGCCTTCCAATTGTCTTCATTGGATGGTGAAGAATTGTAGATTCCAGTCAATGGAATCCATCTAAAGCATTGCTACTGAAGGAAATTCTCCACCTTGTACATATTAGCTTAGGTTTTCATTCCTCCAAGTGCTTATGCACATTGTTTTGTTGTAGTTTAGCTTTGCTTTCCCTAAGTGCTTTGGCACAAGCTTCTTGTTCCAGGAAATGTGTTTTGCAGGCCTTGCTCCATCAGATGGTGTTCTACCTTCCATCTTCCTCCTTGCAGTGTTCTAATCAGTTGGGGTACCAAGCAGAGAATTTAATGACTCCATGCCCAATGGATTGTTTCAGGAAACTGGTAACCTCATCCAGCAGGTAGATGACCCCTCTGAGTCACCAAAATTGTTATCCAAAATGTTCCCCTTGCTCACATTTTGTGGCTAACTCCCTTCATTCTTCCCTCTCTTGTGCCTCAGTCATAATTTTTTGCTTTTCAGGCACTCAAGACCTTCTGGAAATGGCACCATTGGATAGAGCTTTTTCTCAGCTTTCTAGAAAGGTAAAGTTTTCTTCCTAACTCCATGTATTTTTGAAGTTATGGCTCGGCGGAGTTTTTGAAAAAATTTTCCCCTGAAAATCCCGCAAAGCCAATCCAAGATGAACTCCACGTGTCCTGACTTAGAGTGTTTCCAGATGATGGAGGAGAAAATTGGAAAAAATCTCCATGGGCTCCTCTCCATCAAGGCCACTACGCCCTTAATCATATATCTTATATTGGATGTATATAGCCGACTTGTGGCTATCATAACTTCTTATCATTATGTATCTCTTTCATATATGTTATATTTTCATTAGTGGGTCGGCCTTGGTGTTGGCCATAGCATAGGAATAGTATATATAGAGGTTAGTAGGTAGTAGTTTATCATCATTGGAGCATTTGAGTATTATTGTATGGTTTGGAGGTTGCCCCCTCGAAGTGGCGAAGCTATTCTAATTGCATATTGAGATCATTATTCTAGAATATTGTGTTATTTGGTGTTATATTTCTGCTCATGATCTGAATTATACAAGTAATTTCATTACAAGTGGTATCAGAGCTTGAACTCGGCCAACACTGCGTCAAACCCTAATTTTGAAGGTTCATCCATATCTCAACATCAGTAGTGAATTTTTCTGCAAATTTTTTTGTGGTGTGGTGAAATCAGTCAAGTAAGCTTCCCTCAAAATTTTAATAATTTTTGACTTGTTTTGCAAAAGTTATAGCGGTTTTATGTTTTTTCATAATTCGGCTACATAGGGTGCAATTTGTGGAATTTTTCAAAGTTATTTACATTTCCAGAAAGAAGATTAAAAATTAGTTTGAGTTCATTCTTTGAGTTTTATAAAATTTGGCCGAATTCCTATTGAAATCTGAAACCCTAAATTTCGACCTTGATCCTTAAATCTTACCATTTTGGGGCATCATGGCTGGGCCTTCGACAAGAGGCAAAAAGAATCCCATCACTCCGGGTAAAACCCCTGATAAGGATGAGATAATAGTTGAGGAGTTAGAGTCAGAAGGGGTATCTACAGAGTCCTCAGGGTTAGGGTTTACTTCAACTGACCATAAGGTCAGCTATCTTGAGTTAGAGTTGCGAAACCTTGAAGGTAGAGTGGCCAGCAAAGAAGATGTAGAAAAGATTGGACAACGATTGGAGGATTTCATTCAACAATTTAGCTACAATATCATGGGTCATCATATCATTCCTAATGAGCCACAACTCAATCATACTCATATTAACCATGGTGGATCTTTAGGTCAAAGTAATAAACAAACTAGCCAGGGTGGATCTGCAAACATGACCAATCCAAATACAAACACTCTACAAGCCCGTAACATGCTTCCAAAAGTGGAAATGCGTAAGTTTGATGGAAAGGATCCACTCAATTGGATTAACCAGATGGAGAATTTCTTTGATCTTCATCAGATTCCATTGGGACAAAAGGTTACCATGGCATCGTTGTATCTTGAACCTGACCAATTCATTTGGTATCGATGGTTATGTGCTCAAAGGAAAAAGAGTGGCCTCAATGTTACATGGACAGTATTCACCGAAGAGTTGCAATTGCACTATAGTTCTAGTGTGTCAGAGAATTATTTCAGCCAATTAGCAAAGCTCAGACAAACAGGAACAGTCAAAGATTACATCCATCAATTCCAAAACCTTTCCTTACGGGTGGAAAATATTCCTGAAGATAATTTGAATGACTTATTTCTTGGGGGTCTTAAAGAACAAATTGAGACTGAGGTGCGTATGTTTAATCCTCATAAGGTTTCAGACTCTATGATCATGGCACGTAGGGCAGAGGAAAAATTTCTTTCAAGTCGGAAACAAACTGTCAGTACTATCAGAGATCGTAGCACCCTTCCACCATCATTCCCTCGGCCAGTGAGACTGACACCTCAACAAATTGAAGAAAAGAGAGCCAAAGGGTTATGTTTTAATTGTGACAACAAATTTGGACCAGGACATAAGTGTGCAGAAAAGAAGTTGTTCTACATTGAGGGACCTACTGAAGAAGAAGAAAATGAAGAAGACGAAGAGGTAGAGCCAGAGGAGGAATTAGGAGATCCCCAACCAACAATATCATGCCATGCAATTTCTGGTATTAGCACTCCCCAAACTCTCAAAGTAGTTGGATTCTTAAAAAAACAGAGGGTAACAGTGTTGATTGATTCGGGAAGTACTCACAATTTCATCAATCATAAGTTAGCGGTACGCTTGAACTGCTTTGTTTATCCAGCTCCAGAATGTCAAGTCATGATTGCTGATGGGAAAACTGTTAGTTGTTCAGGAAAATGCCATAACATTAATCTCACCATGGGAGATTACTTGCTAACTAGCAATATGTATGCCATTGCCATGGGAGGAGCAGACATTGTGTTAGGAGTTCAGTGGCTTACCACCTTGGGAACCATTGAAATGAATTTCCAAGAGTTGTTCATGCAATTTCAGTCAGAAGGGAGGAATTTTAAACTAAAAGGACTAAGAGCAAAGTCCCCACAGATGGTAAGTTCTCATCAGATGCAAAAATTGCTTAGAAAGGGTGCAGAAGGGTTTGTGGCACAACTATTTTCATTGGAAGCACATCATTCCAATACATTTATACCCGCAGATATGCAAGCAGTTATAGATGAGCACTCAGGGGTTTTTGGAGAAATGCCCAAGGGTTTGCCTCCAAAAAGAGACCATGACCATGCCATCCAGCTAGTACCAGGGAGTCAACCACCCAACATCAGACCTTATAGGTACCCCTATATGCAAAAGAGTGAGATTGAGAAGATAGTTCAAGAGATGTTAGAAGCAGGACTTATTCGTCATAGTCAAAGTGCTTACTCTTCTCCTGTAGTGATGGTACGGAAAAAAGATGACAATTGGTGCATGTGTCCAGATTACAGGGAACTCAATAAGTACACAGTTAAAGATAAGTTTCCTATTCCTGTAATTGATGATTTGCTAGATGAGTTACATGGTGTTGTTTACTTTACAAAACTTGATCTTCGTTCTGGATATCATCAGATTAGAATCAAGGATGAAGATATTCATAAAACAACCTTCAGGACACATGAAGGACACTATGAGTTCTTGGTAATGCCTTTTGGACTAACAAATGCACCCTCTACATTTCAAAGCTTGATGAATTCCATCTTTAAGCCATTTCTTCGAAAGTTTGTTTTAGTGTTCTTTGATGATATATTAATCTATAGTAAAACATGGGAGGAACACCTGCATCATGTAAATAAGGTGTTGGAAACTCTTGAACAACATCAACTTTATGCAAAGCCTTCTAAGTGTTCTTTTGGTGTCAAGGAGGTTGAATATCTGGGTCATATTGTCTCTTATGAAGGTGTTAAAGTGGATCCTAACAAGATAAAAGCCATGCTTGAATGGAAGGTTCCCAAAACCCTAAAAAATCTCTGAGGATTTTTGGGGCTTACAGGTTATTATCGTAGATTTGTAAGGAATTATGGCAGCATCGCAGCACCACTCACAACTTTATTGAAGAAGGACTCTTTCCATTGGAACGAGCAAGCTACTATGGCCTTTGAGAAGTTGAAGGAGGCCATGTGCACCACTCCAGTTCTAGCCACCCCAGATTTTTCAAAAACATTCATTGTTGAATGTGATGCTTCAGGGTATGGTATGGGGGCAGTACTCATGCAAGAAGGGTGACCCATTGCTTTCGAGAGCCACCAATTCAAAGGTAAGAATATCTCTAAACCAGTTTATGAGAAAGAAATGTTAGCAATACTTCATGCAGTGAAACAATGGAGACCATATCTAATGGGACGACATTTCAAAGTAAAGACAGATCATGATAGTTTGAAATACTTCTTAGAGCAACGTTTATCATCAGAAGAACAACAGAAATGGGTCTCAAAAATGTTGGGGTATGATTTTGAGATAATATACAAGAAAGGGAAAGAGAATGTAGTTGCTGATGCTTTATCTCGGAAGGATGAATCTGCCCAGGCATTGTTGTGTGCCATATCTGTATTACAGGAGGATTGGATAGAGGATGCAAGGTCTGAATGGAAAAATGACCCAGGTACACAAAATCTCATTCAGAATCTCCAACAAGATCCAAACATGTCAGAAAAATTTTTATGGAAAGGAGATGTTTTATGGTATAAAGATAGATTATATCTATGTAAGAATTCAATCCTTAAAAATAGGGTTCTATCTGAGCTCCATGCTTCTCCAGTAGGGGGTCATTCTGGCTTCTTAAAGACTTATCATCGAATCAAGCATGATTTTTTCTGGGAAGGGCTAAAAGGAGATGTCCAAAAGTTTGTGGCAGAATGCATGGTTTGTCAGCAAAATAAGGGTGAAACAATTAAGTCCCCAGGTCTTTTACAACCTCTATCTATTCCTAGCCAGAGGTGGGAAGAGGTGTCTATGGACTTCATCACAGGATTGCCTAAATCAGAAGGTAAAAATGTAATCATGGTGGTGGTGGATAGACTCACCAAATATGCCCATTTTTGTGCTTTATCACATCCATTTGTTGCGAGTACAGTAGCAACGGCCTTCAGGGATACAATTCAGAAGCTACATGGGACACCAAAGATTATAGTAAGTGATCGAGACCCTATCTTTACTAGTAATTTTTGGACTGACTTGTTCTCATGCTTGGGCACACAACTAGCTCGTAGTTCCTCTTATCATCCCCAGTCTGATGGGAAAACAGAGGTGGTAAACAAGTGCTTGGAGGGATATCTTCGTTGTTTTACATCAGATAAGCAAGCGAGATGGGTCCAATGGTTACCGCTGGCAGAATGGTGGTATAACACCTCCTTTCATACTTCATCTAAAATGTCTCCTTTCTTGGCATTATATGGGTACCATCCACCATCTATCACTTCATCTTTGAGAGTCCAGCCAAAGGTTCGAGCAGTTGAAGAACATATTCAACACCAACAAGAGGTGCTTTCTAGTCTCAGGGAGAATTTGGCCATGTCACAAAACCGCATGAAGCAGCAGGCAGACCAACATCGCAGTGAAAGACATTTTGAAGTCGGTGATTGGGTTTTTGTGCGTTTACAACCATATAAGCAAATGTCCTTAAAACAACACAAAAAGGATAACAAGCTTTCACCTAAGTATTATGGTCCTTATCAAGTGTTACAGAAGATTGGCAATGTAGCATACAAACTGGAACTTCCTCCGGCTACTCGAATTCATCCAGTCTTCCATGTATCTTGCCTAAAGAAGGTAATTGGACAGACAATATCAACCCAGACAGTGTTACCCGAGCTTGATGAAGAGGGAAGAATCATCCTGGAACCAGAATGCATCCTTCAGACACGCACTAAGCGGTTGAGGACAAGGGTCATCACTGAGTATTTGATCAAGTGGAAAAATCTAGACAATGAAGACGCAACTTGGGAGGATGCAAATTTCCTGCAGCAGCATCCAGATCTTCTCAACATTGGGGACAATGTTGCTTTGAAGGGGAGGGGCATGCTACGCCCTTAATCATATATCTTATATTGGATGTATATAGCCGACTTGTGGCTATCATAACTTCTTATCATTATGTATTTCTTTCATATATGTTATATTTTCATTAGTGGGTCGGCCTTGGTGTTGGCCATAACATAGGAATAGTATATATAGAGGTTAGTAGGTAGTAGTTTATCATCATTGGAGCATTTGAGTATTATTGTATGGTTTGGAGGTTGCCCCCTCGAAGTGGCGAAGCTATTCTAATTGCATATTGAGATCATTATTCTGGAATATTGTGTTATTTGGTGTTATATTTCTGCTCATGATCTGAATTATACAAGTAATTTCATTTTTTCCCAAAGCAAAATCAAGGGAAAATGTTGAAAGGAAAAGTCTGCCCCTAAATGCGAGCCAATGGGATCTTGCCACATGTCCAGTGGTGGCAAAAAATGCAAGATAGGCCTGCATGAAAATTCAAAAGGAGAAATCCACATCCAATAGGGTTCTACCACATGTCTATCTTAGGGAAAATGGTCAACAGTGACAAAAAATTTAAGAGAAGATGCCCGTGGTAAATCATATCACGCCACGTGTCCTTAGGTCATCAACCCAACGAAGAATTTTTTGGAAAATTTTCCAATGGCCAAAACGATGGAAAATGGAGCATCAAGAGCTCGCGGCCAAAGGAATCATGCCACATGGCACTGGATCAGTAGAGCACAGGGATTTTTGGGGGAAATTTTCCCAAATGCAAAAAAGTGGGAAAATTTCAAATTTTTGGCCCACCGACCCATTTTGGCCCTGTTTTTCTCTAAATTTTCAAACGACCATAACTTTTGATCCAGAGCTTAGTTTTTCATGTTCTTTATATCAACAAAAATCTAGTGACATTCTCTACAAGATTCTGGGATCAATTTTATATTTTGATGGATTTTGGAGAGAGAAAATTGAAAAACGCCTCTGACATGTGGTAATGAACAAAAATGACATTTCAACCACCATTTTTAATGCAGCATGGCTCGCATTCTCTCCCAGCATGACGAAAAAATGTTAGGGAATGGACCTATAAGGATACCCATGCTATTTATTATGAATTTGGTTAGTGGTTGAAAGTTTTCTCACGTTTTCCCACATTTCTCTCTCATGGGCTCGATTTTGCATTATAAAAAACTAGTTTTGGCTCACTTTTGGGGTTGGACATTTTAATGTTTTGCAGGCTCTCTTCTTCACCTTGAAAAGTGATTTTGTGGAATATGAGACATCTTCTAAGATTGTAACATGTTTTCTACCTCTCTGATGTTGTAATGCATATATTTTTGATATTGGAAATGACAATGCAAGCTCTATGAATGAGTTTCAATCCTCTGTTTGTGTTGTTTGCTTCATTTATGACCTTTCATTACATTTTATCAGTTTTTGCATGATGTTTGTTGCATTTTTATGATCTATGTTAATTTACAGAAGTAAAAATACTAACCACTCCTTTGGTGCATCACCTTATTAGCATTAGTTTCAGTTTTTTGCATTCTCTATCTCTATCCCCTTGGAATTTAGAGTAGGATTTTGAGAAACAAAAAATATTCTACTGATTTGCACCAACAGTCCCCAATGATAGCTTCCTTGGGCTCCTCATCTGAGTCGATGTTAACTTTCTTGGTTTTGAGTGGTTCATGGTACACACGTGCACATGCATCCACACTATCAACTAATTCATGCACCCTAACCAAATGGTCGACATCCAAGCTTTCCATCTCCTCCCCATCAACAACGTATACCATTTTTCCTTTCTCCTTTTCAGCACACATGCGCTCAAATTGTATGTCTTCTGGTTCCTCCTCTTCGAACCGTGCTTCCAAGCTAGGTCTACTAAGTAAGTTTACTAACCTATCTTCTGCCATGGAAAAATTCCCTAGATTGAGGCACTTGATAGTTTGTAACGCCTCATCAACTAGTTGATTGGTACTTCGGTACTCGAATGTGTGAACCAGGTTAGACACTAACCCATGCCAATTTCCTGTTTCGTGGTGTGTTTCAGAATGGATGTACCAAGCACACGCACAACCTTGTAGTGTCGAATATAGCTTATACACCTAAAGGGAGGGTGGTAAAGCTTCCGCGCCTTCTCCCCATACCCTCTCACAAGCCTGGATGTGGGAAGAGGTGGGTCCATTGCCATTGTAATCTTTGATAGTGGTGGGTATGTTACTTTTTCAGAATCAGACAGTGAGCGCAATTCTAACTTCGTGCCACTCCAACAAGTTTTCACTATGTGCGGCCCACCACCTTGCTGCTATGCCTATTAACACATAACCTAGCATACTTCGTCACTCATCCTCCCTCCAGTGAGCCTCCATTTCTCTCAAAAATACCTCAGGGTATACATCCCTAGAATACTTGGTTATTACCTTTCCTCCCAGGCACTGAACTATACACACCATTATTACCTTGGTTACCGATCCTTTCAAATGTCTCCCAATCAATTCATAAGTCCCATGTACCCAATTATCACATGTTATACTGGTAGTATCACTGATAGATTGAGCATCATTGAACTAGATGACTCCTTCTGTAGGGTGGATGGTCTCTAGATCTCTTATGGAGTGCACATATATTCTATCTAGGACATCTTCTCCTAAGGGTTTAATATAGGGTGTTGATTTTCCATCAGCAAAGGGTACGATGACCCATTCCTCCTCATTAACAAAGCTTATGTATCCCTTGTTAAAATAAAGATCCGCATTATTCTTATAACACCATGGGCACCCAAGTAATGCTGGGAAATTGTCTGCCTTGGTGAGTGCCAAGACTTCAAAGTCCCTAGTAAACTTAGCTCCCTGAATGGTGATGGTTGCATCCTTTAAGAAACTGATGGGCATTGCCTTCATTATTTTTACCATATACAACACATTCAAAGATGACTGTAATGCAGGTCTTCCCATCTGATGCCATGCATCAAAGGTGAGAACATTGACTTCTGCACCTCTGTGAATGAGGATATTAGTAAGGAGCCATCCATCCACGACTGCATCTAATGTGATATCCTTATTATAGACAAGGTTGTGAGGGGGAAGGTTTACATACAAGACCTACCTCTACTCTTCTTTACCACGTGGTACCTTCTCTCTCAAACCATGCCCCTAACAAGGGAATAATATTCTCTTGCCTTAGAATTTTACATACTTCCTTGACCTCATCAAGGTCATCCTTCTGTAGAGCCTCAACAATTCTTTTATGCTCCTGTTTCCTAGAATTCTCCCTTAAGACACTGGATTTCACCCTACAAGCTCCTTATAACGTCCATAGTTTCCTATTAAACCTCCTTCTGATGGGCAGGGTCTAGGTACTTCCCATGCACAAATTCCTCTTTTGAAACTAAGGTTCTTTGCTTTGGTATTTCCTTTACACGTGTGGTCTCTACTCTTATTGTTGTCATAACAGATTCCAAACCTACATCACGTGTCACCCATGTCATCCATTGTGTGTCAACCTTCTTAATGCTCACCATTGCAATGCCCTTGTCTTTCTAGTGCTACTAATTCATATGCTCAAATAACTCAGGGCACTCGTCATACTTGTGCTTCTTCCCTCACCATGAGCACTACAATAAGTTTGGGAACTCATGCTTGTAATGGTCTGTATACTCCATACTTAAAATAAGGTTCCATGTGGGAACTCACTTCCTCCTCCTCCATGGTTACCACAACCACATAATCCTCCAAAAAATCCCCTTCCACACGCGCCTCCATTTGCACGCTCGTCATAATGGTAATCATCCTCCTTGGAGCCACTAGCAATGCTAGTCTAGCAGACACCATGATCAATGACCTCATGGATTTGGGAAATCAGTCTACAGTCCTTAGTATCATGGGTTGTAGAGGTGTAGATCTTATAGTAGTAGGAAAATTTCTTCCGAATTGTGCATTGTAACAAGGGACATCTACTTGCATCATGGTCCCCATAAAAAATTTCACAGTCTACTGTTACAACATGTACTATCCTCCGGGGGAAAATATCATTGACATGCCCCTCTACTTCACAATCTATACACCATATACCACTACGAGTCTCATGGGCTGAGTTCAATTACAACTTCTCCAGCTGCTTACCCATAGCAGTGATTTGAGCCTCCAGAAACTGGCTAACACCAGTATGAACACTTCCAACAGCTTTGGTGCATAAACTAGATTCTAATGCCTTGCACGGGTCTGTGAAAGTTTTATGAGATAAAGATCTTCTAAATGGAGTTATCAACCCCCTAAAAAACATTGAACATGATGTGAAGGGTGAATGTCATATGATGATTTTGATAGGAGGGTTTTGAACTGTGCATCATACTCCCACACATTCTCCACCATTTCTTGTTGAATTTCTTTCAGGGTATTGATTCTCTTCTGTTTAAACTCAGGGATGTGCATTTCTGCCAAGAAGGCATTCTTTAAAGTAGTATAATCCACCACTATTTGATGAGCGTCATATTTCCTATACCATCTACGTGCATGCCCTTGCAATGTCATTGCAAAATAACTAACCTTCTGCTTTGGGGTTGTAATCCCCTTCGCATGCCATAGCAGTGCACACTTGTGAACGTGTTCTACAACATCTTTAATACCTCTTTAATCTAGAAAATGTAAGGACATTTCAAAGAAGAATCAAGGAGGTGGTTAGGGCCCTTGTTCTCCTGAGCTAGAGCCTTAGTTTACTCTGGTGTTTCCTTCTCTATCATATCCACCAGATCCATCAGGTCCTGTGCCTCCTGACCCACTAGATCCACTAGATCCACTAGGTCCTATTCCTCCTGATCCACTAGACCCACCAGGTCCACCAGGTCATGTAGTGGTCATGCCAAGGGTCCCCAAAGTTACACTAAACTACGCGTCGATGGTCTGTGATAATACCCCACTACCACTAGTGTACCCCGCGCCACTTACAGACATGAGACAAAAAGGATTGTGTACTTGCTCCTTGTCCAAAAATTCATCTAAATACTGGAATAGTATTCATAGCCATAGGAGTGGGAATTGAGAAATTATATCTCCTGGGCACAAATCTGTCACTTCTACTAATACCAACTGGGTCAGCGATACTCCTTCCTTGATCTGTAAAACCAAGTGCCAGGGTTTGATCACTAGGTGGGTTCAGATGTGCACCAATGAATCTTCTTTCTCAACGTGATGAAATCTCATTAGAATCTGAAGGAGTCTCTCTTATGCACTTTCCAAGATGGGGTAGCACAGACAGATTTGGTTCCACGTCCTTCACGTGAACCTTAACTCCTTCCTGTAATGTCTGCCTCTATAGATCCATCACACCTACAACCTCATGTTGTCTAATAACATCCCTTTCACATGCTTCATTATACTTGAGTCATCTCTCCTCCCTTTCCTTTCTCCATTGTAATATCACCCATCCTTCCTCCACCCTAGCTTCCTCACCCAGCACTTAGAACGGTTTAGCCGGCCATTGGAAATGCCTCTAAACCCAAGGTAACAATCAATATATTTGATTTCACATAGGGGAATAGCACGTATAAATTATCCTCTGGGCTCTCGCATATAATTCAAACTTAGCAACTTTTGGACAGGAATATATGGAAATAGCATTACTCTAGAGTGTAGTTGGCCAACACTCTCTTCCACCACTGATCAATAACATGGTTCCATGCAAGATCTAGCATCATGTAAATTCTGATACATCCTCTTGTGTCTACAGGGTGTGATTCTATAGATGCCAACTTGTTCTAGATGCATAATTTGAGATCCATTCGATATAACTCTACCGGGAAACAGCACAAGAATTTTTTCATACAACTCATGGTAGAGAGTGTCTTGTCCACCCACCTCCATGCATAGAAAACTCGGGTCTAGTATTGAATATATAAGAAAACTCATCCTCCATGCTCCTGAGCAAAGATTCAACACCCTTCAAGAGTTAGAGTGTTTTTTCATTTCTCATTATCAGAGACCATGATGCATACCGTGTTCCCACTACAACTTTGATAAGAGGTCCCGGAAAAGGAACCAATATGTAATCACTTTTGCACCTACCAAAGAACAAGGGAATCCTCATGCATTCATCGGCCTTTCACCCACCGGGCATTAGGTGCTTACTCAAGGCGCACGTGTGGGTGCCGAGTCTCTATTTTATGTGATTCTAAGTGTGAAACCATCATATATGATTAGGAACTTAATGAATTCAGGTGGAACATGAGATGATACAATCATCATAGGGCTCGGGAATGGCATCTAGACAAATTCATTCATAATAGAAATAGAGGGTAATAGCAATAGATAATAGATAGAACTACAATAGAAAGGAAAAATCCACTTATAGGATTTACACCTATTCCAGTCAACATCTAGGATTATATAAGATTAAAAGATATAGTAATATGAACATGTAGATAATCATATTAGGAGATCATAATGTCATTCATGTTTGTAACCTCATTACATTCAATGGATCCATTCTTGCTACCAATTAACACAGAGGGGTAGAACGATAGTCATACATCACATCTAGGGATTCATGTCCTGTCATCCCACAGAAAGAAAAATTATCATTCCCCATTTTCCCCTTAATACATTACTCCCTTATATATTCTCTACCCATTTTATCCCATAGAGCTTTCACAGTATTTCTGTATATCTTTGTTCTCTTTACTCTCCTCTACCGTATATCCAATCTCTCTCTTTCTTTACCACGGGCACACGTATTTATAGGCCTCCTAAAGTGCCAACAAACTCCTTCTACGGCCTTAAATCTGGCCCCTAAGTGTCTGAATATGGGTCACTCTATGGGTGCATGTTCCTTAAGCTCTCCACTCCTTGTAATGATTAACTTTTCTAGAATCTTTCTATCACAAGGTATATTTCCTTTCATAGGGCATCCTGTCGCTAGGCTGGCACCTTATACACTCCTCATTTGCTATCAGGTAACACTTTTCTTCAAGTGACTTGCCCTGATACGCCAAAATATGGCCAAGTCCTGAGACCTTATATCTTTGGCACAGCAAAATGCGCCCTAGGTTCTCCAAGAAGCCTCCTAGAATACTTACCATACACACCTTCTCCTTGCACGCCCAACCTTCAACTCTAGGCCTTATGTGCACCCTAACGTGCCCTGTAAGCTTAGCCAATCTATGATAGGGGCCCAACAAGATCATTGTATCTTGCAAGGATGTGTTACTAATAACATACCATGTTATATTGGCCTATATCTTTTCTTTATTAGATAATCATTCTTGCTTGTTATCATTGTAGTATGTTTAAGAGGATGTTTAGTTATATAAGAAGTACATAGTAATGTTGTCATAGTGTTGTTCACATGCAACAACACTGTACTACAAAAGTGGGACACAAAATTTTGTTAAGAAATTTCTTGTGCTTGTTTATTAGGTTGTGCATATTTTTGTTATCACAGCATCATCTATAGTCATGAAACATATATGCACATCAATAAGTGCTAATGCTCACATCATCATGAAAAGGTAAGGAACCACGAAAAACGTGACATGCTAAGCTACTCATCATCCTACCATCATCAGTCAATGGGGCATATAGTCATCACCTACATATCCCCCCCTCACCAAGTACCATAAATAATAAAACAATATACTAATCAACCATTATGGATCAAATTTTATCTCATAAATCAAAAAACACATGTGATAGCCATATTTGTTTGAAATAATAACATTCACACAATCATAAGTAAATGAGAATAATGTGTCAAAGTGATAGTCACTATGTACACACCATATATAATGTTTCTAAGTACATAATTCATTGTTGATACAAAATCATGACATGATGGTGGATGGATCTTCCCTAGATGTGCCTGTCCTATAGAGGCATACATCTAGGAGTAGAGAGTAACCAGACATATATACATGCATCCATCATCATAATAAATGCGCTAGTCAATAATGGTATCTTATCAAAGAGATAGGATGTGTATCTATGATTAAATCTTATAGGTGGCGACATGTTATTATACTACACTAAAATTTGGTAACATGTCCTTGGTCAATGGAGATGGCATCTGACTATGGACCTGACAGATGCTAGAGGGCAAATTATGACATTCACAATCTAGAATGAATACCTTCCATCTAGCTAAATCTTACATAGACTTGCTTATCTAAACACTCTAGTACATCCACTATCGATCATAGTTCCAAAGAACATAAACAACCTCAAAATATGTAGTAAACTTATGTGCTTCAAGTCAAATGACTAAGTCTTGTTTCATGTTTCTTGTTATTTGTACCTTGACCATACTAAGGGTCACATCATGCTATTCTCTCAAACTCAGCACCTCAGACCTGACAACTGTATGTTCCTGCCCCTTTAGCATGCCCACTATGACTCTCTCCCCTTCAATTTGAGCTATATATCATGTAGGTCAATGGCTTGATCTTTCTCTAGGGTTGATATTACTCTAGACTATCTATGTCCTACAAAACTACACCGTCATACCTATTATTTCAATGGCCCTTTATAACTCACTTGACACTGAGGTCAAGATCCTGGGCCCGTAATACTCATTGAATGAAAGCACTTAAGGGTTTCCTAAATTGCACCTGGTATCTATGTAACACATAAATGTGACCATACTAGGTGAAGTTCTCCCCATCCTCCACCTATCAGAATAGTGTGGCGATGAACCCCATCCATCTCTAGGAGGATATTCTCCAATCATGTAAAGGTAATAAAGCCATGTCTTAGAAAGATCAAATTCAGTCCAATAATTGTTCAAGGGTTTTAAAGAACAAAGTTAGGTCATGTAGTTTATGGAACACCACCTCACACTACTACTATTAACTTGCTGGGGATAACCCTATTATTATACCTATTTATGTGCACTATCCTGGTGTCACCCTGAGCCCTATGCCTTAGGGGTATCTGCTTATGGGGCTAGCTACTATTCCCAATACTCAGCCCTATCTCTGGGAGCACCAAAGGATGTAACTACACAAGTGTTGTGGTTGAAATCCCATAACTCTAGGGCATCCTGTGGTATGTGCAAGCCATTGTGGTAACACTATATCATACCGAGGTCCAGTAGATCTGGGTTAGTAACTTCCAAGATAAATCCCTCCTATGACCAGTACAACCACATGGCTATGGGAAAACTTCCTTTTGGTTTGATAATTATTTGATAAAGGGTTCTATAGGTTGTTAGGGTTTTCACTTTATTATAGGTGATTACAGGTCATATCAAAGTTTTGTGATCAAAATAATCAAATAGTGAAGGTCAATTTTAATCAAGTGAATCATGCAATAAATTTCAGACCTAGACTACCAAAGGGTCTCAAATGGATCATACAAATCTAAGCTACTTTTAATAATGAAATGATCATACAATTATAACATGAACTATATGCAATGTAACCATGTGCAGTTGTAAACTCATCAAATGTCCGCCTACACAATTATGTTATATTCCAAATATTTGCAGTAGAATGTCATTTATCAGTCTCTAATTAGCACCCAACCCATTAACATTGATCTAGGGATCATCTAGGATCATATCTATTTTAACTATGCAATAATTCATCCTAGTGGGTGCCCTAGATCACTAATGTGGCCCCATGCCCATGCATCAAAGTAGAGTAAGTGGTTATAAGAGAGAGGAACCAAACATGAGTCTTCAAAAGATAGATTGATACACTAGTCAAATGCATAAGATAATATATTTACAAGATGGGCTATATATAGCACTAGTGGGGAAATAGTATACCACAACCTAAAAAAGGTGGAGAAGTGTAAATCCTATCTATCACCTTCCAACAGACCTAGTAGAAAGCTAAACACATGTGTAGGAAACATCCATTTAATGGATTAACAAACCTACATTAACACCCGCTTAAGTGTAGCTTAGGTGGGTAACGTCAGACTTTCATGGGTCCTAACAACAAGGCCTGATGAAGTACCCAACTTTCATGCCATAATGAATCCATCATAAAGTGGAGAATGGAGAACAAAAAATCATAAGTAATCAAGATGCCTCTCCAATGGAGAGAAATGAGAAGTGCATGTGAAAATATGTCCTCCCAAAGATAGCCTCCGCTAGAAGAACATGTTAGGATCCTGAATGTCTAGCTCTCACTCTAGCCATCTCTCTGAGAAAGGAAATGAATAAAGGACTAGCCAACCCCCCAGTGTAATCTATGGCATCATGAACTCCCATGTACATAGATACCTATGAAATCTAGCATAAGCTTCTCTATCGTAAATATGCTCAAGAAGTGTAGATTGCATATCTATATAGGCTCAATGCTTGATACTGCATTACCACTCACGTGTGGATCCAGATCTAGAGGTAATGTAGAATCTTTGTATACAATAGTCAACAAAGTTGTTCAACTATGAAATTTTTTGATGAATCAAATCAAGTACCAAATAGGACTCAACATGGTTCACAACATGGATATGAGAAATTAACCAAGAACCAAGTACTCTTGTTGAAGGTGATGTGACTCATTTTTGATTGGCTGTTTTATATGTGAATAATCTAATGATTTAGAGAAGTGTAGCTAGTCCTATCACCATACATCTATCATTAATTATCCAAGAAAATACACCCAGGCACCTCCTATAACCGAACTTAAATTTATCATATTTTTCAAAATACGAAAAAAATAACCCCAATTCCTGTCAAAAATATCTTAAAGACCAATTCCATCTGAATCTAACACTAAATGTGCAATATTCTAGTACCAGCATGCCTCAATGCACTAGGATCCTTCCAGACATTAAGAGCCCTACCATAAAAAGTCATTGTAATGTACTCAAAGGAGGAAAATACAAATTTTGTTTTAATACAATAGGCCATACCTGAAGGAAGTCCTCGTATAGAGAATCTTGGAAATCCCTTATATACAGAAACTTTGAACTCTAATGTAATAAACATGTGATGGAGGATTTCTCCTCAAAAATTACAGTAGAATCATGTACTCTCACCCCTCAATAAGGGTAAGTCTATCCTTTAGGCATCCCTAGTCCAGGAATATCATCAACTCACACACTTTTCTAAGGTTATGTGCAATGTTTCTAAGTCTCTGTTAGGTGTCGGTCTACTTCTAATAGTTGTTTTGTGGAACATTTTTGTCACAAGCATAGATAGTACCTACATTTAAAAAAACTAAGGATATTCTTCTATCACTTGCAACTAGATGTTTCAAATATTATTTCTTAAATAATTTCATTATTTTCCCTCGTCATGATAATTATTTACATAATTTATTTCAAATAAATTATTCTCAACCCATTTTTCTTCTTATGGAAATATATTTCGGCTTTCTGACAACTTTGTCTTCCCACTATCGCCCTTGTGTATATTTATAGAAGATCTTAGATCTTTTGAAATTCTTCTGACCAATCAAAAATTTCAAAAAAAATTCAAAAAATTCAAAAAGTCAAAAACATTAAAATACTTCAAAAATGACCAACCAGAATTGGTAAAACCGATCATCTACGGTTGAAATATGTGTTTATTGCGTGGCACTCATCCCAGATCTTGCTGACATTTTCAAATATTTTGAAACAACAACTTGCGCATCATCTAAATCTTCAATCACCTACAAAAGCTATGTTTGCTTACTTTGTCTGTACTCTGGGGCACTATCAGTTGCCTGGTATTGTTTTCGTTGTGCACATTGCTTTTTCACGGGACCCAAGTGTCCTCCATCTTTTCCCTTGCATAATAAACCTAGCTTGGGGCATCATTCTTCACCCTTGTCGTTTATCAGAACATTTGGGACTTCATCTCAATAACAAAATATTTGTGCAACTATCTTAAACGTTGTTGGTTTAAGTGTGTGTGATTGTACTTATTTCCTTGTTAGGTGATTCTATTTATTTCTCGTATTGCATTGCATTCGTGTACGTTGCATGGAATTGGTCATTTTTAGCACAAGACGGTTGTTTGTATCTTGGCTTTTCATGTCATTTTACGCTTTCATCACATGCTCACATTTTAATAAGGACCCATGAGGAGGATTCTAAGCATTATGATGATTAAGTATTGTTAGCAATTGATTTGCGGATAGCTCAATATCCCTTTTTCTTCTAGTTTCTCATCTTCTTTGAGCACTTTTCTTTCTATTTGTTTATTTTTTGATCGTCGATTGAGTTTCTTCGTCACCCCATCGACACTTGAGGGGGCATTCGTCATCCTTCATCCTATTAATTTTTCTTCTACCCCTTCAAAAAAAATTCTACTTGTTTGTGTTTGTCTACTTTCTTTGAAGTGACGTCAGCTTACGTCACCCCAAAGAGGGGCAAATGTAGACACCTGTAATTTGATCAATACACTATTATTTCTAATGGTGTACTAACGCTTCTTCCCTTTGCAAATTAATGGCACACCGCCAGTTAGACCTATCTAACTCCCCTCTCACAACACCTTTTTAGTCGTTTTCCTTCTTATAAACCATTCACACAGGCTATTATAGACTCATTCTAACTACATTAGCTTCTCATTCCCTGCTAGCTTGCTCCTATCAGCTCCATGGAATATCAATCCACTTCATTAGATTGATTAAGCTCTTCAAAAACCCTTCCAGAACCCTAATTACTCACTAAGAGAGATTAATTAATCTAACCTAGGTTAATTACCCTAAACATATTCAAATCACACTTTGACTTGCTAAAAGTGCTTTTTGGACTTTAGCCTTTATCCCACATGCACCCAAATCTCCCATTTCTTCCAAACCAAAAACTATAAATAGGGTTATCCCCCTCCCTCATTTCCTAAGAATTCTCTCTTCTTCCTAGCATAGATTATAGCAATTTGTTTAGGCTTTAGATTTTATTTCATCCTCTTCCATTTGAGCTAAAAGCATTTGATTTTCTATTTCATAGCATTAACATGGAATAAAAGGGAAGATCCATTGGCCTTGAAGCCATTAATGGGGAGATCTCTTTCTCTTAAACACATAAATGAATGCTTAGATCCTCTTAGGTTCATTATTTCAAGCTTTCAAAGAATAGAGGTTAACTTCATTTGCTTAGTTTGCATGTTTATTTTGAATTAATGTATGCAAAGAAGAAAACCTTGCTCATTTCTTATCGCATGGTCCATTGATCAGATTGTTAAAAGCCTTTAGGGTTTCTTTAGAGATTCTTACCCCAAATCCATGGCTTTTATAACTTTTCATTAAACACAATAACTTGAACCATGAACAGAACATAAAAAAACTCACAAAAGGGTATAACATATTTCACTCTTAATCAATGTTTTACACCATAATTTACGTATGTTGGGAATAAGTTTCCATATAGTCGTAAAGCCATGCTTGAAGTTATTATGAGGTTTTAGTAGTGAATTTTCATCTTAAACTATATTTTGTATATGTAATCATGACATACATGTATGATTGCATTATGGATTAAATATGAGAAGTTGTGGAACTAGATTTGAAATTGAAAGACGTAAAATTAACTGTGGAATGGAAAATATTTGGAACATATATCTATATGCACGCAACCAGTATTATACAAGATGACAATAGAGTACATCATGTACGTAATATAATAATATTAGAAAAGAATGAAAAAAATAATGATTGTATCTATGTTTTTATATTGTTTGTGAACCTTATATAAAAATAGTATCAAAATTTGGAATATGTAAAACTTGGAAACACGTATGGATATTATTATTGGCAATTATGATCCTTTTCATGTGATGACAAACTAGGTCTAGGATTCCCGCAATAATAACTCTCTTAGGTGGCATGGGACATCCGAGAGAGTTGTAATTGTTAGTGTCCTATTCATGTTTTGTTTTGTACTATTTGGGGATTACAAATCGGGATTACGTTCCTTATAGCAATAATGTGAACAGGTGGTATGGAACATTATGGAAAGTTATTGTTATTTGTGTCCTAGTTCTAGTATGCCTAAGTTATTTGTGTAGGAGATCAAATGTCCTATTGTGAAGTTTTATTGGGAAAGTGAATGTTTTGAGAGATGTGTATATGCACTAGGGAGTGACCTGTATTGATAGGTTATATAACATAATGTAGTTGTTCATAAATGACAAGTGATAAGGGTTGATTGCATATAGACTCAAGGTCTTCCCTTGCGATTAATAGGTTAGGATTACTTCATTGCCTCTTACATTGTTGGATTTCACTAGGAATGTCTACCTATTGTTATTTTGAGTCTTTTGGACAAAAGCATATTGATTACTTTTATTATTTCTAGGATGTTATATTCATACCATGTTCATAGGTTTACCACTTTCTTGGGATACACCAGGAGAGGTATTCTCTCTTACCTTATTAACTTCTCACATGCAAGTGACTTTGTGAAGATATCTTACTGTGGGAGGTTGATTCGCAAGGCTCATGGTTGGAGGTAAAAGATGAAGATACTCTATATTGATGCGTTCAATCACATGATCATGGTATGAAATAATTGTGTACCTGAAGAATGTGCGTTTTTTATTTCATAAATCTATTGTATTGCGAACAAGTTTGAGAACACCTTCATTGTCAACATACATGGTGAGTCGGTTATTTCCTATGGTATTCCAAGTCCTTCACATGTATAAAATGTATTTAATACTTCATATGTAAACTTCTCCTAGCATAATGATACTTGACTTCTGTGGAATAAAGAGAAACAAAGTGTTGTTTCTTGCTTCCCCATGATATTGGTAAATAGATCCCATAAAGAATACAAATCCTGAAGTGGATGTTTTCTGTCATCAATATTAATTGGATGACCTGAATCTAAATATCCTGTACAAGAAGAACATCATTATTCTTGTATTCTAGACCAAGATTGGAATGATCCTTTGAGATATCTCAAGATGCCTTAGTCTAATTTTAACAATTATAAAAAATTTGGGTTCTTACATGAATTTTACGAGGGTTAGATAGCTTACTGTAAAATCTGCATAACTGGTCTAGTGTAAGGTCAATGAGACTCCCAATCAATAATGATAGAGTAGTGGCATTACTTAAGGAGATGGATCTTGAATGAGATAACTTGATTGTTCTCTATAGGTGTAGAAATTGAGTGTGCAATCCATCATCCACAATTTCTCAAGGGTCATCTTGGTATATTTCATTAAGAAAAAAATATAATTCTTTTCTACCATACTTCCAATCCAGGACAATAGTTACAGACCTGAGATCTAAGGCTCATTAGAATGATCGTATTAAGATATTTTGACATAACATGCATCATCCTCACTGAACTTCTAGTGATGACTAGATTTTGAACATAGAAAAAGAAAAATCAATCTCCCCCCTTGCTTTTTGAGGTAAAGATTGGGATATATGGATTTCTAACAAATCCATGTTGTACGAGATGCTCATCAATTTTGATGTACCATAAGCAGGGTACCTATTTAAGGCCATACTAGAAAATTTCATTAGTACTAGCATACATTTTATTCTTGCACCAGGTACAACAAATCCCTATAGGTTGAGTCATGTAGACTTCTTCTTGTAAATATCCTATTTAAAAGGGATTTTTAGTCCATAGAATGGAGATTTTGTTAACCAAACTTCAATGTGTAGCTAGAGAAAAGATCATCCAATCATTTTGAAATTAGCTGATGGGAGAAAATGTCTCCTTGTAGTCAATGACTTCTTTTTGTGGAATACCCCTTTGCTTTAGTCTTTCTTTGTACTTAAAATGGGGGTACCCCATGGACTTTAGAGAATACTATTGTTTTGAATATCCATCACCACTTAATTATATTAATTCCCTAGCAAATGGAAGAGATAAGGCCAAGTTTATTTTTCATTACTGATTGATAGTGTAAAGGATCCATGGCATCTTTCCAAGATTTTGGCTATAGGGATAGATGAGACTGTAGTTAAGATACTCATCATACTCAATAAATCTACTCATCAAAGAAAATTTTACTTCTTCTCTTGTGTTTACAACATGATGATCACGTGGTCTAGGGGTGGATGTATCTGGTGGAGCATCATATTGTTGACAAAATTAATGTGCTTTATACCACTTGGGCATAGAGTGAACTACTCCCATGGGTTGTGGTTCTAAAGTGATCATCACCATCATCCCTATCATCACTTTCACTCAGAGAGGGAACATCACACTTCAGTTTTTACAATCTGGTGAAGAATCTACATGCAGGTGATTTAAACCCTGAAGGAGGAGACTCAACTTCCTTCTTCCCATGGTACAACTCAACATCTCTAGGCTGGTGTAGACACTAAAGGTCTTGTTAGATCCATCAATGGAATACCCAAGAGTTTCTTCACTGTAGAAAATGAAGATGATTTACTGTGACTTCAAAAACAAGGAGCCTATTTATGCTTGGAAGTATGTGCATAATAGCTTTTACCCAAATACTCTAAGGTGTGCAATAAATGGTTTCAACTTTAACCATGCTTCAATGATAAAATACTTCAAGAGAAACTGTGGGGCACTTTCTATTAAAAAATACACAAGATACTTTCCCACTATTTTATTAATGAAGAAATTTTCATCATTGATCATGACATCATACATTTCCAGGGAGTATAAATTTCGTTCAATCAATAAATCACCATTATAACCATCTGTAAAATTTGGTCAAGGCATTTTAATATCTAAACTCAAAATAATTTGCAGAAATTAAACACACAATATGATTTTCTTCTATTGAATTCAAGGGAGAGTTATTCATTGATAGAGAGTTACATACTATTGATCAATTAAACCCTATAATTGGAGCCAAAAATGACTTCAATCCCTACAATCTCTCAAGTTGCTTTTATCCCTAAGACATCTCTAGCTAATCTCTAGGATATCTCTCACACTAAAATAGCTACATGAGTTGTTCTCACAACTCACCAATAATAAAACTATTATAACTATATTATTAATATGAGTTCTATAAACTCATTATTAATAATATTACAATTTATTTAATAATGTTACACAATATTTTGTAACATGACCAAGTGTTGATGCCATATTAATAAGGTAGCGTTATCATCAAGTTCCTTATCATGCTTTTCATAAAATCCAAGAGGAACATTAAAGACACATTGGAGCTTTTGCCACTATTTTTGAGCCTCTTGATTTGTCTCAAATTAAAAGCATTTCTTACCAAATGACTATCAAAGTTTTTTGCACATGATCATAGGAACTGAGGAGAATGAACTCATTTTCAACCCGTGGACATACCCAAGCATTAGATCATACCGGATTGGCGTGATTACCATAGGGGTAAAGAAGGAATGTTACAATCCTAGTGACTGATTCAAACCTCAATCATGACCTTTCAAACGAAACAAGATTTTTTGAATGGTAAGCCCCTCATTGAATAAACCACTGTGGAATGGTGCCAATGTGTGAGTGGCTCCCAAATCAAATTTAGAACATAGGTCTGACAATATTTACACATCTGGATGGTTACATAATATAAATCTTCCATACAGTGTACAATTGAATTAATCATCCAAGGTAAAACAAACTATGTTCTCATATTTTCAGAACATTTCCTTATTAATGAAATCCAATGTCCCCTTATTTGAGTTGCATTAGTACAAAGTATTCAACTGCTGAAAGAAGTCAGGAACCAAGGCTTCCTTTGAACGGTTTTCATAGACAATGAACTTGTAGTCCAACAAGTCAAATATGAAGTCCTAAAAAATGAGAGTATGGGACTTCATTGTTTACCCTTGATGTCTCTCAATTTATTCTTTTCAACATAATTGATAGCGAATGTGGTTTGACTTAAGAACCAGTTTTCCTTTCTATGATGTAGACAAATCACAACCTATTGGATCTCAATAATGATATCCCCATCAATATTATTGAAAGAATAAGTTGAGTTGGTCAAGCTGGTTATAACTAAGTACAACACAATAATTCAGTTCCACTGTTGGAATTTTTTTATACTCTTATCAACAAATCATCCTTTTTCTTCAAAAAGAACAAGTTCTCATCAATCTTAGGGAAACTTCTCATCCAAACTAAGTAGAATCAGGTTTTGTAGGTTCACTCCAAAAACCTCAAATTGATTAACATTTTAAGGTAAGTCATGAAAACTTACCATATCTTCAACTAAGATGATCAGTTCAAAAGGGAAAAACTCATCAACATGACAATCAAAGAAGATTTTTGAAACTAATACTTGACAATATTGGAAAGATATGTACCTAAGCTGAAAGGAAAGATTTTGTTGGCATTTTACTGCTTTATAATGAATCTTCACTTTGAGTTATAAGGATCTTAGAGGTTGTTTATCTAGGCCTATCCAAACACATGCCAAATTAGAACTTAACACCAAATGCCAAGACTAGTCTACACACAAGTTAAAGCTCATAGGCCAAAGAAATCCACAAGGTGTGAACCTTGTGATATTAGAAAAGAAATTTCTAATTGATTGTCCTCCTTCATCGTAAATTGGTCTCCCAATTATCATAACATCCTGATAAAGCATGCCTTTCTAGGTGGCCAAACATTTTTTATATACCCAGTGAGAATAAAATGGAGAAATAAATGTAGACGACCAATATTGGCATAGACTTTATTAAAAACTATTCCGTAAGGACATTACTTCCATCCATTAAGAAGATTCTCTGTGACTCCTAATTTTGCATGAGCATAACAGTTAGGTTTTCTATTTTACTAGCATGGATAGAAAACCAAACCAAATAACACTTGCAAAGATAAAATTACACACCATCAATCAAGGAATATTGATAATGGATTCAAAATGATCTTGTAAAACTCAAGTGGGAGTACATTTTCCTACAGAAAAGAAAATGGATGATGCTCATTTGGATTGTCACAAAATTGGACTCAACCTTCAAGACAGTAAAAATGGATCATGGATGTTCAAAGGAATTTTCAATGGTATGATCCTAAATAAAAATGTATCTAGATGATAGCATAAACTTTTGTTCTCCAACTACACACGTCATAACATAATGAACCACACTATTAAGGAATTTTTTTGGACATGTGCATAGGAGTTACAGTTGGAAAATTTCCTTGAACCCAAATGCTAGTGGAAAAATCATTTTCAAACCATCAAGCTTATCAATTGCGAGCAATCTCTCAAAAAATACAAATTGTCTTAGCTAAATCTTATCTCCCACAAAAAATGTCTTTGTAAGTCACAGGTCATCAGTCAGTGCATCAGCTAACCATAGATCCAGATAGTATAAACTCTTCTCCACTGAAACACCACTTTCTGTTTCACAGCATGTGTGCAGGAGGCATTTGTTGACAAATCTCAAGATCTTGTAGGTAGTATAGGTTGAACTCATCACTAGTGAATTTGTCCCCTCAATATAAGAAGAAGTTATGCGGAATGTGATAACTAGTTTGAAATTAATTAAAGGTTTCAAAAGCTTCACTTTTCTTGTGAAGACAAAAAATCCACATTTTCTCTTGAATAGTCATCAACACAAAGCATGAAGTATTGAAATCCAGAATGACTTGGTTGCATCAGACCGTTGCAAATATCGGTATGAACTAGGTCAAGCTTTCCATGAGCTTGAAAAGTACTCTTCTGGAATGAAGCTCTATGTTGTTTTCCTTCTAGGCAGTGAGGACACTTGTCTATATCCTTATGAAGAGATGGTAACCCATGTACCATATTACGCCAAGCATGAAGTGTCTCGAGATACTTGAAACTAACATGACCAAGTCTCCGATGCCACAACTGTGTAGAGGTAGAGTTCTTAGCCACAAGTGCCTGATCATCTCTGTGGAAAAAATCAAGCTGGAACATGCGTCCCACATTGGAGGCTTTTGCAACTATTTTCGAGCCTCATGATTTGTCTCGAATTAAACACATTTTCTTACCAGAATGACTATCAAAGTCAATTTTTGAAGTTGTGGTCTAGGACTTAACTGAATGAAAAAAAATTTTTTAGTCAACCCATGGACATATAATACATCTGATAGTCTACAGTTGCGTGAACAAAGGGGTAGAGAAATGTTCCCAATCCCTTGAACTATGTATGAAGAATCATCACCCAACGAAACATGGTTTTTTGAAGGTGTGTCCCTCATTGAAGTAAACCAGTCTCTGTGGCTGGTCATGTGTCGAGTGGCTCCCAAATCAACATACCAGACATCACTAGATGATGTGGAAGGTTCACTTGATCGAGCAGTGTACAAGTAGTCTTCATTATCTGAATTGTTCTTCTTGCTCAACAATATTTCCTTGCTAATGGGGTCTTCTTTTCCAGTTCCCCTTTTTCTACCCTTGATTGTAGTTAGAATCTCCCTTGTGAGATATTTTACTTGATGAACCTTTCTTGTAAGTATTATACCAACAATATTTTAAGTCATGTCCTCTTTTACAAATTGGACATTTCTTCTTCTGTTGTTTGTCCCCTTGATGCTGATAGTGATTTTGATTTTGGGGTTTTTGATAGGAATTAGGTTTTCCTTTCCCTTTCCATTTCCATTTTTGATGAGAAGAAATTTCCTGCTCCTCTTCATCATCCTTATTATGCATGGATTTCTCTTGTTGCAGTAGGTTTACCAGCTTGTCAAAACTAACTGTCAAGTTTAGTGTTGTTACAAAAATGTGGTAAGAAGAAGGGAGTGATCTCAGAAAAATGGGAATGAGAGCATCATCTGTGACCACTTCTCCTAGGGCTAGAAGTGAAGCCCTCAACTCTGCAACTCTTCTCAAGAAAGCTTCAATTTTCTCATTTTACTTGAACTTCAATGTGTGTAACTGACTCTACAAATTCAGTATAACATTGTTGTTTTTGGCCTCATACACAATGCTCAACTTATCCCATGCTTCTTTGGCTATTTTGGCATCTCGAATGTGGGGTTGCACATCATCAGACACTCCAAACAAGATGATGAGTTTGGCCTTTTGATCTGCTCTATCAAACTATCATTGTTGTGTTGTATCAGTAGTTGATCTGGTCAGAGTACCATTCACAACAGTCCAGATCTCTTCAAACTCAAGTTGTGTCTTGATTTTTGTCTTCCATGCAGCATAGTTGTTTCCTCTGAGTAGTTGTGAATCTAGAAGAAAAAATTTGGGGGCATTGGTGCCCATTTTTTAGAAATCACTGATAGGGTTATGATCTTATCACTTCAGGTATAAGGTCTCCTAATCTATATACCATCAGTCTGATATACCAAACCTTTCTATATACACACCCTTCCGATATACCCATCATGGTATGTGGAAGAAGCTCTCCCTTTCGATATACTCAGAGGTACGTGAAAGAGGCGTTAACGTACGTGAAAGAATTTGATACATGGTACCAAGACAATACTGAAAGGGGTCTATGTGATTATTGACACTGGCTCAAAGAAATATCCTCATACGCACGCGTAACTTTGCTATATACTTGGATAATTTCTCAGTCTGGATTTATGTCATGCAATCATTCACAGATGGATGGGATGGCTCATAGTGTGTGCACTGTGTCCTTATTACTCCCCATCGATTTAAAGGGTCGATGCCCAGATGACGTTGTTGCAGCTATATTAGGCATTAAGTGTAGTAGTAGTCATGATGAATTTACCCGTAAGTGCTTCCCAGAGGCACTGTATATACCGAATGCTGTGAATGAGATCTAGGATCTCGTGAGTGTTTTAGAACCAAATTTTATTATTTTTAGTACAATATTCTGCCAGTTTCTGAGCAGTTACAAAGTTTGCAGTTGACTATGGAAACCTGAAAAATTAGTACAATATATTGAAGTATACAATTACATTCAAAAATTTGGAAAAATTGAATGGCAGGAAAAAATTTTTGTTTTGTTTTGCGGGCCCTGGTGGCCTCCAGAGCCCAAAATGACCCTCTATGCCAAAAATTGCAAAAAATAGCTGAAAATGTAATTTTTTGGTGTACTTCCTTTAGTAAATGTTGCTCAAAATGAAAAAATAGGAGGTAATAGGAGAATTTTTTTTGCCCTAAATTAGGGTTTTTCTCACTAAAATTTTAGGCCTATTTAGTTTACTAAGTTGTTTAGAGGAGGTTTTTTCCACTAAATTTTACCTCCAAAGTTGGTGGTTTCACCAAATTTTCCTCTAAAGTTCAAAATTGTTTTAAAAACTTGAGTTGGGGGTGGGGGTTGAACCCCAAACCTTCCCACTCCAAGCTCATTTACACTATCCAACCAAGCACCATGTGCTTTGATAATATAAAATGAAGCAATTTAGATTTTATTTAAAGTAAAAAATTGGACTAACCTTTGAAATGGTGATGTGTCATTGCTAGCATTTGGAGGATCCACGTGGTCTACGTGGTTGGAGTCCTCGTGGAGGAGAGGAGGTTTTAGGTGCTTTCCACTTGCAAAAAATGGATCTGACTCCTTCTTTTGATCTACCTTTTTGTTTTATTGTTGCCGTCATTGAATTTATTACCGCTTTTTTTATTTTTCATCTCACTATACTTTATGTTGCTTTGCAGGTCAACCAATTTTTAAGATTTTTTGTAGATTTAATTTTGTAGTTTATAGGTTGATGTTCTTGTTTTGCATTGTATTGTATTTTTGTGTGGTTGAGTGGAGCATTTTGTGTTTGCTCGTGACTTATTTTTTTTGTTGAGGTTTGCTTATTGTTTGAGGTGTAGGGGGTTGTTTTCGCAATCAATGGATGAGGATGCACTTTGGCTCAACTCCATTTTTATTACTTAGGAGCCTTGGGTATTAGCATGGTATGGATTCTTGATATTCCACTCCTCAATTGAATTTGCACTGAATTGAATGCTTAATGGCTTCAGCAAAATGTGGGTTTTTTGATCTGGTCAGTGTGTAGGTTGGTATGTAGAAAATATAGTCTTGCAAGATAAAGCCACTGGATGTGTCAACTGATGTTGCAATGAAACAAAATAGCAACAACTTGGTCTCAATACAACTGTGTGACAGATCACATGAGCTCGTCCTTTGAAACAAGCTCAACTTGGTTAAATCGATGTTGAGCTATGCAGCTCAATTTTGGAAGCTCAGATAGACACAGTCCTCCAAAAAATACATAATCTCCAATTTTCAAAGCACAATCCTCAAAATATTAGAGGCCTGATAGAGATCAAAGACTAAAATGCTCCTCTAAATAATTTAGAGACAAAACCACTGGTGGGGAAAAAAATAAATTTATTTTTTAATATTCTATAGTGCCAGGATTAGCTCCAAAAGAAAATTTTCCTAGTGCAGAGAGCACCAAGGAAAAAAAAATTTTCTTTACGTTTACCTGGAGAATCACACAGGAGGTTGTGGGACTGTAGGGATGGGGCTGGGAAGTTGCAGGAGGCAGCACTGGCTCTCTGATTGTTGCAGATTTCTTCTCCAAAATTTTCCTTCCTCTACAACCTTTCTCCAACCTTTCACAGGAGCTTCAACCAGCTCTGGTACCAAATGTAATTTCACAAAATAGGGATGGAAGCCTGATAAATTTTATTAATGTGAAATCAATCAATCAATTTACAATGGATGTGTTGCAATTCTTATAGGAATTGTACAACTATATACATACACATATAATATGTTGCAACAGTGCAATAGATAAACTAATATCGTCACATATAAGCTTAAAATACATCCGGGAAGCAACAATAACTATATAAAAACAAATACAATAGTGTAAGTTGCAACAAGATATGCAATAGGAAGAATGTTATGACTATAAATATAATCAATAAGGTTTAATAAATAAACAATAACTAATATTAATGCATAATTAATTAAAATAATAATGTATTTATCCTTAAACTATTGATCTCTGAGACTCTAATTAGTAAGTTAGATTAGCAGACCTAACTATTGGATGGAGAAACTTATCCCACATTTGAACATAGCTTTTGTTGATATGCATTTAGACTATGGATCTTCTTAGGCTAGAAAAATTACTATCTGTTATGTTATATTAAAGCAACTTTAAAAACATATAAAGATTTTAATAATAGTGATAAAAATAATAAATCATGGGCTAACCTAGCGGCCTCTAACTATACTACAATTACTTCTTGTCATCCATAAAAACTATGTATATGAGCTTATGGAGGGAGAATCCTAGTTTACTTGATTAAATGATAATTGCTATCATATTGGCTCGACTAATACCATGGTTGAGCCATTATGCTTCACTATATACCTTCTTATATTTTAAATAGCCTTATGTATGATCACATAAGATATATTGTTTAGAATCATATAATTCACATAAGGTATTCCAAGCGAAGATCAATTTCTAAATTCTTAACAACCATTAAGATTAATTTCTTAACAAAATGGAACAACAAAAGGTGATGACTAGGATAACCAAAATTCTTATTTTAAAAAAGTCCAATCAAATAATCATAGAACTAAACAAAAATTGGCGACTAAATAGGGTCATAACCTTTACCTCTTGTCATTGTGAACATTTTTTGTACAAATCTTATCATGTGTTTCCCATCATGCTAAAAAGTAATTTTCACCACTCACATACTAAAAATATACCATTGGATGTTGGCTAGACTACCGCTGCTTGATTTCAAGTGTTGTCACTATTTACCCTCCCCAGATGGATTCATCCTTATGTCAGTTCACCATAGGATAATTTTTTTACCAATAGTTACAGATTCCCAACGCTTCATATGGGATAAAATTCTTAGACACCAAATCTAAGCTTCATTACTGTATTCACAAAGGAAAAAACATAGGGGATCCCGAATTTGGCTTCAAGTTGATAATATCCTAGAGGTGAATTTTGTGAATTTTTAGCAATGTGAATCTATATAAATCATGGTCTTTCCCCACCAAACTCTTCTAGTTTTCCTTATTTTCCTAGTTGATTACCCTTAATTTTGCATGTGAAAATCCTGACTATTTATATTGAATAATAGCACCAGTATATTTCATTGGCATTATTAATGTATAATATTGGTTGGACTAACCCATCATTAAGCATTTATGAGTTGCACTACATGTACTCAAGATGTGCATCAATCATTTATATAGTGGCTACCTTCACCTCACGACCATATTCCATCACCGATAATCATATAACTCAAATCGGCTCGTAACATGCCAGAAAATTGTTGTTTTCCCTATTACTTGGCATCAACTATTGTTTCGTTACTTATCTAAATGTTGGTTCGTTGCATAGCCTCTTATGACATGGAGGCTCAGGAGGTTCTTATTTTGCCACTGCCAAAGCAATGCCAATGATAGTAACATCATGGTCTAGCTTAGTGGCCACTAGGCTCACTACCATGTAGATGTTTTATCATAGTGAACACTGAATGTATTTGTATGTTTGAGTTGAAAGTATTTTTCATTGATATGAATTGTTTCTTATTGGTTGGACTATCTCTGGCATAACCATGGGCTACACTACATACCCTTGAGTTGCATGAAATCCTAATTTAATGTTCTGATAATGAGGTATGTTATTATAGGTAACATGATAATCCACAATGTTTATGTCATGTGATGGAATTGATTAGCGACCGCTGCTATTAATTTCCCCTGACTATTGAAAGGATTGTGTAAACTATTTTTTTGGTGTAGATTTTAAGTGAAAAAATAGTTGCATAGCTTACCCATAAGCTTATATATTGCATAAACATTGAAGTTTGTGCATTTTACAAAGCAGGAATCCATATTCAATCTTAACTGCCACTAGGCATCTTACCTTTACCTCTTGTTCATTGTAAGTCTTTCACAATTTTTATACATTTTAGGGCATGTGCTGAGTTACATGATTGAAATAGAAAATTAGAAATGTACTCAATGAGGTCTGGGTGGATCTAGTTGATAAAACCCACAACTATGAATCAAATGTGATTTTCACTTCCATGTCAGTATGAGAGGGATTAAGCCTTATCATAGCTCTCATTCACCCATATTTTTGGTAACAGTATTGGATTCAATTCATTTTGTATGGGACAAAGATTGCAGCTTTGAATATGTTATATTAACTTGAATATTGCATTACTCTATTCCAAAAGGAACCAATTTCTTTTTATAGATCCTGGCTGCAACATATGTTTTTATATATGTTCTATGAAGATTAATAATGAAATAGGAGTTTTCTGTACCTATTTTAAAAGAGGAATATTGGTTATTTTTCATAACTTCATAACAAAAATCCTTTCATAACTTTATCAATTTTGGATGAGCATCATTAGTAAAATAAATGCAAATTCCTATTACTATTTCTCCTTTCACTTTTCACAGAATCCATCTGCATATTGTTAGCATGTGTCAATTCATAAGAACTGAGCATGATAAGATCTAACACATTAGAATAACATGCTACTATCTAAAGATTTCATGAAAATAATCCTTCTATTTAATGGAATTGTTCTAACTTCCCTATTTCTATAAAAGTAAAGAAAGCATGCTAAAAATGCCACAATGCCAATTTAGGAAAAAGAAGTCAATATAACCTTTTATAAATCTTTATCCTAAACATGCAAAAAAATGATTTCATTAGAGTTTTAAACATTGGTTCCATAGTCAATAGAGTGACAATGTGTTTTGGGATTTCAATCAGGTAATCCTAAAGATTACGTGATTGAAATTCGAAACTCTAACATCCATACGATAATCAATTCTACCATCACTTAACTACATACCTTAAGATAATGATATCGAAAAATTTCAAGTAGTCAAGAAAAACATTGTTAAATGACCAAGATGCCAGATATAACCATGAAACAATTCCATATGAAACATAGAATAAAACAAGCACTAAAATTATCGAATCATTAACTATCACACAATCAAATTTTGGTTAAAAATTCTAAGTATTTTGGAAAAATAGTCAAGTTTTTTTTGTTGTATGTTTATCAAATGCTTCAGTTAATAAGGATTTATAATTGCTATCTAGTCACACAGGCTCATCGAACAAACTAAAAACAATCCAATCATTTCCACAAGAAACCAAACCACTATCAAGTGATTAATCACCAAATGGACTCAAACTACAACCAAAACAACACTAGTATTCCACAAAATTACTATGGACTTTTTCCAAGTGATTTTAACAATTCCTCAAATTACCGAATAAGTCTATCCTTTCAAGATTTAAATATAAAAACTCAGTCACAAAATAATAATATCAAATCATAGGTCAGCAAAAATCAAACAACATTCAGGAATATAGAGACCCAGCTTATTTTTCTAACTAGTAAAGCTAAATGTTCCAAAAAGGAATCCATAGAAATAAACAAGGGTTTTTAGTTCCTATAACAACCCAGTTTAACACCATTACACAAGTAGGATTTCCTTAAGAAATAAGCATGAATTGACCTGGTGATCCCAAAAAGGGTTTATATGATATTTTTTCATCTCCATAACTTTTAATCAAGACCTAAATGAATATGGTTGAGAAGACCGAACAAGAAACCTATAAGAAGAGTTTTTCTAGGAAAGATAACAAGTCACAATGTATAGACCCATAATTGACCCCTTTCCAAATATGAAAGGGTTTCCATAGACCCAGATAAAACTAACTATAACCACCGTAAAACCTTAATGTCACAGGGTCACTGAAATTACCATTACCATTATGATAAGGAAATGATAAAGACCTTCAAAATACACATTTAGTTGTAGGGTATAATTAATATCGTCTATCAAACAGAATCACATAATAACTCATACAAACACAATAATCCAACACTATCTTCCATAAGATCTCATAGCTAGTAAAAAGAACAAAATAATTTCATACCACTAAACTTGTTTCCCAAAAACTGTTTTGAAATGAAAACCAAAGATAAAATCAACCACATATTTTCCAATCACAAAAATCGACTCAAAAACAATATCACAAAAATGAAAGAGTTCCTTTGATAATATTGATAAACATAATAATTATCATATTGGGTTAGATACTATCATGCCTAGTAGTTATCCTACGGTATTCTTCTCATTTCCTTTCAGGTGTTTGTAGTAAAATCCACAAGAACTCATGCACTCAAAACCATAAAAACCCATCATTCATTTTGTCCATTTTATTAATAGAAACTATAATAAATTCCTTCTATTATATCATCCATGCAATGATGACATTAATAATGTAACATAATCAAACTTCCATTTTGAAAAATAATAAAATGACATGCAGAGAAATTGAGCTTAAATAAGAAAAATTCAAAACAAAACCAACCTTCCCCTTTTCCCACCAAACCATCCTCTAATTTCCTAGGTGGTTTTCTCTCAAGGTTCAAGAACATTCAATGCGATCCATACTACCAAAGTCTCATCTTTTCCTGCCCACTGCCAACTAACCCTTATTTATAACCATATGTTATTGCCAAGTTTAACTATAGTTTTAGCAATGTCAATTAAGCATTACTCCCTCATAGACCAAGTCCTAGCCAAAATTGGCGGTTCTTAAATTAAATGCAAAATTTAAAATCTAGTATGCATTAGGATTGGTGCCACCAACCATCCAAACTCACCCTCCATCAAGCTAACCATAGTCACATTTAGGTTAGGTCGATGCCATGTAGGTTATTCATCCTTAGCCCAAGTTTTAATCCATAGCTTAGAAATTTTACGAAATATGTTTTATTAGATTGGGAATTAAGTCCCTTTACATTCACTCCCCCCTTATTTACTTAGGGTGGTGTAGTTTAATTAGGATCTAATGCAAAATATTGTAGATTAGGTTTAGGGATTAAAATTCCCCTTAGCTTATATTTAAGCAATGTAATTAAATCAAATGCAGTTAGATTAAATTAGGTTCCATACCAGCTAATCATGACATTTCCTAAAGGTAATGTTTATCAGAACAAATAAATTGAGTCAAAATGAAGGGGTACTACTGGATGGCACATCGGTCTTTCAATATTTAAACATGAGTACAAAACATATCAAAAACAAGAATGTGCTACCCTAATTTAGCAGCTATAGTCGAAGTAGCACATTGATCATAGGAATGCCTTGGATCATTGTAGTTGATCCAAGATGTGTTTATTCCCTTAATGATTATGAAATAGACTATGGGATAAACTTATTATTACAACATAGGCCATTTAATGGAAAAGTCCCATAGACTAAATTCACTCCCTTTCATGTGCACACACAAAATGTAATTCAAAGCTCAACATAAATATTATATGTCATTGCTTAATATCAACTCAGCATTGCCAATTATGAATAAATCCAATTCAGAAGATAAACATATAATCTACAACAACATGATCAATAAGTTCTAAAAGTACACCATCTCAGAAAAAAAACCATCTATCAATGTTTGTAACTTCAATTCATAAAGCAAGCAAGAATGTCATTCATGGTAGAGGCATTACATTTCCCCTGTGTGAAAGGAAATTTTTTTGAGTGTTATAGTAGGTATAGGATCACGTTGATCCAATTGGAGAGGACTGCTTGCATTGAAAGGAGGAAAAAAATTGGTTCCTTGCAGGGGCTTCCATAGTAGCGAGAGGTTGATTGTTCCTTGGTGGAGGGAACCTTCTATAAGGGGGAGTTGAATGACCTATACGAGGTGATGTTGAAATGACTCTTCTCCTTCTCCTTAGAGGAGATAAGGATAACTCGATATGGTTATCAATTACTTTCTTTGAATAATATCTTGTCTGAATTATACAAAATAAGTTAACACACTAAGATTTTGAAATCTAGAGATATAGAATCACCAGGTACTTTTATTTGTGCAAGTATGAAGAGAAGTACCAAATCTTGTCCCATTGGGTGTGTAGAAAATTATTATCACCAAATCACTACATTCTCTGAATGGCCAAGTGATTGATAGGGAATCTGGTGTGATTGGGTAAATGGGATCATCTTACAAGAAGTGGGACTTGCGGCTTGAGGTGACTCTCTGGAGAAGGCTGGATTCCTCTTCCTAAACTAAACACAACACTACTTCTAATGCAATAAAATAGCCAACTAGACCTATACTAATATTTTCATGGGATTAGGGAGAGAGATTTGCAAGAAATAAAACCTACACTAGGAAGTGGTGATGCACCAAGAAAGGGTTTTTATAGACAATAGTTTGGTTTTCCAATGAAGAAAAATGAAAATGAGAAGGATGAACAAACACCACAACCCAAATGCATACAAGGCTTCACTCCCAGATAAGCACAAAAACTCCCAAAACCTACAATGAAACCTTGAAGTTTCACATTATACTTGGAAATATAAGAAAGGCACAATGAATAAGAAAAATGATGAAAGGACCAATAATTATTCACAAAAAACAATTTCTATTACTTCAATCACATGCACAATGCATCATTATAGTAGGAAGAGGCAATGGTTATCATTACAATTTTGGAAAAAAGGCTTGAGAGTTCCCAAAATCCATAACTTAGCTTGTAAAAAGAGAGAGGAATTGGAAAATGTTTAACCCTTTGGAATGAGTTTCTCATTTACATTTATAGAATACCCAACTTTTAGAGAAGACAAGAGCAATCATAAATCCTGGGCCAATATGTAGCGCATGATGGCCTACATAGTTAATTACATTATTAATTGCACCTTAGAAGAACATTCCACCACTATTCCTCCATAAATTCAATTTTTTTAATTTATCCATATTTTAATAAAAATAATATCTCTAATAAAATATTAATGCACCTTGGCCTTTTGATGGGACCCACGAGGTCATTTTGTGCAAAAATGGGATTTTAGCTTGTTTACGGTTTGTTGACTAGCCAACCAACTAGCCAAGTTGGATGGCAAGCTGTTCCTTTGCATTGTTCTAAATGAGCTCCACATTCCTTTCACCATTTGACACTTGGCTTGGTCACTTTATGTGTTATTCTCTCCTTACCTATCTCAATAACCTAAACTATTAGGCTGACTTGGTGATCTGTTCACATTGAATAACACCTTGATTATAGTTATTTACATGATGGAGTATTCCATAGATGCTTTTTATTTGGTTTGGGGATGTTTTATCTCCCACATATTTTTTTGTATTTGTAGACACCAAATTTGGGTCACACTCCCTTCGGTCCTTTTCAATTAACTAGCACAATGCATTCACCTAGCCGTGACTCCTTACCCCACATTGATATTAATATTTTTCCCCACATTAATATTAATATTCCTCCCCACATTATTAATTAATTTAATTACTTTAATCAAGTTAATTTAGTCCACACACATCCCTCTCATTAGGACACCTCACCTTGGACCCATTCTAGGGAGCATTTAACTCATAGTGATCAAGTCATCCCTCTTAGCATTAAGTCTTCACTCTTAGTACTCAATCACCACTGGACCTAACTAACTAAGATTGCTTACTAAACCTAAATGGACTACTTCTATAATCTTCCTATCTTTTCCAGCATGAACTCCACTCTCCTAAGATGATTCAACTTGGAAAACATGCCAAATTTGGGAAGTTATTCCTATTTTTGGTAAGTAGGACTACTTCACCCTAACCGACGTTAGTTTATCCTTAGCTAGCGCCAGTCACCTAACTGCCATCAGTTCCTTTATATAAAATTTTATAACTGTTCACCCGGGTTGGTCATTCAGTTTTTGGGAATTCTATCACAATAAAGTGTGAGTCTCAAATCCATTCCAACATCCAAAAGACTAAGACATACCAAAAGAGTGCAGCACAAGCAACAAGTTCTCTTCTAAAGCATTGGAGTATTCATGGGAACATACAGGTTGCACTATCGTGGAACTGAACTAGCCATCACCTCATAGATGAATCACCAACCACCTTCATTCATGAGATCTTCATAGCAAAAAGTAACATCGTTTTCAACATATGTGCTTAATTTATCATAGATCTTTTACTTTTTTTAGTATTTCCATCTTTCTTGCTACCCGAACATCTCCATTTTCCCACTAATCCACCTACCCAACCATTTCAAAGCTTTCTACCTTTCTTAACCTCTCTCTCTCTCTCTCTCTCTCTCTCTCTCTCTCTCTCTCTCTCTCTCTCCATTCATGAGTCTTCTTAGTCATATTACGATCCTAACCACACCTTCCTCACTCTTTGTGTAATCAAAGAGAGGCAAAAAATACATTTTTATCAAATTTTTACCTATTTCCCCTACTGATGTTGGTTTACATTACCACTATTAGTTTCACCCCTATACCATCATTGGCCACCCAACCAATACTGGTATCTGTATTATTTTACACCCCCTAACCGGCAAGCTTTCCATTCAACCAAAACGAACCCATACCTCACCTAATCATTCCTAGACCTTTACAAAACCTTTTTCCAACATGCGAACCTAGAGTAACCTACCAAACCTCTAGATATAATCGTAACTTGGTCTAGTAGATTAGACTTAATTATTGTATTAGCATGAGATACGTAAATCATACAACTACAGTAGGATTTACTTATTTCATGGTATTTTCTAAATTAAATTTTATTTGAAAGAAGATTAACAGTCTTCTAGGAAGCACCTCGCTTCTTGGATCTAGTACTCATTGGACAGTCCACTAACCTATCTTGTTAATGCTATTTTTTGGTCTTGTTGTTTTTTTTACATGTCATTCCTCCTAGCCAAAGGGAATCTCTCTATAATCACCTCATCTCAAAAGTCAACAATACACGTATTCTACCTTCAAATTGTGATCTTACAGGTATTCCTCCAAACCTATTACCTTATCTATTTTATACATCTTATTGGAGAAACATTTTGGCACACCTGGTAGGACCCTTATTGGGTTTTGTTACATTTGATCATTTTTAGAGAAACCTCTTGTGTTTCTATTTCATTAGAAACAAGTTCACATTAAGATTCTTCTCTAGAAATATTGTCTTCTTCTAATTTTCTCAGTGATATTTTTCTTTTGGGATTTAAAAAGATCTCTTCTTTCTTTCATTGCATTGTATTTATTAAAATTCATACCCTTTACCTCTTCATAATTTTTTCTCATTGAATTTCATTGTGGATTTGGGTTTAAAATATTTTCATCTCATTTTTGTATGCTTCATTGTAGCTCATTTAAATTGTGGGAAAATTATATGCTAGAAGTCATGACAAGATTATTGTTGAGCAATTGAGCCATAACTCACATTTTGCACACTCTCTGTCTATACCAAACAATTGAAAATAGACTACACACTTCTTAAATAATATCTTTCCTGAAAGAAGTTGTCAATGATCACACAATCAAAGGATTGACAATGGGATCCAGATGGGTTTCTATATATTTTTCATATTAGAGTAAGGCCTCGAGTACTGCAAAAGTATATATTGGGGAAACCACACCAAAATTTACCTAAAATCAGCCATAGTTGTCAGTTTCTATAGGGCATCTTCAGTAACTAAAAGTTCTTTTATGCTTACTGTCAGTCCAAAATGATATAAGCCACAAAACAAAATCTACGACATAGGATTTTGTGTTTGTTATCTTTCTTCTTGATTGTGTTTTGAGGTGTGAGCTTGTTTTCTTCATTTTCTCTTATCCTACACGCTCTCACTCATAACTAGTGTATTCTAGATTATTCTAGGCATGTTAGGACTCTTCATAGTCACACTCAGCTACTGCGTTGGCCTTTTTATTTAACTTAAATCACCAAAATTCATTTTTTTAATGTTTCCAAATTTCACAGTAACCAGTATCAATCCAACAACCATAATCGATTACCTTCTCATACTGGCACCAATTCGCTGACTGTTGTCAATTTCATGTTGTTTTGGTTATTTTTCCCTAAACAGTGGTCAATTCACATCTAACACTTTTTATGACTCATTTTTTCACTTTATTACACTTCTCAGTCTCTTATATCTCCTTCAGAGTCTAGTTTCACCAATTTTCACTTATTATTACCAGTTTTCAAATATTTTAATTTTCCCTAGTAATCGACATTGGTTCAACAATTGGCATCAATTACCCTCATATACCAGCATTAGTTACCTAATCAACGTCATTCTGCATGCTTTCATTTTTCCGTCAAAACAATGGACAATTCCCACCTTCCATATCTATTATGTCCCATCTTTTTATATTTTTATATCATCAACAGAGCTCATATCACCAGTTTTACTATCATTCACATGGTTTTGACTCGTAGACAAGCTAATGCTCTAGTATTTCATGCTAGCCACTAGCCACTTCCACCTAACCTATCATCACATTCCATATCATCACCTATGGACTCCAACCAACCTATTACCATCAGTACCGGTGACGAGGAGTTTGCAAGACTCCTTGATCAAAACCCCACTACCTTGCAACATTACCTAGCTCATTCATCCACCTGAGACTCCACATCACAACTTATCTATGGCATGTATGTATCCATTCACCCTACCCTGACACCCACTTCTACATCGGCTACTACTAGTACATCATTATCCACTCCTGCCTCATTTTTTGTTTCTATTCTTAACCCCGCATTATTGGTATTTGTCACACCTATGAAATACCACGCCCTCAACGTTTATTTCCCCTATGATGTTTTCCATACCATCATCTAATTTACATGTGCCTTTTGCATCCTATCCACCTCTAGTGTCGAAAACCCCTACTCCCTTCCAAAACCTTGCGCTCTCCATCCTACAGTCTTTCCACCAATTGCCATGAGAGTCTGTACGTCCACCCTACTTACCTACACCTATCATCAATAACCACATATTTCATCTACTGCCTATTCCAGGTATTTTCCCATGACATCCATCTCCTCTCATATTCCCTCATCATATTTTTCATACTTGGAACCACCACATATTGGAGTGTCATCCATGTCATACCCATCTTATCTCCCCTCTTTTACTACATGGGGGTGCCATGTCATCACAACCTATGAATGATCTCATCAAGATGATGTTGAACAAGATGTAGATATTATAAGAATTTTTCTCCGAATCATGTAACTCTCTGATATACGATGAGATTTGTAATGAGCCCATTCACCCATCTGTTCCAATTCATCCATACCCTACACATTGGGAAATTCCCAAATTAAACCAACTCAATAACAGAGAAGACCCACAAAAACATTTTTGGTCTTTCAAAAATGTATGTTATCTCATCTCTCACGATGATGCTTTGCTCTTTTAAACATTCCCATTTTCCTTGACGAGGCCTACTTTATATTAGTATAGTGCTCTACCCAGGCACTCCATATTTTCATTTAATTAGGTAGCTCAGGATTTTCTAGACCAATTTTATATCAAGATTGTCAAGAAGGTCACAATGACCAACTTATACGTGACATGCCAGTATGAGGATGATTCTATCATAGACTGTCACTTGTTGGCACAGCTTGATTAACCAACTCACATTCCAACTACCTAAAACAGAGTTAATAGAGTTATTCACCCGAGATTTTTCTAGAAACATCTGACCAACTCTCCAAGTCCAAAATTTCCACACATTTGATAAGGCATTCACAATGGCCCAAAAGCCTGAAATCCATGCTATTGAGGAGAAGAATTTGTAATTGTGCAACAAAAATGCTCCTTTTAAAACTAATGATTCTTCCTCTTCATCCAAACCACAACATTTTTATTCAAAAGAAAAACAATTTTCCAACACAGAGGTTTTAAAATTTGACCCCTCTTATCCATCTAACCAATAAAATTATTTTTATAACATTTCTTCTATTTAGAATTTCCAATGCAAGAGGGAAGACCAAAAATATACTCCCATCAGAGAACCTTACTCCTCAGTTTTGTAAAATATTTTAAACGCTGGAGCCATAACTCTTCTACCCGTCTAACCACATACTAGTTTTAACGCTTCTCATCTTGTGCCTACATGGTACAAGGAGAACGATTATTATAATTATCACCATATTAGAGGTCATAGTGACGGTAATTGCATAACTTTCAAAAACATCATCCGGGAAATGTTAGATAATGGAAATCTTGTCTTAGATAACCTCAATGCATCAGACTAACAAACAAACTTCACATGTTGAAGAAGCCATTTTTGAATCATAGCCCATCATCTAACTGATTCGAGTGAGACCTCAAACAAATGATAACAATGTTTGTGAGGTCTCATGTTGTTTTTGATATCATACTAGCCCCTTTCGATCTTTTTTCTTCCATATCAAGCTATTGAGGAAATGTCTTACACAAGCTCTTTCATCTATAGAAAGGATTTAGTTTCTGTCCAACTCATCTACCCATGGAGGATTCAACCTTATCCTCTCCTCTACCCCTAGAGGATTTGATCCCATCTTCATATGCATTTACCCCACTCTCCTCCCTTCTTGTCGAGCAACCCGCATTATTCAACTCATTCCACCCATAGAAGAACCCAACTTACCTTCCTCTTCACTGAAGGATGATCCTATATAATCAACCATGCATCCTCCTCTTCCCACGAGAGGACCCTCTTGTGGCATTTCTTCCTATTGGTGACAATTCCCCACTGGATTTCAAAGACCTTGTTGATCTGTTATCGTTTCTTTTACCCACAAATTTCCAAAGCCAATAATTTACCTTATCTCACAGATATTCTTTATAGGGATCAGCTACGAAATGAATATCACCCCACCTCCACTTTGGTGCCATTCTCACATTTGGTCGACCACTTGAATTATGTTGAAAATTCCATGCTTTGGGGACGCCTTTGACACCCCATCTCACCTCAAATTCAAATTTTGTATTCTGACACTTCCACGAGCAATCCAAAAGTTTTTAGGACAACCCAACCAACCATTCCTATTTTTTTCACCACTTCTTCATCACCCTCACCCACACGTAAGTTGTTATCATCCACCAAACTTTTGACCTATGCCTAAACCCTTATTTGTGCACCTATACCTTCCCCTACACCCAAATCTATTACCAAATTAGGAGTTATGCCGCCATCAAGCCTAGTCTATCCTCGTGTTAAATTATATTTAGCCACATCCTTACAAGCCATGTCACTAAAAATATTCCCCTACCAAAGAGGAAGACCCAACCTCTTAGGTCCGCATACACCGGCTTCACCCAATACCCCTCTGTCACATTCATCCACTTCCATCTATCCTAGGTTCGCACCAATCAACCTTGGCCAAGCAGCTTCCAGCCCAAGCTAGACCAAAAACATAACAACCCACCTCTTCATCATGATCTTTTATTCCACCTAATTTACCTACATAGCCTACACCTATGTCTGATACCTACCTCCTTTCTACCTCCAATACCTACACCACTTCCTATATCCACACCATTAGCCATGTCATTCCCATTAACTTCAACCAATCCTTTCTAAATTTCCACCTACCAACTTCTTCATTACACCTCTATTATTTCCTTGATTAATCATGTCCCCTTCTACCGTCTGCCTTCCCTTCTACATCACGTACTCCTTCCACACCTTCACCCAAGAAAGTGCAACCCAAACCCAAAAACCGTACTATCTACCAAATTGGTAGTCAAACTTACCCAACCTCTAATTCCACCTCTAATCATTCCTTTTACACAAAAGTCACCCAAAATTCCATCTAGACCTACACTCACATCACATTGTGATTCATTGGTAGGGTCTTACGCTAATGTCCTTCCTAAACTTTTAGAACCCTTTGTCATCATAGTGCCACCTATTAAGCCTTACAACCCACTCAAACCTAAACCATAAGGGTTTGATTATTCTAACATTTGTGCCTATCATCATGTGTCAAGACATTATGTTAAAAGACTGCAAGGCCCATAGAGAATATTCATCTTCAATTATGTTCTATAAAAGATGCTCTTAGAAGAAGATGATCTTTTGGATGAGGACCTCATTCCACCTTCTTCTTATCACTACACTGCCTTTCCACATACCTATTCAGTGACCTCCATCTTCACCTTCAGTAACCCTTTTACCATCCTCCAACATTTGAGATCAACATGGTCCGAATTACAGAACTAGCCAACACTCCTCCATAAATGCCAGTATTCCCAACTTCTTTCACAATACTTATGTTCCTTCACAACTTTTTTTTCCCATCCTGACTGTTAGATCTTTCACAATACAACATCTTCATATCTCTCATTTCCTTAAATTAACATGATTTAAGTTGTCACCAGTGCACAAAAGGACAAAGGAAAAGAGAAGAAAAAAAAATTGTCCACTACAGCTTTACGTAGCATTTCATCTGCACCTTACGCCCAAATTCACCATCCGTGGATCGATATACCCCATTTTTGAACGAAGTTTCTAATCAACACCATGTTTAAACAACTTCACTAAATCACCCCTGATAATGTCTCTATACGATCTTACCCAAACCTCTGATTCTCATAATCAGACCCTCATTAAGGTTCCACCTAATCTATTAATGTTCCACTTAATGACCCTAAGCATGTTACCTCAATTATCACTCCTCATCACATTACCTCTCTCACCACTTTCCCCCGTTTCCTATGCTCCCACTACCACTCATAAAGTAGCCCCTCTCATTTTCTTTAACGACAATGAGATTATAACTCTCTAATCAAATGATCTTGAACCTGTCCTTTTCATATCCATTTATATTGAGAATACACACATTTGTGACGTGTTATGATCAATGGGGTTGCTAGTATCAACATAATATCCTCCCATACATATCAATAAATGTGCATCTCTTCCAATAGCATACACAATAACCTAGTTATGTTGCATTCATTTAACGATTCCATGACTTCCACCCTCAACACTATCATTCTCCACATCCACATGGGCCCACGTACTATTCCTAAATTATTCTATGTATTGGAGGGGGAATTTCAATATAATATGCAGCTCTATCGACCCTGGATTCAAGCCATGGGTTGTGTTCCTTCAACCTTACATCAGTGCTTAAAATTTGAACATAAAGGACAAAACTACACCATCCTAGAAGATATTTCACCCTTCAAAACCTATAATATGCTATACCCACCTAACAGTGTTCTTATACCAATTAAGGAGTCTACCACCACTATCACTCCTTCTTCCGTCACAATCCCATCTTCCACCACTATTGCTTATTCTTCAGCTATCGCTTCATCTACCACTTCTACTACTACATCTCCCACAACCAACTCCACTATTCCCACTGTTGTTGTAGCTTCTACAGTTGATCCATCAGCCAACCCATCTACTTTGCCAATAATTTTTGTTTCTTCTTCTCAAGATTCTGGTGATTCTTCCATTCCCACTACCCAAATTCCAATTTCTGATCCCTTGGTTTTTTTTAACAGCTCACTTTGGGAGAGTATTATCTCTATAACATCAACACCTTCCTTACTCCTCAAGAATATGGAAGCCTCCATCAATACCCACATTATAATCATCAGGTAGGTGAGATATTTCCCTACGATCTGCCTCATGTTGACAAAAATTTGAAATATGGGGGACTCGAAACTTCTAAAAAAGCTCCAGAACCACCTAACCAAACCTGTCCATTCTCATTTGATTTCCAGTACCTCACCAATCACTATTTCACCCACACATTCCTCCATCAATTTGCATAGAAATGATTTGGCTTTGGTCTCTATGAATAGGGACATCACATAGTCATTCCCTGCACCACCTAGAAACATAAAGACTACCGTGGTCTTGGATTTGTTTAGGAACCTTCCTCTAGAAAAGCTCATATCAATCTCGTAGAAGAAGATACACCTTCACTTCATCCTTTACCAACCTCACCACCTTCACCTATGAAGTCTATGGATCCAAAATCCACTCCTAAAAAAATTCGTGAACACCATTTTCTTGGGACCATTGACTTATCACCATGATGGAAAGGCTCCCTCTTCTCTTCCCTTCCTCTATCCTGACATGATTGATGAAGACATGCCTTCTATCAACGTCATTCAATGTCAGGAATATTATTCCATTCTCACCTATTTAGGTGTGGAGGATTCTTACACTCACCATTCGTTACCTTCTGAGATGCAAACCATGTTCAATGACTCAACGATAGAGATCAACATTCACACTTAGGACAACCCTCATATTCTAAAGATAGGCCAATATTTATATCCCACTGAGTAGGAATCTTTCACTTCTTTCCTCTAAGACTATATCAATGCTTTTGCTTTGTCTTACACTAATATGCCTAGTATTGACCCAAATATCATAGTCCATAATATCCTAACCATCTCTGATGCTAAACCCATGAAACAAAAATTCCAAAAAATGTATCCTCACATTGCACTTCTTGTGAATGAATAACTCCATTGCCTCCTTTCTGTTTCCTTCATTCTACCCATTGATTATCCTCAATGGATCTATAGCATCGTTCCTGTCACCAATGCGATAGGGGGGCACCACATATGCACATATTTTTATGACCTTAACCTATCTTACCACAAAGATGATTTTCCTCTACCTAGTATTGACCAGCTAATTGATCTCACCACCATTCATGAGATGCTATCACTCATGGATGGTTTCTTGGGCTATAACCAAATATTACTCGCACTAGAAGATCGACACAAAACCACCTTCATCAACCGTTGGGTTACCTTATGCTATCATGTTATGCATTTTGGCCTTAAAAACGTTGGTGCTACATACCAATGTGTTATAAACTATATTTTTCATGATATCATGGATAGCATATTAGAAGATTATGTCAACAATATTCTTGCCAAATCCAAAAAGTAGGCTGAAGACCTTGTAGTCCTTAAGGTTATCTTTAACCACCTCATCCAATATTGCGTTCACCTTGAACCAAAGAAATGTTTCTTCACTGTTCTCTCGAGTAAGCTCCTTAGTTTCATCATTTCTTTGTGTGGCATTGAAGCTGATCCCATGAAAATCAAGTCTATTCTCTAGATTCCTCCACGTAATAACCTTCATCAATCCCTTTCCGGGAAATCTGGTTTTCCGAACTTAGTCATTTTTGGCACTTTTTGGTTGGGTGCACATAGTAACCATGCAACATCAAATTTTGGTGTTATCCCGTAAAATTGACAAGGGCAATTTTACCGATAACCATACCGAAAATTTTGTTTCGATCCCTCGTTAGGGATCCCTCGCGTTCGAAACGTCGTAAAATCCCTCCCCGGGAAATCTAGTTTTTGAACTTAGTCTTTTTTGAGCCTTTTTTGGCTGGGCGCATGGATTTGCCTTGTAACACATAGTTTTGATGCGCCCCCTTAAAAGCCTTTGGCGCATGGTTTTACATGTTAACACGTCTTTCGGTGCGCCAAAGGATGTTGAATCACTTTTTGGTGTGCCAAAGGGCGCACGTAATCTATCTGCGATACCAAGTTTTGGTGCGCCAAAGGGCGCACATAATTTCGTGTCGACAATACATATGGTGCGCTAAAGGCGCGCTCATTCTTCTGTTGTCAATTCTTTCCATGCGCCAAAGGGCGCACGCTTTCCCTTGTCGACAGCCGTTTCCATGCGCCATTTCAAAAGGTTGGTGGCGCATTAATGACAGGTTTTTCCTATAAATATCCACGTGCGCGCCCATGTCATTTTCATTCCTTTTTATCAAGCACGTGATTGCTCTGGATTTGTCAAGCTCTGCTCTGTCGTTGTCGATCGTACTGTGGACCCGCTTTCCAAATCTTTTTCTATATTTAAGGTAAGAGGTTCTCCCTCTTCTCTGTTTTATGCTTTCATGTGTTTTGGTCTGTGTTCTGTTGGTGTGTTTCGGTCTGGTTTTGGTTTGTTGGTGGTTTTTTTTTAATGAAATATGTTTAGGCCTTTCCCCCTGTGCTGTCCTGTTCCGTTTTCTTCTATTCCTCTTCCTCTCCCTCCCTCTTTCCGGATCTGCTGGAAGGGGAGTCTGTTTTGTAACTGGCTTGGTCTATTAAAAAGAAAAAATCTTTTTGTAAAACCCTTACTTGTCCAAGTAATTTTTGAAGTGGAAGAGAAGAATAAAGAAGAGATTTGGGTAGGCTTTTATCCAGTGGCGCACTGAGCGCGCCTTGTTGCAATAAAAGACAGTTGCGCCCCTCGGCGCACCTACCCGCCATGCAACATGCTCAAAGACCCGCGCTAATGGCGCAGCCTTCCTGTTCTGCTACATTGAAATTCATGCGCCCTCAATGGCGCGCTCCTTTTTGCATGCTACAAGTCTAAATCCCGCGCCTCCTTGAAGCCTTTGGCGCACCCTCTATCCATGTTGCATAATGTTTCCATGCGCCAAAGGGCGCACCCAGTTTCGATGCAGCACAAGCCTTACATTCGCGCAAGTATAAAGATGGAAATACATAGGCGCGGGCGCACCCTCCATTGCAGTAACATGATGTTGTGTAAACCCTCCATGCGCCGCGCCATAGTCCCCTTTGGCGCACCATTTGTCCACATGTTACACAATCTTCCCATGCGTCAGGAAACGAAAGGGCGCACCAAGGAGCAGAACCCCAATATCTATTTCAAGCCTTACAGAAGATGGAAGTGCATCTCCCACATGGTGCGCCGAAACTGAGCTGCTATAAAATGCAATGAATACATTTCAGATTGGTCCATGCGCCATGCGCCTTTGGCGAGGAGTTTAATCCCTAGTGCAACATTCCTTTTCTGTGCGCCTTACCTATTTGGCATCTGAGAAGGTGAATAATTTTTCATGCGCCCTGAGCCTTATAATCATGCTAACTCCAGCTCCTTCTGCTAGCAAATTTCCGATGGAAGATCAAATGACTAATTCAACCTTTTTGGATTGGGTCTCACTTCTTATTCTTTGCAGATCAGCAACTGAGTTTGAAAGAACATATGTCAACGTCAAGCAAGAAACCCACCAAACCAAGAGGAAAGGCTAAGCTGACAGAAGAAGAGATGAAATACAAATATCAGAGGGTCAGAATGCCCGAATCACAGGCTGAGTGCAGTATGGATGTCAGAGACTCAGAGTTGGGTCACATTGATATGGAGGAATTCTGGGTTAGAACTCAGAAAGTTACAAGAAGTCCATGGATGGACAAACTAATAGGCAGTGCCCTGCACTTCGCACGGAGGAATCCCTTGGTCAGCGCTGTTCCAACAATGAATTCATGATGGTGGTTGCTGATGATGAATAGCTTCTTCTTCTTCTCCTCTCTATTCTTCGACTTTCTTTTCGAAATGTCTAAAAATGTGTTGGCACAAATGATGACATCATCCATGTTGCATCATGGGATGATGTCATCCACCAAGTTGTCAAAGTCAACATGACTTTTAGATATTTTGTAAATATCTTTGTAGATAAGTGGTTGGCTCCATTTTGCCTTCTCTCTCTCCTCATCTTCTATAAATACTGGAATACTTGTTGTATTCAGGGTGAACATTTTTCAGATAGAAATAGAAGTGAGGAGAGAAAGACTTTGAGCTTTCTTGTAACAGACAAAATAAGAATTTGGATCAGTAATAGCAATTATTCAGACTTTGTGCTCAATAGCTGTGTTATACGTTAGATCTTTCTTACGTGGCACAAATAGACATCATCCATGTTGCATCATGGGATGATGTCATCCATCAAAGTTGTCAAAGTCAACATGACTTTTAGATATTTTGTAAATATCTTTGTAAATAAGTGGTTGGCTCCATTTTGCCTTCTCTCTCTCCCTCATCTTCTATAAATATGAGAATACTTGTTGTATTCAGGGTGTTTAGAATCTTTGAACTTTCTTGTAACAGAAAAGAACAGTAATACAATTATTCAGACTTTGTGCTCAATAGCTGTGTTATACATTTCTTTCTTATGTTAGATCTGTATGTGTTTAATCTGTCAGATTCATATCTACTTTTGTCATTTGTTTATCAGTATTTATGCAAGTAGGTTTGGCTCTGTTTACTACCAAACTAAAAACATAAATCTTCTGACCTTTCTGCTTTGGAATTCATTTCTTTTCTCCCTTCGGATCTGTTCTTTCTCTTCTCCCTCTTTCATTCCTTTCTTTTCGCAGCCTGGAATACTCTACCGGGATGAGATCCCAACCCCCGAAGGCAGAATCTGTGAGACTTGCATAGGTTCCTGCTAGTAGAAATAGCAATAAACCAGTTTCGCTTTGCTGTCTCAAAGAGGGGCTAAGCCCTGCAACACTGTTGGCTCGTCTATCCATAGATCTGTCCACGCGACAGATTTTCGGACCAACAGTTTTTGGCGACTCCGCTGGGGATCGAACAGATCTGTCAGATCTATGTTGGTGGTATAACATAAAATCAGAAAAATCAAAAGATTGCTGCCTGTTTGCAAACCTGCAATTTTTTTATAAAAATCCGGAAAAATTTGCAAAAGTGCTCAAATCAAAAAAATTTCTTCTGAGAGTCATAGATCGGGCCTAGTTACAGATCTTTAGTTCACTGAGTTTTTATCAAAATCATGATTTTTCCGTAGATCTGGATTTTTGACTATTTTCCAAAAAGTTTAAAACCCTCTGAAAAAGTAAAGATCAGATCTGAAAATCAGCCTGCTATTCTTCCCTGCCATCTTATCCTCGCTGCTATTTGTCATTAACCGCAATCGTTTTTTTTTCGAGGAGGATAATTTTTAAATATTCAGAAAAGTATTTGCTGCTGGTTTTTGTCAGAAAAACCAGAAAATCAGCAAATACACCCAAAAATAAGGATTAAATCTGCGCCTTAACATTGCAGATCTGGAAGGTACACTGGCGAGTGAACCTTTTACGCGCAGTGCAGGAGAGCCCGTGGAGGAAGCTGATCCTACTTTCGATCTGCTTCAGAGGCACAATTTCAGCGTGACACCGGCACGTTTTTCAGCGCTAAGCTCGGTTAGCCGGTCATCCAGGAGTGTCTCACCTTCACGAAGAAAAAGTCTTTTACAAGGAACATCCACATCCCTTTGTAGTGCCTTGCTGCTCAGTGGAACCACCCTCCCAGCTCGTGTGCTTTTTCCAGCCTTTCAAATGGCGGTACCATGGGGAAACGCTATGGGCCCTCTCGCACTGCCACATCCAGTTCACGCGCTCCCTCACGGAAATCGAAAGAATTTTCCTAAATTTGACGGGAGCAGAAATCAAAGCACGGATTCCCACATATCTGCTTTCATTATGTCATGCAGTATTTTGGACGTGACTCATGAAGATGTGTCAGTTCACCTTTTTCTGGAAACCCTACAAGGGCCTGCAGCTGAATGGTTTCAGCATTTGCCGGCCGGATCTATCACCAGTTGGGCTACCTTGCGGGATGCTTTCGAAGACAGGTACAAGCCTTCAGAAGATGCATTTGCGTTGCTATCACGGATTACCCACCTGAAGAAAGAGGCCAATGAGACCATGCGCGATTTTGTCGCCCGGTTCAATGCATTAATCAACCGTGTCCCTACTGCCATGCTTCCAACACCGGAGAATCAGAAGTGTTTCTTCGTGAACGCCATGAGCTCAAAAGTCAGTTTCTTGCTCCTTCAAGAGCGAGTAGCTACTCTGCCTCTCGCTCAAGCTGCTGCCATTCAGATAGAAGACAATTTGATAATATCTGGCGAGTTAAAAAAGGAATCATCAAAGTCCAAATCTTCAGATCCCTCGCCTGCTACTTCGTCTGATCCAGCATTCCAAAAGATGGCGAACGATCTGCTCGCATTGAAAAAGCAGTTGGCCCAGGCCTCTCCCAGTTCCTTGTACCGGGATGTCCCGCGGAGGAATTTTGTTCCTAACAATGTTTCACAAAGACCGCGTCTACCTGCAACTGCTCCACGGTTGGCGCTTGAAGCTCCTCCGGTCAATGCTTTGGCCGAAATAGAAGAAGAAGAGCAGTACTATGAAGAACCTTCGTCTCAAGGCGAAGATGATCAAGATGTCGGTGAGCCGACTGGCGACTCTACTATTGGATACATGGAATTTGATGAGGATGAATCTGATGAAGAAGAGAGTACTCAGGGCTATGCAAGCGGACAATCCTACGCTGTTTTTACCCGCTCGCAAGGAAAGGAAGCGGAAGTTGCTGCCCATGTGCAGAAGGAGAAGGTCGTGTCAAACGTGCCTCCAACCATTGTTAGAAGAGGTAATCCTCTTCCTACTCAAATCCCTGTTAAGACTTTTGCAAAGAAGTCTTTTCCGCCCATCTCTCCTCCGAATCAGCCCCCTCATATTCCTATCAAGATCAGTAACCCTGTTCCACCATCGCGAAGTGAAGGACTCATTCCTTTACCAACGCAACCCTTGGCCGCATTCGATATAATAGATCATGCAAAAAAGACCAAGATCCAGATGTCTGAAGCTGAGTATCTTCAGTCAAACCCCGAACAGCTTGTAAGATTGACTAAGTATATCCAAAGTCAAGCTGTTATATCTAATCAGGCTTCCCCAAAAGGAATCCTTTCCACTCCTCCTGAATCCCACATAAATGTTGCTTCAACATCCGCATCAGGCAAGATAGAACCTTTCTATCTCTCTCTCCTAATCAACGGCCATAAGTTGAGCAACTGTATAATTGATTCCGGAGCATCCGATAACGTCATGCCGGTGAAAGTCGCCCATGCTTTGGGCCTCACTCTTACCAAACCTTTCGGCAGATGTTACTCATTGGAGACCAAGCAAGTGCCATTGATTGGCCAAATCAAAGACGCGCAATTTCCGTTTGCAGCCTTTCCGGATAAAAGAGTAAAAATGACCGTCCTTGTCGCTGACATTCCGGCAGCCTATGGAATTCTGCTAGGAAGGAGCTTTTGCAGCGAAGTTGGTGGAGAAATTCACATGGACTGGTCTAAAGCTAGAATTCCAGTCAAAGGCGTAATGCAAACTTTAGAACCGGAATCCCAAAAGAAGTACTTGGTCACTAGCTCCGAAGATCCCAAAGCCCAAATCCTTTTTGAATCATCAGGGATGGGGAACTACTTCTTATCCACCGAGGCGGATACAAAGGACGTTTTCGTTCAAGAAAAGGATCTCAATAAGATCTGGACCTTGCAATTTGATGGCAGTTGCGCAACTAGTGGATGTGGTGCTGGGGTTGTGCTGATATCTCCTGAGGAAGAAGTCATTCCTCTCTCTTTCAAATTGTAGTTTTTCAACACTAACAATACTGCTGAGTATGAGTCTCTGTTACTCGGTATGCAAGCTGCAAAGGAAAGAGGAATTAAAAATCTAAAAGTTCAAGGTGATGCCGAGCTGGTTGTAAATCAGGTCAAAAGGATTTACCAAGTAAAAAATGAAAGGCTCAGGCACTACCGTAATGCAGTATGGGACAGCATTGAGGAATTTGATGCCTTTTCGATAGGGGCAATTCCAAGAGCTCAAAATGATATGGCCGATTCATTGGCCGTTTCAGCATCTCTCATGCTCCCGCACCCGGGTTTGAAAACGAACAAATACACCATTGAAGTGGTTTTCCGCCCGAGCGTGCCAGACAACTCTCAGCATTGGCAGGTATTCAACGATGATAATCACCTCATTGCCTTTCTAGAAAAATCAGAAAATTTTGATGAGTTGTATTTTGAAGGATCCACCTCGACATGCCGCGAATCAATCAACAGTCAAAACCATGAATCACAGGAGAAAGACGGCATATGTCAGCTCAAAGGAAATATAATTCCGAAGGGCCTGGTTTCTCTGGAATGCCTGTTTGACAGGCATGACCATTTTGTGAGAAAGAAGAAGCGGGACGATCCTTGCTCCTCCCCAGAGACAGAACCAGTCAATATAGGTTCTGAGGCACATCCGCAATTTGTGAACATCGGGAAATGTTGCACGCCAGAAGAAAAGCGTAAATTTGTCAAGTTGCTGAAAAGATATATGGATGTATTGGCATGGTCCTACGCCGATTTAAAGTCCTTCAAGCCAAAGGACGTTCAGCACGATATTCCCTTGAAAGACGATGTCAAAGCCTTCCGTCAGAAGCAGAGGCACTATAATCCCAAGATTTCGGGCACCATTCAGGCCGAAATTCAGAAGATGCTGGATGCAAGAATCATCTTCCCTATTCATCACAGCACTTGGGTGGCAAACATTGTGCCAGTGCGCAAGAAAAACGGTGAAATACGCATCTGCGTAGACTTCCGAAACTTAAATCAAGCTTCGCTGAAAGACAACTACCCTCTTCCCATAATGGATCAAGTTCTGCAAGCAGTAACTGGATCAGAAATGCTGTCTATGCTTGATGGTTTTTCAGGCTACAATCAGATTGAAGTCTCGCCTGAAGATCAATTCAAAACAGCATTCACTACTCCATGGGGTACATTTGCCTATAGCAGGATGCCTTTCGGCCTAACTAACGCTGGTGCCACTTTTCAGCGGGCCATGGATTTCGCATTTAAAGGCATGATGGGAAAAGTCATTGTAGTTTATCTAGATGACTTAACCGTGTTCTCTAAACAACGAAGTGATCATTGTGATCATTTGGAGCAAGTATTGGCCAGGTGCCGAGAACATGGAATTTCCCTAAATCCCAAAAAGTCTGTTTTTGGGGTTACGGAAGGGAAATTGCTCGGCCATGTGGTTAGCAAAGAAGGAACGAAGATCGATGCCGAAAGAGTTAAGGCTATCCAAAGCCTTACTCTGCCTACAAGCAAGAATGGCGTTCATTCTTTCTTTGGAAAGGTGAACTTTCTCAGGCGTTTTGTTCCTGATTTTGCTGAGAAGACCCGCCACATACTGAACATGATGAAAGGGTCACCCACTTTCAGATGGAGTGAAGAGGGGAAAAGGTCTTTTGAGGAGATAAAAACTTCTGTTGCTCATGCACCGGTCCTAGTATGTCTGGATTTCTCCAAAGACTTCATTATGTATAGCTACGCCTCCGAACATACTGTGTCTGCAATCATAATGCAAAAGAATTCGGAGGATATTGAATCTCCAATCGCATTCATGAGTTCTCCTCTCAAGCCTCACGAACTGAAAATGACTCAGCTGGAAAAGCACGCCTTTGCCGTTGTCAAAGCAGTGAAGAATTTCAGGTATTATATTCTGAACTCACATACGGTAGTGCTGGTCCCAGACACCGCGGTGAAATCAATTCTAACTCAGCAGGAGTTAGGAAGCTTGAGAGGGAATTGGATCGCAAAAGTCCAGGAATATGACCTGGATATTAAGCCCACCAAGCTGGTGAGGGGCAAAGGCCTGTGTCAGCTAATGGCTGAAAATGAAAATTCAGAAAATCCTAAAGGAAAAGAGGACTGTACCAACGAAGAGCAAAGCCCTCTAGGGGAGCCTGATTCTCTGCCTCTAGTTCTATTTGTTGCAACTAGCGACGAGTGGTACTCCGACATTGCTTTCTTCCTTACCTACGGCGAATGCCCAATGCACCTAACTACGAAGGAAAAGCGTACTATAAAGCTCAGAGCGGCCAGATATGTCATCTGGGATGACGGTTTATATAAGCGCGGGATAGACGGTGTCTTTCTGCGATGTGTTGACAAGCCCCAGCAAGTAAAACTGCTGGAAAGTTTTCACAATTCAGCCTGTGGAGGTCATTTTTCTTCTTCCGTGACAGCACACAAGATCATTCGAGCCAGGTACTATTGGCCGACGCTCTTTCAAGATGCGGCTACCTAGGTGGCAAAGTGTGAACCCTGTCAGCAATTCGTCGGCAAGCCCAAGTTGGCTGCCCTTCCCCTAAGGCCAGTCATTATCAATGAACCATTCAGGCAATGGGGAATTGATTTTATTGGAGCACTCAATCCTCAATCGAGTGCCGGACATAGCTATGTCCTCACAGCAATGGATTACTTCACTAAATGGGTGGAAGCCATACCTGTCAAGCACTCCACTTCTGAGGTGGTTTGTAGTTTTATCAAAGAGAATATCATTGTCAGGTTCGGTGTTCCAAACAAGATCGTTGCTGATAATGCTTCTAACTTCTCCTCACGGGAAGTTATTAGTTTTTGCTATGAATATGGAATAACTTTAGCACATGCCTCGGATTATTACCCTCAGGGAAATGGTCAGGCGGAATCCAGTAATAAGAACTTGGTGACCATCATACGGAAATTAGTAGATGAAAATCAGCGGATGTGGCACAAGTCTTTGTATGACGCTTTGTGGGCGGATCGCATTACCCCCAAGAGATCTCTCGGCATGTCACCTTTTCAAGTGTTATATGGCACTGATGCCGAACTTCCCATTTCTGCGGAACTTCCTGCTCTAAGCTTGGCACGAGCAATCGAAGATGAAACTTTTCAGAGTTCTCTAGAAAGGAGAATTATGTATCTGGTGGAACTTGAAGAAAAGAGAGTAAAGGTGGTCGACAGGATCACTAAACATCAGAATCAAGTAAAGAGGCTTTTTGATAAGAAAGCCAAGCAGAGAATTTTTCAAGTGGGAGATCTCGTCCTTCTTTGGGACAAGCGAAGAGAGCCAAAGGGCATGCACGGAAAGTTTGATTCCCTATGGAGAGGGCCCTTTAAAATCAAGCAACTCAATGGAGAGAATAGTTTCTATCTCTCGTATCTGGATGGAGCTGAACTCCCGCTTCCCTATAGCGGGCAACATCTCAAGATTTTCAGGAAGTAGAGCTTGCTCTCTTCTTTGTACAGTTTATTTTTGTCGTGTGTTTGCTTTCGTCGTGTGTTTGCTTTTGTTTGGTTGGTGTTGTGTTTCCTTTCTTCTCCCTCCGGTCCCCCTTGTTTTGACTCCGTACCCAATGGATAGGCACATGTGATCTGGGATTCTCTACCCCCGAGTTTGCTCAGGGATAGTCCCCAGAAAGAGCCAGCTGTTATCCCGTAAAATTGACAAGGGCAATTTTACCGATAACCATACCAAAAAATTTTGTTTCGATCCCTCGTTAGGGATCCTTCGCGTTCGAAACGTCGTAAAATCCCTTCCCGGGAAATCTAGTTTTTGAACTTAGTCTTTTTGAGCCTTTTTGGCTGGGCGCATGGATTTGCCTTGTAACACATAGTTTTGATGCGCCCCCTTAAAAGCCTTTGGCGCATGGTTTTACATGTTAACACGTCTTTCGGTGCGCCAAATGATGTTACATCAATTTTTGGTGCGCCAAAGGGCGCACATAACTTCATGTCGACAATGCATATGGTGCGCAAAAGGCGCGCTCATTCTTCTGTTGTCAATTCCTTCCATGCGCCAAAGGGCGCACGCTTTCCCTTGTCGACAGCCATTTCCATGCGCCATTTCAAAAGGTTGGTGGTGCATTAATGACAGGTTTTTCCCTATAAATATCAGTGCGCGCCCATGTCATTTTCATTCCTTTTTTCGAAGCACGTGATTGCTCTGGATTTGTCAGCTCTGCTCTGTCGCTATCTCGCACTGTGGACCCACTTTCCAAATCTTTTGCTATATTTAAGGTAAGAGGTTCTCCCTCTTCTCTGTTTTATGCTTTCATGTGTTTGATCTGCTTTCTGTTGGTGTGCATGGTCTGTGTTTGGTCTGCTAGTCTGTGTTTAAATGAAATATGTTTAGGCCTTTCCCCCTGTGCTGCCCTGTTCGTTTTCTTCTGTTCCTCTTCCTCTCCCTCCCTCTTTCCGGATCTGCTGGAAAAGGAGTCGTTTTGTAACTGGCTTGGTCTATTAAAAAGCTTTTTGTAAAAACCTTACTTGTCCAAGTAATTTTTGAAGTGGAAGAGAGGAATAAAGAAGAGATTTGGGTAGGCTTTTATCCAGTGGCGCACTGGCGCGCCTTGTTGCAAAAAAGACAGTTGCGCCCCTCGGCGCACCTACCCGCCATGTAACATATTCAAAACCCGCGCCAATGGCGCAGCCTTCCGTTCTGCTACAGTTGAAATTCATGCGCCCTCAATGGCGCACCCTCTATCCATGCTGCATAATGTTTCCATACGCCAAAGGGCGCACCCAGTTTTGATGCAGCACAAGCCTTCTGCGCGCAAGTATAAAGATTACATAGGCGCTGGCGCACCCTCCGTTGCAGTAACATGATGTTGAGTAAACCCTCCATGTGCCGCGCCATATCCCTTTGGTGCACCATTTGTTAATGTTACACAATCTTCCCATGTGCCAAGGGGTGCACCGAACCCCAATGTAACACGCATTTCCTATGCGCCCTGCTATAAAATGCAATCTGCTTCATCCATGCGCCATGCGCCTTTGGCGCTAGTATAACCTATGCAACATTCCTTTTCTGTGCGCCTTATCTATTTGGCCTGCCAGTTGCATTTTTCCTGCGCCCTAAGCCTTATAATCTCTCTCTCCTTCTGCTAGCTTTCCAATGGAAGATCAAATGACTAATTCAACCTTTTTGGATTGGGTCTCACTTCTTCTTCGTGCAGATCAGCAACTGAGTTCGAGAGAACACATGTCTACGTCAAGCAAGAAACCCACCAAACCAAGAGGAAAAGCTAAGCTGACGGAAGAAGAGATGAAATACAAATATCAGAGGGTCAGGATGCCCGAATCACAGGCTGAGTGCAGTATGGATGTCAGAGACTCAGAATTGGGTCACATTGACATGGATGAGTTCTGGGTTAGAACTCAGAAGGTTACAAGAAGTCCATGGATGGACAAGTTAATAGGCAGTGCTCTGCATTTCACCGGAGGAATCCCAGTCAGCGCTGTGAACAATGAGTTCATGATGGTAGTTGCGCAATCTTTCAACAAGGACACAAGATGTGTCGAGAACAGCAAGGGCGAGGTAGTCATAAACCTCACTACCCGTCATTTTGAATTGATGCTTGGCATCCCTCACCACCGGAACTACGTGGCTGTTAGCCAACAGGAATGCATCAAGGCCTGGGAAGACAACGAGGGCCAGTGCATGCAGTTGATGAATGAGGTCTACCTAAAGAATAAGAAGGTAGTGACCCGGTGGCCTCAGACTATCCACCGAAGTGATTTCTCAGAGGAACTCAGTGACACGATCACCTTCCTGAGCAGAGTCTTCGGGCTTTCAGATGCCCACTATTTCCATAAGTGGATGCTGCGGTACCTAGAAACAATGAATAAGAATTTGCCCGATCAGCGCTTTTGCTGGGGTGAAATAATCAGCAGCACCATCTCTGAGCAGCTACAACAGTTCACCACAACGGGAGTGTTCCATATGAACTCCTATGTAGTCTATGCTGCAGCGTCAGCAAGGGATTATCCGGGGCTGAACCGAAGTGGAGTATGGCCTCAGGCCAAGATATTTGATTACTATCCAGAGCTGAGGCTGGAGAATAGCATCCAACATTTTGCAAAAGTTAACGATGCATTCTTCTATCATGTCATCTGCCTACTGAGGCCGAACATGACTCATAGCCGGACAACCAAGAACATAGTGGCAGTCACAGAGAAATGGGGGGCCCTGTTCACCCAATTTCCCACGTTCACCTATCTAAGGGCTGCCAACTTTTTGGGAGAGCCAACCAGGCTACCGAGGTATGCTGGACCAAGGCTGATTCTATTAGAACTATCAAGACAGCTGGTCACGTACCATGAAAAGTGCCTCAAAAGAAAGAAGGGCGGAACTCCTTTCCCCCTCACAGTGGGCCGGTACACATGCTCCTCCTACCATAAGGCGAAGGAAATGTTCGCAGAGCTGGAGTTGTTAAATTTGAAGCATGACTTCCCAGCCAGGCCTACCTTCGATCCTAGGGGCTGCCTGCCAAGGGCTAAGCTTGATCCAATCCATGTCCCTCAAATTGAGGATATTTACATTGACGTTCTCCATGAGGTGGAACTCAGAAGAAAGGATCACTCGCGCTTGGCATTGACGGAAATCATTCAATATGGAGTGGCCATTGTCCCCAAAGGTTTCCAAACCACGGAAGACGAAGTAGACAAAGTGTATAATGACACAGAAGGGGATGATTGGCCCTTCCCGGACATTGACAGAAGCAAGGCTCCTCAAACAATTGAGGAGAGGGTCAAGGAGACTATGCGGAGAACGGAGCATTGGTGCCGCATGAACGGACTAATCTACCTCGGGGTAGATTTCACAACTTCCCCTTTGGGCAACGCACCTCCAAGGTCAAAGAAGCTGCTGAAAGGCAAAGGTGCCGAAGGTGAACCTAGCACCATTCAGGAGGAAGCCCCTGAAAGTCCTCTTCCTTCAGAGCCTGAACAAGTAATAACTCTGGATTCGCCAGAGAAAGAATTGACAGAGGATAGTCCTATACACCCATCCACCCAGGATGTCGGCGTCGCTACAACTTCAGAGGTCCCTTCTATCCCTTCTTCTTCTCTTCCTTCCCCTCCTCGAGTGACTCAGGCGACCACTCCTTTGGTTGTGTCCTCTGCCCCTTCTTCTACTCTTTCCCCCGCCTCTTCATCTATTTTCTCCTCCCTCGCTGATTTGTCTTCTTCCATTTCTTCCCTCATCTCCGAGCTCCCTTCCCTTCCTATGTCTTCTGCGGTTGCGGTTTCCCTTCCTCCCGTGGGCACTTCCTCGGCTATTCTTTCGATGCCGCCGCCGCGTGTCTCCACGTTTTTCCCCTCTTCTACCGTTGCTGCCTCCCCCTCTGTCTCTGGTCCTTCTTCTGTAGGACCAGCTTGGATCTCTCAGCAGCTGAGCCAACAAAAGAGGAAAGTCCCCATCGCTCCGATGGACTTTTCGGTCATTCCGGCTAAAGGAGTAAAGAAGCACAAGCCGGTTACACGCTTCTCGAAGAGCGCTGCAGGTGAGAGATTCATGGAAATAGCATACCCCAACCCCCTCAAAGAGAAAGAAGATCTGTCTCCGACAGATTTCACCGTGACCCAAGTCACAATGGGGACATCCTCAGAAAGTCTCCAGGGGGAAGCTCTTTCCGCAGTGGATGCACTCTGCAAGAAGCTTCAGGAAACGAAAGAGGAAAAAAGGCTACTGAAGGAGCAGAACAAGTATCTGCTTCAAGCCTTACAGAAGATGGGAAATGCACCTCCCACAACTGCCGCCGAAACTCCTGAGCTGCTCAGTCAGGAGAAGATCAATGAATATTCAAAGATTGGTGAGCAGGGCATGGCCGTTTCTGCTTGGAGGAGCCAAATCCTCAAGGATAGTGAAAAAGTAATCGCCGAGTATATCAGTTTATACCTGAACATCGAGAAGGTGAACAAGGAACTCCAAGCATTAGCAGGTCCAGTATCAGAAGAGTTGGAGCATGCTAGACTCCAGCACGAGACCTTCCAACAAATGTTCGACTGTTCAGTCGAAGATCTGGTCAAGTTCGGAGTCTTCGGCCATCCAAGGGCCCTCAACAAAACTATGTCCACTCTGGACTATCGGATAGATCAGCTAGAATTCGTTTTAGAAAAGATAGATAAGGTAAAAGAAGAGGCCCTGGATGCAATGCATCAAATGGAGAAAATTGTTCTATCTATGACTCCAGGGTTGCTCACTCCTTCCCTTACCTTGAGATCAGCTGATGACACTGTCCGGATTTTCAAGGAGATAGCCTCTCAAGGAACAGGGCCAGAGGTCACGTTCGACATCGAATCTATCAACAACCTACTGGCCTGTAGGGACTTCATCGGTTTCCTAATCGAGGCGGGTAAAGACTATTCCAAGATCCCAGAAAAGCTCATAGATGAGCGGGAAACTTGCGAAGCAATCAGTGAACGGCACAAGGATCCGTCACAGGATCAGTTTGGGCCGATGATCAGCAAGTTCTTGGAATACCGCGCTCAGTTCCACATCTCATCTCCTGAGCAGCATCAGAAACAGGCGACCCCTTTTCGGCCGCAGGATGATGATGATGAATAGCTTCTTCTTCTTCTTCTTCTTCTTCTCCTCTCTATTCTCCGACTTTCTTTTCGAAATGTCTAAAAATGTGTTGGCACAAATGATGACATCATCCATGTTGCATCATGGGATGATGTCATCTATCAAAGTTGTCAAAGTCAACATGACTTTTGGATATTTTGTAAATATCTTTGTAAATAAGTGGTTGGCTCCATTTTTCCTTCTCTCTCCCTCATCTTCTATAAGTATGAGAATACTTGTTGTATTAAAAAAAAAAAGTGAACATTTTTCAGATAGAAATAGAAGTGAAGAGAGAAAGACTTTGAGCTTTCTTGTAACAGAAAAAGGATAGTAATACAATTATTCAGACTTTGTGCTCAATAGCTGTGTTATACGTTAGATGTTTCTTACGTTAGATCTGTATGTGTTTAATCTGTTGGATTCATATCTACTTTTCCGTCATTTGTTTATCAGTATTGCTTTGTTTATTTATGCAAGTAGGTTTGGCTCTGTTTACTACCAAACTAAAAACATAAATCTTCTGACCTTTCTGCTTTGGAATTCATTTCTTTTCTCCCTTCGGATCTGTTCTTTCTCTTCTCCCTCTTTCATTCCTTTCTTTTCTCAGCCTGGAATACTCTACCGGGATGAGATCCCAACCCTCGAAGGCAGAATCTGTGAGACTTGCATAGGTTCCTGCTAGTAGAAATAGCAATAAACCAGTTTCGCTTTGCTGTCTCAAAGAGGGGCTAAGCCCTGCAACACTGTTGGCTCGTCTATCCATAGATCTGTCCGCGCGATAGATTTTCAGACCAACACCTCTACATTTCTATCATTGACCATTCCTTGGGTGTCATGCTCACTCATCATGATGAGAAACACATGGATAAAGTAGTTTATTACATAAGTTGTACACTTTCAGATAATGAGACTCGATATACTCACCCTGAGAGGCTTTACTTAGGACTAGTCTTTGTCACCACTAAACTACACCATTATCTTCTTAACCACAAAACCTTTTTCATCACCAATACTGACCCCTTACATTACATGTATGCCAACCCTTATTATCACCAATGTACCTCACATTGGCTCATGCTTCTTGTGAACCTAGAACTTGAATTCATCCATAAAAATTCTATCAAAAGACAAACCATTGCCGAATAATTTACAGATGCACATCTTTCTAGAAATCAACCCTTGAAATTTGGTTTTCCTAATGAATCCATTGCTACCCTCTCTCTTGTTGACACCATTAATTAGATGACCTTATTCTTCGATGGTTCTAATTGTCAACGCGGGGGTGGTGCATGGGTCATCCTCATTCCTCTTGATGGTGAACCTATGCCTTTATCTTTCAAACTACATTTTATTTGCACTAACAATATTTTCAAATACGAAGCACTCATGTTAGGTCTTTAAGCCGTCATAGCCTTATATGTTAAATCCATTAATATGTATGATGACTCCCAACTGGTTGTGAACCAAGTCAATGTTTTATACTATTGTCGTAATGAAATCCTTCAAAAGTATAAACATCATGTTGACATAATTTTAACCATTTAACCTACCTGGAGGAAGGATGTATGTCAGACTTATGTTTTTTAGGAAATCCTCACACAATGAATTTTTCTAAAAACAAGAATCTAAAAATTTTCAATTTTCAGACTTCAGGGTTTTTCCCTTTCAGAGTTTTTAAGCTAAATTTCAGAATTGCATTTGAGATTTTCTGAAGTTTGAAACTCTAAAAGTCTAAATTTTTAGACTTTCAGGTTTTTAGAATTTGGAACTTTTTGGCTCATTTTGTTTAAATCTAACTTGGACTTCCAAAGTCTGAAATTCTGAAAGTCTGAAAAATTCAGAATTTTAGGTTTCAGGTTTACGGAGTTCTCCGAGTCATTTTAGGATTTTCACTTGATTTTTTCCAAAGTTCAAAAATCCAAAAGTCTAAATTTTTAGACTTTCAGGTTTTCAGGTTTTGGACTTTTAGTTGCCAATTCATCTTTTTGCTTCCCTTTTTTTCTGAAGTCTGAAATCCCAAATTTTTAGAATTTCAAGGTTTTAGAACTTCAGAGGTTCTATGCGTGATTAATTCTCACCTACCTCTGTACGAATTGGATTTTTACCATTAATGTCAGGATTTCTATATAAACGTGGATTTTTACTTTTGATTTTTACCTGACACATTCACTCTGACATCTCATTCTTGTCCCTTTTTGGCATCCTTTTCAAGGTATGTTTTTGGTTTTACTTTCTTTTGGTTTTTAGGTCTTTTCTCCCTCCTTTTCCCTATTTGGTTTTCTTTTTGTTTTCCCTGTATTTTTCTTGTGATGTCTTCTTTTTTCACCATGTTTTGTTGTGGAGGTTTCTCCAGGTTTTCAAGTATGGGGATCTTTCTAAGTCCCTCATACTTCCTCCTGTTTCTCAAAATCCACTTTGGTTTCTTAACACCTCTTTTTTGTAGTTCCTCCAGAGACCATTCAGAGATTCTTTTTGGAAAATTCATTTCAGAGAATTCCTTCAAAAGATCACAAGGTAGGAAACTATTTCAGAGAAAAATTTCGACAAAAAATATTCAAAGTTTTTAGATTTCGTAATTTCGAAGAACTGCTACTTCAAAGATTTCTTTTGGACTTTCGGAATTTTGGAGAACTAGTTTTTAGAGATTTCAGTTTTATGTTTTCGAAGTTTTCAAATTTCAGAATTTCAGAGATTTCAATTTTGGGTTTTTGGAGATTTCAGTTTCGAGTTTTCAGAGATTTCAGACTTCAGGTTTTCAGAGAATTGGAAATTTTAGACTTTTGAGACCCCTAACTTCGGAAAAAAAATCAGAGATTTCTTTCAGTGTTTCCTTTCAGAATTTTTCGGTTCAGGTTTTCAGATTTTTCTGCTCTCATATTTTAGGATTTTCTGTAACATTCAAACTCTCAAACACAAGGTTTTGATGTCTACCTCCACTTCAAAGGGGAAAGAAAAGATGAAGTACACATTTCTTGGAGTTTCCCCAATCCTTGCTTAACCTCTGATTTAGGAAATATCAGGGACACCGATCTCAGGTAGATTGATCTTCCTGAGTTCTGGGAAAGATTAAAGGCCCCAAATAAAAATCCATGGATGCAGGCCATCTTTGACAGTGATCTTTCCCTTGCCGTTGGTTTTCCCGCATCTATTCAATGCCCAAAATTTTTCCTAGCTACAGCAACAGCTCACTATGACAAGGACTCTATGTCGATAAGAGATAGCATGACGATAAGGTGGTAATCCGTCTGGACCTAGATTTCTTTGAAGACTTGTTCAAACTTCCAGATGTACAAGATTATGCCACTATCTCACCTGAAATAGTAGTTGAGCACTGGGATAAAAAGTAGGAAGTATGCTCGAAGGTCATGATGAATTCTTACCTAACTAAGAATTTTTCCAAGTTTCCCAAGACTATACATTGATCATATTTCATTCAGGAGGTCAATGACCTCATTATACTCTTGAGTAGAGTTTCAGGTCTTCCTTCTGCAAAGGAATTTCAAGAATGGATGTTCTTGTACATAGCAACGATCAAGAAGAATGATGAGTTTATCTAATGGGGTGAACATATCAGTAGCAACATTCACTACCAGTTGGGCAAGGAGGCAAAAACTAAATCCTTCTACATGACATCTTTCCTAGTATATGCACCTGCTACTATGGGGGATTTCTTAGGATTGAACACCAGGGGTGTTTGCAGCACATCCCAAATATATGAATTTTATCCCCAGCTTACTCTGGATGAGGGGAGCAAACACTTTTGAAGAATCAACGATGCTTTCTTCATTGTTGTTCTCTATCACTTTGACAAGGAGCTATATAATCGATGGATTTCTGATGAGGCTTTCCAAGAGGTGTGAGAATGGGGAGCAATCTACCTTTAGTTTCCCACATTCACCTACCTTCAGATTTTGGGTTTCATAGGTGCCCCCAGCAAGTTGCCAAGGTGCCCCACTGACAAGTGGGTTCTTCTGGAATTGGTTCAGTAGTTTTTGGATTACCACAAAATCCAAAACAAATGTCACAAGGTGGGAATGCATTTCCCTGTTACAATTGGCAGGTATTCTTGCCCAACTATCCACAAGACAAGAAATGTGGATGCTGAAATGGCTGAGGTAACCCTGTGGACCTTCCATCCACGAACTAACTTTGACTATTGGGGTAAGTTTGGGGAGATAGGGAAATCTAGTGCTCATATGCCCCAATTAGAAGACATATGGATCCATTTTCGAGATGAATTCATCATGCGGCAAAGGGATTATGAAAGATTAACCCTTGATGAAGTGCGACAGTTTGGGTTGGCTGATGTGCCAAAGGACTTACAAGATAATGATGAGGTCCTAGATGCATCATACAGGGATGATGATGTTGCCAATCAACCACTACCATGGGTTGATTGGTATGTGGAAGAGTGCAGCAATACCAAAGAAAGGGCGGGCCCCATTCTAAAAAGAACTTTTAGTTGGTTGGCCACTTTGGGAATCTCACCCAAAGGGGAAAATCAACCTTCAAATATAGGATCCACATCAGCAGTAAACCAACCAACACCTACAAAAGGAAATATATTGACTCAAGGGGTTCCCACGGTTCCAAAGAAGATCTCATTTGTGGTTACTGGCTCATCTCTTTCTAGGTCTACTGCTTCCAGGTTACAACATCTACAGTATCAGTTCACTGAGGTTGTGGAAGTAAGTGATTCCCCAAGTATCATTTAGGATCCATCCCATCTTCCGCTTCCTCCATTATCACTTCCAATATCAGTTCCCTCCACTTCTACCACCATTTCCTCTTTCCCATCTCCTTCTATGGCCCAAATATTTTTGTCACTTCTAGTTTTATCAGCTGGGGAAAATATTGGGTCACCCATTTCCTCCTCACTTCCTTTAACACTCCCATTTTCTTCAATCTCAACCCCAACATCACCTTGTCAATTCCTATGGCTCTCCTCACTCCCACACCTTCCATCATTTCCACCTCTACTCAGATATCAGCTGGCATTTCTAGTGATCTTTCCCTAACTGGTACTTCAGGTATCAGATCTACTACTCCATCTTCCTCAGCTCTAGCCATACCAAGAGTGGCTGTTTAGATAGACTCCAAAGAAAAAGAAAAAGGTTCCTCTAGGAGACTTGATAGGTCTTAGTAAATTGGACTCCATGCGTAAGAGATAGGCCAAGAGACTAAGAACCGTATCAAGTCTAACGGTTAATCCATCAGGAGAGTGCATGATAGAAGTGGCTACCCCTATTGAGGGGAAAACTAAAGAGACTATCACAGCAGCAGACTACTGGATCTTGAAGTTCTCATTGGGGAAGGCTACACATGAAGGATCCAAGAACGATGTACATACTGCTCTTTGGGCCCTTTTGGAGAAGTATGATAAAGACAAGGCCACCAAGGATGAGCTTAAGGCCAAAGTCGAACAACTCACTGCACTGCTACGTAGAGTAACTCAGCCCACTCCATCCACTGACATCTCAACTACTACGGCCATGAAAATTTCATCTACAATCGATGATATCTCTTATCATGAGCTTGAGAAGCTAGGCCAGAAAGGGAGAACAATGAATGGATGGATGGAGAGGATCTTGCAGGAGGCCAACCCCTTGATCAAGGAAGCTGTGGAGATTTATGCTGATTTACAGATTGCAAAAACCACCATCGCTAAGATGGACGAATCTCTCTCCGAAGATAATAATAACTTGAATCTAACCTTGGTGATGTGGAGTGACATAAGAGAGGAAGATTCTGACTTACTTCTGTAGGAAGAGGTAATTGATGATGCCTCAAAATTGTTTGAATATAAAAAAGCTATGGAATTCCGGTGTCAGGTGCTACAAGATCTAATTAAGAAATTGGAGGATAAGCGGGTAGAAATTACGGATTCCCTCAATGATATCTCTGAAGAGTTTGACAACGCCCACTGCAAGTTTTTCAATGAGAATATCGATGCTCTTCCTGAGGACCAGATCAAAGAGAATTTCAAAGACTTGGTGAAGTAGGACGATGATGTTACGAAGACTTTCAATAGTGACTCCATTGATCGACTGGTTCTATGCCAGAACTTCATAGGGAGACTAAAGAAAGTTGTAAGTAAGCTTCAAAGGTTGTCACCTAGGATCACAAAAGAGATCGAAATAATGGATGTGGTAAATCACTATGCGTGTGGACCTGGAGATGAAGAAACTCAGGGTATTGTCAAGCGTTTCTTTGAATACAGACACTGAATGGCCATATGGGAAGAAGGGAAACAAAAATATGTAGAGAAAGGAGAGAAGGATGAACCAGGCCAAAGCTGAGTGGCCATGAAAGGATAGGTTCAAGCTCTGGAAATGGTCAAAGTTACAGGGTTGACTTGGTCAACCCTCTGTAACAAATTTGCTATTTTTATGGGAGCATGTTCCCTTTTATAAATGACATTACTATTTTTAGTTAACTGTTAGTTAAAGGCCCAGCTGTAATGGCTCAACCTAGGAACTTATAAATAGTGGAGTGCTCTCCATTATTCGATACATATTTTTTGAGAGATTTGGAGAAAAGTTGTTCTTCAAGATTGGAAGAGTGCTTTCAGAGTTTTTTTGAAACCTTTTAATTATATTTAAAGTTGTTCCTTGCACTTAAAGATCTGTTTTATTGTGTTGAATGATTAATCATTTCATGCCTTGTGAATGTGATTCCTTAGCATTATTTGATTAATTTACCTTTATTTCAGATTATCTGTTTCATATTGAGAAAAGAATAGTGTGATTACTTCCTATCAGTTGTGAGAAAATATTTTCCTTCTGTTGATCAAGAGTTACATTATTATTATCATTCAAGTGAATAATGGACATGTGCTTGTGATTATTCCTTTGATAAGTTATCTTTGTCTTAAATCAAATTTGATCCCTCTATTGTGTATGTTTAAGCTCTAACAGAGGAACGTGTGCTTATATTTTTGATATTTTATATCCTTTCCAAGTTGCAATAGGTGAAGGTGGTTAACGGTGCAATCCTTATACCCACATTAACCCTTCCAGAAGTTAAATCTCCCTTTTCTTGGTGGATCACCACTTCTAGAATAGATTTTATTTCCTTGTATTCTTCTTCCCTAAATCCCATGAAATGTTAGCATAGGACTAGTTAGCCATCTGTCTTACATAAGGAGTAGTGTTGTGTTTTGTATAGGAATAGGATTTTAGCCTTCTCTAGAGGTTCACCTTAAGCCCAAGTCCCATAGCTTGAGAGGTGATCTCATGTGTCCCAATCACACCGAATTTCATGACTAATTTCAGGCCATTCGGGGGGTGTAGTGATTTGGTGACAACACATAGTTTTGATAGTATCCTTCTATGATGCCTTACAAGTTCTGAAATCCCATACACCATAAAGGAAATTCACGATGGGATTTTTAGAGGTCATTTTAGTGGCCTCACTTTCGTTAAATGCATCCTTCACCTCGGCTATTACTAGCCAACCCTAAACCATGACTATTATGAATATGTCAAAAGATGTGTGAAATGTTAGCAACACACTAATATTCACCACACCCCTAGTAATGCCTTATAGGTTACCAAGGACATTTGGCATTTCTCTTAATGGGATTTGGATCTTGTTGGAGAGATTAATCCTCATTCCTCTCAACGTAATCAATGGATAATCAACGCAACCGGATATTACACTAAATGGGTGGAATCCATCCTTCTCATCTCTACTAAAACCAAGAAAATATATGAATTCATACACCATCACATTATTTGTCACTTTGGTGTCCCTCACCCGCCTCATCACTGATAATGGAAATTAATTACAAAAAACCTACGTAAACTTTGTGATAAATTTGGTATTCAACCCCTTTTTTCTTCGCCTTATTATCCTCAAATAAATGGTAAAGCTGAATCAACTAACAAAATTGTCAAAAAAATCCTTATGAAAGTGGTTGATGATACTGGCAAGGATTAGCACACACACATTCCTTTCACTATGTGGGCTTATCACACTAGTATTCACACCTCAACCGCTAATACAAATTTCTCTTTGGTCTATGGTACAGAGGCCATTTTTCCTCTCGAAGTCCAAATTCCATATCTTTGTGTCTCACTCAAATATATGCTCAATGATGATGACTTTCTCAAAGATCATTTGACGCATCTTGAGTTATTAGATGAGTTTCATTTAACTTCTCTCGATCACCTTAAAATCTACCAAAAACATATCAAAAGTGCCTATTTCACCTGATTCTTAGATCATTTCTTCGAAGTGTTGATGAAACAGATAGGGTAACGAGCGTAGGAGGAATACATGTTCAAATGTTGGTTGATGGGTTGTTGCACGCATATGACTTCCAAATCCACATCTGATCATGAGAGATTCCTTTTGGCTAGGAGGAACTACCTGTAATGAAAACAAGACCACCAGAAGGAATTAAACAATATGGATAGTGAACTACCTAGCATGTGCTAGATCTGGGAAGTGTGATACTTCCTAGATGGCTATCAGTCCATTGTTTTAAACAATTTAATGCTATAAAAAAGTAAATCCTATTGTTATTTAAAATGATTTAGGTATCTCACTTAAAACACAATAAGAAATAGATCTAATCTAACAAGGCTAAGCTAGAATAGAATCCAAAGGTCAAATGATTGGTTCTGGGTCTCTACAGGTCTGACAGAGGTCTCAGATAGATCGCAGGTGAATGAGGGTAAGATGAAATTTGGTGGTTAGGTCTCTGTTCTAGGACTGTATGGGAAAATACAAAGACCAATGTCGGTCAAGGGTGACTGACAGCGGTTCAGTGTAACTGGTGCCAGTTACTGTGAGATCTGGAAATGTCAAAGAACAAGCTATGGTCTCCTTTGTGATTGCACAAAGGACTTTGGTTGGTCAAAATGAGGTATTAGGTGACTGGAGTAGGATTTTGTGAGGTTTTAATGGGTATATGGAGGTGAAAATGTTGGGGAAGGTCAATAGGGGGCAAAGTAAACAATGGATGATAAAATGATGATGAAATGAAATAAACCAGGAAAGTATGATGTTATACTTACTTGGATTCCAATCCTGAATGCCTGTGTGTGAGGGATGGAGGTGCTGATGAGGATTTTGAAGGCTACAAGTGATCACCAACTGAAGAAAATATTTTGCATGGGCTGCATATACACTCCTCTTTGCTTGGATAGATCAAATCATGGCTGGGATGGCCGTGCAGGAGAAGATGCTCAATATCCTTCCTTGCATGCAGGTTTTCACTAGAATTTGTTCTCTAAATATGCGTTATCTCTTTGAGATGTGTTCTTGCTCGTCAAACTTCTCTCAATGTTTTTCCAACCTTGAGAATAAGGTAGTTTAGGGGTTAAAATTATAATCGACGGCGGTCTGGCTTAACCGGTGATGGTTAGGGATAACCGACGTCGGTCAAGGTGGGATCTTCTAGGTTTACTAAAGTAGGGTAATCCTCTTGATTTCCTTGGATCTCATGTCATTATCCCATGGATTATATTGGGAGATTCTTGTGAGCATGTGGGAATGTGGTTAGAGGGAATGTAGGCATTGATTTTTAGGGTTTGGGTAAGTCTTAGTTAGTTATGGCAACTTACTAAGAATAGGTCTTAGGTTGAGTTGGCTTGAGTGAGGTGTCTAAGTGAACTGTATGTGTGGATATTATTTAAATTAAGATATTTAAATAATAAATATAGTGAGGATAATGCATTAATTTAATGAAATTAATGAAATTAATATTAGTGGGGTGAAGGGGGTCATGGCTAGGTAAATGTGATGAAGGGTGTTTATTTGTCGAGGGATGAAAGGGGAGTGTGACCTAATTTTAGTGTCTACATTTTGCCCCTTTTTGTTACGTAGCTTGTATTGGTAAGCAGAGCTAACAAAAATAAGATGTGGTTGCCCCATGTGTGGGTGAAGGTGATCCCCCTCAAACTAGGAACTGATGAGGCAATAAGATGAAGCGGTGAGTGGTTTGATAAAGGGAAATGTGAGGAAAAGGTAGGTTGGCATGAGGTAAAAGGGTGAAAGGTACACTCGGGTAATCTAGGTAATGGGTCAGGGTCAAAGGTAGCAACATTCAAACGCACACACACGTATAAACTGCAGCACGCTACTAGGTTGAAGAGTAGGAAAACTCTACATTATCTAAGGTCGATAGGTTTATCCAAACAAGGTTGAAGTGAATCTGGTATCCAAGGTATAGGATATGGTCAGGAAACACAACATAGGTTAGGTGTAGGAACGTTTAGGTATGTTTCGGTACACCAAAGGTAGGGTCAGGATAAATGGTCATGATAATAGGCTAGGTAAGGTCATTAGGTCAATCAACACAGGTAACAGTGCTGCAAGGTATAGAGAACACATGAAGTCAAAGGTCACTAGTGATGGTTTAGGTCCAAATATCTAGGTCATGACATGGGTAAGGCCAAGGTATGGGTAAAATAATGAGTCCCCAAAAGAGGACAAGAGTAGGCATGCAAGTGAGGAGATCTAGAAAGGTAGGGTAAATAGGTTGGGTACAGGTGGTAAAGGTAGGGTAGAAGGTTAAAAGGGTGATGGGTCAAAGGGTAAAATGGCAATGTATCAGGAAAGGTGACCAATGGTTTGGTCATGTATAACCGATGTCGGTATAGGAAAACCGACGACAGTGAGGTAGGGCACACGACCGATGCTGGTCAAAGGTAACTCAACATCGGTTAGGTCAGGTTTGTTATAAAAAAAAAAATGCATTTTTATTATTCATTTGTTATTTGTGAAGTGAGAAAATGACAAAAGAGAGAGAAAAGAGAGAAAATTTTCTAGAGGAAACAGGACAGTGAGCTGATGAGTCCATTTGATGAGGGATTGGGTTGGTGAGAGGTGGGTCCACAAGATCAGGGTCAAGAGATTTGATTGGTCAAGAGGTTGGAGTAGTTATTGGTGATGGTAGAGGTTAGAGAGGGATCGAGATGGACCACCGGCACAGTGGCCAGACATGCCACCATAAGATGGCAGCACATGATGAGGTAAGTTGCCAAACTTGTAGATTTTGATTAGATAGATTAGAGGTTTTGAGGTTTGTCAAATTAGGGTTTTGTGGGTTTTGGGGGTGGGGGGTTAAAAAGTTGGAAATGTGGGTATGGGGGTAAAATAACGGGCAGGGAAGAGGGGGGAGAGGGAGTAAATTATATAGGTGGATGAGGGTAGGGGAGTCCTGGGGTAGTGTAGGTCATTGTAGGTGGGGTAAAAGGGGTAGGTGGGAGAGTTTTTAAAAAAGGGGGTTTGGGAAGTCAGGGAATTTTCCGAGAAGTGACCAGCGTCAGTCAAGTTTGGCCAATGTCGGTTGGGTAGAACCGGTATCGGTCACCAAATAGGTGACCGATGCTAGTTAAGGGTAACCTGTGGTGTATTGAGTAAAGATGAACTAGTAGAGGTTCACCAAATAGGTGAGAAATGGGGTTTAAAGGTGACACGAAGTTGGTAGAATAAACTGGTACCCTCGGTCAGATGGGTAGGGGTGCAAAAGTGATGTAGGTAGAGGTAAAAAGATGGGAGGGTAAAAATAGGGTAAAGGGTATGGGTAATTGGTGAATATGGTCATGATTAATGTTTGTTTGTATTGGATGTATGGGAGAGAGTAGTTACACATGCGGGACAAGGTTCCGCCTCTGCTGGTGACAGTTCATGGAACAGTGACCCTGAGGAGTTGCAGCATGTGGAGGTAGGTGGGCTTGAGTGGGATTTGATGCTACCAACATGTTGTTCGACAGTTAGATATTGATGGTCATGCTCATCGATAGATGGGATTCATGACCAACACATTCCACCTTCTGACAGGTGAGATGACATCACCCTAGAGGATGTGTTTAGGATTTTGTGGCTACCCATATTAGGGTACTAGGTTTACTCTATCTCCTTTGAGGCCTTCAGAGGAGTTGATGTTGATAGTTTTTGGTGAGGGGATGGTGGATATGACATTCCATAGTTTCATTTTGAGCTATGGAGAGATGTACCTAGCCCGTCCAGAGGAGATGAGGCTAGTAGTTCTATTGATGGAGGTAGTGTGTCCTACTTTACACTGCCAGATGCAGAGGGTGGATTTTCCCATGATCATTGATGGGGGTGCTCCATGATATGATGATAGACCAGACCCATTTTCCTGGGCACCAGACATTCTTGGTGCAGCTATATAGAGAGTTATGGGTGTATGGGTGGTTGCACAGGTTCAGCCTATGTTGTACCTTTCCTACTACACTATTGGGCCTATGAGTGACATAGTTTGTGTGCAACCTATAGGGATGCCCTAAGAAGATGCCTTTACCAAGATTGGTGTCGGGTGGGTATAGGAGTGATGGGTGCTACCAAAAAGGAGAGTGGAGATCAGATAGGCTGACACATGATGTGGCCTATTTTAGGCAATTATTAGAGGGGTTTTCTAGAGTGGACATCATCTAGAGACCATATGTGGGATTTCTCAGAATGTATAGCCATATGCGATGGAGCTAGAGCTAACTAGCTAGAGATGGATACAAGGGTCATGCATGTGCTAAGGAGAGCATGAGATGATCTCAGTAGACAGAGTTGAGGTAGTTTGGGCTACATACAAGAATACCTCCACCCTTCCCACATAGTATAGGAGAGATAACATGGAGAGGCCTTTACCTCTACCATAGCCTGACAAGTGCCCATAGGGTAGGAGGAGCAGCCAAGTAGACCAGTGGATAGATGATGTTGGATGTAGAACATAGATAGCTATAGACAGTGGTGGTGGCTCAACTTATGAGCCATACCACCTAGCCAGGGTTCCAGGATTAGCCACCATTATAGTGCAGAGAGACCCTACAGGGGCAGGTAGTTTAGAGGCTGGTTCCTCAACTCCTCTGATCAGATATATCACTTACAAGTTGCAGAGGTTTAAATTCCTAGTTCCTACTCTAAATTCCAAGGGGACAAAGATAGGGAATGCAAAAAATGAAGCTAATGCTAATGAGGTGATGCACCAAAGGAGTTGCAGACATTTGATACTTCAATACATACACAATCCACAAGAAAACACAAAAGCATGCACAAATTGCTCAAAATGTAATGAAAGATCAGGAAAACAATGGTAGATATATGAAAGGATTGAGGGATTTTAATCACAGAGCATATATTAACATTCCAGATCCAATACAATGCATTACAGTGATCAAGAGGAAAAAGGGGTGTTGTATTGCATGGAAAGGTAAAAATTTCCACAAAAATTCTACCAAAAAGGAAGAAAAGGGAAGTTGCAGAGCTGAAAAAGTGTCTCCTTTTTTCAAAAATGAACCCATTCTGGCTTTTACAGTGCAAGCCATGACCCCAGGAGAGAGAAACATGGGAAAACATGGGAGAGCTTCAACCACTGACCAAAAATGCATTAAAATAGCATGGGCATCCTTACAGGCCCATCCCCTGACATTTTTCACCATGCTGGGAGAGAATGCGAGCCATTCTTCATTAAAAATGGTGGTTGAAACGTCATTTCTGTCCATGACCACGTGCCAGAGGCATTTTTCAATTTTCTCTCTCCAAACTCCATCAAAATGCAAAAAACCCCCTGAATCTTGTAGATAATTTCACCAGCTTTCCATTGATATAAAGAACGTGAAAAACTGAGCTCTGGATAGAAAGATCTGGCCGTTTGAAATTTTAGGGCAAAACAGGGCCAAATCGGATTGGCGGGGAATTTTTTTTTAAATTTTCCACTTTTTGGTCATTTGGAAAATTTTCTAAAAATTCCCCACACTCCACCATTCCAGGTGCCACGTGGCATGTTTTGATTGGGTGCGGGCCTTTAATGCTTCATTTTCCATTGTTTTTCCCTTTGGAAAATTTTCCAAAAATTCCCCGCCGGGCCGATGATCTGAGGACACGTGGCACGTGCTGATTGGGCGTGGGCCTGTCCTCCTAAATTTTCCATCACTGTTTGATCCTATTTCTTGACTTGGACACATGGCAAAACCTCATTGGTTGTGGGCCTTTCCCTTCAAATTTTCCATGCGGGCTTGTCTTGATTTTTTGCCGCCACCGGACATGTGGCAAGATTCCATTGGTTCGCATTTGGGGGGGTGATTTTTCCTTCGAAATTTCCTTCTTTTTCCTTTGGGAAAATTTCCTAAATTTTCCCCCACCTTCCGCCGGTCTGGGACACGTGGCACATCTCATTTTGGTGCGGGCCCCTGGGAAAACATTTTTCCTTTTGTGCAATCCCTTTGGGAAAAAATCCCAATCTCCTTCCTCCGCATTCCGCTGCCCTCGGGGACAGCCGTGACTTTGGAAAAAATCCAAATCCTTTTCCCCCCGCGCGTGCCCATGGACACGTGGCATGAGGCCTATGATTGGTTGGCGGGGCAGCGGGCCAAAATTTTCCTTTTCCCTTTTTACCAAAACACTTCACCAAAATTCTAACTTCTCCTCCACCCTCCGCCGGTCCGATGCCATAGGACACGTGGCAAAATGTGATTGGGTGCGGGCCTTCCTTCCTAAAATTTTCCATGGCGCCAACACTTAGTCAAATTTTTCAATTTTTTCCCCTGGACACGTGGCATAATCTGATTCACCGGCGGGCCTGCGGGGAAAAATATTCCCTTTTGAAAACTTTTCCAAACACTTGGTAAAAAACCAAGTTTTCCTCCGACCCCCGCCACTTCCTTGGACACGTGGCACCATTTCATTGGCTGCGGGCCTTTCAGGGGAAAATTTCCCACAAAAACTCCACCGAGCCATAACTTCAAAAATACATGGAGTTAGGAGGAAAACTTTACCTTTCTGGAAAGCTGAGAAAGAGCTCTATCCAATGGTGCCATTTCCAGAAAGTTTTGAGTGCCTAAAAAGCAAAAAATTATGACTGAGGCACAAGAGAGGGAAGAATGAAAGGAGTTAGCCACAAAATGAGCAAGGGGCACATTTTGGATAACAATTTTGGTGACTCAGAGGGGTCATCTGCCTGCTGGATGAAGTTACCAGTTGCCTGAAGCAATCCATTGGGCATGGAGTCATCAAATTCTCTGTTTGGTACCCCAACTGACTAGAACACTGCAAGGAGGAAGATGGAGGGTGGGACATCATCTGATTGGAGCAAGGCCTGCAAACACATTTCCAGGAACAACAAGCTTGTGCCAAAGCACTTAGGGAAAGCAAAACTAATCTACAACAAAACAATGTGCACAAGCACTTGGAGGAATGAAAACCTAAGCTAATATGTACAAGGTGGAGAATTCCCTTCAGTAGCAATGCTTTAGATGGATTCCATTGACTGGAATCTACAGTTCTTCACCATCCAATGAAGACAATTGGAAAGCATTGTTGTCCTTACACTTTGTGACCATGTATGGGCCACTCCAAATGGCATCAAATTTTGAATGCCTTCCCGGTTTTTCTCTATCTGCATCCCATTTTAACACTAGATCTCCAACTTGGAAAGATCTATTCTTGGCCTTTCTATCAAAGGTCTTCTTTATCAAAGCTTGATCCTTCTCCATTGCTTGGGATGCCTGATTTCTGATTTCTTGGAGCTCCATCAATTCTGCATATCTAACCTCCATGGGCTCAAACTCCAACAACTCCAACTGTTTCATGAGTTCCAATGTTGGCAACTCAAGTGACATGGGAAAAATTGCCTCTCTTCCATAAACAAGCTTGAATGGAGAGTTACCTATAGATCTTTTAGGAGTTATCCTATCAACCCATAATGCTGATTTCAACTTAGTATGCCAAGACCTCTGATTTTCATCAAGAGTCCTCCTAATGATCCTTAACAAGTTCTTGTTTGTAGATTCAGCCTGGCCATTACCCTGAGGGTAATAGTTTGATGAAGTGCTTAGGTAGATCCCATTCTTGACAGCCCATTCAGTCACCTTGGACCCAATGAATGCCAATGCATTATCTGATATTATTGTAGCAGGTATGCCAAATCTGGTTGCTATTCCCTCATAGAAGTCTAGGATGCTAGATTCATTTGCTTCCTTGAGTGCTACTGCTTCAGTCCACTTGGTGAAGTAATCTGTGGCTGTTAAAATCCATTTGTGCCCTTGGCTTGAATTGGGATTAATGACTCCAATGAAGTCCAAACCCCATTGCATGAATGGCTGGTCAACTGAAATTGGATGCAATGGAAGGGCAGCTAGCCTCTCTTTACCTGTGAAGAATGCACAATTCTTGCACCTCTTGATCCATGCATAACAATCACTGAAAATCTTGGGCCAATAATAGCCAGCCCTCATGATCTTTAGAGCTGTCACTCTTGGTGCAAAATGACCACCAGCTGATCCACCATGGAACTCTTCCAACACCCTATGAATCTGATTTGTACCAATGCATCTCAGCAGCACTCCATTCACATCCCTTTTGAACAAAACACCATCAACAAGGGCATATGGGACAGCCTGCAATCTGAAGTGTCTTCTTTTGGTCTTGTTCATCTCTGGAGGGCATAGACCTGTGCTTAAGAAGTGCATTATGTCTTGGGTCCAGCAAGGAGTGAGGACACCATCATTTTCCTCTTGAGTGCTTCCTTGCTCATGGCTGTCTTGCAATGCCAAAACAACCTCCTTCTCATTGCATGCTTCCTTTTGTTTGCTCAAAATCAGCTGCTCACACAATCCTTTTCCTCTGACCAACTTGGTGACTTTGATCTCAATGTCATAATCCATGACATGAGTAATCCAACCTGCTCTCTTTTCATTCAAGTCTTTGTTGAGGAGGAAGTCTTTAACTCCCACATGAGAAACCAGCAACTGAACCTTGTTGTTTGAAACTAGATGCTTGAATTTCTTCAAGCTCCTGATTACTGCAAGAACATGCTTCTCAATGAAAGAATATCTCACCTCATAGTCCTCCAGGATTTGGCTGAAGAAAGCAATTGGCTGCTCATCATTGTCTTTGTTCTGCTGTACCAAAATTGCAGAAATAGTATCATCACCCCCAAATGCATAGAGGATGAAATCCTTGGAGAAATCTGGGTTGATGAGAGTTGGGGCTTGAGAGATGGCTTCTTTGATTGCTTCAAAACTTTCCTTTCCTTCTGTTGTCCATTTGAAAGCCATGCTTTTCTTTAACATCTTGGTGATAGGCTTGACAAGGGCTGCAAAATTTGGGACAAACCTCCGAACAAAATTTATTCTCCCCAAGAAACTTTGAAGGGCCTTCTTGTGGCTTGGCAATGGTAGTGCTCTTATGGCTTCAACTCTTTCTGGATCAATTGCTAATCCTTCTTTGGAGACAATGTGGCCAAGGAGTTTTCCTTCATGGGCTAGAAAAATACACTTTTTAGGATTCAAGGATACTCCAAATCTTCTGCACCTTTGGAACACTTGTCTCAAATGAAAGAGGTGGTCTGCTGCATTTTTTGAAAAAATAGTGATATCATCAAGATATATCAGCACCATGTTGTTAATCAAACCCTTGAACGCCATGTCCATTGCTCTTTGGAAAGTAGCTCCAGCGTTGGACAACCCAAATGGCATTTTCCTGTATGCATAAGTTCCCCATTTGGTTGTAAAGGCTGTCTTGAACTGATCTTCTTCTTTCACCATAATCTGATTGTACCCTGAATAGCCATCAAGTAATGAAAACCTCTCAGAGCCAGCAACAACTTGTAAAATCTGCTCCATGGAAGGAAGTGGATAATGATCCTTGAGAGATGCTCTATTCAAATCTCTGAAGTCAACACACAATCTGATTTCCCCACTCTTCTTTCTAACTGGAACCAAGTTGGCTACCCAACTAGAATGCTTGATAGGGAATATGATTCTTGATTCTATCAACTTATTCAATTCCTTTCTCATGAGAGGCTCCATGTGTGGATTGACTGGCCTTTGTTTTTGTCTGATGGGTTTAGTACTTGGATCCAATTCAATGGTGTGTTGAGCTAACTTGGGATTGAAACCTTTCAAATCTTCATAGCTCCAAGCAAACACATCAGGGAATTCTTGACAAAGTTGTATGAACTCATACCTTTCTTGCTCAGTTGTCATCTTACCAACTTGGAGTGATTTGCCTTCTTCCACCAAGATGGACACTGAATCTTCTCCCTTGACTTGAATGTTTGCTTTCTCCTTCCTAAACTGATCATTAGGATTGAAAATGGACTCCAAAGTAATAAGTCCCTTTGGTAGTTTGTTGGTTCTCAGCTGTACCACTTGGTCACCATACTGCTGCTCCAACTTTTCCTGATTTTTAGCTGAGAACTCAGCCTCTTCTTGCAAGAAATGGATGATTTGCTGATCATTTTCAAACACTTGCCAACTTACATTGTTGTCTGGCACTGAAGGCCTCACAATCACATGGATGTTTGGTTGTACCTTGTCTTTTTGAATGCTTTCAACAACGTCAAAGGCTGCCCCAACTGCTGCAAGCCTGTCAGCAGCTTGGTTCTCTTTTCTAGGAATGGATTTTATGCCAAAGCCCTCAAAATCTTCAATGAGGTCCCACACCCTATTTTTGTAGCACTTGAGTAGATCATTCTTGACAGCATGCTGCCCCTTAACTTGGTTGACAATCAACTCACTGTCACCAAAGACTTGCAAGTTCTTTATTCCTCTCTTGATTGACCAATGCAATCCTTGTATCAAAGCTTCATATTCAGCAGTGTTATTAGAGCATGCAAACTGAAATCTAAAAGCTGAATAATACTTAACTCCTTGAGGTGAAACAAGCATAGCTCCCCCTCCTGCACCTTGTCTACTCCTTGATCCATCAAAAAACAACTGCCATACCTCATTGTCATCCTTGTGGTTTGGCTTGGTGATGCTAGGAATAGGCTGATTTTCTTCATGCATGCAATAGACTCCTAGCTCAGATTCTTCTATTTCTTGATAAGGATCAAAAGCATGCACCTTGTTTTCCCATTCATCAAGAGTTAGATCTGGGATGCTTCCTACCTTGGTGTCAGTTTCATCAGTGCTTGGATAATCCTCTTGATCAAACGCTGAACAATTGGTATTGATCTGACTTGGAGTGTAAGGCTCAATGTGAAAGTTTGCAATAGGTTCAGATCTGATTGTGGCCTTGGTTCCATATCTTGTTCTGAACAACATGTGTGACCAATCAGTAGATAAGTAACCTCCAATCTTGGCTGTGAAATCCCTTGACAGACATAGGGCAAAGAGTGGTGGAAGATCTATTACTGAGACATCTTGCAAAACAACAACGTTGGGGCATGCATGCAAAGTAAGACTCAAGTTTTTTATCACTCCAACTGTTGTTACTGCTGTCCCATCCAATTGCACTACCCCTTTGGATATGACTTCATACTGAATTCCCAACTGATCAGCTATTTTCTTGGGCATTACTGAACTACTTGCCCCGGAATCAATCATGCAATTGTGTACTAATTGGTTTCCAATGATCAATGAAACATAGAATGGAGGGGGCTTCAACATTTTACCTTGCTGTCCTCCATGATTCCCCTCAGGCTGGGCAGCATTTGTGAGCACCTTCTCTTGCATTTGGACTTGCTGATTTGAAGTTGACCAGTCCTTCATGGCAGCTTGTAGCAAATCTCTTTGGCCTGGGATAGATAGTGATTCCCACATTGATATGTTTACATTTGTCTTCTTCATCTGATCAATGATGTTGAATGGAGATGAAGCATCTCTTTGCTGTCCCTTGGCCTGCACATTCATTCCTTGCATATGGGCAGCAACAACTGGCATTTGAGTTGGCCTAGGAGCTGTTTTAGGCAGCCCTTGTGTGTTTGGAACTGAATTTTGTTTGCCAATAATTTGTGGAGTGATAGAGGTTGTGGATTACTTGGAGCCAATGGCTGTTCTTCACCCAAATTTCTCCTTTTTGACCTTGTGTTGGCTGCAACACTTTGGGAAATTGTTTGATTCATGCCACAAAAATCTTCTGCCTGCCAGTTTACAAGTGTGGTATCATTTGGAGCTGATTGCTGCTGGAATGTTTCTTGTTGTTGGTTATTTCCTTGACTATCTTCACCCTCCACACCAGTTGTAGTCACCATTAATGCTTGATTTAAGGCACCGTTGAAGCACATAGACTGGTTGTGAGGTTCATTGCATGGGAAACACCAATCATACTCTTGAGCTATGTTGTTTTGCACTGGCACTAATGCCTTAGAGGCAGATATAGCATTGGGATTATAGGGCTGAAATGGTCTGTTGGCAGGAGGTCTTGCTTGATTTAAATTTGCAGCTGGATTGGGTGGTCTTTGAGGTTGGTATGGCTGCCTGTTAGGCTGAGCTTGAGGCTGGAAAGGAGGTCTAAAACCTTGGGCTTGCTGCCTCTTGAGTGTAACTAGCTCATTACCTAGATTTTGCAATTGCTTCATGACTTCTTGAAGTTCATTTGAGGCACTAGAAGATGAAGTAGAAGCTTCACTTGAATTCTGATTTCTAGGAGTGGGAATAGGAGCTAAAATAGGCACTTGACTAGTACTTGGGCTCTCTAAACTTGGAAACAATGGCATTGGAGGCCTAGGAGCTAGCTTGCCAGCTTGAATCAAACAATTTTCAGCTCTAATGGCAATGCTATAAGCAACAGGGATAGTTGTGCCTCCCATGGATTGAATTAACATAGAAATATCAGAATTTAAAGCTTTAAGGTAATATAGAAAAGCACCTTCTGCTGCTGGCCTTACTGCCACTGGAACTCTCTCCCAAGTCATTTGAAATCTGAAGTTGAAGTCAGTCAGCTGTTCATTGGGTGCTCTCTTGATGGTTGTCAGCTGTTCCAAAAGGGACAAGTTGTCTCCCTTTTCTCCAAACTACTCATGGAGGGCTATACATAGCTGGTTCCAATTTTGGATAGAACCTGAGGCAAGACTCCTGAACCATTGCAAAGCTTTCCCTTTGAATGAAGATGCCAGCAGTTTGACAGCAACTTGCATCTCATTGATCTCATGGATTGCACAAATATTAGCAATATCCTTAACATGATCACCAGGAGTGGTCTGATTCTCTCCAGTAAAGTATGGGATGTTCTTCAATGCTGCAACTGGGATTGGATTTTGTGCATTGAGAGCAAGTGGGCTGCTGCCAGTGAAATTGACATAGGGGTTGTTTTGTGCCATTCTGATTGGCCTTAGAACCCTTGTTGATTGAATGAAAGGCCTACCAGGTGGAGGAGTTGATAGAGTTCTGTTTGGTGGAGATGGAGACCTTTGAATTCTCCTCCCTCTTTGCCTTCTTCTTGGAGATAACTGCAGATACTCAAACAACACCTCTTCTTCTCCAACTCTTGACCTTGTGGTGATTCTTCTCATGAGTTTTCAGGTCTGCACTGCTAAAACCAGCTGATTCTTCTTCCTTGGAGTCGCCAGATGTGTAATTTAGGGCTCTTTTAAGCAAGAAACTTGCAAAAAATGCACATCAATTTTTTTGCAATGAAGATGAAGACCTCTAAGGTCCCACCGGGCGTGCCAAAACTATTGTTGCAAATCAGCAGCACCCCTGGATGTTGATCAGACTTCTAGTTTGACATTTGGACATCCAGTGTGATTGCACAACATTGAATCCTCTCCCCAAGTGTGGGACTTGTAAAAATGGGAAAGGAATCTAGATTAGAGGTTGGTTCCTCAACTCCTCTGATCAGATATATCACTTACAAGTTGCAGAGGTTGGAATTCCTAGTTCCTACTCTAAATTCCAAGGGGACAAAGATAGAGAATGCAAGAAAATGAAACTAATGCTAATGAGGTGATGCACCAAAGGAGTGGTGAGACATTTTTTGATACTGCAATACATACACACAAATCCACAAGAAAACACAACACTTCATGCACAAATTGATCAAAATGTAATGAAAGATCAGGAAAACAATGGTAGATATATGAAAGGATTGAAAATTTTAATCACAGAGCATATATTGTCATTTCCAGATCCAATACAATGCATTACAGTGATCAAGAGGAAAAAAGGGGTGTTGTATTGCATGGAAAGGTAAAAATTTCCACAAAATCACTACCAAAAAGTGAAGAAAAGGGAGTTGCAGAGCTGAAAAAGTGTTCAACCCCTTTCAAAAATGAGCCAAATTCTGGCTTTTACAGTGCAAGCCACGACCCCAGGAGAGAGAAACATGGGAAAACATGGGAGAGCTTCAACCACTGACCAAAATGCAATAAAACAGCATGGGCATCCTTACAGGCCCATCCCCTGACATTTTTCACCATGCTGGGAGAGAATGCGAGCCATTCTTCATTAAAAATGGTGGTTGAAACGTCATTTCTGTCCATGACCACGTGCCAGAGGTGTTTTTCAATTTTCTCTCTCCAAACTTCATCAAAATGCAAAAATGACCCTGGAATCTTGTAGATAATTTCACCAGCTTTCCATTGATATAAAGAACGTGAAAAACTAATCTCTAGATCGAAAGATATGGCCGTTTGAAATTTTAGGGCAAAACAGTGCCAAATCGGATTGGCGGGCAAAATTTTTTTAAATTTTCCACTTTTTGGTCATTTGGAAAATTTTCCAAAAATTCCCCATGCTCCACCATTCCAGGTGCCACGTGGCATGTTTTGATTGGGCGTGGGCCTTTAATGCTTCATTTTCCATTGTTTTTCCCTTTGGAAAATTTTCCAAAAATTCCCCGCCGGGCCGATGATCTGAGGACACGTGGCACGTGCTGATTGGGCATGCGGGCCTGTCCTCCTAAATTTTTCATCACTATTTGATCCATTTCTTGACTGGACACATGTGGAAAAACCTCATTCATTGTGGGCTTTCCCTTCAAATTTTCCTGCGGGCTTGTCTTGTATCTTTTGCCGCCACCGGACACGTGGCAAGATTCCATTGGTTCGCATTTTGGGGGGGTGATTTTTCCTTTGAAATTTCCTTCTTTTTCCTTTGGGAAAATTTCCCAAATTCTCCCCACCTTCCAGGTCTGGACTGGTGGACACGGGCCCTGGGGCAAACATTTTTCCTTTTTTGGCAACCTTTGGGAAAAAATCCCAATCTCCCCCGCGCTCCACTACCTTTGACCCCCAGGGACACGTGGCATAATATGATTGGTGGTGGGGCAGCGGGCCAAAATTTCCCTTGAATTTTGTGAAAACACTTTTTCAAACAAAAATGTGGACCCTGTGGGCAAAAATTTCCCCCGCGCCAAAATTCTAACTTCTCCTGCGCTCCTCCGAAACTCTGATGCCATAGGACACGTGGCAAACATGATTGGGCGCGGGCCTTCCCCCAAAATTTTCCATGGCCAACACTTAGTCAAATTTTTAAATTTTTCCCCCTGGACACGTGGCATAATCTGATTCGCCGGCGGGCCTGCGGGAAAAATATCCCTTTTGAAAACTTTGCCAAACACTTGGTAAAAAAACCAAGTTTTCCTCTGACCCCCGCCACTTCCTTGGACACGTGGCACCATTTCATTGGCTGTGGGCCTTTCAGGGGAAAATTTCCCACAAAAACTCCACCGGGCCATAACTTCAAAAATACATGGAGTTAGGAGGAAAAATTTACCTTTCTGGAAAGCTGAGAAAGAGCTCTATCCAATGGTGCCATTTCCAGAAAGTTTTGAGTGCCTGAAAAGCAAAAAATTATGACTGAGGCACAAGAGAGGGAAGAATGAAAGGAGTTAGCCACCATAGTGTGGTAGCACATGAGGGCTAAAGTGGCTTTGAGGCCCAAGCACAGAGATGCCACTAAAGGCAAAGAAAAATTTGCATAGGTGAGGTGTACTGACAGGCACACCATGAGGGAAGTGTAGGTGATACAGGATTTTTAGGACAAAAAGATGAGAGGCTATGCCTAAGCACCATGATATTTTTGGATGTATGGACTAAAGGATTTTTTTATATATATGTAGCCTGCGTATGTAGGAAGATGGTTGTATTTTGAGCATATAATAGCAGGAGCTACATGAATAGATCAAAGATAGTGTGAGGATGTATGCAAGTATATTGTATATATTTGGCCACTATATCGACCAGTTGCATAAACAGATTTTGTATTTGATTCATTCATTCATTTTTGTATCAGGTATGAGACAGGGGATGCATGGACATTTTATGAGATGATGGACATGATGAGGTTATAAATGTTTATTGAGACACACATTTTTGATTTATATGATGGATTGATGATTATTTATGATAGATTTTGATGTGATTTATATGAGACATGTGGTTTATGGCTTGTGATTAGATGAGATATGGATGTTGTTGTTGGTTTATATGGATTGAAATTAGGTGAGTTAGGCATGATGGAGTCAGGTTGGTTTATGCATGGATCGAGTCAGGTCATAGGCATGGATCAAGTCAGGTCTTTAGGCATGGATCGAGTCAGGTTAGTTTAGGCATGGATTGAGTTAGGTTTTTAGGCATGGTTGAGTTAGGTAATAGGCATGGTCAAGTTAGGTTTCATTTGGTATTTTGATAACAAATGGTAATATAAATGCATGAGAGGTTTAGTTTGATTCATTGTTGAAAATGAATGATACTATGTATCAAAAATGATTGTATAATAATATGCATGAGTTGGTAAAGAAATGGTAGTCATAATAAATGTATATGATGGTAAGCAATGTATCGTTCCATTTTTAATATTCCCAATTTAAGATATAAAAGAGGAACTAAAAACGTGGGGTAAATGTTGAGTTAGGAAAGCATGAAAGATGAATTGTTTTAGGGTAGAGAGTGGCTGAGCTAACCTCTAAGGGCCCCATGCCCTCGGAGTGCTGCCTACATAGTCCCAGTGAAAAGGGACCTCAGACTGATGTAGTTCTCCCATAAGCTAGGGAAGAAGAAGGTATGAAAATGAGTTGGTAGGTTTTGGGCATGATTTGGGTTTAGGTTTAATAGGTGTGGGTAGATTATAGGAAAAATGGTATAGGGGAGGGAATTGATTATGGTGGACAAAAGAAGAGGATTACCCCAAAGGTAAGCGTTGAGGACCAAGTCTTGTATAAGGTAATCAAAATGTAAAAAGAATGGTTAAAAGATAGAGAGGGGGCAATAAAGCCAACTTGATTGGGTAGGATTATACCGAGTAGATCATACCTTGGAGGAGGTGGTGAACATAAGACCCTAAAGACATTACATGATTGATTTTTCCCTTGGTGAAAAGTAGTCACATGATCACCAAATGTCAAATGGTTTCCAAGAGGTCCCTTGAGGAAAGTGAAAGGGAATGGGAGTGCAAATGGTGAGAGAGGGTGAAAGGTAGCTAATTTTATATGTTATGAGGTAGTCATGCTCTTTGGGCAAGAGATCTTAGGTCACAATAGGCAAGTCCATAGTCTACTAAAAGGAATTATGTCTTTGACTTGTATTTGAGATAGACTGATCGATGCAAGGAAGTCTGAATATGGGATGAGAAATTATCTCTTGAGGTCTTTTTGAAAAGATTGATGCGGAGAGTTTCAGTTTTTTTTTAAAGAGCTTACATAGTTGTCCTTTGAGGGAGTAGTCTATTTATAGCAGTGATTTAAAGAGGAAGATGTCCTTTTGAGGGAGTCATCTTTTTATTGGAAGTTTGACTCAAGGAGTTGATCCCATGTGAGGGATTTTGAAGTCATGGACAAGACATAAGGTGAAGAATTTGATTCTTGTTCAGAAAGGAAAGGGTGAAATGACCATGGGATCTCATCTAAAGGTAGACAAAAAGTATCCATGATAATCATGCTATGTGAAGTGCCATGGTACACATATTCAAGAGAAGATAACAAGTGACAGGTAATCACATGATTCTTGTTTAATCATTGGGGAGGTGTATGGAGTGGATAGCACTCAAGGGATGAGCATGGAAAGAGACAAAGGGTGAGGTAGGATAAAAGTCAACAATAGAATGGTTGAAGATGCAATGCATTAAGGGGCTCAGGTTTGGGTTTACCATCAAGTGAAGATAAACGATAAGCACCTAGTCCATAGGTATGAGTCACGATGTATGGTACAAGTCAATTAGGAGAAAATTTTCCCCATTTGATTTTTTTCTGCTTTAGTTACATGTTGATTTTCTTTCAAGACAAGGTCACCGACTTGGAAGGTTCATTCATGACACATTTTTCATAGCACAATGTTTGATACATTTTTGGTAAACTTGAAGGTGATCAAGAGCATTAAGATGACATTCATCTAATAACTCAAGTTGTGCTAAGTGGTCCTGACGAAATTCATCATCAGTGAGCATGTCATGGAGAGAAATGCAGAAGTGAGGGGATCTAGACTTCGAGAGGTAGAATAGCCTCAGTACCATAGACCAGTGAAAAGGGTGTAGTGGTAGCAGTGGAAGTAAATACTAGTGTGGTATGCCCATAGGGAAAAAGGAATGTCTGTATGCCAATCCTTCCTAGTATCATCAATCACTTTCATGAGAATTTTATTGAGGGTTTTGTTAGTGGATTCAGCTTGGCCATTGGTTTGGGTAATAAGGTGATGAGAAACTAAGTTGAATGCCGAAGGCATCACAAATTTTTTGCAATGTTTTGTTTTTGAATTGTTTTCCATTATCAGTGATGAGGTGATGAGGAACACCAAAGTGACAAATGATGTGATGGTTAATGAACTCACATATTTTCTCAGCTTTCATGGAGATGAGTGGTATGGCTTCCACCCATTTTGTGTAGTATTTAGTAGCAGTTATGATCCATTGATGGCATTGGGAAGAATGGGGATTGATCTCTCCGACAAGATCCAAACCCCATTGAGAGAAGGGCCAAAGGTCACGAGTGACCTGTAAGGCATGATTGGGTGTATGATGAAGGATGGAATGTTGTTGGCATTTTACACAATGTTTGACATAGTCACAACAATCATGGTTAAGGGTTAGCCAATAATATCCTAGGCGAAGAATACGCTTAGTAATAACAAGGCCACTAAAGTGACCTCCACATATGCCATCATGAACCTCCTTAATGGTATAAGGAATTTAGAACTTGTGAGGCATCGTAAGAGAATACCATCAAAGCACATGCTTATAGAGGAGTCCCCCATGATGACGTAACGAGAGACCTTTTAAGGAAAGGTGCATTGTCCGTTATGGGTGAGATCAGGAGGTAAGATGGAGAGAGAAAGGTAGTCAGAGTATTGTTTATACCAAAGGTCACTTGGGTCAGGGTGTGGTTCTGATGGAGTAAACTTTCGTGAGGTAAATAAGAAGGTGAATGAAGGTCTTTGTATGGTGACAAATATTTTGGAATCAGCAGGGGAAGCGGGCATTTGAGAAGCTAAGCAGGCCATGGTATCTACAAATTTATTGGTTGAACGTGGGATGGTTTGAAGGGTGTAATGATCAAAGGTGGTCAAAAGTATGTCTACATGATGTTTATACTTTTGAAGTATCTCATTACGACATTGGTATATACCATTGACTTGGTTTATGACCAATTGTGAATCACCAAAGATGTGGATTGATTTGACATCTAAGGGCATAGGTGGCTTGGAGACCTAATACGAGCGCTTCATATTCGGCAATATTGTTGGTACAATCAAAATCTAGTTTGAAAGACAAAGGCATGGGTTCACCATCAAGAGGAATGAGGATAACACCAGCCCCACCCCCACGCTGACACTTGGAACCATCAAAGAAGAGTGTCATTTGGTAAGCGGGTTCATCTAGGGAAAGGGTAGCAATTGACTCATCTGGAAAGTCAAAATTAGAGGGTTGATCCCCTGGAAATAGGTGCATCAGCCAATTGGTCAGTGATAGCTTGGCCCTTGATGGACTTTTGATGAATGAATTTGAGGTCAAGGTTAGCTAAAAGCATAAGCCATCATGCGGCATGCTGATTTTGATAAGGTTTGGCATACATGAAGTGTAAGGGGTCAGTGTTGGTCACAACATAGGTTTTGTGGTTGAGTAGGTAATGGCGGAGTTTTGTGGCAAAAAACTAAGGCTAAGAAAAGTTTTTCTGGCATGGGTGTATCGGGTTTCATAGTCCAAAAGAGTATGGCTTATGTAATAAACCACCTACTCCCTATGTTGTTCATCGCGATGAGCGAGCATGGCTCCCAAGGAATGATTAGTAGCTGATATGTATAGGTAAAAAGGTTGATCATCTTTAGGTGGAATGAGTACGGGTGGTTGGAGAAGGTATTGTTTTAGGGCCTCAAAAGCTTTATGGTATTCATCATCCCATTTAAAGGAGACATCCTTCTTGAGAAGATGATGAAATGGTTGACACCGATCAAATAATTGTGAAATGAAATGGTGAATGGACTTGCAATTTACCTTGCAGGATACTGAGTTGGTGAAGGTTAGTAGGCGGAGGCATTTCACAGAATGGCCTTGACTTTAGTAGGGTCAACTTCTATACCACGTAAGGAAACAATAAATCCTAGGAGCTTTCCTAAGAGAACCGCGAAGACGCACTTTTAGGCTGAAGGCAAATGCAATATTTAATGAGGTGGTCAAAGATGGTTTTGAGGACGGCAAGGTGCTCATAACAATGTTTAGATTTGGCCAAGAGATCATCCACATAATCTTCCAATATGCGATGCATGATGTCATGGAAGATGTAAGTCATAGCCCACTGATATGTGGCACCAGCATTTTTAAGGCCAAAAGGCATGACTCGATAGTAGAAGGTCCCCCAAGGGGTGATGAATGTGGTTTTGTGTTGATCTTTTGGGCCAAGAAAGATTTGTTTATAACCTGAGAAACCATCCATTAGTGATATCATCTCATGACCAGTGATAAGGGCAATTAGTTGATCAATATCGGGTAAGGGAAAGTCATCCTTTGGGCATGCTAGGTTGAGGTCACGGAAGTCCATGCAAATTTGGAGTCCCCCTATCCTTAGTGATAGGGACAATGTTAGAAATCCATTGAGGATAATCAATGGGTAGGATGAAGGAAAGGAAAGAAGGCATTGAAGTTCTTCTTTGACAAGAAGAGCAATGCGAGGGTGCATTTTCCTCAGCTTTTGTTTGATGGGTTTGGCATCAGGAATGGTTATGATATTGTGGACCACTATGGTGGGGTCAATACCAGGCATATCTAGTGCGTAAGACCAAGCGAAAGTGTGGTTATGATCTCAGAGAAAAGAAGTGATGGCTTCCTGTTCAGAAGCATCTAAAGATTGGCCTATCCTTAGAATGTGTGGGTCATCCTGAGTATTAATATTGATTTCAATAGTTGATTCATTCAACATGGTTTGCATCTCAGAGGGTAATGACTGATGAATATATGAGTCTTCTGTACTAAGGTTGGTGAGTATGGATTCATCATCCTGACATTGAACGAGGATTAATTGTAGGTGTGTCGTCATCGATCATTTCAGGATACAGGAAGGGAAGAGGAAAGGGAGCCTTGCCTTCACGTTGATAAGTCAAAGGCCCCAAGGAAATGGTGTTTATGAAAAAAAATTAGGAGGGATAGATTCAAGATCCATTGACTCCATCAGTGAAGGTGGTGATGAAGGTGGAGTGGGTGAAGGTGGTGATGAAGAATGAAGGTGGAGAAGGTCATCGATAGGGTCCTCAATGAGTTCAATGTGGGCTTCTTGGTAGGAGGTTTGTGGTAAAGCTGATACCACTACGGTCATTGTGTTTGTGGGTAGTACATGGAATAATGGTATGAGTGGCCTTGCTCGTAAAAGCCAAACACCAAAACCCTTCCATGCACAGCGGTGCAGGAAGGTGTGGGCAAAACGGTGATTGGTGAGTGATTGGAAGTCAATGGAAAATGGGTGGGTTTGTGATGGTGGTTCAGGTGTGTAAGTGGTAGTATCAAGTCCCCCATAGGTGAGAATGGTATGAAGGTGAGGAGGACCATAAAGGAGGTGTTCTCCTATATGGTGATCATAGCGAGGGTGTTAGTGAAGGCTTCCATACTCTTGCAGAGTAAGGAATGTGTTAACAATATTTAGGCTATACTCCCCCAGAGTGAGGTGTTGAAAAAAATCTTCCAAGGGATCAGTGGTTATGTATAGTGGCAGGTAGCTGGGATAATAGGAATGATGTGTCATAGGAATCTGATGAATGGAGGTAGAGCTAAGCTGGATTGGGATAGCTGATGGGTCAGCCTTGGAGGTTATGGAAGTGGTAGGAATAGAGGAGGTTAGGTGTAGGTTGAGGTAGGTAGTAATACTGGTGAGATGGAGGTGTAGGTGAAGAAGGAATTGGTTGTGGTAGGTAGACACCTTAATGGGTATAAGGATGTCATTGGGTCAGTATAAGCATGTTACCATGTTTTGAAATGGTGATGGGTCAAATGGAATGGTATAGGTGTGTCCTTCATGTTCAAAATTTTACACAATGATCAATGCAAAGTGGGGGAAGGAATGCAATTCCCATGACATGGATCCAGGGTCTACCAAGCAACAGGTTATATTGAAATTCCCCCTCCAAGATGTAAAATAACTTTGGAATAGTATGGGGGCCCATGCGAACATGGAGGATGACGGTGCCGAAGTGTAGAAGTGATAGCATCATTGAATGAGCATCGCAACATGACTGGATGTTTATGCATGTAATTGTTTGGTATGCAGCATTTGGTCGAATGCATGGGAGGAAATGATGTTAATGCTTAGTGCACCCCCATCGATCATAACATGGTGTACGCACATGTATATTATCAATATGGACGGAGATGAAAAGGGATGGGATCAGGGTCATCTACTTTGGTGTGGTGCAATCTCTTCATCTGAGAAGATGAGGGAGGCCACTTGGTGAAGCAACGTAGAGGGTAGAAGAGGAAGGTGGTAATTTGGTGAGAGAGGCTACATGATGAGGGTGTAATAATGGAGGCTACGGGTGTAGGTTCATTGGGTAAAACCTCAATAGATTGAAGAACCTCCATGAGAGCTTGGTCGATGGGATTCATGAGGTTTGGATGAGGTCATATAAAGACATTTTTAAATAGAGATTGGTGTAACTGTTTCAACATGGTGACGATGGGTGACCCCATCAGAAGATGGGGTATATGTGGGACCATAGTATGGTGACTTTGGGTGTGGGTGCAGATGGTATATTTGGTACGGGATTGGTTGGTGAGTTTGTTGCCTTTTCCTTTGATCTTTTTGGGCATGAGTAGTGACATGCTAAGCGTGTTGATATGAGGGTGAGTTGGAGTAGCGGAGTCATGGTATAGTGTGAGTGGGTGTAGACAAGCAATAGTAGGGTGATGGCGTGTATTGGTGTTGAGAAAAACCTTGTGAGGTGAGTTGGGCACAACAGTATTGGGGGTGGAGGTTTGGCTAAGCTCTCTTATACGTGAACCATGTTGATCTCAAATTTTGGAGGGTGGATAAAAAGAGATATGGAGGGTAGAGATACAGGTTGCTGAAGTGTGGTATCAGTCAAAGAATGCTAGGTGTTTGGTGAAGGTAGGATTTGGGTCTTCGTCAAGGAAGGTCATCATTATCAAAAGTTGGTTTCAGGAGGACACAATTGAATAAGAATTGTTTTTAAGAGTGTTATCAATTCTCTACATCATGCCCTGTCACACACGATGGTAGGCACAAATTTTAGCTATCATTAAACCCTTTTGGCTTGGGTTTGAGGGGGTCATAAGGTCGGAGTGGCGGTAATGTGATAACAGAAGTCTCGAGGAGGTTGGTTAAAATTTTTGCATAGGACCCTACTAGTGAATCACAATGGGAAGTGAACATGGGTTTGGATGTAGATTTGGTTGATTGTCAAGGAACTATTTTTGGAAGAGTAGGAACGGTTCGAGTTATGGGTTTAGGTGCCACTGTGGTTTTAGGTATCAGTTGTGTTTGTTTGGGTAGAGGTACAATAGATGGACAAGTAGGAGGGTGTGTGGTTGTTTTGAATATGTTATTGTGGGGTAGTAAGGTTTTGTTATTTGGTTGCACCTTCTTGGGTAAAGGTGATGTGGGTGTACGAGGTCTAGAAGGAAAAGAAAATAGAGGAAGAGGGCAAGTCACCCATGGGGATAATGGGGGTGTTATGAAGGTAGATGATGAGGGTCGTACTCGGGGTGTGAGGGATAATGACTGAAGTGTGGTGGGTAGTGAAGTAATAGCTGAGGGTATTGGAGGTATTGGTTGTAAAGAGACTGCAGGTGCATGTGTAAGTCATGTTGTGTTCCTGGGTAGGTTAGAGGTTTGTGAGGAAGGAATGGGTTGTTTTTTTATTGGTTTATGGATGGGTGAAGGTTACTTAACCATGTTGGGTAGTTGAGGTCTTAAGACAGACGAGACAAGTGTTGGTGTGATTAGTGCGGTCGGGGTATGAGGTTGATGAGTTTGTTTCTTTGGTTTGGGTGTCAGAGTAGGTGTGGTATTGGCGTTGGAGGACGTAGCTAAATCTAGATTAATAGGTGGATGAGTGAGGCTAGTTGTCGGGGTGACCCCTAAAGTGGTAATAGGTTTAGTTGAGGCAAATATTATAGGTGTGGGTTTGGGTTTAGATGTAGGTTAGGTTATGGGTAAGGGTGTGGTTTGAGTGCTAACAGGTATTGTGGAAGGGGTTGAGACAAAGGTGGTTGTATTTTTTTTATTGGTCGAAATGTGTTTGGGTAGATAGTGGAGGTATCAGCGAGGGATCTCTGCATCTGTGTTGAGACGGGGAGTAAGAGACACCCCCATAGTAAATCCCTATCCACATTATCTAAATGATCGACCAAACATGAGAACGACACGTCTGTGGGTAGAGTTGGTGAGGACCTAATGGCAATTCCCATAAAATGTGTCTTAGAGATGGGGAATTGGCTAGCATCATCTTCTTTGGGTAAGAGAGTTGAAAGTAGGTCTACGGGATTTTGGGTAGCTGATGGAGAATGCTTGTCAAGAGGAAAAGGTATCTCAACTAGGTCTATGATAGGTGGAGGAGATGATGGGAGATCCTCTATAACTGGAGGAATAGATGGGCACTCCTCTTTGGGTGGAGGAGGTAATGCATGCTCCTTTGTGGGTGGAGGAGATAATGGGAGCTCCTCTATGGGTGGAGGAGGTACTGTAGGTAAAGGTTCTCTAAGTGGTGAAGCTAGGGGTGAGATGGGATCAATGTTAGCAGAAGACCCCTCTGTAGGTGATGAAGGAGATGAAAGGTGTTCCTCTATTAGTGAAGGAATAAGGGAGGTTTGTTCCAATGTGAAAGGAGGATTTCAAGGTAGGATCTCCTCTATGGAAGGATTATAGGGTAATTGGGAGGCGACATGTACCTCATTAAAGATAGCGTGAATCTCGCGGGTATGGGTATCGTGAGTTGATGTCTCACTGGTTTGATTGGATGAAGGTGCATGTTTGGGAAATGGTTTTTTAAAGATTTGTAGATGTTGGTTGGGAGTGGCGTTGGGATTATCCACAGTTAACTCACATTTCTTGAGAATTTCTTGGACAATATTTTTAAAAGTGATGCACTTGCCATCACTATGACCCTTTAATCGATGATAGTTACAGAAATCATGTTCTTTAAACCATGTGGGCATGGCATGAGCAGGGTCAAAAATAGTGTGTGGTTTTATAGGCGGAAGGGTAATGGCCCTGACTTTGATAAGCTTTTCTAAGACAGAAGAAAAAGGTTCCCTAATTGGGGTGTATTTTGGCTGCTTCTCGTCTGAATTGAAAAGTCTGGATAGGTGAGAGATTAGATGAGGGGGTAGCCTAGATTTGACGGATGAGTTAGGACTGGCCTTGAGTACCACTGCGTTAGTGGTGCCCTTAGCTTTTGAATAATTGGTTTGTCCATTTGGAAGAAGAAGAGGTATCATTCAACTTGAATGCCAAATTCTTATTGCGTAATTGGATTTTCTTCTCTTCGATGGCCCATGAATCTCTAACTTTCGTGCCATAGTGAATGCCTCATCGAATGTTCAGAAGGTTTGCACCTGAAAGGTCAGGTGAGATATGTCTAGCACAAGCCCATGTGAAGAGCTCGATGAATTCTATTTTGTGGTAGTTAGAAGGTAAGTTGATTGATCAAGCTGCGCCAGTGAGTGAACAAAATCTGACAATAGATTCATCCTCATACTGATGCGTGGAATATTTATCGGTCATGGTAACCTTCTTGATGATATTGATAGAGAAATTATCCAAGAAGGCTTGGGCTACCTGATTGAATGAGAATATAGAGTGTTTAGGTAACCCACTATACCAATCTAATGCAGGTCCAGTGAGGGACATGGGGAAAGGTTCTCAAAAGCAAAGGCATCATCATGAGTGATCAGATAACACCCATGTTTGAATGACCACAAATGTTGTTGTGGGTCTTCTTTGCTATTGAAGTGATTGAATTTAGGCATTTCCCAATGCACGGGGTATGAACAGATAGGAATAGATGGGTAAATAGACTCATTGTAAATCTCATCGTAGGTGAGAGTGTTGTAGGAGCTAGAAACTGATGCCTCCAATGTCTGCATCTTGTCCAACATCAATTTAATTAGGTCATTAGTGGGTTGTGATGATTATATGCCTCCCATAGTGTGAGGAGGTTGGTTTTGGGCATATAACAAGGGTAGCACTCCAGTGTATGGGGCTGCCATGTAGGGTGGTGGAGAAGAAGGTAGTGAAATAGGGGGTACGTACCCAGAATGTATAATAGATGAAATGGGAGGTTGTTGATAGTATGTATATGGGGGTGGAAGGGTCATGGTAACCCTAGTGGCAATGGGGGCTAACGATTGTGGAATGGAAAGGACCACATTTTGGAAATGGGGGTAGGGGTCACCAACACTGGAGGTGGTAATGTAGCTACGGGTATGTGCGAGACATTAGGGGTGGATGAGGTTGTGTTTTGGGTAGTTTTCGAGGGTATGGTGGATGTAACGGGTGCCATAGGAGGTAGTAGACGCTGAGGTAGTCATAGCAGGGTATAGGACCTAACTGTGAAATGATTGGGGGTAAGGTAGATGTGGGCAGCACAGAGCCAGATGGGGCCGATTCGGGAGTGGGTGTGAGAGTCAGGAGGGATAGATACGGGCATGTTGTATATCAACTGACCCGAGGCATCTCAAGTGGACAAGTGGGAAAGGTAAAACTGCAAGGTGGTAGGTTTTTGGTCAAAGAGTCGTGTGAACTCCTCATCTCCGGTAGCGATAGTAATAGGCTAGATGGGATCCATGGCTGGTGATAAAATGGAAGGTGGTGAAGGACTAGGTGGGAGTGGTTGACAACTGGCATGAAATATGAGTGCGCTTGCTTGTCTTTGGGTCAGCACCATGTGAACCAGTACTGATCAGGTAGGGATGCTTCTCTGTAAATGACACAGAAGAATAGCAGAAATAGGTGAATCTGGTGACAAAAAGTGGATTAAGCGTACCAAATAGTGGCTGGAATGTGAAATAGGCTAACTGATGCTGGTTAGGGAAAACTGACACTGGCTAGGGGTAACCACTACTGGTTACTGTCGAAAATGACAGTGAGTGAAAAAGTAAGGTAGTAAGGTAAAATATGACAGGTATGCCAAATCTGAAGATGTTTAAAACATCAATGGAAATAATGATAGTGACAGGGGCTGTGAAAAGTGGAAGAAAGTGAAACAAAATGTCCTTTTGAGTAGGTTAGCAAAAGGACCTGGAATCGATGTTGATTTGGGTTATAACCGATGGTGGTCAGAGGTAACCGACGATGGTAGTCACTGTGAAATTGAAACAATGATGAAAGAAAGTGGTTGTGAATTAAAACCTAATATAGAATCAAACCCAGAATTCTGAGAATGATGATGATATGGCATAGGCACACTCAGGTGCAGCTAGAATACACCAACTATGATGAGGAGCATGTAAGGATGAACGAAAAAAATGACAGAACGTGATCTCTCACCTCAAAACTGCAAGCCAAGAAAAAACACTAAGAAAATGTGATCCTAGGAGTGCCTTTTCTATTATGTTTGTTTAGCTTATGCTATTTAGGGACTGACACATGAATTGTGAAATAGAGTTTTTTGGTGAGGATGTCTTCCTATGAAAGAAGGAGATCTAAAAGGTGAGGTTTTAGGTATGTTATGGTGGGGGTGGGCTTCACTCTAAAGTATGACTCAACAGAGTAGCGATCTGGGTACCCACTATGACATGATCAATGTGATCACCTACAGCTTGTTCCAGGTAGGATGTTGTTTAAGAATGTATGTATTTTGAATTTTTGTGAGGTTTGGTAAGACTCAGAGAAAGAGAAAAGGACATAAGTGCTTTTCTATAAATTCAATTGTCAACCATCAACTGGGCATGACTTCCAACGTATAGGTTGCCCTCAATTAATGTGAGCTAATGCAATAAATCAGAATGGAATGCACTTAATTTTAAGCCCAAATCAAAATGTGTAATTGGATGACACAATAAGATGAAGAGGAAGAGGGATGCTCTTTCACTACAATGCAGAAAACATGAAGAAATGGTTCTTTTTAATTACACCAAAAGAAAAGTTTCCTTTAGAGCAAATAGAAAGAAGTGGTGGGTTACCAAGGAAGAAAATTATATGTGTACGCTTTTCAGAAGGGAAACAAACACACAATTTTTTTCCTAGGAATGAATGAAATGCAAGGAACCTTGGATGGGTCCCACCGAGTGTGCCAAAATGTTTCACCTTATTCTTATATCATTTCTTTGAAGTGTTTGACGAAACATATAGGGTAACGGGCGTAGGAGGAATACTTGTTCAAATGCTGGTTGATGGGTTTTTGCACTGCGTATGACTTCCGAATCCACAGCTGATCGTGAGAGCTTCCTTTTGGCTAGAGAGGAACTACCTGTAATGAAAACAAGACCACCATAAAGGAATTAAACAATATGGGCAGTGAACTGCCTAGCGTATGCTAGATCCGGGAAGTGTGATACTTCCTAGATGGTTATCATTCCAATGTTTTAAACAATTTAATGCCGTAAACAAAGTAAATCCTATTGTTATTTAAAATTATTTAGGTATCTCACTTAAAACACAATAAGAAATAGATCTAATCTAACAGGCTAAGCTAGAATAGAATCCAAAGGTCAAATGATTGGTTCTGGGTCTCTGCAGGTCTAATAGAGGTCTCTGGTAGATCACAGGTGAATGAGGGTGAGATGAAATTAGGTGGGTAGGTCTCTTTTCAGGGCTGTATGAGAAAATACAGAGACCGATGCCAGTCACAGGGTGACCGACGGCGGTTAGGTGTAACCGGTGCCGGTTACTGTGAGATACTGGAAATGTCACAGAACAAGATTATGTGGTCTCCTTTTCTGATTACACAAAGGACTTGGTTGGTTGAAATGAGGTATTAGGTGACTGGAGTAGGATTTGGCAAGGTTTTAATGGGTATATGGAGGTGAAAATGTTGGGGAAGGTCAATAGGGGGGCAAACATAAACAAATGGATGATAAAATGATGATGAAATGAAATAAACCAGAGAAAGTATGATGCTATACTTGGATTCTAGTCCTAAATTCCTTTGTGTGAGGGATGGAGGTGCTGATGAGGGGTTTGAAGGCTGCAAGTGATCACCAACTGAAGAAAATCTTCTGTATGGGCTGTATGTACACTCTACTTTTCTTGGATAGATCAGATCATGGCTGGGATGGTTGTGCAGGAGAAGATGCTCAATCTCCTTCCTTGCATGTGGGTTTTTGCTGGAATTTTTTCTCTGAAGATGTGTTATCTATGAGATGTGTTCTTGCTCATCAACCTTCTCTCAATGTTTTTCCAACCTTGAGAATAAGGTAGTTTCGGGGTTAAAAGGGTAACCGATGGTAGTTCGACTTAATCAGCAATGGTTAGGGATAACCGACATCGGTCAAAGTGGGATCTCCTAGGTTTACTAAACTAGGGTGATCCTCTTGATTTCCTTGGATCTCGTGTCATTATCCCATGAATTAGACTAGGAGCTTCTTGTGAGCATGTGGGAATGTGGTTAGAGGGAATGTATGCATTGATTTTTAGGGTTTGGGTAAGTCTTAGTTAGCTGTGACAACTTGCTAAGAATAATTCTTAGGTTGAGTTGGCTTAGTGAGGGGTCTAAGTGAATTTTATGTGTGGATATTATTTAAATAATAAATATAATGAGGATAATGAATTAATTTAATTAAATTAATATTAGTGGGGTGAAGGGGGTCATTGCTAGGTAAATGTACTAAAGGTTGTTTATTGGTCGAGGGACGAAAGGGGAGTGTGACCTAATTTTAGTGTCTACAGTGCGTATGAAAAATATGTCCATGAGAAAAAATTCAAGGTTGGTGACCTTGTCTTAATGGAAAATCATCATGTAGCCAAAGTTGAGAAAAGTAAATGAGGAAAGTTTTATCCTAATTGGCTTGGACCCTATATCATTACTCATGTCTATGGATCAAATGTTTATTGTGTGTCTTCTCTCGAAGGTAAACCTGAACTTGAGACCCTCGATACTTAGAATATTCGACCCTTTTATTGTTGAATCAATTATTGTATCACATTTTATCTATTAAATTCTTGTCCCTTGAGTAGCCTTCACCTTTCACTTAATTATTTTAAAGACTAATGAATAAATAAGAATTGTGTGATTAACTGATACCTTTTACCCTTATTTTCAATATGAGTATCATGGTCCTACTCATGGAAACTTTTCATCCTTTTCATGGTGGAATCCCATGGTTGTTCACAAGTTAAACCCTCTCTTTCATAGTTAACCTTTGCGTGCTATGGTTTTTCCTTCATAAAAGAAGCCTATACTCTTTTATAGTCTTTTCCATGACTTGAAAGTACAAAAAAAACTTCAAAAGTAATATATGAGATATTCGAACTTAACTCCTCGAGTCAAAATTCTTGTAAATAGATGAATCCCTAAAAAAGGACATCTAAATTTCTATCTTTTTCTATAAATAGACTGGTCCCTCAAAGGACATCTATACAAAGCTAGCCCTATTGTACAAAGTCTATCCAAAAGGAAGACTATTTCTGAAAAATAAAAATAAAATATTCTGAAGCTTCCCACATCGATCAACTTCACGGAGACCTCAAGGATTCATTATATCCATCCCACATAAACTTACAACATCAATCATTTTATAAAAAGCAAAACCAAAAAGAAAATATAAAAAATTTGAGAAAAATACAACTTTTTCATCATGGGCTTTCCTATTTTGGTTTTGGGTATCTTGCAGAAGATGCCTGTTGTCTCACAAAAAGTTTACTCTAAACAAACCACTTCACCTTACCTTCATTTCTTTCTGATCTTCCATCTACTCAAGGGATGTGCCATAAATGTGACATTTCATGGTCAAGTAACTTCTTTCACCCTTAGAATAGTCAATCATGCAATGTCTTTTTTGGTTTACATTCATAATCCCATCCTTAGTATGCTCATTATGGTTCCTTTCCACTTTTGTAGCATTTTACCTCTTTTACCATTCACCTCTAATCTTACTTATTGATTTTCTACACAGGGAAATACCTTTGATGTTTAGTTTCTATTATTTTTTCTCCTTTCACCTAACTCAACATCCCTCATCTATTAGCGTTCACTCCTTTTAAACATACCAATCATGCCTACTCAACCTAGACTCAACCATGCCTAATCAACTTAGACTCAACCATACCTAACTTACCTTTCCCATTTACTCATATCTAAACTCACCAACCTACTCACCTACTTCATTTTTCTTCCCTTCTATGGGAGAAGTACATCGGCCTGAGGCCCCTTTTTGCCGGGGCTATGTAGGAAACAATCCAAGGGCATGGGGCCCTCGGAGGTTAGCCTTGCCACTCATTTCCCTAACCATTTTCCCCCTTTTCCACATACATCCTTTCATCATACTTACCATGATAAAAACATCCAACAAATCATACAAAATTCATCTATATTCCCATAACTATCAATTACTTGGAAATTAATTCCATACTATATCAACAACACATAATTTCCATAAAAATAGTAACTTGGAAATTTTGAAATTAACCATGCCTACACCTATGACCCAACAATAACTAACAAAACCTACATGCCATCACAACAACACTTACCCAATTCATACTCCATCATGCCTAAATAATAACCTGACTCCATCATGCCTAAACGACCTGACTAAACCATGCCTAACTCACCTAGTTTCCATAGTAATAATAATAATGGAAATAAAACCAAATACATCATTAGTCTAATAAATCTCATAATAAAATATATAAAGGTAGTGTATGTGTATCAATACATATATATTGGTATCAATAATAATAGTATCTCAAAAAAAATCATGTACAATCTTGCATCTTTGGCACACAGGCCGATATATATCAAAACTTAAAATACAGTGTTGCATCTCATCATGGGCTCACCTCAATTCTCACCTGCACCCTCCTCTATCCCTATCGTCTACCCAACAATCATCTCCCCACCCTCTAGTCCTGGCCTCCATAAACGCATCACCTCCCTCTTGCCATGTTTCTAGGACCAATGACTAATTGTAGTGCTAGTGTTGCAGGTCCTTTGACTGGATGTCTATTGGGCCCTATAGTATTCATACGATGGAACCTCAATATAAGTTGTGGTTACTTGATCTTGATAATAATGGACCTAGTTTAGGGAATCCCTGAATCTAGCCATGGATACTATCTAAGGTGGTGTCATAGGCCTCACTCCAACATGTCCTCCTTCCTGAACAAGTGGCCCATGTCCTCCTACCTGTACTAAAGGACCATGTCCTTCCACTAGTGCCTGAATAATGATACCATATCGTGATGCCTGAGCGGGTACCTAGGTAGCTATCTGTGTTTGTAGTGTCATGATTTATGCCTAGGCTGCTACTAACTGGCCCAATAAACATGTAACACTACTACCTGTACTCCATCCTATGCAGGTGGTTGTGTAGGAACTTACACTTACGCCTAGGCTAATTGAACCTATAGTGTCACAATCTTTGTCTATAGCATTGTTATCTGTGCACCATCCCCTACGGGTTCCTATGTAGGAGCCTATCCCTAGGCTACTTCTAGTTGTGCTTGTAGAGTAGGAACCTATGCTTGTAATGCAACTACCTAAGTTGGAAAGCCTACTACCTTCCCCCCATCACCATCTCCACCCTATATTGATACATGTACAGGCACCTGTGCCTATTCTACCTGGGCCTGTAGGGTCATCACCTATGTCTGTAAGGTCATCACCTATTCTTGTGACCCTATCAACTATCCCTAGATCCTTGTAATTTGTTCCTATAGATAAGCCAACTACCCCTATAGTGAATCCCTCTGAACTATAATCGTATTTGAATCAGGCTTCCCTGGCCTCAGAAGTAGCACCTGTAACTAAGCTATCCACCATTTCCTATAACCATTAGTGTTACATGCATCATCAATCCTCCTATCTTCTACTCTCTCCTTCAACCAAGATGGATCTGTTGGATTTGGTGGAGATAATGGTCTCTCCACATTTTCCTTGCGTTATAATGGAAAAGGTGGAGGCACATCCTACTAAATCCTGAACTACCATCAAAATCGGTCCATGGGAATCATCTCATGCTCACTAGCTCTCTAGCCTTATATCCATATGACTAGTTGTAAACCACCCAACTTGGCTGTCATACCCCTATAAGAAGGACACTAGATATATGGTCTCTAAAGTATATCTATTTCCAATATGCCATCCAGAAGTCGCTTGTAATATGTAACATCCGTAACATCCTCAGATACCCTAGGGTGGGCTCCAAATAGTACCCAACACATAAACCAAACTCTATACACTCATATAAACCAATCCTGCCTCGGTAGTCCTGGTGGTCATAAGCACACTATATGCTCATAGTCCCAACAATGTAAAATGAAGGTACAACATAATCTAAATCTACGTATCCACCGATATGCCCATAGCTCTCTATATAATTTAACCAAATATGAGGGCACCTATGCAAACTGTACCAGCTATTCTACCATATCCTCTAGAACACCCATCAAAGATAGAGGAAATCTCCCTCCCTCTGAATATGGGAGTGCAAAACAGCTGATCATAATCATCGTCAACACTTCCAAGCATGTCTCATTAGGATGTGCAACATACATCTCTCCATATATGACACTGTCATTGTGGTACATCAACTCTACCACAACATCACCAAACATTGTACCCATAGGCTCTAGTGCATCATCGACTCCAATCTGATAGACCTATGCCCCTAAAATGGGTAGCCTCGGAATCCTGTATATGTCCTCTAAGGTGATATTCATTTCCTTGGTCATAAAATGGAAGGTATTGGTCGTATAATCCAATATATTGATGAGATAAACCATCATACTATGATCTCTAACAATCCACCTATATCACATAATCGAACTGAGATTGACATCTCTAGTGTGCTCCCACTAATCCTCTGTGACGCTGGGCCTAATCTCTGCCAATAGTGGTGGACACCCTGGTCATGCATCATGAGATGTTGTCATGCATGCATCATTAACCATGTCCCAAATTACTCTACTCCATTAGTCATCCACCCATGCCCACAAGCTTCATTCTATCCTATGCCTAATCTACATCTGTTATTTTCCACCTTGCCTTACTACTTTTTTGCCTACCTTTCCTTAAACATTTACTTGAGTTCAATTACCTTCCTTCCTTCATCAGTTTAACACAAATTTTACCTACACCACTACCATTTATGCCTATATTCAACCCAAACCTCACTTAATTTTATCATATTATTCATTTTTCCATCTACTCCTACCTCATCCACTTCACCAATTATCCTACCCTTCCATTCTTGATTATATTTTTGTCACCTAAACCTTCATTTTCAAGACTTGGTCACATTTATACAGTGACTGGCACTGGTCACCATAACCCATACCGATCACCCTGTTTCCCCACTGAAGCCGGCTATCCCAACGATGTCAAAAAAACCTCAACTGACATCGGTCACTAGTTTGACCCTAGGGCAAAAACCCGACTACCCTGTTTTGCATTAAAATAAACCACCAAACAACCTAAAATCCTACCTAACCCTAACTAAATCCCACCCATTTCTATTTTATACCCTATTTAACCTATATTTGGCACCATCCCCATACCCAATTTAGTTAATTTTTAACCACCATTTCAAATTTAGCAGTTAAAACCCCATTTCATCATTTTTACCTCAAATTTTAACCCAAAACAAGCATGAGTGAATTGAATCCTACCTCTACAAGCTATCACCATCATGCTAGAATCCACCGAGATGGGTTCCTGGGCCTATCCTATGCCTCCTCCAACCACTACCATGAATTTTAGATATCAGTCAATCAACTCAATCATACTTGTGGATCTCACAGACCCATCATACTAAAATCTAATTAACTGATAATCATTTGCCAAGTCATCCATCCTCCTTGCCTCATCCTTTCTCTTTCCCAAACACTCTCTTTTTCATTTTCCAAAGATAGAAAATTACAAATAAATTTATAAAACATGGATTTTTCCTTTTTTACCCCGAATATGACTTGACTAACATCGGTTGTGTGCCCTAGTGTACCGACATTGGTTCTCCTTACCAGTATCAGTTTACCCATGACTGGTATCAATCACATAGCTATTAGGCTATACCTACCCTACCCTCATTTTTCCTACCTGAAACCTTATATTTACAAGCATGACCTTAGCTTAGCCTTGTAACCTTGACTAATTGCATTCTTACCTACCACCAAAACTACATTATCGGTTGGGGCATGTTTTTTCCTCTACCTTGGCCCTACCTACAGACTTAATTAGTTACCCAACCTACACCTCACCCATTAGACACTCAAATTTGCTAAATCGCTATACCTTGTGATGATGCTACTCATTTTGTTTAGCCTTATGATCTTATCTTTCCTACTATCATGACGTTTGTCTTAACCAATCCTTTTGGTGTTTTGGAACACACTTATTACCTGCTATTGCACATAGCCTAGATGTGTTTTAGAATCGTATCCTATACCTTGGATACACTATTGAACTTTGACGAAGTAGCATTTGCAAGCTCTTCAACCTAGTACCTTGTCTCATTTTCTATGTGTGTGTGTGTTTGAATGCCCCTGCCTATTACCTAGCCCAGTACCATTAGTACCCATACCTACACCATATGCACCTTCACTTTTCATCCCTTATCATTTTATCAAACCACTCACCGACTCAGCCTATCACTTCATTAGTTCCTAGTTTGAGGGGGATCACCTTCACCCATACCTGGAGTACTTACCTCCTATTTTTGTTAGTGTCACTTACCACTACAACCTGCATGATAAAAAGGGGAAAATGTAGACACCAAATTTGGTTCACACTCCCTTGGGTCCTTTTCAATTAACTAACTTAAAGCATTCACCTAGCCATGAATCCTTACCACACATTAATATTAATATGCCTCCCCACATTATTAATTAATTGAATTAATTGAATTAATTTAATTTATTCCACATACATCCACCTCATCAAGAATCCTCACCCTAGACCCATTCTAGGGAGCATTTAACTCACAGTGACAAAGTCATCACTCTCAGTACTGAGTCACCAATGGACCTTACTAACTAAGACTACTTCCCAAACCTAACTGGACTCCTTATATGATCTTCCTATCTTGTCAAGTGTGAACTCCACTCTCCTAGGTAGATTTAACTTGGAAAACATGAAAAATCTAGGAAGATATTCCTATTTTTGGTAAGTAGGACTATTTCAACTTAACTGAATTTAGTTTATCCTCGATTGACGTCGATCACTTAACCACCATCGGTTCCTTTATATAAAACTTTACAACTCTTCACTCTGGTTGTTCATTCATTTTTAGGGAATTTTATCACAATCAAGTGTTAGTCTCAAAGCCATTACTACATCTAAACGATGACAACACACCACCAGAGTGTAAAATAAGTAACAAGTTCTCTTCTAGAGAATTGGATTATTCGTGGGTAAACACAGGTCACATTGCCATGGTACTAAACTAGTAATCACCTCGCCAATCAATCACAAACCACCTTAATTCACAAGATCTTGATAGCAATAAGTAAGTAACGTGGTTTTCATCATATATGCTTACTTTATTGCATATATTTTACTTCTTTCAGTATTTCTATCTCTATTGCTACCTAGACATCTCCATTTTCCCACTACTCCACCTACCCAACCATTTCAAACCTTTCCACCTTCCTTAACCTCTCTCTCTATATTCCTAAGTCTTCTCAATCATATTACGAGCCTAACCACACCTTCATCACTCTTTGTGCAATCACAGAGAGGCCAAAAGGCCATTTTTATTATTTTATTACCCATTTCCCCTAGTGATATCAGTTTACATTACCACCGTTAGTTTCACCCCTATATTGGCATCAATCACCTAACTGATATTAGTCTTTGTGTTATTTTACACCCCCTAACCATCAAGCCTACCATTCAATGAAAACCAACCTAGACCTCATCTAATCAGTCCTAGACCTTTACCAAACCTCTATCCAACCTGTAAACACAAAATAAACTACCAAACCTTCAGATCTAATCATAAATTTTCCTGTTATATTAGATTTACTTATTGTATTAGCATGAAATACCTAAATCATACAACAAAAGTGGGATTTATTTATTTCATGGCATTTGCTCCATTAAATTATATTTGAAAGTGGATTGATAGCCTTCTAAGAAGCACCTTGCATCCCGGATCTAGTACTCATTAGGCACTCCACTAACCTATATTGTTAATGCTATTTTATGGTCTTGTTTTGTTTCTTACAGGTCATTCCTCCTAGTTAAAGGGAATTTCTCCATGATTAGCTCAAATAAAAATTCAACAAAGTGCACATTCTACCTTTGACCTGTGATCTTACAGGTATTCCTGCCAACCTCTTACCTTATCTATTTTACACAACTTATTGGTGAAACAATATTGGTAAGCCTTCAACATGTTTTCAACCACTTATTCGACTTGATGCCCTAAAATCCACTTGACATTTATTCCATGTGCATTCCACGTATCAAAAAGGACACCATATGCTCGGCTTATAACTCGGTCTTCATCCCTGAATATGTCTGTCGACTCCACAACTCACCACATAACTCAGCTCATGATCCTTCATCATGTTTGCATTCAATGCACTCACTAGCCTCCATGTTTTAACCACTTGACATCCTCACATTCCCATGAGAAAACCCCTATCTCTTGCCAGATCGGTGGTTCATTCAACATTCACCACATGAATCCTACCAACTTGGAGACTAACACCTCATCGACTTGACAGATACCTTGAAAATATCCCCAAATTGACTCTTTCAGACCTGAGAGCCTAACCACCATTCGTGCTACCAAGTTTTGCATGTCTTTGATACCACAAAAATCAGTAAGTCTGGAGTGGGATTTTTATATTTTGAAGGCCAATTTTCCTATGCACCAACTAGGTCAGATGGCTCCCGATCCCCACATTTCCACAAATGGGCCCAAAAATTCCCATGTCGATGTTTGTAGCATGGAATTTAGGTATCATTTATACCACTTTCCTAGCCATTGGACCAAAAAGCTCACAATCTTCCATGACTCAACTTATCTCAGGTTAGCAAGCTCTGAACCTCCACCTTGCCTATGCCACAAATGAGCTAACTTCACTATGTGACCATGAGCTTATCTAAGCAATAATTATCCTTGTTCATGGGTCACGAAGTCAAATTCTAAGTTGGCCCCAATGTGAACTACCTTATGAGTTGGTCTTGATTTCTAATTTCCAAAACCAGCTTATGGTTTTTATTCTTGCTTGAATACGAGCCAAGCTCACTTAAAGACTCATCCTTGGCTTAGCTCCTCATTTAGATTTTGACCAAGTTACAAATTGGTCCTCTGTAAGATTGAGATGAGATGATCTATATCACTAACATCAAGCTCAAGCCTTAATTCCTTTGTCCATCAAGCCAACTTGGATTTAGCAAATATTGAGCCAATATCCCAAATTATGTGAGCCTTATGAAATAACTCAATCTAGATTGGCATGATCGATATGAGTTTGATATTTAAGCTTTCTATACTAAGAATCCATAGCTCATGGCTTCAACGAACTTGATTTCCCATCAATCATACATCGAATTCATCATGTTAGTGAGTCGAGCTGGCCATAGCTTCAAGCACAACTCAAACTAGATCACCACCGAGCTCAACCTTTTGAGATAAACTGTCACATTATTATCTTGGCCAAATTTTCCAAGGAATGGATTCCAAATCCTTAATGGAGGACTAATTCCTTTTTTCCTCTTCATGTCATATTTATCACTTGTGTACACCATACTAAAAAATTGAACAAATCCTATTTCCATGAATCTCCTGAGCCTTACACTCAACAACTTTCAAATTATTTCCCTATCTTGCTTTTCCATGTGTACAACATCCTTCAGGTGAGATTGTCCCATAGCCGTGTCTCCAACCAATTCTTCACACATTTTTTATATTGGTTTCTTAAAAAATGATCTCATTTCCAACACTTGATGTGCCTATGAGCTCCATTGATCACTATTGGACCTGCCCACTACCTTTACACTGTAGAGTCATTTGAAAATGGCTCAATCTAGCCTAGCTCATCCCATATGCATTAACACTAGATCAAACATTTCTCTAATTTTGAGTAACTTTCCCTTTTCACATGTGTCTTTAATGAGTCATATTGAGCTCGATGTGGAATTCTCTATCATTCCTACAAGTGAACTCATAAATCATCAATCTGAGGTCAATTTCTTATGAGTTTCATGCCATGAATATTATGAGTCATCGAGAAGCTTGAATCATTTCCTTCTTGTGTGTTGAAACATTAGAGTGAGTTCCCAAAGTATGTAAACCTTAGCTTGTTGAGTCATTCATAGGCTCAATGAGCTGCTAAGACAATTTGACCATCCTCTAATATTGACCTAGCCCATCTTGTAACTTACAAGCCCTCTACCTTGATATCTCCATGTGGAATCTTCAACTTGGCTCAATCCAAGTATTTCCACATCCAATAATTCACATTAGAGAGCCCATGTCAAGTTTTATCGTATTAACTCGGTGAGTTGATTCCCGAGCCAATGAATACCAACTCGACATCACTTAAGTTCCATCTCAATTATGATCTATACGTGAGTTTATTGATTTAACACTACACCTATAAGCTCACCTAACATTTCCCTTATCTTACTGAGCATCTTGTTGAGCTATCTAAGCTCAGAGCCAACTTTTGACCCTTTCAATACATTTCTTCCAATTTTACATTGACCCTTAAACCAATTAAGGGTTATTTAAGCACCAGGGAATCATGGAGATGTATTAAGACCCATGAAAATTTATACACTAATTTTGGACATTTTTCTTGAGTTAGATGAATGTGGGCCTCTTAATGGAAAATTTATCATTTGAAATGAATCATTAGCTTCCAAAACCTGAAGAATAGAGAACTATTCTAAACTTTTCTAGGGTACCATAAAACCCTTCAAATACAAAGTTAAACTGAACTTTCACAAAATGTCTTATAAAGGCCTTTCTGATGTTAGCATACAGTTGGCTCCAATTGTCCAATTTTTCCCCACAGGGTGAAATTGGATAACAAGTTTTATGATGATTGGGTTTAGGAGTTGAGATTTTTGATGGGAGGAAGGTGTAAGTCATGATTATTAATAGGGTACTTTGAGGTTGGAACTTGGGATGGTACTGTGGGCTTAGGAATGGTTCCTAGATTAGATAGGACATAAAGGAGGTCCTCTTGGTCTTGGTCAATGTTAGTGAGATTGTGAAAGTCAATACAATTAGCTTGTGGGGATAGTGGTTAATGTTGATTAGGGATGGGTATATATGTTAGACATTTGTCATTTACATTGGTATTTTTACTGATTTCAAGATTCATTGATGGAAAAATGTGTTATGGAGGTGCTGTGCAAACTTCTCAAGGTAAATCATGCATGAAACATGTGTTAAAAATTATGTAATAGGCTTCAGGAAGTAGTTCAAGAAAGACTCTTTAAGAGAAATGTGAAGTTTGATTGGTAATGTCATCTTTCAAAGAGGTTCTAGGTATTTACATGATGATTGCATTATTGTATTTTAGGTGGTTCAGTGGCTTAGTGGTGTGCAATAGTCTCAAGGAATGTCTTTGGGCATTTTGAATGAATTCAGAATGATTACAGGATGGTATTCGGTCTCTATCAGCTTAAATGGTGAGTTAGGAGGCCTCTGGAGGAATTGAAAAAGGTCATTACACATTACTCAGGTGATATACAGGTCCAAAAATCATTTTCAACATGTTTTAAGTGTATTCACAAGGATTGTAAGGAGAAAGAAAAAATTCATGTCCTTTGATATTTTTGAAAGCTTTGAGTATATAGAGTATTTCAGTGTATTTTGGGTTCATGGGAGGTGGATGGAACTAGTTCTTTTACAAATAATGTTCCCTACATGGTTATAGAGGATGCAAAACATAGAATCCTTTGCAATGTGGTTTAGGCTAGTGTTTCGGTCTCAAAGGCCCTTAAAAGAATTGTTCCAAGATAATAAGTGTTCCCTAAATTCTTATTTAGATTGAAGTGTGAAGGAAACCATGAATTGTGGGTTGGGCCAAGGCTTTAGGCTTGAGTAGTTACAATGGCATAGTTATTTTTTGTTCTAATCTCCCCACAATTTGATTCAACCTGAAACACTAAAGAATTGGTTACTTACATGTCAGAGATATGTTTTGGGCATATATGATTCATATAGAACCGTTCCCCTATGGAAAGAGTTTGTTACATCTTGTTTGAATCCTAAGTATAAATTAAAATAGTATTGTATGGATAGTTTGAAGGTTTCGGGATTAGGTGACTCTATTGAAATAGTTCCACACCAAGGTTAGTTCATTTATGATCCTCATTGAACCAAAACATGAAGAAACAGTTATGTGTGGATATTTAGTGAGTCAGATGAAATTAATGGTTTTGAAACATGTTCTAGGAAGAATCTCGTTCTCCAAAACACTTGTTATGAAGGAAGTGGAGTAAGATCAGTGTAGCTCAGGTGGAGACTGGATCAGATGAACTAACTCATGGAGACCCAAAGTTCGAAGTGTACCCAATTGATCTAAATGATCTAATGCACAAAGGTGATATCATCATACAATTAAATTAAGAGTCATGTGATCCTTTCCTACATGCAACAAGTTCCATTGTACCTCTTAAGCCCTAATAATATGACATAACCAATTAACAAAGGATCAAGAGTTAAAGTTTTAAAAGGATAAAAGGAAGAGTTAATGCGGACTGTGTGATGCTATGAAAATTTTTTCTCCATGACCTCCTTAAACCCACATGGATAGATATCTCTATCCAAAATTTAGAATTTAATATTTTTTATCTTGTTGAAAAGGTGGTAACATTCTCCATGTCTTGGAATAGACAAAATAAAGAGTTTATATCAAATATAGAGAGAATAACTCTAGAACATGTGGCATTTTTTTAGTAGACAAATTTGTAGCGTATTTTTGATTTTTCCAATGCATATGAATTTGATAGAGTGCATGACATGCCAAGGAAGAGATGAAAAGTGTTTCATTGTATATAAAAAGAAACCATGTATAATGTGAGTTGCTAAAGAGAAGAGTAGAGACGAGAAAGAGAGAAGTTTATCCAAGGGATATAGAAAAGAGAGATAATGAATATTGGTTTATAATTGAATATCAATAACCATAGTTAAAGTGATGAGAAATAGAATATTGAATAGTTGTTAAAGAGGGAAGAGTCAGATGTGTGGTATAGAGATTTTGTAGGGATAAGAAGAGTTATTTGTAAATGAACATCCATTGTATGAGTCTGGAAGAGGAAACTAAAAGGAACGATAACCAAATCATACCAAGCTAATAACTTAGATGTTAATCAAACACCACGATCAATAAGATAAAAACAATTCGCCAGAATAAATTTAATAAAACCTTTGCAAACAAATGAGCAGTAATATTATATATTATTATGGAACTCAATAAATACAATGAGACCGAGCCTTGCTTATATAGGTAAGGAATAACAATATAAGAACCATTCAAGGTCATAGATCAAGCCATAAATCAAGGAAATAATTTGGTCATCAAATAACTAGTAAATACCATAGATTTAGGAAAGAACTAGACATCAAGGATCTAGTCAATACCATAGATCAAGGAAAGAACTATACCTAACAACTAGATAATATCCCACTAATATCTAAATAAGATAAAATAAATATCCACACACATAAGTGGGTGAAGATAAATACAATAAAGGTAAATAAATTACCTAGGTGAACATGACCTAAAGTAAATACCTACTCTAACACCCCCCTCAAGTGAAGCTAGGAGCCTAAAATAAAAGTGGCATATCCAAAGTATTAGTCTCGCCAATCAGGCCTGATCAGGTACTCATGTACAATAGATCCATGAAGAAATCTTGAACCAAAAGAAGGAAATAATCCTAATAGAAGGAAAGAGAAATAAGAAGAAGAAGAAGAAGAAGAAGAAGAAGGAAGATGTTCTCACGAACACCCCTCAAGAACAACTTCTGAAACCCTAAGCATGCCACGTAACTCAAGGTATTGAGGTGATGTAAAAGGATTCGTAAAGATGTCAGTAACCTATTGTTGAGTCAGAATGTACTCCAAACAAATAACTCCATCTTGAGTGTGTTGACAAATGAAGTAGATGTGTATATCAACATGTTTGGTCCATTGGTGCTCAACTGGGTTGCGAGAAATGTGAATTTCACTTTGGTTGTCATAACAAAGTATAGTTAATGAATCCTGTGGGAATCCAAACTCTTTCCATAACTTTCAAATCCAAAGAATTTGCTAACTCATTATAACTGTCACCCTATACTCTACCTCTGAAGATGAAAGTGCAATAGGTTGTTACTTTTTACATGCCCAAGTAACTGGAGAAGAACCAATAAAAAAATATACACATAAGTGGAACACCTATCATCGATATAACCTACCCAATCTGAATATGTATATCCAGTCAACTCAGTATAACCCCTAGTGTAGTGTAGGCCAAAGTGGGAAGTGCCTTGCAAATAGCACAAAAAAATTTTAGCAGCCTGCTAGTGACTACTATGAGGAGAATGTTCAAATTGAGATACAAGCCCTACTACAAATGAAATATCAGGGTGAGTATGGGTTAAGTAAATGAGACTTCTAACCAACTACCTATACAAAGTAGGATCATAAAGTGGAGTGGTACATTTGAAAGTTAGAGTAACCCAAACAAAAAAAGAGATGGACTTGGTTATCAATCAGCCATATCAAAGTGCTAAAGAAGATCATGGGTGTAATTTTTAGGACTCAAATAAATCCCTGAATCTATCTAATAAATATGCAAACTAAGGAAATAATGCAATAACCTAAGATCTATCATGTGTAGAAAGAGCCCTCTGAGATTGCGGGAAGAAGAGTTGTCAGTAAGTAACAGATCATCAACATACAAGACAAGTATCACAATATCCTCACCAATATGCTGGAGATACACTATATGATCAGAGTGGCAACGAAAAAAACTAGTAGATAGAAGAAAGGAATCCATCTTCTCATACCAAGCATGAGGGGCTTGTTTGAGACCTTAGAAAGACCTTTAGAGTCTACAAATAAGATAATAATCCTAAACAAACCATTTGATTACTCCTTGTATATTTCCTCTTGTAAATATCCATATAAAAAGGAACTCTTCATATCCATCTGGTATACGGACCACCTCATAATGTAGAAATAAAAAGTACAAGTCATATAGAATCCATCTCGGCAATGGGTACAAAAGTCTCAGAGTAAGAAATACCTTCAACTTGTGAAAAAAGCTTTGCAACAAGACAAGCCTTATACTTTTCAATGGACCCATCAACTGTGTATTTGGTTTGGTATACCCTCTTACACCTAACCATATTTATTCCTTTAGGAGGAGATATCAAATCAGAAGTATGGTTCTTCATTAAAGAATAATACTTAAACTGCCATCGCATAATCACACTCTTGTATCCCATGAGCATGTGAAAAATACTATGGATCCTTAGAAACTAACAAGAAAAAATTCTAGAACTGGTAGAATGTGTGTGATGATTCCTAGTGGGTGGAAGATCTTGTATGAAAGGTGTTTCCTTAGAAACTATAGTACAAGCCCACTTAGGTATAGTGACAAAATCAGTGAGAATAAGATCCTCAATGACATGTATAACCTCATAATCAACCTCCTAAAAAGAAAGGATTAAGAGAAACCCATTTGAAGCCAAATATTTGCCAAGAGAAAGGGGACTTAACCAAGTTATAAAGAGAAACTAGGGCTCGCGGACAACGACAAGTGTCAAGCAGGTGCAATTTAAGAAGTCAAAGGGGAGAATAAGTATCAAACTCCCATGGGATTGACACATAGAGACAACAAATAAATAGGAAAGTGAGCCCATGGAAGGTGCCAAGTGTCCACCTGGTGCATTCCCTAGAGCCTTAAAAGAAAACAGAGTCAAGAGGATGTGCGAGCCTTCCACATGGATTTTGCAACAAATGGACTCCATCTTCAAAGTAGGCCATAAAGATGACAAGCCATTGGCCATATATAAGTAATTTAGGGTCTTATCTATAATATTTAATGCTCAATACTTTTTCAAAAGATCAGAGATGAAGGGTCATTTCATTAAAAAATACACACCATTTGGGTCAAGGGGCCATGAACCAATGCATAAAGGGTCGAAATATCGAGCTATGTAATAAATATTTGAAAGAAGTTTCTTCTCAAAAGGTGAGTCCATCTCAAGGGAGTCAATTGCAGGATAATTAAGATGCATTAAATAGGCATGGCTCTTACTTTTTCAAAGGGAGGAAAATTGTGAGAAATATTTGAGGAAAATTTTTCTGTCACTTCATATCATTTATCATGATTAAGGGGTAGTTGAAAAGGAGTTTCAAAGTTCTCTCTTACCTCCTCCTCACCCTATAAATTGTAATGAAGTTTTGAAAGAGGAAAATAGGAGATATGATATATGTTAGAGGATAGTTTTAGTTAGATACAAGGAGATTTAACCTTTTCCTCTCTGTCACGAGTTTCTCTTCTGTAAAAGGCAGAGATCTTGGAACTCTAGCCTTCTACCTGAGTTTGTAATAGCAGTCTTGCCTCTTTCTAATGTAATACTGTGCACAACCATTGGAGTAATATATATGTTTTGTGGTGTTTCTGGTTCATCATTCACATATCTTTATTGTCTCTAATCACCTTTATTTTCATTTAGAAACTATGCATCTTTGGGTGTTGTTGTTGTGCTTAAGTAGTTTGAGATGATTTTGTATTCGGTTGGCTTCCTGGTGTATTCTTTTCGGTGCATCGCCTTAGTTTGTTTTATGTTTTTCTTTCCAATTTTCCTGATCCCTATCTCCCCCAGTAGAGAAGAGCCATTTTCTTTAAAATATGAAGGTCTCCTTAGGACGCACGTCCCACCAACCTAAGGATTCCCTTGAATCTGACAGAAGTGTCCGCTAAGGATGTCCGTCAACAGTTTTCCTGGCATGCCCGGTGGGACAACTCAGAGTGATACTTTATTATGGCATCAGCTTGGTTGATTCTCAAAAAATTTCAAACTTCCATAAAGACTATTGTGGAGTACATCCAACAACTCCCCAAGGTCTGACCAAATCATTACAAAGGCTCACAAATCTCCCCCTCATCCATTTTCATTCATCTTCCTTTCCACGCCTCCCATTTCTCTTCATCCAATGAGGTTGTGCAATCATGACTCCATTACCACCAAGGGATCCTCCCTTGTTCATCTCCAAACCACAATTTCTGCACTACCACCATCTTCGAGCAACTATACCTCACACACCAGAAAACAAAGGCTCCAAATCCAAAAGAAGAGGAGCATATGGTAGGAAGTGATACATCACTCACAAGGTTCGCATCACTAGTCCAACAGAGGAGAGGTTATAAAGGTTACCTTTGTTTTCCCTCCCCATAAAGTAACTCCCCTGAAAATATCCTTATCAATGGGCTTCATTCTACAAAATGAAGCCACATATGATGGAGAATTTGTAGATTCAAAAACCATCACATCAAAGCATAAAGCTTTGATAGAGGAGGAAGGAGATAAGCTCGAGTGCTTATCAGATCTGGGGAATGTCTCGATGAAGAGGATCCTGTTGAAATCACATATTCTCTCACTTCATCAGAGAAACGACAGAGGCCACCTATTTCTCATAACCTTTTCATTGGACCTAATTCAATGGCTCTAGAAGAAAGTATCATTGGAAGCTTTTTGCTTTTAATCAAAGAGCCTGAATTCACAGGTGAAGCTGTTAAAAAGGGAGAGCGAAAGAAGATGAATAAGATGAAACCCTTCAAAGTGATCTACAAAGGAGCCTCGATCCAAAAGATACCAATCAGAATGATGAACATAAGCAGAAGGTAGGACCAAGCCCCACCTTAGGCTGTATCTCATCAAGAAAGATTCCATCACCAGTCATGTTCATTTTAGAACATGAGGATGATCTTCAAGACCCTGAGGGTTAGTTGCAACACCTCTAACCAGAAGAAAAACAAGAGGAGGTATTCATATTATTCACTGATACCACCGGTGGAAGAGTGAAGGTATACTTTTCACTCTCACTACAGGCCATATCCATCACCAAATTATTCACATGGCTGCATTTTATAAGAAAATGAAACTACTTTTCCTTTCCCATTTCAGGTTTTGTTTAGCTTATGCAGAACCAATTAGATTAGGAGTAGGAGTAGATTTGATTTCAGCAGAATAAGTGCTTATGCACGCACTGCATATCTCATTTGAGACATGTATGTTTTTTATTTCTTATAGTCTCACTCCTATATTACTCCAAAAGGGATGTGTCAAATCTGATAAAGGCTCCAGCTCACCAAGGAATTCACCATCAGCTCAAGACAGTTGTAGTTTTCACTTCAAACCAAATATAGAGAAACTAAAATCGGCCAAAGGTTGCCATTATCCATGCTTTTCAATTTTCTACTCTCAGAAAAAATAAAAGCTTACTAAGTTTTAATATGAGAGTGGGAAGGACTGAGTCAAGTGGAAATTATGAATTCTCCATAGAAATCTTGAAGGAGGCCATGGAAGATTCACAGAGGCTTGGAAATATAAGTTTCATAGTGGAAGATCATGGGTTCTTTTCATTTAGCAGGCTAAATGGTCCCAGTGAGTCGCCAAACTGTTATTTGAATTTTTGTGGCTAAGAGAAACCCATTTGAAGCCAAATATTTTCCAAGAGAAAGGGGACTTAACCAAATTATAAAGAGAAACAAGGGCTCACAGATAGCAACAAGTGTCAAGCAGGTGCAACTTCAGAAGTCAAAGGGGGATGAAGTATCAAACTCCCATGGGACTGACACATAGAGCCAACAAAGGAGTAGGATAACGAGCCTGTGGATGGTGCCAAGTGTCCACCCAGTGCATCCCCTAAAGCCTTAAAGAAAAGTAGAGTCAAGAGGATGTGTGAGCCTTCCACATGGATCTTGCAACAAATGGACTCCATCTTCAAAGCAGGCCATAAAGATGACAAGCCACCCACCATGTATAAGTGATTTAGGGTCTTATCTGTAAGATTTAATGCTCAAGAATTTTTCAAAAGATCGGAGGTGAAGGGTCATTTCATTACAAAATACGTGCACCTCGTTTGGAATCAAGGGGCCACATGAAACCAATGCATAAAGGGTCAAAATATCTGGCTGTGTAATAAATAGCTGAAAGTGTTTCTTCTCAAAAGGTGAGTCCATCTCAAGGGAGTCAGTTGTAGAATAATTAAGATGCATTAAATAGGCATGGCTCTCACTTTTCCTAAGGGGTAAATTTGTGAGAAAGATTTGAGGAAATCTGTTTCTGTCACTTCATATCATTTATCATGATTAAGGGGTAGTTGAAAAGGAGTTTCAAAGTTCTCTCTTACCTCCTCCTCACCCTATAAATTGTAATGAAGTTTTGATAAAAACAGGGATGATATAAGATAGATTTAGGCTAGAGGATAGTTTTTAGTTAGATACTAGGAGAGTTAATATTTTCCTCTCTGTCACAATTTTCTCTTCTGTAAAAGGCAAAGATCTTGGAACTCTAGCCTTCTGCCTGAGTTTGTAATAGCAATCTTGCCTCTTTCTGATGTAATACTGTGCACAACCATTGGAGTAATATATATGTTTTTCATGGTGTTTCTGGTTCATCATTCGCATATCTTTAATGTCTCTGATCACCTTTATTTTCATTTAGAAATTGTGCATCTTTGGGTGTTGTTGCAATTTCTAGTGTTGTGCTTAAGTAGTTCGAGACGATTGTGTATTTGGTTAGCTCCCTAGTGTATTCTTTTCAGAGCATTGCCTTAGTTTGTTTTATTTTTTTCCTTTCCATTTTTCCTGAACCCTACCTCAACTAGCAGAGAATAACTAGCTTCTTTAAAATTTGGAGGTCTCCTTAGGAAGCACATCCTACCAACCTAAGGATTCTTTCTTATTTAGCATAAAGTCCCAAGCATGGCTTCCAAATATTCAAAAAAATGTGACATATGGCTTAGTGTTGGATCAAGTGTCCTTTGGAGTCAAATTTTCAAGTGCTCTATGTGGTGTGTGATTCTGAATGTAGTTAGCACAATTAACTACTTCTACCCAGTAGATAGGAGGTAAATCTCTAGAATGCATCATACAGTTAGCCATTTCCTTCAAAGTTCTATTCTTTCATTCTGCTAAGCCATTCTATTGTGGAGTATGAGGAAAATTTTTTGGTGAATAATGACTTAAGTTGACAAAAAGTTAGAAAACTCATTGCTGAAGTAATCCCCCCATTATCAGTATGAAGGTTCTTTATGTAACTAGAAGATTGTTTCTTGAACCAAATCCTTGAAGACTTTGAAGTGTGAAAAAATATCACATTTTTACTTGAGAAAATAAACCCAAGTGTGCCTCGAGAGATATGAAAGAGGGGGTAGGAAAAACCATCAAGTCACTATGCACAAGCTCAAGTAGTGAAGAAGATCTCTTAGAAAAATTCTTAGGAAAAAGAGCTTGGTGTTGTTTCCCTAATGCACAACCATGAAAAATCCCTCAAGACAATAAACTCTAGGAAGACCATCTACCATACCATGAGTGTTCAACTCCTTCAAATATCTATAATTGAGATGTCCAAATCTTTCATGCCAAATCTTACTCTCTGAATCTGAATGAGAAACCAATCCTGTCCCTATAGAAGAAGTGTCATCAAAACCCTCAAAGTGATATAGTCTTGAACTATGATCAACAAATACCTTGAGCAACAAGTGAATAAGGCTCCAAAAAATTTTTACTTCTGCTCCATGTGGTGTAAAAGTCACTATTTTTCCTTGACCAAAATGACAAATTTGATATACAGAAAGCAAATTTGTAGTGATGTTAGGAACATATAGTGCATCTTGGATACTTCCACCATCAAGTTGTATATCACCTTTTCCTTTAACAGAAAGAAAGGAAGAATCTCCAACCTCAATTTTGGAAGTAGAACTCAAACCTAGAGATACAAAATATTCCTTGGAAGAAGTCATGTGATGAGAAGCACCAAAATCTATAACCCAATTGTCTGCAAGTGGTGACTGAGATCTCCCAACAACATTAAGTGTTTTTCCATGTTGATTAGAAGGAGGTGGAGTGGAGATAGAATTTTTTGTTTCTTGACTGCATCCTCTAAGGCTTGCATTCACTTATAACACCTATGTTCTTCATGATTAATTACCCCCACAAAAAGAGCATGAAAGGCTAGACTTATTCTTGGATTTAGAAGACTCCTTGGGTTTTGAGTTGTTTTCTTTGGGTTTAGGAGCAAGTTTGAGATGGAGAAGGTGTGGATTTGGTTTTACTATTTTGTTTTCCCTTGCCCTTAGGATTAGATGCAACTAATTCCTTTTGAGAGGTGGAAGACTCAAGGTTAGAAATTTGGATTCTTCCCTAGTAAGTCTTTCACAAAATATTTCTAAGTTAGGCATTTTGAAGGTGTCACCTAAGGCATCCATTCGAGAGAAAAAGGTAGAAGAAAAGATTTGGAATGGTCCTCTCAGCTTAGATAAAATCAAGTAAACACACTCTTCATCTTTCTTATCTCTTCCACTCCCCTTCAAATGTGTCAAAAAATGCTTGAACTTGGTAAGATAGTCTATAATTGTTGGAAAATCTTCAAGATTAAGAGAGGTGATCTCAATTTCAAGTTGCATGGCTCTCATATGATCCACATTACCAAATAAATCCTCCAATTTCTCCCATATTTTGAAAGGAGAGTCACACTTTTCCAAATGAAATAAAATAATGTCACTTACATAAGTACCTATCAAACCCATACACTCATCAAATTTGCACTGGTACTGAAATTTCTCATATTCTCTAGTGAACACTGGTTGTTCTGAAGAAGTTAAAGCCCATAATCCTTTTCCACTTAATTATTATTCCATTCTTGGTTTCCATGTGTGGTAATTATGTGTTTTTAATGGCTCAACATGATCTAATGTAGAAGTAGATAAAGACACCATTCTTAAAAAAATTACCAAAATAAATGCAAGAACCAAGCAATGTAACAAGACCCCCAAACAATGCAACAAGAGCCCCCCATATTTTGGCACTTTATAATGAGTGCGTGTTACAATATGGAACTTTATAATTATAGTTCAATTCTCAAAATAAATATTTCTCAATGGAAAGAACACAAAAACTACAAGCACTTTTGCAAAAAATGGCACTCAAAATCGAGTTACCGATCAAAAGATTCAAGTTTTTCAATATTATGTTGTACTATTTATTTTAGTTTCCACTAAAATAGAATAAAATACTCTTTCCTTCACCACACAAATAAAATAAAAGGGAGCTGGAGTTAAGCACCTACTAGTAGGAATCACAAGCTTTCATGATCAATAAGATGAAAGCAATTCACTAGAATAACTTTACATAAACCTTTGCAAACAAATGAGCAACAATATCATATACTATTATGCCTCCTCAATGTGAGTTTACAGTCGATCTTATGGGTTTTGCTTATATAGGCAAAGGAATGGACAATCTAAGAACCATATCAAGGTCAATGCATGCAACAAGCCAAAATCATGGAAAGATCTAGTCAAATATGAATAGTCAAGTCCATTTTTATGAAATAACTACTTACATCAAGAATGTCAATACCAAGATGTAGGAAACTTTGTCAATACCATAAAAGGAAAGAATATACATAACTTACTAGATAATATCTCCTAAAATTAACTTTAAATAAAAATTAATACATCACACATAATAAGATGAAATAAATCAATGAATAACATAAACCTAGGTGCAAAAATGAGCAAAATATCTACATTAATTTTAGGGCAACTCATGGCTTCCAAATCCAATGGAAGGGCCTAAATTATATAGGAAATCAGAATCAACAATCTAAGAATCAGGTCAAATTTCCCCTTTCTCCTTATCACTGCCATAGGAATCAAAAAAAAGCTAGAATCAATTATGAAATCCACCCATTAAATGTCACTGCTTCAAAGATCTGCCCTTTCACCATACCATATCCATTAGGAAGGCAAGATAACCAAATCTATAAACCTCCAAGAACTCAAGATAGATAATGTTAGATTCATATCTAAATAAGATAAAATAAATAGACACAGGACATAACTGGCATTAATAAAACCTTCACACTACAAATGTAAACAATATCATAGGTTATTATTTATCTCAAGAAATACAATCGTAACCCATAGTCTTTCTTATATTGCATAGAAATAACAATCTAAGATTCTTAAATTATCATGGGTATCAAGCCATTCAAGGAAATTTCTTGACCTAAAAGAACAAGAGCAAACATTTCAATGTAACCCTTCATAGTCAATCAAGGTATAGATATACCCCTAATGTAACTAGATAATATGAGACCTAGATATCTAGAGGGGAGGATAAAAGAAATATCTCGACACAAATGGGTGAGGATAAAGAATTTCTCAATACACAGAAGAAAAAATGTAAAAATAGGTGACCCACTGAGATGAGGAATTAAAAACTCTAATATCCTTTAAGTGATCAACTTGAGTTGTTGAATTTGCTTTAAGAGCATATTATGGATTGAACTAACCAATTTAGTGGGTCACAATTTGAATTTTTTCATCATTTACATTACATTTACCAAGGGACCAAGGTTGCAAATATAGGTCGAGGAATTAAAGAGTTACTAGGGTCCATCGAGAGTGTTATGAAAAATCTGACATTCGTCCAACAGGAAACTCCAATGATGGAAATATATTGTAGATAATTTTTCAGGAGCATTAAATCTTTAGGCTTGGTGCCTTTCCCCAGAACCAGAAAACCCAATTAGGATAAAATTTTCCTTGTGGAAAACCTTAGCCCCCAAAAAATTTTTCAAGGTTGCCCTTTTGACGATTGAAGATCCACAAAGTGAATTTTCATAGGATCCTTGAAGGTATGCTAACAGAAAAAAATTTTTATATAGCTTTAGGAAAATGTTTTAATCAATCCCCCACCTTGATTTCCTCCACTTTGTAAACCATTAAAAGGGATCTCAATTAATAGTCTTGAATGAGTTATGACCTTCCTTGCTACCATGTGTTGAAGCATTCCTTTTGCAGGAATCAATTTTTCCTCAATAAATGATGTTTTGAGCCTAAATTCCCTAACAGTAAAGGCCATCTAGGATAGCCCTAATCACTATTGGGCCAAACTTTACCACAAATAGACACTTGGATCAGTTCACCAAATATGAAGCATCTTTCCCAGTCCATGGTAAACACCACTGGTAATAATAGTATATTTCATATTCATTCCGGATAGATTTGCATAGGATGAACTTACAAATATATACCGAAGCCTAGTTTCCTATAAAATAGGAAACTACTTACTCACAACTTACTAATCTCGTGAGTTGTTATGGAACAACCAAAACTCAACACACATTTGTTATAGTTGTTTTATTAACAACTAAATAACATATTATCTAATAAAATAATAATTACCAAATGTAAATATTATCTACACAATGTAAATACTAATTCCTAACATTCCCCCCCTTCCTGTTTACATGGTTCATGTCCCCTATCTCGTATCATTTCTTGGGTAAGTGCCACCTCTGTGTGCTCATGAATGTAAATGGTTTAAATTTATGTAAAATTAGCTTAACCGGGCTTGCACAAAACTCCCTTACATGGTGCAATCAAAATACAAAATGAATTAAAAATTGGCTTCTACCAATAACCCTTACCAAATTGGTTTTGCAGGTTACCAATAACCCATTCAATTGGTTTGTAAAGGTTTACCAAATGCCTTACACAATTGGTTTTACAGGTTTACCAAAACTCTTAACAATTGGATCTTTACTAGATCCTGTTTACACAAAAATGTTACTTCACAATTGGTTTTTTGGTTTACCAAAACCTTCAAATCATGATTCACCTACAATACTTCCATACAATTGGCGAAATCAATATTATACAACTTTGTCTCTCGTATCTATTATCATCATGTGGTAGTAGGAAATACTACTTTCAAAACTGGATTATAAAACAATTATGGAAATAGAAACAATGGGACCATGTTCCCCCCCTCAGTGTAACGAATTTCACATTCAATCCAAATTAGGAACTTAAAATAATCACTGCACACAACAAACTGCAATCTCTGCACATACCAATTAATCGAATATACTCACACACAAATGTGCCTTTTAACTTATGCGGCCCCGTCATTGGTGACTGATGAGAGGTCATTAATCGAAATATCCTTTGTGCCTCCATCCTCCATTATGCATGCTGCTAGCTCAGCGGATGAGAAAACATGAAGCTCATTTGTTTGCACATGTGCCGCTTCATAGCTTCCCTCATGCAATGTGAAACACTTTATTTTTTGGACGTCGGGTAACACCGAAATGGTTAAGGCAAAAAACAAAAAATTATATTTTTTTTTTGAGTGGATGACAATAACACAACTATAGATTAATTTTTAAAAAGATTACTAATAACCATGACTATAGATGGTTTTCCAGTGGACACTACAACCACAATACATGATTGACAGTTTTTGGCTCTACATTTAATGGACTCCTCATAACAAGACGATTAAATATCAGAATCCATTGATACAAGTGATTCATTTAAAATGACTGAAACAATACTTTGACACCCCCCCCGTTTAACAATTATGAAGTTTCCATAACACAACACAAATATTATATGAAATCAAGGTACCATGCATAAACAAAGATAAGACATACATGTCACCAAACTTGACGGCCCCATGTAAAATTAAATGACATTTTTTTGGCCTAGGAATCCTATAGTTGGCCTCTACCTAAAATAAGATCATGTTGCTAAATATGGAGTTGATTTAAATCATTTGTTCCACCTGGGAAGTAAAATGAACAAGCCAAATGAAGAAGCTTTAAATCTAAAAAAAACCAACCTATTGATGCTTCGAGATAACTTGATGAACCAAGCTCCTTTTAAAACCATAAAATGGGTCAGAAATCTAGATTGGAAAGATTTCCTGGTTCTAGGAATCAATGATGATTGAGAAAAATTATATTTGGTGATTGACAGGTTTCAGATCCACTAAAATTAATGCCGATTGGATCAAAAAATCATTAATCGATTGTAAATCGATGCAGATCACTAGGAAAAATTCAACAGATGTCAAAAGTAGATCCTCTAACATCTTTTAAACGGAGATATCAAGCTGCTTGCTCAGGAAATCCAAAATGTAAAAAAGCATAGGAACACGATCAAGAAATGCAAATGAGAATCACAAGCCATGTGCCAGATCAGGGAATTCTTCACAAATCAAGTGAACGCAAGATGCACTTGAGTTGCATGTTGATTTTTTGTTAAGCAGGTCAATATACAGGCTTGAATTTCATCCATCATATGCTAGGGTTGATAATTTTGAATAAAATTGAAAGCAATGAGTCACCTTTCACACATTCCAATGTAGTACAATAGCAACATGAAGTAAATCACATTGGAGAATGGATCTAATGATCCAAAAATTATACGCTCTTCTAATCTAAATCATTTATACACCTTATGAAAATTCTAAATTTTGGGGCAATATAGGTGGATATGAAGATGAAGTGGATTGACGCCTCAATTCATATGTAAAACACCAAATCTCACAATTTCCTTAAACTCCATAATATGTTCCCTGCTCTGATACCAAATAATAGATTTGGATCAGTTTTACAGATGAATAATTTACAATATTAAACACGGAATAATAATATTATTTCAATTCATTCCGGATAATTTACATAGGATGAACTTACAAATATATAGGCAATAGTCTTCCTATAAATAAGGAAGGTAGCTATAACTCTCAAATACTAATCTACGTGAGTTGTTTGTAACAACCAAACAACTCAACACACATTGGTTATTAGTTGTTTTATATAACAACTAAATAACAAATTACTAATATAATAATAATTACCAAATGTAATTATTGTCTATACAATGTAAATACTAATTCCCAACAAAATTAACATGCAAAAACAATTAAAATTAAGGGTAAAAATTATGGAATAATTTTTTTGATCAAGAGATAGTTATTGCGGTTAAAAAGAGGTTTATGATTATTGAAATATTTAATGAGAAACAACTTAAGTCTGCATATTCCAAAAGTTTTCATTCCACTGTGCGTAGTGACCCCTATGTTGTTGTGGCTTAAAGCAATATATGATGGCATTATGGCGATTGACGGTTAAATTTGTGAAACCAATAACCATGCAAATGATCCAACCTTAGAAATATTGTTTTGTAGTTTACTTATAAATTACCAATGTTACAATCTTCTCTAAATACATTACCGTATGGGATAATATTATTAAATGATAGATATATATATATAATTAACTTAGGTCTCTTGTTGGCACCTATTATTTACTTACACCATAATATTCTAGTATATAAATAAATTTAAATCTATTCAATACTATTATGTTTATTTAATTAACAACTCAATCAAATAATACATCCACAATATTTATTAACTTAAATCTATTTAATATTTTTATATTTACATATAAATTAATACTATTATGTTTATTTAATTACCAACTCACTATAATAAAATCTCATATTATGTGTGTTAACTTTTCAATGTATTAGTTTATTAATTTCTCTTTAAAATGTCAAAGGGAGTAAAGGTATAAAAGGTTATATGATGTCAATTTGAGCCTTTGGATTTGCTTTTATTTTAGTAGGATTTATTTATGGAGTTTTCTAGAAAATTATTAACTTCCTCTTTTCACAAATTGTTTATATTTTTTTTCTGCACTTTTGTTTAATCTCTCATTCTTTGTGTTAGGTTAATTTATGCATTATATTACTTTAATTATTTAATAAGGTAATTAGTTATATATTGTTATAAGTTTTATAACAATATTTGTCATATTATTGCATAGGTTATATTGTTACGTAGTTGTAACAATTATTATTTGTTTGTATTTAATTATTGTTGCTTCTCGGATGTATTTTGGAAGCTGTTGTGATTTTGGTTGTACCTGTGCAACCCATTTATTTGTTTGTATATTGTTGTCCAATATGTATAAATATTGCAGCACTCCATTGTAATGGTTGATTAATTTCACATTAATAAAATATACAGGCTTCCGTCCCTGTTTGTGAAATTACATTTGGTGTCAGAGCAGGTTGAAGGATATTGGAGGATTGCAACAGAGTTTGAGGAGCATTGGAGAAGCTTGTGCAAGAAAAGGAGAGCCAGAGTTTCCTCTGCAACTTCCCAGCCCCATCCCATGCAATACCATCATCAAATTCCTCAAAACCGCCATCAAATTCATCAAAACCACCTTTATTCATTGCAATTAAGGTTGAGGAGGATTGAATACACCAAGGAAGAGATTACAAGCTCAAAGGAAGGAAGAAAATTGATCTAAGGCGCCATACACACTCAAAACCACCTTCATTCTCACCAAAACTGCCTGTCATTTTTTCTCTTTGCTGGAATTTTTTCTCAAAACCACCTTTCCCAAACTGTGGTTTTTTAAAGAGGTATGGTTTTACAGTTTGGAAGTGTTTAATTACAATTTGCTCTTTATACATACTTGTTTAGCTTAGCCGCCCAAGTGGCTAGCATAACTTTTGTAAGACACTTCCCATCAAGAGAGGTCAAGGGGTCAAATCCCCCTCCCTCACCCACTACCAAATTTGGCAGGAAATTTAGTGGAACTGCTAACTTTAGCGGTAAATTCAAATTTAGTTATAACTAACTAAATTTAGCGAGAAAAACCCTATTTTAGGGAAAAACATTTTTTTCCTACACTCTGCATATTTTTGCATTCTGAGCACTTTTTGCCAAAGGAGGGCTACCTAAAAACTTCATTTTGAGCTAGTTTTTTAAGATTTTTTTCTCAACAAGTCGTATTGGGCTCCAGAGGCCACCAGTGCCCGCAAAACAAAAAACTTTGCCTGTCATTCAATTTTTTCTAATTTTTTTGAATGTAATTACATGCTTCAATATATTGTACTAATTTTAGGTTGCCATAGTCAACCGCAAATATTGTAACTTCTCAGAAACTGGTAGAGAATTGTAATAAAAAAAAGTAAAAATTGGTTCTAAAACACTCACGAGATCCTAGATCTCATTCGCAGTGTTCGGTATATACAGTGCCTCTAGGAAGCACTTACGGGTAAAGTCATTGCGACTACTACTACTTAACACCTAATATAGCTGCAACAATGTCGTCTGGGCATCGACCCTTTAAATCGATGGGGAGTAATAAGGTCACAGTGCACACACTATGAGCCATCCCATCCGTCTGTGAACGATTGCATGACATAAATCCAGACTGAGAAATTATCCAAGTATATAGCGAAGTTACGTGTGCGTATGAGGATATTTCTTTGAGCCGGTGTCAATAATCACACAGACCCCTTTCAGTACTGTCTTGGTACCACGTATTGAATTCTTTCACGTACGTTAACGCCTCTTTCATGTACCACCAGGTATATAGAAAGGGTGAGCTTCTTCCATGTACCACCAGGTATATCAGAAGGGCGCGTATATAGAAAGGTTTGGTATATCGGACTGATGGTATATAGATTGGGAGACCTTATACCTGGAGTGATAAGAGCCAAACCCTGTCAGTGATTTCTGCAAAATGGGCACCAATGCCCCCAAATTTTTCTTCCAGATTCACAACTACTCAGAGGAAACAACTATGCTGCATGGAAGACTAAAATCAAGACACAACTTGAGTTTGAAGAGATCTGGACTGTTGTGAATGGTACTCTGACCAGATCAACTACTGATACAACACAACAATGACAGTTTGATAAAGTAGATCAGAAGGCCAAACTCATCATCTTGTTTGGAGTGTCTGATGATGTGCAACCCCACATTCGAGATGCCAAAAATAACCAAAGAAGCATGGGATAAATTGAGCACAGTATATGAGGAAAAAAACAAGAATGTCACACTGAATTTGTAGATTCAGTTACATACACTGAAGTTCAAGCAGAATGAGAAAATTGAAGCTTTCTTAAGAAGAGTTACAGAGTTGAGGGCTTCACTTCTAGCCCTAGGAGAAGTGGTCACAGATGATGCTCTCATTCCCATTGTTCTGAGAGCACTCCCCTCTTCTTACCACATTTTTGTCACAACACTAAACGTGTCAGATATGACAGTTAGTTTTGACAAGCTGGTAAACCTACTGCAACAAGAGGAAGCCATGCATAATAAGGATGATGAAGAGGAGAAGACACTTTCTTCACATCAAAAATGGAAAGGAAAAGGTAAAGGAAAACCTAATTCCTATCAAAATTCCCAACATCAGAATCAGTATCATCAAGGGGACAAACAACAGAAGAAGCAATGTCCAATTTGTAAAAGAGGACATGACTTAAAAGATTGTTGGTATAATACTTACAAGAAAGGTTCATCAAGCAACTCTGGACCTCCACAACAACAATCTCACAAGGGACATTCAAACTACAATCAAGGGCAGAAAAAGGGGAACTGGAAAAGAAGACCCCATCAGCAAGGAAATATTGTTGAACAAGAAGAACATTCAGATAATGAAGACTTCTTGTACTACTGCTCGATCAAGTGAACCATCCACGTCATCTAGTGATGTCTGGTATGTTGATTCGGGAGCCACTCGACACATGACTGGCCATAGAGACTGGTTTACTTCAATGAGGGACACACCTTCGAAAAACCATGTTTCGTTGGGAGATGATTCTTCATATACAGTTCAGGGGATTGGGAACATTTCTCTACCCCTTGGTTCACGCAACTGTAGACTATCAGATGTCTTATATGTCCCTGGGTTGACAAAGAATCTACTTTCAGTCAGTCAACTCCTAGATCACAACTTAAAAATTGACTTTGATAGTCATTCCGGCAAGAAAATGTGTTTGATTCGAGATAAATCACGAGGCTCAAAAATAGTTGCAAAATCCTCCAATGTGGGATGCATGTTCCAGCTTGATTTTTTCCACAGAGATGATCAGGCACTTGTGGCTAAGAACTCTACCTCAACACAGTTGTGGCATCAGAGACTTGGTCATGTTAGTTTCAAGTATCTCGAGACACTACGCGGCGCAATATGGTACATGGGCTACCATCTCTTCAGAAGGATACAGACAAGTGTCCTCACTGCCTAACAGGAAAACAACACAGAGCTTCATTCCAGAAGAGTACATATCAAGCTCATGGTAAGCTTGATCTGGTTCATACTGATCTTTGTGGTCCGATGCAACCAAGTCATTCTGGATTTCAGTACTTCATGCTTTGTGTTGACGACTATTCAAGAAAAATGTGGATTTTTTGTCTTTGCAAGAAAAGTGAAGCTTTTGAAACCTTCAAGAAGTTCAAAGTAGTTGTTGAGAATGAAACTGGTCATCACATCAAAACTCTCCACTCAGATCGAGGGGGGGAATTCACCAGTAATGAGTTCAAAGACTACCTACAAACTCATGGGATTCGTCGACAAATGCCTCCTCCACACACACCACAACAGAATGGTGTTGTTGAGAGAAGAAATTGTACTATCATGGAAATGGTGCGATGCATGATCGATGAATCTAGACTTGCAAAGACATTCTGGGTAGAAGCAACAAAGACAACAGTGTATTTGTTGAACAGAGTGCCCACAGTTTCTCTTGACGGAGTAACACCACAAGAAGCATGGTCAAAGTGGAAACCATCTATTGCACACCTTAGAGTATTTGGGTGTAAAGAAAGTATGCACATACCCAAGAAAAACATAAAGAAATTGGACATGAAGTCACAGAAACTCATCTTCATTGGGTACAGTGAAGAGACTCTTGGGTACAGATTGATGGATCCAAAGACCAGAAAAGTCTACACCAGCAGAGATGTTGAGTTTTTTGAGAAGAAGGAAGCAGAGTCTCCTCCTCTAGACTCACTTGATGTAGATTCTTCACCAGTTGTAAAAACTGAAGCTGATGTTCCCACATGATGATGAAAGTGATGATGGGGATGATGGTGTTGATATGATAGAGCCACGACCCATGGGAATAGTTCAACATATGCCCAAGTGGTGTACTAGCACATTACGAGATGCAAGAATGGATGCTCCACCAGATACATCCACCCCTGGACCACGGACTCACAGTAAAGCAAGAGAAGAAGTGAAATTTTCTTTGATGAGTAGAGTTATTGAGTCTGATGAGCCCTCTATAGTCCAAGAAGCCCTACAATCAAAATCTTGGAAAGATGCCATGGACTCTGAATATCAGTCAGTAATGAAAAATAACACTTGACAGCTTGTCGATCTTCCACCAGGGAAGAAACCCATTGGATGCAGATGGATATTCAAAATGAAGTACAAAGCAGATGGGACAGTGGAAAAGTATAAAGCAAGACTTGTAGCAAAGGGGTATGCACAAAAATAAGGCATTGACTACGAGGAGACATTTTCTCCCACAACTAAGATCAAGATGATCAGGATGATCTTTTCTCTAGCTGCATAGTTTGGTTGGAAATTCCATCAGATGGACGTAAAAAGTTCCTTCCTGAATGGAGATTTACAAGAAGAAGTCTACATGACTCAACCTGAGGGATATGTAGTACCTGGTCAAGAAGCAAAGGTATGCAGACTCAAGAAATCTTTGTATGGCCTCAAACAGGCACCCCGGGCATGGTACATCAAAATTGATGAGCATCTCGTACAACATGGATTTGTTAGAAATCCATATGATCCCAATCTTTACCTCAAAAAGAAAGGGGGGGAGATTGTGATTGTCGTTGTCTATGTCGACGATCTAGTCATCACTGGTAGTTCAGTGAGGATGATCGATGCAATGAAGAAAGATCTTAATCGATCGTTCGACATGACAAATCTCGAGCTAATGCACTATTGTCTTGGATTGGAAGTATGGTAGAAAGAGAATCACATATTTGTTTCTCAGATGAAATATACCAAGACAATGCTCGAGAAATTTAGGATGATGGATTGCACACCAATTGCTACACCTATGGAGAACAGATTGTAGTTATCTCATTCAGATCCATCTCCTGAGGTAAATGCCACTCTCTATCGACAGTTGATTGGGAGTCTCATTTACCTGACCTACACTAGACAAGATATCAACTTTGCAGTGAGCTATCTATCCAGGTTCATGCAGGAACCCAAAGTTTGTCATTGGAAAGCAGCAAGGTGCATCTTGAGATATCTCAAAGGATCAGTGGATCTTGGTCTAGAATACAAGAAGAATGACAACTTCTTCTTGTCAGGATATTCAGATTCAGATCATGCAGGCAATATTGATGACAAAAAATCCACTTCAGGATTTGTGTTCTTTATGGGATCTGGACCAATATCATGGGGAAGCAAGAAACAACACTTTGTTTCTCATTCTTCCACAGAAGTTGAGTATCATTCTGCAGGAGAAGTTGTCTGTGAAGCGATTTGGCTACGTCGCATACTCGAAGGACTTGGAATACCATAGGAAAAACTGACCACCATGTATGTTGACAATGAAGGTGTTCTCAAACTTGTTCACAATCCATTGTTTCATGAAAGAACAAAACATATTGAAGTACAGGTTCATTTCATATGCGAACATGTGTTGAAGCACAATATACAACTTCAATTTTGTCCAACAACTGAACAAAAAGTAGATATTTTCATGAAGTCACTTGCACGTGACAAGTTTGAGTTGTTCAGAGAGTTCCTCTCCTCATCCCTTGAGGTAATGCAAAATTAAGGGGGGGAATGTTAGGTTAATTTATGCATCATATTACCTTAAATATTTAATTATTTAATAAGGTAATTAGTTTATATATTGTTATAAAGTTTTATAACAATATTTGTCATATTATTACATAGGTTATATTGTTACGTAGTTGTAACAATTATTATTTGTTTGTATTTAATTATTGTTGCTTCCCGGATGTATTTTGGAAGCTGTTGTGATTTTGGTTGTACATGTGCAACCCATTTATTTGTTTGTATATTGTTGTCCAATATGTATAAATATTGCAGCACTCCATTGTAATGGTTGATTAATTCTTGACTAGTTCTTTGATGACTAGTTCTTTCCATGATTTATGGCTTGATCTACGACCTTGACTGGTTCTTAGATTGTTATTCCTTAGCTATATAAGCAAGGCCCATTCTCATTGTATTTCATTGATTTCCATAATAATATATGATACTTTTACTCATTTGTTTGCAAAGGTTTTGTGTAAAGTTATTATGGTGAATTGCTTTCATCTTATTGATCGTGGTGTTTGATTAGCATCTGTGTTCTTGGCTTGGTACGATTTGGTTATCATTCCTTTTTAATAATTGCATTGTGTTAGGATGAATTTATCAACCAAATCATACTTAATTTATTTTAAGTTAAGATTTTCTTTCACAAATTTATTGTAAAGATGTGTACATGTTATGTAACAAAAATAAGTTTTCTTGGAGTTAAACAACATAAATTTTGTTTCAAGAGGGAATGAACTAATATTCAAACCTAAAACTTCATAATAATTTATATTACAAACCATGTTTAAATTTCCAGCTTCAATAAACACAAAACGAGCTTAATGTTCCAAGCCATTCAAACTTAGCACTAATTGTGAAGTAACTATCCATTTTAGTTTTATATTGAACCAATCATTTTCTTTACTCGATTTGATCAATAATCAGTTGAAAAGTTAAGACGTTATTCAACTAAAGTTATAATCTATAAAAGAGAATTTAAGTTCTTACAGGGTCTTAGAGGCACCAAGATTTAAGTAAGGAATAGATGTACTTAATAGTTTGTTTTCCTTCCTTGAATTGATTATCAAATGCTCAATAACAACACAACATGTCTCTGAAATGTTTTCAAACAACCCCTAATGTATTCAATGATGGAGAGATAATTCTTAAATTGTAACACTTTTGAGAGTAATTTAACAAATCCCATACAATAAAATCTTTATTTTCTTCAATATAAGTATTCACATATACAACACACAAACTTTCCAAATCATAATATCATTTGTTTCATCCTTCATTTTACATTTGGAATGCATTGAAAAGATCAATTAAAATTGAATACAAATCCACAATTAGAATACATTTTTTTTCACAAGCCACTCGGTTTCACATATGAAGTACAACAACTAACAATTTTTCCCTTCCTTCAACACTTCATCTACCAACAATGATTGTGTCCATAACACTTAAAAAATAGATGTGGAGGCGACGTTTACCTCCCAGCCATGCAATGGGGAAAATCTCGTCCCATTACCCAATGAATCCCCTAACTCCCGAAAATAACTTCGTATCCAACACCAAGAGAAGGATAAAACAATATTCCCTAACAATACCAACACACAATAACGTCAAACCAAAGTAAACACATGTAATCACAAGAGGACTTACGAGGGAAAGGGGGTACATTCAAATCCATCACACACTACCAAGTTTTACCATCTTGTAAGGGGAATTATGGGCACTCCCATACCACTAAGGGGTTGGGTATAAGTCTTTGGTTCCTCCAAGAAGAAAATATGCATACCACTTATCCCTCCACCTAGTTTTTCTGAAACAAAAACCCACTTATCTCTACATTAAGAAAAGTACCAAACCCTCTTAACTCCTCTAAACATAAAAACATTTACTTCAGTTTTACAACTACTTATGCCTCCCAAATTCCCCATTTACTGCACATCAAAATTGATAGCCCCACAATGAGTTTACATAGTAAACCCACATTATCAAGAGAGCCTCCCGAAAGGATGGAAAAATAAATCAATAAAATGTAAGAATCGTGGAAGGTACCCATCTTACTCATCTTTCCTCTTTACCAACAAGAAATCCAAAACATCCAACATCAACCCAAGACAAAGGATAGCCCCTTAAAATGGAAGCAAACAAACCCACTTAAATAGAATTAAAATTCAAAGACACTCCCCCTTAGGATGATGCCAAGTGGAAACAAAGTTCCCAAGGAAAAAAAAACAAAATGACATTAAATTAAATCCATGTCCACATGGGCCCAATTATAAATGCTCTTACAAGGAAAGAAGAGTCAAAATGGAAAAACAACTACTCAATATAAATTTCCCTTATTCCAAGAGCCATTCCAAATCAACTCACATCAAAATTAAATAAAGTTAGGTTGGTATTATTTCAAGGCACATTAAAGGGGGCATAATGAGTCCTAAAAGGCTTAAATATTCAAAACAAGTACACCTAACGCATGGGTAGATGTAAGGATGCTTTTTATGAGTGTGGGAAAATATTTACTTTTCCCACACTTTACTCAAAAATTGCCCCAAAGGGACAATTCGAAATTACTAAAAAAGGACATATTTCAACCACCATATCTAAGCTAAAATCAATCAAAAATGGAAAAACTCACCCCCCATGAACCATACTAAAATTAAACAACAAAATAGGTAATCAAGAACTTTTAAATTGGCTAAGGTCAAGAAAGGGGTTAACAATAACCTAAGATAACAACAAAAAATAAAACAGGGACTTTTCACCTTACACATGATCTCATCCCAAAATTATCCAAGTCCCGAGTGACTCATGTTGGCTAGGGAGCTTCATGGGAGCTAGTCTCACTCCATCCTCTTAGGTATTTTTAGTATATATATATATATATATATATATATATATTTGGTTCTCTTCTCATAGGCTTTAGTATCTGTTCATCATTTACACACTCAACACACCCATCGTATCTGCCCAAGTAGATTAACGAAATAATAACTACTTAATTCAAGATAAACTACACCAATCACGCATACATATCACAATCTCATTATAATTTTAATACATTCTCAATTATAAATGTCATCATCATCACAATTAAAATATAAACAACAAATAATCTTGAAATATAAATCATGTACATATATCCAAAAGTAACTATATTTCAATGTGTCATGATATAACCATACTAATCAAAATATAAGGTTGGCACCCTGTGCTAACTCAATATCACCAAAGAAACGTAGTCTAAGTAAACTATAAATCTAGGCACCCTATGTCGATACAACATATTTAATGAATCATATGATGAAAACAATAATATGTAAGGAAATATCTATCTAGATAATGTCCTAAGGGAGTGGGTACTGCACCCCCCTCTCAGTGCTTGTAATCTCTAACAATTAGTATCAAAGCGAGTCTTGTTGGTGGAAGCTTAACATCTTGAAGGAGATCCTCTCTTCACAAGCATGTTAGCTAATCAAGCACAAGGTAGATTATCACTGACAAAATCACCTCTCCTCAATGGAACAAACTACACATTATGGAGAATAAGGATGAAGACATATATCATGTCACTTGGTTTTGAAATATGGGAATGTGTTGAGAAAGGCTACAATCATGTAGCCACTCCATTCACTTATTCTGTAGAAAAGGAAGAATATGAATGTAACTCAAGAGCCATGAATTCAATCCTATGTGGGCTAACTAAAACTTAATTTGTTAAGGTAATGCATTATATTGCTCCTAAGGAAAAATATACTAAGCTTTAGAGTAGTTATGAAGTAGATGACAAGGTCAAGTTAGCCAAATTGTAGACCTACAAAGTTCAGTTTGAAATCTTAAATATGAAAGATAATGAGAGTATTACATATTACACAGAAAGTGTAGATGAACTAATCAATATGATTAGAGGCCTAGGTGAGAAGCTAGAAGAATCTATCATAGTCCAGAAAGTCCCAAGATCTCTGACTTCTAAATATGATGCAAATGTCTTAGTTGTGGAAGAAGCTAAAGACATGAATACTCTTACAATAGATGAACTACAAATTATCTTATTATCATATGAGATGAGGACAAGTGGATCTAAATCTAGCAAAAAATAAGTAGCATTCAAAGCCATGAAAGAGACTCAATCCAAAAAAGAAAAATGAGAATCACATTTGGAGGATAAAGTGGAATATGAGAAGATTGAAGCAATGTTTGTGAGAAGGCTCAGGTCAGAGTCTCAAGTAAGTATAAAGGCCAAGCTTCCATTTAAAGTGTTCTTGATTGTGGTCAAGTAGGTCATTTTATGCCAAATGTCTAAACAAGAATAAGGAAAATCAATTTTAGAGAAGGTCACAAAAACATACACGCCAAATCAAAATTATGAACTTCAAGATGAAGGAGGGTAAGAAGAGAATTTTTCAAGAACAAGACAAACTTCTACTCCAAGGATAAAAGTCTAGTGAATCTGATTCGAGCAACTCAAGTTGATCATGAGAGATGATGAAATTTAATCAGAATGCTTTGTTTATAGTCCATGGATATCTCATAAAGAATAAGCATCACCAAAGGAAATAATGCTAGTTTTTTATGATGATTCCTAATGAAGAAGAGGCTTATGTGAGATTTAGAAGCTGAACTTGTTTGTGCTACTTGAAGAACTGAAAATATGTGCAGGTGAAAGAATCACAAACTTGATATGTACCTTGGAAGACTATGAAGGACAAATTCAAACATTTTTGAGAGGATAGACAAATTATAAAGGAAGAGGAAGCATCTAATGAAAGTCAAAGAACTTGAATTTTTAGACAAGAAAATATCACTCAATCCTGACAAGAAAAAGGAGGATGAATGCTTGAAACTTGAAATCTGATTTAGAGAGACTAAAGACTAAAATGGATTAAATGAATGAAAAGTAAGCTTACAAGGTGTATGAGAAGTATGGAGAAGAGATTAAAATGTATTGACTGATGTATACTTAAGCTCTCAAAGGGACACTAGTGATAGACAAATCAGGAATAGGCTTCAAGGAAGAAAGATAAAGAAGTTGGACAAGAGAAGAAGAAGGAGACCAAAACCTGCATCCATCAATAAATAACCTCTCATGCTACAAATAAGGAAGTCACCAAAGCACTACCAAGAGGAATAAAAATGCTCTCAATAATCACCTGTGCTATGAGGTACTACACATTATTTCCATGGTTATTTCTATTCATGTAGCCAGTTTGGAAATAAAACTACTAAATGCCGAAGTTATGCTAGAGGCTATGGGAAGAAACTACAATTCATCAGACACTAGGATGAATTATAATGTTGTCATGCTACAAATATCCATAAAGACTGGTCATGTAAACTTATCTGAACGAATAAGAAAGAATCCTCCTAAACAAAATTAGATGGATATATGTTGTGAAGGAATAATCCAACAAAGAGGAAAGAGTCTTGAGTCATGATTGTGCAAACCTCTATTTCATGTACAAGATGAAGACAAATATTTGGTATTTAGATAGTGGTTGTTATCCAGTCATATGACAGATGACAAAATAAATTTTATATCTCCTTATCAAATAATGCTTCAGGAGCTGTTAGGTTTGGTGACAATAAATCAACAAACATTGTGGGAAAAGGAACTCTGAGTCTTGACAATGGCTAATCAATCCACTGGAAATGTTCTCTATGTTGAAGGTCTCAAGCACAATATGTTGAGTGTGAATCAAATGTGTAAGAAAGACTATAATTTTATTTTTTCATAACAAAGGATGTGAAATTTTCTATGGTAGGTCAGGAAAGAAAGTAGTTAACGATAATAGAAACAATAATAACATATATGTTCTCAAGGAAATAAACAAATGTAAATGTTTTGCAAGTCAAATTGATGACATTTGGTTATGGCACATGAGATTGGGTCATATGAGCTTTAAGAATCTTGTGAAACTAAGTGCTAATGATGGTGTTAAACATATGCCAAAGATTGTAAAACCATCATACACTTTTTTGTATAAATCATGACTTGAATGGTAAACAAGACAAGAAGATCTTTCAAGTCCAAAGAATATCCTACAACTAAACCTTTGGAGCTGATCCATACAAATATTTGTGAGCATACCAAGAACTGAAACTATTCAAGGTGATGTGTATTTCATGCATATTATAGATGAATTCACTAGGATGACATGGGTAGCTTGTTTAAAAAAAAAAAATTTAAGCTCTGGATAGATTCAAATCCTTCAAAGATCTTGTGGAGGATGAGAAAAATACTAAAATAAAGTGTTTGAGATCAGACAGAGGTGGAGATTTTTGGTCAAATGAATTTTGATTATATTTGTGAAGAAAATGGTATTCGAATAAACAATCTTCAGCTACCAAGACACCTCAACAGAGTGGGGTTATTGAAAGAAATTATGGGATTGTGTAGGAGATGGCTAGAACTCTATTGAATAAATCTAAGCTTGCTTGATAGTTATTAGAGTGAGGTAATTTCTATAGTTGTTTACATTCTAAACAAGAGCTAAAATAATATTCAATAACAACAAGACACCTTATGAACTATGGAAAAACAAATCCATCCAATGTCAAAAAAATAAGAGTATTTTGGTAAGTAAGTGTTATATAAAGAGGGAGGAAACAAAAACTAGGAAAAATTTGATTCCAGATGTGATAAAGGAATATTCATTGGATATTGGAACATTCATTGGATATTCAACAAGTTAGTGTAGCCTATAGATGTTACAACAAGATGATTACAAAATATATTAGAAAAATCATGAACATGAAGGTTGACGAGTCTTATCCACCAAAATCCAAAGCTCAACCTAAGGATAAAAATGAAAATCAAGAAGATGATGAAGAAGTAGAGAGTACACATGAAGAAGTGGAAGAAACATAAGAAAGACAAGACACTAATATGCATTTCTAAAAAAGTCCATAGAGATAATCCAAACAAATCAGATCACTGCAAACAAAGAAGGAGGTATTCTCACAAGAAGGAAGCTAAGAGATTAGAAAAACCATGAAGACGTAGCACTCTTATCAATGATAGAAGCCAAGAATGTTGTTGAAGCTTGCAAGGATCATAATTGGGTGGATTTCATGAATTAATAACTTGATCGAATTGAGAAGATTGAAACATTGGATATTGTACCAAGACCTTCAAACAAGAATGTGATAGGAACAAAATGGGTGTTCAGAAATAAATTGAATGAAAAAGGTAAAATAACAAGAAACAATGAAATATTGGTATGCAAATTCTATCTGCAAATGGAAGGAATCAACTTTGATGAAATGTTTGCACCTATGTAAAGGATGGAAGTAATCAATTTTTTTCTGGCATATGTATCTTACAAGAAAATCAAAGTTTTCCAAATGGATGTCAAGTTAGATTTCCTTAATTTCCACTTAAATGAAGAGGTATATATTGAGAAACTTGATGGATTTTATCTAACTGATAATAAATATTATGTGAGAAGGTTTAAAAATGATTTGTATGGAATCAAAAAAGATCATAGAGCTTGGTACAATAGGATGGATTCATACCTCATTGAGAAAGGATTTAGATAAGGTGTTGCTGATAGGAATCTCTATATCAAAGAAGAAGGAGATCATATTCTCATAAAAATTGTGTACATGGATGATATCATATTTGGAGGAGATAATGATACAATGACTTACGAGTTTTTTCATATGATGAAAGAAGAGTTTGAAATTTTTATGCTTGGGGATATCTCATTCTTTTTGGGTTTACATATCAGTCAATCAGACCAAGGTATCTTCATATCAAAAATAAAATACATCAAATAAATTCTTAAAATGTTTAGGATGAAAGGGTGCAGACCTATAAGAACACTAATGGAATTTGGGTGAAAGCCAAGCAAAGAAGACAACTCACCAAAACTAGACAAAACTTTGTATAGATCCATGATATGTAGTCTACTCTACTCCATTGTATCAAGACCTAATATCATGCAATATTTGGGTCTAGCTGGAATATTTAAAGAAGATCCAAGGGAAAAATACTTCAATAAATTCAAAATGATATTGAGATACCTCACAGAAACTCTTGAATACGGAATTTGGTACCCCAAAAGTAATGATTTCAACATAAAAACATACACTGATGCAAATTGGGCAGCAAGCATTAATGATAGAAATAGTACAAGTGAAGGTGCATTCTTTGTTGGAAATTTCCTAGTATCTTGGTTAAGAAAGAACTAATCATCAGTGGCACTCTCAACATGTGAGGTATGATATATAGCTCCTGCAATGTGTTATACTCAAGTTTTTTGGATGAAACAAACATTGGAGGATTACAAGGTAAAGTTTGATAGCCCAATTCCTTTTCTCTGTGATAGTACTAGTGCTATAAGTGTCTCCAAGAACCCTATGTTTCACTCAAATACCAAATGCATCCCAATTAAATATCACTTCTTTAGGGAATAAGTGAATGAAAGGAAAATCAGTCTTGAGTATGTGAGCATAAAAGAAGGAATTGTTAATGCCATGAAAAATCCACTACCAAAAGCAACATTTGAGCACCTGAGGAATGAATTGGGGGTCATTCTTGATACCACTAGTAACTAGAAATTGTTGATACAAGGTAAGGGAGAATTCTTATGTAATATCAAGTCTAAAATCATTGCAATGAAGTCTACATATGAGGGGGAGCTAGTCTGCTAGCTCATTTTGATAATATTGGTTTGGAAACTTGTTATATATTTTATTTTCTAAGTGAAATTTCTTGAAAAATATTGAATTTAATCAAGGCATGCTTGAAAGTGTTGATACTATCTTGGAACATAAAAGAAATGACTGAAAAATTGAAGATCATCGTGGAATGCATCATATTAGGGGGAGACTTGAAAAAGAGAAGAAGGAATACAGTCCCAGGGGGAGTTTCTTGATGTAAGACCATGTCTTTATCCTGCTTATCTGCACATTTATCATGATGTTCCCTTGTTGTGGATTTCAAAGGGGGAGAGTGTGCAATTAAAAATCAACATGAAAATGCTTTTTCCATTAAGGGTTCAATATTTCTAAGAAATTTACCATCAATGAAAAATGGGGAGTTTGTTGGATCTTTTTCATTGTCATTAGTGTTTTCATTGATGTCAAGTTGCATTGATGGAAAAAGGTGTTGTGCAGGTGTTGTGTAGACTTCTCAAGGTCAACCATGTGTGAAAAAGGGGTTAATAAGTCTATAACAAGCTTCACAAATCAATTCAAGAAATACTCTGCAAGATAACTATGAAGGTTGATTGGTAGTACCAAATCCCAAAGAGATTCCAAGTGGTTCAGTGGCTTAATAGTGTGCAACAAACTCAGGGAAGGTCTTTGGGCATTTCGAATCAATTCATAATGATTTTAGGATGGTACTAGGCCTCTGTAAGATTAAATGGCGAGTTAGGATTCCTTTGGTGGAATTAAAAAAGGTCAGTACACATTAATTAGGTGATTTACAGGTCTAAAACTCATTTTAAAATTTTTTTAAGTATCCACAAGGATTGCATTGATTTGAATGATCCAATTCATAAAGGGGTTAATTTCACGTGGTTCAATAGAGAGTCGGGTGAACCTTTTCTACATGTAACAAGTTTTAGTGTACCTCTTAAGCCTTGAAAAGATGACATAACCGATTAAAAAAGGATCAAGAGTTAAATTTTTAAAAGGATAAAAGGATGAGTTTTGTAGATTATGTGTGATGGTATGGAACCTTGTTCTCCATGACCTCCTCAAACCCACATAGAGATATCTCTATATCTAGGAGTTAGAATTTAATGTTTTTGGTCTCTTTGGAAAGGTCATAACATTTTGTATGTCTTAGAATAAATAATATCAAGAGTTAAAATTGAATGCAGAGAGAATACCTCTAGAACAAGAGTCGTTATTTTAGTAGAAAAATTATTAATGTACGTTTGATTTTTCCATTGCTTACTAAGGTGATTTATTGCATGACTTGCTAAGGAATAAATTGAGAGTGTTTCATTGTCTATAAATCCAAAAATTCCATGCATAATGTGAGCTTTTGAAGAGAAGAGTGGAGAGCGGAAAGAGAGAATTTGATCCAAGGGATATAGAAAAGAGAGATAATAAATATTGATTCATTATATAATATCAATAACCACAATTTAAGTGATGAGAAATATAATTTTAAAGCTCTGCTAAAGAGGGAAAATTCCAATTTGTGGTATAGAGATTTTACAGCGATAAGAGAAGTTATTTGTAAATGAACATCGATTGTGTGAATCTTGAAGAGGAGACAAGAGTGATCGGATGAAGAGATGTTGAATGTACAAGAGCATCAGAATCATATAACCAAGTCAAATGACTGTTTGAAGGATTGCATTAGAGATATATAGAATCCTGAATACCAGAGTATGTCATAGAAAGGTGATTGTAATATATAGTGCAAGAAATCTAGAAACTATATGACCAAATTAATTGAAATAATTTTCTAAGTGGGTTCTTGGATATTATGGGGTGGGTACTCCTTGCAATTTACAACTTGCTAAAATATCTGAGTGGGTTTTTAAAATTGCTTTTAAAGGGTGATTGAATATTTTTAAGTAGGTGTTTCATAAGTTGAGTGGATACTCAATAGAAACCAAACATTTTATGCTTTCAAATTAGTGCTCCTAATCAAAGCCTTGATTTCACAATGGGTTTTTCTCCCATCAAGGGTTTCCAAAATAAATTTTGTGTTATGATTTATTATATTTTTGAATTTGTTTAGTTGAATTCTCATGATACATTGCTAATATTAATCAAAGGATTTGTTTATTGGAAAGCATTAACATTTTAATCTACACTGATTCACCCCCTCCTCAGTGCTTGTAATCTCTGAAAATATGTAATACCTACTTATTAGATGCTTCAAATTAAGGGAATTTTTTAAATATTCCAAACTAACTTCATGCCTTCAATTATTTAAATTCACAACATTTAAATTCAACATCAATGTAAATTCAATCCATCTAATAACAATAAAAAACCATTTGTAGTTATATGGGTTAATTAGATCTTCCCATTCCCCCATATGTTACTCTTAATGAACATGTATTAAGTATATTATTAGTTACCTTCACGAGGCATTGATTATTAAATGATGGTTTCTAATTATCTACCTAAAACTCATTCATTCGAATCCTGGAACTTAGTCAATCAAATCTCATCTAGCATCCTACACCTTTAGTTAGAACTTGCTGAATCTGGTAGTATAATCGGTATCTTACACTACTTTGGCTAAATTTTAAGTGTCATTCTTGCATGCTTACTTTTTTGATGACACATTTGTCATCAGAAATTTTTCCTTTAACCATATCACCTTAAACTATTATCCTAATTTGAAACAGTTGGTTCATTCATTTAATTTACATGCTACGTAAAATGCACAAGACCTATCCAACATGTGTGAAAGAACACATCTCTACTAACTTAGGTTGAATATGGGAGATAAAATTCTTATGTAATGATGTGTGTCATTACGTAATTACTTTCTTCCTCATATAAAAATTAAGTTATCACAAAATTACAGCACCCTCTAATTTTTCATGTGTGTGTACATGAGTTACCAGTGTAATTGGGAAACATGATACCATCTCTTAAGTTGTGGGACCTACTACTTGAAACTGAACCTCCAGAGAAGGATGGTTACTCTTCCTAATCTAATGTTAAAACTACTCCTAATGAAGGAAATGTAGCTAACTACTCCTAATATATGATTTATAAGGGATCAAAGAGAGGGAAAGTACATAAAAATGAAGAAATTTTGTACTGATAATGGTGATAGCACCAAGAGAAGGAAGTGAAATATTCTTCTGAGGGAGAAGGATGAAGGGAAATGCAATTGAAATAGGAAATGCAAGATTTGACATAGTTCCAAGAATTCACTCGCTACTAAGTCTCCAAGAAACACAACAACATAAACCTAAAAATATAATAAAACATACACATAACAAAACAGTAGCAAAGGAGAGGTAAGAAAATAGAAGAAAATTACAAAAGGGTTGAGAAAAAACCACAATGCATAATTTTTTTGTTCTATGAATTTGCACAATCCATTACAGTTCTAGAAGAAAGGCATCATGACATTTGCAAAGCTCATGTGAAGGCTTGCAGCTCAATGGAAAAATGAGAAACTATTTTGCAAGAGTTTCCCCTAGCTCCTGGAATATCTCCCATTTCTCAAATGAGAAGGATTTCATTATAGAGAGAGAGAGAGAATCCCACTTTCAACCACAAACAAAGTGCATTCATTGGTTGTAAAACATGATGGAAAACCTATAAAAACCATGCCTTGTTCTATTGTAGCTTGAGGGATAAGAAAATTCGGACCATACTTCATTAATTTTAGTTTTTCAGCTATCTATAATTGTTCTTGTTAAAATCAAAGATCTAGGTCAAAACATATGGTCGTTTGAAGTTCAAAAACTCAATATGGTCAACACGGTTCCCTATGTAACTCTAGAGTGTGTGTTTAATTCAATTTTGTTTTATATTGTGGGTATTACATGTTTTTGGGGTACATAGGATATAAGGGTCACCCGGGCCTTGCACGCCTACTTTCTACACACATCCTCTTCCCCTTGTATCGTAAGTCTATCAACTTTTCAAGGAACACACAGTCTACGGGAACAAGTTCCCATAGGGCCCTTAGTTCCCACATCCCCCACTTCACCCACACTATATTGAGGCTTCTTTACATTCCTTTGTACTTTGGAGATATCAAATCTGTAGGGAACACTCGTCCCTCACGAAAAAATTCCATCAGGGCCTCCAAACTCCACTTTTTCTGCACTAAACCATCTTTTCCCAAATCCGATGCATTACAAAAATTTAGGGTCCATGGGGAACTCATGTCCCTATAATACTTATATTGTCTAGGCCTTGAATTTCTACATTTTCTGTAATACAAGGGACCTACTTCAATTCCTTAACAAATTATCCATTTTGGGTCTTCGAGGAACTCAATCCGCGAAGGAAGTTTTGTCACCTGGGCCTTCCATACCCAGCTTTACCACATTATACTATCTCTTTGCATTTTTTGCCTACATCAAGGGCAAGGAACCCTAGTTCCATATACAGTTATTCCATCCATAGCCCCCAGACCCGCAATACATTGAAATGGGCCATTTTTTCAATTTTTGGAAAATTTTCAATAGCTCCTTATTTTTTATTGAATAAGGAAGTTAGAGAAAAGAAAAGGAGTGCCCCCAAAATCTATTTTTTCTCTATTTTCACCATTTCTACCTGTCCAAGTCTATTAGGAATTATGTAAGTTATCAAAACTACCTTGGGGGTAAAATTTGGATAACAGTTGCTTTTGAGGTGTTCCTACCGATTAACTTGATTAACTCTTGTAACTCAGTGAACACGATTTAACTTTAGCTATGATATTCATAAAGATCATACGTTGAAAGGGAAGCTTTAAATACTTGCTATAAGGAAATAATAATTTAATGACTTGCGTCATTACATGAACCACTGAACTTCCCCATAGCATCCACATGAAGTTGGCGTTTTGATTTCTATTCGGTAGGAATCATCGTATCCCAGGGATTGATTCATTACCCTTGTAACTTAATTTTATGACAAGTATTCATCTGTAGTTATGAAAATCATAATTGAATCGGACCTACGAAAGGATAACTATAAGTTTACCTAAGTATATTTTAGTATTGAAGTTAGTGCCTTATGTCATTAAATGAATACAAACTTAGATTACATCTCATCTGAAGTTCACCTGTCGAGCTTCAAAACATTAGGAACATCATATCTCAAGGGCTTGATTATTTTAAGTTAAACAATATTACGAAATATCGCACTTTTGTATGTCATTTCAATCTCAATTAATCAACAATATACATAATGATAACTTCCCAATCATGAATATCTTTTACTATTTATTTACTATCCATAACATACTGCTAAAATAAACATCACATCGATATATTTTATAAAAGGTGAATCATAAAATTAATAGTTACTAACTCAATAATCAATACAAGTACAAATGGATTTTCAAAAATAACACATTATTCAAACTATTCTAACCTTCAATTTGAATAGGACAATGAAGTATTACTTCCCTTTACAATATCATCATGTACTTAATACAACAATTAACTTAATCAGAATTCATGCAGTAAGTCATGTGTAGTATTTCTTAGACATCCATCAAAGATAACTTATTTTCTACCATCTGTAGGAGAAATAAAAATAGTAAAAGAGGTCTGTTCAGAATGAACTGGAATGAAAAGTTATCCTGATCATCTTTAAAGTTTAATTTAATATAATACCCAAATGAAAAAAATTCAACATCAAAATTGTTTGATTAATATTAAATTAACTAGGGATTATGAATATTGTAATAATTCCTTCCATATATGTTATCGTTACATTACACAAGTAATCCCTAATCTTTTAAACATCATTTATTCAAGGATATCGAATAAGTTAATTAAATCAAGTAACTTTTTAATAACAATAAATAACTAATAGAATCACATCCTTTTAGCCTTGGAGTTAAACAAAATTATACTACTATGCCATGTAATATTAGTAACATATGCCAACTTCTGAACATGATATTATTATCACATTTAATCATACACAATGCAACCAAATGACATTGTGTTTGTCTAGCAAGGAAATATGAGTCGACTGACTTTGAATTGTTTCATTTCCTAAATAGTAATTAATATCCATTATCTCCATTCCATATAACATTTAAATTTCCTTAAATATATCAATAAAAAAGGATTAAATACTCATTTTCCATTAAGAATAAAGAATATTATTTCAACCTTACTAAGACAGTTAACAATGATTACTGATTTCAAAATGAGAAACCTTAGTCAATTCAAAATACCTTAAACAAATTGAAAGCACAGTAGTATTCTCAAACCAAACAATTACAAATATTTAAATTTATCAAATAGATGATATGCCATCATACTATCATATCACACCCATTTTCAATGGCCCTATGGAAGTCATTACTAATCCCACAACACAACTCATTTGTTATTAAAAAAATATAAAACCTTATCACTAAGCTGAAATCATTAAACCTAGAACTTAGAAAATTTACAACAACATTTCATAACAGATAACATATGTGTTTGTAAGAAACCCAACTCCATAAGGTTAATGATCCAATTGACTTAAAATTCATCAGAATTGACTCATAAAACTAAAACACACTTAAGGTTATAAAGGGTGATGAAAAAATAAACGGGTTGTAAACAAAGTATAATACCTTGATTGTATGCTAAGTATTGGGTTTTATACACCAACATCAACCAACCCAGGTCGATCCTAACAGTGATCCTGAATAATTAGACCAAAAAAATCATGAAAACAACTCAACTAGGTTCATAAGATATATCAAAACCCATAGTTCTTAAACAAAAACCAACCTAAGCTTCCATGATCTAAGTATAGACAATAAGCCACCATATTTTTTACTCAACATCCAAAAAAGGGGTTTATAATAAAAAAAACTTAACATTACACATACGACCTACAAATAAATATTTAAAACAACAGCACAAATCCTTTGACAGTAAAGGTAGAATAACTGACCAAATTTTATGCAAAATAACATATTATTTCCAGCTTAATGGATCACAATTATGTTCTTGAAATAATAGAAATATTAACTTCACATTAATTTGTTATTGTAGAGATCCATTCATCTAAGTATTACATTAAAATAAACATCAAATAACAAGAAGGGTAATGATTCATGCATGAAATAGAAGATAAATTCCTTCACGAAACTTTACAAATTTTCTCCAAGTCGAGCTGAGGAACAAGCAATTCCTCACAGGATCTCACAAGTAAACTCCAAAAACTTGCCTTCGAAACCAAAGAAAATTACCATCCCAGATCATAACAAAACCCATTTTAAATCTAAAAGATTCCATTAATAATCCCCTAAAAATCTGCATTATCTTTTTATGAATGCTTTACTAAAAATACTCCATTCATTACTTACAGTTAACCAGGTTAAATATGGAGTTATTAATTTTTCATGCCAAGCTCAAAAGATAGAAAATATAGCTAGACAAAAATTAAATCCAAAATACCCTTAACCAACTTAATAGCTTCCTTGAGAAGCTTCATGTTTCTCCTGAGGTCCATGGGTTTGCATTGAATTCCATAAATGCGAGCAAGTGACATGTTATGACCTGGGGAGTAAAACTCCATTTTTTCCCTCCGATACAAATGGCTTATTAGCAGCCAGTTAAAACTTAGGAACTCCCAAATTAAACTTGCATGATATCAAACATCTAAATTGTCTTCCACTATTTTCATGGTGGTTTTTTATTTGAGTGGTCGAAAGCTTAAATTTAAACAATTGAAAATTACATGGGTTGGTCAAAGACATCAAAGGCTTGATTAAATGTCAATTTCCACTTTAGCTTGGGTCGATAATTCGACCAAGATTTAACATATTAGATATTTAAAAACAATACTCTAATCACATGGTCAAAGACTATGGTCATTGCACCAAGAATATGGTCTTAGATCAATCAAACATAATTCACCCACCTTTATCACCTTCGACCTAATGATATTTCCCTTATTTAGTTAATTAAGCTTTAGTCATTATAATAGCACCAATTATCATACCTGGAATGGATATTGCCCCTTAAAACAATATAGCCAAACTTACCATTTTACCTACCTAGGCTTGTAAAGGGATTTTTAGACATTTTAATAAGACAAAGAGAATTATAATGTCTATGACCTCTTCCTTCATGCTTGCACTAACACAAATAAAAATAAGTTATGATCAACATATTGTTTTATTATTAATGGCAGTATAATCTCATAAATGATAACTAAATCGTATCAACCCAACAATGCAATGAAAACAATGATGATCATCCAAACATGATAATCATAACCAAGTTGAAAGTTATCAATATCAAAATCCAACATAGTCAACTATATCCATAATGATGAAAGTGTAAAAATGGATTATAACTTAAGAAACTTACGAAAGTATGAAGACAGGTCAAATCATCTTCTACAGCGGAAATGAAATATTTATAATATTCAAAATACGTAAAATGAATTGTGATACTCAGTAACTTGTGGGACACAATGGAAAGTGCCAATACATTGTCATGTTTACGGGAAGCATACCAAAACCAGTCCCTGTTTCTATGAGTTTCCTGATATTGGAGCTCGTTTACAATAAATTTAATGAAAATAATGGGGTGTGTGACATGCTTCCCCCTTTAAGAATCATTGTTATGATGATTAACTCTAGACCATTAGCAAATTTAAACAAAATTAGATAAAATATACTTATTTTTGTATCAAGATAATTAGCAGATTATAAATAAAACTTATGAGCCTTAAATTTTTCTAAACTTATAACAAGAATTTTTTGGCTGTAACAGCCCATTTTTAATCAAAATTTTACCAAAAAACATAAGTTATGACATTTTTCAGTCACTCAAATAATAATAATTATCAAATGTATAATATGAGATATCAAAATTCAAGTTTTTATCACTAAAACAAGTGCGGAAAAGTAATTTTAATTTCATCTAGATTCTCCCAGGTTACACTTTCTTTGAAAAATTGGTCCCATTGGACCTTGCACTGAATTATTTCCATGTTTCTTAAGTGTAGCCTGTGAGTTTCCAGTACTCTTATGGGTTCAACCACGATGATTCCTAGATCCTGAATCTGTAAAGAATTCCAGTTCAGAACATGTGATAAATCTGATACATACTTTTTAAGCAAAGAAATATGAAAAACATCATGCATCTTGGACAATGCAGGAGTAAATACTAGATGGTATGCCACAAGGATGATTAATTCAATTATTTCAAAAGGCCCAACAAAGTGAGGTGACAGTTTGGCTGATTTTCCAAACGAAATTGAAATTTTCTTAGGCTTGACCTTAAGAAAACATTGTCTCCTTGTTAATTTTTTTTCTGTCAACTCTCTTTAAATTTGCGTAGCTCTTTTCCTATCAGAAAATTCTTTTAACTACTCATGAATGAGATTGACTTGTTGCATTTTTTTCAACATCTCAGGTCCTACAACTTCCCTATCCTCTATGATATCCCAACTAATAGGTGTTCTTCACTTTCTTCAATATAATGCCTCAAATGGAGCCATTTTTAGTGATGAATGGTAAGTGTTATTATAAGAAAACTCAACCAATGGAAGATATTTTTCTCACTTGTACTACTGATCCATACAATACATCCTGACAATATTCTCCATAATCTGATTGACAATTTTAATTTTCCCATCTATTTTTGAATGGTATGTAGAACTGAAATTCAACTTTGTTCCTAAGGCTGAATTTAAGGTATGCCAAAAATGAGAATTCATCCTAGGATCCTGATCAAAATTATTAATTCAAGTACTTCATGCAATCTAAATATTTTATGCAAAAACCTTTTTACAAGCATAGGTGAATCATCCTTCAGATTCCCTAGTATAAAGTGAGCTACCTTAGTTTATCAACTACAACCAAGATTACATCGTGTTTATTTTTTGACATTGGCAATCCTTGTACAAAGTTTGTGTTGATTGCTTGCCACTTAAATTACGGAATGATGTGAGGATACAACAATCTTGATGGATGCATATGTTCATCTTTGACATGTTGAAATTATAGGCAATGTGATACATAGTTCACAATGTCCTTTTTCACCCCTTTCCAAAAATATAGTTATTTTACATTAGTAAGCATTTTGGGTACTCTGAGATGTCTAGAATAGGGAGTGTCGTGAAATTCCTTAATCACTTTCATCCTTAATTCATTTTCCAATGGTACATAAACTTGGTTTTAATACCTTAGGACTCCTTCATTATAAAAAATGAGGCCCTTTTACCTTTTATCATTTGGATATCTAGCTAGCATTGTTTTACCATGCTGATAATAAGAATCAAACAACATTTTTTTCTTAACTTCATCCTTGAATTGAGATTTCAAAGCAACAAGAGTGGAAATGTACTTCCTAAAAATTAGTACATTTTCCACTCTATTTTCCTTACCTTTTATATGGCTTATATTGAAGTCATATTGAGATAAAAAAATATAACCATCTTCGTGGCCTCACATTCAAGTTAGGTTGAGTGAAGATGTATTTTAGCCTAGATGATCTATTTTCAGTCCAAAGGGATTTCCCAAAAGATAGTGCCTTTAAACTTGCAAGACATGTACAATGGAAACAAGCTCCAAGTCATGGGGAGCATAATTAAGCTCATGTACTTTTAGTTTTCCACTTTCATACAAAATCACGTGATAACTTTGCAGAAGTATACGTCCCAAACCTTCACTGGAGGCATCATTAACTATGGTGAATTTTTCATTGGGATCCAAAATTTTTAGTACAAGTGTTGTAGTTAATTTTTCCTTCAGCAATCTAAAATCATTTTCACACTTTTTAGTATAGATAAATTTCTTATCCTTTTTCTACAGCAAGGAGATTAAAGCAATTACTTTTGAGAATTTATCTAAATTTTTTCGGTAATATCCAGCCAATTACATAAAGCTTTTAACTCCATGCACATTTTTTAGGAGATAGATAGACAGTTATCGCAATAAATTTTGATTGATCCACAAAATAACCATCCTTATTTGTTATGTGCCCAAGGTGTATTGCACCTCATTTTGATAAAATGAGCACCTTGAAAGTTTAGCATACAAATTTATTTTCCTTAGTACATATAAAATAGTACTAAGATGTTCATCATTCTCCTCAACACTTTTGGAATAAATCAAAATATCATCTGAGAATACTAGAGAAATTTTTTCCAAGTATTCTTGAAAGATATTATTCATTAAGTTCATAAATGCTGTTAGAACATTAGAAGTCCAAATGACAACATAGTGAACTAAAATTATCCATACCTTTTCCTAAAGGAATATTTATGAATGTATTCTTATTTTATTCTCAACTAATGATAAAATGATCACAAATTGATATTTTAATAAATCAATGCACCACACTTCTAATCAAAGAGGTCATCAATTCTTGGAAGGGGATATCTATTTTTTACTGTATCTTTGTTAATCATTCAATAATCAATTCAAAACCTCAATGTTCCATCATTTTTCTTAATAAATATGAATGGTTCTCCCTAAGGAGATACACTTGGTTTGATCAATCCTTTAGATAGTAATTCATGAAGTTGTGCTTTCAACTCAACAAGTTCAGTTTTGGTCATTCTATAGGGAGCCTTAGAAATTGGGAATTGTTTCACCCCAATGTTGTGTATAAAATAGATAAGGTGAGGTGAGGAATTATACCTGTGAATTCAAAGAGTTTTTACACATAGTAGAATATCACGTTGATTGTGAAGAAATAATTTTTGGCTAGGAAGGAATACCTATAAAACAAAACAAGGCCACTAGATAACATTAATAATATAGATCAGTGGACTTTCTAGCAGGAGCTAAATCTAGGAAGTGGGGTGCTTCCTAGAAGAATATCAATCCATCTTCAAATACAACTTAATGTAGAGAAATAATAGGAAAGAAGGAAATCCTACTATAGTTATATGACTCAGGTATCTCACATAAATACAATAAGCTAGATTTAATCTAATAATGCATATAAGACTTAATTTAGAAAGGGTGGTTTCTTATAAGGGACTGCAAGTGTAGTAGGAGGCATTAGGGAGGTATGGGTGAAGTTTGATAGGTTTTTAAGAGGTTTTGGGAATGTTATGGGCTTGCTGGTTTAGCGAAAATTACTGGACATAGATACTGAGATCAGTAGGCTAATCGATACTAGTACCTGGTAAAGAGCCAATGTCAGTTAGGTGACTGATGTCAGTAGGAGAAATTGATAAAAATGTTAAAATGGGTTGATTAGGAGATATATGTGATTGCAAAAAGAGTTAGGAAGGCTAATGCTAGGGGCTAGGATTTATGTGAAGACTTAGAGATGGTGAAATAGGTTGTTAGAGGGACAAATATGTTTAAATAGGTAGATCGTCAGGTAGGTGGGTGTAGGATGTCTATGGGAGAAAAGTAATAAATATAATAAATGATTTAATACTAGAAGCTAATGAAACTTAAATTGTTAAAGATCATAAGCATTGAGGGGAGGGTGAATCAGTGTAGATTAAAACTTTTTCACTTAATGCCAAAGTTTACAACCTTAAATGATGTTCATCTTTAAACTATGAGCATTCAATCAAACATACATCATGTAAAATAACATTGAACATAGATATTTACCATGGGAAACCCTTTCAGGATAAAAACCCACCAAAATTGTTGCTTATATTACACAAAGAAAAGACTTGCAAGAATATTACACATCCTACAATATTTTTTTAATGACACACCAACCCCACAAGGAGCACCAAACCCTACACCTCTGTTGGTATTACACACAATAAAGGACTCAAGTGAATATTACACATCACAAGAGATTTATTTAGTGAGGAAACAACCCCACAAGGAGAACTGACACCTAATTTAATCAGCACCAAATGATCTTTTATAGGCACCCACCTATAAGGAGACTGTAGCCCCCTATATATGCTAAGCTACAACTTAGATTTTTGTACATTCAAATTATTGATCATCTAGTTAGAGAAATTACTTATACAATGGATTATGATCACATTTCTGTATTTTTCTGTGTTCTTATTTTCACTTTCTTTTGCTCATCACATTCAATCCCTCTTGCTCAATCAATCTACCACCCCTAATTCTCTTCTCATATGATAAATCAGTACATCATCGATATGATCTTCTCTTTTCTTATATAGCTCTTTCTTAGCTTGATTGAATCATATATTTTCTTCTTCATCTCTTTTTTAGCTTAAAATTTTTCTTTTATTACTTGAGCAACATGAAAAATTGGCTCCAAGTTTAAACTATATTCACAATCGACCCAATTATTTACTTTAAGATGCATGTCATGCACCTTTTTGCTTGGTCACCTAATAATATAGACTATTAAATGAGTACAGCTAACAACAAATATTTTTTCTTCTATATTCAACTTGATTACATTGCTTTCTATGCATTTTAGGAGCAATTTATTAGTCATTTTCCAAAAAAAATATTTTCCCTCTTTTTTACAATTTGCAACATGACAAAATGGTTGAATTTTTTCCTTCTCCATATTGTATTCTACCTTGAAACTCATAATTACATAGAAAAAATCAAATGTATCTCCCAAGGTCAATCAACATTAAATTTTGGCAGCTAGAATAGTAGTTTTCGTTATTCTTCGTGGAGATCAAGTCATATACTTAGCCGTAATCATATCATAATCAAATTACCATCAATATTGGAACAAGATCTCTCTCTTGTTCATGTTTGGATAAAATTGATTTCCTTCGCCCTTTTTAGTCCATATTCTCTAATTTTACAGATTTCATTAGCTCTTCTAACTTTCTCCTTTGTATTGCAGATATTTTCTTTACTCGACGGAATTTCCCCTTACTTGGTGGATTTTTAGTTATTTGTGGCTCTTTTATGCTTCTCATGAATTCTAAAATCTAATTTGATTATATTCCTTATCCTTCTCCTTTCTACGGATTTGTTCCATGTCCACCACTATATCTCTTTTACTTGTGGCTCTTGTAGTCTTTCACGGCTTCCATAGTTCTTCATGTATTTTCTCTTTATCAATGGCTTTGATTTTATCTCCCTTACTCTTGTGGCTTTTTGTTTGCCTCTGTGGTTCTTCCTTCACATCCGCATATTTTCCAATCTCACTCACTACTAGGCCTTCGACTTTATATAGCTTCGTGAGTTCATCCTTTTATGTGCGGAAAATTTTTACTTTTCGTGGCTATCTCTAGCATTTTGTGGCTTTGTGCGGACTTCGGAGACCATCTCCAAGATTCAACGGATATTTACTTTTGTTTGCAGCTTGCAAAAAAATTGAATAAGTTCCTTATAACTTATCCTTTATCATCTTGAAGCCTCTGTGAGGTGACTCCAAAAATCAACCTTCATCTTTTCAACATGCTTACTCTACCTGATTCACTCCTTTTGCCATCAATGTAACTTGACATCAACTGATTCAGCTTAACATCAATAACAACACATTTGACTCATAAAAAAGGTCCAATAATTTAACCACATGATTAAATTACTTATCTAGAGATTAAAGGTTGATAGTTGATGGCTGGTGGAAGGTGCTTGGAGGATAAATTGCTCCAAATACACTACAGCATCAATAAAGGCTCAGTGCTTCTCTATGTGAATGGTCTAAAGAAAAAAAAAATTGTTGATGAAGAATGTGAATACTCAGGTGTTGTGTTGGTAGTTAGAATCTTGTTTTGAATGCTTTGATGCAAGAGCTAGAATGACCAAAATCAAAATGACAAGATGGATCAACTTGGGTAAAGGGTTAGAAATTCCTTTTTAAAGGAACTGACACTAGTTAGGTGACTGGTGCCAGCTGAGGATAAACCGGTGTTGGTTAGGGAGAAAAGGTCCTATTTGCCAAAAATAGCCTTTTCTTACCCTTTTCTGCATGATTGAGAATTGTTCTTGGTAAGAGTTGATTAATTTTTGCTCAAGATGATGAGAATAATGTAGGGGAAGTGGTTGGTTTTAATTAGAAAGTCTAGAAGAAGTGTTAGTTAGGTTTTAGAAATATTCATGGTTAATTATAGCAAAGTTATGACCTAGAGTTAAGTGGTTATGACCTAAGGTTATGTGGTTAGGGTTTAGGAACCGGTCTAAGGTGAGGTAGAAATTAATTTAAATTAGGTAATTAAATTAATAATGATGTGAGGTAATAGTTAATTTAACATATGTAATTAAATTAATTATAATGTGTGGAAGGGGCCATGATCATGGGACATGTTGAGTTAATTAATTGGAATGGATTTGGAGGGTTGTGACCTAATTTTGGGTGTCTACATTTTTGCCTTTTTTTACATATCTTATATTGATAATTGATGCTAAAAGAAATATGAGTTGGTTGCCCTAGGTATGGGTGGAAGTGACCCCCCTCAATCCTGGAATTGATGAAGTAGTAGGAAAAATCAGTGACAGGTTAAAGAGGTAGGTGATGATGAATAAGGTAAGGTGTGGATATAAGTAATGGTGATATCATTATGGGTAATAGGTGGAGGTATTCAAATGCATGCACAAGTGTAAAATTTGAAAAGGAACTAGCCTGAAGAGATCACAAACTCTACATCGTCAAAGGTCATTAGTTTATCCAAACAAGGTTGATATGGTCAATGTATGCAAGGTATAGGAAGTTCTCTTGGAAACATAATGAGGTGAAGTGTTGTAATGGTAATATGTGTGTTCCAAAACACCAAAATGTTTGGTCAGGTTGAGATAAACATCATGACATAAGGAAAGGAAAGGTCAGTGGGAAAAAAAACATGAGCAACATCATCGCAAGGTACAATGAGTAAGTGAATTTGAGTGTTAATTGGGTGAGGTTGGTGTGGGTATATAGATAAGGCAATAGGTAAGGTTGAGGTGTAGGAAAAAAATTCCCCTAAGTGTACTTAGGGAGGTGACTGAGATGGTAGGGCTATTTAGGTGAGCCTATAAGACTACGGTAAGATTGTGGTAACAAGAAAATGACATCTGATAGTAATACAAAATTGGGAAAATAAGGCTAAATTGGTTTAGGTAGGGTGACCGATACTGGTTGAGATATAAATTATACCAATAAGGGTGCCAAACATCGGTCACCTAGGGCATGACAAGACTGACATTGGTTGAATTTTTGATGGGTTACTAGTAAAAAACAACGTGAAAATAACTCATTTGAGCATCTTTTTTTTAGTGAAATCGACTGTTAAAGAGAAAATATCATGAATAAAATGATATATTTGTTCTTTGGAGTGTGTTCGTGAGAAGTTAGTGGTTATTGGAGTATATTTTATGGGCCCATGAGATCTACCCGATCAAGTTTATTAGTTGATAGATGAGAGGTTGATTTAGACCTGGTAGAGGCATGAGAGGGTACCCGTGTAGGTTAGATTCCTATTCCAGAGATCCCACCATGGAGGTGACATCAAGTAGAGGTAAAATTATAGCTCCATTGTTATTTTTGGTGAAGAATAAAGTATAATCAATTAAAAGTTATTTTTTCAATATAAATTTAAAAAATTATTAAAATTGGGTGAAATTGGGTATGGGAAATGTCAAAATAGTTTAATTAGAGGGGGAAATGAATTTAGGGTCAATGTGGGGGCATTGGGGTGAGAAAATCAGTTATATTTACAATTTTTTGGAAATTGGGTACATGAGGGTTCATCCTTAGGGCCGAACTAGTAACTGATGGCAGTTGGCTATCGTCCAACATTGGTAGGTTGACCATGTTTGGTGGGGTATGAAGGGGACCAATATCAGTTGGGTGACTTATACCGGTCACTGTGAAAAAATATATTTGGGGAGGTTGAAAGGTAAGATAAGGGTGGGTAGGGGTAGATATGGTAGGAACATGGTCGGTTAAGCTTGGTATGGATGGGTTTAGGCTAGATAAGGATGAGTGTGGGCTAGGTAAGAATAGGTAGGAAGATATGAGAGGGTATAGGTCAATAATATAGAATGGGCACAAGATAGATGAGGATAGTTAGGTTAATAAGTGAAGGGGGAACTAAAATTAAACATAGAAGAAAATAGTGTAAGGAAGATAGGTTATAGGGTAAGAATGGTAGGGCAAGGTAAAATGTAGATCTAGGTAGGAAAAGGTACATGATTAACTAGTGTGAATGTTGATGATGCAGGCCCAACAACAACTGACTATGATAGATAGGAGTGCGAAAAAATTTCACCACAATGTTACATATAAAATAGATAAGGTAAGGAGATGTGGTATGTTAAGTGTAACCTTGTTGTGAGACAACATGCCCCTTTTGCAAGATACCCAAAACCAAAATAGGAAATTCCATGAAAAAAAATCGTATTCTTCTTGAATTTTTTATTTTATTTTTGATTTTTACATGTATAGAATGATTGATGCGGGAAGTCTATATTGGGATATATAAGTTCTCCTTGAGGTATTTATGAATTTTATCGATGTGGGAAGCTCCATAATTATTGTATTTGAGAGATACATATTAGTCTTCCATTGGGGATAGACTAAGTGCAATAAATGGATAATTTTTTATAGATGTCCTTCAAGGGGGAAGTCTACTTATAGCAGCAAGAGAGAGAAATAGGTTTCCTTTTGAGGGAATCATCTATTTGTAAGAATTTTAACTCAAGGAGAAGATTTTTTGTCATCGAATATATCTTGATTTTATTTTTGGGCTAAAATTCATGGACAATATTATAAAGGAGTATAGGCCTCTTTTATGAAAGCAAAACCATTGCACAAAAAGGTTAGCTACGAAAGTGGGGTTTTAAGTGGTGAACAACCATGGGATTCCATCTTTAAAAAGTATTAGAAGTATCCATGAGAATCATGCCATGAATAGAGCTATGGTACTCATATCTAAGACAAGGATGAATGGTGACAAATAATCACACAATTCTATTTGAGTCGTGTTGGTTGTCAAATACGCACTTTATTGAAAACAAAAATCAGGGGATAAAAATTCCCTCCTCTTTGATGGGAGAGGTTCCCTTATTTAAAGGAAAAAACCTATTTACAAATGTACAACGTTTAGTTTTTAAAGAGGAGCTTTGATATCATGATTGTTTTATATAACAGATCATCAATACAAAAGGATATAAGAATTAAGGAATAGGAAAAGGTAGAATAAACTCTCAGGAAATATAGATAAAAAAATAATTCCTTCCACATGCCAGAAGGGAATCATATAGAACAAAATCATTTGCATTAAAACCACAAGATTTTATTTCACAGACACAAAGTTCTAGAGATGACATCCACAAGAATACAAAGCTTCTTGAAGTAAAATAGACTAATGATTCAATAACTTTTAACAAATAGAAAGGAAAGAACAATAATAAATAGAAACAGAAAGAGATATCTTCTTGTATTGATGGCTTTTTACTCCTTTACACTTTCAAAAATAACCAGAGTTCCAGCCCCTGAAAATGGCGCAGAGAGCCCATTATATAGCTTACAAATTGGTTACACTTGGTAACCGTTTATTTTAACTAAAATATTAATTAAGGAAGTGCTCAACACAATGTCCTTAATTAGTTTACAATGAGCTCGATTCTAGGAAAAGAAGGAGAAAAGGAGAAACTAGGAGAGAAAACATCCACTTATTGCTGAGGAGGGCCCACTGACTTGAGAATCCATTTCCTGAATCTTTTTAATGCCTCAGCTATCTCCCTACCTCGTGGGACTGATGTGTTGGCAGTGGCGTGATACCAAGTGCCTAGACATTTCTCCATGTTCTTATCAAACTTAGTATGTTCCAAGTATTCTTTATTAGCCTCTTCAATGGAAGATTGAAGAGAGACAAATATCCTTTATCTTCTCTTTGGTAATCAATTCTTCTTTGAACAGAACTTCTTTGAAAAATGTCCTGAACTGAGTTTTAATCTCTTAAAGAGAGAAAGGAACACCTGAAGTTTCATCATGAAGATGACAATGAATATCCTTAAAGGCTAGATGCCACACAAGTCTTGAAAGATTCTCCCTTCTGCCAACTGTTTCTCAATTCTCCCAAGCTTCTTCCAGAACTTTTATTTTCCATTCAACACTGAACACCCATGACCCTGATAAGTTGTCCTTGGCATCATAAAAAATTTACCGGCCAACAATATATTTTCATCAGCCTCTCCCATCAGGCAAAGATGTATGATGCAACTACTCCAAATCTTCAGTTCTTTGTCCATAGTTTTAATAGAGGAGGATATTTTTTGTTGCAGGTTGACCACCTTCTCATTGAGATTGAAGGATTCTATGAATGAATTTCAAGCCTATAATGGTCATGTCATCAACCATGGCTTCCATAGCCCTTCCATAAGTGGAATATTTATGTATATCCTTGATACTCTGAACCTCATCCTGACTAAGAATCATAGGAGGTGGAAGGGCAGCCAGTGGAGCAGGATCCAAAACCTTATCTTTAGCCAATAATGACTTGATGAAGTTGGAAAGAACTTGATTTTGTTCTTCCAACTATTCTATAGTTTGTTTACCCTTTTCCACTCTCTCAATAACCTTGGTTACTGTTTCTTGGAGGTTATGTACCTCACTCTCAGGAGTAGATTCTCCCATTGGAATTCTAGAAAGTTCCAGGTCAGAGGCTAATAAATCTTGCTCTACCTTATAAACCTTAGGATTTGAAACCTCTATAAATTTTTGGCCTTGAGCATTTGTCACTATTCTTGAAGTTGTTTTAGCTCTCTTTGTTGGAGGAGGAGGAGTAGTACCTAACAAAGCTGCCACAGCATCAAAATTTGGCCTTGTCAAATGGGAAGAAGGTTTTCTCTTCCTTCTATCAACCAAGGGTTGCACCCATGAAAAATTAGAAGAAGAAGAAGAAGTGACAAGAGGTCTAAGAGTAAGTGAACCCATGGAACTTAAGCATATTCACCACTGTTGCTTCTAGTAAAGAGGTGAGTGAGGAATCTGGAGCTTCTTGTGTAGAGGAATCTGTGGTACTAGGAGGTTTAGTGCTAGGCACCTCCTTCTCATCTTCTACTGTAACTTCTGAAGTTCCTGCAAGGTTTGGTACTTCACCATCATCACTTTCACTGAGAACAATAATGTTCTCTGGCCCTGAAGGAAATCCTGAATTCTCTAAAAGGGGTTCTTCCTCAATTGGTTCTTGTTTAAACTCTTTTATCTTATTTTGGTACACTTGAGTAGAAGAAGAGGGAGTAGATGATTCAAGTTCTTTAATTGAGGAAGAAGGAGGGGTTTGTACATAGGTACCTCTGTGTTGGGTGTATGTGTTTCTTTCTTAGATGTTGAAGTATCTCTAGAAGAAGATCCATTTTGATTCTTCTTAAGCTCTCGAACCTTCCTGTCAAACCAAACTTTGGTTCTTACAAGGACATGGGTCAAAATCTCAACCAAGTCATCCTTCTCCTTCATGTACCAATCCAGATCTTCCAAAGGAGTATGTTTGAATTGATGTCTCATATTCAAAAGACTGTCAAGTCTTCATCATCATCCTGGAACCCTTCAGGAGTTTGATAGAGATTGATCTCTTTAATCAGTTGCAGAGAGAGTCTTGACATAGTGCCTCTGCATCTTGCTTCAAATCATCTGCACAGTTAGCCCAGTAATCCTCAGTATCTTGGCCTATGATGATAATTTATCCTGAGGTTCTAATCAATGAACTTCTTCAAGTCAAAAGCAAGTCCTATGCCTGAAAATATTTGATAGTGATGGGAGCGAGGGAATTTTTGTACGTTTTGGGCATCCAAGGCTGTTTTACATGTATAGTTTCCCAAAGAAATAGGGAAGTGCAGAAAAGAGATTTTCTTGTCCCTGCAGGTTCTATGCAACTTATCCAATTGCCTGCACACTTCAATTAGATCCATCTTTTCACTACAAAACATGGGGAGACTTGAGAGGTGTGTTTTCATAACCATCCAACCTGATATATGAAAATCTCTTGAATTGAATGAAGAAAGCTCCATACTTAGTTATCAGGTTCATGGCTTCATCATAAAACCTCTCTAGTAGTATCACCTTCCAGTAATCCTTACAATATACATGGTAAAGGCATCATTAACTCTTATGAAATTGTGGTTACTAGTTTCAAGGGTGAACTTTGAGGGCAATATTCAGAAACAAGTCCTCATCCTTCTAGCCCTCCATGTATGTGAATCCAAACCACTTCTGGGATACTTCTAGGGAATACATGAGATAAGAAGTCATATTGAACTTCTTAGTCTGATGCACATTAGACAATAGGCTCAGTCAAACTCATGCAGATGATTTTTATCCCAATTTATGTTCTGGATGTAACCTTATCTAAGATGATGTTGATTAAAGGGCACATCTAGAAGTGAAATTCATGGGGAGCTTAGAGGTGCAATCCCATGACACGAGCTAGCAAAATGATGAAATCAGACAACTCTCTTCATTGAATGCCTTGGAAAGACACTCCCTTCTTAGGGTTCATTCAACCATGATTTTGCTATTCCTGCCTTATATTTATCACTGTCCTATTCGAATAAGGTCTGAGATTGAGCTTGAGTGAGAATGATGGAGTCTTGCTAGTCTCTGGAATGCATAGGGAAGCAGTAATGGCAACAACATCCAATTTGGCAATCATCTCCCCATGCACTTTACTCAAGTTCTATTGTGTTTGATTTAAAATGAGATCCACAGGTGAGCACAGTGTTGGCACATTGTACATGAGATACGGAAACCAGCCGCATAAGCAAGTTCTTAGTCTGTCATTGATCATTTGTGCCATGGGGGAAGGATTAGGGAAAGTCAATCTGTTCAAAAAATCCCCAAAATCTAGGTGCTGAACCTCACTATCCATGATATTGGGAACTTAGGCACTCAAGAGGTGATATATGTTCTTGGCCTTGGAATTTGATCTTTATGTTTGCAATGCACAGATGAAAAACTCTTCGAGGATTGAATTCAGCAATGAAAAATGCAATGGGAGCAGGGACGCTCCTTAATTCTTAGGAACTCAATCAAATGATGGTAAGTGAGCAACTTGTCAAATGTATAGACGAATAGTCCTTCATTAAATAGCCATTTAGGAGAGAGAACGCCATTAAATGATGGATTAAATCCAATTCACTGACTTAAGAAGAATCGAGAAGAGTCGTGGCCCAGATGGTCTTTGAGTACACTTGGTACATTAGGGACTTGAAGACACGATCCGGCCAACGCAGTCAATGTGTGTAAAACGGGCCACAATGAGCATGCGTGGTGAAACAAACTTCACATTTATCAACCCATTTTGATGCATCTTTTTAAACAAAGTATAGGCCAATAGTATCCAGCACGCAAAAGAATTGGGTCTTGAGCAGTCACATTTAGTAACCCATTTTGATATGAGTAATGACATCCACATGCTTGATCATGGAAAGCTGAGAAAAGCTTCTTTTGTTGCTCCTTGTCAACGCATTTCAGAAATCTTCCATCCAGTCCACGTTTGAACAAAGAATTCTCCCACAACATGTATTGTGTTGATCTTAGCTTGATAGCTCTCTTCTCTTAGGTAGTCAAGTGAGAGGGACACTCCCCATAGGTGAGAAAATGAGTGATATCAGCATACCATTCATCAGTCGAGCTGAGAAATAGAACAATAGGAACATCAACCTCATCCTTAGGTAATTCATGACTAGCTCCTTCAGCTAATGAGTTCACACAAGCCTTTACCCAAACTAGTTTGGTTGGTCTGATGTCAATATCATATTCTTGAACCTTGACTACCCAGTTTCCTCTCTTAGTTCCAAATTCTTGAATGCGTAAGAATAGACTTGATGGTTGTATCAGGCACAAGCACCATAAAGTGGGAGTTAAGAATATAAAATCGAAACTGCTTGACAACTTTAACCACTACAAAAGCACGTTTCTCCATTATGGAGTACTTCAACTCGTGATTTTTAAGAATTTAGCTCATGAATGCAATTGGGAGCTCATGATCATCAGAATCTTTCTGGGTCAATACAGCAGCCAGGGTGCTTTCTGTGGCATAGCAATAAATAATAAAATCTTTACTAAAATCTAGACATGCTAAGATAGGAGTCCTAGCAATAGCCTTTTTAATACCTTCAAATGCTTCTTTCCCTTCAGAGGACCAGCCAAATGTTTGTTTCCCTTTCATCATTTGGGAGATATTCAAAGTTAGCTCTACAAAATCAGGAATGAATCTTCTCAAGAAGTTGATCTTACCAAAGAAAGAATGCACTCCCTTCTTACTTGTGGGAAGAGGAATCTACTGAATAGCTTGAACTCATTCAGGATCGATTTTGATTCCATCTTTAGAGACAACATGCCCCAAAAATTTTCCCTCTGTGACACAAAAGACAGATTTCTTGGGATTCAAAGAGACCCCATGTTCTCTGCACTTTCAAGAGAACTGTTTCCAGATGCTGAAAATGATCTACTCTAGTTTTGGAAAACACAGTTAGGTCATCTAGATACACGACAATACATTTTCCTTTTAGGATTCCAAAAGCCAAGTCCATAGCCCTTTGAAAAGTGGCACCAACATTAATGAGTCCAAAAGGTATCCTCTTGTAGGCAAAAGTACCCTAGGGGGTGGTGAAGGTAGTCTTGTGCTGATCTGCGGTATTAACTTCCACTTGATTATACCCTGAGAAGCCATCAAGCATGGACAACATTTCAGACCCTATAACAGCTTGCAAAACTTGATCCATCATGGGCAGAGGATAGTTGTCCTTCAAAGAAGCCTGATTCAGATTCCTGAAGTCAACACAGATATGAATCTCACCATTTTTCTTCCTGACAGGTACAATGTTGGCAATCCATGTCGAATGGTGAATGGGGAAGATAATTTTAGCTTTCAATAATTTTTGTATTTCCTGAAAAATGGTATCAGCAATCTTTGGATTGTACTGCCTTTGCTTTTTCTTGAAAGGTTTAATCCCAGGTTTGAGAGGAATGAAATGTTACATTTCTTTGGGCTAGAAAGCTTTTAGATCATCATAAGAATAAGCAAGTACATCAATGTACCTCTTCAAAATATTTACTACCTTCTTCTTTTCTTCTTGAGTACAACACTTTCCAACGTTCACCATTTTGGGGTCAGCAGAGCTCCCGATGTTAATCTTTTCATACTCAGCAGATTGCCACACTCCTGTAGAAGCTTTAGACTTAACATACCTATCATGTTTATCAAACAATTCCTCCAAACTCACCAGCCCTTTAGGAATCTTGTTACCTTTGAGTTTGATGCACCCATCTTGATCTGTCTCTTCTTTGACACCCTCCTCATTGGAAGATACACTCTCACGAGGAAAATTGTCACTTCCTTCAAAGTACAATTGTTCAAAGTTATCCCTGAGCTCCAAGAAAGAAAGAAAATGTTGATCATCATTGAAAACTTTCCAGTTACTTGCATTATCAGGCACACTTGGCCTATGGATCATTTCAATGGTGAATTTATCTTGAGAGAAATCAGGGTGAGGTATCAGCAATGATCCTGAGATAGCTAGTGAATCAGCCCTGGTGTTCTTTTCTCTTGGCACTGCTTCGATGGAGAAGGCATCAAGAAATTCAATAGAATCCCAAACTAGATTTCTGTAATGCTTCAACCTTCTATTCTTTACTTGAAAAAGGTCTCTGACTTGTTTAACAACTAGTTCTGCATCTCCACGAGCCAGAAGATTCTTCACACCTTTTTCTTTTGCCACATTAAGTCCAAGGATGAGGGCTTCATACTCTGTTGTATTGTTGGTATTCTCAAACTGTAACTTGAATGAGAAAGGATAAAACTTCCCTTTTAGAGATATCAACACCACGCCAGCTCCAGAACCAGCTGAGGAGCAACTTCCATCAAATTCTAGATTCCAAACACCATTAGGATCATGAAGTACTTCTTTGGGAAGTTTAGTTTCCTCTGGAGACATAATCATATAGTTACCATGTCCAATATCTTCATAGAGTATTTGTGCTTTGGGATCATCCGTTTTTTGCACAATATACTCAGATTGCTTCTCAGGCAACAACTTCTTCATTTTTCCATTGACTGGTATAAGGGCATGTGACCAATCCATTTGAATCTCTCCTCCCACATCTTTACAAAAATTCCTACTTAACAACATACCATATGAAGGAGGGATATCTGCTACCAGAATAGTAGCCAAAACCTTTTTCTCAGGTAAGGCAGCAAAAGCTACCTGTGCATCTTTAATCCTTCCCACCAAAGGCACCTCCCTACTCTCCATAGAATAACATGAACCAATAGTGCGTGTGAGGGTGAGACCCAAAGCATGAGCCACTTTGGTAGGCATTACATTATCTGATGCTCCTGAATCTATGACACAGTTGCTAAGTTTATGGCCTGCTATAAGAAGAGTCACATAAAAAGGTTTGATTTTCTCATTAGATGTGGTGACTGTAGCCACAAGATTTGGTTGGGGTGTGGAGGATGGAGTAGGTAAAAGGCCTTTAGAGGTAGTTTTGGAATGGGAATTGACAAAGTGGATCATTTTGGCAAAGGCTTTAGGGTGGGTTTGATAATACTCAGCCTCTGAAATTTGAACTTTTGTTTTCTTAAGATGGTCAATGATATCAAAAGATCCGGAGATGGATGGGGAATCATCACTAGGAATTTTAGGCTTATCAAGTTTAGGAGCTAGAGAAAAAGAAGTTTTAGAAGTAGAAATAGGAGAAGGATTATCAGTACTGACCTTTTGTGTGGATGCAGTGGGAATAGGAGATCCTCTTCTTGCCACAACTGGGATAGTTGTGGAATACTCTTTAGCTTTCTTGACGGGTTGCATCACTTTTTCCTTCTTATTGGTCTGTTCTCATGTCATAACATCATATGACTCACTATTCATATCTGCTACTACTTCATCATAATCATCTTCTTCATCAACGCCCTCAGTAGTGAGAAAATTGACTTGAGATCCATCAAGTTCTTCCAATTCCTCTTCAGCTTCCTCTCCAGATTCTTCAAATTCTTCATTAGTTTCTTCCTCAGGTTCCTCAACTTCACAAGTTGCATTGATAGGGACCTTGATGGGTGGTCCCTCGATTGCCAACCTTGTCTGAGAAGAGGGCAAATGGTTCTTGGGTTGGAAGTTCCTTCTTGGGACATCTTGATAAGGAGCATGCTGAGCCAATTGTTTCTTGATAGCAATGAGGTCATTGGCCAATTTTTGTACTAAGGGATCTGCATTAGCTCCAGAGTTTGAAGAAGAAGAAACAGATGCTTTAGACTTGGAAGGATCTCTTTTCAACTTGCCAGACATGATCAGGTCATCCTCAACACTAACGGCTAATCTTTGATCCTCATCCAATGTTGCAAGATTAGCTCTCCTCAATGCATAGCTTACCTCAGGAAATTGAGCATTTAGGAAAAAACATTTTTGAATCTGGTCCATGGGCCGGGTGTCCAGTGGGATCTTATTAATCAACTTATTGAACCTAGCCACAAACTCTCTCATAGGCTCTTGTGGTTCTTTCTTGATTTGAGAAATCTGTGCTAGCAGAGCATGCACATCTTCTGTGGGTTTAAAATGGTTCTCAAATCTTGTCCTCATAGTAGTCCAATTGGTAATGGCCCCAGCAGGAAGGTGATAGAACCAATCTGCTGCATTATCTTGCAAAGTCTCTACAAAAAGCCTCACTGAGACATCTTCATGCTCAACACCAAGGACTCCACATGCAACTATGAAGGCTGCAATATGTTCATCTGGGTGCACTTTACCATCACCTTTGAACTTGGGAAATTTCTTTCTGTTACCCCTGGGTAACTCATGCAAAGGCTGAGGAAGGGCAAGAGGCCCAACACGGTGGCCCCAAGGTAATGGAACTACCATCCTTGGAAAGACTGCTTGAAGAGGAACTGAAACACCAGCAAGAATTAAAGCATGAAGATTAGGGCTAAGTTTCTCTTGAGGGATACTACTTCCAAGAGTTCTATCTTCAACAGGGGGTGTGCTTGTGGAACGAGCTCTTCTATTTCTTCTTGTTGAAGGAAGAGGAAAACCTTGCTGCTCTAGGAGATGAAACTGAGAATCTTCAATACCAAGGGCTCTCCTACCGTGAGTAAATCTTAGAGTCGCTAGATCAAAGAATGATCAAGAAATTGTTCATAAACTGGAATCCGTAAAAAATGAATCCCCAGTAGAGTCACCAAAAATTGTTGGTTGTCAAATAAGGACTTTATTGAAAACAACAGTCAGGGGACAGAAAGTCCCTCCTCTTTGATGGGAGAGGTTCCCTTATTTAAAGGAAAAAACCTATTTACAAATGTACAATGTTTAGTTTTAAAGAGGAACTCTGATATCATGAAAGTGTTTGATATAACAGATCATCAATACAAAAGGATAGAAGAATTAAGGAATGGGAAAAGGTAGAATAACACTCTCAGGAAATATAGATAACAAAATAATTCCTTACACATGCCAGAATGGAATCATATAGAACATAATCATTTGCATTAAAACCACAAGATGTTATTTCACAGACACAAAGTTCCAGAGATGACATCCACAAGAATACAAAGCTTCTTGAAGTAAAATAGACTAATGATTCAATAACTTTTAACAGATAGAAAGGAAAGAACAAGAACAGATAGAAACAGAAAGAGAGATCTTCTTGTATTGATAGCTTTTTACTCCTTTACACTTTCAAAAATAACCAGAGTTCCAGCCCCTGAAAATGGCGTAGAGAGCCCATTATATAGCTTACAAATTGGTTACACTTGGTAACCGTTTCTTTTAACTAAAATATTAATTAAGGAAGTGCTCAACACAATGTCCTTAATTAGTTTACAATGAGCTCGATTCTAGGAAAAGAAGGAGAAAAGGAGAAACTAGGAGAGAAAACATCCACTTATTGCTGAGGAGGGCCCACTGACTTGAGAATCCATTGCCTGAATCTTTTTAATGCCTCAGCTATCTCCCTACCTCATGGGACTGATGTGTTGGTAGTGGCATGAGACCAAGTGCCTAGACATTTCTCCATGTTCTTATCAAACTTGGTATGTTCCAGGTATTCTTTATTAGCCTCTTCAATGGCAGATTGAAGAGAGAAAATATCCTTTATCTTCTCTTTGGTAATCAATTCTTCTTTGAACAGGCCTTCTTTGACAAATGTCCTGAACTGAGTTTTAATCTCTTGAAGAGAGAAAGGAACACCTGAAGTTTCATCATGAAGATGACAATGAATATCCTTAAAGGCAGATGCCACACAAGTCTTGAAAGATTCTCCCTTCTGCCAACTGTTTCTCAATTCTCCCAAGGCTTCTTCCAGAACTTTTATTTTCCATTCAACACTGAACACCCATGACCCTGACAAGTTGTCCTTGGCATCATCAAAAAATTTACCGCCCAACAATATCTTTTCATCAGCTTGTCCCATCAGGTGAAGATCTATGAGTCAACTACTCCAAAGCTTCATTTCTTTATCTATAATTTTAATAGAGGAGGAGAGTTTTTGTTGCAGGTTGACCACCTTCTCATTGGCTTTGAAGGCCTCTTCAATGAAGTTCAAGCCTGCAATGGTCATGTCATCAACCATGGCTTCCATAGCCCTTCCATAAGTGGAATATCTGTGTATATCCTTGATACTCTGAACCTCATCCTGACTGAGAATCATAGGAGGTGGGAGGGCAGCCAGTGGAGCAGGATCCAAAACCTTATCTTTAGCCAATAATGACTTGATGAAGTTGGAAAGAACTTGATTTTGTTCTTCCAACTGTTCTATAGTTTGTTTACCCTTTTCCACTCTCTCAATAACCTTGGTTATTATTTCTTGGAGGTTATGTACCTCACTCTCAGGAGTATATTCTCCCATGGGAATTCTAGAAAGTTCCAGGTCAGAGGCTAATAGATCTTGCTCTGCCTTATCAACCTTAGGCTTTGCAACCTCTAGAAATTGTTGGCCTTGAGCATCTGTCACTATTCTTGAAGTTTTTTTAGCTCTCTTTGCTGGAGGAGGAGGAGTAGTACCTAACAAAGCTGCCACAACATCAAAATTGGGCCCTGTTAAATGGGAAGAAGGTTTTCTCTTCCTGCTATCAACCAAGGGTTGCACCCATGCAAAAGTAGAAGAAGAAGAAGAAGGGACAAGAGGTCCAAGAGCAAGTGAACCCATGGCACTTAAGGTATTCACCACTGTTGCTTCCAGTAAAGAGGTGAGTGAGGCATCTGGAGCTTCTTGTGTAGAGGAATCTGTGGTACTAGGAGGTTCAGTGCTAGGCACCTCCTTCTCATCTTCTACTGTAACTTCTGAAGTTCCTGCAGGGTTTGGTACTTCACCATCATCACTTTCACTGAGAACAATAATGTTCTTTGGCCCTGAAGGCAATCCTGAATGCTCTAGAAGGGGTTCTTCCTCAATTGGCTCTTGTTTAACCTCTTTTATCTTCTTTTGGTACACTTGAGTAGAAGAAGAGGGAGTAGATGATTCAGGTTCTTTAGTTGAGGAAGAAGGAGGGGTTTGTACAGGTACCTCTGTGCTGGGTGTATGTGTTTCCTTCCTAGGTGTTGAAGTATCTCTGGAAGAAGATCCACTTTGATTCTTCTTAAGCTCTCGAACCTTCCTGTCAAACCAAACTTTGGTTCTTACAAGGACAGGGGTCAAAATCTCAACCAAGTCATCCTTCTCCTTCTTGTACCAATCCATATCTTCCAAAGGAGTATGTTTGATTAATGTCTCATATTCAAAAGACAACAAGTTTGCATCATCATTTTGGAACCCTTCAGGAATTTGATAGAGATTGAGCTCTTTAATCAGTTGCAGAGAGAGTCTACCATAGTTTCTCCGCCTTGCTTCAAAATCATCTGCACAATCAGCCCAGTAATCCTCAGTATCTGGCCTATGATGATAATTTATTCTGAGGTTCTGCTCAATGAACTTCTTCAAATCAAAACAAGTCCTAGGCCTGAAAAAGTGGACAGTGATGGGAGCAAGGGCCCTTTCTATATTTTGGGCATCCAAGGTTGTTTTACATGTATAGTTTCCCAAAGAAATAGGGAAGTGCAGACCAGATATTTTCTTGTCCCTGCAGGTTCTATGCAATTTATCCAATTGCCTACACACTTCAATTAGAGCCATCTTGTCATTACAAAACATGGGGAGCTTGAGAGGTGTGTTTTCATAACCAGCCAACCTGATATATGAAAACCTCCTGAATTGAATGAAGAAAGCTCCATACTTAGCTATCAGGTTCATGGCTTCATCAGAAAACCTCCTGGCAGTATCACCTTCTGAGAGCCTTACAATATAAATGATAAAGGCATCATTAACTCTTCTGAAATTGTCGTTGCTAGTTTCAAGGGTGAATTGAGGGCAGTATGCATAAATGGGCTCATCCTTCTGGCCCTCCATGTATGTGAATCCAAACCACTACCGGGATGCTGCTAGGGAATACATGAGATAAGAAGTCATATAGAACTTCTTAGTCTGCTGCACATTAGACAATTGCTTGGTCAAATTCATGCAAATGATTTCTGCCCAATTTATGTTCTGACTACCTTCGCAGATGATGTTGATGAGAGGGCACATCCAGAAGTGAAATTCATTGGTAGAGGGAAATCCCATGACACGAGCTAGCAAAATGATGAAATCAGACAACTCTTCATTGAAATCAGCCCTAAATAATGCTTTGGAAAGTCGGGACGCTCCCTTCTTAGGGTTCTTCAACCATGATTTTTCTATTCTTGTCTTATATTTTTCACTGTCCTGCTCGAATAGGGTCTGAGCTTGAGCTTGAGTGAGAATGATGGAGTCTTCAGTCTCTGGAATGCGTAGGGAAGCAGTAATGGCAGCAACATCCAGTTTGGCAATCAGCTCCCCATGCACATTAGTCAATTCTTTGGTGTCTGAGTTAAAATGAGCTCCACAGGTGAGCACGGTGTCGGCACATTGTACAGAGATAGGGAAACCAGCCGCATAAGCAAGTCCACTGTCATTGATCATTTGTGCCATGGGGGAAGGATTAGGGCTAGTCAATCTGTTCCAAAAATCCCCAAAATCTAGGTGCCGAACCTCACTATCCCTGATATCGGGAACAAAGGTCTCAAGAGGTGATACATGTTCTTGGCCTTGGAATTTGATCTTCATGTTTGCAATGCACAGAGGAAAAACCTTCAAGGATCGAATTCGCAATGAAAAATGCAAAGGGAGCAGGAGCACGAGAAAATGACCTTAATTGCAGGAATTCGAGCAAATGATGGCAAGTGAGCAATGTGTCAAATGCATAGAGAATAGTCCCATTAAATAGCCATTTAGGAGAGAGAAGGTCATTAAATGTGCATTAAATTCATATTGCACCGACTTAAAAAGATAAGAATCGGGAAGAGCGGAAAAAACTGGCCCGGATGGTCTTTGGTACATTTGGGACATGAGGGACGTGAAGACGTGATCCGGCCGACGCGGGTGATGCGAGTAATGTGGGCCAAATGAGCATGGGGTCCAGAAACTTGGAAACATGAGGGATGAAGATGTGATTGGCTGATGCACATGATGTAGGAAAAGTGGGACAGAAGGCACAAGATGCTTTTGGGACAGATGGGACAAAAGTATGTGAAGGACCCGATGTGGGTGATGCGGGTGATCGGGGAACAGAGAGCTCGGGTGAACTTGGGACAAATGGGCCAAAAAGTTCTGACATAACTGAAAGTTAAAGAATTTTGGGGAATGCGGCCGATCGGGGAATAGAAGGCCCGATAGAACTTGGGACATGAGGGACAAAAATGTCTGACATACCCGCAAATCACCAAAATAACTCCAAAAAATGTGAATTTTTACTATCTCCTCAACTTTTCACTTCACTAGAACATCACTAAAGGGTGTCAATTCAAAATTTTCAATTTTTTGACTTTCAAAAGAGATATGGTCAAGAGAATTAAATGACATTCATCTAATAACTCAAGTTATGCCAAATGTTCTTGGAAAAAGTCATTGTCAGATACAAGTAGATGGAATTTAGAATTCGATAGGTAGGAAAACCTCTGTACCAAAGACCAAAGAAACAATTGTGGCATTGGTTGAGGTGTAAATGTTGATGTGATAAGCCCATAAGGAGAAAGGAATGTGTATGTGTCATTCCTTATTAGTGTCATCGACAACTTTCATAAGATTTTGTTTAGGGTTTTGTTGGAAGATTTGGCTTGGCCATTTGTCTGTGGGTAATAGGGTGAAGAGAAATTGAATTGAATGCCAAAGTTGTCACACAATTTGCTTAGTTTTTTTTTTGAATTTTTTTCCATTTTCAGTGATAAGGCGATGAGGAATACCAAAGTGGAAAATAATATGGTCATTGATGAATTCCATGATCTTTTTGGCTTTAGTAGAAATGAGAGGAATGACCTCTACCCATTTTTTGTAGTATTTATTTGTTGTGATGATCTATTGATGACATTGAGAAGAATGAGGGTTAATCTCTATGATGAGATCCAATCCCCATTGAGATAAGGGCCAAAATTTTATGGTGTCTTGTAAGGCATGAATTAGGGTGTGGTGAAGGTTAACATGTTGTTGAAACTTCACACAATGTTTGATGTATTCACAATAGACTTGGTTAAGGGTTGGCCAGTAAAATCTGAGGTGAATGATACATTTAGAAATGGTGAGGCCATTGAAATGTGCACCTCAAATCACATCATGTATTTCATTGATAGTGTATGGGATTTTAGAAATGGTAAGGCACCTAAGGAGGATACCATCAAAGCAATGTTTGTAGAGAATACCTCCCATGATAACATAATAGGAGACCTTTTAGAGGAAGGCTCTTCATCCATTACGGGTTAGATCTAGAGGTATAATTGAAAGGGAAAAGTAATCAATGAATTGTTTATACCAAATTTGGTGTGGGTTAGTTTCGATTCACCCCAAAACATTTATGCCATAGAGAATATAAGAGGGTGACTACAACCATTGTACTATGATAAATATTTTAGAGTATGAAGGTAAAGGCAAGTATTTGTGAGGTGAGGTAGTCCGTGGTATCTATAAATTTATTAGTGGATCGCGGAGTGGTTTGAATGAGGTAGGTATCAAATGTGGTCAAAAGTATGTCAACATGATGTTTATACTTTTGAAACACCAAGTTATGACACTGGTACAAACCATTGACTTAGTTCAAAACCAGTTGGGAATCACAAAAGATATTAATGGATTTAACATCTAAGGTTATGGTAGTTTAAATACCTTGGACAAGTGCTTCATAATCGGTGATGTTGTTGGTGCAATCATAGTCAATTTTAAAGGATAGTGGTATAGGATCATTATTAATAGGAATGCGGATGAACCCTACACCACCCCCATATTGACATTTAGAACTATCAAAGAATAAGGTCATCGAGGGAAAGAGTGACAATGGATTCATCAAGAAAATCAAAGTTAAAAGATTGATTTCAAAAAAAAGGAGCATCTGTAAGATGATCTACTATGGTTTTTCCATTGACATAATTTTGATGAATGAATTCCAGGTTTAGGTCTACAAGGAGCATGAGCCAATGTGTGGTGCTTTGTTGTTGGTAAGGTTTAGCATACATGTAATGCAAAGGGCTCGTGTTAGTGACGATGAAGGTTTTATGGTTAAGTAGGTAGTGGCGAAGTTTGGTGGCCATGAAGACCAATGCTAGGAAAATATTTTTAGTGTGAATATACCTAGTCTCATAATATAATATAATATAATATAATATGGCTTATGTAATAAACTACTTGCTCCTTGTGTTTCTCATCACGATGATAAATCATGACACCCAAGGAATGATCAGTGGCAGAAATTTAGAGGTAAAAAGGTTTATCATTATTAGGTGGGATGAGCACAAGTGATTGAAGAAGGTATTTATTCAATACTTCAAAGGTTTTGTTCCACTCATAGTTCCAATTGAAAGAGACATCATTTTTAATAAAATGATGAAATTGGTGACATCAATTGGAAATTTGGGAAATAAAGTGTCAAATGGATTGCAATTTTCCTTGCAAACTATGAATCTGTCAAAGGTTAGTAGGTGGAGGTATCTCAAGAATAGATTTGATTTTGGTGGGATCAACTTCGATGCCCTGTAAAGAGACAATGACACCAAGGAGTTTTTCGGAGAGATTAAAAAAGACACACTTCTTTGGTTGAAGGTGAAAGTAGTATTGAATGAGATAATCAAAGATGAATTTAACAACTGGGAGGTGTTCGACATGACTTTTGGACTTACTGAGAAGCTCATCAACATAATATGTTAATATGTCATGCATGATATCATGGAAGATATAGGTCATAACACATTGATAGGTAGCACCAGTGTTTTTCAAGTTGAAGGGCATGGCGTGATAACAAAATATCCCCCAATGGGTGATGAAGGTAGTTTTTTGTTGATCTTCTAGAACAAGTAACATTTGATTATAACTTGAGAATCCATCCATAAGAGATATCATCTCATGGTCGGTTCTAAGATCAATGAGTTGGTCGATGTTAGGTAGAGTAAATTCATCCTTGGGAAAGGCAAGGTTATGGTCATGGAAGTCTATGAATATGCGAAGTCCCCCTATCGCTTTGGTGATAGGAACAATGTTAAAAATCCATTGTGGATAGTCAATGGGTAAAATGAAGGAAATAGAAAGAAGGAAGCTGGAGATTCTTCTTTCACAATAAGGGTAATGTGTGGATGTATTTTTCACATCTTTTGTTCCGTAGGTTTTGTGCATCGGGGATGAGTTACGATAATTGTGGACCACGATATTAGGATCAATACCAAGAATATCGGCATAATACCAAGAAACACCGTTGCTATGATCTCGAAGGAAAGACGTGAAGGCTTCATGTAATCATCAAGAATCTAAAGATTGGCCTATCTTTAGAATTTGAGGGTCATCCTGAGTTTGAATGTTTATCTCTATGGTTAATTAATTTAACCATGGTTTATGTCTCAGAAGGTAAAAACTAGTGAATGTAAGAATTGTCTTGCACCTAAATAGGCGAGAATAGAATAATCATCCTGACATTGAATGACATTGATAGAAGGTGTGTCATTCATCCAAAATGTAATGGATAAAGAAGAGGAAGGGAAGAGGACACCTCTCCATCACAATGATAGGTCAGAGGTCTCCTAAAGAAACAATGTTCATGAAAAAAAATGGTTAGGAGGGATGGATTCTGGATCTATGGACTCTGTGGGTGAAGGTGGTGTGATAGGTGAATTAGGTGGATGAAGGCTTATCTTCCTCTATGAGGTTGATTCTATCCTTCTTAGTATTAGGTGGCATGGAAAATATGATACCACAATGGTATTTGTGTATTTCAGGTGAAGTGCAAGGTTATGACCGTGTGATGAACATTTCTCATAAAGACCAAATCCAAAGCCCTTCCATAGGCACATCAATAAAGAAAAGTGTGGACGAAGTAGTGGTTGGTGAGGTATTAGAAGTCAGATGAGAAAGGTTGGGTTTGGGTAGGTGGTACAGGAGAATAAGAAGAAGTATTGAGTCCCCCATATGTTAGGTTGGTGCAAAGGTGGGGAGGACCATATGGAAAAACCCTTCTACATGACAATCGTAACGTGGGTATTGGTGAAGGTTTCCATACTCTTGAGGAGTAAGGAAAGTGTTTATGTTGTATAGATGATACTCTGCCAGGGTAAGGCATTGAAAAACACCTACCAAAGGGTTTATTGTCATTACTTGGGTAGTGGGAATGGATGAGCTACTTGAATCCTGAGAAGGAGGATTTGTATATGGTCTAGATTTGGAATCTGTGATAGTACTAGGGATAAATGGGTTGGTTTTAGAAGGTGTAGTGGTAGAAGTGGTAGATTGGTTGGCTATGGAAGGCGTAGCAGTAGAAATGGTAGATGAGGCAACAGAAGAAGATGAAGCAGTAGGGATAATAGATACCTTGACCAGAGAAAGGAAATCATTGGGTAGGTAAAGCATGTTACAGGTTTTAAAAGGTAAAGGATTTGATTGAATGGTGTAGGGGTAATCTTCATATTCAAGTTTTAGGCAATAGTGAAGGTTTAAAGCTACACACTCCATGGAGTGAATCCAAGGTCAGCCAAGCAGTATGTTATATTGAAATTATCCCTCAAGAAAATAGAATAGTTTGGGAATGGTTTGATGAGCCATGTAGATGTGGAGGATGATGGTGTCTAGGGTAGAATTCATGGCATCATTGAAATAACGCATCACAATAGGGTAATTATGTATGTAGTTGGTGGGTATACACAATTTTTCATACACATGGGAAGAAATGATATTAATGCTAGCACCTCCATTAATCATAATGCGTCAAATGCGAGTATCATTGATTTAGGTGGTGATGAAGAGGGCAGGATTAGGGTCATCTAATTATAGAGGGGTAATCTTGAAATCATCAAAACTGACAGTGGAGACTAGAGGAGAGCTAATGGGAGAAAAAAAGTTAGACGAATTGATGAGGGTGGCCATATGATAAGGGGTAAAGATGGTATCCATAGGTGTAGGATCATTTGGTGGAACCTCAATAGATTGTAGGACTTGAATGAGGACCTGATGATGAGACTCATAGTTTTGAATTAGGTCATACAAGGACATCTTTAGAGGATATTGGTGAAGTTTTTAAATCATAGAGTCATGTATGACTACATCGAAAATAGGATAAGCCGGCCCATGGATGGTTACCTTGGGGAAAGGTTTTGGTGGAATGGTGGGTGAAGGTACACTAAATGGGCTACCATTTTTCCCATTTCCTTTATCTTTTTGTGTTTGAGTGGCTACTAAGACCATATTTATTTCAAAGATTGAAGGAGGAAAAGAGGGTTATGGAGATGAAGGTAAAGGTCACTGAATAGATATAGGGCTAGGTTGTGTGGTGACAGGCAAAGGGGGAATGAAATTCTCCTTCAATAGGTCATCTTCATTGAAGAGACCATCTAAAGTACAAATTTGAAGAATAATGTTTTTGATGGCCTTACAACCTTTGACATCATGCCCTAGTGAGCGATGATATGTGTAGATTTTGGTCTCGTCAAAATTTACTGATTCGGGTTTGAGTGGGTCATAAGGCTTACAAAAAAGCAATGAGATAGGGGATGTTTCTAAGAATCTGGCAAGCATGTTAGATGAGGAACTTTCCATGTGATCATAGTGAGAAGTCAGATATATCTTGGATGAAGGTGCGGGTGATTTTTGTGGGAGAGGTACTGCCAGAAGTGGTGTAGGTGTGACTACCTTTCTGGTAGGTAGTGAAGGTTTTGGTTTTGGTTTTGGTTTAGGTTACGCATTCCTAGGTAAAGGTGTAGGAGAGGTGCATGAGGTAGAAAGAGATGTAGGAGGCAGGGGTACGCAAGAAATCCCAGGTGAGACTGGCAGTGTTGGTAATAGTGGATTTGTAGGTAATGGGGAAGGTGTAGGCAAAAGAGGTGACGAAGATGAAGGTGTGGGAAAAATATAATGTAAAGGTATGGATGTGGGTTGTTATGCCTCTAAATTACCTTTGTGAAAAGGTAACTTGACTAAGGTGGAAGTGTGTAGGGCTAAATTTTAAGGTAGAGGTGAAGGTGAAATAAAAGGTGTGGGAGAGACTAGGCTAAAATTCCTAGTAGGTTGGGTCTTCTTGTTAGGAGCGGGAATTAATTGAGTATAAAAGTCTAGTTTCATTATAGGATGTAGTAGGCTAGGTGTTGGCATGATCCCTAAGGAAGTGGTAGGTTAAGGTATAGATAGGGGTTCTAGTGAAGGTGAGATAAATAGGAAGGGGATGATATGATCAGTTCAGGTGTTATGGTTTTAGTTAGCTTGGATACTTTAGGATAGATAGTTGAGGTATCCAGGGACAACATATTCATTTGGGTGGATATTGGGAGTCAAAGGTGCCCCTAGAGTGTGGAGTAATCAACATACTCTAATTGGTCCACTAAACATGAGAATGGTTTTGGTTTAGGAGACAACGAACCAGTGATGAACCCTGTCTAGTAATCCGATTCAATAGATGAGAGTGATGTAATAAGGTTTATAGGATCTTGGAAGGCCTTAGGAGAAGCATCGCCTATAGGAAGAGGAGATAAAAGTGGCTCCTCTATGGGTTGAGGAGAATGAAAAAAATTTGATGTGGACTCCTCTTTAGGTAGAAAGGTGGATAGGATTAGCTCCTCCTTGGGTAGACCAACGGGTGAGATAGGTTCCTCCTTGGGTAGAGGAATAGGAAAATTAGGTGTGGTAGGCTCCTTTATGGGTAGAGGAGAAATTGTGATAGGATCCTATGTGGATGGAGGAGTAGGTATGATACTCTCTTCCATGCGTAGAGGAGTTCATGTGATAGGTTCCTTTGTGGGTAGAAGATTTCGTGTAATAATTTCCTTGATAGATGCTATGGGAGGAAACTAACTAGATGGAACAAGTACTGGGTTAAAAATGACATGAACCTCATGCACATTGGTGTCACTAGTAGAGGTCTCCAGATCTTGGTTTGATGAGGGTCCATGTTTAGGAAAAGGTTTCTTAAACACTCCCATATTGGCATTGGCAAGTGAATTATGGTTTTCTAGGACGAGATCACCATTATCTATCATTCCTTAGACAATGTTCTTGAAGGTTTTGCAGTTTCCGTCACTATGTCTTATTAGGAATTAATTGTTGTAAACATTATTAATTAATTACATTATTATATGAGTTTGGTAACTCATTAATAATAATAAGTAGAGATAAATATTGTCATACGATTTATTAAAACAAATCGTATTATTAGGTTAGTTGTTAGCAAGTTAGTAAGTTATACCCGTACATTAATTAAATGGGATATAGTTGTTAATTGTTATACATACTTCCTATTTTCTAGGAATATTGTTTATCTATTATGATGGTATGAAATAATTGAACACCATTATTCCGTGTGTAAATCTAGTCTCAAGCTAATAGTTGGTATTAGAGCAAGTATGATCCTTTACATAATGGAATTCTGAGTAGCGTTTTTAGAGGAGGAGATGCACAATTTGTTGGTCTCACTCTCATTCAGTACAGACCAATTTTCATCAAATACCTTCAGTTGAAGCATTAGCGATACATGGAAAATTTCTATTCGACTTGGACTATGTAAAATCTGGTCTTGTACACTTTGAGATCGATTTCTGGGTGATTTCCTCGCTCATGTTTATTATATCGACATTCAAATTTATTTGCATGTCTGGGTCTGCTCCTATTAGCATCAAACCTAATCGCCCTTGTCTTCTCCGTATGCATGCGTGAAGTTATCAATATAAGGCATAAATTTGATGGGAAATATGCCAGAATAATAGAGAAGCCATGAAGAAAGCATGCGTGAATAATTGTGTATGGTCATCATCATGGATTTTTATCAAAGAAAAAATTATAAGCTATATTTCTAGTCTGCATCAAATATAACTTATCACAGTGTCCTCATATTTTTATCAGTATTTCACTAAGCAAGCTGACAAAGCATGTTCTAGACCGAGTTTAATTACAACATCAATTATTGGATACTCAATTGGTAGCTTGATACTCGTATTGAATTAGTATTTTATTTCCCACGTCATGTACTGGTCGGGTCCATTCTGTCATACATATGCTACACATTGTTAGATGATGGGTATCGTGATTTAATTTTGAGCAAGAAGTATATTGGCTCAGATTCATACAGGCTCCCAATCTTCCACATCTGGTTCTGTGCTAATAAATCAAACGATCAGGTCCATACCAACTTATTTATCTGTCTCACAACTGAACGTTGTTGAGGATCTCTTGAAGATAGTTTGCGTAGCTGTCTCCATCGTCATAGTCTTACTATGTTTTGTGTCCTGTTATTAGTATTCTACATGCCTTTAAACATTTGGTTAACAATGATCAATTGTAAATCATTTAAGTGGTTTCATTCTGGTCAAAAAAAGAAGTCGATTCATATATCATATGTCAATGTAACAGTTGATGCATTCCTAAAGCGTTACAAAGTTGAGACCCCTCTCTCAGTCACTCTCTGTGCTCACTAAAAGTTTTGGTTTGTTTTTATGTTATTTATTCAATGGAGTGTTTGACTATAATAAAAAAATTGGTGCCATTGTTTACATGTGTCATCACTAGTAAGTTAGTCATTAGGTTACTGTGTTAAAAAGTTATTTAAGTCCTCATTTATTCAAACTTAAGTGTCACGAGTTTATATCAGAAGTCATTCAAAACATATCATTTATGTCATGTAAAGTCATTTTTGTCAAGAGTTACCAAGTATTGTCATATTTTTGTTATAATTATGTCTAGGTCAATAATTTTGTATATTGAGTCTACAATGGAAATTCCATCTAGAAAAGTTTAATGGGCCTCAATTTCCACACTTGGAAAGTAAAGATCCCAATGTAGTTGAATGAATACAAATATTCTCTGGAGGATAGTTGATGGAAAAGAACTAGCACCTATCAGATCTGAACTAGACTAGCAAAATGGGAAACAGTAGAGATGACAAAACCAAAGCCATTATTGGCCTTGCAATCTTTCAGATTCTGAGCTACACTATGTCGATTTGGAGAAGACATCCAAGGTACATGTGGGATACTTTGAGATAAACTATTTGGTGCAAAATCTGTAAAATTGAATTTTTTTTCTTTAAAACTTCAATTATTTAGAGCTTAAAATGAGTCGATGGGGCATACCATGTCTAGCCACATCAATGAGTTGAGATCTCTGCTGAGGCAACTTCCATAAATAAAAAAATCTAGTAGAAGATAAAGATGCAAAAGCTATATCTATTGAATAGTTTTCTTTCCAAATATAGCAATGTTGTCTTTCACACTTGGTCAAATGCCTTCACAACTCATTGGAAGACATGATTTCGATCTCTTCTAACTGAAGAAAAAAGGACCGGAGAAGATGTAGAAGATGAAATGATCAATGTATGTGAAAAAGAAATACAAAAAAGTTCTCTAAAAAGGAGGACATTAGATTGATTTTATTGCAAGAAAAAAGGACATACATCTAAATTTTACACGACTCAAGCCAAAGAACTTATTAGTGGAAAATTGAAGCCAAATGAATAAAATATAGTTGTAGAAGAAGCTTCTGAATAAGAAGATGAACAAGTGACTGATGAACTTGATTATAATTCAAAAGAATTCTTGTTGTTTCACCTGATCTCTTAGATAGTTTCTTTGAAGTGTTGACAAAACAGATAGGGTAACGAGCGTAGGAGCAATAGCTATTCAAATGTTGGTTGATGGGTTATTGCGTGCATAGGAATTTCGAATCCACAACTGATCGTGGGAGCTTCCTTTTGGCTAGGAGGAACTACCTATAATGAAAACAAGACCACCAGAAGGAATTAAACAATATGGGCAGTGAATTGCCTAGTGTATACTGATCCGGGAAGTGTGATACTTCTTAGATGGCTGTCAGTCCACTATTTTAAACAACTTAATGCTATAAACAAAGTAAATCCTATTGTAGTTTGAAATGATTTAGGTATCTCACTTAAAAACTACAATAAAGCAAATTCATCTGATCTAACGGGCTAAGCTCTGACTAGAATTTGAAGGTCAAGGTGATTGGTTTTGGGGTTCTGCTGGTTTGATAGAGGTCTAGGGTGAGATTTTGGGTGAGTTTTGGTAAGATGAAATTTGGTGGAGGTTTAGAAGTCTCTGTTCTTAGCTTTCTGGTAAAAGACACAGAGACCGGTGACAGTCGATTTAGTATGACCGATGTCGGTTTAGGTGTAACCAACGATGGTTGCTGGTAACCGGTGTCAGATATGGTCGTGGTCACAGGAAACTTAGTAAAATGTGGTCTCCTTTGTGATTAGATATAAGGACTTAGATCGGTCGATATGAGGTATTGGGTGAATGGAGTAGGGTTCGTGTGAGGTTTTCATGGGTATGCACAGGACGTGATTAAACATCTGGAGATATGGGTAGTTCAAGGGCATGGGTAAAGGATGGTCAAGTTTGCATGGATGGTAAAATGATGGTGGAATGAAATGAGGGCAGGAAAGTGTGATGTAACAACAAAACCTTGGAATCTGGTCCTAAATGCTTAAATGTGACAAATGGATGTGTTAACAAAGCACTTGACTGCTTGTCACGAGATTGACCATCTGAAAGAAATCTTGTGCATGGTAGGTGATCAAATGGACACTGAACTTTGATGTGGATAGATTAGGTGCATGGTCCCCAGATGGCTCCCATGCAAGATAGAAGATGCTCAATCTCCTTCCTTGCAATGCTGGTTTGGATGCTCTGGAATTGGCTCTCTGAAGATGTGTTATCTCTCTGAGATGTGTTTTTAACTCATCAAATTTCTTAACAGATATGTTCCCAACCTTCTAAACAAATGTTCTTCCAACCTTGAGAATAAGGTTGTTTTGAGTTAAAAGTGGTAACTGACGGTGGTTCGTCTTAACCGGCTATGGTTAGGGGTAACTGACGTAAGTCAAGGTGGGATTTCCTAGGTTTACTAAAATAGGGATATCCTCCTGATTTCCTTGGATCTCATGTCATTATCTCATGGATTAAACTGGGAACTTCTTGTGAGCATGGTGGGAATGTGGTTAAAGGGAATGTAGGCATTGATTTTTAGGGTTTGGGTAAGTCTTAGTTAGTTATGGCAACTTGCTAAGAATAGGTCTTAGGTTGAGTTGGCTTGGTGAGGTGTCTAAGTGAACTATATGTGTGGATATTATTTAAATAATATATTTAAATAATAAATATAGTGAGGATAATGAATTAATTTAATTAGATTAATTAAATTAATATTAGTGGGGTGAAGGGGGTCATGGCTAGGTAAATGTAATAAAGGGTGACTATATTGTCGAGGCACACAAAGGGGAGTGTGACCTAATTTTAGTGTCTACATTTTGATCCCCTTATGTTGGGAAGTTATTGCATAGCTTGTATTGGGAAGCAATGCACTGGAACAAAAATAAGATGTGGGTTGCCCCATGTGAGGGTGAAGGTGATCCCCCTAAAAACCAGGAACTGATGAGGAACAGGCTAAAGCGGTGACGTGGTTTCCACATAAAAGGAAAATGTGAAGAAAAGGAAGTGCTGGGTACAAGGGATGAAAAGGAGTGAAAGGTCATACTCGATGTTAGAAATCTAAGGTATGAGATCCTTGGGTCAAAGGTAGGAATAGTCAAACACACGCACACGTATAAACTGCATCATATTACTAGGGTTGGAAGAGTTATTTGCAAATACTACATGGTCTAAGGTTGATAGGTGTATCCAGACAAGGTTGAAGTGAATCTGGTATCCAAGGTATAGGATTAATGGTAAGGAAACATAAATGTTTTAGGTTAGGTGCCGGAACATTAGGTATGTTCCGGTACACTAGAGGTAGGGTCAGGATAAACGGTCATAGAAATAGGCTTGGTAAGGTCATTAGGTCAATCAACATTCAGGTAACAATGCTGTAAGGTATAATTTTGTGAACACATGAGGTTAAAGGTCACAAGTGGATGGTCCAGGTCTAAATATCTAGGTCATTGGCAACATGGGTGAAAGGCCGAAGATATGGGTAAAATATTGATTCCCCAAAGGAGGAAAAATGGAGGTAGGCAGGAAAGGTGCAGGAAAGGTCAATGCTCAATCCAGGGGTATGGTGAAATAGAACAGGTAGGGGGGGTAAAGAGAAATGGTAAAGGGGTTGGGTAAAAGGACCAAAGTAAGGGAAATGTGTAAGTTGTAGGGTAATTGTAATGGTGGTCATGGATAAGGTCCGACATCATGATATAGGAAAAATGGTGATGGTAAGGTAGGGCACTTTAGACCGAAGCCGGTTGAGAACTGTCGGTTAGGTTGGGTTTGGTTATAAAAACATAAAAATCCATGTTTTTTATTATTCATTTGGGTTTATTTGGCAAAGTGAAGAAATGAAAAACAACTTAAAAGTTATTGAGAAAAGACCAAAAAAACGTGAAAACAGATGAAACTAGAACAATGAGCTGGGTAGTGGGAGTTTACCAAGAAAAGGTTGGTGAGTTAGCGGGTCCATGGAGACACATTCGTGAGACTATTTGATTGGTAGATGTACTAACGAGTGTGGATATTCAGTGATAAGGCAAAGGTCCTTAGGAGAGGGATTCAGGCAAATTTCCACCAGCAGAAGCGTTTCCAGACGTGCCACAAAAATGGATCATTGGTTTCGATAGAATCTATAAGGAGTGAAAATGCCTATGACCTCTATATTGAATTGATATAGTAGTTTGAGACATACATTGAAGGGTTTGAAGGTTCGCAATTTATTCAAATGTGGAGGTGGTGTGGGTTTTTGTTTATTTTGTGGGCACCCAAAAAAGTTTTAAAATGTAGGTATAGGGGGAATAATGCAGGATTGTAAACAAAGAGGATGGGAGGATGTAGGTAAATTGGATAGGTAGGGTGACTAGACGGGTTATTGGGGTAGTGTAGGTCATTGTAGGTGGGGTAAACATAGGGATAGTGATGTAGTGCAACTTTTAGAGTAGGATGGAATGATTTTGGGAAGTCATGAAATTTTCTACGTTTGATAGTGACGTTGTGCGTCAGGAAAGCTTAGTGATCGATTGGGTGAACCAGTATCGGCACCCAGTAATTACAGGTATGAGGCCGAATTAATGTGGTTGGTCCATGGAAGCGGTGAATTGGTACTGGTCACCAAATATGGTGACCGATGTCAAGTTTGAAGGATGATACCAGGTCGAATTGATTGGATGAAGCCATTAACCAGTCATGATTGTTAGGCACCTAAGGGTCCATAAAACCTTGATGTAGGTTAGGTGGTTGAAATTTTAGGGTAAAAATAGGGTGGCAGTTGTCTATGATCAAAGTGAACCTATTGGTCATGGTACCCAGGTAAATTAATGTAAATGTTTTAGTCATGATAGATACATGGGGTTGATCGTAGTTACACATGACGAGACAAGTCAGATTCTGCCACTATTGGTGATACATTATGACAGCTTAGTAAATCAACCTTTGGAGCTACAATGATTGGAGGTAGTGTACTTGAGTGGCATCGGCACGTGGGCTACCGACATGTTGTTCAATGACAGCCTACTTTGATGGTCATGATCATTGATAGATGGGACTTTGTGACCAACATGATTCCACCTTCCAATGGGTTAGATGACTATCATCCTAGAGGACATGTTTTAATAATTCATGTTGAGGTTACGCATATTAGTTTTAAATGTGCCTAGCATTTAGGACCTCTATTCAAGCTTTGACAAGCCATGGTAGAGGAGCTGATTGCATCAATTTTTTGTTTTACCTGATGAGGGCGGATTGGATCTTACTAGATGTCCATAGTGCCAAGTTTGAGCTATGGCGAGATCTATCTAACCCATCGGATGAGACGAAGCTAGTGAGTTTATTGATGGAGGAAGTAGTGCCTGATTATACACTGCCATTGATGCAGAAAGGGTGGAAGATTTCCTCAATCTTGATGGATGGAATATAGCATTGATACCTATTGTGTCATGAACATGCTTTGTCTAAACCAAATATTCTTGGTGAAGTGTAGTTTAGTTAGATGAGGCATGGGAATGATTTATAGTTGGTTGTGGAGGTTTTAGTTCGCTACCATTTGGGTACATGCTAGACTAAAGCATTGTCTATGAGCAATTTTAGGATGATAGATTGAAGTGAGCACATAGTGCAATATAGCACTATCGACCTATGGGATAGCCTCGTTAGTTAAATGGATTCCTAGCAAGTTAAATGTGAGAATGGTTGGGAGTTAGGAGATGGGTGTCGGTTTGATAGGAGATTAAGAGGTAGATAGGCTACGACATTATGAAGTTGTCCATTTTCGAATAGAAATGGTTGGAGGGGTTAAAAGGAGTGGACATTATCTAGAGGCCATATGAGAGATTCCCCTCATATGGGAACATGCATGAAGAAGTCGTAGCTGAGCTCTACATTTGAATGGGTGAGAAGGTGGATACAGGTGTCGTGAATGTGTTGGGGAGGATGAGATGATCCCGTGTAGCATATTTTAGGTTCTACAGTTTGAGCAATATAAAGATTTCCTCCATTTTTTTCACAGTACTAGAGTATACTTGATGAGTATTGTCTCTCTTTCCATATTGTAAGTCTGAAATTACACAACTAGGAGAATGCCTTGTCAAAGATTAGTGGAAGATGACACACAGATGCAGGAAGAAATGCCATAAGTGTGCATTTCTCATGTTACAATTCCAGTAACCCCCAGACAGGAGGTGACAAATTTAGGTAATGGAATGATAGAGAGAGACGCCAATAGTGGTAGAAGGTTGTATTGATTATGTCATACTAGAGTGTGGAATAGAGACAGTCATAACTGACTTTCTGGATAGGGGTGATTAGAGGTAGTAGAGTCTAAGACAGGCTGGCCAATACTTCATGCCTAGATGGCGAATTGTCCAGGGTAGATCAGGATTGGTACTGATAAGTGTAGATGCATTGGTCAGTGGTGTCAGCCATATTCAGGGAAAGATGAGTAGGATTAAGGTAGTCCATAGAAATCAACACTACTATTGGCATCCAGGATCTGAATACATATTAGGGTCTTTACGCATTACCATGAGTGGGATAATTTTTACTAGAAAGGTTGAACTACCACAGGAACGTGGGGTGGTATGGTCTAAATTAGGAATGCTATGAAGAAGATTAGATTTCTCCCCAGGTCGAGGTCCTATTGCGACCACTGGAATATACCATGCCTAATCACTAGAGGATCCGGGATTCCAGTCCATCTATGAAATTCCAATGATGATCAAGGGCATCCTAGCTCATGGCCCCAATTGTGATAGAAGGATTCCTATGGTTAAGAGGAGTATTCAAGTGGCACAACAGGGGTCTAGTTCCATTGTATGGAGATCCCAACCATAGGAACAAGTAATTAAGAGCACATAAGGGTATATACTCACAATGCCTAATGATACGATGAGATGGGTTGTTCAAATAAATATGTAGGTGACACAGTTCAAAGTGATGTGCTAGTACAATTAAGAGGCAGAGATCTATGGGTAGAGAAAACAGATTCCTGGAATGGGAAATGGGGACATCCATGGGTACCCTCCAATATGTAATTGGTAGTCTATGTTGAGTGATATTAGATGGGATTATTTTGGAATAATGCCGGAACCTACTACACTGTGCCAACAGATAGTTGTATTTTTTATCCCATATTCTGGCTTGCATGCCTCCTAGACTGTGAAAATCTCTTACGAGTAGATATTGTGAGGCATATATTGACCTAGTAAGTGCAAGCTGAAGAATTTTGAAAAGGTGAGATGGATTCATTCCATACTCCCTAAACTATGTGAGCTGAGTGGGAAAGGTAAGATTATTGTAAGGATACGGGATTCTAACCAAGGAGTAGTGAAGTGCTTGACACTTTAGAAATGATGGACACACATAGAGTTAATCTATGGGTGAAAAGATACACAATCTGGTGAGGATGAATTCATGGGATTTTTTTGATGTGTTTGATGTGTTTATGAGATAAAGATCTTTCCTTTTTATGTGAACTTAGCGAAGAGTAGTCCAAGATTTTTTACCTTTCACATGAAAGTAGAGTTGGAGCCTTAGATTACACAAGTTGTAGCATACATGATAGAGAAAAGTCAAGGTTAGGAAGAAATAGGATCGCGTCAAGGTTTGGTTCCAAAACTAATACACAAGACATATCCAATGGTCAAGGTTGACTAGGCATGTTATCCAAAATTCACCCCCCAGGGTTAATTTGATAACATGCATCAGAATTCTCAAGTCCCAGGCAGATAATTGATTCAGAGAAAAACATCATGTTTCTAGGGTTCCCTCAGATTTTTTCTAACTTCCCTGTCCAGAAGGAAAGAGCAAGCTCTGAGAAAATGCGGAAAAAGTTGCAGAAAGTAGGATTGGCCAGGAAAAAATCATAAAAAATGGCTAAGTCCTAGTCCTAGGGACAGTGGGACGTGTGGGACATCTAGGCGCGGATCGGCCGAAAAGCCTCCAGGCGGCCCGTGAAGCAAAGGGACAGAGTGGGACAGAAGGACGAACCGGCGGGGGACCTCGAACTGATCCGGCTGAAAGAGGAAGAAAAATGACTAACTGCTGAGCGGGACAGTTCGGGACAAGAGTACGGGAAGTACGCGAACCGGCCGGATCGGCCGAAATGAGAACAAATAGTCTGGAAGCAATTGGGACAATTTGGGCCGTGATGACGCGAACCGGCCGGTTCACCCGAAATGAGAGAAAGTTCAGTACTGGGACATCCGGGACGAAGGGACGCAGCGTGGGACCGGATCACCGAAGGAGCCGAAAGCCAATCAAACATTGCCACGTGTCATTCGGCCAAATAAGGGACAAGGAAGCCCATTTCGGGCGGATCGGAGGTTTCTGTCCCAAACAGCACTGGGACATCCGGGACATAAAGACGCGAAGGGCGCGAAGGGGCCGAAAGGGCCGAGAACCAACCAAATCATGACACGTGTCACAAGGAGAAAAGTCCAAAAATTTGAAGGGCGAGGTCTCAAGCACTGACCCGAACCAATGGGATAGTGCCACGTGTCCAAGCTAGGGCCCACAAGGAAAAAATCATGCCGGAAGGGTTGGAAAACCTGACCAAGGAAGAAATGTGTCAGAGGGGTTGGAAAGCCCGACACAAAGGAAATCAGGTCTTGGAGTCGGGGTCCTATGGAAAAGCATGGGAGGAAAACATGTCGAGCCACCTCCCAAACCCGATGCAAATGCAAGTAAAACACTTCCGAACCTGAAACAAAGGAAAACTTGGCAATACCGTGCGGAAGCGGGGTCGGGAAAGGACAAGCATCAAGCACATGAAGGCATTCCCCAAAAATGCAAATGTAGAGGAGAGAGAATTACGTGACCAATCAATGTGTGCCACGTGTCATCCAGGTGGCAGAAGCGCGGGAAAAGATTTCAAAATCCGTTTTGGTCTATTCTGTGCCCTAAATCTTCAGATCAACATATCTTTTGATCCAGAGCTCGGATTTGCACGTTCTTTATATCAACGGAAAGCTTATGAAATTCTCTACATGATTCTTGGATCAATCTCGAATTTTGGTGTAGTCTGGAGAGAGAAAATTGAGAAACGGCTCTGACGTGTGATAATGGCCAGAAGCGACGTTTCAACAACCAGTTTTAATGCACATGGGTCGCATTCTTCTTCAGCATGGCCAGAAGTGATGTCTCAACCACCGATTTTAATGAAGAATGTGTTTTGGTCAATGGTTGGGCTGCTTACACATTTTCCTATGTTTTCTGTCTCCTGGGCTCGACCCATGCATTGTATAAAGCCAGATTTGGCTCATTTTAAATGGGGATAACAAGTTGTTCATCTTTTCTGCTCTTCCCTCCCTTCTTTTCTTCTCTAGGGTTGAAAATGGAGTTCGAACCTCCTCCCTTGCTCTGTAATGGCATTTTTTGCCTTTTACTATTGAAATGATGTTCTGTGCAAACTTCTGGAGCAACAAAACGTGTTTTGTGATGCATCTGTCCATCCTTGCTCGTTTTTGCTTGTTCTCTTCTTGCCTCTCTTCATTGCAGGTATTTGTGCATGTTTGAATGTTCATTGCAGGTTTGGAGCTGTGTTCATGGAGTTTTGGGACATTTTCTGTGTGAAATCTATCCTTGGGCCTGTGATGCATCTGTCCATCCTTCCCATTGCTCACCTCTCTTTGTCCCATGGCAGTTTTGATAGATGTCCAACATTCTCCTTCTCTGGTGTATCACCATTTTAGTGTAGGCTTTTGTTCTTTTCCTTTCTCTCTCTCTCTCTGTCTCCTTGGCATGGTTAGATTAGGATTAGATTAGCTTGCCTGCACTGGAATAGCTTGTGGCAGGTAGTTTAGGAGCAGGAACCAGCCTTCTCTGGAGATTCCTCTCTCAGTTTCACAAGTCCCACGCTTGGAGAGAGGTTTCCATGTTGTGCAATCACACTGGATGCCTGAGTGATCAACCTAGAAGCCTGATCTGCATCCAGGGGTGCTGTGATTTTGCACTAACAGTTTTGGCACGCCCGGTGGGACCTTAGAGGTCTTCCACTTCATCTTTTGCAGGTTGATGTGTTCCTGTGAAGATTTCAGCCTTTGGAGGCACTTGCAAACACATCTGGCGACTCCATCTGGTCAACAACCCATCTCTGAAGTTGCAGACCTTCCTTTCCATTCATTTTCATTCATTTTCCATCCATTCTTCCTTCCATCTCTTCCATCATTCTTTCATTCTATGAAGTTGTGCAATCATGACTTCATTTCCATCATGGAATTCACATCAACAACAGCAGTATATTCCACCTCCAACATGTTTTACAAATCCTCCAAATCAACATTTTGAGCAGATTCAAGATCAGTATGCATACCCATATGAGCAGCAGTGCCAAAGTCAGTTTGGCTATGGAGCCTTCCAAGAGCAAGAGTATGCATACAATGAAGACCATCAGATGCAAGATGCTGGTCTGTTGGAGAAAATCCAAAAGATGGAGGTAAACATAGTGCAGTCCAGGGCTCAGGCACAGATGAAAGCATTTGGAATCGGTTGCAGAGCACCTTGTCCATGGGTGGGACCTTTTCCAAGGCATTACAGCCCTCAGGAGAAGCTTGACTTCATGATTGCAATGCTGCCTTTGCTTGCAAAGTGGATTGAAGAAATAGAGGTGTATGAGAGGAGTATTCAACAACCTTGTCAACGGGTAAGCACACCATCTCATGCCTTTTCTGTTTCCTCTTTCCCAATCTGTATCATCTCAGCAGTGTCAAGTTTAAACTCTCCATCTGCTGTCCCAAATGTTGATCCCATGTCTCCATCTCTCAGTCTTCCATCCCATCTCAATTCTTCTTTCCTTTTTCTCTTCCAAATCCAGTCATCCCCTCCACAAGAGCTAAATGAAATACCCCCTCCTCCAAAGAAACAAGAGGTTTCACCTCCTCCACCACCACAAAAAATTGTAAAATCAGTTGAGTTTCAACCCATCCCTCCTCTTGCATTCCCAATTCCATGTGGGGAAGAAGAAATTGCAAAAATCAGTCATCAAGGACAGCAAGAGGAAGAGCCAGGAAAAGAAGAAATGATTAAGAGCTTAGTAAGTTTGGCTCTTAAATTTGGAATTGACAAAGATCCCTTTGCTGGTAAAGCCTACAGAAGAGGCTGAGGTTGAACAAATGGTGGTGAGGACTGTTTTTGCAATCAGAAGAAGAAGATCTTGCAGTCCCAACTTGTCCTCTAGAGCAGCAGATCGAAGAGTTTGACTTGAAAAACTTCATGCTGGAGGAGGAGTTATATCAAGAGAAATATTGCCTTCAAATAATAGAGGAGGGAGAAGCTGCTCCAAATCCAAAAGAAGAGGAGCACATCTAGTTGTGGAGGAGAAAAGTGCAGATCCAAGGGCTTTGAGCACAAAGCAGGCTACAGGAGAACCTTCAGTTCTTCTTTCTACTTCATCTCTCTCTAGCTCCAATGTCGAAGAGGAGTTTGATCTCTCAAACTCAATGTTGGAGAGTGAAGGAAACCATGGTGGTCAAGTTACAGATCAAGAGGACACCATGGAGGAAGTTGAACATAAGCAGCAGGACAGCAATGAGGCAGTTTACCTGTCAGATTTGGAGGACTGTTTTGATGGAGGAGAGCCGGTTGAGTTTTCACCATTCTCTCTTTCATCATCCACATTCCAAACACCAGAGCCTGCTGTCATGGAGGAGAGTATTCATTTGCAGCAGCCTGCATCTTATAGCAGCTCTTTGGAACCAAGATTGGAAGATTTTAATCTTTCATGTTCTTCATTGGAGGAAGAGAAAGGACAGAGGAATTTCACCATTTCTTCCACATCATCCATTCAAGAAGGTCTACAAGAAGACTCCATTTTTGGAGTTGAAAATCAGAGCTATGGGCATATCAAACGGATCAGACCTTGCCCAATCAGGTATTTGGCTTCATTGGAGCCAAAGGAGAAGCCACAACCAGTCATGCTTGCTTCTGAGCATGAGGGTGAGCTACAAAGTACCAAGGATCAGCTGCCATACCTCTCCAATCCAAATGCAGAGCAACTAAAAGAGGTATTGGATTTTTCAGTTGACACCTTGATGATTTGGATAGAAGACCAGCTTCTTGTTGATTTTCCATCCATCCAAACAGCCATGATCAGTGCCAAATCAATTGCATGGCTGCCAATTTTGAAGAAAGGAAGCTATTTTGCACAACCAGTTGCAGGGTTTGTTTAGCTTGCCTTTGCTTCCAGTTAGAGTAGAGTAGGTAGGTTTGCTTTCAGCAGAAGAAGTGCTTGTGCACACTCTGCATGTTCCATTTGGAGCATGTATGATTTTCAGTTCTGTACATAGTTTTTGTTGTGCTGGTTTTGCTCTTGCACAGTTCGTTTCAGTGGCATCTTGGTGAGAACACTCCAGGTTCAATGGGTTTCAAGTGGCTCAGAGGGAAGTTTTCAAAGTTCAGATCAGTTGCAGGTTACAACTCATGACTCCATGCCCAATGGATGCTTCAGGCAACTGGTAACTTCATCTAACAGGCAGATGACCCTGCTAAGTCGCCGAATTGTTATCCAAAATTCACCCCCCAGGGTTGAATTGATAACATGCATCAGAATTCTCAAGTCCCAGGCAGATAATTGATTCAGGGAAAAAATCATGTTTCTAGGGTTCCCTCAGAATTTTTTCTAACTTCCCTGTCCAAAGAAGAAAAGAGCAAGCTCTGAGAAAATGCGAAAAAGTTGCAGAAGGCAGTAGCTCAGGCCAGAAAAAATCATAAAAAATGGCTAAGTCCTAGTCCTAGCAACAGTAGGGACGTGTGGGACATCTAGGCGCGGATCGGCCGAAAAGCCTCCAGGCGGCCCGTGAAGCAAAGGGACATCGGGACAGGGACCAGAAGGACGCGCGGGTGCGAGAAGCCGATCCGGCCGAAAGAGGAAGAAAAATGACTAACTGCTGAGCGGGACAGTTTGGGACAAGAGTACGCGAAGTACGCGAACCGGCCGGATCGGCCGAAATGAGAACAAACAGTCCGGAAGCAATTGGGACATTTGGGCCGTGATGACGCGAACCGGCCGGTTCGTCCGAAACAGAGAAAGTTCATACTGGGACATCCGGGACGAAGGGACGCGCGGGACGCGGATTGCCGAAGGAGCCGAAAGCCAATCAAACAACGCCACGTGTCATCGGCCAAATGAGGACGAGGAAGCCCATTTCGGGTGGATCGGAAGTTTTTGGCCCAAGCAGTTTGGGACATCCGGGACATAAAGACGCGAAGGGCGCGAAGGGGCTGAAAGGGCCGAGAACCAACCAAATCATGACATGTGTCACAAGGAGAAAAGTCCAAAAAGTCAAAGGGCAAGGTCTCAAGCACTGACCCGAACCAATGGGATAGTGCCACGTGTCCAAGCTAGGGCCCACAAGGAAAAAATCATGCCGGAAGGGTTGGAAAACCCGACCAAGGAAGAAATGTGTCGGAGGGGTTGGAAAGCCCGACACAAAGGAAATCGGGTCTTGGAGTCGGGGAAACAAGTCGGAAAAGCATGGGAGGAAAACATGTCGAGCCACCTCCCAAACCCGATGCAAATGCAAGTCACACTTCCGAACCCGAAACAAAGGAAAACTTGGCAATACCGGCGGAAGCGGGTGTCGGGAAAACACAAGCATCAAGCACAAGGCATTCCCCAAACCTGATGCAAATGTAGAGGAGAGAGAATTACGTGACCAATCAATGCATGCCACGTGTCATCCAGGTGGCGAAGCGCGGGAAAAGATTTCAAAATCCGTTTTGGTCTATTCTGTGCCCTAAATCTTCAGATCAACATATCTTTTGATCCAGAGCTCGGATTTGCACGTTCTTTATATCAACAGAAAGCTGTTGAAATTCTCTACATGATTCTGGGATCAATCTTGAATTTTGGTGCAGTCTGGAGAGAGAAAATTGAGAAACGGCTCTGACGCGTGATAATGGCCAGAAGCGACGTTTCAACAACCAGTTTTAATGCACATGGGTCGCATTCTTCTTCAGCATGGCCAGAAGTGATGTCTCAACCACTGATTTTAATGAAGAATGTGTTTTGGTCAATGGTTGGGCTGCTTACACATTTTCCTATGTTTTCTGTCTCCTGGGCTCGACCCATGCATTGTATAAAGCCAGATTTGGCTCATTTTAAAAGGATAACAAGTTGTTCATCTTTTCTGCTCTGCCCTCCCTTCTTTTCTTCTCTAGGGTTGAAAATGGAGTTTGAACCTCCTCCCTTGCTCTGTAATGGTGTTTTTTGCCTTTTACTATTGAAATGATGTTCTGTGCAAACTTCTGGAGCAACAAAACGTGTTTTGTGATGCATCTGTCCATCCTTGCTCGTTTTTGCTTGTTCTCTTCTTGCCTCTCTTCATTGCAGGTATTTGTGCATGTTTGAATGTTCATTGCAGGTTTGGAGCTGTGTTCATGGAGTTTTGGGACATTTTCTGTGTGAAATCTATCCTTGGGCCTGTGATGCATCTGTCCATCCTTCCCATTGCTCACCTCTCTTTGTCCCATGGCAGTTTTGATAGATGTTCAACATTCTCCTTCTCTGGTGTATCACCGTTTTAGTGTAGGCTTTTGTTCTTTTCCTTTCTCTCTCTCTCTCTGTCTCCTTGGCATGGTTAGATTAGGATTAGATTAGCTTGCCTGCACTGGAATAGCTTGTGGCAGGTAGTTTAGGAGCAGGAACCAGCCTTCTCTGGAGATTCCTCTCTCAGTTTCACAAGTCCCACGCTTGGAGAGAGGTTTCCATGTTGTGCAATCACACTGGATGCCTGAGTGATCAACCTAGAAGCCTGATCTGCATCCAGGGGTGCTGTGATTTTGCACTAACACATGTTAATTCCAAATTTTGGTTGTTTAGGAATGGATCAAATAATGTTCATAATGGAGTAGGTTGGATTTTAGAAATCGAGTCAAGTTAGGCATGGATAAAGTGAAGTTTTGGGCACTGGATCAAGTTAGGTTTTGTGGTTGAACTAAATTCACCTAATGTGTGTAACTTGTGGTATGGATTTTGTTATAGATGTGTAGGAAAATCATGATTATGATAAAGAAATTGTAGACAAAAGGAAATGAGGCAGTTCTAATGGGATGTGATTGTTTCTTGTTTGGCCACCACACACTAACCACAGGGAGAATTGGTTATCTTTGAGAGTGACTAAGGTAACTTCTCCAAGGGCCCCATGCCCTTTGAGTACTACATTTGACAGTCTTGGTGAAAAAGGGACCTCAAGCCGATGTAGTTCTCCCATAAGCTAGCAAAGATTGTGATGAAGGAAAGGATTAGATTGATAAGTGTTTAGGCATATGTTGAATATAGGTACTTGTCTTTAGGTCATACGCATGGTTAATTTTAGGTCGTAGGCATGAATTAGGAATGATTTTTTTTGATCTGGTCCTGTATAGGGGATGAATCCCAATAAGTAATGAGGAAGGTAAATAAGTGGTGTAAAAGAGCTTCAATCAACTTGAGGTAAGATTGAATATGGATCCAGTACCCTAAGAGGGGTATGAAATAAGATACTAAAGGTACACTAATGGACCAGTCTAAGGATGAAGAAAGTCACATGTGGACTGATGAGAAGTCACGTTTGCGTAAAGACCCTTGATTAAAGAGGATAATTAGGCTAAAGAGTGAGGAGGTGAAGGAGGTTTCCGTTAACTTATGTGTACACCAGAGTCATCTTATGGAACAATCACATACCCAATATGTTGAAAATGGCCAAAGTTCATGAAAACTAATGTTTTTTTTTTTGTTTTGATAGACTAATCGATGCGGGAAGTCTATATGGGATAAATAATATGGTACTCCTTGAGGTCTTCGTGAAGCTGATCGATGAACCCAGGAAGCTTTGGTTTCTCTCATTTTTATTTTTAGTTTACATAGCTGTCCTTCATGAGGGAGCAGTCTATTTATAGTGGTGAAATGATTTGGTCGAGAAGAAGATGTCCTTTTGAGGGAGTCATCTTTTATTAGAAGTTTGACTCAAGGAGTTGTGGTCCCTTTTTGTGAGGTTTTTTTAAATCATGGAAAATACCAAGGTGGAAGATAGGAATCTTGCTTCAAAACGCAAGGTGGAAGGGGGTTCCATGATGGATCTCATCATCTTAAAGGTAGACAAAAAGTATCCATGAGAATCATGCTATGTGTAGAGCCATGGTACACATATTCAAGAGAAGATAAAAAGTGACAGGTAATCACATGATTCTTGTTTAGTCATTATATTTAGGGAGGTGTATGGAAGGTGGATAATGTTACTCAAGGGATGAGTATATAAAGATAGAAAGGGTGAGGTAGGACTTGATGAGTCAAAAATAGAATGGTTGAAGATGCAATGGCATTAAGGGGTTCAAGTTCAAGTTTACCCTCAAGTGAGAACAAACGATAAGCACCTGATCCATAGGTATGAGTTATGATGTATGGTCCAAGCCAATTAGGAGCAAATTTTCCCTGTTTACTTTTTTATGCTTTTGTTATGTGTTGATTTTCCTTTCAGGACAAGGTCACTGACTTATAAGGTTCATTCATGAACACGTTTATTCATAAGCACATTTGATACATTTTTGGTAAATTTGAAGGTGATCCAGAGTATTAAGATGACTGCTCATCTAATAACTCAAGTTGTGCCAAGCGATCCTGATGAAATTCATCATCAGTTGAGCATGTCATGGAGTGAGATGTGGAGAGATGGAATCTAGAATTTGAGAGGTAGAACAACCTTTGTACCATAAACCATAGAAAAGGGGTGTGGCCACAGTGGAAGTGTGAATACTAGTGCGATAAGCCCACAAGGAAAAATGAATGTCCGTATGCCAATCCTTCCCAGTATCGTCAATCACTTTCATAAGAATTTTGTTGAGGGTTTTGTTAGTGGATTTGGCTTGGCCATTGGTTAGTGGGTAATAAGGTGATGAGAAACTAAGTTGAATGCTGAAGGCATCACAAATTTTTTGTAGTGTTTTGTTTTTGAATTGTTTTCCATTATGTCAGTGATGAGCCGGTGAGGAACACCAAAGTGATAAATGATGTGATGGTTGATGAATTCACATATTTTCTCATCTTTTGTGGAAATAAGAGGGTATGGATTCTACCCATTTAGTGTATAGTATTCGGTAGCGAGTTATAATCCATTGATGGCATTGTAGAAGAATGGGGATTAAATCTCTCTGACAAGATCCAAACCCCATTGAGAGAAGGGCCAAAGGTCTCATGTGACATGTAAGGCATGACTAGGTGTGTGATGAAGGTTAACATGTTTATGGCATTTCACACAATGTTTGACATAGTCACAACAATCATGGTTAATGGTTGGCCAGTAATAGCCTAGGTGAAGAATACTTTAGCAACAGCTAAGCCACTAAAGTGACCTCCACAAATGCCATCATGAACCTCCTTAATGGTATATGGGAATTTCAGAACTTGTGAGGCATTGTAAGATAATACCATCAAAGCCATGCTTATAGAGAAGACCCCCCATGATAATGTAACGAGAGACACTTTTAAGACAAGACTCGTTGTCCATTACGAGTGAGATCAGGAGGTAAATGGAAAGGGAAAGGTAGTCGGACATATTTCTTATACCAAAGGTCACTCGTGTGTCATGGGTGTCAATGTTTCCTAATTGAGTAGAAACATCATGAGGTAAATAAGAAGGTGAATTGGAGCCTTTGTATTATGACAAAGATTTTGGAATTGGCAGGGGAAGCTGGTATTTGGGAACCTAAGCAAGCCATGGTATCTGCAAATTTGTTGGTTAAACGTGGGATGGTTCGAAGGGTGTAATGATCAAAGGTGGTCAAAAGTATGTCTACATGATGTTTATAATTTTGAAGTATCTCGTTATGACATTGGTACATACCATTGACTTGGTTTATGACCAGTTGTGAATCACTGAAGATGCTGATTGATTTGACATCTAGGGCATATGTGGCTTGGAAACCTAGTACGAGCGCTTCGTACTCAACAATATTATTGGTACATTAAAAATCTAGTTTGAAAGACAAAGGTATGGGTTCTCCATCTAGAGGAATGAGGATAATACTAGCCCCGATCCCACACTGAAACTTAGAACCATCAAAGAAAAGTGTCATTTGGTAAGGGGGTTCATCTAGGGAAAGGATAGCAATCGACTCATATGGGAAGTCAAAATTAGAGGGTTGATCCCTAGAAATAGGTGCGTCGGCCAATTGGTTGGTGATAGCTTGGCCCTTGATGGAATTTTGATGAATGAATTTGAGGTCAAGATCAGCTAAAAGCATAAGCCATCTTGTGGCACACTGATTTTGATGAGGTTTGGCATACATGAAGTGTAAGGCATCAGTGTTGGTCATGACATAGGTTTTTTGGTTAAGTAGGTAATGGTGGAGTTTGGTGGCAACGAAAACTAATGCTAAGAAAAGTTTTTCAGGATGGTTGTATCGAGTTTCATAGTCCAAAAGAGTATATATTATGTAATAAATTGACAGCTCCCTGTGTTGTTCATCACGATGAGCGAGAATGGATCCTAAGGAATGATCAATAGTGGATATGTATAGGTAAACAAGTTGATCGTCTTTAGGTGGAATGAGTACAGGTGGTTGGAGAAGGTATTGTTTTAGGGCCTCAAAAGTTATGTGATAGTCATCATCCCATTTAAAGGAGACATCCTTCCTGAGCAGATGATGAAATGGTTGACACTGATCAGATAATTGTAAAATGAAATGGTGAATGGACTAAAATTTACCTTGCAAGATACGGATTTGGTGAAGGTTAGTAGGGAGGGGAATTTTGAGGATGGCCTTGAATTTAGTAGGTTCAACTTCTATACCATGGAGGGAAACAATAAATCCCAGGATCTTTCCTGAGAGAACCGCGAAGATGCACTTTTTAGGCTAAAGGTGGACACAATATTTAATGAGATGGTCAAAGATGGTTTGAGGATAGGTGAGGTGCTTGGAGCTGTGATGTTTAGATTTGGCCAAGAGATCATCCACATAATATTCCAATATGTGATGCATGATATCATGGAATATGTAACTCATAGCACGTTGATATGTGGCACCAACGTTTTTAAGGCCAAAAGGCATGAATCGATAGCAAAAGGTTCCCTAAGGGGTGATGAATGCAGTCTTGTGTTGATCTTCTAGGGCAAGTAAAATTTGGTTATAACTCGAGAAGCCATCCATGAGCGATAACATCTCATGACCAGTGGTGAGGTCAACCAGTTGATCAATACCAAGCAAGGGAAAGTCATCTTTCAGGCAGGCTAGGTTGAGGTCACGAAAGTCCATGTAAATGAGGAGTCCCCTTATTGATTTAGTAACAGGGACAATGTTAGATATCCAATGAGGATAATCAATGGATAAGATGAAGGTGTTAAAGTTCTTATTTGATGAGAAGAGTAATGCGAGGGTGAATTTTCCTCATCTTTTGTTTGATAGGTTAGGCATCAGGAATAGTTATGATATTGTGGAGCACTATGGTGGGGTCAATACCAGGCATGTCTGCGTAAGACAAAGTAAAAGTGTGGTTATGATCTTGGAGGAAAGAAATGATTGTTTCCTGTTCAGTAGCATCTAAAGATTGTATCTGATTTTTAGGATGTGTGGGTCATCCTAAGTATGAATGTTGATCTCGATAGTCGATTCATTCAACATGGTATACATCTCAGAGGGTAATGACTGATGGATATATGATTATTCTACACCAAGGTAGGTGGGTATGGATTCATCATCCTGACATTGAACGACATTAATTGTAGGTGTGTCGTCATCTATCATTTCAGGATACAGGAATAGAAGAGTGAAAGGGGCCTCGCCTTCACATTGATAAGTCAAAAGCCCCAAGGAAATGGTGTTTATGAAAAAAAAAATTAGGAGGGATAGATTCAGGATCCATTGACTTCATCGGTGAGGGTTGTGATGAAGGTGGAGTGGGTGAAGGTGGAGAAGGGCTAAGGTGCTCAATGAGTTCATTGTAGACCTATTTGGTAGGAGTTTTAGGGAAGCTGATACCACTATAGTCATTATGTTTGTGGCTAGTACATGGAATAATGGTATGACATCCTTTCTCGTAAAATATAAAACCAAAACCATTCCATGCACAGTGGTGTAGGAAGGTGTGGGTGAAATGGAAATTGGTAAGTGATTGGAAGTTGACAGAAAATGGGTGGGTTTGTGATGGTGGTTCAGGTGTGTAAGTGGTAGTATCAAGTCCCGCATATGTGAGACTAGTACAAAGATGAGGAGGACCATAAAGAAGGCATTCTCCTATACAGTGATCGTAGCATGGGTGTTGGTGAAGGCTTCCATACTCCTAAGGAGTAAGGAATGAGTTGACACTATATAGATGGTACTCCCCTAGAGTGAGGCGTTACAAAACACCTTTTAAGGGATCAGTGGTTAGTAAGTAGGTAGCTGGAATGGATGATGTGTTGAAGGTCGATGCGGAGGTGGAGTTAACGGATTTGGAAGCTAATGGGTCGGCCATGGAGGTTATAACAGTGGTAGGAATGGAGGAGGTATGTGTGGTGAAATCAGCGGCTGTACTGGTAGGTGGAGGTGTAGGTGACGTGGTAGTGGTTGCAGAGGTAGATGGTTTGACAGGTATGAGCACATCATTGGGTTGGTAAAGCATGTTGCATGTTTTGAAAGGTGATTGGTTAGCTAGAATGGTATAAGTGTGTCCCTCGTGTTCAAATTTTACTACAACGATGCAAAATGGAAGGAACACAACCCATGACATGGATCCAGGGTCTATCTAAGAAACAAGTTATATTGGAATTCCCCCTCCAAAACATAAAAAAATTTTGGAACAGTGCAAGGCGCACCCATGCAAACGTGAAGGATGACAAGTGCCTAGTGTGGAGGTGATAGCATCATTGAATAAACGCAATATGACCAGGATGTTTATGCACGTAATTGTCAGGTATGTGCATTTGAGAAAATGCATGGGATGAAATGATGTTAATGCTAGTGCCTCCATCAATCATCACACAACGTACCCATATGTCATCAATGTGAATAGAAATGAAGATGGCTGGGTCCTGGTTCATCGTTTTTGGTGTGGTGTGATCTCCTCCTCTGAGAAGCTAAAAGAGGCCACTTGGTGAACAAGGTGAGGTGAGGATGAAGGTGGTAATTTTGTGAGAGAGGCTACATGATGGAGTGTGATAATGGAGGCTACGGGTGTAGGATCATTGGGTAAAAACTCAATAGATTGAAGAAACTCCATGAGAGCTTGACAATGGGATTCCAAGGTTTGGATGAGGTCATGAAAGGACATTTTGAGGGGAGATTGGTATAATTGTTTGAGCATGGTGCGATGTGTGATGCCATTAGAGATAGGTTACATCGGGCCGTAGATAGTTATTTTCAGTATGGGTGTAGATGGTATGTTGGGTATAGGATTGGTTGGTAGGTCAGTATCCTTTTCTTTTCCCTTCTGCACATGTGTAGTGATGTGTATCATGTTGATTTAAGGGGAGTTGGCAAATGGAGAAGGTGTAGGGTGAGTGGTGTAATGACATGAAGGAAAAAAACCTACTGGAGAAGAAAATCCTTGTGAGGTGAGCTGGGCACAACGACATTGGGGTGGTGGCGTGGCAAGATCTTTGATGTGAACCATGTTAATTTCAAATCTTGAGGGTAACTCTAGGAGTGGTAAGGGTGGAGTTTGTGGTTGTTGAGTGGGCAGTGTGGGAATGGGCATTAGTGAAATAGGATCCTCGTCAAGAAGGTCGTCATCATCAAAGTTGGTTTTTGGTGGACACAATTGGATGATGACGGTTTTTAAGGCCTTGTAGTTCTCCACATCGTGCCCTGGCACACGATGGTATACAAAAATTTTAGTATCATCAAACCTTTTAGCTTGGGTTTGAGGGGGTAATAAGGTTGGAGTGGTGGTAATGTGATAACAAAGGTCTCATTTTGGCATAAGACCCTGCTAGTGGATCACAATGGGAAGTGAATGTGGCTTTGGGTGTAGGTGTGGTTGATTATCAAGGAAATATTTTTGGAAGGGTAGGAACGGGTCGAGTTATGGTTTTAGGTACCAGTCTGGTGTTAGGTATCGGTCGTGTTTGTTTGGCTAGGGGTATAATAGATGGATAGGTAGGAGGGTGTGTGGTTGTTTTGACTACCTTATTGTGGGGTAGTGGGGTTTTTTTTTTAGATTGCACTTTCTTAGGTAAAGGTGATGTGGGTATACGAAGTCTAGAAGGAAAAAATGATGGGGGAAGATGGCGAGTTACCGAAGGGGATAACGGGGGTGCTGTGAAGTTAGATAACGTGGGTCATGCTTAGGGTGTGAGGGATAATCACTGAAGTGTAGTGGGTAGTGAAGCAATAGCTGAGGGTATTAGAGGTATTAGTTGTAAAGAGACTGCAGGTGTGAGTCTAAGTAGTGTTGTGTACCTAGGTAGGTTAAAGTTTTGTGAGGAACGGGTTGTTGTGTTCTTGGTTTATGGATGGGTGAAGGTCACTTAACCATGTGGGGAAGCTGAGGTCTTAAGACAGACCGGACAAGTGTGGGTGTGATTGGTATAGTTGGGGTATGAGGTCGACGAGTTTTTTTCTTTGATTTGGGTGTTGGGGTAGGTGTGGTATTGACATTGGAGGATGTAGCTAAATCTAGTTTAATAGGTGGATGAGTAAGGCTGGTGGTTGGGGTGACCCCTAAAGTGGTAATAGGTTTAGTTGAGGAAAATGTTGTAGGTGTGGGTTTGGTTATAGATGTAGGTTAGGTTATGGGTAAGAGTGTGGTTTGAGTGCTAACAGGTATCATGGAAGGGGTTGCAACAGAGGTGGTTGTGTTTGGTTTGGTTGATCGAAATGTGTTTGGGTAGATAGTGGAGGTATTAGTGAGGGATCTCTGCATCTGTGTTGAGACAGGGAGTAAGAGGTGCCCCCATAGTAAAGCCCTATCCACATAATCTAAGTGATCAGACAAACATGAGAACATCATGTCTATAGGTGGAGTTGGTGAGGACCTAATGGAAATTCCCATAAAATTTATCTTAGAGACAGGGAATTGGCTAGCTTTAGCTTCCATGGGTAAGAGAAACAAAAGTAGGTCTGTGAGATTCTAGGTAGTTCATGGAGAATGCTCGCCAAGAGGCCACGATATCTCAACTATATCTATGATGGGTGGAGGAGATGATGGGAGCTCCTCTATAAGTGGAGGAATAGATGGGTGCTCCTCTGTGGGTGGAGGAGGCAATGGGTGCTCCTCTTTGAGTGGAGGAGATAATGGGAGTTCTTCTGTGGGTGGAAGAGGTACTATGGGTAAAATTTCTTAAAGTGGTGAGGCCATGGGTGAGATGGGCTCAATGTTAGTGGAAGACCCCTCCGTTGGTGATGAAAGAGATGAAAGGTGTTCCTCTATTGTTCAAGGAACATGGGGAGGTTGGTTCCAATGTGGAAGGATGATTTTGGGCTAGGATCTCCTCTATGGAAGGAATATGGGGTAATTGGTATTCGACAGGTACCTCATTAAATATAGCATGAACCTCATGGGTATGGGTATCGCGAGTTTATGTCTCAATGGTTTGATTAGATGAAGGGGCATGGTTGGGAAATCATTTTTTGAAGATTTGTAGATTTTGGTTTGGGGTGGTGTTGGGATTATCTATAGTTAACTCACCTTTCTCGAGCATTTCTTGGACAATATTTTTAAAAGTGATGAAGTTGCCATCACTATGACCCTTTACTTGATGATAGTTACAGAAATCATGTTCTTTATACCAATGTGGGTATGGGGTGAGCAGGGTCAAAACCAGTGTGTGGTTTTATAGGTGGAAGGGTGATGGTTCCAGCTTTGATAAGATTTTTTAAGACAGAAGAGTAAGGTTCCCCAATTTGGGTATATTTTCATTGCTCTCGCTTGAATTGAAAAGTCTAGATAGGTGAGAGATTAGATGAGGGGTAGCATGATTTGACAGATGAGTTGGGCCAGCCTTGAGTACCACTACATTAGTGATGCCCTTAGCTTTTGAGTAATTGGTTTGTGGCTTGGAAGAAGAAGAGGTATCATTTGACTTGAATGCTGAATTCTTATTGCATAACTAGATTTTCATCTCTTCAATGGCCCGAATCTCTAACTTTCATGCCATAGTGAATGCATCATCAAATGTTCAGAAGGTTTGAAGTTGCAAGGTCAGTGAAATATGTCTAGCACAAGCCCATGTGAAGAGCTCGATGAGTTATGTTTGTGGCAGTTGGAAGGTAAGTTGATTGATCAATCTGCACCAGTGAGCGGTAAAATCTGTGATATATTTGTGCTCATACTGATGTGTGGAATATAGATCGGTCATGGTAACATTCTTGATGATATTGATAGAGAAATGATTCAAGAAGGCTTGGGATACCTGATTGAATGAGAATATAGAGTGTTTAGGTAACCCACTATACCAATCTAATGCAGGTCCATTAAGGGACATGGGAAAGGTTCTCAAAAGCAAGGCATCATCATGAGCGATTAGATAACACCTGTGTTTGAACGACTTCAAATGTTGTTGTGGTTCTTCTTTATTATTGAAGCGGTTGAATTTAGGCATCTCCCAATGCACAGGGTATGAACGGATAGGAATGGATGGGTGAATAGGCTCGTTGCAAATCTCGTCATAGGTGAGAGTGTTGCAGGAGCCGAAAACCAATGCCTCCAATGTCTGCATCTTTTCCAACATCAATTTAATTAGGTCATTGGTGGGCTGTGATGATTGGATGCCTACTGTAGCGTGAGAGGGTTGGTTTTGGGCATATAATAAGGGTGGCACTCTAGTGTATGGGGCTACCATGTAGGTTGGTGGAAAATAAGGTAGTGACATAGGGGTTACATACCCAAAATGTATAATGGATGAAATGGGAGGTTGTTGGTAGTATGTATATGGGGGTTGAAGGGTCATGGTAACCGTAGTGGAAATATGGGCTAATGATTTTGGAATAGAAAGAACTGCGTTCTAAAATGGGGTAGATATCACTGATACTAAAGGTGGTAATGTAGCTACGGGTATGTGAGATACATTAGGGGTGAATGAGGTTATGTTTGGGGTAGTTTTCAAGGGTAAAATGGATGTAACGGGTGCCACAGAGGTAGTAGATGCAACATTCATAGCGGGTATAGGACCTAACTATGAAATGACTGTGGGTAAGGTGGATGCAGGCAACATGGAGCTAAATGCGGTCAATGTGGGAGTGGGTACGAGATTCGGGGGGATAGATACGGGCATGACATATATCAACTTAGCTAAGGCGTCTCGAGTGGGAAAGGTAAAACATCAAGGCAACAGGGTTTTGGTCAAGGAGTCATGTAAACTCCTCATCTCTGGTAGTGATAGTGGTAGGATGGATGGGATCCATGGCTAGTGATAAAATAGAAAGTGGTGAAGGACTAGGTGGGAGTGGTTAACAACTGACATGAAATACGAGTGCATTTGCTTGTCTTTAGGTTAGCACCATTTGAACCAGTACCGATTAGGTAGGGATGCTTCTCTGTAAATGACACAGAGACCAACAAGAACAGGTGAATCTGGTGACAAAAAGTGGATTAAGTACCAAATGGTGGCTAGAATGTGAAACAGGATAACCAATGCCAGTTACATAAAACTGATGTCAGTTAGGGGTACTCACTGTCGGTTACTGTAGAAAATGACAGTGAGTAAACAACAAGGTAGAAGGTAAAATCTGATAGGTATGCCAAATCTAAAGATGTTTGAAATGCCAATGGGAATAATAACAGTGACAGGGGCTATGAAAAGTGGAAGAAAGTGAAGTAAAATGTCCTTTTGAGTAGGTTAGAAAAAGGACTTGGAACTGACATCGGTCGGATATAATTGATGGCGGTCAGAGGTAACCGATGATGGTTACTGTGAAATTGAAACAGTGATGAAAGAAAGTGGTTGTGAATTAAAATCTGATGTAGAATATTTTATCCTGTAAAATTAGAAAGGGAAATTTTACAGGTAACCATACCAAAATTTCCATTTTGAACCCCCGTTAAGGTCTCTTAAACATTCAGAATGGCATAAAATCCCTTTCCAGAAAACCTAGTTTTTAGAACTTGGTCATTTTCAACCTTTTTGGGTTGGGCGCAGTTTTTATTCACGTTACATCAACCAAAACTGCACCCCTCTATTCCTTTGGCACATCCTAGGGAGTGTCAACACTACAAATTTTACGCCTCCCAATGTTGCACTTCTCAAAGCTACGCCAAGGTGCATGCGCCAACTTGTCAACACAACAAATATTGCACCTCTCTAAAGTGTGAAGTGGGTGCTGAAAAATTAGTGTTGACACTCTCAAAGTTGTGTCTAGGGCGTAGATATCTTCGTGTCGACATCCATTTAGGTGCACCATAGGAAAATTTGGTGGTGCATTTATTGCACCTTTTGCTATATATAGACGCGTCTGACCTATCATTTTCACGATTGAAAAAACATGAAAAATTTATTCCTCTGTACTTGTTAGCATTCCTATCAGCCCTGTGTGTTGCTATTTGTAATGTTCGTGGACCCCACATCATCTCCTTTATCTTATATTCCTAGTAACTAGCCCTTTCCCTTCTTGTGGATTTGTTGTGGTTTCTATGTTGGTTTAGGTGGTTAGTATTATTAAAAATAACAATGAACCTAAGAAGATAACTTCACTCCCAACACATATTGCAAACCCACCTTTAAACCATTTTTTACTCTCCTTCTAGATCTGCTAATCTTGAAGGCTCTGCCTCAGAATGGACCCTTGTCCCCTTTCTCCTCCATTCCCCTTGCTATCAAAATCTAAGTTGAAAAAGTTAAAAACCACAAAGCAAAGAGAGTGAAAATCATAAAGTTTTTGCAATACAACCCACTATTTTTCCTTCAGCGCAAGCTTCATTATTGTTACATCAAGCACAGTCACGTGATAGGTGAACTGTCCCCACATGCAACATTAGCCTTTCCCACACCTTATAAACATTGCAAAAAATTCCCAAGGCACAAGAACAGGTGCACCTACAGCAACTCCAACAAAATCTGAATGTTGTGCAAACCTTTCTCATGCCGCGCAATCTTAACTCCTTGGCACACTTCACCTTGATGTTGCATATACCACATCTATGCCAATGAAACACCCTGAGACCTTGCTACACCAAATAAATCTGTGCCCAGTTAAAACACTTCTAATGGCACAAACACACATCTCTGACACAAACATTTAAATGTTGTGTATAGCTGTTCTATGCCTTGCGCCCCTTTTGGCATTGTTTTCTCCCATGCAACACTTTCCCAAAGTGTGCCTTGCTTTTCTGAGGCCCTGAAGTCTGCATTAGAACTACGCCTTACACCCATAGGCTTGGAAATTTATAACTTTTCATTCTGTAAGCTTTTATGGACTACTTAACAGCTAACACGACTCTTCTACGATGGACTTCCCCGATTCTTATTGCAGATCAATAGCTGAACTCAGATCCACACATGTCTTCATCAAGTAAGAATCCAACTAAGTCCAAGGTTAAATCCAGGCTAACAGAAGAAGAAATGAAATATAAATACCAAAGGGTCAAGATGCTTGAATCCCTTGCAGAGTGTGATTTGGATATCAGAGATTCAAAACTCCGACACATTGACATGGAGGACTTCTAGGCCAAGACCAAGAAGGTCAAAGGAAGCCCATGGATGGATAAATTGGATGGTAGTGGTCTGCACTTTGCTGTAGGGATCCTAGTAAGCGCAATCAACAATGAGTTCATGATGTTGGTGGGTTGTTGTTACAATAAGGACACAAGGTGTGTTGAAAATGAGAAGGGCGAGGTAATAATCAACCTCACAGCCTGACATTTTGAGATCATGTTGGGTACCCCTCAATACCAAAATTTTGTAGTAGTGAACCAAGAGGACTGCATGAAGACATGGAACGAAAACTAAGACAAATGTATGCAGATGATGAATAAGGTGTACCTCAAAAATAAGAAGGTGGTAAGTAGGTGGCCACAAGTCATTCATCAAAGTGACTTGTTAGAAGAGCTGAGTGACACCATCATCTTTCTGAGCAGTGTGTTTGGGTTTCCCGATGCCCATTACTTTCACAAGTGGATGCTCAGATATTTACAAATAATGAACAAAAATGTTCTTGATCAATGTTTTGAATGGGGAGAGATTATCAGTAGTACAATCTTGGAGCAGCTTCAACAACTTTCAACAACTAGAAGGTTCTATATGAAATCCTATGTGGTATATGCTACTACCTATGAGAGGGATTACCTAGCATTGAATTGATATGGGGTATGGCCCTAGGTCAAAATATATGAGTACTATCTAGAGTTAAGATTGGAAAATAGCATAGCCCAATTTAGCAAAGTCAACAATGTCTTCTTCTATGGTGTCATCTGTCTCTTGAGGCCCAACATGACTCACGGTTGAACGAATAAAAGCATGGTCACTACCATAGAGAAGTTGGGAGTGTTATTCATGTAATTCCCCACTTTCACCTATCTCAGAGCCATTAATTTCTTGGGAGAGCCCACCAAATTTCCAACGTATGCGGGACCCAATTTGATCCTATTGGAGCTTTCTAGACAACTCATCATGTACCATGATAAATGTTTGAAAAGGAAGAAGGGTGGGACTCCATTCCTCCTCACAGTGGGTAGGTACACCTGCACTTCACAGAGCAAAGCCCGAGAGATGTTTACAGAGATTGAATTACTCAATTTGAATCATAATTTCCCAGCGAGTCCAACCTTTGATCCTCGTGATTGCCTCCCAAGAGAAAAGATTGATCCAATTCACGTCCCTCAGATTAAAGATATCTACATCGATCTATATCACAAAGTCGAGCTCAGATGAAAGGATCACTCCTACCTGGCCCTAGTAGAAATCATTCAATATGGTGTGGCCATTGTCCCAAAGGGTTTCCAAGAAAATGATCAAGAAGTTGATCAGGTTTATCTAGACACGGATGGGGACAATTGGCCATTTGCTGAAATTGATGGAAACAAGGCACCTCAAACTATTGAGGAAAGGTTCAAAGGCACTCTACAATGCACTGAGCATTGGTGCAAGAAAAATGGTCTCATCTACTTTAGAGTAGACTTTACCATGTCCCCCTTAGGTAATGCACCCACCAAGCTGAAGCACTTGCCTAAAGGAAAAGGAAAAGATAAAGAGGGAGAGACAAGCACTACTCAGGTGGAAATTCTTGAGAGCCCTCATTCCATCGCCAAGGAGCAGGTAGTAAGCCTAATATCCACAGGAGAAGAAGAAGCAATAAGTGCTCCAATGGGCACATCCACTCAGGATGTTTCCACTACTACAACTAGTGAGGTTCCCACCATCCCATCTCCCACTCCTCATTCCCCTCCTCATGTCACTCAACCAACCACTCATTTGGTTGTGTCTTCTCCCCCCATCTTCTACCATTCCCCCTTCCTCTTCCTCCATCTTCTCTTCCCTTATAGATCTGTCACCCAACATTTCTTCCCTCATCTCTAAGATCCCTTCCGCCCCCATGGTTTCCTCTCCTGCAGTAACTCCTACCCCCATGAGTGTTGGAGGGTTGGCTTCTTTCTCAATGCCGCCACCAAGCGTCTTGACACATTTCCCTATGTCCACTATAGTTGCTCCATCTTCCACCCTTGTTTCCTCCTCTTCCTCTGGTCCCACTCCCCTAAGTCTAGAATGGATCTCCAAACACTTGAGCCAGCATAAGAGGAAAGTCCCTATTGCACCTAGGGACTTCTCCGTTATTCCAACTAAAGGGCTCAAGAAGTAAAAAGCTATAACCCGCTTCTCTTAAAGCACTTCAGGTGAAAGGGTTATGGAGATCGCATACCCTGATCTCACAAAGAAGAAAGAAGATCTATCTCCTATAAAATTTTACAGTGACTCAAGTCACAATGGGGAACATCATCAGAGAGCCTGCAAGGAGAGGCCTTATCCACAGTGGATGCCCTTTGTAAAAAACTTCAAGAAGCAAAGGAAGAGAAGAGGATATTAAAAAAGAAAAACAAACATCTTCTCCAAGCCCTGCAAAAGATGGGAAATTCCCCTCCTATGACTGTCACCGACCCTCCTGAAGTTCTTAGTTAGGAGAAGATAAATGAGTATGTCAAGATCGGTGAGCAAGGTATAGCAGTGTCCACCTGGAGAGAGAAAATCTTTAAATATAGTGAGGAAGTGATTACAAAGTTCACAGAGCTCTATCAAAATATAGATCAAGATAACAAGGAACTCCAGGCAATAGCAGGGCCTATCTCTAAAGAGTTCGACCATGCCAGGTTGTAACACGAGACATTCCAGAAGATGCTCGAATACCTAGTCAATGACTTGGGGAAATTTGACGTTTTTATCACCTGCGAGAACCCAAAAAAGTCCTTGCTACTTTAGACTATTGGGTTGACCAGATGGAGTTCATCTTGGAAAAAATAGACAAAATCAAGAAGGAAGCCCTGGATGCAATGCATCAAATGGAGCAGATCATCTTAAGGTTGTCTCGAGGTTTACTCAGCCCATCATACTCCTTGAGGAAGGTAGATGATACTATTCAGCTTTTCAAGGAAATCACGTCACAGGGTTTAGCGTCAGAGGCCACTTTTGATAAAGAGTTTATCAACAACCTTCTGGCCTACCACAACTTTGTTAGATACCTGATGGAGGGAGGTAATGAATACTTCAAACTATCGGAAAGACTCAGAGATGAACGGGAAACTTGCAAAGTCATCGGGGATCACACCAAGGGTCCAGCTCAAGATCAACTTCAAGCAATGGTAAATAATTTCTGTAGACACCTAAAATTGGTTACTCAATTTAGTGTCCCTCACATTCGCTTACCTGCTTGGGTAACCTGGGGCACATTTATGTCACCTCTATCCCCTTGGGATATTATCCGATTTGTGACTTAAACACCTATCTTAAATTTAATTCACCCCATTATATCTTACTAGTGAGTAATTAAATATTAACTACTTAATTACACTTCTTCCCTTGTATCCTAACCACTTATCTACCCTACATTTATCCTATCTATGTATCACCCCTATTTCTCCTCTTCCCCAAGAGGGATATTTTCCGTATTTGGGGTAATTCTCATCTTTCTAGAAATCATTCATTTTGACCTATACGGTCGGCACCGATTTTCTAGGAGCGGTGCCGATTATAAATACAAGTTCAGAACTCAATTCTAGGGACCAAAAAACACACACGACGAAGAAAGATGCGCACGAACAGAGAGAGACAAAGAGACAGATCGTGAAAGAGACACAGGTTGTAAGAAAGAGAAATCTTTTAGCATCAAGTGTATCGAATGAGGGCAGATCCTGTCCGAATCGACCCTTGAGAGGAGCACCGTTACTCTACTTCTATTACATCACATGCATCCATCAATCTTCTGGTGACTCTGTTCCAGTATCTTACCGACTTTCACACATCCAACAGACGTCGACTATCTGTCCATCACTTTCCAATTTCCGAATCTTCTTGCACTATCCCTGATCAACTGATCTGCTTTCAATCGTCGCCGATCTATTTTAGTCGACGCTGATCACATCAGTCGACGCCAATTATACATAGTCGACACCGATCATCCTTTAGATAGGTAAAAGGACACAGGTAACACAAATCCAGCTTTATTTCATAGTTTCTTGTTTTCTTTAGCTTTCTGTCTGCTGTTTAAATTTGGTTTCATTACTATAATCAGAAAATCTAGTCTTATATGTACATCTTTTATCATGTATGCTTCTCTACTTAATTAAAAACGTGGACTGACATCCGCCAAGGAAGCTTATCGCTTCCCGGACCCGCTTCTCGGGCAGTCCACCCAAATATCTTTTAATGCCATCTTTTTCTGTCAAGCATTGGTGTCTTGCAGGTTACTCGGATCTATTGTGTGAATTGCTCGTGTGCGCCCATCTTATCTACATCGAACTCCTTATCTGTCTACATCTTCGGATCTTGTCCATCAGGTATCGATTTCATTGGAGTTTTTCAGGGTTTTTGTGTTTAGTTTGGTGCATTAACTTGGACAGGTAACAAGCGTGAAATCCTTGATCTACATTCTGGCACACCCGGTGGGACCAAACCAAAGTCCCTTATTGGTAAGTTCATTTCTTTTCTAGTTTTGAGCTTTGATTCTTTTTCTTTACTGATTTCTATCAGTTCTGCTTGAGCATTTCTTTTCTTTCTTTTTATGCGAGACCGTTATCTTGAAATTTTTCTATTTCCTTAGAATAGAAATTTTTCGTTTCATCATTATCTGGATATATCTTTCCGGATCTTGTTTGCTGCTTGCTTAACCTCTTCTTGTGGAGCACTTTGCTTGATCGTGGGATTGTTCGAGGGGAAGAGCTCAACAACGTGCTTTTTGAAGTCCACACACCTTGGAGAGCTAAATCTACAGGTATTTCTCTTTTACGGTGTTTTCTCCTTTTTAGGATTTCTTTGTTTGATTGTCTATCACATTCGAACATTTCAATTTTTGGTGCTTAAAAATAATTTAATTGCATTTGGGAAAGAATTTGTTTGACTTGTCTTCATCGAAATCAAACATTTCATTTTTAAAGTGCTTAAAAAGTACCTTTTCTTTGTCATTGCTGCATGTTTCTCATCTAGTTTTAATTAGGCTGGAAAATTGATCAAAATCGGTAGTGACACTATTTGATTTTTATTTTTCACCCTTGCACACAAAGCCAAAATCACTAGGTATAAAGCATTTAAACAAAACTCCACCCCTGGCCTCGCCTACTTGGAAGTGATATCCAAGAGGAAGAGCCTACACGGTACTCAGGCCGCGCTATAAATTCACGGAAGTTCTGGTATATATTGGCAAAGCACCCGACTCCCTTATCGTAGTGGTGTGTGAAGTGTGGGGGTAGGCCCCTATATCAAGCCACGTACCGGTTTTTTACTGAAGTGCCTTCGGAATTCCTCACCAAACATTCCCCAAACCATCCTTAGTTTGGCTATCTGAGTAGTTCCTGTTCTAAAAAAGCCTTCCCTAATATTTTCTTTCTTAAAAGCATCAAAACTTAAAGGAGATAATCATCTGTGCTGCTTGAATTGTCTGTGCATTAGTTAGGTCAATTTTCTTTTCTGTGTGTTTATGACGGTCATCACTCGGTTACAATCTAGAAGAATGGCTCAACTGGCTCCGTCTTCTTCTGAGATTACCACTAGTGTGGATGTTTCGGCACCCCCCAAATCTTCCTCGGGACCGCTGCTAGTTGGTTCCCCATCTTGGTCATATAATCCTTTCTTTCAAGCCAAAGCAACCCCATCACGTCCAGCTTCCCCTAGTCCTTCAGAAATATCATCTACTTTTGACTCAGAGTATATTCCTCATGGGGATCCTGAATTTCAGGCGTTCCTCGATCGCAATCCGGTAGCCCTTATGGACTACCTAGTACACAAGTCTATTCAAATATCTGATCAAGGACCACCAATCTAGCAAGTGTATGATTATTCTCGTGAACCATCCCAGGCCTTTATAGAACAGTTTGCATCATCTCTCTTGCCTCCAGTCATGGAGAAGGGCGGTGCCCCTGTGCCTCCTTTTTCTCTTCCACCAACCATATCGACTAGTTCTCAAATAGTCTTACCTATTCCTAACACCGCAGTTACCTCGAATATTCCACAACCTACTTCTGAGAGGTCCTCTGCCCTGGCTATAATGAATGCATCTGCGCAACCGCATATTGCTATTAATTCATCTATGCCCTCCATTGTATCCCAAGGTCAATACCCCTTTATGAGCCAACCCCCTCCGAATAGTCAGTTGGTTCCTGCTTCCCGTCCTCTAGTGGGTCTTTCTTCCAATATTCTAGCAACAGTGACCTTCACCCAAGCTTTAGCATCAGCACCCTTAATGCCTAATCCGGCAGTAGAAGGCCCCTTTCAGGTCTTGTTCCCCAATATGTCCAATCAAATTGGCACTCATGTTCCTCAATCTATCCCGATTCAGTCAACAAGCATAGGAGTCCACCAATCACAGGCTCCACTCATCATCCAACCTTCATTTTCTCAACCACTTATTATCTCACAGCCTACCTATACACAAGGTACTTCACAGCAAATACCCCACCAGGTGTCACCCATAACGCCTGGTTACTCCTCTTATCATCCTATCAATCAATAGATGAATCCTCCGTTGACACCTCAACAACATCCACCATTTGCTTCTTATGTAGGACATGCCAGTGTGCCTCCTCCTCAATCTGACATGGTTCAAATTCTCTTCAAGAAAATCGCAGACTTGGAAGCCTCCACAAAAGGGGCTCGTCCTTCATACTCCTTTGAAGAAGTGTGTAATGAACCCATTCACCCCTCAGTGGCTTTTAATCCTTATCCTCCCCAATGGGAACTTCCTAAATTTTCAAAGTTTCATAGTCGGGAGGACCCTCAACAACATTTGCGAGCATTCAAACATGCTTGTTACCTCATAGTCCAGGATCAGGAGCTTATGCTCCGTACCTTTCCTATGTCTCTAGCAGGTCCTGCTTTAGACTAGTACAATAACATTCCTCAACATTCCTTGTTTTCTTTCTCTCAATTGGCCCAGATGTTTGTTGAAAACTTTTCAATAAATATCGTGCATAAGATCTTGATTACAGATCTTTATAACATTCGTCAATTCGATGATGAGTCTATTGCAGACTTTGTCGCTCGTTGGAGAGGGATAATCAACCAATTTTCTTTCTCCCTTCCTCAATCCCAAAAAATCGAGTTGTTTACTCGATCTTGTGCTAATCACATTTCTTCCACTTTAAAGATCCAAACTTTTCATACCTTTGAAGAAGCCTTTACAATGGCACGCAAACTTGAATCTCACGCCATTGAACAAGGGAAGCTAAAAATTCACTCTAAATCTAAACCCGATTTTTCTCGGTTTACCAAACCAAATTCTTCCCCTTCTAAAGACAAGAATCAGGGATCCACCAATGCCATCGTATTAAAAACATCACGAGCCAATACTACTTCTAATCAAACACCACGAAGAGACTCTTCATCTTCTCGAAAAGGGACTTCATCATCTCGATCCTTCGCTCCATTGGGGGAATCATATGCCTCTATCTTAGAGAAAATGTTGGAAGTTCACATGATCGAACTTCCCCCTATTAGGAATATCGATGAAAGCCAAGAACGTCCATTCTGGTATAGAGAAAATGATTTCTGTCATTATCATAGAACCAAAGGTCATGACATCGAACGATGTCAGACTTTCAAAAATCTTGTCTAGAAATTCATTGATAAAGGCGAGCTCATTCTGGATAACCCAAATGCTCCCCCAAATCAGGCAATGGATGTTTTTAAACAACATTTTCCTAATCATTCCCCGAACCATAATGCTTCAGAGTCTCAAAAACCAAACACTCATACTATCAACTTCATCTCTACTGAAGAATCTTCTTCTGAAACCAAGCCATTTGCGAACACATCAACCGAATCAGAACCTCCTTCCACTCCACCAATCACTGAAATTCCACCATCTTCAGATAGCCCATCTTCGAATATTCCTACATTGCGAGATACGGGTTCATCTTTCTCCACTCCTTTGTCTCACCTTCCATCCATACCTGAGACAGTGTCATCCTCATCTGTCTCTTCATCAAACATTCTTTCAATGCTCGAGGCAATTACATCCCTTCGAGTTTCCACTACAGATACATCTACTTCTGTTGCTCCCATTCTCACTGCAACTATGCCCCTGGTGAACGTACCTATAATTGTGCCAACTCCGATGGAAGCGTCTTCAATTTTGACTCTTCCTGTCTCTTTTCCAACAGTAGTTCCACCCATAATTACTGCACCAGAAGTAGTCCCTTCGCAAAGAACTACTTCTTCATCACTCACTTCTTCCACCACTAGTGCTGCTTCACCCATTAAAGGAAAATCAAAAGAAGTAGCACCAACACCTATACGCTCGGTTCTTGAACTTAAACCGAGACAACCAAAATCTAACATTGCGCCATCAGTACCTCCCCACTTGCTTCCTCCAAAAAGGTTACAATCACCTTATGCCGTTGAAGTTGTCACCATCCCTGAAAAAGGAAAGCCCATATCTTCGAACCATCAAGACCCTTGGTGCTTTCTCCACAAAAAGCAATCTTCCTCTTCTACTACGCCCCCCATAAAAGATTGGATTATCCACTGAGAAGCGCATCTTCTTCTACTGCAGCTGTATCAAAACCATCATCTCTTCTACCGCACATTCTAAGCCACACCCCCGGCCGAAAAGTGGATTTTACCTCCTAACAAGAGCCACCTTTTTCTATCAGGATCATCAATCTTCATTACCAAAAGCCAGGGCATCCTAGCCCGCCGATTACAACCTCCTTTGGGAGCTTCTTCTCCTCAATCTATCGACATTAATCCTAAATCATCAGTAAATTCCACAAACAACCAAACAACCTCCTTTATCTTAAGACCACAACTACTTTGTCACATCTACCGTCCATCTTGAAAAAAAATCTAGTTTTATTTTAGTGGTCTCCCCTCCACCAAAATCAATCATGTCTCACTTACTACTTCCATCTCAAATGCCCAATCCTGCACCTCCAGTGTCCTAAAGAATAAGATGATCCTAAAAAGACTTGTCCCAAACCAACATAGCATGTTCTTGTTTTTGCCTCGTAATTCTGTTTACGGCAAAGAGGCACCTTCATCACCTCTATCCTCATCTGCTACCGGGTTCTACCAACACTACAAAACAAACCGAAACCCTTTGCCAACTTATCCAATCTTCATCCATATCCCTTCCGCCGATTAAACCCTATAACCCTAAAGGAGCTAAACCTACCTGGTTTAACTCTGATCTAATTTGTGCTTACCACCGTACCCCGGGTCATGATACTGAGGAATGTAAAGCTCTTCAAGCTGTTGTCAACAACCTTTTGGAAGAAAGTGATCTTTTCCTGGAGGAGGAGGAACAAGTATCTCCTGTCATCTTAGCCCCATCTGAGCCCCAAAGTTCCACTCAGACCTCTAGTGATTCCACTCCAATTGATCTTCCACCTTCTCAAATTGACACAATCCATATCGCCACTAGAACCCAACACTATGATAATCCATCTTCATCTACAGCATCTCGACCACGGGTTGTCATTTCAGCAGCCCCTGAAGGAGTTCCTCCTTCCTCACTGGCCCCACGACCTAAGGTCTCTATTCATGCTACACCTCGGGTTCAAATTCTCGCATCAGTTGAGGAGAGTGTTATGAAACAACTCACCCAGGCTCCGGTCAAAATGTCTCTTTTTGACCTCATCCAATCCTCTCCACAACATCGCCAAGCTCTGATTGATAATCTGCGTCGCATCGCAGTAAATTCAGATGAGCCCCAGCCCTTCGAGTTGGTTTTTGGATTGAATAGACCATCAACCGCCATTTCTTTTCAAGATTCGGAAGTTCCTCCTCTTTCTTCAGAGGATTTGGAGGCTCCCCTCTTTATCACAGTCCAAATCGACAACACCACGTTAAAACGCGTTATGATCGACAGTGGAGCTGCACTCAACGTCATCTCCTTGCACACATTTGAGCAACTTAAATTACCAAGGAACGTAGTGTCACCCCCCGCCTTTCACCCTTCGATCATTTAACGATCAGTTAGCAGTTACTTTAGGAACTATGGTCTTACCCATTCGAGTAGGTAAGAAGCTGCTTCATGAACTCTTCTACATTGTCAAAGGAAAATTCCACTATAATATGATCCTCGGACGCTCCTGGATTCGCGCAATGCATTGTGTCCCATCCACCCTCCATCGATGCTTAAAATATCAATATGAGGGCAAAATATATACTCATCCAAGAGATCCTTTTCCTTCTGCACAATGCGACATGACCACAAGATCTGCCCCTTTAAAAGGAAAATAATTCTTCTCCTGACGGGGCCTCATCTTCTTCCATACCTGCAACCAAACTACCGGATTTACAAAATCTGGAAGAGACATTGTAGTGTTTCTCACTGGGAGAGCTTCCTCTCTTTTCTTTCGATGCCCATCTCAATCCTAGTGAGTATGGTAGACCGGAAAAACAACCTGAGTATCAACCAGATCTCGGTCGCATCGTCACCATTGGTATGCCCAATCAACAGACTAATTTCATCTATGGTGGTCTTGATACGCCTCATTATCACCCAGATTCTCCTCCTAGGACCAAACCTTACTTAACAGGGTTCGATTATCTACAAAATCCCACGTTTGCAAAAACTTATCTATATCGATGCACGTGGAAGGGTTTTGGTCTAGGAAAATATGAGCAAGGTGTGTATGACCTCACATCCATTCCTACTCTCATGCCACATCAAAAATTTGGTTTAGGATTTAAACCTCTTTCAAAAGCCACCGTCACTATTCTCGATGAGCCTCTTCCTATTGAGGAACCATCTTCTCCCGCTAAGTCAGAAGCATCACTTGATGTGGACGACGACATTTCCATCCCACCTAACTTTTTTTTTTTTGATCAATACCATTTCCTTAGGGCCGCTAGCCTATACGACTAGCAACCGGTCCGCTTCCATACCGTTAATCTTCCCTGAAATAGTTGGAGATGACTCTCCTACTATCAACACTATCCACTGTGTGGATGATGATTCTGTCCTCACCTATCTGGGGGCAGAGGATTCATATCTTCCCAAGACTATTCCTTTTGACACGTCTACGCTTCTCAACGAAGCCACTGTCGACCTTAATATAGGGACTTCTGAAGACCCTCGCATCATTAAGGTCGGCCAAACCCTTAATCCACAGGAGTTAGGAGATTTTACCACTTTTCTTTCCAACCATCGGTCAAGCCTTTGCTTGGTCATATGAGGATATGCCCGGACTTGATCCCGATATTGTGGTCCACAATATCGTTACTCTTCCCAACATCAAGCCAGTTAAACAAAAATTACGTAAAATGCACCCTAGAGTAGACCTTCTTGTTAAAGAAGAGTTACAACGCTTGCTCTCGAATAACTTCATCCAACCCATTGATTATCCACAATGGGTTTCCAATGTAGTACTAGTAACTAAAGCTACTGGGAAAATTTGAATTTGTACCGACTTCCAGGATCTTAATCTGGCTTGTCCAAAAGATGATTTTCCTCTACCTAATATCGACCAACTCGTGGATTTAACTGCAGGTCATGAGATGCTTTCTCTTATGGATGGTTTCTCTGGGTATAATCAAATTCTCATCGCACCAAGAGATCAACATAAGACTTCTTTCATAACTCCTTGGGGGACCTTTTGTTATCGCGTCATGCCTTTCGGTCTTAAGAACGCAGGAGCAACCTATCAGCGAGCAATGACCTACATCTTCCATGATCTCTTACACAAAATTGTGGAAGATTACGTTGACGATCTCCTCGGTAAGTCCAAATGTCGCCAGGATCATATTTTCATCCTTACATCTCTCTTTGAGAGGCTTATCCGCTTCTGTCTTCGTCTAAATCCAGCTAAGTGCGTGTTTAGCGTTCTCACTGGTAAACTTTTAGGTTTTATCATTTCCATCAAGGGTATTGAAGTGGAACCCACAAAAATAAAAGATATCCTTGATATGCCTCCCCCTACTAACTTAAAGCAACTCCGCAGTCTCCAAGGACGTCTTCAATCAGTGTGTCGTTTTATCTCACAATTGTCGGACCGTTGTCAGCCTTTTCACCATCTCCTCCGTAAGAATGTTCATTTTGAATGGGATGAACATTGCCAAAAGGCCTTTGATGATCTCAAAGCTTATCTTCTTTCTCCACCTGTGCTTACACCTCCACGCGAGGGGGAGCCTTTCTATCTTTATATCTCTGTGACTAACCATGCTCTAGGAGCCATGATTTCACATCGGGACACTTGCGGTAAAGAACAAGCTATCTATTACATCAGTCGCACCCTCCATGAGTATGAAACACGTTACTCCGAAGCTGAAAAGCTATGTTGTGCTCTCTTCTTCGCAACTTCTAAGCTTCGTCATTACCTCCTTAATCACAAAACTTATATTGTCACAAGTGTCAATCCACTCAAGACAATTCATGCAAAGCCTTATCACAATGATCGTATCACTCGTTGGCTCATGCTTATGACAGAATTTGACCTCGAGTTTATCCCACAAAATTCTATCAAGGGTCAGGTTATTACAGATCAATTAGCTGATGCTCCTCTTCTGAACACTCAAGACCCCCTTGCTCAATTCCCCGATGAATATATCCAACAAATTGATTTTGGTCTATCTCCATTTAAAGTAAAGCTCTTCTTTGATGGATCCAAATGCCAGCAAGGGGGAGGTGCGGGTTTTGTGATGATTCCTCCTTGGGGTACGCCTATCCCAGTCGCACACAAATTGAACTTTGAGTGTACCAATAATATGGCTGAATACGAAGCTCTTGTCTTAGGTCTCCAAAATGCCATTAATCTCGGCACTCGTCATATTGACATCTTTGGTGATTCTGAACTCATCGTTAATCAAGTCACGGGTGTCTATCAATGCAAGAATGATATCCTTCAAAAATATCGTGATATCATTCTTGCTCAACTCCAATCTTTCGATAAATTCACTATCCAAGCTATTCCTCGCACTGCAAATCGATTCGCAGACACAATGGCTTCATTAGCCTCACTTATCCCACCTTTTACCGAAGACTCGCGACTTTATGTGGCTGTACAATGATTAGATCAACCATCTCATCTTAGACAACTAACTTCAATCCATGCTGTCACAACCCATACTCAGGATGAGTGGTATCAACAAATTGTTGATTATCTATCTCATTCGGTGCTTCCCCCAGATCTGACTTCCAATGGAAGAAGATATTTTATCCAACGCGCTAATCGCTATACTATTCTAGGCGGGATTCTCTACAAATGCGGCTTTGATGGTATTTTGCTTCGGTGCCTCAAAACCCATGAATCATCTAAAGCCATCCAGGAGGTCCATGACGGTATCTGTGGTGGACATTTTAGTGGCTTGGCTGTGGCTAAACGCATCTTACGTTTGGGATATTATTGGCCTTCTCTTAATCAATATTGTTGTGAATACACTAAGAAATGTATCAAGTGTCAACAACATTCCAATCTTACACACATCCCTAGTCAAGCTTTGCAACCTACAGCAGATTTGTGGCCTTTTTCGTAATGGGGTCTTGATCTTATTGGTCTCATCAATCCCCGTTCTTCACAATGCCATCATTCTATCATTACTGCCACCGAGTACTTTACTAAGTGGGTGGAGGCTATCCCTCTTTCTTCAACAAAGGATAAACCCATAGTTGATTTCGTCTATCAAGACATCATTTTGTCGCTTTGGCGTTCCACACAAACTCATCACAGATAATGGCAAGTCTTTCAAGAATGTTGATTTACAGAACCTCTGCAACGCTTTCAACATCAAACTCATTTTTTCTTCCCCATACTATCCTCAAGCTAATGGTCAGGCCGAAGATTCCAATAAAACTTTGCGTAATATCCTCGCAAAGGTAACTAGTCGAGCTGGTAGGGATTGGCATTTACATATCCCTTTTGCTCTCTGGGCTTATCAGACTAGCATCCGTACTCCTACTGGTGCTACTCCCTTCTCTCTCGTCTATGGGTCTGAAGCTGTTCTTCCTCTGGAAGTCCAAATCCCGTCTCTCCATGTTTCTCTCAGAGAATTTATCTCCGATGAAGACTATCGTCAAAATCGTCTAGCACAACTTGAATTATTAGATGAGCGGTGTCTCAACACTCTTGAACATCATCAAGTTTATCTCGAGCATGTCAAACATGATTATAACAAGCACTTGCAGCACCATGACTTCAAAATTGGGGATCTTGTTCTTAAAGAAAATCAAAATGTTACTACACTCGAAAGAAGTCAACCTGGTAAGTTTGCTCCCAACTGGATGGGCCCCTACATTATCACTCATAAATATGGGTCTGGGGCTTATCCTCTATCTTCCATGGATGGTATACCTGAAGTGGAACCTCTTAATGCCTTGCATCTACGGCCCTTCTATTGTTAAAATCTATCTTACACAAATCTAGTCGCAACACAGATCTTTCATCCGTCTAAAACAACCAGTCATATACTTTCAGGGTGATTCGAAACTATGTGGTTCTCCGCCTATTGCCTCTTTTACCTTAAAATATGAGTACCGCGGCCCTACTCATTGCATGTTTCTTTTGGATATGTTCCTCCTCATGGTAGGGATACCTTAATCACCACTTCATCTGTCCCAAGTGCTTATCTTAATCGGATCTACTCGGGGCATGAGTGCATGTTCTTCTATGTTCTCTTCCCCTTCATCTGATCTATCTAGGTCTAAATTCAGCTTCTTCCAAAAAGATTTTCAAAAAAAAAAAAAAAAAAAGAAAAAAAAAAAAAGAAGAGAAGAGATGATATCCGAAAAGATAGACTGATCCCTTGAAGGACAGCTATCCCTACATTATCAAATGAATTAAAAAGAAAAAAATATAGACCATACCCTCGAAGGATGGCTATCATTGAAATTCAAAATACAGACCGCTCCCTTGAAGGACGGCTATTTCTCAAAGATATATTCAAGGATTCTTGCAATTAATCATCCTTTCAGTCAGTTTATACACTTTTTAGCATCACTAAAAGACTTCCCGTATTGATCAGTCTTTCCATATCAAGCAAACTTCCCGCATCGATCAGTCTGCTTTTCTGCCAAAATTATGAAGCTGAGATTTAGGACCTTTTGTAGATCATATGGAGAATCCTATTTTCCCACTATGGACATGTATTCTGTCCCTTGTAAATTCCGACAAGGTATGTACTTATTGTTCCTTTTGTTTCCCTCCTAGATCTGTTTTGTGGCTAGTTAGTGTCAGGTTCATTTTAACCTCATATAGGGCCTTACATGCATGATATTGTGATTTCCTATCTATATTCTATCTATGGTCGGTTGGGAGTCCAACTTTTCATTTTCTTTCTTATCTGGGTATATTTTCTTTATTCCTAGTCAAGGTCATTTTCATTACCTCCTTGGCTCTCGCAAAGCGTATTCCCTATTATTCTTTGTTTTTCATCTAGTCAAATTGACTTTTCACATGTTAATTCAATCAAAATTTATCTTCTATCTAATTTCATCTTATATATCAAAGCATCTATTATCAACACATCTATTTCTATCTATCTCTATTTTCATCAAAATTAAATTAACATCTCAACCATGCCGAGTACATCAATCACATCTATCTATCTATCCATCAAAATATAAAAAAACTGGTGCATCCAGGTTACACTACATCTATCTATATCCATTTTTCATCAAAATAAAATCCATACATCAATCACATCTATCTATCTATCCATCAACATATCGAAATCCAAGTTACATTGCATCTATCTATCTCTATTTTCATCAAAACTATATCCACATATCTATATCCATCAAATCACATCTATTTCTATCCTCTATCAGTCTATATCTATCCAATCACATCTATTCATCATCTATCAGTCTATATTTAGATCCATCACAATTATGCTACATCTATCCATGTATATCAACATCAAACGCATGAGATCAATTATATGACAAATAAAATGATGAATCTATATATACATGTGTGTCTGTACAATAAAAATGGGTGGATTTCAATCAAGCCATCTATACAATGCCTTTCAATCAAGGCTACATCACTATATAGATACAAAATACATCAATCCCTATATGGTAAAGTCTGATGCATGGAGGACACTATCTCCTCCACCCTCCTCTGGACCAGGCTGTCTCTCCTGACCGCCGCCTATCGGGCTGGATGCACCTGCTGTTGGAGGTCTCGGCCCACCTCGGTCTCTCCCGGTGCTCCCTCCGCCTGAGGCCCCGCTCGCTGTAGCCATCGCTGCTCTCCTCCTCGCCCCGTACCGAGGCACATCTGGGGCATGATGCGCTAAGGCATCCTCATAGTATCTCACCTCAGCGAGGAGAGACTGATATGTGCTCAAGCTCATAGTACCAGGTGCTCGTAATGGTGTTGCAGGTGTTGCTGGGGCTGCTGGCACTGCTGGTGGTGCTCCTCCTAGGGTCGTACCCTACGTACTAGACTCCGACATGGCACCTGTCTCCCCATACTTGGCCCTGAGGGCCTCCCTATGTCGAAGGTAGCGATCCCTCTGCTGGATCGCTATATCTCGCTCTTGGCGAGCGGTGTCTCTCTCCAAAATTAGGGCATCCCTCTCCTCTGTCAGAGCCCTGATCTCCTCAAGAGCTACCTAATGTGTCTGTATCAGGGTGGCATGCTCTCCCTCCAGTCTATCCAGCATCGCAGCTATGTCATCCTCGTCGGCATCTATAGATGCCGGGAGATGTCGTGGAAGCTCTGTATCATACCATGTTGCATAACCCTCATCTACCCCTGTGTCATCATCGCTGTCTGTGGAGGGTGGGGCCTCTCTCAGTGGATCTGCCAGGATCAAAATCGGCAGATCAGTCTCCCTGTTATCCCACCTATAAGGCGTGTAGGTGGTCGGTACTATCTGCACTAGGCTGAACTGTCTCAATACCCGCATAAACGGGACTCGCTCCCACATATCAGGCCTATGGCCCCTAACCACCCTGCTCCGTCTCAGTGCCACCAAGTGGGCATCCTGACCAGCCCATGTCGGAAATGCCCGATATGGCCTCCAAATGACTTGATCCGGTGTCAGCATCCTGAAACGCTCGCTGTACCAATCAGCTGATCTCCCTGTATCCCCAATGACCATGTCATCCTGCCATCGTCGGTATCCATAATCAACACCTCCCACTGCTGCTGGCATCCAAGGAATCCCAGATGGCCTGATCACCGCTATATGCTCATAGGCCCAGCAATGGAGCACAAAACTAACATCTATACCTATCCTCCGGCCTATGGTGTACATCCATAGCTCATGGTATATCTGAGCTATCAGGGCATCACCAAAAGCAAACACCTACCTGAACTGCAGAATGTCGCAAACACAGTCTAATAACAACAGTGGGAATCTCCCACCTCCTGAATCTGGAAGAGTAAAGTAGGATATAGCCATCTGAATCAGCACTATCCGTCTGCTCCGGGGACTATCCTGTCTGTACTGTGAGGCTATCCTCACTGCCTCAGACACTATCTCTGAGTCATCTGCCCTGTCTCTATATAATCGACCTAGGGCCCTCTGCTACTGCTCTCGTGGGGTAATCTCGATAGGGTCCCCAGTGATCAGCAATCTCAGAATCCTGTATATGTCCTCATGGGTGATGGTCATCTCACCCGTCCTAAACCAAAAAGTGCACGTGTGGCTGTCCCACCGTCGTACTAGTGCCCGCATCAGCTCCACATCCCGCAGCACTCGTTTGTAGTATCTGAAGCCCCTGAGCCTGGCTAAGTCTAGATGCCGCCAATCTGCATCGGTCACATCTGGGAGAATAGTCTCCAGTAACTCGGGAATAGCATCCCTCATGTGTAGAGCCTCTCGTGCCTGCACCCATGACAGCAAGAGCAATTTTAGTCTCGAATCAGAACATCCAAAACAACAACAAAAATCTTATCTATTCTAATCGGCGTTGATTTAATAAAATCGGCGTCGTTTATTTCTAGTCGACGCCGATTCATACCAATCGACGCCGCTCAAACACCAATCGATGCCGATTTTGCCAATCGACGCCGGCTAACTGTCCAGGCATAAATTGGACCATTGCCCCCACAAACAAAAAAATCAAAAAAAAAAAAAAAAAAAACTAAGTTCAACGGGTTCAAGAAGAACCACTTACCCCAGGTCGTGTCCTCCTACACTTCTGACCGCTCCCAGAGGCTTCCATGGTGCTCAAATCTAAATTCAGACTCTCTCTGAATCAATCGTCACGATGAAAATAAATCGTTTACGTTTTCCGTTTGCATATTTATATGCACTACGATTAGTCGGCACTGATGTTTTTGATCGACGCCGTTTATCTTGGTTGTCACTGATCGATTTTTGTGATTGCCGTCGATTTTCCATATCTGTTGGCCATAGTGTTGAAGCTTGGCTTATTTGTCTATCTGATCATTATTGTGTGCTGAATATTACGTTTCGGCACATCTTTTCGATATCACTGTCTATTTCGGGTTTGTTCCCTTTGCGTGGGACACTCATACTTTTTGGCAACTTAGAGTTAAGCGGGTCTGTAGGCACTAACGTCGTCTCATGACGAGACCGTCTAGTTTTTCCTACCAATGTGAGTTCCTTAGGTTGTTGCCTTTTTATTTATTTTTATGCGTCATCAATGATCAGATCTACTCCAGACATCCGACTGGGGCATCCTGCATTTTCATCTACCTCTTTCAAACTTGGGATCGTCTGTTCTATCACCCATCCCATCCCTAGTTTGAGGGGGGATCACATCATCACTCATTCTTCCCTTCTTCCATCTCTTTGTTTTTGTCTCATAACCTTGCTTATCGCAAGTTACTTGACAAAAAGGGGTAAAATGTAGACACCTAAAATTGGTTACTCAATTTAGTGTCCCTCACATTCGCTTACCTGCTTGGGTAACCTGGGGCACGTTTATGTCACCTCTATCCCCTTGGGATATTATCTGATTTGTGACTTAAACACCTATCTTAAATTTAATTCACCCCATTATATCTTACCAGTGAGTAATTAAATATTAACTACTTAATTACACTTCTTCCCTTGTATCCTATCCACTTATCTACCCTACATTTATCCTATCTATGTATCACCCCTATTTCTCCTCTTCCCCAAGCGGGATATTTTCCGTATTTGGGGTAATTCTCATCTTTCTAGAAATCGTTCATTTTGGCCATCTCGGGAGTCTGTCCCGCGATCGGCGCCGACCTATACGGTCGGCGCCGATTTTCTAGGAGCGGTGCCGATTATAAATACAAGTCCAGAACTCAGTTCTAGGGACCGAAAAACACACACGATGAAGAAAGACGCGCACGAACAGAGAGAGACAAAGAGACAGATCGCGAAAGAGACACAGGTTGTAAAGAAAGAACGAAATCTTTTGGCATCAAGTGTATCGAATGAGGGCAGATCCTGTCCAAATCAATCCCTGAGAGGAGCACCATTACTCTGCTTCTATTACATCAACATCGCACATCCATCGATCTTCTGGTGACTCTGTTCCAGTATCTTACTGACTTTCGCACATCCAACAGACGTCGACTATCTGTCCATCCCTTTCCAATTTCCGAATCTTCTTGCACTGTCCCTGATCACGCGATCTAAATGATCGACGACTTTCAATCGACGCCGATTGTTTTAGTCGACGCCGATCACATCAGTCGACGGCGATCACATCAGTCGACGCCGATTATACATAATCGACGCCGATCATCCTGCAGATAGGTAAAAGGACACAGGTAACACAAATCTAGCTTTATTTCATAGTTTCCTATTTTCTTTAGCTTTCTGTCTGCTGTTTAAATTCGGTTTCATTACTATAATCATAAAATCTAGTCTTATATGTACATCTTTTATCATGTATGCTTCTCTACTTAATTGAAAACGTGGACTGACATCCGCCAAGGAAGCTTATCGCTTCCCGGACCCGCTTCTCGGGCAGTCCACCCAAATATCTTTTAACGCCATCTTTTTCTGTCAAGCATTGGTGTCTTGCAGGTTACTCGGATCTATTGTGCAAATTGCTCGTGTGCGCCCGTCTTATCTACATCGACCTCCTTATCCGTCTACATCTTCGGATCTTGTCCATCAGGTATCGATTTCATTGGAGTTTTTCAGGGTTTTTGTGTTTAGTTTGGTGCATTAACTTGGACAGGTAACAAGCGCGAAATCTTGATCAACAGTAATTGTTATGGAGTATCGAGCTCCATTTCACATTAGCCTCTCCTGATGCTATAAGAAGGGATTCATCAGTTTCTTGCCATTGAATGCAACTTATCAGTAGGTTCATTTAACATCTATTGTCAGATTTGAAAGTTCAAGCATTTATGTAAGATTATTTTACATGGATATTAGTTGGCTAAAATCTCTATCCCAAATTTAGGGTTTCCAAATATTGCACCATTTGGGTATATTATTCATCCATGAAATTGCCACTTAGTTATCAACATTTGACCTTTACCTATTTGGCTTAGTGTTTTCTATCCCGATTATGCATTTTGTTAAAACCCCTAATTTCCGTAGGGTCTTCCGCTTGTCTCCTAGTTATCCATCTATAAATACTTGGACACTTGTAGTATTTAGGGTGAGAAACTTTCTACTAAAACATAGAAGCTTACTCTATCCAGACTTCTGAGATTCTCTTGTGAACAGAACAACTAATGAATGCAAATATATGAGTCTTTAGTGCTGATATCCCCTATATGTGAGGAGGTTAGTGGTGGTGTTAGATAGTAATCTTACAGTTACATGAGTGTTAAAATTATTCTGCAATATGCAGAAGAGCTACCACCTATGCTATAGTCATTTGTTGATGCATTATTGCTTGGAATGACCATGACTACCTAGTAAGCATTGGCATCTCATTCATTACCGGTTCAAGTAACATAGAACCCTCTGACCTATCTACTTTGGGATTCATTTATTTTCTGACCTACTAGATCTACCTTTCATTCCTTCCTTCCTTCATTCCTATTCTAGGTTATACATCAGATACTGTACTGTTCTGGGATGATAATCCCAAACCCCCTTGAAGGTAGATTATTGTAAGACTTGTACATGCCCCCTTTCGGTGTTGATCTCCCTCCTTAGGCCTGGATATGACTTTGCTGTGTCAAGAGAGGGGATAATATTCTGCACACTGGTTGGCCTTGGCTAGGAAGTAGATCTGCCCACCTGATAAATGTTTTGACCATACATTTTTTGGTAACTCACACTGGGGAAAGAACTTCCACCTCTAACAATGTTATGGCAGCTCCACGACACTAACAATTTTTTTCAGTTACTGGCAAGACTAAGCAAAGGTGAGATTAAACTATGAATGCATCCACCCACCTTTCCCACATTGAAGGCACCTCTCCATCTAACCCTCTCTGTTGTCCATGTACACTCTATTTATTGTTTTATTTATGACCTGCCTGGTCATCATTTGAAAATGTGCTTAAGAGTATCCATGGGTTATCTGGGCTACACGCCATTTTGAAACGCTTTAGTTTGACTGAGTTTCTTATAAAAACCTATATGTTGATCTGTAAATCTATCAGGAATTCTGATAGTTTGGTTTGCATATTGCCAAACCCTTGGCTGACCGTGTGAATCTAAGGTGGAGGAATCTATCTTACTGAGGTTAACCATCATTTTGGAAAAATCTTTGAATCTTTGTCATTAAACCGTAATTGGAATTTCAAAAGCAGGGATTTGAACTAATTACCTTTAGCCGTAAGTACCCTCCTACATGTGCCAAAATCGTGGCCACTAAATAAGAACATCAGTCTTCTAGCAAGCCAAAATTAGGGATATTTTCATAAATGGGTGCTCTAATTATCACTGTAGATCTAGAGGATGCATTTTCTGAGATGGGTGAAGCCATTTACCCATAGGCATGTTTAGCAGCTACCCACTTAGAACATTGATCCTAGTATTATCAATCTACATAAAACGCATTGTTCTCTCATTATTACAGGAGCACGTATTTGTTCATGGGCACTTTATTCCTCTGATCTGTGACATTTAGAAGTGACTTAGCTGCATGTAACTAACCGTTTCTCACAAGGGGCTTCCACATTACCTAGGAATCCTCTAATATCAAGTATTAATGGCAATCCCGGAGTCATGTTTTTTTGTTCATCTTTTGGAATAGTAATACCAAGGGAGGAATGCTACAGGGCCTTGTTACATTGCCGAAGGCAGTTCTTGTAGTGCCTCAGTGGAGACCTGCAAGAATTCTGACAAGATTTTATGTCAGTGGAAATCGGACGCACTGCATTCCTCCTCCGATATCGTTGAAATCCAACATGTCATGCAGCATTTTAGATGTGACTGTTTTTTTATATGTTTCAGTATGCCTTTTTCTAGCTGACATGGTAAGGACCCGCAGGTGAGCCTGGTTGCATGCTATTTCTTGTCTACTAGCGGCTGAGAACTATCACCGGATCTGTGGAAATCCTCGCATTACGAATTTCATGCAATGTGAAGAAAGATTTCAGACATTTCTAAGAGGATGCATTCTGTATCGACTATCAAAGATCACTTGTTTTGGTTGGAGGGCGATCCTGTTCTGCATCTTCTTGGATATGGGAGGTCCTCTGATCACTCCTTTTTACTTCCCTGATCTCAGCGTGTCGCCATCTTTGTCAGGGTTTCCAAGATCAGAAAATAAACATCGTAGTCATATATTCGATCTGAACGTCCTGAGCTCTAGAGTCTGTTCCTGTTCTCTCGCAATTGTAACAGGTCTGGGACTCACCTCAACGCCTTGAGCTCAAGATGCGGCGTTTCAGATCAGGAAGATGACTCTGCTTATCAACACACTCCGAGTTAAAATGAGAGTCATCTAAGACTTCAGGCTTCAACTCCTCTAATTAATAAACCTTCATCAAAACAGGAATTCCAGAAGATGGAAAACAACTTACTCACATTAAAGAATCAATTAGCCCAAGCTTCTCCTAACACTCCATACCAGGATATCCCACAGAGAAACTTCACTCCCAACAACGCCTCACAAAGGCCACGTTTGTCTGCAACTACTCCATGGTTGGCACTTGAGGCTCCTCCTGTCAATGCCTTGGTTGAGATCAAAGAAGAGGAGAAAATTTATGAAGAACCTTCATCCCAGGGTGAAGATGATCAAGATGTCGGTGAACCGACTGACAACTCTACAATCAGGTATATGGAATTTGAAGATGAAGAGTCTGATGAAGAAGAGGATACCCAAGGGTATGCAAGCAGACAGTCATATGCTATTTTCACCCGCTCCTAAGGAAAAGATGAAGAAGTTGATGCTAGGATACAAAAATAGAAGGATATGTCAAACACACCTCCAACCATTGCTAAAAGAGGTAATCCTCTTCCTGCTCAACCTCCTATTAAGCCTTTTATGAAGAAATATTTTCCTCCCATCTCTCCTCCAAATCAGCCTTCTTCTATTTCCATAAAGACTGGTAACCCTACCCTACCGTCGCGAAGTGAGGGACTCATTCCTTCATCAACACAACCCTTGGTCACATTCAACATAGTTGATCACGTTAAAAAGACCAAGATTCAAATGTCTAAAGCTGAATATCTTCAGTCTAACCCTGAGAAGCTTGTAAGATTAACCTAGTATATCTAAAGCCAAGCTGCCATCCCCTCTCCTATCTCCCCAAAAGGAATCCTTTCCACTCCTCCGGCATCTCGCATAAATTTTTCCTCGACTTCCATGTCAGGAAAAATTGAACCTTTTTATCTCTCCCTCCTAATCAATGGTCACAAACTAAGCAACTACATAATTGATTATGGGGCTTCCGATAATGTCATGCTGGAAAAGGTCACTCATGCTTTAGGCCTCACTCTTACCAAGCCTTTCAGTAGATGTTACTTCATGGAAACCAAATAGGTTCCATTAATTAGTCATATCAAAGACAAATAGTTCACATTTGCAGCGTGCCCAGCGAAAAGGGTGAAGATGACCATCCTCGTTGCTAATATCCCAATGGCATATGGAATTCTACTAGGAAGAAGATTTTGTAGAGAAGTTGGTGGAGAGATTCATATGGACTGGTCCAAAGCCAGAATCCCAGTCAAGGGTGTAATGCAGATATTGGAGCCTGAATCACTAAAGAAGTACCTAGTCACCAATTCTGACGACCCCAAATCCCAAATTCTCTTCGAATCATCAGGGATGGGGAATTACTTATTATCCAATGAGTCTGATAAAATTTACATTCTCATCCAGGAGGAGGACCTTAACAAGATATGGACACTACAATTTTATGGAAGTTGTGCAACAAGTGGATATGGCGCTAGAGCCGACCTAATATCCCTTGAAGAAGAGATTTTCTCTCTTTCTTTCAAATTGCAGTTTTTTAATACACACAATACCACTGAGTATGAATATTTGTTGCTCAGCATGTAAGCTACAAAGGAAAGAGGAATCAAGAATCTAAAATCATATGGTGATGCCGAATTGGTCATCAACCAGATAAAAGGGGTGTACCAAGTGAAGAATGATAGACTCAGGCACTACCGCAACACATCATGGGACAACATTGAGGAATTTGACGCTTTCTGAAAGATTCCAAACCCGTTTTTGTCTGAATATTTTTTAATTTTTTTTATATAATGCTCTGGTTCAGATCTGAACTGGTAATATCAAAATAATTCATGAAATATCACACTAAAACTGCATAGATAAATTGAATACAACAAACCTGGCAAACTGGGCAAAAGAAGAATAGGTGCCCAGGTTTTAAATGGCAGATTTCTTTATAAATATTTCAGCTGTATATTTAATAATGGTTTCTGAAGCTAAATATTATAGCCATACAAATATAAATATGTAGAAAGATTTAATAACAAAGATAGTTCAAAAATCCACAGTAAATGAACCAAAACCCTAGCCGATTTGCTATATTTGTTGCTGGGAATTACAATAGATATCTAACATGAAAAATACCTCTAACATAGTAATGAATAACTGTAGAAGAAGCCACCCCCACTCAAATAGATGTGCAAAAGCCCACAGTTGTAGTTTATTTCCTTCTCTGAAACTGCTGAAATGTTGAATAACTGATGTAAACAATGAATATTCCTTGATGGAAGCTTCTCTCGCTACTCCTGGGGTTTCCGTCTGCAAGAGGAATAATCCATAGGGTTTCCGTCCTTGGATTATGTCTGTAAAATCTCTTTGCTAACTGCTGAGTGAAAATAATAATATTCTGAATGCTTTACCCCAGCCGCATTTTTCCTCATATAGCCAAAAACCCTCCAAAGGCCAAATCACACTTTTTGGCTAACACCATATAATTAATATTTAATTAATTATTTTTTCTTCACTAATCAAGTCACACCTTTTTGGGTATATTTGGCCATTACCCAAAAAAGTCACATTTTTGGCTAGGAAGGCAATTTAAATAATTTATTAATTTATTTAAATGCACTTTCCTAAGTCAAAATCACTCAAACAGTCTATTAATTCATTATATGTGCTTTAATGATATTTTACTTTAATTCGAGCACCATATAATAAAATAATAAACCAAAGTCACCCTTGACAACACCCTTTTGGCCGTCGGGTAGACAAAACAAGCCAAAAGGTCTTCGACTGAACTAATTGAGAAAGAGGGACATTACAGTCCTCCCTTCTTGAGATTGCTTGTCCCCAAGTAACTATAGAGTTGGATGCTATAATATAATCTCACCTTCCCATGTAGCATCCTCCTCTGGTAATTCTTTCCACCTCACCAAGAAATCCCGAATGACCCTATTCCTCATTTTCCTCTCTCAGTTGTCTAAGATCTCCTCTAGCACTAGGTCCAATCTTCCTTCCTCATCCAGGGGTGGAAAATCTGTAGAGGAAATAATGTTCTGTCCCAAAGCCTTTTTCAAGAAAGACACATGAAAAACATTATGTATCTTACTCTCAGAAGGCAACTCCAGCTCATATGCCACTTCACCAACTCTCCTCAATACCCTTTATGGCCCATAAAATCACGGTTTGAGCTTTTCAACCCCACTCTTCTTGAGAGTACTTTGCTTGTAAGGCTAAATTCATAGAAAAACCATGTCCCCTATCTCAAATTATCTCTCCACTCAGTGCCTATCTGCATATATTTTCTGCTGATTCTGGGCCCGCTGAATGTTTTTCTTAAGCACCTTAAGGATTTCCTGAATATCCTATAAACTCTCCTAAGCCTTAGGAGCTCTACTATCCCCAAATGCCATATCAACAAAGGATCTCGCATCATACCCATAAAGTGCTCGGAATGGATTCATACCAATAGACATATGGTAAGTGGTGTTATAGCAATACTCACATAAATACAACAACTTAACCCATGCCTTCTGCTATCCTGCAACATAGTTGTAAAGATAACCCTCTATCCATTTGTTCACAATATCTGTCTTTCCATCCATCTAAGGGTGATAACTAGTGCTAGGTGTCATCTCAATGTAAACCAGATGAAAAATCTCCCGCCAAAATATGCTCATAAACCTGCTATCCCGGTCACTAACTATGTTCTTTAGAAGTCCATGCAACCTGAATATCTGACGGAAGAACAAATCAGCTACATGAGGTGCCTTAAAGCTGGTAGGGATAGTGAAAAATTGTGCATGTTTTGTCAACCGATCCACTACTGTGTAAATGCAATCATTCCCTTGCACCACGAGAAGACCTATAATGAAATCCATCGAAATACTCTCCCACTTCTACTCTGGAATTGGAAATGGCTGTAGCAAACCTGTTGGGAAAGTATTCTCTGACTTGTTCTGCTAACAAGTCATACACTCACAGACATGGTGCAGGACATCATCCTTGAGACCCTTCCAGGAGAATCTCTCTCTAATCTACCTATATGTTTTAAAATACCCTGGATGTCCTGCAAGTGGTGCATCATGGAAAGCATGCATAATATTCTCCTTAAGTTTAAATTCAGGAACTAGGTAAATTATGCCCTTATACAAAATCAAATTAGTCATTACCTTATACCGATCATCCTAAATTCTTCCATCCATAATGTCACATGCCCAAGTGTTTTTGGAATGTTCAACTGATAGTTGAGATTTCCAATCTGTTGAAATCTCACTTAAAGAACATAGGGCAGCGAGATGGGATTTCCTAGAAAGTGCATCAGCCACTACATTCTTAGTCCCCTTAACATAATCAATGTCAAAATCATATTCTTGGATCCTGTTGACCCATTTTTGTTGCCTCTCATTGAGTTCTTTTTGTTCCAGGAAATATTTCAAACTATTGTGGTTGGTTCTCACCACAAATTTTCCACCCACCAAATACTGTCTAAACTTTTCCAAGGCATGCATAATGGCAAGCATCTCCTTATCATAGGTGGAATATAGTCTCTCATTATCTCTCAACTTTTGGCTCTCAAAGGAAATAGGATGGCGATCCTACATAAGAACTACACCAATCCCCAACCCTGAAGCATCACACTCTAAAATGAAGGGCTGTGAGAAATTTGGAAGAGCCAAAACTAGACAGGTACTCATAATTACCATTAGCTTCTCAAATACCACATGTGCCTCATCTGACCAACTGAATGCACCTTTCCATGTAAGATCTATCAATGGAGCTACCAGCTGAGAGTAACCCTTCACAAACCTCCTGTAGTAACCACATAACCCTAAGAATCCTCACAAGTCAGAGATATTTCTGGGTGGTGGCCAATCGTGCATTTCCTATATCTTCTCCTGATGGACCTTGACCCCATTGGCCTCAATGACATGCCCAAGATACAATATCTCCGTAAGTCCAAATTCACACTTGGACATCTTAGAAAACAAAGACTGAGTCTCCATTATGCTAAGTACCTCATCAAGATGCCTCAAATGATCATCCCATGTCCTGCTATAAATCATAATATCATCAAAAAACACCAACACAAACTACCTCAACTACCTGTTGAAGAGATGGTTCATACATGAATTAAATGTAGCAGGTGCATTAGTGAGTCCGAATGGCATCACCAAGAACTCATAGTTCCCATAGTGACACCTGAAGGCTATCTTATGGATATCCTCATCCCAAACTCTAATCTGGTGGTAGCCTGATCAAAGATCAATCTTCGAGAAGTAAATAGATCCATGTAGTTCATCTAACAAATCATCAATGCGGAGAATGGGATACCTATTTTTTATGGGTTTTTTTTTTAGTGCATGATAGTCAATGCACATCCTCATGGTCCCATCCTTCACCAAAACTACTAAAGAAGCAAAGGGACTAGAACTAGGACGGATGTGTCCCATCTCCAAGAGCTCTCTAATGGCCTTCTCTATCTCATCCTTGTATGTCTTAAGATGGCAATAAGGCATAGTCATCACGGGTTTAGCACCCTCCTCAATCTCTATAACATGCTCAAACCCTCTATCTGGTGGTCTACCTAGAGGAATGTCACCAAACATTGGGCTGTGTTTATCTAGTATGGACTAGATGTCAATATGATAAGGTTGCTCATCATCTGAAGAAGATTTGGACGAAATGAAACATTGGGCTGCCCATGCAATCTCTCCATGTCTCACTATAGACTCCATCCTGTGTGCTGAAACAACTCTAGGCCCACTGTCAGAAAGAGCCCGAAGCACAATCTTCTTCTTATCAACCATAAACTCTAACTCCATCCTATGGAAATCCTACACATATCTGCCAAGGGACTGTAACCACTGAATACCCAACACTTTATCAATCTCACCAAGTCCAATAACATAGAAGTCATCTGTCAATGTATAGTCCCCCATCTGAAAACTAAGTCGTGGAATCCTCTTAGTAAAACTGATAGCAAATCCATCTGCCACCCGTACACTAAACCCATCAAATTCCTCAACCTATAATCCTTGCTTTGCCACCAACCCCTCATCAATGAAGTTGTGCGTAGCTCCACTGTCAACCAGACAAACAATCCATTATCCCTTAAGCACTCCCTTCAACTAAAAGGGATGGTACCTAGGAACACCTAAAAGTGTGGCAATAGTAACATCGGATGAATCCAATGCCTCACCCTTGCCAAGCTCTATTTGCGGCTACTCCCCCTGTGCATCATGGTCACCACCCTCATCCTCTACATCTGAAATAACCTCAATGAGATGCACCTTTCCTTTACCAAGGCAACGATGTCCAGGTTCCCAATGGTCTTTACAATGAAAGAAAAGATTCCTCCTCCTTAACTCCTTACGAGTCTCTTGATCCACCTTAGGAGGTGGTGCACTCTTCTGTGGGGCGGTAGAGCACTGAAATGGCATGGAGCTCATGGGAAACTTCGTATTGGGATGATAAGAAGTGGGCTGATAGGAAGTGGGGGATGTGTCCAAGTCCAATGCCGTCTGAATGGCATCATGTAATGTCCTAGTCTTAAGAGCCTTGACCAATCCTCTCATCTTGTCATGGAGGCCCTCTATAAATAACATCACCACCCTCATCTCAGGCATCTCTGAAACCATAATGGCTATTCACTAAAATTTGTTGATATAAGAATTAGCATGTCCACTCTGTCTGAGATGTGCTAAATCCCTATAATATAACTCCACATCCTTGTGATCAAATCTCGCAATAAATCTATCATTGAAATCCCTGTATAAATGTAGAAGCTCATGACCCTATGTAACTAACCCATGGTGCCACCAATCATAAGCCACCCCCTCAAGGTGCAATGTAGCAAATTGTATGGCCTCCTACTCCCTCATGGGCTTAAGGGTAAGGTAGGTGTCGAGCTTGTGAATCCAAGCCCTGACACTGATCTTTCCACTACCATCAAAAGTGGAAAGGGTTACCTTATTGGTAACCTACTGCAAATATTTGTTTTGCTATGCTCTAGGTCTCCTATCCTGTCCAGCCCTCATGTTGTCTCTCCTCTGAGCACAATACTGTGGGAGTCGAAATGCATCCCTCACATGTTGTGGAAAACTCCTCCACTCATCACTGACTACCATGATAGTGTCTGGGAAAGATGCTTCTTCTGACCATCCCTCAATCTTTGGTGGGTCACCTTTAGGCAAGAATTTAGGCTACATGGGCCTATTTTCTGTCCGTGTAGGTCTCCTCTTGTCTGTATGGGTATGCCTTCGCTCATGGTGTGGCAATCCCCTAACACTTCCAAGCTCTAAAGGTGATCTACTATGACCCCTGTAGCTACTGGAAACTGATACCGATCTATCCCTCCTGCCATGCCTGTCCTGTGGCCTATCCAGTGCCAACCTGTCCAAAGTAGTACCCATGCGCTCCATGGTCTATAATAACTACCTCTGTGTAGCTGCCATATCCCGAATAAAATTCCTATTTAGATCTGCATGTTCCTCTCAAGGAGGAGTCTCAGGCCTCTCGCCCAAATATTCCATTCTGTCACCTCCTGCAATACTAGATTTGAGTCGTGCTCATCTGTGGGTGTAGTATCTATGTGTATAGTCCTCTCTGTGATGCATTCAAAGTTGATTTCTATTTTAATACCCTATCTGTTTCTTCCCACACATGCTAGGAGGATACACTGATCTGATACCACTGAAAGATCCCAAACTTGTTTTTGTCTGAATATTTTTTTTATTTTTTTATTTTTTATTTTTTATATAAGGCTCTGGTTCAAATTTGAACTAGTAATATCAAAATAATTCATGAAATATCACACTGAAACTACATAGATAAATTGAATACAACAAACTCGAAAAACCAGGCAAAAGCAGAATAGGCGCCTAGGTTTTAAATGGCAGGTTTCTTTATAAATATTTCAGCTATATATTTAATAATGGTTTCTGAGGCTAAATATTATAGCCATACAAATATAAATTTGTAGAAAGATTTAATAAAAAAGATAGTCCAAAAATCCATAGTAAATGAACCAAAACCCTAGCCGATTTGCTATATTTGCTGCTGGGAATTACAATAGATATCTAACATGAAAAATACCTCTAACATAGTAATGAATAACTATAGAAGAAGCCACCCCCACTCAAATAGATGTGCAAAAGCCCACAGCTGCAATTTATTTCCTTCTCTGAAACTACTGAAATGCTGAATAACTGATGTAAACAATGAAGATTCCTGGATGGAAGCTTCTCTCACTGCTGCTGGGGTTTTTGTCTGCAAGAGGAATAATCCAGAGGGTTTTTCATCCTTGGATTCTATCTGAAAAAGCTCTATGCTAACTGCTGAGTGAAAATAATAATATTCTGAATGCTTTACCCCAGCCACATTTTTCCTCATATAGCCAAAAACCCTCCAAAGGCCAAATCACACTTTTTGGCTAACACCATATAATTAATATTTAATTAATTATTTTTGCTTCACTAATCAAGTTGCACGTTTTGGGTATATTTGGCCATTACCCAAACAAGTCACATTTTTGGTTAGAAAGGAAATTTAAATAATTTATTAATTTATTTAAATGCACTTTCCTAAGTCAAAATCACTCAAAAAGTCTATTAATTCATTATATGTGCTTTAATGATATTTTACTTTAATTTGAGCACCATATAATTAAATAATAAACCAAAGTCACCCTTGAAAACACCCTTTTTGTCGTTGGGTAGACAAAATGGGCCAAAAGGTCTTCGACCGACCTAATCGAGAAAGAGGGACATTACACTTTCTCAATAAAAGCCATTCCAAGAGCTCAAAACAACATGGCCGATTCATTGGCCATCTCAGTGTCTCTTATGCTCCCTCACCCAAAGTTGAAAATAGACACATATACCATTGAGGTAGTCTTTTTCCCAAGTGTGCCAGACAATTCTCAGCACTGGTAGGTATTTAACGATGACAATCAGCTTATTACCTTTCTAGAGAAAGCAGAAAATTTCAATGAGCTTCATTTTGAAGGATCTACTTCTACATGCCGTGAATCTGTCACTGGTCAAGCAAATGAATCAGAAGAAGGTGATGGCATATGTCAACTAAAGGGAAATAAAATCCCAAAGGTTTTAGTCTCTTTGGAGTGATTTTTTGAAAAACATGATCATTTTTTCAAGAAGAAGTGACGAGATGACCCTAACTCCTCTCTGGAGACTGAATCAATCAACCTGAGTACTGTGGAACATCCGCAGTTTATGAACATTGGGAAATGTTGTACACCCAAGGAAAAGTAGAAGTTTTTCAAATTTCTGAAGAAATATATGGACATATTGGCATGGTCTTATGCCAATCTGAAGTCTTTCAAGCCTAAGGACGTTCAACATGACATCCCGTTAAAGGACGATGTCAAACCCTTTCACCAGAAATAGAGGCACTATAACCCCAAGATCTCAGGTACCATCCAAGTAGAAATACAAAAGATACTAGATGTGAGGATTATCTTTCCTATCCATCATAGTACTTGGGTCGCAAACATTGTACCAGTATGAAAGAAGAATGGTGAAATACGCATATGCGTAGATTTTTGTAATATGAATCAGGTTTCCTTGAAAGACAACTACCCGCTGCCCATAATGGATCAAGTTCTACAGGCAGTAACTGGTTCAGATATGTTCTCCATGCTTGATGTTTTTTCAGGCTATAATCGAATTGAGGTCTCACCTAAAGACCAATTCAAAACATCATTCACTACTCCCTGTGGCACATTTTCCTGCAGCAGGATGCCTTTTGGCTTGACCAATGTTGGTGCCACCTTTCAGTGAGTAATGGACTTCGCATTCAAAGGTATGATGGGAAAGGTCATTGTAGTTTATCTAGATGAATTAACTATGTTCTCAAAAAAGTGAAGTGATCATTGTGATCATTTAGAGCAAGTATTGATTAGATGCCAATAACACAGGATTTCCCTAAATCCAAAAAAGTCTGTTTTTGGGGTAACCAAAGGAAAGTTGTTGGGACACGTTGTCAGGAAGGAAGGAACAAAGATATATGTCAAAAGGGTTAAGGCTATTCAAATCCTTACCTTACCCATAAGAAAAACCGGTGTTCACTCCTTCAGAAAGGTGAATTTTCTCAGACACTTTGTTCTCAACTTTGTTGAAAAGACTCGTCACATATCAAATATGATGAAAGGGTCACAAACATTTTGGTAGAGTGAAGAAGGAAAGATGTAATTCAAGGATATAAAATCCTTCATTGATCATGCATCATCTTGGTATGTACCGACTTATCCAAGGATTTTATCATGTACAATTATACATCTGCACATATTGTATCAGCTATCTTAATGCAGAAGAACTCTAAGGATGTTGAATCCCTAATCACTTTCATGAGCTCCCCTCTCAAGTATCATGAATTGAATATGTATCAGTTAGAAAAACATGCCTTCGCAGTGTTCAAAGTAGTTAGGAACTTCTGGTACTGCATCCTAAAATCTCATTTGGTAGTGTTGGTTCCTGACACGGTAGTTAAGTCCATCCTAACTCAACAGGAGTTAGGAAGCTTATGAGGGAATTGGATCGCAAAGGTCTAGGAGTAAAATCTAGTTATAAAACCAACCAAGCTAGTAAGAGGAAAGGGCCTATGTCAGCTTATGGCTGAAAAAAAAGATTCAGAGGTCCCTAAAGAGGAAGTTGATTGCATCAACGGAGCACAGGGTCAGCTGGAGAAAGCTGATTCTCTACTTATTGTTCTATTTATTACGAATAACGACAAATGGTATTCAGACATTACCTTCTTTCTCACTTAAAATGAGTGCCAAGCTCATATAACTTCAAAGGAAAAGCAGACTATAAAGCTCAGGGTAGCTAAATATGTCATATGGGATGACAGTCTATACAAGCGCGGTATTGATGGCATCTTCTTGTGATGCGTTGACAAACCACAACAAATCAAATTGCTTGAAAGCTTTCATGACTCAGCCTGTGGCAGTCACTTCTCATCCATAACAACACATAAGATCATCCATGCTAGGTACTACTGGCCAATACTATTTTAGGATACAACCACCTGGGTAGCAAAATGTGAGCTCTACCAACAGCTTGTTGGAAAACCAAAATTTGCTACTTTTCCCCTCATGCCCGTCATTATTGATGAACCATTCAGGTAATGGGGAATTGACTTTATCAGAGCACTACATCCCCAATCAAGTGTCAGACATAGTTATGTCCTAACAAAAAAAGATTACTTCACTAAATGGGTGGAGGCCATACCTATTAAGAATGACACCTCTGAAGTTGTTTGCAACTTCATCAAAGAAAATATCATTGTGAGGTTTGGCATCGCACACAAGATCATTGCTGATAATGCTTCCGAATTCTCCTCACAAGAAGTTATCAGTTTTTTCTATGAATATTGGATAGCCTTGGCCTATGCCTTAGATTATTATCCCCAGGGAAATGGTCAGGCAGAATCCAGTAATAAGAACATAGTGACCATCATACGGAAGCTAGTCGATGAGAATCAATGGTCCTAGCACAAGTCATTATATGATGCTTTGTGGGAAGACCATATTACTTCAAAGAGGTATCTCGGTATGTCACCTTTTCAAGTATTATATGGAATTGACGTTGAGCTCCCCATTTCCGTGGAACTCCCTACTCTACGCTTGGCATGAGCGATCGAAGATGATACTTTCCAAAATTCTCTAGAAAAGAGGATCATGTATCTAACAGAACATGAGGAAAAGAGAGTAGGAGTGGTCGATAATCAAGTTAATATACTATTTGATAAAAAGGCTAAGCAAAGGGATTTCTAGGTGGGATATCTCGTCCTTTTATGGGACAAGCGAAGAGAGCCAAAGGGCATGCATGGGAAATTCGACTCTCTTTGGAGAGGGCCTTTCAAGATCAAGCAGCTTAATGGAGAGAATAGCTTCTATCTCTCATATCTAGATGAAACTGAGCTCCCACTCCCCTATAGTGGGCAGCATCTCAAAATATTCAGGAAGTAGAGCTTGCTCTCTTTTTTGTACAGTTTGCTTTAGTTGTGTGGTTTGTTTTGTCATGTGTTTTCTTTCTGTTGGTTGTGTGTTTTCCTTTCTTTTTCGCCACCCTTATTTTTGACTTTGTAACCCAATTGGATAGGCACATGTAGATTTGGGATTCTCTACCCTTAACCTTTTCTCAAAGTTAGTCCCCAGAAAGAGCCAACTGTTATCCTGTAAAATTGGCAAGGGCAATTTTACAGGTAACCATACCAAAATTTCCGTTTTGGACCCCCGTTGAGGTCTCTTAAACGTTCAGAATGGCATAAAACTCCTTTCCAAAAAATGTAGTTTTAGAATTTGGTCATTTTCAACCTTTTTGGGTTGGGAATAGTTTTTATTCGCGTTACATCAACCAAAATTGTGCCCCTCTATTCCTTTGGCGCATCCTAGGGAGTGTCAACACTACAAATGTTGTGCCTCCTAATGTTACACCTCTCTAAAGTGCAAAGTGGGCGCTGAAAAAGTAGTGTTGACACTCTCAAAGCTGTGCCTAGGGTGCAAATATCTTCGTGTCGACATCGATTTAGGTGCACCATAGGAAAAGTTGGTGGCACATTTATTGCACCTTTTGCTATATATAGGCACGTTTGAATTGTCATTTTCACAATTAAAAAAATGTGAAAAAGTTATTCCTTTATACTTGTCAGCATTCTTGTCAACCCCGTGTGTTGCTATTTGTTGCGTCCGTGGACCCCACATCATCTCCTTTATCTTATCTTCCTAGTAACTGGCCCTTTCCATTCTTGTGGATTTGTTGTGGTTTCTATGTTGGTTTAGGTGGTTAGTATTATTAAAAATTACAATGAACCTAAGAAGATAACTTCACTCCCAACACATATTGCAAACCCACCTTCAAACTATTTTTTACTCTCCTTCCAGATCTGCTAATCTGGAAGGCTCTGCCTCAGAATCAACCCCTGTCCCTTTTCTCATTTGTTCCCCTTGCTATCAAAATATGAGTTGAAAGAGTTAAAAACCACAAAGCAAAGAGAGTGAAAATCATAAAGTTTTTGTAATACAACCCACTGTTTTTCCTTCAGCGTAAGCTTCATTATTGTTACATCAACCACAGTCATGCCATAGGCACACTGTCCCTACACACAACATTAGCCTTTCATGTGCCTTATAAACATTGCAAAAAATTCCCAAGGCACAAGTGCAAGTGCACCTACAGCAACTAAAACAACATCTGAATGTTGTGCAAACCTTTCTCGCTCTGCGTAACTTTAATTTCTTAGCACACGTCACCTTGATGTTGCATCTACCACATCTACACCAATGGTGCACCCTGAGACCTTGTTACACCAACTAAATCTACGCCTAGTTAAAACACTTCTAATGGTGCAAGTGCACATCCCTCGACACCAACATTTGAATGTTGTGTGTAGCCTTTCCACACCCTGCACCCCTTTTAGCATTTTTTCTCCCATGCAACACTTTCCCAAAGTGTGCCTTGTTTTTTAAGACCCCGTAGCCTACAGTAGAACTACGCCTTGCAAATAGAGGCTTGTAAATTGATAACTTTTCATTATGTAAGCTTTGATGGATGACCTAACAGCTAACATGGCTCTTCTGCAATGGACTTCCCTGATTCTTATTGCAGATCAGCAGTTGAACTGAGATCTACACATGTCTTCATCGAGTAAGAATCCAACTAAGTCCAAGGGTAAAGCCAACTTAATAGAAGAAGAAATGAAATATAAATACCAGAGGGTCAGGATGCCTGAATCCCTTGTAGAGTGTGATATGGATATTATAGATTCAGAACATGAGCACATTGACATGGAGGACTTCTGAGCTAGGACCAAGAATGTCATAGGAAGCCCATGGATGGATAAATTAGTTGGCAGTGGTCTACACTTTGTTGTAGGGATCCCAGTAAGCACAATCAACAATGAGTTCATGATGTTGGTGGGCCATTGTTACAATAATGACACAAGGTGTGTCAAAAATGAGAAGGGTGAGGTAATAATCAACCTCACAGCTTGAAATTTTGAGATCATGTTAGGTATCCCTCACCACCGACATTTTGTAACAGTAAGCCAAGAGGACTGCATGAAGACATGGAATGAAAATGAAGAAAAATGTATGCAGCTAATGAATGAGGTGTACCTCAAAAACAAGAAGGTGGTAAGGAGGTGGCCACAAGTCATTCATCGTAATGACTTTTCAGAAGAGTTGAGTGATACCATCACCTTCCTGAGAAGGGTGTTTGGGCTTCCCGATGCCCATTAATTTCACAAGTGGATGCTTAGATATTTAGAAACAATGAGCAAAAATGTTCCTGATGAACATTTTGAATGGGGAGATATTATGAATAGTATGATCTCAGAGCAGCTTCAACAACTTTCAACAACTGGGAGGTTCTATATGAACTCCTATGTGGTATATGTTGCTGCCTCAGAGAGGGATTACCCAGCATTGAATCGATATGGGGTATGGCCCTAGGTCAAAATATACGAGTACTATCCAGAGTTAAAACTAGAAAATAGCATAGCCCAATTTAGTAAATTCAACGACATCTTATTCTATTGCGTCATCTATCTCTTGAGGCCCAACATGACTCACGGTTGGATGACAAAAAGCGTGGTAACTACCACAGAGAAGTGGGGAGCATTATTTATGCAATTCCCCACTTTCACCTATCTCAGAGCCATTAATTTCTTGGGAGAGCCCACCAAATTGCCAAGGTATGTGGGACCCAAGTTGATCCTGTTGAAGCTTTCTAGACAACTCATCATGTACCACAAGAAATTTTTGAAAAGGAAGAAGGGTGGGACTCCATTCCCCCTCACAGTGGGTAGGTACACCTGTACTTCATAGAAAAAAGCCTGGTAGATGTTTACAGAGCTTGAATTGCTCAATTTTAAGAATAATTTCCCAATGAGGCCAACCTTTGATCCTTGTTATTACCTCCCAAGAGAAAATATCGATCCAATTCACGTCCCTCAAATCAAAGATATCCACATCTATCTATATCACGAAGTCGAGCCCAGATGAAAGGATTACTCTTGCCTGGCCCTAGCAGAAATCATTCAATATGGTGTGGCCATCATCCCAAAGGGTTTCCAAGCAACTGATCAAGAATTTGATCAAGTTTATCTAGACACGGATGGGGACAATTGGCCGTTTGCTGAAATTGATAGGAACAAGGCACCTCAGACTATTGAGGAAAGGGTCAAAGGCACTCTGCAGTGCACTGAGCATTGGTGCAAGAAAAATGGTCTCATCTACCTTAGAGTAGACTTTACCATGTCCCCCTTGGGTAAGGCACCCACCAAGCTGAAGCACTTTCCTAAAGGAAAAGGAAAAGATAAAGAGGGAGAGACAAGCACTACTCAGGAGGAAATTCCTAAGAGCCCTCCTTCTACCACCAAGGAGCAGGTAGTAATCCTAATATCCCCAGGAGAAGAAGCGGTAATTTCTCCAATGGGCACATCCTATGTTAGATCTTTCTTAAGTTAGATCTGCATGCTTATTCTATTGGATTCACTTATGCTTTTATCATTTGTTTATCATTATTGCTTTGTTTGTTTATGCGAGTAAGTTTGGATCTGTTTACTACCGGCCCAAAACATAAACCCTCCAACATTTCTACTTTGGAATTTATTTCTTTTCTCCCTTTAGATCTACCTTTCATTCCTTCCTTCCTTCATTCCTTTCCATTCTTTGTTGAAACTAACTCTATTGGGATGAAATCCCAAACCCCCTTGAAGGTAAAATACTGTAAGACTTACACAGATTCCTTTTGGTAGAATAGCAATAAACTAGTTTCACTTTGCTGTCTCAAAGAGGGGATGTGCCCTACACACTATTGGCATGTATATCCATAGATCTGCCCACCTAATAGATTTTTAGACAAACAGAATCAGACCCAAAATTCTGAGAATGATGATGATAAGGCCTAGGCACACTCAGGTGAAGCCAGAATACACCAGCTGTGATGAGGAGCATGCAAGGGTGAACAAAAAATTGACAAACGTGATCTCTCACCTCAAAACGCAAGCGAAGCAAGAACGCTAAGAAAATGTGACCCTAGGAGTCCTTTTCTATTATGTTTGTTTAGTTTATGCTATTTAGGGACTGACACATGAATTATGAAATAGAGTTTTGGGTGAGGATGGCTTCTTACAAAGAAAGAGATCTAAAAAGTGAGGTTTTAGGTATGTTATGGTGAGGGCGGGCTTCGCTCTAAAGTATGACTCGATAGAGTAGCGAGCTAGGTGCCCACTGGCCATTATCGTGTGATCAAGTACAGCTTCTTCCAGGTAGGATGTTGTTTAAGAATATATGTATTTTGAATTTTTGTGTGGTTTGGTAAGACTCATAGAAAGAGAAAAGGATATAAGTGTTTTTCTACGATTCATTTGTCAACCATCAGCTGGGCATGAATTCCAGCATATAGGTTGCCTTCAATTAATGTGAGCTAATGCAATAAATCAGAATGGAATGCACTTATTTTTAAACCCAAATCTAAAAATGTGAAATTGGATGACATAATAAGATGAAGAGGAAGAGGGATGCTCTTTCACTATAATGCAGAAAACATGAAGAAATGGTTCTTTTTACTTACACCAAAAGAAAAGTTTCCTTTAGAGCAAATAGAAAGAAGAGGCGGATTACCAGGGAATAAAATTAGTGTGTATGCTTTTCAGAAGGGAAACAAACACACAATTTTTTCTAGGAATGAATGAAATGCAAGGAACCCCGGGTGGGTCCCACTTAGTGCGCCAAAATGTTTCACCTAATTCTTAGATCGTTTCTTTGAAGCGTTGACGAAATAGATAGGGTAATGGGCGTAGGAGGAATACCTGTTCAAATGTTGCTTGATAGGTTGTTGCACATGTATCACTTCCGGATCACAGTTGATCGTGAGAGCTTTCTTTTGGCTAGGAGGAACTACATGTAGTGAAAACAAGACCACCAGAAGGAATTAAGCAATATGGGCAGTGAACTGCCTAGCATATGCTAGATCCGGGAAGTGTGATACTTCCTAGATAGCTGTCAGTCCACTATTTTAAACAATTTAATGTTGTAAACAAAGTAAATCCTATTGTAGTTTGAAATGATTTAGGTATCTCACTTAAAAACACAATAAGAAATAGATCTAATCTAACAGGCTAAGCTAGAATAGAATCCAAAGGTCTAATGATTGATTCTGAGTTCTGCAGGTTTTACAGAGGTCTCGGGTAGATCATAGGTGAATGGGGGTGAGATGAAATTTGGTGGGTAGGTCTTTGTTCTAGGCTGTGTGAGAAAATACAGAGACCGGTGTCGGTCAGGGGGTGACCAACGATGGTTAGGTGTAACCGGTTCCGGTTATTATGAGATCTTGAATTATCATAGAACAAGCTTTGGTCTCCTTTGTGATTGCACAAAGGACTTTGGTGGGGTCGAGATGAGGTGTTTGGGTGACTGGAGTCGGATTTGGCGATGTTTTAATCGGTATATGGAGGTGAAAACATTGGAGAAGGTCAATAGGGGGCAAAGTAAAGAATAGATGATAAAATAATGATAAAATGAAATAAACCAAGAAAGTATGTTGTTATACTTACTTGAATTCTGGTCATGAATGCCTGTGTGTGAGGGAGGGAGATGTCGATGAGGGGTTTGAAGGTTGCAAGTGATCACCAGCTAAAGAAAAGCTTCTGCATGGGCTGCATATACACTCCTCTTTTCTTGGATAGATCAGATGATGGCTGCGATGGCTGTGCAGGGGAAGATGTTGAATCTCCTTCCTTGCATGCGGGTTTTCACTAGAATTTTCTCTTTGAAGATGTGTTATCTCTCTGAGATGTGTTCTTGCTCATCAACCTTTTTCCCAATGTTTTTCCAACCTTGAGAATAAGGTAGTTTAGGGGTTAAAATTGTAATCGACGACGGCTCGGCTTAACCGGGTGACAATTAGGTGTAACTGGCGTCAATCAAGGTGGGATTTTCTAGGTTTACTAAACTAGGGAGATCCTCTTGATTTCCTTGGATCTCGTGTCATTATCCCGCAGATTAGACTAGGAGCTTCTTGTGAGCATGCCAGAATGTGGTTAGAGGGAATGTAAGCATTGATTTTTAGGGTTTGGGTAAGTCTTAGTTAGTTATGACAACTTGCTAAGAATAGGTCTTAGGTTGAGTTGGCTTGGTGAGGTGTCTAGGTGAACTATATGTTTGGATATTATTTAAATAAGATATTTAACTAATAAATATAGTGAGGATAATTAATTAATTTAATTAGAGTAATTAAATTAATACTAATGGGGTGAAGGGGGTCATGGCTAGGTAAATGTAATAAAGGATGCTTGTATGTCGAGGGACCAAAGGGGAGTGTGACCTAATTTTAGTGTCTACAATTAGTTTAAATGACTCATGCACAACCATCATGCTCCCTAGTCAAACTAGGAACCCCATGCTCTCCTAGATATATACATATGGCATAAAGTAAAATTATTTACAATCATTTATACATAGAAATGACACCCCAACTCTTAGGGATAAATTGATAATTTGATTTGAACTTAATGAAGTGAACATCTAGTGAACTACACTCTCAGTGACACTTCTAGTCTAATAATAGAAAATGTTTAAAAAAATATTTCTAAGATTTTTAAAATTTATTAATTTACACTAAAAACTCCTAAAAATGATAAATATAATGAAAACGAATATTTAGCATCATACTCAATAACCAAACAGACTTATTGATTTGTGATATTAGATTTATCTATAATTCATTTTCTATAATGTTTATTTAATCAAAAAATTGTACTCAACTATTTGATCAACATTTTTATCGTGTTACTAGAATAAAATAGTTGATGATTGTTTACACATGACTTCTAGTTCATCTCAAGGGAATCACTCTTTAACCTCTAACGAAGGAGAATATCCTTTAAGGTGGCAATTATGGATTTAACAATATTGTCAAAATATTCAATTGTATATTGTAACGTGTAATTGTTTGAAACTGTGCCCGCACATCTTGACCCTATAAATATAGAGAGCTAGTATCTCATATCTGCACACAAACAAATATTATTCTCCACTTGCATTAAATTATTAAAAAATACAAGTTCTACCCGCATTTGTCAATAAGTGCATAATATGAAATTTAAGACTTTTGAATGACTGGTCTGATAGTTATATATGACTGGTCTGATAGTTATATATATGGGTCACGAAAATTATTTAAAGTAGGTTTTTATATTAAAAAATATAAATATTGTTTTCATGTATTTTTTTTCAACATGAATGTTCATTTCTTTTAGCACATAAAGAATACCGGATAAACTTAGACGTGTCTCTATTCACATAAACCTATATACAAGAGGCTTTTACTATTCCCTGATGTTTATATATTAATCCAATGAAGGATATATATTCTGTAAAAACTATTTCCGTTTGCCCGTATCCATCATCATGTATCCATATCCTTAATAATATTGTTTTTCTATAGTTATAGCTTCAACCAATTGTTTCAAGATTCCACAAGTAAATAATTGGTTCATAATATTTCATTTTAAAGTCATTCCATGGGCCATATAGTTAATGAAAATTATGAATTGTAAATAAGAAGTTTCTATCTTTACACAAAGATAATTCATACGCACATCAACTAATAAAAAATTTAATCATCCACACGTTCAATTTCCTTCAATTATTTATTAACCATTTCAAATAGATTCTAAGATGACATATTCTCCGATAGTGAACATGATATTCTATAATATACAAATGCATACATACCAAATTTAAAAATCTAACTTCTTTTAAAGCTAACGCAACAAATGTTGATTGTATAGTTTTTTCCAATTAATGTTATTTTTCCACCTCACCATGAACAACTTGTTCATTCGTACCCATTGTTTATTAATGTGTTGAGAAAGGTAGGAACTCTTATAGGAGAGGAAAGATATTTTAATTCTAGGAATTCTACCATAGGACTCCCTTTAGTCAGAAAGACAAAAAGCAACACTTAACTAACATATTAAATTGCAATATGTGTTGCTTCCACCATCTTTCACAGTAGAGATTGGATTGTACGGTCTAATATGCACAAAACTTTATACAATTTTTGTTATATATACTCATCATATTTGAAGGCATACTTTACACGAAGACATTTTTTTTTTTCCCATCGTATCTTTTTTACTTCCTCTCTATCTATGATTCGATTTCCATAAAATTTTCCAACATATTGTTCTCTCGGGTCAACTTTTACCTGCAATTTATTGTCCCAATCATATTTCCAAATGTAAACATTACACCTACGTCATCTTTGTTTTTATTCTCCATGGGTTCAATGAATGGGCATTGTAACACCCAATCAATCTAGATATTTCTTCATAGATCCCACTCATCATTTATTTTTTAATTTTGTTTTTATTTTTCCCTCCCTTATAGTATGTTCATGTTCTAGATTATTTATTAAGGTGGGTTTATTAATATTGTTATTTTCTCCATCCCGAGACTCCTTTTACAGCATTATGCATCTCATTACAACCTTTTTGTAAAATATTTTCTTTTCCATTAATAAATGGTGTAATACCTAATGTCTTAGAGCAATCTTTTGACCCGCACACATTGTTAAAACATGACAATATGTTTCTTTGTTTTGATAAACACCAAGATTTTCAGATCTTATAAAATAGTCTACTTTTTGACATCTCTCATGAATTGGAAACAATAAAAATTTATATGTCATCATCAAATAATCAACACTATAAATTTATGTATCAGTTGTACAAATTAAACTAAACAACAATATCAACTAAACGAATCATATATACCTAGGGCCAAAAAATATTAATATTAAATCATGAATCATCTTTAACAATGGAAGGGAACAATTAGTCAACAGGAGGAAACTTATGTTTAGAGAATAATAAAGAAATTATCAGTTTTCTTTTGTTGACTCAATAATAACTTTAGGTTGTTGTGTTTGGCTCACTATTTACTTCATAATGCTTGTAGGTGTTTCACCAAATTGTTGTTGATAAAACAGATAGCGTAAAATGTCAAGGAGGAGTACCTGTGATTATATAGGTTGAAGGTTGAGTGCTCGCATTATTGATTTTCTCCAAGCTGCTTGTAGAGAACTCCTTTTTGTCTGGGAAGGACTATGGGTAGATACAAAACAAGATCGCCAAATGATATTAAATAGCAAGGATCTGAGGACTGCCTAACAAGACTAGATTTGGGAAGCGTGATGCTTCCTCGAATGGTTGTCAATCCTATGTTTTATCAACTTCATGAAAGTAAATGCGAGAAATAAAGGTCCTATTGCTAACACTTTGATTTAGGTATCTCAAAATGTTACTAGCAAACTATATTAAGCAAGGTATTGAAATCTAAACTAATATAACATAAGGAAAGGTATGTTTTTGGTTGGTATAGGTCACAAGAGTGTTATGTAAGGTCACAGAGGTATCTGGTAAGGTCTGGGTGGAATTTAGGTGATGTTAGAGGTAGTTTGGTGAAGGTTACCAAAAAACACAGTGACCGACGCCGTTAAAGAGGGGAGATATATGAAGGTTAAGGTGATCGGTGTCAGTAGGGGCAATTTGGTGGAAATTAAATAAAAGTAGTTTTGGACTTCTCTAGGATTGCACAGAGAATGAAGGGTAAATGGCTATATTCGTAATAATGCCAAGAAGACTCAGGAATGCATAGAGGTCATGTATGGAGACCCAAAAGGCTAGGGGTGGTTGGATGGGTAGATTGATAAAAAGGTGTGGATAAAGGAATGCAGGAAGGAATAATATGTAATACCAAAAGAAAATGAATCTACACTATAAGCAAGTACAGAATGATGAAAATCAAGTATACTTACTTGCATTTGTAAGTCTTGTAGGTGAAGGAAGGCAATAGTCGATTTGTGAGGAATTTTGTGGTCAATTTCGCGACAATACTTTCCAGAGTGTTCCCGTGGCATATTCTAATGACTTGGGACGAGCATCAAGTGCTTACTTAGGCCTATGGTGGTGTATATTTCATCATCTGGATGCTAAGAAGTCTCTGATTCGTTTTTGAATGCAATAGAACTCTCCCAACTGAAAAATGACCAACCCAGGTAAATGATTATGAAAGTGTATATAAGGTAACCAATCACGGTTAAGGTGATCGACATCGGTTGAGGGATAACCAACCTCGGTTTAGGGCAGGAAAGTCTAGGTTTACAAAAAATAGGTAGATCTTTACTATTTTGGCGTGATTTTGATTGAGTCCGCTTAGGGAAGTGGAGTTCACGTGAGATAAGGTAGGAAGGTCATAAAAGAAGTCCAATTAAGTTTTAGGAAGAAGTCTTAGTTAGTTAGGTTAAGTGGTGACTCAGCATTAGGAGTGATGACTCGGTCATTGTGAGTTAAATGTCCCTGCAATGGGTCTAGGGTGAGGTGTAATGATGAGGTGGAGGTGTGAGGATGAAATTAACTCAATTACAAGAATTAAATTAATTAATAATGTGAGTATGAATATTAATATGGGATGAAGGGCTCATGATGTGTTTAAATATATTGCATTAATTGATTGAACGGGACGAAGGGGAGTGTGACAAAAATTTGGTGTCTATAGTTTCCCCTTTTTGTTGTGTAGATTTTATTGGTAAACGATGCTGACAAATATAGGGAGTTGATGTCCCAGGTATAAACCAAGATTAGGTTGCCCCAAGTAGGGCTGAAGGTGATCCCCATCAAACCACAAACCGATGAGGTAGGAAAAGTAGTCGGGAAGTGGTTTGATAAATAGGTGATTGATGAAAGTGAGGGTCACTAGGTAAGGTTATGGTCATTTTGGGTAATGGTTAATGATCATAATGGGTAATGGGTAATGGTCATATTAGGTAATGGGTAATGGCAATCGAATGCGTGCACACGTATAGATTGTGATACGGTACATGGAGGAAGATCTTGTAAACTCTACATTGACAAAAGGGCGATAGGTTTATCCAAATGAGGTTGAATTGATTCAGGTATCCAAGGTATAGGATATGGTCCTGAAGCACAACTATGTCATGTGTAGGAACAAGAAATAGGTATTGTTCCAATGCACCAGAGGTATGGTCAAGATAAATATCATGACATTAAGCAACGTAAGGTCATTAGGATGAATATCACGGGTAGCAACATCACAAGTGTCGGTTGGATCAAGTGTTGGTGTTTGAGGTGATGGCAGAGGTAAGGCCAAGAGATAGGCAAAAAACATGTCCCTAAACATAATTAAGGAAATGTACAGGTAATGTAGGCTTGTGGGAGAGTTTAACAAGTGTGGCCAACTGTAAAAGTTGCAAGATCAACATTTTTTAGTAAAAAATGGGCATTTATAAGTCAAATGGTTGATTTTGGTGATCGATGTTGGTCAAGACTTAACTGATGCCGGTTTAAGGGAACCTGACTGATGTCGGTTAGAAAGCATCAATGGTGGTCAGGTCACGGTTGTGGTAAAAAAGTAAAAATATGTATAATACGGATTCATTTTAACCTATTGACCTAGAGAAAATGACATAGTGAAGAGTGTGTTGTGTTTTCCATGGAGAAAGAGATGATGTACTATACTCAACTGACATGGTGAAGAATTATTGGTCAACTGGAATCAGTTTTCCAGGACCACTAGATCGAGACGAGCGATTTGATTTGTCAAAAACTGGGAGTCATGGCAACAACATGAGAAGGTGTGGGAGGGGCACAGGTACCAGTCTCGTGATTCCAGCATGATGACAGAAGAGTGTAGAGGTAGGATTCAATACTTTATTAGTTGGTTTGAATTTAAATTTTATATAATATTAAAAAAATTAAAATGGGGTGGGAATTAATAAATTTGAAATTTGGGTAAAAATGAATGAAACAGGGTATGGGGATGGTGAAATGTAGGATAATTATGGAAAAAATGAATTTAGGTGGGTTCTAGGTGGGATTGGGGTAAAAGGTAGAGTCTATTTTCATTTTTTTATAAATAGAGGGCGCAAGGGTTTGGTCCAGGGCCAAACCAAAGACCGACGTCGGTTCAACATGCCCATGTTGGTGGGGAAATTACACTACCAATGTCGGTTTAGGGCAACCGATATCGGTCAAAGGGAACGATGTCAATCATTAGGAAAAGTGACTGGGTCCAAATAGGTTAGGTTTTAGAAGGAAAAAATGGTGTAAAAATCAAATGGGATGGTATATGGGCAAAGAATGAGGAAAACCTAGGTGGATGATGGATAGTATGAGGTGGGTTTGAGTAAATTTATGTGAACGTCGGTAGGTAATAGGTGATGAAATTAGTATGGGAACATAGTAGGCTCAATTAGAATGAATCATAGGTCAGGGAGGTAGTTAGGAAATATATAGGTAGGTAAAAAAAATGTGGGTATGGGGTGTCGGTAGGGGTGAGTGAATTATGGGTAGTAGGTAATTTAAGAGGGTCTCAACTTGACAATGTTGGTTTGGATGATGTAGGAAAGAGATCGGTTGACTATGAGAGACATAGTACCACTTCTATTGGTACAAATGTGGCCTAGAATGATAGATGAGGAATGGGAGCACATAGAAAATATGGAACTTGGTTCAATTTGGTGCTATAGGCATATAGGATGAGATCATAGCTTGATGGTCGCTCTCATCGATATATGGGACTCCACGACTAATACCTTTCATTTACTGATTGACGAGATGACCGTCACATTAGAGGATGTGTATAGTATCTTTAAGATTCCTATTATTAGGGATCCATTGTATTCAATTTTGATTTAGGCGTTGGTGGATCCAATAGTGGCAATATTTGGTGAGGTAATGAGCATGTCGAGTTACCACAGCACGAATCTGAGTTATGGGGATATGTATGCGACATATCCACATGAGACCAGAATATTTGTTCTGATGATGGTGGTAGTAGGTTATTTTTCTCTCCTAGATTATGAGGGTTTGATATTTCCACGAGCACTGATGTTGGTGCTACAAAACATGATCGTAGGAGAAGAGATTACAGTTTCACTTGGGTGTTTGCATTTTCTAGTGTCCATATGTATAGGGAGCTATATTCCTATCATTGGGTATAGGATGTTTGGTAGTGTCTAGTACCTTATTATTATAGGGTTGGGTCAGGGAACAACTGACAGGGTGTCTAGGCACCAAGTAGACCACCTGCCAAGGCACAAGTGATTGACCCTGCAAAAGCCTATTCTAGCACAAGTGTAGGCTCCCGCACAGGTTAGAGATGTGGATGGAGGTCAGGTAGATGCTTACACAAGCTTCCAGGTATCTAGACCTATTACATATCAGTTGGCTTGATAAAAAAGGCATCCATTGCAGCCTATACAAGTCCAGGAGAACTTACAAAGGGAATCCACCACTGGAACAAGGGACATGGATCCCATGAGTTACAGGGACCTACAACTAGTTAGAGTGGTAGACTTTTAGCAGATGTTCTAGAGATCATAGGGGGCAGTTAGGCCAATAGCATAGACAGATTATCTCCATGGAAAGGTTCAAGGTCCTGACAGTAGAATGAGGCTCCACCTATTATCAGGACCATCTATACCACCACAGACGATGTGGATGTGCCTTCATTATCTCCAGTACATCCAGTAGATCCATTTGGGTAGCCAGTGAGCAGCCTAGATCCAATACTCATAGCTCTGATAGAACAGGGGCAGGTACGGCACTGATGAGCTATAGGGCCAGTGATGAGGTTATGTAGTTTCTTGGAGACCAGACCCCCTTTGAGGGAAAAGAGGAAACCTGATGGAGCAATGGTCATAGGGACCAGGAGAGGGTGGTAAGACAGATGTAGGGTGGTTGCCCTGGTGAGAAAAAAGGAGGAAGAGATATAGGTGACGAGATAACTGGAGAGAAAAGAGTATCAGGTGATAACCTTATAGGTCACTATATGTGATGACCCTACAGACCCATTATTTTTAATATATATATATATTGCTACTGCGTGCACGAAGATAGTGAGATTGGACATGAGATTTTTAAAGCAACATATACTTATTTAGGAATAGGTCTGCTAGATTATAAGGCTAATTGATACACATACTCAGGCATAATATGCAGCCTTTGATGGCCTAGGTAGCTGACACAGGTACCATGTACTTTGGTGGAGATAATTTCCATTGGAGGGTATGTATCATGGAACCTAGTTGAGTGAGGCATGATTGAGTAGAGGTGGCTATAGGCATGGTACATTCGAGGCCATGTAGGCATGATTGACAACAATTTTTGTTTTTGATTTAAGTTAATAGCTTATTGCTATTATGGCCCATGCATGCTACACATGTGCCATCATGTATGTTGCTGGTTTAATCTTCCAGGATATTTGATATAATGAGAAAAAGGCTCCTACACCAGGACATAGGTCCTCTTATGGATATGGTGATAGAAATGGTCTCATATGGTAGAAAGGCAATGTAAGATTGCATGATTTGTTAGTTACAGAAGTTATCCGTGTGCAAGGGTTCTAACTATTGTAGAATATAAGCCTTGAATGATGGGGGGTTATAGGTTACATCTAATGGTAGCAGAAGGGGAAGGATCGAAAAAGTTAAAATAGATGGCTCGGATAACCTCCGAGGGACCTTGGCCCTTAGACTAGTGCTGCCTACGATAGCCCTGACAAAAAGGGGCCTCAAGCTGATGTAGTTCTCCCATAAGATAGGGAAGTATATAGTGATGTAGATGAATGGGTTGGTAGGTTTTAGGTGTGATTTATTCTAGGTCACTTAGGCATTAACATAGGTGTAGGTCATTTAGGCATGATAGCATGACTCCCTTGAAGTAGGTAGAATGTAGGTGTCAAACGTCTAGTCCTGTGTAGCTGAATGAATAAGTAGGAATAGAGTTGAATAGTAAAATAGGTAAGATACCACCTAATTGGTGTGAGCCATTACAATGCCTCTTCTACCAAAGATACCCAATATTATCAGTGTAAGACCCTAAATGCAATTCCATGATTAAAATTTTCTAAGGTCAATGAAGTTACATGATCATGAAATGTCATATTTTCGACATGTCCCTTGAGTGGGTAGGATATTTGAAAGATCGATGAGGTGAGGTAAAGTGGTATGTGTTTTATTGAATAAACCTTGTTGTGATACTCCTTGAGGCCTCCTTTGTGCAAGATACCTAAAATCAATAGTGGGGTAAGCTCCATTACGAAAAATTTGTATATTTTATTTTTTTCTTTTACTTTTGATTTCCAAAGATTGATCGATGTGGGAAGACTACGTGTGGGATGAATAGGCTAGTCTCCTTGTATAGTCTGTCATTAAGCTGATCAAAGTGAGAAGTCTTCAAAAAAAATTATATTTGTTTAGAAATAGTCTTCTATTTGGAAAGACTACGTATAATAGGTCTAGCTTTATAGTTAATCCTCCAAGGGAGTCATCTATTTTTAGCTAGAAATTTAGAGAGGTCAAGGAGTCCTTTTTGAGGGAGTCATCTATTTAGAATAAGTTTGACATCAAAGAGTTGAATCCCATTTGACTTTTGAATTTTTTTGGACTTTTAGGTCATGGAAAAGAACTATAGAGAAGTATAGGCTTCTTTTATGAAGACAAAAACCATATCACACATAAGGGTTAGCTATGAAAGATAGGTTTTTAAGTGATGAATAACCATGGGATTCCATCTTGATAAGGACATGAAACGTATCCATGAGAATAATGTCATGAGTAGAGTCGTGTTACTCATATTGAAGATAAGGCGGAAAGGTGATGGGTAATCACATGATTCTTCTTTAGTCATTGCTCCTTAAAACAGGGTAGATTGGAAGGTGAATAGTTGCTTAAAGGATGAGTTGTTTGATAGACAAAAAGGTGATACATGTACTAGATCCAATAATAAAATTGTTAAAGATGAAAGGCATTAACGGAATCGGGTTCCAGTTGTACCTTCGAGTGAAGATAAATGATAAACACTTGATCCATAGGCATGAGTGAACGATATAGGTTCCAAGCTAATTAGGAGCAAAAACTTCCCCATTTACTTTTCTCCACTTTTGTTACATGTTCAATTTTTCCTTTAGGAAAAGGTCACCGACCTTGAAGGTTCATTCTTGGACATGTTTATTGTAGGCACGTTTGATACATTTTTGGTAGATTTGAAGGTGATTGAGAGATCATTTAGATGACGGTGTTCATCTAGTAACGCAAGTTGTGCCAAACGGTCTTGGTAAAGTTCATCCTCATTGAGAATATCTTTGAGTGAGATACAAAGAGATGGAATTTGGACTTCGAGAGGTAAGACAACCTCTGTACCATAAACCAAATAAAAGGGTGTGGAAATAGTGAGAGGTATGAATACTAGTGTGGTAAGCCCATAAGGTGAAAGGAATGTGCATGTGCTGAATCCTTACCAGTATCATCGACCACTTTCATGAAGAATTTTTTTATTGAGGGTTTTATTAGTCGATTCAACTTGGCCATTTTTTTTGAGGGTAGTAAGGTGAAGAAAAATTAAGTTGAATGTCAAAAGTATCACAGAGTTTTCATAGGGTTTTATTTTTGAATTGTTTTCCGTTATCAGTGATGAGGCTAGTGAGGAACACCAAATCGAAAAATGATGTGATGGTTGATGAATTCACATATTTTCTTGGCCTTTGTAGAAATAAGAGGTACATCTTCCACCCATTTAGTGTAATATTCAGTAGTGGTAATAATCCATTGATGACATTGGGAAGAATGAGGGTTAATCTCTTTGCCAACAAGATCTAAACCCCATTGAGATAAAGGCCAAAGGTATTGTGTGACCTATAAGGCGTGACTAGGGGTATGGTGAAGATTGCATGTTGTTGAAACTTCACACAACACTTGACATAGTCACAAAAATCATGTTTAGGGTTGGACAGTAATAACTGAGGCAAAGGATGTGCTTAGTGACAGCTAAACCACTAAAGTGACCCCCAAAAATTCCATCGTGAACCTCCTTGATAGTATATGATATTTCAAAACTTAGTGAGGCAACGTAAGAGGATTCCATCAAATCCACAGTTTATAGAGAAGACCACCCATGATGACATAGTGAGAGACACTTTTGAGGAAGGCTCAGTTTCCCATTGCGGGTAAGATGTGCAGAGGGATAATTGATAAGGAAAGGTAGTCAGAAAAATTTCTTATACAAAATATCTCATGGGCCAATTTTTATTTCTATAAAAAACTTTTAACCTCTTAGAATAGGTAAGATGGTGATTGCAATATTTTTATTGTGACAAATATCTTCAAGTTTGAGGGTGAAGTGGGTATTTGAGAAGCAAGACAGGCCATGGTATCTATGAAATTTTTAGTGGAACACAGGGTGGTTTGAAGTTCATAATGGTCAAAGGTAGTCAAGAGAATGTCAACATGATGTTTATACTTTTGAAGTATCTCGTTACGACACTGGTATAGACCATTAACTTGGTTAATAACTATTTGGGAATCACCAAAATATTAATGGATTTAACGTTTAAGGCTATGGCGGTTTTAAGACCCAATACGAGTGCTTCATATTTGGTGATGTTATTGGTGCAATCAAATTCTAGTTTAAAAGATAATGGCATAGGCTCACCATCCAAAGGAATGAGGATGACTCCTGCACCACCCCCACATTGGCATTTGGAACCATCAAAGAATAAGGTCATTTGGTAAATGGTATCATCGAGGGAAAGGGTAGCAATGGATTCATCAAGAAAGTCAAAATTTGAAGATTGGTTTCTAGAAAGAGGTGAGTCTATAAGCTGGTCAACAATAGTTTGTCCTTTGACTAATTTTTGATGGATGAATTCAAGATCTAGGTCTACAACGAGCACGATCCAACGTGCAACCCGTTGATGTTGATAGGGTTTAGCATACATATAATGTAAAGGGATCAGTGTTGGTGAAAACAAAGGTTTTATGGTTAAGTAGGTAATGGAAGAAGTTTGGTAGCAACAAAAGACTAGGGCTAGGCATAGCTTTTTGGCATGAGTGTATCTAGTTTCATAGTCTATAATGGTATGAATTATATAATAAACTGATTTATCCCTATGTTTTTTCTCACAATGAGAAAGCATGGCTCCCAATGAATGGTCTGTTGTAGAAATATAGAGGAAAAAAGGGCAGTGTCATATTTAGGAGGGATGAGCACAGGTGGTTTGAGGAGGTATCCTTTTAATAATCTTCAAAATATTTATGGCATTCATCATCCTATTTAAAGGAAACATAATTTTTAAGGAGATGATGAAAATGTTGACAACAGTCAAATAGTTGGGAAATAAAATGACGAATAGATTGCAACTTGCCTTGCAAACTACGAAGTTGACGCAGGTTAGTAGGTGGAGGCATCTCAAGAATTTCCTTGATTTTAGTAGGGTCGACCTCAATGCCATACAAAGAGATGATGAAACCAAGGAGATTACTCGAGAGAACAATGAAATAACACTTCTTTGGTTGAAGATGAATGCAATATTTGAGTAGATAGTCAAAGATGACTTTAAGGACCGTGAGATGGTCATCAGCCCAACATGTTTATATTTAGCAAGAAGGTCATCTACATAATCTTCCAATATGTTATGCATAATGTCATGGAAGATATAGGTCATAGCCCACTGGTAGGTAACACCAGCATTCTTAAGGCCGAAAGGCATAACGTGATAACAGAAGGTCCCCCAAGGGGTGATAAAGGTAGTTTTGTGTTGATCTTCTGGTGCAAGTAATATTTGGTTGTAACCCAAGAAACCATCCATGAGTGATAGCATCTCATGACCAGTGGTGAGATCAACAAGTTGGTCAATGCTAGGTAGAGGAAAATCATCTTTAGGGTAGGCTAGGTTGAGGTCATGGAAATCCATGCATATGCAGAGTCCCCTATTCACTTTAGTGATAGAAATGATGTTATAAATTGATTGGGAATAATCAATGGGTAGAATAAAAGAAAACAAAGAGGAGGCACTGGAGTTCTTCTTTTACAAGAAGGGTAATGCGTGGATGCATTTTTCACATTTTTTTTTACGGGTTTGGCATCAGGAATAGTTACAATATTGTGAACCACAATATTTGGGTCAATACTGGGCATATCAGCATAAGACCAAGAAAAAGCATTTCTATAGTCTCAAAGGAAAGAGGTAAAAGCTTCCTGCTCAATGGAATCTAAATATTGGCCTATCTTTAGAATGTGAGGGTCATCCTAAGTGTGAATGTTGATCTCTATGGTTGATTCATTCAACATGGTTTGTGTCTCAGAAGGTAACGACCAGTGGATATAAGAATCCTTTGTACCTAAATAAGTGATAATGGAATCATTATCCTGACATTGAACGACATTTATAGGAGTATCATCATCGATTAGGTTGGATAGAGGAAGGGAAAAGAATAAGGATCCTTACCATCATGCTAATAGGTCAGAGGTCCCAAGGAAACAATGTTTATGAAACAAAACATTTGGAGGAATGGATTTTGGATCCATAGACTCTGTAGGTGAAGTCGGTGGCAGCATAGGTAAATGAGGTAGAGAAGGTGTCTTGTCCTCTATGAGGATGATATGGGCCTTCTTGGAAGAGGAATATTCTGAAAATCCAATACCATGATGATATTTGTATTTATGGGTAGTGGAAGAAATGACTGTGTGAAATCCTTATTTATAGAGACCAAACTTGAAACCTTTCCATGTGCAACAATGGAGGAATGTGTAGGTGAAGTTACGATTAGTTAGGTACTGAAAATTAGATAAAAATGGGTGAGTTTGGGTAGTTGTTTCAAGCATATGTGAAGAAGCATCGAGTCCCCCATATGTCAAATTAGTACAAAGATGAGGTGGACCATATGAAAAGGCCTCACCTACTCATTGGTTATAATGTGGGTGTCGATGGAGGCTTCCATACTCTTGAGGAGTAAGGAAATTGTTCACGTTATAGAGGTGATATTCCCCCAAAGTAAGGCATTGGAAAATGTCTACTAAGGGATCTGAAGTTGGAATTTGGGTGGTGGGGATAGAAGAATCACCTCAAGCATGGGAAGGAGAAACGTCCATTGTTAGTGCTAGAGAGGGATTGGTTGATGGACCCATGGTAGAAGCCACAACAGCAGTAGGCATAGTGGGGGTGATTGTGGGGGTGATTGTGGGAGATGTAGTGGTAGAAGGGATGGATGAGGTAGCAGCTGAAGAAGTGTTGTGAATGGCTATGGATGGGACATCGATATTTGTGGTAGAGGCCTTAATGTGTATAAGAACATCATTAGGTCGGTAGATCATTTTACATGTTTTAAATGGTGAAGGATCGACCAAAATGGTGTAGTTATGCCCTTCGTGTTCAAATTTTAGACATCAATGTAAGGTGGAAGGGACACAACCCATGGCATGAATCTAGGGTTGGCCAAGAAAAAAATATATTAGAATTCCCCCTCCAATACATAGAATAATTCAGGGATAGTCTGAGGGCCCACGTGGATGTGGAGAATGATAGTTCTTAGGGTGGAAGTTATGGCATCGTTAAATGAACATAGCATAATCAGGTTGTTGTGCATATAATTGGAAGGGATGTGACATATGTTGATACACATGCGAAGAAATGATGTTGATACTATTACCCCCATTGATCATAACATGATGAACATGTGTATTCTCAATATACATGGAAATGAACAGGGCAGGGTTCGGATCATCCTATTGGAGGGGTGAAATCTCATCATCCGAGAAACTGAGAGCGGCCACTTGGTGAGTAGTAGGGGGTAGATGGAGGATTTGAAGTGGTGAAATAATATACATGGTGAGGGGTGATAATGGATGCAAAAAGTGTAGGGTCATTAGGTAGAACCTCAATGGATTGTAGGATCTCAATGAGGGCCTGACGATGAGACTCAAAGGTTTGGATAAGGTCATACAGGGACATTTTCAGAGGTGATTGGTGAAGCTGCTTGAGCATGGTGTGATGAGCCACTCCATCTGACATAGGGAATGTAGTCCATGGATGGTGATTTTGGGTGCATGGGCCAACAAAATGTTAGGTAGAGGTACGGCGGATGGTTTATATTTCTTCTCTTTGAATTTTTCATTTTGTGCACATGTGGCAACTTGAATCAAGTTAATCTGAGGAAAAGAGGAAGAGGGAGAATGTGTGTCATGGAAGGTGAAATAACATAAAGGGAAATAGAATGGATGAAGGAACAAGATCTTGTGAAAGAATTTGGGCACACTTGGCATTTTGGTGGGGTTTTGGCTAGTTCACTAATGTGGACCATGTTGATCTCAAATTATGGAGGAGGGTAAAAGGGATGTGGAGGTGGAGATGGAGATTGTTGAATAGGTGCAAAATGAGGTTGTGTGGAGATAGGTGAAGGTGGAATGGGGTCCTCATCTAAAATATCATCATTATCAAAGTTTTCTTCAAGAGGACATAGGTGAAGAAGAACAATCTTAAGAGCCTTACAATTTTCTACATCATGTCCTGGCACATGATGGTAGGCACAAATTTTAGAATCATCAAACCCTCCTGGTTTAGGTTTTAATGGGTCATAAGGTCTAAGAAGTGGTAATGTGATGACAGAGGTTTCCAAAAGGTTAACCAAGATGTTGGCGTAAGATCCTATCAATGGATCACAATGCGAAATGAGAGTAGTTTTGGATGGTGGCATGGGCGTGTGAGTAAGTTTGACCTCTCATTTGGTAGATGATGTGGTTTTTATTTTCAATTGCACCTTCTTGGGTAAAGGTGTAGTTAATGAGTTGGTTGTGGGAGGTAGTGTAGGCTTCCCTACCCTTTTGGAAGGTAAAGAGGTATTGGGATTGGTTTATGCCTTCTTGGGTAAAGGTGCAAAAGAAGTGTGTGATGAAGAAGGGAAGGAAGATGGTGGAAGGGGATGGGTTAACCAAGGTGATAATGGAGGTGCGGTAAATATGGTAGTGGGAGGAAATGTGGAAGGGATTGGCACAGGTAATAATGAGGGCATTGACAAGGGTGTTGTTATGGGAGGTGGAAAGGACCTAGGTAACGATGAAGGTAGGGGCCGTGTAGGTAGTTCAAGAGAGATAGGTAATTGTGATGAGGAAGTGGGCTGACATGTTTTTGACCTTCCTTGCATAGGAGTTTGCGTGACCAAGGTTGAAGGGTGTGGACCTAGTATAGATGGCAGTGGTGAAAGTGACAAAGGAGTAGTAGGCAAAGCTGGTGTATGGGATCTGAGAGGTTGGGTTCTCCTCTTAGGTGGGGGAGTAGTCTTGGTGATGGCTTGGGAAGTGGTAGCTAGATCAATTTTAATAGGAGGATGAACTAGACTTGGTGTCAGCATGACCCCTAAGGTAGGGATAGATTTGGGTACAGATGAAGGAATAAATGGTTTGGGCATAAGTGGTTGTTGAAGTAATGGTAGAGGTGAAGGTGTAGGTGAAGGTAATGTAGGATATCTCACCATAACTACCTTAGGTGTGACTGATTTTTTTGCCTTAAATACTTTGGGGTAAATGGTAGAAGTATCTATGGATGACATCTACATTTGAGTTGAAATAGGCATTTGAAGGTGTCCCCAAAGCATGGAATGATCAACATAGTCTAAGTGGTCCTTTAAATGTGAGAATGGCATGGAAGTGGAAGGAACCAATGTTGATTTCATAGTGACTCCTGTAAATAAATCTAGTGTCTGTGAGACAGGGAAGTGATTAGCTTCTGAATCTATGGGTAAAAGAGATGAGAGAAAATCAATAGGATCCTTGAAAGCCGGTGGAGAATTATCTCCAATAGGAAGGGGCACTACCAATGAGTCTCTTGTATGTTGGGGAGGAGGCAAGGTGGATGAGATAGGGTCTTCTTTTGATAAATGAGAGGGTAAAACAGACTCTTCCATTTGGTAGGAGAGCAAGTACTGTGGGTTTCTCATCAGGTAGGGAAGTGAGTGGGACAATTATATTGGTAGGTATGGTAGGCTCCTCCTTGGGTAGAGGAGAAAATAAAGGGGAATCTTCCATGGATGAAGGAGTTTGTGTAAGAATTTCCTTGATAGATGAAGTGGGAGGAAACTGTGGAAGAAAATGGTAGGATGTCAAAAATGACATGAACCTTGCAAATATTACCGTCACTAGTCAAGGATTCACCAGTTTGGTTTGAATGAAGGGGTGTGATTTGGAAATGACTTCCTGAAAATGTGAAGGTTTTGGTTAGCCAGTGCATTAGGATTTTCCAAGACGAGATCTCCCTTATCTAACATTTCTTGGATGATGTTTTTGAAAGTGATACAGTTACCATCACTGTGACCTCAAACATGATGGTAATTATAGTAATCATTTTCATTTTACCATGTAGGCACAATACGAGAAGGGTCAAAACTAGTATGTGGTTTGAATGGTGGAAGGGTAATAGCTCCTGAATTTTAAGATTTTTTCCAAAATGGTAGAGTAGGGTTCTCCTATGGGAGTATATTTTCGTTGCTCCTGCTTAAACTAAAAGGTTTGGATGGGGGAGAGGTTAGAAGAAGGTTTTGATTGGTTAGATGGATGAGATGGGCTAGATTTCAAAACAACCGCATTGGCAGACCCTTTGGTTTTAGAATAAGTATTTTGGGATTTGGAAGAAGAAGAGGTATCATTTAATTTAAACCCAATGTTTTTGTTATGTAACTGTATCTTCTTCTCTTCCATGGCATGGATTTCTAGTTTTTGGGTGATAGTGAATACTTCATCAATGGTGTAGAAGGTTTGGACTTGGAGATTTGGTGAGATGTGTCTAGCACAAGCCCTAGTGAAGCAATCTATTAACTCCATCTGAGGTAATTGGAATGTGACTTGGTTAATCAGGATTTTCCATCGAGTGAACAAAGTTTGTGATAGATTCATCTTCATACTGGTGTGTGGCATACAAGTCAGTCATGGTGACTTTCTTGATGATGTTAATAGAAAAGTGGTCTAGAAAATCCTGAGCTACCTGGTTAAATGAGAAGATGGAGTGCCTAGGTAGATCACTATACCAATCCAAAGTGGGTCCCGTCAATGACATTGGAAATGTTCACAGGAGCAATGCATCATCATGAGTGATCAAGTAACACACATGTTTAAAACACCAAAAATATTGTTGTGGATCTTCTTTTCTATTGAATCGGTAGAATTTTGGCATTTCCTAACGTGTTGGGTATGGATGAATTAGCATAGAAAAGTGAATAGGATTGTTACAAATCTCCTCATAAGTCAAAGAGTTACGCGAGCTAGAGAGAAAAAGGCTTCTAATTTCTGCATATTGTCCATCATCATTTTGATGAGATCGTTGGTAGGTTGTGATGACGAGGAACCTCATGCGGTATGAGGGGGTAGATAAGGTGGGTATAATGTGGACGACATCCTAGTGTGTGGTGGTGCCGAGTATGAAAATTATGATGAAGGGATATAAGAGGGGATGCATGTCATAGGAAAATACCCAAAATAGGTTGTAGATGCGATAGGTGGTTGTTGATGATAAGTGTAGGTAGGTGGGGTGGAGGAAAATACCTTCATGGAGATCAGTGGAAGAGACTATGGGATGGAGAGGACAAGATTTTAGAAGGGAGTAAGGGTTTCTGACACCAAAGGTGGCTAGGATGCAAAAGCCACATGTGTGAAGTGGATGATGGTATGTAGGCAAGATGTCATAGGGGTGATGGACGTCGAGGTGTGATAGTTGTTGTAGGTGCAACAGTTATGTTAACATAGGGTCTAACTGTGAAACCATAGGTGATGAAGGAAAAGAGGGTAAGGATGTACTAGTAGAGGCGGATGTAGAAGTGGGTGCCAGAATAGGTGGAATAGATATATGCATGCCATAGATAAGCTTCCCTGAGGAGTCTCTAGTGGATGAGTGGGCCAAATAATGTTGTAAAGTGGCAGGGTTTTGATCAAGGAGTCTCATAAACTCCTCATCACCAGTGGTGTATGGTAATAGGTTTGATTGGGGTCCATAGGTGATAAAATGGAAGGGGGGATGGGACTAGGTGGAAGTGGCTGGTGGATAGCATGAAACACAAGGGCATTGGCTTGTTTATGAGTCAAAACCATGTGACTAATGGTAAAACTGGAAATATGAGCTTTGTTGATGATACAAAATACAAAAGGAATGGATAAAAATGGATCTATGGGGTGGAAATTAGTCATTTTTTGATTAAAAATTAAAACACAGAGACCGATGTCAGTTTGGTAACTGATATGGGTACGAGGGTAATTATGCAGTCAAATAGACCGATGTCAGTTACTGTGAAAAATAAAGATTAAAAGATCTGGCAAAATGAGAGGTGAAAATGGGTAACCTGGACTCTGAAGATGATATCAAAGACTCAAAAAGGTAATGAAGTGTCAGAACAAGCTTATGAAAAGAACAGAAAGGTGGTGAATATTATTTTGGTAAAATAACCAAAATAACATAAAACCAACATCATTCAGTTAAACCGATGTTGGTGAGATGATGTAACCGATGTGGTCGTTGGAACGATATCGGTTATTGTGAAATCTGGGAAGAGAAAGAAAAATGAAGTTTTGGTGATTTAGATCAAATAAAAGGGCCAACCCATAGACTGAGTATGGCTATGAGGAGTCCTAATACACCCAGAATAAACTAGAATACACCAGTCATGATGTGGGGTGTAAGAGGATGAGAAAGAATGAAGAAACATAACTCACACCTCAAAACAAAATAAGACAAAAAGATAACAAACACAAAATCCTAAGCTGTAGATTTTATGTTGTGGCTTATGCCATTTAGGACTGACTGTAAGCAGAATAGAATTTTTGGTTTAATAAAGGTGCCCTATAAAAGCTGACAAATATGGCTATTTTTAGGTAAGTTTTGGTGTGGGAGATCCTTCTCTGAGAGAATGACTGGAGATAGAGAAACCAGTTGGAGCCCACTATCAATCCATTTATCATGTGATCATTGATAGCTTCTTCCAGGGAAAATGTTTTTCAAGAACTGTGTAGTTTATTTTCAGTGATTTGGTATAGAGAGTGTGCAAAATGTGAACTAGGGTTCAATTTGTCAACCATCAGATGGGCATGACATCTAGTATATAGGTAGGCCATAATTTAGATGAGCTATAATGCAAAAAACTCAACAATGTAAGTGCACAAGCTTTAAAACCCAAATCCACAAATTATATTCGATGAGAACAAATTATGAAGAGGTTAAGGGTATTACTTTCACTAAATGCAATGCAAGAAAATAAAGAATTCTTTTTAATCCCAAAAAACAAATGTCACTGAGACAGTCAGAAGAAAAGAAGGTTTCTAGAGAAGAAACTTAATGTGAACTTGTTTCAAATGAAAATAGACACACAAGATTTTCCCTAAGAATGAACAATGCAAAGAACCCCAAATGGGTCCCACCAGGTGTGCCAAGATGTTTCACCTAATTTTTTGCTAGTTAAAATTGAATAGGAAATAGGTTAGGAGGAATACATGTAAGATGTAGGTCGAAGGTTGAATGCATGCATAAATGAATTTATGATCCAAGCTGGTCATGAAGCGCTAACCTTTGGCTAGGGGGAATGACTTGTAAGAAACACAACAAGACTGTAAATGACATTAATAATATAAGTTAGTGGACTACCTATTAGATGCTAGATCTGGGAAGTGCGGTGCTTCCTAGGAGGCTGTTAATCCACTTTTAAATACAAATTAATGCAGCAAGTATCATGAAATAAAATAAATACTATTGTAGTTATATGATTTAGGTATCTCGTGCAAATATAATCTAACAAGAAAATTTATGATCACATTCGGAGGTTTGGTAGGTTGTTCTGGGTTTTGCAGGTCTAACAAGAGGTCTGGGCTTGATCGGGTGAGGTCTGGGTTGATTTTGGTTGATGGGTAGGCTTGCTGGTCAGAAGGTATAAAATGACATAGAGACCGATATCGGTCAGGTGACCGATGTCAGTAAAGAGGTGAAACCGATAGTGGTAGGGTAAATCGACGTCAGTATGGGAAATTGCCAATAACTTAATAAAAATGGTTTTTAGGCTTCTCTATGATTGCAAATAGACTAAAAAGGAAGTGGTTAGGTTCGTAATATTACTGAGAAGACTCAGGAATACATAGGAGGAAGTCATTGAAGGAAAAAAGGTTATAGGTGGTTGGATTGGTGGATTGGTGAGAAGTTGGAGATAAAGGAATATATGAAGAAATAAAGTATAATGAAGGAGGTAAAGAATCTATACTTTAAGCAAACACAATATGATTGAAATCATGAATACTTACTTACATTTACAGATTTGGTAGGTGAAGGTGGATGGTATTTGATCTGTGAAGAGATTCTGGATTCAATGCTGTGGAAGTACTCCTAGAGTGTTCCCGTGAGTATTCCAATGCCCTGGAAGGAGAATTGGATGCTTGCTTGGGTCTGTGGTTGAGTATTTGTTTGTCGTTTGGATCCTGAGAGGCTTTGGATTTGTGCTTGAATGTAATAAAACTCTCAAAAATAAAATTACCAACCTAGGTAAAAGGTTTCAAAGTTGTATATAAAGGAACCAATGGCGGTTAGGTGACCGGTGCCGACCGAGGGATAACTAGCATCGGTTGCAGTGAATAAGTCTAGGTTTACCAAAAATAGGAAGATCTTCCTAGATTTGGTGTGCTTCCCTCATTGATTATGCTTAGGAAAGTAGAGTTCACGTGAGAGAAGGTAGGAAGAACTTAGGAGAGGCCCAGTTAGGTTTAGGAATAAGTCTTAGTTAGTTAGGTCAAGTTAGTGACTCAGCACTAGGAGTTATAAATCAGTGTTGAGGGTGATGACTCAATGTTGAGGGTGATGACTCAGACACTATGAGTTAAATGACCCTATAATGTGTCCAGGGTGAGGTGGAGGTGTGAGCGTGAAATCAATTCAATTAAAATAATTAAATTAATTATTAATGTGAAGATGAATATATTAGTAATAATTAGTAATGGGGCCATGGTGTGCTTAATTAATTAAAAGGGACTAATGAGAGTTTGACCCAAATTTGATGTCTACATAAGCATGTGAAAAATTTAAACCTAAAGAGTTGGGGAAATGTGTCTAGCACATGCACTTGTGAACAACTCTATGAGCTTTGTTTCTGTTAGTTAAAAGGAGAGTTGATTGATGAGGCCCTGCCAACGTGTGATGAAATCTGTGATAGATTCATCCTTGTATTAGTGAATAGAATAGAGATTAGTCATGGAGACCTTATTAGATATATTTATTGTGAAATGATCAAGGGAATTCTATGCCAACTGATTGAAAAAGAAAACTGGGTGCCTAGATAAAGCAGTATACCAATCTAGAGCGGGTCTTAAGAAGGACATGAGGAAATTTCTAAGGAGTGAGGCATCGTCATGGGCGATCAAATAACACACATTTTTGAATGATTGTAAATTTTTTTGAGGGTCTTCCTTTCTATTGCAATGGTTTAACTTAGGTAACTCCCATTACGTAGGATAACGATGGATATGTATGGATGGGTAAATGGGCTCATTACAGATTTCATCATAAGTGAGGACATTACGAAATTCTGAAATAAAGGCCTCAAGTGTTTGCGTCTTTTCCATAATCATCTTGATAAAAAAATTTATAGGATTATATCAAGGAAATCCCCCTATTGTAGAAGAGGGTGGATAATATTATTAATTCAAGGAAGGCATGCCAGTTGTTTTCATGTAAATGTGCAACAAAAAAATGGACAATTTTTTAGCACGACAGTTATACCCGTGTGTCGAAAATTTCAAGTTTTACCTTTCCAAGACATGCCAAGTCTACCTAGTTAGTATAGTGACCTCCAAATTTATTTTTACTTGATACCCTAGGTGATTTAGGAAATTCAATTCAATCCCCCTAGGTGATTTGAGGAGTTCTTGAAAAATGCATATTTGGGGCAGTTAGAGGAAGGGCTATCACTGACCTTCCCAAGACTGGAAAAACCCCCTGGAGTGAAATAGGGGAGACTAATTTTAGATGGATATGAATTAAAGATCTAAAAACATCATGAAATTTATTTAGGAAGATTCAGGAAGGATTTGGAAGAGTTGGGGTAGTTTCACCAAAAATAGGGTTCACATGCCTAAGAAGTACACATGATCAAAAGAACTACTGATCTTTGGGAGGTGATTCCAGGAGTTCTGGATGGAGTTAGGATCCAAAAATGGAATATTTGGAAATGTTATTCTAGTCTCTACAATATGGTGAAATTATATCTTTCACAACAATTTGGCACAATAGAATTATAATTGGTTTTTTTCCATGCACAACTAGGGAGCTAGATCAAAATTCAAATTTTTAAGGGTTCAAATGGAGTAATCAAGACCTTAAATTGGCACCATTGGATTTAGAAGAAAATTTTCACTCATAATAATATAATTTTTTGCAAAAACATTCCATCAGGTGCTCAAGATATTACCGTTGGAAGTTTCCCTCAAGTAGCGACTTTAGGAGTTAATCAAAAATTAATGAGGACACGTGTAAGCTCCAGGATCCTAGAAAAATTTCATGTAAATTTCATCCCTCAGGAAAAGGGACATGAGGGACATAAAAATTCACTTATCCACTATAAGTCATCTGGTCACCCATACAACCTCTCGGATTGCCAGTTCAACCCCTAGGTGCTTACAGGAACTCAAACCCTTAACTGTTAGATCTGTGACAAGTATCAAGCTGAGGAACACTGTGAAAACTAATGACCCTCATGTCCCTTTGTGATGAGGTACATGAGGGACATTAAAATATTCCCATACTAATTAATGGCTCTTATTCCCCCATCTGACCATCTTCCAGCCCCCAAGTGCTTCTAGTATGCTTTTTGGCTCAAACCCGACATAGTCAGATCTTCACCAAGTGTCATAGGAAGGTGCTACATGAAAATTTATGTCACTCATGTCCAATAATTATTAAAGGGAATCTGTGACATAAAATTGTGCCCCATCCCTGGCATGTAAATTTTTAATTTTTATTTTAAAATCTAACCTTCCTGCTTCTAACTTCTTACTCTCCATACTCTGTGATTGCTCACCAACTTATCCAAAAGCTCCATACATCATTGTTGTACCTAAAAACAAATCTAATACATAAATGAAACTTTTAAATCCATGACAATCCAAATATTTCAAAGGATATATTTACCAAAAGAGCTAAAAGAATGAAGACTGAAGGAAAAAAGTGAAGGAATTCTTCAGAAAACTCCATTGTCATAGAATAAAGATTCGAACGGATCTTGCTAATCGGTGCATGAAAGGAAGATCCATATTTTTATTTTATATTAAATTTAAAAATCCATTAAAACCTCACCTTCAAATCCTCATTCTACTTCTCAAAGCACTTACAATGAAGAAATCTTCCATCCATCTCAATGAAGAGAAAAAACCTGATTTCCCATCAAATCGGTAGTCGACTCAAAGAGAAATTTCACTGGCAGAGTAAGAAGCAAAAACCCACAGTGAAAATTTTATTTTATTTCAAATGAAGAAGAAAACTAAACCTGGAATTTTCAAGGTCCATTAATGGCTTCCGTGTTCAGAGGTGTTGTCAGGTCAAATTTTTGAAACTTTAAAATATCCCAAACTAATGATCAGGTATGTCCAAGATTTTAGAGGGGTAATATTGGGAAAAAAACATATCAGAAAACTTCATTCTTCTAAAATCCAGCAACTAGAAGCCCACTTTCTAAAAATAATGGGTTTTCTACATAGGGGACTACTATTTCTGAAAAGTCATCAACTGAAGAACTTACGAATGAGACGGTGAACACAAAGGATGTACTGCAGTTGAAAATTCATCAAAATGATCATCTTGGTCCAAATTGGAAACTTACTAAAAATAATAAGTGGTCCCATGAGCACCTACCAAAATTTATCCAAAAGTTGATAGGAACATGGGGAGAAAGGGAAATCTAAGTTGCAACATCCAATTTAGGTTTGAGGGAGATGATTTTTCATACTTACTAAAAATAGTAAGTCGATTTTTCTAAATAAACCATGAAGTACAAGTGGACAAGACAAAATCCGACACATCCTTTCACTTATGAATATGAGATAGAAAACAATGATGTCTCATACATGGACCTAAATGACCTAAAGTCTCGCATGACAACCAAGGAGAAAGGGAATATTGGGGAATAAGTATTCACAATTGGGTTGTTTACAGCTATAGCAATAGGACACCCTGTGTCTGTACAAATCCCTGAGTTGGTCTTGGCTTGCTCTCACCACTATGAACTAGAAACACGAATAATTTGAACCTGAAAATGGTATGGAAATGGCAGTCATTAGTCCTATAACCATATCACTCACCCTACACATCCTGACATCACCTATCATGGTTATCATCTCAAAGGATAGGACCTTGCATGACTGAGAAATGATGGATGCATATGTGTAGGGGGTTACACTTTGTTCATGGATAAAGACATGGAGAAAACCCTCAAGAATGCCCAAGAACCTTTCAAGATGTGATTTTTTCAAGGGATATTTGGATGCAATCATCCTCCTCAATAGGGTGATGGGAGAAGCAAACACAAGAGAATTTTAGGAGTGGATAGGCCTATTCATCTTGAATTTTACTGAAGGAAATAAAAAAATTGACTGGAGGCAAATTATCGGTGATAATTTGCATTTACAACTGCTCTAAGTACCCATGATGAAGAATTTCTACATGACTTCTTACTTGGTGTATCTTCTCGCTAGCTCAAGATCATTAAAAGGATTGGTTCTCACATAAAACATTGCTAGCAAGGTGCCCACACATGAAAAACTTCCACATTTGGTGATGAAGGAAAGCCACACGCACTTTTCTCGCATGAAGGATGCATTTGTGATGTACTTAGTCTGAAACATGGAAGGTGATTTGGAGGCCAGGATATCACCAGAACCAACATCCTTGATCAATAAGTATGGCTCTCACTTCATCCAATTCTCAACCTTCTCTTACCTTTGAGTTACATGCTTCAACCAAGCTCCACTAAGGTTTGCCAAGTACTTTAGTAATCAAATTGTACTATTCAAGCTCTATAGGAAAATCATATAGGTAAAAAAAGGCTTAGGAGTAGGAGGAAGAATTTGATCTCATTTCCCATCTCTCTCGGAGCGTTCACAAGTAAGCATGTGAATAATGCATTGCATCTATAGGTTGCCTTTGCTCATTTGAATTTGCATTCCTACACTGCCAGGCCTAATTTCAACATCTGAGATGATCTAAACTCTTTCCACGTTCCAGAATTGCAATATGAGCCACAAATTGAGGGTTGTTGGGAAAATATTGCTGATGCATTTGACGTGCGAGAAAAGGACCATATGAGGATGAAAATAAAGTAAATGAATAAATTCAAGTTCTCTTGGTATGAATACATCTTATAGAATGATGGGACAAAGATGTACGATCTGGAGTACACGGTAGTCAAAATGTCTCCATTGCATCAAATCAACTGGTACATTCATGAATCAGGGGATATAAAGGAGTGAAATAAGAAGGTGGTGAGGAGAATGAGGAATTGGTTTCATAAGAATAGAACCATGATCATCTAGTCATGAATTATACCCATGGGTTAGAAACAAGCCTCTTATCAGTCATCATCAAGATCAATGGAAGTGTCCTCGAGTTCAAGGCATTATAGAGCAAGTTATAAATGAAGATCCATATAATTAGATACTTCTTCTCACATGGAATTTCACCAAATAAAAGTATAGGGTGGAAGAAGGCCCAGTTGCGATTAATGAAAGAAGAAGATACAGTGATAGAAGCACAAGCAAAGGGAGAGCATGTAGTTTAAGACCCAGTCATCAAACTTCACAACAAGTAGGCCTCACCTTTTGTTAACACCAATGTATCCCCCATCTAATATGTTCCTCCTCTTCCATAGTAGGGAATGGTTAATGCACCTATCACATAACTCTGGGCCCAATGAGATATTACTCATGGATGCAGTAAATGATAGCCCTTGACACTCACATTGTTCAACAAGTAGCAGCCCTTGATTTATTAACAATTGCCTCATTAGCTAAACAAAAGAAAAGGAAGTTTGCACACATGGCCTCATGGTTCTACAGTGAGGAAACAAGTAATCAATACATTGAGGTATCCCAACCAAAGGTGATCAAGCCAGTGGTTGATATGATATTGGTCTACTATGAGATGAGCATGATCCAATTGGGACCATGACTCATGAAGGGGATTTGGATATGTATCAACAATATTCATCTCGCATGGTGGAAAGGAATGAAATAAAGGAACAAGTGTGTACTATTTCATCCTACGTGCAACATCTAGTTGAGAAATATGCCATGATAATCCCCATTGAAGAAGTTACACCCATCAATAGCTTCAATCCAAAAACTATCAAGAGTATGAACAAGTTCACAATGCAGGGGTGAGTGATTAATGAATGGACCAATTCAATTTCTGAAAAAGGGAAGTCATTGCTCCATGAAGTGGTCAAACTCTTCATTTACATGTGTGTAACAATAAATAGGATACAAACACTCAAGTAATACTTGGAGAAATAAAGGGGCTACTGGGATCCTTTGTGTCTGGTAGTGGATGAAATGAGCAACACTTGTTGATAGGAGTTGATCACAAGAAGATTTTTAAAAATCCTTTTAAAGATTTGTCACATGTATGGGTGAGGACCCTAGAAATAATATTTGAGGCATTCAACTAGGCCATCACTAAGCTAGAGGAAAAGGAGGAACAAGTTTACAAGTTGCATGATAGTATAAATTGGGAATTTATGAAACTTGGAGTACCTACAATGGGATAAAATACAAATTTTAATGAACTAATTAGTCTATTTGAAGAAAATGTCAAGAAAGAGGTAGAAAATCCATTTTCCTTCACCAAGGATACCTTGGAATTCCTCTCAGAGATTTAGGTAGCCATTACACTCGTCGCAAAGAAACATCCATCGTGGTTTGGGAAGTGTAAAGATATCAATAGTTTTTCTGATGGATGGATAAAGACCCTGAGCTGCATTCACATTTCTCATGCTGAAAACTTTGAACCTAAAACAACTTGTTTTAATAAATAATTCATAGGGATAAATATTTTCTCAGTAGTACGAGAGGGAGATCAGTCAAGGAGTGAGATCAAATCCACTGTAGTAGCTCATTCTTCTACATAATTCCTCCTCCTTCTTTCTTCTTCTTCCTCTTCTTTCTCTCTCTTCTCTTCTCACCCAATGCTCTATCTTCAATGTTATATTTTCATGTTGGGGTTTACACATTTTAATATATCTCTAAGTGACTTTAAAAAAAATGTAAGCTTTAAGTTGCCTTGTTTTTATAAAAGGGAATTAAATATTTTATAGGAATATGAACGGTCTAAAGACATAATAAGGTATTTGAAAATTCATCAGGAAGATGAAGAGTTGCCTTCTCTTTTATAAATTGTAGAAAACTCCTTATTCAAGGGTATTCTTATAATTCTTATATATTTTTAGAATTCTGATCTATTTTTTGTGATTTCATGAGAGAGAAATCCTTGTGAAAATAGCAAAGAGATAGAAAACTATTCTATTCTCCCATATTCTCAAATGTCTTCCATTCTCATGCTATGTACAGTTTATGCTTGCGCATTAATACAAGGAGTTTATAGCCTTTTTTTACTAAGATATTTACTGATAATTTGTGTTCATTAAATTCTAACTAGTTTTGTTGTTATTTGTAGAATTATTTCTTATAACTGATGTGTGGAAGACTCTGATTTTCTACTTGCAACATTAGTTCCCCTACCTCATATTCTCACTCCCTTACCCACTCTCTTGAAAAATTCCTCTCTAGCAAGAGATTACTAGCTTTGCTAAAGGGTCAATGGAGTGCCTCTGTGGATCCCCGAATGTAATGACAACCTAGATAAAACTCACCTTACTCATGCATGCATATACGAAAGTTACACCGGTTGAGGAGAGGGACTTAGATTCCCATAGTGTTGGAAAGAAACCAACCAATTTTTCCCCCGACAAATTTTCTCACTAACACTAGTATATGGAGGTCCCAAATAATAAAATTGGGATGTAAGCATATATGAAGTGCCAAAAGAGGAGGTAAAATACCCTAGATATGAGGTCAAGGAGATAGGTTGTGACTGAGGTGGAGTGTAGGTAGGGGGAACTTATGTAAAGACCCTCATAGGAATGGGTGGAAAAGTTTTGGTATAGAAAGGACCAAGTTATGAAAAGAGGTATAGGCTACTGACACAACTAGCATTTGTGTACGAAATGAGTATATAATATGTGGGATATTTATACTAGGAGCCATGGATGAGGATGTGGAAAATTTCAAGGCACTGGTAGAGATCAGGGGAGTGATAGACATCGAAGGTGCGATGGATGTCAAGGGTGAATTAGGTGGTGTTGATGTTGGAGTAGGTAATTCTACATTAACATTCATGGATATGGCAAGGGACATGGACATAGGCATACTAAACAACTGATAACCCAATGAGTCGTGGGTAGAAGAGTGGGTGAGGTAATGTTGTAAGCCTATGAGATTATGATCATGGAATTTAGAGAATACCTCATCACCTGTAGGTATAGTTACTAGAACATTGGGATATATTGATGAATAAATAAATGACAGTGAAGGTGATGTAATGGTATGCAACTGGCGTGAAAGGAAAAAACTTACACCTATTGGTAAGTACAAACCATAAGAAAGCATGAAAATAGGTATTCTAGGCTTTGTGGAACTGACATAACTTATAAACATATTTTTGGTGGAGTATAGAGGGTAGAAATAGGTTGTTGTTTCTGTTTAAAAAAAACTTAGAGAGTGATGCCAGTCAATAAATTTATGTCGGTCAGGGAGAAAGACTAATGCTGGTGACTCATAAAAATTGGGGAAGTGAAGAAAATAATATTCTTTTGGGTAAGAAAAGTGTAAAATGGGTATTTTGGGCTTTGTTAAGGGTGATAGAGACTCATAAACTAGTTGATTGAACAAATTTAGAAACACAGAAAGACCGTCTGTAAGAATATATTTTCATTCTGATAGAAAATCAAAACCCAGAGTGACCGATATCGATCAGTTAATCGGTGCTAGTATGATGAAAGAACTGATGTCAGTCACTAGACCAATGCCAGTTATTGATAAAAACTTGAAAGTGAAGAAATTAATATTTTCTAAGTTAAATTTGATGAAAAGAAGCCACAAAAGAGGTTGTGGATGACAAAAAATGATTTAACACACTTAGGGAGAACTATAATTAACCAGTTATGATTGTTGAGTGCTAAAAAGAAAGAAATAATGGTGAATACATCCTCACAACTCAAACTGTAGAATACAAGAAGGAAAGTGACAATCGAACAAGAAAAAAAAAACACGTTATCCTAGCATAGATTTTTGTGTTGTTTGGCTTATGCCTTAGAATTGAATATGATTGAAATAGAATGTTTAGATAATGAAGGTACGTATAAATCAATACATGGATTGTTTTAGGTTTTTTTTGGTGAAAGAGTCCCCGATATGCCTTGCGGTATGTGAGGTCCAAGATTTGATATGATAAACTAGAAAGAATACCAGGTAGGACCCACCATCAATGGGTTTTTAAATCCTTAACAACTTCTTCTTGGAAGGAAATGTTTAAGAAGTTTGTAAATTGTGTTAAGTGATTTGACAAAGGGAGTGTGTGCACAAATGTGAAATACACTTTATTAATCAATCAAAAAATGGTCATGACATCCATTGTATGATTATTACATAACTATGTGAGATAAATATGCAGACATACACTGATTAAATGCAATATTTTTATGTCCCAAATAAAAATGTCTTATTCAATGTAAACAAGAGTGAATAAGAAGAAGGATGAATTTTACTAATGAAAAAATTGGAAGAAAAGAAGAAAGATTCCTTTTAAATGCACCAAAAGAAGCATTTCATTTAGAGCAATTAGAAAGAAGGAACATATTACCAGAGAAGAATATTTAGTGAATACGATTTAGAAAGGAAACACACAAGATGCAACCTATATGAATAGAAAGGAACCCACAAACAAGGTTCCCACCTAACATGCCAAAATGTTTCACAACAATGTTGCATATAAAAAAAATAAGGTAAGGTGAGGAGGAATACCTATGAAGTCGAAGAGGTTGCACATGTAGTAGAAGAACATGATGATTATGAAGAGCTCCTTTTTGGCTAGGAAGGACTACCTGTTTAAAAAAACAAGACCACTAGATAACATTAATAATATAGGTTGGTGGACTTGCTAGTGGGAGATAGATCTGGGAAGCAGGGTACTTCCAAGAAGGCTATTAATCCACATTTAAATACAACTTAATGCAGATAAATAACATGAAAGAAGGAACTCCTAATGTAGTTATACAATTCAAGTATCTCACACAAATAAAAGAATCTAGATTTAAGCTAATAATGCATTTAAGACTCAATCTAGAAAGTGTGGTTGGTTATAAGGGCCTAAAGTATATAAAAAAGGTATCATGGAGGTCTGGGTGAAGTTTAGTAGGGTTTTGAGAGGTTTTGGGTGTGTTTTGGGCTTGTTGGTTTAGGAAAAATTACTAGACACAGACCAATATCGGTAGGCTAACCGATATCGGTACCTAGAAAAGAGTTGACATTGGTTGGCTCATCGATATTGGTAGGGGAAATTGGTAAAAATGTTTAAATGGGTTGGCTAAGATCTCTTTGTGATTGCATAGAGAGTTAGGAAGCCTTAGGCTAGGGGCTAGGATTTATGTGAAGACTCAGAGATGGTGAAATAGGTGGTTAGAGAAATAGAGAGGTTCAAACTAGTAGATTATTAGGTAGGTGGGTATAGGAGGTATACTGGAGAAAATATATCAATAGAATAAATCATTTAAAACTAGATGGTAATGAAACTTAACCACATGATTAAAATACTTATTTAGAAATTGAAGGTCGATAGACGATGGTTGATGGAAGGTGCTTGGAGGAGAAACTAGTCTAGATCCACAGCCACAGTGACGAAGGATTGATGATTCTCTATGTGAACAATATGAAGCTCTAGAACAAAAAACTAATTGTTGATGAAGAATTTTGATGCTTAGGTTATATGTTGTTCATCATAATCTTGTTTTGAATGCGTAAGAGCTAGAATTCCCAAAATCAAAAATTCAAGATGGATATGTTAATGGAAAATCACAACACCCCCAAATGAGTAGTCAGATTTTCTTTTCTAGGGAAGAGTCATTTGGTGTGATTCACATAACATTGAGTTTTCCCCAAAGTCTGGGGCTTAGAAAATAGGAAAAATATCTAGATTAAAGGATGTTTCCTATTCCTCTGTTTAGGTGCATACGTGGAAACTTGCAGAGGACCTATTCCTAGACCTAATCTAAGTTTTACCAAGGAGAGAGGGATAAAAGGAATCCAATAAATCAAAACTAAGCTACGATGTGATGCATCGAAGGAATGATAAACATTAGTTTTGATGATAGACACAAACCAACAAAATACATACAATAATCAAGCACAGATAACTAGATTTATAATGAAAGACTAGATGAGAGAAAAGGAGACAAGAAAGGATCTAAAATCAATCATAAACGTGGTTTATTGCTCTATTGATTGATACAATGCATTACAAATGGCCAGAAGGTAGGAAACATATTTCAATTTAAATGGAAGGTCTGAACTCCATGAATTCCTTTTCCAGAAGGAAAGGGGAGCCTGCAAAAACAAAAGAATGTCCAACCCTTTATAATGAGTCTCGACCCTGCTTTTATAGATTCAACACAGAGGGGAGAAAGAGAGAGAAGCAGGGAAAAAATAGTTCCAAGCTCAACCACTGCTATTAATGCCTCCCATAAAATCTACCCCCAAATCTTGTCTTGACTGCATCAATTTCTTATTCAACACCTCGAAGGAGGAGGAAATGATAGATCGGATCGAAATCTGATCTGGTTGTTGGGGTAAAAATAGATCCTGCATTAATGGCCCTGAAGATGTTTTTTCATTTTTCTCCCACCTAACTTCCCCAAACTTAAAGTTTCTCAGATCTCCATGGCGTAGATGAGGCTGAGATATTTCTAATGGTGTTAGATTTGCCATATTTTGAGTCCTGAGTCAAAAGATATGCCCCTTCGAAGTTTGTATCAAATCTATACAAAAGGGTGGGAAAACCGGTTTGCAAAATGGGCCCTCTTTTCTATATGGGGACACGTGGAGGGCTGTGAACTTCTTTGAGGGCAGGCCTTCTATATTTTGGTTCTTGAAATGTCACATGGGGCTGACACATGTGGCTTCCTCTACTGGCCTGCTTAATTTCTATGTTTTTGGCTAAGTCCTTTGCTCAGTGAGGTCATACTTCTTAACCAGGGACACACAGCGGTCTGGCACTCGTCTGAAAACCATCTCTTTATTTGACCCTTGAGTTCACGCTGTGTTGACAGTTGGCACCCATCGCTGGTCTATCACAATACATTGACTATTCAACCTGACTCTGTCCCTTTTTTGAAATTAGACTCGTGTGGAGGCTCTGCGCTCACTTGGAAACCAGCTTAGGATTTTGTCTCTAGAGGAGCGTCAGGTTGACACTTGGAAAGCTCCGCGGGCTCTTAGAATTTTCAACAGCCCCTCTTACCTTTTTAGACCTTAGGCTACGTGGTGAACTAGCACTTATTTGAGCCTCTGCCCTTTGAATTTGCCTCTTGGAGATGCTGCCAAAACTGACACGTGGTGGCTTCCGCATGACACTTCTATACTTAGCCTCTTTTTGAGCCCCCACCCTGTATGCCTTTTGAACTTTATTGACCATTTTGCTACATGGAGGGCTGGCACAAGTTTGAGCTTCCCTTTTTGGATTCAACTTTGGAGAAGCACTGTGCTGACACGTGGCTCTCTCCACTGCCTCCTCCATACTTAGCTGATTTTTGGACTCGTTCTGAACCGTTTTGAGCCCAAAGACTTTAGGTCTTTGTCGTTTCTTCTTTCTCTTCTCGCTACTCTTGGCTCTCTTTGACACACGCTTCTTCTTTCTATGACCCTGATGTTCCATTTCTGAGCCTTCCTGTAACCTACTAAATAGATTTAAGACACGGATCTGCTCGACAGAGTCATCTCTTTTATTTCTTCATGCATAGGGTCATTTGGTCCTTCGTAGGTCCCGCCACTCCATCGTTGAGTCCTTCTGTGACCTATTTGCAATATTTAACCATGTTTTCTCTGGTTCTTCCTGTGCGGGGTCATGGCTGATCCAATACTTTTCCTGGGGGGAAAAATATGGATAACAATTTGGTGACTCACAGGGGTATCTGCCTGCTAGATGAAAAGACCAATTGCCTTGTCACATCCATTGGGCATGGAGTTGAGGATGATGGTCTGATACTGATCCTACCTCTGATTCATGAGCCTGACTATTTACACTCTCAATTTTCATAAGAAATCTTGAAATGATGGTTTCTGAGAGTAGAAAATTGTTTTGACCCAGGGCTTCATCTGTTTCTGAATGGGTTATGCAAGAGCAACAAAACAGCACCACAACTATATACAAAATTTGAAATCAAATCATACATGCTCCAAGTACCTAAACATGCAGAGCGTGCAAAGCACTTAGGAGAAAAGCAACCTAAACTACATAAACAAGACAATGTGCACAAGCACTTAGAGGAATGAGAAACTAAACTAATATGTATAAGGTGGGAACTTTCCTTCTAGTAGTAGTGTTTAAAATAGATTCCATTCACTGGAATCTATAAATCTTCACCATCCAATGTAGACAATTGGAAAGCATTGCTACTTTTACATTTTATGACCATGTAAGGGCCACTCAAAATGGCATCAAACTTGGAATGCCTTCCTGGTTTTGCTCGATCTACATCCCATTTCAATACTAGGTCTCTTTCCTAGAAGACCCTTGTTCTTGCCTTCTTGTTAAAGCATCTCTTGATTGAGACCTGATCCTTCTCCATTGTTTGAAGTGCATGTTCTCTAGTTTCTTCCAACTCCATCAACTCTACATACCTGGCCTCCATTGGTTCAAACTTAGACATCTCCAGCTGCTTCATGAGTTCCAATGCTAGCAACTCAAGTGATATAGGAAACACTACCTCTTTCCCATAGACAAGTTTGAATGGAGAGTTTCCTGTAGACTTCTTGGGTGTTGTCCTATCAGCCCATAAGGCTGATTTGAGTTTCATGTGCCAAGTTCTCATGATTTTCATCCACATTTCTTCTGACAATCTTTAGCAGGTTCTTATTTGTGGACTCTTCTTAGCCATTACCCTGAGGGTAATAATTTGATGAAGTTCTCATGTAAATCCCGTTCCTAATGGCCCATCCTGTGATTTTGGAAACCTATGAATGCCAATGCATTGTCTGATATAATGGTGGCTGGCACTCCAAATCTAGTCACTATCCCTTCATAGAAATCTAGTATGCTAGACTCATTAGCTTCTTTGAGTGCCACTACCTCGGTCCACTTGGTGAAATAGTCTGTTGCTGTCAGAATCCATTTGTGGCCTTGGCTTGAATTTGGATTGATGACCCTGATGAAATCCAATCCCCATTACATGAATGGCTGGTCAACTGAAACTAGGTGCAATGGAAGTGCTACTAGCCTTTCTTTGCCTTTGAAGAATGCACAATTTTTGCACTTTTTGATCCATGCATAGCAGTCACTAAACACCCTAGGCCAATAATAACCTACCTTCATGATCTTGAGTGATGTCACCCATGGAGCAAAATGGCCTCCAACTGCCTCATAATGGAACGCTTATAATACTCTCCCAATCTGATCTATCCCAATGCATCTTAGCAGAGCGCCATTGATGTCCCTCCTAAACAAGATGCCATCAATAAGTACGTATGGGCTAACCTGTAGTCTAAAATGTCTCCTTTTTGTTTTTCTCATTTCTGGAGGACACAAGCCTATTCGAAGGAAGTGCATCATGATTTGAGTCCAACAAGGAGTGGGTACATCATCATTTTATTCCTCTTGACTATTTTTGTAGAACAAAAACAACTTCCTTTTCACTGTTTGCCTCATCTTGTTGACTTGAGGCTAGTTGTTCACACAATCCCTTCCCACGGACCAGCTTAGTGACCTTGATCTCAATGTCATACTCCATGACATGAGTGATCCACCCTGCACGTTTTTCATTCAAATCCTTGCTGAGAAGGAAGTCTTTAACTCCTGCATGAGAGACTAACAGTTGAATTTTATTGTTTGAAACCAGATGTTTAAAATTATTTAACCCTCTGATCACTGCCAGGACTTACTTTTTGATGAAAGAGTATCTCACTTCATAATCTTCCAGACCCTGGCTAAAGAAGGCAATTGGCTACTCTGTATCTTCTTTGTTCTGTTGTACTAGGATTGCAGAAATTGTGTCACTACCACCAAAGGCATATAGTATGAAGTCCTTAGAAAAATATAGATTCATGAGAGTTGGGGCTTGTGATATAGCTTCTTTGATGGCCTCAAAACTTTCTCTTCCTTCAGTTGTCCACCTAAATGCCAAGATCTTCTTCAACATCAACGTTATTGGTTTGACAAGGGCAGCAAAGTTTGGTACAAACCTGTGGACAAAATTGATTTTTCCTAAGAATATTTGAAGAGGTTTCTTATGGCTTGGCAATGGCAAGGCTCTTATTGCTTTAACTCTCTCTAGGTCAATTTCCAAACCTTCCTTTGACACAATATGGCCTAGAAGCCTACCCTCATGGGCCAAGAATATGCATTTTTTAGGGTTCAATGATACCCCAAATCTCCTACACCTTTGAAACACCTACCTTAGGTGAAAAAGGTGGTCTATTGTGTTTTTGGAGAACACAGTGATGTCATTCAGATAGATCAGTACTATTTTTTTGATCAGCCCTTTGAATGCCATATCCATTTCCCTTTGGAAAGTGGCTTTAGCATTAGACAATCCAAATGGCATTTTCTATAGGCATAGGTGCCCCATTTGGTGGTGAAATTTATTTTGAACTGATCATCTTCCTTCACCATTATCTAGTTGTACCCTGAGTAGCCATCTAGGAGAGAGAATCTCTCTGATCCAGACACCACTTGTAAGATCTGCTCCATTGAGGGGAGTGGGTAGTGATCTTTGAGGGAAGCTCTGTTCAAGTCTTGAAAGTCTACACACAACCTAATCTCTCCATTCTTATTCCTGACTAGGACCAAGTTTACAACCCAGCTTGAGTGTTTGATTGGAAATATGATACTTTCCTCTATCAGCTTGTTTAGCTCTTTCTTCATCAGAGGTTCAATGTGTGGATTAACTGGTCTCTGCTTTTTCCTGATGGGCTTAGCACCTAGATCTAGTTAAATATTGTGTTGTGCTAGCTTCAGATTGAACCCTCTTAGGTCTTCATAGCTCCAAGAAAATACATCTAGAAACTCTTGGAAAAGTTACATGAATTCATACCTTTCTTGATCAGTGGCCACTTTTCCAATTTGAAGTGTTTTTCCTTCTCCAACTAGAATTGACTCTGAATCTTCTCCTTTGATCTGTATATTAGCCTTCTCTTTTTGAAACTGATCATTAGGATAGAATATAGATTCCAATGTCACTGAGCCTTTAGGAAGCTTGTTTGTATGCAGCTGCACTACTTGATCTCTATATTGCTGATCTAATTTGTTTTGATTCTAGCTGAGAACTTAGCTTCCTCTTGCAAAAAATTGATGATTTGTTGATCATTCTCTAACACCTATCATCATGTGTTGTTATCTGGCATTGATGGCCTTACAATCACATGGATATGTGGCTTTCCTTTGTCCCTCTTGATGTTTTACACCACATCAAATGTTTTTCCAACTTCTGCAAGCCTATCAACAAATTTGTTCTCCTTCCTAGGTATGGACACAATGTTGAAGGCTTCGAAATCCTTAATGAGATCCCATACCCTATTCTTGTATTTTTTGAGCAGGTCATTCTTGACAGCATTTTTTCCTTTGACTTGATTGGCAACCAGTTCACTGTCACCAAACACTTACAAGTTCTTGATTCCTCATCTTCTAGCCCAATGCAATCCATGAACCAAATCCTCATATTCTGCAGTGTTATTTGAGTAGGAAAACTAGAAATGAAAATTTGAGTAATAATTCATACCTTAGGGTGACACAATCATAGCTCCACCTCTAGCTCCTTTCCTACTTCTCGATCCATCAAACAATAATTTCCATACTTCATTGTCATCCTTATATTATGGCTTAATGATGTCAAGAAGAGGATAATTCTCTTCATGTAAGCAGTAGACTCCTAGCTCAGATTCTTCCATCTCCCTATAGGGATAAAATCATGCCTTTTGACTTCCCATTCATCGAGATTTAGGTCCAGGATACACCCCACCTTGGTATCTACTTCAAAAGTGTTTAGGAAGTCTTCCTGATCAAAATCCGAACAATTTACATTGATTGGGATAGGTACATAAGACTCAATGTGATAGTTTTCTATGGGCTCAGATTTGATTGTTGCATTCACCCCATACCTTGTTTTAAAGAGCATATACAACCCATCAACAGACAAAGAGCCTCTAATTTTTGCAGTGAAGTCCCTGGACAAACATAATGCAAAATGTGGTGGCAAGTCTATGACTGATACATTCTGCAACATAGTCACATTGGGGTAGGAATTTAGAGTGAGGCTTAGATCCTTGATGATTCCAATAGTTTTCATTGTTGTCCCATCTAATTGTACTACCCCTCTAGAGATGACTTCATAATGGATACCCAGTTGATCAGCTATTTGTTTGTGCATTACAGAACTACTTGCCCCAGAATCAATCATGCAATTATGCGCCAATTTATCCTCAATGATTAATGAAACATAGAATGGAGGAGGTCTTAGGTTCTTACCTTTTTGCTCTTGATGGTTCCCCCCAGGTTGAGTTGTATTGGTCAACACCTTCTCTTGATGGTTAAGGGGTTGATTTGAGCTTGACCAATTTTTCATGGCAGTCTGCAATAGATCTCTCTACCTTGGAATGGCCAGTGAATCCCATAGTGAAATGTTCACACTTGTCATCTTCATTTTATCGATGATATTAAATGAGATATCCTTCTGTTGCCTCTTCCCTGACACATTTTTCTCTTGCACATGGGCTATTACAACTGGTGCCTGAGTAAATTTGGAAGGTGGCTTGGATTGGCTCTACATACTGGGGGTTGTATTTTGAATGCCAATACCTTGTAGAGCAATAGAGGATTGAGGGTCACATGAGTTTGGTGAATGTCCTTCTCCAATATTTCTCTTCTTGGACCATGTATTGACAGCTATACTTGTAGAAGGAGCCTGATTCATTCCACAGAAGTCTTCAACTTGCCAATTGACAAGCATAATTTCACTTGGAGGTCCCTCTTGCAAAGATCCTCACTATTTATTTTCTTCTTGGCCAGGTTCTTGGGACACACCGATGGTTTGCACCATTGAAGTACATCAATTGATTATGTGGTTGACTGCATGGGAAACACCAATCATATTCTTGTGCCATGTTATTCTATGTTGAAACCAATTCCCTTGATGTTGAAGCTGTGTTTGGATTATATGGCCTAAAAGGTCTAATAGCTTGAGGTTTTCCTTGGTTTTGACTCTGAGTCATAGTCTGGGCTTGGGGTCTATTTTGCTAATATGGAGGTCTAGCCTGATACTGAGCTTGAGGCTGATATGGCCTAGAACTCTGAGCATGCTATCTTTTAATGCTTACTAACTCATTCCCTAGGTTTTGAAGTTGTTTCATAATTTTCTGAACCTCCTTTGAGGTGGTAGATGATGAGGTCGAGGATTCAGCTGAATTTTGACTCCTGGGAGTGGGTATTGGAGCTAATGTGTGTGTTTAGGTGGTACTTGGGTTTCCTAATTCAGGGTATAGAGGCATGGATGGCCTAAGAGAAAGTCTTCCAGCCTAAATTAAATGATTCTCAGCTCTTATGGAAAGGCTATAAGCTGCAGGTAAGGTTGTGCCCCCCATTGACTGAATCATTAAAGTAATATTGGAATTTAAAGGTCTAAGAAAGTATAAGAAGGCACCTTCTTTAGTAGGCTTTATTGCCACTATAATCCTGTCCTAGTTCTGTTAAATATGAGGTTGAAATCCATCAACCACTCGTTCGGATCTATCTTGATTTTTGTTAGTTGCTCCAACAAGGATAAGTCATCCCCTTTTTCTCCAAACTAGTCATAAAGAGCTCTACACAGATGGTCCCAAGATTGAATAGAGTCTGCTGCTAGGATCCTAAACCATTGTGAAGCTTTACCCTTGAGTGAAGAGGCTAGCAACTTGACTGCAATGTCCATCTCATTGATCTCATGGATTGTATAGACATTTGCAATATCTTGAACATGGTCACCAAGAGAAGTCTGGTTTTCTCTAGTGAAGTATGGGATGCTCTTTAATGCTACCACCGGGACTAGATTTTGTACATTTAGAGTGAGTGGGTTGCTACCAGTGAACATGACATAGGGATTTATATGTTCCATATTGATTGGCATGAGCACCCTTCTTGATTGAAAGAATGGCCTACTAGGAGGAGGTGTTGATAAGGATCTATTTGGTGGAGATAGAGACCTCTGAACTCTTCTTCATCTTCTCCTTCCATCTGGAGACAAGTGTAGGTGTAAAAACTATCCTTCTCATGAACTTAGGGAACTCTTACTGCTGAAACCAGTAGATTCTATCCCTTTTAGAGTCTCCAAATGTGTGGTTTTTAAAAGGTTCTTAAAATCTAGAATCACAACAAATGCACATCGATCTTACTGTAATAAAGATGGACACTTCTTTCTCCCACCATGCATGCCAAAACTATTAATGCAAAATCACATCACACCCAAATGAGTCATAAGATGTAATTTTCTAAGGCAGATTCATTTGGTGTGATTCATATAACAATGAGTTTTCCCCAAAGTGTGGGAATTTGTAAGTGGGAAAACTCTCTAGATTAAAGGTTGGTTCCTATTCCTCTCTTTAGGTGCATACGTGGAAACTTGCAGAGGACCTATTCCTAAACCTAATCTAAGTTTTACTAAGGAGACAAGGATAAAAGGAATACAAGAAATCAAAACTAAGCTACGAGGTGATTCACTGAAGGAATGATGAACATTAGTTTTGTTGATAGACACAAACCGAAAAAATGCATACAATAATCAATGATAGATAACCAAATTTATAATGAAAGACCAGATGAGAGTACAGGAGACAAGAAAGGATCTAAAATTGATCACAAACGTGTTTTATTGCTCTGTAGATTGATACAGTGCATTACAAACAACCAGAAGTTAGAAAACATATTGTAATTTAAATGGAAGGTCTGAAATCCATGAAATTCTTTTCCAGAAGGAAAGGGGATCCTGTAAAAATAAGAGAATGTCCAACCCTTTACAATGAGTCTCAACCCTAATTTTATAGATTCAACACAAAGGGGAGAAAGAGAAGCAGAAAAAATAGTTCCAAGCTCAACCACCGCTATTAATTCCTCCCATAAAATCTTGAAGGAGTGAAGGATGAAGACCTAGAAGGAATTCACATGCATCAAATAGTTACACTTCATAAAAGTATAGGAGTTGAGAGATTAAAGAAAGAAATATTTGTAAAGAAATGTGCATGCATATGAGAGCTCAAGATTCAAAAAATGGAGTAGATTGGAGTTGCTTGGCTTGGCTTAGGATTTTCATAGATTAAAGGAGGTGAGTAAAAATCGAGGAGTGAATGTGTAACTCCCATGTAAGAGAATATTCCTCCATAATGGAGAAGAGGAGTTACTTTCCCAAATGGGAATGTAACTCCTATGACACACCTACACATATTACAGATTCTGTAAGAGAATATGTCATAACTAAGATGACACCTAGATCCATGTCTACCTAAGTGAGATGACTCACCCAGTGAGGTGAAATAACACTAAATAAGTGAAGAAAAATACCACCTACATAACCACCCCCCTTCATCATAACTTAGGATGAGGCGGAAAGTCAGAAATGAGAAATGGGTCTTGGCACAAAGCTTGATGAGGTACCCATGCAAACCAAAAGTATCAAGTAGTGTGATGTGTAGAATAATCAACCAATGATATTAGGTCTCATACTCTATTGTTCATTAAATTTCAACCCAGGGGCGTAAGTTATTCAAAGGGCCTTCAAAATATATGCTACAATACTTTGGAGTGAAGTCTTTGTAGGATAGAAATTCATCAAGGAATATAAAGTAATGCTTGTGTAAATTGGAAAGCAAACTATGGATGTTGCTCATTTGCAGATCTAAAACTCAACACACTATGCACTCATTAACTTTTAGAAATGAAATGAATAACTGATAATCAATCCACACAACATAAATAATAAATGGAGGAATAGGATCTTCCTTGTGATTCCTTCTGAGGGGGCCCTTCCTTGTGCAGAAGTGAGTTCCAATCCTACCCTAGAGACTCACAAAACTGCTCAAGAAGATAAATGATTCATCTATTGAGTTGTAGCAATTAAATATTGCTACAACAAAGAGATTACAATGAAATTAAGAGCACAAAATCACATTAATATATTCTATCTTCACACATTTACAATTCTGCTTCTCTCATATAGCTATCACTTCATTCCTTAATGTATCACTCTTTTTTTTACTTTACATTTCTATTTGAATATATATATATATATAGACAGATCACTAACTTATTCTATACCAGGAATGTGATCAAAAACCATTCAAACAGATTATAGTTGTTCTATTTCATATTTTTTGAGTGAAGATGGCTAATTCCTATCTTATTTATATGATAAGAACTAATTACAAAACTACTTACCAGAATAACCATAACATTTCATATGATGCGTTATGATAGTTGGAAATTTTTTTCTTATACCGTGGTGTGAGCTGGATAAGTTCTCTTTAGCTATGGGAAGCTAGAGGTGCATACTAATCTGTTGCTACAGGTAGTTCTGGAAGATGCTACAGACAGGTCTGGAGCTTACTATGGGTAAGATAAATCACCTAAAGACTTCTTAGACTTGTCCAAACAATTTTGCCACTTGTTTAACTCATTTTCTAGCTTCATACACTCAGCTCCATATACTTCATAATGCCTCATTGTTGTTGAATGTCATGATTCTCTCTTACCATTCCCCAGCCAGTGGCTACAGGCTGCTACAGGCTGTTGTAGGAGCACAACTAGAGTGCTATGAGATAGATCCTACTACTTCAAAAGTTTATGGCATCTTGTAATTTGTTCATGGAGACATCAGAAGCATTAGTTTGCACAAAAGACAAGATTCACAAAGTAAATAAGTATATTATATGTTAATGAACATACAAAACTAAATATATGCAAAATCATAACTTTATCTCATATCAACCATCAAGAGGAGATCAAATTCTCACAACTGTATGTGTAAGAGGCTTAAAAAAGGGTTTAGATGGGGCCAAAACATGCCAATATGTGGCCTCATCACACCCCCCAACTTAGCTTTTTGCTCGTCCCTAAGCAAGTTCGTTCATCTTGAGGGAAAATTATTTCTATAGTCATAGGGGTCTTGATTACCTATTTGGCCATATCCATAGAGACCTCCCCTTATCCCAAGTTCATGCCATAAGGCTATTTCTTTTTCTTTATCCAATGGTACTATTTCCCTCCAATCTAGAATGAGATACCAGAAGATGGGAGGATGAAACCTCAATCCTATCCATCCTTCTTTTTTCATTCTTACCAGTTCTATATAATCATGAACCATTTTTAAGGCTTGCTTAAAATTTGCAGGTGAGTTTGGCTCTTTATTTATCAATATAATGGGAAACTCATCCCATCTTGATTTGTAGGATACATAAGTTGTTTTACCTTCTTTATCTAGGAATATCAAATATCAATTCTGGATAGCTATCTACCTTTGCCTAACCCATGTAGCCAATCTATCCTCTGATACAAACTCTGCCCATTCTTCTACAATGTCCTCAGGGTAACCACTTTCTCCCCTTATCATTAAGGCAGACTGTTTTTCCATTTCTAGATAGTCATCTACCTCTTCTTTTCTTCTCTTCTCATTTTTCAGGTGGGATGTGAAGGCATCTAGAAGTATGTCACCCAGGTACATGTTAGGATTCCACTTTACATTAAAAGGAACAAAAAAGTTGTGGATATAAAAATCACTCAGATGTTCCTGAGTGTCAGGATCAGATTCTCTATATATGTTAAAGAATGTTTTGGGGTCATCCACAGCATAGGGAAGGTTATTGTATACTTTCTCATATCTAAAATGCAACCATTTCTCCTGTAGATATAGAGCATATACACATGGTAGAGGTCTACATTCTAAAATCCTAGTAGAAAGATCATACATATTTACTACTTTCGTCTTAAGTCCCTCTATTTCTGCTTCCTATTTTTCCACCTTCTCCACCAATGTGTCATGTTTCTTCCTTGCTTCAACATGCCCTTTAAATATTTGTACTAGCCTTTGAAAAACATTGTAATCTTTAAGAAAATTTTCTTCTAAGAATGTATATAGGTCATCCTTAGGGCCAGCTAAATAGTTATTTTAAGAAGTGAGGTCAAAATGTATTACCTCAGGCTCTGCTACAGGCTACTTTTGTGCTTTATATGGGACCATTTGGACTAAGGAATCATTTTTTCCTCCCTTGTATTTACGTTCATATTTTGGTTCAGGTTCAGGTTCAAGTTCTTTTGCAAGCTCTTCTTCTTTTTTTTCTTACATGGGAGTCTTTTCCAAAGCTTCTGCTGCTCCTATCAGGGCATCCAATCCTCTTGTTCCTTCCAGGTTTCTTATAATGCTTCTCAAAATGTGGATTTCCTTCACTGCTTGCTCTAGATTTTGGAATTCAGGTTCTTGTTTCCCTTCACTTTTCTCCTCTTCAATTTCTACCTGTTATGGTGTCTTAGGAGGTATTTGTTCTTGCTTCTCCTCTTCTTCTAAACTGTCCATCTCTCTTACTATCTCAAAACCTTCTTTTGTGATAAATACTTCTTCCTTCCTCTTCTTTTGAGGTGCTTCTTCACTCATTTATATGGTCTTTGTTTGTGTTAATCTTTTGTTGGGAAATTAGAGTTCCATGGTAATTAGTAATATACCATGAGGTAAATAAATGGGTAGTTTGTGTGAGTTTTAGTTATTTGTTTGTACGGTTTGGAGTGATTTGTGGGAGGATAAGGATAGGTATTAGATCCCATATTTTGTGGGATGAATATCTGTATAAATATATCTCTCAAAACTAATAAAATTGTATTGTGTGATTGACAAAATATTTTCAATTGGTATCAGAGTAGGTTATTGTTCTAGTTTTTTTGTTTTGGTCTTGTTCATGGTTTGCATTAGAGCGAAGCAGTGAGGACCACATGCAAAAGCTCACATCAGATAGACCATTCTTTTGTCAACAAAGAATGTAGTGCAGACCACTGCACTTTTTAGTTGGCATTTCAATTTTTTATTCATACGTGGATTTTTTTTTTTTTTTGGATCATCAGTTTTTCGCTGATCTGCATGTGTGATTCGGTTTGGATTACTGTGAGTTTGGGAGATCCACCTTTGTAGATCTGCGACTGTGTCTTACACCTTGGTTCCTCCTCCATATCATTCAAAGAAGAGACAAAGTTTGTTTGGAGCCCCACATGAAGCTGTCTCCTGCACATTTGATTGGCTGTTAAATCTGTCAGAGGCATAAAGATTTTGCCAAAATCATTTTTCTATTGCAGTAGAAGCGTTTTTGCTAGGAAGAGGTGGCATCTTAACTGTAGGTTAATTTAATCTTTCCACTTGGTCTCTCCACATCTGTTGTATAGGATCTCGACTACAGTCACGTGAAGAATATGATCTCTTGGCATTTTTTTGTTTCTCTCCCATGCTAACAGTAACTTTCCGTCTTCTCTATTTTTTTTTCATTTCTTCAGCTTGGTTGATCTTTAGTTTATTTTGTAGATTGAGAAACAGGGACGGAAGCCTATGTAATTTTATTAATCTCAATCAACTAAAAAAATACAGTGAATAGGATGCAATATTTATAGATATTGCACAGCCAAATACATCCGGGAAAATGAGTTGTACAGGTGCAACCAAAAACCAGAATAAACAAGCTTCCAAATCACTCGGGAAGAAACAATTACATAAAAACAAATATATTGTTTAAAACAATATAACAGTGTGCATACAGACAAATATGGTTGATTAACCATATAACAATATAACAATTTATTATTTAATTAATGAAATTAAATAATTATTAAACTATGCATAATTAAATATTTAGGATAATAAAATTTATCCTAACATTCCCCCCCTTAATTGTGCATTGTCTGAAGAGATGAGGAGAGAAATGCTCTGAACAACTTGAACTTGTCACGTGCAAGTGACTTTGTGAAAATATCTGCTCGTTGTTCAGCCGTTGGACAAAACTGAAGCTGGATGTTGTGCTTCAACACATGTTCGCGTATGAAATGAACCTGAACTTCAATGTGCTTTGTTCTCTCGTGAAAACTGGATTGCGAATGAGTTTGAGAACACCTTCATTGTCAACATACATGGTGGTCGGTTTGTCCTATGGTATTCCAAGTCCTTCCAGTATGCGACATAGCCAAATCGCTTCACAGACAGCTTCTCCTGCAGAACGATACTCGGCTTCTGTGGAAGAGCGAGAAACAAAGTGTTGTTTCTTACTTCCCCATGATATTGGTCCAGATCCCATAAAGAATACAAATCCAGAAGTGGATTTTCTATCATCAATGTTACCTACATGATCTGAATCTGAATATCCAGTCAAGAAGAAGTTTTCATTCTTCTTGTATTCTAGACCAAGATCCACTGATCCTTTGAGATATCTCAAAATGCGCTTTGCTGCTTTCCAATGACAAATTTTGGGTTCCTGCATGAACCTAGATAGATAGCTCACTGCAAAGCTGATATCTGGTCTAGTGTAGGTTAGGTAAATGAGACTCCCAATCAGCTGCCGATAGAGAGTGGCACTTACCTCAGGAGATGGATCTAAATGAGATAACTGTAATCTATTCTCCATAGGTGTAGCAATTGGTGTGCAATCCATCATCCTAAACTTCTCAAGCGTTGTCTTGGTATATTTCATCTGAGAAACAAAGATGTGATTCTCTTTCTGCCATACTTCCAGTCCAAGACAATAATGCATAAGCCCGAGATCTGTCATGTCGAATGATCGCTTAAGATCTTTCTTTGTTTCATCAATCATCTTCACTGAACTGCCAGTGATGACTAGATCATCGACATAAACTACAACAATCACCAGCTCCCCCCCTTGCTTTTTGAGGTAGAGATTGGGATCGTATGGATTTCTGATGAATCCATGTTGTATGAGATGCTCATCAATCTTGATGTACCATGCCCGGGGTGCCTGTTTGAGGCCATACAGAGATTTCCTAAGTCTGCATACCTTTTCTTCTTGACCAGGTACTACATATCCCTCAGGTTGAGTCATGTAGACTTCTTCTTGTAAATCTCCATTCAGGAAGGCACTTTTTATGTCCATTTGGTGAACTTTCCATCCAAACTGAGCAGCTAGAGCAAAGATCATCCTGATCGTTTTGATATTAGCTGTGGGAGCAAATGTCTCCTCATAGTCAATGCCTTCTTTCTGTGCATACCCCTTTTCTACAAGTCTTGCTTTGCACTTGTCCACTGTCCCATCTGTTTTGTACTTAGTTTTGAATATCCATCTGCAACCAATGGGTTTCTTCCCTGATGGAATATCAACAAGCTACCAAGTGTTATTCTTCATCACTGATTGATATTTAGAATCCATGGCATCTTTCCAAGCTTTTGACTATAGGGCTTCCTGGACTGTAGAGGGCTCCTTTGATTCAATAACTCTACTCATCAAAGCAAAGTTAACTTCTTCTCTTGCTTTACTGCGAGTCCGTGGTCTAGGGGTGGATGTATCTGGTGGAGCATCCAGTCTTACATCTCGTAATGTACTTGTACACCATTTAGGCATACATTGAGCTGTTTCCATGGGTTGTGGTTCTATCTGATCAACACCATCATCCCCATCATCACTTTCATCTTCTGAGGGAACATTAGCTTCAACTTTTACAACTGGTGAAAAATCTACATCTTGCGAGTCCGGAGGAGGAGTCTCTGCTTCCTTCTTCTCAAAAAACTCAACATCTCTTCTTGTGTAGACTTTTCTGGTCTTAGGATCCATCAGTCTGTACCCAAGAGTCTCTTCACTGTATCCAATGAAGATGAGATTTTGTGACTTCATGTCCAATTTATTTATGTTCTGTTTGGGTATGTGCATGCTGGCTTTGCACCCGAATACTCTGAGGTGTGCAATGGATGGTTTCCTTTTTAACCATGCTTCTTGTGGTGTAATTCCATCAAGAGCAGTTGTGGGCGCTCTGTTTAACAAATACACTGCTGTTTTTTCTACTTCTACCCAAAATGTCTTTGCAAGTTTGGAATCATCGATCATGCATCGCACCATTTCTATGATAGTACGATTTCTTCTCTCGACAACACCATTTTGCTGCGGTGTGTGTGGAGGAGGCATTTGTCGACGAATCCCGTGAGTTTGTAGATAGTCTCTGAACTCATCACTGGTGAATTCCCCCCCTCGATCTGAGTGGAGAGTTCTGATGTGACGACCAGTTTCTTTCTCAACTGCCACTTTGAACTTTTTAAATGTTTCAAAGGCTTTATTTTTCTTGCGAAGACAAAAAATCCACATTTTCCGTGAATAGTTGTCAACACAGAGCATGAAGTACTAGAACCCTGAATGGCTTGGCTGCATTGGACCGCATAGATCGGTATGAACCAGGTCAAGTTTACCATGAGCTCGAAAAGTACTCATTTGGAATGAAACTCTATGTTGTTTTCCTGCTAAGTAGTGAGGACACTTATCTGTATCCTTCTGAAGAGATGGAAGCCCATGTACCATATTACACCGGCGAAGTGTTTCGAGATATTTGAAACTTACATGACCAAATCTCTGATGCCACAACTGAGCTGAGGTGGAGTTTTTAGCCACAAGTGCTTGATCATTTTTGTGAATGAAATCAAGTTGAAACATTCGTCCCACATTTGAGGCTTTTGCAATTATTTTCGAGCCTCTGGATTTATCTCGAATCAAACACATTTTCTTGCCGGATTGACTATCAAAGTCAATTTTCAGGTTGTGATCTAGGAGTTGACTGACCGAAAGAAGATTCTTTGTCAACCCAGGGACATATAGAACATCTGATAGTTTGCATTTACGTGAACCAAGGGGTAGAGAAATGTTTCCAATCCCCTGAACTGTATATGAAGAATCATCTCCCAATGAAACATGATTTTTCGATGGCGTGTCCCTCATTGAAATAACCCAGTCTCTGTGGCCGGTCATGTGTCGAGTGGCTCCCGAATCAACATACCAGATGTCACTAGATGACGTGGATGGTTCACTTGATCGAGTAGTGAACAAGAAGTCTTCATTGTATGAATGATCTTGTTGCTCAGCAATATTACCTTGTTGGTGGGGTCTTCTTTTCCAGTTCCCCTTTTTCTGCCCATGATAGTTGTTTGAATGTCCCTTGTAAGTTTGTTGTTGTTGTCGTCCAGGATTGCTTGATGAACCTTTCTTATATGTGTTAAACCAACATTCTTGCAAGTCATGTCCTCTTTTACAAATTGGGACATTGCTTCTTCTGTTGATTGTCCCCATGATATTGATTTTGATGTGGGGATTTCTGATAGGATTTAGGTTTTCCTTTACCTTTTCCTTTCCATTTTTGATGTGAAGACAGTGCCTGCTCCTCTTCATCATCCTTGTTGTGCATTGCTTCCTCTTGTTGCAGTAGGTTTATAAGCTTGTCAAAACTAATTGTTGTATCTGACAAGTTTAGATTTGTGACAAAAATGCGGTAAGAAGAGGGGAGAGCTCTCACAACAATGGGAATGAGAGATTCATCTTTGACCTCTTCTCCTAGGGCTAGAAGTGAAGCCCTCAACTCTACAACTCTTCTAAGGAAGGCTTCAATTTTCTCATTCTGTTTGAATTTCAATGTATGTAACTGACTCTGCAAATTGAGTATGACATTCTTGTTCTTGGCCTCATATATTGTGCTCAGCTTATCCCACGCTTCTTTTGCTGATGTGGCATCTCAAATGTGGGCTTGCACATCGTCAGACACTCCAAACAAAATGATGAGTTATGCTTTCTGATCTGCTCTATCAAATTGTTGTTGTTGTGTTGCATCCGTTGGTGATTTGGTTAGAGTACCAGTCATAACAGGCCAGATTTCTTCAAACTCAAGTTGTGTCTTTATTTTTGTCTTCCATGCAGCATAGTTGCTTCCTCTGAGCAATTGTGAATCCGGAAGAAAAAATTTGGGGGCATTGGTGCCCATTTTGTAGAGATCACTGACAAGGTTTGGCTCTTATCATTCCAGGTATTAGGTCTCCCAATCTATATACCGTCAGTCCGATATACCGAACCTTTCTATATACGCGCCCTTCCAATATACCCGTCGGTACGTGGAAGAAGCTCGCCCTTTCTATATACCTGGCGGTACGTGAAAGAGGCGTTAACGTACGTGAAAGAATTCGATACGTGGTACCAAGACAGTACTGATGGGGTCTGTGCGATTATTGACACCGGCTCAAAGAAATATCCTCATACGCGCGCGTAACTTCGCTATATACTCGGATAATTTCTCAGTTCGGATTTATGTCTTGCAATTGTTCACAGATGGATGGGATGGCTCATAGTGTGTGCACTGTGACCTTATTACTCCCCGTCAATTTATAGGGACGATGCCCAGACGACGTTTTTACAGCTATATTAGGTGTTAAGTGCAGTAGTAGTTGCAATGGCTTTACCCGTAAGCGCTTCCCAGAGGCACTGTATATACCGAACACTGCGAATGAGATCTAGGATCTCGTGAGTGTTATAGAACCAATTTTACTTTTTTTTATTACAATTCTGCCAGTTTCTGAGCAGTTAAAAAGTTTTGCAGTTGACTATGGCAACCTGCAAATTAGTACAATATGCAGTACAATTTTGAATAACAGGCAAAAAAATTTAGTTTCGGGGTCCTAGTGACCTCTTGAGCCCAGTACGACCCAAAATGCTAAAAATTGCAAAAAAATAGCTGAAAATTCAATTTTTAGATGGGTCTCCTTTTGCAAAAAATGTTTGGAATGAGAAAACAGACCAGATGGGAGAAAAAAAAAAACCCTAAATTAGGGATTTCTCCGCTAAATTTAGTTAGTTGTAACTAAATTCAAAAAAAGTCTGCTAAATTTAGCAGTTCTGCCAAAAAATCTGCCAGATGCAAAAGGAGAGTTTTTGAGTGTTTTTTGTGGGATTTGCTCCTCAAACCACTCACTCCCAAGGCGCATGCACTAGCCAACTTGCCCACTTGGGGCGCTTGGACTATGAAAGGAAGAAATTTGTATTTAATGATAAGTAAAATTGACTTACCTTTAAAAAAATGCAACTTGGTGAGCCTCCACGTGGCGCATGCTGGTGAAGGGGCGTTTTTAGGGTTGTATTTGCCTAAAAAACGGATCTGAAGCTTTTCTTTTCACCTCCACGCCTTTGTATTCTCCTATGGCCACGTTTTTTGCATGTGGGCACTGTTTTTTCTTCCTGGGCGCGTTTTTGTTTGCCTGGTTGTGTTTTTTTATTGCCTTGGCCGCATTTTTAATGGTGTTTACTTGCTGTTTGCTTGTATTTCCTTGTGCAGGTCGCTGGGGGCAGCAAATGGCGCGGGCGAGAGGAGAATGGGGTTTTTTAGCTCCAAAAAAAACATTTTTTTCTTATGCAGGCCGCTGTAGACAAAGAATGGCGCGGCTTTTGCTCAAAAAAAACGTATTTTTTACCTTGTGGCCGTGTTTTTTTTATCATGCCACGAACTGTACAGGCCGCATTTTTGCTGTTCTTCCTTCCCTGGCCGCTTATTCTCCTCTTCCACTGTATATTTTGTGCAGGTCCAGCGTGGGCGCCTCCTTCTCCTCTTTTTTTAATTATTTTTGCTCTGTTTTATTCACTTTTGTTTTTGCTTGTTTGTTCACTGTAGGTGCACAAACAGACCTTCAAAACAAGCAAAACAACCTCCAAATACAGTAGATACTAAATGATTCTCTAATTTAGAGACAAAACCCTTATTGGGAAAAAAAAAAATTATTATTATTTTCAATACCTGGAGCAATTTTTTCCTGGTGCTGAGTGCACCAGTGCAAAAAAAATTTGCATTCCAAACACCTGGAATGAACTGGGGGATGTGGAAAGGCAGAGATGAGGTTGGGAGGTTGCAGGAGGCTGCACAGGCTCTCTATTGCTGCATACTCTTCTCCAATCTTCTCTATTTCTGCTGCATTCTTTTTCCACTCCTTCACAGGGCCAGAAATTCGCTCTGGTACCAAATGTAGATTGAGAAACAGGGACGGAAGCCTGTGTAATTTTATTAATCTCAATCAACTAAAAAAATACAGTGAATAGGCTGCAATATTTATAGATATTGCACAGCCAAATACATCCGGGAAAATGAGTTGCACAGGTGCAACCAAATGCTAGAATAAACAAGCTTCCAAATCACCTGGGAAGCAACAATTACATAAAAACAAATATATTGTTTAAAACAATATAACAGTGTGCATACAGACAAATATGGTTGATTAACCATATAACAATATAACAATTTATTATTTAATTAATGAAATTAAATAATTATTAAACTATGCATAATTAAATATTTAGGATAATAAAATTTATCCTAACATATTTCTCTTTTAATTTTTTAGAAAGTAATTAAATATTACATTCTTTGTTGCTAGTATTTGTATCTGTGTGTAAAGATCTTGTAAGGACGCATTTTCACCTAAAACCAACATCCACTTAGTTTATTTTGAGGGAGGGTTAAAAATGGACAAAATGAACTAGATAGAAAATTTTGATGGAAAGGATTTCCATACATGGCAAATCCAAATCCAATTGTTGCTGATTGAAAAGGATCTTTGGGACATTGTTGATGGAGGATCAGTTGCGCCAACAAATGTAGACACACTCCAAAAATGGAAAGTCAAAGACAAGAAAGCTTTGGTCATTAGTGGACTGGGATTATCCAAACCATATCTACATCATGTGGATTTCACAAAATTATCCAAAGAAATATGGGAAGGATTAAATCAATTATTTGGATCACAAGCTGACAATGCAGAGATAACTATGAAGCAGAAGTTATATGGATTAAAAATGGAAGGAGGAGATATTGTATCTCATATCAGAAAGTTTTGCTCTCTAATGGCTCAGCTAGATGGCATTAATGAAAAGATAAAACCCAATGATGCAAAGGCCATATTACTTAACAGCATGCCCAAAAGTATTTCAAATATGGTGTTTACTTTAAGTAAACTAAATCCAAGCTTGGAGAGCATAATATCAACGCTACTCGATATGGGAAGCAAGGATGATGTAGAAGAAGAAACAACATTAGCTAGTCAATCAATTAATTCCTATAAAAAAATCAAAACATATCAAAAACTATATATGTTTTTATTGTAGGAACTAGGACATGTTGTTCTCAACTACATGCACAGAGCAAAAGATCTACTTGATGGAAAACTATCTGACAAGGCCTTGGCTACTGAAGAAGATGATATTAAAGAACAAAACACACACCAATTCTGAAGATTGTTCAAGCGACGAGGATTATCTTTTCTAATTGTTTGTGTGTTGTATCTACTCATGTCAGCTCTAAGGGAGGGAATGTTGGGAAATTAGAGTTTCCATGGTAATTAGTAATATACCATGAGGTAAATAAATGGGTAGTTTGTGTGAGTTTTAGTTATTTGTATATATGGTTTGGAGTGATTTGTGGGAGGATAAGGATATGGATTAGATCCCATATTTTGTGGGATGAATATATATATGTATATAAATATCTCTCTCAAAACTAATAAAATTGTATTGTGTGATTGACCAAATATTTTCATCTTTTCCTCCTTATCCTGTGAGATCTTCTTATAGCTATTATTTTTATCTTTTGTTCCTTCTTGGGGGTAACTTCCTCTACTACCTTTTCTTTTCCTTTTTTCTTAAGGGTTGAGGTAGTATCAGTTTCTTCAGGTGCCTCCTCTACTATAGGTGTAGGGGGTTTTCTTACTTTTCCTACATGTTACGCTCCCTAGTAGGTGATGTTGCCTTTACACCTTTCATCTTCTTGGAGACAGAGCCCCTTGATTCTGCAGACAAAGAGACATTTGTTTCTTTCTGAGGGTTACTTTTCTTACTCCCTACCTCTTCGGTGGTTTCCTTTTCTGAGGAAATTATGAGCCTCTTTCTTCTTCTACCCATAGTAGTAGAGCTCCTAGTATTTCTTGCTACGGGTATGCTATAATCCTCTTCTCTCTCCCTAGGGACCCTTATGATATGCTTTCTTTTTTACCTCCTTTCTTGTTGTGGCTGTTTCTCAGGGGTTTCTTCTTTTTCCACTCTTTCTTCAAATTTTTCTTGACTCTTCTCTTCTTCTGATGCTGTAGGTGGTTGGCCTGGATTCCCTATTACCTGGTTTAGATCAATCTTAGGTTGCATGTTTTGGAGGCCTTGCTTGGTGATTAGCTAGATAAAACAGTGATGAGACAAGGCATTCTTCGCCCCTTTCTTATATTCTTTTTCCATTTTCTTTAGGCTATTCAATAAGTGATTTGGGACATTTATTAAGTATATTCCATGCCTCAAGTGATTTAAGCATTTAAATTTCATTGTATAGAGTAGGGAATACCTTCCTTCACATGTGAATTAATTGATGATGAATGTAACAACTTCTCTCTAGGCCTCAGGTAGGCTTCTTGTCTCAATGCCCCCTTTTTTTATTGTATCGCTCCCCTTGGAAGCATTGTTGTCTGATTTGTTATGCATTAGGTTTCTCCTCCCAATTTTCTACATTTTGAGGGAGTCCTGTCACTTGCCCAATCAAGTCTTCTGTTACTAGAAATGATATGCCAGCTACCGTGGCTTGCTATCCGTTGAATGTGCTCACAAATTACTCTTCTCTTTCATTCAAGTATTCAGTTAGTAGCTGGAAGTAATTTTTCCATCCATCCCATTCAAATATATCCTAGTAATGAGGGTTATTTCTCAAGGGTGTGACTTTGGTGAGCTCTCTACGAACAACTGTTCCTCCCATAGCTTCTGTAGACAAGTTTTTTTCTCTGCGTTGATTGTCACCTTTTTTTTTGCTTCATCACATCTTAGGGGAAATATTTAATTGTCCCCTATAATCGAGGCATGCGTCATCATTTCCTAGGTTCTCGTGTTGTGGCCAATTAAGTTTTCCTGTAGTGAGATCCAATCCTACCTCCTCCCCTAGACAGATGTCACTCGTCTCAAGTGAAAAAAATGTTTCACGCGTGCCATTTTTTTTTATTGCTGAAGGGACTTATTAATGTCCCCTCATGATGATGATTGAAAAAAAAGTAAATGATTAAGGCATATATTTAATTTTAACATGCCTTTTCATGAAATAAATACTTACTACTTGTAGATATTACCTTTTTACCTTAGTACCACCTATTTATCCTCCATGTGACAACTATTTATAGGAATATGCTTTGTCCAAAGGTTTGGCATGCAACACTTCTTCCAATGACTAATTTGATTGCAAGGATCATCTGAAAAATGATTCCTCTTCTGCAATTTGTTTATGAAATTTTTATGCTTAGGTAGATTGGTCATGAGGTTCCTCTTGGACTCGGCTAGAGGTCCTTGTTTCTATTTGTGCATCTGCAGCATGTGAAAACCGATAAAAATGATACCTCCTTACATGATACTTCTGATTTTTAGAAAATTACATTCCTTCTTCTTTTGTATGATGCCTGCGAGTTCTGGAGTGGATTTTTGCATCTCTTGTCTTGACTACCCGTAGCACTGCTTTGCTACAGCACTCTGAAATTGTGCCCGTAGTGACCATGAGGTGTTCCGTAACACTAAACAAGTAGCCTAATTTAACCAAGGGGTTTCCTGTAGCAAGCGAGGAATGTTTGCAGGAAGGGAAAGAGTACCTGAAACATGAATTCTACTTTGTGTAATTATTTATGACTCAGATTTTGCCTTACCTCCTTCTGAATATGCTTGTGGCTGTCCAAAAATCTACCTGTAGCACTTTTAGAAAGTACCCACAACAACTGTTTGAGGAGCCCGTTGCAACTGAAAGTTTACCCGTAGCAACTATTTGAGGAGCCCATAGTAATTGGAAGGTTTCCCATAGAAAATGTTTGAGGAGCCCACAAAAATTGGAAGCAGTAAAAGCAATGTGTTAACCAGGTTTGGCTGAGGTGTTTTTCTTTCCATCTTTCTTGAAAAATACACAATTTTTCTTTTCCTTGTTTTTTAAAAAAGTTTTTGCCCCTGAATGGCCAGCGAGCTGCTTTTCTATTCAGGCCCTTTTTCACAGTTCTGAGCAGCCAACAAGCTGGTTTTCTACCGAGAATCTACCAACAACACCCAAAAAGGGTTTTCATTTTTGGGTTTTTTTTTAATCCTGCTGCTACCTATAGTAGAATGTTTATTATAGCCCTATTAAGGTCCATATACAACATTTCAATCTTCTTCCCATGGGAGGTAGAGATCATCCTCCCTTCCTTCCTCATCAATCACCTTTTTCTTTGAAATTAGTGGGTCAATATGAGGGTTTTTCTAAATGGAATGCTGCACTTGCTATGAAAATTTCTCCTTTGATAAGGGTTACTTGTATACTTTGAATATGTGACCGTTAACTAGGAGTTGTAATCTTACTGGATCAATTGTTTATAGTTGGACTGCACCATTGTCATAGACATGTTCGATCTCATATGACCCAAGCCATCTTGTTTGCAATTTTCCTTTGTGGTCTTTGTATTTTGAATCAAACAATAGGGCCAAATCTCCATGTGTGAACTGCCTAGGCTTGATGTATATGTCATGCCATCCTATTTGTTCCTACTGTATCAATTCTATGTTCTAATGTGTTTGATGTCTGTACTCATCCAAAGCATTGAGATGTATAAATATTTTCTTGTATGCTTCGAAAATATCAATTCCTAGCTCTACTGCAGTCCTCAGGGTTTTGTGTTCAAATTCTATTGGCAGCATTGGTTTCTTCCCATATACTAGCTCATATGGTGTGAAGCTAGTAGTTGTTTTCAATGTGATTCTGTATGCCCATACTGCCTCATGGAGTCTAGAATCCCAATCCTTTCTTGATAGATTGAATTTTTTGGTCAGGATATTTTCTAATTCTCTGTTCGTGACTTCAACCTGCCCATTGGACTATGGATGGTATGGTGTGGAATTCTTGTGTCTTATCGTATATTCTTCCACTTGGTCAATAATGAGATTAGTAGTAAAATGTGGCCCTTAATTTGTAACTATTTCCCTTGGTACATCATATCTTGTGAATATCTCTTCGTATAAGAAGGCTAATAATTTCTCATCTCAAGCATGTGTCAATGCTTTTACTTCAGCCCATTTGGTGACATAATCTGTACATACAAGGATGTACTCTTTGTTATTTGATTTGGGGTCTATGGGCCCAACAAATTCCATCCCCCATTTTTCAAAAGGTTCCAGTTACAATTGAGGTTGTAATGGCATCTCATTTGACCTTGTAGGCCTACCCATATGTTGGCATTTATCACAGTGGGTTGTATATCTATTTGCATCCTTATGTAACGTAGGCCAGTAGTATCCTGCAGTTAGGATTTTGACTTTTGTTCTTTTGGCTACAAATTTTCCTCCATATGGCTCATCATGGCATGCTTTGAGAATGTCAACTACATCTTCTCGTAGACATCTTCGTATTACATAATCAGGTCTAGTATAGAAGAGAAAACCAGAAATCTAAGAGTACTTACCACTTTTTCATATCAAGGCACAATTCTCTTTTGAGGAAAAGTGATGAGGTAGTTTGCTATATCAGCAAACTAGGGTGTAGAGATAGTAACGGAAAATAGGTTCTCATCAAGAAATGATTCATCCACTATGCCATCCTATTGATTGCTCTGTAATCTTGAAAGGAAGTCAGCTACAACGTTGTCCTTCCCTAGTTTATCTAGTATGGTAATGTCAAATTCTTGGAACAAGAGAAGCCATATTACTACTCTTCTGGATACTGATGGTTTATTCGTGAGGTACTTGATGGTGGAATGATTTGTGTGTATGAAATTTTGATAGCCTGTGATGTAATGTTTGAACTTGTTGATTGCATAAACAATTGCCAAGAATTCTTTCTCCATCACTGTGTAGTTCAGCTCTGCTGCTTGCATATTTTTACTTACAAAGTAGATAGCATAGTTGCAATGGCCTTCTTTCTGTCCTAGTACTGCACCTAGGGAAATATCAGAGGCATCTGTATGTATGTGAAAAGGAACTGCCTAGTCTATTCCATGCAATATGGGGGTTGATATGAGCAACTGCTTCAGTAGATTGAATGCTTCATTACAAGTGGAAGTCCATACAAACTTAGCATCTTTGTTTAGGAAGGTGAACAATGGGGCTGCTATTTTTCTAAAATTGTTGATGAACCCATGATAAAAACCCACATGACCCAAGAAGCTACGTACATCTTTTTGTTTTTGTGGTACCAGCAGATCCTTGATGATAGCAATCTTGGTTGGGTCCACTCTAATCCCCTTTTCAGAGAAATGGTGTCCTAGCACTATCCCTTCCTCCATGAGCATGAAACATTTCTTACGACTTAGGGATAGATGATTTTCTTGACAACGTATTAATAATATTTCCAAGTTATTCAAACATACCTAAAATGTGTCTCTATAGACGATCTGAAAATATGCTAAGGACTGCCCGCTGAAATGTGGCAAGCGCATTGCATAATCTAAATGGTAGGACATCATATGTGAATGTTCCCCATGGGCATGTGAATGTGGTCTTCTCTTGATCCTTAGGAGTAATGTGGATCTGATTGTATCCACTTAAACCATCTAAGAATGCAAAGTATTTCTTCCCTGCAAGTGTATCTAGCACTTGATCAATAAATGGTAGCAGGAAATGGTCCTTCCTTGTAGCTGCATTCAATTATCTATAGTCTATACATATACACCACTTTCCTCCTTTCTTGGGTACAATGACTAACGAAGAAACCCAATGGCTATCAGATATTGGATAAATGAATCCTACATCTAAGAGTTTTTATATTTCAGCCTTGACTATTTCTTTTACTATTGGGTTCACCTACCTTTGTGGTTGGTGTATGGGTTTGCATTCCTCTTTGATGATAAATGTGGTGTGTACATTTTTCTGGGCTGATGCCTTGCTTGTCTTCATAGTCCCATGCAAAGGCTCATTTGTTTGCATATAATATGGCTACTAATTTTCTTTCTTCTTCTATACTTAATTTTTTATTTATGCGAAGTGTCTTGCCTAGCATTATTTCTATGGCTTTTATGGCTTCTGTCATTTTATCTATACTATTGATTGATCACTTGTGGCTGCAGTTAATGGAAGATCCTTTGATCACTTTTGGTTGGTTCTTCTTTTGACCATTGATTAGAAAAAGGGCAATGAATACAAGGCAATTATTTAGGAGTGGATTGTTCTACCTGATAGTTGTTTTGTAGTATGTTGTATATGATGGTATCCTCTTCTAGATATACCAATGTGCATGCATGGTCTATTATTAAAGTAGGGTAGATGGGTACCTCTTCTTCTTCTTCAATCCAGATAGGCTAGTCCTTTTCTTGTGATAGTACAAAACCATTTACTTGGTGATTTTCCCATTTTAAATTTGCATGTTGTCAAATCTACAGCTAATGAATGCATCTATAGTGACCAACCATTGCCTTCCAAAGATCAGAGGATATCCTCCAAGTTTTGTTTTTGGCTGCAATACAATAAAATCTGTAGGGTACTCCCATGAATCTACTGATATGACCAGATATTCTATGATTCCTTCTGGTCATATTTTGGATCTATCTTCCATTTGCAGCATTGTAGATGTGGGACGAATATGCTATAGGTCTAATTTATACATTGTTTCCATTGTTATGACATTGATGGAAGCTCCCAGATCAATCAAGGTATTATGGACCTGTTGTCCATTGATCTGAACAGTGACAACTGGACAACCTGAGTCTGCATATTTTTGTTGTAGCATTCCTCCCAACATGATTTTTGCCAATTGTCCAATGACATGGACTGTATTAGGATCCTTCATCTTCCTTCCAGGTTTTCAAAGGCACAAATCTCTGACTTCCTTGGAATAAATGGGGAAATCTTTAATGGCCTGAAACAAAGGGATCTTTACACAAACATTATTTAGCTACCCTAGGATATAAAAATTAGGTTTAGTAGGAGTGCGTTGAAGGTTCAAACGTTCTGGGAAGGGTGCTGATATTTTTTCTGCATTCTCTTTATTGGCTAGTTCAAGATCCTCCTATGGTTATGGTGTAGACTTTGGAATGGATATTATGGGGTTTTTCATTATGGGTGGACTTGGAGGTGGTAGAGTTTTTCCTGAATGCATGTGGACTTCACTAATGTCCACTGTATAAGTGGGGTACTGTGTTATTTCAGCAGTACATGTTGGTTGAGCCAACTTATTGGTAGGATTTGGCACAGGTTGAGCAGGTATTTGAACCAGTATTTCTGGTTGTGTGTTCAGCACTATTGTAGGATGTTGTGGTTATTGTGGGAACCCACCTTGCTGATTTCCACAAGTTTTCTTCCCTCTCCATGGTTGTTTCCATGGGTTTTCTAGATTTTGTAGACCTTGGGTTGGCTGGTTTTGCCATTGATTGTGTGGTGGCTACCATGGTTGATTTTACCAAGGTGGAGTGGGATACTTCTGCCATTTATTGGGATTATATGGTTGTTGCATAGGCCAATGTGAGTTGAGAGGGGCTGGGGGCATCCAGGGATTACTCCAGCTGGGTATGTTAATTGCATTTTGATTGAAAAATGATGATTGTGAAAATGGTGAATTTGATCCCATACCTGGATAGTTTGTCCTTAGCTGCCAAGGTTTCCTTTATGCCACGTAGAACACTTGGTCTTCATCTCCTCCTATGGCATGCAGTGCTACAGAATTTGGTTCTTCAAATGTAATGCTTACTGCCTTTGTCTTTATAACTTGACACTTGCAATCAGCTTTCTTCTTCCAACAATCTGGGTAGTAGACTATAAGGGCTTGGTCCATTGCTTGTTGTTTTTGTCTGGTGTGTAGCGTATCCAGCTATGTGGCCATGTGGCTGATTATATCCATCTTCATGTCCCATAGTAGATTACTTACATCAGCTTTAGAGATCCCATTGGCTGATGCTGGAAGCATCTTGTTATTACAAAGTTTACCCAATGTTGATCATGAATAATTCTTCCCCAGTTGTTGCATATCCTCAAAGGTTAGTTGAGATGCATATCCTCCACTCATGAGGTCTAAGGATTCCAAGAAGTCATCTCAGATTCCTTTCAAAAATACTAGCTTGAGCATTTTTGGGATGAGATTAGTTTTCTTATGCTTTTGCAGAGTGAAGGTGAACCTCTCCATGTAATCTTCCAAAGATTCATCCTCATGTTGAGTCATGCGGAACATATCATTTCTTCTGAAGTTTCTACCTTTTCCATATTCCTGATATTTGGTCATAAAAATTTTCTTCATGTCATCCCAACTACTGACTGTGTTCCCCCTAGTCCCATGAACCATCTTAGTGTTGCATCCTTCAGGGTGGCTAGAAAGAGCTTGAGCTTTTGTTCATCTATTCAGTAATCGTAGCTTCGGCATAACACATCATACTCAAATAGGAATGTATATGGATCCTCATTGGATGTCCCCCTGAAGTGTGGGAGGGCTGAGGGTGGAATATTCTTCATAGGAGTATCTTCTATGGATTCTACAATTGGGAATTCAAAAGTGGGGGCAACAGGTTCTCTACCTTCAACTTCATTTCCTGATGCTTGATCCATGGCATATTTCCTTGTTATACAGATCCCAAGATATTTTAGAATAATGTCCTTGAATTCTCGATCAACCTCGTCCTTGGCACGATAATGTACATATACTTGAGGTGTTGTACAATGGGTGGTAGTAGTTGTAACAAAACTTTTTGAATTGAGTAGGTATTCCGGTGTTCTTTCTCCTCATGGATTATGGGATTCAATCAAATCCTCCTCTTGTCTTTCTTTCACTAGTACGGCCAAGGTCTTCTCTGCTTCTTGTTCTTCTTCTTGAATATGTTGCAACTCCTCTTCCACTCTTCTTCTTTGTGTGCAAGTATACTCCTTGTCTTGGGGGATAAGTAGCTCCTCTACTGCAGCAGTTTGTTTTCGCTTTGGAAAAAATCTTTCAAACGAGTCTCATTCTCTATGAATATATTTTCTAGCTCTCTCTCTTGATTTTTTCTATGTATTTTTTTTCTCTTTTTTTTTTGAACTTAAATATATGAGGGGGTTGATCTTTAATGCTATTTGCATAAATTAAGCAATGTGGTAATGATACTTTTATCCTAGAAAGTAGGAATTCTATCTTTTGGAATAACAGGAAGGAAAGTTGATCTAGAAAGCATGACAACTATTCTAGAAAGCATGAATTGACTGAAAGTGGGAAATTGAATCACTTATATGGTACTTTCTAGACACCTTCCCTGGTAACGGCACCAAAATGATGTGAAGAATAATCAACTAGTGATATTAGACATCATACTCTATTGTTCATTAAATGTCAACCTAGGGGTGTAAGATTTTCAAAGGGCCTACAAAATATATGCTACTGTACTTTGGAGTGAAGTCTTTGTAGGCTAGAAATTCATCAAGGAATATAAAGTAATGATTGTGTAAATTGGAAAGCAAACTATGGATGTTGTTGATCTGTAGATCTAAAACTCAACACACTATGCACTCATTAACTTGTAGAAATGAAATTAATAACTGATAATCAATCCACACAACATAAATAAGAAATGGAGGAATAGGATCTTCCCTGCAATTCCTTTTGAGGGGGCCATTCCTCATTCAGAAGTGAGTTCTAATCCTACCCTAGAGACTCACAAAACTGCTCAAGAAGATAAACTATTCATCTATTGAGTTATAGCAACTAAAGATTGCTATAGCAAAGAGATTATAATGAACTTAAGAGCACAAACTCACATTAATATATTCTATCTTCACACATTTACAATTCCGATTCTCTCATACAGCTATCACTTCGTTCCTTAATGTATCACTCTTTTTTCCTTTACATTTCTATCTGAATATATATATATAGAGAGAGAGAGAGAGATCACTAACTTACTCTATACTAGGAATATGATCAAAAACCACTCAAACAGATTATAGTTGTTCTGTTTCATATTTGTTGAGTGAAGATAACTAATTTCTGTCTTATTTATATGATAAGAACTAATTACAAAACTACTTAATAGAATAACCATAAAATTACATATGATGCGTTAGGATAGCTGGCACTTTTTATCTTATATTGCGGTGTGAGCTAGATAAGTTCTCTTTGGCTATGGGCAGTTGGAGGTGCATACTACTCTGTTGTTGGAGGTAGTTCTGGAAGATGCTATGGGTAGGTCTGGAGCTTGCTATGGGTAAGATAAATCACCCAAAGACTTCTTAGACTTGTCCAAACAATGTTGCCACTTGGTTAACTTGTTTTCTAGCTTCATACGCTCAGCTCCATATACTTCACGATGCCTCATTATTATTGAATTTTGTGATTTTCTCTTATCATTCCCCATTCAGTGGCTACAGGCTGTTACAGGAGCACAGCCAGAGTGCTACAGGTTGTTGTAGGAGCACAACTAGAGTGCTATGAGCTAGAGCCTACTACTTCAAAAATTTATGGCATCTTGTAATTTGTTCATGGAGACATCAGAAACATCAGTTTGCACAAAATAAAAGATTCACCAAAGTAAATAAGTATATTAGATGTTAATGAACATACAAAACTAAATACATGCAAAATCATAACTTTATCTCATATCAACCATCAAGAGGGGATCAAAGTCTCACAATTGTATGTGTAAGAGGCTTCAAAAAGGGTTTAGATGGAGCCAAAACATGCCAATATGTGGCCTCATCATAGTGAGGGAAAACCGTGTGGAAAAAACCTTTACTCACAAGAGATAAAAGAAAGAAAAAACTCTCCTAAACTACTAAGAAGATGAAGGAGAGAAATGGAAGTCTATCCAGCCTCCCAAGAAGATGATCTAGTCACAAGCCACCTGGTACTAAGTGAAGATGAGGAAGAAGACCCCCGAAGCGTCAAGGTGTTATTCCAGTCTGAGGAACAAATATCTGTATGTGAAGCGGAAAAGCCAACTACTCCATGAAGAAATGTAGATCTGGAAGTAGTGGCAAGGAAGGAGAGTGGAATGGCCTGAACCTATAAAGAAGTGTACCCAATGCCTGATGAGTCCTGAATCATAGTGTTGGCTCCTTGAAGTGTCTAAAGTGCACCAGAAGTTGGTGGATCAAGAGACAACTCCTTAAGATGTGGAAAATGATAATTGGATGGTGGAGGTGGGTCCCATTCATCATGACAATCAACTATGATATTAGAGATGTCCTCAACATAGAAATGGGCTTAGAATAATCCTCAATTCTAGCTAAGTCAGATGAAGAATCTGAAGGAGGAGAAAAGTGAGAGAATGAGTACAGATAAGTGTAATGGTCATCTATACCAACTGCAAAAATAGCATCACTGTGAAGCTCCCTAACATAAACTGAGTTTGGAGTAAACTCAACCCGCATGCCTTATCCAAGATGAGTGATTTGATAGACTGAAAGAAGATTTATTGAAAGTGAAGGGATACTTAGAACATTGTTGAAAGTACCATCACTCACTTCAACTGATCCTTTTCTAAAAACTTGTGCAGTAGTGTTGTCACCAAGATGAATAGAGGACATGCCACATGGCTCAAGTGAATCAAACTCAATGTCTGATGATGCCATGTGATGAGTTGCACCCAAATCAATGATCCATGTAGGGGTAGGTGGCATAACTGTCACTAGAGCTCTTCCCTTTGGTTTCTCCTTCTTTGATTCTTTCAATTTTTCTTTCTCTTTTACTTTCTATTTTTCACTCTCTTTCTCCATAGAACTGTCGTGAGATGGTGAAGATTCTTTGAGAGGATCTAGAACTCTAATATTGTGCTTCTCAAGTAGATTAGTGAGGAGATAAATCTTTTTCTTCAAGCATTTTTCTTCATCATGCATGCCTTTGTAGTATCCACATTTGATTAGTTCTCTGGGAGGTTTGGAGATGGAAGAGGAAGTGAAAGAGTAATTTTTGGGTTTTTCCTTTTCATGATCATGTTTCTTCTCCTTAGAAGATTTTTGTTTTTCCTTTCCAGGAATGAGTTCATGGGATTTTATGGAGTTAAAAGTGCCCATTTGAATTAATTTATTTTTTTCCCAGATCAAATCTACAATAAAAATCATCAAGAGAGGGCATAGACCAACTTTTTCCAAGTTCCCTTTTTGTTACATGAAAGGTGGAGACAAAAACATAATATTCAAGGCCAATTTTTGCAAGGACTGATAAAACAAGTTGTGATTCCTTTTTCTTTATTCCACAATCTTCTAACTGCAATTTGAGTGATATGAACTTGGTAAAGAAGTCTTGAAGGGTGTCAAAACTGTTGGGACTAAGGATGATTAGTTCATTTTTAAGTTCATGTCCTTGCATTTCATCCTATTTCCCCAAAAGTCCTTTGAGAGTATCCAAAACCTCCTTGGGTGATGTAGCAGAAGAAATTTTAAAACACAGTTCTGGAGACACACACATGGTCAAAAAACCAATGGCTTCATCACACTTGTCAAGCCACTTTTCTTTTTCTGTTTCATCATCAGGTTCAGCTTGTAGACCAGTAGTAATGTAGAAAAAATTCTTTCCTTTTAAGGTAGTGTTCATAGCATTCAACCATTCCTAATAGTTGAACAGGGTGAGCAAGGGAACTCCATGATGATCCATGACTAAAAAGGTGTCCAAAATATAGAAGAAAAGGGAAAAATATACCCCCTAAATATGGCATTGTATAAAGTAGTGTGTTTAAAAAACTGACAATTTCATCATGTAATGTGTAAAAATCCATGCAACTTTAACTAGAGAAGCGCTAAAAAATGAGTAGCGAGTCAAAAGTTATAGCAGAAAATACGATTCCCACAACTGATGAAAAATGCTAATAAATTTACAAACTGATTAAAAAGGTTCTCGAAATGGGTGCAAAGGGTGTCGTGTGGGTACTCGTTGGAAATTGCCTCAAATTTTAGGTAGGGTTTGTTTTTCTTGCAAGGGGAGATTAGCCTTCTGCCAACCCTAGACCTCACCCTCCATCTTCGACACTCAAAGGAAGGATAATAAAACAAGCAAAATGACCCCAAAAAAATTACAATGCCAATGAAATAAATGTTTTTATCTTAAAACATTAAAAAAGGATTGTTTTAGCCATCAACAAGTCTAAAAGGGATAGGCCTAGCTGAGGTGTCAAGCCATGGATGCACCGAGCTAGAAGCTACCTCTTTTGGTGAGCTAGGCTATGCAAATTAACAGTCCTTAATACAGGATGGAGGAAGTCTCATGTGTCAAGTAACATGTTGTGTAGTTGTTCAATAGGAAATAATACAGGTTGCAAAGTTGTAACATCCTAGGTAGATCAGAGTACTCAAAAGAAATGGCAGGAACACATGTCAGACCAGGATTATGGAGGTAAGTGGAACAAGTAGATATGCCGAATGACCAGCAAGAAATGATTGGAGCATCTAATGCCCCAAAACCTCTTACACACAGGGGTGAGTGAGTAACACAGCATGCCATGAGCTATCCAGTCAGAGGTCGATCTCACATGACGTTTCGTAGATAACTGGAAAGTAGGATGATAGGTAGGCTAACTATGTAGTAATACCATGATCGAGCAAGTTTGTGAGGGTTGTAGAAGAGATTGCTATGAGCTATCTAGGAAGGGATGAGTTTAAGGTAAGTCACAAACCAAGTAAGATTTCAACTGATGATTGTACGGTGAATTGTTAGAATGGCTCTTCGACACAATAAACTGGTATTCTTTCTTGACCCTGATCACATGTAAACCAACAAGAAACACACAAAACAAACTACTAAAAAATAACCACAAGAATCTTGAAATATGCAAGTAAAGCACATGCAAAAGTGAGAGCTTACACAAGTAGCTACACCATGGAAAAACGATGGTGAGCAACGTGATTCTGGTCCCCAACCTCTGATACCTTGAAGGATTGAAGGATGAAGACCTAGAAGGAATTCACATGCATTGAATAGTTGCACTTCACCAAAGTGTAGGAGTTATGAGATTAAAGCAAGCAAGCTTTGTAAAGCAATGTGCATGCATATGAGAGCTCAAGATTCAAAAAATGGAGTAGAATGGAAATAATCCCTTGAATCTAAAACCTAAGATTCAATAATATTATCTAAAGAGAGAATCAGTAAAAATCCTAACGGGACATTAATGTTGCCACATCTCACCTCCTGTAAGATTTTATTCCTCCATAATGGGGAAGAGGTTTTTCTTATCCTCAATATGGGAAAGTAACTCCTTTTACACATCTTACAGTCATTTCCACAGATGCTAGCATACCATCTTTCATAATTAAGATTTTTACCTTCCCTAGATCTTTCAATTTTCCACGGCTTCCTCTAGATCTTCTTTCTCCCTCTGAGTTTCAACTATCAAATAATTCCCTAAAGTAGAAGATCCCCCCGAATATTTTTCTTCACATTTCATCACTAATAATCTTCCCCTATAACATCTGTCTTAACTGCATCAAATTCTGAGTTCAGCATCTCGAACCGAGTTGCTTACCGCCATTACGGCGGAGCTATTCCAAATCTGATCCAGTTGTAAAGAGTAACAAATAGATCCTGCATAAATGGCCCTGAAGGACATCTTCTTCAAAATTTATTGTCCCACTAAAGCTAGCATATTCACAACCATATTAAAGTTTTAGATCTCAAATGCTGTAGACTAGGTGAACCATTCTTTCCAACGGTATTAGATTAGCAATATTTCAACTTCCTCAGTTGAAAAATATGCTTGTTAGAGGCAAAGGTTTCTCATATAACGGGTCCCTAATGAAAGGGCAGGAAACTTCAGTTTGAAAGTATGTGCCCCCTTTAATAACATTACATAATACCAAAGCATGTAAGACTATATTCGGATTGTCCCTATAGTGCCTTTTCTATCCAATGAAATGGGGCTAACACGTGGCATCCTACACATGCTTGAGGGTCAATGTTCCCTATGTTTTAGACAATGGAATATAAAGATGCTTTTCTTGATAAAGGTCATATCTTCCATATGCATCTTCCAAAGGACTACGTAATGGTATGGTCCCGTTGAATCTGGATCAACCATTGATCTTCCATTCATCTTCCATGAGTCTCCCACTGCAAGTTTAAACAATTTTGGGCTACTGATTCACCAACTTTAGCACACCAAACCTTGACTATTGATACCCAATTGTTAGTCCTCTTTTTTGATAAAATATACACGAACGAGGCTCACACATAATCACAATAGTAGAAATCCCATATGCAGAGATAATATCACATATTTGAAGGAGCGTCAGGTTTCAAAAATAAAAGCCTCCGCAGACACATAGACAATATTTCAATGTGGTTCTGTCAACCTTTTCAGCTACCTCCACCAAATGTGGTAGGCTCACGCGTTTATTACAGGCCACCTCTTTCTCTCAATATAATACCCTTGGAGATCTGTTTGGAGCTGTGCTAAAAAAAATCTTCCTAAATTCACCACTTGAAATCACAAATCTAGCAATGTTATGATCTCCGTACCCTATCTGCCTAATAAACTACTGTTGATCTATTTTCTACAATATCGTGGGTTGGCTGCAAGTTTGATTTTCCCTTTTTGGATTCAACCTTAGACCATGCGCAGAGTAAACACTATGGGTAAACATACCACTGCCGTCCTCCATACTTAGCCAATGTTTCTCGAGGTCATTCGAGCACCATTTATAGAGTCTGAAAAAACCTATCGGATGGTGTCGTAATACTTCTTAGTGTATAGTTTTCAACACTTCCTGGCACTTTTGAAAACAAGCTCAACAACATAATATTCATTATCTCTGACCCTAGATTGTTCTATAAATGAGTATACGAGCCTTCCAAAGGAATCCCTTTGGCTCCTAGGATTGGCATTTGCTAAGACACACTTGCACTCGACAGAGCCATCTAATATATTTCTTGTCAAAGTTCATTTATATGTGTCATATGGTCCTTCACAGTTATTCAGAAAATAAGATTCGTTGAGTCATATTTAGATCCACCTGTATTGCAAGATTCTCATATACATAGGTTTCGTTAAACTTGGTTATTCCTGTGTAGTTTTAGTAGTTTGTTTCATATAATTAAATCGAATCCTGAAATATCTGACTAACAGGATCAAACTATGCTCACCAAGGGCTAGAAAATCCTTTTTTAAAGGAATTGATAGTGAGTTAGGTAACTAGCACTGGCTACAGGATAAACCAACATTCTTTATCCTTTATAGGACTCGATATTTTCCAAAAATAGCTTTTTCATACCATATGTACCATAATTTGAAAGAATGTGAATTTAAGTTGTTCCATATGAACAAATTCAAATTCTTTCTTAACACTCACCCCATGAATGGCATATAGGGGAAGTGGTTGAGTTTTCACTTGAAATTCTAGAAGAAGTGTTAGTTAGGTTTTAGACAATATTCTTGGTTAATGCAAGAGAGCTATGACCTGGAGCTTGAAGTGAGTCATGACCAAGGATTAGGTGAATAGGGGTCAAAGGAGTTTGTCAAACACATTAGGTAAGAAATGACTTCTTGAGGATTCAGTGTACCAGTAGAGGATCAAGTGGCGATATGATATCATGTAATCAATTGATGTCTTACATAAGTATATCCTATATATGATGTGTAAATAGTGTGGAAAAGGCCATGGTCACATGGGATATATCAAGTTGAATTAATTCATACTAGGGCTTAGTTAAAGGGATGCCTAATCCCCAGGCCTATATCGATAAGTCTACCTACCAAGAATAGGAAGTTTTGATAGGATTGAGCATCACTGGTACTCAGCATAGCAGTAAATGGTCATAAAACATAATGCTAACACATATTCCCAAAGGGGCATACAATTTTTGACATCAAATAAGATGAACCCTTCATTGGTGATTTGCATGGCTGTAAGCTAGCTTTCTTCGAATTGGCCTATTTCAAACGCCTCAATTACTATTTTTTTTTTAGGTTGTATAAAGAAAAAAATAGCTATTTTTAAAGAATAATCTAAAGCATGGGAAGTGTTGTAGGTAAATTTTAAAGAGTCCTTATATTAATAATCATGTCATAATACAACATTTAGAGGAAGTTTTAGGGTCATTGATAGGATTGCCTTTAAGGAAAAACAAGTTTTACATGCCTAAATGAGATTGGATTGGAATTTTCAGAGTGAACCAAGATGAAGTGGCCATTAGATATCATGAATGAGGTAGTAATGAATGTTTTGAATAAATTTGAGTACCTGAGCAGGAGTTTTGTGCAAGATATTGTATTTTTACCAAAATCAGGTTAAGTAAGGTATGCTAAACTAACATTTTGATTTCTTAACATTCAAGAAAAAGTGAGGATCCTTCTTCAGATAAATAATAAGAGAAAAAATTGAATAGGATAGGGATAAAAACATGTTGCAAATTTTTTTAGGAAAAATGGATGTGAAATAATAAAGTTATATTGATTTTTGTGGATGTGTCTTAAGCCCTTCTTAAACCCAGCCATATCAGTATGGAGGAAACTATCTAGGTATGTTTCCAATTGAACTTTTTTTTATTTCTTATGAACCTAAGAATTTATAGGATTCATCAGAGCACATTTTTTATGGTCATTTGAGCTCATGAATCATGGGTGACCCTCACAAGAAAATAGGTATTTCGTGAAGATTTCAATGTACAGACTAAAATTGAAAAGTAACCTATGCTAAAATATTTTATGAAGGATGTTGGAGATGTATTTATAGTGTTTATGAAGTATTTTTTGTCACTCCTTTGGAGAAATTTTACGGTACATGTTTGTTTATGCTCCTACCATTTGAGAATGCTAGAATGTAAGACTAGCCTTTAAATTATGAAGAGTATTCATGATGAATTGCCTCATAAAGTGGTTTTTTTGGCCCTAAATAGCATGAAGGTATCTCATGTGATATTTTAGTGTTCTTTTTTTGGTTTGATGAAGTGTTTTCTTGTACTTGTTTGAGTGATTCAAAACTACCTTTTTGATCTTGTGAAGAATATTTTTGCTACATTGGAGTAGATGGATTATTGTTCAAGCAAAGTATACTTTTGAATGCTTGTACAAGTTATGCATGATGTTCTTGAATTTATCAAAGTGTTAGTTGAGCTTATAGATCACTCGAAAGGTGTTTAAACATAAGAAATTGAAGACTGGCTTTAAAACCCCCATAAAAAAATCAGACCAATTTGATAAATGAAGTTGGTTGAGTGGCTTATCCCTTGATTTAATGAAATTGATTTAATGAAATAAATGAGTATTTATATAAAGAATAATTAAAAATGTTTCTATATTTTTATAATAGGTAGTTTTATGACAAGGTTTAGCTCTCCAAAAATTCAAATCTTGAAGATAGTTTTCGTGTGCATGAAAATTCATGTATATCTTGATAGAATCAAGTAGCATATGACATGAATGAAGAAATTTCTGGTTTCTCCAAGCCTTCATGGTGAACTAGAGACAGAATAAAACTCTCACTAAAGTCTTTGTGGATCTTGAACCTACATAAAACAAATGACATATAAGCATGCACCTTTATTGTAATTTTTGGACCTCCGTGAATGCAAGTTTGAAGTTCTATGAAGTGTGAAAGAGAAATGATGAGATAGGAAAGATGTGAATGGGTTATGGAGCACATGAAGAGTCTTGTAGCATCCTTGCATTCTTGGGAAACTTTTTCATTTGTGTAAGAGAGAAATAAGACAAAGGGAACTCTCCATAGAGGAAGAAGACAAAAACAATGTCAAGGAAGTTACAAAAGAATGTGTCAAATGTAAGATCTGAGTGTAAAATGCTTATTTCACTAAATTGGGACTTATTCTAGTCCCAAGTAAGATAAAAAATATAGCCAATATTGGAATCCAATATTGCTATTTTTGGATTCCAAAATGTCAAATATTGGAATTATCTGTACTCAAAATCAAAATCACACATATTGGATTCCAAAATCACATATATTAGACTCCAAAATCACCTATATTGGAATCCAAAATCACCTATATTGGAATTAATTGTACTCCAAATCACATATATTGGAATCCAAAAATCAAAATATTGGAATCTATTAATTCTCCTTCCGAAGTCCAATATATCTGGTCACAATTTAAATTTATGAATCTGTAAAAAATGTTTAATGATTTCAGGGAATCCAACATTGATCTGAGAAATAATGTCTGGGAGCCACTAGCCGGTATAGAATAGATACATGTTCTGTTTTATAAGGGCTAGTAACTGTTAGGTTTTAATTATTGCTTTGGAATAATGCTCTTATAAGTTTTAAGATGCTTGTAAGATTAAACTATTCAAATTTGAATATTTTTAATGTTGTTGAGTAAGTGGCCGCTAGGCTAATGACATTCATGAGATGTGAGACACTTCCAGATTCAATTACTATGGTTTGATTGAACTTTGGGGCAACCAGAGAATTAATGAAGATGTTATGAAGAAAATTAAAGAGGGTGGTGATTAAATTTAGGAGAATGTAATTAATTGTAAAACCATTCTAGATATATTTTCATATTTAAATTTAGATCTCATATTTACTTCATTTATTATGGTGTGATTGAACCTCAGTGCAACTAGAGAATTTATGAAGATGTTATGAAGAAATTAGTAGAGGGCGATGATCCAGTGTAGGAGAATGTAATTAATTGTAAAACCATACCAGATATATTTTCATATTTAAATTTAGATATAAAATCAACTGTAAGAGACATGGCATAAATTTTTCATATTCAAATATGGATATGAACTTATTTAAAATTAATTGTAAAACTATCCCATATATATTTTAGTATTTAAATATAGCTATGAAATAAATTGAAATTCCTTTACTAAAGGTAGGTATAATTATAGTAAAACATTTGATGAATAATTTGAATTTATAATGTAACACTATTCCCAAAGATGGGCTTCCAAATCAACAATACAAAATCATAGTAAAGCTCTAATAAAAAATCTCCCTATAATTATTTTTATTATCTAATATAATCCTCAAACATCTTTGACGCCCTTCAATGGTTGCAACAAAGGCCACAACACATCTAACAAGTATGTGTCTTCTGACTTAGAATCTATGTTAAATGTTTCAGCAATTATGTAGTTCGCAACATCATTGAACTTATTTTTCTCTAAAGAGTCATCTACAAGAACTATATTTTTACAATTGTACGATGCATTAAACCGCGACCAAACAGAGTTAAGATTCTTGAGATATAATTTGGGATTCCCATAACCTTCATAATCAGAGTGTTTGGTCTTAAAACAATATTTCTATGTAAATATGAACTCGAAGCCTACAACCTCCAATCCAATGTTTTGAAGGAATGAAGGCATCATATCATCAACATTTTAATTTCTCGTCGATGTCCATATTGCTATGTTGAAATGTTTTTTTCACCGTTGCAAGAACTCTTTCACATTAGGTCTGAAAAAAATATTTTTTTCAAGCTTGATGCCACCAAATGTTTTTTTAACTCTTTAAATGTTGAAGATGCCTTATGGAGGGTGTGTGCCAAAACACTTTTTATATAAAATATGATCAATTTCATGTTACATGTGTTGATATCTACAAATGAAAAAAAATCAAATGGTTGAGGATGGTGAATCGAATAAAAAATAAAAGACAAGTCCCTTTCGATATTTTTATATCAAAAATCAAATGGTTGTAGGTGGTGACAAAGGTAAAATCTAAGGGCGTTCCTCATTTCTTATTGTTATACTAGGAATATTTTTTTGTGAAGAATTTATTTGAATAGAATGTAATGTTTCAATGTGACGAGTCTTTACATATTGTATTGTAGTTATTTCATTACATTGGAAAGTGGTATACATTTTCTAATATTGAAGGAAAAACTAGTACTTAAGCATGCTCACAATTAATTTAGGAATACATATTTCATTAATAAAAATTCTCAAAGATTTGTTACATTAAATATTTTTCTGTTAATTAGCATTTGTAACTTATACACTCACACTCTGAACTTATAATCAGGGAAGATTTAAATTCTCCCAACTTATAATCATATAATCGTAATTTAAATAGTTACGCAGAACCATCACTAAAACATATGAATGTATTTTATTTACAATGTTAAGTTGTATCATCACAATAACATTTTGAAATGCTAAATTTTTATTTAGCATTTACTCGCTCCAAATATTTGATGCCCTCTACCACATTCAATCCCTTTAACACTATTAGTGATAAGTCTTTGTGAAAATTGGTCATCAACCACATATCTTTTGAGAAATTTTCTCCTATGCTTTTCATCCCAACCATAAAATTTGCTGGAGGGTTTCCCTTTGCACCTAATGTAATACACATTGTGTCTTTAGAATTATAGGGGACATCATTTCTACTCCAAACCTTTTCTAGATATTTTATTGTAATTCCATCGACCATTTTGCAATGTTTTTTCCCTAGGTGATTAATGGATTCAATTCAATCGATAATTTTTTATTGAATTACTTTGTCATATTTTCAACATTAGTTGAAGTGAGTTTGTCTGACTAGAATCCCATTTTAAAAAAATTTGATAATGACTTTATAAAATCTATTAGGCCACCTCACACATTGATTCTCTCTCTGTGAAACTTGAATGTGATGTCCCCAGAGGGAGATTGGTGTTTTTCATACAACAAGCCCTCCAAATCTAAAATAAGTAAGTATTTCTTGTGGCTAACTACATGGAAGTAAATATTTTTTTTAATCGACCTCATATCAATTCTAACCAATGGAAAAAATCAACATTTTAGCTTGTGGCTACCACTTATTGGTTGGCCTTGCATGTAGGATTGCATCTTCTTTACCCACAGTTGGATCCTTTGATGAAATATTTGTTTCAAACAATATTAATATTATTAATATAGCTATTGCTATGGAAAATGAAAGCGTATTTGAAGAAAATATATTGAACTACATGGTAAAATGGTAAATTCAATAATAGCACTTTAGGTAGCTACCGCTTACCAACTGAGCTTCCAACTTGGCCTGCATAGACCTTACTAGCTGTTGGTTTTTTGATGCAATATGTATTACAAAACACAATAATCAATTCAAAATCCATTTAATGCTATCACAAATGAAAGCATAATTGAAAAGTATACTAGTCTTTGTGGTAATAGGGTAAGTAAATAAAAATGTTCTGTCTTCTGAATAAATTATAGCGAGTGCTAGGGTTTGTTTATATCTGTTGAACCACCCATTAGCAGACAACACTTTTGAGATATTTATGTGGATTAATGACCTCTAGGCTATGTCATCATTGGCTGGAATAAGCATAGATTCTAATGCCTTTATCATTATATCGATACTAGTGGTTTATACAGAAAACCTACAACCTAGAAACTACAAACTATGTAGCATTGGATGTAATCATGAGCTTTTGAAATAGGTTATTTGGTAATTTCTTATTTGAAAATGGTTCCTCTTATAGAATTAGTCGATATATTTTTCTATAACTATGCGAGCCTTATAAATGGTTATTTTTTAAAATATGCATGGATAACATACCTAGTTTTGTCTTCATATTTGTGTTGGCTACCACAACGCACTCCACTATCACTTTCTCCGGGTTTTGGTTGTATGCATAAACCATTAATTTTTTTATAAATTTGTGGGCCTTATTAATTGTTCTTCTTTATAAATGCATACAATTAACATACCAAGATTTTTTTGCATATTCATGGATGATGTGGTTGAGTTCTCCTCACTTGTGGCCAGAGCTAGTGAGCATAGATTATTGTACAAAAAACAAGAACAATGGCAATTAAAAACATAGCTCATTAAAAATATTTATAAAGTGGTTAAAGGTTAATTGACGTGATGAGTTGCTTGTGTAGGATCAGGGTGAGAGATTTGTACATTGATTCTTATTATTCTTGGGTTTTCTGTGTAAATAAGAAATGTGTAAGTAACTTTTTTTAGCTGAATTAATTTTAACATAATCACATGTTTGAGTTGTATCCTGGTACTGACCTTTCTTCATATGATAATAGTAATGTTTTACAAAAAATTCTTGACTATGTGTATCAACAATAAAAACAATAGATTGATTGGATTCAACTAATGCACGTAGTGTGACATTGTCACCGTATAGCAATAATACTATGGAATCCTAGGAACAACATTGAGTGAACATCTCAAACCAGAACTCATATGATCGCTCACAAGGAAAAGGATGTTTGTTTCCTTTTAGGCTAATTTATCTTGCAGTTGTCAATTGTTGTGGCATTTTTCCCATCCAATCCCTAGTTATTTCTTCTCTTTCATAATTTTTTTGGTTGTAGTTGTTCACTCTAGTTATTTTGTACATAAGACACAAACTTTTAAATTGCCTACTACTATACTAGATTCTTTAACATCCATCCAAAATTGATTCTTCAATGTCTTTAGCATTTTCATTGTATTTTTTACTATTTCTCTCAACATTTTTAATATTCAATTGTTATGAGAACAATAATAATACATTTCAGCACAATGGTTCCAATAACTTATATTAGCTCCATTATTTCTTCAGAAGAAATATCGCTAGACAAATTACACAAAATCAACGATAACACATTCTACATTGAAAGGATTGGTGGTAGGAATAGTTGATAGAGTTGATGAAATTTGGAATGTATATGCATATTGACAAGTAAATTATTTTGTGTCCTCCATCCTTACTAGTATATTATCTTCCATTGACACCATATAGTTGTCTAATATTGTTTGAGCCTCGACGGAAAGATCTTCTTCTACCACCTGGTCCTTTTTTAGTTTATATTTTCTCCCCTATGTGGGAATCATATTTTATCTTTCCTTTCCACTCTTCACCCAATAGTATAGACAATTAGAAGTAGTGTGATTCATGAAATTTAAATTTTTTAATTTCATTGGATTCACTACAGGATGTCAATAGATCAATATCTAGATGTTTGTCTTTAAAATATTGTATAACCTTTGGTATCATTTTTCTGTTTCCTTTTATTCTCTTGTAGTAATAATCAAATGTCTCTGCTATTACGTCTACCTGAACATGACCAATTAACCAAACATCCCCTTATTGTACTTTATCTGCTAGTATTAATAGTTCTTTTTCCTTCATTCCTCTAGCACCCCTGAATTAATTGGTTTTGAATTTTTCCAATGAATTAGGCTGAAATTTATCCTAATTATCTTTAATAGGTGAACAAGCAAGGTCACTATATCTAAACAACAAAAATTTTGTAGTCCATTTAGTCCATATATCAATTGATAATAATATAAAAGTTTTTTTTTCATATAGATTGATGGTTATATCCATTTTGAAAATAAAAAGGCATTGAATCTCAAAGTTCTACATTAAAAGGACAATTAAATGTTTTATTTTTTTATATAAGGAAGAAAAAAGTTAATAAAAAATGCAATAAAATTAAAATACATTCTCTTCCATTCCTCTGTTTTGTCTTTTTCTAATCTGGGACATTGAGGACATCCAAGAGATTTCTAAACTGATCTAGCTTTATACAAAAAATCAATAAAATTGGTTTTATCCAGGTTTTGTTCACTTCATTTTATTGTTTATAAATATTAGTAATGGCTTCATTAGTTACATTTATAGAAAGAATGTGAGCCCCTCAAAATTGTAGCCCCGAATGTAAATACTTGTAAGTATTTGAGCCCAAAATATTTTTTTGTGCACATATTGTATGTTGAATGTCAAGTATATTAAATTTAACACCATCCATTTTTAATTATTTTGGATCTTTTAGCACCACAACCTTATTCATAGACTCTAATAAGGGAAGAAGAATTATGTCCATCCGTGTAGGAATAACATTTATCAAGATGGATTGCACAAGAAGGTCAACATTCTTGTCATCAATAGGACAATACTAATACTCTGGAGGTATTACATGGCACATGGAAACATCAATTGAAAATAATTCACCATTGAACAAAAAGTAATCAAATTGCTTCTTAGTTGAAGGTTCTATTTTCGTGAATATAGTGATTGATTTCTTCAACAATGTAGCTGATTTAGTATTCTTTTTCAAATCATAGAACTTTGATCTGAACAGATCAAGCTCCAATTTATCTAAATATGTTCTCCTCATCATAGTAAACAACTTGGCATGTTTAGGCGATGAAAGCAAACCTTTTATATTCAAAAAATGAAAAATGGAAGAGGTTGTATCACCTCTATACAATTTTCTTAGTACTAAAAGCATTCCATTGTGAAATTCTTCTACATTTGAACAACCAATTTTGTCTTTATCTACTAATAACCCCAAATCCCATCCATTTGTCGAATAGGAACATTGGGTTTTGTCTTCTGAGGCTTGCATTTCATGTTTATTGAATAAAGAAACATCCAACTCCATATCCACAATAAGACACTTATTATTTTTATAGTCAAAGCATTCGACTTGAACACACAGTGTTCTCAAATCAATGACTACATTATATATAACCATTTCAACTTCCTAATTTCCATCATCTATGACAAAAAACAACCACATGTCATTATAGTAGTTGTTAGGGCCATGGACTTCAAAAAACTAGTTGTCGTCACTTTTTTTCCACCTCTCAACACCTTAAATGAATAGAATTGCCAATAATGGATTGTGACCAATGGAAGACATAATATCTGCAATTGGTGTAGAATATATTAAAAATTACTTCATATATGGATTAATTTTTGTCATCACCATATGTTAATGAATGCGAGTATTAGCCTTTACGATCACCAATCTCTATAATACATGTATTTTTATCATTGGTGAGCGATCAAAGTAAATGTTGGATATTTTTAAGATTCAACCGAACATGACACCTAAACTTCAACTGGTTTCTGTACATCGTATTTTTTGGATCACAACATTAATACTAGAAACTATGTAAAATTGTTCTTGACAATTAACACGCAACATAATTTGGAAGGATTATTTGTTATTTGACAACCATCCACTTTACGTAGATTCATGAAAGGAAACGTTTGAAAAACATAGATGTTAGAGAGAGAGAGAGGATTTAAGTCGACATATGAATGGAAAATTTTTAATATTACTTATTGGTAATTTACACTAATTTAATGGACAAGCTTAAAGGCCATTAAGATTTAATTTTCTTAACTATTAGAAAAGAATAATGTAGTGGCCACTAGGCTCAAGAATGTATTTTTTTAAAAATAGTTATATAATAACAAACAAAGGTCAAGCTTAGTGACCACTAAGCTCCTCTGATTAACGATTGTCAATGTAAGAACTATATGTTCAAATGTGGATCGATATTATTTTTCAATGATTGTAATTATATTGTATCGGATGGACTTTGCATGCCAGACCCAATTGCAGCACTACATTTCAAAAAGATGGATAAAGACTTACATATTTCACCTAAAACATATCTTTGTAAATTATAAGCCATATTTATTCATATAAAATAAAAATCCTAGTGACTGCTATGGTTTCTAAATTTCAAAATAATTATTGATTAAAAAATCATGGTCTATCTTAGCAGCCGCTATGATACTTTCATTACCTCTAGTCATAGTAATCACGAGAATTATAACTTTAGAATGATTTTTATTATCAATGACTATAATTATATTAAATTAGCCACACATTACCAGGTGGAGCCAATTATTGCACTACTTTCCATCAATATGGATCAAGAATTTATAATCATATCAAAGGAATAACGTTGTGCTCGATAGGTGCAACAATTTCTAAATTTGAGAATAGATAGATAATAATAAACAATGGTCGAGCTTAGTGGCCACAAGGCTCCTATCATTACCATTTTCCATTGTAATCACAATTTGTTCAACTTTGGATGGTTAGTGCTTTTCATTGATTGTAAGTGTCACATATTGGGTAGAATTCACATAGCAGACCCAATTATTACACTGCATTCCGTCGAGAGGCATTTAGTCATATTTATTTCTCCTTAGATATATCTTTGAAATTTTCAATCCATATTCGTTAGTATTATAGAAAGAGGATATCAACCGCTACACTCAACAATTTCTTAATTTCAAAATAGCAGTTGAATAACCATATCATTACCTCTTATCATAAACATCATTATCTGTATAGCTTTAGATCGATTGTAATTGTAAATTATTAAAATGTTAACAAAAAAATTTTTGTGTTACCTTGTGAATCCAATTCTTGTAATGCTTTCTATCGAGAGGGATCAAGACTTACTATTCTTATCAAAGAAAATGCTTAGGGACCACTAGCTTTCATTATTCATTGAAAGGAATAACGTAGCAGCTACTAGGCTCAACAGTTTTAATTTTGAGAAGATTCAAGACTTGTTTATTTCTCCTAAGATATATCTTTGTAAATTATAATCCATATTCGTTTGTATCAAAGAAAAATCCTAGCGGATGCTAGGCTTAACAATTTCTCAATTTCTAAGTAGCTATTGATTAAAAACTTGCAATATAGCTTATATTCCACCATGATCCTTTCATTTCCTCTTGTTGTAGTAATCACTATCTTTACATCTTTAGATCGATTGTAATTTTTAATGATTATAATTTTTTTAAATTAGTTGTACATTACCTCATGGAGGAAATTTTTGCACTACGTTTTGTTGAGAGGGATCAACATTTTTGGCTTTTATCAAAGAAAATGTTTAACAACCACTAAGCTTGATTACTAGTTGAAAGGAATGACGTAGCAGCCTATTTCACATGGAATGTTTCAGCTTTTGGGAATAGAGTTGCTTCTATCCTTTCATTCCTTTTAGAAACAGATAAGGGTTAGGGCTAGGAGGAATACCTGTTGAATGTCGAGAGGGTGAGGCTTGCGCGTACCGTAGAGAGAGATCAGGTTGATTGCGAAGAACTCCTTTTTGTCTTGGAAGGACTACCTGCAAATAAGAATACAAGACCACCAGATTTTGATTAGACAATAAATGAGGGAACTGCCTTGGGCCCAGGAAATATAAAACTTCCTTTCGAAGGTGGTCAGTTCCCCTTTTAATACGAATTAACACAAATGATAACAAAGAAAGCTATTGCAAAATCATGATTTAGGTACCTCGTTACAAAGCAATAGAGGCTAAACTATCAATAATAAAGAGTCACGTTGTTTGTTTGGTTACTGGTCGTTGATACATTCAGGTTGAGTTACAGGGATAAACCAGACTGGACCTGAGGTTGTTAGGTGACAAATAGGCGAGAGGAAGGTTTTGGGGTATAAGTCACAGTGACCGATGCCGGTCACTGGATAACCGACCGCGGTTAGAGAACCACTGCCGGTAGGGGATAACCGACACCGGTAGGGTCAGTAATCTAGGTGCTTCTGGATAGAGGTTGGTTGCAGGGTGATTGTGGGGTTATTAAGACTAGCGGATGGCTGAGGGGAATAGTGAGAGGACAGGGAAGACTCAGAGTGTGATAAAATGGTCTTCTGGGCAATACAAGGATGTATGGATGAAGGTTAAGTGCAGGGTGCTGGTAGGTGGTAGATCTAGGAATGAGTTTATAATTACTATCAATCCACAGGCTCAAGAAATGGTGCTTAGAAACATACAAGACACTGCTTACTCGTTCCTGATGAAGATGCAGGTTCCACGACTGTGATGACGAAGACAGGGCTCAAGTAGGATGATCTGACAATCCAAGATGTGCTATCTCCTCTTCTGATGCTCGGATGAGTGTCACTGGGCTCTGGTTATTCAGTTGCAGTCTTGGGCTTGATGTCCTTCTCTGCAAACTCTTCTTGTTTCTTCACTTGTCTCTGTTCGGCCAAGCAAATCCGGATCCTTTCAATGATTTCTCCTCCTCCCGATCAAATGAAAATCTGATCCCTTGTTTTTGGTTGGAGGTGGTCATTTACAGGGAACCGATGGCGGTTACGCAACCGACGGCGGTCGAGTAGGAACCGATGTCGGTCAGGTCAAAGCGGGCTATTTTTGGTAAAATAGCCAGCTTTCCCTCCTTTTCTCCCGAGGGATTAGTTGCGGGCTTGGTCAAGTCATTATGAGGTTGGTTTTAGGTGCGGGTGAGGAGTAATTAGTCATGGGTGTGGATGTGGACCAAGTTATAGGTCTTAATTAGGTTAGTTTAGGGTTAAGACTAGGTTATGATGAGGTGGCGAAATGAGGTGGCAGGTATGGCGATGTGGATTTATTAATTATAAGGTAATTAATAAATAATTGTGTAAGGTTTAGGTGATGAGGTTAGGTTGCGAAATGAGATGCGGGGCACAGGGGGTCGTAAGACACAAATTTGGTGTCTACATTAGCCCCTTGTTGTCGTGTAGCTTGTCTTTGTTAAAGCTGCACGGACAATAATACGAAGTGGTTACCCCTGTTAAGGGTATAGGTAATCCCCCTCAAATCTATCACAGATTGAGGTAGCGTGAAATCAGGGATAGGGTTGATAAAGGGTAAATGGTGTTTAGATAATGGTAAGATGGTGGGGTAGGTCCAAGGAAGCAGACGCACGTTGACATGCAGTAGTGCGACCAGGGTACATGATTTGAAGAGCAAACAAGCAATTCATAGGCAAAGGTCGATAGTTTATCCAAACAAGGGTGATATAATCCTGGTATCCAAGGCATAGGAAGTAGCTCCAGGGGATATAACGGGTAAGGTACAGGAACGTTTAGGCATGTTCGGCAGTACCAAATGGTTGGTTTGGTTGAGATAAACGTCACGGTCTTGGTCTAGGCAAAGTTTGTCGACTGATCAAGTCAAGGACCCTAATCATGCTAAAACACGAACAGGTGAGCTCGATTGAACAAAAAGCTACATGATGGGTGGATAAAATTGTATTGTGTTGAGGTTGGGTGAGGTATTTAATTGGTGCGGCCTTGGGTCGGGCCAAATGGTTGGGTGCGGCCTTGGGTCGGGCCAAATAGGTTGGTTGCGGCCTTGGGTCGGGCCAAATGGTTGGTTGCGGCCTTGGGTCGGGCCAAATGGTTGGGTGCGGCCTTGGGTCGGGCCAAATGGTTGGGTTGCGGCCTTGGGTCGGGCCAAATGGTTGGGTTGCGGCCTTGGGTCGGGCCAAATGGTTGGGTTGCGGCCTTGGGTCGGGCCAAATGGTTGGGTGCGGCCTTGGGTCGGGCCAAATGGTTGGGTTGCGGCCTTGGGGCGGGCCGGGTTAGTTGGTTGCGGCCGTGGGTCGGGCCAATGAAGTTAACAAAGGGTTTTCAGCAAAGGTGGATATAGGCGATGTTGTGAGAAAGGGCGAGTAGTAAATAAGGGCAGAAATTTGGGGAAGAGTTGGGATAAAACCGGTGTCGATTGTTTGTGACCGATATCGGTTAGGTGACCGATACCGGTTCCTTAGGGCACAATAAAACCGATATCGGTTATAGGTGAAAAACCTATAAAAAGAAAAATACGGCCTGTCATTGTCACATTGTCACTTTGAAACACAATTTGAGTTGTCTGAGGTGGAGTGTTGAGATTGGAGCATTTGTCGGTTGAGGTGGCGCTATTTGAGTGGAGAAGTGAGTGGTTAGTGGGCCCGAGTGAGTAGGAGGCAGCAGTTGATTGGTGGAGGACCCAGCAGAGGAGAGGTAGAGCTATGGCACAGCCAGGAGGAGCAGGAGGTGCTGGACCAGCTGGACCACCACCACCCATCCCACCACGACGACGTGTCGTCGTACCGGTAGGTTCGAAACCCTTCATTGTGTGAATTTGATTGTGTTAAGCTGGATTTGGGTTTTGGGTAGGAATGTAAGGTTTTTAGAAAATAATTAATAAATGGAAATTATTTGAAAAAAGGAGAGGGTAGATAGGTGAAATAGGCCAAGGCGGCAGGGTGGGTAGGTTTTTAGGGTGTTTGGGTGGGTATATAGGGAGAAATAGGGAAAAAATGCATTTGGGGGCCGCGTCGGGTTCGGCTCGGCTATTTTCCAGTGACCGATGCCGGTCACTAAGCGACCGGCATCGGTCACGAAGTTTTGGGGCAGGTGGGGTTTGTGGGTGACCGGTGGCGGTCGAACGTTGACCGGCGTCGGTGGAGAGGGGACCGGGGTCGGTTATGGGTGACCGGTACCGGTCCCTAGCCAGGATTTTCTATTTTTGTTGCATGGTTTTGTTGTGGTTTTGGGTGTTAAGTTCTTGTTGGGGTTGGCGTGTTGTGTTGTTTGTTGTTAGTTATGATTGGGTTTTGTGTTTTGGGTGTGAAGATGGAGGGGGATAGTGTAGAAGATAGGTGGGTGGAGGTGTGTGTTATAGAGTCGGGGTGTGGTCGGGGGGATAAAAAAAGGGGGTATAGAGGGTTAAAGTAGTTGTTGTGATAAAGAGTAGGGCTAATGCAGTTAGGTGGTTTTGCAGGCACGTCAGCAGCTGACGATGCGGGACAGGATGCCCCCGCTGTTGGGACGGATGTGGCCACACGTGTCCGCAGCGCAGTGGGGCATTATGCGCGAGGTGGGACTCGGCGGAGTCCAGCGGTATAGGGCGATCGATAGGGATCACAGTCTGATGGTCGCCCTCATCGAGAGATGGGATCCGGCGACCAATGTGTTCCATCTCCCGACTGGAGAGATGACCATTACATTGGAGGATGTGTATCGCATCCTTAGATTACCGATTGATGGAGAGGCAGTCTTCCAGGTGGACGCAGAGACAGCCATGGACAGCATCTTACAGGTATTCGGGGATGCAGCCGCGCTATTGACTTATCACAGCGCGAGCATCGCCTATGGAGATATGTACCGTGCCCACCGACATGAGACACGGCTTGCCGTGTTGATGATGATCGGCATCACATGCTTCGCCCTCCCGGACTCAGAGGGAGGCCGCTTTCCACGGGCGCTGATGGGGGTTTTACACGAGATGGTTGAGGAGCATACATGTTATGCGTGGGCACCAGTATACCTAGTGCAGTTATACCGAGAGCTGTGGGGCTATCGCCGGATGAGGTGATTCGGGATTTTCTCTACATTTTTGTTACACTGCTGGGCATATGAGCATATCATATGCATTCGACCAGTAGGGCTGCCCCAGCAGCCAGGGCCACAGGTGATTTACAGATATGGCTTTCAGAGGTGGTTGGGGGTCGTGGGCCAGCCACGAGCAGTTCTCGCCGGACGAGATGTAGCATATTACCGGCATGTATTAGAGGGCTTGACAGCTTTAGATATTGTATGGAGACCTTACAGAGGTCATCAGCCCCGCGGAGGAGCCCGATCACAGTTACGGTGGATCCAGTATACATTCTGGATAGCGGGACGGAGGCCGGGAGAGTACGAGCGGATACCCCTGGAGAGGGTACGACGACAGCTGGGGCTACGACAGGATGAGCCACCTCCCTTCCCTCAGTACCGGAGGGATGATGTAGAGGCTCCACTGCCTGCACCACAGCCTATGGACCCAGATTGGGTAGCCGAGCGGCAGGCAGACGATACAGTGGATGACGCCGGGTGTACAGGATCATTTTTGGTATGGTGGGCAGGGGAGAGAGCCGCGAGGAGAGCACAGCCCACACAGCCAGACTTAGCGGCTGTTAGAGCAGAGAGGGACCAGCTCAGAGGACAGGTACAGTTGTTACAGGGGCAGCTTGCTGCCGCACAGGCACAGATAGGTGTCCTACAGGGGCAGTTAGCCCAGGCACAGGTACAGGCCCAGCCACAGGCACCACCACAGGTACAGGTACCGCCACAGGCACCACCACAGGTACCGCCACAGGCACCACCAGCGGCCAGCACAGGCACAGGTACAGGCACCACCACCGGCGCAGCCACAGGCACCGGCACAGGCACAGGGTGTACTGGTAGGACAGGGGCCATTGGTATTAGGAGTCGGGGGACCAGCCCCAGCAGCTTTGGTGGCACGGGCCCGGTATATGGAGGTGAGAGCGGAGGCCCGGTACTATCAGGACATCCTTGATGGTACCGGGGCTGACTATCAGCCGTATGCGGCGCATAGAGCGGAGACCTCGCGTAGCCAGAGATCCCAGGGTGGTGCAGCCACAGCCGGTGGGTCTGTTACAGGGAGGAGACGAGAGGCAGCACAGGGACCCGCAGGGAGACAGGCAGAGGGCGGTGGGGAGAGCTGAGGGATCCCTGGGTCGGAGAGAGATGTTTTGTTTGTAGATGGATATTAGATAGAGGCACCGGTCTGCGAACCGGCTATGTATAGAGAGGCCTGCGTGCCCACATATGATTCTTTCATTTATTTATTCATTTATTGTATATACCGGCCTGCGAGCCGAGTACAGGTTGTACCGTTGATACCGGCCTGCGAGCCGAGTATATTTTTGATATGAGAGACCGGCCTGCGAGCCGAGTCGATATTTTGACAGTTGTTGAGGCCTGCGTGCCGGCTTTGTATTATTATGAGATCACAGAGGCCCCTATGCAGGGCAAGTTGTATATTTGAAACCTTTAGTATATATATATGATGATTTTGACCCACATGGTGTATATGAAATGGTGTTGATGTCTTTTGTTGATGGCTTTTTGAAATGGAATGTATGATGAGTTTGATCCACATGGTTTATATATTGATGGTGTTGATGTCTTTTGTTGATGGGATGTATGTATATATAGATGATGAGTTTAATTGACATGTTGTGTTTATGAAATGTTGGATGTGTTTTGTCGCTGGTTTGTGAAATTGAACGTATGTAGCTGCTGAATTGGATCCAAATGGTGTATAGATTGATGGTTTTTGATATCGTTTGTTGATGGCTTGGTTGTTTTTGTAATATGGATAGATGATGTTGATGAAATTGTGATGAGATATGGATTTAATGAAAAATTATAGATAATGGTGTTGTTTATGCAGGAAAAAGGGACGGGCGCCACAAAAATTTGCAAAAATGAAGAAACAGCTTAGGTTTAAGCAACAAGGGGGTACATGACTGATATCGGTTATCTAACCGATGTCGGTATCTATATGACCGATATCGGTTATGTAACTGATATCGGTTATGCAAGAATTATTTTCCTAAAAATAGAACTGCTTGGTTGGCAACTTAAGTTCTTATTTTTAGCATTCTTATTTTTAGAGTCATGCAACAAGTTAAATATGTGAATGCGACGCTATTTGACGACTGCTACAGGTAATTGCATGAAAGAATTTGAGTGATAAGGAGGAAAGAGACAGGTGAAGTGAGCGTGGGCTGAGATTCAGAAGGCAGAAAGACAAGTTATATTTGAAGAGGGTAGTGAACATGGCTGAACAAGTTCCGCCCCAAGCTACTACATCCCGAAGCTGTTTGGTTGTAATTTGATAGGAGAAGCATCCAGCAGGCAGGGACGAGGGGGAAGACATGTTCCGCCCCAAGCTGCTGCATCCCGAGAGGTAAACTGTTTGGTTGTAATTTGATTCTTGCATGTTTTGTGAATAGGATGAGAGAAGTGTAAGTGGGTAAAGATGAGAAAGAAAAGGTGATAGGCAAGGGTTGGGGATGGGGTGAGTGCTATGGGGTAGGTAAACAGGGTGGTCACGTATGTTTTTAGGTATAAATAGGAGTAAACGGGCAAAATTATCGTAGGTGTATGTTTTAAGCAGGGTAGGTATATTTTTGACAGTGACCGGTATCGTTTAGAGATAACCGGTATCGGTTAGCAAACCGGTATCGGTTATTCATAACCGATATCGGTCACTGTAAGAGTTTCCAGAACTTGAGAAAAAACAGGGTTAAAAACCCGTAGAGATTTGTTCTTTTGAATAATTATGTGTCGTTTTGATGTATGCAGGCAGAAGCAGGGTTAAGGATGAATGATACTGTGCCAGCGTTGTTGTCACGAATCCGAGCGGATGTAACACCAGCTGAATGGGCATTGATAAATCATTTGGGGTTAAGTGGAATCCGCTATTATTCAAGAATCACGCGTAACCATGCTATGTTGCAGGCGTTGATTGAGAGATGGAATCCAGAAAAGAATACCTTCTATCTGCCAACAGGGGAGATGACAGTGACTTTGGAAGATGTGTTCCGTATTTTGAGACTCCCAATGATAGGAAAAACAGTGTATCAGGCGTTGCCTAGCGCGGGGCGGGCAGCGATAACAACAGTATTTGGGTCAGCTGCACGAGATTTGACACAGCGAGGTTTATCTTTTACGTATGGTACAATGTATGCAACACACCCTGAGGAAACAAGGTTGGCCGTGCTATTAATGATAGCGGTGGGGTATTATGCATTGCCGAGGGCGGAAGGGGGAAGATTTCCAAAAGCGTTGATGAGTGTTATTTGGGAAATGATAGAAATGAGCGTGACTTTCGCATGGGCACCCGCATATCTGGCAGAGTTATATAGGGGTCTATGGGCCTGCAAGTGAAAACACAGGACGACACTGGATTGTTCGTACTTATTACATTGTTGGGCCTATGAGCATATTGTTTGTGTGCGTCCAATAGGCCGACCCATCGAGTCGGGAGAGGCAGGAGTGCAAAGGTTGGGATTCAGACGATGGGTCCAGACAGAACAAGAAGTGAGATCCCAGGCCGTGATAGATGACATCGAGTATTATAGACAGGTATGGGAGATGGTGACGATTGCGGATATTTGTTGGAGGCCTTACGGGAACTATATGGTGACAGAGCACATAGCTGAGGAGTTGAGGGGTGTAGAGCGATTGAGATGGATCGCAGGGCACAGGCCGGGTGAGTACGAGAGGATTCCTCTAGATCGCGTGCGGTGACAATTTGGGTTCGTTCAGGATATACCGATGACATATAGACCATACATGAGGATCGACGCCGAGGCAGCATTCTCACCTCCCCGGCCTACACCTCCAGAAGGGCCAGAAGAGATAGTAGCCGATCGTAGGGTAATGGATGCGGGAACGACAGAGGCCTATAGAGTATGGTGGGTAGCAGAGCTGCGAGGTGCACGTGAGCGCCCAGACATAGCTGTGATTACAGCGGAGAGAGATCGTCTGCAGGAGTTGGCTCACCAGCTTCAAACACAGGTGAATGAGACAATGGGATTGTTAGAGGTTTCACAGTTACGAGTGGAGAGACTGGAGGCAAGATTCCTCCACGCGAGAGGACGTATTCGTATGTTACAGGAGATGTTGGCGGATCAATGGGAGGAACCAATGGCAGTGGCACCTTTGAGGATGGAGAGGCCAACTGAGGGGCACCGACGATCACGATCACCACCTGATTCGGGAGGAGGTGCAAGGGTCTAAGTGAATTTCATAGGAATATAAGAATAAATAAGGATGCCGACCTGCGAGTCGATGATAGAGAAGATGTATTTGTTTAACATCTAAAATAAAACTAAAGATGTATGTGGTTTTGAGTGATGATAATAATAAGAATGGTTGTGTTTTGAATGTTGTTTTTGTTTTGTTTGAAAAAGGATAAAGATGAATGTTGGCAAATAGAAATACACAAAAAATATTTATATTTACAACACATGATAGGGTATGGTAGGGGATGGTCGAGCTAACCTTGGGAGACTCCATGTCTCCTAAGTGCTGCCTACATAGCCCATTGCACAAAGCAAGGAGGGGCCTCAGACCGATGTAGTTCTCCCTTAGGACCAGGGAGAGGTGAATTCAGGCAATTTAGGTATGGTTAGGCAATTTGTTGGTTGGTAAAAATATTGATATTGATATTGGTAGGGTAATGTTGTTGGTGTTGGTAATGAATTGGTGATTTTGGAATAGGTATAAGTGACGCGAAAGTTAGCCTACCCAAGTGGTAGGGAACCATGTCCTGATTAAGATCAACACATAATCCTAGATTCGAGTCAAAGAGGAAAGAGTGCTCCGTAGGTGAAAAGAGCTAAACAAACCACATAATAACGTAGAATGAGCTTGAACCCCTAGGTACCGTGCATAGACGAGAAGTCAATAGGTGAAAAGAGTTGTATGATCACAATATATCGGGTGTACGTCACGTCCCTTGAGCTGTGTTGTTTTAACAAATGGTGAGGTGAAGTGGATGGTGTAGCTGAGACACAGAGAACTTGTTATAAAGTGAGTATTCTGACGAAAGAGAACCTAACCCAAATAGACAAGTCCATGACTCAAAAGTTCTTTTGAATGTGGCTTTTATTTTGCTGAATATAGACTGATCGATGCGGGAAGTCTACAAGGGATATTTTTTTTGTTTTATTCTTGAGGTCTTCACGAAGCTGATCAATGTGAGAAGCTTCTGATAAAGGCTGACTGTGTATAGCTGTCCTTCAAGGGAGCAGTCTATTTATAGTAGCAGATGTGGTTTTAGTGCATAGCTGTCCTTCGGGGGAGCAGTCTATATATAATTTAGAGAGCTAGATGTCCTTTTGGCGTAAAGCATCTAGTTTGGTAGGAAGTTTGACTCAAGAAAATCCCATAAGCATATAATTAAGAATGTGTCATTTTAATACTTTGAAGTCATGGACTAGACTAAAAAGGGGAAGGCATCTTTAAGGGGAGGTGAGAATCAAACTATGTGAGCTTGATTTTATTTTGAGATGTAGGAAACAATGTGTATGTGGTGGTAAAATGAGCTCAAGGGACGAGCGGTAGGTAGATAAGAAGTGATATAACACTAAATTCAATAGTAGAATGGTCGAAGATGCAAGGCATTAAGGGGTTCAGGCTCAGGTTTACCATTAAGTGAAGCTAAACGATAAGTGCCTGATCCATAAGTGTGAGTGATTATGTAAGGCCCAATCCAATTGGGAGCAAATTTTCCACGTTTGCTCTTTTCTAGTTTGGTTACATGTTGATTCTCTTTGAGGACAAGATCACCAACCTTAAAGGTACGCTCATGAAGTCATTTATCATAAGCACGCTTGATGCGTTTTTGGTAGATTTGAAGGTGGTCAAGAGCCGTAAGACGACGCTCGTCAAGAAGCTCTAATTGGGCTAACCGCTCTTGGCGGAAATCATCGTTGGTGAGAATATCCTGAAGAGATATTCTGAGGGAGGGTATTTGTATTTCGAGAGGCAAGACCGCCTCGGTACCATATACCAAAGAAAATGGTGTGGCATTAGTGGAGGTACGAATGCTAGTACGATAAGCCCAAAGGGCAAAGGGAATGTGATCATGCCAATTTCTTCCAGAATCATTAACAACTTTCATGAGGATTTTGGTCAGGGTTTTATTAGAAGATTCGGCTTGTCCATTCGCTTGTGGATAGTAGGGTGATGAGAAGCTAAGTTTGATACCAAAGTTGTCACAAAGGTCTTGCAACAACTTATTTTTGAAAGATTTTCCATTATCTGTTATCAGGCGATGAGGAACACCAAAACGACAGATAATGTGGTGGTTAATGAACTCTACAATTTTTTCTTTTTTAGTTGAAATGAGTGGAATAGCCTCCACCCATTTTGTGTAATATTCGGTTGCTGTGATTATCCATCGGTGACGTTGTGAAGAGGGCGGATGAATCTCACCAATAAGGTCTAAACCCCATTGTGAGAAAGGCCAAAGATCTCGTGCGACCTGTAGCGGATGGCTAGGAGTATGTTGAAGGTTGGCATGTTGTTGACACATAACACAACGCTTAACATATTCGTAGCAGTCGTTATTGAGAGTAGGCCAATAATAACCTAGGCGAAGGATTCGTTTGGCCATGGCAAGGCCGCTAAAATGTCCACCACAAATACCGTCATGGACCTGTTGGATGGTATAGGTGATCTCCGCGCCGGTTAGACATCGAAGGAGGATACCATCAAAGCCACGTTTATAAAGGAGTCCCCCCATGACGACATAACGAGAAACACGTTTAAGAAAAGCACGTTTTCCGGTACTAGTTAGGTCAGGTGGGAGAACAGAGGTTGTAAGGTAGTCGTGAAATTTGTGGTACCAGGTATCCTGCGAATTAGCAGACACATTATTTATCATACAAACAACCGGGGCTGAGTAAGATGGGGCAAAGAGTTGTTGGACCAAGATGAATATGTCAGAGTCAGTTGGTGAGGCAGGAATTTGCGAGGCTAAGCAAGCCATAGTATCCGCAAATTTGTTAGTGGAGCGGGGAATGGTCTGGATAGAATAACGAGTAAATGAGGTCAAAAGTGAATCCACGTAATGTTTGTACTTTTGAAGTTCCTCATTTTTACATTGGTAGATGCCCATAACTTGATTGACTACCAATTGAGAGTCGCCAAAAATATTAATAGATTTGACACCTAAGTGTAACGCAACCTGGAGACCCAAAACAAGGGCCTCGTATTCCGCTGTATTATTAGTGCAGGGGAAATCGAGCCGGAATGAAAGAGGCATAGGCTCAGCGTCAAGAGGAATGAGAACAACGCCGGCCCCTCCGCCGCTGGCATTTGGATCCATCGAAGAAGAGGGTCATTGGATACGACTCTTCCCTGAGTGAAAGAGTGGCGATGAGTTCGTCGGGGAAATTAAAATTGGTAAATTGTTCCCCAGGTAAAGGGGCCTCCGCAAGTTGGTCCGCAATAGTTTGTCCTTTGATTGACTTCTGTTGTACAAACTCAAGGTCGAGGTCAGCGAGGAGCATAAGCCATCGGGCGATGCGTTGGTTTAGATGTGGTTTGGCGTACATATAATGAATGGGGTCCGTGTTGGTAATGACAAAAGTTTTGTGATTCAGGAGGTAATGTCGAAGTTTGGTGGCTACGAATGATAGGGCTAGGCACAATTTTTCTACATGTGTATACCTAGTCTCGTAATCCACGAGAGTACGACTTATATAATAAACGGCTTGTTCTCGACGTGCCGAGTCCCGATGTGCGAGCATGGCTCCTATAGCATGGTCAGTGGCAGAAAGGTAAAGGTAGAAAGGGCGATCATCCTGAGGTGGAATAAGCACGGGTGGCTGCAAGAGATAGGCTTTGAGAGCTTCAAAGGCTTGGTGACACTCTTCGCTCCATTGAAAGGCAATGTCCTTTTTAAGAAGGTGATGGAAAGGTTGACATCGATCCGAGAGTTGGGAGATGAAACGCCGGATGGATTGAAGTTTACCCTGCAAACTACGCAATTGTTTGAGGTTTTTGGGTGGGGGCATTTCTAGGATAGCTTTGACTTTAGATGGATCGACCTCAATGCCACGCAAAGAGATGATAAAGCCAAGAAGTTTTCCCGAAAGAACACCAAAGACACATTTCTTTGGTTGAAGCCGGACCGAATATTGTAATAGGCGATCGAAAATAATGGTTAAAACATCGAGATGTTCACTGCGATGTTTAGATTTGCCAAGAAGATCATCGACATAATCCTCAAGGATAGTGTGCATAATGTCATGAAAAATGTAAGTCATAGCCCGCTGATAGGTCGCACCAGCATTCTTAAGGCCAAATGGCATGACACGATAACAGAAGGTTCCCCAAGGAGTTATGAAGGTAGTTTTATGTTGATCGGCAGGGGCAACCAAAATTTGGTTGTATCCTGAAAAGCCATCCATGAGAGAGAGCATCTCATGGCCCGCAGTGAGATCAACAAGTTGATCAATACTTGGGAGGGGGAAGTCATCCTTGGGGCAAGCGAGGTTAAGATCTCAGAAATCCGTGCATATCCGAAGTCCCCCCGTCGCTTTAGTGACAGGTACGATGTTAGAAATCCATTGAGGATAGTCAATAGGCAGGATGAAGGAAACAAAAAGGAGTCGTTGAAGCTCTTCTTTGACCAAGAGGGCAATGCGTGGATGCATTTTTCTCAAGTTCTGTTTAATTGGCTTGGAATCGGGTTTCAGGGTAATGTTATGGACAGCAATGGCAGGATCAATTCCTGGCATGTCAGCGTAGGACCAAGCGAAAGCTTGGTTGCGGGTACGGAGAAAGGTAGTAAAGGTGGCTTGTTCTGATGTGTTAAGGGATTGTCTGATCTTCACAACGTGAGGATCCTCCTCTGTGTGGATGTTGATTTCTATAGTCGACTCATTCAACATGGTTTGAGTTTCAGATGGTAAGGCGCGTTGAATATAAGAGTCATCCGCGCCAAGATAAGTGAGGATGGAGTCATCATCCTGGCACTCAACAACATTAATTGAAGGTGAATCCTCTTCGATCATGTCTGGATACAGAAGGGGAAGAGAAGATGGGTCCTCATTATCACGTTGATAAGTGAGAGGACCTAGGGAGATAGCATTTATGAAAAAAAAAAGTTAGGAGGGATAGATTCAGGGTCTATCGACTCTGTGGGTGATGATGGCAAAATGGGTGATGATGGTTTGGTAGGGGTGACGTCGTCATCTTCCAGGATACAACTGACACGAGGTTTCTCTGGTGTAAGTGTTTCAGGAAAACTGAGACCACTACGATCATTGTGTTTGCGTGTAGTCACGGGAATGAGTGTATGTCGGCCTTGTTCATAAAGACCAAAACCAAAGCCTTTCCAAGCACAGCGAGTCAAAAAGGTGAGGGCGAAACGACGATTTGTCAAGTATTGAAAATTGGATTGGAAGGGAACCACACCAAGAGGAGGTTCAGGGGTAACGGAGGATGTGTCAACACCCCCATATGTTAGGTTGGTGCGGCAATGGGGTGGTCCGTAAGAGATTACCTCCCCCACGCGACGGTCATAGGTAGGATGTGCATGTAACTGTCCGTACTCCTGTGGGGTATGGAAAGAGCTAACGTTATATAGGCGGTACTCCCCCAGCGTAAGGCGTTGAAAAACATCTACTAAGGGGTCGGAGGTTGGGATGTTATCTGCGGGAAAGGAAGTGGTATTTGTGACGGCGGTTTCATTGGTTGAAGGTGTAGGTGCAGTTGAAGTGGATGGTTGGGTTGGATGAATGGGTGTCTTGACTGGTACAAGCACATCATTAGGGCGATACAACATATTGCAGGTTTTGAAGGGGGGAGGATCAGCTTTTACGGTGTAGGACTTCCCCTCGTACTCAAATTTTATGCATCTATGTAAGGTGGAAGGAACGCATCCCATAGCCCGGATCCAAGGGCGGCCTAACAACATATTGTATTGGAACTCTCCCTCAAGGACATAGAAGAGTTCGGGTAAAGTGCGTGGCCCTACACGAATGTTAAGGATCACGGTGCCTAAGGTAGAAGTAATAGCATCATTGAATGACCGCAACATGATGGGGTTGGCACACATGCAACTAGAAGGGATATTCATTTGTTGGAAGGCTTTTGAAGAGATGATGTTTAGGCTAGCGCCCCCGTCAATCATAACACGACGTACCCGAATGTCCCGGACATAAGCTGAGATGAAAAGAGCAGGGTCAGGATCTTCGGCACCAAAGTCGATAATTTCGTCTTCGGAGAAACTGACAGCAGCGGCTTGCTGTACAGAGACAGAAGTGGTTGGGGAGATAGATTGTTTGGTGAGTGAAGCAACGTGATTGGGTGTTAGAATAGAGGTAACAGGAAAGGTTTCATTAGGTAAGACCTCTATCCCTTGAAGGATTTCAACGAGAGCTTGTCGATGAGATTCAGAAGTCTGAATGAGATCATACAGTGTCATTTTTACAGGTGATTGGTGAAGCTGTTTGATCATGGTTCGGTGGGCAATTCCATTAGAGACGGGATAGGCGGGTCCGCGAATAACTACTTTAGGTGGTGGTGCCATCGGGATGGTGGACGGAGAAAGAGATGCCGCAGGTGTGTTTTCTTTCGCTTTCCCATTGTTTTTCTGTCCTCGAGTAGCAACACTAATCATATTGATCTCGTGAATACGAGAGGAGGAAGACGGTAGGGATAGGTCATGGTCTTCGAGAGGTGGGGCTGTAATAATGATAGATCTTGGTGAGGCGGGGACAGGTGGTATAGGAGAGGGAATTGAAGCTAAAGGTCTCTCTCTTCGTAAGTTATCTTTCTTAACTTTTCTATCTGAGAGAGGTGACTGACGAAGTATAGCTTTCAACGCTTTGCATCCCTCTACGTCATGTCCTGGTGTGCGGTGGTAAGCGCAGATTTTAGACTCATCGTAACCTATAGGTCGAGGTTTAGATGGATCATAAGGTCTAAGTGGGGGTAGGGAAATGGTCGCATTCTCTACCAACATAGCAAGGATTTTGGCGTAAGACCCTTTGAGTGGGTCAAAGTCAGAGGAAGAGGAGGCTATTGACTGGGTCGATTCTGGTGATGACGTGGTATGGTTGGTTTGTATGGGTGGTGGTTTAGCCAAGGAGTTTTGATAATGGGTTTTAACTAAACGTGGCTTCTTTGACGCAGAAGCTATGTTTAGCTGGTTGGATGATGAGGCCACAGATGATGTGGTATCAGAAAACAACCACGGAGAAATAGGAGTGACAGAAAACAAATCTTTTGATGATGGAATTTGTTTAAGGTTGATAGGTGGACAGGATACACGGGGTGACGGTGTTGCTATACCCTTGGATTTCTGTATGGGTGCAGAAGGCGTAGGTCGCTTTAAAGAAAACGCAGGAGGTATGATATATTGATGCAGGGTAGAAGGATGGGGTCCCAATATGGAAGGTAGGTGTGACGACGAGGGTTTTAGTTGTGATAGCGGCATAGATTGAGGAGATTGAGTCTGTCTCCTAATGGGATGGACGGCTTTATTTTTAGATAAATCAAGCCACTTAGGTGGGTGTGTTAGACTGGGTATTGGTGGGGTCCCAAGCGTAGGGGAAGATTTGGTTAGGTTAATAGAAGTGGATGAGGTATTTGGTAGAGATGAGGGGGGTGAAGATGAGGACATAGGCATTTTAAGCTTCTGTAAACACTTCGGGTATATGGTAGAGGCATCTGGATCGGTCATCTGCATTTGAGTAGAATATGGCGTACTCAAACGTTCCCATAGGACCTGTCTATCTTCTGGGGAATGACAGTCCTCACATGTGAATAGGAACTTTTGTATGGAAGAAAGGTGGGTTGTGATTCCGGTCCACTGTGGGTGTGATACAGGGGGTAGATGAGGCACTGTATCAATGGGCGTTAAGAGGTCAACCGGTCGCTGAAAAGATTTAGGTGATGAAGAACTAATAGGTAGGAGGGCGTGTTTGAGAGGATCCGTCATGTTTAAAGAATGTGGTGATGTCGGTTCAAGAGGTTTTTCATCTAAGGATGACAAAAGAAGTGGCGAGCCTTCTTCTTGTACAGCAAGAATGGTAGAAAGAGACGTTTGGGAAATAGATAAGTTGGATAACATCCGCTCACAGTCTTGTAGGGATGTGGTGTAAGAAGACTCATCTATGAGAAGAGGACTCTGGGTGGTTAATTCCTTTACGGATAAAGGAATGATTTCACCTTGTCTTGATGGTGGTGAAGGAGGTTCGGGCCCCTGCGTCAGTGAAGAGGCTTGATTCAAAATTTTCTCAATAGAGGCTTTTGGCTGGGAGTCGAAGACTGCATGGATCTCATGAACACTCTCCTCGGCTAAGATATCTTGGTTTATGTTACTGTTAGAAGAGTGATTCGGGAATGGTTTGTTGAAGATTTTCAAATTTCGGTTAGCAGGGGCATTAGGATTATCGAGGGTTATATCCCCTGCATCAACCATTTCCTGCACTATGTTTTTCAACATCTTGCAGTTTTCGTGACTATGTCCCTTTACGCGGTGAAAGTTACAGAAGTCATTTTCTTTGTACCAGGAAGGTATAGCGCGGGTGGAGTCAAACCCGGAGTGAGGTTTAACAGGAGGCAAGGTGATAGCTCCGGCTTTGAGCAATTTTTCCAATATCACACCATATGTTTCTCCCAAGGGAGTGTAGTTGATGGGCTCGGCTTTATATTTATAGGTGGTTTTTGGTGGGGTATTAGACGGTGTTTGAGATTTGACCATCACCGCGTGGACAGCTCCTTTTGATTTCGAAGAAGTAGATGTGTGAGGAGTGGTGGTGTTTGGTTTATTGGTGGAATCATGAGTTCGGAAATTGGGGTTTTTGTTGCGCAACCGCAATTTCTCTTCTTCTAAGGCTCGAATTTCTAGTTTCCGAGCCATAGTAAAGGCCTCGTCAAATGTGTGGAAGGTTTGAATTTGAAGGGTAGGAGAGATGTGCTTAGCGCATGCCCGCGTAAAAAGTTCGATAAGTTCAGCCTGAGGCAAGGCATATGTAAGTTGGTTGATAAGGCCCCGCCATCGTCCAACGAAATCTGCGATAGATTCGTCTTCAAATTGTCGGATGGCATAGAGGTCGGTGATAGATACTTTCTTGGCAATGTTAATGGAGAAATGATCCAAGAAAGATTGGGCTAGTTGGTTAAAAGAGAAGATTGAGTGCTGGGTTAAAGCACTGTACCACTCCAAGGCGGGTCCTGATAAGGACATGGGAAAGGTGCGGAGTAGCAAGGCATCATCATGAGCAATCAAATAACAAGCATGTCTAAATGATCGCAAGTGTTGTTGAGGATCCTCTTTACTATTAAAACGAGTAAATTTCGGCAATTCCCATTGAGGAGGATATGAATGAAGGGGGACAGAAGGGTGAATAGGCTCCCGACAAACTTGCTCGTATGTCAAGGCGCTACGACTTCCCGAAACAGAAGCCTCCAGATTTTGCATTTTGTCCATCATTTGTTTGATGAAATCCGTGGTTGGATGAGATGATGGTGCGGTTGTGGTAAACGGAGGCAAATTGGGCCAAGGGCCTCCGCTAGACAATGGTGGGGTTAAGTGTTGATAAGGTATGGGGGACGAATATGTTGAAGCGACCGAATAGGGATGTCCTATATAAGATGTTGAGGTCACTGGATACGTGTGTGGGAATGAAAAGGTAGGCGGAGCTTGAGAAGGAAAGCTCGTGTGGACAGGTGGCAGAGAGCAAGTCATGAACGGAGCAGTCTGCAAGAGAGACGAGGTAGGAGCAGTCGGTGGTAATGACATGTGGGGCCCAAGATTAACCAAAGGAAAGCCAATCTGTGTCGTATGAACCTCTGAAGCCGTCGGATTGGGAGACGGGGCTAAGGATGCAGAAGGCAAGACGGTGTTATCAGGCGGAGTGGGAGCTAAATGAGCAGCTATACTAATAGGCATGCCAACAAGGAGTTGACCATCGGGCGTACGGTCAGGGGCATGAGACAAATAGTATTGTACAGCGCTAGGATTAGCATCCAAAAATTTGGCAAATTCCTTATCTCCTACAGGAATTTTGGGGATCTCACTGGTGTCCGTAGGGTTCCCTATAGAATGTGAAGGGGGTGATTCAGGCAAAGGCACAGAGCAGGCATGTGAAACCATGGCGGTGGCTTGCTTCCGAGTGATAACAACCATGGACAAGAGTACACAGTAGGGCTTCGATCTATCAGGAACAGAAACAGCCTCAGAATGGTGAAATTGGTAGGTTGCTGGTTTGTCAGGAACTGTAAAAGACAGTAACCGATATCGGTCTGATAACCGATGTCGGTTAGACTATAGCCGACGTCGGTCAGTTAACCGATGTCGGTGTAATAAGACTGGTATAAGAAAATATAAGAAGCTGCTGATTTGATTTTTAACAACGCTTAGTACATTTATCAAATTGTTCTAAGGTGATCACAGAAGACAGTGTATAACAGAGAAAACAGAACTGAAAACAAGCAAGATGCACACGCAAATCCAGAGACTAACCCTAGGGTTAATTTTAATTATTGTGGGCTTATGCCTTTAGACATAGAATGATGTCAGAATCCTAAACAAAAGACTTAGGGGAAATGTCAAGTTTGTTTTGGCTCATAAGGTTACCTCAATCGGGCGGAGGAATACCGCGGAAAAAGGGGGGATGTTTTGAGCTGTTGTGTTAATTGTGAAGTGATTCGGTATGTGTTGTGCAGTGAAAGTAAGATTAATTTCTTGTCAATACCGTGGATATCACCCCCACGTGTACGACCTGTTACTTAATCTATGTTCACTAGAATTGAAAACAGCAAGCAAGAATGTGATGCACGTGTTTTAAACCCAAATCGAAAATGATATTCGATGAAGCAAAAGAGATGACTTTCACTAATGCAAAGATGTAAAAGCAAGGCCAGTTCTTTTACCAAAATAACAAAATACCTTGTGAATATCTTTAGAAGAAGAAAACAGCAGGTATGCTCCCTATATGAAAGCAAGCAAGAATTAAAGAAACCCGAAATGGGTCCCACCGGGCGTGCCAAAATGTTTCGCACGGAATGTTTCAGCTTTTGGGAATAGAGTTGCTTCTATCCTTTCATTCCTTTTAGAAACAGATAAGGGTTAGGGCTAGGAGGAATACCTGTTGAATGTCGAGAGGGTGAGGCTTGCGCGTACCGTAGAGAGAGATCAGGTTGATTGCGAAGAACTCCTTTTTGTCTTGGAAGGACTACCTGCAAATAAGAATACAAGACCACCCGATTTTGATTAGACAATAAATGAGGGAACTGCCTTGGGCCCAGGAAATATAAAACTTCCTTTCGAAGGTGGTCAGTTCCCCTTTTAATACGAATTAACACAAATGATAACAAAGAAAGCTATTGCAAAATCACGATTTAGGTACCTCGTTACAAAGCAATAGAGGCTAAACTATCAATAATAAAGAGTCACGTTGTTTGTTCGGTTACTGGTCGTTGATACATTCAGGTTGAGTTACAGGGATAAACCAGACTGGACCTGAGGTTGTTAGGTGACAAATAGGTGAGAGGAAGGTTTTGGGGTATAAGTCACAGTGACCGATGCCGGTCACTGGATAACCGACCGCGGTTAGAGAACCGCTGCCGGTAGGGGATAACCGACACCGGTAGGGTCAGTAATCTAGGTGCTTCTGGATAGAGGTTGGTTGCAGGGTGATTGTGGGGTTATTAAGACTAGCGGATGGCTGAGGGGAATAGTGAGAGGACAGGGAAGACTCAGAGTGTGATAAAATGGTCTTCTGGGCAATACAAGGATGTATGGATGAAGGTTAAGTGCAGGGTGCTGGTAGGTGGTAGATCTAGGAATGAGTTTATAATTACTATCAATCCACAGGCTCAAGAAATGGTGCTTAGAAACATACAAGACACTGCTTACTCGTTCCTGATGAAGATGCAGGTTCCACGACTGTGATGACGAAGACAGGGCTCAAGTAGGATGATCTGACAATCCAAGATGTGCTATCTCCTCTTCTGATGCTCGGATGAGTGTCACTGGGCTCTGGTTATTCAGTTGCAGTCTTGGGCTTGATGTCCTTCTCTGCAAACTCTTCTTGTTTCTTCACTTGTCTCTGTTCGGCCAAGCAAATCCGGATCCTTTCAATGATTTCTCCTCCTCCCGATCAAATGAAAATCTGATCCCTTGTTTTTGGTTGGAGGTGGTCATTTACAGGGAACCGATGGCGGTTACGCAACCGACGGCGGTCGAGTAGGAACCGATGTCGGTCAGGTCAAAGCGGGCTATTTTTGGTAAAATAGCCAGCTTTCCCTCCTTTTCTCCCGAGGGATTAGTTGCGGGCTTGGTCAAGTCATTATGAGGTTGGTTTTAGGTGCGGGTGAGGAGTAATTAGTCATGGGTGTGGATGTGGACCAAGTTATAGGTCTTAATTAGGTTAGTTTAGGGTTAAGACTAGGTTATGATGAGGTGGCGAAATGAGGTGGCAGGTATGGCGATGTGGATTTATTAATTATAAGGTAATTAATAAATAATTGTGTAAGGTTTAGGTGATGAGGTTAGGTTGCGAAATGAGATGCGGGGCACAGGGGGTCGTAAGACACAAATTTGGTTGTCATTATAATTGTATCATTTTGGGTGGAATTTACATGGCATGCTCTAATTGCTGTACTACATATTTATCTCTTAGAAGATATATCTTTTTAAATTGGAATCCATATATACCCCTGAGAGTAAGCGATATTTTTTGTATTTTTGATAAGATAAATCATTGCACAACAATTACTTAATTTGGAAGTAGTGATAGAATAAAAAATCATGATATAGCCTAGCATCCGCTAGCTATATACCAATACCTCTTGTCATTGTAAATACTATCTTTACAGCTTTGAGATGCTAGTGCTTTTTGTTTTTTTAATGTAAAAAACACCTTCTGGGATTTCAGAATTTTCATGTCATGTGTCATCATTTTAATGGTATCTTTTTATATTATAACATCATGGTTCCATATAGATTCAAAATATTTTATTATTCATTTCTTTACATTTAAATTCATGATAAATGTGTATAATTATAATGTTTTCTAACTATTAGGTTCAAAACATGCCATGTGGCAAAATATAATTGGATAATTATTTTTCATTTGCGCACTACATCTAACATTATATAAGTCAATTGTGATAAAAATATTAAAAAGTGCCTATACATTCGTACACTTTATTTCATTTATTTTATTACAGTATTATTATTTTTATTGTGTTTCAACTATTTTAAGTTATAACCAAGTGTTGTCATTTTACTGGTTGCTATTTATATTATAATATTGTGGTTTCATATTATACTAGTTTCTTTACATTTTAATTTCATAATAAATGTGTAAATAATAATATTTTCTAACTATCAGGTTCAAACTTAACGCGTGGCAAAAAGTAATTGGAGAATTGTATTTCATTAGCACACTACATCTAACATTATCTTGGCGATTATTTATTAAAAATAAAAATAAATGTGCCTATAAATTGATATAATTTATTTCTACTTTTTTATTATAATATTATAAGTTTTATTACACATTTTCAAATATTTTAAGCTATAGCCAATAACAAAAGGCGTTGTTTTCAATATTGTTTTTTTGTCAAATATCCCACACCTTTTCTCAATGAGTGAAAAATTCAAAATTCAAATTTTGAATTCCCCCCATTTTTTAAGAACTTGAAATTTCAATATTAACACAATTTCCCCCGCTCTAATTTTTAAATTTTTTTGCATCCCGCACTTTGTATATTTTCAAATTTTCTAACGTGCATTGTGCCATAAAAAATATTAAATACCCCAAAGAACTAGTTTTTAGGGTTTTTGGTTTTTTGGTCTTGTAGAATAGCAGCTCATGAAATCATTGAACAATACAAACAAGTCAAAGATTGCAAGGAAAATGCAAGAATCCTAGGTCATTTTGGTCCAGGGAACAATCAATAGTAATTATAATCTTATTCATGGATTAACAAAAATGGAACAATAAGCAGTAATAAAAATGAGTGCTCACACACTGGGGAAGCAAAAGGGGTTGTAGAAAAATAAGTGGCAGATAGTTAGCTTGCAAGTAGTTAGTGGTTTAAATGACATCACCAAGCATGAAAAAATATCATATCTAAATAAGGTATTTATAAAAAATGTATACTATACTAAATGTGCACCTTTTTTATTGCGGGATTATATAGTCATTCTGTCTTCAACTGGATCATGTCTTTTTAACCTCAGTCCATCCCTGCTTTTCCCTACAATAATGCTCTTCATAGCCCAACTCTATTTACCAATTCCTTCTTCTAATTTTTTCTAACCACCTTGTGAATACTAGTTCTTGTCTTTTTTCACATCAGTCTAGCCCTAATTTTCCCTACGAAAATGTGATCTTTGGCCCATCTCTGCTTACCAGTTCCTTCTGATCATTTTGTCACACTGCCTTGTTCTTAAAGAAACTAAGGAATTTTTGGGCCCCAACTGAAGAAAATTTAATCCCTTTTCATCTCTAGTTTTTATTTCATTTGAACGCTTTCAAGTTTCCACCGATCTATGTCCCCATGTTCTAGATTATTTTTCCTAATAATGATGGCCAGTCACCTAAGCACTAGTTTTTTAAAAAAATGTAATGTTTAACAAAACTCAAAATATTGTTTTAGTATTCGTTACATCTACCTTTTTTCCTTTAAATATGATGATAGAAAAAAAATGAGGTAAATATTTCACTTTACATTGTTTATATGGTTTCCGCATTGAATTTGTGAGAAGATATTCGAGGTTAAAAAATGGTCAAAAAATATAAAATCATATTAGGTTTTCAATTGTGAGAAAATGTTTTATGCAATGAAAGGTTAAACATATTATATATATTCCTAAATTTTATCTATAAAATATTATAATCACTATGTATTTAAATTTATATATTAAATATTTCAATCACTATGTATCTATATATGTTATTCAAGACGATATAATTCATTTAAAACAATATTATCAGTAGGCCTCATATTATTGGTGGAAGATAGAGTGTTGGAATATATATTAATTCATTAGGGTTGTTGTGGAAGTTGGTCTGATCTGGAAGGCCAAAAACTAATATTATTTGGATATTAGCTATCCCAAGGATTTGACAAAAACAAGAAAGCTATTGCAAGCTTAGAAGCTGCTAGGGAATAACTTAATACCATATTTGTAGCTTAGTGATCAGTACTCAATAACGCATATCATGAATTCATACGCCGCTAAGACACTTGCCAAATCATAATATTTGGAACATAGTTTTCGCTAGGAGTTTCACAAATATAAGGAAAGATAAGTCTATCCTTCTAGGTATTAGTAACATATTATTTGGAGCTTAGCAGTCTGATAGGGTTTCCATAATGAAATAATAAATAAAGTCCACTATATGTCAGAAAAAAGAATATACATTGTAAGTCTAGCATTCACTAGGTATTGCCATTTGGTTATGCCTCGAAAACATTTTCTGAGCTTAGGGATCGGTAATCAACAACGGATATCATGAAGTTATATGTCGCTAATCACTACCACAACATATTATTTGGAACGTAGCAGTCGCTAGGATTTATCAAAATAAAGAAATGTATTGCGAGTCTAGATTTCGGTAGGTATTACCGCAATATATTATTTGTACCTTAACAGTCACTAGTATTTCAAAAATTAAATTAAGGTAGTATGAAATTAACAGCCTCTACATAATGGAACAACATATTATTTAAAAAAAATGTAGGATTTATAATTTTAAATGAAATTATTTTGAGCTTAGTAGTCGCTAGCTTTTACAACGATGTAACAATTTAAGCTTTACATTTGTTAGGATTTAACACATAGCGTTTGGGTCATAGAGGTCACAAGAATTAAACACATTAACATAAGATTCTAGGAGGCTAGCGTCCGCTAGAATATGTGTACTCATAATGTTTTCAAGTTGTCGGTGGTATGATTTAACAAATCAAATTAACAAATTTTGAGCTACATGGCATCTAGTTTCTTCCACAATAGAATATTTTGAGCTTGGATGTCATAAGCATTTAACAAAAATTATGGAAATTTTATCTTGACGTATGCTATCTTATGATGCAACATATTATTTGAAGATATGTTGTTGCTAGGATTCAACTAAAAACATGTCAGATATTGCAAGCTTAGTGGCCACTAGGTTATGCCTCGAAAACATTTTCTGAGCTTAGAGATCGGTACTCAAGAATGGATATCATGAAGTTATACGCCACTAAGACACTTCCACAACATATTATTTGGAGCTTAGCACCTGCTAGGATTTCACAAAATAAAGAAATATATTGGAAGTCTAACGTCTGCTAGGTATTTCTGTAACATATTATTTGTACCTAGTGGTCACTCCCTAGGATTTCACAAATTAAATTAAAGTATTATGAAATTAGTAGCCTCTACATAGTGCAACAAAATAATATTTAAAAAAATATTTCTACAGGATTTATAATTTTAAATGAAATTTATTTGAGCTTAGCAGCCACTAGCCTTTACAACGATGTAACAATTTAATCTTTGCGTTCATTAGGATTTAACACATAAGATTTGGGTCATAGAGGTCACAAGAATTTAACACATTAACATAAGATTCTAGGAGGCTAGCGTTCGCTAGAATATGCATACTCATAATGTTTGCAAGTTTTCAGTGGTATGCTTTAACAAATCAAATTAATTTTTTTTGAGCTACATGGCATCTAGTTGCTTCCGAAATAGAATATTTCAAGCTTGGATGTCTGAGCATTTAACAAGATGAAGTATGAAATTTTTAGCTTGACATCACTATCTTATGATGCAACATATTATTTGAAGATATGTTTTCACTAGGATTCAACTAAAAACATGTTAGATATTGCAAGCTTTAGCGGTACTACGTTATGCCTCAAAAACATTTTTTGAGCTTAGAGATCAGGTACTCAAGACAGATATCATGAAGTTATATCCGCTAAGAATTGCCGCAACATATTATTTGGAGCTTAGAGGACGCTAGGATTTCACAAAATAAAGAAATATATTGAAAGTCTAGTGTGCTAGGTATTTCTACAACATATTATTTGTACCTTAGCGGTCATCTAGGATTTCAAAAATTAAATTAAAGTAGTATGAAATTAGCAGCCTCTGCATACTACAACAACATAATATTTTAAAAAAACTTTCTATAGGATTTACCATTTTAAATGATTTTTTTTTTCTTGAGCGGTTGCTAGCCTTTACAATTATGTAACAATATAAGCTTTGCGTTCATTAGGATTTAACACATAAGATTTGGGTCATAGAGGTCACAAGAATTCAACACATTAACATAAGATTCCAAGAGGCTAGCATCCACTAGAATATGCGTACTCATAATGTTTACAAGTTGTCAGTGGTATGCTTTAATAAATCAAATTAACAAATTTTGAGCTACATGGCATCTAGTTGCTTCCACAATAGAATATTTCAAGCTTGGATGTCTTGAGCATTTAACAAGACGAAGTATGAAATTTTTAGCTTGACATCCGCTATCTTATGTTGCAACATATTATTTGAAGATATGTTGTCACTAGGATTCAACTAAAAACATGTTAGATATTGCAAGCTTAGCAGTTCACTTAGGTTATGCCTCAAAAACATTTTCTGAGCTTAGAGATTGGTACTCAAGAATGGATATCATGAAGTTATATGCCAATAAGACACTTCCACAACATATTATTTGGAGCTTAGTGGCCACTAGGATTTCACAAAATAAAGAAATATATTGGAAGTCTAGCATCCCCTAGGTATTGCTACAACATATTATTTGTACCTTAATGGTCACTAGGATTGTACAACTTAAATTAAAGTAGTATGAAATTAGCAGCCTCTGCGTACTGCAACAACAAAATATTTAAAAAAATCTTTCTACAGGATTTACAATTTTAAATGAAATTGATTTGAGTTGAGTGGTCGCTAGCCTTTACAATGATGTAATAATTTAAGCTTTGCATTCATTTAGGATTTAACACATAAGATTTGGGTCATAGAGTTTACAAGAATTTAACACATTAACATAAGATTCTAGGAGGCTAGCATCCACTAGAATATGCATACTCATAATGTTTGCAAGTTGTTAGCGGTATGCTTTAACAAATCAAATTAACAAATTTTGAGCTACATGGCATCTAGTTGCTTCCACAATAGAATATTTCAAGCCTTGGATGTCTAGAGCATTTAACAAGACGAAGTATGAAATTTTTAGCTTCGAGTCTGCTATCTTATGTTGCAACATATTATTTGAAGATATTTGTCACTAGGATTCAACTAAAAACATGTCACATATTGCAAGCTTTCCAACTGTTAGGTTATGCCTCGAAAACATTTTCTGAGCTTAGAGATCGGTACTCAAGAACAGGGATATCATGAATTTATATGCCACTAAGACACTATAGCAAACATATTATTTGGAGTTTAGTGACCACTAGATTTCTCAAAATAAAGAAAGATATTATGAGTCTAGCGTCTGCTAGGTATTTCCGTAACATATTATTTTTTCCTTAGCGGTCATTAGGATTTATAAATAAAAGTAAGGTAGTATGAAATTAACATCCTCTATATACTACAATAGCATAATATTTAAAAAAATATTTCTACAGGATTTTCCATTTTAAATGAAATTGATTTGAGCTGAGCGACTTCTAGCCTTTACAACGATGTAATAATTTAAGCTTGGCATTCATTAGGATTTAACACATAATATTTGGGTCATAGAGGTCACAATAATTTAACACATTAACATTAAGATTCTAGGAGGCTAACATCCTCTAGAATATGCATACTCATAATGTTTACAAGTTGTTGGTGGTATGCTTTAACAAATCAAAATAACAAGTTTTGAGATACATGGCATCTAGTTGCTTCCACAATAGAATATTTCACACTTGGATGCCTTGAGCTTTTAACAAGATGAAGTATAAAATTTTTAGCTTGGCACGTCTACTATCTTATGTTGCAACATATTATTTGAAGATATTATGTTGCTAGGATTCATGTAAAATCATGTCAAATATTACAAGCTTAGCGGTCGTTGGGTTATGCCTCAAAAACATTTTCTGAGCTTAGAGATCGGTACTCAAGAATAGAATATCATGAAGTTATATGCCACTAAGACACTTCCGCAACATATTATTTGGAGCTTAGCGGCCACTAGGATTTCTCAAAATAAAGAAATATATTAAGATTCTAGCCTCTACTAGGTATTTCCACAACATATTATTTATACCTTAGCAGTCACTAGAATTTTACAAATTAAATTAAGGTAGTATGAAATTAGCGGCCTCTACACGTACTACAACAACATAATATTTTAAAAAATATTTCTATAGGATTTACCATTTTAAATGAAATTGATTTGAGCTGAGTGGCCACTTAGCCTTTACAACGATGTAATAATTTTGGCTTTGCGCATTTGTTAGGATTTAACACATAATATTTGGATAATAATGGTCGCAATAATTTAACAACAAATTACAAACATTATCGAAACTATTGCATTGATATCCAAAATGGTGGAAAAGAATTCTGATATATCCCCACACACGTCTCGTTCAGTGGGATAAAATGGTACTAAAGTAACAATGATATTGTTTCCTGGATGTTATAATTTTGCTTACATATTATGAAAGTGTAATGTGTCCCTTTCGTTGTTGCGCCTTCCTCCAATGTCACAATAAAATCTTAGCAAAATATGGAAAGAATATTTCTCCCATATTTCAAGCACCAAGAATAACTTCTTCCCCAAATGTGTAGAGACCTCATGTCCAGAAACACTGACACAAATAGATAAATGTCATAAATGGCATAATGATTACATTCAAATTTGTCATACAAATTACTATGCACGTAGAGTGAAATCACTAAAAAATCGTAATATTTATTTGAGCATTCTGCATGAAAAAATGGACAAGATGAAAATTGCAATACCAACTACGAGAAAAAAAAAATCAAAAAGAAATTCTATTAATCTCATTGTCACCTTAACTAATATGTTGATACATGGGGAAAAAATGATGTAATAATTTGGTTACATTTGGTTAGGATTTGGGCGAGGAGAAAACTTCATTCCGGAATAACATCATTAGAATATGTGTATCTTGAATATTAGAAGAACTTTTTACAAATCAGTATGGTGATTTGTTATATATAATATTGGGACTTCAAAATACCCATTACATTAACATGCACTCTTGCAAAATGATGTATATGACAAGTGTAATGAATAAAAGCATAGGTGCTTGAGGGTTCTCATCTAACTATTACTGTAAGAAGATGTTCAAGTTCATTTAGAAAATAACCACCAATGATCTCTACTTGCAACTAGATAATGCTGCTTAAGTGACAACATAAATTTGGGACATTATTTGCGTTTGCATCTATACTGATAGCTAGTAAGGGTATTTCAACACAGTTTGTGTGAGTTTCCTTCTAGTGGGTCATGTTACAATAATATTTTTCCCCTAGAAAAATATTAGGATTTCAGCCACGATTTGAGCACAAGTGTGTGCTAGAACCTTGGAAATCACATTCGAGTCCTGCAAACAAGTTGTAGAGGGACTCTACAATAGTAGTGGTGGGGCCTATGAAAGATCAAATGACCCTGGGTAATAAAGAAATTTGAGAAATGGATCTGTCGAGTGAATATGTCCTTCAAATCTAGCAAACAGACTCAGGAAGGCTCTAAAATGAAATAGTAGAGTCAGAGCACAAGGCCGAGTAGTGTCAAGGAGCCAGAGGCTTGAAGAAAAGAAATGAAAAAGGTTCAAATTTGTTGAGCTCTCAAATGACTCAGAATGAGCCTCGAAACAACTAATTATGGAGGAGACAACGAATGCTACCAAATGTCAAAGCAACACACCTCCAGAGATTAAATCCCAAGAGGTAGACTCAAACAAGCACTAGGACCACATGTGTCCCAGGTCCAAAATGCAGGCAAAGTCAAAGCTAAAATTCAAAAGGTGAATAGGTAGGCCTAAAAAAAGACTAAGTATAGAAGTGTTAGCAGAAGCTGTCACGCGTCAGCTTGGCGCATGTCCCCAAAGGAAAAATATTGAGTGGAGACTTAAACTTGTGCCATACCTCCACATAGCTAATGGTTAAAGTGGGTAAGGGATCCAAAAGGAGAGTTAGCCAAAATTGGTTAATTCCGACCCCGCAGTATTATTCTCGTATAAGTTGTGTCTCACCGACGCGTTGTCATAAAGGAAAGTCTTGGAGTATTTAGTTTTCAAATGAGCGCGGGCTCGCCACGTGTCCCAATTGTTTTTAAATGGGATAGATTCAAATGTATTTGAATATTTTATTTAGAGGCAAGCTGGTGGAAATTACCAAGTGTCACATGGTTTCTTTATCAATTGTGTAAAATTGGGGGTATGGTTCTCAAACAAGTGTCAAGCCTCCAATTGTCCAAGGTCAGATTTTTGGTCCGCCAAGCAGAAGACTGACAAAAAATTTCTCTTTTTATAAAGAGCTTGTATCAGGCCACCACATGTCAGTTTATTTGTTATTTTAAAGTAAATCTATAGGGGCTAAATATCCAACTTGCGCGAGGCCGCCACGTTTCCTTCAGTCATAGTGTAGTGTCTTTAAATTTTGCGCCCCACAACCCTAATATTCTAATGGCCATATCTTTCGACTGGAGAATCCCATATTTAGGATGGGAGAAAACTTTCTAGAAATTTTTGACTCCCCTCTACACCTTGGGAACATGTTTGGGAATATCATTTTGAAATTTGCTATGGTAGGTGAAAATTAGGATAATATTAATCCATTAATCTGTAGAATCTGATCACTTGAAACTACCAGATCTGATTCGATTTGAACCACCAGGATGAACCTATTAATGTTCTTACGCCACCAATCCTTGGATCGCGTGTCCTCCATTGTGTTGATTTATAGAATTCATTGAAACTCAGTTATGGTTGAAATTACAAAATGGGATTCAATGTGATATCTCAGAAATGGTTGGAGCAGGATTCTTTATTCTTCCCTCTTATCTCTCCCATTTTTATATATTGTAATAAAGTATATACATTCAAACTATTCCTTCATTGTTTCTTTTCTGTCCCCTATCCCTTTCTGTAATTAGGGTCCTTGAATGAGGAGTCTAAGCCTCCTCTCATGGCTTTTTATGAGGATTTATTTCTTGCCTCTTCAATCACCACTAAATGGTGCACTGTGTAACATTTTTTAGCAATGCCAAATTATTTTGTTGATGCATCCAAGGTCTGATCATCTGGCTTCATTTTGCACCACAATTTCTACATCCACAAGTTGTGTATTTCAAGATTTCGCATGGTATATTGTGTAATACTTTCGAAATCTATTATAGGTCATCTTGAGCTATGTTCTAGCAAAAAATGGAAACTATAAGTTTCGAAGCGTGTAACATGCATACCTGTCTTGATAACTAGATTCTCTAGTCTATAATAATTCTATCCACCCTCTCCTAGAGTACTTTGACCTGTTGGGATATATTTAAGGTAGTTAGGTCTGTGATCATCCCTTCCTTGGTTGAGAGAGTATCACTGCTTAGTGTATACATCATTATCACCTATGAGATCTCTAAAATATCCCCTTAGAATATGGTTAGATTATGTAGAGTAGGTTATGCATGATACACTTTGACATAAATAGCTTGTGGCAGGTAGATCAGGAAGAAGAAATATTGTTGCAGGGATATCTCTATAGGTATATGTTTCAATGTTTACGGGATTTATATTAAATATGACCACAACTTATTAGAATGGTCCCATGATTGTGCAAGTCACAAGGAAAATGCCCCACTATTTACACCCAATAGTATTTGAAGGGTGTTAAATAAGTGTTTGTTATATTCCTAATATTAGTGGTCACACACATGAAGACATAGATGGGACATTCAGCCAATTATTAACATTATGTAAATTGGATACATTCCTATTTGCCACAAATAATGGACACTTACAGAACATGAAATAGGATTCAAACACATTCACTCTATACCTTATGGAGGTAGTATACAACTTTAAGGCCTTTGTGGAAACACACCTATCTAGATGGTAATCACAAGATGAATATGGGTATAACAAACCAAATATGTTTAAATTTATATCAAAGATAACAAGGCCATCAACAAAACCAATCATGGAGTTTGACTGGTCACACTCAATTGAAATAAATAAAAATAGTTGATGAGAAACCTTTTCATTTCACCTTAATCAGATCCCCTCCATTAGCACCCTTAAAAGAACCCAAAGATATGGTAGACATATAGAGAGGCATTCAGGCATACATCACATTGGGAAAAGAGTTCAACAGATGGTGGAGAAGCATACTATGTTCCAAATATTGCATATTGGAAAAATGTTCTACGTGCCCTACAGAATCCCTTTGTCAATTGTAGCATGATGAGTAGAGATTTTTTTTGGCCAAAAAATATTTGAAGATAGTGCACAATGTATGATCAGATAGTGGGTGCACCATGTCTTGACATGGATAGACTACTATAGTCAAAATGTCCTTTCAAATAAGGATATATATGTTGGGCCTATTTTTGATAGACCTCGAGAGGAATTCAACCAAGTAGTGGATGTTAATGTTGGGAAGATGATACTAGTAAGACCAACTGATGATAATGTACCTATATGGATGGGTAAGGAAGAACTAAAATTCTAATACAGGATGTTCACACAAAGGCTCAAAAGATAAGGGTACACTAGTGGGAACCCACAAGAAAATAAAATATAGAAAAAGGAAATGTACCAGGAATGCTTAAAGAAAAAAAAATGGTGGTGAAAAAATAAAGGGACACATCAGATATTGATATAGACAAGTGTCATCTAGACATGGAGTCCAATAAAAATATGGAAAGAAGATCAAATTAAAATACCAAATCGGGGACACGAAGATATCCAGGCATATCTTACACAAATTCAAGAACAATAATTAATACCCTTGTTAGGGATAAATGCTTATGTAATTTTTAATGTAATGAATTGATTGCCTATGGAAATACATTTTCAAATCCATTTCTTCAAAACAACTTGTTTAATGTAATTCTTAACTCTTTGTTGTTCTTTATGATTTACATAATGGAAAAGCATAAAATTAGTTGACATTTATCACACGTAACTTTCATATTTACAATATCACCATCATTTTTTATATAGATTTATATAAAAATTATATCAATATATAATATACATAAAATATTAAATAAATATAAATTTGAAGTATTTACAATAACTACTATTTTGTATTTTTTAAAGGGAAATATTGTAAAATTACCTTCATCTAAAAATTGTTTTACAAGCATATGTGGCTATCAAATGTAACCCTTAGGTTGATGTAAATTTGTGGTGGCTAGGCTTATGTAAGTTAGCGGCCGCTAGGCTTATGTATCTTAGTGGTGGGTAGGTTTATGTAACCTTCTACCGGTAGGATGGTGTAACTTTGCAGCCGCTAGGATTATTTCACCTAGAGGAATCTACACTTGTGTAAGTTGGTAGCTGTTAGGCTTATGTAGGTTAGCTACCACTAGGCTTATGTAGGGGAATAAAAAAATAACAAAATAATAATACTAAAATAGTGAAATTGAAATCCAAAAAATAGAATTTAGAATTTGGATTCCAATAGTGGGAAAATAGGAATCCAATAATGGGTAAGTGCACTAAGTTGGGGGGCCAAAAGGGGGTCTTAAGTGGATGCATTTTTCTTAAAAAAAAACCTTCAACTTGTACGAGTTTTTCAAAATAGTTACACCCAAAATTGGAAGATGTTGTAGAAATATGAATCATAGAATTTTGAGTCTAGTTTCTAAGCTACTAAATTTTATTGAAAAAAGATAAGTTTCAGTGGTTCAAACAACTAAAATACCAACAAATACTCATGTATTTGTTAAAAAAACATATCAGAGTGACTTTCATGCCCCCCACCATTTTTTGAGCACCATTTAGTATTTTTGAAAACCCTTTGGTAGAAAGATAGCTAGGAGCATCTAGTTTGGGCTCCATTTTTTAAAATATTTTTTTAGCAAATATTTTTTATTTATTATTTTTCTAGTACAAAAATTGTATGTTTTGAAGAATTACGGAGCTCCAACCGTGCCTCCCCCCCTAACTACCTCAAAAAATATCAAAAATTAGAATTTTTTTTCAATATGTATAGAATTATGCCTATTTTGGGCTAGTATAATTTTTTAAAATTTCGATCACCCAAAAAAAAGTTATACCATAAAAGATAGACATATTTACATTTCAAAAAATATCTATAAAAAGGCATAGTAAGAAAATAAATAATATGGAAACCTTATATTAGTCAGAAAATTTGAAAAATTATATTTTTAGAAAGAAGAGACTCTGCTATATGTCATGGTATATATTTTTTAAAATGGATCAATTGTTTTATTTTGATTTCTCATAGAGGAAGTGGCATTTTTACATTATCTTGTAAAAACACGTTATTTTTTGTGTTTTTGAAGGTCCATGCCTCAGGCTTAGGGATCCAAACCGGATTCCAAGCCTTGAGGCATGGCTTTGGAAAAGAGAAAACGTAAAACATGTATGTGTTATAAAATATAAATAAGTATAAAATTTATGTATGCTTTTGACATGCTTCTATTTACATAAATAAATGTTGAAGTATAAGAAATAATAAAATATAAATAATAAAGTATAAGTTTTTCATTTATTATTATTTATGTTTTATTATTTCTTATACTTTAAATTTATTTATGTAAATATAAGAAATTATGGTCACTCTACACCTTATGGAATTAGTCTCGCAGTTCCATGAGTCATGGTTTAGGAGAGAGTTTTTTTAAGTATAATCTGGTTTGTACAAAGGTAATTTTTTAGGATTTCAGTATTCAACCTAAATCTTTTAGTGTTTAACTTTTACAATCGAAACCCTAAACCATAGGCCATAAACCTAAACACTAAATTGTAAACCTTGAGCCCTAAACCCTAAACCCTAAACCCTAAACCTTAAACATTCAGCCCTTACCCATGAGCCCTAAACCCTGAGCCTTAAGCCCTAAACCCTAAGCCATAAGCCCTAAACCCTAAACCCTAAACCATGAACCATGAGCCCTAAATGTTAAACCCTAAACCCTGAACCATAAAAACTAAATACTAAACCCTAAAACCTAAGCCTTGAACCCTACACCCTTATCCCTGAGCCCTAAAATCTAAACCCTAAACCCTAGACCATATACCATAAGCCCTAAACCCTAAACCCTAAACCCCAATCCCTAAACCATAAAACCTAAACCTTAATCCCTAAACATTAAATCATAAACCCTAAACCCTAAATCATAAACCCTAAAACCTAAACCGTAAACCATAAACCCTTATCCCTAAACACTAAATCCTTAACCCAAAACCCTAAATCGTTAACCTCGATCCGTAAACCCTAACCATAAACACTAAACCCTAAACCCTAAACCCTAAACCTAAAACCTAAATCCTAAACCATAACCCTAGACCTTGAACCCTAAACCCTAAACCCTAAATCTTACTTCTTGAACCATGATCCATAAACCCTAAACCCTAAATCATATTTCATCAATATTTCCTAGTCTCGTTCCTAGAACCATCATTGATTCTGCTTATAGAACTACCTTGTTTATGAGAGGTGGGACAAGTAACTAAATGGATATGACATCTACCTTGTGCCTTGTAATGCATATATTACACATCTCTTCCAAACTTATTTCTACCCACATATACTTGTGCTCTTGAATGTAAATTTATTCACACTCTGAAACAAATTTCACATTTCTCATATTTCCCTGTAAGGTATTATGCAAGCCAGGATGACCCATTGGAAGTTGGAAAAAATAACCATCACAACAAAATTTTTTTATCTTAAATAAAACAAAATAAACATAGAGAATATATCAATGCAGAGGTGTAGGATCATATTTGAATTTCCTATAGTTTCCTCTCCTCTGGAGAAAGATAAATTTCAAGTGTTCTAATGGAATGGATAATAAATTTGACAGAACTTCTTGAAGTGTTCAAAATAAGAATAGAAACATGGGAATGGCTAAAAACACTAAGGGGTTATCAATCGCCTAGTAAATATTTATTGTTTAATTCTAAATGGGAGTTACCTGACCTACGACTTAGTGACCTTCCATTCATTGATAGTTCCTTATATGATAAACCCATGGATGTTTTCAAAATCCCCTAAACAAAAAGATAGGGGTAGTCATCAATCCTAGTAAAGGGTGTGATGTGATTTCTAAGCAACTTGAAATTCATATAGATTTAGAGGTCATAACATGAATTTATAAATATCTTTACCATTATAAATGGAAGCTAAGTAACAGTGTCTCCCTATACATCCAAGGATTGAGGACTACTGGGGTCTTTGGAAAGATTAGATAGTCAGGAATATGAAATTTCCCTCCTTCAAAATATTAACAGATGAAAGACAGAAAATTTTGATGACTCTCTTTGAATGTTCTACATACTAATTCGATAAACCCTGAACTATGTGACCTAAACCCTTAACCCTCAACCATGAGACCTAAACCCTAAACTATAAACCCTAAACCCTAAAACCAAAATAATAAATCCTAAACCCTTGAACCTAGACCCTAAACCTTGAGCCCTAAGCCCTAAGCCCCAAATACTAAATCCAGAGCCCCGAGCTCTAACCCCCAAACCTTAAACTAGTAACTCTGAACCTCAAACCTTAAGCCATAAACCATGAACCATGAACCCTAATCCCTAATCCCTAATCCATAAACCCTAAACCTTAAGCCTTAAACCCTACACCATAATCCTTGAGCCGTAAAACTTAAACTGTAAACCCTGAGCCCTAAACCCTAAATCTAGAGCCCTGATCTCTAACTCCTAAATCTTAAACTCATAACTCCGAATCTCGAACCCCAAGTCGTAAGCCTTAAACCATGCACCCTAAGCCCTGAGCCCTAAACCGAAAACTCTAAACCCTAAAAACTAAATCATAAACCCTAAAACTTGACCCCTAAACCCTAAACTCTAAACCTTGAGCACTAAACCCTAAACCCTAAACCCTAAGCCCTAAACATTAAACCCTAAACCCTGAACCCTAAACTCCGTGACCTAAACCCTTAACCGTGAGACCTAAACCCTAAACCCTAAAACAAAAATAATAAACCTTAAAATCTGAACACTAAAACCTGAACCCTAAACCCTAAACCTTGAACCCTGAGCCCTGAGCTGTAAACCCTAAACAATAAATCCATAACCCTAAGCTCTAACCCCTAAACCTCATATATTTTCAGTAGGTCTCATGAGTGAGTTCATTTTTTGAATATCTTAGGACCATATTTCCTAGTCCTATGCCTAGAACCATTATTAAGTCTACTTATACAACTACCTTGTTTATGAGCTCAATGGGCATTTCCCTCCTTCAAAATATCAACAGATGAAAGACATCAAATTTTGATGAATCTTTTTTATTTTTATTCCTACGAAGTTGATGAACCCTTTTTCAGATCAGCCAATTTTGACTACGCAAAATTGTTAAAAAATAATTAAAAAATGAAAAATTAGAAAATTTTGAAAAGTGTTACTTTGCGTGGTTCATTGGACTCATTGCGATCGTCTTATTTTTGTGATCGTTTTGGTCTTCGTTTCGTGATTTTCGGGCGAGAACTCTTCCCGCCAGGCTTTAAAACGTGTTAAAATACATTAAAATAATTAATTAATATTTAATTAATTAATTGCTCCTTGTTTGATTAAATTAATTTTTAAAAAATCACTTAAGGAGTATTTAATTAAATAAATATAAATTAAAGTTCATTCGACAAGTTTTAGTGCCGGGGAAGTAAGCTTTTGTTTCCAACTGCCGGGAAGCCAAACTGGCTTCCCGAACCCAGATTTCCACTTTCCTGGCAATTTCCTTCAAATTTCCCGCACGTGGGTTTTCCTCTGCCAATTGCCAAATCATGGATTGGCAAACGGGCATAAAATTCCCCAATTTCCCACATGGGGAAATTAGACGGGGATTGCCAACCCATTTTGCCATTCCCGTTGGCAATTGTCCGTTGCTTTCCCCATTTCCCCTGGCACTTAAGCCACTACCCGGGAAGAGAGGAAGTTAGATTAATCCTCGTAACTTCCTCCATCAAACCCATTGGAAAAAGTCATGCGAAGCTTTCAATTGCTTCTTATTTCTTCAAGAAGACATAATATTTTGTCAGCCTTATGCAAGAGAAACTAACGCCATTGTGAAGAAGAAATACAAGAAAGTTTTTGGTTTTGTTTCCAAAGCTCCACGCATTGCATAATGAAGAAGAAAATAACAGCAAAGAAAGGAAGGACAGCAATCTCCCACGCATGGAGAAGGGAGAGAGGAACAGTTTCAAGAAGGCAAGCCGCCAGCCCATGAGAAATTCCACACATTAAAAGAACAGTTTTTAATATAAACAAGGAAAGGAACAGTTGTTTTGTTTTGAAAATCACGCCTGGGAAGAAGACAAAATTTCTTCCACACGCACGCAGTCCAGAAAGGAAGGTTTTACCGTTTTTAACAAGAAAACAAGAGTGTGTTAAACGCACGGCCCCAAGAACACCTTTCCACATGCCAGGGAACAGATTACACACAGTTCAAAAAGGAAGAAAGAAAAGGCACCAAGATAGAAAAGACAACATCCCACGCATCTGAAGGAGAAGAACACAAAAAGCTTTCCATGCATGCAAAGGATGAGAATGCAGAAAGCAATTTTAAATCCCAGGCCAGAGCACTTTCCAAATAATGAGGAGCAGCCTCCAGCAATGCCTGAATGTTTCACACCAAATTTTATCGACCATCTTCATAGGAGTTTCAATGATCCACAGCTAGCCGCAATTCAGTGGGCTGCTATGCATACAACACCTGGTACAAATGGAGTTGGGTCTGCTAGACGGCAGGAACCCTGGCCCTTCACTTTGGTGCAAGGTCCACCAGGGACAGGACACACACAGTCTGAGGAATGTTGAATGTTATTCATCTTGTTCAATATCAGCACTATTATGGTGCACTGCTTAAGAAACTTGCTCCTGAAAGCTACAGGCAATCCTATAATAATGCAAATAGTATTGACAGTATTGGCACAGGATCAATCGATGATGTTCTTCAGAGTATGGATCGCACACTGTTCCGTATGCTTCCTAAACTTTTCCCTAAACCACGAATGCTTGTTTGCGCTCCATCAAATGCTGCAACAGATGAATTGCTACAGTGTGTTCTGGATCGTGGATTCATTGATGGTGAAATGAAGGTCTATCGCCTTGATGTGGCGAGGGTGGGTGTGGATTCTCAAAATCGTGCTGCACAGGCAGTATCAGTGGAGCGTATAACTGAAATTCTCCTAGGAAAGTGCCGTGAGGAAGTAGTTGGCTATATGCAGCAGCTACAGGGAAGAAGAAGTCAGTTTCAACGAATTTGCAGGGATTGGATAAGACAAATAGAGCTTGTATTTTGTCTAAAAGACCACGTAAGGAGGACAGATCTCCATGCAGGCCCAAGCACAAGAAGATTCCACGCGTGAAGAGAGAGAGAGCCCACGCCAAGGTAGAAGCAAAACTACCAAGGATAATTTAAAAATGGAGATTGTGGATTGTTGTATTGGGATACCCACGTATATTTCATGGATCTTGAGCGTAGGGCAGTTCTGGATGCAGCATGCAAGTTTGTGTCACCCTACTTTCAAGAAGGGCGAGCTTAAGGTTTTGGCTCATGCTTTTGACAGATCTCTCGGAGGAAGAGATTTTGAAGCCCCTCTTTAGGTATTTTACGGCAATTTTCAAGCAGCAGTATAATATTGACGTGCCTTCTAATGTTTGCGCCAGCCAGAGGCCGAGAACTGCCTGCGAGAAACCGAAGAAGGTTTTAAATGCCAATCCGGAGGTTCCACTTAATATTGAGTGCCTAATCGATTAAGTGACAGTGAGAGTGTTACTAGGAGACCTGATGAAATTTATTACAAAGATTCTCTAATGAGACCTTACTTGTTTTACGATGTAACTCGTGGAAGAGAATCTCATAGAGGTGGGTCTATTTCATATCAGAATATTCATGAAGCACAATTTTCTTTGCAATTATATGAGCATCTTCAACGAGTCACTAAGTTGGCAGGCATCTGAGAAACCCAGGGATGCATGGCAACAATCTTTGGGAAGAGGAGATAGGATGGCGCTAGAAGATCAATGGGATGATAATCGGGTGTCAATGCGACCCGACCGAACCATGGGAAAGTATGTTTAAAAAAAAATGAATTGTTTTTGTGACTTGTTATATTCTACATTTTCATCGGCCTTCAGAAATAATTCGTAATGCATATGGATGGATCTGGGGCCCTGATGAAGCTTACAGTTTAATTGCTAAAAGCTGCAACGAATGAAAGTCACAAGTAGCAAACATAATGCAGCTGTAAGCTTATCCTTATTCTGAGATCCATGGCAGCTGCAGGAAACTAATATTCACTGCCGTGTACAATGGCTTGGGAGAAAACATTCAAAGCTTCATCTGACCAGAGACTAGTTGCTGAAATGGGGGCATTGAAATCAAGTGAAAGTGAATCAGCTTTTGGATTGGTAGGAGGTTCAAGTGCAGCTAACAGTGAAGATTGTTTGGACGCTACAGGAGATTCAAAGGCAGTGGCAGTCGTACTTCCATCATTTCAAACAAGGAAAATGTTATTTTTGGTGATTATTGGTGATGTTAAGTGAACCAATAAAAGATAGGCTGTGCAGTGAGATGGAAGAGTCAGGTTATTCAATTTGTAGAAAGTGTTTGCAAAACTAGACAATGTTTTCGACTTCATCAAATCAGATGTATAGTGCAAATAACTGGTTATATTTATTCATGGGGTGTTTGTTAAAGCGAGAGATCAACAGATGGTGACAACGACATGTTTTGTAATACCATTGGAGGTGAATTGCAATTTTGGCTCTTGGAGATCTTCTCAATGGCGAAAGACCAGAAGCTGGATTCTGATAAACCAAGGTGGCGTAACGACTACGGTCTCGCGACAAATGAATAATTCACCATGGAAAGGTACTCGGAGCATGTGGAGATTGTGAATGTGAATACGAATGACAAATTTCTCACACCAGGATATTGCTCAGACAGAGGGGTGGATGAATTGCTCAAGTTTCAAGCTCAGCACTCTTGTCATTTGGAGGATTGCAGAGCACAGTCAATGAGTTCATTCCCGTACGATCGGGATAGGCGGACTCTTGGCCCAATGGATAAGGCACTGATCCTAGGTGTCTTGATCTGGGTGGCACATTGCTGACTAGGATGTCTACGTGTGCATACAAGTCATTTAAGTGGGGTCCACATGTACCCATTTCTTTTATTTATGTATTTTTCCTTAAATGACCTTTTAACTTAAGTGGTTTCTATTTTTAGTCACTTTTTAAAAGTTGGTTGAAAAAGTCAAAGTCACTTAAGTGCCCTATTTAATGTGCATTTAAAACCCTAACTACTTTGTAACCAACTTTTGGGTTATAAAAGGAAGTGAGGGGCTCATTTGTAAGGGTGACTTTGAGAGAGGAGAAGAAAATACTTTTGTGCAAGCTTTGTTTCAAGAAGAAACTTTGTGTTCTTTTGTGAAAAACATTTTGGAGTTAATAGAATAAGAACTTTGTGTCTCATTCATTGTCTCTTGTAACATTTGGTGTTCTTATGTTCATTAGATGTTAGGTGTTTGAATCTTGCATGCAAATATTATCTTTGATCTTATTGTCAACATTAGTAATCAGTTGTTCTAGTTCACAGTGATCAAGCTCTGACTATCTACTTGCTCATGTGTGTTCCCTTTTACATGTTCTTGTTTGGCTAACTCAAACTCCGTTTTATTTGTGTTGATTATTCAGCGTTCCTCTTCATGCAATATTAGGCTCTGTTTTTACCTAACTCTTGCATGTTCTTTCAGTTCATTCCATTCCACTCCTTTCCTTCTTTCATTCCATCTCCTTCATTCACTTTTCTTCCATTGATGTTCCAAAACACCCCCCACATACAATTTTGAATGTACAGATGTAAATACAGTTTTGGTTTTCAATAAAGGCAGCCTCACCTTCATTGAGGAGGGACTTCGTTCCCACACTGTTGCATGTCATTTGCATGCGTGCAAATCCATATGCTAACAGTTTTTGGTGACTCCGCTGGGGATTCAGAAATCGTTAACCAGTGCTTGGTTAAATCTTTATGACTATCCCCTCTGCACAAGCTCCAGTTCTTCAACCGAACCTTGTGCCCGATGAAGATTTCCAAGGAGACATTGCTGCCAACCTTCGAATAGTAGCTTGGGAAAACCGTGAAAGCTTGCAGCAATTTGTGGCTGTTGATAGAGCCATTGACAGAGAAATCTACATCGAAGACCTTAGAAGAAGAGCACCCGCACTTGTGGCCAGAAGACCTCTTGGGCACGTGTTGATAGTTGTTCACCGACGCGGTCCTCTTCCACCCAGGTAATAAGTTGTATGACTATTACAGGTAACCCACCTATCTTGCAACCAAATCTTGTTTTTGCAGATACTCAAGAAGACATATCATCAGATTTGAGGCAAGCTATTTGGGAAAAGCGCACAAGTAACCATCATTTTCATCTCGCCGCATCAGTACTAGATAACGAAGAAGAGAAAGCCGCGAGAGTTGTTAGAGTTATTCAGGTGCAAATAGCTCAAGAAAGAGAGCAAAGAGAAAAGGCTAGAGCTGGTCGGAACACGCCAGTGATCTCTTCACCATAAATATTCCAAACTGGAAGGAAAGAGGTTTACGCGAGGAGAAAAAGCTAAAGGTCGATCTGACCCCACTTTTGACTTTCAAGGAAAATTTGGTTTCAAGTTATCTCCTCCCAAGAAGAACACACCTCGTAGATCTGCAAGCCTTGCATCAAGTCCTGAAAGAGCAAGCAAGGAAGGAATCACTACCAGTCAAGCACTTGTCCTTGCTCACATTGTTTTACCTTCGCATACCACCTTTTCTCCAATGGCAGCCAATGTACCATGGGGAAATGCCATAGGCCCATTGGCCTTACCTGCTCGACATGAACTCCCATGAGGATCAAGAAAGATTCTTCCCAAGTTCGACGGAGATGGGAAGACGTCACCAGATGATCATATTTCTGCCTTCTTCGCTGCATGTGCTATGTTTTTGTCAGTAGAATATGAAGATGTTGCTATTCGTCTCTTCGTCGAGACATTGCATGATATTGCTGCAGATTGGTTTCATCATCTACCCAATGGATGTATTACAAGTTGGGATGATATGAAAACTAAGTTTGAAAATCGATTCAAAATGGCGGAAGATGAACATGCTCTTCTTGCCCAACTATCTCAGGCAAAGAAAGAGCCTACAGAACCCATGAGGAATTTCGTGGCCAAATTCAACAAGATGGTGAACAAAGTTCCCGCCGGGATTCATCCCAACCTTGATGGACAAAAATGTTTCTTTATTAACGCACAACAACCAGAAGTGTGCTATCAGCTAAGAAGGGCCAGGGTGGCTACTTTGGAACTTGCTCAATCTTTGGCCATAGAAATTGAAGATGACTTAATCATGGCAGGAAAATTCAAGAAAAATTCCCTCAAAGGAAAGAGTCAAGAAACTCCCAACGTTTCAGAAACTATACTCACTAAGTTGGCTAATGATGTGCTAGCTTTGAAGAAGCAAGTTGCTCAAAGTAGTAAACCTGCTCCTTACAAAGACATCCCGCGAAAAGGATACGTTCCCAACAAAGCCAGGATTGCAGGTGCTCCAACGAGGCTTGCTATTGAAGCAGCTCCCGTAACTAATTCCAAATGTGATGTCATTGAAGAAAGTGATGATGAGATTGAAGTCGTCAAGGTTGATGAGGAAGAGCTTGATTCTGAGACATCTGAACCTGCAGTTGAAGATCCTGAGGAAGAAAGTAATAATCATTTCTTTGAGTACCGTTCTGATGAGGAAGACAAATATGAAGAAATTATAGAAGATATGAATAGTCAATCCTTCGCTGTCTTCACACGCTCTCAGAAAAAGGACCAAGATACCACTAAGGTGGGAGATAAAGAGGTTTCCAAGGAAACTCTCAAAGAATCCAAGATAAAGGAGGCTCCTAAAGAGTCCAGAGATACTGAGGTTTCAAAGGTCAAGACTATCTTAAAGAAAGGAGAGCCTTTGTTAGATCAATCAGTTAGTAAACCAACTACGAAGAAAACTTCTTCTTCCACATCCGTATCAACCAAGCCCGAGACCAAGGTCAAAAGTGTGCCATCATCAAGTTCGAAAGAACTCATATCTGAGACTTCAAGTGTAATTACTTTGCCTAAATTTGATATCATTGATCATATCAATAAAACAAAAATTTCCATGTCACAGGCAGAGTACTTGAAGTCCAACAAGGATCAGCTCGAGAAGTTGGTCCAGTTTATCAAAGGTGACTCTACTGTTCATTCCTCTAAAGGAATTCTAAAAACTCCCAAAGATGGGAAAACTCAAAATATTGTGGTGGCCACTACACCTTCAAATGAAAAGATCGAACCTTTCTTTGTGTCTTTTCTGATCAACGGATGCAAGTTAAGTAATTGCATTATAGACTCTGGAGCCTCGGATAATGTGATGCCAGAAAAAGTAGCACATGCTCTTGGTTTGACTTGTACGAGAACATTCGGATCATGTTACTCTATGGAAACCAAGCAAGTTCCTCTGATCGGGCAGATTAAGGACGCCCAAATGGTTTTAGCCCAATTCCCTCAAAAGCGAGTTAAGGTAACTATTTTAGTTGCTGATATTCCTGCCTCGTATGGAATGTTGTTGAGCAGGAAATTTTGTAGGGATTTGGGTGGTGAGATTCAAATGGACTGGTCTCATGCCATGATTCCTATCAATGGAGAAATGAAGAAACTTATGCCAGAAGCTCAGGAAAAGTTCACGGTAACTAAAACTGAAGATCCTCACGCACAGATCCTTTTCCAAGGCTCAAGTATGGGTAATTATATGATGACTACAGAAGTTCATACCCCTGAGATCACTTGCCAAGATTCCAATGAGATCTGGACTCTTGAGTTCGATGGAAGTTGTTGCTCAACGGGCTCTGGTGCAGGAGTGGTGCTCATATCTCCAAATGGTAAAATTTTTCCTTTTTCCTATAAACTCGAATTTTCAAATACTAATAACACTGCAGAGTATGAGGCATTAATCCTTGGCCTCCAAGTTGCAGAAGAGAAAGGGATCAAAAATCTGGAAGTCTTTGGAGATGCGGAATTGATCGTGAAACAAGTAAGAAATCAGTTCCAAGTAAAGAATGATCGTCTGAGACACTACAGAAATAAAGTTTGGGACGCAATAGAAGTTTTCGACGCTTTTTCCATTAAATTTGTCCCTCGTGAAAAGAATGACAAAGTGGATTCTCTAGCAGTCTCAGCGTCATTAATGATTCCTCATTCAGAATTTGATCAAGACAAATACACCATTGAAATGGTTTTTAGGCCAAGTGTTCCTGACAATGCAGAAAATTGGCAAGTATTTAATGATGATCAACAAATTATTGCCTTCTTGGAAAAGAGAGAAAATTTTGAACAGTTGTACTTTGAAGGAAGTGATTCGGCATTTTGCGAATCAACTACCTCACCCATTCAGGAAGGAGTTGAGAACGAAGATCCTGGTGATGGCATCATTCAACTCAAAGGAAATAAAATTCCCAAAGGATTGGTTTCACTTGAAGAAATTTTTGACAAACATGACAGGTTTATTAAAGAGAAAGAGCAGGCAGGACCTGCAAATTCTGCTGACTATGAGCAAATTAATATCGGCACCAAGGATAAACCTCGCCTGATCAATATTGGTAAATGTTGCTCACCTGAGGAGCGTAGGAAATTCATAAATCTCCTTACCAAATACTCTGACGTCTTGGCATATTCATACGAAGACTTGAAGTCTTTCCAACCCAGGGAAATGGAGCATGCCATACCCTTGAAGCCTGGCGTAGTTCCATTCAGGCAGAAGCAAAGACAATATTATCCCAAGATTGCAGGGACAATATTTCATGAAGTTCAAAAGATGCTAGATGCACGAATAGTTTTTCCTATTCGACATTCGACCTGGATAGCTAATATTGTACCGGTTCGCAAGAAAAATGGAGAAATTAGGATTTGCGTGGATTTCCGCAATCTTAATCAGGCTTCCTTGAAGGATAACTACCCACTGCCAGTCATGGACCATATTCTGCAGGCAGTAACTGGATCGGAAATGCTATCTATGCTAGATGGTTTCTCTGGCTATAATCAGATTGAAGTGGCTAGAGAAGATCAACATAAAACTGCATTCACTACCCCCTGGGGTACGTTCGCATATAGAAGAATGCCCTTCGGTTTAATCAATGCCGGCGCAACTTTTCAAAGGGCCATGGATATGGCATTTGCAGACTATAAAGACAAGATCATTGTGATATACCTAGATGACTTGACAGTGTTCTCAAAGAAGCGAGAAGATCACTTAAGAGATTTAGAGAAAATTTTGCAAAGGTGTAAACTTCATAAGATTTCTCTGAATCCAAAAAAATCTGTGTTTGGAGTTACAGAAGGTAAACTCCTAGGTCATATTGTTTCTAAGGAAGGAACTAAGATCGATCCTGAACGTGTTCAAGCTATAAAGAATCTTTCCTTGCCTACAAGTAAACCTGGAGTCCACTCCTTCTTTGGAAAGGTGAACTTTTTGAGAAGGTTCGTGCCAGATTTCGCCGAGCTGACTAAAGAAATCGCTGATATGATGAAAGGAAAAGAATCTTTCAAATGGTCAAAAGAAGGTAGAGAGGCATTTGAGCAAATCAAGGGTGCTATTGCAAAAGCTCCTACATTGGTGTGTCCCGATTTTAAGAAGGATTTTATAATTTATTGCTATGCTTCACCACACACAATCTCTGCCATTTTGACTCAGCACAATCAAGAGGGGATTGAATCTCCTATCGCATTCATGAGTTCGGGATTCAAGAAACATGAACTTAATTACACTCCTCTTGAGAGACATGCGTACGCGGTGGTAAGAGCCCTGAAACACTTCAGGTATTACGTGTTGAATTCTCACACCAAAGTCTTAGTTCCGGACACCGCGGTGAAATCAATGTTGACACAACAGGAACCAGGATCTAAAAGAGGTAATTGGGTCTCCAAGATCCAAGAATATGATCTGGACATCAAGCCTACCAAGTTGGTTTGAGGGAGAGGACTCTGCCAACTCATTGCAGAGAATGAACCACGAGATAACTCTGAAGAAGAACTAGTTGAAGAAAATTTACCAATGGTAGTTTTTGTCAGTACCACGGATGAATGGTATTCTGATATTGCCTACTTCCTCACATACGGCGAGTGTCCAGAGAATCTTACAGCTAAAGAGAAATGAGCTATCAAACTAAGAGCTGCCAGATACGTCATTTGGGATAACACGTTGTTCAAGAAAGGAATTGATGGCATGTTCCTCAGATGTGTTGATAAAGAACAACAGCCTAGGTTGTTGGAAGCCTTCCACAATCATGCTTGCGGCGGTCATTTTTCTGGCCCAGTAACAGCCCATAAAATTCTGAGAGCACATTATTACTGGCCCACTATGTTTTCTGATGCTCAGAAATGGGTGACCAAATGTGAGGCCTGTCAACAATTTGTTGGAAGACCAAAGTTGGCAGCACTGCCTTTGAAGCCAGTTGTCATTGAAGAACCCTTTCAACAATGGGGTTTAGATTTCATCGGGGTCTTGAATCCTAATTCTAGCGCTGGTCATACCCACGTGCTCACCGCCACTGATTACTTTACTAAGTGGGTAGAAGCTATACCGGTGAAACAAACATCTACTGCAGTAATCTGTGATTTCATCAAAGAAAACATATTGGTTCGTTATGGAATTCCTCACAAGATCGTGACTGACAATGCCTCAAATTTTTCTTCTACAGAGATGATAGGTTTTTGTTATGGATATGGGATATCTTTGTCTCATTCATCAGATTACTACCCGCAGGGAAACGGTCAGGCTGAATCCAGCAACAAAAACCTCATTACCATTGTGCGCAAGTTAGTCGAAGAAAATCAAAGAACTTGGCACAAAAAGTTATACGATGCATTGTGGGCTGACCGCATAACTCCCAAAAGGGCAATTGGGATGTCTCCATTTCAACTTCTGTATGGAACTGATGCTCAAATTCCCGTCACATTGGAGCTACCAGCGTTAAAATTAGCTCAGGCAGTTGATGATGAATGCTTCACCAATGCATTAGATAAAAGGGTCATGTTCCTAAGCAAGCTCGAGGAACAAAGAAGTCAAGTGGCCAACAGGATCGAGGAACATCAATCCAAGGTAAAGAAGTTGTTTGACAGGAAAACTAGAGAGAGACAGTTTCAAATCAATGACTTAGTTCTTCTCTGGGATAAAAGACGTGAGCCGAAGGGAAAGCATGGGAAGTTTGACTCACTGTGGCTGGGACCATTCAAAATAAGACACTTCTGTGGAGATAGTACCTACTACTTGGCATATCCTGATGGAACTCATTTGCCTTTGCCCTACAGTGGGCAGTATCTCAAATATTACCAGAATTGAAAACGGGTTGTTCCTCGTATGTACATAGGTAATTAGGATTTTGGTTTGTTTGTTTCCCTGTTTTTCGGTCTCCTCTCTTGTGTCGCCCCATTTTTGTGCCCCATCATTCTGTGATCATGTTCATGACTATTTTGGTCTGGGTCCATTGCTGCGTCCATGAAGTCCTTGTCCCCAATCAGAGCCAGCTGTTATCAGCCAATTTTGACTTCGCAAAATTGTTAAAAAATAATTAAAAAATGAAAAATTAGAAAATTTTGAAAAGTGTTACTTTGCGTGGTTCATTGGACTCATTGCGATCGTCTTATTTTTGTGATCGTTTCGGTCTTCATTTCGTGATCTTCGGGCAAGAACTCTTCCTGCCAGGCTATAAAACGCGTTAAAATACATTAAAATAATTAATTAATATTTAATTAATTAATTGCTCCTTGTTTGATTAAATTAATTTTTAAAAAATCACTTAAGGAGTATTTAATTAAATAAATATAAATTAAAGTTCATTCGACAAGTTTTAGTGCCGGGGAAGTAAGCTTTCGTTTCCAACTGCCGGGAAGCCAAACTGGCTTCCCGAACCCAGATTTCCACTTTCCTGGCAATTTCCTTCAAATTTCCCGCACGTGGGTTTTCCTCTGCCAATTGCCAAATCATGGATTGGCAAACGGGCATAAAATTCCCCAATTTCCCACATGGGGAAATTGGACGGGGATTGCCAACCCATTTTGCCATTCCCGTTGGCAATTGCCCGTTGCTTTCCCCATTTCCCCCTGGCACTTAAGCCACTACCCGGGAAGAGAGGAAGTTAGATTAATTCCCGTAACTTCCTCCATCAAACCCGTTGAAAAATTCATGCGAAGCTTTCAATTGCTTCTTTCTTCAAGAAGACATAATATTTTGTCAGCCTTATGCAAGAGAAACTAACGCCATTGTGAAGAAGAAATACAAGAAAGTTTTTGGTTTTGTTTCCAACAGCTCCACGCATTGCATAAGAAGAAGAAAATAACAGCAAAGAAAGGAAGGACAACAATCTCCCACGCATGGAGAAGGGAGAGAGGAACAGTTTCAAGAAGGCAAGCCACCCAGCCCAACAAAGAGAAATTTCACACATTAAAAGAACAGTTTTTAATATCCACACTCAAAACAACCAAGGAAAAGGGCATGCTTCCATTTTTTCTAAGAGACAATGGAGGAAGACAAACATTCCCACACCTTCCCAGGCACGCATTGGTCTGAAAGAAGGTTTTTTCTTTTAACAAGAAAATTAAAGGCAAATAAACTACGCCCAACCAAGAAGATTCATTCTCCATGCATGCAGAAAGGAGCAGCTCAGGCCAGTTTTTACCAACTAGAGGAAAGAACTTTCCACGCGCCAGGGAAAAGAAAACTCCAGGATAGACAAGACAAAATCCCACGCATCTGAAGGAGAAGAACACCAGAAGCTTTCCATGCATGCAAAGGATGAGAATGCAGAAAGCAATTTTAAATCCCAGGCCAGAGCACTTTCCAAATAATGAGGAGCAGCCTCCAGCAATGCCTGAATGTTTCACACCAAATTTTATCGACCATCTTCATAGGAGTTTCAATGATCCACAGCTAGCCGCAATTCAGTGGGCTGCTATGCATACAGCACCTGGTACAAATGGAGTTGGGTCTGCTAGACGGCAGGAACCCTGGCCCTTCACTTTGGTGCAAGGTCCACCAGGGACAGGACACACACAGTCTGAGGAATGTTGAATGTTATTCATCTTGTTCAATATCAGCACTATTATGGTGCACTGCTTAAGAAACTTGCTCCTGAAAGCTACAGGCAATCCTATAATAATGCAAACAGTATTGACAGTATTGGCACAGGATCAATCGATGATGTTCTTCAGAGTATGGATCGCACACTGTTCCGTATGCTTCCTAAACTTTTCCCTAAACCACGAATGCTTGTTTGCGCTCCATCAAATGCTGCAACAGATGAATTGCTACAGTGTGTTCTGGATCGTGGATTCATTGATGGTGAAATGAAGGTCTATCGCCTTGATGTGGCGAGGGTGGGTGTGGATTCTCAAAATCATGCTGCACAGGCAGTATCAGTGGAGCGTATAACTGAAATTCTCCTAAGAAAGTGCCATGAGGAAGTAGTTGGCTATATGCAACAGCTATAGGGAAGAAGAATTCAGTTTCAACGAATTTGCAGGGATTGGATAAGATAAATAGAGCTTGTATTTTGTCTAAAAGACCACGTAAGGATGACAGATCTCCACGCAGGCCAAAGCACAAGAAAATTCCACACATGAAGAGAGAGAGAGCCCACGCCAAGGTAGAAGAAAAACTGCCAAGGATAATTTAAAAACGGAGATTGTGGATTGTTGTATTGGGATACCCGTATATTTCATGGATCTTGAGCGTAGGGTAGTTCTGGATGCAGCATGCAAGTTTGTGTCACCGCTTTCAAGAAGGGCGAGCTTAAGGTTTTGGCTCATGCTTTTGACAGATCTCTCGGAGGAAGAGATTTTGACGAGGCCCTCTTTAGGCATTTTGCGGCAATTTTCAAGCAGCAGTATAATATTGACATGCCTTCTAATGTTCGCACCAGCCAAAGGCTGAGAACTGCTTGCAAGAAACTGAAGAAGGTTTTAAATGCTAATCCGGAGGCGCCACTTAATATTGACTTTCTAATCGATTAAGTGACAGTGAGAGTGTTACTAGGAGACCTGATGAAATTTATTACAAAGATTCTCTAATGAGACCTTACTTGTTTTACGATGTAACTCGTGGAAGAGAATCTCATAGAGGTGGGTCTGTTTCATATCAGAATATTCATGAAGCACAATTTGCTTTGCAATTATATGAGCATCTTCAACGAGTCACTAAGTTGGCAGGCATCTGAGAAACCCAGGGATGCATGGCAACAATCTTTGGGAAGAGGAGATAGGATGGTGCTAGAAGATCAACGAGGGATGATAATCGGGTGTCAATACGACCCGACCAAACCATGGGCAAGTATGTTTAAAAAAAAAATGAATTGTTTTTGTGACTTGTTATATTCTACATTTTCATCAGCCTTCAGAAAGAATGCGTAATGCATATGGATGGATCTGGGGCCCTGATGAAGCTTACAGTTTAATTGCTAAAAGTTGCAACGAATGAAAGTCACAAGTAGCAGACATAATGCAGCTGTAAGCTTATCCTTATTCTGAGATCCATGGCAGCTGTAGGAAACAAATATTCACTGCCATGTACAATGGCTTGGGAGAAAACATTCAAAGCTTCATCTGACCAGAGACTAGTTGCTGAAATGGGGGCATTGAAATCAAGTGAAAGTGAATCAGCTTTTGGATTGGTAGGAGGTTCAAGTGCAGCTAACAGTGAAGATTGTTTGGACGCTACAGGAGATTCAAAGGCAGTGGCAGTCGTACTTCCATCATTTCAAACAAGGAAAATGTTATTTTTGGTGATTATTGGTGATGTTAAGTGAATCAATAAAAGATACGCTGTGCAGTGAGATGGAAGAGTCAGGTTATTCAATTTGTAGAAAGTGTTTGCAAAACTAGACAATGTTTTCGACTTCATCAAATCAGATGTATAGTGCAAATAACTGGTTATATTTATTCATGGGGTGTTTGTTAAAGCCATGTTTTGTAATACCATTGGAGGTGAATTGCAATTTTGGCTCTTGGAGATCTTCTCAATGGCGAAAGACCAGAAGCTGGATTCTGATAAACCAAGGTGGCGTAACGACTACGGTCTCGCGACAAATGAATAATTCACCATGGAAAGGTACTCAGAGCATGTGGATGAATTTCTCAATTTTGGATGAAGCTCAGCTCAGCACTCTTGTCATTTGGAGGATTGCAGAGCACAGTCAATGAGTTCATTCCCGTACGATCGGGATAGGCGGACTCTTGGCCCAATGGATAAGGCACTGATCCTAGGTGTCTTGATCTGGGTGGCACATTGCTGACTAGGATGTCTACGTGTGCATACAAGTCATTTAAGTGGGGTCCACATGTACCCATTTCTTTTATTTATGTATTTTTCCTTAAATGACCTTTTAACTTAAGTGGTTTCTATTTTTAGTCACTTTTTAAAAGTTGGTTGAAAAAGTCAAAGTCACTTAAGTGTCCTATTTAATGTGCATTTAAAACCCTAACTACTTCGTAACCAACTTTTGGGTTATAAAAGGAAGTGAGGGGCTCATTTGTAAGGGTGACTTTGAGAGAGGAGAAGAAAATACTTTTGTGCAAGCTTTGTTTCAAGAAGAAACTTTGTGTTCTTTTGTGAAAAACATTTTGGAGTTAATAGAATAAGAACTTTGTGTCTCATTCATTGTCTCTTGTAACATTTGGTGTTCTTATGTTCATTAGATGTTAGGTGTTTGAATCTTGCATGCAAATATTATCTTTGATCTTATTGTCAACATTAGTAATCAGTTTTTCTAGGTCACAGTGATCAAGCTCTGACTATCTACTTGCTCATGTGTGTTCCCTTTTACATGTTCTTGTTTGGCTAACTCAAACTCCATTTTATTTGTGTTGGTTATTCAGCTTTCCTCTTCATGCAATATTAGGCTCTGTTTTTACCTAACTCTTGCATGTTCTTTCAGTTCATTCTATTCCACTCCTTTCCTTCATTTCATTCTATCTCCTTCATTCACTTTTCTTCCATTGATGTTCCAAAACACCCCCCACATACAATTTTGAATGTACAGATGTAAATACAGTTTTGGTTTTCAATAAAGGCAGCCTCACCTTCATTGAGGAGGGACTTCGTTCCCACACTGTTGTATGTCATTTGCATGTGTCCAAATCCATATGCTAACAACATGCAATGGGAATTTCATTCCTTTAAAATATCATTAGATGAAATACATAAAATTATGATGACTCCCTTAAATGTTTTTCGTAAAAAGTAGATTCACCTTTTTTATTTGAATACTCTTTGTCTTGATACTTATAATAATGGGTAAGACATAGAACATTATTGTGATTGAATGGATGAGCCTAATCCGTGAATCTTAAATCCTGAAACCTAAACCAAAGCCCCTAACCCTTAAACACTAAACCTCGAGTCTTAAACCTAAACTCTAAACCCTAAACCCTTACCTTTAAACCTTAAACCCTAACTCCTAAAAACTAAATCATAAACCCTAAATCCTCAACCCTAAACCTTAAACCCTGAACCCTAAACTTGAATCCTATATGTAAACCCTTAACCCTAAACCCTAAACTATAACCCTTAAATCCTAAACCCTAAACACCTAAACCATGACCCCTAAACCCTAAACCTTGAGCCCTAAACCCTAAACTCTAAGATCTAAACCCTAGGCCCTGAGCCATAAGCACAAAACCCTGAACTCTTGAACCCTTAAACATAAACCCTGAACTTTAAAACCTAAACCCTAAACCCTTAAACCCTTAACCCTAAACTATCAACCCTAAACCCTAAAATCCTAAATAATGATCCCTAAATCCCTAAACCCTGAACCATCTTTAACCCTAAACCCTAACTGATACCTTTAAAACTTGAGCCCTAACTCATAAAACCTGAGTCCATAAGCCTTAAATCCTCAACCCTAAATCCATAACCCTGAGCTGTAAACCCTAAACCGTAAACCAGTAAATCTCGAACCCTAAACCTTAAACCATGAGCAATAAACCCTAAACCCTATGAACCATAAACCCTAAGCTCTAAATCCTAAACTCTAATTCCTAAATCCTAAACACTAAACCCTGACCCCTAAACCCTAAACCTTGATCCTTAAGCCCTAAGCCCTAAGCCCTAAGCCAAAACCCTAAACCTTTGTTAGTGTAGGTTATTATTTATCCTTTTATTTATTTATCAGGATAATTCTTACACTTTTGTTAGCCCTACACTTGCTGGATTAGCTTTCTTAGGTGTACTAGTTGTGTGGAGTTAGCTTACTAGTTGTGTTGAGTTAGCTTCTCAGTTATGTGGAGTTAGCTTATTAGTCTTTTCGAGTTAACTTAACTACCAGTATCAGTTAAGTTCTTCACCACTGATTTGAAGTAGTTTCACTTCCCTCCTCCTAAATGTACATCTTTCTTATTGAATAATTCAAGTCATTCTATTGTAATGTATTGAGCATTATGGATTATGATGGATTTCCATATATGGTATTTTAGCTCTTTTGTTTTGCAAATCTAATGTGGTCCACTATTATCATCTGAGATCATGGCTTAAACAAAAAAATTCCATTCCTTTCATGGATCCCTAAGATGATGTAGAATCCATATGTAATTTTTTTTTGCAAGCAAGAGTATATTTTTCACATTCATGTACCATAATTTTCACAATTTTCTGCAAAAATTTTTATCAAAACAGAGTGTGGCATTCAAATTTGAGGTGTCAAAACCTAAATAAACCCTAATTAAACTCTACACCATGATTTTTGATTTAAACCCTATGCAACCTTATTTGTACCCTATGGGTGCATTCTTTTATCCATTGGACCATAAGTGTGTACCTAAAGATGCTATACCTTTAAACCCTCTAGGTATTTCGGTTTTGGATGCAGTCTTTTAGCCACTGGACATAGATTTGTACCCTAAGCCTTTGGAGCATTATTTTACCAAGATGGTAGAAATAAGTGTGTAAATATCTAGATGCATTCTTTTACCCTAAATATTTCTATTTTGGAACCCTAAACCATTGATCCATTGGACGTAGATTTAAACCCTTAGGTGCATTAATTATCTATTGGATAAATAACATAAACCCTCTGAAGGTAAAACCCAAAACCCAAAAAGGTTTTGGGGAGTAGGAATCCTTTGGTCGCAAGCATATTAACCATGTGGATGCACTCCCTTACCGTTACAACCCTAGGTGTCGTGTGTACCCTAAAAGATCAACATTAATATATATTATTTTAATAGCAAAACCTTGTAGAGCTCATAACTTTTGATCCGTAGCTCAGATTAAAGTGATCCTTTTTTTTGAAATTGTGTAACTTTAGATCTAGGCATTGGTGAAATTTTTATACACATATTTGAAATTTAAAAGGTATTGTTACTCATGGTAATATTTAAATGCACTGAATTATAAAGCCCTAAATTCTTCTAGGGTGTTGTGATCACTTGTGGAAGCAATTTCGGTAAAGCCCGGTTGTCCTAAACTAAGGTTTGGGTATTGAATTCTTGTATAATGGGTGTTAAATTTATATACTCTTGTTTGTTGAGATATTTTGGATCTGTATTTTTAACAATGAATGTTAAAGTCTTCTTATGGGGGAACTATTCTGGTAAACCCAGTGCAATTAGTTTGTAATGTTTGAAGTTGAAACAAATCATATAGATCTATGATGTCACTCTAACCCTAAACTGTAGTATGGGAGGGTAAATGTTAATACTGCTTCTTTGGGTTTCATGTCCTGTAGCCTTGTTACCCTAGCTTTTCTTAGATCGTGACACTCCTATTTATTTGGATCTCATGTCTGCCTTATTACCTTGGTTGTTCTTGGATCATGGCACACCTATTTGTAGCAGTTGATAAAATTATGTTTGATGTTTGTCTTTAACTTTTGACATCACTAAAGAAAGTTTTGCATGGAGCATTCTAGGTGAAGCCCAGTGTCAGTTGTTTTTGATTCTATGATGATCAGTGGATTCAGACCACAAATGTGCACCACACTTCTTCAGCATTGATATTAGTTCCTTGGAGCCGATCTTTTGAGGATATAAGTACCATTTTTCCCTCTCTACTTTGTTATTATTGGTTTCAGGTACTTTGGGAGTCCATTTTTCAGAGATTGTACGTGGGATATACCTCATTAGGCCTTATTTTGAGGACCCACCTTGAATTTGCCTACCTAAGCTATGCTTATGGGAGGGTTCTAGTGTAGGTTATTATTTATCCTTTTATTTCATTTATCAGAATAATTCTTACACTTGTTTTATCCCTACACTTGTTGGGTTAGCTTTCTTAGGTGTACTATTTGTGTGGAGTTAGCTTACTAGTTGTGTTGAGTTAGCTTCTCAGTTATGTGGAGTTAGCTTACTAGTCTTTTTGAGTTAACTTAACTACCAGTATCAGTTAGTGGGAGTTCTTCACTACTGATTTAGGTAGTAGTTTCACTTCCCTCCTCCTATATGTACATCTTTCTTATTGAATAATTCAAGTCATTCTATTATGTCAAATGTATTGAGCATTATGGATTATGATGGATTTCCATATATGGTATTTTAGCTCTTCTGTTTTGTAAATCTAATGTGGTGTGCTATTATCATCTGAGATCGCGGCTTGGAAAAATATTTTTTTAATTCCTTTCAACCTTGAACCCTCAAACATAAACCCTCATCCCTAAACCCTAAAAACTAAACCTTGAACCCGTAACTCTCAACCCTAAACCCTAAACCCTGAAGGTTGAGAACATAAACCTTAAACCATCAACCTTGACCCTAAACCCCAAACCCTAAACCCTTGATCCCTTAACCCTAAACCCTTGAACCTTAACCCTGAGGATCTATGGAACCCTAAACCCTAAAATCTAAACTATGAGCCTTAAACACTAAAACCTTGACCCTAAAATAAATTGAGTCCAAACCCTTACCATAAACCCTAAAAACATAAACCGTACACCTAGGTTTCATCACCCAAGGAAATTCCTAAATATATCATTCAACATGTTTCAAAGGATAGGGAATATATGTTAAAGGTGATAATGTGGATCTCATTTGAGTTTTGATGAGATCATCTATATTACTTTGACTCTGTCATGTTTTCCAAAATCTGTAGTTAATTGAACACCCTTCAGAACAAGCTAAAATGAGCTAGTCATGTCACCAAGGTTTCAAGGACCATCATTTGTGAAGTATTAAGGCATCATTATCTCTCTATGCAAGATATATGAGAAAATAATCATGTATGAAAATCATGAATTTGATTCTATGGAAAGATGATTTTAGAGCTAAGAAAGGTGAGGAGATGATCTTTATATAGAGCACCATGTTTCTAAGAATGAGCAATCATTTGAGTTCACTTGATGTAATTCACTTGGTACTATTAGTAAAAACTCATTCAACACCTATAGTGTTATCACACATTAAGGAGGAGGCACATTACAATCACCTCATTTTGGCCATAGGACAAGAATTCCATTCAGGGAACAATCCTCTATCTACAAAGTGAGGATCTCATTTCAGTAAGAATTAGAGAAACATCATAGAGTTGATTTGTGGTCACTAAAGTGAATTATGGACCAAATTTAAAAATTAGTACCAATTCTAGTAGTGGTTAGGGCCAAAATCCAATCCAAAAGGTCAAAAAACCTAAAAATGACTATATTCTTTCCCAAAAAAAAGACCGAATACGATATATATGCCCCTAAAATTTTTAGGTCATTTCTTGAAATCCTGAAAATGAGTAAGTACTGACCAGATAAGATTTTGAAAAACTATCTTCTAGATTTTAACTATTGGAGCTACAAGACCACTTCCATAAGGTGCAGATTGACCCTAATTTATTATATTTACTAAAATAAATTTAAAGTATAAGAAATAATAAAAGAAATCTTATACTTGGTATATAGAAGTTATAAGTATACCAAACACATATACATGGTATATAGAAGTTATAATGCGTACATGTTATGACTTCTTTGAAATGCATACGTGTTATAGGTTCGATGATTACCAAGCCAAACAAATTAAAATGTGAGCGTGTTTTAGCAAAACACATACACATTTCGTCTGTTTTTGGGTTTTTGTCCACTTTTTTCCCCCCCTAACTTCATGCACTTACCCTAATATTGTTATTGGAATCCAATAATATCTATATTAGAATCCAATAATAATGAAATTGGAACTAGAATAAGTCCAATAATGACAATATAGGAATCCAATATTGTTAATAATGGAATCCAATAATAGTAATAATGGAATCTAGTTTACACAAAAATGGAATCTAATATACGTAAAAACAGAGATGGATTTCTTCTAATACTTAAAATACTAGAGTCCAGATTTACTAGAATATGTTTAGATTTAGTGAAATAAGTGTTCAGAGATAGATTTTGCTAGATCTATGCCCCATATCTAGCTAGAGGAAAAGCAAATTGATCAATGTGGGGAGTTTTCCATGAGAAAGCTAATCAATTTGGGAATCTTTCTTGGGATGTTGATTTTGACTTTATAAGATAAAAGGATGATCGATATGGAAGCCTTCATTACCATGATACAAAGAAGTAGTCATCCTTCAAGGGACTGGTATGCTCTATACATTTATGATTTTTATGGCAAGAATGATATACATGATAGCCATCCTTCAATGTATCAGTCTATTTATTTGATTTTCCTTTTTTTACATGAATAGTTGTTCTTTGAGGGAGCAATATGTTTTCTTTTGATAAGAGCATCGGTGATCTTTTGAATTTTACATGGGGAAGATCTAGGAATAGCGAGGTAGGCCACATAGGATGGGAAAATGAATGTTCAAGTGACACCCTTTGGGCCCTTAGTGTGATTCCAATAGATAGATAAGAGGGTGATACATGTAATGATAGCAAAGTTTTCACCAAGAAGGAAGAACCTATCCATAAGGAATATGCTATGAGTAGATCTGTGGTGTGTATATTCAAGGTCATAACCATGAAAGTGATGGTAGACCACATAATTCTAGATCATTATGATGAAAGATGGAAGTGGATAATGATGGATGGATGACCATGGAAATGACTAAGTTCTCATTGGTAGGCATGCTAACAATAAAATGGTCGCAACTGTAATGCATTAAGAGGTTTTGGTTCCAGTCTACCATCTAGGGAAGCCAAACGATAGGCTTTAGACATGTACTTATGTTTGAAAATGTAAGGTTTGATCTAGTTAGAAGAAAACTTTCCACGTTGACTCCTTTCTAGAGTAGCGATGTTTTGATTTCATTTAAGGATGATATCTCCTATGTTAAAGTTATTTTTTTAAGATAATTTTTGTGAGCATGTTTGATGTGCTCTTGGTAGACATGATGGTGTCCAAGAGAAGAAAGGAAATGTTCATATAATAACTCAATTTGTACTAGATTATTTTAGCGATAATCTTCATCAAATATAAATTTATAAAGAGAGACATGTAAATAAGGGATTTGGACTTCAAGAGGAAGAACAACCTTAAAGCCCTAAATGAGAGAAAAAGGAGTAGCACTTGTGGAAGGGCAAATGTTATTCCTATAAGAAAAAAGAGTGAATGGAATATGAAGATGTCAATCATGACTAGTATTAACCTAAATCCCCAATAGACTTGTGAGGCTTAGTCAGGGATCAATCTTTGTTAAGGATGTGCTCGGGAAATACACCACAATTATCCTATGAACATAATTGCAAATAAAAGAAAATAACATAATTCACTCCAAAACGTCCATCTTTGTTTATTCATTAATAATAATTACATTAATTTCCAATACGTATATATTATATTCATTATTTCTTCTCTACTGTGATACAAAATCTCTCGAAATGGAATTCACATATGTCTTTCGTGATGCACACTATAAAATACATTAGTTACAATAGATATAAAAAATCTGATATGTTTCAAAAGATACTTCTTTTGACTCGTGCCTTTGGCAGTTTCTATCTCGTACTAGTGTAGTTTGTCTTTATTTTGTAGCTCTTTTTAGTTTTATGTGGATTTTCCAGTCTTCAGAAGCTTCCTCCATGTATCGTGACTTTGTTTAGTTTACCGTGGTATTATCTAGTTTTCCGTAGATTCCCTTAGTTATGTGCGGCTTTCCTTCACCATGTGGCTTCTTTAATTATTCCATGGTTGTTCCCTTTACTTCATAGTTTTCCTTTATCTAAAGCTTGGTTCTTCGTCTCACAGTTTCTATATGTCTTTCTATAGCTGTCTCCTTAGCTTTGTGGTTTATCAAAATTTGATCAAGATTCCTATCAACAGTATCCCCCCTTTAAACTTTGTCTCATCCTAAAGGAAAAAACTAATGAAAACTCTCGTGTTTCCTCTAAATGTTTCTTCAAAAAAATTGACCAAAAACAAAGCAAAACAAATGAGTTGGGCATTAACCACGAGGACTTAGATGTCTGGTGTAGGGAAAGGTTGACTTTCTCAACTCGCTTGAATGGATTTATGGGATGCCAAACTATAGAGGCATCAACCTCTCCATAAATTAGACATCTACGATAAGGAAAGGTTCCTTTTCTTGACTCGCCCAATTTGGTTTATGGGATGCCCCGACTATTAATCCCTTAAGGCATACTTTGTGACATATATGTATATATTTGTGGAAGCATATTCTTTTAATACTCGAACCAAAAATCCAAATGGTTATTCATATGATCTATCCATTCTTGTAATTGTGTATTTTCATGGATTAATGGGACTAATTTAGATGGAGTAAGATGTTCCTGTACATTATTCCATCATTCTTGCACAGATGAAGTTTCTTTCTACATCCATACTAACGTTTTGTCCAATTTGTTACTACAATATTGCATATCATATATCTTATCCTTTCGTGCTCGTTGCTGGTTTTGATATTTACTTGTGAGATCTGCCATTTTTTAATCTCTGTGTGCCATCCTTGTCTTTAGAAATATCATATTTTGTTGACACTTTGTGAATTTCCAATTCTATATATTTATTTCTTCCTTTTATTCTACGGTCGTACTAGGCCATCCAATGGTGTATGTATTATATATAATAGCATTGTTCAACTATGTTTTCATTTTTGTCACCATGGTCTATAGTTCCCATCTTTTCTTCTAGTTCTCTATTAAATGAGGTTTGATGACTTCAGACTTACGTTATTTAATGGCATTTTTTTAGATTCTTTCCTTTTCCCCCTCTAAGTTAATGCATTGTTCTTTTAGAATTTCTCCTGCCTCATATTTTTTGGACACCTTAATGGAAAGTTTGGGATCAATCTTGATCTGTGACTTATCTATTTGGATGGTGAATCATACTTTATACATTGCTTCTTCAAGTTCTATATACCTTTGCATACAATCATGAGTAGTACTTTGCTCTAATATCTAACTACAATTTTTTTTTATAAGGGAGTTAGTTTACCAAGATTAACGTGTACACCCTCTGAGGTTTGTTCCACAACTCCTTTTTGTGATTGAATTGATTGTGGCTATTTTCTTTGGAGTAGAGATTTCTTGATTTTTGTTAGTGGGTATCTGGGTGCTTGTGTAGATACTATGCTAGAGGTGGGAGCTTGTAAAATTTGTCTTTCTTGGTCCGCCTTTTCTTTTTCTACCTTCTCTTCCTATTCTTTTTCTTCCTTCTTTTTTTGTTCTTCCTCTGCCTCCTTTTTCTCTTCTTCCTCCTCTTTCTTTTTCCTTTCTTCTTCTTCTTCTTTCTTTTTCTTTTCTTCTTCTTTTCTACTTCTTCCTTATTTTTCATTCTTCTTTTCTTCTTCTACTTTATTCTTCTCGTCTTCTTCTTCTTTTCTTCTTCTTCTTTCTTCTTATTTTCTTATTCTTCTTTCTTCTTATTTTCTATTTCTTTTTGTTTTCTCCTTTTTTCTTATTTTTCTATATTTTATTTTCTTCATCTCTCTTTTAGGTTTCTTATGTTTTTCTATCTCTTCTTGAATTTTATTCATATAATTCCTGTATTCTTTAATGCATTTCCTATCTATAGCTAAGTTTTCTTTTCTTTTTATTCAACTCATCTAGGTTATGTGTTTAACCCTTCTAGATATAATTTTTCATCTACTTCAATTTGAGGTCTCCTTGTCTTCTTCCATTGAATCTATAAGCATGTGTGAATTATCTCGTTCTTTTCACTTTTGAAAATAATTCCAATATGCAGTAATGCTTCTACCTCTTTAAATCTCATTTGGGTTCTGGAGTTCATTACTTCATACTACCTGGGTCAATTGGCTGATCTTTCTGTGATCAAGATCATTCAAGTTGTTGAATATCCTCAGGCTAATATGTGAGTTGTGATCTCCTCTAATTAATTCATCTGGAACTAAGATCATAATATCTTCAAGAAAATAAATAAATTGTTCTAAGTAATAGAGTATGGCCTTAGTGATCACCATTTATTGTTTTCTGCAGAGAGGGATTCATGTACTCTTCGGTGCCAATTCATATTCTACATTGAGATAAACAATTATTATAGTCCATTTAGACACTATTCTATGAGGCTTATTATAGTTCATCTCTTTCTTCCTCTTCTTCTTATGACATTTAGTTTGGGTCTTTGGAATTTTTGTTTCTTGTGCGTAGCCTATTGAGGTGTATTCTATCCTCTTCCTTCAGGGTTTTTTGATTGTACACCTTGGGAAATATTTTATCGTATGGTTTCTCTTCTCCATATTCTCCTATGTATTTCAGTAATGGATTTTCTAATGCTAGGGTCTTGATGATTCCTTTTCTATGTTCTAGGAAGGCTTCCTCTGTGATTTTGTCTTGTCTGTTTGTGTGGAAATTTATGTCTGGATATTCTACCCATGTTTCTTCAATTACCTCATCTATATTTTGTAGGTGCTGGCTTTCCTCCCAGTCAATGGGAGCATTTTTAATGAATTGCTACTAGATGTATCCACTAAGTTCATCAGAGGCTTCATTTGGGAGTGGGGGAATGTGTTGCAATCCATGGAAGTGAAGGGTCAGATGAAATGTATACTCAATGTTTTTCATGAAGACAACAGCTCTTTTTCATATTTAGCAATTATCTTATTCTAACACCCTACATTTATTCGCTACCAGTGATCTTATCCGATATCCTTTTAATCCATCCTCAGTATAATGAGATCTAAGTTAATTTGCATCCACCTATGTTAGCGTATTAATGCATGCCAATCTTTTATTCTGTGATGGGTATGTATTTGTTCTACCATTATACATGTTATTTCTTTGATGAGTTAGTGTGCATGGTAAAGTACATAGCCATATACATAGTCAATAGTGATCAATAGAAAAAAGTGTGTTTTCCCTTCCTTGATTCTCCTAGTCACATTTTCATGGAATTCCACATTAAGTACTGCACACAGATTATACTCTGAAAATGACATTATAATCAATATCTAGGCCTACGTTATGTGCTCATAGCCTGTGGGAACCATCCTCTCTATTGGTATGATAAATTTTTAGGCATATGGCTTTAGCGACATACCTTAATGTGTGATTGGAAATATCTAATATCCATACTCCCCACTTTTATTTTGTTACGCCCATTGCTCGTGTCATTTCTTTTAGCACCGTATTATTTTGGTGATTATTGAATGCCCTCTATCCCATAGGCCAATGACCCTAGTTATTACCTTTGTATTGATCTAATATGGTAGTTCTAAATATAGCATCTGATTGTGAAGCCAACTCAATAGAACTCGAATTATGGAATTTTCCCTTGGAAAGTAGGGTATTCGACTCCAAACGTCTATTTTTAATTCCTTGATGACCTTAAAATTATTCTTATATACCATTTCCTTTGTAGTCAGATATTCTTCCAAGATCAATGTTCTTTCTACCTCAAGTTTCATATGATCATATTCCAAGATTTGAGAATGTATGTACTTCTGTAGATTTCTCACATGCACAAATTTGAATAGAATATGTAAGAATGCACCTTTTGGGTCAGTTTTTTATGACTTCACAAAGTGCTTTAGAAATTTTCACTTTAGAAGGTCTACTTGTGTGATTTCGACCAGGACATCCATTTCCCTTCATACTTTTCCCTAGATGTGCCCTAGTTTTCTTCTCCACCCTTTTTCTCAATCTTGGTTTGAACTTTTTGTGCCTTAGTTCATTCTCCTTCAATGCCTTTTTATATTGTTGCCTTTCCACCTACTGCATTTATTGCTACTTTATCAAAAATCCTTTTTGTGTCAGATGTAGATTTTACCCCATGTATTTTCCGTGTTTGATATTTTTCTCCTTCCATGGATTTTTGTGCATATTGTGGCTATTTCTTCCTTATATCGTTATATAGATTTACTTTCATCTTTTCGCGGTTTCATCCATTTTTTTCTTTGCATAGTTTTTCTTTTCTTTGTTCTGTGGTTTTGGCTTTCACCTTGGTTTGGCAGTCTCTTTGTCCTCTTTATATTGTGGCTTCTTTTTCTTCTTCATACCGTGGTTTCATCCTTTTCCCCCTTATTTCATGGGTTTACTATGTTTCCTTTGTGTTGCATGTATTACTTTTGTCTCCTTCATGTTCTGTGGATGTTTGACTTCCTTTTTCCTTTGTCTTACGGATTTGTTCTTCTCTGTTTATTTTCTTCTCCACATATTATTGGTTTTTCTCGTTGGGTTATGCTACAACTTTTCATTCATTTAGTGGACAGGTGGTTATATATTTTTATTTATCTTTCTTCCTTATTCTTTCTTTGTTCCGCATAATTAATCTTTCCTTCTCACTATTATTCTTAAGGTTAGATATTACCATCATGGGTATTATCCTACCCCTGGACCTATCTACTGAATTTACTTATTTCATTATACTCCGATGTTCTTCTATGGTCTCTTATCATTTTTTTACTTTTTGTAGAGGCAAGGTGACACCCTTCTGGGTTTTCACCTTGCTCCTTGACCTAACCTTGCTGAATTAACCAGTTATCAGATTAGGACATAAATTATTTCTCTTTTTTATGGATTGATAGATTCACTTCATTTCTTTATTATGTGGTGTTATAATTCTTCATCCTTATCTGCATTAAAATCCTGAGGTAATTATTTTTCTTGTAGTGTTTGCAGTTTAAGGGCTCCTGATGGTAGGATGTTCCCTGACTATATATGGTCCTAGTCATATGATCTTCAGTTTTCTTGGTTTTTTGTATTTACTATCATATAAGAGGAATTTATCTCCAATAACAAATTCCTTATGTCTTACATATGTCTGTCATGCACATGATTTTTGTCTTCACTCTTTTATTGAGTCTATGGTTATAGTAAGTAATAAAGCATCATTTCATCAAGCTTTTCTAATTCTAATCATGTCTCTCATGCATTGAATGGCCCCTCATTCATCCTAAATGCTGACTATTGCTATCCGCAAAATTAGGAAGGATGAATTCCATAGGCACTGTAACTTCTAACCCGTAGACACCAACTATGAATGGTGAATACTTTGGTTAGTGTTTTGTATGTTGTGTCTATATGCCCATAGATGTTGTAGGTATCTGTCAAATCTCAATCCACCTTTTAGAGTGAGAGCATATTCATTAAGACCTTTTCCAGGACTTTGTTAAAAAGCTTCTATTGTACCATTTAGCCTGCGGGTGACATGGAGTACGCTTCTGTTGTGGTTGACCATGAAGTGATCGTAGGATATTTCTTGTATTGTTTTATTCGCTAAATTATTTACCCTTGGTCGCTTGTAATGCTTAACACAGGGCACCCAGATCTGTTTATTATGTTTTCATAGATAGAATTTTGTCCACAATTGTCTTTGTAGTGCAATTTTTTGTTGGCATGACCACCTCTTCTCATACTCATTAAGATACTATGTTCCTATGATGATAAACCTTGCTTCAGAGTGTTTTTCTACGTTGGCTTAAACAGGGCCAATAAAATCAATATTACATAATTTTTAAATGGTGCTGAATGCCAAAACATGTCTTAGTGGCATTTCATCTCTTGCATTAGGGTTTCCCACTCACAGACAGATGTCACATGTTCTAGCATGCTTATGATCCTCTTTCAACAATGTAGACCACCATAGTTTGTCCATCATCACTTTCCTTGTTGTTTATTCCCCTCCATTGTGTCTGTTAGAAATACCTTCATGTGATTCAATCAAAACATTCTTCCTTTCATGCTACAAGGCTACTCTCCTCAAGACATTATCTTGACCCTTTTTATACAATTTCCCTTAATTAAGGTAAAAGGGAATGCTCTGCTTAAAAATTTCTTCTTCGGTTGCTAGGTATAAGCACTTGGAAATTCTCCTCTATGCAGTATCTAGGCGATGTCATCAAATTCTTTGGGTATGGCATCAATTCAAAATAGCTAAGCTCCAGGAAAATCATCCTCTATAGGGCCTTCATCTACTCCATTCTCAATTATTGACAAGTAGTCTAGACCATTATTCAATTTCCTAGGTTTGACTGATACCATAAAATCAAATTCTTGAAACAATATTAGCCATCTAAAAATTCTTCCTTGTAATAATGGTCTATTTATTAGGTACTTCAATGCTTCATGATCCGTGTAGAATGTAAAAGAAGTGGCTAATAGATATTTCATGTATTTCATTAGCGTATACACCATACTGAGTGCCTCTCTCTTTTTGGTAGTGTATTTTCTCTCTGCTTTTGCCAATTTCCTACTAGCAAATGCTACTGGGTGGTCCATCTTCTCCCTAGGATGTGTTAAAAATGATCCAATTGCTATTCCAGAAGCATCCACGTGAACGTGGAAGGGTACCTTCCAATAAGAAAAAATCAAAATAAGGGCATATAAATTTTATCTTTTACAATTTCAAAGGCATCTACACATTCTTTAGACACAGGAATTTGTTTATTTGTCCTTTTCTTCAACAATTCTTCTAGAGGAGAACTTATTTCTACATAGTTCTTGATGAACTTCCTATGGTAGCCAGTGTAGCCCAGAATTATCCTTACATCCTTTTGTGTTTTTGGGGGTGGTAGATTTACAATCACTGACGTCTTTAAAGGATCAATTAGTAACCCCTCTTTACATATTATATGCCCTAATAAAGTACCACAAGGGGTCAAGAAGATACATTTTTTCAAATTTAATGAAAATTGTAAATCTCTACACCTCTAGAACATTAATCTCAGTATTTGTATGTGATTTTTCAATAAGCCATACACCGTCCAATAATGGAGATAAACATCTAGGAAATCATGATTGAATTCTCTAAAGGCATGTATCATGATCCTGTTGAATACTGCTAGTGCATTATTCAAGCCAAATGGCATGATTGTATACATGAATGATCCCCACTCAATGAAAAAAATTGTCTTTGGTTGGTCCTCTAGAGTGATTTTGACTTGGTGGTACCCAAAGAAACCATTTGTAAATGACTACACTTCTCTTCCTGCCACATTCTCTAGTACCTCTTCTATAAAGGGGGTTGGAAAAGGATTGTGGATACAAGCTTTGTTTAATTCTCGATAATCTACACATACGCATATCTCTCTAGTATTTTAATTTTGGATCACCATGGGACTGATCCACTCTGCATCCTCCACTAGTTTAATGATCCCCGTACTCAACATTTTACCTAGTTCAGCTTTCACCTTGATTTTTAAAATTGGATTCAGTCTGTATGGACTTTTCTTTAATGTTTTGAATCCTTCATTAATCTAGATATTCATCATTCTAACTTCTTAATTTATCCCCTTCAGCTCTTTAAATTCCTTAGGGAAGATTTCTTGGAATTCTTTTAGCAATTCTATTGTTTTAGCATTTTCTTTTTTCCAATAAAATCTAATTTTAGCCAATTTTTTAGTTCCTTCTTGCCCAATATTCTTATTCATGATCTTCAATGGCTGGTAGTAATATTTCTCTCCTTCATTGTTTTCTTCTACTACTCATCTCTCATCTTCTATAACTTTCTACCTTAGATTTTTTGGCTTTTCCTCCTTATCTTGTTTCTCCACATTGTAGCATTTTGCCAGCTCTTGTATCTTTATTGGGCTTTCTTGTTTTATGATTTCCCATTTTGAGTTATCTTTTCCTTTAGGATACTATTTTGTGACTTCTACTAGAGTCATAAAAAATGTTCTAATCTTCTACAATGCCCTCCAAATTTTTAAATCTACGTCTTAAAAAGATAAAGTGTGGTAGAAGTCTTAAACTAGTTGATCTCAGCCTTTTATCTCTTATCTAATATCTTGGTGTATATACCATGGCAAGAGTAAGGTCCTGAGGGTAAAAATAAAAAATTGAGTCCATAAGAGAGGAGAAGTATCCCCGCATATCCTCCAATGCTACTCACAAACTTGAACATGTTTCTATGGATCTGTTTCTCTAGTATACTCAAGGATCGCGACATAATATCCCTCAATCTCCACAAATTTAGCCTTGAATAGGATAGTTATTGATTTCCATCAAGATATAGTTGTTTTATGTGTTTCCTACCGACTCGCAACATTTAGTGTCAAAGTATCATCTAATGCTTATATCCTTACTTTTTCATTTGGGAATATTCTCTCCATAATCTTTATGTATCCTTCTATATCTCCAAATCTTGAATACTTTAGTAACATCTAATGAGATGCTCCTTGATTTAATATGTATACCATTTTAATTGGAAGGTCTTTTATCTTTTCTTATTCTGCCGAAAAACTCTCTTGGGCTAGTATAAATATGTCATCATCTTCTTCTTAAGCTGAATAATATTCCTCTCTTCATCAAAGTTATCTATGGCGGGTGCAAAAATGTTACCCTTAGTATCATAATTATCTTCTAATGTGATGATCCTCAGTGCCAAAAATAATTTATGTGTGCTTTTTTCTAGAAACCGATGAATCTAGGCTTCCATTACATTATTTGACCCTTCCACAGTATCCTCTAATTTAACCAAAATCTCTGCATCTGAGTTTGGCTAAAATTCTTTGTCAATACTATAAAATATGTTTAGTTCAAATAATCCTTATATCTCATAAAAATCCTCCTCCTCAAGGTAAGGCCATACCTCCTCTATCCACACAGTACTCATCCTACCATATAGGGGTACATGAATACATATCCCATCTGAGTGTAAAGTCATTTCTTCTTCTTAAGAACTCAAAGTTGCATTACAATATAGAACTCATTCTAAGGCTAGAATGGAATCTGCCGTTACAATATAGAACTCATTCTAAGGCTAGAATGGAATTATAAGAATGGTTCTCAGCAACATTCTCCACTACCTTGAATTTCACCAACATTTTGATTCCCATAAAATTTACCTTGACATTCTTCAACACTCCTATCAATTTTCTAGAGGATCCATCTACCAACCCAATAAAGTACCTTGTGGGATCTAGAGTAGGTTTACCAAGCATTTCCCATGTTGTCTTAGACATCATGTTAACATCCAAGCTAGTATCTAATAAAACATTGGTGATGGTGGTGCTAAAAATATCCACATCTAGATAGATGGTGAACTTGCACCATGTTTGTTGAGTGTGAAATGCATTTCTTTTCTTATTGGGTCCTCTATCAATTCGATGGGCATGATGCATTCTCTCCTCCTTATTCTATTATTTGCTAAATTGTTTCATTTTTTCTACTAAACCCTGATTGATGGTCATCTTTTCCAATTCCTTCAATGCAATCACTTCTTCTTCACTAAAGCAGTTCTTCTCTCTTTCTTCATTTTCTTGTGCTTCTTTTATAAGTGCTCTAATATTTTCTACTTCTTTTAAGTGTAGTCTTGGCCTAATTTCTTTGGGATCCCACCCCTCTTCATCTGAAAAATGTTTTTCTTGGGGAAGCATTATTATTTTATTTTTCTTTTGGGCTACCTCATTTTTAGGAACACTTCTAGTTATGATGGTTACCCTCTACCACGGTTCTTCGATGTTTTTCCCTACTTTTTTTGCCCTTCTCCTCAAGTATATTTCTCTTGTCTCTTCTCTTTTATCCTCTTCTGTGGTCCTCCCTCCTGAAGTATTATTCCCTAAAGTTTTGCTTCCTTTAGCAACGGCCCTTGCAGCCTTATATTTTGCTATGGCAGCTTTATCCCAAGTAACTCTAGTTATGTGTTGTACCTTCCTCTGATCTTGTTTATCCACTTCTATAGAATTGTGCATTTTTTGGAAAATGAAATGCATTATATCCCTTCCTATGGAAAAATATGCGTGCTTCAGGTTTTGTGCAATTTCTAGCAAGGTTCCCTTCTTGAATTTCACCAACATTTTGATTCCCATAAAATTTACCTTGACATTCTTCAACACTCCTATCTTGTACTTATAACAAATCATTGGTCTTTTGTCTTGGTAACTACCTCCTTGATTATACCCTCTACGATAACCAACAACATTGTATCCTCTACCTCCTTGATAATTTTCATAGCCTCCTCTATACCCTCCTTTATATCCTCTTCTAAAACCTCCTCTAAATCCATTATGGTACCCTCCATAGTAACCTCCATCATTGTAACTTTCATAGTTTGGGTTGTAATTGTTTTCTTGATATCCACCTCAATACTGCAGCTGACCACCTTTTTGATTTGGATATTGGGGTGAGCTTATCATTTTTTATGGTTGTGTAGGTGGTGAAGGTGTTGTAATCATGTGTGGTTATGTAGGAGGAGGGTTATATGTTGTATTTTTTCTTGCGGTCATAGCTCTTCTACTGGCATAATCTTTTAAGTCATCTAATGCATCCACCATGGGACAAGTGTGGTGATAATGGTTATATGATCCACATGCCATATACTAAATTGATTGGTTCATTTGTGATGCTAATTCAAGTAAGAGACAAGTATCATGAGTATGTTGGTTCCAAATTCTACAAATCACACACCATGTTCATTCAGATGGAGCTATATTTCTAGATGATGATTTCTATGAGGAATGTACCCTTACTGTGGTTTCTCTCTTCACATTTTCAAAGTAGGGGAATTCAAGTATATTATGCCCTTCATTTTAATAGATAGTACACCACATTTTTGGCCTTGAATTATTTTTAGGAGGATAACTACTCCTTAATCCTTTAGTTCTCTATATTTCTTGTTGTAATTTCAATTTTACAAGTTCTAATTGTACTCTTTCAAGTTTATTTTTTATTGATGTCTCCCCTTCTCTTCTCTAGGGATGAGCCTCTAATTTGATTGCATCTCAATTACTTCTGAAATTTCCTGAAACTGATGTGTATCTAGAGTGGCTCTGAGATAAGGAAGCAAGCTGGAAGTGAACCACTCAACCCTCTATTTATCCATCAGGGGATCTTCTAATTTTCTATTAACAATGTTAAATATTTGACTAAACTCTTTTATTGATTCTCCTTCTCTTTGAACCAGATCCCTCATTTTTGTCATGCATTCTACTGGTGCCTCTAAGAAATGGAAATTTGTTTTGAACTCTTTCTCGATATCCACCCATGGTTTCGGACCTTGTGATGATAACCTCATATACCACCTTAACGCATCATCCCTCAAAGAACATGTGAAATCATGTGCCTTCATAGCTTCATCCATGTTATTGTTACTCTTCCAATATTGTTCCAGTAGAAACAAATGTTCCAATGCATCAGTTGAATCATTGTCAAAAATGGACATTTTAATCTTCTAAGCCATTATGGTCCAAGTATTTTTTTTGCTAAACAACATGTTGATATTTAACTTGCTTTACTTTCTTGGTTTGATTATATACTAGTTTTAAATTGTTATTTCTTCCTTTATCTCTACTTAGTTCAATATCAAAGTAAATTTCACTTAGTAGTTCTTGAAATTCTCTTACTATTTTTTGTCTCCTCTTACTCTCTTCTGTTAGGATTTGATATCTTTCCTTCATACTTCTTCCTTTATCTAATTTCTCAATTGGTGTATCAAGAGGCACATGGAATGTAATTCAATCTAGGGGGTCATCTCCTTTGGGCCTTTGTGTCGATTGGGGGGCATCTCTTTATTTGGCGTCTTTTCATAACTAACATTTTCAATTACTACTTTTCTATCTTTTACATTCCTTAGCCTATGATTTATCTCTAACTCTTCACCAATTCTTCTCTTATTTCCTATCCTAGTCCTCTTCTCTATCCCTTTCTTCAATATTCTCTTATATTGAACTTCTATCCTTCCCTCCTCTTGTTCATCCATATTTTCTTTTCCTTTATTTTTTCCATCCGCTATCTCTACTTTCTCTCCAAATTCCTCTAGTAAATTCCTCATAACACTAACTTCTTATTCCTCTTCTCCTCTCTCTTTAATCATAAATGGTGTTATTATCTCCTCTTAATTCCACTTTCTCCTTCTAAAACTTTTTTTAATTTTAGGTCTAAACTGCCTACTAATTGTTGTAGATCCCTCACTAATATTGCTTTTCTTGTCATTGCTTGCTGAATTGGACTTTCTATGGTATATTGTACTACGGGATTTCATGGAGTAACAAACCCTAACTGATCTTTGTAAGACATGATTGTTATAGAAAGACTTGAAGTGTTCACCTTCATTTTTGGGTGAACCAATTGTTGGCCTCCACTTGACATGGGTGAATCTTTTACCTTTTCTACTTTATTTTCTTCTTTCTTAACTTTATTCAATTTATTCTTTCTTTCTTTCTTCTTTGCTCTTTCTTCTCTCTCTAATTTTTGTTTCTCTACCTTCTTTTCTAATTCCTTATTTTTTGTAACTAACCTTATTCTTTCTTCCATTCTCCTCATTTTAATTAATTCTTCTCAAATCACTAATCCTACTTAATCCTCTTTAATTCTTTTTCTCCTAACTATCTAATTTCTTTTTCTTTTTCTCATGTCGTCCTATTTCTGCCACCCCAACCAATGCCCCATTAATAATAATAAGTCATGACTCTTGGATCACTCCCCTTTATGTCTGCCATCCTATGGTGTCTATCCCCCTAAAGGAACTTCTCTACTTCTCTAATTAATCATTTCTTAATCATTAACACTTTAATTAAAAAGGGAACTGATTGAAGAAATATTTTGAGGGATCCACTTAAAACCTCTTATTTATTATTTTGAAAACTTGTCCAACCCTGTATTTCCCATATAATAATATAAGAATCTAAAGTGGTTTCATACCAGTAGTCAATTACTCTGGTGCATGAATCATCGAGATATTTTACTATTGTCATTTTTTCTGAAGTCGACTCAAAAGGTTGTCTTAGGTACATTCACGTCCATTGAGTTCTTTTTTCATGCACCAATAAGAAGGGCCACAACTTATGTGGAAATTCTGCCCAAAATTCCTCTCCGTGTTCACCAAATAAGTTGTTCTCTACATCTCTATAAGTTATGTTATGTCTTTTTAATTCTCTTTTAACAAATATATCGATCTTTTTTCCAACCAATTTTCAATCTCTAATAATGCAGTTTTCCAATACCTTGGTGCTATTATCTTTCCTCACATCCTCTTAATGAAAGGAACCTGGGCTCAGATACCAAATGTTGACCTAAAACCCCAACAGACTTGTGAGGCTTAAGCACGTCTCGATCTTTGTTAAGGATGTGCTCAAGAAATACACCACAATTAGCCTATGAATAAAATTGTAAATAAAAGCAAATAACATAATTCACTCTAAAACTTCCATCTATATTTATTCATCAATATAATTACATCAGTTTCCATTACGTACATATTCTATTCATTTTGTCATCTCTTCTCTCATACAAAATCTCTCAAAATGACATTCACATTTTTCTTTCGTGATGCACACTATACAATAAATTAGTTACAATAGATATACAAAATCCAATATATTTCAAAAGACACTTTTATTGACTTGTGCTTCTCTCAATTTCTTTTTCATACTAATGAAGTTTATCTTTATTCTATGGCTCTTTGTAGTGTTATGCATATTTTCCAGTCATCGGTGGCTTCCTCCATGTATCGCGAATTTGTTTATTTTGTCATGGCATTAGCTAGTTTTTCATGGATTCCTTTAGTTATATGTAGATTTCCTTTACCCCGCGGATTCTTCAAGTATTCCGCTATTGTTCCCTTTACTTCAAGGGTTTCCTTTATCTATGGCTTAGTTCTTTTTCTCATGGTTTCTATATGTCTTTCTGTGGATGTCTCCTTAGCTTTCTGGTTTATCAAAATCTGATCAGGATTTATGTGAACAACTAGAATTATGAATAGTATTTGTGAGAATTTTGTGAAGAGTTATGTTAGTGGCTTCTACTTGACCATTAGCTCAAGGATAATAAGGAGAGGAGAAGCTAAGCTTAATGTTGGACGAGTCACAAATCTTCTTGACATATTTTTTTAAGGACTTTTCCTTGCTCACAACAATTTTGTGAGGGACCCGAAGCGATAAATGATATGCTGATAGATGAAGTTAATAATTTGATTATCCTTAGTTGATGTAAGTGGAATGGCTTCCACCCACTTGTTGAAATATTATCTGGTAGTGATGATGGAATGATGACATTAAGAAGAATGTGGATTGATGAGACCAATGAGATCGGTAACCCATTATGAAAAGGACCAAAGGTCTTGAGTTGGTTGTAACGCTTGGTTAGGAATGTAGATAAAATTTGAATGCTACAGGAGTTTGACACATTTCTTAACATATTCATAGTAGTCATGATTAAGTGAGGGACAATAATAACCCATGTGAAGGAAAAAATTAGTGACTTCCAAACCATAAAAGTGTCCCCCACATATAACGTCATGGACCTCTTGAATAGCACTGGTATATTCGTGAGACTTAAGGAAATGAATCATAATGATATAAAATCCACATTTGTAAAGAATGCTTCCAAGGATGGCATAACAGTTAGCGCATTGAAGAAAGTAGATCCAACCATTCTTCAACAAGTTGGATGGAATAATGGATTGAGATAGATGATAAAATATTTGAGAATACCAAAGATCACAAGGATTAGTATGAGCATGGCTGACATGAATAAGTTCATGAATGTGGGTGGCTGATCCTAATGCCATATAACAATAGAAAGAGGAGACTCCTTGGTTGTCCAAGGAGTGAGAGAAGCAAAATAAGCCATGGTATCTATGAAGTGATTAGATGATTGAGGGACAATTTTAATCATGTATAAATCTAATTTCCTAAGGAGTAATTCAATGATATATTTATATTTTCTCAACACATCATTTTTGCATTAATAGATACCTTTGACTTGATTCACGACAAGCTAAAAGTCTCCATATATATCAAGGACTTGGAAACCATGTAAGATCATGGTTTCGAGACCTAAAATGATAGCTTCATACTCATCCATGTTATTTGTGCACTCAAAATTAAGCTTATTTGCAATGGGGATAGGAGTATTCTAAGGAGGAATGATAATGACACCATTGCCTCCCCCTTACTAACATTTAGAACTGTTAAAGAAGAGATTCATTTTCACTTCAAATATGGAATCATCAAGGAATTGCTCATGAGGAAAATAATTATCTTGAAGAGGGGTGTTATCTAAGTGGTATGTGATAGTCTAGACCTTAATCAATTTTTGAGAGATGAACTCTAGGTCAAACTCCGTCATAAGCATAAACCATCAAGTGATGCGATCATTATGATATGGATTAGATTTCATGGTTTTGAGAAGGAAAAATCTAGTTATGATGTAAGTATTATGATTAATAAGATAATGAAAAGCTTCAAGGTAGTGAAGAAAAGAACACAATAGAGATTTTCAGCTTCAGTGTAGCAAGTCTTATAATCGTGTAGAGTTTGGTTAATATAGTAGACATCCTACTCACATCCCTACTCATCACGGTGCACCAAAATGGCTCCTAAAGCATGATTATAGGTGGAGACATAAAAATATAAGGGCTCCCCCTTGCGTGGAGGCATAATAACTAGTAGAGATAAGAGATACCTCTTAAGAATGTTAAATGCCTTTTAGCAATTATGATCCCAATGTAAATTGACATCTTTATAAAGAAGATGGTGAAAAGGATGGAAATGATCAAAAAGTTGTGAGATAAAGCAATGAATGGATTGAATGAAACCTTAAAGGATGTGAAGTTCTTTTATGTTAGGCGTAGGCATCTTAAAGATGGCCTTGATCTTAGCAGGGTCAACTTCAATACCCCTGATATAAACGATGAAGCTAAGGCGTTTACCGCTTAACACTCCAACCATGCACTTGGCTAGATTAAGATAGAGAAAGAAGTGGATAAGGCACTTGAAGAGGACCTCAAGGATAGTGAGATGATCATGTCAATGTTTATATTTTCCTAAGAGATCATCGATGTAGTCCTTAACATTCTTATGGATGAGATCATGAAAGATGTAACTCATGGCTAGTTCGTAAGTGGCTCCATCATTTTTCAGAATAAAGGGCATGACGTGATAACAAAAGGTTCCACATGGAGTGATGAATGAGGTATTATGTTGGTATTCTATTTTGATGAGAATCTAATTATAACCAGATAAACCATCCATAAGAGAAAGCATCTCACGACCTACATTAAGGTCTAAAAGATGGTCGATGTTAGAAAGGGGGAAGTCATCTTTAGGGAAAGTGATGATTAAATCTTGAAAGTTATTATAGATGTGAATCTTTCTAGATGCTTTAGTGATGGGTACAATGTTAGGAACCCATTGGGGGTAGTCAATAGGGATGATTAAGTTAATTGAATGAATGCATTATAACTCTTCTTTGACAAGGAGGGAAACTCGAGGGTGCATGCGGAAAATATTCTTCTTAACTCGCTTAGTGTTGGGAAATAAGATGATATTGTGGAAAATGATTGATGGATAAAGGCTTGGTATGTTCAAGTATGACCATGCCAAGGCTTGAATATGATGGGAGAGGAAAGCAGTGAAGGATTTGAGATCCTACGAATCAAGGGATTGACCCACTTTGAGAATGCAACACTTCTAAGGATTCCTTATGTTGATGTCATTGGTGGATTCATTGAGAATATTGGGAGATTCATATGGAAAGGTCTTATGAAGATAATAATATTCTTCCCCCATGTGGGAAAGGATGGCATTTTTGTCCACGCAATGGAGAATGTTGATGGTAAGAGAATATTCTTTTATTATTCCTAGATGTCGAAGGGGGAGGGACCTAGTTCAATTTTCACACTGATAAGTGACTTGTTCTAAGGTGATGGTGGAGACTAAAGAAAGCTATAAGCGATAGAAATGGTGTTATATTTATATATATCCTCATAGAATGGAGAAGATGCGGGATCAATTTCGAGGAGAATCATAGATGGTGAAAGGGGATCAACATATTTCTTTTGATAACATAGTCCAAATTTTTCATGGGGTTTACAAGATTGATATATAACAAGGTCATGCATTCCTTACTGATAAAGCCCCATTCCAAAACCTTTCCAATAAAAATGATGAATGTAGGTGTGAGAAAATTATTACTTTTAGAGATAACCAAATTCATTGGTATATGGTTTAGTATGAGGTTGTGTGTCTATGTGAGATGAAGGATGATCGATACTACCATAGATGATATTGGTGAAAAGATGAGGTGGACTAAAAGGAATGATATCCCTAAAAAAAAAATTGTACATAGGTGCTTTGTCCAATCTACCAAGTCTATTTGGTGTGGGAAGAGTGTTGAGTGTGAGAAGGAAATACTCCCCCAGTGAGAGATTATCCATTACTTTGTTGATATAATCATCATTACGAAGCTTAGACATGGGGACATATGAGATAATGGATGGTTGAGATGAATTGTATGTGAGAATGATCACATCATTATGATGATATGTCATATTACATGATTTTAATGGTGGGGTGTTAGTGAGGAGAGCTAGAATATTACTCTCATCCTCATACTTGATACATCAATGGAGGGTGGAAGGGACATAACACACAATGTGGATCCAAGGCCGTCCTAACAAGACATTATATTTAAATTTACCTTCTACACTATAGAAGACCTCATAGAGGAGTGTTTCACTAATGCAGATGGGAAGAATAAATGTTCCTAAGGAATGCACAATAGTGTCATTGAAAGCTTGTAAGACCGTTGGTGATTGGGTGACAATGGACTTAGGGAGCTTGAGTTGGAAGAATGTGTGAGATGATATGATGTTGATCCTAGCTCCACTGTCTATCATACATCAACGAATGAAGGTTTTGGTTATACAGACAATAATGAAAATGGGAAGGTCATGCTCTTCCGATGTGATGTATATAATCTCAGTGTCATTAAAAGAGATGGAGGTCAATGCAGTAAGCATCCTGATAAGAGATATGAATGGGTGAGCCCTGTCATTGGTGGTAGGGATGTGTTTAATAGTTTCCATGAGGGATTTCCTATTATCCTAAGATATTTGAATGAGTTCATAGAGTAACATCTTAACTGGGGCATGGTGGAGTTGTTTAATGTTATTTTGTTCAAGAGCAACATGCCGAGGGGAAGCTAAGATGAAAACCTTGTGTTTTGATGATAAATATGGTTGGGTAGAATATTTGGGAGGAACAAAAAATGACCACCTTGGAATTTAATTGAGTGGGTGGAGGAAATTCGTGATAAGAACAAGTGGTGACCCAAAAAAAATCAATGTAAAGAGGGGAGCATTCCTTGAGAGGACCCAAGGTAGGTGGTGGGATAGCGACATAAGTCTAGATGAATGTGGTGACTTGGATATTTTAGTGGATGGAGGTTTCGATGAAGAATTTGATAGTAGAATAGTTGGGCCCTCCTCAAGAAGGCCATCTTGGTAAAAAAATATTATGTATGATGGTTTGAAGAGCCTTAAATTGTTCATTGTCATTCCCTGATGCACAGTGATATGCACAAATGAGATTAGAATCAAACCATTAAGGTCATGGTGTATTTGGATCAAAAATTTTGATTGATGGTAAAGTGATTTCTTATGCTTGGAGTAACTAGTAAAAAATTATTATATAATATCCCAAGGGAGTTGGTGATGATGTGGGTATATATAAAGGGGTTTTTTATGATGATTTAACTTGGGGTGATTTGATGGGGGCCTTTGATTTTCTCTTGGATTTTGAAGAGAATGAAGATGGTTTTGTTTGATTTTTAGTTAGTGGTGTGAATGAATTTGATTCACTGTTAGGAATATAAGAGGTAGATTGTTTAGGTGGGGGATTTGAATTGGGAGAGGGTGGTTGTTGTGTTGTCTTATTAGTAATGGAGATTTTGGATGAAGAGGGTGATCCAAATATTTAAGAATATGTTGCTAAGGATGATGATGATATAGTAGTATTAAGGTTGTCAGTATTGGGGGAAGGAATCTCTAGATTTTATGTGGATTTGTAAGATATTTTTGAATAGGTACACCAAGGTTCTTAGTATTTTCTTATGGAGGTTAACCCTTGGTAGAAGTGCTGGTATCTTCACCTAGAGAATTCATGATGATGGGTTTTAGTAACAATGCTTGTAATATGGATTGTATGATGAGTTTTTTCAAGATAAATTTAATGATGTCTAAAGGAGTGGTTGATTGTATGGTCTTAGGATGAGTGGGTTTAAGTATCGTAGGTGTAGTTAATATGATAGAGGTGTCACTTGTGCTTGTGCTGATTATGGGATTTTAAAGGGTACATGATGGCATAGTTATAGGTGTAACTTCGGATGTTGATGTGCATGTGGTCATACTTGGGGTAGAAGGTGATGTGGGCATTAAATATAATAATGTGGGAGTAGTTTTCAAAGATGAAGAGATGGATTCAATAGTTGAATTTATAAGTGGAAAATATGAAGGTATAATAAAGGATAGTGAAGTTGTAGCTGTAGATGATGAAGGTCTGACCGTGGAATAATTTTTTGAAATAGATGTGGGTGTGGTTGAAGATGATTTTTTAGATGTTGAAGTTGAAATTTGGTCTATAGTTGTAATGATGTGTGTATTGGGCACTTGTGATATAAACAATTGAGTCTTATTATTAGGTAGGTGATTTGGGAAAGGTTGCTTGAAGATATCTAAGGGTTGATTAGGTAGTGCATTAGGGTTGTCCACTTGAAGTTCACCTGGGTATATAAGATTTTGGACAAAATCTTTGAATGTGTGACACCTTTCGATGTCATGGCCACATAATTGATGATACTTTCAATAGTGTTCTTTGTGGTACCATGTTGATTTTGGTCTTGTTTCATCAAATGGTCTAATGTGTGGGATTCGAATGAGATTAACACCCATTAATTTTTCAAAAATTGAATTGTATAATTCCCCAAGAGGGATGTAAATGGGGGTTGATTTAGGAGCTCATTGAGGGGGCTTCATATGGGAAGTGGATGGAGATGATGACTTGACCACTATGTCGTTAACAACAATTTTGGATTTGTCATTATGTGTGGATGATTTTGTGAACTCTATCTTAGGTTCATTAGATCTAAGTTTAAGTTGGCTGAGCTCAAGGGCATACAGTTCAAGTTTGTGAGGCATTGTAAATTCCTTCTCGAAGGTATGAAATGATTGGATTTGGAGGGTGGATGAGATATGTTTCACATAATACTGTGAGAAGAGTTAGGTATATAGAAGGGGAAATGAGAGTTGATTAATGATTTCATACCACTGTGCAATGAAGTCATCAATAGATTCATCATCATATTGTCGAATGGCATGAAGGTCGATGATGATAATTTTATGTGCAATGTTTATTAATTTTGAGTGCGAATATGAAAAGTGAATGTTGTGGGATGTTGTTATAAAAATTTAGGGCTAGTCTGGCAAAAGACATGGGAAACGTGTGTAACATAAGGTCTTGATTGTGAGTGATGAGATAAAATACATGCCTAAAAGCACGTAAATGTTGTTGAGGATCCTCCTTACTATTGAATTTAGAAAATTTAGGAATTCCCAATGAGGGGGATAAGGTTTGACCATAATCGATGGAGATATGGGTTGATTGTAGATTTGATCATAAGAAAATGTGGTCTTTGATCACAAAGTAGCAGCCTTAAGACTAGCCATTCTACTGAGTAGAGATTATAAGTGATCATTGGATGGTTTAGATGTCATGATAGGAATTTGATATGGGTATGAATTTGATAGATGAGACTATTGATACTATTGATAGTTTTTAGTATATGTGGGTTTTAATGGAGGTAATTGATGAGAAGGGTTGTAATTAGAGGGTTGTGACTATATGGGTTGTAACAACTTGATGTTGGGAGATGGGAATATGATATGATTGGTTAGATTGAGTGGGTTTTTATGAGATTGGGGCATATGATTGATTAGTCATAGAATGGGTTGGAGTGTAAATAATAGGTAGTTAAGAAGTTTGAATTTATTGGATGGGGGTTATGATGATGGGATCCTTGAGAAGGAAGGACTTGAGTCTACATTGATTTATATGGAAGAGGTTACAAGATGACCATATTGGCATGAACATGCAAAATAGGAATGAGAGGAAAGGTAGTGTGATGTTGTTTTGATATGGGATGAATAAATAATGACACATCGAGATGATTAGTGGGAAGAGAAGTGATCGTAGTCAAAAGAAAAGTAATGGGAATGGAAGAAGGAATGGTAGTGTTGACACGAGGTAGATTGGGTGGAATTAGAACCACCGATTAAGTAGTCTAATGATGGTTTGGATTAGAAGAAGATGAATGATTAGGGTTCAATTCATGTTAGGATTTTACCAAAACACCCATGGCTCTTAGGAAAAACACGAAGAATTGGGAGGTAAGGACTTGAGTGGACTCTATATTAAAGTGATAAGCATAATTTTTTTGCAAAATAGGTCCATCATTAGGAAGATTAGTGGTCTTACGAATAAGATAATCATGGATAGAAACCGAATTTACATCAAGGAGCTCCTAAAACTCCACATGTCCATGAGGGATAAGGGGAGTCATAGAAGCATCAATAGAAGAGGTGGATGGAGGATTGGCTGGTCTAGAAGGGATGAAATGATGAAGAAAAGGATTAGTTTTGTCATAGGAATTGGATTGATAAAAGTACACCTCTTGAAGAGGAGGAATGGTGATGATAGGTTGGGTAATCGTGGTTGAGATGACTAGAGGACTAGAAGTGAGAAGAGAAAGAGCATAGGTTGGTTGAATGGTAGCATAGATTGATACACTCTTTGACATGTTTTGTTTAATTTGTTTATATTGAGACCTAGTAATAACTGGCATGAAACAAACAAGGCTAAAACTATGTTGATTTCTACATAGAGAAATCAAGTCACACAAAAAAATTTCATTTATCTTGATTAATTTATGATGTGAAAAAGAAATGAATAAGAGGTTGAAGGGGAACCTAGGAAATGGAAAAATATGGATGGTTTTGGGTAGTTATGGTTGTGGAGTCCTCGATATACTTGAAAGTATGTGAGGCCCAAGTCTATGTAAAATTTACAACGCGGTCAGAACATCATGGAGAATTTCCTATTGGGTTATGAAATCCCAACAGTTCCACCTGGTAAGGATTGTGTAGATGTATGAATTGATTTAAGAGTTTGGTTATGTGTGATGAGGTGAAATGCAATGTGTTAAACCCCCTAGTTAGACTATATTTTCAAGCAAGGTTACAAGGTTTTGTTTTAGATCCAAAACCAAATGTGTGATTTAATGAAACCAACAAGAAAGAAAGGGAAAGTACTATGTGAAAAGAGAAACTAAGAAAAGGGGAATACTTGGAATTCACTTGTCTTTTTAAGTTGGCCTTCAAACTAGAACGCAAGAAAAATAAATCCAAGCAATCCACAATGCAACGTATATTCCTTCCTTACAAGGTTAATGAAAATGAAAGAAAATGGAAAGTGAAAACAAACAAGAAGACTCACCTAAAGAGGGTGGGTCCCAGCTGACATGCTAGAATGTTGACCAAATTTCCTAATTCCTACTAAAATTATTGAATTAGTATTAAAAGAAACTTTATGGTACCTCAAGATGGGATGGAACAATGCAGACATGCAAAATGATGAAGGAACTCCTGCTTCAAACTTGATGACTGTACAATAGAGGACACTAGAGAAAAAAGTGGATTAATAGATACGATGGAGGGCTACCTGACTAAGTTGGTTCCAAGAAGCGTGAACTTGGTTGGATGGATGTAAAAACTCTTGTAAAGATATGAATTATAAAACCTGATGATGAATATGATCTAATACAAGCATGTAAATGTATGAAATAATTTGGAAAACACATCTAAGGTAGTAAAAAGTAGATTTGATTCAAACATACGAAAAACAAAGATAAATCTTGATAGGGGTCAATGGTGATCCAAGAGCTTACAGTAGGCTAATGATGGTGACTATGGGCTAGATGAAGAAGATTTACACCAAAAACATATCTGCAAGCTCTAGTGGATGAATCTAAACTGAAAAGCACTTGTAAAAGATCTGAGGTGGACACTAACACCTGTAGAATAGATTAGACGTGAAAATGGATGAAAGGATGCAAGAAAATTATAGGAAGTGATAAAAATGATGAAATAACAGGGCTAGTCGACGATGACTAGGGGGAATGAATGATGACTAGGGGTTTGTAAAAACATATCAGAGTGACAAAGTAGAAGGATGACTTGGTTTGAACAACAAATTAAGAGCATAAGCAAGGGATGTTGAAGACCAAAATGACATAAACAAGCTATGGATGGGGGTTGGATTGATGGCACTTCAGGAAGATTTGAACAATGACCTGGACTGGTTAGGGTATGAAAAAAAATGGGATGACCTAAATGCAAGACCTGCAAATGAAACTGAAGACTGAAATATAGATGATGAGAGATCCTTGAAGATACATGAACGTGCACAATATGTTAGAGACAATAAAATGCAACAATATGATAATGAAAGCACATGAAATAATAAAGTAAGATAAATCTCCCTAGATTACCAATGTAGATGCAAAAAAACTCAAAGAAGACTCCAAGATATGTAAGATGGATGCAATGGCACTCATTGATAGAAAGAAGATCACAAGATAGCCAAAAAAACTCAATGTTGCATCCTTAAGAAAGGAGGGGGCAAGGGTGTACTTATGGGGTTGACGACGACTTGGGTGGGTCACCACTGATTATTGGGAGTCATCCATTAGGGTGGTAGAAGGATGCCCAATTCAATGCATTTATTCCCAAATGGAGCGGGATTAGGTTTTTAGAGTGCTTAGGCAGGTTAGGGTTTTATAGGGAACAAAAATGAGTAGGTAGGTGGTTAGAATAAGTAAATAAAGGCCCTTGATAATCAAATTTATTAAATGAGGACCTAGGGATAGAAAATTACAAGCCTAGGGATGAGAGATGAGAGATTTAGGGATGAGAAATGAATTCAGTGGAGAATAAAATCAATTAATGATGATTAGGAGATGATTAAAATGATTTAGGGAAATGAAAATATAATGAGATGAGGATTAGAATTAATCATGAGTAATAAATCAATGAAGTGGATGATGCACGATTAAAGGTGGGAAAAGGAAATTAATGGAATAAATTTATTTTAAGAGGGAAGGTAAAATTCAAATGGGTGGCTAAGATGCACAAGAGCGAACGAAGGGTGAAGGGGAGGAACGATACAAAAAATTGGTGTCTACAACAGTTTGAAAAGAGGTCCTGACAATGGAACCAAAATATAGTATTTTATTTTCTCACTTAAATAATATGCGCATTGGCACCTCATTTAGATAGAACTGAATGCTCACCCAAAGCACGCGAAGCTACTAGGTCCATCCTTGGTATTTATTTGTCAAGAGGTTAGCATGCATATTTTTAATATCCAATATCAAATCATATATTCAAGTGCAAATAATTACATACATCATAACATAAACCAGAAATCATAACAGATTAGATAATTATTAATACCGATTACACCATTTAATCACCATATTTAGACGCATCAATTACTAGAATTCATCCTTCATAATCAATTACAATGAAGCCTTATATAACATAAGTTGAATACATCTCCATAACTAGCACTAAAATATGCATAAGCATCGAACCCTAATCCATAACTACTTATAAATACTCTCAGTGCTAAGGTATGAATAGTCTCTCATAGTTGGTACCAAAACAATGACACGTGAAAGATATATATATATATATATAGGGGTGGGGACTTGGCCTCCACTGCCCATGCACTCTTCTAATAATAGGTGTGCTCAAAATAGACTACATACATGCTACGGAACAACTAATAACAAACCATCCTATAAATAATACTTTCTTTAATCCTATTAATAGCTCCATCCATGCATAACCTTTCATATTCGTTTGACATATGCTTTATCCAAAATTAGACATTCTTTGACCCCCAAGTCTCCTTGCTTTTCTCTAGATTTGAATCATTGTTTGGTCAACACTCTATCTTGGTCCTTCTAGTTTTTAGCTCGTGGTTCACACAAAATTGGCTAAGTCCTAGAGTTACCCTGCTCAAGCATGAGCCTTCGCACGCTATCCTCACTACCTGCATGTGCCCCTTCATGCATGTCTTGCACACTCCCTCAAACCTCGCATGTGGCATGTACTTAGGAAATTCAACCATGCAACAATCATAGTGACATATTTTCTAACACATGAATCATCAACTTAATAATTAGTAACTCAATAATAAATACAAGCATAGATTGATTTTCCAAAATAACACATTGTTCAAATCAAGATATTATGCCCTTCAATTTAAAAAAGACAACAAAGTATTACTTCAATTTACAATATCATCATATACTTAATAAAAAAATTGACTTAATCCTAGTTCATGTGATAACTCATGCGTAGAATTTCTTAGACATCCACCAAAGATAACTTATTTTTTGCCAGCTATAGGAGAAAGAAAAATGGTATAAACGACTAGTTCAGAATGAACTGACATGAAAAGTTATCCTCATCATCTTTAAAGTTTAATTTAATATAATACCCAAATGAATAAAATTCAGCAACAACATTGTTTGATTATCTTCATCATCTTTAAAGTTTAATGTTTGGCCGCTAAGGTAATCTCTCTAAATTTACATGCAGAATTACCCCCTAACATGCACCACCACCACAATAGCATATGATCTTAATGCAATCGTAATATATGGGGATTTCACTAAAACAAACTAGAACACAATAGATTCATCCCTATCTTCTCAATACACATTTAAGGTGACACCCATAAATTTCCATCACCTTTACATACCTAAAAATAGGGTTTCTCCTACCCAACTAGGCATTGGCTCATGAGCAAGGGCGTTTCATGCCCTAGGCAACTTAGGCAGTTGCCTAGGGCGCCGAACAGGGAGGGGCGGCTGAATTTCTAAAAAAAAAATCAAATTTCAACGTCGGCTTTAGAGTTGCCTTTCCAACTGTCTGAGTAGTGAGTCATATTTTCTAATATAATAGTATAAGTTCGAACTAATGCACTTGCCCAATGCATCATTCAATTTACAAATTACATATATATTATCATATAGACAGGCAGTCCATGGATATGAATAAGGGACATGATTGCTAATTTTCTTTACGGCCCGTATAAGGGGAAAACTGGAAGTGATGATAGGAGCTCACCCACAAAAATCCATTTCAGAAGGGCTCGATACACCTCGCTGCATAGGGAGCGCCATGTCTCCTTTTTCCACTCACTTTTGTAATTCAAAGACACACACTTCTCTGAGAAAATTAAAGGGTTCGCTTATTAAGGTGAAAGCTCTTGTGAAAAGCCTGAGCCCTCAAAGTAGGATATTAAGTACATGCCAACGGAGTCGTAGTGTCAAAAATGCACAAATTCTTCATTTTTTCAGTCCAGTACAGCAGTTGAAATTGAGATAGGACAGTGAAGATAATCCAAAAGCCCAATATTGCAAAAAATCTCATATCACTTCAGTTCCAGCGCTAGGTAAGAATCTTTAAATTATTAGAAAAACACTTTCTCCATAAAACTATGTTTTATATTGTTTGATGGATCACACCATTAGGATAATGGATCATGAATCTGATTATAAATGTCGATAAACATTCTAAAAAATCCACTCTTGATAATATTTCCAAATTCTAATTGTGCGTTGAGTGGTAGTCCAGTGTAGGAAATGATAGTGATCAAGTTGGTGTGTGTGCAGCTCCTTCCAATGGGATGGGATCTTCTGAAAAAAGTGAGCTAGAATTTCAGTATTCAAAATTACAACGTATATGGAAAATGTTTAATTTAAATTCATGGTGTTCTGTAGATTGATCCATTTCATTAGACGGTGTTGCAGGGCAGTGCAGAACACCCAACATTGACCTCGGTATAAAATAAACCCATGAGTGTGATAGCTCCTATTCCTTTGCTTTAATAAGTTAATTTGTAAAGATGTCAGACATTTCAATGATAATATTTACAGAAGATGCATCTTTCTTCAACCGAAAAGTGCGTTATCCCAGCAGGCTTGTTCTAAAAGATTTTGTTGGTTGGGAACCTGTACAAATAAAATCTCCACCGTCGATTCCATTTGTAACCCTACCTTCTCTGTGCTTTCATATTTTAAGTTGTACAGAGAAGGTAGGGTGACTCAGTTTTATGATTGGAGGGGGATTGGGGGGGCGTACTCTCTGAGTACTGCCTAGGGCACTCTGAAACCTTAATTCGGCCCTGCTCATGAGTGATTAGGTAACCGCTAGGCACATGTCCAGTTTGGATCAGTCATAGCACATCCCCCAATTAGGATGTTTGCTACATAAACAAAACATGCAACCCTCATTATTCAAATGATCGCCTAATTAATTTGATAGACATTGTTTGTTGAATTACCCACAGTTAAATAATGCGAGAAAACCCTTCTCATTGATGTTAGCAAGGGAAACACACCAAAACTTGAACATTACATTTTAAAAATCGGCCTTCAGTCTAACATCATACATAAAACACCTACTAAGAAGGTACCCACCATGAAAAAACCATAGTAACGAGAATATTTTTGTGATAATATATTTGCCGTACTCTCAAGAAATCACATAATTTTATAAGAGAATGGGTTCGAAAAAGAGGAGGAGGAAGTTTGATCTAAATTTAATATGATCAGTTTTGCAGATGAGAAGGAAGTTGATAACGTTGAGTAGAAGCCAATATATTTCTAACAAAAACAGAATACATTGCACAAAAGGATGTAAATTAAATTTATTTAAACCTGTGAGTCCAAAGGAATGTATAACATGACATCTCAGGTATATGTAGATAGATAGATATAGAGGGTCCATCAAAAGCTATGGGCAATTATGTGGAGGATAATAGACTCCATCAGAGCAGTAGCAATTCCAAATGGTATGCTCGGGATGACCATCACTATAAATAAGAGCTGCTCTGCATGGATGGCAAGTCTTGCAGCTGCAATGAGGACTTCCCCCACAACTTCCGCATGGCACGTCACTGCAAGTGGGAGGAAGATTTCCATTCTACATACACAACAGTACAGATGAGCTTTAATACCTCTTTAAAAATGTCTATATAGTGCATGGTTTTGGCAACAGAAACAGAAACGAATTACCTTAGAGTGCACCGTTTGTTTTTTGATAGCTCCTTGGTGCATGTGATCTCCTAGAATAAATAAAAAAATACATTAGTAGAGTAGAGCAGAGAATAGCGGAAGAAAGAAAAACAAGAACATCATCTCCTACCTGCAACTATACCAGTGGTCTCGGAGCTGTTGTAAGTAGCCAAGACTGGATATTGATGTATGTAAAGGAGTAGGAAAACAAGAGATACAGATGCAATCATACCGCAGAACTTGTGGCTTATGATGCCCATTTCCACAAGCTTAATTAATTAAAAGCTTATTATAATATAGAAACAATCAATTGCTTACTTGAAATGATGGTGTGAGAAAACACTGCAATAGTAAAGCATCTTATATCATTTTTTCATAATGAAAATGATGCTAAATTTAAGTCAACAGCACCAAATCTTCATAATCTTCTGCGCGATATAAGATTTGTTTCTGAAAAAAATTAAGTCAACAGCACAAAATCTTCATAATTTACTGCACGATATAAGATTTGTTTCTGAAATCAACAATCTTTCTATTTTCCTAAATTAACAATCTTTTTTCTGTTTTAACCAAAATTCTATTTTAGTATGCCATTAGTAAAATTTATTTTATTATCTTGCCGAAAGTGAGTATATAGTCTTCATTAAAATTATTTTTCATTTTGAGTAAAATTTAGAATGAATTTATTTATTTATTCTTTTATTATATTGATTACAGTTTTATTCCTCATAAAGTTATTTTTTCTTTCAACCAATCAAATCTTACGCCTATGTAAAAATTGAAATATAAACTGATTAAATTAAATTCTTACCACAAACTTTACATTATGAAAAAAAAAAAATCAAGTGCTTTTTACTTTATTGTTTTATCTATTTCTCAATGCCTTTCGTAATTATTTTTATTTCAATCAATGCCACAATCCACATATGTAGTAGGAAATATCATCCTATTGTTTTTGGTTTTTTAATATATAATTTTGATTGTCTAATCAGGGATTATTTTGAAGGGGCGATAATTATCATCTTTAATTTGAGTGGCACCATCGACAATGAATTGAAAGCTCAAGTTGCTGCCTAGTGTGAACAAATAAAACAAGACAAAAAAATCTTTAATCTCACAAATTTGGATAGAAAGATTTGGTGCTAGCAATCATGTGGAGGTGCAGTTGTAAAGCTTGAAATCATGAGGTTCCAATGTATATCCCTAAAATTGCAAATAACAGATGTTTATTAAAAATTATATTATGTCATTAGTAATCTAAAATGCTTATTCATGTTAATGTTTTTACCTGAGTTTTGACTAAAATAGCATTTTTACCTATGTTTTTCGAGTTTCTTCTGTATGAGCAACTATCTTTAAAGCTTAGATGTTCTACAACCAATTGTATTTTAGCAATAATTTTGTATGGTCAAGAAAATGTCTATAAGTGTGTTTCTTGTATACCAGTTGATATTACTTTTCGTTCCTAAGGTTTTGCTTCAACATGGTTTCCTACACACCTACCCTGTCTACCTTTCAAGTTTTTTCACATACCCTTACCAATTCTAAAGAGAAGAAAATAGTTTATGAGAGACTTTAATATATTATAGAAAAATAGAAACAAGAATAGTAATAAGAACCAGAAAGCTCTGTACTTAACATGACATGAAATTTTGCAAACACAATTTAAGAATAATTCACAAATTTTACATATGTTCATATCACCGTCTCAATAAAATTCGGCCCACATGTTACCGACCAATCATTTTACATATTATTCTTTTAAAATCAAATTTAAAATATGAATAGTCCATATGTAAGTGTTTATGAAATTGTTTAGAACTATTGCATGGACCATATGAAATAAAAAATAACTGATTGTGATTAGTTGAAAACAAACATTGAGTAATAGGAAAGTAAATAAGATTGAAATAATTTATATAATTTGTATTGTTTTTCAAATGTAAATTTTTGGAGAAATGTCAATTAACATCCAATGTCTCCCAAGGAGACAATGCTCCACAAAAATAAGTTTTTGAATTATTATTATTATTATTATTATTATTGATAAACGCTTTTAACCGAAGCTATGAACCAGAGGGTTGGTGGGGCCCCACCTTACAACAATGTCATGAGACAAGATATTACAATTAAGACCAACTCAAATTGCGACCATTGATCCTGCACCGATGATGGATTTTTTTTTGCCACCGTCATTTTTAGAGCCACAACCAACGATGCAAATTATGCCACCGTCGAGAACCACCAGACGAAGCTATCAGTGATGCAACACCCACCACCACCGAACTGCCACAACCTACTGGTGATGTAGCAATTGTCACCGCCATTAAACTACCCCGAAGGGGATCATGCCTAGCGGGATTCGAACTTGGGTGGATTCGGACACAATCATCCATCTTAACCAATTTTCCCAAACCTCATTGGCATAGGTTTTTGAATTATTGTTGGGTAAATAAGATTGAAATAATTTCTTTATTTTGTATTGTTAAATTTGTGGGGTAACGTCAATTAACACCCAAAGTAAAATATGTTTTTTAATTATCTAATTTTGTTGTATGAGAATAAGGAGAAATATCTATCAACCAATCACACACATGAAAATTAGTACTTGTAAATGAAGAATAATATATATAATAAGAGATGTTCCTATAGTGGTAGGCAAAGAGTATAATACTTAATAGTTAAAATAATTTATTCTGTAATGCCCGCTCAATTTTAATAAATAAAATAAATATATGATTATGTATTTATACATGGAAATGGAAATGTAAGTTATTTTAAAAATATCAAAGATAAAAGTGTGAAATGGTAAATAATTGTATGTGAAATCAATATAATTAGTATTGTGGGGATATTAATTTCTATTAAAGATAATTACTGGGAGTGATCTATATTATTTTTAGCTTTTAATTTTTAACTTTTAAATGTATTTTTTTGGTAAGTATATTTATTTATAGTGGAAGACAATTAGTGCCCAAGAAATAATAGTGTTATATTATTTTTACTTTTTATATGTATTTTTACTTATAGATGTATTTTTACTCTTAGGTTTATTTTAGTTTTTTACATTTAAATGTATTTTTACTTTTAGATTAGTTTTATTTTAGTTTTTACTTTTACATGTGTTTTTATTTTATGTTAGTTTTAATTTAGTTTTTTCGTTTTATAAAATAAATAAATAAATGTTTTATATTTGTAATTAAAATTTAATAAATACAATTCTAGATTTAAAGACTAGCATAGATATTTTGAATACATCTATCTAAAATACAGAGAGATATCAATCTCGAGCTTCCTATATTAGAATTCTCACATAAGTTAGATAGGCACCTCGAGAGATTGATATCTCTCGATGTCTTTTAGATGGATGTATTTAAGATATCTATATTAGTTTATAAAACTATTGCATAGACCATTTGAAATAAAAATAGTTGTGATTGGTTGAAAAAAAAATTGAGTAATAGGAAAGTGGATCCTATATTTATGACCTCGCTAATAAGATACTAAAATTGTCACATTAATTTCAATTTAGAAACGAAATTACTTTATTTTAAGAATGGAAAAAAAAATTGAAAAGCATTGAAGGGCTTAAGGTTCAAACGATTTCGAAATTTTTTACTCTCGAGTATGTTCCTAATGTTTGGGGTTGTGTCAATATTTATAGTTTTCATTGTAGTTTTATTTTTCATATATATATATATATGGAAAGGATTTTTTTATATTTTTAGTGATTTGATAATGAAATTTAATTGTAAATTTTTTCTATACATAATTTTCTGAAAATTGTATTCGTGAAAAAGCAAATAGTAATTTTCTTACCAAAAATTTATATGATGTATAACAAATTTTCATATCTATTCATATTAAATGTGCAATTTTCTTAACAAAAAAATATATAAAGGTAAACAAAATTTCATATTTGTCTATAATAGAAATTATTTTCCTTGTTTAAGAAATTTAATCATTTACTCTACTAATTGTTGATGAAGAGTGAAATTTTTCCTTCCAACAACACAAAGTGTTTATATTACATCACTCATATATGCATATGGGATTACTCACATGGATATATCACATATTATGTATAGAAAATCGCTTCTATCATTAAGTGGTAATGGTCTTACAAAGCATGTATATATTTTAGAAATTAAAATACAAAAAAAATCCACATACTATATTTGCTAGTTTTTTCTTTCTTTCTAAATGCATCAACTTCAACAGGACTTACCATGTATAATGGCCTTGTTCACTTCAAAAAGTTTATGAATTTTTTTTTGTTATTATCATGAAATATCCAAAAATATTGTAGTCATTTTTATGCCCTTATAATAATCTTCTAATCCCTTGCATGTCGGCCTATCACCTAGTGGGTGTTGGGCACTCACACAAGGCACACGCGGGTGCCAAGCCCCTCCTTTATGTGAGCATTGTGAGAAGATGTTGTCATTGATGATAGATTAAGTGCAGAAAAGTAAATGATCATGCATACATTCTGAAAGCATAGGATGAATCATTTACACCAACATACCCATTCAGATAACAAAAGAAACATCATACAGATAGTAGATCAGATCCATAACATAAAGAAAAAGGCACTAGGGTTTACACCCATGAATAATATATTTAGAACATAACCATATATTCATGTTGATCATAGTTCAGTAACCACATTACATTCACAAGAGCCATAACATACCAATATAGAGATCTAACTCAGGTATCAATAGTTATAGATATTCTCCCCTATTCTAAAAATTTAGCAAACCCATCCCCATAGATTTTCTAACATTCTTATAGTCCTCTAATGAGAACCCCAACCCCTAAAACCTCATATTATTTCTATAGAGCTTCACCTTTCATCCTCTCTATAATGATCTTGAAGCTTTCCCTTATTAACCCATATGGTGATGCTCTCTGCACAATGGTCCTCTCTCATCCCCTTTTTCTTCTACCCGAGCATCTCTATAAATAGGTTTACTACCCACTGCCATGCCTTCCTTTAGGAGCAGATTAGTTGCCAAGTGTCAAGTTCGTCCTCCAATGGAGCATGCTTCTTCTGATCCGAGCTCCCCACTTTCTACAATGATGTCTTTTGGGAATGTTCCATGTGTGGAATATACTTTCCTTGACTACCAAGTCACCAAGCTGGCACCTTATCCACTCAGCATGCCTAGTTGGGTCACGTTTTTCCTCAAGTGCCTCTTAGAAAGCTGAATATGACTAAGTCCTAAAATCCTTTGGTTTTCCTTGTGTGCGCACCGTGGTTTCTCTTAAACCCTTCTAAAACCCATGTCCTGCACACTTTTCCCCACACACCCATCCTCTTCACTAGTCCCGTGTGCGCACATGCCCTTTGGGACTTAGTCAATATTCTAAGGCCCAACATCACCCCACACTAAGCTTGTTCTTCATCCCCAAAAACATCCTCTCCAAAGAATAAAGAATGGCAGGACTTTGAATTCTTGGAATAAAGAATGAAGAATGAGAAATGGAAGAAATAAAGAATGGAGGAATGAAGAAGAATTTTTTTATTGCTGAAGAATAAGTGGGAAATCCTTCCTTATATCTACCTCAATCTTCTCCTAGGCATTCACCTCTCCCTACTCCTATTGATAGAGGTCACCTACGAAGGCGCTCACCTCTTCAAAGCCTAGTTCATCACCCTTAACATTCAGCATATCAACAATGTTTTCCAACTACTTGCTGAGGTCATCTAGTGCATTCATCACGTGGGTGATCTGGGGATATAATTCCATTATTTGGGTTTTGAACGAGCCTCTTAGGGTCTCAATGGATTATGACTTCTTCTCTACCTCAACCAGGATCTTATCCCCCTCTGCCATGTTTCCTTTATTCTTCTCCTGAAAATTCTTGAGCTCTGCCTCATACATAGCAACTAGAATGCTTGCTACTCTATCCCTATCAGCGTAATTAGCATAAACAGCTTCAACTGTCTATGCGGAGACATTTACAGAGGTGAGGAGCTTGGTGTATCAAGTGACTATCTCCATAACCTTATGCTTTTCCTCTTTCTCCTGGCGCACTAGTGCTTCCTCATCCAATTCTAACTGCAGTGGTCGTCTTTCCATTGTAAGGATGCGAGTTAAATCTTCCAAGTATTGCAAGGTCAATTCGTATTTCTACTTGAGTGGTGCTAGGTCTGGATGCTTTAAGACAATGGCATCCGTAATCATCTCAAATTTCTTGTATACCTCACACACCCTTTCCTTTTCCTCCTTCAACTCGTGCCTTAACTGTGTGTTGATTAGTTCCTCCTCCTTCAGGTCCTTGCTCTTTTCAATGAGCTCTTTCTTTTTCTTTTCCAATTCCCCTTCTAGGAATCACACCTTGTCATTCCTTCCAAAGAGTCTTGCCTCAACCTCGAATCAAACCTTGTTGAATGCATTACATACTTGCTCATTCGAAAACTGTTGAGAATTCACCAACAGGTTTATACCTTTGGCCTCCAGAACCTTTATCAATGCCCTTTGGTTAACTTCGAACTCAGGTTCATCGACATGGGACTCAAATTACCAAGTTAATATTTTCCTAGTTCATAGGTACACGCCTTGTTCTTCGAATGAAGACATTTCTAGGAGTTGGTCTGCATGCACAGTGCTCTAGAAGCGCGCACGCAGTAGTACTTTGTTTGGATCATGGATGTAACCCATTCCTTGTCCCTGGTGCCACTACCATACCTTTTCCTCCCATGCGCGCTACTTTTGGAAAGCTTACTGCTAAGCTGGGATCTCCACCCATGCTTCTATAATCCTTCCCTACGCTTTCCTCCTCTATTTCATTGAGTATCTCATCAGCACTATGCTCCACTTCTTACTCCACTAAATTCTCTATTATGCCCGCTACTTCTCTTTCTACGGCCTCTTCTATCTACTCCTTGGTGAGGCTAGTGTTCCTTTGATCCTTAGTATTTACTTGTTCACTCTCCCTTTTTCTTTGAGAGCCTTCTTCTTCTCCACCTTTCCCCTCAATTCTTTCTTCCTTCGAGACATGTACATCGTACAAAGGATGATCCTGAACCTCTTCATCCTTGTCATCTCTTTCACCCTTGTAGGCCTCCAAGCTCTCCATCTCCTCTGAGTCTACCTTCCCCACTAACTTTTGTTTCTTCTTCATTGGTGATTCTTCCTCTTCCTCAACAGGTGATTCCTTTCTAGGTGACTCTTCTTGTTTTGGAACCCCTTCCTCGAGTGTCTTTTCCTTCTCCTTGATGGGAGACTTCTTCCTACGTGCGTATGTGCTTGGATTGGCACCTGACTCTGGCGTGCCCACAAATTGTGTTATTTGCACACTTGGTGATTTCTTCTCTAGTGTATCTTCCATCTCTCTTTTTCTTAGTGCCTCCTTCTTCCTACCAGTGTGGATCCTCTGGGATGGAGACATCATTCTCAAAGTAAGTGCCCTTTTCATACTTGGGAGTAATGCGCAAGTATACTCTGGTTGTGGTTCGTTCCAACACTTGGCAGCCTCAAGGGTTTTTTCATGCGTACTTCATGGGAGACATACTTCTCCACATAAGCACACTTTTTGGGGTATACGAGCTTCCTTTGAAAATCAAGGTGGTCCTGGTCCACCTCGCTAAGGTCGAACCTTATTATTTTAACTTCCTTGAAGTGGTTGATCCCCGCTTGGAAATACTACATGGTGAAAGAGAAATGCAGTTTACACCATGGACTCTTGGTCCCATCCGACAGAGTGAACCTGCCAATGTAGAAATTTTGGTAGACAACAAACTCAACTTCTCCATTTACTAGTGTTGGCAAGTGTTATGGTATCCTCCACTAAGCCCCAAATGCATCGTGCATTGGCTTGTACCATTTCTCCAGGCACACCTTGTGGGTGACCATCATGGTTTTGCATGTGTATTTTTCAAACCTGTTCATATGGGAGGGGTATTCATTTGGATAATCCCATACAAAATTCTCTGGCCCATCAGGCACTCCAATTTCTGAGAAGATGATGGTGAGAAGAACATTTCTAAACATTATCTTATCTCCTTCTTGTGCGGTGTTGATGATCTCTTCTACAATGTAGGTGGACAGGTTATAGATGGTCCCTTCTGAAATTTTCTAGCATACATTCAACCATGCCTTTTTTACCTATGTCCACCTCTCTTGACCATTCAACATGGTTACTAGGCACACGGTCATCTGAATCATTGGGTTGGAGATATTAGGGATTTCGAAGTAGCGATACCCCTTATTATAGTCATACTCCTCCATGGTCTTCTTAATATCCTCTTTATCCTGTAGGTCATCCTCTAACAAATCTCCTTCACAGATAAGGCTGGAAAACTTGGAGATGAGTTGGGGAGTTATGTGTATTCTATGACCTGCAAAGTAGAAGTGGTCCTCGTGCACACGCGACATCAACCATTGGTATAACCTCTCGGGCTTTCCAAAATAGGGAAACTCGAATAGTTACAGCATCGCGACCTTCTCCAATTTTACCTTCACCTCATCTACTGTAGATTGGCATCCCCTCTAGTGTCCTCTTATCTATTGGATGAACCAGCTCTAGCACCATTTCCTTTTATGTGGTACTTGTGTGATTATTATAGTCACTCATGGCCATATTCCTCACATGGGATACCCATTCTTTCCCAAGTAACACCCCATCTAGGTATTGCATCTCCGCATACCACACATTGAAACTAGTGGTGGCAATTTGTTTTCCTTTTCCCTTTCCCTTCTTAGGTGAAATGGCTACCTTATTTGGTGCCATTTTCTTGTTGGGTTAAAACAACTCTTCCTTACTCCTCCTCCTCAGTCTGCTCAAATCTATGGCTCAACTTTGCAAAATAATCCTTCTACTCCCATGTCCTAGCTGCAAAACCATAAGCTAGAAAAATCTTCCACAAGATGGTGCATTCTAATCAATCCTTCTTTCCTACACCCGTGTACTCCTTCCACTCTAGTTTGCAGATCTCCCTAGTCACGCACTTCATATTTTCACTCTTCTTTCTTCACACAAATATTTCTTCGTGGATGCCCTAGTTCGCAAGAGCTCTTCAATTCGTAATAGAAAGATAAATAATGATGTGCCTGACCCTTTACTTATAGCATTTTTTTAACTCACGTAATAAATTCTATGCCACCTACCAATGTACTTAGCATTAAATGCATATTTTTCCACTAAATCTGATCTTAAGTGCTCCTTTACCCACGTGCCCAATCCTATGTGAAAAACCTTCTACAACCTTCCGGCGTGTAAAAATCCTTACTGATCAAAGACTCTTACATGCGCATCTGCAGCACCAAAGGCACTTCTTTTGTCGACCTGATTTTTTCCCTCGCCTACCTCATGTTGTTTCTACACTTCTCATCCTTTGTACATGGTCTTTGTTAAATCCTTTCCTGACACCAAAATTTCTTGTCCACCATTTTTCCACACGCTCTCCTACCTTACGTGCTTTTGAGTTTTAACCTAGGCCATTAAAACACTAATTTCATTTCTAGCCTCTTTTTCACTTTGCTCTAGTCTACCCCACACTAAAACATATGCATGACCCTCTGTGCATACACAACCTTTGAAAGTAATGTGGTTACCAGTGCACAAGGTGCAAAAAAACAACACAACAAAAAGGAACAAGTGACAAGAAAGGGAAACACAAGAAAAAGAAATGCATTAAGGGAAATCCTAGGCTACCTGGCAATACCCCCTTATTTACAAACACCAAGAAGACTTATTTATAATAGGGCTTCAGCTTTCTCCCATTGAAATGTCCTGGTAATCTCATCCCATCCAGCACTTGTAACTTGAAATCGTCATAATCAAGGATGTGCGTGATGATGTATGGTCCCATCTAATGGAATTTCATCTTCTCAGGATGGCGTATAAATTTAGAATCATATAAAAAAACCATCTGCCCAACCTCAAATTGTTTGTTTTTAATATGATGATCATGCCATGATTTTTGTCTTACCTTCTCTGTCTTTTGACTCCATCTAGCAAGTGATCGCCTTTCATCTAGCTGCATTAACTTATCAATCCTTTCTTTGAGTGCTTGTTCATAAGCCAATCCTCCTACGTGCACTATACGCAGCGATGGTAGCATAAATTCAACCGAAAAAATAGCCTCCATGCCAAACACCAATTAAAATGGTGTGGCCTTGTTTAGCCTCTTGTAGGTTGTCCTATATTCCCATAGAATGGATGTTACCTTGTCATCCCAGTCTTGTCTGCTAATGTCACAAATCTTATTTAATGTGTGACTTAATATCTTGTTAAATGCTTTAGCAGTCCATTCATTTGCAGGTGATAAGGGGTGGTATTATGATGGGCCACCATAAACTCTGCCAATAAAATCCTGACCATTTCATTCAAAAAATGTGTACCCCTATCACTTGTTAGGCTTCAAAAGACATCCATACCTGCTGATTATGTTTTCCCATAAGAATCTCAGTTGTTGTCAGATGTATGTGTAATCCTTTGTAGGTGCACTTACCTCTACCCATTTTGTCAAGTAATCAGTGCAAGTGATGATGTAACACAAGCCAATCCTTCACGCGGTAGGTGAAATTGGTCCTACAAAGTCAATTTCCCACTTTTCAAATGGTTCAGCGTTGACTATTGGTCGCAAGGGAATTTCATCCCTCCTTCTAGGTTTGTCAAGGTGCTGACAATGGTCACAGGCCTTGCAAAACTCAATACAATCCTGGTAGATACTCTCCCACCAAAGCCCTGTAAGTAGAATCTTTCACGTGGTTGCATTTCCCGCATAGTGTCCTCCTACAATCCCATCATGCACTTCCTCCATAATTGCAACGTGCTCATGTTCTAACACACATCGTCACAGAAAATCATCACGTCCTAACATATACAAATCTCCACTAATCAACATGTAAAGTGTGCCGCGTATAGCCAACTGCTTCCTCTCCAAAGCCTTCATTCCTTTTGGTGCCATACCTATTTTCAGAGATATTGTAATATCCTCAAAGTCTTATGGCGTGCGCCATGACATAAATAGTTGTGTGTCTGGCATTGTATCCTACATGCTTTTCACTTCCTCCCCTAAGTTAATTCTTGATAAGTGATTAGGTCCTGAATTACTTTTTCCTGGTTTTACCACAACTGAAAACTCAAATTCTTGAAATAATAGGACCCAATGACATATGCACCCTTGTAGAACGGGCTTGTTCACCAAGTACTTCAGTGTCATGTGGTCCGTGTAGAATATGAATGGTGTCCCTAACAGATACTTCCTGAACTTATGCAGTGCATAGATCATAGACAGTGCCTCGCGCTCAATAGTTGTGTAATTCTATTCTGTTGGTGTTAACTACCTACTAGAAAAACACAAGGGGTGATCAACAATCCCCTCACCAGTTTGTATTAGTACTGCTCCAATGATTGTCCCTGAGGCATCAACATGCACATGGAAGGGCTTATCCCAAGAAGGAAAGCGTAATATGGGCGGTGTAACAAGCCTATCCTTCAAAGTGTCAAATTCCCTTTGTTATGCCTCTCCCCAGTGAAAGGTACTCTTGTGTTTAAGAAATTCCTCTAAGGGCGTGAAGATCTTGGCATATCCCTTGATAAATTATTGTAGTACCCCATATGCCTAAGGAATCCACACACTATACTCTGACTGGTAGGCTCCCCCAATCCCACAATAACTGCAACTTTGGTGGGATCCACCAGTAAACCTTCCTTACATATAATATGCCCCAACAGGGTTCCAAATGGAGTAGCAAAGACACATTTCTTAATGTTGAGGGATATCCTCAACTATCGAACATCTCTCAAACATCAGCCTCAAATTGTCACAATGGTCTTTTACTAGCCCATACACAGTCCAGTCATCCAGGTAGACTTGAAGAAATTTATGGATGAAGTTCTAAAATGTTTGTACCACGATGTGCGAGAACACAGCAGGAGCATTCTTCAACCCAAAAAGCATGACTGTATAGGAAAAACTTCCCCATTCAATGGTGAAATTTGTCTTCTCTTGGTATTCCTTTGCGATTCTAACTTGGTGGTACTATGAGAACCCATTCGTGAAAGTATAAACTTCGCACCCGGATACTCCTTCCAGAATTTCTTCAGTGAAGAGGTTTGGAAAAGGGTCAATGACACACACTACATTTAAGTCCCTATAATCAACACAGATCCTTATCCTCTTGTCCTTCTTAATACTTATGACCATTGGACTCACCCATTATGATTCCTCAATGACCTCAATAATTCCTGATGTGATAATCTTTTCTTTCTCCTCCTTGAACCATACACATAAATTCATATTCATCCAATAAGGTATCTTCTGAATCAGGCACACACCTTCCTTCAACTTGATTCTATACATTCAATATTAACTGTAGGTTAGAAATACCCTATAAAGACTTAAGGAAGTGTAAAGATGTGAGAATAGAGAATTACATAAGTGTAAATTTGTGGATTTTTAAAAGTTTTTTTATGCAAGAGCATTCAGGGGAAATTTGAGGGTTTGAAATGATAGCTTATAGAAATTTTTGGGTATTCTATTATTATAAACAAGTTAAAAATGCTTTCACATGTTTTCCTTGTCATTCTACATGTTGGATCTAAAAGAAATTGGAGGTTTTGAGGTTTTTTAGCCCTTGAGATGTTTGAAAATTTTCAAATACTTAAGTTTTCCATTAGAAAGATTATAATGATCAAATCTTGAGCATGTGTCACTCAAAGGGACCTCTAATATATGTGTAGCTTGGGAACTTTAATGTTTACCTCCATTCATGAGAAATATTAAAAACAGGTGGCATTGATTAACACATGGAGATCATCAATTGTTCCACCTTTTTTTATGAAAAGGATTATATATTATATTAAATGTAATAAGATATAAGATAGGTTTCAACAAATAATTGGGTAGTATGAGAGCACGTCCAAAAACCACAAACAAACTAGGTCAACCCTAGGATAACAACAAAAGAACTAGGCAACACCTAGGCCAACATCAAAAATAAATTGAATTAGGATGTCGCAACAAAGATCCCAAATGGAGGGGGATCACAATCATCAAGCTAACCCAAACTAGGGAGGTCCTTGCAAGCATCTTGAATTTCCCATCCAACTCCAGGTCTTCTTCATTCTCTACCACCACCAGCTTAGGAGAGATGGAAATGGGAACCCGAGGGTACTTGTTAGATGGTGACGAAGATGAAGGTGGTATATTCTAGCCATCATGGGCACGAGGCTTGGGAGCAAGTAGTGAGCCCCAAATGAGATGGCAAGATTGGGGGGAGCCCCAATAATGCTTGAGATCTGGGGAGACACTCCTCTGCTACTAAATGCAAGGAGAGTTGTGAGCACAACTGAATGAATGCCACTGTGAGTGATTATGATGACCTCCATAGGGATGACTGCCACAAGGCGAGGAACACTGAGAAGGAGAGCATGGTTCTTGATAAATATTGCATAGGGCATCACTCTAATGTCACAACAATATCTAAAATTGATCCAACTCTAAGGCCACTTTATTATCCTGGACTCGAATCTACAGAAGCACATTAGAGATAACAATAGACTTGCTATAAACTAAAAATTATTGATCAACTTTAGGATTAACAAAGAAAAAAATATTTATTTCTTTCCATATCTTGAAAAAAATTCCCATCTAAAAACATGCCAAATATGGGTGAACATATGTGGAATTTTGGGGTTATCTCCTAACAATATGTGTTGCTAAGTAAAAAACTCAAGTCTGAGTGGAAAGAAAAAAGAATGAATCCAATTCCAAGCATGTTGTGCTTTGGGAAAAAACTAGAAGAGATGTAGAAATGTTTCCAAGTGTCCACATAGCAGAAAATTGGGAGTTAGAACCCCAATTTAAACAAGGCGAGAGCCGATAGGAAGAACTTGGTGAAGTATACACCATATAAAATGTGTAATTTTTTTTTTCCACACAGACAGACCAAACAATGTCAAACCTCCATCTCCAACATGATAGATAAGAATGTACCCCCCATCAAATGTTGAGATTTTAAACCATAGGAAAATGTGGGGAGAGCCAACAATAACCTTTACTGGTTGTGTAATTGCAAAACATAGTGTCAACAAACCAATTGCAGTCCATCCACCAGGGGTAGGAAGAAATCAAAAAACTTTTATGGAGCAGAAGGTTAGGGATAGAGATGATGATTTCAGAAATGCTAGCTTGATCTAGGGTGGCAAGCTGAAACCAAGTTTTAAGCTCAGGCCCAGAACATCAGGATTGAGAGTGTTTGCAGAATAGATCTTTAACGGTCTGAATTCCATGCTTGAAGAATTTGAGCGCAATAATTCTAGGGAATTCTACAAGACATTGATCTTTGATTTGAATAACCACCGACCACCACAAATATTGTTGGCTAATGGAAAGACTAGTGTATAAGTCATTGAATTTCCATTGCATTCATGGCTTGATGCATTCCATGCTTTCTAGATACTTTTGACCAAGAACGTGCCAACAACTTATATATGGATAAGAGTAGTGAGAATATTAACAAACCCTAAACCTTTCTAGGTAAGGAAGCCATAGGGAGAGCCCTCTTTGATGGTATTACACAGAATAACTTTATATGCTTCCTAGTCTTCAATGCAATGAATGATCCATTCCACACAGAGATCCTGCCCTTACCATTGAATGTCAATAATACCCAAAGCCCTAGAATTTTGGGGGGAGGCAAAAAATTTCCCAAGTGACTCTATGAATTCCTTTCCTAGTAGAAGCATTGGCCTAGAGGAAGGATTTGAGGAGCTTTTTCAATTACAAAAGAAATTCTTTGGAAGGCCCCCAACATAAGGAGTAATAAACACAGGTGGCCACTAGGACTTTGGAAGAAATTTGAAATTTCCCTAGCAAAGATAAAGGTCTGGTAAGCCCCGGTATTCCAAATTTTTGGCCACCCATTGTATCACATATTGCCAAAGCTCTTTTGGTGATTCCTAAAAGGAAAAAGGAATGCCAAGGAACTTAAATATATCACCATACATAAGTAATTTCCAATCAAATGAGTCCAGCCAAACAGGCGCAAGAAGGAAAGATTTCCTATAGCACTTTGTTATTTTCTATTGAATGGAATACCTTGACACCATACAAAAAAATATCAATGAAATGCATGACATTGCGAATATTGGTCTCTTATTTAATGAGGGTAAGGAAAGATTCATCTGTGAAATGACCATTAAGTAATTAATATTTTTAATAAATAATAAACGTGTAGACATAATATATTCCCTCTCTTGAAATGGGTGTTGATTATAGATTTATGAGACATCATAATAAGGTATTTTTGGTCATCTCATGCCATGAAAATAAATCATTTTTATCTAATATCAGATGATTGATATGTTGCATAACATATTTTTCTTTCATTAGAATTTAGGTGTGTTGGTTATTTTTTAATTAGAAATGGGTACATGAAATATTTTGTGTTGTACAACTTGATATTCATCAGCGAGATGCTATGTAAATGAGTGCTTCCTTTATTAAAGTAGTATCCTTTGTAAATATATCTTGATTTTGTGCTTTCTTTATTATTATCTTTTGTTCCATTTTTTTTATTTTTTTTACACATGGGTATGATTTCATTCTTGTAGTAAGATATAATTTTTTTAATAATGTATTACTTCCATATCCTCTTCATGATTAGATTACATTTGCACTAGGGATGTAATTATATTATTTAGCCATTTAATTAATGTAAATTTGATATAAATGTACCATATTTAGGTGACCCAATAATTGAAGATGGTGAGGCTAGATCAGAGGATGGCCCACATATAGAATAAATTCCTCTTGAAGGGAACATCACTCATATGAGGCTAGGTCACCCAAGGAGAGATTTTGATTAAGGGGTATCATGGGATATCCTCATCTGAGTGCACCTTGAAGTAGGATGATAAAATATGGTTCAGGGGGAATTAAGGATAGATACCCTTCATGTTCACCATGTAATGGGATCTTGATAAGAAGGAAGAACACAGGGAGGATCAACCATTATCACGATCTCCATTGCTCTTCCTGTGATTAATATGAATCATATGACTCACCCTCTTCCTTCTATCAATATGCAGACGTATTAAGTGGATAAAATGATAATTAGATTCTTGTGATCCTCTATCAGGAATATTTATCCAGAAGATGATATAGAATATCATGTTGTCTATCATTTTTCATTTTGAACCAAAGAGGTTTTTTCGATAGTTGGGGTTGATTTTGTTACTCGAAGACAATAGGTTGCATGTAAGACTATTGAAAGGTGGTCCAACAAATGAAGGCTCCTAATCCATACTTGGCGTTGAGAAGACATATGGTCCAAGCTAATTATGACTCAAAGGTTTGCCCTTATTTATCCCAGCTCAGGTCATTGGTATAGTGATTTGAAAATATCCTTTAATACCTAGATCTCCAATCTCAATTATTCTAACGTGGACGTGAACATTCTTATTGTATTTTATTCATGAACATGTTGATATAATTTGAGATGGTCTAAATGAGACCCAAGGAGTCTCACATAGAGGTATTTGGATTTTGATTGGATATAATAGTTGTGCACCCGATATTCTTCATAAATGTAGACCTTGGATTTGGATATGTCAGATCGATGAGTAACTTAATTCCAGACCATGTAAGATGGTTGCAATGGAAAAGTGACATGCGAGCATGGGAATCTACAAGTAACTCTTCCTCGTACCCAACCTCCCGAGGTCGTGCCGAGATGGCCTACTGAATGTGGAATATATATGGATACAGACAAACTAGTTGGGTAATCTTATATCCTCAATACGCAATAATGGAATCTGTGAATCTAAGGTGAAGAAGGCCCTCCTAACTTGAATTGGTGTAATGGATTGTTCGGATATAATAGTTGTTCAGAGGCTCCAATCAATGTCGAGCTCTGTCGAGATCCTGTTTATTGGCTGTTGGATACGTGGGAAGTGACCTGTAGGTGCTTCGTGTATATTTCCAGACAAGGTCATGAAAATGGTGATGGGAGGTGTAGTGGATTCTCTGGGGTTTTATGGATGATTCTCTGGTCTAGTCCAGAAATATTTAGCTTGATTGGCTGCTATGTTTAATAAGGAGAATTGTGTAATGATGTCTGGTGGGAGTGGTGAGGACCATAATACTAGTGTTCGTAAACCAGCATCAATGTCTGATTGATCAATAGGCCCGTTGGGTTGTGGGACCTGTGGATCACAACCGTAAGTTCATGGTTGTGGTAGACCTCCTATGGTCATATGAAGAGTTAATCTCTCCTTCCGACTATCCAATAATCATACGCCTTTTCAGCCTCTATGTTTAGAACTAGGAGTTGTGTAATTTTCTCAGAATACCTTACAGGTGTTCTGGCAACTTGAATGCATAAGCTAGTGTCTATGTCGATGAGGAGGTCCCCTGCATTGGGTTGTGGAACTAGAGGATCACAACCAAATATTTGTTCTCTTTCGAGTCCTTGTACAGTCATACAGATACCCTATCAAGGCAGTCTATAGTTAGGATGATTTGACCAAAATGTGTATGCCTTGTCATCTTCAATATTTAACTCTCTCAGTTGTTCACTAATTGCTCGTAGGTTTATTGTTGCTCGAAAGACCTGGATCCTAAGGTCTTGATCTATATCAGCTAGTGTTGTGGGTAGATTTGGTTGAGGCACTATTGGTTCAAATATGTATTCTCTGGGCTCTCTAGGTCCCGTGATTGTCATGCAAAAATGATTCAACTTTTAACTAAAACTAATAAACTAATTATGAAAGATGTATCTATACTATGCATGTATTCTTTTATTTTTGTATTTTTGATGAAGTATTTTAATGAAATTAAAAGAGCAGCTATTCTAATATTTTTAGAAAATGGACAATTAATCTAGTAACAAAATTAAAACAAACAAAGTAGCCTGGTGTAGCTATTTGCCTGTGCAGGTGTGAATTTATCCTAAATATCTAAATAACCAACTAGTTTAATTGAAAAACTCTCAATCCTACCTCAGAAGTGAGAAATGAATCATAGCTTCTCAGAAACTATCATTCCCCACAGCTTCCCTGGCAATATTGAAAGTGAACTTTAACCAAAATGAAATAATTTACTACTCTATTTGATACGTTGTAACTAGAACTTTGATAGCTCAAACCTGGAGTTTACAGAACAGTGGTAAATCCAGTTGTGTGTGACTTTGTCCCCTCAGTGTGATCTCCTCATTCCTTTGTGTTCTCGTGAATCCAGAAAAGTGTGTATATGATAGCATCAGTAGAAGAAGGTACTTGAACAATGACAGCTTTGGATATAGACTGAATACAATGAGAGTAAGAAAGGGATAGTGCAAGTGAACAGAGCTTGACTATGCAATTCCTAGCGGGATTTATTGTGGGAATACAACACAAATGTGCCGAGAGTTCTAGAAACTATCTTTTGTGACTAGAACAAAACCTGCAACTCTAAATGGATTCCAATCTAAGAATGAAACTACCTTATTCTAAACTGGTTTGCATGGAACAACAATGAAGCAAGATTGAAACAAGAAGATCAAATGACCTCTAAACAACAAAGGAAGACTAACAATGGATGCAAAACATGAAACTATTGGAATTCTAAGCAAGAAACTCAAAAGACTGAATGATTAAATAGAGAAGGAGAGGGGCCTCTTGTTTGAAAACAAGCTGGCTATTTATAGCAAATGAATTCACTAGAAGGTAACTTGGAATGGAACTCTTTTACCATTAAACAAAGAGAAAACACTATTCATAGGGCGGCCAAAACATAAATGCAAAGCAAAGTAGCTGAAAAATGTGGATAGAAACTTGAATTTTACGTTTGACGAGATCGTCGGAACATTCTAGAAAATGTGCATAGGACCGCCACCCTGCACAGGGTGGTGGTTACAGGACCGCTGCCCTATCCTAGGTGGTGGTCATGGGACCGCCACCCAGGCAGGGTGGCGGTCTCATCACTTAAGACCAAAATGTAAGAAAAAGGGGGGCAGAGGGCATAACAAAGCATGTGGAGGCCAGATGAGGCATACGGGATACAAATGTATACTTGGCAAGCTTTTCTGGATCCCGAACACCTTGCAAGGAGACCTGTATCATCATTGGGGTATGTGTAACCTCTTTCCAGTGGTGCAGTACCCCACAATTTTGGGTACGTACATATTTCCCCCTTGGAGAAGCATCTTAGCCATGAAGAGGCATAAAATGGTGGATCCGAGTATGGTGGTCCTGAAATGGGGAGTTAGGAGTTATACCTGACATGCCCGTGTGTCAGAAAGTCACCATCCAAAATCCTGCTATCTACAAAATGAAAAAGGGGACTCAAGTGTAGATAGATAAAATAAATTGAGAAATAAAACTAAATTGATATGAAATGAGGACTTACCATCTGCACGGGGTTTAGAACTTACCTCCGTCGATGCTCCAACCCTGCAAAAACATTCAAAATCAATTTTAGAAAGCTATATATATAAAATGAACTCATTTTACTATTCATTTGTGCATGTCGATTTGGTGGTTTTTGAGCTCTGGGACCCACGGTGACCATTTTCGATGAGAGTACAGTCAAAATGCTTGTTGTGAGAATGTGAGCATGCCTCTGAGAGTGGAAAATTGGTCTGCAAATTCTTAGGTTAGTTCTTCTCAATTTATCATTTTTAAATCCAAAACATAGAAATGTTGAAATCTTTGTCATGGAGTATCATTTTCAAAAATGCTAGTTTTAAATGAGTCTCTAGGGGGGCGCCCATAGGGTAGGTCTTTATTTTGTTAAAAATGGTGTTTTCTTGCATTTTTAATGCGTTTTTAGGGCTTTCGAGCCGTTCACCGCTTCAGGACTGCTTGCAGGGTAGTGGTCATGGGACCGCCACCCTAGAAGGTGGTCATGGGACCGCCACCCTAGAAGGTAGTGGTTATGGAACTGCCACTCTGCATAGGGTGACGGTTCATAACAGAATGCAAAAAAAGATGTTTTATTTAATTGTTTTTACATTTTTAGTATTTTTACATGTTCTTGATAATTTTTCTAGTCAGATTTTGTTACTAACTTACTCTTTTTCTATGTTTTTGGGTGGATGCAGAAGAAGGAGGAGTATATTAGATGGAGTAGAGAGAGGGAGTGTGATTGGCTCCCAGTAGTGTTAGAGGCACTGACCTAGACAGAGCGAGACACTCTGCAGAGGGCCGGTATTTGGAGGATCACACAGGTTCCTCATGTTGCACCTGCTAGTCACATATTATGTGACTTATTTTCATATTGGGATGTAGATCAGAACACTTTCTGATTACCAGGTGTGAGGGGTGAGTGGTCCATCACCCTGGAGGATGTCTACCATATACTGGGGGTTCCGATCCTTGGGAGGTGGCTGTCTCTCAAGACAACAGTGTCGAGATCTCAGTTGGTTTAGTGGGCCACTTATATGGGGGATGTCGTTGTTTCCATGGGGTCGAAGAAGGGGGTGAAGGTCCACTCCATTGTTGAGTCAGATATTCCTGTGCTCCACAAGGCTATCATGGGCATCCTTGCTTCGAGATTGATTGGGGACAAGGGAGGGGACACTCTCTTATATTGTTGGGCTCCCATTATTGCATAGATTGAGGGCCATGGCCACATTTATGCTTGGGGAGTAGACATCCTCGGGACCACCTACCATGATTTGTACAGGGTGGTTAGACTACAGGGATAGTCATTGAGCCACCCTACTCTTGTCATGAGTTGGGTGTATGAGCACATCACCCCGTATGGGAGAGGTGTATAGGCAGAGGATCCTGGGGCCATCAGGGCAATGAGGTGGACAGGGATGACCGTTCTTAGAGTGCCTCACCAACCAGTGGCTTCTTTGACTACTGCAGACATGGAGGCTACTCCCTATCAGGCCATGGTAGGGTTATGGGGAGAGGAGACACTCACATTGATTGCTTGCCACACTACAGTCAGCTGGTAGACAGGATGGGGAAGTTGGAGATCCACCCCTTTGACAGAGTACCACAGCAGTTTGGCCTCCCATATATTGACATGTTTCCTCCAGTGGGGCTAGTGTATAGATCTATTCATGAGGCTCAGGGAGGTCCTAGAGGCCGGGGTTGGACTTGGTCACTCCTGGTGTTCCCATCACAGCTAGGAGGGTGGTTTGTGCTCAAGGGGTAGCCAGTGCTCCTCGAGCACCTTTACTTCAGATTGGCACCAGTCCTGCTCATAGCAGAGATGAGCCTATTGACGTGGACTCTGAGTCTAAGGAGTTCACTGGGGGGAGACAGAGGAGGAGACAGAGACTGGAGCCAATGGGACAAGTGAGGAGGATGAAAATGATTCTGAGTGGCATGATACTCAAGATATCTTGCGGGCCGAGAGAGAGGAGTGGAGCACAGAGAAGGTGACTTTTATTTCAGAGGAGTTGCCTTCTCAGGATTTAGGGGGAGATGGTGAGTCCATGGCAGGCCATCACATTACTCTAGATGTGGGAGAGGGATGACAGTTAGTGGCAAGTGTCAGTGGTAGGCGTGGACCCTAGAGATCCCACTTTGAGGCCTGGAGATCCGAGTGAGTTACCACTCTTTTCTCGACTTTGTTTTAGTTAGAATTGTTTAGTTGTTATTTCCTTTTGTTGTTTCATTTATCTTTGGTTTTATTTTGGACAACTTTCTAACTTGTGTGTTTCTCCTTTTTTACTTACAGCGACTGCTGAGGGATGGCGAGACTTGATTCACCAGGTGTGTGCTGACACTCTATTGCTCCCTTCTAATGGTACTCAGGCCGAGCTTACTGAGGATGTTGGGGAGCCCTCAGCAGCTGGTCGACATACAGATGTCTTTTCCCCTGTCTGGAAGGTGGAAAAGATCATTACTTCCCTTCACACTGAGTTGGCTGGATATAGGACTGCTGAGTGCTTGATGAGGAGGAGTCACTCTCATAGTGAGACCACAGCTACTGGCCATGATCATGAGCCCTCCGTCCATTCAGAGTGTCATCGCAGCAGGAGTCCTAGGTGTGGCCATACACCTTCTGAGGGATCTCGCAGAGATTGAGAGATCATAGTGTCCTTTTTGTAGTGACTTTTGGTCAGATATTTGTATGATTGTTTTTGTATTTTCTGGGCTCATTGAGCATTTTGACCATGCCTTAGTGCATGATGGCATTGTACATGAAACAACATATATATATATATATATATATATATATATATCTCTTTTGGATCTAGACTATCTGGTGTCTAGAATTTTGTGACTCGTTTCCCATGTGTATACTAGATGTTTTCTTTTTAGAGTATTTGTTTTCATGCTTTTCAGAGTGTATGCAATGGATGACAAATGATAGCAAATACTAAATATAATGTTTTACTTTATATGCTTTTGTAATGCTGACATGTGATGATGAACATGTAGTTTTGAACTTTTGGCCTCTTTGGGAAATGTCTGTGATTCCTTCTTATGTTGGAAAAACGTGATGAATGTATAGTGATAAAGAGATGAACTTGCCCCATTCCCAACTCCATGCAACTAGTAAGATGCGAGGGCTCAACACCAAGAGTTGGGAAGGGCACAAATTGTATGAGTTTGAATGAATGGAACGATGAGAGATAGACAAACCAGTGACAGAAACCAAACTTAGACCTACACACTTACCCTACTCAGAACTACCACCAAGCTTAGAAGGCCACTTACTTTCTAGTTTATCTAGACTTAGATCTATAAATGGCAACCTGGTTGACAAAATATGGTTTTGAGGATTTGATCTCTTTGGAATTTGGACATTTTTTTTCACTTAATATAATTTGATTTGTATTTCTAGAATACCAAGATTTGTTAATTTGTGTGAATGGACCCCCCACACCCTGCCTCATGCCACTAGTAAGAAGCATGGGTTTGTCACCAAAGGTAGGATATAGGCGAGTAAGGGAACTTCTTTCCTTTCCCAACCTCGCACCACTAGTAAGAGATGTGGGCTTATCACCGAAGGTTGGTGGGGCAAAGGAGTGTGTAAAATAAAATATTCTATTTGCTTGGCATTTTTGATTCTATTTGATTTTGACACTTCTGATCTGTGACTTTGGGATATCCTTTCTCTCAAAGAGACATAAGAGGGATAGATGTGACACCAAGAAGCTTCTAGAACAGACCGTAGGTAAGGACAACTTTACCTAGTAGAAAGAAAGAGTAAAACCAAGTATGTAGGCCTTGGTATGGTTTTCGTCAATACTTGTCTGTCAAACTTGATGATGAGATTTGAAATTACTTGATGATGTTTGAAGAGATGTGATTTGAATGCTTTTGCCAATATTTTCAGAAATTTGTAATAGATTGCTTAAGAGTAAGTTCCTTGACTACAAATTTTACGAAATGAGTGGACAAAATGAAACAGCAAGATGACTAATGCAATGTAGGTAGCTATAATGTACAAGTGGTGATTCTAATGTCTTATGCGTAAAACCGTTTAAGATGCAAGGAATTGACAGTTTCATTGAATTCCTCACCTTCTAGTGTGCATAAGAGATACACACCATTTTCGTAGTCTTTCATGACTCGGTATGGGCCCAACCACTTGGGCCAGAACTTCCTTCCTTCACCGGTTTTCTTATCAATCCGGTTGTCTAGTCTTAGAACTAGATCTCCCTCATATATTTCTCACTCATAGACTTTTTTGTTATACTACCGGCACATCCGGTCAGCATAGGCTCTGTGCCATTGTTTGGCATTTAGCCTGGCCTCGTCAAGGCTTTCCAGTTGAGAGAGGCGTGCCTCCCTGTAAGCTTCTTCGTCCAAAATCCCTTGTAATGAGATGTGGAGACTGGGTATTTCAACCTCAAGTGGGAGAACTACTTCTGCCCCAAATACCAATGAGAAAGGGGTTGCTCCTGTTGGTGTTCTTATTGAGGTTTGATGGGCCCACAAGGCTGGATATAGTTTTAGATGCCAATCTCACTTGTTCTCCTTAACTATTTTGAGGAGAATAGCCTTTAATGTTTTGTTTGTTGCTTCGGCTTGTCCATTGGCTTGAGGGTAGTAAAGAGAGGCCATGTGATGGTTTATTTTGAATTTGCTACATAACTCATGGACCTCATCATTTTTAAAGGATGTGCCATTATCTGAGATAATGACTTGTGGGACACCATACCTGCAAATGATTTGGTTTAGAATGAACTTGGCAATTACCGAACCTGGTATGGTGGTGAGAGGCATGGCCTCTACCCATTTGGTAAAATATTCCATGGCTGTAATTATAAAATTATGGCCATCGGTTGATGAGGGAGAGAATTTCCCTATCAAATCTAGACCCCATGTGGAGAAGGGCCACGGGGTTGCTATTGGTTGCAGGGATTGTGCTGGCATGTGAATCTCGTGAGAGAATTCTTGGCATTTGTGGCACTTACGTACAAACTCTACTGTGTCATGTTCGAGAGTGGGCCAAAAATAGCCCATCTGATGTATTTTGTGAGTAGTGGCATGACCACCGAAGTGGCCTCCACATATCCCACTGTGGGATTCATAAAGAATCTTCTTGGATTCTTCTATGTGTCGACACATCTTAGAAGCATGCCGTCGAAGGCTTTACGATAGAGTACTTGTTCTAAAACAACATATTTAGCAGTGATAATGTGTAACCACCTTCTTTGTTGTGATGTGGCACTTTCGGGTATGTGTGGTCCATGATAAAATTGATGATATCAGTGTACCAGGGACATGTAGAGATGGGGGGCCTGGTTTCGACAAAGTATATACACTCATCAGGAAAGTCTAGATTTACCAGATCACCTCCATCTAATGGATTGTCAGCTAACCAGTCTACAATGATTTGTCCCTTAATGGATTTTTGGTTTACAAATGTTAACTCAAATTCACCCATTAAGGTTATGAAATGCCCAGCCTTTTTAGATAAAGACCCTTGTGTGAGGAATGTTCGTAAATGATTTGTCTTTACAATGACCCTTGTTTCTTGGTTTAACATGTAATGTCTTAAACATTTTGTTGCAAAGACTATGGCAAGGCATTCTCTCTCTACCTGTGTATAACGTGTTTCATAATTGAGCAACATTTGGCTAATGAAATAGACTGCACGTTCTCGTTTATCATTGTCTTCTTGAGCCAGCATATAGGCTAGTAGAGACATCAGTGGCCCGTGAGTATAGGATCAAAGGGTGGTCTAGTCTGGGAGGCATTAGCGTGGGTGGAGACAACAATAAGTGTTTAACTGCTTCGAAGGCCTCGTTGCATTCTTCAGTCCAATCAATGCTATAATATTTTTTAATAGATTGTTGATTGGATGAATGGAAAAACTTAAATCTGGGATGAACCTTCAGATTGCACTGAGTTTCCCAAGAAATGACTTGATTCCAGACTCATCTGATGGTGGAATCATTTCAAGAACAACCCATATTTTGGCTGGATCAACATCAATCCCTCGTGAAGATATAATGTAACCCAGAAGTTTACCTCCTGTCACACCAAACACACACTTCTCTGGGTTTAATGTGACGCCATATTCAATCAATCATGAGAGGATGATACAGAGTACTTCTGGATGATCACAACGCTTCTTGGCCTTGGCCAATAAGTCATCCACATAGGATTCCACAATTTTATGGATAAGATCATGGAATATGTATGTCATTACCCACTGATATGTAGCACTGGCATTCTTAAGACCGAATGGCATGACAGCGTAACAATAAGTTCCCCAGGGAGTTATAAATGTAGTTTTGGCTTGATCCTGTTCAGATATTTTAATCTGATTATACCCTGAGAACCCATCCATGAGGGACAATAGTTCAAATCTAGTTGTTGCATCAACAATAACGTCAATGGATGGTAACGGGAAGTCATCTTTGGGACAAGCTTTGTTAATATCCTGAAAGTCTATGCAAATGTGTATCTTCCCATTCTTTTTTAGAACAGGGATGATATTAGATACCCATTGTGAATAGTCAACAGGTTTGATGAATCCCACTTGGAGAAGTTTTATTACTTCCTCTTTTACCATGAGAGCCACTTTTGGCTTCATTGGTCTTGACTTTTGTTTAATTGGTTTTGCATCTGGTTTAGTGACAAGGTTATGTACCATGATGTGTGGTGCAATGCCCGTCATTTCTTTATAGTTAAATGTGAAAGCCTTTTGATGTTCTTTGAGGATTTGGGTGTGTATTTCTATCTCCTCTGGAGTTAACGAGGATCCCAACTTCAAAATTTTTGGTTCTTCCTCCGTTCCGATGTTTATGTCAATGGTTTCTTCTATTAAAGAAGTGTTACCTTCTTCAAATTCAGGTGGGGCTGGAGGTAGTTCCAAGCTTTCTCCATCTTCTACCTCATAGATATCAAGATCCTTTTGTGGAGGAGACTCTACCATGGGATTTCCAAAATAGGAAGAGGAATGTGGTATTAGGGAAAGATCCACTATGTGGTGAGTGAAAGGTGTAGCTCTGCATAGGCATTTAGATATTCGAGAGTGACTCTATCACCGTCAAAGTGATCCAGGATAGGAAAATCATTCTCAGCTTCTCCATGAGTGAGGAGTGGGTTTGTTGGTATTTTACGTATTATGGTTCAGTATGAAGTGATACTGTGAAATTTGTATCTTCCAACTCACTGTTTGGAGTGAAACGGGAAGCTGAGGTTGCTATTGAATCTGTGAGAAGGTTCTGCTCTCATGGGATTGCTTCAATTGATATGAAGTTGAATCCCTTTGCTTAGATCTAATACCGCTGTTTTGTAGAGTTGTAAATGTTCAGCCCTAGTTTCATATACCTCAGAGACTTGGTTTGCAACTAGTTGTGAGTCTCCTAGCACTCTAATGTTATCGACACCCATTCTTTTGGCTAGGATGAGGCCAAGGAGGAGAGCTTCGTACTCAGCTCCATTGTTTGTACACTTAAAATTTAATTTAAAGGTGAAAGGTAGGATCTTTCCCTCAGGTGAAGTAAAGATCACTCATGCCCCAGCTCCAAAGTGACATCTAACTCCATCATAGTGGAGAGTCCAATATTTTCTTGGAAAAATAGATGTTGGGATATCCTGTCATATCTATTTCTTCTGCTTTGGTTACTTCTACCATACAAACTTCATCTGATGGAAGAGAACCAATTCCCAGGGTGTATCCCATACCCATAGAATCAAATGGTAGGAGAATAGGTAAATATTTCTCTAGTAACTCAAAAATTTTTGCGGTAGTTCCTAATGATACTGTTTCTATGATGTTAGCCTCATTTTTGAGTGTTGGAATGTCCTCGACTAGATTTGTAATTTCCAATTCTGTTGTAGGTATTGACTTCTCTTTTGGTTTTGAATTAATTGGTTTCCTAAGTTGATTCGTTGGGAGTTTAAACTCGGAGTGAACACCTGGTCTTTTCTTCAAGTCAGCTAGGTGTATATCAGAGGGTTTTGGGTCACCTTGTGCCACAAATATTCTTTCCCTAAGTGTAGAAATCTTATTTCTTGGAATAACATGGAAGGGATTGCCTTCATGTGGTGTATCCATGGTCGACTGAGGATCATATTATAGTTGGTTTCCCGATCTATAATATAAAATTCAGTGAGGACTATCTTGGGTCCTAAGGTGACTGGTAAAACTATGGTTCTAATTGAAGTGGCTTTGAGGCTATCATAACATCTTAGCATATTTCATGTTGTGGAACAGTTTGTCTCTCCATATCCTAACTTTTGAAGAAAGAGTCGAAGGGGACTATGTTAACTGCTGCCCCATCATCAACCATTGCATGCATTTAACATAGTTATTATAAACTCTCATACCTGTAAATGTAAGGGGTGGATCACCTCTACGTGTAATTTCAGCGTCTGTTGGCATTTTGCTTATGTCAAATATAAACTCAGTATCCCTATCTACCTGCCCTAGAGGGTAGACATCAAAGTCTACATGGTTTACTGATTGTGTTTCCGAAGGAGGAGTGATGTTAATTAAATGACCAATTGGTCCGAAAATCTGTCGCGTGGACAGATCTATGGATAAACGGGCCAACGGTGTTGCAGGGCTTAGCCCCTCTTTGAGACAGCAAAGCGAAACTGGTTTATTGCTACTTCTACTAGCAGGAACCTATGCAAGTCTCACAGATTCTGCCTTCGGGGGTTGGGATCTCATCCCAGTAGAGTTTCCTAGGCTGCGAAGAGAAAGGAATAAAAGAAGGAGAAGAGAAAGAACAGATCCGAAGGAAGAAAAGAAATGAGTTCCAAAGCGGAAAGGTCAGAAGATCTATGCTTTGGGTTTGGTAGTAAACAGAGCCAAACCTACTCACATAAATAAACAAAGCAATACTGATAAACAAATGACGGAAAAGTAGATATGAATTTAACAGAAAAGACACATGCAGATCTAACATAAGAAAGATCTAATGTATAACACAGCTATTGAGCACAAAGTCTGAATAATTGTATTAATTGTTTTTATCTGTTACAAGAAAGCTCAAAGTCTTTCTCTCCTCACCTCTATTTCTATCTGAAAAATGTTCACCCTGAATACAACAAGTGTTCTAGTATTTATAGAAAGTGAGGGAGAGAGAAGGCAAAATGGAGCCAACCACTTATTTACAAGATATTTACAAAATATCCAAAAGTCATGTTGACTTTGACAACTTGGAGTGGATGACATCATCCCATGATGCAACATGGATGATGTCATCGTTTGTGCCAACACACTTCAGATATTTCGAAGAGAAAGTCGGAGAATAGAGAGGAGAAGAAGAAGAAGAAGAAGAAGAAGAAGCTATTCATCATCATCATCCTGTGGCCTAAAAGGGGTCGCCTGTTTCTGATGCTGATCAGGAGATGAGATGTGGAACTGAGCGCGGTATTCCAAGAACTTGCTGATCATTGGCGCAAATTGATCCTGTGATGGATCCTTGTGCCTTTCACTGATTGCTTCGCAAGTTTCCCGCTCATCAATGAGCTTTTCGGGGACCTTGGAATAGTCTTTACCCGCCTCGATTAGGGACCCGATGAAGTCTCTACAGGCCAGTAGATTGTTGATGGATTCGATGTCGAAAGTGACTTCTGGCCCTGTCCCTTGAGAAGCTAGCTCCTTGAAAATTCGGATAGTATCGTCAGCTGATCTCAAGGTGAGGGAAGGAGTGAGCAACCCTGGAGTCATAGATAGAACAATCTTCTCCATTTGATGCATCGCATCCAGGGCCTCTTCCTTCACCTTGTCTATCTTCTCTAACACAAATTCGAGCTGATCTATCCGATAGTCCAGAGTGGACATGGTTTTGTTGAGGGTCCTTGGATGACCGAATACTCCAAACTTGACCAAATCTTCGACTGAACAGTCGAACATTTGTTGGAAAGCCTCGTGTTGGAGTCTGGCGTTTTCGAGCTCTTCTGATACTGGACTTGCTAATGTTTGGAGTTCCTTATTCGCCTTCTCGATGTTCAGGTATAAACTGATATACTCGGCGATCACCTTTTCACTATCCTTAAGGATTTGGCTCCTCCAAGCAGAAACAGCCATACCCTGCTCGCCGATCTTTGAATATTCATTGATCTTCTCCTGACTGAGCAGCTCAGGAGTCTCGGCGGCAGTTGTGGGAGGTGCGCTTCCCATCTTCTGTAGGGCTTGAAGCAGGTATTTATTCTGCTCCTTCAGTAGCCTCTTTTCTTCCTTTGTTTCCTGAAGCTTTTCGCAGAGTGCATCAACTGCGGAAAGAGCTTCCCCCTGGAGACTTTCAGAGGATGTCCCCATTGTGACTTGGGTCACTGTGAAATCTGCCGGAGACAGATCTTCTTTTTCTTTGGTGAGATCGGGGTAGGCAATTTCCATAACTCTCTCACCTGCAGCGCTCTTGGAGAAGCGTGTAACTGGCTTGTGCTTCTTTGCTCCTTTAGCCGGAATGACTGAAAAGTCCATCGGAGCGATGGGGACTTTCCTCTTTGGTTGGCTCAGCTGCTGAGAGATCCAAGCTGGTCCTATTGAAGAAGGACCAGAGACAGAGGGGGAGGCAGCAACGGTAGAAGAGGGGAAGAACGTGGAGACACGCGGCGGCGGCATTGAAAGAATAGCCGAAGACATGCCCACGGGAGGAAGGGAAACCGCAGCTGTAGAAGACATGGGAAGGGAAGGGAGTCCGGAAATGAGGGAAGAAATGGAGGAAGACAAATCAGCGAGAGAGGAGAAGATGGACGAAGAGGCAGGGGAGAGAGTAGAAGAAGAAGGAGAGGACACAACCAAAGGAGTGGTTGCCGACATCTGAGGAAGGGGAGGAAGAGAAGAAGAAGGGATAGAAGGGACCTCTGTAGTTGTAGCGATGCCGACATCCTGGGTGGATGGGCGTATAGGACTATCCTCTGTCAATTCCTTCTCTGGCGAGTCCAGAGTTATTACTTGTTCAGGCTCTGAAGGAAGAGGACTTTCAGGGGCTTCCTCCTGAATGGTGCTAGGCTCACCTTCTGCAGCTTTGCCTTTTAGCTGCTTCTTTGATCTTGGAGGCGCATTACCCAAAGGAGAAGTTGTAAAATCTACACCGAGGTAGATTAACCCATTCATGCGGCACCAATGCTCTGTTCTCCGCATGGTTTCTTTGACCCTCTCCTCAATTGTCTGAGGAGCCTTGCTTCTGTCAATGTCCGGGAAGGGCCAATCATCCCCTTCTGTGTCATTATATACTTTGTCTACTTCGTCTTCCGTGGTTTGGAAGCCTTTTGGGACAATAGCCACTCCGTAATGGATGATTTCCGTTAATGCTAAGCGAGAGTGATCCTTTCTTCTGAGTTCTACCTCATGGAGAACGTCAATGTAGATATCCTCAATCTGAGGGACATGAATCGGATCAAGCTTAGCCCTTGGTAGACAGCCCCTAGGGTCGAATGTAGGCCTTGCTGGGAAATCATGCTTTAGGTTGAGCAATTCTAGCTCAGCAAACATCTCCTTCGCCTTGTGATAGCTGGAACAAGTGTATCGGCCTACTGTGAGGGGGAAAGGAGTCCCACCCTTCTTTCTCTTCTGGCATTTCTCATGATATGTGACCAGCTGCCTTGACAATTCCAATAGAATCAGCTTTGGTCCAGCATACCTTGGCAACCTGGTTGGTTCGCCCAAAAAGTTGACCGCCCTCAGATAGGTGAATGTGGGAAACTGGGTGAACAAGGCCCCCCACTTCTCTGTGACTGCCACTATGTTTTTGGTTGTCCGGCCATGAGTCAAATTTGGCCGCAACATGCACATGATGTGGTAGAAGAAAACATCATTGATCTTAGCGAAGTGTTGGATGCTGTTCTCCAGCTTCAGCTCTTGATAGTATTCATATATTTTGGCCTGAGGCCAAGTTCCACTTCGGTGCAGCCCTGGATAATCTCTTTCAGCTGCGGCAGCATAGACGACGTAGGAGTTCATGTGGAATACTCCGGTCGTAGCGAACTGTTGCAGTTGCTCGGATATAGTGCTGCTTATTATCTCCCCCCAGCAGAAACGCTGATCGGGCAGATTTTTATTCATGGTTTCCAGGTACCGCAGCATCCACTTATGGAAGTAGTGAGCATCTGAAAGACCGAAGACTCTGCTCAGGAAGGTGATTGTATCACTGAGTTCCTCTGAGAAATCACTCCGGTGGATAGTTTGAGGCCACCGGGTCACTACCTTCTTATTCTTGAGGTAGACCTCATTCATTAATTGCATGCACTTGTCTTCATTGTCCTCCCAAGCCTTGAGGCATTCCTGTTGGCTAACAGCCACATAGTTTCGGTGGTGAGGGATCCCAAGCATCAACTCAAAGCGACGGGCAGTAAGGTTTATAACTACCTCGCCCTTGCTATTCTCGACACATCTTGTGTCTTTGTTGAAGGATTGTGCAACAACCATCATAAACTCGTTATTAACAGCACTGACAGGAATCCCACCGGCGAAGTGCAGGGCGCTGCCTATCAATTTATCCATCCATGGACTCCTTGTCACTTTCTGAGTCCTTACCCAGAATTCCTCTATGTCAATGTGGCCCAGTTCAGAATCCCTGACATCCATATTACATTCTGCCTGTGATTCGGGCATCCTGACCCTCTGATATTTGTATTTCATTTCTTCTTCTGTTAGCTTTGCCTTCCCTCTTGGTTTGGTGGGTCTCTTGCTTGACGTAGACATGTGTTCTTCAAGGCTTATCTGATGATCTGCACGTAGAAGGAGCGAAACCCAATCCAAGAAGCTTGAATTAGTCATTTGATCTTCCATTGGAATACTAGCAGAAGAAAGAGTTAGAACTTTTAAGGCTCGGGGCGCAGGGCGCATGGAAGATGTGTGTAACAGGCTGAATAGTCAAGGCGCACAGGAAAAGGGTGCAACAGAGGTTAAGTTGGCGCCAACGGCGCATGGAAGATGGATGAAGCAGGTTGCATTTTATAACAGGGCGCACAGGAAATGCGTGTTACATTGGGGTTCGATGCGCCTGTGGCGCATGGAAAGATTGTGTAACATGGACGAATGATGCGCCAAAGGAATATAGCGCGGCGCATGGAGGGTTTACACAACATCATGTTACTGCATCGGAGGGTGTGCCAGCGCCTATGTAATCTTTATACTTGCGCGAAAAAGGCTTTTGTTGCATCGAAACTGGGTGCGCTCTTTGGCGCGTGGAAATGGGATGCAACATGGGTAAAGGGTGCGCCAAGGCTTATAGGAGGAAGCGCGGGATTTACACTTGGAGCATGCAAAAGGGGTGCGCTTATGGGCGCATGAATTTCAGCTGTATCAGGATGGCAGGGTGCGCCATGGCGCGGATCTTTGAGTATGTTGCAAGTCGGATAGGTGCGCCGAGGGGCGCGACTGTCTTGATTGTTACAAGGCGCGCCGGTGCGCCTTGTGAAATAAGCTCTCAAACCTCTTTCTCTTTCTTTCTCTTCCACTTCAAAAATTGCTTGGACAAGTAAGGTTTTCCAAAAACCTTGTAAACAGACCAAGCTAGCTACAAAACGACCCCTTTTCCAGCAGATCCGGAAAGAGGGAGGGAGAGCAAGAGCAACAGAAGAAAATGAACAGGACAGCACGGGGGGAAAGGCTCAAACACATTCAAACTTGATGAAAACTGGCCAGCAAGTTGGCATACACACCAAAACCGGACAAAAACAAGCCCAAAGAACAGAAAACATAAAACAGGGAAGGGGAAGAACCTCTTACCTTAAAATATAGCGAAAATTCCTTGAGCGGGTCCACAACACGACGAAAGCGACAGAGCAGGGGCTGACAAATCCAGAAAAATCACGTGCTGACAAAAGAACAATGAAAATGACATGGCGCGCATAGGTATATATAACAAAATTTGTCATAAATGCGCCAACCACCATTTGAAAAGGCGCGCGAAAACGACTGTCGACAGAGGAAAGCATGCGCCCTTTGGCGCATGGAAGTAACTGACAACAGGAGAATGGGTGCGACTTTGGCGCATCAAACGAGTTGTCGACATGAATTTATGTGCGCCATTGGCGCACCAAAACGTGGTGTAACACGGAAAATACATGCGCCTTTGGCGCACCGAGAAGCGTGCTAACATGGAAAACCATGCGCCAAAGGCTTTTAAGGGGGCGCATCAAAAATTGATGTTGCAAGGAAAAACCATGCGCCCAGCCAAAAAAGGCTCAAAAAGACTAAGTTCAAAAACTGAATTTCCCGGGAAGGGATTTTACAATATTCTGAATGCGGAGGATCCCTAACGAGGGATCGAAACAAAATTTTCGGTATGGTTATCGGTAAAATTGCCCTTGTCAATTTTACAGGATAACAGCTGGCTCTTTCTGGGGACTATCCCTGAGTGAAACTCGGGGGTAGAGAATCCCAGATCACATGTGCCTATCCATTGGGTACGGAGTCAAAAACAAGGGGGACCGGAGGGAGAACAAAGGAAACACACAAAAACCGAAAGCAAACACACGACTAAAGCAAACTGTACAAAGGAGAGAGCAAGCTCTACTTCCTGAAGATCTTGAGATGTTGCCCGCTGTAGGGAAGCGGGAGTTCAGCTCCATCCAGATAAGAGAGATAGAAACTATTCTCTCCATTGAGTTGCTTGATTTTGAAGGGCCCTCTCCATAGGGAATCAAATTTTCCGTGCATGCCCTTTGGTTCTCTCCGCTTGTCCCAGAGAAGGACGAGATCTCCCACTTCAAAATTCCTCTGCTTGGCCTTTTTGTCGAAAAGCCTCTTTACTTGATTCTGATGTTCAGTGATCCTGTCGACCACCCTTACTCTCTTTTCTTCAAGTTCCGCAAGGTACATGATTCTCTTTTCCAGAGAACTTTGAAAAGTTTCATCTTCGATTGCTCGTGCCAAGCGTAGAGCAGGAAGTTCCGCTGAAATGGGAAGCTCGGCATCAGTGCCATATAACACTTGAAAAGGTGACATGCCGAGAGATCTCTTGGGGGTAATGCGGTCTGCCCACAAAGCGTCGTACAAAGACTTGTGCCACATCCGCTGATTTTCATCTACTAATTTCCGTATGATGGTCACCAAGTTCTTATTACTGGATTCTGCCTGACCATTTCCCTGAGGATAATAATCTGAGGCATGTGCTAAAGTTATCCCATATTCATAGCAAAAACTAATAACTTCCCGGGAAGAGAAGTTAGAAGCATTATCAGCAACGATTTTATTTGGAATGCCAAACCTGACAATGATATTCTCTTTGATAAAACTGCAAACTACCTCAGAAGTGGCATGCTTGACAGGTATGGCCTCCACCCATTTAGTGAAGTAATCTGTTGCCGTGAGGACATAGCTATGTCCAGCACTCGATTGAGGATTGAGTGCACCAATAAAATCGACTCCCCACTGCTTGAATGGCTCATTGATAATAACCGGCCTTAGGGGAAAGGCAGCCAATTTGGGCTTACCAACAAACTGCTGGCAAGGCTCACATTTTGCCACCCAGGTAGCTGCATCTTGAAAGAGCGTCGGCCAATAGTACCTGGCTCGAATGATCTTGTGCGCCGTTACGGAAGAAGAGAAATGGCCTCCACAAGCCGAATTGTGAAAACTCTCCAGCAGTTTTACTTGCTGGGGCTTGTCAACACATCGCAGGAAGACACCGTCTATCCCGCGCTTATATAAGCCGTCATCCCAGATGACATATTTAGCCGCTCTGAGCTTTACAGTGCGCTTCTCCTTTGCGGTGAGGTGCATTGGGCATTCGCCGTAGGTAAGGAAGAAAGCGATGTCGGAGTACCATTCGTCACTAGTTGAAACAAACAAAACCAGAGGTAGAGAATCAGGCCCTTCCAGAGGGCTTTGCGCTTCGTTGGTATGATTTTCTCTTTCATCAGGATTTTCTGAACCCTTGTTCTCAGCCATTAGCTGACACAGGCCTTTGCCCCTCACCAGCTTGGTGGGTTTAATATCTAGGTCATATTCCTGGACCTTTGCGATCCAATTCCCTCTTAAGCTTCCTAACTCTTGCTGAGTTAGAATTGACTTCACCGCAGTGTCGGGAACTAGCACCACCGTATGCGAGTTCAGAATGTAATACCTGAAATTCTTCACCGCTTTGACAACGGCAAAGGCGTGCTTTTCTAATTGAGTCATCTTCAACTCGTGGGGCTTGAGGGGAGAACTCATGAATGCGATTGGAGATTCAATATCCTCCGAGTTCTTTTGCATTAGGATTGCAGACACAGTATGTTCCGATGCATAGCTATACATAATGAAGTCCTTGGAGAAATCCGGACATACCAGGACCGGTGCATGAGCGACAGAAGTTTTTATCTCTTCAAACGACCTTTTCCCCTCTTCACTCCATCTGAAAGTGGGTGAACCTTTCATCATGTTCAGTATGTGGCGGGTCTTCTCAGCAAAATCAGGGACAAAACGCCTAAGAAAGTTCACCTTTCCGAAGAAAGAATGAACACCATTCTTGCTTGTAGGCAGAGTAAGGCTTTGGATAGCCTTAACTCTTTCGGCATCGATCTTCGTTCCTTCTTTGCTAACCACATGGCCTAGCAATTTCCCTTCCGTAACCCCAAAAACAGACTTTTTTGGGTTAAGGGAAATTCCATGTTCTCGGCACCTGGCCAATACTTGCTCCAAGTGATCATAATGATCACTTCGTCGTTTGGAGAACACGGTTAAGTCATCTAGATAAACTACAATGACTTTTCCCATCATGCCTTTGAATGCAAAGTCCATGGCCCGCTGAAAAGTGGCACCAGCATTGGTTAGGCCGAAAGGCATCCTGCTGTAGGCAAATGTACCCCATGGAGTAGTAAATGCTGTTTTGAATTGATCTCCAGGCGAGACTTCAATCTGATTATAGCCTGAAAAACCGTCAAGCATAGACAGCATTTCTGACCCAGTTACTGCTTGCAGAACTTGATCCATTATGGGAAGAGGGTAGTTGTCTTTCAGCGAAGCTTGATTCAAGTTTCGGAAGTCTACGCAGATGCGTATTTCACCGTTTTTCTTGCGTACTGGCACAATGTTTGCCACCCAAGTGCTGTGATGAATAGGGAAAATGATTCTTGCGTCCAGCATCTTCTGAATTTCGGCTTGAATAGTGCCCGAAATCTTGGGATTATAATGCCTTTGCTTCTGACGGAAGGCTTTGGCATCTTCTTTTAGCGGTATATCATGCTGAACGTCCTTCGGCTTGAAAGACTTTAAGTCGGCATAGGACCATGCCAATACATCCATATATCTTTTCAGCAACTTGACAAATTTTCGCTTTTCTTCTGGCGTGCAACATTTCCCGATGTTCACGAATTGCGGATGTGCCTCAGGACCTAAATTGACTGGTTCTGTCTCTGGAGATGAGCTAGGATCATCTCGCCTTTTCCTTTTCACAAAACGGTCATGCCTGTCAAACAGGCGTTCCAGAGAAACCAGGCCCTTTGGAATTTTATTTCCCTTAAGCTGACAAATGCCATCGTTCTCCTTTGTTTCGTGGTTTTGACTGTTGATTGATTCACGGCATGAAGAGGTGGATCCTTCAAAATACAACTCATCAAAATTTTCTGCTTTCTCTAGAAAGGCAATGAGGTGATTATCATCGTTGAATACCTGCCAATGCTGAGAGTTGTCTGGCACGCTTGGGCGGAAAACCACTTCAATGGTGTACTTGTTCGTCTTCAAACCCGGGTGTGGGAGCATGAGAGATGCCGAAACAGCCAGCGAATCAGCCATGTCATTTTGGGCCCTTGGAATGGCCTCTATTGAAAAAGCGTCAAATTCTTCAATGCTGTCCCATACCGCATTACGGTAGTGCCTGAGCCTTTCATTTTTCACTTGGTAAATCCTTTTGACCTGATTTACAACTAGCTCGGCATCACCTTGGGCTTTCAGATTTTTTATTCCTCTTTCCTTTGCAGCTTGCATACCGAGTAACAGAGATTCGTACTCAGCAGTATTATTAGTGTTGAAAAACTGCAATTTGAAAGAAAGAGGAATTATCTCCTCCCCGGGAGATATCAGCACAACTCCAGCGCCACATCCACTAGTCGCGCAGCTGCCATCAAATTGCAAGGTCCAGATCTTATTACAATCCTTTTCCTGAACAAAAACGTCCTTTGTTTCCGCCTCGGTGGATAAGAAGTAATTCCCCAACCCTGATGATTCGAAAAGAATTTGGGCTTTGGGGTCTTCAGAGCTAGTGACCAAGTATTTCTTTTGGGATTCCGGCTCCAAAGTTTGCATTACGCCTTTGACTGGGATTCTAGCTTTGGACCAGTCCATGTGAATTTCTCCACCGACTTCGCTGCAAAAACTCCTTCCTAGTAGAATTCCATAGGCTGCTGGGATGTCAGCAACAAGGACTGTCATTTTTACTCTTTTATCCGGGAAGGCTGCAAACGCAAATTGTGCGTCCTTGATTTGGCCAACCAACGGAACTTGCTTTGTTTCCAATGAGTAACATCTGCCGAAGGGTTTGGTAAGAGTAAGGCCCAAAGCATGAGCGACTTTGGCAGGCATGACGTTATCAGAGGCTCCGGAATCAATAATGCAATTGCTCAACTTATGGCCATTGATCAGGAGGGAGAGATAGAAAGGTTCTATCTTGCCAGATGCGGACGTCGAAGCGACATTTATGTGGGATTCAGGAGGAGTAGAAAGGATTCCTTTCAGGGAAACCGGTTTAGCTATAACAGCTTGACTTTGGATATACTTAGTCAATCTTACAAGCTGTTCGGGGTTTGACTGAAGATACTCAGCTTCAGACATTTGGATCTTGGTCTTTTTTGCGTGATCTATTATATCAAATGCGGCCAAGGGTTGCGTAGGTAAAGGAATGAGTCCTTCACCCCGCGATGATGGAATAGGGTTACTGATCTTGATAGGAATATGAGAGGGCTGACTCGGAGGAGAGATAGGTGGAAAAGACTTCTTTGCAAAAGATTTAACAGGGAGTTGAGTGGGAAGAGGATTACCTCTTTTAACAATGGTTGGAGGCGTGTTTGACACGGCCTTCTCTTTCTGCGTATGGGCATCAACCTCTGCTTCTTTTCCTTGCGAGCGGGTAAAAACAGCGTAGGATTGTCCGCTTGCATAGCCTTGCGTACTCTCTTCTTCATCGGATTCGTCCTCATCAAATTCCATGTATCCAATTGTGGAGTCGCCAGTCGGTTCACCGACATCTTGATCATCTTCGCCTTGGAGCGAAGGTTCCTCATAGTATTGCTCTTCTTCCTCTTCAATTTCGGCCAAAGCATTGACCGGAGGAGCTTCAAGCGCCAACCGTGGAGCAGCTGTAGGCAAGCGCGGCCTTTGTGAAGCGTTGTTAGGAACAAAATTCCTCCGCGGGATATCCCGATACGAGGAACTGGGAGAGGTCTGGGCCAGCTGCTTCTTCAGTGCAAGCAAATCATTCGCCATTTTTTGGAATGCTGGATCAGACGAAGTGATAGGCGAAGGGCCCAAAGACTTAGGCTTTACTGATTCTTTTCTTAACTCGCCAGATATTATCAAATTGTCTTCTATACGGATGGCAGCAGCCTGAGCGAGAGGCAAAGTAGCTACTCGCTCTTGAAGGAGCAAGAAGCTGACTTTTGAACTCATGGCATTTACGAAAAAACACTTCTGGTTCTCCGGTGTTGGAAGCATGGCAGTAGGGACACGGTTGATCAGCGCATTGAACCGGGCGACAAAATCGCGCATGGTCTCATTTGCCTCCTTCTTCAGATGAGTGATCCGTGATAATAAAGTAAATGCATCCTCTGAAGGCTTATACCTGTCTTCAAAAGCGTCCCGCAAAGTTGCCCAACTAGTGATAGATCCGGCCGGCAAATGCTGAAACCATTCAGCTGCAGGCCCTTGTAGAGTTTCCAGAAAGAGGCGAACTGACACATCTTCATGAGTCACATCCAAAATACTGCATGACATAATGAAAGCAGAAATGTGGGAATCCGTGCTTTGATTTCCGCTCCCGTCGAATTTAGGAAAATTCTTTCGATTTCCGTGAGGGAGTGCGTGAACTGGATGTGGTAAAGCCAACGGACCCATAGCGTTTCCCCATGGTACCGCCATCTGAAAAGCCGGAAAGAGAACACGAGCTGGAAGTGTAGTTCCGCTGAGTAGTAAAGCACTACAAAGGGATGTGGATGCTCCCGGCAAAAGACTTTTTCTTTGTGAAGGCGAAACACTCCTGGATGACCGGCTAGCCGAGCTTAGCGCTGAAAAACGTGCCGGTGTTACGCTGAAATTGTGCCTCTGAAGCAGATCGAAAGTAGGATCGGCTTCTCCACGGGCTCTTCTGCTGCGCGTAAAAGGTTCACTCGCCAGTGTACCTTTCGAATCTGCAATATTACAGCGCAGATTTAAACTTTATTTTTGGGTGTACTTGCTGATTTTCTGGTTTTTCTGACAAAAACCAGCAGCATGCACTTTTCTGGATATTTGAAAATTATCCTCTTCAGAAACCGATTGCGGTTAAATGACAGATGAAAATGAGGATAAGATGGTGGGGAAGATAGTAAGCTGATTTTTCAGATCTGATTTTTACTTTTCAGAGGGTTTCAAACTTTTTAGAAAATAATCAAAACTCAGATCTACGGAAAAATAATAATTTTGACAAAAACTCAGCGAACTAAAGATCTGTAACAGGCTCAGATCTATGACTCTCAGAAGAAAATTTTTCGATTTGGGCACATTTGCAAATTTTTGGATTTTCAACAAAAAGTTCAGCTTTGCAAACTGGCAGCAACCTGCTGATTTTTCCTGATTTTTTATCTTACTACCAGCATAGATCTGACAGATCTGTCTGTTCGATCCCCAGCGGAGTCGCCAAAAACTGTTGGTCCGAAAATCTGTCGCGTGGACAGATCTATGGATAAACGGGCCAACGGTGTTGCAGGGCTTAGCCCCTCTTTGAGACAGCAAAGCGAAACTGGTTTATTGCTACTTCTACTAGCAGGAACCTATGCAAGTCTCACAGATTCTGCCTTCGGGGGTTGGGATCTCATCCCAGTAGAGTTTCCTAGGCTGCGAAGAGAAAGGAATAAAAGAAGGAGAAGAGAAAGAACAGATCCGAAGGAAGAAAAGAAATGAGTTCCAAAGCGGAAGGGTCAGAAGATCTATGCTTTGGGTTTGGTAGTAAACAGAGCCAAACCTACTCACATAAATAAACAAAGCAATACTGATAAACAAATGACGGAAAAGTAGATATGAATTTAACAGAAAAGACACATGCAGATCTAACATAAGAAAGATCTAATGTATAACACAGCTATTGAGCACAAAGTCTGAATAATTGTATTAATTGTTTTTATCTGTTACAAGAAAGCTCAAAGTCTTTCTCTCCTCACCTCTATTTCTATCTGAAAAATGTTCACCCTGAATACAACAAGTGTTCTAGTATTTATAGAAAGTGAGGGAGAGAGAAGGCAAAATGGAGCCAACCACTTATTTACAAGATATTTACAAAATATCCAAAAGTCATGTTGACTTTTACAACTTGGAGTGGATGACATCATCCCATGATGCAACATGGATGATGTCTTCGTTTGTGCCAACACACTTCAGATATTTCGAAGAGAAAGTCGGAGAATAGAGAGGAGAAGAAGAAGAAGAAGAAGAAGAAGAAGCTATTCATCATCATCATCCTGTGGCCTAAAAGGGGTCGCCTGTTTCTGATGCTGATCAGGAGATGAGATGTGGAACTGAGCGCGGTATTCCAAGAACTTGCTGATCATTGGCGCAAATTGATCCTGTGACGGATCCTTGTGCCTTTCACTAATTGCTTCGCAAGTTTCCCGCTCATCAATGAGCTTTTCGGGGACCTTGGAATAGTCTTTACCCGCCTCGATTAGGGACCCGATGAAGTCTCTACAGGCCAGTAGGTTGTTGATGGATTCGATGTCGAAAGTGACTTCTGGCCCTGTCCCTTGAGAAGCTAGCTCCTTGAAAATTCGGATAGTATCGTCAGCTGATCTCAAGGTGAGGGAAGGAGTGAGCAACCCTGGAGTCATAGATAGAACAATCTTCTCCATTTGATGCATCGCATCCAGGGCCTCTTCCTTCACCTTGTCTATCTTCTCTAACACAAATTCGAGCTGATCTATCCGATAGTCCAGAGTGGACATGGTTTTGTTGAGGGTCCTTGGATGACCGAATACTCCAAACTTGACCAAATCTTCGACTGAACAGTCGAACATTTGTTGGAAGGCCTCGTGTTGGAGTCTGGCGTTTTCGAGCTCTTCTGATACTGGACTTGCTAATGTTTGGAGTTCCTTATTCGCCTTCTCGATGTTCAGGTATAAACTGATATACTCGGCGATCACCTTTTCACTATCCTTAAGGATTTGGCTCCTCCAAGCAGAAACAGCCATACCCTGCTCGCCGATCTTTGAATATTCATTGATCTTCTCCTGACTGAGCAGCTCAGGAGTCTCGGCGGCAGTTGTGGGAGGTGCGCTTCCCATCTTCTGTAGGGCTTGAAGCAGGTATTTATTCTGCTCCTTCAGTAGCCTCTTTTCTTCCTTTGTTTCCTGAAGCTTTTCGCAGAGTGCATCAACTGCGGAAAGAGCTTCCCCCTGGAGACTTTCAGAGGATGTCCCCATTGTGACTTGGGTCACTGTGAAATCTGCCGGAGACAGATCTTCTTTTTCTTTGGTGAGATCGGGGTAGGCAATTTCCATAACTCTCTCACCTGCAGCGCTCTTGGAGAAGCGTGTAACTGGCTTGTGCTTCTTTGCTCCTTTAGCCGGAATGACTGAAAAGTCCATCGGAGCGATGGGGACTTTCCTCTTTGGTTGGCTCAGCTGCTGAGAGATCCAAGCTGGTCCTATTGAAGAAGGACCAGAGACAGAGGGGGAGGCAGCAACGGTAGAAGAGGGGAAGAACGTGGAGACACGCGGCGGCGGCATTGAAAGAATAGCCGAAGACATGCCCACGGGAGGAAGGGAAACCGCAGCTGTAGAAGACATGGGAAGGGAAGGGAGTCCGGAAATGAGGGAAGAAATGGAGGAAGACAAATCAGCGAGAGAGGAGAAGATGGACGAAGAGGCAGGGGAGAGAGTAGAAGAAGAAGGAGAGGACACAACCAAAGGAGTGGTTGCCGACATCTGAGGAAGGGGAGGAAGAGAAGAAGAAGGGATAGAAGGGACCTCTGTAGTTGTAGCGATGCCGACATCCTGGGTGGATGGGCGTATAGGACTATCCTCTGTCAATTCCTTCTCTGGCGAGTCCAGAGTTATTACTTGTTCAGGCTCTGAAGGAAGAGGACTTTCAGGGGCTTCCTCCTGAATGGTGCTAGGCTCACCTTCTGCAGCTTTGCCTTTTAGCTGCTTCTTTGATCTTGGAGGCGCATTACCCAAAGGAGAAGTTGTAAAATCTACACCGAGGTAGATTAACCCATTCATGCGGCACCAATGCTCTGTTCTCCGCATAGTCTCCTTGACCCTCTCCTCGATTGTCTGAGGAGCCTTGCTTCTGTCAATGTCCGGGAAGGGCCAATCATCCCCTTCTGTGTCATTATATACTTTGTCTACTTCGTCTTCCGTGGTTTGGAAGCCTTTTGGGACAATAGCCACTCCGTAATGGATGATTTCCGTTAATGCTAAGCGAGAGTGATCCTTTCTTCTGAGTTCTACCTCATGGAGAACGTCAATGTAGATATCCTCAATCTGAGGGACATGAATCGGATCAAGCTTAGCCCTTGGTAGACAGCCCCTAGGGTCGAATGTAGGCCTTGCTGGGAAATCATGCTTTAGGTTGAGCAATTCTAGCTCAGCAAACATCTCCTTCGCCTTGTGATAGCTGGAACAAGTGTATCGGCCTACTGTGAGGGGGAAAGGAGTCCCACCCTTCTTTCTCTTCTGGCATTTCTCATGATATGTGACCAGCTGCCTTGACAATTCCAATAGAATCAGCTTTGGTCCAGCATACCTTGGCAACCTGGTTGGTTCGCCCAAAAAGTTGACCGCCCTCAGATAGGTGAATGTGGGAAACTGGGTGAACAAGGCCCCCCACTTCTCTGTGACTGCCACTATGTTTTTGGTTGTCCGGCCATGAGTCAAATTTGGCCGCAACATGCACATGATGTGGTAGAAGAAAACATCATTGATCTTAGCGAAGTGTTGGATGCTGTTCTCCAGCTTCAGCTCTTGATAGTATTCATATATTTTGGCCTGAGGCCAAGTTCCACTTCGGTGCAGCCCTGGATAATCTCTTTCAGCTGCGGCAGCATAGACGACGTAGGAGTTCATGTGGAATACTCCGGTCGTAGCGAACTGTTGCAGTTGCTCGGATATAGTGCTGCTTATTATCTCCCCCCAGCAGAAACGCTGATCGGGCAGATTTTTATTCATGGTTTCCAGGTACCGCAGCATCCACTTATGGAAGTAGTGAGCATCTGAAAGACCGAAGACTCTGCTCAGGAAGGTGATTGTATCACTGAGTTCCTCTGAGAAATCACTCCGGTGGATAGTTTGAGGCCACCGGGTCACTACCTTCTTATTCTTGAGGTAGACCTCATTCATTAATTGCATGCACTTGTCTTCATTGTCCTCCCAAGCCTTGATGCATTCTTGCTGGCTAACAGCCACATAGTTTCGGTGGTGAGGGATCCCAAGCATCAACTCAAAGCGACGGGCAGTAAGGTTTATAACTACCTCGCCCTTGCTATTCTCGACACATCTTGTGTCTTTGTTGAAGGATTGTGCAACAACCATCATAAACTCGTTATTAACAGCACTGACAGGAATCCCACCGGCGAAGTGCAGGGCGCTGCCTATCAATTTATCCATCCATGGACTCCTTGTCACTTTCTGAGTCCTTACCCAGAATTCCTCTATGTCAATGTGGCCCAGTTCAGAATCCCTGACATCCATATTACATTCTGCCTGTGATTCGGGCATCCTGACCCTCTGATATTTGTATTTCATTTCTTCTTCTGTTAGCTTTGCCTTCCCTCTTGGTTTGGTGGGTCTCTTGCTTGACGTAGACATGTGTTCTTCAAGGCTTATCTGATGATCTGCACGTAGAAGGAGCGAAACCCAATCCAAGAAGCTTGAATTAGTCATTTGATCTTCCATTGGAATACTAGCAGAAGAAAGAGTTAGAACTTTTAAGGCTCGGGGCGCAGGGCGCATGGAAGATGTATGTAACAGGCTGAATAGTCAAGGCGCACAGGAAAAGGGTGCAACAGAGGTTAAGTTGGCGCCAACGGCGCATGGAAGATGGATGAAGCAGGTTGCATTTTATAACAGGGCGCACAGGAAATGCGTGTTACATTGGGGTTCGATGCGCCTGTGGCGCATGGAAAGATTGTGTAACATGGACGAATGATGCGCCAAAGGAATATAGCGCGGCGCATGGGGGGTTTACACAACATCATGTTACTGCATCGGAGGGTGTGCCAGCGCCTATGTAATCTTTATACTTGCGCGAAAAAGGCTTTTGTTGCATCGAAACTGGGTGCGCTCTTTGGCGCGTGGAAATGGGATGCAACATGGGTAAAGGGTGCGCCAAGGCTTATAGGAGGAAGCGCGGGTTTCGAGCGTTTACACTTGGAGCCGAAAGGGGTGCGCCTATGGGCGCATGAATTAATAACTGTATCAGCATGGCTGGGTGCGCCATGGCGCGGATCTTTGAGTATGTTGCAAGTCGGATAGGTGCGCCGAGGGGCGCGACTGTCTTGATTGTTACAGGCGCGCCGGTGCGCCAAGGGGAATAACCAAAAATACTTTAAACATTTAAGCATTATTCATTCTAACACCAAGCCTAATCAAACCAACTTCCCCTACAGAACTGGAAATGAGGGAGGGAGAGCAAGGAAGAAGTTGGTTTATGCGGGATAGGGGAAGAACCAGTCCAATGCAAAACTTGACATTTAAAAACGGGCCATCAAACGAAAACCAGACCGAGCACACCAAAGCACAAAAATAAAAAAAGAGGATGAACCTCTTACCTTCGAATGTATAAAGACGGTTGGAAAGCGGCCCACAGAGCAAATGACAACGACAGAGCAGAGCTGACACACCCAGAGCAATCACGTGCCTTGAAAAAAGAACAATGAAAATGACATGGCGCGCATAGGTATATATAACAAAATTTGTCATTAATGCGCCAACCACCATTTGAAAAGGCGCGCGAAAACGGTTGTCAACAGAGGAGCATAGGTGCGCCTTTGGCGCGCCCAAAGGGATGTCGACATGGGGAAATGTGCGCCCTTTGGCGCACCAAAAACGATGTAACATGGAGAATACATGCGCCTTTGGCGCACCGAGAAGCGTGCTAACATGGAAAACCATGCGCCAAAGGCTTTTAAGGGGGCGCATCAAAAATTGATGTTGCAAGGAAAAACCATGCGCCCAGCCAAAAAAGGCTCAAAAAGACTAAGTTCAAAAACTGAATTTCCCGGGAAGGGATTTTACAATATTCTGAATGCGAAGGATCCCTAACGAGGGATCGAAACAAAATTTTCGGTATGGTTATCTATAAAGAGTTGTTTTTGATCTTCTGGAAAATGTTGCATGAATTTATTGTAGTCATGACAAGTCCTAGTATTGTGGCCTTGAATTTTTGGAAACCAAAATACAAATTGGGATTATAATTTCGAGGCTGTTGATTTGAAACCTGCTGTGGCCCAAAATTCTGATAAGGTTGCTGGTTGTTAGAGTTAAAATTTTGAGGTTGTTGCCTTTGGTTTTGACTCTGATATCTAGTTGGGTTTCGATTTGGACCTTGTGTTTGGATTTTTCACTTGTTGTTGTTGTTGTTGTGGTCATGGTGGATGATTAAAATCCACCGTGTTGATTGTTGGAGTAAAATTGTTATTTTGCTAATTATTAACGGGTGGCAAAATGTTTACAACATTTTCTCTTTTAACTTGGTTAGTTACTCCATCTGTTGTAACCCCACAATTCTTGTTAAGGATCTTAGGTCCTTGATTAGCATTCCCAGTATTAGGATAGGCCGTGGTGTTTTGATTGGGAGTGATTAATTTCCCATTTGTTCCATATGTCTTACGACCACTATCTATCGTTGCTTGGTCGATTCAGAGAGCACTCTCGAGTAATTCATCGTAAGTTCTTAGTGGGAACTTCTAGACTTCTTCCTTTATCTCTCTATTGAGAGAATGAGGGAATAAATCACATAGTTCCATATGATCCATGTTTGGAGCACTTTTTGATGAGTAGAGAACCATACGCCATCTTTGAATAAAATGAGTAGTGGATTCATTATGTTCTTGTTTAATATGCAAGAATTCCCTGATTCCTGTTCTTAACAATTTGTTCATATCAAAATCTTTGATGAACTCTGACATGAGTTGTTTAAATGAGTGTATCGAGGCTTCAGGTATTCTATAATACCAATCAAGGGCAATACCCTCTAAGGTTTTAGGGAATATCTTAGCAATAACCCCATCCCAAGGGAGTAATTCCCGTATGGCCATGTGGTATAGGCCTTAATGTGTGCATTTGGATCTCCTTCCCCTTTGTATTTGGGTAAATCGGGAAGAGGTCTTGGAAGCATAACACTTCGTATGGTGAAGTCTAGGGGCTCTTTTAAATATTCTGAATAAGTCCCTACCGCATAGGCCTCAACCATCGATGGTGCTTGCTGAGGGGGTGGGGGTGGCATGGTTTGTTTGATATGGCATAGCATATGCATTTACAGGGACATAAGGGAATCCCTGTGGTTGAACGAACATCCTGGGAGAAGAGAACATGTCTCCTTGTGGTGATTTTGAATAAATGTTTAAGTAGGGAGGAGCATTGTTCTAGTATGGGTTGTTTGGTGCCAAGTCGGGAGGTACCATAATTTCAACTGGAGTGACGTTTGAAAACGTGTGGTCCTAGTTGGTGTTTGTTGTGGGTAATTATAGGGATGTTGAGGAGGCATGCCTAACGTGCCTATTCCTGTAAGGAGGTCAACCTGACTGGGGTGATGCGGAGGGTTGGGGATTCCTACTTGCCCAAAATATGAATTTTGGTTTGCTTGAGCAAGTTCTAATCCTCTAACCTTCTCAACTAAGGCTGAAATGACCTCTATTGGCGAAGACACAGTGTTTTTCCTTAATGGCATTTGTTGTATACCTTGAGGTTGTAAAGGGGTATGATACCCTGCTATGAATTTATCATTACCCTACCAAGCTTCACCAAGAGTATTTTCCATAGGTGGAGGAATGGGGGTGTTTTCTTGGAGTAGGGTATCAGATTGTATCTGTAAACTCCGTATAGGTGGGTACATGTTTTGGAAGCGTTGTTCACTTTTAGCATAGTGTGTTAAGTACTCCTCATCCAAAAATGGGAGTGGATCTGACTGTCTACTGATATGTGGTCTAAACAAGACCCAAGGAGATGAAGTGGATTCTCCAGTAAACATCATATTGTTAGAGCCTGAGGGCTCTGGTTGTTGTGTTTGTGCAAGCTGATCCAACTCCTCAATTCGGAATGAAGAACTAGAACTAGTTCTTTGAGGGGGAGTTTGAGATGACAAGTAATTACTTGAATAGTTATCAGCCCATGCAGAAAGCAAGGGTGATGGTTGTCTATTTGTTTGACCATAATTTGCTTCAAGACCTGAGAGAGGTCTGCCATATGCGTCGTATCCTAACATATTCGGGGGGGTATATGAATACCCACAGAATAATGGGAAAGAGCGAAGGTGGATGAAAGAAATGAAAATAAAAGGGGAACAATTGTTTGTTTCATGTTGGGTTCACCAATTTTGTACGATGGAAAAGTGACATGCGAGCATGGGAATCTACAAGTAACTCTTCCTCATACCCGACCTCCTCAGGTCGTGTCGAGACAACCGGTGAATGTGGAATATATATGGGTACAAAAAAACTAGTTGGGCAATCTTATATCCTCAATACGTAATAATGGAATCTGTGAATCTAAGGTGAAGAAGGCCCTCCTAACTTGAATTGGTGTAATGGATCGTTCAGATATAATAGTAGTTCAGAGGCTCCAATCAATGTCAAGCTCTGCTGAGATCCTATTTATTGGTTGTTGGATACGTGGGAAGTGACCTGTAGGTGCTTCATGTATATTTCCAGACAAGGTCATGAAAATGGTGATGGGAGGTGTAGTGGGGTAATTTGCTCCGTGAGTTTTATTGGTGGATTCAATCTAAGTGGACTAGCCCAGAAAATCCCTAAATTAATTACGAACTGTATACGCGGTTAATAAACCATGAATCGCGGTATTAAAAATCGTGAGTGGTGAGGATCTATTTTTCTAGGCTTGGGAAATTAGGTGAAACTCAAAGTTTGCTCGTGATTTGTAAACCACGTTCGCACTTTGTAAACTGCACTCGGACTTGCTGGATCACAACCATGTCGCAGTTTGTGGTTTGCGCTTGGACTTTTCAAACTATGCGCTCGCACTTTGTAAAAAATCTCGATCACGGTTCTCAACTATACCAAGTAATCATCTGTGGACCTTGTTTTTCCCTCTATGTTTAGAACGCGATCATGAAGTTGTTAATGTTTCATCAGAATACCCTCAAGGTGTTCTGGAAATCTCTGAATTTTGTAAGCTAGTATCAAAGTCAATGAGGAGGTCATCATGAAGTGTAAAAGGTTGTGGAACCTCAAAGGATGCTCAACCAAAGACTTGTTCTCATGCTAGAAAACTTGTAAATTCATTTCATTTTAAAAATGGCAGTCTATAATGTAGGATGATTGTTGATTCCAGAAATGTGTATGATGTTAAAGTGAATATTTAAGATAAATCTCATTGTTCACTAATTTTTCGTAGGTTAACAATAGGTCTTGAAAGACATTTTTTCCTGTGAATGGTCTTGATCTACGTATAAGACTGTGTTTGGGTAGATTTGGCTTGAGGCACTATTGATAAAACTTATACCATCCCAAGCGTGGACAAATGTACATGATATAATTCTATATATATATATTATATATATATATATATATATATATGATTATATCGATATTTTTTGATATAGTTATGGACCGGGCAAATGGAAAGCGTGCTCTGTTTTTCTAAATATTTTCATATTCCACTCTTCAGAAAAAATCAATAAAAATGTAAAAATATTGCTCAAAAAAATACAAAATGCCAAAATCCATCCTAAGATAGACAACTACATCTAACGTTTCACCAAAGGAATTTTGTATTTTCGAACAAGATTTGGTCATCCAATTAAACACAAAGCAAACGGACTACAATCTTATAAGTTTTTTCAGAAAAAAAACCAAGATGCATATAATTTTAAGTGTTTAATATAGCTAAATTGTCTATATTTACAATACAAAAAAATAGTATTTTAGAAAGTGGCTATATTCCTGATGCTAGGTTTGATATTTATCATAAATTCACCTACCATTTTGAGAAGCAACTAATTGCTAATAATCAAGACATGTTGAACCTTTATAAAGACTCTCGATCCTACCTTTTTTGCAAGAATGACGTCCACAGATCAGACCCCATATTTTCCATCAATCTTCCCCACACTTACCCTGGGTTCTATCGAGAGTTTAATGGACGATTCATTATGGTGGTAGTCTGAAAATCCCTAGCAAACCTAATAATTGGCAAACTGCTATTTTTTATTTTAAGGAGAATTTTGTAACTAAAGATATCTTGTGATAGTTGGATAGAGGACCTTGAATACTAGAACAGTTCTGTAAATCTAGTCATCAATGTGTGATTTGAACCCCCTTAGTCCCTGATTGGGTTATGGGACATGTGAATCACAACCATGAGTGCGTTTGGTTCCTTGTGCTCAGACCTCCTATGGTCATATGAAGATTTGTGTCGACATCCCTCTTCCAACTATGCCATATAATCATACACCTTTTTCAGCCTCTATGTTTAGAACTAGCGAATTGGCATGTAAATTTTCTCATAAGTACCTTACAGGTGTTCTGCAACTTGAATGTGTAAGCTAGTCGTCTATCTTTGATGAGGAGGTCCCTTGCGTTCAGGTTTTGGAACTAAAGGATCGACAACCGAATATGCTTGTTCTCTTTCAATGTCCTTGGTACAGTCCATTCGGGTATTTTATCAAGGCAGTCTATAGTTAGGATGGTTTGACCAAAATGTGTATGCCTTGTCGTCTTCGATATTTAACCCTCTTAGTTGTTCACTAATTGCTAAACACTAGGATTTGATTGTTGCTCAAAAGACTTGTATCCTAAGGTCTTGATCTATATCTAGCTAATGTTGGGGGTAGATTTGGTTGAGGCACTATTGGTTCAAAAATATATTCTCTGGGCTCTCTAGGTCCTATGATTATCATGCAAAAATGATTCAACTTTAACTAAAACTAATAAACTAATTATGAAAGATGTATCTATACTATGCATGTATTATTTCTATTTTTGTATTTTCATATGAAGTATTTTAATGAAATTAAAAGAGCAGCTATTCTAATATATTTAGAAAAATGGACAATTAATCTAGTAACAGAATTAAAACAAACAAAGTAGCCTGGTGTAGCTATTTGCCCTATGCAGTTGTGAATTTATCCTAAATATCTAAAAAACTAATTATTTTGAATCGAAAAACTCTCGATCCTACCTCAGAAGTGAGGAATGAATCATAGTTTCTCAGAAACTATCAATCCCCACAAATTCCCCTACGATATCAAGAGTGATCTTTGACTAAAATGAAATAATTTACTACTCTATTTGATATGTTATAACTAGAACTTTGATAGCTCAAACCTAGAGTTTACAGAACAGTGGTAAATCCAGTTGTGTGTGAATTTTTCCCCTCAGTGTGATCTCCTCATTCCTTCGTGTTCTCGTGAATCCAGAAAAGCGTGTATATGATAGTATCAGTAGAAGAAGGTACTCGAACAATGGTAGCTTTGGATATAGACCAAATATAATGCGAGTAAGAGAGGGATAGTGCAAGTGAACAGAGCTTGACTATGCAATTCCTAGTGGGATTTATTGTGGGAATACAACACAAATATACCAAGAGTTTTAGAAACTATCTTTTGTGACAAAACAAACACCTGCAACTCTAAATGGATTCCAATCTAAGAATGAAACTACCTTATTCTAAACTGATTTGCATGGAAAAAAAATGAAGCAAGATTAAAACAAGAAGATCAAATGACCTCTAAACAACAAAGGAAAACTAACAATGGATGCAAAACATGAAACTATTGAAATTCTAAGCAAGAAATGCAAAAGACTGAATGATTAAATAGAGAAGGAGAGGGGCCTCTTGTTTGAAAACAAGCTGGATATTTATAGCAAATGAATTCACTTAAAGGTAACTTGGAATGGAACTCTTTTACCATTAAACAAAGAGAAAACACTATTCACATGGTGGCCAAAACATAAATGCAAAGCCAAAGTATCTGAAGAAATGCGGATAGAAACTTGAATTTTATGTTTGATGAGATCATCAGAACATTCTGGAAAATGTGCACAGGACCGCCACCCTATCACAGGGCGGCAGTTACAGGACTACCACCGTCCTGGGCGGTGATCAAGGGACCGCCACCTAGGCAGGGTGGTGGTTTCGTCACTTAAGACAAAATGTAAGGAAAAAGGGGGGCAGAGGGTAAAACAAATCATGCGGAGGCTGAAGCGAGGCATATGGGATACAAACGTATACTTGGCGAGCTTTTCTGGATCCCGAACACCTTGAGAGGAGACCTGTATCATCATTGGGGTATGTGTAACCTCTTTCTGGTGGTGTAGTACTCTACAATTTTGGGTACATACATAACCGCTTTAGAAGTGGGAGTGTGAGAGGAAATAAGGTCATAAAACCCAAACTTATTATGCATGAAAAACCATGCCTCTCTTTTTCCAGCTATCCATTACATTGGTGGGTGTTTTTACTTATCAATGGGTAACTCAACCATATTAAAATCAACACCTATGAACCAATAAGCATCAGGAATTGTGCACACTAACCACCACCAAATATTGGCCCTTTCGTCTGCATCATAAGTTCCGTAAATATTAATGAGACCAAAAGGGAGACCATCAATATTAAAGAGGTCCCATATGGCACGATTGTTGGGGTTGATGCCATGGTCCACCAAAAAAGGTTTCCATTTGGGAGAAAAAAGGGAATATAAACCCCCATGCCCCCCTTCATGATTTTTGCAAAAATCCAAGTTGTTAAGCCAGATGGATTTATAAACCATCTATAACAGAAAACCTATAAATTTCATCTCCTACAAAAACAAACCATCTAAATTGGTAAATATTTTCTGAGCTTCACGAACAATATACTTGTGACTGGATTATGTAAGACCCCAAAAATTCCAAGATAGACACTTCATGGGAAACATTGGTCAAGTGCAATGTCATCCGCATCCAAACCATCAAGAACATGGAACTGGTTTTGTAGGAGTAGGAATTGAGCATTTTTATGCTTTAAGAAATCATGCAGTCCAATTTTCTTCCACCCGGTGTATTCAATGTTGTACTCCTCTTATGTTGAATCCACACTGCACATTGGCATATGATCCCAAGATATGTGAGAAGGACTTTGAGCCCTTTGAGTTGTTGGTTAAAAGTAGCGGCAGTTGTTGAAGAGCAGAGGCAATGCTAACATAATTTTTTTGGCCTATGAGAACCAAGGCCACATTGGGTGTGTTGGAGAATTGAGGTAATTAGACTAGCAAGTTATCAACAATTGTTGGATCCTTTGTGCATGGGCTATGAGGTTATTCTTTGATAGCTGGCTCATGTAGGCTATTTGAACTAGAGGGCTTAGGTTGTGATGGTTTATTCCTATTTTTCTAGCCACCAACTATTTTCCACCCCTCTTCCTGAGGGGTTTTGGACACTTCTCGAGCCACCTTTGATGTTGGGTGATTACGGGGGACATAAAGAGGACAATCCTTGATCTTGTGATCATACGCCTAACAACAGAAGCAAGTATTAGGTAGGTTGATATACAAGATACACTGTGAGTAACAAATGTCTCCCATTTGGATTTCCACAAACTCTTTCAATTCCGGAGAGAGATCCACTTCGACATAGACACGCTTATGTGGATGAGTGTTGTAAAAAAATGTTGTGGATCTTGACCTACCAAATACTCGATGGAAGAGGTAATTTGATGCAACAAGTGGACATAAGATAAGGGGAGGCTTGGGAATTCAACCCAAACTGGCACTTTGAGAGCAACATAGTCAGAGACCATGAAATATTTGGTCCATGGAGATAAAATCAACAAAGAGTTATGAACATAACATGTGGAAGAGTGGGTCAAAATGGTGGGGGCATTGGATGGGTTTATGAAGCGAAAAAGGAAGAACCCTTTCGTCATATTTTGGATGCTCTCAATCCGGATGCCATGAGGAGCCCAGATTGAGTTAACCCAAGATTTGAGCATATATTCAACGGGGATGCAACCCAAAAAATACCCAATGAGATAGAATTGTTCCAACTATTGACAAACAACAATAAACTCAGGAATGGGTAAAAAAACATCACGGGGAGAAGCATTACCTCATGGAAAACCTTCGAGACAAACTTCCAAGGGAATTTTAGTGGCGGTGCCATTTTTCAAAGCTCTGCTATCTCCAATCGCATTTTAAACAACTGGGCATGAAGTGGAAGGGATCATTATATAGAGCCTCCCAGAGGGCAAGAAACCCTACAAAACTAAACAGAATTTATCCCGCAGAGCCTGAGAAGTCCATGAAATGACTGGTGCATGAAGGAAACCCTACTAAATAAATAAAACATTACTCCATTTTTTGTTATTGTTATGCCTTTTAGAAAGTGTTTGAGATAATTGGTCCTTCATGTCTTGAGAACCTCATGTCGATTGTAGACATACGATGCATAGTGGTGTTCGGCACTCTCATGAGTGTTAAAGTTTTTGTTCGTAGGGAATCAATTTGAGACAAGTCACAATGAGTGACATGTGGTGGTTATCAACATATATGGCTATCTCATGAACTGACTAAGGGTTAAATATTTTCTGTAGGTCTATATAAGACCGATTAAGGACATGTGTAACCCATTGGCATCCTACCTTCGAGCACGAACATTTGGTTTTATATTTAGATTTTACTATTTTCCAAAAGCTTGTAATGCATTTATTTGAGACTAAGTGTTATGATGATTACATGGTGAATATCAAATATCCCCAAGTTTCACTCACATCTAGATAACATACAAGGTTAAATTTGATGGTCTAACCCAATACGAAAGTGATCTTGAGGACATCAATGGAAGCACAACAAACCTCATTGTTTTTTTTTTCATATCTCTCGACTAGGAGCTCTAACTCACTTGTGACTGGTGTCATTACAAAGGTATTCAAGAGAGATTTTCATTTCTACAAAGTTTAGAGCAAATGGTGAAGCGATTGTATATTTTCATGAAAAATGTCTTGGAAATTTCTCTATTGATCTTTTTCAATTTAATGGTGCCCAAATCACTTGTTGAAGCTTTTGAATTATTTTGGTATCTTCTAGAAGGTTCCTTGAAGCTATCTTCTCTTTCTCATCCCCACCAAATGCATTGATGAGTTAAGCAAGTTGTTAATTAAAGAGAAATGCTTTCACAAAGATCCAAAGGTGAAAATTTGATTTTCTTAAGTATTTGGAAGCTTCTTATCCATCCATTTTCTTAATTTTTAGTGATGCACATGTATCTTGTTCATGGATTTTCATTTTTATTTTCTCAAGGTTCACTTTTGAAACCAAATTAACTTTTTTTGGGAGGAAATTTTGTTTCTTTCCATGTCGATTTGACAAAGATGATCTAAGTATTCTTTTGTCTCTCCATTCATTGATGGATGAGTCATATTCATCTAATGGTGAAAATTAGATCCTCCCTAGCTTTTAATATCAAAGTGGGCATCATGTGAAGGTCTTGAGAACATATAATAAAATTGAGTAAAATTCTAATGATTATTATCAAACAATTTTTAAAATGAAATTATGAATTTTACTACTAGTTAAACACCACAACCACAACCAAATGGAGTTGTTAAATGATAGAAACGAAGTATGTTGAAGCAATATACTTTTGTAATGTTTATTGGGTTGTAGTCGGTAGTTTGTTTTATGTATTTATTGAATTGTTTCCTATAACAAAGTTTGAAAAACATACTTACAAAAAATAATTGGAGTATGGGTGAAATACACATGCACATGTTCCGGAAAACAAGGAGATGAAAAAGGGAAAAATACATGTTTATAGGTTATAACGAGAAATAAAAAGAAATGTGCATTATAATCCACTTACAAAGGAAACATTAAAATCAATAAATATTCAGTGTTTGATGAGAAAGAATAATGAAATCGGAATGGGAAATCAAAACAGCAACAACACGAGTATATTGACATGAAATATGAAATGTGTAACAACTACAATGACTTAAATAAGCTTTCAATAACAAATAGGATCTCCACCAATGAAGAGAATCCTATTCTACCTTCGTGTAATAAGATGGGCCATTTTAATGCCCAAGAACGTGAGAAGTTTAGAGGACATTTACAAGGTACAACAGTATAACAAAATGATGATTTATTTGTTGATTTTTTCTTTAATTAAAAAGGTTGATTGTATAATTCCATCTTTTTTGGAATGAAACTAAAAATAAAAGATAGGTGAAAACAAGCTAGATGTTCAAATTGATGTATTTGAGAAACATTAGACTTGGGATTTAGTAAATGTTCAAGCATGAAAAGGTATAATTTGTTTAAAATAGGTTTGTAAAACCAAATACAATTTAAATAATAAGATTAAGAAATACAAGGATAAATTACTTTCTAAATAATAGTAATATCACAATAATATGGAATAAATTACAATTAATCATTAGCACGGCTATCAAATGACACTATGAGAGTTGTTTTTTTGGGAAATAACACCCCACTAAAATTGAAAAGTGTATTAGTGGATATATGATTGTAACAATTCTTAGAATAAAGCATGCATGTGGAACAACCATTTGGTTATGTGATTTAGGATCATGTAATAAAAATATTCAAAGAGAAGACGGCGTTATAAAGGCTTAATAACTCAATTGATTCATATTTTAAAAATAAATTAAGTAATAACTTCACTAAGAACAATAACAAACCAACTCTTTAAAAAAAATGCAAGATTTCAATAGTAGTTATTTATTGTACATAATTTTTTTCCACTAAAAATGGAAATTTAGGACTTGAAAATTTCATTTCAAAAATGAAAAAAGAATTTGGGAATGTTTTTAGTAGTGAGATTAATCAAATAAATCATAGAATTTTTCAATGTCAAATCAAGGATGAAAATATTATCTTCACGAGGATTAAAATCTTGAATAGAAGCTTGATGTAATTGATAGTTACAGGGCTATATTTTATGTATGCAGTGGGTCTAGTATCCAAGTTTATTAAAACCCCAAAGCACACTCTCAAGAAATCACATAATTTTATAAGAGAATGGGTTCGAAATAGAGGAGAAGGAAGTTTGTTGTAAATTTAATATAATCAATTTTGCAGATTTAAAGGAAGTTGATAATGTGTGAAGGTTGAGTAGAAGCCGAAAAAATCAATTCATTGCACAAAAGGATGTAAATTAAATTTATTTAAACCTGTGAGTACAAAATAATGTATAACACGTCTCAGGTAATATATATATATATATATATATATATATATATGTAGATATAGATATAGAGGGTCCTTCAAAAGCTATGGGCAATTATGAGGAGGATAATCGACTCCATCAGAGCACAAGCAATTCCAAATGGTATGCTCAGGATTACCATCAGTATAAATAAGATCTGCTCTGCATGGATGGCAAGTCTTGCAGCTGCAATGAGGACTTCCCCCACAACTTCCGCATGGCACGTCACTGCAAGTGGGAGGAATACTTCCATTCTACAAACACAACAGTACAGATGAGCTTTAATACCTCTTTAAAAATGTCTATATAGTGCATGGTTTTGCTAACAGAAACAGAAACGAATTACCTTAGAGTGCACCGTTTGATTTTTGATAGCTCCTTGGTGAATAAATAAAAAATACATTAGTAGAGTAGAGCGGAGAATAGCAGAAGAAAGAAAAACAAGAACATCATCTCCTACCAGTGGTTTCGGAGCTGTTGTAAGTAGCCAAGACTGGATATTGATGAACAGTTGTTGTGTAAAGAAGTAGGAAAACAAGAGACGCAGATGGAATCATACCGCAGTACTTGTCTCTTATGATGCCCATTTCCACAAGCTTAATTAACAGCTTGTGTGTAAAGAATTGAAAACTGATTAGAATATAAATACTTGAAATGATGACACTGCAATAGCAGAGCATCTTATAGGATTCTGTCATAATGAAAATGATGCTAAATTTAAGTCAACAGCACGAAATCTCAACAATCTTTCTATTTTCCAAAATTAACAATCTTTATTCTGTTTTATTATTATTTCAGGGATCAAATTTGAAGTCGTCAATACCCTTCAAACGTCTTTCACCTTGTCATAAAAGGGTGATTAAAAATTTACACTTCAAAAAAAATTTGAAATTTAAAATTGCACTTCAATACTAAAAGACATTAAAATATTATTAATTTTCATTAGAAGGGCTAACTAAAAAAATCACTTGTCATGTAAATTGTATGCTGCCTACTAATTTACTTTTAATAATTTTGATAAATAAAAATTAAATAATAGATTAATAGCAACATAAAATGCATGCTTGTTAGCTTTATATTTTATATATTAAAAAAAATTGCATTCACTTCACACAAATTATGCAAAAAAACACTAGGAAAAAGGATAAATCTCTAGAAAATAAGAAATTACCTTGCTCTTTCTATTATAAAAAGAGTGATATTCTCTTTTAGCTTTTGCTTAGTTTGTAAATCATGTTTGGAATTCTGGTAGTTCTATTCTCAATACAACTTATTGCTATTTTATAAATCATGGTCATTGGAAATCCCTTACTTGTATTTTATAAACTATTTGATTACCAAATGCATTTACCTTGATTGTTTCATTGAGCGATAAATTTGTACAAGATTATTACATAGATGCTATATACTCAAGTCCTATTTTGATGTTTTTCATTGCTCAAAATATTTATCTTAATGTATTTAATGTAAATAAGTTCCAAGACATTATTATTAGATATTATATACATAATTATCTATGCCATTTTTCATATGCCATTCCATCAGATATATCTCCCAAGGAAATTACCCCTGACGATTTTTCTATGAAACCTGCGGAATGTACCACATGTTTAATATATCCTTTACGAAGGGTCAATTGCTGGGACCGAGGCAGTGTCAAGTGGACATATGGGGAAACAGTAAAATAAACACTGTTTTAAACCAAAAAAAATGTATATTGGTCGTGGAATAAATGGAAATTGAAACTGCATTTATATAAAAAACACTAGGCCCACCAAGAGATAAACAAAAAGAAGTAACAATTTGCTACTAGAACTAGACACCAAATCAAAGATAGGAAAACAGTCTATAAAAATCCACAAAAAACAAAGACATTATTTGTTCTTGAGGAATGTGAAGGAGCAACCTTGGGCACTAGTTTGACCTTATTGCATGTAACATAATCAATCTCCATTTGAGTGTCATCCTTCCCCGCAACCTCTTCATCAAAGCTTCTCAGGTAGAGTTGAAACTTCCTATTCCTTCGAACCTTTTCCATGTTACCCGCCCTCTCCTGCAAATCCTTGACCACATGTTTAATCCCCATAAGCTCATCCCTCATGGCATTCTGAGAGATTTGTATCTTTTTCGAAGCCTCAATACAATCAATCATAGTATGCCTCATGTCCAAGCCAATTTTCCCATGGAATTCATATCCCTTTCCATCTATTGGATCCTGAGCATGATTTTCTTGGTAATCTCCTCCCATTTTGAGTGACCTTTATTTTTTCCCTTAGGGGAATTTCTTCTTTCATGCTTATCCAACGAAGAAGCCACCCTCTTGACCATCCTCACCTCACCCTGATTATGGAAACCCTTCCCCTTCCGAATTTTAGTCATGCACTCAGCTAAAGTGATAGCATCATTAGAATCCTCCGCGGCCAGATCAACCTCTTTGGGAATGAGGGGCTTACCATTCTGGTAAGAGAAGAATACTGAGGTCGTGTTCTAGGGGAGACTCAATTTTACCTTGTTGAAAATCCTTGATTGACGCAGTGACAGACATAAAAAAATAAAAGGGAATAATGATAGCAACTTTGTGCCTAAACATGTTTAACATAGATAAATGATGAGTATAAATCTTCATAAAATTTCCATCTAAAGTGATATACTGCATGATGTGGAAACACACAATATTCCAAATTCCAGGGATACAAGACCTTTCAATTCCATCAATAAGAAAAAACACTTTTTCTTTACCTTTGAAGAATGTTTGAATTTCATGATTTCTTTTGGTTCGATCCTTTAAATTTTTTAGATCCTCCATGTCCATTCCAGTGGCCTATGGGATGGACAACTTGGAAATTTACACTTCCACTCCACGAACCACAACCCTCCCATTATCCCAAGTGTGCCCAAAATCAAGGGCCAGAGAAGGATCTGACCCTTTGAGTTTGGAAATAAACTTTTTGAAACCCCCAATCTTGAAGATATGCCACAGAGAAGGGTTATTTTGAATCACACCATGGCTTGAGGGTTCCACCCACAGCCTACCGCCTCCCATGGTTTTTCTACTAAAAAATTTAAATGATAAAAATAATAGTACTACCCCTAAGCTTGTTGTAAATAAGAAACCCAATAGAGATCACACATGTGAGGCCAGTCAAACCCTTCGAGAAAATATTAATACCAAAGTCCCTCAAGTGAGATATGTCCATCACATTATTTCTTGTCATGAATAATGATGTTTTTGATAATAATAGGAACTTCATCCCCATGTTCCCAAATTGTGAAATCATTACTAGTTATTCCCACATTGGCTACACTGTCGGCACACTTGTTACCATTATGAGGGGTATGGAGTAAAATTATGTTATCAAAGGCCTTAAGAAGTTCCTTTATGTCAAAAATAATATTTCCAAGGGTCAAAATGTTGATCTTATTTTTCTTAAGGGCATTTATAATACGCATAGAATCCACCTCAATTTTTATCATCTTGTACCTCTTATCCTTTTCCACATCAACACCTCAGAGAATAGCCACGACTTCAGAAAAATTGTTACTCTGAATACCCAAACTCCCAACATATGCAAAAATACAATTTCCTTTGTGATACATAAGAATTCCCCCTCCCACAACAGGCCCGGGGTTACTCTTTGAGGCCTCATCAAAGTTCAAATTCAGACAACTAGCATCAGGTTTATACAACTTAACTCCAACATGAGAAGCTTTGAGAGTAAGAGGGCTGAAGGGGAACTATTTGAGAACTACAACCTCTATATTTGAGCATGGAGCCTTAATCTTAGCCTTGAAGAGTCTGCAATTCTCTTTGAGGGATGAACACAACCAGGCACTAACCTTTTTACAGTAACATGTTGATCCCTGAAAATCCTACCATTCCTTTCCTTCCACAAACTCCAGAAAAAATGGGGGAGAGCCATCCTCCAGGAAGCCACCAGAACTAGATATTTAAAGGACAACACCATTGTAAGATAAAAACTCTTCCATAGAATTAGGCAATAACCATTGAAGATTGAAGAGATCCATAACTGAAGAAAAAACAACCATAGAGAAGGGAAAATGAATAAAAAAGTGATTAGCATTATCCTCTTGCTTCCCACAAAGAATGCATCTACTAGGGATAATCATACCTCTTTTCCTCAACTTCTCCAGAGTAAGGATCTTATTTTGGGAAACAAACCAGTAGAAAATGTGAACTTTTGGAATTAAATCCTTAAGCCACAGAATGTTCCAATAATCCTTCTGTTCCAAAGATTTGAAATTTAAGAGATAAGCATATTTGACAGAATATTGCCCAGACTCCTCTCTCTCCAAATTACAGAATCCTCTTGATATTGAAACCGAGGAATATGGAAATTCTAGAGTTTTAAATTGAGATCAATGAAAGGCTGAATGGAACCCCTAAAGTTAGGAGGAGGAGCAATAGAGATCCATTTAAGGCCCTCTCACTGCTCCTAGTCTAGTATTCCTGAACCATCTTTTTGCCAATCTCCTCATAAAATTGGAAAACAAATTTCCAAGGTTCCAATGAAGCAAGTGATTAGTCTTTGAGCCAACAATCCTACCAAAATTGGATTTTAGTGCCTTTCCTAATATTCCATTTAATACCCTGACCCAAGATAGATTTAGAGTCCACAAAGGACTTCCAAAATGTTAATCCCATAGGGAGATCTTCTCTCAGAAAGAAGGTTTCCAGTCTATCAATATTCCACAAATATTTCCTCTTTAGGATGTCAACCCAAAGGCCTTCTTCTTTAGTAATCCGCCAACTAGTTTTAGCCAGAAGAGCCTCATTCATTAATTTGATATCCTTCAGCCCCAAACCCACCACAATTCTTTGGTTTGGTGACTTTGTTCCAAGAAACTAAAGGATATTTAAAATGATCCTCCACCCTGACCAAAGAAAATGTTTCTGAATCCTTTCCAAGGAGACAATGATTTTAGCAGGGAGCTTGAAAAGGGACATAACATAAATTGGGATTCCTTGTAAAGAGCTTTGAAGAAGTTGAATCTTACCAGCCTGAGATAACAAGGATCCCTTCCACAGTAGATAGTTTCATGTTCACTCATTCAATAAGAGGATTCCAAATAGATATGTCCATGGTTTTTTATGTATGAGAGGCATCCAAGGTAAGAATCCAGAAAGGATTTGATCTTGCACACCAAGGATTTGGGCTAATCTGATCTGGAATTTTTCCTCCACATTAATAAATAATACAACACTCTTGTGGAAATTAACAAGCTTCCTTGAAACCATCTCATATTCCTGCAACACTATTTTCTAGGTAGTATCCTCTTGAATGGAAACTTTCTCAAGTAGGAAATTATCATCCAAAAATTTATTAAGAAAAAAATGAGTTAGTCCATTAGAAATTTTGATACCTTGGATGAGATTTTGAGAAAGAGATTGATTACATAATCTGCTAAGGGTTTCAACCATAATGATATATAGAAAGGGAGATAGGTGGTCCCCCTATCTTAAGCCCCTTCTACCATGGAAGAAACCATCAGGTTTTCCTTTGAAAATAACCAAAAAAATGGCAGTGGAAATACATGTCATAAACAAGTTGACAAAATGATCACTGAAGCCCAAATTACCCATAATAGCCGGAGAAGGAAGACCAAGAAACTCTGTCATATGCTTTGTGCATATCCAATTTAATAAGCATGATAGACATGCCTAAATTTTTAATTGAGTGAATGACCTCTTGAATAAAAATGATACTGTCAAGGATTTTTTTGCCAGGAACAAAGGCACCTTGATTAGACGATATGAACTTGGAGAGTACATTCATAATCCTAAAAGAAAGGATTTTTGTGATCAATTTATAACTGGTATTGCACAAGTTGATGGGTCTAAAATCTTTAAGGTCTTTTGCCCCTGTCATCTTGGGAATAAGAACAAAGAAAGTATTGTTGATCTGTTTGAGAAGGATGTCTAGATTTAAAGAAATCTTGAACAACATCCACCACATCTTGATTAATAATCTCCCAAAAATGTTGAAAGAAAAAATAGGGAACCCATCCGGACCAAGGGATTTTTTCGGTTCCATATCAAACAAAGAAAATCGGATTTCTTCTTCTCCAGGGATGAGAGAAAGATTATGTTATCTTGGTCTGAAATAAATTTATGAAATAGAGCAAGGGCTTTGTCCCATATAGAGGCCTCCGGGGCATGACCTTGGAGAAGCAACTCCTTCAAATAATTTATCATAGTATCATTGATTTCCTTTCCATCCAGTGGTGATCTCCCCATTAGTTTTCTAATTTCATGAACTCTGAGATGGTTAGCCTTAGTAGTGGTTGTGAAATGGAAAAAACTCTTGTTCCTATCCCCCTCCTTAAGCCATTTAACCCTATATTTTTGCTTCCAGTAACTTCTTCTTTGGCTAAAAGATCATGATATTCAATAAGGAAATTTTGTTCCTATTCCTTTAGAGTTTAGTTAAGACCTTCTTCCTTCATTAGTTCCTCTACATTTCACAACTCTTTTTCAATCTTATTTTTTTCCAAAAAGATGTTACCAAAGGTCTCTTTGTTCCACACTTTGATCATGTTTTTAACATGATTTAGCTTGCAAGTTAATTTGAACATAGGAACTCCATACGCCTTGAACCCCCCACCATTCCTGCACCTTGTTATAAATATCATGGTGATTTCAACCACATATTTTCAAACCTAAAAGGTTTAGCCTTGTTTTATAAACCCATCCCCAACTTTAGAAGAATTTGGTTGTGATAATACCCGATCCTAGGCAGAGAGTTAAGAGAATAGAGATGACTTATCAAGCATTGGTGACTGATCACAAAGTGTTCCAATATTATTTGAATAATATCTTTCCCTATTCTTCTATTAGCCCGTGTGTATTTGGAACCTCCCAGCTCCAAATCAAATAGCTCATTCCTCGTCAAAAAATAAAGCCAAATCCTCCATACTATCATAATAAGTTATACTTCCACCTTTCTTGTCAGCAGAGAGAGAGAGAGGCATGTTGAAGTCTCCACCAATGAGCCAATCTACATCCTTAAAAAAAGTCTAAACTTTGAGAGTTCCTCTCACAAGCTCCTTCTTCCTCCCACCAAATTTGGAGCATATATTAGACACAATCCAATTATTTTTGGTATCTATCATGAAACAAATAACAACATGATTTGGGAAGTCAACAAAAGTTCCCCCTTAACCACCTCAGGATTCCAAAGACAAGACTAATCCCCCAGAGGCCCCAACACAATTAGAACCCTCCAAACCTTCTTTCCAGAAAAACCTACTTACCTCCTTAAAATATGTCAAGATTCATCTTAGTTTCTTGAATCAGTAAACTATCTGGCTTGTATCTACTCCTTAAGTCCTTAAGAATCCTATGCTCACCCGGGTAATTTAATCCTCTAATATTCCAAGAAATAACAATAATTTAGTTCTCTGGAGGTTGGTCATAGCCGTCCTCAGGGATTTTTGCATACCTTTCTCCACTTCCTTCATTACTAATCTTTACCTCTTTTCCTTATTTGTCGTTCTTAATTTAGGAAATGTTTCCTTACCCACATCCACCATGTTGCTACTTATAGTGTTGGGTTTAAATCTATTTACCCACGTCACTGGTGAAGATGTCGCTTCATGAGTTTCTGGGACCACCTCCCTCAATAGAGCTTCAAATCCATTCAAATTTACAACAATATCATCCTGCCTTTGTCAAAAGGAGCATTTTCCTATGGATGAAACCCCCTCAAGGGAAGGACCTAGCACAACCTTATAGGCATAGTCACCAAAAAAACCAAAGGTGAACTCTGTTTCAAATTTTCATCATTAGGATATGAAAAATCCTCCCTTTGCATCTTACCTTGCATCCCTATCTCAGTTTATTTGTATTATTTTAAAGATTCTCCTTTAACTTCCATGACTCACAAAGAGAATTTTTTTTCATCCTTTCTATTCTTCTCCTCAAGGTTCTTGGCTGGACTAATAAATTTTCCATCTTTCCCAACTTTCCTCCACTCTTGAATTTTCTTTGGTTTGAACCTGTGGAAGAAGTTTGGGACCTGTCTCTTGTTTATTTTTTGAGAGGTGATAAAATATAAATTCGTGACCTACTGATATACATTTTTTGCAAGTCAAAGGGGATGGTTTATATTCAAAATTTTGTATCCAATCCTTGAACTTAGACAAAAGTTTAATATTTCCTTCAAGGGTAGCCCCCTATTGCATGTTAATGCAAAATATCATATGGGTTAGCTAAGTCTTGGATTTTGTCATTGGATCAATCGCTATTTGTGTGGACACCAAAAATTTACATCTTCTAAGTTTAGACATGTTTATGAACAAAGACAACTCATTTACGAAACTTCACGATATCATCCCTCTTAACCACCTTCAATTAATATAGTCACAACCCTCACATCTCTAAAGTATAAAATAATTATTTAATTAATTAGATTAAATAAGTTAGTTATTGCCCCTCACACCTCACCCTTACACCTCGCTATGTTAACTAAGATACCTCATTATGACACCTCATTTAACCACTTAACTCTTCTACACCCACTTCCCAAAAATCATTAACCCATTTCCTAAACTAACTAAACTAACTAAATCTTCCAAAAAAGCTAACCCCCTTATCCTAACGAAGTTAGTTCATGATTTTTTACCCGATCCACCACCTTAACAACTTTGAAGTTATCATATATTCTTCAAAATGGAAGAAAATCATTTGATTTATTAACCAAACTAGATTTCTCCGAAATCACTGATGATTTTCCCAATCACTGATGATTTTCCTGATCATCGGTGATTTTCCCGATCGCCTGTGATCTATAAATATGTGTTTTAAAACTTCATTTGGGAACTCGTAAAATCACACTTTACAAGTGAATTATGTTTCAATTCCAACGTTTGAGACATACAAGCACTTCATATCAACTCTTGCCAACTCTGCGCTGCCCAAAAGTCATCAAATCCATCGTCAAATTGCTTATTTTTAGTGTGCAACCATATTTTTTCCATCCATCCATCAAACTAATTCATTTTTCAAAGTTATTTATTTGTTTAGTTCATTTTAGATATTAATAGTAGGTATGTTTTTGTTTATACATCATTCATATGTTTCTAATGCTCTATTTTCATCAAAATTCATAGCTTAAATAATTGTTTTAACTTCATTTTATTAACTATTAGAACTAGCAACAATCGCTAGCGATTTCCTTAATCACCTGCGATTCCTATAGTCTTCTGCTTTTTCATTATTTTCTATGAAATCTAACTAAAAAGCATAGCATTTTCTTGTTATCTATTAATCCCCCTGTCTAGCATGATTTTTTCATATGCCATTAGGGGGATCTAATCTTCCCTTATCCGATTCCTTTCCTATTGTTCACCATCCATTGTACTAGGAAAAATATGAATTGCTCCATGCTCTTGAACTATGTGCAATCCAAGAAGCCCCATTTGATCACTTAGAAGCTATCTTTGCCTCCACTCAACGTATTTGAGAATCCACTGATGCCTTTTGGGATGCTTATGACAAAGCTTTGAGACTTACAAGAGGATGTTTAATATGAGCATCACTATGAGACTGGCCTGGAGCTCCTAGACGAAGACTACTGCACCACTAATTGGAGTTTGACACCCACAGCCACATCAGTATATCTATCACTAACACAACATTTTCCCACATTTACGACACCTAGGAGGAAAATTCTTCTTCTTTGTTGAGACTACATCTTCGTCCCTAATTCTGACCTTACTGAGGAAGAGGAAGAGATAATTGCTCTATAGCATCTAATGTGTCTAAAAACCTCTACACAAACTAGGAGTCTGAATTATGGATTTAAATCATGACTAATGTTAGCTATATGTATCTAATCTAAATAAGTGATAATCAAAATTCCATCTTATCATTTTGTAGCACAATCATAAACATTAATAAAAGCATGAGTGTTTTATGAAAAGTAACATTGTTTTGTCTAAAGCATGATTTGTAGGCTTGTTTACAAGTAAAGAAGCTTTGATCCATTGTTTTAAATGGTTCACAAACATGCATAACCTACACTGCGGGTATCCCAGAAACCCTGCCATACTAAGGTCAAGCCCAATTGATACCCCTTGAAACAATCAAGAAACCAAAAGTAAAAACCATGTTGGACATTTTGGCACGCCCAGTGGGACCCTTGAACCCCTATTAATTTCCTCATTTTATCATTAATTTAATTACTATTTTCACAGACTACTAATCACCAATGATTGGCTTAATTGCCTGCAATTGTTGCAATCACTAGCAATTCCTTTTTTTTTGTTTTTCTAACATGTCATTAATAGTTGCAGTGTCTTGTTTGTTGTTTATTGTTGCTTCTAATCATATTGTAGCCTTTTTATCCTTGGAAACTGTACTTTCGAGCTTCGCTAAGAAAATATTTTGGAAATTGCTAAAATTAAATTTAAATTGAAAAAAAGGGGAGTGTTCTCATGGTAAGTTCTAAATCCCTCCATTTAACTTCCCATCTTGCATTCTTGTTTTTCTATCTTCATCGAAACCAACATTTCATTTCAGAATCTTAAAATAAACAATTGCATTCTTCTTGCTTCACATAATCTAATTAGGAGGTAAAATTGGTTGCATCCACTTACTCCTCCCTCAAACACTACCAAACCATGTACAAATTGAAAAAAAATCATTCAAAATACTTCCTACCAAGGAGAAAGTGATTGAGATTTCATCACCCAATAGGGAAACCAACTCAGTGTTCTGGTCGAGTATAAACACCTTTTTGTCGGTATATTTTGGCTCAACACCTGACTCCCTTATTGCAGCGGGACCATGAAGTGAGGGGGTAGGCCCCAATATACATGCCCATACCGGCAACAGTACAAAGTTGGGCCTCACGTACCTTTGGGTATATCAAGGACTACCCTTAAACACACCCAAAACCAGCCTTAGATAGCCATTTCTTAGGACCCTCGTGACCCAATTTTACACATTTCACTTTTCATAACTAAGCAAGATAAATACAAATCAACACTCTACTTTATTTTTTTGTTATTTGTAAATCTACCCATCTAGTTATCATTCATTTTTCTAAGTGCTTTGTGTGTATTTTCTTATTATGGTACTCACTAGACAACAAACACATAACCAACTTTCCAAAAACATGTCTATCTCATCATTTGCATTTCAACAACAAGCTTAATTTTACACTACTTCACTTCCTAGAACATTTTCCTCACCTATGCAACCACAAGCATTAATTTATCAAAAAAACACATCCAATCCCTTTTCTGATGCACAAACTTGGAATGAATTAGGGACTGGTTATAACAATGAAAAAGGACAACAATCTTTTCACTCTCCACAATAATATCATGAAAAATTCTCTATACACCAGAATTGGAATATTCTTCTTCTCCCACAACATCTGAGCTCTCATTCTACAATAGGGGTGATCCTATTTTTGAAGAAATGTTAGACTCAAATCCTATTTCTCTCAATGCCTACCTGGTAGCAAGAAATGTCCAAATGCAACCGTTCACACTACAATCCGTTGCGCATGCTCATAACTCTTCACCCACCATTACACAACTTATTGATCAAAACCAAGACCCTGTTGTCCAACAGTTATATTCCTACACTTCAGGTCAACTCAAAACACCGAACAATAGTCCACCATGGATTTATTCTTTCTTTACTAACCTATTTGATGCATCAAATGAAGAATTGGTCACCAGTAAACTTGAGGCATTTGATGTCTCCTCAACTCCTTTTTACAACCTTCACATGATCTCATCACAAAACACATTTTCTCAAAAATCCACATCCTCACCAAGTCCTTCTATAGGATCCACACCTCCTCTAAGTAGTGTCATCTGCCTCCTCATCCATTCCTCCAGTCTCCTCACAAGTACAAACACCTCCTTTGAGTTTTGTCACCCCTTCTATAGTTATGCCTTCCCAACAAGTTACTACTCCCATCCAGAACATCACTATGTCCATTCCCACAACAACACCATTGGTTAATACTAGTGTCATTGCTAGTACACACCCCATTTCACAATACATGCCACAACCTTCACAACCATTGACCTCTGCACCACAATAGAACATCCCATAATATTGTATCCCACAAAAAAGTGTTCCACAATAAGCACCATCCTTTGCCACTTTGGCCATATCTTTTCAACAAACACCTACATATTCACAACCTCTTATGTATGTATCGATGCCATTGCAGTACCAATATGTCCAAACCTCACAACCTATCACTTCACAACAAGGCTCCTCATCTCATCAAAACATCCCACAACACAACATCTCTTATCATCAAAACATCCCTCAACAAAATATCCCATATCAACAACACATACCTCAGCAGTACATACCTCAACAAAACATTCCACAACATCATATCCTATAACAAAACTACCCTTATCAGCACCATGTCCCATATCAACCTAACATCCCTCAACAGAACATCCCCTATCAACAAAACATCCCACAACAATACCAAGCATACTCACAACCCAACCAGTCTTTGTATCAACCTAGCTCATCTCTACAACAATCGATGCAAACTGACCCTCTTCAGGCCCTTCTAAGCTGCATATCTAGTTTAGAAATCCACTTCATCAACATCCAAGAATATGCTCTCTTATGACCAGATTTGCAATGAGCCCATTCATCCTTTTGTACCATACAAACCGTATCCACCTCACTGGGAGCTTCCAAAACTCACTAAGTTTTATAGCAAAGAAGACCCTCAACAACACATCCATGCCTTTCGTCATGTGTGCTACCTGATAGCTCATGATCAGGACCTCATGTTGAGGACCTTTCCCATGTCTCTTTCCGGTCCCACCTTGGACTGGTACAACAACATTCTAGAACATTCCCTCTTCTCTTTTGCACAACTCACACAATTATTCTTAGATCACTTTTCTATCAACATAGCCCGTAAAATCACCATTAATGACCTGTATGCCATTAGACAATTTGAAGATGAGTCCATCACTGATTTTTTCACCCATTGGAGGGCCACTACCAATCAATTTTCCTTTTCACTACCACAGCCAGAGCTAATTGAGATCTTATGTCGTGCATGTGCTAAACATATTTCATCCACCTTACAAATTCAATCATTCCAAACTTTTGACGAGGCTTTTACCATGGCCCGTAAACTAGAATTGCGAGCCCTAGAGGATGGGTGGGTAAAGCTTCACCCTAAGAAACCAAAAATGGAATTTCCACCCAAGTCAACATCCAACTCATACAAGTCTAAATCAGCTGCCAACATCATTGTGGTCAAATCTGATCCTAAAGAAAATCCTACCACTGAACGCATTCATCAACAATGCAACTATACACCCATAGCAGAAACTTATGGCACAATTTTTGATAAATTTCTTGCCTCTAACATTATATCACTTCCACCCATCAGACCTATTGACATATCGGTATCAAAACCCATTTGGTACCGTGATAATGACTATTGTAAATTCCATAGGGTTAATGGTCATGACATAGAGAGGTGTCGCACATTCCGCAATGTGCTTCAAGATTTGATTGACAAGGGTGACCTTCACTTAGAAAATCCAAACACACCCCCAAACTAGAATCTTGACATATTTAAACAACCTTTCCTACACCACCCCTCATCTTTTGAATCCCCAAAAGAAAATTCCATCCACACCATTAATAAGATAATGAAAATTGAGCCTATTCCTCAACCCATTTTATCACCTAATGAAAAAAAATCCATAGAGTCAACACCAGAAGCCAATGAACCTGAAATTGTAGAATCTCCTCTTGCTAAAATCAACATACAAACTACTCCAACACCCATGTCACCCAGTGATCCAATACCCACATAATCAATACCAGAGTTTGATAAACTCACAATTGTGGAACCACCACTTACCACTAAATTGGTCTCCATACCTTCATCAGACGTTGTTACTAAACCTATGCCCACACCCACAAGATCAATTACACTAACACCTTCATCTAAATTTGTAAACATAACTATGGTACTACTCAAAACATTCTTAGCCCAACCACTTCCACCTAAACCAACCAAGGATTGTAGTCATTCTCAACTCGTGAATATAAATAATGTAAAACTCATGAACCATTTGGACTACATTAATCACACTATTCAAAATCCCCTTCCTTCATTAGCATCAACCTCGACGAATACACCTATTACCATCAAAAATTCAAAGGGACCCCTAACAAACAGGGTGTTGTCCAGGTATTTTAGAAGTCCTTATTATGACAAAACCTATCATTTATGGGGTCCGCCATCTTTTCATCCATCCTTTCATCCAAGTTGGGTATTCCCACTTTTGGAGACCCTTTTGTCATGTCAAATCCTAAAGGACCCTCTAAACATAACTACCATTCCATATTTCAGAGGCCCTTCTGACATATCCCTTTAGATCAAAATCTCCAAGTCGTAATCCTTCTACCCTCATACCAGTTAACCATCCTATTATTACAAAGGCAAGGATCATTCTATCAAGCCCCCACCATAAGCCCACTTTCCACATTTTCCATTCAACAATTCCAATAGTGGGCAATTGTATGGAATACCCTTGCCCTCCATCTCCTATCTAGTCTGAATACCCTTTGTAGATGCCACATGTACAAAATCCCTATCCATTGTCAGTTATATTGGATATAAAATCTCTACAGCCACCAAGTAAACAACCTAAGTGCTAGCCATCCACTCCACTTTCTCCCAAGAGGCATAATGGTCTATTATTACCATCCACATTCAGACATAAAGGGTGTTACATCACCATTCTAGATGACCTTTTTCCTTTGACTAGCTTAAGTTACACTAATACAGTTGTTGCTCAAACTCCAGTCATGTTACGTTCATTCAATGACATGATTGAAACCCATGCTAGGTACTATCATCCTATGCCTTCTCAAATTCAGCATTAAAACCTTAGGCCAAACTATTTTAGATCATTACCAACGGAAGTTTCAATATAATAGTTATTAGGACACCCTTGGATACACATTCATGCATTGTGTCCCTTCCACTCTCCAATCTTAAATATGAACATGAAGGTCAGACATTATATGGTCCCTAGTATCACCAGGAGAATCCATCCCTGAAAACTTGATTAGTCAATTCAATGCAGTCCATGTCACTAATCATACTCAAGATTATGACAAAAAATCTTCTAAGCCTCACTAGGATTAAGCATACACTAGCACATCGATACCTTCTTCTAAATTTATAGATGATTCCTCTATTACCGAGGATTTAAAACCTCTTACCATTGGGGAATATCACCTTCTTATGCTTAATTCCACTCCTTCACCAAAAACATATGGTCACCTTGCTAAAAATAATCCATGTACGAGCCAGATGTAGGGAATGTTATCTCCTATGGACATGCATACCTTAAAACCAACCTTATCTATGGTGGAATCAATAATCCATCATCTCATCCAATTAATCTACATCATGCCACACCATTCACATCAAATTTTAAATCCCTTGACAATCCCAATTTTTCCCACATGTATCTTTCATCATTGTGCATGGAAAGGTTTTGGCCTAGGACATTATGAACAGGGAACACATGACAAACCTATTCTTCATACCCTCATGAACTCATGAGAAAAGTAGTCTCGGGATATAAAAGGTCTACTTTTTAAGTAACTGAGGACAATCTATCTGAACTAGACATGTCAATCACTATCTCTAAACCAGAATCATCATCTCCCAAAAACCTCATGGACACAGAAGACATTGTACCCATCCCACCTAATTTTTTTAAATCAACACTATATCATTAGGACCAATCACTTATCAATCCAAACACTCCACTAAATCAATACCACTTATTTTTCATCTAGAAATGGTTGAAGGAAGACTCACCCACTATAGATATCCTTCAGTTTCAAGATGACCAAGATATCCTTTCTCACATGGGAGACTGAAGAACATTTTCTTCATAAATCATTGTCATTCCATACACACCTACTCTTCTTAATAAATCAACCATCGACAGTTAACTTGGGAACCTCACAAGATGCTTATATAGTTAAAGTCAGTCAGAGTCTTCAGTCTGCAAGAATTACATGACTTAACTGTGTTCTTGAAAAGACATCATTAATCCTTTGCACATAGTCATATAGTGATATGCCCGGGGTTGAACCCCATCATCATTGTACATAATATAGTCACATATACTTGAGGTCAAGCCATGGTCAAACAAAAACTCCATAAGATGCATCCCCGTATAGCTCTCCTTATCAAGGAAGAGTTGCAGTGCCTCTTAACTGCTAACTTCATCATACCTATTTACTATCCATAATGGATTTCCAATGTTGTCTCTGTAACCAAAGCTTCAGGAAAGATTCACATTTTCAAATACTTTAGGGATCTCAATCTTGCCTATCTAAAAGATGATTTCCCTCTCCCAAACATAGATCAGCTCATCGACCTAACCGCAGGTCATGAAATACTTCCACTTATGGATGGTTTTTCTAGTTATAATCAAATTATCATTTCTCCTGATGATAGAAAAAAACATATTTTATCACCCCTTGGGGAACCTTTTGTTATTGTTCATGCCTTTCAGACTTAAAAATGTATAGGGGAAACATATCAACGTGCCATGACATACAACTTGCATGACCTTATCCATAAAATTGATTGAGGATTACGTTGACGACCTTCTGTGGAAAATCCAAATCTAATGGAAAAACCACCTCGATAGTCCTTGAATCAATCTTCACTCATCTTATCCAATTTTTCCTTCAATCCTTAATCCTACATAATCGTATTTTTGGTGTTCTCACCATAAATTTTTTGGGATTTATCATATCTATTCGTGCAAATTGAAGTCGATCCGTAAACGTTAGGGAAATTATCAAAATGCCCCCACCTTATAACCTCAAGAAACTATGTAGCCTTCCAAGGAAAATTACAGTCCATTCAGCAATTCATATCACAACTTTCTAACGCATTGTCAACCATTTCATCATCTGCTCTACAAAGATGTTGAGTTCCATTGAGATTTTAATTTCCAAAATGCCTTTGATCAAATTAAGTAATATTTGTTATCACCACCTGTCCTCACTCCACCTCATGATGGGGAACCTTTTTACTTATACATATCCACTTTGGAACATGCCTTAGGAGCCATGCTTTCCCACCATGATAATCAAGGCCGTGAGCAGGCTCGTGTAATACATTAGCCACATACTTCATGAATATGAGACATGTTATACAGAAGCTGAAAAGTTGTGTTGTGCATTGTATTTTTCCACCTCCAAACTATGACATTAATTTATTAATAAAAAAAATATGTCATCACTAGTTTTAGCCTGCTTAAATCCATGCATGCTAAACCTTATCATAATGACGTCATAACCCAATGGCTCATGTTATTGACTAAATTTGACTTGGAAGTTATACCAAAAAATCCATTAAAGGTCAGGCCATCGTTGATCAACTCACTAAGGAAACTCTTCTAGATAATTAGCCACCTCATGAATAATTTCCCCGATGAGTCCATTAACAACATCGCTGAATCTGATGATTATAAATTAGATTTCATCCCCTTTATAATGGTCCTCTTCTTTGATGGCACTAAATGTCAAGAAGGTGGAGGATCCATGTGGTGTTCATCATACCACCCTGGAATATTCCCATCCCATTATAATTCAATCTCAATTTTGAGTGTACCAATAACATGCAGTAGTATACGAAGCCTTAATCATGGGCTTACAAACCACTATTCTCTTAGGTGTTCAAATCTTGGAAATCTATAGAGATTTAGAACTGGTCATCAGTCAGGTTAAAGGAGAATACCAATGTAAAAATGAAATACTTCAAAAAATATAAGTCTATTGTTGATTTTCTCCTTGGTGCATTTGATCATTATACCATTCAATCCATTCCACGATCTTCTAATAGGTTTTCAGATACTATAGCTTCTCTAGGATCCCTTGTTCCCTTCGAAATGGAAAAATCAAGGGATAAAACTAAGATGTCTATAGTCATTTAATGTCTGGACCATCCTTCACATAAAAATGAGCTAACTTCCATCCACAACATTGATATAAACTCATCAAATCTATGGTACATCAAATATTTGATTATCTCACTGAATCTAAACTCCCACTAGACCTATCACAAAGCACTAAATGATCCATTCTTCAATGTGTCAACTTGCTTTTTATCATATGAGGTATTCTGTACAAATGTAGTTTTGATGGTGTATTATTGTAGTGTCTTAAAACACATGAATCAACCAACAGTAATCAAAGAGGTCAATGATGGCATTTGGTGGAGGCCATTTCAGTGAAAACGCCATCACCAAACATATCATACGGCTAGGGTATTACTATCCCATTATCACCAAAGGTTGTTGTGCATACATGTAAAAAGTTTGTTAAATGTAAACTTCATTAATCTCATCCACATTCCCTGTTCAAGCATTATAACCCACTCACGAGACTTATGGCCTTTCTCTTTATGGGGGTTAGACCTCATTGGTGAAATTAATCTGAAATAGTCTCAAAAACATCATTCAATCATCACTGCAACTGAATACTTCACTAAATGGGTTGAAACTATTCCTTTGACCTCGGAAAAATCTAGTACCCATCATAAATTTCATATATCAAAACATCATATGTTGTTTTGGCATCCCACATAAGCTTATCAAAGAAAATGGAAAATCCTTTCAAAAATAAGGAGGTTAAAAATATCTTTGATACATTTAACATCAAACATAAGATTCTCATCACCATATTATCCTCAAGAAAATGGACAAGCTGAAGGCTTCAAAAAAAAATCTTAACAAAATCGTCATGAAAACTGTAAATGATGCAGGAAGGAATTGGCATACTCAAATCCTATTTTCCCCATGGGCTTATTGAACTAACATTCACACACCTACCAATGCTACACCTTATTCACTTATTTATGGATCTAAAGCCATTGTACCCCTAGAAATTAAAATCCATCACTTTGTGTATCTCTAAAGGATTTCATTCCTGATGAAGAATATCACCAAAATCACCTTGCACAACTAGAATTTTTGATGAAAAGCATCTAGCAGCTCTTGAACATAATCAAGTTTATCAACACTACATTACTAGAGCATATAATAATCATTTCAAAGAATGAAAATTTAAAATCAGTGACCTTGTACTTAAATAAAATCAAAATGTCACTACATTAAAGTGCAGTAAACATGAAAAGTCTTACCCCAATTACATTGGTCCATATATTATTACTCATAAATATGGTTCATGAGTGTATCCTTTATCTTCTCTTGATGGGGATCCTGAAAAGGAACCTCTAAATGTTTTTCACTTGTGGAATTTCTACTATTAAATGATTGATTATCATGACAAGAGTTTTCAATCAAATATTATCATTCCATCATTACAAATGACAAATTTCATAGCACAAAATCATCAGAATCATTTTTAAACATTTTTACCAATATCATGAAAAGGGGCATGTGGGTGTAGGTCACCTGTACATTTATCCGCTCCTCAACAAAAAAATTATTAGGGTCTTACCTTCAGCTCAAAATAAAGTCAAAAATATCTATGGATGATATTTATCAAAGTCTATAGAAATAGACTATTCCCCTAAAGGAAAACTATTAAATATCATACTATCAAAAATAAAAAGTAGACTGATCCCTCAAAGGATAGATACTAGTCAAAATAATGGACCGATCCCTTGAAGGATGACGGTTCAATCAAAACATAGGATGTAGACCATACTCTTGAAGGATGTCTACCCATGAAAAAGGATTCCCATTTTGATCATCCTATACAAACATATCAAAATCAAAAAACATCCTGGAAAGTTTCCTGCATCGATCAAATTTCCCATAGAAAACTTCCTGCATTGATCAATTTACTTCTCATAAAGATTTGGGGCACTAATTTCCTCTAAATTTTTCAAAAAAGAGAACCTTTCTTCCCCATAAATGAATGTATTCATATGGTCGTTTCATACTTTTTCATCCAAGTCCACCATGATCAGTATGAACTTTCCATTGATAGTCTTATTTAACATTTTGAAAGGCTACAAGCGCAAGCGTTATCAAAACTCATCACGCACATATTATTTAATGGGACATTATTTCCACTTTTACTTCATTTTATTTAAATCACATTTTAATATGATATATTATGGTTAGGTCACACATCCTAAAGGATAGTTAAACATCAAGATTCATAGTAAAAAAACATAAACATTAGTATGTCTAACACATACAACATATGCATGAAAGAACATCATAATAATCATCATATATAAAATCAAATAATCATATCACATCAAGGGCTTCTTTGAGCCTATCAACAAAATAACTAAAATCATCACCATCATATATATATCAAATTCCATTGTCCGTACAATCAAAATAATGTCATACATAGGAAAAACAGATTCTACGAGCCTATAATAAAAATTTAAAATCCATCAAACTAGTATCGGGAATGCCTCCCACTACATGAGCACCACTAACTGGCTCCTCCTACACCGTTATCTCCTATTGGAGTGATCTTTGAGATGGATGCCCCATACTCTCTGAACTATAACGGGGCTTAGCCACTGTTGTTATGGCACCCTCTTGGGAAGCTATGTAGTCAACATATAAAGTGGAATTGGGGTATTTCTTGATGATCATATCTAAATAATAGTCCATCTCCGCTCTCACAGACGTCATAATGGGGACACCAAAATCATACCATAATGTGCTGCAGATGCTCCTCTTTGTCTAACAAACATGCTGATAGCTCTGTGATAGAAATAGAATGCCTTATAATGCCCTAAGGCCTTCGTGAAAGTATCTCTCTAAATATTATGCATGTCTCTATCAGAAGAGACCTATAAATTTTTTTCCTAGATCCCGTCATGCTTGATGATCAAACCATATCTCTCTCTTCAATAAGAGTATCTCACACTCCCACTAAGTCATCTCACTCTCTACAAGTGACATCTCTCTTTTCCTCCACTATACGGCCTTCTCAGCCATCGACTGTAGAAAAATTTGAGAGATATAGCAGTGATTAGGCTCAACCCTCACCTCATCAACATCACCACCCTCCTCATGGATCCGCCCTCTACTTGATCCCACACTCATCTAACTAGTCAGGCTGCCCTCTTCACTACCTTCATCCTCTCAAAACTCCTTAATGAAAAGGGACCACCAAGCAACAAAATCTGGGGTGACCCCCGCATCATCAATTGAACACCACATGACCATCCTCATATAAATCCATTGCATACCTAGCTTCTCAAAAAATGGGTGACTGGCTCATTATCACCACTACTTGTGGGGTATTAGCATCCCCATTCTCCCACCTATACAAAATTAGATCCTCACGTATATCGTGAACCAACCCTAACTATCTAATCACCTGAACTAAAGTGTATTAAATCATCCCCTCTAGAACTTTAGCCCCTGGACCCAAATATCTTACTATGAAATATGATAAATCCTCTAGAAAATCTGGCAACTAATCATGAAAACCCACATACGGCTGCCATATCACATCACCAACCTGTAGTCTATATATCAAGTCTCTGTAATACGTAGACTTCTTGGCCTTTCTCACTCAGTTCTAAAACTCACACTCCATCTCATGATAGCATGGGCTGCCTGATGTCAATAACACTAGGCAATCCAAATTAATGAGAAATGGCAATGTACTCCTAGGTCCCAACACTGCAATAAAAATCCAACATCAATCACGTAGCACTTGTGGGTTGTCCAAACCCACAACTCTCTGTATATATGTACTAACAAGGTAGGATCCCACTCAAAGAAAGTACGATGTTCCATCATCTCTTACAAATACCCTTGTCATAATCCATAGGAATATCCCACCTCCTGAATCTAGCAGTGCAAAACATGAAATGCCCAACAACATTATAGTCATTTGTGGGCACCTCATTCTCTCAGAATCATATATGACCTGATAATCAAAATCTCCCTGAGGAGTATCTCACACCTCAGGCCTCATCTTCATATAAAATCGACTGTCATGGTATCTCCTCTCTCTGCATTTGAAATACAATAAAAAGGCTCCCCCCTAATTGATAGTCTAGTGATAAGATTAACATACTCTAGGGTGATGGTCATCTCCCCTATAGGTAACCAAAAAGTATTGGTGGAAGGATTCCACCTCTCTAGAAATACAAATATCAAGCTATGACACCTGTGAATCAACCTATAAAACCTCATCCCACCAAATCCCACAACTTCAAAATGGTCACAGTCATCATCACACAAATCCTCGCTGATCTCATCTAACATTAAGGGGATGCGGTCTCAGATAGTCAACTAAGAATCAACATGAAAAATACACACATGAAATCAAACATTAATAAGTGTCATTATTTTTTTGTAAAATAAATGTTTGTACACCATAAAAAACCCTCATAAACATGAGCCTAACAATCAAACATGCATAATGTAGTCGTAAACATTCAATAAAGTTAAATACTTTTATCAAAAATCATATTTTCTCACTCAAAACACAAACTTATTTAAGTTGCAGGTGAATCGCTGATGATTCACCTCAATCGTTACTGATTGAAGGAATAACCAACAATTCCTTGTAAATATATCCTAGGGTATCCGCGAGCCCCGATATAGCCCTAAATCCCTAAAAAATGCAAGAAAATAACAAAAAAAACAACATGACTTGAAACCCACGTCTGCCAAGATAGGATTTCACTTTTAACTGGAGGAGGCCATCTAGGTAGTCTTTGGCTTAAAAAAACATGTTTTCTTGCTCTCTCTGACAATTCGTTGTTGTGTACAATGAAAAAATGAAAGATAAACAATAGCAAATGGGTATTTTATACACCTGATTTCCTACACGATGAAATCGTTAGCGACTCATGGTAATCACCAAAAATTCATCCAATCACTGATGATTCCCTTGTTTTAAAGCTTCCAAGCCTTTATTATCCAACAAAAAAAACAAAAAAACACATGCACAAGTGTTCCATGCTTCTAAAATAGGTCTTAACCCTTAAAGATCTTCCGTCAAAAAAACATAAGACACAACATCAAGATTTTGTCATATGTCTATGGGAGACGAGCCATCTAGACCTCCATCACTTAGGTTTTTTCCCCATTTTTCAAAACACTTTACCTAGTAAGAATCATACGTCTGCATAGGCATTTAAGCCCTTAGGCCACTCTGACAATTGATTCCCAAGCATTGTGCTTTTTACCCTCTTCAATTGGGGTAATCTCTTTCAAAACAAAGCACATTGGTGTTCACTGTATTGCACTACAGAAGGTCCTCATCCATACTAACACCTATTCCTTAATCGTTTTTTGTCTAGCAATTTGCCAAAAAATCACCAGACAAAAAGAGGCAAATGTAGACACCAAAAATTTACATCCCCCAAGCTCAGACATGTTCATGACTAAATACAACTCATTTACATACAGTTCATGATATCATCCCTCTTATCCACCTTCAATTAATATGGTCACGACCCTCACATCTATAAAGTTTAAAATAATTATTTAATTAATTATATTAGATAAGTTAGTTATTCCCCCTCACACCTCACCCTTAAACTTCACTACGTTAACTAAGAAACCTCATTTAACCACCTAACAACCTCTAAAACCACTTCCCAATTAGCACTAACCCATTTCCTAAACTAACTAAACTAACTAAACTAACTAAATCTTCCAAAAAAGCTAACCCCCCCCTTATCCTAACGAAGTTCAGTTCATGATTTTTTACCTACTGCAACCACCTTAAAAACTTTGAAGTTGTAATATCTTATTCAAAATGGAAGAAAATGCATTTGATTTATTAACCAAAATAGATTTCGCTGAAATCACCGAGTGATTTTCCCAATCACTCGGTGATCTATAAATATGTGTTTTCAAACCTCATTTGGGACATGAACTCCCATGCTTTGTAGGTGCATTCTATCTTAGTTCCATCATATCAGAGATCCAAGCACTTCATATCAACTCTTACTAACTCTATGCTACCCAAAAGACGTCAAATCCATTATCAAATTACTCATTTTCACTGTTCAACCATATTTTTCCAATCATCCATCAAACTGATTCATTCTGCAATGTAATTTATTTGTTTTGTTTGTTTTAGATAATAACACCAGGTACATTTTTTTTATACATCATTCATATGTTGTGAATGATATTTTTTCATCAAAATTCATAGCTTTATCAATTGTTTTAACTTTGTTTTATCAACTGTTATAACTAGTAGCAATCATTAGTAATTTCCTTAATCACTAGAGATTGCCTTAATCGCTAGTGATTTCGTTAATCGCTAGTGATTTCATTAATCACCTATGATTCCCTTGAATCACTAGTGATTTCCTTAATTTCCTGTGATTCCCTTGAATCACTAGTGATTTGTGTATTCTTCTTATTTTTCATTATTTATGCCACATCTAACTAAAACATCTATCCTTTTCTTGTTATCTATTGATCCCCTATTTAGTATGATGTTTTAAGATGGCATTAGGTGGATCTAATTTTCAAACTGTTGATTCCTTCCCTGTTGTTCACCATTTACTTTATTGGGAGAAATATGAGTTACTCCACATTCTTCAACTCTGCATAATCTAGGCAGCCCCATATGATCACCTAGAGGTTATTTGTTCCTCCACTCAGTGTATCTAATAAGATATTGACACTTTTTGGGATACATATGAAAAATCTTTGAGACTTCAAGAGGACATGGTCCAATACGAGCATCTCTACAAGATAGGACTGTAGCTCCTAGAGAAAGACTACTAGACTGTTTCAGTGTTCGAAACCCAAAACCATATCAATATATCCAGCACCAACACCACATTTTCCCACATTTATAACACCTAGGAGGAAAATTATGAATTCTTTGCTGAGGAATACATTTCCATCCCCAATTCTGACCTTACTGAGGAATAGGAAGAGATAATTGTCTCTGTAGAATCTAATGTGTCTGAAAACCTCTACACAAACCAAGAATCTAAATTATGGATTTAAATTATGACTAATGTTAGCTATATGTATCTAATCTAAATAAGTGATAATAACAATTCCATCTTATTAGTTTTTAGCACAATCATAAACATTAATAAAATCATGAGTGTTTTCTTAAAAGTAGCATGGTGTTGTCTAAAGCATGATTTGTAGGCTTGTTTACAGGTAAAGAAACTATAATCCATTATTTTAAATGGTGCACAAACATACAAAATCTACACTGTGGGTATCCCAAAAACCCCACCATATTGAGGTCAAGCTTGGTTGTTACCCCCTTGAAAAATCCAAGAAACCAAAGGTAAAAACCATGCTAGACAATTGGTGATCCCATGATTTTTGTAATCCCTATGAGTACTTCACTTCAGGTTCCTAAAACTCCAAGGGAAACCTAGGAATCCGTTCCTAGATGGGGAAGTCTGAAATAGTTATTTCAAAGGGATTGAAAGTCAGTTCCCATTTCTGGACAACCACATGAGATTTCCCTATAAACCAGGGACCTTCCAAAATAATTTTCATCAAATTTTCTTTAGAAGGATGTGTGACTAAAAAATACCCATTTGCATGAGTTGTTACCTCAATATTGGTCTCCCACCTCCTCTTGGCCTAGCTAAAAAACAAATCAATGTTGGACCCAACACACAAATATTTAATGAACAAATAATTCTCCATAGAGGTCTTTGTTCTATTTAGCAAGATTTCCTGAACTCGAAGAGAAAGGTTTCCCTTTTCCTTGATCGGATCCAGTCCTTCCAAGGTCTTCTTCTCTATTTTTTTTTTCTGAAATAGCCTTTCGGCCCATGTGAGACCCCTCGGGAGGCCTCTAATGCATTATTTTCTGATGAAGCCACGTGATGCCATGGTGTGTCATGATTTCCGTCTGAATCAACAGAGTCCGTAGAAATCTCCCGCCCATCACCTGGATTCAAAAGCTCCTATGTCGCTCTTGCTCACTCCATATAAAGTGTAAAACATTGTTTGATATTATCTTGTTGAATGTAAGTATATAGTATTAGTTAAAATTATTTTTGATTTGAAATTTAGTGAATTTTGAGTAAAATTTAGTATGAAATTTCAGTTTTAAATTTGTTTTTACTTTAATTATATTGGCTAGAGATTTATTCTTCATAGAAGACACTTATTTTTCATTAATGAAAAGCTACTATTTACTTCAACCAATCAAATCTTACACCTATTTAAAAATTGAAATATAAATTTAATCAATTAAATTATTAAAACAAACTTTATATTATGAAAAAAGAATAAATCAAGTGCTTTTTTCTTTATTGTTCTAACTATTTCTAAATTATTTTTCTAATTATTTTTATTTCAATCTGATTCCACAATCCACATATGTAAAAGGAAATAGCATCCTTATTTTTGTTTTTGTTTTTTAATAGATGATTTTAATTATTTATTCATGAATTACTTTGAAAGGGCGATAATTATCATATTTAATTAGAGTGGCACCATCGGCAATGAATTGAAATCTCAAGTTGCTGCCTAGTGTGAGCAAATAAAACAAGACAAACATATTTAATCTCACAAATTTGGATAGAAAGATTTGGTGCTAGCAATCATGTGGAGGTGCAGTTGTAAAGCTTATAGACCTTGGAAGAAATCATGAGGGTCCAATGTATATCCATAATATTTCAAATAATAGATGTTTATTAAAATTTTATTATGTCATTAATAATCGAAAAATGCATCCCTAGTAGATGGACCAGCTTGAGTGAGGAATAAGTTTTCTTAAATTCATGTTCATGTTTTTACCTGAGTTTTGACTAGTCATTTTTACCTATGTTTTTTGAGTTTCTTTTGTATGGGAAAACAACTTTAAAACTTAGATATGCTACTGTGAATTTTATTTTAGCAATAGTTTCATGTGGTCAAGACAATGTATATTACTTTTCCTTCATGAGTTTTTGCTTCAATATGGTTTCCAAAACACCTATTCTGTCTACCTTTCAAGCTTTTTCACATACCCTTACCAATTCTAAAGAGAAGAAAATAACTTATAATAGACTTTAAAATATTAAAAAAAATAAAAACATGAATAGTAACAAGCACTAGAAATCTCTGCAACTAACATGACATGAAATTTTGTAAACATAATTTAATAAATGAAGGTATAAGTTTTCCTTTAATTTAAATTTCCTTTTAATTTTAAAATAATTAAAAAAATTTAAATATATTCATATCACCATCTCAATAAAAGTTGGCCCACATGTCACCAATCAATACTTTTACATATTATTCTTTAAAAATCAAATTTAAAGAAGTGTCGTAATGTAACTAGTCCCTACCTAAGTGTTTGTGAAATTGTTTATAACTATTGCATAGACCATTTGAAATAAAAATAGTTCATTGTGATTGGTTCAAAAAAAATTGAGTAATAGGAATGTGGACCTAGAATTAAATTTATTTATTAAATTTTCAACCACTCATATACATAAAAATTAGTATTTGTAAATGAATTATATATATATATATATATATATATATATATTACAACTATTGCATAGATCATATGAAATAAAAAAGTTGATTATGATTGGTTGGAAAAAAATTGAGTAACAAGAAATTTGATCTTGTAGTTACCACTCTTGGGTAAATAAGATTGAAATAAGTTATTTTATTTGTATTGTTTTACAAATGTAAAGGGTTGGGGTAAATTCAATTAAAATCCAAGGTCTCCTAGGAGACAATGCTCCACATAAATAGGTTTTTGAATTATTGTTGGGTATATAAGATTTAAATAATTTATTTATTTTGTATTGTTTTTCAAATGTAAAGGGCTGAAGTAACTTTTCTGAGTAAAGTAAATTAACATCCAAGGTCTCCCAAAAGGGAGAAAATACTCCACAGAAATAGGTTTTTGAACTATCTCATTTTGTTATATGCAAATAAGGAGACTAAGGAGAAATATCTATCAACCAATCGCATACATCAAAATTAGTATTTGTAAATGAAAAAAAAATCATATATTTTGTATAACTATTGCATAGACCATTTGAAATAAAAAATAGTTGAATGTGATTGGTTGAAAAAAATGAGTAATAGGAAAGTGAATCCTATAGTTACCCACAACCAATAGGATATAATTTTTTTAAAATAGTTTTCATGAAAAATTAAATTGTAATTTTCTTACCAAAAAAATATATGTAGTATAACAAATTTTCATATCTATTTATATTAAATGTGCAATTTTATTAACAAAAAATTATATAAAGGTAAACAAACTTTCATATTTACCTTGTTTACAAAATCTTATAATTTACTTTACTAATTGTTGATGAAGAGTGAAATTGGTCCTTATAATGACACAAAGTGTTTATAGTGCATCATTCATAGATGCATATGGGATTACTCACATGGCTATATCACATATTATGCATATAACATTGCTCATATCATTTAGTGGTAATGGTCTTGTAAGAATGTATATATTTTAGAAACTAAAATACAAAAAAAATCACATACTATTTTTGCTATTTTTTTCCTTCTTTCTAAATGCATCAACTTCGACAGGATATACCATGTATCATCGGCTTGTTCACTTCAAAGATTTTATGAATTTTGTTTGTTATTATCACGAAATATCCAAAAATATATTATTCATAAATTTTTAATGTGCAACGTGGATTTGATCTAGACATAATTATCTAGGAGTTCTTAAAAAATAATGATGATAGTTGAAAGAATTCCAAGGGATGGGGATAATGCAAATTTTAAACAACATTATGAGAAATGCAAAATTCCTCAACATATTAATATTTTCCATTAAAAAGAAATCTTATTCTCAGAGGTGGATTGTATGGCATTGGTGTATATATGTGTGTGTGTGTTTATATGTATGTGTGTATGTGTGTGTGTGTGTTTATATAATCAGTCTATGTATACATATACATACATACATGTACACACACACACACACACACACACACACACACACACACACACACACACACACACACACACACACACACACACACACACAATGACACATTATATGACACATTTTTGAAGTTATTTTCTTTAACGCGAGTTAAAGATATCGTGCCCTTGAGAAATAAGGTGGTATTAAGACAGTCATTTTGGACCTTCTAAATCATAATCCTTCGTGAACAGTGGGAGAAATGTGGAATTGGATTCAATGAACTACTAAATGGATAAAGAAGAATGTTCATAGGGCTAGTAATAGTCATCTAGTGTGTGAAGAAGCTTGGGTAGCTTAGGAGAATAAATTCAAGCTTCACGATTCCCTAAAATTATACAAGCAGTTCAATCTCAAAGAGTCTCAAAGTTTCACCAAGCGAGTGTAGAGGTTGGAGAATGTGTTGGCTGATGTTTTTTGTTGGATCCTTAATGTTAGGGTGAGAGGGTTTTTACTTATTGGTTGTACTGCTAAGAATGGGTTGTTGGATCTAGTCTTAGGATGTGTGTGCCCATTTCATACAGATGTTGGTAGGGAGTCCCTCTTACATCTCTTTGTTAAGTGTAAACATGTAAGGCTATGAAATACAAGATAACATGATGGTTCTCAAAATATGATATAGGATATTTTTTTCCTTTCCCCTACAGATGACGGTGAGAAAGGATTTCTCGTAATACTCCTTAGTGGGAAGTATGACATTCATCATCTATCATATTGGTTAGGTGATAGCTCGCATCAAAGGGTAATTATAACCTTTGTGCTTGTGGTGAACTTCCTAGATGTGGCATTACTACTATATCATAAAACATTTTAGGGTTGGATGATAGGGGCAAGTTTCGTAGCTAGCCCCTTCGAGGCTTCGATATACCTAACTAGTATTGATTTGATGTGCAGTCATGTAAGACAAAGCCTTCTTGTCAGGTGTGCTTCTATAAGATTTTATACACCACTTGTCCCTCCTTCTTAGGAATAGGATAACCTATCGTGAGGCCTTCATAATGGAGATCTATGGTTTTCACCAAGAGTATTCCACAAATACTCTAAAGATTAAATGACGGGGTCAGTATCGGTAGATAAAATCACAAGATGGTTTATGTTACTTGGTATATTTCACAAGGAGGTTATTCAGAGACCAATTCCCACTAATGACTTTAATATTAGACTTGAAATTGAAGTCAAAGGGTGATTCTTAAAGAATGTGCTTACCCCTGTCCATCTTGAATAAGGAACTCTTCAAGTTAAGGAACACTAGTAAAACTAGATACGAATGTGGATGCTTATTTTTATATTGGTAAAATAAAATTTAAGTTCTTTTATTAGGGTCTTCATTCATGAAAAAAATATTTTCCAAGCTTATTAGAACGTTAATAAAAAAACTAAGTGTATAGGTACAAAATAAATAAATAATACATTATATTATATTGTTTATTTATAATTAGTTTACATCAATATATTTAATAAAGTTCAATTCATATGGTTATAATTAAAAGGATGGTTAGAAGAATTCACAAGTTGATACCACGTGGGTTGATGCATGAGCACTTTTGGTACATGAAATCATGCATCACACAAATGAAAATATAAATATTGGATTTATTGTCATGTTTTAAATGTACATCTACCAATCCCAATATGTGAGATTTTTAGGATTTTTTATTTCTTGTTTTGTTTTTCTACATAAATTGACTTATCAGAGACATAAAAATTTCTTTGGGAGAAGTGTGAAACAAAGAATATTTGAATTTTGTTTGAAAGTGGATGTGTTTCTTGAAGACAGGCAACCATGAGAAGGTTGAAAGGGAAGGAGGCAAGTAACAACAAGATTTTGTATAGGTACAAGAGTGAATGAGAGTGAGTTGAGTGTCTTACACATATCAGAGGAAAGTATTTGACTAAAAAGAGTACATTTAAGCTTAATTATAGGTTAGAAAGACCCTATAAAGACTTAAAGAAGTGTAATGATGTGAGAAAAGAGAATTACATAAGTGTAAATTTGTGGATTTTTAAATGGTTTGTTATGCAGGAGCATTCATGGGAAGTCAAAAAAATTATGTATTTTTGAATTTTGGCTATATGTTGGATTACGTACAAGAATCGTGAAGGTCAATCAAAAGCAATGGCATAATAGGATACAACATAATAGTGTGCAAAGGTATGAAAAAATTTAAGAGCTATAAGGATGGAATAAAAATGACGTGCAAGGATTGTGCATACATACGAAAGATGTTGTGAATAATAAGTGACACTTGGAATGAGCGATGGAGCTAAACCTAGGGAAAAAAATATATTTTCTATAATCTAACATGCAAAGATAAACTGTGTAAGAAAGTGAATTAATAATAAAAATATCACAATGTGGTAGGTGATTATCTAGACTTGTAACTCAAAAAAGGACGTAGAACATTCTAGAAGGATTTCCAATGGTCCATTTGGGATCTTTTGGTGAACAAGGAGAAGGACCAACCCATTGAAAGATATAGCTTGAGTAGCCCATAAAACACCATCCTAAAGTTATTAAGATGGATTGAGTCAAATCATGGGTTTTGTGATTAAAGGATAGAACAAAAATTGTTCCAAATATAAAAAATAAATCTACCTCTAAAAATATATGTATATTATTCAGAAGATTGAGATTACAATAGTTATCTCTACAAGGAGATGTGTTTCCTTCCCTTCTAGGTTACATATACTTATATATACCTAATTATAAAAAATATTAATATACATATCAAATAATGTGGAAGGTCACCAATCTCAAGGGAGATGAGTTGGTTCACCTTCTGTGAATTACATATGCAAAAATATCGTGAAATTACTATTTTTAGACAACACTACAAAAGTTACATTTTTAGGAATTTTTAAGAATATTTCGGGGGTCAAACTTTGCAAAAACAATTTTCACACACCTTCACAATATTCTACACATAAAAATATTTCTGATGCATTTTGAATGGAATCAATCAGAGCTATGATGCAAAATTTATGACTCACATAATTTTCCCCACTAGAATTGCTTCCTAAATTATTGTTTGGATCATGGCTGCAATTTTTTGTAACTACCCCAATAGTAGGAATCAATTTTAGATGTTGTTAAGGCCTTAATATAATATTTTTAATCATGTTATCTTTAATTCATTTTTTTACTCTTATCATAGTCCATGGTTATCTCGATCTCACCAAGCTTCATCAAGTGGTATTAGAGTGTGGATACAAACCTTTGAGAAGAGATTTGAGGTTGAGGATTGGTAGAAGATTGAACATGAGGAAAATAATCAAATAATAAAATATTTCATGGAGAATATCCACCCTTTAGTAGTAGTGAATGTAGCCAATGCAGTAAATGTAACTATTATGGTAGTGCTAGAATAATTTATGACATAACCGAGGGGTGTGAGGACTAGGCTAGAGGTCATTAAAGAAGGCTGGAGGAGAGAATTTACAGGGCAAAATGTGAAGAGTGATGATGGAGGCATGAAAATATGAGGTGCATGAATTGAAGGAGATGTTGGAAATGAAGAACAAGATGAGGTGAAATCCATGGGCATGAGGGAAGCGTGATTATTATAGATTATTGTAAGAATGTGTCACGGACCAAGAATTGAAATTTCATATTTTTCTGGAAGTTTGAACCCAAAATAATTCATGGATTGGAATAAAAAATGGAAGGATACTTTTAGTTTGAAGAGATATTCAATCAATAGCATGTCAGAGTGCCACAAACCAGGTTGAAATAAAATGTCGTGTTATGGTATAATGATGTGTAAAATGAGTGAAAAATGAGAGGAAAATAGAAGATAGCGTGTTGAGATCAAATGGTCACCAAAATGAGGATATATTTATTGTTGTTAAACTACTAAATGTTTCTTTTCAAGAATTTGAAAAACTTGAAGTAGAACAATTTGTTAGTGAAAGACTATACAAAAAGGTTTCACTGGATCATGATATGATCTGGACATGTTGAATTCGACTAGGATAAGGTCGTGTGATATATAAATGGCTTGAGGTTTGAAATTCAAGATGAACTAATTTTATTGTGCATCCAGATAATAGAGGAATATTATAAATCATCCTTAAAGGTGGAAGAAAATTGGGCATGAAAAATTTAGAGTTCTACCACAAGAGGAATCCACATTGTACATGATAGAGGAGGAATAAAATAAGGTTAAATTAAACCACAAGAATAAAAATGAATTAATATGATGATGCTTACCCTAGGAAGTGTACAGGATGAGGGGGCATCATACTCTTCAAGAGGTCATGAAAGGCTTGGTCGAGGAAGGGGAAAATGATTCCTTAGAACATGTTTCAAGTGTGGAATCATTGAACATCATACATTTGAGTTTCCCAATGTGCAAAGTGAAGTTACAAGTAGGAACACAAAATTAGGTGCATATAGGGTGTGTGGTGATAGGGAATCAATAGGATCCATAGAAAATTCAATGGTACATATAGTCATTATTTTCCCTACTCCCTTTTTACCCCAAGTGCACTAGCCTATCAACCAACATATGTTGGGTGCTCACTTGAGGCGTGTGTGGGTGTCGAGCCCCTCTTTTATGTGATCCTTATGAGAATAATCTGCCATTAATGGAGGAAAGGTTCGCAGAGTGGGAACACATGCATTTAATCTAATATACAAGTAGAGGATATATTTCTAAGCACAACTGCATCATGAGATAACCATAAGCATTACATAAACATGCAAGAAATAGATCTATCCCTTGAATAACATGAATATAAACTAGGGTTTAGTCCATAAACATAAATATACAAAACAGAGCTCCATATATTGATTAAATCCATTTACAGTAGCCATATTACATCAAAAGGGGTCATCTCAGACCATATACATCATGAAATAACATTCCAACCTTACAAAACTACTCTGAACAGATATCCTAGCTACGTTTTCCCATTACAACCCTTGTTCATACCAAAGCGCATACATATATTTCTAGTAACATTCTTGCATAGAACTTCATTAACTGTAGCTTCTCCAACTTTAATATACATTCAAACTCACAAAATTCTTACAACATGGTACCTAACAATGGCACACAACCCACAAACATCATTAAAGCACTTCGTTTCCTCAAATTCTCTCTTTATTTTAGACCCTAACACTTCTTTAAATAGAATTTGGATTCACCACCATAGTTTCGCCCATGAGCAGAACACATGCCAAGTGGAAGTGTGGTCCTCCATGATTGAGTGCTTATGCCAGCTTGCAAAGGCCTCCACTAACTGTAATGATCCTCCTAGGAATATTCCCTACGTGGAATATTATTTTCTTGACCTCCAAGGCTCCAGGCTGGCACCTTATCCATTCATCATGCCTACTCGGGCCCTCATGTGTTTCTCTTATGATACCACCTTTGAAATGTGGCTAAGTCCCCAAACCCTCTTCTACTTCCATGTGCCAACCTCTTCTCCCACGTGCCTTTCCTTGAGTTCCTTCCTACTTGCTTGCCTTATGTGTGCGTGCACTCCTTCTACCTTGGGACTTAGTCAATTTAGGGCCCAACATTACCCCACACTACATGTGTTATTTGTCCCCAAAAACACTCTACTCTTTCATCAAAGAATAAAGAATAGGAGAAATGAAATAATCTGCAATTGAATAAAGAATGGAAGAATAGAAGGATCCTGCTACTGCTGCATGAGGAGTGGGAAGTATCTCTTCATGGATGCTTCAATTTTATCCCAAGCATCTACCTCACCCTACGCATGTTGAAGTAAATCACCCTACCAATGTGCTAACTTCATAAAAAATTAGCTCATCTCCCTTAGCCTTCAGTGTATCTCTGATGTTTTCCATTTGCTTGCTAAGGTCACCCAGTGCATCCATCCTGCGAGTGACTTGGGGGTATAATTCCTTCAGTTTATTTTTAATCGAAACCCTCAAGGTTTTGATCACCTCTGATTTCTTCTCGACTTCTGCCAAGATCTTATCTCACTCTGCCCTATTGCCCTTGTTTTTCTCTTGAAACTCCTTCAGATCTACCTCATGGATAGCAACCAATATGCTTGCTACTCTATCTTTATCACCATAGTTATCATACACAACTTCTTCCTTTTACACCGTGGTCTTCACTGAGGCAAGGAGCTTGGAGTACCGAGTTATTATCTCCCTAATCTTAAATTTTTCTTCTTCCTTCTAGCACACCATCACCTCTTCTGCTGACTCTAATGTAAGTGGTTGCCTCTCCATGGTGAGTATGCATGTCAAGTCTTCCAAGCAGTGCATGGTCGACTCATACTTCTTCTCAGGAGGGGCCAGGTCTGGGTGCTTTAATATAATGGATTTTGAAATAACCTCTACCTTCTTGTATACTTCATGTACCTTTTCCTTTTCATTCCTCAGCTCACACCTTAACTACACATTGATCAATTCCTTATATTTTATCTCCTATCCCTCTCAATGATCTCCTCATTATTTTTCTCAACTCATCCTCCAAGACTCTTATTCTATCATTTCTACCAAAAATTTTGCTTCCACCTCCACTGACACTTTGTTGAGCACATGTTGCAAAATTTCTCATTTGACAGCTACTGGGAATTCACAAGAGGGTTTACTCCCTTGGCATTCTTGGTGTCTTCATCAATGCATCACTATTCACCTCGAACTCGGGCTCATCAATGTGGGACTCAAAATCCCAAGATAACATTTTCCTTGTGTGTGGGTATGCACCTCTTCATCAAAAGATGACCAACAAAGGAGTTGGTCTGTGGGCACTATGCTTTGGAAACCATGCACTAGTACCTTGTTTGGATCATTAATATAAGTTCATAATGTGTTCTTTACACCACTACTACCTTTTCCACCTATGCACACTTCCTTGGGAAGAAACTTACTAAGGATAGGATCTCTGCCCATGCTTCCATACTCTTTCCCTACACTTTCCTTTGTTTCCTTTAGCATCTCCTCAGTGTTGTGCTCCACTTTCTTGCTCCACCAAATGTTCTATAATGACCTACCACTTCCTTCTCCATTGTATCATCTAATCTATTCTTTAGTCAAGGGTGGGGTCTTCTAGCATTTGTTCCCCACTTCTTCCTCACTTCCTCCCATTATTATGAGTCCTTCTTCATAATCATTCTTCATATCTTCATCAGACTCATGTACATCATGAACAGGGGGACTCTTACCTTCATCGTGCTCTTCATCCTCCTCAGATTCATCACCCTTCATGCTCTTTGTCTCCTCAGAGTCTGAGCTTTGCACCACTTTCTGCTTCTTCTTCATTGGTGACTCCTCTAACACAGGGGACTCTTATTTTTATAGTATCTTTATCTTAACATGAGAATTCTTCCTCCTTATGTAGGTACTTGGTCCTATTCTTGACTCCTGCTCTACTATAGTCTAAATGGTACATGCACTCGGTGCCCTACTTGGTTGTGGTCTCTATCTTATTTCTCTCTTTATTCCCTTCCTCAAGGTAGGGTCCTTTATAATAGATACATCATCCTCTAAGTATGCTCCCTTCTCAAACTTGGGACTCGGGTGGATATACACCCTTACTACTATTTTACCTGCAATAGGAATTGACACTGACTTCATCATATTTACTTCATGGGAGACATACTTCTCTACATACGCGTGCTTCTAAGGGTAAACTAGACTTCAACACAGTGTGCGGTAATCTTTATCTACCTCACTTAGATCAAATCTAAATTTCTTTTCCTCCTTGAACCTATTGAACATGCTTTGAAAGTAATGCATTGTGAAGGAAAAGGGAAGTTTACAGCAAGGTATTTTTTTCCATCGACCAAAGTAAATCTTCCTATGCAGAAGTGTTGGTATACTAACAAACTCAACCTCACCATCCACCAAGGCTACAGTTGCTGTTAAGGGATTCTCCATTCTTCCCAAAATTCATCACATTCTTTTATACCACTTTTCCAAGCACACTTTATATGGAGCAGTCATTGAGTCACAAGTGTAGGAATCAAACCTCTTTGTGGAGGAGGGGTCCTCATCAGGGTATTCCCATACATAGTTATTTGGCCCATTGGGCACTCCAATCTCTAAAAACACAATGGTAAGGAGAGAATTTCCACACATAATATTATCTCCATCACGTGTGACATCTATAATCTCCTCTGTAATGAAGGCCAAGAGTTTGTTTATTTTTCCTTCTGAAATCTTCTTGCAAATGTTTAACCATCTCTTGTTGACTTACGTCTAGTGCTCCTATCCATTTAGCTTGGTAAGTACATGTGTGACCATCTTCATAGTTGGGTTTTTGATCTTGCTAATGTCAAAGTAGTGTGAACCCTTCTTATACTCGTACTTTGAAAATGTCTCCTTGACAACGTCCTTGTCATCCAAATCATCCTCCATTGATTCTCCTGTGCATATAAGTCCAGTGTACTTTGAAATTAACTAGGCAGTTAGGCACATTCTTCTTCCTACAAAGTAGAAATAATCCTCATGTATGTGTGACATCAACCACTAGTACAACCTGTTGGGTTTACCAAAATAGGGAAACTCATAGAGTTTTAAGGAGTCCGGCCTTCTCTAACGTGGTTTTCACCGAGTCATCATAAACATGCTTATCATCCTGTGTCCTCTCTCCAGTCAGAAAAACTAACTCCACATCCATCTCCTTTTCTGTGGTATCTATTTTGTGGTTATAATCACTTATGGCCATCTTACGCACATGAGAAACCCACTCCATTCCCATAAAAATGCCATCTGGGTACTGCATTTCTGCGTACCATTCTTCATTAAAATTTGTTGATATGGCAGGTTTTCCTTTGCTCTTTCCATTTCCCTTCTTCAATGAAACATTAGATCCCTTCCTTGGTTCCATTTGTTCTCATCTAGTCCTTTTAATCTCTTCCTTATTTCTTTCCATAACTCTTCTTAGTCCTGTGCGGCTTTACTCCTCTGTGAAAACTCCTCCAAATCCCATGCCCTAGCTCTACAAACCCTAACCAGGAAAGCATTCCTTCCACAAGACAATGTAATACCCGCATGGGAATCCTCCAAACACACTTCTCTGCCCATGCCCATGTACTCCCTTTCCACTCTGGTTCACAAATCCATTGAATCTTCTGCTATGCACATGCAAATCTCCACAAATTTTTCTTTCGAAAGGATGCCCTAGTTTGCAAGAGCTCTTCAACACAAACGCAAGGTAAAAGAATAACTCACCCCTAACCTTCTATTTATAGATTTTTTATTTTTCCCACACAAACTTGATGCCACATACCAATGTACGAATGCATTAAATTCATATTTTTCCAACGACATCCCTTCACACATTTTTTCCAGTGCTTTCCCTCCACACGCAAACTCATGTGAAATTTTTCTACAACCTTCTAGCGTGGAAGACGTCTTTGATAGTAGACTAACTTGCACACACTCCCTGTGCCAAAGTATGTCAACCTATACGTCCTTTACCAAGTTATTACCTTCTCCTACCTCATATTATTCCTACATTTTTTACCCTTGTACGTGGTTTTCTCAAAGCCTTTTGACACCAATCTTCTCTCATGATCACCTCTGCTACATGTGCTTTTCTGAACCCACACACTTTTGATTTTCTCACTTGGGCCGCCTATGCACATCACTCCCAACACTTCTCCTTACCATTTTTTTTACAACTCTTCTTTGACACCTTCCACCCCACACTAAAAAGATGTGTGGTCCTCTGTGCATAAAAACCCTTTAGATAGTAATTGGCTACTAGCGCACAAGCGTGCCCAAAAAAAGACAAAGCAACGATGAAAGGAAACAAGAAAGGAAAATGCATTAAGGGAAATCCTAAGCTAAATGGAAATACTTCCTTATTTACAAACACACTAAAGACTTATTTATAGTAGGGCTTCAACCTACTCCCATTAAAATGACCAGGTAACATTGTTCCATCCAGTGCTTGTAACTTGTAAGTGCCTGAATCAAGTATATGAGATATCACATATGGTCCCAACCAATGTACTTTAAGCTTTCCTAGATGGCATAGAAATTTCAAATCATATAATAGAACCATATGTCCCTCAAATTTCTTTTTTTTAATGTGGTGATCATGCCATGCCTTCTGCCTTTATTTTCTATTTTCTGACTCCATCGAGTAATGTACTCCTCTCATCCAATTCCATAATTTTTTCAATCCTTTCCTCAAAGCTTTTCATCAGCTAATCCTCCTGCAGTGTGCACGTAATACGCAGGGATGGTAACATGAATTCAGGTAACAACTACCTCCATGCCAAACATTAATTGAAAAGGCATGGCCTTGTTCAAACATTTATAAGTAGTCTGATATGACCATAACACTGATAGAAACTTTATCATCCCAGTCCCTCCTTAAAATCACAAATATTGGTCAATGTGTGACTTAAAATTTTGTTAAAGGCCTCAGCAGTTCCATTAGCTTAAGGGTGATAGGGTGTGGTCTTATGATGTGCCACCATAAATTCTGCCAATATAATTCTAGCAGTTTCATTCAAAAAGTGGGTACCCCTATCACTATTCAAACTCAATGGGCATCCATACATGCTTATTATATTCTCCCATAAGAACCTAGTTGTTGTAGCTACAGTGTAATCCTTCATATGCACTGCTTATGCCAACCTTGTAAGATAGTCTGTACATGTAATGATATAGCATGAACCTGTCCTATTCACATGGCTAGGGAAATAGGCCTACAAAGTCAATTTCCCACTTCTTGAATGGCTCTGCACTATAAATAGGTCTTAATGGCATTTCATCTCTTTTCCTGGTTTACCAAGGTGTTGAAAATGGTCACAATGCCTTACAATACTCAATACAATCCTTATAAATTGTTTCCCACCAAAGACCAGCAAAAAGGATCTTGTGTGTGGTCACATTCCCTGCATAGTGTCCCCCTACAATTCCACCATGAGCCTCTTCCATGATTGCAGTGTGCTCATGTTCTAGTACACACTGACACAAAACCTCATCATGACCTAGCTTGTATAAGTCTCCACCAATTAACATATAGGGCACAACGCGTATGGCTAACTGCTTCCTCTCTAATGCCTTCATCCCCTCTGGCGCCACACCCATTCGTAGGAACAAAGCAATATCTTCCAAGTCAGAGGGTGTGCACTGCAACCTAAATAACTATGCATCTGGCATTATATCCTCAATGCTCTGTGCATCCTCACCTGAAGTAATCCTTGACAAATGATCAGGTCCTAAATTACTTTTCCCTAGTTTCACCACAACTGTAAACTCAAACTCCTTAAATAATAGTATCCAACAACATATGTGCCCTTGCAAAATGGGATTTTTCACCAAGTAATTTAATGCCATGTGGTCTGTGTAGAAAATAAAAGGAGTTTCTAGTAAATACTGCCTAAATTTGTGCAGCACATAGATCATTGACAATGCCTCATGCTTATGGTAGTATAATTTTGTTCAGTCGGGGTTAGATTCCTACTAGAAAAACACAATGGATGGTCAACAATCCCCTCACCAAGTTGTGAAAAAACTACTCCTATTACCATACCCGAAGCATCAATGTGTACATGAAACGGCTTATCCCAAGAAGGAAAGTACAAATGGTGTGTAGTGAGTCTATTCTTTAATGTGTCAAATGCTATCTATTGCACCTCTCCCCAATAGAACTTATTTTATGTTTCAATAACCTCTAGGGGCACAAAAATCTAGGCATAACCCTTGATGAATTTCCTTGTAGTACCCCATATGCCCTAGGAACCCACACACCATGCTTTGATTGGTAGGATCCTCTAATCCCACTATAACAAAACAAAACTTTGCAGGGTCTACCAGTAAGCCTTCTTTGCAAATAATGTGCCCCAAAAATGTGCCAAAAGGAGTGGAAAAAACACATTTCTTAATATTCAGGGAGATGCTCAACTTCCTGCACCTCTCAAACATCAATCATAGATTGTCACAATGATCCCTGACTAACCCATACACCATCTAGTCATCCAGGTAAACTTGCAGAAATTTATGGATGAAGTCTTGAAAGGCCTGCACAACAATGATCAAAAACATAGGCACATTCTTCAATCCAAAAGGCATGATATAAGAAAAAACTTCCCCATTCAGTGGTGAAATTTGTTTTCTCCTTGGTCTTCCTTTGCAATTCTCACCTGGTGATAACCCAAGAATCCATCTGTAAATGAATAGATCTCTTTCCCAGCTACACCTTCCAAATTTATTCAATAAATGGGGTTGGGAAAGGATCTATGACACATGCAACATTAATATTGCTATAGTCTATGCATATCCTTATTCTCCCATCCTTTTTGATACTAATGACCATGAGGCTTACCCACTCAAATTCCTCTATTGCCTCAATGATCCCAAATTCTATCACCTTTTCAATTTCCTCCTTAACCTTTACGCACAAATTCAGATTCATTCTGTAGGGTCTGTTTCCTAATGGGGCACACACCTTCTTTCAACTTGATCCTCATTCACCCAATGAAGGATGAACCCCTTTCAACTCATGGTACCCACGTGGGAACAAATCTTGGAAATCATGTAGAAGCTCAACTACTTTTGAAACCTCCTGGTTCATCCATTAGTCTCCAATAATAACTTCCTTGGGCTCTGCTTTGGTACCAATGTTAACCTTCTTTGTTTTAAAGGGTTTATGGTAGGCACACACTTTCTCATCTACCTATCTCTATGGATCTCGTGTGTCCCTTCTGAATGCTCAACATCCAAATTCTCCATCTCCTCACCATCCACTAGGTACACCAACTTACCCTTTTCTTTCTCATGTAGGTGCACTCAAGTTGTACTTCTTTGATTCTTCTTCCACGAAGTGTGCCCCCAACTCTAGGTTCACCTAATAAACTCTAGAAATTCATGTCCTCGACCATGGAACAATCTCCCAAGGTAAAGCACCTGAATACCTGTAATGCCTCATTCACCAACTTCAAACTCTGATACTCAAACGTTTGAACAATATCCATCATCAACTCCTACCAGTTTCCTATCTGATGACACAACTCTGAATGGATGTACCATGTGCATGCACAACCATGCAAGGTGGAATAAAACTTATGCACCCATAGGGAAGGGGGTAAAGCTTTTGTGCCTCCCATCCAAGTCTTCTCACACTCCTGAACATGGCATGAGGTGGATCCCTTCCCATCATAGTCACAAATTTGAGATGGTGCATTGCTTCAGAGAAACCTAACAGAGAGTGAAATTCTCGCTTCATGCCATTCTAGAATATTATCTCGATGTGTCACCCACCAACGTGTTATTGTCCTGTAGGGTATAGGTAAGAATATTCCTTCTCTCCACTTGACACTTCCACTGGGCCTCCATTTCTCACAGAAAAACATCAGGGTTTCCCTCCCCAGTGTACCGTGGTAACTTCCTTCCTCCCAAGTGCCTAACTGAGCACGTTCTTAACAACTTGAGTCCAGTATCCTTCATATACCTTCCAACCAACTTGTATGTCCCATGCACCCAATTATTACAAGCAACACTGGTTGTATCACTTATGGAATGTGCATCATCCCATTGAATGAACACTTCCTTCGATGGTTGAATGAACTCTGGGTCCCTGATGGTGCACACATATATCTTGTTTAAGTATTCTTCACCCAATGGCTCCACATATGGTACAGACCATCCATCAGTCAGTGGAATGATCATGCACTCTTCCTTGTTCTCAAAACTGATGTATCCCTTATTGAAATGAAGGTCAACATTGTTTGTCATAGCACCAAGGGCGCCCAAGTAATGTTGGGAAACTATCAGCCTCAACAAGCTCTAGAACCTCAAAGTCTCCAATAAAATTTTCCCCTTGAATAGTTATGGATGCACCTTTCAACACTCCTAGAGGCATGGCCTTTTTCCTATTAGCCATGTACAACACATTCAAAGATGGATGCAATGGGGGCCTCCCCATTTGATTCCATGCATCTAGAGTAAGGACATTGACCTCCATGCCTGTGTCAATCAATATATTACTCAGGAGCCACCCATCAACAACTACATTCAGTGTGATCTCCTTATCATAATCAATGTTGTGAGGAGGTAGGTTAGCATGTAGGACTTGTCTCTCACACCCTCCTCTAGTGCACGGTACTTTTTCCCTCATCCATTATCCCAATAGGGGAATAATGTTCTCTTTCCGCAACATCTGACACACTTCCCTAACCTCATCCATATCCTGCTGAGGAACCTCAATGCTCTTCTTCTACTCTAACTTGGCACGATTTCTCCTTCAGACATTGAATTTATCCTTACAAACTCCTAATCACCTCCATGGTCTCTTGGTACACCTCCTTCTAGTGGGTAGGATCAGGATACTTCCCATGTAACTCTTCTTCTCTTGTGATAAGAGGCCTCTACCTTCTACATTGGTTCCTCCTTAGCATGCGTAGCCTCAACATCATGTAGTGACCAAAAAGGTTCTAGCTCAGGGTTAAGTGCTACCCTCATGGCATCCACATGGGTCAGTCCTCTTCACACTCACCATCCCCCATGCCCTTTGTCCTTCTTCTGGTTCTGGCTCAGTGGTCATATAATTCAGGGAACTCTTCATACTTGTGCTTCTTTCCACACCATGAGCATTAAGGAAGTTGGGACACTTGTGCTTTTAGTGTTCTATGGATCCCCAATTGTAAGAGGTTCCATAAGGAAATTCACTTCTTCCTCCTCTGCGATTGCCAATGGCCTCTGAATCCTTCATGAAAACCTCTTCCTTGACCTCCTCCATCCACGTGCCCTTCATACTGATGATCCTTAGTCTTAGAACTACTTCCAATGCTATGGTCTAGCACACACTGAGATCAATGGCATCATGGATTTGGTCTATCAATCTGTAATCCTTGGTGTCATGAGTAGTAGATGTGTAAATATTGCAATAACAAGACACATTCTTACAGATTGTGTACTGTAAAAATAGACATTTACTTGCATCATGATCTCCATGGAAAATCTCACAATCCACTGACATGGCACATACTGAGCTTCATGGGAAATTATCCTTTGTGTGCCCTTCTACTTCACAATCTATGCACCATATCCCACTGCAAGTCTCATGAGCAAATTTGCAGAAACTTTTTCTATTTGCTTCACCATGACAGTGATCTGTGCTTCAAGAAATGGGATAACTCTAGTATCAATGCCTCCTAATGGCCTCAATGCACAAGGAAGCCTCCAAGGCCTCACATGGATTTGTGAAGGTTTATGCAAAAGTACCCACCTAAATGGTGTTATTAACCCTCCAAAAAACCATTGGGCATGCTGAGATGGATGGATATCATAAGACAATTTTGACAGAAGAGTCTTGAAACATGTGTCATAATACTCCCGCACATGCTCTCCACCATACCTTGTTAGATTTCCTTCAATGTGTTGATGCTCTTTTGTTGGAACTCAGGAATGTGAAACTCCACCAAGGAAGGCATCATGCAGTGCAGTATAATCCACCACCATCTAATGGGGGTCATACTTTGGTACCAGCTATGTGCACCCTTGCAATGTGGTTACAAACTAGCTTTCCTTCCACTCTGGGGTAGTGATCCCTTTGTGCCATAGAACAATTCACACTTATAAACATGTTCCGTGGCATCCTCAACACCCTTGTAGTTAGGAAAGTTGAGTGACATATCATAAAATACCTACTAAGGTGGTTGAGGTCCATATCCACCAAATCTAGGACCTTGATTCCTTCCTGTGTTTCCTCCACCACCAGATCCACTAGATCCACAATTCAAATCCTGATGATCCTCCTGTCATAGGTAAGGGTCTAAACAAGTTACGCCCTGTGTTCCCTACTATCACGCTAAACTACACACGAAGTCTGTGATGTCAAACCACTGCCAGAATGCCCAAACATTTAAACATGTATAACACTTTGAACCCACACCTTTCCCAAATGATGTACCAGAAAAAATACTTCCAAACATCAAAAATTTCTGTGTGGCCATAGATGTACTAAATGAAAAATTATACCTCCTAGGTGTTGTCTAACTACCAAGACCAATGCCAACTAGAACAACACTTGCCTCAGGTACTGGAAAAATAAGCACAAGGATCTGGTCACTATGTGGGTGAAGATGTGTGCCTACGGCTCTTCTTCTTCCTTCACATGACGATCTCTCTCAAGAAGCTAAGGGGGTCTCTCTCCCCAACTTTCCAAGATGGGGTAGCACATAATTCTCATGTCCCATGCCCTCTGCGTGAACCTCAAATCCTTCTCACAACATCTGCCTCCATAATTCCATCACACTGGAAACTTTGTGTTGTCTCACCAACTCCCTTTCTCACGCTTCATTATACTTGAGCCTTCTCTCCTCTCTCTCTACTTTTGCCACAAGGTCTGCCATCTCCACCACACTAGCTTTCATGCCCTGCATGCCTAGTGAGAGTTCAGCCAGCCATAAGGAATGCTTCTAAAATCAAAGTGATAATCAAGATCTTGATGGCTAATAGTATAGCATACAAGAATGATTCTCTTGGCTCCCTCAAGAACTAAAACTCAGCAAAATCTAGGCAAGAATACATAGAGATCATATATTTCAAGGTATATCTAGTCAACACACCTTTCCACTAGTTATCAACAATATGCAGCCTTTGAAACTCCTCTTTGGTCCACACACAAGGTCTTGAATACCAACTTGACCTTGATGCATACATTGACAACCATTCATACAACTCTACTGGAAAACAAAAAAAGGTCTCATACAACTCATGATACATGTGTTCTTCTACCCATTCACATGCATTAAAATCAGGTGCAACACTAAACCACTATGCAAACTCATCCTCTGTGCTAGGTCAAACGTCAAACACTCCCTCATCATGTATCATTCTCAAAGGTCAAATGTTGTCCAAGGTCAAACACTCCTTCATCACGCATCATTCTGAAAACATCTTCAACAGAGGTCTTGGCAACAAAACCAAAATGTAGTCATTATTTTCCCTAGTCCCTTTCTATCCCAAGCGCATCGGGCTATCACCCAACATATGTTGGGCCTCACCCAAGGCACACGAAGGTTCTGAGCCATGTTTTTTATGCATTCATTAGAATAATACTTTGTCATTAATGGAGGAAAGGTTTGTAGAGTGAGAACAAATGCATTTATTCTAATACAGAAGTAGAGGAGATATTTCTAAGAACAACTACATTATGAGATAACCATAAGCATTGCAGTAACTTATAATAATTAGATCTAGCCCTTGAATAACATGAAAATGAACTAGGGTTTAGTCCATAAACACAAATATAAAAAACCAAGCTCCATATATTGATTAAATCCATTTACAGTAGTCATATTACATCAAAAAGGGGTCATCTCAGACCATATACATCATGAAATAACACTCCAACCTTATAAAACTACTATAAACAAAGATCCTAGCTACATTTTCCCATTACAACCCTTGTTCAAACCTGAGTGCAAACATATATGCCTAGTAACAACATTCTTGTAGCATTTCGTTACATCTAAAGCCTCTTTTAACCTCTCTATAGCACTAACAACAAAAACAAGTTGCAACAACAATGGTAGCTCCTAAAATCACAACTCGTAACATTCTTACTGCACTTTATTTCATCCAGAACCTCTCTTATTTCAAACCCAGACTCCACTTTAAATATAATCTATATTCACCGCTATAGTTTTACCCAAGAGAAGATTGCATGCCAAGTGGAAGTGTGGTTCTCCATGATTGAGTGATTATGCTAGCTTACAAAGGCCTCCAATAGCTATAATGATCCTTCTGGGAATATTACCTATGTGTAATATTATTTTCTTGACCTCCAAGGCTCTGGGCTGGCACCTTATCCATTCATCACACCTATTCAGGTGCTCACATGTTTTGCCTCCGATATAGCCTTCAAAATGCAACTAAATCCCCAAAGCCACTTCTACTTCCACGTGCCAACCTCTTCTCCCATGCACCTTTCCTTGAGCACCTTCCTACTTGCTTGCCTTTGTGCATGTGTGCTCCTTTTCTTGGGACTTAGCTAGTTCAAGGCCCAATAGTACCAAATCATAGAGAATCATTGATGATAAGAGACGTGTTTCTTAAGACAATGCAAAGAGAAGATGATCTTACATAAAGAAATAATTATTATATAACCATTTACAAGTTAGGAGAAAAATTTTGTAAGGTGATTTTCAATAGGTTGAAGCATAAAAAAATATATTTTTTGTGAAATGGTGGAGAAGTTAGGAATGAAAAAACTTTCACATCCCAACCTTATAAGGTGCCATGGTTATAAAAAAGTGAACCAAGTCCTAGTAAATAAGAAAATCCTTGTGAGATTCTAGATAGGGATGGGTGTCATTATTCCCTTCATTTAATAAACTCTTTGTTGATGTCATATTCAAACCAGGGGTGGTGTCTGAAGCTATATGCAACAAGAAATCTTAGTGATCTAGTAATTGACTGTAGGTATTTGTTTTCTTTTTAATATTTTCTGGGGGATTTTCTCAATGTCTTGAGGACTTCTTGGCCAAAACCTTATTGAAATCAAACTATGAAAACTTGCTGGAAGTAAACACTCTCTGCAGAAATAAATTGCTGGAAATAAACACACATTTGTAGAATGAAATAGATTGTTGTAAGTAAACACACGTTACAGAAATAAACACACTTGCTTTGGAAATAAACACACAATTGAGAATGTTGAAAGATGATTGCAAGGAAATAAGAATCTAATCTAGAACACCTGCAGGAACAAGTATACGACAGATTTCAACTTGAATAATCAAAAGCATTTACAGAATTAACAGATCTATACTATTTTCTCTGGAAATATAAATACCAATAAAATGAAGATCCTGGTTCTTGGAGGAGTGGGCCCTTGCTCCACCTTGAAACAGGATTTGACAACTTAATATTCTCTCAAAACAGAAATGGCTATTTTATTGATAAAATGTTCTGCATTACAAAGATGTATTGTCTCTTTCTATCTCTCTGTGTTTGTATCTATGTATATTGATTTATCTCTATATATATATCCTAAATCTATCTATCTGGAGGTCTGCATATATATACTCCTTCCAAAGGTGCATTTACAGCCATAGTTGTCCTACTGATTCAGATGGAACTGAATCATGCCCAAAATAGATGTTGAATTGGAACATGGCTGGATGTACTACTGTATGATAGTTATCCCTGGATCTGTGAGTATGAAGAATCAGAAATCTTCTAATCTTCTCCTGATTGAAAGGATCATTGATTGCTAAATCACCAGATGTTGTTGGAATAAACAAATTCTCATCGGTTTCGGAACTTTAGAGAAGTTCCAGAACTAAAGGAAATCGTTCCAGATCTAACTGTGAGGGTTCCAGAGCTACATGCAGGAGTTCCAGAACTAAGTCCAAAAATTCTAGAACTAAGTAATGGAGTTCCGGAACTAAGTCTGAAAGTTCCAGAACTAAGTGATAGAGCTCGTAACTATGTAATGGAGTTCTGGAACTAAGTCTGGAAGTTCCAGAACTAAGCCGTATTGAAACCAATGCTTCCAAAAACATGTTGACCACTTCATACTTTGTTCTTCTGACTGATTGTGACCTGTTTTATTACAAAACTGAATTTCCAAAGCACTTTGTTAGGAATTACAGAGTTTTTAAATGTTAGAACTACAATCAACAAAATATGGAAAATTACATCCTAACTTATATTAGATCAAACAAAAGTCACAAAATGCAGTCAAACTTGATAAAAAGGAGAGTAAAATAAGATCATTTATTGTACATTAACGAGACATATTCTGGCCTTATCATCTCCCCTGTACTTACTTGTTTGTAAGTCCTCTTACAAACTTTACTCTTCAAATCTTGGGTTGTGTATTCTGCATTCCAATTGACTGCTCAGGTCAAATGGCTGAAACTAAATATCCTAGTGTTTTAGTTTAGAAACTTTATACCATGATCCTGTTTTTACTTTCCTCTTCCATTCCTCAAATTGAGTGGGATCTTGAGGTTCTCTATTTTTCCATGGAGACATGGGAGTGAGAAGAAGGGGAGGCCTTGTTCTCATTCCCATCCATATGCCCCTGTGCTTTTCATTGATCTGAGGGATTAGTGTGCATAAATATTTTTCTCTTTCTAGACTCCAGATCAAATTTGTGGGAGATATTACTTCCCTTCTCCTCAAGGAAACTATAAGAAGCTCCCATCTTTTCAAACATCCATCATAAATCTCCTCAAAATTTTCCTCCTCATAAGAGGTGAAGGCATCAATACTTTTCTATAAACTGGCAAGATAATGTGTCTTGAACCATCTATCAAAGGCATGGGTTCTAAAATGTTTAACAAAAGTAGATGGTTTACCATAGTGAGCCCTCATGCAGAGACCAGATGAACTAGCTTTCAATAGATGCTCAGAATCCCTTTCCTTCCATGCAATCTGATTTTGAAGAACAGAAACAAATGCATTAAGTTGGCTTTCTCCCACATACAAATTGATCATGAAGCCTGTGTTCTTTTCTAGCATAAGATTGCAGAGATAGAATTCGCAGAGAATATTTTTCTGCTCTGCACTGGCTGAAGAATAGGCTGTCATGAACTCAGATTCATCTTTTATTTCATGTGGAAGGCCACATGCAATTCTTGATAGCTTCCAGTGAATGAATTGTTCCTCTAGAAACATGCTATATGCAGGAGAAGGTCTCCTGCATGCAAGCAATTTTTCACTCATTATGCAAACCATTTGTATTTTTACAAGACATTTAAATTTGTCTCCTTCTTCTTTGTAAATTTTTTTGTCCCATTCCTTTCTTGCTTTATTTTTATCTTCCATCTTTACTTCTCAAGTCCTCATTGGATGTTTTGATTTCACTGAGTTCCCTGCAAGTATCATCCCATAACTACTTGAGTGGCCAATAAGTTAATTCAGTCTATGTAGAGACTGTTGACATAACACTCTGTCTTCTAGAAATTTGACATTCTTCCTCTTTCTCCATCATCTGTTGTTTAACTCTTGTCAATTCCTCAGTCTTGTCTATGAGCTGAGTTGTTAGTTCCCCAATGAGCATTTCTCTCTGTTCCAATTTGAGTTTGAGGAAGTTCAACTCCTCATCCTTTTCTTTGATAATGAGTTCTTCTCTGGACAAAACAAGAGCCTGTCTAACCTGTTGTTTCTCTTCTTTCTCTGAAAGTTCTTTGGGGGTTGAGCATTCCTCTTCTACCAAAGGGAATTTCCCTTTTCATCTCCAAGATGCCAACTCTTCTTCTTCATGTGATAGTGTTGTTGATTCACCCAACTCTTGAAAAACTTGTTCCTCAAATCTCTCATCTTCTTTTTCCATCTCAGTTTGGCTTGGTCCAGGAGGAGTCATGGCCATGCTACCCAAAATATCAGCAGCTTCTTTTTCCAACTTGTCCTGTTCTTTCATCTCCTCTGGAATTTCTCTAGACCTCTTATGAATTCTTCTTCTTTGAGGAGCTTCAATATGTCCAGAAGTGGGTTTCCTCCTAGAGATTCTTCTGATTTTCACTTCTTTCTCTTGCCTAGGTGAACTATCACTGTCAGAGACAGATATTAGCTCTCCTGTAGCTGCTGCAGAGGAAGGAGTTTCTTTTAAAGGTATAGTAGGTTCTGCAGTTTTAATCCTTCTTCCAGATCTTCTTCTTTTTGGTATATTCTCCCCACCTATTTCCTTCTTTTCCTCTGTAGGGGCATCAATTTCCAAATTATTTGTAGGAGAAAAAGGAGTTGGTATTTCCCTCCTGATAATATCAGGGTTTTTCTTAAACTTGTTAAGAAATTTCTCCCATATTTCTTCTCCATTTTTCTTTGCAAGAAAATGGTGTTGGCACACCAAATGAACTAACCCATGATGTCTGATTGTTCCAACACCCCAGGAATACCTCTGGGCCATTGTATGGATGGAGTCAAAAAGAAACCCTGGAAGGTTTACTATATATTCTGGTTTTGTAGCTCCATATCTAAGATATATGAGCATCTTCAGGACTTCTCTTCCCACCGACCCAAATTGACCATCACAAGTTAAATACTTGACTATCCAAAATGCCACTCTATCAAAGGGTTTGGGAAAGCTGGCCCTTCTGACCCCTTTTATGATTTTCTTAGTGTTGTAAATATATTGGGGTTCAGTTTCCCCCTCTTGTAGCAGGGTTTCAACTAGTTCTTTTAAGGTCCCTTTGACAGGATTTGGGACATGCACAATTGGCACACCAGATACATTGCTTATTGTATTCACAGAAAAAGGAATTACAATATTTCTAACCTTTGTTTTGGATTGTTCTAAATTTATAATGAATTCTCTTACCAATTCGTCATTATACTTTGAGAACTTTTTTAGGAATTCCAACCACCCTTCCTGTTCAAAGATAGCTGCCACTTCTTCATCTGCAAGAAGTTGGGTATCATCCTCAGGTTCTGACTTCTTTTTAATCCCCATGGTAAAGAGGGTGATTAAAATTCATTCTCCTTCAAATTATTACTCTATCTGGATTGGCTACAGAACTCTTTTCTTAGCTGTGGAATGGATGGGTTTAGCTGTGGAACTGTTGTGCTTAGCTACGGAACTGTTGTGTTTAGCTGTGGAATGCAAATCTAATTCTTCTGCTTCTTCCTTGAATTTTTTTCTATGCAACTGCTTCTTCACTTTGTTTTATTCCACACAAATGATAGATCATTATAAACATGCCACCACTTTTGTTCCACCGACATCATCCTCATGATTACTCACTTTTAATCATAATGTACAATAGATGACTCATCATACCAACTTTTAAATCAAATCCAATCACACATGCAAACTTTTAATCTAACCTTTAATAAGTTAAAGACATAATTACCATCCTTGATGATGTAATCCCTCCATCATGATGACTCATCATTCCTAAAAGTGAAACAAAAGGAAAAATGGTTAGAAAAGATAGCTGGAATTCCAAAGAAGTTCCTTTTATTTTGGATTAGCCATTTATTGAGGAGATCAACCGCCATTGCTGGTTTTCAATTGATCTCTGAGAGAATTTTTTTGGGGAAGAGAACACCATTTACTGGTTTTCATTCCTTCCCTTTTTATTTTTTTTTTTTTTTTTTGGGGGGGGAAGAGAATGCCATTTACTGGTTTTCATTCTCTTCCCTTTATTTTGGATCTATCCATCTGATTATTTGATCATTTTGGAAGAACTGGGTTCTTCCATATGATCAAATTCTTTGTCTGCTTCAATCTACCTCAAGAATTCATCCTTAGTAGGAGGCTTCCTATAAATTTTTAGCCTATGTCCATTGACCAAAAGTGTCCTTCTACTGCCATCAATGGGAAGTAACTGAATAGAACCATTGTCAAATATCTACTCAATCTGATAGGGTCCCAACCATCTGGTTCTCAATTTTCCCTTGAATTGTTGGTACTTAGAATCAAACAGTAATGCCCAATCTCCTACCTTGAATTTCCTCTTCTTGATATGTGTGTCATGCCATTGCTTTCTTTGATCTTGGATTATCTCTGTCTGCTGAAGTGCTTCCATCCTTAACTCATCCAACTCATTGAGTTGAAGAATTCTCTCCTTTTGTGCTACATCCAACTCAATACCTACTTTAGCTATTGTCCTCAATGTTTGTAGTTCAAATTCAATAGGTAACAAGGGATTTTTCCCATAGACTAACTCATATGGTGAAAATCCTGTTGTAGTCTTCCAAGTTGTATTATAGGCCAAGACAGCTTCAGGTAGTCTCTTTACCCAATATCTTCTACCTGATTCAACTGTTTTGGTAAGGATGTTTTCCAATTCTCTGTTTGTTACTTCAGCTTGTCCATTTGATTGTGGGTGATAGGGAGATGACTTCCTATGATTGATCTGATAATGCATTGTGAAGGCTTGGATCATATTAGACATGAATTGTGGCCCCTGATCTGAAACTATACTTCTTGGTGCACCAAACTTTACCATAATTCTGTGCCAAAGGAAATCAACAACTGCTTCTTCAGTGGCATTTGTTAAAGCCTACACTTCTGCCCACTTTGTCACATAATCAGTACACACAAGAATGTACTCCTTTCCTTGTGAAGGAGGACTAAAGGGACCAAAAAAATCCAACCCCCATCTTTCAAATGGTTCAATCACTACTTGAGGTTGCAGAGGCATTTCATTGGTAAAAGTTGGTTGTCCCATCCTTTGACAGGGATCACACTGCTTGATATATCTCTTCACATATTTGTACAGAGATGGCCAATAATAGCCAGTGCCAAGTATCTTGTGAGTTTTTTATTTTCACTGAAAAGTTTCCTCCACTTGGTTCATCATGACATGCCCTGAGTATGTCAAAGATTTCATCTTCTCTCACACACCTACGTAAAACCAAATCAGGACCACATTTAAACAACATTCCATTTAACCATTTAAATTGTGCACTGGTTTTGATCAACTTTTTCATTTGTTTCTTAGTGAAAGAAGGAGGAAACTTCCCTATTGCAAGATAATTTTCCATATCAGCAAACCATGGTGTATCAGCTGAAATAGCAAACAATTGTTCATCTGGAAAGTTGTCCTTAACTGGATCTTGCTCCCCTGTAGTGGTTAGTCTTGACAAGAAATCAGCTACCACATTAGATTTTCCTGGATTATTTACTATGGTAATATCAAATTCTTGTAAAAGTAATAACCATCTAATTATCCTACCTCCAACCACTGGTTTGTTCCTTAAGTACCTAATTGTTGAGTGATTTGTATGTACAAATATTTTGTACCCTGTGATATAATGTCTGAATTTATTAATTTCATAGATCAAAACAAGAAATTATTTTTCAGTGGTAGTGTAATTTCTTTCAGTGGGAGTAAGATTTTTACTAAGGTAATAAATAGCATACATTTTCCCTTCTTCATCTTTCTGTCCCAAAACTGCACCAATGGAGTTATTTGAGGCATCTGTTTGGATGTGAAAAGGTTTTTCCCAATTAGGTCCTCTCAATATTGGGGCAGTGATTAATTTTTCTTTGATTTCCTCAAAAGCATGTTGACATCTTTCATCCCAAAGAAATTCACAGTCCTTGGTAAGAAAATTAAACATGGGGGCAGAAATTTTACTAAAATCCTTGATAAAGCACCTATAGTATCCAACATGCCCTAAAAATGACTTGATATCTGTGGGGGTTTGAGGAATAGGTAAGTCTGAAATAATTCTGATTTTGTTTTGGTCAACCTGAATTCCTCTTTTTGAAATGTGGTGTCCTAATACAATCCCCTCATCAACCATCATCAAACACTTCTCATGACTAAGAGACAGATGGTGTTGCTCACATCTTGTTAATACTCTGTCTAAATTCCTCAAAGCATCATCAAATGTGTCTCCATGCATAGTGAAGTCATCCATGTATACCTCTACATAGTCATTTGTTAGGTCTACAAAAATCACTAATACAACTCTTTGGAAGGTTGTTAGAGCATTACATAATCCAAATGGTAATACCCTGTAGGAAAAGGTACCCCATGGACATGTAAAGGTAGTTTTTTCCTGATCCTCAGCAACAACTCTGATTTGATTATATCCACTAAATCCATCCAGGAAGGAAAAGTACTGCTTACCTGCAAGGTTGTCTAGGACTTGATCTATGAATGGTAAGGGAAAATAATCTCTCAGTGTGGCTTTGTTCAGTTCCCTATAGTCAACACAAATTATCCATTTTCCATTATTTTTTGGAAAATTTCAAGAGGAGACACCCACTGACTATCTGAGATAGGGTAGATAAAACCTACTTGTAATAGTTTTTCAATTTCTTGCTTGACTATATCTCTTAAGGTTGGATTAATCCTTCTCTGAGGTTGCCTAACTGGTCTAATGTTTTCAGTATAGATGTGATGAGTGAAAATACTTGGATGGATTCCTTTCATATCTTTGTAGTCCCAAACAAAATCTCTAGTATGATTTTTCAGAACATCAAACAATTTAGCTTCTTCATCATTCTTCAACCAGTTGTTAATGTTCAAAATTTTACCCGGCTGAATCTCAACATGTTTGGTTCCAATGTGTGATGAACTGATTTGTTGAAAGGGTTCCATTAAGGTATTTAGTGGACATGCATGTGGCAACAACATATGATATGTAGCAACATCTCCAAAAGTTCCTTGAGACAAAATACTGGAAAAAGGACAGTAGGAAGAGTTATGATACTTATCTTGTTGTAGGTCGAACTCCTCGTCACTACTGCTTTCCAGAAATTCTTCACCATTTCCTGATATATTTGAAACTGAAGCTACTAATTCTTCCTCTCCCCAAGAGAAATCTCATTCCTCTAGAGTAAAATTATTTACAGTCACAGGGAATTGTTATTGGTGTGGTTTCAGAACTAAATGTGATGGTTCCAGAACTAAATCTGATGATTCCGGAACAGAGTCTGTAGGTTCCAGAACTAAGTTCGTAGGTTCTGAACTATTCCCGATTTCTCCAAGGACAATTGGTGTTCATTCAATGGTTGATTAATCATATCTTCTACCTCGCGTACGTGATCCTGCAACATGATCATGGCCAAAGAAGATAGGTTTTTCTTATTAGTATCAGGAGCATCAACCCACAATTGTTCTTGATTATCAATAAAAGGTCATGCAGAAGGATATAAGGAAATTTTCTTAGAATTCTTACCATTTGAGATAGTCATATCACCTAATCTGCAATCAATTAAGGCAACAACTGTAGCTAACCATGGTCTGCCCAAAATAATGGGATAACCAAGTGTTTTACCTTTTGGCTGCAATATAAGGAAATCAACTGGATATTCCCATGACTCCACCATAACTGCCACATCTTTAATAACTCCTTCTGGTTTTGCTACAGACTGATCTGCCATCTGCAATATGGTGTTAGTAGGTTGTATACCTATTAATGGTAATGTTTTCAAAGTGTCCACTGTCATCACATTTATAGCCGCTCCCAAATCAACCAAAACATTATGTATATCTTTATTCCCTATAGAGACAGAAATAACAAGACTTCCAGGATCTCTGTATTTGGGAAGCAAAATTTTTCCTGCTAATAAATCAACAAGTTTCCCATCTACCTTAATAGTCCTGGGGTACTGCTTCTTCCTTCCAGGTCTTTTTAAACATAGCATTTTGATTAATTTGTTCAATTCTGGAATGTCCTTAATTTCTTGTAACAATGGTATTTCAATATTCAATTTCCTTAGTTCCTGTACCAACTCAGATTCCTTAGTCTCTATGGCTTCTTTAAATCTCTCTGGAAATGGAGTCTCAGTAGAGTTGCTATCTGGTTCCTTATCTTTTTCTTTTACATCCTTCTTGGGAACAACCGTACTAGGGGTTTCAGTTTCTTCTGTCATCTCAGTGATTATAATAGGTGGACTGCTAATTATTTTTCCAGATCTAGTTTGAATATCCTTACAATCCATGACATTCAGATCAACTGATTTTTCTGGTTCTGTTCCGTAGACAGGATTTGTTTGTTTGTTTCTTGGGTTTGCTACTGGTTGTGTTGGTATTTGGGTTTGGACCACATTTTCATTTTGTGAATTTTGTGTTGGGGAACCCATTATGGCTTGTTGATTCTGATTGGGATATGTCCTCCCTTGAGCATAATTATTAGGGCTCCACCTAGGTTGTGACCAAGCATTCGGGTTTCCTTGACCAAACCATGGTTGTTGGTGTCCTTGGGTATACCAAGATTGACCTGCCCAATCTTGAGGGTTCCATGTTGGTTGAGGTGCCCAAGGTGGCTGTCCCCAATTTTTTGGCACTGTCTGAGCTACCCATGGCATCATCCAGGGGTTAGGAACTGACCTGGGCATGAACTTCCCTTGGCTAGGTTGTCTCTAGAAAAAATTTACTTCTTCTGATGTGGATGGAATGTTATTTGTTTAAATTATTTTTAATAAATGGAAGAAGAGAACAAACATTACTCTCATGGTCCCTAGATTCACAGATAAGACACATTTCTATTTTATCCAGGGGACAATCTCTTATTGCATGCTTCTTCCTGCATCTAGGACAATACATAGCTAATGGTTTAGTTTTAGCATTTGCTTTAGCTTGCAATCCATCCATGGTGGAGGTTAATTGAACTAAAATGTCTGTTTTAAAGTTTTTCAATTCATCCATCAGTTTGTTCATATCTGGGTTCAAATTTTTAACTATTTTTCCTTTTCTAGGTCCACCCCTTGTTCGTGAATAGCTTCTACAAATGTCTTTAATATCATTCATTCTTATTTGATCAATGTTTCCACCTCCCATCAGATCAAGTGCCTCCCTTGATTCATCATCTAGACCTTTAAGAAAAATGGTTTTTCTTAACTCTTCTTGTAGTACAAATCCACATCTTTTACTCACAAAGAGGAATCTGTCTAAATAATCTTCCATATTCTCATCCTCCTCCTGCTTGATTTTGAAAAATTATTCCTTCCTATTCCTCCCTCTACAGTAATCTTGATACTTGTCTAGGAAGGAAACTTCCATTTATGCCCAAGTGGTAATAGAATTAGATGTTAATCCCATAAACCACCTCATTGTTGCATCCTTCAGGGTAGATGGAAACAACTTGAGTTTCTGATTATCTATTTTGTAATCATAAGTTTGACATAGTACTTTAAATTCAAATAGAAATTGGTCAGGATCTTCAGATGACATTCCTCTAAATGTGGGTAAATGTGCAGGTGAAATATTTTTCATGGGTGTATCATCATCATCCAATTGAATTGGATAAGTAAAGGTCCTATCAGGTTCTCTTTCAGCTTCTCATGCCATTTTTGTAGTACCTTCTAGACTTTTCTCCCAATCAATATGGTATGTGATTTTTTTTGGGGAAGGTGAAAAGTCAGGAGTAGGAGGTTGACTACTCAATTGTGAATCAAAAATTTCTCTAAATGGGTCTTGGGATATGATCTTCTTTCTAAAGGTTCTACTTCCTTCTGGTGATTGATCTAAGAATTCCAAAGGTGGAAATTTTTCTTTTTGTCTAACAGGGGACAATGGTGCTTCTAATTCTTGATCAACTTCCTTATTTGATCAAGAATATGATGATTCTTGTTCAGATATTTTTGTGGAGGAATCGACCCTTGGAGTTCTCTTGGTCTACTCATAAATTTTATGATGACGTAGGGAAGATCCTTCAATTACTAGATGTATGATTGTTGCTCTTGTTGACACCTAATTAGAAAATTCTAACTATTTATTTCCTGATAATAACACCAAAAATGATGGGAGTCATTATTCCCTTCATTTAATCAACTCTTTGTTGATGTCATATTCAAACCAGGGGTGGTGTTTGAAGTTATATGCAACAAGAAATCTTAGTGATCTAGTAATTGACTGTAGGTATTTGTTTTTTTTTTTATATTTTCTGGGGATTTTCTCAATGTCTTGAGGACTTCTTGGCCAAAACCTTATTGAAATCAAACTATGAAAACTTGCTTGGAAGTAAACACTCTCTGTAGAAATAAATTGCTGGAAATAAACACACATTTGCAGAATGAAATAGATTGTTGTAAGTAAACACACGTTACAAAAATAAACACACTTGCTTTGGAAATAAACACACAGTTGAGAATTCTAAAAGATGATTTTAAGAAAATAAGAATCTAATCTAGAACACTTGCAGGAACAAGTATACCAAAAATTTCAACTTGAATAATCAAAAGCATTTACAGAATTAACAGATCTATAATATTTTATCTAGAAATATAAATACCAATAAACAGAAGATCGTGGTTCTTAGAGGAGTGGGCCCTTGCTCCACCTTGAAATAGGATTTGACAACTTAATATTCTCTCAAAATAGAAATGGCTATTTTATTGATAAAATGTTCTGCATTACAAAGACGTACTGTCTCTTTCTATATCTCTGTGTTTGTATCTATGTATATCTATTGTTGGGGTGTGGAGCCTATTTTTTGGTCTTCTTGAATCAATGTTGAAGTGTTGGATCTCAAATGGTTAAGTTTGGAGACTTTAGGAGCATTCTGTAGTCATTTGTTGTGATGTTGTTGTGCAGTCGCTATGCCGTTGATGCGATGTTACTGTTATTATGCTGCTAATATGTTGTTAGCGTCAGAACTATTTTTCTAGCCATGGGAAGTTAAAAGATCGTGACTTTCAATCTTCTAGGGTCAGCTTATGGCTTCTTAAAAGGATTGTAATCCTATAAATAGAGGTGTTAGGGTATCTTGAATATATCTTGAGTGTTCAAGATGTCTTGAGTCTTAATGATCAAGAGGTGATAAAGAGTGATCAAGGTTATGTAATTGGGTGTCAATTGTGGTTTAGATGTGGTTTAGCATCTTTGGAATTCTGTTGTGAGTTCATAACTGAGAGAAGACTGTGAGAGTTGCTTTACTCTTGTTGATAATAAAATCTGAGCAAGTTCTTGGTGGATGTATCCCACATTGGGTGAACCACGTTAAATCTTATTGTGTCTTCTTTTGTGCATTATTCATTTATTCTGTTATATTTCTACAAGTATAATTCTACTATATAGTTTCCTACTGCTGTGATTTGAGGAATTGTTTCCACATATTTGTTCTCTAATTCCTAACATCTATCTATCTCTATATTATTGTATTATATATCTATCTGTAGGTCTGCATATATATAATCCTTCCCAAGGTGCATTTACAACCATAGTTGTCCTAGCGATTCAGATGGTACCGAATTATGTCCAAAATAGATGTTGAATTGGAAAATGGCTGGACGTACTACTATATGATAGTTATCCTTGGCTCTGGGAGTATGAAGAAGCGTAAATATTCTAATATGTTCATGATTGAAAGGATCATTGATTTCTAAATCACCGGTAGTTATTGCAATAAATGAATTCTCATCGGTATCAGAACTTTAGAGAAGTTCCGGAACTAAAGGAAATCGTTCTAGATCTAACCATGAGGGTTCCAGAGCTACATGCAGGAGTTTCATAATTAAGTCAAAAAAATTTGGAACTAAGTACAAGAGTTCTGGAACTAATTCTAAAAGTTCCAGAACTACGTGATAGATCTTGTAACTACATAATCGAGTTTCGGAACTAAGTCTAGAAGTTCCATAACTAAGCCTTATTGAAACCAATGCTTCCAAAAACATGCTAACCACTTCATATTTTGTTCTTCCGACTTATTGTGACCTGTTTTATTACAAAATTGAATTTCCAAAGCAATTTGTTAGGAATTCCAGATTTTTAAAAAATTAGAACTATAATAAAAAAAAGATGGACAATTACATCCTAACGCATATTAGATCAAACAAAAGTCACAAAATGCAGTCAAACTTGATAAAAAGGAGAGTAAAATAAGATCATTTATTGTACATTAATGAGACATATTCTAGCCTTATCATCAATCATAAAACCTTCATTTTCACTAGATTCCATCTTCTTAAAACCATGCATTCTAAGCCTTATCACAATGACCACATCACATGATGACTTGTTCTCATGAACAAGTTTGACCTAGAGTTAATTTCTCAAAAATCTATCAAGGGCTAGGCCATTTCCGATCAGCTAGTTGAGCCCCCTCTTTTAGAAAATCATCATCCTTACGTTAAATTTATAAATGAGTTTATCTTCACCAGTGATCATGAATCTTAGTCCCTTCAGATGACACTTTTCTTTAATTGATATAAGTGTCAGAAAGGGAGAAGTGTTAGCATCATCATCATTCCTCCTTGGGATACTCCTATCCCTATTGCTTATAAACTCAATTTTAAATGCACTAACAATATGGCTGATTATGAATCCCTCTTTTTAGGCCTTGAAACTGATATCATGATCGACGTCCAAATCCTTGATATCTATGATGATTCTCATCTTATCACTAACCATGTCAAGGACATTTATTAATGCATAAAATAAGTCCTTCAAAAATATAATACATCATTGACTTACATCTTAAAGGCTTCAACTTTTATACCATCCATTTTTCTCCTCACTCATCCAATAGTTTTGCACACAATATGCCATCTCTCGCATCTCTCATCCTATGAAAAACTAAAGAATCCAAGATCTCTATTGTCATTTTTCGTCTCGATCAACCATGTCATTTTCATGAGCTTCCACGTGTCAATCGTATTAATATTAATCAATCAGATATTTTGTATTATTAAAATTTTGACTATCTATCTCAATCCAAAATTGCCTCCAAATTATCTAAGAATGGTAGGAGGTATTTCCTTCAATGCGCTAACTGTTATGTCATCCTATACAAACATGGGTTTGATGGTATTCTTCTTCAATGCCTAGAGTCCTCTAAGTCTATCCACACTATCCAAGAAAGTCCATGACAGTATCTTTGGTGGTAATTTTAGTGGTTTACATCACCAAAAACATTATTCACATGGGTTATCATTTTCCCTCTCTCAATCAGGAATGTTATGACTATGTTAAAAAGTGGCTTAAATGCCAGCAATGTTCACATCTAATCTACATTCCTAGCCAAGACATGTAGCTGGATCAAAATATTTAGCCCTTCTCATAGTGGGGTCTTGAAACCATTGTCATCATTAATCCACATTCTTCCCCAATCCATAATTCAATCATCACTTCAACCTATTATTTCACCAAATGGGTGGAAGATATTTCACTCACCTCCACTAAAGCTAACAAAATAGTTAATTTTGTTTATCAGCATAACATATGTCACTTCGTTATTCTCCATAAAATCATCACAGATAATGGAAAGTCCTTTAAAAAAATATCTCAAGAAGCTTTTTGAATATTTCAACATCAAAATTATCTTCTCTTCTCCTTATTATCCTCAAACTAATGACAAAGCCAAAGCCACTTACAAGAATATTCATAACATTCTTGCCAAAACTATTGATAAATCAAGACATAATTGACACCTTCACATTCCCTTCACCCTTTTGGCTTATCAGAATATCTTTCACACCTCTATAGAAACTAATCCATTTTATATCATCTATGGCTCTGAATCCCTTACCCCCCCAAAGTCCAAATCCCATCCTTATGTGTTTATCTTTGCGAATTCATCTCTAATGAGGATTATTGTCAAGAGTGTCCAAAACAAAATTAATTTTTGTACAAGTGTCATTTGGTTTCTCTTCAACATCATCATGTATATCAAGAGAACATCATACATTATTATAACAAACATCTCAAGGAATGTGACTTTAACATCAGTGACCTAGTCCTTACAGAAAATCACAACGTCACTACTCTAGAAAGGAGCCAATGTAAAAACTTTACTCCCAAATGGATTGGACCATACATTATCACACATAAATATGGGTCCTGAGCCTATCGTTTATCATCTCTAGATGGTAAAATGGAAATAAAACCTCTCAATACCTTGCAATTACTACCTTTCTACTATTAACATATTTACTAATGTGATCTTAGTCATATCAACAATTCTATCTTCTTCTTCAGCCTTTCCATCTCTCATCGTAATGATTTTGAATTATGTGGTCTAACTTCAATTTCCTATCTATGGCCTTGAATATGGGCACTGCAGATCTTCCTCTAACATGTTCCTTATGGAAAATTTCTTCCATCTAGGTGGGAACCTTGTAATCATGACATCCATCATCCTCTTATCTACCTATTAGCACTATGCTAAGGGTCAATAGTTGTCACTTGTAAATCTTCTCATCCCATTCCTAGGTTGTCTACTTAGATATCAACAGATCTATCCAAAGTCAAAAAATTGGATTCTCATGTCAAAAAGCTATCATATCCGAAAGTAGATGAGGGATTTTTTTAGTTGTGAATATTCATATTTTTGAAAATATTCCATTTTAGGAAATTTTGAAAACACAAAATTTTCAGAGTAGGTCAGTGTATTGTTCATCTAAAATTTTCAATATAATTTTTTTAAAGGTCAACTTCACTTACCATTGAAACCTACTCCTATATAAACCTAGGTAATTTGTCGGTTAGTATACTATTAAATTACTACTAACTTACAAAGTTCCAACAGAAAAAATTATGGATCAGAGTCTCAGGCTGGTTATTATAGACATGTGATAAGAAAGTTTCACTAACATGTGTCAAGTAAGATTTCCAGATGAGCAAAAATCAAGTGTTTCTAACATGTGACAAGATAAGTTGTTGACACGTGATAAGATAAATTTGGTGACATGGAACAAGAGATGGTTACAGACGGGTGAAAAGAGAGTGTTACTAACACGTAATAAGGGGGTTATAGACATTCAACATGAGAGTGTTAATTATGCACAAAAAGAGAGGGTTGTTGATGCATGATAAGAGGGGGTTGCTGATGCGTGTGAAGAGAGGTTTGTAGATGTGTAATAAGAGGGGTTGTTGATGTGTGAAAAGAGAGGATTCTGACGTGTGACATAGGTTTAGTGATGCATGACAAGAGTTCATTGTTTAGAAAAATGGAATTTGTTGTTTCTCAGAAGACCCAAAAGGTAACAAAAAATTCTTAAAATTCATTGTTTAAGTATTTTGAAAATTTTTCTCCTACTGATACAGCTACCACCAACACCCTTACAGATGTCACTAGAATCAATAACATTATAGACTATGTGGAAGGTATTATTGAAGTGGACATTGCTTCAGCATAGTATCAACCATGATGACACCATGCTAGAGTTTGAAGATATTCTTGTTGAGATGTCATAGCTTGAATATATTCCTGTTGAGATGCAACCAAGAGAGCATCAATCTCGTAAAATTAAAAATTTGAAAGCAAACAATAATATGTGGACACTTGGGAGAACATATAAGTTTGAGTGGGATGCCAAATTTCCTTTTATCAAACTTGTACAACCAACTAATTCAGAAGATATCCCATCTAAATGTACATGTACAATATGTACCTGGAAATTGGGAAAGTGGCAAAAAATGCAACTGAAGCTAGACAAAATTGTAAAACATTGTGGAAAACTATATTTGACTTTACAATAGGATGATGGGCAGAAAATAAAAAACCTATAGATGGAAAAATGATAAAGAATGTATGCATGTTAAGTACATAGACTATTATGAAGCTAAGCATAAAATACATAGACATCTCGTGGAAAAGGGTAGAATAATTACATGACAAATTGGTAAGATGAGTCAATCAAATTTGCATGCTAAAATCATACAATTTTATACTATATTCCACATCCTTAAGAAGGGAGGACCGATTTTAAATTTCATTGATTTCAAAGTTTGTATCAATATAATGGAATGAACAACATTCCCCAGTCTCATTAGTTAGACATTAGCACATGGGAAATGGCTAAATTCCTTACAATGAATGAGAAGGAAGATTTGAAAGAGAGTGTAAAAATGCAAATTTTATCTCTCTATCAATTGATGAAGTAACAAAAGTTGACAACACTACATGGGTATGTATCCATGTTTATACTTTAGAAATTCATATAAGGATGCCACATCTACTGGGTGTACAGAAAATGGTTGAAAACTACAATGTCAGAAACCATTATAAAATAGTTGTTTCTCATTTAAAATATATTACTGGCATGACTGATTATGAAATTTTTATGAAGTTTGTATGTGTTGGTGTAGATGGTGCATCAGTCATGCAGGGTCATCAAACTAGGATGTGTGTTCAATTGGAAATAACAATAGCCACTTCTATGGTAGAAATTCATTGTACGGATCATAGAATGAATCTAGCATATAAAATAGTTACCAAATTTGAAATATTTGTAAAATTAGAAGACCTTATCAGAGAACTACATGCCTATATGTGAATCAGTCCAAAGTGATTTCTTGAGTTTCAAAAAAATGCAATTAGAATTACATATGCGAAACATATTCTAAAGGATGTTGATATAAGGTGGATTTCTTTGTATGAGCCCACATGCATAATTCATGAGGAGTATCCATTGTTGGTTGGTTTCATGCACAAATATCATCATAAAGTTTATAGGGTTAAGGATTTTTTTATTTGTTTAATGGATCTGGAAACATTGATTACATTTGTTGATATTATTCCAATGTTGAAAGAGATAAATACATTGATGAAGCATGCACAAGAGAGATAAATCTATATTGTTGATTTTTTTATGGATGAGAAAGTGGGTATGTAAAAATATTGATTTCTTGTACTTGTCAGAACAAAGTTTGGATGCACCTATCTTCGATAAATGGAAAATTTTATTGGATATTAAGAATCCTAATAATTGTTTAAGATTTAATATCCATGATCACCTTTGTATCATTGTTAATGGGAGGGAGACACCACTACATATTTTGCAAAAATGTAAAGATATTATAGGATCAAAAAGAGAAGAAGTTCATGTGACTCATGTTCTATTTGATCCTATTACAGTTTAGACACAAATAAAATTTTAAAAAAATGCACAAACCTGAAATCAGAGAACATTTCAATAAAGATAAAATTCTTGAAGCTATGGGTGTGATGAATCTAATTTTTTGGAATACTAAAGGTAGTCATGTAAAAATTTTATTTAAAGTTTTTCATAAATCCATGGGTACAATAATGGATCATTTCATTAAGATGTTAGAGGTAAATAGTATCGAAATCAAAGGTATATTGAATATTGACTTAATAAATTCTCAATCAACTGATTTTTCAATGACAATGATTAACCAGTATAAATGTTTAAATAAACCTTATGAGAGTTGTGCTATTACAAGGCTCTGGAAAAAAATCTACCAAATCAGTGGGTTACAAAAAGACATCATTGAATATTTTAAATTATATGAGTTGTTCCAAATAATGATTTTAGGATCTATGGAGGATGAAAGGGTTTTCAGTGCTTTATCTTTTATAAAATCAAAACTAAGAAATAGGCTTGATAAAAATCTAGAAAGTTGCAGGAGGTTATATGTTTCACGCTAATACTTGGAAAATTTTCTTTTTGACAGAGAAATTACACATTGGAATTCCCTTGCTGAAAGAAGAGGTGTAAATAATACAGCTACAAGTACAAATGTTATTAATGATGAGACTAGAATTAGTGCATCCTAAAACTCTACAAATGTGAATATTGACTATGAAGAAGCTATTAAAAATGGATTATTTTAGCTTTAAATACGATTTCAAAACTTATTGATAATAGGTATCACCCCGACCTTACATTTATTGTCTATCACCTGATATTTTAAATTTTGTTATGTATTCAATTTTATAGTAATATATTCAAATATAATTGTTTATAGTTAGACGTAATACAAGTGTAATGATATTGGATTTTGTGCGTCCTCTCATTCTGCAAATGCAAATATCGACTATGAAGAGGGTATTCAATATGTACTGTTTCATCTCTAGTTATAATTTAAGATCTCACATATATATATAATTACATTTATTTAAATAAAATTATTTATAATAATTCTATTTTATTTAATTCATATTTTGGAATTTTCAAACTGCTTCGATGTTGTTTTTGTGACATGCATTTTTAGAATACTAATTTACAATCCTTCAAATCTACATTTTCTGTTACTGTTCCAGATCTTGACATTTGTGTCATCATTGATGTGCATAGGCTCTGGTTTTCTTTAATTTTCTTAAATCAGAAGTGCATTTTACTTTATCTTCATTCGATTTCAATTTATGTTTTTTTATTCATCCTATCAATCAAAATTTCATCTTTTTTATATAAAAAATGTGGGTTGACATCCATCCTAGGAAGTTCTCACTTCTTAGGACTGACATTGTCAGGAAACCCACCCATCTATATACTAATCCATTTTTCATGTTGAGTTCTCTAGATTTGAAGGTCATCTATCTCACTGTGAAGGAGGATAACTCATTTTGTGCCCATATACATTGTCACCCATCTAGAAGACTAGAGGTACCTTAAACCCTATCATACCTAGAGTTATAATAATCCTATCTTATTTATCTTGGTATTTTAAAACTGCTGTGATGTAGTGTTTGTAACATGTATTTTTGGAATAAAAAATTTTAAATATTGTAATTAGACGTAAATAATTAAACTTTCAACATTAAAGAAAATGTATTCCATACATCTAGGATTTTAGGAAGGGTTATTGTTGTAATAAGTGGAAGAGAATCCTATTACAAAAAATGAATATTACCAGTCAGAGAGAAGACAATTTTGCATTGTAGTAAGTGGAAGACTTTCAATCATTACAAGAAAATGCATTCCAGGTACATATTTTTATATTAATATGAATTCAGTCAATCTAGAATTGATATATATATATATATATATATATCCATCATAAATATCACATATAACAAATTATTAAACTTTCAACATTAAAGAAATTGCATTCCATACATATATATATATCAGTATATATTCACAATATAGAATATATATATATATATATATATATATATGTATGTATGTATATATATATATATACACAAATTATAAATTCCAGATTGCAACATAATATATGTAAAAAAAAGAGATTCCATAACCATTGCAATGTGCACGCACTACACAGAGGTGATTCTTCAGACTTCCTAAGGAAAAATTGTTATGTGATTCTTCCTAAGGATTTTAAGAAGGGTTACAGAGGTAATGTTAAGAAACTTTTTATAGAGTTGAAATTTTATAAGTATAGAGAAGAAGATTTTGTTGTATTAAGTGGAAGAGAATCATTACATGAAATATTGAAGGTACTCAGGTCATGTGAAATGAGGTAGTCAAATAAATTACGTATAAAAAATTGATATTCCACCAAAAAAATTGCATTGTAAATAATTAAACTTTCAACATTAAAGCGAATGCATTCCACACATATTTTGATATCAATACAATTCACAATCTAGAATTTCCATATATATAATATAACGAAATATAAATTCTAGATTGCAACATAATATGTGTAAAAAAATGAGATTCCATGAAAAGTAAAACCATTGCAATGTATATTCAATTTTAAACATTCTTCAAATTAAAAAAATATTCAAGTTTCAACTTCAAGATTCAAACTTCCAAATTTTTCAATTATAAAGTTCTATAAACACTTTTCAACAAATACATTTATATATTCATACTCAAACTTTAACAGCTTCCCCATTGTAGATTGAGCAACAGGGGTGGAAGCCTGATAACTGTATTAAACTCAATCAACCAAGAATACAATGGAGTGCTGAAATTCTTATAGGAATTGAACAACCATGTGAATACAAATGCAATAGGTTACACAGGTACAACCAAAATCACAACAGCTTCCAAAATACATCCAGGAAGAAAATCTAATTAAATGAAAACAAATAATAATTGTTATAACTACGTAATAATATAACCTATGCAATAATAAGACAAATATTGTTATAAAACCATATAACAATATATAAACTAATTACTATAATTAATAAATAATTAATTACTTAAGGTAATATAATGCATAAATTAACCTAACATTCCCCCCCTTAATTTTGCATTTCCTCAAGGGATGAGGAGAGGAACTCTTGAAAAACTCTGAACTTATCATGTGCAAGTGACTTTGTGAAGATATTTTCTCGTTGTTCAGTTGTTGGAAAAAACTGAAGCTATATATTGTGCTTCAAGACAGGCTCACGTATGAAATGTACATATACCTCAATGTGTTTTGTTCTTTCATGAAAAACTAGATTGTGAATACATTTGAGAACACCTTCGTTGTCAACATACAAGGTGGTTGGTTTGTCCTATGGTATTCCAAGTCGTTCTAGTATGTGACGTAGCCATATCGCTTCACAGACAGTTTCACCTGCAGAAAGATACTCATCTTTTGTGGAAGAGAATGAGAAATAAAGTGTTGTTTCTTGCTTCCCCATGATATTGGTCCAAATCTCATAAAGAACATAAATCTTGAAGTGAATTTTTTGTCATCTATGTTTCCTACGTGATCTGAATCCGAATATCCAGACAATAATAAGTTGTCATTCTTCTTGTATTCTAGACTAAGATCCAGTGATCCTTTGAGATATCTCAAGATGTGCCTTGCTGCTTTCTAATGAAAAACTTTGGGTTCCTGCATGAACCTAGATAGATAGCTCACTGCAAAGTTGATATCTGGTCTAGTGTAGGTCAGGTAAATGAGACTCCCAATCAATTGCCGATAGAGAGTGGCATTTACCTCAGGAGATGGATCTGAACGAGATAACTACAATTTGTCCTCCATAGGTGTAGCAATCAGTGTGCAATCCATCATCCTGAATTTCTCGAGTGTCGTCTTGGTATATTTCACTGAGAAACAAAGATGTGATTCTCTTTCTACCATACTTTCAATCCAAGACAATAGTGCATCAGCCTGAGATTTGTCATGTCAAACAATCGATTAAGATCTTTCTTTGTTGCATCTATCATCCTCACTGAACTGTTAGTGATGAACTAGATTGTCGACATAGACAATCAAAATCACAATCTCCCCCTTTACTTTTTGAGGTAGATATTGGGATTGTATGGATTTCTAAAAAATCCATGTTGTACGAGATGCTCATCAATTTTGATGTACCATGCCTGGGGTGCCTTGTTTGAGGCCATAAAAATATTTCCTGAGTCTACATACCTTTGCTTCTTGACCAGGTACAACATATCCCTCAGGTTGAGTCATGTAGACTTCTTCTTGTAAATCTTCATTCAGGGAGGCACTTTTTACATCCATTTGATGGAATTTCTAACCAAACTATGTAGGTAGAGCAAAGATCATATGATCATTTTGATCTTAGCTGTGGGAGAAAATGTCTCCTCGTAGTCAATGCCTTCTTTTTGTGCATACCCCTTTGCTACAAGTCTCGTTTGTACTTGTCCATTGTCCCATCTATGCTTTGTAATTTGTTTTGAATATCCATCTACGTCTAATGGGTTTCTTCCATGGTGGAAGATTGACAAGCTATCAAGTATTATTTTTAATTACTGAGTTATACTCAACATCCATGGCATCTTTCCAATATTTTGACTATAGGGCTTCCTGGACTGTAGAGGGCTCATCTGATTCAATAAATCTACTCATCAAAGAAAATTTAACTTCTTCTCTTGCTTTACTGTGAGTTTGTGGTCCAGGGGTGGATGTATTCGGTGGAGCATCCATTCTTGCATCTCATAATGTGCTAGTACACCACTTGGGCATACGTTGAACTATTCCCATGGGTCGTGGTTCTATCTTATCAACACCATCATCCCCATCATCAATTTCATCATCAGTGTGAACATCAACTTCATTTTTTATAACTAGTGAATAATCTACATCAGGTGAGTTTGGAGGAGGAGCCTCTTCTTCCTTCTCTTCAAAAAAAATCAACATCTCTACTGGTGTAGACTTTTCTAGTCTTTAGATCCATCAATCTGTACCCAAGAGTCTCTTCATTGTACCCAATGAAGATGATTTTTGTGACTTCATGTCTAATTTCTTTCTGTTCTTCTTGGGTATGTGCATACTTACTTTGCACCCAAATACTCTAAGGTGTGTAATAGATGGTTTCCACTTTGACCATGTTTCATGTGGTGTTACTCTGTCAAGAGAAATTGTGGGCACTTTGTTCAACAAATACAACTGTTGTATTTTACTGCTTCTTCCTAGAATGTCTTTGCAAGTCTGGAAGTCATCGATCATGCATCGCACCATTTCCATGATAGTACCATTTCTTCTCTCAACAACACCATTTTTCTGTGGTGTGTGTGGAGGAGGCATTTGTCGACAAATCCCATGAGTTTGTAGGTAGTCTTTGAACTCATCACTGGTGAATTCCCCCCTCGATCTAAGTGGAGAGTTCTGATGTGATGACTAGTTTCATTCTCAACTAACTACTTTGAACTTCTTGAAAGTTTCAAAAGCTTCACTTTTATTGTGAAGATAAAAAATCCACATTTTTCTTGAATAGTCATCAACACATAACATGAAGTACTAAAATCCAGAATGACTTGGTTGCATCAAACCATAAAGAATGGTATGAACCAGATCAAGCTTACCATGAGCTTGATATGTACTCTTCTGGAATGAAGCTCTGTGTTGTTTTCCTGCTAGGCAGTGAGGAACACTTTTCTGTATCCTTCTGAAGAGATGGTAGCCCATGTACCATATTGCATCAACATAGTGTCTCGAGATACTTGAAACTAACATGACCAAGTCTCTAATGCCACAACTGTGCTAGAGGTAGAGTTCTTAGCCACAAGTGCCTGATCATCTCTGTGGACAAAATCAAGTTGGAACATGCATCCCACATTGGAGGCTTTTGCAACTATTTTTGAGCCTCGTGATTTATCTCGAATCAAACACATTTTCTTTCCGAAATGACTATCAAAGTCAATTTTTAAGTTGTGATCTAGGAGTTGACTGACTGAAAGAAGATTCTTTGTCAACCCAGGGACATATAAGACATCTGATAGTCTGCAGTTGTGTGAACCAAGGGGTAGAGAAATGTTCCCAATCCCCTGAACTGTATATGAAGAATCATCACCCAATGAAACATGATTTTTCGAAGGCATGTCCCTCATTGAAATAAACTAGTCTCTATGGCCAGTTATGTGTCAATTGGCTCCCGAATCAACATACCAGACATCACTAGATGACGTGGATGGTTCACTTGATTCGAGTAGTGTACAAGAAGTCTTCATTATTTGAATGTTTTTCTTGCTCAACAATGTTTCCTTGCTGATGGGGTCTTCTTTTCCAGTTCCCCTTTTTCTGCCCTTGATTGTAGTTAGAATGTCCCTTGTGAGATTATTGTTGTGGAGGTCCAGAGTTTCTTGATGAACCTTTCTTGTAAGTATTATACCAACAATATTTTAATTCATGTCCTCTTTTACAAATTGGACATTGCTTCTTTTGTTGTTTGTCCCCATGATATTGATTCTGATGTTGGGAATTTTGATAGGAATTAGGTTTTCCTTTACCTTTTCCTTTCCATTTTTGATGTGAAGAAAGTTCCTGCTCCTCTTCATCATCCTTATTGTGCATGGCTTCCTCTTGTTGTAGTAGGTTTACCAGCTTGTCAAAACTAACTGTCGTATCTGACACGTTTAGTGTTGTGACAAAAATGTGGTAAGAAGAGGGGAGTGCTCTCAGAACAATGGGAATGAGAGCATCATTTGTGACCACTTCTCCCATGGCTAGAAGTGAAGACCTCAACTCTACAACTCTTCTTAAGAAAGCTTTAATTTTCTCATTTTGTTTGAACTTCAGTGTGTAAAACTGACTCTGTAAATTTAGTATAACATTCTTGTTTTTGGCCTCATATACTGTGCTCAATTTATCCCATGCTTCTTTGGTTATTTTGGCATCTCAAATGTGGGGTTGCACATCATCAAACACTCCAAACAAGATGATGAGTTTGGCCTTCTGATCTACTTTATCAAACTGTCATTGTTGTGTTGTATCAGTAGTTGATCTGGTCAGAGTACCATTCACAACAGGCCAGATCTCTTCAAACTCAAGTTGTGTCTTGATTTTTGTCTTCCATGCAGCATAGTTGTTTCCTCTGAGTAGTTGTGAATCTGGAAGAAAAAATTTGGGGGCATTGGTGCCCATTTTTCAGAAATCACTGACAGGGTTTGGCTCTTATCACTCCATGTATAAGGTCTCCCAATCTATATATTGTCAGTTTGATATACCAAACCTTTCTATATACGCACCCTTCCAATATACCTGGCGGTACGTGGAAGAAGCTTGCCCTTTCTATATACCAAATGGTACATGAAAGAGGTGTAAACTTACGTGAAAGAATTCAATACATGGTACTAAGACAATACTAAAAGGGGTCTGTGTGATTATTGACACCGGCTCAAAGAAATATCCTCATATGTGCGTAACTTCGCTATATACTTGGATAATTTCTCAGTCTGGATTTATGTCATGCAATTGTTCACAGATGGATGGGATGGCTCATAGTGTGTGCATTGTGACCTTATTACTCCCATCGATTTAAAGGTTTGATGCCTAGAGGATGTTGTTACAGCTATATTAGGTGTTAAGTACAGTAGTAGTCACGATGGCTTTACCCGTAAGTGCTTCCCAGAGGCACGTATATACCGAACGCTGCGAATGAGATCTAGGATCTCGTGAGTGTTTACAGAACCAATTTTTTTACTTTTTTGATTACAATTCTCTACCAGTTTCTGAGCAGTTACAATATTTTGTGGTTGACTATGGCAACCTGCAAATTAGTACAATATACTGAAGTATACAATTACATTCAAAAAAATTGAAAAAAATTAAATGTCAGGAATTTTTGTTTTGCTTTATGGGTCTTGGTGGCCTCCAGAGCCCAATATGACCCTCTGATGCAAAAAACTTGTTAAAAAGTAGCTCAAAATGAAGTTTTTAGGTATCTTCCTTTTGCAAAAGTTTCCCAAAATGAAAAAATAGGCTTAATAGGAGAAAAAAATTTTTTTACCCTAAATTAGGGTTTTTCTCACTAAAATTTTTAGAGGCCTGTTTAGTTATAACTAGCTGTTTAGAGGTGGTTTTTCCACTAAATTTGCCTCCAAATAGGTGATTTTCTCCAAAAATTCACCAAATTTCAATTGGTTTAAAAAATCTTGTGTTGGGGGTGGGGGTTGAACCCCAAACCTCCACACCCAAGTCTTTCACTCTAACCACCTTGGCTGACCTTAAGTGCATTTGCATATGTAGAAATGAAGCAAATTGTATTAATAAATAAAAATTTGACTCACCTTTTTAAAATGTGATGTGGCCAGTGACTTGGAGGTTGCATGGAGCTTTGCTCACTTGGGAGCTTGTAGGTTAGGTTTTCAGGGTTCCTTGAAAATGAGATCTGAAGCATTCTTTTATTTATCTCCTTGTTATTTTTTTGCATTTTTTTGAAACACCTTTGCTTCTTCGCCTTTCTCCGCTATTTTTTTGTATTGTTTTTTTCCATAGCATGTATTGCGTTGAACCATCATTATTTTGATTCCAGGTTATAGTGTTACATTGATTGTAGATTTGCAGGTCGTATTGCAATTTTGATGGATGGATTTTTTTAGGGTTTCTTTATGTTGTACAAGTTCTTGACAGGGGTGATCAGCTCAGGTTGATTGGTGATTTGGCTTAGACCACATGTTATTAGTGCACAGTCATCTGTGATTGTCAGGGGGAACACCAAAGTGCTCGGTGTTCACCCAGGTCAAATAGAGCTTCTGTAGATCAAAGCCAATGGTTAATTGCTTGAGAAATATGTGGAACACAGTTCAATGCTTTAGCAGATTCCGATGATCCATAGATTAAAAGAACGAAATGGCAATTTAGCTGGCCAATACCTTGTGACTTGGTGCATTGGTATGAATGCATATCAACCGGCTTGGAAGCACTTTGCAATGGAAGATATCTAAACAAGCCTTTGCAAATACATAGTGGTAAAGCTGTACTCACCATGAATCACATTAGAAGCCCTCAAATGCAATCAGATCATTGTAGTCATATGTAGCTTGACCTCTGGCCCGATGATTTTTGTGGCTCAACCCAGCCAATGATTTGAAAGATGCACTCTTGGTCTACAATATAAATACCTCAACAATTATTCAACTTAGTATAGCTTTCAAATCATGGTGCAATGCACACAACCTGTTAAATACAGTTTGCTAAATATAACATAGACTATAATACTATCTCTCAATTAGAGGTACAAAACCCCTGAATGGAAAAAAATAAAAAAATTTTTAATATTTTAACCCCTATGTGATTAGCCTCTAAGTAATTCATCCAGGAGCAAATTTTACTTGGTGCAGGAGGCACCAAGGCAAAAAAAAATTGCTTTACATTTACCTGGAGATCACACAGGAGATTGTGGGTTTGCAGGGGGTTCTAGAAGTTGCTGGAGGTAGCACTGGCTCTCCAATTGTTATAGATTTCTTCTCCACGAATTCTCCTTCCTCTACAACCTTTCTCCAACCTTGCCAGGAGCTTTAATTCAGCTCTGGTACCAAATGTAAATTGAGCAACAGGGGTGGAAGCTTGTAGAATTTTATTAAACTCAATCAACCAAGTTTACAATAGATGGGCTACAATTCTTATAGGAATTGAACAACCATGTCCTAGACAAATGACAAGGTTCCATAGGTACAACCAAAATCACAACAGCTTCCAAAATACATCTGGGAAGCACAATGAAATTGATTTATAACATCATACAAATAATCAATACCTGTGGAAATATGACAAATATGGTTTAAAAACCATATATTCATCTCTTCCTAATTAATGATAAATTAATTAAATAATTCATCCTTTTTGATAGGTCGGCCACGTTGGACAGTCATCCTTTTTACTATTGAACCGATCAAGAGAACCGGTAATCAGCTACCAATTAGATGACCAAACATACACATGATTCCCCAGAAACGTGTTGCCTCGGAAACTCTCCACCTATCCTTGGTCGCCATGTGTCCGATTCGGTGAACTCGAGCCTTATATATATACCCCTATGAGGTTCATTTTCTCACTTTTCTACAATGTTCTCAAATTTTCTACCAAACTTACGTCCACCTACATTCTTTGCCCTCCCTCTCCTGCAACTTTACACCAAATAAGGAAGCTTTTAACAATAGCAAGCACCACAGATACTCCTTTGAGTCCTCCAAATTCAAGTATAACAAATCTCATGTTCCCTCAGATTACGGAATTAACAAAACTCAAAGACCTGCCTAACTAATGGATGCACAAAACATGATTCACGGGGCTTGTAAACATGCCCCAATACGAAACAGATACTATCGTGCTCGATTACCTGATTAATTCTTACAGCCAGGAAGAAGGAAAGATTTTTTTCCTTTGTTGGATTGTACATTTTATTTATGTGCAGAGCCAACAGATGTCCATAGATTAACTGGCTTACCTTTTCAAAACCAAATTTCTGTGACTACAAAGGTTGTCCTAACTGATGAAGACAAAAAAAAAATTGGAGGCTCATTACAATGTGCAGGTTAATGGTTAGTTTTTATTTTGTTTTTAATTGTTTGTTTTCTTAATTTACTCGACTGCCAAAGCATCTAAATTTTCTTGTATCTTGTTGTAGATGCATTTAATAGTTCCAAAATAGGCCTTGTTATATAAGGTATTACAAAAAAAAAATCTTTCTTGCAATGATATCACTATTTCAATCCAAGATTGTGTTTGCAGGGTAGATCCGCAAACATTCCATTTTGGGTGGTTCAGTATATATTGCGGACACTGACAGTTGCAACAATTCAATTTGTGCACATGTGATTTTTCTAATCAAATTAAAACAAATGTCAAAAATACCCTTGCTAGTATGACTGCATCTGATAAATCCAAGACTGTGTTTTCTTGTGACAATTATCTACTTCCTTTCTATCATGAAGATTTCCACCAATTATAGAATGGACAAATTTTGACTGTAATACATGAAAAAATGACTAGTCTTTCACTTGAAGAACAATAGGTAACAATAGATTTTAACATTATACGATTAAATATTTTTTAATGCAATAATAATAGTAATTTTATCTTTTGCAGAGAAGAATTATGGTTGTAATATCTCATAAGAAGGTTATTGCTCGAGATAAATCCCCTCGAGAGGTCTCAAGTGATTCTGATATGGATTTAGCAGAATCAACCCCACTTCAATTGCCTCGACAAAAGAGACATAAGGGGTCGATAGCTCCACCACCACATATCCCATCAATTTTTTCTACAAGTATAAATACTTATTTATTATAACTAAGCAACTAAAACTAGAAGGAATCTGGGTAAAAAAAGCTACATGTTCTGTAAGCGGTAAAGTATTTTAATATTTTAATATTTTTTGTTTTCAAAAAGTTTCAAATTTGATGATCTAGACCAAATTTAGTCTTAGTGTCAAGTTCAAGTGGTCATAGACACATCTTTGAGCATGCAAAGTAATTTATAATTTTTAGAATATTTTTTTACTTATGCAAATGATTAAGGGTTAGGTGATGAGTGAGCTTCCATGTCAGACTGGGAATCTCCTAACGCCTCGGCATGTTAGTGGCCTCTTCCTCTTACTGCTACTTTTTTTCATGGAAGGACCTCCAAAATAAATTCCCTAGAAGGTAAAGATGCAAAAAAAAGTACATAATGTTAGTAGCACCCATATGTAATTTGTAATAGAAGTGAATAATCAAGACAATAACCTTACTAACATTGTAATATAAACTATTAACATGTTGTTCTCCAAATGGATTAGACAATTGATTCATTGTGTCATTCATGCAAATAGGAGTGGGTTCACCTTTTAAATTATAATATGCCTCAAAATAAAGACCAAGGAAATCGTTACTGGTAAAAATAGTTTGTTTTTCTGAAATTCCAACATTTGCAATCTCAACTTTAATATTATTTGATAAGTATGTGTACCAATCAAATCCTTTTTATCAGATCATTGCAAGAGTGTAGGCAATATCCCAATTTGGAATATCTATTTTTTTACCCTAAAAAACAATTCTAGCTTGAAAAAATATATCATGACAAAAAGAAAAATGTGTGCAACTCCTTATGTATCTACTCCTCATATTCATTTGTTGATATTTGTTACAAAAAATTCATTAGATATTGAATTAACCACAATTTATATCAAAATCAAAATGTTACAAATTAAACCATGTTACACGTACCATCAACATGGAAATTGTAATAATATTTGAGGACAACCTTATATGTAATTAGAGTTTCTTTGGTTGTTACAATGGAAATATCTTTAAAAGGAAAGATCTATTAATTGATGGATATCCGTAGGATCAACATTGAACCTGAATGTACGTCCATCTGGAAAAGTCCCAGTGAATTTTTCATCTTTTGTATTGAATGATGAGAGGAGGTATTTCAAAATGTTATGATCTATCCCAAACTATGACATGCTAACCAGCCCTACAAACCCACAAGGATGTACCCATATCTTGTAAGCTCCATTCATTTGCAAGACTATATGAATGTAGGAGCAAATTAATTTCCTGTATATAGTCTTGGGTAGGGCGGTTACCTGGGTTATTTGAGCTTTAATTTGATATTCAACTTCCATAATGTAGATTGTCGTTAAAAACTTAGTCTTTAGAATCCCCTGGGAATGTGAGATTCAAGAACTCAAGGTTGAAACAATTGAAATAATCGAGAATGAGACCTGAAAGGTTGAATCGAGACTTGGAGGTTGGATTGTATTTGGTTTTTTTATTTGTTGGCATTCTAAGTGTTACAAGACCTATAGGCTGTATAGCATTGGGAGAACGGAGAAAAAAATTGTGATTCGGGAAGTGTGAAAATGAGGGTCAAAGGGGGGTATTTATAGGGAAATATTAGGGTTCTGGTATCAGGATGCACAAAACAAACTTTCCTATGACATACAAAAATAGCTTTTTGGTGATACATGATAATATTTTTTTCTTGACACACAACAACATACAATTGTCACATAACAAGTTTTAGTGACACATGACAGCAAGCCTTATTGTTGCATGACAAAAAAATTCATTAATCTATGACATCAAGTCTTGCTTTTACATGACACAAAGACTTAATGTACCACGATAACAAGCCTTATTGTCGCAATACAACAAGCCTTTGTATTACATAATAGTAAAATTTATTGTCACACAAAAGCAAGCCTTACTATAGCACGAAAGTAATTTTCATTTCCACAAAACATCAAATCTTTTTGTTGGACAACAATAAATAGTTATTATCATGTATCAATGATAGAAAGGCTTGTTGTCATGTGACAGTAAATATTGTTAGTGTATGGGAGTTACTCTCACTTTCATGAGACCATCTAGAGATTGGTACTGGACAATAAATCTTGTTGTGCATCAACAAGGTTTAGTGTCATGCGATAATAAGCTTACTATCATGTGACAGTAAGCTTGTTTTCATGTAGAAAAAATCTTTCTGTCATGCAACAACAAGCTTGCTTTCATGTGACAACAAGATTGTTGTCATGCAATAACAAGCTTGCAAAAAAATGGCTCTCCCTTAAGAAACTGCTAGGAATCCCAGAATATTCACCTTTCCCATGAAATTTGTTCCAGGTATATTTGCAAGGGATTTTCCACCTCTAATTTCCCATAGGACAAATAAAATTAACCCTGAAGCAGATTGCTCCCTCAAATGACAACTATTCATATAAAGTAAAAACATTGTTAAAAGAATAGACCTGTCCCTCGAATGACAACTATCATGCATATTTTATCCTTCCATTTAAAAAGTCAAAATCTCAAGAGTCAAAAGCAAAAAATAAAAATGTCAACCACTCCCTCGAAGGATGGCTACTTTCTTATATCATAGAAGTAAAATGATTCCCACATTGATTAGCCTTCAAAATATCTAAAAGTAAAATAAAAGTATTAAAATTAAGTATCTTCAAAAATATTCCTGCATCCATCAAATTTCTCGTTTGCAACAAACTTCCCACATTGATAACTTTGTACCACATTTCTTAGAGTTGGGGCATATACCTAGGAAACCACCAAAGGAAAACTTATTTCCCCCATAAAGCTCCATTTTAATGCCTTTTTCATGTCTACAGTGGGTCTTGTTATCACCAAATTACAACACCCTCTGAATTTATTACAAACAAGTTATCTAGGAAATTAGTGTAACTCGATAACATGGAGTTATCTCTAGGTGTGGGACCATGAAATTGAGACAACTCTCTAGAATAGGTTGGTTCCTCTTCCTAATCTAGTGAAAATACTACTCCTAATGAAGGAAAATCTACTATCTAATCCTATCCTATAAATTCCAAGGGACCAGGGAGAAGGAGACAACATAAAAATAAGGAAATCCTTGTAGTCTCTTTTTTTCCTCAAAACCCTGTATGCGTTGGCACATCACTCAAACATATCAGAGTGCTCACCAGAAGCGTACAAAGGCACCAGGTCCCTATTAGTATACCAGCTTTGTCAAGATGTTGGCATGATCATTCATATATTCCCTAAACATAAGTAATTAAAGGTAAATCATAACAAGAATTGCCTCGTAACCATAGTGAATAATAAATCAAACAAGGATAAAGATTAGATTCACCATACAATATTCATGAGAAGTAACATCAACAATCAATATCCATCCACAAAGATTCATTTTATTAATTCATCATAAACCAGTATTTAAATACATATAAATAACATTGTCATAAGTTATGTGTTCTTATAAACCAACAACATAACTCTAACATATACAGTTTGATCTCACTCACTCTCTAAAACCGTGTAAAACAATACATATGTATAGTAGTGGGTACTTTCCCTTCACCGCTTATGCACTCTCAAAATAGGTTGCCTGCTCAAAATAGCCATGTGCATATTACAAAGGTAACTAACAAAGCATGCAATATTTTCTTAATAATAGACCATCTATGATTAACATTAGTTCCACATCCTATTATTAGCTTCTAGCCTTGCATGATGTTTTATCTTTTTTATGGATGTGACCTCTCTCAAAATATAATTTTCCTTGACTCCAATTCTTCATGACTTAACCCTATCTCCAAAATGTTTCTTGACTACCACTCCAATCATTCATCTTGTACCCAATCCCATGGCTCAGAATATGGATAAGTCCCAAAGGTGTTCATCTTAGGTGCGAGAATTCATGTGTTACCTATTCTACTTCTACACTTGCCTTTGCACCTCCCTTTCGTGCATTCAAAACTCTAACACTGCTATACTTAGCGTATTTTAGGGGTCAAACATTACCCCAAACTAACTAGATTTCTATTCCCTCCAATTATTTAATCATGAAAACATGAAAATGGTTAGAGAATATAAAAAATTTCAACTCCCAAAAATAAACATCATACCCACTAATTTTCTAATGTACATGTGGATGGAGGATCTCTAGAAACTCTGCACCTATCTCCTTGACCACCTTCTTCCATTTTTCTAGTTCCTCTAATGCATTTTTCCAAGCACTACAATCCTTGACACTTTATTAGGAGTGCACTCTTAAACTCTACCTCTTAGCTCCTTAATGACCACCATTAGTTCCAATCATGCACCCTCAATCTCATCCATATGTTCTAGTATAAAATTATAGAACTCACCTATTCACAACTCTAGTTTCTCACACTTTGTTTTAATCTTATCCTTCTACGTTGTGGTCCCCAAAATCAGCTATGTGTGCTCAATTTTGTTAGTTGGGGTCCTTTCCTATATAGTCTTTAGAATATGTTCTTCATCCACTAACCTAATATCAATGTAGGGCTCACACTTTTTTCACTTTTTGAAGTTGATATCTACTCTCCTTTTATTCTTGTTCTCCTTCATATATTTATTACACTCACTGATCTTGCATTTGGTAAGCTTCGACTTACAAATATCTACCATAAGCACACTAGGGGGATACTTCATTTATGAGTAAATATCTTTCAGGGGTTCTTCTGTCACAACCTCAGGGATTTTTTTCCTCAACTTTTATTCCTTCGGTTCCATTTATCTATAACCGCATGCATTAGGTATTCTGCATTACAAAATTTCCTCCTATCCAAGCTCTGTAAAATTTGACCTCTTCAAATATATGTAACCCTATTCCCCCATGCTCTATTATTATTTCCTACTCACCCTCCCACAAGGATTCAAACACAATCTCCATGCACCTTTAGTTCGTATGTTCTCTTTATCACCTAGAGCTCTTCACACTTCACTCGCTCGGTAGCTAAAATTTTCTTCAAAGTAAAGGTAACCAAATGACTACCCTATACCCCTATTTATAATTTTCCCATGACCCTCATGTTCCTTCGTGCCATGATTTTTAAGTTACTTTTTCCAATAAAATACTTTTTCTATCTTTATCCACTTTCATGACTTCACTTTGTGTGTTGTAGTCGTAATCTTCTGACACACTATACTACTTCTTATCCCTAGACCTCCTTTGCATACCTCCATGTGCCGAAGTAAAAAACCATTTCCTAACTCATGTTACACTATTTAATCATCTTCCCTACATGGTTTTCAATCAGCCCAATTTTTCCAGAACACCTTATGCAGAACATTGTAACCCCTTTTTCACTTCCACTCCAGCCTTCCAGAGGATACCTTCAACCAAACCAATTATATCAAGAGGGGGCCATCCATTCTCATCTTTATACTTTGATCCACTCCACACTAATAGCATGTGTGGTAATTTTTGCATGAATTCACTTAGATAGTAATCAAGTATTGGTGCAAAAGAATGCTTATTAGAAACAAAACACTGAAATAAGTTGACAAACAATAACAACAATGGAAGGAAACACATAAAAAATGCATTAAAGGTAAATATAATCTAAGTGACATCATTTCCTCATTACAAACACCAAAAATACTTATTTATAGTAGGGACTTAGCCTAATCCCATTGAATTAACCGGGAAACTGAGTGCCATCCAACATATGTAACTTACAAGTTCCTTTTTAAAGTATATATATCACCACATACAATCCCAACCAGTAAAACTTCAATTTCCCATGGTGGCACACAAAATTGGATTCATAATGAAGAACCATCTGTCCAACCTCGGACTAATTATTCTTAATATTCCTATTATGTCATGCCTTCTTCCTATAATTTTCTATCTTCTTGATCCAACATTTGATGGCGCACCTCTCATCTAACTACATTAGTTTATCTATACGATCTTCAAGTTATTTTTCATCATCCAGTCCTTCTGTGTGCATAATACCCAAGGAGAGTAGCATAAATTCCATCGGTAAAACAACTTCCACACTAAACACAAACCAAATTCCTAAAGTACAATAAAGACTTTATCATCCTAGTCTTTCCTAGCAACATCACAGATCTTCATCAATGTATGTCCCAATATTTTATAAAAAGCCTCAATAATACCATTTTCTTGTGGGTGATAGGGTTTTTTCTTATGATGTTCCACCATAAAATCAGCCAATAATATTATGATATTCTCATTCAAAAAGTGTGTGCCCCTATCACTTTTCAGGATCAATGGACATCCATACATGTTAATAATGATCTCCCATAGAAACCTTGTTGGTGTAGTTTACATGTAATCCTTTGTAGGTGCTTAATCTACCCACTTGGTAAAATAATCTGTACATGTAATAATATAGAATGATCCATTCCTACGCGCATGTGGGGAAATATGACCCATAAAGTATATTTCCCATTTCACAAAAATTTCTTCACTTGCTATCGTTCTTAATGGAATTTCATCCTGATGCCTATGCTTCCCAAGGTGTTGACAATGATCACACGCATTGGCATACTCTTTATAATCCTTAAATAGTGTTTCCCACCAAAGGAAAACCAAAAACATCTTGCACATAGTAGCATTTCCTACATAATTTACTCATGTAATCCCACCATGAGCTTCCTCGATTACAGCTTCATACTCATGTTTAAGTGCACACTGTCACAAAATATCATCATGGTCTAACTTGTATAAATCCACACTAATCAACATGTAAGGTGTGTCATGTATGGCAAGTTGTTTCTTCTCTAAGCTCATTATCCCTTCATGTACCACACCAGTACATAAAAATATAGCAATATATTATAAATTAGAGGGTGCATGGTTCAATCTAAATAACTAGGTATCTAACATTGTGTCCTCAATGATCTGTGCATCCTTGCCTAAGTTAACTCTTGATAAATGATACAGTCTGGAATTTATCTTTCCTAGATTTATCACCACGATAAAGTAAAATTCCTGAAACAAGAGAATCCATCGGTATATGTGCCCCTGTAAAATAGGATTATTAACCAAGTACTTAAGTTTTATGTGATCTGTATAAAATATAAAGGTATTTTCCAACAATTATTGTCTAAACTTGTGTAACACATCAATCATGGAAAATGTTTCATGCTCTATAGTTGTATAATTCTACTCAACTAGGGTCAACTTCCTACTCGCAAAACAAATAGGATGGTTAATAATTCCATCACCAATCTATGCTAATACTATGCCAATGGCCATGTCAGAGGCATTAACATGTACATGAAATGGTTTTTAACAAGAAGGAAACAACAGAATGGGCACAAAATTAAGTCTTTCCTTCAATGTCTCAGATGCTAGTTGTTGCGCCTCGTCCCAATGGAAGTTTCATTTACTTTTCAACAATTCTTCCAAGGGTGTGGAAATCTTATCATATCCTTTAATGAACTTCCTGTAATAATGTAAGTGCCCTTAAAATTCACGCACCTCATTCTGATTGGTAGGATCCTCCAAACCCAAGATAACTACATCTTTAGCAGGATCTACCAATGAAACTTCTTTGCATATAATATGTCCCAAAAAAGTCCCAAAGGGTGTCTCAAAGATACACTTCTTAATCTTGAGAGAGATGTTCAACTGATGACACCTCTCAAACATAAGTCTCCAATTGTCACAGTGATCTTTTACCAGCCCATATACAGTCCAATCATCCGATTAAACATGTAAAAACTTGTGTATAAATTCCTCAAATTCTTGTACAAAAATCCTCTAAAAGACTATAAGTGTATTCTTCAACTGAAAGGGCATAACTGTATATGCAAAAAATCCTCACTTAGAGGTGAAAGTTGTATTTTCCTAGTCTTATTTAGCAATATGAACCTGATGATAACTAGAAAATCCATCTATAAAAGAGTATATCTTGTTCCTAGCAAATCCTTCAAGGATTTCCACAGTAAATAGGGTGGGAAAATTATCTATAACACATGCATCATTCAACTCTCTATATTTCACATAGATCTTTATCCAACCATATTTTTTTATGCTTATCACCATGGGGTTAACCCACTCTAACTCTTCAATGGGATCAATGATTCCATATTTCAACATCTTATCAATCTCTTCCTTTACCTTGATGTTTATATTAGGATTCATCCTTTAAGGCCTCTTCCTAATCGGGTGCACACGTTCCTTTAACTTGATCCTCATCTCACCAAAGTATTGATGCACTCTCTTCAACTAATGATATCCTCGTAGAAATAAGTATTGGAATTCATGCAATAGCTTAATAATATTTTCCACCTCTTGTTCATACCAATAGTCACCAATAATGGAATCCTTAGGTTTTGTATCTATCCCAATATTGACCTTCTTCACTTACAAGGCTAATGATAAGTGTCTGCCTTATCATAAACACTATTTAAGACCTCATGTGTACATATAGTGTGATCAACATCTAGATTATCTATTTCTTCATCATCAATCATGTAAACTAGCTTACCATTTCCTTTTACTAGCCAAGAGCGCCCAAGATTCTCCTCATATTTCACTTCTTCTTCAAAGTGCACCTCCAAATCTAACTCTCCATATATATCTAAAAATATTTCCTTAGCTTTTGCACTCTCACCCATCATAAGGTGTTTAAAAATTTATAATGCTTCATTAACTAGAGGTTTAGTAGAAAAATAATCAAAGGTCTCAATCATACCTGAGGTCATCTCTTGTCAATTAATTATTTTTCATGTTAGATCTACATGAACATACCATACGTGCACCCAACTACTTAGAGTGGCGTATAAATTATATACCCGAAGTGATGGTGGAAAGGCCTCCTACCCCTCCTTCCATATTCTCTCACACTTTTGAACATTGTGGAAAGTGGAATCCTTCCAATGGAATTCACATATCTGTGAAGGTACATTGTTCCCTAGACACCTAGTAGAAAAGACAATTCTCACCTCTCACCATTCCAATAGGTTATCTCTATGTGTATTCCACCAACATGTTGCTATCTTACATAGGGTATAAATCAAAATAGTTCTTTTGTCACCCTCATCCTTCCACTGTGCTTATATGGTGCGTATAAATACATCAGTATTTCCTTGATAAGTCTACCATGGTACTTGGGTATGACTCAAGTTCATTGAACAATGTGTGACCTAATGATGAAGGAGAGTCATCACTAAACAATAAATAAGGAAAAATTTCACTCAATCATGATTCAAAAATTTTAGAGTAAAGGTTCTAGGATGTGCCCAAGTCATGGAAAAGAGTTTAGATGAAGTATAAAGCTTGAAAATTTAAATTCAGGTTTACCCTCCAAAAGGGATATTCAAATTTCAAATGAATGGAAATGAGTCTAATGAAATTTTAAGAGTATGTGAGTGTCTAATTGAATGGATTGGAATCCTAAAGTGAGTTATTAGGTATGCATATACGTCTTAGATATAAAATGATGCAACATTTCCATGTGTGAGTATGGAGGAATATGAAGAGTTAGTTAGGTTAAAAATAGGAGTGGGAAAAGTAATAAAAGATGATGTATTCAAGTTAGAAATTTAGTTAGAGTAAGGATAGGATGTTATTCCTCAAGATAGTAGGTGAGAGGAAGAAAAAGGGGTAAGAGGTGAAGCATGAAAATATAGGCAGAACTTTGAAGGCCTCTGGTTTTATATGAAACTGAACTTTGTATATTAATAAAAATGTGAAATTTTTAATCCAAAATGTTATGGTTAGATAGTGAGAGTTGAATTTTAGTGTCTATAAATATCCTTGAATAGTTTAAAACTTTCTATTAGCATATTTATTATGGATTCTCTGTGTGCTTTGTTAAAAGAAGACGATGTTTTATTTTTGACAAGACTGGTAAGTTAGAACGTGGGATTGTAACTTGTAAGGAATTTGGCACTTCTAAAGTTTTTATATATTTGAAAGGGTCTATTCAAAACAATAACATGTTGAATATTGATTTATTTAGAAATTCATATATCAAATATTGAAAACCATTGAATGCATACACAAGAATTTGTTTCTAGCATGAAAGATCATGTATGTGTTGTGTATAAGAAGTTAAGGTTATGTAATTATTGGAATGTTGGCTTGTGATCACTGTTGATGAGGTATTGAAGAATTAATATATGCTTTCAAGTGATTTAATTCATTCTCCCTTGAGAGTTTGATGAACAATAGAAACATGACTCTGTATTAAATAGTTACATAACACGAAAGTCAAAAGTTACAGGAAAGGAAGGAATACACGTGTCACATCCTTCTACTGATAAGATCAAAACTTCCAAAACCTTAAAACAAACCTTGTGTATTAATTTCATTATTTGATTCAACTTCTTGACAAATTTATTCAATAAAATACCTTCTCGGGATTTTAATGAGGGTTTCACAGTGGGAGTACTAGGGTAAGGAATTTAAAATAGAAAATCAAGTCCTCCCCTCCTGAAATTTGGTAGTAATTATATTAAGAAGGTTTTCTAAGATATGGCTAGGGAAAATTTGGAAAACAATGGTAAAAATTCCTCATTTTTGTGACACTTATGGGAAAAGACAGTTAAACATAGAAAAAGGGCTAAAATAGTGGTCATTTTACAAAGTATCATTTTGGCTTAGATCTAGACAAATAAACTCCCAGGTAGGGTGTAAAATCTTAAAGGGTGATATAAAACATAGATTTTGTGTCTTAAATCATATGTCAACTGAAGATAATCATCACAGTCACTTAAGAAAGACCTAGTGAGGGTCTAGAAACAAGAATTAAAAAATTTGAATTGAGAATGTTCTATAAGGAGTTGATAAATGAAATTTTAGGGGCATGTTGAGCTATAAATGAAGATTTTTATTCCTTCTGGGTTTCCCTAAAAATCAAGATGCTATATTGAATCAAGGAACATTTTCTTAAGGGTTCAAAGTAAAATTTGTAAAAAAGATACCTATAAGAATTTGATCAAATAATTGAGCCATGATATTTCAAAAGCATGTTAGAGGTGTGAAAACCTAGCTAATGAAGGTGGTGGCTCATCAAGGTTGTATTGAAAAGAGTTGAACTGAGTTGAGAGTGAGAATTGTGTTCTTGAGAGGAAGAAGGGGAAATGTTTTCTTGGTAAAGAAAGTAGTGAAGGATGGTGATTATATGATTTTATTTTTTAATGTAATTAACCATATTTGAGGTGTTTATAGGGAGAACAAGACCAAGGAGCCTATTAGAGTAGGTATTTACCTTAGCTCATGTTCACCTAGGTACTTTATTTACCTTTATTGTATTTATCCTCACCCACTTATGTGTGTGGATATTTCTTTTATCTTATTTAGATAGTAGGATATATTATCTAGTTTTTAGGTATAGTTCTTTCCTTGATCCATGGTATTGACTAGATCCTTGATTTCTAGTTCTCTACTAAATCGATGGTCTTGAATAGCTCTTTGATGACTAGTTATTTCCTTGATTTTGACTTGATCTACCACCTTGAGTGGTTCTTAGATTGTTATTCCTTGCCTATATAAGAAAGGCCCATTCTCATTGTAATTAATTGAGTTCCATAATAATATACTCATTTGTTTGCAAAGGTTTTACATAAAATTATTCTGGTGAATTTCTTTCATCTTATTGATCATGGTTTTTGATTAGCATATGTGTTCTTGGCTTGGTATGATCTTGTTATCGTTCCTTTTAGAACCTAAGAAGAGGTATATAGGTCCAAAAAATGTTAATTTGTATCCAAAAGTTGTGAAGCAAGAAATTGGTAAGTTGATGCCAAGTAAGTGAAAGGAAGGTCCAATGATTTTAATTGCATTTGATGATGCAAACATCATGAAAGATATCTACATACATGGTACAATCAATTACAAGCTTAAGGAAACATTACTTTTGTTATTTAAGCCAATTTGAGCAAGATTTGATCAAAATATAACAATTTTAATTCATCTTAGCCTATTGTTGACTCTCTAAAAATAGATTAAGTGGAATTTGGTTTTTGTTAATCTTTTATTAGTTGATTTTATGGTTATGATTGATTCAAGACAACATAAATTTGTATCAGTGTGAGGGATCTTATTGAAGTTGTCTTGATAATTGAAATGTGAATTGCTTTGTGGTTAAGCAGTGAATTTTTCAAGTGTGTGTATGAATATTAACATATTGGAAGGATTGAAGAGAAAGAAGAGTAAAAGGAGACTAAGAAGAGTGTGAGAAGACACCAAAAGGCCAGGTGCTAATCCTAGGTGAAGTGTAGAGAGATAAAAATTGAGTGAGGAGAATAATAAGAAAGATATGGAGAGATAGGAGTTGATAATTGAGTTAGCTAAGATGATTATCTATAGGAAAACAGAACAAGAAGAAAATGAGAGAAAAATAAAATAGGAAAAGAGAAAGAAAAGAGAGGTATGGTTTCATCAGGAGGTTACAAAATTGAAGCAAGATGAGGAACAACTAGTGGTACTTTTAAAGGAAAGAGAGAAAAGTCAAGGGATAGAATATGTGATGAGAAAGAAAGTAAGATGGCAAATTAGAGAGATTTTAAAGAAGAGAAAGATAATATAGTTTAAGATGCAATTGAGAGCAGTAGAATGAAGACTCAAACAATATGAAAGAGAAGAAAAGAAGAAAATAATACGAAATAAGACAAAGGAGATTAAAAACGAAGTCATTTTTTATGAAATCATAAAAATGGAGGATGAAAAAGAGGTTATAGGAAGATTCTTGGCTTCCATAAAAGAATAAGAACTTGGAAATGAAGAAGAAATGAGTGGAGAACTTGAAAATGAAAGAGTAGAAGATGAAGGATAGTTTGAGAGCCATTTTAAAGGCTTGGAAATGGATGGAGAAGAAGAAAAATCAGAGAATAGATTTCTTTATGGGGATAAAGAGCAGGTGGAGAGAGAAATTAAAGCTCTTGAATAAGCTTTATATGGTAAAGAAGTAAAAAATGATGAAGAAGAAGAGGTTGAGATAGTGAATGAACATGCAGGAATTGAAGAAGTGTAAATGAAGAATGAAGAAAAATAAGAAAAAGATGAAGAGAGGAAATAAATGATGAATGGGACCACATGGTCTCCAAATTTTTCATCTAACTCTATGCTTGATTGTGTTTGTTCAGGTTTGTTAAACAAAGAAATGAATAATGTTGAAGAGAAGATGAATATTAAAGAGGAAAGAAAAGAACAAAAACTAAAGGAAGAAAAGGGAAGAAAAATGTGAGGAAAAGGAGGAAAGTCTAGAACCCAGGAGATATTAAGACAAGAAATTATAGTGGGAGTGAAGATAGAAGATCAAGAACAAACATGAAAGATGAGGACTCAGCAATAGACAAGATCAAGCACAAAAAGTACATGGATTCTTTTTTTCTCCCCTTGGGAGTATGATGCCAGAGCATCATCACAAAACAATAACTAAGGCATATTTTCACTCAAACATGATTGATAAAGGTTATAGTAAAGGTGTTAAGACATGCCCAAGTCATGAAAAAGAGTTTAGATGAAGTATAAAGCTTGAAAATTTAAATTCAAGTTTTCCCTGCAAAAGGGATATTCAAATTGCAAAAGAATAGAAATGAGTTTAATGAACTTGTAAGATAATTTGAGTGTCTAAGTGAATGGATTAGAGTCCTAAAGTGAGTTATTAGGTATGCAAATTGAGTCTAGATACAAAATGTTGTAACATTTCCATGTGTGAGTATGGAGGCATATGAAGTGTCAGTTAGATTAAAAATAGGAGTGGGAAAAGTAATAAAGGATGATGTATTCGAGTAAGAAAGTTAGTTAGAGGAAGGAGAGGATGGTATTATTTGAGATAGCAGGTGAGAGGAAGAAAAATGGGGCAGAGGTGAAGCATGGAAATAGAGGCAGAACCTTGAAGGCCTCTAGTTTTGTATGAAAAAAACTTTACATATTAATAACAATGGGAAATTTTGAATCCAAAATGTTATGGTTAGATTGTAAGAGTTTAATTTTAGTGTCTATAAATCTTATTGAATAGTTTAAAACTTTATATTAGCATATTTACAGTGGATTCTCTATGTACTTGGTTGAGAGAAGATGATGTTCTTTTCTTGACAAGACTTATAAGTTAGACTGTGGAATTGTAAATTGTAAGGAATTTAGTACTTCTAAAGTTTTGGTATCTGTAAAAGGGTCTATTTATAATAATAATATATTGAAGATTGATTTATTTATAAATTTATATATCAAAGATTGAAAACCCTTGAATGCATACACAATACGGTGACTATAAGTATGCAAAATTTGTTTCTAACATGCAAGGTCATGTATGTGTACAAGAAGTTGAGGCTATGTAATTCTTGACATACTAGCTTGTGATCACTGTTGATGAAGTCTTGAAGAATTAAATATATGATTTAAAGTGATTTAATTTGTTCTCCCTTGTGAGTTTGATGAACAATAGAAACATGACGATGTATTGTATACTTACAGACTAAGACAGTGAAAAATTGCATGAAAGGAAGGAATACACATGTCACAACCTTCTACTAGTAAGATCAAAACTTGCAAAACCTCAAAACATAACATTTGTATTAATTTCATGATTTGATTCAACTTCTGGACAAATTTATTCAATAAAAATCCTTCATGGGCTTTAACTGAGGGTTTCATAGTGGGAGGAATAGGGTAAGGAATTTAAAATAGCAAATCAAGTCCTTGCATCCTGAAATTTGGTAATAATTATCTTAAGAAGGTTTTATAAGAGATGGTTAAGGAAAACTTGGAAACCAATGGTAAAAATTCCTCATTTTTGTGACAGTTATGGGAAAAGATAGTCACACATAGAAAAAGGGCTAAAAGAGTAGTCGTTTTACAAAGCAAATATAATTTTAGATTAAAGCTAGACAAAGAAACTCCTAGGGAGGGTGTAAAAAGTTAAGGGGTGATCTAAAAAATTGTTTTTTCTTAAATCCTCTATCAATTGAAGATAATCATTACAATCACTTAAGAAATACCTAGTGAGGGTCTATAAATAAGAATACAAAACTTGGAATGCAGAATGTTGTAGAAGGAGCTAATGAATGAAATTATAGGGGAATGTTGAGGTAGATAAAGGTAAATGAATGAAGCTTGTTGTTCCTTCTAGGTACCCCTAAAACTCTAGATGTTAGATTGAAGCAAGGCACAATGTCTTATGGGTTGAGAGTAAAATTTGGAAAAAGTGACCTATAAGAAGTTGATCAAAGAATTGAGGCATGATATTTTGCAAGCATGTTAGGGGTGTGAAAACATAGCACCAATTATTTCACTAAATTGTGTCTTATTCCAATCCAAGAAGATAAAAAATATAGCCAGTATTGGAATCCAATATTACTATTTTTGGATTAAAACTTGTCAAATATTGGAATTATCTGCACTCCAAAATCACACATATTGGATTCCAAAATCACATATATTGGAATCCAGAATCACGTATATTGTAATCCAAAATCACATATATTGAAATTCATTAATTCTCCTTCTAAAGTCCAATATTTTTAGTCATGATTTAAATTTATGAATATGTGAAGAAACGTTTAATGATTTCAAGGAATCCAACATTGATATGAAAATTAATGCCTGGTGGCCACTATCCCGTATAGAAAAGATACATGTTCTATTTTATAAGGGATAGCAAATATTAGGCTTAATGATTACTTTAAAATAATGATCTTATTAGTTTCAAGATGTTTTTAAGATTAAACTATGCAAATTTTAATATTTCAAATGTCATTAATCAAGTGATTTTTAGGCTAATGCCATTCACGAGATGTGGGACACTTCCAAATTCAATTAATATGGTTCGATTGAACCTTGGGTAAACAAAATAATTACCAAATATGTTATGAAGAAACTTAATGAGGCCAATGATTCAATTTAGGAGAATGTAATTAACTATAAAACCATTCCAAATCTATTTTCACATTAAAAGTTAGATATCATATTTACTTCATTTATCATGGTTTGATTGTACCTCAGTGCAACCAGAGAATTTTTGAATATGCTATGAATAAATTAGTAGATGGTGATGATCCATTGTAGGATAATGTATTTAATTGTAAAACCATGCCAGATATTAATTCATATTTAAATTTATTTATAAAATCAAATGTAAGAGACATAGCATAAAAATTTTCATATTCAAATATGGATATGAACTTATTTAAAATTAATTGTAAAACTATCCCATATATTATTTAGTATTTAATATAGTTATGAAATAAATTGAAATTCCTTTACTAAAGGTAGGTATAATTATATAAAACATTTGATGAATAATTTGAATTTATAATCTAACACTATTCCCAAAGATGGCCTTCCAAATCAATAATACAAAACATAATAAAGATCCAATAAAAATCTCCCTACAATTATTATTTTTGATCTTATATAATCCTAAACATCTTCGATGTCCTTCAATGGTTGTGACAAAGGTCACAACAAATCTAATAATTATGTGTCTTATGACTTAGAATCTATGTTAAATGTTTCAACAATTATGTAGTTTGGAACATCATTGAACTTTTTTAATCTAAAGATTCATCTACAAGAACTCTATTTTTTACAATTGTATGATGCATTAACCCGTGACCAAACAGAGTTAAGATTCTTGAGATATAATTTGGGATTCTGAGAACCTTCATAATCAGAGCATTTGGTCTTGATGCAATATTTCTTTGTAAATATGAACTTGAATCTTACAACCTCCAAGTCAATGTTTTGAAGGAATGAAGGCATCTTGCCATCAACATTTGACTTTCTGGACAATGTCCATATTGCTATGTTAAAATGTTTTTTGTGCTGTTCCAAGAACTCTTTCACATTAGGTCTGAGAAAATAATTGTTTTACCAGTTTAAATGACGAAGATGCCTTGTGGAGGGCGTATGCCAAAACACCATTTATATCAAATATGATCAGTTTCATGTTGTATGTATTCCTATTTACAAATGAAAATAACAAAATCAAATGGTTGAGGGTGGTGAATCAATTAAAAAATAAAAAACAAATCCCTTCCGCTATTGTTGTATCAAAAATCAAATGGTTGTAGGTGGTGACAAAGGTAAAATCTAAGGGCGTTCCTCATGTCTTATTGTTATAGTAGGAATATTTTTTTGTGAAGAACTTATTTGAATAGAATGTAATGTTTCAGCATGACAAGTCTTTACATACTATATTGTAGTTACTTCATTGCATTAGAAAGTGGTATAGATTTTCTAATATCTAAGAAAAAACTAGCATTCAAGCATGCTCAAAATTAATTTAGGAATACATACTTCTTTAATAAAAACTACTCAAACATTTTTTACATTAAATATTTTCAATCAATTCACATTTGGAACTTATACACTCACACTCTGAAATGATAATCAAGGAATATTTAAATTCTCCCAACTTATAATTGTACAACCATAATTTAAATAGTTACACAGAACCACCACTAAAACATATGAATGTATTTTTTTACAATGTCAAGCTCCATCATCACAATAACATTTTGAAATGCTAACTTTTTATTTAGCAATTACGTGTTCCAAATATTTGATGCCCTCTATCACATTCAATCACTTTGACACTATTATTGATAAGTCTTTGTGCAAATTGGTCATCAACCACCTATCTTTTGAGAAATTTTATCCTCTGCTTGTCACCCCAACCATAAAATTTGCAAGAGGGTTTCCCTTTGCATGTAATGTAATACACAATGTGTCTTTAGAATTGTAGGGGAAATCGTTTCTACTCCAAATTTTTTCTAGATCTTTTATTACAATTCTATCAACCATTTTGCAATGTTATTTTCCCTAGATGATTAATGGATTCAATTCAGTTGATAATTTTTTATTGAAGGCCTTTGTCATCTTTTCAACTTTAGCTAAAGTGAACTTTTCTGACCAAAATCCCATTTCAATTTTTGTTGATAATGAGTTTATAAAATCTTGAAGGCCACCTCACATGTTAATAGTCTCCTTGTGGAACTTGAATTTTATGTCCCCAAAGGGCGATTGGTTTTTCTCATACAATAAGGCCTCCAAATCTAAAATAAGCAAGTAATTCTTGTGGCTAACTATAAGGAAGTAAATAATTTTTTTAAATCCACCTCATATCAATTCTAACTAATAGAAAAAATAAACATTTTATCTTACGGCTACAGCTTACCGATGGGCCTTGTGTGTAGGATTGCATCTTCTTTAGATGCAGCTGGATCCTTTGATGCAAGATCTATTTCAAAAAAAAATTATATTATTAATATATCTATTACTATGGAAAATGAAAGCGTATTTGAAAAAACATACTAAACTACATGGAAAAATGGTAAATTCAATATTAGCACTTTAGGTAATTACCACTTACCAACTGACATCTTGACTTGGGTTACATAGAACTTACTAGCTACTGGGTTTTTGATGCAATATGTATTACAAAACACAAAAATCAATTCAAAATCAATTTCATGCAATCACAAATGAAAGAATAATTTAAAAGCATATGGTCTCAGTGGTAATATGGTAAGTACAAATCAATATGCTCTATGTCTTTTGAATGAATTGTAGCACTCACTAAGGTTCGTTTATATCCGTTGAACCACCAATTGGAAAACAAAACTTTTGAGATATTGATGTGGACTAGCGACCGCTATGTTATGCCATCATTAGATGGAATAAGCATAGATTCTAATTCCTATGCAATTATGTCAATACTAATGGTTTATGCAGACAACAAATAACCTGAAAACTACAAACTATGTAGCATTCGATGCCACCATGAACTTTTGAAATAGATTATTTTGTAAGTCCTTCTTTGAAAATGATTCCACTTCTATAATTAGTTGATATCATATTCTATAACTTTGTGAGCCTTAGAAATGGTTATGTTTAAAAATACGCATGGCTAATATACCTAGTTTTTTCTACATATTCGTGTTGGATACAACTGCACACTCCACTATTACTTTCTATCGGTGTTATTCATTTTCATAAAACATTAATTTTTTAATAAATTTTTGGGGCCTAGTATAAATTCTTATTTATAAATGAACATGACTAACATACAAGGATTTGCTTGCATATTTTTGGATGATGTGGCTAATTTCTCCTCATTTTCGGTCAAATTTGGTGAGTATGGTGAAAGATTAGGGACGGAAGCCTAGTTATTTTATTTATAATAAATCCAATCAAATACAAAATGTATGAATACAATATTTATAGATATTGCAAATTCATATACAGAAAAATTAATAAGATGCACAGGTGCAACCATGAATTAATACAAACAAATATATTGTTCCAACTATGTATCAAATAATCCTACGACTATGTAATATGAAAAATATGGTTTAAAAACCATATAACAATAATTAAATAAATAATTACCTAATACAATGCATAATTATAATGTAAATTATATTTACCCTAACATCCCCCCCCCCTTAATTTTCCATTGTCTCAAAGGATGAGAAGAGGAGAATTTTGAACAACTCAAACTTGTCACATGCAAGTGACTTGGTGAAGATATTTGCTTGTTGTTTAGCTGTTGGACAAAAAATAAAGTTGTATAATGTGTTTCAAGACATGCTCATGTATAAAATGTACCTTTAGTTCAATGTGCTTTTCTCTTTCATGAAAAAATGGATTGCGAACAAGTTTGAGAACACATTCATTGTCAACATACAAGGTGGTTAGTTTATTTTGTTGTATTCCAAGTCCTTCTAGTATGTGACGTAGCCATATCACTTCATAGATAGTTTAACCTACAGAATGATACTCTTCTTCTGTGGAAGAGCGAGAACCAATGTATTGTTTATTGCTTCCCCATGATATTGGTCCAGATCCCATAAAGAACACAAAATATGAAGTGGATTTTTTTCATCAATGTTTCCTACATGATGTGAATCTGAATATCCTAATAAGAATAAGTTGTCATTCTTCTTGTCTTCTAGACCAAGAGCCATTGTTCCCTTGAGATATCTCAATATTTTCCTTGCTTCCTTCTAATGACAAAATTTGGGTTCCTGCATTAACCTAGATAGATAGCTCACTGTAAAGTTGATATCTAATCTAGTGTAGGTCAAGTTAATGAGACTCCCAATCAATTTCCAATAGAGAGTGGAATTTACCATAGGAGATGGATCTAATTTAGATAACAACAATATGTTCTCCATAGGTGTAGAAATAGGTGTGCAATCCATCATCTTGAATTTCTCAAGTGTTGTCTTTGCATACTTCAACTCAAAAACAAATATGTGATTCTCCTTTTGCCATACATCCAATCCAAGACAATAGTGCATCATCTTGAGATCTGTCATGTCAAATGATTGTTTAAGATCTTATTTTGTTACATCAATCATCCTCACTGAACTTCCAGTGATGACTAGATCATCGAAATAGAAAATGACAATCAAAATATCCCCCCCTTGATTTTTGAGATACAGATTGGGATCATATGTATTTCTAACAAATCCATGTTGTATAATATTCTCATCAATTTTGATGTACCAAGCCTGGGGTGCCTGTTTTAGGCCATACAGATATTTCCTGAGTCTGCATACCTTTGCTTCATGACCAGGTATAACATATCGCTTAGGTTGATTCATATAGACTTCTTCTTGTAAATATCCATTAAGAAAGCCACTTTTTACATCCATATGATGGACATTCCAACCAAAGTTTGCAGCTAGAGAAAAGATCATCCTAATCATTTTGATCTTAGATGTGGGAGAAAATGTCTCCTCATAGTCAATGCCTTCTTTTTGTGCATACCCATTTTCTACTAGTCTCACTTTGTACTTGTCTATGGTCCCATATTCTTTGTACTTATTTTTGAATATCCATCTTCATCCAATGGGTTTCTTCCCTGGTGGAAGATCGATAAGTTTCCAAGTGTTGGTTTTCATCACTGAGTTGTATTTAACATCCATGGAATCTTTTTAAAAATTTTATTGTATGGCTTCTTGGACTGTAGAGGGCTCATCAGATTCAATAAATCTACTCATCAAAGAAAACTTAACTTCTTCTCTTGCTTTAATACGAGTTTGTGGTCTAGGGGTGGATGTATCTGGTGGATCATCCATTATTGCATCTCATAACATGCTAGTATACCACTTGGGATTACAGTGACTTGTTCTCATGGGTTTTTATTATATTTGACCATCATTCCCATCATCACTTTCATCATCAATGGGAACATCAGCTCCAGTTTTAACAAATGGTAAAGAATCTACATTAGGTGAGTCTAGAGGAGGAGCCTCTACTTCCTTCTTCTCAAAGTACTCAACATATCTTCCGGTGTAGACTTTCCTGGTATTTGGATCCATCAATCTATACCCAAGATTCTCTTCACTGTACCCAATGAAGATGAGTTTTTTTGATTTCATATCTAATTTATTTCAGTTCTTCTTGGCTATATGCATACTTTCTTTACACCTAAATACTCTGATGTGTGCAATAGATGGCTTCCTTTTTGACCATGCTTCATGTGGTGTTACTTCGTCAAAAGTAACTATGGGAACTCTATTCAAAAAATAAACTGTTGTATTTACTGCTTCATCCTAGAATTTCCTCACTCCTCCAAAATAATTGATCATACATCACACCATGTCGATGATATTATGATTTATTCTCTCAAAAACATCATTCTGTTGCGGTATGTGTGGAGGAGGCATTTGTTGATGAAGTTGTGAGCTTGAAGGTAGGATTTGAAATCATCAATTGTTAATTCCCCCCTCAATCTAAGTAGAGAGTTCTAATGTGACAACCAGTTTCAATCTCAATAGTCACTTTGAACTTCTTGAATTTTTCAAAAGCTTCACTTTTCTTACGAAGACAAAAAATCCACATTTTTCTTGAATAATCATCAACACAAAACATGAAGTACTTAAATCCAGAATGACTCGGTTGCATCGAACTGAAAATATCAATATGAACCAGATCAAGTTTACCATGAGCTCGATAAGTACTCTTTTAGAATGAATCTTGTTGTTATTTACCTTTTAGACAATGAGGACACTTATCTTTATGCTTCTGGAGAGATGGTAATCCTTTTACCATATTGTGCTAGTAAAGTGTCTCGAGATACTTGAAACTAATATTACCAAGTCTCTGATTTCATAACTATTTAGAGGTAGAGTTCTTATCCACAAGTGCCTAAACATTTCTGTGGAAAAAATCAAGTTCGAACATGTGTCCCACATTGGAGACATTTGTAAATATTTTTTAGCCTTGTGATTTGTCTTGAATTAAACACATTTTCTTATTGGAATGAGTATCAAAGTAAAATTTCAATTTATGATCTAGGATTTTACTAATTGAAAGTAGAGATTTAGTAAACCTAGGGACATATGGTACATCTGATAATATACAGTTGCATAAACCAAGGGGTAGAGAAATTTTCCCAATCCCCTAAACTGTGTATGAAGAATCATCACCTAACAAAACATGGTTTTTCAAAGGCATGTCCTTCATTGAAGTAAGCCATTCTTTGTGGTCAGTCATGTGTTGAGTGGATCTCGAATAAACATAACAAACATCACTAGATGAGGTGGAGGGTTCACTTGATCGAGAAGTGTACAATTAGTCTTCAGTATCTAACTGTTCTTCTTGCTCAACAATATTTCCTTGCTAATAGGGTTTTCATTTCTAGGTCCCATTTTTATGCCCTTGATTTTAGTTAGAATTTTTCTTATGGGATTATTAGTGTTGAGGTCCAAAATTACTTGATGAAACTTTCTTGTATGTATTATACCAACAATCTTTCAACTCATGTCCTCTTTTGCAAATAGGACATTTCTTATTTTGTAGCTTATCCCCTTGCTGATGAAGATTTTGGGAATTTTGATAAGAATTAGGGTTTCCTTTTCCTTTTTATTTTTGATGAGAAGAAAGTGCATGCTCTCGTTCATCATAGTTATTAGACATAGTTTCCTCTTGTTGCAGTAGGTTCACTAACTTGTCGAAACTAACTATCGTATCTGAAAATTTTAGTGTTGCCACAAAAATGTGGTATGAAGAAGGGAGGGATATCAAAATAATGGGAATGGGAGCTTCATCAATGACTGCTTCTCCAAGGGCTATAAATGAAGCCCTTGAATTTTTAACTCTTCTCAAGAAATCTTTTATTTTCTCATTTTATTTAAATTTCAATGTGTGTAACTGACTCTGTAAATTTAGTATGACATTTTTTTGGCCTTGTACACTATGCTCAACTTATCTCATGTTTCTTTAGCTATTATGGCATCTTGAATGTGGGGTTCCATGTTGTTAGACACTCCAAACAAGATCATCAGCTTGGCCTTCTAATCAAATCTATCAAACTATTTATGTTGTGTTGTATCAGTTGTTGATCTGGTTACAATACCATTCACAACATTCCAAATTTCTTCAAACTCAAGCTATGTATTGATTTGTCTTCCATGCTACATAGTTATTTCCTCTCAGAAGTTGAATTTGGATGAAATAATTTGGGGGATTTGGTGCCCATTTTACAGAATCAACTGATAAAGGGTAAGGCTCTTATCACTTTAGGTATATGGTCTCCCAATCTATATATCGTCAGTTTGATATACAAAACCTTTCTATATATGCACCCTTCTAATATACCCATCAGTATATGGAAGAAGCTCACCCTTTCTATATACCCAACAGTACGTGGAAGAATCTCACCCTTTCTATATACCTGGCGATACATGAAAGAGGCATTAACGTACGTGAAATAATTCGATATGTGGTACCAAGATAGTACTGAAAGGGGTCTGTGTGATTATTGACACCGACTCAGATAAATATCCTCATACGTGTGCCTAACTTTGTTATATACTCGGATAAATTTTCATTACAGATTTAAGTTGAATAATCATTCACAGACAGATGGGAGGTGTGATGCATGTTAAAACAACCCACTTGAGACCTAAGAAACAACCTAGGGTTAGCTAGAAAATTATGTGATAATTTTTTTATTTGAAGTGTCTACAACTAGGTTGTAAGACATCATTTTTCACTAACAAGTTTCAGAACAAGACCAATGTATTATAACATATGTTCCCTTCATTAACTAATAACAAGTTCACAAGGTTCAATTTTTAGGGTTATATGCTTTAGTTAGGTTAAGGGAGTAATTTACCCCATACTCGCTCTCTAACAGGCTCAGGATTTCAACAAGATTTTTCTTATACTTAATGCTTCCAAAATTTTCCAAAACCATTCCCCATGGATAGGAAATTTTCTCGCCTTTCTGGTGATATAAAGAATTCCTCCTAACTCCTTATATTTTTCAAGTTATGGCTGGGTGGAGTTTTTAGGTCAAACTTTCCCCTAGGGGGACACGTGTCAAGAGGAGAGGAAGGCCTTTTGGCAGGTTAGTGGGTTGCGAGGTGGCTTAAGGAAATATTTCCCATCACGTGGCATGAAGGCATAATTTCTTTTGCGCCTCTATGGGTCCCTGGCAGACACATGTCGAGTCCTAGCTCAAAGCAGGAGAGGGGGAGGGAAGGGCGGAGTGGCAAGAGGATTTTGCGCAATTGCGCCTATAGAGGAAAAAAAAGAAGAAGGGGATGCGTAGGTCTGCGCTCCCGCGGAAGAAGAAAATCCCGAGGTGGGGGCGATGATGTGGGGCCATGGGTAATTTTGTAAAAAAAATACCAAGGCCAAAAATCAAAGAAAAAAAGGGGTCCTCCCTCCCTGCTACCACCCCCTAAGGTGCCACGTGGCACCTTCTCATTGGTTGCAGGCCGGCGGGAAAAAATGAAAACATTTCCCCAAAATTTTTAAAGGGTCAAGGGTTGAAAATAAACCGCACCTCTGTCGAAGCTCCAAGAGGACACGTGGTGCCCTCCGATTGGCTGCAGGCCAGCGAGGATACGGGGAAAAATTGGAAATTTTTCCCAAGGTCCAAAAACCTAAAAAGATTAAATTCAAAAGAGGTCCGCCTCTCCATCGTGCCACATGTCAGCATTTGATTGGCTGCGGTCTGGTGGGGATGTGGGGAAAAATAGAAAAATTTTCCCAAGGTAAAATATTAAGAAAGATAAGTTTAAATTTGGTCCACTCCTCTGAGATCCCACATGGCAGGTTCCGATTGGTTGTGGGATGGCAGGGGCCACGAACTTTTTGTGGAAATTTTTTTCCAAAGTCAAAATTAAAGTTAACAGTTAGATTTATTTTATTTTTGAATGCCAAATTGAAGTAAAACTTCAAATGGCCATAACTTGAGCTAGAAAACTCGGTTTTGGGAAATAGAGGACTTTTCGGAAAGCTATCGATGCCCTCTTTGAACATGAAACATAAAATTTACTTTTTGATGAAGTTTTAAGGGTTAATTTCATAAAAATGATCTGCAGGATTTTAATTTGTAAGCTGGTAATTTCCAACTTTCACTTTTGATAAAATTCGGTTTCCTCCTTCACTCAACATGTCAAACAGACATGGAAAATTGATCCAAGGAGGGTTTAGAGTGTTTTCAAAATGTTGATTTGTCCAATTGATTCAAGTTTTTTTTTGTCAAATGACATGAAAACGATTATTAGAGCTATTGTATTCGAATTAGCAATGGTTGAGTTTTTTTCTTAAGTTTTCTTTGTCAAATTGGATTCCTTAGTGTTTTAGCATGCTATTTCATAAAATATTTAAGTTGGTTATTAAGTGCAGGTCTGAGCTGTGCATTTTGTTTAGATTTACCAGTTTTAGAATATACAATGGCAGTGATAAATTTTTTAAAGGATCTATGTATCAATTCCATCATTTAAATGTAACAACTTAATTCCAATATAGTCTAATACATTCAGTTGATTCTAGCAATTCATTCCCAAATCAAAATTACAAATTTTGAATTCAATTTTAATATAATTCCAAGGATGCAAAAACAATATACTTCCTTCCTACGCATTCTTCTTTTCAACAGAGATTTTAATTTACAATAAAAATTAAATTCCAATACAACCATGTAAGTTTGAGAAAGTAAAGAATTCCTTTATTTATTTCCAATAACAACTTTACAACTTCTCATTTTTTTTCATTTGATTTCCAAATGCAAAATGCAATGCATGTAACATTCTTTCACATTTCCTTTCAAAACAGAGAGTAGAATATAACTTCTTTACATTTCACATTACAATTCAATCTTCCATTATCAATACAAATATCTTCACATTACAAATTGCTATATAATTCATCCACTCCAAATTGGGAAGGATTACAAGAACTTGTTCAAAAGAAAAGACTGTCAAACTGTATATTCATCTTACTCCAAAACAACAACATGCTAGTTTTTTCATCTTTTCATTTTGATCACAACAAGCAAGGGGGAAAGGCAATGCTCTCCACCACACCAAGAGATCCAATGAGAAGGGAGAATCCATCCTTCCTCATTGCCTCTGAGCCCCAACCATATTTAAATAAGAGATGCGATACAACACATAGAAACAAAGGCTTCCACAAAAAACATGCAACATTTTCACATTCAAAACACATTTCAAGAAGAATGTAGTTCACAACTACATTAAACAAGTGCAAAAAAAACCGAGGCTTCATTAAGCAAGCCAAAAAGAGAAAGGATCTATGAGGGAAGCTACTTATGCCCCCCAATTGAGAATTAGGCATTCACTTATAATCATACTGCCAATATAACATATCATATCCCATAAACCTTATGCATGCCAACCTCTCCTTATGCCCCCCACAAATTTTCCCTTATGCCCCCCCCACAAGAGTAAGAAATGAAAGCTATTTATTTTCCAAAGTGGATCCAAATCCAAAAATCCCTCCACAATAAGACCAATGCCATTGGCATTCACTTATGTCCCCATTTGAAATACCCATAGCCTTCTCGTACACCATGTCCTAAGCAGTTTACCCAACCATCCAATACACACATAACAACATTCACCATTTCATACATGTATGCAAGAGAAAGAAAGCATTTTAAAAAGGCTCAAGTTCCTACCTATCCATTATGGAGTATGTTCCAAGATTAACAAGCTTCCCAATGCCACAATAACAGTCCATAAAGCAGCAACACACAAGCATGCAATGGTCTCCAATCTCCTTCCACAAGCAAGACTCCAAAAAAGTAAGAAATTTTCCCCAAGGAAAGTATGCAAAGTTTCAACAACCCCAAACAAGCAAAGAGTTTGAATTTTTAAAGGAGAGGGAAGAGAAAGGGATGATTTGGATCCATGTGGGATGCCACATCACTCTTCCTCAATGCCAAAAACAAAATCAATATCATTCACCTAACCATAATAAATAAAATGAAAAATTAACTTACACACTCCAAAATAACCCATACCCCAAAAGGACTGAATTTAAAACATGTAAGAGAAGTGCAATTAAAACTTTACAATTAGTCATTTCAAAATGCATTAAAAAGGCCTAAATTTACCCTCCAAACCATAGGTATGGTTGGTGAATAATTTGAAGAGGTGTGGGACAAGTCTAACTTGTCCCACAAGCTTCCAAATATTGCCCCCAAGGAAAAATTCGGATTTCCCAATAGGATGAAGTGTTTCAAACTCCAAATATATCTTACATATTTCTTACACATTCTTACAACCTTTCTTACACACTCTTACAATATTACATTTAAGGTCAACAACTTCATTAATTACATTCTTATGACATATTGATTTATTTATTTTAACACATGATTATCCACAACATATATAACTAATGAAAAGGGTAATTATACGTACCCAAAATTATAGGGTAATACACCACCGGAACGATGTTACACATGCCCCAATGATGATATAGGTCTCCTTGCAAGGTGTTTGGAATCCAAAAAGGCTCGTCATGTATACGCTTGTATCTCACATGCCCCGCTCAGCCTCCGCATGCTTTTTTTTGCCATTTTCCCCCCTTCTTCTTACATTTTTGTCTTCAATGATGAAACTGCCGCCCTGCCTGAGCAGCGGTCCTATGACCACCACCTAGGACAGGGTGGTGGTCCCGTAACCAGCATCCTGCACAGGGTGGTGGTCCTGTATGCATTTTCTAGATCCTTCTGATGATCGCATCAAATGTAAATCTTGAGTTTTACATGCTTTCTTCAACCACTTTGGCTTGCATTAATTTTTTTGGTTCCCTAGTAATAGTGTTTTTCCTTTGTTTATAGTAAAAGAGTTCAAATGGGAGTTACCCTCTGGTAAGTGCATTGGTTATCAATAGCCAGCTTGTTTCCAAGAAAATGGCCCCTCATCTTCTCAATTCTCTTATTCATTCTTTCAATTTCTTTCTTAGAATTCTACTAGCTTCATGTTTTGCATCAGTTATTAGTTTTCTTTGTTGTTTAGAATTCATTCAATCTTCTTGTTTCAGTCTTGTTCCATTGCCGCTCCATACAATCAGTTTAGCATAGAATAGCTTCATTTCTAGCCTAGAATCCATTAAAGTTACAGGTTTTGTTTTGTCACAAGGATAGATTCCAAAACTCTCGGTACACTTGTGTTGTATTCCCATAATAAATCCCTCCAGGAATTGCATATTCAACCTCTATTCACTTGTGTTATCCCTCTCCTACTCGCATTGTATTCGGTCTATATCCAAAGCTGTCATTGTACGAATACCATCTTCTATTGATACTATCATATACATACTTTTTGGATTCATGAGGACACGAAGGAACAAGGAGATCACACTGAGGGGATGAGATCACACACAACTAGATTTACCACTATTCTATAAATGCCAGGTTTGAGCTATCAAAGTTTTAGTTTCAACATATCAAATAGAGTAGTGAATTATTTCATTTCAGTTAAATTTTTTCTCTTGTTATCACCAGGGAAGCTGTGGGGATTGATAGTTTCTGAGAAACTATGATTTATTCCTCACTTCTGAGGTAGGATTGAGAGTCTTTCAAATTCAAAATAAATAGCTGCTTAGATACTTAGGATAAAATCATAACTACACAGGAAAATAGCCATACCAGGCTACTTTGCTTGTTTTTATTCTATTACTAGGTTAGTTGTCCATTTCATAAATATACTAGAGTAGCTGCTCTTTAATTTCATTGAAATATGTCATTGAAAATACAAAAATAGAAGAATGCTTACATAGCGTAAATATTTCTTTTTTAATCAGTTTATTAATTCTAGTTAGAAGTTGAAACTCTTTGTATGACAATCACAGGACCTAGAGAGCCTAGAGAATATATATTTGAACCAATAGTGCCTCAGCCAAATCTACTAATGACATTAGCTGATATAGATCAGGACCTTAGGATACAGGTCTTTTGAGAAATAACAAACTTACAAGCCATTAGTGAACAACTAAGAGGATTAAACATCGAAGATGACAAAGCTTACACATTTTGGTCAAACCATCCAAACTATAGACTATCCTGATAAAAAATTTGAATGATTGTGTAAGGATTAGAAAGAGAGCAAACATTTGGTTGTGATCCTTTGGTTCCACAACCTAATGCAGGAGACCTCCTTATTGACATAGATACTAGTTTATGCATTCAAGTTGCCAGAACACCTGTTAGGTACTTTGATAAAATCATACAACTTCTAGTCCTAAATATAGAGGCTGAGAAGGCATACGATTACTGGATAGTTGGAAGAAGGGATTGATTCTTCACATGACCATAATAGGTCCACAACAACCACGAAATCACGGTTATGATCCTCAAGTTCCATAACCCAATGGGCCTACATATCAGTTAAGTATTGACATCAGTTTATAAACGCTGGTATTTAGATCCTCACCACTCCCAACAGATATTATAGTACAGTTCCCTATATTAAATATAGAAGCCAATCAATCTAATATTTTTTGGGATAGACTAGAAAATCACCCATAGTTCGCTACGCATCCACTAAATAGCCCATCATCATTTTCATGACCTTGTCTGGAGATATATACGAAGCTCCCACAGGTCACTTCCCATGTTTTCAACAACTAAGAAACAAGATCTCGGTAGATCTCGACATTGATTGGAGCCTCCGAACAACCATTATATCTGAATGAACCATTACACCAATTCAGGTTAAGAGGGCCTTCTTCGCCTTAGATTCGTAGATTCCATTATTGTGTATTGAGGATATAATATTACCTGATTAGCTTGTCTATATCCATTCACATTCAACATTCACCGAATGTCTCGACATGACCTTAGGAGGTTGGGTATGAGGAAAAGGTACTTGTAGATTCCCATGCTTGCATGTCACTTTTCCATTGTACAGTAATACATCACAAAATAAACACATGCAAACATTAATAAAGAAACCACATTAACAAAGCATAAATCCCCATGGCCAAATTCAAAGGCAATCCCCCCTATGGGAATCCATAACATAATATAACACACACACACACACACAAAACATGTTGGCATGGTGACCTTGTTGCATTCACCTAGAATTCCAATATGGTTAGTCTCCAGTCCCACGACATTGTTGTGATATTTTAACTTGCAAAAATGTAATTACTTTCTTTGGCCTTGTGGCCATATCAGAACATCCAAAATGATATAAACAAAATTTCAAAATTATCTAAACACATGAATCACAACAATATCAAGAATTCAACATTACCATTTTTAATTCATAAATCAACTATCTCATCATCTATGCTATTCCCATACTAGGTCTACTCAAAATATCAAATGTCACAAGTACTGAAATCAATTATCTATGATATGTCTATGTCAAAAAATATATCATCATCCACATATAAGGAAATGTATCTAGTAATCATCATGCATACTAACTGAATCCAGATCAATAATAATCCATGATCTAACATCTAACCATCATACTAAAACAAAACATAATAGTGTCCATAATAAGATCAATAGTATCAAGATCAGTGTCTAAAAGTGTTGAAAGGGAAGTGGGCACTATAGGAGGGCTCAAAATATGCGCACTGTGTTCTTATTACTCCTCGTCAATGTAAAGGGTCAGTGCCAAAATGACATTGTTGCAACTATATTAGGCATTAAGTACAGTAGTAGTCATGATGGCTTTACCTGTAAGTGCTTCCCAGAGGCATTGTTTATATCAAATGCTACGAATGAGATCAAAGATCTCGTGACTGATTCAGAAAAAATTAAACATTTTTAGTACAAATCTTACCAAATGTAGCTATAGTTTCAATTGTGAATTAAGGCCTGAATAATGGCCATTTGCACGTACTACTTACAAGAAACTTAAGTATGACAGTTACATTCTAGATTCTATAACATTTTGAATAAAAAGTAAAAAAATTGTTTTTCAAGTGATCCAGGTGGCCGCCGCTAAGCTCAATACGGTTCCATTGACGAAGCCTGAAAATGTAAAAAGATAGCTCAAAATTCTAGTTTTTAAAGTCCCCTACTGTGGAACAATGGTTATAAGAACAAGATGAATCCAATTTGCGGAAAAAAAGGGTTTGCATAGAGAATTTGACGGTTTTTCTCCGCTAAAAATGGTGGCTTGTTTGGTTATCTCTAAGGGATTTAGCAGTGGTTTTGGATGCCAAATTTAGTGGAAACTGCTAAATTAGCCACTAAATTTCAATATTAATAAAACAATCATTTGTGGTTAGGGGTCAATCTTGAAGACCTTGGACATTTTACTGCTTTCAGATGTGAACCAATAGAGAGCGCCAATCCACGTGTAACATATTTTGAAGATACATGTATTTAAATTAAAATTAATTTGACTAAACTTTGAAAAATAACATGGCTGACTAGATGATCCATGTGGCGGTCAACTTGGCTTTGCTAACAAATTTAGTTAATTAGGGTACATGCACTGAAAAATTGTTATCTAGAATTTTTGTTCTTTTGATTCTATTTAAGAATTTTTTTTATTTGAATTAAGAGAAAATTTTGTTAGACAACTTCCTTTCTTGGTCGATTGAGGTAGGGGGCTCAGTGTTGGCGTGGAAAAGGTTGATCGTGACAATTTCGCGTATGTATAGGAGTTTTAATTTTCCCTAGTCAGGTCTAGCTAATATGTCCACGACTCGATTAATCATAGAACTTTCTTGAGGAAAGATGAACTCAGGAACTGAGTGCTCAAAAATGCAAAGCTCATCCTTTTCTGTGCAGGGTCCAGATTGTAAAGGATCGACGGAGTGAGGAAAAGAGAAGGATTGAAAGAATACAAAGATAGTCCAGACAACACAATAGATGGGAAAGTTATGGTAATTCTAAAGGGAAGAGGAGTAAACCACACTTTGAGTCAGGAGTGACTCATTCAATTTTGTTTGGTCTCCAAGTAATGTGCTTCAGTTGCAATGCAACTTTGTCCTCCAATGTAATGTTGGCAAAGAGATGGGGCTCAAAGTTAGAACATCGAAGTGATCTCACCTCCAAGGGTGACACAATGATCCTCCAGGGTGGAGCATACTGCTAGCTGTGGACCACTGAGGAACATGACCTGGGGAAGTTGAGAGGTAGGAGACCCCTAATTGGGAGTATTTAGAAGTACATTTTTGACTATGGTTTCTAGGAGAATAGAAAGTATGCTCCAGAAGAAACATTTTTGAAGCAGTTGGCATTGAACCCAAAGAAACTATCATGGAAACCATGACATTATACATAGCAAAAAACAACAATCCACACTAAAGAAATCAAACTAAATGTACAAAGGCCCATAGAAAATGCTAGTACCCCTCTTCTAGGATATATGTTCCTAGAGCTAGATAAAGAATTGATTATGTGGTTTCGTCTAAATGAATTAGAGTAGTTTGAAATTTTACAATAATTGTGAAGAATACTAAGCCAAGAATCTGTAATATAGACACTACTGAACTATATAACATAAGAGATAGGTGTGTAAAAAATTATTAGGGAAATAAAGTTATCATTGCGTAACCCTCAATTATGCAAGATTTTATTAAGGGGGATTGTGAAAGGAGTGGGGAGTGTAATAACTATAGTTATGTAATCCGAAAATACAAAGTTAACTTCCCAGAATTTGAGGAATCAGAAGAAGAAAACCCATAGTCCAATAAGGCTAATATAAGTTTTGGTGTGAGAATAACCTAGCCAAGTGCACAAGTGAATCCAATTAAGAACCTGAGTTATAATGCTGCGTAAATTCAACTAGGAAGTTAGTTGGGGATGAGAGGAAGGATGGATCATTACCCTAATCCCTATACAAGTTTGTAGCCTTATGATTGGTATGCTGATCCAGAGCATTATCTAGTAACTTGTGATATGCATTGAGGGAAAAAAGGGTCATTGATGATACTACAAATAAGTGAAATCTCATAGGAGGACTCCATGGAAGAGCCTTATAGATTATATACTCTAGAAATCTTGGTGTGGAAACATTGAAGGACATGCAGAATGCCCTTACACAAGAATTCAAGGGAAAAATTATGTAGGGGAGACTATTCAAGATTTGAAATGAATTAAGAAGAAACCGGTGGTCTATCATGGAGTACAACGCGAGGTTATATGATGTGATGAACAAAGCCAATTTTAAATTTTCATGAATCCATTAAAGTTCTCTGGTTTGTGAAGGATTGCATAACAAGATTGGGTTTACAATTGTGTAAGTAAAATTCCAAACAAATTAGAGGACATTGAAGCAACTATCCGGGTGAAAAAATTGAAGAATATGGAGAAGGTAGCTTATCCAATAAAAAACTGAAGAAAATTAGATGTAGTAATGTAAATATTGGAGGAATTATAGGAAGGAGAGAAAAAAATCTCAATATATGGTGTACAGAATGGAGAGATGAAGGACACCACAATAATGACTACACTAAGACAAAGTTAGGGGGATGGGAAGAGTATTGCGAAGTATGTAGGAATTGGGGACACTGACTTAAAAACTGTCACCTATTACAACACTATGTCATACAATCACAGAATTTGGTATGTACCTTCTACGAAGCCACTACACATGAAGATAAGGATCGTATGGTTTTGGTGGATTTGAGGGAAGAAGTTATTAGGAATCTCCTTGTAAAATAAATACAATTGTCTTATAAGACACAACTACCTGCTTCAGAAATAGAGATGGCCACTTCTCCTCAACCAAATGTGTAGTGGGATCCTTCTTCACCACATACAAACATGTAAGAGTAGTCCACTAGGGAGTTTCCAAAGATTAAAAAATTGAAAGGGTAGTTTGTTGGAAAATATACTTAATTGAAAACTCAAAATGGCAGTTAAGTAGTGTGTAAAGGATGAAAACCGGTAAATAGAGTCCTGTAATTTCACAAACAAGGACGGAAGCCTGTATAATTTATTAATGTGAAATTGATTAACCATTACAATGGAGTGCTGCAATATTTATACATATTGGATAGCAATGTGCAGACAAACAAATATGTTGCACAGGTAAAACCATACTTACAACTGCTTCCAATAATACATCCGGGAAGAATAAATAAATGTAACAATTATCCCTGTGAGACAAAAAGACAAGTATGGTTTAAAACCATATAACAACTTACATTTATATTATGGTTTATAATATAACCATATGATTATTTAATTAATAAAATTAATTAAATGATAGATCATATAATGCATAATTAATATTTTATCCTAACATTCCCCCCCTTAATTGTGCATTGTCTGAAGAGATGAGGAGAGGAAATATCTGAACAACTCGAACTTGTCACGTGCAAGTGAATTTGTGAAAATATCTGCTCGTTGTTCAGCAGTTGGACAAAATTGAAGCTGGATGTTGTGCTTCAACACATGTTCGTGTATGAAATGAACTTGAACCTCAATGTGCTTTGTTCTCTCATGAAAAACTGGATTGCGAACAAGTTTGAGTACACCTTCATTGTCAACATACATGGTGGTCGATTTGTCATGTGGTATTCCAAGTCCTTCCAGTATGTGACATAGCCAAATCGCTTCATAGACAGCTTCTCCTGCAGAACAATACTCGGCTTCTGTGGAAGAGCAAGAAACAAAGTGTTGTTACTTACTTCCCCATGATATTGGTCCAGATCCCATAAAGAATACAAATCTGGAAGTGGATTTTCTATCATCAATGTTACCTGCATGATCTGAATCCGAATATCCAGTCAAGAAGAAGTTTTCATTCTTCTTGTATTCTAGACCAAGATCCACTGATCCTTTGAGATATCTCAAAATGCACCTTTGCTGCTTTCCAATGAAAAACTTTGGGTTCCTGCATGAACCTGGATAGATAGCTCATTGCAAAGCTGATATCTGGTCTAGTGTAGGTCAGGTAAATGAGACTCCCAATCAGTTGCCGATAGAGAGTGGCACTTACCTCAGGAGATGGATCTGAACGAGATAACTGTACAATCTGTTCTCCGTAGGTGTAGCAATTGGTGTGCAATCCATCATCCTAAACTTCTCGAGCGTAGTCTTGGTATATTTCATCTGAGAAACAAAGATGTGATTCTCTTTCTGCCATACTTCTAGTCCAAGACAGTAGTGCATAAGCCCGAGATCTGTCATGTCGAATGATCGCTTAAGATCTTTCTTCGTTTCATCAATCATCTTCACTGAAACTGCCAGTGATGACTAGATCATCGACATAAACTACAACAATCACCATCTCTCCCCTTTCTTTTTGAGGTAGAGATTGGGATCGTATGGATTTCTGACGAATCCATGTTGTACGAGATGCTCATCAATTTTGATGTACCATGCCCGGGGTGCTTGTTTGAGACCATACAGAGATTTCCTGAGTCTGCATACCTTTTCTTCTTGACCAGGTACAACATATCCCTCAGGTTGAGTCATGTAGACTTCTTCTTGTAAATCTCCATTCAGGAAGGCACTTTTTACATCCATCTGATGGACTTTCCAACCAAACTGTGCAGCTAGAGCAAAGATCATCCTGATCATTTTGATTTTAGCTGTGGGAGCAAATGTCTCCTCGTAGTCAATGCCTTCTTTTTGTGCATACCCCTTTGCTACTAGTCTCGCTTTGTACTTGTCCACAGTCCCATTTGCTTTGTACTTTTTTTTATATATCCATCTACATCCAATGGGTTTCTTCCCTGGTGGAAGATCAACAAGCTGCCAAGTGTTATTTTTCATCACTGAGTTGATATTCAAAATCCATGGCATCTTTCCAAGCTTTTGACTGTAGAGCTTCCTGGATTGTAGAGGGCTCATCTGATTCAATAACTCTACTCATCAAAGCAAAGTTAACTTCTTCTCTTGCTTTACTGCAAGTCCGTGGTCCAAGGGTGGATGTATCTGGTGGAGCATCCAATCTTGCATCTCGTAACATGTAATTGTACACCATTTAGGCATAGGCTGAACTGTTCCCATGGGTCTGTGGTTCTATATGATAAACACCATCATCCCCATCATCACTTTCATCTTCTGAGGGAACATTAGCTTCAATTTTTACAATGAGTGAAAAATCTACAACATGTGAGTCCAAAGGAGAAGTCTCTACTTCCTTCTTCTCAAAAAACTCAACATCTCTGCTTGTGTAGACTTTTCTTGGTCTTAGGATCCATCAATCTATATGCAAGAGTCTCTTCAATGTACCCAATGAAGATGAGTTTTTGTGACTTCATGTCCAATTTTTTTCTGTTCTGTTTGGGTATGTGCATGCTTGCTTTGCACCCAAATACTCTGAGGTGTGTAATGGATGGTTTCCTTTTTGACCATGCTTCTTGTGGTGTAATTCCATCAAGAGCAGTTGTGGGCACTCTATTCGACAAATACACTGATGTTTTTGCTGCTTCTGCCCAAAATGTCTTTGCAAGTCCGGAATCATCGATCATGCATCGCACCATTTCCATGATAGTATGCGATTTCTTCTCTCAACAACACCATTCTTGCTGTGGTGTGTGAGGAGGAGCATTTGTCGATGAATCCCGTGAGTCTTGTAGGTAGTATCTGAACTCATCACTGGTGAATTCCCCCCCTCGATCTGAGCAGAGAGTTCTGATGTGATGACCAGTTTCTGTTCTCAACTAGTTACTTTGAACTTTTTGAAGGTTTCAAATGCTTCACTTTTCTTGCGAAGTACAAAAAATCCACATTTTCCGTGAATAGTCGTCAACACAAAGCATGAAGTACTGGAACCCATAATGACTTGGCTGTAGTGGCTCCAGCAAAGATTGGTATGAATTAGGTCAAGTTTACCATGAGCTCGGATATGTACTCATCTGGAATGAAACTCTGTGTTGTTTTCCTGCTAAGGCAGTGAGGACACTTGTCTGTATCCTTCTGAAGAGATGGTAGCCCATGTACCATATTACACCGGCAAAGTGTTTTGTGATATTTAAAACTTACATGACCAAATCTTCGATGCCACAACTGGGCTGAGGTGGAGTTCTTCAGCCACAAGTGCTTGATCATTCTCTATGTAACATGAAATCAAGTTGAAACATACGTCCCACATTTGAGGCTTTTGCAATTATTTTCGAGCCTCTGGATTTATCTCGAATCAAACACGTTTTCTTGCCGGATTGACTATCAAAGTCAATTTTCTGGTTGTGATCTAGGAGTTGACTAACTGAACAGAAGATTATTTGTCAACCCAGGGACATATAGGACATCTGATAGTTTGCATTTGCGTGAACCAAGGGGTAGAGAAATGTTTCCAATCCCCTGAACTGTATATGAAGAATCATCTCCCAACGAAACATGATTTTTCGATGGTGTGTCCTTCATTGAAATAAACTAGTCTCTGTGGCCGGTCATGTGTCGAGTGGCTCCCGAATCAACATACCAGACATCACTAGATGACGTGGATGGTTCACTTGATCGAGCAGTGAACAAGAAGTCTTCATTGTCTGACTGTTCTTGTTGCTCAGCAATATTACCTTGCTGGTGGGGTCTTCTTTTCCAGTTCCCCTTTTTCTACCCGTGATAGTTGTTAGAATGTCCCTTGTAAGATTGTTGTTGTTGTGGTCCAGAGTTGCTTGATGAACCTTTCTTATAAGTGTTATACCAACAATCTTTTAAGTCATGTCCTCTTTTGCAAATTGGACATTGCTTCTTCTGTTAATTGTCCCCTTGTTGATACTGATTATGATGTTGGGACTTCTTGATAGGATTTAGGTTTTCCTCTACCTTTTCCTTTCCATTTTTGATGTGAAGACAAGTGCCTTCTCCTCTTCATCATCCTTATTGTGCATTGCTTCCTCTTGTTGCAGTAGGTTCACCAGGTTGTCAAAACTAATTGTCGTATCTGACAAGTTTAGAGTTGTGACAAAAATGCGGTAAGAAGAAGGGAGAGCTATCAGAACAATGGGAACGAGAGATTCATCTTTGACCTCTTCTCCTAGGGATAGAAGTAAATCCCTCAACTCTGTAAATCTTCTCAAGAAAGCTTCTATTTTTTCATTTTGCTTAAACTTCAGTGTGTGTTACTAACTTACAAATTCATAATGACATTCTTGTTTTTGGCCTCATATGTTGTGCTCAACTTATCCCATGCTTTTTTGGTTGTTTTTGCATCTTGAATGTGGGGTTGAACATCATCAAACACTCCAAACAATATGATTAGATTGGCCTTCTAATATGATCTATCAAACTATCGTTGTTATGTTGTATCAATAGTTGATCTGGTTAGAGTATTATTCACAACAAACTAGATCTCTTCAGACTCAAGTTGTGTCTTGATTTTTGTCTTCCATGCAGCATAGTTGTTTTCTCTAAGTAGTTTTGAATTTGGAAGAAATATTTTGGGGGCATTGGTGTACATTTCGCAAGATTTACTGACATAGTTAGGCTCTTATTACTCCAAGTATTAGGTCTCCCAATCTATATACTATCAGTTTGATACACTGAACCTTTCTATATATGTGCTCTTCTGATATACCCATTGGTACGTGAAGAAGCTCACCCTTTTGATATAACTGGTGGTACATGAAAGAGACATTAATGTACGTGAAAGAATTCAATACGTGGTATCAAGACAATATTGAAAGGGGTCTATTTGATTATTGACACCGGCTCAAAGAAATATCGTCATCCGCACACGTATCTTCACTATATACTCAGACAATTTCTCAGTCCGGATTTAAGTCGAGCAATCGTTCACAAATGGATGGGATGGCTCATACTATGTGCACTATGTCCTTATTACTCCTCGTCAATTTAAAGGGATGATTCCCAGATGACGTTATTGTAGCTACATGAGGCGTTAAGTGTAGTAGTAGTCATGATGACTTTACCCGTAAGCACTTCCTAGAGGTACTGTTTATACCAAACATTGCAAATGAGATCTAGGATCTTGTGAGTGTTTTAGAACCAAATTTCACTATTTTTTAGTACAATATCTCTGCCAATTTTTTGAGTCAGTTACACCTATGTAAATGCGGTTGACTATGGTAACCTAGCAGGATCCACATCGCCAGTATACTTGGAGGAAGTATTACAATTTACATTCAAAATTTTTGAAAAATTGAACGATAGGATTTTTTTTTTGCTTTTTAGGCCCAAGTGACCTCCAGAGCCCAATACAACTCTCTCAGCATAAACACCCTTTTTAAAAAACTAGTTTGCAAAATGCAAGTATATTTAGGAAGCCCTCCTATTATATCAGCGGTCTATCCAATTTGAGCTTGTTTGCAATTGTTTTGTATGTGCTTGATCTTTGATTTTTTATCGATCTTTGATTTTTATTTGTGTTTTCTCCAACATTTGTTGATTACAGGTTAGATGGATCCAATATTTGTTGTGGATATCCTAGTTTTATCTTTGTGTTGGTGCGTGCAGGTCACAGGGTACTCTAATGGCTCAACTACACCTATTTGCGTAGCTCAGGCATCATAAAAATGCCTAAGCAGATGAAATATAACTTGACCAATGCAAAAACATAGATGGTCTTAATGCAGGTTTGGTGGACTCAAAACATGGTAGGATCAATGTAACTCGACACAGATCAAACCTTAATGGAAATCTATTCTTGGTTCATTGAATTCAATGGTGTTTGTTCATGTGGATGGAGGAACTTGACATCATTGTTCAATGTAGAACACAATTCATACTAAAAAGGATATAGAGTGGCTCGATTTGGTCTACCAAAGAGGACTCGACCAATGAATAGGGTTTTGACTTGCTAATGAATGAACTCAACTATTTCAAGTTGGCTAATCAATGCAACTTGACTAGGAGGGATGGTAGCTTGATTAGGAGCTCAGTGCAGAGTTCCTTCAAACAACTATCTAATATTCCGTATGTGGAGTCAGCTTAGTCCAAAACTCAGGGACTCGGTGGGGAGCTCTATTAATGTTGTGAGAGCTATGCAAACAACAACTCCTCCAAATTTGTAGCACATATAATATTATCTGTAACTAAGTATTCCTCTAGATTTAGGGGTAAAATCCCTTTTGCATAATTTTTTAAAAATATATATAACTTTTAGGGAGAAAATTTTGCCTAGTGCAAGAGGAACCTAAGAAAAAAAATTGCATTACAAACACCTAGAGAATGGCAGGAGGTTGTGGGGATGTAGGGTGTTCTAGGAAGTTCCTGGAGAAAACACAGGATCTCCTAGAGTGTAGAATATTCTCCAAAACTTTTTTCTTCCTTTGTCCAACCTTCTTTGCTTCACAAGTGCAGATTCCTGCTGTGATACCAAATGTAAAATAGAGACAGAATCCTATAATATTTTATTAATCATCAAAATCAGTTTACAATAGATGGGTTGCAATTCTTATAGGAATTAAAAAGCCATGTGCACAAAAATGCAAGGTTGCACAAGTACAACTGAAATCACAACTTCCAAAAGACATCCATGAAGAAACAATAATTAAATAGAAACAAATAATAATTATTACAACTACGTAACAATTTAACATATGCAATAATATGACAAATATTGTTATAAAACTATATAACAATATATAAACTAATCACCTTAATAAATAATTAATTACTTAAGGTAATATAATTCCTAAATTAACCTAACAGATTATTTGTTGTGTTCATTTTGAAAATCAAAAGGAATTGATTCTTAAAGTTCTACATTCAAAGGACAATTATATGTTTTATATTTTTATTTAAGGAAGAAAAAAGTTAATAACAAATGTAATAAAATTAAAATACAATACCCTCATTTCCTTTGTTTTGTTTTTGGCCAATCCAGGATGTTGAGGACATCCAAGAAATTTCCAAACTGATCTAGCTTTGTATATAAAATCAATCAAATTTGGTTCTATCCAAGTTCTGTTCACTTTATTTTGTTGTTTGCAAATATTAGTAGTGGCTTTGTTAGTTGCATTTGCAGACAAAATGCAATCCCTTTGAAATTGTAGCCTCTTATGTAAAAAATTGTAAGTATCTGAGCCCAAAATATATTTTGTAGACATATTGTATGTTGGCCATCAAGTATATAAAATTTAACATCATCCCTTTCTAATCCTTTCGGATCTTGGAGCACCACAACCTTCTTCTGAGACTCCAAGAAGGGAAGAAGAATTACATCCCTCTGTGTAGGAATAAAATTTATCAACATGAAGTGCATAATAAGGTCAACATTCTCATCATCTATAGGACGATACTGATACTCTGGAGGTGCTACATGACACCTAGAAACATCAATTGAAAATACTTCACAATTGAATAAAAAGTAATCAAACTGCTTCTTAGTTGAAGGTTTTGTTTTCATGGATATAGTGGTTGCTTTCTTCATAAATGCAACTGATTTAGTATTCTTTTTCAACCCATGCAACTTTGATCTGGATGGATTGAGCTCCAATTTATCCAAATATATTTTCCTCAACATAGTAAACAACTTGACATGTTGAGGCGATGAAAGCGAACCTTTAATTTTCAAAAAATTATAAACGGAATAGGTTGTATCACCTCTATACAATTTTCTAAGTACTGCAAGCATGTCACTGTGAATGTCTTTTGCATTTGAACATCTAGTTTTGTCTTTATCTACTAACAAACAAAAATCCCAACCATATGTTGAATAAGAACATTATGTTTTGTCATCTGAGGCTTTCATCTCCCATTTCATGAATAAAGAAACATCCAACTCCAAATCTAGAATAAGATACTTATTTAATTCATATTGAATGTGTTCAAATTGAACATGCAGTGTACTCAAATTAACGACTACAGAGGATATAACCATTCTGAATCCCTCATGTCCGTAATCTATAAAAAACTAACCATAATTAATTGTATTAGTTGTCAGAGCCATGTATTTCATCAAATCATTCCTCATCTCTTTTCTTCCAGCACTCAGCGCCTTCAATGAATGGAATTGCAAGTAATGGATTATGACCATTGGAAGACATTATACCTTCCATTAGAGTACAATATATTAAAAATTACTTGACATATGGAGAAATTTTTGTTCCCATCGTATGCTAGTGAATGTAAGTATTAGCCTTTGCGATCACCAATATCTATAATACATTACTTTTTATCATTGGTGAGGAATCAATGTTCATGTTAGTTACTGTTAGAATTTGACTGAGCATGATATCTAACCTTCAAATAGCTACTATAAATCATATTTTGTGTATCACATCATTAATACCATAAATTATGAAAAATTATTCTTGACAATTAACGTGCAACATATTTTGGAAGGATTATCCATTTTCTAACAACCATCCACATTGCGTAGATTTTGTGAAAGGAACGTTTGAAAACATAGATGTTAGCGTCACAGAGGATTTAAGTCGACATATGAATGGATAGTTTTTAATATTACTTTTTGGTAATTTACATGAACTAAATGGACTATATTAAAGGCCATTAAGATTTAATCTCCATAGCTAGTAGAAAAGAATAATGTAGTAACCGCTAGGCTCAAGAATGTATTTATTTGAAAATAACTATATAATAACAAATAATGGTCAAGCTTAGTGGCCACTAACCTCCTCTGATTACCGATTGTCATTGTAAGCACTATATGTTTAATTGTGGACTGATATTATTTTTCAATGATTGTAATTATATCATATTGGTTGGACTTCACATGTCAAACCCAATTGCAGCACTACATTTCAATAAGACAGATAAGGAATTATATATTTCACCTAAAATATATCTTTGTAAATTATAAGCCATATTCGTTCGTATTAAAGAAAAATCCTAGTGACCGCTACAATTTCTTAAGTCCAAAATAACGATTGAATAACAAATCATGGTCTAGCTTAGTGGTTGTTATGATACTTTCATTACCTCTAATCGTAACAATCACTAGAATTACAACTTTAGAATGATTTTTATTGTTAATGACTATAATTGTATTAAAGTAGCCACACGTTACCAGGTGGAACCAATTATTGCACTAATTTCCATCAAGAGGGATCAATATGTTCTCTTTGTATCAAAATAATAATGTTGTGGCCAATAGACCCGACAATGTATAAATTTGAGAATATATATAAAGTAATAAAAAAATTTATAACTTAACAGCCATGGGCTCTTATCATTACCATTTTCCATTGTAATCACTATCTATTCAACTTTGGATGGTTAATACTTTTCATTAATTGTAAGTGTCACATATTGGGTAGAATTCACATGGCAGACCCAATTACTACACTACATTATGTCAAGAGGCATCTAGTCTTATGAATTTCTGCTAAGATATATCTTCAAAAATTTTAATCTATGTCCATTAGTATTAGAGAAAAAGGGTATCAACCGCTACGGTCAATAATTTATTAATTTAAAAATAGTCATTGAATAATGAATCATGGAATAACTTAGCATCTGTTACAATCATATCATTACCTCTTGTCATAGAAATCACTATCTATACAACTTTAGATCAATTGTAATTGTAAATGATTAAAATGTTAACAAATTGTCCATGCATTACCTTATGGAGCCAATTCCTACAATGCTGTAACCAACACATCACAGTGAAGATGGGAGGGCCTCCCTGTCAAATTGAGCCGTGCGCGGACCCTGACTGGAAAGAAAACACGGAGCTTTGGAACATTCTTAGCATTGGCGGCTTCACCAACTTTGTTGAAAGGATGCAAGGGCATGATCAAAGCATCTCTGTTCGCTTTGCCAAGGAATGGAATGGGAGGACAGTTGACTATGGGGGGCAGAAAATTCTTATCAATGAAGAGCTCATAGCTGAAGTGACTGGCCTCAGCCTGGAAGGGTACCGCTTCTTCAACAAGAGGGTTATCAAAGAGGTTGAAGAAAGAAGATTTGTGGAGGAGGATGAGAAGCTTATTTTCAGCATTGCGGGTCTGCTTGTAAGCTCAATTCCATCTCCGTACGATGAAGTCACCCGCATGATGATTCGATTCATCTCCTTGGAAGGCAGGTTTGTTACTGTCCCTGCTAAGCACCTTGTCTTTTTGAACCACTTCCGTAGGAATAGGTTGGTTTGCTTCCCGTACTATTTGTTAAACTCTCTTGAGCACTCCATTTTGGAGTTCCAGAAACATACCCGGGCGGTTCCCTTGCACCAAGGGATTATTCTGCTTATCCACAAACTTTGCCTTCTTAAGTACCCCGGTCTCCCTTCCTCTCCCAGCCCGGCTCCCCTTTGATGGGCTCTGCTGCCGCCAGTCCTGTCTCCCCTGCTGCCCCTGCTGCTGCCCCCGCCTTTGGTGCTGCTACCCCCATGCCAGCTGCTCATGCTTCTCCTTCTATTCCTCCTACTACTACCCCTACCACCCACCTTGCCTCTACCTCTAAACGAGTCACTAGGGCTTCTAGGAGACTCAACCTTGAGACTGCTGTTGTGGGGGATGAACCTCTTGAGCTTGACATTGCTCGTGATCTGTTGAACATTAGAAGTGCCAGTCCCCGGGAGGCACAGATGGATAACCCTTCTAAGAAATTGGAGGCCTTAGAGGCAGAGATTAAATTGCTGAAGGTTGAGGTCAAAAACCTTGCTAAGTAAAAAGGCAAAAAAAGCATGGAGGGGGAAGGGAGCATTGACAATAGTCAGATTGAGACATATACAAAAAGATGACCTCCTTAGACTCCCGCCTTGGGAAGGCTAAGACCAGACATGACTATAATATTGCAGCCTTTAGGGCCATCGAGGAGTTTATCGTGGGTCATGCCAAGAGTGTTTCAAATCTAAGCGATGTCCCGGCAGCGCTTTGGGGCAATGATAAAGAGAGCAAGAGAACCATTGAGGAGCTCGATAAGATGGATGCTACTCAAATGACCGTGTTAGGCATGTTTCAAGCTTGGAAAAAAGTCAAGATCAGTATTGATCAAGCGGCCAAGAAGTAGTCCTGGATACTTCTACTACTCTTTATTGTTAATATTACTGTTTCTTGGCTGTCGTCTTGCTGTTTTTTTGCCGTTGTTTTGCTGTTAAGTCTTGTCTGTGTAGTTGTTTCTGGGCTACGTTGATTTTTTTGTAACTCTTGAACTATGCTACAGCTACTCTGCTCCTCTCTCTTATTCCGGATTATAGGCCTTATTTTGTATTCAAGGGTATAGTCCCTTTCAAAAAACTATTTGCCAATATTAAAAAAATACTTTCTAATCTTATAAAAAAATTATTGGCGACCGCTAGCCTTCATTACTCATTGAAAGGAATAACTTAGTGGCCACTAGGCTCAATAGTTTTAATTTTGAGAGGATTAAAGACTTATTTTTTTCTCCTAAGATATATATTTATAAATTATAATCCATATTTATTTGTATCAATGAAAAATCCTAGTGGCCGTTAGGCTTAACAATTTTTCAATTTCCAAGTAGTTATTGATTAACAACTCATGATATATATTAGAGGCCACCAGGATCCTTTCATTACCTCTTTTCGTAGTAATAACTATCTTTACATCTTTAGATCAATTGTAATTTTCAATGATTATAATTTTTTCTAATCATCTGCACATTACCTAGTGGAACCAATTTTTGCACTGCATTCTATTAAGAGTGATCAAGACTTTCAATTCATATCAAATAAAAGGTTTAGCATCTGCTAATCTTGATTACTAGTTGAAAGGAATAACGTAGCGGGTGCTAGGCTCAATTGTTTCTCATTTTTTAATAGCTATATTATAACAAATAATGGTCTAGCTTAGCGACCGCTAGGATCCTATAATTATCACCTGTCATTTTAATTGTATCCTTTTGGATGGATTTTACATGGAATCCCTAATTACTGCACTACATATTTATCTCATACAAGATATATATTTTAAAATTGGAATCCATATATACCACCCTTGAGAGTAAGTGATATTTTTTGTAGGTTTGATAAGATAAATCATTTCCACTTATAATTCACATCGATTCTTATCAAATAAAGTTCATAGAAACCACTAAGTTTCTTTATTTATTGATTGAAATGACATATGGTCAGTTTTGAAAAAAAATTACTTAATTTGGAAACAACAATAGAATGAAAAATCATGATATAGCCTAGTGGCCACTATCTATATACCAATACCCCTTGTCATTGTAAACATTAGCTTTACATATTTGAGGCACTAGTGATTTTCATTGTTTTAATGCAAAAACCACCTTCTAGGATTTCAAAATTTTCATTCCACGTGTATTCATTTTACACATAGCTATTTATATTATAATATCATGGTTTCATATAGTTTCAAAATATTTTATATTCATTTCTTTACATTTAAAATTCGTGATAAATGTGTCAATTATAATTTTTTATAACTATTAGGTTTAAAACATTCCACGTGGCACAATATAATTAGATAGTTATTTTTCATTTGAGCACTACATTTAACATTGTATAGGTCGATTTTGATTTTAAAAAAAATGTGCCTATACATTCATACACTTTATTTCATTTTTATTACAATATTATATTTTTAATTGTGTTTCAACTATTTTAAGCTATAGCCACATGTTGTCATTTTACTGGTTGTTATTTATATTACAATATCGAGGTTTCATATTATAGTCATTTCTTTACATTTTAATTTCATAATAAATGTGTCAATTATGATGTTTTCTAACTATCAAGGTCAAACATACCACGTGAAATTGAGTAATTAGAGAATTATATTTCATTAGTGCACTACATCTAACATTTTTATTATTATTAAATGATTTTAACCAGAGATATGAACGAGAGGATTAGGCCCCAACCATACAATAGAGGAGAAGAAGAAGACGGGAAAAGGAAGAAGAAAGGAGTGGGACAAAAAGAAGAATTTCCAACGCTTGCAAGAGAGAGAGCAAGAATAAGAAATACTAGAACACAAGAGCCGAAGCTAATAAATCAAACCAAGCTCAAGGCCGAAACCCAAAAACTCATCCAATTTCGGTGCCTGCATGCCTGTTTTCCTCACACAGAAGGAAGTGGAAGGAACCTGTGGCCCTATCCTTGAGCTCCTGTAATTTTTTAATAGTAGTGTGTACAGGAAACATGGCCTCATCAACATGCAGTTTGGGGAGGAGCCTGTGGTCAAGCCATCCTGCCGTTAGCAATGGCTGAACATTTTGAGCGTATCGAAGGAGATCTCTATACTACCCACAAAGCCATTATATATTGCAACCAGGCCCAATGGTAAGCTCATCCACCTCTTTGACCCACAGAAGAGGATCATGAAGGGATAAATAAAGCAATTATTCATGGAGACCGACCCTATGAGAAGGGTATATCTCATCATTGGCGACAAATTCGACAACTATCAGATCCTAGTGTAATAGAAAATAGAAGGAGACAAAGGCCAAAGTGATCTTTGAATTGGAACATGTGCACGCCGAGACCAGAAATGATAGGAATCACCCAAGATGGATTCAATCGCTTTGGCTTCCTCATGAAATGAGTAATGAAAGACATTAGGTAAATGATTTCTATCAATTTCATATGGTGATCCTTCTTCCGGAACTGAGCTCCAAAGAAAAACAAAAGGAAATCCTAATAACGCCATGAACGGAAGAAGAAATGAGCAAGCTACACGAAAACATAGGAACAAGGGGAAGAATCCACCCTCGTCCCATGCCCACACATAAAAGAGACATTACACACACAAAGGGACAAATCCATACTATAGTAGAGTACCCTGCAGCTCATGAGAGATGATGTAATAGAGTCCTTGTAATGCTTTTGCATGTCTTGAGATGATAGTGGTGGAAGAGTAATCAATGACATAGTTTGCGAGAAGATCCACAGCTTGATTGGCTTCAAAAAAAATATGTTTGATGTGCCATGTACGTATTTTTCCAAGCCAAAAGAGGAAATTGGAAATGAAAGGATTAATTTTCCACGAAGGGAAAGACCCGCTAGAGATAGCATGAATAATAATTTGGGAATCACCTTCACTGAAAAGGGATTCACATCCAAGGTGTACCACCAATTTGAAACCTTCCAAAAGTGCTTGAGCTTCAGCCAAATTATATGAGCAATCAAGAATAGGAAAGGAACCATTAGAAATGAGAGTGCTCGAATCACTCTTTATAATACAACCAACACCAGATTTACCAGGGTTCCCCCTAGATGCTCCATCAAAATTCAGTTTCCACATGCCCCTGGGGGAAGGTTGTCATTTGGCACTTTTTCTTCTGATTAATTTCTCAACTTAGGAAAGGCCTTTTTTGATGCTGGAACCAGGGCTGGGTAGTTTGATGAGAGGCCAAGAATTTCTGATTGTCACATCTCTAGAAGAGAAAATGGGATTTGAGATACTGTTTTTACTAACAGTTTCTGAATGGCCACTTCCAACTTATTAAGAAAAGTAGGGAGCTCAGCAGACTGATCTTGAAATAAACGTAAATTATGTTCCCACCAAATGTGCCAAAAAAAGGGAAAAAGGATAAATGTAGCAAATAGATCTGAGGGAACTATCTTTTCTATACCTAGTCCAAGAGAGGAAAGTGTCACCAATATTTTTATAGGGAGCCCAAGAAAGGTTCAATTTGGAAAGAAGCCAATGCTAGCATCTGGAAGTAAAATAAAAAAAAAGAAAAAGATGATCCATATCCTCCTTGGCTTCACTGCAGAGCACACATTTAGAGGGACCAGCATAACCCCATGATCTTCTCCTCACCCAAGTAAGAACTTTATTTTTAAAAACCATCCAACCAAAGATAGCCACCTTAGGCGAGATACTGGGGTGCCAACAACCATAGGAGTAGGGAGAGCCCAAACTCAACTGAGAAATGAGTTGTGCATAACTATCTTTCACTGTATAAGTGCCTGTGTTGTCATTGATCCATAACAATTGATCTTCACCTTCATAGAAGTGAACATTCCTGGTCCATAGGGATTTAGATAGGGTATAAGATTCTTAGAGGGAGGCACCAATCGTGGAAATATTTTTCCATTGCCAGGATGGTGAGCCATTCGGATACTGGTGACCAAAATCGACAACTTTATTTCCATAGGAATCACTAGAGACATTCATAACTCTATTAAGATTTGGAATGAGGTTAAGTGAATGAAAACCATTCCAACTATCCTCCCAAAAGGTAGCCAATTGACCATTATTAATTAGCTACGAGACCAAGTTAGCGATCATGGATCTACAATTACAAATAAAGCTCCATATATGAGAACCTTTAGGGAGCTCAGAGCTAGAAAGTAAGAGCTCGAGGTGGCCTACCTCCAAATATTTATGAGAAAGTACCTAAAAATCCAACCGCTTTCCATAAGAAATAAAGTGCCAAACAAGTTTAGCACTGAGAGCCGAATTCTAGAGAGCTAGATCCAAAATACCAAGACCACCTAAAGGCTTAGGGAGCTTGAAAATCTTCCACTTCACCAAGTGAAATTTTTTCTCTTCGTTATTCCCTTGCCAAAGGAAAGATCTTACCATTTTCTCAATTTTGAGCAAGACGGTCTTAGGAATCAACAAGACTGACAACATATAAATCGGGAGGCCCAGGAGGACAGAGTTGATCAAAAGAGCACGACCAGCCAAAGATAGCCATTTCCCTTTCCACAAAAGCAACCTTGATGATAGAGAATTGAGAATACCATCCCATAGATTTGCTTTACCGATGCCAGAAAAGAGAGGAATTCCCAAATATTTATGAGGGAGGGAGCCCACCGCAAAGCTAAGAATTGCCTTGATCCTGCCTGGGTGTGACATTAAAGAAGAAGATAACAAATTTGTGGAAGTTGATTACCTAGCCAGTTGCAGACGAATAAGAATATAGAATGGAAGAAAATCATCGGGCTTCCGGAATAGATGCTTGACTGAAAAGGAAAGTATCATTTGCAAACTACTAGTGTGAAAGGGAGGGAGGTTGGTGGTTAAATGGATACCCTTAAGAACCCCGTCTAGAAGAGCAGATTTGATACTATAACTAAGAGCCTCAACAACTAGGATGAAAAGAAAGGAGGAAAGAGAATCTCTCTTCCTTAGGCACCTACTACTACTGAAGAATCCTTTTACCGAGCCATTAACTAGAACATAAAAAATGTGGAGAAGAAATACAATTGAAGATCCAATTGAAGAAATTAATATTAAATCCCATGGCGAGAAGGGACATACAAAGGAATCTCCAATTTATACGATTGTAAGCTTTGCTAAAATAAAATTTAATCATCATACTTGAGCGGTTGGAGGAATGGAGAGTGTGGATCAATTTGTGAGAAATGATTATACCGTCAACAATAGACCTCGTAGGGATGAATCTACTTTGTTCCTATGCCACAAGTTTATGAAGAAGAGCACTCATTCTTGAGGCAATAGCCTTAAAAATGATTTTATAAGACGTATTGCATCAGGAGATTGGACTGAAGTCATCAAGAGTAGTAGTCGGCACATTTTTGGGGAAGATGCAAATAAAGGTGTGATTGAAAGTGCTAAGAATCTTTCCTGAACAACATGATTCCTCCATAGAGTGCCAAACAGTATCCCCTATAACGTCCCAGAAGTCCTAGAAAAATGAGGTCAGAAAACCATATGGACCGAGCACTTTATCCCTCTACATAGAGAAAACGATCTGGTGAACTTCATCCTTAGAAAAAGGAGAAAGAAGTTTAGCATTGTCAAAATCATCGACCAAATTAGGAATCTGATTAAAAAAGGGAAGTTGAGAAACCAGAGGATAGATCGAATCACCATTCAAAAGCTTTTGAAAAAAAGACACCATCTCAATTTTAATTTGAGATTGGGAGGACAAAACTGTATCATCATCCAACTTCAGGGAGGAGATATAATTAACATTTCTTCTAGCTTTGACAGAAGCATGGAATAATTTGGTATTTTTGTCCCCATCGGCCAACCAAATTTCACTTGATTTCTATCTGTAGTGAATTTCCTCTTTAAGAAGAAGATCACGAAGCTCACTGAGTAAATATTTTTCCTTGATGAAGTCTTCCATGAACATACTTTGAGAGAAAACTAATTCATTAAGAAGACGCAACTCTTTCTCAACCCTCTATTTTTCCAAGAAAATATTTTTGAAACAAGAGACATTCCATTCCAACAATCTATCTTTTAGCAAAGAAAGTTTCTTAGAAATCTTGAACATCTAAGTTCCTTCCACCGTAAAGGAGGCCCACCAAGATTTAATCAATAGCCTAAGAGAGGGATCCTATAACCACATGGACTCAAATTTGAAAGGAGAGTGGTGCGATGGGAGGTCAAAGGATATGTTGAGAGAGATAGGAAAATGATCAGATCCTGAGAGAAGAAGAATGGAGCATTTGATGAGAAAGTTGTGATGAAGCCAATCTTTGGAGACTAGAAAATGATCGAGATGAACAACCATGGAACTGAACCTGATACGACGATTATTCCAGGTAAGCCACCTAGAGCTTGGTTCCACATCCATTAACTTTTCCGAGGCTACAAATGAGGTGAAATCCACTTGAGAGCGAGGCTTCCATTAGATTCCCTCCATTTATATTTATCACAGAGGGTAGCATTAAAATCCCTAGCCACAACTATCTTGAAGTTCAGGATTGTGTCAAGGATAGTCTGAATCCTCCACCAAAGCTCCCTTTTTTTAACAGATTGTTAGGACTGTAAACATTACATAAAAAGGACACACCAGTATATTTGATATAGACTTTACTCAAAATGAAATTAGGATCAACCAATAAAGGCTCGAGACTATAGCAGTTGGAATTCCACAAAACTCCCAAACCACCAGAGGCACCATTAGAGTCAGAGAAGCACCCTTCCCATCCTTTCCATTTGTGAAACCAACCATTCTTATAGTCCACTTTATAAATCTTAGTTTATTGGATAAGACATAAAAAATATTTCGAATCGAAAGCATAGCGTCTCAACAGATGCTATTTGTTAGGGGCATTATGACCCCTAACATTCCAAGATAGAAGGATCATTTGATGTTCAGAGAGGACCCACCTCTGCTACTTGAGGATTGAAAAAAAGAATGGAGATCAAGCTACTTACCTGCAACAATATCTTTGAGGGAAAGGATGTTTTTGGAGGGGCGACCAGGCTGAGCTTTTGACCCCCTGTCCATATTTAGAATGGCTAGAGTCGGAAGAATTGAGCTCTTCTGAAAGTTGTCCAAAGGAGGATCGATGGGAACATTATCCGAGTAGTTATTAAGATTCACAGAGTCTCCATCAATGGATTGGATCAACTCATCCTTCTCAATAATCCATTTTTCCAAGGAGGTTGCATCCACCCTGAGACCAAGTGTAATGCCTTCTTGGACACTACATCTAACATTATCAAGGTGATTTTTGATTAAAAAAAATAAAAATAAAAATAAATGTGCCTTCAAATTAATATAATTTATTTTTAATGTTTTATTATAATATTATAATTTTTATTACGTTTTAACTATTTTAAGCTATAACCAATAACAAAAGTCATTTTTTTCAATATTGTTTATTTTTTTGATACCTCACAGCTTTTCTCAATGAGTGGAAAATTCAAAATTTAAATTGTGAATTCCCTTTCTTTTTTGAGAATTTAAAATTTCAATATTAACAAAATTTTCCCCGCTCTAATTTTCAAATTTTCACATCCCGCACTTTTTTATACTTTCAAAATTTTTAACGTGGATTGTGCCAAAAAAATATTAAATACCATGGAAAACTTGTTTTTAGGGTTTTTGTTTTTTTGGTCTTGCAGAATAACAACTCATGAAATCATAGAATAATATAAACAAGTTGAAGATTGCAGGGCCAAATACAAGAATCCTGATCATTTTGGCTAGGGAAAAATCAAGCAGTAATTATAATCTCATTCATGGATTAACAAAAAGGGAACAATCAAGCAGTAACAAAAAGAGTTCTCACACACTAGGGAAGTAAAAGGGGATGCAAAAAATAGTGTAGATAGTTAGTTCGATGCAACATTTGGTGGTTTCAACAACATCACCAAGAAAAAAATAATCTCATATCTAAATAATTTATTTATAAAAAACACATATTATACTAAATGTGCACCTTTATGAATGTGGGCTTGTTCATTTGTTCTTTCTTTGACTAGATCCTATCTTTTTAAACCAATTCCATCCCTGCTTTTCCCTACAAAAGTGTGATTTGCAGCCCAACTCTACTTACTGATTCCGTCTAATCGTTTTGTCAAACTTCCTTGTGCTTACTAGTTCTTGTCTTTTTCAAGTCATTTCAGCATTGCTTTGCCATACAAAAATGTGATCCATGGCCCAATTCTACTTACTAGTTCATTCTGATCATTTTTTCACACCTCTTTATTCTTAAAGAAAAAAAGAATCTGTTGGGCCCCAACCAAAGAAAATTTGATCCCTTTTCAGCTCTAGTTTTTATTTCATTTGAACTCTTTCAAGTTACCACCGATTTATATCCCCATCTAGATTGTCTTTCCCAATAATTATGGCCATTGGCCTAATCACTAGTTTTTAAAATTGTAATGTTTAACGAGACTCAAAATATTATTTTCATATCCGTTACGTCTACCATTTTTTCATTTTAATATGATGATAGAAACAACTCGAGGTAAATATTTCATTTTACGTTGTTTATCTGGTTTCCACGTTGACTTTATGAGAAGATACTCGAGGTTAACAAAATGATCTCAAACTTTAAAATCACATTAGGTTTTCAATTATGAGATAATGTTTTGTGCAATGGAAGGTTAAACTTATTATATAAACTCCTAAATTTTATACATTAAATATTTCAATCACTATGTATCTATGTATGTTAGTCACAACAATATAATTATTTTAAAACAATATTATTAGTTTGCCACATATTATTGGCGTAAGATAGAGTGTTGGCATATATATTAATTTATCAAGGCTGTTGTGGAAGGCCACAAACTAATATTATTTGGATATTAATTGTTGCTAGGATTTAACAAAAACAAGAGAGATATTGCAAGTTTAGCATCCGCTAGGGTATAACACAATACAATATTTGTAGCTTAGTGATTAGTACTCAATAATGCATATCATGAAGACATACACCATTAAGACACTGCCACATCGTAATATTTGGAACATAGTGGTCAGTAGGATTTAACAAAATAAAGAAAGATATTGTGAGTCTAGCATCTAATAGGTATTTTTGTAACATATTATTTGGAGCTTAGCAGTCACTAGGGTTTCAAAAAACAAAGAAATATATTATGAGTCTAGCGTCTGCTAGGTATTGCTGCAACATATTATTTGTACCTTACGGGTTGCTAGGATTTCAAAAATTAAATTAAGGTAGTATGAAATTTTCGGCCACTAGATTATGCATCAAAAACATTTTTTGAGCTTAGCGATTAGTACTCGATAACAAATATCATGATGTTATACGCCATTAAGACACTACCACATCATAATATTTATACCATAGTTGTTGCTAGGATTTAAAAAAATAAAGAAATATATTTCGAGTCTAGTTCCCACAAGGTATTGCTGCAACATATTATTTGGAGATTAGTGGTCACTAGGATTTCACAAATTAAATTCAGGTAGTATGAAATTAGCATTCATCACATAATTCCTCAACATAATATTAAAAACAAATATTTTGATTAGATTAAACATTTTAATTGAAATTTATTTGAGCTTAGAGGCTGCTAAACTTTACAACGATGTAATAATTCAAGCTTAACGCTTGTTACAATTTAACACATAATATTTGGGTCATAGTAGTCACAAGAATTTAACACATTAAATTAATATTTTAGCAGGCTATCATTTTCTATAATATGTATACTCATAGTGTTTGTAAGTTGTCAGACGTATGCTTTAACAAATCAAATTAACAAATTTTACGCAACACAACATCTAGGTGGTTCCACAATAGAATATTTCAATCTTCGATGTCTCGTTCATTTAACAAGATGAAGAATGAAATTTTTAGCTTAGTGTCCACTAGCTTATGTTGTAACATTGTATTCATTTTTATACCCTTAGACCAATAGTCTAATCCCAAGCGCATCATCCTATCATCTAGTGGGTGTTGGGCGCTCACCTGAGGCACATGCGGGCACCAAGTCTCTCCTTTATGTGAGTCTTTTAAGAATACATCATCTTATGACAACTAATCAAGTGTAAAAGAATATAAAAGAACCATACAACATTATGAGTACCTAGGACAAGTTATAACATAAATGCATACATAGAAGAGAAATAACCAATAGCACATAGAAATGGTTCACACATGAAGGAAATGCACAAAGATTATACTCATGAACACATATATGATTCATAACATAGTCTTATATTCATAATAATGTGTCCAGTAATCACATTGCATCCCTTGAATTCATAATAGACCTTCATATAATAATGCAAATCCAAGTCATGCATCAGAACTACATTATGCCCATCATATTACAAAGGAGAATACATACCCATCCCTCTAAGTTTTCCATCACTCATATATTTTCATAATCCCAACCAATAGAATCCTCCAGAAGATTTCTATAGAGCATTTCCACCTTACCAATACCTCTGTTCTCTTAGGATGACTCCATGTCTATCTTTTTGCTACCCATGCACCTCAATATATAGCTTTCCTGCCTTCATTTCCATGCCTTCTAAGGTAAAAATTCAGTTGCCAAGTGTTCAAGAGGTCCTCCAATGGAGCATGCCTCCTTTGATCTGAGCTCTTCACTCTGTGCAATGATGTTCTTCTAGAACCTTCCATCGCATGCATGGAATATTCCCTTTTTGATCCTACAGTTGCTACGTTGGACCCTTATCCACTCGACATTCTAGAAGGGTCATGGTTTTCTTGTGTGCTTCCTGGGATGCCAAAAATGGCTAAGTCCAAAACCCATATTTCCTTGCATGCGTACCATGTGTTCTAAAAAACCCTGCTAGAACCCTTCCATGTGCACCTTCTACCTGTGTACCCTTCTTCAACTACGTCCTACGCGCTCACACACCTTCTTTTACTTAGCCAATATTCTGGGGCCCAACATCACCCCACACTACACCTATTCTCCATCCTCAAAAAAAATCTTCAAAGAATAAATAATGGTGGGATCTTACAATGGTTGGAAATAAAGAATAAGGGAATGAGTAATTGGGAGAAAGAATGAAAGAATGGGGAACTTGTTTATTGTTGGAGGAGAGGGAAATCCTTCCCTAATTCTTCCTCTAACTTCTCCCAAGCGTCGACCTCATTCTGAGATTGCTGAAAGAGGTCACCCACAAAAGCGCTTACTTCCTCAAAACTCATATCTTCCCCTTTTTTGCTCATGGTGTCAATAATACTCTCCAATTTCTTCCCCAAGTCTTCAAAGGCATCCATCTTGTGGGTGATCTAGGGGTATAGTTCCTTCAACCGGATTTTGATCGAGCCTCGCAGGGTCTCGATTTCTTCTGAATTCTTCTCCACCTCGGCTAGGATCTTATCTCTCTCTGCTCTATTCCTCTTATTTTTCTCTTAGAAATCCTTGAGTTCCATATCATGGGTGGAAACCAAGATGCTTTCCACTCTATCCCTATTAGTGTAATTGTCATATGCAGCTTCAGCAACTTGCGCAACAACCTTTACCTCTGCCATAAGTTTAGTGTATTGAGCCACAATCTTGACAACCTTCAACTTGTTTTCTTTCTCCTGGCATGCATATGCCTCTTCTAATAACTCTAAGGTGAGTAGTCTCCTTTCCATCATGAGAATGTGAGTCAGATCCTCAAGAAATTGTAAGGCTGATTCATACTCTGCTCGGGTGGCGCTAAGTTAGGATGTTTCAGAAAAATTGCAAATGTAATCATCTCCACCTTCTTGGAGACCTTGCAAACCTTTGATTTTTCTTCCTTCATCTCACACCTAAGCTGAGTGCTGATCAACTCCTCTTTCTTTAGGTCTTTTCTCTTCTCCATGAGCTCCTTTATTTTCTTCTCCAATTCCTCCTCCAAGAATCTCACTCTATCATTTCTCCCAAAAATTATGGCCTCAATTTCGACTGAAACCTTGTTCAGTGAGTTACATACATGTTCATGTAATAGTAGTTAAGCATTCACCAATGGATTTATTCCTTTGCTTTTTAGCACCTTCATTAGTGCTCTCTGACTTACCTCAAATTTGGGTTCATCTACATTGGACTTAAATGCCCAAGATAACATCTTTCTTGTCCATGGGTATGATCCTTCTTCATCAAATGATGACATAGCTAGGAGTTTCTCTATTGGTATGGTGCTCTGGAAGTGCACGCGTAACACCTTTCTAGGATCATCAATATATCCCATTTCCTATCCTTGTGCCACCACTATGCCTTTCCCACATGTTCACGTAGCTTTTGGGAAGCTCACTGCTAATTTGGGATCCCAACCCATGCTGCCATACTCCTTCCCAATGCTCTCTTCTTCTATCTCCTTTATAATCTTGTATGTGCTCCACTCCAACTCCTATTTTACCAACTTCTTCATAATGCCAGCCACTTCTCTCTTTGCAGATTTCTCTACTTTATCCTTGGTGAGGCTTGGGGTTTTTTGGTTCTTAGTGCTTACTTCTTCACTAACCCCTTTACCTTGAGCCTCAGCTTATTCCTCACCTTTCTTCTCATAATCTTCCTTGTTATATTCCTCTTCATCTCCTTCTATCTTAGAATCATGCAAATCCCATACTGGATGGTCTTCACCTCCTTCAAGATCATCATCATCCTTGTCATCAATGTAGGCATCTACATTCTCTGTCTCTTCTGATTCTGCCTCATCTGTCACCTTCTGCTTCTTCCTTACTAGATATTCCAGTTAAGTAGATTCTTCTTTTTCCTTCTCTTTAACAGAATATCTCTTCGCTGGTGATTCCTCATGGGTGAGGTGCTCTTCATGCTTTGGTGCCTCTTCTTCTGGGGTTTTTTCCTTAATAGGGGACTTATTTCTCCATGCGTAATTATTAGGCTTCACGACTGCTTCAGGAGCGCCCACCAATTGTGTGGTCTACACACTTGGTGCTTTCTTCTCCTTCCCCTCTTCTCTTTCTCTCTTCTTTGTCGCAGCCTTATTTCTTCCTGTGGGGTATTTTGGAATGGAGACATAATTCTCTAGGTATGGTACTTTCTTGAACTTAGGTCTTATGTGAAGGTATATCCTTGTTACAACCCTTCCATTGATTGGTAGCGTTATTGGTTTAATCATTTAAACCTCGTGGAGGACATACTTTTCCACGTACACACACTTTTTAGGGTACACTAGATTTTGACGTAGCTCATGGTGGTCTTGGTCTACCTCACTAAGGTAGAACTTAGTCTTTTGGCTTCCTTGAACTTGTTGACCCCTACCTAGAATTTTTACATGGTGAAGGAGAAGGGAAGCTTGCACCATGGACCCTTAGACCATTTGTTAAAGTAAATCTGCCAATGTAGAAATGTTGGTACATTGTAAATTTTTCTTATCCATCCACAAGTGTGGGTAACTGCCATGGGATCCTCCACCCTACCACGAATGCATCATGCATTTGTTTATACCACTTCTTCAGGTGCACCTTGTGAGAGGCCGTCATGGTTTCATAAGTGTATTTTTCAAACCTCATTGCGAGTGAGGGATCCTCTTCAAGATACTCCCAAACAAAATTTTTAGGCCCATCTAGCACACCGATATCTGAAAAGACAATGGTGATGAGGAAGTTTCCAAACAATATCTTCTCTCCCTCCTGTGCACTGCTTATGATCTTGTCCACAATGAAAGTGGACAAGTTATAAATGGTTTCCTCTAATATTTTCCAACATACATTTATCTATGACTTTTTCACTTGCGTCCATCATTTCTGATCATTGAGCTTGGTCACCAAGCACGCGGCCATCCTCATAATAGGGTCTAGACTCTCTATGATGTCAAATTATTGCAAACCCTTATTGTAGTCATACACTACTACTGTCTCCTTAATAGCATCCTTGTCACCTAGATCATCATCTATACTTTCTCCTTCACAAATAAGGCCTGTGAACTTGGATATCAGTTGTGGTGTTATGTGCATCTTGTGCCCTATAAAATAAAATTGATCCTCATGCACACGTATGACATCAACCATTGATAAAGGTGCTCAGGCTTACCAAAGTAAGGCAACTTATATAGTTGCAATAATCCATGCCTTCTCCAATTTGAATTTCACCTCATCATTATTTATGGGCATCCCATCTAGTGTCCTTTTATTAGCTGGGTTGGACTAACTCTAGCACCATTTCCTTCTTAGTTGGTGCTCATGTACAATGGTTATAATCACTCACATGGTAATTTGTCTTAAATGCAACACCCACTCCTTTCCTTGCCAATACTATATTTGGGTAATGCATTTCTGCATACTATTCTTCATTAGATCTCGCAACAGTAGTGGTTTGATTTCCTTTGCCATTTCCCTTTGATTTCTTTGGTGAAATGGTTTCATTCTTAGGTGTCATTATTTCTATTAGGATAAACTAATGAACTTATTTACTTTTCTTTGCTACTCTGTTTACACTCCAAACTCAACTCTAAAGCTCATTTCTTGGAATAAATCCTTCTATCTCTGTACCCTAGCTATCAAACCTTAACTAGGAAAACCTTCCACAAGATGGCGACACTTTAAACAAACTCTTCCTCACGCCCATGTACTCCTTCCTCTCAAGTCTATCAGATCCATTATAGACTACACACTTAGATTTATCATGATTCTTCTTCCTTCACACAAATTTCTCTCTAGATGCCCTAGTTTGTAAGAGCGGTTCAACTTTGAAATAGAAAGGTAGAATAATGACTTTCTTGATCTTATATTTATAGTTTTTGCTTCCCTCTAGCAATAAATGCTATGTCACCTACCAATGTGACTTTAACATTAAATGTGGATATTTCCACTAAGCTGAATTTAAGTGTCCTTAACCATGCACCACAATGCTACATAAAAAATCCTTTATAACATTTTGGAGTGTAAAAATCATAATATGACTAAAGACTCTTACGCGCACATGTCTACAACAGCTGAAGGCACTTCTTTTGTCCTTTACCTAATTTTTTGCCTTCACTTACCTCATGTTTTTTCATGTGCTCTTCTTCCTTTGTACATGGTCATTATTACAACGTTCTTAACACCATAATTCATTATCCACCATTTCCCTCATGCACTTTTCTAAACCTTATATGTGCTTCCTTATACTGGGCTACTCAACTTGTTTTATAGGCCTATACTTTTCTTTGCATTACTCCACCCCACACTAAAACAGATGCATGCAGTCCTCTACACATACACAACATTCAGAAAAATAATGTGGTTATCAGATGCACAAGGTGTAAAATGAAACAAAAAGAGATGAACAAGTAACGAGAAATGGAAACAAAAGAAAAGAAAAGCATGTTCAGGGAAATTCTAAGCTAACTGGACAATACAGCCTTATTACAAACACCAAGAAGACTCATTTATAGTAGGGCTTTATGCCTACTCTTATTGAAATGACCTGGTAATCTTGTCCCATATAGCACTTAGTAACTGGAAAGTGCATGAATCAAGAATGCACAAGATGATGTAGGATCCCAACTAATGGAATTTCAACTTCCCCAGATGGTGTAGATACTTGGAATCATACAAAAACACCATCTTCACAACCTAAAACTTCTTGTTCTTGATATGACAATCATGCCATGATTTTTGTCTTAATTTTTCTATCTTCTAACTCCATCTAGCAAGTGATCACCTTTCATCTAACTACATCAACTTATCAATCCTTTCTTCCAACACTTTTTCATCAACTAACCCTCCTATGTGTGTTATACACAACGATGATAACATGAATTCAACTGGAAAAAAACATCCATGCAAAACACCAATTAAAATGTTGTGGCCTTGTTTAACCTCTTGTAGGTTTTCCTGTATGCCTATAGAAAGGCTGATACTTTTTCATCCCAATCTTTTCTTCCAACGTCACAAATCTTAGTCAACATATGAATTAGTATTTTGTTGAATGCCTCAGTAGTTCCATTTTTTTGAGGGTGATAAGGGTTAGTCTTGTGATGGGCCACCATAAATTTTGCTAACATAATCTTGATCATTTCATTGAGAAAATGTGTACCTCTATCGCTTGTTAAACTTGAAGGACAACCATACCTACTGATTATATTCTCCCATAAAAATATAGCAACTTTTGCTATAGTGAAATCCTTTATAGGCACTTCCTCTGCCCAACATTATAAGTAATCAGTGTAAGTAATGATATACCGTGAACTAGTCCTTTGCACGGCTGGACAAATTGGTCCTACAAAGTCAATTTACCATTTTTCAAATGGTTCAATGCTGACTATTAGTCACAAGCGCATTTCATCCCTCTTCCTAGGTTTACCAAGGCACTAACAATGGTCACAAGCCTTGCAAAACTCTATACAATCCTAGTAGATGGTTTCCCACCAAACCCTACAAATAAAATCTTCCAAGTCTGAGGGTGCGCACTGTAACCTAAACAGTTGTGCATCTAGCATGGTGTCCTCAATGTTTTGTGTTTCCTCTCCTAAGTTGATCCTTGATAAGTGGTCAGGTCCTGAATTTATTTTTCCTAGTTTTACAACTATTGTGAACTCAAAATCTTGAAATAATAGGACCCAACTGCATATATGCCCTTGCAGAACGATATTTTTGAATAAGTACTTCAATGCCATATGGTCCATGTAGAATATAAATGGTGTTGCCAATAGATACTGCCTGAACTTGTGCATCACGCAGATCATAGATAATGCTTCGCGCTCAGTAGTTGTGTAATTCCATTCTGCTGGTGTGAACTTTATACTTTCAAAACACAAGGGATGATTAACAATTCCCTCACTAGGTTGTGTTAGTACTACTCCCATAATTGTCCCTGAGGCATCAACATGCACATGGAAAGGCTTATCCCAAGAAGGGTGCTGTGTCAAAAGTTAAAAGAAACAAAAGACAGCAGAGATGAACTTAAGAGAAAAGTGGAGCAGTTGACAGAGGTTTTGCTTAAACTCTCAAAACCCCTTGAATCCATACCACCTTCTTCTGTCTCTGTCGGATTCGATTTCTCATCGGTGCCTACAATTGAAAAGATTGCTAAAAAAGGAAGGGTGGTTGATGAATGGATCCAAAGGTTGCTCCAACAGGGGAAGGAAGTAATTCAAGACGTTGTGAAAGTTCATCAGTCTTTAGGGGACATTCAGAAGGAGGGAGAGAAGATGGATGATGAATTCTCTCAAGAAATTGGACATCTTGATTTGAATTTTGAAGCTCTCCATGTGTTAAAGCAAATACCAGCACATCTCTTAGTAGAAGAAGGTGTTCTCCCGCATACGGATAAGCATTTTCAGATGACCAAAGCCATCAAGTTCAGAGTAAAGATTCTCAATGAAGCCTGCAGCAAGTTGAGAGAATCGAGGGATAAATTGATTGATGGAAAAAGTGATCTAGAAGAAGAATTGCTGAAGATTTGTCCAAAGGTGTCAGTTGGGAACTCAGGTATCTTATCAGCGGATGATCTCTTCAAACAAGTCCAAGAGTCTCTTCAATATGAACCAGTGCACGGATTTGGTCTTGAGATCATTGATCGGTTGGTAAGGATTGAACATTCTTTGGAGGCCTTAAGAAAGCTCAGCAAAGGATTGAAAAAGCTTCCTGGCAATGCCAGCGATACTCATGAAACTTGTGAAATTTGGAATGATCATTCCATTGTGCCTGATGAGAACGAGATGCAAGGCATAATTCGGAAGTTCCAAGAATTTCAGAACAAACAGTCTCAGCTGGAGGAAGAAAAAGATGAAGGAGAAAAGGATGACAATTCAGACTAAGTCCTAATGTTTCATGTCATTTCAATCTTGAAATTGACATGTCTTTTTCATTTCTGTTTCGTCACATAGGAAGCAAATTTTGACTTGGTCTCCTGCATGAGAATCAAGCAAAATAGAACTCTGTTTTAAAGAACACTATTTTCTAGGATTTATCCTATTTTCTCTCATTTCCTTTTATTATAAATAAGGGATGCTTATGCATTCCAAAGGGTCGAGATTTTTTTAATATTCAGAGCTATTGGAAAGAAGAACAACTTTGTGTTTTCGTTCGATCATTTCAAAGAATAGGATTTGATATTATTTTACAAACTTTGTGTTGTGGGATATATCTTACTTAAGACATTGTTCTTATGTTCATGATCTTAAGCTATTCTTTGCATAGCATCTTAGTGTGGCTAATCATCTCAGACATTATATTTATGATCTAAAGCTCGTATGATTATTTCGTGCTCTGCGTTTACTCGAAAGAAAATACGTTTCTCTCATTTCCTTTCCATTGTGCTTCTTTCATTGTAATAGTTTCTAACCCCGTTCATTTACGAAAGCAATATCTTTGAATCATGTGAATGCGGATTTCGGGATTCTATCCCAACCCCCAATGGTTAGATTAGTGTGAATACTGTATATATTGTTTTCGTTGTGTTTTAGATTAGTAGCAAGCAGGCAGCCTCACCTGTCTTTGAGGAGGGATTTAATCCCATATACTGTGGTTGAACCTCATATTTTGGTTTGACAAAATATCCAACCAACAGTTTTTGGCGACTCCGCTGGGGAATACGGATTTATAGTGTAAAGCTTATCCTCTTGGTGTCTGGCGACTCCGTATTTGCCTTATTTTCAACAAGGTCTCTTTCCCAGTTCAAGCTGGCCAGGAAGATCTTCACTCGGTCCCGCCGAGCCCAAGGTGAAATTGACCCACTCTTTGAGTTGCTACAACAGCACAATTTCAGCCTGTCCCCCAATAGCATTGTTTCTAACCGAACCAGAAGTTCTTCACCTGTTCGGAGAAACCGGATCCCCGTGGAACGGGAAGCATCTGCAACTTGTCATGCATTACTCTTGTCTGATACTCAGATCCCTATACGCACCCTTTTCAGAAGGATGGCAGTGCAACCTGTACCTTGGGGCGCAGTTATTGGTCCTCTTTCATTAACTCCACCATTGCATGAGTTACCACATGGATCACGTAAAAACATTCCCAAATTCAATGGGGATGGGAAGAAGCATCCGGATGAACATGTTGCATCTTTCTTTGTAGCGTGTGGTGTCCTCGGAGTAGCTCACAAAGATGTTTCTGTTCGACTTTTTGTTGAAACATTACATGGTGCAGTAGCTGAATGGTTTTATCATCTTCCAAATGCATGCATCACAAACTGGGCTACCATGCGGACCAAGTTCGAAGCATGATTCAAACCAGCTGAAGATTCTCATGCCTTGTTAGCTCAACTTACTCATATGAAGAAGGAATCTCATGAACCCATGCGGGACTTCGTGGCAAAGTTCAATAAACTGATTCGGAAGATTCCGGAGATAGCTGTTCCAACTGCGGAGAATCAGAAATGCTTCTTCATTAATGCTCAGCCTCCTGATGTGAGCTTTTTATTAAGAAGGTCGGTTATTCCAGATCTGGCTGTTGCTCAGTCAACAGCTATTGAAATAGAAGATGATCTTATTTTGGCTGGAAGAATCAAGAAGGACATACCTAAACTCAAAAATCAAGGTTCTTCTCAAGGTAATACTGATCCTATGTTTCAGAAAATGGCTAATGATTTAATTGCTTTAAAAAAGCAAATGTCTCAACAGGTGAACAATGTTCCGTATCGGGATATTCCTAGATGGAATTTCAATAACAACAATGGTGCGCCTGCCAGAGATAGGCCACGGTTAACTCCTGCTCAGCCGAGGCTAGCAATTGAAGCTCCTCCCATCAATGCAGTAGTAGAAATAGTTGAAGAAGGGGAAGAACCAGAAGAACCAGATTCTCTAGAGGCTTTTGAAGCTTCAGGATATGCCGATGAATCTTATGAGGAGTCGGCTGGTGACTCCAGCATTGGGTATTTGGAATACGATGAAGATGAATGTGCGCCTGATGGTCAGTCATTTGCGGTCTTCACTCGGTCCCAATCTCAGAATCCCAGAAAACCTCTTGAAAACACTAAGGAGAAGAATAAGGAACCTCCGATAGCCATAGTTAAGAGGGGTACCCCTATTTCAGCACAAACTGAAAGAGAGGTTACCAAAAAGGCAGCTATTCCTTACTCTCCTTCTCCTAAGATCAGTGCCTCAGCTCAAGCTCATGTAATTAGAACTGAGCCTACCATTACTCCTTCTTATACTGCTTTTGATATTGTTGATCATGCAAAGAGAACCAAAATTCAAATGTCGGAAGCAGAATACCTTCAGTCGAATCCTGAACAGTTTGAAAAGCTGGCCAAGTTCATCAAAAGTAAAGCGGCTGTTCCATCACCTTCAAAAGGTCTCCTTCCAAATCCTACTCAACTCCCACCGCAGAACAATCTGACATCTGCTTCTTCTTCAGGAAAGATTGAACCATTTTATTTGTCTCTACTTATAAATGGGTTTAAACTCAGCAATTGCATCATCGACTCAGGAGCCTCTGACAATGTTATGCCCGCAAAAGTGGCCCATGCCCTTGGGCTTACTTTGACTAAGTCATATGGACGGATGCTATTCCATGGAAACTAAACAAGTTCCTTTGATTGGTCAAATCAAAGATGCACAGTTTGCATTTGTTGCCTTTCCTGAGAAGAGAGTGAAAATGACCATTTTGGTTGCTGACATTCCTGCAGCTTACGGTATCCTCTTGGGTAGAGGTTTTTGTAAGGACGTCGGAGGAGAGATTAATATGGACTGGACCAAAGCTAAGATCCCAGTCAATGGGGTTCATCAGGTTCTTCATCCTGAACCGCAGGCGAAGTATTTGGTGACTAAATCAGATGATCCTAAAGCTCAAATTCTTTTCGAAGATGCTAGCTTCGGGAATTATTTCATGACTTCAGAGATACCCACTGTAGATGTCGAAGAAGAAGATCCTAATGCTATTTGGATGCTCGAATTCGATGGTAGCTGCTCAACCACTGGATCAGGCGCTGGTGTTGTCCTTATATCTCCTAGCTCCAAGATTTTCCCATCAGCTTACAAGTTGCAATTTGATAATACTAACAACACGGCTGAATATGAAGCCCTGTTATTAGGATTAGAAATGGCCAGACAGAAGGGAATCCGAAATCTCAAGGTTCAAGGAGATGCGGAGCTGATTGTCAATCAGGTCAGGGGTATATATCAGGTGAAAAATGATCGCTTGAGACATTACAGGAACAAAGTTTGGGATAGTATAGAATGCTTTGATGCATTTTCTATTAAGGCAGTTTTGAGAGATTATAATGACAAGGCTGATTCTTTGGCTGTATCTGCATCCCTTCTTCTTCCTCACCCTCAGTTCAAGCAAGATACATACTCTATTGAGATTGTCTACCGTCCCAGTATTCCAGATAATGCAACTCATTGGCAAGTGTTCAATGATGATCAACAGGTGTTGGCTTTTCTAGAAAAGGCTGACAATTTCAGTGAATTATATTTTGAAGGTTCGGAATCAGCCTTCTGTGAAACTATCTCAGATCCATATCAAGAGGTTGATGGTGAATTTATCCAGCTTAAAGGCAACAAGATACCAAAAGGTTTGGTTTCTTTGGAGGGCTTGTTTGATAAGCATGATCGTTTTATTCAAAACAAAAGGCAAGTTGAAGGAGCTTCTTCCTCTGAAGTAGAGCAAATTAATCTAGGTTCGTCTGATCAACCTCGGATGGTGAATATTGGGAAATGTTGTTCCCCTGAAGAAAAAGCAAGATTCACTTCACTTCTGAAGAGATACATGGATGTGTTGGCCTGGTCTTATGCAGATTTAAAATCCTTCAAGCCCAAAGACGTACAGCACAGTATTCCTTTGAAACCTGATGTGAAGCCGTATAGGCAAAAGCAAAGACATTATAATCCCAAGATCTCAGGGACTATCCTTGCGGAAATTCAGAAGATGTTAGATGCCAGGATTATTTTTCCAATCCATCACTCCACTTGGGTTGCTAACATCGTCCCTGTTAGGAAGAAGAACGACGAAATCTGAATCTGTGTTGACTTCCAGAACCTGAATCAGTCCTCACTAAAAGATAACTATCCCTTGCCTATCATGGATCAGGTATTACAAACTGTTACCGGATCTGAAATGTTATCCATGCTTGATGGATTTTCAGGATATAATCAAGTTGAGGTAACTATGGAAGATCAGCATAAGACGGCCTTCACGACCCCATGGGGTACCTTTGCTTACAGGAGGATGCCTTTCGGCTTGATCAACGCCGGAGCCACTTTTCAGAGAGCTATGGACTTGGCATTTAGAGACCTGATGGGCAAGGTCATAGTTGTGTATTTGGATGACTTGACCGTTTTCTCTAAAAAATGAAGTGATCATTATGATCATTTGGAGCAGGTTCTTTTGAGATGCAGGCGTCACGGGATTTCATTGAATCCCAAGAAGTCTATGTTCGGGGTGACCGAAGGAAAATTGCTAGGTCATATCGTGACTAGAGAAGGAACAAAAATTGACCCAGAAAGGGTAAAAGCCATTCAGAGTCTTACCTTACCCACAAGTAAAACCGGAGTTCACTCTTTCTTCGGAAAGGTTAATTTCCTGAGAAGGTTTGTACCTGATTTCGCTGACAAAACCAAGGATATCCTTGGAATGATGAAAGGCAAAGTTCCATTTCGATGGAGTACAGAAGGGAAGCTTGCATTCGAAGAAATCAAAAGGGCAGTTGCTTGCGCTCCTATCTTAGTATGTCCAGACTTCAAGAAAGATTTCATCATGTACAGTTACGCCTCTGCTCACACAGTGTCCGCCATCCTGATGCAGGAAAACAGGGAAAGCATTGAAGCTCCCATCGCATTTATGAGCTTCCCATTGAAGGAGCATGAATTGAAGATGTCACAGATTGAAAAGCATGCTTACGCAGTGGTACGAGCAGTAAAACATTTCAGGTACTATGTGCTGAATTCTCATACTCTCGTTCTCGTTCCTGATACTGCTGTTAAATCCATTCTGACTCAACAAGAGCTGGGAAGTCAACGAGGTACTTGGATAGCTAAGGTTCAGGAGTACGATTTGGAAATTAGGCCTACCAAGTTGGTACGAGGAAGGGGCCTGTGCCAATTAATTACAGAAAATCATGTCGAAGCAGAGTGTGAAAAGACTCAAGACACTTCTTCAGAGCTGCCCATGGTGCTTTTTGTAAGTACGACCGATGAATGGTACACGGACATTGCTTTCTTTCTAACTTATGGTGAATTCCCTTTGCATTTAAACCAAAAGGAGAAGAGGACAGTCAAGCTGAGATCTGTAAAATACCTTTTATGGAATAATGGAATATACAAGAAAGGTATTGATGGTGTTTTCCTGCGTTGTGTTGATAAATCACAACAGGAAAAGTTATTAGAGTCCTTCCATAGCCTAGCATGCGGAGGACATTTTTCATCCTCTGTAACAGCGTATAAGATCCTACGGGCTAGGTACTATTGGCCTACTCTCTTCCGGGATTCAGCAGAATGGGTGTCCAAGTGTGAAGCTTGTCAACATTTCGTTGGTCGCCCCAAGCTAGCAGCTCTTCCTCTGAAGCCTGTAGTGATTGAAGAACCTTTTCGCCAATGGGGGATTGATTTCATCGGAACATTGAATCCTGCCTCCAGTGCTAGACATAATTACGTGCTGACTGCTACAGACTATTTTACCAAGTGGGTAGAAGCCGCACCAATCAAGCAAGCAACTTCTGAAGCTGTTTGCAAGTTCCTTAAGGAAAATATAATTGTCAGATTCGGTGTACCTCATAAGATTGTAGCTGATAATGCCTCTAATTTCTCATCACATGAGTTGACAGAGTTTTTCTATGAATTCGGCATCACTCTGGCTCACTCATCTGATTATTATCCTCAAGGCAATGGGCAAGCTGAATCCAGCAACAAGAACCTGGTTACCATAATTAGAAAACTAGTGGATGAAAACCAGAGGACATGGCACAAAGCATTGTATGATGCATTGTGGGCTGATCGAATCACTCCAAAGCGAGCCATAGGGATGTCTCCTTTCCAGGTGCTATACGGGATTGATGCTGAGATACCTATCTCAGTGGAGTTGCCAGCCTTACAGTTAGCAAAAGCAGTTGAAGATACGGCCTTTCAAAATTCCATTGAGAAGAGGGTCATGTACTTAGCCAGGCTAGAAGAGGAACGAAGCAAGGTGGTTGATCGCATCGCAGATCATCAGAGCAGAGTGAAGAAAATTTTTGACAAAAAATCAAAGCAGCGTAACTTCCAGATTGGAGACTTGGTGTTGCTTTGGGATAAGAGGAGAGAACAAAAAGGAATGCACGGGAAGTTTGATTCTTTGTGGAAAGGACCTTTCAAAATCCATGAGCTGAATGGTGAAAATAGTTTCCTTGCTATCATATCTGGATGGAGGACTACTCCCGTTGCCTTTCAGTGGATAACATCTAAAGCTGTTCCACCATTAATGCAAGATGCTCTCTTGCATTGTACATATTTCACTTTTTTGTTATGTGTTTGCTTTTGGTTTCCTTTCTTTCTTTGTTTTGTTTTGTTTTGGTTTTTCTTCTTTTCTCCGTAGCCCAATGAATAAAGACCAGAGATTCTGAGTTCTCTTCCTTTGGTATTACAAAGAAAGTCCCCAGCTGGAGCCAGCTGTTATCTCCATTTTGAGTTCACGACAAAACGATCAGATAACCCCTACGAAATTTTTGAAGTTGATTTTGCAATATTGCCTCTTTAAGAGAAATTCGGGTTTTCGGACTTTCGGCGCATCGGAACATGACCTATCCAAAACATGCTTTGTGTCGCCTGTTTTCCGAAACCCGAAACCCGCTTCATGTAGAGTCAATTCGGGTTTTCGGACCTCCGGCGCATCGGAACATGCCTTATTCAAAACATGTTTTGTGTCACCTGTTCCCCGATACCCGAAGTCTGATTTAGTCCTTTGTATCGGGTTTTCGGAGCTGTGAAGCATCTAAACATCTCATGCTCTATGTCTTGTGTTTCCCGAAACCCGAATTGCTCTAAGCTCCCTTGTGTCGGGTTTTCGGACCTCTCGAACATGCTGACATGGCATTAATGCCGAGTTGTCGGTGAGTTGGCACGTGCCGAGCTGAAGTGTATTAATTACAAATTTTCTTATAAATACGTGGATTTCCACGTCATTTTTACCGGACGTATTTTTAACTCGTGGATTTTCGTACATGCTCTTCCAATCTCGAAACCCGAAAGCTCGCTTGTGCCCGATTGAATCGCCTGTTTTCGATCTTTCCTTTCTCTGGTTAAAGGTATTTCTCTCTCCATTCTTTGTTCCTAGTTTTTATGGATTGATTGCGCGTGAATTCTTCTCATTTTCTAACTGGGTTTTGAGGGATTTTTATTCTTCTTCTTTCTGGAGTCGTGTTCTAAAAGGGGTTTAGGTTTTAGGGTATATCTCTTCGAAATTACCACTTGGTGTTATTTCCTCAAATTTTATTATGTGCTTGGTACATGAATGGTTAAAAAAGGAGATTGCATGTTTGAAATTCAACAAAAAACCCTGTTTTTCCCTTCTCGGGTTTTGAAGGCTGTTGTGCAGTGTCGAAGACCCGAAGTATATTGAAGGTTTGGAGTGTCGGGCTTTCTTCAGTTTCCGACATCAACACAAGTGTCAGGCTTTCTTCAGTTTCCGACATCAACACAAGTGTCGGGCTTTCTTCAGTTTCCGACATCATCAGTAGTGCCGGACTTTCCAGAGTTTCCGACACTCTCAGCAGATCGGGTTTCCTGGATTTCCCGCCAGTGTCGGACTCTTCCGTTCTTCCGACATATCCAGTAGATCGGGTTTTTCACAGTGCTCGACATCCCCTGATCTCCGGAACTTCCTTCCTTCGACATCCTTCATGTCAGACCCTGGTCCATCTCAAGAAAAGACAGAGAAGTCGGGAAGAATGAAATACAAGTTTAAAAAGGTGGAGTCTACATCATATATTGATTGCAACTACGACATCCGGGACACAGAGCTCGGGAATATAGATATTGAAGATTTCTGGAGTAGGGTAAGGAGTTCCTCCCCAACTCCATGGATGAAATCTATAGCTGATAGTGGTTTGCCTCTCGCAGCGGGTTTTCCCATGTCCGCTCAGTGTCTGGAATTCATCTTGGCCTGTGCCTCCAGTTATGACTCGGCTTCTCGTTCTGTCAGAAGTCAGGCAGGTGAAGTAGTGATCAAATTGGATGGAGGATACTTTGACGACCTCCTTAAACTGCCCAATTTTGAAGAGTATGGAGAGTTGGACATCAAGTCAGCTCAGAAAGCCTGGGACAACGATCAGGAAGACTGCATCAAGCATGTAAACAAGAAGTTCCTGATCAAGGCCAAGCCGGCTGTCTCCAGATTTCCAAGACTTATCCCCAGGAGTGATTTCATCCAAGAAATCAATGACATCATTACTCTGCTGAGTCGGGTTTTTGGTTTGCCCGAATCGAATGTGTTCCAAGGATGGATGTATCAATTCATGATCACCATCAAGAAGAATCAGCAAGGGATTGACTGGGGCACTCTCATCAGCAATGAGATTGATTCCCAAATGACAACGGTCTTGTCAACGGGGAAATTTTATATGTCTTCATATGTCACATACGCAGCAGCCGGGATGAGGAATTATCCCGGGCTGGATACCAAGGGAAGCAGAACGGTGAACCAGGTGTATCAATACTTCCCTCAATTGACAAAGAAGGGATCCAAAGACCAATTCAGAAGGGTGAATGATGCCTTCTTCTATGAAAACATCTGCAGGCTAAACCCTGAATTGAGGAAGACAAGAGTCTCAGATGAGGCTTGGGCCGAAGTTTCCAAATGGGGATGTATCTTCTTACAATTCAAGAAGTTTACATATCTTCGGGTGGTCATGTACTCGGGAGATCCTTTTCGCCTGCCCCGATATCCAGGGGATAAACTGATATTGATGGAATTGGTTAGGCAACTGTTGGATTTCCATAAATTCCAACAAAGTAAACATAAGGCTGCGGTATCCTTCCCAATTTCTATTGGGAGATACACTTGCTCAACAATAGTGAAGGCCAAAAATGTTGTCCATGAACTTCAGGACAAGTTGAAGAAGCATATGAAGCCTCGAGATGGTTTTGACATCCGAGGAGTGCTCAGGGCATATGGAACCCAGCATCTGCACAGGCCAAACATAGAGGATATTTGGATTGATCTGCGTAATGAGGTTGATGTTCGCAGAAAGGATAATAGCAGATTGACAATTGCTGAGATTCAAACACTGGAGCTTGCTGATTTACCAGAAGGTACGAGTGACAATGAAAGTGTTTTGGATCTTTCCTATGATGGGATAAATGAAGATCAATATGTTTTCCCACCTATTGATTGGTCAGTCAGTGAAAAAGCCTCCATTTCAGATAGGTCGGCTCTAATCCTTGCTCGCACCAAAGCATGGCTCTCCTCTTGGGGAATGAATTTTAAAGATGATAAGTTTTCAAAGTTGGCTGCTTCAGAGGCGGGGCCCTCCAAAAAGGAAAAGGACAGAAAGTCTTCTAGGGGGCCTATAAAGGTCAAGATTGTCAAAAAGAGGAAAGAAAGAGAAATCTCTTCAATTGTTTCTCCAGTAGAAACGGTGAATGTGCCAGAATCACCAACACCACCAGAAATAGGAGAAATTACTTTGGAAGGAGAAGGAAGTCAGCCTCTGGTTTCACCATTTGCTGATTGCTCAACTGAAGAGACCTTATCTCTTGCATCCAAGGCTTTGGAGTCTGGATCTGTGCCTCTTTCCTCACAACCACTCCTACCTCCTTATTCTCCATCAACTTCTTCAGTAATGGCCAGTATTTTCTCTGGACTTTCACCCCTCTCTGCTGGTACCCAAGTGATCACCAACACGCCCCCTCCTGTGCCTCTTTTTATTGGATCTACTACCACGTTGGTAACTATTCCTCCTCCACTAGTAGAATCTTCTCCCCTTGAGAGTATGATACCAGCTTCTACAACCATGGCAACTCCCTCTGATACGCCGCAATGGCTACTCGAGAAAACTCCGAGGAAGAGGAAGGTGATTGTGCCCCTACCAGCCTTTGATTTCAGCTCACTCAAGGCTCCTACTGCTAAATCAGGCAAGAAGCCCAAAACAGTTTCAAGGGTTTTGGTGGATGCTTCAGGAGATAAGTTCGCAGAGATTGCCACTCCCTCGACTGACAAAACTAGAGAGGATATAACAGCCTCTGATTATCAGATAACCAGGGTGGCTCTAGGGAAAGTGACAGCAGAAGGGGCGCAACAAGATGCACGGGATGCCACAAACGTGCTGTGCCAAAAGTTAAAAGAAACAAAAGACAACAGAGATGAGCTTAAGAGAAAAGTGGAGCAGTTGACAGAGGTTTTGCTTAAACTCTCAAAACCCCTTGAATCCATACCACCTTCTTCTGTCTCTGTCGGATTCGATTTCTCATCGGTGCCTACAATTGAAAAGATTGCTAAAAAAGGAAGGGTGGTTGATGAATGGATCCAAAGGTTGCTCCAACAGGGGAAGGAAGTAATTCAAGACGTTGTGAAAGTTCATCAGTCTTTAGGGGACATTCAGAAGGAGGGAGAGAAGATGGATGATGAATTCTCTCAAGAAATTGGACATCTTGATTTGACTTTTGAAGCTCTCCATGTGTTAAAGCAAATACCAGCACATCTCTTAGTAGAAGAAGGTATTCTCCCGCATACGGATAAGCATTTTCAGCTGACCAAGGCCATCAGGTTCAGAGTAAAGATTCTCAATGAAGCCTGCAGCAAGTTGAGAGAATCGAGGGATAAATTGATTGATGGAAAAAGTGATCTAGAAGAAGAATTGCTGAAGATTTGTCCAAAGGTGTCAGTTGGGAACTCAGGTATCTTATCAGCGGATGATCTCTTCAAACAAGTCCAAGAGTCTGTTCAATATGAACCAGTGCACGGATTTGGTCTTGAGATCATTGATCGGTTGGTAAGGATTGAACATTCTTTGGAGGCCTTAAGAAAGCTCAGCAAAGGATTGAAAAAGCTTCCCGGCAATGCCAGCGATACTCATGAAACTTGCGAAATTTGGAATGATCATTCCACTGCGCCTGATGAGAACGAGATGCAAGGCATAATTCGGAAGTTCCAAGAATTTCAGAACAAACAGTCTCAGCTGGAGGAAGAAAAAGATGAAGGAGCAAAGGATGACGATTCAGACTAAGTCCCAATGTTTCATGTCATTTCAATCTTGAAATTGACATGTCTTTTTCATTTCTGTTTCGTCACATAGGAAGCAAATTTTGACTTGGTCTCCTGCGTGAGAGTCAAGCAAAATAGAACTCTGTTTTAAAGAACACTATTTTCTAGGATTTATCCTATTTTCTCTCGTTTCCTTTTATTATAAATAAGGGATGCTTATGCATTCCAAAGGGTCGAGATTTTTGTAATATTTCGGAGCTATTGGAAAGAAGAAAAACTTTGTGTTTTCGTTCGATCATTTCAAAGAATAGGATTTGATATTATTTTACAAACTTTGTGTTGTGGGATATATCTTACTTAAGACATTGTTCTTATGTTCATGATCTTAAGCTATTCTTTGCATAGCATCTTAGTGTGGCTAATCATCTCAGACATTATATTTATGATCTAAAGCTCGTATGATTATTTCATGCTCTGCGTTTACTCGAAAGAAAATACGTTTCTCTCATTTCCTTTCCATTGTGCTTCTTTCATTGTAATAGTTTCTAACCCCGTTCATTTACGAAAGCAATATCTTTGAATCGTGTGAATGTGGATTTCGGGATTCTATCCCAACCCCCAATGGTTAGATTAGTGTGAATACTGTATATATTGTTTTCGTTGTGTTTTAGATTAGTAGCAAGCAGGCAGCCTCACCTGTCTTTGAGGAGGGATTTAATCCCATATACTGTGGTTGAACCTCATATTTTGGTTTGACAAAATATCCAACCAACACTCATCCTTCCACTGAGCCTCCATTTCCACAAGAAAATTTTAGGATATGCTCCTCTAGAGTAACTTGGAAACTTCTTCCCTCCTAGGAACTTGACTGAGTGTGCCTTTATTACCCTTATTATAGATCATCTCAACTATCATATAATCAAATCATAAGTCCCATGTGCCTAATTGTCGCATGCCATGCTAGTTGTATCACTCAAGGACTAAGCATTTTCAAACTAGATGACTCCCTCCGTGGCATGAATTATCTTAGGATCTCTAATGGAGTACATATAGATTCTATCAAGGAATTCTTCTCCTAAGGGATTAGTATAGGGTGATGAATTCCCATCTTTTAAGGGGATAATCACCCTTTCTTCCTAGTTCTCAGAACTGATATATCCCTTGTTAAACCATAGGTCGACATTGTTCTTACAACACCAAGGACGCCCAAGTAATGCTAGAAAGTTTTCTACCTCAAAAAGAACCAAGACTTTAAAGTCTCTAGTGAACTTGGACCCTTGAATGGTGATAATTGCATCCTTATGGACTCTAATGGGAATTTCCTTAGTCTTGTTTTCCATATACAACACATTCAAAGATGGTTATAATTCGGTTCTTCCCATTTGATGCCAAGCATATAAGGTAATAACATTAACCTCTAATCCCATGTCAATGAGGATATTACTAAGAAGCCATCCATCAACAACTGACATTCAATGTAATCTCTTTATCATAGCCAAGGCTATGAGGAGGAAGGTTTACATGCAAAACCTTCCTTTCATGCTCTGCTCTGAGCGTGTGGTACCTTATCCTCAACCATTCTCCTAGAAAGGGAATAATATTCTCTTGCCTTAACATCCTACATACTTCTCTGACTTCATCTAGGTCATCTTTTAGACCTCGGCATTCTTCCTTTACTCCAACTCCTTGAATGTTCCTTTAGACATTGGATCTCCCCTTGCAAACTCTGAATCACATCCATAGTTTCTTGATACACCTCCTTTTAATGAGTAGGGTATGGATACTTTCCATGTACCACTTCTTCCCTTGATAACTAGTGTTCTTTGTCTTGGTATCTCCCTACGCATTGTGGCCTATGCTCATGTTGTTACCATAGTACAGGTTCTATTCCCTACTCACATGCACCACTCTTGGTATCCACTGTGTTTCCATCTTCTTAATGCTTACCATCCCAGCACGCCTTTTTCTTTCCAGTGCTATTGAGTTCATATGCTCATAACAACTCTAGGGCACTCCTCATACTTATGTTTCTTTCCACACCATGAGCATTGTAACATATCAAGACACTCACGTTTGTAATGCTATGTGGACCCATAATTATAATAGGTTCCACATGGGAACTCACTTCTTCCTCCTCCATGGTTACCATGACCACAAAATCCTCTATAAAAACCTCTTCCATGTGCCCCTCCATCTACGTGCTCCCTTCATAATGACATGATCATCATCCTTGGAACTTTTTGCAAGGTTGGTCTAGCACACGCCTAGATCAATAGCATCATGGATCTGGTCAATCACCCTACAATCCTTAGTATCATGGGTCGTAGAGGTAAAAATATTTCAATAGCAAGACACATTCTTATAGATCACACATTGTAGTAGGGACATCTACTTGCATCATGATCCCCATGGAAAATTTCACAGTCTACCTCATATGGTGCATACCAACTTCTGAGGGAAACTATCCTTTGCATGCCCCTCTACTTCACAATTTATGCACCAAAGCCCACTACAAATCTCATGCATTGAATTTGCAAACAGCTTCTCCAATTGCTTGGCCATTACAACAATTTGAGCTTCTAGAAAAGGGCTAACACTAGTATCAACACTTCCAACAGCCTCAGCATGCGCAGGCAACTTCCAAGGCCTCACGTGGGTCTATGAAAGATTTGTGTGATAAAGCCCTCCTAAATGGTGTTATCAATCCTCCAAAAACCATTGAGCATGTTGAGAAGGGTGAATGTCATAGGATAGTTTTGACAAGAGAGTCTTGAAACATGTGTCATACTCCCGCACACTCTCTGTCATTCCTTGTTGGATCTCCTTCAGGGCGTTGATGCTCTTCTGCTCAAATTCAGGGATATGGAATTCTACTAGGAAGGCATTCTTCAATGCAGTGTAATCTACCACCATTTGATGGGGGTCATATTTCCTATACCAACTATGTGCACACCCTTACAACGTTGTTACAAACTGACTTGCCTTTTGGTTCGGGGTAGTGATCCCTTTCATGCACCATAGTAGCTCACACTTGTGCACATGTTCTGCAACATCCTCAATACCCCTGTAGTCTAGTAAGTGTAAAGACATCTCAAAGAATACTTGTGGAGGTGGTTGAGGCCCTTGTCCTCCTAATCCAGAGCCTTGGTTTCCTCTAGTGTTTCCTCCACCACCAGATCCACTAGATCCACCAGGTCATATTCCTCTGGACCCACTAGATCCTCTAGATCCACTAGGTCCACTAGGTCCTCCAGACCCCTATACCACCATATCCACCTCCTGTAGCTGGAAAATGGCCTGAAGTGGTCATGGCTACTGTCCCCAACTTCCCACTAAACTACGTGCCAATGGTTTGTGATATCATCCCACTACCAGTTGTGTGTCCCATGCCACTCCCAGATGTGATACCCAAACCTTGCATGTACTTTCACCTTGTCCAAAAATTCCTCCAAATACGAGAATGAGTTGCATAGCCATAGATGTCCCGAATGAGAAATTATATCTCCTAGGCATAGATTTTACTTCCACTGATACCAAATGGGTTAACAATACTTTTCCTTGATCTGGAAAACCAAGTGCCATGGGTTGGTCACCAGGTGGGTTTAGATGTGTGCGATGACTCTCCTATCTCGATGTGATGAACTCTCATCAGAAGCTGAAGGGGATTCTCTCCTGTACTTGCCAAGATGGGGTAGCACAGACTGCTCAGGTTCCACATCCTCTGTGTGAACCTCAAATCCTTCCTGCAATGTCTACCTCCATAGATCCATCACACTTGTAACCTCACATTGTCTAGCCAATCTCCCTTTCATGCAGCTTCACTATACTTGAGTCATCTTTCTTCCATTTCTTTTTCTGCCATAAGGTCTACCATCTTCCTCCACCCTAGCTTCCTCGTCCCAACACTTAGAGAAGCTTAGCCACCATAGGAAATGCCTCTAAACTCAAGGTAATGATCAAGATCTTCATAGCCAAAGGGATAACATAAAAATGATCCTCTAGGTTCCCTCAGAAACTCAAACTCGGTAACCTCTGGGAAATAATACGTAGAAATGGCATATTCTAGAGTATAACTGGTCAGGAATCCTTTCCACTAGTGATCAGCAACATGTGTCCAATTCATATCTACATCATGTAGCCTCTGGTAATCATCTTGGGTCCATACGTGTGATCTATAGTACCAGCTTGATCTAGATGCATATGCTGAAATCCATTCATATAGTTCTACTGGAAAGCAATAGAAAAATGTCTCATACAACTCATGGTATAGGTTCTCTTCTACCCATCTACATGCATCAAACTCAGATCTAGTGCTGAATCTTTGAGAAAACTCATCCTCCGTGCTCTTAAACCATGCTTCAACACTTTCCAAGGTCAAAATTTCTATCATCATGCATCATTACATGATGTATCCATTTCTCATAACAACTTCGAAAAGAGGTCCCGACAATGAAACAAAGATGTAGTCATTTTTATGCCCTTAGAAAAAGTCTAATCCCATGCACATCGACCTATCACCCAGCAGGGTTGGGCACTCACCCAAGGCACGTGTGGGTGCCGAGCCCCTCCTTTATGTGAGTCTAAGTGAGAATACATCATCTATGAATGAGGAACTTAAATGAAGAAGAAAATGAACATGCAATCATTCAAAGAGCATAAATGTCCCCTAGTTATCATTCAAGATGCATTCCAAATAGAGAACATTACAGATAAGCATATAGAAATATTCATTCACATAAAGGAAAAACACTAAGGGTTTATACTCCATGAACACATATATGATTTATAAATAGTAAATCCTTATATTCATATTATAAACATTTCATAACCACATTACATTCCTCATTAATTCATATAGACCAAATATACATAATGCAGAATGAAGTCATGCATCAAAACCCTATCATCTATGCCTTCATCCATTACAAAAAAATTTATAGACCCATCCCTCTAATATGCCATCTACTCTTACATAGCCTCTAACCCAACCCATGCAATATTCTATAACATTTAGTATTTTCACACCTTCTCCACTTAGCTCTACTCCTTAATCATATCTTCTCCTCCATATTTGTTATCACTTCTCTCTAGGGACCCTTCTATATATAGTTAACTATGGATGCACTGCCTCCACCACTTGCCTTCTAAGGTAATACAGATCAGCATGCCAAGTGTCCAAGTGGTCCTCCATGGAGCATGCTCCTTCAGATCTGAGCTCTCCACTCTCTGTAATGATGTGTCATTCTAGGAATCCTTCTATCGCATGGAATATTCCTTTCTTGATCACCAAGTTGCCAGGTTGGCACCTTATTCACTCTGCATGCGTAGTCGGGTCATGCTTTTCTCATGTCTTCCTGATACCCAAAATATGGCTAAGTCCTGAAACCTTTCTTTCTACTCCGCGCATGTGCCATGGGTTTTCTTAAACCCTTCCTAAAACCTTTCCCTTGCGCGCCTTTCCTTGTGCACCCTTCTTCAACTACCTTGTCCCATGCGTTGCACATGCCTTTTTGTACTTAGCCAATATTCTGAGGCCTAACAAATGACTAGTATTGGAAATTCTTTGAAAACCCTGAAAAGTGCCATGTGAATGTGTCCTCAAATAAAATGAAGATACTTTGAACTTAGGTTTATAGGATCCTTTTGACGTTAGATCTAAATCTAGGTCTAGTAACAAAGTCTAAAAATGAGGGAACAATAGATAGGTATCCATGTAACCTGAACAAAAGTGTAATAGAACAAGGGTGTAATTCTAGTAAATACATGAAAGTTAAAAAAATAAATAATGTTCTGGGATGTAATATAGACTTGGATAGGTCATACATGAATGTATCGTTTGAAGGTTTTTAAACAAGAACCATATTATAAAAAAACTTAATTTCTGATTGGTATAATAATAATGGTAAGCACAAGGGAATAAAATAAACTTAGGGCAACATATCCTACCTGTTGCTTGAATTCTATGACAAAAATTGTTTCCCTTAATTGAAAATGATGGTATAGATGATGGGATGTGTTAGCTTGAACAAAGTTTTGTTAATGGGTGATATGAGGAAGATCTAGGGATGATGCTCAACTAATCCAATTTAGCTTAACTACCGGTGCTAATTTAGGAAACATATACATGTGGACTGGGAAATTGGTAATCAAAGGACTATCCTTAAAAATCAATGCTAAAACATAGAATAGGGAAGCTGTAAGATTCACAATACATTCTTTTCTTTGCACCTTTTCAATGATGTATTTAATGCACTTGAAAATTTAACAAGATGAAAGTTAGCAATAAAACACTTAAATGACATAAATAAATAATTGACCATCTAATATTAGATAAATAATTCACACTAACTGTTCAACTAGTAACCATGTTTAGCTGAAGAATACTTTATAAAAATAGTTAATTATAGTGTAACTTATAGAAAGTTAATGTTTGTTAGGGAGCTTAGTTAAAAAACAATGATGCATTCCTTGGAATGATGCCATGTATCAATCTACTTAAGGTAAGATCTTAAATTGACCTGTAGCCAAGCATTACATGTTTTCCATTTTAATATCTGAAAGTTAAGAAGTTTGAAATGTCGTCATAGGATTGTAAAAAATGACCATTATGATTTCATATATTTGGATTCTGAAGGGCCTTGACCAAATTTGAAGGACCTGGGAGAATTTAAATGGTCGTTGAAGTATGTTTAAAATTTTTAGATGGAAGTCCATTTTTTAAAGATGGGATTGAATCCAAATGTCAAGAAAGGTTGGAAGATATTTTAGCACTTTAATTTTCATCCAAACAGGTATATCAAGGGAAATTATAGTCAAAAGATCTTGATATAAGGAAAGAAATATTTGTGCCAAATGAATGAGAAAAATGTTTCATTCATTTCTTGTTCACAATGTTAAGAAATGTTATAAATCTTCCCAAGAAAATTTTAATTTATCTTCGTTACTTTGACCTAAGAATAGGTAATGGGATTTTGTTTGATAGAAGGAATTTAGAGGGGATTTTGGTAGAAATGAACAATTGGCAACATATGAAATAATAAACCTTATCCAAGCATTAGATAAAAAATGTTGTAGAAAATTAATGGATACTAATGGTACAATGAAATTGACAAAACAAAATTGCAGTAATTCATACTAGTGAATCCTTAAGGGAACTTGTGAAAACCAATGGGTGCTATTTTAAACTGACCAATATTCTCACTATGGTTAACAAACAGGCTTTCCCCACTAATGATTTGCAAGGATAGGCACACAAGGTGGATCATGTGATAATATTGTTAATGATGCGGTTGTTGCTGCCATAAGGTGGGTACACCAATTGGAAAGATCTTAAAGTTAGTGGGTGGATAGATTACCCATTAAATTATTCGGTACAAATATACTTTTCTGAATTCAAATGATTTTTTTTAGTAAATTATCTATAAAATGATCCAAAATGCAGTAAGATTCTCAAATTTGGACCTTACATTAATGTAATAACGTAGTCCACTCTGATAAGTTGACAAATGATCTTTAAACCATGAGAAGCTAAAATAGTTACCATCTTTACATTTGAAGTAGGTGCTAATTTTCATATGATGTCATCAATACAGTTAAATAGAGAATGATGATTATTAAAGAATTCTACAAGATTATGATTTTGAAAATGCCATTAGATACCTTGAAGACTGCAGAAACAAATAGAAATTTAAGTTGTTAGTGCAAAATCACAGCACCCCTGGATGCACATCAGGCTTCTAGGTTGATGTTCAGGCATCCAGTGTGATTGCACAACATGGAAACCTCTCTCCAAGCGTGGGACTTGTAAAACCGAGAGAGGAATCTCCAGAGAAGGCTGGTTCCTGCTCCTAAACTACCTGCCACAAGCTATTCCAGTGCAGGCAAGCTAATCTAATCCTAATCTAACCATGCCAAGGAGACAGAGAGAGAGAGAGAAGGGAAAAACAGCAAAAGCCTACACTAAAACGGTGATACACCAGAGAAGGAGAATGTTGAACATCTATCAAAACTGCCATGGGACAAAGAGAGGTGAGCAATGGGAAGGATGGACAGATGCATCACAGGCCCAAGGATAGATTTCACACAGAAAGTGTCCCAAAACTCCATGAACACAGCTCCAGATCTGCAGTGAACGTTCAAACATGCACAAATACCTGCAATGAAGAGAGGCAAGAAGAAAACAAGCAAAAACGAGAAAGGATGGACAGATGCATCACAAAACACGTTTTGTTGCTTCAGAAGTTTGCACAGAACATCATTCCATTAGTAAAAGGCAAAAAATGCCATTACAGAGCAGGGAGGAGGTTCGAACTCCATTTTCAACCCTAGAGAAGAAAAGAAGGGAGGGCAGAGCAGAAAGAATGAACAACCTTTTTTAAAATTTGCCAAATCTCTTTTACAATATATAGGAAGAATGAGAGGGGAAGAAAGAGGAAATGTCAAGATCTCCTCCAACCATTCCAGGTCATATTTTAAATCATTTCATCATGGTAGAAGAATGTGACCCGACGGATCCTGGCAAAACGGCGGGCTGTCTGCTGCATTAAAACTGGTTGTTGAAATGTCACTTCTGTCATTACCACGCGTCAGAGCCGTTTCTCAATTTTCTCTCTCTAGACTGCACCAAAACTCGAGATTGAGCCCCAGAATCATGTAGAGGATTTCACTAGCTTTCCGTTGATATAAGGAACATGCAAATCCGAGCTCTGGATCAAAAGATATGGACGATCTGAGGATTTAGGGCACGGAACAGGCGAAAACGGATTTTAAAATATTTTCCCGCGCTTGCCACCTGGATGACACGTGGCAGACTCTGATTGGATGAGAAAGGTCTTCAGCCCGTCGGGTTCGGGATTCTCTCTCCATTTGCATCGGGTTTGGGAGGTGGCTCAACATTTGTTTTCGCCCCATGCTTTTCCGACTTGTTTCCCCGACTATGAAACCTGATTTTCTTTGTGCGTCGGGCTTTCCAACCCCTCCGACACATTTCTTAGGTGCATGTTTTTCAACCCTTCCGACATGTTCTTGCGCCATGTTTCTCCGTCTTTTGTTTCCCCGACTATGAAACCCGATTTCCTTTGTGCGTCGGGTTTGGACGACCGGACGACATATCCCTTTGTGTGGGGTTTTCACTTTGATACGTGGCAGCTTCTCATTGGTTCGGATCAGCGCTCGAAAACTCGCCCTTTGACTTTTTGACCTTTTCCCTTGTGAGGACACGTGGCAGCTTCTGATTGGCTCTCGGCTCCTTCGGCGTCTTTCGCGCCTCCATTTGTCCCGGATGTCCCATTTGATTTTGGCCCCTTTGTGCTCATTTCGGCCGATTCGGCCGGTTCGGGCACCCATTTGGCCCAAATGTCCCACTTTGCTTGGACTGACTTGACCCTTTTCGGCCGGTTCGGCCGGTTCGGCCACTATTTTCCCGCGCGTCCCAATTGCTTTTGGGCTCCTTGAACTGATTTCGCCCGATCCGGCCGGTTCAGCCATTTCGCGTCCATTTGTCCCATTGTCCCGAACTGCAACCCTTTCTCAGCATTTAGCCAATTTTTCCTCTCGGTCGAACCGGCATTTCGCGCCCGCCGCGTACTTCTGTCCCACTTGTCCCATGTTGCTTTGGGCCGCCTGGACTCATTTCGGCCGGTTCGCGTACTTTTTGTCCCAAATGTCCCAACTTGTGCTAGGACTAGGACTTAGCCGATTTTCATGATTTTTCCTGGCCCAACCTACTTGCTTTCTGCAACCTTTTCCGCATTTTCTCAGAGCTTGCTCTCCTTTTTTCCTCGGCCAGGGGAGTTAGAAAATTATCTGAGGGGACCCTAGCAACATGATTTTTGCTCTGAATCAATCAATTTGCTTGGGATTTGGATATTCTGATGCATGTTATCAAAATTACCCTGGGGGGGTGAATTTTGGATAACAATTTGGCGACTCAACGGGGTCATCTGCCTGCTAGATGAAAAGACCAGTAGCCTGAAGCAATCCATTGGGCATGGAGTCATAAGTAATAGCCTGAAAACTGATCTGAACTTTGAAAATCTCTCCTCTGAGCCACTTGGAAACCCATTGCATGGAGTTGTTCTCACCAAAATGCCACTGAAATGAACTGTGCAAGAGCCAAAACCAGCAACACCAAAAACTATGTACAAAACTGAAAATCATACATGCCCCAAATGGAACATGCAGAGTGTGCACAAGCACTTCTTCTGCTGAAAGTAAACCTACCTACTCTACTCTAACTGGAAGCAAAGGCAAGCTAAACAAACCCTGCAACTGGTTGTGAGAAATAGCTTCCTTTCTTCAAAATTGGCAGCCATGCAATTGATTTGGCACTGATCATGGCTGTTTGGATGGATGGAAAATCAACAAGAAGCTGGTCTTCTATCCAAATCATCAAGGTATCAACTGAAAAATCCAATACCTCTTTTAGTTGCTCTGCATTTGGATTGAAGAGGTATGGCAGCTGATCCTTGGTACTTTGTAGCTCATCCTCATGCTCAGAAGCAAGCATGACTGGTTGTGGCTTCTCCTTTGGCTCCAATGAAGCCAAATACCTGATTGGGCAAGGTCTGATCCGTTTGCTATGCCCATAGCTCTGATTTTTAACTCCAAGAATGGAGTCTTCTTGTAGACCCACCTGAATGGATGATGTGGAAGAAATGGTAGGACCCTTCTGCCCTTTCTCTTCCTCCGATGAAGAACATGGAAGATTTAAATCTTCCAATTTTGGTTCCAAAGGGCTGCTATAAGATGCAGGCTGCTGCAAATGAATGCTCTCCTTCATGACAGCAGACTCTTGTGTTTGGAATGTGGATGATGAAAGAGAGAATGGTGAAAACTCAACCGGCTCTTCTCCATCAAAACAGTCCTCCAAATCTGACAGGTAAACTGCCTCATTGCTGTCCTGCTGCTCGTGTTCAACTTCCTCCATGGTGTCCTCTTGATCTGCAACTTGACCACCATGGTTTCCTTCACTCTCCAATATTGAGTTTGAGAGATCAAACTCCTTTTCAGTGCTAGAACTTGAGAGAGATGAAGTGGAAAGAAGAACTGAAGGTTCTTCTGTAACCTGCTTTGTGCTCAAAGCCCTTGGATCTGCGTTTTTCTCCTCCACAGCTAGATTGTGCTCCTCTTCTTTTGGATTTGGAGCAGCTTCTCCTTCCTCCAATGTTTGAAGGCAATCTTGCTCTTGATTGAACTCCTTCTCCAGCATGAAGTTTGTCAAGTCAAACTCTTCAATCTGCTGCTCTAGAGGACAAGTTGGGGCTGCAAGATCTTCTTCTTCTGCTGCAACAAAATCAGTCCTGACCACCATTTGTTCTCCAACCCTAGCTTCTTCTGTAGGCTTGACCATCAAGGGGATCTTTGTCATCCCAAATTTGGCAGCCCAAACCTTCAAGCTGTCTGTCATTTCTTTTCTGTTTGGCTCTTCCTCTTGCTGTCCTTGATGACTGATTTTTACAATTTCTTCTTTCCCACATGGAATTGGGAATGCAAGAGGAGGGATGGGTTGAAACTCACTGATTTGACAATTTTTTGTGGTGGTGGAGGAGGTGAAACCTCTTGTTTCTTTGGAGGAGGGGGTATTTCTGTTAGCTCTTGTGGAGGGGATGACTGTTTGGAAGGAAAAAGGAAAGAAGAATCGAGGTGTGGTGGAAGACTGAGAGGTGGAGAAATGGATTCAACATTTGGGACAGCAGATGGAGAGTTTGAAACTTGACACTGCTGAACTGAAACAGATTGGGAAAGAGGAAAAGAAAAGGCATGAGATGGTGTGTTTACCTGTTGACAAGGTTGCTGAATACTTCTCTCATACACTTCTATTTCTTCAATCCACTTTGCAAGCAAAGGCAGCGTTGCAATCATGAAGTCAAGCTTCTCCTGAGGGCTGTAATGACTTGGAAAAGGTCCCACCCATGGACAGGGTGCTTCACAACCGATTCCAAATGCTCTCATCTGTGCCTGAGCCCTGGACTGCACCATCCCCTCCTCCATCTTTTGGATTTTCTCCAACAGACCAGCATCTTGGATCTGATGGTCTTCATTGTATGCACACCCTTGCTCTTGGAAAGCTCCATAGCCAAATTGACTTTGGCACTGCTGTTCATATGAGTATGCATGCTGATCTTGAATCTGCTCAAAATGCTGATTTGGAGGATTTGTAAAATGTGTTGGAGGTGGAATATACTGCTGTTGTTGATGTGAAATCCATGATGGAAATGAAGTCATGATTGCACAACTTCATGGAATGGAAAAGAATGAAAGGGATGGAAAGAAAGATGGATGAAAATGTATGGAAAACGGGTCTGCAAGCTCAGAGAAATGGGTTGCTGATCAGATGGAGTCGCCAGATGTGTTTGCAAGTGCCTCCAAAGGCTGAAATCTTCACAGGAACACATCAACCTGCAAAAGATGAAGTGAAAGACCTCTAAGGTCCCACCGGGCGTGCCAAAACTGTTAGTGCAAAATCACAGCACCCCTGGATGCACATCAGGCTTCTAGGTTGATGTTCAGGCATCCAGTGTGATTGCACAACATGGAAACCTCTCTCCAAGCGTGGGACTTGTAAAACCGAGAGAGGAATCTCCAGAGAAGGTTGGTTCCTGCTCCTAAACTACCTGCCACAAGCTATTCCAGTGCAGGCAAGCTAATCTAATCCTAATCTAACCATGCCAAGGAGACAGAGAGAGAGAGAGAGAAGGGAAAAACAGCAAAAGCCTACACTAAAACGGTGATACACCAGAGAAGGAGAATGTTGAACATCTATCAAAACTGCCATGGGACAAAGAGAGGTGAGCAATGGGAAGGATGGACAGATGCATCACAGGCCCAAGGATAGATTTCACACAGAAATGTCCCAAAACTCCATGAACACAGCTCCAGATCTGCAGTGAACGTTCAAACATGCACAAATACCTGCAATGAAGAGAGGCAAGAAGAAAACAAGCAAAAACGAGAAAGGATGGACAGATGCATCAAAAAACACGTTTTGTTGCTTCAGAAGTTTGCACAGAACATCATTCCATTAGTAAAAGGCAAAAAATGCCATTATAGAGCAAGGGAGGAGGTTCGAACTCCATTTTCAACCCTAGAGAAGAAAAAAGAAGGGAGGGCCGAGCAGAAAGAATGAACAACCTTTTTTATATTTTGCCACTCCTTACAATATATAGGAAGAATGAGAGAAGGAAGAAAGAGGAAAGTCAGATCTCCTCCAACCACCTCCAGGTCGTATTTTAAATCATTTCATCATGGTAGAAGTGACGGATCCTGGCAAAACGGCGGGCTGTCTGCTGCATTAAAACTGGTCGCTGAAATGTCACTTCTGTCATTACCACGCGTCAGAGCCGTTTCTCAATTTTCTCTCTCTAGACTGCACCAAAACTCGAGATTAGCCCCAGAATCATGTAGAGGATTTCACTAGCTTTCCGTTGATATAAGAACATGCAAATCTGAGCTCTGGATCAAAAGATATGACGATTTGAAGGATTTAGGGCACGGAACAGGCGAAAACAGATTTTTAAAATATTTTCCCGCGCATTGCCACCTGGATGACACGTGGCAGACTCTGATTGGATGAGAAAGGTCTTCAGCAAAATTCTCTCTCCTCCAGTTCGGGATTCTCCTCTCCATTTGCATCGGGTTTGGGAGGTGGCTCAAATATGTTTTCGCCCCATGCTTTTCCGACTTGTTTCCCCGACTATGAAACCCGATTTTCTTTGTGCGTCGGGCTTTCCAACCCCTCCGACACATTTCTTAGGTGTCGGGTTTTTCAACCCTTCCGACATGTTCTTGCGCCATGTTTCTCCGTCGTGTTTTCCCGACTATGAAACCCGATTTCCTTTGTGCCTCGGGTTTGGACGACCCGACGACTTCCCTTTGTGTGGGGTTTTCGCTTGGACACGTGGCAGCTTCTCATTGGTTCGGATCAGCGCTCGAAAACTCGCCCTTTGACTTTTGGACCTTTTCCCTTGTGAGGACACGTGGCAGCTTCTGATTGGCTCTCGGCTCCTTCGCGTACTTCGCCTCCATTTGTCCCGGATGTCCCATTTGATTTTGGCCCCTTTGTGCTCATTTCGGCCGATTCGGCCGGTTCGGGCATTTTTGGCGCCCGCCACGGCTTGTCCCACTTTGCTTCGGACTGACTTGACCCTTTTCGGCCGGTTCGGCCGGTTCGCACCCTATTGTCCCACGCGTCCCAATTGCTTTTGGGCTCCTTGTGATGATTTCGCGCGATTCGGCCGGTTCGGGCATTTCGCGTCCATTTGTTCCATTCGTCCCGAACTGTCCCTCTCAGCAGTTAGCCAATTTTTTCTCTCGGTCAAACCGGCATTTCGCGCCCGCCGCGTACTTTGTCCCACTTGTCCCTTTGCTTAGTGGGCCTGCCTGGACTCATTTCGGCCGGTTCGGGCCGGTTCGCGTACTTTTTGTCCCATTTGTCCAACTTGTGCCCCTGGACTAGGACTTAGCCAATTTTCATGATTTTTCCTGGCCCAAACTACTTGCTTTCTGCAACCTTCTCCGCATTTTCTCAGAGCTTGTTCCTTCCTTCCTCGGCCAGGGGAGTTAGAAAAATTTAGAAGGGACCCTGCAAACATGATTTTTGCTCTGAATCAATCAATTTTCTTGGGACTTGGATATTCTGATGCATGTTATCAAAATTACCCTGGGGGGGAATTTTGGATAACAAGTGTAACAGTTTTAGGTATACAACTGATTCATTGGAACCTTAAAGGTAATGGGAATCCCATAAACTTTCAGAGTGAGGGAAGGGTGAACACTTGTAGAAAGGATGTCCAAGTGATGTGAAAGCTTCCAATCATTAAAATCCTCTCACAATAGAAAATGGATCCATGCATTTGGGAAGATCATGGCCTGAACATCTCCTAAGTTTTCTTTGGAAGTGGTAAGAATCCTAATTGAAGGGGCACTCCCAACAATGGAGATGATGATATCCTCTGAAACACCTATAGATGGATGAGGGACCTATAGTACTCACAAGTGACTTTCTATGAAAATATGACTAAGGTCAAGTATAGGATACTCATCCCAATGTTTGTGTTGGCTCAACAAACAAAAGAGGATGTCAGATAGGTATGAGTCATCCAATGAATTAGAGGAGTGAAAGGGGCCTCACACATGAAGGTGGAAAAGAGGTGGGTGTGATGATTATGAGCTCCTTGTAGTAGTGAGACATTCTTCATATCTTGATGAGATGTGGGACTTGTCAACACTCTCTGGAATAGTGAGAGAATTAGGAGAAAAGTCCTCTATAGTACTCTCAACATCATAACTAGGTGCACAATACTCGTCATCAGAAGTAGAACCAAGTGATTTAATGTGTCAGTGGAACTGTCATCACACATGACCAATATGTGTGGTATGACCCTTCGTAATAAAAAGTATCATATGAATGGACTTTCCTCCTTGGATAAGTGATCAAAATCCCATATCTAATCCATAATTAAACCTAATGGATGTTCTTTCCACATTAGGTCTCCATAAAAATCCCACAATTGAAATTCAATTTTGCTTAAGACTCTGAAGAATCTAGATGGGTTGAAGGTCCAAATACTTAATAGTAAACAAAGAAACCCATGCCATTTCATTAATAGTCCAATTTTGGTGATGAATGTAGTTATCAATAGGTTCAGGTGTCACCCTTTTTAAGAAGATGTGGTAACAAGTTGTACATAATGCAATGATGAGATTCCATTCCATTCTAGGTAATTTCCTGGTCCTAGTTGAGTAAAAATGATGAGATTCAATGATCCATGAAACGAGATTACTCATTCATAGGAAGGATAAAGGTTTGCAACTACCCACCTTTTTTTGGCACAATCCTTTAACTTGTGTGTTATTACAATCAGAGGCACTAAATGTGCGTAGAAGCCTAGATATCACTTGTTTTGTAATCCTTTGATCACTTCATCAGTGGAGACAATTATCAAGGGCCATTCAATCTTAAAATTCCTCCATAAGCAAGCATCTAGATTTCCTTAGAAAATAAAAGAAAAGAGATGAGATTTGTGAGACACAACTCTCTACCATCATAGTGAAAGAATCTTTCATTTTAAGATTGTAGGCAGACACGCTCTCGATCCACCTAATAAAAGAAGGATCACAAAGCATTGATGATTTGAAATGGTGAACCTTCATATACAAAAGACACCCCCAGAATGTGGCACTTTATAAAATATCAATTTATAAAACTGGAAGGTCCAACCATCCTAGAACGAATCAACTATTATATTCTTAATTAATACAGTCTCAAATTCCCCCATGAGCAAAGTCAATCTATCAGTTATAGCTCAAATGAAAAAATCTTTCCCTAACTGATGGAAAAATCTACACCTAAGCATTTACAAACATTATGGGTAAAAAAGATCCCTATAACTACATTGAAGAGGTAATAATGTAACCGTTGAAATCCATCAAAATGATAGGATAACTAATATTTATTACGAGGTTGGGATTAAGATGCCAATGGACCTCACCCTACAGTCTTCGACATCAAAGGAAATTCCTATTTCAACAGACCCAAAATAAAGGTTTATGCAATGCCAATTATAAATGAATTTACACCTTAATCAACATTTAGGTGAATTGAAATCCTAATAAAAATCCTTTAGCATAGGGATAATCATCTAACTATTCACCCTTTGCTAAGTGGCAGGATTCACTCACAACTGCTTGGATGCTAATCATCACACCTATCCTAAATCTTGCAGGGAACTAGGATGCATCTTACAAATCTACATTCAAGCCAATCCTATCGTTATACTTGATCCTCTACCAATGAGCCACATGTCTATCATCTCCAAAGGATCACATTATAAGCTACAGGATGAGTTCTCAGATGAATTTCAAGAATAAAGAATGGTAACTATCTATTCCAACAACTCATGAATGGTGGAAACTTTAGCCCATCACCTAAGACAATATCACATGGTTGAAAATGGGAAAAAGCTTTCAGCTTCCTAAAAGGGCTTAAGTTCCTATGGAATAGTATTGGGTTCCTCATGATCACAATATCTTAATCAGATGTCACATCATTCAACCTTTAGAAATGAGCTCTAGGGATAAAATACAATCTAAGTAGCATCATATTTCAGGAAGACATGACTTGTAATATAGTCATCATATTTGTGTCAATGATGGAAAACTGGCCAAAGATCATTCCTACTCAATTCCACACCATCCTCAAAAATTTTTGAGTGAATTCTAAAAGGTGCTTATGAGCTTGTACCTTGGACATCTAGGCACTGTGAATCCATTTGGGTGCACAATGATCTGCTCAAAACCAAATGATCAATGTATGGTGGCATCATCCTGACACATGTCAGCACAACTTAGAAGAGTCAAACAACCATGGTTCAATATTCTCCTGCAAAATCCCCAAAATCCATCCAGGTTTAGATTGAGCAATAAGCAATTGAGGGTGATGTTACACATGTGAAACCTCTCATTAGTTTTGAGCTTCTGGTTAGACTGGACAAGTTGAAAAGCTACTACCATAGTTAGGTAATCAATATCCAAGCTTGTAGTGCATAAGAGCAATGCAGGTGACCTCCCAATGAAATTATGGTCATCTTCCAATCTAATACAAATCCTTCTGAATAATGTCCAAATGTGGGATGGAACAAATTAAAAACCTCCTATGTAGTGTCACAAAAATAAATGACAAGATGAAACAATGCACTCCACCATGTATGTAGATAAGCTTTTAGTTTCCACTACTAAAATGGTAATTTGGACCCTTGATCAGGTAATAAGCACATAAATCCACCCAAAGCCTTTGAAGCTCAGTAACAATAAATGACCGAATCTTGAACATTTTCGGGACAAGGGTATGATAAAAAAACCAACCAAAATCCTCAAAACCTTGCAACTGCTGAAACCTCAATACAGGTCTAGCAATCATATTCCAAAAGCATAATCGAAAAATCTTGCACGAAGGTAAATCATAGAAGAAACTAGAATAATGAATCAACTCTCCATAAACGAAGAGTGCACATTTTACCGAGTAACATGCACTTTGATACCATGAAAGAGGGATTGCAAGAGAACCGATGTCAAAAACAATGCACCACAAAAAAGTTGCACTCTGATGGTAACATCAAGCTCCAATGCAATAAGCAAGATTCGAACAATGGAAAGAAAATGCAAGTAAGAAAACAGGTCTGACTCATGCTCATAGATTGAAAAAAGGAAGTACAAATAGGGGTGTTGTGTAACCCCCATGCCTAAACAAGGAAAGAATATCAATGATGCCACTGATGCATATGACATGACTGACGCATATGACGCCACTAAAGGAGGAGTTACAATTCCAAATAAGGAATGTAACTCCTATGACACACTGACGCAAATGATAATGACAGATTCTATGATAGAATCTGACACTTGTCATTTGACTTCCTAAGACCTATGACTCTCGCAAGGCGAGATGACTCACTAGGTGATGTGGATGATAATTTTGGGCTACATGTTTTAAGCTTAGCATCCACTATCTTATGTTACAACTTCTCATTTGAAGATATGTTATCACTAGGATTATACTAAAAACAAGTAGGATATTGTGAGGTTAGCGGTCGGTAGGTTATTCCTGAAAAAAAAATTCTAAGTTTAGTGTTCGGTTCTCAATAACCGATATCATGAACTAATACACCACTAAGACACTACTGCATGCTAATATTTGGAACATAATGGCTGCTAGGATTTAACAAAATATAGTAAGATATTTCAAAAGTAGAAAATGCTAGGTGTTATCACAAAAAAATATTTGGATCTTAGCAGTCGCTAGGATTTCAAATATTTAATTAAGGTAGTATGAAATTAGGGTCATCTACATATTGCCTCAATGTAATAAGTTACACTTAATATTCGTTAGGATTTAACGCATAATTTGGAGCATAGTGGTCGAAAGGATTAAACACATTACATTAAGAATCTAGGAGGCTGAAATTTCGAGCTACACATTGTGAAGACATCTAGGTGCTTCCACAATAGAGTATTTCATTCTTAAATGTCTTGAACATTTAATAAAACAAAGAGTGAAATTTTAATCTTGGCATCCCGAAGCTTATTTTGCACCATATTGCTTGAAGATATGTTGTCACTAGGATATTATGAAGTCTTAGGATGTTAAGACATTGCCACATCATAATAGTTAGAACATATCATCTGTCAGGATTTAACAAAATAGAGAAATATATTTCTAGTCTACCGTGCACTAGGTATTGCGACAACATATTATTTGTAGCTTATGACACAATGAAAAATTCAGAGCTTAACATATCAAAACAAAAAATGCATGTTTATATAATCATAACATTCAGAATATATACACAATCATTGTATTAATTATAAATATTCATCTATTAGCATTTTATACATTTCACAGTGCTTTTCTGCCTATCTCACATACTACAATTTATGATTCCCTATGGTTCTTCCTTAACTATGGGGTTTTGTTGATCTGAGATGGAAGGCATAGTTGCTTCTTGGGTTTGTTGCTCTCGTTTGAGATCTATTTTATCATCTCTTCATCATGCCTCCTTAAAATATTTTTGCAAATATGAAAATCTCTTTTTATCTTTTCCATATCTAGAATTGTGCTTCTATATAGCATGATAGACATATCAAGAAATTTATTTTGACTACCACATGATTCTTTAGTAATTTCCTTTAGAGTCTCTATTTTTTGTATTTTAACCTTATTTTGGAAGTAATCTCAATGACATGCAAAGTTTCTCCTTCGTTCACCTCAGATATTCTCCTTTAAAATTAATCATGAATTGTTGAAGGGATGTTGCAAAATCTTCATCAAAAACTAATGCATGGTTTCCTTTAAATATTTCCATGGCCAAATATTCTATGAAAAGATGATTTCCTCTAGAAATAATGTCATCAAAATGTAAAGAAAATTTTCTTACATGTTCCTTCCATGCCCTTAGTCTTTACTTTGTATAGTTAGCATATGTCTAGCATATACCAATATCTCCCGTGGTCATAATTGTAGGGTCTTTAAAAATGCCTTTTTCAATTACCCTCCCCATATGTGTTAATTTTTTCTATAATGATGTCATTCCTGTAATGAGTTTTTCATTTTTTCCCATGAACTCTTCTACCTACTCCTTTGCACGGATACAATTATTTATATTATTTTACAATCCATGCAATGCATCTTCTACATTAGAAACTGTGTCGGGAATAACTATGGACTTTAATACAGTTTTAAGATCTTTATTTCTAACATGTAATCTACTCACCACGTCTATGACTACTTCTATTGTGGCCCTTATCAAGGTTCTCATCCTTGTATTGAATTTAATATTCGCTAAGGGATCTTCTTGTACCTCCCAATCTAGATGTTCTTTGTAGGCAATTAAGAATTCCTCTACCCAATCCTTTATCGCTTGTTGTGAGGTGGAGGGAGAAAATTGAGAGGGTTTCACTGGGAATTTGCTAGCTAGAGATTTATTTGGTTTAGACAAGACTTCTTAAAACTTAGATTGAGATTCATTTGGTGGAGATAAGGGAGCACAGGTTTATTGTGAATGTTCTAAATATAAATCTTTTCTTTCTCTTCGTATCCTCCTTTTTACTAATTGCTCTCAGAGGTGGAACTTCCCCTATCCCCATCATATTCTACTGAACAAGGATATATTTTTTTTTGGGTAATCCATACCCAGTCATTATAATCATGCATGTGAGCATACAATATATTTCGATATCCTTTAAGGGAATTAAGGTGTTGGAAAACCCTATTCCTATTGTCATATTAGCTTAAAGGGTGTTCGGGGAGATGAAATGAATTTCTATGGGCTGAGGAATCCTTCAAATTGGGCCACCTTTTAAACATTATATGTACCACATAGACTACTAAGGAGGGATATGTTTTAAGATTCTTCTCCTTATAATTTAAAGCAATATCCTTGAAAATATGATATGCAACCTCTTGTTCTGCCAATTGTTTTGGAACATAATATGGAAACTAAAAAGGATGTGTAAGGATCCCCTCAATCATGATAACTTTATGTTCTAGATAAAATAATATAGATCCCATATGCCTTATGGAAGTGAGGATGGCATCAGATATTCTCGATGGCATCATTTCATGTAATTGTTTGTAGAGATCAAGATTCAAATAAGTGCATATATCTTGAGTATGCATTCTGAAATGATGGGTATAAAATTCAGAATATTTCTCATTTACCCTCATGAAGAAGACCATATTTGACATAAATCAAGACATTTGAGAACACCAATGAAAACATCGAGAAGATAGGAAGCTATGTAAAATGGTTTCTTGTGGTCAAAGAAATTATTTATTTGTGTCACTAAATTGAAACAAAACACCTAACCTAAGGAGGGAATCTTGGCATCATCAATAATAAAATAAAGTAACGAGATCTAGGAAACATCCACCTTAGAGATTGATGAATTTCCATATAGCCTATTCATGAGTGTCATGCCAATGTGGACCCTTAGTATAAACCTTTTAATAAGGATTTTAGAATGCTTAGAATCATCCATATTATCTAATGGGTTAAATTCCCAACTTTGCAAAGCATCTCTTATTATCCTTTTGGCCATACAAAACTTGACTATGGTTGAGTTGTACAAGTAGTCCAGCTCTATAATTTTATAATAATTGTTGTATACATTCCCAACAAACAAACCTATTCTCTTTTTCCCTGATTTGGAAACCTAGTAGAAAAGATGATTCTCACCTCTCACCATTCCAATAGGTTATCTCTATGTGTATTCCACCAATCCGTTTCTATCTTACATAGGGTATAAATCAACATAGTTATTTTTTCACCCTCATCCTTCCACTGTGCTTATATGGCACGTATAAATACATCAGGATTTCCTTGATAATTCTACCATGATACTTGGGTATGACTCAAGCGCTAAACAATGTGCGACCTAATGATGAAGGAGAGTCATCATTGAACAATAAATAAGGAAAATTTTCACTCAATCATGATTCAAAAATGTTAGAGTAAAGGTTCTAGGACATGCCCAAGTCATGAAAAAGAGTTTAGATGAAGTATAAAGCTTGAAAATTGAAATTCAGGTTTACCCTCCAAAAGGGATATTCAAATTTCAAATGAATGGAAATGAGTCTAATGAAATTTTAAGAGCATGTGAGTGTCTAATTGAATGGATTGGAGTCCTAAAGTGAGTTATTAGGTATGCATATATGTCTTAGATACAAAATGATGTAACATTTCCATGTGTGAGTATGGAGGCATATGAAGAGTTAGTTAGGTTAAAAATAGGAGTGGGGAAAGTAATAAAATATGATGTAGTCAAGTTAGAAATTTATTTAGAGGAAGGATATGATGTTATTCCTTGAGATAGCAGGTGATAGGAAGAAAAAGGGGGGCAGAGGTGAAGCATGGAAATATAGGCAAAACCTTGAAGGCCTCTAGTTTTGTATGAAACCGAACTTTACATATTAATAAAAATGTGAAATTTTTAATCCAAAATGTTATGGTTAGATAGTAGGAGTTGAATTTTAGTGTTTATAAATATCATTGAATAGTTTAAAACTTTCTATTATCATATTTATTATGGAGTCTCTGTGTGCTTTGTTAAAAGAAGACGATGTTTTGTTTTCGACAAGACTGGTCAGTTAGAATGTGGGATTGTAACTTGTAAGGAATTTGGCACTCCTAAAGTTTTTATATATTTGAAAGGGTCTATTCAAAATAATAACATGTTGAATATTGATTTATTTATAAATTTATATATGAAATATTGAAAACTCTTGAATGCATACACAAGACTATGCCTCTAAGTATGCAAACTCTGTTTCTAGCATGAAAGATCATGTATGTGTTGTGTATAAGAAGTTAAGGTTATATAATTATTGGAATATTGGCTTGTGATTACTGTTGATGAGGTATTGAAGAATTAATATACGCTTTGAAGTGATTTACTTTGTTCTCCCTTGTGATTTTGATGAACAATAGAAACATGACTCTGTATTATATAGTTACATAATAGGACAGTCAAAAGTTACATGAAAGGAAGGAATACACGTGTTACATCCTTCTACGGGTAAGATCAAAACTTCCAAAACCTAAAAACAGACCATGTGTATTAATTTCATGATTTGATTCAACTTATTGACAAATTTATTCAATAAGATACCTTCTTGGGATTTTAATGAGGGTTTCACGGTGGGAGTACTAGGGTAAGGAATTTAAAATAGAAAATCAAGTCCTCCCCTCTTGAAAGTTTGTAGTAATTATATTAAGAAGGTGTTATAAGATATGGCTAAGGAAAATTTGGAAAACAATGGTAAAAATTCCTCATTTTTGTGACACTTATGGGAAAAGACAGTCAAACATAGAAAAAAGGGCTAAAAGAGTGGTCATTTTACAAAGTAAGTATCATTTTGGCTTAGATCTAGACAAAGAAACTCCTAGGTAGGGTGTAAACTCTTAAAGGGTGATATAAAACATATATTTTGTGTCTTAAAGCCTTTTTCAACTGAAGATAATCATCACAGTCACTTAAGAAAGACCTAGTGAGGGTCTAGAAACAAGAATAAAAAAGTTGAATTGAGAATGTTGTAGGAGTTGATAAATGAAATTTTAGGGGCATGCTGAGGTAGAAATGAAGCCTTTTATTCCTTTTGGGTGTCCCTAAAACTCAAGATGCTATATTGAATTAAGGAACATTTTCTTAAGGGTTAAGAGTAAAATTTGTAAAAAAGAGACCTATAAGAATTTGATCAAATAATTGAGCCATGATATTTCAAAAGCATGTTAGAGGTGTGAAAACATAGCTAATGAAGGAGGTGGTTCATCAAGGTTGTATTTAAAAGAGTAGAACTGATTTGAGAGCAAGAATTGTTTTCTTGAGAGGAAGAAGGGGAATTGTTTTCTTGGTAAATAAAGTAGTGAAGGATGGTGCTTATATGATTTTACTTTTTAATGTAATTAACCATATTTGAGGTGTTTATAGGGAGAACAAGACCAAGGATCCTGTTAGAGTAGGTATTTACCTTAGCTCATGTTCACCTAGGTACTTTATTTACCTTTATTGTATTTATCCTCACCCACTTATGTGTGTGGATATTTCTTTAATCTTATTTAGATAGTAGGATATATTATCTAGTTTTTAGGTATAGTTTTTTCCTTTATCTATGGTATTGACTAGATCCTTGATGTCTAGTTCTCTCCTAAATCTATGGTCTTGACTAGCTCTTTGATGACTAGTTATTTCTTTGATTTATGGCTTTATCTACCACCTTGAGTGGTTCTTATATTGTTATTCCTTTACTATATAATCAAGGCCCATTCGCATTGTAATTAATTGAGTTCCATAATAATATATGAAATTGTTCCTCATTTGTTTGTAAAGGTTTTATGTAAAATTATTCTGATGAATTACGTTCATCTTATTTATCATGGTGTTTCATTAGCATCTTTGTTCTTGGCTTGGTATGATGTGGTTATCGTTCCTTTTAGAACCTAAGAAGAGGTATATAGGTCCGAAAAATGCTAATTTGTATCCAAAAGTTATGAAGAAAGAAACTGGTAACTTGATGCCAAGTAAGTGAAAGGAAAGTCCAATGAGTTTAATTGGATTTGATGACGTAAACATCATGCAGTATGGTCTACATACAGGGTACAATAAATTACAAGCTTAAGGAAACATTACTTTTGTGATTTAAGCCAATTTGAGCAAGATTTGATCAAAATATAACAATTTTACGTCATCTTAGCCTATTGTTGACTCTCTAAAAATAGATTAGATGGAATTAGGTTTTTGTTAATCTTTTATTAGTTGATTTTATGGTTATGATTGATTCAAAAATACATCATTTGGTATCAGTGTGAGGAATCTTAATGAAGTTGTCTTGATAATTGAAATGTGAATTGCTTTGTGGCTAAGTAGTGAATTTTTCAAGTGTGTGTATGAATATTAACATATTGGAAGAAGTGAAGAGAAATAAGAGTAAAAGGAGACTGAGAAGAGTGTGAGAAGACACCAAAAGGCCAGGTGCTAATCCTAGGTGAGGTTTAGATAGAATATAAAGTGAGTGAATTGAGAGAAGAATAAGAGAGATATGGATAGAGAGGAGTTGATAATAGAGTTGGCTAAGATGATTAGCCATAGGAAAAGAGATAAAGAAGCAAGATAATGAGAGAAAAATAAAAGAGGAAAAGAGAAAGAAAAGTGAGATGTGGTTTCAACAAGAGATTTCGGAGATGAAGAAAGATTTAGGATCATCTAGTTGTAATCTTGAAAGGAAAGAGAGAAAATTCAAAGGATATAATTTGTAATGAAGAAAGAAAGTAATAAGGCCAATAGAGAGATCTTGTAAAGAATAGAAAGAGAATACAAGTGAAGATGCAGTTGAGAGTATCAGAATAGATGACTCAAGCAATATGGGGAAAGAGAAGAAAAGGAGAAGATGTTAAGAAAGAAGACAAAAGAGGAGAAAAAGGAGGTCATTCTTAATGAGAATCATGTAAATAAAGCATGAATACAGAGGTCATAAGAAAAAATCTTAGCTTCCAGAGAACGAACTAGAACTTAAAAATGAAGAAGGAATTAGTGGAGAACTTGAGAATGAGAGAGAAAAATAAGAAATATAAGAGGAAGGATAGTTTGAAAGTTACTTTGAACAGGCTTGGAAAAGGATGGAGAAAAAGGAAAATCATAGTATAGATTTATTTATGAGGATAAATATTAGTTGGAGAGAGAAATGAAAGCTCTTGAATAATCTTTATATGGTGAAGAAGTGAAAAATGAAGAAGAAAAGGCTAAGGTAGGTTAATGAAGATGCAGGAATTAAAGAAGAAGTGCAAATGAAGCATGAAGAAAAAGAAGAAAAAGATGAAGAGAGGAAAGATAAGTGATGAATGAGACCACATTGTCTCCTATTTTTTCATCTAACTCTATGCTTGACTATGTTTATGCAGGTTTGTTGGATAAAGAAATAGAATAATATTGAAGAAAAGATGAAGATGAAATAGAAAGTACACAGAGCAAAGAAAGCAAGACATCATGAAGAAAGGAATACAAGTGAAGGAAAATGTAAAGAACAAGGAGCAAAGTGTGGGACCCATGTGGAGAAATAACACACAATGGAATTACAGTGGGAGTGAAGATAGAAGTTCAAGAACAAGCAAGCAAGATGAAGACTCGTCTATAGACAAGATCATGCAAGAAACAAGTACATGAAGGAATCTTTTTTTCTCCCTTTGGGAGTATGATGCCAGGAGCATCATCACAGATACAATCAACCAATATCACATTATCACTCATATCATGATTCCAAAGGTTTATAGTAAAGGTGTTAGGAAAAGTCATGAAAAAAGGGTCTTAGGTGAATTATAAAGCTGTGAAAATTCAAAAACATGTTGATTTCCCTGCAAAAGGGATTTGTCAATTTTCAAAAGAACTACAAATGAATTTAATGGATTTGTGAAGTCTTATTAGAGGTATGTAATTAAGTTATATGAGTAAATATGATTCCTAAAGTGAGTCCTATGAGTGTATGTAAGAAATGAATCTTGGATGAAAAGGGAAGTGTAATGTCAACATTTCGAAATGTGTGAATATGGAGGCATCCATCTAGAGTTGAGTTAGGTTAAAAATAGGAGTGAGAAAACTAATAACAGGATTAGGTATTTGAGTAAGAAAGTTACAAAAAGAAGAGGAATTTGTTCATGCAAGTAGTTATTTACCTCCTTGGAGAGGTATCAGTGTGAGTAGGATAGTAGGAACTCCTTGAGATCAGAAGTGAAGTATGAGAAATAGAGGAGATGCATGATGAAGGCATGCAATTTTGTAATGAAAATTCAGTAATCATAGTTATATAATTATGGGTTTCTTGAATTGAATATTCTAATGGTTATCTTGTAAAAGTTTTGAATTTTAGTGAGTAATAAATCTCCTTGAATATTTTTAATTCTTCTAGATCATGTAGCAAATTATTCTAATAGATTCTCTATGTACTTGGTTGAGAGAAGATGATGTTCTTTTCTTGACAAGACTTATAAGTTAGACTATGGAATTTCAACTTGTAAGGAATTTAGTACTTCTAAAGTTTTGATATCTGTAAAAGGGTCTATTCAGAATAATAACGTGTTGAAGATTAATTGCTTTATAAATTTAGATATCAAAAATTGAAAACCCTTGAATGCATACACAATACAGTAACTGTAAGTATGAAAACTTTATTTCTAACATGCAAGATTGTGTATGTGTATACGAAGTTGAGGCTATGTAATTCTTGACATACTAGCTTGTGATCACTGTTGATGAAGTCTTGAAGAGTTAAATATATGATTTTAGGTGATTTACTTTTTTCTCCCTTGTGAGTTTGATGAACAATATAAACATGACTGTGTATTGTATACTTACATACTAAGATAGTTAAAAATTGCATGAAAGGAAGGAATACACGTGTCACAACCTTCTACTAGTAAGATCAAAAATTGCAAAACCTCAACATAGAACATGTGTATTAATTTCGTGATTTGATTCAACTTCTTGAAAAATTTATTCAATAAAAATCCTTCATGGGCTTTAACTAAGGGTTTCACAGTGGGAGGAATAGGGTAAGGAATTTAAAATAGCAAATCAAGTCCTTGCATATTGAAATTTGGTACTAATTATCTTAAGAAGGTGTTCTAAGAGATGGTTAAGGAAAACTTGGAAACCAATGGTAAAAATTCCTCATTTTTGTGACAGTTATGGGAAAAGACAGTCACACATAGAAAAAGGGCTAAAAGAGTGGTCATTTTACAAAGCAAATATAATTTTAGCTTAAATATAGACAAAGAAACTCCTAGGGAGGGTTTAAAACATTAAGGGGTGATCTAAAACATTATTTTTTCTTAAATCCTCTGCCAATTGAAGATAATCATAACAATCACTTAAGAAAGACCTAGTGAGGGTCTAGAAATAAGAATACAAAAATTGGAATGGAGAATTTTGTAGAAGGAGGTAATGAATGAAATTTTAAGGTCATGTTGAGGTAGATAAAGGTAAATGAATGAATCTTGTTGTTCCTTATAGGTACCCCTAAAACTCTATATGTTAGATTGAAGAAAGACACAATGTCTTAAGGGTTGAGAGCAAAATTTGGAAAAAGTGACCTATAAGAAGTTGATCAAAGAATTGAGCCATGATATTTCACAAGCATGTTAGAGGTGTGAAAACATAGCACCAATTATTTCAATAAATTGTGACTTATTCCAATCCAAGCAGCTAAAAAATATAGCCAATATTGGAATCCAATATTACTATTTTTTAATTAAAAAATGTCAAATATTGGAATTATCTACACTCCAAAATCGCACATATTGGATTCCAATATCACATATATTGGAATCCATAATCACATATATTGTAATACAAAATCACATATATTGAAATTCGTTAATTCTCCTTCTAAAGTCCAATATTTTTAGTCATGATTTAAATTTATGAATCCGTGAAGAAACATTTACTGATTTCAAGGAATCTAACATTGATATGAAAAATAATGCCTAGTGGCTGCTATCCCGTATAGAAAAGATACATGTTCTATTTTATAAGGGATAACAGATATTAGGCTTAATGATTACTTTGAAATAATGATCTTATTAGTTTTAAGAAGTTTTTAAGATTAAACTATGCAAATTTGAATATTGAAATGTCATTAATCAAGCGATTGTTAGGCTAATGCCATTCACAAAATGTGAGACACTTCCAAATTCAATTAATATGGTTTGATTGAACCTTGGGGAAACCAAAGAATTACCAAAGATGTTATGAAGAAACTTAATGAGGCCAATGATTCAATTTAGGAGAATGTAATTAACTATAAAACCATTCCAAATCTATTTTCACATTAAATTAGATCTCATATTTATTTCATTTATCATGGTTTGATTGTACCTCAGCGCAACCAAAGAATTTTTGAATATGCTATGAAGAAATTAGTAGATGGCGATGATCCATTGTAGAAGAATGTCTTTAATTGTAAAACCATACCAGATATATTTTCATATTTAAATTTAGATATAAAATCAAATGTAAGAGACATAACATAGAATTTTTCATATTCAAATATGGATATGATCTTATTTAACATTAATCGTAAAACTATCCCATATATTATTTAGTATTTAAATATAGTTATGAAATAAATTGAAATTCCTTTACTAAAGATAGGTAGAATTATATAAAACATTTGATGAATAATTTGAATTTATAATCCAACACTATTCCTGAAGATGGCCTTCCAAATCAATAATACAAAACATAGTAAAGCTCCAATAAAAAATCTCCCTACAATTATTATTTTTGATCTTATATAATCCTAAACATCTTCGACGTCCTTCAATGTTTGTGACAAAGGTCACAACACATCTAATGATTATGTGTCTTCTGACTTAGAAACTATGTTAAATGTTTCAACAATTATGTAGTTTGGAACATCATTGAACTTTTTTTATCTAAAGATTCATCTACAAGAACTCTATTTTTACAATTGTATGATGCATTAAACCGTGACCAAATGGAGTTAAGATTCTTGAGATATAATTTGGGATTCCAAGAACCTTCATAATTAGAGCATTTGGTCTTGACGTAATATTTCTTTGTAAATATGAACTTAAATCTTACAACCTCCAAGTCAATGTTTTGAAGGAATGAAGGCATCTTGCCATCAATATTTGACTTTCTGGCCAATGTCCATATTGCTATTTTAAAATGTTTTTTGCACCATTCCAAGAACTCTTTCACATTAGGTCTGAAAAAATATATTTTTTTCGATCTCAATGCCGCCAATTTTTTTTACCAGTTTAAATGACGAAGATGCCTTGTGGAGGGCGTGTGTCAAAACACCATTTATATCAAATATGATCAGTTTCATGTTGTATGTATTCCTATTTACAAATGAAAATAACAAAATCAAATGGTTGAGGGTGGTGAATCAATTAAAAAATAAAAAACAAATCCCTTTCGCTATTTTTGTATAAAAAATCAAATGGTTTTAGGTGGTGACAAAGGTAAAATCTAAGGGCATTCCTCATTTCTTATTGTTATACTAGGATTATTTTTTGTGAAGAACTTATTTGAATAGAATGTAATGTTTCATCGTGACGAGTCTTTACATACAGTATTGTAGTTACTTCATTGCATTGGAAAGTGGTATAGATTTTCTAATATCTAAGAAAAAATTAGTATTTCAGCATGCTCAAAATTAAATTTAGGAATACATATTTCATTAATAAAAATTACTCAAATATTTTTTACATTAAATATTTTTAGTCAATTCACTTTTGGAACTTATACACTCACACTCTGAAATGATAACCAAGGAATATTTAAATTCTGCCAACTTATAATTGTACAACCGTAATTTAAATAGTTACACATAACCATCACTAAAACACATGAATGTATTTTTTTACAATGTTAAGTTCCATCATCACAATATAACTTCGAAATGCTAAATTTTTATTTAGCATTTATGCGCTCTAAATATTTGATGTCCTCTACCACATTCAATCCCTTTGACACTATTAGTGATAAGTCTTTCTGCAAATTGGTCATCAAACACCTATCTTTTGAGAACATTTCTCCTTTGCTTGTCATCCCAACCATAAAATTTGTAGGAGGGTTTCCCTTTGCATGTAATGTAATACACATTTTGTCTTTAGAATCATAGGGGACGTCGTTTCTACTCAAAAAAAATTCTACATCTTTCATTGCAATTCTATCAACCATTTTGCAATGTTCTTTTCCCTAGATGATTAATGGATTAAATTTAGTTGATATTTTTTTATTGAAGGCCTTTGTCATCTTTTCAACTTTAGCTGAAGTGATTTTTTATGACCAAAATCCCATTTCAATTTTTGTTGATAATGACTTTATAAACTCTTTCAGACCACCTCACACGTAAATAGTTTCCTTGCAAAACTTAAATTTTATGTCCCCAAAGGGCGATTGCTTTTTCTCATATAGAAAGGCCTCTAAATCTAAAATAAGCAAGTAATTGTTATGGCTAACTACAGGGAAGTAAATAATTTTTTTAAATCCACCTCATATGAATTCTAACTAATGGAAAAAATAAACATTTTATCTTGCGGCTACCACTTACCGATGGGCCTTGCGTGTAGGATTGCATCTTCTTTACATGCAACTAGATCCTTTGATGCAAGATCTATTTCAAACAATATTAATATTATTAATATAGCTATTACTATGGAAAATGAAAGTGTATTTGAAAAAACATACTAAACTATGTGGTAAAATGGTAAATTCAATAGTAGCACTTTAGGTAGATACCACTTACGAACTGAGATCTTGACTTGGGTTACATAGAACTTACTAGCTGCTGGGTTTTTGATACAATATGTATTACAAAACACAATAATCAATTAAAAATTGATTTCATGCTATCTCAAATGAAAGCATAATTTAAAAGCATACTGGTCTTGGTGGTAATATGGTAAGTACAAATCAATATGTTCTATGTCTTCTGAATGAATTGTAGCACTCACTAGGGTTCGTTTATATCCATTGAACCACCAATTGGAAAAAAAAACTTTTGAGATATTGATGTGGATTAGCGACCGCTATGTTATGCCATCATTAGATGGAATAAGCATAGATTCTAATTCCTACAAAATTATGTCAATACTAATGGTTTATGCAAACAACAAATAACTTGAAAACTACAAACTATGTAGCATTCAATGCCACCATGAACTTTTGAAATAGATTATTTTGTAAGTCCTTTGCAAAATTTTCCACTTCTAGAATTATTTGATATCATATTCTATAACTTTTTGAGCCTTAGAAATGTTTATGTTTAAAAATACGCATGGCTAATATACCTAATTTTGTCTACATATTCATGTTGGATACAACCACACACTCCACTATTACTTTCTATCGGTGTTATTCGTTTTCATAAAACATTAATTTTTTTATGAATTTGTGGGGCTTAGTATAAATTATTAGTTATAAATGAACATGACTAACATACCAGGATTTTCTTGCATATTTTTGGATGATGTGGCTAATTTCTCCTCATTTTTGGTCAAATTTGGTGAGCATGGTGAAATCTTAGGGACAAAAGACTGGTTATTTTATTTATAATAAATCCAATCAAATACAGAATGTATGACTACAATATTTATAGATATTTTAAATTCATATACAGACAAATTAATAAGTTGCACACATGCAACCATGAATTAATACAAACAAATATATTGTTCCAACTATGTATCAAATAATCCTATGACTATGTAATATGACAAATATGGTTTAAAAACCATATAACAATAATTAAATAAATAATTACCTAATATAATGCATAATTATAATGTAAATTATATTTACCCTGACATTCCCTGCCTTAATTTTCCATTGTCTCAAGGGATGAGAAGAGGAACTTTCTGAACAACTCAAACTTGTCACATGCAAGTGACTTGGTGAAAAAATTTGCTTGTCATTTAGTTGTTGGACAAAAATAAAGTTGTATAATGTGTTTCAAGACATGATAATGTATAAAATGTACCTTTAGTTCAATGTGATTTTCTCTTTCATGAAAAAATGGATTGCGAACAAGTTTGAGAACACATTCATTGTCAACATACAAGGTGGTCAGTTTATTTTGTTGTATTCTAAGTCCTTACAGTATGTGACATAGCCATATCACTTCATAGATAGTTTAACATGTAGAATGATACTTTTCTTCTATGGAAGAGAGAGAACCAATGTGTTGTTTATTGCTTCCCCATGATATTGGTCCAGATCCCATAAAGAACACAAAATATGAAGTGGATTTTTTTTTCATCAATGTTTCCTGCATGATCTGAATTTGAATAATCTGATAAGAATAAGTTGTCATTATTCTTGTATTCTAGACCAAGATCTACTATTCCCTTGAGATATCTCAAGATTTTCCTTTCTTCCTTCTAATGACAAAATTTGGGTTCTTGCATTAACCTAGATAGATAGCTCACTGCAAAGTTGATATCTAGTCTAGTGTAGGTCAAGTTAATGAGACTCCCATTCAATTACGGATAGAGAGTAACATTTACCGTAGGAGATGGATCTGAATGAGATAACAACAATATCTTCTCCATAGGTGTAGCAATAGGTGTGAAATCCATCATCCTGAATTTCTCAAGCGTTGTCTTTGTATAATTCAACTGAGAAACAAATATGTGATTCTCCTTTTGCCATACATATAATCCAAGACAATAGTGCATTATCCCAAGAACTGTCATGTCAAATGATCATTTAAGATCTTTATTTGTTACATCAATCATCCTCACTGAACTTCCAGTGATGACTAGATCGTCGACATAGAAACTGACAATCAAAATCTCCCCCCCTTGATTTTTGAGATAGATATTTGGATCATATGGATTTCTAACAAATCCATGTTGTATGATATTCTCATCAATTTTGATGTGCCAAGACGGGAGTGCCTGTTTAAGACCATACAGATATTACCTGAATTTACATACCTTTGCTTCATGACCAGGTATAACATATCCCTCAGGTTGAGTCATATAGACTTCTTCTTGTAAATATCCATTAAGAAAGCCACTTTTACGTCCATCTGATGGAATTTCCAACCAAAGTGTGCAGCTAGAGAAAAGATCATCCTAATAATTTTGATCTTAGATGTGGGAGAAAATGTCTCCTCATATTCAATGCCTTCTTTTTGTGCATACCCATTTTCTACTAGTCTCGCTTTGTACTTGTCTATGGTCCCATATGCTTTGTACTTATTTTTGAATATACATCTTCATCTAATGGGTTTCTTGCTTAGTGGAAGATCGACAAGTTGCCAAGTGTTTTTTTTCATCACTGAGTTGTATTCAACATCCATGGAATCTTTAAAATATTTTGACTGTATGGCTTCTTGGACTATAGAGGGCTCATTAGATTCAATAAATCTACTCATCAAAGCAAAGTTCACTTCTTCTCTTGCTTTAATATGATTTTTTGGTCTAGGGGTGGATGTATTCGTGGATCATCCATTATTGCATCTCGTAACATGTTAGTATACCACTTGGGATTATGTTGAGTTGTTCCCATGGGTCTTTGTTATATCTTACCATCATTCCCATCATCACTTTCATCATCAATGGGAACATCAGCTCTAGTTTTAACAACTAGTAAAGAATCTACATTAGGTGAGTCTGGAGGAGGAGCCTCTACTTCCTTCTTCTCAAAGAACTCAACATATCTGCTAGTGTAGACTTTCCTGGTATTTGGATCCATTAATCTGTACCCAAGAGTCTCTTCACTATACCCAATGAAGATGAGTTTTTTTTATTTCATATCTAATTTATTTTGGTTCTTCTTGGGTATATGCATATTTTCTTTACACCTAAATACTCTGAGGTGTGCAATAGATGGCTTCCTTTTCGACCATGCTTCACATGGTGTTACTTCCTCAAGAGTAACTTTGGGCACTCTATTCAAAAAATAAACTATTGTCTAGTCCAGAATCATCGATCATACATCATACTATTTCAATGATATTATGATTTCTTCTCTCGAAAACATCATTCTATTGTGGTATGTGTGGAGGAGGCATTTGTCGATGAATGTTGTGATCTTGAAGGTAGGATTTGAAATTATCAATTGTTAATTCCCCCCTCGATTTAAGTAGAGAGTTCTAATGTGACAACTAATTTAATTCTCAATAGTCGCTTTGAACTTCTTGAAGTTTTCAAAAGCTTCACTTTTCTTGTGAAGACAAAAAATCCACATTTTTCTTGAATAATAATCAACACAAAACATGAAGTACTTAAATCCAGAATGATTCTATTACATCAAACCAAAAATATTGGTATGAAGCAGATCAAGTTTACCATGATCTTGATAAGTAATCTTCTAGAATGAATCTCATTGTTGTTTTCCTTCTAGGCAATGAGGAAACTTATCTTTATCCTTCTGGAGAGATGGTAATCCTTTTACCATATTGTGCTAGAAAAGTGTCTCAAGATACTTGAAACTAATATTACCAACTCTCTGATGTCATAACTGTTCATAGGTAGAGTTCTTATCCACAAGTTCCTAATCATTTCCGTGGACAAAATCAAGTTGGAACATGCATCCCACATTGGAGACTTTTGTATCTATTTTTGAGCCTCGTGATTTGTCTTGAATTAAACACATTTTCTTATTGGAATGAGTATCAAAGTCAATTTTCAAGTTATGATCTATGATTTTACTTAATGACAGTAGATATTTAGTCAACCTAGGGACATATAGTACATCTGATAATAATTAGTTGCATGAACCAAGGGGTAGAGAAATTTTCCCAATCCCCTAAACTGTGTATGAAGAATCATCACCTAACGAAACATGGTTTTTCAAATGCATGTCCCTCATTGAAGTAAACCATTCTCTATGGTCGGTCATGTGTTGAGTTCCTCTCAAATAAACATACCAAACATCACTAGATGAGGTGGAGGGTTCACTTGATCGAGCAGTGTATAATTAGTCTTTAGTATTTAATGGTTCTTCTTGCTCAACAATATTTCCTTGCTGATAGGGTTTTCATTTCTAGGTCCCATTTTTATGCCCTTGATTTTAGTTAGAATTTCCCTCATGAGATTATAAGTTTTGAGGTCCAAAATTACTTGATGAACCTTTCTTGTATGTATTATACCAATAATATTTAAAATCATGTCCTCTTTTGTAGATAGGAAATTTCTTCTTTTGTTGCTTGTCCCCTTGTTGATGTTGATTTTGGGAATTTTGATAGGAATTAGGTTTTCCTTTTCCTTTTCCTTTCCCTTTCTGATGAGAAGAAAGTGCATGCTCCTCTTCATCATCTTTATTGTACATGCTTTCCTCTTGTTGCAGTAGGTTTCACCAACTTGTTCAAAACTAACTGTCGTATCTGAAAAGTTTAGTGTTGTCACAAAAATGCGGTATGAAGAAGGTAGGGATCTCAAAACAATGGGAATGAGAGCTTCATCAGTGACCTCCTCTCCTAGGGCTATAAGTGAAGCCCTTGACTTTGTAACTCTTCTCAATAAAGCTTCTATTTTCTCATTTTCTTTAAATTTCAGTGTGTGTAACTGACTCTACAAATTTAGTATGACATTCTTGTTTTTGGCCTTGTACACTATGCTCAACTTATCCCATGCTTCTTTAGATATTTTGGCATCTTGAATGTGGGGTTACACATGTTGTCAGACACTCCAAACAAGATTATCAGCTTGGCCTTGTGATCAGATCTATCAAATTATTTATGTTGTGTTGTATCAGTTGTTGATCTGGTTACAGTACCATTCACAACAATCCAAATTTCTTCAAACTCAAGCTGTGTCTTAATTTATGTCTTCCATGCTACATAGTTATTTCCTCTCAGAAGTTGTGAATTTGGAAGAAAGAATTTGGGGGCATTGGTTCCCATTTTACAGAATCAACTGACAAAGGGTAAGGATCTTATCACTCCAGGTATATGGTCTCCCAATCTATATACCGTCAGTTCGATATACCAAACCTTTCTATATATGCACCCTTCCGATATACCCATCGGTACGTGGAAGAAGCTCACCCTTTCTATATACCCAATAGTAAGTGGAAGAAGCTCGCCCTTTCTATATACTTGGTGGTACATGAAAGAGGCATTAAGGTATGTGAAATAATTTGATACGTGGTACCAAGAAAGTACTGAAAGGGGTATGTGTGATTATTGACACCAGCTCAAATAAATATCCTCATACATGTTCCTAACTTCACTATATACTCAGATAATTTCTCATTGTGGATTTAAGTCGAATAATCATTCATAGGAAGATGGGAGGGCTCAAACTATGTGTATTGTGTTCTTATTACTCCCCGTTAATGTAAAGGGTCAATGCGCAGACGACGTTGTTGTAGCTATATTAGGCATTAAATGTAGTAGTAGTCGCGATGACTTTACCCGTAAGCGCTTCCTAGAGGCAATGTTTATATCAAACGCTACGAATGAGATCGAAGATATTGTAACTGATTCAGAACAAAATTTAACATTTTTAGTACAAATTTCTACCAGTTTTACAACAGTTATAATGGTTTGCAGTTGAATATGGCAACCTGCAAATTAGTACAATACACTGAAGTATACAATTACATTCAAAATTCTAAAAAAATTGAATGACAAGTAAAAACAATTGTTTTTTGGGAACCTGGTGGCCTTCGGAGCTCAATACGGATCTCTAAAGAAAAAAAATGTAAAAAAATAGCTCAAAATTAAGTTTTTAATGTCCCCTACTTTGGAAAAAGTTTCTTACAATAAAAAAAATAAGCCAATTTGGGAATTTTTTTTTTTTTTCCTAACATAGGTTTTTCTCCGCTAAAAATGGTGGCTTGTTTGGTTATCTCTAAGGGATTTAGTGGTGGTTTTGGGTTCCAACTTGAGTGGAAATTGCTAAATTAGCCACTAAATTTCAATATTAATAAAACAATTGTTTGTGGTTAGGGGTCGAACCGAAGACCTCCCACAACTAAATATTTTCACTTAACCAATAAAGCGCCAATCCACGTGTAACATATTTTGAAGATACCTGCATTTAAATTAAAATTAATTTGACTAAAATTTGAAAAATAACATGGCTGACTAGATGATCCATGTGGTGGTCGACTTGGCTTCGCTGATAAACAGAGAATTAGGGTTATGTGCTAAAAAAATGGATCCAAATTCACTTTACCACTTTTTACTTTGATAAACACCTTATTTGTTTGCATTCGTCATTTTTTGATTGATCCAGTTATTGCTTTTGTACAGGACATTGTTTTCCTTTCTATTTTTCTTTCACTTCAGCTACTGCCATGTGTGCAGGTCGAAGGTCTTTGTTTTTTTATTGATTGGTGTGCCACTTTATTGACTTGACCATTCATTTTTCCTTGGTGTAGGTTCGTCGATCGAGGTAGGGGGTTTGGTGTTGGCGTGGAGGTTGAGCTCCAAGCTCGTATGCATAAGGGTTTGAATTTTCCCTTTAATTTTTTTAATATGTCCACAACTCGATCAAACAGAACTTTCCTGATGCAATATAACTCAGTAACTCAGTGCTCGGTCTTTGAATAGATCATTCTTTTAGGTGTAGGGTGTAGATTGTAATGGATCGACGCAGTTAGGCAAGGGATCTCGGTGTTAGTTATTTGATTTGACTTGAACAACACAGAGCAAGAACTCATTGTAATTTACCTCAAACTTAAGAGGAGTTCGACACTCGAATCAAATCGATCACCAATGCAAAGCTCTTCAATCTATCTCAATCCAATGTAATGTGCTTCAGTTGCAATGCAACTTTGTCCTCCAATGTAATGTTGGCTCCAGATGGGGCTCGGTTATACCTCAAAATATCTCACCTCCAACCTTGACACAACCTCCTCCAAGTCTAGCATATTATTAGCTTTACCAGTGACTAACATGACCTCTAAATTTTGAGGTAAAACCCCTAATGGGGAGTTTTTTTTTAATTTTTTAATTTGATTTCTATAAACTAGAAAATGCTGTAGAAGCAAGTTTTTCCTGGTGTAGAGGCACCAAGTGCAAAAAAAATTTAAAAACTTTTACGTTTACCTGGAGATCAAACATGAGGTTATGGGACTGTAGGGAGATCTAAGAAGCTACTGGAGGCAACACTGGCTCTCCGATGACGCAGATTTATTCTCCAAGACATTTCTTCCTCCACAAACTCTCTCCAACCTGGGCAGGAGCTTCAACCTGCTCTGGTACCAAATGAAAGATTAAGAACATGGATGGAATCTTGGTTATTTTATTAATAATCAATCTAATCAAATACATAATGTATGACTGCAATATTTAAAGATATTCCACAGTCATATATAGACAAATAAATAAGTTGCATGGGTGCATTCGTGAATTAATACAAACAAATATATTGTTCCAACTATGTAACAAATAATCCTACGAATCTATAATATGAAAAATATGGTTTAAAAACCATATAACAATAATTAAACAAATAATTTCCTAATACAATGCATAATTATAATGTAAATTATATTTACCCTAACACATAGAGTAATGACAAAAAATTAGAATAATGGAAATTGAAAACATATCTCATTAAACATATGTATAAATTGATTGAAGGTCAATCACCATGATGAGTTGGTTTTGTAGCGTCAAGTTTAGAGGTTTGTATATTGATTCCTATTGTTCTTTGGTTATCTACATAAATAAGAAATGTGTAAATAGATTTTTCAATTGGAGCCTCATATGGTATTTTATGTTTGCACCCGTGTGATGATTTCTCTAGGATGACCTAGTCATGAGTTCATTAAGAGACAATAATGGTCAGATGTCTTGTCCAAATTGTCAAGAATTTGCAAGTCTTGAGACGGAAAATGCTTCTAATTTAGAAATGCCAATTCCTCTATCTATTTATACTACCACAACTATTCCTAGTGTTGAGTAGGTTAGGGTAAACTAAGTTTTATGCAAAGGGACTGTGTTTCATGCGAAAGATACAATGAACGTGAAGTTACACTAATATTCATATATCACTAGATAGTAAAGAGGGAAGAACATTATTAGTTATGAGCGAAAATGAATGACCATAGGCATGAGAGAAGGATAGGACACATGATAACACACACCAAAATGTATTTACCAAATAAGTTTATATGGGAAGACAACTAAATGAAGGGAGCTACATAGAGTTTATACTAGAATGACATTAAATTAAAGCAAACAACCTCATGTATTAAGGAAAGGATCACAAAAAGAAGATATCTCACACTTAAGAACATGTTAGGACAGAGAACAGTATTCCTACTTCTGCTCTCCATTTAGGAATTTAAAACGCAAGAAATGAATAGATCCCACATCCTACTCATATATCTTTGTTGGTTATGGTTATCACAGCCAAAAGGATTCCACATGCTATGAGCCAGATCTCAAAGGTCATGTGATATTAATAACATAAGAATGTATGAATGTCTTAGAGAAAACATTTTGCGTAAGGATCTAAAATCCTGTCCAACCCTCCTAATAATGAGCTCCTAAAGTATTAGATTTATAGATGACTTCTTTGGAAGAAGAAGATGGAAGACATAATTTCAAAAGTAAAAATATCTAAATGCAACCAGATATGATGGAGATTGAGGGGGATTCAATCTCTAAAATGTGTCACATCCTAAGAATTATCCTCAAATGGGCTTCCCCAAGTCTTTAACTAAGGACATCTTATCCTGATAGACATATAAAGATGGACTCAGTACTCAACATAGCGTGGTTGGCGTAATCCTTGATGACTCATTAATGCCTAGGAAAGATGTTTTCCACATTTCTCACCTACCAAAGAATCTAGTCAATAATTTGAATTTGAATGTCTAGAACTAGAAGCCTATGAAAGTAGAATACAATTCCCTAATTAAAAATAAGATCTTAGGCGAACTGGTGCCGATCAGAGCTCCCTTGTAGCAAAAGAGCATTATGGTTGATCCAGGAAGTTGTTTCAGATTCATCTGCACAGTATAAGATCATATTGGATACGCGTGATAAATGGCTAGGAATGATTGATTACCAACTATGCAAATGGGTTCACTTATCATTTCTGTCATGTGTCACTCGACTATAATGTTGCACAGGAATCAATGCCTTATTGGTAGCGCTTGGAATTAGTATGTAATGTGGCACAATCAACCAAATGTACAGAGGAGGACACAGATGCGAGACTTATAGGCACTTGTACAGAATGAATACATGGGAAGAAGGTAGAGTTGAAGGCAGTGTGCAACACGCGTCCTAATTAAATGAGCTTCCAAAATTACATGAGCTGTAGAAGCACATAATTGTTATAACAAGGCACAACTATTATACCCATGAAGAAATTAATGTGAATATGGTTAATGCAACCAAGGGCTAGGGACATTATTTAAGCTGATTGAAGCATTAAGTGTATATGATGCGCGCATTAATTAACCTGACATGGGCCCCCCTTAGGAGTAAGGTGAATGTCTAGATAGGGATGTAAGGTCAGAGAAGAATTCTCTGAGGACAACTCAAATGGAAAGGGGATAAGTGTAAGCGTGCAAGGGTGTCGTGAGGAATATATCTGACCAACTTGAATGTGACAAGTTCAGACAACTGAGGTGAAATGCCACTTGAAGCTGAAGATGTTGTGAGCCATCAACATGTATGCTCACAGTATGTCCAAATGAACTTGTAGAGTTCAGTTGGATGCTTTTTTCTTTCATGAAACACTGGATTTTGAATAAGTTTGAGAACACCTTCATTTGTCAACATACATGGTGGTCAGGTTTGTCCTGTGGTATTTCAAGTCCCTTCCCAGTATGCGACGTAGCCAAATCACTTCATAGACAGTTTATCCTGCACATGAAACACGATACTTGGCTTCTATGGAAGAATGAGAAGAAACAAAGTTTTGTTTCTTGCTTCCCTATATGATATTCGTTCTAGATCTCATAAATGAGTACAAATCTCTGAAGTAGATTTTCATTTCATCAATGTTTTCTGACATGATATGAATCTGAATATCCAGTCAAGAAGAAATTGTCCTTTATTCTTGTATTCTAGACCAAGGGTAAATGAGACTCCCAATCAACTTATCGATAGAGAGTTGACATTTACCTGCAAGAGATGGATTTGAATGAGATAACTGCAATCTGTTCTCCATAGGTGTAGCAATAGGTGTGCAATCCATCATCCTGAATTTCTTGAGCATGTTGTCTTGGTATACTTCAACTGAGAAACAAATATGTGATTCTCTTTCTGTCATACTTCAATCCAAGGCAATAGTGCATTAGCCCGAGATCTGTCATGTCGAATGATCAGTTAAGATATTTCTTCGTTGCATCGATCATCCTCACTGAACTGCCAGTGATGACTAGATCATTGACATAGACAACAACAATCACAATCTCCCCCCTCCCTTGTTTTTTGAGGTAGATATTGGGATTGTATGGATTTCTAACAAATCCATGTTGTACGAGATGCTCATCAATTTTGATGTACAATGCCTGGGGTGCTTATTTAAGGCCATACAGAGATTTCCTGAGTCTGCATACCTTTGCTTCTTGACCAGGTACAACATATCCCTTAGGTTGAGTCATGTAGACTTCTTCTTGTAAATATCCATTCAGAAAGGCACTTTTTATGTCCATCTGATGGAATTTCCAACCAAATTGTGCAGCTAGAGAAAAGATCATCCTGATCATTTTGATCTTAGTTGTGGGAGAAAATGTCTCCTCATAGTCAATGCCTTCTTTTTGTGCATACCCCTTTTCTACTAGTCTCTCTTTGTACTTTGTTTTGAATATCCATCTACATCCAATGGGTTTCTTCCCTGGTGGAAGATCGACAAGCTACCAAGTGTTTTTTTCATCACTGAGTTGATATTCAACATCCATGGCATCTTTCCAAGATTTTGACTGTAGGGATTCCTGGACTATAGAGGGCTCATCAGATTCAATAACTCTACTCATCAAAGTAAAGTTTACTTCTTCTCTTTCTTTACTGTGAGTCCTTGGTCCAGGGGTGGATGTATCTGGTGGAGCATCCATTCTTGCATCATGTAATGTGCTAGTATACCACTTGGGCATATGTTGAACTTCTCCTGTGGGTCGTGGTTCTATCTGATCATCACCATCATCCCCATCATCACTTTCATCATCTGTGGGAACATCAACTTCTATTTTTACAACAGGTGAAAAATCTACATCAGGTGAGTCCGGAGGAGGATTCTCTTCTTCCTTCTTCTCAAAAAACTCAACATCTCTGCTGGTGTAGACTTTCCTGGTCTTCGGATCCATCAATATGTACCCAAGAGTCTCTTCACTATACCCAATGAAGATGAGTTTTTGTGATTTCATATCTAATTTATTTCTATTCTTCTTGGGTATGTGCATACTTGTTTTGCACCCAAATACTCTAAGGTGTGCAATAGATGGTTTCCACTTTGACCATGCTTCATGAGGTGTTACTCCATCAAGAGAAAACTGTGGGCACTCTGTTCAACAAATACACTGTTGTCTTTGTTGCTTCTACCCAAGAATTTCCTTGCTAGTCCAGAATCATCGATCATGCATCACACCATTTCCATGATAGTATGATTTCTTCTCTCAACAACACCATTCTGTTGTGGTGTGTGTGGAGGAGGAATTTTTCAATGAATCCTGTGAGCTTGTAGGTAGTCTTTGAACTCATTACTGGTGAATTCCTCCCCTTGATCTGAGTGGAGAGTTTTGATGTGATGACTAGTTTCATTCTCAACAACCACTTTGAACTTCTTGAAGGTTTCAAAAGCTTCACTTTTCTTTGAAGACCAATATATCCACATTTTTCTTGAATAGTCATCAACACAAAGCATGAAGTACTGAAATCCAGAATGACTTGGTTGCATCAGACTGTAAAGATCGGTATGAACCAGATCAAGCTTACCATGAGCTTGATAAGTACTCTTCTGGAATGAAGCTCTGTGTTGTTTCCTGCTAGGCAATGAGGACATTGTCTGTATCCTTCTGAAGAGATGGTAAATCCATTTACCATATTGTACCGGTGAAGTGTTTTGAGATACTTGAAACTTGATATGACCAAGTCTCTCTGATGCCACAATTGTGCAGAGGTAGAGTTCTTAGCCACAAGTGCCTGATCATCTCTGTGGAAAAAATCAAGCTAGAACATGCATCCCACATTGGAGGCTTTTGCAACTATTTTTGAGCCTCATGATTTGTCTCAAATTAAACACATTTTCTTACCAGAATGACTATCAAAGTCAATTTTAAAGTTGTGATCTAGGAGTTGACTAACTGATAATAGATTCTTTAGTCAACCCAGGGACATATAAGTACATCTGATAATCTAAAGTTGTGTGAACCAAGAGGTAGAAAATTTTTCCCAATCCCCTGTACAATGTATGAAGAATCATCACCTAAAAAAACATGGTTTTTCAAAGGTGTGTCCCTCATTGAAGTAAACCAGTCTCTGTGGCCGGTCATGTGTTGAGTGGCTCCCAAATCAACATACCAGACATCACTAGATGACGTGGAAGGTTCACTTGATTGAGTAGTGTACAAGTAGTCTTCATTATCTGAATGTTCTTCTTGCTCAGCAATATTTCCTTGTTGATGGGGTCTTCTTTTCCAGTTCCCCTTTTTCTTCCCTTGATTGTAGTTAGAATGTCCCTTGTGAGATTTTTGGTTTTGAGGTCCAGAGTTACTTGATGAACCTTTCTTGTAAGTATTATACCAACAATCTTTTAATTCATATCCTCTTTTGCATATAGGACATTTCTTATGTTTTTTTGTTTGTCCCCATTGATGCTGATTTTGATTTTGGGACTTTTGAGAGGAATTAGGTTTTCCTTTTCCTTTTCCTTTCCATTTCTGATGAGAAGAAAGTGCCTTCTCCTCTTCATCATCTTTATTGTACATGGCTTCCTCTTGTTGCAGTAGGTTTACCAACTTGTCAAAACTAACTGTTGTATCTGACAAGTTTAGTGTTGTCACAAAAATGTGGTATGAAGGAGGGAGGGCTCTCAAAAAATGGGAATGAGAGATTCATCAGTGACCTCCTCTCCTAGGGCTAGAAGTGAAGCCCTCAACTCTACAACTCTTCTCAAGAAAGCTTCTATTTTCTCATTTTTCTTAAACTTCAGTGTGTGTAACTGACTCTACAAATTTAGTATGACATTCTTGTTTTTTGGCCTCGTACACCATGCTCAACTTATCCCACACTTCTTTGGCTGTTTTGGCATCTCAAATGTGGGGTTGCACATTGTTGGACACTCCAAACAAGATGATTATCTTGGCCTTATGATCCAATCTATCAAACTATGTCATTGTTGTGTTGTATTAGTTGATCTGGTCACAGTACCATTCACAACAGTCCAAATCTCTTCAAACTCAAGCTGTGTCTTGATTTTTGTCTTCCATGCTACATAGTTATTTCCTCTGAGTAGTTGTGAATCTGGAAGAAATAATTTGGGGGCATTGGTGCCCATTTTGTAGAATCAACTGACAAAGGGTAAGGCTCTTATCACTCAGGTATATGGTCTCCCAATCTATATACCATCAATCTGATATACCAAACCTTTCTATATATGTGCCCTTCTAATATATCCAAAGATACTTGGAAGAAGCTCTCCTTTTCTATATACCTGGTGGTACTTGAAAGAGGCATTAACGTATGTGAAATAATTCAATACGTGGTACCAAGAGAGTACTGAAAGGGGTCTATGCACGATTATTGACACCGAATCAAAGAAATATCCTCATACACATGCGTAACTTTTCTATATACTCAGATAATTTATTAGTCTGGATTTATGTCATGTAATCATTCACAGACAGATGGGAGGGCTCATAGTGTGTGCACTGTGTCCTTATTACTCCCCATCGATTTAAAGGGTCGATGCCTAGATGATGTTGTTGTAGCTATATTAGGCATTAAGTGCAGTAGTAGTCATGATGGCTTTACCCGTAAGTGCTTCCCAGAGGCACTGTTTATACCAAATGCTGCGAATGAGATCTAGGATCTCGTGAGTGTTTTAGAACCAAATTTTAATATTTTTATTACAATTCTCTACCAGTTTTTAAGCAGTTACAATGTTTGTAGTTGACTATGACAACCTATAAATTAGTACAATACATTGAAGTATATAATTACATTCAAAAATTTTGAAAAAATTGAATGGCAAGAAAAATTTTTTTTTTCAGGGCCCTGGTGGCCTTCTGGAGCCTCAATACGACTCTCTGATGCCAAAAACCCAAAAAATGGGCTAAAAATGCAATTTTTAGGATACCCCCCTTTAGCAAATGTTGCTCAGAATGAAAAAATAAGCTAATGGAGAAAGAAATAGGTGAATTTTTTTGACCCTAAAATTAGGGTTTTTCTTGCTAAATTTAGTAGGTGGGTTTGGTTGTAACTACTGGGTTTAGAAGTTTTTTCCTCTAACTTGGTGGCCTCTAAAGTTGGCTAGTTTTTGCCAAATTATATTCACTAAATAGTAAATTGGTTAAAACAGTATGTTGGGGTGGGATTCAAACCCCATAGACCTCACTACCTCAAATTTTTCCTCACTAACCAACTGGCGTGCTCATGTAGTGCTTATGCATAATTTGAAATGGAAAAAGTATATTAAAAGAATTTAAAACAAAAACTTGACTAACCTTTTGAAAAGTGACGTGTGCTAGGGAGATCCACGTGGCTGTAAGTGGCTTGGAAGTGGATTTAGGGTTTCATTTGTAGAATGCCAATAGATTTGATCTCTTCCTTTTGAGGCCTTATTTTTTTTTTATAAATTTCTTTTTTTGTGATTTTTGGATTGATCACCACCATGTTTTCTTAGTAATTATTTTTAATGCCGAATCAAAACTTGTTGCGTTTTTTATATGTGCATTCAAGATTGTAGGATAATTTGGATTTTTTACTGATTTGTATTGGATCCACCATTTTTTTACTTGATTGATCTACCAATTTAATTTATTTTGATTTCTTTACAGATGAGTTGTTTGATTCTTAATTTTTTATGCCAGGTTTGAGTTGATTGGCTATTGGAGCGTGCAGGTCAAGGCTACTCCAAATGCTTGCTGGAGAAGGGATGACACTATTTTTGTATGGTGGAAAAGAGATATAAAATGTGGAGAATGTTCAGCCAAGAAGAATGAAATATGGATTCTCCAATGAAAAACATATAGCTCAAATGCCATTATTTTGGTGGACTCAAAACATGGTAGATCAATTGTAACTCGACAGTCAAAACAACCTTAAATGGAACTGATTCTGTGGCTCAATGAATTCACAATCACTTGTCAGGGTCAAAGGAACTCAGAAATCTATTTTCACAAGAAAACATGTCATACTTGATCTATGGCTATAGAGTGGACTCTTGGTCACCGAAAAGAGGTTACTCAACCAATGAATAGGGATTTGACATGCAAATGAATGAACTCAGCCTATTGCAAAACAGGTTGGCTAATCAATGCACAACTTGACCAGTAGGGATGAATAGCTTGATTAGGACTCAATGCAAATCCTTGAAACAAATATCTAATGACTCCCAATCATGGAGTCAGCTTAGTCAAAAAATCAGTGACTCAGTGGGGAGCTCTGATAACACTGTGAGATATATGCAAACAACAACTCCTCCAAATTTATAGAACATATAATATTATCTGTAACTAAGTATTCCTCTAGATTTAGAGGTAAAATCCCTATGGGGAGAATGATTATTTTTTATTTTTTAAAATTTTGAATAAGATTGGCTCCAGGAAGCAAATTTTCCTGGTGCAAGAGGCACCAAGGAAAAAAAATTGCCTTTTCTTTTACCTAGAGAATGGTAGGAGGTTGTGGGGATGCAAGGCATTCTGGGAAGCTCCTGGAGGAAACAAAGGATCTCCTAGAGTGTAGAATATTCTCCAAAAAAAATTCTTCCTTTCTCCAACCTTCTTTACTTCACAGGTGTAGATTCCTGCTTTGATACCAAATGTAAAATAGGGACGGAATCCTGTAATATTTTATTAATCATCAAAATCAATTTATAATAGATGGGCTACAATTATTATAGGAATTGAAAAGCCATGTGCAGACAAATGCAAGGTTGCATAAGTACAACCGAAATCACAACAACTTCCAAAATACATCCATGAAGAAACAATAATTAAATACAAATAAATAATAGTTATTACAACTACGTAACAATATAACATATGTAATAATATGACAAATATTGCTATAAAATTATATAACAATATATAAAATAATTACCTTAATAAATAAATAATTACTTAAGGTAATATAATGCATAAATTAACCTAACAGATTATTGGTTGTGTTCATTTTGAAAATCAAAAGGAATTGATTCTCAAAGTTCTACATTCAAAGGACAATTATATGTTTTATATTTTTATATAAGGAAGAAAAAAGTTAATAACAAATGTAATAAAATAAAAATAAAATGCCCTCCTTTCCTCTGTCTTGTTTTTGGCCAATCCAGGATGTTGAGGACATCTAAGAAATTTCGAAACCGATCTAGCTTTGTATAGAAAATCAACCAACTTTGTTTCTATCCAAGTTCTGTTCACTTTATTTTGTTGTTTGCAAATATTAGTAGTGGCTTTATTAGTTGCATTTGTAGAAAAAATTCAATCCCTTTGAAACCATAGCCACTTATGTAAAGACTTGTATGTATCTGAGCCCAAAATATTTTTTATACACATATTGTATGTTGGCCATCAAGTATATAAAATTTAACATCATCCCTTTCTAATCCTTTTGGATCTTGGAGCACCACAACCTTCTTCTTAGACTCCAAGAAGGGAAGAATAATTACATCCCTCTGTGTAGGAATAAAATTGATCAACATGAAGTGCACAATAAGTTCAACATTATCATCATCTACAGGACGATATTGATACTCTGCGAGTGCTACATGGCACCTAGAAACATCACATGTTTGAGTTGTATTTCGGTATGAAGATTTCTTCATATGAAAATAGTAATGTTTCACAAACATTTCTTGACTATGTGTCTCAATAATAAAAACAATAGATTGATTGGATTGAACTAATGCACGCAGTGTGACACTGCCACCGTATAACAATAATACTATAAAATCTTGGGAACAACATCAAGTGAACATCTCAGACTAGAATTCATATGGTCACTCACAAGGAAAAGGATGTTTGTTTCCTTTTAGGCCAATTTTGCTTGTAGTTATCAATTATTGTGGTAGTTTTTCCATCATGTCTCTAGTGACTTCTCTTTCATCATTGTTATCATCGTAGTTGTGTACTCATGTTATTGTGTACATAAGAAACATACTTTTTTAATTTCCCACTACTCTCATAGAGTCTGTAGCATCCATCTAGATTTGATTCTTCAATATATTTAACCGTTTCCATGTATTTTTTATTATTTCTCTCAACATTTTTGAATATTTGATTGGTATGAGAACAATAATAATACATTCTAGTGCACTAGTTATAATAACTTTTAGCATCTCCATTATTTCTTCAGAAGAAATATCGCTAGAAAAATTATAAAAATCAGTGATAACACATTCTGCATTGAATGGATTGGTGGCAGGAATAGCTACTAGAGTTGACGAATGCTGCAATGGGTATGCACATTGATAAGTAAATTATTTTTTGTCTACCATCATTTCCAGTATATTGTCTTCCATTGAAACCACATAGCTTTCTAATATTATTTGAGCCTCGATGGGAAGAACTTCTTCTGCCACCTGATCCTTTTTTCATTTAGCCTTTTTTCCCCTATTCAGGAATAAGATTTAATCTTTCCTTTCCTCTCTTCACCAAATAGTACAAACAACTAACGGTAGTGTGATTCATGTAATTTAAGTTTTTCAATTACATTTGACTCACTACAGGATGTCAATAGTGTTAGGGTAAACATAATTCACTGTGAATGTCTTCTGCATTTGAACATATAGTTTTTTCTTTATCTACTAACAACCCAAAATCCCAACCATATGTTGAATAAGAAAATTGTATTTTGTCATTTGAGGCTTTCATCTCCCATTTCCTGAATAAAGAAACATCCAACTCCAAATCTAGAATAAGATACTTATTTAATTCATAGTCAATGTGTTCAACTTGAACACACAGTGTACTCAAATTAACGATTACAGAGGATATAACCATTTTGAATCCCTCATGTCCGTCATCTATAAAAAACAACCACAATTCATTATATTAGTTGTTAGAGCCATGGATTTCATCAAATCATTCCTCATCTCTTTTCTTCCAGCACTCAATGCCTTCAATGAATGGAATTGGTAAGAATGGATTATGACCAATGGAAGACATTATATCTTTCATTAGAGTACAATATATAAAAAATTACTTCACATATGGAGAAATTTTTGTTCCCATCATATGCTAATGAATGTAAGTATTAGCCTTTGCGATCACCAATATATATAATACATTACTTTTTATCAATGGTGAGAAATCAATGTACACATTAGTTACTGTTAGAATATGACCGAGCATGATATATAACCTTCAACTAGCTACTATAAATAATATTTTGTAGATCACATCATTAATACCATAAATTATGAAAAATTATTCTTGACAGTTAACGCACAACATATTTTGGAAGGATTATCCATTTTCTGACAACCATCCACATTGCGTAGATTTTGTGAAAGGAACGTTTGAAAACATAGATGCTAGCGTCAGAGAGGATTTAAGTCAACATATGAATGGATAGTTTTTAATATTACTTTTTGGTAATTTACATGAAATAAATGGACTATATTAGAGGCCATTAAGAGTTAATCTCCATAGCTAGTAGAAAAGAATAACGTAGCAACTACTAGGCTCAAGAATGTATTTATTTGAAAATAACTATATAATAACAAATAATGGTCAAGCTTAGTGACCACTAAGCTCCTCTGATTACCAATTGTCATTGTAAGCACTATATGTTTAATTGTGGACTGATATTATTTTTCAATGATAGTAATTATATCATATTGGCTGGACTTCACATGTCAAACCCAATTACAACACTGCATTTCAATAAGATAGATGAGGACTTATATATTTCACCTAAAATATATCTTTGTAAATTATGATCCATATTCGTTCGTATTAAAGAAAAATCCTAGTGACCACTACAATTTGTTAAGTTCAAAATAATGATTGAATAACAAATCATGGTCTCACTTAGCGGTTGTTATGATACTTTCATTACCTCTAGTCGTAACAATCACTAGAACTACAACTTTAGAATGATTGTTATTGTCAATGACTATAATTGTATTAAAGTAGCCACACGTTACCAGGTGGAGCCAATTACTGCACTAATTTCCATCAAGAGGGATCAATATGTTCTCTTTGTATCAAAATAATAATGTTGTGGCTAATAGATGCAACAATTTATAAATTTGAGAATAGATATAAAGTAATAAACAATGGTATAACTTAACGACCACTAGGCTCTTATCATTACCATTTTCCATTGTAATCACTATCTGTTCAACTTTGGATGGTTAATACTTTTCATTGATTGTAAGTGTCACATATTGGGTAGAATTCACATGACAGACCCAATTACTGCACTACATTATGTCAAGAGGCATCTAGTCTTATGTATTTCTGCTAAGATATATCTTTGAAAATTGTAATCTATGTTCATTAGTATTAGATAAAAAGGGTATCAACCGCTAAGATAAATAATTTATTAATTAAAAATAGCCATTGAATAAGGAATCATGGAATAAGTTAGCATCTTTTGCAATCATATCATTACTTCTTGTCATAGAAATCACTATTTGTACAACTTTAGATCGATTGTAATTGTAAATGATTAAAATGTTAACAAATTGTCCATGCATTACCTTATGGAGAAAATTCCTACAATGCTTTCCATTGAGAGGGATCAATGCTTTCTAATCTTATAAAAAAAATTCTTGGCTATCGCTAGCCTTCATTACTCACTGAAAGGAATAACTTAGTGGCCACTAGGCTAAACAATTTTAATTTTGAGAGGATTAAAGACTTATTTATTTCTCCTAAGATATATATATTTGTAAATTATGATCCATATTTGTTTGTATCAATGAAAAATCCTAGCGGTCGTTAGGCTTAACAATTTTTCAATTTCCAAGTAGTTATTGATTAAAAACTCATGATATAGCTTAGAGGCCATCAGGATCCTTTCATTACCTCTTTTCGTAGCAATAACTATCTTTACATCTTTAGATCAATTGTGATTTTCAATGATTATACTTTTTTCAAATCATCTACATGTTACCTAGTGGAGCCAGTTTTTTCACTATGTTCTATTGAGAGGGATCGAGACTTTCAATTCATATTAAATAAAAGGTTTAGCAACTGCTAATCTCGATTACTAGTTGAAAGGAATAACGTAGCAGGTGCTAGGCATAATTGTTTCTCATTTTTGAATAGCTATATTATAACAAACAATGGTCTAGCTTAGCGACTGCTAGGATCCTATAATTATCACTTATCATTTTAATTGTATCCTTTTGGTTGGATTTGATATGGAATCCCTAATTACTGCACTACATATTTATCTCATACAAGATATATATTTTAAAATTGGAATCCATATATACCATCCTTAAGAGTAAGAGATATTTTTTGTAGTTTTCATAAGATAAATCATTTCCACATATAATTCACATCGATTCTTATCAAATAAAGTTCATAGCGACCACTAAGTTGCTTTATTTATTGATTGAAATGACATATGGTCAACTGTGCACAAAAATTACTTAATTTGGAAATAATAAATAGAATGAAAAATCATTATATAGCCTAGTGGCCACTATCTATATACCAATACCTGTTGTCATTGTAAATATTATCTTTACATATTTGAGGCGCTAGTGCTTTTCATTGTTTTAATGTAAAAACCACCTTCTAGGATTTCAAATTTTCATTCCACATGTATTCGTTTTACTCGTAGCTATTTATATTATAATATTGTGGTTTCATATAGTTTCAAAATATTTTATATTCATTTCTTTACATTTAAAATTCATGATAAATATGTCAATTATATTTTTTTTCTAACTATTAGGTTTATAACATTCCACGTGGCATAATATAATTGGATAATTATTTTTCATTTGCGCACTACATTTAACATTGTATATGTCAATTTTGATTTTAAAAAATGTGCCTATACATTCATACACTTTATTTCATTTTTTATTACAATATCATATTTTTAATTGTGTTTCAACTATTTTAAGCTATAGCCACATGTTGTCATTTTACTGGTTGTTATTTATATTATAATATCTAGGTTTCATATTATAGTCATTTCTTTACATTTTAATTTCATAATAAATGTGTCAATTATGATGTTTTCTAACTATCAAGGTCAAACATACCACGTGGCATAGAGTAATTAGAGAATTATATTTTATTGCCACACTACATCTAACATTTTTTTAATATTAAACGCTTTTAACCGAATATATGAACTGGAGGCTTAGGCCCTAACCATACAATAGAGGAGAATAAGAAGATGGGGAAAGGAAGAAGAAAGGAGGGGGACGAAAAGAAGAATGTCCAACACCTACAGGAGAGAGAGCATGAATAAGAAATACTAGAACGCAAGAGCCTAAGCTAATAAAGCAAACCAAGATCAAGGCCGAAACCCAAAAACTCAGCCAATTTGGGTGCCCCGCATGCCTGTTTGGCTCCCGCAGAAGGAAGTGGAAGGCACCTGTGGCCCTGTCCTTGAGATCCTACAATTTTTCAGTATTAGTGTGTAAAGGAAACATGGCCTCATCAACATGCACTTCGGGGAGGAGCCTGTGGTCAAGTCGTCTCGTCGTTAGCAAAGAATAAACATTTTGAGCATATTGAAGGAGATCTCTATACTTCCCACAAAGCCACTGTATACTACGACCAGACCCAATGGCGAGCTCATCCACCTATTTGAACCATAGAAGAGGATCATGAAGGGAGAAATCAAGAAATTCTTTTTGGAGATTGACCCTATGAGCAGGGTATATCTTTTCATTGCTAGCGGATTCAACAACTATCGAATCCCAGTGCAATAGAAAATAGAAGGAGACAAATGCTGAAGCGATCTCTGAATTGGAATGGGCATGTTGAGACCAAAAACGATAGGAATCACCCAAGATGGATTCAATCACTTCAGCTTTCTCATGAGATGAGTAACGAAAAACATCAGATAAACAATTTCTATCAATTTCATATGATGATCCTTCTTCTGAAACCGAGCTCTAAAGAAAAACAAAAGGATAGCCTAAGAATGCCATGAGTGGAAGAAGAAATGAGCAAGCTGCATGAAAACATAGGAACAGGGGAAAGAATCCACCCCCAGCCCATGCCCACGCCTAAAAGAGGCATTACACATGCGGAGAGACAAAGCCATATTGCAGCAGAGTACCCTGCAGCTTGTGAGAGATGATGTAAGAGAGGCCTTACCATGCTTCTACATGTCTTGAGATGACAGTGGCGGAAGGGTAATCAATGGCATAGTTTGCGAGAAGATCCACAACTTGATTGGCTTCACGAAAAATATGTTTGATGTTCTATGTGCATATTTTTCCAAGCCAAAAGAGGAAATTGGAAATGAAAGGATTAATTTTCCACGAAGGGGAAGACCCACTAGAGATAGCATGAGTAATAATTTGGGAATCACCTTCAATGAAAAGAGATTCACATCTAAGGTGTACCACCAATTTGATGCCTTCCAAAATTGCTTGAGCTTCAGCCAAATTATAGGAGCAATCAAGAATAGGAAAGGAACCATTAGAAATGAGAGTGCCTGAATCACTCTTTAGAATACAACCAACACCAGATTTACCAGGGTTCCCCCTAGATGCTCCATCAAAATTCAGTTTCCACATGCCCTTGGGGGAAGGTTGCCATTTGGCCCTTTTTCTTCTGATTAATTTCTCAACTTAGGAAAGGCCTTTTTTGATGCTAGAACTAGGGCTAGGCAGTTTGATGAGAGGCCAAGAATTTTTTATTGTCACATCTCTAGAATAGAAAATGGGATTCAAGAGATTGTTTTTACTGATAGTTTCGTAAATGGCCACTTCCAACTTATTAAGAAAAGTAGGGAGCTCAGCAGATTGATCCCGAAATAAACATAAATTATGTTCCAGCCAAATGTGCCAAATAAGGAAAAAAGGAGCAATGTACCAAATAGAGCTGAGGGAACTATCTTGTCCACACCTAGGCCAAGAGAGGAGAGTGTCGCCAATATTTTTATAGGGAGCCCAAGCAAGATTCAATTTGGAAAGAAGCCAATGCCAAAATCTGGAAGCAAAAGAACAAAAAAGAAAAAGATGATCCAGATCATCCTCGGCTTCACCGCAGAGCACACATTTAGAGGGGTCGGCGTAACCCCGTGATCTTCTCCTCACCTGAGTAAGAACTTTCTTTTTAAAAACCAACCAACCAAAAATAGCCACCTTAGGCAAGAGACTAGGGTGCCAACAGCCATAGGAGCAGGGAGAGCCCAAAATCGACTGAGAAATGAGTTGAGCATAACTGGCTTTCACCGTATAAGTGCCTGTGTTATCACCGAGCCATAACCGTTGATCTTCACCTTCATTGAAATGAACATGCCCGGCCCGTATGGCTTCAGATAGGGTAGAAGATTCTTGGAGAGAGGCACCAATTGTGGAAAGATTTTTCCATTGCCAGGATGGTGAACCATTCGGATGTTGACGACCAAAATCGGCAACTTTAGTTCCCCAGGAAGCACTGGAGACATTTATAACTTTATTAAGATTAGGAATGAGGTTAAGCGGATGAGACCCATTCCAACTATCCTCCCAAAAGGTAACCAAAATTTACCATTATTAATTTGTCCAGAGACCGAGTCAGCGATCATGGATTTGCAATGAGAACCTTTAGGGAGCTTAGAGCTAGAAAGCAGGAGCTCAGGGCGCCCTGCCTCCAGATATTTATGAGAAAGCACCTAAAAAGCCAACCACTCGGCATCATAAATAAAGTACCAAACAAGTTTAGCACCGAGAGCCAAATTTTGAAGAGCTAGATCCAAAATGCCCAAACCACCTAAAGGCTTGGGGAGCTTGACAGTCTCCCACTTCACCAAGTGAAATTTTCGCTCTTCATTATTCCCTTGCCAAAGGAAAGATCTAACCATTTTCTCAATTTTTAGCAAGACGGTCTTAGGGATCAACAAGATCGACAGCATATAAATCGGGAGGGCCAGGAGGATGGAGTTGATCAGAAGAGCACGACCAGCCAAAGACAACCATTTCCCTTTCCACGAAAGCAACCTTGACGACAGGGAATTGAGAAGCCCATCCCATAGATTCACTTTACCAATGTTAGAAAAGAGAAGGATGCCCAAATATTTATGAGGGATGGAGCCCACCACAAAGTTGAGAATTGCCTTGATCCTTCATTGTAGCCTAGGTGCGACATTAAAGAAGAAGATAACAGATTTGTGAAAGTTGATTACCTGGCTAGTCACAGACAAATAAGAATCTAAAATGGAAGAAAAGCATCGGGCTTCTGGAATAGATGTTTGAGTGAAAAGGAAAGTATCATCAGCAAACCGCTGGTACGAAAGGGGGGAGGTTGGTGGTTAAACAGATACCCTTAAGAACCCCATATAGAATAGCAGCTTTGATACTACAACTAAGAGCCTCAGCAATCAGGATGAAAAGAAAGGAGGAAAGAGGATCTCCCTGCCTCAGGCCCCTACTACTGCTGAAGAATCCTTCTACCGAGCCATTAACCAGAATAGAAAAACATGGAGAAGAAATACAATTGAAGATCCAATTGCAGAAATGCCTGTTAAATCCCATGGCGAGAAGGGACATACAAAGGAATCTCCAATTTATACGATCGTAAGCTTTGCTAAAATCCAATTTAATCATCATACCTGAGCGGTTGGAGGAATCGAGAGTGTGGATCAATTCGTGAGAAATGATTATACCGTCAACAATAGAAATCCTAGGGATGAATCTGCTTTGTTCCTACACCACAAGTTTATGAAGAAGAGCACTCATTCTTGAGGCAATAGCCTTAGAAATTATTTTATAAGACATATTGCATAAGGAGATCAGCCTGAAGTCACCAAGAGTAGTAGTCAGCACATTTTTTGGGAAGATGCAAATAAAGGTGTGATTAAGAGTGCCAAGAAGCTTTCCTAAACAACAGGACTCCTTCATGGAGTGCCAAATAGTATCCCCTATAACGTCCCAGAAGTCTTGGAAAATTGAGACTATAAAATCATCTAGACCGAGTGCTTTATCCCTCTGCATAAAGAAAATGATCCGGAAAACTTCATCCTTAGAAAAAGGAGAAAGAAGTTTAACGTTGTCAAAATCATCAACCAAATCAGGAATCTGATTAGAAAAGGGAAGCTGAGCAACCAGAGGAGAGATCGAATCACCATTCAAGAGATTTTGAAAGAAAGACACCATCCCAGTTTTAATCTGAGATTGGGAGGACAAAACCGTATCATCATCTAACTTCAGGGAGGAGATATAATTAACATTTCTTCTAGCTTTGACAAAAGCATGGAAGAATTTGGTATTTTTGTCCCCATCGGCCAACCACATTTCACTTGATTTCTATCTCTAGTGAATTTCCTCTTTAAGAAGAATATCACGAAGCTCACTAAGTAAATATTTTTCCTTGATGAAGTCTTCCATGAACATACCTCAAGAGAAAACTAATTCTTTAAGAATACGCAACTCTTTCTCAACCCTCTATTTTTCCATGAAAATACTTTTGAAACAAGAGACATTCCATTCCAACAATCTATCTTTTAGCAAAGAAAGTTTCTTAGAAATCTTGAACGTCCAAGTCCCTTCCACTATGAAGGAGGCCCACCAAGATTTAATTAATAGCCTAAGAGAGGGATCTTGCAACCACATGGACTCAAATTTGAAAGGAGAGTGGCACAACGGGAGGTCAAAGGATATGTTGAGAGAGATAGGAAAATGATCAGATCCTTAGAGAAGAAGAACAGAGCATTTGATGAGAAATTTGTGATGAAGCCAATCTTCAGAGACCAAAAAATGATCCAGATGAATAGCCATGGAACTGAACCCGATACGACGATTATTCTAGGTAAACCACCTAGAGCTTGGCTCCACATCCATTAACTTTACTAAGGCTAAAAAGGAGGTGAAATCCACTTGAGAGAGAGGTTGCCATTGGATTCCCTCCATTTATCTTTATCGAAAAGGGTAGCATTAAAATCCCTAGCCAGAATTGTCTTGAAGTTCAGGACTATGTAGAGAATAGTCTGAATCCTCGACCAAAGCTCCCTTTTTTTAGAAGATTGTTAAGACTGTAAACATTACATAAAAAGAAGGACACACCAATATGTTTGATATAGAATTTACTCCAAATGAAATTAGGATTGACTAATAAAGGCTTGAAACTACAGTAGTTGGAATTCCACAAAACTCCCAAACCACCAAAGGCATCATTAGAGTCTGAGAATCACCCTTCCCATCCTTTCCATTTTTGAAACCAACCATTCTCATAGTCCACTTTAGACATCTTAGTTTCTTGGATAAGACAAAAAATCTTTTGAATCAAAAGCATAACATCTCAGTAGATGATGTTAGTTAGGGGCATTTAGACCCCTAACATTCCGAGATAGAAGGATCATTTGATGTTCAAAGAGGACCTGCCTCTCCTACTTGAGGATGGAAAAAGGAATGAAGCTGAAGTTTCTTAGTTGCAACAATATCTTTGAGGTAAAGGATTTTTTGGAGGGGAGACTAGGCTAAGCTTTTGGCCCCCTATCCATATTTAGAATGGCTTGAGTTGGAAGAATTGAGCTGTTCTGAAAGTTGTCCAAAGGCGGATCGATGGGAACATTGTCTGAGTAGTTATTAAGATCCCCAGAGTCTCCATCAATGGATTGGATCAAGTCATCCTTCTCAATAATCCATTTTTCCAAAGAGGCTGCATCCACCCCGAGACCAAGTGCAATGCCTTCTTGGACACTACATCTAACATTATCAAGGTGGTTTTTGATTAAAAAAAATAAAAATAAATGTGTCTTTAAATTAATATAATTTATTTTTACTGTTTTATTATAATATTATAATTTTTATTACATTTTAACTATTTTAAGCTATAACCAATAACAAAAGTCATTTTTTAAAATATTTTTTTTGTTTTTGATACCCCGCACCTTTTCTCACTGAGTGGCAAATTCAAAATTAAAATTGTGAATTCCCTTTCTTTTTTGAGAATTTAAAATTTCAATATTAACAAAATTTCCCCCGCTCTAAATTTCAAATTTTCACATCCCACAATTTTTATATTTTCAAAATTTTTAACGTGGATTATGCCAAAAAAAATATTAAATACCCTGGAGAACTTGTTTTTAGGGTTTTTGTTTTTTTGGTCTTGCAAAATAACAACTCGTGAAATCATAGAATAATATAAGAAAGTTGAAGATTACAGGGCTAAATACAAGAATCCCGATCATTTTGGCTAGGGAACAATCAAGCGGTTATTATAATCTCAATTGTGCATTAACAAAAAGGGAACAATCAAGTAGTAGAAAAAAGAGTGCTCACATACTAGGGAAGTAAAAGGGGTTGTAAAAAATAGTGTAGATTGTTAGGTCGATGCAATAGTTGGTGGTTTTAACAACATCACCAAGAAAAAAGTAATCTCATATCTAAATAATTTATTTATAAAAAACATATATTATACTAAATGTGCACCTTTATGATTGTGGGCTTGTTCATTCGTTCTTTCTTCTACTAGATCATGTGTTTTTACATTTAGTCCATCCTTGATTTTCCCTACAAAAATGTGATTTGTGGCCCAACTCTACTTACCAATTCCTTCTAATTGTTTTTTCAAACCTCCTTGTGCTTAATAGTTCTTGTCTTTTTCACGTCATTTCAGTGTTGCTTTTCCCTACAAAAATGTGATCTATGGCCCAATTCTACTTACTATTTCCTTTTGATCATTTTTTCACACCTCTTTGTTCTTACAGAAAAAAGAATCTGTTGAGCCCCAACCAAAGGAAATTTGATCCCTTTATAGCTCTGGTTTTTATTTCATTTAAACTCTATCAAGTTTCCATCAATTATTGTCCCATCTAGATTGTCTTTCCCAATAATTATGGCCATTGGCCCAATCACTAGTTTTTAAAATTGTAATGTTTAACGAGACTCAAAATATTATTTTTGTATCCGTTACGTCTACCATTTTTTCGTTTTAATATGATGATAGAAACAACTCAAGGTAAATATTTCATTTTACTTTGTTTATTTGGTTTCCGCATTGACTTTATGAGAAGATACTCGAGGTTAACAAAATGGTCTCAAACTTTAAAATCACATTAGGTTTTCAATTGTGAGATAATGTTTTGTGCAATGGAAGGTTAAACTTATTATATATACTCCTAATTTTTTTATATTAAATATTATAATCACTATATATTTAAATTTATATATTAAATATTTCAATCACTATGTATCTATGTATGTTAGTCACAACAATATAATTATTTTAAAACAATGTTATTAGTAGGCCACATATTATTGACATAAGATAGAGTGTTGGCATATATATATATATATTAATTTATCAGGGTTGTTGTGGAAGGACACAATATTATTAGTTCGTCTGGAAGGCCATAAAATAATATTATTTAGATATTAGTTGTTGCTAGGATTTAACAAAAATAAGAGAGATATTACAAGTTTAGCATCCGCTAGGGTATAACACAATACCATATTTGTAGCTTAGTGATCGGTACTCAACAATGCATATCATGAAGACATACACCATTAAGACACTGCCACATCATAATATTTGGAACATAGTGGACACTAGGATTTAACAAAATAGAGAAAGATATTGTGAGTCTAGCATCTACTAGGTATTTTTGTAACATATTATTTGGAGCTTAGCGGTCACTAGGGTTTCAAAAAACAAAGAAATATATTGTAAGTCCAGCATCTGCTAGGTATTGCTGTAAAATATTATTTGTACCTTAGCGGTTGCTAGGATTTCAAAAATTAAATTAAGGTAGTATGACATTTGCGGCCACTAGGTTACGCATCAAAAACATTTCCTGAGCTTAGCGATTAGTACTTGAGAACAAATATCATGATGTTATACGCCATTAAGACACTGCCACATCATAATATTTGGACCATAGTTGTTGTTAGGATTCAACAAAATAAAGAAATATATTTTGAGTCTAGTGCCCACAAGGTATTGCTACAACATATTATTTGGAGATTAGTGGTCACTAGGATTTCACAAATTAAATTAAGGTAGTATGAAATTAGCATTCTTCACGTAATGCCACAACATAATATTAAAAACAAATATTTTGATTAGATTAAACATTTTAAATGAAATTTATTTGAGCTTAGAGGCCACTAGACTTTACAACGATGTAATAATTCAATCTTAACGCGATTTAACACATAATATTTGGGGCATAGTAGTCACAAGAATTTAACACATTAAATTAAGATTTTAGTAGGCTAGCATTTTCTATAATATGTATACTCATAATGTTTGCAAGTTTTCAGATATATGCTTAAAAAAATCAAATTAACAAATTTTGAGCAACACAACATCTAAGTGTTTCCACAATAGAAAATTTCAATCTTCGATGTCTTGAGCATTTAACAAGATGAAGAATGAAATTGTTATCTTAGCATCCACTAGCTTATGCTGTAACATTGTAGTCATTTTTATACCCTTAGACCAATAGTCTAATCCCAAGTGCATCATCCTATCACCCAATGGGCGTTGGGTGCTCACACGAGGCACACATAGGCACCAAGTCTCTCCTTTATGTCAGTATTTTGAGAATACCTCATCTTATGACAGATAATCAAGTGCAAAATAATATAAAAGAACCATCCAACATTATGAATACCTAAGACGAGTTATGACATAAATGCATACATAGAAGAGAAATAACCAATAACATATAGAAATGGTTCATACATAAAGGAAATGCACAAGGATTATACTCATGAACACATATATGATTCATAACATGGTATTATATTCATAATGATGTGTCCATTAATCACATTACATCCCTTGAATTCATAATATACCTTCATATAATAATGTAAATCCAATCATGCATCAGAACTACATTATGCCCATTATATTACAAAGGAGAATACATACCCGTCCCTCTAAGTTTGCCATCACTCCTATATTTTCTTAATCCCAACCAATAGAATCTTTCATAAGATCTCTATAGAGCATTTTTGCCTTACCAGTGCCTTTGTTCTCTCAGGATGACTCCATGTCTATCTTTTTGCTACCTGCACACCTCAATATATAGCTTTTCTACCTTCATTTTCATTCCTTATAAGGTAACAAATCGGTTGTCAAGTGTCCAAGAGGTCCTCTAGTGGAGCATGCCTCCTTTGATCCGAGCTCTCCACTCTGTGCAATGATGTTCTTTTGGAACCTTCCGTTGCATGCATGAAATATTCCCTTTTTGATCCTAAAGTTGCTAGGTTGGCCCCTTATCTACTCTACATGCTAGAAGGGTCATGCTTTTCTCATGTGCTTCCTAGGATGTCGAATATGGCTAAGTCCAAAACCCATCTTGCCTTACATGTGCACCATGTGTTCTAAAAAACCTTGCTAGAACCCTTTTATGCATGCCTTCTACCTGCGTACCCTTATTTAACTAGGTCCTACGTACCCACACACCTTCTTGTACTTAGCCAATTTTCTAGGGCCCAACATCACCCCACACTATGCCTATTCTCTATCCTTAGAAAAAAAATTCAAAGAATAAAGAATGGTAGGATCTTACAATGGTTGGAAAGAAAGAATAAGGGAATGAGTAATTGGGAGACATAATGAAAGAATGGGGAACTTCTTTATTGTTGGAGGAGGAGAGGGAGATCCTTCCCTAATTCTACCTCTAACTTCTCCCAAGCATCAACCTCGTTCTGAGATTGTTGAAAGAGGTCACCCACTAGGGTGCTCACTTCCTCAAAACTCATATCTTCCCATTTTGCGCTCATGGTGTCAACAAAACTCTCCAATTTATTCCCCAAGTCTTTAAGGGCATCCATCCTACGGGTGATCTGGGGGTATATTTCCTTCAACCAGTTTTTGATTGAGCCTTATAGGGTCTTGATTTATTCTGAATTATTATCCACCTTGGTCAGGATCTTATCTCTCTCCTCTCTATTCCCCTTATTTTTCTCTTGGAACTCCTTGAGTTCCATATGATGGGTGGAAACCAAGATGCTTTCCACTCTATCCCTATCAGTGCAGTTGTCATATGTAGCTTCAGTAACTTGCGCGACAGCCTTTACCTATGTTAGAAGTTTAGTGTATTGAGCCACAATATTGACAACCTTCAACTTGTTTTCTTTCTCTTGGCGTGGCTATGCCTCTTTAGCAGAATCTAAGGTGAGTAGTCACCTTTCCATCATGAGAATGTGAGTCAGATCCTCTAGACATTGCAAGGATGATTCATACTTCTACTTGGGTGGCACTAAGCTGGGATGTTTCAGGACAATTACATATGTAATCATCTCCACCTTCTTGGAGACCTCGCATACCTTTGATTTTTCTTCCTTCATCTCACACCTCAGCTGAGCGCTGAACAACTCCTATTTTTCTAGGTCTTTGCTCTTCTCCATAAGATCCTTTATTTCTTCTCCAATTCCTCCTCCAGGAATATCACTCAATCATTTCTCCCAAAAATTTTGGCCTCAATTTCGAATGAAACCTTGTTAAGCGAGTTACATACATATTCATTTAATAGCAGTTAAGAATTCACCAATGGATTTATTCCTTTGATTTTTGGAACCTTCATTAGTGATCTCTGACTTACCTCAAATTTGGGTTCATCCACATGGAACTCAAACGCCCAAGATAGCATCTTTCTTGTCCATGGGTACAAGCCTTCTTCATAAAATGTTGACAAAGCTAGGAGTTTCTCTATTGGTACGATGCTCTAGAAGCACGCTCATAGCACCTTTCTAGGATAATCAACATATCCCATTTCCTGCCCTTGTGCCACCACTACGCCTTTCCCACATATTCATGTAGCTTTTAGGAAGCTCATTACTAATTTGGGATCCCCACCTATGCTGCCATACACCTTCCCAATGCTCTCTTCTTCTATCTACTTTATAATCTCATTTGCGCTCCTCTCTAACTCCTATTCTACCAACTTCTTCATGATTCCAGCCACTCCTCTCTTTGCAGATTTCTCTACTTTCTCCTTGGTGAGGCTTAGGGTTTTTTGATTCTTAGTGCTTACTTCTACACTCACCCCTTTTCCTTGAGCCTCAGCTTCTTCCTCATCTTTCTTCTCCTCATCTTCCTTGTTATACTCCTCTTCATCTCCTTCTTCCTCAGAATCATGCCCATCATATACTAGATGGTCTTCACCTCCTTTAGGCATGTCATTATCCTTGTCACTGATGTAGGCATCTAAGCTCTTTGTCTCTTCTGAGTCTACCTCATCTTTCACCTTCATCTTCTTCCTTACTAGGGATTCCAGTTAAGGAGATTCTTCTTTTTCCTTCTCTTTAACAGATAATATCTTCATTGTTGATTCCTCATGGGTGAGGTGCTCTTCATGCTCTAGTTCCTCTTCTTTGGCACAACCTTCTTTCTTCATGTGGGGTCTTCTGGAATGGAGACATCATTCTCCAGATATGTGACTTTCTCAAACTTAGGTCTTATGCAAAGGTATTTCCTTGTTATAGCCCTTCCAGTAATTGGTAGTGTTATTGGTTTCATCATTTGAACCTTGTGGAAGACATAGTTCTCCACGTACACGTGATTTTTAGGGTACACGAGATTTTGACGTAGCTTGTGGTGGTCTTGGTCCACCTTACTAAGGTAGAACTTAGTCTTTTGGCTTCCTTGAACCTATTGACCCCTACCTAGAATTATTGCATGGTGAAGGAGAAGGGAAGCTTGCACCATGGACCCTTAGTCCATTTGTTAAAGTAAATATGCCAACACAGAAATGTTGGTACACTACAAGTTCTGCTTCTCCATCCAAAAGTGCGGGAAACTACCATGGGATCCTCCACCCTACCCCAAATGCGTCATGCATTCGTTTATACCACTTCTTTAGGTGCACCTTGTGAGAGGCTGTCATGGTTTCACAAGTGTATTTTTCAAACCTCGTTGCGAGCAAGGGATCCTCTTCTAGATTCTCCCAAACAAACATTTTAGGCCCATCTGGCACTCCAATCTCTAAAAAGGCAATGGTGATAAGGCCATTTCTGAACAATATCTTCTCTCCCTCCTACGCGCTACTTATGATCTCGTCCATAATGAAAGTGGACAAGTTATAGATGGTTTCCTCTGATATTTTCCAACATACATTTATCTATGTCTTGTTCACTTACGTCCATCATTCCTAATCATTGAGCTTAGTCACCAATCACGCATCCATCCTCATAATAGGGTCTGGACTCTTTGTGATGTCAAATTATCATGAACCCTTATTGTAGTCATACACTACTACTGTCTCCTTGATAACATCCTTGTCATCCAGATCATCATCTATCTTTCTCCTTCACAAATAAGGCATGTGAACTTGGATATCAACTGTGGTGTTATGCGCATCTTTCACCCTACAAAATAAAATTGATCCTCATGCATGAGTGACATCAACCATTGATAAAGGTGCTCGGGCTTGCCAAAATAAAGCAACTCATACAGTTGTAATAATCCTTCCTTCTCGAATTTGACTTTCACTTTGTCACTATATATGGGCATCCCATCTGGTGTCCTTTTGTTTTTGTTGGGTGGACCAACTCTAGCACCATTTTCTTCTCATTTGTGCTCATGCGAAGGTTATAATCGCTCACATTCATTTGTCTTAGATGCAACACCCATTCCTTTCCTAGCAATACTACATCTAGGTATTGCATTTCTGCATACCATTCTTTGTTGTAGCTCGCGAAGGCACCAATTTTATTTCCTTTTCCCTTGCCATTTGGTTTCTTTGGTTAAACGATTATGTTCTTGGGTGTTATGCTTTTTGTTGGGATAAAATATGAACTCCTTACTCTGCTCTGCTACTACTCCAAACTCACACTCCAAATGTCAACTCCTGTATTAAATCCTTCTATGAATCCATGCCCTAGCTGCCAAACCCTAACTAGGAAAACCTTCCACAAGATGGTGCACCATCAAATAACCTTTCCTCATGCCTCATGTACTCCTTCCTCCTATTTTTGTAGATCCACTCTAGTCACACACTTAAATTTCTCAGATTCTTCTTCCTTCACACAAATTTCTCTTTGGATGCCCTAGTTCGCAAGAGCGCTTCAACTTCGTAATAGCAAGATAGAATAATGACTTTCCTGACCTTATATTTATAGTTTTTTCTTTGATCTGGAAATAAATGCTATGTCACCTACCAATGTACTTTATCATTAAATGTGGATTTTTCCACTAAGCTGAATTTAAGTGCCCTTACCCATACCCAATCCTACGCAAAAAATCCTTTACAAACTTCTGGCGTACAAAAATCCAATCTAATCGAAGACTCTTACGCTTGCACATCTACAACACTAAAGGCACTTCTTCTATCCTCTTACCTAATTTTTTCCCTCGCCTACCTCATGTTCTTCCTGTGTTCTTCATCCTTTGTACATGGTGTTTGTTATAGCCTTCTTGACACCATAATTCATTATCCACCATTTTTCTCATGTGCATTTTCTCAACCTTACGTGCACTTCCTTCTACTAGGCCATTCAATTTGTATTATAGGACTATACTTTGCTTTGCATTACTCCACCCCACACTAAAATAGATGTGTGGTCCTCTGCTCATACACAACCTTGGAAAAATAATGTGGTTACTGGTGCATAAGGCACAAAACAAAACAAAAAGAGAGGAACAAGAAATGAGAAAGGGAAACACAAGAAAAGAAAATAAAAAAGAGAAATTCTAAGCTAACTCACAATATTGCCTTATTACAAACACCAAGAAGACTTATTTATAGTAGGGCTTCAGCCTACTCCCATTGAAATGACCTGGTAATCTCATCCCATCTAGCGCTTGTAACTAGAAAGTGCCTAAATCAAGGATGTACGAGATGATGCATGGTCCTAACTAATGGAATTTCAACTTCCCTAGGATGGCACAGATACTTGGAATCATACAACAACACCATCTCCCAACCTCAAAATTCTTGTTCTTGATATGACGATCATGCCATGCCTTTTGTCTTTATTTTTCTATCTTCTGACTCCATCTAACAAGTGTTCGCCTTTCGTCTAACTGCAGCAACTTATCAATCCTTTCTTCTAGCGCTTGTTCATCAGTTAACCCTCTTGTGTGCTATATGCAACGATGGTAACATGAATTCAACTAGAAAAATAGCCTCCATGCCAAACACCAATTGAAATGATGTGGCCTTTTTCAACCTTTTGTAGGTTTTCCAGTATGCCCATAGAAATAATGGCTGATACTTTTCATCCCAATCTTGTCTTCCAATGTCATAGATCTTAGTCAATGTGTGACTTAGTATTTTGTTGAATGCCTCAACAGTTCCATTTACCCCTTGAGGGTGATAAGGGGTATTCTTGTGATGGGCCACCATAAATTCTGCTAATAGAATCCTGATCGTTTCATTGAGAAAATGTGTACCTTTATCGCTTGTTAAACTTGAAGGAAAACTATACCTGTTGATTATAGTTTTCCCATAAAAATCTAGTAGTTGTCGTTATGGTGCAATCCTTCGTAGGCACTTCCTCTACCCAACATGTTAAGTAATCAGTGCAAGTAATGATATACCGTGAACCAGTCCTTCGCATGATTGGCAAAATTGGCCCTACGAAGTCAATTTCCCATTTTTCAAATGGTTCGGTGCTGGCTATTGGTCACAAGGGAATTTCATCCCTCTTTCCAGGTTTTCCAAGGCACTGACAATGGTCACAAGCCTTGCAAAACTCAATACAATCCTGGTAGATGGTTTCCCACCAAAGCCCTACAAGTAAAATCTTCCATGTGGTAGCATTTCCTACATAGTGTCCTCCTACAATCCCACCATGTGCTTCCTCCATGATTTCCACAAGCTCATATTCCAATACACATCAGTCGTAGAACCTCATCATGCACTTATAACCTCATCACAACCTATTATGTAGGTCTTTGCTAATGAACATGTAGGGTGCAACACGTATTTCTAACTGTTTTCTCTCTAGATCCTTCATCCCTTCCGATGCCACACCTATTTTTAAGAACATTATGATATCTTCCAAGTATGAGGGTGCACATGCCACAACCTAAATAGTTTCACATCTAGCATGGTATCCTTAATTTTTGCACTTCCTCCCCTGAGTTAATCCTTGACAAGTGGTCAAGTCCAGAGTTGCTATTTCCTAGCTTTACGACCATTGTGAACTCAAACTCTTGAAATAATAGGACCCAACAACATATGCGCCCTTGCACAATGGTATTTTTGATTAAGTATTTCAATGCCCTGTGGTCCATGTAGAATATAAATTTTGTTGCCAATAGATACTACCTTAACTTAAGCAGCACGTAGATCATAGATAATGCTTTGCGCTCAGTAGTTGTGTAATTTTGTTCTATTGGTGTCAACTTTCTACTTGCAAAACACAAGGGATGATCAAAAATTCCCTCACCATGTTATGCTAGTACTACTCCCATAGTTTTCCCTGAGGCATCAACATGCACATGGAAAGGCTTATCCCAAGAAGGAAAACGTAGTATGGGCATCGTGACAAGCCTATCCTTCAAATTGTAAAATGCCCTCTGTTGTGCCTCTCCCTAATGAAAGGAACTCTTGTGTTTTAACAATTCCTCCAAGGGTGCAATGATCTTGGTATATCCCTTAATGAACTATATGTAATACCCCATATGCTCAAGGAATCTACACACTGCACTTTGACTAGTAGGCTCCCCTAATCCCATAATAATTGCAACTTTGGCATGATCTACTAGTAAGCCTTATTTGCATATAATATGTCCTAATAGGGTTCCAAATGGAGTAGAAAAGACACATTTCTCAATGTTGATGGGTATCTTTAACTACTGACATCTCTCAAACATCAGCCTCAAATTGTCACAATGGTCTTTCACCAATCCATACATAGTCTAGTCATCCAGGTAAACTTGAAGAAATTTATGGATGAAGTTCTGAAATGCTTGTACCACGATGTGCAAGAACACAACAGGTGCATTATTCAATCCAAAAGGCATAACCATGTAGGTAAAACTTCCCCATTCAGTGGAAAAATTTGTCTTTCTCTGGTCTTCCTTTGCAATCCTGACTTGGTGATACCCTGAGAACCCATATGTGAAAGAGTACACTTCACGCCTGGCTACTCCCTCCAAAACTTCTTCACTAAAGGGGGTTGGAAAAGGATCGATGACACATACTACATTTATATTCATGTAGTCAACACATATTATTATCCTCCCATCCTTTCTTGATACTTGATGACCATTAGGACTTATCCATTCTTATTCTTCCACTGCCTCAATAATACTAGCATGATATCATCTTGTCTATTTCTTCCTTGACCCATACGCGTAGATTTGGATTCATCTGATAAGGCCTCTTTGAATCAAGGCACTGCACCTTCCTTCAAATTTATCTTCATCTCCCCTAAGGAATGGTGAACATATTTTAGTTCATGGCACCCATGAGGGAAAAAATCCTAGAACTCGTGTAATAGATCAATGACTTTTGAAACTTCTTTTTCTAACCAATAGTCCCTAATGATAGTTTCCTTTATCTCTATCTCTTTCCCAATATTAACCTTCTTTATTTTCAAGGGCTCATGGTAGGTATACACTCACTCATCAATGCTATCTATGACTTTGCACATACCTTTAGAATGGTTAACATCCAAAGTTTCCATCTCTTCACCATCTACTACATAGACCATTTTTCCTTTTTCCTTTTCCATGCACGCACGCTCAAGTTGTACTTCCTCTGATTCTTCTTCATTGAGGCATGTCTCCAAATAAGGCTCACCCATCAAATCCAGTAACCTATCCTCTTCCATATCACTATCTCCCATTTTAAGGAACTTGATTACTTATAATGCCTTATTCATTAATGGCTTTGTACTCCTATACTCGAAATCTTAAATGAGATCAACCACCAACTCTTGCCAATTACCTGTTTGTCAGTGCATTTCCAAATGAATATACCATGCATGTACATAGCCTTGTAAGGTGAAATATAAATTATGTACCCATAATGAAGGTGGTAAAACTTTTGTGCCCTCCATCTAGGGCTTCTCACAAGCATGGATATGGAATGAGGTGGTCTCTTTACCATGGTAGTCTTGTATGGCAGTAGGTGCACGTTACTCTTGGAGAACCTTATAGAAAATGGGATTCTTACCTCACTGCCATTCTAGGAGGTTCTCCTGATGTGTATTCCACTTGTGCATTGTAGTTTTGAGTAGGTTGTAACTGATAGCATTCCCCTTCTCTTTGTCCTTATTCTTCCACTAAGCCTTCATTTCCTATAAGAAAAATTCCAGGATATGCTCCTCCAAAGTAACTTAGAAACTTCTTCCCTCTTAGGTGCTTAACTAAGTGTGCCTTTATTACCCTTGTTACAAATCCTCTCAACTATCACCCAATTAACTTATAAGTCCCATGTGCCAAATTGTCACATGCTCATGCTAGTGGTATCACTCAAGGACTGAGCATCTTCAAACTGGATAACTCCCTCTGTGGGATGAGTTATATTAATGGATCTCTAATGGAGTCACACATAGATTCTATCAAAGACTTCTTCTCCTAAGGGATCAGTAAAGAACGCTTGACTTCCCATCTGTTAAAGGGATAATCAACCTTTCTTCCTTGTTCTCAAGATACTGATATACCCCTTGTTAAACTGTAGGTTGGCATTATTCTTATAACACCATGGGCACCCAAGTAAATGCTAGAAAGTTTTCTTCCTTGATAAGCGCCAAGACTGTGAAGTCTCCAGTGAACTTGGCCCCTTGAATGGTGATAAATTGCATCCTTCATGGACTACTAAAGGGCATTTCCTTTGTCTTGTTTTCCATACACAACACATTTGAATATGGATCTAATGCGGGCCTTCCCATTCGATTTCATGCATCTAAGGTAAGAACATTGACCTCTACTCTCATGTTGATGAGGATATTACTCAGAAGCCATACATCAACCACATTCAAATTAATCTCCTTATCACAGTCAAGGCTGTGAGGAGGAAGGTTTGCATGTAAAACCTTCCTTTCACGCTCTTCTTCGGCGCATGGTACATTCTCCTTCATCCATTCCCCTAGCAAGAGAATAATATTCTCTTTACTTAACATCCTACATACTTCCTTGACCTCATCCATGTCATCCTTTGGAGCCTTCAACATTCTTATTTTTCTCCAACTTCTTTGATTTATCCTTTAGACATTGGATCTCCCCTTACAAACTCTAAATCAAGTCTATATTCTCTTAATACACCTTATTCTGATGAGTAGGTTCTGACATACTTTCCATGTACCACTTCCTCTCTTGATAACTAGTTTCCTTTGTCTTGGCATCTCCCTGGTCCATGCGTCGTCTACTGCGCATGTCGTCACTAGTATAGGTTCTATTCCTTGACTCGCATGCCACTCTTGGCATCCACTGTGAATTGGACCTTCTTGATGCTTACCATCCTAGGGCCTTTGTTCTTTCTGGTGTTTTTGGTTCATATGCTCATAAATCTCTAGACACTCTTTGTACTTATGTTTCTTTATCGCAACACAAGAACATTGCAACAAATTAGGACACTCACGTTTATAATGCTCTGTAGATCCATAGTTATAACAAGTTCCTCACGGGAACTCACTTCATCCTCCACTGTGGTTACTATGACCACAAAATCCTCCACAAAAACCTCTTCCACATGCTCCTCCATCTACAAGCCCTTCATAATGACGGTCATCATCCTCAGAACTACTTGTAAGACTAGTCTGGCACACACCAAGATCAATAACATCATGGATCTTATCAATCAGTCTACAATCCTTGGTATCATGGGTCATAGAGGTACAAATCTTACAATAGCAAGAAACATTCTTGCAGATTGTGCATTGTATTAGAGGGAACCTACTTGCATCATGGTCCCCATGGTAAATATCACATTCTACCGTTATAGTACTTATCAAATTCTGAGGGAAACTATCTTTCCTACTCAATTTGTACACCAAATCCCACTACAAACATCATGTGATAAATTTGTAGACAAATTCTCTAATTACTTGGCCATTACAATAATTTGAGCCTCCAGGAAAGGACTAACACTAGTATCAATGATCCTAATAGCTTCAGTGCGTAGAGCAACGTCTAATGCCTCACACGGGTCTATGAAATTCATGTGTGACAGAGCCCTCCGAAATGGTGTTATCAATCCTCCAACAAACCATTGAGCATGTTGAGAAGGATGAATGTTGTAGGATAGTTTTGACAAGAGAGTCTTGAAATACGTGTCATACTCCCGCACACTCTATGACATTCCCTGTTGGATCTCCTTCAGGGTTTTGATGCTCTTCTATTCAAATTTTGGGATATAGAACTCTGCTAGGAAGGCATTCTTCAATCCAATGTAGTACACCACCGTCTGATGGGGGTCATACTTCCTATACCAACTATGTGCGCGTCCTTGCAACGTTGTTGCAAAATAACTTTCCTTCTTCTCTAGGGTAGTGATCCCTTTAACACACCATAGTAATTCACACTTGTGCACATGTTATACAACATCTTCAATACCCCTATATTTTGGTAAGTGCAAATACATCTCAAAGAATACTTGTGGAGGTAGTTGAGGCCCTTGTCCTCCTAATCCAAAGCCTTGGTTTCCTCTGGTATTTCCTCCTCCACCAGATACACTAGATCCACTAGGTCTTAGGAAATGCATAAGGATTTTACTAATAAACACATATATGATTCAGAATAGAGTCTTATATTCATAATGATGCATCTAGTAAACACATTACATCCCTTTAAGTCATAACAGACCCTCATATAATAATGCAGAGCCAAGTCATGCATCAAAACTACACTATGCCCATCATATTACAAAGGAGAATACAAACCCATCCCTCTAAGTGTGCCATCACTCTTATATTTTCCTAATCCCAACCCATAGAATCCTCCATAAGATCTCTTCAGAGATTTTCCCCCTTCACAGTACCTCTGATCTCTTAGGATGAATCCATGTCTATCTTTTTACTGCCAGAGCACCTTAATATATAGCTTTCCTTGCTTCACCACCGTGCCTTATGAGGTAATAGATCGGCTGCCAAGTTTCCAAGTTGTCCTCCAATAGATCATGCCTCCGTTGATCCGAGATCTTCACTTTGTGAAATGATGTTCTTCTGGAACCTTCCATCGCATGCATGAAATATTCCCTTTTTGAACCTACAGTTGTCAGGTTGGCACCTTATTCATTCCACATGCTAGAAGGGTCACACTTTTCTCATGTGCTTCTTGGGACGCCAGATATGGCTAATTCCAAAACCCATCTTTCCTTGCGCATGCACCGTGTGTTCTATAAAACCCTGATAGAACCCTTCCATGCTCTCCTTCTACCTATATACCCTTCTTCAACTAGGTCCTTAGTGCTCACGTACCTTGTTGTACTTAGCCAATATTCTAGGGCCCAAAAAACATTTTATTTGAAGATATGTTGTCACTAGGATTCAACAAAAAATAAGTAATATATTAAGAGCTTATTTCCCACCATTTTATGCCTCAAAAATAATTTCTAAGCTTAGCGATCAATACTGAATAACAAATATCATGATTTTATACGTCTTTAAGACACACCACATCATAATATTTGGAACATAGCTGTAACTAGGATTTTTTAAAAAAAATAAAGATATTTTGAGTTTAGTGTCCACTAGGTATTTCCGTAACATATTATTTAGAGCTTATCAGTCACTAGGATTTCACAAATTATATTAAGGTAGTATGAAACTAGTAGCAACAACGTACTTCCACAACATAATAATTAAAACAAAGCTTTCAACAGGATTTAACATTTTAAATGAAATTGATTTAATCATAGCGTTCGCTAGACTTTACAATGATGTAATGATTTAAGCTTAGCGGTCATTAGGATTCAACACATAGTATTTCGGGCATATCGGTCGTAAGAATTTAACACATTAAATGAAGATTACAGGAGGCTAGCACCGACTACAATATGCATACTCACAATGTTTGCAAGTTATTGGTGGTATGCTTTAACAAATAAAATTAACTAATTTTGAACTACATGGCATTTGGTTCCTTCCACAATTGAATCTTTCAAACTTTAGATGTCTCAAGAATTCAACAAGATGAAGTATGAAATTTTTATCTTGGCATTCGCTATCTTATGTTACAACATATTATTTGAAGATATGTTATCACTAGGATTTAACTAAAAACATGTCATATATTACAAGCTTAGCGGTCGCTAGGTTATGTCTAGAAAATATTTTCTGAGCTTAGAGATCAGTACTCAACAATGGATATCATGAAGATATACTTGACGAAGACACTACAATGACATATTATTTGCAACATATTGGTTTGTAGGATTTAACAAAATAAAGAAAGATATTGTGAGTCTAGCGTCAGCTATGTATTTTTGCAACATTTTAATTATACCTTAGTGGTTTCTGGGATTTCAAAAATTAAAGTAAGGGAACCAATGTCAAAAATGATGCACCATAGAAAATTTGCACTCCGATGGTAATGTCAAGCTCCAACACAATAAGCAAGATTCAAACAATGGAAAGAATATGCAAATAAGAAAACAGGTCTGCTCATGCTCATAGATTGAAAAAAAGGAAGTACAAATAGGGGTGTTGTGTAACCCCCATGCCTAAACAAGGAAAGAACATCAATGACGCCACTGACGCATATGACGTGATTGATGCATATGACACCACTAAAGGAGGAGTTACAATTCCAAATAAGGAATGTAACTCCTATGACGCACTAACACAAATGACAATGACAGATTCTATGACAGAATATGACACTTGTCATTTTACTCCCTAAGACCTATGACTCTTGCAAGGTGAGATGACTCACCATGCGATGTGAACAATGATTAGGCATGTCACAAACACCAACACCGCCCTTCATCGAAGCCAAGGAAGAGGTCATGGTAAGCCAGAATAGAAAAGAAGACTCCCCTAGACAACTAAGAAAAATGTGTCAATTGGGCCTGACAACTATGAAAGGAATGATAACCAGATTGTACCAAGATAAGAACACAAATGCTAATCAAACATCATGATCAATAAGATGAAAGAAATTTTTCAGAATAACTTTACATAAACCTTTGCAAGAAAAATGAAGTAGCAATATCATATATTATTATGGAACTCAATGCAATACAATGAGATTGGGCCTTGCTTAAATAGGCAAGGAATAACAATCTAAGAATGTAGTCAAGGTCATAGATCAAGCCATAAATCAAGGAAATAACTAGTCAAGACCATAGATTTAGGAGAGAACTAGTCATCAAGGATCTATTCAATACCATATATCAAGGAAAGAACTATACCATAACAACTAGATAATATCTCCTAATATATAAATAAGATAAAAGAAATATCCACACACATAAGTGGGTGAGGATAAATATAATAAAGGTAAATAAAGCACCTAGGTGAACATGAGCTAAGGTAAATACCTACTCTAACAAAATAAAGGCCTGTTAAGGTGCCCATATACAAAAAAAATCTTTCTAGAAATAAGAAGAGGAGAAGAAGGAGGACTATATAGCCCAAAGAAGAGAGAAGAAGAGGGAGATGAGAGGAATGCAGAAGATGTCATGGATAGATCTAAAATCTGCAGCTCTAGGAGGTCTCCCAAAAGAATGTCGATCACGAGATCCTCTTCCTCTAGACTGAAGAAGAGCCATCCAAACTGAACTATGTGCCTGCCCTTAGGAAAGGTAGAAATGACATGCTAGAAGTCTACCCACTCCACGAAGGAAACTGAAGGTAGCATCATGAAGAACTCTGAGTCAGGTCCACGAAAGTGTGACATTGGTCTAGTAAGGGAGTGCGTAGGAACCGAAGGTAATGCCACGAGTGCAGAACGACCAAAGTATGAAGGGTGAACACCTGTAGAAAGTATGTACAACTAATGTGAAGGCAACAAAACATCCCCCACAACAAAAAATGGATCCACAAGTAAGGGTGGACCAATGAAGGTTTCTAGAAAAGTAGAAGTGGTAAGATTCCTGAAAGGGGAACTCCCGATAATGAAGATGATGAACTCCTCTAAAATACGTACAGATGGATGAGGAACCTATAGTACATCACAAGTGTACTCTGTGAAAAATACGAATAAGGTCAAGAAAATACTCGTCCCAATGAGGGGGCTCAACAAACAAAAGAGTGATGTCAGATAGGTATGAATCATCCAATGAAGGTAGAGGAGTGAAAAGGGCCTCACACACTGAGGGTGGAAAAGAGGCGGGTGTGATGAATGTATGATACTGTATAGGAGACTACTCAATATATAATGAGATGTGGGATGTGTCAACACTCTCTGGAATAGTGAGAGAAGGAGGAGAAAATTCCTCTATAGTACTCTCGACATTAGAACTGGGTGCACAATCCTTGTCATCAGAAGTAGAACCAAGCGAGTATGTGTCAGTGGAACTGTCATCACATGAAGAAATATGTGTGGGTGACCCTTCGTAATAAAAAGTATCAATGAAATCACTTTCCTCTATGGATGTAAGATCATCATCAAATCCATATCTGGATGAAGGAGGATCAAGGTCTCCATGAAAATTTCGAATAAAAGTCCAAGCTTGGTGTGCACAGACTCTATGAATTCTATTCGATGTTGAAGGTTCTCCGATATAGTAATACAAAGAAGCCCATATGCCATATAATTCTTGTTCAACCAATTTTTGTGATGAATGCAGTCAATAGGTTCGGGTGACATCCCAAAAAGATGTGGTAACAAGTTATACATAATGCAATGATCAAGTATTCCATTCTTCCATTGTAGGTAGTTTTCTGGTTCCTAATTGAACAATAGAGCGATGAAATTCAATGTCCATGACGAGAGGAACCTCCAAAGAATACAAGTATAACCCCCCCATTTTTGTGACACTTTATAGTTTAGTGCGTTAATTATAATCAAATGTGATTATGTGTCGAGAACCAGTCTGTCACTCACCTTGCAATCAGCATAATAATGCGCAAGAGTGGAGACAACAATCAAGGTTCATTGCGCACAATAGTTCGACACCGTAAGAAATCATAAGACTGAGAGAAAACAAGAAGGGGAAGAGAAGGCCTTGTGAGAAATAACATATCACTTCACATGAAAGAATCCCTTTACTGTAAGACTGTGGTGGACACGCACTCACAAGTCCACAAGCAATAAAGGGATAGAACAATGCTCAAGATGATTCAAAAAATGAGCTAAATTAAGTAATACAAAGACACCCCCCAGAATGTAGAACTTTATAAAATAGTGTGCATTTACAAAAATGATAATCCCATCATCTAGAATGTGAACAAATATGCAACTTTGACTAAAGAAGTGCTGAAAACCGAGCAATGAGTCAATAGTTATAGCAAAACAAGATTCCCGTAACTGATGGAAAACATGTTAATAAGCCCTGTAAATGGATTAAAAAAATTCCCTAAATGCATGCAAAGGGTATCATATATATGCTCGTTGGAAATGACATCAAATTTTAGATAGGGTTTGTTTTTATTGTGAGGGGGGATTAGCCTCCTACCAACCTCAGAATCTCACCCTCCGTCTTCGTCACTCAAAGGAAGGATATTAAAACAAGCAAAAACACCCCAAAAAGGTTTATAATGCTAATTAAAAGTTTTACACCTTAAAATATTTTAAAAGGTGATTTGATTTACCAATAATCAATCCTAAAGGATAGAGAAAGGGCCCATGTTGACTAAGCTTGGAGAGATTAAAAAACCACTGTGGATGTTGACCGATCCAATGATAGTCTGCAGTAAGTCAGGACATCCACCTGAATTGAGCCACATGTGGTGGACATGAATATCCCCAACTGAGCCATGTGAAGACTGTAACAATTGTTTCAACCTTATAAGGGTTGGAGCTGCAGAGTGCACTGGTTGAGAAACACAACATGATAGCATGCAGCTTGTTGGAAAATTACAACGGATGACTGGAGAGGGTTGGAACAAAGTGGATTGTCATAGGTGGAAGCCATGTGGAGTAAGCAAAGGTCTACGTTCCCAAAAAATTTGGCAAGAGTCTAATGGTCATCGGAGGGTAGAAAAACGAGATTACAGTTACCAGTCTGAATGAACCAGCGGTAGAGGGAACAACGCACAATCCAAGCAGAATGAACCCAGTGCCATGAGCTTGAGCTGAAGGTGGATGCACAATGGAAGAGTGAAGTTCAACCGATGAAAATAGATGAGAAAATGCAAAGAAAACTTCCTCTCAAAAGCACATACAATGCAAAAGGAAACAATGTAGACTCGGATTTGGATCAAACATGAGCCCACAAATTTTTTAACCACAGTTAATGTAGAATTATACCAACACATGCGAGCTACATAGACCAAGAAGAAAATGTAAGGCTCGGTTAGATCACCATAAGGAAGAACTGAAAAATCCAAAACAACCACATTTAGATTGCAAACATGCCTAAGTCCAAAGAAAAGCAATCAGTGGTGAGTCAATGTGGAGGAATGGGAAAACTGTAGGTCAGGTGAGTATGTAACCATAGAAGCCACGTGGTGAATCCAAGCACAAGGGAGCATGCAATGAGCTGAGCCCAAACAAATGTGTGAAACCAATGTTGAGAGTGCTAAACCATGAACAAAGATCCAAGGTGAGAGGTATTAATACCCAATGCACACAAAAAGCAATGCACGAGAAAACAAAGAATGAGCCTCCAAATCAAAACCATGCTCAAGCAGTGGGTTCACCAATGTAAAGGTAACCTCAAGACAAAAAAACCATAGGTCCACGCCAGAGCAAAACTAAGCTCATGAGAATAGAAGCAATCACGAACTCAGCAAAATGAAAGAGCAAACTAACCAAAATACCCTCAAACTTGCAATTGCTGAAACCTAAATACTAGGTGAGCAATACAATTCCAAAATAATAATAGAAAAAAATTTACATGAGGAAATAAGAAGAAAATAGAATTAATAAACAACTAATAAACAAATAGTGCATGTTTTACCAAAACCAGCTCTGATACCATGAAAGAGGGATTCACGAGAACCGATGTAAAAAAACAATGCACCACAACAAAGTTTCACTCTGATGGTAATGTCAAGATCCAACACAATAAGCAAGATTCAAACAATGGAATAGAATATTCGAATAAGAAAACAGGTCTGCTCATGCTCATAGATCGAAAAAAAGGAAGTACAAATAGGGGTGTTGTGGAACCCCTATGCCTAAACAAGGAAAGAATATCAATGATGCCACTGACACATATGACATGACTGATTGAAGCATATGATGCCACTAAAGGAGGAGTTACAATTCCAAATAAGGAATGTAACTCCTATGACACACTGACCCAAATGACAATGATAGATTCTATGATAGAATCTGACACTTGTCATTTGACTTCCTAAGACCTATGACTCTCGCAAGGCGAGATGACTTACAACAACATAATAATAATTTAAAAACAATTTCTACAGGATTTAAAATTTTGGATGAAATTGATTTGACTTGATTGTCTGCTAGCCTTTACAATGATGTAATAATTTAAGTTTAACATTCGTTAGGATTTAACACATAATATTTGGGGCATAGCGGTCACAATAATTTAACACATTAAATTAAGATTCCAAGATGCTAGCATCCAATAGAATATGCATACTCATAATGTTTGCAACTTGTTGGTGATATGATTTGACAAGGAAAATTAACGAATTTTGAGCTACATGTTTTAAGCTTAACGTCCACTATCTTATGTTGCAAGTTATCATTTGAAGATATGTTATCGGTAGGATTCAACTAAAAACAAGTAGGATATTGCGAGGTTAGCAGTCGGTAGGTTATTCCTCGAAAATGTTTTCTTATTTTAGTGTTAGGTTCTCAATAACTGATATCATGAACTGATACACCACTAAGACACTACCGCATGCTAATATTTGGAACATAACGACTACTAGGATTTAACAAAATATAGTAAGATATTTCAAAAGTAGAAACTGTTAGGTATTATCAAAAATAATTATTTGGATCTTAGCAGTCGCTAGGATTTCACATATTTAATTAAGGTAGTATGAAATTAGGGGCATCTACATATTGCCTCAATGTAATAAGTTACACTTAATATTCGTTAGGATTTAACGCATAATTTGGACCATAGTGGTTGAAAGGATTAAACTCATTATATTAAGAATCTAGGAGGCTAGAATTTTGAGCTACACGTCGTGGAAACATCTAGGTGCTTCCACAATAGAGTATTTCATTCTTAAATGTCTTAAACATTTAATAAAAAAAGAGTGAAATTTTAATCTTGGCATCCCGAAGCTTATTTTGCAGCATATTACTTGAAGATATGTTGTCACTAGGATATTATGAAGTCTTACGATGTTAAGAAACTTCCACATCATAATAGTTAGAACAAAGCATCTATCAGGATTTAACAAAATAGAGAAATATTTTCCATTCTACCACACACTAGGTATTTCTGCAACATATTATTTGTAGTTTATGTCACAAACAAAAGATTTGGATGATTTGTCTCGAGCATTTATTAAAACAACAAATGCATGTTTAGATAAGTATAGGATTTGGAATATATATACGATCATTATATCAATTATAAATATTCATATATTAACATGTCATACATATCATAAGTGTTTTCCTTGCCTATCTCTCATACTACAGTTTATGATTCATTATGGTTCTTCCTTAACTACGGGTTGCTGTTGATCCAAGACCATGGGCACGATTGCTTCCTTATCTATGGGATTCCGTTGAACTGAGCCCATGGGTACAATTGCTTCCTGGGTTTGTATGCATCTCGTTTGAAACCTTTTTGCCTCATCAATTTTTTTTACAAATCTTAGAATATCTTTTTTATCTTTTCCATATCTAAAATCATTCTTCTGTATAGCACAACAGACTTGTGAAGAAAATCCTTTGGACTACCACATGATTTTTTGGAAATTTCCTTCAAAGTCTCTATTTTTTGTATTTTTTCCCTTGTTTTCGGAGACAATCTCAATGACATGTGAAATTTCTCCCTCATTTCTCCTCAGTTATTATCCTTTGAAATTTAACCATGAATTTCTGAACGGATGTCATGAAACTCTTTATTAGAAACCAATGCATGGTTTCCTTTAACTATTTCCATGACTGAAGCTTCTATGAAAAATATGATTTCCTCTAGAAATAATGTCATCAAACTATAAGCAAAGAAATTTCTCTTACCTATTCATTCCATTCCCTTAGACTTTGCTTTGTATAATTAGTATATGTCTGGAATATACCAATATCGTCCTAGGGTTATAATTATAGGGTCTTTACAAATGCCCTTTTTGATGACCTTGCCCCATTTGCGTTATTGTTTTCTACAACAATGTCACTCATGTAATGATTTTTTCATTGTGTGTCTAAGAACTCTTATACTTTCTCCTTTGCACGGATACAGCTATTTTTATTATTGTACAAGCCATGCAATGCCTCTTCTACATCAGAAAATTATGTTGCAGAGGAACTGTGGCCTTTTAATTGAGTTTCAAGCTATATTTTTTTAGCACGTACTCCCCTCACTACTTCTACGGGTACTTCTTATGTTGTGGCCCTTATAAAGGATTCAAGATATTCCTGATATTGTACCACTTGGGATCCTTTGGCTTTCCATTTCTTTGTAAGAGTTAAGAGGTCTTTTGAAGATTCATGGAAAACAATGGTTTATTGTGTTAACATATTATTTTTGGTTACCGTTTTTCAAGGTTCTTGCCCTTGGATTGAATTTGATGTTCACTAATGGATCTTCTTCTGTCTCCCAATTTATATGTTATTTGTAGGTAATTACAAATTTACTCTGCCCAGGTCATTTCTCACTTATCATGAAGTTGAGGGGAGAAGATTGAGAGGGTATTGCAGCAGGGGGCCTTCACTGGCTAGATAGCTTTATTTGGTTTGGAAAATATTTATCGAAAACTCAGAATCTATATTCATTTGGTGGATATAATGGAGCACAAGGGTTGTTGTGAATGTTCTAAATGTAAATATGTGATTTCTCTTCATAGCCTCCATTTTAATAATTTATTATCGAGAGGTGGAGCTGCGCCCGTAACGCCTTCATATTTTGTTTTACAAGGCTATCTTATGTTTGGGTAATCCATACCCATTCATTATCATTATATGTGTGAGCATAAAATATATTTAACAATCATTTAATGGAATGAAGGTGTCGGGGAAACCCATTGCATTTGTCATATTTCCTTATAGGGTGTTCGGGGAGATGAAATGAATTTCTATGGGCCGAGGAAAGGCTTCAAATTGGGCCACCTTTTAAACATTATGTGTCCACATAGAATGGGAAGGAGGGATGTTTTTTAAGCTTCTTCTCCTTACACTTTAAAGCAATACCATTGCAAATCTGATATGGAACCTCTTGTTCTACCAATTTTTATAGCACATAATATGGCACAACTGAAAAGGAGGTGTAAGGAGCCCCTTGATCATGATAACTATTATATTCTGGATAGAAGAATATGGTATCCCATATACCTTATGGAAGTGAGGATGGCATAAGATATTCTCGATGGCATTGTTTCATGTAATTGTTGGTAGAGAGAAGGATATAAATAAGTGCATATATCTTGAATATGTGATCTAAAACGATGGGCATACAAGTTTGAATATTGCTCATTTACCCTCAAAGGGATTGAAGGAGACCAAATTTGACAGAAATCTGAACATTTGAGAACACCAATGACAACATCAAGAAGATAGGAAGCCATGTAAAATGGTTTCCCATGGTCGACAAAATTATTTATTTGTGTCACTAAATTGAAACAAAGCACCTGACCTAAGGAGGGAATCTTGTGTCATAAATAATAAAAGAAAGTAAAAGGATCCAGGAAACATCCACCTTAGAGATTGAAGAATTTCCATATAGCCTATTCATGAGTGCCATGCTAATGCAGAATCTTAGTCTAAACCTTTTAATAAGGATTTCAGAATAGCTTAGAATCATCCATATTATCCATCGGGTCAAATGCCCAACTCTGTAAAACATCTCTTACTCTCCTTTTTGCCATCCAAGACTTGAATGTGTTTGAGTTGTACAGGTAGTCCGGCTTTGGAAATTTATAATAACTTTTATATGCATTCCCAACAAACAAACATATTCTCTTTTTCTCCGATTTAGAAAATAATGACAAATCCTTAGACTTGGCATGAAATAGATAGGAAGCAAACAATTCCAAGAAATGGAAAGCACCTCTGGTTTAGCAACAATTAAATGGAGACCAACTCTTTTTATCACCCTTATGTCTTAGAATTGTAGCACTTGCTCTTCCAGTATACCCGTTATGTCTATGACATCAACATCAACACTTTCATTCTGAACTGTGGAATATAGAGCTGAGTAATGCTGAAATTTGTCATCTAAGGCTGCTGGATTGAACATGGTATCTCTTATTACTTTTTCATCATCATTGGAATATAAATAAGTATCTACCATCGACATTTCCCACTCTCTTGCCATGTTGAAAAATTAAAGGGCCACGAACGTTGCATACATCATCAACAGAAACAAATACTGAGACAAATGACATAATTGATTTTATAGCAACATTCATATGTCCCTTATAACGAATATTAGGTAATCTTAGAAAATAATTTCCAAATAAATGAAAGAAGTGTTGATCCTAGTGGTCGTTAGGGTCAACAATTACTAAATATTTAGATCTTAGCGGTCACTAGGCATTATTCACAGACTTACTATTAATGTAATGAGAAAAGTGTGGTTGTACATGCACCACTGAGGGGTCAAGATATATGTAGTTTTATACATGGCATTTTCTAGGCATCATGGTAGTAAAGATATTGATGCAATGATCTAAGTCTATCAATAGAAGCACTCTTGAGGCTTCAAGACTTACGTAGTTCAGATCCTAGCGATCACTAAGTTCAGAAACTATGCAAAATTGTTCATGACAATTAACACGTAACATATTTTGGAAGGATTATCCATTGTCTGACAACCATCCACATTGCATAGATAACATGAAAGGAAAGTTTGAAAACATAGATGTTAGCGAGAGAGAGGATTTAAGTCGACATATGAATGGATAGTTTTAACATTACTTGTTGGTAATTAACACCAATTGAATGGACTAGCGTAAAGGCCATTAAGATTTAATTTTTTAAATTTTGAAAAGAGTGTGTGAGAAAAAAACACAATAATGGGTCCAGTGGTGGCTAAGAAGAATTTTTTAAACAAAAAAATGTTTAGTTGTCCCATAACACATTTTGCAAAGAATAACGTAGGACCCCTAAATACCTAACTAGTTTTATTTGAAATCAAGCATTGGAGTATGTCGTAATTCACATCCGTTTCATATCAAATAAAACACTTTGTGGCCACGAAGCTTCATTACTAATTGAAATGAATGACATAAAGACTACTAGGATTTTTTGGTTCTTAATTTAAAAAGAGAGATAAATTAGTATATCATTGTCTAGCCTATCGGCCTCAAGGTTCCTGACATTACCTCTTGTGGTTTTAACCACTATCTCTACACTTTTGAATTGAAGAAAAATCCTAGCGAATGCTAAAATTTCTTAATTTCAAAATAAATATTGAATAACAAATCATGGTCTAGCTTAACCACTGATACGATACTTTCATTACCTCTTGTCGTAGCAATCACTGGTTGTACAACTTTAGAACGATTGTAATTATCAATGACTATAATTGTATCAAATTAGTCACACGTTACCTAGTGGATCCAATTGTTGCACTACTTTCCATTGAGAGGGATCAAGACTTTCTCTTCGTATCAAAGAAAATGCTTAGCGACCACTAAGCTCCATTACTAGTCTAGCTTAGCGGCCGTTGGGCTCCTATCATTACCATTTTCCATTGTAATCACTATCTATTCAACTATGGATTGCTAAGTTCAGAAACTATGCAAAATTGTTCTTGACAATTCACACGCAACATATTTTGGAAGGATTATCCATTGTCTGAAAACCATCCACATTGTGTAGATCTAAGTCTGATCTAAGTTTCAATACAAGCAATCTTGAGGCTTCAAGACTTACATAGTTCAGATCCTAGTGATGGCTAAGTTCAGCCACAACTAAATATTTAGAGATTGGTCATATCTATGTATTATCCACTGGACAACTATTATTAGAATGAGAAAAATTTCTCCAATCTTTGAACTGGTAAGGGTCAAGATATACGTAGTGTTGATCTTAGAGGTCACTATGTTCAGCCACAATGAATTATTTAGAGATTCATCGTATCTAGGCTTATTTCAAATCCCAACTATTATTACAATGAGCAATAGAATGCCAATCCTTGCACTACTGAGGGGTACAAACACAAGTATTTATGATCCTAGCGATCACTAGGGTCAGCCACAACATATTTTTTAGAGCTTAACAGTTTATAAGAATCATTAACAAATAAATACGTACTTCTTATCGTAGTTGTTACTACGATCAGCCGCAATGATATACCTATAGCTTAGCGGTCGCTAGGCATCATTAACAGGAAAACTACTAATGCATTAACAAGAAAATATATAAATCTTAATGGTCAATAACATCCACCTCAACAAAATATTTAGAGATTAGGGTTAGAAAAGTAATATTCAATGGACATCTATCATTGACTTAAGAAAATTTTTGTAATACATGTATTCGTAAGGGATCAACATTTACTTATGTCTGATTAGTTTGTTATAGGATCATGAATACGTCTCATTACTAGACATCATTCACAAACATACTATTAATGGAATGACTAAAGCACTGTTATACAAGCACCACTGAGGGGTCAAGATATATGTTTTTTTAACCATGTCATTCGCTAGGTGTCACTCCAGTAAAAAATATTAATGCAATGAGAAAGTTTCTAGTGGTCAATACAAGCACTCTTGAGGCTTCAAGTCTTACGTAGTTCAGATCATAGTGGTTGCTAAGTTGATCAACAATTTTAAAGAAATATTTAGAGATTGTCCATATCTAGGATTTTATTTACAGCAGGAAAAATATTATTTGAATGAGAAAAAATTTCTACATTCTTTGAACTGGTGGGGGGTCAAGATATACGTAGTGTTGATCTTAGCAGTCGCTAAGTTCAGCCACAATGAACTATTAAAACCTTCTCCATATCTAGGATTATTTCAAAGCACAATAGTTATTGCAATGACCAAAAGAATGCCAATCTGATCACTACTAAGGGGTACAAACATAAGTATTTCTTATCCTAGTGGTCACTAGGGTCATCTGCAACATATTTTTTGGAGCTTAACGGTGTATAAGAATCATTAACAAATAAATATGTGCTTCTTATCCTTCTTGTTACTATGATCAGCCACAAGGATATACCTATAGCTTAGCATTTGCTAGGCATCATTAACAGGAAAACTACTAATGCATTAACAAGAAACTATATAAATCTTAGTGGTCAATAACATTCACCTGGATAAAATATTTTGAACTTAGTGTTAGCAAAACACCATTCAATGGATGTCTCTTTAATTAATTATAATTGTATAATCTCCCAGGTCATTAAATATCACAATGAGTTCAAAACGTATGAAATTTTGTTCCTAGTGGTCTCTAAGGTCAGCCACAACAAAATATTTACAAGCTTAATGGTCATTATGATCAACATCGACAAAATATTTTGAACTTAGTGTTCGCAAGGCATCATTCACTGGACATCTATTATTGAACTAAGAAAAGAGTTGCATTACATGTTTTCTTCAGGGGTCATGCATTTCTTAGCTCTCATTAGTTTGTTCCATGAATTTATTTGAGCCAAGTGTTGCACTAGATACCCTCGTGAGGGATCAAGCCTTAACTAGTTCTCATACTATTTACTATAAGTTATTGAAAGGAAGATAAAAATTCCACATTTTAATTATAAATGAAATCTCAAAAGAGATGGTGATCTATAATTAGTTAGTAAATGAAGTCTCAAAGGCCATGGTATAATTCTAATAAATATAATGAACACACTCTTTGTAGTGTTAGTATGAAAATACAGACTCTGAAACCCTATGTACAATATCCCTTGTTATTAAACCTCATAATTTTTCATGATATCACATCTCCCTATTTCCATATGCTTATTGTCACATTAAGAAAGAAAATCCATGACATCTTATAATTTTTAGTGTTGATATATCATTAGCTAATTTAACTAAAACAACCAGAGCCTATAATTTTAATCTCTAAATGTTGTATATGTCTTTCCAGAACTATCAATTAAGTGAAACATTATTCAAAATCTTGTTTAGCCTAACTTCTCAAATAGTAGGTTTTATAATTCCCCGATTCACTCTTTTTCAAAGAGGAACCTACACAGACGGAACTCTTTGCATTTTCACTTTGGCAGTCACATATATGTTTTTTAAAAAAATTATTTCCAACAATTTCCTTATGTAATCAAACAATTACTGTAAACAAGCAAACAATTATTTGTGTTACTATTACTATTTCATCTACTGGAAGTTACTATCATTATTTCATTACTACAATTTAATTTAAAACAAAATGTCTATAGAAACCAGCCACTAACGGTCCAAAATCCCTAAACGATTAACAACCCTAACTGAACAAAATCTATTTTCCTCAGCCTTTTCAACAACACCCATTTTGTTCACTTCCAGTAATCATTGATGTCCATCTCAGGTATTTTATGAATCATTTCTCAATCCTCTTGCAAAAAAAATACCCATAACATGTTTTACATTACTCGCAAGTGGGGTACACACATATTTAGCAAATCATTTAGGGATCAGAAAAAAGAATGAAAAAATGATGTCAAACCCTATCAGTTGAGAAGTGTTTTTCAAAGAGCGTTAAAGAATAGACAAATTTGACTACTGGAAGCAGAGAAAATAGGGTTTCATTGAAAAGGCTATGGAATATTCTACATTCATAGAATTTCAAAAAATTGGAAGGAGAAAAGGTGAGAATGCATACCGATTTTTGACACCTTCATGAAAAAAACCGTGCTCATAATTTTGGCAATCAAACCGTGATCAGATTTTCCAATGAATTATTACGCTTATGGATTTTTTCCCTTATGCCAATGTTCTCGCATGAAGCTTCACAAATTTAAGTGTCCTTGAAATATACTAATGAATGACAATCTATAATTATATGGAACCGACACTTCCAACCACCACTTTCTTTGGCGCACGAATTACAAAAGACACACAGGTTTTCATTAATTTTCTTTATATTTAATGGCTAATTAAATGGCTATCAAATGGCACACATATTTCAAATATCACACAAACTTACTTTGTTCGGTTAATGGCCAATTAATTTTAGGGGAACCACAATATTAACCATATATGCCACATGAAAAAATGATCAATATTAACAACAATATCATCAAAAGAACAACATGCTCATTGTCAATTTTATCATCTTTAAATTACATAGTGAGTATATAAGTATTCCATACTTTGACTATACTACCAATGATATGTGGTTTAATTGATGTCTCACATATTGAATTATCATATTTCAAATATCGCATAAACTTTACATTGTTCGGTTTAATGGCACTCACAAATATTAACCATATATTCCACACACAAATAATATCAAAATTATCAACATTATCTACAAAAGAACACCATGTTGATTTGTAATATTATCATATATAAATTACATAGAGAGTATATAAGTATTCCATACTTTGACTATACTACCAATGATATGTGGTTCAATTGATGTCTCACATATTGAATTATCATATTGTCCTCAACAAAAATATACATGTTTACCAACATCATTTTTAAATTGTTTTGTTACACAAATAGTATCTTCAGATGTGTGTGTCAATGATCTTGGTGGTGCCCATGATGTTGATCATTGGCATTGTTCTGAAATAAAAAGGAAGAATGCAAAATAGAGAAGTATTAGCTAACTCCAATGCATGATCTTTTTTCTTACACAATGTATACCATCTTTTAAGATGGAATGAATGATGCAATACTATATTACTATGGTTAAAAAACTGTAATTTACCTGGGTAAAAAGACTTGCGACTTGAAGTTGTACATCCAATATTTTCTCCATTAGCTTTCTCTCTTGTTCCATTCTTTCATGCTCAAGTTGAAGCCTTCCCTGCTCAATTTCTTTCAATGTCTGACTGAATATATGCATGCTATTTTCGATTACCTATCTCAAATATCCATAAGAGTTTCTTTTTCTCTTCACACCTTTTCTCTAAATTCCATTTTTATTCAAAGGGGTTTCTATCTTTTCTCCTTCCAAATTTTCAATGTTGATAGAAGGGATTTCTAATTGCCCTCTCATGTCTTTTTCAGAAGTAGAAGTGGTTGTATTAACCCTCTCTTTTCCATTAAAACCAATAACCTTGTGTGTTTTCTATGTAATGTGATCCATATCTTCATAGAAATTCCATGTCAAATGTGTTTCCAATGTTGTGTTTTCCAATTGTTTCTCCTTCTTGAGGGTTTTCTTCAACCTGTTCATCTTGTATTTGCATTGCTTCCCAGTGAATGTTTTTCCACAAACTTGATTCAAAGCATCTGTTATATTATCCCAATGTTTCTTGCCAATATTTCCACAGTTTAAATGTTCATACACCTCTTCGTATTTTGAAATAAATGTTTTCACATCAGATTTTGACCACAACTCTTCTTTGTATTCTTTCATTAGCTCCTCGTTATTTCTATCTCTTTCATATGCATGGGTTATTGAAAATGTTTCTTCTAATTTTGAATCATCAACATCATCAAAAATATATGGAGAATTTAGATTGATTTATGAATGTGGAATGCAACGACCCAATTTCTATGTGCCACTTGTATTCTCTTGAAAATTTGAGACACTATTTCCATCTAATTTTTGCACGTAGAAGTCCTTTACACGGTAGTTACTTGGTTATGTTGAAAAAACCATATTGTTTCCATAGTTTCTTGGAGTTGATTTGAAAACTTGGGATTTGAAACCTGAAAATAAGGAAAATGGTGATATTTTCATGTCCTACAAATTTATTAGTTACTATAAACATTCACAAATGAAACAATTTACGTACTCCATATTTTATCTAAACTTAATTTCATTTTTCATTTTCTAATAATAAATATACAATGGGTCCTACGCTCTGTAAATTCATATAATCAAAAAATGTGGAGAAACATTGAAAATTAATTAATTACCTACTAACAAATACAATATTTACAATCACTGTGAAATGGGTGTATAAAATAAAATTCTTCAAAATAAAATAACAATGCTTTACCTCTTTTAATTTGTTGTAACTCTGTTCTTCCCCCATTGTGTATGTGCTCCTTGTTTTGGTGTTGTCACCTTCAAAATGAGTATACAGTTTTCCATTTTATTCATTAAATATATATGTTAACAGAGTTTGTGTGGATTAAAATTTAATATTGTACCACTTAACATTAAATGTAGTAAAATAAAATAAAAAACATATTCTCAAGTGGTGGATTTTACATTATATGGTTTAATGGCCATTTAATGTTTAAGGAAGTGCAATATTAATTAGGTAACATTTGTCTTTACAAAAAAGTGTAATTGTTATAGTGTATAAAAATTATCTTTCCCCAACACTATGTGGTTTATGGTACACAACAGTGTTGTAAAATTTACATTTTTATAACATAATTTTTAATGTATGAAAACTAAAATTTGACATTGTTTGAATCTTAAATTTGACATACATATATTTAATTAAAATTAAGTATTTAATATTGACAATTATTAATAAAAAACTACGTAGCATGGGTTACTTCTACTCAATATTATATACAATTATTAAAAATAAACTTATATTGTTAAAAGATTACGTAAGATATAAAAAGCTTAGAAACAATTAATACACATAATTGAATCAAATAATATACCACCATCGTTAATCAAATAAAGCAAAATCATTTAACTTTATACCATAAAATAAGCATAGATATACAATTAGAGAATTAAATACATGAATGGTTTACTTCAAAACAATATTAATGGCCCTAAATTTAAGTCTAAGAGGTCAACCTAGGCTATAGATATTTTTTTGACTAGAATGCAAGGTGAAAATATGCCCTTTGATATGTGAGTGATCGTTATTCCAAGTGTGAATTCACACTTCATCTTGAAAATGCACGTACTTTGTCATGCGAGGTATTACACGTCATCGATGTGCAAGGAATCACACTTTTGCGTGTGAGGGATTTACTTTAATGTGTGAGGGATATCACACTTTGATGTCAGGGGAGATCGCACTTCAAAGTGCGAGGAGATCACACTTTTTCATGCAATAAATCACACTTGGTAGATGTGCAAGGCCATGAATCTCTCGCTCTGTGATGAGCTACAACTATCACATCTAAGTGCAATTTTTTGAACTTGGAATTGGACTTTCTCACACATTGAAGCACAATCACCAACTTTTGGCCTCCCATTCTAGTCAATATTTGAATTTTAGCATGTAAAAAATAATTACGTCACAGCGGCCACTAGGTTATCCAACTATTGAAAGTCATAGGGGAAAGAAGCCAATGAATGTGCATAAGCCAATGACTATGAGTGGTAATGTGTAGTATAGTACCACTAGTTGTAAGAATATGAAGTCAACATTTATAACTTTTATACTAAGAATTTATTAAAAAGGTAGCCAATAACGAGTAAAATCAAGTCACATGAACAAATCAACCAATAGAAAGGTGACACATCATCTTCCCCGAAAAGGTGATTTCATTCACAAGAAATGGCCAATATTAATTTTCTTTGTACTAAAAAGTACCTATTTTAAATCCCTTAGAAATACTTTTTCACCAAAAATTGAAATGCACAAAATAAAATGTGTGCATTATAAAAATCTTGATCTTTCCCCTACACTATGTGTTTTATGGATAAAATTATACACAATAGCGGCGGGATCTAAGGGTGTAATACAATTTATTATATGTTTAAATATTCTGATTAAATGAGGTTTTAAAGATGTTCATATAAGATGTATATTTTTATTTTCTCATTGTGATTTCAATTCTCCATACTAATGTTAAAGATTTAAGTGTCCTTAGTACTAATTTTCTCTTTTTATTTATGGATATAGTTGAAAATGAACTCTGTTTTTAAAGATGGAGCACATGTGGATTTACTATCCAAAGGTGTGAAAGTTATGGAGGGACTAAGTTTATCCATTAAAGATACAACTCCATTGATATAATGACGTGGGGTCTAGCTTATTCATTGTCACAATACTCCTCAGTATTGTATTCAATGGTTAGAGTTCGAGAACCAAATACACAATATGATTATTATGAAACTCATTTACAGAAATTGAAAACAAGGGATAATTTATCTAGTTTGTAAAGGAAGAAAATATTAACCAATACATTACAATATAACTCTCACAATAATAATGTGAGCACTCATATACATTCCGTGAACATTGACCCCCTTAGAGTGAACATGAGGATGAAAAATTGCACTTTCTTATACAGTTTGATAGCCATGTGTGTGCTCATGACTCCTGGGTCTCTGATGGATTTGAAAAGGCTAGCAAACAACCTCGGCATTATGAACCCTAAGTTCATCAAATAAGACCCCTATCCAACAAAGAAGGAACCCCTATTCCATGTATGAACCCATGTTTATCCATCTTCAAGAAACATGATGCTACTTTATTCCTTATGTCTTTCATCTTTCCACTGATAAAAATCACTTCAGGTAAAGTACTAATAGGTAAATCTTACTCACTTTATTAAAACAGGAACATATAGTAAATTAAATATGAATCAAAGGCAGGTACTTTACAACTAAAAGAAAACACATTAAGGAAAAATTGTCACAAACCTCATTTTGTGGCCCCATCACTTGTGGTTGGTGAGAGGACACTGCTTGTCCTCGAATCCTCTTGTGCCTCTATCATCTAGTGTACGTGTTGCTAACTCAAATTAAATATGAACATGAAGCACATACTATTTTTCCACATTGAGCTTATCTTTTTCTTCCCTCCTCCAATTTGAAACATTTTATTTTTCATATGTCGGGTAACACGGAAAATGCATCCTATTATAGAATTTTTTATTTTTATTTTATGGATTTTTTTACAATGGAAACACATTTTTTAAAGCAACTCACAAATTTGACAATGATGCTTAATAACCACTCAGCTTGCGAATTTTGAAGAAAATAGCAATTGAATCAAGAAAATTGTCTTTTTACTTTTAAAGACTCGATAAAAAATTACGACTTACAAGACTATATAACATGACTCACAACTATTGACACTTAATGGTAATAACATTGAACTAAACGAAAAAACACTAAAGACTCATATTACTATTGGCAAGTATAGTTACTCCCATGTTTCGAATGGTACGACATTACCTCAATAAATAATTGGACAAAAGATGGTATGAGCTGGCTATATTGGTAAAAGACTCTAAACACATAAAAACTTACAAATAAATACACCAACACCAGCTAAACAAAATTTTAAGTGGATAACTGATTGTGAATTCTTCTCAAAGTTTAATCAAACTAAAAAAATTTATGCAAAATGAGGGGAGGTTTGGACAAAAGACAGACCACTAATATAGCATATGTGAATATTTCTCAGAGATTCCTTTGGTAGATTGAACATATGTAGATATGAAACCGTGACTTCCTTGGCATTCCACCTGATTGATTGTGTTATGGAATCAAGTGAAAGTTTTTTTTACGTCCCAATTTATGTCGAGTGACCCTTCCAATAGATGGATGTACATTCAACAAACAATTTTTGTTCACTACAGAATGTAGAGATAATCACCAGGAGCTTTGAGTTAAATTTTGATTATGTCGGTGGAGCTAGATGATACTAGTGGATGGATCAATGCTAGAGAAGTGAACTCTTTCATAGGGGGAATCCATGTGGAGATTTCTCACGATAGGACACGTGCAAGATAGGTGGAAATGGTATTCCATGGATTTTTTGATGCAAATCGTTACCAAGTCATGTCTTCCCAATCATCCAAAACCAAACCAAACCAATTCTTCAATGTAAATGCAACTGTGGACAATTTTGTGCAAATTGTGAATGTCATATCCAAGCACTTGAATTGACACCTTTTAGATTTACATAGGTGTTGACAAACAACAGTCAAAACATCATCCTGGACATTTAATGAAGTTGATCCTCCAATTAACCTCTCAGATATTGAATCTCTCCACGGTAGTGATAGCAAATAAACTACATGTGATAGAATCCCCCACTTGAAACATAAAGTCACGTAATACCTTGAATATAATGCGATGTGCACATGCCCGAAACTACTCTCTATAAATCATGAGAACCAATCATGAATGATGCAATAATGTCCAAGAGGATTTTACAGATATCCAAATTTGTATAGAGATGGAAATTCATTGAATTAAATGGTGCAGTGAATCAATCATTCAGTTGGAATATCCAAACGACAGTATAAATTAGTGGAAGAATGGAAAATGATTATCTAACTATAGAAAAAATCATCTTTGGGGCTAGAGTATACATAATAAAATGCCCCTATTTTATTATTATTTCTCTATCACAGGCATGATATGATTTTCTCTGATACCAAATCTAAATTTTGGTTCAGAGTTTACAGAACTTCCTTCTTTGTTATTCACCCGATAAAACTTCATATTACAATACAATTATATATAGGATAGAATGCTCCTATAATCTAGGAAATTATTTTGACAATACTCCTCACAAAAACTATACAAGTGAGTTTGGTTTAGTAACCAAATCACACTGAAATAACTATATGAGTTGTTATTACAACTCATTTACATCACTAATATTATATTTACCAGTATGTAAATATAATCAACCAATACATTACAATATAACTCTCACAATAATAATGTGAGCAATATATATATGTATATATATGGGTATATATATATATATATATATATATTCGCTAACAGAGCACATGTGGATTTACTATCCAAAGGTGTGAAAGTTGCAAAGGGACTAGTTTATCCATAAAAATATAAAATCCATTGTAGAGATGTTGGGTCTAGCTTATTTGTTGTCATAATAAATATTGTATTCAATGACAGACTGAGACTACCATACACAATTGATGATTGTGAAGACCCTGGCAAAAATTAAAAAACAAGGGATACTTTATCCCATGCGAAAGGAAGCAAATGATTAAGCATTTGATTTCAAAAGTTTCACAAGTGGGGCATGAAGGCATTCAAAACATCATGAGAAGTGACTCAGATGATACATTTAATGAGGATGAGGGTTTGAATTCTAACAGTGATAACCATTGTTTCACAACTCCTAAAGATAGGGATGAATTTGATACAACCTATGTGGTGGTAAAACAAAAGTGTCCTCAGAATACGAAGAAAGTGTGAAAATAAGGTGACATAAAGTGTTTATATCCCTGATACAAGAACAACATGTGATTTCGGGAGTGGTGTTGGGACCCACACACTTTAATTTTTTTGTGGAGAATATTATAACTACATGCAATGATTGCTATCCAAGTCTACAACGCAATAAAGAAGTTACCTAGCCAATCAAAAACTTATTTTATCTATAAACAATAACCACACTTCATGTGAATGGAAATTCTAAACTCCAAGAAATAACTGCCACATCAAAAAATGATTTTCATTTGAAGTTCAAGGGGTTACTAACAAGTTGATACATTTTTGTTCAAAAGAACACAAATTTGTTACATAGCAAACAATTACAAATTTATGTGAAGGAGACATGGTTCGCTTTGAAAAATTAGATGCAAATACATTTGGGGTGCATTTTGATAAATTAATTATACCTTTTTGCAAGGGTTTCTCCATATCATAATGATCTCTCATCCAATGGCCTACCAACTAGTTGGCCCATCAAGATGGTTTTGTTATGGAAGTAAGGCTAAAAGAAATTCTATAAGAGTTACCAGTAAAAATGTGGAGTGCATTTCAAGATCCATTTCCTCAACTGGTATACCCAAATTCATATGAATCCTCCATATGTATTAGTAATGAAAACTTGATAAAAATACCTTACAATACCTAAAAATGCCAAAAGGCCTAACTTCTACTCCATCTAGTACAGTAAAGGCAAGGGAAAATTATTAAAAATCAAGAGAATTTTTTTTGTCTAAAGTTGAGAAAAAACCTTGTTGCAAGGAAAATTTTCTCTCTAATCGATCTCTACGCACTTTCAATCACATTTGGAATTTAAATCTAAGTATGAATGAACCTGCCATCAAAAACTTTGTACTTAGATACATTCACCGAAAATGCTATCAGTTGTGATCAAGGTCAAACTTTAGGAACATACTATAGATAAATTGAAGTTATAGGGAAGGGATGTATGTCAGAATGTATGGTACAAATGTCACAGAATCTCAAAAATCACTATTACAAATATAGAAAATATTGGATTAATGGAGAGAGGAGAGCAGTAAATTAAAATATAGGAAAACAAAAATAAATGGAAAACATTGCCGCAACTATTGCATTAATATCCAAAATGGTGCAGAAGAATTCTGATATATCCCCACACATGTCTCATTCAATGGGACATGATGGTACTAAAATAACAATAAGACTACTGCATGCATTTTATACTTTTTCTTACATACTACAAAAGTGTAATGTGGCCCTTTCATTGTTCTACCTTCTCCAATGTCACAGTCAAATATCATAAAAATATGGAAAGAACATTTCTCTCATGTTTCAATCACAAAGAACAACTTCTTCACCAAATATGACAAGTGCATAGAGCTTAAGAACAAACGTGTAGTGGCCTCATGTCCAGAAACACTAGGACAAATAGATCAACACTAGAAATGGAAAAATTATTACATTCAATGTTGTCGTGTAACTTACTATGCACATAAATTGCAACAAAAAAAATCCTAATAGTTATTTGAGCATTGTACATGAAAAAATGGACAAGATGAAAACATTAATACCAAGGATAAGAAAAAAATCAAAATCAATAAGAAATGATATTAATCTCCCCATCACCTTCACTGGTATGCTGACACATGGGCACAAAATGGGTGGTTTCATGCACTTTGGTCTCCCTTTTGTTGAGCAAGGAGAAAACTTCACAATAAAATCATTGGAACTATGTATCTAGAAGCTAGAATAACCACTTACAGATCAATATGGTGATTTTTTATATAGAGTAGGACGTCAAAACACCCATTACATGATGCACCATTGTAAAATGATGTATCCAACAAGTGCAACGAATACAAGCATAAAAATAAGGGTTCTCATAAAACTAATACTGTAAGAAAATGTCCAAGTTCATTTATAAAACAACCACCAATTCTCTACTTGCAACTAGATAATGCTGCAAGTGACAACAAAAATCGTACATCATTTGCATTTACATCCATGCTAATAGCTAGAAGGGTTTTCAACATAGTGTATGTGAGTTTCCTTCCAGTGGGTCACATGTATGAAGACATAGATGGGACATTCAATGGATTATCAAAAACATTGTGCAAATTGGATACATTCTCTCTGACATAAATAATGGACACTTACAAAACATTCCAAGAGGATTCCAACACATTGAATATGTACCTTATCAAGGATTTTATAACTTTAAGGCCTTTTTGGAACCATTCCTGCTAGATGGTAACCACAAGATCATGGGTATAAGAAAACTAAATATTTTTAAATTCCATGTCAAAGATAAGAAGCCCATCATTGATTTCAAATCGTCAATCTTGGAGTCTAGCTGGTCACACTCAATTGTGATAGAGAAAACAGTGGATGGGAAACCTTTATTGCCTAAAGGGGATCCTCCATTTGCACCCTTTTAAAGAACCTAACGATATGGCAGACATATAGAGAGACATTCAGGAGTACACCACACATTGGGAAAATATTTCAACAGATGGTGGAGAAGCATAATATGATCTAAAGATTGCATATTGGAAAAATGTTCTACGTGCCCTAGAGAATCCATTTCTCAATTGTAGCATGACGAGGAGAGATTTTTTTGACCAAAAATAATTTAGGATAGCTCAATGTATGATAAGATATTGGGTGCACCATGTCTTGACATAGATAACAACTATAGTCAAAATGTCCTTTCAATAAGGATATATATATGTTGGGCCTATTTATGATATACCTCGAGAGGAATTCAACCCAGTAGTAGATGTGAATATTGTGTAGATGATACTAGTAAGACCAGATGATGATAATGTACCTATATGGATGGGCAAGGTAGAACTAAAATTAATACAATATCTTCACACAAACACTCAAAATATAAGGGTACATTGGTGGGAACCCACAGGGAAAGGAAATATTGTAGTCATTTTTACTCCTATCCCAAAAGAAAGGAACCCCATGCACGCTGGCCTATCACCCAATGAAAGCTGAGCGCTCACCCGAGGCACACGCGGGTACTGAGTCTCTCTTTTATGTGAGTTTAGTGGGAAACATCATCTATGATTAGTGTAAAATATTTCAGAAGGTAAGTTTAAGACATACAAGAACCATAGGGATCAGAATGGCCTCTAGATCCTTGTAGTCACTTCAGATCAGTTTCTCAACAGAATCCATAACATGTATTGTGACAAAAATAAACATACAAGCATTCATACTTAGCATGAAAGGAAAGAGAATTCATAAGAGAGAAATATGCATTAGAACCATTGATATTCATGTATATATTATAATAGGTAACCTTATTACATCCATGGAACCATTATAGAGGGTCACAGAGAAGCAGAACGTGTAGTCATGCATTGCACTGGACTTAATGTAACTAGGCTTCCCAAAAGAAAATTTACAACCCCTAGGCCTAATGCATTCTCTCCCGAATACAACCATTCACTGACAGAGTCCTTGCAGCATTTCTGTAGAGCTCCGCTCACTCTCTAGATGTCTATCTCTATGTGTATATGTATCTATGTGTATTTCTGTCTCTATAGGCGCTTGTATTTATAGCTTTCTTGGACTGCCAACCCATCCTCCAGCATCCTCAGATCCAGTGCCAAGTGTCTGAATGTGGTCCTCCATGTGAGCATGCTTCTCCAGGCCTGAGCTTTCCACCTTATTCCATGATGTTCTTCTAGAATATTCCATCACAAGCATGCTCCATCTTGGGCCAACCTGTCGCCAGGCTGGCATCTTATCCACATGTACAACTGGGTCATGCTTTTCATGTGTTTTGCTCTAGACATCCAAAATGACTAAGTCCCGATCCTTTTGCATGTCACGTGTGCTACATGCTTCCTTATACCCTTCTCTTGTGCACTTTTTCCTTGCACGCCATTCCATAACTGGGACCTTGCGTGCCTACGTGCCTTCATACTTGGCCAATATTCTAGGGGTCCAACATCACCCCACACTACGCCTGTTCTCCGTCTGCAGAAACAATCTACTTAGCCAAGAATGTAGGCTTCCTTAAAGAACCAAGGTGTATTCTTACATTTTGTAAAAGAATAAAGGAATAAAAGAATAGGGGAAGAATGAAGAATGGGGTGGGCATCAATTCAACAAGGTGAGAAAATCCCTCTGTAATTCTGCCCCCAACTTGTTCCAAATGTCGACCTCACTCTGTGCCTTCTGATAGAGGTCGCCGACTAGGATGCTCACCTCATCAAAACTCAAGCCAATTCCCTGGGTGCCCAAAGTGTCCATGATCTTCTCCATCTCCTTTCCCAGGTCTTCGAGTGTGTCCATCCTCCTAGTAATCTAAGGATATAGTTCTTTCAGCCGGGCCTTGATTGAGATCCTTAAAGCTTCAATCACCTCAGATTTGCTTTCCACTTTGGAAAGAACCTTGTCCCTTTCTACCCTATTTCCCTTTTTCTTCTCCTGGAATTCCTTCAGCTTTGCTTCAAGTGTGGCAACCAAGGAGCTTGCTACCTTATCCCTATCTGCACAAGTATCGTATGCGGTCTCAGCAGATTGGGTAGTGACTTTAACTTCCATGAGCACCTGGATGTACTCCGCAATGAGTGCTACTACCTTCAATCTATCTTCCTCCTTTAAGCATGTAGCCACTTCCTCTATAGACTCCAGGGCCAAAGGTCATCTCTCCATAGTGAGGACACGCATTAGATCTTCTATACATTCTAGAAGGGATGAGTACTTCTGTGTGGGTGGCACTAAGTCTGGGTGCTTTAAAAGGATGGTGCCCTTGATAGACTCCATTTTCTTGTATACTTCTTGCACCTTTATCTTTTCTTCTTTTAACTCGCGCCTTAGTTGTGCGCTGATCAGTTCTTCCTGCTTCAAGCTCTGGGTCTTCTCCACCAGCTCCTCCTCTTTCTTCCCTAGTTTCTCCTCTAGTACTCTTATTCTGTCATTGCACACAAAGAGCCTAGCCTCTGTCTCGACCGTGACCTTGTTGAGCGTGTTACAAACTTGCTCATCTGAGAGTTCCTAGGCATTCACCAAGGGATTGGCTCCCTTAGACTCTGGTACTATGATGATCGCTCCTTGGTAGACTTCAAAGTCTGGCTCATCAATGTGGGACTCAAATGCCCAAGAGAGCATCTTCTTCATTCTGGGGTACGTGCCCTCCTTCTCAAATGACCCCATGGCTAAAAGCCTTTCTGTGGGTACCGTGCTCTAGAATACACATGCGTAGTACCTTCTTAGAGTCATTGATGTAGCCCATCACTTGTATTTGTTCTGTATCGAGGGCCCTCCTACCCTGAGTGCGCACCTTTGGGAAACTCACTGTTAGAGTGGGACCTCCTCCCATGCTCCCATGCTCTTTATCAGTGTCTTCCTCTCCTTCCTTCAGCACTATGTCAGTGCTGTGCTCAAAATCTTGGTCTACCAGGGCCTCGAGCATCTTCTTTGCTTCTCTCTCCACCACCTCAGTGATCTGCTCTTTTGTGAAACTTATAGCTCCCTATTGCTTCTCCCTGGCAACCTCCTCATTCCCCTCCATGTCTCTGGTTCCTTCCTCATCCTGTGTACTCTTGCGCTCGCATGAATACGAACTCCTACTTCTCTTCCTCACTCTCCTCTTCTAGAGTCATACACACTGAACACATGTGGCTCCTGATCTTTCTCATGCTCTTCCTCCTTGCTCTCATCTTCTTCACTCTCACCTTCTCTTTTCCCCATGTACTTCTCCAAGCTATCGGTCTCCTCCGAGTCAGCTTCCTCTTCCACCCTCTGCTTCTTCCTGAGAGGTGTCTCCTTGATGGGGGATTTGGCCTCTTCTTCTTCCTCAGGTGACTCTTCCTTGGTGAGTGGTTGCCTAGGTGCCTCCACTTCTGGTGTCTTTTCCTTCACCGGGGACTTCTTCCTCCACATGTAAGTGCTTGGCTTGGCACTTGTTGTTGGCATGCTCACTGTCTGAGCAGTCTACACACTTGGTGCTTTATCTTCTCTTCCCCTCTTCTTGGGCATGGGATTCTTCCTCTCCATGGGATCCTCAGGTATGGAGACTTTGTTCTCTAGGTATGTGCCCTTTTCAAACTTTGGCCTTATACAAAGGTACATGCACGCCGTGGATCCTCCTGTAATGGGTAGTGTTATTGGCCTTGTCATCTAGACCTCATGTGACACGTACCTTTCCACGTACATGTGCTTACCATCGAGGTAGTTTAATCTCTTCCACATCTCTCTATGCTCCTGGTCTAGACTACCTAGTTCCAGCCTCAACTTCTTTGATTCCTTAAATCTTTTTACTCCCTCTTGGAAGTATTGAGTAGTGAATGTGAAAGGAAGTTTGCACCAAGGGCTCCATGACTCATCTATCAGCTTGAACCTGCCCAAGAAGAAATGTTGATAGACAAAAAACTTGGCTTCCCCTTCAGTGGCTACTGGGAGTTGTTTAGGGATTCTCCACTCTGCCCCAAATGTGTTCCTTAGGCGCGTATACCATTTCTCTAGTCGCACCTTATGGGGTGCTATCATTGTGTCACATGCATACTTCTCGAATCTCTTCGTGGGTGAAGGATCCTCAGTAGGGTATTCCCATACAAACTTGTCTGGTGCGTCAGGTACTCCAATCTCTAAAAATACAATGGTCAGGAGGATGTTCCGAAGAGGATTTTATCCCCCTCCTTCATGCAACTAACAATTTCCTCCACAATGTAAGCAGACAAGTTGTATATAGTGCCTTCTGTAATTTTTCTGCAAACATGCAGCCAAGGCTTATTGACCTGGGTCCATCTCTCCTGGCCATTCAACTTTGTTACCAGATGTGCAGTGGCCATTTTCATCATGGGGTGTTTGATGTCTAAAATGTCATAATACCATGACCCCTTCTTGCAGGCATATTCATTTATGGTCTCTTGAATTACCTCCTTATCACTCAGGTCATCCTCCAAGTTGTTTCCTTCACATATAAGGCCTGTGAAGTGAGAGATAAGCTAGGGAGTGACGTGCATCTTACACCCTGCAAAGTGGAAGTAATCCTCGTGTACCCGCGACATTAACCATTGGTACAGGCACTCTGGTTTTCCAAAATAAGGAAACTCATAGAGTTGCAGCAACCCTGCCTTCTCCATTTTTACCTTCACGTCATCATCATAAATTGGCAAGCCCTCTGGTGTTTATTTACTTATGGGGCACACTAATTCTAGTGCCATCTCCTTCTCTATCATGTTTTTTCGGTGGTTATAATCACTTACAGGCACATTTCTCAAGTGGCATTCCCACTCCTTACCCATCATCACCCCATCTGGGTATTACATCTCTGCATACCATTCTTCATTTGTGTTCACGTTGGGTTCTTGTTGTTTGGCCTTGCCCTTGCCCTTTCCTTTTGTGGGTGCCATTGTCGAGGTCTTCTTATCACTCCACTCCCTCCTTGTTACTCTGTTCTTCTACTTCTTCCAACCTCCGATCTCAAATTTGTGATATAAAATCTTTTGAACCCGTGCCCTAGTTTGTCCAAACCCTAACTAGGATCAAAATTCCACAAGACAACACCTCCTCACAACTCTTTTCACACCCATGTAACCCCTTCCTTCTAGTTTGTAAACTCAAACTGGCTGCTCATGCTTCAATCTCACAGATCTTTCTTCGCACGATCGAATCTGGAAACCCTAGTTTATAAAACTCACTTCTTTCTCTATTTCGCAAAGTGAAAATGAAAGTGCCTCGACCCTTTACTTATAGTTTTTTCTCTTTTTGAAAATTAAATGCTACTTCACCTACCACTGTACTTTATTTATTTAATGCAGATTTTTCAAACAAATCTCATCCTTAACACTTTCACTCACGCACCCAACCTTGTACGAAACCTCCTCCAACCTTTTGGTGCACAACCAATCCAACAAGACAGGAGACTCTTGTGCGCGCGTAACCCACATGCTGAAGGCACTTCTTCTGTCCTGATTCTTACTCTCACCTACCTTGTTTTGCTTTAAATGCATTTCCTCCTCAGTACGTGGGATCTACAAGTAGCTTTATCCTGGCACCAACCATTCTTCTTCCATCTTTTCTCCTCATACACCTCTTTCAACTGGGCCATTCAACAGGGATTTTCAACACAACTTTCTTGGCACTCTAATCATGCGCTCCTTCACATTTCTCCACCCCACACTTAAAATGATGCGTGGTCCTCTGCACACTCACAAATTCTCCAAAATAGCAATAAGGTTACCGGTGCCCAAGGCACAAAACAAAACAACAAACGTGAAAGGGAAACACAAGAAAGGGAAAATGCATAAAGGAAACTTCTAAACTAACTAGAAAAACTACCTTATTTACAAACACCAAGAAGACTTATTTATAGTAGGGCTTCAGCCTACTGCCATTGAAGTGTCTAGGAAACTTCGTCCCATCTAAGTGCTTGTAACTGGCACGCACCCAAACCAAGGATGTACGAGATTGTGTAAGGACCCAACCAATGGACTTTCAACTTCCCAGGATGGCGCAGAAACTTAGAATCATATAGTAACACCATCTACCCAACCTCAAACTTCTTGTTTCTAATGTGGCAATCATGCCAAGCCTTTTGCTTTTCTTTTTCTATTGTTTGGCTCCACCTGGTGAGTGATCATGTCTCTCATCCAGCTTCATTAACTCATCAATTCTTTCTTCCAGTGCTTGTTCATCAGCTAACCCTCTTGCGCATGTTATTCGTAGAGAAGGTAACATAAATTCAACTGGTAAGATAGCTTCCGTGCCAAACACCAACTGAAAAGGTGTGGCTTTTTTCATCCTTTTATACATTGTCCTGTAAGCCCATAATACTGCTGATACTTTGTCATCCCAATCTTGTCTTCTGACATCACAAATTTTGGTCAGGGTATGACTCAGTATTTTGTTGAATGCTTCCATTCCATTTTCTTATGGGTGATAGGGCATAGTCTTGTGATGAGCTACCATGAACTCTGATAATAGGATCCTCATGGTCTCATTCAAGAAATGCGTACCCCTATCACTGGTCAAACTCAATGGGCATCCATACCTCATGATAATGTTCTCCCACAAGAACCTTTCCACTGTTGTTGCTGTGTAATCTTTAGTCAGAGCTGCCTCTACCCACCTTGTTAGATAATCCATGCAAGTGATGACATAACGTGACCCATTCCTATGTGTCGTTGGTGCAATAGGTCCTACAAAGTCTATTGCCCATTTTTCAAAAGGCTCCGCACTAGGGATATGGCACAAAGGCATTTCATATCTCTTTCCTAGTTTGCCAATGCGCTGACAATGGTCACATGCTTTACAATAGTCTCTACAATCCTTGTATAGAGTTTCCCACCACAAACCTGCCATTAATATCTTACGTGTGGTGGCATCACCTACATAATTCCCACCCGCACTTCCTCTGTGTGCTTCCTCCATGATGGAAAGGTGCTCATGCTCTAATACACACCTACGTAAAACTTCATCACGTCCCAACTTGTATAAGTCTCCACTGATTAACATGTAGGGCACGACACGTATGGCCAACTACTTTTTCTCTAAAGTCTTCATTCCTTCTGGTGCCACACCTTCCTTAAAAATACTACAATCTCTTCCAAGTCTGAGGGCACGCGCCGCAACCTAAATAGTTGTGCGTCTGGAATTGTTTCCTCAATACTCTACGTGTCCTCCCCTGAATCAATTCTTGACAGATGATCAGGCCCACAATTACTTTTTCCAGGTTTTACTACAATGGTGAATTCAAATTCTTGAAACAACAACACCCACCGACATATACGCCCTTGTAGGATGGGCTTGTTCACCAAATATTTTAATGTCATGTGGTCGGTGTAAAACAAAAAGGGTGTTGCTAGAAGATACTATCTAAACTTGAAAAGTGCGTAGATAATTGACAATGCCTCGCACTCAGTTGTGGTATAATTCTGCTCTACTGGTGTCAGCTTCCTACTTGCAAAACATAGAGGATGATCAACAATCCCTTCACCTGGTTGTGCAAGCACTGCTCCAATGGCGGTCCCTGAGGCATCTACATGGACATGAAAGGGCTTGTCCCAAGAGGGAAAATGTAAAATAGGCACGGTGATAAGCCTATCTTTTAATGTATCAAAAGCCCTCTGTTGCGCCTCTCCCCAATGGAAGGCACTTTTATGTCTAATTAGCTCCCCTAAAGGCACAATGATCTTAGCATATACTTTAATAAATTGCCTATAATAGCCCGTATGTCCAAGGAATCCACGCACTACACTCTGGCTAGTAGGATCCCTTAACCCCATAAATAACTACAACTTTAGCAGGATCTACCAATAAGCCCTCCTTACATATGATATGCCCTAATAAATTCCCAAAGGGTGTAGCAAACAAACATTTCTTAATGTTGAGGGATATCCCCAACTGCCTACACCTCTCAAACATTAGCCTTAAATTGTCACAATGGTCTTTAACCAGACCATACACTGTCCAATCATCCAAATAGACCTGAAGAAAATTATGGATGAAGTCTTGGAATGCTTGTACTACTATGCACGAAAAGACAGTAGGCACATTCTTTAACCCAAAGGGCATAACCATATATGCAAAACTTCCCCACTCAGTGGTGAAAGTTGTCTTCTCCTGGTCCTCTACAATCCAGACTTGGTGGTACCCTGAAAATCCATCTATAAAGGAATAGATTTCACACCCAGCTACTCCTTCCAAAATTTCTTCAGTGAAGGGGGTTGGAAAGGGATCAATGACACAAACTACATTCAATTCCCTATAATCCACACAGATCCTAATCCACCCATCCTTCTTGATGCTGATTACCATTAGACTTATCCACTCTGATTCTTCCACTAGCCTCAATGATCCCAGAAGCTATCATTTTGTCTATCTCTTCCTTAACCTTTACACCTAAATTGGGATTCATCCGGTAAGGCCTTTTCCTAACCAGGTGTGCACCCTCCTTCAACTTTATCTTCATCTTTCCCAAGGAATGGTGAACACCTTTGAGCTCATGGTACCCGCACGCAGGAATAAATCCTCAAATTCACGCAGCAGATCAATGATCTTGGATACTTCTTTCTCTGTCTAGTAATCTCCAATAATATCTTCCTTAGGTTCTTCTCCTGAATCAATGTTAACCTTCTTTGTCTTCAACAGCTCATGGTAGGCGCATGCCTTCTCATCCACACTGTCTAAGATGTTGTGCGCACATCCCTCTGAATGGATAACATCTAAGTTTCTGATTCCTCTTCATCAATCGATCATACACCATTTTCCTACTTTCTTTTTTCTAGGCATGCGCATGCTCAAACTGTACTTCATCTTCTGGATTTCTTCTACTTCCTTCAAAGCGTGCTTCCAAATCAGGTTCACCTAGTAATTCCAACATTCCCTATCTCAACTTTCCTGGCACTATCTCCCATGGTAAGGCACTTGATACCCTGCAAAGGCCTTATCAACTGATGGTTTAGGTACTAGATACTCAAAATTTGAATAATACCTCAGCCGCTAACTCCTGCCAATTTCCCATCTAACGAGCATGTCTCTGAATGAATATACCAAGTGCGCACACAACTCTGCAAAGTGGAATAGAACTTATGCACCCAAAGGGAAGGTGGATAAAGCTTTCGTACCTTCTGTATAGACCTTTCACATTCTTGGATGTGGAAAGAGTTCATGGGATCCTTCCCATGGTAGTCCTTGATGATAGGTGGGTACATTGTCCTAGAAAATCTAACATAGAGAACGTGATTATTACCTCGTACCACTCTATAAGATTATCCTGATGTGTAGCATCCACCACTCACGTGCGGTAATGTCTCGTGCAATAATCCATATAAAACCCCATCTAGGTTCCTTCGTTCATACTTCACAGGTGAGAATTGCATCTTCGCTTAGAATAGATCTCTCTCAAAAAGAGCTCACATGCCTAACTAACTTGGCAGTTCTTTTGACAACCTGATGTAGCGTGCACCATTTAGTTCCCTTGGTTACCGATCCTCTAAACTCATCCCACCAACTCATAAGTCCCATGTGCACCCAATTATCACATGCAACTAGTCATATCACTTAAGGACTGAGCATCATTCTTCTAGTACAAAACTGGATGATCCCCTTTGTATCACCATGGACATCTAATTAGATCTCTGAATTGATGTGCTCATATATTCTAAATCTGAATCTAACTTTCTTCAACTCAAGGTCTCTATAGCAAAATCACAGCACCCCTGGATGCAGATCAGGCTTCTAGGTTGATCACTCAGGCATCCAGTGTGATTGCACAACATGGAAACCTCTCTCCAAGCGTGGGACTTGTAAAACCGAGAGAGGAATCTCCAGAGAAGGCTGGTTCCTGCTCCTAAACTACCTGCCACAAGCTATTCCAGTGCAGGCAAGCTAATCTAATCCTAATCTAACCATGCCAAGGAGACAGAGAGAGAGAGAGAAGGGAAAAACAGCAAAAGCCTACACTAAAACGGTGATACACCAGAGAAGGAGAATGTTGGACATCTATCAAAACTGCCATGGGACAAAGAGAGGTGAGCAATGGGAAGGATGGACAGATGCATCACAGGCCCAAGGATAGATTTCACACAGAAAATGTCCCAAAACTCCATGAACACAGCTCCAAACCTGCAATGAACATTCAAACATGCACAAATACCTGCAATGAAGAGAGGCAAGAAGAGAACAAGCAAAAATGAGAAAGGATGGACAGATGCATCACAAAACACGTTTTGTTGCTCCAGAAGTTTGCACAGAACATCATTCCATTAATAAGAGGCAAAAAACGCCATTACAGAGCAAGGGAGGAGGCTCGAACTCCATTTTCAACCCTAGAGAAGAAAAGAAGGGCGAGCCAAGCAGAAAGAATGAACAACTTTTTAAAAAAAAAGAGAGCCAAATCTGGCTTTTACATTGCATGGGTCGAGCCCAGGGGACAGAAACGTGGGAAAACGTGCAAGCCCATTCCTCATTGACTGTAGATGCATTAAATCAGCATGGAGGATCTTACCAACCCATACCCTGTCACTTTGAGAAATTTTTTGAGGAGGATGTGACCCATGTGCATTAATTTGGCCACTAAAATGTCACTTCTGGCCGTGCAGAAGAAGAATGCGACCCATTAGCATTAAAACAGGTTGTTGAAACGTCGCTTCTGGCCATTATCACGCATCAGCGCCGTTTCTCAATTTTCTCTCTTCAGACTGCACCAAAACTCGAGATTGATCCCAGAATCATGTAGAGAATTTCATAAGCTTTCCGTTGATATAAAGAACGTGCAAATCCGAGCTCTGGATCGAAAGTTATGGAGGTCTGAAGTTTTAGGGCACAAAACAGGTGAAAACGTGTTTTGAAATCTTTCCCGCGCTCTGCCACTTGGATGACACGTGGCACGCTCTGATTGGACGAGCAATTCTCTCTCCTCCATCTTTTCGGCGGGCTGTCCTTTGAAATTTTGACTTTTTGATGATTTTGGGACTTTTTTCACCCTTTTCCCGCGCTTTGATGACACATGGCATGATCTTTATGGAGGACAGGGCGCGGGGCTTCCTTTACTTTTAGCCCTTTTGGGGAACTCGGCCAAATTCTCTAACTTCCCCCCGAGCTCCGCACTTTACTGCTCTATTGGACACGTGTCCAATTCCTATTGGCTCGGGCCAGCGCTTCAAACCTTGCCCCTTTGACTTTTGACTTTTCTCCTTGAGACACGTGGCGTGATCTGGTTGGTTCTCGGCCCTGCCGGCTCTTTCGCGCCTTTCGCGTCTTTTTGTCGGATTTCAAACCGTCCCGGATGTCCCAAATGCTTAGTGCTCCTTGTGCTGATGTCCCATTTTTTCCGGCCGGTCCTTTGTCCCATTTGCTTTTTTGTGCTGATTTCGCCCGGTTCGGCCGGTTCGCGTCCTTTTTGTCCCAAATGTCCCAGTTGCTTCGGACTGCCTTGACCTTTTTCACCCGGTTCGGCCGGTTCGCGTACTTTTGGCCCGCTTGTCCCATTGTGTTTCAGACTGTTTGTGCTGATTTTGGCCCGGTTCGGCCGGTTCGCGTCTTTTTGTCCCAAATGTCCCAAAGGCGACCCTCTCAGCAGTTAGCCAATTTTTCCTCTTTCGGTCGATCGGCATTTCGCGCCCGCCGCATACTTTTGTCCCAGATGTCCCTGTTGCTTTGCGGGCCACTTGGAGGCTTTTCGGCCGATCCGCGCCTTTTTGTCCCAAATGTCCCAATTGCTCCTAGGACTAGGACTTAGCCAATTTTCACCATTTTTTCTGGATCAACCTACTTGCCTTTCTGCAACTTTTTCGCATTTTCTCAGAGCTTGCTCCTTCCTTCTTCGGCCAGGGGAGTTAGAAAAATATCTGAGAGAACCTCAGAAACATGATGTTTGCTCTGAATCAATCAATGTGCCTGGGACTTGAATATTCTGATGCATGTTATCAAAATTACCCAGGGGGGGTGAAATTTGGATAACAGTTTTGGCGACTCAGCGGGGTCATCTGCCTGCTAGATGAAAAGACCAGTTGCCTGAAGCAATCCATTGGGCATGGAGTCATGAGTAGCCTGAAAACTGATCTGAACTTTGAAAACTTCCCTCTGAGCCACTTGGAAACCCACCGGACATGGAGTTGTTCTCACCAAAAACCACTGAAATGAACTGTGCAAGAGCAAAACCAGCAACACCAAAACTATGTACAAAACTGAAAATCATACATGCCCCAAATGGAACATGCAGAGTGTGCACAAGCACTTCTTCTACTGAAAGCAAACCTAGCTACTCTACTCTAACTGGAAGCAAAGGCAAGCTAAACAAACCCTGCAACTGGTTGTGAGAAATAGCTTCCTTTCTTCAAAATTGGCAGCCATGCAATTGATTTGGCACTGATCATGGCTGTTTGGATGGATGGAAAATCAACAAGAAGCTGGTCTTCTATCCAAATCATCAAGGTATCAACTGAAAAATCCAATACCTCTTTTAGTTGCTCTGCATTTGGATTGGAGAGGTATGGCAGCTGATCCTTGGTACTTTGTAGCTCATCCTCATGCTCAGAAGCAAGCATGACTGGTTGTGGCTTCTCCTTTGGCTCCAATGAAGCCAAATACCTGATTGGGCAAGGTCTGATCAGTTTGATATGCCCATAGCTCTGATTTTCAACTCCAAGAATGGAGTCTTCTTGTAGACCCTCTGAGATGGATGATGTGGAAGAAAGGGTGGAATTCTTCTGTCCTTTCTCTTCCTCCGATGAAGAACATGGAAGATTAAAATCTTCCAATTTTGATTCCAAAGGGCTGCTATAAGATGCAGGTTGCTGCAAGTGAAAGTTCTCCTTCATGGCAGCAAGCTCTTGTGTCTGGAATGTGGATGATGAAAGAGAGAATGGTGAAAACTCAACCGGCTCTTCTCCATCAAAACAGTCCTCCAAATCTGACAGGTAAACTGCCTCATTGCTGTCCTGCTGCTCGTATTCAACTTCCTCCATGGTGTCCTCTTGATCTGCAACTTGACCACCATGGTTTCCTTCACTCTCCAATATTGAGTTTGAGAGATCAAACTCCTCTTCAGTAATAGAACTTGAGAGAGGTGAAGTAGAAAGAAGAACTGAAGGTTCTCCTGTAGCCTGCTTTGTGCTCAAAGCCCTTGGATCTGCACTTTTCTCCTCCACAGCTAGAATGTGCTCCTCTTCTTTTGGATTTGGAGCAGCTTCTCCTTCCTCCAATGTTTGAAGACAATCTTGCTCTTGATTGAACTCCTCCTCCAGCATGAAGTTTGTCAAGTCAAACTCTTCAATTTGCTGCTCTAGAGGACAAGTTGGGACTGCAAGATCTTCTTCTCCAACAAAATCAGTCCTCACCACCATTTGTTCAACCTCAGCCTCTTCTGTAGGCTTAACCATCAAGGGGATCTTTGTCATCCCAAACTTAAGAGCCCAACTCTTCAGACTGTCTGTCATTTCTTTTCTTTTTGGCTCTTCCTCTTGTTGTCCTTGATGACTGATTTTTTCAATTTCTTCTCTCCCACATGGAATTGGGAATGCAAGAGGAGGGATAGGTTGAAACTCAACTGATTTGACAATTTTGTGTGGTGGTGGAGGAGGTGAAACCTCTTGTTTCTTTGGAGGAGGGGGTATTTCTGTTAGCTCTTGTGGAGGGGATGACTGTTTGGAAGGGAAAAGGAAAGAAGAATCGAGATGGGGTGGAAGACTAGGGGATGGAGGGATGGATTCAACACTTGGGACAGCAGATGGGGAGTTTGAAACTTGACACTGCTGAAATGAAACAGTAATGGGAAAGAGGAAAAAAACCATGATGATGGTGTGAACTTACCCATTGACAAGGTTGTTCAATACTTCTCTCTACACCTCTATTTCTTCTGTCCATTTTGCAAGTTGGGGCAGCATTTTATCATGAAGTCAGCTTCTCCTGAGGGTTGTAATGCCTTGGAAAAGGTCCCACCCATGGACAGGGTGCTCCATAACTGATTCCAAAAGCTTTCATTTGTGCTTGAGCCCTGGACTGCACCATCCCCACCTCCATCTTTTGGATTTTCTCCAACAGACCAGCATCTTGGATCTGATGGTCTTCATTGTATGCATACTCTTGCTCTTGGAAATCTCCATAGCCAAACTGACTTTGGCACTGCTGTTCATATGGGTATGCATACTGATCTTGAATCTGCTCAAAATGCTGATTTGGAGGATTTGTAAAACATGTTGGAGGTGGAATATACTGCTGTTGTTGATGTGAACTCCATGATGGAAATGAAGTCATGATTGCACAACTTCATGGAATGGAAAAGAATGAAAGGGATGGAAAGAAAGATGGATGAAAATGGATGGAAATGAATGGAAAGGAAGGTCTGCAACTTCAGAGATGGGTTGTTGACCAGATGGAGTCGCCAGATGTGTTTGCAAGTGCCTCCAAAGGCTGAAATCTTCACAGGAACACATCAACCTGCAAAAGATGAAGTGAAAGACCTCTAAGGTCCCACCGGGCGTGCCAAAACTGTTAGTGCAAAATCACAGCACCCCTGGATGCAGATCAGGCTTCTAGGTTGATCACTCAGGCATCCAGTGTGATTACACAACATGGAAACCTCTCTCCAAGCGTGGGACTTGTAAAACCGAGAGAGGAATCTCCAGAGAAGGCTGGTTCCTGCTCCTAAACTACCTGCCACAAGCTATTCCAGTGCAGGCAAGCTAATCTAATCCTAATCTAACCATGCCAAGGAGACAGAGAGAGAGAGAGAAGGGAAAAACAGCAAAAGCCTACACTAAAACGGTGATACACCAGAGAAGGAGAATGTTGGACATCTATCAAAACTGCCATGGGACAAAGAGAGGTGAGCAATGGGAAGGATGGACAGATGCATCACAGGCCCAAGGATAGATTTCACACAGAAAATGTCCCAAAACTCCATGAACACAGCTCCAAACCTGCAATGAACATTCAAACATGCACAAATACCTGCAATGAAGAGAGGCAAGAAGAGAACAAGCAAAAACGAGAAAGGATGGACAGATGCATCACAAAACACGTTTTGTTGCTCCAGAAGTTTGCACAGAACATCATTCCATTAATAAGAGGCAAAAACGCCATTACAGAGCAAGGGAGGAGGCTCGAACTCCATTTTCAACCCTAGAGAAGAAAAGAAGGGAGGGCAGAGCAGAAAGAATGAACAACTTTTTTCAAAATGAGCCAAATCTGGCTTTTACATTGCATGGGTCGAGCCCAGGGGACAGAAACGTGGGAAAACGTGCAAGCCCATTCCTCATTGACTGTAGATGCATTAAATCAGCATGGAGGATCTTACCAACCCATACCCTGTCACTTTGAGTGATTTTTTGAGGAGGATGCGACCCATGTGCATTAATTTGGCCGCTAAAATGTCACTTCTGGCCGTGCAGAAGAAGAATGCGACCCATTAGCATTAAAACAGGTTGTTGAAACGTCGCTTCTGGCCATTATCACGCATCAGCGCCGTTTCTCGATTTTCTCTCTTCAGACTACACCAAAACTCGAGATTGATCCCAGAATCATGTAGAGAATTTCATAAGCTTTCCGTTGATATAAGGAACGTGCAAATCCGAGCTCTGGATCGAAAGTTATGGAGGTCTGAAGTTTTAGGGCACAAAACAGGCGAAAACGTGTTTTGAAATCTTTCCCACGCTCTGCCACTTGGATGACACGTGGCACGCTCTGATTGGATGAGCAATTCTCTCTCCTCCTTCTTTTCGGTGGGCTGTCCTTTGAAATTTTGACTTTTTGATGATTTTGGGACTTTTTTCACCCTTTTTCCCGCGCTCCCCGCCCTTGGATGACACGTGGCATGATCTTGTTGGAGGACAGGGCGCGGGGCTTCCTTTACTTTTAGCCTTTTTGGGGAACTCGGCCAAATTCTCTAACTTCCCCCCGAGCTCCGCACTTTACTGCTCTATTGGACACGTGTCCAATTCCTATTGGCTCGGGCCAGCGCTTCAAACCTTGCCCCTTTGACTTTTGACTTTTCTCCTTGAGACACGTGGCGTGATCTGGTTGGTTCTCGGCCCTGCCGGCTCTTTCGCGCCTTTCGCGTCTTTTCGTCCCGGATGTCCCAAACTTAGTGCTCCTTGCTAATTTCGCGCGAGTGCGTCCATTTTCCATTTGTGCTGATTTCACTTTGTGAACCCGCTGGTTCGCATTTCCATTTGTCCCAAATGTCCCTTTGCTTTCGGACTGCCTCGACCTTTTTCGCCCGGTTCGGCCGGTTCGCGTACTCGCGGCCCGCTTGTCCCATTGTGTTTCGGACTGTTTGTGCTGATTTCGCCCGGTTCGGCCGGTTCGCGTCTTTTTGTCCCAAATGTCCCAAAGGCGACCCTCTCAGCAGTTAGCCAATTTTTCCTCTCTTTCGAACCGGCATTTCGCGCCCGCCGCGTACTTTTGTCCCAGACTTGTCCCTGTTGCTTTTGGGCCGCCTGGAGGCTTTTCGGCCGATCCGCGCCTTTCTGTCCCAAATGTCCCAATTGCTCCTAGGACTAGGACTTAGCCAATTTTCGTGATTTTTTCTGGATCAACCTACTTGCCTTTCTGCAACTTTTTCGCATTTTCTCAGAGCTTGCTCCTTCCTTCTTCGGCCAGGGAGTTAGAAAAATATCTGAGAGAACCTCAGAAACATGATGTTTGCTCTGAATCAATCAATGTGCCTGGGACTTGAATATTCTGATGCATGTTATCAAAATTACCCTTTTACCAAAAATAGCCCGCTTTGACTGGACCGATACCGGTTCCTACTCGACCGCCGTCGGTTGCGTAACCGCCATCGGTTCCCTGTAAATGACCACTTCCAACCAAAAACAAAGGATCAGATTTTCATTTGATCGGGAGAAGGAGAAATCATCGAGAGAATCCAGATTTTGCTTGGCCGAGCAGAGACAAGTGAAGAAACAAGAAGAGATTGCAGAGAAGGACATCAAGCCCAAGACTGCAACTGAATAACCAGAGCCCAGTAACACTCATCCGAGCATCAGAAGAGGAAACTGCATCCAACTTGGGTCCTGTCTTCATCATCACAGTCCTGAAACTTGCATCTACATCAGGGGCAAGTAAGTAGTATGTTATATGTTTCTAAGCACCATTTTCTTGAGCCTGTTGATTAATAGTAATCATAAGTTTATTCCTAGATCTACTACCAGCCACTACTGCACTTAACCTTCACCCACACACCCTGATATTGCCCAGAAGGCCATTTTACCACACTCTGAGTCTTCCCTATCCTCCCATCATTCCCCTCAGCCATCCCCCAATCTTAATAACCCCACAATCACCTTGCAACCAATCTCTATCCAGAAGCACTTAGATTGCTGCCCCTACCGGTATCGTTTATCCTCTACCGGCATCGGTTCTCTAACCGTGGTCGGTTACCCAGTGACCGCCATCGGTCACTGTGACTTATACCCCAAAACCCTTTTTCTCACCTATTTGCCACCTAACAACCCCAAATCCAGCCTGGTTTATCCCTATAACTCAACCTGAACGTATCAACGACCAGTAACCGAACAAACAACGTGACGCTTTATTATTGATAGTTTAGTTTCTATTGCTTTGTAACGAGATACCTAAATCGTGATTTTGCAATAGCTTTCTATATTATCATTTGTGTTAAATCATATTAAAAGGGGAACTGACCACCTTCGAAAGGAAGTTTTTATATTTCCTGGGCCTAAGGCAGATCCCTCATTTGTTGTCTAATTAAAATCTTGTGGTCTTGTATTCTTACTTGCAGGTAGTCCTTCCAAGACAAAAAGGAGTTCTTCGCAGTCGATCTGATCTTTCTCTACGGTACGCGCACACCATCTCAACATTCAACAGGTATTCCTCCTAGCCCTAACCCTTATCTGTTTCTCAAAGGAATGATAGGATAGAAGCAAGTCTATTCTGCAGAGCCGAAACATTCCGTGCGAAACATTTTGGCACGCCCGGTGGGACCCATTTCGGGTTTCTGTTTCTCTTGCTTGCTTTCATTTTAGGAAGCATACTTGCTGTTGCTGTTTTTGTTATATTTAGTAAAGAATTTGTCTTGCTTTCCCAGTTTCGCATTAGTGAAAGTCATCTCATTTGCTTCATCGAATATCATTTTCGATTTGGGTTTAAAACACGTGCATTACATTCTTGCTTGCTGTTTTCAATTCTAGTGAACATAGACTAAGTAACAGGTCGTACACGTGGGGGTGATTTCCACGGTATTGACAGGAAATTAATCTTACTTTCACTGCACAACACATACCGAATCACTTCACAATTAACACAACAGCTCAAAACATCCCCCCTTTTCCGCGGTATTCCTCCGCCCGATTGAGGTAACCTTATAAGCCAAAACAAACTTGACATTTCCCCTAAGTCTTTTGTTTAGGATTGACATCATTCCGCGTCTAAAGGCATAAGCCCACAATAATTAAAATTAACCCTAGGGTTAGTCTCTGGATTTGCGTGTGCATCTTGTTTGTTTTCAGTTCTGTTTTCTCTGTTATACACTGTCTTCTGTGATTACCTTAGAACAATTTGATAAATACTACTGTTAACAATCAAATCAACAGCTTCTTATATTTTCTTATACCAGTCTTATTACACCGACATCGGTTAACTGACCGACGTCGGCTATAGTATAACCGACATCGGTTATCAGACCGATATCGGTTACTGTCTTTTCCAGTTCCTGACAAACCAGCAACCTACCAATTTTACCAGTCTGAGTCTGTTTCTGTTCCTGACAGATTGAAACCCTACTGTGAACTCCTGTCCATGGTTGTTATCACTCGAAAGCAAGCTGCCGCCATGGTTTCACATGCTTGCTCTGTTCCTTTGCCTGAATCACCCCCTTCACATTCTGTGGGGAATCCTACGGACACCAGCGAGGTTCCTAAAATTCCTGTGGGAGATAAAGAATTTGCCAAATTTCTGGATGCTAATCCTAGCACTGTACAGTACTATTTGTCTCATGCCCTTGACCGTACACCCGACGGTCAACTCCTTGTTGGCATGCCTATCAGTATAGCTGCTCATTTAGCCCCTTCTCCACCTGATAACTCTGCTTTGCCTTCCGCATCCTTAGTCCCGTCGTCTACCTCAGCAGCTTCAGGGGTCCATACGGCACAGATTGGCTTTCCTTTGGTTAATCTTGGGCCCAACATGTCATTACCGCCGACTGCTCCTACCTCGTCTCTGTTGCAGACTGTTCCGTTCATGACTTGCTCTCTGCCACCTATCCACACGAGCTTTCCTTCTCAAGCTCCGCCCACCTTTTCATTTCCACACACATATCCGGTAACCTCAACAGCTTATATAGGACATCCCTATTCGGTTGCCTCAACACAGTCGTCCTCCATACCTTATCAACATTTAACCCCACCATTGTCTAGCGGTGGCCCTTGGCCCAATTTTCCTCCGTTTACCACAACCACACCATCATCTCATCCAACTACTGATTTAATTAAACAAATGATGGACAAAATGCAAAACCTGGAGGCTTCTGTTTCAGGAAGTCGTAGCGCCTTGACATACGAGCAAGTTTGTCGGGAGCCTATCCACCCTTCAGTCCCCCTTCATTCATATCCTCCTCAATGGGAATTACCAAAATTTACCCGTTTTAACAGTAAGGAGGACCCTCAACAACACTTGCGATCATTTAGACATGCCTGCTATCTGATTGCTCACGACGACGCTTTACTACTCCGCACCTTTCCCATGTCCTTATCAGGACCCGCCTTGGAGTGGTACAGTGCTTTAACCCAGCACTCAATCTTCTCTTTTAACCAGCTAGCCCAATCTTTCTTGGATCATTTCTCCATTAACATTGCCAAGAAAGTATCTATCACCGACCTCTATGCCATCCGACAATTTGAAGACGAATCTATCGCAGATTTCGTTGGACGATGGCGGGGCCTTATCAACCAACTTACGTATGCCTTGCCTCAAACCGAACTTATCGAACTGTTTACGCGGGCCTGCGCTAAGCACATCTCTCCTACCCTCCAAATTCAAACTTTCCGTACATTTGACGAGGCCTTTACTATGGCTCGAAAACTAGAGATTCGAGCCTTAGAGGAAGAGAAATTGCGGTTACGTAACAAAAACCCCACTTTCCGAACCCAAGATTCCACCAACAAACCTAACACCACCAATCCTCACCCATCGACCACTTCGAAATCAAAAGGGGCTGTGCACGCGGTGATGGTAAAATCCCAACCACCGTCTAATACCCCGCCAAAAACCACCTATAAGTATAAAGCAGAGCCCATCAACTACACTCCCTTGGGAGAAACATATGGTGTGATATTGGAAAAATTGCTCAAAGCAGGAGCCATTACCTTACCTCCTGTTAAACCTCATTCCGGGTTCGATTCCACTCGCCATACCTTCTTGGTACAAAGAAAATGACTTCTGTAACTTCCACCGCGTGAAGGGACACAGTCATGAGAACTGCAAGATGTTGAAAAACATAGTGCAGGAAATGGTTGATGCAGGGGATATAGCCCTCGATAATCCTAACGCCCCTGCTAACCGAAATTTGAAAATATTCAACAAACCATTCCCGAATCATTCTTCTAACAGTAACTAAACCAAGATATCTTAGCCGAGGAGAGTGTTCATGAGATCCATGCAGTCTTCGATTCCCAACCAAAGACCTCTATCGAACAAATTCTCAATCAAGCCTCTTCACTAACGCAGGAAACCGAACCCCCTTCCTCGCCATCAAGACAAACTGAAATCCTTGCCGTTCCTTTACCCATCAAGGAATTAGCTGCCCAGAGTTCCCTTCTCACAAATGAGCCTTCTTACACCACGTCCTTGCAAGACTGTGAGCAGATGTTATCTAATTTATCTATTTCCCAAACGTCTCCTTCTACCATTCTTGCTGTACAAGAGGAAGGCTCGCCACTTCTTTTGTCATCCTTAGATGAGAAACCTCTTGAACCGACATCACCACATTCTTTAAACATGACAGATCCTCTCAAACATGCCCTCCTACCTATTAGTCCTTCATCACCTAAATCTTTTCAGCAACCGGTTGATCTCTTAACGCCCATTGATACAGTGCCTCATATACCTCTTGTATCACACCCACAGTGGACCGGAATCACAACCCACCTTTCTTCCATACAAAAGTTCCTATTCACACGTGAGGACTGTCATTCCACAGAAGATAGACAGGTCCTATGGGAACGTTTGAGTACGCCATATTCTACTCAAATGCAAATGACCGATCCTGATGCCTCCACCATATACCCGAAGTGTTTACAGAAGCTTAAAATGCCCATGTTCTCATCTTCACCCCCCTCATCTCTACCAAATACCTTGTCCACTTCTATTAACTTAGCCAAATCTTCCCCTACGCTTGGGACCTCACCCATACCTAGTCTAACACACCCACCTAAGCGGCTTGATTTATCTAAAAATAAAGCCATCCATCCCATTAGGAGACAGACTCAATCTCCTCAATCTATGCCGTTAACACAACTAAAACCCTCGTCGTCACACCTACCTTCCATATTGGGACCCCATCCCTCTACCTTACATCAATATATCATACCTCCTGCGTTTTCTTTAAAGCGACCTACGCCTTCTGCACCCATACAGAAATCCAAGGGTATAGCAACACCATCACCCCGCGTATCCTGTCCACCTATCAACCCTAAACAAATTCCATCATCAAAAGATTTGTTTTCGGTCACTCCTATTTCTCCGTGGTTGTTTTCTGATACCACATCATCTGTGGCCTCATCATCCAACCGGCTAAACATAGCCTCTACGTCAAAGAAACCACGGTTAGTTAAAACCCATTACCAAAACTCCTTGGCTAAACCACCCCCCATACAAACCAACCACACCACGTCATCACCAGAATCGACCCAGTCAATAGCCTCATTTTCCTCTGACTTTGACCCACTCAAAGGGTCTTACGCCAAAATCCTTGCTATGTTGGTGGAGAATGCGACCATTTCCCTACCCCCACTTAGACCTTATGATCCATCTAAACCTCGACCTATAGGTTACGATGAGTCTAAAATCTGCGCTTACCACCGCACACCAGGACATGACGTAGAGGGATGCAAAGCGTTGAAAACCATACTTCGTCCGTCACCTCTCTCAGATAGAAAAGTTAAGAAAGACAACTTACGAAGAGAGAGACCTTTAGCTTCAATTCCCTCTCCTATACCACCTGTCCCCGCCTCACCAAGATCTATCATTATTACAGCCCCACCTCTCGAAAACCATGACCTATCCCTACCATCTTCCTCCTCTCGTATTCACGAGATCAATATGATTAGTGTTGCTACTCGAGGGCAGAAAAACAATGGGAAAGCGAAAGAAAACACGCCTGCGGCATCTCTTTCTCCGTCCACCATCCCGATTGCACCACCACCTAAAGTGGTTATTCGCGGACCCGCCTATCCCGTCTCTAATGGCATTGCCCATCGAACTATGATCAAACAGCTTCACCAATCACCTGTAAAAATGACATTGTATGATCTCATTCAGACTTCTGAATCTCATCGACAAGCTCTCGTTGAGATCCTTCAAGGGATAGAGGTTTTACCTAATGAAACCTTTCCTGTTACCTCTATTCTAACACCCAATCATGTTGCTTCGCTCACCAAACAATCTATCTCCCCAACCACTTCTGTCTCTGTACAGCAAGCCGCTGCTGTCAGTTTCTCCGAAGATGAAATTATCGACTTTGGTGCCGAAGATCCTGACCCTGCTCTTTTCATCTCAGCGTACGTTTGGGATATTCGGGTACGTCGTGTTATGATTGACGGGGGCGCTAGCCTAAACATCATCTCTTCAAAAGCCTTCCAACAAATGAATATCCCTTCTAGTTGCATGTGTGCCAACCCCATCATGTTGCGATCATTCAATGATGCTATTACTTCTACTTTAGGCACCGTGATCCTTAACATTCGTGTAGGACCACGTACTTTACCCGAACTCTTCTATGTCCTTGAGGGAGAGTTCCAATACAACATGTTGTTAGGCCGCCCTTGGATCTGGGCTATGGGATGCGTTCCCTCCACCTTACATAGATGCATAAAATTTGAGTACGAGGGGAAGTCCTACACCGTAAAAGCTGATCCTCCCCCCTTCAAAACTTGCAATATGTTGTATCGCCCTAATGATGTGCTTGTACCAGTCAAGACACCCATTCATCCAACCCAGCCATCCACTTCCGATGCACCTACACCTTCAACTAATGAAACCGCCGTTACAAATATTACTTCCTTTCCCGCAGATAACATCCCAACCTCCGACCCCTTAGTAGATGTTTTTCAACGCCTTACGCTGGGGGAGTACCGCCTATATAACGTTAGTTCTTTCCATACCCCACAGGAGTACAGACAGTTACATGCACATCCCACCTACGACCGTCGCGTGGGGGAGGTAATCTCTTACGGACCACCCCATTGCCGCACCAACCTAACGTATGGGGGTGTTGACGCATCCTCCATTACCCCTGAACCTCCTCTTGGTGTGGTTCCCTTCCAATCCGATTTTCAATACTTGACAAATCGTCGTTTCGCCCTCACCTTCTTGACTCGCTGTGCTTGGAAAGGCTTTGGTTTTGGTCTTTACGAACAAGGCCGACATACACTCATTCCCGTGACTACATGCAAACACAATGATCGCAGTGGTCTCGGTTTTCCTGAAACACCTACACAGGAGACACCTCGTGTCAGCTGTATCCTGGAAGAAGACGACGTCACCCCTACCAAACCATCATCACCCACTTTGCCATCATCACCCACAGAGTCGATAGACCCTGAATCTATCCCTCCTAACTTTTTTTTTTCATAAATGCTATCTTCATAGGTCCTCTCACTTATCAACGCGATAATGAGGATCCATCTTCTCTTCCCCTTCTGTATCCAGACATGATCGAAGAGGATTCACCTTCGATTAATGTTGTTGAGTGCCAGGATGACGACTCCATCCTCACTTACCTTGGGGCGGACGACTCCTATATTCAACGCGCCTTACCGTCTGAAACTCAAACCATGTTGAATGAGTCGACTATAGAAATCAACATCCACACGGAGGAGGATCCTCACATTGTGAAGATCGGACAATCCCTTAACACATCAGAACAAGCCGCCTTTACTACCTTTCTCCGTACCCGCAACCAAGCTTTCGCTTGGTCCTACGCTGACATGCCAGGAATTGATCCTACCATTGCCATCCATAACATCACCCTAAACCCCGATTCCAAACCAGTCAAACAAAAACTGAGAAAGATGCATCCACGCATCGCCCTCTTGGTCAAAGAAGAGCTTCAACGACTTCTTTCTGTTTCCTTCATCTTGCCTATTGACTATCCTCAATGGATTTCTAACATCGTACCTGTCACTAAAGCGACGGGGGGACTTCGGATATGCACGGATTTCTGAGACCTTAACCTCGCTTGCCCCAAGGATGACTTCCCCCTCCCAAGTATTGATCAACTTGTTGATCTCACTGCGGGCCATGAAATGCTTTCTCTCATGGATGGCTTTTCGGGATACAATCAAATTTTGGTAGCCCCGGCCGATCAACATAAAACTACTTTCATAACTCCTTGGGGAACCTTCTGTTATCGTGTCATGCCATTTGGCCTTAAGAATGCTGGTGCTACCTATCAGCGGGCTATGACTTACATTTTTCATGACATTATGCACACTATCCTTGAGGATTATGTCGATGATCTTCTTGGCAAATCTAAACATCGCAGTGAACATCTCGATGTTTTAACCATTATTTTCGATCGCCTGTTGCAATATTCAGTCCGGCTTCAACCAAAGAAATGTGTCTTTGGTGTTCTTTCGGGAAAACTTCTTGGCTTTATCGTCTCTTTGCGTGGCATTGAGGTCGATCCATCTAAAGTCAAAGCTATCCTAGAAATGCCCCCACCCAAAAACCTCAAACAATTACGTAGTTTGCAGGGTAAACTTCAATCCATCCGGCGTTTCATCTCCCAACTCTCGGATCGATGTCACCCTTTCCATCACCTTCTTAAAAAGGACATTGCCTTTCAATGGAGTGAAGAGTGTCACCAAGCCTTTGAAGCTCTCAAATCCTATCTCTTGCAGCCACCCGTGCTTATTCCACCTCAGGATGATCGTCCTTTCTACCTTTACCTTTCTGCCACTGACCATGCTATAGGAGCTATGCTCGCACATCGGGACTCGGCACGTCGAGAACAAGCCGTTTATTATATAAGTCGTACTCTCGTGGATTACGAGACTAGGTATACACATGTAGAAAAATTGTGCCTAGCCCTATCATTCGTAGCCACCAAACTCCGACATTACCTCCTGAATCACAAAACTTTTGTCATCACCAACACGGACCCCATTCATTATATGTATGCCAAACCACATCTAAACCAACGCATCACCCGATGGCTTATGCTCCTCGCCGACCTCGACCTTGAGTTTGTACAACAGAAGTCAATCAAAGGACAAACTATTGCAGACCAACTTGCGGAGGCCCCTTTACCTGGGGAACAATTCACCAATTTTAATTTCCCTGACGAACTCATCGCCACTCTTTCACTCAGGGAAGAGTCGTATCAAATGACCCTCTTCTTCGATGGATCTAAATGCCAGCGCGGCGGAGGAGCCGGCGTTGTTCTCATCCCTCTTGACGCTGAACCTATGCCTCTTTCATTCCGGCTTGATTTCCCCTGCACTAATAATACAGCGGAATACGAGGCCCTTGTTTTGGGTCTCCAGGTTGCGTTACACTTAGGTGTCAAATCTATTAATATTTTTGGCGACTCTCAATTGGTAGTCAATCAAGTTATGGGCATCTACCAATGTAAGAATGAGGAACTTCAAAAGTACAAACATTACGTGGATTCACTTTTGACCTCATTTACTCGTTATTCTATCCAGACCATTCCCCGCTCCACTAACAAATTTGCGGATACTATGGCTTGCTTAGCCTCGCAAATTCCTGCCGCACCAACTGACTCTGACATATTCATCTTGGTCCAACAACTTTTTGCCCCATCCTACTCAGCCCCGGTAGTTTGTATGATAAATACTGTGTCTACTAATTCGCAGGATACCTGGTACCACCAATTTCACGACTACCTCACAACCTCTGTTCTCCCACTTGACCTTACTAGTAACGGCAAACGTGCTTTTCTTAAAAGTGTTTCTCGTTATGTTGTCATGGGGGGACTCCTCTATAAACGTGGCTTTGATGGCATCCTCCTTCGCTGTCTAACCGGCGCGGAGGTCACCTATACCATCCAACAAGTCCATGATGGGATTTGTGGTGGACATTTTAGTGGCCTTGCCGTGGCTAAACGAATCCTTCGCCTAGGTTATTATTGGCCTACTCTTAACAATGACTGCTACGAATATGTTAAGCGTTGTGTTATGTGTCAACAACATGCCAACCTTCAACATACTCCTAGCCATCCGCTACAGGTCGCACGAGATCTTTGGCCTTTCTCACAATGGGGTTTAGACCTTATTGGTGAGATTCACCCGACCTCTTCACAACGTCACCATTGGATAATCACAGCAACCGAATATTACACAAAATGGGTGGAGGCCATTCCACTCATTTCAATCAAAAAAGAAAAAATTGTCGAATTCGTTAACCATCACATTATCTGTCGTTTTGGTATTCCTCATCGCCTAATAACAGATAATGGTAAATCTTTTAAAAATAAGTTGTTACAAGACCTTTGTGACAACTTTGGTATCAAACTTAGTTTCTCATCGCCTTACTATCCGCAGGCCAATGGTCAGGCTGAATCTTCTAATAAAACCCTAACCAAAATCCTCATGAAAGTTGTCAATGAGTCCGGAAGAAACTGGCATGATCACATTCCCTTTGCCCTTTGGGCTTATCGTACTAGCATTCGTACCTCCACTAATGCCACACCATTTTCTTTGGTATATGGTACCGAGGCTGTCTTGCCTCTCGAAGTACAAATACCCTCCCTCAGAATATCTCTTCAGGATATTCTCACCAACGATGATTTCCGCCAAGAGCGGTTAGCCCAATTAGAGCTTCTTGACGAGCGTCGTCTTACGGCTCTTGATCACCTTCAAATCTACCAAAAATGCATCAAGCGTGCTTATGATAAACGGCTTCATGAGCGTACTTTTAAGGTTGGCGATCTTGTCCTCAAAGAGAATCAACATGTAACCAAACTAGAAAAGAGTAAACGTGGAAAATTTGCTCCTAATTGGATTGGGCCTTACATTATCACTCACACTTATGGATCAGGCACTTATCGTTTAGCTTCGCTTAATGGTAAACCTGAGCCTGAGCCCCTTAATGCCTTGCATCTTCGACCATTCTACTGTTGAAATTAGTGTTATATCACTGCTTATCTACCTTACGCTCGTCCCTTGAGCTCATTTACCACCGCATACACTTTGTTTCTTACATCTCAAAATCCAATCAAGCTCACATGGTTTGATTATCACCTCCCCTTAAAAGATGCCTTCCCCTTTTTAGTCTAGTCCATGACTTCAAAGTATCAAAATGACACATTCTTAATTACACACTTATGGGATTTTCTTGAGTCAAACTTCTTACAAAAAACTAGATGCTTCATGCCCAACGGACATCTAGACCTCTAACTTATACAATAGACTGCTCCCTTGAAGGACAGCTATATGCCAAACTATTGCTCTTATTATATATAGACTGCTCCCCCGAAGGACAGCTATACATAAACACTGCATCTGCTACTATAAATAGACTGCTCCCTTGAAGGACAGCTATACACAGTCAGCCTTATCAGAAGCTTCTCGCATTGATCAGCTTCGTGAAGACCTCAAGAACAACAAAATACATATCCCATGTAGACTTCCCACATCGATCAGTCTATATCCAGAAAAATAAAAATACAAGCAATACTTCAAAGCACTTTTGAGTCATGGACTTGTCTATTTAGATTTGGTTTTCTTTTGTCAGAATCATCATCTTATAATAAGTTCTCTGCACCCTCGCCCACATCAACCACCTCACCTCACCATTTGTCAACACAACAAAACTCAAGGGACGTGACGTATATCCGATATATTGTGATTATACCACTCTTTTCACCTATCGACTTCTCGCCTATGCAAGGTACCTAGGGATTCAAGCTCATCCTACATTAATATGTGGTTTGTTTAGCTCTTCTCAATTACGGGACACTCTTGCCTCTTTTTCTCGGCTCTAGGATTGTGTGTTGACCTTAATCAGGACACGATTCCCTACTACTTGGGTATGCTAACTTTCGCTTCACCCATACCTACACCAACAACATTACCCTACCAACACCAACAACATTACCCTACCAACATCAAATTTTTACTAACCAACAAAATTGCCTAACCACAACCAAATTACCTGAATTCACCTCTCCCTGCTCCTAAGGGAGAACTACATCGGTCTGAGGCCCCTCCTTGCTTTGTGCAATGGGCTATGTAGGCAGCACTTAGGAGACATGGAGTCTCCCAAGGTTAGCTCGACCATCCCCTACCATACCCTATCATGTGTTGTCAATATAATTTTTTTTTTGTGTATTTCTATTTGCCAACGTTCATCTTTATCCTTTTTCAAAACAAACAAAAACAACATCCAAAACACAACCATTCTTATTATTATCATCACTCAAAAGAACATACATATTTAGTTTTATTTTAGATGTTAACCAAATACATCTTCTCTATCATCGACTCGCAGGTCGGCATCCTTATTTATTCTAATATTCCTATAAAATCCACTTAGACTCTTGCACCTCCTCCCGAATCAGGTGGTGATCGTGATCGTCGATGCCTCTCAGCTGGCCTCTCCATCCTCAAAGGTGCCACTGCCATTGGTTCCTCCCATTGATCCGCCAACATCTCCTGTAACATACGAATACGTCCTCTCGCATGGAGGAATCTTGCCTCCAGTCTCTCCACTCGTAACTGTGAAGCCTCTAACATTCCCATTGTCTCATTCACCTGTGTTTGAAGCTGGCGAGCCAAATCCTGCAGACGATCTCTCTCCGCTGTAATCACAGCTATGTCAGGGCACTCACGTGCACCTCGCAGCTCTGCTACCCACCATACTCTATAGGCCTCCATCGTTCCCGCATCCATAACCCTACGATCGGCTGCTATCTCTTCTGGCCCTTCTGGAGGTGTCGGCCGGGGAGGTGAGAATGCTGCCTCAGCGTCGATCCTCATGTATGGTCTATATGTCATAGGAATATCCTGAACGAACCCAAATTGTCGCCGCACGCGATCTAGAGGAATCCTCTCGTACTCACTCGGCCTATACCCTGTGATCCACCTCAATCGCTCTACACCCCTCAACTCCTTAGCTATGTGCTCTGTCACCATATAGTTCCCGTACGGCCTCCAACAAATATCCGCAACTGTCACCATCTCCCATACCTGTCTATAATACTCGATGTCATCTATCACGGCCTGGGATCTCGCTTCTTGTTCTGTCTGGACCCATCATCTGAATCCCAACCTTTGCACTCCTGTCTCTCCCGACTCAATGGGTCGGCCTATTGGACGCACACAACCAATATGCTCATAGGCCCAACAATGTAATAAGTACGAACAATCCAGTGTCGTCCTGTGTTTTCGCTTGCATGCCCATAAACCCCTATATAACTCTGCCAGATATGCGGGTGCCCATGCGAATGTCACGCTCATTTCTATCATTTCCCAAATAACACTCATCAATGCTTTGGGAAATCTTCCACCTTCCGCCCTCGGCAATGCATAATACCCCACTGCTATCATTAATAGCACGGCCAACCTTGTTTCCTCAGGATGTGTTGCATACATTGTACCATACATAAATGATAAACCTCGCTGTGTCAAATCTCGTGCAGCTGACCCAAATACTGCTGTTATCGCTGCCCGCCCCGCGCTGGGCAACGCCTGATACACTGTTTTTCCTATCATTGGGAGTCTCAAAATACGGAACACATCTTCCAAAGTCACTGTCATCTCCCCTGTTGGTAGATAGAAGGTATTCTTTTCTGGATTCCATCTCTCAATCAATGCCTGCAACATAGCATGGTTATGCGCGATTCTTGAATAATAGCGGATTCCACTTAACCCCAACCGATTTATCAAAGCCCATTCAGCTGGTGTTACATCCGCTCGGATTCGTGACAACAACGCTGGCACAGTATCATTCATCCTTAACCTTGCTTCTGCCTGCATACATCAAAACGACACATAATTACTCAAAAGAACAAATCTCTACGGGTTTTTTCTCAAAATCTGGAAACCCTTACAGTAACCGATAGTGGTTATGCATAACCGATACCGGTTGGCTAACCGATACCGGTTACTTATAAACGATACCGGTCACTATCAAAATATACCTACCCTGCTTCAACCATACACCTTCGATATTTATGAAGCCCGTTTACTCCTATTTCTACCTAAAAACATACAAGCCCACCCTGTTTACCTACCCCGTAGCACTCATACCATCCCCAACCCTTGCTATCACGTTTTCTTTCTCATATCTAACCACTTACACTTCTCTCATCCTATTCAGAAAACATGTAAAAATCAAATTACAACCAAACCGTTTACCTCTTGGGTTGCAGCAGCTTGAGGTGGCACTCGTCTTCCCTCTCGTCCCTGCCTGCTGGATGCTTCTCCTTGTTCTGCCATGATCACCACCCTTTTCAAATTTTCCTTTCTGCCTTCTGAATCTCAGATCACATTCACTTTCCCTGTCTCTTTTCTCCTTCTCACTCAAATCTCTCATGCAATTCCCTGTCTCAGTCGTCAAAAAGCGTCGCGTTCGCGTATTTAACTTCTTGCATGGCTCTAAAAATAAGAACTTAAGTTGCCAACCCAGCAATTCTATTTTTAGGAAAACAATTCTTGCATAACCGATATCGGTTACATAACCGATACTGGTCATATATCTACCGACATCGGTTACATAACCGATATCGGTCAAGTTACCCCTTGTTGCTTAAACCTAAGTCGTCTCTTCATTTTTACAAATTTTTGTGGCGCCCGTCCCTTTTTCCTGCATGAACAACACCATTATCCATATTTTTCATTAAATCCACATCTCATTACAATTTCATTAACATCATTTCTCTATATTACAAAACAAACAAGCCATCAATAACCAATATCAAAAACCATTACTCTATACACCATTTGGATCCAAATCAACAGCTACAACCATTTAATATTCACACACCAGCGACCAAACATACAACATTTCATAATATAACATGTCAATTAAACTCATCATTTATATCTATATACATCCCATCAACAAAAGACATCAACATCATTCGTATATAACACCATGTCAATCAAACTCATCATATATCACATATCACAAACCATCGACAAAACATTTAACGCTTTTTACGCACAACATGTGGGTCAAAACATCATATATATATATATATACAAAGTTTCAAAATACAATGTGCCCTGCATCGGGGCCTCCGTAATCTCATAATATAACAAAGCCGGCACGCAGGCCATAATAACTATCAATAAACTCAACTCGGCTCGCAGGCCGGTCTCTCATATCAAAAACATACTCGGCTCGTAGGCCGGTATCAACTGTACAACCCGTACTCGGCTCGCAGGCCGGTATAATAAATAAATGAATGAATAAATGAATAAATAGGCACGCAGGCCTCTATCAACACAACCGGTTCGCAGACCGGTGCCCATGTCCAATATACAAAATGTGCAGGGACCCCTCAGCTCTCTCCACCTCCCTCTGCCTGTCTGCCTGCTGGTCCCTGTCCTACCTCTCGCCTCCTGCCTGTGACGGACCCACCAGCTGTGGCTGCACCTCCCTGAGACCTCTGGCTCCGAGAGGTCTCTGCTCTATGTGCCGCATAGGGCTGATAATCAGCCCCGGGTACCATCAAGAATATCCTGATAGTATCGGGCCTCCGCTCTAGCCTCCATGTAACGCTCTCGAGCCACCGTAGGTGCTGGGGCTGGTCCCCTGACACCTACTACCAGTGCCCCCTGGTGTGCCCTGTGCTGGTCGCCTGTACCCGCTGCCTGTGGTGCACCTGTGGCTGTGGTGGTACCTGTACCTGTGCCTGGGGCTGTGGCTGTGCCGCTGCTGGTGGTGGTACCTGTACCTGTGCCTGGGGCTGTGGCTGTGCCGCTGCTGGTGGTGGTACCTGTACCTGTGCCTGGGGCTGTGGCTGTGCCGCTGGTGGTGGTGGTGCCTGTGCCTGTACCTGAGCCTGGGCTAGCTGCCCCTGTAAAACACCTATCTGTGCCTGTGCAGCAGCAAGCTGCCCCTGTAATAACTGTACCTGGCCCCTGAGCTGATCTCACTCTGCTGTCACCGCTGCCAAGTCTGGCTGTGCAGGCTGTGCTATCCTCGCTGCTCTCTGACCAGCCCACCAAACCATATATGCTCCCGTATAACCAGCATCATCTACAGTGTCATCTGCTGGCCTCTCAGCAACCCAATCTGGGTCCAAGGGCTGTGGTGCAGGTAGTGGGGCCTCTACATCATCCCTCCAGTACTGAGGGAAGGGAGGTGGCTCGTCCTGTCGCAGCCCCATCTTCCTGCGTACCCTCTCTAGGGGTATCCTCTCATACTCTCCCGGCCTCCGTCCTGCTATCCAGAAAGTGTACTGGATCAAGCGCAACTGTAATCGGGCTCCTCTGCGTGGGTGATGACCTCTGTAAGGTCTCCATATGATATCTGCCGCTGTCAGGCCCTCTAATAAATGCCTGTAATAAGCGACGTCCCACCCTGCAAGCACTGCTCGTGGCTGGCCCACGACCCCCAACCACCTCTGAAAGCCGTATCTATATATGACCTGTGGCCCTGGCTGCTGGGGCAGCCCTACTGGTCTAAGGCATATGATGTGCTCATATGCCCAACAATGCAGCAAAAACGTCGAACAAATCCCGAATCGCCTCATCCGGCGATAGCCCCACAGCTCTCGATACAACTGTACCAGGTATACTGGTGCCCAAGCATAACAGGTGTGCTCCTCCACCATCTCGTGTAGAACCCCCATCAGTGCCCATGGAAAGCAGCCTCCCTCTGAGTCCGGGAGGGCAAAGCAGGTGATCCCGATCATCATCAGCACACGGCAAGCCGTGTCTCATGGCGATGCGCACGGTACATATCCCCATACCCGATGCTCGCACTATGATACGTCAATAGCGCGGCTGCATCCCCGAAAACCTGTAGGATGCTGTCCATGGCAGTCTCTGCGTCCACCTGAAAGACTACCTCTCCCTCAATCGACAGTCGAAGGATACGATACACATCCTCCAATGTAATAGTCATCTCCCCAGTAGGGAGATGGAACACATTGGTCGCCGGATCCCATCTCTCGATGAGGGCAACCATCAAACTGTGATCTCTCTCTATGGCCCTGTAACGCTGGACTCCACCAAGTCCCACCTCATGCATGATGGCCCAGTGTGCTACGGACACGTGTGGTCGCATCCATCTCAACAGTGGGGGCATCCTGTCCCGCATCGTCCGCTGCTGACGTGCCTGCAAAACCAACCCACTGTATTAGCCCTACTCTTTGTCACAACATCTACTTATACCCTCTACACTCACCTATCTTACCCTAATAACCTCTACGATATCCCCCTCCCACTTCACACCCCCACCACAACCCAAACCACACCCGACGAAACTCAAACCAACAACACAACCAACAAAAAAAAAAAACCAACCGACGCCGGTCACCCACCAAAGACCCTACCCCCTAAAACTCCATGACCGATGCCCAAGGACCGCTTAGCGACTGACATCGGTCACGACTCGACCCGACGCGCTACCCTAACCAAATTTTGCGACCTGAGCCGAACCCGAACGCGGCTACCCAATTCCCTTTTTCCCTATTTTTTCCCTCTGTATCCACCCAAATACCCTAAAAACCTACCCACCCTACCGCCTTGGCCTCTTTCACCTATCTACCCTCTCCCTTTTTCCAATCATTTCCATTTATCTAATTATTTTCTAAAAAACTTATATTCCTACCCAAAACCCAAATCTAGCTTCATAACATTAAACAAACACACTGCAAGGTTTCAAACCTACCGGTACGATGACACGTCATCGTGGTGGGATAGGTGGTGGTCGAGCTGGTCCAACCACTCCTGCTCCTCCTGGCTAAGCCATAGCTCTAGCTCTCCTCTACCTGGGTCCTCCACCAATCAACTGCTGCCTCCTCCTCACTCGGGCCCACTAACAACTCACTCCTCCAGTCAAATAGCTCCACCTCAATCAATAAATCCTCCAATCTCAACTCTCCACGTCAGACAAATCAATTTGGTTTTCAAATTGACAATGTGACAATGATAGGCCGTATTTTTCTTTTTATAGTTTTTTCGCCCCTAACTGATATCAGCCTTATTGTGCCCTAAGGAACTGATATCAGTTTCTTAACCGATATCGGTCATGTACAATCGACATCGGTTTTATTCAACTCTTCCTCCAATTTCTACCCTTATTTACTAATCGCCCTTTCTCACAAACATCGCCTATATCAGCCTTTACTGCAACACCCTTTGTTAACCTATTTGGCCTGACCCAAGGACGCAACCCAACAACTTGGCCCAACCCAAGGCCTCACTCTACCCATCATGGCCCGACCCAAGGCCTTACCCTAACCATTTGGCCCGACCCGAGGCCGCAACCAACCTATTTGGCCTGACCCAAGGCCGCAACCACCTAATCCGGCCCGACCCAAGGCCTCACCCTACCCATCCGGCCGGACCCAAGGCCTCACTCTAACCATCCGGCCCGACCCAAGGCCTCAACCCTAACCATTTGGCCCGACCCAAGGCCGCAACCACCTAATCCAGCCCGACCCTAGTATTGGCCTCAACCCTACCCATCCATTGATGGCCCAACCCAAGGCCTCACTCTACCCATCCGGCCTAACCCAAGGCCTCACCCTAACCATTTGGCCCGACCCAAGGCCACACCCCAACCATTTGGCCCGACCCAAGGCCGCACCCCAACCATTTGGCCCGACCTACGGCCCTTACTAATCAATCAGCCCGACCCAAGGCCATACCACTTTAACTACCCCGCCCAACATCAACAACATACACTTTTATCCACCCATCATGTGGCTTTTTGTTCACTCGAGCTCACCTATTCGTGTTTTAGCATGATTAGGGTCCTTGACTTGATCTGTCGACCAACTTTGCCTAGACCTAGACTGTGACATTTATCTCAACCAAACCAACCATTTGGTACTACCGAACATGCCTAAACGTTCCTGTACCTTACCCGTTATATACCCTGAAGCTACTTCCTATGCCTTGGATACCAGGATTATATCACCCTTGTTTGGATAAACTATCGACCTTTGCCTATGCATCGTTGATTTGCTCGTCAAATCATGTACCCTAGTTGCACTAATGCATTTCAACGTGTGTCTGCTTCCTTGGACCTACCCCACCATCTCACCATCATCTCTACACCATTTACCCTTTATCAACCCTATCCCTGATTTCACACGATCTCAATCTGTGATAGATTTGAGGGGGATTACCTATACCCTTAACAGGGGAAACCACTTCATATTATTGTCCGTGCAGCTTTACAAAACAAGGTACTACACGACAATAAGGGGCTAATGTAGACACCAAATTTATGTCTTACGACCCCCGGGGACCTACATCTCATTTCGCAACCTAACCTCATCACCTAAACCTTACACAATTATTTATTAATTACCTTGTAATTGATAAATCCACATCACCTTACCTGCCACCTCATTTTGCCACCTCATCATGACCTAGTACTAACCCTAAACTAACCTAATTAAGACCTATAACTTGGTCCACATCCACACCCATGACTAATGACCCCTTTCTCGCACCCAAAACCGACCTTCATAGTCACTTGACCAAACCCTCAACTAATCTCTCGGGAGAAAAGGAGGGAAAGTTGACTATTTTACTAAAAATAGCCCACTTTGACCTGACCGATACCGGTTCCTACTCGACCGCCATCGGTTACGTAACTGCCATCGATTCCCTGTAAATGGGCTCCCCTAACCAGAAGCAAAGGATCAGAGGATTTTTGGGATCAATCGGGATCATCAGAAGCGATCAAGAGAATCCAGATCTTTACTTGGCCGAGCAGAGACAAGGGAAGAGACAAGAAGAGTTTGCAGCAGAAGGAGATCAAGCCCAAGACTGCAACTGAACAGCCAGAGCCCTGTGACACTCATCTGATCATCGAGAGGGAGACATCTCATCCTTCTGGGTATCAGGCCATATTACTTGAGTTCAGCCTTTGTCATCACAGTTCTTGGACCTGCATCTTCGTCAATAACCAGTAAGTTATATCTTGCATGTCCCCTTTAATAACATTTCTTAGACTTTTGAATCATAATCCTAATAAAGTCCATTCCTATATCCACTACCCAGCAACACATTACATCGAATCATCATCATCCACTTACCTCTCATCACCCTGTTATTACCTAATCCCGTTCATATACCAGCCTTACAAACAACACCACTATCCTACAACTGACCCTCACCAAAAGTCCCAAAAACAAAGCCCCTACCGATATCGGTTAAGAGTAACTGGTATCAAACCACTTATTGTGACTCAAAACCAGTAGCCAGCCTCTTCCCCTACCCGTTTCAACGAAGCAATTAAATTGATATTTTACAGTCTTTGGTGTTAATTCATATTAGTAGGGGAACTGACCACCTTTGAAAGGAAGTTTTATATTTCTTGGGCCCAAGGAAGTTCCCTCATTTATTGTCTAACTCAAAATCTTGTGACAACTTGTGTTCTTATTTGTGCCAGGTAGTCCTTCCAAGACAAAAAGGAGTTCTTCGCAATCAGCTTGATCTCTCTCTACGGTACACGCTGTTGTCCACTGAAAATTTCCCGCTCTGATAAGAGTAAAATTTTCAAAATTTTGAGTTGAAGGGTTTTTCTCTGAAGTGCCTAAGTCGTGAAGTTAAAAAAAAATCTGTGTTTCGGGTCTTTTTGTCCCATTTTCGGGCCTGTCGGAACTTTTTGTCCCATCTGTCCCAAGTATGAAAGTGCACTCTATTCCCCGATCAGCCGAAATCCCCGAAGCTGTCCCATTCTTCGGGCCCATCGGAAAATTTTGTCCCAAGTGTCCCAAAACCTTTTGTGCGAGTTGTTCCAATTTCGGCCGAATCATCCTTCCCGCGTACTTCGCACTTTCCTGTCCTAAATGACCCAAAGTTAAAAGTGCGAGCTTTCCCATTTTCGGCCGAAACTCCCGAGTCACGTACTTCGCAGCTCTTTGTCCCAAATCGAAAAATGCAAGATGTTCCAATTTCGGCCGATTTGCCCGAACCGCGTCCTTCGCGCATTTTCGCCCCAAATGTCCCATTCTCAAAAATGTGCCCTGTTTCATTTTCGGCCGAGCCGGTCAAGTCGCGTACTTTGGAAATTTTTGTCCCGATTGTCCCAAGTCCAAACGGGCCCTTTGTTCCAATTTCGGCCGAAACACCCGAATCACGTACTTCGCACATTTTCGTCCCATTTGTTCCAAATGCATTTGTGCGTCTTCTCCCTGTTTCGCCCGAACCGGCCGAGCCGCGTGTTTCGCGCATTCGCGTCTCACCTGTCCCAAGCGTACCAAGTGTCGTTCACACTTAGTTTTTCCCGCTTGACCCGAATATGCTATTTTTCAAAATATGAATTTAAGTTGCAGCTCTGATGCTATCAATCCGAAGATCAAATTTCAAGGACAGCTGGCAGAAGGACGAAGCTCTCCAGACGCTGGTTGCATCAGTTTTCAAAGACACTCATTGTCATCCTCAAGATGAAACGTCTAGTTCCACGTGGTAGAGACAGAGCTGAGACGTTAGAAAGATTCAAGCAGCGGTTTCTGAAGACAGTGGGTCCTTCTCAGAACTGGACACCTGTCTCTTTCTCCTTTCTTTTCTCTTCTTCCCTTTCTTCTCGTATTCTTTGTAATCAGTTAAGGTATTGCGATTAGCATTCCCTAACTATTCTTTAGTTAAAAGAAACGGTTACGAAGAGTAACTGATTTGTAAGCTATATAATGGCCTTTCCACGCCATTTTGCCAAAAGGAGGAAGAACTTGGATATTTGCTGAAATTGTAAATAGATCTTAAAGAAATCAATACAAAAGGGCTTTCCATTCTTTGTCTATCTGATTCTTGTTGTCTCTATGTTTTCCTTTAGATATTGTGAAGATCATTTTGTTCCTAACTCGTTTAGTCTCTCTGATTGCATATTGTTCAGTTTTGCAAGTACAGTGATTTTGTACAACCAAGGAGGAACTTTGTGTCCTTGATTAACAAATCCGAAGAAGGTTATTTATGGAACTTTGCGTCCTTAAATTTAATCTCACTCAACTATCGCAAATGATCTTGTCTTAAAATTCCTTTGAAGCTTCGCATACACGAAGAATTATTCTGCTATCTATAATTCTGAATGTTGCTATTCTGCTCAACTTCTTATTCCCTTTCCTCAGTCCTTCTGTAACTGATGATCCTTGTGGAAAACACTTTTGTAATATCCAAGTTCGACCATAAAATAATGTTCTGTACTTTTGTAAATAAGTTTGTTTCAGAATAAGGGAACCTCTCCCATTAAAGAGGAGGGACTTCTTGTCCCCTGACTGTTGCTCTTCTAAAAAGTCCTATTTGAAAACCAACAGTTTTTGGCGACTCCGCTGGGGAGGAAATTTGCATTCCAGCTCCGCTGGGGAAAATCGCATTCCAGTACTGCAATTTTTCGATCATCCTTTGATCTGGCGACTCCACGTTTCACTCGAGGGAGAAGGGCCCTTGGTATCGAAGATTCTCAGTTTCAGCTTTTGGAGCAACCCAGGGTTTCCCTTTCCCTTCCAATAGAAGAACTCGTTCGACGAGCACTCCGCATGTTCAAGATAGAAGTCCTACGGGTGGTATTCCTTCAGAGCCTGCTAGTCCTAATCTACAAGCTTTGATCCTCGCTGGTGTTACAGTTCCCCTCCGAACCGTATTCCCAAGAAGAATGGCACAATTACCATGGGGGCAACGTGTCGGACCCCTGGCTCTTACATCACCCCTTTGCATGAGTTACCTAGAGGTAACCGAAAGAACTTCCCAAAATTTAAAGGAGATGGCAAAATTCACCCTGATGAAAATATTGCAGCATTGGACATAGTTGCATGTGGGGTCTTGGGGGTTGAACATGAAGACGTTTCAGTAAGACTGTTCATTGAGACGTTACAGGATAATGCTGCTGACTGGTTCTATCACATTCCGGCTGGTGCCATCACCGACTGGACTACCATGAGAACTCAGTTCGAAAACCGTTTTGAAGCCGGTAGAAGATGTGCATGCCCTGCTTGCCCAGATTTCTCAGATAAAGAAAGATCCATCAGAACCCATGAGAGAATTTGTGGCTCGGTTCAACAGATTGATCAACAAAATTCCTGTAAATACTCGACCGGTTGATCAAATTCAAAAATGTTTCTTTTTGAATGCTCAAACGCCTAAATTCAGTTATGCTCTGAGAAAGGCTAATCTCGGAACGCTAATTCAGGACCAAGAACTGGCTGTTAGTATCGAGGATGACCTGATCATGTCGGGGAAGTTGAGAAGAGATCCTCCTAAATCTAAATCTGCTGCTTCTTCCTCTTCCACCCCTGGGCCTAACACTGATCCATTAGTTCAGAAGCTTGCGAATGATCTTCTAGCCATAAAGAAACAATTGGCTCAGCATGCTCCTTATGCAGATGTTCCAAGAAGGAATTTCCAGCCCAGAAATCATCTACCTCCTCCTCAAACAATACTAACACTTGAAGGACCTCCTGTTAGAGTCCCTGTCAATGCGTCCTGTGAAGTAGAAGAACCAGAGGATGATGAGGATAACGAAGATTGCGAAGAGTTTGCGAGAGAATTTGATGATGAGGTAGAAGAAATTGAGGGATCTCGAGTGAACTTCTTTACCACTGAGGGCATTGATGATTATGATGAAGTGGTAGCAGACATGAACAGCGAATCTTTTGCTGTCATGACTCGAGAACAGACAAAGCAGAGAGAAAAAGTGACCCAGCCACCTAAGAAATCCAAGGAGCAGTCGGCAACTATCCCTGTAATTGCAAGAAGAGGATCTCCTATCCCTACTTCACCTACACAGAAGGTGAGTCCTATCAATCCAGTTACCAAAGTTGCTTCTTAGATTCTTTTCTCCTAAGCATTGATAAGCCTAGAGTTCCAAATGATGATGGCCCGTCCACTTCTGGATCCTTTGATATCGTTGATCATCTTAAAATGACCAAGGTGCAAATCTCAGAAGCTGAATACTATCAAACCCACCCCAAAGCCTTTGCCAAAATGATCCACTTTGTCAATTCCAACTCTAATGGACCACCTCTAAAGGCCTTTTGCCTACCCCTTCTTCTGCACCCCAGCCTAGCCTGGTAGCTGCTGTCACCTCACCTGGAGACAAAATCAAGCCTTTTTATGTAACACTTCTTATAGCTGGCCATAGGCTCAGTAACTGTGTCATAGATTCCGGAGCCTCTGATAATGTGATGCCTGCTAAAGTAGCTCATGCTTTGGGCTTGACCCTTACTCATACTTATGGATCTTGCTACTCCATGGAAAGTAAGGAAGTGCCTTTAGTTGGAAGAATTAAAGATGCACAAGTGGCTTTTGTCGCTTTACCTGAAAAGAAAGCCATGGTGGATGACCATGCTTGTTAGCTGGACATTCCTCCTTCATCGATGAAGCTTTCAAGCTCTATGAAAAGGTGAGTAATATGCAACTGAAGCTCTCCTCCACTATCAATACCATGGATAAAGAACTCAAAATCTGGAGCAGTTGCATAGTGGGACCCCCATCCGCTCTACATGGGATCAATATATCATACCTCCTGAACATTTTCTTTAAAGCGACCCTACGCCTTTTGCACCCATACAGAAATCCAAGGGTATAGCAACACCGTCACCCCCGCGTATCCTGTCCACCTATCAACCATAAACAAATTCCAGACATCAAAAGATTTGTTTTTTCGGTCACTCCTATTTCTCCGTGGTTGTTTTCTGATACCACATCATCTGTGGCCTCATCATCCAACTAGCTAAACATAGCTTCTATGTCAAAGAAACCACGGTTAGTTAAAACCCATTATCAAAAATCCCTGGCTAAACCACCCCCTATACAAACCAACCACACCACATCATCACTAGAATCGACCCAGTCAATAGCCTCATTTTCCTCTGAATTTGACCCACTCAAAGGGTCTTACGCCAAAATCCTTGCTATGTTGGTGGAGAATGCGACCATTTCCCTACCCCCACTTAGACCTTATGATCCATCTAAACCTCGACCTATAGGTTACGATGAGTCTAAAATCTGTGCTTACCACCGCACACCAGGACATGACGTAGAGGGATGCAAAGCATTGAAGGCCATACTTCGTCTGTCACCTCTCTCAGATAGAAAAGTTAAGAAAGAAAACTTCCGAAGAGAGAGACCTTTAGCTTCAATTCCCTCTCCTATACCACCTGTCCCCGCCTCACCAAGATCTATCATTATTACAAGCCCCACCTCTCAAAAACCATGACCTATCCCTACCATCTTCCTCCTCTCGTATTCACGAGATCAATATGATTAGTGTTGCTACTCGAGGGCAGAAAAAATAATGGGAAAGCGAAAGAAAACACACCTGCGGCATCTCTTTCTCCGTCCACCATCCCGATTGCACCACCACCTAAAGTGGTTATTCGCGGACCCGCGTATCCCATCTCTAATGGCATTGCCCACCGAACTATGATCAAACAGCTTCACCAATCGCCTGTAAAAATGACATTGTATGATCTCATTCAGACTTCTGAATCTCATCGACAAGCTCTCGTTGAGATCCTTCAAGGGATAGAGGTTTTACCTAATGAAACCTTTCCTGTTACCTCTATTCTAACACCCAATCATGTTGCTTTGCTCACCAAACAATCTATCTCCCCAACCACTTCTGTCTCTGTACAGCAAGCCGCTGCTGTCAGTTTCTCCGAAGATGAAATTATCGACTTTGGTGCCGAAGATCCTGACCCTGCTCTTTTCATCTCAGCGTATGTTCGGGATATTCGGGTACGTCGTGTTATGATTGACGGGGGTGCTAGCCTAAACATCATCTCTTCAAAAGCCTTCCAACAAATGAATATCCCTTCTAGTTGCATGTGTGCCAACCCCATCATGTTGCGATCATTCAATGATGCTATTACTTCTACTTTAGGCACCGTGATCCTTAACATTCGTGTAGGACCACGTACTTTACCCGAACTCTTCTATGTCCTTGAGGGAGAGTTCCAATACAACATGTTGTTAGGCCGCCCTTGGATCCGGGCTATGGGATGCGTTCCCTCCACCTTACATAGATGCATAAAATTTGAGTACGAGGGGAAGTCCTACACCGTAAAAGCTGATCCTCCCCCCTTCAAAACTTGCAATATGTTGTATCGCCCTAATGATGTGCTTGTACCAGTCAAGACACCCATTCATCCAACCCAGCCATCTACTTCCGACGCACCTACACCTTCAACCAATGAAACCGCCGTTACAAATATTACTTCCTTTCCCGCAGATAACATCCCAACCTCCGACCCCTTAGTAGATGTTTTTCAACGCCTTACGCTGGGGGAGTACCGCCTATATAACGTTAGTTCTTTCCATACCCCGCAGGAGTACGGACAGTTACATGCACATCCCACCTACGACCATCGCGTGGGGGAGGTAATCTCTTACGGACCACCCCATTGCCGCACCAACCTAACGTATGGGGGTGTTGACGCATCCTCCATTACCCCTGAACCTCCTCTTGGTGTGGTTCCCTTCCAATCCGATTTTCAATACTTGACAAATAGTCGTTTCGCCCTCACCTTCTTGACTCGCTGTGCTTGGAAAGGCTTTGGTTTTGGTCTTTATGAACAAGGCCGACATACACTCATTCCCGTGACTACACGCAAACACAATGATCGCAGTGGTCTCGGTTTTCCTGAAACACCTACACAGGGGACACCTCGTGTCAGTTGTATCCTGGAAGAAGACGACGTCACCCCTACCAAACCATCATCACCCACTTTGCCATCATCACCCACAGAGTCGATAGACCCTGAATCTATCCCTCCTAACTTTTTTTTTTTTCATAAATGCTATCTTCATAGGTCCTCTCACTTATCAATGCGATAATGAGGATCCATCTTCTCTTCCCCTTCTGTATCCAGACATGATCGAAGAGGATTCACCTTCGATTAATGTTGTTGAGTGCCAGGATGACGACTCCATCCTCACTTACCTTGGGGCGGACGACTCCTATATTCAACGTGCCTTACCGTCTGAAACTCAAACCATGTTGAATGAGTCGACTATAGAAATCAACATCCACACAGAGGAGGATCCTCACATTGTGAAGATCAGACAATCCCTTAACACATCAGAACAAGCCGCCTTTACTACCTTTCTCCGTACCCGCAACCAAGCTTTCGCTTGGTCCTACGCTGACATGCCAGGAATTGATCCTACCATTGCTGTCCATAACATCACCCTAAACCCCGATTCCAAACCAGTCAAACAAAAACTGAGAAAGATGCATCCACGCATCGCCCTCTTGGTCAAAGAAGAGCTTCAACGACTTCTTTCTGTTTCCTTCATCTTGCCTATTGACTATCCTCAATGGATTTCTAACATCGTACCTGTCACTAAAGCGACGGGGGGACTTCGGATATGCACGGATTTCTGAGACCTTAACCTCGCTTGCCCCAAGGATGACTTCCCCCTCCCAAGTATTGATCAACTTGTTGATCTCACTGCGGGCCATGAAATGCTTTCTCTCATGGATGGCTTTTTGGGATACAATCAAATTTTGGTAGCCCCGGCCGATCAACATAAAACTACTTTCATAACTCCTTGGGGAACCTTCTGTTATCGTGTCATGCCATTTGGCCTTAAGAATGCTGGTGCGACCTATCAGCGGGCTATGACTTACATTTTTCATGACATTATGCACACTATCCTTGAGGATTATGTCGATGATCTTCTTGGCAAATCTAAACATCGCAGTGAACATCTCGATGTTTTAACCATTATTTTCGATCGCCTGTTACAATATTCAGTCCGGCTTCAACCAAAGAAATGTGTCTTTGGTGTTCTTTCGGGAAAACTTCTTGGCTTTATCGTCTCTTTGCGTGGCATTGAGGTCGATCCATCTAAAGTCAAAGCTATCCTAGAAATGCCCCCACCCAAAAACCTCAAACAATTGCGTAGTTTGCAGGGTAAACTTCAATCCATCCGGCGTTTCATCTCCCAACTCTCGGATCGATGTCACCCTTTCCATCACCTTCTTAAAAAGAACATTGCCTTTCAATGGAGTGAAGAGTGTCACCAAGCCTTTGAAGCTCTCAAATCCTATCTCTTGCAGCCACCCGTGCTTATTCCACCTCAGGATGATCGTCCTTTCTACCTTTACCTTTCTGCCACTGACCATGCTATAGGAGCTATGCTCGCACATCGGGACTCGGCACGTCGAGAACAAGCCGTTTATTATATAAGTCATACTCTCGTGGATTACGAGACTAGGTATACACATGTAGAAAAATTGTGCCTAGCCCTATCATTCGTAGCCACCAAACTCCGACATTACCTCCTGAATCACAAAACTTTTGTCATCACCAACACGGACCCCATTCATTATATGTATGCCAAACCACATCTAAACCAACGCATCGCCCGATGGCTTATGCTCCTCGCCGACCTCGACCTTGAGTTTGTACAACAGAAGTCAATCAAAGGACAAACTATTGCAGACCAACTTGCGGAGGCCCCTTTACCTGGGGAACAATTCACCAATTTTAATTTCCCTGACGAACTCATCGCCACTCTTTCACTCAGGGAAGAGTCGTATCAAATGACCCTCTTCTTCGATGGATCTAAATGCCAGCGCGGCGGAGGAGCCGGCATTGTTCTCATCCCTCTTGACGCTGAACCTATGCCTCTTTCATTCCGGCTTGATTTCCCCTGCACTAATAATACAGCGGAATACGAGGCCCTTGTTTTGGGTCTCCAGGTTGCGTTACACTTAGGTGTCAAATCTATTAATATTTTTGGCGACTCTCAATTGGTAGTCAATCAAGTTATGGGCATCTACCAATGTAAGAATGAGGAACTTCAAAAGTACAAACATTACGTGGATTCACTTTTGACCTCATTTACTCGTTATTCTATCCAGACCATTCCCCGCTCCACTAACAAATTTGCGGATACTATGGCTTGCTTAGCCTCACAAATTCCTGCCTCACCAACTGACTCTGACATATTCGTCTTGGTCCAACAACTTTTTGCCCCATCCTACTCAGCCCCGGTAGTTTGTATGATAAATACTGTGTCTACTAATTCGCAGGATACATGGTACCACCAATTTCACGACTACCTTACAACCTCTGTTCTCCCACCTGACCTTACTAGTAACGGAAAACGTGCTTTTCTTAAAAGTGTTTCTCGTTATGTTGTCATGGGGGGACTCCTCTATAAACGTGGCTTTGATGGCATCCTCCTTCGATGTCTAACCGGCGCGGAGGTCACCTATACCATCCAACAAGTCCATGACGGCATTTGTGGTGGACATTTTAGTGGCCTTGCCATGGCTAAACGAATCCTTCGCCTAGGTTATTATTGGCCTACTCTTAACAATGACTGCTACGAATATGTTAAGCGTTGTGTTATGTGTCAACAACATGCCAACCTTCAACATACTCCTAGCCATCCGCTACAGGTCGCACGAGATCTTTGGCCTTTCTCACAATGGGGTTTAGACCTTATTGGTGAGATTCACCCGACCTCTTCACAACGTCACCGTTGGATAATCACAGCAACCGAATATTACACAAAATGGGTGGAGGCCATTCCACTCATTTCAATCAAAAAAGAAAAAATTGTCGAATTCGTTAACCATCACATTATCTGTCGTTTTGGTATTCCTCATCGCCTAATAACAGATAATGGTAAATCTTTTAAAAATAAGTTGTTACAAGACCTTTGTGACAACTTTGGTATCAAACTTAGTTTCTCATCGCCTTACTATCCGCAGGCCAATGGTCAGGCTGAATCTTCTAATAAAACCCTAACCAAAATCCTCATGAAAGTTGTCAATGAGTCCGGAAGAAACTGGCATGATCACATTCCCTTTGCCCTTTGGGCTTATCGTACTAGCATTCGTACCTCCACTAATGCCACACCATTTTCTTTGGTATATGGTACCGAGGCTGTCTTGCCTCTCGAAGTACAAATACCCTCCCTCAGAATATCTCTTCAGGATATTCTCACCAACGATGATTTCCGCCAAGAGCGGTTAGCCCAATTAGAGCTTCTTGACGAGCGTCGTCTTACGGCTCTTGATCACCTTCAAATCTACCAAAAACGCATCAAGCGTGCTTATGATAAACGGCTTCATGAGCGTACTTTTAAGGTTGGCGATCTTGTCCTCAAAGAGAATCAACATGTAACCAAACTAGAAAAGAGTAAACGTGGAAAATTTGCTCCTAATTGGATTGGGCCTTACATTATCACTCACACTTATGGATCAGGCACTTATCGTTTAGCTTCGCTTAATGGTAAACCTGAGCCTGAGCCCCTTAATGCCTTGCATCTTCGACCATTCTACTGTTGAAATTAGTGTTATATCACTGCTTATCTACCTTACGCTCGTCCCTTGAGCTCATTTACCACCGCATACACTTTGTTTCTTACATCTCAAAATCCAATCAAGCTCACATGGTTTGATTATCACCTCCCCTTAAAATATGCCTTCCCCTTTTTAGTCTAGTCCATGACTTCAAAGTATCAAAATGACACATTCTTAATTACACACTTATGGGATTTTCTTGAGTCAAACTTCTTACAAAAAACTAGATGCTTCATGCCCAACGGACATCTAGACCTCTAACTTATACAATAGACTGCTCCCTTGAAGGACAGCTATATGCCAAACTATTGCTCTTATTATAAATAGACTGCTCCCCCGAAGGACAGCTATACATAAACACTGCATCTGCTACTATAAATAGACTGCTCCCTTGAAGGACAGCTATACACAGTTCAGCCTTTATTAGAAGCTTCTCGCATTGATCAGCTTCGTGAAGACCTCAAGAACAACAAAATACATATCCCATGTAGACTTCCCGCATCGATCAGTCTATATCCAGAAAAATAAAAATAAAAGCAGTACTTCAAAGCACTTTTGAGTCATGGACTTGTCTATTTAGGTTTGGTTTTCTTTTGTCAGAATCATCATCTTATAATAAGTTCTCTGCACCCTCGCCCACATCAACCACCTCACCTCACCATTTGTCAAAACAACAAAACTCAAGGGACGTGACGTATATCTGATATATTGTGATTATACCACTCTTTTCACCTATCGACTTCTCGCCTATGCAAGGTACCTAGGGATTCAAGCTCATCCTACATTAATATGTGGTTTGTTTAGCTCTTCTCAATTACGGGACACTCTTGCCTCTTTTGCTCGGCTCTAGGATTGTGTGTTGACCTTAATCAGGACACAATTCCCTACTACTTGGGTATGCTAACTTTCGCTTCACCCATACCTACACCAACATTACCCTACTAACACCAACAACATTACCCTATCAACATCAAATTTTTACTAACCAACAAAATTGCCTAACCACAACCAAATTGCCTGAATTCACCTCTCCCTGCTCCTAAGGGAGAACTACATCGGTCTGAGGCCCCTTCCTTGCTTTGTGCAATGGGCTATGTAGGCAGCACTTAGGAGACATGGGGTCTCCCAAGGTTAGCTCGACCATCCCCTACCATACCCTATCATGTGTTGTCAATATAAATATTTTTTGTGTATTTCTATTTGCCAACATTCATCTTTATCCTTTTTCAAAACAAACAAAAACAACATTCAAAACACAACCATTCTTATTATTATCATCACTCAAAACCACATACATCTTTAGTTTTATTTTAGATGTTAACCAAATACATCTTCTCTATCATCGACTCGCAGGTCGGCATCCTTATTTATTCTTATATTCCTATAAAATCCACTTAGACTCTTGCACCTCCTCCCGAATCAGGTGGTGATCGTGATCGTCGATGCCTCTCAGCTGGCCTCTCCATCCTCAAAGGTGCCACTGCCATTGGTTCCTCCCATTGATCCACCAACATCTCCTATAACATACGAATACGTCCTCTCGCGTGGAGGAATCTTGCCTCCAGTATCTCCACTCGTAACTGTGAAGCCTCTAACATTCCCATTGTCTCATTCACCTGTGTTTGAAGCTGGCGAGCCAAATCCTGCAGACGATCTCTCTCCGCTGTAATCATAGCTATGTCAGGGCACTCACGTGCACCTCGCAGCTCTGCTACCCACCATACTCTATAGGCCTCTGTCGTTCCCGCATCCATAACCCTACGATCAGCTGCTATCTCTTCTGGCCCTTCTGGAGGTGTAGGCCGGGGAGGTGAGAATGCTGCCTCGGCGTCGATCCTCATGTATGGTCTATATGTCATAGGAATATCCTGAACGAACCCAAATTGTCGCCGCACGCGATCTAGAGGAATCCTCTCGTACTCACCCGGCCTATGCCCTGCGATCCACCTCAATCACTCTACACCCCTCAACTCCTCAGCTATGTGCTCTGTCACCATATAGTTCCCGTACGGCCTCCAACAAATATCCGCAACAGTCACCATTTCCCATACCTGTCTATAATACTCGATGTCATCTATCACGGCCTGGGATCTCACTTCTTGTTCTGTCTGGACCCATCGTCTGAATCCCAACCTTTGCACTCCTGTCTCTCCCGACTCAATGGGTCGGCCTATTGGACGTACACAAACAATATGCTCATAGGCCCAACAATGTAATAAGTACGAACAATCCAGTGTCGTCATGTGTTTTCGCTTGCATGCCCATAAACCCCTATATAACTCTGCCAGATATGCGGGTGCCCATGCGAATGTCACGCTCATTTCTATCATTTCCCAAATAACACTCATCAATGCTTTGGGAAATCTTCCACCTTCCGCCCTCGGCAATGCATAATACCCCACCGCTATCATTAATAGCACGGCCAACCTTGTTTCCTCAGGGTGTGTTGCATACATTGTACCATACGTAAATGATAAACCTCACTGTGTCAAATCTCGTGCAGCTGACCAAAATACTGTTGTTATCGCTGCCTGCCCCGCGCTGGGCAATGCCTAATACACTGTTTTTCCTATCATTGGGAGTCTCAAAATACGGAACACATCTTCCAAAGTCACTGTCATCTCCCCTGTTGGTAGATAGAAGGTATTCTTTTCTGGATTCCATCTCTTAATCAACGCCTGCAACATAGCATGGTTACGCACGATTCTTGAATAATAGCGGATTCCACTTAACCCCAACCGATTTATCAATGCCCATTCAGCTGGTGTTACATCCGCTCGGATTCGTGACAACAACGCTGGCACAGTATCATTCATCCTTAACCTTGCTTCTACCTGCATACATCAAAATGACACATAATTATTCAAAAGAACAAATCTCTACGGGTTTTTTTTCTCAAAATCTGGAAACCCTTACAGTAACCGATAGCGGTTATGCATAACCGATACCGATTGGCTAACCGATACTGGTTACTTATAAACGATACCGGTCACTGTCAAAATATACCTACCCTGCTTCAAACATACACCTTCGATATTTATGAAGCCCGTTTACTCCTATTTCTACCTAAAAACATACAGGCCCACCTGTTTACCTACCCCGTAGCACTCATACCATCCCCAACCCTTGCCTATCACCTTTTTTTCTAATCTTTACCCACTTACACTTCTTTCATACTATTTACAAACACATGCAAGAATCACATTACACCCAAACAATTTACCTCTCCGGATGCAGCAGCTTGGGGCGAAACATGTCTTTCCCCTCGTCCCTGCCTGCTGGATGCTTCTCCTCGTTCAGCCATGTTCACCACCCTCTTCAAATATAACTTGTCTTTCTACCTTCTGAATCTCAGCCCACACTCACTTCACCTGTCTCTTTCCTCCTTATCACTCAAATTCTTTCATGCAATTACCTGTAGCAGTTGTCAAATAGTGCCACCTCACACAACTAATGCTCCAATCTTAACTCTCCACGTCAGACAACTCAAATTGGTTTCCAAATTGCAAAAGTGACAATGACAGGCCGCATTTTTCTTTTTATAGGTTTTTCACCCATAACCGATATCGGCCTTATTATGCCCTAAGGAACCGGTATCAGTCCCCTCACCGATATCGGTCATATACAATCGACATCGGTTTTATTCCAAATTTCCCCCAATTTCTGCCCTTATTTACTATTTTCCCCTTTTTCACCCACATCGCCTATATCAACCTTTGCTACAAACATTCTAACCATTTGGCCCGACCCACGGCCACAACCCAACAACTTGGCCCGACCCAAGGCCTCACCCTAACCATCTGGCCCGACCCAAGGCCTCACCCTAACCATCTGGCCCAACCCAAGGCCTCACCCTAACCATTTGACCCAACCCAAGGCCTCACCCTAACCATTTGGCCCGACCCAAGGCCGCCACCAACCTATTTGGCCCGACCCAAGGCCGTGACCTACCCATCCGGCCCGACCCAAGGCCGTAACCTACCCAACCGGCCTGACCCAAGGCCGTAACCTACCCATCCGGCCTGACCCAAGGCCGTAACCTACCCATCCGGCCCGACCCAAGGCCTCACCCTAACCATCTGGCCCAACCCAAGGCCTCACCCTAACCATTTGGCCCGACCCAAGGCCGCCACCAACCTATTTGGCCCGACCCAAGGCCGTGACCTACCCATCCAGCCCGACCCAAGGCCGTAACCTACCCATCTGGCCCGACCCAAGGCCTCACCCTAACCATCTGGCCCAACCCAAGGCCTCACCCTAACCATTTGGCCTGACCCAAGGCCGCCACCAACCTATTTGGCCCGACCCAAGGCCGTGACCTACCCATCCGGCCAGACCCAAGGCCGTGACCTACCCATCCAGCCCGACCCAAGGCCGTGACCTACCCATCCGGCCCGACCCAAGGCCGTGACCTACCCAACCGGCCCGACCCAAGGTCGTGACCTACCCATCCGGCCCGACCCAAGGCCGTAACCTACCCAACCGGCCTCACCCTACCCATCCGGCTTGACCCAAGGCCTCACCCCAACCATTTGGCCCGCCCCAAGGCTACAACCCAACAACTTGGCCCGACCCAAGGCCATACCACTTCAACACCTTACCCAACATCAACAACATACACTTTAATCCACCCATCATGTAATATTTTTGTTCAATCGAGCTCACTTGTTCGTGTTTTAGCATGATTAGGGTCCTTGACTTGATCTGTCGACCAACTTTGCCTAGACCTAGACCGTGACGTTTATCTCAACCAAACCAACCATTTGGTACTGCCGAACATGCCTAAACGTTCATGTACCTTACCTGTTATATACCCTGGAGCTACTTCCTATGCCTTGGATACCAGGATTATATCACCCTTGTTTGGATAAACTATCGACCTCTGCCTATGCATTGCTGGTTTGCTAGTCAAATCATGTACCCTGGTCGCACTACTGAATTTCAACGTGCGTCTGCTTCTTTGGACCTACCCCACCATCTCACCCTCATCTCAACACCATTTACCCTTTATCAACCCTATCCCTGATTTCACGCTACCTCAATCTGTGATAGATTTGAGGGGGATTACCTATACCCTTAATAGGAGTAACCACTTCTTATTATTGTCTGTGCAGCTTTACAAAACAAACTACATGACAATAAGGGGCTAATGTAGACACCAAATTTGTGTCTTACGACCCCTTGTGACCCGCATCACATTTCGCAACCTAACCTCACCACCTAAACCTTACACAATTATTTATTAATTACCTTATAATTAATAAATCCACATCACCATACTTGCCACCTCATGTCGCCACCTCATCGTGACCTAGTCTTAACCCTAAACTAACCTAATTAAGACCTATAACTTGGTCCAATTCCACACCTATGACTAATTACTCCTCATCCGCACCTAAAACCAACTTCATAATGACTTGACCAAGCCCGCTACCAATCCCTTGAAAGAAAAGGAGGGAAAGCTGGCTATTTTACCAAAAAAAACACTGCTTTGACCTGACCGATACCGGTTCCTACTCGACCGCCGTCGGTTGCATAATCGCCATCGGTTCCCTGTAAATGACCACTTCCAACCAAAAACAAAGGATCGGATTTTCATTTGATCGGGAGAAGGAGAAACCATCGAGGGAATCCAAATTTTGCTTGGCCAAGCAAAGACAAGTGAAGAAACAAGAAGAGATTGCAGAGAAGGACATCAAGCCCAAGACTGCAACTGAATAACCAGAGCCCAGGTAACACTCAAGTCCGAGCATCAGAAAAGAAAACTGCATCCAACTTGGGTCATGTCTTCATCATCACAGTCCTGAAACTTGCATCTGCATCAGGGGCAAGTAAGTAGTATGTTATATGTTTCTAAGCACCATTTTCTTGAGCCTGTTGATTAATAGTAATCATAAGTTTATTTCTAGATCTACTACCAGCCACTACTACACTTAACCTTCACCCACACACCTTGATATTTCCCAGAAGGCCATTTTACCACACTCTGAGTCTTCCCTATCCTCCCATCATTCCCCTCAGCCATCCACCAATCCTAATAACCCCACAATCACCTTGCAACCAACTTCTATCCAGAAGCACTTAGATTGCTGCCCACTACCGGTATCGTTTATCCTCTACCGGCAGTGGTTATCTAACCGCGGTCGGTTACCCAGTGACTGCTGTCGGTCACTATGACTTATACCCCAAAACCTTTTGCTTTCCTATTTGCCACCTAACAACCCCAAATCCAACCTGGTTTATCCCTATAACTCAACCTGAACGTATCAACGACCAGTAACCGAACAAACAACAAACAAATTGGCGCTTTAATATTGATAGTTTAGTTTCTATTGCTTTGTAACGAGATACCTAAATCATGATTTTGCAATAGCTTTCTATATTATCATTTGTGTTAAATCGTATTAAAAGGGGAACTGACCACCTTCGAAAGGAAGTTTTTATATTTCCTGGGCCTAAGGCAGATCCCTCATTTGTTGTCTAATTAAAATCTTGTGGTCTTGTATTCTTACTTGCAGGTAGTCCTGTCCAAGACAAAAAAGGAGTCTTCGTAGGTCGATCTGATCCTCCTACGGTACGCGGCACACCATCTCACATCACAGGTATTCCTCCTAGCCCAAACCTTATCTTTTCTTGAGGACTGATAGGATGAAGCAAGTATATTCTGGTGAGCCCAAAACATGCGTGCGAAACACCTTTATTGAATGTAAGGTCTTCATTTTATTGTAACACAAGGAGCACCCAAGTAGTGCTGGGAATGTCCTCCCTCAATAAGCACCAAGACTTAAAGTCCCAGTAAACTTGAGCCATGGGAAGTAGTAATAGAATTCATCCTTTAGACACCGATGGGTATTGCCTTAGTTGTGTTTTCCAGAACAACACAGTTGAAGATGGTTGTAAGGGGTCTTTGCATGTGATGCATGCATCCAACGTTAGATATTAACCTCCTGGCCTTTGTCAATGGGATTATGTGAGGAGACCATCCATTTACAATTGCATTCAAGTTGAATCTTCTTATCATAGTCAGGTTGTGAGGGGGAGGTCATGTGCAATACCTATCTCTCGTGCTCTCCTCTGGCAGTAATAACTTTCTCCAACTCGTATCCTAGCAAGGAATGATATCTCCTTACCTTTGCATTTTACACACCTCCTACCTTCATCTAGTGTCATGGTGTACCTAACAAGATTGTAACAGAAAATGCTTCGAACTTCTCCTCAACTGAGATCATGGATTTCTGCTATGGGTATGGCATCTCTCTGGCTCATTCTTCAGATTATTAACCCCAGGGGAACGGGCAAGCAGAATCCACCAACAAAAATCTGGCGACTATCATAAGGAAGTTGGTCAATGAGTCTCAGCGAAACTGGAATAAGAAGCTTTATGATGCCCTTTGGGCAGACAGGATCACACCTAAAAGAGCCATTGGAATGTCCCCCTTTCAAGTAGTGTATGGAGTAGAGGCCCAATTGCCAGTGACAGTGGAACTGCCAGCCTTGCACCTGATGAAAGCCATTGAAGACACTAGTTTCAGTGATGCTCTGGACAAAATAATCATGTACCTGCACAAACTAAACGAGGATAGATTGGAGGTTGCTGACAGAATATCTACTCACCAGCAGAAGGTGAAGGTTCTGTTCGATAAGAAAGCCAGGTCCAGAGAGTTCCAAGTTGGTGATACCGTGCTGTTATGGGACAAAAGACATGAACCTCGTGGCAGCCATGGAAAATTTGATTCTCTATGGCTTGGACCTTTCAAGATAAGACACTTTGCTAGTAAGGACTCTTTCTATCTTGATTACATGGATGGTTCTCCCCTCCCACTTCCTTATAGTGGGCAGTATTTGAAGTTGTTCAAGTCCTAGGTGACTAGGGAGTCCCTTTGTATATTATGTATAGTGTTTTTGCTTTTTCTGCTTTTGGTGTGTTTCCCTTCTCTTGTGTGTGTTGCCCTCTGTATTGGTTTGTTTTTGACTCCTTCGCCCAATGGATAAGGCACTGGTCTGCTTCACCGAGTTCTCTAAGTTCTTGCCTTGTCTCATTCTATGAATTTACACCAAGTCATCCCAGAAGGAGCCAGCTGTTGTCCACTCAAAATTTCCCCGCTCTGATAAGAGTAAAATTTTCAAAATTTTGAGTCTTAAGTGTTTTTCTCTGAGGTGCCTAAGTCGTGAAATCGAAAAAATCTGTGTTCTGGGTCATTTTGTGTGATTTTCGGGCCTATCGGAACTTTTTGTCCCATCTGTCCCAAGTACGAAAGTGTCTTCTGTTCTCCGATTGGCCGAAACCTCCGAATTTGTCCTATTTTCGAGCCTGTCAGAAGTTTTTGTCCCAAGTGCCCCAAAGCCGAAAATGCAATCTGTTCCATTTCGGCCGAATCATCCTTCCCGCGTACTTCACACTTTCCTGTCCCGAATGTCCCAAGTAAAAAGTGCGAGTCGTTCCATTTTCACCCGAACCGGCCGAACTGCGTACTCCGGAACTTTTCGTCCCAAATGTCCCAAGTTCGAACGGACCTGTTGTTCCATTTTCGGCCGATTCTCCTGATTTTGTCCCAACTGTCCCGAGTTCCAAATTGCTCTCTGTTCCATTTTCGGCCGGTTCACCTGGACCGCGTCCTTCGCGCAATTTTTTCCCAACTGCCTCATTTAAAAAAGTGCGAGCTCTCCCTATTTCGGCCGAGCTGGTCGAGTCGCTTACTTCGGAACTTTTTTTCCCGAATGTCCCAAGTCCAAACGGGCCCGCTGTTCCAATTTCAGCCGAAACACCCGAATCGCGTACTTCGCACATTTTTGCCCCATTTGTCCCAAATACATTTGTGCGTCTTCTCCCTGTTTCGCCCAAACCAGCCGAGCCGCGTGTTTCGCGCATTCGCGTCTCACCTGTCCTAAGTGTACCAAGTGTCGTTCACACTTAGTTTTTCCCGCTCGACCCGAATATGTTGTTTTTCAAAATATGAATTTAAGTTGCGGCTCTGATGCTATCAATCTGAAGATCAAGTTTCAAGGACAACTGGCAGAAGGACGAAGCTCTCAAGACGCTAGTTGCATCAGTTTTCAAAGACACTCATTGTCATCCTCAAGATGAAACGTCAGTTCCACGTGGTAGAGGCAGAGCTGAGACGTTAGAAAGATTCAAGCAGCGGTTTCTGAAGACAGTGGTTCCTTCTCAGAACTGGACACCTGTCTCCTTCTCCTTTCTTTTCTCTTCTTCCCTTTCTTTTCGTATTCCTTGTAATTAGTTAAGGCATTGCAATTGGCGGTCCTTAACTATTCTTTAGTTAAAAGAAATGGTTATGAGGAGTAACAGATTTGTAATCTATATAATGGCCTTTCCACGCCATTTTACAGGGAGGAAGAACTTGGATATTTGCTGAAAGTGTAAATAGATCTTAAAGAAATCAATACAAAAGGGATTTCCGTTCTTTGTCTATCTGATTCTTGTTGTCTCTGCGTTTTCCTTTAATATTGTGAAGATCATTTTTCTCCTAACTCGTTTAGTCTCTCTGATTGCATACTGTTTAGTTTTGCAAGTACAGTGATCTTGTACAACCAAGAAGGAACTTTGTGTCCTTGATTAACAAATCTGAAGAAGGTTATTTACGGAACTTTGTGTCTTTAAATTTAATCCCATTCAGCTTATGCAAATGATCTTGTCTCAAATCCTTTGAAGCTTCGCATACACGAAGAGTTATTCTGCTATCTATAATTTTGAATGTTGCTATTCTGCTCATCTTCTTATTCCCCTTCCTCATTCCTGGCGTAACTGATGATCTTTGTGGAAAAAACTTTCGTAATATCCAAGTTTGACCATAAAATAATGTTTTGTACTTTTGTAAATAAGTTTGTTTCAGAATAAGGGAACCTCTCCCATTAAAGAGGAGGGACTTCTTGTCCCCTGACTGTTGTTCTTCTAAAAAGTCCTATTTGAAAACCAACAATACCTAAATCATGATTTTGCAATAGCTTTCTATAGTATCATTTTTGTTAAATCGTATTAAAAGGGGAACTGACCACCTTCGAAAGGAAGTTTTTATATTTCCTGGGCCTAAGGCAGATCCCTCATTTGTTGTCTAATTAAAATCTTGTGGTCTTGTATTCTTACTTGCAGGTAGTCCTTCCAAGACAAAAAGGAGTTCTTCGTAGTCGATCTGATCTCTCTCTACGGTACGCGCACACCATCTCAACATTCAACAGGTATTCCTCCTAGCCCTAACCCTTATCTTTTTCTTGAAGGAATGATAGGATAGAAGCAAGTCTATTCTGTAGAGCCAAAACATTCCGTGCGAAACACCTTTATTGAACTGAAGGTCTTCATTGTTCTTGTAACACCAAGGGCACCCAAGTAGTGCTGGGAAATTGTCTACCTCAATAAGCACCAAGACTTTAAAGTCCCCAGTAAACTTGGATCCCTGGATAGTAATAGATTCATCCTTTAAGACACCGATGGGTATTGCCTTAGTTTTGTTTTCCATATACAACACATTTGAAGATGGTTGTAATGTGGGTCTTTGCATCTGATGCCATGCATCCAAAGTTAGAATATTAACCTCCATGCCTTTGTCAATGAGGATATTGCTGAGGAGCCATCCATTTACAATTGCATTCAACGTGATCTCCTTATCATAGTCAAGGTTGTGAGGGGGAAGGTTCATGTGCAATACCTATCTCTCGTGCTCTCCTCTGGCATGTAATAACTTCTCTCTCAACTAGTATCCTAGCAAGGGAATGATATTCTCCTACCTTTGCATTTTACACACCTCCTTAACCTCATCTAGGTCATCCTTTTACACCTCAACTCTCCTTCCTTGTTCCTCCCTCCTGGATTTCTCCTTTAGACACTGGATCTCCCCTTGTAAGCTCTGAATAACATCTATGGCGTCCTGATATATCTCCATCTAATGCGCGGGGTCTAGATACTTTCCATGAATGACCTCCTCCCTTGAAACTAGGTTCTTCTATCTTGGTATCTCTCTTATGCGTGTGGCTTCTACCCTTGTTATTACCAAGACAAGCTCCAAACCTACATCCCGTGTTACCCGAGGCATCCATTGTATGTCCACCTTCTGGATACCGACCATTGTAGCGCCCTTGTCCTTCTGGTGCTGCTGATTCATATACTCAAAAAATTCCAGGAACTCCTCATACTTATGCTTCTTTCCACACCACGAGTATTGTAATAGGTCTATGCATTCCCATTTTTAAAGTTCTGTAGATCCACGGTTGAAACAAGTTCCACATGGGAACTCACTCATTCCTCCTCTGTAGTTACCACAACCCCAAAATCCTCCTCAAAAACCTCTTCCATGTGCATGTCCATCTACGCACTCCTCATAATGGTGATCATCGCCCTTGGAACTACTTACAACACTAGTTTGGAGCACCCCATGATCGATGGCCTCATGGATTTGATCGATGAGCCTACAGTCCTTACTATCATGGGTTGTAGAAATGCATATCTCACAATAACAAGATACATTCTTCCTGATTGCGTGTTGTAGAAAGGGCCATCTACTTGTATCATGGTCCCCATGAAAAATATCACACTCTACCACCATAGCACGTACTATCCTCTGGGAGAAATTATCCTTAATGTTTCCCTCTATCTCACAATTTGTGCACCACAAACCACTGTGAGTTTCATGGGCTGAGTTCGCAAATAATTTTTCCAACTAATTGGCCATAACAGTTTTCTGAGCCTCCAAGAATGGAGTAACACTAGTATTAACACTACCAATAGCCTCGGTGCTTAGGACAACCTCCAATGCCTCATGTGGGTCTGTAAAAGTTTTATGAGACAAGGCCCTTCTAAAAGGGGTGATCAATCCTCCAAAAAACAACTATGGATACTGTGAAGGATGAATATCATATGATAGTTTAGAAAAGAGAGTCTTAAAGCATGCATCATACTCCCACACACTCTCTTCCATTCCTTGTTTAATCTCCTTCAAAGTGCTAATGTTCTTCTACTCAAACTCAAGAATGTGGAACTCCACCAAGAATGCATTCTTTAAGGTGGTATAATCTACTACTGTATGATGAGGGTCATACTTTCTATATCAGCTATGCGTGGGCCCTTGTAACGTGGTTGCAAACTGACTAGCCTTTTGTTTAGGGGTTGTGACACCCTTCGCATGCCATAGCAGTTCAAAATTTTGAACATGTTCTGCAACATCCTCAATACCTCTATAATCAGGAAAATGTAGAGACATTTCAAAGAAAACTTGTAGGGGTGGTTGGGGTGTAAATCCTCCTCTGCCAGATCCTTGGTTTCCACCTGTGTTTCCCCCACCACCTAATCCTCTAGGTCCACCAGGTCTTGAACCACTAGATCCACTCGACCCAATAGCTCCTACTCCACCTGAACCACCTAATCCACCAGGTTCTGAAGTGTTCATGCCAAGGGATCCCATAGTTCCACTGAGCTGCATGCCTACAGTCTGAGACAATACCCCACTGCCAATATTATACCCCATGCCACTTCCAGACTCGAGAGAAAATGCTTGTGTGCCTATACCTTTCTTGAAAATTCTTAAAATTGGGCTAGTGTTTGTAGCCATAGAAGTACCGAATGAGAAATTATACCTCCTGGGCATAGAACGATCACCTCCAATGTAATCAACTGGATTAGAAATATTATCTCCCTGATCTAGAAAACCAAGTGCCAGGGTCTCGGTCACTGGTGGGCTTAGATGTGTGCCAATGGTTCTTCTTTCTCCACGCGATGAACTCTCATCAGAAGCTGAAGGGGGTTCTCTCACATGCTTGCCAAGATGGGGTCACATAAACTACTCAAGCTCCATGTCCTCAGCATGAAACTCAAATCCTTCCTGTAACGTCTACCACCATACATCCATCACACCTGCAACCTCACGTTGTCTAGTAATCTCCCTTACATGTGCTTCACCATACTTGATTCATCTCTCCTCCCTTTCTTTCTCTACCGCAACATCTGCCATCTTCCTCCACCCTAGCTTCCTCACCCAACGTGCAAAGTGGTTTAGCCGGCCATTGGGAAAGCCTCTAAACTCATGGTAATCATCAAGATCTTCAAATCTAGAGGGAAAACATGTAAAAATGATCCTCTGGGATCCCTTAGAAACTCAAACTCAGCAACCTCCAGACAAGAATATGTGGAAATGGCATACTCCAGAGTGTAGCGATCCAATACTCATTTCCACCAACTATCCACAACATGGGTCCACATCAGATCTACATCTTATAGTATTTGGTACTCTTCTTGGGTCCACACATGTGATCTATAATGCCAACTTAATCTAGAATCATATGATGAGAGCCATTCATACAGTTCCATAGGGAAACAATAAAAAAAATTCTTGTACAGATCATGGTAGAGATTCTCTTCTACCCATCTACATGCATTAAACTCAAGTCCAGTGATAAATCTCTGAGAAAATTCATCCTCCGTGTTCTTGAACCATGATTCAACATTTTACAATGTTAACCGCTCTATCATTACTCATTACATAGATCATGATGTATGTTAAATTCCACTACAACTTCAAAAAGAGTCCCGGTAAACACCAAGATGTAGTCATTTTTACTCCTATCAAAAAATAAAAGAAGCCCATGCACGCCAGCCTATCACCCAGCAAAATATGAACGCTCACCTGAGGCACACATGGGTACTGAGTCTCTCTTTTATGTGAGTTTAGTGGGAAACATCATCTATGATTAGTGTAAGAGATTTCAGAGGGGAAGACATACAAGAACCATAGGGCTAGTAACGGCCTCTAGATCCTTGCAGTCACTTCAAATCGGGTGCTTAATAGAATCCATAGCATTTATTGTGACAGAAAGAAACATACAATTGTTCATACTTAGCATGAAAGGAAAGGGAATTCATAAGAGAGAAATATGCATTAGAACCATTGATATTCATATATATATTATAACAAGTAACCTTATTACATCCATGGAACCTATACAGAGGGTTGCAAAGAAGAAGACCACAGTCATGCATTGTACTGGACTTAATATAACTACGCTTCCAAAAAGAAAATTTACAACCCTTAGGCCTAATGCATTCTCTCCCAACTACAACCATTCACTGACAGAGTCCTCGGAACATTTCTACAAATCTCCGCTCACTCTCTAGATATCTATCTCTATGTGTATATCTATCTATGTCTTTTTGTCTCTACATGTGCTCATATTTATAGCTTTCCTAGACTACCAACCCATCCTCCAGCATCCTCAGATCTAGTGCCAAGTTTCCAAATGTGGTCCTCCATGTGAGCATGCTTCTCCATACCTAAGCTCTCCACCTTATTCCATGATGTTCTTCTGGAAGATTCCATCACAAGCATGCTCCATCCTGGGCCAACCTGTCACTAGGCTTGCATCTTATCCACATATAACCAGGTCATGCTTCTCACGTGTTCTACTCCGGACGTAAAAAATGACTACTCTGGACGTAAAAAATGACTAAGTCCCGATCCTTTTGCACATCACATGTGCTACATGCTTTCTTATAACCTTATCTTGTGCACTTTTTCCTTGCATGCCATTCCATAACTAGGACCTTGCGTGCCTATGCGCCTTCATACCTAGAAAATATTCCAGGGTCTAACAAATATAGAAAAAGAAAGATACCAGGAATGCTTAAAGAAAAAGAAATGTTGGCGAGAATAAAGGGACACATAAAATATTGATATAGATAGCATCATCTAGGCATGGATTCCAAACAAAATATAGAAAGGAAATCAAATTGAAATACTGAATCGGGGTCATGAAGGTATCTAGCAATACCTTGCACAAAATCAAGAACAATAATTAATACACTTGTGAGGGATCAATGCTTGTGTAATTTTCAATGTGACTTTCTCAAAGGATTGATTGCTTATGGAAATACATTTTCAAATCCATTTCCTCAAAACAAATTTTTTAATGTAATTCTTAGTTCTTTGTTGTTCTTTATAATTTACAAAATGAAAAAGCATAAAATTTATTGACTTTATCACATGTAACTTGCATATTTACAATATCACAGTCATTTTTAAAATAGATTTATATAAATATTATATCAATATATAATATACATAAAATATTAAATAAATATAAATTTTAAGTATTTAAATAACTACTATTTTGTATTGTTTAAAGGGCAATATTGTAAAATTACCATCATCTAAAAATTGTTTGACATGCATAAGTGGTCATCAAATTTAACCTATGGGCTGATGTAACTTTGTGACACTTAGGCTTATGTAGCTTACCAGTGGGCACACTTATGAAACTTGCTACCAGTAGGCTGGTGTAACTTTCCAATTGCTAGGATTATTTCAGCCCGATGATTCTACTCTTGCATAAATTAGCGGCCATTAGGCTTATGTAGGTTAAAAACCTATATGTTTATGTAAGATAGTGGTTTTTAGGCTTATGTAAGTTAGCAACCTATATGCTTATGTAAGATAGCATCCGTTAGGATTATCTTCTTATCATGTAACTTTGACCCCACTAGGTTGATTTCACGGAGTGTGTGCTTTCATCACGTAAGTTAACAATCGTCAAGATTATTGAAGATAGCGACCTTGAGTCTTATGTAAGATAGAAGCCGCTTGGCTTATGTGGGATATTTAAATAATAACAAAATAGAAATCCTAAAATAGTGAAACTAAAATCCAAAAATTGGGATTTATAAATTGGATTATAATAGTGGTGAAATTGGAATCCATTATTAGCCAAATTAGAATCCACTAATAACGATATTGGAATCCAATAATAGTGAGGTTGGAATTCAATAATAGTGAAATTGGAACTAGAATAAATCCAATAATGACAATATTGGAATCTAATATTTTTAATAATGGAATATAATAATAGTAATAATGGAATCTAATATAGACAAAAATGGAATCCAATATATGCAAAAATGGAAATGGATTTCTTCTAAAAAATTGTAATACTAGAGTCCATAATCACTGGAATATGTCCTAATTTAGTGAAAGAAGTGTTTGTACAAAATTGTTGCATATGATTATCATGGTATAAGTTAGGAAATTTTCTAGTTGATCATTGATTTGTGATTGTTAAAAAATGATAGTCTTAGAATAGAAGTTGTTAAGGTGAATATGAGTTTATAAGATAAGCCACCTTCATCTAGTTTCTTTTGTTTTGGTATGTATATAAAACATATACGTGTAATATGTAATTAAAAAGTGGGTTTTTAATTCTTGAAAAAAGGATTGTATCACTCTTATATCATTAATTTATAGTATATTGTTTTAGACTTCAACTTTCAAGTATTGTGAAGTGACTATTATAAACTATTCAGATAATATTTGTATTGTATTGTAAAACTTCTAAACTTTTCGCTTGATATAATAGTCTATTAGGGGTGTGATAAAGTGATTATACACTTATTTCATTATTAGCTAGTGAAGGATCCTTTTTATTGAGAATTAGCAACTATATAACATTTTTAGTAAACTTTACTCATTTGAAGGCTTGTGTCTTTATTTTATTTGCATTATCATGATGTTATGTTATATATTACATTATGTTGTAAGGTTTATTATTAGCAAATATACACCATTTTTCCCTCTAAAATACTATTTCCTAGAATTCGTTGCATTTTCTCTGTATGTGGGTTTTTAAAGCTTTTTACTATCTCCTAAAACTTTGAGTTTTAAAAATTCCAAATTGAACTATTGCTTAGTTAAATAAATTTTTAAATTTAGTTTTAATCATTTAATGGAATATAGGGGCTTGTTATTACACACTATATAGATCTTATGATTATTGGCTTATTTGTTTTAAGCTAAAAATATTCACTAAATTGAACCTTGTAGAATGATATATTCGTTATAATGGAATGAAGCTATCCATGATTAAGCATGAATTTTTTTTTGCTTAATATTCTATGTATTAAATGTTTAATCATTTTTTAATGAATTCTATAGTACATGGACTTGCATGCATGCATGGCATTTCTGTATATATTTCTTTGTACTGAAGTTGATATTTTTGTTGATATATATATATATAGTATATATTATATAATATATATAATATATATATATATAATATATATATATATATATATATATTTATTTATCTTGGAGATAGAGCTAGGGTCAAGAGAAGAATCTACATTCTTCTTGAGGCCATACTCCTCCTCCACATCCAATGATAGGAGTTTTTTTTGATATGGTTGGGTGTGAAATGATACCTATTTTATTTAATTGTGGAAGCATTGAGATATTGTACTACTTGTGTAGTATATCATGCTTTGGTCCAAAGTATTGAGATTGTGGTCATCATTTTCTATTATGTGTTTCCTAGAGTTGTATAATTTTTTTCAAAAATAATTTGGATTGTGGACTTCCTAGTTCATTTTTTTTTGATGCATGTCATAGAGGTAGCATTTATTACATACAAATGGTTCTCTATTATTTTAATTTGTAATAAGATGCATGTTCCATTTTGATCCTTTCACTAAAGGGTATGGTCTTTTACGTTAATGGAATGTGAAGGGAGGTCCCCTTGGTGGTATATTCTTGGAGGTTAAATTCTATGATGGTATTCTCCCTCTACTACATTAACATTTATAATGCGGAGTACAAAAAAATCAATTGTATTATTGTTATTTTAGCATTATATCAAAACTTGACAAATAGTTGTGATATTTATTGTAAATTAGAAAATTATAATTTATTTTATTTTATATTATATTTTACACAAATTATTACAAGTGTTGTAATAATTTGTAGTGTTTCAGTTGTTTGGAAATAGTTAGTTTTTCCTATTATTGAATTCATGAAATAGTTAGTTTTCCTATTATTGAATTCATGAATGGAAAAAATCCCTTATACCCCCTGATCCATCGTTTCCTTCAAAAATAATTCTTCGAAGCAGTCATAACAAGGACTTTGAGCCTAAACAAAGTATTCTCCATATAGGTAAACAAGGTTAGGAGCAGTTTCTACTATGAATAAGAATGGAGACTTACAAAAGTGGATTGATGAGATTGAGAAAGACTTGGAGGCCCTAAAGAAAGAAATGAAGTAGATGTCAAGAAGGGAGGGAAAAAGGAAGTGGAGGAGGATAATGGACTTGCCGAAATTCAAATCCAAGAGATATACAAGAAGCTCAACTCTCTTTACAACATGGTGGTGAATATGAGAATTAAACAAGACTCTATTACCAGAGCTCTCAAATATGTTTACAATTTTCTAGAATAAGAAGTCAAGAATTTTTGTATGTTAAGTAATATTTCTGAAAAATATGGGGGAAGGACCAACTCAAGCTGTCTTTAGAGGTTGACAAGAATGTCCCCACATAGGTCAAACTATAAGTCTTTAGTATTGACAAGAATGTCATAGGTTACAACCTTTATTCAGTTCCCTACAGCAGTTTAAGAGAACAATTGTCATTAAAGCATCTAACTGATGTGCTTCCTAGAAGCTTGTATTAGAATGAAAGTTTGGTTACTATTAGTTTGGTGTTTGACTGGTAGTTCCGTTATTGTTTTGGTACTTTTTTCTGCAGTTGTTTAAATGTAGTTGTGCTCTCTTGTAACACCTGATTTTGATCACTTTTTGGACTGTTTCATTCTATTATCTGTCTTCTGAGCCTTTTTGTACTAGGGTATAGTCCCTTCCAAATAACTATTTTCCAATAATAGAAAAACAATTCATGAATGGATGCATTTATTTCTTGGAAAATGCATCAAAACAACAAAAATATAGCTTGACATAAAAGTTTTATTTGTGATCTATTTAATACATTAATTTCTATAAAGAGATGTTATGTCCATGCAAAAAAATAGGAATTTCATAATTCATGAGGATATGTTCTTTCCCTTAGCTCACAATTAACATATATTTAATAACATGTTCTAAACCAATTAAACATTAATCAACCTAATGATTAAATTGACTACAAAACTATTGCACTTGTAGACTAAATTAAACGAATTAATATTTTAACTAAAATTTATTTAAATATATATTTATAATATTTTAATAATTTCCACAAGTGTGTAATTGTATTGTTAAATTTTAGTATCATTTCCTGAGTTCTAAACTCAAGCTACTAATGTAAATCTAACTCATCATAGATAAAAATAATGTACCTATGTAAGTGGTGTAAATCAAAATTAGGGGAATCTTATTGTATATCGGTGATAATTTTAAGGAAACCATGAAAAACAAATTTTAGAAAGAGTGGAAAATATTCCTCATGAAATATTTGATAGGATGGCTAATATTACAAAAAATTATTATCATGAGTATGGACGGAAAAATGGAAAAAAATCATTAAAAATGGTTGTAAATGTCAAGGAAAATATTGTAAACAAGTAAAATCACAAACAATAGAAGATAAATAAAATAAAATACAAATTATACCTTCTCTATATATATCTTGCAAACCTCAAGTAAGATCGTAGAATATTTAAAACTTGTTTGATCTTTATTAAAATTGGATTTTGGATGCTCTTTTATATTAATTTCCAAAGTTGGTTGCAAATGCTACAAGCATATTTCACAAGTATGTGGATGTCAAATTAGAAGAAGTTGGATGTAATTTTCTCGAAGCTCCAGAGATGAAATTTCAAAGGAAATGTCTCACTTTTATAGTTGAGGGTAGAGACATGAAAGGTGGATGAAAGATTGACTAAGGTCAATGTTATTAATTGTAACTACCTAGGAATAGAAAATATACAATGAGTCTGGGAGTTGTAGATTTCAAGGGGCAATAGAAATTGTGAATGGAAGTTGTTACACCTGGCAATTGAATTATGCATGCAATCCAATTTCCCCCACACTTCTAGGAATCTAGAAGTGGAATCCAAATGGGATAGGGTAGTGTATTTCAAATGTAGTTGACTGGAATATATGGAATTAAATAACTAAATTTAATTATTATTTAATTATGAGGAGATAATTAACCATTTAAATAAATAAATGTTTAATTATATTAGTGAGAAGGTGTTAGGAATTAATTTAATTAATTGCAAGAGCATGGAAGAAATTCAATTAATTTGATTACTATTTAATTGTGAGGAGATAATTAACCATTTAAATAAATGTGTTTAATTATATTAGCTAGAAGGTGTTAGGAATTAATTTAATTTAATTAATATAATTGTGAAGAGATAATTAACAATTTAAATAAATAAATGTTTAATTATATTAGTTAGGAGGGTGTAGGAATTAATTTAATTAAATCCAAAGGCATGTTAGAATTATATTATTTAATTCCAAAGGATAGGAATATAGCTCAGGTAATAGAACTAATTTTAATTAATTTTAAAGGGAAGTATTTGAATATCGAATTAATTTAATTAACTCCAAAGGGGTGTAATGTGACGAGATAGAATTAATTTAATTAATCAGTCGTAAAGGGGGAATACATGATGTGTACTAGATAATACTGGGAACATGTATGAGTGATTTTGGGGTGTTTACATTTTCCCCTCTTTAAAGTGCTATTCCAAATTAATAGTTCTTTAAAGGTAGTAGATGCATGCAGAGTAGTGAGAATAAAATTGTGAAGCATTAGGATGCCTCAGGAAGTAATGAAGCATTAGGATGCCCCTGTAAGTAGAATGGTAGAGGAATGCCCCCTCAAGCGGGTGGGTAATGTAGAAAAGTGGTGGAAATCGCTTGATAGGAAGAAGACAAGTGATAGGAAAAAAGATGGGAAATGATTGTTCTCATAGCCTGGGCATCATTTGGAGAATAATTTTAGAGAAACCTTATTTTTATTTTTGTACAATAGAGTTGTCATCGTGATTATAAAATAATCAAAATGGCTAACCTAGATTCACATAAAAAAACACACACAACACAAAAAAGATAAAAAGGAAAACAAACCCAATATATAGAGTAGGTTCATACATCAAAGTTATAAAGGAAGCAAGATGTAATCACACTACTTACAAGTGGTCCAAAAATTAAACATCAACAATGCAACACAAAATGGAAAAAGAAGACAATCAGGTATGCCCCTAATGCATGCCACAATATGTGCAAGTAGATGAAAATTCTCGTAAAAAGATATTAAGATCAGACTGGAAGAGTAGAGAAAAGTGACTCCTTATGACACACTTGTCATATCCGTTGTGCAAATGGTCTGAGCTGAAATTGTCCTAAATGAAGTTATATGGCGAAGAAAATCAATTTTGTGACTTGCCCCAAACAGATTTAACATATCACGTAAAGGGAAGAAAGTGATAATTGTAATATCAAAATGATCATTAGGGTAATAAATAAAGGCATGAAATTTATCAATATTGTATTGAGATGTTGAAATATTCACTTCAAGGGTTTTCCAATAGTAGGATTTATGAGATAAGTGAATGTTTGTTCAAATTTTTGTAATTTTTTTATTTTTTAAGATTTTTTTATTTTAAAATATTTGATTTTTTGTATATTTTGAAACATATTTGAAATTTTTTTATATAAAAATGCAAACAAACATGAAGACACAAAAAAATAGGAAAAAATTACATTGCTTAAATAAACCAAGAGGAAAACACAACATGTGTAAGCAACAAGAAAACATGAAACAAGAAATGAAAACAAACCTAAAATGAATAGGAAGGAACCAAACCAAATTTATATGTGAACTAAGATGCAAGTAAATTTCCTGTAATTGGTCTATAGCAAAGGCAAACAAATTACTCTAAAAATAAAAAATTGAAAGAAGCAAAAACATTGTCACAATGTTAACAACCTGCAACATTACAACACAACATGAGAAAATGACATCTAATGGCACTCCGAATGTGTTCTAAATTAAAGAGCTAGATATATTTGAATGCCCCAAGCAATATCTTAGAACGTGAGAGGATTGGATTGGGCCAAACAATAGAGTGATACTTAGATACTCCAAACGATACTCTTTTCAGATGCCATTGAAGGTTGATTTATATTAGATTAAAATGTAAAACCCAAATGTGCCCCAAGAAAATTTATATTGCGAAAGGGTAAATGATTTCCTTGAGAATAGATATACACCATGGGAAATAAATATGATTTTCAAAAAATGATCTAGAATGATTATGAGCGTTGTCAAAAGGTGAAATTGTTGAACTGTGTTATCTAACTACTGAAAGGTGGTCAAAAATTATCTAAATGCTTTGATTGTAATAGCTTGAAACTATTTTTGGAATTTTGTGGAAAATTTTATATTTTTTGTGTTTTTAAACAATTTTATATTGTTTTTTTGAAGTTTTGTTAGACATTTTAATTTTTTTTGTAATTGTACAACTCAGTCAAAAGGTACGCTACTTGAAAGTAGGTGCAAATAATTAAAATCATTCCATTCCATTGGAAAAAATGTAGATGATAAAATGATAGGTTGTTTCACTCTACTCATGACTCCAAACAACTAGGAAGATGTGAGGGCTCATTACCTTGAGCCAAAAAGGACATGAAAACAAGGTGAATAATGATATGAAAGTGAAGATAATGGATGTGATGACACAAGCTGTAACAATGATCCATGTGAGAAAAATGTAACTCATCTCCAGTCAACATTATATGAATGATTACAAGATGATTCCACTTAATATTTTTTGACTCGACTTAGATCCATTGATGGCCTACTGATTGGAAAAATCTGGTTGAAGGAATTGGTGTCTCTCTTAACATGAGAAACTAAATTACTTCTTCGGATGTTTTTGATTAGGAAATTTGATTTAGATTTTGTAAAAGCTTTATTAGTTAGTTATTTTTTATTTTTGTGAATGACCCCTATATGTTTTCCCATTCCATTAATAAAAGGAAAGGGCTCAACACTGAAGACAAAATGTAGGCTAGTAAGGGCTTTCTCCATTCCCAGACTCATACTACTAGTAAGAAGTATGGGATTATCACCAAATACTGTGAAGGATGAAAGGTGAATTGATTTTATAATTTTTTTTATATTTTTAGATTGATTTAATTTTCCATGTATGTTAATAGTGTGCTTGTTGGGAAGGAACATTCTTCCCCTAAGTCTCAACCTCATGTGACTAGTAACACGCAAGGGTTTAAAACCATAGATTTAGATAGGTAGTCAAAAAGGTCTGGGTAAAAAAGTTTAGTACTCTCATTCAAAGAGAGAACTTATTTGAAAGGAGTTGCCATTAGTAAGCTTAGAGACAAAACCATAGGTGAAAATATCTAAAACGGTAAGAACCGTGATCAAAATGAAACACATAATGCCCAAAAGGAACAAGGCTAACATGTGTCATAATAGGTGAAGAAGGTGATTATATGTGTATACACCTAAAATTAGCACCGTTAATTCCAGTTTCGGCATCCAGAAATCCCCCTCATTATCACATTACACCTCTCATATTCATATCAACATCAACATCATTTCCTCACCTCGTATAAATCCACATCCATCATTAATCGACATATTACTTCCATATTCTTCATCTTAGGTTATATACTTATACCCTCCATTTAATTAATTTAGTTAAGCCTGCTATCAAACTATTTTAACAATGCCCTTATACCTAAATCATTGAACCCATACCCATTTAATTAATTAATAATCTCACATTCCCTAAAGTTACATTACCCATATCAAAATTAAATAAATAAATCCTCTCACCCCCACACCTCATCATGCCAACTTATCTTAGTTCACTAGTTATAACTAATTAAATTAGTAACCTTCTAAAACTATGACCATAATAACCTCTAGTTTAATCCCCATAACCACCTTCCCCTAACTCACTAGTTATAACTAGTTAAGTTGGGAAACCTTCTAATTTATCCCTACTCTATCCTAACTACCCCCATCCACATCTAAACCTCCCACTCAACCTCTCTATCTTATCTAGATAGGATTCCCCTAAATATTCCATATCTAAAATCAAAATATATCACATCCTATCGAAACTTAAGCTAAATATTACCTATTTAATCATTCTCCAACCATTTTAACTACCTTCTATCCACTTCTACATCCTCACAACCAACATCTCTAACTAATCAAGCCGTGATCCTTCCAAATCCCCCACAACTGAGATCAAAATAACAATAAAATAATCCTTGTCATCCACTAACTCGAACTGGATGCAATCGCCATCAATTCCCTAAATCATCGGTGATTCTCCCCCATAAACTCTATAAATATGGGTTCCAGACCTCCATTTGAGATTGAATGGCGGGTGGATGTGACTCTAGGACTTCATATTGTTTTCTTCTTTCATCATAGACATCTCATAGAGCCAGAGATCGTCCAACAACATCTAAAGATTTTTCAAATGTCATTTAATTCTCCAGAATCATGTCAGCGGTATTCTTGTATCAACAATCTTTCTTTCTCAGTTAACATCACGTTTTGTTCTTATTTTCTCAAATTATGCAAGGTAAGTGGTTTTCCTTACTTCATTATATTATTATCCATCATTTTAAAGATTATAGCATCTTTTCTAAAGTTTCTTTCAAGTCTTGTTTTCGTCCATTTTTCTGCATGTACATTTTCATAGCAATCTCTTGAAATTGCCCAAAATTGTCAAATATTGGCTCAATCACTAGTGATTCTCTACACCACTATAAATTTCTTGAAGGCATATTTCCAACACATCTTTTGGTTTATAAAATGGAGCTATGGTTCTCAAGTAATATTCAATAAATCAGAGGTTGGTTTATCATCAGATTTAGAGCCTCATCATCAACAAAAATATCATCCACAACCTTCTCAAATTTGATAATATCATATTTTTAGTCTTATTAGTTAATTTGAATCCAATAAGTACCTTTCATTCACATCATTATCTTTATAAATCATCATTTGATATATCAAATCATTTCTTTTATTTCATTTGCTTACCATTTATTTTATCATTGACAGATTAATTTCTTGAATGTTGATTGACATCCTTTTGAGTAAGTCCATTGAATTTTGGGGATTGGCCTTTTCTAGGAAATCTGCCATATATTTTACTAACTCTGTCTTGTGTAGTGTCTTTGATTGCAGATTCATTCCCAGGAGAGTAGCTTGATCTATTTTTCCACAAAGTGCAACATTGAACATCATCCATCCACATCCATGGGTATCATGGAAACCCCACCATATCAAGGTTTGGAAGGTCTTATCATATTTCTTGTAAAAACAGATTAAAGAATGGTAATATTTATCCCGAAAAATGTGATCAGGGTATGATTAAAATATCTACCAATAAATGGAATGCTTAACATTATTTGTACACACTTTTCTATTTTTGATTGGCAAATAGTTCTTTAATATATATTTTTGTTTTCTTTTTTATGTGTTTTAATTTTGTTGAATGTTGGAAAATGAGGAGTTAAAATGAACTCATCAAGAAAGAGGTCCATTTTTATTGAATTTGAATGGTCTTGAGATATAAGAATTGTGTGGAAAAAATACAAGTTAGGAACAGGGAAATAAAAGATTCGATAAGTCCTAAAATATGAGATTTGGGTGGACAAATTCCAAGTCAAAGGAGTTAATTGTAGTCATTTTTATACCCTTAGACCAATATTTTAATACCATGTGTGTCGACCTATCACCTAGCGGGCGCTAGGCACTCACCTGAGGAATGCGTGGGTGTCGAACCTCTCCTTTATGCGATTCTTGTGAGAATGCATTATCTTATGATAGATAATCAAATACAAAAAAATAGAAAATAACCATACAACATTATAGGAACCTAGAGTGAGTTGTCATCCCATTACATCCAGAAAAGAGAAATAGCAAACAACATATGGAAATGGTTCATACATAAAGGAAATGCACAAAGGTGATAGTTATGAACACATATATGATTCAGAATAGTCTTATATTCATATTAACATGTTCAATAACCACATTACAACCCTTTGAAGTCATAAAAAACCCTCATATAAGCAATGCAGAGCCAAGTCATGCATCAAAACTACATTATATTCATCATAGAACAAAAATGAGTACAAACCCATCCCTCTAAGTGTGCCATCACTCCTATATTTTCCTAATCCCAACCAATAGAATCATCCCTGAGCTTCGCCTCTTCTCCAGTGTACTACTCTCTCTCAGAATGACTTCATGTATATACCACTTCTCCTCACACCCTCTAGTCCCTTTTTCTCCTATCCGTGTACCTCAATATATAGCTTTCCTGCCTTCACCACCATGCCTTCTAAGGTAGCAGATCGGTTGTGAACTGTCCAAGTGGTCCTCCAATGGAGTATATGTCCTTTGATTCAAGATTTCCACTCAATGCGATGATGTTATTTTGGAACCATCCATCGCATGTATGGAATATTCCATTTTTGATCCTATAGTCACCACACTGACACTTTATCCACTCCACATGCTAGAAGGGTCAAGATTTTCTCATGTGCTTCCTGGGATGCCAAATTTTGCTAATTCCAAAACCTATCTTTCCTTACGCATGCATGTCATGTGTTATATAAAACCCTGTTATAACCCTTCCTTGCACGCCTTCAACCCCGTGTGCCCACGCGCCTTCCTGTACTTGGGAAATATTCTTAGGCCCAACATGAATCCAAAGATTTGATAAATCCTACAATACGAGATATGGGATTACATGATCCAAGTGAAACGATGGAATCAATTGATTCGATGGGTCTTGAAGTATGATACTTGGGTGGATAGGATCTAAGTCAAAGGATTGAATCAAAGGATTCAATAAGTGATTAGTTAAGACTTCAATAAGATCAAAATACATATGTGATGTTAGAATAAGATTGTTAATGCGGGGAATATGTTGAGATTCATATTTAATTGTGAATGAAAAAGTGTGAGGAAAGAAGGATGGATATTTAGATGTATACTAGAGGATCATTATAGGCTTAAGAGAGGATATATTCAAGGTTTCTCCTTCTAGGTGGTAAGTTTATTTGACACAAGATTTGTAATTAGAGTGTGAAAGGCTATACAAGGACATTCTTCGGTATACGTACCTCATTTATTGTACACATGTAGATTTCTTGATAGGTAGGAATAATCATTAATGAGATTCCTGTAATATTGATCGTTTGAAGTTTAATGGACATGGAAGGTTGTGTTGTCACATGTGTCGAAGCTTGTTGCGGTTGTATTTTGATAAAAATACTAGAGATGTTAGGCATAGGAGCCGAAATGAGAAGAATGGAGTCAAGTTCAATTGTGCTTGATGATGGACCCTATTTGATAGTGTCAAGAGTTTAAAGAGATTATTGGAGAAAATTCAAGCTCTCATTAGCTGTTGTAAGATTGTCAAAAACAAGTTCAATGTTTGTTTTGACTAAAGGAAGAAAGTTTGTAGAAGAAATAAATTAGTTTGAAGGGAGAGATAATTGAATTTCATCATGATCTTGTTAAATATTTGTATGTACAGAAGTGGGGACATCAATAAACTCTTTAGTAGAAGTGGAGATTGACATGTCATCAGTTATGAGAGCTACGTTGTCAATCTCTACAAAGATCTCTCCGTCGTCGATTAAGTCTTGGAAATAGTTTTTAAAACTGCACATTTATCAATTGAGTGGCCATCAATGCAATGAAAATAATAATATGCATGAGGTTTATACCAATATGTCTTAGGTTATCCTTCAATCCAAGATATTGTAAGGGGATATTTTATCATCCCAACCACTTTGAGTTGATGAAAGACACTAGAGAGACTTTTGATGAGGGGTATTAAACTATGTTTAAGTTTTCATGATGGTAGTGTCTTCGCTAGGTTGTATGATTGGATTTTTTATTGATTAATCATGTATGTTGGGAATATTAAGATTGTCTGTGACACTAGCAGTGATGAAATTATGATTTCCGCTAATTTACTAGGATTCATTGTGAGAAATTCTAATATGGTGATTATTACGAGTGAGATTGAAAGAAAAATGTTTGACAAACTTATCTGAGAGGTACATGAAGGTGGTGATAGATCCCTTTGGAAGGTGTAAGAACCAATCCAAAGATCATCCTCCTAGACTTCTAGGAAAAAGGAACAAGAGAAATCTATCATTATATACCACTTCTTGGCATGCTGTGGAAAATTCTTTGATATGTTGTCTCAAATCAGTTTTAACCTTGTATTTTTCGAATTTGAATGTCTCAAAAGAGCATGGGAAGGGTATGCATAATATGTCCATGTCAAAAGGGTATGGACACAATTTATCAAAATTGAATTTTTTACATTGTTTTTGCAAACCCACAACAATGTGTTTCATCATTTTCCATTCTTGGGAAAACGATATGAATTGTATAAATCCACCATTGTAATGAAAAATGAGGGAGAGTGAAGAAAGGTATGATGAACATCTCAACCCTTAGAAAATTGAATGCTAATATGGAAGCAGAAAAAAGGTTTGAAAATCTCTACCCTTAGCAAAGTGAATGCTAAGATGGAAGTGAAAAAAAAGGTTTGAAAATATCAACTCCTAGCAAAGTGAATGCTAAGATGGAAGAGGGAAGAAGATGGAAAAATCTCGACCCTAGCAAAATGAATGCGAAGAGGGAAGAAAAGAAAAGTTTTGGTTGATTTCCTGAATCTTAATCAAAATACGAGTTAATAAAAAAGGAAAGAAAAGAGGATAGATGTGTTCTACTCGTTATCAAAAATGAATTTTAAGGGAGAAAATACGTGACAAAGTGAATGTGGTCAACTCTTAATCAAATAAGTGATAAGAGTGACGAAAAAGGTGAAAAAGGGTAACTCTTAACAAGATGAGTGTTAAGAGGTACGACAAAGGGGGTAAAAGTGAAATGTTCTTGACACGTAATAAAATGAGTGTTAAGGGAGACAAGGCTTAACAAGATGAAAATGATCAACTCTGAACAAAATGAGTGATAAGAGTGACGACAAGAGGGAATTTGCAAAACTTAACAAAATGAGTGATGTTAAGGTGAAATATGGGTTGAAATGTTAGTTTAGATGATTCTTAACAAAGTGAGTGTTAAGAAATATGAAGAAGTTTGAAATGAATTTACGATCCTTTACAAAAGTGAACGTAAAGAGGGGAGAGATGAAAGAAGTTAGTGTACTCGAACTTGACAACAAAGTTCTACAAGAGGAGATTAAAACATGATGGAACGATGCTCAACTCTTAACAAAAATGTGTTAAAGGAAGAGACTTAGGAAAAATGATGATTTTTTCTCTACTTTTAACAAGATGGATGTTAAAAAGGGAGACTCAAGAATACAATGAAGGATGTCAAACCTTAATAAAAAGTGTGTCAAAAGAGAAGACTTAAGAAGATGATGAAAGAGGTTTACTCTTAACAAAATTATGTTGAAAGAGGAAACACAACAAAGAAAGGGGATCACAAAAAGAACAAAAAAGTGAATGTCATTCACAAGAAGTGAAGTAATGACAATGAAAAAAGGTCCAAATCTCACAAAAGTGGAGATAAGAGCCAAAGGGGAAGTAATTGATTAGTGATCTCAAATCAAAGAAAAGTGGATGCTTTAAAGAGATAAGTGATGAAGTAATGACAATGTTTACAAAATGACAAAACAAATGAATACAAAGTATGAAAATGTAAGATGATGAAAGAAAGAGAAGTTTTCATCAACTCAACAAAGTGACTGTGAAATGTGATAATGTAAGAATAATGGAAGAAAATAGAAGAATGTTGTCAATTTAAAAAAGTGAATGTGTAATTGATGACGTAAGATTTTGGGAGAAAAATATTGAATAATTTCATCAATTCAAAAAAATGAATGTGCAATGCCATGAGGTAAGAATGTGGAGTTCTTAGAGTTCAACAAGATAATGTTAAACTTAAGACTTACAACAATGAAATACAAAGATGATCAAGAGGGTGCTTGACTATGATAAAGTGAGTATCACGTTGTCAAGACTTAGATGAAAATGAAAGTGCTTGAGTGCAGATATGGATGTCCATAACCCAGGACTTAGAAACATTTACTAAGTGACAAGGTGACGAGAGAGAGAAATGGGAATGAAAAAAGTGAAACACAAGTTTGTAACACACAAGAAAAATGAAAAATGATATAGTGAAAGTTTTGGCCTCTACCTTAGATTGGTTTGGACAAGGCGTGGCTTCCTAGGTGGCTCTCTCAACTAGGTGTCAGCAGTATATCTGAGTGAGCATGATGTTATTAATAGCTTACATGGACTTTACTTTACCCCCTTTTAAACCCTGAGAAAAGATCTTGCTTAGAATGAATCACATGGGGGATATCTATGACTCTAACTCACAAGGCTTTACTAGTTAGGTAGGATAAAATGTTCCCATTTCGTCCACAAGGTTCCCTCTTTTGTGGACTAATTTGGGGTTCCTGGGAGCATCCCTCTTTTTTTCTTAAGGCTTATGCAAAAGACACTTCTCATAGTTCAAAGTGGACGAGCCGGTTTTAACCCTTATCTGAACTTACATATACAATGTGTTTGAATGTGGTGTTTTTATCTTGTTTATCAGATTCCCTGAACTTAATGTGGTTAGTGGTTTACAGCTCATGAAAAAAGGCAACTTGAAGTTAGAAGTTTTAAGTGTTTTTTTCCAGTCTTCATGAGAGTGGGTCTTGTAAGAAAGGATTAGAAATGTTCACTTGAGGTAGGTAGAGGAAAAGAAAATAGAAGCAATTTCATGCTTTTGATTTCTAAGATCACTTAAAAAGCACGAGGAAAGAGCATACACGTAAAACAAGATTTGATTAAAAAAAGAAAGGAAGGTTAATTCCCCCCAAAAGAATAAACAATCACGTTTTTGATTTCCAAGATCACTTTGAAAGTGCGAGGAAAGAGCATACACATGAGGTTGTTACGTTAAGAAAACAAAAAATTAAAAAAAACTACAATTTTTTTAAATAATGACAAGTGTTAGGAGAAATGAAAACATAAATTTTCTATAAGTCCAAATCATAAAATTATTTTTCCATTGCATATATATTTTCAATACCTTTCCATTAAAAAAATGAATTCATTTCAATTTTGGGAGAAAAATTTATGGCTTCCGGAAGATGGGTTACAATAATGTTCTGTGTGAAAAAATTGAACGTGAGAAAAATGGCCCGAAAATTAGTTTTTTTGACTTTTGTACTTCACCTAAGAAGCTAAAATTTTGATAACAAGGTTAAATAATAACAATAAACATAAAGAAAGAGTTATATCACAAAATGATAAACTAAAATTAAAGAAAGAAATGTGGGGTGTCCCACCAGTCATGCGGAAATGTAAATAAGGAAAAATCATAGTAACGAAAGATACACACAATTTTCCAAACCTCCATGTAATATATTAATGTAAACCTCAATAAGGTTGTAGAAACTTTTTTTTTGAACCTTGGAAATGGATGTGGGTTCTCTTGAATGTTATGCAAACTTGGTATGCAATTGCTACGAGTATTTGGAAAGCTTCAAAATGAAAATTGACAGATTTTACTTGCAAACATTTTTAGAGGATTTGAGATAAGAAAAGTCTCTATTTTATAGTGGTAGAGGTGGTTGGAATATTGATGAACACAATTGAATGCACATGATAAAATATCATTGGTGGATGTTGTAACAATTCCGGGGTATTTAGGGGTAGTAATGGACTTAATTGCAAAAGTTGTATCTGAAAAGGTGGTTGTACGTGCAATTCAATTACCCCTGCCTTTCTAGGATTCTAGAAGTGCAGTTAACTAGGATGAGGATGTGGAGTCCAAGTGGAGTCAAAGTAGCTATTGACTGAAATATGTGGAATTAAATAACTAATTAGTATTTAATTGTGAGGAGATAATTAACCATTTAAATAAATAAATGTTTAATTATATTAGCTAGAAGGTGTTAGGAATTAATTTAATTAATTCCAAGAGAATGGTAGAATTTAATTAATTTAATTATGAGGAGATAATTAACCATTTAAATAAATAAATGTTTAATTATATTAGCTAGAAGGGTGTAGGAATTAATTTAATTAATTCCAAAGTTATGCTAGAATAAAATTATTTAATTCCAAAGGGTAGGAATATAGCTTAGGTAAAAGAATTTATTTTAATTAATTCTAAAGGGGATATATTTGAATGGGAATATAATTTAATATTTCAAATATATGTGGTAAGATAGAATTAATTTAATTAATTCTAATTAGATAGAAGTGAGATCGAATATGTATGTGTTTTTAGTGTCTACAAGGTCCATCATATTTCACCACATGTGCTCCTACCCGCATGTGCGATGGAGGTTTAGCTAGCCATAGGTCATTCTTTGAAATCCAGATTCACCAACAAGATCTTAATTTCTAAAAGGATAGCACGCAAATAAGATCCCCTAGGTTTTCTCAACAACATAATCTCAATAACCTCTAGATAGGAATAAGTAGAAACAATGTACTCCAACATATAACTTTGCAAAACACCACTCCACCAATGATCTACAATGCATGTCCAAGCCACATCAACATCATACAGAGTTTTGTAATCTTTTTGTGTCCAAATAATTGTTCTATATATTCAATTGCACTTTTGTACATATGCTACTAGCCACTCCTACAAATCTATAGGAAAATAACAAAATAATGTTTCATAGAGTTCATGATACAAATTTTCTTCAACAAACACACGAGCATTGAAATCGAGTCTAGTATTATATTTGTGAGCAAACTAGTCTTTTAAGTTCACAACTTAGCTCTCAATGTTTTCCAAATTCAATCGATGTGTCTTCATCATGCAACATCCTTCTAATAGATTGAAAATAGGTCCCAAAAACATAACCAAATTGTAGTCTCTATTCATTTCTCAAAAACTTAGACACACTAACACATCACTTAGATAGATATGAGTGCTCACCCAAAGTGCACAAAGGTATCAGGGCCCCTCTTTTTATACCAGATTTGTCAATATGTTAGCATGATCATTCATATATTTCATAACCATAAGTAATTAAAGCTAAATCATAGCAACAATCAACTTGTAACCATAACGTATAATAAATAAAAAAGGATCAAAATCATATTCAACATACAATAGTCATGAGAAGTAACATCAAAAATCAAATATCCATCCAAAAAAATCCATTATAGTACTTCATCATAAACTAGTATTTGAATACATACAAATTACACTATTACAAGTTATGTGTGCTAATAAAAAAACAACATAACTCTAACACATACAATTTGATCTCACTCACTCTCTAAAACCATGAAAATTAATACATATATATAGGAGTGGGGACTTTTCCTTCACCGCCTATGCACTCTCAAAATACGTTGCATGCTCAAAATAGCCATGTGCCTCTTACAAAGGTAACTAAGGAAGCATGTAGGCTTTTCTTAATAATAGACCATCTATAATTAACATTAGATATGCATCCTATTATTATCTTCTAGCCTTGTATGATGTTTTATCTTCTTTCTACATGTGACCTCTCTCAAAACAAACTTTGTTTCTACTCCAATTATTTATGCTTTAACCCTATCTCTAAAAAAATTCTTGACCACCACTCCAACCGTTCATCTTCCAATTATATCTAGTGGCTCAAAATATGGCTAAGTCTCGAAGGTGTTTAGCCTGGGCTTGAGCCTCCATGTGCTACCTATTCTACTTCTGTGTTTTCCTTTGTGCCTCCCTTCCATATGTTCAAAATTCTCACACTACTATACTTAGCGTATTTTAGGGGTCCAACAATCCTACACTACGGGAGGTGATAACACAAAGAGAAGGGTAGTTCAACACTCTCCAAGACTAAAAAATTGAGTAAAAATGGAGATAAAAAGTATGTTTATAACTTCACAGTCTATAAAACACATTCACAACACCATTTCATAGGAGAAAAACTATTTTAGAATTTGAAAAAACAATTAAAATTCACAAAACACCTTGAAATTCAAATTAGAGGTCAAAAAGATATAATAACATCAACAAGAGTTGAACAATAACCACAAGATTGATTTTGTTACTTCCAGACTGTGACACGGTCCATTGCAATGGGATATAGAGGCATAAAATCCTTGAAAAACCTCCAAAATAGAAGTATTTAAGCTCACAACAGCTACAAGAACCTTTGAATAAGGAGAGGAGAAAAATGTAGATGTTCAACTGCCCAAAATGAGCTCATTTTTACAATATATGAGAGAGAGAGAGAGACAAGCTAATCAAAATTTTAATTCAACCATGAAAAAACTGGCATTAATAGGCCTTGAGAAGTGATGGGGGACCCTACAAAACCCATACTTTTAAGTACTTTAGCTTATGGTAGAAGGAATCTGGCTCCGTGTCTTTATGTATTGCATTTGTTGCACTTGGAAGTGATCATTTGTATCTAAGAGGTTCAAATGCATTTTTGACCCAACTACTCCATATAATTTTCACTTTTTATTGTGTCATGATGACGAGGAGTAAAAAACAAATAGAAACATATCTATTTTTCCAAAAATGGATTTTTTGGTTGAGAGATAGAACAATTCGGATCTCGAGAGTCATATTTTTGGCTAAAAATCAAAATTTTTGAGCTTACATCTCCTGTTTACCACACAGTTTGCATTTTATGGCATCATTTTTCTTTATATTATGGATCAACCATTGGCATAGGGAACAAGGGTAAATTTGGAATGATTTTTTTTTCCTCTTAGGCTAAAAAACATTGCAGTCTTTGCATATATCCATCTCCCCCATTTTGCATCGACATCTCTAGCTCGGAAGGGAACTAGTTCCCCACACTCCCCATGCTTATGAACCCTTCACCACCGACAAAAATATGTGCCACCCCATCCTTTGAATCTTAATGACCTCAGGGATCTCGTCAATCTCCTCATTGACCTCCCCACTAACTTCCTTTGTCTTGCACCCCTGCTACTCCATATAGGCATAACTTAGTTGCAGAGAACTTGTTCCTACAAGGAACAATTCCCCAAAAACCCCTTCACTCTGAAATCCACTACCTTCATTTACCTTGTGGCCATTTTGGCCTCCATGGGAACTTACAACCCTAGTGTAGACACAAATATTACACATTAGACAATAATTATCCTGGTCTTATCCTAATATTTAGAAGGTTCTCAAATGTACAAATTACTAATTAATCCTACATTTTGGCTACATTTTTCTTATGTTTTATTTCATATTTCCTATGTATTTCCCGATACCTATGAAATCATTTCATGACCTTTTCGACATTCTAGCCTGAAATCAGGGTGACCTAGCCTGTACTAGGGCACCTTGAGGTGCCTTGGTCCCATTTAAGGCACCCTAGTCTATGCACAACGTCTTCAACTTCCTTTTTGGTAACTTCTAGTTGTTGGTCATCCTTATATTGTTATCAGTCGACCTTGTTGGGATTAATTATGAAATTAATATAGATATCCCTATAAATATAAATCTATAAGACCATAATGAGGGTCCTAGGTCATTACATCTTATCACTACTATCACTCCATCTAGGGTTGCATCCATTGCATCACTTACATCCACATAGTGCCATGCATTCAAGCTAGGAGATCTACATCACACACACTTCATAGGGGGAGGGATTCCATTTTATTCCATGCACACATGTTACTTACATTTCTATAGCTATTATTGCTCGCTACTTCACAAAGTGACGACTGACATGAGATCACCTAGGGGGCACACACACACACACACAACCCAAACTATATCTAGATCCAAAATGTAGTGTAACACTCAATGAAAAGACCACTAGTTTGATGGTTGAGGTCAGTTTGATCCATTCATATGCATCTTTAATTTTTATAGGGTTTGATACTTCTTTCATTGTGGGTCATTCTCCAGTTCATCCAACAAATCTAGTAAAATAGATGGGAAGTACTCAAAGATAATTAACAACCATACTCGATTCACATTATGAGGATTTACAGTGTTCCAAGCACCCAAATTTTTAGACTAGGGAACCCTAGGGCACCCCAGTACACTCCCAAACGCATGTCTTGTCTCAGATAGGACAAATCTACCCTTCGCAGGGTCTCTAAGGGTTCATTTACTTCCAGATTTTATTTCGTAGATCTACAACACTATGCAACAATCTTTTGTTATCAGCTAAGCTATTTCCTTCCTTTCTCTCGCATATTAGGGTTTTATTTCACTTTAGAATTATTTATTTGCATTTATTTGATACTAATTTAGTTCATTTACTAGTCCTCCTAACTAGATTAACATTAATACCATAATATCCCTTTAGGCCTCCTAAAGAATATTTATTTCTGTTAATCACTTTGGTGAACCCGATGTATTTCACGCTTAGGATCCTTATTCTTCTTATATCATGGGTCAAGCTTCTTTATCTGATTTACTTAAGAGATTTGCCACTTGCTAGGATATTTTCTAACAATCCCTAGACACTAGGTATTTTGATGATAATATGCCACCACATGAATTAAGTGTTATGATTCATTATTTCTTTGTCGACCTTAATCTTAATGACCCTTCATATACCTAACCTATTTTAGACTCGATTCATGCCTTGCATTCCAAATTTTCTATCATGGAATACAAAATCACATCCCATAGATCTGAAGGTCAGTGGTCTAAGTATGCTTCTCAATTGTGTAAATCCTCCATCTAATCTATGGAATCAATAATCACTTCTCTTATATCTGAAATCCAATTGCTTAAGGATGCTTCTCAATCACAGACATCCTCTATTCAATCTATGGAATCCACCATCACATCCCTTAGATCTGAAATTCAATAGCTTAAGGATGCTTCTCAATCACATGTTTGTTCTTCTTCGACATATCCTATTCAATCTATGTCTACTACATGTTATATAGTTGAACCTCAAGTCACGCCATCACAAGAACCTCTCATACTTGATCACAATGCTTAGCCACATGAAGTTCTAGCCCAACTTCTTAGTCGTCAATTGATTCTTCTACCACCTACTCATTTTTATCTTCCTTATCGGCAAGAAAAACACCAAGATCATCCATATTTCCATTATCACAGAATCAATGGGCATAGTGACCGCAATTTTTATGCTTTATGACATGGAATCAAACATCTTAAGTGTTAGGGATTTATCTCATTCAATGGAAAAAATTCTATTGCACGCCCACCTACTAATACTACATCTAAATGGGCTCCAAAATTTGATCCTTCTACATCTAAGGACCCCCACCCTACCGATTCTCATACACATTCTTTGGTTAGTCAAGAGTCACCTAAGAAACCACCTACAATTTCATCAAGTCAACATAAAAAACCTCTCCAAATCAGTTCACTATCTCCTCCTCCTTAGTTATCTCCATTATTATCCAATCAAAGTAATCCATCACTTCTTACGGTTTTCTCTAATTCATGTCCTCTTGCTAAGTCACATGTTCTATTACCAAGTAAAAATGAGAAATCAACCACAATACCAAGTCCTACGTAGTAATCACCGCCTAAAGTTAATCTTGTCATTCTAACATCCACTATAGATCCTACAAATGTTGATGATTGGAACTCTAATGATGTTTACTATGATGAAGAACCATGTGATTCTCATACTTCTTCACATCACATCACTTTTTTTAGGGAAAATACTCCATATATTGATCCAATTAGTGTCTTTTGATTTGAACTTCATCACGTACATACTTGAGGGGCACCACCACTACACACTCCCCCCTTTCTCCTATTACCATAGCTACATTCTTCTCCATTCATTCCTTCATACATAGGCATATTTATTACACATCATAACACCTTCATTACCAAATGATACACCATAGTGCTTTGGTTCACAATGGATTGTTGAGGGATTACCATTACACTAAACCCCACACACTACATGCTAGGTTATACTCATTTAAACCCTATCTTCATTTATATACATATCCTACATCTTAAATTATTCTATATATCCCTCATCCATTAGTTATCTATACATCATGCATCTTATACATATTACATTAGTCATCATTTTATATGAGTCTAGTTTTACATTTTATCCATCCCATCCATTATATACTACACTAGATTCCATTAGATATATTGGTCTAGTTCCATTTACCATCCTTACAAATTCTATTTCTATCTACGCATTTTGCTGTAAATTACATACCCACACTTCATTCATACAACTTACCTTTCCTACACGTTACACTAGATTACATTACACATGGGTCTAGCTACACCTATCATCATTCCATCTACCATTTTTATACATTACTATCAGTTCATTCATACATCTTACTTATTCTACATCCTACACTAGATTCCCTTATACTTGGGTCTAGTTATACCTATCATCGTTACACATTCTATTTCTACCTATACATTTATTATATTACATTCCATACCCACTACACATTCAACATTTCATTTCCTATACCACACATTCATAAACATTTATACTATGTTGTCTTCTATGCGCTACACTCACTACCCTATGATGCAATTTAGTTCCTTGGTCCATACTTGACTTCCAAGGGTTTACCAATCGAATGGATCTTACACTCACCATGCAACATTTCATTCTATGATGTTCCTTGCTTAGTGACATACACCTTTGGTTAAATAATCACACCATTTTTATCATCTAGTCATGGTAGCCATGATTTTCCAACCTCTCATTATGCTGAATGTGAATCTTTATTGCAACTTTCTCTTGAGATTATATCTAGCATAGTGCATGATTCGTCTCCATATTTTGATTCTTCTTCTACTAACATTTCATCTCCTTTTATCAAATCATCTACACCTATTATTTCATCTTCCTCCATTTTTGTTTCTCCATGGGTTGCTTCACCTCCTACGGATGTTATTGATTTTACTCCTACCACTGCTATCGGTATTCCATCTATCACATCTACTATAGATTATTTAGAAACTACTCTTAGTGTGCCTTTAGCATCAGAATCTCCCTTATCTCCTCTTGATATTTCCATGATCACTCATAATGGCAAGTTACAACCGCTCAAAATATTATTTATGTTCAATTATTCACTTTGAGGATAAATAGCCTCATACATCATACGTCCATAATATAACTCAAGGTATCATGTTGATCACTTTAGAAATTAGGGCTTATTATGCTTCAAATCGACCACAACTCATTACATATAACCTTGTATTTAAGAAGATTCATAACTTTGCATTTCCTAAGGACTTTATCATGCCTACATTGAAATGTTTTGATTGTATTGGTGACCCTCATTCACATCTGCAACATTATTCCATGGCTATAGACCATTGCTCTAATGATAGGTTATTGCTTAAGGCCTTTTGACATAGTCTTATTGATGAGGCTTTACAATGGTAACACTCATCTACAAATTTTGGTCCATTTGTACTTACTATGACATGGAGGATGCATTTTAATCTATACGTTTTATCAGACAATAATGGCCCTAGAGTTACAATTTAATGAGGTCACTACCAACTTACATTAGGGATTAGAAATGAGCCTTCAAGGATTATACATATGATTTCATGCATGTATCCATTAACTAGTATTTCAACCTATTGATTTAGAGAAGCAATTCATTTTCTGTCGTGGTTTTATTCTTAAACTTAAGAAAAGTTAGAAATATGGTACATGTGATTCATTTACTCTTCTATGCTACAAATTCATAGAATTATAACAAGATCTTATTTTAACACATGTCAGTATTCCTCAACCTACTTCCACTACTATTGTATCATCTAGTGTTGCTCTATTGACATCAGTTGAGATTCATACACTGTCTCCACCTTGACCTAGTCATTCAAAGAGGGGTATTTCAAATCTACTTGTTCAACAAAATACTCCTTATCATCCTTCACGATAGGATACTTCTCTTTCTAATCCATCTATGTCACATGAGCCATTAGACTTCTCTCATCATGCTAGACCTCACAATGTGCTGCAAAATTTTCTCGAAAAGAGTCTTGTTCACTTACCATCCAATAAATATCATCCACAACATCAATTATAGTGTTAGCATGATCAACCTTATTATAACTATCATTGCAATGGCCTCATCATGAAAAAATTATGTCTATTTTACCTTCATAATACATTACAACACATTAGAGGATAAGGAGTCATAATGCTTTGTCCTCTCTTCTTACATGCTGAGTGGTTGGCATGCACTCTACTCCTAATCAATGAGTTTCATATGGACCAACTTAATGAGTCATTTCCTCCATATGGTACTCAGGATATGGTATGCCCACCACCACATTTTATCTCTCATGTGTGCTCTCCACTGTGTACATACATTGTTTCACCATGGCATCCACTGCATCCACCTCATCCATCTTATCCACTGCATCATACTAGTGGTTGTCATGGCTTCCATGACTAAATTTGACATCCCATCATTACCTCTGTCACATGACAACATTTTGGTATCATAACTCAAATCGCTTCCATACCACATGCTTCCACCACTTCATGCCGACCAATCTCTTAAAGGTGACCAATCACCTTGTGAATAATGTGCACTAATGTGTTAAATTGGTTCAATACATGACTGTTCATGAATGGTTGAAATCCAAGATTATGTTTTCTATCACGCACTTTGTCAATTCATCTAACACACTCTATCATTTCCTGATGATCAGCACTCAAAATTTTTATTTTGGTCACATCCAATGACTACTAGGGGTATTATCCATTAAATGATTCCTATTCAACAAATTATGCTAGGGGAATTAGAATAAATCCCGATATTCGTTTCCTCTTATACTTACACATACGATCATAGTACACTTTTAGAAGGTATAATAAGTTCATAAACGTCCCTTACATTAATAATCATATATTATATATTTTTGTTTCTAGGTGGAATTGTTCTGTCACTTATTTTATGGTTACCAATTTCAAACCGGCCTCATCATCTCCCCAAAATGGACAACCTAGGTGTCATCTTAGTTACCAGAATCCACTTCCCAAATCATCTATCATATTATACAAAATATACGTCATAGGAGTTACACTCCAACTTTTTGGGAAAGTAACTTCTCACATCCATTTGGAGCCTCAACCTCTCTTTCCAAGTTACACATGTACTCCCCTATTTTGATCATATGACAAGAACTCACATATATAAGTTAAGCCAATGAGCTAGAAGACACCACTCCACATTATCTAAATTGTACTAGAGAATATCATTCATCCAAACATAGTTCCTTGTTAATAAGGCTAGAATTGACACTTTAATCTCACAATCCTACACTTTAGGTGAAGTGCAACTATTCATGCACATGAATTCCTTACTAGTTCCTTCACTCCTTCATGGTTTCAATTCATGGATTGTATTCAATGTGTCTGTGCCATCGATCTGCATCCACTTGACACATAGTTGTCTTGTGACTCTGGTCTATGTGCATGATGCCATACTTGCAGTTGAGAGGCTAAATGCAACCCATATTGTTTGAGACATACTTCTTGCTGAAAAATTGTTGAGGACATGTTTAGGTACTTCCCCATTCATATTTAAGTTGCTAGTTTTGATTTTCAATGTATAGTTGAGGATAGCCTCTCAAGGACAAACAAAGGTGACAGTTCTCCGAGTTGTCCAAACATCTCGCAACCTTATTGATATACTGAGCCTTACAACAAACACTTCTACAGAAGATTTGACTCATTTGTTATAGGACTCATTCGGGATTTTTCCTTTGATTACGTACAGTTATAATATATCAAGTACATGGTGAAAGCAACTATTTATCAACCTAAAACACCCTTTGAATGTATTTAATGATAAACTTAACCCTAGCTTTATACTTTTGTGCCATTAATATTTGAATATCAGTATTGTAATGACTTCTAGGACCTAAAACTGTGAATATTCATAGAGTTCTATGTTATAGATGAGATACAAACTACAACATGAATTGTGGAAGATAATATAAGGAATGGTTGAGGTATCCTTTCAACCTTGTTTCAAGAAACATGATTCTACATCAGGGAAATCTTCATAGCCCCAAGGTGAATGTGGATCCATTTGACGCTCTTTCAAGAAAACCCTTAATTGGCAGAAATTTTCACAGGGATTGATCAACTTCTCATAAATCGAAATAGCCTCATGGGTGTTGCTCCCTCATAGGAATAAAAGGCTCATGTCATAAATATTGATTGTTCAAATGCCCCTGGCTCCTCGCACTTGAATTCCACACCACATGAAGCATCAAAGTGTGAAACTTTCATAGAGAAAATAAAAAAATTACATCATCTTATGGTCAATTGAAAAAACCACTATAATAGTCATTTCTAACAAATTTAATCACATAAATATTTACATTTCGAGAGAAGGAAAAACCCATAGTCCTAGAATTCTTGATCGTAAGAGGTATTTGGCCTATCACCAGTTTACAAGCATGAAGGTGGTGTCAGTGAACATTTCATTAGGTACCACTGCTAACATTTCCATTTTTAAAATATTTTAATAGAATCCTGACATCATTGGGCCCACTCCAATTTTAAGGCCTTCTTTCAAAGGACCAATGAACCCTCCTTGTTTTTTAACAAGGAGAAATCATTCTTTGTGATCAGGTGTAATTCTAATCCCCTACTAGTAGGTGACTTGTACTTAATAGTTTCAATTATGGTTCGAATGCACTTTAGGTAGAATATGAGTTCATTTTGATCTAATTTCATTGCAAAGAGTTAATTGTGGTATGCCAAAAAATTATAATCCTAGGGAGCTTTCAGTTCAGTAGCTAATGCAAGGTGCCTGAGTGCATAAAACCAAGGCCAAACATCTTTAAATTCTATATATGCAAACGCCATGTGGCACCAACCAATGTCAGGAATTTTACATCTCTATAAAAGTTGTACTTAGATAAGAACTGAGCAATTGGATGATTTAGGTAATCCACTTTGTTATGTTGTGGAGCCTATTTTCATATGTGGAAGTGTTGAAGATTGTACACTTAATTAGTATTTACACTTTTCATCCACAGTTTTTCTTTTAGGGTTCGGGGGGCAACCCCCAAGAAAATTTTTTTTGGCCTTAAAAAATGCCTGATATGGGAAACGTGATGGTTTCTCATATGGGTGGGATTTTTTACCCATAGGTTTATGGGATGGTTTTTTGGCCCATGGTTTTGGTACCCACGGTTTTGTAAAACTGCTTAAGCAGTTGTCTATTTATATGGTCTTATGTGATATGATGTACAAGTAAATGTATTGCAAATGTGTTTTGAATTCGAGTGTGAATTCTGTAGAGTTTGTTGAGCATAGCTCCAAACAAATATGGGTATTGTATTGAGAGAGCGGTGGCTTGTAATAAAATCTGAGCAAGTGATTCTTGGTGGACGTAGCCCAAATTGGGTGAACCACGTTAAATATTCTCTTTGTGTTGTGTTATTTTATTCTGTACCTTTTATTTGAGATCTGTAATAATTTCTACATATTAGTTTCTACTATTGCGATTCTATGAGGGATTATTCTACATATTTTATCTCTTATTTCCTAACAATTAGTATCAGAGCCTGGTTTGGTTTGCTGAAGTGTTGAATCGCAGGGAAAGTTTTTAGCTTGAGTGGGAGCTATGGCAGATGATGGAAGATCTAGGGTTGATAAATTCAACGGGAAGAATTTCAGTCTTTGGAAGATGTAGATGGAAGATTACCTTTATCAGAAGGATCTTTATATTCCGTTGTCTGAGAAGGTGAACAAACCCTCAAGTATGATAGATGCGGAATGGGATTTGCTGGATAGGAAGGCACTTGGGATGATCCAGCTGTGTCTTGCATCTTCGGTATTATTTAATGTTTCAAAGGAAAAGACTACAAAAGAACTGATGGATGCATTAGGGAAGTTATATGAAAAACCCTCTGCCTCTAATAAGATATTTTTAATGAAAAAGTTGTTTAATATGAAGATGTCTGAGAATAGTTCAGTAGCAGATCATTTAAATGATTTCAATACGGTTGTGAATATGATAGCTTTGGTTACAATAGAATTTGATGAAGAAGTTAGGGTTTTATTAATTCTGTGCTCTTTACCTGAGAGTTGGAATAGCCTGGTAATGGCGGTAAGTAACTCGGTTCCAGCTAACTCGAAGTTGAAGTTTGAGGATGTTGTAGGGGTGATTCTAAGCGAGGAAATGCGAAGAAAAATCTCTGGGGAATCTTCTACTTCAGGGAATTCTTTGACAGTGGAAACTAGAGGGAGACAGAAGAATAGAGGAAACCGTGGAAAATCAAAAGATCAAGCAAGGTCAAAATCCAAGAACAAGATTGTATGCTAGAATTGTGGAAATCCTGGGCATACAAAGAAGGACTGTTGGGAGCTTCGGGATAAGAAGAAACAACAGGAAGAAAACAAGGAGGCAAATGTGGCAACGGGTAATGTATGTCAGGATGCTTTGATTCTTTCTTTGCATAATATTACTGAATCTTGGGTTTTAGATTCAGGGGCTTCTTTCCATGCTACTCCACATAGGCATTATTTTGTTGATTATGTTCAAGGGGATTTTGGGCATGTTTTTCTTGGTGATGATGAGCCTTGTAGCATAGTTGGAAAAGGTTTTGTTTGGGTTAAGATGCAGAATGGGAATGTATGGCTATTGAAGGATGTTAGACATGTGCCTACATTAAGAGAAATTTGATATCGGCAGGGCAAGTTGGGAAGTGATGGTTGTACTGTGATATTTACAGTAGACTCTTGGAAGGTTACCAAGGGTGCTCTTGTGGTGGCAAGAGGTAAGAAGGTTGGAACCTTGTATTTAACCACTAATAGTACTAATGATTGTAATCTTGTGGCTTCAGATGCAGATACAACATTATGGCACTATAGGCTTGGTCATATGAGCCATAAGGGCATGGACATCATAAAGAAGAATTTTCCTGGATATACAGAAACAAGTTTGGATTTTTGTGAGAACTGCATATATGGGAAACAGAAGCGAGTAAGGTTTCTCAAGGTTGGACCTACAAAGAAAGAGAGTAAGTTAGAGCTGGTACATTCTGATGTGTGGGGGCCAACTCAGGTATCATCTCTTGGGGGTTCAAGTTATTATGTTACTTTTATTGATGATGCAACAAGGAAAGTTTGGGTTTATTGTATTAGAAACAAATCTGATGTATTTGACACTTTTGTTAAATGGAAAGCCTTGGTAGAGAATGAAACATGTCTTAAGCTAAAATGTCTCAGGTCAGATAATGGAGGGGAGTATTGCAGCAATGAATTTGATGATTACTGTTCTAAGAATGGAATCCATAGGCAAAAGACGGTTCCAGGAACTCCGCAGCAGAATGGGGTGTCAGAAAGGATGAACAGAACAATAATGGAACGTGCTAGGAGCATGAGGTTACATGCAAGACTGCCTCTTTCTTTTTGGGTAGAAGCGGTGAGCACAGCTGTGTACTTGATAAACAGAGGACCCTCAAGTGCCTTGGATGGAGGCATACCTGAGGAGGCTTGGTATGGTAAGAAAGTTGATTATTCATTTCTTAGAGTCTTTGGATGTGAGGTGTTTGTTCATATAGACAAGGATGATAGGACCAAGCTAGAGGCTAAATCAGAAAAATGTACTTTCATTGGTTATGGTGGTGATGACTTTGGATATAAATGTTGGAGTATTAAGGACAAGAAAATCATTAGATCTAGGGATGTGGTCTTTAATGAGAAAGTCATGTATAAGCAACAGTTGCAGGAAAACAAGGAAGAATCCAAGAAAGAATATGCAGTGGTAGAGGATCTTCCAGATGGGAAAGTGACACATGAATCAGTTTAGGAACCTCCTCAACAGGAACCCCAAACTCCTATATTGAGGAGGTCTTCTAGGGTAAGAAGAGAACCTGAACATTTTTCTCCTTCTCTTTATTATTTATTACTCACTGATAGTGGAGAGCCAGAGAGCTTTGATGAAGCAATGCAGGTAGATGCCAGGAAGAAGTGGGAGCAAGCCATGGATGAGGAGCATCAGGCTCTCATGGAGAACCAAACATGGGATTTGGTGAAGCTACCTGAAGGAAAAAGAGCATTGTAGAACAAGTGGGTGTACAGATTCAAAGAGGAAGAAGGAGGAAAGAAAAGATACAAGGCCCAGTTGGTGGTCAAGGGGTTTGCACAGAAAAAAGGTATAGATTTTGATGAGATTTTTTCTCCTGTAGTAAAAATGACTTCTATTAGAAATGTTCTAGGAATAGTTGCAGCAGAAGACTTGCACTTAGAATAGCTTGATGTAAAGACTGCATTTCTCCATGGTGATTTAGAGGAGGAACTATATATGCAGCAACCAGAGGGCTATGAGGTCAAAGGTAAAGAGGAGATGGTGTGCAAACTGAAGAAGAGCTTGTATGGCCTGAAACAAGCTCCACGTCAATGGTATAAGAAATTTGATAGCTTCATGATGGAGCAAGGTTATATTAGATGTCATTCTGACCATTGCATGTATACAAAGAAATTTGAGGATGGAAGTTATATTATCTTGTTGTTTGTATGTTGATGACATGTTGGTTGCAGGTAAAAACATGCAGGAAATAAAAGTACTCAAGAAACAGCTAAGTGAATCCTTTGATATGAAGGATTTGGGGGCAGCCAAACAAATCCTTGGTATGAGGATATCTCGGGATAGGAAGGAACGGAAGCTAACTTTATCTCAAGAAGAGTACATTAAGAAGGTCTTGGAGAGGTTTAATATGCAGGATGCTAAACCGGTTGGGACTCCTTTGGCAGGCCATTTCAAGTTATCAAAGGAGCAGTGTCCCAAGACAGAGCAGGAAAGAAACCAGATGTCTAAGGTACCTTACTCATCAGCGGTTGGCAGTTTGATGTATGCTATGGTGTGCACTAGGCCTGATATTGCCCATGCAGTGGGAGCTGTGAGTAGATTTATGAGTGATCCAGGTAAAGATCATTGGCAAGTAGTAAAGTGGATCCTTTGGTATTTGAGAGGGACCATGGGGACAGTTTTGTGCTACAGTGGATCAGACACCACTTTACGTGGTTATGTAGATTCAGACATGGCTGGAGATGTAGACAGCAGGAGGAGCATGACAGGTTATATTTACACTGTAGGTGGGACAACAGTGAGCTGGATTTCATGACTACAGAAGCTGGTGGCTTTGTCAACCATGGAGGCTGAGTATGTTGCTGCCACAGAGGCAAGAAAAGAGATGATTTGGTTACAACAATTACTTGAGGAGTTGGGGCATAAGCAGGAGGAATGTAAGTTGCATAGTGATAGTCAGAGTGTTATACACCTAGCTAAGAACTCTGCTTTCCACTCCAGGACGAAGCATATACAGTTAAGGTACCATTTCATTAGGAAAGCTTTGGAGGAAGAGAAGTTGAAGTTGGAGAAGATTCATACCAGTCAGAATCCTGCAGACATGATGACCAAGGTGGTCACAAGGGAAAAACTAAAGTTGTGTTCAGCTTTGGTTGGTCTTCATAGAAACTAGTGAAGGAGTTGAGAAGCTTGCTCAGAGGAAAACTAGTCTCCAAGTGGGAGATTGTTAGGTTGTGGAGCCTGTTTTCATGTGAGAAAGTGTTGAAGACTATACACTAAGAGTATTGTATACTTTCCATATGTCTCGCCGGTGAGTTGGGTTCGGGGGCGTAGCCCCTGAAATTTTTTTTTTAGGCGGGGGCAAAGCTAATTTCATGGGTGGTTTTTTTGGCCTGGGAAATGTGCACCCGACATATCGGGAAACATGTTTTTCTCATATGGGTGCAGTTTTTTGACCCATAGGTTTATGGGATGGGTTTTTCCCATGGTTTTGATACCCATGGTTTTGTAAAACTACTTAAGCAGTTGTCTATTTATATGGTTTTATGCATATGATAGATGTACAAGTAAATGTATTGCAGATGTGTTTTGAATTCAGTGTGAATTCTATAGAGTTTGTTGAGCATAGCTCCAAACGGATCTGGGTATTGTATTGAGAGAGTGGTGGCTTGTAATAAAATCTGAGCAAGTGATTCTTGGTGGACGTAGCCCAAATTGGGTGAACCACGTTAAATATTGTCTCTTTGTGTTGTGTTATTTTATTCTGTAATTTTATTTAAGATCTGTAATAATTTTTGCATATTAGTTTTCTACTGTTGCGATTCTGTGAGGGATTATTCAGAATATTTTATCTCTTATTTCCTAACAAAAGTTCATTATTTTTCACACATTACATGATGACATTATCAGTTTTCTAAAAACACTACTTTATAAAGTGCCACATTCTAGGGGGTTCACTAGTACTCTTGGGTTTTCACACGTAGATGCATTATCAGCCAAGTCTGATGTCTTACTTTTGCACATCTTGCATTCTTTCTTACGCATCATGGAGAGTGCTCTTTCTAGACTTGAGAATTGTAGGATCACTTTACAGCCTCTACCACTTCTCACCGTGAGAGGGAACTATTCAGATTGGTGTGCTTCCATGGAACATTACTTTGCTCATGAGGCTCTTTCACCCTTCTTACTTGGGCCAGTTCCTGCACCCACTGATCATCGTCATCTAGAGGACTTGTTATCCAAAATTCACCCCCTAGGGTAAATTTGATAACATGCATCAGAATACTCAAGTCCCAAGTGAATAGATTGATTCAAGGCAGAAAATCATGTTTCTAGGATCCTCTCAGAATTTTTCTAACTCTCCTGTCCAGGTTGAAAAGAGCAAGTTCTGAGAAAAGAGTGAAAAAGTTACAAAAAATAAGCTTGGGCCAGAAAAAAATCATGAAAATTGGTTAAGTCCCGTCCAGACAGCACTTGGGACAGTTGGGACGTCGGGGCATGAACCGGCCGAAAAGCCTCCAAGCGGTCCAGGCAGCACTTGGGATAGTTGGGCTGTGGGGACGCGCGGGACGCGGAAGGCCGAACCTGCCGAAGGTGAGAAAAATGACTAACTGCTGAGTGGCACAGTTGGGACATCTGGGCCATGAGGATGCGAAGGACACGAACCACCCGGATCGGCTGAAACAGAGAACTTTAGCACTGGGACAGTCAGGCCAGAAGTACGCAGTAGACGCAGGGAGCCGAAGGAGTCGAGAGCCAATCAGATCACGCCACGTGTCTTCACCTCAAAGAGGGATAGGGAAGCCTGAATCATGTGGATCGAAGGAATTTTTCCCAGACAATTTGGGACAACTGGGACATAGGGACACGAGGGATGCGAAAAGCCGGCAGGCCTGAGGATGAATTAGTAAACACCACGTGTCACAAGGGAAAGCGTCCAAAAGTTCAAAGGGTGAGGTTTGAAGGGTTAGCCCGAGCCAATCAGAACATGACACGTGTCTAATGGAGCAGGGAAGTGCGGAGCTCAGGGGAACTTTGAAGTTTTTTGCAAAATTTTTGGCCAAAAAGCTAAAGGTAAAGGATTTCCCCGTGCCCCTGTCCTCCAACCAGATCATGCCATGTGTCCCAAGTGGCGGGGACGTGAGGAAAAAGTGGGAAATTTTCCAAAATTACAAAAATTCAAAACTTTCAAGGAAAACCCATGGGTGAGGGAAGGAGAGAGAATTGCTCATCCAATCAGCGCCCGACACGTGTTGTCCAGGTGGCAAAGCGCGGGAAAAAATTTCAAAACCTATTTTTTGCCTGTTTTGTGCCCTAAATCTTCAGATCACCATATCTTTCGATCCAGAGCTCAGATTTGCATGTTATTTATATCATTGGAAAGATTATTAAATTCTCTACACGATTCTAGGGTCAATCTTGAATTTTGTTTCAGTCTGGGGAGAGAAAGTTAAGAAACAGCTTTGACGCATGTCCATGGCCAGAAATGACATTTCAATGACCAAATTTAATGCAGAATGGGTCGCATTCTCCTCCAATTCGGTCAAAAATGACAGGGTATGGGTTTGTAAGGTCCCCTATGCCATTTTAATGTATTTACAGTCAATGAGGAATGGGTTCCCACGTTTTGTACATTGTCTCTCTCCTGGGCTCGACCCATGCAATGTAAAAAGCCAGATTTGGCTCATTTCTAAAGTGTGGAACACTTTTTGGCATAGAATAATTCTTCTTTCACCTCCAGCAAGTGATTGTTGCAAGAATCAGAACTCTTCAAAGACTGTAACAGGTTTTTTACCTCTCTGAGGTTGTAATGCAGAGGTTTTGACATTGGAAATGATAATGTAAGCTTTGTGAATGAGTTTCAATCCTTTTTTTGTGTTATTTGCTTCATTTTAGATCCTAAATTATATCTTCTCAGCCTGTGTATGTTTTATGCTGCAATCTTTGGTTTGTGTCTATTTGCATGACAAGAATATTCACCACTCCTTTTGGTGCATCGCCATCTTTAGTTAGTTTCAATTTTTTGCACTTCTATCCCTGTCTCCTTGCAATTTAGAATAGGATTAGGATCTAAACCTCTGTAGTTGTGCAAGCATTAGATCTAAAATCAGAGGAGTTTGAGGAACCAACCTGTAATCTGGAGATTCCTCTCTCATTTTCACAAGTCCCACACTTGGAGAGAGGTTTCCATGTTGTGCAATCACACTGGATGCTAGGGTGATCAACCTAGAAACATGATTTGAATCCAGGGGTGCTGTGATCCTGCGCTAACAGTTTTGGTAGGCCTGGTGGGACAATAGAGGTCTCATTCTATTGCAGCAAAGTTGATGTGCATCTGCTGTAATTTTCTTGCTTGAAAAGAGCTATTATTTTCATATCTGGCGACTCTAAGGGGAAGAATCAACTGGTTTCAGCAGTGCAGGCCTGAAAACTCATGAGAAGAGTCACCACAAGGTCAAGAGTTGGAGAAGAAGAAGTGTTGTTTGAATACCTGCAGTTATCTCCAAGAAGAAGGAAAAGTGGGAAGAAGGATTCAAAGGTCTCCATCTCCACCAAACATAACTCTCTCAACTCCTCCACCTGGTAGGCCTTTCATTCAGTCAACAAGGGTTTTAAGGCCAATTAGAATGACACAAAACAACCCCTACGTCAACTTCACAGGTAGCAGCGCACTTTCCCTCAATGCACAACATCCTATTCCTATTGCATCCTTGAAGAACATTCCCTACTTCACTGGAGAAAATCAGACTACTCCAGGTGATCATGTTAAAGATATTGCTAACCTTTGTGCAATCCATGAAATCGACGAGATGTAAGTGGCTGTTAAGTTACTGGCATCTTCATTCAAGGGTAAAGCATTGCAATGGTTCAGAAGCCTTGGAGCTGGTTCTATCACAAATTAGAATCAGCTGTGTATAGCACTTCATGAGCAATTTGGAGAGAAGGGAGACAACTTGTCTCTTTTGGAGTAGATAACAACCATCAAGAGAGATCCCAATGAGTAGCTAACTGATTTCAACTTCAGATTTCAAAAGACTTGGGAGAGAATTCCAGTGGCAATCAGGCCAACAACAGAAGGTGCTTTTCTCTATTATCTCAAAGCTCTAAATTCTGATATTTCTATGTTGATTCAGTCCATGGGAGGCATAACTATCCCTATGGCTTATATTATTGCCATTAGGGATGAAAATTGTTTGATCCAAGCTGGCAAACTTGCCCCCAGACCTCCCATGCCATTGTTTCCAAGTTTAGGAGAGTCCAAACACCAATCAAGCACCTAGTTTGGCTCCTTCTCCCACTCCTAGAAATCAGAGTTAAAATGAAACTTCTACTTCATCTCCAAGTGCCCCAAATGAGCTTCAAGAAGTCATGAAGCAATTGCAAAACCTAGGCAATGAGCTGGTTACTCTAAAGAGGCAGCAAGCCCAAGGTTTTAGACCTTTTTATCAACCTCAAGCTCTAGCCTAATAGGCAGCCATACCAACCACAAAGGCCACCTAATCCAGCTACAAATATGAATCAAACAAGGCCTCCTGCCAATAGACCATTTCAGCCCTATAATCCAAATGTCATATCTGTCTCTAAGGCATTGGTGCCAACACAAAACAACATTTCTCAGGAGTATGACTGGTGTTTTCCATGCAATGAACCTCATAACCAATCCATGTGCTTCAATGGTGCTTTGAATCAAGCATTAATGGTGACAACTACTGGTGTGGAGGGTGAGGGCAGTCAAGGAAACAACCAACAACAAGAAACATTCCAACAAAAATCAGCCCCAAATGACACCACATTGGTGAATTGGTAAGTAGAGGATTTTTGTGGCATGCATCAGGCAGTGTCTCAAGGTGTTGCAGCCAACACAAGGTCAAAAGGAAGGAATTTGGGTGAAGAACAGCCATTAGCCCCAACCTATCCACGACCTTCCATGGCTCCTCAAATGATTGGCAAACAAAATCCGGTTGTAAATGCAAAAGGGCAGCCAAGGACAGCCCCTAGGCCAACTCAAATACCAGTTGTTGCTGCCCACATGCAAGGAGTGAATGTATAAGCAAAGGGACAGCAAAGAGATCCTTCATCTCCATTCAGTATCATTGACCAGATGAAGAGGACAAATGTCAATATATCAATGTGGGAATCCCTATCCATCCCAGGCCAAAGAGATTTGCTGCAAGTTGCCGTGAAGGACTGGCCAACTTCAAATCAGCAAGTTCAGATGCAAGACAAAGTGCTTACAAATGCTGCCTAGCCTGAGGGAAATCATGGAGGACAGCAAGGTAAAATGTTGAAGCCCCCTCCTTTCTATGTTTCGTTGATTATTGGAAATCAGCTAGTACACAATTGCATGATAGACTCCGGGGCAAGTAGCTCGATAATGCCTAAATAGATAGCTAATCAGCTAGGGCTCCAGTATGAAACAACATCCAAAGGGGTAGTGCAGCTGGATGGGACAGCAGTAGCAACAGTTGGGGTGATTAGAAATTTGAGTCTTACCTTGCATGCATGTCCAAATGTTTTTGTTTTACAAGATGTATCAGTCATAGACCTTCCACCACTCTTTGCCCTTTTCTTGTCAAGGGACTTCACACCCAAGATTGGGGGATATTTGTCTACTGATTGGTCACACATGCTATTTAGAACGAGGTATGGAACTAAGGCTACAATTAGGTCTTAACCTATTACAAACTTCCACATTGAGCCTTACACTCCAAGTCATATTAATGCCAATTGCTCAGCATTTGATCAAGAAGATCACCCAAGCACTGATGAAGCTGACACCAAAGTTGGAAGCATCCCGGATCTAACTCTTGATGAATGGGCAAACAAGATACATGCTTTTGATCCTTATCAAGAAGTGGAAGAATCTGAGCTAGGGGTCTATTGCATACACGAAGAAAATCATCCTATTCCTAGCATCACCAAGCCAAACCACAAGGATGACAATGAGGTATGGCCACTTTTTTTTGATGGATCAAGGAGTAGACAAGGTGCAGGAGGTGGAGCTATGCTCGTTTCAACTCAAGGAATACAGTACTATTCAACTTTTATATTTCAGTTTGCATGCTCCAATAACACTACTGAATATGAAGCCTTGGTGCAAGGGATGCTCTGGGCAATAAAGAAGAAAATAAAGAACTTGCAAGTCTTTGGGGACAGTGAATTGATTGTGAATCAAGTCAAGGGACAACATGCTGCCAAGAATGATCTACTCAGGTGCTACAAGAACAGGGTGTGGGACCTCATGGAAGATTTTGAGGGTTTTGGCATCAAATCCATTCCTAGGAAAGAGAATCAAGCTGCTGACAGGCTTACAATAGTAGGGGCAGCCTTTGACATTGTGGAAAACATTCAACAAGACAAGGTACAGCCAAACATCCACGTGATTGTGAGGCCTTCAGTGCCAGATAACAATGTCAGTTGGCAAGTGTTTGAAAATGACCAAAAAATCATTTGTTTCTTGCAAGAAGAAGCTGAGTTCTCAGCTAAGAATCAAGATAAGATTGGAACAGCAGTATGGTGACCAGGTGGTACAGCTGAGAACTAACAAGCTGCCCAAGGGACTTATCACTTTGGAGTCCATTTTTAATCCCAATGATCAGTTTAGAAAGGAGAAAGCAAACATTCAGGTCAAGAGAGAGGATTCAGTATCCATCTTGGTAGATAGAGAACAAACCATTACAAATTGGAAAAGATGACAACTGAACAAGAAAGGTATGAATTCATACAGCTATGTCAAGAGTTCCCTGACATGTTTGCTTGGAGCTATGAAGATTTGAAAGGTTTCAATCCCAACTTAGCTCAGCATACCATTGAATTGGATCCAAATACTAAGCCTGTCAGGTAGAAACAAAGACCAGTCAATCCACACATGGAGCCTCTCATGAGGAAAGAATTGGACAAGCTGATTGAGTCAAGGATCATATTCCCAATCAAGCATTCTAGTTGGGTTGCCAGCTTAGTTCCAGTCAGAAAGAAGAGTGGAGAGATCAGATTGTGTGTTGACTTCATAGACTTGAATAGAGCCTCTCTCAAGGACCATTACCCACTCCCTTCAATGGAGCAAATCTTGCAAGTTGTGGCTGGCTCCGAGAGGTTTTCACTACTTGATGGCTACTCAGGCTATAATCAGATTATGGTGAAGGAAGAAGACCAGTTCAAGACAACCTTCACAACCAAATGGGGAACTTTTGCATACAGGAAAATGCCATTTGGGCTGTCCAACGCTGGTGCTACCTTCCAAAGGGCAATGGACGTGGCACTCAAAGGTTTGATTAACAATGTGGTGCTGATTTACCTTGATCATATCACTATTTTTTCTAAAAATGCAGCAGACCACCTCTCTCATTTGAGACAAGTTTTCACGAGGTGTAGGAGATTTGGAGTGTCTTTAAATCCTAGAGAAGTATATCTTTCTTGCACATGAAGGAAAGCTCCTTGGCCATATTGTCTCCAAAGAAGGATTAGCAATTGATCCAGAGAGAGTCGAAGCCATAAGAGCACTACCATTGCCAAGCCACAAGTAAGCCCTTCAGAGTTTCTTGGGGAGGATAAACTTTGCTCAGAGGTTTTTCCCAGATTTTGCAGCCCTTGTTAAGCCCATCACCAAAATGTTAAAGAAGAGCATGGCTTTCAAGTGGACAGCTAGAAGGCAAGGAGATTTTTGAAGCAATCAAAGAAGCTATCTCTCAAGCACCAACTCTCATCAACCTGGACTTCTCTAAGGATTTCATCCTCTATGAATTTGGAGGTAATGACACTATTTCTACCATTTTGGTACAGCAAAACAAGGATAATGATGAGCAGCCAATTGCCTTCTTCAGCCAGAGCCTAGATGACTATGAGGTGAAGTACTCTTTTATTGAGAAGCATGTGCTGGCAGTAATCAGAAGCTTGAAGAAATTAAAGCATTTAGTCTCAAACAACAAGGTCTAGTTGTTGGTCTCACATGCTAGGGTTAAGGACTTCCTCCTCAACAAATATTTGAATGAGAAAAGGGTAGGTTGGATCACCTGTGTCATGGAGTATGACATTGAGATCAAAATCACCAAGCTGGTAAGAGGAAAAGGATTGTGTGAGTAGCTGGTTTTGGGGAAAGTAAAAGAAGCATGCAATAAAGGAGAGGTTGTTTTGACAGTTCAAGACAGCCATGAGCCATGTGGCACTCAAGAAGAAAACAATGCTGCCCCCACTCCTTGCTAGACCCAAGGAATAATGCACTTCCTAAGCACAGGCCTATGCCCTCCGGAGATGAACAAGACCCAAAGAAGACACTTCAGATTGCAGGCTATCCCATATGCCATTGTTGATGGAGTTTTTTTCAAGAAAGATGTGAATGGAGTGTTGCTAAGATGCATTAGCACAAATCAGATTCATAGGGTGTTGGAAGAGTTCCATGGTGGATCAGCTGGTGGTCATTTTGCACCAAGAGTGATAGCTCTAAAAATCACGAAGGCTGGTTATTATTGGCCTAAAAATTTTAGTGATTGCTATGCATGGATCAAGAGGTGTAAGAATTGTGCATTCTTCATAAGAAAAGAGAGACTTGCTACCCTTCCATTGCATCCAATCTCAGTTGACCAGCCATTCATGCAATGGGGTTTGGACTTCATTGGAGTCATTAATCCCAATTCAAGTCAAGGGCACAAATGGATTTTGACAGCCACGGACTACTTCACCAAATGGACTGAAGCAGTAGAGCACTCAAAGAAGCAAATGAGTCCAGCATCTTAGACTTTTATGAGGGGATAGCAACCAGATTTGGTATACCTGCTACAATAATCTCAGATAATGCATTGGCATTCATTGGATCCAAGGTGACTGAGTGGGCTGTCAAGAACGGGATCCACCTAAGCACTTCATCAAACTATTACCCTCAAGGTAATAGCTAGGCCACGATTCTACAAACAAGAACTTGTTGAAGGATCATTAGGAGGACTCTTGATGAGAATCAGAGGTCTTGGCATACCAAACTGAAATCAGCCTTATGGGCTGATAGGATAACTCCCAAGAGATCCACAGGTAACTCTCCATTCAAGCTTGTTCTATGGAAGAGAGGTAATATTGCCCATGTCACTTGAGTTTCCAACATTGGAACTCATGAAGCAATTAGATTTGCTAGAATTTGAGCCCATGGAGGTGAGATATGCAGAGTTGATGGAGCTACAGGAGGTCAGAAATCAGGCATCCCAAGCAATGGAAAAGGATCAAGCTTTGATCAAGAAGACCTTTGATAAGAAGGCCAAGGATAGATCTTTTCAGGTTGGAGATCTAGTGTTCAAATGGGATGTGGATAGAGCAAAACCAGGAAGGCATTCAAAATTTGATGCCATTTGGAGTGGCCCATGCATGGTCACAAAGTGCAAGAACAGCAATGCTTTCTAATTGGCCTCATTGGATGGTGAAGAACTGCAGATTCCAGTAAATGGAATCTATCTCAAGCGTTGCTTCTAGAGGGAAATTCACTACCTTGTAAATATTAGAGTAGATTTTCATTCCTCCAAGTGCTTGTGCACATTGTTTTGCTGTAGGTTAGTTTTGTTTTCCCTAAGTGCTTTGGCACAACTTGCTGTCCATGGAGATGTTTTGCAGCCCTTGCTCCCCTCAGGTGATATTCCATCTTCCTCCTTGCACATTCTGAGTCAGTTAGGGGTTCTAAACAGAATATTTGATGACTCCATGCCCAATGGACTACTTCAGGCTACTAGTCTTTTCATCTAGCAGGTAGGTGACCCCACTGAGTCGCCAAATTGTTATCCAAAATCCACCCCCTAGGGTAAATTTGATAACATGCATTATAATACTCAAGTCCCAGGTGAATAGATTGATTCAAGGTAGAAAATCATGTTTCTAGGGTCCCCTCAGAATTTTTCTAACTCTCTTGTCCAAGTTGAAAAGAGCAAGTTCTAAGAAAAGAGTGAAAAAGTTACAAAAAATAAGCTTGGGCCAGAAAAAAATCATGAAAATTGGCTAAGTCCCGGTCTAGGTAGCACTTGGGATAGTTGAGACGTCAGGGCACGAACCGGCCGAAAAGCCTCCAGGCGGTCCAGGAAGTACTTGGGACAGTTAGGCCATGGGGACGCGTGGGACGCGGAAGGCCAAACCTACCGAAGGTGAGAAAATTGACTAACTGTTGAGCGGCACAGTTGGGACATCTAGGCCGTGAGGAAACGAAGGATGTGAACCACCTGGATCGGCCGAAACAGAGAACTTTAGCACTGGGACAATCGGGCCAGAAGTACACGGCGGACGCGGGGAGCCGAAGGAGCCGAGAGCCAATCAAATCACGCCACGTGTCTTCACCTCAAAGAGGGACAGGGAAGCCCGAATCAGGTGGATCAGAGGAATTTTTCCCAGATAGTTCGGGACAACTGGGACATAGGGACGCGAGGGACGCGAAAAACAGGTAGGCCCGAGGATGAATCAGGAAACGCCATGTGTCACAAGGGAAAGCGTCCAAAAGTTCAAAGGGCGAGGTTTGAAGGGTTAGCCCGAACCAATCAAGAAAGGACACGTGTCTAATGGAGTAGGGAAGTGCAGAGCTCGGGGGAACTTTGAAGTTTTTTGCAAAATTTTCGGCCAAAAAGCTAAAGGTAAAGGATTTCCCCACGCCCCTGTCCTCCAACCAAATCATGCCACGTGTCCCAAGTGGCAGGGACGTGGGGAAAAAGTGGGAAATTTTCCAAAATTACAAAAAGTCAAAAATTTCAAGGAAAACCCACAGGTGAGGGAAGGAGAGAGAATTTCTCATCCAATCAGTGCCCGACACGTGTCATCCAGGTGGCAGAGCGTAGGAAAGTTTTCAAAACACGTTTTCGCCTGTTTTGTGCCCTAAATCTTCAAATCGCCATAACTTTCGATCCAAAGCTCATATTTGCACGTTCTTTATATCAACGGAAAGCTGGTGAAATTCTCTACACGTTTCTAGGGTCAATCTTGCGTTTTGGAGCAGTCTGGAGGGAGAAAATTGAGGAACATATCTGACGCGTGTTCATGGCCAGAAATGACATTCCAACGACCAGATTTAATGCAGAATGGGTCGCATTCTCCTGTAATCCTGTCAGAGTGACAGGGTATGGGTTTTTAAGGTCCCCCATGCCATTTTAATGCACCTGCAGTCAAGAAAGAATGGGCTCCCATGCCTTTGTACGTTTTCTGTCTCCTGGGCTCGACCCTTGCACTTTAAAAGCCAATTTTGGGCTCATTTCGAAAGGGGGGAACATTTTTTGGGCATAGCAGACTTCTTCTTTCACCTCCAGCAAGTGATTGATGAAGGATGAGACCTCTCCAAGGATTGTAACAGTTTTCTTTTACCTCTCTGAGGGTGTAATGCGTGTTTTGACATTGAAATGATAATGCAAGCTCTGTGAATGGGTTTCGATCCTCTGTTTGTATTATTTGCTTGATTTCAGATACTAAATTATACATTATCAGTCTGTGTATGTTTTATGTTGTGAACTTTGGTCTGTGTCTATTTGCATGACAAATATGTTTCACCACTCCTTTTGGTGCATCACCATCTTTAGTTAGTTTCAATTTTTACACTTCTCCCCCCCTGTCTCCTTGTAAGTTAGAATAGGATTAGAATCTAAACCTCTGTAGTTTTTGCAAAATATAGATCTAAATCAGAGGAGTTTGAGGAACTAGCCTCTAATCTGGAGATTCCTCTCTCAGTTTCACAAGTCCCCACGCTTGGAGAGAGGTTTCCATGTTGTGCAATCACACTGGATGCTAGAGTGATCAACCTAGAAGCCTGATCTGCATCCAGGGGTGCTGTGAGTTTGCAACAACACCTCCTAAATTCATCCCATTACTCACCATTTTTCACCATCCCATTATTTCATCCCATTTATGCAAATCACCCTTAATCATCCCTAATTCTCACGTGGCAGATTTATTTATCCTCCCTAAATGTCTTAGCATTCTTCACTCTTTCTATGGAGACTTCATTTACATAGTCTTACCCATCTATGGCCTTGTATGTTACTCATTTAAACCATCCACCTACCCATTTATCTTACCTATGTAACGTTATCTCATCCAGTATCCATCTGAAACCCTAGGATCTTGCTTCCTATGGGCTCCTGATGTCTCGATCTGTGTCATCTTCTCATTATCTAAATGGATGGGTCCTACGTAGGACTCAGTCTCCGACCTCTCATATTCCAGAGCTACCCTCACCCCTCCTTTTTCAAGGATGTAATTTTTGAGACTTTCGCCATCTTGTGATCTTGCCTTCATTCTTAAACTTTCCTTGTTACTAGCATAGCCATCTTGAAGTCCTCTTGGAGATCTTCTACCTTCTATTTTGGATTCATACCTATCTGAGATCTCTCTTCATATTTGCATATGATTTCTTTATTATTGTTATTTTATTATCTATATCAGCCACTAACATCTTATGCAGATTCAGCTATCATCAAGTGACTTGACTTTCAGCCTTCTCATCCATCTGTCTTTGCTTTTAGAGTCTTTGTTTCAATTCATCTATTTTTGTCTAAGCCTAGTTCATCCCTAGTTGGCGTCGACCCATCCTCCACATTTGCATCAGACCTTCATCTGTCATCCAGATCTCAGTTGTGGATCTGCTTTCTATTTATGTTCATCCACCCAATCTCAGATCTAGTCATTTGTCATCCTCTTTCATCCCATATCCATTTTGTCAACCCCAGTCTGCCACTGATCCAACCTAGTCGTCATTGACTCAGTATGGTTCCTTTGCATATTATTTACTAGACTTTTTTCTTACATTTTCTTGCATCCAGACTTTGTTTTATCTTGTTTTAAACCTTTCTATAGGTTCATGTTGATCGGACATAGTGCATTACTTAGATACATATCAGTTCATATCAAACCTACAAAAGGCAGACTTGCAGGTCTGTTTTGCAGTGGTTCCTCTTCAGTCCAGCCTTAGTTGATCGTCTCATTGACCCTCTGCATCCTTGGAGACTGTCATTAGACCTATGCAAATTTAGATTTACTTTACATGGCATCTTCTGCATTCATATCATGTCCCTCTGTCTTCTCTACATCTTCTACATTTCCAGTATTGCCTATTTATCTCATATTTACTACATATTACAGGCCAAGTCTATAGATGGGACTTCAAATTTGGCATCAATATCTAGATTTCAGACTTATCTTATCATATATAGGGGTTGACATCCATCCCAAGGAAGTTCTTGCTTCTTGGAACTGAAAATTTTAGGAAACCCTCTTCATCTATGGGGTACCTAATACAATATGTTTAGGACCCATTTCTATCTCTGATTTGTAGCCTCATCCTTAGCTTACGATGCGGAGAAGGGTCCATGTAGGTTTACGCTTGTCTTCACTTATTCAGTGTTATTCCATCTCAAGGTCCAGTAAACCCTTCATATTCTTAGGTGGACATGGATCTAGGTGTTTCTTTAGTTATGACAGATAATCTTACAGGAATATATCATATGTGTAAGTGTGTCATAGGAGTTACATTCTCCATTTGGAAAAGTAACTCCTCTTCTCCATCATGGAGGCATATTTTCTTACATGGGAGTTACACACTCACTCCCCTATTTGTACATCACCTCTTTTGATCTCATATAGTAAGCCAATACATCTCTAAGTAAGTATTCCATTCCATATTTTAAATATCTTGAGATCTCATATGCATGCACATTTTTGATGTAAAGTTTTCTTTCTTTCAAATCTTCGCAACTCATTCCTCTTGGTTGAAGTGCAACTATTCGATGCACGTGGATTCCTTCCAGGCTTTTCATTCATTTACACTTTTCAATTTTTATGCACTACTATCACATTGCAAATTTCCATTCAGACATCACTGTGGGATAAGATATAATTGATATATGTCTATTAAATGTGGTCTCTCACATTTCACATTTTTTATGTCAATTTAAATAAACTATTTAGCATTTATATTTCATTGTATATCAATTTAGTGACAGATTTTTGCATTTAGATTTTAATAAAATATCAATATTTTATTGAATCATGCACACATTAATGGTTGAATGGGTTATGATTTAAGAAAGTAAATATAATTTTTTTTTTTAAATTTTAAAGGACTAATTAACCCCCTCTTAGTCCACCATGTGCTTTCAACACATATAGTGTCATTGTGTCTTCTTGTATGCTCAATTAGTTGGATTTTTCTAACACATATATACAATATACATATATATTTTACAATCACTCCACTATCAATCATCATTATGGAGGGTTTTTTAATATCCTTCTTATTTATGTGTTATATTTATTTCTATCCCATTAGGAACCTATATTATCTATTTTCAAAATACATCATTTGATATCTTGATGAAATCCTTGTATGAAGTTATCTTTTGTGATCACATCCATTAGTTATCATTCAAGTGATCCGACCGTAATGGATCTATACCACTCATATAGGATTGAGTTATTTGGTGACTTTCCATCAACCAAACTCTTTTTTTTAGTAACACATTTCATTCAGCACTGATTATGGCCACTTCTTAGGTCAAATAAATGGGCATGTTAGCTCCCACTATATCTATTTACTACGTTTCAACCTTGTGATGACCATTTTTCTCAAGTACATCAGTTGGCACATTCTATGTTAATGTGTGAATGGATGTGTTTACTATCAGGGACCATTACGCATCACCTATAAAATAAATAACACAACAACTTAGATAACCATCATTATAACATAGGCAAAAAAAAGTACATAATAAAACTATATAAATACTTACACTCAATTATAGCTGATACTACATTTTTAGGGGCGTGAACCTTCCTCTCTCCTCCTCTTCAATGCAGTAACCTCTCTATGTCTGTAAATAATGGAAATAGGATTACCCATCGATGTTTCACCCACCATATGTAATTCTCCTTTTTCCACATGCATCATCATAATCTATTAGAATATATTTTTTCTATGTCTCACACTGGGCCATAGGGTACTAACTCTCTATGGGACTTGGTCTCACTCTAACACTCCTATATTCTCTAATAGATCTCAACTTTATGCACATGATATTTGGATCTATGGGCATACATTGAGCCATAGCAAACTTATCGTGATACTCTCATCTACCTGGTTAATAGTTCTAAGACACTATTGTGAAATTGATCATCAACCAGATAGACTTGTGGAATACACTGCACCGTAACTGCATGCCTCATAACATCCTCCATAATTGTGTGTATGGTCTCCATTAACTTCCTATGGGTCCCATCCCATCTATCAAGTGACCTATATGTGATCAGTATCCATCTTATTCAACCACTAATAATCAATCCACCTCCTATGTATATATCTCTGAACTACCACTCTATTATGGACCTCTCAACTGGTCTCAACATTATATATGGTCATATTAGGTAAAATAAAAAGTTTAGATGGCTCTTATAAACCCACATCCATGGTCATCAATGCTCTAAACAGTGTATAGATCCCTATATAGATGGGCCTACACACACTGTGCCCACACATATCTAGTTCTCTCCTCCTCTATCCACCAATATATATCATGCATCTTATAAAATATTCCTACACCTCCTCCCTCTACTACTATAGACGAAGCAATCATAACTATTATAAAATTCCACTAAAGTTTTGTTGGAACCACTGATCTATAAGATAACATGCTAATTCATATGGGCATCAAAAGGTAATAATGAATTGAAACTAAATACCATCTAGTAGCTCACATTTGTTCTCTCCATATCCTCCAATGGCAATCACATACTTTCTCTCCAACATAATCCCAGAATATAGTATGTGATATAAATCCTCTAAATTGAAGGCATCTCAACCATAGAAACCAAAATGTGAAACTTGAGTATCTAAGCACACCACCTCTCACATAATGTTTGTCAACATAGCCATATTATGGGAACACATCCCTTATATAATGTTATTAATTCCATAGCCATAACTGGTCCATATACATCCTTAACTCATCATCTGAAGGCCAAACTAAAGAATTTTATCAAATGAATCTCCATTAGAATTCCATTGAGTGAATATCCCTCTCCACATGTATTAAAATCACAAAAACACAACATTAGAAAACTGTACTGGAATTCCACTATACACTCATTTATCACATTATTAAACTACAAAATACTTGAGAAAATACATATTTATTTGCCAAATATTACTTTCGTTTGACCAAGGGATGTTGTTGTGCATATGAGTTGGTTACACATGATGAGCGTGCTCCTGTCAACCACAAGTTCTAGTTTTTGCTGTGATGGAAAATTGTTCATGGTATAAAAGCCAAGAAAGTTAAGTGTGCATGACTTAAATTTAGCACTAGGATGGGTGACCCCTTAGGAATGTCTACACGGTATGAGTTTTCCTCCTAATGTTGTTGGACCAATTGGGTGTATACGTGGTGGGTCGATGAGCTACGAACTTGGTTGCACCCTGGCTCCATTTTGCTAGGAGCATGTTGCATCTCAGCTGGTTAACACAATGAGATCCCTCTCTTCACTCAAGTCTCGAGCTTTTAGTGTGACAATGAATTGACTAAAACGTGCTTCACTTCACCAATTATAGGCTACTTTCCTACCTAAATTCAATATGGTCATTATTTTGCGCTTATTTGTGTTTATGTCACTACACACATTTATTCATATCTTGTATTTTACCAATTTACTCGACTTTTAATAAGACATTATTTTTAGAATTAAACCTACACACATACGCAACATAACAAGATGTAAATAAATCTCAAAAACATTGAGGAACTCTATATTAGAATCAAGAGGGGGCATTTTTGAAACCATCCAATTTTGTAGAGATGTTACTCGTGATTAATTTAGGAATTAAATTATGGACAATCATATGTGCAATTCCACTTATCACTGAAATAGGCAAAATATCAAAGGCGAAGTCATTTCTAGAATCTTTGGAAAGACCATGGGATCAATAATTACCGTCATCATTTGGAAGAATTCAAGAAGATGCTTCTACTAAATTCCGCCTAATAACCGTAACATGGGGACAAAAATACGAGAATTCATTTGTGTCACATTTCATCACTTTAACTCAGACTAATAATATATTTAAAATTATAAATACACTAATTTCCTAAGCGATAACTTGCATTAATTTAATCAAGTACCAAAATAAGGTTTCTACAAGTACATCTCTAAACCTTGTATAAAACCATCATGTTTGATTTTAATTATTATAGTGATTATAATGTAATTTATTATTACTTGGGAAGTGTAACAATTCACGCTAGTTTATGACATCACTATGAATGGACAATGTGTTTCTAAAATAATGATGCCTCATACTTCATTTTGGGAAACTTTATCACATGTCTCCTCTTTTGTGTCTAATATTCTAAAATGGTTCTGCATCTTTAGTGTTTGCATACCAGGTGACCTATCTTGGAACATTGTATGCATTGGCGTTGGAATGGGGATCCAACATTTTCCTTTCTCTTGATATTGGTTTTTAATGCCTCCACGCCCTCATAGCTTTGTTTGATCTAAATGTTTTAGTTTATAGAGATGAAAAATATTTTATCATTTGTTTTTAGTTAGTGAGCTAGATCTTGAGGATTACTTACAATTGGACAATACCACACTTATGTCGTTTGACACTCATTTCTCAAAATAGGGACATTCAAATTTTTGGTTATTATTTGGAGTACACATAATCAGGTGTGGGAACAATTTCCCTCATGATGTTTTGATAATCTATAATACTTTTCTTTTAAAAGGAAGCATGAAGAAATTTTAGGCACCCCAGAAAAAAATTATAGAAATGGTGGCGAATCTTGCATTTAGTGGCAGGTTCATTTTAGGATGGCGAATTTTACAAACACTTCTATCATGACTATGGAAAAACTGAAAACTTCATTAAAAATGGCTGTAAATGTAAAGGTGAATCTTTCCATAATTTTGTAATTTTAAATAATATATAGGTGAATTCTCCATATTTCTTCTTCAGGTTAGATTTCATTTTTCTAATCTACTTGATGTTATGAAGTTCCTTATATACATTCCTTACTTAACCAGTGGGGAAAAATTATTAGTTACAAAATCATGAACTTACTATTACATTTATACTACCAATATGTCCTAGGATTTATACCTATATCTTGTGTAAGAAAATCCATTGGCCACATGACCTCATCCCCTATTTCATGCATCATTTTCGGAAAACCCATGATATCTCAATTCTTCTTGCATGAATCCTACTTTAATTATATCACATCCATCGATATCTTCGACTCATGTCAAAATATTATGATATTGTTATTTGAAGTCTCTTGCCTTAGTCTTTAATATTTAATTTGAGCACTTTTTCAGGTCATTTTTTCAAAAGGTCTCGGTCCCATAAAGCCTTTCCTTCAACAAGCTAGGAGATACTTTTTTCTATATATACACATATGCATTTCACTCCTTGAAAAATGTGGGATGATTACTAAAGGAAAAATTACAAATGTCGGGTCCATTTTCAAGTGCTCAAAATGATTGGTATTTGAACGTATCCCAAATAAACATGTAAACAATATGTTTTTCATGGCTTAAATGGTCCCTTGAATTCCTTAATTAAGTCATAGTCACATATACTAAGGCAATCCATATTCTAATTTTAGGCATTAGATGATCCTTTACATCACAATAGATAGTTGAATTGGCTCCTTTAGTATATAAATGATCGTATCAACACACACATACATTATACCGACTACACATTTCACACTTACTTTGTGTACATTACATACACTTGAACACACACATGCTGACACACACATGCATATAAAGGTACATGTCGAGACAGTCGTTGTGGAATGGAGTAAATGGATCATATCGTAAGTCCATCCAATAGGGAGGATGTATGAAATACTCTGACCCATGGGTGAATTTTATCTAACAAGTTTTAGGGTTTAATCTAATGTCCTCTATGGGGCACTCAAAGGAGATCTGGTCGTCATAGGGAAATAAAATGACCTCTAGTAACCTGAACGGGTGTGGTGGACATACACGTCAAGAAGGATACACACGTAATATTCTATCAATATCGGTAGTGACAAGACTCTCTCAGACTAGTTATGGTTTCTCTATGGGAATATCGCGCCTCATACTACAGACCAGGGTTCATATACAGGTTTCCAAATCCAAGGTCCCATGGAACCCAGTATAGGAAGTAATATTCATATGTATACATGACTCAGTGAGTGGATTATGTGAACTAGTTTCGTCCTAAGCATGGTTCCACCATACAATTCGTCAGACCTATGTCAGGTAGTTTCAATTCAGGTTAGTACATTGTCAATTCCTGAGATGATAATAGGTAGAAGCGGTGAGGATCTAAAATACCAAGATCTTAAGGCTTTTGTTAATGTATGTCTCTAGATAATATCATATTCAGCTACGGGACTCAAGGATCATATACTTCATTTCTTGGTTATTGTTGGAGCTCAAACTTGCACCCATCTCAGATCATGTTGAACTGGGTCATCGAGGAAACAACCATGAGACTATATCTAAGTTTTGTAAATCGTGTCGCAGTTGAGACAGACCACCGAAGAAGGCCAATTCCTCTACCTACTCCTGATTGTCTACTACTGTTTCCTAATCTCTTGAAATGGAAATCCTAAGCTGAATACATGCTAAAGGACCAGTGGATAAAAGGATATGAGAAAATGGAATTTTTAATCTAAGGGATGGAAATAGCACTAGAAATAAAGGGGGTGAACATGATTAGACTTTGAACCTGAAAACTAAAGGATCGAATGTGCATATGAAGGCATAGACATGCATAGTATAGAATGATGAATGCAAATGCACAATCGTTTTCAATGGACACAATTAGAGCTTGGAAATGCTAAGTTGAAGTAGGAAGGCATGGAAATCACAATGTAAAGGATAATTTTTCTCAAGAAAGACTACCACTTCCAACAAAGAGGTTAAGGTAGAGGTAACCACAAAATGATGATTTTATTACTTCTAAAAATACACATTCTATTATAATGGAATATGATACATGTATCCACAGTGCGAGGACCATATCTAAAGGTTTGTCAGAAGCACTTGTTATGTTGTAAGCTAGCCTAACTACTCTACTCTAACAAGAGGGAACTTGGATTTTGAATTTCAACCACCAATAGTAGCATTGACACTGATAAGTAGAAGTAGCTTCCTGTAAATGGTTGACAAAATATTGCCTCCCCATGTCTCTGATCCAATAAGCTTGTGGAAGAAAGAAGTCAGACAATGGGGATCTGTAAAACATAGTAGTGGTTACTTTCCGCATTAATGCATGACAAATTTTTTCCAGGAAGGCCGATTCCTCTACCTATTTATATTTCCACCAAAAATTTTAATGATAAATATTTTACACTATAGCCCACCTCAGCAGCTTCCTCGAATAAGATAAACCATGCCATAATCCGAGCCCTATAGACAAAATTTATGACATTCATGATGTCTACATGTCTACTCAAATATGCAATGATACATGTAGAGTGAGACTGATGGATGAAGAAGATCTACTAACTGTACACATTTTTTATGAATTTCTACCATGTGTCACCAACTAGTTTGTTGTAATCATTTAACACCTAGATTTGGCGCACTTTGACTGGTTACGTGTGTGGTTCACTCATTGTATGAATATATGCCACATGGCATAGAAGGGCATAAAAAGGCATAAGTTGTCCGTGAAAGGAGAGAGGCACATGGAAGTGAATTTTCCATAGGATCAGGCATGCAAAGTAATGTGTGTGCGTACACGAGGAATGGACACATAATACTGTATGTAGACAACATATGTCAAGTGGGGCACGATCATTGCGAAAGAATATGTGTGGCAACAAGAAAGGAAAAGGGGTGTGGAGAATTGATTCAAATACTTATTGATTTTAAGAAGCAATTAAAAAGTGCTAACAAATCCAAGGGTGTATGAGCTTCACTATGGGAGGAAGGATAATGTGGCACGTGTAAGAAGTTTCGTGCGAGGAGGAAAATGGTCATGGCAATGGTAGAGGAAAAGGAAGGGAAGATGAGAAGGCATAGAAATAAGGACGTGTCATAAGTTATGCAAGGAATCTACATGTGGAAAGGAATAAGTACGAAGAGTGAGGAGCTAATTGAAGTGCATATAACCCAGTAACAATAAGGAACTTCAAAGGCCAAGAATGGTAAGCATAAATAAGTTGTGAAAATAACGTAGGGGGAGTTATTTTGGACAAAGTCAGAACTTGGAAACTTTCAGGGCCATCTACCTACTAAATGAAGGAGATCAGTATCATGGAGTGCCATTGGAGAATCCATTAGAAACATGAAATTATGATATGTAACTTTGAAGAATTAACCATTTGAAGTCACTTGAAGAATATATTTCTGAAGCTTTATTCTAAATCTCATGAAAAAATGTTAAAAGATGCTATAAGAAGATAATCAACATCCTAGAATGTAAGAAAAAAGAGTGCTTGACACGAGGAGCACAGAAGAGAAGAAAGGAAAGCGTTATGTACAAAAAAATGCAATGTGTGCATAAGGTCACTTGGAGGAAGTTTAAAACTATTCTAATATATAAAAATAATGATGCCTAGGGGAAGAATTAATGAAAGGGTTTGAGATAAATCCCATTGACTGAGGATTGATTACATGCTAACCCTCCATCCAGATGAGATCAACTAGAAAGGAGATTACCTCTTTTAACTTGTAGCTAGAAATTACATATGGCCACTCCAATAGTGCATCAAACTTTTAATGTCTCCCTGGTTTGACTCTAGTATCAGCATCCCATTTTAAGATACTAAGTCCCCATTATTTAGAATCTTGAATGGCCTATATTGGTAATGTCAAATGCCCACTTCGTTTCTTATTGTTGATGTTCCTTTTCCATTATCAAGGGGTGAAATTCCTTGATTCTGTCAAGTCTTCAATCAGCTAGCCATGATTTCTCTCTAGTCTACAACTTTCCAACATTCTAGGGGCTTGGGAGGAGCCCCTACAAGGTGTTCATCGACAATGATATAGCGGGATATATAATCAATTATCAGTCTTACAAGCTGAGTGGGTATGGTGATTGGATAAGATGGATTGAGAATTATGAGAACTATGATTTTGTCATTCCCCTCACGGGCAATGGGACATTCTACACCATATACTCATCGTATGTTGTGTTCAGAAGATTTATTCAGGTTGAAGACGCTCATCTATGAGTATACTATCAAGTTTCTTTGCATGTTGACTCTAAAAGGCATTTCCGTGCGGAAACAATAGTTGGATGGAAGGCAATTGAGAGGTACTGTTCCAGAGTGCCCAGGTGCCTTTCCATCCAATAAGCACTTCTTGGTCACAAAAAAATGTTTGGTAATACATCCCAGACATGCAATGGGAGGAAACCAACCCTTAATGTAATACTTACTTGAGAAATACCAAGGATGACCTAGTCTCAGTTGATCAATCCTATGAGAATAAGGAGCTTCAGCAATGGTGAAGTAATCTCCATTGAATTTCTTCACTTTAAGGAGGATTGACATCCGGCACTAATGAATATAAGACCCCATTGCAAAAAATCATATTCTACCTTAGCCTGATTAGGTTGGATTTTGGATAACACTACCTAGTATCATACAAGATTATTTTCCATGGGAAAGAAAGTGCCTGTATGGGCTAAAACATGTCCTAATCTTGTGACATGGCCTGGATCAAACCTTTATCTAAAACAATATTTACCTACCGATTATGATTTCATGTGTGCTGTATTTAGTTTACTCTAGAAAAAACCTTCCATAAGATAATCCATGCATGAAATTTTACTAACACTGTTCATTATGTTCTCATCAATACATTGAAATGCCATCTAAGATTATATGAATGAAATCTAAATTCAAGAACACATGGACATGATTATCTAGCCGCTACTGATCACTTTATAGTGGCATAGGCTTTTCCTTTTCATAGGACTCAATGGGCAGTATCACCCTTAGGAAGTAAATGCCCATGATCGGAGTACCACTCATCACTAATTATACATGTCAGGTGAACCATTCTGTTCTAGAATCTACTTAATGCCGGAAGAATTAGATCATTGAGTGACAAGAACTTGAGCATCATGTATGGAGAAAGAAATCTTTGTATTCAATAGGTGTATTAGATGGACAGAGGCGTTTACCCCTTACCAGCTTAGTTGGTTTGATAATCCATCATAAGTTATGGATTTTGGATCCAATTTCTATGCTATGCTCTCCTAACTCTTCTGAAGTACCATAGAATGTATCATTAACGACGCCGTGTCAGAAACTAATAATTTAGCTCGCATGTGATTTAGAATACTTACAATGATAGTTAATTATTCCCTACTTTCATACGGCAAATGCATGTTGAATTTTCCATGTCACTATGAGGGGATAATTCCATCACTTTACTGATGACTAAAGATAGCCATTAATCTAGCTCCTTGTTTCTTTTGTTGTGTTAGATTATGGTACAAGTTCTATTACATGCGTCAGCTAAACCATAATGATGAAATTTCCTTTAGAATAGAAGGGTACCATCGATCTGAGTGCTAATGAATTACAAGTAATTAGTTAGTTTGATCTTTTTCAAATGAACTCCTTTCCCTATTTATGAAAACATCTGAAAGTTGGTTATCCTTCCATAAGTATAAATGATGATGATGGGCCTTACTCTTCAAAGTTAGCACACAAAATGCCTAACATAAGTTCACCTTTGGTCTAAGAAAGAATACACTCAGTATTTCTTGATGCACCGGCAGAGATTAAGGCTTTGAATATGGCTTAACTATTCAGTATCATCAATTCATTATTCCTTCTTTGCTAGACCACATGGCCCTAGTATCTTCACATAAACATCTATGTAAAAATTAGACTTCTATTGGGTTATTTAGAGAAATCCCATATTGCTTTTACATATTCAGCAGACTTTCTCCAAATGCGTCATATGATCTGCATTTCTAGCTAATGAGAACATGGTTATGTCATTATAGGTAAACTAAGATGAATTCACCCATCATGATCCTTTGAAGCAAATTAATCAATATGGCATCTCTGAATTGTATTCGAAGCATTAGTGATAGGCCAAAAGATAGTTTTATGTATAATCAATATAGTTCCCCATAGAAGATGCCTTATATGCATTTGTCTTTAAATCTGATCCTTCAGCCTCTTAAATCTCAGAAATCTATGATTGAATCCTAAATCTAACCTATCCATGGATAGCATCTTTGATGATTAGCAATTCTACAATAGTAGAACTTGATAAATGAAAAGGATAGTTTCCTTCAAATAGCCTTATTTTCAATTATTTAAAGTCTAACGTACAGTTTGATTATTGCCATGTAGCTTTTTGCACAATGGAACAAATTTTGCTACCCAGGTAGATTGTTTGATAGGAATACTAATGATTTATGCATCTACAGCAATATTTTGGATATGCTAAATCATTGCCTACATGAGTCCCATCTGTGCATATGTCTATATTGGCCATTATTTACCTTATCTACTGGCAGAAGAATTTAGGTATCAACTTTAATGGAAGTAGTTAAAATTGAAACTAACTATAAATTAAAATTTCATCGGCATAAGGTCTGTAAATATTAAAAACATCAATATATATTCTAGTAGCAACTTTGAAAGAGATTGACTTGAAGGCTATAACTCTATCAGGCGTGCAAGGATTAAGAAAAGCAACTCCTTTACAAATTGTGATGGTGCTCTATATGAACCTATATATCCTTCGGTTTCCGGCTTATCAAACAGGTGTCATAGGTTGTTATCTTTTTTACCATTGAACTTATGCATGAAGGTTAAACATTTTCTCAACATGACAAACTAGGCCAATTTTGATTAACTTATTTAATCTTTAGCTGCAAATGCACGTCGTTCATGCTTAGTTATTCATACAAATCATCTTGATGCTTGAAGAGAACTCAGATTCATTCTGGATGTAGAATTCTCTAAGATGATTCAGTGTGCTATGCACTGGGCTTAAATACTTTTAGGTAAGTAGGTTTTCTAGTCAATAGCAATGAGTTGATTACAATCTTGACAGATATTCCTGCAATGCTCCCTTTGATACTAAATCTCTAAGGAACGAACTGTGTGCGGATAAACAGATAAAGGTAATGGGTTAGTTGTGGATATAATCATGCAATAAAAATTGGGACAACCCTTACGAGCAGTTTAGATGGTTATCCGAAACTGACCAATGAATTGGCCTAAACTGCCTGTCATTTTAAGCCTTTCATAAGTGATACTACACCTTGAATAGAAGCATCAACTTATTTGATGACTTTGGTAGATGACCATAATTATTGGTATGCCTATGGGAGAATCTCATCTTTTGACTTGGTAAGTCTATCTCTTAATAATGACTCTGAATTATTAAAATAGCTCATGCATCACCTTGTAATTTTTAGATTTGTTATTCCTGGTTTACTTTTGGATAGATAGGGTGAATTAAGTAGAATTCTACTTAGCAGTGATCAGTAAGATAAAGTTGAAAATACTCTTGTAATACATAATCGAGAGATCAATCTTGATGTGAACGTCAAAGATAATCAGCAGCAGCCCCATGTTTTCATATCAATTGCTCGACTTAAGTTACCGCACATGTGTATCAAAGCACAACTTCTAATCTTAAGGATGCAATCAGAAAGATGCCTTTTCCTGAATCGAGCAACACGTTTACATCATATGTTGGTGGTTCAGGCTATATTCCTAGTTGTCTCATCACTTGAATCAAGGCAATTAATTCAATTTGGAAACGCCTATGGGGTCAAGACTCAACCATGTGATGATCATTTTGTGACATTGAACTCAGGCACCATCACCTTATCTTCAAAATCACAGCACCCCTGGATATTGATCAGTTTTCTAGGTTGATCATATTAATATCCAGTGTGATTGCATAACATTGAATCCTTTCTCCAAGTGTGGGACTTGAAGAGTGAGAAAGGAATCTCCAGAGAAAGGCTGGTTCCTATTCCTCTGTTCAGGTGCACACGAAATATGCAGAGGGTTTTCTCAAAATCTAATCTAATCTGCCAAGGAGACAAGGTAAGAAGATGCATAAAATAAATCTAAGCTAATAGAGGTGATGCACCGAGGAATGAAGAACATATGCTTTGCCACATTAAACACAGACCATGTAGATATAACACAACACCATGCACAGATAGCAAAAATGCAATGAAAGATCAAGAATGACAGTAATAAATATGTAAGAGGGTTTAGAAGCAACCACAGACACATATATATTGCTCAAGGATCGATTCAATACATTGCAATAGCCAGAAGGCAAAAAAACGGTGTTACAGTCTATATGGGAGGTTTGAAAACTCCACAAATCTTCTTATGAACAGGAGAGAAGGGAGGGTGCAAAGCAGAAAATGTCCAACTACAGAAAGAAACCCCTCCTTACAATTTATAGGAAGAATGGGAGAGAAAAAAGAGAGGAATTCGAAATCTGCCCCAACCACCTCTAGGTTGCATTTAATTCGTCCATCATGGCAGAAGCGGCGGGTTCTGGCAAAGCGGCGGTTTGCCTAACAGAAGCGGCGAACTGTCTGCTGCATTAAAGTGGTTGTTGAAGTATTACCTCTGCTTGTTATTTCGTGCCAGAGGCGTTTTCTCAATTTTCTCCCTCTGGACTATACCAAAATGCAAGATTGACCCTGGAAACGTGTAGAGAATTTCAACAGCTTTCCATTGATATCAAGAACGTGCAAATCCGAGCTCTGGATCGAAAGATATGTCGATCTGAAGATTTAGGACACGGAACAGGCGAAAACGGATTTTGAAATATTTTCCCACGCACTGCCACTTGGACGCCACGTGGCATGCTCTGATTCGCTGAATAATTCTCTCTCCTCTACTTTTCGGCGGGCTGTCTCTTGAATTTTGACTTTTGGTGCTCTTGGAATATTTTCCACATTTTTTTTATGCCCCGCCACTAGGGATACGTGGCATGCATTGGTTGGTTCACGAACCTGCCGGGTCTTCCTTCACTTTTACCCCTTTTGGCTTAGATTTGGCCAAACCTTCCAACTCCTCCCCGAGCTCCGCACTTCTATGCTCCATTGGACACGTGTCCAATTTCTATTGGCTCGGGCCAGCGCTTCAAATCTTGCCCTTTGACCCTTCGGCTTTTCCTTGATGACACGTGGCAATTTCTCAATGGTTCTCGGGCCTGCCGGGTCTTCCGCGTACTTCGCGTCCATTCGTCCCGGATGTCCCAGTGCTGCTTGGGACAAAAACCTCCGATCCACCCGAAATGGGCTTCCTTGTCCCTCATTTGGCCAAAGACACGTGGCACCTTTTGATTGGCTTTCGGCTCCTTCGGCTTCTTCGCGTATTTCGGGTCTTTTTGTCCCGGACGTCCTATTTTGATTTTGGACCTTTTGGGACAATTTCGGCCGGTTCGGCCGGTTCGGGTATTTCTGGCCCGCTTGTCCCAATTGCTTTTGGGCTGACTTGTCTCTTTTCGGCCGGTTCGGCCGGTTCGGGTATTTCTGGCCCGCTTGTCCCAATTGCTTTTGGGCTGACTTGTCTCTTTTCGGCCGGTTCGGCCGGTTCGGGTATTTCTGGCCCGCTTGTCCCAACTGCTCCCTCTAGAAGGACTTAGCCAATTTTTTCACTTTTTCCTGGATCAATCCTATTTGCCTTTCTGCAACTTTTCGCACTTTCTCAAAGCTTGCTCCTTCCTTCTTCGGCCTAGGGAGTTTAGAAAGATTCCTGAAGGGACCCTAGAAACCTGATTTTGCTCTGAATCAGTCATTTTTCTTGGAATTTGGACATCCTGATGCATGTTATCAAATTTACCCTGGGGGGTGAATTTTGGATAACAATTTGGCGACTCAGCGGGATCATCTGCCTGCTAGATGAAAAGGCCAGTTGCCTGAAGCCATCCATTGGGCATGGAGTTAAGCATTAACCTGAAACAAGCCTGATACTGCAACTTCCCCTCCAGCAACACTCTGAACTGTAGAAAACAACCTGAGAGCAGCAAAACCTGTGCCAAAGCACTTAGGGAAAACAAAACTAATCTACAGCAAAACAATGTGCACAAGCACTTGGAGGAAAGAAAATCTAAACTAGTATTTACAGATGTAGTGAACCTCCCTCTAGAAGCAACGCTTGAGATAGATTCCATTTACTGGAATCTGCAGTTCTTCACCATCCAATGAGGCCAATTGGAAAGCATTGTTGTTCTTGCACTTTGTGACCATGTATGGGCCACTCCAAATGGCATCAAATTTTGAATGCCTTCCTGGTTTTGCTCTGTCCACATCCCATTTCAATACTAGATCTCCTATTTGAAAAGATCTATCTTTGGCCTTCTTATCAAAGGTCTTCTTGATCAAAGCCTGATCCTTTTCCATTGCTTGGAATGCCTGATCTCTGATTTCTTGCAGCTCCATCAATTCTGCATATCTCACCTCCATGGGCCCAAACTCTAGCAACTCCAGCTGTTTCATGAGTTCCAACGTTGGCAACTCAAGTGACATGGGCAAGACTGCCTCTCTTCCGTAGACAAGCCTAAATGGAGAGTTACCTGTGGATCTTTTGGGAGTTATCCTATCTGCCCATAAGGCTGATTTCAGTTTGGTATGCCAAGCCTTCTGATTCTCATCAAGAGTCCTCCTAATGATCCTCAGCAAGTTTTTGTTTGTAGACTCGGCCTGGCCATTACCTTGAGGGTAATAGTTTGATGAAGTGCTCAGGTAGATTCCGTTCTTGACAGCCCACTCAGTAACTTTAGATCCAATAAATGCCAATGCATTATCAGAGACTATTGTAGCAGGTACACCAAATCTGGTAGTTATTCCCTCGTAAAAGTCCAAGATGCTAGACTCATTCGCCTCTTTGACTGCTACTGCTTCTGTCCATCTGGTGAAGTAGTCTGTGGCTGTCAAAATCCATTTGTGCCCTTGGCTCGAATTGGGATTGATGACTCCAATGAAGTCCAGACCCCATTGCATGAATGGCTGGTCAACTGAGATTGGATGTAATGGGAGGGCTGCAAGTTTCTCTTTTCCTGTGAAAAATGCACAATTCTTACACCTCTTGATCCATGCATAGCAATCACTGAATATTTTAGGCCAATAATAACCAGCCTTCATGATTTTCAGAGCTGTCACTCTTGGTGCAAAATGGCCACCGGCTGGTCCATCATGAAACTCTTTTAATACCCTCTGGATCTGACCTGTGTTAATGCATCTCAGCAGCACTCCATTCAGGTCCTTTTTGAACAAAACTCCATCAATGATGGTATATGGAATTGCCTGCAACCTGAAGTGTCTTCTTTTTGCTTTGCTCATTTCTAGAGGGCACATACCCGTCTGTAGGAAATGTATCATATTCTGAGTCCAACAGGGAGTGGACACATCATCATTTTCCTGTTTTTTATCATCTTGTAATAGCAGGACAGCGTCCTCTTCATCTTCTGGGCTGTCTGGTCGTTTGGAAGCGAGTTGCTCGCACAAACCTTTGCCTCTTACCAGCTTGGTGATTTTGATCTCAATGTCATACTCCATGACACGGGTGATCCATCCTGCCCTTTTCTCATTCAAATCCTTGTTGAGGAGGAAGTCCTTAACCCCAGCATGTGAGACCAGCAACTGGACCTTGTTGTTTGAGACCAAATGCTTGAATTTCTTCAAGCTCCTGATTACTGCAAGCACATGTTTTTCAATAAAAGAGTACCTCAATTCGCAGTCATTTAGGCTTTGGCTGAAGAAGGCAATCGGCTGCTCATCATTATCTTTATTCTGTTGCACCAAAATGGCAGAAATAGTGTCATCACCCCCAAATGCATAGAGGATGAAATCCTTGGAAAAGTCCGGGTTGATGAGAGTGGGTGCCTGGGAGATGGCTTCTTTGATTGCTTCAAAGCTCTCCTTGCCTTCTGCCGTCCATTTGAAAGCCATGCTTTTCCTTAACATTTTGGTGATGGGCTTGACAAGGGCTGCAAAGTTTGGGACAAACCTTCGAACAAAGTTTATCCTTCCCAGGAAACTCTGAAGAGCTTTCTTGTGACTTGGCAATGGTAGAGCCCTTATGGCTTCAACCCTCTCTGGATCAATTGCTAATCCTTCCTTGGAGACAATGTGGCCAAGGAGTTTCCCTTCATGTGCAAGAAAGATGCACTTCTTAGGATTTAAAGACACTCCAAACTTTCTACATCTCTGAAACACTTGCCTGAGGTGAAAGAGATGGTCTGCAGCATTTTTTGAGAAGACAGTAATGTCATCTAAGTATATCAGTACTGTCTTGTTGATCAAGCCTTTGAATGCCATATCCATAGCTCGCTGGAATGTTGCTCCGGCGTTTGACAGTCCAAATGGCATCTTCTTGTAAGCATACGTGCCCCATTTGGTTGTGAAGGCTGTCTTGAACTGGTCTTCCTCCTTCACCATAATTTGATTGAAGCCTGAGTAACCATCAAGTAGCGAAAACCTTTCTGACCCAGCTACGACCTGCAATATTTGCTCCATGGAAGGGAGTGGATAATGGTCCTTGAGAGATGCCCTATTGAGGTCTCGGAAGTCAACACATAGCCTGATCTCTCCACTTTTCTTTCTGACCGGAACCAAGTTCGCAACCCAGCTTGAGTGCTTGATAGGGAATATAATTGCTGACTCAATCAGCTTGTCCAGCTCCTTTCTCATGAGAGGCTCCATGTGTGGATTGACTGGTCTCTGTTTCTGCCTGACAGGCTTAGTATTTGGATCCAACTCGATGGTATGCTGAGCTAAGTTGGGATTGAAGCCCTTCAAGTCTTCATAGCTCCAAGCAAACACGTCAGGGAATTCTTGACAAAGCTGTATGAACTCATATCTCTCTTGCTCAGTTGTCATTTTTCCAATTTGCAATGGCTTGTTCTCTTTTACCAAGATGGATACCGAATCTTCCCTCTTGACCTGAATATTTGCTTTCTCTTTTCTAAACTGATCATTGGGGTTAAAAATGGACTCCAAGGTGACAAGTCCCTTGGGCAGCTTGTCAGTTCTCAGCTGTATCACCTGGTCACCATATTGCTGTTCCAACTTCTCTTGATTCTTAGCTGAGAACTCAGCTTCTTCTTGCAAGAAGTGGATGATTTGCCGGTCATTCTCAAATACTTGCCAATTGACATTGTTATCCGGCACTGAAGGCCTCACAATCATGTGGATGTTTGGCTGTACCTTATCTTGTTGAATGTTTTCTACAATGTCAAAGGCTGCCCCTACTGCTGCAAGCCTGTCAGCAGCTTGATTCTCTTTTCTGGGAATGGCCTTGATGCCGAAACCTTCAAAATCCTCCATGAGGTCCCACACCCTGTTCTTGTAGCATCTGAGTAGATCATTTTTGGCAGCATGCTGTCCCTTGACCTGATTTACAATCAGCTCACTGTCCCCAAAAACTTGCAAGTTATTTATTTTTCTTTTTATTGCCCAATGCATCCCCTGCACCAAGGCTTCATATTCAGCAGTGTTATTGGAGCATGCAAATTGAAATCTAAAAGCTGAATAATACTTTACTCCTTGCGGTGAAATAAGCATGGCTCCACCTCCTGCGCCTTGTCTACTCCTTGATCCATCAAAAAACAGTTGCCATACCTCGTTGTCATCCTTGTGGTTTGGCTTGGTGATGCTAGGAATAGGTTGACTTTCTTCGTGTATACAATAGACCCCCAGCTCAGATTCTTCTACTTCTTGATAAGGATCAAAAGCATGCACCTTGCTTGCCCATTCATCAAGAGTCAAATCTGGGATACTTCCAACCTTAGTGTCGGCTTCATCAGTGCCGAGGTGATCTTCTTGATCAAATGCTGAGCAATTGGTATTAATATGACTTGGAGTATAGGGTTCAATGTGGAAATCTGCAATAGGTTCTGACCTAATTGTAGCTTTAGTTCCATACCTCGTTCTGAACAGCATGTGTGACCAATCAGCGGACAAATATCCCCCAATCCTGGCAGTAAAGTCCCTTGACAAGCATAGGGCAAAGAGTGGTGGAAGGTCTATGACTGAGACGTCTTGCAAAACAACCACGTTGGGACATGCATGCAAGGTAAGACTCAAGTTTTTTATAACTCCAACTGTGGCTACTGCTGTCCCATCTAATTGCACTACTCCCTTAGTTGTTATTTCATACTGGAGCCCTAGCTGATCAGCTATCTGTTTAGGCATTACTGAACTACTTGCCCCAGAGTCAATCATGCAATTATGTACCAACTTGTCTCCTATGATCAATGAAACATAAAATGGAGGGGGCTTCAGCATTTTACCTTGTTGTGCTCCATGATTTCCTTCAGGCTGGGCAGCATTTGTAAGCACTTTGTCTTGCCTCTGAACCTGCTGATTCGAAATTGGCCAGTCCTTCATAGCAGCTTGCAGCAGATCTCTTTGGCCTGGGATGGATAGGGATTCCCACATAGATATATTGACGTTTGTTTTCTTCATCTGATCAATGATACTGAATGGTGATGAAGGATCTCTCTGCTGTCCCTTGATTTGCACATTTGCTCCTTGAATATGGGCAGCAACAGCTGGCATTTGATTTGGCCAAGGGGCTGTTCTTGGCTGCCCTCGTGCATTTGAAACTGGGTTTTGCTTGCCAATCATTTGTGGAGCTGTGGAAGGTTGTGGATTGGCTGGGGCTAACGGCTGTTCCTCACCCAAATTTCTCCTTTTTGACCTTGTGTTGGCTGCAACACCTTGAGAGACTGCCTGATTCATACCACAGAAATCCTCTGCCTGCCAATTTACCAATGTGGTGTCATTTGGGGCAGGTTGCTGTTGGAATGTTTCTTGTTGTTGGCTGTTTTCTTGACTACTTTCACCCTCCACACCAGCACTTGTTACCATTAAAGCTTGGGTTAAAGCACCATTATAGCACATGGATTGATTATGGGGTTCATTACATGGAAAACACCATTCATACTCCTGGGCAATATTGTTTTGTGCTGGTACTAATGCCTTAGAGGCAGATATGGCATTTGGATTATAGGGCTGGAATGGTCTATTGACAGGAGGCCTTGTTTGATTCATATTTGCAGCTGGATTAGGTGGCCTTTGAGGCTGATATGGCTGCCTATTAGGTTGAGCTTGAGGCTGATACGAAGGTCTAAAACCTTGAGTTTGCTGTCTCTTGAGTGTGACCAGCTCATTACCTAAATTTTGCAGTTGCTTCATGACTTCTTGAAGCTCATTTGGGGCACTTGGAGATGAAGTGGAAGCTTCATTTGAACTCTGATTTCTAGGAGTGGGAGAAGGAGCTAAGACAGGTGCCTGACTAGTACTTGGGCTCTCTAAACTTGGATATAATGGCATTGGAGGCCTAGGAGCTAGCTTGCCAGCTTGAATCAGACAATTTTCAGCTCTAATGGCAATACTATAAGCAGCAGGGATAGTTGTGCCTCCCATGGATTGAATCAACATAGAAATATCAGAATTTAAAGCTTTAAGGTAGTATAGAAAAGCACCTTCTGCTGTTGGTCTGACTGCTACTGGAATTCTATCCCAAGATCTTTGAAATCTGAAGTTGAAGTCAGTTAGCTGCTCATTGGAAGCTCTCTTGATGGTTGTCAGCTGTTCCAAAAGAGACAAGTTGTCTCCCTTCTCTCCAAATTGATTATGAAGTGCAATACACAGCTGATTCCAGTTCGTGATAGAAGCAGCTTCAAGGCTCCTAAACCATTGCAATGCTTTTCCCTTGAATGAAGACGCCAGCAATTTGACAGCTACTTGCATCTCATTAATCTCATGGATTGCACAAATGTTAGCAATGTCCTTGACATGATCACCAGGAGTGGTCTGGTTTTCTCCAGTAAAATATGGAATGTTCTTCAATGCTGCAACTGGGATTGGATTTTGTGCATTGAGAGCAAGTGGGCTGCTGCCTGTGAAGTTGACATAGGGGTTTACTGGTTGCGCCATTCTGAGTGGTCTTAAAACCCTTGTATATTGAAAGAAAGGCCTGTCAGGTGGAGGAGTTGAGAGAGTTCTGTTTGGTGGAGATGGAGACCTTTGAATCCTTCTTCCTCTTTGCCTTCTTCTTGGAGATAGTTGCAGGTATTCAAACGGCACTTCCTCTTCTCCAGCTCTTGACCTTGTGATTCTTCTCATAAGCTTTTAGGCCTGACTGCTGAAACTTAGTTGATTCTTCCCTTTGGAGTCGCCAGATATGCAAATAATAGCTCTTCTTAAGCAAGAAAATTGCAGCAGATGCACATCAACCTTGCTGCAATAAAAAATGAGACCTCTGTCCCACCGGGCGTGCCAAAACTGTTAGTGCAAAATCACAGCACCCCTGGATATTGATCAGTTTTCTAGGTTGATCATATTAATATCCAGTGTGATTGCATAACATTGAATCCTTTCTCCAAGTGTGGGACTTGAAGAGTGAGAAAGGAATCTCCAGAGAAAGGCTGGTTCCTATTCCTCTGTTCAGGTGCACACGAAATATGCAGAGGGTTTTCTCAAAATCTAATCTAATCTGCCAAGGAGACAAGGTAAGAAGATGCATAAAATAAATCTAAGCTAATAGAGGTGATGCACCGAGGAATGAAGAACATATGCTTTGCCACATTAAACACAGACCATGTAGATATAACACAACACCATGCACAGATAGCAAAAATGCAATGAAAGATCAAGAATGACAGTAATAAATATGTAAGAGGGTTTAGAAGCAACCACAGACACATATATATTGCTCAAGGATCGATTCAATACATTGCAATAGCCAGAAGGCAAAAAACGGTGTTACAGTCTATATGGGAGGTTTGAAAACTCCACAAATCTTCTTATGAACAGGAGAGAAGGGAGGGTGCAAAGCAGAAAATGTCCAACTACAGAAAGAAACCCCTCCTTACAATTTATAGGAAGAATGGGAGAGAAAAAAGAGAGGAATTCGAAATCTGCCCCAACCACCTCTAGGTTGCATTTAATTCGTCCATCATGGCAGAAGCGGCGGGTTCTGGCAAAGCGGCGGTTTGCCTAACAGAAGCGGCGAACTGTCTGCTGCATTAAAGTGGTTGTTGAAGTATTACCTCTGCTTGTTATTTCGTGCCAGAGGCGTTTTCTCAATTTTCTCCCTCCGGACTATACCAAAATGCAAGATTGACCCTGGAAACGTGTAGAGAATTTCAACAGCTTTCCATTGATATCAAGAACGTGCAAATCCTGAGCTCTGGATCGAAAGATATGTCGATCTGAAGATTTAGGACACGGAACAGGCGAAAACGGATTTTGAAATATTTTCCCGCGCACTGCCACTTGGACGCCACGTGGTATGCTCTGATTCGCTGAATAATTCTCTCTCCTCTGCTTTTCGGCGGGCTGTCTCTTGAATTTTGACTTTTGGTGCTCTTGGAATATTTTCCACATTTTTTTTTTATGCCCCGCCACTAGGGATACGTGGCATGCATTGGTTGGTTCACGAACCTGCCGGGTCTTCCTTCACTTTTACCCCTTTTGGCTTAGATTTGGCCAAACCTTCCAACTCCTCCCCGAGCTCCGCACTTCTATGCTCCATTGGACACGTGTCCAATTTCTATTGGCTCGGGCCAGCGCTTCAAATCTTGCCCTTTGACCCTTCGGCTTTTCCTTGATGACACGTGGCAATTTCTCAATGGTTCTCAGGCCTGCCGGGTCTTCCGCGTACTTCGCGTCCATTCGTCCCAGATGTCCCAGTGATGCTTGGGACAAAAACCTCCGATCCGCCCGAAATGGGCTTCCTTGTCCCTCATTTGGCCAAAGACACGTGGCACCTTTTGATTGGCTAACTCGGCTCTTTTCGGCTTCTTCGCGTATTTCGGGTCTTTTTGTCCCAGACGTCCTATTTTGATTTTGGACCTTTTCGGACGGTTCGGCCGGAATTTCTGGCCCGCTCAGTTCACTTGTCTCTTTTCGCCGGTTAGTTCGGGTATTTCTGGCCCGCTTGTCCCAATTGCTTTTGGGCTGACTTGTCTCTTTTCGGCCGGTTCGGCCGGTTCGGGTATTTCTGGCCCGCTTGTCCCAACTTGCTTAGTATTTCTGGGCTTGACTGACTTGTCTCATTTCGGCCGGTTCGGCCGGTTCGGGTACCTTCTGTCCCAAATTTGTCCCAACTTGTCCCTCTAGAAGGACTTAGCCAATTTTTTCACTTTTTCCTGGATCAATCCTATTTGCCTTTCTGCAACTTTCCGCACTTTCTCAAAGCTTGCTCCTTCCTTCTTCGGCCTGGGGAGTTTAGAAAGATTCCTGAAGGGACCCTAGAAACCTGATTTTGCTCTGAATCAGTCATTTTTCTTGGAATTTGGACATCCTGATGCATGTTATCAAATTTAACCTGGGGGGTGAATTTTGGACAACAGTCATCAAGTTGCAAGATTCCCTTGGACAAGGGGTTGTAATTAAGACCCATGACATCAGAAATTTTCTTAGGCATGACAAAAGTACTAACACCTGAGTCAATCATACAATTTTGCACAAGGTGTTTTCCTATGATTAAGGACATATAGAAAGTTGGGGTTTCAAAAACCCTAATTTCTTGTTTCTCATCTTCTTGATATATATTGATAGTAGCGCATGTTTCTGAATAAATGGATTAGTGCTTGGAAGTTGAGCTAGAGCTTCATGCAATAAGTCACACTAAGATGGAATGGCCAGGGCATCCCACATTATGACATTCACATTTATTTTCTTTATCTGGTCAAAAATACTGAATGGAAGGCCCATTGAATTATGCATTTGAGGCACAAAAACATCTTTTCTTGGTTTTTTAGGTGCAAAGGTAGGATCCTTAGCTATCAAAGAGGCTTGACATACCAAAGGAGGGGGCATGTTGCCTCAGAAGTAGTGATTGTGCATTAATGATTTTCACATACAAGAACTTGTGTGACTTTACTGTTATATGCCTTAGCTACATCTTTTTAACATGACCATCTTGTATTGTGGGAATTGAGACTTGCACTCCATACTTGAGCATTCTCTTTTTATACCTTATGTTGTCAGCAACTTGGGTGAACGATATGTTTATATCATCTGCAGCTTGATTGATTACACAAAATTCTGAAATGGTTGCATAAGAGGGACCACTTACAAGGACAGATGCACGTTAGCATGTCATCTATCACTTTTTTAGTTCTTACCATATCTCTAATTTCTATATTTATTCTTCCAAGGTTGATTGTTTTAGATATGTGCCTGATTATAACTATTTATGAAGCCTTGCACCTACTGATTTTCCAAAGATATGACCCTATTTGATAAGTTAATAATTAGGGATTTCATTTCTTCATCTTACTCTTGCTGCATAGGAGAGTATGATGTGGATGCAATGGGTTGCGTGCTTTGCAAAGGAATAGGAACAATAGAAGGAAATGGCATTATAGGCATCTCTATGAATAAGGGCATGGGAGGTCTAGTGATGAGTCCATTATTTGGATCATTTATATCATTCCTATGATTAATAAATTTTCATTTAGATATGATTTGCTAATGCATGGGGATGTTTTGTCTAGTTATATCTTTCTGAATTTAATGCATTTTCCTTGATTTGAGATCATGCAACCTGATTACTAGATAAATTCCGAAGAGGTGTGTCAACCTTCGTGAGATAAATTTTGATGATGCACTGCAGGGAAATAATGAACGTTTATTGCCAATTTGTGTTTTAAGAAGTCTGAGATACACCTGGAGCTAGAATGTTGAAGATGAAAGAATTTTTCCACCTATCAACCTAGAAGTATGGGACTTGTTTCTAGTAGTCCTATATGAATTTATGAGTCTTGGTCAATGTTGATTAGTGGGAGATGTTAGTGCCAGCTATTATGGTGTATTTTATAACTACTTGTGTCTATATAAAGAAACCTTATAAAGAACATTGTAGTAGCTATTATTTTTAGATATAATATGTAATATATAGTCTGTTGTATTTATTACTCTTCTTTTCACGTACTAGATATGTTATGGAACTTATCTGAATTAATATAAGTGAGCATCATTTTGAGGATCTAGAGTTGTTGATATTTCCTCTATCCCAAGGGAGAGCAAGGGCCTATCTTGGCATTTAAGGAGACAAGATGTTTAATAAATTCAGTTCTACACATATGGTTTTCTTAAAAACTGATTTTACTACAATCTCTATTTCAATATGTTTTGAAATACCAATAATATCTTTTGTTGTGAACGTATTTGTTTTCCCTATTGAAATTTCTATCTCAGAATTTGTGTTGTCAATTTTATACAAAGTCTAGTTAGCATGTTTTTACTTCTACTAAGTTTTAGTTGAGTCTGAATTGTTGTAATTTCAATTTACGTTCTTTCAAATTCTGTGTTTGACCCATTTCTCATTCAAATTACCTTGTATATTGATTTTATATGCCCAATTTCATCACAGTAACTTAATTCCATTGGTTTTACATTTAGTTTCCCATAGATTTGTAACCAACTTTGAAAGATCTCACAACAACCCAGTCCAACTTAGACTTTGTGACCCAATAGCTGCAAAATTGGTTACATAGCTCCATTACATATGAGCCTGAGGTACACATCATAAATGTTTATAATGACACTAAGAAAAGGTCTTGTTAGTTAAATGATTGGAGAACACAACTACCCATCATCTAGGATCCAACTTTCCCACCTAAATGATACTATTTTTTTCCCTTATTACAATGTTGTGTGTAGCAGGTAACATTCTATGTCTTATGGATTGAATCATCACTGAGATGTCACTATTAAAATCCCTTAGATTATACAAGAAAGAATGTTGGGATGTAGGCCTTACCACTTGAGGTATTTTTTCCTAAGTCTTATGGAATCTGATATTCAAATCAATCATTTTCTCGTTGGGAACCCTCTTTTTTATAGTCATTTGTTCCACTAGAGATATGTGATCTGACTTATCTTCAAAATAGTTGCATAGAGTTGTTCCAAGCTCATCCCAAGTGGAAATAGATCCAGGTCCCAAGACATGGTACCATTGGAGTGTTTTTCCTTTGAATGAGGCTACAAGCAGTGCGACTACTACATCATCATGTGTAATCAAATAGAAGAGAACACATTTTTTACATCTTAGATATGCTCAAAAATGGTGTAAATTGTATTCTCACAAGTGAAGTATGGAATAATATTGATCATGGATATTGCCATATTATGTTGTGTATTAATGTTGAGAGAGCTTCCACTCATGAAGCTAGAAACATTTCTTAGAGGAGGAGGCAGTTAAAGTGTCATGGTAGGGTGCAAAAATTTGTTGTGAGGAGGTTTAGAATTGGGGTGAAAGTTTCAACACCTTGCACTAGAGATGTAAGGATGTGTATGGGGGATCTTTGATATGTGTTATTCTTGGTAAAATATTGAGGTACTTAAAGAACCCTTCAGCTGCAACACTCTATCTATTATGCACTTTTCTTATAAAAGGAACTGTAGTTGTTAAAACAATAGATTTGAGTGTTAGGAGTCACCAAATGTGTTGAAATAAGCCTCCAAAGGTTAGAAATCACTAAATTACACACCAAGTCTAGAGATGGTGAAATCCAATATTTTGTGTTGGTCCCACCAGGCATGTCAGAAACTGTTGGTGGTCAAACTTGCATCCGTGTCTCAAGTTTGGAAGAACTGAGTTGTTTGAGTCAACAATGGGACTGTCTCCAAGTTGTGGGACCTTACGCGCTTGAGACAGACCTCCGAAGAAGGTCAGTTCCTCTACCTATTTCTACTGCTACTGCTACTCCTAATGTTAAAATATTCAAATCTAAGCTAATCTAATGCCAAGGGACCAGGGATAGAAGGGATGCATGAAAGGGAAAACTAAACTAAGGAAGGTGATAACACCATAAAAAGTGGGATGAACACTTTCCATTTTGAGTGAAAAAGAAGGAGGAATGCATAAAGGGAGGTTAGGCATGCATAACACAGACCAAAATACATTCACACATCAATTTCATGAAAACACAACAAAAAATGGAGCTGCAAGGGATTTAAAATGACACAACAAGCATAGAATTTAAAAGAAGGCAAGAAAGAAGAATATGGACACGTTAAGGCAGAGAATATCCACAAAACAATGCTTATATTACTTCAGGTATGCATAGTTGATTACAATGGCATCTACAAGGTTGATATCCACATGCAAGAGCCAGATATAGAGGTCTAAAACTCAAAATGCAAAGATACAAAGTCCTTAGCAAATGCTAGAGGATATAAAATGAAAAAACCTTTACAATGAGCCATGATCTTACATTTATAGATGCATCGATGAGAGAGAGAGGAGAGAAGGAGGGAAAACTCAAATTTTGAATCACAGCCACCAATAGCAAACAATAAATGTTTTTAAATCCACATATAATCTTTCAAATGTGCTTCTCTAAGCCTATATGGCATGTTAGGAAGAAGGAAAGAGGTGAGATTGAATCAAACTATGGGTGGTTGGAGCAATCAGATCTACTGTTCATTAATGGCCATAAATGTGTTTCCCTATTTTCTCACCTACCAAATCCAACTGAATTTTGAATTTAAATGGCTTAACGTGTAGCCCACATCATCAGCTTTCAAATGAGACTAGGCACATGTGTGTTAGAGATTTATGTAAAAAGTTATGGCTATCAGAAGTCTATAGTTCACTTTAACACACAATGACATGTGGCGTGCACTGATTATTTGAGAGGATTGAAAAACTGTGAGTCTATTTTATCATTTCTACAACATGTCATCCACTGGTTCATTGTAAGGATTCTGTGCCTATCTAGATGCTTTGATATGGTTGTGTGGTACACACTCAATGTCTGATAGATGTCCACATGGCATCAGAAGGGTGCAGAAGAATTTGCTAAGGCATGTGCATGGAAGAGTGCAAGGTGTGTAATAAGGAAGACAAAGGAAGAGGTGCATGCAAAATGACGTGATGCGCACGAGAAATGGGAGAAAATACCTGAGGAATAAACGTATGGTCAAGGGTGCAATCATTACAAATTAATGTGCAAAAATGAGGAAGGGGGTGCACGAGAATGTAAGGGACTTAGCTAATTTTAGGAAACAAGTCTAAAGTGCATGAACGCATGGTGTATGAATTTTTGGGAAGAAAGGTGGATGCACATAGAGTGTGAGGAGGAAATGGAATAAAGAGGAAAATGAAAAGAAAATATGAAGGAAAGAAGAACGTGGAAGGGCACATGAGGAATTCTACAACCAAGGGAATGTGTCCAAGGATAAAATGAAGGTGACATAAGCTACACGATGAAGAACCATAAGTTTTCTAAATAAATAGGGCCATAATGTGAATATAACTTGTCCAAATCAAATATTTGTACCATGACACTAATTTGAAAAATAACATGGACGTTTCGTGAGTGAAAAACAAAATAGATCAAATTCACATGATTCATCAATGTATCAACTGGAAAGATAAAAAATACCTGTTTTAGTTGCTCTTTGTTTGGGTCAAAGAGGCATTAAAGCTGATTCGTGGAACTATAAAGCTCATAATCATGTTCAGGAGTGGACATGATTGATGGAAAATCTAAGTTTTTCTCCAAAAAATCCAAGTACTTCATTGGGCATGGTCTAGTCCATGATTTTTTTCCAATGCTCCAAATTCCAACTTCAATAATTTCTTTTTATAGAAATTCTTGGAAAAGGTGAGTGTTTACAAGATGATTTTGAATTTTTTCCTCATCTACAAATAGTTGATCCTCTACTTTGATGACTGATTTAGAAATGGTGTCATCCTTGTTACCTTCCTCTTCTTCAACAATAAAATCCTCCACAACATGTATCTCTTTAGGATTGATCACCTACAGATCTAATGGATTGAATTATCTCCTAACTATTAAGCTTTTTGATTAATTAAAATTAACTAAATCTATAATTATCTAAGAATTGGTTAATCTAATCTAGGAGGACATATAACATTGTAAATAATTAGGTAAATGTAGTAAATAAAGATGATAAATGATCTAGAACAACACATGAAAGGAAAAATTAAAACCCTAATGTGTAAAAGATAAAAATAAATGACTTAGATGATAACAGGTGACTGTTGTATAGTGTTGTAGGTTTGACTGGAAATTCCAGGAACATGAACAAACATGAAAAAGTCCTAAAAATACTAAATCTTGAGTATCTTAGTGGACTAGGGCTCCTAGGATTGAACTCTGGCACCCATGGGAACTTTGGTAAGAATTGTGGGCACCCTAATCTTCAAAAAATCTCCAAAACTAGTTTTTATAGGGTCACAAGATAATCTATAACCTTCGCCAGTTATTGCACTAATTTTTTGAACTACGCCGAATGCTCTGAATATTCCAAGATGAATAAATGACCTGCAAGAGATAAAAGAGAAGTATCAAAACCCTAAAAAAAGAAGATGAAAAATGAATGGGTCAGACTGACCTCAGCTGCCACAACAGTGGGCTTACTAAACTGAGTGTTGCACTACATTTCAGAATTAGATGTAGTTCTGGTATGTGTGTATGTTGTTCCCTAGGTGATTTTGTGTCAATCACACTTTTTGAAATAATGAGTAATAACTAGATGTAGAAAAATTAATAGTATGTGTGCATGGAGTAGAATAGAATCTCTCCCCTTATGAAGTGTGATGCATATGTCCTATCTTGTGTCTTGATGATGGAGCTATGTGGATGCTAATGCAATAGATGGATGCAACTCTAGATGGAGTGATAGTAGTGTATGATGCTAGGTCCCTCATTATGGTCTCATAACTTTATATTTATAGGGTTCTCTTGGTCTAATTTTGTAATTAACCCTGAAAAGGCCATGACCACATAAAAGATAAGAATGAAAAATGGTTAGAAAAGACCTAAAAAATGACAAGAAAGTGGAAAATAGACCAGGGTGCCCCAGGTGGGACCATAGGAACCCCCGAGGTGCCCCAGTTAGGGTTAAGACAATGCATGAAATTTAGGAAATGATTAGGTAAGAAACAGGTGTGATAGGTCAGAAAAATATGAAATAAAATAAATAAGATGGCCTAAAAAGGGGGGTTAATTAGTACTTTCTTTCCTTGAGAACCTTCTAAATAGTAGTATGAGACCGGGATAAATAAATGTCTAAAGTGCATGATTTTGTGACTACATTTTTGCCCCACTTTATGTTGGTGAGTAGAAATCTTGGTAACATAAAGTAGATAGAGATGCGTACCTGATGCTATTTTAGAGTGATGAAGAAGGCATGTTGAAGGACTAGACAAAGGCGTGGAATGACAAAAATAAAGATGGAGGAGCATGGAAACTATAGATGAAAAATGTGCAAATAAAAAGTGATGAGAGTGAACCTAGGGTGGAACGTGTGTGTGTAATTATCATAAGGTGTACCTACATGGTTAGTAAAGCATGAATTATCATAGAATTTTTTTGTTGTTGTTATTTCCCCCATTTGACTACTTGTTTCTCATACAAATGAACCTACAAGGAGAAAATGATCAAGTAGTCAAATATGTATGTATGTAAAAATGTGTGAAAAAAATGTATATGTAAAAGATGCATGTAAAGTATGTAATGTAAATGGAAAATGTAAAAAGTGTAAATGGAACATATGCACCTGATTCATGTCGAGAAAGAGTGTAGAAGGATATCCTATACTGCAAGTTTTTTGGGTGATCTCATGCCACCCTGGCTGAAGAAGTGTAGGGAGGAAATGTTCTATATCCTCCAAGATCTAAACATTTTTTCTAAAATTTGTGTAGAGATATCTGTAGTGTCCTGGTTTTTTGGGTGATCTGATCCCACTGATGAAGAAGTGTAGGGAGGAAATACTCTATGTTCTCTAAGCTCTAACTACTCAGAAATGCCAAGGACACCATGTCCTGTAAAATCCATTGTGTATGGGGTTCGTAGACTGGTTTGAACCCACTTACTGAACTGAACTGAATCGGTGTAAATACACTATGTTAGTAGAAACCCTCAAATGATGCCCCCCTCTTGGGTAACGCATGCGACATCATTGATAGGAGACATGAAGCCCCAAAAGAGGGCCAACTGCATGTACATTGTAACATTGAAAAGTGCTTGGTAAAAGACAAGGCATGCAAAAACAATAAGGCTAGCCAAAGAGAAGTGTAACATACATGTATATAGAAACAATGTGTAATCTACACAAATAGTATTAAAGCTACAAAGAAATGTAATGTAAACATGCCAGAAGACAAGTATGCCACACAAAGTGGGTTGCAAACATGGGACATCACTCACAATGTTACAAGACACGCAAGGCCATCATGGCCATAAAAAATAGACAAGTGTGCACACCAAACATAGTGCAAGGCCCGCAAACAATAGCAAACAAGAATTACAAAAAAACAATTACAAACAAATAGTCATGGAAACATATAATCCTACAAAACAAGTACTACACATGGAATACCCGTTAATATGTTAGAGAAATAACGAATATGTCAAGAGCATGTATGATCAAGTAATGTAAGATGCTAAGTACAAAAATGAAACAATAACACCTGGATGAGATGAATGTGGATGCCCCTAATGACCAGTATAGTAAGGGTAGAAGGCGAGCATCCATGTTGTGTGTAGGAGTCATGTATCTATGATCACACTAAAAAAGGCGTGAACGTGCATGTGTGGATGGTATAGATAATGACATATAAGAAATCAATCTAACATGTGTAATAAAGTGAACATGTAAAACACTAGCAAGATAATAATAAATGCTCCCAAGACAATGCAGTATGTCATGGATGGATGGAATGGAATGCAAGATAGAATGATAGGAGCTACATGCCCCCTGAGTGGATGGAAGTGTATGTAATGAGGTTCATTTTCCCCCTCAGTAGTCAAGAATGAACCATAAACAAGAGTGTGTCATCGGGAAATGGTCGAGTAGTGTATATCATGTCTAGCATGCTATGATGAATGTGTATGCGTAATGTTGATGATATCTGACATATAGAGGAAATGTGTGTGGAACTTATAGCCTAAGCGTATACCACTATGAGATGAAGTATGAAGTGATGATTTATCCCTAAGTGTATATCACTATGAGATGAGTGAATGAGTGATGATTTAGCACTAAGTGTATATCACTACAAGATAAATGATAAGGAGTGGTGATGTAACCTAAGGTGTATACCACTACAAGATGATAGAATAGGTGATGATTTATCCTAAAGTGTATGTCACTAAGCTAGAGATGTCACATGATGAAAGGTGGAATAATACGGGTGTGATAAGTGTAAGTTCCATTTGATTTGTAAACCCTCAACAGTCGAGTATGGACCAATGAACTAAAGTGTGTCATCGGGTGGTGAGTGTAGTGTGTAGAAGACAATGTAGTATAAATGACCAAGTGATGAATAGGGTATGTAAATGTGCGGTATGTTGAATGCAATGGTAAATGTGGGTAGGATGTGTAACATGTAATGTGTATAATATGCTATGTAATGTGTGATAATTGTAGAATGTATGGATGAAATGTAAATTTAGGCTCATATATAATGTAGACTAGTGTAGTATACAGATTATAGGTGATGTATAAATGCAGAGTGTGAAATAGCCTAATGGCATAGGATGACCAACATGTGTGTGATGATAATGTAGTATAATGTAGAATGTAGGCTAAGTGTAGAATGGATGGTGAATGATGTCGTGATGTGTGTGATAAAATGTAAATATGTAGTGCCTATAGTGTAGTGTATGGGGTTCAATGTAATGGTAATCCCTCAACATTTGAGTGTGAACCGAAGCACAAGAGTGTGTCATCGAGTGATGATGCTAGAATAAATGGTGAGTATGAATGTATAAGAATGCAAAGGAGAATAAGTATGACTATGAAAAGAGTAGAGAAGGAGGGGGGGGGGAGATGGAGTGTCATGAGTGCCCCCTTTAAGCACATGTGAATGATTGATTATATAATGAGGGTGAAGGATGAATGTCCTTCATCTGGCGTGGGTGGTGGAAGTGTATGATTGCATTCTAATAACGGAGGTATAGTAGACAAAAAATGTAGTAGGGAATGAAACCTATACACTGTGGGAGGGATGGATGTGCGAAAGTGGATTTTGGTGGTACAAAATGTGTTGGTGATATGATGGATGATGTATTAACATAAAATGGTGAACTGACATTGGTAAATGATTGTCATGGAACCATTAAGGATGGCTGGATAGAAGGAGATGGTGAACTAATTGCAAGATGTCATTTCTTAGGAGGTGCTTGAGGAACACTGGATGGAGACGTAGGAGAATGTGGTGTGGTAAATGAAAGAAGGCCCAAATGTTCAAAGTGTTTTATCATTTGTGACAATGCATGACAATCGTTATCATGATGCCCATGTATTTGGTGATAATGGCAATATGGACGATCTTGGCATTTTTCTAGTCAATGAGGAGAATAGTGATGAGTAGGTGGTAGGGTGACCAAGTGATGATGAAGGAGCTAGAAAAGGATATCATGTGGTGTAGTATTATGTTAAAATATGAGAGTTTCAATGAATGGTATGACTTGAGGTTCAATTATATGACATCTAGTGGACATAGATTAAAAATAAGATGTAGAAGGAGTACAATCATGTAATTTAGAATCATCCTTGATCTGTTGAATTTTATATCTAAGGGATGTATTGGTTAATTCCATAGATTACATAGAGGATGTATATGGTTTAAAAGCATCCTTAAGCTATTGAATTTCATATCTAAGGGATGTAATGGTTGATTCCATGGCCAAAAATTTATTGTGTAAGGCTTGAATCAAATTGAGAAGGGGTTTGTTAGGTGGGGTCATCAAACTATCAGATCAAAAAATAAATAATGAACCATAGTACTTAATTCATGTGGTGGTGTATGGCCATCTAGAGGAGGTAGTAATGGACTATCAAATTATTCTATAAGATCAACATTATCATTGTTGAAATCATACTAAACAACGGGAAACTTGGTAAGCAATGGTATCCTTTTGGTTATTTAGATAACCCTAAACCCACAAGTAATACATTGTCATGGTGTATTGTTCATCAATAAAGGGATGTAGTGGACACCCTTGAGAATACCAAATAGTAAAATTGGGTGAGTAACAAAGAAATGAACTATTTGAAATGTGCACAATACCAAATGGCATGGGAAAAGATATATCAATATGACTTGGATGAATTATGCCTCCAATATAATCTAACCAAGATTGACCGAGGGTAAGTGGGGAAGAAGTATGATAATGTGTAAGGTGAACAACAAGATGAAAAATGCACAATCCATATGTAATAGTGAGAATGACAGATCCATGATATAAATGTGAGTCATATAAAGGATAATGGAGGTCTTTGAAGGTGAAACCAAGCCAAAAAACACCATCATGTAAACATAAAATAGATTTTGTAGGAAGTATCAAGTGGTATATGGTCCCAGTAAGAGCCATTCATGAAGAGGGTACAAGTGAATGATGTGTGTAATGGTGGTGATGGAGATGAAGATGTAAATGACAAAACAATTTCCATGGTGTGGATAGGTTGTTGATATTGAATAGTAGTAGTAGTATTAGTGACAAGTGACATGGAAGGAAATGCATCTATCATAAAAATGGTACCCTCAAATGGTAATAAGTGGGATGATGGAAGGGTATGCAAAGCTAAGGGACATTCTGGAGTAGATCCTGCATAAGATAGCATAGCGTTCATGAAATGAGAAAGTGGTGATGGAACTGTAGGAACTATATAAACTATGTAGGTAGTGGCGTTAGAGTCATGTCGGGAATGTACAATATGAGTAGGATAATGCAAAGGATCAATATTGGGTGAATCTGTAATGGAAGGATCTTGAACTATGTGGTTGGGTGAAGGAACTTGTACTGTATGGTTAAAGGAAGGAGTTTTTACTATATTTTTTAAGGTAGGAGTTTGTACTATATGGTTAGAGGAAGGAGCTTGTACTATATGATCAGAGGAAGGATCTTGTACTATATGGTCAGAGGAAGGAGCTTGTACTATATGATCAGAGGAAGGATCTTGTACTATATGGTCAGAGGAAGGAGCTTGTACTTCTCTATAATTTTTTCTAGGAGATTAGGATTGATGGTACATAGGTAAACAACAATAGTGTCGTGTAAAGTTGTATGATCTATATCAGTAGATGGAAGCTAGATAAACCAAGGGAAAGGGTTATAGCTTGAATGACCAGTAGGGGTATTGACAAAGGCATGTCCAAAGCTATCAAATTGCAAAATGACTGGAGATTCAGAAGGATGGTTGTTATCCATTATAAGAGTTGGGTTCACCAAAATGATTAACTGAAATTAACTAAATATATAGTTAGCTAAGAACTAGTTAATATAATCTAGGAGGACATATAACACTATAAATAACTAGGTAAATGTAGTAAATAAAGATGATAAATGATCTAGAAAAACGTATGAAAGGAAATATTAAAAACCTAATGTGTAAAAGAGAAAGATAAATGACTTAGCTGATAACAGATGACTATTGTAGAATGCCACATGTCTGACTGGAAATTCCAAGAATAGGAATGAACATGCAGAAGTCCTAAAAATATTGGATCTAGAGGATCTAAGTGGAATGGGGCACCTTAGACTAGACTGGGGCACATATGAGCACTCTGGTATGAATTTTTGGTTCCCTAGTTTGTGGAAAAGCTCCAAATCTTGTTTTTACAGGGTCATAAGATATTCTATAACCTTTTCTAGATGTCGCACTATTTTTTCTAAACTACTCTGAATGCTCTGAATATTCTAAGATGAATAAATGAATTTTAAGAGACCAAAGAGAAGTATCAAAACTCTAAAAAATATGCATAATGAATGGGTTACATTGGCCTCAACTGCCACAATGATGGGCTTACTAAACTAAGTGTTGCACTACATTTCAGACCTGGATGTAGTTCTACTGTGTGTGTGCGTATGTCATGTCCTAGGTGCTCTTGTGCTAGTCACACTTTGTGAAATAACAATCAATAGCTAGATGTAGGAAATGTAATAGTATGTGTGCATGGAATAAAATAGAATCCCTCCCCTATGAAGTGTGATTTAGATGTCCTAGCTTGTTCCTTGATGATGAAGCTATGTGGATGTCAATGTAATAGATTGATGCAACTCTAGATGGATTGATAATAGTGTATGATGCTAGGTCCCTCATTATGGTTGCATAAATTTATATTTATAGGGTTCTCTTGGTATAATTTCGTAATTAAACCCAAAAAGGCCAACAACATAAAAGATAAGAATAAAAAATGGCTTGATAGACCCAAAAAATGGTGGGAATGCTTTTTCCTACTTTGTTTTACTGTCCAAACTGTATGTCCTTATCCATTCTTGCATTCATCCCTCAGTCTTAACATAGTGAGTTTTAGTCTTTTTTAACCGCTTAGGTAGTGTTTGTGCTTATAAATGGCCACCACTCCTCAGTTCAATGACTATTAATATTGGTGACCATGGCTCCTAAGCACTCAAGAAAATTTTCCCCAAAAGTGTACGATGAGGTAAGGAATCCGAATGGATTCCTCATGTGGTTTTAGGATCTTGTGGTGAGTTGGTATCAAAATCAATGTCTTATTTCTTATTTTTATGGTCGCATCCTGTCTGAGTCGTATTTTGAGAATTGGATTAAAAACCATTGGGAGTCTTCTGACATCTAGGTTTCTGGTGTCTGAAATCTCACCAATGGTTTTTTATCTCTTTACCTTTCGTGATCCCTCACATGTCCAGACCCTTATGACTAAGGTCTCTTGTTGGTATTTAGGAAATACCCTTCTTGTTCTTTGTTCGTCGACTCCTAATTTTAGTTTGAATAACCAGGTGTCGCTCAAAATCCATGTTTAGATTGAGCTCCCTAGCCTTTATTTTCATCTCTGGTCCTTCTTGGATGAGATAGTCAAACCCATTGGTAGGGTGTTATGCCATGAACAAGACTACTTTTTAATTCCCATCCTAACAAGTGTGTGTGTGTGTGTGTATCAAAGTGGATCTGGTGAAATATTTGCGGAACCATATGAATATTTAGGTAGGGACCCTACAACTTTCTCAAAAAAAAATTTATTTTAACCTCCCAAACATGTGTTTTCATTGTCAGGCCCCAAACCATCATATTAGGGATTGTCCCCTTATAGCTCGCTCTAAACCTGCTCTCATGCCATCTTCAGAGCTAAAAACTATGGTCATCCCTCAAGATAATGGTTGGAAGGTGGTTGGTTCACAGAGTAATTCAAGGATGAGGCCTTCTATTGAAGTTCCTCCCCCATCTTCTCCTTCATCACCACTAATCAGGGATGAGCCTTTGATGGAGCAACCTAGTCCTTCATTTTCCATTCTAGCCACATCCTCACATGGCCAATATTTGTGAACGACTATAGAGAATTTTGGGAATATTTCTTTAACCTCTCTACCACTACGATGTTTGTGTAGCCCACCTCATGAGGTGGTACATGGCTCGCGGGGAGTTAATGGGGCTAAATGCTACTCCATTCAAGTTGAGCTTGTTAATTCAGACCAGATTCTTCTTACCAACAACTTCACCATTCTCAGATATGATGATGGTTTTCCATAAGGGTAGGGTAAATTTAACATGTTTGATTTTTCATGAATTTTATGTCCTAGAATTTTCGGGGTCTAATAGAACCATCACGTAAATTCTGTCTAGTTATCTTACTAGTTAATTAGCAGTTTAGATGTCCTTTACTTATAAGAAATCAAGATTTATGGTTTTTTACTTCAGACTACACTGATGTGTATTTACCATGATTTTGCACACTTTCACACTCAACACATTGATGGTTGTTGTCACATTGAGGGCCATGGTGGTGCTATCACTTCCATCATGCCAAAAATTTCAGTGTTAATTATTTCATCGGTCCACGACCCAAGTAATCAGGCAATGTGGGTGATTTGAATATTAATGACATGTCTTTTGGTATTCTCAATGTTTATGCTCCTAATGATGGTTCTGAAAGAACTTTATTATGGAGGTGGTTAGGTGATAACTTATGTTGGGGTGTAGAGCCTATTTTTTATTCTTGTGGAATCAACATTGAAGCACTGGATTTCAAATGGTTAAGTTTGGAGACTTCAAAAGCATTTTGTAGTCACCTATTATTATTTTTAGTGACATTTTTGTGTATTTTCAATTAACTGGAAGTTAATTAGTTTTTGTCACAGTGAAAATTTGAAAGATCGCAACTTTCTCAAGTCACGATTTTTTCAAACAATTTTTTTTAGGGTTAGTTATAGAACTTGCTAGAAGGATTTTAATCACATAAATAGAGGTATTAACAACATCCTAGTGTATCCAAAGTGATCAAAGAGATCTGGAGTCTTCGAACATATGGAGAGATCAAAAAGATCTAGGAGTTTTAGATGTGGTTTATCATTTTTGGGAATTCTGTTGTGAGTTCATGAGTGATTTCTCTGTAATTGTAAATGAGAGAAGAATGTGATAATAAAATTTGATTAAGTTCTTGGTGGACATAGCCCACATTCATTGAACCATGTTAAACTTGTCTTGTATTCTTTTGGGCATTGTTTATTTAAGTTGTTATATTTCTGTAGGTATAAATTTGTTAAATAGTTTCCTATTGTTGTGATTTGAGGAATTATTTTTGTATATTTGTTCTCTAATTCCTAAAAACTGGTATCATACCTTTAGTGTTTTTTTGCTAAATTGGTGAATCACACAGAAATTTTATCTTGAGTGGGAACTAAGGTAGATGAGGGTAGATCGAGGGTTGAGAAGTTCAATGAGAATAAATTTGATTTGTGGAAGATGCAGATGGAGGATTTACCTATATCATAAGGACCTTCATGTTCCTTTGGCTAGAAAACCAAAGAAATCTACAACCATGATGGATGAGGATTGGGAGTTGCTGGATAAAAAGGCACTCAAGGAAATTCTGTTATGTCCATCATCTTCAGTTGCTTTGAACATATCATAGGAGAATACCATGAAAGGTATCACGAGTGCATTGGGGAAGTTATATGAAAACCCTCTACCTCTAATAACATATTTTTGATGAAAATTTTATTTAATATGAAGATGTCTGATAATGGTTCAATTATTAATCATTTGAATGAATTTAACATGATTGTGAGTATGTTAAACTCAGTGAAAATTGAATTTGATGATGAGATCATGGATTTTTTTATTTTATGCTCCTTTTCAAATAGATGGAATGACTTGGTTATGGCTATAAGTAATTTGGTCTCTAATAACTCAAAGTTGAAGTTTGAAGATGTGATATTTGTGATCCTGGGAGAGGAAATGTTAAGGAAGAGCTTGGGGGGTTCTTCCATTTCTAGAAATTATTTGATGGTGGAGAGTAGAGGGAGACAAAAGAACAAAGGGAAAGGTAACTGTGGGAAGTAAAATGATCACAGAAGGTCAAAGTCCAAGAGAAAGTTGGAATGTTGGCACTGTGGGAAGGTTGGTCATTCTAAGAAAGATTGTTGGGCTCTTTGGGATAAGAAGAACAAGAAGGTGGAAACTAAGGAGGTAAATGTGGTAGCAGGTGATGTTTTCCAGGAAGCCTTAATAATTTTTTTTAGATAACATTGTCGAGTCTTAGGTGTTAGATTTAGGGGCTTCTTTCCATGCCACCCCACATATACATTACTTTAATGATTTGTTTCAAGGTGATTTTAGACATGCATATCTTTGTGATGATGAATCTTGCAGCATAGTAGGGCAAGGTTGTGTTCGGTTGAAAATGTAGAATGTGAACACATGGATACTTAAGGACATTAGGCATGTACCTAAGTTTAAGTGAAACTTGATATCAGTGGGTCTATTGGGTAGTGATGGTTGTATGATCATTTTTATAGCAGATTCTTGGAAGGTTACCAAGAGATCTCTTGTGGTTGCAAGAGGTGAGAAAATTGGTACTTTATATTTAACCATTGGTGTTGATTATTGTAATTTAGTTGTTACAGATGGAGATGTAACTTTTTGGTACCAAAGACTAGGTCATATGAGTCAAAAAGGCATGCAGATTCTAAAGGATGGGTTTCCCAGATTAAAGGAGTTAGATTTGGAATTTTGTGAGGACTATGTTTATGGGAAACAGAAGTGGGTGAGATTCCTCAAGGTTGGAACTACTAAGAAGAATGGTAACTTGGAGTTGGTGCATATAGATTTATAAGGGATAGCTAAGGTAAGCTCTATTGGTGGTTCAAGTTATTATGTCACTTTCATTAATGATGCAAATATAAAATTTTGGGTATATGGAATTAGAAACAAATCTAATGTGTTTGAAACTTTCAAAACATGGAAATCCTTGGTTGAGAATGAAACAGGTCTCAACTTGAAATGTCTCAGGTTGGATAATGGAGGGGAGTATTTCCACAATGAATTTCTTGATTTTTTTTGGTAAATGGGATCTGCATGAAAAGTATGGTTCCGAAGACTCCATAAGAAAATGGAGTGTCAGAGAGAATGAACAAGATAATCATAGAGTGTGTTAGGTACATGAGGTTACATGTGGGGCTTCCACTCATGTTTTTGGTGGAAGCGGTGAGCACAATTGTTTACCTGATTAACAAAGGACCCTCTATGGCTTTGGATGGAGGTATACTTGAGGAGGTTTGGTCTAGTAAGAAAATTAATTACTCATTTCTTAGAGGATTTGGATGTGAGGTATTTGTTCACATTGATATAGATGATAGGACCAAGTTAGAGTCTAAGTCTAAGAAATTCACCTTTGTTGGCTATGGTGAGAATGAATTTGATTTTTGTGTTTGGAGTCTTAAGAAAAAGAAAATATTTCGGTCTAGAGATATCATCTTTAATGACAAATTCATATATAAATATCAAACACAAGAATAGAAAGAGGAATCAAATAAATAATACATAGTGTTAGAGGACATTACATATGGCAAGGTGTCCTAGGGGCCAGTTCAGGTGCATGTTCTAGCAGAGCCAGTTCATGAACCTACTCAATAGGAATCCCAAACTCCTAAGGTGAGAAGGTATTCTAGGGTAAGAAGGGAAGAAAATAATTTTAATCCATCTTTGAATTATTTATTCCTAAATCAAAGTGGAGAGCCAGAGTGCTTTTAGGAAGTAGTGTAAGTGGATGTCAAGAAGAAGTGGGAGCAAGCCATGAATGAAGAGAATATATCTCTTATGGAGAACTAGACTTGGGATATATTGGAGCTACTTGAGGGCAAGAGATCATTTCAGAACAATTGGATGTAAAGAATCAAAGAGGAAGAAGGAGGAAGAAAAGGGTATAAGGCTTGTTTTGTGGTTAAGGGATTTGAATAGAAGAAAGGTATAGACTTTGATCTAAATTTTTCTCCTCTTGTTAAAATGACTTCTATTAGGACTGTTCTTGTTTTAGTAGTAGAAGAAGACTTGCACTTAGAGTATTTGAATGTAAAGGTTTCATTCGGTTGTGGCAAGTTGGAGGAATAATTTAATATGCAGCATCCATAAGGTTATATGGTCAAAGGGAAGGAAAGGTTAGTTTGAAAATTAAAGAGGAGCTTGTATGGCCTGAAACAAGCTCCACGATAGTGGTACAAAAAGTTTGACATTTTTATGTGAGATTAGGGTTACTCCAGTATCACTCAGACTATTGCATTTACATAAAGAAGTTTTTTTTTATGGTAGTTATATTATTATGTGCATATATGTCGATGATATTCTTGTTACAGGGAAGAACATGTAGGAAATAAAGGTACTTAAGAAGTAGCTAGGTGACTCCTTTGCTATGAAGGATTTAGGGGTAGCAAAGAAAATCCTTGGTATGAGAGTAACTCGAAATAGGAAGGAGATGAAGATGGTATTATCTCAAGAATATTACATAAAGAATGTCTTGGAGAGGTTAGGTATGAAGGATGCTAAACCGGTTGGTACTCCTTTAGTAGGTCACTTTAAATTATCAAAGGAGAAGAGTCTTGAGATTGAGGAGGATAGAATATAGATGTCTAGGGTACTATACTCATCAGTGGTTAGTAGCTTGATGTATGTTATGGTATGTACTAGGACTAATATTTCCAATGCAGTGGATGTAGTGAGAAGGTTTATGAGTTACCCAGGTAGAGAGCACTGACTGGTAGTGAAGGATCCTTCGGTATTTGAGAGGGACCATGGGAGAAGCATTGTGTTTCAATGGATTGGACACTACATTGCATGGATATGTAGATTGAGACATGGTAGGAGATTTGGATAGCAGCAAGAGCATGACATGTTATGTATTTATGGTTGGAGATAGAGATATGAGATGGATTTCACGGTTAAAAAAGTTTATGGCTTTGTCAACCACATAGGCCAAGTATATTACTTTCATAGAGGCAAGCAAGGAGATGATTTGGCTACAAAAATTACTTGATGAGTTGGGGCATAAGCATGAAGTTGGGAGACTACACAGTGATAGTAAAAGTGCTATTCATTTGGTGATGAACTTTTCTTTCCACTCTAGGATGAAGTACATTCAGTTGAGATATCAATTCATTAGGGCATCTTTGGAAGAAGATAAGTTCAAAAAAAAAGATTCATACTAGTCAGAATCATGCACATATGATGACCAAGGTGGTCATAAGGGAGAATTTAAAGTTTTATTCAACTTTGGTTGGCCTTCATGCATGATAATGAATGGTTGAGAACTTTTCTCAGTGGGAATAGTCTCCAAGTGTGAGATTGTTGGGGTTTGTAGCTTATTTTTTAGTCTTTTGGAATCAACATTGAAGTGTTAGAGTTTGAACGGTTAAGTTTGGAGACTTCAAGAGCATTCTACAGTTGTATGTTGTTTTCACATTGTGATGTTGTTGTGTAATTATTTTTAACTGGCAGTTAATCGTCTTCTATCACAAATGATGGATTCTTTTTCGTGAAAATTTGAAAGAACATGACTTTCTCAAGTCATGATTTTTTCAAATGAATTTTTCTAGGGTTGGTTATAGAACTTCTTAGAAGGATTGCAATCTTATAAATAGAGGTATTATAATCATCCTAATGTATCCAAAGTGATCAAAGAGATCTAGAGTCTTAGAAGATCTAGAGACATCAAAAACATCTAGTAGTCTTAGATGTGGTTTAACATCTTTGCAAATTTTGTTGTGAGTTCATGAGTGATTGTTGTGAAATTATAACTAAGATAATATTGTGATATTAAAATATGAGAAATTGTTAGGAAATAAGGGATAAAATATGTGTAATAATCCCTCACTGAATCGAAACAGTAGAAACTAATATGCATAAAATATTATAGATCTCAAATAAAGTGCTGAATAAAATAACACAACACAAAGAGAGTATTTAATGTGGTTCACCCAATTTGGGCTACATCGACCAAGAATCACTTGCTCATATTTTATTAGAAACCACCGCTCTCTCAATACAATACACAGATCTATTTGGAGCTATGCTCAAAAAACTCTATAGAATTCACACCCGAATTCAAACACATATGCAATGTTACATAATACTTACCATATGCACAAAACCACATAACTAGATAACTACTAAAGTAGTTTTACAAAAATGTGGGTATGAAAACCATGGGCCAAAACCATCTCATAAACCTATGGGTAAAAAATCCCACCCATATGAGAAAAATCACATTTCCAGGTATATCGGGCACATTTTGTTTCGAGGCCAAAAAATAAAATTCGAGGGTACAGTACAGTGTACAGTACTCTTAGTGTACAATCTTAAACACTTTCACACATAAAAATAGGATCTACAACCTAACAGATAGTTATTGGTGGACATATCCCATATTGGGTGAAGCACGTTAAATCTTGTCTTGTCTTCTTTCGTACATTGTTTATTTATGTTGTTATATTTCTGCAAGTACAAATCTGCTTAGTAGTTTCCTACTGCAGTGATTTGAGTAATTTTTTTCCATATTTGTTCTCTAATTCCTAACAACTTACCCATCACTTATTGGTTGGTTCGTGATCCAAAAATTTAGGCCAAATTTTCAACTAACCTCAAACCCCTATAGGCTTAATATTATATCACATAAATTATCTCGTTTATTTTAAAATAAATTTAAAACAAAGGCACAACAAATAATAAACATAGTCCAAAGAAACATTGATAATGGAGTTCAGAAGAATGCCTACATCTCCAGGTTCATAATCGAACCGATTTATTATCCACTTCTTAACTATAAAATTTACAATAGAAGTTATATTAAATTTGAATACAATAGGAACATGAACCTCTTTCACGAACACCAAGAAGCTACCCTGGCTTATGAGTTAGATTCGATCTATTATTCTCCTCCACTAAACGATGTCCTATGGCTCCCTGATCATAATTACAGGCTTACGCTATGAAGGTGTGGTGCTATTGGCCTATTGGGTAGTTTTGTAATAACTCCCAATAACAACGTGTCTAATTTAATAGGACATACTTACAAATATTGCTTATAATAATTAATAGGACTTTATTACAAAAATGCCTTTTAATTAAAAGGCCTTTCAAAAAGCTCCTTCGAATAGCTTAGAAGTTCTTTTATCCTCTTCAGGATCCTTTGAAAATTACTTTCTTATTGCCTTTTGTTGTGTGTTAAATGAGTATGTGGGAAGGGCCTTTTATAGGCATTAGGTAGCTAAAATAGGTGGTCAAAAGACATATCCCATAGAATTTGTTTAGTCTCTCATGGTTGACACACTGGCTGAGCCTTATCCTTTTACCCAACCAGTCAGGGGTTCGAAACTCCTTTCTTTGGCATTTACAGCCCTTATCCGCATCAAATAAAAGTGTGGCTGATTATATGTAAACCGCCCACCTTTGGTGGGTTGGTTGAGTGATAAATATAGGATATAAGTGATTGGGGGTTCGATCCACACCAACCACATGCTATTTTTTCACCACCTGAAGCTTATCCACATGCCACATGTGTTTAGGAATTTATTGGTGGTTTGGTGGTCTTTACATGAGTTGTTGGCCACTCCCCACTTTAACCTTCCACCGCTTATCATTGCCACATTTACGTGACTTAGTCCTTCATTACTCCACTTAGCCTATACATATCCTTGATCTATTTCTATGGCCCCTCCACATGGGTATTAACAATATTAGACTTCACTTTAGTCTTTTTAAATAATTTGACCACTTTTATTCACGTGGATTTTTTAATATATATATTTAAAGGATTCTAATTCTTTTAAAATGGATAAAACATTAACCCCATTTTAAAATTCCATGTTTCTATAAACATTAGTGCCACATGTCACTCACCGGGAGTATCCACATTAATGCCACATCATCTTTTTTGTCGGGTTTGACTAGAACTTTCATTACACATATATTTTGCATACAAACTCAGATTTGGTCTGTTCAAAATGCGTCGAAAAGGTCTCGATGAGATCTACACAATAATGTTGACTCAAGATTATTTTAATACCATCAATTTTTTTTGACCAATGTTGACCACACTTTGACCGAAACTTTGACAAGATGCATCAGGAGCATACGACGTCAGATTTATGTGTTCCAAAATGCATTGGAAAGCTATCAAAAATATATTTCATATTGTATATGTTCCAAAAAATTATGGGAAGATCTAAAGTTTAAATATTTCCTCTGGATCACACCTCCCCTATGGAAAAGGATTTTGTTCCACCAAAAGCTTACTAGAACTTTTTTCACCCTGCCTTGGATCTGAATACTCTGCTGCCACATCAGAAATTCTACTACAGTGGATTCTATAGTCTATTATACTACATCCTTCTCCTTTCAAAAAATTGATATTGATATTGGCCCTGTGGGTTATGGTCCTACCATGCTTCTTATTTTTTCTTGATTTCCACATCTTCCCTCTATGGGTCTTACACTTCGAAAATCCTTAACACTTGTACTGCCACATTTTCCTGCTAAGGTCTTACTCTTCAGCAACACAGAAGGAATATACTGCTACATCTACCCTCTAGGGTTCTTACACTTCAACAACATATAGTCTTCATGGAAGGAGATATTACCACATCTACCCTTTAAGGGTCTTACACTTTGCTAACACCCAAAAATATGTATTGTTACATCTTCCTTTGAGGAGGTATTACACTTCAGAAATACTAACACATCACCACATCTACCCTCTAGGGGTCTTACACTTCATAATATGTCATGTCCATGATGATAAACTATTATTTTGCTAAATGTTTATAATGCCTGTACACAGAAAGATGATCTAAGTTGATCTGTCATGAGCTAAATAATGGTGACTTCAACCCTGTTGCACGACTATTGCCTCTACATGATATGAATCCTCTTATTGACAATGATTAATATGTACCATTCTATTACATGACCATAATGGGCCTCTTCTAAGAATGAAGATCTGACCTGATGTTCAATGTTAATGGTGATTAGTTACCATTCTATTTCATGATCACACTACCTCTACATAGAATGAAGATCCGAGATGACACCAATAAACTCAATTATCTAAAAAATTGGCTAAAAATCTCTAAGATCATAAATATGAGTTAAATATTGTATCTAATTTGTAACATGCACTCAAAAGCTAATTAGGAGATATAAATGGAGTATTGATCAAATTTTCCCAAGTAAGAAAATCCACCGAGTATGGTAAACCTTTCTCTCAGCATTTTCTCACAAAATATGAGCTCCAAGAAAATATTGCATACTATTCATCAATCATATTTATACAATATAGATTTGAAAAATTGTTGACTTACCCATTGTAAAGGACTTTCTCTTTCAGGTATTACCTGATCCTGGGTTGAATTGCTAACTGGTGGTGGAGTAGGAACTTCGTTTACCTTTGAAATAGGCATGTATTCCATCTTTAGGTTATTATTACTCTGATGGCAAGATGAATGAAGTTTCCAGAAAAATATCCACCTGATGCCCATTCCTTTAGAAATGATCACAAAAAATCCTCTTAATCTCCTTCTTCTAGGAAGAGGAACTCTTTATGCCATTTCTCGACTATGTATGATGAGATTGGTCTTTCTGATTTGCCTTGTTCTTGAAGAATGACATCAACATCTTCATCAAATTATTTCCCTTCTAGAATCTAGCCATAGAATGGTTATGAAATCCACAAAAATTTCATGGAAAGGCATTCCACATTTTCTAAAAATCATAGCCATACTTCCTGTTGATGCAAAATCACAGCACCCCTGGTTGCAGATCAAGTTTCTAGGTTGATCTCTTAGGCATCCAGTGTGATTGCATAACATCGAATCCTTCTCCAAGTGTGGGACTTGAAAATGAGAAGGATTCTCCAGAGAAAGGTTGGTTCCTATTCCTCTGTTCAGATGCACCAATGAAACACAGAGGTTTACCCAAAAAACTAATCTAACTACCAAGGAGACAGGGAGAGAGAAATGCATAAAAAATAAAACTAAGCTAGGGAGGTGATGCACTGAGGAATGAAGAACATAAGTTTTGCAAAAATAAACACAGACCATATAGACGCAATACCACAACACGCACAGGTAACCGAAATGTAATGAGAGATCAAAATGACAACAATGAATACTGAGAGGATTTAAATTTAATCACAGACATATATATTGCTCAGAGAATCGATTCAATACATTGCAGTGGCTAAGAGGCAACAGTGGCATTACAGTCCATGTGGGAGGCTTGAAAACTCCATGAATTCTCTTGCAAGCAGGAGAGAAGGGAGGAATTGCAAAACAAGAATGTCCAACCCGTTAGAAAGAAGCCCCTCCTTACAATTTATAGGAAGAATGAGAGAGAAAAGAGAGAGGAAATCGAAATCTACCCCAAACACCTCCTAAATGCATTTAACTCATCTCATCATGGCAGAAGCGGCGGGTCCTAGTGAAACGGCGGGCTGCCTAACAAGAGTGGCGAACTGTCTGCTGCATTAAAATTGTTTGTTGACGCATCACTTCTGTTTGGTTATTCGCGCTGGAGGTGTTTCTTGATTTTCATCCTCCAAACTGAACCAAAATGCAATATTGACCTTGGAAACGTGTATAGAATTTTACCAGCTTTCTGTTGATATAAAGAGCACGCAAATCCGAGCTCTGGATCAAAAGTTTTAGCGATCTGAAGATTTAGGGCACAGAACAGACGAAAACAGATTTTTGAAATTCTTCCCACGCTCTGCCACTTGGATGACACGTGGCAAGCTCTGATTCGCTGAATAATTCTCTCTCCTCTACCTTTTGGTGGGATTTCCTTTGAAATTTCCTTGTGGGCCCTAGCTTGGACACGTGGCACCATTTCATTGGTTCGGTTCAGCGCTCGATAACTCGTCCCTTTCACCTTTTGACTTTTCTCCTATGAGGACATGTGGCAGTTTCTGATTGGTCTTCGGCTCCTTCGCGTACTTCGCTTCCATTTGTCTCGTATGTCCCATTTGATTTTGGGCCCTTTGTGCTCATTTCGGCCAGTTCGGGCATTTCACGTCCATTTGTCCCAGATGTCCCATCTGACTTTGGACCCTCTGGACTCATTTCGGCCGATTCGGCTGGTTCGGGCATTTTTTGGCCCGCTTGTCCCACTCTGCTTTGGACTAACTTGACTCTTTTCGGCCGGTTCAACCGATTCGCGCCTTTACGGCCCAGATTGTCCCATTTGCGTCCCTCTCAGCAGTTAGCCAATTTTTTCTCGGTCGAACCGGCATTTCGCGCCCGCCACATACTTTTGTCCCAGATGTCCCCGTTGCTTTGCGGGCTATTTGTGCTTACTTCGGCCGAGCCGGCCGGTTCGGGCCTTTTTGTCCCAAATGTCCCGACTGCCCCTAGGACTAGGACTTAGTCATTTTTATGATTTTTTCCTGGATCAACCTACTTGCCTTCTGCAACCTTTTTTCGCATTTTCTCAGAGCTTGCTCTTTTCCTCTTAGACAGGGAACTTAGAAAATATTTGAGGGGACTCTAGCAACATGATTTTTGGCCCCGAATCAATCAATTTTCCTGGGACTTGAATATTCTGATGCATGTTATCAAAATTACCCAAGGGGGGTGAAATTTTGACAACACTTCCTAAGCTAAAAAAGTGGATCAAATTTTTTTCTATGCTTATGATTAAGGTAAGAAACTAGAGGCAAAATCTCATTACCTCTTCATTTTGTTTTCTTACCAAATCCTACCTATGATGACAAAGCACAATTTTCATGCTCATAATCTTATTGTAGGACTAGTGGGGTATTCACTTTTCTTTCAAAATATTGTCTCCCATCAACATTCTTGGAGTAATCTCCGATATCCATTCCCACACTAGGAAAACCTAAACCTAAAAAATGAGGATGATCCTCGACATGTATTGGGTTAGCAATTCCTTGGCCTTTTTTACTAAGGCCAATTCCATCAAATCCCATCTTATCTAATAATTTTGATCCAATTCATGTAGTATGCTTTTCAAACAAACCAAATACATCAATACCTAAATCCAAAAGTGAATGGGAGGAAGAAGAAGATTATCATGGTGAAAAAATTACAGTGCAATCATTTGTCATGGTCTCTACATTTGAAGTCAAGGTATTTCCTTATTCTGATAACCACACTGCAACCTTTCCAAGAGTTCATCCTTGTTTTGTAGTTTTGATTTCAAGAAAGCATTGTCCTCTTCTAAAGAGTAATACATTGATCACAAGAGAGAGTTATCTTCCTAGATCTTGTGATTATAAGCTTCAATTTCCTTGAGCTTCCCCTGTTTATACATCTTTCCCATGGTGCATGTGTACCTATTCAATCATAATGAACTATTGCAAAAACTGAAGTAATCAAAGTGTTATATCAACTGACTCTGATATCAAACTTGTTCGGAAATTGACAAGTTTGTAGGCCAACAACCTTCTCTAATACCAACTTGATCCAAAAATTCAAGTCAAATTTTTAACTTACCTCGTACCCCTATAGGCTTAAACTTATTTCACCGAAAGTATCCTTTTAAAAAAAAAAAACTTTCAAACAAAGGCACACCAAATAATAAAAATAGTGCAAAGAATTGTTGATAACAGAGTTTGGCAGAATGCCTATGTCTCTAGCTTCATAATCAAACTGATTTATTATCCACTTCTTAACTATAAAATTTACAATAGAAGTTATAATAAATTTGAATAAAATAGGAACATGAACTTGTTTCATGAACACTGAGAAGCTAACCTAGCTTATGAGTTAGATTTGATCTAGTATTCTCCTCCACTAAATGATGTCCTATGGCTCCTCGATCAAAATTCCAGGATTAGGCTATGAAGGTGTGACACTATGGGCCTATTGGGTAGTTTTACAATAAATCCTAATAACAATGTGCCTAATTTAATAGGACTTAATCACACAAAATTTCCTATAATTATTAATAGGGATTTATCACAAAAATTTCTTTTAATTATAAGGCCTTTCAAAAATCTCCTTCAATGATCTTAGAAGCTATTTTATCCTCTTCAGGATCCTTTGAAAATTGCTTTCTTATTGCCTTTTGTTATGTGTTGAATGAGTATGTGGGAAGGGCCTTTTATACACCTTAGGTTGTTGAAATAGGTAGTCAAAAGACATATCTTGCAGAATTTTTTTATCCTATCATGGATGGTGCACTGGTCGAGCCTTATCCTTTTACCCAGTCGATCAGAGGTTTGAATCCTCTTTCCTTAACATTCATGGCCTTTATTTGCCTTAAATAGAAGCATGGTCGATTATATGTTAGTCACCCACCTTTTGCGGGTTGGTTGAGCACTCAAGATATAAGATATGTAATTGGGGGTTCGAACCACCCCAACCACATGTATTTTTTGCACCACCCAAAGCTTATCCACATGTCATATGGGTTTAGGAATTTATTGGTAGTTTGGTGGTCTCTACGTGAGCTATTGGCCACTCCCCACTTTAACCTTCTACTGATTATCATTGCCACATTTATGTGGCTTAGTCCTTTCTACTCCACTTAGCCTATACATAGGCTTTATCTATTTCTATGGCCCCTCCATGTGGGTATTAACAAGCTTAAACTTCACTTTAGTATTTTTAAAGACTGTGAACACTTTTATTCACGTGGGATTTTTAATATATATATATATATATATTATATTTTTAAAATATTCTAAAATCTATTTAATTTGATTATATAACAAGTTATTAGCATGAAAACCAAGTACACAACTTAAAAATAAATATGCAAGATACAAAGAAAAATTCAAACAAAATATTATTCAACTGCTTGTATTCTCTTGTCCGAGAACACATAATATATAGTGTTTTACAAGACTAATCCTTACCCAAATAATATGAAGGAAAAACTAAACAAAGGAGATTAAAACATCTCCATAAATAAAGGAGTGGAGGTGATAGCTCAACAAATCCAATAAGTTACGGGAGACTGATAATATCCCATAAAAAAATAGAAAAATAAAATTTAACCTATGCTCTCAAATGAGCTTATTTAAGGTGCAAAATATCTAGTTCACAAAGACAAGTGTGAACTCATTTACACCAACACCCTCCCATAAGTGAATGCAAGGGAGTAGAAAGAAAGGGTCCTTGCTACTATGCCAACTAAGCTACCTGATACAAACAATAAAAAGAAGAAGGAAAAAAGGGACTTCATGTTGAATTCCCCTTGAGTACAACTTCCTTGACTCCAAGATTTTCTCATAGAAGAAGATATCGAGTAGAAGCAAGTGGTTTAGTGAAGATATTTTCTATCTGATCAACTATATATACAAACTTCAAGTCAACGACATCATTTTGAATCAATTTCCTAATGAAGTGCATATGAATTTCAATATGTTTTTTACGTTGATGTTCAATAGGATTACATGCAATTTGAATAGCACTTTGATTATCACACCATATGACAGAAGGTGTTTCTTGTATAAATCCAAACTCATCAAGTAATTGACGAAGCCAAAGAACTTCCTGACCTATTTTTACCACACCTTTATACTTAGCTTTAGTGGATGACAAAACAACTGCATTTTGTTTTTTACATGCCCATGCTACTGGACTAGATCCAAGGTGAAAAAAGAAACGAAAATTAGACGTTTTGTGTCTCGAAAACCTCCCCAATATGAGTTTTTATATCCTTCAATTTCACAACATCCCTATGGTGAATAATGTATGTCAAAATTCAATGCCCCTTTTATATATCTCAATATTTTCTTTATGGCTTTCCAGTGACTCTCAAGAGGATAATGTGAAAAATGAGACACAAGGTTAACAAAAAAGGTGATATCAGGACAAGTATGTGTCAGATATAAAATACTCCCAACCAATTGTCTATACAAAGAGGCATCAATAAGGTTAGACTTGTAATTAATAGTCAATTCAATACCTGATTGAAATGGAGTGGGAGATGGCTTACAATCAACCATGTAGAAATTTTACAACAAATCAGAATCATAATTCCTCTGTCCAATAGATATTCCTTCAGAAGACTGAGAAACATGAAGGCCAAGGTAATTGTGCAAAAATCCCAAATTTTTCATGTTGAATTTTACACTCAATTTGTTTGGAATGTCCTGAATCATAGAAGCTAAGATGTTAGTGAGGATGAGATCGTCAACATACAAAAAAAATATTAACAATTGATCATCACGTTTCAAAACATATACAGTATGATCGGTTTCACACCGATGAAAACTAGTAGATAATAAAAAACTCATAAATTTTCTCATACCAAGCTCGAGGAGCTTGTTTGATACCATACAAAGAACGATGAAGTATACAAATGAGTGAAGAATCCTATACAAAACTAGGGGGTTGCTCCATATAAATTTCCTCATGGAGATCACCATGCAAAAAGGAACTCTTCACGTCCATCTGATACACTGACCACCTATGAGAAGTAGCAAGGGAAAGAACAAGGTGAAAAAACTCCATGTTTGCTATAGGAGAAAAAGTCTCAGAGTAATCCACCCCTTCGACTTGAGAAAATCCCTTAGTGACAAGATGAGCCTTATACTTTTCTACAAATCCATCAGCTGCATACTTAGTCTTAAATACCCATTTACATTTTACCACTTTCCTTCCCTTAGGAAGAAGACCCAATTCCCATGTATTATTTTTCATCAAAGAGGAGTATTGTTCTTTCATAGCTTCTACCCATTAAAAATTTCCACAAGATTTATAAAAACTAACAGGATTAGAGAATTTACCTTCACTTACAAGAGCCACTCCTAAAGGCATAGACTGGGTATGATGATAAGCAATAGCACCTGAAGTCTCAAATCTTGTGTGTCGAGGATCACTCAGATCTCCTACTAAGTTACTAGTTTCCTACAAAGTAGATTGAATCCATTTTGGATGTCATCGTTCTGGAGAAGGAGGGGAAGGAGGAGGTGGAGGACTAGCCTCTTCTTTAGAAGCATCATCAGATGAATCATTAATAAGCATGTCATCCATGTCAGGTGAAGGAGGTATTGGAGATAGATGTTGATCTTCATTAGAATTCTCAATTGGAGTTGTTTCAACAACATGAACATCCCTTCAAAAATGAACTTCTAGAGTAGAATTATCTAGAAGGTGGTATGCCTTCACATGTTCACAATGGCCAATAAAAATGAGTTCCTTACTCTTTAGTTACATGGACTTAATTTTTTCATCAGGAACATGAGCCCAAGCTGGACTTCCAAAGACTCAAAAATAAAAAACATTAGGATTCTCTCCAAACCATGTTTCCTCTGGTGTATTCCCTTGAACAACTTTATGGGGAATTTGATTCTATATAGTTGGCACAATTCACGGCTTCAGCCCAAAAATCAAGTGTAAGGTTCTTTGACTGAAGCATGTAATTTTCCATCTCCTTAAGTTTCCTATTTTTCCATTCCACAACACCATTCTGTTGAGGAGTGTAAAGCACTATATACTGATGTAGAACTCCATTGTGAGTACAAAAATCATTGAATGCATTACTAACATACTCCCCCCATTATCAGTGTGAATATTTTTTTATGGAATAAGATGATTTTTTTTAAACAAAATCTTTAAATTCCTTAAAACCATTGAAAACATAACTCTTATATTGAACAAAATACAACCATGTTCTCCTCGAGAAATAATCAATAAAAGTTAAAACATATTTGCAACTAGAAAAAGAACAAGAGGGAAGAGTTATCAAATCACTGTGTACTAACTTGAGAGTAGACTGAGATATCTTAACCAATACTTTGGGAAATGGATCCTGATGCTATTTACCTAGCATATAATTTGGACAAACACCATCAGTAGAAGAAATTTTAGGAAGTCTAGCTACCATGTTATGAGAAGATAGTTGCTACAGATATATATAATTTAGATGGTTAAATCTCTCATGCCACAAATTTCTAATAGAATCTGAGTGATCAGTGAGAGAAGATCCTATAGAAGTATCAAACTTCTTAAAAAGATATAATCCATAATCTATATCCAAAACACATGTACCTACAATATCATTAGGATCATTCAATTCTCTTATTACAAATTTATCATGTGAGACTTCAATAGTCTTTCCTTTCCCTGAATTACAAATTTGATAAACAAACAACAAATTGTTAGAAATGTGGGGTACATATAAAACATCATGCATTGAACCATTTGGCATGTTAACATTCCCTACACCCATTACTTTTAATGAAGTAGAATTGCCCACCATAATTTGAGAATGCAAAAAACTGAAACTAATGATAATAAGGTGATGCACCAAAGGAATGATGAACATTCTTTACTTTTGCAAATAGACACAAGTCATAGAAATGCAACAAACATCATGCAAAAATTGATAAAATATAATGAAAGGTCAGAAATGAAACAAACAACACAAACAAAGGATTGGAACTCATTCACAGAGCTTGCATTGTCATTTCCAACATCAAAAACACATGCATTACAACATCTGAGAGGAAAAAAATATGTTGCAGTCTTGGAAGAGGTATGATATTCCACAAAATCACTTTTCAAGGTGAAAAAGGGAGCTTGCAATACATGGAAAATGTTCCAAACCTCCAAAAATGAGCCAAACCTGGCTTTTACAATGCCAAAACCCAATCCCAGGAGAGAGAAACATGGGAAAACATGGGAGATCTTCAACCACCAACCAAAATGTAATAAAATAGCTTAGGAATCCTTACAGGTCCATTTCCTAACATTTTCAGCCATGCTGGGAGAAAATACGAGCCATGCTGCATTAAAAATGGTGGTTGAAATGTCATTTTTGTTCATTATCATGTGCCAGAGGCGTTTTTCAATTTTATCTTTCCAAACTCCATCAAAATAAAAAATTGAGCCTAGAATCTTGTAGTGAATTTCACCATCTTTCCGTTGATATAAAGAACACGAAAAATCCGAGCTCTGGATCGAAAGTTATGGCCATTTGAAAATTTAGGGCAAAACAGGGCCAAAATGGGTTGGCGGGCCAAAAATTTGAAATTTTCCCACTTTTTGCAGTTGGGAAAATTTCCCAAAAAATCCTCACACTCTGCCACTCCTGATGCCATGTGGCACATTTTGATTGGACGCGGGCCTTCTCCGCTTCATTTTCCACCATTTTGGCCATTTGAAAATTTTCCAAAAATCTACGTCAGACGATGACCTGAGGACACGTGGCAAGATGTGATTCGCTGCAGACATTTCCTCTTAAATTTTCCATCATTGTTGGTCACTTCTCCTGAGCTGGACACGTGGAAAAACCCCATTGGCTGCAGGCTTTCTCCTTCCCTTTCTCCTTGCAGGCCTGTCTTGCATTTTTTACAGACACATGGACACGTGGCAAGATCCCATTGGCTTGCGTTTGGGGGGCGGACTTTTCCTTTTGTTATTTCCTTCGATATTGCTTTGGGAAAATTTCTGAAATTTCCTCTGCCCTCCACCAGTCTAGTTCCACGTGGCGGGCTCCTATTTGATGCGGGCATTGGGGGTGAACATTTTTCTCTGCGCTATCCTTTGGGAATAATTCTCAATGTTTCCCCAGTGGCCGAAGCTCTGATGCCCCTGAACACGTGGTGCGATCTGACTAGTCAGTGGGCCTTCAGGCCAATAATTTTCCTTTGACCTAACCAAAATACTTCACCAAAATTTTAAGTCTCCCTCCGCGGTCTATGGGTCTTGAGACACGTGGCATGAGACCATTGGATGGGGACCTTGCAGGAAAAAATTTGACCCTGCACCCTTGCCAAACATTTTGCCAAAATTCTAACTTCATCTCCACCCTCTGCAACTTCTTAGCCTAAGGACATGTGGCAAAGTGTTGTTGGGTGTGGGCCTTGGGGCCAAAAATTTTTAGTTGCACCAACACTTAGGAATTCTTCCTAATTTCTTCCCCTGGGACACGTGGCAAGATCCAATTCACCGGCGGACCTTCGAGATGAAATATTCCTTTTGAAACTTTGCCAAACACTTGGTAAAAATTCCAATTCTACCTCCGCCTTCTGCCCTCCTGAGGACACGTGGCCTCATCTTATTGGTTGCGGGCCTTTTAGGGGAAAATTTCCCAAAAAATATCTGCCGAGCCATAACTTGAAAAATACATGGAGTTAGGAGGAAAACTTTACCTTTCTGGAAAGTTGAGAAAAATATCTATCCAATGGTGCCATTTCCAGAAGGTCTTGAGTTCCTAAAGAGAAAAAAATTATAACTGGGGCACAAGAGAGGGAAGAATGAAGGGAGTTAGCCACAAAATGAGCAAGGGGCTCATTTTGGATAGCAATTTTGGTGATTCAGAGGGATCATCTGCCTGCTGGATGAAATTACTAGTTGCCTGAAATAGTCCATTGGGCATGGAGTCATTAAGTTCTCTACTTGGTACCCCAATTGATTAGAACATTGCATGGAGGAATATGGAAGGTAGAACACCATCTGATTAGAGCAAGGCCTACAAAACACATTTCTCGGGATAGCAAGCTTGTGCCAAAGCACTTAGGGAAAGTAAAGCTAATCTACAACAAAAAAATGTGCATAAGCACTTGGAGGAATGAAAACCTAAGCTAATATGTACAAGGTGGAGAATTCCCTTCAGTAGCAATACTTTAGATGGATTCCATTGACTGGAATCTACAATTCTTCGCCATCCAATGAAGACAATTGGAAAGCATTGCTTTTCTTACACTTTGTGACCATGTATGGGCCACTCCAAATGACATCAAATTTTGAATGCCTCCCCAGTTTTTCTCTGTCTGCATCCCATTTTAACACTAGATCTCCAACTTGGAAAGATCTATCCTTGACCTTCCTATCAAAGGTCTTCTTGATCAAAGCTTGATCCTTCTCCATTGCTTGGGATGCTTGATTTTTGATTTCTTAGAGCTCCATCAATTCTGCATATCTAACCTCCATGGGCCCAAACTCCAACAACTCCAAATGTTTCATGAGTTCTAATGTTGGCAACTCAAGTGACATGGGTAAAATTTCCTCTCTTCCTTAAACAAGTTTGAATGGAGAATTACCTGTAGATCTCTTAGGAGTTATTCTATCAGTCCATAAGGCTGATTTCAATTTGGTATGCCAAGACCTCTAATTTTCATCAAGATTTCTCCTAATGATCCTTAACAAGTTCTTGTTTGTAGATTCAGCTTGGCTATTACCCTGAGGGTAATAGTTTGATGAAGTGCTTAGGTAGATCCCATTCTTGACAGCCCATTCAGTTACTTTGGACCCGATGAATACCAATGCATTATCTGATATTATTGTAGCAGGTATGCCAAATCTAGTTGTTATTCCCTCATAGAAGTCCAAGTTTCTAGATTCATTTGCTTCCTTGAGTGCTACTACTTCAATCCATTTGGTGAAGTAATCTGTTGTTGTTAGAATCCATTTGTGTCCTTGGCTATAATTTGGATTTATGACTCCAATAAAGTCCAAACCCCAATGCATGAATGGATGGTCAAAAAAAATTAGATGCAATGGAAGGGCAGCTAGCCTCTCCTTACCTGTGAAGAATGCACAATTCTTGCACCTCTTGATCCATGCATAACAATCACTGAAAATCTTGGGCCAATAATAGCCAGCCCTCATAATCTTTAGAGCTATCATTCTCGGTGTAAAATGACCACTAGCTGATCCACCATGGAACTCTTCCAACACCCTGTGAATCTAATTTGTATCAATGCATATTAGTAGCACTCCATTCACATCCCTTTTGAACAAAACACCATCAACAAGGGCATATGGGACAGCCTGCAATCTGAAGTGTCTTCTTTTGGCCTTGTTCATCTCTGGAGGGCATAGACCTGTTCTTAGGAAGTGCATTATGTCTTGGGTCCAGCAAGGAGTAAGAACACCATTATTTTCCTCTTGAGTGCTTCCTTGCTCATGGCTTTCTTACAACGCCAAAACAACCTCCTTCTCATTGCATGCTTCCTTGTGTTTGTTCAAGACCAGCTGCTCACACAATCCTTTTCCTCTGACCAACTTGGTGACTTTGATCTCTATGTCATACTCCATGACACAAGTAATCCAACCTGCTCTCTTTTCATTCAGGTCTTTGTTGAGGAGGAAGTCTTTAACTCCCACATGAGAAACCAACAATTGAACCTTGTTGTTTGAAACTAGATGCTTGAATTTCTTCAAGCTCCTAATTACTGTAGGAACATGCTTCTTAATGGAAGAATATATCACCTCATAGTCCTCCAAGCTTTGGCTGAAGAAAGCAATTGGCTGCTCATCATTGTCTTCGTTCTGCTGTACCAAAATTGTAGAAATAGTATCATCACCCCAAAATGCATAGAGGATGAAATCCTTGGAAATCTAGGTTAATGAGAATTGGGGCTTGAGAGATGGCTTCTTTGATTGCTTAAAAACTTTCCTTACCTTCTTATTTCCATTTGAAAACTATGCTTTTCTTTAACATCTTGGTGATAGGCTTGACTAGGGCTGCAAAATTTGGGACAAACCTCTGAACAAAATTTATTCTCCCCAAGAAACTTTGAAGGGCCTTCTTGTGGCTTGGCAATGGTAGTGCTCTTATGGATTCAACTCTTTTTGGATCAATTGCTAATCCTTCTTTGGAGATAATGTGGCCAAGGATCTTTCCTTCATGGGCTAGAAAAATACACTTTTTAGGATTCAAGGATACTCCAAATCTTTTGCACCTTTGGAACACTTGTCTTAAATGAAAGAGATGGTCTGCTGCATTTTAAAAAAAAACAGTGATATCATCAAGATATATCACCACCATATTGTTAATCAAATCCTTGAATGCCATGTCCATTACTCTTTGGAAAGTAGCTCCAGTGTTGGACAACCCAAATGGCATTTTCCTGTATGCATAAGTTCCCCATTTGGTTGTAAAGGCTGTCTTGAACTGATCCTCTTCTTTCACTATAATATGATTGTACCCTGAATAGCCATCAAGTAATGAAAACCTCTCAGAGCTGGAAATAACTTGTAAAATCTACTCCATAGAAGGAAGTGGATAATGATCCTTGAGAGATGCTCTATTCAAATCTCTGAAGTCAACACACAATCTGATTTCCCCAGTCTTCTTTCTAACTGGGACCAAGTTGGCCACCCAAATAGAATGCTTGATAGGGAATATGATTCTTGACTCTATCAACTTATTCAATTCTTTTCTCATGAGAGGCTCCATATGTGGATTGACTGGCCTTTGTTTTTTCCTAATGGGTTTAGTACTTGGATCCAATTCAATGGTGTGTTGAGCTAACTCGGGATTGAAACCTTTCAAATCTTCATAGCTCCAAGAAAACACATTAGGTAATTCTTGGAAAAGTTGTATGAACTCATACCTTTCTTGCTCAGTTGTCACCTTACCAACTTGGAGTGATTTACCTTCTTCCACCAAGATGGACACCGAGCCTTCTCCCTTGACTTGGATGTTTGCTTTCTCCTTCCTAAACTGATCATTAGGATTGAAAATGGACTCCAAAGTAATAAGTCCCTTTGGTAGTTTGTTGGTTCTCAGCTGTACCACTTGGTCACCATATTGCTACTCCAACTTTTCCTGATTTTTAGCTGAGAACTCAGCCTCTTCTTGTAAGAAATGGATGATTTGTTGATCATTTTCAAACACTTACCAACTTACATTTTTGTCTGGAACTGAAGGTCTTACAATCACATGGATGCTTGGCTATACTTTGTCCTTCTTGATGCTTTCAACAACGTCAAAGGCTGCTCCAACTACTGCAAGCCTGTCAACAACTTGGTTCTCTTTTCTAGGAATGGATTTGATGTCAAAGCCTTCAAAATCTTACATGAGGTTCCACACCTTGTTTTTGTAGCACTTGAGCAGATCATTCTTGGTAGCATGCTGCCCTTTAATTTGGTTGAAAATCAACTCCCTGTCACTAAAGACTTGCAAGTTCTTTATTCCTCTCTTGATTGACCAATGCAATCCTTGTATCAAGGCTTCATATTCAGTAGTGTTATTAGAGCATGCAAACTGAAATCTAAAATTTGAATAATACTTAACTCCTTGAGGTGAAATAAGCATAGCTCCCCCTCATGCCCCTTGTCTACTCCTTGATCCATAAAAAAAAAACTGCCATACCTCATTGTCATCCTTGTGGTTTGGCTTGGTGATGCTAGGAATAGGCTGATTTTCTTCGTGCATGCAATAGAATCCTAGCTCAGATTCTTCTATTCCTTAATAAGGATCAAAAGCATGCACCTTGTTTTCCATTCATCAAGAGTCAGATCTGGGATACTTCCAACCTTGGTGTCAGCTTCATCAGTTCTTGGATAATCCTCTTGATCAAACGCTGAACAATTGGTATTGATTTGACTTGGAGTGTGAGGCTCAATGCGAAAGTTTGCAATAGGTTTAGATCTAATTGTGGCCTTAGTTCCATATCTTGTTCTAAACAACATGTGTGTCCAATCAATAGATAAGTACCCTCCAATCTTGGGTGTGAAATCCCTTGACAGGCATAGGGCAAAGAGTGATGGAAGGTCTATTACCAAGACATCTTACAAAATAACAATGTTGGGGCATGCATGCAAAGTAAGACTCAATTTTTTTATCACTCCAACTGTTGTTACTGTTGTCCCATCCAATTGCACTACCCATTTGGATATGACTTCATACTAAAGCCTCAATTGATCAGCTATTTACTTAGGCATTACTGAAGTACTTGCTCCGGAATTAATCATGCAGTTGTGTACTAAATGGTTTCCAATGTTCAATGAAACATATAATGGAGGGGCTTCAACATCTTACCTTGCTATTCTCCATGATTCCCCTCAAGCTGGGAAACATTTGTGAGTACCTTCTCTTGCATTTGGACCTGTTGGTTTGAAGTTGACCAGTCCTTCATGGCAGCTTGTAACAAATCTCTTTGGCCTGGGATGGATAGTGATTCCCACATGGATATGTTTACATTTGTCTTCTTCATCTGATCAATGATGTTGAATGGAGATGAAGCTTCTCTCTGCTGTCCCTTGACCTGCACATTCATTCCTTGCACATGGGTAGCAATAACTAGCATTTGAGTTAACCTTGGAGTTGTTTTAGGCAGCCCTTGCGTCTTTGGAACTGCATTTTGTTTGCCAATAATTTGTAGAGTCATAAAAGATTGTGGATTACTTGGAGCCAATGGCTGTTCTTCACCCAAATTTCTCCTTTTTGACCTTGTGTTGGTTGCAACACTTTGGGAATTTGTTTGATTCATGCCACAAAAATCTTTTGCCTGCCAGTTTACAAGTGTGGTATCATTTGGAGCTAATTGTTGCTGGAATGTTTCTAGTTGATGGTTATTTCCTTGACTCCCTTCACCCTCCACACCAGTTTTAGTCACCATTAATGCTTGATTTAAGGCACCGTTGAAACACATAGACTAGTTGTGAGGTTCATTGCATGGGAAACACCAATCATACTCTTGAGCTATGTTGTTTTGCACTAGCGCTAATGCCTTAGAGGTAGATGTAGCATTGGGATTATAGGGCTGAAATGGTCTGTTGGCAGGAGGTCTTGCTTGATTTAAATTTACAGCTAGATTCGATGGTCTTTGAGGTTGGTATGGCTGCCTGTTAGGCTGAACTTGAGGCTGGAAAGAAGGTCTAAAACCTTGGGCTTGCTGCCTCTTGAGTGTAACCAGCTAATTACCTAAATTTTGTCAATTGCTTCATGACTTCTTGAAGTTCATTTGAGGCACTAGAAGATGAAGTAAAAGCTTCACTTGAATTCTTGATTTCTAGGAGTGGGAATAGGATCTACAATTAGGCACTTGACTAGTATTTGGGATCTCTAAGCTTGGAAATAATGGCATTGGAGGCCTAGGAGCTAGCTTGCTAAGCTTGAATCAAACAATTTTCAGCTCTAATGGCAATGCTATAAGCAACAGGGATAGTTGTGCCTCCCATGGATTGAATCAACATAGAAATATCAGAATTTAAAGCTTTAAGGTAATATAGAAAAGAACCTTCTACTATTGGTCTTACTACCATTGGAATTCTCTCCCAAGTCATTTGAAACCTGAAGTTGAACTCAGTCAGCTGCTCATTGGGAGCTCTCTTGATGGTTGTCAATCTACTCCAAAAGGGACAAGTTATCTCCATTTTCTCCAAATTTCTCATGGAGGGCTATATATAGCTGGTTCCAATTTTGGATAGAACCTCAGGCAAGACTCCTGAACCATTGCAAAGGTTTCCCTTTGAATGAAGATGCCAGCAGTCTGACAGTACAGCTTGCATCTCATTAATCTCATGGATTACACAAATATTGGCAATATCCTTGACATGATCATCAGGAGTGGTCTGATTCTCATCCAGTAAAGTATGGAATGTTCTTCAATGCTGCAACTAGGATTTGGATTCTATGCATTGAGAGCAAGTGGGCTGCTTGCTAGTGAAATTGAAATAGGGGTTGTGTTGTGCCATTCTGATTGGCCTTAGAACCCTTGTTGAATGAATGAAAGGCCTACCAGGTGGAGGAGTTGATAGAGTTCTGTTTGGTGGAGATGGAGACCTTTGAATTCTCCTCCCTCTTTGCCTTTTTCTTGGAGATAATTGCAGATACTCAAACAACACCTCTTCTTCTCCAACTCTTGACCTTGTGGTGATTCTTCTCATGAGTTTTCAGGTCTGCACTACTAAAACCAGCTGATTCTTCTTCCTTGGAGTCGCCAGATGTGTAAATTTAGGGCTCTTTTAAGCAAGAAATTTGCAACAAATGCACATCAATTTGTTGCAATGAAGATGAAGACCTCTAAGGTCCCACTAGGGCGTGCCAAAACTGTTGGTGAAAATCAACAGCACCCCTGGATGTTGATCAGATTTCTAGTTTGATACTTTCAGGACATCCAGTGTGATTGCACAACATTGAATCTTTTCCCCAAGTGTGGGACTTGTAAAAATGGGAAAAGAATCTCCAGACTAGAGGCTGGTTCCTCAACTCCTCTGATCAGGTGTATTACTTGCAAGTTGCAGAGGTTTTGCTCAAATATCCTACTCTAAATTCCAAGGGGATAGAGGATAGAGAATGCAAAAAAATAAAACTAATGCTAATAAGGTGATGCACCAAAGGAATGGTGAACATTCTTTACTTCTGTAAATAGACACAGATCATAGAAATGTGAACAAACATCATGCACAAATGATAAAATGTAATGAAAGGTCAGAGATGGATGAAGCAAACAACACAAACAGAGGATTGGAACTCATTCACAGAGCTTGCATTGTCATTTCCAACATCAAAAACACATGCATTACAACATATGAGAGGAAAAAAATAGGTTACAGTCTTGGAAGAGGTTCTGATATTCCACAAAATCACTTTTCAAGGTGAAAAAGGGAGCCTGCAATACATGAAAAATGTTCGACCAACCCTCCAAAAATGAGCCAAACCTGGCTTTTACAATGCCAAAACCTGAGCCCATGAGAGAGAAACTTGGGAAAACGTGGGAGAGCTTCAACCACCAACCAAAATGTAATAAAATAGCTTGGGAATCCTTACAGGTCCATTCCCTGACATTTTCAACCATGCTGGGAGAAAATACGAGCTGGTTGAAATATCATTTTTGTTCATTATCATGTGCCAGAGGAATTTTTATATTTTCTCTCTCCAAAATCAATCAAAATAAAAAATTGAGCCTATAATCCTATAGATAATTTCACCAGATTTTTTTTGATATAAAGAACACGAAAAACTGAGCTCTGGATCGAAAGTTATGGCCATTTGAAAATTTAGGGCAAAACAGGGCCAAAATGGGTTTGTGGGCCAAAAATTTTCCAAAAAAAACCTCATGCTCTGCCACTCTTGATGCCACGTGCCACTGTTAGTGCAAAATCACAGCACCCCTGGATGCAACTCAAGGTTCTAAATGATGTCTTAGGCATCCAGTGTGATTGCACAACATGGAAACCTCTCTCCAAGTGTGGGACTTGTGAAACTGAGAGAGGAATCTCCAGATTAGAGGCTGGTTCCTCAAACTCCTCTGATTTAGATCTATATTTGCACAACTACAGAGGTTCAGATCCTAATCCTACTCTAAATTGCAAGGAGACAGGGATAGAAATGCAAAAATTGAAACTAACTAAAGATGGTGATGCACCAAAAGGAGTGGTGAATATTTTTGTCATGCAAATAGACACAAACCAAATATTGCAACATAAAACATACACAGGCTGATAAGATATAATTTAGGATCTGAAATGAAGCAAATAATACAAACAAAGGACTGAAACCCATTCACAAAGCTTGCATTATCATTTCCAATGTCAAAACCACTGCATTACAACCTCAGAGAGGTAGAAAACCTGTTACAATATCTTGAAGAGGTCTGATTCTTACAACAATCACTTGCTGGAGGTGAAAGAAGAAGTTTGCTATGCCAAAAAGTGTTCCCCCTAAAGAAATGAGCCAAATCTGGCTTTTACATTGCATGGGTCGAGCCCAGGAGAGAGAAAACATACAAAATGTGGGAACCCATTCCTCATTGACTACAAATGCATTAAATCAGCATGGAGGACCTTACAAACCCATACCCTATCATTTTTGACCAAATTGGAGGAGAGTGCGACCCATTCTGCATTAAATTTAGTCGCTGAAATGTCATTTCTGGCCATGGACACGTACCAGAGCCATGTTTCTGAATTTTCTCTCTTGAAACTGAACCAAAATTCAAAATTGACCATGAAATCCTATAGAGAATTTCATAAGCTTTCCAATGATATGAAGAACGTGCAAATCCGAGCTCTGGATCAAAAGATATGAAGGTCTGAAGTTTTAGGGCAAAACGGCCCAAAAAATGGATGTCGGGCAAAAAAATTTTAAATTTTGACCTTTTTTTGCATTTTGGAAAATTTTTGAAAAATTTCCGTGCTCCGCCAGTCGGATGCCACGTGTCAGGTGCTGGTTCACTGAGCAATTCTCTCTCCTCCACCTTTCCGCGGGCTTTCCTTTGAAATTTTGACCTTTTTAACTCTTTTGAAAATTTTCCATTTTTCCCCCGTGCCCCGCCACTTGGGACACGTGGCACGCTTTGGTTGGTTGACAGGGGTGCGGGGGCATCTTTTACCTTTTAGTTTTTTGGCCAAAACTTTTGCCAAATTCTCCAAGTCCTCCCCGAGCTCCGCACTCCCCTTCTCCTTAGGACATGCATCCTCTTTTTATTGGCTCGGGCCAACGCTCCAAACTTCGCCTTTGGAAACTCGGCAAAACATTAAGTAAAAATCTCACCCTTTCCTCCACCACTCTGATCCACGAAGAAACATGGCACATTCTGATTCGTCGACGGCTCTTTCAGCTCCCCGCGTCTGCCGCATACTTCTGGCCCAGATGTCCCAAACTGTCTGGGACAAATTCTTCCGATTCACCCGATTCGGGCTTCCCTGTCCCTCTTTGAGGTGAAGACACGTGGCACATTTCCATTGGCTCTCGGCTCCTTCGGCCTTTCGTGTGCCATGCGTCCCTTTGTCCCAACTGTCCCACTGACTGGGAAAGTTCGAACCACCTGAAATACTGCCTTTTCGCTCTGATTCGGCCGGTTCGCGTCCTTCGCGTCCTCACGACCCAGATGTCCCAGCCTGTTTTGCACAACAGTTAGTCAATTTTTGTTTTTACCTTCGGCCGGTTCACCCTTTCACGTCCTGCGCGTCCCCACAGCCCGGATGTCCCAATTGCTATGTGGACCGCCTGGAGGCTTTTCGGCCGGTTCGCGCCCCGACGTCCCAACTATCCCAACTGCCGAGGACTAGGACTTAGCCGATTTTCATGATTTTTTCTACCCCAAGCTTGTTTTTTGTAACTTTTTCACCCTTTTTTAGAACTTGCTCTTTTCTTCTTGGACAGGAGAGTTAGAAAAAAGCCGAGGGGACCCCAGAAACATGATTTTTTGCCTTGAATCAATCTATCTTGCTCAGGACCAAAGAATTTAATGCATGTTATCAAAATTACCCTGGGGGTGAATTTTGGATAACAATTTGGCAACTCAGCGGGGTCATCTGCCTGCTAGATGAAGATTACCAGTAGCCTGAAGCAGTCCATTAGGCATGGAGTCATCAAATATTCTGTTTAGAACCCCAACTGACTTAGAATGTGCAAGGAGGAAGATGGAATATCACCTGATGGAAGCAAGGACTGCAAAACATCTCCATGGACAGCAAGCTGTGCCAAAGCACTTAGGGAAAACAAAACTAACCTACAACAAAACAATGTGCACAAGTACTTGGAGGAATGAAAATCTAATCTAATATTTACAAGGTGATAAATTTCTCTCTAGAAGCAACGCTTGAGATAGATTCCATTTACTGGAATCTATAGTTCTTCACCATCCAATGGGGCCAATTGGAAAGCATTGTTGTTCTTGCACTTCGTGACCATGTATGGGCCACTCCAAATGGCATCAAATTTTGAATGCCTTCCTGGTTTTTCTCTATCCACATCCCATTTCAACACTAGATCTCCAACCTGAAAAGATCTATCCTTGGCCTTCCTATCAAAGGTCTTCTTGATCAAAGCTTGATCCTTTTCCATTGCTTGGGATGCCTGATTTCTGATCTCTTGCAGCTCCATCAACTCTGCATACCTCACCTCCATGGGCTCAAACTCTAGCAACTCCAGCTGCTTCATGAGTTCCAATGTTGGCAACTCAAGTGACATGGGCAAGATTGCCTCTCTTCCATAGACAAGTTTGAATGGAGAGTTACCTGTGGATCTTTTGGGAGTTATCCTATCAGCCCATAAGGCTGATTTCAGTTTGGTATGCCAAGACCTCTGATTCTCGTCAAGAGTCCTCCTAATGATCCTCAACAAGTTCTTGTTTGTAGACTCGGCCTGGCCATTACCTTGAGGGTAATAGTTTGATGAAGTGCTTAGGTAGATACCGTTCTTGACAGCCCACTCAGTCACCTTAGATCCAATGAATGCCAATGCATTATCTAGAGATTATTGTAGCAGGTACACCAAATCTGGTTGTTATCCCCTCATAAAGGTCTAAGATGCTAGACTCATTTTCCTCTTTGAGTGCTACTGCTTCTGTCCATCTGGTGAAGTAGTCCGTGGCTGTCAAAATCCATTTGTGCCCTTGGCTTGAATTGGGATTAATGACTCCAATGAAGTCCAAACCCCATTGCATGAATGGCTGGTCAACTGAGATTGGATGTAATGGAAGGGCAGCAAGTCTCTCTTTTCCTGTGAAGAATGCACAATTCTTACACCTCTTGATCCATGCATAGCAATCACTGAAGATTTTAGGCCAATAATAACCAGCCTTCATGATTTTTAGAGCTGTCACTCTTGGTGCAAAATGACCACCAGCTGGTCCACCATGAAACTCTTCCAACACCCTTTGAATCTGATTTGTGTTAATGCATCTCAACATCACTCCATTCACATCTTTCTTGAACAAAACTCCATCAACAATGGCATACGGGACAGCTTGCAATCTGAAGTGTCTCCTTTGGGTCTTGTTCATCTTCAGAGGGCATAGGCATGTGCCTAGGAAGTGTATAATACCTTGGGTCCAGCAAGGAGTGGGGGCAGCATTGTCTTCTTCTTGATTGCCACTTGGCTCATGGCTGTCCTGGACTGTCAAAACAGCCTCTTCTTCATTGCATACTTCTTTTTGCTTCCCCAAAACCAACTGCTCACACAATCCTTTCCCTCTTACCAGCTTGGTGATCTTGATCTCAATGTCATACTCCATGACACGGGTGATCCAACCTGCCCTTTTCTCATTCAAATCCTTGTTGAGGAGGAAGTCCTTGACCCCAGCATGTGAGACCAGCAACTGGACCTTGTTGTTTGAGACTAAATGCTTGAATTTCTTCAAGCTTCTGATTACTGCAAGTACATGCTTCTCAATAAAAGAGTACCTCACCTCATAGTCATCTAGGCTCCTACTGAAGAAGGCAATTGGCTGCTCATCATTATCCTTGTTCTGTTGTACCAAAATGGCAGAAATAGTGTCATTACCTCCAAATGCATAGAGGATGAAATCCTTGGAGAAGTCCAGGTTGATGAGAGTTGGTGCTTGGGAGATGGCTTCTTTGATTGCTTCAAAACTCTCCTTGCCTTTTGCTGTCCACTTGAAAGCCATGCTCTTCTTTAACATTTTGGTGATGGGCTTGACAAGGGCTGCAAAATCTGGGACAAACCTCTGAACAAAGTTTATCCTTCCCAAGAAACTCTGAAGGGCTTTCTTGTGGCTTGGCAATGGTAGTGCTCTTATGGCTTCAACCCTCTCTGGATCAATTACTAATCCTTCTTTGGAGACAATATGGCCAAGGAGCTTTCCTTCATGTGTAAGAAAGATACACTTCTTAGGATTCAAAGACACTCCAAATCTCCTGCACCTCGTGAAGACTTGTCTCAAATGAGAGAGGTGGTCTGCTGCATTTTTGGGAAAAACAATGATATCATCAAGGTAAATCAGCACCACGTTGTTAATCAAACCTTTGAATGCCATGTCCATTGCCCTTTGGAAGGTAGCACCAGCGTTGGACAGCCCAAATGGCATTTTCCTGTATGCAAAAGTTCCCCATTTGGTTGTGAAGGCTGTCTTGAACTGGTCCTCTTCCTTCACCATAATCTGATTGTAGCCTGAGTAGCCATCAAGTAGTGAAAACCTCTCGGAGCCAGCCACAACTTGCAAGATTTGCTCCATGGAAGGGAGTGGGTAATGGTCCTTGAGAGAGGCTCTATTCAAGTCTCTGAAGTCAACACACAATCTGATCTCTCCACTCTTCTTTCTGACTGGAACTAAGTTGGCAACCCAACTAGAATGCTTGATTGGGAATATGATCCTTGACTCAATCAGCTTGTCCAATTCTTTCCTCATGAGAGGCTCCATGTGTGGATTGACTGGTCTTTGTTTCTTCCTGACAGGCTTAGTATTTGGATCCAATTCAATGGTATGCTGAGCTAAGTTGGGATTGAAACCTTTCAAGTCTTCATAGCTCCAAGCAAACACGTCAGGGAACTCTTGACACAGCTGTATGAACTCATACCTTTCTTGTTCAGTTGTCATCCTTCTAATTTGCAGTGGTTTGTTCTCTTCTACCAAGATGGATACTGAATCCTCTCTCTTGACCTGAATGTTTGCTTTCTCCTTTCTAAACTGATCATTAGGGTTAAAAATGGACTCCAAAGTGATAAGTCCCTTTGGTAGCTTGTTAGTTCTCAGCTGTACCACTTGGTCACCATACTGCTGTTCCAATCTTTCTTGATTCTTAGCTGAGAACTCAGCTTCTTCTTGCAAGAAATGGATGATTTGCTGGTCATTCTCAAACACTTGCCAACTAACATTGTTATCTGGCACTGAAGGCCTCACAATCACGTGGATGTTTGGCTGTACCTTGTCTTGTTGAATGCTTTCCACAATGTCAAAGGCTGCCCCTACTGCTGCAAGCCTGTCAGCAGCTTGATTCTCTTTCCTAGGAATGGATTTGATGCCAAAACCCTCAAAATCTTCCATGAGGTCCCACACCCTGTTCTTGTAGCACCTGAGTAGATCATTCTTGGTAGCATGTTGTCCCTTGACCTGATTTACAATCAATTCACTATCACCAAAGACTTGCAAGTTCTTTATTTTCTTCTTGATTGCCCAATGCATCCCTTGCACCAAGGCTTCATATTCAGCAGTGTTATTGGAGCATGCAAACTGAAATCTAAAAGCTGAATAGTACTTTACTCCTTGAGGTGAAACAAGCATAGCTCCACCTCCTGCACCTTGTCTACTCCTTGATCCATCAAAAAATAGCTGCCATACCTCATTGTCATCTTTGTGGTTTGGCTTGGTGATGCTAGGAATAGGCTGATTTTCTTCGTGTATGCAATAGACCCCTAGCTCAGATTCTTCTACTTCTTGATAAGGATCAAATGCATGTACCTTGTTTGCCCATTCATCAAGAGTTAGATCTGGGATGCTTCCAACCTTAGTGTCAGCTTCATCAGTGCTTGGGTGATCTTCTTGATCAAATGCTGAGCAATTGGCATTAATCTGACTTGGAGTGTAAGGCTCAATGTGGAAGTTTGCAATAGGTTCAGACCTGATTGTAGCCTTAGTTCCATACCTCGTTCTAAACAGCATGTGTGACCAATCAATAGAAAAATATCCCCCAATCTTGGCTGTGAAGTCCCTTGACAAGCATAGGGCAAAGAGTGGTGGAAGGTCTATGACTGATACATCTTGTAAAACAACAACATTTGGACATGCATGCAAGGTAAGACTCAAGTTTCTAATCACTCCAACTGTTGCTACTACTGTCCCATCTAGCTGCACTACCCCTTTGGATATTGTTTCATACTGGAGCCCTAGCTGATCAGCTATTTGTTTAGGCATTACTGAGCTACTTGCCCTCGATTCTATCATGCAATTGTGCACTAATTGATTTCCAATGATCAATGAAACATAGAAAGGAGGGGGCTTCAACATTTTACCTTGCTGTCCTCCATGATTTCCCTCAGGCTGGGCAAGCATTTGTGAGCACTTTGTCTTGCATCTGGAACTTGTTGATTCGAATTTGGCCAGTCCTTCATGGCAGCTTGCAGCAGATCTCTTTGGCCTGGGATAGATAGGGATTCCCACATTGATATATTGACATTTGTCTTCTTCATCTGATCAATGATACTGAATGGTGATGAAGGATATCTTTGTTGTCCCTTGGTTTGCACATTCACTCCTTGCATGTGGGCAGCAACAACTGGTATTTGAGTTGGCCTAGGGGCTGTTCTTGGCTGCCCTTGTGCATTTGAAACCAGATTTTGTTTGCCAACCACTTGTGGAACCATAGAAGGTCATGGATTGGTTGGGGCTAATGGCTGTTCTTCACCAAAATTCCTCCTTTTTGACCTTGTGTTGGCTGCAACACCTTGAGAAACTACCTGGTTCATGCCACAAAAATCCTCTGCTTGCCAATTTACCAATGTGGTGTCATTTGGGGCTGATTGCTATTGGAATGTTTCTTGTTGTTGGTTGTTTCCTTGACTGCCCTCACCCTCCACACCAGTAGTTGTCACCATTAATGCTTGATTCAAAGCACCATTGAAGCACATGGATTGGTTATGAGGCTCATTGCATGGAAAACACCAATCATACTCCTGAGCAATGTTGTTTTGTGTTGGCACCAATGCCTTAGAGGCAGATATGGCATTTGGATTATAGGGCTGAAATGGTCTATTGGCAGGAGGCCTTGTTTGATTCATATTTACAGTTGGGTTAGGTGGCCTTTGTGGTTGGTATGGCTGCCTGTTAGGCTGAGCTTGGGGTTGATAAGAAGGTCTAAAACCTTGGGGTTGTTGCCTCTTGAGAGTAACCAGCTCATTGCCTAAGTTTTGCAATTGCTTCATGACTTCTTGAAGCTCATTTGGGGCACTTGGAGATGAAGTGGAAGCTTCATTTGAACTCTAATTTCTAGGAGTGGGAGAAGGAGCCAAATTAGGTGCTTGATTGGTGCTTGAACTCTCTAAACTTGGAAACAGTGGCATGGGAGGTCTAGGGGCAAGTTTGTCAGCTTGGATCAAACAATTTTCAGCCCTAATGGCAATGCTATAAGCCATAGGGATAGTTATGCCTCCCATGGACTGAATCAACATAGAAATATCAGAATTTAGAGCTTTGAGATAGTAGAGAAAATCACCTTCTGTGATTGGCCTGACTGCCACTAGAATTCTCTCCCAAGTCTTTTGAAATTTGAAGTTGAAATCGGTCAGCTGCTCATTGGGAGCTCTCTTGATGGTTGTCAGCTGCTCCAAAAGAGACAAGTTGTCTCCATTTTCTCCAAATTTCTCATGAAGTGCTATACACAGCTGATTCCAATTTGTGATAGAACCAGCTCCAAGGCTCCTAAACCATTGCAATGCTTTACCCTTGAATGAAGATGCCAGTAACTTGACAGCCACTTGCATCTCATTGATTTCATGAATTGCACAAAGGTTAGCAATATCTTTAACATGATCACCTGGACTAGTATGATTTTCTCTAGTGAAGTACGGAATGTTCTTCAAGGATGCAATAGGAATTAGATGTTGTGCATTGAGGGCAAGTGGGATGCTACCTGTGAAGTTGACATAGGGGTTGTTTTGTGCCATTCTAATTGGTCTTAAAACCCTTGTTGACTGAATGAAAGGCCTACCAGGTGGAGGAGTTGAGAGAGTTCTATTTGGTGGAGATGGAGACCTTTGAATCCTTCTTCCTCTTTACCTTCTTCTTGGAGATAATTGCAGGTATTCAAACAAAACTTCTTCTTCTCCAACTCTTGACCTTGTGGTGATTCTTCTCATGAGTTTTCAGGCCTGCACTGCTGAAACCAGTTGATTCTTCCCCTTGGAGTCACCAGATATGCAAATAATAGCTCCTTTCAAGTAAGAAAATTGTAGCAGATGCACATCAACTTTGCTGCAATAAAAATGAGACCTCTAGTGTCCCACCGGGAGTGCCAAAACTATTAGTGCAAAATCACAGCACCCCTGGATGCAAATCAAGGTTCTAAATGATGTCTTAGGCATCCAGTGTGATTGCACAACATGGAAACCTCTCTCCAAGTGTGGGACTTGTGAAACTAAGAGAGGAATCTCCAGATTAGAGGTTGGTTCCTCAAACTCTTTTGATTTAGATCTATATTTGAAAAACTATAGAGGTTTAGATCCTAATCATACTCTAAATTGCAAGGAGATAGGGATAGAAATGCAAAAATTGAAACTAACTAAAGATGGTGATGCACCAAAAGGAGTGGTGAATATATTTGTCATGCAAATAGACACAAACCAAAGATTGCAACATAAAACATACACAGGCTGATAAGATATAATTTAGGATCTGAAATGAAGCAAATAATACAAACAAAGGACTGAAACCCATTCACAAAGCTTGCATTATCATTTCTAATGTCAAAACCACTATATTACAACCTCAGAGAGGTAGAAAACCTGTTACAATATTTTAAGAGGTCTGATTCTTGCACAATCACTTGCTGGATGTGAAATAAGAAGTTTGCTATGCCAAAAGTGTTCCCCTTGAAGAAATGAGCCAAATCTGGCTTTTACATTGCATGGGTCGAGCCCAGGAGAGAGAAAACATACAAAACATGGGAACCCATTCCTCATTGACTGAAAATGCATTAAATCAGCATGGAGGACCTTACAAACCCATACCCTATCATTTTTGACCAAATTGGAGGAGAGTGCTACCCATTCTGCATTAAATTTAGTCGCTGAAATGTCATTTCTGGCCATGGACACGTACCAGAGCTGTTTCTGAATTTTATCTCTTGAAACTGAACCAAAATTCAAAATTGACCATGAAATCCTATAGAGAATTTCATAAGCTTTCCAATGATATGAAGAACGTGCAAATCTGAGCTCTGGATCAAAAGATATGAAGGTCTAAAGTTTTAGGGCAAAACAGCCCAAAAAACGGATGTCGGGCAAAAAATTTTAAATTTTGACCTTTTTACATTTTGGAAATTTTTTTTGAAAAATTTCCGTGCTCCGCCGGTCAGATGCCACATGTCAGGTGCTGGTTCACTAGGTAATTCTCTCTCCTCCACCTTTCCACAGGATTTCCCTTGAAATTTCAACCTTTTTAACTCTTTGGAAAATTTTCCATTTTTTCCGCCGTGCCCCGCCACTTGGGACACGTGGCATGCTTTGGTTGCTTGACAGGGGTGTGGGGGCTTCTTTTACCATTTAGTTTTTTGGCCAAAACTTTTGCCAAATTCTCCAAGTCCTCCCTGAGCTCCACACTCCCCTTCTCCTTAGGACACGCGTCCTCTTTTTATTGGCTCGGGCCAACGCTCCAAACTTCGCCTTTGGAAACACGGAAAAACATTAAGTAAAAATCTCACCTTTTACTCCATCGCTCTGATCCACGAAGACATGTGGCACGTTCTAATTTGTCGACGGCTCTTTCAGCTCCCCACGTCCACCGTGTACTTTTGGCTTGGATGTCTCGGACTGTCTGGGACAAATTCTTCCGATTCGCCCGATTCAGGCTTCCCTGTTCCTTTTTGAGGCAAAGAAACGTGGCACATTTCCATTCGCTCTTAGTTTTTCATGTCCCGCGCGTCCCTTTGTCCCAACTATCCTAGACGAAAGTTCCCTGCACCGGCTGATCTGGGTAGTTCGCGTCCTTCGCGTCCTCACGGCCCAGATGTCCCAGCCTGTTCTACACAGCAATTAGTCAATTTTTATTTTTACCTTTGGCTAGTTTTCCCTTTCGCGTCCCACGCATCCCCACAGCCTGGATGTCCCTTTGCTGCATGGAACGCCTGGCGGCCTTTCGGCTGATTCACTCCCCGACGTCCCAACTATCCCAACTACTGTGAGGACTAGGACTTAGCTGATTTTCATGATTTTTTCTACCCCAAGCTTGTTTTTTGTAACTTTTTCACCCTTTTTAGAACTTTCTCTTTTCTCCTTGGATAGGAGAGTTAGAAAAAAGCTGAAGGAACCCCAGAAACATGATTTTTTGCCTTGAATCAATCCATCTTGCTTGGGACCAAAGAATTTAATGCATGTTATCAAAATTACCCTGGGGGGTGAATTTTGGGTAACAGGCACATTTTGATTGGATGCGGGCTTTCTGTGCTTCATTTTCCACCGTTTTGACCATTTGAAAATTTTCCAAAAATCTCCATCGGGCCGATGACCAGAGGACACGTGGCAAGATTTGATTTTCCGTGGACATTTCCTCTTAAATTTTCCGTCACTGTTGGTCACTTCTCTTGAGTTGGACACATGGCAAAACCCCATTGGCTATAGGATTTCTCCTTCCCTTTTTCTCTGCAGGCCTGTCTTGCATTTTTTGCTGCCACATGGACACATCACAAGATCCCATTGGCTCGCATTTGGGGGGTGAAATTTTCCTTTTATTATTTCCTTCGATTTTGCTTTGGGAAAATTTCCAAAATTTCCTTCGCCCTTTGCCGGTCTGGTGCCATGTGGCGAGCTTCTATTTGACGTGGGCCTTGGGGGTGAACATTTCTCTCTGCACTATCCTTTGGGAAAAATTCCCAATGTTTCCCCGACGAACGAAGATCTGATGCCCTTGAACACGTGGCGCGATCTGACTGGTCAGCGGGCCTTCAGGCCAATAATTTTCCTTTGACCTAACCAAAATACTTCACCAAAATTTTAATTCTCCCTCCGCGGTCCGTGGGTCTTAAGACACGTGGCATGAGGCCATTGAATGGGGACCTTGCGGGAATAAATTTGACCTTGTGCCCTTGCCAAACATTTCACCAAAATTCTAACTTCATCTCTGCCCTCTGCCACTTCTTGGCCTAAGGACACGTGGTAAAGTGTTGTTGGGTTTGGGCCTTGGGGCCAAAATTTTTTAGTTGCACCAACACTTAGGAATTTTTCCTAATTTCTTCCCCTGGGACACGTGGCAAGATCCAATTTGCCGGCGGGCCTTCAGGGTGAAATATTCCTTTTGAAGCTTTGCCAAACACTTGGTAAAAATTCGAAGTCTACCTCTGCCTTCCACCATCCCAAGGACACGTGGTCTGATCTTATTGGTTGTGGGCCTTTCAGGGGAAAATTTCCCAAAAAATCTCTATTGAGCCATAACTTCAAAAATACATGGATTTAGGAGGAAAACTTTACCTTTCTGGAAAGTTGAGAAAAAGATATATCTAATGGTGCCATTTCCAGAAGGTCTTGAGTGCCTAAAGAGCAAAAAATTATAACTGAGGCACAAGAGAGGGAAGAATGAAGGGAGTTAGCCACAAAATGAGCAAGGGGCTCATTTTGGATAACAATACCTCTTTAGGAGATTTGGTAGCTAAAATATGAAACTGAAGGTTGTCTGCTATATTGAGAGAAATAAGTCTCAGGGCCTCATCTTTCTTGCACATGTAATTGTACTTATCCTTCTCACTAGTAAAGTCAGGCACTCAATCTTGAAAAATGTGCCAAAGACCACGGGATTTGAGTAGTTGTTCCATTTTTGGCTTTCAAACATGATATTTGGATGAATTTAATGGTCCAAATAGTCATAGATCCATGATGTTTGCAGGAAAGGACATAGAAGGCAGACTTCTTGACATGGCAAAAAATGACCAATTCTCCCCCAAAAATGGTACTTCCTTAGATGGTACTAAAAATTATAGCAATAGAACGGAGTTGAAAAAACATACACTCTTGCAAAAAATGGCACTCGATTTTGAGTTACTTGGAAAAAGTTATCAATCTTTCAAATTCCCATAAAATAGGTCAATTTATTTAAAAAGGGCCCACAGATTAAAAAATCAAACCAAACAGAGGAAAAGGTGGTTGTGTGACCACTCGTTGGAATCAGGAGAAAATGAAGATTTTAAGTATGTCTTTCGTTTATAAACAAGCCCAAAATAGGATTATTTCCCCCAAAAATAATTATTTAAGCAAAGAACTATAGGAAAATTAAATTTTCAAAAACTATAGTTTTGAAAATTAATAATTTAATTGGCCAATCACAATTAGCTGTGCATGAATAATTTTATTAATGAAATAAGTAATCATGTAGAAGTTTCCTCACATAGAAAAAATGAAGGCCTTCCAAAAATGTTGCTAAGCACCCATAATTGTTATTGTCAGGTGAAAAAAGAAGAGGCCATACTGGTAAAAACATGGTTGATAAGGGAATCTCCAAATGCTCATCTTAGAATATACCTCAGCAAGCCAAAAACCATTCTAATGTAATAGGAAACTGTCCCAATGTAAAGGCAGACCGAGTTGTAGAGATGTCTAGGTCTTACAGAGATAGAGATGAGCCACAAACACAAAATTGTGATTAAAAATGTAGATCTATGTAGATGTTAAGTCCACACCATCAAATATGCAAAACCCATCACCTAGTAGAGAGGAATACGAGGAAGGAGAAACAATCAAAACAACAAAGAGGTAGAGCCTCAATGTCCAATGCCAAATGAAAAAATGTGGAGCTGCTGCAAAAAAAATGTGTGAACTCCAGCAAAAAGGTAGAGAGGCCGAGCCTTAATCAATCAACTCATAGTTAGATTGACTAGTTCATAAAAAATGTAGAAAGAAGTGAAAAAAAGGCAGGTCATGATCTTAGTTGGATAGAAGAAATAATGGCCTCAGGAGCAGTCAGATCCACGTACAAGAAAAAGTAGCAAAGAGGCCATGCAAAACAGAGAATTTGATCCTCAATGGCAAGAATTCAACCAAAAATGTGGAAATTTGTTGTAGAAAGCCAAGATCTGGTTGAGTATAAGAAAAATGTGGAGATGATAAGTTTGACCTAGCAACAATGAGCAAATCTTAGCTAAAAAATCAACCTTTCAATAAGAAAAGTGGTCCATGTTTTGAGTAGGATGCAAACCAAGTTGTAGAGAGAGTTGGGTCTTGCAGAGGCCGAGATGAGCCATGAACAATCCAAAGGATGTAGACCAATAATGACAACCAAAACAAATATTTCCAATTTCTAACAAAATTAAAAAATAGCATCTCCTATATTCCTACAACAAAATTGCATAAATCAAGATTGAGACTTAGAATCATGCAACAACCATCTAGCTTTGATACCAAATTAGATTTGATAACCAGATCAAAGAATGAAAACTAAGTACACATCTTAAAAATAAATATGCAAGATGTAGAGAAAAAGTCAAACAAAATATTATTCAACTGCTTGTATTCTCTCATCCGAAAACACACAATATATAGTGTTTTACAAGACTAATCCTTACCCAAATAATAGGAAGGAAACACTAAACAAAGGAGGTTAAAACATCTCAATAATTCAAGGAGTGGAGGCGATAGCTCAATAACTCCAATAAGTTACGGGAGACTAATAATATCCCACAAATAAAATAGAAAAATAAAATTTAACCTATGCTCTCAAATGAGCTTATTTAAGGTGCAAAATATCTAGTTCACAAAGACAAGTGTGAAATCATTTACACCAACATATTTAAGTGGATCAAACATTCATTCCATTTTTAAATACCATATTTCTATAAACAACAGTGCCACATGTCACGCACCGGGAGTATCCACATTAATGCCACATCATCTCTTTTGTCGGGTTCTACTATAACTTTGACTGTACATATCTTTTGCATACAGACTCAGATTTGGTCCATTAAAAATGTATCAGAAAGGTATTAATAAGTGCTACACAATGGTGCTGACTCAAGATGATTTTAATACCATCAATTTTATGTTGACCAACATTGACCAAATGTTGACCACACTTTGACCCAAACTTTGACTAGTTGCACAGGGAGCATACAATGTCATATTTACACGTTCCAATATGTGTTGGAAAGATATCGGAAATCTCTTCTGTATTCACTATGTTCCAAATTTTTTTGGGAATATCTAAAGGTCCAAAATGTCCTCTAGATCACACCTCCCCACTGGGAAAGGATTTTGTTCCACTAAAAGCTTACTGGAACTTTTGTCACCCTGTCTTGGATCTAAATACTCTGTTGCCACATCGGAAATTATACTATAGTGGATTCTCTAGTCTTTTGTACTACATCCTTCTCCTTTTGACAAATTTTTCTTTATCTTGGCCATGTGGGTTATGGTCCCACCCTGCTTCTTTTGTCTTCATTTCCAAATCTGCCCTCTAGGGGTCTTACACTTCGACAATCCTTTACGCTTATACATCCACATTTTCTTGTTAAGGTCTTACTCTTTAGAAACATAGAAGGAATATACCACTACATCTACCCTTTGGGGGTCTTACACTTCAGCAACATATAGTCTGCATGGAATTAGATATTGCCACATATTCCCTCTACGGGTCTTATGCTTCTACAACACCCAAAAATATGTACTGTTACATCTTCCTTTCAGGAGGTCTTACACTTCAGCAATACTGAAACATCACCATATCTTCCCTGTAGGGGTCTTACAGTTTGGAAGATTTCACTTCCATGATTATCAACTATCATTTTTTTACACGGTCATAATACCTCTACACAGAAAAATGATCCAATCTTATCTGTCATAAGGTCAATAATGGTGAATTTTTAGGTTAATTTATGCATTATATTACCTTAAGTAATTAATTATTTATTAAGGTAATTATATTATATATTGATATATGGTTTTATAACAATATTTTTCATATTATTTCATAGGTTATATTGTTACATAGTTGTAACAATTATTATTTATTTGTATTTAATTATTGTTGCTTCCTCGATGCATTTTGGAATCTATTGTGATTTTGGTTGTACCTATGCAACCTTGCATTTTTCTACACATGGATGTTCAATTCATATAAGAATTGCAGCCCATCTATTGTAAATTGATTTTGATCATTAATAAAATTCTTCAGGCTTCCGTCCCTATTTTAAATTTGGTATCAGAGTTGGTTGAAGCTCCTGACAAGGTTAGAGAAAGGTTGTAGTGGAAGGAAAATTTTTAGAGAATAAAACCACATCATCGGAGAGCTAGTGCTACCTCAAGTAGCTTCCCAAATCTCCATGCAGTCCCACAACCTTCTGTGTGATATCCATGTAAACGTAAAGAAAAACAAAAAATTCCTTGGTGCCCTTTGGACTAGGAAAATTTTCTTCTCGGGACTAATTTTTTTTAATATATATATATATATATATATATATATATATATATATTATTTCCCCATTATGGGTTTTATATCTAATTTAGAGAAGCAATATAGTTTCTTCTATTATTATCAGACCTCTGCATTTGGAGGATTGTGTTTTTGTTTTGCGGTGAATCCTACCCACTGAGCTGAGTTGAAATATAGTGCAGACCGAGCTGATCTCTTGGAATGGATTGATCAAAGACCTTGTAATCTATTCAAAAATCACCGAATGGAAACATTGAAAGTAGTGTATTTATTGTAAGCAACAATGAGTTAAGGAGTCTGGGATTTCATCTTGTATTGGAAAATCAAGCCACGCCACAAAGGAGTTGTGTTATATTTTTTTCCTCTCTGGTAGTGACTAAGTTGCAATCAATCACTAGCTGGAGCCCTCTCCACTCAGTGAACCTACCTCCTACCACTCCACCTGACCTACACATGCCAACATTTATATTACAAAGGAAACCCTGTGAAACAAAACAATCAAAAGATCAATCCACAAACTGTTAGGAAATATATCTTAGTGAATAATAATTACATGTGTAATTATTATTATGGTAAATTAGTGAAAGTACATTTACATAGTAAATGTAAATAGTAAATGTAAAATGTGGTTAGTATGTGGTAAGTTAGTAAGTTAGAATAATAAAACAATTAGTGTTGTTTTATTATTATATTGGTAAGAGGTTGAAACCATATGGGTGTATAGTTGTATATGAAGACAAAGGTTGTTGTGAGGATTGGTATTATACATCTCCTATATAATGGAGTGTATTGAAATAGTGAATTAAAAAAAATAAAATATAATATAGAGTTGTTGATTTCAATTATTGTCTATGTAGCTATTTCATGGATTCTTTGTATTAGATCGGAGTAATTTCTACGTTTGGTACCAGAGCAGGTTAAATCTGTCATGAAGAAGATCAGTTAAATTTTGTTTCGCGATCTGGGTTTCTCCAAAAAAATTTGCATGGAATGATCTATTATACAGAAAGCTACAGTAGAAATTTTATAAAAACCTAGTTCTTAGTTTGGGAGAAACATGCAATTTACTATACAGCACATTGATCACTACTGTTTTTTTTTAAGAAATCAGAGAATCAAAGGTAATTCAAATCTACATTCAATTTTTTTGGATATTTAGATTCAGTAAAATGGATACACCATTATATAAATTTAATGGGCTGAACTTCCATACATGGAGAGTAAAAATCCAGATGCAGTTAATGAATAAAAACCTATGGAGGATAGTAGATGGAAAAGAAAAAGCACCTACAGATGTAAGCAAAATTGTAGAATGGGAAACTAGAGATGAACAAATAACAGATGAAATTGACTATAACTATGAAGAATTTATATACTAAGTGAAGTTCTTGGAGGAAGGAGGCATAGGAGGTTGGAGGTCATTCAACGACCTCTCGTCAGTCACCAACGACGGGGCCGTATCAGCTATGGTGATTATTTTTTTATACAGTGTGTTCCTGTTGTTTCTTTGTATTTCTGGAAGAGTGTTTGGTTGCAGTGTTCCTATTGTGGTTTTCAGAATAAAGGAAATTTCACATTGAGGGGGAAACATGATCTCAATGTTCCATTTCTAGTTTTCTACATTTATGATATTTTCTATATATGCAGCAGATTTCAGTAAAATTTCCTATGTTATTCCCTGCAGTGAGATGTGATGAGGGCTAATAATAGTACTTGGCATATCATGATGTGGTTGTAGGTAAACCACTTGAAAACCTTCATTTGTGGTTTGTGGTACACCACTTGTAAAACCACCATTTTCGGTTGTTGGTAAACCCTATGCAAAACCATCACCCTTTTGGTTTATGGTACACCACTTGTAAAACCACCATTTTCGGTTGTTGGTAAACCCTATGCAAAACCATCACCCTTTTGGTTTGTGGTAAACCAGTTGCAAAACCATCATTTTCGGTTTATGGTCAACCTTGTGAAAAACCATCTATTAGGTTTATGATCATCCTGTAAAATCATCAGATCATGAAAGTAAGTGCAAGTACAAAGGCAAGTTTTCCCCATGTTCGCACTAAGGGGGGGAATGTTAGGAAATATATCTTAGTGCTCCATTTGTATGGGTGAATAATAATTACATGTGTAATTATTATTATGGTAAATTAGTGAAAGTACATTTACATAGTAAATGTAAATAGTAAATGTAAAATGTGGTTAGTATGTGGTAAGTTAGTAAGTTAGAATAATAAAACAATTAGTGTTGTTTTATTATTATATTGGTGAGAGGTTGAAACCATATGGGTGTATAGTTGTATATGAAGACAATGGTTGTTGTGAGGATTGGTATTATACATCTCCTATATAATGGAGTGTATTGAAATAGTGAATTAAAAAAAATAAAATATAATATAGAGTTGTTGATTTCAATTATTGTCTGTGTAGCTATTTCATGGATTCTTTGTATTAGATCGGAGTAATTTCTACACAAACAACAAATTGATCGAGTCAATACATAATGGTAGTTGAAAATACCAAAGGCGTATCAAAAAAATACACGACGGAGGAAAACCTAAAGTAAGTCAACGTCCAAAACATTGTAGAAGCAAGATAATCTCCATCAGTCAGTGAACCTGCAATATGCAATAACAATAAAAAATATACAAAAAAAGGAGATCAATAAAATAGTCTCAAATACTTTCTTGACACAAAAAACCTAAAGCAGCTTTGATGTCCACGTGGATCCTCTCTTTTACCACGTCAATGTTTCAAAAGGTTATTCATATGTGTTTTTCATAAATATATAAATCTTCAGTTTATATGCAAAGCTCATAAAATGTTATGTTGGATAGGGGATAAGTCTTGGGAATGAGTGGTTGTGAGGTCGATCCCCATCCAAAAAAATATTTTTTGATATATAAAAATTTATCCCCCCGCCAACTTTGGAGGTAAATCTAGCAGCTTAACCCTCACCAAAGCCCTTAGTTACAGCTAAACATGCTACTATTTTTAGTGAGAAAAACCCTAAAAAGGGTCAATAAAAATCCTTCTACATAGCCTATTTTTTATTCCAGACAACATTTTCCAAAGGAGGTCTACCTAAAAACTTCATTTTGAGATATTTTTTAACAATTTTTTTTTCTTAGAGAGCTGTATTGGGATTCAGAAGCCACTAGGGCCCGAAAAACAAAAACAATTTACCTGTCATTCAAATTTTTCAAAAAAATTGAATGTAATTGTATACTTGAATATATTTTACTAATTTTTAGGTTATCATCATCAACCAAAAACATTGTAACTACTCAGAAACTAGTAGAGAATTATAATAAAAAATAGTGAAATTTGGTTCTAAAACACTCACGAGATCCTAGATCTCATTCACAGCATTCGGTATATATAGTCCCTCTGGGAAGTGCTTACGGGTAAAGCCATCATGACTAATACTGCAATTAATGCCTAATATAGTTGCAACAACATTCATCTAGGCATCGACCCTTTAAATCAATGGGGAGTAATAAGGACATAGTGCACACACTATGAGACCTCTCATCCATCTATGAATGATTGCATGACATAAATCCAGACTGAGAAATTATTTGAGTATATAGTGAATTTACATGCACGTATGAGGATATTTCTTTGAGCCATTGTCAATAATCGCATAGACCCCTTTCAGTATTATCTTGGTACCACGTATCGAATTCTTTCACGTACATTAACGCCTCTTTCAGGTACCACCGGGTATATAGAAAGGGTGAGATTTTTCCATGTAACGACAAGTATATCAGAAGGGTGTGTATATATAAAGGTTCGTTATATTGGACTGATGGTATATTGATTGGGATACCTTATACCTAGAGTGATAAGAGCCTAACCCTATTAGTGGATTATGCAAAATGGGCACCAATGCCCCCAAATTCTTTCTTCCAGATTCACAATTACTCAAAGGAAACAAATATGCTACAGGGAAGACAAAAATCAAGACACGGCTTGAGTTTGAAGAGATCTGGCATGTTGTGAATGGTACTCTGACTAGATCAACTACTGATATAACACAACAATGATAGTTTGATAAATTAGATCAAAAGGCCAAGATAATCATCTTGTTTGGATGTTTGATGATGTGCAACCCCACTTTCGAGATGCCAAAACAGACAAAGAAGCATGGGATAAGTTGAGTACAGTATACGAGGCAAAGAACAAGAATTTCATACTAAAGTTGTAGAGTCAATTACACACACTGAAGTTTAAGAAAAATGAAAAAATAGAAGCTTTATTGAGAAGAGTTGTAGATTTGAGGGCTTCACTTCTAGCCTTAGGAGAGGAGGTCATTGATAATTCTGTCATTCCCATTGTTCTAAGAGCCCTCCCTTCTTCTTACCGCATTTTTTAACAACACTAAACTTTTCAGATACAATAGTTAGTTTTGAAAAGCTGGTAAACCTACTGCAATAAGAGGAAGCCCTCTATAATAAGGACAATGAAGAGGAGTAGGAAATTTCTTCTCATCGAAAATGGAAAGGAAAAGAAAAAGGCAAACCTAATTCGTATCAAAACCCCACTATCAAAATCAGAATCAACAAGGGGATAAACAATAGAAGAAGAAATGTCCAATCTGTAAAAGAGGACATGAATTGAAATATTGTTTGTATAATACTTAAAAGAAAGGTTTGTCAAGAAACTCTGGAACTCCACACCAAAAATATCATAAGGGACATACAAACTACAATCAAGGGAAGAAAAATGGGAATTGGAAAAGAAGACCCCATTAATAAGGAAATATTCTTGAGCAAGAAGAACATGTAGATACTGAAGACTATACAATGCTCAGACAAGTTAAACTTCCATGTCATCTAGTGATGTTTGGTATGTTGATTCAAGAGCCACTCAACACATGATTGATCATAGAGACTGGTTTACTTTAATGAGGGAAAAACCTTCAAAAAACATGTTTCGTTAGGTGATGATTCTTCATATACATTATAGGGGATTGGGAACATTTCTCTACCTCTTGGTTCACACAACTATAGATTGTCAGATGTTCTATATGTCCCTAGGTTAACTAAAAATCTGATGTTAGTCAGTCAACTCCTTGATCATAAATTGAAAATTGAACTTGATAGTCATTCCAACAAGAAAATGTGTCTAATTTGAGACAAATCATGAGGCTCAAAAACAGTTACAAAAGCCTCCAATGTGGGATGCATGTTCCAGCTTGATTTTTTCCACAAAGATGATCAGACACTTGTGGCTAAGAATTCTACCTTTGCACAGTTGTGACATTGGAGACTTGGTCATATAAGTTTCAAGTATCTTTAGACACTTCGTCAACGCAATATGGTAAATGGTTTCCCATCTCTTTAGAAGGATACAGACAAATGTCCTCACCACCTAGCAGGAAAACAACATAGAGTTTCATTCTAGAATTACAGTACATATCGAGCTCATGGTAAGCTTGATCTGGTTCATACCAATATTTGCGGTCCAATGCAACCAAGTCATTTAGGTTTCAGTACTTCATGCTTTGTGTTGATGATTATTCAAGAAAATGTGGATTTTTTGTCTTCGACAAGAAAAGTGAAGCTTTTAAAACCTTCAAGAAGTTCAAAGTAGTTGTTGAGAATGAAACTGGTCATCACATCAGAACTCTCCACTCAGATTGAGGGGGGGAATTCACTAGTAATGAGTTCAAAGACTACCTACAAACTCATGGGATTCGTTGACAAATGCCTCCTCCATGTATACCGCAGAAAAATGGTGTTGTTGAGAGAAGAATTCGTACTATCATGGAAATGGTGTGATGCATGATCGATGATTCTGGACTTGCAAATACATTCTAAGTAGAAGCAAGCAAAAATAACAGTGTATTTGTTGAATAGAGTGCCCACAGTTTCTCTTAACTAGAGTAACACCACAAGAAGCATGGTCAAAACAAGGAAACCATCTGTTACACACCTCAGAGTATTTGGGTGCAAAGTCAAGTATGCACATACCCAAGAAAAATAGAAATAAATTGGATATGAAATCACAAAAAAATCATCTTCATTGGGTACAATGAAGAGACTCTTGGGTATAGATTGATGGATCCTAAGACCAAAAAAGTATACACTAGTAGAGATGTTGAGTTCTTTGAGAAGAAGGAAGCAGATTCTCCTCCTCCAGACTCACCTAATGTAGATTTTTCACCAGTTGTAAAAACTGAAGTTGATGTTCCCTTTAGATGATGAAAGTGATGATGGGGATGATGGTGATGATCAGATAGAACCACGACCCATGGGAATAATACAGTGTATGCCCAAGTGGTATACTAGCATGTTACAAGATGCAAGAATGGATGCTCCACCAGATACATCCACCCCTAGACCACGGACTCGCAGTAAAGCAAGAGAATAAGTGAACTTTACTTTTATTAGTAGATTTATTAAGTTTGATGAGCCCTCTATAGTCCAGAAAACCCTACAGTAACAATCTTGGAAAGATTCCATGGATGTCTGAATATAACTCAATGATGAAAAACAACACTTGGCATCTTGCTGATCTTCCACCTAGCAAAGAAACCCATTGGATGCAAATGGATATTCAAAACAAAGTACAAAGTAGATGGGACAGTGGACAAGTATAAAGTGATACTAGTAGAAAAGGGGTATGCACAAAAAGAAGGCATTGACTACGAGGAGACATTTTCTCCCACAGCTAAGATCAAAATGATCAAGATGATCTTTGCTCTAGCTGCACAGTTTGGTTGGAAATTCCATCAGATGGATGTAAAAATTGCCTTCCTGAATGGATATTTACAAGAAGAAGTCTACATGACTCAACCTAAGGGATATGTTGTACCTGGTCAAGAAGTAAAGGTATGTAGACTCAGGAAATCTATGTATGGCCTCAAACAGGCACCTTGGGCATGGCACATCAAAATTGATGAGCATCTCAGATAACATGGATTTTTTAGAAATCTATACGATCCCAATCTTTACCTCACAAGCAAGGGGAGATTGTGATTGTGATTGTCTATGTTGATGATCTAGTCATCACTAGAAGTTCAGTGAGGATGATTGATGTAACAAAGAAATATCTTAATCGATCGTTTGACATGACAGATATCGGGTTGATGCATTATTGTCTTGGATTGGAAGTATGGCAGAAAGAGAATTATATCTTTGTTTCTCAATTGAAATATACCAAGAAAATGTAAGAGAAATTTAGGATGATGGATTGCACACCTATTTATACACATATGGAGAACAGATTACAATTATCTCGTTTAGATCCATCTGCTACGGTAAATGTCACTCTCTATTAGTAGTTGATTGGGAGTCTCATTACCTAACCTACACTAGACGAGATATCAACTTTGTAGTGAGCTATCTATCCAGGTTCATGTAGGAACTGAAATTTTTCCACTGGAAGGTAGAAAGTCTAGAATACGAGAAGAACGAACATCTCTTCTTGTCAGGATATTTAGATTCAGATCATACAGTGTTAGGGTTAGAACACCAGTTGTACAGATAATACATCAGATCTAAGAATACATGCAAATAAAAATGGATATTCTACCAGAATAAATATACATAATAAGAGATAGAAATCAACACAAGATTTAACGTGGTTCACCCAGTGTGGGCTACATCCACCAAGAAATAATCCAATCTATTATCTAAAGCTTTGACAAGATATACAATTGAATATTTATAATCTTCCACACCTCTCAAATGTATAGTACTTTCTTTCACACAAGATTTTTCTTCTTCTCCAAGAATTCTCTCTCTCATAATTATTCTCACAGTAATCATCAACTTTTGCAAGTTCTTCTTAATTCTTACTTCTAAACCCTATATTTCATGCTTATATAGGCATATACAAACTTAGGGCACTTATCCATGAAATTACAATCAATAGATATGCTTTAATACTAAAAATAGGTCTAATTCCTGAGAGTTAAATAAAACACTCCCGCATAGGTAACTGACGCTGATTATCCCTAACCGATACTAGTTCCTCCTTGCCTGATCGATGCTGGTTATAGGTGACCAATTCTGGTCCCTCCATAACCAATGTCAGTTACAGTATTTCCCAGCAAGTTTCATATTGCATTTTAATCGTAAGTAATTGAGCTCTACAACTCAACAATCTCCCACTTGGAGATTAATTACTGCACCATACATGTACATTGTCATTCTTTGATCCTTCATTATCTTTGTTTCTTCCTCTTCAAGTCTCAAACTTGAAGACCAATAGAAGTGGATTATAGCTCCAACTTCTCATTTTCTAATGGATTTGTTAGCATATCTGTAGACACCTATAATTACACCCAAGCAATTTAAATATTTAAATTGTGTTAATTATCCCTTTTCTCACAAATCAATGACATATTGCCAAAAGAACTCATTTTTCCTCATATCATCATTAATTAATTACACTAAGCTAATTAATTAAGTTTCCTATCCAACAACTACCCTAATTAACGACATTCCGTTAATAAATCACCCCTTCTACCTAGACTAATTAATTATTATTAATTAATTATCTTTCCCTTCCATTTAACCAATAAATCAATATTTAATTGATTTAATCCCCTTATAATAGCCTAAATCATACTAATATTCCTCTAATTATCTTCTATAAGCTTACATGTACCTATTAGTTAATCACCTTTGATTAATTAAAACACCCCCAACTCCCATGACTTGCTAAGCATAAATTAAACCCTTTTAAAGTAAGGTTGCCTTTAATAAAGCAACCTTATCCATTCCTAATCATGTTTTACCTTTATCCCACATTCATGAGAATGTGTTGAATCCTTTATCCTTTGGGCTATATAAAGAACCCTCCACCTACCTTTTTACTAACACCTAAACTCCTTAAGAGAGCAAATGCAAAGCATATAGCAAAGAGACTAAGAGCTTGCACCTTGTTTTCTTGAGAGTTCATCATCTTGAAGAGTTAATCCTCTTTCTTAAAGTGCTTGGGTCATATAGGAGGTGTCAAAAGGGTCTTGTAGCCCAACTTTGATTAGCCCCCATTCCTAGGTTCTTGGAACATTAATGACAATTGTTTTTGATAGCCATGGTACCTACCTAGGTTCCTTCATTTATATGCTCTTAGAGAATAGAGGATATTTAGGTTCTTAACATAGATGATTTCATAGTTTTGTATTGATAATTGTTAGCATCTAACCCTTGATTAATTCTTATCATGATGGTGTTTATAATGTTGTTTAATTCTTGTTAATTAAGACTATTTAGGTGTTAGTATTTATTTACATTAGAAACAACACTTGCACACATTTGGAACACCCGGTGGGACTTACTCCATTATCCTTTGCACTTAATTTCAAGTTTTTGTAGTTAAGTTTCATTTTTTGTTACTAACCCTCTTTTACACATGTTGATCTAACTTGTTTTTCTTAACTTGTTTTGTTGAGTTTGCATGTGTTGAGTCTTCCTTGTAGGTATAAAGGAGGTGAAGTGCTGTCAAAATTTGAATTGATGGGAAAATTTCAATATTTCTCCATGTTTTCATTTTTAGAGCTTACTTTTTCAACATTCTACAAGCTAGTTTTTTCAATTGCTTGAAAATTTTAAATTCTTGAGCATGTAGGTTAGTGTTTGATAGTGCAGATTATTCTATTTACATATTAATGTGGTGGGTTGCTATCAAAATTTAATCTTGGTGAGAAAATTTCAAGATTTCATCATGTTTTCATTTTTAGAGCTTACTTTTTCATCATTCTACATGCTAGTTTTGTCAATTTCTTGAAAATTTTAAATTCTTGAGCATGTATGTTAATGTTTGATAGCGTTGATTCTTCTATTCATATATTGATGTGATGGGTTGTTGTCAAAACTGAATCTTGGTTTGAAAAATTTGCCCATTTTGTAGATCAAGAGATGTTTTTTTACATTTTTTGAGTGCATGTCAAGTGCATACCCATGAGCATAGGAGCATATGCGTAACCCATCTTCCAAAGGCCATAAATTTTTCTCCCAAACTCAAAATGACTCCATTTTTTGTGTTGGAAAGGTATTGAAGTTAACTATGCAATTGAAACATAAATTCAGGATTTATACTTATAGAAATTGCAAGTTTTTCTGTTAGTTTAAAATTGGTTATTTTCTAATATGTCTAATGTTTTGATGAATGTTGTATTTCCATACTTCCTTGATTTAGACCAAAGTGTGTCTATGATCTTCTCTTACACCTTTTGGTGATATTGAGAATCAAAAACAACTTTGATCTATATCTTTTTAACATTGGGATTAAACTTGGAAATTTGATTATTCATTTTGCTTAAGGGAATGAACCTTTTACAAAGAATTTTTCAATGGTCCTTTGATTTGAAGTTTTCTATTTCTATATAGTTGGGATAAAGTTTGTGTATGCTCTTCTCTTGCACCTTAGGGTGATCTTGAGAATCAAAAGTAACTTTAGTCTTCATTTTATAACATTTGGTAAATTGGAAACTTCACTTTTCACTTTTGGTTTAAGGGAATGAACCTTTTACAAAGTATTTTTAATAGTCATTTGATTTGAAGTTTTCCATTTCTATATAGTTGGGATAAAGTTTGTGTATGCTATTCTCTTGCACCTTAGGGTGATCTTGAGAATCAAAAACAACTTTAGTCTTCATTTTATAACATTTGGTAAATTGGAAACTTCATCTTTCATTTTTGGTTTAGGGGAATGAACATTTATCAAGAATTTTGTATGGTTCATTGATTAAAAATATTTTCTTTACTTTTTAGTTGGATTATTTTTTGTGTATGATCTTCTCTTGCATCCTGGGATGATCTTGATAATCAAAAGCAACTCTTAATCCTCTTTTAAATAATGTGATTTTCTTGGAGAACTACTAACACTTGAGTGCAGGACCTAAAAACACTTGTCAAAGAAAGGAGGAATCAAAAAATACTAATATAGTTATTAAACAGGTTGCCAAAAGATGTTCAAGCAAACCAAACCTAATTAAACAAGATAAAAAGAACAACATATTCAAAACATTGTATTGCAGGTTTCGGAAAAGGGTACGTTCCTCTCCTCTCAACTGGAACATAACCCCTTTGGCATAACACCTTAAGCTACAACAATGGGGGTGGTTCTAGGAACCACAAAGTAGTCCACGCAAGAGGGAACCTTGTGGATGAAATGGGAACTGCTCTGCACTACCTACTTGACTAGTGATTCCTTTGTGAGATAGCGTTATAGGTTGTCCATTGTGGTGAACCCAATGATAGTACACGTAGACGCACTAGTTGCCTACTGTTCTTGAAGGGGGTAAAGTAAAGTTGAGATACTCCCAAACTAGTCAGTGTGACTTATTGGGTAAATTACACTCGCTCATGATAACTTTGTAATACCTAGGGTGAGAGAACCACCTAGGAGAATATACTTTGGCTAAGAGCCCACTTTAACCATTTTAAAATAGTGTTGAGTTGTGAACCTTCTTTTTGAGAAATGTGTGACGTATTACTTTCGCCTAGTTTTTACTTGCCTTAGGGCGAGGCAAAACTCTACTAAAGTGAGGCTAGAATTTTTTCGTCATTTTTCTTGATTTATTTCCTTCATATTATTTTGACACTTTGTTGATCAAAAGAGGTGTGATTACCTTTGTGTTACCATTCGACTGTTTCTCTCACTTTTATGTCCATTTAAGCCCATCCATGTTTGCGGATGGGTTAGTTAAACGTCTAAAGTGAGTGGAGGCATTTTCACATCATTTGGTATCCATTTTGATCTTGATACCCACGTCAAGATCATCATTTTAGTTAGGCGTGGTTCATCACTACGGACTTCCATAGAGGAGTTAGCTTGTTTGTCTCGTATCATTACAATTTTGATATTTACGTCTTATTTCTTGTAAACTCAACATAAATACCTATATTGTATGGTTACGCTGCACACATTTTTAACTATTCCTAGCTATACTTTGAGATTTTTAGTTCAGTTCTATTATTACCCTGATTTCAAAGAGTGCTAGGTGTTACCATTTGTGCATGTTATATAAATAACACATCGATATCAATACTTCACTTTCTAGCAAAGTGGGTTAACATATCTTGGTGATATTGTTGTGTCATTCGTGAATTATCATTGACACTTTTTGAGATATAGGTCTTAATCAAATTCGAGCTCACTCATCGTATATCTTGATTGGGAGATTGCATTGAATTCTTGTATTTACTTACATTTTGTTCATTTCCTTGAAGTTGGCATAAGTGAAAACATCTTGTTGATCATCTTGCAATGCAAACTACTTTTTGAAACGTAGTCTAGGAAGTACTTCCTTTGATCAAGTTTTAATACCAAACGCTTGTATCATGGGTGATTTATCACTCTATCATATTGGTATTCTCACATTGTTGACATATTCATACTCGTAGCAATTTCATTTTGCATTTCACTTAGGGGTAGTCACTAAGCTTTTCACATATCTACAACTCACCCTAGTGAAATTATCATGAAAACATGGCTCCCAAAACATGTCTAGGGTTGAATAAATAGAAATATTAGGAATAAAAAGCACACACTTGGGAGACCTCTAACAAACAAGGGTCAAAACCCTTCATTGGACAAGACTTAGGGCCATTGTTTTCTGTAAAAAAGGAAACCGAAGAGATGGTCGATCATAGTGGAAATGAATTAGAATCACCACACGTGGACTTTGATTTTGACCCCACTCTACTAGATGAGTTTCTCCTTAGAAACAAAGATAGAGTTTTAGCATGGGTTGTGGAATTAGGGGCCAAGTTGCCCATCGAGAATGAACCAGTATTACCTATAAATGACACTACTAAGGAAGAATGCCCCCTTATCAATATGGAAGATATTTTAACAGGTGGGCATGCTTCCACTTCTTATGTAGAAAATGATAAAGTGGTAGTGCATAGAATACCCCTCATCAAAGTGCCACAAATAAACAAGATAGAACATGAGACAGGGGAAGAACCTCCAAAATACAAAGAGGAAGAACCTTTAGAAGAAGAAGACACAAACCAAGTCACAATCCAACAATAACTCAGTAACCTAAGCCGACAACTAGCTTTGCTTACTTTCTAGGTATAGAAATACATAAACAAGAACATTCAAAAGTCAAGGCCTAAGTTTAGGATCCATGAACTCCATCGATAAAACCAAGGAGAAGAAGACATGGGGTATCATCGTGTACACGTCCCCGCTTCTCCCACTAGAGAACAATTGCTCACACAAGAAGTGAAATCTATGAAAGAAAAACTTGTGAGCATACAAGAAAGAAGTATAGGGAGTATTAGGAAATACCAATATGAAAAACCATGCCCCTATCCTTTTGATAAGACAATGACCCTTCAACCCTTTCCAAAGAAATTTGATATGCCAAATTTTGACAAATACAAAGGAAAGGGAGACCCAAGGGATCATGTTAAATATTTCTACATGGCATGTCAAGAGGTGTCTTATAGTGATAATTACTTCATCAAAATTTTTCCTAAGAGTCTCAGAGGTCAAGCATTAGAATGGTTTACGCGATTACCACGAGGATCAATTTTCACCTAGCCAGAATTGGTAGAAAGATATGTGTGTCATTTCTCGTATAACATAGAGAGTGACATCACCATGGTAGACTTGTGTGGCACAAAACAATGCCCAAATGAGACCTTCGCCAGCTTCCACCAATGATGGAGAGGGATAGCTAGTTGCTTCCCTTGCGCTTTCCCTGAGAAGCAGTTGGTCAGTATTTTTATCCCTAATCTCAACCCAGATATAGCTTTCCACCTCTAAATGCATTGTGTCCACACCTTTGAGGAGGTTATCAAGAAAGGGATTCAAATAGAAAATTCTCTCATTGCCAAAGGCACCCTCAAAACCCAATCTAAAGATAAACAAAGTGTCAAACCCGCTAAAAAGTTGAAGATCTTTAACAAAAACAAAAACACGGTGGGAGACAGAATCACTGATTCCAAACGTGTTCAAACGGTCCAAACCAGTCAACCTTTTAAACTAACCAAGGGCCCAATTCAACCACCTCCAAAGCAAAAAACATTCACCTCCCTCAATGAACCGTTGTCCGTTATACTAAAACAGTTGGATGCAGCCACATGATGACCTATCCTACAACGCAACCATTTGATGAAAATGCTCCTAAACCTTCATGGTATAAGGAGCATGAATACCGTGAAATTCATCATGTTAAAGGTCATAAGATAGAAAAATGTTTGTGGCTTCACCACTATATTTAGGACCTCATTGATAATGGGGAGATAGAGGTGGATAACCCTAGAAAAACGCAAACACCTAACGAGAAAATGGGGATTTATAAGGAACCATTCCCTAAGCATGATAAGTCGGAAAAGACAAATACGGATTAGTGAGACTCATCTCAAACCTATAAAGCTATGAATTAATTATATACCAAAAGAGATAACAATCATTATGATTCACTTATCAGATGTATACACTCCCCTACTAACCGTGTCAATACCATCCGGATCAATGGAAAGGACTACATTGCGGTAACAAGGCGTGCTCGCCTTGTGATTCTAGAACCCTCTCTATTAACCCCGCAAAATGGTAAATATAACCTTTTCGAACAACTTGAGAGGACACCTGCTAAGATCTTGATCTTAGATCTTCTCAAAATATCCAGTGTCCATAAGGACATTTTGTATCAAAATCTTCAGGGTTCGGGAGTGCCTTTAGAAGTTGATCCTGCGTACCTTCAAGCTTTAGTGGCAAATATTACACCAAGTGAGCATCTCACTTTCAACCATAGGGAGGTCCCTACCAAGAATCCTACACATAATATTCCCTTATACATTGAGGTAGTTGGCACCCGTAGGAAAATCAAACGGGTGCTTGTGGATAATGGATCTGGATTGAACATCTGCATGCTTAAACTAGTCAAACAATTGGGACATACAGAGGCAGATCTTGAGTCCCATATCATCACTATCACCGCATATGACAATGCGGAAAGAGAGTCAGTAGGCACCATTACACTGCCCATAGGAGGTGGGTCCCACTTTCCATCAGACGAAGTTTCACGTCCTAGACTTGGAACTTCCATATAATATGCTTCTAGGCCGACCATTGATTCATGCCATGTAGGCCGTGCCATCAAAATTTCATCAATGCATCAAGCTGAAGCATGAGGGACATACGGTTACAATACCAGGAGATTTAGATCCCTTTGCTCATTATAGAGCTCTTAATAGCTTTGCACAAAAGGGTACATACGCATGTCCCTCTACAAATATAGCTGTCCCTCTTCATTTTGAGGCCATGGAATCTTGAGTAGATTCAAATTCTCTTAGTTCTTATGGGGCATCTACTTCAACATCTCCATTTAATTCATGGGAGATGAAAATCCTAGAATATGGCTGCGGGGAGTATAATATACAACAAGCGCTCCTAGTTTCAGACCTCTCTTTGTCACCCAAGACTAGAGGTTGACCCAACTACCATTTTAGGAGACCTAGAGAAGAACACGCTATTGGGTCGTTCCTGCCTAGAGGCTTGTTAGCTGAGGAGAAATTGCTTGATCCACCTACTACTTGGGTCCCTGAGGACACTCAGCCATCTTGTTATCAAACCCCAGAATATGAAAAATCTAGCAGAATGATGTACTCCATGGGCTACAAAGGCCTAGGATGTGGTAAGAATGAACAAGGACAAAGGGAACCAGTCCCTCTCCCCCATTTCAAAACTGAAAGATATGGCATCGGGATTCACTATTCTGGGGCACACCCTAATGATCAAGATGCAACTTGTTCAGAGTGTGAGGATGGATTTGATTATCTAGACAATGATATGGATTCCTATTGTAGCCAATATGAGGATCTAGCCTCCACAAACCTTTTCATGAATAACGTTGTCCCAACCATAACCCCCACTGAACCAATCCTTGACCTTGTCTACCATTCCCTTGTTGAATGGGACCAACAATGTCACGTGCCACTAGATTTATTCAAGAATGATGAGGCTATTGTAGAGTTCATGGGCATAAGGGATACAATTCCCATTGGAGATCAGAAGAAGGGTTTCTTTATCTAATTAGACACCTGTACCTACTTTAGCAAGGAGGTTGAACTTCATGGTCAAAAAAATTTAAAGAAAGCGAGGGCAAGAGTTCTAAAGAAAATCCTCGACAAAAATTAAAGTCCAAGTCACACAGTGAAAACCACTTTGAGGCACTGGCTGACAAAAAAATAATAAAATCAAAGGACAAACAAAGTGACCATGCCAAGGATGAAAATATCATAGAGACATCCTTGGATGAAGATCTCAACCTACCTCTCGATCCTATGCGTATGGAGGATTTATCAAAAAAATTAGTTGAAGAAACCATTGATGTCAATATTGGTACTGAAGAAGATCCCAAGATAGTAAAATTGGGAGCATCACTCTCAGCCAGAGAATAAAATATGTTCACTATGCTACTACAAGAGTTTATTGATTTGTTCACATGGTCTTACAAAGAAATACCTAGCTTAGATCCAACTTTGGTCATGCACAACCTGGTTGTGCACGCAGACGCTAAGAATATCAAATACAATCTCTGAAAGATGCACCCAAGAGTGGCCTTATTAGTTAAAGAGGAGTTGGAAAGGTTGCTTGCAACAGGATTCATCAGGCCAATTGATTATTTTGAATGGATATCAAACATTGTTCCTGTCTAGAAGAAACCTATCGGTATTTGAATCTACACAAATTTTAGGGACATCAATAAAGTTTTCCCTAAAGATGACTTTCCGTTGCCCAACATTGACATGATTATTGACTCAACCACAGGGTATAAAATGCTATCACTCATGGATGGCTTTTTAGGTTATAATCAAATTAAGATCGCTGAGGAAGACCAACACAAAACAACTTTCACAACTCCTTGGGGCACCTTCTATTATCAAGTGATGCCATTTGGCCTTAAGAATGCGGGAGTAACTTATCAGTGGGCCATGACAGTAATATTTCACGATATGATTCATGACATCATGGAAGACTACGTAGACAACATCCTAGGAAAGTCCAAAACAAGAGAGGATCATCCTATCATTTTGCGGTGTATCTTTGAATGCCTGTGTGAATACAAAGTCAGATTGAATCCAAAGAAATGTGTCTTCAGTGTGTTATCCAGGAAACTATTGGGCTTCATTGTGTTGAGATGAGGTATTGAGGTAGATCCCGCTAAAGTTTCCGTCATCACTGAAATGCCTCCACCTGAGAATATCAAGCAACATCATAGCTTGCAAGGGAAAATTCAAGCCATTCACCGCTTTATCTCCCAGCTTGCAGATAAATGTCACTCATTAACCCATTTGCTTAAAAAGGATGTCACTTTCCTTTAGGGACCCAAGCAACAACAAGTCTTTGCTTTGCTTAAACAATACTTGGCTAATCCACCTGTCCTCATGCCTCCTACTCTGGGAGAACCACTTTTACTTTATATTTTCGTCCTAATTAAGGGCAACACATAATCCTAGATTTGAGTAAAAATAGGCAAAAGTGTCCCCGTAGTTGAGAAGAGCCAAAAAAACCACATAATAACATAGAATGAAGTTGAACCCCTAGGTATCTTGCATAGACGAGAAGTCGATAGGTGAAAAGAGTGGTATAATCACAATATATTGGATATACGTCACGTCCCTTGAGTTTTGTTGCTTTGACAAATGGTGCGGTGAGGTGGTTGATTTGGGTGAGGATGCAGAGAATTTATTATAAGATGATTATTCTGAAGAAAGAGAACCAGACCTAAATAGACAAGTCCATGACTCAAAAGTGTTATGAAACACTGCTTTTATTTATATTTTCTTTTTTTGGATATAGACTGATCGATGCGGGAAGTCTACATGGGATATGTATTTTGTTGTTCTTGAGGTCTTCAAGAAGTTGATCAATGCAAGAAGCTTCTGATAAAGGCTGACTATGTATAGCTGTCCTTCAAGGGAGCAGTCTATTTATAGTAGCAGGTGCGGTGCTTATGTATAGCTGTCCTTCGGGGGAGCAGTCTATATATAATAGTAGAAGTGGTTTTTCACATAGCTGTCCTTCGAGGGAGCAGTCTATGTATAACTTAGAGGTCTAGATATCCATTTGGCATGAAGCATCTAGTTTTGTAGAAAGTTTGACTCAAGAAAATCCCATAAGCATATAATTAAGAACATGTGTCATTTTAATACTTTGAAGTCATGGACTAGACTAAAAAGGGGAAGGAATCTTTTAAGAGGAGGTAATAATCAAACCATGTGAGCTTGATTTGATTTTGAGATGTAAGAAACAAAGTGTATGCGGGTGGTAAATGAGCTCAAGGGACGAGCGGTAAGGTAGATGAGAAGTGATATAACACTAATTTCAATAGTAGAATGGTCGAAGATGCAAGGCGTTAAGGGGCTCAGGCTCAGGTTTACCATTAAGCGAAGCTAAACGATAAGTGCCTGATCCATAAGTGTGAGTGATAATGTAAGGCCCAATCCAATTGGGAGCAAAATTTTCCACGTTTGCTCTTTTCTAGTTTGGTTACATGTTGATTCTCTTTGAGGACAAGATCACCAACCTTAAAGGTACGCTCATGAAGTCGCTTATCATAAGCACGCTTGATGCGTTTTTGATAGATTTGAAGGTGATCAAGAGCTGTAAGACGACGCTCGTCAAGAAGCTCCAATTGGGCTAACCGCTCTTGGCGGAAATCATCGTTGGTGAGAATATCCTGAAGAGATATTCTAAGGGAGGGTATTTGTATTTCGAGAGGCAAAGACAGCCTCGGTACCATATACCAAAGAAAAAGGTGTGGCATTAGTGGAGGTACGAATGCTAGTACGATAAGCCCAGAAGGGCAAAGGGGATGTGATCGTGCTAATTTCTTCCAGACTCATTGACAACTTTCATGAGGATTTTGGTTAGGGTTTTATTAGAAGATTCAGCTTGTCCATTGGCTTGTGGATAGTAGGGTGATGAGAAACTAAGTTTGATACCAAAGTTGTCACAAAGGTCTTGCAACAACTTATTTTTGAAAGATTTTCCATTATCTGTTATCAGGCGATGAGGAACACCAAAACGACAGATAATGTGGTGGTTAATGAACTCTACAATTTTTTCCTTTTTTAGTTGAAATGAGTGGAATAGCCTCCACCCATTTTGTGTAATATTCGGTTGCTGTGATTATCCATCGGTGACGCTGTGAAGAGGACGGGTGAATCTCACCAATAAGGTCTAAACCCCATTGTGAGAAGGGCCAAAGATCCCGGGCGACCTGTAGCGGATGGCTAGGAGTATGTTGAAGGTTGGCATGTTGTTGACACATAACACAACGCTTAACATATTCGTAGCAATCGTTATTGAGAGTAGGCCAATAATAACCTAGGCGAAGGATTCGCTTAGCCACGGCAAGGCCACTAAAATCTCCACCACAAATACCGTCATGGACCTGTTGGATGGTATAGGTGACCTCCACACCGGTTAGACATCGAAGGAGGATGCCATCAAAACCACGTTTATAAAGGAGTCCCCCCATAACGACATAACGAGAAACACTGTTTAAGAAAAAGCGCATTTGCTCCGGTACTAGTAAGGTCAGGTGGGAGAACAGAGGTTGTAAGGTAGTCATGAAATTGGTGATACCAGGTATCCTGCGAATTAGCAGATACATTATTTATCATACAAACAACCGGGCTGAGTAAGATGGGGCAAAGAGTTGTTGGACCAAGACAAAAATGTCAGAGTCAGTTGATGAGGCAGGAATTTGCGAGGCTAAGCAAGCCATAGTATCCGCAAATTTGTTAGTGGAGCGGGGAATGGTTTGGATAGAATAGTGAGTAAATAAGGCTCAGAAGTGAATCCACGTAATGTTTGTATTTTTGAAGTTCCTCATTTTTACATTGGTAGATGCCCATAACTTGATTGACTACCAATTGAGAGTCGCCAAAAATATTGATAGATTTGACACCTAAGTGTAACGCAACCTGGAGACCCAGAACAAGGGCCTCATATTCCGCTATATTATTAGTGCAAGGGAAATCGAGTCGGAATGAAAGAGGCATAGGCTCAGCATCAAGAGGAATGAGAACAATGCCGGGCTCCTCCGCCGCGCTGGCATTTGGATCCATCGAAGAAGAGGGTCATTGGATACGACTCTTCCCTGAGTGAAAGAGTGGCGATGAGTTCGTCGGGGAAATTAAAATTGGTAAATTGTGCCCCGGGTAAGGGGGCTTCCGCGAGTTGATCTGCGATGGTTTGTCCTTTGATTGATTTCTGGTGGACAAACTCAAGGTCGAGGTCGGCGAGGAGCATGAGCCATCGGGCGATGCGTTGGTTTAGATGGGTTTGGCATACATATAATGGATGGGGTCCGTGTTGGTGATGACAAAAGTTTTGTGATTCAGGAGGTAGTGTCGGAGTTTGGTGGCCACGAATGATAGGGCTAGGCACAACTTTTCTACATGTGTATACCTAGTCTCATAGTCCACCAAAGTACAACTTATATAATAAATGGCTTGTTCGAGATTCTCGGAGTCACGATGTGCAAGCATGGCCCCTACAGCGTGGTCGGTGGTGGAAAGGTAAAGGTAGAAAGGGCGGTCATCCTGAGGTGGGATAAGCACGGGTGGCTGCAAGAGATAAGCTTTGAGAGCCTCAAAGGCTTGGTGGCACTCTTCGCTCCATTGAAAGTCAATGTCTTTTTTAAGGAGGTGATGAAAAGGTTGACATCGATCCGAGAGTTGGGAGATGAAACGCCGGATAGATTGGAGCTTACCTTGTAAACTACGTAATTGTTTGAGGTTAGTAGGTGGGGGCATTTCTAGGATAGCTTTGACTTTAGATGGGTCGACCTCAATGCCACGCAAAGAGACGATAAAGCCAAGAAGTTTTCCTGAAAGGACACCAAAGACACATTTCTTTGGTTGAAGACGGACAGAATATTGTAACAGGCGATCAAAAATAATGGTTAAAACATCGAGATGTTCACTACGATGTTTAGATTTGCCAAGAAGATCATCGACGTAATCTTCAAGGATAGTGTGCATAATGTCATGAAAAATGTAGGTCATAGCCCGCTGATAGGTTGCACCAGCATTCTTAAGGCCAAATGGCATTACACGATAACAGAAGGTTCCCCAAGGAGTTATGAAGGCAGTTTTATGTTGATCGGCAGGGGCAACCAAAATTTGGTTGTATCCTGAAAAGCCATCCATGAGAGAGAGCATCTCATGGCCCGCAGTGAGATCAACAAGTTGGTCAATACTAGGTAGGGGGAAGTCATCCTTAGGGCAAGCGAGGTTAAGATCCCAGAAATCCGTGCATATCCGAAGTCCCCCCGTCGCTTTAGTGACAGGTACGATGTTAGAAATCCATTGAGGATAGTCAATAGGCAGGATGAAGGAAACAGAAAGGAGTCGTTGAAGCTCCTCTTTGACCAAGAGGGCAATGCGTGGATGCATTTTTCTCAATTTCTGTTTAATTGGTTTGGAATCAGGGTTTCAGGGTAATGTTATGGACAGCAATGTCAGGATCAATTCCTGGCATGTCAGCGTAGGACCAAGCGAAAGCTTGGTTGCGAGTACGGAGAAAGGTAGTAAAGGCGACCTGTTCTGATGTGCTAAGGGATTGTCCGATCTTCACAATGTGAGGATCCTCCTCCGTGTGGATGTTGATTTCTATAGTAGACTCGTTCAACATGGTTTGAGTTTCAGATGGTAAGGCGTGTTGAATATAAGAGTCGTCCGCACCAAGGTAAGTGAGGATGGAGTCATCATCCTGGCACTCAACAACGTTAATTGAAGGTGAGTCCTCTTCAATCATGTCTGGATACAGAAGGGGGATAGAAGAGGGGTCCTCATTATCGCGTTGATAAGTGAGAGGACCTAGGAAGATAGCATTTATGAAAAAAAAAAAAGTTAGGAGGGATAGATTCGGGATCTATCGACTCTGTGGGTGACGAAGGAAAAATGGGTGATGATGGTTCGGTAGGGGTGACGTCGTCATCTTCCAGAAGACAACTGACATGAGGTTCCTTCGGTGTAAGTGTTCCCGGAAATCCGAGACCACTACGATCATTGTGCTTGCGAGTAGTTACAGGAATGATTGTATGTCGGCCTTGTTCATAAAGACCAAAACCAAAGCCTTTCCAAGCACAGCGAGTCAAGAAGGTAAGGGCGAAACGACGATTTGTCAGGTATTGGAAATCAGATTGGAAGGGAACCACACCAAGAGGAGGCTCAGGGGCAACGGAAGATGCGTCGACACCCCCATATGTTAGGTTAGTGCGGCAGTGAGGTGGTCCGTAGGGGATTACTTCCCCCACACGACGGTCATAGGTAGGATGTGCATGTACCTGTCCGTACTCCTGTGGGGTATGGAAAGAACTAACGTTATATAGGCGATACTCCCCCAGCGTAAGGCGTTGAAAAACATCTACTAAGGGGTCTGCGGTTGGGATGTTAGCTGCGGGAAGGGAAGTGGTTTTTGCGACGGTGATTTCTTGGGTTGAAGGTGTAGGTGCTGTTGAAGTGAATGGTAGAGGTGTGGTTGAAGTGGATGGTTGGGTTGGATGAATGGGTGTCTTGATTGGTACAAGCACATCATTAGGGCGATATAACATATTGCAGGTTTTGAAGGGGGGAGGATCAGCTTTTACGGTGTAAGACTTCCCCTCGTACTCAAATTTTATGCATCTATGTAAGGTTGAGGGAACGCATCCCATAGCCCGGATCCAAGGGCGACCTAGCAATATATTGTATTGGAACTCTCCCTCAAGGACATAGAAGAGTTCGGGTAAAGTACGTGGTCCTACACGAATGTTAAGGATCACGGTGCCTAAGGTAGAGGTAATAGCATCATTGAATGACCGCAACATGATGGGGTTGGCACACATGTAGCTAGAAGGGATATTCATTTGTTGGAAGGCTTTTGAAGAGATGATGTTTAGGCTAGTGCCCCCGTTCAATCATAACACGACGTACCCGAATGTCCCGGACGTAAGCTGAGATGAAAAGAGCAGGGTCAGGATCTTCTGTACCAAAGTCAACAATTTCGTCTTCAGAGAAACTGACTGCAGCAGCTTGTTGTACAGAGACAGAAGTGGTTGGGGCGGTAGGTTGTTTGGTGAGGGAAGCAACGTGATTGGGTGTTAGAATGGAGGTAACAGGCAGGGTTTCATTAGGTAAGACCTCGATCCCTTGAAGGATTTCAACGAGAGCTTGTCGATGAGATTCAAAAGTCTGAATGAGATCATACAGTGTCATTTTTACAGGTGATTGGTGAAGCTGTTTGATCATGGCTCGGTGGGAAACTCCATTAGAGACGGGGTAAGCGGGTCCACGAATAACCACTTTAGGTGGTGGTGCGATCGGGATGGTGGACGGAGAAAGAGAGGACGCAGGTGTGCTTTCTTTCGCTTTCTCGTTGTTTTTCTGCGCTCGAGTAGCAACACTAATCATATTAATCTCGTGGACCTGAGATGAAGATGGTCGGGATAAATCATGGTCTTCGAGAGGTGGGGTTGTAATAATGATAGATATTGGTGAGGCGGGGACAGGTGGTATAGGAGAGGGAATTGAAGCTAAAGGTCTCTCCCTTCGTAAGTTGTCTTTCTTAACCTTTCTATCTGAGAGAGGTGACTGACGAAGGATGGATTTTAAAGCTTTGCATCCCTCCACATCATGTCCTGGTGTGCGGTGATAAGCGCAGATTTTAGACTCATCATAACCTATAGGTCGAGGTTTAGACGGGTCATAAGGTCTAAGTGGGGGTAGAGAAATGGTCGCATTCTCCACCAACATAGCAAGGATTTTGGCGTAAGATCCTTTGAGTGGGTCAAAATCGGAGGAGGATGAGGGTATTGATTGAGCAGGTTTCGGTAATGTTCGGGCATGGTTGGTTCGTACGGGTGGTGGTTTAGCCAAGGGGTGTTGACACGTGGTTTTAACTAAACGTGGTTTCTTTGGCGCAGGAGCTACGTTTAGCTGGTTAGATGATGAGGCTCCAGATAACGTGGTATCCAGAGACAATGGCGACAAAAGAGGAGTGACGGAAAACAAGTCCTTTGATGATGAAATTTGTTTAGGGTTGATGGGTGGACAGGATACGTGAGGTGACAATGTTGATATACCCTTAGATCTCTGTATGGGTGCAGAAGGCGTAGGTCGTTTTAAAGAAAACGCAGGAGGTATGATATATTGATGCAAGGTGGAGGGATGAGGTCCCAATATGGAAGGTAGGTGTGACGATGATGGTTTTAATTGTGATAGAGGCACGGATTGAGGTTGTCTCCTAAGTGGAGGGGCGGCTTTATTTTTGGATAAATCTAGTCGCTTAGGCGGGTGTGTTAGACTGGGTATTGGTGAGGTCCCAAGTGTAGGGGAAGATTTGGTTAGGCTGACAGAGGTGGATGAGATACTGGGTAGAGATGCGGGGGGGTGAAGATGAGGACATAGGCATTTTGAGTTTCTGTAAACACTTCGGGTATATGGTAGAGGTGTCTGGATCGGTCATCTGCATTTGAGTAGAATAGGGGGTACTCAAACGTTCCCATAGGACTCGTCTATCTTCTGGAGAATGATAGTCTTCAGGTGTGAATTGGAATTTTTGTATGGAAGAAAGGTGGGTTGTGATTCCGGTCCACTGTGGGTGTGATGCAGGGGGTAGACGAGGCATTGTATCAATAGGTGTTAAGAGGTCAACCGGTCGCTGAAAAGATTTAGGTGATGAAGAACTAATAGGTAGGAGGGCATGTTTGAGAGGATCCGTCATGGTTAAAGAAGTTGGCGATGTCGGTGCAAGAGGTTTCTCGTCTAAAGATGACAAAAGGAGTGGCGAGCCTTCCTCTTGTGCAGCAAGAGTGGTAAAAGGGGACGTTTGGGAAATAGATAGGTTAGATAACATCCGCTCGCAATCTTGTAGGGATGTGGTGTAAGAAGACTCATCTATTAGAAGAGAACTCTGGGCAGTTAACTCCTTTATGGGTAAAGGAATGATTTCGCTTTGGCTTGATGGTGGTGAAGGAGGTTCGGGCCCCTGGGTCAGTGAAGAGGCTTGATTCAAAATTTTCTCGATAGAGGCTTTTGGCTGGGAATCGAAGACTGCATGGATCTCATGAACACTCTCCTCGGCTAAAATATCTTGGTTTAGATTACTGTTAGAAGAATGATTCGGGAATGGTTTGTTGAATATTTTCAAATTTCGGTTAGCAGGGGCGTTAGGATTATCGAGGGCTATATCCCCCGCATCAACCATTTCCTGCACTATGTTTTTCAACATCTTGCAGTTCTCATGACTGTGTCCCTTTACGCGGTGGAAGTTACAGAAGTCATTTTCTTTGTACCAAGAAGGTATGGCGCGAGTGGAATCAAACCCGGAGTGAGGTTTAACAGGAGGTAAGGTAATGGCTCCTGCTTTAAGCAATTTTTCCAATATTACACCATATGTTTCTCCCAAGGGAGTGTAGTTGATGGGCTCTGCTTTATACTTATAGGTGGTTTTTGGCGGGGTATTAGACGGTGGTTGGGATTTGACCATCACCGCGTGCATGGCTCCTTTTGATTTCGAAGCAGTCGATGGGTGAGGATTGGTGGTGTTAGGTTTGTTGGTGGAATCTGGAGTCCAGAAATTGGGGTTTTTGTTGCGCAACCGCAATTTCTCTTCTTCTAAGGCTCGAATTTCTAGTTTCCGAGCCATGGTAAAGGCCTCGTCAAATGTGCGGAAAGTTTGAATTTGAAGGGTAGGAGAAATGTGCTTAGCGCATGCCCGCGTAAAAAGTTCAATAAGTTCAGCCTGAGGCAAGGCATATGTAAGTTGGTTGATAAGGCCCCGCCACCGTCCAACGAAATCTGCGATAGATTCGTCTTCAAATTGTCGGATGGCATAGAGGTCGGTGATAGATACTTTCTTGGCAATGTTAATGGAGAAATGATCCAAGAAAGATTGGGCTAGTTGGTTAAAAGAGAAGATTGAGTGCTGGGTTAAAGCACTGTACCACTCCAAGGCGGGTCCTGATAGGGACATGGGAAAGGTGCGGAGTAACAAAGCATCATCATGAGCAATCAAATAACAAGCATGTCTAAATGATCGCAAGTGTTGTTGAGGATCCTCTTTACTATTAAAATGAGTAAATTTTGGCAATTCCCATTGAGGAGGATATGAATGAAGAGGGACAGAAGGGTGAATAGGCTCCCGACAAACTTGCTCGTATGTCAAGGCGCTACGACTTCCTGAAACAGAAGCCTCCAGATTTTGCATTTTGTCCATCATTTGTTTGATGAAATCCGTGGTTGGATGAGATGATGGTGCGGTTGTGGTAAACGGAGGCAAATTGGGCCAAGGGCCTCCGCTAGACAATGGTGAGGTTAAGTGCTGATAAGGTATGGAGGATGAATATGTTGAGGCGACCAAATAGGGATTTCCCATATAAGATGTTGAGGTTACCGGATATGTGTGTGGAAATGAAAAGGTGGGCGGAGCTTGAGAAGGAAAGCTCGTGTGGATAGGTGGCAGAGAGCAAGTCATGAACGGAACAGTCTGCAAGAGAGATGAGGTAGGAGCAGTCGGCGGTAATGACATGTTGGACCCAAGATTAACCAAAGGAAAGCCAATCTGTGCCGTATGAACCCCTGAAGCTGCTGAGGTAGGCGACGGGACTAAGGATGCGGAAGGCAAAACGGAGTTATCAGGCGGAGAAGGGGCTAAATGAGCAGCTATACTGATAGGCATGCCAACAAGGAGTTGACCATCGGGTGTACGGTCAAGGGCATGAGACAAATAGTATTGTACAGCGCTAGGATTAGCATCCAGAAATTTGGCAAATTCTTTATCTCCTACAGGAATTTTGGGGATCTCACTGGTGTCCGTAGGGTTCCCTATAGAATGTGAAGGGGGTGATTCAGGCAAAGGCACAGAGCAGGCATGTGAAACCATGGTGGTGGCTTGCTTTCGAGTGATAACAACCATGGACAGGAGTACCCAGTAGGGTTTCAATCTATCAAGAACAGAAACAGACTCAGAATGGTGAAATTGGTAGGTTGCTGGTTTGTCAGAAACTGTAAAAGACAGTAACCGATATCGGTCTGATAACCGATGTCGGTTAGACTATAGCCGACGTCGGTCAGTTAACCGATATCGGTGTAATAAGACTAGTATAAGAAAATATAAGAAGCTACTGACTTGATTGTTAACAAAGCTTAGTACATTTATCAATTGTTCTGAGGTGATGACAGAAGACAGTGTATAACAGAGAAAACAGAACTGAAAACAAACAAGATGCACACGCAAATCCAGAGACTAACCCTAGGGTTAATTTAAATTATCGTGGGCTTATGCCTTTAGACGTAAAATGATGTCAGAATCCTAAAAGAAGACTTAGAGGAAATGTCAAGTTTGTTTTGGCTTATAAGGTTACCTCAATCGGGCGGAGGAATACCGCGGAAAAGGGGGGATGTTTTGAGCTGTTGTGTTAATTATGAAGTGATTCGGTATGTGTTGTGCAGTGAAAGTAAGATTAATTTCCTGTCAATACCGTGGAAATCACCCCCACGTGTACGACCTGTTACTTAGTCTATGTTCACTAGAATTGAAAACAACAAGCAAGAATGTAATGCACGTGTTTTAAACCCAAATCGAAAATGATATTCGATGAAGCAAATAAGATGACTTTCACTAATGCAAAACTAGGAAAGCAAGACAAATTCCTTTACTAAATATAACAAAAACAGCAACAGCAAGTATGCTCCCTAAATGAAAGCAAACAAGAGAAACAGAAACCCGAAATGGGTCCCACCGGGCGTGCCAAAATGTTTCGCGCGGAATGTTTCAGCTTTTTGGGAATAGAGTTGCTTCTATCCTTTCATTCCTTTTAGAAACAGATAAGGGTTAGGGCTAGGAGGAATACCTGTTGAATGTCGAGATGGTGTGCGCGTACCGTAGAGAGAGATCAGGTTGATTGCGAAGAACTCCCTTTTGTCTTGGAAGGACTACCTGCAAATAAGAACACAAGACCACAAGATTTTGATTAGACAATAAATGAGGGAACTGCCTTGGGCCCAGGAAATATAAAACTTCCTTTCGAAGGTGGTCAGTTCCCCTGCTAATATAAATTAACATGAAAGATTGTAAAATAACAATTTAATTGCTTCGTTGAAACAAGGTAGGAGGAAAGGCTGGTTTCTGGTTTTGAGTCACAATAACCGATACCGGTTACTGCTAACCGATATCGGTGGGGGCTATGTTTTAGGGACTTTTGGTGAGGGTCAGTTGTAGGGTGGTTGTGTTGTTTGTAAGGCTAGTATATGAGCGGGATTAGGTAACGGGGTGATGAGAGGTAAATGAATGATAGTTAGATATAATGTGTTGCTGGGTGGTAGATCTAGGAATGGATTTATGACGGCTGTGATTCAAAAGTCTAAGAAATATTATTAAAGAGAACACACAAGATGCAGCTTACTGGTTATTGACAAGGATGCAGGTCCGAGAAGTGTAATGACAAAGGTAGAACTCAGGTAGGATGGCCTGGCACTCAGGAGATGAGATACCTCCCTCCCGATGATCAGCTGAGTATCACAGGGCTCTGATTATTCAGTTGCAGTCTTGGGCTTGGTCTCCTTCGCTGCAAACTCTTCTTGTCTCTTCACTTGTCTCTTGCTTGGCTCAGCAAATCCGGATTCTTTTTATCGCTTCTGATGATCCTGATTGATCCAAAAATCCTTCGACCTTTGTTTCTGGTTAGGGGAGCCCATTTACAGGGAACCGATGGCGGTTACGTAACCGACGGCGGTCGAGTAGGAACCGGTATCGGTCAGGTCAAAGTGGGCTATTTTTAGTAAAATAGCCAACTTTCCCTCCTTTTCTCCCGAGGGATTAGTTGCGGGCTTGGTCAAGTGACTAGAAGGTCGGTTTTGGGTGCGAGAAAGGGGTCATTAGTCATGGGTGTGGATGTAGACCAAGTTATAGGTCTTAATTAGATTAGTTTAGGGTTAGGCCTAGGTCATGATGAGGTGGCAAAATGAGGTGGCAGGTAAGGCGATGTGGATTTATTAATTATAAGATAATTAATAAATAATTGTGTAAGGTTTAGGTGGTGAGGTTAGGTTGCGAAATGAGATGCGGGTCACAAGGGGTCGTAAGACACAAATTTGGTGTCTACACATAGTTGTAACAATTATTATTTGTTAGTATTTGATTATTTTTTCTTCCCGAATGTATTTTGGAGGTTGTGATTTTGGTTGTACCTGTGCAACCTTGAATTTTTTTGCACATGGTTGTCCAATTCCTATAAGAGTTGTAGCCCATCTATTGTAAATTGATTTTGATCTTTAATAAAATTATTTAGGAGTTCGTCCTTGTTCTACATGAATTCAACCCCACTGCATGGTTGCTGCCTCTACACGTTAGGAAGCATTTTATGGATGATGATAAACAAGTACAATTCTATTACACAACCATAATGGGCCTCTTCACAGAATGAAGATCCAACCTGATGTTAGATGTTAACGGTGATTAGATACCTTTTTGTTGCACAGTCACAATGCCTCTACACAAAATATAGATCTAAGATGACACCAATGATCTCAATTTTCTAGACAATTGGATAACAAATATCCAAGCTTATAAATATGAGTTAAATCATGTATCCAATGATGAGTGCATTATTTGGCTCATTTATGTCATTCCTATGGTTAATAAATTGTCATTTAGATATGATTTGCTAATGCATGGGGATGCTTTGTATAGTTATATCTTAGTGAGTTTGATGCATTTTCCTTTCCTTTGTTCATGCAACCTGATTACTATATAACCTCCTACTAACTATCTTCATGAGGGAAATGTGATGATGTGTGCAGGGAAATGATGAACGTTTATTGCCGATGTAATTAAGAGGTCTGAGTTTGGAGCTGGAATGTGGGAGCAGGAGACTTTTTCCACCCATCAACCTATAAGTATGGGACTTGTTTCTAACAGTCCCATAGGAATTTATGAGTCTTGGTTAATGTTGATTAGTGGGAGATGTTAGTGCCACCTATTATGGTGAATTCTGTAACTGTTTGTGTCTATATAAAGACACCTTCTTAAGAACATGATAGTAGCTGTTATTTTTATATACTCTGCAATACATAGCCTGTGGTATTGAGAACTCTTCTTTTCATGTACTGGATATGCTATGGAATGTGTTTGAATTAATATAAGTAAGTGTCATTTTGAGGATCTAAAGTTGTAGAGATTTCCTCTGTCCCAAGGGAGAGCAAGGGCCCACTCGACCAAGGAGACAGGAGGTTGTTTACACTTACATGCACATCTGGTTTTCTGATAAGTTTCACTGCAATCTTTATTTCAGTATATTTCATGCAATCTCAGTTTGAATGTATTTTCTTTTCCTATTGGAATTTCTATTCAGAATGTGTGTTTCCTTTTATACAAAGTTTAACTTAGCATATGCTTTTACTTCTACTGATTCTTAGTTATGAGTGTGCAATTTCAATTCCATTCTTTCAGATTCTGTGTGTGCATTTCCATTTAATTTAGAAGTCCAACTTTTAAACTTCATTTCATCGCAACAACTAAATTCTGTAGATTTATATTAAGATTTCATAGATTAGTAACCAACTAAGGAAAATCTCACAACAACCCCCCAACAAGAGACCCAACAGGAAAAATGGTTACATAAAGCTCCATTGCATACAACCTAGGACATAGCCCCGGTTTATAATGACACTAACGAAAGATTCAGTTAGTTAAATGATTGGAGAATACAATGACCCATCATTTTTGGCACCATTTCTGGGGACACCATAGCACACCACATCATTTTTCTCACTTCACATGCTATGGGTGTTAATGGAGTTTACATATGCAACCAGTAGAAGTCTTGAGCCTTGTTTCAATAACCAACCTTGATGCATAGGCCATGGGATGAACAAGGGATATTTACACCATGCAACATCCAACAAATATCTCCAAACAGAATATATGAAGGGAACACTGAGAGTGACACTGACTCCAACACAATGCCTAGAAACCTTTTTGAGCATCCTGCATCCTCCGAATGACACTCAGAAATGGGGGACCATGGGAATAATGGAGATCAACCCTTGGGTAGAACCTTCACTTATCCCATCGTCTTGAATGAGGATGAGGACGCACCCATGAAAAACATCTCACCATCCATCCTCCCTATTTTTTGAGGCATGTCTACGGAAGACCCTGATCAGTTCTTGTTTGAGTTCAAAATTCTTTGCCAAACCTATGACTACAGAACTAATAATAAAAAACTCAAACTCTTTCCTTCCACTCTCAAAGACTCTGCTATGAGATGGTTCATGGGGTTGTCCTCTAACTCCATTGATTCTTGGTAAGCCATGGAGACAACCTTTTTGGATAAATACCAAGACTACTGCAGGGGAAGGGATAGGAAAGAAGAGTTCTTCCAGATATGGAAAAAAGAGGATGAAAATATAGAGGATTATCTGGATAGATTTCTCTTTCTTCATCGACGAAGCGGTTATGAGTTACATGCAGACATCACTAAGACAATTTTCCTTAAAGGACTTGATGAGGAAACCAAATATTCCCTCCATCTTATGGGTGGAGGAGATGTGCATAAACTTACTATGGAACAAATCACTGAGCTATGCAGAAGTTACTCCAGAACACGAGGGGGTATAAGGAAGAGAAAAACATCCAAGCTTGCCCTAGGTACCTCTGAACTTTTGGAGGAAATGGCCAACATGAAAATGGACATTTTGTTACAATTAACTTCAACCATAGATGGGCTTAAGGCCAAAACCAATGCTGCCAAAGAACCTCTGGACATATATTTCCCTAAGTGTAGGAAGAGACATCCCCTGAGAGAATTTCCTTTGGATGTTACAGACATGTGTTTGATCTGTGAAGTTGCTAACCATGACACTAAGCATTGCACCTTCTTATCACAAGTTGAAAGGAGGCTTGAATGTTGTCTCTCAAGCTGATGCAGAGGTCAAATTTGTTCAAAGGCCAAATAATCAAGCTATATATCCCCCATGACCTGCTTAGAACCCCTGGAGGATGTCATGGCCCAGTCAGGCTCCTCAGCCTACTTGGGGACAACCTGAGTGGACAACATCAAATTGGATGACTTATCCACATCCACCACCCTGGATGAATCCCTACACTCAGCCAGGTTGGACACCACTGACTCTAGCAAGTCCATGGCACAACCAACAGTGGGTACCTCAGTAGAATCCTAACCAAAACCAGCAGTGGGCACCACAACAGAACATTAATAAAAAATGGAGGTTCCACAACCACAACAAGATTTAATGGCCCCACCAAAAAACTATCAACACACATGGATATGAAACACAAACACAACTTCCATCCCAGCCTGTATCAAACCCAAAAAATCAGCAGAATGCTTCAATTGATGAAGCAGGACCAAGTAATACAATGCAGGTTAATACTATTGGTAATCTGAGACTAAGGTCTGGGAAAACATTGAATCCTCCTATAGTTATCATGGAAATTCCTATAGACACTGATAAAGATGAGATACTTGAGGAAAATGAAGGAACTGCACCTTCTCCAAAAACACAAAACACTCAGAATGGTCCAGAAACTAATCAAAATGCTCATAAAGCTCCTTTTCCTGAGTGGTTACAGGATACTCAAACTGCTGATGAAACGATGCTAGTTCAAGAGTTGAAAAAGGTGCACATTGAGGTCCCACTTCTGTGAGCAATAAGGGACATCCCAGAATTAAACCAAACCATTAGAAATGAGTGTATAAAGACACCTGGAAGAAAGAAGAAATACCCAAAGACCATCAGGGTGGAAGGAAATTTGGCTGATCTTGTTGTTGGCACACTTATTTCACCAAAATATGGGGATCCTGGGAGTCCATTCATTACCATTTGTATAAATAATCAGTCAATATCTAACATTTTGGTGGATCTTGGTGCTGCCATAAATGTTATAACAACAGATATGTTCAATCTACTGTCCTTAACAGGACTACAGTCTACCAATACCATTCTTCAATTAGTAGATCAGTCCATTGTTGTACCAGATGGTGTGATTGAGGATATAATGGTCACCATTGAATCCTGGGAGTATCCTGTCGATTTCATGGTCTTACAACCTAAAGCTCAGAAATTGGGATATCCAGTCATTTTGGGATGACCTTGGTTGGCTACTGTTGCTGCATATATTGACTGTAGGTCGGGAAAAATGACTATTCTAAATGGGTAGAAATCCAAACATATTTCATTATATCCTCCTACCCAGCCTTATGTGTATGCTTGTGAACATGTATGGGTGGATTCTTTGGATACTAATTCTCTCAGTTCTTCTTATTTGGCCACCATTGCAGTGCAAAACCATATGACGGAAGTTGTTGAGTCATACACATTGACTGATGCAGAGGGCTCTGTGACTATAGAAATCAGCACTGTGGCTACGGAAATTGAAACTCTGACTACAGACACATTTTTTCTAGACATGACCAATATTGTCACCTCGGTAAGTGATACTTCTAATGAAGCTTGTAAGGAAATCTATGCTTATAATATAGAATCCACAGTCTCTGATTTCTATTGTCCTCTGACCAAGATTTTGTCTCTTGAAAATGTATCCATTTTGCACATGCTTCAGCCCCATGTTTTCCCATTGAATTCTTTAATCACCAATGTAGAGCTCACCATTTTGGAAGATACCAAACAAGTGCCTATTGGCATAGGAAAAGAACTGACCATTGGTAATAATTTGGAGGCCAACCAAGAGGCTAGGGTTCTCGAGATTTTGAGGAAACATTCCCATGCTTTTTCTTGGGATTACACTGACATGAAAGGAATTCATCCTATAATCTGTACTCACCATATCTACACTGAAGATGTTAAACCCATAAGGCAGCCGCAAAGAAGAATTAACCCAACCCTCAGAGACATAGTAACAAATGAGATAGAAAAATTGCTAAAGGTAGGATTCATCTACCCTATATGTGATAGTCAGTGGGTCTCACCATTAGTTATAGTCTCCAAGAAAAATGGTAAATGGAGAATCTACATTGACTATAAGGAACTCAACAAATCCATCAAGAAAGATTATTTTCCCCTACCTTTTATTGACCAGGTTCTAGACAATCTCACCGGTAAGAAATATTTCTCTTTCTTGGATGGGTTTAGTGGGTATAACCAAATAAGTATTGCACCTGCTGACCAGGATAAAACCACCTTTACTTTCCCTTGGGGTACATTTTCTTATCGAGTCTTACCTTTTGGGATTTGTAATGCACCTGCTATGTTTCAGAGAGTAGTCTTGGCCATTTTTTAGATCTTACAAATGACTGTGTTGAGGTTTACATGGATGATTTCACTGTCCATGGCTCCACTTTTGATGAATCTCTGCATAACCGTGAGAAAGTATTGAGTAGATGTGAGCAGCACCAACTATCCCTGAGTCATGAAAAATATCTGATGATGGTGGATCAGGGAATTGTCTTAGGTCACCATGTTTCTGCCAAAGGTATACAGGTCGACCCCAAAAATATTGCAGTCATCACTCAGCTACCTACACCAACAAATCAGAATGACATCAAAAGTTTCCTTGGACATGCAGGCTATTATCGGTGATTCATCAAAGACTTTAGTAAAATTTTTGCACCTATGTTTTCATTGCTGATAAAATATTGTGTTTTTGAATGGTCCCCTCAGTGTCAGCAGGCATTTGATATTATCAAGGAGAAGCTGACCACAACCCCAATCTTACGAGGTCCCGATTGGGGGAAACCTTTCCATATCCACACTGATGCCTCCAATACAACTATGGGAGTTGTTCTTGGGCAGAAAGATGAATAGGATCACATGTATGCCATTTACTTTATCAACAAGAATCTGACTCCTACGGAAAGGAACTATACCACTACGGAAAAGGAGTTTTTAGCTGTTGTGTATTCTTTGAATAAATTCTGACATTACATCACTGGGTATAAAATATTTGTTTATACTGACCACTCTGCCATCCGATATTTGATGAATAAACCAGTAGTCGGTGGTCAGATTATTAGATGGTTACTCTTGTTACAGGAATTCAATCTGACCATTATTGATAAGCCAGGGAAATCTAATGTTGTTGCTGATTTTCTTTCGAGATTGAATGTTTCAGGTGATGAGGAGGCAGTCAGGATCAATTTCCAGATGAAACATTTGTTTTCTATATCAACTCAGACTCCGTGGTTTGCAGATCTTGCAAATTATTTAACCACAGGGAAGTTTCCTACCTATTTTACTCATAAAGAGAGATGAAGGTTGGTTAAAAATAGTGCAACATATAAATGGTGTAATGGACTATTGTTCAAATGTTGTCCTGATATGGTTCTTCGCAGGTGTATTTGGGAAGATGAAGTATATGACATATTGCGAGCTTGTCATGATGAGCCAGGAGGAGGACATTACTCAGTAAAAAGGACAATTCACAAAATCCTTGGTGTTGGGTACTATTGGCCTTCCCTCCACAAGACTGTCAAGAAGTATGTGTGGCAGTGTGATGCATGTCAAAGAATGGGGAAGCCTACACTCTCAATGGAAATGCCTCTTAATCCTCAGCTGGTCTTAGGACCATTTGAGAAATGGGGAATTGATTTCGTTGGACCTTTTGATCCTCCATATTTTGGAAAAGAATACCTCTTGGTATGCATGGACTACGTTATGAAATGGGCTGAGGTTCAAGCATTGGCATCTGCCAATGAGGATGTTATTGCTGATTTCCTGTACAATCAGATATTGCTATGATTTGGGGGCCCCAGGGCCATTGTATCTGATCAAGGTCCTCAATTTGTGTCTAAAATGATCGAATATTTTCTCGACATCTACCGAATCAAGCACCAGAAATCATCACCATATCACCCCCAATCCAATGGGTAGGTGGAAGTCACCAACAGAGAACTTGAGAAAATTCTCACTAAAGTGGTTAGTTTTGACAGGAAAAATTGGGTACCAAAACTTCCTGAGGTAGTTTGGGCCTATAACACGACTTGGAAAACCACTACTAGTTTTTCTCCCTATGAGTTGGTATATGGGAAGAAGCCACTGTTACCTGTTGAGTTTGAGTTATGCACCTGGAGAACAACACTGGAAGTCGGCATCAATTTGGATGAAGCACAATGTGAATGGGTGATGCAGCTGAATGAATTGGATGAAATGTGGATGGAAGCACAACAACAGACTTAAATTCTCCAACATCAGAGGAAGACTTGACATGATACTCATATCAAATCCAGGATGTTTCATGAAGGGGAATGGGTCTTACTCTTTGATTCTAAATATCAACAGTTTAAAGGTAAGTTATGAACACGTTGGTTGGGTCCATATCAGATCAAAAAAGTGTTTGATAATGGTTCTGTTTGACTGGTACCGATCGATGGTGACAAAAGGACTCTTCTTGTAAATGGCCACAGGCTCAGGATTTACCAACAACCTCTTGACAAGGGAACTTTCACCAGTGACATCATGTTGAGTGAGGAAATGCATGCTGAGGTGGATCTTCGCCCCTCCAGCTAGGAGTAATTTTTATCTTTCAATTTCAATAAAGGAGGGTGGTCATGACCTTGATCTTCTTCCCTTAGTTAGTCCATTTTGTTTCTTTTAATAAATGTTGAGATCTTCATTGTTTCAAGGCCACTAATCACATTTTTTCATGGACTGTGGGACATGGGAATCTACAGATATCAAACGCTGAACTAGCATGGGTAAGTGCATTTTAATTCACTATGGATATTTCCTTATGAAGCAACTCCCCATGCATAAACTTATCATAATTGCATCCATACACAATGATCGATGTATTTATTATGGATATCCTTCTGAATCTGATGCTACGACATGACGACATGAGGGTGTAATGAGTCATGATTTCCACACACACCACATGTGTCATCCTCCATGAAAGGGACATGTGGCATTTATGTTTCAAGTGATGGGATGTGTGCCATCCCACATATCAAAATTACTCATGGATACCTAGTCTTGTCAACCTTTTTTGCACCACCAAATTTTATATGGTTTTATGTGATTCAAGGATCCAAGTGCATTTCAAATTTATAGTTCCTAACTACTTCTTGTTGTTGCTTCGAGAATTTTGAACACAAATTTCTACCTTGCCATCACACTGCGAATTTGAGCATGCCCTTGTTCTTGTTTCTCTACTGTCTGGATTCATTCACCTTCATCATGGGAAAAGAAAAAGTTTGAGCCTAATTCTCTAGACCCATTGCTCAGAAATGCTGCACTTTCATAGGTATTTTATGATTCTGGTTGGCTTGAATTCATCCAGAAATTCAAAGGTTTTGATGAAGGAATCATGGATGAATTCCTGGAGAATTTTGAAGCTACTTGCTCCCGCGTTGGAGGGAAGTGAGTGGAGATTACCAGTCAGGTAGTTTCTAAACTATCTAGTTTACCAGATTTTGGTCTAAAAGTCATGAAAAATGCTCCCCTCAAAGACTTGATTGCTCTATTTCATGAGGAGGGAGAGGCATTTCCCAAGGTAATACTTACCTCCCAGGGTGTTCAGAAAGGCAGTTAAGTGGGACAGTCTACCTGACATTTGGAGGGAGATAGCCAAATGGGTTAGCTGATACTTTATATGTGATGGTCAGCTGTCTGTGTTGGGTGGTGATTCCCTCAAAATTATCATTCATTTGAAAAAAGGATGCGTCAACCCTGCACTCAGGGTGAATTTACCATAATACTTGGTGGATGCAGTTATTAAAGTTGGTCAAAAATACAAGACTAATGGAGGAAAGGCAGTGCTAAAGCACCCAGGGCTCATTCATTTACTATGTTCACATCAAGTGTTTTTTAAGCCCAAATGAAGGCTTGAAAGGATGAGTGTGGGGGAAGGCTCCAAGCTAAAGCAGCTCAAACTGGGACCATCTTCCACACCATGGGCCACTATCGCATCAGTCAGTCACCATGCACACAAGAAGGAGGAACCTGGTGCTCAAGTGAACATGGAAAATTTTTGTGATCAAGTGTCAACACCGTCCAGTTCTAAAGGTAGAAATACTTTGACTCCCTCTTCTTCTATTTTTCTATGACCGTAATGGTCCTATGTATTGCCCAAACCTAGAAGTTCTCGGTCTGAAGGTTTTGTTGGTGCCTCTACCATTGAGAGGGAAGTAAGGAATGAGGAAGGAAACCTAGTTGTACCCACTGATAAATCACCAGACACTATATTCCCTCTAGCTATTTCGACCCCACAGGGCTTGGCTATGCCCTCATCTTCAAGAAATCCATTCGTAGCTCTGGAAATGACTTTGGTATCTGAAGCACAAGATCCAGCTCCAGAATCAATTGCAATGGGAATTGGTCACCTTGGGTTATGTCAAGCTTGTTGATCTCATGGTTATCTGGAGGATATTGCACTCCTTAAAGCCCAGTTGAAAGGTATGGAAGAAATAAACGTTTCTTTACAAACTAAATTTACTCAATGCACAGTAGACAAGGTTAGAGAAATTACAACTCTACAAGTAGAGGTTAGTAGCCTAAAGTGACAGAGAGATAAAGGTCTTAGTATTTTGAATGATTTCCACCAAATGTCTCTTCAGAATTCAGAATTAAAAAAGGAAAATAAGAAATTAAAGGGGGAAATGGAAATCATCCAAGGTGAAAAAAAAAATTGCAGTCTCTTTTGGACTTTGTCTGTCCTTTGGCTTGTAAGCTCCTGTCTTGTAGGAGACCATCTTCAATTTACAACATGTTTGTTCAGGAACAATTTTACTCTTGGAAGTTGATGCAGTTGTGTTGTCAGATGCCTTATGAAGCCCCTGATGGTAATGTTTTCATATCCATTTACAAATCCAGTACCCCCGAAATTCAAAACCTTACTCTGTGAGTTCTACCTCTATAATATGTTAGTCATCAATGTCCCTGATTTCTTCATTAACTTGTTTGTGGGGGATTTTCAGTTAAAATCATTTCAATATTTGCTTCGAAATTAGATCATTTGGGGTGAAAAAATGGATACCTTTAATCACACATCTCAAACAATAGGATTCTATATTCGGCCTACACATCACAATGATGTGGCTATGCGGAAAAACTTCAGATCTCTTTACTACCAAGCCGGTATTGGAGAGAATACCTCGAAGATATTACTGAAGTGTGTGGGGGACTTTGAAACCTATAGTCAGTAGTACTTTGGGGCAGCAAGGTAGGCCTGTGATAGGAGATGGGACACTTTGAGCTTACCATTGAAGAGAAGGGAGGTTATCTCACCTCAGAATTTAAGTTGGAGTATGCGACGAGGTGATGCCCTCATCACAATCATCAGGTAGTTATCAGAAAAAACTAGCAAATAGTACAGTGATGAATGGGTAGGACTTCAGGTGTGACCACCTCTCCTCTTGAGTCCTACTACCACCTGGAAAAACAATGTTTCCCAGTCGAATGAGGGTTTTACATCTTGGGTTGGAGTAACTTCCAACACTCAAGGGTGTAAAGGCACCAGAAAATAGTATGTTAATTAGTTTGAAGATTATGACATGGCCCAACAACTTGGTCACAGGGTAGGGTGAAGATAAGTTGCATTGGGACATGCAACAGGTAAAGTGTGGGGGAAATGATGAGTGCATTATTTGGCTCATTTATGTCATTCCTATGGTTAATAAATTGTCATTTAGATATGATTTTCTAGTGCATGGGGATGCTTTGTATAGTTATATCTTAGCGAGTTTGATGCATTTTCCTTGCCTTTGTTCATGCAACCTGATTACCGTATAACCTCCTACTAACTGTCTTCATGAGGGAAATGTGATGATGTGTGCAGGGAAATGATGAACGTTTATTGCCGATGTAATTAAGAGGTCTGAGTTTGGAGCTGGAATGCGGGAGCAGGAGACTTTTTCCACCCATCAACCTATAAGTATGGGACTTGTTTCTAATAGTCCCATAGGAATTTATGAGTCATGGTTAATGTTGATTAGTGGGAGATGTTAGTGCCACCTATTATGGTGAATTTCGTAATTATTTGTGTCTATATAAAGACACCTTCTTAAGAACATGGTAGTAGCTGTTATTTTTATATACTTTGCAATACATAGCCTATGGTATTGAGAACTCTTCTTTTCATTTACTGGATATGTTATGGAATGTGTTTGAATTAATATAAGTAAGCGTCATTTTGAGGATCTAAAGCTGTAGATATTTCCTCTATCCCAAGGGAGAGCAAGGGCCCACTCGACCAAGGAGACAGGAGGTTGCTTACACTTACATGCACATCTGGTTTTCTGATAAGTTTCACTGCAATCTTTATTTCAGTATATTTCATGCAATCTCAGTTTGAATGTATTTTATTTTCCTATTGGAATTTCTATTCAGAATGTGTGTTTCCTTTTATACAAAGTTTAACTTAGCATATGCTTTTACTTCTACTGATTCTTAGTTATGAGTGTGCAATTTCAATTCTGTTCTTTCAGATTCTGTGTGTGCATTTCCATTTAATTTAGAAGTCCAACTTTTAAACTTCATTTCATCACAGCAACTAAATTCCATAGATTTATATTAAGATTCCATAGATTAGTAACCAACTAAGGAAAATCTCACAACAAAACATGAACTCAAAATTTGATTAGGACATATCAATGGAGTATTAATCAAATTTTACCAAATAATAAAATCCACTGAGTATGGTAAACCTTTCTCTCAACATTTTCTAACAAAATATGAACTCCAAGAAAATATTGCATACTATTCATCAATCAGATTTATGTAGTATATAATTGAAAACATTTTGAATTAACCATTTAAAGGACTTCCACTTTCAAGTATTACTTGATCATGGGTTGAATTGTCAACTGGTGGTGGAGTAGGAACTTCCTTTACCTTTGAAATAGGCATGTATTCCATTTTTGGCTTACCATTAATCTAATGGAGAGATAGATGAAATTTCCAATAATTATCCACCCGATGCCCATTCCTCTAGAAATTATCACAAAAATTCCTATTAATCCCATTCTTCTGGGATGAGGAACTCTTTCTTCCATTTCTCGACTCTACGTGATGAGATTGTTCTTTATGATTCACCTTGTTCTTAGTGAATGACATCAACTACTTCATCATAGTCTTTCTCTTCCAGTTTCTGGCCAAACAATGGTTATGAAATCCAAAAAAAGTACATGGAAAGGCATTCCACATTTTATAAAAATCATAGCCATGCTTCTTAAGATAAAAAAGTGAATCAGAAGTTTTATTGTGCTTATGATTATGGTAAAATAATGGAGGTAGAATCTCATTACATTTTCATTGTGTTTTCTTACCACATCCTGCTTGTGATGATGAAGTATAATTTTCCTACTCAGAATCTTCTTACAAGGATAGTGGGGTATTCACTTCACTTTCAGAAAATTGTCTTCCATCAAAATTCTTGGAGCAATCTCCACTATCCATTCTCACACTAAGGAACTATAAACCTACAAAATGAGGATGATCCTCAACTTATATTTGGTTAGCAATGCCTTGGCCATGTCTTACTAAGGTCATCTTCCATAAAATTCCATTTTCACCTAATAACTTTGGATTCAATTCCTCTGGAAAATAGTTCCTTCTGGGAATGGACCAAATAGCATCATTACATAAAAGGATCACAAAGCCAAATCCAAGGATAGTAAGAAGATTCAAAGAGTGATCAATATCAGATGTTTTAAATGAAGCCAATCGTCTGTCACTAATACAAATGCAAAGAAAAATACCAGAAAGTTACTTACAAAACTGTCTGTAAAACAACAGAGAAACCTTTCCAAGATCCAATTCATTTAGTGTAGTTTTGATAGAAAGTAACCAATTACTAATACCTGCAAATCTGTAATACGTTGAATAGGAGGAAGAATTTCTCTTACTGGATCTGGTGATTATAAGATTTACAGTGTACTCAGGCTTTCACCTGTTTCAGAAATCTTTCCCAGTGGAAGGATGTTTTCAATCTTCAGCACACTGAACTACTGCAATCTAATTAAAGAGCTCATCATTTGGATATCAACCTACTCTGATTTCAAATCCTCATTTTTCTCTTCCAATTAAATAGAGCTTGCAATCTCAAGAAATCATTTTCTGATACCTGAATTTTTGTTTTGATGATTTCAAGCTCTTCCATCCTTTAACTATTTTCAGATCCTTTCCCTATAGGCTACCTGTAAACAACATGTAGTTTCAAATCATTGCAAATTATCCAAAATGGATTATTAAGCCACTAACTCTGACAAATATGATGGGATTAGACAAATAATAAAGATGAGTATCAAATCCAACAAAAATAAAACGGAGTTCAATGCAGAACTAGATCTAATGTCTAAACGGGTTGATAATGGAATCGATTTGGACTAGAACCCCTATTGATTTACTATAAAATGTACAAAAGATCTTATAAATTCATCAACTCTTCATGATTTTAAAACATAACCCAAATTTGATCAGAATCTAATTTAAAGTTGAATTGTAACTTATCCAAATAGATTTGAATTCAATGATTCTCCAAATCCACTAAATTATGTCACTATGGCTATGATCAAACCATTCCACAATTACATTTATCCAAGGTGTGGCATCTATGAAAAAATTGGGTAGTTTTGCAATAAATTCTTACTAAGAATTTAATCTTGACTAATTAAATGTGGAAATAAATCAGACATTCAAAATTCAAAATTCTATAATAATCCAAATTATGGACTTTATGAACAATAGAGTTGCCTTTATGGATTTTGGAAATTAGGCTATCATCTATGAGTTCATACGAACCAATCTATTAAAAATAATCTTAAAGTGCAGGTACAATAGATCTTATAATTAACAATAGCTAGATCCATAACCTACAACATTGTGAGTTCAGACCACCGAAGGACCGTGGTGAAGGGCATTTTAGTAGTCTCTCCTCCACCTGGCCTGAAGAACTAGGTGGTCAGAAGCTCACATCCTATAGAATTTTTTTCAGTCTACTGATGGTTGGCGTATATGGTCAAAATGACTTATCACAAAATTAATTGAACTTAGTTAGGGGTATTGAATCCATGTATAATACACCAAAGCTAAAGTCGCGGCCCTTGTCCACCTTAAACTAGACAGCATGTGAAACATTGAGGTATGTTGACCACCCAGATATTAGATGAGGTTGGCTGAATGTGCTCAATGTTAGCATAAGCACCCAAGTTGTAATTGGTTTGAACCACCCTAACCACATGATAATTTAAACAATTCCCGAATATTAATCCCACATGCCACATGGGTATACTAATATAATGGTGTTTGGCACTGGTATATAAAACAATGTGACTATGGTAATATGAAGTCACGGAGGAAATGGAACCCCTCCATCAAAAAGAGTGTCATTGCCACATTCATTTGGCTGAGGGCCTTCCTAGCTCCACTTAGCAAATACATAGGACTCCCCTATCTAAAATCGAGTGTTGAAGACCAGAAGCAAAAAAATATAAACACCCCTTTTACTTCATTTTTTTCATTTTTTCACTACCACATGTTGCAACCTCATTGGTTAGTTGTCACGTGGGATTTTTATCCTTAAACTGAGATACTATTTATAGATGATCTTATATTTCTCAAATGGAGTCTATATTTCCACATTCAAATATATATATATAATGGAAATATCTGGGATTCCTCTACCATATTGTAAATTTAATGTGATTTATGAACAAATTTGTCCACTAAATTAATCATTCGAATGGGACACCTCCCCATTAATGCTAAATCATCTCTTGTCCTACAAAAGTTAATTTTACCCATTGAGAACTTTGACTACACATAGTCTTCTTACATCTCAAAAACATATTTGGATCCATATAAATAATGATTATGGGAAAATTTCTCTATGAGCTCTACACAACAGTGTTGACTCAAGATGATTTCAATACCATTAATTTTTTCGTTGACCAACAGTGACCATATTTTGACCCAAACTTTGAGTAGTTGCATAGAGTCCAATTGACTTCTCTGTGAATCTAATAATCTCTGTAAATAGCTCTAGATCATGTGTTGGAAAGATATCATAAATCTCTTCCATATTGACTCTATTTTGGACAATTATGGGAAGATAAAGGTCCAAAATGTCCTCCATATCAGTTTGTGGTGATTTTAATATGGTGGCGCAGCCTGATGATAAATGTGATCATAGCTAAAAATGTGTTAATACCATTCAATAGAAGATGAAACTGTCAAACTAATTTTAAAAGCTGATATGGATAATCATCTGCAAATAAAATCTTCACCAGTGGTAACAATTTAGATTCCATTGGTTTAATAGACACCAAAATCCGAGAAGGATCTAATCGTTCACTAACCCTAAAAAATTTCAATAATGATTTTCTTTCTTAGAAGGATTTTTTTAATTTTGAAATGCATGGATCCATTGTTATCAAGGTCTGACCTGATGTGATTTTGTGAGACCACCATTCGATCACATTTAAGGTTGTCCCTAAATCAGTGGGGCCATCCCAAGGTAATTATGGCCACATAGATATTTCACAATGTTTACCACAACTACAAACATTCCCCAAAATGTAGACTCCAACATCATACGTCCTAAAAAGATATGCATCACCATGGTGCAATAGTTTGTCCTGCATTTTGCAAGTATGAAAATCTGAACATTGGTGGGAAGTGGTGCACATCAACCTGCGTAAATTGCTCACAAAATTTATCCACCAAATATGGAAAATAGGTAAGCTCAGGTTTCCATACGGGCCGATTATTCTCTATACAAAAAATAAAAAGAGAATTTCTCTACTAAGGAGATTCAAAACGAGTATGATCTTCAGAATCAATCTCAAATGCTAAGAAAATCACTATGAGCATGATAAACTTTAGTGAATCTCTCAATTCTTCTAACGAATGCTAAATCCTCTAAAAATGTTCACAGTTAAACATGGGTAGGAGATAAATAGTTCCTAAGCAACATACAACAAGAATCCCTCTAGACCAAAAGATCTTAATTATTACATGCTATAAAAAATCATTAGGTTATGTAACATATAATTAACACCAGCATTGTTTACCAGCTACCATTATAATGGATCTTCTACCATTTTCATTTATTACTTGATCAAGTGATTCCAAGCTCATTAAGGATTGTGGTGGATTAGGTACTTCTACTTTACATTTGAAATGGGCATGATAGTTATATCCTTTGTAAATCACTTATCATTACTCTACACGGTGTGATGCTAATGAAACTTTAAAAAAACTGCATGCATCAGTGCCTAGTCATAGCAAAAATCAGTCCAAAAATTCCTAGGAAAAGAGGAATTACTGTGTTCCATTTAGTCTCCGTATGAATGACAGGGTTGGTCCTTTGTGAAACTTTCGTATCTTTTTAGAATAGTATAATCAGGCTTCTTAAAAAAGGTCACTATTTAGGGATCTTCATCAATACATAGCAATAGAATGGTTACATTAACCCATAAAAAAGTGCATGGAAAAGCATAGACACATTGTATGTATATCATTACAATGGCCTATTCACCTATGCTGAAAGAGTGGATACAGAATTCTTGCTAAAGATTTAACTCTTTAGATTGCTAATATTCTATCGAAGATTATGTGTCCTGAGAAAACATGATTTTTTAAAGTTCGTTATATCCTAGATAATCTTATTACCAAATCTGGGATCCTATGAAAATGAATTTCCACATATCCTGTACCAGAGTCCTCTCTTTCTAAAAAATTATTTGGGGTAATCCTCTTGTCGTATCGGAATGGCCCTTGTATTCCCTTCAACATGCTTATAGAATTAGGGTTTATATCGCATTCTTTTGTTTAGGTATGTGTACCCAAACCTACAAAACTAGGATGATCCTCGACATGTATTTGGCTTAGCAATACCTTGGCCATTCTTACAGAGGCCTCATTCAATCAAATCCTATTCTGATCCATTAAAATAACTTATATCCTCAATGCCTTTAGGCCTTGTTTTTTTAGCTATTGATCACCAAAAATAATACTTGAATTTGACTCATGAATGGGAGGAAGAAGAACACATGTGCTTGAAAAATTATAGTACCAGACTCATCATGTCATGGTTTCATTACATGGCTAATGTGTAAGGATGAATCCTTCCTTCATGCTCACCACACTTCAAACTGATCAAAATATCACCCTATAGATTTCCATCTCTGAGTTTCAAATAGTCATATTTATCTTATAGGAAATAGATCTTGTATCTCAGATGGTGAAAGCATTCTTGATTCTTGACTAATTCTATTGATGCTTTCTGATATCAGTTCTAACCTTTCATTTTTCATAGGCTTTCCCCATGGCTACCTGATGAGGGTCATCAATCCTCACCATCAATAATATCAATCAAGGGTTGGTGTTCTGATGGCTATATGCATTAAGAGAATAAGATCTTGGAAAGTAGCTCCCTTAAACACAATTCAAACTTGCATAAATTGAAAGCACACATGTGGAAATTTAAATGCACACTTGCAGAAATGTAAACACAACTTGCACACAGGAAATAACAGTTGCAGGAATAAAAAACGCTTGCATAAAGGAAATCACACTTGAATAAATTGAAATTTATGAATTAGAAATAAGAAATATTAAATGAAACACCTGTAGGTTTACAATAGACTGAATGTTACAATACAAAGAGAAGAACAACACAACAAGAGGATAATTACCAAAAATACATAAACACAAATTATTAAAAAATAAAAAGACAAATATACAAATCCATATTCCTTAGAATGAGTGGTGATCTCATTCCTTAGAAGACGATTTAAACCATGCTTTGATATCTTAACTCAGACCATTCTGAATATTGGAGAGAAAAGAACAAATTCATTTCTTGGTAGTAAAACATTACATATATGAGTGTGGAAGGTTGCATTTATAATTTATGCATGCCTAACCAACTCCTTAGTTTCAGAGATATAATCTGATCTTATCTTTATTCTAATCCTAATAACTAAGATATCATATCTCCACAAAATATAGAGAGAGATATATTATTGGAGTCAAATTCTAATCTCACTTGTTTTAGGAAGATTTGTTCCCAAATACTTCTCCTTTCTTTTTGGTAATAAGAATCACAATGATTTTATTCTCCTACATTATTGGAAGGAGGATTTTCCTCAAAATATGATTTTGACCATATACCTTTCTTGTATTTTCCATTTTACTTTGTTTTTTTTACTGTGGAAATTTTGACACATGTCTGACACATTTTTTCCTCAGACTGCAATTCACTAAAAGTTAGATTTATATTCATTGGTAAAACCTGTTGCAAATCTGAATGAGTTTTTTGTTAAAAATATTGCTATGAACAAAAATCTCTCTCATATTTTCCATTTGAATTTTTTGTTTTTGTTTATGGAAATTTTAGCGCTCATTTGATACAATTTTCTTCAAATTGCAACTCACTAAAATTTATAGCTCTCTTCATTGGCAAAACCTGTAGCAAATCAGAATGAGATTTTTTTTAAACACATTTCTATGAACAAAAACCTCTCTCAAATTTTCCATTTGAATTTTTTGTTTTTGTTTATGGAACTTTTAGTGTTTGTTTGATACACTTTTTCCTTGGACTGTAGCTCACTAAAAGTTAGATTTCTGTTCATCGGTAAAACTTGTAGAAAATCTGAATGAGATTTATGTTAAACACAATGCTATGAACAAAAAAATATCTCATATTTTCCATTTGACTCGATTGTTCACAGTCCCCATTTTATGAAAGTTCTAGAACTAAATCTACAAGTTGTGGAACTAACTCTGTGAGTTATGGAACTAAACCTACGAGTTCCAGAACTAACTCTATGATTTTCAGAACTAACTCTATGAGTTTTGGAACTAAATCTACGAGTTCTAGAGCTAACTTAAAACAACTATAACTTTTGCATACGATCTTGGATTGAGATGATTATTTTTTTAACTTGCATAATTTTTTAAGAGAAATCTGAATATGAAATTATTTTTGATTTTAGACATACCATACATGATCAATTCTATTTTCCCCAATACTATCATTATCTTTCCTTTATGGCCACCATGACCTCTAATATGATATCCTCCTTTGTAGCCTCCATTATTTTTATTTCGTAAATCATTATTCTTTCCATCATGCACCTATGAGCTATGTTTTGCACTAGTTTGGAACACCCCCATCTCACAAGCCTCATGGATTTGATTAATTATATGAAAATTAGTAGGTAGAATACGATGAGAATTGGAGCAAAAGATTGTAACATAGAGATGAATCTAATGATGATGTTTTGATTGAAAATAGATACTAGTAATTGCAAATTATAAAGCTAGAAATTGTTCAGTGATATCGCTTACTAAAAATAACAACCCTCTAAATGTTGAAATCTCTAGTCATTCAACTCCTCTGAAAATAGTGAAAAACAACAAACAAGGTAAAATGCACAATTTCCCCAAAATAATAGGTTATGAAAAGGAAAATTACAAATAATAAAAAACTTTCTAAAAAGGGTAAATCATCATAAATGGATTTAAATTTAGTGTTCCATGGGATTCATAAGCCCAAATTTGAGCAAAAAAAACAAAATATCCTAAAATAACAAGTCCTAGTCCACCCGTTAAAAATAGAAAGTCTTAGTTTTTAGTGCTGAAAGTTATAATAGGTCTATTTTCACCCATCTCACTATTTTATTCCATCCTCACATGGTTGTAAATTTATTTTTTATCTCATACAAGATAATTCACCCTTCATAAGGATGATGAAGCATAATTTTTATCGTAATTGTTTCAAGGAGCAAGACAAAACATAGTGTGGTGCAAAAATTCAAAGTCAGGTGCATTGTGTCATTGGAAAGGATTTGAAAGGTGCAAAGGAATCCATTGAAATATAGGGTAATAAGATGAGGTCATCATATTCATATGTGAAATTAGGCACTCATTGAAAGCATATGATCATGAAGGTATGCAACCATCCTAGTTCTGAGATCATTATTGTACTTTGAAGCAACAAAGGCTTAAAATGTAATCTTCATGTGTGACATCATGAATTAAAGAACGAGGAATCATTACAATTTCATTTGATGTCATAATTTCATTAAAAACTCAATAAAACACCCAATGGAATGATTATTCCATCAAATGAGGTCATTTTGGCTCATCGGGAAAGTTAGAAACATTGTGTCGCAAATCCATCATCCTCTATCTAAAAAGAAAACCAAGTGAGCATCATGAGTCAAGAAAAGGTGATCCATCACAAACTCCTTCTCTTTAAAAAATCATTATTATATTTGAAAGCATCCAAGTGTGTCTTCTCCAATGGAGGATTTGTCCCATAATGAACAAGAAGCAATCCTACATCAAGTTCCTGAAGGCTCTCTGGCAACCAACATCATGTTAAATCCTGAAGAGCCACTCCTGTGGATTCAAGGAGTCGCTTGAAAGTGAGACAAGGAATAATGTCACAAGCTATCCATGCCTGAACTTGGAGTTATCACAAAAACCTTGAGATCAAGGCGGAGGAAGAAAACCCAGAACAACTTCCCGCTTCTTTAGTGGTGTCTAAGGAAACCAATATGTAGAAGTTCCGAGGCCTAAGAATGTAAAGCCCGTTGAAGAGATGACTCCATCGGATTATGAGCTGATCCACATCTCATTGGGTCAAGCTACATATGAGGGAGACTCTCATCTGTTCAAGGAATCCTCTTCCTAATTCCTCACTCGAAACGAGGAAAATACAAGCGAACAATTGAGCAATTGGTGGAACACATTAAAAGCTCTTAGTGCTTATATTCTACCTTTCTTGGATCCAAATTCAACATCTTCTCTTCTTGTAAAAGACATTCCTTCGATCGATCAATCTTTGGACCTTGAGGTGATCAAGAAGGCACAAAGCTATATGATGCAAGGGAATGCTAATTGAGAGATGGATGGAGAGGATCGTCGAGAAAGGTAAGACATTGTTTCCTGAGGTCATCTCTCTATTACTCAAGTATGTTCTTACCCCTTTGTCAAAAGTAAATAAAGAAAGGGAGGAGATTGTAAAAAAAAATATCTACTAGGATGAGGTTTTCCCACTTGTGTCTGTGAAGACACCATTTTTTTTGTTTGTTTCCCCCATCATGCATTCACTGCCCTTCATCAGAATCTTACACATACATACCTATCTTCCTATTCGAATTCCTATTTATTTCCACTCCTGCATCCTATTTATTTCCTAATTTCCCACTTTCCCATTTTTATCCCACCATTTATTTTATCTTCCCTAATCTACCAGTAATCATATTTAATTATCATTAAAACACATCCATTATCCTAATCTCTTCCCTAAACACCTCCATTTATCATCGCTAGGTCATCCACTTACCCTCATTTAATGTATTTCTATCCTCCCACCACCTTTTATCCTCCCTATACAACCCTAACCTACCTAAAAAGCCTGTAAACACTAATTGAATCCATTTATAGCCCCTTTGTATCTAGTTGATCACCATATCCACTACCCAAATCAAGGGTCATCCATAGTCTCCAGGTGACCCATGTGGGTCGCCATCTTCAACCCTATAAGTATGTTCTATACCCCTCTCCTCATGATACAATTTTGATGATTTTGAGCCTTCTTACGAGTTTTGTTGTCATTTAATTTCTCTTATTTGGAGCTGCAACCATCAACTTGGAGCTATTGTAAATATATTACATGCCATTTTGGAGATTTGAAGTTTTTTTCATTTCCTTTTCTTGGAGCCCTCATCATAACCCCATCACCCCTTTTGCATTAGCCCTTGCAGGTTTATCTTGTTATCTTGGAGCTCTCCCCTTACATTAACCTTCATTGGATCCTTCTTCACAGTTCATTTTCCCATCCATTTTGCCTCATCAAACCCTAGGTCCCTAAATCTCACCATGGTCAATTTACTTTAAACTCTATCCAGTTGTTGTTGACCTAATCTACCTCTTCCTTGTTCTCTATTTTCCATCCTTTCATCTATCTATCCTTCATCCCCCACAGTGCCTCAGATATTCCAATCTTGTTATTCTACGCACTTATTGCTTCACATCTCATTTTCATTATTCAATAATCATCTTTGTCAATCCAACCCAATCCTCGTTCGACCTAATATCTGCATTAAACCTTTTTTATCTGCATTTATCATCATCTATCATATCTTATCTAGCTTCTTTAATGGTTTAGACATCGCCTTGGCCGAGTGATCCACCTGTTCCATGAGCCCAAATCCTACTTTTTTGTCCCATCATGTCGTCGACCATCTCATTTTCATCAATCACCAATAATCATTTGCAATCATTCAATTTCCTTCAGATCATATTAATTTTCTTACATCCTTTTTATTCTCATCCCTAGACATTCCAAGTCTTATCCCAACATCTCAGATCCTAATCTCAATTTTTTAGAGTCTTCTATTGCAGATTCGATTCTCTATATTTTTCTCATCCTACTTCATGTCACCATCGACTGTACCTATCAGTCTCAGGTCACCCATTGACCTGATAAGGTTTGATTTAGTTTATCTATCATTTATCTATTATCAGATATCTGCATCTTATCTTATCTAGTCACATCATCAGATCTTATATTTTAGTTTAGTTATCTTATTGCATCCTATCATTTATCCATTATCATTTTATCTAATCTTTTATCAAAGTGGGTTGACATCCATCCCTAGGAAGTTATCACTTCTCGGGACTAACCCACCATCCTATCTACTAATCATTTTCATGTTTAGTTTCTCTTTGTTGTGCAGGTCATTGAGTTCACTATGAGGACGATATTTTTTGCCCGTATCTTAATAATCATCTTATTAAGAGGTAGCCTTAAACCCTCTCATCATTTGGAGTTTCCTTTTTTTATATTCCATTCCATTAACTTGAAATAGGAGAAAGTTTTTTTATATCAACATTTTGGCACACTTTGAGTGGGACCCAACCCTTTCTCTTTGGTGATTTATATCATTATTTTTTCATTTCCATTTTCTATTTCTTTCTTTCTTTCCACTAAATTCCCAGGTGGGACTTCACTTTGCTTGCGTGTCTTGGTGGATTACTTTCTTGGATCAACAATGCATGTGTTTAAATTAAAAACAAAAAACAAAAAAATGAAAATAACATTTATCTAGGTAATCTTCATTTTCCACTTATTTTCTCTTTTTACATTTCTCCCCTTAATTTGTCTATGTGATTTCATTGAATATAACATTACATTTTGGGATTTAAAAGGAACAAATTCATGTTTTCTTAATAATGTAGTCTAAGTAGGAGGTAATTCATTGCATTCATGCTTCTTCCACACATAACCAAACTCACAAATCAATTAACACATCTGAAACATCTTCTACCAGGTGGAACTATTGGGATTTCATCACCCAATAGGAAAACCTCCATGTTATTTGGACCATGTAATAATTTATTTAATTATCGGTATAAATGCTAAGCACCTGAAACCTTGATCATAGTGGTGTGTGAAGTGAGGGGGTAGGCCCCAATACCAAGCCAAATACTAGTAATCATCACCTATTTGAGCCTCACGTACCTTCAGGTATATCAAGGAAACCATCCAAAACAACTAGAAACCATCCTTAGCTTGGCCATTTCCTAGGTTCCCTTTGAGCCCATTTCTTTTATTTTTCACACTCTTCTAATAAACAAGATAATTAACACTTTGTTTTTTTTATTTGCTTGTCATAATTAAAAATCAGCATAAGTTATTGTTTATTTTTTCATACCCATTATAACTCATTCTTATGCCAAAATAATGGAACAACCTATCTTCATCTAACAACATTCCTACTTCCAAAAATATTCCTCAACAAAATTTTACACTTTCCATTGTTTCCTCTACACCCATGATCATCATACCTTTGGTTTCTCAATCTCTTGTTTCTACGGTCTCTACTCATGAGACCTATGTCACCCAAAATAACCCCCATATTAAAACCAATCATTTTATCTCTCAACATTATAGTCCCTCTAAACCATCTATACCCCCATATGCAACATCGTTTGGAGCCTTTGGACCTCACACTATCCCTCATGGATGTTTAAAGAGTTTCAAGATACTTATTGATGTACCAATCCCATTTCCCTTCATGACAATATCTCATTCGTAAATCCACCAATCTTCCCAATTGATGGACCAACTCTTCAAAAAATTTATGACTTATCAATCATAACCCAAATCTACCCAAGTCCTTAGCTTCTTGACTTGTTGTTTTCTTTCCGAGTGACTATGAATGAATTAGCAATGGCATAAATTAAACATGTTGCTCATAATATATTCCACCAGTCATCTCTCAATCTCATCAATCCACTGCAATTTAGTGGTCCCTATTCCACCCAACTTACCTCGCATAAACCCCACCCCTACATCCTCTAATCCCCATCACTTCCTCAGCTATTGTGGTCTTAGTGCCCTTATTTAATCACTGTCAAGAATCCCATTTACCTATTCTACAACCTAAGTAGCATCTTCCAAGCTCAGTTCCCATCTATTACATCCCAAGTTGATGTTAATGTTCATCATCTTGCAACCCCATCCCTTTAAAGTTTACTCAAACCCATCAACCCCCACTACGAGGCATCCTTCCAACAATTGATCCCTAATCAACACTATCTAAACAAATCTTAACCATATTACATGCACATATCCCAACTCATCATATGCAAGATCTATTCAATATCCCCATATCTCAGACAAAACATCATAAACCTATCCATCTAATTACATTCACATATCTCAACAACACTCCCATATCCTGAAACTATCCAATCATAAGTTTTCCATTATCTTCCTCCTTATCATGCATCATCTGCACAAATTCTCACTTAAAATTACCCATATGAATCTAATCCAAAACCCAACCCATACAACTTCCTATAATTTGTAACCCCACCAATCAATCCATCATCCTTATACTTTCAACGACCCCATGTAAGATTTGCTGAAGTATAATGGCAAGTCTAGAAGCCACTACTCTTGGGTCCTTACAACCTTGTTTACCTATGAAAAAATATAGCAATGAACCTATCAATTCATTAGTTCCCCTTAATCCTTATCCTCTAAACTCGGTAACTCCCCAAGTTTTCTAAATTTTACAGTAAGGAGGACCCTCGAATATATACCTTCGTGCCTTTAGGAATGCATGTTATCTTATCACTCACGACCAAGATCTCATGCTTCGTACTTTTCCCATGTCATTTTTTGGATGTGCTTTGGACTATTATAATAGCATTCCCAATCATTCCCTCTTTTCATTCACCTAACTTACACAATTGTTCTTACCACAATTATCCATTAATATTGTATGTAAAACCACCATTACCAACCTCTATGCCATTAAGAAATTTGATGATGAATCCATCACCGATTTTATTGCTACGATGGTGATGGCATCATCAATCGAGTTATCATTTTTCACTTCCCCAAACCAAAAATATCCAATTATTCTCTTGATCCTATGCAAATACATATCTCATCAACTCTTCAAATCTAATATTTTTATACCTTTGAAGAGGCATTCGCCATGTCTCATAAACTAGAACTTACATTACCCTTGAGTAAGTCCATGTCAAGATTCAATCTAATAATCCTGAAACATTGAATTTCACCAAGTCCATCCATCCATAATGAAAAATCTAAATAAACACATGTAGCCAATTCCATCATAGTCAAATCTTCATTTACATGTACTTCTCATATTGAGCCTCCATAATGGGCTTCTAGAAAAACTCCGAACTATACTCCCCTCGGAGAATCCTGAAGTTCTATCTTTGAAAAACTTATGGCTACAGATCTCATTCAAATTCCTCCTATTTGACCCTTTGATGATTCACGTCCTAAACCCATATGGTATCATGGCAACCAATATTGCAAGAATCATCAAGTATATGACCATGATATTGAAAAACACCGCACTTTCAAATTCCTTATACAACTCATCAATCGTGAGAACCTTCAAATGGACAAGCTTAACACTCACCTGAGTAATTATTACAAGTTTTTAATAAGCACTTCCCCAATCATCCACCAAACCATCAAACAAATCTTGATACATCACAAGTACCCAACGCCTATATGATCAATACTTTGAGTCAGAATCTAGCATCACCATCGACATCTATTACCATAGCTAATTTAGCTACATCCTTTCTACCCACGTCTAATCAAATATCTAAAACTACATATATAATCATATCTCCATATAAACCCCTATCTACAACTATCATAACCATACCAACTTTACCCATGTCATCTATTACATCTACATCTACCATTTCCACACATGTCTCAACACTTATCTCTAAACCCATCCCTATTTCTACATCTACTTCTTTATCCTTATCTACAACTACAATGGAAGTTGCATCCATCCTCATACCTAACCTAACATTTATCTCTACATATGTAACAATTCCTACTGTAGACACCTAAATCCCACTTATGAGGTTTTATTTCTAAAATCACACAAATTACCGTCATTGTTACCATTTCTGTTATAATTAGTGATTTCCACTAAATAAATAACATTTCCCTCTATTTTGGTTAATTAATTTTTTTTTTTAATTAACTAGCCTCTATCACATTTCAGATGCCAATTAATGATACATCATTAGTTATAGTCCTCTTCAAAGAAAATAATTAGTGATTATTAGCTAATTAGGCATATTTACCCTTGTTTTGGTCAATTAAACCTATTATTGTCTAAAACCCCTCTTCTAACTATCAGTGCAAAATTATAGTACACCTGATAACTCAAGTGTGTGTAGTCATTTTTACACCCACTGAACAACAAGGGTATCCCATGCAGGCCAACCTATCACCTAAGGCACGAGCGGGTGCCGAGTCTCTCCTTTATGTGAGTTTAGTGGGAAACATCATCTATGACAGAAACATAAAGAGAGTGAGTGGAAATGAGACACGCTAATCATCATAGAGCTTAGAACGGATTCTAGACTAATGCAGTCATCCCAGATAGAAATATACTTTAACAGAATATAGGATTGAACCGAAACAGAAAGGAAATTTCATAAGGATTCATACTTATATCAATGAACATACTTGAAACAGAACTATAAAAATATGAGGATGGACCAGAACCATTAATGATCATATTCAAATAATTTAGTAACCTCATTACATCCATTAGATCCATTACAGAACATCGCATAGTATGGCAAACCGAAGTCATACATCATAATTGGATCTTACATTCCTTAGATCTCGAAAAAAGAAAATTTACAATCCCAAGCCCCTTGATGCATCCTTCTCCTATGTTTTATCTACCCAACCCAATACAACTCCTCGCGGAATTTCTGTAGAGGTTCTACTCTTTATTGATCTACTCTCTCTCTTAATTCCTCTACGGGTGCTTGTATTTATAGACCTCTTAAACTGCTAATTCTTCTTTCTGAGGCTTTAGATCTGTCACCAAATGTCCTAGATGGGGTCCTCCATGAGAGCATGCTCCTCCAAGACATGATCTCTCCACTCCTTGCCATGATGGTCTTCTAAAAACCTCCATCGCAGGGCATATTCCTTGCTAGGCCAAAGTGTCAGCCAGGATGGCACCTTATCCACTCCGCATGTGCAGGTCGGGTCATGATTTTCTCATGTATCCTTCCTGAAATGCCAAATATGGCTAAGTCCTGAGACCTTGTTCTGTCTGAAACATGTAACATGATCCTTCTAAAACCCTCCTAGGGCCTTGCCCTGCGCGCACCTTCTTATTGCGCACCCACCCTTCAACTTAGGCCTTGCACACCCATTCACCTTTTTGTACTTAGTCAATATTTTTAGGGGCCCTGACATCACCTGTATTATCTCACACTTTACCAAAATAGTTATCTTGAGTTAGTTCTCACAACTTCACCCAAATACTAATTACAATAGACTTATTATCTTGCTGATATTAATAAGGGAATGAAGAATTCTGGGAAACTCATTATTAATAATGATTACAATGTTGATTAATAATGTCAACAATATATTTATAACATTGGCTGCTATTGCAATCCCTTGTGGGCCTTCTAACCTAAGCTATTTTGCAGGCACCTATTTCATGTTTTATTAGGGATCCCTCCCACTAGGTCACCGATTAGGGCACATACCTCCTCAACACCTACAAACCCTATTCTTGATGGCTTTGATGTAGTTGGTCAACCATTCCTATCCAACTTCCTTTGCACATGATCCATTCAGCGCATCCACTCCTGTCTCATGGAATAACTGTGGGTACGAGCTACCTCATCAGTCTCAGGTTTTTCATTTAACTCTCACATGGATTGACCTGGATTTTACTCCTTGTCAAAAATGAAATGGCTGGGGTTTTATCCTCTATCGGGATCGTTTCTCTCTAGTAGCTCGACCTATTTTTCCTTTCACATAGGAAATGGCTCGAGCTCTACCTGTGTCATTTGATGCAAATCAGGATTCTTGCCACTTTGATCTCTGATCTAGAAACTTAATCTTGGATGTTATTCGCATGTCCTATTCACTAGTATGGATAGCACATCTGATGTCTCAGATATAGACTACATCTCAGGAGTATCTCAATTATTGTTACTCGGAATCTTTGTTTATTTGCTTTGATCTTCACAACCTTCTTCATGAATTCAGTTTGGTTTGATTTGGATCTGCAACTCAACAACATATTTTGCATGGTCTATTGCACTTCAAAATTTCATAGCATCATAATCATCACAAAAGGTCCCATAGGATGCTTGTTCATTCTTCAAAGGTACTCACCCAAAGCATTCATGGTGGAATAAAAAGCTGAAAATGGTTCTAGGTATCAACCCTTAAAACAATGGCATAAAATGAGAAAATGCACCGGTCATACCTTCTTTCTACTTACCAAAAGTTACTGACAATGAAAGAAAGGAATTAAACTTAGCTAATTATCTTTCGATAGATGGGAAGCTTCTAGGTGAAAGAGAGACTAATTCAGTTCATCCTGCTTATAAAGCTCCTAAATGGTCATTGATTTTCAAAAATAATGTACCAAATATATCCCACATGACTTTTGGAGTGTTGCAATCTGTTAGACTGTCAAAACTCCCGAACTAACCTGGCTTCCATGTATACCAACTGAGATCTCATTCAATGGCATTCATCCAGACTTGTTCCTATACAAAAATTTCTTATTGAAGATGCTGACCAAGGTGTTTCGTCTCGATATAGACTCACAAACCTTTAGATTGCATTAATTGTTGCATTTGCTTATTTCAAATTTGTGACAATTGTCGATGTGAGTTAAGAGATCAATAGGCTTAGATTTATCCATTGTATCCTGCACATAAGGGTATGCAAAAATTCTAACAATCAACTGAAAATATTTGTATAGTCCTTTTGTTTTTTTACGCATGCATTACTTTGTTCCTGGATAATTATTTTTGTACCAAAACTTGGGATCTCAAGATCTCCATGAAATTTCATCTTATAGTGAAAAATGCACTAATTGACCTAGAAGAGTTACCGTTTGATAGAGGATATCCCGTAACTGCCAGATAATATTTTAGGTCTAAACAAAGTGCTTCCTTATCTTCTTTGAACATTATTCCAAGTGCTGCGCTCAAAAAGTACAATATTGTGGTCTGAATCAAGGCATTTTCAACTAAGAAAAAGTTTGTTCTTATAGTTCAAGATCTACCTCATTCTATAAAATTCCTGGGTCAGGTCTAAAAATTCCTCTGATCCTTCTTGCTAACGATCTTCTAAAACAACCCAAAAATATTTTTTAAAGGTTCCCTACAGAAGGATATTTTGGTTTGCAGTGATGAGATCAAACTTTTTGGAAAATCTAAGCTCTGAAAGAGAACTTTTAGTTTTTCTTGATACTCGAGGAGACACTAAAAACTACCTGGTTCTTAGTCTCCTTCAGTGTGTTATCATCTGACATAAAGAACCCAAATCAAATTTGAAATTCTCTAGGATAACGTGTTGTGTCGATCTGATTGGAGCCTCCTTAATCATACTTATCTCATCTTCGTAAATAGTGAATCTAGTATAGGATGTTTTATGCGACTAACTATAGAGTATCCATACCATTACCATAGCTCCACTATTCTCCTCTACCATAGGATTCTATAGTGAGAGTAAATCCTCTCTGACTGGATAACCAATTACCTTTCCTACCATTTGGAATAAAAAAACCAAACGAATTCCGATTAGAAGAGAGAGAGAGAGAGAGAGAGAGAGAGAGAGAAACTAGGTTCCTTCTTATATACTATGAGGTACATGGAAGCTAGAATTTGTGCACAATGTTGTCAACTGGCTTGATGTATGGGGCAACACCCATCACACCACGACTCAAATAAATGTCATAGATCAATTTTCTCATAACCACAAATCCTAAGGTTATAAACTAATGGAATGCGATTCTATCATAGGCAACTTCTAAAAAATAGATATAAACCCTTAGTACCCCATTGCTTTCACTAATTTATGATCAACAAAATTCCCACGAAGGGTAAAGTGAGAGCAGGAGATTGTTTATTTTAAGTAAGACATTGGATTGTGGTAGATATAACTTGTAGAAAAAATGAAAAAGTGTAACTAATGGTCTGAATACCTATATAAAAAAATATAAAAAACTTTAGCATATTAAATTACAACTTAAATATTAAAAGTGCATCTCAATCGCATGCAAGTAGTGTTTAGTTAAGGAAAATGTAAGTTGCCAATTCAAATGTCATGAAGAGGTTTCATCAAGGATTTGTTATCTTAAAGCTAATTATTTTAGAAGTGTTGGTAATAATTGGTAAATTCTACTTATTCAGTCTGTAAGCATTGCTGCATGTATGTTATGGGATCCCTCTCACTGAATACCCTGAATGCATTCCTCAAGCATGTCTGACCACTTCTCTAGTTATCACAGACAGCGGAAGAGTGGAGAAATTGTTTAAGCCACTACAAATGTGACCTAGGTTTGCTTGCATGGAGCATCATTCCTTTGTAATTTTGACGATTCGATTCATTTGTTTTCCTTCTTGTTGGTCAAATAATAATTGTCAAAGATCACACAAGGAGTCCACGCAGGATAGAAGGCGTAGAACTAAGGATGTGGAAGGACAAGAAGGACCTGCACGTAGAAGGCAAGTTTAGATTTCAAGACTTAGATGATTTTGAGCATGACGACCTATTTCTAGAAGATGGTGTGTGGAACACATCAACGATGTAGAGACGTGCACGCCATGCATTGTCTATCTTTGGAGAAGTGTTGATGTATGAAGACAAGCTAAGAATAGAATTGACAATTCAGTTCACTGCAAGAGGACTATAGATAGCGCACTTGCATGTGTGGCTAAGATTGTAAATAGCGTGTGACTATCAATAGCATGCGGCCTATTTTTGGAATAGATAAGTGGTGAAGGGAAATTCCCCACCCTATATATGATGTTAGGTGCATAGTAGATGTGTGTATTACAGAGAGCTAGAAGTATGTAGGTATTATTAAGAGCTGCATGAATGTATGCGTAACAAAGAATATACGCATATGATTAAACTATTGTATTAGTTCCATACGCGCATTGGTATGGATTGAAAATACTATAAGGATATTTTGTATTTATTAATAGATGGAAGATATTGGTTGAATCTAAGTGTCATCCCGTGTAATTGAGTAGTGCATGTTAATGGTTAAACCATGATTACTGTTTAAGCTTGTTTTTTTTCATAGAACTGAGTGTAGCATGCATTGTGTAATGATGGATTAGTTATAAATCTATATGTTACTTCCTTCATCATGTTAACATCCTATTACATCAAACCTAAAGAGGGACCTAGTACCTTTGTGTGCTTCGGGTGAGCGCTCAGTCTAGGCCGAGTGATGTGTGAGCACAACTAGGGTGTTATCTAGTAAATTATAGGTTGCATCATTGGTTCCATTGTCGGGACCTCTTTTCCAGTTGTTTTCAGGATGGTTTGCGATGAAGAAATATCGGTTAACTCTAGCAAGTATTGAGGAATGGATACATGATTTAGAGGAAGAATATGTGTGGCGGTTCAGCAGTGGATCTCAGTTTAATACACACACTTGGGTAGAATAGAACTTGTATGAAAACTTATATGAGAGCTTTTTCACTATATTTCTGGTAGAACTATAAGATTGGCTTACTACTTATGCATCTCAGTGGAACTGGAGGTATCACGCACTTATCTGGACACATGAATAATTTTAGGCCCTCTATTATGTTGATCTGATCTGGACTCACGCGGTGGATACGTGGTTTCATGGTGTTCTAAACAGTTATATTCTGGAATACTCAATTTCGATGTACTCTTGCCCAGAGGTAGCTAAGTTCTAGTTTTTTCGGTATCCAAGAGGAACATATTTACAAGGTATTCCATTGGCGATCAAGATCTTAATGGTAACTTTGAACCTAGAGGGTAAACCGATGGCTAACTAAACTTTGCCATGCGTGGGGGCAGGAACAAGTTTGGTTTAAGATGGAAAATATAGCAACAGAGAAGAAGAGAGAGGAAAGGTGGTTTAAGTATAATGAGGTGCGTGAGAGGGAGATAGAGAAGCAACATTCTGTTACAAAGAGTGTGACATGGAGGAGAGAGATGGCTCGTGAAGGATTTACATCTCACGTAGAAGACGTGGAGCCAGAGCATAAGGAACTCCCCCATCTTAGAAATCATGATAAAGATCCCCCCTCGGCCTCACACGGAGGTGCACCAGTAGAGACTACCTGGACCATGGGCATGCATCTTAATCCACCTGGTGACCTAGCCCTTGCATTTGGTTTTTCATTATTTAGTATGACAAGTAACTAGTAAGCTAACTTGGGAAGTAGGAAAGCAAGAGTAAGTCAGGGATCAAGTACATCAATGGTAGGATAGAAAAATTCAATCTCATTTGGAGGATCATTCTTAGGCACATCATCCACATAGAATGTGAGCACTTAGAATGTTGGATTCACCTCTAGAAGTGGAACTGCCTCACAGACTATAGGGATACAGTATAGTACTACTATCTAAGCATAGGTGAGTACATCTACAGGACTTATTCCAACTACATGTGGCAGATCATTAGGTATAGGTGGTTCTAGTTCCAGTGGTTCTAGTGGTTCTAGAGGTAAAGGGAACACAGGAGGTTCTGGATCAGCTGGTCAAGGTCCGTAGCAACCATAGAATATCTATATGGAGATGTCTCTTCATCTTCATGAATATAGAGGTATAGAGGATGTTTCCGAACATGTGCATATATGTGAAATCTTGTGGTGAGCTAAAGGGATTAAAACTATTGAGCGAATGGAAAGTCAATTTGCTACTAAATTACAGGGGCGTGTGCACAACTGGTATAGGAAGTTTGACCCTGATCAAACTTGTGTTGATTATGCAACATTGAGAGATGATTTCTTAAAAGAGTTCCATATCCCCGAGTTTGAGAAGAAGAGTATAAGTGCACTCAAATATATCAAGCAAAGCACTACTGAGAGTTTATGTGAGTATGATGCTCATTTTAAGACACTTCTATCTAAGCTATCCTATGATATTCACACTAGCTAGCATGCTCAATGGTTCATTGGAGGGTTGATTAGAACTTTTAAAAGGGCACTATCACATAAGACACACTTTGATCCATGTGAAGCACTGGAGGTAGCTTTGCATGCTGAAAAAGTTGGGAGCATTGACACTAGTGTTAGTCAATTCCTAGAGGCACAGATTGTAGCTATGGCAAAGCAATTAGAGAAGCTATCGGAAAATTTAGCTCATGAAACACGCTCAGGAATTTGGTGTATAGATTGTGAAGTGGAAGGTCACACCAATGATAGTTGACCTTGCAAATTTATATGCTCGTTAATATTGGACTATGAAATTTTTCATTTAAATCATGATGCTAGTCACTGTCCTTTGTTATAATGTGTGATAAGGAAGAATATATCTTGCTTTTGTAATATTTACAAGTCCATGACCCATGATACTAAGGATTTTTAGTTTATTGGTTGGTTCCAGGATGTTATAGAAATTGGAATACAATAGATAAGTATAACAGATAGTTCTAAGGGTAAGAATGAGCACCAGCATCGGGATCATAATCAAATGTGCTATGATAGGAATGAGGGGCATTTTGAAGGAGACTGTGGAAGGGGACATGGATATCATGGTGGATATGGAGAGCAAGGCCATGGTGGAGGAAGAGGAGAGTTCCCTCGTGGAACATGTTATACGTGTGGATATCCTGACTAATATAGGCATGGATGTCCTCAAAATATTGCATGTCCTCAAAATATCCCAGACTTATATGAGCATTTGAGTAAGAAACATTCCATATTTCGCCCCGGGCCAAATATTGGATCAGCCACGACCCCGCATAGAAGGAACCTGAGAAAACTTGTTTGGATCTGTAAATTGGTTGCAGAGGGACTCAACTATGAAATAGAAGGACTAAAGGACCCTATGGGGGTAGAGCCGTTTCATGTCTTAAAAGAAGGGGCGATGCTGCAGAGGAACCAAAAACAAGAAGGGGAAGAAATGACGAAGATCTGAAGTCCCCCGGCTCGGATTCATTGAAAAGGGTCTGAAATCGACTAAGAAAAAAGGAGGCAACAGAAAGAACCACGTGTCCTAACAATGCCTCTCCAAAGATGAATCCAAAAAGGGAAGCCCAAATGAGCACTAGGCTGTCGCGTGGCCCTGGTAGGTGAAAAATGGAGAAACGTCTTCAGGCCTTTTAATGCAGGATCTCCTTACCTCAACAACCAGATCGGATTCAATCTGTTCCACCATTTCCTCTTCTTTCAAGGTGCCGAACCAAGGATTAATGTAGTAAAGACAGATTTGGGGGCAGATTTTATCTGAGCATTAACAACAATGGTTGAAATTCAACCTGCTTTTCCCGCTTCTCTCTCTCTTCCTTCTATTTGATTGAATCTATAAATGTGAGGATGGGATTCATTGTAAAGGGTTGGACATTCCTTGTTTTGCAGGCTCCCTTTTTCTTCTAGCAAAGGAATTTGTGGAATTTCAGGCCTTCCATCAAAGTTGTAATATATTTCTTGCCTCCTAGCTGTTTTGTAATGTATTGTATCAATCTGCAGAGCAATAAAACACGTTTGTGATCGATTCTAGATCCTTTCTGTCTCTTTTGCTCACATTTGGTCTTTCATTATAAATCTGGTTATCTGTGTTTGATTATTGCATGTATTTGTTGGTTTGTGTCTATCAGCAGAACTAGTGTTCATCATTCCTTCGGTGCATCACCTTGTAGTTTAGTTATTGTTTATTTCTTGTACCCCTTTCTTATCCCTGTCTCCTTGGAAAGTTTTAGATTAGGTATAGAGATAGATCCTTTGCAAGTTCTCACATATGCATCTAAACAGAGGAATAAGGAACCAACCTTTAATCTGGAGAGCTTTCCCATTTTGCAAGGTCCCACACCTTGGGGAAAGTTCAATGTTATGCAATCACACCAAATGAGTCTGCCTTAGAAAAGCAGATTTCCATAACTCATTTGGGGGTGTTGTGATTTTACACTAATAGTTTTGGCATGCCCGGTGGGACAAAGAAGTCTCCATCTTATTACAGTAAGAATTGATGTACACTTGTGTGATTCTAGCTTTTAAGAAGTCTTAAAATTGTACATCTGGCGACTCCAAAGAAACAAGTCCACTGGTTTCAGCAGTCCAAGCAAGTTCATGAGAAAAACCTAGTCTAGAGAAAGGAAAGAAGGTATATTTGAATACTTGCGTCTATCCCCAGGCAAAGAAAGGAGAGGAAGAAGAGTTCAGAGGTCTCCATCTCCACCAAGCAGAACCTTGTCAACACCTCCACCTACAAGGCCTTTCCTTCAGTCTGCAAGGGTTCTTAGGCCAATCAGAATGGCACAACCAAATCCATATGTCAACTTCACTGGCAGCAGCCCACTCGCCCTGAATGCACAAAATCCAGTCCCGATAGCAGCATTAAAGAGCATCCCATATTTCACTGGGGAAAACCAGACTTCCCCTGGTGATCATGTCCAAGATATTGCAAATGTCTGTACAATCCATGAAATCCATGAGATGGAAATTATAGTCAAGTTTCTCGCCTCTTCATTCAAAGGAAAGCTTCCCAATGGTTCAGGAGCCTTGAGGCAGGCTCTATCCAAAATTGGAACTAGCTGTGCACAACTCTTCACAACCAGTTTGGAGAAAAGGGTGATAACTTGTCTTTGTTGGAGCAACTGACAACAATCAAGAGAGCCCCAAATGAGCAACTGATGGATTTCAACCTCAGGTTTCAATGGACCTGGGACAGGATTCCAACAGCAGTAAAGCCCACTAATGAAGGTGCCTTCTTATACTTTCTTAGGGATTTGAATTCTGATATTTCTTTGATGATTCATTCAATGGGGGGCACAACCTTACCTATAGCCTATATCCTTTCCATAGGGGCTGAGAACTATTTGATTCAGGCTGGTAAAATTACTCCTAGGCCATCCATGCCTCTATACCCTGAGTTAGGAAGCCCAGATACTAGCCAAATGCCTACGTTAGCTCCTATACCCACCCCTAGGAGTCAAAGCTCAACTGAAGCCTCCACTTCATCATCTAACAACTCCAAGGAACTTCAGGAAGTCATGAAACAACTTCAGAACCTGGGGAATGAGCTAGTAACCATCAAAAGACAATAGGCTCAGAGTTCTAGGCCATATCAGCCTCAGGCTCAGTATCAGGTTAGACCCCCATATCAGTAAAATAGACCACCAACCTAGGTTGTAAATCAGAGTCAACACCAAGGACAACCTCAAGCTGCTAGAACTTTCAGGCCATATGATCCAAGTACAACTTCAACATCAAGGGCATTGGTTCCAGCACAAAATAACATGGCACAAGAATATGATTGGTGTTTCCCATGCAGTCAGCCACATAATCAGTCAATGTGCTTCAATGGTGCATTAAATCAAGCCTCTGATGGTGCAAACCGTATGTGTGTCACAAGAACCTAGCCACGAAGAAAGTCAACAACAAGGAGCTCAACAAGAGGGACCCCCAAACGAAACTATGCTTGTCAATTGGCAGGCTGAAGACTTATGTGGAATGAATCAGAATCCTTCTCAAAGTATAGCTGTCAATACATGGTCCAAGAAGAGAAATATTGGAGAAGGCCATTCACCAAGCTCAGGTGATCCTCAACCCTCCATCACTCAGCAAGGTATTGGCATTCAAAATACAACTCCCAATGTGCAAAGTCAATCCAAGCCACCTTCCAAACATACTTAGGCACCGGTTGTAACAACCCAGGTGCAAGAGAAAAATGTGTTTGGGAAGGGGTAGCAAAAGGATAACTCATTCAACATCATTGAGCAAATGAAGAAGACAAGTGTGAACATTTCACTATGGGAGTCACTGGCCATTCCAGGGCAGAGGGATCTGTTGTAGACTGCCATACAAAATTGGTCAAGTTCAAATCAACCCCCTAACCAGCAAGGGAGAGTGCTTGTCAATGCAGTTAAACCTGGGAGGAACCAAGGAGAACAACAAGGTAAGAGCCTGAGACCTCCTCCATTCTACGTCTCATTGATTATTGGAGACAAATTGGTGCACAATTGTATGATTGATTCTGGGGCTAGTAGTTCTGTGATGCCCAAGCAAATAGCTGATCAGCTGGGTCTCCAATATGAAGTCATCTCTAGAGGGGTAGTACAATTAGATGGGACATCAGTGATAACTGTTGGAATCATCAAAGATCTGAACCTCACTCTGCATGCCTGCCCCAATGTGATTATTTTGCAGAATGTGTCAATTATAGATTTGCCACCACATTTTGCTTTGTGTTGTCCAGGGACTTCACTGCCAAAATTGGAGGCTACCTGTCTGTTGATTGGTCACACATGCTCTTTAGGACAAGGTATGGGGAAAAGGCCACAATCAGATCTGAACCCATTGCTGATTATCATATTGAATCCTATATGCCTAGCCCAATCAATGCCAACTTCTCAGCTTTTGATCAAGAAGACCTCCTAAGCACTTGTGAAGAAAATACCAAGGTGGGGTGTATCCCAGACTTGACTCTTGATGAGTGGGCCAACAAAAGTCATGCTTTTGACCCCTATAAGGAGATGAAAGAATATGGGCTAGGTGTCTACTGCCTACATGAAGAAAATCATCCTCTTCCTGACCTAATTAAGCCATAATACAAGGATGACAATGAGGTATGGCAATTGTTCTTTGATGGCTCAAGGAGTAGACAAGGAGCTGGAGGAGGAGCTATGATTGTGTCCCCCAAAGGTATGAAATATTATTCAGCCTTCAGATTCTAGTTTTCTTGCTCAAATAATATTGTTGAATATGAGGCTTTGGTCCAAGGTCTTCATTGGGCAAGGAAGCTAGGAATCAAGAACTTGCAAGTGTTTGGTGACAGTGAACTGGTTGCCAATCAAGTCAGAGGACTTAATGCTGTCAAAAATGACCTGCTCAAGAACTACAAGAGTAGGGTATGGGATCTCATGGAGGATTTCAAGGCCTTCAACATTGTGTCCATACCCAGGAAGGAGAATGAAGCTGTTGATAGACTTGCAGTAGTTGGAGCAACGTTTGATGTGGTTGACAACATCAAGAGGGATAGAGAACAACCACATATCCATGTAGTTGTGAGGCCAGCAGTGCCAGATAATAATACATGCTGGAAGGTGTTTGAGAATGATCAATAGATCATTAACTTTTTGCAAGAAGAAGCTGAATTCTCAGCTATAAACCAAAGCATACTAGAGCAGCAATATGGGAATCAGATAGTACAACTGCATACAAACAAGCTTCCCAAAGGCTTAGTGACACTGGAATCTATTTTCAATCCTAATGATCAGTTTAGAAAAGAGAAGGCTAACTTACAGATCAAAGGAGAAGATTCAGAGTCAATCCCAGTTGGAGAAGACAAAGCACTTCAAATTGGCAAAGTGGCCACCAAGCAAGAAAGGTATGAATTCATACAACTTTGCCAAGAATTTCTAGATGTGTTTTCTTGGAGCTATGAAGACCTAAAAGGGTTCAATCCAAAGCTAGCACAACACACAATCGAACTAGATCTAGCTGCTCAGCCCATCAGGCAAAAGTAGAGACCAATAAACCCACACATTGAGCCTCTGATGAAAAAAGAGTTGAACAAGCTGATAGAGGTGAGTATCATATTTCCAATCAAACACTCAAGTTGGGTTGCAAACTTGGTCCCAGTTAGAAAGAAGAATGGAGAGATTAGGATATGTGTTGACTTCAAATATTTGAACAGAGCATCTCTCAAGGATCACTACCCACTCCCCTCGATGGAGCAGATTTTACAAGTGGTGTCCAAATCTAAGAGGTTCTCTCTCCTAGATGGTTATTCGGGATACAATCAGATCATGGTAAAAGAAGACGATCAATTCAAAAAAAATTTCACCACCAAATGGGGCACCTATGCCTACAGAAAAATGCCATTTGGATTGTCCAATGCTGGAGCCACTTTTCAAAGGGACCAATGGATATGGAATTCAAGGGGCATGATCAACAAAATAGTACTGATCTATCTGGATGACATCACTGTTTTTTCCAAGAATGCACAGATCATCTTTTCCACCTAAGGTAGGTATTCCAAAGATGCAGGAGTTTTGGGGTGTCATTGAACCCTAAGAAATGCATATTCTTGGCCCATGAAGGCAAGCTGCCCTAGGCCATATGTATCAAAGGAATTCTTGGCAATTGACCCTTGAGAGAGTCCAAAGCAATAAGAGCATTTCCATTTCCAAGTCCACAAGAAATCTTCAAAGCTTCTTGGGAAAAATCAATTTTGTCTGACAGGTTTGTTCCAAACTTTCCTCTTAGCCCTTGCATTAAGCCAATAACGTTGATTCATTCAGATAAAAATATCTTAGTATTCACTAGTGGATTGTGTCAAGGAAAAACAGCTTTGAGGCATCTGGGAAATCATCATATCACAAGATGACTCTTGTAATCCATATTTTTCCAAAGACTTCATAGTGTATGCCTTTGCATTAGTGACATGATTTCTACAATCTTGGTTAATATCAAACAGAGAATTCTTGTACAAAATTATCCAATTGCTTTCTTCAGCTAGATTCTGGAAGATTATGAGGTGAGGTAGAGCCTGATCATTGACAACTATAAGGTCCTGGTAGTGATCAGAGGATTAATTTTAAACATTTGGTTTCAAACAAAAATGATCCAACTATTGGTCTCCTTTGGGAGTTACAAATAATTCCTTCTCAGCAAGGACTGCTCCCAAATGTAAACATGCAGGATGATCACTCATTGTCATCCTATGACATTGAGATCAAGGTCACTAAGTGGTACATGGGAAGGCATTGTGTGAACAACTAGCCTTAGGTCAACAAGATTGAAAAAACAGGTGAAGAAAGGAGGCTGTTTTTGTTCTACAAGATGATCAAGAAGAAGGGAGAGATGATGTACCTTATTTCCTTGTTCATAAGACACATCACTTCCTTCAAACTGGGTTAGTGGCTCATGCAATCTTTGAGAAATTCTTGATGAACCTTCTATAGTAACCCACATGGCCTAAAAATGATCTCAACTTACTTCTATTCATAGGAAATGGTAAATCTTTGATTTTTGAAATCAGGTGGAGGATCAGTACCAATACCATGTTGGATACAACATGCCCTAACAAAACGCCTTTAGAACATCCAAAGACACACTTTGTAGGGTTTAGTGAGGCTTGTGCTTCATCTAACCTTTGAAATGTTGTCTCCATCTGGTGCAAGTGGTCCAACTTGCTCCCATAGATGCAAAAATCATCCAGAAATACTCTGATGAAGGTCCCAATGTAGGGTTCGAACACCCTATTCATCAAATGGGGATCTGGAATGTTCATTGGAGCATTACACAACCCAAAAGGCATAACTCTATAAGCAAACGTTCCCCAAGGAGTGGTGAACGTGGTCTAGTAGCTGATATTTCTATGCTATATGAACTTTGTTGCATAGCTGCTATATCCATCAGCAAAACTATAGCACTCCTGGCCAGCTACTTCGTCCAAGATCTGATCTGAAAATGGAAGAGGGTAATGATCCTTCTTTGTTGCCTTATTGAGCTATCAACACAAATGCGTAGCTTCCCATTCTTTTTTATTGAGATCACAATGGGAGAAACCCATTCTGAATTCTCCACAGCAAATATGAATCCTGCATCAAGCAACTTATCTATTTCTTCTTTTACAGTCTTGGAAAAATTAGGATTCATTCTATATGGCATTTGCTTTATGGGCTTAGCACCATCTACCAGCTCAATAGAATGTTCTACCCAACTTACTTGACGGAGTTCCTTGTAATCAAAAGTGAATAGGTGTATGTACCTTCGAAAGAGCTGGAGGTAGGATTCCTTCTCACTCTCCATCACAGCATCACCAATCTTTATTTGTTGGAGACGATCATCAACTTCTTCTTCAGATAATTTTATGGGGTCATGAGTTGGTGTGACTGGAAGGATATCCATGACTGAAACATCCACCTCACTTTCTTCATCTTCAGTGTCCACTTCACTGGTACTAGAGTAATCAGAGGATGTCCAATCATCAGTTTCATCACTTGAATCCACAGGTTCTGCTTTATGATGTCGAGGGATCACGTTTATCTTCACCCTCTCTCTACCACGTCCAAGTGTCATGAAACCTTCATTCCAGTAGTTTCTTGCATGAACTCTCCTTAGCCATGGTCTTCCCAGCAGCATTGGGTACGCAACAGTACCATTTTTCATCACCTGAAAGTCTACCACACATACAACACCCATAACAGATATTGCCACATTTGAAACTACACCTTCTGGTTTAGTTTTTCCCTTATTTAATGACCTTAACATAAGTGTTGAAGGGCGATCAATTTTTAAACCCAACATATTCATTACAGACTCGGTCATTACATTAACTGCAGCACCTCCATCAACTAAGACATCATGAATTGAAATACCATTACATAATACCTCAGCTTGTGGAGCATAGGGATCTGCCTCTGCCTCCAAAACAGGGACCTCAACCTCCTTCCTTCGTCGAGCATTGAGTCCACTTCGCAACTCCCGCCTCTTCTCAGAAGACATAGCCAAGAGTTGACCATATGTAATATTTGCAGGCCTTTTGGACAGATCTTCCAAGATGGAGTATGGTCCTTGCCCCTGTGAAATCAGAAAATCCTGCACACCCAACTTTCTTCTCCTATGTTTCTTACTAGTTTCTCCTTTCATCTTCTTAGGATCATTTCCATCTTGATTATCTTTTTCTTTCTTTCTTTTTGTTACAAACACATCTACTTCATTATTTCTGCTCTTATCTACTACATCAAAAGAATTCACAGGTGCTTTTCCTTTATCATTATCTCCTTTACCAGATGTAGAAGCTCTATCTGGACAATTATACTTATAATGACCCTTTTTATAACAACCATAACATACAACTTCAGAAATATTTCTTTTTGGACCTCTATCTCCTCCCTGAGAACTAAATTCTTTTCCTTGAAGAAGATTAATAGTTAACTGACCCATCTTTTTGAGCAGATCTTCATACTCAGTAGATGTACTAGGAGAAATATTTGTGCTCACCGGGAGTGGTTGTGGATTCTGGACCAAAGGTGCTGGTGTAGGCTCTACTTTAGCAACAATTTCTTTGGGCTCCTCTTCCATGCTTTCTTCTTGCCTTCTTGCAATCTCCTTTGCTTGTTCAATGGTAGCTGGGTGGTCATACTTCACTCGTTGTCTGATCTCTGGCTTCATCCCAAGAATGAAGTGCTTACATAGGAGATTATCCATGCCATTCATCAACCCATCCGCTAATCCTTCCTTCCGGATCTGGGCATCGAGCTTCCTCCTTAGCTCTAGAACACGAGCATGATAATCCCTTATCTTCTCCTTCTCTCCTTGGGATAGCTTTGTGATCTCGATCATGAGATCTGCATATTTCTGTTGTTCACCAAATTCTTCAAGAAAACTTTCAGTTAATAAATCCCATGAATTTTTCACATTATCACCTAGTGTTTCAAACCACCTAAGTGCTGAACCATCCAAAAAGGTAGGAAAAAATTCAGTCCATTGTTCCCTTCTTATAAGGCCATTACAAATACAAGATCGTTTAAACTCTTGAATGAAAGAAGAAGCATCTTCATTAGATTGAGCTGAAAAAATAGGAATCTTTCCCATTTTCAAAAGTAACCACCGTGAAATACCAACCCACAAGTACAATCAACAAGACTTATGTGCACAAATAATTGGAATCACTATATAGAAAGTGACTTTACACCTTTCTACAGTAAAATAGAAATGACCACGGTAAACTATGGTAAAACTTGACTTACTGCGGTAAAAACTGACTTTACTGTGGTAAACACTATTCACGGTAAAAAGTGAAGTTACTGTGGTAAATACTATTCATGGTAAAAAGTGACTTTACTGTGGTAAATACTATTCCCAGCAAAAATGACTTTACCATGGTAACTACTATTCATGGTAAAAATGACTTTACCATGGTAACTACTATGCACAGTAAAAACAAGGTTACCCTCCAATTGATTTTTGACTAAGTGGGAATATCTCTCCAGAAAATCCACCAACGAGGAATGGTCCCGGCAACGGAACCAAAATGTCATCACCAATCCGGCACTATGATAATTCTTCACCGGGAACTCCTCGTGCTATGATTATTTACTAATGCACAGCCTTTAGTTTGGTGGATGTAATCTGGAAACAAAACAACAAACATAACACAAGAATACCATCGACTATGATAAGACGGAATGATGACAAATCTGAAATATCAAAGTAAATTATAATATTAACATGAAATTGTTACAATCTCACCCATGAGGTACTTCAAGTGTTATTGACTTCACTTTCCTTCCACAAGACTATGGGAGAAACTTTACAATTACACCTCTTAATGGCTTCTTCAACACACCTTTAAACTGATGGCTTCCTTACACACTTCCTACAATATTTCTCACTACTTCCTTCTATGCTAAATGAGGGGGGTGGCCTCTCTATTTATAGAACTTCCAGGCTTATCCATCTTATCTCTAAGATAGGATAAGAAATCCACTCTGACGAATCATATTCCATACCTTAACTCTTATCTGTACATGTAAGCTTATCTTTTAAGATAAGATAAACCTTATCATTTTACATGGGTTCCACATTTTTAGACTTTTTACAAATAAAATACACAAAATATTTATGACCTCACTCCTTGTCCTTATTACCAATATAATATTTCTAATTCCTAATCATGTAGACCCTACTTCTCTAATTACCCAAACTTTGACATTTTAACATTACCGGACCACTTACGACAAATATTTACTTTTTACAACATTCCTATTGTACTTTGACTGTTACCGTACTCCACATTATTGGCGGCACCGTACTGACGGCGCCGTTATCTTCTATCAGATGCTACTACTAATTATACTTAACAACATCCTATTCCTAATACATACATTAATGAAATAGAAATTACGGAGGAAAATTTTAGTGTCGACAGTCCACCGGCATATGATGGAATTAAATTAGGATTTATCACCCACTAGGTTATTCAGGAGTAACCTACTCAAATGCTAAAAGCCTCATCACCCTGTTTAGACCACGTTTAGCTAGTGTGAATGAATGGACAGAGGGGCAGAATCTTTAAGGCATAGGTGCACATGATCCACTCTACTTACAGTGATTTAATAGCACATAAATCCATAAAGAGCTATAATTGCTATGGATAATTATAGGACCCAGACATTTAGTCATCTCTAGCCAAGCCTTCAATGGAGCATATTAAAGGTCATTAATGCTTAACTATGGGAGTAGTAACAAGGTAAATCATTCAAGTTATTTTTGAAGGAAAATAGGAGCTCATTTTGTTAGGAAAAGAGGCCAATGCCACACTAAATGTGCTTGCCTTAACAAATAAAAAGGAAAGATGGTCTACATAGTGGATGATGAAGGAAGTAGAAATTATGGATGTAAACATTCACATAGGCGTGAGGAAGGAAGACTAGACAACACCAAGTGCCTATGATGAACCCATGAAGAAAAAGAAGGTGAATAATTTCATTCCCCATTGAGCCTAAGGAGGCCATAATTGGGGATTATGGTCAGACTCTGAGGTCTCAAAAATCATAGAGCTACTTACGGGATTATCAAGACTTATTCCCTCAAGGGGTACCATGAACTTAAAGGTGTGCATGAATCAAATTGGGGGAGATGAAGATCAAATCTTAAGAGGGGTGCATGCCCAGTTAGAAAGAGACCCTCCATGTCATGAAACCTAACTTTGCATGAAAAGGTCAAAGAAGATATTCCCTCTAAATGTCACCAAGTCTGGAATTATCAAGCCCATGGATGAGTTCAGAATGGGTTATTTTCCCAATGGTGATCAATATCAAGAAGGATGGTCACATTAGGATCTGTGTGGACTACAGGGAGCTGAATGCTGCATGTGTACACTGATCCCTTCCCTATGCCATTTCACATTTAGAGGAAATACTAGAAGGTGTTACAGGGTGTGAAATATATTATTTACAGATGGATTCTCTGGGTATCATCAGGTTAGGATTTCCCAAGAGGATCAAGAAAAGACTACTTTTACTACTGAATGGGGAATTTTTCCTATACTGTGATGCCTTTTGGTTTGAAAAATGTGCCTGTTGTATTTTCGTGCATAGTTGTTTAAGCATTCAAGGATTTTATTCACAACTTCTTGCAGGTTTATTTAGATGATTGGACTGGTGTATGGACTTGTTAAGGATCATTGTGACAATATGCTTAATGTTTGAAAGATGTAGACAGTTGAGTATCTCTTTGAACATCAAGAAGTGCATATTTTCTACACCTATTTGGGATACTGTTAGGACACATCATCTGCAAGGAAGGTTTGTTGGTTGATCCAGCTAAGGTTACAGTCATTATTAGCCCTAAAAGAGCCTACCAGTCAAAGTGAGGTGTGTGGAATATTAGGTCACATAGGGTATTATAGGAAATTTATAAAGGGTATATTAAGGTTGTTGCACCCTTGGAGGAGTTACTTGAAAGGGAAAGGTACATTCTATTGGGGAGAACTGGCAACAACATGCATTTGAGACATTAAAGGAGAAACTTACTACCACACCCATTATTCTATGCTTTCCTTCATGGGACCAACCATTTCATGTACATGTGGACGCCTTTGGCATGACCATTGGTGTGGTTTTAGCTCAACCTGGAGAAGGTATTATAGATCATCCTATCTATGTTTTGCTAGTAGAAATTTGACTCCTGCAGAAAAAAATTATACAACTACAGAGCGTGAAGCTTTGTCAATGATCTATGCATTGCTACATAAATTCAGACAGTACCTGTTAGCAACACCATTTGTATTTTATACAGATCACATGGCATTGAAGTATTTGGTAAACAAGCCCATTTTACAGGGGCACATATGCAGATGGGTACTCTTATTTCAAGAATTTGATTTCATAGTTGTGGTAAAACCAGGGAAAAGTAATTCTAGACCAGACCATTTATCAAGAATACAGTCAGGAGAAGAAGCATAGACAATTGAAGATACCATCCCATATGCACAATTATACAGGTTACAATGTGTACCATCAGAATTAGAGGACATTGTTATCTTTCTATGAATAGGTATGGCCAGAAGGAATGAAATCCTTAGAAAAGAAACAACTTGCTATATGTGCGACACCCTTTATGTTGATTAGTGGTGACCTATACAAGTTAGGTCAGGATGAAGTATTGCACCATTGTGTGTACTAGAACATGAGCACAAGGATATCATGGAAGAAGCTCATGGTGGTATTGCAGGAGGCCACTATACAGGTGATGCCACTGTGTGCAAGATTTTACTCATTGGATTATGGTGGGAGACCCTGTACAAAGATTGTAAAGCATATTGTAAGGCGTGTGATCATTTTCAATGCCTTGGTAAACTAGGGCAAAGAGATGAAATGCCTTTGATACCTATTACTAGCACAGAACCATTTGAGAAATGGGCTATTGATTTTGTGGGTCCTATTTCACTAGCCACGTGTAGGACTGGATCATGCTATATCATAACTTGCACAGATTATCTGACAAGGTGGGCAGAAGCAACACCTATAAAGGATTGTACAACAACTACAACAACTAGGTTTCTATGGGAAAATATTATTACAAGGTATGGATGTCCTTTAAGTTTGACAAGTGATAGGGGCACACATTTTTTGAATGAGACAATCAGAATTCTATTGGATGAATTTATGATTGCACACCATAAGACTACACCATATCATCCTCAGGAAAATGGAACTGTTGAGGCTTTCAACAAGATTTTGAGCCAGACATTGACAAAAAATTGTGATGTTGGAAGAAAGGATTGGGATGATAAAGTATTTGCAGTTGTGCTTTGGGCATATAGAACAACATACAAGAGATTGAACAAAGCCACACCATTTCAATTGGTGTTTGGTGCAGAAGTAGTTCTTCCTATGGAATTATGTTACCTTCTTTGCATATTGCACGTGCTGGAGGTCTAGCTGATGAACAAGCATTAGAAGAACAAATTGAAAAGATGATCAATTGGATGAGCGCGAGCCATAACACGTTGGAGTCAGAAGTAAGAAAAATCAGGCAGAAAGCATGGCATGATAGGCACATTAGGGATAAAAGTTTGAGATTGGACAAATGGTTACTTCTTTATGATTCTAAGTTTTTACGCCATCCAGGAAAACTCAAAGTACATTGGTTGGGACCATATGTTATCACTCACATACTTGAATCAGGTGCTTGTCTAGTTAGAAGCACTTGATGGAACATGGTTACCTGGTTACTTTAATGGGAGTAGGCTGAAGCCCTACTATAAATAAGTCTTCTTGGTGTTTGTAATAAGGTAGTATTGCCATTTAGATTAGGTTTTCAATTATGTATTTCTTAATGTATTTCCTTCTTTGTCACTATGCTTTGTCAATTTAGTTTTTGTTTTGTGTAATAAGTGTGGTTTGCGAGCCATGAAGCTAATTACCATTTGAAGAATGTTTATGCGCAGAGGACTGCACATACCATTAGTGTGGGGTGGTTAGTTGATATCAAGAATGGGTACACATAAAGGAATTAAAACTGCTGAAAGGTGTTAAGCAAAGTTTGGTGTGCTTTAGTAGAAAGAAGATTGCTTCTCAAAATTGACCATAGGATGGAGATAAATGAAGGAAAATATAACGTGAGGTAAGCAGAGGCCATGTGGAGACTACCAAGAGAAGGCACAGTGATGAGGTACTTGGGCATGGAAGTGCACTGAAGAGAAGTTTGTGACCAGAAGGTAGGAAGGTGTCTAGAAGGTTATAGCTGGGCGCGAAGATGTACCATGCACAGAAAGAAATGAAAATGGTCAATTAATGAGGGGATATTTGGTAGGTGAAGGAGCAATAAATGCATCAAAGTTTTAAAAAATTATATAAGGATGGGATGCAGATTCATTTTTACCATTGCGACTAAGAGAATTTGAAGAAAGATCCAAGTGTGAAGAGTCGAGTGATCGAGCTAAGGTGTGAAGGGTGTGAAACCAAGTGTAACAATCAGATCTGTGTGAGAAGAAGCTTACATCCCCGGTGGTGACAGGTTTAAGAAAAGCAGGGAGATAGAAAAGGGTTAGGTTATGAAGTTTCCACCTAGGGTATAATTGAATCAAGCTAGGGTTTGATTCATAGATTTATAGAGAGTTGAAGAGGAGACATTTTCAAGGTAGAAATGGCACCAAAGAAGCAATTTACAGCAACGGTAAAAGGGAAGAAGAAGGTGGTCGTTGAGGAATAAGAGATGGCACCTGAAAGTCCATTTTTCAGAGATGCAGTATCCAAAAGGAGTCATCATCGGCCAAGAGTGGGATTCACCACATTAGAAAGAGTAAAGTTAGTGAATATAATCATATACATCTGGAGAACAAGAAGGAGCTCGATTCCTTGTCCCACTACTAGAATAAAAAAGAGCATGCAGAATGATATGTCTGGTGTATGATGATGTAGGTGAGAAGGTCTTAAAGAGAATTGGGTCTACCAGTTATATGAGCTTCCATATTTCGGGAAGTATGAGCCCTTATATCGAGTGGCTCATGAGCAGGGTACATGAAGACTTTTTCTACTTTGTCCATGGATGCAAAGTTAGAATTTCATCTACACTTGATCTCATTAGTGACAGGTCTGAAGGCCATAGGAGAAGACATAAAAAGTGACCTTGCAGATAAAGGCCGTGATTTTAAAGACCAAATAGGAGTTATACCTGAAGGGTCCACACAGAATGGACATAGATAAATTGAAAAATTATCCAGTTGTACAAGTTGTAGCACACCTTGTTACAAAGTTGAATGATCAAGAGCATGGTGGTCACAGGTGAATACTATGTGGTTGCATGTGGCACGTAAGATGTCAGAAGGGATGATCTACAACATTATAGGCTATATTATAGAGAAAATAGTTGAAGAAGCACACACAAGAGGGAAGATCAGCTTTGGGACTGTTCTATTATCGTTGTATTCATGGAGATTGGAGTACCAGATGGACCAAAGGAGAAATTATGGGAATACCCCATGGAGAACAAGTCCCACCTGAAAGATTTAGAAAATACCTATGCAAGGGGGCCATGACAGATTATGTAAAGTGGAGGGCTGAGAAGTGGTATGACAGGATCTGCATGACATTTGGGGAAGAGTGGCGCATTCCAAAGGACCTACTTCAGTAATGGTAGGGAAACAAGTTTAGTTTGTTATATACCAGCATTTCTGCATTACACGCTTCCCAATGAAAGATGGAGTTTGGAGCCCTTGTGTGCAAGTTACCTTACGCATTCACTGCAAGATATTTTCAAGCATCTGTTCATAGATTTAGAGACATGCACCAACTAGTCTTCAATGCAAATAAGGTAGATTGTGATTACCAGTACCTTGAGGAAGAAGTATGTGTATATCCTAGCAGAAGCGCTTATACATAGAGAATCATTTCATAGGTATTGAAGCATCAAACCAATAAGTTTGGCTATAGCAGATGTGGGGGCAACATTAGTGTATCTCTAGTTGAAGCCAAAAATGGATAACAATAAATATGTGGAAGGTGAGTTTGCACTTCCATCACCACCAAAGGGAAAGCATATAATGGAACATCCTAGTGCCTAATCCCACAGAGCCAATTGCAGTGAGGATGAGGAGGAGGAGCGCAAAGATAGTGGTGGTTTGGAGCATAGGGGTAGGAGACATCCTACAAGTCAAGGTGAAGTTGAGTGTGCCGTTACCCCACCTCAGCCATAAGAGGGGGATGAAGAGGACTTGAATGTAGTCTAAAGGGAGCACAGGTTTAAAAAGGTATTCAAGAAAACAAGGACCCAAGGTGCTACTCCAACCACTATGCGCAAATCACCCAGACTCTCTCCATAGAAGGAGGCTACCATGCAAAGAAGGAGGAAGTTGAAATTGATTGAGGAGGTAGAAGAGTCAAAGGAAAGCATGCCTAATTATCCTACACCTCTAGAGGAAATAGAGGAATAGGGTGAGGCATTGAAGGAAAAATAAGAGGAAGAGAAAAGGCCATAGGAGACAACTTTAGAAGGTGTTCAGGACATGGAGATACAAGTCCCAAATTTGGAGGCTAGAGTTCCTAAGAAGCAAAGGTCTAAAAGTAAAAGTGGTGAGCACATTCCACTAACCATGGGCTATGGTGAGGATGCAGGAAATATTGTCTGTACCCACTTCCAGAGCACGATAGCGCAGAAGGATTTATTCAGCTGGGAGTTGATGGATGAGGATATGATGACTGTGCACACTAGGAAGAAACTATCATGGTCAATCCACACCCACATGGATGAGCCTGACTTTGATGTGTACAAAGATTCATGAATTTTGATATGATTGAAGAAGGCACCTCAAGCTAGACACATGACGATAAAGCCTACTGTAATGTCAGATGAGCAGGTCAGTAATGCACTGGTGAAAGTTTCTGCTGAGGTGGCTAGAAGAAACATGAACAAATATGCCATGATCAAAGCACTGCGCGTGAAGAGTTGAAGACAAAGGACACAAATATAGCATGCATAACATAGGAAAGGGATTTTACGCAGAAGAATAATGGGGTGTTCATAAGCATCACAGAGGAGATTGGGGACAATGTAATCAAAGCAAGGCCACACTTGGAGGCCAAGGTACAACAACATTTCCTTCAGCAATACACTATGTGGGAAAGTTGTTGGATTTGGTACTCAAAGATGAAACTCTGTGTATGAAATCTCTAGAATTCTCTGAACAAGATGTCAAGTGAGAGAAAGCATCTGTGATGAGAAAAATTACATCTTATGAAGGGTAGTTGTAAGCATTACAAGAAGTATTGAAGAAAGAAAACCAGGCTTTAAATGTATGCACAACTCTAGAGGCTCTTATCAACATCAATACCCTCGAAGAAAATAACAAGGACTAGAAGTTGATGAAAGATGAGACATTGGTCCATTTGGACAGGTTATCAATGGTTAAATAGAAGCACGAGGCCCTTGGTAGCAGCACAAGAGCCACACAAGACTCAGATAGAAGAACTTGAAAAGCTGATTACGTAGAAGATGGACCTTTTAGAGGGAAGAATGACATCCATGTCCAATGTTGTGTTGGTTCTACAGAATGAGAAAGGAGATATTATGAGGGATGAGTTGGAATCCATTGTTGTAGACATCCCAGAGAAGGTAGAACATACACTCATTGAATGGCAGGTTTTGGAGGATGCAATAAAAGATGAGTATCCAGAGCTGATACAACAGATTGATACAGAGGAGGTTGCCTAATAACCTCATAAAAATTCTTTATTTATCCACATTCTTTCATTTTTATTCTTTCCTTCAAATTTTTGGAGATACCCAATATTGGGACGACAATGAGATTAGTGTGGGGTAATGTTGATCAAAGAATACTTGTCTAAGATCACATAAGGAGTCTGCGTGGGATAGAAGGCCAAGATCGAAGGCACGAATGGACCAGAAGGACCCGTGCATAGAAGGCAAGTTCAGATTTTAGGACAGAGCTGATTTTGAGCATGAAGATATATTTTTTGAATATGGCATGCGGACCACATCAATGATGCAGAGATGTGTGCACCATGCATTGTCTATATTTGGAGTAGTTCGAAGCATTGATGCATGGAGAAAAGTTGAGAATAGAATTGAAACTTAAGTTAACTGCAAGAGGGCTATAGAGAGTGCAATTGCATGTATGGCTATGATTGTAAATGAAGTATGGCTATTAATAGCATGTGATCTATTTCTGGAATAGATAAGTAGTGAAGGGAAATTCCCCACCCTATATATATGATGTTAGTTGCATAATAGATATATAAAGAGAGCGCAGCGTATGTATGATTTTGGATGCATGAATGTGTGTAATAGAACCATATGCATGTTGGTATAGATTGAAAATACTGTAAGGAGATTCTGTATTTACTAATAGATGGAAGATATTGACCGAATCTAAGTGTCATTCCATGTAATTGAGTAGTGCATGTTAATGGATAAATCATGATTATTGTTTAAAGCTTGTTCTTTCGTAGATCTATGGGTACCATGTATTATAGAATGATGGATTAGTCATGAATCTATATGTTTCTTCCTTCATCATGTTAACATCCTATTATAGCAACCCTAAAGAGGGACCTGGTACCTTTGTGTGCTTTGGGTGAGCGCTTATTCTAGGTTGAGTGATGTGCCAGCATGACTAGGGTGTTATCTAGTAAATTCTAGGTTGCATCACTCCAAAACAAACTTATCTGCCACATTTGGCACTCTGATATCTGAAAACAAAATAGTTAAGAGGACATTTCTAAAAATTATCTTGTCACCTTCATGTGCACTGCTGATGATCTCATCCATAATGTACGCGGACAGGTTATAGATGGCACCTTCTGATATCCTTCTTCAAATATTGAGCCATGACTTGTTCACTTGTGTCCACCTCTCTTGGTCACTAGGTTTGGTTACCAAGCACATGGCCATCCTCATCACTGGGTCTTGGATATCTACAATATCAAAGTACCTTGAACCCTTCTTGTATGCACATGCCGCGATGGTTTTTGTGATGGATTATTTGTCACATAGGTCATTCTCTATACTTTCTCCTTCATAGACGAGACCTATGAATTTTCAAATCAGCTGAGGAGTTATGTGCATCTTGTGCCCCATGAAGTTAAAGTTGTCTTCATGTACACGTGACATCAACCACTGATAGAGGTACTCAGGCTTCCCAAAGTAGGGAAACTTATAGAGTTATAACAATCCCACCTTCTCCAACTTCACTTTTACTTCGTCATTATAAATGGGTAACCCTTTCAGTGTCCTCTTGTTTGTTGAGCACACTAACTCTAGCTCCATTTCTTTTTCATTCATGTTTGTGTGATGGTTATAATCGCTTACTGTCATTTTTCTTAAATGGGACTCCCACTCCTTTCCAAGGAAAACCCCATCTAAGTACTGCATTTCTATATACCATTTTTCATTGGTACTTGTGGTAGTTTCTTATTGTTTTCCCTTTCCCTTGCCTTTTCCCTTCTTAGGTGTTACAATTGGTTTCTTGAGTGCCATTGTGTAGGTTATCTTTGCACTTCAACTTCTCTTGCTCTACTTTTCTATCCTTTCCAAGCTTAGATCTCAAACTTGTGAAGAAAATCCTTTTCAACGCATGCCTTAGCTGCCAAACCATCACTAGAATATCCCTTTCACAAGACGATGCTTATCCACAACTCTCTCTACGCACGTGAACTATTTCCCCCCTAGTTTGCAGATCTAAACTAGTTACTTATGGTTAAATGTTTCCATTTTTTCTTCACACGGATCAATTTTGGAAACCCTAGTTCACAAAATCTCTTCCTTCTTCATATTCTTAATGTCCATAATGAAGTTCTTGATCTTTATTTATAGTTTTTCCCACTTTTTAGCATTAAATGCTACTTCACCTACCATAGTAATTCAACACTTATTGCAGATTTTTCCACTAAGGTGGACTCTAGCACCCCAACTCATACATCCCACCTTGCGTGGAAGATCCCCTAACCTTGTGGCACGTAACCAATCCATCTTGATAGGATGCTCTTGCGTATGCGTCACCAGCACCGAAGGTACTTCCGTCATGATTTTTTCTCTTGCCTACCTCGTGTTACTTTTTTTATTCTTCCTCTCTTGTACGTGGATCCAAAATGTAGCCTTACCTCGACACCAGCCATCCTTTTTCACCTTTCCTTCCATGAATTTCCTCTCCTTAGGCCATCCAACTAGACTTTCCAATCCAATCCTTCCTGGCACTTCACACTTTGCAATTTATTCCACCTTACTCCACCCCACACTAAAACAATGTGTAGTCCTTTGCACATTGACAAACTTTGAAAAACTAATGAGGTTATCGGTGCCCAAGGCACAATAAAAACAAACAATGAGAAAGGGAAACACAAGAAAAGAAAAAACACTAAAGAAAATCCTAAACTAACTGGTAATACTCTCTTATTTACAAACATCAAGAAGGCTTATTTATAGTAGGGCTTCAGCCTACTCCCATTGAAGTATCCTGGCAATCTCATCCCATCCAATGCTTGTAACTGGCACGTGCTGGAATCAAGGATGTACGAGATGATGTAGGGACCCAACCAATGGACTTTTAATTTCTCAGGATGACGCATAAACTTAGAATCATACAGTAAGACCATCTGCCTAACCTCAAAACTTCTTGTTCTTAAAATGAAAATCATGTCATGCCTTTTGTTTTGATTTTTCCGTTTTCTGGCTCCACCTGACAAGTGATCATCTTTCGCCCAATTGCATTAACTTGTCAATTATTTCTTCCAGCTGCTTGTTCATCAGCCAAATCTCTTCTACGTGCGCTATACGCAAAGAAGGTAACATGAATTCAACTAGTAGGATAGCCTCTGTGCCAAACACTAGTTGAAATGGTGTGGCCTTATTCAACCTCTTATAGGTTGTCCTATACGCCCAAAGAATGACTAATACTTTATCATCCCAATCCTATCTACCAACATCACAGATCTTAGTCAATGTGTGACTAAGTATTTTTTTGAACAGCCTTAGCAGTTCCCTTTTCCTGAGGGTGATAAGGGAGTAGTTTTGAGATGGGCCACCATGAATTCTGACTAACAGAATCCTTGACCATCTCATTGAGGAAATGCGTACCTCTATCACTTGTCAAACTCAATGGGCAGTCCATACCTACTGTAATTATGTTTTCCCATAAAAATCTAGTTAGCGGTAGCCGCTGTACAATCCTTTAGTAGGTGTTGCCTCTGCCCACCTTTTCAAATAATCAATGCAAGTGATTGATATACCGATGATACCAATCCTTTGCACGTGGTTGGTGAAGATTGGTCATGAAAAAATCTGATAACCCACTTCTCAAATGGTTCTGAATGCTGTCTATTGGGCACAAAGGAATTTCATCTCTTCATCCCTAGTTTTCCAATGTGGTGACAATGGTCACACTTGTTGCAATATCCTTGCACTCTTGATATATGGTCTCCCACCAAAACGTATGTGAGTAGATATCTTCCATGCAGTGGTTCCATTTCCTTACATAGTGTCCGCCTGCAATCCCATACATGCACCTCTTTCCATAATTGCTAGTGTGCTCATGTTCTAGCATGTAACCAACACAGAATTCTCGTTACGACCCATTTTGTACAGATATCCCACTAATTAACATGTAGGGTGTGGCATCGTATAGCTGGCCAAGTTCTTCTTCTCCAAGGCCTTCATCCCTGACTAGTGCCACATTTGTCTTGAGAAATACTACAATATCTTCCAAATCCAAGGGCATGCACTGTAAGCTAAACAGTTGCACATCTAACATAGTCTCTTCAATGCTCCACATGTCCTCTCCTGAATAAATCCTAGATAAATGATTAGGTCTAGAATTACTTTTACCTAGTTTGACAACTACCATGAACTTGAATTCTTGGAACAATAGTACCCACCGAAATATGTGCCCTTGTAGAATAGACTTATTCAACAAGTATTTTAATGCCATATGGTCAGTGTAAAATATAAATGGAGTCTATAGAAGATATTTTTTGATCTTGTGAAGTGCATAGATGATTGACAATGCCTCGCGCTCAATTGTAGTATAATTCTACTCCACTGGTGTCAACTTCCTTTCTGAAAAGCACAAAGGATGATCAAAAATCCCTTCACTAGGATGTGCAAGTACTACTCCAATAGCAGTTCGTGAGGCATCCACATGAACATGGAAAGGATTATCCCAAGAAGGGAAATGTAGGGTGGGCACGATGACAAGCCTATCCTTTAAAGTTTTGAATGCCTTATGCTGCACCTCGCCCCAATGAAAGGAAATTTTATATCTAAGAAACTATTCTAAAGGTGTGGTGATCTTGGCATATCCCTTAATGAACTTCCTATAGTACCCCGTATACCCAAGAAATCCATGCACTGCGCTTCAACTAGTAGGCTCTCTCAATCAAAAAATTATTGCAAATTTTGTGAGATCTACTAGTAGGCCCTCCTTACATATGATGTGCCCAAATAATGTTCCAAAAGGGGTAACAAGGACACATTTCTTAATGTTGAGGGATATTCTCAATTGCCAACATCTTTCAAACATCAACCTCAAGTTGTCACAATGGTCCTTCACTAACCCATATACTATCTAATCATCCAAGTAGACTTGAAGAAATGTATGGATGAAGTCCTAGAAAGCTTGGACCACAATGCACGAGAACACAACAGGCACATTCTTCAACCCAAAAGGCATGAATGTATAGGAAAAACTTCCCCACTCAGTGGAAAAATTCATCTTCCTCTAGTCTTCCTTCATGATCCTTAATTGGTGATAGCCTGAGAATCCATCTATGAAAGAGTAGACCTCGCATCTTACCACTTTCTCTAAGATTTCTTCAGTAAATGGGGTTGGAAAAGGATCAATGATACACACTACATTTAGGTCCCTATAATCAATACAGATCATTATCCTTCCATCCTTTTTGATACTAATCACCATTGGAATTATCCATTTTGACTCTTCAATAGCTTCAATGATGCCCGACACTATCATCTTATCTATTTCTTCCTTGACCTTCACGTGAAAGTTAGGATTCATTTGGTATGGTCTCTTCTGGATCGGGTGCGTACCCTCCTTTAACTTAATTCTCATTTCCCCTAAGGAATGGTGAACACATTTGAGTTCATGATACTCGTGCGGAAATAAATCCTCAAACTCATGTAAAAGATCAATGATCTTGGAGAATTCCCTCTCCAACCAATAGTCTCTGATGATAGCCTCTTTAGGCTCTTCTTCTAAGTCAATGTTAACCTTCTTTGTCTTTAAAGGCTCATGGTAGGTGTGCACTTGTTAATCAAAACTATCTATAACTTTGCACATACCTACAAAGTGATCAACATCCAAGTTCTCTCCCTCTTTTCCATTAATAACATACACCATCTTCCCCTTTTCTTTCTATATACACATGGGCTCAAACTGTATCTCTTGTATTCTGTCTTCCTTCATAGCACTATCCCCAATGGTAAGGCACTTGATAACCTAAAATGCCTTATCCACCAAGGGTTTTGTACTCCGATACTTGAATGTTTAAATGATATCATCCACAAATTCTTACCAATTACCTTTTTGACAATACATCTCTAAGTGGATATACCACACACGTGCACAACCTTGCAAGGTGGAGTACAACTTTTGAACCCATAATGAAGGTGGAAATGATTTTGCGCTTCCCATCTAGGCTATCTCACATGCTTGGATATGGAAGAAAGTGGTCTCTCTTCCATGGTAATCCTTTATAGTTGTCGACATGTTGTTCCTACAAAACCTTATGGAGAAGGAAATACTCACCTCGCTCCATTCCAAGAGGTTCTCCTGATGTGTATCCCACCACTGTGCCACTGTGATGAGTAGGACATAACTTAACATCCCTCTTCATTCATTCTCCTTCCATTGAGCTTCCATCTCCTGTAAAAAGATCTCAAGGAAGGATCCTCCTGAATACTTAGGTAGCTTCTTTCCTCCTAGGCACTGGATTATACACGTCATTGTCACCTTTGTAACCGATCCTCTCAAATGCCATCCGATTAACTCATAAGTCCCATGTTCCCAATTATCGCACACTATACTGGTGGTTTCACTTAAGGAATGAGCATTCTCAAACCGGATAAATCCCTCTTTGGGATGAATTATCTCTAGATCCCTGATTGAGCACACATATATTCTATCCAGGACCTCCTCTCCCAGGGGTTTAGTATAGGGTGTTGATGTTCCATCAGCCAGGGGTATGATGACCCGTTCCTCCTCATTTTCAAAGCTTATGTATCCCTTGTTGAACCAAAGATCCGCATTGTTCTTATAGCACCATGGGTGCCCAAGTAATGTTGGGAAATTGTCTACCTCAGCGAGCGCCAAGACTTCAAAGTCCCTAGTAAACTTAGCTCCCTGAATGGTGATAGTTGCATCCTTTAAGATTCCAATGGGCATTTCCTTCATTTTGTTTGCATTATACAACACATTTGAAGATGGTTGTAATTTAGGTCTTCTTATCTAATGTACCATGCATCCAAGGTAAGAACATTGACTTCCATGCCTGTGTCAATGAGGATATTAAACTCAGTAGCCATCCATCCACCATTGCATTTAACATGATCTCCCTATCATAGTCAAGGATTGTGAGGGGGAAGGTTTGCATGCAATACCTACCTCTCATGCTCTTCTCTGGTGCACGTGGTACCTTCTCTCTTAACCATGCCCCTAGCAAGGAAATGATATTTTCTTACCTTAGAATTTTACAAACTTCCTTGACCTCATCCAGGTCATCATTTAGCGCCTCGACCTTCCTTCTTTACTCCTCCCTCTTAGGCTACTCCTTTAAACAATGGATTTATCCTTGCAAACTCTGAATGATGTCCATGGTTTCTTGATATACCTCCTTCTGATGTGCAGGGTCTGGGTACTTCCCATGTACCACTTCTTCCCTTGAAACTAGGTTCTTCTGCTTTGGTATTTCCTTTGCACGCGTGGCCTCTGCTCTTATTGTTACCATAGCAGGTTCCAAGCCTGCATCACATGTCACCCATGGCATCTCATTGTGTATTGATCTTCTTAATGCTCACCATTGCAACACCCTTGTCTTTTCGGTGCTACTAATTCATATGCTCAAACAACTCATGGTACTCATCATAGTTGTGCTTCTTCCCACACCATGAGCACTGCAATAAGTCTAGGCACTCATGCTTGTAGTGGTCGATAGACCCACAATTAAAACAATTTCCACATGGGAACTCACTTCTTCCTCCTCCATGGTTACCATGACCACAAAATCCTCCATGAAATCCCGTTCTGTGTGCCACTCCATCTGTGCTCTCCTCATAATAACAGTCATCATTCTTAGAACTACTGGAAAGGCTAGTCTGGCATACACCATGATCAATGGGCTCATGGATATGATCAATAAGCCTACAATCCTTAGTATCATGGGTCGTAGAGGTGCAGATATTACAGTGGCAAGACACATTCTTCCGCATCACGCGCTACAATAGGGGACATCTACTCGCATCATGGTCCCCATGAAAAATCTCATAATCTACTGTTACGGCACGTACTGTCTTCGGGGGTAACTATCCTTGACATGCCCCTCTACTTCAAAATCAGTACACCATATACCACTACAAGTCTCATGAGTTGAGTTCATAGATAACTTCTCAAATTGCTTAGCCATAATAGCGATTTGAGCCTCCAAGAACAGGCTAACACTAGTATTAACACTTCCAATAGCTTCGGCGCGTAGGGTGGATTCTAATGACTCATGCGGGTATGTGAAAGTTTTATGAGATAAAGCTCTTATAAATGGAGTTATCAACCCCCCAACAAACCATTGAGCATGTTATGAAGGGTGAATGTCATATGACAATTTTGACAGTTTAGTCTTAAACCACGCGTCATACTCCCGCACACTCTCTGTCATTCCCTGTTGAATCTCCTTCAGGGCGTTGATGCTCTTTTTTTCAAACTCAGGGATGTCGAATTATGCCAAGAAGGCATTCTTTAAAGTAGTATAATCCACCACCATTTGATGAGGGTCATATTTCATATACAAGTTATGCACGTGCCCTTGCAACGTCATTGCAAACTAATTGGCCTTTCATTCTGGGGTTGTGATCCCCTTTGCATGCCATAGCAACTCACATTTGTGAATGTGCTCTAGAGCATCTTCAATACCCCTGTAATCTAGAAAATGTAAAGACATCTCAAAGAATACTTGAGGAGGTGGCTAGGGCCCTTGTCCTCCTGAGCCATAGCCTTGGTTTCCTCCGTTGTTTCCTCCTTCGTCGAATCCACTAGATCCACCAGGTCTTGTGCCACTAACCCAATAGATCCACTAGGTCTTGTTCCTCCTGACCCACTAGATCCACTAGGTCCTATGCCCCCAGTTCCACCTCCAAATCCTCCTGTAGCTAGTAATTGGCCTAAAGGGGTCATGCCTAGGTTCCCTAAAATCCTGATGAACTATACACCAATTTTCTATGAGATCGACCCTCTACCGATAGTATACCATGCGCCACTCCCTGACGTGAGACCAGAAGCTTGTGTATCCAAACCTTTCCCAAAAACTCCCCCAAACACTGGAATGGTATGTGTAGCCATAGAAGTCCCAAAGAAGAAATTTAATTTCTTGGGCCCAAATCTATCACTTCCACTAATACCGACTAGGTTAATGGTACTTCTCCCTTGATCTATAAAACCAAGCGCCAGGGTTTGGTCACTAGGTGGGTTAAGATGCATGCCAATGACTCTCCTCTCTCTGCACTGTTGGGACCCCAAAATTATTGGCTAAGTACAAAAATGTGTGTAGGTGCACAATGCTTATTTGAAGAAGGGTGAGCAAGGAGAAGGCACGCAAGATAGGGTTTAAGGAAGGGTTTAAGAAAACCCATGGCATGTGCGTGGATAGAGCTAAGGTTTTAGGACTTAGCCATATTGGGAATTTTGGGTAGGACACGAGAAAAGCGTGACCCGAAAGTGAATGAGGAGTGGATAAGGTGCCAGCCTGGAAACGTGATGCCCAGAAAGGAATATGCTTAGTGATGGAAGATTCCAGAAGACCATCATTACAAGGAGTGGAGAGCTCAGATCTGAAGGAGCATGCTTCTATAGAAGACTACTTGGGCACTTGGTGATAGATCTGTAGCCCCTGAAATCAAGTTGGTGGTTGGAGAAACCTATATATACAAGCACCTGCATAGTAGAAAGAGAAAGAGGAGAGGAGAATAGAGAGAGCAGAGCTCTACAAAAATACTATGAGAACTCTATGGGATTGGGTAGAGGCTATATAAGGGAGTAATGTATTAAGGGGTTGGGTTGTAAATTTTTCTTTGTATGGATGAAGGACATGATCCCTGTCTGTGATGTATGACTTCGGTCTGATCAAGCTATGGTAGTCTAATGGGTCCATTGAATGTAATGAGGTTATAAACATGAATGAGTATGAATGTAATTGATTCGGTTCATATCTATATATTTTCATTTCTGTTCATGGATGTTATGGAATAGATGTAAATCCTTATGTATTTTCCTTTCTGTTGTAGTTCTATCTATTATCTATAAGTACCCTCTATTTGGAATGAATACATTTGTCTAGAGGCTGTTCTGAGCCCTATGATGATTGTATGTCTCATTTCCACCTTTATTCATTAAGTTCCTGACATAGATGATGGTTTCCCACTTAACTCACATAAAAGAGAGACTCGGAACCCGCGCGTGTGCCTCAGGTGAGCACCCAGTGCCCACTGGGTGATAGGCCGACATGCATGGGATTTCTTTCCTTTGTGATGGGTGTAAAAATGACTACATCTTGGTTCCGTTGCCGGGACCTCTTTTCGAAGTTGTAGTGGGAAATGACATACATCATGATCTGTGTAATAAGTGATGACATAGCATTTAACTTTGGAAAGTGTTGAATCATGGTTCAAGAGCACGGAGGATGAATTTTCTCAGAGATTCAACACTGGATCTGAGTTTGATGCATGTAGATGGGTAGAAGAGAACCTCTACCATGATTTGTATGAAACTTTTTTCTGTTGCTTCCCAGTAGAGCTGTATGAATGGCTCTCAGCATATGCGTCTAGATCAAGCTGGTATTATAGATCATGCACGTGGACCCAAGAAGAGTACCAGAGGCTATAGGATGTAGATCTGACGTGGACTCATGTTGTGGATCATTGGTGGAAAGGTGTGTTGGCTAGCTACACTCTGGAGTATGCTATTTCTACATATTCTTGTCTAGAAGTTGCTGAGTTTGAGTTTCTGTGGGAGCCCAGAGGATCATTTCTATGTGTTATCCCTCTGGAAATGAAGATCTTGATTGTTACCTTGAGTTTAGAGGCATTTCCAATGGCCGGCTAAACCATTCTGAGCACTGGGTGAGGAAGCTAGGGTGGAGGAAGATGGCAGATATTACGACAGAGAAATAAAGGGAGGAGAGGTGGCTCAAGTATAGTGAAGCACATGAAAGGGAGATTGCTAGATAACATGAGGTTGTAAGTGTGATGGATCTATGGAGGTAGACATGTTGTGGGAAGGAGTTGAGGTTCACGTAGAGGACGTGGAACCTGAGCAGTCTGTGCTACCCCATCTTGGCAAGTGTGTAAGAGAGACCCCTTCAACTTTTGATGAGAGTTCATCACATGGAGAGAGAAGAGTCATTGGCACGCATCTGAACCCACCTAGTGACCAAACCCTGGTGCTTGGTTTTCCAGATCAAGGAAGGAGTATTGCTGACCCAGTTGGTATCAGTGGAAGTGACAGATCTATGCCCAGGAGATACAATTTTTCATTTCCCACTTCTATGGCTATGCATACTATTCTAGTATTTGGAGGAATTTTTAGACAAGGAGTAAGTGCACAAGCCTTCGGTCTCGCGTCTAGTAGTGGCACGGGGTACACTAGTGGTTGTGGGGCATTATCACAGACCATTTACATGTAATTCAGTGGAACTTTTGGGACCCTTGGCATGTCCACTACAGGACCTAGGTGGACTTGGTGGATCTAAGGTCAGGAGGAACATGAGATCTAGTGGATTGGTGGTGGGTTAGGAGGAATAGGACTTGGTGGATCTGGTGGGTCTGGTGGGTCAGGAGGCACATGACCTAGTGGATCTGGTGGATCTGGCGGTGAGGGAAACACCAGAGGAAACCAAGGCTCTGGCTCAGGAGGACAAGGGCCCCAACCACCTCCTCAAGTCTTCTTTGAGATGTCTTTACATTTTCTAGATTACAAGAGGTATTGAAGATGTTGTAGAACATGTTCACAAGTGTGAGATGCTATGGCGTGCAAAGGGGATCACAACCCTGGAGTGAAGGCTAGTCAGTTTGTAATGACATTGTAAGGGTGCACACATAGCTGGTATAGGAAATATGACCCTCATCAAATGGTGGTGGATTATACTGCTTTAAAGAATGCCTTCTTGGCACAATTCCACATCCCTGAGTTTGAATAGAAGAGCATCAAGACCCTAAAGGAGATCCAACAGGGAATGACAGAGAGTGTGTGGGAGTATGATGCATGGTTCAAAACCCTCCTGTCAAAATTGTCATATGACATTCACCCTTCACAACATGCTCAATGGTTTTTTGGGGGGTTGATAACTCCATTTAGAAGAGCTTTATCTCATAAAAATTTCACAGACCCAGTGAGGCGTTAGAAGCTGCTCTACATGCCGAAGCTGTTGGAAGTGTTGATACTAGTGTTAGCCCATTTTTGGAAGCTCAAATTGTTGCTATGGCTAAGTAGCTGGAGAAGTTGTCTATGAACTCAGCCCATGAGACTCGCAGTGGTATATGGTGTACAGATTGTGAAGTAGAGGGGCATGTCAAGGATAGTTTCCCCTAGAGGATAGTACATGTTGTAACAGTAGACTGTGAAATTTATCATGGGGACCATGATGCAAGTAGATGTCCCTTGTTACAGTGCATAATTTAGAAGAATGTGTCTTGCTACTATAAGATATGCACCTCTACAACCCATGATACTAAGGATTGTAGGCTTATTGACCAGATCCATGAGGCCATTGATCATGGGGTGCACCAGACCAACATTGCCAGTAGTTCTAAAGGTGATGATCACGTTATGAGGAGTGCGTAGATGGAGGCACATGTGGAAGGGGATTTCATGAAGGATTCCATGGTCATGGTAACCATTATGGAGGAAGAAATGAGTTCTCATGTGGAACCTATTTTAATTGTGGGTTTACAGAGCATTACAAATGAGAGTGCCCATACCTATTGTCGTGCTCATGGTATAGGAAGAAAGACAAGTATGAGGAGTGCCCTAAGTTGTTTGAGCATATGAATTAGAAACACCAGAAAGAAAAGGTCACTGCAATGTTAAGCATTAAGAATACAGACATACAATGGATGCCATAGGTAACATGTGATGTAGGCTTAGAACATTGTTATGGTAACAACAAGAGTAGAGGCCACGCACATAAAGGAAATACCAAGGCAAGAAGAACCTTGGTTTTAAGGGAAGAAGTGGTACATGGGAAGTACCTAGACCCTGCGCATCAAAAGGAGGTATATCAAGAAACCATGGATGTCATTCAGAGTTTACAAGGAGAAATCCAGTGTCTAAAGGAGTAGTCTAGGAGGGAGGAGAAAAGAAGGAAGGTCGAGGCACCAAAAGATGACCTGGATGAGGTTAGGGAAGTATGTAAAATGCTAAGGCAAGAGAATATTATTCCCTTGCTAGGAGCATGGTTGAGAGAGAAGGTACCATGCACTAGAGAAGAGCATGAGACGTAGGTATTGCATGAAAACCTTCCCCCTCATAGCCTTGACTATGATAGGGAGATCATGTTAAATGTTATTGTGGATGGATGGCTCCTTAGTAATATCCTCATTGATCGATAGGATGCAAGAGGTCAATGTTCTCACCTTGGATGCATGGCATCAGATGGGAAGGCCTGCATTACATCCATCTTTAAATGTGTTGTATATGGAAAACAAAACAAAGGCAATTCCCATTAGTGTCTTCAGGATGTATTGTTATCACCATTCAAGGGAGCTAAGTTTACTAGGGATTTCAAAGTCTTGGTACTTAGCTGAGGCAGACAATTTCCCAGCACTACTTGGGCACCCATAGTGTTATAAGAATAATGTTGATCTTTGGTTCAATAAGGGATACATAAGTTTTGAAAATGAGGAGGAACGGGTCATCATACCCCTGGCTAATGGAAATTCAACACCCTATACTAAACCTTTGGGAGAAGAGGTCCTGGAAAGGATATATGTGCACTCAATCAAGGATCCTGAGAGATAATTCATCCTCTACCAAGGGAGTTATCCAGTTTGAGGATGCTCAGTCCATAAGTGACACCACTAGTGTAGCATGTGATAATTGGTGCATGGAACCTATGAGTTAATTGGATGACATTTAAGAGGATCGGTGACAAAGGTGACAAAGGCACGTACAGTCATTGGCACCTAGGAGGAAAGGAGCTACCTAAGTACTCAGGAGGGGCCTTCCCTGAGGTATTTTTGTGAGAAGATGGAAGCTCAGTGTAAAAATGAGGAAAATGAAGAAGGGGGATGCTAAGTTACATCCTACTTGGAACTACTGCGCACTAGTGGGAAACGCATCAGGATAATATCTTGGAATAGCGTGAGGTAAGAATTTCCTTCTCTATAAGGTTTTGTAGGAGCAACATGCCCACCATCTATAAAATATTACCATGGTAAAGAGACCTACTTCCTTCCATATCCAAGCATGTGAGACAACCTAGATGGGAAGCACAGAAGCATTTTCCACCTTCATTATGGTTCATAAGTTGTATTCCACCTTACAAGGTTGTGCACGTGCATGGTACATTCATTTCTGAGACATGTGCCGTCAAATAGGGAATTGACAAGAGTTAGCGGTTGATCTCATTCAAACATTTGAGTATCAGAGTACAAAACCCTTGGTGGATAAGGCATTGTAGGTTGTCAAGCACCTTACCATTGAGGATAGTGCCATGGTAGAAGATAGGCTACTGGAGTTACTAGGTGAACCTATCCTTGAGGCATGCTTTGAGGAAGAAGAAACAGAAGAGATACAACTTGAGTGCGTGTGTTTGGAAAAAGAAAATGGGGAGATGGTGTATGTTATTGATGGTAAAGAAGTGGAAAAACTTGGATGTTGACCATTCTGTAGGGTACACGCGAGGTGGTAGACAGTGCTGATGAAAATGTGTGCCTATCATGATCCTTTAAAGATAAATAAGATTAACATCGGATCAGAAGAAGATCCTAAAGAGGCTATCATCAGAGACTATTGGTCAGAGAAAGAAGTATCTAAGATCATTAATCTTTTACATGAGTTTGAGGATTTATTCTCGCGTGGGTATCATTAACTTAAATGAGTTCACCATTCCTTGGGGGAAATGAGAATTAAGTTGAAGGAATGTGTATTCCTGATCCGAAAGAGACCATATCAAATGAATCCTAATCTACACGTGAAGGTTAAGGAGCAAATAGATAAGATGATAGCGTTAGGCATTATTGAATTTGTTGAAGAGTTAGAGTGGATAAGTCTAATGGTGATTATTATCAAAAAGGATGGAAGGATAAGGATATTTGTTGATTATAGGGATCTGAATGTAGTGTGTATCATTGATCCTTTCCCAACCCCATTTACTGAAGATATCCTAGAAGGAGTGGTAGGGCATGAGGTCTTTTCTTTCATAGATGGATTCTTGGGCTATCACTAGATAAGCATCTTGAAGGAAGACCAAAAAAAGACAACCTTCGCCACTGAGTGCGGATGTTTTTCCTATACATTCATGCCTTTTGGGTTGAAGAATGTGCCTATTGTGTTCTCACGCATTGTAGTGTAGGCCTTCCAGGACTTCATCCACAAGTTTTTTGACGTGTACCTTGATGATTGGACCATGTATGGACTGGTCAAGGACCATTGTGACAACTTGAGATTGATGTTTGAAAGGTGTCAGTAGTTGAGGATATCCCTCAACATTAAGAAGTGTGTATTTTCTGCCCATTTGGGACCCTGTTAGGACACATCATATGCAAAGAAGGCCTGTTGATGGATCCTGCCAAAATTGTAGTGATTGTGGGATTGGGGGAGCCAACTAGTTAAAGCACAGTGCATGGGTTTCTTGGACATGCAAGCTACTATAAGAAGTTCATCACGGGTTATGCCAAGATCACCTGCACCTTTAGAAGAGTTACTAGACATAAAAGTGTCCTTCCATTGGGGAGAGGCACAGTAGAAGGCATTTGACACATTAAAGGATAGGCTTGTCACCGCACCTATATTACATTTTCCCTATTGGGATAAGCCCTTCCATGTTTATGTGGATGCCTCAGGAATAGACCATTGGGGTAGTGCTTGCATAACCTGGTGAGGGAATTTTTGATCACCCCTTATGCTTTGCAAGTAGGAAGTTGACACCAATAGAGAAAAATTATACTATGACTGAGCGTGGGGCATTGCTTATGATCTACGTGCTTCATAATATTAGGTAGTATCTGCTAGAAACTCCCTTTATCTTCTACACTGACCACATGGCATTTAAATATTTGGTGAACAAGCCCATCCTACAAGGGCACATATGTCGGTGGGTCCCTATTATTTCAAGAATTTGAGTTCATCAGTTGTTGTCAAATTAGGAAAGAGTAATTCAGACCTGACCATTTATCTAGGATTGATTTAGGGGAGGATGCGCAGAGCATTGAAGATACCATGCCAAGATGCAAAATTGTTTAGGTTATGGTGTGCCCTCAAGGACTTAGAGGATATTGTTGTGTTTCTTAAAATGGGTATGGCACCAGAAGGGATAAAGACATTAGAGAAAAATCAACTAGCCATATGCGGTCACACCCTACATGTTGATTAAGTGGGGACTTATACAAACTATGGCATGATGAAGTTTTACATAGGTGTGTACTCAAGCATGAGCGCTTCGCCATCATAGAGGAAGAAAATAGAGGAAGTGCAGATGGACATTATGTAGGTGACGCTGCCACACATAAAATATTAATGGTAGGATTGTGGTGGGAAACTCTGTATAAGGATTGTAAGGAGTATTGTAAAGCATGTGACCATTGTCAGCAAATTGGCAAGCCAGGACAGAGATATGAAATTCCTTTGCACCCTATCCCTAGTGCTAAACCATTTTAGAAATGGGAAATAGAATTTGTAGGCCCTATTTCACCAACAACGTGTAGGACTGGATCACGCTATGTAATCACTTGCACAAACTATTTGACAAGGTGGGCAGAGGTAGCCCCAACTAAAGACTATACAATAGGTACATCAGAAATATTTTTGTGGGAGAACATTATGAAAAGGTATAGATTCCCATTAAGTATAACCAATAATAATGGTATACATTTCTTGAATGAGACCATGAAGATCCTGTTAGTAGATTTCATGGTGGCTCATCACAAAACTACACCTTATCACCCATAATAAAATGGAACAATGGAAGCATTTGAAAAAATACTAAGTCATACCTTGACAAAGATTTGTGATGTCGGAAGACATGATTGTGATGACAAGGTATCAACCATATTATGGGCTTATAGGACAACTTATAAATGGCTGAACAAAGCCACATTGTTTCAATTGGTGTTTGGCATAGAGGCTATCCTACCAGTTGAGTTCATGTTACCTTCTCTACTAATAATGTGCATAGGAGGGCTGGCTGATGAGAAAGCACTGGAAGAAAGGATTGATAAATTAATGAAGTTGGATGAAAGGTGTTCATTGGCCAAATGGATCAAGAAGACAGAAAAATAAAATAAAAAATCAGGGCATGATCGCTACATTAAGAACAAGAAGTTTGAGGTTGGGTAGATGGTGTTGCTATATGATTCCAAGTTTTTGCACCATCCTGGGAAGTTAAAAGTGCATTGGTTGGGTACCTACACCATCTCATACATCCTTGATTCAGGTGCATGTGAGTTATAAGCACTGGATGGGACGAGATTTTCAGGATACTTCAATGGGAGTAGGCTGAAGCCCTAATCTAAATAAGTCTTCTTAGTGTTTGTAAATAAGGCAATATTGCCAGTTAGTTTACGATTTCCCTTAATGCATTTTCTTTTCTTGTGTTTCCCTTTTATTTCACTCTTTGTTGTTTTTGTGTGTGCACCTTGGGTGCCAGTAATCTCATTACTTTTTGAAGGCTTTGTGTACTGCATAGAGGACCACGCATAATTTTAGTGTGGAGTGGAGTATGAGTGAATTGAAATAAAGTCTAGAAGTGTAAATATATGATGTCATCTTACTCTCCTGGGTTATTAAGTTTGATTGCATTTTGTGACTTTTATTGCATGGATATGAGTTAGGATGTAATTTTTATGTGTGATTGATTGGATTTTACATGTTACCACATATAGAATGGATGATGAAGTGTGTGATTGAAATTCAGTTAGGTAATAAAGCAGGTCTAATCAGTCGAGGAAATGAAGTAGTGCCTTTAGCACTTAGTATGTTTTTGGTAAGCATATGTTCATTCAATAAGGATCTTAGTTACGAACTTCCAAGTTAGTTTCAGAATCCATCACATAGTCCATCATCTAGTTCCAAGAATCTTTAGTAGAAAAAGTTCCGGAACTGCCAGTATTGGTAGTTCATAGCAATTTTTGGACTTAGTTCCGGAACTCTCAGTGGGTATAGCACTATTAATACCTCACAGTTTTGATCCTTAACGAAGCTCTTCAAATGGTTCTGGAATTTGTCTGAAGAGGAATTGCGAAAATATAATTGCATGGAAGTGTTATCTATGAACCAGAGTGGAAAAGACATGGGCGTAGGGAGAACCTTTCAATTAGAAAGGATGAGAATTTTGGAAGAACACATTTCCAGGTATAGTTTTCTATAGCTAGGGCACCGGAGTAAAATTATTCACAATCCGACTCAACCATCTATTCTGGGCAGAGATTTGATTTAAGGATGAGATTCATTGAGATAACTGATGATTGTAAAATTTACACCATAAGAAGTAGACATTGCAGTAGATAAAAAACAGCAAGATAATAGAAATAGATACCAGAACTAGTAGATGAGGAGTAGGTATGAAAAGAGACTAAGTACTCAGATGGAGTACGTTACTTGGAATACTGTATCCCTTTTATCAAGAATATGAGTGACTACATTCCATATTTGAGTACCACAGAAATGAGTGGCGTTAGAGCTGGTCATCCAACAAATAAGAGGACACTAAAGGGCCCAATCTACTAATGACCAGGTAAGGTTTAATTGGTAGAGGATATTACTTAGCAAAGTTTAGAGTTGCCCTATTTTAAAGCCTATTGGTTATACCAATGGTTGATGTCATAGTTCACAAGGACTCTACTTGTGTACATTTGTGGGCCGCCGGTGCGCATAACTCCCCAGACTCATCTCTAATTTTACTGGCCTGATCTATGAAGGAATTTAAGTTAGATGATGACCTAGAGGATAAAGTGACTATTAGTAAGACCATGGAGGAGTATGACTATAAGAAAGGATCTCACTACTTTGACATCCTTGATATCTCTGACCCATTGATAATGAGCCATGCACCCAGAAACCAAGTTGAATGGTCAAGAGAGGTGGACACAGGTAAACAACTAGAATCATAGGATTGACTCTTGTCCTCAGAAAATTTCAAAAGACCATCTATAACCTGTCTGCCTACATTGATATCAACTGTCATGCAAGAAAGTTGACTAAGATTATGTTTGGAAATCTTCTTCTCAATGTCTTCTCAGACATTGGAGAAGGTTATCCAAAATGTGCCCCTGCTCATTTTTTGTGGCTAACTCCTCTCATTTTTTCCTCTCTTGTGCCTCAGTCATAATATTTTGCTTTTCAGGCACTCAAAACCTTCTGGAAATGACACCATTGGATAGAGCTCTTTCTCAGCTTTCCAGAAAGGTAAAGTTTTCCTCCTAACTCCATGTATTTTTGAAGTTATGGCTCGGCGGAGTTTTTTGGAAAAAATTTCCCCTGAAAGGCCCGCGGCCAATGAGATGCCGCCACGTGGCACCTAGAGTGGTGGAGCGTGGGGAAATTTTGGAAAATTTTCCAAATGACCAAAAAGGTGCAAAAATTTGAATTTTTGCCCGCCAACCCGATTTGGCCCTGTTTTGCCCTAAAACTTCAAATCGCCATATCTTTCGATCCAGAGCTCAGTTTTTCACGTTCTTTATATCAATGGAAAGCTGGTAAAATTATCTACAAGATTATGGGGTCATTTTTGCATTTTGATGGAGTTTAGAGAGAGAAAATCAAAAAATGCCTCTGGCATGTGGTCATGGACAGAAATGACGTTTCAACCACCGTTTTTAATGAAGAATGGCTCGCATTCTCTCCCAGCATGGTTAAAAATGTCAGGGAATGGGTCTGTCAGGTCGCCCATGCTATTTTTATGGAATTTTGGTCAATGGTTGAACCCCTTGCATGTTTTCCAATGTTTGTCTCTCCTGGGGTCGTGGTTTGCACTGTAAAAGCCAGAATGAGTTCATTTTGCAAAGGAGAGACACTTTTTCAGCTCTGCAACTTCCTTTTTCTTCCTCCTTGGTAGAATTTGTGAAGAAATTTTACCTTTCCATGTAATGCAGCACCTTTTCTTGCCTCTGGATCACTGTAATGTACTGTATTGGATCTGAGATGTTGATATATGTTCTGTGATTAAAATCCCTCAATCCTTTCATATATCTATCATTGCTTTCTTGATCTTTCATTACATTTTGAGCATTTGTGCATGTTTTGTGTTGTGTTTCCTTATGGATTGTGTATTTCATGCAGCATCAGGTGTCTACAACTCCTTTGGTGCATCACCTATTAGCATTAGTTCTTTCTTTTTTGCATTCTCTATCTCTGTCTCCTTTGGAATTTAGAGTAGATTTAGGAGTTTAAACCTCTGCAATTGTGCAAGTGAAATAGCTGATCAGAGGAGTTGAGGAACCAGCCTCTAATCTGGAGATTCCTCTTCCATTTTTGCAAGTCCCACACTTGGGAAGAGGATTCAATGTTGTGCAATCACACTGGATGCTAGTATGATCAAACTAGAAATCTGATCAACATCCAGGGGGTGCTGCTGATTTGCCACAACAGTTTTGGCACGCCCGGTGGGACCTTAGAGGTCTTCCACTTTATCTTTGACAGGTTGGTGTGTTCCTGTTAAAGATTCAGCCTTTTGGAGGCACTTTCAAAAGCACATCTGGCGACTCCATCTGGTAAACAACTCATTCTCTAAGTTGCAGACCTGTTTTCCATTCATTTCCATCCATTCTTCTTTCCATCATTTTCATTCTTTTCCATTCCATGAAGTTGTGCAATCATGACTTCATTTCCATCATGGAATTCACATTTACAACAGCAGTATATCACACCTCCAACATGTTTTACAAATCCTCCAAATCAGCATTTTGATCAAATTCAAAATCAGCATGTCTACCCATATGAGCAGCAGTGCCAAAGTCAGTTTGGATATGAAGCATGTCAAGCACAAGGGTATGCTGGTTGTGAGGGCAGTCAAGAAGAAAATGCAGATCTGCTGGAACAAATCCAAAAGATGGAGGTAAACATGGTGCAATCCAGGGCTCAAGCACAAATGAAAGCATTTAGAATCGGTTGTAGAGCACCTTGTCCATGGGTGGGACCTTTTCCAAGGCATTACAGCCCTCAAGAGAAGCTAGACTTCATGATTACAACACTACCATTGCTTGCAAAGTGGACTGAAGGAATAAAGGTGTATGAGAGGAGTATTCAACAACCTTGTCAACAGGTAAGCACACCATCTCATGCCTTTTCTCTCCCTCTTTCCCAATCTGTTTTATCTCAGCAGTGTCAAGTTTTAAACTCTCCATCTGCTGTCCCAAGTGTTGAATCCATTTCTCCATTCCCTAGTCTTCCACCCCATCTCAATTCTTCTGTCCTTTTCCCTTCCAAACAGCCATTCCCTCCAAAGAAACAAGAGTTCCTACCTCCTCCACCACCACAAAAAATTGCAAAATCAATTGAGTTACAATCCACTTCTCCTCTTGCATTCCCAAATCCATGTTGGGAGGATAAAAATCAGAATGCCAATCAAGGAAAACAGCAGCAGAAAGAAGAGCCAAACAAGGATGAAGAAATTCAAAGTCTGAAGAGTTGGGCTCTTAAATTCGGGATTACAAAAATCCCCTTGATGGTGAAACCAATAGAGGATGTTGAAGTTGGAGAACAAGTGGAAAACAAGGCTGATTTTATAACAGCAGTGAAGCGAGAAAAACAAGCAGTTTGTTGGTGATGAGTTGGGTGTCCATGTTGGCACTTTGCCCAAAGAAAATGCTGATCCAGTTTGCACTGCAAAATCAGCCATCGAGAAGGAAGGAAAACCATCTCAAAACCCCATCTTTGAGGAGCAAATGGATGAGGTCAAGTCAGTTTTTACAACAGTAGAAGAAGGAAGCATTATTGATACATTTTTGCTTTCATTTGAAGGGGCTGATTTGATTGATGAAGCCATTATGGAGGTGAACAAAACAGGTCCAAATTGTGAGCAAAAGGCACAAGAAATTTCATGCTTCTCTCCCACTTCATCTCTCCAACAATCTGATTTTTGGGATGAGTTTGGATTGACAAGTTTCATGTTTGAAAATGAAGTTATACAGGGTGAAGAAAATGCAGATTTGGAGGCCACCATACAAGAGGGAGAGACTTTGCTGCAGCAAGACATTCAAGAGTTTGATTTGCCATCAGACTTAGAAGAATGTTTAGATGAAGAGCTAGCTGAAATTACCATGTTTCCTTCTTCACCATTCATTCTCCAACAACAAGAACTTGCTGCCATGGACAAAAGAGTTCAAGGACAACAGCCTACAGTTTGCAACATGCCTCTTGAATCAAAGCTGGAAGAATTTGATCTTCCAAAAGCTACAATGGAGGAGCTCCAAAGCCAACAATGTATTGCAGCAGGTAACAACAATGCAAAAGCAACTTCATTGGATGTTGCAATCAATAACGAGGAGTTGCACACTATAGAAGAGTTCCATGTTGCCATGAAGGAAGAGAAAGGGCAGAAAAGTCCTACCATTGCTTCCACATCACCCACCCAAGAAGGTCTACAAGAAGACTCCATTTTTGGAGTTGAAAATCAGAGCTATGGGCATATCAAATGGATCATACCTTGCCCAATAAGGTATTTGACTTCATTGGAGTCAAAGGAGAAGTCACAACCAGTCATGCTTGCTTCTAAGCATGAGGGTGAGCTACAAAGTACCAAGGATCAGCTGTCATACCTCTTCAATCCAAATGCAGAGCAACTAAAAGAGGTATTGGATTTGTTTTCAGTTGACACCTTGATGATTTGGGTAGAAGACCAGCTTCTTGTTGATTTTCCACTCATCCAATCAGCCATGTTCAGTGCCAAATCAGTTGCATGGTTGCAACTTTTGAGAAAGGGAAGCTATTTCTCCCAACCAGTTGCAGGGTTTGTTTAGCCCACTTTTGCTTCCAGTTAGAGTAGGATAGGTAGTTTTTCTTTCAGTAAAAGAAGTGCTTGTGCACACTCTGCATGTTCCATTTTGGAGCATGTATGACCTTTAGTTTTGTACATAGTTTTTGTGGTGCTGGTTTTGCTCTTGCACAGTCCATTTCAGTGGGTTTCCAAGTGGCTCAGAGAGGAGGTTTTCAAAGTTTAGATCAGTTTGCAGGCTACAACTCATGACTCCATGCCCAATGGATGCTTCAGGCAACTGGTAACTTCATCCAGCAGGCAGATGACCCCTCTGAGTCGCCAAAATTGTTATCCAAAATGTGCCCCTGCTCATTTTTTGTGGCTAACTCCTCTCATTTTTTCCTCTCTTGTGCCTCAGTCATAATATTTTTCTTTTCAGGCACTCAAAACCTTCTGGAAATGACACCATTGGATAGAGCTCTTTCTCAGCTTTCCAGAAAGGTAAAGTTTTCCTCCTAACTCCATGTATTTTTGAAGTTATGGCTCGGCGGAGTTTTTTGGAAAAATTTTCCCCTGAAAGGCCCATGGCCAATGAGATGCTGCCACGTGGCACCTAGAGTGGTGGAGCATGGGGAAATTTTGGAAAATTTTCCAAATGACCAAAAAGGTGCAAAAATTTGAATTTTTGCCCGCCGACCCGATTTGGCCCTGTTTTGCCCTAAAACTTCAAATCGCCATATCTTTCGATCCAGAGCTCGGTTTTTCACGTTCTTTATATCAATGGAAAGCTGGTAAAATTATCTACAAGATTCCAGGGTCATTTTTGCATTTTGGTGGAGTTTGGAGAGAGAAAATCAAGAAACACCTCTGGCACGTGGTCATGGACAGAAATGACGTTTCAACCACCGTTTTTAATGAAGAATGGCTCGCATTCTCTCCCAGCATGGTTAAAAATGTCAGGGAATGGGTCTGTCAGGGTGCCCATGCTGTTTTGATGGAATTTTGGTCAATGGTTGAACCCCTTGCATGTTTTCCCATGTTTCTCTCTCCTGGGGTCGTGGTTTGCACTGTAAAAGCCAGAATGAGTTCATTTTGCAAAGGAGAGACACTTTTTCAGCTCTGCAACTTCCTTTTTCTTCCTCCTTGGCAGAATTTGTGAAGAAATTTTACCTTTCCATGTAATGCAGCACCTTTTCTTGCCTCTGGATCACTGTAATGTACTGTATTGGATCTGAGATGTTGATATATGTTCTGTGATTAAAATCCCTCAATCCTTTCATATATCTATCATTGCTTTCTTGATCTTTCATTACATTTTGAGCATTTGTGCATGTTTTGTGTTGTGTTTCCTTGTGGATTGTGTATTTCATGTAGCATCAGGTGTCTACAACTCCTTTGGTGCATCACCTATTAGCATTAGTTCTTTCTTTTTTGCATTCTCTATCTCTGTCTCCTTTGGAATTTAGAGTAGATTTAGGAGTTTAAACCTCTGCAATTGTGCAAAAAATAGCTCATCAGAGGAGTTGAGGAACCAGCCTCTAATCTGGAGATTCCTCTTCCATTTTGCAAGTCCCACACTTGGGAAGAGGATTCAATGTTGTGCAATCACACTGGATGCTAGAATGATCAAACTAGAAATCTGATCAACATCCAGGGGTGCTGCTGATTCTGCACCAACACTTACCTTTCAACTTGGCCACCATCTTGTCCCATTTCTTGATCTTTTCTTTTCCTTTTCTTATTCTTTCTTCTTGTACAAAGTCCGACCATATTGCAGCATGTCCTGTAATCTTGGTGCATGCAAACTTCACTTTCTTGTTCTTTGCAATGCTCTCAAAATAAAAGTACCTATCCATCTTGGATATTCATTCTATGAGTTATTTTGGATGTAGAATTCCTCCATATTCTGGAACTTTCATTCTTGATTTTGTTCCTTCTCCTATGACTACCTTCAAGAGTTTTAAATATGGATTTTCCTCTTCTGGTGCATTCTCTATTGCCACTTCTCCTTTTTCTTCTTCATCACTATCTTCCTCTAGTGCTTTCCCTCTTATATGAGATACTTCTAATGATCCTAACATGTCTTGAATATTTGTCAACACTGCGATCCAGTCAGTATATCTTGGTTTCTCTCTACCTCCTTGTTTCAACCCACTCTTTTTGGTGGCATTTTATCATCTTTTCACTTCTCTCAAATTCTTTCTTCTTCACTGTTGCTTTCTCTCTATTCTTGTCACTTTATTTTCGTTCTCAACTGTGATACCAATATTATGTAGAGAAAAAAAAATAACTTATTTAATATGCCAAGTTTAATATGATTCTCATAACCTCGCCCCAAGGTCTGGACTAAGGATCCTTCTCAAGCCTACAAGGCCTAAACTTGTAAAACTAACATTTATTAACTTCAATGGCATCATCACCTTAAAATAGTGTTCTATCATGCTCATACCATGCCCTATTAATTATCTAAGACATATACATTCATAAGATTCCACAAGTACTTACCTTTCCTAGCAAGCATAAAAATGTGCCTTGACATTTGTAACTAGCTTATAGTCCTTATGAGAAAGATTTAGGATCCTCCTAATTTCTTTGTCTCACCTCCCCTATTTGTATGCTTCAAAAAACTGTTATATCCACTAAATAAATGTACTCAAACATGAAAGACACTACATTTCATTTCCTTTTATCAAAACTGTCATTTTTTGCACTCTAGAGAACGAGCAACTTGCCCCGAACTTTCTGTCATAAAAACTTTTTATTACAAGTTTAAAATCACATAACCCTTATAAACCCATTTGGAAAAAAACTTTTATATTCCTAACCTCAAAATTTTATAACTTAAATCTTCAAAAAAATGAATTTATGCAAACTATACCATGATAGACATTTTGTCAAACACATTATGTGCATCTTCAATTGTTGGGACCCTAATGTAGCTACCAAATCTTAAAGGCGTGTAGGCACGCACTACCAGAGGGAGCGTACAAGTGAAGGCGCGCAAGGTGGAATTCAAAAAGGGTTCTTGGAGAACCAAGGATGCATGCACACGAAGCACAATTCGGGACAGCCATTTTCAGCCTTTTGGACAAAACACATGAAGAACGTGTTCCGTTTGGCTAAGGTTCCAGCCTGGCAATAGGGTGTCCTGGAAGGAATATAGCTTGCGATAAGAAGATCCAAAAATATAATCATGATATGGAGAGACATACGCCTGGGTCGACCCACACCTTAACACTTGGGGCCAGATCTGAGGTCACAAAGGAGTTTGTTAGAGCTCATATGCCTATTTATATGCACGCCCTTGGCAAAGAAAAGGAGGGAGACACAAGTGAGGTAGCGGAGCTCTGTAGAATTACTGTGAGAACTATGGGATAAAATGGGTAGATGATTGTAGGAAGAATGTAATGAGGCAATGGGGAATGAAAAAAAAAATTGTGAGCATACATGTATGGATCCATATATGGCTCATGCTTACAATCTCCCTTCTGTGATGTTTTATAAGTAATGCTATGAATGAATATGATAAGGTTACCATGACAATTTTATTAAGATCCTTTCTCTGTATTACCTGCATATTTCTATTGTGCTTTTGTTCTTGTATAATCATGAACCTTACTTGAATGTTAAGTCTATTTGTGGATTTACAACTTCCTAGTTATGTTAATTCTGTTAAGCACTTTTACTTTTGATATGACTGAAGGGGTATAGAAGTTGTTCTGAGCTCTATAGCTTTTTCATGTCCTTTAAATCACTAAGTCAAGATCATGAATTATGCCTTCCAATAAACTCACATAAAAGAGAGACTCAGATCCCTCTTGCATGCCTCGGGTGAGCACCCAATGCCCACTAGGTGATAGGCTGGTGCACATGAGTTTCCCTTATTCTTGGTGGGGTGTAAAAATGAATACATCTTGGTTCTATTTCCAGGACCTCTTTTCAAATTTGTAGTGGAACATGGCATACATCATGATCTATGCAAAGAGTGATGACGGAGAGAATAACCCTAGAAGGTGTTGAAGATTGGTTTAAAAGCATGGAGGATGAATTCACTCAGAGATTCAATACTAGACCTGGGTTTGACATGCGAAGATGGGTGGAGGACACTCTTTATCATGAGTTGTACGAAACCTTCTTCTGTTGTTTCCCAGTAGAGTTATTTGAATGGCTCTCGACTTATACATCTAGACCAGGGTGGCATTTTAAGTCACACCCTTGGAACCAAGAAACATATGAGAACTTACAAGATGCTAATCTAACATGGACCTGTGCTATAGATCATTGGTGGAAGGGAGTATTGACTAGCTACACTCTAGAATATGCAATTTCCACGTATTCCTGTCCAGAAGTTACTGAGTTTGAGTTCATACAAGAGCCTAGAGGATCATTTCTATGTGTTATCCCCCTTGCGATCAAAATCTTGATGGTAACCATGTGTTTAAAGGAATTTCCTATGGTTGGCTAAACCACTCTGAGCATTTGGTGTGGAAGCCAGGTTGGGGAAAGATGGCTAATATAATGACTGAGAAGGAAATGGAGGAGAGATGGCTCAAGTATAATGAAGCACGTGAAAAGGAGATTGATAGACAACACATGATTACAAGTGGGTTATGGAGCTAGACATGGTGGAAAGGAGTTGAGGTTCACGCGGAGGATGTGGAACCTGAACAGTCTATGATAACCCATCTTGGTAAGTGCAGGAGAGAAAACCTTGCAGCTTCTGATGAGAGTCCGTCGTATAGAGAAAGAAGATTCGTTGGCACGCATCTGACCCCACCTAGTGACTGAACCTTAGCGCTTGGTTTTTTGAACAAGGGAAAAGTACAGTTGATCCATTTGATATTAGTAGAAGCAACCGATCAGCACCCAAAAGATATAACTTCTTATTTGGGACTTCTATAGCTTCACACACTATTCTAGTATTTCGTGGAATGTTTAGACAAGGCACATATACAACTAGTTTTGGAAGTGTATTAGGAAGTGGTGGAGGAAATACGACTGGGATTGGCACTAGTTCACAATTTGTTAGTGCGCAATTTAGTGGAACAATGGGAGTGTTTAGTGAAAAACACAGGCCTTGTACCTAACACAAGAGGATCTGGAGGTGGAAGTGGTGGAGCTGGTAGCTCAGGATCTAGTGGATCCGGTGGAGGAGGAACTAAAGGAAACCAAGGGACTGGATCGGGAGGACAAGGGCCTCAGCCACCTCCTCAAGTATTTTTTGAGATGTCTCTATACTTACCATATTACAGTGGAATAGAAGATGGTGCAGAGCATGTGCATAAGTATGAGCTACTATGGCGCGCGAAGGGGATCACGACCCAGGATCAAAAGGCTAGTAAATTTTTGACAACCTTGCAAGGACGCACTTAGGACCCTCATCAGACTGTTGTGGATTATACCATGCTGAGAAATGCGTTCTTGGTGAAATTTCACATACCTGAGTTTGAACAGAAGAGCATCATCATGTGGAAGGACATTAAGTAGGGCATGGATGATATTGTAAGGGAGTATGATGAATGGTTTAAAACTCTATTGTCTAAATTGTCTTATGATATCCATCCTAGTCAACATTCTTAGTGGTTTGTTAGAGGTTTGATCATACCTTTAAGAAGGGTTCTCTCACATAAGACATTTATAGATCCACATGAGGTACTTGAGATATCTCTGTGTGCTAAGATATTTGGAAGCGTAGACATTTTTGTTATCCCATTCTTGGAGGCACTGATTGCATCTATGGAAATTTTTTTTGGAAATATTGTCAACTAATTCATCCCATGAAATGCACACTATTATTTGGTGTATGGATTGTGAGGTAGAATGACATATTAATGATAGTTTTCCTCATAAATAGTTGTGTTCCATGTTGCTAGATTATGAGATCTGTCACTTGGATCATGATTCAATTAGGTGCCCCCTATTGCAGTGCTTGATATGAAAGAATGTGTCTTGCTATTGTAACATTTTAAGCCTACCACTCATGATATCGATAATTTCATATTGATTGATCAAATTCATGATGCCATTAAAACTGGTGTATGTCAGACTAGTGTTGTAAACAATTCTAAGGAAAAAGGAGAGCATCATAATCATAATTACAATCAAGGGTGATTTAATGAAGGTGGTAGAGGTAGAGGTTACCATGGAGGATTCAAATGACAAGGTCACAGTGGTGGAAGAGGAAAATTCCCATGATGAACCTATTATACACATGGATTCCCTGATCATTATAAGCGTGAATGCCATTAGAGTATAATTTTATCCTGGTGTGGAAAGAATCAAAAGTTTGAGGAATACCTAGATTTGTATGAACATATGAGTAAGAAGAAAAAGCAGGATAATGGCACAAGAATTGTTCGAGTACAATGCACTATGGAATATCAGTGGATGTTGAAGCTAGTACCTGACCTTGAGATAATCCCAATGTTGGTTACCACACGTGCTGAGGTTGCGTAGACAAGTGAGACTCTGAAGGAGAAACCTTTCATTAAGAAATAAGATGTATTACATGTAAAGTATCAAGCTCCTGCTCATCAGAAGGAAGTTTATCAACAAACTATGAATGTTATTAGAAACTTGCAAGGGTGATATAAAATGCTTAAAGGAGTAGTCATGAAAGCTAGAGTATGCTAAGATAGTTGAGCTTCCTCAGATAGATGTTCATGACTTAAAGTAGGTTTGTAAGATCTTGTGTCAGGAAGACATTATTCCTTTGTTAGGGGAAATGTTAAGAGAGAAGATACCATGCGATGGGTTTGAGAATGAGAGAGACAAATATTAAATGTGAAATTACCTCCTCACAGTCTTGATTATGACAAAGAGATCACTTTCAATGCAGTTGTTGATGAATGGTTGTTAAGTAATACACTGATTGATATAGGGGCATAAGTGAATGTACTCACCTTGGACGTGTGAAATCAGATGGGGAGGCCACCATTACAGCCATCTTCAAATGTGTTATATATGGCAAATAGGACTAAAGCCACGCACATTAGACTCTTGAAGGATTCTTTTATTACTATACAAGGGGCCAAGTTTACTAGGGACTTTGAGGTCTTGGCACTTGCAGAAGTAGATAGTTTCCCAACTCTTCTTGGGCTCCCTTGGTGCTATGTAAACAATATTTATATGTACTTTAATGTAGAACCTTTGAGTGAAGAGGATTTGAATAGGATCTATGTGTGCACCATTAGGGATCTTGAAGTGTTTGAACCATCAAAGGAAGGTGTTATTCAATGGGATGATGCGCAATATATGAGTGATACAATTTTTTTTTCTTGTGACAATTGGGCACATGGGACTTACGAAATGGTTGGGCATGAGATGAAGAGTACACTAATGCACATAGGCAGGCCCTGATATGTTAGACACTTAGGCAGTAACCAGGTGCCAAGGTACATTGGCAAAGGGAATACTGATGTGTTTTTGTGCGCTATGGAAGCCCAGTGGATAGATCAAGTGGAGAGAAGGAATATGCTTGTATATACCTTGTGCGGTACAAAAATGCACTAGTTGATTGCACACAGAGATAGTTTGATAGAGTGGAAAGAAGTGATAATCACCTTCTCTACAAGATTTCTTTGGAGCAATGCACCTACTAAGACATGTGAATTTCATGGGAAGTATTCTGCTTTGCACCACATTTATAAGTTTTAGAGACTCTAGAAAGAGGAGTAGGAGGCCTTACCACCTTCACTATGGGTGCACAAGTTCTAGTTCACTCTACATGGCTACGTATGCACATGATATGTTTATGTGGAATTAAATCAAGAGACATGGAATTGGAAAGAATTGACTACAAGTATGATTCAGACCTTTGACTATTTTTCTAATAAACCACTAGTGAATGAGGAATTATAGATTATGAAGCTCTTGACTATGGGAGATAGTGCAAAGGTTGAGGATCCTATTTAGAAATTACTCGAAGAGTCATATTTGGAGGTGCACTATGAAGAATAAGAGACAGATGAAGAACAAATTAGGCGTGCATGGTTAGAGAAAGAAAGAGGTAAAATAGTTTACATGATTGATGATGAGGAAGTGTAGAATATATATGTTGATCATACTATAGGTATACGCAAGGTCTTAGACATTGCAAATGAGAAGGCACATGCGTATCATGAGCCCATAAAAAAAAATAAGGTCAAAATTGCGATAGATGCAGAACCTAAGGAGGCCATCATTGTAGATTATTGGTTTAACTGAGAGGTTATAAAGATAATTGAGATACTACATGAATTCCAAGACTTATTTCCTAGAGGCTATCATGAGTTGAAAGGGGTACATCAATATTTGGGTGAGATGAGGATCAAGTTAAAGGAAGGTACACACCTGGTTAAGAAGAGGCCTTATAGGATGAATCCTAATCTATGTGTGAAGGTAAAGGAAGAGATTGATAAGAATTTGAAGTCTGGAATCATTGAGCCCATTGAGGAGTCAAAGTGGGTTAGCCTTATGATGATAAGGATAAAGAAAGATAGAAGGATAAGGATTTGTGTGGATTACAGGGAGTTGAATATTGCTTTTGTAATAGATCCCTTTCCCACACTGTTTACAGAGGATATTCATGAAAGTATTGCAAGGTGTGAGATATAATCCTTCACTGATGTATTTTCTCAATATCATCAGGTGCGGATTGTTAAGGAAGATCAAGAGAAGAAAATCTTCACCATTAGATGGGAAAGTTTTTCCTACACAATTATGTCCTTTGGATTGAAGAATGCGCATGCAATATTTTGGCGCATTGTTGTGCAAGCATTTCAAGACTTCATTTATACATTTTTACAAGTTTACTTGGATAATTACATAGTTTATGGTGCCGGAAGTTGAGCATCTCTCTAAACATTAAGAAGTGCATTTTTTCTACACCCTTTCGGACTCTGTTGGGACATATTATTTGTAAAGAAGGCTTATTGGTAGATCCTGCTAATTTTTTGGTTATTTTGGGCTTAGAAGAACCTACCAATCAGAGTGAGGTGTGTGGATTCTTGGGGCACAAAATTTATTATAGGAATTTTATCAAGGGTTATGCTAGGATAGCCATGCCCTTGGATGAATTTTTTAAGAGTAAGGGAAAGTTCTATTTAGTGGGGTGTGGCGCAACAACTCACATTTGAGGCATTGAAGGAAAGTATTACTTTTGTGATCATTATATGCTTTCCCTCATAGACCAAACCATTCTATGTGCATGTGGATACCTCTAGAATGGCCATTGGCATAGTATTAGCCCATCCTAGAGATGGTATTATTGATCATCTTATTTGATTTGCGAACAGGAAGTTAACCCCAACTGAAAAAAATTATATAACTACGGAGCACGAAGAATTTTATATGATTTACACATTGCATAAGTTTAGGTAATATTTGTTAGCCACTGCATTCATTTTTTTTACTAATCACATGACACTTAAGTATCTTGTCAATAATCCCGTTTTGTAAGGGCACATATGTAGCTGGATTCTCTTAGTCTAAGAATTTGACTTTATAGTATTGGTAAAGATAAGAAAGAGTAACTCAAGACCAGATCATTTTTCCAAGATTAATTCAGGTGAGGATGCGCACAACATTGAGGACACAATGTCGAATGCACAATTGTTTAGATTGAACCCCACACCCTCTGACTAAGAAGGTATTGCTGTATTTTTTCACACAGGTGTGGCGCTTAAAGGAATGAAGGATTTATAGAAGAAAAAACCTGATATATGCACCGTACCTTACATGTTATTTAGTGAAGATTTATACAAGTTGGTTCATGATAAGGTTTTACTCCACTGTGTACTTGAGCATGAGTGTACTGCAATTATGGAGGAAGATCATGGTGGGATTCCAAGTGGACATTTTGTAGGAAATGCTACCATGCGCAATAGTCTATTAGTAGGCCTTTGGTGGGAAAAATTTACAATGATTTTATAGAATATTTTAAGGCTAGTGACCATTTTCAACACCTTGGAAATCCTGGGCATAGAGATGAAATTCCTTTGAGGCCTATTACTAGTGCAAAACCTTTTGAAAAATGGGCAATTGAATTTTTGGTTCCTATTTCCCTACCTACGTGTAGGATAGGATCGCGCTACATTATAACTTGTACAAATTATCTTACAAGGTGGGTAGAAGTAACACCTACAAAAGATTGCATGGAAACTATGACAATAAGGTTTCTGTGGGAGAACATAATCAACAAGTATGGATATCCAGTAAGTCTGACAAGTGATAGGGGCACTCATTTTCTTAAGGAGACCATCAAGATACTATTGGCAGAATTTATGGTGGTACACCATAAGAAAACACCCTATCACCCACGGGCCAATGGAAATACTGAGGATTTTAACAATATATTGGGACATACATTGAAAAATATTTTTTATGTTAGAATAAAGGATTGGGATGATAAAGTAACTGATGTACTGTGGGCATACATGATAACCTACAAGAGGTTGAATACGGCTACACCCTTTGAGTTGGTGTTTGGATAGAGGTTGTTTTACCAGTGTAATTCATGTTACCTTCCCTACATATTGTGCATGCAAGAGGGTTGGATGATGAGAAAGAACTTGAAAAGAACATTGATAAACTGATGTAGTTAGACAAGTAGCGTGCCATAACCCGTTAGATCCAGAAGATAGAAAATGATAGGTAGAATACATGGCATGATTGACATATTAAGAATAAGTAGATTGAAGTTGGACATATGGTTCTTTTGTATGATTCAAAGTTTTTGCGCCATCTTGGAAAGTTCCAAGTTTATTGGCTAGGACTGTATGTTGTGACTTACATACTTTATTCAGGCGCTTGTCAGCTCTTGACGATGGATGGGACATAGTTTTCCTAGTTATTTCAATGGAAGTAGGCTAAAGGCCTACTATAAATAATTCTTCTAGGTGTTTATAATAAGGTACTATTTCCATTAGATTAGAATTCCTTTAATTCATTCCATTTATATGTGTTTCCTTTCAATGTTGTTATGCTTTTTCAATTTTGTTTAGTGTTTTGTCATAGTAAGTGTGCTTATGTGCCAGTTCTTGATTACTATATGTTTAGTTCATGTATAGAGGACACCACATACATTTAATGTGGTGTAAAAGGAAAGAAAGAGCGTGTGGGAGGAGTTGAGATTTAAAAAAACCTAAAGTACTAAAGCAATGTGCATATCAATGGTGACGTGGGTTCTTGAAAAATGATGATAAGTTGTTATAAGAAGAATGGTGATAATAAGGATGATGCCAAAGGGAAATTCCATGTACAATTAATGAGTGTGCATAATAAACATGAGGTAGGAAGTGGCATGGATATCTACTTGGTATAAGGTGCAGAGGTGGATGTACTTCAGTGTATAGTGCACGCATATGGAGGTTTGCATTCGGTGAATTAGTTTACATTCCAAAAGGTTGTAGTTAGGACATGCGTCGGATGCATGGTAGAAGCATGCATGGAACTGCAGAAATGGAAGGAAAAGGTGGGAAGGCTGAATTTAATGCATTCATATGGTAGTAGTTGGTGAGAAATAAATGTGGGAAAAAACTAAAACACTATAAAAGGAGCATCAGGGTAAATATTTTTTACCTTACCTTACGTGAATTTGTGGAGAGATATTGCATGACTTAGGGAAAAACTAAGATGATCGACCAAGAAATTGGTGGTCAAATTGGAAAATCATGTACCAAATGGAAAATAAGAATGTGATTGAGTGAGGAGAGTTCTTTTGGAAGGAATCTTGAAGATTGGACAACATGGTGTGAGTTTTGGTTTTCTCTAGTTATGGTTTTGCAAATTAGGGCATGACATTCAGAATTTAAACAAAGTACATCAATGTTACACCTAGGTTTTGTAGCAGGAGGGTTAAAGTGTCAAGAAAAGAAAGGCACAAGGTAGAAATTTGATTGTACACATTTAAGATGGAACCAAAGAAAGTGGTAACTGGGTCACCAAAGAAGAAAGGAAAGGGAAAAGACAAGCCGACCCCCAAAATGGATGTTCAAGAGGAATGGTACTCAGAAATGTAGTACCCAAAAGGAGTTCTAATGGGAAAAGAGTGGGCATCCCATTTCAAAAGTATGACAGTTAGTTATTATAACCATCAAAAGTACCTAACCATGTTTAACATTATGAAAAATCTTGTTCAACCAACTAATGAAAGAACCTCGAATGATAAGTCGATATATGATGATAGGGTGAAGAGAGTTTTGAAGAATGCTAGACTATTGTAGCTATATGAGATTTCATTCTTCGAGAAGTCTGAAATGTTATATCAGTGGTTAATGTTGCACTTACATGAAGATTATTTCTATTTTGTAGACAAAAGGATGCACATCACCATACAGTTGATTGAGATGTACACTGGACTTATTAATACTAGTAACTCATTTTATGATGATTTAGGTATTGATGAAGAGGTGAAGAAAGCTTCCAAGGAGTTTGAATACAAGAAGGGGTGGGCATGCATTTGATATTGTAAAGTTGAAAGAACCCATCATGAAGATGGTCGCACATTTTCTCAAAAATTTAAGTGGGTAGGAGAGATGGACACAAGTAAATAAATAATGGATTTATGTATGAAAAAATAGATTAGAAGGAATAATTTAAATATTACTTCTTTTATAGCTAATGATATTATTGATATTGTGCGCAATCATGAAAAGATCATGTTTGGGAATATTTTTCTTGTGATAGTGTTTTCAGAGATTGGGGTGCCCGATGGGCCTAAGGAAAATATCTGGGAGTATCTTGTAGAATATCCCTCCCCTACAAATAGATTTGTAAAGTATACCTGCGAATTCTGTAACACCACCATATAAGGTACAGGTGGAAAAATGGTACAAAAAAATGCATGATGTATTCAGTGCTGAGTGGAGGATTCCATAACAATTGTTCACTCTTGTGGATGGAGTTGATGATTTTGTTATGTATCAAATTTTTTGCATTGGGAGGTTTATGTTGACTGATGGCACTAAAAGTCCATAGTGCAAGATCCCTTTTATTTTCAAAGTGCATTACTTCCAGAGTGATGTGAATAGGTTCAAGGAGGCACAAAGTCTAAGGTATGACTTGAGAAAAGTAGATAAGGAGCACCATGAGTTGCTCAAAAAACTTGGTTTCTACCCTAAGAAGTGTGTCTATGATGATAAGTATATTTAAGAAAGCATACATTTGATGAAGCCAGTAACTTTTCCAAAAGATTCAATGGATGTAATGAGGATATACATTTATCTAAGGCCTCAATGTTTGGATGGATCTTTCATAGAAGATGACGTGAGCATTCCTTAGGAACCCTCCACATGTAATAATTTTGAACTAAATAAGCAAGGGCGCGAAGATATTTCTAATGTAAGTAGAAATTAAGGAGTGGGTAAGGATAAAAATCCAATTTCAAGTGCACTTGCAACGCAAACCTTAGAAAATAAGGAGGTGGGGACAAGCACTTATGTTAGGAGGAATCCTGCTAAGAGAAGGTCTCCATTGCTGAAGAAACAAAATATACTGCACAGCTTGGATTTTGAGAATACTGAGAGCTAGGAGGAATAAGGAGCTAAAAGTGAAGAAGAGTAGGTTAAGAAGATGAGCCCACACTTACATATTGTCAAGGAATCAGGTGAAGAAGGTTAGGATGAGCGCTTCAAGGATGGACATGTAATGGATGAGGATGGAGAGGGTGTTGGCATGGCTAGCACACAGGTCATCAAGGAGAACCTAAAACAAATGGAAAACCTTAAGGATAGGCATACTCCTGACCCGAAACTAGAGTGTAGAGTAGAGAAATAGGTCACAGAGATTATTGAGAACCTGGTGGAGTATGAGGTGGCTCGCATTGAAGTGTAAGAAATAAATTAAGAAGAGATGAGTGTAGGATAAGAAGGTATCATGGGTAGATAGTCACTCCTTACTGTAGGTTTCCCCAAGGGTGCTCAAGGAAAGAGAGGACCATACATCCCAGAGGGACCTATAATGCAATATGTGGAGGATCCCAGTAAGGTTCTTCATGTAAGGTATCAGATCATGATACATGAGATCAAATTTTTTTGGTGCTCATTTGATAAGAAAGGTGTGCTCCCACATAGAAGAAAGATGTTTTCTTAGGATTTTGAGTCTCATATTGAGGATCTAGAATTTGAAGTAACCGCCCATTCATTACTAGATACCCATGAGTCTTCAATATCAAGAGACATGTACCTGGTGGTTAATTCTTAGCAATTAACTGATGAACAAGCATGCAACGCACTTAACAAACTATCATCAGAAGTGGGATCTAGAATTTTTGATAAGAAAATAAGTATAAGGTACATGTCAAGGGAGATAGCATAGAAGAATAAGGAAATAATTATGAGAGATAAGGAGATAAAGGAGAAGGAAGAAATTATTTTGTAGTTGAAGAAGGAGCTAAGGGATGAAAAAGGATGGATGTACGCACTTTATAAGAAGGAAAAGTGCATAGCTGATGTAATCTTAAGTGTGCACCTGGACCTGGCCAAATCACTGCACCCCCCGAATGGCCAGGATGTGAATAGGACGTTCGGTGTGATTGGGACACATGGGATCACCTCTCAAGCTGTGGGACTTGGGCTCGAGGTGAACCTCCGGAGAAGGCCGGCTTCCTCTTCCTAAACTAAGTGCTGTACTACTCCTAGTGTAACAAAAATGATTATCTAGTCCTATGCTAACATTTTCATGGGGTTTTAGGGAAAGAGATTTACAGAAATGAAACTATACTAGGGATGGTGATGCACCAAATAAAGGGTGTCTTCAGATTCAGGAAGGGTTAATTTGAAGAGGGTGTGTGCACCACAGGTCAACTTCACCTACTGCAACTTAGAGAGGGTACAAGATACCACAGACTAAGAGACACGCGTTCCCTTTGTTAAACTTTATCAGACTGAGAAATATACCAGTTTCCCAGTGAAGAAGGATGAACTCAAGAAGGGTGAATAGACACCACAACTCAACTGCATGCAATACTCCACCACTCGATAAGCACAGAACTCCAAGAACCTGCAATAGAAACTTAAACTTGCACAGTGTACCTGCAAGTATGAGAAAGGCACAAAGAAGCATAGAAGGATGAAAGGACCGAGATTAGTCACAAAACACACACTTTTATTGCTTCAATAACATGCACAATGCATCATACATTCAGAAGAGGCAATAGTTGCCATTACAGTCTTGAAGAGGAGGCTTGAAAGTTCTCTCAACACACAAGAACAACTTGCAGAAGAGAGAGGATTCTTGAAAAGTATACACTCGCCTGAGATATCTAACTGTCCAACTTGTCTGAACTGTTGGAACCCTTTGAAATGAGCTTCCAACTTACATTTATAGAAGAATATGTGAGAAAGAAGAGGAAATGGTCATAATTACATTCCTAAATTGAAGGCCCATGATGTATTTATTACAGTTAGTTGAACTACCTGAGAAGGTTCCATCATGGGTCATTAATTGCCTGATGACCTAGTCTTCTCAATTAATTAAAAGAATATTTAAATAAAATATTTAAATAATAATAATAAATATTATTATTAAAATATTTAAATAAAAATATTAATTTAATTAACATAATGTTGGGACCCCCCCGTTGACCCGTTTGACTTGAAGAGGAGGGGGGTCCATGTGGATAGAGTCTGCACAAATCCCAACTTGGTGAGCTTGGAATCCGAGCTAACTCACCGGTGTTGCAATCGAGACCCTGCACTAACTCTTTCCTTGCTTTGGTAATCGCGCTCTTTTGCATTGAGTCCTTCGAATGGTGAGCTATCAAACTTGATTCTTACCATTTTCCTCTGTTAACTCGAGGCCATTCTGAATTGAGCTCCTATATGCATCGTGAACATGAAGCTTTAAGCTCGAAATTGAAAGTTCTACAAATACATTAAACTTCGACACCCGTGAGCTTATTCTTTATCTTGACTTGGTACCAACGTTTCCACAATAGCTGAAAAGTTTGACTCTAAATCATACTTAGTGGATTTGACCCATGATACATTGCTTGTACTCACTGAGGTTAAACAATTTAATGAATTTAAATTATTTCACTCCTGCATGTTGCGCCACTTAGAAATGATTTTCAAGCTATGAAAATTGTTAGGGATCACGTTACGTGGCCCTGTCAACACTCAATCGATTGATTTCTCATGATAACTCTAGTTTGACAGATAGAGTTATTTCTTCTTGTTTTGGACCACATATTCACATCATTCCACGTTCAAACTCCATGAATCCAACACCACGAGCTCTTCAACTGATTCGACCTGGCTTTGTATCTAGCGGGAAATATTAAGATTTGTTCGATCATGTTCACATTTTCACGCCTCTAAGAATGGTTTTACCACAATGCTCACGGTTCTTCCTTATCATATAACACTTGTAGTAAGAATGTTTAGCTTTGCCATAATAAGCGCAATTGTACCCTCCAAACAATGAGAAAATGCCATTACCAATAAAGACCTAATGCTGCCATGATGATGACACAGGCTCATGCCCATGAACATGTCGATAGACATCCTTGAGACTGAATTTTGGCCAAAGAGACCTTCGGTATTTTGGCAGTGCATTCTGCAATCTCGGCTCCAATCAACAATTATGCCACTATTGGGATATATGGCATAGGTAGCTGTGAGCTACACAATATACTCATTTTTCCAGAAACTAAAAAGATCCTTCATGTTACAATTTGCAACACATAAAAGAAGCCCTTCAAAAAATACATTGAACAACTGGGGCAAGCCAAGAGGACCTTGGAAAAATGTACAGGTAACAACCATATGAATTCTTCCTTAGTCGTGGATCAAAGCTAATAGAAATAAAGCTAGATAAAACTAGCTTGAAACTGCAGTATAATCGTCCATTGACCGTATAAAAAACAAGCTTCTCTGAACCTGGTAAAAGAATACTTTTATTGTCTGATTGGACGTACATAATGGAAGGGTATAAATATTGTGTACTGCCCTCGGAGTTTTTTCAAAGAGACCATTTACGAGTAACAAGGATGTAGCATGCAAAACGGCCGACCGGGTATTTTCAGAGTTGACCTTCACATTCAATTCGTTTCTAGGAGAAAGAAATGCTGAGCAATATGAATCGTTTCATTCTGCACCGTAATAAACCTTCATCTCCTGTTCGGCAAATTTTATGAAGCCTTGAACAGCGTGACTCCAATCCATCGTACACGGCAGTGAATATTTGTTTTCTGCAACTGCTTGCTGGAAGCGCTAAGAAGGCTTCGACTGTATTGCACACGCCTGCTGCCTGTGCGTGAGAGTTTCAAAAAATGGCTCTCGCGTGACCAACTGAATGCTCAGAGCCTGAGTGCTGGCAAACGAGTTTTGAGCACTCCTTCTGCATCGATATCTTTGTAACAATTATCGGTATTCCATAACCAGACGTTTTCTTTCCTGTAGCCTCCGTCTGAACCTTCAACTCGCGTTTTTTCCATGACCTTTTCATGAAATTCAACAATTTCCTATTAACCTCCTGGTGACTCGCACAAAGACTCGGACCACTTTATGAACTGTGCGGGGTTTTCATGACGGATTGCCATCTTAATATTTCCCTTGGCAGTTTGATCCGATTTCTCCCCAGTTCGGGATTTTCAGCTTGGTTTGCCATCCACAAATATTTCCCACTTGGCATTCCAGCTCCGAATTCTCCCCGCATAACGGCTTGGCCACATTAATCCACGGGCCCCGGCCTCAACTTTGCCGCGCAGCACTTGGCAATTTGACCCGATTTCTCCACTCCACGGAAGTCTTTTCACCATGGCTTTCCATCCAAAATTTCCCATTGGCATTGCTTGCATTATTTCCCACGTCCTTGGCAAGATGAAACTCGGGACCCCCTTACGTGAAAACCTGAGTGTTGGCATCTGCTGCAAATCACCTGAGAGCCGTTCCCACCATGGTTTAATCGACATGAAGATATCCTATGTGGGGAAATCCTGATTTGATCTGCCATCATCAAATTTGCATGACCTTGGCAATATACTGAAATCATTTCCCATGTGGGAATCTTACAATGCTTGCCATCATCAAATCCAACCCGACAAAAGGGATGAAATTGTCCCAAGCCAATGCCTTATGTGGATTCGAACCATGGAAACTTTTCATTTGACTTACAATCGAACCAAACAAAATTTGGATGTTTCACGACCTTGTCAGGCTCGACTGAGCCTAGCCAATTTTCCTTCACGTCTGAGCTAACATCTCAGTGCAAACATTTCTTTGTAGCTTGTAAGGTGCTATGATCGAATTTCAGGACAGATCATTATGCGTGGCCAACTTAGTGACTCGTTGAAGATTTCATATAATTGCAAAGCAAAGGATGTGCCCATGAATATTCTGATATGAAACATTCCTACCTCATGAGATTCGCTTTCATGAGTTACATCGTAAAACGAGTAAGATCTCGATAGAGATCATTTGTAATAAACTTTCCTCGAGGCATCCTGGTAACACTTCCCACTGTCATATCGATGTCATAAAAAATCTTGAAGGAAAATCCCGAATTTGAGTCTTCCATTTGATGTGTCCCCTAACATAGATTGAGAGTGCGATTTGCTTGTTGGAAGTGCTCGCAAGAACTCTTACTATACTGCAACATGCTTGCTGCCTGTGCACCGAATACTTAAATTTTTACAGATACAATTCACAGTTGTTTGTAAGAAGAATGTCGGTACTGACTCAATTTCACAGCGGTATTCGATCCATACTATCTTCCTGAGTCGATATTGAATGTATCCTCCCATTATGTAATTACAAACCCGAGTTCAAACACTACCAGATGAACCTCATCGTCATATCTGCATAATTTCATATCATCTCGGTCAAACAAGATAATTCTCCCAAGTGGTTGGTCGAGCGTTGTCTTAGTGGATTAAACCTGACATCATGTTAACTTTGACTCTCCCCGACTTGGCCTTCAGATCTTTTTGCATCGATCTCCACCGGGATCCTTGTACAGTTCCTTTCATTCGTCAATTTTCAACGAGCTATATTTTGCATTAACAAGGCCATCGTCGAGCTCTTACAATTGAGAATCTCTACTGAGATGATTTCCGAGATGACTATCAATTTGACACCGGGTTCTCTATCAACTCGACCCTGAACTCTTCACTGAGTCGAGATCAACTGGGTGCCTTTCGATGCTAGGTGATCTCTTCATATGCAATTTAGGAATTATTTTTAATTATTGCATTTCGATAATAACCGAAGGTGGGTTCCTGGGACTATTATTTTATTTTGAACGTGATAGGACCCCGTTGTCCAATCTTGCCAGGTGTGCAAAATTGGATAACATTTTTGGCGACCTCTCGGGGATGATTGCCTGCTAAGCATGATTCCAGTAGCCTTAAGTCATCCATTGGGCATGGAGTCTATGTTGGAATCCTGAAAGTAGTATGATTTTCTTTGACACATCCCGAAATCTCCTTGAACATTTCTGATATCCTGGACCTCCCTGGAATGCTAAGCATGAAGTATACTGAATCTGTTGAATGCTTGACATCCATGGAACACTGAAAAAATTCTGAATGAAGCAGATTTTGAAACTATTATGGAAACCTTGAACCTTTCTTCTCCTTGACACCTTCCAATGATGAAACAATGTGCAGAACAACACAAAACACAACAACGAGGAAAGCAAAACAACAACACACAACAATGTGCATAAGCACTTGGAGGAAAACACCTAATTTAACTGTACAGGGGGTGGAACGCTTCTCAAAAACAAGCTTTGAGATGTATCCCATTCACATGAATGGGCAGTTCTTCTCCATTGAGCCTAGATAGACGAAATGAATTTGCCTCTTTGCAACTTGTGATGATGTATGGTCCACTCCAGAGAGCGTCAAACTTGGCATGCTTGCCTGGTTTGGCCCTGTCTTCATCCCATTTGAGAACTAAATCTCCCTCTTGAAAATGTCTGTCGGACGCCTTCTTGTCAAAAGATTTCTTAACTTGAGCCTGATGCTGCTCCAAAGTTTTCATAGCCTTATCTCGTACTTCCTCTAACTCCATGAGTTCAGCAAACCTTACTGTCAGAGGATCACTCTCTATAACTTCAAGTTGATGAGCTAACTCCAAAGAAGGTAACTCCAATGAGAGCGGGAGTTTTGCCTCTCTTCCATATACAAGAACGAAAGGAGAATTTCCAATGGCCCTTTTAGGTGTGATTCGATCTGCCCATAAGGCGGTCTTAAGCTGTGTATGCCAAGTCCTCTTGTTAGTCTCCATTGTGCGCTTAATAATCCTTATGAGGTTTTTGTTGCTAGACTCAGCCAATCCGTTTCCTTGCGGATAGTAATTGGATGAAGTTTTGAGGTATACCCCATTTTTAACAGCCCATTCACTCAGTTTCATACCAAGAAAAGCCAGCGCGTTGTCTGAAATGATTGTAAATGGAACACCAAACCTCGTCATTATACCCTCCAAAAAATCTAGAACTGCCTTTTCATTGCTCTCTTTTAATGCTACCGCCTCTGTCCATCGAGTAAAATAGTCTGTTGCGGTAAGGACCCACTTATGTCCGTCACTGGATGGAGGATTAATCATTCCGATGAAGTCCAACCCCCATTGAACAAAGGGTTGATCCACTTGAATTGGATGCAGTGGAAGAGCTGCCAGCTTCTGCTTACCTGTGAAAAAGGCACATTCCTTGCATTTCCTTACCCAGAGATGGGCATCCTTGAATAAATCCGGCCAATAGTAGCCGGCTCGCATGATCTTGGTAGCTGTTGTCCGTGTGAATAATGTCCTCCAGATAGGCCATTATGAAATTCTTCTAGTATCTTACTTACCTGTTCCGGTCCTATGCACCGAAGGAGAACACCGTTCAAATCTTTTCGAAAGAGAATGCTATCTACCAAAACATATGGGATAGATTGAAGACGGAAAGTTCGTCTTTGGTTTTTATCCATGTTTGTTGGGTATGCTCCTGAGAAGATGAAATTCTTCATTTTGGATAACCAGTCAGCTTGATCAACATCCTCATCAGTATTTAGGAGTGTCACGTCCTCATTACCTTTTGATTTCATGTCTGCAGCAAGTTGCTCACATAAACCCTTACCTCTGACAAGTTTAGTGACTTTGATATGCACGTCATACTCCATTACCTTCGTGATCCATCCAGCACGCTTTTCGTTCATTTCTTTGTTCAACAAAAACTCCTTGACACCTGGATGAGACACCATCAGATGAATCTTGTTGTTGGACAACATGTGCTTGAATTTCTTCAAAGCTCGAATAACCGCAAAGACTTGCTTTTCAATGAATGAGTATTTGAACTCGTAGTCTTTGAGGGATTGACTGAAGAAAGCGATTGGTTGCTCCATCAGGTTGTCGTTTTGTTGGGTGAGGATCCCTGAAATGCTCTCTTGACCTGCAAAAGCATAAAGGATAAAATCTTTGTCAAACCTGGGGTTCACAAGCGTGGGAGCTTGGGAAATGGCTGTTTTGATGGCTTCGAAGCTTTCTCGTCCTTCCTTTGTCCATGAGAATGGCATGTTTTTCTTTAGCATGGCTGTCAGTGGTTTAGCCAATGTCGCAAATTGAGGGATGAATCTCCGCACAAAATTTATGGTTCCCAAAAAGCTCTGGAGGCCCTTCTTGTGACTCGGGAGAGATAAGGACATAATTGAATGAATCCTGGCTGGATCGATTGATAATCCTTCCGCTGAAACAACATGCCCCAGCAATTTTCCCTCGTGCACTGCGAAAATACATTTCTTGGGGTTAAGTGAAACCCCAAATTCCCTACACCTTTGGAAAACTTTCCTTAGATGTGTGATGTGATCTTCTGCATGCTTAGAGTATACAGTTATATCATCAAGGTAAACCAAAATAATATCGTTGATCAGTCCCTTAAATGCCATGTCCATGGCTCTTTGGAAAGTAGCCCCGGCATTGGACAATCCGAATGGCATTTTATTGTAGGCATATGTGCCCCACTTGGTAGTGAAAGCCGTTTTGAATTGGTCAGATTCTTGGACTAGGATTTGATTGTAACCTGAATATCCATCGAGCAAAGAAAATCTTTGAGCTCCTGCCACCGTTTGAAGGATCTGCTCCATCGATGGAAGAGGATAATGGTCTTTCAATGACGCACGATTCAAATCCCTGAAATCTACGCATAACCGGATCTCTCCGTTCTTCTTCCTCACGGGCACCAAATTGGCTACCCATGAGGAATGCTTGATGGGAAAAATTATACAAGCCTCGATGAGCTTGGTTAGCTCCTTTCTCATTAGTGGCTCAATTTTGGGATTAATTGGTCTTTGTTTCTGACGAACTGGCTTAGCATTAGGATCCAGTTCGATGGTATGTTGCGCAAGACCTGGATCAAAACCACGCAGATCTTTATAGCTCCATGCAAAGATGTCATGATACTCTTGACAAAGTTTGATGAAAGCTTCTTTCTCCTCAGAAGTACACACTTTTCCGATCTTAAGAAATTTTTCATTTGATACTTCGACTTCCTCAAAATATTCTTCTTTGACCACCATGTTAGGGCTTTGTCTTTTGGCTTGGTCATCTGAATTGAAAATGGATTCCAAAGTGACTAAACCTTTTGGTAACTTGTTGCTTTTCAATTGGATAATTTGTTCACCATATGACTCTTGTAACTTATCTTGATTTCTTGCAGCAAACTCCGCCTCTTCTTGTAGGAAGAGGACAATTTGGTTGTCACTATCGAACACTTGCCAACTACTCACATTATCAGGGACTGCTGGTCGAACCACCATTTTAACAAATTGCTGCCCTTCTTTCATGATATCAACTGGTATGTTGTATTGTGAACCAATTGTAGCAAGCCTGTCTGCATCTTGATTTTGATCTCTAGGGATTGCATGGATCCCAAAAGCTTCGAAATCTTCAATCAGGTCCCAGACTCGGTTCTTGTATGATCTTAAAAGATCATTTTTGGATGCACTACGTGCTGAAACTTGATGAACAACTAACTCACTGTCTCCAAAAATAGTTAGGGCCTTGATTCCCTTCCTTTGGGCTAGCTGAATTCCTTGCACAAGAGCCTCGTATTCTGCAACATTGTTAGTGCAACTGAACTGCAACCGGAAAGATGAGAAGTACTTATCTCCCTCTGGAGAAATTAACATAACACCAGCACCGGATCCATTCTTACTTCTTGAGCCATCGAAGAACAATTGCCATAGTCCTTTAGAATCATTTGGTGTTTTGACAAGTTGTGGTATGATCGTATCTTCTTCATGGATACAGTAGGTACCTAATCCTGTTTCTTCCAAGACCAGCAAACCAGCTTCTTCTTCTGCCAATACATCGGCGTAGGGATCGTACTGATGATCTCTACTTGCTTCATCTAGCAAAGTATCAGGGACTTCTTCAACAAGGGTGGTTGGTTCATGATCGGCACCTTCCTCTTCTGGATCACCGATGGTGTAATTTCCATTTGTGGGATTAGAAGTGTAGGGTTCTACATGATTATGGCAGATTGGTTCTGCCCTTATAGTTACTTTGGTTCCATATCGAGTCCTGAGAATCATATGCGACCAATCGGCTGATAGGTAACCACCCATCTTGGCGGTGAAATCCCGTGATAGGCAGATGGCAAAGAGGGGAGGGAGATCAATGACTGATATATCTTGGGTGAATGACAAGCTTGGGCATGCGTGGATGGTAAGTTGAAGTCCTTTGATAACCCCAACAGTCTTAACAGCTGTGCCATCCAGTTGAACAACCCCTCTTGCAACTGGCGCATATTGTATGCCTAGTACATCTGCGATTTGTTTCGGCATGACAGAGCTACTGGCACCAGAATCGATCATGCAATTATGTACCAGGTGGTCGCCAATGATCAGGGAAATGTAGAATGGTGGTGGTTTGTTTGCCGTAGGAATGATCTTCCCTTCCGGTTGACACAAATTTGTAGCATTTGTCACTCCATGGCTTGGTGATGCGCTGGTTGTGCTAAAACTGTTCAGAGCTTCTCGCAGCAGGTTTCTTTGAGAAGGAATCGAGAGTGCATCCCACATGGTAACGCTCAGATTGGTTTTCTTCATTTGTTCTACTATGCTAAAGGGAATCGCTCCAACTTTATTGACACTTTTTTGGGCATTGGGGTCCTCCTTTGGAAAATGTTTGTTGGGTATCGTGATGCCTGGAGAACCATCTTTCCCTGCGGCGTGGCTAGCCGATGTTTCTGGTGATTTCTTTCCCACATTTCTATCAACCGCTATTTGTAACCCATGTTGAGAAGTGGATGCTAGATCAGCTTCGAGAGGTTGAGGCTCCATTGCTCTCTTTTTGGAACGAGTGTTTGCTGCCACTGATGAAGAATCTATATTCAATCCGCAAAAATCTTCTTCTTGCCAGTTTAGTAACGTGGATTCTTCAGGTGCCTGCGGTTGATCTGCTGCTTCTTGCGTAGATGAATTGTTTGTTAACTCTGAAGGGGCAGATACACTTTGAACCATAAGGGCCTGGCTAAGAACCCCATTGGGACAAAGATTTTGATTGTGAGGTTGAGAGCAAGGATAGCACCATTCGTAGTCTTGAACTAGATTATTCTGAACAGGTACTATAGCTCTAGATGAGCTAGCTGCAAGAGGGTTCCGAAAGTTCAAGGGCCTAACATTTGCAACTTGACTTGTAGTTTGATTTTGAGGCTGATTGTTTCCTTGAAAAGGAGGACGGTTAGCCTGATACTGCTGATTTTGTGGCTGATACGGACGATTGTATTGAAATTGTTGCCTTTTGAGTGCAACGAGCTCATTTCCAAAATTTTGCAGTAGTGACTTGACTTCAAATAGGTCATTTGAAGAGGCAGGGGAAGATTGAGATGGTTGCTTGGAGTCCACTGGAAGAGGAGCAATGATAGGCTGATGATTCGTAAGATCTGGAGAAAAGGGCATTGGTGGTCGTGGAGCTATCTTTCCAGCCTGAATCAAAGAATTCTCTGCACTTATGGCAACTTCGTAAGCATCAGGAAGTGTAGTCCCTCCCATAGACTGGATCATAACTGCTACATCGCTATTCAAGGCTCGCAAATAGTACAAGAATGCATTATGTGCAGAAGGCTTTATGAGCGCCGGAATCCTATTCCAAGTCCTGTGGAATCGGAAGTTGAAATCACTCATGTATTCTTGGGGAGCTCTCTTTATGGTAGTAAGTTGTTCCAAAAGTGATAGGTGATCACTTTTGTCTTCAAATTGTTTACATAGCTTTTCTCCCAACACGTCCCAAGTGGTTATAGTGCCAACACCTAACCCGCGAAACCATTGAAGCGCTTTTCCCTTGAAAGAGGTAGCAAGAAGTCTAACTGCAACGTTGTCTTCGGTGATATTATGTACTGCGCAGATGCTGGCTACATCAAAGATATGCTCCACTGGAGTAACGTGAGTTTCCCCCGTGTAGAAGGGTAAACTTTTGAGTGCCGCAACAGGTATCGGGTCACGTTGAGCCAACACGAGAGGACTGCTTGCATTGAAAGGGGGAAAAACTTGGTTCCTCGCCATAGCAACGAAAGGTTGATTGTTCCTGGGTGGAGGAAATCTTCCGTAAGGAGGAGTTGAATGACCCCTACTAGGTAAATCTGCAACTGGGGATGTGGAAATGCCTCTTCTTCTTCTCTTTGGAGGAGACAAGGAAAGTTCGATATGCTGATAATTTCCTTTCTTTGAAGAAGCTCTTGTTTGAATTCTTCGCATAAGTTACTGCACTGAGATTCGGAATCCAGAGATATGGAGTCGCCAGGTACTTTGACTTGTGTAAGTGAGAAGAGAAGTACCAACTCTGTCCCACCGGGCGTGCCAAAAACTGTTGTGTGTGGTCGCACGGTGGCTTATGATTTGTTGTTGTAATGAGACACCTTGAAAAGATGGAAGATCTAACCTTAGTGTCCCACCGGGCGTGCCAAAAACTGTTGTCGCCAAATCACTGCACCCCCCGAATGGCCAGGATGTGAATAGGACGTTCGGTGCGATTGGGACACATGGGATCACCTCTCAAGCTGTGGGACTTGGGCTCGAGGTGAACCTCCGGAGAAGGCCGGCTTCCTCTTCCTAAACTAAGTGCTGTACTACTCCTAGTGTAACAAAAATGATTATCTAGTCCTATGCTAACATTTTCATGGGGTTTTAGGGAAAGAGATTTACAGAAATGAAACTATACTAGGGATGGTGATGCACCGAATAAAGGGTGTCTTCAGATTCAGGAAGGGTTAATTTGAAGAGGGTGTGTGCACCACAGGTCAACTTCACCTACTGCAACTTAGAGAGGGTACATGATACCACAGACTAAGAGACACGCGTTCCCTTGGTTAAACTGTATCAGACTGAGAAATATACCAGTTTCCCAGCGAAGAAGGATGAACTCAAGAAGGGTGAATAGACACCACAACTCAACTGCATGCAATACTCCACCACTCGATAAGCACAGAACTCCAAGAACCTGCAATAGAACTTAAACTTGCACAGTGTACCTGCAAGTATGAGAAAGGCACAAAGAAGCATAGAAGGATGAAAGGACCGAGATTAGTCACAAAACACACACTTTTATTGCTTCAATAACATGCACAATGCATCATACATTCAGAAGAGGCAATAGTTGCCATTACAGTCTTGAAGAGGAGGCTTGAAAGTTCTCTCAACACACAAGAACAACTTGCAGAAGAGAGAGGATTTTTGAAAAGTATACACTCGCCTGAGATATCTAACTGTCCAACTTGTCTGAACTGTTGGAACCCTTTGAAATGAGCTTCCAACTTACATTTATAGAAAAATATGTGAGAAAGAAGAGGAAATGGTCATAATTACATTCCTAAATTGAAGGCCCATGATGTATTTATTACAGTTAGTTGAACTACCTGAGAAGGTTCCATCATGGGTCATTAATTGCCTGATGACCAAGTCTTCTCAATTAATTAAAAGAATATTTAAATAAAATATTTAAATAATAATAATAAATATTATTATTAAAATATTTAAATAAAAATATTAATTTAATTAATATAATGTTGGGACCCCCCCGTTGACCCGTTTGACTTGAAGAGTAGGGGGGTCCATGTGGATAGAGTCTGACAAATCCCAACTTGGTGAGCTTCGAATGCCGAGTACCAACTCACCGAGTTGCAATCTGATTTTTGAGCTCCTCACCTCTATTCACCGCTCATCATCCTTGCTCCATTGGCAAAATCGGCTTTTTGCACTTGAGCTCCTCCGAATGAGCTCGAGCTATGACTCTTGATTCTTACCACGTTTTCGAGCTCTTTAGCTTGTCGAGGCCTTCTTGAATTACCAGTCCTTGAGCACCTAATGCTCGATGAACATGAAGCTTTAAGCTGAGCTTGAAAGCCTCAGAGCAAATACTTGACTTCGTTCCCACCCTTTGACTCACTTACTCTTTATCTTGAATCTTGGTATAGCCAACGTTTCTCAAAATATTAAAAGTTTGACTCTAAATCATACTGAGCTTATGTGGATTCACTGACCCATGATTACATTGCTTGTACTCACAGAGGTTAAACAATCTTTTAATGAATTTAAATTATTTCACTCCTGCAATGTTCACCATTTAGAAAGATTACCGAGCTCGCATGAAAATTGTTAGAGATCACGTTTACGTGGCCCTGTCATGAGCTTTACACTCAACCATCTCATAATGTGATCGTTCTCATGTGAAAACTCTAAAGTCTTGACCGTCAGATACAGTTATTTTTCTTGGACTTTGCAAATGACCACTTATTCACATGCATTCCACGTGATCCATACTAAACTCTTATGAAAACTACACCATTCGAGCCTTCAACTGACTTCTCCGAGCCCATCGCTTTGGTCTACTGCGGGAGAATAGTTCTGATTTGTTCATCATGTTCACATTTCTCACGCCTCTAAGTGGTTTTACCACAATGCTCACGGATCTTCCTTGATCATATACCATTTAGTAAACTCTTTGAGCTTTGCCATTATTTGCAATTGTACCCTCCGACAATGAGAAAATGCTCATTACCAATTGACCTTTAATGCTGCCATGATGATGACACTTTCGCTCGTGCTCCCATCGAGAACATGAACTCACATGATAGACATCACTTGAGACTGAATTTTCAAAGAGACCTTCGGTATTCTATGACGCAGTGCATTTTCTGCAATACGCTTGTCGTCATGTCCCTCCCCTCACATGAAGCTTGCGATTCCAATCCATTGGGATTATATGGCATAGGTAGCTGTGAGCTACACCATATACTCATTTTTCCAGAAACTTAAAAGATCCTTTATGTTACAATTTGCAACACATAAAAGAAGCCCTTCAAAAAAAATACGTTGAACAACTGGGGCAACCAAAAGGACCTTGGAAAAATGTACAGGTAACAACCATATGAATTCTTCCTTAGTCGCGGATCAAAGCTAATAGAAATAAAGCTAGATAAAACTAGCTTGAAACTGCAGTATATCGTCCATTGTTTAAAAACAAGCTTCTCTGAATCTGGTAAAAGAATACTTTTATTGTCTGATTGGACGTACTAATGGAAGGGTATAAATATTGCCTACTGCTCCTCGGATTTTCTCAAAGAGACCATTTACGAGTAACAAGGATGTAGCAGTGCAAAACGGCCGACCGGGTATTTTCAGAGTTGACCTTCGCATTCAATTCGTTTCTAGGAAAGGAAATGTTGAGCAATGCGAATCGTTTCATTCTGCACCGTAATAAACCTTCATCTCCTGACTCCGAGCAAATTTCATGAAGCCTTGAAGGTCGTGACTCCAATCCATCGTGCACGGCAGTGAATATTTGTTTCATGCAGCTGCTTGCTGGAAGCGCTAATCGAACGGCTTCAGAACTGTATTGCAGCATGCCTGCTGCCTGTGCGTGGAGCTATTTAAAAACGGCTCGCGACCAAGTCAAATGCTCAAGCCTGTTCGGAGTGGAAGAAGTATGCTGGCAAAGGCGAACTGTGTGAAAAGACACTTCCATTCGTATGCATCTATGAAACTTGTGTCTTACTCCTACAGTCCATGCAATTACGGTATTCCATGAGAAGGCAAAGTTTTCTTTTTTGTGAGCCTGAACTCACGTCGATCGGCGTATTCAACCATCTCGTTCCATCAACCTGTAAGCTCATTCGGAAGATTATTCAACGTTTTCATGGCAACTCGCCACTCTTCACCAACTTCTCCTGGTGACTCGCACAAAGTGGCTCGGATCCTGCTCCAAACTGCGCGTGTGGAATTTTGATGACGGTTTGCCATCTTAATATTTCCCACATGGCACTTTGATCCGATTTCTCCCCAGTTCCCACCAGCGCGCGGGATTTCTTCAGCTTGGCTTGCCATCCACAAAAACCCACTTGGCATTCCAGCTCCGAATCCCCGCATAACGGCTTGGCCACATTAATTCACGGGCCCCGGCCTCAGCTTTGCCACGCAGACTTGGCAATTTGACCCGATTTCTCCACTCCCACCAGCGCGCGGGATCTTTTCAACGGCTTGACATCACGTCATTTCCCTTGGAAACATTGTTCTCTTGCCATGATTTGCACTTCACTTGGCAATTTGAACTTGGCTATACCAGCAGCTACAGGGTAGAGAAGTAAATTTTGTCTCAGAAAAACAATCGCGCTGAGAAGTTAATTGCGACAGCTTATGCCACAGGCGATCCCAAGGAACCGTTGGTGTTGATCCTGATGTTGCATGCGACCACAGCCGTGATCAGTTGTTGTAAAATCTTGCCCTGTAGTCGAAGAACGAGATAAAGTTTCCCAGTTGAGTTGTCTCGCCTTTTCACTTTGGAAAGTCGCTTCCATGGAAGAAGCTCGATCAAATCTTGAGTGTCCAAGTTTTGCGAGTGAGGCTAAGATTGTGTTCACTACTGTTTCTAGTAATGGCTGGAAGTTATTCCAGCACCTAGCCCATGATTTTCCTTCAACAGATTTGAGGATAACATTAAACTCTCAGTGCAAACATTTCAGCTGTAGATTGTAAGGTGTGATAATTTCTTGACAGAATCATTTACGCCCGCCAACTTAGGTGACTCGTTGATCAGATGTTCATATAATTGCAAAGCAAATTGTGCCTCATGAATATTCATGATATGAAACATGTCCATACCTCTATGAGATTCTGCTTTCATGAGTTACATCGTAAAACAAGTAAGATCTCGATAGATGAGTCTTTGTAATAAATTTCCTCAGGTTTCCTGGTAACACTCCCACTGTCACTTAATCGATTTTCATAAGCTTATCTTGAAGGAAAATCCCGAATTTGAGGATGCATTTGATGCTGAACAGATAAAAACATAGTTGGCTTCCGACCTGCTTGTTGGAAGTGCTCAAAAGAACTCTTACTATACTGCAACATGCTTGCTGCCTGTGCACCGAATACTTGACCGAGGAAGGTCTGAACACCATTACATCATGTATTGTAAGATTCCTCTTTGTAAGATGTCGGTTTGACTTGATGCCTTCACATTGGTATTGATAGTGCTTATACTATCTTCCTGGGTCGATAGAATTTTTCCTCCCATTATGTAATTACAAACCCGAGATTCAATGATGTTGAACCTCCCATATCTGCATAATTTCATAACATCTCGGTCAAACAAGATAATTCTCCCAAGTGGTTGGTCGAGCGTTGTCTTAGTGGATTAAACCTGACATCATGTTGACTTTGACTCTCCCTGACTTGGCCTTCGGATCTTTTTGCATCGATCTCCACCGGGATCCTTGTACAGTTCCTTTCATTCGTCAATTTTCAACGAGCTATATTTTGCATTAACAAGGCCATCGTCGAGCTCTTACAATTGAGAGTCTCTACTGAGATGATTTCCGAGATGACTATCAATTTGACACCGGGTTCTTTATCAACTCGACCCCTGAACTCTTCACTGAGTCGAGATCAACTGGGTGCCTTTCGATGCTAGGTGATCTCTTCATATGCAATTTAGGAATTATTTTTAATTATTGCATTTCGATAATAACCGAAGGTGGGTTCCTGGGACTATTATTTTATTTTGAACGTGATAGGACCCCGTTGTCCAATCTTGCCAGGTGGGCAAAATTGGATAACAATAAACAAGAATCCCAATTCAATCCAAGCAGATTAAAATAGTCTAACTAAAATTTTTACTAATTTCAGTATATTAGTAGTTTATAATTCAAAAAGGTATATAGCCAATCCTTCCAAAAATCTAAGCTATACTCAAATGAAATAAATCTCTTAACCAATCCACAAGAAAATTCCCATCTCAAAAGAGAATCAATAAAAGAGAAGTTCAGTCAATGAACTTATACAGTAACATATAAAGGATCTCCAAACACAAAGGACCCAATCCATATTTCATTTCATTTATACTATGAAATGAAATCCATTATCTAATACAAACTTAGAAAATCTCTAGTTAGTTCCCTAAAGAGAACACAAAACCGAATGCCCAGTTAAAGATATGCACGCTGCATCTTTCCAATCAAAACTAGCAAGCTAGTTATCCTATTTCCATTCACCAACCTCAAGTACAAATTAAAATCTCAGAAATAAATACACAGTACAGTCCCTAACTGTATACTGTCCCAATGGTTCATATTCATTTCTCTTCCTAAATCTCAGAGGTTCGTTCTATGATCCCCTCAAGGAATAAGAGTCTACAAACAGAGAAGATATACAAGTGCAGAAGGAATTGCGAACTCAAGAAATGAATTCTTATAACACAAATTTAACAACTCAATACAAGAAGTATGAATTTCATGTCCCAAACAAGAACAGATATACAAAATTATCTGAACAGAGATATTATACATATATATACTTTAAACAAGATTCAGTATTCTATTTTTAAATTCAACTTCCAACAAAACCCAATAAACCAATTAAGAAGGTCCGAAGAGAGTAATACTACTTCTCGTAACATCAAACTTTATTCGACTGTTACCATGATCAAAGGACCAACCAGATCCATTACAAGACATAATTCACTGCCCCTTTATAATTATTAAAAACATTCAAGCTTTCCACACGACATGGGTTCACTCAGAATAGAGAAGGATAGGTCAAACTTCAATTTTTCTCTCCCTATCCTATTTAAGAAGGTTATACAGTCCAAAGGGACAGAAGCATAAAAACCCAATCACGCTCAAGGAGTGGCATGAAGGATATAACAAGGAGATTACCAGATCAGCTTCAAACCTAAACTAAACTCTCAAGCTCCTATCGAGTAGACAATCTATAAAGAGAATAAAGCTTTTAGAAACCAAATACCAACCAAACCCAAATCACAGTATAGGTAATTACTTAGATTCCAACATAAATCCAGAACACGCAATCATGGAATACCTGTACAGTGTTGAATATGAGATTCGAACATAAGTTCAGACTTTACAAGGCTCCAACACTGGCTCAGAAAAACACAAGATCAAATACGAGCCTAAGCGAAACACAAAGCCATAAATACGAGCTCAAAACCAAATCACCAATGCTCTAATATGATTCCTAGTGTTCTCAAATCCTTAAATGAGAATAAAATTCTAGTTCAAAATGCAAGTATATAACAAAACTCAACCACACGACAGTAAGTTTGGTATTCGTAAGAATTGTATACGAGTACAATTGTTGAATACAAAGATTCAACTAAAGTTTTAGAACTACACTTAGCTCCAGCACAATCCAAAACAAACACAAGGTCCTAATAAAAACTCATAACAAATCCCTAAGCTTCAATATAAGCTTAGAACAACTACGGAGCTCTACTTCAAGCTCACGAAACAAAATACTAAACAGAGATTCAAAACCAAACAAGTAACAAGCTAGTTCACTCAACATTAGTCTCAAATGCTAGAAACAAAGATTTGAATACAAGCTACAGAGCTTCAAATGCAAATTTCAGAGTTTCAATACAAATTTACATGAAAACCTCTAGCAACCAGTACAGAGAAAGTTCCTAAAACTACCATTAATAGAAAAGGATTCACATTCTAAAACGCACATAGATTTCATGAATACATGCAAGTAAATAACCATATACATCATGAAAATATAAATTTCTAGTGAGCAAAATTGTTTTAATGAATCATTTAGAAGAAAGCATGAAATCTTAATGGGTAGAGCCTATCATGCCTGATAGTGCCTCTACCGATTCAAAGAAGACTTCTAACCAAGTTTCCAGCACTCTTCTTCTCCAAGAATGATCAAACAACCATAATATTTTTCCACATTGCCTCTTATACATTCCTCGAACCGAAAATAGATCAAAGAATTAAAAAATAGCCACTAAGTGTAGATCAATCTGCTGGTTCAAAAAACCAGATAGCTCCATGTAGAGTAAAAATAACGAAGCATGCAAAGTAAAACAAACCCCAACAAATCCACCAGCATGCCTTCCAAGACGGTTTGCTTTCCATAACCGAGGTGAATTAATAACATTTAATTTCATATTCCCACCTATCTCTCCTTTCCACCACCATCCAAAGTTGGTGAGACCGCATTGAACTTCCACATGGATTTCTAAAATTAGTGATGCTTCCACATAGGTTCGTCCAAATTTCACTAGCCCATGCTAAACTAGCAGTACATCCATACGTTAATGCCAAATCAATCAAAATCCCATCACATTAAAAGCTTAGGAACTATCGTTTAGCTCCCACTTGCCAATCAACCCATAGGTTCCCTCTCATACCCATTAGTTTAGGATAGATAGAATTACTTAGGTTAGATCTTAGTGTAGATTTTATTTTCATGCTTCATGTCCAGGTGAGTGTATGAGTAATCAGGAAACCCAAGACCACATCAAGTATACAATGGATTAATACCTTGGAGATTGAGATGGATAATACGAGCACAAAGAAATCAGATGCATGATGTTAAGAAGTTAGATCTGCAAAACTTAAACCAGATAATATTAGAACACAATATGCGGGGTTTCCCTGGATGGTGTTGGCTCCAAGAGGATTTCAACCTCCCTTGGATGATGTCAACCCCCGTGTCAGACAAGATAATTAGATCATGAACAACAGTAAAAATGACAAGCAAATGGAATAACAAGAGTACTTAGCTCATGTCCTGCTATGGAAATGAACCGGGCATCTAGATGGCAAGATAAGAGACACTGTCAGAGATTTCTTCTTCTTCTATGTCTAAAAATATATCCTTCTTTTCTAAGTCTTCCATTCAGGGTCTTTTCAAAATGTCCGAGTCTAGGTCCTCCTCCTTTTAAAATATGGGGGAAAACCCCATATTTATAGCTTAGATATGAGACTAACTACAGGTTAGATGATACCCAGGGTGTAGTAAAGTAACCTGAGTTAGGGATGTGATGTGATCATGTGGGTCCCATAATTTGACTTATTAGGCAAAGTGGGGGACATGATTAGAATGGGTGGTGAAATAAAGATTTCATTTTAAAAAGAAGGTGTCAGATGGGTGCATTTTGAATTAAATAATTTATGAGAGATGGGGGATGATTCCAAAAATTGAATTATCAAATGGGTCCATATGGAGCCCATTGATAATCAATCAAATAATATGAACAAATAGATAAGATTTTATTTAATTTAAGATAAAGAGAAGCGGGGATAGAAATTGCGATGAATATAAGATGTCGAGGGAGGGGGAACTATACCGAAAATAGGTGTCTACATTTGCCCCTTTTTGTTGAGTGGTTTGCGATAGCAAGCCATGAGAAAAAAACAAAAAGGGTTAGAAGAAAGATGTGTCCGAGGATGGATGAAGACATGACCAAAGGCAAGATGCCTCAGGCAAAAAAAAGATCGCAATAAATAAAAAAAGTATGGTGGTGACTCCAATATCATATCAATAGAGGGCAATTGCGGTCTCAACGGAGACAGACGAAAATATTCTACAGACCAGTGAGTGGGTGAAGACCACTGCAGTATGGATGTAAACCACGATGACCAATGGGTCATGGGAAAACATCCAAATATGTGCAACTAAATGTGAAAGATGTGCACAATCCTTTGTCTGCGAGGAATTGTGTGAAAAATCATGTGTCCACAAGAGGGACATGGATGAAAACAATGATGCCCCAACATAGGTCATAGAAAGACACAAAGTGAGTTATATATGTTGATAAGTACAAGGATGAAAAGGTGTCCTAACATAAGACATAGATAGATGTTGAAATAATATATCTCAAGGGGAATACTCATAAATGTGGATATGACGAGAAAACAGGATAGAAAGATGAGATAAAATGCCTTAAAAGGATAATAAATATGATGGCAATCATGTTTTATATGAATGATGCATAAGTGTTAGCAAATTAGGAGGTGAAGAAGACAAAAAAAATTATTTCTTCGGTAAGTGTGATAGAGATACTTTTGCGTCAAAACAAAAGTAGAGAAAATATTCAAGGAAGAGAACAAGATTAGATAGGTGATGTCTGTTATGGTATCTTCCAAGACAAATGTCAAAAGAAGATGGGAAGAGATTCTTAGAAATGGATATGATGATGTTCCTGTGAGAGGATCGACGAAGATAAAATATGTGACAGGGTTCTCAAAAAGAGAAGAAAAAGAACGGTAATGAAAGGGATGGATAACGATATGTAAACGGAGAAACATCAGCATTGACTGTGAATGCCAAATGTAAGGGATGTCAAGAAAGAGAAAAGGGAATAAACAGGAGGATTGGTTGATTATGAGAAGAGCAAGAAAGATTGAATATGAAGGTGATAAGGACATGCAATAGAGGGATGAGAGACGGAAGAGGAGAAAATAAAGAGTGAAAGGAGAGGAAGAAGATAACAAAGAAGGATTATGAAAAAGGACAAACAAAGAGAAGACAAGAAAAGAACAGAGCAGAGGATGAAATCATGAAAAAGGGAGAGAGTTATTTAAAATGAAAGATGTGATGAAGATTGGAGCAAAGGAAAATAGAGAGGTAATGGAAAATGAAAGAGATGATAGAGAAAAGAAAATTGAAGGAAATAGATCATAGTGAGGAAATCTAAGGAAAAGAATATGGAACTGACTGCATGGAAATGCATGTGGATGATGAGATGATAAAGGAAATGGGATAATGCTGAAGAGTCAGGTTTTTGATGGGGAAGTAAGGAGGAAGTGCGAGGTAAAATGGGGAGAAAGATGATATAGAGGAAGTAAAATAAGACGAAGATCAGAAAGGAGGAGAAGACAATGAAGAAAATTATGCTGAAGGAAGTGAACCAAGAATGAAGATATTTGGTAAAGAGTGGGAAGCATAAGGAACGTAAAGAGAAACTTGAGGGAAGGAGTGACATCGATTGGAAAAGAAATGGAGATGCATGAGATGAGGATATGCTGATGATGAGAAAATAGAGAGAAGGTGTATGATGAAGATAGTGAAGAAATTGGCAAGGAAGAATGGAAGATGGAGAGGTGGCAGGAAAAAGAAAGGATGGGATAGGAGAGGCAATGCCAGTGAATGGATGTTAGGAGAAATTCATTGATAATGATCAGTAGGGAAAGATGGGACAAAAGATAAGACAAGGGAGAAAGTAAACGAAGAATGGGAGGAGGAACGCCAATGAAGGGATGTTAGGAGAAGTCCTCTGATAATGATCAGAGGACACAAAGGAAGGAATAAAGATAGAATGGAGGAGGTCAAAGAAAAGGATTCAAGCTATGCAGAATGAGGATAAGTGATTTTTAGGAGAAGTCCACCGATAATTACTGGTGCATGGAAACAGAAGGATATGATGAAATAATGTTAGGAGAAGATCAATGACAATGATGTGTAAGTATGGGGGTAGATATGTGGGAGAACTCTAGAAGATGGAGTGAAAAGAGTAAAGAAAGGAGGGATAACAATGTGTAGGAAGATGAAGATGAGGAGAGGATGTAGTGGATGAGAATGGATGAGAGAGAAATGAATAAACAAGACATGAAATGAACAGAGAAGCAATGGTTAAGTAAGATTACCCAGCGATCGATGATGGAGATGAACAAGGGACCATTAGGAAGTGGTGTTTGCGAGAATGAAAGAGGAGGTGAGAGGATGTGATGGTGGGGAATGCTGAGAAAATGTAGATGGAGAGAATGTGGGGTAGTGGGGGAGTGTAGGATGACAAATCATGCTTAAGAGGGACTCTTAAGTAAGATTGCCATGCCGCAGGAGGATTTAAGTAAGATCACCAAACTGGTAGTGATGATATGGAAGGAGAAAGACAACATTGTATCGGATGTAGATGTGGAAGGGTTGGTTGGAATGGACAGATATGATGAGAGGCGGGAGATAGAAGATGATGAAGAGATGATGGGAGATGGAATGATCAGATGGCCAACCATTCTTAAGAGAAACTCTTAAGTAAGATTTCCCTATGACGAAGATAGTTAAGTAGGATCGCCAAACCGAAGAAGAAGAATAATGATGAAAATAATGAGCAGTGTATACCAAAATGGAACAAGAGATGAAAGGAGGTGATAACAATGTGATAACAAGGAAATAAAGGGGTGTGACATGAATGGATGGAGGAACATATGCAACGTAGATGGAGAGTGTAAGGGAAATCCTTAACTGGGATGCCCATGTCGTGGTAGTGATGATGTAAGAGTGTTAAGCGGAAAAGGAAGAGTGGAAAGACGTTTGTGGTGGTGATTGTCATCTGTTGAAAGAGGAAATGGTGGAGAATCTTCTACAGTAGGAAGATCCAAGGAAGAAGATATTCCTTAACTAACGTTCTCTAGCTATATGGATGGTTAAGCAAGATTTTCAAACTGAAAGAGGAAGAGAAAAAGAGAAACTCAAGAGGAAAGATAGGTAAGATATCTGGCATCATATAAGGAGATAGAAAGGTGAGAAGGATGATGTGGAGACAAATGGTGATAAGTGGACATGGAGAGTGAGGATCAATGGATCAAATATGGTGTTGAACATGTTGAGAGATAAGGAGCTACAAGATAATGAACTCACCTTGAGAAGGACCCTCAAGTAGGATTCACAAACTGTAACAGTGATCAAGTAGAATTCACAAACCGAAGAGTGTATTTGTAAACACATTCATGGATATGATGGATAGATATAAAATTCATAGTGTGTAATTTGATATGAGTTTTATAAAAGATGGTATGCATGAGATGAATGGAACATAGCTATAGTAAGGGTGTACAGGGAAACTATGTTTCGAATTGGATTGGAGATAAACAAGAAAAGGCTACCATTCAAAGCATTGCACTTGTATCCAATAACAGGTGTTAATACATAACCAATGATAGTTACTTTATACCAAAAGATCATGAGGGAAATATGGATGAAGGATGCTCATAATCATAATGTTGACATGACAAAGGGATCGAAGATGTGACTTGTACATAGGAAGAGGGATTTCCAAAGGTGGTGTTCCTTAAGTCTATGCCCTAACTCTGGGAAAGGGAAAGAGAAATAGCAAAAAGTTGATCAATGTGAGAATCTTTTAGAAAATGTTGATAAAATGAAGGTTGATCAATGTGGAAAACCTTCCAGATGCCATAATAACAGAGTAGCCATCCTTCAAGGGTATGGTCTACTTTACACATAATATGGATGGCAAGAATAATATGATAGCCATCCTTCAAGGGATCAGTCTATTTCTTTTGATTTTGCTTGGATTTTGTATTTGTATACTTTATTTTTTTGCATGAACAGCTGTCCTTCGAGGTATCAGTCTATTTTTTATAACTTTGATTTTGCTTTTAACATACTTGAATTTTAACTTTACATGGGGAGAGCTAAGGATAGCTAAGTAAGCCACTTAAGATGGGATAAGGAATGTACAAGAGACACCCTGGACCCTTCGCATGGCTGCAATAGGAGAACAAGAAGGTAATGGATGTAATGGTTAAAGGATCACATCAAAGTAGTGAAGGTGGATCACATAAGTCAGATTATTATAGTGATAAATGGAAGGGGATAAAGATGGTAGAACAATCTAAGGATGTAACTAATTTCTCATTGGTAAATATGCTAACAGTAGATTGGTCACAAGTGTAATGCATTAAGAGGTTATGTCTCTAGTTTTACCACCATGAGAGGGAAGACATTGAAGTTGCAATAAGATGAGATGATAGACAAGTAAGAAATAAAACTAACATATGACCAAAATGGTGGATTTAGATGAAAATGAATGATGATGCCCTAAGAGAGACATAAACATCGAAGGACAATCATGGCCTCAAAGGAGGGCTTGATGTAATAAACGGTGTCCCAAAAGAGACACACATATAGCCACAATGGTGGACTTTGAAATAGATGGTGCCCCAGAAGAGACATAAATATGGAAGGATAATAATGGCCTTAAAGGACGGCTTGATGAAATAAATGATGTCCCAAAAGAGACACACATATAGCCACAAAGGTGGACTTGGAGAAAAAGGTCCCTCAATGGAGAAACAAACATGGCTTCAAAGGAGGGCATCAATGAAAAGATGATACCCCTAAAAGGAGCACAAACATAAAAGAAAAAGTATGGCCTCATATGAGGGCTTAGAATGAGATGGGGATTTGGATATAATTAATTTAGATTGGATGGATGTGAAGAAAGGTATATAAAACAATGTCAAATAGCAAAGTCCCCTAGTAACAAGGGGGTTATACAAATGAGATGCTCAAAGGTGAGGGAAGATTATTTCCCCAATGAGTTCAATGTGAAGGAGGTAAAGGATGTTGAAAGAGCTTAGATGATATTGTTTTAGATTTGGATGGGGTAGACGGTCAGAGACCATTAGTGTGTTTAGTAAGATAAGCGGTATTGATGAACAATGGAGGGTATTCCTTAGGAAGAATGACATGGGCTGGATGAATATTAAAGGATGATGTGGATGGAGGGATAATGGGAGATCTGCCAGATGGGATATGGATTGGATTCAAGGTAGATAGAGAAGGAACTTTCCCCTGAATGAGGAAATCATCTTTCTCAATAAGGTTGTGGATGATTGACCGAAAGGCCTTACAATGTTTGATGTCATGACCTGGGGTACGATGATAAGCGCAACTGTAATTAGGATTGAACCATGATGGCTTGGGACCATATGGATTAAAGGCTTTAATAGGAGGAAGTTTTATGGTAGATGTTAGAGTTAAATGTCAAAAAAAATGTCTGCGTATGTCCCCATTGAAGTGTCATGGGGAAGGTAACTCTTGTGGGTTTTGATAGGATGTCTCAACTTGGAGTTAGGAGAAAACATAGATGTAGATTGGATGTGTGAATTTTGTGTTTTGGAGGAAAAATCAAATTTGGTTGAAGGATGGTATTGTTTGGATATGGATTGATTGTTGCAAGATGTGTAGATGGAGAAACTGATCCTGTCCTGGATGTTTGGCATTGGATTGAGGAGAGGGAAAATCTAAATGTTTCCGTGGATGTGAAGGGGACTGTCAGGGATGTTTTCCTTGAGCCTTAGACTTTGACCGAGAAGATTTACCTCCAGTATGGATGACAATAATTTCAACTAGAGGATTTGATAGCAATGGTGTGGTTATTAATGGAGAAAATGTCCTAAAACAAGATGAAGATGTTAATGAAGATATAGGTGTTTGTATGATGCGATTAATGATATCTATGTGAGACATGGATTGTTTCGATTTGGGCATGGAAAGAGATGATTTTTTAGAGGGAGAAGATAAAGAAAATTTATTTGATTTAGGTAGAGGTGTTGGTACAGTAGGTGATTCAAGGGGTATATTTGATAGGGTTGCAGATCAAGGAGGATTGATGTGATAGGAGGATTGGGAATATTGGGGTAGACTAGGTGATGTGGCCATGGGAAATGTTGTCAAGGTAGAGCTAGGTGGATTTTTTGATATGATATGTATAGGGGTAGATGGGATAGATTAAGATGTAGACATTTTTTGAATATGTGGAGATGTGAGTGACGTGATGACCGATGGAGTAGACCTTATGGGTAAGGGTAATGTAGCAAGTGCAGGGACATTTTCGGATGTAGAAGTAGAATGGACTAGTTGTTTCATAAATGTTTTGAGGGGTAAGAATGATATTTTTGATAAAGGGATTGATGTTGAAGATAGGGTTACAAGGGTGCATGTTGTAGAACTGGGTTTAGTTGGGATGGTTGTGAGCAATATAGGTGTAGTAATAGGTGTATTTGATGAAGATGTCAGTGAATGAATAGGTGTGAGAGATGTAGGGATATGTGTGGATACAAGTGGAGCCAAAATAAGTGCTAAGGATGAATCTAATGTGATAGATTGGGGTATGTTTGAAGTGGCGGAAATGGATGATATAGTTGAATTTGATGTGTATGTGGTACGGATCAGAGAAGGTACAGGTTTAGGACAGGTAGTGAAAATTGATGTAGGTGCAACTGGTTCTAAATAAGGGATGGGAATAATGTCCACTAGGGGAACATGTGGAGTTGATGACAAGATGGGATCTTGATTGACAGTGTCAACCATACAAGCATTTGATAGTTGAGATGTAAAGGGGGTGACGTGATTTTTTGGTGGTTGATTAGTTTGTGCAATGGAGGTATCAATTTGGATATCCCCTTGATTTATGAGTTGTTGGACACGATCTTTGAAGGAATGACATCTCTCAATGTCATGACCTTTGACTCGATGATATTTACAAAAGTGGGCCTCGTGATACCAAATAGGCTTGGCTTGCGAGTTGTCTACGGGTCATATGGGAGGTAGTTGGATAAATTTTATGCTTATCAACTTATCAAATACATAACTATATGATTCTCCTAAGGGAATGTAATTGGATGTTGATTGAGGAGATAGTTGTTGAGACCATGCGCTTAGTGTAGATGGGGATGAGGGTTTAATGACCAAAATGTTGGCCATAGTCTTGAACTCGTCATTATGTGTGAATGGTTTAGTGGATTCAATTTTTGATTTAGTTGAACTTAATTTAAGATGACCCTACTCAATGGCATGGGTTTCGAGCTTGCGAGCCATTGTGAAAGCTTCATCAAAGGTTTGGAATGATTGGATCTGCAAAGTGGATGATATATGTTTGGCACACGAACGCAAGAATAAGTCGATAAGTTTGGTTTGTGGGATAGTGAAGGATAGTTGATTTATAATAGCATGCCATCGTTCGACGAAGTTGGCGATGGGCTCGTTTTCATACTGTCGAATGGTATATAGATTAGTGATAGTGGTCTTGTGTGTGATATTGATAGAAAAGTGTTCTAAGAACAACTGTGCAAGTTGAGTGAAAGATAATAAGGAATGTCATGGGATACTGTGGTACCAGTCTAGCCCGGGACAAGACAAAGACATGGGGAAAGTGCGAAGAAGTAAATCATGATCATGTGCAATGAGACAACATGCGTGTTTAAATGCGAGGAGATGTTGTTGGGGATCTTCTTTATTGTTGAACTTATTAAATGTAGGAAGCTTCCAATGAGGGGGATAGGGTTTAATTGGAACCGATGGATGAATTGGTTCATTACAGATTTGTTCATAGGATAAGGTGTTCTTGGGTGGTACGGTAAGGGTTTCTAAACTAGCTAACTGATTCATTAAGGTGTGAATTGAATCACTTGAGGTGTTGTAAGGTTGAGATTGGATTGGTTGTGGTTTGAAAAGTAGTTTGATAAGGTGAATAATAAGTTTGTGGGTGTGTGGGTAGTTAAGGAAGCATTTGATAAGTTGGTTGATAAGTTTGTGGATAGGATGTTTGTGGAATGGTTTGATAAGACATCTGATTAATTTGTGGATATGTAGATGTTGGAGGAGTTGTTTGGCAAAGACTGACATGTGTCACAGGTTGGGATTGTTGCATAGGATGACTTTGAGCAATCGATGTGCATGTTGAATAGGTTGTTGTGGGATGTGTAGGGATATGAGTGTTAAGGGGTTGAGACTGTTGGAGCATAGGATGGGTAGGGATGTAGGTATTTAAAAGCTGAGATTGTTTTATGGGAATACTAGTGGGAGATAAATTAGAATTGAAAAAAATGGATGTGTCTGGGATGTGATTCAACAATTGAGGAGATTGTGAGGATTGAGAGATAGTAGGGGATTTTTGGAGTAAGAAGTCATATATGGGGTTAGGAGGTGATTCGAGTGTATCTAGAGGAGTAGGAGATGGTGGTACGATTGATTTAGGAAGACTATCTTGATGAGGGATAGGAGGGTTGGTGTCAAGGTGGGGAGAATTTTGTATGACATGGTTCTCATGAGGTGAGACCTAGAGATTGGCTGACCGACGATGTGGTTTTGAGCTTAGAATCTTGTTGAGTAAGATCATCAGAAGAAGTAACTTTACTAGATAGAGCAGATTGTTTGTTTGTCTCGATTTGGGAGAGAGTGAAAATAGGTGTGAAATAGAGGAACATCTGTTTGTGTATATTATTGACAAACAAATCAAACAAAAAAATTTTAGCATCATGATTAATGTAGAGGATGTGAACAGAAAATAAAAGTAGTAATAAAGGTGCCTAAAGGAATCTAAAGCTGGTTTCAGGCAGTTATGGATTGGGAGATGTCTAAGACGGTTTCCTGTTGGGTGTTTAAGTCCCAAACAGTTAACCAGGTGAGAGGAATGTTTGGATGTGTTAATTATGTTTGTGCAGTCTTAGGTAGTGTGTGATAAGTGAAATGCAGAGAGTTAAATCCTTTAACTTAAGCTATGTGATCAGGCAGGATGTAGAAGGTTTGTTTTAGACCAAAATGAAATGTGATATTCGATGCAGAAAAACACTCAAGAAAGGGAAAATTTGATGCAGAAAAGAGAAAATAGAGAAAAATGAGAAATACCTGGAGAATTGCTTGTCGTGTTATTTGATTGCACTTGATGATGGTGTATTTTGAAAGCGCCAGTTAGTGGTCTGAAATGCTGGATACCATGAAATGGCACCGTCTAAAATTAAATATGAGGCCAATAAAAATGAGTGTTTTTTTTTTTGGTTTGAATATGGGTTTTTGACAACGTTATTTTAATGGTTATAAGTTCGTTAAATTCACCTGCAAAAGAAAATAAGTGTGATTAGTTGATATGATTAAGAAGAATGATGCAAATGTCGTAAGTCATTTGTGTACAAAACAAAACAATAAAAATAGTGAATTTAGATCATGAAACAAATAATCTAAATTAATTAATAACTAATTAACTTATACTAGGAGGCAAACAATAGATATAAAATCCTATAAATCGAAAAGACTAAATACTATGCGATAAACTATTTAAAATGATTAAATGTATTCGACCTCATATTCAATTAGAATAAAAACAAACGAGCTATAAAAAGCTAGTTATACGATAAATAAATATACTATAAAAAATTTGATACAAATAATATGAATAATATAAACTATAGATTGATAAAAACGCTAGACCAAAAGAGGCAAAAGGACAAAACAGAGGAAGAAATTTTTGGACAAGAGAAAAAATAAATAAATAAATTAATTAATTAAAAAAATGACTTAAATCATTATAGATTTTCTAAACAACAAAAGACATGATGTAAGAAGGGAAGACTAACAATAAGGTACTCGGACGGTGGTGACAAAAGTCATTAATTAGGTAAACGAGTTGACTAGTTGATTTGAATTACATGTAGATCAATTGGTTAAGTGGAGTAGTTGGTCAATAAGAAAGAACGTGGGTCAGAGGGCCATATTGCACATGGCCGTGTCTTTTTATATAACATCTAAACAAGAAATATATAATTGACTATGATACGACAAAACATATTGTAAAGAATTTTGAGCTAATGTTTATAAATAAATTGTAAATTCATAATCCAAGAGCTTGCGGGAAGTGGAAACTGAGCTAGAAACAACTAGAATAATTATTTAGCAGAATCTTATAGGCTGGATGTGATAGAATATATACCACTCAATTAAAATCAGCATAGCTACGTCACCCACAACAATAACTATAATAGCACCGGTTCTTAAATTCTTGCTCTTGTTTTTTTTCACGGTGGGAATCAACTCGAGAACTCGTTGGAGCCCAAATAAACCAATTTTAAATTAGAACAGGGAGATAGAGCATCGAGGGAGCCATTAAGTGGTTAAATTGGAGGTCAAGGAGCCAGAGATGGTCGTTAGAAATGTTATACACCGTGAAAAAGATCAAATCTGAGGACAGGTCCCGGTGAGAAGGTTGTTCTACCATTTCAGCGTCAAAATACATGTGAGATTATGGAAGCCAATAGGGATCTGACATTGCAAGTTGTTGTTAGACAAGTTGAGGTGTAATAAGTGTTTGAGGGAAGGGAAGTTGGTGCAGGGTGTGAACTCGGTAAGGAGGGAAGATGGGATTGGAAATGCAGAGATGCGAGATTTGGGTGGACAGAAGGGACGTGTGGGAGGACTGTGGGAGTAGTGGGAGGGGAGCAAAGGAGGTGTGGTGGTAGAGTCATGAGGAGCAAGGGAGCTCATGAGGAGAACAAGGAGATGGGGTAGAGGAGAAGGGAGACATTGGAGATGGGGAGTGGCAGGTGAGGATGTGGCCGAGGCAGGGGAGATGGGAGGAAGGAGAGGATAGGGAGGTGACGTGGAGAATTGAAGCCGAGGGGAGAGAGAGGAGAGGGAGCAGGGAAGATGCATGTAGGGAGTTGGGGGCTCGGTGGAAGGAAGATGGGAGATAGGTAGACAGAAAGGAGACGGGCAGAGAAGAAGGGAAGGGAGATGGGTGGATGGTGAGGTAGGAGCTCGAGGGGAGCGGTAGGGAGGAATGGAGGTTGAGAGGACATGAAGGGAGACTGACAGAGATGAGAGTTAGGAATGGTGGGTGAGTGGAAGCTAAGGAGAGTGGAGAAGAGAGGGAGATGGTGGGGAACGGAAAGGGAGGGATGGAGTTGGTTGATGGGTAGGAATGGGTTTTGGAAATTTTCAATGGTATATGTGAGGTGAGGTCGCTAGTTTGACCAAGTTGGCTGAGCTAGGAGAATTAGGGGCTAGGTAGGATAATAATTTATTTTTGAATTTAATTTTTTTATAATTTTAATTCCAATTTAATATTTTCTTTTATTAATTATTATATTTAATATTAATTGTCTCTTTTTTAATTATTTAAATAATAAAAATTAATTCTATACTAATTTCAAAAAAAAAACTTCAATTTTTATGCTATTGCAAAAAAGAAACAAATGATAAAACTACTTACTTCAGGGCGGAGACAAATAATTACAAAAGGTAAGTGACGTGCTAAATAGAGAAAAATAGTACTAAACCCTGTGAACAGGTGAGTCAGAAAAATAAACGATGTAAAATATAAGATATGATGAGCACTAGAAGAACAAGGTTAAATTTCTAGATTCATATCCTATGTGGGTAAATAGAAAACAAAGAGCACGTACCTCCAAGGTGACTTAAACGATGGATTATACTAAACTGAGATCAACGAATATTAAGACCATGCAAACAAGCAGGTTAGATAAGATAAGTAAAATAACAAACAAAACAACCAGATCTAGGGTCTGGTCCCAATAGGCGTGCCAAATGTAGATTTGTGTTTCCTACTTCTTGTCCAAGTGAGTGTACGAGTAATCAAGAAACCTGAGACCATGTCAAGTATACAAGGGCTTAGTACCTTGGAGATTGAGATGGATGATACGGGCGCAAAGAAATCAGATGCATGATGTCAAGAAGTTAGATCTGCAAAACTTAAACCAGATAAGATTAGAACACAATATGTGGGGGTTGCCCAGACGGTGCCGGTTCTAAGAGGATTTCAACTCCCTTGGAGGATGTCAACCCCCATGTTGGATAAGATAATTAGATCATGAACAATAGTAAAAATGATAAGCAAATGGAATAACAAGAGTACTTAGCTCATGTCCTGCTATGGAAATGAACCGGGCATCCAGATGGCAAGATAAGAGACACTGTCAGAGCTTTCTCCTTCTTCTATTTAAAAATATATCCTTCTTTTCTAAGTCTTCTGTTTAGGGTATTTTGAAAATGTCTGAGTCGAGGTCCTCCTTTTTCTGAAATATGGGGGAAAACCCCATATTTATAGCTTAGCTATGAGACTAACTGTAGGTTAGATGATACCCAGGGTGTAGTAAAGTATCTTGAGTTAGGGATGTGATGTGATCATGTGGGTCCCATAATTTGACTTATTAGGCAAAGTGGGGGATGTGATTTGAATGGGAGGGTGAGATAAAGATTTCATTTTTACAAGAAAGTGTCGGATGGGTGCATTTTGAATTAAATAATTTATGAGAGATGGGGGATGATTCCAAAAATTGAATTATCAAATGGGTCCATATGGAGCCCATTGATAATCAATCAAATAATATGAACAAATAGATAATATTTTATTTAATTTAAGATAAAGAGAAGCATGGATAGAAATTGCATGAATATAAGATGTCGGGGGGCGTTGTACCAAAAATATGTGTCTACACTTAGGTTAGTTTAAAATATATAACCTTAGCATAAACCCCCAAACAATAAATTTCCACCTTAGGTTAGGATGTAGATTATTTTCCATAATCCTGAAGTAGGTTTCCCCTAACGCCATTAAGCATCCAACAAGGGTCAATCAAGAAGAGTTAAGCACAACACAAAATAGAATGCAGGAACGGTCTTTCGAGATGGTAAAGAATTTACAACAAACACAAATTCAGTCCGTTAATTCTCTTAATCAATGAATGTTAGTTTTTCATTCAGTTTAGATAAGAATATTTAAAACATACCTTGGATCAATGGAATTGATCCAAGGATGAGTCTAATTGCAAAGGATAAGTATGCAACCATTATGACCAGATTACAACTTACTCATAAGAAGTGAAATAAATTATTGCAAGCAACAACATACCAGCCCTACAATCAAAGAGCAGAAATGATTTATCCATGGCAAGCATGATTTTTCAACATCCACAAAACATACATTTGTTCTGAAAATCACATGCCAACGCTTACAATGCAAAAGAGGAATATAACAGTTTGACAAGGTGTTACATAATGCTTGGTCACAACCTAGATGGAACCCTAGTAATTATGTTCAAGGAATAACATATCCAAATCGGGGTCCCCTACACAAAATTCACAAACTAAAAATGTAGTCCAAAAACAAATACTAGCACAGCCAGTAGAAAACCCGAGAAACAAACAAACAACTCCTATTTATAGAGCAGAACCAAAAAAATTAGTTGATTTACATGCCATGGATTGTAAGGATATTCAAACTAGATCTGGCAAAATCATTAGTAGTCCACCTATTATAATCACTGAAACGACAGAAGAAAATGAAATCCCTAGTACTGTAGTTCCAAAAGAGGATATAAAAAGGAAAGAAAAAGAGCCAGATAGTGACACTACTGAAACTCCATTTCCAAAGAGATTTGAAGAATCTATAGAAACCAAGGAGTTTGAATTGGTATAGGAACTAAGCAAATTGAATATTGAAATACCACTATTACAAGCAATTAAGAACATTCCCAAATTGAACAAATTAATCAAAATGTTATGTTTGAAAAATCCTGGAAGGAAGAAACAATACCCCAAGACTATCAAAGTAGATGGGAAACTTGTTGATTTATTAGTAGGAAAACTTTTACTTCCCAAATATGGAGATCCCAGAAGTCCTGTTATTTCTGTATCTATAGGGAATAAGGATATACATAATGTTTTGGTAGATTTGGGAGTGACTATCAATGTAATGACAGTGGATACTCTAAAAACATTACCAGTAACGAGTATACAACCTACTAATACCATATTGTAGATGGTAGATCAGTCTGTTGCAAAACTAGAAGGGGTTATTGAAGATGTGGCAGTTATGGTGGAGTCATGGGGATATCTAGTTGACTTTCTTATACTGCAGCTAAAAGGTAAAACATTGGGTTATCCCATTATTTTGGGTATACCATGGTTAGCTAAAGTTGTTTCCTTAATTGATTGCAGGTTAGGTGATATGACAATCTTGAATGGTAAGAACTCTAAGAAAATATCCTTATATCCTTCTGCATGACCTTTTATTGACAATCATGAGAAATTGTGGGTTTATTCTCTTGAAACTAATAAGAAAAATTTGTCTTCTTTGGCTATGATCACATTGTAGGATCATGTAAGAGAAGTAGAAGAGATGATTAGTCCACCATTGGATGAGAACCAGATATCCTCGAAGAAATTAGAAATAGTTTTAGAACCTGTGACTATAGTTCCAGAACCTGCAAACTTAGTTCCAGAACCTGTAACTATAGTTCCGAAACCTGTGTCTATAGTTCCAGAACCAACACATTTAGTTCCGGAACCACGACAACAATAGTTCTCTTTGATTAGAAATAATTTCACTCTAGAGGAATGAGATTTCTCATGGGGAGAGGATGAATCAATAGATTTAGTTTCAAATTCATCAAGAAGTGGTGAAGAATTTTTGGGAAGTAGCAGTGACGAAGAGTTTGGCCTGCAAAAAGATAAGTATCATAATTCTCATTAATGTCCTTTTTCAGTATTATGTCTCAAGGAACTTTTGGAGATGTTGCTACATACCATATGTTATTACCACATAAAATCCCATTGAATACTCTAATGGAAGCCTTTCAACAAATTAGTTCATCACACATTGGAACTAAGCATGTTGAGATTCAGCCAGGTAAAAATTTGAACATTAACAACTGGTTGAAGGATGATGAAGAAGCTAAAATGTTTGATGCTTTAAAAAATCATACTAAATATTTTTCTTGGGATTACAAATACATGAATGGGATTCATCTAAGTATCTACACTCATCACATCTATACTGAAAATTTTAAACTAGTTAGGAAACCTCAGAGAAGGATTAACCCAACCTTAAGGGATATAGTCAAACAAGAAATTGAAAAACTATTACAAGTAGGTTTTATCGACCCTATCTCAGATATTCAGTGGGCATCTCCTCTTGTAATTATTCCTAAAAATAATGGGAAATGCAGAATATGTGTTGACTATATGGAAATGAAAAAATCCACGCTAAGAGAATATTTTACCTTACCATTCATAGATCAAGTCCTAGACAACCTTTCAGGTAAACAATACTTTTCCTTCTTGGATGGCTTTAGTGGATACAATCAAATTAGAGTTGCTACTGAATATCAAGACAAAACAACATTTTCATGTGCATGGGGTACCTTTGCCTATAGGGTGTTACCATTTGGCTTATGAAATGCTCTTGCAACTTTATAGAGAGCTGTAGTTGCAATCTTTGCTGATTTAACAAATGACTGTGTTGAGGTATATATGGATGACTTCACTGTACACGGAGATACATTTGATGATGCTTTGAAAAATCTGGACAAAGTGTTAACAAGATGTGAATAACATAATCTATCTCTTAGTGATGAAAAGTGTTTAATGATGGTTGATGAAGGGATTGTATTAGGATACCATATTTTAAAAAGAGCAATTCAGGTTTATCAAAAAAAATTAGGATCATTTCAGATTTACCTATTCCTCAGACCCCCACAGATATCAAGTCATTTCTAGGACATGTTGGGTATTATAGGTGCTTTATAAAATATTTCAATAAAATTTATGCCCTCATGTTTAATTTTCTAACCAAGGACTATGAATTTCTTTGGGATGAAAAGTGTCAGCATGCTTTTGAAGAAATTAAAGAAAACTTAATCACTACTCCAATATTAAGAGGACCTAATTAGGAAAATCCATTTCATATCCAAATGGATGCTTCAAATAATTCCATTGGTGTAGTTTTGGGATAGAAAGATGAAGAAGGAAAAATGTATGTTGTTTATTTTCTTAGTAGGAATCTTACTCCCACTGAAAATAATTACACCACCACTGAAAAATAATTTCTTGCTGTAATGTATGCAATCTTTAAATTCAGACATTACATTACATGTTACAAGATATTTGTACACACAAATCATTCAACAATTAAATATTTGATGAACAAACTAGTGGTTGGAGGAAGAATAATTATATGGTTATTACTTTTGCAATAATTTGATATTACCATTGTGGACAATCCAGGTAAATCTAATGTGGTAGATGATTTTTTGTCAAGACTAACCACTACAGGGGAGCAACATCCAGTCAATATAACTTTCCAGATGAACAACTATTTGCTATCTCAGCAAGTACACCATGGTTTGCTGATATGGAAAATTATCTTATAATAAGGAAGTTTCCTCCTTATTTCACTAAGAAACAAATAAAGAATTTAATCAAAACTAGTGGACAATTCTCTAGACACCTATAATTGCACCTAAGCAATTTAAATACTTAAATTGCACTAATTATCTCCTTTCCCACAAATTGATGACATATTGTCAATAGTGCTCATCTTCTCCTCCATCGTCATTAATTGATTACATTAAGCTAATTAATTAAGACACCTATCCAACACATACCCTGATTAACGACCTTTCGTTAACTGTCACCTTCTATCTAGGCTAATTAATTATTATTAATTAATTAGTCCCCCTTTTTATTAAATCAATAAATCACTATTTAATTGGTTTAATTCCCTCCTAATGATCTAAATCACACTAATATCCATCTAAAATCTTATAAAAGCTTGCACATGTATTTAATTAATCACCTTGATTAATTAATACACCCCCTTTACCCACATGAGCCACTTGAGGACAAACTAAACCCTCCTAAAGCTAACTCAACCCCATCTAAACCCCCCCTTATCCATAACTAACTCTATGTTGGTCTGAAAATCTATCGCCTGGACAGATCTATGGATAGACGAGCCAACAGTGTGCAGGGCATAGCCCCTCTTTGAGTCAGCAAAGCGAAACTGGTTTATTGCTATTCAACCAGCAGGAATCTTGTGCAAATCTCACAGTATTCTACCTTCGGGGGTTTGGGATCTCATCCCAGTATAGTGTTTCAGACTGCGGAAAGAAAGGAATGAAAGAGGGAAAAGAGAAAGAGCAGATTCGAAGGAAGAAAAGAAATGAATTCCAAAGCAGAAAGGTCAGAAGATTTATGTTTTTGGGTAGGTAGTAAACAGAGCCAAACCTACTTGCATAAATAAACAAAGCAATACTGATGAGCAAATGACAGAAAAGTAGATATCAATCTAATAGATTAAACACGTACAGATCTAATATAAGAAAGTTCTGACACACAACACATGTATTCAGCACAAAGTCTCAATATTTGTATTGTTGTTTTCTTCTATTACAAGAAAGCTCAAAGTCTTTCTCTCCTCACTTCTATTTTCATCTAAAAAATGTTCACCACTGAATACAACCAGTATTCCAATATATATAGAAGAGGAGAAGGAAAGAAGGCAAAAGGGAGCCAACAACTATTCACAAAGATATTTACAAAATATCTAAAAGTCATGTTGACTTTTTACAACTTGATGGGTGACATCATCCCATGACGCAACATGGATGACATCATCATTTGTGCCAACATACTTTAGACATTCCAACAAGAAAGTCAGAGAAGAGAGAGGAGAAGAAGAAGAAGAAGAAGAAGAAGAAGCTACTCATCGTCATCATCCTACGGCCGAAAGGGGGTAGCCTGCTTTTGATGCTGCTCAGGTGATGAGATATGCAACTGAGCGCGGTATTCCAAAAACTTGTTAATTATTGGCCCAAGTTGATCCTGAGAAGGATCCTTGTGCCTATCACTTATTTCCTCACAAGTCTCCCGCTCATCTATGAGCTTCTCTGGGAGTTTGGAAAAGTCCTTTTCCACCTCAATGAGGAACCCAACGAAGTCCCTATAGGCCAGCAGGTTGTTGATAGATTCAGTGTCAAATGTGACCTCTGGCCCCGTTCCTTGAGAAGCGATCTCCTTGAAGATCCGGATGGTTTCATCAGCAGACCTTAAGGTAAAGGAAGGAGTGAGCAACCCTGGCGGCATGTTGAGAACAATTCACTCCATTTGATGCATCGCATCCAGGGCCTCTTCCTTTACTTTGTCAATCTTTTCTAGAATAAATTCTAGCTAATCCACCCGATAGTCTAGAGTGGACATGATTTTGTTGAGGGCCCTTGGATGGCCGAAGATGTCGAACTTGACCAGATCTTCGACTGAACAGTCGAACATTTGTTGGAAGGCCTCATGCTACAGTCTAGCATGTTCCAACTCCTCTGATATGGGCCATGCTAACGCTTGGAGTTCTTTATTCGCCTTATTGATATTCAGGTATAAGTCAGAGAACTCGGCGATCACTTTTTCGCTGTCTTTGAGGATTTGGCTCCTCCAAGCGGAAACGGCCATACCCTGCTCACTGATCTTTGCATATTCGTTGATTTTCTCCTAGCTAAGAAGCTCAGAAGTCTCGGCAGTAGTTGTGGGAGGCGCACTACCCATCTTCTGCAAGGCTTGGAGTAGATATTTATTTTTTCTCTTTTAGTAGCCTTTTCTCTTCTTTTGTTTCTTGAAGCTTTTGACAGAGGGCGTCGACCATGGAAAGAGCTTCCCCCTGGAGACTTTCAGAAGACGTCCCCATTGTGACTTGGGTCACAGTAAAATCTGTGGGAGACAAATCCTTTTTCTCTTTGAGGGGATCGGGGTATACAATTTCCATGATTCTCTCACCTGCAACACTTTTAGAGAAGCGTGTAACAGGCTTCTGCTTCTTTTCCCCTTTGGCTGGGATCACTGAAATGTCCATCGGAGCGATGGGAACTTTCCTATTTTGTTGGCTTAGCTGTTGAGAGATCCAGACCGGTCCTATGGAAGAAGGACCAGAGACAGAGGAGGCAGCTATAGTAGAAGAGGGGAAAAACGTGGAGACATGCGGTGGCATAGAGAGAATAGCCGAAGAAGTGTCCACGGGAGGAAGGGAAACTGCAGCTGTAGAAGACATAGGAAGGGAAGGGAGCCCGGAGATGAGGGAAGAAATGGAGGAGGACAGATCAATGAGGGGAGGAGAAGATAGACGAAGAAGCAGGGGAAAGAGTAGAAGAAGGGACAGAGGACACGACCAAAGGGATGGTCGCTTGAGTCTCTCGAGGAGGGGAAGGAAGAGAAGAAGAAGGGATAGAAGGGACATCTATTGTGGTAGCAATGCCGACATTCTGAGTGGATGGGCCTATGGGACTATCCTCTGCTGCTTCTTTCTCTGGTGAATCCAGAGTTATTACCTGTTCTGGCGCTGTGGAAAGAGGACTCTTGGGGGCTTCTCCCTGAATGGTGCTGGATTCACCTTCTACACCTTTGCCTTTAAGCTGCTTCTTGGATCGTGGAGGTGCATTGCCCAATGGGGATGTTGTGAAATCAACCCCGAGGTAGATTAGGCCGTTCATCCGGCACCAATGTTCTGTCCTCCACAAAGTCTCCTTGACCCTCTCCTCAATTGTCTGAGGAGCTTTAGTTCTATCAATGGCCAGAAAGGGCCAATCATCCCCCTCTGTATCAGTATATACCTTGTCTACCTCATCTTCTGTTGTTTGGTAGAATTTGGGGACAATGGCTACCCCATATTGGATAATTTCTGCCAATGCTAGGCGAGAATGATCCTTTCTTCTGAGCTCTACCTCATGGAGGACATCAATATAAATATCCTCGATCTGAGGAACATGGATCGGATCAAGCTTTGCTCTTGGTAGGCAGCCCCTTAGGTCGAAGTAGGGCCTGGATGGGAAGTCATGCTTCAAATTGAGTAACTCCAGCTCTGCAAACATTTCCTTCGCCTTGTGGTGGGTAGAGCATGTGTATCGGCCCACTGTGAGGGGGAAAGGAGTTCCACCCTTCTTTCTTTTAAGGCATTTTTTGTGGTATGTGACCAGCTACCTTGATAGTTCCAGTAGAATCAGCTTAGGCCCAGCATACCTTGGTAGCCTGGTTGGCTTTCCCAAAAAGTTGGCAGCCCTCAGATAGGTGAATGTAGGAAATTGGGTGAACAGGGCCCCCCATTTTTCCGTGGCTGCCACTATGTTTTTGGTTGTACGACTATGTGTCATATTGGCCTCAGCAGGCAGATGATGTGATAGAAAAACACATCGTTAACTTTTGTGAACTGGGAGATGCTATTCTCCAGCTTCAACTCTAGATAATACTCGTATATTTTGACCTGAGGCTAAACTCCACTCCGGGTTAGGCCTGGATAATCCCTCTCTGACGCTGCAGTGTAGACCACATAGGAGTTCATATGGAATACTCCCATTGTGTTGAATTGTTGTAGCTACTCGGAGATGGTGCTACTTATAATTTCCCCCCAGCAAAAGTGCTGATCAGGAAAATTCTTGTTCATTGTTTCCAAGTAGCGCAACATTCATTTATGGAAGTAATGGGTGTCAAAAAGCCCGAAGATCCTGCTCAGGAAGGTGATGGTATCGTTGAGCTCTTCTGAAAAGTCACTACGGTGGATGATCTGGGGCCACCAGGTTACTACCTTCTTGTTTTTCAGATACACTTCGTTCATTAGTTGCATGCATTGGTCTTCATTATCTTAACAGGCTTTGATGCACTCTGCTTGGCTAACGGCCACAAATTTCCGGTGGTGAGGGATGTCGAGTATGATCTCAAAAAGATGGGCAGTGAGGTTAATGACTACCTCGCCCTTGTTGTTTTCGACACATCTTGTGTCTTTGTTGTAACACTGGGCAACCACCATCATAAATTCGTTGTTGATGGCGCTGACGGGGATTCCTCTGGCGAAGTGCAGGGCACTGCCTATTAGTTTGTCCATCCACGAACTCCTCGTAACTTTTTGAGTTCTGGCCCAGAATTCCTCCATATCGATATGCCCCAATTCTGAGTCTCTGACATCCATGCTGCATTCGGCCTGTGACTCAGGCATTCTGACCCTTTGATATTTATACTTCATCTCTTCCTCAGTAAGCTTGGCCTTTCCTTTCGATTTGGTGGGTCTCTTGCTGGATGTAGACATATGTTCTTCTAATTTTATCTGCTGATCTGCATGAAGAAGAAGCGAGACCCAATCTGAAAATGTTGAATTAGCCATTTGATATTCCATTGGAATATTAGCAGAAGAAAGAGTTAGAGATTTTTAGGCTCAGGGCGTATGAAAAATGCAGCTTACAGGGCTAAATAGGTAGGGTGCATGGGAAAGGGCTATTGCAAAGGTTAAACGGGCGCCAAAGGCGCATGGCGCATGCATACTGCAGAGTGCATTTTAGTAAAGGGCGCATGGGAACATCATGTTGCATGGAGACAGGATGCGCCAAAGGCGCATGGGCTTTTCATGTTACATTGTGATTTGGTGCGCCCTTTGGTGCATGGGAAAAGTGTGTAACATGAACTTTTCGTGCGCCAAAGGAAATATGGTGCGGCGCACGGAGGGTTTGCACAACACAAATGTTACTGTGAGGAGGGATGCACCTACACTTTTATGACTTTATACTGGGCGCAGAAGTTCATGATGTGGCAGGAAAAATGGGTGCGCCATTGGCGCGGGTTTTGGCCATGTTGCAAGGGGGACAGATGCACCATGGGGGTGCAACTGTTTATGATGTTGCAGGACGTGTTGGTGCACCCAAGGGAAAAATAGATTTTTCACATGGTTCAGTCCCTTTTCCTTTCTTTCGTTTCCAAGATTGCTTTGGAAGATATAATTTTTTAAGCCAAAAGGGGTTATCAGACCAAGCTTTCAAACTAACACCCTCTACGAGCAGATCTGGAAAGAGGGGTGGGAGGAAAAAAATAAGAAAAGACAGCACATGGGAGGGCTAGCTCAACATTTGATATTTCAATACTGCTAAACCGCAACCAGACCACAAGCACACCAAGAAACAAGAACGCAAAACACACAAGAGGGAGAAGAAACTCTTACCTGGATAAATAGCAAAAGCTCGAGAACGGGTCCACAACACGTTGAAAACGACGAGGCAGGGGCTGACAGGCTCAGAAAAATCACGTGCTCAATGAAAAGTGAAAATGACATTTGGGCGCGCAAACACATATATATATATATATATATAGGTGAACCAGTCATTAATGCGCCACCCCACTTTTTAAAGGGCGCATGAGAGTTGCTGTCGACAGGGAAAAGCGTGCGCCCTTTGGCGCATGAAAATATTTGACAGCAGGAAATTAAGCACCTTTGGCGCACCAAACGCTATGTCGACACGAAGTTATGTGCGCCCTTTGGCGCACCAAAACATTGTGTTGCAATAAGATTATGTGCGCCCTTTGGCGCACCAAAAAGTGGCGCAACAAACGTTGTGCCAACACAAAGGCGCATGCGCCTTGGCGCACGTAGGTAAGGCTCAACACACTTTGGCACACTGAAAGTTGTGTTAACATTGAAAATCATGCGCCAAAGGTTTTAAAGGGGGCGCACCAAAAGTTAGTGTTACAAAGCAATTTCATGCGCCCAGCCAAAAAAGGCTCAAAAGACTAAGTTCGAAAAACCAGATTTCCCGGGAAGGGATTTTATAATGTTTCGAATGCAAGGGATCCCTAACGAGGGATCGGAACAAAATTTCGGTATGGTTATCGGTAAAATTGCCCTTGTCAATTTTACGGGATAATAGCTGGCTCTTTCTGGGGACTATCCCTGAGCAAACTCGGGGGTAGAGAATCCCAGTTCTCATGTGCCTATCCATTGGGTAACAGAGTCAAAAACAAGGGTGACCGGAGGGGGAGCAAAAGAAACACACAACAAACCAAAAGCAAACACATGACGAAAGCAAACACACAACTTAAAGCAAACTGTACAAAGAAGAGAGGAAGCTCTACTTCCTGAAAATTTTTAGATGTTGCCCACTATAAGGAAGCGGGAGCTCGGTTCCATCCAGATATGAGAGATAGAAGCTATTCTCTCCGTTGAGCTGGTTGATCTTGAAGGGCCCTCTCCACAGGGAATCAAACTTTCCGTGCATGCCCTTTGGTTCTCTTCGCTTGTCCCACAAAAGGACGAGATCTCCCACTTGAAAATCTCTTTGCTTGGCCTTCTTATCAAAAATCCTCTTAACTTGATTCTGATGTTCAGTGATCCTGTCGACCACCCTTACTCTCTTTTCTTCAAGTTCTGCCAGATACATGATTCTCTTTTCAAGAGAATTTTGGAAAGTTTCGTCTTCGATGGCTCGTGCCAAACGCAGAGCAGGAAGTTCCGCAGAAATGGGAAGTTCGGCATCAGTGCCATATAACACTTGAAAAGGTGACATGCCGAGAGATCTCTTGGGAGTAATACGATCGGCCCACAGAGCGTCGTACAAAGACTTGTGCCACATTCGCTGATTCTCATCTACTAACTTCCGTATGATGGTCACCAAGTTCTTGTTACTGGATTCCACCTGACCATTTCCCTGAGGGTAATAGTCGGATGCGTGAGCCAAAGTTATCCCATATTCATAGCAAAAACTAATAACTTCTCGTGAGGAGAAGTTAGAAGCATTATCAGCAATGATTTTGTTTGGAACGCCGAACCTGACAATGATATTTTCTTTAATGAAATTACAAACCACCTCAGAAGTGGCATGCTTGACAGGTATGGCTTCCACCCATTTAGTGAAGTAATCCGTTGCTGTAAGGACATAGCTATGTCCGGCACTCGATTGGGGGTTGAGTGCACCAATAAAATCAATTCCCCATTGCCTGAATGGCTCGTTGATAATAACCGGCCTTAGGGGAAAGGCAGCCAGCTTGGGCTTGCCGACGAACTGCTGGCAAGGTTCACACTTTGCCACCCAGATGGCTGTATCTTGAAAGAGCGTCGGCCAATAGTACCTGGCTCGAATGATCTTGTGCACAGTTACGGAGGAAGAGAAATGGCCTCCACAGGCCGAATTGTGAAAACTTTCCAGCAGTTTTACTTGCTGGGGTTTGTCAACACATCGCAAAAAGATGCCATCTATCCCACGTTTATATAAACCGTCATCCCAGATGACATATTTAGCCGCTCTGAGCTTTATAGTGCGCTTTTCCTTTGCAGTTAGGTGCATAGGGCATTCGCCGTAGGTAAGGAAGAAAGCGATGTCGGAGTACCATTCATCACTAGTTGCAACAAATAGAACCAGAGGCAGAGAATCAGGCTCTTCCCGCCGGTCCTGTGCTTCGTCGGTGTAATCACCCCTTTCATCAGGGTTTTTTGAATCTTTATTCTCAGCCATTAGCTGACACAGGCCCTTGCCCCTCACTAGCTTGGTTGGTTTAATATCCAGGTCATACTCCTGGACCTTTGCGATCCAATTTCCTCGCAAACTTCCTAACTCCTGCTGAGTTAGAATTGATTTCACCGCCGTGTCTGGGACCAGCACCACCGTATGTGAGTTTAGAATGTAATACCTGAAATTCTTCACTGCTTTGACAACGGTGAAGGCATGCTTTTCCAGTTGAGTCATTTTCAGTTCGTGAGGCTTGAGAGGAGAACTCATGAACGCGATTGGAGATTCAATATCTTCCGAGTTCTTTTGCATCAAGATTGCAGACACAGTATGCTCAGATGCGTAACTATACATGATGAAGTCTTTGGAGAAATCGGGACATACCAGGACTGGTGCATGAGCAACAGAAGCTTTTATTTCTTCAAATGACCTTTTTCCCTCTTCACTCCATCTGAAAGTTGGTGACCCCTTCATCATGTTCAATATGTGACGGGTCTTCTCAGCAAAGTCAGGAACAAAACGCCTGAGAAAATTCACCTTTCCAAAGAAAGAATGAACACCAGTCTTGCTTGTAGGCAGAGTAAGGCTTTGAATAGCCTTAACTCTTTCGGCATCTATCTTTGTTCCTTCTTTGCTAACCACATGCCCTAGCAACTTCCCTTCAGTGACTCCAAAAACAGACTTTTTTGGGTTTAGGGAAATCCCATGCTCTCGGCACCTGGCCAATACTTGCTCCAAATGATCACAATGATCACTTCATTTTTTAGAGAACACAGTTAAGTCATCTAAATAAACCACAATGACTTTCCCCATCATACCTTTGAATGCAAAGTCCATGGCCCGCTGAAAAGTGGCACCAGCATTAGTTAGGCCAAAAGGCATCCTGCTGTAGGCAAATGTACCCCAGGGAGTAGTGAATGTTGTTTTAAACTGATCTTCAGGTGAAACTTCAATCTGATTGTAACCTGAAAAACCGTCAAGCATGGACAGCATCTCTGATCCAGTTACTGCTTGCAGAACTTGATCCATTATCGGAAGAGGGTAGTTGTCTTTCAGCGAAGCTTGATTCAAATTTCGAAAGTCTACGCATATGCGTATTTCACCGTTCTTCTTGCGTACTGGCACAATGTTTGCTACCCAAGTACTGTGATGGATCGGGAAGATGATTCTTGCATCCAGCATCTTCTGAATCTCGGCCTGAATAGTACCCGAGATCTTAGGATTATAGTGCCTCTGCTTCTGGCGAAAGGCTTTGACGTCTTCTTTCAATGGGATATCATGCTGAACGTCCTTTGGCTTAAAAGACTTTAAATCGGCATAGGACCATGCCAATACATCCATGTATTTCTTTAGTAGCTTGACAAATTTCCGCTTCTCTTCTGGTGTGCAACATTTCCCAATGTTCACAAATTGCGGATGTGTCTCCGAACCTATATTGACTGGTTCGGTCTCTGGGGATGAGTCAGGATCGTCTCGCCTCTTCTTTTTCACAAAACGGTCATGCCTGTCGAACAGCCGTTCGAGAGAAACCAGGCCCTTCGGGATTTTATTTCCTTTGAGCTGACATATGCCGTCGTTCTCCTCTGATTCGTGGTTTTGACCGGTGACTGATTCACGGCACTCAGAAGTGGATCCTTCGAAATGCAACTCTTTAAAATTTTCTGATTTTTCCAGAAAGGCAATGAGTTGGTTGTCATCGTTGAAAACTTGCCAGTGCTGAGAATTGTCTGGCACACTTGGGCGGAAAACCACCTCAATGGTGTATTTTTCTGTTTTCAAACCTGGGTGTGGGAGCATGAGAGATGCTGAAACAGCCAATGAATCGGCCATGTCGTTTTGAGCTCTTGGAATTTCCCCTATTGAAAAAGCATCAAATTCTTCGATGTTGTCCCATACTGCGTTACGGTAGTGCCTGAGCCTCTCATTTTTTACTTGATATACCCTCTTGACTTGGTTTACAACTAATTCCGCATCGCCTTGCACTTTTAGATTTTTAATTCCTCTTTCCTTTGCGGCTTGCATACCGAGTAACAGAGATTCATACTCAGCAGTATTGTTAGTGTTGAAAAACTGCAATTTGAAAGAGAGAGGAATTACCTCTTCTTCGGGAGATATCAGCACAGCCCCGGCGCCACATCCACTAGTTGCACAGCTGCCATCAAACTGCAAGGTCCAGATCTTATTAAGATCTTTTTCCTGAACGAGAACACCCGTTTTATCCGTCTCGGTAGACAAGAAGTAGTTCCCCATCCCTGATGATTCAAAAAGGATTTGAGCTTTGGGGTCCTCAGAGCTAGTAACCAAGTATTTCTTTTGTGATTCTGGCTCTAATGTCTGCATCACACCTTTGACTGGAATCCTAGCTTTAGACCAGTCCATGTGAATTTCTCCACCAACTTCGCTGCAAAAACTTCTTCCCAGCAATATTCCATAGGCCGCCGGAATGTCAGCAATGAGGACTATCATTTTTACTCTTTTATCTGGGAAAGCCGCAAATGCAAATTGCGCGTCCTTGATTTGGCCAACCAACGGAACCTGCTTGGTTTCCAATGAATAACATCTGCCAAAAGGCTTGGTAAGAGTGAGACCCAAACCATGGGCGACTTTTTCCGGCATGACGTTATCAGAAGCTCCCGAATCAATTATACAGTTACTCAACTTATGGCCATTGATTAGGAGGGAGAGATAGAAAGGTTCTATCTTTCCTGATGCGGATGTTGAAGCAACATTTATGCAGGATTCAGGGGGAGTGGAAAGGATTCCTTTTGGGGAAACCTGCTTAGATGCAACAGCTTGACTCTGAATATATTTGGTCAATCTTACAAGCTGTTCGGGGTTTGACTGAAGGTACTCAGCTTCAGACATTTGGATCTTGGTCTTTTTTGCATGATCTATGATATCAAATGCGGCCAAGGGTTGCGTTGGTAAAGGAATGAGTCCCTCACCTCGCGATGATGGAATAGGATTACTGGCCTTGGTAGGAATGTGAGAGGATTGATTTGGAGGAGAGATAGGGGGAAAAGGTTTCCTTGTAAAAGATTTGCCAGGGAGTTGAGCAGGAAGAGGATTACCTCTTTTAGCAATGATCGGAGGCGCGTTTGACACGGCCTTCTCCTGCTGGACATGGGCAGCAACTTCCGCTTCTTTTCCTTGTGAGCGAGTAAAAACAACATATGACTGTCTGCTTGCATATCCCTGGGTACCCTCTTCTTCATCAGATTCTTCCTCATCAAATTCCATATACCCGATAGTAGAGTCGCCAGTCGGTTCACCGACATCTTGATCATCTTCGCCTTGAGACGAAGGTTCTTCATAGTACTGCTCTTCTTCTTCAATCTCGGCCAGAGCATTGACCGGAGGAGCTTCAAGCGCCAACTGTGGAGCAGTTGCAGGTAGGCGTGGCCTTTGTGAAACATTGTTAGGAACAAAATTCCTCCGCGGAATATCCCGGTATGAGGAACTGGGAGCCTAGGCCAACTGCTTCTTTAATGCAAGAAAATCATTCGCCATCTTTTGGAATGCTGGATCAGACGAAGTAGTGGGCGAAGGGCCCAAAGATTTAGGCTTGGCTGATTCCTTTTTCAATTCGCCAGATATTATCAGATTATCCTCTATCCGAATGGTAGCGGCTTGGGCGAGAATTAAGGTAGCTATTCACTCTTGAAGGAGCAAGAAACTAACTTTTGAGCTCATAGCGTTTACGAAGAAACACTTTTGATTTTCCGGCGTTGGAAGCATGGCAACAGGGACACGGTTGATTAGTGCATTAAACCGGGTGACAAAATCGCGCATGGTCTCATTTGCCTCTTTCTTCAGGTGAGTGATTCGTGATAATAATGCAAATGCATCCTCTGAAGGCTTGTATCTGTCTTCGAAAGCATCCCGTAAGGTGGCCCAACTGGTAATAGACCCGGCCGGCAAATGCTGAAACCATTCAGCTGCAGGTCCTTGTAGGGTTTCCAGAAAAAGGTGAACCGACACATCTTCGTGAGTCACATCCAAAATACTGCATGACATGATGAATGCAGATATGTGGGAATCCATGCTTTGATTTCCGCTCCCGTCGAATTTAGGAAAATTCTTTCGATTTCCGTGAGGGAGCGCGTGAACTGGATGTGGTAAAGCCAAAGGACCCATCGCGTTTCCCCATGGTACCGCCATCTGGAAAGCTGGAAAGAGAACACGAGCTGGAAGTGTGGTTCCGCTGAGTAACAAGGCACTACAAAGGGATGTGGATGCCCTCTGTGAAAGACTTTTTCTTCGTGAAGGTGAGACGCTCCTGGATAACCGGCTGGCCGAGCTTAGTGCTGAAAAACGTGCCGGTGTCACGCTGAAATTGTGTCTTTGAAGCAGATCGAAAGTAGGATCAGCTTCTCCACGGGCTCACCTGCTGCGCGTAAAAGGTTCACTTGCCAGTGTACCTTCCAGATCTGTGAATGTTATGGCGCAGATTTAAACTTTCTTTTTGGTTGTACTTGCTGATTTTCTGGTTTTTCTGATAAAAACCAGCAGCAAATACTTTTCTAAATATTTAAAACCTATCCTCTTTCAGAAAACCGATTGCGGTTAAATGACAAATAACAACGAGGATAAGGTGGCAGGGAAGATTAGCAAGCTGATTTTCGGATCTGATTTTGACTTTTTTCAGAGGGTTTCAAACTTTTTGCAAACAGCCAAAAACTCAGATCTACGGCAAAATACTAATTTTTATAAAAACTCAGCGAACTAAAGATTTGTAACAAGGCCAGATCTATGGATCTCAGAAGAAAATTTTCAAATCAGAGCACTTTTGCAAATTTTTGGATTTTTATCAAAAAGTTCAGATTTACAAACAGGCAGCGATTTTCTTATTTTTTCTGATTTTTCAATCTTACCACCATCATAGATCTGGCAGATCTATTCGTTCCCCAGCGGAGTCGCCAAAAACTGTTGGTCCGAAAATCTGTCGCTTGGGCAGATCTATGGATAAATGAGCCAACAGTGTGCAGGGCATAGCCCCTCTTTGAGTCAGCAAAGCGAAACTGGTTTATTGCTATTCTACCAGCAGGAATCTATGCAAGTCTCACAGATTCTGCCTTCGGGGGTTTGGGATCTCATCCCAGTAGGTTTTTCCAGACTGCGAAAAGAAAGGAATGAAAGAGAGGAGGAAGAAGGAACAGGTCCGAAGGGAGAAAAGAAATGAATTCCAAAGCAGAAAGGTCAGAAGATTTATGTTTTTGGGTTGGTAGTAAACAGAGCCAAACCTACTTGCATAAATAAACAAAGCAATACTGATGAGCAAATGACAGAAAAGTAGATTTGAATCTAACAGAATAAACACGTGCAGATCTAACATAAGAAAGTTCTGACACATAACACAGGTATTCAGCACAAAGTCTCAATATTTGTATTACTGTTTTCTTCTGTTACAAGAAAGCTCAAAGTCTTTCTCTCCTCACTTCTATTTTCATCTAAAAAATGTTCACCCCCTTTGAATACAACCAGTATTCCAATATATATAGAAGAGGAGAAGGAAAGAAGGCAAAAGGGAGCCAACAACTATTTACAAAGATATTTACAAAATATCTAAAAGTCATGTTGACTTTTTACAACTTGATGGGTGACATCATCCCATGATGCAACATGGATGATGTCATCATTTGTGCCAACATACTTTAGACATTTCAACAAGAAAGTCGGAGAAGAGAGAGAAGAAGAAGAAGAAGAAGAAGAAGAAGCTACTCGTCGTCATCATCCTGCGGCCGAAAGGGGGTAGCCTGCTTTTGATGCTGCTCAGGTGATGAGATATGGAACTGAGCGCGGTATTCCAAAAACTTGTTAATTATTGGCCCAAGTTGATCCTGAGAAGGATCCTTGTGCCTATCACTTATTGCCTCACAAGTCTCCCGCTCATCTATGAGCTTCTCTGGGAGTTTGGAAAAGTCCTTTTCCGCCTCAATGAGGAACCCGACGAAGTCCCTACAGGCCAGCAGGTTGTTGATAGATTCAGTGTCAAATGTGACCTCTGGCCCCGTTCCTTGAGAAGCGATCTCCTTGAAGATCCGGATGGTTTCATCAGCTGACCTTAAGGTAAAGGAAGGAGTGAGCAACCCTGGCGACATGTTGAGAACAATTCGCTCCATTTGATGCATCGCATCCAGGGCCTCTTCCTTTACTTTGTCAATCTTTTCTAGAATAAATTCTAGCTGATCCACCCGATAGTCCAGAGTGGACATGATTTTGTTGAGGGCCCTTGGATGGCCGAAGACGCCGAACTTGACCAGATCTTCGACTGAACAGTCGAACATTTTTTGGAAGGCCTCGTGCTGTAGTCTAGCATGTTCCAACTCTTCTGATATGGGCCCTGCTAACGCTTGGAGTTCTTTATTCGCCTTACTGATATTCAGGTATAAGTCAGAGAACTCGGCGATCACTTTTTCGCTGTCTTTGAGGATTTGGCTCCTCCAAGCAGAAACGGCCATACCCTGCTCACCGATCTTTGCATATTCATTGATTTTCTCCTGGCTGAGAAGCTCAGAAGTCTCGGCGGCAGTTGTGGGAGGCGCACTACCCATCTTCTGCAAGGCTTGGAGCAGATATTTATTTTGCTCTTTTAGTAGCCTTTTCTCTTCTTTTGTTTCTTGAAGCTTTTGACAGAGGGCGTCGACCGCGGAAAGAGCTTCCCCCTGGAGACTTTCAGAAGACGTCCCCATTGTGACTTGGGTCACAGTAAAATCTGTCGGAGACAAATCCTTTTTCTCTTTGAGGGGATCGGGGTATGCAATTTCCATGATTCTCTCACCTGCAGCACTTTTAGAGAAGCGTGTAACAGGCTTCTGCTTCTTTGCCCCTTTGGCTGGGATCACTGAAAAGTCCATCGGAGCGATGGGAACTTTCCTCTTTTGTTGGCTTAGCTGCTGAGAGATCCAGACCGGTCCTATGGAAGAAGGACCAGAGACAGAGGAGGAGGCAGCTACAGTAGAAGAGGGGAAAAACGTGGAGACACGCGGCGGCGGCATAGAGAGAATAGCCGAAGAAGTGTCCACGGGAGGAAGGGAAACTGCAGCTGCGGAAGACATAGGAAGGGAAGGGAGCCCGGAGATGAGGGAAGAAATGGAGGAGGACAGATCAGCGAGGGAGGAGAAGATAGACGAAGAAGCAGGGGAAAGAGTAGAAGAAGGGACAGAGGACACGACCAAAGGGATGGTCGCTTGAGTCTCTCGAGGAGGGGAAGGAAGAGAAGAAGAAGGGATAGAAGGGACCTCTGTTGTGGTAGCAATGCCGACATCCTGAGTGGATGGGCCTATGGGACTATCCTCTGCTGCTTCTTTCTCTGGCGAATCCAGAGTTATTACCTGTTCTGGCGCTGTGGAAAGAGGACTCTCGGGGGCTTCTCCCTGAATGGTGCTGGATTCACCTTCTACACCTTTGCCTTTAAGCTGCTTCTTGGATCGTGGAGGCGCGTTGCCCAATGGGGATGTTGTGAAATCAACCCCGAGGTAGATTAGGCCGTTCATCCGGCACCAATGTTCTGTCCTCCGCAAAGTCTCCTTGACCCTCTCCTCAATTGTCTGAGGAGCTTTAGTTCTATCAATGGCCGGAAAGGGCCAATCATCCCCCTCTGTATCAGTATATACCTTGTCTACTTCATCTTCTGTTGTTTGGTAGCCTTTGGGGACAATGGCTACCCCATATTGGATAATTTCTGCCAATGCTAGGCGAGAATGATCCTTTCTTCTGAGCTCTACCTCATGGAGGACGTCAATATAAATATCCTCGATCTGAGGAACATGGATCGGATCAAGCTTTGCTCTTGGTAGGCAGCCCCTTGGGTCGAAGGTGGGCCTGGCTGGGAAGTCATGCTTCAAATTGAGTAACTCCAGCTCTGCAAACATTTCCTTCGCCTTGTGGTGGGTAGAGCATGTGTATCGGCCCACTGTGAGGGGGAAAGGAGTTCCACCCTTCTTTCTTTTAAGGCATTTTTCGTGGTATGTGACCAGCTGCCTTGATAGTTCCAGTAGAATCAGCTTAGGCCCAGCATACCTTGGTAGCCTGGTTGGCTCTCCCAAAAAGTTGGCAGCCCTCAGATAGGTGAATGTAGGAAATTGGGTGAACAGGGCCCCCCATTTCTCCGTGGCTGCCACTATGTTTTTGGTCGTACGACTATGAGTCATATTTGGCCTCAGTAGGCAGATGATGTGATAGAAAAACACATCGTTAACTTTTGTGAACTGGGAGATGCTATTCTCCAGCTTCAACTCTGGATAATACTCGTATATTTTGACCTGAGGCCAAACTCCACTCCGGGTTAGGCCTGGATAATCCCTCTCTGACGCTGCAGCGTAGACCACGTAGGAGTTCATATGGAATACTCCCGTTGTGCTGAATTGTTGTAGCTGCTCGGAGATGGTGCTACTTATAATTTCCCCCCAGCAAAAGCGCTGATCAGGAAAATTCTTGTTCATTGTTTCCAAGTAGCGCAGCATCCATTTATGGAAGTAATGGGCGTCAGAAAGCCCGAAGACCCTGCTCAGGAAGGTGATGGTATCGCTGAGCTCTTCTGAAAAGTCACTGCGGTGGATGATCTGGGGCCACCGGGTTACTACCTTCTTGTTTTTCAGATACACTTCGTTCATTAGTTGCATGCATTGGTCTTCATTATCTTCCCAGGCCTTGATGCACTCTGCTTGGCTAACGGCCACAAAGTGCCGGTGGTGAGGGATGCCGAGTATGATCTCAAAATGACGGGCAGTGAGGTTGATGACTACCTCGCCCTTGCTGTTTTCGACACATCTTGTGTCTTTGTTGTAACACTGGGCAACCACCATCATAAATTCATTGTTGACGGCGCTGACGGGGATTCCTCCGGCGAAGTGCAGGGCACTGCCTATTAGTTTGTCCATCCATGGACTCCTTGTAACTTTCTGAGTTCTGGCCCAGAATTCCTCCATGTCGATATGCCCCAATTCTGAGTCTCTGACATCCATGCTGCATTCGGCCTGTGACTCGGGCATTCTGACCCTTTGATATTTATACTTCATCTCTTCCTCAGTAAGCTTGGCCTTTCCTTTCGATTTGGTGGGTCTCTTGCTGGATGTAGACATATGTTCTTCTAAGTTTATCTGCTGATCTGCATGAAGAAGAAGCGAGACCCAATCCGAAAAGGTTGAATTAGCCATTTGATCTTCCATTGGAATGTTAGCAGAAGAAAGAGTTAGAGATTTTTAGGCTCAGGGCGCATGAAAAATGCAGCTTACAGGGCTAAATAGGCAGGGCGCACGGGAAAGGGCTGTTGCAAAGGTTAAACTGGCGCCAAAGGCGCATGGCGCATGCATACTGCAGAGTGCATTTTAGTAAAGGGCGCATGGGAACATCGTGTTGCATGGTGACAGGATGCGCCAAAGGCGCATGGGCTTTTCATGTTACATTGTGATTTGGTGCGCCCTTTGGCGCATGGGAAAAGTGTGTAACAGGAACTTTTCATGTGCCAAAGGAAATATGGCGCGGCACACGGAGGGTTTGCACAACACAAATGTTACTATAAGGAGATGCGCCTGCGCTTTTACGACTTTATACTTGGCGCAGATAGAACTTGTGTTGCATAGCACCATTGGCGCATGGGAAGGTGATGCAGCAGGGAAGGATTGTGCGCCAAAGGGGCGCAAGTGTAGCACTTGCAACATGTGAAAGAGGCGCGCCTTGAGGGCGCAGAAGTTCATGATGTGGCAGGAAAAATGGGTGCGCCATTGGCGCGGGTTTTGGCCATGTTGCAAGGGGGACAGATGCGCCATGGGGGCGCAACTGTTTATGATGTTGCAGGACGCGCTGGTGCGCCCAAGGGAAAAACAGAGTTTTCACATGGTTCAGCCCCTTTTCCTTTCTTTCGTTTCCAAGATTGCTTTGGAAGATATAATGTTTTAAGCCAAAAGGGGTTATCAGACCAAGCTTTCAAACTAACACCCTCTACCAGCAGATCTGGAAAGAGGGGTGGGAGGAAAAAAAAAAGGAAAGACAGCACAGGGGAGGGCTAGCTCAACATTTGATATTTCAATACTGCTAAACCACAATCAGACCACAAGCATACCAAGAAACAAGAACGCAAAACACACAAGAGGGAGAAGAAACTCTTACCTGGATAAATAGCAAAAGCTCGAGAACGGGTCCACAACACGTTGAAAACGACGAGGCAGGGGCTGACAGGCTCAGAAAAATCACGTGCTCAGCGAAAAGTGAAAATGACATTTGGCACGCGCAAACACATATATATAGGTGAACCAGTCATTAATGCGCCACCCACTTTTTAAAGGGCGCATGAGAGTTGCTATCGACAGGGAAAAGCGTGCGCCCTTTGGCGCATGAAAATATTTGACAGCAGGAAATTAAGCGCGCCTTTGGCGCACCAAACGCTATGTTGACACGAAGTTATGTGCGCCCTTTGGCGCACCAAAACATTGTGTTGCAATAAGATTATGTGCACCCTTTGGCGCACCAAAAAGTGGCGCAACAAACGTTGTGCCAACACAAAGGCGCATGCGCCTTGGCGCACGCAGGGAAGGCTCAACACACTTTGGCGCACCGAAAGTTGTGTTAACATTGAAAATCATGCGCCAAAGGTTTTAAAGGGGGTGCACCAAAAGTTAGTGTTACAAAGCAATTTCATGCGCCCAGCCAAAAAAGGCTCAAAAGACTAAGTTCGAAAAACCAGATTTCCCGGGAAGGGATTTTATAATGTTTCGAACGCAAGGGATCCCTAACGAGGGATCGGAACAAAATTTTGGTATGGTTATCGGTAAAATTTCCCTTGTCAATTTTACGGGATAACACTCTACATCTCCTTTATTCCACATTCATGAGGATGTGTTGAATCCTTTATCCTGTGGGCTGTATAAAGAGGCATCCACTTACCTTTTTACTTACACCTAAACTCCTTAAGAGAGCAAATGCAAAGCATATAGCAAAGAGACTAAGAGCTTGCACTTTTTCCTCTTAAGAGCTCATCATCTTGAAGAGTTAAGCCTCTTTCTTAAAGTTCTTACGTCATATGGGAGGTGTCAAAGCCCAACTTTGACTAGCCCCCATTCCATAGGTTCTTGGAACTATTAAGGAAAACCATTTTTGATTGCCATGGCTATTAGGTTCCTTCATTTATATGTTGTTAGGAATAGAGTTTAGGTGCTTAACATTGTTTTTCATAGTTTTATTATGTTTAAAGGGTATCTAACTTGCTTAATTCTTCATCATGATGGTGTTTATAATGTTGTTCCCATTTCTTTAACTAGGTTAAGAACTATTTAGGTGTTAGTCTTTCTTGCATTAAGTTTAGGTTAAATTTGTAGAAACACTTGCACACATTTGGCATGCCCAGTGGGACACTTAGTCCCATGGCATTTTAGTTTAAATTTCATTGTTTTGGCTAACTTTTGATATGCACATGTAGTAATTAATGTCCATTTTTTGGAATTTTTTCTCATTTAATATGTGTAACTTCATGTTTATAGCCTTAATTTTAATGGGTTATTACCATTTTTAAGCTAACTTGTCAAAAATTTAGAGTATTGTGAAGTTTTCTACATTTTTTCCATACTTTGGTTGCAAGTTTGGCACAGGCATGATTTTAGGGGTACATACATGATTTTCAGGGTGCAGGCACGATTTTAGGGGTGCACACGTCTCTCTAGTCGTGCAGGTGCACTTTTAAAACCTGTCACTTTGTTTATAGACCCCTGGCACATGCACACTAACCCTAGCACACATACCCTAACCTGCATGTAGGTGCACTAACCTTGGTGCACATGTCATTTCATACTGTACCTTCACTGCATACTAAAACCTGTTAGGCTAGTGCACATGCCCTAACCAGGGTGCACATGTAGTTTTAGTGACACAAGTATATCTTTTTGGCAATACGGTTATTCTATCTATTTTTTTATATGTTTTCTCATAGTAGCACATTTTCTGTTTTTGTGGCGCAGACACCTCTTAGGTGGTGCAGGCATTTAATAGATCTAAAAATTCCACAGAGTGGTGTAGGTGCTATTTTAGGGGTGCAGGCACTGATTTTAGGGGCACACACATATCTCAGGTGGCACAGGTACATTGTGTGCTGAAAAATAGCCTTTGCTGGCGCATACGCTCTAACCCGCGTGCATGCATCTTTATGCATTTTTTGACATTAACGTGTTGATGTGCTAACTTTCTTACAGGTTTATCTAATCACATATTTGTCTTTGCAGGCGGTTTTTACATGTTTGTATTTGATTAGATGGTATTTTGCATTGCTTACTAATAGGATTGAGATCGTGTATGCTCTTCCCTTAGGTCCCTTGGGGTGATCTTGGGAATCATAAATGATTCGTAAAACCTTTTTCCGCTTTGATATTGTTAAGGGTATTTTATTTGGAATTGGTTAAATTGGCATAGTTGAATTTGAAGTGTTTTTCCATTTGATATCTTTTGATTTTAGAAGACAATCACGTATGCTCTTCTCTTGCGTCACTGGATGATCTGGAGAAACAGAAATGATGCCTTCTCTTTTGATGGAAAACTACTAATCATCATCATATAGGACCAAAAATGCTTGTCAAAGAATGAAGGACTCAAAACAAAAGTCAGAAAACCTCTAATACACGTGTTTCTTGCAGGTTGCCAAACGGTGTTCGAGTAAACCACATCTAATTAAAAAAGATTAAAAAACAACACATTCAAAACATTGTATTGCAGGTTTTGAAAAAGGGTATGTCCCTCTCCACTCAACTGGAACATAACCCCTTTGGCATAACGCCTTAAGCTACAATAATGGGGGTGGTTCCAGGAACCCCAAAGTAGTCCACGCAAGAGGGAACCTTGTGGATGAAACAAGAAGTGCTCCACACTACCTATCTGACTAGTAAATCCTTTGTGAGATAGAGTTACAAGTTATCCCTACGCGACCATTTTAAGTACACACTTGGATGCATTTATTGCCCACTATTCTAAAAGGGGGCAAAGTCAAGATACTCCCAAACTAGTCATTGTGACTTTTTGGGTAAATCATCCCACTCGTGGATAATCTTTGTAGCACCTAGGATGAGAGAACCACCTAGGAAGATATACTTTGGCCAGGAGCCCACTTTGACCATTCTAAAATAGTGTTGAGTTGTGAACCATATTTTCATTGAGAAACGTGTGACGCGTTACTTTCACCTAGTTTTTACTTTTCGTAGGGTGAGGTGAAACCCTGCCGAAGTGAGGCTAACATTTTTCATCCTTTTTTGATTTGTTTCCTTCACATTATTTTGAAACTTTTTTAATCAAAAGAAGGGTGACTACCTTTGTGTTAGCAATCGATTGTTTCTCTCACTTTTATGTTTGTTTAAGCCCATCCATGTTTGCATCTAGGTTAGTTAAATGTCTAAAGTGTGTAGAGGCATTTTCACATCATTGGTAGCCATTTTGATCTTGATACACATGTCAAGATCATCATTGTAGTTAGGCATGGTTCATCACCACAGACTTCCTTAGAGGATTTATCTTGTTTGTATCGTTCACTTCAATTTTGATATTTACATCTTATTTCTTGTTAACTCGACATAAATACCTATATTGTAAGGTTACGCTGCACACATTTTTAACTATTCCTAGCTATACTTTGAGATTTTTGGTTCGGTTCTATTATTACCTCGATTTCAAAGAGTGCTAGGTGTTACCATTTGTGTGTGTTATATCAATAACACCTTGATATCAATACTTCACTTTCTCACAAAGTGGGTTAACATATCTTGGTGATATTGTTGTGTCATTCACAAATTGTAATGGGCACTGTTTGAGATATAGGTCTTAATCGATTTTGAACTCACTCATTGTATATCTTGTTGGGAGGTTGCATTGACTTCATGTGTTTACTTACTTTTTATTCATCTCCTTAAACTTGGCATAGGTGAAAACATCTTGTTAATCATCTTGCGACGTGAACTACTCTTTGAAATGTAGTATAGGAGATACTTCATTTAAATAGGTTTCAATACCAAACACTTGTATCATGGGTGATTTATCACTCTATAACATTAGTATTCTCACATTGTTGAATTATTTATACTCTTGACAAACACATCTTGCATTTTCACTTAGGAGTGATCATTGAGCTTTGAGCACATTTACAACTCACCCTAGTGAAACTATCACGAAAACATGGCTCCTAAAACATGTCTAGGGTTAAAGAAACAGACATATGAGGAAAAAAAAGTGCAAGCTTGGGAAACCTCTAATAGACAAGGGTCAAACCCCTTCATTGGACATGACCTAGGACCACTGTTTTCTATAGAAAAGGAAATAGAAGAAATGGTGACCATAGTGGAAATGAGTTAGAATCACCACACGCAGATTTTGATTTTGACCCCACTCTACTAGACGAATTTATTCTTAGAAACAAAGATAGAGTGTTGGCATGGGTCATGGAATTAGGGGCCAAATTTCCCACTAAGAATTACCCAATACTACCTATGAATAACATTGTTTAGGAAGAACGTCCCCTTATCAATATGGAATATATTTTAACACATGGACAAGCTTCTACCTCTTATGTAGAAAATGATAAAGTGGTCGGGCATAGAATACCCTTTATCAAAGTGCCATGAAGAAACAAGATAGAACATGTGATAGATGAAGAACCTCCGTAGTACGAAGAGGAGGAACCTTTAGAAGAAGAGGCTATAAACCAAGCCACAATCCAACAACAAATTAGTAACCTAAGCTGACAACTAGCTTTGCTTACTTCCCATGTATAGAAAGATGTAAACAAAAACATTCAAAATTTGAGGCATAAGGTTAAGATCAATGAACTCCATCAAGAAAACCAAGGAGAAGAAGACACAGGGTATCATCATGTTCACATCCCTACTTCTCCCACTAAAGAACAATTGCTCGCACAGGAAGTGCAATATATGAAAGTAACACTTGCGAGCTTACAAGAGAGCAATATAGGGAGCTTCAGGAAATATAAATATGAAGAACTATGCCCCTATCCTTTTTACAAGACAATGACCCTTCAACCCTTTCCAAAGAAATTTGATATGCCAAAATTTGACAAATACAAAGGAAAGGGAGACCCAAGGGATTATGTTAAATATTTCTACATGGCATGTCAAGAGGTGTCTTATAGTGATAATTACCTCATCAAAATTTTTCTTAAGAGTCTCGGAGGTCAAGCATTGGAATGGTTTATGCGCTTACCACAAGGATCAATTTTTACCTGGTCAGAATTGGTAGAAAGATTCGTGCGTCACTTCTTGTATAACATATAGAGTGACATCACCATGGCAGACTTGTGTGGAGCTAAGAAACACTCAAATGAGACCTTCACTAGCTTCCTCCAACGATGGAGAGGGATAGCTAGTTTCTTTCCTTGTGCTTTCCTTGAAAAGTAGATGGTCAGTATCTTTGTTCCCAATCTCAAACCAGATATCACCTTCCACCTCAAAATGCATTGTGTCTGTACTTTTGAGGAGGTTATTGAGAAAGGGATTCAGATAGAAAAGGATCTCATTGCCAAAGGCACTCAAAAATCAATTTAAAGACAACCAAAGTGTAAAACCCGTGGAAAAGCCAAAAATATTTAACAAAAACAAAAATGTGGTGGGAGATGGAATCACTGATTCCAAACATGTTCAAATGGTCCAAACTGGTCAACCTTTTAAACTGACCAAGGGCCCAATTCAACCACCACCAAAGCGACAAACATTCACCTCTCTCAATGAACCATTGTCAGTCATACTAAAATAGTTGGATGCAGCCCACATGATGACCTATCCTACAACACAACCGTTTGATGACAACGCTCCTAAACCCTCATGGTATAATGAGCATGAATATTGTAAAATGTATTGTGTTAAAGAGCATAAGATAGACAAATTTATGTGACTTCACCACTATATTCAGGACCTCATTGACAACAGTGAGCTAGAGGTGGATAACCCTGGCAAAACACAAACACCTAATGATAAAATGGGGATTTATAAAGAACCATTCCCCAAGCATGATAAGTTAGAAAAGATAAATCCGTATCGAGGAGAGTCATCCCAAACTTATAAGGCCATGACTTACTTATATACCAAAAGATATAACAACCATTATGATTCGCTTATGAGATGTATTCACTCTCCTATTGACTGTATCAATACCATCCGGATCAAGGGAAAGGACTATGTTGTGGTAACAAGGTGAGCCTACCTTGTGATTTTGGAACCCTCTATGTTGACCCCTCATACTGGTAAATATAACCTTTTATAATAACTTGAGAAGATGTCTGCTAAGATTTCGATCTTAGATCTTCTTAAGATATCCAATGTGCATAAGGACATCTTGTATCAAACTCTTTAGGGATTGGGAGTGCCTTTAGAAGTTGATCCTACACATCTTTAAGACGTGGTGGCAAACATCACACCAAGTGAACATCTCACTTTCAACCATAGGGAAATCCCTACTGAGAATCTGGCACATAATCTTCCCTTGTATATTGAGGTAGTTGTCACCTGTAGGAAAATCAAATGGGTGCTTGTGGATAACGGTTTTGGGTTGAACATCTACTGATCCGAAAATAATTAGATTATTACTACCTGATCTCAGACCCTTATAGGATTTAATTATTTGCCAATAATTTACTCCTTTTAAGAAATCAATTTAAAATAAAATGTAAGACATTTAAGACAATTGTACAAAGATTTATTACGCAGTTCAGCAATTGCGTACGTCTTCGGGTTCATGGTCGAACCATTCCACTAGTCAAAACTTGTAAGTTACAATAGTACTTTCACAACAAAACCTAATGGAATTTTACTTGCCTATCAGTACACCAGTTCTTCGAAAACTTTTGATGATCATTCGAATTGTTTTTCACCTTCCTGATGCACAATCTCCTTTGGCTTCGATCGACCTTCCCAACGCTATCAATGCAACGCTGGCACTCCGGTCGACAATCCAGGATTTGCAAGTAATTGGTGTGGCTCAATGGGCCTATTGGGTAGTTTATAATTTACTCCCAATCACAAATATTTCGTCTACTATTGCCTAAAATAATAGCCCAATAAACAATATTTGTTGACACATATCACAAATAAGCTTAAAAAATAATAAGCTTCTTGGACTAATGTGTGTCCCCACAATAAGCTTAACAAATAATAAGCTTGGGATGTGTGTGTTTTTTTACAATAGAATGGGTTCCCTATTTATAAAATTTTAGGGCCTAAAAAATATGCACTTACATATTATCCCTTAGGCTATTTTTAAACCTTTAGCCCGTAGTATTTTGATAAGGGATAAAATATTCCAAAGTGGGCGCTTAGCATTTTAAATGGGATTAAATCCCAAAAGAGGCGGCTTTTGAAGTGGGTATATCCCACATTTTTTGGTTTGATAATGTTTAAGGCTTTAAATAGCCTTCCTCCACGCAAACATAGTGGTCAAAGGACCACTTTGGAGCATAACCGCCCCCACCTTGATCACCACATGGATTTCCATGCATGGCTTTGCCCCCTGCAACACTGCTTCACCTTCTCCATTCCACGTGGAAGTTTGGAAATAACATGGTTAAATTGGTGGTTAGGAGAATTATGTGGGCTTTTGGAATTTGGGAATAATGCGTGGAAAATAATTACAAGGTAATTTGAAATTCAACCCACATGAAATATGGCGAATAAGACCACATGTCGACCCACAATTGGAACTAACCAACCATTTCATGATTGTCAAAGATCGGTGGATAAAACCCCTTCAATTTTTCCAAATCCTTTTGCCACGTGTCACAGTGCGATTGGTCCAATATTGACCAGTTGGCCAGAGTTGACTTTCCCATTAACCAAACTTTGACCATAGGGACATAACTAGAACTCCCGATGTCTATTTATCACGTTCTCCTAGTCATTGGAAAGCTCTCGGGATGATATTATACACTGAAACCATTTAGGGATGCTTAGGTAACTTTCAAAAATCAGGGATCCCCTGAACATCTACATGCTTAAGTTGATCAAACAATTGGGACACACAGAGGAAGATCTTGAGTCCCATATTATCACTATCACCGCATACGAAAAGTGAAGAAAGGGAATCAACAGGTACCATCACACTTCCTATGGAGGTAGGCCCCACTTTCCATCAGACAAAATTTCATGTCCTAGACTTGGAACTTCCATATAACATGCTTCTAGGCCAACCATGGATTCATGCCATGCAGGTCGTGCCATCAACGTTTCATCAATGCATCAAGTTAAAGCATGAGGGACATACGATGGTTACAATACCAGTATATTCATAGCCCTTTTCTCATTGTAGAGCTCTCAATAGCTTTGCACGAAAGGGTACATATGCATGTCCCTCCGTAGATATAGATGTCCCTCTTCAGTCTGAGGCCATGGAATCCTGAGTGGATTCAGATTCTCTTAGTTCTTGTGCTCATGGGGTGTCTACTTCAACATCTCCATTTGATTCATGGGAGATGAAAATCCTTGAATATGGCTGTAGGGAGTATAATGTACAACAAGAACTCTTGGTTTCTGACCTCTCACTGTCACCAAGACTAGAGGATGACCTAACTACCACTTCAGGAGACCTAGAGAGGAACACACTATTGGGTCATTCCTACCTGGAGGCTTGTTAGCTGAGGAGAAATTGCTTGATCCACCTACAACTTGGGTCCCTGAGGACACTCAGCCATCCTTTTATCGAACCCTAGAATATGAAAAATCTAGCAGAATGATGTACTCCATGGGCTACAAAGGCCTAGGATGTGGGAGGAATGAACAAGGACAACGAGAACCAGTTCCTCTTCCACATTTCAAAATAGAGAGATACGACATCAAGATTCATCCTTATGGAGCACACCCCAATGATCAAGATGTGACTTGTTCTGAGTGTGAGGATAGTTCCAATTATCTAGACAGTGATACAGATTCCCATTGTAGCCAATATGAGGATCTGGCCTCCATGAACCTTTTCATGAACAATGTTTTCCTGAACATAACCCCCACCGAACCAACCCTTGACCTTGTATACCCTTCCCTTGTTGAATGGGACCAACAACATCACATGCCACTAGATTTATTCGAGAATGATGAGGCTATTGCAGAGTTCATGGGCATAAGGGATATAATCCCCATTGGAGATCACAAGAAAGGTTTGTTTATCAACTTAGACACCTGTGCCTACTTCGGCGAGGAGGATGAACTTCACGGTCAGCAAAATTTAAAGAAAAGTGAGGGAAAAATTTCTAAAGAAAATCCTCAGCAAAAATTGAAGTCCAAGTCACACAGTGAAAACCTCTTTGAGGCACTGGCTGACAAACAAATAAGAAAATCAAAGGACAAACAAAGTGACCATGCCAAGGATGAAAATCTCATGGAGACATCCTTGGATGAAGATCTCAACCTTCCTCCTGATCCTATGTGTATGGAGGATTTATCAAAATTGTTAGTCGAAGAAACCATTGATGTCAATATTGGTACCGAAGAAGATCCCAAGATAGTAAAATTGGGGGCATCACTCTCAGCTAGAGAACAAAAGACATTCACTATGTTGTTGTGAGAGTTTATTGATGTGTTCACATGGTCTTACAAAGACATGCCTGGCTTGGATCCAACTTTGGTCATGCACAACCTAGTTGTGCATGCAGATGCCAAGCCTATCAAATAGAAGCTCTGAAAGATGCACCCAAGAGTGGCCTTGTTGGTTAAAGAAGAGTTGGAAAGATTGCTTGCAGTGGGATTCATTAGACCAATTGATTATTCTGAATGGATATCGAACATTGTTCCTGTCCAGAAGAAACCTGTCGGTATCCTGAATCTACATACGGATTTTAGGGACATCAATAAAGCTTTCCCTAAAGATGACTTTCCATTACCCAACATTGATATGATTGTTGACTCAACAGTAGGATATGAAATGCTATCACTCATGGATGGATTTTTGGGTTATAATCAAATTAAGATCGCTGAGGGGGACCAACACAAAATAGCTTTCACAACTCCTTGGGGCACCTTCTACTATTAGGTGATGCCATTTGGACATAAGAATGTAGGAACAACTTATCAGTGGGCCATGACTGTAATCTTTCATGATATGATTCATGATATCATGGAAGACTACGTAGATGACATCTTAGGAAAGTCCAAAACAAGAGAGGATCATCCAGTCATTTTGTGGTGTATCTTTGAGTGCCTGCGTGAATACAAAGTTAGATTAAATCCAAAGAAGTGTGTCTTTGGTGTGCTATTCAGGAAACTATTGGGCTTCACTGTGTCAAGATGAGGTATTGAGGTAGACCCTGCTAAAGTGTCTGCCATCACTGAAATGCCTCCACCTAAGAATATCAAGCAACTGCGTAGCTTGCAGGGGAAAATTCAAGCCATTCACCACTTTATCTCCCAGCTTGCAGATAAATGTCACTCATTCACCCATTTTCTTAAAAAGGATGTCACTTTCATCTGGGGACCCGAGCAACAGCAAGCCTTTTCTTTGCTTAAACAATACCTGGCTAATCCACCTGTCCTCATGCCTCCCACTCTGGGAGAACCACTTTTTCTCTATATTTCCACTACACAATATGCTATTGGTGCGCTGCTCACCCAATATGACCTTAGCCATAAGGAGAAAGTGGTGTACTATCTGAGTCACACCCTCATTGCCTATGAACTTAATTATCCTCAGATTGAAAAGGCTTGCTTGGCCGTTGTTTTTACCTTTCAAAAACTTCACCATTACCTGCTGAATACTAAGACCAAGCTCATATCCAAGGTCGACCCACTCAAGTATTTGTTGTCCAAACCCACCCTCACAGGTAGAATGGCTAATTGGATCATTCTACTCAGTGAGTTTGATATAGAATTTTTCCATCAAAAATTAGTTAAAGGACAAGTACTTGCAGACCAGCTAGTGGAAGCACCCTTGCAAAGCATGGAACCTTTGAGTCTGGATCTGCCAGATGCCTCCTTGCTCTACATTGAAGAATCTATCATGTGGCAGATACATTTTGATGGATCATTTACGTTTCATGGTTCAGGTGCAGGAGTGGTCCTTATTACTCCTTCGGGTGATCCTATACCGCAGGATTTCCGCCTGGCCTTCCCTTGCATGAACAACATTACAGAATATGAAGCACTCATTGCAGGGATGAAGCTAGCCATCAAGTGGAATGTTCATCATGTTAAGGTTGTAGGTGATTCACAGTTAATCATTAAACAGGTTAATGATGAATATAAGGTTAAGGATGACAAGCTCATACCTTACAAAAAGTTAGTGGAAACTCTAAAGGAGTATTTTGTGTGCATTACCTTTGAGCAAATCCCAAGAGCACAGAACAGATCAGTGGATGCCATGGCAATGGTGGGATCTATGCTTTGTATTCCACCAGGGAACAATGATATGCCATTCTTCATAGAAAATCTATGCCAGCCCACGTATGACATGCCAGAATCTTTCCTGGCTTGTGAGGTTGTTGGTCCCCATTCTCCATGGTACGAACCCATTTTCACCTATCTTAAGGATAACACATTCCCTCCCGATATCTCCCACTCTGAAAAGCAAAGCTTAATTCACCAGATAGCCCATTACACCCTTTTAGGAGGTACACTTTATTGTCATGGCTATGATGGGAATCTGTTACGTTGTCTGGATGTGATGGAGTCAATCCAGGCAATCAAGGAAGTGCACGAAGGAGTATGCGGAGCACATACAAACAGAATGGTCTTGGCTAAGAAACTGTTGAGAGTAGGTTACTATTGGCCTACCATGGAAACTGATTGTTGCAATTATGTTAGAAAATGTGTGCTTTGCCAAAAGTATGGAAATTTCATCCATGCTCTGTCACAGCCATTGCAACTAATCACTACCCCATGACCATTCTCCAAGTGGGGACTCGATCTAATAGGGAAACTTACTCCTACCTCATCTGATGGTCATACACATATCATCACAGCTACATAATATTTTACAAAATGTGTGGAGGCCGTCCGTTTAACCTATGTCACAGGAGCAAAAATTTCTAAATTCATCATGAATCACATTATTTACCGATATGATATTCCAATAGCCATTGTTACAGATAATGGGAAGTCATTTAAGAAAAAAACTGTGAAAGGTCTTTGCCAACAGTTCCAAATCAGATTGAAATGGTCCATGCCATATTACCCTCAGGGTAATGGACAAGCTGAGGCAACAAACAAGACTTTGGTAAGGATAATGGAGAATATGGTCAGCAAAATAGGTTGAAACTAGCACCTACAAATCCATCCAGCCCTTTGGGCTTACTGAACATCCATTCGCACTCCTACAGGTGTGACACCATATTCCTTAGTGTTCGAGACATAATCTATCATCCCCTTAGAGATCAAACTTCCATCCCTGAGGATTTCTCTTCAGGACTATCTGGATAAAGATGAAGATTATCGAGTGGCAAAGTTGGCTGAGATAGAGCTACTAGATGAGAGGTGCATTCACACTCTTAATCACCTAAAAGTATATCAACACAGAGTCTCCATAAACTACAACAAAAGAATCGACATATAGTAATTTCTGAAAAGGGGTATTTCACATCATAGAATTATGCTCACTTGTTTCACATGCATCAGAGTACAACAAGCATAAAATGCAATCATCTCATAATATGATAACATCATAACAACATCCATAAGTGTTGAATCAAGAAAATAACATACATCGAATCCAATGCAGGCAACAGGCCTACTCAAGATACTAAACATGATTCATGTCCAGTCATTAATTGGTTTCCCATGAGTTTAAAGACAAAGCAAGAACCATCTATATACATGTATCCAAAACAAAGACATAAATCATCTCATAGCCATTTGTATCTGAGTCAAAACAAATGAGTCCTCATATATATACATGTGTGTCAAAATATACATCTATATCAAAAATGGATACATACAAATTTGTGCTCTATATCAAAACTACCTTCAGCTGAGGCGTACAACAAGGATACATCAAAAATGTCTGTATACATACATACAATGTCCTGATCAATACTCAATGCAAATACATCATTGGTACACAATGCCATCAAAAAGGGGCATGTATCTGAAAGAATCAAGCCTTCATCATGAGGCATCATAAAAAATACATGTCTACAATCACTGTACATAAAAAAATTAGCCTTCATAAGAGGCATACATACAAAAGAATTTGTACAATAAAAAAGTGGCTATCAACTGCAGCTCTCACCCTCATCAGGGCTCCCTGGTCTATCCTCTGGACACTGGGATGGCACTGGTCTCGCCAGCTACTCTGGAAGAGACTGTCTCATAGATCTGGTGGAATTCCCAGACCTCCGTGATCGAGATCCTGATGCACTCGATCCTAATAACTATGGCAATCGTACTCTCTGCTCTAGTGGCACCACTCTGTAGTATGCATTCCTATAGAAAAGAGCCTCACCACCAAGCCTGGTGGCATCATGAATAAGATTTACATCACCTAAGGCAAGCACTACCTGAAGGGTAGTATCTCTCTCACCTGTAACTCGGCCCAGATCTACCTCAGCCTGTCTCGCAGTAACGGCCTCTTGATCCCTCTCTGTGGTCATCACCTGTAGCTCGGCATGGGACTGGTCCCTCTCTGCTAATACTGCCTAATAATGGGCATGTACGTGATCTCTCTGTGCCACAACCATGCACACTTGGGAATGGGACTGATGTAGGATGCTTAATATTTGAGCCTCATGTGTTGTTGTCTCTCAAATCTAGCTTTGCCATGCACCTCTGTCATCTCCTGGGCCAACCTAGGCCCGAGCCTGATCCTACCCTGATAGTAATGTCACAATGTGGGCTCAGGCCTCATCTCGCTCTGCTATGGCTATCATGCACCAGCCTCGAGCCTCATCTCTCTCCGCTCTATCTACGTCTCTCTTGGCTATGAGCTACTACACATGTACCTGTGTTGTGGTTGTCTATGCCACTAGCTGTGAGGCTATGTGTGCCTCAGGGACTGGTCCCTGGGGTGCTCTGGAAGACTACCCTTACTCAAAAACCCTACCTTTGGGTGGCGGCATGGCTACCTATACTGGGCCCTATGGCCTCGGTCCCTATGCCTGTCAGGCACCTTGTCCATCATGAGGGATCCCATCAAAAGGATCCTTTGGGTCTAGCCCCAGTGCCACTCCTCTAGCCCTGTGCTCTGCCCCATGCCATACCTCTACAGGTGGGTGAATACCTGCTACCCAAGCTGCCTCTAGAATAGTAAGACACCGGGGTAATACTGTAGCATACCATGCTACATAATCAGCTGTGGTCCCTGGGTCTCTAACCTGTCGTAATGGGTCCCATGCCTGGGGGACCACCTATAAGAAACTAGCCCTGGCTCAGGCTGCTACAATCTGAGGCCCCATAGTCTGCCTCTCAAAATCCCTACGAGCATGCCAGATATCTGGCTGAGGGACACCCTGTACTCGGCCAAGCTGCCGCTGGCACCTATCAACACGATACAACTCCATGATGTAGCTGTGGCTGCCAATAAGAAAGTGCTCCACCAAGCACACGCTGAGCTCTGTGGCATCCTCTGGCCACTGGAAGTGCCTATATGGATGCCAAATGACGTCTATCACTGCTAACTCATCAAACTCCCACCTATATCTGAATAGGCTGCCAAGGTGACCACAGACATCTCTGCCAGCTACTATCCAAGCCATGTATGATGGCTCCTCAGGATCTCTAACATAGACAGGGCCAACACGGCACCCAATAGCTATATGATCCCACGACCATATCTGTAGTAGTGTTGAAGGCCCCATGGTCTTCTGACTATGATATGTGATAATGTGTAAATCCCAATATAAGTGGGCCAGTATACACTGCCCCCAAGCAGTATCTCTCACCACTGTAAATGCCATGAACTAGTGGTAGCAATCCTCTCGGGAATGAAGTCCCTGTCTTATCAGTGAGTAGAAACCCACTGATAAGTGACATGATATAGAGTGGTCCCCGATGCAATGTCAGGTCGGAAATGCACTCATGTAAGGCTACAGTCATCCCATCATGTGGGATGTCATCGACCCCAAATAAAGCACTACATGCTGCTCTGATCAGACCTGCATCCGAACTATACTCAATCAATGTACCCATCATGGGCACGTGTAGAATCTGCCACACATCCTCTATGGTCACTGTCATCTCCCCTGTGGGAAGTCTAAAGCACTAGCTCTCGCTATGCCATCACTCGGCTAGCGCAGTCAGGAGTCCGTGATCTAGTACAATCGATGGCATCCGAGACACGGGGCCTAGCCCCACTACCTCCAGTAGTATCGCCATCTCTCGGTGGTCGTGCCGGCGCATACTACCCTCTAACTCGGCAATCTGGGAGTGACACTCCCGTGTCTGCAATACTGGTAGTCGTCTCTACAAAATAACATGCCACTCATTAGTTTCTAGCATTTCCTCTAAAAATCTATCTCATTTTTTTAGGGTTAACCCAAAAATCCTAAAAATTCTTCTAAGTGTCACATTTTTGGACACTTTCCTATCTTTTTCTACCTGTCTAGGGCACCTGCGCACCCTTTTGGGTGTGTGTGCAATGTTTTCAGGGCATGCACCTGCGCACATGTGTTTTCTGGCACGTGCACCCTCTTTTGGGTGCCTATGCACTCTTTTTGGCATGTGTGCCACCAATCTGGTGCTTTGCGTGGACATGTGCACTTCTACGTATATGTGCTTGCCTATCCATGCCTACGCCATGCTTTTAGTGTGTGCACCCCTTTCCCGATGTGTGCACGTGCACACACATGTGCTCGTGTACGTGCGTGTGTGTGTGTGTGTGATTTTTGACTATGCGTGTGTGCGTGCATAGACCTGGCACCTGCACCCTCAAACGGATGCCTGCGCCCCCAAAATGGCGCATGCGCGCCCTATCCCATGCCTGCACCTACGCGCAGGTGTGCCTACGCATTTTCTATGCCTAAAAACCCTAATTTAATGCATTAATGACACAATTAATGGGTAGGGTTGTGATACTCACAAATGGGCCGTCGTCCGCATGCCGCTGGTACCCCTGGACTGCATCAGCACGCCTCAAATGGTCTCGTGCGATCACCATGGTTCTCCTGAGTGTCAGAGCCTCATAGTAATTTTTCTAAACTGAGTGGTTAAAATGAATTGATTGCGATGTTTTTACCCCCTGGGGGGTATATTAACCTGTTTTTCACCGTTCGGAAGGGCCGGGAGACCCGTTTCGATCACCGTTTTCTCCTCTGTTCACTGTGGAATAATTATTTTTATTAAATAATTATTTTTTCTCTTCTTTTTCACCGTATTGGGGCATTTTTTTTTGTCTAATACCCCTTTCTTCTCCCTAGGACAATTTTATTGCTCCCTGGTGATTTTTATTCTTCTTCACACTCTCGTAAATAATTATTTTTCAAATAATTATTTTTTCTTAATTTTTCCACTAAACAAGGACATTATTTGTCCTTTATTTCTCCTTTCTTCCACCTAGGGCACTTTCTGTCACCCCTAGGCCCTTCACTTTCTTCTTCTACTTTCTTCTACTGTTCACCATGGTTTGAAAGCAAAAATAATAAAAACAATATATATATATCAAAAACCCAAAAACAAGGCAAAATTTTTCAAAAAAATCCTAAAAAGTAAAAAACCCTACAAAAATGGTAACTTGCTTATTACGGCTGAAACTTGTGTCTTGCACATGGTATTTTCTCCATATCCTATTGGTTTGTCTCACATCTTCCCGATTAATATGACTCGTGGATCACCAGATTCACAACCATTCACAAAGCTAGTTGCTTGCTTCGTCTGTACTCTGGGGCACTTTTGTTGCCTGGTGTTGTTTCGTTGCGCACAAACACTTTTCATGGACCCCGTGTCCATTTTCATTTCCCCTTGCATGTATCCTTTCTTGGGGCATCATTTTTAACCCTTGTCATCAATCATGAACTTGTGGATCTCTTCAGCACTGATAACAAAACATTTGTACAACTGTCTTGACCATTGTTGGGTTGGATATGTGCGTTCGTACTTGTTTTCCCTGTTACATGAGCTTGTTTCCTTCTCGTATTGCATTGCATTATTGTATGTTGCATGGAGTTGGTACTTTCAGCAATGGACAATTGTTCGTAGTATGGCTTTTCATGTCATTCTACCTTTTTCGTATGCTTATATTTTTAATAAGGACCGATGATGTAGTTCCTATGGCAATATGATGACATCAAATTTGTTCCAAATAAACAGTGGCTAGAGGCTAAGCTCTTCTCTCCCCTCTTCCATATTTCTTCTACACCACTTCCCTTTCACCCCTAATTTTCTCTCTCATCGGGGCATCCTGCCTCTTCCCCATTCTTCTACCTATCTCTCATCTTTTTCGATCGTCGATCGACTTCTTTCATCACCCCATCGACACTCGAGGGGGCATCTCTCCCTCCTACTAATTTTTCTTCTATCCCTTCAAAATTTTCTTCTGTCTACTATCTTTGAAGTGGCGTCACTTATGCCACCCCAAAGAGGGGCAAATGTAGACACCTATAATTACGCCTAAGCAATTTAAATACTTAAATTGCGCTAATTATCCCCTTTCTCACAAATTGACGACATATTGTCAAAAGCACTCATATTCTCTTCCATTGTCATTAATTAATTACAATTAAGCTAATTAATTAAGTCACCTATCCAACTAATACCCTAATTAACGACCTTTTGTTAATTGACACCTTCTATCTAGATCTAATTAATTATTATTAATTAATTAGTCTTCCCCTTCATTTAAATCAATAAATCAATATTTAATTGATTTAATCCCTTCTAATGGCCTAAATCACACTAATATTCATCTAAAAGCTTCTATAAGCTGCACATCTACCTATTAATTAATCACCTTTGATTAATTAATACACCCCCTTTACTCCCATGAGCCACTTGCTAAGGACAAACTAAACCCTCCTAAAGCTAACTACCTTTATCTAAACCCCCCTTATCCATAACTAACTCTAATCATGTTTTCCTTTATCCCACATTCATGAGGATGTGTTGAATCCTTTATCCTTTGGGATATATAAAGAGGTCTCCACCTACCTTTTTACTTACACCTAAACTCCTTAAGAGAGAAAATGCAAAGCATATAGCAAAGAGACTAAGAGCTTGCACTTTTGTCCTCTTGAGAGTTCATCATCTTAAAGAGTTAAGCCTCTTTCTTAAAGTGCTTAGGTCATATGGGAGGTGTCAAAAGGGTCTTGTAGCCCAACTTTGACTAGCCCCCATTCCTAGGTTCTTGGAACATTAAGGACAACTATTTTTGATAGCCATGGAACCTACCTAGGTTCCTTCATTTATATGTTGTTAGAGAATAGAGGATATTTAGGTGCTTAACATAGTTAATTTCATAGTTTTGTATTGATAAATGTTAGCATCTAACCCTTGATTAATTCTTATCATGATGGTGTTTATAATGTTGTTTAATTCTTGCTAATTAAGACTATTTAGGTGTTAGTCTTTGTTTACATTAGCATTAGTTTAAAAACAACACTCCTCTTTAACCTCAAGTTGTAATTGACACCATACTGAGAGATGGGGATTGCATTTTGTTTGGTCCCTTTAATCCCTCCTTCACAAACAAAGGAATATATTCTTATATGTAGCAAACTATGTGAAATTAATGGGTAAAAGTGCAAGGCATTGACAAATGACCACTGAACAAGCTTTTAGCAAAATTTGTTCATTTCCTTTGGAACAGTTAATTATTAAATTTTAGAGCACCAAGGAGCATAGTTTTAGAATCAGGGACCAAAATTTATGTCTAATATGATCCAATGTTTCACAATGCGTGTGTTACTAAATCAAGTCATAGGAAATCATCTCCTTATCACCCACAGTTAAATGGACACTTAGCATGAAGTAACAAACAAGGGCAGAATTAGTGAAAAGTATCCTTACCAAAACAGTTGAAGCTGTGAAGAAAAGATTGGGTAAAGAGACTAAACCTGAATGCTGTTCTGGGCTTATAATACAAGATTGGAAAAATAAATATATGGGTTTCAAACCATATGAATTAGTCTATGGGAATTCATTTAAGTTTCATTGATAGATGTTTGAACTTCAAACATAGAGGATAATAGTATAAGGTGGGAATTGTAGTTGGATGCAACTCACCAAAGAAAGAATCTTTTAAGATAAATGAGTTCAAGATGAACTAGAGGATGGAAGCACTTCAGAGATAGAGCTAATTGAATATCAAAGGAAGAAATAGCATGACACATGTTTTATCAAGAGAACTATGACAATTCAAGAGTAGGAGAATTGGCATTGTTATTTGATTCTAAGTACCAACAATTCAAGGGAAAATGTTTGAGAAGCATCAATGGTTGGGACCCTATGCTCTGAAGATGTGTAGAAGATATCTGACAATGGTTCTATGAAAAACATAGTTATCTTCCAGAATTAAATGGTAATAGTAGAAAACTCTTGGTCAATGGACATATGTTGAAACTGAATATAGGACATGGCCTCCCACTAAGGATGAAATCCTTGAGGAAGATTGAAAAGATTATAGAATTTGATAATATGGAAGAACCTAGTTCTTCCAAAATGAACTAATAACCTTCTTAATGACATATCTAGAATAAAGGGAAGAAGTTGAAAAACCATTTAAATGGTTAGTTTTCCCCAACATCTGAAAATATAAATAAATAAAAATAAAATGCAATAAATAATTTAATAGTCTATAATCATAAATTTAATCCTTACTCTCAAAGGTAAATTGATAAACCAATATAATGGCGGTATGACCTCTTAACCTTTGGGATAATTGACCAAATAAAAGATAATTATATATACATATGAATTCCAGTTATCTTATCTATACCATGTTATTTTTCCACTTAGGTAGTTAATACGATCATACATATACAAAAGGATTACATCATCAAGTTGGTAATTATATGCTACTAAGGGTTATTGATAGCTCGTTTAAACCATTAAATGTTTAGACATAAAATGTGATTTACTTCATGACTCTATTCTAGTAATGGTATTGATGAGTCATCATATTATTTTTATGGATTACAAGTATGCTAATGCATGAAATATGAAAGGACCTAGAATAAGCATTGGTTGCAATGGTTAATATTAGTAATCATTCCATGAAAAAATCAAGTTAAATACATTTTTACTAAAGTAATTTTCTCAGAAAACACCAAAATAAGTTTATATTTCTTTAGGGTGTAATCAAGACAAAATATCCGTAGCATAAAACTGTCACTTTTCCTAAGTGGAACAAAACCTATGTTTGGCCTAAATTTGCTTAATATTCCACATCCTAAGGAAAAAGGATCCTACAACCAATTTTCACTTGGAATCAATGGTTTCGACTAATAGGTGACCCTCAAGCATGATAATGGGGAATTAAGAAGAAATGTTTATAGAAAGGATGATTCCCCTTTCTCACCTTCGAAGAAGTAGATGACAGTCTATCTTTGAATCATGCAGTGTATTCTAGAGTTCCTGAAGAACTTTTCACTGAAAGCTTCTTTTAATGAACAAATTAGCTATCCTTAGAAGTTTTTCATAAACCTAGATTTGCAATCCTAAAAAATAAAAGGTGACCAAATAATCTTAATTCGGGTTTTTGAGTGTTACTATAAGTAACATGTCTTGACCATTATATATAATTGTATATGTGACAACCTACCAAAGGGACTTTGAAGTGGAAACAAAAGTTGAAGTCTTACAAATAATACCCATGTTTGAACCAAATGATAATCTCACATCTACAATACAAAGAAAATCATAAAAGGGGTCATGAAGGGCTCTAGTCAACCCAAAATATCCTCATAAAGATAGCATTTTGGATAGTGAAACCTATTTAACCTGTGATGGTCAATTCAAATGGGTCATTATGGGAAAATAAGTCTTAAAAATGATCATATATCTGAAATATGGAGCCACAAAACCTAAGTACATACGATAAACCTTCCACAATTTATTTTTTAAGATTCTATCAATACCATGGCTCAGACCCTATTCCTGGTCATTGGTACAATTAGGCATCATGGTCTAATTCATTTAACCTTGAGTCGAACACCATTTCCTATCAAAGAAAAATGAAGAAGAAATTCTGTAGCATCTATGACAAGTGCTCAAGAAATAGAGAACACTAATATTATCATGAATAAGATTAACTATATCCAGCCCCATTATCTCCTTCATGACTAGTATCCTAGAAATTGATGCCCATGTAGAAGCATAGAGTTTCCTGGAGTTCAATGTAAATGCTACTAAAAAGAAGAAGGTCTGTGAGAAAGATCAAAACAACAAAGCCTTTTATACCTTTGAAGGAAATTCCTTCTTCTACATCAGCTTCAGGGGAGTTAATATCTATCACTAATGGTGATAGCTCACTAATGAAATAACAAGAAAGAATAGTAAGAAGAAGCTCTAGAAGGAAATCTGCCACTGGGCATGTTGAAATTCCCCAAAGAAGAAAAAATTATAAGATGTCAAAGGGAAATCCCAGATATGAAGGAGTGAGTAGGAAAGGATGGAAAAGTAAGCTACTGATATTTTGGGCAGCATGGCCATGACTCCTCCTGAGCCAATTGCCAAGCTGAGATGGACAGAGGAGATGAGAAACTTGAAGAACTATCATTTTCAAGAATTGGCTGAACCATCAGCAATGCCACATGTTGAGCCCTGAAGAGTTGGCATCCTAGAGAAGAAAAGTTGATCATTTCCTTTGATAGACTAAGAATGGTCAACTCCTCAAATAATTTCAGAGGTTAAAAGAAAAACATCAAAATAGGCTCTTCTCTTATCTAGAGCAGAGCTCATTATCAGAGAAAAGGATGAGGAATTGGATTTCCTCAAACTCAAATTAAAACAAAGGGAAATGCTCATTGGAGATTTAACAACTCAGCTTGCAGCAAGGACTGAGGAATTATTAACAATCCATAAATAGCTTATAGAAAAAGAGGAAGAATGTCAGACTTCCAAGAAATAGAATGATGTGTCCACAGTCTCTGCACAGACTAAGTTAACCTATTTGTCACTCAAACAACTATGGAATGACACTTTTAGGGGACTTAGAGAAGCCAAAACATCAAATGAAGAATTTAAGACCAAGATGGAAGAAGAAAATAAGGAAAGAAAAGAATGGGAATAAAAATTTTATGAGGAAGGATTTAAATATAAATGTCTTACAAAAATTCATACGGTCTGTATTATGAGTGAAAAATTGCTTTCCTGCAGGAGGCCCTCTCCTACATATAGTGTGTTTTTAGAAGAGGATTTCATTCGCTGGTAGCTGTCAAGGATTGCATGTGGAAATCCACATTAACTAAAAGATGAATCTGAACTCATGGCAGCTTACTCTCTATCCAGTCCTGAGCAGAAAAATCTTCTGTATGAATTTTATCTTTGTAATTTTATGCTAGAGAAAAACACAGGATTTATGATCAATTTGTATATAGGGGAGAGCCAACTCAATGCATTTTTCTCTATTTTGTAAAACCAAATTACATGAAATGAAAGGGAATCTAAGTTTTTATTGAAAGATAGATCAATTGGTCTCTATATGAGATCTTAATATGGTAAACCTTCTACCTTCCTCATACATTTTAGAACTCATGCCTTTGAGAATGCAATGGGTGACTTTTCAAGACACATTAGCAAGTCAGAGTCCATTCTACAAAAGAGTATTGATGCCTTTACCTCCTATGAGGAGGAAAAGTGTGAAGATATTTATGAAGGAACTCAAAGAGGTGGGAACTCCTTACTATTTCCTTGCGAAGAAGGGAAGTAATATCCCCTACAAATCTGATCTAGAGTTTAGAAAGGGAAAAAGTGTTATGCACAATAATTTCACAGGTCAATGAAACCTACAGGAAAATATGGATGGGAATGTGAATAAGGCCCCCTCTACTTCTCACCCCCAAGTCTCCTTGGCAAAATAAATAACCTCAAGATCTTACTAAATTTGAAGAGTGGGAGAGGAAAATAGAAGCAAGGGTTGGGTACAGTACATCTAAGTTTAAGCATTAGAAAATCAAGTTTCAGCCATTTGATATGAGCAATCAAATGGAATGCAGAACATACAACCCCACTTTTGAAGAATGAAGTTTGTAAATCAGACTTACAAACATAGTAAGTTTGGGGGAAATGATGAGGCTAGAATATCGTCTGATTAATGTATAAAATATGATCTCATCTTACTCTCCTTTTTATTAAGTTTGATTACATTTAGTGACTTTTATTTGATCTTATATGAGTTAGGATGTAATTGTCTATCTTTTGATTGATTGTGATTCTAATGTTAAAAGCTATAGAATTCCTGATGAAGTGTGTTTTTAAAATTTAGTTTTGTAATAAAGCAGGTCTAATCAGTTGAGGAAATGAAGCAAGTAGTGTTCAATATGTTTTTCGTAGCATCTATTCCTGTTATCCAAAATTCACCCTCAAGGTAATTTTGATAACATGCATCAGATTATTCAATCCTAAGCAAGTAGATTGATTCAAGGCCTGAAATCATGTTTTTAGTGCCCCCTCGGCTTCTCTCTAACTCTCCCGTCCAAGAAGAAATCCCAACAAGTTGAGAAAATGGAAAAAATGCAAGAAATAAGGTTGCAAGACTGTTTTAAAGCATTTCAGGACCGAAGGGTTCGGGTCATACTGAGGTTCGTCATACCAAGCTTGGGGCTGAAAAAGCAAGAAAATTGGCTAAGTCAGACAGTTTTGTCCCAGGCGGTCCGTGGGACAGTTGGGAAGTCGGGACGCGAGGGACGCAAAAAGCCGAATTGGCCGAAAACAGAAAAATCACCTAAGTCTTTTATTTCACACGGTCCGGGACAGCTGGGACAAAAGTACATGTGGGACATGAATCAGCTGGGTTGCCGAAAGACAGTCCATTACGGGTATTTTGGAGATATTCATCCGGGACAGTCGGGACAAAAGTACGCATGGGATGCGAATCAGCCGGTTTGCCGAAAGACAGTCCATTGCGGGCAGTTCAGAGATATTCATCCGGGACAGCCGGGATAAAAAGTACGTTGAGGGATTCGTGAACATTTTGAAAGCTGAAAAAGCCACAAGAGGGACAAGGAATGAAATTGGCCTGATGCGGGAGAATTTGTCCCAGGAAGTGGCGTGGCAAAAGAGAAGGACTTAGAAAAGTTTGCCGAGGAACGAGTCGAAAGTTTTCAAAGGTGAAAATTTTGGCCCGCTGCCCCCGCCATCGAATGGAATCTTGACACATGTCATCCAAGTGGCGGAGCACGGGGGGAAATGGGAAACTTTCCCAAAGTGAAAAATGCCAAATTTTTGAAGGGAAAACTGCGCCCCTCAGGCCCGAGCATATAAAATAGTGCCACGTGTCCAAATGGCAAAAAAGGAAGGGCCCGAAAGAAATTTTCAAAGGATGAGCCAAGTCCGTGGATGAATCAGAGCCTGAAACGTGTCATCCAAGTGGTGGAGTGCGAGGGAAAATTTAAAAAAATTTCCAATGACCAAATGGGTAAAAAATTCAAACTTTTTGCCCACCGATCCGTTTTGGGCCTGTTTTTGCCCAAAATCTTCAAATGGCCATAACTTTCGATCCAGAGCTCAGATTTTCGTGTTCTTTATATCAATAGAAATCTGGTGAAATTTTGTACATGATTCCTTTGGTAATTTTTGCATTTTTATGGAGTTTGGAGAGAGAAAGTTGAAAAACACCTCTGGCACATGGTAATGGCCAGAAATGACGTTTCAACAACCAATTTTAATGCAAAATGGGTTGCATTATCCTTTAGTATGGCCAAAAATGTCAAGGCATGGGTCTGTAAGGACTCCCATGCTATTTTAATGCCTCTTCATTCAATGAGGAATGGCTCCCACATTTTTACATGTTTTCTCTCTCCTGGGCTCGACCCATGCATTATAAAAGCTGGATTTGGCTCTTTTTTTGGGGGGAACATTTCTTTGGATAACAAGCTTCATCTTTCACCTTTAACAAGTGATTTTTGCAAGTATCAGACCTCTTGATGGTGGTAACAGTTTTTCTACCTTTTTGATGTTGTAATGCAAGGATTTTGACAGTGGAAATGACAATACAGGCTCTGTGATCTGTTTTCAGTCCTTTGGTTGTGTTGTTTGCTTCATTTCAGATTTTTAATTACATCTTATCAGCCTTTGTGCATGATGTTTATGTTGCATTCCATGATCTGTGTCATTTGTAGAAATAGAAGTTTTCACCACTCCTTTTCTGGTGTATCACCGCTTTAGTGTAGGATTTCATTTTATGCATTCTCTCTCCCTGGTCCCTTGGAAATTTAGATTAGCATAGTTAGTTTTCCCCTGCATTAGAGTAGATTGTGGCAGGTAGTTTAGGAGCAAGAACCAGCTTTCTCTGGAGGTTTATCTCAAGTAGCAAGTCCCACAACTTGGAGATAGTACCCATGTTATCCAATCACACCGTGAGTTCAAGTATATACATTTGTATAAACAGAGGGGTGTTGTGATTCGGTGATAATAGTTTTGGCACGCCCAGTGGGACCTTAGCAGTCTTCCACTTTATCTTTGATAGGTTGGTGTGTTCCTGTTAAAGATTCAACCTTTTGGAGCATATTCAAAATCACATCTGGCGACTCCATTTGGTAAATAACTCATTCTCTGAGTTGCAGACCAATTTTTCATCCATTTCCATCCATCTTTCTTTCCATCTCTTTCATTCTTTTCCATTCCATGAAGTTGTGCAATCATGACTTCATTTCCATCATGGAATTCACATTTACAACAGCAGTATATCACACCTCCAACATGTTTTACAAATCCTCCAAATCAGCATTTTGATCAAATTCAAAATCAGCATGCATACCCATATGAGCAGCAGTGCCAAAGTCAGTTTGGCTATGAAGCATTTCAAGAGCAAGAGTATGCATGCAATGAAGACAATCAAGATGGAAGATGCAGATTTTGTGGAGAAAATCCAAAAGATGGAGGTAAAGATGGTGCAATCCAGAGCAACAGCTCAAATGAAAGCTTTCAGAATTGGTTGCAGGACTCCTTGTCCATGGGGAGGCCCTTTTCCAAGACACTTCAGCCCTCAGGAGAAGCTGGACTTCATGATGAAGATGCTGCCCCAACTTGCACAATGGACAGTAGAAATAGAGGCCTATACACTTGGTGTTGAACAACCTTGTCAATGGGTAAGTTCTACACCATCATCTGGTTTTTCTCTTCCCATTACTCAAGCAGCATCATCTCATTTGGAATTTCAAATTCTAAATCCATCAATGCTGTCCCAAATGTTGATCCATTTCTCCATTCCCTAGTCTTCCACCACACCTCAATTCTTCTTTCCTTTTTCCTTCCAAATAGTCATCCCCTCCACAAGAGCTAACAAAAATACCCCCTCCTCCAAAGAAACAAGAGTTTCTACCTCCTCCACCACCACAAAAAATTGCCAAATCAATTGAGTTACAACCTTCCCTCCTCTTGCATTCCCAAATCCATGTTGGGAGGAGAAGAAATTGCAAGAATGCCAGTCAAGGAAAACAGTAACAAAAAGAAAAGCCAAACAAAGATAAAGAAATTACAAAGTCTGAAGAGTTGGGCTCTTAAATTTGGGATGAAAAAGATCCCCTTGATGGTTAAACCTACAGAAGAGGTTGGAGTTGGAGAAAAAATGGTGGTTAGGACTGATTTTGTGGCAGCAGAAGAAGAGAAAAAAGAAGAAGCAGATCAGCAGTCAGTTTGCTCAGAAAGTAGTGTCCATGTTGGCACTCTATTTGAAGAGAATGCTGATTCAATTCAAGTTGCACAATCAGCCATGGAGGAAGAAAGCTCTGAAGAAGATCTTGCAGTCCCAACTTGTCCTCTAGAGCAGCAGATTGAAGAGTTTGACTTAACAAACTTCGTGCTAGAGGAAGAGTTCTATCAAGAGCAAGATTGTCTTCAAGTAGTAGAAGAGGGAGAAGCTGCTCCAAATCCAAAAGAAGAGGAGCACATTCTAGTTGTGGAGGAGAAAATTGCAGATCCAAGGGCTTTGAGCACAAAGCAGGCTACAAGAGAACCTTCAGTTCTTCTTTCTACTTCATCTCTCTCAAGTTCTAGTGCTGAAGAAGAGTTTGATCTCTCAAACTCAATGTTGGAGGATGAAAGAAACCATGATGATCAAGTTACAGATCAAGAGGACACCATGGAGGAAGTTGAGCATTTGCAGCAGGACAACCATGAGGTAGTTTATCTGTCAGATTTGGAGGACTGTTTTGATGAAGAAGAACCGGTTGAGTTTCCACCATTCTCTCTTTCATCATCCACATTCCAAACACTTGAGCCTACTGTCATGAAGGAGAGCATTCATTTGCAGCAGCCTGCATCTTATAGCAGCTCTTTGGAACCAAGATTGGAAGATTTTAATCTTTCATGTTCTTCATTGGAGGAAGAGAAAGGACAGAAGAATTTCTACCATTGCTTCCACATCATCCATTCAAGAAGGTCTACAAGAAGACTCCATTTTTGGAGTTGAAAATCAGAGCAATGGGCATATCAAATGGACCATACCTTGCCCAATCAGGTATTTGGCTTCATTGGAGCCAAAGGAGAAGTCACAACCAGTCATGCTTGCTTCTAAGCATGAGGATGAGCTACAAAGTACCAAGGATCAGCTGTCATACCTCTTCAATCCAAATGCAGAGCAACTAAAAGAGGTATTGAATTTGCCTTCAGCTGATACCTTGATGATTTGGGTGGAAGACCAGCTTCTTGTTGATTTTCCATTCATCCAATCAGCCATGTTCAATGCCAAATCAGTTGCATGGTTGCCAATTTTGAAGAAAGGAAGCTATTTTACACAACCAGTTGCAGGGTTTGTTTAGCTTACCTTTGCTTCTAGTTAGAATAGAGTAGGTAGGTTTGCTTTCAGTAGAAGAAGTGCTTGTGCACACTCTGCATGTTCCATTTAGAGCATGTATGATTTTCAAGTTTTGTACATAATTTTGGTGTTGCTGGCTTTGCTCTTGCACAGTTCATTTTAAGTGGCATTTTGGGTGAGAACAACTCTAAGTTCAATGGGTTTCCAAGTGGCTCAAAGAGGAGGTTTTCAAAGTTCAGATCAGTTTTCAGGCTACAAATCATGACTCCATGCCCAATGGATGCTTCAGGCAACTGGTAACTTCATCCAACAGGCAGATGACCCCGCTGAGTCGCCAAAATTGTTATCCAAAATTCACCCTCAAGGTAGTTTTGATAACATGCATCAGATTATTCAAGTCCCGAGCAAGTAGATTGATTCAAGGCCAAATCATGTTTTTGGCCCCCTCGGCTTTTTTCTAACTCTCCCATCTAAGAAGAAATCCCAACAAGTTGAGAAAATGGAAAAAATGCAAGAAATAAGGTTGCAGACTGTTTTAAAGCATTTCAGGTCATGAAGGGTTCGGGTCGACAGGGAAAAGTCCTTGAGGTTCGTCGTACCAAGCTTGGGGCACGAAAAAGCAAGAAAAGTGGCTAAGTGTAGACATTTTTGTCCCAAGGCGGTCCACGGGACAGTTGGGACATCGGGACGCGAGGGACGCGAAAAGCCAAAATCGGCCGAAAGTGACAGAAAAATTGCCTAAGTCTTTTGTTTCACGTGGTCCGGGACAGCTGGGACAAAAGTACATGAAAGCGATCTTGATTTGCGAATCAGTCCATATGGTGCGATGAAAATTTGTCCATTAAGTTCAGGGATATTCTTGGGACAGTCGAGGGACGCAAAAGTACGCCTGGGATGTGAATCGGCTGGTTTACCGAAAGATAGTCCATACCAATAGAAAGCTGGTGAAATTCTCTACATGATTCCGAGGTCATTTTTGCATTTTGATGGATTTTGGAGAGAGAAAATTGAAAAATGCCTCTGGCACATGGTAATGGCCAGAAATGACATTTCAACAACTAGTTTTAATGCAAAATGGGGCATTCTCCTTCAGTATGGCCAAAAAATGTCAGGGAATGGGTCTGTAAGGGGCCCATGCTATTTTAATGGCCTCTTCATTCAATGGGAACCCACTCCCATGTTTTTAAATTTTTTCTCTCTCCTGGAGGCTTGACCCATGCATTGTAAAAGCCAAATTTGGAAAAATTCATTTTTGCCAAGAGGGAACATTTCTTTGGATAGCAAGCTTCTTCTTTCACCTTCAACAAGTGATTTTTGCAAGTATCAGACCTTTGATTTGTAACAGGTTTTCTATTTTGATGTTGTAAAAATGCAAGGATTTGATCAGTGGAAATGACAATTTAGGTTTTGGTTGACCAATATTTGGGAGCCGAAAAAGCAAAAAATCAGCTAATTAGACATTTTTGTCCCATACAACATTCTGCAATTTCTGCCAGATTCTCCACCATTCATCCAGGGTTCTCAATTTAGGGATTGCATAAGCCGAAATGGCTGAACTAACAGAAAAATCACCTAAGTCTTTTGTTTGCAGGTCCTGACTTGGACCTATGACAAAAGTCATTCTGGGACGTTTATTTAAAGAGGCCAGTTTGCTAAAAGACCTCCATTTGGAAGTTTAGAGATATTCATCGGGACTCCGGGACCTCCCTTACACGTGGGACGTGAATCGGCCGGTTTGGAGTTGAAAATGGAGTTGGGAATTCTCCTCCATCTCTGTAATGGAAAAAATATTTTTCCCTTTTACAAGTGAGATGATGAAAGGGTGAAAAATCTGCAAGCAAGGACAAGGAAGCTGTGAATTGGCTGATGCGGGAGAATGTGTCATCCAGGGTGGCATCAAAAGAGTTTGTTCTCTTCTTACATTTTCATTACAGGTTTTGTCAAAGTTTTCAAAGGTGAAAGTTAGGTTAGGAGCTGTGCTATCATGGAATATTGGGACATGTGTCATCCAAGTGGTGGAGCGTGGGGGGGAAATGCCTGTGGCATCTTCCATCCTTCCCAAAGTGAAAAATGCCAAATTTTGATAAATGTTCAAATTGCGCCCCTCTGGTGTATCGACCAATAAAATGCTGTGCCACCGTTTGTCTCTCTCATGTCTCCTTGGCATGGTTAGATTAGGTTTAGCAGTCCTTGCCTGCCACTGGAATAGAAGGAAGCTTGTTGATTTTCAATTAGGAAGCCCGAGGATGAATCAGAGCCTAACACATGTCATCCAAGATTCCTTTCTCAAATTTCACTTCCCACACTCCAAAGACCAAACGGGTAAAAAATTCAAACTTGTTTCCTCACACTGGATCCGTTTTGGGCCATTTTTTCCCTAAATCCTTCAAATGGCTAACTTTCAATCCAGTGCTAATTTTCACTAACAAAAGGTTATATCAATAGAAATCTGGTGAAATTCTCTACATGATTATGTGGTCATTTGTTCATTTTGATGGAGTTTGGAGAGACAAAATTGACTTGATAAAATGACACGTGGTTATGGCTTGAAAATGACATTTCAACAACCAGTTTTAGGGTTCACTCTATGGGTCGCATTCTTTAAGTATAGGGAAAAAAATGTTAGGGCATGGGTCAAGTAAGGGCACCCAGTTCTATGCTATTTTAATGCCTCTTCATTCAATGAGGAATGGGTCCCACTTTTCTACACGTTTTCTCTCTCCTGGTGTTTGCTCGAACCCATGGGTTGTAAAACCCAGATTTTCAAAGTCCTCATAGGGTTTGGGGGGGAAGAATTTCTTTCGATAGAAAGCTTCATCTGGAAGACCTTCATGTAAGTGTTTTTTACATGTATCAGACCTCTATATGGTGGTAACAGGTTTTATGGTTACCTTTTCAAATCATTGTAATGCAAGGATTTTTGATAGTGGAAATGACTAGCATAGGGTCTGTGATCAGTTTTCATGGGTCCTTAGGGGTTGAAATGTTGTTTGCTTCATTTCAGATATTTTAATTACAGTTATCTGTTTGTGCATATGTTTATGTTCCATTCTACAGTGATTGTGTCTAGTTCTACATTTTGAACTAGAAGTGTTCACATACATTCCTTTTCTGGTGTATCACCAGCTTTAGTGTAGGATTTCATTTTATGCATTATCTCAATCAATGGTCCCTTGGAAATTTAGATTAGGCATAGTTAGTTTTCCCTTGCATTAGAGTAGATTGTTTAGGGTAGTTTAGGTTACAAGAACCAGCTTTCTCTTGAGGTCTATCTCAAGTAGCAAGTTCACAACTTGGAGATAGTACCCATGTTATCCAATCAACCGTGAGTAAGTATATACATCTTGTATAAACAGTTTAGGGGTTAAATTTGTGTTTCGGTGATAAAAATTCCCACACATCTTAGTTCTCCAACTTCCAAGATAGTTCCGGAACTCCATCACATAGTCATCATCTAGTTCTGGAACTCCAATATTTAGTTCTAGAATTTTCAGACTTAGTTTTGGAACTCCTGGGTATAGCTCTAGAACTCCATAGGTTTTAGTGTTTAATCATTTCCTTAGTTCTGGAACTTCTTTGTTCTAGGAACCAATCCCATAGTTTATCTATCCTAACCACATCTAGATATTTTGCATCAATACTATGGTTCAAATGAGGGAAGGATGAGAATATTTCTGAATGTAGATCCAGGGAAAGTTATCTCACAACTGCTATCTGATCAAGGGTGCAAATGACTCAACATCTATTCTAGGCATGATTCGATTTCATCATAGGGTTTAGGGATCAGGGTTGAGACAACTATGATTGTAAAATGTATATAAAATAGACCTACAGTAGATAAAAAAAAGAGAATTAATATGATAGGGAATAGGTTTAGGAAAGAAAATAGATTAAGTATCCTCAAATCCAGTATGTTTTGTAATACTAAATGTTTTCATCAATAAAATAGCCATTAATGTTTGAGAGAATTCTGAGTTGTTAAATCCTGATTTGAGGAGGAGCAAGGGCCCACTCCCCCAAGGACTAGGATATTCATTTATTTGGTATTTATATTTCTTCAACAAATAGTTTAGATATGCTAATTTTGTATTGCTTTAATTATTCTAGTTAAACTCTGTTGTGGTACTTAGGTTTTGCAGGTGCTTATAGATAAATTTTATACAACCCTTGTAATCATTTTCAAGCATTTAGGGTGGCAGTGTTTATTTCTCAAAAGAAAGTGTGTTTAATTTCCAATCAAGCAAGTTTGTTTATTTGCAAGAACAATCGTTAGGTTTTCTTAAAGGTTTAAAGTGTGTTTTACTTTAGGAAAAGTTTTCATAGTATGATTTAAATAAGGTTTTACCAAGAAGCCCTTTAGACATTTAGTTCCCCAGAAAATATAAAAATAACTATTTAGTCAACTACTAGATTAGGGTTTAAATTACTCTTGTTGCATATAGCTTTAGAAAGGTTTGGTTTGATATGACTAGATCAACAAGAAGTTGATGTAAATGAAGGGAATAATGTTTACCCATCAAGTTAAGGTGGAATAATTTTAAGGTGAAGCAATAGGGAAGTATTGCATTGGAAAGCCTTGTTGAATGGCCCTTTAGGAGTACATTTTAGTGTTTAAGGTTGAAGGTTTATTTAGGGTTCAGGGATAAAGTACATTTAGGGTTTACGATACAAGAGCTTTAGGTTCCAAATATTTAGCATTTAATATTTAGTGTTTTGGGTTTAGGGTTTATAAAATACTTTTCAAGGTGTGATTCAGTGCCTAGGTTTACGCATGTAAGATTCTGAGTGTTTAGATGGTTTGGTTGTGCGCAAAAAGGTTAGGTCCTATTATGTTGTATGTTTGAGCACTGAGTTAAAGTGTTTAGGTGTTCGGGTTTTGTTTGAAAAATAGCCCAGCATCAAGATTTAAAGTATAAGGTTTAGTTTTAAGGTATTAGTGTTTAGGGGTTACTGTTAGTGCAAAATCACAGCACCCCTGGATGCAGATCAGGCTTCTAGGTTGATCACTCAGGCATCCAGTGTGATTGCACAACATGGAAACCTCTCTCCAAGCGTGGGACTTGTAAAACCGAGAGAGGAATCTCCAGAGAAGGCTGGTTCCTGCTCCTAAACTACCTGCCACAAGCTATTCCAGTGCAGGCAAGCTAATCTAATCCTAATCTAACCATGCCAAGGAGACAGAGAGAGAGAGAGAGAGAAAGGAAAAACAGCAAAAGCCTACACTAAAACGGTGATACACCAGAGAAGGAGAATGTTGGACATCTATCAAAACTGCCATGGGACAAAGAGAGGTGAGCAATGGGAAGGATGGACAGATGCATCACAGGCCCAAGGATAGATTTCACACAGAAAATGTCCCAAAACTCCATGAACACAGCTCCAGACCTGCAATGAACATTCAAACATGCACAGATACCTACAATGAAGAGAGGCAAGAAGAGAACAAGCAAAAATGAGGAAGGATGGACAGATGCATCACAAAACACGTTTTGTTGCTCCAGAAGTTTGCACAGAACATCATTCCATTAGTAAGAGGCAAAAACGCCATTACAGAGCAAGGGATGAGGTTCGAACTCCATTTTCAACCCTAGAGAAGAAAAGAAGGGAGGGCAGAGAAGAAAGAATGAACAACTTGTTTTCAAATGAGCCAAATCTGGCTTTTACATTGCATGGGTCGAGCCCAGGGGACAGGGAAACATAGGAAAATGTGCAAGCCCATTCCTCATTAACTACAGGTGCATTAAATCAGCATGGGGGACCTTACCAACCCATACCCTGTCATTATGGAGGAGAATGCGACCCATGTGATTTGGCCACTAAAATGTCACTTCTGGCCGTGCAGAAGAAGAATGTGACTGCATTGCATTAAAACTGGTTGTTGAAACGTCACTTCTGGCCATTATCACGCGTCAGAGCCGTTTCTCGATTTTCTCTCTCCAGACTGCACCAAAACTGCAAGATTGATCCCAGAATCATGTAGAGAATTTCATACCAGCTTTCCGTTGATATAAAGAACGTGCAAATCCGAGCTCTGGATCGAAAGTTATGGCGATCTGAAGTTTTAGGGCACAAAAACAGGTGAAAACGTGTTTTGAAATCTTTCCCACGCTCTGCCACTTGGATGACATGTGGCATGCTCTGATTGGTCACGTGATTCTCTCTCCTTCACCTTTCAGCGGGCTTTCATTTGAAATTTCCTTGTGGGCCCTAACTGGGACACGTGGCACTATCTCATTGGTTTGGATCAGTGCTCGAAAACTCGCCCCTTTGACTTTTCTGGTCCTTTCCTCTTGTGACACGTGTCATGCGTTAATTGGTCCTCAGCCCTGCCGGCTCTTTCACGCCCTTCGCGTCTTTTTGTCCCGGATGGCACAGTGCTCCTTGTGCTGATTTCGGCCGAACCGGTCGATTCGCGTACCTTTGTCCCACTTGTCCCACTTTGTTTCGGACTGCCTTGACCTTTTTCACCCGGTACGGCCGGTTCACGTACTCACGGCCCAAATGTCCCATTTTCTTTCGGACCATTTGTTCCCATTTTGGCTGAACCGGCCGGTTCGGGTCCTTCGCGTACTCTTGTCCCGAATTGTCCCTCTCAGCAGTTAGTCGATTTTCTTTTCCTCTTTCGGCCGGATCGGCTTCTCGCACCCGCCGCGTACTTCTGTTCCATTCATCCCAAATGCTTAGCAGGCTGCCTGGAGGCTTTTCGGCTGATCCGCGCCTTTCTGTCCCACACGTCCCAAAGGCGACCTTGAGCAGGACTTAGCCAATTTTCACGATTTTTCCTGGATCAACCTACTTGCCTTTCTGCAACTTTTTCACATTTTCTCAGAGCTTGCTCCTTCCTTCTTTGGCCAGGGGAGTTAGAAAAATATCTAAGGGAACCTCAGAAACATGATGTTTTCTCTGAATCAATCAATGTGCCTGGGACTTGAATATTCTGATGCATGTTATCAAAATTACCCAGGGGGGTGAATTTTGGATAACAGTTACAAAGTGGGAAAAACTATAAATAGAAGGTTGGGCATTTCATTATTTACTTTTTGCATATGAAGAAAGAAGCACTTTTGCATCATTGCAAACTAGGGCTTCCAGAACTGATCCATTCAAAGAAAAATTTGAAGATTTTGAGAATAACTAGTTTCAATTTGCAAACCAGAAGGAAGGGATTTCATGGGAATAAGATTATTTATCAGAAGGAACCATCTTGTGAAAGAATTATCCTAGTTAGGGTTTGAAAACTAGGGCACGGGTTTAAGAGGTTCTCTTCACAAGTTTGAGATCTAAGGTTGGAAGAAGTGGAAGAGCAGAGTAACAAGAAGAGATTGAAGTGATAAGAGGACCTAGAAAATGGCACCCAAGAAACCAATTGTGTCACCCAGTAAGCTAAATGGAAAGGGAAAGGGCAAAGAGCTAGTAAAAACCACCACAAACATGAATGAGGAGTGGTATGTAGAAATGTAGTACCCAGATGGAGTTTTGTTTGGGAAGGAGTGGGAATCCCATTTGAGAAAGATGGCCATGAGTGATTATAACCATCACACAAACACAACAGAGAAGTAAATGGAACTAGATTTAGTGTGCCCAAAAAAAAAAAAGGACACTAGATGATGATGACCTAAGAGACAAGGACACCATCATCTGCGAGGGAGAGAGCAGAGATGATGACCTAAGAGACAAGGACACCATCAAAGCAACCGTCATTTCATATGATTACAAGAAGGGGTCAAGGTATTTTGATATTATGGAAATCCTAGATCCCATAATGATAATGGCCATGCACTTGGTCATAAATTTAAATGATCAAGAAAGGTGGATGCAGGTGAAAAAGGCCTAGTTGAATCTATACAAAAAATATCAGAGGGCAAAATCTACAATTTATCGGCCTTCATTGTAGATGAGATAATTAGCAGTGCACATGAAGGAGACAAGATACTCTTTGGAAATATCCTCTTGACAATTGTATTTTCAGAGATAGGAGTGTTTGACACAGTAGACAAGTTTTTTTGGGAGTATTCGACTGAACATCCCTCGCTTGCAAAAATATTTTCAAAGTATACATGTGAAACAATGACAGCCTCCCACAAGGCACACCTAGACAAGTGGTATAAGCACTTAAGGGATGCATTTGAGGTAGAGTGGAGAATACCATAATAACTACCAGTGCTTAAAAAGGGAGAAGTTAAGTTTGTTGTGTACCAACACTTCTATATAGGCATATTCAAGTTGGTGGATGAAACCATGAGCCCATGGTGTAAACTCCCATTCTCCTTCACCACCCAATACTTCCAACTGGGAATTAATAGGTTCAAAGAAGCAAAGAGACTAAGGTTTCACCTTAGTGAAGTTGATCAAGACCACAAGGAGATGTGTAGGATGCTACTCTACCCCAAGAAGTGCACATACATGGAAAATTCCGTAGCGCATGAAGTCAGAATGATGAAACCCCTGACTCTAAAAATTGTAGGAAAGTCCACGGTGCATGTATATCTCTGAATTAGTCCAAAGTTTGAGAAAGGAACATACCTAGAGAATGATGTCTCCATACCTAAAGATCCCATGGGTAGAAGAAAGCCCGCGCTCAAGACAAGGGTGAGAGAAGAAGAAAAAGCACCAAGTGTGCAGACTGCCCAGCTAGTAAGTGCATCGGTGGCAAGTGCCAAATCTAGCACCTATACACGTAGGAGGAAGTCCCAGGTAAAGGAGAATACCCCAGAAGGAGAGTCACCAGAGAAACCCCTCGCCAAGGAGAAATCGTCAGAGGAAATAGAGAAGGCTGGATCCCCTGCGAAAGAGTTGCCTCTAAAAAAGAAGCAGAGGATAGAATGGAGGATGACTTGGAAGAAACTGAGAGCTTGGATAAATACATAGGTGAAAGGGATGATGAAGATGAAGAAGATGATCTTGAAGGATATCAAGAGCCACTTGTCTTCAGTGTGCACAATTTAGAAGAAGAGGGTGGACATGAAGAACGTGGGTTCCTTTTCATGCGATGCAAGGGTAGCCAAGAGGAAAAATGTTCCCAGAACATGGGAACAAGTGAGGAGGTTGGTGTGCAGGAGTATTAAATTCCAAGCCTTACACAGGAGCAAGTAAACAAGGCAGTAGAAAGATAAGCAGCGAAAATAATCAAGGCCTTCATAGAACAAGAATTGGAGTGTAGCACTAACATAGTGATGGAAGAGGGTAAGGAGGAAAGCGTTGAGAAAGAACAATTCAGTGTGGGAGGAGGTCTTAGTCTAGCAGTGAGTTTCCCCAAAGCCGCGTGCTTGGGAAGGAAGAGCCTTAATACAAAATGAGGACAGGTCATGGGCTATGTTGATGACTAAAGGGAGGTGCTACGCACACACTTCCAAAGAACTATACCCACGGAAGAAATTATAGTTATGGCGTCATTTAACAAGGAGGTTGTGTACCCTAGGAAAAGCAAGACACTCTCTTAGGCATTTGAGTCCCATATTGACGTGCTAGAGTTTGAAGTATACCAAGGGGCAATCATGCCAGTACCAAATTCTAAGAGAGCCAACCCCTTAATAAATGTCCAGCAACTCTTAGATGATTAGTTATGTAATGCGCTCAACAAGGTCACGGTTGAGGTTGAGGCTAGGCTCTTTGGAAGAAATGATAGAGTAAGATTTCTAGAGGTAAAGATAGAAAAGAAGGAAGAGGAGTTGGTTGAGAAGACTAAGGGCTTGAAACAAGAAGAGTTGATCAACGCATAACTGAAGTGTGAACTAAGGGATGCGAAGGAAAAGGTGTGTAAAGTATACAAAAAGGTGTCTATCACAAGTGTCATTATGTTGAAGCATCAAGACATAACGCCGCCTGCGTAGAAGTGCAAATCCACTCTTGAATGCTTAGAAGATTTGGCGCGCATCCTCACCATGGAGATACAACCATTGGCTCTAGAGTCCATGGAAGAAGTGGCAACATGCTTGGTGAGAGAGGAAATATTGAAAGTGGAACAATCATTATTGAGTATACAAAGGTACTTGTGGATGTCAAGATTGCTAACCCATCTGTTGAGGCTGTGTACAATAATTACGAAGACATGGATAGAGTGGAGATCATCTTGGTCACCACTCATGAAGCAGAGATGAAGGATTTTCAAGAGAAGAATAATTTAAATAGGGAAGAAAGGGATAGAATCCTTACCAAGTTTGAAAATAAATCCAAGGCCATTGAAACATTAAGGGGTTCAATGAAAAACCGGTTAAAGGAATTGCACCCATAGAGTACTAGAAGGATGGATGCACCTGAAGACATGAGCAAGGAGTTGGATAAAAATTTTGAAACTATGAACACTCAAGGATATGGACTAAGTTTTGGGGATGTAAGCACCCTAGTCGAAGACCTCTATCAGAGAGTGCAAAATGAAGTTGATTCCTAGAACAAGTTGGAGACCGACTTACAAAAATATTTTCCTAGCATGTTACAATAATGCCATCACTTCCCCGTTATTTCTTATTTCCAAAATTCTTCATCCCTTTATTCTTTTTCCAAGATGTAAGTCTACTATGATTCCTTATTCATTGGAGAAGTGTTCCCACAGACGGAGAATAGGTGAAGTGTGGGGTGATGTTGGGACCCTAAAATTATTGGCTAAGTACGAAAAGGTGCGTAAGCATGCAAGGCCTAGTTGAAGAAGGGCACGAAAGGAGAAGGAACATAAGATAGGGTTTAAGAAAACCCATGGCATGCACGCAGATAGAGCTAAGGTTTCTGGACTTATCCATATTGGGCATTTTTGGCGGGACATGAGAAAAGTGTGACTTGACAGTGAATGAGTAGAGGATAAGGTGACATCCTGGCAATGTGATGCCCACGAAAGGAATATGCTTAGCGATGGAGGATTCTAGAAGACCATTAGTAAAAGGAGTGGAGAGCTCGGACCTGAAGGAGAAAGCTTCTATGGAGGACCATTTGGACACTTGGAGATGGATATGTAGATGCTGAAAGTAATTCGGTGGTTGAAGAAACCTATATATACAAGCGCCCACAGAGTAGAAAGTGATATGAGAGGAGAATAGAGAGAGCAGAGCTGTGCAAAATAATTGTGAGAACTCTACGGGATTGAGTAAAGGCTATATAAGGGAGTAATGTATTAAGGGGCTGATTTATAAATTTTTATTTGTATGGATTAAGGACATGATCCCTTCTCTGATGTATGACTTCGGTCAGATCAATTTGGGGTATTCTAATGGAACCATTGAATGTAATGAGGTTACAAAAATGAATGATTATGAATGTAATTAATTTGGTTCATATCTATATCTTTTCATTTCTATTCATGGATGTGAATGAATAGATATAAACCCTTATGTATTTTCCTTTCTGTTGTAGTTCTATCTCTTATCTGTAAGTACCCTCTATTTGGAATGAATACATTTCTATAGAGGCCATTATGAGTCCTATGATGAATGTATGTCTTATTTCACCCTTTATTCATTAAGTTCCTGACATAGATGATGGTTTCCCACTTAAATCACATAAAAGAGAGACTCGGTGCCCACACGTGCCTCAGGTGAGTGCCTGGAACCTGTTGGGTGAAAGGAAGACATGCATGGGATTTATTTTCTTTGTGATGGGTGTAAAAATGATTGCACGTGTGATGAAATCTCATCAAAATCCAAAGGGGTCTCTCTTACATGCTTGCCAAGATGGGGTAGCACAAACTGCTCAAGTTCCACGTCCTCTTCTAAGTGAACCTCAAATCCTTCCCACAACATCTACCTCCATATATCTATCACACTTACAACCTCGCATTGCCTAGTAATCTCCCTTTCATGCTTCACTATACTTGAGTCGTCTCTCCTCCCTTTCTTTCTTAGTCACAGTACATCTACCACCTTCCTCCACCCTAGCTTCCTCGGCCAGTGCTCAAGAAGGTTTAGCTGGTCATTGTAAATGCCTCTAAACTCAAGGTAAAAAACAAGATCTTCATTTCAAGAGGAATATCATGTAGAAATTATCCTCTGGGTTCCCACATAAACTCAAACACAATGAATTCTAGACAATAATATAAAGAAAGTGCATACTCCAGAGTGTAGCTAACCAGTAATCCTTTCCACCAACGATCCACAACATGAGTCCACGTCAGATCTGCATCTTACAGCCTCTGGTACTCTTCTTGGGTCCACGTGCATGACCTATAATACCAACTTGATCTAGACGCATATTCAGAGAGCCATTCATGTAGCTCTACTAGGAAGCAACAAAAAAAATATTCATACTACTCATGGTAGAGGTTCTCTTGTACCCATCTACATGCATCAAACTCAGGTTCATTATTGAATCTCTGAGTAAATTTTTCCTCCATGTTCTTAAACCATGTTTCAAAACCTTCCAAAGTTAAATGCTCTGTCATCACTCATTGCACAAATCAAGATGTATGCTATTTCTCTCTACAAATTCAAAAAGAAGTCCTGGCAATGGAACCAAGATGTAGTCATATTTACACCTAATGAAGAATAAGGGAACCCATATGCATCAACTATCACCCAGTGGGTGCTGGGCACTCACCAAAGGCACGCATAGGTTCTGAGTCTCTCCTTTATGTGATATTAGTGGGAAACATCATCTATGATAGGAACTTAACGAGAGTGAGTGAAAACGAGACATGCAAACATCATAAAGCTCAGAACTACTTCTATAAAAATGTAATCGTTCCAGAAAAAAATATACTTAATAGACTACATGATTGAACCAAATTAGATAGGAAAATGCATAAGAAGTCATACTCATTCAATAAACATACATGAAACATAACCATAAAGATATATGTATGGACCATAATCATTAATGATCATATTCAAATAAGTTGGTAACCTCATTACATCTATTACATCCAATACAGAACATCACAGTATGGCAGACCGAAGTCATACATCATAACTAGATTTACATCCCTTAGCTCTGAAAAAAATAAAATTTACAATCCCAAGCCCCTTGATACATCCTTTTCCTATATTTTATCTACCCAACCCAATACAATTCCTCGCAGCATTTCTGCAGGTCTCCGCACCCTATTGATCTACTACCCTTTTCTTCTGTGGGTGATTGTATTTATAGGCCTCTTGAACTGCCAACCCACCTTTCTAAGGCTTCAGATCCATCGCTACATGTCCCAATGTGGTCCTCCATCAGAGCATGCTCCTCCATGCCTAAGCTCTCCACTCTTTTCCATGATGCTCTTCTAAAAGCTTGCAACACAGGGTATATTCCTTCCTAGGCCAACCTATTGCCAGGCTATCACCTTATCCATTCATTATACACAGGCGGGTCATGCTTTTCTCATGTCCTTCCCGATATGACAAATATGGATAAGTCCTAATACATTTTTCTTCTGGTGTGTATCATGGGTCCTTCTAAAACCCTCCTAGAATCCTGCCTTGTGCACCCACCCCTCAACTTGGAGCTTGCACGATCATGTGCTTTTTTGTACTTAGTCAATATTTTTAGGAGCCCATCAATGTGTGTGCATGGGCCATCAATGTAATTTTCATAACATGGGGTTATCCCTCAATTTATGGGACTTGTGAACTTGAGATATCCCTTTGGAGAAGGTCAAATTCCTCTTCCTAATCCTACTGCTAAACTACTCCTAACAATTATAAGGATACATGGAGAGAGAGAGAGAAAGTGCATCAGAAGGGAAATCCTACACTAAGAGGGTGGTGATAGCATGAAGAAAAGGGATAAGATACTCTACTGAGGGAAAAAAGGAAGGAAAATGTACTAGGGAGAGGCCAAACAACTGTGACAGAGACCCAAACCTACATTCTTCATCAAATCTCCATAAAACACAACATCCCGCACTTGTAAATGAGAAATATATGCACAAAATAAAACAATAATAATGGAGAGAAAAGGGGATAAAATAAAACATGAGAAAGGGTTAAAAAACACCACAAAAACACAAATTTATTGCTTTATACTATGCACAGACCATTACATTGTTGAAAAGAGGCACAAATACACTTTCCATGCATAGGAAAAGGCTTACAGCTCATCGGATTTGACAAAAAAACTTGCAAAGAGTTTCCCTAGCTCCTATAATGTCTCTCTTTAAAATTAGGGGGTCGACTACATTATATAACAAATTTGTCTCACCGACCAAAATAATGCATTAAAGAGGTATAGGTATCCATGAAAATTGGTACTTTTATTAAAAGGTAAGTCATGGGTGCCATAATTCATTAAAAACAGATTTTGAGATGTCTTTTCCCACCAACTTCACTTATTTTGTGATATGTGAGTCGTCTAACTAGGATGGGTTGCATGTCCATCCAACTGCCTAGGGTCGTAAAACCTTCACTGAGAAAATAGTCGACTAAACCATCTGGCTTATGACCCATCCAACCATGTTGTTTTGGACAACTGACCAATCTCCGTACAAAACTGCGTTGTTTCCTTGTGTGTCACCCAACCTGGGTTAGACAGTCATCCATCCTCTGCTCATACAACCTCACGAGGCCATATAACCTCTGTCCATACAACTGTTGGGATACTATACATTGTCTAACCTAGGTTGGATGGCCATCCAACACCCATCCAACCCCCTGTGTTGGATGATCCTCCAACTCCCAGGTCGTCCAACCCAACCATCAAACCTCCAGGGGACAACTTGTAAAGGTGATATATCGAGCTCCCAGATGATTTTTAGGGTGACATTTTATATGATTCCACCTAAAAACAACATACTAAATCCAATGATGATAGTTTTAGAATCAAATTTTGACTTTAAAACCTCCAAATGGCTCCTTATTTCTTGGGATGATTATTTGTGTGCTAGAAGAATTAGGTTCCTCAGAAATTGTATGATGTTTTAAGATGTCCCATATTTTCCATCATGTAGGGAATGGAAAATGTCTTCCATAGCCACCTTTTTGGACTCATTATCCCTCACACAGATCTTAGAATATTTATTTTAAGCTTAGGTTCTCTTTCACGATGTATGTGTAGACACCATTTTTTTGTGCAGCTCTTCTCCTTCATCCCACATTCATTCTCCCTCATTAAGCTTACCCTCTCACTTCCCTTTTCCCCTAAATTTAAGTAAATTCAATTATACACATATCTATTCATTCACCCTTAGTTAATTAATTAATGGGCTCCATGTAAACCCATTTGATAATTAAAATTTGGCATTATCTCACCAAATAATCAATATCCCAAATTGATGCAATTGATGAGCTCCACCCACAAATTAAATAATAATATAGACATCTGACATCCCACTCTTAAATTAAAAAAAATGTTCATGAGATGCATTATTGCACTTACCATTTCAATCATGCTCCCCACTCCATATCACATCCATATCTCTTTTACCTAATAATTTAAATCATGAGTCCCACTTGGTTAGATCAAATCCATATCAAACCCATTATCACTCAAATCATACCCCTTGATTAAGTTTACTTTTATGAAGCAAGGTTACATGATAATCCCATAGTTAACTCCAATCTCTACCCTATAAATATAAGCCTCCCCCTCTTTCGGAAGTACTTTAGAAAAGATAGTGAATATTTAGTCTTGAAGCTCCTCATTTTCATCATACCATATTGCCATTATAATGCCATTTATGATAGCATAATTTCATATTCATGATTTTATAGTGTTTTTAGAAAATCCACTTCTTGGAAAGTCTTCTGTGGTTCTCTTCAAAAATCCATCTCTTGGCAAGTTCAGCCCCAAAATGGTCATTTATTTTACATGAGCTTGTTTTTCTTTGATTAATTCAATGGTTTCTTTATTGGTATTTTCATTTTCTGACATATATCGATTTCTGTATGTAATCAATGTTATCTAAGGTTCATGATTTCCTTCAATTTTTATAGACATGGAGGTTGACATCTGCATAAGGAAGCTCACACTTCTTGGAACCAAAATTGTTTGGGAAGCCCCCACATATATCTATATAATCATATTTGTTTCAGTTTTGTAGATATTATCATAGATCCATCTGTTTGGGTGCCCATACATCAAATTACACATCAGAGGTACCTTAATCCCTTCATCATTTGAGGTTTTTGGTGGCTTCTAGTATTGGCGCATTCACCAGCATGAGAACAAGGTTTCCTGATCAAGATTTTTGGCACACCCAGTGGGACCGGATCTAATATCTGGTAGTTTCGATTATTCTGTTACTTTTCTTGTCTTGGATGGATGTTGATTATGCTGCCAAAGATTAAGTCCTAAACTCAAACCACATTGCCAATCATCTCTTGTCAAGCTCATCTGCAGTCATAGAGTCCTCGAACATTCCTGATAACTTATTATCACTTTCAAACACCGTTCACCCTTATACGATGAAAAGCACTTCCTAGATTGCTTAAAGCTTGCACTTGGCTCAACTTGCTGCTAGATAAAAAGGAAAAGCACTACATAGGTATTCATCATTTCCTCTATTTTTCCTTCTACATCACAATTCTCTTCGCTTGTGTGATTTTCCTCGTCGAATAACAAAATTTGGTTTTGGATTAAAAATTTAAAAAAAATCATTTCTCATCCTTCTTACACATATATTTTAATTAGGAGGTTAAATCTTCTGCGTTGCACGTTTTACCACACACTACGGGTAAGTGCAACAAGTTGGGGGACAATTAAGTGGACATCAAATCCTAAATTTTACATCAAAAACAACAAAACATCAAATGGAGTCTTCCACGGACTTGAACCATGTCACAAATTCAATAATATGTCATAAAAATGGTACCATCATATAGGGAAGACCATTAGCTTTGTAGAAATATTGATTTTAAAGTGAATAGAATAGGATAAATATCATTTTCTCATTTTTTACTTATAGTAGGTCTTTAAGACACTTTTTCCCGTGAATGTTTATGTCTATGTTTAAGACTACAAATTTTGTTTCACTTGTCAGAATGTGATAAAACTTATACCATCCTGTTGGGTTTCAAATTTTTACTGTAGGTGAAACCACAGTAAAGGGACAAAAAAGTCCCTCCTCTTTGATGGAAGAGGTTCCCTTATTGAAAGCCAGAAACAAGATTATTTAGAAATCTACAACTTTCATCAAATGCGGTCTTCTGACATATGAAAATGCATTTTCTTCAAGGAAAAACACCAACACAAGAGAATGGAAGAATGAAGGGGAAAGAGAAGGAAAAAGAAGGCAATACTTTCGAGAAGAAGAGATTGTAGAGAGAACCCCTAATTACATTGGATAAATAAATTACAGAGAAGAATCATTCAAGTTTTTACCAGGTGTAATTACACAGACACAAAGTTATCATTATTGCATTTTGAAGAACATAGTTTCTTAGCTTCTATTTGATCAAAATATTCACAAAACAAAGCCAAGGGAGAGAGGGAAACAAAGGAAAAAGAAAAATAAGCTCTTGTATTGATTTTTTAGTTCAAAATTACAATCTCGACATATCAGAATTTTCCCAACCATGACAATGGCTTCCAGAATCCATCAAATAGCTCACGAAAAGTGGTTGTAACTTCCTCCAGGCAAGAAAAATGGTTTGCAAACAGATTCCATCTTTTGTACCTTTCCAAAATCATCCATTCACGAAGAAAAACCATTGTGGAAAACCAATTTACGTGAATACATAGACATTTCATTTTATTTGCCAGTTTTGATATGAACCATCGATTTACTGCTAAAACATTCAGGTTAGACTGTCCACATGGAAGGAGAAGATTAGAGTGGATGTGGGGAAATATCCTTTCCATTTTCATGATTTTTTGTGTTTTGGCACTTTGGAACAAATTTCCCCGCAGCCCCACTCTGCCTTTTTGACTTGGACACATGGCAAGCTATGATTGGGAATGGGGTCCCGGTGCAGTTCTTAACATTTTGACCTATTTTACAAAAAAATGCAAATTATCATTTACCTCCGCCAGCCCATAGCTCTGATTCATTGTGGATATGTGGTGTAATCTAGTTGGAAATAGCTGCGCGACTCTCGTTGTAACATTTTGACCTTTTCTAAAAAATGGCACAAAATCTCATTTACCTCTATCGGCCCATTACTCCACATCAGCTCTTTAGACAGGTGGCACCCTTAGATTCACTGCTGGTTATGGGGAAAATGACTTACCTTACCACTTTTTAACCTTTTGGAAAAATGTTTAAAACCTTGAATTCTTATATGGCTCCACTGATCCGATCCTCCCTTTGGACATGTGGCAACCTTTGATTCGTTGCGGGTCCTTAGGAGATTTTGTTTCAATTCTCCCCGTGGACTCACGGGCCAAATCATGCCAACTTATTTTTTTTGTCAAAAGAGCAATGTGCACAAATACCTCCGCATCTCTGCCAGTCCGCCAAGGGGAAAAGTTTTCAACTTAGGCCCGTCGAGGCATAACTTAAAAATTACAAGGAGTTAGGAGGGCTTCTTTACCTTTTTGGAAAGGGGAAGAAATTTCCCATCAAATGTAATGATTTTCATGAGTTTGAAAGTCCTTGGAAAGTTTAAATTTTCAAAATACCTCTTTCAAGCATACTTTAAGGGCACCAACTCAAAAATTTTGCAATTTTAGACTTAGAAATTAAAGGGAAATTTGAGGGTGACAATAGTTGGCTCTTTTTCGGGATGACTTGGCTTGAAACAAAGGCACAAGGAAATATCAAGAACAACAGACAAACTATGGGAAATGAATACTAGTGCCTTATCCATTGGGTGATAGAGTTAAGAGGAAAAACCAATACAAGACAACACACACAAGGTAGGAAAGGAAACAAACCAAAAAGGAGGGCCCAAAACAAACACCCCACACAAAAAGGAAGAAAAAGGAAACAAACAAGCCCAAAACAAAGAAAAATACACAATGTATAGAGGGATTCCCTAATCACCTAGGACCTAAACAACTTTAATTACTGCCCACTATAAGGGAGTGGGAGAGAATATCCATCCATATAACTAAAATAAAAAGAGTTCTCACTAGCAAAATGTTTGATTCTGAAGGGGCCAAGCCAAGTTGAGTCAAACTTACCATGGATTCCTCGAGGCTCAAGTCTCTTATCCCATAGCAACACTGTGTCCCCAACCTCGAAAACTCTAGATTTGGGTTTCTTGTCAAACAAAGCCTTCACTTTCAACTGATGGGCTTCTATTCTATCAACCACATGCAATCTATCTTCATTCAACTTTTGAAGATACATGATTATCTTGTCTAGAGCACTGTTGAAGCTTGAATCTTCAATAGTTTTCATCAAATGCAAAGCTGGAAACTCCACCTTAACTGGCAGTTGAGCTTCCACACCATACACTAGTTGGAAAGGAGATATTCCAGTGGCTCTCTTAGGTGTAATCCTATTATTCCAAAGTGCATCATATAATTTCTTATGCCAATTTCTTTGAGAATCATTAACAATTTTCCTAACAATGGTCACCAAATTCTTGTTTGTTGATTCAGCTTGTCTATTCCCTTGAGGATAATAATCAGAAGAGTGAGCAAGAGATATTCCATATCCATAACAAAAATCCATTATCTCAGTAGAGGAGAAGTTAGAAGCATTATCAGTCATAATTTTTTTTGGAATTCCAAATCTTATCAATATGTTTTCCTTTATGAAGTTTCATACTACTTCAGAAGTAGTACTCTTGACTGGGATGGCTTCCACCCACTTGGTGAAATAATCCATGGTAGTCAACACATAAGTATGTCTAGCACTTGAAGATGGATTGAGAGTTCTGATGAAATCTAAACCCCATTGTTGAAAGGGCTCCTCAATCACCAATGGCTTGAGAGGTAAAGTAGCCAACCTTGGTCTTCCAACAAATGTTTAGCATGTTTCACATTCACTCACCCAATTTGATGCATCTTGGAATAGAGTGGGCCAATAATAGCCAGCACAAAGGATTTTGTGAGTTGTTATAGTAGAGGATAAATTCCCCCACAAGATTGATCATGAAAAGAATAAAATAATTTCTTTTTCTGCTCTTTATCTACACATTTTAAAAGCCTTCCATCTACACCTCGTTTGAAAAGATCATTTTCCCAAAGAACATACTATACAGATCTAAGTTTGATGGATCTTTTTTCCTTTTGCATTCAAGTGAGATGGGCATTCACCATAGATCATAAAATGAGCAATATCATCATACCATACATATGTCAACCTGAGAAACAAAACCACAGGAAAATTCACTTCGTCTTTGGACAATGTTTCATCAGCACTTTCATCAATGAGCTCACACAGGCCCTTACCACGAACCAACTTGGTTGGCTTGATATCCAAATCATATTCTTGCACTTTTTCCACCCAATTACCTCTCTTAGTTCCAAATTCTTGTTGTGTGAGAATCGATTTGACACTTGTATTAGGCACAAACACAACAATGTGAGAATTTAGAATATAAAATCTAAATTGTTTAAGAACTTTTACAACATCAAAAGTGTGTTTCTCCATCATGGCGTATTTCAATTCATGGGATTTCAAAATGTAGCTCATGAATGCTATGGGAAATTCATGATTTTCAGCATTCTTTTGAGTTAAAACAACAGCCAAAGTGTTTTCAGTGGCATAGCAATATATAATGCAATCTCTTCTGAAGTCTGGACACGCCAAAGTGGGAGTATTTGCAATGGATTTTTCGATATCTTCAAAAGAAAGATTTCCTTCAGAGGACCAGCCAAAAGTATGCTTCCCTTTCATCATGTGAGCGATTCTCATAGTAAGTTTGGCAAAATCAAGTATGAATCTCCTCAAGAAATTAATCTTACCAAAGAAGGAATGAACATCTTTCTTACTCGTGGGAAGATGATTCTACTTTATAGCCTGAATTATTTCCAGATCAATTTTGATTCCATATTTTGAGATAATGCGTCCCAACAACTTACCTTCGGTTACACAAAACATGAAATTCTTGGGATTCAAATAAACTCTATGCTCTCTACATTTTTGTAGGACTTTTTAAAGGTGTTGAACATGATCTGCTCTGATTTTTGAAAAGATAGTCAAATCATCTAGGTATACCATGATGCATTTCCCTTTCAAACTGCCAAAAGCTAAATCCATAGCTCTCTGAAAAGTAGCACTAGTGTTAATGAGTCCAAATGGCATCCTCTTGTAGGAAAAAGTGCCCCAAGGGGTGGTAAAGGTGGTCTTGTGCTGATCTGTAGTGTTTACCTCTACTTGGTTGTACCCTGAGATTCCATCCAATATTGATAACATATCCAAGCCTATGATAGCTTGTAGCACTTGCTCCATCATGGGAAGAGGATAATTATCTTTCAAGGAAGCCTGATTTAGATTTCTAAAGTCAACATAGATTATGATCTCTCCATTTTTCTTTCTTACAGGCACTATGTTGGAAATCCAAGTGGAATGATGGATGAGAAAGATGATCTGGGATTTTAAAATATTTTGTATTTCTTGAAAGATAGTGTCAATAATATTTGGATTATATTGCCTTTTCTTTTGTTTGAAAGGCTTGATGTCAGGCTTAAGAGGGATGGAATGTTGCATTTCTTTTTGTTTGAAAGCTTTGAGATATTTATACGAGTAAGTAAGCACATCAACATACCTCTTAAAAAGATTTATCACCTTCTCTCTTTCTTCTTGAGTGCAGGACTTTCCAATGTTCACCATTTTAGGTTCCTCCATACTTCCAATATTTATTTTTTTAGTTTCAGTAGATTGTTGATTTCCTTGGGAAAATTTAGATTTGACCTATCATGTTTATCAAAAACATCCTCAAAACTCACCAAACCCTTAGGAATTTTTGTTTCCTTTCAGTCTAATACATCCATTGTGATCCATCACTTCTTTGAAACTTCCTTTATTTAAAGACACACATTCTCTGGGAAAGTTATCACTTCCTTCAAAATAAAACTGATCAAAGTTATCTCTCAACTCCAAGAAAGAGAGTAGATGTTGGTCATCATTGAAGACCTGCTAATTGTTTACATTATCAGGAATGCTAGGCCTATGAATCATTTCAATGGAGAATTTGTCCTAAGAGAAGTCAGGATGAGGAATTAACAAAGATCCAGATATTGCCAAGGAATCAACCCTAGTATTTTCTCCTCTTGGTACTGCTACAATAGAGAAAGCATCAAGAAATTCAATAGAATCCTAGACCAAATTCCTATAGTGCTTTAATCTTCTATTTTTTACTTGATAAAGGTCTCGGACCTGCTTTATAATTATCTCAGTATCTCCACAAGTAAAAAGGTTCTTCACTCCCATCTCTTTTTCCATATTCAACCCAAGAATGAGGGCCTCATATTCAGCAGTATTATTGGTATTCTCAAACTAAAACTTGAAGGTGAAAGGATGAATCTTACCCTCGAGAGAGATCAGCACTATACCAACTCCAAAGCCGGCTGAGGAACAATTTCCATCAAACTCCAATGTCTAGACATCATTAGGATCAAACAATACTCCTTTTGATGGATTGCTTCATCCAGTGACATAATCATATAGTTCCCATTCCCAATATCTTCATACAAAGTATGTGCTTTTGGATCATCTGATTTTTGTACAATATACTCAGCTTGCTTCTCAGGAATTAGCTTCTTCATCTTTCCATTAACTGGAATAATGGCATGTGACCAACCCATTTTTATTTCCCCTCAAACATCCTTGTAAAATTTCCTACTCAATAGCATGTCATAGGAAGGAGGAATTTCAACAACTAAGATGGTTACCAAAACCTTTTTCTCTGGCCAAGCAGTGAAAGCTACGTGTGCATCCTTGATTCTCCCAACTAAAGGCACTTCCCTACTCTCCATATAATAACAAGAACCATATGTGTGGGTAAGAGTGAGGCCTAAGGCGTGATCTAGTTTATTAGGCATTACATTTTCAGATGCTCCATAATCAATAACACAATTACTAAGCTTGTGGCCTGCTATAAGGAGAGTCACATAGAAAGGTCTGATTTTCTCATTAGGTGATGTGACTGAATCTACAAGATTTGGTTGGGAAGGGGAAGAATGAGGTTGCAAAATACCTTTGGAAACATGGGATGGGATTTTAGATTTGGAGTTGACAAAATCAACCATTTTTGCAAAGGATTTGGGATGGGTTTGATAAAACTTAGCCTCAGAAATCTAAACCTTAGTTCTCTTTATGTGATCAACAATATCAAAGAATCTAGATGTGGATGGGTATCATTATAAGGAATAGAAGAGACCTTATACCTATCAGCTTTATTATTTGACACAATAGAAGCTTTAGAAGTAGAATTAGAGAAAGAAAAACTAGTAGAACTTACCTTTTGTGTGGAGGTGGTGGGGACAGGAGAACCTCTCTTTGCAAGCACTGGAATGGTATTGGAAAACTCCTTTGATTTCTTTGCAGGATGCACAAATTTCTCCATTTTTCTGGTCTGTTCTCGAGTCATGACAACATATGAATTGTTGTTCATGTTAGACACTATATCATTATAATCATCCTCATCATCAACACCTTTAGTGGTGAGGAAGTTGACTCTAGAATCACCAGATTGCTCCAACTCTTCATCAGCATCTTCTTCTTAATCATCATAAAATTCATTCTCTTATTCATCATTAGGTTCAAGGACTTCACATGTTACATTGACAAGCACTTTGAGAGGTGGACCTTTAATTACCAACCTAGTTTGAGAAGAAGGTAGTCTGTTCCTAGGATGAAAATTCTTTCTTGGAACATCCTAGTATGGAGCATGCTGAGCCAATTGTTTTTTTATTACAATGAGGTCATTGGCCAAATTTTGTACAAACTGTTCCAAATTACCTCGAGGATAAGAGGGAGAAGATGATGTCTTGGATTTCTGGGATTCTCTTTTTAGTTTTCCTAAAATGATCAAGTCATCTTCCACACTAGATTGGCTCTCCTCAAAGCATAGCTTACTTCAAGTAGTTGTGCATTCAAAAAGAAACATTTTTGGATCTGATCAACGGGATGGGTGTCTTGTGGGATCTTGTTAATAAGCTTATTAAACTTAGCCACAAATTCTCTCATGGGATCTTATGGTTCCTTTTTGATTTGAGAAATTTGGGTAAGCAGAGCATGCACATCTTTTGTAGGTTTGAAACAGTTCTCAAATATTGTTCTCATGGTTGTCCAATTTGTGATTACTCCCTGAGGGAGATGGTAAAACCAATTTGTAGCATTGTCTTGTAGGGTTTCCAAAAATAGCCTAATAGAGACATCTTCATGTTCCACACCAAGGACTCCACATGTAACAATGAAGGCTGTAATGTGTTCATCAGGGTGCACTTTCCCATCACCCCTTAATTTGGGAAAATTATTTCTGTTATCCCTAGGTAACTCATGCAAAGTTTATGGAAGAGCCAAGGGACCAAATCGGTGGCCCCAAGGTAATGGAATTTCCATCCTTGGAAAAACTTATTGAAGAGGAACTGAAACACCAGCAAGAATCAAAGCACAGAGATTAGGGTTGAGTTTCTCTTGAGAGATGCCACTCCCAAGGGTTTTGTCTTCAACAGGGGGTGTGTAGGTAGAACGAGCTCTTCTATTTCTCCCTGTTGAAGGAAGAGGAGAACCTTTCTGCTCCAGAAATTGAAATTGAGAATCTTCAACTCTAAGATCTCTTCTACTACGTGTGTATCTTAGAGTCACCAGATCAATGGAATGATCAAATTGTTGTTCTTCTTAGAATGGAATCTATTGAAAGCATTCCCCAATAGAGTCGCCAAAAACTATTGGGTTTCAAATTTTCACTTTAGGTGAAACCAAAGTCATGGGATAAACAAGTACCTCCTCTTTGATGGGAGAGGTTCCCTTATTGAAAGCTAGAAACAAGATTATTTACAAACCTAAAACTTTCATCAAATGTGGTCTTCTGACATATGAAAATGTGTTTTCTTCAAGGAAAAACACCAACACAAGAGAATGGAAGAATGAAGGGGAAAGAGAACGTAGAAGAAGGTAATGCTTCCAAGGAAAAGAGATTGTAGAGAGAACCCCTAATTGCATTGGATAAATGAATTACAGAGAAGAATCATTCACATTTTTACCAGGTGTAATTACATAGACACAAAGTTCTCATAATTGCATTTTGAAGAACAATAAGTTTCTTACCTTCTATTTGATCAAATGATACACAAAACAAAGCAAAGGGCGAGACAGAAACTGACTAAAAAGAAAAATAAGCTCTTGTATTGATTTTTCAGTTCAAAATTGCAGTCTCGACATATCAAAATTTTCCCAACCATGACAATGGCTTCTAGAACCCATCAAATATCTCACGAAAAGTGGTTATAACTTCCTCTAGGTGAGAAAAATGGTTTGCAAATGGATTCCATATTTTGTGCCTTTCCAAAATCTTCCATTCACAAAGAAAAACTCTGGCAGAAAACCAATTTACATGAATACACATACATTTCATTTTATTTGGTATTTTTGATATGAATCATTGATTGTAACACCCTGAACTATTGTTACTTCCTCCTGAGCATTCAAGTGTTGATATATGATTTCTTCTGTATAAGGATGTGTTCCTTTGATTGTGAAGTCATGCTTGATATGGATTGTATCTTCTTTGCTCTTGAAGATCTTTGACTGAGTCAGGATATGCTTGGACTCTTTTATTTCTTTCATTTTTAGCACCTGAGTTCAATCTGATTTCGGGATGAATTGTGGATTTACCCATCTTTAGGACTCAGCCTTGGATCAGTGGCATTGATCCAAGAGATGTTTTAAGTTTATTCTGGATGAACAAAAATTATAGACCTTACGAAGGTTGCAAGGTCTGAATGTGTTGAATGAGCAATTCAGGAGTTAACTCAGGTTGATCGTGTTAAATGAATTGGTTCCCGATATCGTAATATCAGGAAGGTCTAGACCTTGAGCCAGGTAATAAATTCTGGTATATACTGCTAGCTTATTATCAATGCTGGATAGAATCCATTTCAGGAATATTATACTCTGTTGGTTCTTATACTGAACGATTCTATTTGTTAGACCTAGAATGGATTCGTTAAGGTTAATAACCTTAACCTAAACTATAACCTATGGGTTGAATTAGTGCTAATCTAACCTAGCCCTAAACTATAGGTTTAATGCTCCTAAGGTTAGCAACCTAGCACTATGGAAGTAAGACTAAAGTATCACCTTAAGATCTAACCTATGTTTCTAACCTAACTAATGATAGTGGATGAAGGGGGACCTATGAAGGGGTGCGAGCCATGGGCGGGGGTTTCCATGGCATTAAATGAGAAGGATAAGCATGAAGGACAAGGGATATGGTGGAGATTTCAAACGGCTATCGAGACCGACGTGGCAGAGTCGCCAAATCTGGAAATGGTCTTTGGTTTGCATTTGTCCATCGCCAACTATGGCGGTCGGTGGCAATGGAGATTGGGCGGGAATCTTGGAGTTAATGTCATTGATGAACTCGGTTCCCGAGCACGGATTGCTCGGGAAGGCATGCAAAATGGAAAACTAGTTGGTTGTTTGGTTTTCCATACGCTCCGGTTTTCTCTCTGTTTGATCACTGGTTCTTCGAACCAGTCTACTTGGTGTTGCATGGCAACTATGAGAATAACTAGCTCTTTTCTCTGTCGAGGAAAGTTTATAAGGCATGAGGGTAACAAATTATTGTTGCTGAATCTAACGTGGAAGAAGAGGAGAAGGCTCGAGTTCATTCAGAGGTCTTCTTCGGATTTTTAAAGTGACATTACCAGGCATGATAGGCCCTGACTTTTAAAAATCTTGCTTTACTTCAAATGCTTTCATTAAAACAACTCTGTTCAGGTGATTTCAGTTCAGTTGGTTTGAAGCAATGTTTTGGTTCTTCTTTTCCTGTGGAATTATGAATCTCGGGTTTTTCGAAGACCTTGATGGAATGGTTACTGTATTTATTCTTCCTTTTGGATTCATTTGGATTAAAGACCGGCTGTGCTCTTATTGTTGATTGAACCCTGTTTATTCTTGCTGTGAATACTTGAAGTTCTTCTGTTGGGAATGCTTGCTGTGATTATTCTACTTGATTGTGACTATTGTAGAAGTCCTCACTGTGTTTGCAATTTTTGGGATAAAATCCGTCGAAAGTTTGCAAGGAATATCTGTGAAAATGACTCAGTGAGAGTCCTTTTAATGTTTCGTATGTTTTCGTCTTCTGCTTAAGCTTAGTTTTGAATGCTGTTGTTTTGTTGTGAATACTGTTGATATTGACTCAGTTGGAGTCCTTGGAATGTAACTAGTGTTTCGACTTCTGTAGAAGGAATACTTATTGATATTGATTCTGTTGGAATCCTTAATATGTATCTTGTAATCGACTTCTGTAGAAGGAATACTTATTGATATTGATTCTGTTGGAATCCTTAATATGTATCTTGTATTCCAACTTCTGTCTAAGCTTAGTTGAATGCGGTTGTTTAGTTGAGAATACTGATGGTATCGACTCAGTGAGAGTCCTTGAAATGTATCTTGTATTTCAACTTCTGTCTAAGCTTAGTTTTGAATACAGTTGCTTCGTTGTGAATAATGATGGTATTGACTCCGTTGGAGTCCTTGAAACGTATATTATGTTTTTAACTTCTGTAGAAGTTTTGCTGTGAGTACTATTGGGATTCTTGAATTGTTGTCGTATGAATTCAACTTCAATCGAAACCTTGGTTATGAGTACTGGTTGGAATTGACACTGTTGGAGTCCTTGATATGTTGCGAGTTGGCTCGATTCTCGAATTAATGCCTCGCTGTGCATGCATATCGTACAGACTCTTTCTTACATTGTTGTGTTATATTCAGTTCGCTCCTGTGGAATTAAAGGATGGGTTTTCTTTACAAACATGACTCTGTTTGAGACCCTGTTGTATTTCGTAGTAGCTCGACTTCGGATGAAACTTTGAGGAAATTATTGTTATGAAATTTGGCTTCTGTGAAGACCTTGTTGTGATTATTTTTCTTGAAATCGACTTCTAATACAGGTCCTTGCTGTATAATTGTAGGGATTGTTTCAGTTGAATGAAGCTGTGCATGTTTGTGTTTCGACTCAGTGTGAATGTCACTTTATTTGCATATGGAAACGTTATTTGTTTTTAATGATATCTTGTCTCGTGTTTGACTGAAACAAAGAGCTCTTAGCTGTACCATGTCAGGCGATGGCGTTGGGTATTTTCATGTTGATGAATGATATGGAAAAGGTTGTTGAGTCTTTCATGGTCAGATTATTTACTGTTGCTTGTCGCGAGAGCTCTTGTATTGCTTAATAGCTACAGGTGATTTTATCAATGAATTTAGATGAAACTGTAGTTTCTTCTTGTGGTCTCGACTATTTAAATTGCATGCGTAAAAGTAATTGTGTTATTTTAGAGGAGTCGGTACAGTCCTGAACATGATTGAAATGGGAATCTGATTTACTCTGTTTCCTTCTCCTGAGCTGTAAATTATATGTTGATGTGTAATAAGAGGAATAAGAAAATACTCTCTCTCTCCTAGTCTGGAAACTTTATGTGCTTTCTTCTTGTATCCTTATGCGATCTCTACGGTAAGGGCATAACAAGAATAGACTGTGGTGTTGTATGGAGAGACTGGTATAAAATGTGTGTTGCTGTATAAGTAGGTATACTCGTCAAAACCATTAAAATAATGTATGATTGAAAGGAAGTTACGACAGTTGAGCTTGTTGAATGTTATAAACTGCCTTTGAGTAATTGTTAGAAACATTCTTATAGGAGTTTTGTTGTCTTTAGAATGGTTGTATTCTTTTGTTCTTAGTCTCTAACATATGAGATGAATAGCCTGATTTATGTTTGGAATTTGAAGAAATGATTTCATTTAAACAGGTTGTTTAATGAGAACAATTGGTGGATTGCAATTGTTTTAAGAATTAGTGCTTATCATGCTCAGTTCATCGAACTGACCCGTGTTGACAATTTTTGCAGATGGTTGCCGTAAGTGGTAAAGACACGCAGATCTGATATGATGTTCAGATTGTTTAATTTGGTTTTATGATGAATTCCAATTTGATTCTCTAAATGTACTACTTGAAGAAAGATGTTCTTTTGCTGTTGAGTATTGTATCAAATATGCTGAATGCATAAAATGTATTTGATTAGCTTAGAAATGAATGAAATGAGGTATTTGTTACTTATGTGTTTGCATTCGTATCTTGATGGATTGAACTTCTTCGGTTCGAATGATTTTAAGAGCATTGTTATTATTGTATACCTTGGAGACATTTGTGATTCTCTAAGTAAGCTTTGCAAAGATTATGTGACTGAATACTTGTGAATGTTTAGTAGTTCTGTTATGTTCTATCTAAAGCTAAATTGGAATTTAGATCATGTCTTTCGAGAAGCTAAGGTTAAAATAAACCTCAACAGGAAGCTGAACGGGAAGAATAAATTATTACTTCCTAGTCTTGAACTAAGTCAAGACAACGTTTAATTTGATTTTAAATCACTATATCTTAATACTAATAAGTAAGATATATTTTAGTTTTGAGAACTGATATAAACCTAAAAGGGTATGGTTAGCAACCTTATGAGAAGATTTAGGGCTATTGCCCAATTTCGTTGATTTAGATTACTGTTTATCAATGAACTCCTTGATGAAACCCCAAATCTTATTAACTTCTCTTTGTGAAATGGGTTTTATTAAGAAAGGTAATTCTAAGGTGAGGAACCCAGGGGTTGGGAAAAGACTACCATAAAAGGAGCGTCTTAAAGTATAACTTTAACTCAACGTATGTAACACCTTAAAGTTAAGTAGATCTTTTCGAGGTGGTTTTGGAAGGTTGATGGCACAAGTCAACTGCAGGGTTGTACCTTCGAGAAGATTAGGATCTTCTCGAAGATACAACAATGCAGGTGACTTATGGTGACACCCTTTGCATTGATCGTTAAGATTTACACCTTAAACTCGAACAAGTTTTACTCTGGGACTGGTTAGGAATGTGGTCATGTTATAAGGCTGCCCCTGGAGACTCGGGGTATCTTGACACACTGGGTTAACTAGGGTTGACCCAGTATGTCAGCGTATCCCTAGTCCTCGTGAGCATCCTTATAACGTTGTCATATTATTAATCCGTTCCTGAGTGAATAACTTGGGGCAGGAGAGACTGACAGAAGTCAGTATAAGACATTCTACATAACATAGGAATGGGGTGAAGGACGTATTCCAGATTGACGAGTATGCCGTCAAGGAATACGAGACATAAGCAGTATGTTTCAAATCTTTGGCCAAAGTATCGCAAGCTGCTGATTGCGTTGTCCTATGTCACCTAGTCTAAGGGATGAGATGCCGATGAATAATGGTAACAATTATTCAGATAGGTTCCTTGGACAGAGCATTCTGAATCCCAGATTAGGGAAGAGAACCGCAAGAGTGATGTGTTAAAATAAAAACGCCAACTCTTTGATACTCATGAATAGATCGGTAGATTACCGAGTCATGGAATGAATAGATCGGAGGTACTCCGAGTCATTACAGCTGCATATGGTTATCTGTTATAAGAATGGTTGTTTTGATTTGTGAGTTCTAAATTATGTATTTAGAACTAGGAAGCATTTATCAAAAAAAAAAAAAAATTTCTTGTTCTATTGTACTAAAATGGGGATGTTACATCTTGGTATCAGAGCTGAAGGTTGCAGCTCTTGGACCTATTGTGTCCATAATCTGATAAAAACCTGAATTTTCTTGTAACAGAAAATGGTTAGAACAAGGGGGAACGTTGCGAATAATGCTCCACCTGAAGGAGGGGCGGCAACAACCCAAAAGCTTGATGAGATCCTTGCTGCCCTATTGGACACAAGAGATCGTTTGGCTGTACTTGAACAGCAAGTAATGGGAAATGAGGAGGAAGATGAAGCTGGTAATAACAATCAGCAACCTCCTGAGGACAACCCCGATATGGGTGTTGATAATAATGCTGGAAATGCACCTGTCCAACCAGAAAACAAAAAGGCCAGGTTGGCAGCAGAACTCACTAATGATATAAAAAGGATAAGCCCACCTAAATATGATGGCACCACATTAGGAGATGGAGCTGAGAACTGGCTCAGTGAAATGGAGAAGTACTTTGCAATAAGAAACTTCTCAGAGGAAACCAAAGCTATTTGGGGAGCCTATCAGCTTTCCCACGAAGCATCTTCGTGGTGGGATAGCCGTAAAGCTGAGCTAAATATTGATGAGACCAATATTACTTGGGATCAATTTAAGGGCTATTTTAGGCAACGTTGGCTGCCACAACTTTTCTATGATCAGAAAATGACAGAATTCCAGAACTTAGCTCAAGGGAAGCTAACGGTAACTGAATACTGGGAGTGATTTACTAAACTCCTCAAGTATGTACCGCAGTATCAAACTGACGAGAAGTTCAGAATATGGAAATTCATCATGGGACTGAATCCCGTGATAGGGGGAGAGGTCGATGTTCACAGTCCAACCACTATTGAAGGAGTTGTTGAAAAGGCCATAAGACAAGAACAGAAATTAAAGGCTATTTCTGCTCATAAAGAGGAAGTGCGGAAGAAGATTGCAAACCCTTCTTCAACTTCACTTGCACCCAAAAAGGGACCATGGAAAAAGTTTGGAAACAGAAGTAAGTTTCCAGGGGATAATAGTAAGAAAACAGTAGCAAATAAGCCTGCTGGAAATGTAAGGGATAATTTTGCCAAAAATTATAACAATGGGCAGAAGCCCTATGGAGGACAACGTGATAATTACAAGGTTGGAGGTAATTTTGAGCCTAAAAAGGGACCTGTAGGAGGCTGCTACAATTGTGGCAAAGACCACTATGCAAATCAGTGCCCTTTGAAGAAGGATGATCGTAATCAGCAGCATAAGATACATGCTGCAGTAGCAGACAAGCAAGCTGAAAAGCAAGTGACACCTATAGAAGTTCCGGGTAAGTTATTTGGCATACCTGTCACTATTCTTTTTGATACAGGAGCTACTGAATGTTTTATTTCTAGTAAACTTGCTTCTAAACTTAAGAGAAAAGCTGGAAAAATGGATAAATCTTGGACTGTACAGTATGGTAATAATTCTGTTCATACAGTGAGTATGTGTCTTTTTGGGGCAGTCCTTGACTTACCTAACTTTTCCACTGAAGTTGACCTCTATGTTACACCTTTGGGATCGTATGACATTGTCATCGGTGTCAATTGGTTAGCTGACCATAAAGCAAAAGTAGACTGCTATGAAAAGAATATAAAATGTTTAGATGATCGGCTGAAGGCAGCAGAGATTCAAGGTGTGAAACGGGAAATTTCAGTTAGAAAACTGTCAGCTATGCAGCTTAAAAAGGCTAAAAACAAAGGATGTACCCTTTATGCAGTAAAGATATATGAATTTTCAGAAGAAGATGGTGATTCCATAAAATGATTTCCACTGTTGAAAAGTTTCAAAGATGTTTTTCTGGAGGAATTACCAGGTTTACCACCCAAGAGGTAATTTGACTTCACCATCAAAATCAAACCAGGAACGGAACCTATTTCCAAAGCACCTTATCGGATGACTACTACAGAGTTAGTTCGAGCTTAAGGCACAATTGCAAGAACTTTTGTCTAAAGGTTTGATTAGACCAAGTGTTTCACCTTGGGGAGCGCCAGTAATATTTGTGAAAAAGAAGGATGGAACACTTAGGCTGTGTATTGATTATCGGATGTTGAACAAAGCAACAATCAAGAACAGATACCCACTTCCAAGGATCGACGATCTATTTGATCAGATGCGTGGGGCAGCGGTTTATTCTAAGATAGATCTTCGATCTGGTTATCATCAGTTAAGGATTAGAGAAGAAGATATTCATAAAACAGCTTTCCGAACAAGGTACGGACATTATGAATTCATGGTTCTACCCTTTGGATTAACTAATGCACCCGCAACTTTTATGAACTTAATGAATAATATCTTTCAAGAATATTTGGACAAGTTTGTACTTGTATTCTTGGACGATATTCTCATTTATTCTAAAAGTGTTGAGGAGCACAATGAGCATTTGAAGATAGTTTTGGGAATTTTGAGAAAAAGAAAGTTGTATGGTAAGTTATCCAAATGTTCTTTCTTTGATACAGAAGTTCACTATTTGGGTCATGTCATTAGTAAAGAAGGAATTGCTGTAGATCCTTCAAAAATAGTGGCAATAACTGAGTGGCCTGCACCAAAGAATGTGCACGAAGTAAGAAGCTTCATGGGTCTTGCTGGTTATTATAGAAAATTTGTTAAGGATTTTTCTAAAGTGGCTGCACCGATAACTTCATTGCAGAAGAAGGATAAGAAATTTATTTGGAATGATAAGTGTGAAACTGCTTTCAAAAGTCTGAAAAGCCAGTTGACTTCCGCACCTATATTAGCTGTACCAGACCCTAATGGGAGCTTTACTGTTGTAACGGATGCTTCTGGGGAAGGCCTTGGAGGTGTTTTGTTACAAAATGATCAAGTCATAGCATATGAAAGTAGAAAACTTAAGTTACATGAGCTGAATTATGCTCCTCATGATTTGGAGCTTGCTGCCATTGTTCATGCGCTTCAAGTCTGGAGACACTATTTACTTGGGAAACCTTTTGAGTTGAAAACTGATCACTTAGGACTGAAATATATTTTCACTCAGCCTAATCTAAATGCCAGACAGAGAAGGTGGTTAGAATTTTTATCTCAATATGATTTTGATATTAGCTACATCAAAGGGAAAGAGAATAGGGTAGCAGATGCTCTAAGTCGTAGGAAGCACATTTCTGCTCTTATAACATTAAGAACTCAGTTTAAGGATGAGGTAAAAAGTGCCTCAGAATCTGATATATACTTTCAGCAAGTAAAAGCAGCGCTTGCTGCAGAACCTAATGATGAAAGGTATAAGGGTTTTCATTTTGATAATGAAGGAATCTTACGTTATGAAAACAGGGTATACGTACCTATGCTGAACGATTTGAGAAAGAAGTTGTTAGTTGAATTTCATAATTCACCCTTCTCTGGACACCCGGGTATCACAAAAATGCTTGCTGATCTAAAACAACAATACTTTTGGAAAGGTATGAAAAAGGATGTTATTGATTTTGTGACTCATTGTCTGGAATGTCAGCGGGTTAAGGCAGAACACATGCACCCTGCTGGACTATTATATCCCCATAGCATACCGCAGTACAAATGGCAAGTAATAAGCATGGACTTTGTACAAGGGTTACCTATGTCCAGGAATAAACATGATGTTATCCTGGTAGTTGTAGATAAACTAACTAAGGTAGCTCATTTCATCACTGGAAATCTAAAGGATGATTCACCAGTGTTGGCCAAAAGATTCGTGCACGAAATTTTCAGGTTACATGGTGTACCAGAATTGATTATATCTGACAGGGATCCTAGAATGACGTCAAGATTTTGGCAAACGCTTAATACAGCTCTTGGAACGAAACTAAACTTCAGTTCTGCATATCATCCAGAAACGGATGGACAAACAGAGAGAGTAAATCAAGTGTTGGAAGATATGTTGCGAATGTATTGCATGGATCAACAGTATAAATGGGAAGAGTATCTTCCACTAGTTGAATTCGCATACAACAACACTTATCACTCATCTCTTAAAATGGCACCTTTTGAAGCACTTTATGGAAGGAAGTGCAGAACCCCTGTTAGTTGGGATAGTATTGAGGATAGAGTGGTAATTGGACCAGAGATCCTCACTGAAATGGAACAACAAGTTAAGTTGATTCGTGAATGATTAAAGGAAGCAGCAGATAGGCAGAAGAGCTATGCTGACCTTAAGCGGGTTGATCGAAGGTTTGAGCTTGGTGAGAAGGTTTTTCTTCGTGTTAAACCCAGAAAGAGTTCTATAACTTTTGGCAAGGCTGCCAAGTTGTCACCTCGTTACGTGGGACCTTTCGAAATTGTCGAAATAATCAATCCTGTAGCTTATCGATTAGCATTACCACCTGCTTTGTCTCGCATGCATGATGTTTTCCATATTTCTTTGCTTAAGAAATACGTTTCAGATTTGTCACATGTCTTAAATTGGAATTCCTTGCAGGTCCAAGACCCAGGAATAATCGTGGTTAAACCCACACGAGTGCTGGAAACTCGCCAATTGCATTTGAGAAATCGTGAAATACAGCAATGTAAGGTCCAGTGGGACCAGTTTAACGAAGAAAGTGCAACTTGGGAAAATCTGGAAGAGATGAAAATTGCTTTTCCTTTTCTTTTTCAACAGAATGAAATCTGTTGACAAAACATTTTTTTTTATGAACTTATCTTTTTCATGTCTATATGAAAGCCAGATTGAGGCAAACATTATTCAGGCTGAATAAAATGTATCGTGACATTGATTTCTGGAACTATTCAAGTTGGAAATAGTCACATTGTATTGTGAACTAATAAATTGGTTGACCTGAAGGTAAATCAAATATGTAATCATCGGGACGATGAATCTTTTAGGAGGGAAGCATGTAACACCCTGAACTATTGTTACTTCCTCCTGAGCATTCAAGTGTTGATATATGATTTCTTCTGTATAAGGATGTGTTCCTTTGATTGTGAAGTCATGCTTGATATGGATTGTATCTTCTTTGCTCTTGAAGATCTTTGACTGAGTCAGGATATGCTTGGACTCTTTTATTTCTTTCATTTTTAGCACCTGAGTTCAATCTGATTTCGGGATGAATTGTGGATTTATCCATCTTTATGACTCAGCCTTGGATCAGTTGCATTGATCCAAGAGATGTTTTAAGTTTATTCTGGATGAACAAAAATTATAGACCTTACGAAAGTTGCAAGGTCTGAATGTGTTGAATAAGCAATTCCGGAGTCTAACTCAGGTTGATCGTGTTAAATGAATTGGTTCCCGATATCGTAATATCAGGAAGTCTAGACCTTGAGCCAGGTAATAAATTCTGGTATATACTGCTAGCTTATTATCAATGCTGGATAGAATCCATTTCGGGAATATTATACTCTGTTGGTTCTTATACTGAACGATTCTATTTGTTAGACCTAGAATGGATTCGTTAAGGTTAATAACCTTAACCTAAACTATAACCTATGGGTTGAATTAGTGCTAATCTAACCTAGCCCTAAACTATAGGTTTAATGCTCCTAAGGTTAGCAACCTAGCACTATGGAAGTAAGACTAAAGTATCACCTTAAGATCTAACCTATGTTTCTAACCTAACTAATGATAGTAGATGAAGGGGGACCTATGAAGGGGTGCGAGCCATGGGCGGGGGTTTCCATGGCATTAAATGAGAAGGATAAGCATGAAGGACAAGGGATATGGTGGAGATTTCAAATGGCTATCGAGACCGATGTGGCAGAGTCACCAAATCTGGAAATGGTCTTTGGTTTTCATTTTTCCATCACCAACTATGGCAGTCGGTGCCAATGAAGATTGGTCGGGAATCTTAGAGTTAATGTCATTGATGAACTCGGTTCCGAGCACGGATTGCTCGGGAAGGCATGCAAAATGGAAAACTAGTTGGTTGTTTGGTTTTCCATACGCTCCGGTTTTCTCTCTGTTTGATCACTGGTTCTTCGAACCAGTCTACTTGGTGTTGCATGGAAACTATGAGAATAACTAGCTCTTTTCTCTGTCGAGGAAAGTTTATAAGGCATGAGGGTAACAAATTATTGTTGCTGAATCTAACGTGGAAGAAGAGGAGAAGGCTCGAGTTCATTCAGAGGTCTTCTTCAGATTTTTAAAGTGACATTACCAGGCATGATAGGCCCTGACTTTTAAAAATCTTGCTTTACTTCAAATGCTTTCATTAAAACAACTCTGTTCAGGTGATTTCAGTTCAGTTGGTTTGAAGCAATGTTTTGGTTCTTCTTTTCCTGTGGAATTATGAATCTCGGGTTTTTCGAAGACCTTGATGGAATGGTTACTGTATTTATTCTTCCTTTTGGATTCATTTGGATTAAAGACCGGCTGTGCTCTTATTGTTGATTGAACCCTGTTTATTCTTGCTGTGAATACTTGAAGTTCTTCTGTTGGGAATGCTTGCTGTGATTATTCTACTTGATTGTGACTATTGTAGAAGTCCTCACTGTGTTTGCAATTTTTGGGATAAAATCCGTCGAAAGTTTGCAAGGAATATCTATGAAAATGACTCAGTGAGAGTCCTTTTAATGTTTCGTATGTTTTCGTCTTCTGCTTAAGCTTAGTTTTGAATGCTGTTGTTTTGTTGTGAATACTGTTGATATTGACTCAGTTGGAGTCCTTGGAATGTAACTAGTGTTTCGACTTCTGTAGAAGGAATACTTATTGATATTGATTCTGTTGGAATCCTTAATATGTATCTTGTAATCGACTTCTGTAGAAGGAATACTTAGGAATATGTATCTTGTTTACTTTGAATATTATTGATATTCTGTTGGAATCCTTAATATGTATCTTGTATTCCAACTTCTATCTAAGCTTAGTTTGAATGCAGTTGTTTAGTTGAGAATACCGATGGTATCGACTCAGTGAGAGTCCTTGAAATGTATCTTGTATTTCAACTTCTGTCTAAGCTTAGTTTTGAATACAGTTGCTTAGTTGTGAATACTGATGGTATTGACTCCGTTGGAGTCCTTGAAACGTATATTATGTTTTTAACTTCTGTAGAAGTTTTGCTGTGAGTACTATTGGGATTCTTGAATTGTTTTCGTATGAATTCAACTTCAATCGAAACCTTGGTTATGAGTACTAGTTGTATTTGACACTGTTGGAGTCCTTGATATGTTGCGAGTTGGCTCGATTCTCGAATTAAGTGCCTCGCTGTGCATGCATATCGTACAGACTCTTTCTTACATTGCTGTGTTATATTCAGTTCGCTTCTGTGGAATTAAAGGATGGGTTTTCTTTACAAACATGACTCTGTTTGAGACCCTGTTGTATTTCGTAGTAGCTCGACTTCGGATGAAACTTTGAGGAAATTATTGCTATGAAATTCAGCTTCTGTGAAGACCTTGTTGTGATTATTTTTCTTGAAATCGACTTCTAATATAGGTCCTTGCTGTATAATCAAAGGGATTGTTTCAGTTGAATGAAGCTGTGCATGTTTGTGTTTCGACTCAGTGTGAATGTCACTGTATTTGCATATGGAAACGTTATTTGTTTTTAATGTTATCTTGTCTCGTGTTTGACTGAAACAAAGAGCTCTTAGCTGTACCATGTCAGGCGATGGCGTTGGGTATTTTCATGTTGATGAATGATATGGAAAAGGTTGTTGAGTCTTTCATGGTTGGATTATTTACTTTTGCTTTGTCGCGAGAGCTCTTGTATTGCTTAATAGCTACAGGTGATTTTATCAATGAATTTAGATGAAACTGTAGTTTCTTCTTGTGGTCTCGACTGTTTAAATTGCATGCGTAATAGTAATTGCATTATTTTAGAGGAGTCGGTACAGTCCTGAACATGATTGAAATGGGAATCTGATTTACTCTGTTTCCTTCTCCTGAGCTGTAAATTATATGTTGATGTGTAATAAGAGGAATAAGAAAATACTCTCTCTCTCCTAGTCTGGAAACTTTATGTGCTTTCTTCTTGTATCCTTATGCGATCTCTACGGTAAGGGCATAACAAGAATAGACTGTGGTGTTGTATGGAGAGACTGGTATAAAATGTGTGTTGCTGTATAAGTAGGTATACTCATCAATACCATTAAAATAATGTATGATTGAAAGGAATTACGACAGTTGAGCTTGTTGAATGTTATAAACTACCTTTGAGTAATTGTTAGAAACATTCTTATAGGAGTTTTGCTGTCTTTAGAATGGTTGTATTCTTTTGTTCTTAGTCTCTAACATATGAGATGAATAGCCTGATTTATGTTTGGAATTTGAAGAAATGATTTCATTTAAACAGGTTGTTTAATGAGAACAATTGGTGGATTGCAATTGTTTTAAGAATTAGTGCTTATCATGCTCAGTTCACCGAACTGACCCGTGTTGACAATTTTTGCAGATGGTTGCCGTAAGTGGTAAAGGCACGCAGATCTGATATGATGTTCAGATTGTTTAATTTGGTTTTATGATGAATTCCAACTTGATTCTCTAAATGTACTACTTGAAGAAAGATGTTCTTTTTCTGTTGAGTATTGTATCAAATATGTTGAATGCATAAAATGTATTTGATTAGCTTAGAAATGAATGAAATGAGGTATTTGTTACTTATGTGTTTGCATTCGTATCTTGATGGATTGAACTTCTTCGGTTCGAATGATTTTAAGAGAATTGTTATTATTGTATACCTTGGAGACATTTGGGATTCTCTAAGTAAGCTTTGCAAAGATTATGTGACTGAATACTTGTGAATGTTTAGTAGTTCTGTTATGTTCTATCTAAAGCTAAATTGGAATTTAGATCACTGTCTTTCGAGAAGCTAAGGTTAAAATAAACCTCAACAGGAAGCTGAACGGGAAGAATAAATTATTACTTCCTAGTCTTGAACTAAGTCAAGACAACGTTTAATTTGATTTTAAATCACTATATCTTAATACTAATAAGTAAGATATATTTCAGTTTTGAGAACTGATATAAACCTAAAAGGGTATGGTTAGCAACCTTATGAGAAGATTTAGGGCTATTGCCCAATTTCGTTGATTTAGATTACTGTTTTCAATGAACTCCTTGATGAGACCTCAAATCTTAATAACTTCTCTTTGTGAAATGGGTTTTATTAAGAAAGGTAATTCTAAGGTGAGGAACCCAGGGGTTGGGAAAAGACTACCCTAAAAGGAGCGTCTTAAAGTATAACTTTAACTCAACGTAAGTAACACCTTAAAGTTAAGTAGATCTTTTCTAGGTGGATTTGGAAGGTTGATGGCACAAGTCAACTGCAGGGTTGTACCTTCGAGAAGATTAGGATCTTCTCGAAGATACAACAATGCAAGTGACTTATGGCGACACCCTTTGCATTGATCGTTAAGATTTACACCTTAAACTCGAACAAGTTTTACTCTGGGACTGGTTAGGAATGTGGTCATGTTATAAGGCTGCCCCTGGAGACTCGGGGTATCTTGACACACTGGGTTAACTAGGGTTGACCCAGTATGTCAGCGTATCCCTTGTCCTCGTGAGCATCCTTATAACGTTGTCATATTATTAATCCGTTCCTGAGTGAATAACTTGGGGCAGGAGAGACTGACAGAAGTCAGTATAAGACATTCTACATAACATAGGAATGGGGTGAAGGACGTATTCCAGATTGATGAGTATGCCGTCAAGGAATACGAGACATAAGCAGTATGTTTCAAATCTTTGGCCAAAGTATCGCAAGCTGCTGATTGCGTTGTCCTATGTCACCTAGTCTAAGGGACGAGATGCCGATGAATAATGGTAACAATTATTCAGATAGGTTCCTTGGACAGAGCATTCTGAATCCCAGAATTAGGGAAGAGAACCGCAAGAGTGATGTGTTAAAATAAAAATGCCAACTCTTTGATACTCATGAATAGATCGGTAGATTACCGAGTCATGGAATGAATAGATCGGAGGTACTCCGAGTCATTACAGCTGCATATGGTTATCTGTTATAAGAATGGTTGTTTTGATTTGTGAGTTCTAAATTATGTATTTAGAACTAGGAAGCATTTATCAAAAAAAAAATTCTTGTTCTATTGTACTAAAATGGGGATGTTACACATAAGGTACTAATACCGAAATCCAAGTGGAATTGTGAGAAGATAGATTAGGTGTGGGGGCTATCACCAGTTGTGAACTCTTTATTGCTGTGATAAACTCTTTTTAATACAATATTTTCACTTGCCTTTACAGAAATTTTTTCATGAACTAAAGCATCTAAAGAAAGACCTTCAAAGAATAGCAAACATAAGAAAGTGGCACATGAATGATAATTGGGATGGGGTTGTAGTAATCAAATTGCAACATTTTGGCCTACGATTTCGTAACCCCTTGGGGCATTTTATTTCAAAATATTATTTATCATTTCAAATTCCTGAAGCTATGATTCATCGTGGCCATATTTATCCAATCTGGTTGGAAATTTACTAACTCTAATCATTGTAACATTTTGACCTTTTTTGGCAATATTTGTGCCAAAATCTTCCTAGACAATACCATTAACCTGCTACTCCATCATCGGCTTTTAGACACATGCAAGAGATTCACTTTATACCTGGGGAATTATGACTATTATCCTTCAAAGTAAGACTTTTTTAACGCTTTTGGCATAAATCCAAGTTGCAAAATTCAAATTCTTTATGCACTTAGGAATAATGTATACTTTCCACGTGACATAGATTTAATTCGTTCAATTACATAGGAATTTTGCACTCATTTACTCCCTACCAATGTCATAGTCAAATTGAAGACCAACTTAGCTTTTTTATCACTGAACTAGATGACCCTGTCTCCAAATACCATCAATGTAATCTCCACCAATCAGCTCCATAACAAAATCACAATCAAAGAGAGAAATTATTAGTTTAAATACTTCGAGCCATTGGAGCATATTGACCTTATATTTATGCTTCCAGGAGTCTTATCGGAGGATCTTCACAATAACCTAACTTTCAAAGGATAGGAAGGATCGAATTCAACTAAAGATGAGATAATCGATCGTCATGAGTAATGATATCTTCTTATAAAAGGTTCATTAGTAGAATATAAAATACTCTCATTCATTTCATACATAACTGCTAGCGCAACCACTCCAAAATATGCAAATTACAATTGATATCTAGACGTGAACATGAAATTATAAAGTGAAATCTTGAGGATGATTTCCCACATGCACAACCGTGGTCTTGGATAGATCAATTGCATTCATTGATTATAAAAAAAATATATTGATTCACCTTTAATTCTAATCCAATTAATTATTGTAGGTCCAATCCTAACCAACAAACCCAGCTCTATTAACTTAAATGGGATTTCCAAATGCTTAGGGTGGGTCTCAGAAACCTAAATTGATAGAAGTAAACTAGTTTGCTAAAAAAAATACTCTTATAAAATCTTTATCTCCAAGGTAGATACCCATGATAACTTCTCACCAAACAACTCCTTCTTAAAGATCTAAATGATCAAAAAGGTAGGACTATCACAATCTTGTAGCCATCCCTATATCAGTAAAGAAAATGAGAGTGATATGGATAGAAAGCATTAGTAGTGAAAAAATTACCTAAGTTCCAAATGACCTAGTTGGGTTGCAGTGTTTAATATAAGACTCAACTGGTTGGAACAGACCACTAGGCCTTAAAAGACAAACTTGATATAGATTCGACCACAACTAAGATTCTAAACTGCTACAGATTCAAATATGAGCATCCAAGTCAGTTTTGTCTGAATTCTTGCAGTCCATGGAATTGTGAATCGACCAAATCACTTGTAAAAGTTTGGATAGTTTATTTTCCTTAAGGTGATAGGATATGACTATCCACAGCTCAACCTAGATGCCTATTCCTAATGTCCCACAATATTAGGAGCAGATAAGTACTCCATGAATGAACTAGTTAAAACCTCATAAGTAATGAAGGAATCAATAATTTCATCATAAAACACTATACTGTCTGATCACCAATCAAGGCATTTGTTCCTTAATAGGTTTATGGTGGATTAAGTCAGTGGATAAATATCAACCGTTCAATATTTGGAAGGTGATTGCGAAGAAGATGGTGGAGGTCAGCCCGCCCCATCACAAAGGTCGTCACTAGTAAGACTTCTCACATCTACAGATGTCAAGAAAAGATTCTAATACATTATCATAAATTTGCTCAAGTGTTAGACATGATTCTTTTGTAGGTGAATTTGTATTGAAGAACTCCAAATGGGAACCCAAATGAGACTTCTCTGAATCAAGCTAGTTTGACTGATCTAACTACACCCATAGTCCAATGATAGCTATCACTATGCAATAACATCTCATTTGATCATGCTAGATTAACATGCTTACTAGAGTGATTTTCCAACAAGAACGAATGCCCAAACAAAGGTCAATAATTCTGCATAGTCACATATTATACTACTTAGATTCTTAATAAAGGTCCATACATAAGATACAAATTGTAGATATTCAACTAAGTCATTGAAAACTTCAGAATAAACCAAATCCCAAAAACTATGCAATTTGTGTCCTAGAGCAAAGTTCTATTAAGGACCCAGTCACATTTAGGTGCAAAAAACAAAACCCCATTTGTGAAAGGGTATATTAGAGTATCATGCACAATAATAGAGCTTACCCATGTAGGATTAGCAGGTGCAATTTAAATAGTTGATCTCCTCATAGTTTTCTTCTTTCTTCATTCTTTGCTCTTTCTCTTAACTCCAGATCTTTCCACTTCTTCTTATACTTCATGGCTTATGTTAGCAATCCAGAAATAGCTCAGAGGTTGAAAAATTGTGACAAGCAAGCCAAACTCTAAAACTCTATTTTAGATCCTTTTTTCAATGGTGTAGCCCTCAATTTATTATAAACCATATCAATGAAACCTTTCCAAAATATGCCATGTGTCCTTAGGTGGTTTCAAGGACCATCAAGCTTGTAGATCGACATGATCATGTCACTTCTGGAAAAATCTTGTCCATTTGCAATCCCTCAATTTTCTAATTCGAGAGTACGCTTAAAGGGCCATCCAAATTTGGAGAGCCTTCCATTCAATATTTTATTCTTGTACTAATTAATTAGATTTAGAACACAGATAGAGAAAATTAGATCAAAATTTACTACTAAATCTCAATGCCTCTATCAAAATTAGGCAGTCCTAAAAAATTCTAAACCTCTCATCAAATAAATTCCCGTACAAAATTCCTTGAAAATTTGATACCACCGATCTCTTGCCATTCTAGAATAGAAAAGTTGGTCCACATAGGTGTATTGAAATGTTTAGCAATAGTCTTAGGTTAGATTTTCTCAGGGAATGTAGAATAAACCTTGTATATCTCTTTTGGTAGGTCTCAATTACCTTAGGTTAGCAATCATCTCATTAGTATAGACAATTGTCAACCCCTAATAGGTTGTGGTAGGTCACTTTAGTAATATTATGATTAGGTCTATGATTCCTAGACGTTTTTCCTACCCCCAAATGACAAGATGGTTCCGAGCCTTGTCTCCCTATGGAACATCTGATTTGGTCACGTGAATTCCTCTAAGAATAGAGTTAAGTCTTTACCATGGTATAACATGACAAGTTTTTAGCATTCAAGGAATGGAAACTTTCATTTAAATGCCAATTCCAGAGTAATTAAGAAGGTAATAGTTTGAGATGCAGGACTCGGTAGATCAATGGGGTTGATCCAGAGTTTAATTCCATTTGACACATAGCCATTTTAAGTCTATCAAGGGGGAGTAAGAAGTATCTAAGAAACTAGAAGAAGAGAGATAACTTGATTTACCCTCGAATGCTAACATTACTACACAATTCAATAAGATTCAGGAATTCACATGATGAATTGCATGATCCTTGTTTTGCACTAGTGCCTGATCCTTTGCAGAACATGCAGTGGGAGCTTGTGAAAAGAAATCAGTGACTTCCAGGTAACAGATCATGACAGACATTTTTAAGTGATGTGGAATTTGAGAGTGGACCATGGGGATGAGATTGGTTACAATGGATTAGACATGACCACTTTATCTAGGTTACCATAGACTTTAATATGTGTCTGGAGATTAGACAACAGGAGGATGTACTTCAGGATTATGTTAATTGGACTGTAGATTTCAACAATGAGTTGGAATTCACCTCACATATTGAAATTATGCTTCATGTGTAAACTTATTGGGTAGCTACTAAGTATTTTAGTACTTACCATCAGGGGTTGATAACTGTTGTAATGAAATGTAATTTGTTTTTTCCTTTTTGAGGACTTATTGGGCATAAACTAAATTATTGGCTAAGTATAAGAAGGCAGTTACATTTGACTAGTTGACAGAGTAGTGTGCAGCATTTAGGTGACTTATGGGAACTTTGGCTTTACTTTAGTATTTGAAGTGTTTATACTGATAAGGTAGACCATTTCATTTAGGCACAAATGATCATGGTTTTGGATTCTTAAGATGCCATATTGAGCATCCTAGAGAAATTCACGAGCCTAAATAAGTGCAGACCCTAATCTACCAAGAGTGGGCATAAGGGAAGTTAGTGACTCGCATTTTATAGAATCAAAATGAGAACATTCCTTGTATGGCTTGATAAATCTTCATCCAGAATAGCATCTATTACATAAGGGTTGAGTAGCTTACCATTGAGAGGAAAAATAGTCTCCAGGTGCTGATTATTAGGTTGTGGAGCCTATTTTCATGTAAGAAAGTGTTGAAGATCGTACACTAAGAGTACTGTACACTTTTCAGTTGTATTGTGTTTACGGGGCTCAGCCTTAAAACATGCCCGATATACTAAGGGGAAACGTGATTTTCTCATATAGGCTATGGGTTGGGATTTTTGACCCATAGGTTTATGGGATGGTTTTGGCCCATGGTTTTGATACCCACGGTTTTGTAAAACTGCTTAAGTAGTTGTCTACTTATATGGTTTTTGGCATATGGTAGGTAATAATATGTAACATTACATATGTGTTTTTGAATTCAGGTGTGAATTCTGTAGAGTTTGTTGAGCATAGCTCCAAACATATCTGGGTATTGTATTGAGAGAGCGGTGGCTTGTAATAAAATATGAGCAAGTGATTCTTGGTGGACGTAGCCCAAATTGGGTGAACCACGTTAAATATTGTCTCTTTGTGTTGTGTTATTTTATTATGCACTTTTATTTGAGATCTGTAATATTTTCTACATATTAGTTTCTACTGTTGCAATTCTTGAGGGATTCCTTTCCACATATTTTATCCCTTATTTCAGAGGCTAACAGTGCCCAACATCTCTAAGATAGGCTGACATGCGCATGAGGTTCAATTAATTATTGAGTCTGAGGGTAAACCAAGGTTAATGACTACAACTTGGTTCTGTTGTACTTAGGGACCTCTTTTCAATGTTATGTGGGTCATCCCATACATGATGATCTTTGTCTGTAATTAGCATGATGGCGGAGCATCTGCATTAAGCACTTGGATTCCTGGTTGAAATATTATTTCAAAGCACGAAGGTCTCACATTCACTCACTAGATTCAACACTGTATCCCCCTAGGTTTCACACATGAAGATGGGTGGGAGGATCTTTATCATGAGTCTGTAGGATACCTTCTTCTGTTGTTTCCAAGTAGAGCTCAATTTGAATGGCTTCACTTAGTTACATCTAGATGTTAGTACGACATAGTCACAAACTTAAGGACCCAAGCTCTAACATATTCGAATGATTGTACTAGATGCTGATCTAACATGGATCCAATTATGGTGTCCTGATCAGGATTGGTGGAAGGGAGTATCTAACTAGTTACACGTCTAGAATAGCCATTTAGATGTATTCGATGTCCAGAAGTGTCACCGAGTTTACCCTTATTTTTTACTGATGGGAGAGCCCAGGAGGATCATTTTTAGCATGTTGAACCCTTTAGCAAGATCGATAAACCTACATCTGAAATGGTACCATTAACATGGGTTTAGAGGCATTTATCATGGCCGGATAAAACTCTGAGCAATTGGTGAGGAAGCATAGGTTAATGTAAGATTAATGATATTAATGAGCTGAAAAGGAAAGGGAGGAGAGATGGCTCAAGTATAGTGCAATTATGTGAACCTAGTGGAGATGATAGATAAATGTATAATGAACTCAAGTGTCATGGTTGTATGGGGGGTATATCCAACCATGTTGCGAGAAAGATATTTAGGTTCTACACGTAAGATGTGGATACTTTGTGACATAGTTTAATGATACCCCATCTTGGTTAACAGGTTATGAGATGGAAGTCCCTTGTACATCTTCTAATTAGATTATTGTCACATAGAGAAAGACAATCAGCTGCACATTTGACCCCACCTATTTGACCAATACCCTGGCACTTAGTTTGACTAAACAAGGGTAGAAGTATAATTGATAACCCAGCTTGGATATAAAGTAGTAACCGAATCTAGCACCCAGAAGGATATAAGCATTCTTCCTTTGCAAGATTAGTTTTGGACCTCACACAAGCCTATTCCAAGCTATTTGGAGGAATCGTTTGGACAAGGGTACATATTTAGGCTAGTTTCTAGAAGCACATTAGGAATGACAATTTAGGAGAAATTTGAGAAGGAGTGGAAAGTCTCAATTACTAGCTCATTTCAGTGGGACATTACGAACATATTCACGTCCGGACCACTTCAGGAGCATTTTAGACTATGAGGAAACATAGTGTACCATGTAATTTACCCATCAGGAGGATCTAGTGGGTTAGGAGAATGCGCCTTGTGTGTAGCCATGGGCCTTATGAATTAACACTGGAGGAAACCAGAGGGAACGAGCTCTGGATCAGGAGGACAAGGGCCTAAAGTGCCACCTCCTCAAATTATTAGGTTTCCAAATGATGTCATAGTTAACTACTATTGAGTATTAAATGGGATATGTAGATCATCCGCAGAGCATGTGCTTAATATGACTGCTATAATTGCATGAAGGGAATCACTAACCAGAGATTTTCCCAAAGGCAAGTCACCTTTGTAACAACTTGTCAAGGGACACACGGATAGGTTTGTATAGCATTAAGTATGACCCTCATCAGATGGTTGTAGATATATACCACATTGAAGAACACCTTATCTTGGCAGATATTCCATTTATACCTGAGTTTGAGTAGAAGAGCATCAACTCTCTCAAAAGAATTATCCATAGGGAATGATAAAGAGTGTGCGGGAATTATGATGCGTACTTTAAGATTTTTGTCAAAACTATCTTATGATATCCATCCTTCATAACATGCTCAATGATTTTTTCAAAGAGGGTTGATAACACCAAACTTTAGAAGGGATAATGATTCACATAAAAGCACGAATTCATTAGGACCCACGTGAAGTTGTTGGAAGCTCAATCTCCTGTGCACTAAAGCTATTCGGAGTGTTACACACTAGTGTTAGTCCATTTTTGGAGGCTCAAATGCTGCCATGGCTAAGAAATTTGAGAATGTAATCTACCAACATAGTTCCAGAGACTTGCAGTGGGATGTGGTGCATGAGATTGTATGATAGTAGAAGGGTCACACAAAGGATAATGGTGGGATATGTACTCGATAGGCGGTACATGCCGTAGCGGTAAAAATGTGAAATATTTCATGGGGACCATGATGCAAGTAGGTGCCTCTCTACAACGTGCGTAAGATCCACAAAAAATGTGTCTTGTTATTAAGATATGGTACCTCATACAACACATGATACCAAGGATTGTAGATTGATTAAAACCAGATTCATGAGGCTATTGATCTTGGTGTGCTCCAGACTAGTGCATTACCCAGTAGTTCTAAAGGAGATGACGTTGATTATTGAAGAGCACAGAGATGGAGGTGCAATGTGGAAGATGGTTTTCATGAGGATTTCGTGGTCATGGTAATCATGCTGGTAGGGGAATAAAGTGAGTTCCCATTGTGGAACATGCTTTAATTGTGGACTGCCACAGACCATTATAAATGTGAATGTCTAGATCTTCTACAATGCTCCTGGTGTGGAAAAAAACATAAGTATGAAGATTGTGCCTAGAGTTATATGAACATATGAGTCAACATTACTGGAAGGATAAGGGCACTGCCAATGGTGAGTATTAAGAAGGCTCAATGTGCAATGGCTCTGCCAACGAGTGGCAATGTGAATCATAAACTAGAACCTGTTATGGTAACAACAAGGGTAGAGGCCACGTGCATGCAAGGGAAGCACCTAGAAAAAGACCTCTGGTTTCGAGGGAAGAAGTAGTACATGGGAAGTATCCAGATCTTGCTCACTAAGAAAGAAGTGTATCAAGAAACCATGGACGTAATTCGGAAGCTTACAAGGGGAGATCCAATGTCTAAAGGAGTAGTCAAAGTAAAAGATGAATAAAAGAAGAATGTCGAGGCTCCAAAGGATGACCTGGATGAGGTTAAGGAAGTATGTAGGATGTTAAGGCAAGAGAATATTATTTCCCTTGATAGGAGAATGGCTGAGAGAGAAGGTACCACGTGCCATCGGGGAAGAGCGCGAAAGGCAAGATTTTACATGCAAACCTTCCCACCTCACAGCCTTGATTATGATAAGGAGATTACCTTGAATGCAGTTGTTGATGGATGGCTTCTTAGTAATATCCTCATTGACACATAGGAGCTGAGGTCAATGTTCTTACCTTTGGATTCCTGGCATCAAATGGGAAGGCCCGCATTATAACCATCTTCAAATGTGTTGTATATGGAAAAAAAGACAAAGGCAATGCCCATTGGAGTCTTGAAGGATGTGGCCATTACCATTCAAGGGGACTAAGTTCACTGGGGATTTTGAAGTCTTGGCACTTGCCAAGGCAGATAATTTCCCATCATTTACTTGGGTGCCTGTGGTGCTATAAGAACAATGCAGATCTCTGGTTCAACAAGGGGTATATAAGCTTTGAAAACAAGGAAGAGAGGTGATTATACCCCTTGACTGATGGAAAGTCCACACCCTATACTGAACCCCTTGGAGAGGAGGTCCTCGATAGAATATATGTGCGCTCCATAAGAGATCCAGAGACCATCCACCCTACAGAAGGAGTCATCCAGTTTGATGATGCTCAGTCTGTGAGTGATACTACTAGTATAGCATGTGATAATTGGGCGCATGGGACTTATGAGTTGATTGGGCAACATCTGAAAGGATCTGTAACAAGGGTAACGAATGGCGCGTCAGTTCAAGTGCCTGGGAGGAAAGGCAATAACCAAGTATTCTGGGGATGCATACCCTGAGGTTTTTTGAGAGAAATGGAGGCTCAGTGGAAGGGAGGATGAGAGAAGAGGTATGCTGAGTTATGTTTTGATCAGGCACAACAGCAGGTGGTGGGCACATCGCATAGTGAAAACTGCTTGGAGTGGCACGAAGTTAGAATTGTACTCACTGTAAGATTCTCGAAGAAGCAACATACCCACTGCTATCAAGGATTACAATGGCAAAGAACCCACCTCTTCCCACATCCAAGCATGTGAGAAGGGTTGGGGAGAAGTGCGTGGAAGCTTTACCACCTCCCTTTGGGTGCACAAGTTGTATTCAACACTACAAGGTTGTGCACGTGCTTGGTACATCCATTCATGAAACATGCCGTCAACATAGGAAATTGGTAGGAATTAACGACTGATCTGGTTCAACACATTTGAGTATCGAAGTACCATGACAATTAGTTGATGAGGCGTTGCAAGCTATCAAATGCCTCACTCTGGGAGATTGTGCCATGGCAGAAGATAGATTAGTAGATTTACTTGGTGGACCTAGCTTGGAAGCGCGGTTCGAAGAGGAGGAATCAGAGACATACAATTTGAGCACGTGTGTTGAAAAGGAGAAAGGAAAATGGTATATGTATTAGATGGAGAAGAAGATGGAGAGCCTGAATGTTAACCATTCTGAAGGTACACGTGAAGTCATTGCAGTGTGGATGCATGTGCGTGCCTACCATGAAGCACTTCAAAACAAAGAAGGTTAACATCGGCTTAGAGAAGGAGCCTAAGGAAGCTATCATTGGGGACTACTGGTCGGAGACAAGGAAGTATCAAAGATCATTGATCTCTTACGATCTGGTAATTTGAGGATTTATTCCCATGTGGATACCATGAGTTTGAAAGGCATGTCACCATTCATTGGGGGAAATGAGGATAAAGTTGAAAGATGGTGCCACATCAGGAAGAGGCCTTACAAGATGAATCCCAACATGTGCGTAAGGGTTAAAGAAGAGCTAGACAAAATGATAACATCTGGTATCATTGAGGTTGTGGAGGAATCAGAATGGATAAGTCCAATGGTGATCAGCATAAAGAAGGATGGGTGGATTAGGATATGTGTGGATTATAGGGAATTGAACGTTTTTGTATCATAGATCCTTTTCCCACCCCCTTCATTGAAGAGATTTTGAAGGAGTGATTAGGGCGCGAGGTCTATTCCTTGCATGCAATGGATTCTTGGGATATCACCAAGTAAGGATTTCCAAGGAAGACCAAGATCTCCAAACTTTTGCCACTGTAAGTGGGGAAGCTTTGCATACAGAGTCATGCCCTTTGGATTGAGGAATGCACCCACTGTATTTTCACGCATAGTGGTACAAGCATTTCAGGACTTCATCCACAAGTTCCTTCAAGTGTATTTGGATGATTGTGACAGTGTATGATATTGGTTAGGGACCATTGTGATAACTTGAGCTTGATGTTTGAAAGATGTACGCCTAGTTGAGGATTTCCCTCAACAGTAAGAAATGATCTTTGCAACCCCTTTTGGAACGTTGTTGGGGCATATCATATGCAAAGAGGGCTTACTGGTGGATCCCACGAAAGACGGTTATTGTGGGTCTAGGGGAGCCAACTAGCCAAATTCTCCCATGTCATGGATTTCTTGGACACACCGACGTACTACAGAAATGTTCATTAAGGGATATGCCAAGATCATACACGCCTTTGGAAATATTGCTCAGACATAAGAGTGCCTTTCAGTGGGGAGAGGGTAGCAGAGGGCATTTGACACTCTAAAAGAAATCTCTTATCACCACACCTATTCTACGATTCCCATCATGGGATAAACCTTTCCATGTCCACATGGATGCCTCTGGTACAACAATGGGAGCCATTCTTGCTCAACCAGGAGAGGGGATTGTTGATCATCCCTTGTGTTTTGCAAGTAGAAAATTGACCCCAGCAGAAGTAGAATTATACAATCGACTGCAGTGCGAGGCATTGTCAATGATCTTCGTTTGCTCCACAAATTTAGACAATATCTGTCCTGGTGACTCCCTTCACATTCTACACTGGACCATATGGCCTTGAAGTATCTAGTAAACAAAGCAGTGTTGATTCAAGTTTGCATATGCTATTGGGTACTTTTATTTCAGGAATTTGAATTCAAAGTGGTTGTAAAACCGGGAAAGAACAATTGGGGGCTGGATCATTTATCAAGGATTGATTCAGGGGAGGATGCACAAAGTATCAAGGAAATCATGCTAGACGTGCAACTATTTAGGTTACGGTGCATGCCCTCGGAGTTAGAAGACATTGTTGTTTTTCTCAAGGAAGGTGTGGCACCCGAAGGGATAAAAGCACTGGAAAGGAAAAGGTTATCCATACGTGCCACACCCTTCATGTTGATCAATAGGGATTTGTATAAAATGGGCTGCAATGAGGTTTTGAGCCGCTGCGTATTAGAACATGAACACATGGCCATAATAGAAGAAGCCCATGGTGGGATTACTAGAGGACACTATGCGGGGAATGCAACCGCGTGCAATATCCTAGTCGCTGGACTATGGTGGGAGATGATTCACCAGATTGCATTGAGTTTTGCAAGGCCTGTGACCACTGCCAGCACCTTGGAAAACCTAGAAGAAGGGATGAGATGCCCTTATGCCCCATCGCTAGCATGGAACCTTTTGAAAAATGGGCAATAGATTTTTTTGGACCAATCTCACCAGCTGCGCGAAGGACTAACTCGCAGTATATTATTACCTGTACTTATTATCTGACAAGGTGGCTAGAGGCCGTGCCCACTAAGGATTGCACCATGGCCATGGCTGCTAGATTTTTGTGGGAGAACATTATAAGTAGGTATGGGTGCCCATTAAGTTTAACAAGTGATAGGGGCACTCACTTCTTAAATGAAACCGTAAGGATTCTATTGGCAGAATTCATGGTAGCCCATCATAAGACTACCCCTTATCACCCTCAGGAAAATGGGACTACAGAGGCATTTAACAAAATCCTTAGTCACACATTGACTAAGATATGTGATGTGGGTAGGAAGGATTGGGATGACAAGGTATCAGTAGTTCTTTGGCCATACAAAACAATGTATAAAAGGTTAAACAAGGCCACACCATTTCAACTGGTGTTCAACACGGAGGCTGTTTTTCCAGTCGAATTTATGCTACCATCACTACATATAGCACACGCAGGAGGATTGGACGATGAACAAGCACTGGAAGAAAGAATATATGAATTGATAAAGTTGGATGAAAGGCACTCACTAGCAAGATGGAGCCAAACAACTGAAAAACCTAAGCAAAAGGCATGGCATGACCTGCCATATTAAGAACAAATAGTTTAAGGTTGGCCAGATGGTATTGCTATATGATTCAAAATTTCTACGCCATCCTGGAAAGTTGAAGGTGCATTGGTTGGGTCCTTATGTAATTTCATACATCCTTGATTCGGGCGCATGCCAGTTACAAGCGCTGGATGGAACAAAATTACCTGGACACTTCAATGGGAGTAGGCTGAAGCCCTACTATAAATAATGCTTCTTGGTGTTTGTAAATAAGGTAGTTTTTCCAGTTAGCTTAGAATTTCCTTTTATGCTTTTCCTTTCTTGTATTTCCCTTTCGCGTTGTTGTTTTGTTTTGTGCCTTGGGCGCCAGTAACCTTATTACTTTTTAAACTTATGAATGCGCAGAGGACCATGCATCGATTTAGTGTGGGGTGAGGTGATAAAGGGAAGCATGGAGTTATTATGCCAGAGGATTGGGTTGGTAGACCATTTGAATTGGCCCTGTTGAAAAGATGCATTAGGAGAAAAGAAGGTAGATGGGTGGCAAAATAAGGTTACATTGGAAATCCATGTACAAGGAGAAAAAGTGCAAAAACACGAGGTAGGCGAAAGCAAGAATCATGAGGATGGAAGAGGTGCCTTTGGCACTGGTAACATGTGTGCAAGAGTCTTCTGTCAAGATGGATTGTTTACACGCCAAAAGGTTGGAAAAGTTTTTGCGCAAGGATTGGGTGCGGGTGGAAGCAGTTTCGCGCAAGGATTGGGCACTGGGTGAAAAACATTTCATGCAAGGATTTTGTAAGGAGAAGCGCTAAAGTTAGGTTTTGTTTTGAAATGCCACATTAAACATGGTCATACGGTGGTAGGTAGCCTAGCCTTAAATGCATAAAAGTGGAAAAACCTATAAATACAAGAGTGGGCATTTCATTATTTCACTTTGCGAAAACAAGAAGAGAAATTTTCTTTCAAGAGCTAGGGTTTCGAGAACTGACTCGTGCGAAGGAAAATCCCAAAAACTTAAGCGCAATCAGTCCATTAGATCTACAAACCAGAGCAGAAGTGATTCACGGGTGTGAGGAACATTGTGAAAGAGTGTCGTGATCGAAGGAGGAAAATCAGAGATTAGGGTTTGTGTTCTAGGGCACAGGGTGCATGAAGAAAACTCTCAAACAAACTCACAAGTTAACCTGGAATGAAAGCAAAGGGTACAATGATGGCCACAAAACCAGTAGGTAAACTGACAGAAAAATCCAAGAAGGGAAAGGGTAAAGGAAAAGGGAAGAAGAAACAAGAGGAAATACCCTTGGATATGAATGAAGAATGGTATTCAGAGATGCAATACCTGGATGGGGTTTTTCTAGGGCAAGAGTGGGAGTCCCACATAAGACAGATGACCGTGATCGACTACAATCACCGGTCAAGCATAATCGTGAAGGAAATGGCACTGGAGGTAGTGTGCCCCACAAATAAACAAACACCTGACAGGTTGCCAATCTACAGTGACATGGTCAAGGTGAAAATGGAGAAGGCAGGGCTTCTCCAACTTTATGAGTTGCCATATTTTAGGAATCCTGAGCACTTGTACCAATGGCTGATGACACGCATACATGAAGACTTCTTCTGCTTCACAGGGCACAAAATGTGCATAACTCCCCAGTTAATTTCACACTTCACAGGCCTAACCTGTGAAGGGGATGCACTCATAGATGACCTCTAGGATGAGGAGGCAATCAGGGAAACCATAGCATCCCAGGAATTGAAGAAGGGATCAAGGTACTATGACGTCTCAGATATCAGTGATCCAGTGATGAAGATGGCCATGCACCTTGTCTCCAAGCTGAATGGACAAGAAAGGTGGACCCAGGTGAGCAAGCCCTGGCTGAATGTCTGCAGGAAGGTCATGGAGGGCACCATATACAACATCTCCCAGTACATAGCAGACGAAATCATAAGAAGTGCAGAGAATGGGGAAAAATCCTATTTGGGAACATTCTGTTGATAATTGTGTTCTCATAAATCAGGGTGTTGGATGTTTCTGACAAGTTCGTGTGGGAATACCTTACTGAAGACCCTTCGCCTGCAGACAGATTCCAAAAATACACATGTGAATCAATGACAAGGGTACACAAGGCGCACTTAGAAAAATGGTATAAGCGCCTTAGGAATGCATTCGGGGCTGAATGGCGGATCCCTGAACAACTCCCCATGGCAAACAAAGGAGAAGTAGAGTTCATGGTCTACCAACACTTCTGCATTGGCAGGTTCATCTTGGTGGATGGTAGTTGGAGTCCATGGTGCAAACTCCCATTCTCGTTTACTGCCCAATTTTTCCAAGCGGGGGTAAACAGATACAAGGAATCAAAGAAATTAAACCTGGAGTTGTCCACCCTTGACAGAGAGCACAGGGAAATGAGAAAGAAGCTGGTCTACCCAGAGAAGCACACGTACATTGAAAGGTACATGTCACAGGATGTGCATATTGTAAGGTTGTTGACCTTACCTATTATTAGGAGCAATGCTGCAAGGATCTACCTGCGCATAAGGCTGAAATTTGAAAAGGGGGCATACATGGAGAATGAGATATCCATCCCAGATGACCCTATGGGAAGAAAGAAGCCAGCGCCAAAGTGCAAGGAGAGGGAAGAGGAGGAAGAACAAAGGGTGGTGGAGAAGTAGAATGTAGATACCACGGGGCCGAGTACCTACGTCTGGAAGAAGAGGAGAATGGTGGTTAGGGAGAATACCCTGGAGCTTGCAAAGCCACCATACCCTGAAGAACCCTAAGATGAAGAGAGGACAACATCCCCAACTCAGAGTTTTTTGCAAAGGAAGAAAGAACAAGGGATGGAGGAACAAGAGTCTGAAGATACAGATGACCTGAACGCCTATATAGGTGAAAAGGATGATGATGAAGGGGAAGAGTTGGAGGTGAATCAGGAACCTATTGATGTCCATGATTTAGAGGGAGAGGAGCAGAGGATACAAATGATGCTTTCATCTTTGAAGGAGGAAGGGCACCCAAGGGGCGGAAGGCATGTGGAGTGAAGAAAGGAGTGAAGGGGCAAGTACCAAGGGGCCAAATATGCCCAAGCTCACTCAAGAGGAAGTAAATGAGAAAGCGACAAGGGAGGCAGAGAAGATAATCAACACCTTGGTCGAAGAGGAGTTGGAGCACAATGCGGAGCTTGTACTCGGCGAGTTCAAAGAAGAGTAGAGGGAGAAGAGTGTGGGTAGCACAAAAGGCCCAACTCTTTTAGTAACTATTCCCATGGGCATGTGCACGGGAAGTAAACACGCGGAAGGGGGAAGAACAATGATGGGATACATTGATGACCCCAACAAAGTTTTACGTGCATGTTTCTAGAGTACCATGCCCACCAAGGAGCTCACCGCCATGGAATCCTTTGACCTTGATGGTGGGTACCTGTGCACAAGGAAGATGTTATCATGGGCATTCGACTCCCACCTCGATGAGCCTGAGTTTGAGGTTAACCAAGGAGCGGTATTAGCGCTGTCCGAAGGAAAGGGGGACAACCCCATTGTAAACATGCAACAACTATCAGATGAGCAAGTGTGTAACGCACTCAAAAAAGTCTCTGTAGAAATTGAGGCTAGGCTCTTCTGTAGGAATGACAGGGTTAAAGTCTTGGAGGACCTGTTGGAAAAGAGGAAGGAAGAAGTAGTCAAGCTAACAAAGGACCTCAGCCTTGAGAAATTAATCAATGCTCAACTACAGAGGGAGCTTCAGGAGGAAAAGGCCAGGGTACGCAAAGTTTCAAGAAGGTGGAGCTCATCTCCCAAGCTATTATCATGAAGCACCCAGACCTTAACCCTCCCGCGTAAAAGTATGGATCCTCCCTGGAATGCCTAGAGGACTTGACTCGGATCCTCACCATGGAAAGGTAGCCTTTGGCCTTGGAGTCAGCAGAGGAGGTAGCTGTGCGCTTGGAGAAGGAGGACAAGCTGAAGGTCATCGCACTCATGGCTGAATACAACAAGGTGCTCGCTGATGTAAAAATAGCTACACAAACCATGGGGGTCACCTACGACCATTGCGCGGATCAAGACAAGGTGACAGGCATGCTACTTGCCAGCGACGAGGCCGAGCTAAAGGACTTCAGGGAAAAGAATAAGGGCAATAGAGCTGAGTGAGAAAAGATCCTAGCTGAAGTGGAGAAGAAGTCTGAAGCTATTGAGAACCGGCGAGTCTCAATCAAAACCCGGCTAAAAGAGCTCTATAAGGTCATCACGAGGAAGATGGATGCCCTGGAGGATCACACCAAGGAACTAGAGACTGTGGTGGAGACCATTAACATGAAGGGGGAAGGGTTAACCTTCGATGAGGTGAGCACCTTGGTTGGTGATATCTGCACTAGAGCACAAGATGAAGTCAACGCTTGGAGTACACTGGAGGCCGACCTATGGCAAAAATTTCCCCTTCTTCTTTAGGCAATTTTCCCTCTATTCTTTCTCTCCCCCATTCTTTATTCTTTCCCCCCATTCTTTTCCAAGGCAAGGCCTTGCATTATTTTTGTACTTCATTCTTTGAAAAGGTTCCCGAGGGCGGAGAACAGGTGAAGTGTGGGGTAATGTTGGGCCCCTAATGTAGCTACCAAATCTTAAAGGGCGTGTAGGCACGCACGGCTGGAGGGAGTGCACAAGTAAAGATGTGCAAGGTAGAATTCAAAAGGGTGTCTTGGAGAACCAAGGACACACACATGCAAAGAACAATTCAGGACATAGTCATTTTTGACCTTTTGGATAGAACACATGAAGAACGTGTTCTGTTTGGATAAGGTTCTAGCCTGGTGACAGGGTGTCCTGGAAGGAATATACCTTGCGATAGGAAGATCCAAAAAGCTAATCATGACATGGAGAGGCATGCACCTGGGGCGACCCACACCTTGACACTTGGGGCCAGATCTGAGGTTGCAGAGGATTTTGTTAGAGCTCATATGCCTATTTATATGTGTGCCCTTGGCAAAGAAGAGAGACACAAGTGAGGTAGCAGAGCTCTATGCAGAATTACTATAAGAACTATGGGATATAATGGGTAGATGATTCTAGGAAGGATGTAATGAGGGAATGGGGAATGAAAATTTTATTTTGTGAGCATACATGTATGGATCCAGATATGGTGCATGACTATGGTCTGCCTCTCTGTGATGCTTTGTAGTAAGACTATGAATGAATATGATAAGGTTACCACTGTGTTTATATTAAGATCTCCTTCCTGTATTATCTACATGTTTCTACTATGCTTTTGATCTTGTATAATCATGAACCTTACTTGAATGTTAGTCTATTTGTGGATTTACAACTTCCTAGTTCTATTAATTATGTTACACGCTTTGCTTTTGTTATGACTAAAGGGGTGTAGAAGTCATTCTAAGCTCTATAGCTTTTTCATGTCTATTAAATCACTAAGTCAAGATCATGAATTATTCCTTCCACTAAACTCACATAAAAGAGAGACTCGGCTCCCTCTCGTGCAGCTAAGGTGAGCACCCAGCGCCCGCTGGGTGATAGGCCAGTGCGCATGAGGTTCCCATGTTCTTGGTGGGGTGCAAAAATGAATACACGTGTAATCAATCAATCCACCACTAAGAAGATGGAACACAACCTTGCTTCACATAGTGCTTCATCCCAACCAATAACCATCTCAGCAACTTCGTCATCCATGCCTCTATCTACATCCCTCATAGACACCTATTATCTTGCCAATATACCTCACAAAATACCCTTTGGTCACACTTCGGTGTTAGATCATCATTCAATCCCATCTAGGCCACCCAGTCCACCCTCTGTCAAATCAAAGCTTGTTGATACTCTCATTGTCTCTCACAGTGATCTAAAATTCCAACAAACTTCTTGACGCTAATCTTGTAGTTCTTCAAGGCTATCTTCTTAAAAGATAAATGCAGATTCCTCTAGATGGTCCACCACTTCAACAAGTTTACCCTTACAATACCAGTTATGAAATTGCTTCCACCCACCGACATACACAATGATTTTGCTTCTTTCCTCTATCAAACCACCATCCCACCAGACTACTCAGATAGTCACACCCATTCCTCCTAATCTTCCCCGAAATCAACACAAACATTATAACTATCGTCCCCAACACCACCACAACCATAGACTATCACTAGTACTCTCACCCAACCCTCCCCATTTATTAAATCCATTATCCAAACACCAAATGCCTCTAACATCACATGTTTATTCCATTACTCTCTAAACCTCCTTCATCGATGGTCCCTTTGCAGTCTTTAGTACCACCTCCAGTCTATCAACCTATCTAAGCTCATATCCCCACTCAGATAATTGCCACAACAACCTCTTCCTAACCCCCAAAAATCGTATCATGTTTCCTATTTCTCAGCAACAAGTATTATATCAACCTCCACCTCAGGCATAACCCATGATTTTCACCCACCCATATCAAGATCCTCAAACTCCCATGCATCCACAAGCTCAACCATCACCTCTCATTCCTAAAAAAACTATTCCCAACAATCCCATGCAGGTCTTAGTAAGTCAATTAGCCAACCTAGAGGCCATTGCTTTGGGGTCTAAAGTCACATTATCCTATGAACAAATATGTAATGAACCCATGCATCCATCCGTGCTAATTAAACCATATCCTCTACACTTGGAATTGCCAAATAGCACCAAATTTAATAATAAAGAGGACACACAACAACATATCTGAGAATTCAAACATGTGTGTTATCTTATCGCACATGACCAATATTTGATGCTCCGTACATTCCCTATGCCCTTGGCTAGCCCTGCCCTAGATTGGTATAATAATATCACCCAATATTCCATATTTTCTTTCTCACAGCTTGTGTAATTATTTATAGAACATTTCTCAATTAATATTGCGTGCAAGGTAACCATCAATGACCTATTACCATCTAGCAATTCGAAGATGAATCCATTACAAATTTCATTGCATGATGGCGTAATATTATCAACTAGTTATCTTTTCCTCTTCATCAACTGATCTAATCGAACTCTTCGCATGCTCTTTTGTGAAGCATATTTCCTCCACTTTTAAGATTCAATCATTCTAAACTTTTGAGGAAGCCTTCATCATGGCTCACAAGCTTGAGACACGTGCCCTTGAATAAGGCCATTTAAAATTGAAATCAAATAAGCCTAAACCAAGAATTTATCAAATCATCTGCATCAAATGATAAGTCAAAAACAATAGCCAATGGTGTCATCGTTAAATCATCTCCTACGTCTACATCTATTATAGTAGCTCAAATAATGATTTACATGACCAACCCCCAATTATATTCCTATCAGGGGATTCATAGAACACCATGTTTGAAAAATTGATGTTAGTAAACTTGATAACGTTGTCACATATCTGACCTAGTAGACGAATATAGGCCAAACCCCAAATGGTATCGTGAGGACCACCATTACTACAAATACCATCAAGTCAGAGCACATAACATAGTGAGATATTAGACTTCTCAAGTATTTGGTCGAAAGACTCATTGATCAGTGAGATCTTCATGTAGATAATCTGAATGCTTCACCTAATCAACCATTAGAAATTTTTAAACAAACATTTCCAAATCATACACCCACATCAACTAGTCAAACCACCACTACTTCGACATCCCAAACTCCCAATTCCCACACCATAAATACTATACATGTTGTTAATAAAGATCCAGTTTCATCCACATATTTACCTTCTTCATCAACCATCATATCCATCCCCCTCAACACTCTCCCTACATCCACAAGCTCATCAACACTCATCCCCATACTAACATTAGTCATATCTACATCCACCTCGATGTCTCTTCCCACACCCACACCCATTTCCACACCTATCACACTTTCCCCATTTATAAATATTATGCATGCATCTTCACTTATTATACCTACTTCATCAAATCTGATTACCTTATCTGACAATCATTCCACATTTACCCATTATCCCATCCTTAGCATCACTTCCAGTCCCTCTTTCTACACTTTTACCCACACCTACTACATCCACTATTGTAAACACATCTATGTCATCTTCCTCTTCTATGGAAATGTCATCACTTGAAGACTTTTGGAAAGCATTTCAACTTTCCCTGACTTCAAATTATCATCCCATCTCCTCTATACAATCAAACACCCACACATCTAATCAATCCCCGCTCATATATACAACAATATTATCTTCAGTTCCTTCTGTATAGAAATTATCTTGTCATTCCTTTCAAAGGAATCCCTATTTCATGATGCTAGACTCCCATTTAATGTCATCTTCTTCTCATACCTTAGAAAATTGGACCTCACTATCCCCTAATATCAATCCCCTGTGAATTTGCACACAATATTCCTCTATTTTAGAACACCTCACCCTTTGTCCATCTTCGAGCTCTTCCATTTTGGGAGCATCCCCTTCATCAAAATCCTTATTCACTACTAATAGAGCAACACAACTACCCTTTCAATGTATCAAATATTACACCTCAAAGCATTTATGAGTCAAAGGCATCCACATCCTCCACCACATATCCGTGACATCAAACACATTCATCTCCCCTTCACAAATCTAAGACGATGTCAAAGGCTACTATTACACCACCACATGTCCAGGAATCATCCCGAAATCATCCATCTTTGGCTCTATGGTATTATACCACCATGTTTTATCAGTTACTCGAAGCCTCAACAATCACCTTACCACCAATTAAATATTTTGACCCAACCTAGTTTATGGCGGCCTTGATCAAAATTGTTCTCATGTTGAAGATCTCCCTCACACCAAATGCTATACAAGTGATTTCAGATTTCTTGTAAACCATCCTTTTCTCATACATACCTCTATCTTGTGCATGGAAGGGGTTTAGTCTTGGGATGTTATGAACAAGGCCCTCATGGTAATATCTTCACCCAAGCCCATGAATCATGTGAAAAATTAGATTGGGATATCCAATATCCCTCCTATCCACACATATGCATCTTCTCCCAGACCTTGATTCACCCACTTCTTCTCCATCCTACCTTACTGATTAATTTAGAGGACACTTCTTCTCCATCATAATTATCCTACTAATTCGGATAATATCTCATCTCCATCCAACTATCCTAATAATTCAGATGATACCTTCTCTCCATCCAACTATCTTACAATCCAGATCTAGATGACACTGTCTCTATTCCCCCTAACTTTTTTTCTTAATTTCCACCATTTCTCTTGGACCAGTTACTTATCAAGTTGAAAAATGAAACCCGATCTTTTCCCCTTAAGCATCCAAGAGATGGTAGAGGAAGATTCCCCTATCATTGACATTCTTCAATGTGATGATGATAATTCCATTCTTTCTTACATGGGGGCCAAAGATTCTCATATCTAGAAATCCTTCCCCCTGACATGTCCAATCTCCTAAATGAATCCACTATCGAACATTAATATTAAACTCCTCAAGATCCCTGCATCCTTAAGGTGGGCCAATCTTTAAAACCTCAAGAACTCAAAGCCTTCACCTCATTCTTATCCAAACATAGTAAGTATTTTGCATGGTTATACTCAAACATGCCAAGTCTTGATCCCTCCATCATTGTTCATAACATCGTTACCATCCCCAACACTAAAATAGTTAGGCAGAAGCTTCACTGCATGCATCCTTGAATTGCTCTTCTTGTGAAAGAAGAACTGCAACATCTTCTTTCTTCCAACTTCATCATCCCCATTGACTATCCCCAATGGGTTTCTAACATTGTACCCATCGCTAAAGCATCAAGAAAGCTTTCGTATATGTACCAAATTTCGAGATCTTAACCTCGATTTCCCTAAAGATGATTTTCCACTTCCAAATATTGATCAACTTGTAGATCTTACCTGGGACATGAGATGCTTTCTCTGATGGATGGTTTTTCTGGCTACAATCAGATTCTAATTACACTGGAAGATCAACACAAGACATCCTTTATCACCCCATGGGGTACCTTTTGTTATCATGTCATGCCCTTTGGTTTGAAGAATTTTGGGGCCACGTATCAACAAGCCATGATGTATATCTTTCATGACCTCATACATCAAATTGTAGAAGACTATGTTGATGACCTCTTGGAAAAATCCAAACATTGATGTGATCACCTCTCGGTCCTTGAAATCCTTTTCGAACGTCTCATTCATTTCTTCCTTCACCTCAATCCGAAAAAGTGTGTTTTTGGAGTTCTTACTGGAAAAATCCTTGGCTTCATCGTGTCTATCAGGGGCATTGAGGTTGACCCCACAAAAATTAAAGCAATCCTTGAAATTCCCCCTCCTTCCAATCTCAAGCAGCTTCGCAGTCTTCAAGGCCACCTCCAATCTGTTTGCCATTTCATATCACAACTTTCCAATCGATGTCAACCCTTTCATCACCTTCTTCGAAAAGACATAAATTTTGATTGGGACCACAACTGTCAAAAGGATTTTGATGATCTTAAACAATATCTTTTATCTTCCACTCGGTACTCACACCTCCACGTGAGGGGGAGCCCTTTTATTTATATATCTCTGTAACCAATCATGCTCTAGGAGCCATGTTAGCACATCGTGATGGCCAAGGCCATGAACATGACGTCTATTATGTCAATCGTACTCTTCACGACTGCAAAACATGATACACTGAAGCTGAAAAAACTGTGTTCTATTTTCTTTGCTACATCAAAACTTTGACACTATCTTCTTAATCACAAAACCTATATTGTTACTAGCTTCCAACCTCTCAAAATAATGCATTCTAAACCATATCACAACGATCGCATCACTCGGTGGCTTCTGCTCATGACCGAGTTTGACCTTGAATTCATTCCTCAAAAATCTATTAAGGGCCAAGCTATTTCCGACCAATTAGCAGAAGCCCCTCTTCCCAATATGCAGCCTCCTCATGACCACTTCCTAGATGAATCCATCAATCAGTTTCATCATGATCCCCTTAAAATGACTCTTTTCTTCGATGGTTCTAAATGCCAGCAAGGGGGAGGAGCAGGTGTTGTTCTCATTCCTCCTAGAGATGCTCCTATCTCCTTAGCATTCAAACTGGATTTTGAATGTACGAACAATATGGCAGAATACGAGGCCCTTATACTAGGACTAGAAACTGTTGTCTTTCTAGGTGTCTAGATTCTTGACATCTATGGTGATTCTAAACTGGTAATAAAGCAAGTCATAGGTGAATATCAATGTAAAAGTGATATTCTACAACAATATCATGACATTTCTCATCTTTTTCTTAAAACCTTTGATTCTTACACTATTCAACTTGTCCCTCGATCGACCAATCATTTCACCAATACAATGGCATCCCTCACGGCCCTTATCCCTTGGACAACGCAAGAGCCCAAGCTTTTGGTCATTATACACCATCGTAAAAAACCATTCCATGACATACCTCAAATTCATCTTGTTGAATCTAATTCATCAAACCTTTGGTATTCTCAAATCTTTGATTATTTATCCAAGTCTATCACTCCTCCTGATCTTACTAAAAATGCTAAGAGGTATTTTATCCAATGAGCTACTCACTATGTGATCCTTGGCGGCATTCTTTATAAGCACGGGTTTGATGGTATCCTTCTCTGGTGCCTTAAATCCCATGAAGCCTCTCGAGCTATCCAAGAAGTCCATGATGGTATTTGTGGTGGAAACTTTAGTGGGTTATCTATTGCTAAGCGTGTTCTTCACCTCGGCTATTATTGGCCTTCTCTTAACCATGATTGTTGTGAGTATGTCAAGAAGTGTGCAAAATGTCAACAACACTCTAATCTCATCTGTGTTCCTAGCCAAGCTTTACAACCTGCCCAAGATCTATGGCCCTTTTCACAATGGGGTCTTGATCTCATTGGTCTAATAAATCCCGTTCATCACAACAACATCATTCTATCATCACTACTACAAAATATTTCACTAAATGGGTGGAAGCAATCCCACTCACCTCAACTAAATCTGGCCCAATCATTAATTTTATTTATCAACACATCATCTACCACTTCGGTGTTCCACATAAACTTGTTATGGATAACGGGAAGTCCTTTAAAAATAAGGATCTTAAAAAAATCGGTGATGAATTCAACATCCAACTTAGCTTTTCTTCCCCATATTATCCTCAAGCTAATGGCCAAGCTGAGGCTACCAATAAAACTCTTCGAAATATCCTTGCCAAGACTATTGATCAAGCAGGTCAAAATTGGCATCTCCAACTTCCCTTTTCCCTGTGGGCCTATCGCACTAGCATTCACACTTCCACAAGGGCCACTCCATTTTCTCTTGTTTATGGCTCCAAAGCCATTCTCCCTCTCAAAGTTCAAATTCCATCCTTACGTGTGTCTCTTCATGACTTCATTTCTGATGAAGATTATCGCCAGGAGCGTCTAATGCAACTTGAGTCGTTAGATGAGCGTCGCCTTCTCGCTCTTGAACACCATCATGTTTATCAAGAGCGTATCCAGCGTGCTTATAACAAACATATCAAAGAATGTGATTTTAAAATAGGTGACCTTGTTTTAAAGGAAAATCAGAACGTCACTACCTTAGAAAGGAGCCAATGGGGAAAGTTCACTCCCAACTGGATCAGACCATATATTATCACACATAAGTATGGGTCTGGGGCCTATCACTTGGCTTCCCTTGATGGTAAACCTGAAACTGAACCTCTTAATGCATTGCACTTATGGCCATTCTATTGTTAGCACATGCACCCATGAGCAGATAGTCATATCTTTAGACCATTCCTCCATCATTAGCCCCTTCCATCTATCATGGTAATGATATGAACTATGTGGTCTACCATCACTGCTTTGATATGACCTTGAATATGAGTACCACGGCTCTACTCATAGCATATTCATTATGGATAAGTTCTCCCATTTGGTGAGAACTCCATAATCATTACATCCATCACCCTCTCATTCTCCTATTGCAGTCATGCAAAGGGTCCAGGGGTGTCTCTTGTACATTCATTATCCCCTCCTAAGTGGTCTACTTAGCTATTCCCAACTCTCCCCCATGTAAAGCTAAAATTCATGTATGCAAAAAGAAAAATCAAAGTTATTAAAAATAGACTGATCCCTCGAAGGATAATTGTTCATGCAAAAAAAAGAAAAAGGAAAATAAAAAAATCATGCAAATCAAAGTCAAAGAAAAACCAAAAGAAATAGACCGATCCCTCGAAGGATGGCTATTATATATATTATTATTACCATCCATGTTATGTATAAAGTAGACCATACCCTCGAAGGATGGCTACTCTTTTATTATGGCATTTTGAAGGCTTCCCGCATTGATCAACTTTCCTTTTATCAACATTCTCAGAAAGCTTCATTGATCAATTATTGTTCTTCCCCTTTCCCAGAGCTGGGGCATAGACATAAGGAACACCACCTTTGGAGAACCCTCTTCCCGCATACAAGTTACATCTCAAACCCCCTTGTCATGTCAACATTAGGTTTATGAGAATATTTCATTTATATCTCCCTCAGGGTCTTTTGGTATAATTAACTGTCATTGGTTATGTACTAACACTTGTTATTGGCTACAAGTGCAATGCCTTGAGTAGTACCTTTTCTTGTTTACCTCCTATCTGGTTTGAAGCATGAATTTCTTATGTGCCCCTTGCTATGGTCATCTTGAAATTCATCTTGTATCACAATCATATTCTTGGAGATCAAATTTCATATCATAAAATTTGCATCCATATGTTTACTCTTAAGGACGTGCCCTATTAACGTCATCCATAAATCCATGAAATCAGTTACTATTTTTAAACACTCTCTTTAATGCACTATTCGGTTTGGGAATTCTACTTGATCTACGTTGCAGTTTGTGAATTCTACTTGAGGATATCTCTCAAGTAGCATTCATTATCTAGCATTCTTCATACCCCACCATGACAACAAGACCTTTCTCCATCCATCCTCTCATATGACCCTTCTCTTCTCACCAATTATTCACCCATTACCCTTCTCATCGTTCTTATTCTTGTCTATCACTTAGCACAACATCATCATTTTCACCATTCCTGGATTTTCATCCCTAGCTTGGCACGTCTACATAACTACCCACGTAACATGAAAATCCTACTTCAAAGTAGACTTGTCATTCTAGACAAAGTCTCATTTGAATCGTGTATGTTGACCATTCCTTCCTCCTAGTCTCCTTTACCAACCAAATTTTTTCCAAAAATTCACCCCATCTCATTCTCCATTGCTCTTCTCACCCATTTCGTCCTTCTCCATTGTTTCTTCGATCCTTCACCTGTCCTCCACCCTGATAATTATTGTTGTTTTTTTTCCTCTAATGTCCTTTTACTAGCATCTCTTCCTCTATCACCCATTTCATCATTTCGGTCCCCTTTCATCCTTTCAACTTTTAGCTTGACGATCTTACTTAATCACTCATTTCACGCAGGCCTCTTAATTGAAATATATCCCTTTCCTAAGATCATGCCGCTGTAGAAACTCATCCATCATTTTCCATTCCGTTGAATGACAATCATCACTAGAAATGTCTTCCCGCTCCATATCTTATGCTTAACACTTTGGCGTCACCACTCTCACAACATGGGCATCCCAATTAAGGATTCCCCTCACACTCTCCATCCTACACCACATACATTCCTCCATCCATTTATGTTACACTCCTTTGTTTCCTTCTTTCCTTATTATCGCCCCTTCCCACCTCTTGTTCTACTCTAGCATACACCACTCACTCTTTTCTCATCCTTCCTAGTATCCATCTTCTGCTCAATCACCTTACTTATGCACTTTCACAGTATGGAAAATGTACTTGAGGGTTCCCCTTCAGTCCATCTTGTCATACACTCTTACCATCAACCTTTCCAATCATCCACTTCTTTTCATCATTCTTCTTCTTCTTCGGCTTGATGATCCTACTTAACCACTCCTGCGGCATGGTGATCTTACTTAAGAGTCTCTCTTAAGGATGATCCATCATCTTACCTTTCCCCATTTCTCCACATTCCCACTGTCCACATTTTCTCTTCATTCCCCATAAACACATCCTCTTCCCTCCTCTTTCTTCCTCACACAAAATATCTTTGACTTCCCTAAATATCATCTCCATCATCCCTCATTTGGAAATATAACTTAACCACTTCATACCATTTCTTAATATGTCTCGTTTCTTCATCTTTACCTCATTCATTCATCACATCCTCATCCACTACATCCTCTCCTCACCTTCATCTCCTGCACAAATCATTATCCCTCCTTTCTTTACTCTTTTCATTCCATCTTCTTGAGTTCTTCCACATATCTACCCTCATTCTTACCCTCCATTGTTGTTGATATTCACCTAACATCCTTTCATCATCATCTTCTATTTCCATGCTAATAATTATCGGTAGACTTCTCCTAATATTCACTCATCATCTTCTGTTTACGCAGCCATATTCCCTCTTTTTGACCTCCTCCATTCTATCTTCATTCCTTCTTTCCTCTATTTCCTCTGATTATTATCAGGGGACTTCTCCTAACATCCCTTCGCTATTTCTATTGCCTCTTTTATCCCTTCCCCTCTTTTTCTTCCCACCTCTCCATCTTCCATTCATTCCTTGCCAATTTCTTTACTATCTTCATCATATACCCTCTCTCTATTTTCTCATGTCATCAACTTATCCTCATCTCATGCATCTCCACATTTTTCCAATCCATATCTTTCCTCCCTTCTAGCTTCCTCTTTATGTTCCTTATAATGCTCACTCTTCACTTCATATCTACCTCCATTTTGGTTCCCTTCCTTCTGCATAATTTTCTTCATTGTCCTCTCCTCCTTTCTGTTTTATTTCCTTCCTTATGTTCATCTTCCCCATTCGGTATCATCTTACTTCCCCGTTGATACCTCACTAGCGTTTCCCTTCTTCATTCTCCACATGCCCATCGTCTATCATACTGGGTCTTCCTCCTAACACCTTGGTTCAACATTCTTCCCATATTTTTTATCATCACTACCATCTCACACCCCTACCTTTTCCATGTCATGGTCAGTTCCATCTCTTCTTTACCATTGTTTTTTTCTTTTCTTCTCTATTCTAGTAACCTTACCTTCTTCACCCCCCTTCAATATCCTTCTTCTCTCTGTTATTACCCTCTCTTTTTTTCCATCATTTCTCTCCCTTCTCCCTAATTTTACCTCCCTTTTCTACTCTATCATCTCATTCTTTCTTCTTATTTTTTGTCTTCTCTCCTATCATCTATCTCTCATATTCCCTTCATCTTCCATCCTTTGTTTCCTTCACTTTGGACTTTTCTTGCTCTTCTCATAATCTATCATACTCCTGTCCATTTCTTTCCACTCTCAATCATATTCCATCTTTCATCATTTTATTCCTTCTCCACCTCTCATCATCACCATAATTTCCTTCTTTTTCTTAGTTCTATCATCTCTTTTGTCTTCTTCCCTCTCACCCTCCGTATTTTTGGTACCATTTCCTCTCCATCATCTTCTACATGTTGTCTATTTCTTGGTTTCCACTGCTTTCATATTGCACATCTCTCTTCCATTTTTACCACCCTCCTCTTCTCTCTTCTCTTTCCCTTTTCCTTTTCCTTACTCCTTCACCATTTGTTCTATCCTTTTCTTGTCCTCTTCTTCTTTTTCCTTCATCATTTCTTCCTTCCACCATCTTCCCTCTTTATTATATGTGTTGCTTCTTTCTTATGACACATCTCTTCCACCTTCTCTCATCTTATTACTTTTAATTCTTCCCTCCTCTCATCTTGTCTTCTCCTTCATGTTCATCCTTCCTCATTTTCAATTTCTCCAAGACCATTTTATTCTCTTCTCTATTTTCTTTTTCCCACTACCTCATATTCATCCCTCCCTCTCTGCTTTCATTTCATCTTTCTTATCATCCTTCTCTATTATTCTCTTCCTCTTCTTTCCATCACAATCAAGCACAGTTCACACTCCTCATTATTCAGCGGACGATGGTTTTTTACGTCCTATTACACCCCTTCCTCAACCTCCTTAATCATTCCTTTTTTCTCTCTCCCTCCACCACGTCCGCTCTAGTCCATATCCTTGTCTTATTCAAAGTCCTCTTCCTCCTCTATCAAATTTATCTCTCCTCCTTTTGGGAGTGGTGTTGTCTCTTCCATTCTTGTCAAGCCTCTCAGGGAGGCATCATCATCTACATCCCTCATCCCATCTTCCTTTGGCATGTTTTTCTTGGAGGATACCATAACGACCATCACCTATCCAATCTTGTTCTCTTCCATGAATGTTTTCTCTACTTTTGTTTCTTCACAAAAGTAGCTTGACTTCTTCTCCTACTTGCTGAAGAAGTGATATTGTTCTCTCTTTTCTTCACCTACTAATTTTCCGTCACTTATGACCTTTTCTATAAAACATGTTTTCATCACCATATTTATCACCCTTTTAGGGAATTTTATCTCACACTTCTATCATATCTTCTCATCATGTCCACATTTATGATTACATCCATTCCACCCCTTGGGGCATTTTATCCTTACATATCCACCTTTTATATCATGCCCTATGTTGGGGCATCATTATTTTCATCCTCGTCCCTTTTGCGGATGCATGATTTTTCACTCGATTCCTCGCATACGAAGGATTTTGCATACCTTTCACATTCAGTTGCACATATTTTGATGTTTTCCTATGACCCATTGGTCATCATGGTTTACATCCATACTGCAGTGGTCTTCACCCACTCACTGGTCCATAGAACATTATCACCTGTCTCCGTTGAGACTGCAATTTTCCTCTACCGATGTGATATTGGAGTCACTACCATATTTTTTATTGTTATTGTGATCCTTTTTCCTTGGGGCATCTTTCCTTTGGTCATGTTTTTATCCACCCTCATCCCTTTTGCAGAAACATGATTTCATATAACCCTTTTTGTTTTTGTCTCATGGCTTGCTATTGCAACCCACTCAACAAAAAGGGGAAAATGTAGACACCAATTTTTTGTGTATCTCTGCTCCTTCACCATGCATTCATTCTCCTTTATTAATCTTACCCTTTCGCTTCTCTTTTCCCCTAAATTTGAGTAAATTCCATTATACACATATCTATTTACTCACCCTTAATTAATTAATTAACGGGCTCCATGTAAACCCATTTGATAATTAAAATTTGACATTATCTCACCAAATAATCAATATCCAAAATTTATGCAATTCATGAGGCAAATTGAATAATAATATACATAATCGACATCCCACTCTTAAATTCAAAATAATCCTCATGGGATGCATTATTGCACCTAACCATTTCAATCATGCTCCCCACTCCATATCACATCCTTATATCTTTTACCTAATAATTCAAATCATGAGCCCCACTTGGTCAGATCAAATCCATATCAAACCCATTATCACTCAAATCATGTCCTTTGATTAATATTATTTTTGTGAAGCAGGGTTACATGATAATCCCACAGTTAACTCCAATCTCTAGCCTATAAATACATGCCTCCCCCCTTTTGGAAGTAAGTTGGAAAAGATAGCGAATATTTCGTCTTGAATCTTCTTATTTTCATCATACCATATTGCCATTTGTGATAGCATAATTTCATATTCATGCTTTTATAGTGTTTTTAGAAAATCCACTTCATGGAAAGTCTTATGTGGTTCTTGTGGAAAATCCACTTCTTGGAAAGTCTTATGTGGTTCTCTTGGAAATTTCATCTTTTGGCAGGTTTAGCCCCAAAATGGTCATTTATTTTACATGAGCTTTGTTTTCTTTGATTAAGTCAGTGGTTTCTTTATTGTTGTTTTCATTTTCTGAAATATATCGATTTCTGTATGTAATAAATGTTATCTAATGTTCATCATTTACTTCAATTTTTTAAGACATGGGGGTTGACATCCACATAAGGAAGCTTGTGCTTCTTGGATCTAACATTTTCCAGGAAACCCCCGTATATATCTATCTAATCATATTCGTTTAAGTTTTGTAGATATTATCACAGATCGATCTGTTCGGGCACCCACAAATCTACATCCACATCAGAGGAAACTTAATTCCTTCATCATTTAAGGTTGATAGTGACTTCCAGTATCAATGTATTCACCCACATGAGAACGAGGTTTCCTGATCAACAATATCCTCCTTTAAACCCAAAATACTGCTTCTGATGAATTGTCTTCAAGACCTCTGAAACTTCCTTGAATCTTCCAAAATCATGTCCTTAATGTTCCTAACACTTGAATACTCCTATATCATTCCAAATTTCTTCATGATTCCATGTTTAGTGCTCACACCTAGCCTCCCAGGTTGTCTATGTTTACCAGTGGTTAAAATAGTTAACACCAACCATTCAAAATCACCCCATTTCCCTCCAAGACATCTCAAAAGGCTTCAAGAGCTTATCCAAGCCTCTTCAGTAACCCTAATTGGTTAATTAAGTCACCTCACATGCTAATCACTTTTTAATTTCACTAATCATGATTAACAAGCCTTAATCTACTTTATCATTTTAGTCACAAAAGCACCAAGATGTAAATTTTCCCCAAATACAAAACTATAAAAAGGACTAAGCACCTACCTTCATACTTTATACCATCTTTTGAATAACATTAATTGTATAAGACATATTATTAAGAGCCTTGTTTCCATTGATGCATTAGCTTTCTCAATCTTTGCATCCAATCTTTATCTTTAATTACTAGATGAGTACCTAATATGGCCTTGTAGCCATTGTTAGACAAATCATTTCACCATTATGAAGTAGCAACAACCCAATTTGATTTGCTAGTGGTTTCAATAGGTCCATTTTAATTAGAAATTCACACTAAATAGGAATGTTCCAATTGATTAGCTACAATACGCAGTTATATTTTTCCTTTTTCTCTCTTTTCCTTTGTTAATCAAATATATTAGTGATTTCAGGCACTTGGGGTTTGTGGATTACTAGGCCAACAGTTCCCAAATTTTCTATTTTCTCCGCAACACACTACCTGCTCCCATTCTCTTTCATTTGTAGCAACTTCAGGTTTTTAAGGAACATTTGGAACTATGGAAGAAGGGTTTCCTAGGCATCATGGGCCTACTTTATCCACATCTAATCTCCCTACTACTTTGCATTGATTTACGTAAATTTTAACTTCGCAAGGAACTTGAGTTTTATTATCACCAAATCATAACATCCTCCAATTTACACAAGTGTGTGTGCTTGAGCTCATAGTGTGACTGGGTAACATGGGTACTATCTCCAAGTTGTGGGACTTGTTACCTTGAGATAGACCTCTAGATAAATTTGGTTCTTCTTCCTAATCCTAGTGAAAACTAACTCTACTGAAAGAAAATTATTGACTACTCTTAATCTATCACTTATAAGGGACTAGGGAAAAAGAAAGAACATGAAAATAATAGAAATATACACTACAAAGGTGATGCACCAAAAGAAGGGTATGAGAACAATCCCAAATGTGTGAAAATGGAAGCAAAATACAAATTAGAGAGGGTGATAACAATTCTCCATAGTCTAATAATAACACTCATAACACTTTTCCATGTAAACACAATAACAATGAATCCTTGCAAGAGCATAAAATAGACACAATATATTTGAAATGAGATTGAAGAGATAAGAATAATGTGTTAGCATATGGATTTTCACACATGAAAATGACATGCAAAAGTGTGGGAACAAAGTCCCTCCTCAATGAAGGTGAGGTTTCCTTTATTGAAAACCAATAATGTGTTTACATCTGTACATTCAAAATTGTATGCGGGGGTGTTTTGGAACATTAATGGAAAGAAAAGTGAATGAAAGAGATGGAATGAAATCAAGGAATGAAATGGAATGGAATCAATGGAAGGAAAATGCAAGAGTTGGGTAAAAGGAGAGTCTAATATTGCATGGAGAAGAAAAATAAATAACTAACACAAATAAAATGGAGTTTGCATCAGTTAAACGAGAATGAGTAAAGGGAACACACATGAGCAAGTAAATAGTAGAGCTTGATAACTGTGAACAGGAACACCAACTTCATAACATTGACAATAAGATCAAATACAATATTTGCATGCAATATTTAAACATCTAACATCTAATGAACATAAGAACATTAAATGTTACAAGAGACAATGAATGAGACACAAAGTTTGTATTTCATTAACTCTAATATATATTCACAAAGAAAAAAAAGTTTCTTCGTGAAACAAAGCTTGCACAAAAAATTATTTTCTTCTCCTCTCTCAAAGTCACCATTTATAAATGAGTCCCTCACTTTCTTTTATAACCCAAAATTTGGTTACAAAGTAGTTAGGGTTTTACATGAACATTAAATAGGGAACTTAAGTGACCTCTGAATTTTTCAACCAACTTTAATAAAAGCAACTAAAAATAGAAATCACTAAAGTCATCCACAGTTTTCTAAAAGCAAAATAAATAACAACATCCATTTCTTAAAATCCCATTTTTAAAACATACAATAATAACCAATGCCTTATCCATTGCAATGGGGTCCGTCTATCTCAAAAAAATGAGAAATGGACTCTCTCACTTCATTAGATACCGAGAGAACTTTCTCCTTGAACCGTTGGTGAAATTAGGATCTACCGCTTTTGCCAATTGAAAGGATATAAACCTTTCCAATGTTTCGAGCATATTTTCTTCTTCTAGAGGTTAATTTGGTTGAAGAATAACCTCAAAAAATACCTGCAATTCCAAAATCCAACTTTGCATATCATATAAATTAACCATATTTGATTAATCATTCTCAAACAAGTTCTTTAATTTGATGCAACGCTCCATTGAAGCTGAAGAGAAATTATTGGTAGGAGTATACATGCCTTTAAAAAATTGTGAAAAATTCTATTCCACATGTTCTGATGAACACCTTTGATTAAGCTCATTTACGAGGTTGCAAGGGATTTCAACTATGAATTGCATATGATCTCATAATGGATCATGGAATCCTTGAGAAGCATCTTCCTTGATTTGAGATGTAGACACCAAAGAAAACGTGTCCCTCGATGATTAAATTCTGAGAATTCCTTCAATGGATAAAATTGAGGATTCCATACTCGTCATCTCCTGTAAACTGGGCAATATCTCATCGAAACTTGATATGTTAGAAACAAAATTTTCCTTGAAAGAAAGAACTGGATCAAGATACACACTGACATCTTCATGGAGCTTAATCACTATTTTGATCGTCTCTTGGCCTAAAACGAGAATATCTAAAAGCCAAGTTTTAGTGACATGGCCCAATGTGTTTATTTATTTTGATAAATTGAGAGTTTCTTCATCAGGGGCAGACACTCTATCAGGTCTTGAGAAAGTGGAAAATATGGGATTTATTAGATGTTGAACATATTCCACCAATTGATTCTTTTTAGCCTTAAGCTGAGAGTTCTAAGGCTTATATTTCTCAAGTATCTTAAGCATGATATCAATTAAATCTCGAGCCATTGCCATGTCGCTTTCCAATGTGGACCTCCCAAGTCCCAGTCTAGAAACTTCATAATCAACAGATGTCATGGCATCACGCCCCTTATCAACTTGTGTGATGGAAAGATCTGTAAATTTGTTTCCATCACTATCCACCATTATTCAAGAAAGCACTTTGGGATTCTTGGGAGTTATGTCATTTGAAAGTTTGAAAAGGGAATCAAAATCAATGTCTATTGTCTTGATAACCCTCTTCCTTTTCTTGACCTCGCAATCAACCTAGGAAAGAGTTTCATTCACTATTTCTGCAGACAAAATCCTAGAGCTTGAAACAACATTCTCATTGTTCTCAACATCATGAGATTCTGCAAGAATCATTTCTGTGACCTTGATATTAGGAGAAATAACCTTGATATTCACCTCCTACTCATTTAGGATATTTTGGGAAATCTCTTCATGAACTGTAGGTTCCAAAGTGTTCAATATTTGGACTACCTGCACCTGAGTGGATGCTTGTGCAAGGCATGGGTGAGGATCGTTTATCACTAGCTTCTAAGAACTATTAACAATGTGAGTAGAAGAATCTCTACTTGAAGTAGAAAATCCTGATACATGCTCTCTTCCTTCACTGGGCTAGGACCCTTAGGTTTTTCTCCTCGTGACACATTATTCGATGAAGGGGATCTTGGTAACCACTCCTTTCTTGTTTTTTTCATATGATTGGATGTCATAGAGGTCGATTGAGAAGATGCTTTAGTTGAATGGAGACCTCCTTGAGTTGGAATTTTTTTTTATCCTAATGTATGATCTTGAATTTATTGTAACTTGGAAAGTTCTCTTTTTTACCAATATATGCTTCTTTCAAGGATCGGTTGATTTTTGCTATCAAGAGAAAATTCATCTCTTTTGGTCTAGTCAATTCAGAGAAACGGGGTAACAGAAACTGCATCATATGAAAGATCAATAACATCTTCATCATCATTTATGAATGAATCTGGAGGGTTCTTGATGTGAAAGGCCTTGATCTGAGAAATGGTTAGGTAAGAAAAATATCGTCTTCTTAATTCATTCACGTCTAAAACAGGCAACCCAAAAATATTCCATGGTAGGGTTATGTTGATACTTTTCTCCAAGAATCTTCTGCATATATCCATTGATATCAAAATGGGATCTCTTCACATATGGATGAATTGTGATGAGGGTAAACTCTTTTTCCATGATTTGTGCATTGAAGAGATTTGGACATTGGTATTCCCTGATTTGGATTGGGAAATGAATTCCTAAGAGATTCCTGTCACTAAGAAGATAGTGAACTTGGAATAGTTGTCACCCAAGCTCCATCAACGCCCATTTATCACTAACGTACTTAGGAAATTTCCATGGAGTACCTGTAAATCCACTTATGCAAATGTAGGAAAAGGATGAGAATTAAATAAACCATGTTCCCCATTGGGAAATGAAATTCATGGCTTCTTTGGAAAATATTTCCTCTGTATTCCTATTCAGGTTCCAAATCACAGGGAAAGTGAATGCATCGTTAACTCTTCTGAAATGATGAGAGCTATTCTTGAAACTCAATTACAGGTAATAATGGAAGACACTATTTGATGGACCCATGACTCCTCTTGTTTCGAGTCCAGAAAATAGCTTTCTTCTTGCCACTGCATAAGTAAGATAAGATGTCATGTAGAAGCATCCAGTCATCTTTACTTTGATCAATTGTTTGTGAAGGGTATCATTGATGATGGTGGCCCAATCCACAAACTCTCTCTTAGCAAGGATGATATAGATAAATTGATACATCCATTGGTGGAAACTCTTGGCTGAAGGTAAACCAAAGACTCGACTCAAGAGAGTAATCATGTCCCTGATTTCTTCTACAAACTCAACATGGTACAATTCTTTAGGAAGTCAGTAAATTTGAGGCCTCTTGGTCACTAACTAGTTGTTATTTACCATCTTTCTCTACTTGAGGGGCTCTTCATCCAAAAATTTTTTTGCTAACTTTCTAGTGATATCCACATTCCCGAGGAATTCAGGTATGCTGAGAAATTCCTCAATGTTCTCTGGTGTGATTAGGAGGAAAGACTCACGATTATATTTAAAAATCCCTCGTCTCTCGATTTCATAATACTCCGCGCAAGTGATAACCAACTTCGGACACTGCACCGAGACATGAAATGTTGTTGCTTGGGGTAAACCACTATGGTAAAGCTTATCCAAGAATATGGTTTTGCCTTCATTTTTCACCCGATCGCAGAATTGTTGAACATTGATGTGACCTAGATTCATATCATTGATATTTTCATATTCTGACTTAATGGAACTGGGAGGGATGATTCCTTCGAATTCATACTTGAGTGTGAATTTGTCTGATTTATCCACTAGCTTCCTTGATCTTCCTACAAATTTATTAGATTTTTCGGCCATTGTGAATTTTATAGAAAAATGACTCAGGCATGCAAAACACTGCAAGCAGGGCCCGGTCTCAGTTTCTGAAACCCTCATCAATGCAAGAATAATATGAATTTTTAAAATATTATTATTATTATTTAAAAAAACAATAATAATAATAACCTGGTCTGGTTACAATTTTTTATTCTGGTGACAATAATTTATTTATTTATTTTAAATAACAAAATCACCCGATTTATAGTATCCCAATTTTTTTTATTTAATTCGCAAGAGAAAATTCTCCTTGGTATGCATGAAAATCACTTGATTTTAATGACTGCATACTTTGAGATTTACTTCTTGTTTGTGATCTTCTAATCGATGGGTGACTATACTTGTTGAATCTTCTTGCAAATGCGTTGATACACCTGGAGAATGTGTAGTTTCGTTTTTGCTATTGGAGATGCTAAGGAATGCATAGTGAAGATTTCTTTAACTTTAGCTATTTCACCCAACGTGGGAGACTGAAAACTATTTTAATTTCCCTTGCTTTCTATTCCTAGGCATGTCGATATGAAGTTTGTACTATTATGCTATTTTTTATATCTCCTTGGGTGTTAAATCTGACTTCTTCCTTCCCATTTCTTGGCAAATTTGTTTTAATTCCCTTCTTGTGGGATTTCTTCCCCTGATTACCAAATCAATGAATTGAAAAGTAGGAAAAAAATCTCACAAGCGGGGAATTAAAACAAATTTTCCAGGAAAGGGGAAATCCGGTTTAGAGAAGCCAATTTGGCATCCCGACAATGGGAAGTGGAAGCTTATTTTTCCCTCAACAATTAAAATAAATCTTGTCGAATAAATTTTAATTAATATTTATTTAATTAAAAACCCCAAAGTTATTAAAAATTGATTTTATCAATAAGATAGTAATTAATTAATTAAATATTAATTAATTAATATTTAACATAGTTTAAGACATGGCGGGAGGATTTCTCACTCAAAATGGATGAAACGAAGACTAAATTAATCACAAAAATGACATGATCACGATGAGAGTGTTAAATCATGTAAAATAACACTTTTGAAAAAAAATCAAAATTTCCATTTTTATTAATTTTACACAGTAAAAATTGGCTGATAATAGAATGAAAACAGACAAAACAAGGAAAGATACATCCACAAACTTGTATTTATTGCTTCATTGATATGTATAATTCAATTTATTACAAAATAAAGGATTGGATCACCATACAAGGAGTCCACTACAAAGGCCTGCAACACATTGGCTTCACAAAACCAAAATGAAAGAGTTTTGCTACTCAATACTATTTCCCCTTACAATGATCCCAAGAATCCAATTTATAAAATTTTGAGATGAGAGAGAGAGGATGAAATTCCAAAAATTCCCTTTCCAACTAATTTTAAGTCATGATAAATAAGGGTGGTTGGTGATTTTGGACTTGAAGAAGAAATCTCAAGGTGTCCCATAACCTTTAGTAGTGAAAGAATGATTTTCCATGCTCATTAAATGCTTTTCCAACCACTTTCCAACAACTAAACAAAACTGGGCTCATTTTTCGTAAAACTAACCACAAAAAATTCATCAATTTCTATATTTCTTGATTTCTATGTGTTGGGCTCGGAGCCATGATTCTGTTGGTTAGTCAAAATCTTGAACTTAGTGAAGGAAATACATAAGGTTCACATAAGAGAGAGAGCATATTCAAAGGTGTGGAAGTATCAGGAAGGAATCACACACATAGAATAGAAACAAGTTCAGGACTTAGCCGTTTTCACGATGATGAGCTATTTTTAGAGATAGCATACTGAGCACAAAAATTAGTTGGAGACTTGTGCGAAATACCTTGGATATTTTTGGATGATCGGCTAAAAATCACTTTACATGAATATAGGCTGAGAATAGATCTACTACTGTCAATTAACTAAAATAAGTCTATTATTAGCGCACTTGTATGTGTGGCTATTTTTTAATGACGCATGGCTAATAATAAAATGTAACCTATTTTGGGATTAGTTAAGCAGTGAAGGGAAATTCCTCACCCTTATAAATATGTATTGAAGTATGTAAGCATAGGGAGAGAGTGTGAAAACTATGTTACAGTGAGGTTATGCTTCCAAATCTGATACGTGCATGAGCGTATACTACTATTATTGCAAGGAAGCTTTTGTGTATTACTAAATCTAATAGAATGGAGACTATGGACTGATTCAAGGTGTTATCATGGTTATAGTTCAGGGTTGCATGCTTGATTTTACCATGGTTATCTTTTAAGTCTGTTATTATCTAGATCTAGATCTGAACATGTATTGTAGAATGATAGATTAGTCATAGATATGAATGCATTAAGTCTTCATCATGCTAACATCCTGCAACAAAAACCCTAAATAGGTGCCTAGTACCTTTGCGTGCTTTGGGTGAGCACTTATTCTAGGATGAGTGATGTGCCAGTGTGCATGTGCTTGTATTGGTGAAATCTAGGTTGCATCATTGGTTCCGTTGTCGGGACCTCTTTTTTAGTTGTTTTTAGGATGGTTCACATTGAAGACATACCGGTTGACCTTAGCAAGTGTTGAGGAGTGAATATATGATCTGGAAGAAGAATACACATGGCGGTTTAGCACTAGATCTAAGTTTATCTCATGGGTGTGGGTGGAACAAAATTTGCATGAAAGTTTATATGAGAGATTTTTCACTATCTTTCTGGTAGAATTGTATGAGTGGCTGATTGCTTGTGCATCTAAGAGGAATTAGAGGTATTACACACTTGTCTGGATGTAGTAAGAATTTTAGGCCCTTTATGATGCTGACCTGATTTGGACTCACACTTTGGATACGTGGTTCCATGGTATTTTGAACAATTATATCTTGGAGTAATCAATTTCCACTTATCTGTTCCCAAAGGTAGCTGAATTCCAGTTTTTACGATATCCATGGAGAACTTACTTACAAGGAATTCCACTAGCGATTAAGATCTTGATGGTAACTTTTAATTTGGAGAGTAAACCGATGGCTAACTAAACCCCACCATGCATGGGGGTAGGAGCAGGTTTGGTGAAAGATGTCAGACCTAGCGTTAGAAAGGCAAAGAGAGGAAAGGTAGATTAAGTATAATGGGGCATACAAGAGGGAGATAGAGAAGCAACATGGGGTTGCAGAGAAAATGGCATTGTGGCGAAAGATAGTTTGGGAAGGAGTGGAAATTCATGAAGAAGATGTGGAACCCAAACCTCAGGAACTCCCCCATTTGGGAAAACATAACAGGGAACCCTCCTTGGCCTCATGTAGAAACATGCCATTAGAGACAACTTGGGCCATGGGCACACATCTGAATCCACTTGGAAACCTTGCCCTTGTGCTTGGGTTTCCAACATCTAGTACAACAAACAGTCACTAATCTAATTCAAACAGTGGGAGAGTATGAGCTAGTCTTACAAGAGGCATAACAATGGTAGTGCAAATGGGATTTTTTACTATATGGGAGTACCTTTTAAGGTGTTTCATCAACGTAGAATTTAGGCATGTATATTTTCAGACTATCTTCTGGGAGTAATAACACTTTTCAGATTGTCAGGGTACAATTAAATTCTATTGTTGGGACACAGGTAAGTACATATTTTGGTCTGACTCCATCTACATGTTTAGGATCAGGAGGCATAGGTGGCTCTGGTTCTGGTAGATCTAGTGGTTCTAGAGGCAAAGGAAACACAAGAGGTTCTAGATTAGGTGGGCAAAGTCCATACCAACCCCAAAATATTTACATGGATATGTCTCTTCATCTTCTAGAGTATAGGTGCATAGAAGATGTTGCTGAACATGTGCATATGTGTGAAATACTATGGTGCACAAAAGGAATCATGACTTTTGAGCGTAGTAAAAGCCAATTTGTTACTACGTTACAAGGGCGCATACACAGCTAGTATAGAAATTTTAACCTTGATCAGACTTGCGTAGACTATACAACTTTAAAATATTCATTCCTTAAAGAGTTTCACATCCCTAAGTTTGAGGAGAAGAGTATAAGTGTGCTCAAGGATATTAAGCAAGGCACTACTGAAAGTGTTAAAGAGTATGATGCTCATTTTAAAACACTTTTATCTAAGCTTTCTTATGATATACATGCAAAACAACATGCATAATGGTTCATTAAGGGCATGATTACCCCTTTTAGGAGGGCATTATCACATAAGACATACACTGATCTGCACAAAGCACTTGAAGCAGCCTTATGCACTGAGGTAGTTGGAAGCATAGACACTGGGGTGAGCCCATTTTTAGAATCACAGATCACACCTATGTCAAAGAAATTGGAGAAAGTATTAGAAAATTCAGCACATGAGACGCGCACAGGGATTTGGTGCACAGATTGTGAAGTAGAAGGTCACACAAATGATAGTTGTCCCCATAGATCGATATGCTCACTAGTATTGGATTGTGAGATATGCCATTTAAAATATGATGCTAGTCATTGTCCATTACTACAACGTGCGATAAGGAAGAACGTTTCAAGCTACTATAAAATTTGTAGGTCCATGAGTCATGACATGGAAGACTGTTAGCTGATTGGTTAGATCCATGATGCTATAAATATTAGTGTATGACAAAAAAGAGTATCAGATAACTCTAAAGGAAAGAACAAGCATTAGGACCAGGATCACAATCAGAATGAAGGGTATTTTGAAGGCGGTCATGGCAGAGGTCGAGAATACCATGGTGGATTTAGATGATGAGGCTGTGGTGGTGGAAGAAGTGAGTTCCCTCATGGAACATGTTATACTTTTGGATATCCTAATCACTACAGGCGTGAATGTCCCCAGAATATTACATGTTATTTTTTTCGAAAGATTCATAGCTATGAGGAGTTCCTAGACTTGTATGAGCATCTGAGCAAGTGGAATAAACAAAAAAAGGTGCAGGGATCATTAGGATTTAATATGTTGTGGAAAATCAGTGGATGCCTAATTTGAAAGTAGAGTCCGAGGCATTACAGGTGAAGATCACAACCCACACTGAGGTGGCACGTGCCAAAGAAGCATTGCAATAGAAGCCTACCATCACTAAGGAGGAGGTTCTTCATGCATGGTACCCAAACCCTGTCCATCAGAATGAGGTTTATCTTGAAAACATGGCAATAATTACGAATCTTTAGGGTGAAATACAATATTTAAAGGAGAAATCATAGAAGATGGAGCAAAATAAAGCATCGAAAACATTCTAAACTGATATGGAGGACTTGAGAGAAGAGTGAAAAATTTTACGCCAGGAAAATATCATTCCAATATTAGGGAATTGGTTAAAAGGAAACACTTTGTGCGCAAGTGTTGAGACTAGATGTTAGATACTGCATGCAAATATTCCCCCTCGTATCCTAGATTATGATAAGGAAATAACTCCAAATGTTTTTTTGGATGGGTGGCTTTTGAGTAATATATTGATTGATATATGTGTTTCGCTTGGAATGTTTCGACTTCTGGGAATAGAGTTGCTTCTATCCTTTCATTCCTTTTAGAAACAGATAAGGGTTAGGGCTAGGAGGAATACCTGTGGAATGTCGAGATGGTGTGCGCGTACCGTAGAGGAAGATCAGGCTGACTGCGAAGAACTCCTTTTTGTCTTGGAAGGACTACCTGCAAATAAGAACACAAGACCACAAGATTTTGATTAGACAATAAATGAGGAAACTGCCTTGGGCCCAGGAAATATAAAACTTCCTTTCGAAGGTGGTCAGTTTCCCTGCTAATATGAATTAACACAAAAGACTGTAAAATATCAATCAAATTACTTCGTTTGGAACAGATAGGGGAAAGGCTGATTTCTGGTTTGTAGTCTGGGTAACCGATACCGGTTACTGGTAACCGATGTCGGTAGGGTTTAGGATCTGTAGGTTGGTTGTTTTGTGGGGTGTTTGTGTTATTTGGTAGCTGTGTTATTTGTAAGGCTGTATATGGGTGATATTAGGAAATAAGGTGATGAGAGGTAGATGAATGATAGTTAGATGTAATATGCACGCTGGGTAGTGGATTCAGGGATGGATTTATGAGGACTGTGATTCAAAAGGCATAAGAAATGTTATAACAAAGGACATGCAAGATGTGACTTACTGGTTTTGACGAAGATGCAAGCTGATCTCCTTTGCTGTAAACACTTCTGGTATCTCCACTCGTCTCTGCTCGGTCAAGTGAAGATCTGGACTCTGTTCCTCACTCCCAATGATCTCTGTTGATTCAAAAATCCTTCCACCTTTGATTTTGGTTCGGGGAGCCCATTTACAGGGAGCCGATGGCGGTTACGTAACCGACGGCGGTCGAGTAGGAACCGGCATCGGTAAGGAAAAAGTAGGCTATTTTTAGTAAAATAGCCCACCTTCCCTGCTTTTCTCCCGAGAGATCAGTTGCGGGCTTGGTCAAATGACTAGAAGGTCGGTTTTGGGTGCGAGAAAGGGGTCATTAGTTATGGGTGTAGGTGTGGACCAAGTTATGGGTCTTAATTAGGTTAGTTTAGGGTTAGGGCTAGGTCATGATGAAGTGGCAAAATGAGGTGGTAGGTAAGGTGATGTGGATTTATCAATTACAAGGTAATTAATAAATAATTGTGTAAGGTTTAGGTGATGAGGTTATATTGCGAGATGAGATGCGGGTCACAAGGGGTCGTAAGACACAAATTTGGTGTCTACATTAGCCCCTTATTGTCATGTAGCTTGTTTTATAAAGCTGCGCGGACAATAATATGAAGTGGTTTTCCCTGTTAAGGGTATAGGTAATCCCCCTCAAATCTATCACAGATTGAGTGAACGGGAAATCAGGGATAGGGTTGATAAAGGGTAAATGGTGTAGAGAGGATGGTAAGATGGTGGGGTAGGTTCAAGGAAGCAGACGCATGTTGAAATGCCATAGTACGACTAGGGGACATGATTTGACGAGCAAACCAGCAGTGCAGAGGCAAAGGTCGATAGTTTATCCAAACAAGGGTGGTATAATCCTGGTATCCAAGGCATAGGAAGTAGCTCCAGGGTATATAACAGGTAAGGTACAGGAACGTTTAGGCATGTCCGGCAGCACCAAATGGTTGGTTTGGTTGAGATAAACGTCACGGTCTAGGTCTGGGCAAAGTTGGTCGACAGATCAAGTCAAGAACCCTAATCATGCTAAAACACGAACAGGTGAGCTCGATTGAACAAAAAACTACAGGATGGGTGGATAAAAGTGTATGGTGTTGATTTTGGGTAAAGTATTGAAGTGGTACGGCCGTGGGTCGGGCCGAGTTGTTGGATTGCAGCCTTGGGTCGGGCCAGAAGGGTAGAGTGAGGCCTTGGGTCGGGCCGGTTGGTTAGGGCGAGGCCTTGGGTCGGGCCAAATGGTTAGGGCGAGGCCTTGGGTCGGGCCAGTAGGGTAGGGTGAGGCCTTGGGTCGGGCCAAATGGTTAGGGCGAGGCCTTGGGTCGGGCCAAATGGTTAGGGCGAGGCCTTGGGTCGGGCCAAATGGTTAGGGCGAGGCCTTGGGTCGGGCCAGTAGGGTAGGGTGAGGCCTTGGGTCGGGCCAAATGGGTAGGGTGAGGCCTTGGGTCAGGCCAAATGGTTAGGGTGAGGCCTTGGGTCGGGCCAAATGGTTAGGGTGAGGCCTTGGGTCGGGCCAGTAGGGTAGGGTGAGGCCTTGGGTCGGGCCAAATGGTAGGGTGAGGCCTTGGGTCGGGCCATGTTTGCATCAAAGGTGGATATAGGCGATGTTGGTGGAAAAGGGCAAATAGTAAATAAGGGCAAAATGTTGGGTAAAAAAATGGATAAAAGGGTTATCTATGACCGGTACCGGTTTGACCGGTTTCTTAGGGCCAATGTGATCGGGTATGAAAAAATACGGCCGGTCATTGTCACTTGTCTAATTTGAGGCCTTGTCTGAGGTGGATTTTGGATAGCGGTGCATTTGTTGGCTCTAGTTGAGTGGAGAAGTGAGTTGATTGGTGGGCCTGAGTGAGTAGCAGGCAACATTTGATTGGTAGAGGACCCAGCAAAGCAAAGTTTGACCCTTGGCACAGGAAGGAGGAGTAGGAATTCCTATGATCGGTGGACGACAATTTGGATTGGGTGAGGCCAGTCGGGCCGCAGGCTGAGGAGGACCGATATATGAGGGTTGATTAGCCAGGACCTCCAGAAGGTATGAAGAAGTAGGATATTGGGTGAATGGCCGATTGGAACCTACCGCAGGCTTATAGACCATATATGATGATCGACGCAGAGGCAAACACCTCCCCAGCCAACACCCAGAAGGTCCTGGAAGTAGCAGCCGATCGCAGGGTAATGGACGCAGGAACGACAGAGGCCTATAGATTATGGTGGGTAGCAGAGCTGCAAGGTGTACGTGATCGTCCTGACATAGTGTGATTACATCGATCGTCTGCAGCGTTTGGTTCAGCAGCTCCAAACGCAGGTGAATGAGACAAGAGGATTGTTAGCGGTTGCGGAGTCACGGGATTAGAGACTAGAGGCTGGATTCCTCCATGCGAGAGGGCGTATTCATATGTTACAGGAGAGTTGGCAGATCAGTGGGCTGGTACCAATAGCCATGGTACCTTTGAGGACAGAGAGGCCTGGCGAGAGGGGTCGACGATCACGATCATCACCTAGTTCGGGATGAGGCGTGAGGGTCTAAATAAATGTTAGCAAGGTATAAGAATAAATAAGGATGCCGACCTGCGTGTCGATGATAGAGAAGATGTATTTGTTTAACATCTAAATAAAGCTGAATATGTATGTTGATTTGAGTTATGATAATAATAAGAATGTTTTCGTTTTGATTTTCGGTGTTTTGAAAAAGGATAAAGAGGAATGTGATTAAATAGAAATACACAAAAATATTTATATTTACCACACATGATAGGTTATGGTAGGGGATGGTCGAGCTAACCTTGGGAGACCCCATGTCTCCGAAGTGCTGCCTACATAGCCCATTGCACAAAGCAAGGAGGGGCCTCAGACCGATGTAGTTCTCCCTTAGGACCAGGGAGAGGTGAATTCAGGCAATTTAGGTATGGTTAGGCGATTGGTTGGTTGGTAAAGGTATTGATAGTAATATTGGTAAGGCAAGGTTGATGGTGTTGGTAACGAATTGGTGAGGTTTGTAAAAGGTATAAGAGAAGCGAAAGTTAGCCTACCCAAGTGGTAGGGAACCATGTCCTGCTTAAGATCAACACACAATCCTAGATGCGAGGCAAAAAGGAAAGATTGCTCCGTAGGTGAAAAGAGCAAAACGAACCACACAACATAGAATGAACGTGAAGCCCTAGGTACCGGTGCATAGACGAGAAGTCAATAGGTGAAAAGAGTTGTATGATCACATCCTATCAGGTGTACGTCACGTCCCTTGAGTTGAAACAAATGGTGAGGTGAGGTGAATGGTATAGTTGAGGTACGGAAAACTTATTACAAAGTGAGTGTTCGGACGAAAGAGAACCTACCCTAAATAGACAAGTCCATGACTCAAAAGTTCTTTTGAATGAGGCTTTTATTTTATTGAATATAGACTGATCGATGCGGGAAGTCTACAAGGGATTTTGATTGTTTTATTCTTGAGGTCTTCACGAAGCTGATCAATGCGAGAAGCTTCTGATAAAGGCTGACTGTGTATAGCTGTCCTTCGAGGGAGCAGTCTATTTATAATAGCAGATATGATTTTAATGCATAGCTGTCCTTCGGGGGAGCAGTCTATTTATAATAGCAGCAATAGTTCGGCATATAGCTGTCCTTCGAGGGAGCAGTCTATATTTAATTTAGATGACTAGATGTTCTTTTGGCGTGAAGCATCTAGTTTAGTAGGAAGTTTGACTCAAGAAAATCCCATAAGAATACGGCTTATTTTAATACTTTGAAGTCATGGACTAGACTAAAAAGGGGAAGGCATCGTCAAGGGGAGGTGAGAAGTGATCTTGATTTTATTTTGAGATGTAGAAAACAAAGTGTATGTAGCGGTAAATGAGCTCAAGGGACGAGCAGTAGGTAGATAAGAAGTGATATAACACTAAATTCAACAGTAGAATGGTCGAAGATGCAAGGCATTAAGGGGCTCAGGCTCAGGTTTACCATTAAGCGAAGCTAAACGATAAGTGCCTGATCCATAAGTGTGAGTGATTATATAAGGCCCAATCCAATTGGGAGCAAATTTTCCACGTTTGCTCTTTTCTAGTTTGGTTACATGTTGATTCTCTTTGAGGACAAGATCACCAACCTTAAAGGTACGCTCATGAAGTCGCTTATCATAAGCACGCTTGATGCGTTTTTGATAGATTTGAAGGTGATCGAGAGCTGTAAGACGACGTTCGTCAAGAAGCTCCAATTGGGCTAACCGCTCTTGGCGGAAATCATCGTTGGTGAGAATATCCTGAAGGGATATTCTGAGGGAGGGTATTTGTATTTCGAGAGGTAAGACAGCCTCGGTACCATATACCAAAGAAAAAGGTGTGGCATTAGTAGAGGTACGGATGCTAGTACGATAAGCCCAAAGGGCAAAGGGGATGTGATCGTGCCAATTTCGTCCGGACTCATTGACAACTTTCATGAGGATTTTGGTTAGGGTTTTATTAGAGGATTCGGCTTGTCCATTTGCTTGTGGATAGTACGGTGATGAGAAGCTGAGTTTGATACCAAAGTTGTCACAAAGGTCTTGCAACAACTTATTTTTGAAAGATTTGCCATTATCTGTAATCAGGCGATGAGGAACACCAAAACGACAGATAATGTGGTGGTTAATGAACTCTACAATTTTTTCTTTTTTAGTTGAAATGAGTGGAATAGCCTCCACCCATTTTGTGTAATATTCGGTTGCTGTGATAATCCATCGGTGACGTTGCGAAGAGGACGGATGAATCTCACCAATAAGGTCTAAACCCCATTGTGAGAAGGGCCAAAGATCTCGAGCGACCTGGAGCGGGTGGCTAGGAGTATGTTGAAGGTTGGCATGTTGTTGACACATAACACAATGCTTAACATATTCGTAGCAGTCGTTATTGAGAGTAGGCCAATAATAACCAAGGCGAAGGATTCGTTTGGCCATGGCAAGGCCGCTAAAATGTCCACCACAAATACCGTCATGGACCTGTTGGATGGTATGGGTGACCTCCGCGCCGGTGAGACATCGAAGGAGGATGCCATCAAAGCCACGTTTATAAAGGAGTCCCCCCATAACTACATAACGAGAAATGCGTTTAAGAAAAGCGCGTTTACCAGTACTAGTAAGGTCAGAAGGGAGAACAGAGGTTGTAAGGTAGTCATGGAATTGGTGATACCAAGTATCCTGCGAGTTAGCAGACACAGTATTTATCGTACAAACAACCGGGGCTGAATAAGATGGGGCAAAGAGTTGTTGGACCAAGATGAAAATGTCAGAGTCAGTTGATGAGGCTGGAATTTGCGAGGCTAAGCAAGCCATAGTATCCGCAAATTTGTTAGTGGAGCGGGGAATGGTTTGGATAGAATAGTGAGTAAATAAGGCTAGAAGTGAATCCACGTAGTGTTTGTATTTTTGAAGTTCCTCATTTTTACATTGGTAGATGCCCATAACTTGATTGACTACCAATTGAGAGTCGCCAAAAATATTGATAGATTTGATACCTAAGTGCAGCGCAACCTGGAGACCCAGAACAAGGGCCTCGTATTCCGCTGTATTATTAGTGCAAGGGAAATCGAGTCGGAATGAAAGAGGCATAGGCTCGGCGTCGAGAGGAATAAGAACAACGCCGGCTCCTCCACCGCGTTGGCATTTGGATCCATCGAAGAAGAGAGTCATTGAATACGACTCCTCCTGGAGTGAAAGAGTGGCAATGAGTTCGTCGGGGAATGTAAAATTGGTAAATTGTTCCCCAGGTAAAGGGGCTTCCGCAAGTTGGTCTGCGATGGTTTGTCCTTTGATTGATTTCTGGTGGACAAACTCAAGGTCGAGGTCGGCGAGGAGCATGAGCCATCGGGCGATGCGTTGGTTTAGATGAGGTTTGGCATACATGTAATGGATGGGGTCCGTGTTGGTGATGACGAAAGTTTTGTGATTCAGAAGGTAGTGTCGGAGTTTGGTAGCCACGAATGATAGGGCTAGGCACAACCTTTCTACATGTGTATACCTAGTCTCATAGTCCACCAAAGTACGACTTATATAATAAACGGCTTGTTCTCTATTTTCAGAGTCACGATGTGCAAGCATGGCCCCTACAGCGTGGTCAGTGGCGGAAAGGTAAAGGTAGAAAGGGCGGTCGTCTTGAGGTGGGATAAGCACAGGTGGCTGTAAGAGATAAGTTTTGAGAGCTTCAAAGGCTTGGTGGCACTCTTCGCTCCATTGAAAATCAATGTCCTTTTTAAGAAGGTGATGAAAAGGTTGACATCGATCCGAGAGTTGGGAGATGAAACGTCGGATAGATTGGAGCTTACCTTGTAAACTACGCAATTGTTTGAGATTGGTAGGTGGGGGCATTTCTAGGATAGCTTTGACTTTAGATGGGTCGACCTCAATGCCACGCAAAGAGACGATAAAGCCAAGAAGTTTTCCCGAAAGGACACCAAAGACACATTTTTTTGGTTGAAGACGGACAGAATATTGTAACAGGCGATCAAAAATAATGGTTAAAACATCGAGATGTTCACTGCGATGTTTAGACTTGCCAAGAAGATCGTCGACGTAATCTTCAAGGATAGTGTGCATAATGTCATGAAAAATGTAGGTCATAGCCCGCTGATAGGTCGCACCAGCATTCTTAAGGCCAAATGGCATTACACGGTAACAGAAGGTTCCCCAAGGAGTTATGAAGGCAGTTTTGTGTTGATCGGCAGGGGCAACCAAAATTTGGTTGTATCCTGAAAAGCCATCCATGAGAGAGAGCATCTCATGGCCTGCAGTGAGATCAACAAGTTGGTCAATACTAGGTAGGGGGAAGTCATCCTTAGGGCAAGCGAGGTTAAGATCCTGGAAATCCGTGCATATCCGAAGTCCCCCCGTCGCTTTAGTGACAGGTACGATGTTAGAAATCCATTGAGGATAGTCAATAGGCAGAATGAAGGAAACAGAAAGGAGTCGTTGGAGCTCCTCTTTGACCAAGAGGGCAATGCGCGGATGCATTTTTCTCAATTTCTGTTTAATTGGCTTGGAATCGGGTTTCAGGGTAATGTTATGGACAGCAATGTCAGGATCAATTCCTGGCATGTCAGCGTAGGACCAAGCGAAAGCTTGGTTGCGAGCACGGAGGAAAGTAGTAAAGGCGACTTGTTCTGATGCGTTAAGGGATTGTCCGATCTTCACAATGTGAGGATCCTCCTCCGTGTGGATGTTGATTTCTATAGTAGATTCGTTCAGCATGGTTTGGGTTTCAGATGGTAAGGCTCGTTGAATATAAGAGTCATCCGCGCCAAGGTAAGTGAGGATGGAGTCATCATCCTGGCACTCAATAACGTTAATTGAAGGGGAGTCCTCTTCAATCATGTCTGGATATAGAAGGGGAATAGAAGAGGGGTCCTCATTATCGCGTTGATAAGTGAGAGGACCTAGGAAGATAGCATTTATGAAAAAAAAAAGTTAGGAGGGATAGATTCAGGATCTATCGACTCGGTGGGAGACGAAGGCAAAATGGGTGATGATGGTTCGGTAGGGGTGACGTCATCGTCTTCTAGAAGACAACTGACACGAGGTTCCGTCGATGTAAGTGTTCCCGGAAATCCGAGACCACTACGATCATTATGTTTGCGTGTGGTGATGGGGATGAGCGTATGTCGGCCTTGTTCATAAAGGCCAAAACCAAAGCCTTTCCAAGCACAGCGAGTCAAGAAGGTGAGGGCGAAGCGACGATTTGTCAGGTATTGAAAATCGGATTGGAAAGGAACCACACCAAGAGGAGGCTCAGGGGCAACGGAAGATGCGTCGACACCCCCATATGTTAGGTTAGTACGGCAGTGCGGTGGTCCGTAGGAGATTACTTCTCCCACACGACGGTCATAAGTAGGATGTGCATGTACCTGTCCGTACTCCTGTGGGGTATGGAAAGAACTAACGTTATATAGGCGATACTCCCCCAGCGTAAGGCGTTGAAAAACATCTACTAAGGGATCAACGGTTGGGATGTTAGCTGCGGGAAGGGAAGTGGTTTTTGCGACGGTAGTTTCATCAGTTGAAGGCGTAGGTGCGGTTGAGGTGGGTGGTTGAGGCACAGTTGAAGAGGATGGTTGGGTTGAGTGAACGGGTGTCTTGATTGGTACAAGCACATCGTTTGGGCGGTATAACATATTGCAGGTTTTAAAGGGGGGGGATCAGCTTTTACGGTGTAGGATTTCCCCTCGTACTCAAATTTTATGCATCTATGTAATGTTGAGGGAACGCATCCCATGGCCCGGATCCAAGGACGACCCAGCAATATATTATATTGGAACTCTCCCTCAAGGACATAGAAGAGTTCGGGTAAAGTACGTGGTCCTACCCGAATGTTGAGGATCACGGTGCCTAAGGTAGAGGTAATAGCGTCATTAAATGACCGCAACATGATGGGGTTGGCACACATGTAGCTAGAAGGGATATTCATTTGTTGGAAGGCTTTTGAAGAGATGATGTTTAGGCTAGCGCCCCCGTCAATCATAACACGACGTACCCGAATGTCCCGGACGTAAGCGGAGATGAAAAGGGCAGGGTCAGGGTCTTCTGTACCAAAGTCAACAATTTCATCTTCAGAGAAACTGACTGCAGCAGCTTGTGGTACAGAGACGGAAGTGGTTGGGGCGGTGGGTTGTTTGGTGAGAGAGGCAACGTGATTGGGTGTCAGAATGGAGGCAACGGGTAGGGTTTCATTAGGTAAGACCTCGATCCCCTGAAGAATTTCAACGAGAGCTTGTCGATGAGATTCAGAAGTCTGAATGAGATCATATAGTGTCATTTTTACGGGTGATTGGTGAAGCTGTTTGATCATGGCTCGATGGGCAGCTCCATTAGAGACGGGGTAAGCGGGTCCACGAATAACCACTTTGGGTGGTGGTGCAATCGGGATGCTGGACGGAGAAGGAGAGGACGCAGGTGTGCTTTCTTTCGCTTTCTCATTGTTTTTCTGCGTTCGAGTAGCAACACTAATCATATTAATCTCGTAAACCTGAGATGAGGAAGATGGTTGGGATAAATCATGGTTTTCAAGAGGTGGGGTTGTAATAATGATAGATCTTGGTGAGGCGGGGACAGATGGTAGAGGAGAGGGAATGGAAGCTAAAGGTCTCTCCCTTCGTAAGTTGTCTTTCTTAACCTTTCTATCTGGGAGAGGTGACTGACGAAGGATGGTTTTTAAAGCTTTGCATCCCTCCACATCATGTCCTGGTGTGCGGTGATAAGCGCAGATTTTAGACTCATCGTAACCTATAGGGCGAGGTTTAGAAGGGTCATAAGGTCTAAGTGGGGGTAGAGAAATGGTCGCATTCTCCACCAACATAGCAAGGATTTTGGCGTAAGATCCTTTGAGTGGGTCAAAATCGGAGGAGGATGAGGGCATTGGTTGTGCGGGTTTCGGTAATGTTTGGGCGTGGTTGGTTCGTACGGGTGGTGGTTTAGCCAAGGGGTGTTGACACGTGGTTTTCACCAAACGTGGTTTCTTTGGCGCAGGAGCTACGTTCGGCTGGTTAGATGATGAGGCTACAGATGACGTGGTAGCGGGAAACAACCACGGAGAAAGGGGAGTGACAGAAAATAAATCCTTTGATGATGGAGTTTGTTTAGGGTTGATGGGTGGACAGGATACGTGGGGTGATAATGTTGATATACCCTTAGATCTCTGTATAGGTGCAGAAGGCGTAGGTCGTTTTGAAGAAAACGCAGGAGGTATGATATATTGATGCAAGGTGGAAGGATGAGGTCCCAATATGGAAGGTAGGTGTGACGATGATGGTTTTGATTGTGATAGAGGCACGGATTGAGCTTGTCTTCTAGGTGGCGGGGCGGCTTTATTCTTGGATAAATCTAGTCGCTTAGGCGGGTGTGTTAGACTGGGTATGGGTGAGGTCCCAAGTGTAGGGGAAGGTTTGGTTAGGTTAATAGAGGTGGATGGGATACTTGATATAGATACGGGGGGTGAGAATGAGGACATAGGCATTTTGAGTTTCTGTAAACACTTAGGATATATGGTAGAGGTGTCGGGATCGGTCATCTGCATTTGAGTAGAATAAGGGGTACTCAAACGTTCCCATAGGATTCGTCTATCTTCTGGAGAATGACAGTCTTCAGGTTTGAATTGTAAATTTGGTACGGAAGAAAGGTGGGTTGTGATTCCAGTCCACTGTGGGTGTGATACAGGGAGTAGATGAGGCACTGTATCAATAGATGTTACGAGGTCAACCGGTCGTTGAAAAGATTTAGGCAATGAAGAACTAATAGGTAAGAGGGCATGTTCGAGAGGATCCGTCATGGTTAAAGAATTTGGTGATGTCGGTGCAAGAGATTTCTCGTCTAAGGATGTCAAAAGGAGTGGCGTACCTTCCTCTTGTACAGCAAGAGCGGTAGAAGGGGAAGTCTGGGAAATAGATAGATTAGATAACATCCGTTCGCAGTCTTGTAGGGATGTGGTATAAGAAGACTCATCGATGGGAAGAGAAGTCTGGGCAGTTAACTCCTTTATGGGTAAAGGAATGATTTCGCTTTGGCTTGATGGTGGTAAAGGAGGTTCGGGCTCCTGTGTTAGTGAAGAGGCTTGATTCAAAATTTTCTCGATAGAGGCTTTTGGCTGGGTATCGAAGACTGCATGGATCTCATGAACACTCTCCTCGGCTAAGATATCCTGGTTTGTGTTACTGTTGGGAGAGTGATTCGGGAATGGTTTGTTGAAGATTTTCAAATTTCGGTTGGCAGGGGCATTAGGATTATCGAGGGTTATATCCCCTGCGTCAACCATTTCCTGCACTATGTTTTTCAACATCTTGCAGTTTTCATGACTATGTCCTTTTACACGGTGAAAGTTACAGAAGTCATTTTCTTTGTACCAGGAAGGTATAGCGCGAGTGGAGTCAAACCCGGAGTGAGGTTTAACAGGAGGCAAGGTGATAGCTCCGGCCTTGAGCAATTTTTCCAAGATGACACCATAGGTTTCTCCCAAGGGAGTGTAATTGATGGGCTCTGCTTTATACTTATAGGTGGTTTTTGGTGGGGTATTAGACGGTGTTTGAGATTTAACCATCACCGCGTGGACAGCTCCTTTTGATTTAGAAGAAGTGGACGCGTGAGGAGTGGTGGTATTTGGTTTATTGGTAGAATCAGGAGTTCGGAAATTGGGGTTTTTGTTGCGCAACCGCAATTTCTCTTCTTCTAAGGCTCGAATTTCTAGTTTCCGAGCCATGGTAAAGGCCTCATCAAATGTGCGGAAAGTTTGAATTTGAAGAGTAGGAGAAATGTGCTTAGCACATGCCCGCGTGAAAAGTTCGATAAGTTCAGCCTGAGGCAAGGCATATGTAAGTTGGTTGATAAGGCCGCGCCATCGTCCGACGAAATCTGCGATAGATTCGTCTTCGAATTGTCGAATGGCATAAAGGTCGGTGATGGATACTTTCTTAGCAATGTTAATGGAGAAGTGATCCAAGAAAGATTGGGCTAGTTGGTTAAAAGAGAAGATTGAGTGCTGGGTTAAAGCACTGTACCACTCCAAGGCGGGTCCTGATAAGGACATGGGAAATGTGCGGAGTAACAAGGCATCATCATGGGCAATCAAATAACAAGCATGTCTAAATGATCGCAAGTGTTGTTGAGGATCCTCTTTACTATTAAAACGAGTAAATTTCGGCAATTCCCATTGAGGAGGATATGAGTGAAGGGGGACAGAAGGGTGAATAGGCTCCCGACAAACTTGCTCGTATGTCAAGGCACTACGACTTCCTGAAACAGAAGCCTCTAGATTTTGCATTTTGTCCATCATTTGTTTGATGAAATCTGTGGTTGGATGAGATGATGGTGCGGTTGTGGTAAACGGAGGCAAATTGGGCCAAGGGCCTCCGCTGGACAATGGTGGGGTTAAGTGTTGATAAGGTATGGAGGATGAATATGTTGAGGCGACCGAATAGGGATGTCCCATATAAGATGTTGAGGTTACTGGATACGTGTATGGGAATGAAAAGGTAGGCGGAGCTTGAGAAGGAAAGCTCGTGTGGATAGGTGGCAGAGAGCAAGTCATGAATGGAGTGGTCTGCAAGAGAGATGAGGTAGGGGCAGTCGGTGGTAATGATATGTGGGGTCCAAGATTAGCCAAAGGAAAGCCAATCTGAGTCGTATGAATCTCTGAAGCTGTCGGATTGGGAGATGGGGCTAAAGGTGCAGGAAGCAAGGCGGTGTTATCAGGCGGAGTGGGCGCTAAATGAGCAGCTATACTAATAGGCATGCCAACAAGGAGCTGACCATCAGGCGTACGGTCAGGGGCATGAGACAAATAGTATTGTACAGCACTAGGATTAGCATCTAGAAACTTGGCAAAGTCCTTATCTCCCACAGGAATTTTAGGAACCTCGCTGGTATCCGTAGGATTCCCCACAGAATGTGAAGGGGGTGATTCAGGTAAAGAAACAGAGCAAGCATGTGAAACCATAGCGGCGGCTTGCTTTCGAGTGATAACAACCATGGACAGGTGTTCACAGTAGGGTTTCAATCTGTCAGGAACAGAAACAAACTCAGACTGGTGAAATTGGTAGGTTGCTGGTTTGTCAGGAATTGGGAAAGACAGTAACCGATATCGGTCTAGTAACCGATGTCGGTTATACTATAGCCGACGTCGGTCAGGTAACCGATGTCGGTGTAAGAAGTCTGGGCTAACAAGATATAAAAGGCTGCTAATTTGATTTTTAACAACGTTTAGTATACTTGTCCAATTATTGATCACAGAAGACAGAGTATGAGAAAGAAAACAGAACTAAAAACAAGCAAGATGTACACGCAAATCCAGAGATTAACCCTAGGGTTAATTTTAATTATTGTGGGCTTATGCCTTTAGACGTAGAATGATGTCAGAATCCTAAACAAAAGACTTAGGGGAAATGTCAAGTTTGTTTTGGCTTATAAGGTTACCTCAATCGGGCGGAGGAATACCGCGGAAAAAGGGGGGATGTTTGAGCTGTTGTGTTAATTGTGAAGTGATTCGGTATGTGTTGTGCAGTGAATGTAAGATTAATTTCTTGTCAATACCGTGGATATCACCCCCACGTGTACGACCTGTTACTTAATCTATGTTTACTAGAATTGAAAACAGCAAGCAAGGATGCCAATGCACGTGTTTTAAACCCAAATCGAAAATGATATTCGATGAAGCAAAAGAGATGACTTTCACTAATGCAAGATGCAAAAAAACAAAGCAAGTTCTTTTACCAAAATAATAAAATACCTTGTGAATATCTTTAGAAGAAGAAAACAGCAAGTATGCTCCCTATATGAAAGCAAGCAAGAAATAAAGAAACCCAAAATGGGTCCCACCGGGCGTGCCAAAATGTTTCGCTCGGAATGTTTCGACTTCTGGGAATAGAGTTGCTTCTATCCTTTCATTCCTTTTAGAAACAGATAAGGGTTAGGGCTAGGAGGAATACCTGTGGAATGTCGAGATGGTGTGCGCGTACCGTAGAGGAAGATCAGGCTGACTGCGAAGAACTCCTTTTTGTCTTGGAAGGACTACCTGCAAATAAGAACACAAGACCACAAGATTTTGATTAGACAATAAATGAGGAAACTGCCTTGGGCCCAGGAAATATAAAACTTCCTTTCGAAGGTGGTCAGTTTCCCTGCTAATATGAATTAACACAAAAGACTGTAAAATATCAATCAAATTACTTCGTTTGGAACAGATAGGGGAAAGGCTGATTTCTGGTTTGTAGTCTGGGTAACCGATACCGGTTACTGGTAACCGATGTCGGTAGGGTTTAGGATCTGTAGGTTGGTTGTTTTGTGGGGTGTTTGTGTTATTTGGTAGCTGTGTTATTTGTAAGGCTGTATATGGGTGATATTAGGAAATAAGGTGATGAGAGGTAGATGAATGATAGTTAGATGTAATATGCATGGCTGGGTAGTGGATTCAGGGATGGATTTATGAGGACTGTGATTCAAAAGGCATAAGAAATGTTATAACAGAGGACATGCAAGATGTGACTTACTGGTTTTGACGAAGATGCAAGCTGATCTCCTTTGCTGTAAACACTTCTGGTATCTCCACTCGTCTCTGCTCGGTCAAGTGAAGATCTGGACTCTGTTCCTCGCTCCCAATGATCTCTGTTGATTCAAAAATCCTTCCACCTTTGATTTTGGTTCGGGGAGCCCATTTACAGGGAGCCGATGGCGGTTACGTAACCGACGGCGGTCGAGTAGGAACCGGCATCGGTAAGGAAAAAGTAGGCTATTTTTAGTAAAATAGCCCACCTTCCCTGCTTTTCTCCCGAGAGATCAGTTGCGGGCTTGGTCAAATGACTAGAAGGTCGGTTTTGGGTGCGAGAAAGGGGTCATTAGTTATGGGTGTAGGTGTGGACCAAGTTATGGGTCTTAATTAGGTTAGTTTAGGGTTAGGGCTAGGTCATGATGAAGTGGCAAAATGAGGTAGTAGGTAAGGTGATGTGGATTTATCAATTACAAGGTAATTAATAAATAATTGTGTAAGGTTTAGGTGATGAGGTTATATTGCGAGATGAGATGCGGGTCACAAGGGGTCGTAAGACACAAATTTGGTGTCTACAATACCTGGGCATCCTTGGTGCTATGCAAATAATTTTGATCTTCAGTTCAACAAGGGTTATATCAGTTTTGAAAACAAGGAGGAAAGGGTCATTATCCCATTAACATATGGAAAATATGTGCCCTATGTTGAGCCCTTGAGTGAAGAATACCTGAATAGGATTTATGTATGTGCCATCTGGGATCCAGAGGTTCTTAAGTCATGTAAAGAAGGAATAAATCCTTCAATGGGAGGATGCATAGTCTATTAGTGATACTACAAGTGTTTCTTTTGATAATTGGGCTCATAACACTTATGAGTTGGTAGGGTGCATTTGAAGTAAAGAGCATATTTCCTAAGGGAGAAAACTGTGTTATATCAGGAGAATAGGTAACAACTACCTAACTTTGTTACACTCAGAGAAGGAGATCCTATGGTATTCCTGTATGCCATGGAAGAATAGTGGATAGACAAGTTAGAGAGAAGAAATATGCTAGCATATACCATACATAGACAATATCAACGCTCGGTGGGTGGCCCATAAGGATAATCTTGTAGGATGGAATGAAATTAGGATTGCTCTTGCTACTAGGTTCTTGCAAGAGAAATGCACCTACTAAAATATGTACTTATCATGGTAATCAACTTATTTAGCACCACTTTCAGAAGTGTGAGAGACTCTAGACAAAGGGGAAGGAAGCTTTACCACCTTTTCTCTGGGTGCACAAGTTTTATTCCACTTTACAAGGTTACGTGTGTGTTTGGTATGTATATGCAAAACTCCATAGAGATATTGGAAATTGGCAGGATTTAATTGTAGGAATGGCATTCAGACATTTGAATTCTTCTCTACTAAACCTCTAGTGGAAGAAGTATTAAAGGTCATAAAGTGCTTAACTATGGGAGATAGTGCCAAGGCTGGAAGAACTCCTTCAGGAGTTATTGGATGAAGGAAACTCAGGAGCTGCATTTTGTTGAAGAAACAGAGGTCAATGCCACACTACTTTAGTGCGCTTGCCTTGAGAAAGAAAAAGGAAAAATGGTCTACTTAGTGGATGGAGTAAGAAGTAGAAAATATGGATGTAAACCATTCAACAGGTAGGTGTGAGGTGTTGGATAGTGTAGATAAGACCACACGTGCCTATCATGAACCTATGAAGACAAAGAAAGTGAATATTGGATCAGATGTTGAGCCTAAGGAGGCCATAATTGGAGACTATTGGTCAGGACTCTGAAGTGGAAAAAAACATAGAGTTACTACGGGATTATCAGGACTTATTCCCTAGGGGGTACCATGAACTTAAAGGCATGCATGAATCATTAGGGGAGATGAAGATAAATTAAAGAGGGTGCATGCCCAGTTAGAAAGAGACCCTACATGATGAGCCCCAACTTGCACGAAAAGGTCAAAGGAAGAGATTGACAAAATGTTGAAGTCTATGATTATCAAGCCCTTGACGAGTCAGAATGGGTTAGTCCAATGGTGATCAGTATCAAGAAGGATGGATGGATTAGGATCTATGTGGACTATAGGGAGCTGAATGTTGCATGTGTGACTAATTCCTTTCCTACACCATTCACTGAGGAAATACTAGAAGGTGTTGCAGGGCGTGAAATATATTCGTTTACAGATGGGTTCTCTGGGTATCATCAGGTTAGGATTTCCCAGGAGGATCAGGAAAAGACTACTTTTACTACTGAATGGGGTAGCTTCTCCTATACTGTGATGCCTTTTGGTCTGAAAAATGCGCCTGTTGTATTTTCATGCATAGTTGTTCAAGCATTCAAGGAATTTATTCACAACTTCTTACAGGTTTATTTAGATGATTGGATGGTGTATGGATTAGTTAAGGATCATTGTGACAATCTGCGCTTGATGTTTGAAATATGTAGACAGTTGAGTATCTCTTTGAACATCAAGAAGTGCATATTTGCCACACCATTTGGAATACTATTAGGACACATAATCTGCAAGGAAGGTTTGTTGGTTGATCCAGCTAAGGTTGCAGTCATTATAGGCCTAAAAGAGCCTACCAGTCAAAGTGAGGTGCATGGATTTTTGGGTCATACAGGATATTATAGAAAGTTCATAAAAAGGATATGCCAAAGTTTCCACACTTTGGAGGAGTTACTGAAAGGAAAAGGTACGTTCTACTGGGGAAAACCGCAGCAGTGCGCATTCGAGACATTAAAGGAGAAACTTACTACCTCACCTATTCTACATTTTCCTTCATGGGACCAACCATTTCATGTACATGTGGATGCCTCTAGCATGGCCATTGGCACGGTGTTGGCTCAACCTGGAGAAGGTATTATAGATCATCCTATCTATTTTGCTAGTAGAAAACCTTACTCCTACAGAACATAATTACACAACTACAGAGCGAAGCTTTGTCAATGATCTATGCGCTACATAAATTAAGAAAATACCTAATAGCTACACCATTTTTATTTTATACAGATCACATGACATTGAAGTATTTGGTAAAAAAGCCCGTTTTACAAGGGCACATATGTGATGGGTACTCTTATTTCAAGAATTTGATTTCATAGTTGTGGTAAAACTAGGGAAAAGTAATTTTGGACCAGACCATTTATCTAGAATATAGTCAAGAGAAGAAGCACAGGAAATTGAAGATACCATGCCAGATGCACAGTTATATAGGTTACAATGAGCACCATCAGAATTAGAGGACATTGTTGTCTTTCTACAAATAGGTATGGCACCAGAAGGACTGAAATCATTAGAGAAGAAACAACTTTCTATACGCACAACACCCTATATGTTGATTAGTGGTGACATGTACAAGTTAGGCCAGGATGAAATATTGCGCCATTGTGTACTGGAACATGAGCACAGATATAATATGGAGGAAGCTCATGGTGGTATTGCAAGTGGCCACTGTGCAGGTGATGCCACTGTACACAAGATTCTACTTGTTGGATTATGGTGGGAGACCCTGTATAAAGATTGTAAGGATTATTTCAAGGCTTGTGATCATTGTCAACATCTTGGAAAACTAGGTCAATGAGATGAAATGCCTCTAAGACCTATTACTAGTGCATAACCATTTGAGAAATGGGCTATATATTTTGTAGGTCCTATTTCACCAGCTGCATGTAGAACTATATCACGCTACATCATAACTTGCACAGATTATCTGACAAGGTGGACAAAAGAAGCACCTAGAAAGGATTGTATAATAGCTACAACAAACAGGTTTCTATGGGAAAATATTATTACAAGGTATGGATGTCCTGTAAGTTTGACCCGTGATAGGGGCACACATTTTCTTAATGAGACAATCAACATTTTATTGGATGAATTCATGATTGCACACCATAAGAATACACCCTATCATCCTCAAGAAAATGGAATTGTAAGGCTTTTAAGAAAATTTCTAGCTAGACATTGAAAAAAAATTGTGATGTTGGAAGAAAGGATTGGGATGATAAATTATATGTAGTACTTTGGGCATATCAAACAACATATAAAAGGTTGAACAAAGACACACCATTTTAGTTAGTGTTTGGTGTAGGAAGAGCAACAGTCAGGGGACAAGAAGTCCCTCCTCTTTAATGGGAGAGGTTCCCTTATTCAGAAACAAACTTATTTACAAATATACAAAATATGATTTTCTGGTTAAACTTGGATATTACGAAAGTGTCTTTCGTAAAGATCATCAATTACAAAAGGACTGAGGAATGAGAGTGCGAGAATGAGCAGAAAGGCAACATGCAGAATTATAGATAACAGAGTAATTCTTTATGTATGCGAAGTTACAGTGAATTGAAAACAAGATCATTCGTATCGTATAAATAAGATGGAATTTAAAGACACAAAGTTCTGTAAATAACATCTGCCAGAACACAAAGTTTCTTAACGTAACATAGATTCATTAATCAAGGACACAAAGTTCCTTCTTGGTTATACAAGATCACCATGTATTGCAAAGTTGAAGAGTATGCAATCAGCGAGACTAACAAACTAGTAACAAATGATCTTCACAAACATTAAACGAAAGCTCAAAGATAATGGAGATTAGATAGACAAAGAATGGAAAGCCCTTTTGTATTGATTTCTTTGTGATCTATTTACACTTTCAGAAAATATGCCAAGTTCTTCCTCCCTTCAGAATGGCGTAGAGAGGCCATTATATAACTTACAAATCAGTTACTCTTCGTAACCGCTTCTTTTAACCAAGAATAGTTAAGGACTGCCAACCGCAATACCTCAACTTCTTACAAAGAAAACGGAAAAAGAAAGGGAAGAAGAGAAAAGAATAAGGAGAAGAAGACAGGTGGCCGGTTACTGGGAGGGACCCACTGACTTCAAAATCTGCTGCCTGAATTTCTTCAACGCCTCAGCTATGTCTCTGCCACGAGGGACTGACGTGTTGGCCGCAGACTGAGTCCAAAATCCAAGACACTTCTCCATCTCTTTATCAAACTCGACATGAGTATGATAATCTTTATTTGCTTCTTCAATGGCAGATTGAAGAGAGCAAATATCCTTCATTTTCTCCTTGGAGATGGAACTTTCCTTGAATAAATTATCTTTGACAAAAGCTCTGAATTGAGCTTTGATTTCTTGCAAGGAAAGGGGCATACCAGAAGTTTCATCTTGAAGATGACAGTGTATGTCTTTGAAAGCAGAGACCACCAGTGTCTTGAAAGCTTCACCCTTCTGCCAGCTGTTCTTCAGTTCTCCCAAAGCCTCCTCCAAGACTTTGATCTTCCACTCCACGCTGTAAACCCAGGATTTTGATAGATTATCCTTTGCATCATCAAAAACCTTATTCGCCAGTAAGATGTTCTCATCTGTCTGTCCCATAAGGCGGAGGTCTACTATGCAACTGCTCCAGAGTTTGAGCTCTTTATCCATGATCCCAATAGTAGAGGAGAGCTTCTGTTGCAAATTGTTCACTTTTCCATGGAGTTTAAAAGCTTCATCGATGAAGTTCAACCCTGCAACAAGCATATCATCCACCATGGCTTCCATAGCTCTGCCATAGACGGAATACTTGTGCATGTCTTTGATACTCTGTACTTCATCTTGGCTCAAAATTACAGGTGGTGGAAGAGTGGTCAACGGAGTAGGGTCCAAAACTTTGTCCTTAGACAAAAGAGACTTCATGAAACCTGTGAGAACTTGGGCCTGTTCTTCCAACTGTTCAATAGTTTGCTGCCCTTTCTCTACCCTCCCAATGACTCTTGTGACTGTTTCCTGGAGGTTGTGGATCTCACCTTCAGGAGTAGACTCTCCCATTGGAATTCTTGAGAGCTCTAAGTCAGATGCCTGCAAGTCCTGCTCTGATTTGTCCACTGTAGGCTTAGCAATCTCCAGGAATTGCTGACCTTGAGCATCAGACACTATTCTGGAGGTGGTTCTGGCTTTCTTGGCACGAGAAGGAGTGGTGCCCAACAAGGCTGCGACAGCATCAAAATTTGGCCCTGAGCTCCGAGAGGAAGATTTCCTCTTTCTACTGTCAACAAGAGGTTGAACCCATGCAAAAGAGGAAGAGGAAGCAGCAGGAGGGGCAAGAGTACCAAGAGACATAGAGCTCATGACGCTCAAGGTTTGCGCAGCTGTGGTCTCAAGTTGAGATGTGAGTGGGGCGCTGGAGACAATTGCTGCAGAAGAATCAATAGCACTTGGAAGTTCAGTGCTCTGGACCTCTTTGTCCTTATCAGTTGGGTCTTCAGGAGCATTTGCAGGGGTTGGCATTTCACTTTCTTCACTTTCACTGAGAACAATGATGTTCTCTGGTCCCATAGGCACTTCTACCTGCTTTCTTTGAGGGTCATTTTCCACAGGCTCCTTCTTAACCTCCTTGAGTTTCTTCTGGTACACTTGAGTGGATGAAGAAGGAGTGGAAGCTGCAGGTCCTTGTGTTGATGAGGCAGGTGGGGTTTGCACTGGTGTTTCTGACCTGGGAATTGATGCCTCTCTCCTTGGTGTTGAAACATCCTTGGAAGAGGATTCTCCTGAGTGCCTTCTGAGCTCTCGAACTTTCCTGTCAAACCAGACCTTAGTCCTGACTAAGACTGGAGCAAGGATCTCAGCCAGATCATCTTTTTCTTTCCTGTTCCAATCCAAGTCCTCCAAGGGGGTGTGCTTAATCACACTGTCATACTCATATGAGTATAGATCAGAATTGTCATCCTGGAGTCCTTCGGGAACTTGGTACAAGCCGAGTTCTTGGATCAATTGCAGGGAGAACCTGCCACAATGCCTTCTCCTGGCCTCAAAATCATCTGCACAGTCAGCCCAGTAGTCTTCTGTATCTGCCCTATGATGGTAGATTATCTTGATGTTCTGTTCAATGAACTTCTTCAAGTCGAAGCAGGTTCTTGGCTTGAAGAAATGAACGGTGATAGGGACCAGGGCTCTCTCTATGTTCTGTGCGTCCAGGGCTGTTTTACAAGTGTAATTTCCCAAAGAGATGGGAAAGTGCAAACCAGAAATCTTCTTGTCTCTGCAGGTTCTGTGCAGTTTGTCTAATTGCCTGCATACTTCAATCAAAGCCATCTTATCATTGCAGAACATGGGAAGCCTCAGAGGGGTGCTCTCATAGCCGGCAAGCCTGATATAGGAGAATTTTCTGAATTGTATGAAATAAGCACCGTAGCGTGATATCAGATTCATGGCTTCATCAGAAAATCTCCTGGCAGTATCACCTTCGAGCAGCCTGACCACGTACATGGTGAAAGCGTCATTGATCCTTCTGAAATTACGATTGCTGGTCTCCAGGGTGAAATGCGGGTAGTAGGCATATACTGGATCATCTTTGTGAGCGTCAATGTAAGAAAAACCAAACCATTGCCGTGACGCTGCCAGGGTATACATCAGGTAAGAAGTCATGTAGAACTTCTTCGTTTGCTGTACATTGGACAGCTGCTCTGCCAAATTCATGCTGATGATCTCTGCCCAGTTGATATTTTGCGTTCCCTCGCACACCATGCTGATGAGCGGGCACATCCAGAAGTGACATTCGTTGGTAGAGGGCAAACTCATAACCCGAGCTAATAGAATTATAAAGTCAGACAATTCTTCATTAAAATCTGCCGGAAAAGAGTTTTGGACAGGCGAGAGGCTCCTTTCTTAGGGTTCTTCAGCCAGGACTTCGCCACCCGCGCCTTGTATTTGTCGCTGTCTTGATTGAACAGAGCCTGTGCTTGATCCCGGGAAACGACTATGGCATTATCCATCTCTGGGATTCTCAGTGCGGTACTAATGGCGGCAGCGTCCAGCTTGGCGATGAGTTCCCCGTGTATATTGGTTAATTCACTGGAAACAGGGTCGAAGTGAGCTCCGCATGAAAGTACAGTATCAGCGCACTGTACCGAGATCGGGAAACCTCCAGCAAAAGCCAAACCGCTATCGTGAATCATTTGTGCCATTGGTGTAGGGTTTGCATCTGCCACCCTCGCCCAAAAATCACCGAAGTCAAGATGCCGAGCTTCACTGTCCCCAATATTGGGAACGGCAGATTCTAGTGGCGAAATTTGTTCCTGTCCCTGGAATTTGATCTTCATATTGATAGCAACAGAGCTGCAACCTAAACTCGGGAAGGAATTACAGAGAAAAGGGATACACGCGCAGGGAATTAGGTTGCAAGGGTTCGAGCAAGGATAGCATGGAAACAATGTGAAAAATGCAAAGGGGGAATGCCCGTTATATAGCCGTTTAGGAGAGAGAAAGGCCATGAATGCGCATTTAATACATACCCACCAATTTAAATAAGCTGGATATTCGGGTAGAGCGGCAAAAACTAGCACGAACGGCACTTGGTTCATTAGGGACATGTGAGACGCGAATGCGCGAAACACGCGGCTCGGCCGATTCGGGCGAAGCGGGGAAAAGACGCACAAATGCCTTTTGGGACACGCGGGACATGAGTGCGCGAAGTACGCGATTGGTGGAATTGAAAAGGTTACAATGGGTCCGGAAAAGTTTGGGACATTTGGGACGAAAATGCGCGAAGTACGCGGTTCGGGCGAATCGGCCGAAAATGGAACAACTTGCACAATTTGACTTGGGACATTTGGGACATGAAAGTGCGAAGTACGCGGTTCGGGTGTTTCGGCCGAAAATGGAACAGCTTGCCCGATTAACTTTGGGACATTTGGGACGAAAAGTTCCGACGGGCCCGAAAATGGAACAACTTCGGGGATTTCGGCCGATCGGGGAACAGAACGCACTTTTGAACTTGGGACAGTTGGGACAAAAATGTCCGACAGGCCCGAAAAACACACAAAATGACCCAAAAATGCAGACTTTTCTCAATTTCACGACTTTTAACAATTTCAGCACAACAGAGAAGACACTAAAACTCAAAATTTTGAAAGTTCACTTTCTTTAAGAGTAGGGAATTTTGAGTGGACAAAACTAATTACTATTTGAAGAATTTTTATGTGTAGAGGACTGCACATACCCTTAGTGTGGGGTAGGTTATTGATATTCAGGTACATGACTATTGAAAATAAGACCACATGAAAGGAACAAACTAAACTGCTACAAGTGGGAGAATTGAAAAAAAAAATTCTTCTGGATATGGGGATCATAGATGGAGGTAATGAAGAAACAAGTATAACGTTAGGTAAGCAGAGGTCATGAAGACTACCAGTGGAAGGTGCGGTGATGAGGTACTCAAGCACATGGAAGCACATTGAAGATAAGTCTATAGCCAAAATGTAGGAGGGCACACTAGAAGGTTATAGCTTGGGCACGAAGATGTACCACATGAAAAGAACAAAAATGGTCGATTAATAAGAGGATTGTTTATAAGTGGAGGAGCAATAAATGCACTAAATTTTTCAAAATCTATATAAGGATGGGATGCGAGTTCATTTTTACCATTACAATTGAGAGATTTTGAAAAGGGATAAGTGCAAATGAGTCGAGCAATCGTATTGAGGTGTGAAGAGTGTGAAACCAGGCATGGAGAGAAGGTTTTTACGTAGGAGAAGCTTGTGTTCCCATAGGTGAAGGGTTTGAGTGAAGAAGACAAGAATACACGTTTTAAATGAATTGAGGGCATGCAATTTCCACTAGGGCATGGAGATTTGAACTAGGGTTTCTACTTTCTTGATTACAAAGGAAATAAAAGAGATATTTTTTAGATGGCACCAAAGAAAGCACCTGCAGCAGGAGTAAAAGGGAAGAATAAGGTAAAAGTGGAAGAAGAAATTTCTCTCAAGAGGAAATTATCAAAAATGCAGTATCCAGAGGGCATGATTATGGGAAAAGAATGGGATTCCCACATCTGTCAGTGTAAAATCAATTATTACAACCATCAAACATCAGATAATAAGAAGGATCTCGATGCGTTACTGAGCAAAAAAATGAAAAAGCACACAACATACGATATGCCAGTATACGATGACACTGGTGAGAAGTTATTGAAGTAGAATATGGATTTTACCAGTTATACGAGCTACCATAATTTGGGAAGTATGAACCATTTTATCAATGGTTGATGAGTAGAGTCCATGAGGACTTCTTCTACTTTGTCAGATGGAGGGTTAGAATCACACTTGCCTTGATTTCAACAATAATAGAACTAAGGGCCTCAAGAGCATATCTAGAGAGTGATTTAACGGATAAGGCCACAATCCTATAGACAAGGAAGGAGATGGGGTATACCAAAGGTCTGTGCGGCATGGAAATTAACAAATTTAAGAAGTAACTAGTAGTGCAGGTAGCTGCACATCTTGTAACAAAGCTAAACAACCAAGGAAGGTGGTCGCATGTAAACACAACCTCATTGCATGTCACAAATAAAATGTCTCAAGGGGTGGTCTACAATATTGCAGATCACATAGTAAAGATGATCATTGAAGAAGCGCAGATAGGTGACAGAATAATTTTTGGCATTGTTTTATTGTCTTTGGTGTTTATAGAGATCGGAGTGCCTGATGGGCCAAAGGAGAAGATTTGGGAGTACCCCATAGAACACAAGTTACCTGCAGAAATATTTAACAAGTACTTATATGATGGATCAATGAGCAGACCATTCAAGCAGAGGGTAGAGATGTGGTATGATATACTCTGTGCGTTGTTTGAAGAAGAATGGTGCATACCCAAAGGAGTTACCTTAGGTGGTGGGTAAGGATAGTTCAATTTGTATTCTACCAACATTTTTGCATTGCATGATTTACGATGAAGGATAGGGATTGGAGCCCATGGTGTAAACTACCATATGCCTTCACAGTAAGATATTTCCAAGCATCATTTCACTAGTTTTTAGATGTGCGCCACCTAACCTTCAATAGCAGACAAGGTAGATTGCGACTACCACACTCTGAGAAAGAAATATGTATATCTAGGGTAGAATGCCTACATTGAGAGGCTTATCTCAGATATTATAAGCATGAAGCCTATAATCTTGGAAGTTGGGGACACTATAGCAACACTTGTGTACCTGTAACTCAAACCCAAGTTGGAGAACACTAAGTATGTGGAGAATGAGTTCGCACTCCCAGGGCCACCAAAAGGTAAGCATACAATGGAAAATGTTCCAGCACCTAAGCCCACAGAAAAAATTCAAGTAGATGATGAAGAAGAAGAGCATGAAGATAGTGGTGGTTTGGAGCATAGAGGAAAAAGATAGCCTCCAAATAAGGAATAAGTTGAGTACGTGACTACTCCACCTCAGCCACAAGAGGAATATGATGAGGATTTGAATGTAGTCTAAGGAGAGCATCATTTTAAAAGGGTATTTAGGAGAACAAGAACCCAAGGTCCTACTCCAAAATAGTGTGGAGATCACCTTGAATCTCTCCATAGAAGGAGACAACTGAGAAAAGAAGAAGGAATTTGAAGCTGAATGAGGAGGTAGAAGATTCTGAGGAAAGCGTGCCCAATTCCCCTACACCTCCAGATAATGTGAACCAAGAAGATGAAGAAATACCAGGAAAAGGCTCAGATGAGTAACCGAGACTGCAGAACAAGCTACACAAATCCTTTGAAGCAAGTTCCTAAGGGGCAAAGAAAAAAAGAACAAGTGGATAATGTGTTCCACTAATCATGGGCTATACCGAGGACACAGGTAAAAAATTTTACACTCGTTTTCAAAGCACAATGAAACAAAAGGATTTGTATGGTTGGAAGTTGATGGATGAGGATATCAAAACCATGTGCACAAGGAAGCAACTATCATGGTCGATGTACACACACATGGATGAACCTGATTTTGATGTATGTGAGGATTCATGTGTTTCAAGGAGGTTGAAGAAGACACCTTAGGCCAGGTAGCTAACAGTAAAGCCTATTGTTATGTCAGATGAACAAGTGAGCAATGCTTTGGTAAAGTCTCAATAGAGGTGGCATGATGAAATATGGATAAGGCTATAACAATTAGGGTGCTGAGGAGGAGATCAAGACTAAGGATGTAGAAATATTGTGCCTAAAGCAAGAAAAAGACTTGGCATAGAAGAAAAACAATGTTTTCATCAACATGGTAGAGGAAGTTGGGGAAAACATCATGAAATAAGCCACACTTAGATCCAAAGGTACCCAAGATGTTTCCTTCAGTAATACATTATGTAAGTACATTGGTGGACTTAGTTCTCAAAGATGAACCTCAATGCATGCTCAGAACCAAAGGATCTAGCACAGGAAGCGGAATGGGAAAAGGCTTCAGTGATGAGAAAGATTGTATCATATGAGGGGTTACTTCAAAGCTTGCAGGAGGAACTAAAGAAGGAAGATCAAGTGTTGAATATCTGTACATCCTTAGAAGCAGTTATAAGAACCATGACCATTTTGGAAGACAATGAAGTTCTGAAGCCATGAAAGATGAAACATTGGTCCATGTAGAATGATTAGCGCTTGTCAAATAGAAGCATGAGTCCCTTACAACAGCTCAAGAACCACATAAGGAGAGGATGGATGAGCTTGGAAAACTCGTCACGCAAAAGATGGACTTCTTAGAAGGGATAATGACTGCCATCTCCAGCATTGTGTTGGTCTTGTAGAAAGAGAAAAGAGAGATTGCAAGGGATGAATTAGAGTCAATTGTAGTGGATATTCCAGAGAAGGCAGAGGCCACACTTAGTGATTGGTAGAATCTAGTGGTGGAAATGAAAGAAGTATATCCATAATTTATTTTTCAAGTTGAAGCAGAAGATGTTGTAGGGTAAATATATTCTTTTATTCATCAAAATTCTTTCTATTCTTCTATTCAATATTCTTTGATTCATTTTGGGGATGACCATTTCTGGGGTAAAAATGTAACTAGTGTGGGGTAATGTTGGTCAGTCAAAATCTAGCACTTAGTGAAGGACATACAAAAGGTTCGCACAGAAGAGCAGAGCACATTCAAAAGTGCACATGGAAGGATCGGAAAGGATCGTGTGCAAAGATTAGAGATAGGTTCGGGACTTAGCCATTTTCACGATGATGATCTATTTTTGGAGATAGTGTGTCAAGCACACAAACCAGATGGAGACTTGCACGACACACATTGGCTATTTTTGGAGATTCAGCTTCAAAGCACTTCACATGGATACAGGCTAAAGAATAGATCTACAAACTGATAGTTAATTAAGAGTAGTCTATTGTTAGCATTCTTGCATGTAAGCCTATTTTTGTAACGGCGTGTGGCTAATAATAACATGTGACCTATTTTGGGATTAGATAAGTGGTGAAGGGAAAATTCCCCACCCTTATAAATATGTAGTGAAATGTGTAATATAGAGAGATATGTGAGAGCTAAGTTATTATGAGGTTATGCTATGAAATCTGATGTGCGCATGAGTGTATACTAGTGTTATTATAAGGAAGCTTCTATGTATTACTGAATTTAATATAATGGACATTATGGATTGAATCAAGGTGTTATCATGGTTATAGTTTATTATTACATGATTGATTTCATCATGGTTATCTTTTAAGTTTGTTATTCTCTAGATCTAGATCTGAACATGCACTGTAGAATGATATATTAGTCCTAGATTTGAATGCTTTAAGTCTTCATCATACTAACATCCTACAATAGAAACCTTAAAAAGGGGCCTGGTACCTTTTTGTGCTTTGGGTGAGTGCTCAGTCTAGGCTGAGTGATGTGATAGTGTGCATGGGCTTTTACTAGTGAATTCTAGGCTATATCGATCCATAATGCTTGTATTCCTTAGTCCATGTCATACTCTTCTATTTGGGAAACTTTATAGGACATAGTTTCAAAGATGAAGCTTTATTAGATCAGTTCTTATCTCTTTCATTCATCAACCTGATCCAAATCAACACCCAATCAAGAATATAAGCTAAGTCACTCTATTCCCTATTTCTAGTACTTTCTTTCATTATTTATCTATGTTCATGTATTATCCTTATATTTCTATAACTAGCTTTAGAAACTAATTGATTAGGATAATCTACCATCAACTACAAACCCCAATAAATTTATCCATTTAGGTTAAATAATATCTTTACTAAATTGTGCATTTACATATACTTGTGTGTCAATAAACTCAGAATTTTAATACATAAGAGTAATGCTCAAACTTTTCTTTCTATTGTGTAACTTTCATATTTCACTTACCTATTCCATGTCTGAAATTGTACAGTTTGGTCAAGTTATATAATTTGTTCATGCCCCCGACCTATATATTCTTACACCAACTCCAAATACTTTCCAACTCTACTTTTGATGCAATATCATTTATTAGGTCTTTTCATAATCCTGGTTCAACCTTATCATAATAATTTACCTTCAGATCCCTATATAAGAAAGTTAGCATACCTCATTTATTCACTTAACACTCTCTTGGTACTCTCATTGAAAATACATAAAAAAAGGTACTAAAGGATTTATAAATCTTCTTAAAGCTAATGCACATCCACTAGGGTAACCACTATTACAATTCTGAAGCATTTAACTAGGTCAATGAGTTTAAGTTCCCTCATTCATAGTCTGAGCAAGAACACAATCCTATCAAACATGATCGAAGTGGTTCAAGTTGCCAACTAGTTGCATTCATATAAATATTACATGTTAGGTAGAGAAATATGTGTGGTTTAAGGCATCTTCAGACCAGTGTTAATATTATTGATGCATGGATTGCACTTTAACCTAAATACTAACCTCTTTATAGGGTTTTCTACCCATGGTTAGGGTTTTAATGTGATTCAGTTGATTACATATGGTTTTGGGATTGTGCCACAACTAAGGTTTGATAACAAAGTATACTTCCAAGCCACTAAAGGACCCACAAAGTTACATAGGTCAATTTTAAGGAGATCTAAGATGAAATGTAACTATCTATTGTTGTGCAAATGTGCAATAGGGAAATTGACAATTTCTAAGCATGACAACTGATACCCCTGTACCAAATTTTTATGTTTTATCATTCTGAGGTTACCATGGGTCTACCCAGTCGATCCAGTAACCTCCCAGATTGATCTTAGTTCATTCCCCTAGGTGATTTAGGAAATTTAATTCAAAACCCCTAGGTGATTTTAGGAGTTCGTTTTGCAAACTTCAAGTAGTTGTGGGAAAGGCTATCATTGGCCTTCTTAGGACTAGAGCAACTCCATGGAGCTGAGATAGAAAAACCAAACTAGATGTAGAGGTGAATCAAAGGACTCATGAAAATCATGAAAATGATTCAGGAAGATTCAGGAAGGAATCAGAGAATTTGGGGTAGTTTCACCAAAATTAGGGTTCACGGGGGCATAGGATTCAGTGCACAAGCCAAAACAATTGCTGAAGCTTCCAAAGTTGTGATTCTCACCGGAGAGCTCAAGATGGAGTTAGGAGAAAAAAATATCGTTCAAAAATATAATTCCTAATCCTTATAATATGGTGAAATTATTTTTTACACAACACTTATGCGCAATGGGTCTGTAACTAGTTTTTATCATGCATAGGTGGAGTACCAAATAAAAAATCCAATTTTTCAGGGATCAAATGGAATATTCAAAACATGAAACCCCCACCATTTTATTCAAAATGTAACTTCCAATTAGAATCATATATAATTTCACCAAAAACATCCACATGAGCTCAAGTTATCATCATCTCGAGTTATCCTCTTGGAGTGAGTTCGAAAGTTAGCCAAATTTTGGGAGGACACGTGTTAGCTCCACAAGCCTGGTGGGATTTTTTCCTTGTCCCTCAAGTTCAGGGAGATCAAGCATATGGAAAAATTATCCTATCCCCCATAAGACCTCTAGATCCGACTGTGACCTCCAGGATACTCAGTTCAGCCCCTAGGTGTTTATGGGAGCTGAAATTTCCTGTCGTCCGATCATATTGTTACCACGTGTCAGCTCACTAGGAGCATCTCCATGGAATTTGATGTCCCTCATGTCCCTCACATGTCATGGACATAAAACCTTTAATAATGTGCCCAGCCCCTAAGGAGGACTTCTGGTCACCCATATGACCCAGCTTCCAGCCCCTCAGTGCGTTAAAGCTGATTTTTTAGCTCTCATTCCCTATCGTCAAATCCCCGCCATGTGTCATCGCTAATCTTTCCCGTCATGGAATTTGATGTCCCTCATGGTCCCTTTGAGGTAAGGGATGTCAGGGACATGAAAATTCACCCAATCTCAACTTTATTTCAAAAGTTTAAAAATCCCTCCTGCTTCTAACTTCTAGATTGTTTCTAACTCCTTTATCCATCTTGCTAGAAAAACTTTATCTAAAACTTCTTAGTGGAGCCACTCCACAGTTTCCAAACTCAAGCTAGATTTTCCATAGAAAGTAAATCCTTCACTCCATGACAATATGTAGGTTTTAGAATAAATATTGATGTAAAACAAACAATGAAGAAGCAAAGATAAGTTTGAAAATCTTCATTGTTGTGAAACCGAAAATTGAAGAGATCTTACAAACCAAAGGTGAACATGATTGAAAAACCATCTATTTCTAAGTTTCTATCTCTTGAAGGCCATTAAAAAATCATATTAAAACCTACCATTTTCAGAATAGGAATTCTCATAAAAATTAATTCCACTTCCATCTCCATGAAGAAGAAAGCTCAATTTCCCGTCAAACTGGAAACTGGATCGAAGAGAAATTTCACCAGTGAAACAAGAAGCAAAAACCTTACACAATGGAGTTGAATTCCTTGCAAACAGAGACAAAAACTAGAACTGGAAATTTCAAGCTCCATTAATTCCTTCCATGACATAGTAGTGGAAAAAATAAGTGAGCTACCTCTCCACTTCTTAGGGTTCTAATGGGCGAAATCGCAGTGAAAATTGGAGGGAATGATCGTTGAAAAATATAGTTTCACGTGAACTAGTTTTTGCACCATGAAGTACCTATGTTTTAGGGATATGGAGGATTGAGTTTTTATCATATTTCTTCCCTCTTCATAAATAAATATGTGAAAGAGGTAGTGAAGCTACCTCTTCGACTTCTCAGGGTTCCATCTGGGTGAAATTCAGAGCGAAATTGGAGGGAAGGTGATCTAAAAAATCTAGTTTCTCGTCAAACTAGTTTTCGTGCCACGAAAGTTATCTATTTTATGCATGGATATGGAGGACATGATTTTTTATTTTTTCCCTTAGCTTCTTCCCCTCTTAATGAAAATCTATCATTTTCCCACTTGTTGAGATTTTTGGAAGCGAATTATGATCAAAATTGGAGCATGAGTTCGTGACGAAGAATAGAATCCAAAATAAGACATGTTTTGTTCCAATCTGACATCCGTGGTGCATTTTACCATTTTAAAATACTCATGTTATACTTCCTACATAGGGGTATGTTACTTTGGGTAAGCCACCATTTGAAATACACAGAAGAAGGTAGTCAATACACTAGGGAGTAATAAGAAAAGGGGTAATCAAAAAGGTCATCTCAGAAAATGACACTTACTAAAAATAATAGTGGTCCCCAAATAACAACCCGATTTATAAATAGCTAGTTGGTCTAAAAGGAGAAAGCAACACGGTAAGAATAAGTTGGAATGTCAATCTAGAAGCTAGTTGAGGTTGGGAAAAAGTAGCATATGACACTTCCTAAAAATAGCATGTTATTCTCAAAGGGAAATTTTGGCACTACTGTATACATTAAGGGATAATCATTTAAGTCGATATCACGATTTGGGGCCTAGAAAGGAAAAGTCCATGACATTTACTAAAGATGGTAAGTTCCCTTCCAAAAATAGTAAGTGTCAAGGAAACATGTTTCCAATTACACAGGTTGGTCTAGTTTCTCAGGTGTAATCAATCATGAAGAGATGGTGATTTTTCAAGGTGTGGAACGATCATCTAATATTACAAAGTAGGGCATCAGAAGGCACATCATGTGAATTCATCCTTGTCACTTAAGGATCCAGGTGATTTAAAGAGATTTGATCAAAATGATTTCAATGAGTCAAGGAGTTCATCAACCAAGTTTCAATGAGGTTCATCGTGGGATCTTCTATATGTGTTCATCTTGATTTCTTACAGCAGTAAACATCATAAAATTGTTTCCAAACACTCATTCTATGGTCCAGGATGTCCATGCATCATTCATTTTAACTTTCAAGGGAACATTTTTGAGGAACTCATCATCGAAACTCATTGCCTTCCTACTCCCTGAGATGATCAGAGGAACCTTCATCCATTGGGCATGGATCAAATTTTTTTTTTCAACCTGATTTATTACTATGCATTTGATTCTTCGAATGTGACTGGAAAAACCCCAATATTGTTCATTACTCCAATTCCATTGAATCCTGAGGGACATCAGATGGAACAGTGAACTTTGAACATCATGACAAGTTTTGAATCACTTAGGAAACTAGAAACCTAGATTCACCTTATTTTGCAGGTCCATAGCTTTACAAAGTTCAAGACTTTCTAGGTCTTCTGAATTTCTTCTACAGCTCTTTGCAAGTTCTTATAAAGACCGTTCTTAATGAGAACCTTTCAAAGGATCGAATCACCATTGACTTGGCTTTGAAACATGCTTCAATGGCTGACATGACTCGATGAGTTATCTTCATTGCAAATGGGAATGATAATATGGTCCACTCCATGGGTAAGCATCAAATTTGAGTGTTTCCCTTTGGAATTTACTAGAAATTTGCTTCCTTCTTCATGGACCAGATCTCCAAAATTTGGGGCTATCCTTTTGCATTTCAAAGTTTCTCAATGCTTCTTCAAACCACATTCTTGGTTCATGGAAGGGATGTTTGTTTCATCTATAAAAATGGAAATCTCGTCCTCCTCTTCGGTTCCGTCATAAAAGCTTCATCCTCCACTATTTTGGTATTAAGATGTTAGCTCCTGGATTAATCCTGCCTTTAATTCCAACTATTGTGCTAACCCCATGAAGGCTTCTTTTAGTGACAATGGCAATCTTGCTTCATGTCTACCATATACTGGAATTGTAGGGTGAAAAGACAAATAGCATTTTTTTTGTTACCTCAATTGTCTGGCTAAAGAGCTTTTTACCTCAGTGTGCCATTGTCATTTGATCTGGAATGTCTGCTATCCTTTTCATCATTCCAAAACCTTCTTTGTCTAGAAATTTGGGAAGATCCACCTGTGCAATACTTTGACCTTAGGGGTAATAAGTGGGAGATTTTTTTGACTGCATCCGAGTCCCAAAGCCCAACTAGCTAAGTATTGGAGCTTGAGAAATATTTGTGACATTCATCAGAAATTATCATTTTAGAGGATACCAAACCTTGAATATTATTACTTGAAGAACTTCTTAATTAGGACTGATTCAATGGATTCCTTTAATGGTGCGACTTGAATCCACCTAGTGAAATATTTTGTCGTTGTGAGGACCCATTTATAATCCATCACTATGGATGGTGGATTGATTATTAATGATAGTCAAGAATCCATTTCCTGCAAATGGTACATCTTCTTGAATTGGATATTACTGCAAGAGGTACCAATATTTTTCACTAGTCAAGAGTGCACACTCCTTATCATTTTCTAACCAATGGAACACTATGAGCATCCAAAACAATGTAAGTCACACTCTAGAAATACCCTATTTTATGATGTTCATGGCTTTGGATTGAGATGATAAATACCCACCCATGGTACATCATGGAAATATTCAGATCTTATCACAATTGACCTTAATGCAAAGTCAACTCCCATCAAGTTTATATATGGAAAGGATGCAATTAACTATTGCGTAAAATATCATGACAACCATTGATTATGTATCATGTGAATTAAACTTTTGGACGACGAGGCTTCTAATGAGGGTCATCAATCCTCGCCATTAATAATGTCAATTCCGGGTTGGTGTCCGATGTTTTGTATGCATTAAGAGAAAAAGATCTTGGAAAACAACTCCTTTAAACACAAACCGAACTTGCATAAAATAAATTACACTTGCATAAATTTAAATGCACACTTGAAAAAATGTAAACACACTTTTCATAAAGGAAATAACATTTTGCATGGAATAAATCACACTTGCATGAAGAAAATCACACTTCACACTTGTAGGAATAAAAACACACTTGCTTAAATTAAAATTTTTAAATTGGAAATAAACATAATTAAACAAAACACCTGCAGGTTCACAAAAGACTTTTTATTTTTCACAATAAAAAGATAAAAACAATACAATAGAATGAACTACAGATAAATGAATAAACATAAACTTAAATACACATATCCATCTTCCTTTAAATGAGTGGCGGGATGCATTCCTTGGAAGATGATTTAAATCATACTTCTGAGATTTTAAAACTACAGAATATTTGAGAGGAAAGAACAGATCTTTATTTCTTGGGAGAAAAATTACATATCTTAGTGTGGAAGGTTGCATTTATAATTCATGCAGTCCAACCAAATCCTTATTTTAGGAAATACAATCTGATCATATATTTATTCCAATCCTAACAACTAAGATCTCCATCTCCATAAAATATGGAGAGAGATATATTATTGAGAGTCAAAGTTTTATCTCACTTATTTTAGGAAGATTTGCTCCCAAATATTCTCCTTGATTTTTGGTAACAATAATCATAACAATTTTACTATCATACATTATTGGAAGGAGGTTTTTCCTCAACACATGATTTTGACCAAATACCTTTTTCCGGATTTTACATTTGACTTTGTTGTTTTTGATTGTGGAACTTTTGACGCTTGTCTAATACACTTTTTCCGCAAACTACAGTTCACTAAAAGTTAGATTTATCTTCATTGGTAAAACTTGTTACAAATTTGAATGAGGTTTTTTTTTTAAACATTTCTATGAACAAAAACCTCTCTCATATTTTCCGTTTGACTTTTTCTATTTCTATTTATGAAAATTTTAGTGCTCATCTGATATACTTTTCCTCGGACTGTAGCTAACTAAAAGTTATATCTTATCTTCATTAATAAAACCTTTAGAAAATCTGAATGATTTTTTTTTTTTAAAACATTGCTATGAAAAAAAACCTCTCCCATATTTTCTGTTTGAATTTTATGTTTCTATTTATGGAACTTTTAGTGCTCATTTGATACACTTTTTCCTCAAACTACAGCTCACTAAAAGTTAGATTTTTCTTCATTATTAAAAATTGTAGCAAATATGAATGAGGTTTATGTTAAAAAAAATTATGAATAAAAAATTCTCTCATATTTTCCCTTGGATTCTATGATTTTTCACAATTCCTAAAAAACTATCATTCCATTGATGTAGGTTCCAGAGCTAACGCTAGCATTCCTTTTATGCAAGTTCTGAAACTAAAGTTCTTAATTTTTTATGAAAGTTCCAGAACTAAATCTATAAGTTCCATAACTAAATATTTTTTCTCCACAAATTGCAAGTTCTGGAACTAAATTTCATTCTATACCTTGTAGCTTTGTCCACTATTTTAATTGCTTGAAAATATAAATATACAAGTCACAAGTTTTGGAACTAAATGTTATTCGATTGATGTAAGTTCCAGAACAACTATGAGTTCTAACTTATGTGAGTTTCCATAATACCCATGATTTGGAACTAATCTATGAGTTGCAAAACTAAATCAGCGAGTTCCAGAACTAAACCTGTGAGTTCTATAATTAAATCTATAAGTTTCGAAGCTAACTTAAAACAACTATAACTTTTGCATGTGATATCAGATTAAGATGATTATTTTTTGATCTTGCATGATTTTTTGAGAGGAATCTGAGTATGAAATAATATTTGAGTTTAAATGTAATGTTCATGATAAATTCCACTTTTATCAATACTAGCATTATCTTTCCTTTATGGCCTACATACACAAGACTTTGCATCTTTTCCCAAATAATCAATAGGATTAGTCAAAAAAATAGATAAAAAATATTTCTAAAGAATGAACAAGATATATATCCTATATTCTATCTTAAGAAAACTATAAGTTTCAAGATTACATTTAAATCCACTTCCAAAAGTAACTTGGAAGGAAAAAATAATGGTAATTTAAGGCCAATTTATGACCTCATCAATGCACCTATAGAAAAAAAATTGACATGTCAGTGATCCAATTGTGATCATTGAATACATTCCTTATGTCTTACTGTCATTCAACATCATACAAAAACTCATAATTTGAGGGAACTTCATTCATGAAAGTGTTTTCTTCAAGTTTTACAACATCTAGAGACAATTTCTCACAAAGTAGTCTTCCCCTTACTAACTTTAGAACCTTAATGGTCACATCATACTCTGTGATCTTAGTTACCCATCCAACTCATTTCTTACTAATCTCTTCTCCTATAATAAAGTATCTAGTGTTAGAATGTGATACTAAAACTCTTATGCGACTAACAATAATCATACTATAGACACCAAATTTAGGTCACACTCCCCTTGGTTTCCTTTCAATCAATTAACATAACGTGTTCACCTAACCACAACCCCTTTACCCAAAAATCATATTAATCTAATTATTTATAATTGAATTAATTCCCATCCTCACATTTTTTAATTTAATTACTTTAATTAGGTTAATTTACACCTCACCCAACCACATCACCTAGAAACCTCACCTAGACACCTCACCATGGACTTATTTTTAGCCTATTAATTAACTAAGACTAAGTCTTTACTAATTTTAACAGACTAGGACTTAGTCTAACCCTAACATTAAATTCTTATTCCTTCCCCAATAACACCCATGCTTATCTAAGTGTTAACCATTACTTGAGACTCGAACTAACAAATAGAGCACGTAAAAAATAACCAAGATCTACTATTTTTGGTAAACCTAGGATTTCTCACCCTAATCGATGTCGTTTAACCCGCAATTTATGTTAGTCACCTTGACCATTATCAGCTACCATATATATAGTTTTGCAACCTTTTTACCAAGTTGGTCACTTGATTTTTGGGGAGAGCTATCTACATTCAAGAACAAACTAGATATTTTCATAGCATCAAGGTGACATAATAGATTCATCCAGAGGCCCAAGAAAGTATCTGAGACTGATTTGAAGATATTATCATTCACAGTAGAACTCTGAGAAGCACTATAATGGCACTGATGACTAGGTTCTTCACAAATCGACGATCACCTTCCTTCACCCAGAAAGCTTGCATATACAAGTAAGTGTGTTTTATTTTGCATCATTTTTGTACTTACTTAAGTACGTTATTTATCTTTTGTTATTAGATATTTCTCTCCCTTGTATTCCTTCATCCCCATATTCCTGCCCATCTACCTATCCAACCATCACTAACCTTCTAGCTCTCCCTACCTATCCTTTATACCTTCCCAAGTCTTCCTCATATTATTACAAACCAATCATCCTTCCTTCACTCTCTGTGCAATCACAGAGAAGCCCAAAATTACCTTTTATCAGATTTCACCAAATTTCCACTATTGATACCAGTTACCTTATCCATCATCAGTTTTCCCTTCACCAAAATTGGTCACCCAACTGACTTCAATTACTGTGTCTATTGTTAAACTCGCACTAAAATGACCTTAACACCCCAAAAACCTCACTGAATTTGACCAAAACATGATACCACACCTATAACCTCACCACAGACCTTCCCAACTTTCTGTGTAGACATAGAGAGGGCTTGGATACCTATTTCTTACATTCATCCATTACCCACAATAATCGATATCGGTCATCCTGAACTGTTATCAATCATACCTTAACCGTCATCGGTCATACCCTAACTGACATCAGTCTCTATATCTGTTTAACTACCTTAGACCAGAAATCCTCCTAATTTTCCAAATCAATCAAAATTTCCCAAACCTTACAAGACCCAACCTGTGACCCTCATATGACCTACCCAGCTTACAACCTTACCTGGGACCTTCATCAGTTTAATTATTAAAGCATCTAGTTGGATTAACATTGATAGTAATTTGAGATACCTAAATCAAAACACTAGCATTATATTCTTTCAGTTGCATGTTCATTTACTTTATATTGAATTATATAGATCATGGATTTTAAACCATCAAGGAAGTATCACACTTCGTAGGTCTAGCTCACGATAGTAAATCCACTAACCTTTTGCTATTAACTATATTTTATGGTCTTGATTTGTATTTCAGGTAGTTCCTCTTAGCCAAAAGAAAGCTCACACAATCAACTTGGATCAAGAAATCAGATTTGCATGGACAACCTTCAACCACCGAACAACATCTATTCCTCCTTAGCCTATTTACCCTTATCTATTTCATTAATCTACTAGGTCTATTGAATTATTTTAGCACGTAATCTCCCATAAGCCCATAGCTCCCTATATAGCTAAATTAGGAAATTCAGTGCCCAAGCAAAGCGTATATGCTCCTAAATCATATCCTGAAGTACTCCCATCAGTGTTCATGGGAATATCCCATCCTCATAATCAAGCAGGAAAAAATAACCTACCACCTCCATCAGCACTACGCATAACCTCGTCTCATGTGGGTAGGATGCATACATGTCTCCATAAGTGAGACTCATGTTGTGATACCTAAACTCACCCATCGCCTCACAAAAAATAGCCACTATCAACTCCATTGATGCCTTAGAAGTAATAGAATAAATTGGCTCCCCAACAATAGGTAGCCACAGGATCTGCTACACATCCTCTAGGGTGATGGTGATCTTTCCCATCGGTAGATGAAAAGTGTTGGTTACTGAATCCCATATATCGATGAGTGTTACCATCAAACTATGATCTCGAGCTATACGCCTATAGCACCGGATCCCAAATATTCCAACCTCAATCATATGTTCCCACTCCTCCGAGGTCACTCTAGACCACATCCATACCAAAGGAGGTGGTACTCTATCCCACATCCTTAACAAGTCTCTAGCCTGCATCCAACAAAACACAACATTGTTAAGACCTGACTACCTCCAATTACCTAATACCCCCAACCATACCCAATAATATCTATCATGCCCACCCCCTTTCCCCTTCTCACCTATAAACCTATTAACCCTTGTCATACTTACCCACTATTATTATCTCATTTCACCTACTTACCTATCCCATGTTGCTATAAAAACATATTACCCTCACCCCTCTCCATACACACTTATCCCTTTTTACCTATTTTCATTTCCTTCCTAATCCTTCTTACCATTATTCTTCCTTAACCTTATCAGTGTTGGTTTCCTTGACCATCTTCAGTTTCATTTAACCTATATTGGTCACTTCATCCGTGACCACTACTAGTCAAGGCCAACCGACGTCAGCCAAACCTTGACCAACCTTGGTCTCTATCCTGTAAACCAAAAATTAAAACTCATCCCCCCATACCCCATTTCACCTAAAATTCACCTAAATTCTACCTAAAACCTACCCCAAACCACCCCAATTTACCTCAAATTCATTTGCTACGCTCATTCACCTATATTTTTCCTTCCCCATACAAATTCAACCACTTTTCACCCACATTTCAAAATACAAACCCCCCACCCCAATTTATTCATTTTCAACCAAACTTTTATCACACACTAAGAACAAGAATTCCTCCCACCTCATCTTGATGGCATCTATGCAGTGGAACCTCTGGTCTTTATACCAATGGACCTCCCGCACCTTCTCTCGCCTCTTCCATGACCAAATCAATAACTCACCTCCAAATGAATCAAAATAATCAAATCAATCTCGTGGACCCACCAATCGAATTCTAATCACGTGCTACATGGCTCACTAACTCAGGTCAATGCCTCATAGTATCACTTTTTCACTCCTCACTTTCTACTCGGTCATTTTCTCCAAATGGAAAATTCATAATGAATCTGTAAAACACGTATTTTTTTTAGAGCCAAATCGACATGAACGACGTCGGTCATGTCATGCCCTAGTAAATAAACATCATTCACCTCCCCTTACCTTTTTAACCCACCTAATACCCATTTTTCCTAAAAACATTACTGACCCAATACCTTTTGACCTTACCAAAACCTATTGCACCATACCCACAAGCCTCAATTACCTATACATTTACTTAATTGCATTTAGGGGAATATTATTTACCTATACCTCAGCCTTACCCATGGCATGACCTATATACACTTACCTGAACCACCTTTTGTGACATCATAATTTGTGTATTCACTATACCTTGTGATGTTTTTACCCATGTCGTTTAGCCTAATGACATTACCTTGCCTATTATTGTGTTGTTTATCTCAACCAAACCTTTGTTGTACCGAATCATACCTAAATGTTCCTGCAACTAACCTAAGTTGTGCTTTTGGACCATATCATGTACCCTAGATACCTGAATCACTTCAACCTCATTTGGATAACCTATTGACCTTGAATGATGTAGATTTTGCAAGCTCTTACACCTCATACCATGTTGCAATCTATACATGTGCATGTGTTTGATTTCCATAGCCTATTACCCGATATGACCCTTAACCATTATGAAAAGTTCCCATACCATTTCCTACAACCCACCTCCCATCAATTTCATCACTTACCCATTTATCAATCCACTCACTAACTCTGTTTAACACCTCGTCAGCTCCTTGTTTGATGGGTATCAATTCCACCCATACTTGGGGAAACCTCACCTTTAGCTCTACTTGGGGAAACCCCACTCTCACCTATACTTGGGGCAACCACTTCCTATTTTTGTCAGCATCACTTACCAATACAAGCTATGTGACAAAAAGGGGAAAATGTAGACACCAAATTTGGGTCACACTCCCCCTTGTCCACTTTCAATCAGTTAACATAACATGTTCACCTAACCATGACCCATTTACTCCACATTCATATTAATTAATTTATTTATAATTGAAATAATTCCCATCCTCACATTATTTATTAATTTAATTACTTTAATTAAGTAAATTTACACCTCACCCAACCACATCACCTAGACACATCACCATGGACTTATTCTTAGCCTATTAATTAACTAAGACTCAGTATCTACTTATCTTAACCATCTAGGACTTAGTATAACCCTAAAATTAAATTTATGTTACTTCTTCAATAACACCCCCGCTTCTCTAAGCATTAACCATGACTTGAGACCCAAACTAACAAGCAGAGCACGCCAAAATAGCCGAGATCTATTATTTTTGGTAAACCTAGGATTTCCCACCCTAATTGATTTCGGTTAACCCATAACCAATTCTGGTCACCTTAAATGTCATCAATTTTTGTATATACAATTTTGTAAACTTTTTCCTAGGTTTTTCACTTCAAGTTTTGGAGATAGATATCTACATTCAAACACCGAACCAAAGCTTTTCTTAGCATCAAGGCAACAATATACATCCAAGCCAGAGGCTCCTAGGATAGAGGGGATCTGAGACTAGAGAGGAAAGGTCTATCTAGGTTGTTAATGGTAGCACTCTGGGAAGGATTTTCGTGACACTGACCACCAGTGGTCTTTACAGACTGACCATCACCATCCTTCACCCAAATAGGATTGTATATCGTGGAGTAAGTGGGGCTGATTAGTGCATCAGTTTGGCAGAGTAGTGTGAAATTTGATCAGTGGGATTCATTTTTGCAAAGCTCCCTGTAACAGTGTTCTAAGTGTGAATGGAAAGGATGACAGAAGATCATTTGGTGTGATTGGATAACGTTTTTGTGAATGTTTTTAAACGGACATCGGGAGCTCTGTAGATATGTACCCTCGGTCAAAGTTCTGACAGCTGGCCGAAGAGCCATCAACTGTGGTCAGAGCTCGAGAAGAGTAACTATTGGACCAATGGCATTGTAATGATTGGAGTGTGGCGAATGGAGCAAAGACAAGGGACTCTTCAATTTTTCTTAGCCTTTAAAACTTCTCCACACGGTCTGTGAACCAAGCGTGATTTTGTGTGCACGGGAACAAGAGGCTCAACTTTTATTATGCTCATTGGAGCCCGACCCACAAGCTGAGAGAGTGTCTCCAACTATGGTATTGCATGCCGACGTGGTGGGTCCACAAGCCACCACGTGACATTGCCACCACTCGTCGAATTTTGGGTCATGAAATACTCCACAATCCCTGCCAACCATGAAATCACTGTGCATATATGCATATTTTGCATAGTTAATTATTTCTATGCAACAAAGAGGAAAATTCTTGAACTTATATTATAGGTTGCCAAGTCTAATTTCCCAAGGGTATGAGCATAGTATGCACACACCTATCTACTATATGTTGAACAAGATTCCAAGAAGAATGGAGCATGTTTTGATAAACCGCCACATGCTTTTGCCAAACATCCACATATGTGGAGACAGGAGGATAATTCCATCATTAGGACAGTCTAGAAAGGGCTAGAGCCCCTGCGTTGAATGTTCCACATGAAAAAACCTCCATTAATAAGGTTGTAGTAAATGTTTTGCAGGGCCAAATTTAATGGGTGTCCAAAAGTGCATGTTTCCTTTCTTGAACATGAGCATACCGCCCCACTTCTCCTTAGCCGTCTCATATGGGATGTTAAAATACTCGAGTGTTGTGTCCCTTATCAAATGCTACAAGCCTAATGCCTAAAAAGGAACTGAATGCCCATGTTCATACATCTTAGGTTCAATTTGGGATGGGTTTATCCTATCTTGAATTGAGTTTTAAAGTGTGTCAGAGTGTGGGTAGGCTAATATTCGAGCGTGCTTAGATTAAAATGGTTGTCACAATTTGTTTAAGGTGCCATGTATGTGTGTGTGTGTATAAACAATGTGATGAACCCGTGTAACATGTGTAATGAAAGAAACACTCCCCAACTACAAGGAAGAAGTTATTTGCTTGCAAGCTGAATTGTCAACACACACATTAGTCCAACAAGACTTAATTAATCTTGTTAAGCCTGAGAGAGAGTGGGATGTGTTACAATAGTATTTGATATTCAAAGGGCCTATGTACATTTTCATAGATGCAAAATTTGTAGATTACTAAATTGCTTAAACTACCGAATTTTCTCTCCATCAAAGCCACACTTATTACTTGCTAAAGCCCTGGATTGTCGACCACTTCTAGCTACTCGCATTGATAGCATTATGTTATTCTTCCAAAGGCAAACCTGAAGGATCTCCCACTATTAATCTAAGAAGGTTGAAGAACCTTAACGACTATCTCGATATAGACCTTATCTCGTCATCCACAAAAACCTCATATTACTTAAATATGGAAAATTATTCCCCATTAGGTTCTCATTCTGAAAGTTATTGTAACTAACATAGATACTCTTGCAATAAAGGATGAACGGTTTGACTTCATCAAGTACCCCATAACGTACGGAAAACACTAAAATTTCACTGAACTCAAGCTATAATAAGCCGATACTCATCCAGAGTAGTGCAATTAGTCATTCATTGTCTTGCATTTACAGTTTTAGTATTCCATGCGAAACTTGACCAAAAATCCATTCAAATCAACCAAGTCAAATTACCTTCACCCTACCATGAATAGGGTGCAACAATCAGGTAGTAACTGTATTTGATTTTAGGATTCAAAATACTTAAATTAAATAGGTTGCAACATTTATCTTTTCTTATTACAACATCTTGTTCTTCCCCATATTCCTCCATCCCCACCTTCCTGCCAATCTACCCAATCTAGCCACCCATAACCTTTTAGATCTCCAGTGTCTGTAGATCCTTTAGGCACCTATCTGAATCTTCCTGACTATTATTACGAACCCAACCATCCTCCTTCCATTCTCTGTATAATCACAAAGAAGTCCAAAAACTAGTCATCTTTAGAAAGCAATTGTAGTTGTCAAGACCAAATTGAACACCCCTATCACATACCAGATTACCTTAACCAACGTTGGTTTCTCCTCTTCATCGGCTTCAGTCACCCTAATTCGACGTCTGCTTATTGTGTCTACCTTGTCAGACTTTCATTAAACCTAACTCTTAACAGCCCCAAAAATCTCACAAATGAACCTCACCCAAAATTGATCGCCACACCTACAACCTCACCACAAACATTCCCAACTCTTTGTGTAGACATTTTGCAGAGCCTAGATACCCAATTTACAACATTTAGCCACTGCTGAAAATTAACCAATATTGGTATCTTATAACTGGTATCATTCATACCTAAAACCTGTCATCGGTCACACCCTGAATTGGGATGTCAGTCCTCTGTGAACTGGTAAGACATTCCTTAGACTAACAAGCTTCCTAATTGGGTCCCAAATTGGGGTCCCAAATTACACCAAATTCTACCTTGAACTTGCATTGTGACCCTCAGACTACTTACCCAACCTTGCAACCTGACCTGGAGACCTTCATCAATTTAAGGTACTAAGTCATTTAATTAGATTAACATTGATAGTAATATGAGATACCTAAATGTAGAACACTAACACTAGATTCTTTTAGTTGCATGTTCAATTACTTTATATTATAATTATATATATCAGTGGATTAACAATTGTCGAGGAAGTATCACACTTCCTGGATCTAGCTCACGCTAGGTAATCCACTGAACCTTTTTGTATTAAGTCATATGTATCTTGTAGTATTCCCTTTGTATTACAGGTAGTTTCTCCTAGCCAAAAGGAAGCTTACAAAATCAGTTTGGATCATCTTGAAATCAGATAATGCTAGTCACATTCAACCTTCAACCATACATGACAACACTGATATTCCTCCTTGGCTCTATTTACACTTATTGATCTCATCAGGATCTGATCTAGACCATTGATAAAATTATTTGGTGCAATGTGGAAGTAATGTGTGAAGGTTGAAAATTATTTTATTTCCATTGATCTTATCTAGGTTGATTTGGAATGTCTTTAACATTTGAAAAAAGAACACCACATGCTACTCTATTCTTTGATCATTGATTTGTGTTAAGACCGCGGTTATGCTGGATTCTTTCCCACGAGCATATAGAATAAAATCCTTAGAATAATTTGTGTTAATCAATGTTAGGCCCTGAGCAATCCCTTTTTTTTATCTTTTCAAAGCTATCCTTCCCTTCCAAGGTCCATTTTAATGTTGCATATGTTAATGTAGGATATTTATTTTCCTTGTATTTGTTTTTTAACTTAGAGCTTTCCTACACTCATGGGATTTTCTTGCTTAGTTGTAGCATTTGTGTTGAGTTATTTTACTAGTTAGGTTGAGTTAGCTTACCATTTGTGTTCAGTTGGCTCACTAGTTGTGTGGAGTCAACTCTAATTCTAGTATCAGTTAGTGAGAGTTATTCCCCACTAATCTAGGAGGAGGTTACACAATCACCACCTATATGTACTTGACTTGCATCATTCTATTATATGGTGAATATGGAGCATAAATTATTTGATTGTCATTCGATCTAACAAGGTTTGGTCCATAGATTAAAGAAATTTAATATCATGATCAACGAAGTTTAATTATTTAAATCATGGATATCCCTCATATGATCAAGGATACAACTAGAATTTTCTAGGATTTACCTTGACATCTTGATGTTAGAGTAGGTATTTACCTTAGCTCATGTTCACCTAGGTACTTTATTTGCCTTTATTATATCTATCCTCACCCACTTATGTGCATGGATATTTCTTTTATCTTATTTAGATATCAGGAGATGTTATCTAGTTAGGTATAGTTCTTTCCTTGATATATGGTAGAGACTAGTTCTTTCCTTGATCTATGGTATTGACTAGGTCCTTGATGTCTAGTTCTCTCCTAAATATATGGTCTTGACTAGTTCTTTGATGACTAGTTATTTCCTTGATTTATGGCTTGATCTACAACCTTGAGGGGGGGTGTTAGAGTATGTATTTACCTTAGCTCATGTTCACCTAGGTACTTTATTTACCTTTATTGTATCCATCCTCAACCACTTATGTGTGTGGATATTTCTTTTATCTTATTTAGATTATCTTAGGAATGGTATTGTAGATCATTGATGTCTAGTAACTCCTGAATCTAGTTAGTTCTTAGGTACGATAGTTCTTTCCTTCATTTATGGTTTGATCTACGACATTGAATAGTTCTTAGATTGATCTTCCTTACCTATTTAAGCAAGGCCCATTCTCATTGTATATATGAGAGTTCCATAATAATATATGATATTATTGTTCATTTGTTTGCAAAATCTTTATTTAAAGTTACTCTTGTGAATTTCTTTCAGCGTATCAAATGTGGTGTGCTATGATTAGCATCTGATATCTCTTACGGCTTGGAATGATCTTCTTATCATTCCTTTCATTGTACATCACCATAAAAAATAATGTATTATTTTAGTGGGTCCATTTATTGCAATGTTTCTAGATGAGAGATGATGTTAATGACTATTCCTACCCAAATAATATGTGTAAGCTATGCTCCACTTAATATCCATGGTATGTGCTCCACTTCATCATCTCAATTTGGCTCAAATTATTCACTTGTGCTATGAGACAACAAGGTTTCCCATGGCTATCCTGGTGACAGAATAACGTTGTGCACATTATATGCCCCCATGCATGCCCCATCCATACATGCATGCGTAGGCCCCACTAGTTATGGTATACACATATTTCGAGAATCATTAAAATAAATATAAATGAAATCAAATGGTGGTATGTGGCAGGTGCTAGGTGGATTGGTAGGCCTATGCACTTGTATGTGAGAGGTTGCAAGTTCAAATTATAGATTTTTTATGGTATACACACTGTGTATACCACAAAACCAAAAAAATATAACTGTTGAGTTTTGTGTATACCACACACCAAATTTGTGTCCACTTGCGCATGTATGAATGTATTCCCATCATAGGGGTCATGTGATTTTGTTGCTAGGTTAGAGATCTGACTCCAACAAGGTTCGCGTTGGTAAACAAATGATTAGACATGGTTTGGACCAAAACATTATTAGGTAGTAGAGGAACACAGTTGGGATAGGGAGGATTCTCCATTCTATTGGATCAATCAACATCCGTCAACGCCTCTGTAGGATGATCGAGGAACTTCTGGGGATGAATAGATTATATCTTCAATTCCTCTAGTAGGGGATCCTACATTACTGGTGACTACGACAATGTTTTGAACTGCAACTAACAACAAGAGAAAAATGCCTTCCATAAAAAACACAACGACGATTGCAAAGATGACTAGTTATCACGTGGATGAAAATGATTATATCGAACATCAACAACCAAAACCATTGTGTTGTTTATGTCCCTGACACTTTTCAAAAATAGCTATGTTCATCTAACTTATATCAAAACTAACAATTACACACGAGTCATGCAATGGAGACAATGATAGGAATACGTTGAATAAGTTAAACTTAAAGGAGTGAAACATTGCAGGAGGAAGATAAGTGGTGAAGAAAGGTATTGATGTAGGAGTCCAATCGTGGGGAAAATGCTAGGGGGATCTAGATAATTTATCCTTATAAGTTCTATTATCTTTACTTTCCATGACATGCCTATTAATTCTGCACTAGTTGCACTAGATTTTCTTTCCAAGGATATCTCTGCAATACAAGAACTATACAAACACAAGAACTAAGAATTGCAGTGAATATATGGTTGACCTATTAATAAATTTGGCACCTGCTAAAGAATTGTAATGTACATATGGATAAAATATAAATAAACATTTGTGATTCCTTACATTATTTGTTAAAGTTTTTAAAATTGTTGCTTGGATACAAATTTCCTATCATCTCATAGATTCTTCAATCTTAACTCGGTGGTAATTTGTGTTGGCTCTATTTCTGTGCAATAAGTTAGGGTATTTAATGGTTACATATGCATTAATTGAAATCTTGTGGTGGATTCTTCTAGTTCTGGTCACTTGTACATGATTTAACTCTATGCTAACATCATGCTTGTAAGATCTATGATTATGGGGGCTCTTATTCTTCTATTCTTTAGCTATTGTGACCATAAAACAATCTTTGCGATCTACAGGTCTGCAAATGCATCTGCCTTCTCCCATATGGATGGAAAAAAATTTGGTTCGCCTTTCCCATGAATGGATGTTTGTTAGATGTTTTAGTTGCAAGTGCCTAGGTGGTTTTGTATACAAAATGTGGAAGCATGCAAAGGCATTTTAACTGTTTGCATTTTTTTATACAAAATGTGGAAGCAAGGAAAGGCATTTGAATTGTTTGTAGTTTTGTAAACAAAATGTGGAAGCATGCAAAGGAATTTGAACTATCAAGCATGTGACCCCAACAAAACTAATTCAACCCTACAGTTATAAAGAAGAGCCCCAATGTTATTTGTCCTCTATGTTTATTTTACAATGCAACATCTTATTTGCAGCCAACAAAAATCATCACCATCTTTTCAAAGCAGTCACACTCTTTCACCAACTGCAACCAATAGTTTTCCAAGTTTTTTATATGTTCGAGCTTGCTAGCATAGTCCTAGCCTGTGCCAAAAAAGGAGTATTGAAACAGGGTGTGCACGTTCCACCAAATCATTATGGACAAGGGATGTTTGTCAAATGTTTTAGTTATGAGTTCCCAAGAAGATATGTATGCACAATGTTCAACAAAATTCCTAAAGGTATGTGGTCTCATGGATTACAATTATTGCAGGGTATGCCAAAAAAAGGTTTGTTAAAAAAGACTTTTTTTCCTTTTTTTATTAATAAATAACATTAATAAATGTCATAAAAAAATTAGTTTAGGATTCTCATAATTTAATTAAATCTTTTCAAACATTTTATGTGCCTTTACCATGTTTCATATGGTTCTCTCTTAATATTTCATGTGCCTTTAACATGCTTCCTATGTTTGTACAAATTTTAAGAGCTGTAGATTTTTTCCGCTTGAACATGTGAGTGATGTTGTTTGATTGTAACATCTCTTACAAAAGTGAAAAGTTGTATATTTATCCTCCTAGAATTTAAATAATGATAGAGATTCAAGATTGTAAATATTGCTCGCATACATTTCAAGCTTCAATTAATGACTACAACTCATTTTGCATATATATTTCCTTTATCAAATAAAATTGACTCTTGAAGTTAACCTTTTCATGTGTTGCAGACTTGGAGCTGAATTGGGATATACCACGTGTGTTTTGGTTGAAGCCATGGTAGTGGTAGGTATGACCTCTTTTGCCTTTCGGTTTCTCATGGCATAAACAATAGCTTGAGACAACATGATGATTCGTCTACTGAATCTCTCTTCTTTCTTAATTACACAAGCTTTGTAACCATTTGAAGTATTTTTTCCTTAATCATTTTGCTTGCTTAAGTATTGTACAATTATTCTTCTTAGTTGGAAACATTTCATGGTGAATAGCAGCCCTACGCTTCTTTGCATCTTCTTAGATAAATGTGTGAAGTGATTTTTGATCATGGCATACTTTTCAACCATTTCTCTATTAAATGTATTTTGCACTGGAACAGATTTAAACTTTTACTGACAACCCTTCTATAATTTTATAATTTGTTATTGTTATCAATGTAATTGGTGTTTCAATTTTTGGACTTCACTCTTAACTTTAGTTATTTGTCTAAATTTAAAATCTCCCATGCTAATAATTGAACTCTTCATGTAGCAGACACGGCGAGGAGATTCCCTCTGCAATGGCTCGGTCAATATTTTTCTTAGTAACAATTGCAGTGACAACATTTACTAGACACAACTCCAATTCATACCACTATCTACTTCTTCAAAACGAACCTTGCCTGCTTTTTGTAGTCATCTATATTGCAAAAAAATCATTCTTTTTTGTATACATACAAATACTTCACTTATTTGTGACTTAAAATTATTTAATTTTAGATATATTGATAAAGACATTCATTTGTTAAAGACTATTGTGCACTTCAAACCATTTTCCACTTTCCTATGACTTAATCCAATTCTACATATAAGTACTTGTCCACACTAGGAAATACAGAAAGTATATTCCTATATCAATTTCATATCAATCAATTCATCATCATGTTTCTCAAAGTGCCCTTCTATTATAGGACACACTAAAGTCTCCTCCAACAGAGAACAAAACCATGAGAAAGGCATCTACAATTGGTGTTTCCGTAGTCGCTCTTTTCTATATGTCTGTGGGATGTGCTGGATATGAAGCATTTGGTAAGGATGCACCTGAAAACCTTTTAATAGGCTTTGGATTCTACAATCCTTTTCTCATTGGTTGACATAGCTAACATTTGTATCATAATCCACTTGGTGGGAGCTTATCAGGTATCTTTGAAATACCCAAAATCCCTTAGTGCTACAATTTTTTAAGGCTTGTTAAGTACCAATTTTCTATACCAATTCATAGTACTCATCAAGCTAATCAAGTTCCATTAAACAAAGTTGGGTGCCTAGCTGAAATCAAAAGTATGAAGTTACGGTTCCTTGAAGTTTACCAATGGATTTTGTAGGACTTGTAGCTAACCAATTTAGGACTTGAGCTAACCAATTTCTTCAAGGAAAATTGGGTGCCTTTTTGAAACCCATATTTTGACTAAGAATATATATCCACAAATATGAAGTTATGGTATCTTTTCACATTGTAAGACTTGAGCTAACCAAATTTCATTAAGGAAAAGTGGGTACCTTGCTGAAAGTTTAGATTGGTCTTTTGGTTAAGAACCCATGTCCACATAGTGCTAGAAGTTTATTAGGATTTTTGAGCACCAATTTTTATTACCAAGTTGTAATAACTACAAGTTTTTTAGGCTTTTTGAGAAACCAAATTTCAATACCAAGTTGGTTAGTTGTATGGCTTATTGAGTCAAATTTTTTTTTTGAAGAGTGCCTCGCTGAAACCCCAGATGGGTCTTGTTGGAGCTCAAAATTACACCCTCCCCAAAGTCATAGACAACTTGGAATTTTGAGGCAACATGGGACTATCTCTTAGTTGTGGGACCTGCGAACTGAGACAGACCTCCTGGAGAAGGCCTGGCTTCCTCTACCTGATCTCTAACACTAACACTACTCCTAAGAATTGAAATGCAACTATCTATCTCTACTATAATTTTCCAAGGGACTAGGATGAGAAAGAGATGCATAAAACATAAACCTAAACTAGATAAGGTGACATCACCAAAATAAGGGGATGAACACTCTGAAAAGAGAGAAAATAGAATAAAATGACAATGAAGAGGGCCAAAATCAAATCCACTGATCATAATCACATCCAAAGTTCCACCTTCACGATACACAATAGACACAGACCCCTGAAATAACGCATATAACAAACTTAAAAATGAATGAGAGGAAAGAGAGTGCAATAAGAAATAACTAAGGCCAAACAAGCCAAAAAACAAAATATTTTATCACTCAAAGATCATGCAAAGATCATCATGATATAAGAGGAAGATGCAACATATTTATAGAGGCATAGCCCAAGGCATGGGATCTTACAACACTTATGCATCTTGAGATGATTCCCTCGTATTACCAAAGTATCCAACATTAAAACTAGGCATCATTTTACAATATTTAGAAAATTAGAAGGAGAGAAGAAGAAAAGAGAGGGAATATTTGAATCCCCCTTTCCACCAGATGATAAAATTCATTTAATTTTTGAAAAGATTTAATTATCTCTAAAAAATTTCTTCCACATACCATTTCCTAATGAAGAAGGAATGATGCCCATACTAAATTTAATTCTAGTGGTTGAGTCATCTAGAACAACCCCTTTACTTATTAGAGACATATTTATTCACTTCAGCCACCTACCAACATTTCAACCATGAAATTTGATTCCCTTCGCATGGAGAAGGCTAATATTCCTTTAAAAAATATCATATTTGCAAAGGTAACATCATATTCATGTTCATTTAGTAATCCACAGAAAACTACTAATTTCCTTTAATATGAGGCTTTCCTTTTTAAGTATCGTATGGCTTTTGGCTCCCACGGTTACTCCTTATGTTCTGTGGCCTTATTAAATTTTTTTATTTACTCTGTGGTATTGATATGACGCAACCTCATGTTTATTTCCATGGACTACCTATTCTTGACACCACATCTTTTGTATTTGTTTTATTCCATGGTTTTTGACCTTCGTGGTTCCTCAAGTTTTGTCCCTCACTCTACAGCATCCAATCCTTAGTCATGACATTCCTAAACACATCTACAATAAATTAATACAAGTTCGCAATAAACCAAGTTGCACTATTTTTCAAGGGGTGAAAAATAGAAAATAATTCCCAAAAACATGAAGTTACCTATTTTTCTAGATTCTTCTTTAAAATTCCATAAAATTTCCCAAGTGTTAATTTTCTGAAGTTGTCCATTTTTTTAAAGGGTGAAAAATAGACAAAAAATTTAGTGACTCACAGGGAACATCTACCTGTTATATGAGTTGATCAATGGCCTTGAAGCATCCATTGGGAATGGAGTCAATCTTGATAATCATGGAATCTGACCATGAACTTGAAGAATATACCCCTGAATCCTTCTTGAAGATACCACTTGGACTTGAAGCCAATCTGAAGCTGATTTGTTCTTTCTCAATTAGACCATTTACATAATAATAATTTTCCAAATCAATGTTTTATGCTAGTGGAAAATTGTTGAACTTGAAATATCACCATCTTATTCTACAAGAAATGTTGAAACTAAGAAACAGGACAACCCCAATCTCAAATGCACACTATCCTTGATCCTAAATTCTGATATGTTTGGGTTAAATGAATGAACCATGAATATTTTCCCAAAATCTGATTTTAGTTTCTCTACATTTTATTTTCATGAAGCATTTAATCTGATCCAATGACACTTTGAACTTCTTCCCACAACACCTTCTCCCAAAACCATGATGAAAAATGTGTAATAAGAACATCTACAAGAAACAAAACTATGCAAAGCACTTAGGGAAAGGAAACTTACTCTACCAATAAAACAATGTGCTAAAAGAACTTAGAGGAATTAAAAACTACACTAATATGTACAATATAAAATGAACAACTTAATGGAAATCTTTGAGGTAAATCCCATTGATTGGGATGTATAATGAATATCCATTAAGGTCAAACAACTCAAAAGAGTTGGATTATTTATAAGATAGTAATGATATATGACCCACTCTATATTACATCAAACTTGGAGTGTCTTCTTAGTTTAGCTTTTTCTACATCCCATTTCAAGACTAGATCTCCAACCTTGAATGTTTGATCTCTATCCTTCCTGTCAAACCACTGCTTGGTTGATTTTTGATGTTGTTCCAACTTGATCATGGAAGAATTTCTTAAATCCTCAAGCTCCACCAATTCTACCATTCAAATCTCTCTTTGGTCTATACCTTCAAATTCCAATTTTTAAGCCAATTCAAGTGAAGGAATTTCAATTGACAAATGAATCCTAGATTCTTTTCCACATATAAGCTTGTAAGGGGAAGAGATCTAATTTCCTTCTTCATTGTTATCCTATCAACCCAAAGATAATTTCTGACCTTTTGTGTGCCACTTCCTTTAATTAATGTCCATTTTTATCTTCATGATCCTGATCATATTTTTTAGTAGACTCTACCAATCCATTACTTTGGGGATAGTAATTAGAATAATTCTTAAGATAAATCCCAAGTCCAAGATTACAATTAGAAATTTTTGATCCCAAGAAAGATTTTACATTATTAGAAATGATTGTTTCAGGGATTCCAAAACTTCTTACAATTAATTTAAGGAATTCCATTATAATTGATTCAATTGCTTCCTTCAATGGCACAAATTTCATCCACATGGTAAATTAACCATTGCATTTAAGACCCACTTATGACTAGAAATCGATGGAGGATTAATCATGCCAATGAAATCTAGACCCCATTAGTTGAATGGTTGATCTTCTTAGATTGAGTGAAGTGGAATAGAATCCAACCTTTTCTTACAAGTGAAGAAGTCACATTATCTACACCTTCTAACCCATTTGTGAGCATCAATAAACAATGTGGGATAAAAGTAACCTGATTTTATAATTTCCATGGTCATGGCTTTAGCAGAAAAATTTCCACTTGAGAAACCATCATGGAACTTAGTAAAAACCTTGTTGCATTGCTCAGCTTCAATGTACCTAAGTATAACTCCATCAATGTTACTCTTGAAAAGAATACCATCAATTTTTGCATAGGGAATGGACTGCAACCTTACATTCCTTATTTTTTCTTTATTTAGGCTAAGAGGGTATGCACCAGTAGACAAGAACCTAGTCATATCAACAATATGGTTGCGATCATTGAATACATCTCCTTCATCCTCCTACAATTCAGTGTTACTTGGATGCTCTTCATTCATGAAGGAAGTATCTTAGTGATCTTGAGCATCTAAAGCCAACTGCTCACAAATTTCTCTACCTCTTACCAATTTGCAACCTTGATAGTCACATCATATTCCATTATTTTAGTCACCCATCTTGCTCATTTATTGATAATTGATGCTCCCATAATGAAGTGTCTTACAATAGAATGTGAGACTAAAACTTTGATGTGATTGGTAGCAGTCATACTCTTGAACTTATTTAGAGCTCTTATGATAGAAAATAATTGTTTTTCAATGTGACTATAATTGAGTTCATAATCCTTAATTGTTTGATTGAAAAATTCCACTGATTGCTCCATTCCTTGATTATTTTGCTGAGTTAAAATAGAAGAAATGTTAGATTCAACTCCATAAGTATGTAGAATAAAGTCCTTAGAATAGTTAGGGTTGATAAGTGTAGGATCTTGAGAAATCTCTTTTTTTAACTTGGCAAAACTTTCCTTCCCCTCTATTTTCCATTTAAAAATTGAATCCTTCTTGAGCATAAGAGTAATAGGCCCACCAAACTTTATAAAATTAGGAATGAATCTCCTAACAAAATTGATTTTTCAAAGGAATGACTGCAAGGCCTTCTTGTGAGATGGAAAGGAAAGAGAAAAGATGTCTGAAATTCATTCTAGATCAATGAAAATTCCCTCTATTAATACAATATTCCCCAATGTATTTCCCCTAGGGAATGCAAAATTACATTTCTTGGGATTAAGAGACACCCTAAATTCTCAACATCTCTCGAATACCTTCTCAAGATGAATGATATGATCTTTACTCTTCTTTGATAAGATGGTAATGTCATCAATATAGAGAAGGATTAATTCATTAATATACCCTTTCAAATCAATATCCATTGCTCTTTGGAAAGTGACACCTACATTTAAAAACCCAAAGGGAATTTTCTGATATGCATATGTTCCCCATTTGGTAGTAAATATAATATTATAATGACCCTCTTCCTTAACCTTGATATGATTAAAACATGAGTAGCCATCAAGCACAGATAATATTTCAGCTCCTACTACTGTCTATAAAATCTACTCTAGAGAAGGTAAAGGATAATGATCCTTTAGGGAAGCTTTTTTAAAAGTCCCTAAAATCAACAAAAAGTCTGATTTCTCCATTTTTCTTTCTTACTAGAACAATATTTACCACCCAAGTAGAGTAATTGACGGGGAAAATTATTTTTTCCTCAATGAGTTTGGATAAATCCTTCCACATGAGGGGTTATATCTTGGGATTAATTGGCCTTTGATTTTGCCTAATTGGCTTTGCATTAGGATCAAGATCAATCGAATGTTGGAGAATGTCTAGATTAAAACCCTTTAGGTATTCATAGTCACATGAAAAAATATCACTAAATTTTTGGCACAAGGACATAAAACAACATTTATCATTTTCATCACATACCTTACCAAGTAGACATTCCTTTCCATGTGCGATTGTGACTACTTGAAAATATTCTTGCCTTTCTCCTATGTTCCTTTAATCACCTCTGAATTTGTCATTTACGCTGAAAATATGTTCCAAAGTGACCAACTATTTTGGTAACATATTTATATTTAGTTTAATAATCTAGTCACCATAGATATCTTGCAAATATGATTACATTCTTGAGGATAAATCGGCCTCATTTTGGATAAATTGCCAATGTTTCATTTTTGTCAAACACTTTCTAGCTGGTTTAGTTATCTGGAATGGAAGGTTTGACCACTACCTTGATATGTTGCACATTTCCTTTAACAAGATCTTTGGTATTTAGGTGAGAATTGAAGAACCAAGAGATATCATAATCTGATTCTCTTTTCAATTTACTAGGTATAACTTGCAGATTAAGAGCATAAAAAATCTCTAGAAGATCCGAGACTCTGTGTTTGTAAGCCTTCAACAACTTGTTCTTTGTGGTACACTTCCCTCTGACTTGATGAATGACCAGTTCAGTATCTCCAAAGATTTGCAATTCTTTTTTTTCTTTTTAGTAATTAGAATACCATGCACCAATGCCTTCATACTTTGCTACATTGTTAGAGCATGTAAACTGTAATTTATGAGCAAAGAATAACTTCTTCATTTGAGAAATCATCATAATACCTTCCCCACTTCATTTATTCTTCTATAACCATTAAAGAACATCTTCCAAATCTCGAAAACACCATATTTTTCTTTCTTGAATTGTCTAGGTAGAGTATATCCTTCTTCAAGAATGTTAAAAAGTGCCAAGACCAGTCTCAAAGGCTTTAATTTATTCAGTATAATAATCAAATTTATGATGTTTCTCAGCCCATTCATCTAGTAATAAATAAAACATGGGAGGAGGAATAAATTTCTCTTATAAACTTACATCTTTTTCATGTTCTTCTTATATCAGACAACTTGATTGGATGGGGTGGGATCATATGACTCAATGTGATAGGAAAATATGGGGTCATCCTGTATGGTAAATCTTATACCATATCTAGTTCTCAAAATCATATGGGTCCACTACGAAGACAAATAACCACCCACCTTGGCTGTAAAATATCTAGACAAATAAATGAAAAACATGGGAGGTAAGTCAATTACTGATATGTACTGAGTTATAGTGAGACTTGGGTAGGAATGAAGGGTTAACTCAAGATCTTTAATTACTCCCAATACACCAACAATTGACCCATCAAGTTCCAAAACTCCCTTAGAAACAAGATTATATTTGAGACTTAAGATATGACCAATTTTCTTAGGAATCACATAAGTACTAGCCCCTGAATCAATCATACAATTATATACCAAGTTTTTTCACATAATTACTGACATGTAAAAGGGTAGGGTTTTAACAATTTTACTTACTTGATATTACTTTGTTTGACACATATTAACAATAGTACGAGTCTTCTCCACCACTAGATCAACTTGGGGAAGTTGTTTGAGGGCTTCAAATAGGAGATATCTTTGTGACAGAACAACAAATGCATCCCACATTGTCACATTAACATTTTTTTCTTCATTTTCTCAAAAATATTGAAGGTAAGGCCCATGGATTTCTACATCTGTATCACACTATTCTCCCTCTTTCGTTGTTGTAATGTTGGGATAGGTGCCCGATTTCAAGCTTGGTGAGACCTTACGTGTGCCAAATAGGCTCCCATCGGAGTGAACCTCTTGAAGAATTTTTGTTAGCACTTTCTTGAGATGTTAAAGAGACGGAATAGTCCAAAATTCACCCTCCATGACGTAAATGTGTGATGATCATGCATCAGGAATTATCAAGACTAATGGTTGATCAGCTCACGTGTTATCCAAGTCATAACATGCTTATGTTTCTGGGGTAACTCCTCAGGATTTTTTCTAACTTTTCTGTACCAAATGAATTAAAGAGCATGCTTCAAGGACTCAAAATTTGAACCGCATGTTTTCATCAGATCAGACAGGCTCACGTGTCCAGAAAAAATACAAAAATTCATGGTCTAAGTCCTTGTATCCGGGGACTTTTGGAAAATTTGGGATGCCCAGGCGTGGCAAATTGGGCGAAAATTTTCTCCCTTTGTAGGCCCGCGGAGCCAAGCTAGAAAAGCGACAAGTGATCGGAATTGAGCAGGGTTGGTGAAGGACAGAGAGAAAATTTGGGAAATTTTCCCAATTTGAAACAAAAAGGGTAGCAAAGGAGAATTTTTGGACTCGTGGACCCTCGCCCTAAGGCGCCAGAAACGGACCCATTCTTCGCTAGGGAGGAATCTTTTGCAACACTGCTCAGGATTTTCACGATTTTGGCTATCAAAAGCACAAAGTCGAATCAGCCCAGCTCAGCCCGCAAATGGAGAAAACTTCAGCCTGAAACATTTGTGATGGATCAGGTGGTACGAGAGAAAAGATGTCGAAAATCGGCTCTAGAGAGCGGAAAAAAATGCAGAATTTGACCCACGAACCACTGGGACATTTGGGACAAATGGACGCGAACTCTTTCCCAATTTGTCGAAACAAGGCAAAGTTTGTACTGGGACATCCGGGCCGCAAGGACGCGAGGGATGCGGATAGCTGAAAAAGCTGAGAGCCAATCATATTGCGCCACGTGTCATCGGCAGATAAGGGACAAGGAAGCCCATTTTGGGCAGATCAGAGATTTCTGTCCCAAATAGCACTGGGACATCCGGGACAGAAAAGGTTGTTCATATTTTCTGCTCTGCCCTCCCTTCTTTTCTTCTCTAGGGTTGAAAATGGAGCTCGAACCTCCTCCCTGCTCTGTAATGGCGTTTTTTCCTTTTACTAATGAAATGATGTTCTATGCAAACTTCTGGAGCAACAAAAAATGTGTTTTGTGATGCATTTGTCCATCCTTGCTCATTTTTGCTTGTTTTCTTCTTTCCTCTCTTCATTGCAGGAATTTGTGCATGTTTGAATGTTCATTGCAGGTCATGTTTGGATGCAGGTTTTGGAGCTGTGTTCATGGAGTTTTGGGACATTTTCTGTGTGAAATCCATCTTTGGGCCTGTGATGCATCTGTCCATCCTTCCCATTGCTCACCTCTCTTTGTCCCATGGCAGTTTTGATAGATGTTCAACATTCTCCTTCTCTGGTGTATCACCGTTTTAGTGTAGGCTTTTGTCTGTTTTTCCTTTCTCTCTCTCCTCTCTCTGTCTCCTTGGCATGGTTAGATTAGGATTAGATTAGCTTCCTGCACTGGAATAGCTTGTGGCAGGTAGTTTAGGAGCAGGAACCAGCCTTCTCTGGAGATTCCTTTCTCATTTTACAGGTCCCACACCTTGAGAAAGGATTCAATGTTGTGCAGATCACACTGGATGCCTGCAGTGATCAACCTAGAAAGCTGCATCTAGGGGTGCTGTGATTTTGCATCAACAGTAGTTTGGCACGCCCCGGTGCAGGACACCAGCCTTCTTAGAGTTTCATCTCTCAGAGGTGTATCTTATCACAATAAAAAATCTTGGAAGCCAGTGTTTCCACTAACAGTTTTGGCACGCCCACTGGGAGATTACTGAGTAGAAAAACTTTAGAGGTGTCTGATTTGCAAATAGAAAATGCTTAAGATATTTGACCACTAACATTTTTGGCACGCCCGGTGGGACATCACAGAAGTTAGAGTTTCATCTTTCAGAGGTGTCTCATTATCAAATAGAAAATCTTAAGCCACCATGTGACCACTAACAGTTTTGGCACGCCCGGTGGGACCTTAGAGGTCTTCCACTTCATCTTTTGCAGGTTGATGTGTTCCTGTGAAGATTTCAGCCTTTGGAGGCACTTGCAAACACATCTGGCGACTCCATCTGGTCAACAACCCATCTCTGAAGTTGCAGACCTTCATTTTCCATTCATTTCCATTATTTTTCATCCATTCTTCCTTCCATCTCTTTCATTCTTTCCATTCTATGAAGTTGTGCAATCATGACTTCATTTCCATCATGGAATTCACATCAACAACAGCAGTATATTCACACCTCCAACATGTTTTACAAATCCTCCAAATCAGCATTTTGATCAAATTCAAAATCAGTATGCATACCCATATGAGCAGCAGTGCCAAAGTCAGTTTGGCTATGGAGCCTTCCAAGAGCAAGGGTATGCATACAATGAAGACCATCAGATCCAAGATGTTGGTCTGTTGGAGAAAATCCAAAAGATGGAGGCAAAGATGGTGTAGTCCAGAGCAACAAGCTCCAAATGAGAGCTTTCAGAATTGGTTGCAGGACCCTTGTCCATGGGGAGGCCCTTTTCCAAGACACTTCAGCCCTCAAGAGAAGCTAGACTTCATGATAAAGATGCTGCCCCAACTTGCACAATGGACAGTAGGAAATAGAGGCCTATACATTCGGTGTTGAACAACCTTGTCAATGGGTAAGTTCTACACCATCATCTAGTTTTTCTCTTCCCATTACTCAAGCAGCATCATCTCATTTGGACTTCAAATTTTAAACTCTCCATCTGCTGTCCCAAATGTTGATTCCATGTCTCCACCTCCTAGTCTTCCACCTCACAACCTCAATTCTTCTTTCCTTTTTCCTTCCAAACAGTCATCCTCTCCACAAGAGCTAAAAGAAATACCCCCTCCTCCAAAGAAACAAGAGGTTTCACCTCCTCCACCACCACAAAAATTGTAAAATCAGTTGAGTTACAACCCATCCCTCCTCTTGCATTCCCAAATCCATGTTGGGAAGATGAAAATCAGAATGCTAGTCAAGGAAAACAACAACAAAAAGAAGAGTTAAACAAAGATGAATGAAATTCAAAGTCTGAAGAGTTGGGCTCCAAATTTGGGATGACAAAGATCCCCTTGATGGTTAAACCTATAGTGGTGGAAGAGCCTAAGGTTGGAGAACAAATGGTGGCCAAGGCTGATTTTGTTGCAGCAGAAGAAGAAGATCTTGCAGTCCCAACTTGTCCTCTAGAGCAGCAGATTGAAGAGTTTGACTTGACAAACTTCATGCTGGAGGAAGAGTTCAATCAAGAGCAAGATTGTCTTCAAACATTGGAGGAAGGAGAAGCTGCTCCAAATCCAAAAGAAGAGGAGCACATTCCAGTTGTGGGGGAGAAAATTGCAGATCCAAGAGCTCTGAGCACAAAGCAGGCTACAGGAGAACCTTCAGTTCTTCTTTCTACTTCACCTCTCTCAAGTTCCAGTGCTGAAGAGGAGTTTGACCTCTCAAACTCAATGTTGAAGGGAGAAAGAAACCATGGTGGTCAAGTTACAGATCAAGAGGACACCATGGAGGAAGTTGAATATTTGCAGCAGGACAACAATGAGGCAGTTTATCTGTCAGATTTGGAGGACTGTTTTGATGGAGAAGAGCCGGTTGAGTTTCCACCATTTCTCTCTTTCATCATCCACATTCCAAACACAAGAGTCTGCTGTCATGAAGGAGAACATTCATTTGCAACAGCCAGCATCTTATAATAGCTCTTCGGAATCAAGATTGGAAGATTTTAATCTTTCACGTTCTTCATTGGAGGAAGAGAAAGGAAAGAGGAATTTCACCATTTCTTCCGCACCATCCATTCAAGAAGGTCTACAAGAAGACTCCATTCTTGGGGTTGAAAATCACAGCAATGGGCATACTCAAAGGACCATACCTTGCCCAATCAGGTATTTGGCTTCATTGGAGCCAAAGGAGAAGTCACAACCAGTCATGCTTTCTTCTGAGCATGAGGGTGAGCTACAAAGTACCAAGGATCAGCTGCCATACCTCTTCAATCCAAATGCAGAGCAACTAAAAGAGGTATTGGATTTGTTTTCAGCTGATACTTTGATGATTTGGATAGAAGACCAGCTTCTTGTTGATTTTCCATCCATCCAAACAGCCATGATCAGTGCCAAATCAATTGCATGGCTGCCACTTTTGAGAAAGGGAAGCTATTTCTCACAACCAATTGCAGGGTTTGTTTAGCTTGCTTTTGCCTCCAGCTAGAGTAGAGTAGGTGGGTTTGCTTTCAGTAGAAGAAGTGCTTGTGCACACTCTACATGTTTCATTTTGGAGCATGTATGATTTTCAGTTCTGTACATAGTTTTTGTTGTGCTGGTTTTGCTCTTGCACAGTTCGTTTCAGTGGCATTTTGGTGAGAACAACTCCATGTCCGGTGGGTTTCAAGTGGCTCAGAGGGAAGTTTTCAAAGTTCAGATCAGTTGCAGGTTACAACTTATGACTCCATGCCCAATGGATGCTTCAGGCAACTGGTCATTCATCCAGGTAAATGCTAGAGTCACCAAATTGTTATCCAAAATTCACCCCCCTGGTTAATTTGATAACATGCATCAGAATTCTCAAGTCCCAGGGTAAATAATTGATTTAGAGCAAACATCATGTTTCTGGGGTTCCCTCAGATTTTTTCTAACTCCCCTGACCAAAGAAGGAAAGAGCAAGCTCTGTAGAAAATATGAAAAAGTTGTAGAAGACAGGCTCAGGCCAGAAAAAATCACGAAAAATGGCTAAGTCTTGTCCTAGGAAAATGTGGGACATTTGGGACGCCAAGGCATGGATCGGCCGAAAATCCTGCAGGTGGCCCAAGCAGCAAAGGGACAATTGGGAAAAGAGTGCGCAAAGGACCTGAACCGACCGGTTCACCTGAAACAGACAACTGTAGCACCGGGACAGTCAGACGAGAAGGACGCGCAGGGGGGCGAGAAGCCGACCCGGCAAGAGAGAAGAAAATCAACTAATTGCTCGGGACATTTGGGACAAAGGGACGCGAACCACCCGGATCGGCCGAAATGGAGAACTTCAGTCTGAAACAATGTGGGATAGGTGGGACAAAAAGACACGAATCGGCCGGATCGGGCGAACCGAAAGAATTTGGAAGCACTAGGAACATTTGGCCGTAAATGACGCGAACCGGTCAATTTTGGTTCGGAAATATTTTGAAACAGAGAAAGTTCGTACTGGGACATCCGGGTACGCAAGGGACGCGAGGGATGCGGATAGCTGAAATGGAGCCAACCAGGCCAATCAATGAACATGCGCCACATTGTCATCGGTTCAATATGAGGGACAAGGAAGCCCATTTCGGACATTCAATGGATCTTATTGGTCAATGGTTGAAGATTTTTGTCCCAAGTTTCTCTCAGTTCTGGGACATCCGAGGACATAACAAGTTGTTCATATTTTCTGCTCTGCCCTCCCTTCTTTTCTTCTCTAGGGTTGAAAATGGAGCTCGAACCTCCTCCCTACTCTGTAATGGTGTTTTTTTCCTTTTACTAATGAAATGATGTTCTGTGCAAACTTCTGGAGCAACAAAAAACGTGTTTTGTGATGCATCTGTCCATCCTTGCTCATTTTTGCTTGTTCTCTTCTTTCCTCTCTTCATTGCAGGTATTTGTGCATGTTTGAATGTTCATTGCAGGTTTGGAGCTGTGTTCATGGAGTTTTGGGACATTTTCTGTGTGAAATCTATCCTTGGGCCTGTGATGCATCTGTCCATCCTTCCCATTGCTCACCTCTCTTTGTCCCATGGCAGTTTTGATAGATGTTCAACATTCTCCTTCTCTGGTGTATCACCGTTTTAGTGTAGGCTTTTGTTCTTTTCCTTTCTCTCTCTCTCTCTCTCTGTCTCCTTGGCATGGTTAGATTAGGATTAGATTAGCTTGCCTGCACTGGAATAGCTTGTGGCAGGTAGTTTAGGAGCAGGAACCCGCCTTCTCTGGAGATTCCTCTCTCAGTTTCACAAGTCCCACGCTTGGAGAGAGGTTTCAATGTTGCGCAATCACACTGGATGCCTGAGTGATCAACCTAGAAGCCTGATCTGCATCCAGGGGTGCTGTGATTTTGCATCAACACCTCCTTCTCATTGTTAACTAGATTTCCTTGACCAGAGGCGAATGAAGGATATGATTTTATCATCCTTTTCTTATACCTTGTATTATTAGCAACATTAATTTGAGGTCTACTAAAACTTCCAACTACTTGATTAATTCCAAAAAATTCATCAACTCCAAAAAACATTAAATTGATGTTAGGATTGTCTTCTTGGTATCCTTCCACGTTATTAGGATTGGGTGCTTCCAGAAGTGGCTCCTTCTAAATGGAAGAAGTTTGAACCATGTATGCTTGAACATGCAATTCCCTTTCATAATTTAGTTGGCTATGCAGTTTATTACATGGAAAACACCATTCACTTTCCTGAACTACATTGTTATGTACTAGAACCAATGTTTGGCTTGAGCTAAGAGCAGGAAGTGACTGGAGAGGAAAAATTTTTGCTAAAGGATGAGGTGCACTTTGGACCTGCCATATGTTATTTTGTTGATTTTTTCCATATCTCTTATTATACTATTGATTCTTATATGGCTAATATCCTTAGCTAAAACCTTCATTTGAAGATTTCCCCTAATTTTTTATATAGGATGGGGCTTGTTATTTTTATAGGGATATGAGACTTTGTTGCTAAAATTTCTAATTTATGGCTTTCATTTCTTCATCCTCCTTTTGATGTGCAGGAGAATGAGATGTGGAGGCAGTGGGTTGGGGTTTTTTCTCACAAATAGGAACAATAGAATGCTGAGAAACTTGAGGTGATTTGGGATATAAGGCCATGGGTGGTCTAGGAGCTAGTTTCCCATATTGTTTCAAACATTTTCCAGCTCTAATAGCTAATGGACATGCCCCAGGAAATGTTGCAACCCTCATAGATTAAATCATGACAGCAATTTCAAAATTTAAAGATCTTAAATAGTAAATAAAAGCACCTTCTAGAGTTGGTCATAGAAGGGTTGGAATTTTCCTAGGTGCACCTTATAAAATCTGAAATTGATGTATGTCATGAGCTCATTCTGAGCCCTCTTTCAATAGTTGTTAGTTGTTCTGGAAAGGAAAGACTTGTCTTCCTTCTCATCCCAAATATGATTGCAAAGGGTTGGCCCAGTAACATTTGATTGGCAAATTTTGAATTGAGTCCTGAATTTTCTAGACTCCTTAACCATTGCAGGAGCTTCCCCTTGAATATCAAGGCTAATATCCTTATAGACACATCATCTTCAACAATTCATGAATAGTAACAACTTTGGAAATGTCCTATAAATGTTTAGCTAGAGCAGTATGATTTTCCACTATGAAGAAAGGGATTCTCTTAAGTGCAGATGTTGGAATGGGATTCTAAGAATGGAAGATTAAGAGGACTACTACTAGTGAAATTGAACAAATTCTTGATTTGTTTGTGCTTCCATTATAATAGTGTTTCTGAGAACATCTTAGTAGACTGCAAGAAAGGACTATCATCGACAAGTGGTGGTGTGGAAAGAGTTATATTTTGGGGGAAGGTGACCTTTGAGTTATTCTTCCTCTTATCTTCCCCTACGTAGTGATAACTGTAGGTACTCAAAAACTCCTACTGTTATAGACCTTGTTTTGGATTCTTCTCATGAACTTTAGACACTTTTACTACTGAAACCATTTAGATTTTGTTCTTAGAGTCAACTATGTGATTATAAAAAGCCTCTAAATATTGGGAACATACTAATTTACATGCCAAAACTTAGTAATATACTGAAAATAATGTATATTTCAAATTGTCCCACCGGGATGTGTAAAAATTGTTGGAGCTCAAAATTGCAACCTACCCCGAGTCATATAAAATCTAAAAATTTTGAGGCAACATGGGGCTGTCTCCAAGTTGTGGGACTTCCATGAACTGAGACAGACCTCTAGAGAAGGTTGGTTCCTCTACCTATTCCTAGTGCTAAACTACTCCTAATGTTGGAAAAAAACCTATCTAATCACTAAACTATCATTCCAAGGGACCAAGGGAGAAGAGAATTGAACTATAAATAAATCCTACACTACAGAGAGGTGATAACACCAAAAATAAGGGGAAAGATACTTTTCAAAAGATAGAAAATGGAAGAAAAAATGATGGAGAGGGTTGAGATGAAGCAACAAACCAGAACAACATATAAAGTCCCATTTTCACAAAATTCACAATAGAAATAAACCCTTTGATATGAAGAAACATGTAAATCCTACCTGCAAGTAAATGAAAAGAAAAAGAAATTTAGTAAAACACTAGCTAAGGCATAATAGAGCCACAAAACAAGTAATTTTATTGCTTTGAGATGATTCGTAAATCATTACAATGGAGGAATAAGGTGTGAATTCATCACAAGATTACAATCCAAGCATGTAAATCAAGAAAACTGGTGTAACACTTCTCAATGATGCCCTTGTATTCCCAAAGTATTCAAAATTACGAATGAGCCTTATTTTATAATATATAGAGAATGGATGGGAGAAAGAAGAGGAGGAAAAATAAGGACTACTTGAATCCTCTCATTCACCCACCAACAAGATGACATTTAAATTGAAATGTGAAAATGGATTATGGGTAACCTAGCATAAACCCATCCCCCCCATGTCTCCCATTTCCTGCTTAGGGAAGAAGAAATGGGCACCATACTTCATTAATTCTAGTTGTTAAACTTCCTATAACTGTGTATTTCAATGCTAGAGAGTTTCTTGCTTTTTTCACCCACCTACTCTCATGCAACTCAAAATTTTATGATTCTATGGTGTTAGAGTTCAGAAAACATTTACAATTTGAATTTTAACGAGTAGCTTAGCCTAAATGGAGCACCTGATGAAAATATACAGCCATGTGGATCTTTAGGTGTCGGGATGAACATGTTCCCAATGACCAGCTATAGTCTGTAGTTATATTTTTCCTTTTTCTCCCATTTCCTTTGTCCAGGATATAATTGGTGATTTGGAACTGGGATCTTGGGGTCCATTTAATGGGTGCACTAGGTATTGGAATTCCATATTTTTCCTTTACGAACTGGACCATACTTCTTTCTCCCAATTATATTTGTTTCCAGAAGCTTGCCCTTGTTTTCTTCTGGACATATTCTTTGTGTACTATGGTTCCCAGGGTTGCCAAGGGCCTCACAAACTCCCATTACCAACATCTAACCCACTGTATCAGTCACAGTACATTGACTTCCTTTAGACATTTGAGCTTTGTTCATGGGGCTCATTGAGTTCCCATGCTTGCACCGTTGAGCTCCTCATGATCGAAAAGTTCGACTTTGAACCTCACCTGTCAACCTGAATTCACTAGACCAACGTACCACATTTAATGAACTTTGTAGAAATTCACTTTCCATGGGTCTGAATAAAACCTGATCTGCCGTGGTACTCACCCTAATTCACTTTTGACGGCAAGTCCCTTGCAGAACAACTAAGCCTCAAGGAACCTATGTGTTCAACACTGTCCCCTTCACCCCGTATTCAGTGCAATTTGTACCGATGGACTCTTTTCTGTTCGGGGATTCCCTTGGAACCCCAAGTGAAATTGTCACAAAATGAAGGCCTCAATACAGACCCCATCCTGTTATGTTTCAGTCTGAAAAAAAATTACCTTTTTTGATCCATTTTACACTCCATGAGATTTTTTACAAATAAGTCTTTTGGCCAAGTGGAGATTTGAGGAGTTAGGAAAAGTAGCATAAAGTGCCTCAAAGCTAAATTTTCCCATTTTTTCCATTTTTAATCAATTTTTTGGCTAAGTGAGAAGTTTTGAATGCTAAAAGAATAAGGTAAATGCTTCAAAATGATCATAAGTGCCCAAAAACTTGAAGTTACCTATTTTTAAGGCATTCTTCTTAAATTTCCTTGAAATTTCCCAAGTCAACCTTCTAAAGTTGATCCAATTTTGCAAGGTTGAAAAAATAGAGGACAACTAAGTCCTTTGATCTTCAAAAATTATAACCATTTTTTCTTGAATACAAAGTATGAATGTCTTGAAATGTTAGAAGAGGAAAAAAATCCCCCAAATTAATTACTCCTGGTTATTAATTGGAAGTGGTCCAAAATGATGAAATTCATGTAAAAAATCTTCCATGAAGCTCTATCCAATGTTCTATCTAGTTTAACCATTACAAGCTTTCCATGTCTTATCATCTACGTATTTGTCCCAAAATGGATAACATTACCTACTAGGAGGTTGATTCAAAATCAGTACACCTAGGTCTATGCTCAATTATATACAATAATTATGAATGCCACCTGGTAATCGATGGGTCTTGAGAACATATGTACAATGTAGTTCAAGAAAACCATTTTTAAATATAAATCAGTTTGTTCCTCAACTCTCATGGTTACATGCCCATATTGATATGTCTAAATGTGGACTACTGATTCTAAATATTATGCAATTTTTAAGGTACATCTTTTTGAAAATAATTGCCAGATGCATTGTGATATTTCTTTCCTCAACTATTCTGATGGTTAGCTGTTGGTAACCCATGGAAGAGGACCTCAAATCCCACAAACACTTTACATTTTACAAAATCATAAAAATATCATATCCCTTGTCCTATTATGTGCATTTTAAGTTTGGTCCTATGAATCATACTTATAAATCAATGTAATACTCAATTTTTGTATTTTAGGGAGGTAACATGGTAATCTTTTATCCACACAATCCCATTGTGTAAAATGATTCCAATCCTACATTAGTACTAAGTCCACTTCATCATTAATCAGAGTTAGGACTGCCAGTATTCTACAAGTAGGAGACTATTTCAGGGAATGTCATGACCTTGCAAGGGAATAATGGGTAAATTAAGTGGACTGTTAGAGTAGGTATTTACCTTAGCTCATGTTCACCTAGGTAATTTATTTACCTTTATTGTATTTATCCTCACCCACTTATGTGTGTGGATATTTCTTTTTATTTATTTAGATATTAGGGGGATATTATCTAGTTGTTAGGTATCTAGTTCTTTCCTTGATCTATGGTATTGACTAGATCCTTGATGTCTAGTTCTCTCCTAAATCTATGGTCTTGAATAGTTCTTTGATGACTAGTTCTTTCCATGATTTATGGCTTGATCTACGACCTTGACTGGTTCTTAGATTGTTATTCCTTGCCTATATAAGCAAGGCCCATTCTCATTGTATTTCATTGAGTTCCATAATAATATATGATATTGCTGCTCATTTGTTTGCAAAGGTTTATGTAAAGATATTTTTCTGGAGAATTGTTTTCATCTTATGATCGTGGTATTTGTTTAGCATCTATGTTCTTGGCTTGGTACGATCACCGTTATCATTCCTTTTAGCCACATGACCCATGAATGCTTTGTCGTGGATCATCTTACAAGTTTCTTCATCAATTCAAATAAGACATTTTCTTCCAATTTTTTCTTATGAATGTCACCCATAGAGAAGGAAATCCCATTTATTCCTTCCAAAATTTACAATGTATAATTATGCACCAACTATTTTTGTCCTCTATCCCATCTCATCTGTATCAAGTTCATCATTATATTGCAAGAATATGGCTCTCTTCCTCATTGTGCAAGATCCTTCATTTTCCCTCTATAAGAGGCATTATTTCCTAATTTATAATCATCCCACTAGTCATGGTTATTTGATATCCTCAACTACCGCTGGTATTGAATATTTAATTACCTCGTGTATACCAAAGGATTCATTTCATAATTATTTTGTAGACCATAACATTCCTATACCATCATCACATTTATCCTGCATGGTTATGATGTGTTTGCTTTATCTCCATTGAACCACCATTATACCTAGTGCCTTATACATCTGAGTGGATTCCCATTAGATGCACTGACTTGCACTAATTCTACCTCTTTAGGGCCATGTCTGTGGACATTTTCACCATATCCACCAAAAAATGCAGGATTTGTTCCATAGTTCGATGGTGATTCCAAAATCACAACCATTTATTTATGTAATTTATATACTTCCAATCATCTTCATGATTAATCCTAGGATTAGAGCACATATGATTTCTGTTACAACTCTTTCAAGATCTCTTTCAATTAGGCTAGATTGATTCTTCTTCATAAAATTGATCCCTAGTTTGAGGAATATATTTAATTTCTCTTTGCCCATAGATTTGAAAATTTATTTAGATCTTCGTGATCTATTCCCAACATAAAGCACTTGTACAAAAAATATGATTTTGTATCACCAATATTTCACATCTCACAGGTTCTACCACTTTGAGAGCTTCACCATTATAAGTCCTACCAATTGATCATTTCTCTTGAATTAAAGATTTAACCATCAAGTTAAAGCCTTTAAATATTACATGCCTCTTTGGGATATTTGAAACTTTCTAGTTTCCATCAATAAAATCCACCTTTTCTTGCTTAAACTTTGCATCTCACATCCATTTGAAAGTGGTTTCCTGCAAGGTCTTCGTAGTGCAGATTGCATTTTCATATTTTCCACCCATCGATCCTTACCACATAGGGAGTATTGGTCCATAGGTTTAATCACCATGAAAAAATTATGATGGTTTTTGTCAACCATTCCATAAGAGAACCAATCGATCATCAATATGATATCCATTAACCATTTTTGTATCCCCTGATCCATCTATCATCTTCCCTTAAGCTTTTTTCAGTAATTAGGCCTCTTTGTTCTTGTGATATACCTATTCAAGAGCCTAGATTTCATCTGCAACATCACCAACCACCATCAAACACATGCCTCTTATCCATCAATGTTGTCTACATTTATCAAATATATTAGCCCTTTGCATCTTTCTATTTCTCCAAGCATTTTTTCATTGAGATTAGACCTCTCAGTGTTTCAAATGTTGTTGCAGGCATGTTTTCTATATTTTTTGGTCTAGTCTATTATAATCATTCTTGACTATATCTTTTAGTCTTGGGTCCCTATCAAATCAATATCACTATTTTGTCCTTGAAAGTTTAGTCATCATTTATTATTATCATATCACATCTTATTTCAAGCCAATTATCTAGATAATGCCAAATATCTTTGTTATCAGTTTATCTTCCATTGATGCATTCTTTATCATTTATCCACTATCATTTTATCTAATATTGTATCAAAGTGGGTTGACATCCATCCCTAAGAATTTATCACTTCTTGGGACCGGTGTTGTCAGGAAACCCACCATCCTATCTACTAATAATTTTCATGTGTAGTTTTCTAACTAAAATATGTAGCACCATTTAGGCCATCCATATGACAAGAGAATATTTTACACTCGTGTCTTGAAAAAATACACGTCATACAAGGTAGGAAAACTCCTTACAACCTTAACTTCATTTATATTTTCTTATTTTCTTTTCCACAATTCCACTAATCTCAAAGAAGAGAGGGAAAATTTCATCAACAATATGAGATGAGATCAGTCAACTGTCACACTCTCATGAGAAAAAATGTGTTTGCATCATCTTCTGAGAAATCTTCCATATGTAGTTCCCCTTTTGAATCATTTGAACCGTGTACTAGAGTCTGATAGTACAATTCATCTAGTCAGAATTGACTTTGGAATAAATATAATTTTTATATTTTTAATGAAGTGACATTTAGCCCCATCATTTTCAGGTGACCTTTTCCTTCTTGCAACTCACTGGAATTACATCAAAGTCGAGAACTCATTGAGTAACATTCATAAGAATTGGTCAACCTCAAAGATTGGCAAGTGATTATCTTTCCTTCAATGAAGATACTTTAGAATCCCTTCCCAACATTAGAGACTCCATTTCTAAAACTATAAAAGATCAAAAAAGAAGACTCATTCTATGTAATCAGATTAAGGTTTACCATGGAAACTGTCACATAGATCACAGGTTTTTATAGAGTTATGTTTGCTATTCACAGAAGTCCGATAAGGTGGCACCTGTATCATTTCTCAGTTTTTAAATAATTCAAAGGACAAGAGTTCACTCTAGAAACTTTTCCTCAAGGATCATAAGTCAACAATTTATCAGTCTTGGGATCAACAACTTGATATCAGTCAATTCCCATGTCGTATTTTTCTTATTCTCTCTCTCCATATTCTAATTCTCATAAATACCATGTAATTTTTGATATTTCAGACCTATTCCCTTAAGTTGACCATTACTACTAAACATTATAAGAGTCCTTTTTCAATAATCTAATTCTAACTCACTTCTTAGGAATATGACGAAATGACACCCAAGTGATGAGTATAAGTGAAAAGTCATACGATGGGTAGATGAAAGGAAAAATTGTAATGTTATGAAGTGGAATGGCTTCTTGCTTTCCAAGAGGTTTTAAATTTGTTATGAGAATGTTTTCTTATTGAGATTTACTATATCTACATTGAGCAATAAAAGTTCTAATTCTTCTATTTCTTGTTCTATGTTCCTCTACTCTCTCTTTCCAAATTTTCATATATGATAATCATAAAAAACAAAGAAATGTTTCTACACCTTTGATGAATGAAATCATGGAATTATGTGTCTATTTTTTTGTTAACTCTTATCATGGTTTTCACTTTTGCATTCTTATAATCGAAGGAGTGGAATATACTACGGTTAATGGTTGTGAATTATGTTTTGGCATAAGACTCCCACCAATAACCATCTTCATTCTCTCGATTTCAACTCCTTTATCCCCTATTGTTTTAAATTCCTCAATTGTACCCCATACAAGAAATTTTCGATGGGTTCTTTGAAGTGTTCCTCTATGATCCCAAGCCTATTTAGCCACCCCATAGAATTGGGATAGTTTACATTCAATAAAGGTAGCCTCCCCATACACAAGAAGGAGAGGCTTAGCCCTGTACTGTTGGTAAAAACCCAATAATTTTCCACATGAAAAATTATTTCACCAATAGTTTTTATTGACTCTACTGAGGAGAGATCTACGATTTTGCACCCATAAAGATCTATCGAAAATACAACAAAAGTATATATTCCTAAAAAAAATCATATTTCAAAGAAAAATCAGATTTTGAATGTGACTCTATCAAGGAATGAATCCATGTCACGTTCATTTCTAGTATCAAAATCATAAATATTTGAGATTGGTGTTTACCACCAATGAGTGGCATCCAATAACCTCCATGAAGAATAATATTGACTTTCAAAAAGAGACCAAATTTAAATTGCATCAGAAATCATTCTAGACCAATGTCTTGATATTAAATATTATTTCCACATATGAATAGGTACCTTGTTTAAAATTAAAATCTGCAACTTGATTGTAAGGGAAATTAGTGTATCGTTGCACCCTTTTTCTACAAAAGTACATTAAAAATATCTAGAATAGATAAAAGTTGATTTCACAGTCATGAATATCCTATCATCAAATAAAGGTTGCTCATATTAAAGTGGACTTCTACTAGAGGAAATATAATGGGAATGTACCATTGGCAAATCAAGAATAGACAAAATATTGATGAAAAATATCTTTGCCATAAGAAATATATGAATTAGTTTATGAATTTTGGCATGATAGATTCAAGAATCTACTAAAGGTAATGTTTTTTAAACTTCACATGCTGCATATGAAAAACTAAAACGTTGTCTTTTGTACTCTGTCCCTTTCAAGATGAGCCATCTTTCCTATATATGGAGATGAAGAAATTTTGCTCCTATTGACTAGAGAGTTTGTGTTTCACCTATTTTGACAACAATGGAAGAAGGAAAATTGATCAGATCCGCCAAACTTACTAACATGCTAAAAACCTATGTCAAAAATGAGCTTCAAAACAAGGCATGAATCCATTGAAGCATCTACGAAGATAGAGAATTTGGCTAAGAATTTACAGTTTCAGTGCTTAGTAAATATGTTTGCGATAATTCTGGTATTATGAGGTATTGCTTGATAAAATGCCAAAAAGATGCATGTGATCTCATGGAATGTTATTCCTTGTGAACCTTCTAAATGTAAAAAAATTTGTTAGCAAAAGACTGAAAACTTTGAAGGAAAATAGTTAAGGATCTATTCATAAACATTTTGGATTGTAAAGCACAGTCCTTTTAGGAATGAAAAAATGGTGTACGAGAGATGAAAATTCTTGTTCTAATGACAACTGATATAGTGCTCACTAAAGAATTCCACCAATCATGAAGGATGTTCAAGAAATTGAACTCCATCTTCAAAATACAAATTCTTCAAGAGGATGAATTTGAGGTAATTATTGGATAGTATCCTTTCTCATTTTGAATTTCTAATTGACGCACAAAATCAATGATGAAATGGAAAAAATGGGGGAAACCAAGTTACTTTTTGAAATAATTGTGGATGAATAAATGGAAGAATACAACTTCCTTCTTGAAAGCTAAGGTGGATGATCAAATTGAACATGATCTCTCCAAGGATATGATTTCACCATCCTCACCAAAGGAGTATAATGTTCATCACCGCTGTGAGTATGGAGTTTTCTCACTTCTTTCCAAATAAGAAGACTTTATATAGATAGGTTCAAGTGCGATGAAGAATGATTATCCTCATGTTGTTGCTCTAACATTGTGTATTCCTCCTCCTGTCATGAGGATGATATGATGGATCTTGAGATTAAAAGGTGTGACTTTTCATGCATTAGCATGGAACTCTTCTCTCTATTTGAAAGTGATGAAGACCATAGTGTGCCTCGAAATTGCAAGAATGAAACCCCTGGATGGAAAAGAAATGATGGATCAGAGAAAGAGGAAGTGATTTTTTCAAGTGACTCCTAGAAATATGAAGATAATATTTCAAATCATTTATTTGAGAACCAATTTGTGAAGGATTTTTCAAATGAAGGTGAAAATGACTCTATATGGCATATTTGAAGGAGAAATCATGTGCAAGACATCTTGGAGGGATCTGCGGATAAGATAATTAGAAGACCTTCAACTGCAGTCTCGAAGATCCTGACTCATGCCATGGATGATGTAAGATAAGTATGAATTCATGAGTTTGATTCTCCTTTTGATGCATTAATGATCAATAATGAGATGGAGCAAATGGATGAGCTTAATTTCCTTCTCTTTGAAGCCTTGACAGATGAGTATGAATGTGAAGGTAAGCTCTTCCTACATTCTCATTTTGTGAAGAAGATTGTATCCATGATGAAACAAAAGGAAAAGGAAAATTCTAGAAAATCTATATGGAATATTTCTCCAATCATGAAGATGACACCTCCATCATAGAAAATGATACCAAGATCAATGTTGAGTTAGTTTGTATAGAAACTAATTGTTCCATAACAAGCAAAAGTGAGAAGCTTATGAAGAAGTATTTTGAATGGAGTCAATGATCAACATTTATCTCACCACTTTCCAGAAGTCCTTACTAATTTTGAACATGGATTTCATGTATCTAACCTTCACTCTAAGGATGATGAATTCTTCCATGAAAAAATAAAGGATTGTTATTTTGGAAACATGGATGAATGGTCTTCTCATGGCCACAAGAGCATCAAGTATGAGGTTACTACAAGAAGTAAGTGCTTTCAAACAAGTAATAAAATGGTCATTGATATGAAATTGTTTTCTCCATGCAATATAAGTATGAAGATGGAAAATTTGTTTCTCTCCTTGTTCTCAAACCATGAGTAGAGCTATCACAAGAGCATGACATGATTAGATTGATTATCTTGGAGCTTCTAGAGGTATGAATTCAGCTCCATTGTTCCACGATGGTACATACTTCTCTCAACCCATTGCTGAGGTGTGTATATTATTTCCCCACCTCAATTAATTTCCCTCCCATGTAATATAGTTTTCCCTTTCCATTTGTGTTTATTTTTCTTACTTTGGTGTGTTTCCCTTCCAGTTTATGTGTTTTGTCCTTTGGTTTTTCCTCATGTGTGCTTCATTGCGTGTAGTAGTGATGAAGTGAATTATATTGCCCAAATTGAACAAGGAACTGGTTTGTTCACTCCAAGAGTGTTATACGGTTATATATTTTCCCTTTATATTCCAATGTGCCCTGGGTTAGATCCAATTGTTGTCATGCATTTTTGACAAGCCCAAAAATTTGAAATTTTCAAGCATGACAACTAAGCCCATAGTGCAAAATTATGCTCCCAAGTCCTCACTCAAATCCCCTTCCTGGCCAATTTTTCTTCAGTTTCATCCATCAACTATGGACCTTTTAAGTACTTCCTAATGATGTATTCAAATAATCATAGTTAAAATGATCAAATATTATGTTTCAAGGTCAGAAATTTCATTCGGTGAAGAACAACTAAAGACTAGCTCTCTAACAGGCTCAAAAAGGCCAATTTTGGTCCATTTCAGACAAGTGTGCATCCTATAGGAAGGTTCATAGGAGAATTCATAATCATCTAGGAAGTGTTTTTTGGAGATAATAAGAAGGTGTTGGAAGTAATTTAGGAAGATTTAGGGAAATTTTGGAGGTTTAGGGACAAACTGTGTAACAATGGGTTTCTAAGGTGTACAAAGTGTAGAGCTAATTTTGAAACCTTAACTTCACCGGATGATTTTGGGAGCTCCGTAAGGAGTTAGGATTAAATAAAATATTAATTATAAATATGTATTAATTATCTACATGGTGGAAGTTCACATTTTTCACAATACATGTTTATTTCACAAGGAAGCTCATTACGTGGCAGAAGTGTAAGGCAGAAGTACCTTGCTTGTCCCAACAAAAAAAGGGCCAATTTGTTTTTGGATATTTAAAGAATAATAAATGTTCTAATACATATCGCACTTTGATCTTTAAATTTCATTGGGAGTAAAAATAATATAAAATTTCATGTGAAAATATGTTATGGAGCTCTAGGAATCGTTTCTTCAAGTTCTCTCTTTGTGAAGCAGGTTGCTCATACTTAGTCATTTTTCTGAGTGACACATGTCACCTTCTAGTGAGTGTGAAATTTTGTGTCCATATTTTTCCATTTCCAAATGGGATATATGGGACACAAAAATTTTCCCCACCTCATCCCTTCCCTCTAGTCCCTCATGTGACCTAGGTCAGCCTATTGGAGTGTTTTTCAATCCAAACCCATGTCCCTCTCAACACACCACATTGTAACACTTGGAAGCATCTGGTGAGGGCTAAATTTTGTGTCCCTCTTGTCCCCATTCCAAAGGGCACATAGTGTTGGACCCCAATTATTTCCATTGATGTTTTCATTGATGTCAAGTGGCATTGATGAAAAAAAGTGAGCAGTGGAGATTGATTGGTCCAATAAATGTGAAGGTTGATTGGTAGTGCTAGCTCACAGAAATATTCCAGGAGTGTCCATGCAAGTGTTAGATCATGTAAAATAAATCAGCGATAGATACCTGGTCAAGAAAGTATAATATGTGATGAGTCATCTCAAGAGGTTTGCATAGTTTAGTAGGTAGAGAGGATCAATTAACATTATGCTAGTGTTTGAAATATGTCTTGTAAGTGCTACAGAGTGAATTGGTGTCTAGGTAGGTTCATGGAATCTGTCATAGTATGCATGGGCAAGAAAAATGAAGAATTCAAGGTGATATAAGGTCACTGTAAACATGTTATATGAGATAGAGGTTCTCCAGGAAGGTACTTGAAAGCATAATACAATTTACTAAGTTGATTTTAAGGGATAACTATTATTTACATATGATCTAAGTGATCATAAGAATCCTATAGTGAAATTAAAATATCTTGGTACTTGAAAATTTTGAAACAATTTTAGTATTTTGTAATTTTAGTGTTTTACGGGTATATCAAGTGTGGATGGAACTAGTTCTTGTGGTACAAGTGTTACCCGTAAGTGTTGTTTTTATGTAGTATAAAGTATTTAGTTGTGTGTGGGAATTTCTGATATAAATTACCCTAACATCCCAGTTCCTCACAAGGAAGAGTTCCCTGCATTGTTATTTGATCCGCAGGATGAAGGTTGTGTGTTGTGTGGATTAAAAAAGATTTTTGGGAAAAAAATGAGTTATAAGAATGATTTCCAAGTTAATGGGTGTTCTCCGCAGGTCTAACTGATTCAAAATAAGAAGAGGAAAGTATATTTTAGGTCAGGTAAATGTCTTGGGCACAAATCTAGTCAAAATAACTTGTGCCAAGTGAATAATAGCTCCCCACAACCTTATGAGAAACAATTTACTAAGGAGCAATGTAGTGTGGAGGTGTAGAGTTTTCCTACTCAAATGGCCCAAGAAGAACATGTACCAAATGAACCTTTGTTCCCCAAAACTCTTGTTTACTGGATATACAAAGGATATGAAGGAATATAGTTATGTTTGGAGAGTTATTATGTCGAGTGAATAATTAATACTTTGAGCCAGTTCCATATGGAGACCCATTCCCCAAAACCAATTATGGCCCAAACATAAAGGAAAGTGGAAAATAGAAGGAAAGAAGTGGATGTGGAAGAACCAAGACCTCATGGCCCATGTTTCTTAGAGGATCATGTGCTCTGATAACCCAATATGACTAAAATACAAAGGAGGAGAGAGTTGGGGAGTGATGCAGATAAAGTGAAGTGTGGGAGGACATGACCCATGATGCACTAGTTCCTCCAAATCCCTAATGAACCACAATACCTTATTTAAAAAAGTGTCAATGATTTAATTGGATTATAAAGTATAAATATAAAGGTTATATAGTGTAATGTATCAAAGCGGATTTGGTAGTGATGATTTAGAAACTTGTTTTACAAGATACCCCCTGGACCCGAATTCAAATAACTCGAACTCCAGATGTATAGTAATTTAATGTATTTTGGTCTCTTTGGAAAGGTGGAATTTGATTCTCTATGTAGTAGGAATAAGAAAAATCATAGATTTGAAGGTATAACTGAAGGCTAGAAATGGAATAATTGTGATATCCTCATAGGTGGCATTGATTTAAATCGATGGATTTGACAGACATATTTTCTTGGGAAATCATCTTGTAATGCATATTCTTGAAAATGCATGGAATGCCAAGATAAAAATATGGAGAGATATCAAATTTATCTAAATATAAGATCCAAATTTCTAAGCATAATTATGGTTGTCTGAGAGAATTAAGATAAAGGAGCTGTCAAGCCAAGAGCTACAGAAAGAGGTAAAAGAGAGTAGATATTTCAAGCTGATGAATGAGATAAGAGGGTGATCACATATTCTAATAGAACCAATAGCAGGATAGAGATTTATGAGACTGAGACATAGGTCAATGAGAGTATCTTTGTGCTAAAATAAGATATCGATATGGAATGAAAACATATTTCCAAAAGAGAGATAAATATATTAATTGAAAATGCCCAAGTAATTAATATAGTTGAGAAATCACATGCTGAAGAATTTTTTGTAGAAGATAGAAAGGAGATAGAGCCATTAGATGAAGACCTGTTGTTGAAAGAGAAGAGAGTTGTGTGTGTGTTGGAAGAGACAAAACCATCAATCAAAAAATTAGTCAAATGAATGTTTGAGGGGGAATATTAGAGACTAGAAAAGAGGAAAGAAGAGTAATGAAAAGATGAACATGGAGATTGTAAATGTAAGAAGATCTTAAGAAGGTGATCATAATTATTTATATGTGCAACATAGGATCTAAATGATCAAACAATGTATAATATTTATCTAGGTTGTTTCTTAGATTATATTAGGGGGTTACAACCTCCTTGTAGGTAGTGTCCTATAGAAGATCATTGGTGGATGATTAAATTCTAGGGGTTTCAGGTCTACTTGTAAGTTGTGGATTAATAAAGGTCAATGGGTGTCTATAACAATATTTGGGAAATGTGGCTTCCAGGCAAGTTGTATCTTGTTAAAGACTAGGTGGTTTCCTAGTTAAATTTTTGAAGTTGTAACTCCAAATTGAGTTGTAGCTCAATCAGGAAATATTTGCAACTTTGAAGGACAATCGTCCAAGTTAGTGCATTCATTTCTATGGGTTTTTTTCCTGAATTTTTTTTTACACATTATATATGGTCTCCTTGTGTATATATTTTTTTGTATGCCTCTCACTCTATATCTCATGTTTAATGTTGCATGCTTATGTAAATCAACAAATTTTAATAGTAAAGTTTAAAAGTGGAAATTGATTGATAATTTTTAATCTACACTGATTCACCCACCCTCTCAGTTCTTGACATTCCTAGTACATAGGGGACAAAAAAATTTGCCCTATCCTATCCCCTCTTCAAGGCTCTTCATGTGACCTCACTGTCTACCCCCAAATGTTATGAATTATTTTGTACATCTCCTCAATCTTGCATCCCGCGGTGATAAGTGGAAAGATATGTTTGAGATAAATTTTATTTTCCACTTTGTCCCTATTCCTAAGGGGATAGAGGGAAAAAAATTCACCCCATACTTAACCATCCAAAAACCCTAGCTTTACAATATATGTTGTTACTTTACCCATGAACAAAAAACACCATCGAGTAGCTAAAAACATGAAAACATTAACGTCAAAATTCATTTCTTCACTCAAATCAACCTTTCATACATACTTGAAGCCATGAAACATGTAAAAACATCATAACATAGAAAAAATTCTGACCTAATCATTATGTACAAGACATGACTGCTAAAATGAATCTTTTTTCATGATTCTTCATCTAGAAAGTTGATTATACCAAATTTTCAAATGATTACTCTTTTCCTAAGCTACTTGTGATCATTTAATCTCCAATCTGACATTAATGGCTTCCATCATAGAAAAAATCATAAAACCCTTTGCCTAGATTTTTTTATTTACAATAATTCTAGCAAGCGGAACATGACAAAAATTAGAGCACAGAATCACATCAGAGAGCAGAATCTGATGCTGATGTTTTCATTGCAAACATATACTGGTAAGTGTACATTATAAAAATAGAAAGTTTTTAATTATGTAACTAACTAAAAATAACAAACATATGAATATTTTATGTCCAATTCATTCAACTCATCTGGAAATAATGCAAAACAACAAGCAAGGTAAAACAGACAATTTTCCCAAAATAACAGGTTCTAAAAAAATAACTTATTAAAAATGAGAATTTGATAAAAAAAAAAGGTAAAAAATCATCAATGGAGTTGAATTTAGTGTGCCAAGGGATTTATATTATAAAATTTGAGTAAAAAAGGAAATATATCCCAAAATTATAGATCTTGGTCCAATGTGCCAAAAATAAAAACTCTCAGTTTTCAGTGCAGAAAGACAAAGTTGGATTTTTTTTTACTCATCTCACTACTTTTTCCATCCTCGCATGGTTTTAAAGTTCTCTCATATCTCAAAAAATATAATTCAACCTTCACAAGGATCCTCAAGCATCATTTTGATCACAATTGTGTTAAGGAGGAAGACAAAACATAGTGAGGTATGACAGCTGAAATTATGTTGGTTCTATATTTTGTTAAAGAGAATAAAATAGGTTCAACCACAACATGTGAAACAAAGTCCCTCCTCAAATAAATTGTAGGTTTCTTGTTTATTACTAATCTAATGCACACCAAATACTATTTACAATATCTACACAAATCTAACCATTCGGGGTAGGGATCTCATCCTACTAGATTTATTTCTATTTGAAAAGAAAGTGTGTAAAGAGAAAAGAAGAAGATAGACATGAGTAATCTCATAGGAATAAGAAGAGAATAGATTGGAACATGATTTTACTTAATTAAATGTAGATAAAAATATAATCACATGTAATCAGATAGTAATAATTGGCTGTAAATTTAATAAGCTAGATTGTATAGTTGAAAACATTTCCTAAGTATTGAGAGGGAACGTGAAGGGGGCATGTATGCATGCAAACTTTTTAGTTGAGGAATGGCACACACAAGAAGATCAGTTCCAGGACTTTGCCAATTTTGCATAACACAACCTAAAAATAGGAAAAGTAGGTTGGAGTGTAGATCACGCAATGGATCAAAGCATGAAAAATTCGTGGATAAATAAGAGATATTTTGGAACCAAAGTGTAAGATAAAAGGTAATTCATGAACCATGCTAATATTAGGATTAAAATAGAGTTTTTTATAGATTTATCTATTATTAGCCTTCTTGTAAAATCATGCAGTTGTTGACACATGGATATTTTGAGTATGCAGTCTATTTTGGAGATGTATGAGTGGTGAAGGGAAATTACCCACCCCTATATATGTTAGTTAATATACATAGTTTTAGTAGACCATGTGTACTATATTGTTATGCTGCTCAATTTTTACATGCATAACTTTTGGAGACTGGTATTTTTATGCATTTGGTTTTGGTTATGTAATATTTTGAGTATCAATGGATAGTTGTAGATGGATTCTAGTAGACGATGTATATAATCATGGTAATTGTATGGTGAATATGATCTTAATTCTTATTTGATTTGGTATATTTCCTTATTATGCGTGTTTCAAATTTGAGCTCATGGATCTGATGTTTATACTAGGATGTATGTTGTGATAATGGATACTATAAACATGCATGCTAAAATCTTGGTAATATTTCAAAACAGAGGGAATTGGTAGCTTCATGTGCTTCGGGTTAGAGTTGAGATCTATCTAAATGAAGTACCAACATGCCTAGGTAATTGAGTGGAAAATAAAAAAGACTACATTTTGTTTTCATTGTTGGGACCTCTTTTTAAACTTTTTGCTAGGATGGTGCATTCATAAATCATAACAATTGACTCTTGTGAGCATTGAGAGTTGGGTAGATGACAAAAAGGATCATTTTTCATGAAGATATGGTTCTGGACCTGATTTCAATGTGTGTTAATGGGTGGAAGAACATCTTTATCATGATCTCTATGAGTGTTTTTCATCTTTTTTCAAATTGAATTGTATGAGTGGTTGTCAGGATGTGCATTAAAAAGATATGGTGTTACAAACCAAGGGTTTGGATGTAGGAATATTACCAGGATTTGTTTGATGTAGATCAAGTTTGGACTTGTGTTGTAGATCATTCGTATGCGGAGTTGCACATAGTTATACTTTGGAGTTTGCTATTTCTACGTATTCTTTTTCTAAAGTTGCTGAGTTTGAATTTTTAAGATCTTGACGGTGCTACTAATTTTAGAGAAAATACCTATAGATACCTAAACCCACCACCACACACAGGGGTAGGAACAAGTGTAGTGAAAGATGACAGACCTAGTGGAATAAAGGTAGAGAGAGAAAAGGTGGTTCATGTATAATGAACCATCAGAGAGGGAATTAGGGAAGCACTATGATATTTAGGAGTCTATGGAGTTGCAGAGGATGATGGGTCATGAAGGATTTGAATATCACGTATTAAATGTGGAACTGGAGCATAAATATCTCCCTCTCTTAGAAATGAATAGTAGATAATACCCTTTAGCTTAAGATTAAAGTGTGTTAGAAAAGGAAAGATCGAGGGCCGCATGCGTGCATATGATCTCACTTGGTTACCTATCCCTTACACTTGGTGTTCTAGTTCCAAAAGAAATCATTGAGAAGCAGGCTAGTGTATGTAATCTAGTAGTGACAAGTAGATATAATTTTCCTTTGAATACAAAATTACATCAGACAACACATATACCTATGGTGGCACATATGACATATTTATTTGGGGGTATGATTGGAGGGATATTTTCTTATGTGTCATAAGGATAGTGTGAGGGTGCGTAGAACATTGAGAATATGTCTAGAAGTACTAAAAATTCATAGACTATGGGAGTTTAGTTTAGCACTACAGTTGGGAAAAAAATAAGTACATCCACTGGTTTGTTTCTCGCTATAAGAGGGTTAGGTGGATCATGAGGATTGGGATCAAGTGGATCAGATGGTTATGAAGGTGGAGGAAAATTCTATTGGGGGATTTATTTTTGGACCTAGTAGGCAAGGTCCACATTGTCATCAGCCAAAAAGAGTTTATTATGAGATGTCTCTTCACTTTCCAGAGTATAGATGCATTGAGGATGTAACATAACATACTCATAAGTGTGAACTATTGTGGTTCCCTATATGAATCACCACTTCAGATAGAAATGAAATTAAGTTTTCCACTACTTTTCAGTGGTACGCTCATAGTTGTTACATAAAATAGGACCCACATAAGACTGTGGTAGATTATGATGCTTTACACACTACATTTTTGAAAGAATTTTATATTTTATAATTTGAGCATCAAAGTATTGATTCACTTAAGGAAATTAAGTAAGGCTTATCTGAGAGCATAAGGGAATATGACATGTATTTAAAACCCTTACAGTCAAAGTTGTCTTATGATATACATCCTAGTCAGCATGCACAATGGTTTATTGGGGGATTGTTAACTCCTTTCAGAAGGGCATTGTCAAATAAAATTATATAGATCCACGTGAGGCCTTGGAGGTAGCTCTACATGCTAAGGCAGTGGAGAGTATTGACAGTGGAGTAAACCCATTTCTGGAGGCATAGATTACAGCTATGGAAAAGTAACTTGAAAATATTTTTACTGATTAATCTCATGAGACACATAGTGGATTCTGGTGTATAGATTTCAAGGTTGAAGGACATACTAGAGATAGCTTCCCTCGTAACTTTGTGTGCACCATGTTGTAATATCATGAGATTTTTCATTTGGACCATGATGTAGGTAGATGTCCCCTCTTACAATGTGTAAGCTAGAAGAATGTGTTTATATACTGTAAGATTTGTAAAACCCATACCCATGACACCGTTGACTATAAATTGATTGATCATATTCATGAATCCATTGAGACTAGTGCGCAACACACTAGTGTGGTCAATGGGTCTAAGGAATAGGAGGGACAACATAATAAAGGGCATAATAATGGGGATAACAGAAATAGAGGTTTTCGTGGGGGATATAAAGGCTGAGGTTGTAGCGATGGCAGAGGAGGATTTCCTAGAGAAACTTATTATACTTGTGGGTCTTTTGATCATTATCAGCATGAGGGCCCTCATAATTTTGTTTTCTCATGGTCTAGTAAACATCAAAAGTTTTAATAATGTCTCAATTTATATGAGCGCATGAGAAATAAATATAAGTAAGACAAGGGCATGGGAATGATTAAGGTACAACACGCAGTCAAAGATCAATGGATGCTGAAGGTAACACCTAGTCCTAAATTACAGCCCATTTTAATTACTACACGTGTTAAGACTGCGTATGCACATGAACCTCCAAAGTATAAGCTCACTATAACAAAGCAAGAGTTGATAAATGTAAAGTATCCATATGCTACACCTTAGAAAGAGGTTTACCATGAGACTATGGATGTCATCAGGGATCTGCAAGGAGAGATTCAAATCCTAAAGGAGGAGGCACAAATGGTGGATCAAGAAAAGAAGGTTGAAATCCCATAGAAGGACATAGATGACCTAAAGGAGGTATGTCAAATGTTGTGCCAAGAGAACATCATCCCTTTATTAGGAGATTGGTTGAGGGAAACGATACCATGCATAAGTAATGAGCACAAGAGGTAGATATTTCATGTAAATATTCCCCCACATAATCATGAGTATTATAAGGAAATTGCACTGAATGTAGTCATAGATGGATGGATTTTGAGAAAGTTTCTGATAGATACAAGTGCGGAAGTTAATATAATCATGTTGGATGCATAGAACCAGATGGGAAGACCACCATTACAACCTTCTTTGAATGTGTTGCATATGGAAAAAAGAGCTAATGATAATCCTATTTGGGTACTAAATGATGTAACTATTGCAATTCAGGTGAACCAATTTTACTGGGGAAATTGAATTATTGGAGCTTCCTGAAGCAGATAGCTCCCCAAAATTACATGGGTGACCCTATTGTTATGTGAATAATGTAGATTTTTTCTTCGATAAGGGGTACATTAAATTTTCAAATAAGGAAGAATTTCGTCATCGTACCTTTGACAGATGAAAAGGCTGCTCTGTATGTGTTGGTTTTTAAATAGGACTTTTTAGAAGAGCAACAGTCAGGGGACAAGAAGTCCCTCCTCTTTGATGGGAGAGGTTCCTTTATTCAAAAATGAACTTATTTACAAATGTACAAAATATTATTTTATGGTTGAACTTGGATATTACGAAAGTGTTTTCCACAAGGATCATCAGTTACAAAAGGACTGAGGAAAGAGAATAGAGGATGAGCAGAATAGCAACATGCAGAATTATAGATAGCAGAATAATTCTTTATGTATGCGAAGTTTCAAGGAATTTAAGACAAGATCATTTGCATTGGCTTAATAGGATTAAATTTAAAGACACAAAGTTCTGTAGAACGTGAACCTTCTTCAGATTCATTAATCAAGGACACAAAGTTCCTTCTTGGTTATACAAGATCGTTGTATTTGCAAAACCGGACAGTATGCAATCAGAGAGACTAACAAATTAGAGACAAAATGATCTTCACAATATTAAATGGAAAACACAGAATAGCAGAGATCAGATAGACAATGAATGGAAAGCCCCTTTTGTATTGATTTCTTTATGATCTATTTACACTTTCAGAAAATATGCCAAGTTCTTCCTCCTTACAAATGGCGCAAGGAAGGCCATTATATAGCTTACAATTCAGTTACTCTTCGTAACCGTTTCTTTTAACTAAAGAATAGTTAAGGACCGCCAAATCGCAGTACCTCAACCTATTACAAAGAAAACTAAAAAAGAAAGGGAAGAAGAGAAACGTATGGGGAAGAAGACAGGTGGCCGGTCACTGAGAGGGACCCATCAACTTCAGAAACCGCTGCTTGAATTTCTTCAACGTCTCAGCTATGTCTTTGCCACGAGGGACACAAAATCCCAGACATTTTCATCTTGAAGATGACAATGGATATCTTTGAAAACTGATATAAACGGCGTATTGAAAGCTTCGTCATTTTTTCTGCCAGCTATCCTTGAATAATTTGATCTTCGGATTGACAATATCAAGCTCTGCAACTTAAATTCAAATTTAGCACCAGAATTCGGGTCGAGCGGGAAAAAACTAAGTATGAATTGCAATTAGGTTCACTTGGGACATGTGAGACGCTTGGAAATGCGCGAAACACAGACGGCTCGGCAACTTAAATTCAGACGAATTCGGGGACAAGACTACACAAATGCATTATTTTGGGACATTTGGGACGAAAATGCGTGAAGGACGCGGCTCGGGCGATTCGGGCGAAAATGGAACAGTTCTTGCATTTTGGGACATTTGGGACAAACAGCGCTGAAGTACGCGGTTCGGGCGTATCGGCCGAAAATGGGAACAACTTGCACTTTTTGACTTTGGGACATTTGGGACAAAAAGTTCTGAAGTACGCGGTTCGGGTGATTTCAGCCGAAAATGGAACAGCGTGCACAATTTTAACTTGGGACATTCGCGACAAAAAGTTTCGGAAGTACGCGACTCGGCCGTGTTTCGGCCGAAAATGGAACAGAGTGCACTTTTTGAACTTGGGACATTTGGGACAAAAAGTGTGAAGTGACGCGGTTCGGGCGGTTCGGCCGAAATTGGAACAGTTTGCGCACTTTTGAACTTTGGGACATTTGGGACATGAAAGCGCAGTTCGGGCGAATCGGCCGAAATTGGAACAACTTGCACAATTGACTTTGGGACAGTTGGGACAAAAACTTTCGACGGGCCCGAAAATGGGACAACTTCGGGGATTTCGGCCGATCGGGGAACAGAATGCACTTTCGCACTTGGGACAGGCGGGACAAAAATGTCCGACAGGCCCGAAATACATACAAAATGACCCAAAACATAGATTTTCTCAATTTTCACGACTTAGGCACTTTAGACAGAAAACACTCATAACTCAAAATTTTGAAATTTTACTTTTATCAGAGCAGGGAATTTTGAGTGGACAACAGCTGGCTCCTTCTGGGGATGACTTGGCATAAATTCAAGGAATGAGACAAGGCAAGAACTTAGACAAACTTGGCGAAGCAGACCAGTGCCTTATCCCTTGGGTGACGGAGTCAAAAATAGACCAACACAGAGGGCAACACAAAAGCAACAGAAGGGAAACACACCAAAAGCAGAGAAGCAAAACAACACTGTACAGAATGTACAAAGGGACTCCCTAGTCACCTAGGACTTGAACAACTTGAGATACTGCCCACTATAGGGAAGTGGGAGAGGAGAACCATCCATGTAATCAAGATAGAAAGAATTCTCACCAGCAAAATGTCTGATCTTGAAGGGTCTGAGCCACAGGGAATCAAACTTTCCATGGCTGCCACGAGGTTCATGTCTTTTATCCCATAACAACACGGTGTCTCCAACTTGGAAATCTCTGAACCTAGCTTTCTTGTCAAACAGGACCTTTATCTTTTACTGGTGAACAGATATCCGATCAGCAACCTCCAATCTGTCCTCATTCAGTTTATGCAGGTACATAATCCTCTTATCCAGAGCATCACTGAAACTAGTATCCTCAATGGCCTTCATTAGGTGCAAGGCTGGCAGTTCCACTGTCACTGGCAATTGAGCTTCTACTCCATATACCACTTGAAAAGGAGACATTCCAATAGCTCTCTTTGGTGTAATCCTGTCTGCTCAAAGAGCATCATAGAGCTTTTTGTGCCAGTTTCGTTGAGACTCATTGACCAACTTTCTTATGATAGTCACCAGGTTTTTGTTTGTGGATTCTGCTTGACCATTTCCCTGGGGGTAGTAATATGAAGAATGAGCCAAAGAAATGCCATACCCATAGTAGAAGTCCATTATCTCAGCTGAAGAGAAATTTGAGGCATTATCTGTTACAATCTTATTAGGTACACCATACCTCACCAGGATGTTCTCTTTGATGAAATTGCATACCACTTCAGAAGTAGTGCTCTTGACTGGAATAGCTTCCACCCATTTGGTGAAGTAGTCAGTGGCAGTTAGCACATGAGTGTGACCAGCACTGGAAGCAGGATTAAGTGTACCAATGAAGTCTAGACCCCACTGTTGAAATGGTTCCTCAATCACAACTGGCTTGAGAGGAAACGACGCCAGTTTAGGTCTTCCCACAAAAGTCTGACAAGCCTCACATTTATCCACCCACTTGGATGCATCTCTGAACAAGGAAGGCCAGTAGTAACCTCCACGGAGTATCTTGTGAGCAGTGACCGTTGATGAATAGTGCCCTCCACATGCCTGATCATGAAAAGCTGAGAGCAATTTTCTCTGTTGTTCCTTGTCCACACACTTCAAAAATCTCCCATCTAAACCACGCTTGAACAAGGCATTTTCCCACAATACATATTGTGCTGACCTCAATTTAACAGTCCTCTTTTCTTTGGTAGTTAAATGAGAGGGGCATTCCCCATAGGTGAGAAAATGGGCGATGTCAGCATACCATTCATCAACTGAACTCAGGAACAGAATAATAGGAAGGTCAGCTTTCTCCTCTAGCAACTCATGTTTGGCTCCTTCAGCAATGAGCTCACAAAGACCTTTTCCACGAACCAGCTTGGTCGGTTTGATATCAATGTCATACTCTTGGACCTTAGCCACCCAGTTCCCTCTCTTGGATCCAAATTCTTGCTGTGTAAGAATCGACTTAACAGTTATATCTGGAACCATCACCATGGAGTGAGAGTTGAGGATATAGAAACGAAATTGTTTAACAACTTTGACCACTGCAAAAGCATGCTTCTCCATCATGGTGTATTTCAACTCATGATCTTTCAGAATATAGCTCATGAACGCATTTGGTAGCTCATGTTCATCAGAGTCTCCTTGAGTCAAGACAACAGCCAAGGTATTATCTGTAGCATAGCAATAGATGATGAAATCTTTGCTGAAATCAGGACAGGCCAAAACTGGAGTTTTAGCGATAGCTCTCTTGATACCCTCAAAGGATTCTTTTCCTTCAGAAGACCAACCAAATGTTTTCTTTCCTTGCATCATCTGAGAAATGTTCAGAGTTAACTCTACAAAATCAGGAATGAATCTTCTTAAAAAATTGATCTTACCGAAGAAGGAATGCACGCCCTTTTTACTAGTTGGGAGAGGAATTTGCTGGATGGCTTGAACTTGTTCAGGATCAATCTTAATACCATCCTTGGAGACAATGTGCCCTAATATTTTTCCCTCTGTAACACAGAAGACAAATTTTTTAGGATTCAAAGAAATCACATGCTCTCGGCATCTCAGCAGAACTATCTCTAGGTGATCAAAATGATCCGCTCTTGTCTTGGAAAACACTGTCAGGTCATCAAGGTAGATGACAATACACTTCCCTTTTAAGCTCCCAAAATCCAGATCCATAGCTCTCTGGAAAGTGGCACCAGCATTAATGAGCCCAAAAGGCATTCTCTTGTAAGCAAAGGTGCCCTAAGGAGTAGTGAAAGCTGTTTTATGTTGATCTACAGTATCAACCTCTACCTGATTGTATCTAGAAAATCCATCAAGCATAGATAACATGTCAGAGCCTGTTACTGCTTGCAATATTTGATCCATCATGGGCAAAGGATAATTATCTTTCAGAGAAGCCTGATTCAGGTTTCTGAAATCAACACAGATGCGGATCTCACCATTCTTCTTTCTGACAGGCACAATATTTGCAATCCATGTTGAATGGTGGATAGGAAAGATAATTTTAGCTTTCAACAACTTCTGTATCTCCTGAAAGATGGTGTCATCTACTTTGGGGTTGTATTGTCTCTGTTTCTGCTTGAAAGGCTTAATTCCAGGTTTGAGGGGAATAGAGTGCTGCAAATCTTTTGGTTTGAAAGCTTTCAAATCTTCATAAGAGTATCCAAGAACGTCCTTATACCTTCTTAGAAGATCAATTTCTTTTCTCCTTTCATCTGCTGTACAAAATTTTCCAATATTTACCAGCTTAGGGTCATTAGAACTCCCAATATCAATCTTATCATACTCAGCTGATTGCTGAGGTCCAGTAGAAGCTTCAGATTTCACATACCTGTCATGCTTATCAAATAGTTCCTCCAAACTCACCAGCCCTTTAGGAATCTTGTTTCCTTTGAGCTTAATGCACCCTTCTTGATCTGTTTCTTCTCCTTGGGTGGCAGCTTGGCCAAAGGAGACACTTTCACGAGGCAGGTTGTCACTTCCCTCAAAATACAGTTGTTCAAAATTACCTTTGAGTTCCAGGAAGGAAAGAAAATGCTGGTCGTCGTTGAAAACTTGCCAGTTATTGGTATTGTCCGGTACACTAGGCCGGTGGACCATTTCAATAGTGAACTTATCCTGAGAGAATTCAGGATGGGGAATCAGTAGTGACCCTGAGACAGCCAGTGAATCAGCCCTGCTGTTCTTTTCTCTAGGTATTGCTTCAATAGAGAAAGCATCAAGGAATTCAATGGAATCCCAAACCTGATTCCGGTAATGCTTCAGCCTCCCATTTTTTACCTGAAAGAGGTTTCTGACCTGCTTCACAATCAACTCTGCATCACCACGAGCCAGAAGGTTCTTCACACCTCGTTCTTTGGCCACTTGCAGTCCAAGAATGAGAGCCTCATACTCTGCTGTATTATTAGTGTTTTCAAACTGCAACTTAAATGAAAAAGGATGTAGGCATCCTTCAGGTGACACTAGCAAGACACCAGCTCCAGAACCAGCTGAGGAACAACTTCCATCAAATTCTAAAATCCAAACACCATTGGGATCTTTAGGTGCTACTTTGGAGGGTTGGATTTCATCAGGGGACAGAATCATGTAATTACCATGGCCCATATCCTCATAGAGTATTTATGCTCTAGGATCATCCGTTTTCTGCACAATATACTCAGACTGCTTCTCAGGTAGTAACTTCTTCATGTGTCCATTGACAGGTATGAGTGCATGTGACCAATCCATTTGAATCTCCCCACCCACATCTTTACAGAAGTTTCTACTTAGCAACATTCCATAAGAAGGAGGAATGTCTGCTACTAGGATGGTAGCCAAGACTTTCTTTTCAGGAAAAGCAGCAAAGGCCACTTGTGCATCTTTAATCCTTCCAACCAAAGGCACTTCCTTACTCTCCATGGAGTAGCAGGATCCATAAGTACGAGTGAGGGTCAAGCCTAAAGCATGAGCTACTTTGGCAGGCATCACATTATCTGAGGCTCCAGAATCTATGACACAATTACTGAGCCTATGGCCAGCTATGAGAAGTGTTACATAAAATGGTTTAATTTTGTCACCAGGGGAGGTGATAGCAGCTACCAGAATTGGCTGTGGTGCAGAAGGAGGAGTAGGTAAAAGGCCTTTAGAAGAGTTGGAATTAACAAAGTGGATCATTTTGGCAAAGGCTTTGGGATGGGTTTGATAGTACTCAGTCATGAGATTTGTACCTTGGTCTTTTTCAGGTGATCAACAATATCAAAGGATCCAGAAGTGGACGGGCCATCATCATTTGGAATTCTAGGCTTATCAACTTTAGGAGAAAAAGAAGAAGCAACTTTGGTAACTGGATTGATAGGACTCACCTTCTGTGTAGACAAAGTAGGGATAGGAGATCCTCTTCTTGCAATTATAGGGATAGTTGCGACTGCTCCTTGGATTTCTTAGGTGGCTGGGTCATGTTCTCCCTCTGCTTTGTCTGTTCTCGAGTCATGACAGCAAAAGATTTTTTGTTCATGTTTGCTACCACTTCATCATAATCATCAATGCCCTCAGTGGTAAAGAAATTCACTCGAGATCCCTCAAGTTCCTCTGCCTCATCATCAATTTCTCTCGCAAACTCTTCACAAGCTTCGTTATCTTCATCATCATCTAGTTCTTCCACCTCACAGGTCGCATTGATAGGGACTCTAACAGGAGGTCCTTCAAGTGCTAGTCTTGTTTGAGAAGTAGGCAAATGATTCCTGGGCTGGAAATTTCTCCTCGGAACGTCTGCATAAGGAGCGTGCTGAGCCAGCTGTTTCTTTATAGCGACAAGATCATTTGCGAGTTTCTGGACTAATGGATCAGTACTAGGTCCAGGGGTGGAAGAGGAAGAAGCAGCAGACTTAGATTTGGGAGGGTCTCTTCTCAACTTCCCTGACATGATCAAGTCATCTTCGATACTAACAGCCAGTTCTTGATCCAGAGCTAGTGTTCCGAGATTAGCCCTTCTTAGTGCATAACTAACTTTGGGCGATTGAGCATTTAGGAAGAAACACTTTTGAATTTGTTCGACAGGTTGGGTAGGCGTTGGAATTTTATTTACCAACCTGTTGAACCAGGCCACAAATTCCCTCATGGGCTCTTGTGAATCTTTCTTTATCTGAGAGACCTGGGCAAGCAAGGCATGCACATCTTCTGCCGGCTTGAAACAGTTCTCGAACTGAGTTCTCATTGTGTCCCAGTCGGTTATAGCACCGGCCGGAAGGTGATAGAACCAATCAGCAGCATTATCCTGTAACGTCTCAACAAACAGCCTTACGGAGACGTCTTCATATTCGACTCCCAGAACTCCACATGCAACAAAGAAGGCTGCGATGTGCTCGTCAGGGTGCACTTTGCCATCGCCTTTGAATTTGGGGAAGTTCTTCCAGTTTCCTCTGGGTAACTCATGCAAAGGCTGAGCAAGGGCCAGAGGCCCGACACAATGACCCCATGGTAATGGCGCTGCCATTCTTGGAAAAACGGCTTGGAGAGGAACTGTAACACCGGCAAGGATCAAAGCTCGTAGATTGGGACTAGCAGGCTCTGAAGGAATACCACCAGTAGGACTTCTATCTTGAATAGGTGGAGTGCTTGTCGAACGGGTCCTTCTATTTCTTGTTGAATTTGACGGGAAAGGAAAACCTTGTTGTTCTAAAAGCTGAAACTGAGAATCTTCGATACCAAGGGCCCTTCTCCCTCAAGTGAAACGCGGAGTTGCCAGATCAAAGGATGATCAAAAATTACAGAACTGGAATGTGATTTTCCCCAGCGGAGTCGCCAAAAACTGTTGGTTTTTAAATAGGAATTTTTAGAAGAGCAACAGTCAGGGGACAAGAAGTCCCTCCTCTTTGATGGGAGAGGTTCCCTTATTCAGAAACGAACTTATTTACAAATGTACAAAATATTATTTTATGGTTGAACTTGGATATTACGAAAGTGTTTTCCACAAGGATCATCAGTTACAAAAGGACTGAGGAAATGAGAGAATAGAAAAGAGCAGAAAGGCAAACATACAGAATTATAGATATCAAAGTAATTCTTTATGTATGTGAAGTCACCGTGAATTGAAAACAAGATCATTCGTATAGAACAAGTAAGATGGAATTTAAAGACACAAAGTTCTGTAAATAACATCTGCCAGAACGTGAAGTTTCTTAACGTAACACAGATTCATTAATCAAGGACACAAAGTTCCTTCTTGGTTATACAAGATCACCGAGCTTGCAAAGTTGAAGAGTATGCAATTGATGAGACTAATGAATTTGAGATAAATGATCTTCACAAAGAAAACAAATGAAAGCAAAGATCAGGTAGACAAAGAAAAGAAAGTCCTTCTGTATTGATTTCTCTATAATCTAATTACACTTCCAGAGAATATGCCAAGTTCTTCCTCCTTTGAATGGCGTAGAAAATACCATTATATAGCTTACAATTCAGTTACTCTTCGTAACTGTTTCTTTTAACTAAAGAATAGTTAAGGACCGCCAAAGTCGCAGTACCTCAACCTATTACAAAGAAAATTGAAAAAGAAAGGGAAGAAAAGAAACATATGGGGAAGAAGACAGGTGGCCGATCACTGAGAGGGACCCATCAACTTCAGAAACCGCTTCTTGAATTTCTTTAACGTCTCAGCTATGTCTTTGCCACGAGGGACACACCAGACGTTTCATCTTGAAGATGACAATGGATATCTTTGAAAACTGATGTAAACGGCATCTTGAAAGCTTCGTCCTTCTGCTAGCTGTCCTTGAAATTTGATCTTCGCAACTAAAATTCAAATTTAGCACATTTGGGTCGAGCGGGAAAAACTAAGTATGAATTGCATTAGGTTCACTTGGGACATGTGAGACGCAAATGCGCGAAACACGAGGCTTGGCTGATTCGGACGAAACAGGGAGAAGACACACAAATGCATTTTGGGACATTTGGGACGAAAATGCGTGAAGGACGCGGTCTGGGCGAACCGGCTGAAAATGGAACAGTTTACATTTTTTGATTTGGGACAAAGAGCTCTGAAGTACGCGACTCGGGAGTTTCGGCCGAAAATGGGACAGCGTGCACTTTTTAACTCTGGGACATTCGGGACAAAAAGTTCCGAAGGACGCGGTTCGAGCTAATCGGCCGAAAATGGAACAGAAGGCCCGTTTGGACTTGGGACATTTGAGACAAAAAGTTCTGGAATATGCGACTCGGTCGGTTCGGGTGAAAATGGAACAACTTGCACTTTTTGATTTGGGACATTTGGAACAAGAAAGTGCGAAGTGCGCGGTTCGGGTGCTTCGGCCGAAATTGGAACATCTCACACTTTTGGCTTCGGGACAGTTGGAACATGAAAGCGCGGTTCGGGCGGATCGGCTGATATTGAAACAACTTGCACAATGACTTTGGGACACTTGGGAAAAAAAGTTCCGATGGGCCCAAAAATGGAACAACTTCGGGGATTTCGGCCGATCGGGGAACAGAATGCACTTTCGTACTTGGGATAGGTGGGAAAAAAATGTCCGACAGGCCCGAAATACATACAAAATGACCCAAAACACAGATTTTCTCAATTTTCACGGCTTAGGCACTTTAGCGAAAACACTCATAACTCAAAATTTTGAAATTTTACTTTTATCAGAGCAGGGAATTTTGAGTGGACAACAGTATGTTGAGCCTTTGAGTGAAGAGAACTTAAATAATATATATCTTAGCATAATCAGAGAACCTGATGTAACTGAGCCATCAAAGCAAGGAGTGATATAGTGGGATGATGCCCAGTTAGTTATTAATACCACAAGCTTTACTTGCGACGACTAGGAGTATGGAACGTATGAATTAGTTGGGCAAGAAATTAAGAACATTATTACTTGCATGATAAGGTCGTACATGGTTAGGCATTTGAGTTATAACCGAGTACCTCAGGACACTTGTGAAGTGAACCCTGATGTATTTCTATGCACCATGGATTCCCATTGGAAGAATTAAGGAGAGAGAAAAAACATGTTGTTTTATACTCTAAGGAGGACAAAAACACATTGGTGGACTACATATAGAGGCAACTTAATAGAATGGCAAGAAGTGAGAATCTCCATTTCTACTAGGTTCTTATGGAGCAATGTACCTTCTCAGATATCTAAATTTCATGGGAAGTCTCCTTCCTCACATCACATTTTAAATTATGAGAGACTTTGGATGGAGGGGCAGGATGCCTTACCACCATCACTCTGGGTACATAATTTCTATGCCACCCTAAGCGGTTAGGCATGTGCATGGTATGTACATTCAGATTTGACAAGAGAAATAGTTAATTGGAAAGAGATGACCTCTGGTATGATTCATAATTTTTATTATTTTTTACTAATCCTCTGGTCAATGAAGCACCTTACGATGGGAGATATTGTAAAAGTTGAGGAAATTCCAATAGATATGTTTGGAGAGTTTTATTTTGTGGTGTGCCTTGACCTTGAAGAGACTGAAGAATAAGAGATTATATACACCTGGGAAGAAAAATAAAACAATAAACTGGTATGCATGATAAATGGTGATGCGTATAATAAATTAGATATTAAAAACATTGAAAGTATATGTCAGGTGATGGACACAGAGGATGCGAAGGCACGTGTATATCATGATCCTATGAAAATAAATAAGGTTAACTTTGGAACAAAGAAAGAGCCTAAGGAGGCTATTATTTTTTATTACTGGTTAGAGTTGTTGCACCCTATTGCATTGGTGGTTGATGTCATTGATGTCACATGACATTAATGGTAAAGGGAGAGTGTAAGAGCATTCATATAAGGTTATACTCAATGATGCTCAGAGGTTCAAGGTGATTTCAAGTAGCTTTAGGGGAGTTCCAAGTTGGTTTTAGGTACTACAAGCTCATTCTGACAGGTAGTTGGTCTCTAAAGTTAAATTATATGTCATAAGAGCTTGGGAGTTAGGAAATTATATTATTAGCACTCACATTATTGTTACGTTTGTTATTATTTTTGTTTATATATGAATTTGTTAATAAACAACAAATATATAAAATAGGTAAGATATTTAGTTTATTTAGTTTCCTATATTCTAGGGAAACTACAACCTATATATTAGGCTATTGTATCATGCTTGTATATACATATGAATATTATTAGTGTTTAATCTAGCAACTATGTCCATATTCCATGATTTGGTATCAGAGCGACTATGTAATTCTGAAAAATTAAGTAGGGCAACTCTATTGTTGGTCCAGTTGCCCATGTATGAAATTCATTGATATGAGAGAGTTTAGTAATTTTTGTGAGTTTTTAATATAAAGATTAAAAAAATTATTCTATCTTCATTAGTACAACTTCCTGTTATGATAGCTTTACTTTGTCTTCTACCAACTACCCATCAATAAAAGCATGAAACTTGTAGGTGTCAAGGGAAACATACTTAAGATAAGTTTATATGTGTGGATCAACAAGGAGATATATGTTAGACTTCAGATCTTGAGAGGGATCAAATCCTATCAGTTAATATTCTTTTAATCAGGCGTAGACTATAGTAATCAAGACCCTGCATTTTTTGTGTGTGGAGATATATAGTTCCATAAAAAAATATGCATGTTTTGTTGTTAACGTTTGTGGCCTGATTTAAGATCCAAATATATCCATCTATAATTTGGATGCAACTTTGCATGTGTTGCACCTTGGCTCAATGATTTTCAAGGTGTATCAGATTCGACTTGAGCTTTACATCTTGCTACAAGTTGTTCAATATTGAATTTGTTTTGATCTTCACGTCCATTTTTCTAGCATGCCCTTTGGCCATTCATTCCAAGCCACATGTATCAGGATGTTTATGCTCTCAAATACAAGCATATTTCTTTCATTTCATACCCTGTTAAATATGTGCCCCTGTAGATAGCTATTTGACATGTGCACGTGAGAGGAGACATATTGGCATAACTGTTTGAGTGTAGTAATAGTTTTATAGGTACTGTGATAGCTACTTTCGTGCTACAAAATTCTCTGTTTCAAGTGCAGCCCTTTTGGACACAAAATAGGTTGGTCCATGGTGAATGTGAACCACATCAAACCACGTTGCATTGGTTGTTTTTGGACACAAAATAGGTTGGTCCAACAAGTTGTGTTTATCAAATATAAGTTGAATTCCAAAGTTGTGTCAAAATAGTTTAAATAAATTATGAGGTCGTATATGTCTTTAGAGTTTTAATAACTAATTTCTTTAAAAAGTTTTGAGTAGTGTCAATGTCACATCCGTAATGTCGCAAAGTAATTTATTGTAAGTGATAAATGTTGATGTCACTAATTTTCATGTCTTAGTTTCTTTGTATATGTTATATTGGTCAAGTCAAAGTAGTTTTATTTGAAAACTAATAAGAATGATTACTTTTTAAATATTTTGTTTACCTCTTGACTATCATTATAGTTAGTAAAATTGTATTACTAGATTCATTGTGTATCCCTCTCATTAAAGCTGTTAAGCAGTTCCGTTTCTATATCCTCAACTCTCACTCTATGGTGCTGGTTCCAAATACAACTGTTAAGTCAATTCTTACACAGCAAGAATTTGGATCCAAGAGAGGGAACTGGGTGGCTAAGGTCCAAGAGTATGACATTGATATCAAACCAACCAAGTTGGTTCGTGGAAAAGGTCTTTGTGAGCTCATTGCTGAAGGGGCCAAACATGAGTTGCTAGAGGAGAAAGCTGACCTTCCTACTGTTCTGTTCCTAAGTTTGGTTGATGAATGGTATGCTGACATTGCCCATTTTCTCACCTATGGGGAATGCCCATCTCATTTAACTGCCAAAGAAAAGAGGATTGTTAAATTGAGGTCAGCACAATATGTATTGTGGGAAAATGTCTTGTTCAAGCATGGCTTAGATGGGAGATTTTTGAAGTGTGTGGACAAGGAACAGCAGAGAAAATTGCTCTCAGCTTTTCACGATCAGGCATGTGGAGGGCACTATTCATCAATGGTCACTGCGCACAAGATTCTCCGGGGAGGATACTACTGGCCTTCTTTGTTCAGAGATGCATCCAAGTGGGTGGATAAATGTGAGGCCTGCCATACCTTTGTGGGAAGACCTAAATTGGCTTCTTTGCCTCTCAAGCCAGTTGTGATTGAGGAACCATTTCAACAGTGGGGCTTGGACTTCATTGGTGCACTCAATCCTGCTTCTAGTGCTGGTCAGACTCATGTGCTAACTGCCACTGACTACTTCACCAAATGGGTGGAAGCTATTCCAGTCAAGAGCACTACTTCTGAAGTAGTATGCAACTTCATCAAAGAGAACATCTTGGTAAGGTATGGTGTACCTAACAAGATTGTAACAGATAATGCTTCAAACTTCTCCTCAACTGAGATAATGGATTTCTGCTATGGGTGTGGCATCTCTCTGGCTCGTTCTTTAGATTATTACCCCCAGGGAAATGGGCAAGCAGAATCCACAAACAAGAACCTGGTGACTATCATAAGGAAGTTGGTCAATGAGTCTCAATGAAACTGGCACAAGAAGCTCTATGATGCTCTTTGGGCAGACAGGATTACACCAAAGAGAGCTATTGGAATGTCTCCTTTTCAAGTGGTATATGGAGTTGAAGCTCAATTGCCAGTGACAGTGGAACTGCCGGCCTTGCATCTAATGAAGGCCATCGAGGATACTAGTTTCGGTGATGCCCTGGACAAGAGAATTATGTACCTGCATAAGTTGAATGAAGACAGATTGGTGGTTGCTGATAGGATATCTGTTCACCAGCAGAAGGTAAAGGTCCTGTTTGACAAGAAAGCTAGGTTCAGAGATTTCCAAGTTGGAGACATCGTACTGTTATGGGATAAAAGACATGAACCTCGCGGCAGCCATGGAAAGTTTGATTCCCTGTGGCTCGGACCCTTCAAGATCAGACATTTTGCTGGTGAGAATTCTTTCTATCTTGATTACATGGATGGTTTGCCCCTCCCACTTCCTTGTAGTGGGCAGTATCTCAAGTTGTTCAAGTCCTAGGTGACTAGGGAGTCCCTTTGTATATTCTGTACAGTGTTTTCCTTCTGTTGTTTTGGTGTGTTTCCCTTCTTTTGTTTTTGTGTGTTGCCCTCTGTGCTGGTCTGTTTTTGACTCCGTTGCCCAAGGGATAAGGCGCTGGTCTGCTTCACCGTGTTTGTCTAAGTTCTTGCCTTGTCTCATTCCTTGAATTTATGCCAAGTCATCCCCAGAAGGAGCCAGCTGTTGTACACTCAAAATTCCCCGCTCTATCAAAAGTAAAAATTTCAAAATTTTGAGTTTAAATGTCTTTTCTGTCGAGATGGTGGTGTGAAAAAAAAATTTTGAAGTCAAAAAAATCTAATTTTTGGGTCATTCTGTAAGTATTTCGAGCCTTTCAGACATTTTTGTCCCACCTGTCCCATCTACGAAAGTGCATTTTGTTCCCTGATCGGCCGAAACCTCCGAATTTGTCCCATTTTCGGGCCCGTCGGAAGTTTTTGTCCCAAGTGTCCCAAAGTTACTGTGCGAGATGTTCCAATTTCGGCCAAACCGCCCGAACCGTGTACTTCGCACTTTCTTGTCCCAAATGTCCCAATTTCAAAAGTGCGCTCTATTCTAATTTCGCCCGAACCGGCCGAGTCGCGTACTCCGGAACTTTTTGTCTCAAATTTCTCAAGTTCAAACTTAAAGTGCACTCTGTTCCATTTTCGGCCGATTCGCCCGATTTCGTCCCAACTGTCCCAAGTCAAATTGTGCATGTTGTTCCATTTGTGGCCGAATCACCCGAACCACGTACTTCACACATTTTTGTTCCAAGTTGCCCAAAGTCAAAAGTGCAAGTTGTTCCAATATCGACTGATCCACCCGAACCACGCTTTCATGTTCCAACTGTCCCGAAGCCAAAAGTGTGAGCTGTTCCATTTTCGGCTGGTTCGCCCGGACCGCGTCCTTCGCGCATTTTCGTCCCAAATGTCCCAAAATGCATTTGTGCATCTTCTCCCTGTTTCGTCTAAATCGGCCGAGCCTCGTGTTTCGCGCATTCGCGTCTCACATGTCCCAAGTGAACCTAATGCAATTCATACTTAGTTTTTCCCGTTCGACCCGAATGTGCTAATTTTGAATTTAAGTTGCGAAGATCAAATTTCAAGGACAGCTGGCATAAGGACGAAGCTTTCAAGACGCCGTTTACATCAGTTTTCAAAGATATTCATTTTCATCTTCAAGATGAAACGTCTGGTGTGTCCCTCGTGGCAAAGACATAGCTGAGACGTTAAAGAAATTCAAGAAGCGGTTTCTGAAGTTGATGGGTCCCTCTCAGTGACCGGCTACCTGTCTTCTTCCCCATACGTTTCTCTTCTTCCCTTTTTTTTCAGTTTTCTTTGTAATAGGTTGAGGTATTACGGTTGGCAGTCCTTAACGGTTCTTGATTAAAGAAACGGTTACGAAGAGTAACTGATCTGCAAACTATATAATGGCATTTCTATGCCATTCTGCAAAAAAGTAAAAAGGAAGAACTTGGCTTATTTTCTGAAAGTGTAAATAGATCATAAAGAAATCAATACAGAAGGGCTTTCTATTCTTTGTCTACCTGATCTTCGTCATCTCTGAGCTTTCATTTATTTTCTTTGTGAAGATCATTTGTCTCCAGTTTGTTAGTCTTGCCGTTTGGTGATCTTGTATAACCAAGAAGGAACTTTGTGTCCTTGATTGATAAATTTGTGTTACGTTAAGAAACTTTGTGTTCTGGCAGATGTTATTTACGGAACTTCGTGTCTCTAAATTCCATCGTATTTATACGACACGAATGATCTTGTTTTCAATTCACTGTGACTTTGCATACATAAATAATTACTCTGTTATCTATAATTTTACATGTTGCCTTTCTACTCATTCTCGCCCTCTCATTTCCTCAGTCCTTTTGTAATTGATAACCTGCGTAGAAAACACTTTCGTGGTATCCAAGTTTAACCAACAAATCATGTTATTAAGGGAAAATAGTTTTGAAGGGACTATACCCTGTATACAAAAGGGCTCAAAAGCCAGATAGTAAAGATGAGAGAAGCAGCCCAGAGAAGGGCAAAACAGTCAACCAAGGAAGGCTCAACAGCCAAATATTACAATATAGGTGAAAAAAGGATCTAAACGTACAAAGATCCAGAAAAAAGAAGGCAAGATCAAAAAGGAACCAAAAGAGAAACAACATAAGGAGCCCCGCCACAAAACAGCTCCAGAACCACCCGATGACAGCCACATCGCAGCCAAAAAACAACATCACAACAGCCCTTTACTTGATGGCTCTGTCAATTTTGGTCTTGATAGCCTACAGTGACATGAAGAAGGAAATGGCAGTGGCCTGAGAGGAGTCTTGTAAATCAGCTTGGGCAATTGCAATGTCCCTTTTCTCTTTAGGGCCCCATATGTCCTCATTGATCCCACTTAAACTGCAAACACTGTGGACATGTTGCTCAATGAAATTATAAATGCTTTTGAGGGCAGACAATATGCAGTCATTTCGGCTTTTAGCATTCCCCAATCTGCCATCTAAGGACTGTAGTTTCTTGAAGACTTCAGCAATAACCCCCTCTTCCTCCTCACTTTGAAGGATCCTTTTACCCTTAGCTCTTTCCATGTTTTTTATAGCCCCTTTGAGCTCTTGTATCTCCTTTTCTAATCTGTCCACCCTATCCAGCAATTCCTCCTCTTTGGGCTCCTCCACCGGCCTGCTGATATGCAGGAGGTTTTCAGCTAGTTCTAAGTCCTTGTGGCTCCTTAGGACTCGTTGGGAAGCAGGGATTTTGGCTTTGAGGCTCTTGCTTTTCTTGCTGGAGACAGCATCTTCATTCTTTCTTTTTAGCAGGGGGGAGTGGGAGCAGTGTGGGCAGGTGGAGGTATGGAGGAGGGAGGTGGGATAGGATTCACGGGAGGGCAGCTGGAGAAATGGCGGTGAATCAAGAGGATAAGGCCCTGGTGCAAAGGGACAACCCTAGAGTGGCTTTGAACTTCCCTTATAGATTTCTCCAGAGAGTTAATCAGATAATGAGGAAAGCTGATAATGTTATTTCTACGAAAATGATTCAGAAAAATCAGATGTTTTTGAGGTATAGTCACATATCTTCCTTCAAGGGTAACATACCTTACCACCATTTTGGCTAGTTCAGCAAAAGGTTCAGGGATCGACTCCACCTTGAGGCCAGCAGTCATGAACTCAAGATTCTCTCCCTCTTCCAGAAATTTCTTGGTTTCCACCTCCCTGTCTACCTTCTTATTGAAGAATTTTGTGCCTTCCAGGCTGAGGCCCGTGATCTGAGCTATGAGCTCTTCCGTGATTTCCATTTTCATGTTACTATATTTGACTATTCTGTTCTTCCAACCCCGGGTGAATTTGATAGAGATGTCTTGGTCGAAGCCTTGGATCCTTTCAATGAAATTAGACAAGCCCCCGATTTGCAGGTATTCCCAAAGCTCCGTGTTCTCTTTCCACTCAGGATTGTGGGTCGGTTCGGTTTTGCATGGCGGCCCCCCCATGTTTCCTCTGCACCTTTTCCTGTTCTCAATGGTAAAATAGCTATCAATGTGCGGAATAGGCCAAACTTTGAACTTGGAATTTGAATCTTTCCTTCCCGTGAAAGCCGATTTAATTATTATGCTACACTTGTTATTATTGCCCCGCACCTCGGATTTCCTCCTATGCCAAGAAATGATGACAGCCCAGCCCGCACAGATCGCAACAATCATCCAAATATTTTGTGATGTCATCAACATGTACTTGGGGATCCGCACATTAGCATCTAAAAAATAGCCGTTAGTTATGATTTTCACTGCCATGGAGATCAATGATTATGGCTTTATTGACATGAGCGGGTAGAACGTCCCCTCCAATCCAAGTTTGAAAGGGATTATTAACACCGAAGTTAGCCAAACTGTCAGCTACCCTATTTCCTTCCCGGTAGGTGTGGGTGATTTGGACATTTACAAAGCTTTTACATATATCAATAGCTTCTTCTATATAATCCCTAATAGACCAAGCTGGGGTGTTGCTTTTTATTCAGAAGATTGATAATATTTAGAGAATCACCTTCAATTATGATATTTGAAATATTACAATCTCTGGCAAGTCTAATACCCCAAAGAGCCACCATGGCTTCAGAATAATGATTAGTCTGTCTGCCCATTCTCCCAGAAAAAGTAGCAACATAACAGCCTCTTTGATCCCTGATGATTCCCCCTCCTCCAGAGTCACCCGGATTGCCCTTAGAGGCCCCATCAAAATTTAACTTGTGCCAATCAGTGGGGGGTTTAATCCATCGGACTGTGTTTCTGTCAGTACCATTGTTATTTCTATTGACAGTGGCAATATTCCATTCAGTCAGAATGCATTCTTCATTCTCCAGGTAGAGTCTATTTTTAGGGGGTTTAAATCTAGCAATATTATCTTGCACAGCAATGATAATTTCCTTATATACTTTGTTACAAGCCTGTCTATTGTTTCTGAAAATATTATCATTACGAGCCTTCCAGATTCTCCACATAGTGTGGGGCAGAACAAGTTGCCATAGCCTTTTCACCATGCAATGTTTGAACAGAGAGCTCCATTGCTCCCAAGCCTGAAGGTAGGTAAGGGGAAAAATCCATCTCAGATTAAATTTTGCAAAAACAAGCTGCCAAATTTTGGAAGCAATCTCACAATGGAGGAATAAATGCTTTATATCTTCAGCATCTTTCTGACACATGTAACCTCTATTCAGCATGATGAATCCCTTCTTGATGAGGTTGTCATTAGTTAGGATCTTGCCATTAATAATTAGCCACCAAAAGAAGTTCACTCTAGGGGTTAGCTCCGGCATCCACAATTTGTGCCACTTAATTTCGCTTGCCATGGATGCAAAGAAAGAATTATATCCTACTTTAACAGTGTAATCCCCATCAAAAGAATCTTTCCAGATGAGCTCATCCTTAAGATTTTGATTACTTATATGGATTAGGGAAAGTTGATTCTGGAGAGATATAATATCAGCCTGAATATTATCATTCTCCACTTTTAGCTGCTTCCATTTTCTTTTGTTTCCATTCCTCTCAATGTACCCCTGGATTTTGTGTCCATACTTTGCAATTAAGTTGTCTTTAATATGATCATAATCAGAAATCCAGTTAGAATCCATCCACTTATCAGTCCAGAAGTTTATGTTTTTCCCATCTCCAAGCTTCCAGCTGCACCCCTGAGAAAGAATGTGTTTGCTGCGTAGAAGGTTGTTCCAGAAAATAGAACCACTCGGAAGGGACTGATCATAAATGAAGGAAATCTTGCTTTGATTTGAAAGATATTTGATCTTAATCAGCTCTATCCAAGGCCTGTGCTCTTTTATAAGCCTCCATCCTAATTTTGCAGTAAGGGCAGTACTCATATGTTTGATATCTTTGATGTCTAACCCCCCTAGTCTCTTAGGTTTACAAACCTGTTCCCAAGCCACAAGATGATATCTGAATTTGTCCTCAGTACCATGCCACAAAAAGTGTTTTTGAATCTTCTCAATACTGTTCATCACAGTTGTAGGCATGCTGAACATTGACAGAATGTAGATAGGCAAGTTTTGAAGCGTGCTTTTAACCAAAAGACACTTACCTGCACTTGAAAGAACTTCTCCTTTCCAGCCAGCCAACTTTCTTTGAAATCTCTTAATGAGATCATTCCATACCTCCACTGAAATCTTGCCAGTACTTAAAGGTAACCCTAAGTAAGTAGCTGGTAGAGAATTAATTGTGCATCCTAGAATATTAGCGATCTTTCTTTGCCTCTCCTCAGGAGTATTAAAGAAATAAATAGAGATTTTGTCAAAATTAAATTTTTTCCCCGAGGCTTCCTCATAAAATCTAAGGACAGTTTTAATGGCTTTTGCCTCAATAATAGAAGCCATTAGTAGCAGCAAAGTGTCATCAACAAACTGCTGATGAGAGGAGATCTGATTACCAGTAGTTGGAGGGAAGCCTTTTAGCATGCCAATGTTAATAGCTTTGGAAATAGATATGCTTAAACTGTCAGCCATAATAATGAATAAAAGAGGGGAGATTGGGTCACCTTGCCGTATACCTCTATTACTAGCAAAAAAACCCACAGGTTCCCCATTAACAACCACAAAGAATATAGAGGTAGAGATGCAAGAGTGACTGATTTTTCTAAATTTTATTTGAAACCCAAATTTGGACAGGACCTCATCCATGAATCTCCAGGAGACTCTGTCGAAAGCTTTATGCATGTCAAGTTTGATGGCCATCCCTACCTTTTTACTTTTATCCATAGAATGTATAGTTTCATGTACCATGATAATTCCATCTTGGATAATTTTTCCCTGAATGAATCCACTCTGCTGTTGAGAAATGATCTCCATGAGAATAGGTTGTATTCTAGTGGTGAGAATCTTTGTGAAGATCCTATAAATGACATTAACCAAACTAATAGGCTTGAAATCTTTGAAGTATTTTGCATCCATATTTTTAGGGGCAAGCACAATGTGTGTATTATTTAGTTCTTTAATAAGATTTCTCATTCTATAAAATTCATTGACAGTTTTCAAGAGATCTTCAGAGCATATTTCCCAACATCTTTGGAAAAAGTTAGCCAAGAAGCCATCTAGACCTGGAGCCTTATCCCCTTCTAAAGCAAAGACAGCCTTTTTTAATTCCTCAATGGTGACAGTTTTTGAAAGACTTTTAAATCTCTCAGCAGGTATTAGGTTATTAGGAATGGAGTCTAAGAGGAAAGAGGTCGCTTGTTCATTGTAAGAGGTATCTTCACTAAGGAGGTTCTTGTAAAAATTTAGCGCCTCTGTTTTTATATATGAATTTGTTAATAAACAACTCACAATTATATAAAATTGGTAAGATATTTAGTTGAGTTAGTTTTCTCTATTCTAGGGAAACTATGACTTATATATTAGGCTATCGTATCATGATTTTATATACATATGACGATTATTAGTGTTTAATATAGAAAATTAGTCCATATTATGTGAGGGAGAAGCCTTGGAAGAGTTTCCATAACATGTGTGAGTAAACATTAGGCTCAACTTAACCCCAGGTGTCATATTTCAATGTTGTGCATAAGTTAGTCTTGAAATTTGTCAGTGTAAATAGAGTTAAATGAGATGAAATAAGATATTTCATGCATATTTATGGAAAATTGTTTTATGTAATATATAGTATGGGGAGTTTTGAAGTTCCAAGTTAAATTTCATTATATTATGAGAAGGAATTTGGAAGTTGTGTTAGTTTTACTAGAATATGCTTTTTGAAAACTGAATAAAACTCATCCTCACTTCTTAACGCTCAATAAAAATTATAATGCATCATTTGGATAAATCATAGAAGGAATTTTCGTAGAGGAATCTTGGCTTGAGATAGTGCAAAACGTTTCAAGACATTTGGACAAGTATTAAGAAATTTGCGAGCATTTTTCATACATGATTATTTTCCTTTATGGAATGTGTTATGAGTCTTCAAGACCAAGTTGAGTTATTTTTGTCTTCTAATTAAATTTTTGAGTGTTGAATACTAAAAGGAAACTATAATAATACCTTTAACATTAGACGATTTCAAGCATAAGTATCAAGTTGAGTCTCTCAAGTAAATTTTTTAGTGGTTATGAAATGTAAAACTCATCCCCTCAAGTTTGATTAGTATTGGAAGGCTGAGGAGTCAATTCAAGCTTAGTCTAAGAACTAGGAGGTGTTTCTAAATAAATTGGTGTAGGATTCCTTTTTGTTTCTTCTGCTTATAAATCTCCCCCATAATTATCTTTTCTACCTTCCTCTTGGGTCAACAGAAATCCTGATGTGTGTAAATTAACTACATAAGCCCTAGGTGTTTTAGGGTAGCTTTACCGCCTCCATTTTTATATTTTTGACCCACCTTAATGACAACTTCGGTAAGGTACTATGTAATATTAACCTTAAGATCAGGATTTTTCCTACCCTTCTTCAAATGAGTGATAATTTTCAATGTGTCACCCCCTAACAACGATGGTTGCCCATCACCGATAAGATACCTGTTAACCCAAATAGAAATTTCCTTCGAATGACCAAAAAACTCTCCTTCTTAATACCTTTTTGAATTCCATGGGGATTGAGGATTATTTTAGGAAGAACTTCCCATTCATCATTAAATAGGGATATTAAATCCTTAAGTGCAGAGTTATTTATGACCTTATGACTAAAATGTGGGAGAATGGATATTATAGCAACAATGTGATTTTCTCTTTCAATTCCCTTACCTCCTATTCAAGAGCATTTTTCCTCAAAGTTCAATAGAAATTCATCAATTAAATCTTCATCATAACCCTTAAATTTGTGAATAAATTCTAGCCAACCTACATCATGGAATACTTGGGAGATGACAACATTTCATATGAGAGGCTCTGCAGACTCTGTTTCCGATTTCTTCTTTTGTCCCATAGCTCAAATGGGTCCAGGTGGAGTTAAAGAAAAATGGCGAAGGTTTATGCGAGAGAAATGGAAACATTGCATGAAGTTCCAGTCTCAAAAGTTTGATCTACATTTTAAGTTAATAATGAAATTGATTCGGCATAAAAATGGTGGTGGAAAATATTGATGGTACTTAATTGGGATGGAAAGATTTCAATTCTCCACACCGTTCCCATCCCGTCATCATGACTAATCATGCCACTTGTCCTTCTTAGAGAAAAGTGACACATGTCAATTACTCGTCCATTATTACCCCTTATTTCACACTTTACTCCATGATTCTTGACTTAACATCCTTAATAAATGCATTAGGGATGGGATTTTGATTTTTTCATATTAAATAAATGCATTGGGGAGTTCTAAAAAAGTTAATATTTGTAGAAAGGGATGAGTACTACTCACCTTGTTAGCTCAGTTTTCTACTGACCATTGGTTCTCCACCTCTTGCATTTGAAGAGTAATTTTGATTAATACACATTCTAATAATTGACATCTCTAACCTTTATTGAATGCATGAAATAAAACACATTTTTATGATATAGGGGGAAGTGGATCAAAACTATGATCTTATACCTTTATTTGAATTTTATTAACAAAATATTCATGGCAAGAAGAACTGGAGTCTTCCACTTGATCAAATTCTTCGTACAACATCATGTCTTTAGTGAAATTTTACTTATCCTGGGGTTTTCGATACATCCTCAGTCTATGTTTATTCACCAACAAGGTTCTCCTATCACCATAAATTGGCAATAGTTTCACAGACCAGTTATCATAAACCTTCACAATTTGATAGGGTCCCAACCATCTGGTTCTCAATTTCCCCTTAAATTGTTGATACTTTATGTCAAACAGTAAGACCTAATCTCCTTCGTTGAACTTTTTATTCTTGATATGAGCATCATGCCAAGATTTTCTTTGATGTTGAAGGATTTCAGTTTGTTATTGTGCCACCATCCACATTTCATGAAGTTCATTCAATTGCATCACTCTCTCATATTAAGCTTCATCCAACTTAGTTTCAATCTTCAATGATATTATCTAGGTTTGCAACTCAAATTCCACAAGGACAAATGACTTCTTCCTATATACTAATTCATATGTGGAAAAACCATTGGTGGTTTTCCAGGTGGTATATTATGCCTAAATAGCTTCAGGCAGTATTGGCACCCAATTTTTCCTATATGCATTGAAACCCTTAGTCAAAATTTTTTCCAATTCTCTGTTTGTGACCTCCACCTGCCCATTATATTGCCAGTGGTATGGTGATGATTTCCTAAGCTTCATTTGGTAGATCTTTAGGAATGCTTCAATCATGTTCGACACAAACTGAGGTCCTTGATCAAATAGAATGGCTTTGTGAGCTTCATATCTTAGCATAATCTTGTTGTACAAAAATTTAGCTACAAAATCCTCATTAGAAAATGTTAGTGCTTTCTCCTTGACCCATTTTGTAACATAGTCGATGCACAAAAGTAGGTAATATTTCCCATAGGATGGGGGTTATTGAAAGGCCCAATGAAAGTAATTCCCCACTTCTCAAATAGCCCAAAGACTAGATAAGGATTGAGGGGCATTTCAGTAGATAACATAGGTTTCCCCATTCTTTGACATGCATCACATTTCCATACATATTTATTGACAAATTCACCCTGAACTGTTGTTACTTCCTCCTGAGCATACAAGTGTTGATATGTGATTTCTTGTAAAAGGATGTGTTCCTCGATTTAGAAATCATGCTTGATATGTACTGTAATTTCTTTGCAGATCTTTGACTGAGTCAGAATATGTTTAGACTCTTTTATCTATTTCATTTTGCATCTGAGTTTAATCTGATCTCGGAATGAATTATAGAGTTATCCATCTTTAAGATCTAATCTTGGATCAGTGGAATTGATCCAAGTATTGCTCTAAGTCTGTTCGTGATGAATTAAAAATTACAGACCTTGAACAGGTTGCAAGGTCTAGAAGCATTTAATAAGCTAGTCAGGAGTATGACTCAGGCTGATCAAGTGAAATGAAATGGTTCCCGATATGGAAGTATATCTGGAAGGTCTCGATTGTGGACCAGGTAATAATTCGGTTACATACGATTCTGCAGCCTAAGGCAGAACAGGAGCTAACCCTGTTCAGGAAGGTATGATGTAGGTCTTTTTCTGAGTATACAGAATGTAGACCTAACAGGAATTATTAATGATTAGTAACTTAAGACTAAACCTAACCTAGGGGTTAGATTAGTGTTAATCTAACCTAGACCTAGGCTAAGTGTTAATGTCCTAAGTTAGTATCTATGTGTAATATGGTTAGAATATGTATTATCCTAAATTCTAACCTAAGATACTAACCTAACTATGATCAAGAATGTAAAGGGGCCTATGGAGGGGTGCGAACCATGGGCGGCGTTTTCTATGTTATTAAATGCATGGGATAAGGATGAAGGACAGGTCTTGGCGGAGGTTTTGGGAACAACTAACTTGTGCCGACGTGGCAATTCGCCAAAACTGGAAATGGACTTGAGATTTCATTTGTCTGTCGCCAACTTTGGCGGTCGGTGGCAGTGGAGTTTGAGCGGGAAAGTTGGTGTAAATGCATTCAATGTTCTCAGTAGTCGAGCTCGGAACTCGCGTGAAGGCATGCAAACTGGGAAGTTGTTGGTTTGTTAGCTTATCGTGATTTTCGGTTTTCTCTCTGCATGTTCACTGGTTCTTCGCACTAGTCTTCTTGGAGTTGCATGGCGAGTATGAGGGTATCTAGCTCTTTTCTCTGGCAAGGAGAATATATATGCCATGGAGATAACAAAATTTTGTTGATCGCTCTAACTTGGAAAAGGAAAAGGAAGTCTGAGCTCTTCCAGTGGTCTGCTTCGGAATTTTGAGCAAAAATCCAGGCATGTTAGGCCCTAACCTTTAAAAATCTTGCTGTCTTTCAAGTGATTTCATTAGAACAACTCTGTTCAAATGATTTAAGGAATTAGATGTTTATCTATGGATGTCTTGTGTGATTTTCTTGGTACAGTATCTCTTCTGGTTCGAATTTTCATTTATCCTTTGATGGGTGTTTATTAAATTCGAACTGTGGCATTATTTCTTTGTGTTTGCATTCTGGCTTAAATATGCGAAACATATGAAATGTGGGAATGCTCGGCCTGTTCGGCGTGAGCCCATTAATCGTTCCTGTAATGGGTATAGACCATTGTTATGTTTGTCGATTTTTGGTCGTCAATTTTGTTGTGGAAACAGTCGGGAAGGATACTGATGTACCTGTTTTATTGTTCAGTGTTTTGGAATCTTTGTAAGCTCTGTCGTGGGTTTTGATGATGGTAGTTATTGATACTGTTGGGTTTCGTTTCTGTCTTGAAGGTTGTTTGTGAATAACATCTTTCGGTGTGACAGTATCTTATTGCAACTCTTTTGGAATTGTTTCCTTTTTCATTGGGGTAACGAGATTTAACCGTTACAGAATGCATTATGGATGTATGTATATTATACATTGGAACGACTCTGTAGAGTTTAGTGAATGATTTGTATAAATGGATCACTGAGGAAGTTATACATATTTATATTTGAATGTTGGATATGTGTATTATATTAGAACGGCTCTGTGGAGTCCTCTGAACAAATCGTATACTATGATCCACTGCTGAGGATATAGATACCTCCTTGAGTTTTGTTAACTTGAATTCCGTTGGAATCTTGTAGAAGTAGCAGGTCATGCGACCTCTGTTATTTGTAATGGAATTTAGTACTGATTCCCAGGGTTTACATTTATGTCTCCTTAGGTGTAAGCCTGTTCGAGAATTTTGACGAGATTCAGTTGAATTCTTTGTTATGAAAATCGGTATTTGAATTGCTTACACTTGGTTTTTGTCGAATGCTTACCTTAATTGGCATAGATTGATTCTTTATCTATTTTATCTTATACTGTTGTTGGGTTCCGTGGTTATGGATAATAACCCGTTAACAGTATGCAATGTAAATATAGATTCATATTCGTTTTAATCAGAATGACTCCGTGGAGTCTATTGAATGATTTATATGTTTAAATCACTGTTCATGGTTGAAAATAGATGAATATTGGAAATGGTTGTTCCAGCGACTTAAGGGAATAACATGTATTTTGATCTCTGTTATTTCGTAAGAATACCATCGTGTCGCAAAGATTTTGTGGTACAGATTCTTTTGGTATATTTTTACGTCTTCAGTCTGTGCAAATTTGTGTAAAAGATTGGCAAGGGTGCAGTCGGATTCCTTGTTTTGAAATCAGTAATTAAATTTGCTTGCCTGATTTTTATTATGCTCCGTTGATGAGCTCAGTTGGAATCATATGCAATTATTTGACTTGTTACCACTGTTTGGAATCATTTGAATTCTTGGAAGGTAACCTGTATTTCTGTCTCTTATTGAACCTGATATTTGGACACTGTCGTTTGTCATTGTTTGATTTCCTTGAGTATGGAAAATTATTTCGTGTTTTGGCTCTGTTGAAATGAGTCGCGAATACCATACTTTAGACTTGCATGCGCCAAGGTTAGAATAGATTTGCTATATTCTTTTCCGTTTACTCCTGTCTGACTGAGACTGGGCATGTTCGGAAATTTTGTGTGATTGTCTTGGCTTAGTCTTAGGGAAACATCCAATAGCCTAATGCAATGTAGTCTATTGTTGACCGCAATTCTAGAGGTTCTTTGATTTCGAACTTGGGTCGTAAAGCCTTGTTGTGTTCGATTTTTATATTGACAGTAATTCTTCTTGTGGTTTGACGGACTTGTTCGTATACATACTGGATGAATGCATCTCATATGTGTAGACGGTACAGTAGTGAACTTGTGCGAAGGGAAGTATGAAAGATTTGGTTCTTTCTCTTCTATTATTCTAATACTTGTTGATATCTGCCTAACAGTTGGAATTGTTCTTGTATCTTATTGGTGGAATCATGATTTGCTATGATATTTCCTTTTCTGATGAAAGTAACGATCTGTCCAATGTTACTGATCTTGGATTCAAGATAATTGTTTGGATACTTTCGTTCTTTGATTCTTAATATTTGATGAAATATTTGAGAAGTGATTAGGACTATTCTGTAACGATGATAGAGTTACACATTTGTAGTCATTTTGTATTACAAAGGCATAGTCTGAATCATGTTTACTTGTTTGGATAATTGATCTCATTTAAACAGGGTGTTTAATGAAAACAATTGATGGATTGCAATTGTTTTAAGAGTTAGTGCTTATCATGCTCAGTTCATTGAACTGACTCATGTTGACTATTTTTGCAGATGGTTGCCGTAAGAGGTAAAAGCAATGCAGATCTGACAGGCTGATCAGATTATTTAATTTGTTTTATAATGAATTACTGCTGGAATTTATAAGTGTACTAAATGTGGAAAGATGTTCTTTTCCGTTAGTATTGTAACAAGTATGCTGCTTGCATAAAATGTAATTGTATAGTTTTGAAAGGAATGGAAATAAGTGGTTGTTACTTATGTGTTGTATTCTATTTCTGATAGTTGACCTTCTTCGGTTTTTATACCAGAATGGCAATGTTATCTTTGTGTGATTTGGATGCTTTTGTGATTGACAATGAAAGCTTAAAGAAAATGTGATTGAATTTATATGAGTGTTTAGCAGATCTTATTGTTCTAGCGAAAGCAATATTGAATTTAAATAATTGTCTTTCTAAAAGATGGGTTAAAAATGAACCTAAGCAGAATGCTAAACAAGCTGAATTAAATTACTGATCCCTAGTCTTGATTATGACAGGACATCACTTATTTGGATTCTTAATCATTTATATCCTTATACTAATAAGTATGATATAAATTCAGTTAAGAGAACTGATATAAATCAAATGGGGTTCAGATGGCAATCTCAAGTAAAGGTTATGAGATATTGTCCAATTCTGTTGTTTTAGAATCATGGATATTCTAATGACTCCTTGATGAGACCATGACCTTAATAACTCCACCATGTAATGGGTTTTATTGAGAAAGGTCGTCTTAAGGCGAAGAATCCAGGGATTTGGGAAGGCTAACCTATGGGGGAGGTCTTAAAAGTAATTTAATACTCAAAGTGCATAACGCATATTAATAAGTAGATCTTTTCGAGGCGGATTTAAAGGTTGACGGCACAAGACAACTGCAGGGTTGTACCTCCGAGAAGATTAGGATCTTCTCGAAGTTACAACAATGCAGGTGACTTATGGCGACACCCTTTGCATTGATCGCTAAGATTTACACTTGTGATCGGATTAGTTACTCAGGGACCGATTAGGAATGTGGTCAGGTTATAAGGCTGCCTAGGAGGTTCGGGGTATCTTGACACATTGGTCTAACTGCAGGGTTAAACCAGTATGTCACCGTATCCCTAATCCTCATGGGCATCCATATAACATTATCACCTTGTTAATCTATCTCCGAGTGATTAAGTTGTGAAAGGAAGGACTGACAGTAGTCAGTGTAGGACATTCTATATAACATAAGAATGGGGTGAAGGGCGTATTCCAGATTGACGAGTATGCCGTTAAGGAATACGAGACATAAACAGTATGTTTCAAATCTTTGGCCAAAGTATCGCAAGCTGCTGATTGCGTTGTCCTAATTCACCTAGTCTAAGGGATGAGATGCCGATGAATAATAGTAACAATTATTCAGTTAGGTTCCTTGGACAGAGCATTCTGAATCCCAGAGTAGGGAAGAGAACCGCAAGAGTAAAGTGTTAACTAAAAACACCAACTCTTATTACTCATGAATAGATCGGTAGATTACCGAGTCATGGAATGAATAGATCGGAAGTACTCCGAGTCATTACAGCTGCATATGGTTGTCTGTTATATGAATGGTTATTTGATTTGTGAGTTCTAAATTATGTATTTAGAACCAGGATGCAATTATCAAAAAAAAAAAAAAAATTTACTTGTTCTAAGGTATAAAATGGGGATGTTACAAGAATCTGTTGTTGCCAATGATTACAAATATGAGATTCCACATTCTAATCACTTTGGATATTAAGGCATACTTTCTATAGTCGATCTTTGTTCAAGTTAACTAAGCATATCATGACCCATCATGAAGCCATTAGTTCATGTTCCAACTTCCACTTCTGGAAGGATATCAAGGAAACCCTGGAATTGTAAGCAATCGAATACCCTGATGAAAAAACCCTATCAGATACATCAAAATACACGTCAACGGTTGAAAAATAATTACATTATGTATTGTGCCTTTCCTCGTCAGAAGCACTGTTGATAGGGTGCGACATGCTTGGTCCAAAATAATTCAAGAAGGCATTGTCATGTCCCCATCTATTTTATGAGATCTCCTCTGAAGCATTTTCGATGATCTAAAGTTCATCCATAATTGGAGAATCATAGGTTATCTAGTGGTCTATTGATGGTTTCCCTCCATCTACGTTCTATGTTTTTCATCTCCTCACACATCAGTTAGTCATGGTTCCAGGTTTTGTCATCAATTCACATCCTCACCCTCCATGATCTAGGAGAAAAATAGCACAATCTTGGGTCGTGAGCTCACATACTCATGCATTATGACTTAGACAACCACACCTCGCTATGCTCTGGTCAGAGACACATAGGTTATCAGCCCATTCCTAAGAAAACTATTGCATCTCGAGATAGAATCACCCCCTTGGTTTGACAAAGACATGGGTTATCCATCATGCTTCATGCTCGCTGATCACATAGTTCTCCATCACCAGCACATTTTTCTACCACCAATGTCCTTTATCATATATTCATCCAAACCATGCACATGGTATGCATTACATTGCTTACTTCCTGAACATACAGTGAGTTTGTAACTCATCTATGATCACTGCTCACAAAGAATGGTCATACACTCTTGACATGTCATAAAATTATATCAAGTGGAGCACATTCATGTGTTATCCTTCAGGGGATTTCATCGAATAGCTTCATTGAAGTCACGCACGCTTGGGAGCATAACATCTAACACACCCCCCCCTCAACCTTGTAGTAAAGGAATACCATCATCAATCATAACATACTTATAGCATACAACATATTGTCCATAGTAGCGCATTTCTTGAAAAATGCACTTCATAGTAGGTATATCACTGGTCATAGCATTGTTTACAGATCCCAAATACACACATTTCGATCATTACCTACAATGACATGACTCTTATGCTTTGGTTAAAACTTAACTATCAAATGGCTTACTACACATGAACCCCATTTCACTACACCCTTAGACACTACACACTACATCAATTCACACATCACGCATCCTACATCTACACATTGGGGTATAGATTATTCTACATTAGAGTTACGCACCCTCTACTCAAGAATAGGTCATACATCATGAGCTCAGTGGTGGCCAATTATTACAAAAATATGGTATGAATTCACCCCATCCAAGAAGGTCTACATTACCAAATACTTGCATTACTATATTTATACATCACAAGAAAAAATCTATTTTTTATATTCAAGTATTCATCATACATATCATGGTACACACTGCCACATATTTTTCCTACGAGGTGCTGAATGAATTTTTCTACCACATATGGAATCCTCTCTGTCATACTACATTAGACTATTACACTCTAAGGGAATGTATTAGCAGGAATCGTAGCCACAATACAGATCAATACATGAACATTGGGTTTGCACTCAGTAAGGTCTAGGATGAATATCACCACAATACTGGCCACATAAGAATTTCTATGATGCATTGTTACTATCTAAAATACCCTCTAAAGAAAGTAATTAGTTAGACACCTAAAATCTACTTACGCAACCTTTAATGCTAAGATTGCACTAATTATCCTCTTTCTCGTCATTTCTGTAATAATTAGCACTTTTCCCGCTAATTAGCTAACATTCCTCTTCATATTCATTAATTAACGACCTTTCGTTAATTAATTAGCCTTCCTATCATTAAAGATGTCAATTAATGACCTTTCATTAATTAATATCCACTTCTACTTGGGTTAATTAATTATTATTAATTAATTACACTCGCAACTCTAAATCAATAAATTACCATTTATTGGATCAAATTCCTCTCTTACATCCCACAAATCATACTAATTTTCCTCTAATTAGCTTCTATAAGCTTACCTCTACCTATTAATTAATCACCTTTGATTAATTAAAACATCCCCCAACTCCCATGACTTACTAATGACAAATTAAACTCTTCTAAATCAAGATTACCTTTTATAAAGCAACCTTATCCATTCCTAATCTTGTTTTACCTTTATCCCACATTCATCAATTTTCTAGCCTTGCCTCTTCAGGAAAGCTATATAAAGAACCCTCCTTCTTACCTTTCTTCTTGCACCATGCTTTGAATAGTGAAAAACTATAAGCATTTTGATCTTGAGCCATTCTCCATTGTTGGAAATAGCTTCTCCATCTTGCATCCTTTCACTCAAAATTGAGTAATATGGGAAGATCCAAAATGGCCTTGTAGCCATTCTTGGTGAGATTCCATTCTCAATCTTTGAGATCAAGTAACAATCCACTTTAATTGCTTATGTTATTCATAGGTTCATAGTTTAAGTTAGCAATAATAGAGAGTAGGAAATAACTTAGCATGTAGTTTCCTTTATGCATTAAAGAAGCATTTCCTTTAAGCTCTTATCTTGATGGTTCATTGTTTAATTACATTTTGATTTTGAAGCTATGTATGTATTAGTTTCAATTTATAGCTTAGTTAATAAAACATGAGCACATTTGGCATGCCCGGTGGGACTTACTCCATTGTCCTTTGCACTTAATTTCAAGTTTTTGTAGTTAAGTTTCATTTTTGGTTACTAACCCTCTTTTACACATGTTGATCTAACTTGTTTTTCTTAACTTGTTTTGTTGAGTTTGCATGTGTTGAGTCTTCCTTGTAGGTATAAAGGAGGTGAAGTTCTGTCAAAATTGGAATTGATGGGAAAATTTCAAGATTTCTCCATGTTTTCATTTTTAGAGCTTACTTTTTCAACATTCTACATGCTAGTTTTGTCAATTTCTTGAAAATCTTAAATTCTTGAGCATGTAGGTTAGTGTTTGATAGTGTTGAGTCTTCTATTTACATATTAATGTGGTGGGTTGCTGTCAAAATTGAATCTTGGTGAGAAAATTTCAAGATTTCATCATGTTTTCATTTTTAGAGCTTACTTTTTCATCATTCTACATGCTAGTTTTGTCAATTTCTTGAAAATCTTAAATTCTTGAGCATGTATGTTAATGTTTGATAGTGTTGAGTCTTCTATTCATATATTAATGTGATGGGTTGTTGTCAAAATTGAATCTTGGTTGGAAAAATTTGACCATTTTTGCAGATTAAGGACACGTTTTTTTTGACATTTTTTGAGTGCATGTCAAGTGCATACCCGTGAGCATAAGAGCATATGCGTAACCCATCTTCCGAAGGCCATAAATTTTTCTCCTGAACTCGAAATGACTCCATTTTTTTTGCGTTGGAAAGGTATTGAAGTTAAATATGCAATGAAAACATAAATTTGGGATTTATACTTACAGAAATTGTAGGTTTTTCTTTTATTTTAAAACTGTTCATTTTCTAACATGTCTAATGTTTTGATGAATGTTGTATTTCCATGCTTTACTTGATTTATACCAAAGTGTGTGTATGCTCTTCTCTTGCACCTTTTGGTGATCTTGAGAATCAAAAACAACTTTGATCTCTATCTTTTTAACATTGGGATTAAACTTGGAAATTTGATTATTCATTTTGCTTAAGGGAATGAACCTTTTACAAAGCATTTTTCAATGGTCCTTTGATTTGAAGTTTTCCATTTCTATATAGTTGGGATAAAGTTTGTGTATGCTCTTCTCTTGCACCTTAGGGTGATCTTGAGAATCAAAAGCAACTTTAGTCTTCATTTTATAACATTTGGTAAATTGGAAACTTCATCTTTCACTTTTGGTTTAAGGGAATGAACATTTATCAAGATTTTTGTATGGTTCATTGATTGCAAAGATTTTCTTTACTTTTTAGTTGGATTATTTGTTGTGTATGCTCTTCTCTTGCATCCTTGGATGATCTTGAGAATCAAAAGCAACTCTTAATCCTCTTTTAAATAATGTGATTTTCTTGGAGAACTACTAACGCTTGAGTGCAGGACCTAAAAATGCTTGTCAAAGAAAGGAGTTCGAAACAAAATTAAACTACTAATACAATTTTTCGTGCAGGTTGCCAAAAGGTGTTCAAGAAAACCACATTAATTTAAAAAAAGATAAAAAACACACCACATTCAAAACACTTGTATTTGCAGGTTCGGATAAGGGTACGTCCCATCCGCTTAAAACTAGGACATAACCCCTTTGGCATAAGCCTTAAGCTACAACAATGGGGGTGGTCCTAGGAACCCCAAAGTAGTCCACGCAAGAGGGAACCTTGTGGATGAAATGGGAAGTGCTCCACACAACCTACTTGACTAGTACTACCATTTGTGAGATTTAGCGTCACAAGTTGTCTGTATGGTGACCCCAGTGAGAGTACATGATGGATGCATTTATTGCCCACTGTGCTTGAAGGGGGTAAAGTAAAGCTGAGATACTCCCAAATTAGTCAGTGTGACTTTTTGGGTAAATCGAGCTTGCTTAAGATGGTCTTGGTGACACCTAGTTGAGTGAACCACCCAGGAAGCTATCTTTGACCAGGAGCCTACTTGGACCACATTAAAGCCAATTTTGAGTTAAGAGCGATTGTTCATCATGAAACATGTGAAGTGTTACTTTTTCTTAGTTTTTCACTTGCCCTAAGGTGAGGTGAAACTCTACCAAAGTGAGGCCAACATTTTTCAACCCCAATTGATCTACTTCCTTCACTTTCTTTTGACACTTTGTTGATCAAAAGAAGAGTGACTACCTTTGTGTTATCAATTGATTGTTTCACCACTTTTTTGTCCGTTTATGCCCATCCATGTTTACGGCTGGGTTGTTAAATGTCTAAAGTGTGTGGAGACATTTTCATATCATTGGTAGCCTTTTTGATCTTGATACCCAAGTCAAGATCATCATCGTAGTTAGGCTTGGTTCATCACTTTGATTCTCCTTTGAATGGTTATCTTGTTTATATCGTGTCACTACAATTTTGGTATTTACGTCTTGTTTCTTGTAAACTTGACCTAAATATCTATATTGTAAGGTTACGCTATATACACTTTAACAATTCCTAGGTATACTATCGCTTTAGTTTGATTTCAATTATTACCTCGATTTTGAAGAGTGTTAAGTGTTACCACTTGTGTGTGTTATATCAATATCATCTTGATATCAATACCTTACTTTCTCATAAATTTTGGTTAACATATCTTGGTGAAATTGTTGTGTCACTCACAATCGTAACTGACACCCTTTGGAATATAGGTCTTGATTGAATTTGGGCTTGCTTCTAGTATACTTTGTTTGGAGGTTGCATTAACTTCTTGTTATTACTTAAGCCTTGTTCATTTCTTTGAACTTGACATAAGTAGGGACATTTTGTTAATCATCATAAACACCAACTACATTTGGAAAAACTTAGGAAGTAATTCCATTTGATTGATTGGTTTAAAACTAAATTTGTGTGATTGTGTCTCATTTGTCATATTGACTTACCCATTTAGGACAATCACTTTGATCCATTGATTATTTATCATTCATTATTCTTTGGTCATTAATTTGGCTTTGTGTTTTGAACTTGCGTGATTGTTCCTTGTGTTTATCCATCTTATAAACTCATTTTTAGGACAATCCTTTGGGTCTTTGATCCTCTTGATCTTCTTGTTTTTTCCTAAGTTCATGATCATTTTTGAACACATCTTTCAAACCTTGGCAAAAACATTTCCTATCAAGAAAATTTTGCATCAATCAAACATTGGAAATATTTCCTTTGTATCCTTTATGTTGCTAAAATTTTGATCAATCCTTTGACATTTATGCCTTCCATCCCTTGTTGGATTATCAATCTTGAGTCATCATGATGTATGTTTTCCTTAGCTTCCCTTTTGGAAAATCACACAAGCATCCCCATATTTATGAAATGTCTAGTTGGTTGTCGTTATGCTGCCCAAATCAACATGAAACCTTCTTCACTTTGAAGAAGTTTGATCATACAATCTAGGTCTAGACTTTTGAACCCAACCACATGCCAAAAATGACTGATTATCGCAAGGTCCCTTATACATATGACAATAAAGAATAAATTTATTGGCATTCAAATCAAAATATGCCCATAATGACCAAACCTCATTTGGTTCTTTGTGCTAGAGAACCCATTCGGGTAACCCATTCCCCACCTTCATCTCATAGTCGGTGGTATGGTTTGGACACTTCTGATCCAAATTATTATTTCGAGTTCCCCCCACTCTTCTTCTGATTCTAATCCAAACATTTCCTCTTCTTCTGAGGATTCCAATCCAAATATTTCCTCTGACTCTTCTGATGATTCAGATCCAAACTACTATTCAGATTCATCTAATTTGATTCCTAATTTCATGGTCCTCCCCTTCTTCGTAGGACCTCTATTATCAGTCACCTAAACAATGTTCTCCTCCTCTCCTCAAATTATCTTCTCATTCATATGACTCATGGTCCTCCCCATCTTCACAGGACCCTCTTCATCATACATTTAATATGACTCCTATGTCGTGGTCCTCCCTTTCTTCACAGGACCCCTTTTATCAGTCACCTCAATGATGTCTTCTTCCTTTGAAGATACGCGTGACTCCAAATCCCTCCAATCAAACATCTAATACAATTCTTGAATCATGGTCCTCTCTTTCTTTGCAGGACCCTTGTTATTATTCATCCAATGTGATTCTTGAATCATGGTCCTCCCCTTCTTCACAGGACCTTCTTCATCAATCACCCCCATGAAGTCTTCCTTCTTTGAAGATTTGTGTGACTCAAATTCCTTCTAGTCAAACATTCTGAATGACCAATGCATCGCAATCCGTAGACTTTGGACTTAATCCTACTAGTTTACAGATGATATACCATTATATAGGTAGGTCCACACCACCTTCTTCTACTCCTGAGACATCTAGCTCCACATCTTCTTTGTCCCCCACATCATCTTCTTCTATCAATCATCATCAAACATCTTCTAAGTCTTCCACACCAATTGAACCTCTTTCTTCCAATCAACCCCTGGTGGTCGATCAACAACTCATACTGATTGATCTCTTTCAGAATGAAGAAACAATCAGGGCATTTATAGGGGCACATGAAGATATTCCTTTAACAGATTACGAGCAAGGATTCTCTTTAGACTTCGATGCATCCACATATTGTGAGGAAAAGGTTGATTCCTTTTATCAAGAAATAGAGGAAGAGCCTCAAATCATGCAACTTGATCCTCCTCTTATTCTTCCATCTTCACATTCTTCATTATGTGATGAAACTCCTAGGTCTTGCATTGATCCATGGCCTATCTTCTCATCACCCAATCACTCTTTGTCTATCATAATTCCTCAATCACAATCTCTTATGGGGTCAACACCAAGTAGCCCTTCATCTTCATCTAGGTGTGGGTCGCCTTCTAGTAGCCCTCCCTCTGCTATTTGTGGGACATTTTTGAGTAGTCCACTATCTTCTATTCTTGGGGCATGTCCAACTAGCCCCTTGTCTTCTATGTATGGATCACCCCGGGTAGTCCATCATCTTCTATTCTTGGGCCACATCCTAGTAGCCCATCATCTTACATCTATGGGTCATGTCCTAGTAGCCCTTCTTCTTCTATTCTTGGGCCACATCCTAGTAGCCCTTCATCTTCTATCTATATGTCTATGGCTCACCTCACATCCAGTAGCCCATCTTCTTCAATCCTTGGACCATATCCTTTTCATCCATCACATTATTCTTCTACCAAATATTGTGGCAAGCCCACCACCATTCCTCTCATCAATTCTAAACATCCATGTTCTTCTCTCACTTCTCGGGATCAGACAAGTCAAGCATTAGCTTATAAGAAACCTAGACATGTTCTTTATCAAGCTAAGATCAAAACTCTGAAGAGCTCCAAAGCTCCCAACAACTCAAATGATTATAAAATTCAAAATCAAATGTGATTCCAGAATGCACACCAATGTACCCATCAAGTATGGTGCAAAGTGCAGAAACCTATGGATAGGGAACTCAAACTCCCACATATGAAACCCATGTTTCAAAACAAATCACAGTCATTTGTTGAGTGTGAACTCACCACGATCATCGAGATCGGGGATAATATCACTCTTGATAAACAAATGTGCTTAGTCTCCCTTATCAAGGAAGTCACACACATCATTGTTGGATCCTATCATGCAGATTGACATTGTTGGTCCCAACTTCCAAAAAATCAACAAAAATCATAAAAAATTAAAAAAATCATAAAACAGTTCAAAAATACAAAAAAATGAGAAAACATTAAAACATTACAAAAACAAAATCAAAGGTACAAAGATCAAACATTGCAATCAGGTATTGTGTACACATGGATGTTCTTTCTTCCCTTTCTTTCATATTCCTCTACAAGTCATCCACCATTTTCATCCCTTCGATGTTATTGTGGTTAGCCTATTCACATGCATTTTGTGACATTTATCTCTATGGTATCCATTTGACCTTGGTCTTTCATAACCTTGGTAAATTAAAGAACGACTGACCTCTTAGAGATCCTATCACTATCTACATATAATAAACTTGTTGGGAAGAATTTTTGGGCGTATTTGTTGACACTATCCAATGTCATCATCACAATCACTTCCACATCCTTCCATCAAGCCATCAGTGGTTCTTAACCCTTTGTCAAACAAGAGAGCTGAAATAAGTTTTCAGAAAGCAAAAGAATCAAAATCAATCAATCAAAAAGCAAAAGCAACAAAGCAAAAGAAAATTGATATATAACTCTCTCTTGGGGTATTTCCAATAATCTCTACCGGGGCTATGGATGCCTGACTGGAAGTAGAGAAATTTTGTGATTAGAATCAAATGCATCTCCATCGGGGCTATGGACGTCTGGCTGGTAGTGGAGCAATGTATGGACTCTCCTTCCACAATCCATTCACAAATCACCTTTCAAACTAAATCATTCCTACACATTGGCTAGTGTCTTCACTTATTGTCTATCAACTCTTTCCTTCAAGAGGTAATTCATTTCCATGTGCACACATGGGATCTCGATGAGTAAACAGGATTAGTATGTTACCAAGTGTTACTTTTTGGACCTTGTTCAAACTCTTGATTTAGTGCATGTCTTGTCTCATGATTTGTGCCTTGGGATAATCACTTTTTCATCAACCACCTTCTAAATATTTTCATAGCATCCTTTGTTCTTCAAAAATTGTTTAGAACATCCATGTGTATCAGATGTCCTCTTTTCCATGTTTACAGGCACTTTTGTCCCCTTTTAATAAATCAATTTTCTACTTCCTTTCTCTCATGTGTTTCTTGGCCAGCTTATGTTGGGGGCATCCTTGCTCCCTCATGATTGAACCTATTTTATATTGGCTTTGATCCCCCTTCTACGTGTGAAGATTTTGTCTTTTAATACTTCCACCAATCACTGGGGCATGCCACATCTTCACTTTCTAACACGTGTGGCATTCTTCCCTTGTACATCCCATCTATCACTGGGGGCATCCACACTTCTTTGTCTTCCTGTACATAGTTTCAGAAAACTTTCAAAATAAAAAACATTCAAATATGTTTCTAAAAAATAAAAAACAATAAAAATCATCCTACAAAACATCACTCTTTGGTTCTCACTTGTTCTTGTGTGTGACTCGTGGATCATCTTGATCTACCTCCATTAACAAAGTTGATTTGCTTACTATGTCTGTACTCTGGGGCACAATGAGTTGCTTGGTACTGTTTCATAGTGCACTACTTTTCATAGGACCCAAGTGTCCTCTGTTATTCCCCTTGCATGTATCCTTTCTTGGGGCACCATATTTTAACCCTTGTCATTAATTCACACAGGTCAGAATCAAAGCTTGATAACAAAAACATTGCATTATGTTTCTCTGTTAGGTTATCTTGTTTACTTTCTCGTATTGCACATTGCATTATGTATGTTGCAGGGAGTTAGGCATCTTTTACTTTCTCGTATTGCATTGCATTTTGTATGTTGCATGGAGTTGGTGTTTTTAGCTATGGACATTTGTTCGTATATGGATTTTCATGTCATACTACACTTTTGTTCATTCTTTTTAATAAGGACCGATGACGTCGATCATAAGCAAAATGATGAAATAAAGTTGGTTTTTACATCGGCAAGATGATAGCTATATCCATCTCTTTTCATCTTCATTTTTCTTCCATATCACTCTCCTTCTATCAACACTTTTCTTCAAAAGCAACTTGGGGCAATAGGGATCAATTATTCTACTTCTTCTATTATGTTCTTTCATCTTTTCGATCGTCAATCACCCTCTTTCATCACCCCATCGACACTCGAGGGGGCATCCTTCATTCTATTAATTTTTTCTTCTATCTCTTCAAAAAAATTATTTTTTTGTACTTGTCTACTATCTTTGAAGTGGCGTCACTTACGCCACCCCAAAGAGGGGCAAATGTAGACACCTAAAATCTGCTTACGCAACCTTTAATGCTAAGATTGCACTAATTATCCTCTTTCTCGTCATTTCCATAATAATTAGCACTTTTCCACTAATTAGCTAACATTCCTCTTCATATTCATTAATTAATGACCTTTCATTAATTAATTATCCTTCCTATCATTAAGGATGTCAATTAATGACCTTTCGTTAATTAATATCCACTTCTACTTGGGTTAATTAATTATTATTAATTAATTACACTCGCAACTCTAAATCAATAAATTACCATTTATTGGATCAAATTCCTCTCTTACATCCCACAAATCATACTAATTTTCCTCTAATTAGCTTCTATAAGCTTACCTCTACCTATTAATTAATCACCTTTGATTAATTAAAACATCCCCCAACTCCCATGACTTACTAATGACAAATTAAACTCTTCTAAATCAAGATTACCTTTTATAAAGCAACCTTATCCATTCCTAATCTTGTTTTACCTTTATCCCACATTCATCAATTTGCTAGCCTTGCCTCTTCATGGAAAGCTATATAAAGAACCCTCCTTCTTACCTTTCTTCTTGCACCATGCTTTGAATAGTGAAAACTATAAGCATTTTGATCTTGAGCCATTCTCCATTGTTGGAAATAGCTTCTCCATCTTGCATCCTTTCACTCAAAATTGAGTAATATGGGAAGATCCAAAATGGCCTTGTAGCCATTCTTGGTGAGATTCCATTCTCAATCCTTGAGATCAAGTAACAATCCACTTTGATTGCTTATGTTCTTCATAGGTTCATAGTTTAAGTTAGCAATCATAGAGAGTAGGAAATAACTTAGCATGTAGTTTCATTTATGCATTGAAGAAGCATTTCCTTTAAGCTCTTATCTTGATGGTTCATTGTTTAATTAGCATTTTCTTTTGAAGCTATGTAGATATTAGTTTCAATTTATAGCTTAGTTAATAAAACATGAGATATCTACTGACCATTCACAAATTAAGTAATGAATAGACTCCCAGGATCCCCATATTTTGGTGAGAAGTTTTCTAGCTATAAGGTCATCTAGGTTTCCTTCTACTTTGACTATTTTTGGGTATTTCGTCTTCCTTCATGGTGTCTTTCTACAATGGTTTCTAATGGTCTGGTTTAATTTAGGAATTTCCTTTACTTCTTTTAGAAGTGGGACCTCAATGTTCATCTTTTTCAACTCTTGAAATAATCTTGTTTCTTTTTTTTTTGTATTTCTTTTAATCTTTCTAGGAAAGGAGCTGAATGTACATTCTTATCTTTCTCCTAGTTATTCCTAGTGTCTTGTGCTTGTGGAACGTGTCTAGTTTCCTTACTTTCCTCAGGTATTTCAATGATAACTATTGGAGGATTGTTTACTGTTCTTCCATATCTCATCTTCAAGTTTTTAATGTAATTTACCTATATTATCTCACCCTATCCTGGTTCATTAATTGAAGATGTTTGTTGATTTTTGGGGTTTGAGATAGGTTGGGATGGAAGGTGAGTTTTTTATGATTTCCCTTGATAGTAATTTTATGTTAGTGGAGGCATTAAAACTTGTTGTTAAGTAAACCTCCTTGGCTAATTATAATTTTGTTGGGGTGCCCATTGTTGGTTTTGTCATGGATGTGCATTGGCTGGTGGTTCCTAACCTTGTTGATTGTATGGAGGAATCCATGGTGGTGGTTGTGGGTAAAAAATTAAGTTTGGTGATGTCTAATTAGATTGTCTTCAAGTTGGTGGAGGAGTTTGATTAGGCCATGACATCATCCATGGGTTCTGAACAGGTCTAGGGGCATAAGTATACTAGTTATATGATCTTTGCATGAATTTTACCTCTTCATTTGCTTGAGTTATGACATTTAATATTTCTTTTAGCTGAGGTAGGAGAGTACAATATTTTGTATCATGGTCAGGGACATCACATATCAAGAACATTTTTGTGATATTCAAAGGATGCCTTTTCCTACATCTGGGATAGTATATGTCTAAAGGATCTTTTACAACATTGTTCTTAGTTTTCAGTCCATCTATGGTTGAATTCAATTGTGAAAACATGTAAATTTTTATGTTGGCCTTTTCCTATAGAATTTTTGAGGTACCTAGGGCATTATTTGATGTTTTCCTTCATTTAAGGCCTCCCCTTGTTCTAGAGTAGATTCTACATAAATTTGTAATCTATTCCATAGAGATTTTTTGTACATCACCTTCTCCCATGAGATAGATGAATTACTTAGTTTCATCATCAAGTCCTTTAAGAAATACTTTCTTGTTTATTTCTATATTTAACTCATAACCACTTCTCCTGTAAAAAAATGAAATCGGTCCAAATAATCCTCAAGATTTTCATCTTCTTTTTGTTTTATCTAAAAAAAATATTCCCTCTTATCTCTTCCCCTACAGTAGTTTTGGTATTTTTCTAAAAATGATGTCTCCATATTCTCCCATGAATGAATGGAGTTAAATTTCAATCCCATAAACCACCTCATGGAAGATTCTTAACAGGGGTGGAAGGAATTTTTTTGATTTTTTGGTTATCTATTTTGTAGTCATATGTTTGGCAGAGGACTTAGAATTCAAACAAGAATTGGTCTAGATATTTTGTGGACATTCCTTAAAAGATATGGAGGATAGATGAAGAAATGTTTTTCATAGTTGCATCCTCATCCTTATTTAAGGTAATGGAATAAGTAAAGGTCCTACCCAAGGGTCTATCATTATCATTTCCATTGTTTCTCATTTTAGAAAGTTTCTCAGGTTTTAAATAAGATGATGTAGACTATTCAGTATCACTCTTAGGAATTGTATTAGATTCAATTTCACTTTCATTTTTTACTAAATGTGTCTTGGTTGGAGATATTAACTTAATATTTTGAGGTTTAAATCTCCCTTGATCATCTCATGGCATGTGCATCAATATTTCTTGTATAAGCAAGGCTTAGGATTATTACCGGTTTCATAGCTCAACTTCGCTAACACCCATAGCATATAATGTGAATAGAATGACATGTTGTGCTTATGGTTTCCCTTAAAACATTGCTAAAAATTATGGGTCATTATAACTTCCAAATATTTAACAAACTTGTTTAAACGTCGATATCATTATGAAACAAGGATGTGTCAATGGCTATTTACAGACAAGGAATATGCAGCTGAGTTCTATGGTGGTTCTCTCTTTTTTAGGGGGGTTTCGTTTGGTATTATTCTCTTGTTTCTCTCTACACTATGGAAATTAAATATAGTTCTAAGCTATTGAACTGAAAGACAAAATTTAGGAAATGCATTTAATCTATTGAAACAACATTGTTGTAATAAAATGCTTCAAAAGGAGATTCTTAACTGAATTGAAATGCTCACATGAAAGAAATGATAGTAAGGCAATATAATAAATCATGGAAATATAATAATGCATTCAAATATTCATTCGAATCAAGATACAAAAACTTTAACTTATCAGTAATAAAGATTATGCACGAATCACCAATACTCCAATATCCTCAGTTGAGTGGTCCATTTCTCTCCTTTGGGATTGAGGTACTTAACACTAATATATAATCAAAATAGAATAGATTATATTGACTCAAATGAGTTAAGAATATATTCCAGCATGAGACTGAAAATAACTATCAACTGATATAAAACTATATTGAAAACTACTAACTACAGAACAATTTCAAGGAGGTATATAGACAATTGATTACAGAACATGCCAAAATTATAAGAAATGGATTTAAATAATAAAAACCTCATGATTACTTAATGAAATCCCATAATATAGCTAAAAATAGGTTCCTCGTTTGTAGGTTGTTATGAGAAAATCCTTCACAATGGAATAGTGGCAAAGGAATCGGTCTCCTTAACTATGACTTGATCAAAATTGGGAAAAAAGTGCTTTATCAACCTGCAAATGTCATCACATCACTCACAAAGGCAGTTAGTGGGAATTCCTATGGTCATTAAATGACATAAGACAAGGTAAGGAGAAATGCATCAATATTACTTTGGATATAACTATCTAGAACATCCCTAGTGCATTGATTAACGTATTTAGGAGCAAAATCTATAGATATAGGGATATTATAATAAGTCAATTTATGCACTCATTAGTTAGAAGGTTACATATTCACTTTTTCTCATGTTCATATCAAGGTTTTGGGGTTATCACAAGAGTTTAAAGTATGAGGAAGAGTGTACTTTGATGTATGGTTGGGACTTCAGGCCACTTATACATAGTATGAACATTGCACAGATCTGATAGTTTCTTCCAAGTGCCCAAGGCATAAGTATTTTTGAGACCATGAGAATAACTTAAGGTAATGCCATATTTTATTTTGGAGTTCAGTCTGGGTTCCCGTCTCCATGTTGATAAGGAGGGTACAGGCCGTATCAACATGTGGTCCATGCCCAAGAATTTTTGAGGTGTTCGTTCATCCCTGAGATCCAACGGGATGTATTTTTTGTCTTGTAATGTAATCATATTTTCAAAGCTCAGGGTACGGTTTACTTTTTTCCTTATTTTGGAGTGGTTCGAGTACTTCTTACAAGCCTATGCATCTAATTGGATAAAAGGTAGAGGTTAGTATATGTTTATGATAGCTTTGACGTGCATAGAAAAGGATGAAAGGACTTAGTCTTTTATTTTTGATATATACTACGAGTAATTAAGTATTTAAATTAAGTATTTAGTTTCAATTTTTCTCTCTCAGGGTGATATGTAATTATGTCGAATGCTTGAAGTGCAGTGGTGAGTTTTATATGGGATTATTTATTTTATAGGTTATGTTCACAATGAAACATGGGGAAAACATGGTAATAAATGATGTGTTTGAGTGTTTACAAAAGAACAATGAAACACATATTATGCATTAGTGAAATATAAACATAATTCAAAGTGATAATTAACATGAAAAAATGGGGGTTATATTAAAGGAGCCTGTACGATGAAAAAAGTAACATGCGAGCATGGGAATCTACAAGTACCTCTTCCTCGTACCCAACCTCTCGAGGTCGTGTCGAGACAGCCGGTGAATGTTGAATGTGGATAGATACAGAAAAGTTAATCAGGTAATCATAAATCCTCAATATGCAATAATGGAATCTACGAATCTAAGGCGAAGAAGGCCCTCCTAACCTGAATTGGTGTAATGGTTCGTTTGGATATAATGGCTATCTCGGAGGCTCCAATCAATGTCGAGCTCTACCGAGATCCTATTTCTTGGTTGTTGGATACATGGGAAGTGACCTGTGGGAGCTTCGTATATATCTCCAGACAAGGTCATGAAAATGGTGATAGGAGATTTAATGGATTTGTAGTGAACTATGGGTGGTTTTCTGGTCTAGCCCAGAAAATATTAGATTGATTGGCTTCTATGTTTAATAATGGAGAATTGTGTTATAATATCTGGTGGGAGTGGTGAGATCTAAATACCAGCGTTCGCAAGCTGGTGTCAATACTTGATTGATTTGTAGGCCTGTTGGGTTGTGGGACTTGGGGATCACAACCATGAGTTCGTGGTTGTTGTGGACCTGTTATGGTCATGTGAAGAATCAATCCCTTCTTCCAACTATCCAGTAATCATATGCCTTTTCAGCCTCTACGTTTAGAACTAGAAGTTGTATGATTTTCTCGGAGTACCTAACAGGTGTTCTAGCAACTTGGATATGTAAGCTAGTGTCTATGTCAATGAGGAGGTCTCCTGTGTTAGGCTGCGGAACCAAAGGATCATAACCAAATGTTTTCTCTCATTCGAATCCTTGCACAGTCATTCAGGTGTTTTATCAAGGCAATCTATAGTTTGGATGGTTTGACCAGAATGTGTAAGCTTTGTCGTCTTCGATATTTAATCCTCTTAGTTGCTCACTAATTACTTGTAAGTTTGTTGTTGCTCGAAAGACCTGTATCCTAAGGTCTTGATCTATATCAGCTAAAGTCGTGGGTAGTTTTCGTTGAGGCACTATGGGTCTAAATATATATTCTCTAGGCTCTCTAGGTCCTATGATTGTCATACAAAATGATTCAACTTTTAACTAACATTTAATAAACTGATTATGAAAGAGGTATTTACACTATGCAAGCATCCTTCTATTTTTGTATTTTCAATGACGTATTTCAATGAAATTAAAGAGCAGCTACTCTAGTATATTTATAAAATGAACAACTAATCTAATAACAGAATAAAACAAGCAACGTAGCCTGGTATGGCTATTTTCCTGTGCAGTTGTGATTTTATCCTAAATATCTAAGCAACTATATATTTTGAATTTGAAAGGCTCTCGATCCTACCTCAGAAGTGAGGAATGAATCACAGTTTCTCAGAAACTATCAATCCCCATAGCTTCCCTGTGATATCGAGAGCAAGAAATTTTAACTGAAATAAAATGATTCACTACTCTATTTGATATGTTGTAACTAGAACTTTGATAGCTCAAACCTTGGCGTTTACAGAACAGTGGTAAATCCAATTGTGTGTGATTTTGTCCCCTCAGTGTGATCTCCTTGTTCCTTCGTGTCCTCGTGAATCCAGAAAGTGTGTATATGATAGTATCAACAAAAGATAGCAATCAAACAATGGCAGCTTTGGATATAGACCAAATACAATGCGAGTAGGAGAGGGATAGCGCAAGTGAACAGAGCTTGACTATGCAATTCCTAGTGGGATTTATTGTGGGAATACAACACAAGTGTACCGAGAGTTTCAGAAACTATCCTTGTGACAAAACAAAACCTACAACTTTAATGGATTCTAGTCTAGAAATGAAGCTATTCTATGTTTTAAACTGATTGTATGCAATAGCAATGAAACAAGACTTGAAACAAGAAGATGATATGACCTCCAAAATGCCAACAATGGAAGCAAAACATGAAACTAACAGAATTCTAAGCAAGAAATTGAAAAACTTGAACAAGAGAATTGAGAGGATGAGGGGCCATTTGCTTGAAAACAAGACCAACTATTTATAACCAATGCATTTACCAAGAGGGTAACTCCCATTTGAACTCTTTTACTATAAACAAAGGAAAAACACTATTACAGGGAACCAAAAACATTAATGCAAGCCAAAGTGGTTGAAGAAAGCATGTAAATTTGAAGATTTACGTTTGACGTGATCGAGATCGGAAGAATTTGGAAAATGCGAACAAAACCGCCGCCCTGTGTAGGGCGGCGGTTACAAGGACCGCCCGCCTGGGCGGCGGTCAGGGTGGCGGTTCCGTCACTGAAGACAAAAATGCAAGAAAAAGGGGGGAAAAGGAATAAAACAAAGCACACGGAGGCTGAGCGGGGCATTTGGGATACAAACATATACTTGGCAAGCCTTTCTGGATTCCAAACACCTTGCAAGGAGACCTGTATCATCATTGGGGCATGTGTAACATTGTTCTGGTGGTGCAGTACCCTACAATTTAGGGTATGTACATATTGCCCCCTTGGAGAAGCATTTTAGCCATGAAGAGGCATAAAATGGTGGATCTGAGTATGGCGGTCCTGAAATGGGGAGTTAGGAATTATACCTGACACCCGTGTGCTGGAAATTTGCCATCCAAGATCCCGCTACCTGTAAAAAATGAAAAGGGGACTCAAGTGCAGATAGATAAAACAATTTGAGAAATAAGACTGAATTGACATGAAAAGAGGACTTACCATCTACGCGGGGTATAGAACTTACCTCCATTGGCACTCCGACCCTGCGAAAGACATTTGAAATCAAATTAAGAGGGCTATTTATATAAAAGGAAGTCATTTTACTATTCATTTGTGTGTGATTGATTTGATAGTTTTTTATCTCTGGGACCCACGGTGATGGTTTTCGATGAGAGTATAGTCAAAACATTCATGGTGAGATAGTGATCATGCCTCCGAGAGCGGAACATCGACCCGCGAAGTCTCAGGTTAGTTCTTCTCGATTTATCGTTTTTGCACCTAAAATGTAGAAATGATGAAATATTTGTCTTGGGGGGATCATTTTTAAAATGTTAGTTTTAAATGTGTCACTTAGGGGGGGCACCTAATAGGGTAGGTTTTTTTTAGTTAAAATGGTGTTTTTTCTTGTTTTTAAGCATTTTTTAGGGCTTACATGACCTGTTTGAACTTTTGGGACAGGACCGCCACCCTGTGCAGGGTGGTGGTTACGGGACCGCCACCTTAGAAGGTTGTGGTTATGGAACTGCCACCCTGCACAGGGTGGCGGTCCATGACAGAGTGTCAAAACAACACTTTATTTTAACTTGTTTTTGCATTTTTAGCATTTTTACATGTTTTTAATAGTTTTTCCAACTGGATTTTGATACTAACTTACTCCTTTTTGTGTTTTTGGGTGTATGCAGAAGAAGGAGGAGTACATTAGATGGATCTGGGAGAGGGAGTGTGATTAGATCTTGATAGTGTTGGAGGCACTCTCCTAGGTAGAGCATGATACTCTCCAGAGGGCTGGTATATGGAGGATTACACAGGTTCCTCATGTTACACCTACCAGTCACATATTGTGTGACTTGTTCTCATATTGGGATGTGGATCAGAACACCTTCCAATTTCCAAGAGTTAGGGGTGAGTGGTCTATCACCCTGGAGGATGTTTACCGTATACTGGGGGTTCCGATCCTTGGGCGGAGGCTATCTCTTAAGACAGTAGTATCTAGATCACAGGTGGTTCAGTGGGCCACCTACATGGGAGATGCGGTTGTATTGATGGGGTCGAAGAAGGGCGTGAGGATCCACTCTATTATTGAGTCAGACATTCCCTTGCTCCTGCAAGGCCATCATGGGCATCCTTGCATCTAGACTGATTGGGGATAAGGGAGGGGACACCCTCTTATATTCCTGGGCCCCCATTATTGCATAGATTGAGGGCCATGGACGTGTCTACGCCTGGGGAGTAGATATCCTCAAGACTACCTATCATGACTTATACAGGGTAGTCCATTTATAGGGACAGTCACTGAGCCATCTGACTCTTGTCATGAGTTGGGTGTATGAGCACATTATCCCATATGGGAGAGGTGTAGAGGTGGAGGATCCCGGGGCCGTCAGGGCAGCGAGGTGGATGGGGATGATAGTTCTTAGAGCACCCCACTAGCCAGTGGCTTCCCTGACTACTACAGACATGGAGGCCACTCCTTATCAGGCCATGGCAGGGGTATGGGGAGAGGAGACTGTTACACTGATTGCCTACCAGACCACCAGCCAGTTGATAGACAGGGTGGGGAAGTTGGAGATACACCCCTTTGATAGAGTTCCACAGCAGTTTGGCCTCCCCTATAGTGACATGCTTCCTCTGGTGATGCCAGTGTATAGATCTATCCGCGAGGCTCAGGGAGGTCCTAGAGGCCGGGGTTGGACTATTGTTACTCCTGGTACTCCTATTGTGGCTAGGAGGGTGGTACGTGCATGAGGGAGAGCTGGTGCTCCTCAGGCACCCTTACTTTGGATTGCCGCCGGTCCCGCTCATAGTAGTGATGAGCCCATTGATGTGGACTCTGAGTCTGAGGAGTTCACTAGGGGAGAGACCAAGGAGGAGAAAAAGGAGATGAAGATCAGTGATATGGGTGGTGGGGGGATGATAGTGATCCTAAGTGGCATGACACCTAGGAGATCCTACAGGCTGAGAGGGTGGAGCGGAGTGTAGAGAGGGTGACTCTGGTTTTAGAGGAGTTACTCTCTCAGGACCTAGGTGGAGATGGTGAGTCTGTTGTAGGCCGTCACATTGCCCCAGATGTGGGTGAGGGGCACTAGTCAGTGGCAGCGTCAGTGGCGGGTGTTGATCCTAGAGATCCTTCTTGGAGGCCTGGTGATCCTAGTGAGTTGTCACTCTTCTCCTGACATTTCTTTTAGTTAGATTTGTCTTAGTTTGTCATTTCTTTTTATTTCTTTTACTCTTGGTTTTATCATTGATCATTTTCTAACTTGTTTTCTCCTTTGTTTGTAGTGATTGTTGATGAGTGGCGAGACTTGATTCGCCGAGTGTGTACTGATACCTTGCTTCTCCCCTTAGAGAAGACTCGTGCTGAGCTTTCCATGGACATGGGGGAGCCCTCAGAAGCCGGTAGGCACACTGATGTTTTTTCCTCTGTCTGGTATGCAGTGAAGATCATGAATTCTCTCCGCATGGAGGTAGCTGGATATAGGACAACTGAGCACTTGATGAGGAGGAGCCATTCTCGTAGTGAGACGCCAGCTACCGGGCATGACCGCGAGCCCTCAGTGCATTCAGAGCGCCGGCATAGCCAGAGTCCTAGGCATGGACACAGACCTTTTGAGGGATCCCATAGGGATTGAGAGACTATTTTTGTAGTATTTTGTCAGATGTCTATATGAGTGCTTTTGTACTTTTCGGGCTCATTGATCGTTTTGACCATGCCTAGTGCATGATGACATTGTATATGAAACCTGATTTATATATATATATATATATATATATATATATATATATATATATATATATATATGTATCTTTTTGGATCTAGACTCTTGGCATCTTGAACTTTGTGACTCATTTCTACATGTGTACTTAGATGTTTTTAGAATATTGTTTTCATGTTTTCAGAATGTATGCAATGGATAACAAATGATAGTAGATAGAATGTTTTACTCTGTATGTTTTTGTAATGCTGATATGAGATGATACTAGCATATGGTAGTACTGAACTTTTGAACTCTTTGGGAAATGTTTGTAATTTATTCTTATATCAACAAAACGTGATGAATGCATAGTGATAAAGAGATGAACTTTCCCCAATCCCAAATCCACGCAACTAGTAAGATGCGAGGGCTCAACACCAAGAGTTAGGAAGGGCACAAGTTGTATGAGTTTGATTGAATGGAATGATGAGAGACAGACAAACCAGTAACAAGAACCAAATTTGTTCCTACACACCCACCTTACTCAAAACTACTAGTTGAGAGACGCTCCCTAGAAAGCCACTTAGAATTTGTTGAGATCTAGACTTAGATTTCAACCTCAAGCTGGTTGAAAATTGGTCTTTGGGGATTTGATACCAATTTGGAAAGGATATTTTGATATTTGCTTTCTCTTAATTGAGGAAGTTTCGATGGCCCAGCAAGGCAAGATATTGTTTTTGTGTGACTTGACCCCTTGACTGTTTTACCTCAGCTTATTAAGAAGCATTTGTTTGTCACCAAAGGCAAGATATAGGTAAAGAGTAAGGGCATAGTTTATTTCAACTTTGCCCATAACTCATGGACTTCATCATTTTTAAGAGATGTGGGCATTATCACTAAGAAGACTTGTGGGGCAAAGAAGTGTGTAGATAATTTGGTTCGGAATGAATTTTAATTACCAAACCTTGGTACGATTGGTTGCATGGCCTCATTTGATTTGGTGAAATTTCCATGATCTGTAATTATAAAATTATGGCCATCAGTTCATGAGGGAGAGATTTTAAGAGGGATCTAGACACCCATGTGGAGAAGGGCCACAGATTTGCTATTGGTTGCAGGGATTGTAGAAAGAAAGAGCAAAGCCAAGTATGAATCTCTTGAGATGATTTCTTGTCAATTTTGCACTTACGTATCAAATTTGATCAGAAGAGTTTGCCAAAAATAGCCCATTGATGTATGCTTGGAGAGATGGTGTGACCACCGAAGTGGCTTTTCCACAATCCCACTTTGGGATTTGAATAGATCTTCTTCAAGAGTTCTTCCATGGACTACAATTTTAGAAGCATGTCGTCAAAGGCTCTATGATAGGCTTTGGTCTAAAACAACATATTTATGGTAATAAGGTAACCACCTTCTTTGTTGAGAAGTGGCACCTTCTGGGTATGTATGGTCCATGATAAAATTTGATATCAGTATACCAGGGACATGTAGAGATGGGGGCCCTGGTTTCGACGAAGTATACACACTCATTGGGAAAGTTTAGATTTACCAGCTCACCTCCAGATAGTGGATTGTCAGCTAACCAGCCTACAATGATTTGTCCCTTAACAGATTTATGGTTCATGAATCTTAACTAAAATTCTCCCATTAAGGTTATGAAATGGCCCGCCTTTTTAGATAAAGATCCTTGTGTGAGAAATGTTCATAAATGGTCTGTCTTCACAATGACCCTTGTTTCCTAGTTTAACATGTAATGTCTCAAATGTTTTATTACAAAAATTATGGCAAGGCATTCTCTCTTTGCCTGTGTGTAACGTGTTTCATAATCGAGCAATGTTTGGGTAATGAAATAGATCACGTCTTCTCGCTTGTCATTGTCTTCTTGAGCCAGCATGCAGGCCAGAAAGACATGAGTGGCTCGTGAGTATAGGATCAAAGGGCGGTCTGGCTTGGGAGGCATTAGCATGGGTGGAGACAACAAGAAGATTTAACTACTTCAAAGGCCTCATTGCATTCTTCATTCCAATCAATGCTATAATCTTTCTTCAATAGATTGTTGATCAGATGAATGGAAAAACTTAAATCTGGGATGAAACTTCAGATTGCACCGAGTTTCCCAAGAAATGACCTAATTCCAGACTCATCTGATGGTGGGATCATTTCAAGAACAGCCCGTATTTTGGCTGGATCAACATCAATCCCTCGTGAAGATATAATGTAGCCCAGAAGTTTTCCTCCTGTCACACCAAACACACACTTCTCTGGGTTTAATGTGACACCATATTCAATTAGTCATGAGAGGATGATACGGAGCACTTCTAGATGATCACAATGTTTCTTGGCTTTGGCCAAAAAGTCATCCACATAGGATTCCACAATTTTATGGATAAGATCGTGGAATATATAAGTCATTTCCTGTTGATATGTAGCGCTGGCGTTCTTAAGACCAAATGGCATGACAACGTAACAATATGTTCCCCAGGGAGTTATGAATGTGGTTTTGGCTTGATCCTGTTCAGATATTTTAATCTGATTGTACCCTGAGAACCCATCCATGAGGGACAATAGTTCAAATCTAGTCTGTTGCATCAATGATGATGTCAATGGATGGTAATGGGAAGTCATCCTTGGGACAAGCTTTGTTAATATCCCAAAAATCTATGCAAATGCGTATCTTCCCATTCTTTTTGAGGACAGGGACAATATTAGATACCCATTGTGAATAGTCAACAGGCTTGATGAATCCCACTTGGAGAAGTTTTATTACTTCCTCTTTTACCATGAGAGCCACTTTTGGCTTCATTGGTCTTGACTTCTGTTTAATTGGCTTCGCATCCAGTTTAGTGACAAGATTATGTACCATGACTTGTGGTGCAATGCCCGTCATTTCTTTATAATTAAATGCAAAATCCTTTTGATGTTCTTTGAGGATTTGGGTGTGTATTTCTATCTCCTCTAGAGTTAACGAGGATCCCAACTTCAAAATTCTTTGTTCTTCCTCCGTTCCAATGTTTATGTCAATGGTTTCTTCTATCAAATAAGTGTTACCTTCTTCAAATTCAGGTGGGGTTGGAGGTAGTTCCAAGCTTTCTCCATTTTCTATCTCATAGATATCGAGATCCTTCTGTGGAGGAGACTCTACCATGGGATTTCCAAAGTAGGAAGAGGAATGAGGTATTAGGGAAAGATCAACTATACGGTGAGCAAGGTGTAGCTCCGCATAGGCGTTTAGATATTCGAGAGTGATTCTATCATCGTCAAAGTGATCCATGATAGAAAAATCATCCTTAGCTTCTCCATGAGTCAGGAGTGAGTTTGTTGGTATTTTACACACTAATGGTTCGGTACGAAGTGATACCATGAAATTTGTATCCTCCAACTCACTGTTTGGGGTGAAACGGGAAGCTGAGGTTGCTATTGAGTCTGTGAGAAGGTTCTGCTCTCATGGGATTGCTTCAATTGATATGAAGTTAAATCCCTTGCTTAGATCTAACACTGTTGTTTTGTATAGTTGTAAATGTTCAGCCCTAGTTTCATATACCTCGAAGACTTGGTTTGCAACTAGTTACGAGTCTCCTAGTACTCTAATGTCATTAACACCCATTCTTTTGGCTAGGATGAGGCCAAGGAGGAGAGCTTCGTACTCGGCCCCATTTTTTGTACATTCAAAGTTTAATTTAAAGGTGAAAGGTAGGATCTTTCCCTCAGGTGAAGTAAAGATCACTCCTGCCCCAGCTCCAAAGACATCTAGCTCCATCGAAGTGGAGAGTCCAATAATTGCTTGGAAAAATGGATGTTGGGATATATGTCGTATCTGTTTCTTTTGCTTCGGTTACCTCTACCATAAAAACTTCGTCTGATGGAAGAGAAGTGATTCCCAGGGTGTGTCCCATACCCATGGAATCAAATGGTAGGAGAATAGGTAAGTCTTTCTCTAGCAACTCGACAATTTTTGTGGTAGTCCCTAGTGATACTATTTTTATAACATTGGTCTCACTTTTGAGTATTGGAACATCCTCAGCTGGATTTGAAATTTCCAACTCAGTGGTGGGTATCAACTTTTCTTTTGGTTGTGAATTAGTTGGTTTGACAAGCTGGTTTGTTGGAAGTTCAAACTCGGAGTGGATACCTAGTCTTTTCTTCAAATCAGCTAGGTGTATATCGAAGGGTTTTGGGTCACCTTGTGCCACGAATATTTTCCCTAACTATGTAGAAATCTTATTTCTTGGAATAACGTGGAAGGGATTGCCTTCATGCGGTGTATCCATGGCCAACCAAGGATCATATTATAATTGGTTTCCCGATCTATAATATAAAACTCAGTGAGGACCGTCTTGGGTCCTAAAGTGACTGGTAAAACTATGGTTCCAATCGAAGTGGCTTTGAGGCTATCATAACCTCTTAGCGTATTTCACGTCGTGGAACAGTTTGTCTCTCCATATCCTAACTTTTGAAGGAAAGTGAAGGGGACTATGTTAACTGCTGCCCCATCGTCAACCATTGCCATTTAACATAAATATTGTAGACCCAAACTTGTAAATGTAAAGTTGGGTCACCTCTTCATATAATTTCAGTGTCTGTTGGCATTTTGCTTATATCGAATATAAATTCAGTATCCTTATCTGGCTACCCCAGAGGATAAATGTTAAAGTCCACATAGTTTACCTATGTTTCTGGGGGAGGAGTGATGTTGATTAAATGACCAAGGCCTAATGCTTCTAAGAGGATAGCCCTGTGGGCAGGAGAGTTCTTTAACAAATCCAAGAAGGAGATGTGCGAGAAGGTTTTGGTTAAATCATTAATTAAATCATAGGTGCCTATGGGTTTTACCAATGTTTGTTGACTGTTGTCTGGCTCCAATGGATAACTTGGAGTGGGTTGAGAAGCATAATCCTGTGTTCTTGTTATGGTTTCTATGGGTAGTTCGGTGTCTAACTCCACTAAACCAACTATCTTAGTTTGAGGTTGAGTTCCTAATTGGGGTGCGACTGGTGGATTTAATGAAGTTGAAGCTTCATGATCATTGTTTCCTGTCATGACACCCTTATTTGTTCTGTTAGGATCTAACCTGTTGTTGTTAGAATGGTTTGGGAGCGGGTCATTGAAGATCTTGAGGGATGCATTTTGAGGGGAAACTGCCCCTGCATAAGCGTTTGGTGTGGGTACTACAGAATTTGCTAAAAACATATCTATAAAGAGTTGTTTTTGATCTTCTGGAAAACGCTGCATGAATTTATTGTATTCATGACAAGTCCTAGTATCGTGGCCTTGAATCTTGTGGAAGCCACAATATAGATTGGGATTATAATTTTGAGGTTGTTGATTTAAAACCTGTTGTGGCCCAAAATTATGATAAGGTTGCTGGTTGTTAGAGTTAAAATTTTGAGGCTGTTGCCTTTGGTTTTGACTCTGATATCCAGTTGGGTTTTGATTTGGACTTTGTGTTTGGACTTGTCATTGTTGTTGTTGTTGTTGCCGTGGTGGATGACTAAAATCCATGGCGTTGATTATTAGGGTAAAATTATTATTTTGTTGATTATTAACAGGTGGCGAAATGTTTACAACATTTTCCCTTTTAGCTTGGTCAGTTACTCCATCTGTTGTAACCCTGCGGTTCTTGTTAAGGATCTTAGGTCCTTGATTAGTGTTCCCAACATTAGGATAGGCCACGGTGTTTTGATTGGGAGTGGTTAATTTCCCGTTTGTCCCATATGTCTTACGACCACTATCAATCACTGCTTGGTCGATTCGGAGAGCACTCTTGAGTACTTCATCGTAAGTTCTTAGTGGGAACTTCTGGACTTCTTCCTTTATCTCTCTATTGAGTGAATTAAGGAATAAATCGCATAGTTCCATTTGATCCATATTTGGAGCACTCGCTGATGAGTAGAGAACCATATGCCATCTTTGGATAAAATGAGTGGCGGATTCATTATGTTCTTGTTTGATATGTAAGAACTCCCTGATTCCCATTCTTAACAATTTGTTCATGTCGAAAGGTTTGATGAATTCTGACACGAGTTGTTTAAATGAGTGTATCAAAGCTTCAGGTATTCTTTAATACCAATCAAGGGAAATACCTTCTAGGGTCTTAGGGAATATTTTAGCGATAACCCCATCCCAAGGGAGTAACTCCCATATGGCTGTGGCATAGGCCTTAATGTGTGCATTTGGGTCTCCTTCCCCTTTGTATTTGGGAAAATCGGGAAGAGGTCTTGGAAGCATAACGCTTCATATGGTGAAGTCTAGGGGTTCTTTCAAATATTCTGAGTAAGTCCCTACTGCGTAGGCCTCAACCATCGATGGGGCTTGCTGAGGGGGTTGAGGGGGAATGGGTTGTTGATATGGCATAGTATATGCATTTATAGGAACATAAGGGAATCCCTGTGGTTGAACGAACATCCCAGGAGAAGAGAACATGTCTCCTTGTGGTGACTTTGAATAAATGTTTAAGTAAGGAGGAGCATTGTTCTGGTATGGGTTGTTTGGTGCCAAGCCGGGAGGTGTCATGCTTTCAACTGGAGTGGCATTTGAAAATGCGGTCCTAGTTGGTGTTTGCTGTGGGTAAGTATAAGGATTTTGAGGAGGCATGCCTAATGTGCCTGTTCCTGTAAGGAGGTCAACCTGACTGGGGTGATGCAGAGGGTTGGGGATTCCTGCTTTCCCAAAATATGAATTTTGGTTTGCTTGAGAAAGTTCTAGCCCTCTAACCTTCTCAGCTAAGGCTGAAATGACCTCCATTGGCGAAGACGTAGTGCTTTTTCCTTAAGGGTGTTTGTTGTATAGCTTGAGGTTGTAAAGGGGTATGATACCCTGCTATGAATTGATCGTTACCCTGCCAAGCTTCACCAAGGGTATTTCCCATAGGTGGAGGAATGGGGGTGTTCTCCTGGAATAGGGTATCAGACTGTATTTGTAAACTCCCTATAGGTGGATACATATTTTGGAAGCGTTGTTCACTTTTAGCGAAGCGTGCTAAGTACTCCTCATCCAAAAAGGGGAGTGGGTCTGATTGTCTACTGATCTGTGGTCTGAACAAGACCTGAGGAGATGAAGTGGATTCTCCAGTAAATGTCATATTGTTAGAGCCTGATGGCTCTGGCTGTTGTGTTTGTGCAAACTGATCAAACTCCTCAATTCGGAATGAAGAACTAGAACTAGTTCTATGAGGGGGAGTTTGAGATGACAAGTAATTACTCGAATAGTTATCAGCCCATGCAGAAAGTGAGGGTGATGGTTGTCTATTTGTTTGACTATAGTTTACTTCGAGACCTGAGAGAGGTCTGCCATATGCATCATATCCCGACATATTCGGGGGGTATATGAATACCCGCAGAATAATGGGAAAGAGCGAAGGTGGATGGAAGAAATGAAAATAGAAAGAGGAATATTAGTTTGTTCACGTTGGGTTCACCAATTTTGTATGATGGAAAAAGTAACATGCGAGCATGGGAATCTACAAGTACCTCTTCCTCATACCCGACCTCTTGAGGTCATGTCGAGACAGTCGGTGAATGTTGAATGTGGATATATATGTGTAAGCTAATTGGGTAATCTTAAATCCTCAATACGCAATAATGGAATATGTGAATCTAAGGCAAACAAGGCCCTCCTAACCTGGATTGGTGTAATCACTCATTCAGATATAATGGCTTCTCGGAGGCTCCAATCGATGTCGAGCTCTGCCAAGATCCTATTTCTTGGTTGTTGGATACGTGGGAAGTGACCTGTGGGAGCTTCGTATATATCTCTAGACAAGGTCATGAAAGTAGTGGTAGGTGGTTTAATGGATTTGTAGTGAACTATGGGTGGTTTTCTGGTCTAGCCTAGAAAATATTAGATTGATTGGCTTCTATGTTTAATACGGAGAACTGTACTATAATATCTGGTGGGAGTGGTGAGGATCTAAATACCAGTGTTTGCAAGCTGGTGTCAATACTTGACTGATTTGTAGGCCCGTTGGGTTGTGGGACTTGGGGATCACAACCGTGAGTTCATGGTTGTTGTGGACCTGTTATGGTCATGTGAAGAATCAATCCCTTCTTCCAACTATCCAGTAATCGTATGCCTTTTCAGCCTCTACGTTTAGAACTAGAAGTTGTATGATTTTCTCGGAGTACCTAACAGGTGTTCTGGCAACTTGGATACGTAAGCTAGTGTCTATGTCAACGAGGAGGTCTCCTGTGTTAGGCTGCAGAACCAAAGGATCACAACCAAATGTTTTCTCTCTTTCAAATCCTTGTACAGTCATTCAGATGTTCTATCAAGGAAATCTATAATTGGGATGATTTGACCAGAATGTATAAGCTTTATCGTCTTCAATGTTTAATCCTCTTAGTTGCTCACTAATTACTTGTAAGTTTGTTGTTGCTCGAAAGACCTGTATCCTAAGGTCCTGATCTATATCAGCTAAAGTCATGGGTAAATTTGGTTGAGGTACTATGGGTTCAAATATATATTCTCTAGGCTCTCTAGGTCCTGTGATTGTCATACAAAATGATTCAACTTTTAACTAACATTTAATAAACTGATTATAAAAGAGGTATTTACACTATGCAAGCATCCTTCTATTTTTTGTATTTTTTCAATGACATATTTCAATGAAATTAAAGAGCAGCTACTCTAGTATATTTATAAAATGAACAACTAATCTAGAAACAGAATAAAACAAGCAACGTAGCCTGGTATGGCTATTTTCCTGTGCAGTTGTGATTTTATCCTAAATATCTAAGAAACTAAATATATTAAATTGAAAGGCTCTCGATCCTACCTCAGAAGTGAGGAATGAATCACAGTTTCTCAGAAACTATCAATCCCCACAGCTTCCCTGGTGATATCGAGAGTGAACTTTTAACTGAAATGAAATAATTCACTACTCTATTTGATATGTTGTAATTAGAACTTTGATAGCTCAAACCTGGTGTTTACAGAATAGTGGTAAATCTAGTTGTGTGTGATTTCATCCCCTCAGTGTGATCTCCTCGTTCCTTCATGTCCTCGTGAATCCAGAAAGTGTGTATATGATAGTATCAACAAAAGATAGCAATCGAACAATGACAGCTTTGGATATAGACCGAATACAATGCGAGTAGGAGAGGGATAGCGCAAGTGAACAGAGCTTGACTATGCAATTCCTAGTGGGATTTATTACGGAATACAACACAAGTGTACCGAGAGTTTTAGAAACTATCCTTGTGACAAAACAAAACCTGCAACTTTAATGGATTCTAGTCTAGAAATGAAGCTATTCTATGTTTTAAACTGATTGTATGCAATAGCAATGAAACAAGACTTGAAACAAGAAGATGATATGACCTCCAAAATGCCAACAATGGAAGCAAAACCTGAAACTAACAAAATTCTAAGCAAGGAATTGAAAAACTAAACAAGAGAATTGAGAGGATGAGGGGCCATTTGTTTGAAAACAAGTTGGCTATTTATAACCAATGCATTTACCAGAGGGTAACTCCCATTTGATCTCTTTTACTATAAACAAAGGAAAAACACTATTCCAGGGACCAGAAAACATTAATGCAAGCCAAAGTGGTTGAAGAAAGCATGTAAATTTGAAGATTTATGTTTGACGTGATCGTCGGAAGAATCTAGAAAATGTGAACAAAACCGCCGCCCTGTGCAGGGTGGTGGTTACAGGACCACCGCCCTATCCTGGGTGGTGGTCACGGGACCGCCACCCAGGTAGGGCAGTGGTTCCATGTCACTGAAGACAAAAATGCAAGAAAAAAAGGGGGGAGAGGGAAAAACAAAGCATGTGGAGGCTGACTTGGATAATGTATTTGGTACATGTGTATACATGGCAAGCCTTTCTAGCTTCTGAACACCTTGCAAGGAGACTTGTATCATCATTGGGGCATGTGTAACATCATTCCGGTGGTGCATTACCCTATAATTTTGGGTACGTACAGAGCCCCTTCCCTTGAAAATACATACTTACAAATATGAAATAAAAAAATTATACATTAAATCATCGCACACATAGTGGTCAATTCTCAGAAATCACAATTTCACCCTAGAAGACTGGCACATGCTTCAGTAGATGGTCCATGCGATAAATAAATTATTCATGAACCATACCATGGAAGAAAAAATTGATGTCCCCCACCATACCCCACAACTTCCCCTTTTCCAGCAACTCTTAAACTCCCATCTATGGCCCATTTAGAATCTAGGCGAGTTCTCCTTTCTTCTTGAGTACATTCATTAACTCAGAAAGGGAGAAACCCCATCTTATTTATGCTTTATTCTTCCTACCATTTGACATTCAAGCCATATGAAATTGAATTTCTCTGCTAGAAAATCCTTCAATCATAAATTTTATTTTCTTTAGAGGAAGGGTTTAGATGCCCACCGCAGATAGTATTTTAGTAAGGGTAGTTTCAAGAGCTGAAAAACACTTCTCTATTTCACTTTCATGCATATTTGGGGGTTTTTATTCTTTCTATTGGAGTGGGTAGTGGGTCTGATGATGGGATCTATGTAGTTATTAGAGAAGGATGGTAGTATTCTTGGTTCATGTGCCACTAGTTCTCATGGACATACGGGCAATGATGGATCTAGGGATGCTTCAGATTTTTGGCATTCAGGTGGTATTATTGGTAGATTAGATGAAAATGGAGAGCTTGGAAGAGAGGAAATGAGGTGCATATCTTAGAAAAATGGTTCAAGAAGATGGCACTATGCTATCTAGGGAAGAATTATTTGGAGGATCGACCCTGAGATTAGGTACATTGAAGATTTTCCAAATGAAGGCTTCATTTGGGCCTGTTAATTGGAAAAACTCACCAAGATGGGTAGGTTTTTCATTAAAAGGATGTGATTTTAGGAATGAGGAAGCCATGAAAGTATGGTTTTTGATGGAAGTAGGACGAACACAACTCAATGGTTTTTGAGTGGTGAGTTTTTGGGCCATAGTGCCATGCTTAAATAGGCATCCTCCCATGGGTTACGTATCTAGTAAAATCATGTTGCCATAAACGAAATATCTAGTTGGAATTGGCAGGCATGAGTGGTAGTTGAATTTAGAATAATTATTTATGTTAAGTGTGTCACCGAAGATTGAGTAAGTGTCCTCATATTTAAGGAGTGTCTTCTCAAGTAAAATATTTGGCCATGCCACATTTATTCAGATATGGAAGTTTTGGTATTAAATGAAAATGATATGGAAAATACTTTACTTTATTATGGTGGCATGATGATGAAAAGATAGCGGTGGGAAGGGTTAAATACTGTCGTGGACAATTATTCCATGATATTCTTTATAATTTTCAGGAGGTGACCTGAATATGGATCGGTTAGAATCTAGGTGAATATTCTCTTAAACCCTAAAGTGGATAAGGTGATATAAGAAGTAAGAGAAGGTGTTTTTAGAGAAGAGGAGGAAATGGTTCCATTTTGGAGGGAAAGGATTCTTTGGAGAATTCGGTAGAAAATATTTCAAAGGCATAATCAATCATGGATATTGGTGTTTTTATGATGTAGGAGTTGTTATCTCTCTCATTCATCTATAATTAATGTTAAGGTGACTACTCATGTATAGTCATTACCAAGCTTTGAGGGCATAAATATATGTTTCCCTTGTTCTTTCTAGAGTTTAATGGGTTTTTTTTAAACAACCTAATGTAATTATTTTGGTGATGCTCTTCTTATGTAATGATTTTGGGGTGAAATAATGTTTTCTTCTCAATTAAATTATTGTGCAAATTATGGTCATAATCCTATATAGAAATATCATGTCATTGTTTATATTCTGTTAGGGTGGTGTGGAAGATTAATTTATTTTGGGGGTACTGTATGACGTTATCTTCAGGACCTATAAAACTACTTGCAGACTAAATAGGATTGGGTCATGTGTTTAATTGTCCTAGGGGTCCCTTGATTTTGAACACTCATCTTAATTTTCACATGATGATTTAGTCTTAGGGGTAAATAGATAAATTATCAGGGATCGGGATTGTATGTTTTCTTTGAGGTTCCTTACAATTGTCTCACTATGAGAATCTCATTTTATGTTGTCCCTACCTTCATGAAATGACATGATGGATATCTATGTACATGATGTTGAGATGATGCTTATTTCCCCCCAATTCCCCCTCAATGTTTGAGAACATTCCTATTTGGCATGACCTAGTTTCCACCTCACAAATGGTAGGCATTAAGCAACTTTGTAGGACCATGCCATGTTTATGTGGAAAATTTTGAAATGTGTCTTGGCCATTTAATATAAGGAGTAGTTTATTTGACCAAACTGATTGGTTTCTGAAGTGGAGGTTTATCCTAGGGATCTTGAACAGCGGGGTGTTGAAAGAGGCACTACTATTATCTTCCTAGTCTTGCATATAAAGCGAGTCGGATTTCTTATTTGTGGATCACATTGAACCTGCCTACAGAAGACTTGATAGGATAAGAGGTCCCTGTATTGATCTTTAAGAGGTGATTTATTAGTTGACCAATGGTTTGGAGTAAATGGTGCTTTACTGACCGAAGAAAGAACATTAAAAGTTATAGCATGATTGATCCATTAGACATAGATTGAATCATATTTAGGAACCCAATGTTAGATTACATTAGATTGGATATGATACATTCAAAGTTATTTTTGTATCAAATCAGATAAAGACCATAACGCTTATAGGTGTTAAATGTTATGTTGGTGATATAAGACATAGTAATCATTGTTGTTATGTCCATTGATATCGAATGGTAATGAGCGAATATGAGAAATACCTTGATATTTTTCAAGTTGATAAGGAGGAGTAGAGACATATAACACCAGATTTAAGTGGAGAATTTCGAAGGAAAAAATTCCACTGGTAAAACACTACTTTTATTAACAATTTACACAATTTTAACTCAACACTTCCACTTCATTTCTCTGTCTTTTTGACAATGTCTGCAGAGCTATGAATCTTGATCATTATGATCCAAAGATCATTGATTGTATATTTTAATAAATTATTAGTATTTACCTTAGTCTGTACAACATGTATCCATTGTAGACATTAAATCCCAAGAGGTATCACCCACATCAATGTGGGTAGGTGAATCAGTCTAGCCGATTCACTCTTAAATGTGAAAGACCTTCACAATACAGTTTGATTAGACAAACATTAATAATTTTGGGGCATGTTCAAGTGGCTAATCCCACTTAACATCATCACCCCAAAACTCCCCTTTAATGTTAAGTGGGAAAACAAATCAGAAAATCCAAATTTACCTTTTTATACAAAAGGATTTACAGATCTTGAATCAATGATTTAGGCTAACATGCCAACAAGGGAAATCTGCAAATCTTCCCATACAATAATTCTTAAGACCAGTGCTTTACATATGAATACTTACATCAGATTATGAATCCTCTTATAAACTAAGGCATACCCTATAAATAAATCTTTGCTAGGATTTACAAATAACTTCACATGGAGTGACACATTTACTTATTACAAAATGGAGGAAATTATTGTAATGAATCTTGTGTTTACAATGTTACAACCATGTGTAACCAATCCCTAAAGGATCACTTTGTTACATACAAAGTGGGTGGTCATGATCCACTCTTTCATAATGATCCATCAAGAGTTGGCATTGTCCATACACACTCCCCCTCAAGGGAAACTCTGATAGGATGAAGAAGGCACAAAACTTCAAACATTCAATAGCTTAGCTGAATGATGTTCTGCAACATAATCCCTGATGTTTGAACTTGATTCTTTATCAAGAGTAATTTATCCTTCACATAGAGGAGGAATAATTCCTTTAGCTCCTATGTGTATCACCACCAGATAGCCCTCTTTAATCCACATGGTTCTTTGCTAATCTCAAGTGATGACACCTGCATCAAAACTTGAACATTAAAATCTAGCTGCATATCCAACACAACATCGGAAACTGTCATAATAAGCATAATATAATACAATATTTTACTTTTAACATATTAAGTACTAAAAGGTTAAACATTAGTTGTATAACAAACATCCCCAACATATCACTATGCTTAATAATTAATCAAATATGTTTTAACAACACATATATCTTATTCCAAGCCTTTACATAAAAATATAATACTTGATAAATAACTAAGATCATCAGATAATCAAACCTTTCAAGAGTAATCACAGTATTCATAGAAGAAAATGACCATGTAAGCAAAATTTAAGCTTAGACATGTCATATATGATCATATTTTTATGCCAAAATTCATGATTTAATAGTCAAAAACATTGTCTTACTTCTCTTGATTCTAAGAATTATATTCTTGTTACTACTAAGAGATCATGACTATTTTGACAAGAGAATCATTAGCAATACAGATAGTTAGAGAAACCATGCTCATAAAAGCACTTGACACAGGAATCCTAGTCAGAGTCAAGGATTGAAAGATCTCCCCCTCAATGTCTACATCCATTATATTAAAATGTAACTAAAAAAAAAGCTTGCAGAATAATTTCAGTTTTAGGATACTTAGAGGAGGGCAGAGAGGCAGATTTACAAAAAAAACCTAAAGAATATGCACATATTATTTGTAACTTCTAGGTGCAACATTCATAATGTATAAATGCACTTGATGCATTGAAAAAATATGATATCAATTTCTATTCTACCTTTTAGCTGATAATCCTTTCTTTCTTTGTGACAACCATCTAAAATTAGCTTTAATGTTCTTAGACATGGTTCAGGATTTCATAATTACTCATGCATTATAGGGGTTCATGATGTATGATTATATCATATCATGAATTATCAATACTTTATCCATGGATTGAGACATATTGCTTACTTGGTATCTCATTAGATAGGGCTTTTAAATGGTTTTCAGATGGTATCGTTGTTTCCCTGTGAGATGTTTTTCTATACCGAGTCATATAGAGCATCAAAGATTTTTAGCCAGTAAAAAAAGATTTCAAACACACTTTCCAAATGCTAGACACATTGGTAGTTGATCTCAAGAGTTGTGACTTATCCATTGAAAAAATCAACAGAACTAATATTTGATGCTTAGTCAACAAATTGGGTGGCAGAAACTAAAAAACCTACTCAAGGAAGCCAAATAGAGACAAAAAACAAGCTACATATCTTTTAATTTGTCTATATGACAACAAACAATCCCAAATTTGATAAAAAAAATAGATTGAATTGGTCAAGTTATGGATCAATTTAACAGGGCTAGGTCATGTTTCAACTACAAACCATTTTAATAGGAAAATTAGACTAATTAATTAATTATCAATTAATTAGAGCTTAAAAACATAGCACAATCTCGTCAAATTTCCATAGAAATCATCTAGATTTGGTCTAAAAATAGATTAAATTGGTCAATTTTAGATCAAATTTACAGAACAGAGTTGGGGTCAAGTTATAGAAGCTCAGGAATTTCTTTTGAAACTCCACTCAAAGGAAAAAATAGCAATCCTGCAAAACAAATGAACTACATGGGAAGTCAACAGTAGCTGAATTAAAAAAACCCGGTCTAGAGTATCTCAACGAGTTTATTTATGCAACTCGATCGGGGCGAGCTCAAAAATGAAGCTCAAAACGAGCTACATTTAACAAATAAAAATAAGTTTAAAAAAATATCCATACGGTGGTGGGTGACACGTGGCACAAATCAAAAATACTAAAGTGAGGCACATTTCAGCTTCAAAATAGATCCTCGAGTAGATGCAAAACTTTAAAAAATTAAAGTTAAAGCTCTTTCGGGTCTAAAATTGATTCAAAAATGTGACAAAAGAAAAATAGACACATGTCAAAAGACTATAACAAGTCTGAAAAGAACAAAGTACAAATATACATGTCACTTTTTAATTAGCTCACATTTTGCAAATGTATCTAATAAGACATAACTGACCAATTAATTAAAAAATAGAACCGTATACACGGTGTCTTTATTTAATTGGATCGCATTTCTTACATTCTGACACAATGCGAAAAGAAAATTCTAAGTCAAACAAGTCACTTGTCGAAAAAATTAATGGCTTTTGACACTTAGCGGTTTTTCCAAACTTTAAATAAAGACTTTGAGTGGACATCCTGAAAGCTAATTTTAAAATAAATTTTGGGTCCAGAAAAGGAATAAGATAGGTGTCACGATCTAAATGGCAAGTAAAAAGAAAATATTGACACCTCTGACACTTACGAAGGCTGACACAATCTAAAACGTGTGCAAAAAAGTAATTGGCTGTCATGTTTCAAAAGTCTAACAAACTCTGACAAGTGTAAAAAGAGAAGTAAAATACATGTGTCGTTTTTCAATTAGATTAGACTTCACAGTTCACAAAATTAAAAGAAAATCCATGGAATGAAGACAAAATTAGAGATTCCTGCAGTATAAAGGAAAGTTAATAAACCCGCGAAACATAAAGAACTACGACACATGGACAATACTAAGATATGTGTCGACTTGTTTTTATTAGCTTGCACTTGACAAGTTGACAACTCTGCCAAAAAATGACATAGATATATATGTGTCCAAATGCTGTTGGATCACACTTCACAGTGCAATCAAAAAATGACTAAAGTCAAATTAAAGACACAGTGGAGCCTTTTCAATGGCTCACTTTTCGCAAGACTGACAAAAAATGACAAATGTAAAAAGGTGGAAAATTTTAATTAGATGATGACTTCCATAAATAAAAGATTGACAAGTGTGAAATGTGGAGCAATTCTATTGGCTCAGATTTTGCAAATCTGAAAAATGCGACATAAAAGATACTTGGAGAAATTTTATTGGTCTACCCTTCGTAATTGTTAGAAACAAGTTAAACAGAAGATACCGACAAAGTGGAATATGGATGCCACTTGAAGAAATATTATTGGCTCAAGTTTCACAAATGTCAGAAATAGGCTAGTTCCAAGGGTCTGACAACTGCAAAGACACGCATAAATCCTATTATTGGCTTCATGGATTGTCATTGACAATCAGATAAACAATATTACTAACATACTCGCAAAGACAAGATGGAGATTTTTTATTGGATTGAGCTTCATAAAAATTGAAAAATGTGAAGCTAGCTAGAGCAATATGATTGGCTCAAGCTTCGCATTAAAAGGAAATCAAAAATTCTGTCAGGACGAAGCCAGATGGCACAAGAATGATTGGCCCAAGCTTCGCAAAGACAGAAAGATGTCAGATTGAATCCATTTGGCACTCTAAGAGTGGGTGCAGCTTGGCAAACATGAAAATATAAACAACGAAGCTACATGGAGTAATATTATTGGTCCAAACTTTACAAAACTAAAAATGACCAAAAATACGAAGCCAGATGGCACAAAATGATTGGCCTGGGGCTTTGCAAAAAAACTGAGAAATATAATAAATGGAAAATGTGAAGAAAGATGCCACCAAAGGATTGGCCCAAGGCTTCGTAAAAGACAAAAATGGTGAAAAAACAAAGATTTTACAGTTAAACGGACTTAAAAGCCCAAAATAAACTGGATCTAAATAGATATTTTGGATCCACATTCAAAAAATGACTGTAACAGTTATTTACAGAGGGAAAACTAGAAAAATAGCTCACATAGATGATAGATTCAAGCCGTAAATGACTGAAACTGAGATGTAAAATCATAGATCTAAGCAAACAAAAATGCTTTAAACATGATATAAACAACCATTTATCCCATTTTTAATCAATATTTCAAGTAATATTGAGAGGGAACTGGAATTTTAAACATAGCTTGAACATGGACTGTGGAACTTTTGGGTCTCGCAGATCTGTCAATAAACTTAAAGTTTCTTCACCCTTTCAAGTCAAAAGACTTCTAGATCGATCCTGCACATGCACAATCACCATGCTCTGATACCATGTTAGATTTAGTAGGGGAAATATAATCCATAGATCATAGATCTACCATTAAAGCCGAAGAATATTATAGATTATGGATATCTAGTCTAATTAGATAAAAAATAAGCTTAAAATAGATAGTGAATAACAGAGCTTAAATGAGTAAATAATATGCAAGAGCTGAAATCAAACAATAGACAAGAAACTAAACACATTACACCAGATTTAAGTGGAGAAACCTGAAGGTAAAACTCCATTGGTAAAGCACTGTCTTTTATTAAGAATTTACACAAGTTTAACCTAGCACTTCTAATTCACTCCTCAGTATTTCACACCATTGTAGAGCTATGTCTCTTGATCATTTAATACAATAATCATGACCATTTGGCTCATCTTGTATTATGCTAGTGACTCACAGCACCCCTAGATGCAGATCAGGCTTCTAGGTTGATCACTCTAGCATCCAGTGTGATTGCACAACATGAAAACCTCTCTCCAAGTGTGGGGACTTATGAAACTGAGAGAGGAATCTCCAAATTAGAGGATGGTTCCTCAAACTCCTCTGATTTAGATCTATATTTTGTAAAACTACAGAGGTTTGAAACCTAATCCTACTCTAAAATCCAAGGAGACAGAGATAGAAAGTGCAAAAAATGAAACAAAACTAACAGGTGATACACCAAAGGAGTGGTGGACACTTCTTGTTCTGTAGATAGACATAGATCATAAAATGCAACATAAAACATCATGCACAAGCTGATAAGATGTAATCAGAGGTCTGAAATGAAACAAGCAACACAAACAGAGGACTGAAAACTAATCACAGAGCCTGTAATGTCATTTCCACTGTCAAAATCCTTGTATTACAACATCAAATCCTTTGAGGTAGAAAACCTGTTACAATTTTAGAAGAGGTCTGATACTTCAAAAATCACTTGTTCCAGGTGAAAGAAGAAGCTTTCTCTCCAAAGAAAATGTTCCCCCCCCAGAAATGAGCCAAATCTGGCTTTTTTAGTGCATGGGTCGAGCCTAGGGGACAGAAAACGAATTACAGAAGCATGACAGCCCATCCCTCCTTGACTAAAGATGCATTAAAAAGGAATGGGGGACCTTACAGACCCATACCCTGTCACTTTGACTGAATTACAGGAGAATGCGACTCATTCTACATTAAATCTGGTCACTGAAATGTCACTTCTGGCCGATGAACACGTGTCAGAGCTGTTTCTTGATTTTCTCTCTCCAAACTACACCAAAACTCAATATTAACCCTAGAATCATGTAGATAATTTCATAAGATTTCCATTGATATAAATAACATGAAAATCTGAGCTCTGGATCGAAAGATATGTCGATCTAAAGATTTAGGGCACAAAACAGGTGAAAATGCATTTGGAAATTCTCTTCCCGCGCTCTGCCACCTGGATGACACGTGGCATTCATTGATTGGTCATGTAATTCTCTCTCCTTCTCTAGCTTCATTAGACACATGTCTTCTTTTTATTGGCTCAGGATTTTCCTTGAAACCTCACCCTTTGACTTTTGGACCTTTCCTCCTTGTGACACATGTCATGATTTGGTTGGTCCGCAAGTCTGCCTGGCTCTTCGCGCCCTTTGCATCCATTTGTCCCAAATGTCCCAAGTGCTGCGCGGGACAAATTCTTCCAAACCTCCCAAAATGGATTCCTTTTCTTCTTTCGGTCGACCATGTGGCGTGATCTGCCTTTGTCTTTCGGCTCCTTCACTATCCTCGCGGCCCAGCGCGTCCCTTTGTCCCTACTTGTCCTTGTGCTGAAGTTCTGCCATTTCGGCCGATCTAGGCGGTTCGCGTCCTTCACGGCCCAGATGTCCCAAATTTCCCAGTTAGCGCGGGACAAATTCTCCGAACCGGCCAAACTGGCTTCCTTTTCTGTCAGCCGCTTCGCCTTTTCGATTCCTTCACGTCCTCACGGCCCAGATTGTCCCAACTGCTTAGTAAAATTCTCCTTTTCGGCCGAACCGGCCGGTTCAAGCAGTTAGTTGATTTTCTTCGAACTGGCCTTCTGCATCCCTCGCGTACATTTGTTCCACTTGTCCCAGTGCCTCGCGGGCTGCCTGGAGGTGTTTCGGCCGAACCGCGCCTTGGTGTCCCGAATGTCCCAACTGTTCCTAGGACAAGGACTTAGCCGATTTTCACAATTTTTCCTGGCCCAAGCTTATTCTTCTGCAACTTCTTCACATTTTCTTAGAGCTTTCTCTTTTCAACCTCGACAGGAGAGTTAGAAAAATTTCTAAGGGGACCCTAGAAACATGATTTTTGCCCGGAATCCATCCATTTTCCTGGGACTCGAGAATTCTGATGTATGTTATCAAATCAACCCTGGGGGTGGATTTGGATAACAATTTGGTGACTCAGCGGGGATACCTGCCTGCTAGGTAGAAGATACCAGTTGCCTGAAGCAGTCCATTGGGCATGGAGTCATCAAATATTCTGTTTAGAACCCTAACTGACTCAGAATGTGCAAGGAGGAAGATGGAATGTCTCCTGATGAAAGCAAGGACTGCAAAACATCTCCATGAATAGCAAGCTGTGCCAAAGCACTTAGGGAAAACAAAACTAACCTACAGCAAAACAATGTGCACAAGCACTTGGAGGAAAGAAAATCTAATCTAATATTTACAGAGGTAGTGAACTTCCCTCTAGAAGCAATGCTTGAGATAGATTCCATTGACTGGAATCTGCAGTTCTTCACCATCCAATGAGGCTAATTGGAAAGCATTGTTGTTCTTGCACTTTGTGACCATGTATGGGCCACTCCAAATGGCATCAAATTTTGAATGCCTTCCCGGTTTTGCTCTGTCCACATCCCATTTCAACACTAGATCTCCAACTTGAAAAGATCTATCCTTGGCCTTTCTATCAAAGGTCTTCTTGATCAAAGCTTGATCCTTTTCCATTGCTTGGGATGCCTGATTTCTGATCTCTTGCAGCTCCATCAACTCTGCATACCTCACCTCCATGGGCTCAAATTCAAGCAACTCCAGCTGCTTCATGAGTTCCAATGTTGGCAACTCAAGTGACATGGGCAAGATTGCCTCTCTTCCATAGACAAGCCTGAATGGAGAGTTACCTGTGGATCTTTTGGGAGTGATCCTATCAGCCCATAAGGCTGATTTCAGCTTGGTATGCCAAGACCTCTGATTCTCATCAAGAGTCCTCCTAATGATCCTCAACAAGTTCTTGTTTGTAGACTCGGCCTGGCCATTACCCTGAGGGTAATAGTTCGATGAAGTGCTTAGGTAAATACCGTTCTTGACAGCCCACTCAGTCACCTTAGATCCAATGAATGCCAATGCATTATCAGAGATTATTGTGGTAGGTACACCAAATCTGGTTGTTATCCCCTCATAAAAGTCTAAGATGCTAGACTCATTTGCCTCTTTGAGTGCTACTGCTTCTGTCCATTTGGTGAAGTAGTCTGTGGCTGTCAAAATCCATTTGTGCCCTTGGCTTGAATTGGGATTAATGACTCCAATGAAGTCCAAACCCCATTGCATGAATGGCTGGTCAACTGAGATTGGATGCAATGGAAGGGCAGCAAGTCTCTCTTTTCCTGTGAAGAATGCACAATTCTTACACCTCTTGATCCATGCATAGCAATCACTGAAGATTTTAGGCCAATAATAACCAGCCTTCATGATTTTTAGAGCTGTCACTCTTGGTGCAAAATGGCCACCAGCTGGTCCACCATGAAACTCTTCCAACACCCTTTGAATCTGACCTGTGCTAATGCATCTCAGCAGCACTCCATTCACATCTTTCTTGAACAAAACTCCATCAACAATGGCATATGGGACAGCCTGCAATCTGAAGTGTCTCCTTTGGGTCTTGTTCATCTCTGGAGGGCATAGGCCTGTGCTCTAGGAAGTGCATAATACCTTGGGTCCAGCAAGGAGTGGGGGAAGCATTGTCTTCTTCTTGATTGCCACTTGGCTCATGGCTGTCCTGGACTGTCAAAACAGTTTCTTCTTTGTTGCATACTTCTTTTTGCTTCCCCAAAACCAGCTGCTCACACAGCCCTTTCCCTCTTACCAGCTTGGTGATCTTGATATCAATGTCATATTCCATGACACGGGTGATCCAACCTACCCTTTTCTCATTCAAATCCTTGTTGAGGAGGAAGTCCTTAACTCCAGCATGTGAGACCAGCAACTGGACCTTGTTGTTTGAGATTAAATGCTTGAATTTCTTCAAGCTTCTGATTACTGCAAGCACATGCTTCTCAATAAAAGAGTACCTCACCTCATAGTCATCTAGGCTCTGGCTGAAGAAGGCAATCGGTTGCTCATCATTATCTTTGTTCTGCTGTACTAGAATGGCAGAAATAGTGTCATCACCTCCAAATGCATAGAGGATGAAATCCTTGGAGAAGTCTGGGTTGATGAGAGTTGGTGCTTGAGAGATAGCTTCTTTGATTGCTTCAAAACTCTCCTTGCCTTCTGCTGTCCACTTAAAAGCCATGCTCTTCTTTAACATTTTGGTGATGGGCTTGACAAGGGCTGCAAAATCTGGGATAAACCTGCGGACAAAATTTATCCTTCCCAAGAAGCTTTGAAGAGCCTTCTTGTGACTTGGCAATGGTAGTGCTATTATGGCTTCAACCCTCTCTGGATCAATTGCCAGTCCCTCTTTCGAGACAATATGGCCAAGGAGCTTTCCCTCGTGTGCCAGGAATATGCACTTCTTGGGATTCAAAGACACTCCAAACTTTCTACACCTCTAAAACACTTGCCTGAGGTGAAAGAGGTGGTCTACTGCATTTTTAGAGAACACAGTGATATCATGTACGTATATGAGCACTATCTTGTTGATCAACCCCTTGAATGTCATGTCCATTGCCCTTTGAAAGGTAGCACCAGCGTTGGATAGCCCAAATGGCATCTTCTTGTAAGCATATGTGCCCCATTTAGTTGTGAAGGTTGTCTTGAATTGGTCTTCTCCCTTCACCATAATCTGATTATAGCCTGAGTAGCCATCAAGTAGTGAAAACCTTTCTGAACCAGCTACCACCTGTAATATCTGCTCCATGGAAGGGAGTGGATAATGATCCTTGAGAGAGGCTCTATTCAAATCTCTGAAGTCGACACACAACCTGATCTCTCCATTTTTCTTTTTTACTGGGACTAAGTTGGCGACCCAGCTTGAGTGTTTGATGGGGAAGATGATACTGGCCTCAATAAGCTTGCTTAACTCTTTTCTCATTAGAGGTTCAATATGGGGATTCACTGGCCTTTGCTTTTGCCTGACAGGCTTGGATTCTGGATCCAGCTCAATAGTATGTTGTGCCAACTCTGGGTTGAAACCTCTCAGATCTTTGTAAGTCCAAGCAAAAACATCTGGGAATTCTTGACAAAGCTGAACAAAATCAGATTTCTCTTGTGAGGTACTTACTTTGCCAATCTGCAATGTTTTTCTTTCTCCCACTAAAATAGGCTCTGAATCTTCACCCTTTACTTGAATGTTCGCTTTCTCCTTCCGGAACTGATCATTCGGGTTGAAGATTGACTCCAAGGTTATGAGGCCTTTTGGTAACTTGTTGGTTCTCAGCTGCACCACTTGGTCACCATACTGCTGATGCAGCTTGTCTTGATTCCTGGCAGAGAACTCAGCTTCTTCTTGTAGGAAATTAACAATTTGTTGATCATTCTCGAAGACTTGCCAACTTGTGTTGTTATCTGGAACAGCTGGTCTTACAACCAATTTGATATGAGGCTGAGATTTCTCACTTTTGATACTCTCTACAACATCAAACGCAGCCCCAATTGCTGCAAGTCTGTCAGCGGCTTCATTCTTTTTTCTTGGGATGGAATTGATGCTAAAAGCTTCAAAATCTTCAATAAGATCCCATACCCGATTTTTGTAGCACTTAAGTAGATCATTTTTGGCAGCATTTTTTCCTTTGACTTGGTTTACGATCAGCTCACTATCACCAAATACTTGTAAATTCCTGATGCCTTTCTTCATTGCCCAGTGCAGTCCATGAATTAAGGCTTCATACTCAGCCGTGTTGTTTGAACAGGAAAACTGGAAATGGAAGGCTGAGTAATACCTTATACCTTGCGGTGAAATGAGCATAGCTCCTCCTCCTGCACCTTGTCTACTCCTTGACCCATCAAAGAACAATTTCCATACTTCATTCTTGTCCTTATGATCTGGCTTGGTGATGCTGGGGAGAGGTTGATCCTCTTCATGTAAACAATAAACCCCTAGCTCAGATTCTTCTATTTCTTGATAGGGATCAAAAGCATGCACCTTGCTTGCCCATTCATCAAGAGTCAAATCTGGGATGCTTCCAACCTTGGTGTCAGCTTCATCAGTGCTTGGATAATCTTCTTGATCAAATGCTGAACAGTTGGCATTGATTTGGCTGGTAGTGTAAGGCTCAATGTGAAAGTTCGCAATAGGTTCAGACCTGATTGTGGCCTTGGTTCCATACCTTGTTCTGAACAACATGTGTGACCAATCCACAGAAAGATAGCCTCCAATTTTAGTAGTGAAGTCTCTTGACAAGCACAATGCAAAGAGTGGTGGCAGGTCTATGACTGACACATCTTGTAACACTATTACGTTGGGACATGCGTGCAGTGTGAGGCTCAAACCTTTGATTACTCCAACCGTTGTCACTGCTGTCCCATCTAATTGCACTACACCCTTGGAGATGACTTCATATTGAAGCCCTAGCTGATCAGCTATTTGCTTGGGCATTACTGAACTACTTGCCCCAGAGTCAATCATGCAATTATGTACCAACTTATCTCCTATGATCAATGAAACATAAAATGGAGGGGGCTTCAACATTTTACCTTGCTGACCTCCATGATTTCCTTCAGGCTGGGCAGCATTTGTGAGTACCTTTTCTTGCATTTGGACCTGTTGATTTGAAGTTGACCAGTCCTTCATGGCAGCTTGTAGCAAATCTCTTTGGCCTGGGATGGATAGTGATTCCCACATTGATATGTTTACATTTGTCTTCTTCATCTGATCAATGATGTTGAATGGGGATGAAGCATCCCTCTGCTGTCCCCTAGCTTGCACATTCATTCCTTGCACATGGGCAGCAACAACTGGCATCTGAGTTGGTTTAGGAGCTGGTTTGGGTGCTCCTTGCATGTTTGGAACTGCATTTTGTTTGCCAACACCTTGTGGAGTGACAGAAGGTCGTGAACTACTTGGGGCCAATGGTTGTTCTTCACCCAAATTCCTCCTTTTTGACCTTGTGTTGGCTGCAACACTTTGAGAGGGTATTTGATTCATACCACAGAAATCTTCAGCCTGCCAATTGACAAGAGTAGTTTCATTCGGAGATGTTCCTTGTTGAGGTGCTTCTTGCTGCTGATCTCCTTCGTGGCTGGACTCTTGCGACCCACCAATGGTTTGCACCATCAGGGCTTGATTTAATGCACCGTTAAAGCACATTGATTGGTTGTGTGGCTGACTACATGGGAAACACCAATCATATTCTTGGGCCATGTTATTTTGGACTGGCACTAATGCTTTAGAAGCAGATACAACATTGGGGTTATAGGGCTGAAATGGTCTATTAGCGGGAGGCCTTACTTGGCTTTGATTTTGATTTGCAGCCTGATTTGGTGACCTATTTTGTTGGTATGGGGGCCTAGCCTGGTATTGTGCTTGAGGCTGATACGGTCTAGCACTTTGAGCTTGCTATCTTTTGATAGTAACCAGCTCATTTCCCAAATTTTGCAACTGTTTCATGACCTCTTGGAGTTCATTTGAAGCACTAGAAGATGAAGTAGAAGTTTCACTTGAACTTTGATTTCTAGGGGTGGGAATAGGAGCCAAAGTGGGTGCTTGACTAGTGCTTGGATTTTCTAAGTTTGGATACAAGGGCATGGGAGGCCTAGGAGCCAGTTTACCAGCTTGAATAAGACAGTTTTTGGCTCTAATGGCAATGCTATAAGCAGCAGGTAAGGTTGTGCCTCCCATAGATTGAATTAACATAGAAATATTAGAATTCAAAGCTTTAAGGTAATATAGAAAAGCACCTTCTGCTGTTGGCCTGACTGCCACTGGAATCCTATCCCAAGACCTTTGAAATCTGAAGTTGAAGTCAGTCAGCTGCTCGTTGGGGGCTCTCTTGATAGTTGTCAGCTGCTCCAAAAGAGACAAGTTGTCTCCCTTCTCTCCAAATTGCTCGTGAAGTGCAATACACAGCTGATTCTAGTTTGTGATAGAACCAGCTCCAAGGCTCCTAAACCATTGCAATGCTTTACCCTTGAAGGAAGATGCCAGTAACTTGACAGCCACTTGCATTTCATTGATTTCATGGATTGCACAAAGGTTAGCAATATCTTTAACATGATCACCTGGAGTAGTCTGATTTTCTCCAGTGAAGTAGGGAATGTTCTTCAAGGCTGCAATAGGAACTGGATGTTGTGCATTGAGAGCAAGTGGGCTGCTACCTGTGAAGTTGACATAGGGGTTGTTCTGAGCCATTCTAATCGGTCTTAAAACCCTTGTATACTGAATGAAAGGCCTGTCAGGTGGAGGAGTTGAGAGAGTTCTGTTTGGTGGAGATGGAGACCTTTGAATCCTTCTTCCTCTTTGCCTTCTTCTTGGAGATAATTGCAGGTATTCAAACAACACTTCTTCTTCTCCAACTCTTGACCTTGTGGTGATTCTTCTCATGAGTTTTCAGGCCTGCACTGCTGAAACCAGTTGATTCTTCCCCTTGGAGTCACCAGATATGCAAATAATAGCTCTTTTAAGCAAGAAAAATGCAGCAGATGCACATCAACTCTGCTACAATAAAAATGAGACCTCTAGGTCCCACCGGGCGTGCCAAAACTGTTGTTGCAGACTCACAGCACCCCTGGATGCAGATCAGGCTTCTAGGTTGATCACTCTAGCATCCAGTGTGATTGCACAACATGGAAACCTCTCTCCAAGTGTGGGGACTTGTGAAACTGAGAGAGGAATCTCCAGATTAGAGGCTGGTTCCTCAAACTCCTCTGATTTAGATCTATATTTTGTAAAACTACAGAGGTTTGAAACCTAATCCTACTCTAAAATCCAAGGAGACAGAGATAGAAAGTGCAAAAAATGAAACTAAACTAACAGGTGATACACCAAAGGAGGAGTGGTGAACACTTCTTGTTCTGCAAATAGACACAGATCATAAAAATGCAACATAAAACATCATGCACAAGCTGATAAGATGTAATCAGAGGTCTGAAATGAAACAAACAACACAAACAGAGGACTAAAAAATGATCACATAGCCTATATTGTCATTTCCACTGTCAAAATCCTTGTATTACAACATCAAAAGGTAGAAAACCTATTACAATTTTAGAAGAGGTCTGATACTTGCAAAAATCACTTGTTACAGGTGAAAGAAGAAGCTTGCTATCCAAAGAAATGTTCCCCCCCTCAGAAATGAGCCAAATCTGGCTTTTACATGCATGGGTCGAGCCCAGGGGACAGAAAACGTACAAAAGCATGGGAGCCCATCCCTTCTTGACTGCAGGTGCATTAAAATGGCATGGGGGACCTTACAAACCCATACCCTGTCATTTTGACCAGAAATACAGGAGAATGTGACCCATTCTGCATTAAATCTGGTCGTTGAAATGTCACTTCTGGCCATGAACATGCGTCAGATCTGTTTCTTGATTTTCTCTCTCCAAACTACACCAAAACTCAAGATTAACCCCAAAATCATGTAGAGAATTTCACAAGCTTTCCGTTGATATAAAGAACGTGCAAATCCGAGCTCTGGATCGAAAGATATGTCGATCTGAAGATTTAGGGCACAAAACAGGTGAAAATGTGTTTTGAAATTTTTTCCCGCGCTCTGCCACCTGGATGACACGTGGCATGCATTGATTGGTCACGTAATTCTCTCTCCTTCCCAACTTCATTAGACACATGTCTTCTTTTTATTGGCTCAGGATTTTCCTTCAAAAATCACTCTTTGACCTTTGGACCTTTCTCTTTGTGACACGTGTCATGATCTGGTTGGTCCGCGGGTCTGCCGGCTCTTCGCGCGCGTCTTTTGGCCAAAACTTTTGCCAAATTTCCCGTCCCTGGGCTTCCGAACTTCCCTGCTCCATTGGACACGTGTCCTAATTGGCTCGGGCCAGCCTTGCTATCTTGGGTCCATTTGTCCTTGGCAAAATCTCGTTTCGGCCGAACCGGCTGGTTCGCGTCCCACGTCCATTTGTCCCAAATGTCCCAACTTCGTCTGGGCTTCCGAACCACCCGAAATCGGGCTTCCTCAGCCCTTTTCTTTGACCTGAAGACATGTGGCAGGATCCTCGGCTCGGCCGGCTTCGTCCCTTTTCGCGTCCTTGTCACGTCCTGTCGCTTCACGGCCCACGTCCTGGGACAAAAACTTTTGTCCCGAAAATGTCCCCTGCTTAACACGAAAGTTCTCCATTTCGGCCGATCCGGGCGGTTCGCGTCCTTTGTCCTTTTGTCCCAATGTCCTTGAGCAGTTAGTCAATTTTCTTCTCCTTCGGCCGAACCGGCTGACTTTCGTGCGTCCCTGCGCGTCCCTTCTGGCCCGGATTGTCCCAGTGCTAAAGTTCTCCTTTTCGGCTGAACCGGCCGGTTCGCGTCCTTCGCGTACATTTGTTCCAGATGTCCCAATTGCTTCTGCGGGCCGCCTGGAGGCTGTTTCGGCCGAACCGCGCCTTGGTGATCCGAATGTCCCAACTGTTCCTAGGACAAGGACTTAGCCGATTTTCACAATTTTTTCTAGCCCAAGCTTATTTTCTGCAACTTTTTCACATTTTCTCAGAGTTTGCTCTTTTCAACCTGGACAGGAGAGTTAGAAAAATTTCTGAGGGGACCCTAGAAACATGATTTTTGCCCTGAATCCATCCATTTGCCTAGGACTCGAGAATTCTGATGTATGTTATCAAATCAACCCTGGGGGTGGATTTGGATAACAGTATCTTATAATAATATCCCAATCTTTAAGTCATTATGTACAACATGTATCCATTATAGACATCCAATCCCAAGAGGGATCACCCACATCAATGTGGGTTGGTGAATCAGTCAAGACGCTTCACTCTTAAATGTGAAAAAACTTCACAATACAGTTTAATTAAAAAAACTTTAATAATGTTAGGGCTTTCCCAAGTGTCTAATCCCACTTGACATTATCACCCCACCATTCCCCAATTCCTTACTTGACCTTGTATCCTCTAGGCCATATCCAGTGTCCTCTCACCTTTACTTAGGCAAAGTCAAAAGCAATAGGGAAATCAACCATACCCTTTATTAAGGTTCCTCCCCATTACTCCCATAGAGAGAGCAGATGAGTGATGGGAGGAAGACCCCTTCCCTAGCTACATAATTACTATCATTATGGGTCCATCCCCTTTTATCGGCCCACTTTACAATGGTACATCTCTTTCCCCCCTGGGTGTAAATCTGGGAACCAACATGTTGAAAGGATCTAGAAAATCCATCTCAAGGTGAAAGAAGAATTAGAGAAATATCAAGCCAATTATAAGGCTATACAATATCAACATCATAGAGATCACAAACTTCTTGTTGGAGACAAGGTTTGGATTTACTTGAGAAATAAGAGATTACAAGGCCAAGAAAGGAAACTCAAGCCACTACAGTATAGACCCTTCACTATACTAGAGAAAGTTGGAAAAAATTCCTTCAGGCTTAATTTTCCACATTTCATGTTGATGTACTTAGTAGTAAATTGTGAGAACTTACAACTATATGATCCATACAAACTTGATGAAAAAGAAGAATGTCAGTTACTAACTTCTATAGAGGATTGTGTCTTGGACTCATGAGACGAACTTGAGGAGGACGTAGTGCTGAAAAATAATATCAGAGAGAGAAGGATAGGTCCACAGGAGTTTTTCCAAGTTGGACTCAAGGGGAAGACACCAAGGTAGGCCTAGTAGTACTCAAAGGAGAAAGTGAGGGAATTATTTCCTCATCTACTCCCCCAATAATCTTTTGTGGGACCAAAATACTCCTGAGCAGGGGAGGTGAGATCCATAGGGATCTATAACAACACCACTTCATTAAAAAAATAGAAACAAAATAAAAATCAAACAGAAAGAAGTGCATATAGTTTTCCACTCTGTACAGAGTAACAGTTACGTAACCACCCTGACAATTATGTAACCACCATTTTACATAGAAAACAATTACATAATCATCATGATGGTTGTGTAACCACTAGTATGCATACACCAGTGGTCATGTCACTAATGAACGAAAAAAAAAATAAAGCCATGAATGATCACAAATTTAAATTGTTTGGTCATGCATCTTCCTTGGAATGTCTCTTCTAATTCTCCAGTGCACAAGATGACATGGGCAAAAAGGTATTTAAGAAGGATAACAAGTGGAATTGAGGCATCGAATTTGGAATGAAAAAATTGATAAAGAAACCATTTCAGATGGAATTTTTATGTACTAGAAAGGTGTGAAAACAAAGTAAAAAAGTATAGAAGGGAGGTGTTGACATTCTTTATCTTCCTTTAGCTTCTTGTAATTTGTATTTCCTTTTTATTTGGTAAATATATAAGTGGGAAGAAAGAGAAATTTACCTTCTTTACTAGTTTCCCTTAAATTGGCAGTTTCCAGGATAAAAATAGTACGTGTGTATGCTTATTATCATATTTCATTTCCTAAAATACAACTCTATGTTTAGATTTCATTCACTATCATTAAGGACTTTCATTTTCAAAGATTTGGAAGAAGAATTGTAATTTTTTTGGTCTCATAAATTTCTAAAGCTAGAGATTTACAGATCATTTTGGTATCAAAGCCTATTATTATCCATGATTATGGTATTCATTCTTGTGATTTTTATGATAGTTATAAGGTCTCAATGCGAAGAAGTTTTACCTTGTGATCTGGACATATCTATAAAAAATTAGAAGCAAAGAGCCAGAGATCAATAGGAGGAAGAGAACTTGGTCCGTATAATTGAGATGTTGGAAAGCACAATGAATAGGTAAAATGGTGTATATCATTAATGAAAAATAGGTTGAGAACTTTGATGTTAGCCATATATAAGGTACAAGTGAAGTAAGGGAAAATTCAAATGAAAAGGAATGCGTGTACCATGCTCTGATGAATACTAAGAAGGTAAATATTTGTATTAAAAATGTGCTTAAGGAAGAAATCATTGGGGATTACTGGTTAGAAAAATAGGTAGCAAAGATCATTGAGCTTTTACGTCACTTCCACGACATATTTCCATGGGGCTATCATGAGTTGAAGGGAGTACACCTCTCATTGGAAGAGATGAAGATTAAGCTCAAATAAGGTGTGTGTCTAGTTGGGAAGAGGCGTACAAGGATTAATCATAACCTGCACGTGAAAGTGATGGAGGAAAATGGTAATATGCTTACATCTAGAATTATTGAACAATTTGAGGAATCTGAGTGGGTTATCCCTATGGTCAATAACATCAAGAAGGATAGGTAGATTAGGATATTTTTAGATTACAAGGAACTCAATGATACATGTGTTATAGATCCTTTTTTTCCATTCAGTGAAGAAATTAATGGAGTTGTTGGGTGTGAGATCTACTCTTTTATAGATGGGTTCTTAGGCTATCACTAGGTTTGCATTACGCATAAGGACTAGGAAAATAATACTTTCACCATTGAATGGGAAGTTTTTATAAATAGTGTTATGCCTTTTGGATTAAAGAACACACTAGCAGTAGTTTTGTGCATTTTTGTACAAGATTTCCATGACTTCATTCACAAGTTATTATAGTTCTACCTAGATGATTGGAGTGTCTATAGGTTGGTTAAATATCACTATGATAACTTATGAATCATGCTTGAGAGGTTCAAGTAGTTAAACATCTCTCTTAACATTAAGAATTTTATCTTTACTACACCTTTCAGAACTTTGCTTGGGCACATCATTTGTAAGGAAGGTTTATTAGTAGACCCAACCAAGATAGTTGTGGGATTAGATGAACCTATCAATTAGAGTGAAGTGCATGGATTCTTGGGGTATACAAATTATTACATAAAATTTATGAAAGGATATGCAAATTTTGTTGTGCCACTTGAGGAATTGCTTAAAGCTAAAGGAAAATTTTATTGGGGTGACGTGCAATAGCTTCTATTTGAGACGTTGAAGGAAATATTGAATATTACCCCTATTTTTCACTTTCCTTCTTTGAAAAAATCCTTCCATGTACATGGTGATTCCTCTGGTATGGAAATTTGTGTAGTCTTTTCATAACCTAGAGAAGGTAACGTAGATCATCCTATATGTTTTGCAACAAGGAAGTTAAAACAAAGTAGAATTACACAATAAATGAGCGTGAGGCACTGTTTATTATCTACGTGATTCATAAATCTTGATAATACTTATTAGAAACCCCATACATATATTACACGGATCATATGACATTACAATATTTGGTCAACATGTCTATTTTTTAAGGGCGCATCTACATGTGGATACTTCTGTGATCGAAATTCCCCCCAGAGGTAATTTTGATAACTTGCATTTTATCTTGGCTTGGAAAAATAAAAACTAGGAAAAATGGGAAAAATTGAATTCATTTAAAGGATTTTACCCTTGGATCAGTTCTCACACATAGTGTAAAAATGGATAAAATTTGGTAAAATTGGAAATTTTGGCTTTTCAGGGATCCTACTTCATTTTTCCTAACTCCTAAAATCTAAAAAACCCAAAAAAATTGGAGAAATTTAGAGAAAATGGGTGAAAAGGGTAATATTCAATGTAATGTGGAGAAACAAGTGTTAGGTAGAACTAAGTTGGATGGAATTTAGGTTCCTAACACTCGTTGAAGGGCCGAAAAGTAAAGGAAGGGTAAAAAAAAAATCGGCAAGCTCATGGATGAGTTATCAAGCGAGTTGGTTGAGAAGGTCAAGTAGCTTGGTGAGTATGTAAGGATCTAGGACCTATTTTGGGTGGGTGAATTGGAAATTTTAGGCCCGCGAGGACCAAGTGGAACATGGGTCACGAGGACTTGAGTTCCATGTAAGTCCAAAGTAGCCACAATACACAATTCCTTTGTTATGTTGGCATGTGGTCCTAATAGGTTTTGTCATTGATGAAAAACCACATTAATGAAAAATTTAATGTTGTGTTAAGGTCATATTTTTTTCTTCATGGTGCTAACATGGTGTAGTAGATGTATAACAACTAGTACAGTGAGATTTAGTGAGATGTATTTGCTCTTGCAAGCTTATTCAGGTGCCTAGGAAATGTAACACAAAAATATGAGCTTCTTAGATGCTTGGAAAGCATGTTGATATGATAGATAGTAGGATTTTAGGGTGATTGTGCACTCATAGCAATGGTATAGTATAGGAGCAGGTGGTTCACTTAATTACAGGTGCTCATCGGGAGCAAGTATTGTAGCTTGGAGGTGTGACAAAGTGTTTTAGAGATATATGAGCTCATGGAGGCTTAAAATCAGGTGCATCATGGCATATAAGGTATGTTATGGTCATTTTCAAAGGTTACTTGATGAGTTATTAGATTATTTTAGTTGGCTCTAGCTTTTACAGTGAGGATCTAGAATGGAAACATAGGTAGGTCTTAGTGACTGGAGAGTTTGAGCCATGGAATTGATATTTTGATGATTGGATATGTTAGAGGGATGAGTCGTGATGCTTTAAGAAAACATTTTGGTGCCCATGATGTGTATTTTTCTAGATGTGTCTGATTTTGTGAGATAGGGTGAAAAACAAGGAAAATTCCAGCTTGAAGTTGAAACTCAAATGCTCAGTGTGAGTAGTGTGCTTTGTAATAGAGAAACAAAAATTATACAAATAATAATATTCCAATTGATACTATGCAACTCTTTAGTCTTCATACATCCATAAAATACATATTTATAGAGAGAAGATATCCTATTGTTAAGGATTCCTTAACAATCTCCCAAAACCTCTAACACCTATTCTTATATGAGTTGTTCAACCAAATCATTATATCTCCAACCTCCTATGTAACTATTATCCAATTTTACAAACATCAAAAATTTGGACAGTAGGGTCCTATTATGTTCAAAACAAAACATTAGTCCCGACGGGCCCATTTCCAGTCATCGTGGGGCTAAAATAATTAAAATCAATAAATTATGTTGAGGAGGTCTTACTATATCTCTATAATCCTCAATTTTTGAGTAAAATTTAGGATGTTCAAATGTTTCAAGGTTAAGGGTTAGTATGCTCCAAAAAAAGGTCTTTTATCTCAAATAGCTTGTCGAACATCCCAATGAGCTGCTCGACGAGTTGATATCGTGTAAAAGGTGGGAGCTGAGTTTTATTAGCTTGGTCAAGATATCTTAATTGTATGGGGTCATATAAAGTTTGCATGTAGTTATATCAGGTTGAAATTGAGAAATTAAGAAGTATGAGGTAAAGATCGAGTCATGTTATTATTCAGAGTCTATTTCAAAGATGGACTCTACTAAGACAATGAACTCGACTCAGGGTACAAGTGCACCAATACATGGACAAGGGTTGAGATTTTGGTGCATTCTTTGGACTTGCTAAGAAGGAACAATAAAGTGGTCCAAGTTGAGGAATTTTTATGAGCTCACAGAGATGAAATATTCAAGCCAAGCTCACAGCTTGACATTAGAGAAGACTCAGTATTTGAACATTTTCTGACTTCATAAGGAGCTCACTTCATGGGTCAGCTCAAGAGGAGAGAACAAGTCATAAAATAGTAAAATTTAGTTCTCAGTGGGTAATATATCGACTATGGAAGCCGTGGAATTTAAGTATCATCTCGGCTTAGACTAAGAGCTCAATCGGCTAATGTAAATAATTAATGTCAAGTTAGACTATGCCATGAGGGTAGAATAACTCAAGATCGAGCAAAGGAGTGAAGTGTTAATGAAGGGACTAGTGCAGTCAGGAAGATGAGACCTAGGGTGATCACAGAAACTACAAGATCAATGTAGTGTAGTGAAGAATTGATCAGTGTGGAGACAATAAAATGAGCTCAGTTAGTCATGACAGAGTTGAAGCTAGGGGAACATGAAGAGATGGAATCTCAAAGATCATGCAACGAGTTAATTGAAGTGGCCATTTTGAGCTTTGGGAATAATTTAAGTTTAGAATTTCATGAGCGAGTAGATCGATAAGGATCAAGGCAAGCCATTTTGGGGTGGTCTACATATGAACCTGGCTTGTAGACAAAGCATACGAGTCTGTAGTTCACCATCTAGAGAGGATCTGTTGAAAGCTAACTCGGTATATGTGTTGCCAAAGAGACGAAGGTGAGCTTGGGGGGAGCTTAGGAAAAAAAAATTTAGCTTGGCAATGAGCTCAAGGGTGGTATTGATTTGGGTGATTTGGAAACCATTGGTTCCAAGTCGAGATAATCAAAGCCTAGAAATCAAATCACAAGAGACTCAAAAATTTCAAGTTCTACACTTTGGGGATTTTCAGATTCCCAAACCCAAGTTGTCAGGTATGCGAGGATGGAAGGATATCAGGCTTGTGGGATAGTTTGGCCAAGAATTTACACGGGAGTCATGTGGATGATAGGCCATGGGGAGATTTGAGTTTTTTTGATCTAGGGAAACTTGGAATTTTTTTTTCTTGAGTAACTGGATCCGCTAAGGAAGACATGGAAAATGGGGAGTTGGATTAATATGTGATAAACAGTGAAAACCCAATCAAAGCAATAGTTAAGGTAATGAAATCCTAATGTGACTTTCAACTTGACTTGGAAGTAGGATGTCAGCACGTAATCTGCCAAGGTTATTACCGAGTCATCTCCTAGTAAAGGTATATGTGGAGAGTTATAAGGAACCCTAGGCATTTGACGTAGTTAATACAAGGTTAGTATAATTAAATGTCGAGTTTATCAGAGTTCCATGTTCAACATTGTGAGTTGCTTGATCAATATATTTCAGGGTGGTTTCCAACATGATGGGCACATTATACATGAATTTTGGTCGATGTGGTAGATACGAAATGTGAAGAACTTGCTATGAGCTCAATGGGATCGAGAATACGTGGTTAAAGATGAAGTTCGCCATGTGAATCAAGGAAATTAATACATGGAGCTCATTTGTTACAAAGTGGGTAGATTTGAATGAGTCATCAAGCTAATATTTAATGCCTAGTGTAGGAAAGGAGTTCAAGCCAAGCGGGTTAAGGCTAATGCAAAGTGAGCTCATGCAAGGAGATGACATAGAGGTGATTCATCACACATGGGAGTAGCTTATTCTAGGTTGAGCTTGGCATAACGGAGATAACCCAGGTATGAATGAATTAGGAAATAATGAATATATTGTCTTAGCGAGTCATGGATCTATCAGAGCGAGTTGCTCGGGAATTAAGGATTTTGAGTCAGAATGAACAAATCATTGATTGAACCAGGTTAGAAGTTGGGGAATTTCATCAAACCATATTTTGGAGTTATTACTATGGTAGAAGGGTACACGAAGGAAATGAATCTCAACTCATATGTGTCAGGTGAGTTTGGAGAATATGAACTGAAAAAAGTAAAAGCTTTAGTGAGCTCGATCATGTAGATTTATCAGGGGCCTGCTCGATATGTGAGGAGAATGAAGCTCATAGTGAAGAGAGGAATTCGGACGAATTATAACCTGAGTTGGTATGACAAGGTAAATATGAGCTTGGTGTTGAACTGTCAGAGAAGTGGGTGAATCAAGCATTGGAGTTTAGTTAGAGAAGCTGAGCCCGGAGAACAAATTATTGAGTGGCTCACTTGAGGTGTTAGTAACAGCTTTGAGTAAATAGTCTTATCAAAGCACAAGATTTGGAGTAACACAATATTTTAAATCCCTTCAAATATCTCAACTACACAAAACTATTGAGATGGTAGTATAAAAAATCCATTTTCTAGAGCTTACAACTGAGCTCGTAGAGATTGTATGAATTATCTTGGTGGAAATGTTTAGCTCAAGATCAATTAGTCATAGGTAGAAACCCATGTGGATCAAACTCAGGAGCTAGAGGAAGATATCATTGGGGTGAACCATAGTTTCATCATGAAACTTATTGAGATATCAAGTTGATCAACCGGGGAGGGTTGATCTTGAAGGTATCAAATCATGAAGGTCTCAGCATTCATAAGGATATGGTGCAACACATGAAATCATGCACACAATGATCCCTTTTGTATTTTGAAATATTTTACAAGAAATGATCTGGTATCTTAAAGTGAGCTTAGATACACAAATGAGTCACTTGGCTCTTGCACCACCAGGGGTTGAGTGGAGAGCTCGTTCATGCTATGGGAAAGCACACTATAGTTGCGTGATACAAGGTTGAACTCAATTTCTATGCCGAGATGGAGATAAGGAAGGATCAAACAAGTGGCTTGGGCCAACAATAGAAATCACTAGGCCCACAGGAGGATTGCACAAAATAGAAATGATCATGAGGCCAGTGAGAAATAAATAGCACAGAGCTCAGTGGGAACAGAGCTCAGTAAGAATAGAAAGGGCTCGATGGAGAGCTAATTTTAGGAGCTCAGTGCATGGAGCTCGGTTGTGGTGAATATTGTCGGAGCTCGACACCAACTCGGTGAGTTGGCTCGGCAATCCAACCACCGAGTTTGTCTTTTTTTACCATTTCTCATAAACCCCCTCATCAATGCAAGCTAATTTTAGGGGGGCCCTCCTAATAATTATTAAATTAATATTTTATTTAAATATTTTAATGATAATATTTATGATTACTATTAAAATATTTTATTTAAATATTCCTTTAATTAATTACAAATATTAAGTCAACAATCCATTAATAACACATGATGGATGCTTCTCAAGTGGTTTAACCAACTTTGTAATAAATGAAGCATCATGTACCTTCAATTTAAGAAGGAATTTATTACTTTTCCTCTTCTCTCTCACATAATTCTTCTTTAAATGTAAGTTGGAAGCTCATTAAAATAGGTTGGACAAGTTAGACATTTGAACTTTCAAGGCTCTCTTTCAATACTATAATGGAAACCATTTCCTAATCTACATGTAATGATGCATTGTGCATATTTTTAAAGTAGTAAAATTTTGTGTTTTGTGACTAATTTTTATCCTTTCATCCTTTTATAATTCTTTGTGCCTTTCTCATGCTTGTAGCAACACTATGCAAGTTCAAGTTTCTATCGTAGGTTCTTGGAGTTCTGTACTCATCAAGTGATGGAGAATTGCATGCAGTTGAGACATGGTGCTTGTTTACCCTTCTCAAGTTCATTCTTCTTCACTGGAATAATGATAGATTATTTTGTCTTATTGTGTTTAATAAAGGGAACACATACTTCCTAGTTTTTTGTATTCTGTTAGTGTCTCTAAGTTGTAGTAGGTGAAGTTGACTTGTGGTGCTCAACACCCTCTTCAAATCAACCCTTCCTAAGTCTAGTAACACATTTTATTTGGTGCATCACCAACCCTAGTATAGTTTCATTTCTTGCAAATATATTTCCCTAAAACCCATGAAAATGTTAGCATAGGTCTAGATAATCATTTTATTACACTAGGAGTAGTACAACACTTAGTTTAGGAAGAGGAAACCGGCTTCTCCGGAGGTTCACCTTGATCCCAAGTCTCACATCTTGAGAGGTGATCCCATGTTACCCAATCACACTGAACATCCCACTCACATTCTAGCTATTCGAAGGGTGCAATGATTTGGTGATAATAGTAACAACCTATAATATTAACTTAATACAATAACGAATACATTTTCTCATTAATTAATGTGAGCACCATTAGTATTTTTCTAACATTACCCCCTAAGTGCAAATATGGGGAAAACTTGATTTGTATTGCAACGTGCTACTACATAGCCTACTCATGATTTAGATGGTTTCAAGAAAAATACCAACAACCTCTTGATGTTTTTCCAAGTGGTAAACCAACAACCACACAACATATGGTTTTTGAGGACCCTACCAACAACCTCTAGATAATTTTTCTAGTGGATAACTAACAACCACAAAATGGATGGTTTTTTAGGACAAAACCAACAACCTATGGATAGTTTTTCCAGTGGCTAACTAAAAACTAGAATATCATGATGTTGCAGTAGTATCATTGGCTCTCATCAATTTCTCATTTCAGGAAATAACATAGGAAAAGCTGTTGAATTCTATTGCTCACACACACAAACTAAAAGCTAGAAATGGAACATTGGATAATGCTCCCCCCACAATGTGAAATTTCCATTGATTTGGAAAACAAAGAAATTAGGAACACCGAAATATGAAGCACGCCACATGCAACTAAAATCACACTACAAATATTTCATCAAACCTCTGTTTTGGCCCCATCATTTGTGATTGATGAGAGGTTGTTGATCGACTTGCAACCTCTTATGCCTCTTTCCTCTAGTTTCATGCTACTAATTCAGTTGGATGTGATCATGGAGCTCAAATTTACATACCTCTGTCAAACATTAGATACCACCAAAAATGTGTTCATAAGGAAAATTTGTTTTTTAGTTTTTGGACTTTTTGACACTAAATCTTGGTGACTTGACAACTTCAAATATACGAATCACAATGAAATTTTGAGACACCATACAAAACCCATTAAAATTTGTATGGCCATAATTAAAAATTATGGTATTGAGACAAATACAACCTGTCGACCATGGAATAATAATGCTAATTGGTAGACTTTGACACATAACTCTAAAACATGTTTTCAATCATAACACTATTTGATAACAAAGAAATTTGATAAGCACAACGATATGCGACATGTAATCTAAAACTTCAAATAGGGAAACATAAAAAATAAAAGACTATAACATTCGAATGACTTGCACAGGAAGTTTTATGTTATCAAATACTAAAAATTGACTTATATAACTGATGGCACGATTATAATGGACAATACCTAGTCAACTTGTTTTGTATGACTTTTTCTTTGAAAAATTTTTACACACCTTTTAATTTTGTAAAATTGATGATGTTAGGATGTGTGGAACTTGGGAATGTCAAGTTCAATACAAACTGAGCTATCATTTTCAATTCCTATCACTTTTATCTCACCACATGTGTAGTAATGCAGTTGATTCAGATCATTCTTGAGTCAAGATTAGCCTTGATATATGTGAAAGTGCTTATATGCATACCATGCACAATTTGTTTCTTAATTACTTGTTTCCCAACCTCATATGCCAGCTCTTCTTGAAGTTCTTACAGAATTATTGTAATTTCACAAACAGGGATGGAAGCTTGTATAATTATATTAATGTGAAATCAATAATAAATTACAATGGAGTGTTGCAATTCTTATAGGAATTGTACAACCAGGTACATACAAATGGGATGTCGCAACAGTGCAACAATAAATAATCCCGTACACATATAAATTTCAAATATATAGTTTTGAAAAGTACAACCATATAAAAATAATAATAAAGACAAAATATATGTATGGGAATACTATTCCCAATTACAAATAATAAATGATAAATAACAACTTACCATTAATTAATAATTAACTAAGGTAAATGCATAATTAACCAAGTTAAAATAAATTTTACTTAACATTCCCCCCCTTAATTTTGCATTGCCTCAAGAGATGAGGAGAGGAACTTTATGAACTACTCAAACTTGTCACGTGCAAGTGACTTCGTGAATATATATGCTCATTATTCAACTGTTGGACAAAAATGAAGCTATATATTGTGCTTCAAGACATGATCTCATATGAAATGTACCTATACCTCAATGTGTTTTGTTCTTTCATGAAAAAATGGATTATGAACAAGTATGATAACACCTTCATTGTCAACATACATGGTGGTTGGTGTGTCCTATGGTATTCCAAGTCTTTTGAGTATGTGACATAGCCAAAATTATTCACAGACAACTTCTCCTGTAGAATGATACTTGGCTATTGTGGAAGAATGAGAAATAAAGTGTTTTTTCTTGGTTCCCCATGATATTGGTCTAGATCCCATAAAGAACAAAAACCCTAAAGTGGATTTTATGTCATCAATATTGCCTACATGATTTAAATCTGAATATCCTGACAAGAATAAGTTGTTGTTCTTATTGTATTCTAGACCAAGATCCACTGATTCTTTGAGATATATCAAGATGTGCCTTGCTTCTTTCTAATGAAAATTTTTTGGTTCCTACATGAACCTAGATAGATATCTCACTACAAAGTTGATATTTGGTCTATTATATGTCAAATAAATGAGACTCCCAATCAACTACTGATAGAGAGTGGCATTTACCTCAAGAGATGGATTTGAACGAGATAGTTGTAATCTGTTCTCCGTAGGCATATAAATCGGTGTGCAATCCATCATCCTGAATTTCTCGAGCATCATCTTGGTATATTTCATCTGAGAAAAAAAGATGTGATTCTCTTTCTACCATAATTACAATCCAAGACAATAGTGCATTACCCCAAGATCTTCATGTCAAATGATCAATTAAGATATTTCTTCATTGCATTGATCATCCTCACTGAACTACTAATGATGACTAGATGATCGACATAGACAATAACAATCACAATCACAATCTCCCCCCTTGATTTTTGAGGTTAAGATTGGGATCATATGGATTTCTAACAAATCCATCTTGTACGAGATGCTCATCAATTTTGATGTACCATTCCTGGGGTGCCTCTTTGAGGGCATACAGAGATTTCCTGAGTCTACATACCTTTGCTTCTTGACTAGGCACATCATAACCCTCAGGTTGAGTCATATAGACTTCTTCTTGTAAATATCTATTCAAGAAGGCACTTTTTATGTCCATTTGATGGAATTTCCAATCAAACTATTTAACTAGAGAAAAGATCATTCTGATCATTTTGATCTTAGTTGTGGGAGAAAATGTCTCCTCGTAGTCAATGTCTTCTTTTTGTGTATACCCCTTTTCTACTAGTCTCATTTTATATTTGTCCATTATCCCATCTGATTTATACTTCATTTTGAATATCCATCTGCATCCAATGGGTTTCTTCCCTGGTGGAAGATCGACAAGCTACCAAGTATTGTTTTTCATTACTGACTGATATTCAGAATCCATGGCATCTTTCCAATATTTTGACTATAGGGTTTCCTAGACTGTAGAGGGTTAATCAAATTCAATAACTCTACTCATCAAAGAAAATTTAACTTCTTCTCTTTCTTTACTACGAGTCCATGGTCTAGGGGTGGATGCATCTAGTAGAGCTTCCATTCTTTCATCTCGTAACATGTTAGTATACCACTTGGGCATACGATGAACTATTCCCATGGGTTGTGATTCTATCTAATCATCACCAGCATCCCCATCATCACTTTCATCATTTTTGGGAACATCAGCTTCATTTTTTACAACTGGTGAAGAATCTATATCAGGTGATTCTTGAGGAGGAGACTGTACTTCCTTCTTCTCAAAGAACTCAACATCTATGCTGGTGAAAACTCTCCTAGTATTTGGATCCATCAATCTATACCCAAGAGTTTAGTCATTATAGCCAATACAAATGAGTTTATGTGACTTCATGTCCAATTTATTTATGTTCTACTTGGGTATATGTATACTTTCTTTGCACCTAAATACTCTAAGGGGTGCAATAGATGGTTTCCCTTTTGACAATGCTTCTTTTAGTGTTACTCCGTCAAGAGAAACTATGGGCACTATGTTTTAAAAATACAATGTTGTCTTTATTTCTTATTCCCATAATGTATTTTCTAGTCCAAAGTAATTTATCATGCATCACACCATTTCCATGATAGTACAATTTCTTCTCTCAATAAAACCATTTTATTGCAGTGTGTGTGGAGGAATTTGTCAATTAATCCTATGAAATTTTAGGTAGTATTTGAACTCATTACTGGTGAATTCCACCCCTCTATCTGAGTGGAGAGTTCTGATGTGACGACCAGTTTCATTCTCAATAGTTACTTTAAAATTCTTAAAGTTTTCAAAAGCTTCACTTTTCTTACGAAGACAAAAAATCCATATTTTTCTTGAATAGTCATCAACAAAAAGCATGAAGTACTGATATCTAGACTGACTCAGTTACATCAGACTGCAAAGATCGTTATGAAGCAAATCAAGCTTACCATGAGCTTGATAAGTACTCTTCTGGAATGAAGCTCTGTGTTGTTTTGTTGCTAGGTAGTGAGGACACTTGTATACATATCTTTCTAAAGATATGGTAAACCATGTACCATATTGCATCGAAAAAGTGTCTTGAGATACTTGAAACTAACATGACCAAGTCTTTGATGCCACAACTATGCAGAGGTAGAGTTCTTAGCCATAAGTTTTTGATCATCTCTGTGGAAAAAATCAAGATGGAACTATTGGTTTCTCAAACATGCACCCGTGTCTCAGATCTCGGGAGGGCCAAAGTGTTTGAGACCATAATGAAACCCTCCCCAAGTTGTGGGACCTTGCATTCTTGGGACGGATCTCCAGAGAGGACTAGTTCCTCTACCTACCTCTAACACTACTGCTACTCCTAATGCTGAAATAAAATCCTAGACTAAACATGCCAAAGGACCAGGGATAGAAGGATGTGAAAAAAGGGAAATCCTAAGCTAAGGAAGGTGATTGCACCAAAAGGAAAGGTTCGATCTCTCTCCATGAGTGGAAAAGGAAATAGAGAGGGTGTGATGCCCGTAAAAACAAACCATTTGAGACCCAAGAAACAACCTAGGATTAGTCAGGAAAATTATGGAAATAATTTTTTTTTCTTAAAAGTGTCCACAACCAGGTTGCATGACAAAAATTGACACTATCAAGTTCTAGAATAAGTTTAATCAACTATAACATACTTTACTTTTATTAACAATGATCAGAGGTCACAAGGTCCAAATTTTAGAGTTAGAAGTTTCAGTTAGGTTCAGGGGGTAAAATATCACCATACCCACTCTCTAACATGCTCAGAGTTTCAACTTTATTTTTCTAGAACTCCAGATATGGACCCACGGACTTTAGGGGTCAAATTTTCCCCCAAGGGGACATGTGTCAAGCGGGGAAGAAGACCCTTTGTTGGTTTGGCGGGTCACAAGGTGGTGTTTGAAATTTTTATTGCACGGGAAAAAATTCCCATTTGCACCCATGACTCCACTATGCCACTAGGGACATATGTCAGACTTCGATCTCGTGTGGGGAAGGTTGGAAAATTTTTCCAAAGGGAGGGAAAGAATCTAATTGGTGCCCATGCACCCGAGGGTGTGCCAGGGTCATGTAGCACTCAACCAAACAACACGGGAAGGAAAGAGGAAAGGGTGGGGCGGTGGGGTTAGTTAGCGAGTTTCACCAAGGGAGGGAAAGGAGTTAGTTTACTGCATGGGTCCATGTATCCATAGAGGAGACTTTCCCATGGCAGGGGTGGGAGTGCGGGGCCACAGAGTTTTTAAGGGAATTTTTTCCAAACAAAAATTTGCAAAAAAAAACAAAAAACAAAAGGTTCTCCCCCCACTATCACCCTAAGGTGCTACGTGGCAGCGTCTGGTTGGCTGCGGGGAAATTTTTTAAAAATTTCTCCTAATTTTTTTTAAATTTTTCTAAGGATTTTAACGGGAAATTTTCGGGTTGCGTGCCTGCAAGGGAAAATTTTCCCAAATTTTCCCACAAAGGCATGAAAAATTCAGAGGGCCATAACTTTTGCTATAAATCTTGGTTTTGTGAAAACGAGGACTTTCTGGAAAGATCTTAATGCCCTCTTTGTACATGATTCATAAATTTTACATTTTGATAAAGTTTAATGGGTCAATTTTGCGAAAATGGAATGCAAGATTTTAAACAATCAACTGGTAATTTTTAACTTATAAATTTGATTCAATTTGATCTCCTCCTTTACTCAACTTGCCAAACAGACATGGAGGATTGTTGTAGGAAGGATTTAGAATGTTTTAGGGAGGTAATTTCACTTGTTTGATTTCCAATTTACATTTTTCCAATAATTGACAGAAAATTACTGTGGAAGGGATTGGGCTTGATTTTGCAATGTTTAAACTATTTTCTTAATTGTTCTTTGTCAATTTGATTTCATTGATGTCATATCATGCTAAATTATATCATTTCCAAGTTTATTATTATGTGTAGGTCCGAACTATACATTTTAATTAAATTTATTTGCCAGTTTTAAAATTTACAAGAGATCAAATTAAAAGAGGTACATCTAACTTTTCATAATACAAGTATGAAATTTCATTTCCAATCTAATCTAATACATTCAGTTGTTTTAAACAAACCATTCTGATTCAAAATGCAAATACTAAATTCCATTTTACACATTTCCAAAGATACAAAATACAACATTATTTCCACGTACATTTCTTCTTTTCAAACAAAGATCTAACTATCTCTTTTACCATACAATGATACATTTAATTCAATCCATGGTAGGCTTAAATGTTTTCCTTCTTCAAGCAATCATTAAAAAAAAGAATCCAGTTTCTTTCTTTCCCAAAACATATATTTGAAAACAAGGAAAAAGAATACAATTACATCTCACATGTTTCTTCCTTTTTCCATTTTACAAAATAGGGATTTCAAATCACAAATTGATATTCCAATTCAACACAACAATTCCAATGAGGGAAAATATTACAATTCTTTATTAATTCAAAAAGAAATACAACTTTACATCTTTCAAGGTTTGAATGCAAATAACATAGTTCTATTTATTTCTTTCCAATAATAGAACAGAGTATAAATATCTTTCCCAATTCGAATAAGTAACTTTCATAACCAATTACAACATCTTTTCTTCACAAATATAAATATTACAATTTCATCCACATCAAGTGGGAAAGGTTACAAATTAATTTGTTTCACAAGGGACTGTCAAAATTGTCTTCATCTGCTCTAGAACAACAACATGCAATTTTCCTCCATTTTCAATTTGATCACAACAAAAGTGGGGGAAAGGCAACGCTCTCCACCCAACTAAGACATCCAATGAAAGGATAAGCCATCCTTCATCATTGGCCCCCGAGTCACAACCACAAAACAATAAAAGGAGTGATTCAACCTATGGCAACAACTGGCTTCCACAACACAACATTCTTTCAACATGCATAATCAAATTAAAACATAGTCCAACACAAGACAACAGTTTGCAATTACATTTGAAAACAATCAAAAGAAAACTCAGGCTTGATCATGCAAGCCAAAGGAGCAAGTTCTATGGGAGAAGCTACTTATGCCTCCCAATGGGAATTGGGCATCCACCTGTAACAACCCACCAATAAAAATTCACCAAACATATCCTTATGCCCCCCACAAAGTAAGAAATGCAAGCTATTTCTTTTCCATGGTGGATCCCAAACCTAAAATCCCTCCACAAAATATGATGCCACTGACATTCCCTTATGCCCCCACATGGATTCCCCATAGCCTTCTCCTACACCATCCCTATGGAAATCTACCAAACTAGCCAACAAATAAATCAAAAACATGCACCATTCATTCATACAAAAAAGAAATAACAATCACAAAAGAAGAGCTAAGCTCCTACCTCTCCATGGTAGCTTTGGTTTCCAAACAACAAGCTTTAATGCCAAAATACAGTCCCAAAACAACAATGCCAAGTATGAAATTATTTCCAATCTCCTCCAAAATTCAAAAGAGCTCCAAACAACAAAAATGTGCCCCAAAGAAGTTTGCAAAAAGATTCAATAACCCAAAACAAGCAACGAGTTTGAATTTTATAGAAGGGGGAAGAGAAGAAGATGATGTGGATCCATGTAGGATGTCACATCACACATCCTAAACTCCAAACACAAAAGACAAATTTTCATTCTCCCAAGCACAATAAAGAGGTGGGTGAAAATATGACAATTTACTTGCACACTCCAAAAAGCCCACACCCCAAAGGACTGCAAAATTAAATAAAATGTAAGAGAGTGCAATCAAAACTTGCAACATGATTTATAAAATGCATTATAAAAGGTCTAAAATCACCCCTCCAACCATAAGTATGGTTGGTAAATTAAATTGAGAGGTATGGGACAAGTTTTACTTGTCCCACAAGCCTCAAAAAATAGCCCCCAAGGACAAATTCGAATTTCCAAGGAGGTGGAGTATTTCATACTCCAAAATCTGACTTACACAACTTACACATCCCTTACATAATTAATACAAAAGAGCTAACAACTTCCATTATTACTTTCCCATATCCCAATTTGACTTATTTAAATTTTAACCATATGATTTCTCACATTAATCAACCACAATTTTAATTAAATAAAAGAAAGGGACACATTACTAACAAAATACATACAACAATAATAAAAATTAACCACATTAATAAAATACAGAAAACCCATGGTCAAATATAAAGGTGAACCCCCACATGGGAATCCCTAACAGTGACAAACACAACAATATAAAAAAAATTACCATGGTGATCATGCCAAATTCACCTAAAATTCCATTGTGGTTGGTCTCCAATCCCCCAATGTTTGTTGTGATATTTAACCTATAAACCACAAATACCTCCTTCAGGCTCATGGCCATATCAAAATGTCAAAAATGATATGAAAAAAATCACAAAATCATCTAAATATGAGAATCACAAAAACATCAAAGCAATTTTAACAAAATCACTTACAATTTATATCAATAACATCAAAGTAACAACTATATCTTTTGAAATTTAATCAACTACTATATCATCATCATATAATATCCAAAATCACATGTCCGAACGACATCCATAAAACATCCATGTCAAATAGTGTATCATCATCCACATGTGAGTGTCTCTAATAATCATCGTGCATCATAACCAAATCAAGATCAACAATAATCCATGATAAAATGTCTTACATCATACTAAATCAAAACATAATAATTTCCATAATGAAATCAACTGTATCAAAATAAGTATCAACTGGTGTCAAAGGGAAGTGGGCACTACAGAGGGCATAGGAGAAGAGGGCGGACGACGCGCACCTCAGATCAACACACAGGCTCAAACTTCCTATGCACGTAACACATGAATGTGGGGACTGTAAGCAGAGGATTACGCACAACATGCCAGAAAATGTAACAGAGAGGTGAGAAAGCAATGAAAATGAAAGAGGGAAGACAATAGTTCCACAAAACATGATTTTCTTACTCAAGGGACACATAGTAATTTACATCCACAATAAGAGGTGAGAATACATTGCAGAGACCACGCCAAGGTCTAAGACTCATGGGAAGTCGGCAACCATTTTGGCATGGTGCCATTACAACAGAGAGGGATCCTTTTTACAAATCCGAACTTTTTTATTTATAGAAGAATAAGGAGAGAAGAGAAGGAGAAAGGGAGGGAAACTTTAGATTCAAATATTCAACCACCAAAAACCTATAATAAATTCCTGTAAATCCACCTACAAGGTTTTCAGATGTTCTTCCCTATGTATTTTTGGTGTGTGGAAGAAGGAAGAAGACAAGATATGATGAAATCTAGTAGTTGAGGTCGATTGGATGTGCATTGATGAGTTGAGAGACGTTTCATTATTTTCTTCCCACTAAATCCTACCTAAATTTGAATTTGAATATTCCAACATGTAGCTTGTGTCAATAGATTTCTTACAAGTCTAGGCATGCATCGATCTAAGCTCTATAGCAAAAGATATGGCTGTCATAAGATGGTAGAGTTGTCAGTGCACACAAGACACGTGGTGTGTGCAGGTTGGCTGAAATGATGGCCAACTATTCATTTATTATCTTTTCTGCTATGTGTCATGCACTGGTTGGTTGTCTAGATTCAATGCACTATTGGCACACTTTGGCTAGTTATGCACGACACACTCAAGTCTGACAGAAGATGACTTGGCACAGAAGGGCACAAAGGAGGGCACATGGATGTGCATGGAAGAACGAGGCATGTGGGGAAGACAGAAGGAAGGCACGTAAAAGTTCACATGGATGGAAAATGAAATAGACTGGTGAATAGAGAATGTATGGTGAAGGTGCAACTATTACAAAGTAATAGGCATGGTGCACGAGGGGCCAAGGACTTAGCTGATAGAAGTAAGTGTGAGGCGTGTAGGAAGGGAAGAAATGGATGGAGATAAAAGAATGCAAAGGGCGCAGGAAGGCGCATAAGGGTGTGCAGAGGAATTACAATTGTGCCAAGGCATTAAAAGAATATTCTTAAGTGCACGCAACTTGGAATGTAAAACACAAGAGTCGGAATGAAAATATAAGTTATTTAGATAACTAGGAGAGTTATTTGGATAAATGTTTTAGTGACTTTTGATGCCATCTGTCTGCTAGATGAAGATACCAGTAGCTTTAGAATTCCATTGGGCATGGATTCAAGCACTAATCTTGAAGTTCTGATCTACTACTTTGAATAACATTCCTGAAGTCACTTGAAGCTCTGTTTGAACTCTGAACTGAAATGTTGCTCTCATATGAAGATATTTTGAATTGGATTGATGAGAGTGAAAGTTATGCAGTGACCATTAGAACTACCTCTATGCAAATTGAACTATCATCCTTGGAAGCAACCAAAGGGGAACGTAGGTGCAACAGGAAAAGAAAGGCACCAGAGGGAGCACACCAAAATAGAAGCACAACACTATGTTCAACAGTTGAAAATCATACATGTCCCAAATGGAACATGTAGAGTGTGCACAAGAACTTGTGTTACTGAGAGCAAACCTAAACTAACCTAAAATAACCAGAGGAAAGGGGCGCTCGAGTAAAACCTATAATAGGTAGGGAGAAGTAGCTTCCCTTCCAGACAAATTGCGACCACGCAGTTGATTTGGCGTTAAACATGGTCATAAATGAGAGTGAAAACCCACCTTGCAGATGGTGTTTTTCCTCCTAAAAGTATCAACAAACATAATATACACCTCCTTGAGTTGTTTTGTATTTGGATCTGGGAGGTGTTGTTGCTGACCTTTAGCGTGTTGAAGCCCTACCTCATGCTCTAAAATGAGCATGACCAGTGGCAACTCTGTTATTGGCTCTAATCTAGCCAGATATTTGATTGGGCATGGTCTGATCCTTGTGATCTACCCATTACTTTGATGCTCAATCCAACATATGTGATTTTCTTGTAGAATTTCCTCTCGAAGGAGAGCACTTGCAGGCTGGGGTGCGTAAATATAGGGTGTGCATGGTTCTACCTCTATAAGCAACGCGGTCTCCTCCAGAACTGCACCCTTGGAGCTAATTGATTTTCCTCATGAATAGGAACCCGTATGATTTCCTCTTCCCATTCGGAGTCGTATGAGTCATGCCATTCTTCAACTTTCATGTAGTCATCAAACATGATGACATTGGTTAAGAAAGGTGCGTTGGTAGGGGCTGTTCATTTATGGTACAACTAGGTAGAGGGGACTTGGAAGAAAATGGAAGGATGGGCATAGAAGGTGTGGAAGGTGCGTGTGCTAAAGGAACAAAGGTGTGCATAGAAGGAGAGATGGAGGGGGGGATTCTCAATGGGGCAGCACACAAGAAGCTAGGGACATGCATAGTGGGATGAGATGATGTAAGTTGGTGCGGAGGAGTGGGAGGGCTATAGGATGGTAGTGCAAGGTTGCCCCATTGATAGGGCTACTACGCCCTAAATTTTTGAGCCTCCACTTTTTTACCCACTCTGTAATCTAGGGGAGCATCTCAGTTATAAAGTACAGCTTCTATTGGATGCTAAACCAGACTGGTACAGGGCTGACCCATGGATAAGGGACCTTGTAGCCAACTTTAGTTTCCTTTATGGAGCATTTGACTCTGAGATGCATCATTTCCATCTTCATCTTTTGCACCTGCCTCTCAAAATCAGCTTCGGCCAAATATTTTCCACCAACATCTGTATAAACATGTTCTTCATAAATATTTTGGTTAGAAAATAGTGGATTGTATGCATTTTTAGAATAATGGGGTTTATAAAACTAATTTGGACGAGGATTTTGAAACTGTGGGGATGGAGGGAAATAGTTCTACTGCTGCAAATGAGAATTCCATGGTGGGAAAGAAGTCATGATTACACAACTTTAAAAGAGGAATGTGGAATGATGGAAAAAGGAGAAATGAATGGAGGAATGAGGGGATACTAGTCAACACATGAGATAATGGGTGCATTGAATCAGTGGAGTCTCCAGATGTGTTGAAAAATACCTCCAAATGCTGGATCTCAGCAATAACACATTGAAATTTCTGAGATGAAGATGTAAAGCTCTTCACTCTAGTCCCACCAGGCATGCCAAAAACTATTGGTTGCTCAAACATGCACCAATGTCTCGAATCTCGGGAGGTCTGAGGTTTTTGAGACCACAATGGAACTGTCCCCAAGTTATGGGACCTTGCGCACTTGTGATGGATCTCTAGAGAAGGCCAGTTCCTCTACCTACCTCTAATGATGATGCTACTCCTAATGCTAAAAGAAAATCCTAGACTAAACATGCTAAGGGACCAGGGATAGAAGGATGTGCAAAAAGGGTAAATCCTAATCTAAGGAAGGTGATAGTGCCAAAAGGAAAGGGTCTATCTCTCTCCATGAGTGGCCAAGGAAATAGAGAGGATGTGGGAGAAGACGGTGGATGATGTACACCATAGATAAACACACGAGATCGGCCTTCTGGCACGTGCAACACATGAACATAGGGACTAAACGCAAAGGAATACACACAACATGCCATAAAATGTAACAGAGAGGTGATAATGTAATGAAAACAAGAGAGGGAAGACAACAGTTCCACAAAACATGATTTTATTGCTTAAGGGATGCACAACCATTTACATCCACGATAGGAGGCGAGAATGCATTGCAAAGACCACACCAAGGTCTGAGACCCATGGGAAGTTAGCCACCATTTTGGCATGGTGTCGTTATAACAGAGAGGGATCCTTTTTACAAAGTAGAAATCTGCTATTTATAGAAGAATAAGGAGAGAATATAAGGATAAAGGGAGGAAAACTTTGGATTCAAATCTTCAACCACCAACAACCAGTGATAAATGCCTATAAATCCACCTGTAAGGTTGTCAGATGCACTTCCCCATGTCTGTTTGGCATGTGGAAGAAGTAAGAAGGAAATATATGATGACATCTGGTAGTTGAGGTTGATTAGATGTGCATTGATGAGCTAAGAGATGTTTCCCTATTTTTTGTCCAATAAATCCTACTAAATTTGAATTTGAATTTGAATAGTCCAATGTGTAGCTTGTATCAGTGGCTTTCTAACAAGTCTAGGCATGCGTCGATCTAAGCTCTATAGAAAAATATACATTTATCAGAAGATGTTAGAGCCGTCGGTGCATGAAAGACACGTGGCATGCATAGGTTGGCTGAAATGATGGCCAATTGTTCATTTGTTGTCTTTTCTACCATTTATCATGCACTGGTTGATTGTCCAGATTTGACGCCTTGTAAGTGCACTTTAAATAGTTACACATGGCACACTCAAGTCTGACAGAAGATGACTTGGCACAGAATGGCGCAAAGGAGGGCATGGGGACATGCATGGAAGAATGAGGCATGGGGGGAAGACGGAAGGAAGACATGCAAAAGCATGTAAAGATGGAAGGCACAACTATTACAAAGTAATGGGTGCAACACATAAGGGGCCAAGGACTTAGCTGATAGAAGTAAGTGTGACGCATGTGGGAAGGGAAGAAATGGAAGGAGATAGAAGAATACAAAGAGTGCAAGAAGGATGATCACAAGGGCGCGCAGAGGAGTTGCAATTGTCCCACAACCTAGAATGTAAAACACAAGAGTCAAAATGAAAATATAATTTATTTAGATAACTAGGAGAGTTATTTGGATAACAGGAACATACGTCCCACATTGGAGGATTTTGCAACTATTTTTGAGCCTCGTGATTTGTCTCAAATTAAACACGTTTTCTTGCTGGAATGACTATCAAAGTAAATTTTTAAGCTGTGATCTAGGAGTTAACTAAATGAAGACATATTTTTAGTCAGCCCAGGGACATATAAGACATTTTTTAATCTACAGTTACGTAAACCAAGGGGTAGAGAAATGTTCCCAATCCCCTGAACTGTATATGAAGAAGCATCACCCATCGAAACATGGTTTTTCAAAGGTGTGTCCCTCATTGTAGTAAACCAGTCTCTATGGCCAGTCATGTGTTGAGTGGATCCTGAATCAACATACCAGACATCACTAGATGATGTGGAAGGTTCACTTGATCGAGTAGTGAACAAGTAGTCTTTAGTATCTGATTGTTCTTGTTACTCAACAATATTTCCTTACTGATAGAGTTTTCTTTTCCAGTTACCCTTTTTCTGCCCTTGATTGTAGTTATAATATCCCTTGTAAGATTTTTGTTGTGAACAAGGTCCTACAGAATTGCTTGATGAACATTTCTCAGTAAGTATTGATACCAACAATATTTTAAGTCATGTCCTCTTTTACAAATTGGACATTTCTTATTCTGTTGATTGTCCCCTTGATGTTGAAGCTAATTTTGGGACTTTTCATAGGAATTAGGTTTTCCTTTACCTTTTCCCTTCCATTTTTGATGAGAAGAAAGTGCCTGCTCCTCTTCATCATCCTTATTATGCATAGCTTCCTCTTGTTGCAGTAGGTTTACCATTTTTGCAAAACTAACTGTCATATCTGACATGTTTAATGTTGTTTAAAAAATGTGTTAAGAAGAAGGGAGAGCTCTTAAAACAATGGGAATGAGAGCTTCATCTATAACTACTTCTCTCAGGACTAGAATTAAAGCCCTCAACTCTGTAACTCTTCTCAAGAAATCTTTTCTTTTTTCATTCGGCTTGAACTTTAGTGTGTGTAACTGACTCTACAAATTCATAATGACATTATTGTTTTTGACCTCGTATATCGTTCTCAACTTATCTGATGCTTCTTTGGCTAATTTGGCATCTCAAATGTGGGGTCGCACATCATCGAACACTCCAAACAAGATGATGAGTTTAGCCTTTTGATCTACTTTATCAAATTATTGATGTTGTGTTGTATCAATAGTTAATCTGGTTAGAGTACCATTCACAACATGAAAAATATCTCTTCAAACTCAAGTTGTTTCTTGATTTTTGAATTCCAAGCAGCATACTTATTTCCTATGAGTAGTTGTGACTATAGAAGAAAACATTTGTCTATAAGCATTGAATGATGGATTATAGTCTAAGAAGTTCTAGTCATTAACAAGTTTAGGCTCTTATTATTCCATGTATAAGGTCTCTCAATCTATATAACGTCAGTCCAATATACCGAACCTTTCTATATATGTGTCCTTCTGATATACCTGGCAGTATGTGGAAGAATCTCTCCCTTTCTATATATTTGGTGGTATGTGAAAAAGGTGTTAACGTACGTGAAATAATTCGATACATAATACCCAAAAAAATACTAAAACTGGTCTATGCGATTATTGACACTCACTCAAATATAAATCCTCATACACGTGCGTAACTTCGCTATATACTTGGATAATTTCTCAGTCCAGATTTATGTCGTGCAATTATTCATAGATAGATGGAAAGGCTCATAGTGTGTGCATTGTGACCTTATTACTCCTCATCAATTTAAAGGGACAATTCCTAGACGATGTTGTTACAGCTATATTAGATGTTAAGTGTAGTAGTAGTCACAACGGATTTACCTATAAGTGCTTCCTAGAGGCACTGTATATACCAAATGCTGCGAATGATTTCTAGGATCTCGTGAGTGTTTGTGAACCAAATTTTATTGTTTTTTAGTACAATATTCTGTCATTTTCTGAGTAGTAACAATGTTTGTGGTTGACTATGGCAACCTAAAAATTAGTACAATATACTGAAGTATACAAATTACATTCAAAAATTTGGAAAAAATGAATGACAATTTTTTTTTGTTTTACAGGCCCTGGTGGCGTCCAGAGCCCAATACGATCCTCTATGAAAAAAAACCACAAAAAAGGGTTAAAATGCAGTTTTTGATCACCCCTCCTTTGGCAAAAAGTGCTCAGAATCAAAAAATAGGCTAAATGGGAGAAAATTGTGTTTTGATCCTTTTTAGGGTTTTTCTCACTAAAATTTTAGAAGCCTTTTTAGTTGTAACTAAGATTTTTAGTGGAGTTTTTTCACTAAGTTTGGTGATTTTTTCTAAAACAGACGCCAATTCAAAATAGTGTAAAAAATTGGATTGCCTGGGGATTTGAAATTTGCACCACTTTCCCCCAAAGCACTTGGCTTATCCAACACAATGGTTTAACCACTTTAACTATGAATTGAAGAACCATGCATTTAAATAAGGTCAAAATTGACTCACCTTTTCCAATGGTGACGTGGGTGGGAGAGATAAGATCCATGTGTCATGTGATAAAAGGCAAGGCGTTTAGGGTTGAAACTGAAGTAGATCGGATCTCGAACGCCTTTAGTTTTGTTGTCCTCCTTTTTCTTAAACATTTTTATTTAGTATTTTATTACAGGTCGCATAACATTGAGCTTGGCCGCTTCTTTTTTTTTGTTCATGCTAAATATTGATTGAACATGGTAATTTGAGCTTCACGCCTATTGTTTATTTCCTAATGTCATTCGTTTGGTGTTATATGCAGGTCGTGGTCGTGGAGGACATCAATGGGCTGGGAGGAGATCGGCATAACAGGGTCGATGGCTTTAAAAAATAGAGGTCTCCTTTCCTTTATATTCCCTTGCCTATTTACAATGGCCACCGTTTTGTATTGATTTTCTGTGATTTTTTTTAAGCAGCTTACAAACAGTTCACAAACAACTCGTAGACATCTCGTTTTGAGCTCTTCAAATGACTTAGCCAATGCACTCAACCTAGGAACTCACCCAGGGCTTGGAATGAGCTCGATGTGGAGCTCTATATCCTTTTGCAGAGTTATTTAGCACTAGATTTAACAATCTGCTAAGTGTATAAGTCTCTAGATGCACCTCTAAATTAGAGTTAAAACCCCTACTGGGGAATTTTTTTTTAATTTAACTTCTAGGGAGAAAATTTTTCCTGGTGCAGGGGCACCAAGGAAAAATAAATTTTCCTTACAAACACCTGGAGAATGGTTGGAGGATTTGGGGATGCAGGGTGTTTTGGGAAGTTGCTGGAGGCAACAAAGGCTCTCCTGGAGTGCAAAATATTCTACAAAATGTTTTTCTTCCTCTCTCCAACTGTCTCTGCTTCACAGGTCTAGATTCTTGCTAAAGGTGACCAAATGTGATTTCAGGTAAATAGGGACAAACTGAGAAGAAGTCTATATAATTATATTAATGTGAAATCAATCAAACATTACAATGGAGTGCTACAATTATTATACGAATTGTACATCCAGGTACAGATAAATGGGATGTTGCAATAGTGCAACAATAAATAATCTTGTGCACATATAAATTACAAATATATGGTTTTGAACAATAAAACTTTGGTAACATTGTTTAATAAAGACAAAAGAAATGTACGGGAATACTATTCCCAATTACAAATAATAAATGATTAATAACAGCTTACCATTAATTAATAATTAACTAAGTAAATGCATAATTAACGAAGGTAAAAAAAAATTACCTAACAATTATTAAGTTATCCCCTAGTTGAATACCTTTCACATCTCCTACAATAGAAGATCCATCAACATGGAGTAGTCATTTCCAGTGTGGTGGCAGGTAAATGATCACCCAATAGAGTCCAAACAAGATGTTATTTCTCTCAATATTGATTGTGGTAATATGCATGCACACACAGATCAAGTATGCTAGGATAGTAAGCTCCTCCCACACTTATTTCTTCCTTAACATCTTTCCTCTCAGCAAAGTACAAATTAGAGATTTACACATAGATGAATGACATATATGGTCCAAGCATAAAATCACAGTAAGATTTCTCATAGCTCATCATGCCGACATACATCCAAAAAAGACTCATTTTTCCATTTTTGATTTATTGAGAAAATCTATGTTATTTCATAGGTTACATAGATTGTCTCGCTCTGATACCAAATAATAGAGCAACAACAGTTATACAAATAATAATATTCCAATTGATACTCTGGAACTCTTATATCTTCATACATCTAGAAAATACATATTTATAGAGAAAATATATCCTATTGTTAAGGATTCCTTAACAATCTCACAAAACCACTAACACCTATTATTATACGATTTTTTCAACTAACTCATTATCTCTCCAACCTCCTATGTAACAACCTATAATATTAACTTAATAGAATAAAAAATACATTTGTTCATTAATTAAAGTAAGCACTATTATTATTGTCCTGACACTTTACATGGGACCTTGTGGATTTCATTTATTCTTATAAGGTGAGTTTATAAGGTTTCAAAAAAAGAATCAGTTCAATTGATCATCACAGTTTTATGAATGAATGTTAAGAAGGTAAAGAGGTCTAAAACCCTAGTTAAACCCTAGCTAGGAGTAGTTTGCAAAAATTGAAGTATAATGACCTAGTTTTGATTGATTCATCAAAATTTATGATTTTATGTTGTATAGGACTCCTCAGGATTTCTATAAATGTATGGTTGAGGTCATGGTGATGAGTGGGTCCCACCTAAAAATAACAGTTTCTGAAGAAGGTTTTAGGACAAGCATGGTTAAAAGGAGTAGCATACTAAAATTGATGGTGCATGATTATTGGGAGTTTTTCTTGATTTACATGTAATTTTTAGAGAGTTATCATGTTGTTACATGGTGTTTTGAGGTCCAAACAGGTTGACTGGTCAAAGGGCAGTTTTGGGATCTCAAATAGAAAGGTTCAGTAAAATGAGCATAAATTGAGCTATAAATGGATTATTGAGATGATTCAAGTTGTGTTGGAAAAGATATATTCAATATATATTTACATATGATATATGTATTTCCTTCATGATGAGGTCATTTGATAGGTTTTTTAGGTCATTCTTTGATCATAAATATTTTTGGTAGTTCACGTCAAGATGTGTTACATTTAAAGTTTGGTGTTATTTGAAGCATGAGATGGATTGGGTGATGTTTCATATCACATGTAAAGTGAATAGGGATGAATTTTTAATATAATTAATCCATTTTTAGGTCTTTAATGCATGTATAAATGATTTTATGAGCTAACCTTTGGAAACAATGTTTTTGGCAGGTTGATCTGGTGAAGGCAAATGTAGTTGTGGTTTGAAGTGAAGGATGTTTCATGACTTATAAATTTATTAGAAGTGTTCTAAAGGTTATTCCATTTCCATTTAGTGGTCACATGGCATAGTTTGGACTAGTTTAAGTGATTTGGTGGCCTCATGGATTTTTCAGGGTGCTGACGGGTGCGGGAAACAACTGTTTTGAGATTTGTAAAGGGAACTGGGCCTAGTAAATGAAATAATTTGATTGGTTTTTATTAATTGATACCATGTATGAGTGTTTAATGATATTTTATTCATATCTAAGGGGTTTTGGGTCATGAAAAATTATTTTGAATGTAAGGGCAATTTTAAGAATGTGCTCATGGGGTTTTGAGCTGATTTTTGTGCACATGAAATGAGGTGTTTTTGGTTAGGCCGACCTAATTGGGTCACTTGTTGACTATTATATTTAAAAGTTTTAAATGTTTTTGATGCATATTGGTTCAAACCAAATGGAGGTAATAGTTTGTGCCTAAGTTTGAAATGTGGAGAAGCATATAAAAGCATGCTTTTCAATTCTTTTTGGAACTAATTGTGTGTGTGCAAGTGGAGTGACCTAGGTGAAGTGTGATTGCAGGTGTTTGAGAATTATTTAGAATAATAAATTTGATAGGTTGAGAAAAATTAAGAGAACATGTGTAATGTTATTTTGAAGCATTTTTAGAGGGTTTGATGAGCTTGTTTTGTGAAGATTGATCACCTAGGGTTTGAGCTGAAGAAGTGTGAGCTGAATAAGTGATCTCCATCAGTTGTGGTAGAAAAAATTCAGATATATACACATCATAAGGTGGTTGAGTTGTAGATAAATCATCTTAGGTGCTTGTATCCTCATTATGGAGTTGTTGCATTATAAAATTAGGGGTTGGTGTTCCTTGTAGGGATGGTGCTCTACTAAACTAGGGGTTGGTGCTCCTTGTGGGGTTTGTGCCTCACTATATTGAGAAACATATCAATATAACATTGTGTTTCAGTGGTTTTTCTTCCCCTTTATGGTTTCCTACTTATATATTGTGTTCTTGTATGGTTTTTATTTGCTTTCATGGTTATGTGCTTTATTGATGGTTTATTGTGGACACATTAAAGTTGAATGTTATTATTGGTTATTAAATGTTATGGAAATATTAGTTTCAGATATGAAATTTAATTTTAAGTTTTTTAAGAAATGATTCACCCCCTTCTCATTCCATTGTGCTTCTAACAATTGGTATCGAAGTTGGTCCTTTTGCATAAGTTTGATAACTTCAAAGGAGATCCTTTGAAGCGCAAAGAATGGGTATGTCTACAGACATTAAGGCTATATTTAGAATAAGGAAATAAATTTATGATTGGTGATTGAGGAGTATCAAATTCAGATCAATGAGAATGGAAGCTAAGCATGAGTCAAACCAGCAATCATCTTGTTTTGTAATCTCAAGTTTTAAAGTTTGTACTAAAGCCCTAAAGGAGAAAGTTGACATTCCAACTCAGGTATGAAGAACAAATTGAAATCTCTTAAAATAAGTGATTTAGAGTGATTAAAATAATGTCAAATTGGATATGCATGGGAAAAACTTGGTAAGAGTATCTCTAAATCTTGATGATGTTCTAGAAGGCCAAAAGACTGTAGATGAAAAAACAAGCCTAGGGTTTGAAGGAAAGAATGATGATAAAGCCGGTCCAAGTTCTAAATTATTTGAGAATTTTGATCAAAATGGAAGATCCAAGAAGGTATAACTCAGCAAGACAACCCAATGCTATGATTTATGGCTCTTTATTCAATTAATATTTCTTTGTTTCTCATGGTTATGGTCATAGAGTGAGAGATTACAGAAAATGCCTTTTAAGAATGGTATATGTGTCTTCAAGGGTGAATGTTACTCACGTTGTGAGTATGGGAATAGAGATAAATATTGTTGATGGAATCTAAGAGTGTTTGAATCTAGAAGGAAAAAAATTGTTGTGGTATGTTACAAGTTTAAAAAACAAGGGCATGTTACAAGATATTGTCATCAATTGGGATGATCAAGGTATGATCAAGTGTAGACATTTAAACTCTTTCAAATGGAATTGTGCTCAAGAAGAGGAAATTCATGAATGAGTCTACAGGATATTTTCAGATGCATGAAAGATAAGATGATGATGTTGAAGCATCAAGAGTATAAGGAATCTAAGAAGAAGTTAAATTACAAGTTTGGAAAAGAAGTAAGAAATTCTTTGTAGCAGCCAAGGAAGGATAAAAATAGTTTAAGGAAGTTTATTACTCTTCAAGTAAAGGGTTCATATGCTAGTAGTGGTGTATCATCATTTGAAATCTGAGTTCAAATGTGTATGATAAATTGAATTCATTGGTTTTGGATTCTCCAAAAGCTATGGATCTTTAATTCTTCTCAGTCTTTGATTTCTGGTTATGATATCTATTGTGATAAGGAATGTGAATCTTTAGAGTTCTTCAAATGTTTGATCAAGGTTCTGAAAGTGAATGCAGATTAAGAGCTTCAGTTTCATAAGATGGTGCAATATGACAAAGCTGAATTGTTCTTCGTCAATCTTTGTCTTGTGTATAGTACTTGTAAAAAATAAAATTGACAATAATTTAAGGAATATCAGATGTCTCATAATCTTCGAGCCATATGCAATTGGTTTTCTCATGAAGAGTCTAAGGAAGTATGTGTCATCAATGAAAAGGATGCCTCTTTATTAGTTCTAACTTAAAGGATACAAATAAAAGTGTGCACCAAGTATAAACAAGATATAGAGTTTTTGAGGGATGATATTTTAGAAATTTGGTATGAATACTATGGTACATTAGTTCATTATGTTTTTGAGTCACAAAGTGCTATGTCTACTATCATTAGATGAGCTACTTGGGAAATTTATCTTGAGATGATAGGAGTGGTTTGGGATTCATGAGTCTAAGGACAAAGAACTTGAGTAAGAAGATGAAGTTTTAAGAAAATAAGTCTGTGTAATGATAAACCTGAGTTTGTGACAGAAGAAAGGAAGGTGACTCCTATCAATACAATGTCAAAGTCCTAGATATCTGAAGCTTCAATGTAAATGAATTTTCAAATTTCTTTACTTGTAATCATCAAGATCTTGTGTAGAAGATGATCCAATTTTAATGGTCAAATTTTCATGATCACATAGGTCCTGAGTCATCTAAATAGTGAAAGTAATTGCTCAACGGTGTGTCAAACTTGTTCTCATAGGTCTAGTTGATACAAGTATGATTGTAGTGCTATTTAAAGTTCCAAATTATAGTTCTGTCTAAAGTGTATTAGATTGTAATGAACAAGGACACACTCCTAGGTATTAATTTGCATGATAACCTAGTCAAATTAATCCTGGCTAAAGAGGAAGAAATGAGTTGTTTGCTACTAAGTGGGAAATCAGATTGGTCATGTGGAAAAGTATATTTTAAATGCCTAATAATAACAAATAGATGTAATGTCTAAGAAATGGCATAAATACAATGAGAACAACTAATCAATTGGTACACTAGATCACAAGGTAATGATTCTAGAAGTGTCACTCAAAGAGAATAAAATATGCAAATGTTTTCTAAACAAAAAGAGTTAAGAAGTTGATGTAACATAGATGCTCACGAAGTTAAGAAGAGAGGAAGAAGAAGTATTGTAGGTGCCCAATAATGACCTCTTCAATATGTTAGCATCCATGAGATGTCTGAAGAAGTGGTTTGAGTGTATATTGATCAAGTAGTCAACTTCACTATGATTATTGAAGGTATACCATTCCAAAATGAATCATCTAAGTTAGGGGAATAGTCATTATGTCAGTGAATGTCATACTAAATGGTCAAGGTACGTGCAATTGTTTTCTCCTCATGAAGTCTTGTTTAGTCAAGAATTGGTGAATTCTTGTGAAACATTCTTTTCATTCAAAATTCCATTAATGTAATCTTAGTAGTTTGCTATATGGTTTATTCATGAGCTCAATATTTTGTAACTCATTAATGCATTCTTGAAGCCCTATTTGATTTAGACATCTTGACATGTCCAATTTTAAAGTAATCTATGATAGGTGTTATTCTTCAAGTGAAAGCTCCATTTAAGTTTAAGTTGTCCAATATTTGGTAATTGTGATCACTACCAGTCTTAAATGTTTGTATATTTCATCTATGTATTATGATTCATGAGGATGTTTGAAATTTTTACATGAACTTAAGTTGATTATGGTTAACATATATGAGTCTTCCATGTATCCTTGAAGATTGTGCATTGTCATTCCTATTGTTAAATGTGAAGTTCAAAAAATATTAATATTAAAAGTGGCATTCTAAGTGTATCAAATAGTTCAAGTTTATTGAAAGTCTATGTCAGAAAGAAGGTATCTTACAAGGTGTGCTTTTGTTTGTCCTGAGGATGAAAATCCTCAACTAGTGGAAGTCTACAATCAACCAAGTGAGAGATAAATTTAGATAGTGATCATTTACCATGATCTAAGATGATTAAATTTGAAAAATTTGTAGTTCTTTCTCTTAAATTGGTCAATCTGTGATCAAGTTTGAAAGCTACAAAAGTGTTTAGAAGGTCTTTATAACAATGCTCAAGAAGGAAATTTGAAGCTTGATGATTATGAAGAATCATGAAGTTGTTTCTAATGTTAGGAGTATTGTTATTTATGTCATTGACATGATCTTGAAGGTCTTACATGATGTAAATATGAGGTATGTGCTTAAGATAAGATGTATTATATTTTGCAAGGAAAATGTCTATTCAGTTCTTATAGAAGTCAATGAAATGGAATACATAAAACATAAATTTTATTAAATCAAATGAAGTTCAATCTTGGTAAAAAGTGTGATAAAAATATGTCAGGTTGTTAGAGTCATGTCAAAGGGTTTGAAGTTGACCCTATAAAGTACAATGTAATGACAATGTTGACATAGTTATGTGTTGAGTTCAATAGGTTGAAGATACAGTGATGTAATCATTTTGTGTTTGAAGAGTGTACATAACTTGGTGAGATTGTCCTAATGAGTTTCATGCTATAGGATGTTGATTGTAGTCTAATGTATAAAGGAAAGCACCTACATGATGCAGAAGTTGATTCGTCATGTTTATCTCAATTTGAAGAGAGGTCAAAGAGAGAGAATAGATAAATGGTTATATACAAGGTGCATAATGTGTATATTCTTAGTTCAGTTAGATTGAAGGATTAAATGGTGATTATGATGTTTCACTTTTATCATGAAAAGTGCTCTAGAAAATGTGTAAATTTCAAGAAGAAAAAGGAATACAGTGCTACAGTGGTATTAGAAACAGTGAATGTAGTTGCATATGTAAACATGATAGGTTGTCTAAAGGATCAATGATTGATAAAGTTTTAGTTGGTCCCAATTAGATAAAGTAATAGCTCAAATTCTCAATGAATCATTACATGATGCTTACAATGGTTTCTAAGTGAATATATATTGGTCTCTACAGATGGTGTAGAAGTTGAAGGTTTGTATGAGTATTTCAATGCTTGGGGGAATAATGTTTTAGGACTCTATGATGAATAAGTTGAATGATGTTTTGGTCTAGAAGGTAAAAGATGATCATGCTATTATCTCAAGTGTCATGATCTTGGTATGTATCAATAATTTGCTTATCTCAGTCAAATATAACTGTAGAATACTAAAAATGTTGTTTAGGACATAGAAGGTGAAAGTTGTAAAGTTGATTTCAAAAGTGCATGATACAAGGCTAGTAGAGGCAATTTGTGCACTTGAGATAGGAAAATGTGAGGTCTTGATGTCAAGGGAGTGCTTATTTGGTTGATTCAAAGTTCGTCATGGTTAGTATGATGATGATTGCATGTTGAAATTGGTCAAAATTACTCTAAGAGGTCTATTCAAGACTTGCAGATCATGGTATGGTATGAAGAGCAAGATTATGCTTGCTATAAATTGTCTTAGGTCTAAATAAGATAGAATTTGTTCAAGGAAGATTGTAAGAATATTTAACATGTATTATAACTGACATTGTTGGCATGAAAAGAAGTTGATATGACTCAAATTTAGATGTTACTATAGTCTTCCAAGAAGGAAAATTAGTGTTCTTAAAGGTATCAAGAAAATTGTGATTTTTCATGCCTATAAGATGGAGAATTCTGTTTTGGCCCCTAACAAGGTGATTTTATGTTTCCTTCATGATTTTTGTTGATGTTCAAATGTTGGAAGTGCTTATTCTAGGGGGAGCATGTTGCTTGCATGCCTAAAATGAAGGCAAGAATCAATTTTTGAGAAAAAAACAAAAATAGTGAGCTTAATTGAGACCTTTGGTTGATGTTTCAAACCAAAGAATGATGGTATGAAGCTGAGATAGGTGAAGAAAGTAAGCTACAGGTATGCCTTTGTCATTAATGTAAAAAGGGGGAGAAGTTTAAGGTGTTTTCCATCAATGAAAAAGGGGGAGATTGTTGGCATGGTGTCCTAATAGGTGTTGTCATTGATGCAAAACCACATTAATGAAAAATTGAATGTTGTATGATGATTCATTATGTTTTCATGGATTCTAACATGGTGGTTTAGATGTTTATTAGTTGGTACATTGGGATTCAGTGAGCATGCTTGCTCTTGCAAGCTTATACAGGTGCCTAGGAGGTGTAACATTGAAAGTGTGAGACTTATTGGATACTTGGGAAGCATGTTGGCATGTTTATAACATGATTTGATGGTGCTTGAGGCACTCATAATAGTGGAAGAGTATGGGTACATGTGGTTCACTTAGTTATAGGTGCTCATTAAGAGCAGGTATAGTAGCTCGAAGGTGTGATAGAGTGTTTTGGAGATATATGAGTTCATGGAAGATTATAATTAGGTGTATCATAGAATATAAGGTAATGTTTGGGTCATTTACAGAGGTTACTTGATTTGTTATTACATTAGTTCAGTTGACTCTAGCTTCTACAATGAGGATCTAGGATGCAAACATAGGTATGTCTTTGTGACTGGATATTTTGAGACATGGAATTGATATTATGATGATTTCATATGTTATAGGGATGATTCATGATGCTCTCAGAAAAATTTTAGGTTCCCATGATGTGTATTTTTCCAGATATGACTAATTTTGTGAGACAGGGTGAAAAACAAGTGTATTTTAGCTCAAAGTTGAACTTCTGATGCTCATTGTGAATAGTGTGCTTTGCATGGGAACTTGTGGATTTCAAGGATGATTCTATGGTGAGTTTATAAGGTTTCACAAAAATAATTAGGTCATTTTATCATCAGGTTTTTATGAATGAATGTTAAGAAGGTAAAGAGGTCTAAAACCCTAGTTAAACCCTAGCTAGGAGCAGTTGGCAGAAAGTGAAGTATATTGACCCAGTTTTTATTGATTCATAAAAATTGATGATTTATGTTGTAGAGGACTCCTCAATATTTCCATAAATGTATGGTTGAGGTCATGGTGATGAGTGGGCCCCACCTAAAAATAATATTTTCTGGGAAAGAAGGTTTTTGGACAAGATGGTCCAAAGGAGTAGCATGAAAAATTGATGGTGCATGATGATTTAGGTATTTTTTTATTTATTTCCATGGAATGTTCAGAGAAATATTCATGCAAGTTCATGGTGTTTTGAGGTCTAAACAGGATGACTGGTCAAAGGGCAATTTTGGGGTCTCAAATAGTAGGGTCCAATAAAATGAACATAACTTGAGCTACAGGTGGATTTTGAAGATGATTACAAGTTGTGTTGGAAATTATATTCAGATATATTTCCATTTATATATGTATTTACTAATGATTAGGTCATTTAGGTTTCTAGGGAATTATTTGGAAAGAAATGTTTTGGTAGTTCAAGACAACATGTGTTCCTATGGGAGTTTGATGTTATTTGAAGCATAAGATGGATTGGGTGATGCTTCCTATCACCTAGAATGTGAATAGGATATTAATTTGGAATCCAATTAATCAATTTGGAGGTATTTATTGTATGTATAAATTATTTTATGATCTAACCTTTGGAAACATTTTTTGGAAGGTTGATTTGGTGAAGGAAAATGTTATTGTGGTTTGAAATGAAGGATGTTTCATGAATTATGAATTTGTTATAAGTATTATAAATGTTTTCAAATTTACATTTATTAGTCACATGTAATATTTTAGATCATTTTAAGTTATTGGGTCACCTTATGAAGTTTCCATGATGTTGAAGGGTGTAGGAAATAACTGTTTTGAGTTTTGTAAAAGGAAATGGGCCCAGTAAATGAAATAATTTGATTGGTTGATATTAATTTTGACCATGTATGAATTTTTAATGATATGTATTAATCATTTAAGGGATTTATGGGTCATGAAAAATTATGGTTTTGGATATTAGGGCAATTTTAAGATTGTGTCCATAGGATTTTGAGCCATTTTTTGCACATGAAATGATGGTTTGTGCTAGGCTGACATAATTGGGTCACATGTGACTGTTATATTTAAAATTTTAATGTTTTCCTTGATGCATTGGTCAAACTAAATAGAGATAAAAGGTTTTTCCTAAGTTTGAAATGTGGAGAAACATATAAAAGCATGTTTTTGGGTGCTTTTTTAAACTAGTTGTGTGTGTGCAAGTGGAGCAACCTAGGTGAAGTGTGATTGTAGGTGTTTGAGAATTATTTGGATCTAAATAAATTTTGTTGTAGGTTTAGAAAAATCATAAGATATGAAAGAAAGAGTTTGATGCTTTTTAGAGGGTTTGATGAGCTTTTTTTGTGAAGATAGTTGATCACCTAGGGTTTGTGAAGAAGCGAGAATAAGTGGATCTCCATCAGTTGTGGGAAAAAAATAAGATATCTACACATCATAAGGTGGTTGAGTGGGTGATTGATCATCTTGGGGGTTTAGCCTCCTTGTGGAGTGGGTGTTTCACTAAATTAGGGATTGGTGTTCCTCGTAGAGTTTGTGCTCTACTAAACTAGGGGTTGGTGCTCCTTTTGGGGTTGGTGCCTCACTAAATTAAAAAAAATATCAATATAAGATTATGTTTCAATGGGTTTTCTTCCTCTTGAGGTTTTCCCACATATATATTTCATTCTTTAGTTATTTTTGTGCTTTCATGGTTACATGCTTTATTGATGGTTTATGGTGTGCACACATAAAGTATTGAATAAGTGGTTATTGTGATTAAATGTATATGATATTTTGAGTTTCAAATATGAAATATAATTTTAAGTTGTTATAAGGACTTATTCATCCCACCCATCTTATAACATTGTGTATCTAACATCTTATGCGGGTTCTGGGCATGATGCAGGTCCAAGTGGCCTAGACAGAACAAGGGTTGTGGGGGTTGGAGTTATCCGCAAAGACCAGAGGGCCAAAATACAAGGGGAAAAAGGGATTTTTGTTATAGGATGATCAGAGGATGTGGGCTTAAAGGGCCCAAATGATACTTGGGCCACGGGGATGTGTGTTCCCTGTAGGCACAAAAACCTTGAAAATTCCAAGAATACTGGAGTGCGAATCGACAATGGGTCATAGGCACAAATAGTGTGTGGGTAAAAATGTTCCCCATGGGACTTAGAAATCTGCAAGCCAAGGGAAACATAAGAGGTGAGGGTGTAGAAAAGGAAGCATTTTATAGAACTCGAGACCTATTCCACTAATTCCCAATTACTCTGATTTAACTAATATCACCAATTATCAAAGAAAAAAAGGTAAGGGGAACCCAATTAAATGTGGACTGTGGAGCAGACAGTGGAACAAAGCCTAAAATATTTTTAAATGGCCAAAATAGACCTCCCCAACCCACATTAAGATAACGCAATCCTCACCGAACCAAATTTGACAAAATTTTACTTGTTGGATTTGTATTTTAGATCCCTTAGTCATGAAATCAAGAAATCAAAGGTTTGGTGAGGGTAGGTGGGACAAAAATGAAGAAAAATATCCCAGTTTCAAATGAACATTTCCAGGTGGGAAAAAAAAGCATTAATGGAGGCATGTGGGAAATTTCTTCTTCTACGGGCTTAAGGACATGGAGGCATGGGATTCTATAAGTTCTTCATAGTTTAGTAGGCCATTTATTGACTTTTGTTGGTTGTTGAGTGTAGAATTTGAGTTCCCTCTTCTCTTTCTCATTTTTCTTCCATAAATTATAAAGGAGAAGATCATTTATTATGGTTAAGCATTCTCTATCTACTCCTCCATTCTTATATACGTTGTTGTGAGCTTTAAGCCTCCATTTTGGGAACTTTGCAAGAGATTCATACCTCTATCTCTTATTATAATGTATTGTTTCATCATATGAAGCAATAAATTCAAGTTGTTTGGCTATTCTTCAACTGTTGTTTATGTTTCATTGCATTCTCTTTCCTTTGCATTACATTTGAAGGTAGTTTTTTTGCATTTTTAGTTTCTTGTAAGTTCTAAATGGTTGTGTTTAATGTAAATGGTTTTTTGAATGTGAGTTTTTAGACAGTAGTGTTTTATATACCATTTATATCTCCATGTATTTTCATTTTCATCCATTGGAGAGTGTCCACGTCACTCTTTTCTTGGTGTTATCATCAACTTTAATGTAATATTTCTAAATTTTCATGCATTTTCCTCTCTCCTTAGTCCCTTAGAATCATAAGATAGGACTAGATAGTTGAATTTCCAGCATTAGAAGTAGTTTTAGCCTTAGATGAGGAAGAGGAACTAGCCTTCTCTAGAGAGTTATTTCAGTTTATTGGTCCCAAACCTGGAGAAAATTCCATGTTTCCCAAAAACACTAATTTCCCATTCAATCCACTTGCAGGAGAATTAGAGGGTGTTTTTTTTGGTGATAACAACTTCTTTTTCAGTAGTTTGATTTTATAGTTGTTGTAAATATAGGAAATATAAATTCAGGGCCTGATCACTTATCCAGGATAAATTTTGGTGAGGATGCAAGTATTGATGACATTATGCCTGATGCACAGTTATTCAAGTTAAATCACATACCCATAGATTTGGAGGATATAGCAATTTTTTTGTGCACTAGACTTACACGAGAAAGAATGAAATCCCTAGAGAAAAAGCATCTTTCTATACTTGTAATGCCTTATCAACTAATTGGTGGAGAATTTTACAAGATGGGTAGAGATGAATTCTTTCACCGGTATGTTCTAGAACATGAGTGTGTAGATATTATGGAAGAGGCTCATTGAGGGACTGTAAGAGGACATTATGCATCAGATACACAATATTTTTTAAGTTCATCTATATTGAGAGAATTTATACAGGGATATTAAGGCTTTTATGAAATCATGTGATCATTATTCGTGACTTGGAAATCCTGGAAGTAGTTATGAGATGTCCCTGAGACATATATTGAGAATGACACCTTTTTATAAGTAGGTCATTGAATTTGTAGGACCTATTGCACCACCCACGTGTAGGACTAGTATTTTCTATAGACTTACATGCATGGATTATCTGACAAGGTAGGCATAGGTTATGCCTAAAAAGGATTACACAATATTCACAATAGTAAGGTTCCTTTGGAAAAACATCATTAGTAGGTATGGTTATCCATTAAGCTTGACTAGTGATAGAGGAACTCACTTATTTAATGATACAATTATAATTCTATTGGTAGAGTTTATGGATGAACACCATAAAAGTACCCCTTATTACCCTCAAGCTAATGGTAATGTAGATTAATTCAATAAAATATTGAGCCAAAATTTAACAAATATTTGTGATGTTGGAAGGAAGGATTGGGATGATAAAGTATCATCTTTACTTTGGGCTTACAGGACCACTTATAAAAGGTTAAATTAGGCCATACCCTTTCAATAGGTGTTTTGCAAAGATTCGTTCTTACCATTGGATTTTTTCTTACCATCCTTGTGTATTGTATGCACAAGAGGGTTATTTGATAAAATAATTGTTGAAGAGCACATTGAGAAACTAATGTAACTAGATGAGGCCACACTCATTGCACATGAGTTGGAGCCAAAAGACTAAGAAGGAACAACAGGAGGCTTGGCATGATAGGCACATTAAGAACAATTCATTTGTAGTTTGAAAGATGGTCCTTCTCTATGATTCAAAGTTTTGTGCCACCAGGAAAGTTTAGAAGTGCATTGGTTGGGACCTTTTGTAGTAACCAAGATACTTGAATGAGGTGCATGTCAATTGTAGATGCTGGATGGCACCATTATGCCTAGTTACTTCAATGGGAGAGATGAAGCCCTACTATAAATAAGCTTCTTGGTATTTGTAATAAGTAAGTATTGCCATTTAGATTATATTTCTCTTTCATGTCTTGTTTGTTTTTATTTTTTTGTTTTGTTGTAATAAACAGGCTTGTGCATAGGAAGTTGGTTACTATATATTGAGTTCATACATATAGATTTGTGCATACTTTTAGTATGGAGTGGAAGTCCAAAAGGTATCTATTGAAAAAGAAAATTTGAGCAGATTGGAAGGTACACATGAAATTGTAGAGATGCATGCAAAAAATACAAGGTAGGCTTGGTGAATAATAATTAAGAACGCATGAAGGTCAGAAGAAGGTGATACAGGTGTCTAGGTAAAATGGTGCATTGTTGGAGTTACTTAGAAGGAATCCAATGCAAATAGAAGGTAGGTAGTTTAATATAGTACGAGGGAGATAACATCAAGATATGCTATTGGGATATGTTGAAGAGGAAGAAGTCTTGCAGTGCAAAGAAGTACATGTATGGATGTTTGCAATCTTGGAAAGTAGTAAGTACAGTAGAAGGTTATGACTACCACACACACAAAGGTGAAGCATAGAGGAAATTAAAATTTTCCTAAGACAAAAAAGGGATGTTTTAAAAAGGAAAAAAATACTTTGACAATTCAAAGTGAGAAAAAGGGTTTTAAAAAGGGAAAAGGTAAGGTGGTGGAATTTTTAAGTACAAAAAATCTATAAAATGGGGGAAATTGAGTCATTTGTCACCTTGCATTTGAAGTAGAATTGAGAATCGAGTAACCTGAGTGTAAGTATGAAAAGAGTGAGTGGAGTAACGAAAACCAAAACATTAGGTGTAGACTACCTTAGAGAGGAGCTCCTTGTGGAAATTTTAAGTGAAAGAGGGAAGCATGGGCTAAGTAGGGTTTGTAAGTTGGATTTGAGCGACTAGGGTTTGTAGGGCTTGGGTGCTTGTCATTTGAAAAGGTTCAAAATTAAAGATTGTGGAGGAAGGAATTTAGGGAATGAGATCACATTGTAGAATGGAAAAAAATGGCACCAAAGAAAGAAAATTTGACATCTCCTAAAGGAAAGGGAAAGGATCAAACAAAGAAGGTTGAGGTTGAGGACCCACTGGAAGAATTATATTCAGAAATGCAGTACCCCCCATGGGTGATTATGGGCTCAATTATTGAAGTCACAACTCTTAAAGTGCAAAATTAGTGAGTTTAATCATAGGGCACTAGAGAACGAGGCAATATTGAAAAAATATTTACTTTGAGAGTTGTCAAGAAGAAAGTTTGAGAGGAAAATATTGATGGATGACTCAGTAAGGAAGAGTCTTGAAAAATTAGGGGTTTTGCAACTATTTGAACTTCTATACTTTTAAAGACTAGCAAACCTGTTCTAATGGCTAATGTCAAGGGTGCATGAAGATTATTTATACTTTGTGGGTAGATGGATGAGGATCACAACCCATTTGATTGGATAGGTAACAGGGCTACAAGAGGATGGTGAAGACCTACACCTTGACCTATGTGATGATACAAAGATCAGGAATTGGATACAAATTACAGTATCAAAGAGGGGGTTGAGCCATACATGTTGAAAAATTAGTAGACCCTGCAACTAGGGTAGAAACCCGTCTAGTTAGTTGTAAACTCAGAGGTGCGAAAAGGTGGATGGAGGTTAATAAGTTCCTCTACATAGCGCATAAAATGGCACATAAGAACATACTATAACATCAGTCTAGTTCATTTTTGATGGGATCATTGAAGAGGGAAAAGGAGAAGAATGAAGAAGGAGTCAAGATTACATGGGGGGTCAATCCTCCTTACTCATTGTATTTTGTGAGGTTCACATTCCCGATGGTCTAGAAAATGATATGTGGGTCTTCCTACCAAAAAACAAGTCTCTTTCGGTTTATTTTTTAGACTTCACATGCAAAGATGCATTCAATAATTAGTACAAGGCTCACTTGGAGAAATGGTACAATTGAAAGTGTGCATCCTTTAAGAATGAGTAGCGCATACCCCAAGAGCTACTATAAGAAGTGGAATTTCAGGAAAATTTGCAGTCATACAACACTTCTACCTTACAAGGTTTGTAATGGCCAATATAGAGATGCATCCATGGTGAAAATTCATGTTCACATTAATAGCTAAGTACTTTAAGTTCACAGTGAATAGAGTAAAATATGCACATAAGAATGACCTTGATGCGGAAAAGGTAGACTCAGACTAGCAAACCTTGCACCACTTATAAATATGACTCCAGGCCTGCATACTTGGAGACCACAGAGCCAAAACACCTTAGATCTAAGCCAAATAATGAAGGTCGCTATCAGGGGAATGATATGTAGGGTCTTCTTGGTTTTTTTCCCAAGGAATCAATATGGATAAGAGATAGAGGTATGTGACGCACCTATACCTCAAATGAAGTAGAGTGTTATGTCGTATCCCAAGAGGAGTCGTGAGGATTCCCCATAAGAAGAAGAAGAAGAAGAAGGTATGGGATTGATCAAACACATAGAAGGGAGATGCACTAAAAAAGGAGGAAGCACATGAGGGTGGAAAAGACCTTCTTAACTAGTTCAAGAGATTCCACTAAAGACAAAGAAAAGGATGTGCATAGGGACTCAATTAGTATCTAGTGATGAAGATGTGGAGATAAAGGTAGCAGAGGAGTTGGAGCATAAAAGGGTCACACAGGATACATAGAAGGATCCACCCATAAATGTTGAGCCCAACCAAGAGAGGGAAGAATAACATAAGATTTCAAGCTGGAAGAAGTCATCGATGTGTGAGGAATACCTTGAGGAGACTAAGGGGGATTATAATGTCTATATAATAAAAGAGGATAAGGGAATATAAGGTGAAACAAAAACATATCCATTAACACTGAGGAAACCAAATACTAAGGCTAAGGTTGTGAGGAAGTGATGAACCCCATAGTCCCCGCACATGGATTCTATTAATGACCCCATGAAGGTGTTTAGGGAATAGTTCTAGAGCATTGTTACCACATAAAAGTTATATGGATGGTACTTGTTGGAAAATTAATGAGGTATCTCATGCATAAAGAAGATGTTATCTTGGAACATGCATATGCATACAAAGGATCTAGAGTTTTAAATAAGCAACAAGTTCCTTACCACTCTGGAACTGAAGAAAGATCCAGGTAAGAAATACAAGCATGTTGACCCTATGTTCTTAACTAATGAGCATGAGTGTAATTCCTTGAACAATATAGCTAAAGAAGTTACAAGGAGAGATATAGATCATGGGGCTACCATGCAGGCCATGGTTGAGGATGAAAAGAATAAAGAGAAAGAACTAGAAAGCTCTGAAGAATGACCTCAAGGGGGAGCAAAAGGTACACTAAGGAGGCATATGACAGGAATGAGAATTGGTAAAGAAAATATAGGCGCATGCCCCTCCCTTGTAATCCATGATCATGTGGACTATAATGATGACATGGATTACCTCTAGGACTTGGTAGGAATGCTTCTATTGAATATCAAGAGTGGAACGATACCATCAACTAAGGAGTTAGAAAATAAAAAGGAAGAGAACAAGGTGGATGTGGTGGCCAAGGATTTTGCTGAGCTTGAAGCCATATTCACACGCAAGGTCAGAGAAGCCATCAACAAGGTAGAATTTTCCTTTAATAGGTTTCAAAAGAGTGACCCTATTATCAACATGTGGGTTACTAAGGAGGAGGTAGATCTTAATGTATTTCAGGAGAAACAACCCACTAATAAATTTGAGTGCATGAAGGTCATGGAGGAAAATCAGCACAAAAAGAATTGATTAAGGCCATAAAGGATACAGTGGAGATTTGCATCTAACAACTTCAGAGTAGAACATATGCTATGGTCATTAAGCGTATGGAAATTATGAAGGGGTAAATTGAAGGAGTGGGTGGATGATTAGAGCCTAATCAAATCCAGGGCATTGTAGAGACAATGCTAGGAAAGGCCACAAAGGAGCTCACATAGTGGAAAAATTTGAAGGTGAGTTGAATGCAAATTTTTCCAGAGCTCCTCCAGTAACCTGAAGGTTGAGGTGACTGTACATAGGTGGGAAGTTATTCTTAGGTCATACATTCTTTGAACATTATTTTATTCATTTATACATTATTGGAGGAATAAGTCGAGGATCCATTGCCGAGGACAAAAATGTATTTAGTGTGGGGTAATGTTGAGCAATAATGAAATTGCTAAGTATGAGCCACACACGGAGGTTTGGGGCATGTGCACAAGGAGGACGCAAAGGGGCAGCATGCAAATTAGGTTGGAAATAACATGCAAAGGTTTGTGACCAAGTAGAAAAAGTTTGGGACTTAGCCAATTTCTCTAGTATGTGGTTAAAAATAGAAAAGTAGAGTTGGAGTGTCATCCAAGAAGATATATAATTATGACTTAGTGATCAAGCAAATGCTATTTTTTGGGAAGAACAAACGGAGTCAAGGATGGAAAAGACACATGCAGGAACCAAAAAGAGATCATGACATGGGTCAACCTAATAATAGGATTAAAAGTAAGTCTTATCTTTAGGTTAATCTATTATTAGTGGCTCTTGTAAAAGCATGCAAGCTTTATACACATGGCTATTTTTAGGAAAGAAAGCATGTATTTTTTTAGATAACATGCCTATTTTTAGGAAAGTGCATGGGTGGTGAAGGGAAATTCCCCACCCCTATATTATATAATGAATGTGGATTAGATATATATTGATGTAGCATTGAGGATCGAAAGTTATGCACAAACATCATGTTATAGGGTTTTTGTACATGGACTTATGAACTATTGTTAACTGGTTTTGTATTCAATTTCCTTGTCATGTAATGAATTTTGATTATAATGGATAATTGTTCTTGGATACTAGTTGTTCATGTCTAAAATACTGTGACTTAATGGTTCATATGATATTGGTTATTGTTTAGAATATTTTATTTCCTTTTATATGTGTTTCCAAAGTGACATGACTGGAATGGATTTTTATGCTTGAATGGTTTTTGGTTAATTATCAATATGAACATGCATGCTAACTTCCTAATAATCATAAAAAATGAGGGACTTGGTATTTCTACGCACTTTGGGTGAGTGTTCATACCTCTCTGAATGAAGTGCCATAACATATAGCCTTTAGAGTGAAAGTAAGAACTACATCCTCCATCACTCATCTATAGCCTGAAATTCAAACAAAAGGTGATAGAAATTGAAGATCACATTTAGCACCAACACAAGGTACTCTCTAGTCTTAGAGATAATTTGACAAGGGAAGAAAAATACATGAAGCAATAGGATGAATAACATCATAGTGAGCAACACTTTGAAGAAGGTGGCTTTGTTTTTTTACAGTTACAACCATATAAGTAGTTATTATTGAAAAAATAAAAAAAAAGGATAGTATTATTAATCCTAAATACTATAGCCCTTACTGAGTGTTGAAGAAAATTGGTAGTGTGGCATAAAAGTTGGAGCTCCCTCTAGGAAGTAGAATACATCAAGTCTTCCATGTTTTTTACTTGAAGAAGTCATTGGGCAGCACATTTCCACCCATTTAGTGCTTTCTAAACTGGATGAGGAAGGAAGGATTGTATTGGAACCTGAAGGTATTATTCAGAAAGGCGCCAAAATATTGAGGACGAGATTCATTACCGAGTACCTGATCAAGTGTAACAATATGAATATTGAGGATGCATCATGGTAGGATGAATCATTTGTGAAGAAACATCGAAGGCTTCCCAATGTTGGGGAAAATTTTGATTTGAATGGGTGGGGAATGTTATACCCTTAGTCCTATAGATTATATTGGATATGTAGTTTTGACTTTTGGCTTATATAATCTATCTTCTTGTCATATGTTATTCATTTATGATTTCATATGTTTAGTAGGTTGGCCTTGGTGTTAGTCATAGCATAGGATTAGTATATATGGGTGGTAGTGAGGAGTATTTAATCCTCATATAGATCATTTGAGTCTTCATATATGGTTTGGAGGTTTTCCCTTTGAAGTGACTAAGATATTCTACTTGCATATTGTGATCATTTATCTACAATATTGTGTTCTTTGGTGTTCAATTGTTGTTTATAATCAGATTTTTACAACTAATTTCATTACATTCTTTATAGTTATAGGTGTGAAAAAGTGGGAGTGAAACATACATGGCGTGACCTATGATGATCCAAAACTGACAACAAGTGACACAAAAAGAACTAGACCTATATATTTTACGAGGAAACTAGATCCTAGAAAAGACACTAGCACCTAGGTGGTCATTTCCTTTCCTAGGAAATCCTATCCGTGAGATCTTCGCATGTTAGTTTCAAAATCAAAATTTATATATCCCAGAATATGATTGTTCAGATCATTCACCTGCCCAAAATCAATATAGACCTACGGTGGTAAGATGATTCACTCTTAAACCTTATTTACAACTTATGATTTTATTTCCTTTGTTATATATTACTTGTTTATTGTTATATCTACTTAATCAGCAGTGTCCTTATCTTATATTTAATTTCATTAAATCATTTGGTAAACCCATTTATTGTTCAAATCCTAGATTTATCTAGGATCATTTATTTTTGTATATTCTTCATGGCCTACCAAAAGATGTTGTGAAACCATCAATCCAAGTCCATTTCTATTAAGTATGAATATATTCCTATGATTGTTGCTCAACCTTATTTCACCAATGTTGAGGATTATTTCTCTTTCTTTTTCAAGTCTCATAGTACCCCTACTTACAATCTTACCATACCTCTTATTTTTACCAAGATTTATAACCTTGACCATGATCTTGTATTATTACCCCATGTAGAGGCCACTAATGATTATGATTGTGAATTTATTGTTAATAGTGATACATGTATTGAAGATCTAGTTGATTTATCAAGTGAATAAGGCCTTCCTAATGACACTTCTCTTTCTTCTGATTCTCTTACCATTGTCAATTCCATAATTTATTGCCCTAGCCCACCACCTCCTTCTTCTCCTCCCCTTACATATGCATTGATCCTTGGGACTAGTCATGTTACAGTTGATATTTCTATTTCAGATCCTTATCCATCTACTCCACATTCTACGTATTCATTAACCATTGCTCCTTAAGAGACTTATCTTTCTTCTTATCTTACATGCATGGTTCCTTCTATTACTTGTGCTCATATTGTTTATGTTCATACTATTTCTTATAATGTGTTACAATATTATTTTTCTCATGATGCATGTGTAACTACTGATGATGTAAATTCTAAAGATAATGTAGAAAATAATAAAGATGTTAAAGAACATTTTCATATTTCTTGTCTTCTTCCTTTGGTTGAGCTTGTTAATAAATGTGTGCAAACCTCCCTTCTTATTGTTAATCCTTCCATTCCTACTACTATTTTTTTATTATTGGTAAATGGATTTGAAGGGACCATACCCTAAAGTACAAAAAGGCTCAAAATCAAGGAAGAACATTGAGAGAAGAGTGGTTTTTAATATGTGGGTGCCACTCCCTAAAAAAATCGTAAGAAGAGTAAGATAATCTGATAAAAATAGAGGCAAGGTCCATCAACCTACAAGGATCCCAACAATAGAAACAAAATAGCAAAATTTGTAGTACCAAAATTGTGCCAAAAAAGCAACACATAAGCACATAACTAATTAAGATACTTGTTATAGAGTTTTAGGGAAATATTCATGGCCTTATAAAGGTTGATGGCATTTTTCATATTAGGGTCCTGGTTTCTCTCATAAAGTGTCTTCTTCTTAATCCTATCATTCTTCCAGGATGACCCTGGGACACCATAAACATCACAAATTTGTTTGGCATTCATTTGAATATAATCAATAACAACCATATGAATGGAAATATGATCTATTTGCTTGTTCTCCACATATTGAAATCTATCCTCTAGATCTTTGAACTATTTGGAAATACCCTCCAATTTTTATTCTATATTTAAAAGAACAGAGGGTTCCAAATTTCTCTTGGTACCTTCCTTAAGGAGGAGGTCTACATTTTCCTCTAATTCCCTTTAAATCCTCTTCTTCTTAGTTAAGATGATTAGAAATACCATAACTAACAAGTGGGTCATGGGAAAGGATGACTTATCTTTAGCAAGTTTTTGTCTTTGGGAATGTCCTTTTTATTATCACTAATGTAAACAAATCTTTTAGTTGATGGGGGCTAAGAGATGGGTTCCTTGACATGTTGGGGTTCTTAGGTATGGATCCTGGGCTATTGAGGAGGGGTAGGGGGGCATGGTAGAGAGGGGGGTAGGATAATTAGGAAACCACATCTAGGAAGTATTGGTGTAGGAGGAATATACACCTTGATGTAGGGGAAGAACTCCTCATATGGGTTTGAACATCACACACCAATTTTTCAAGAGGATGCAAGATGTAGTAGGGAAGACTCACCTTGGAAGTATGCCTAAAATGGTTCAAAAGAACCAAGTGGTGAACTAGACAGAATTGAGAAGCACCCTTTTAGGTTGATGTAGTGCCCTACCATTTTTGTAATTTCATTAAACGGTGGGGGGATAGAGAGTAAATAATACCTTGACTTCCCAATCTACAAAGTTTTATATTCCACCACAAAATGTTTTTCCTCAGCATCTCTATTAAACTTGTTGTGGTAAAACTTAACCCCTTCCATACCCAGACCAGTGATGAATGAAATTATACCCTCGGTGATAGTAAAATCCTTGTCTCTTAAAAGTGAAGACTCTTTCTTTCCATTTGCGTGAAAATCCAGAGATATGTGAACATCATAACCCTTAATTATTTTCATAAAAGTCTATAAAACCATCCACACTTAAATATTTCCATAACTCTACATTCTTTTACCAATATGGATCAAAAATAGGCTCCACTCTACAATGAGGACCCCCTATAGTGAAATTAGAGCTTCACAAATGATAGCAAAATCATTGGAGTAGCAACTAAAGAGAGACCCTGTAATAGGAGCGAACAAAACAGTGGAGTTGCTAGAGCTTCCAATCTTTCCACATATACACAATAAAAAACCCTTCTATCAAAATCATAAAAAAAAATGAAATAGGATCCATTTTGGAAGGATTAACTCGTAACAATCTTGGAGTACCAATAATCATGACCTCACACGTGCCAAAATTGCTTGAACTTAGCTTAGAGAGGTAACCTTGGATTCATTATATTAATTACTTTTGCTGCTGGAGATATCTTCTTATAATCACACTAAAAATTTTAATTCATTAATGATAACGCCATCATTTTCTAGAGCCTCTGATGCACCATTCCCCTCTATAGACATGGCAGATAATTTTTTTTTATAAAACCTTTACATAAGGCCTTGGCTTCATTTGATAAAATTATTTCATAGTCTAGTTGGGGGTTTTAGAGCCATTAAGTTTTTTAATAATGTTCATAGATTCTCCCTCAATAATTCAATTTGCTCACCTTGAGTTCCCTGGCAATTCTTATTCCCTAGAGAGCAGTGAGGTCCTCGTCATAGTGATTTGATTATTTTCCCATAGGACCTACATAAGCAACAATGGGGTGTTCATGATGGTTTCTAGCTAAGACCACCCCCACCAGCTGCACCTGGGTTGCCCTTAGAGGCCCCATCAAATTTCAATTTTGTGCCAACTCACTTTTGGGGGAATTCACTTAACAAGATTCATGTCAATGATGGGAGAAATAATTTAAACCTGTTTAAAACTCAATATTCCATGCCCTTAAGAACCTCTCCTCTTATTTGGGGTACTTAGCATTCTTGAGAAGCTTAAAATTTAGAGACTTTTTCCTTGGGTGCAACCATGATTTCATTAAGGAGTCTTTTGATGGATTTGTTAACATTTCTAAAAATGAGAGAATTTTGAGCCCTTTATATTCTCCAGATAGTGTGTGGAAATATAATACTCCAGAACCTCCTAAGCAAGATATGTTTGAAAGGATGATGCCACTACTCCTAGGCTTAAATAATATCATTCGAGAACATCCAACTTATGTGCAAATCTACTAAAGATAATCTTCCATAAAGAAGCAACAGTAGGGCAGTGTAAAAGAAGGTGCTAGATAGACTAATTCTATTTTTTTACAATGGTAGCATATATTAGGCATGGTGGAACCCCTCTTAATGAGGTTATCAAATGTTAAAGATACTCTTATTCAAAACTTTCCATAGGAACTAATTGATTTTAGGAGTGAGTTTGTTGAACCAAATCTTTCTTCAAGGGAAAACCACAGAGGATTCATTCACACAAAAACTTACTAACCGATTTTTACTGAGTAATCCACATCAAAATATTGGTACCATATAAATTCATCTTTAGTGTGTATCTACCCAATTAGAATATGATAAGAATTTTTTACAAATCCATAATGAGATCTTTATGAGTAGATATATTAGAGTTTAAAGTCTTCCATTGACAGGTTTTTTGTAAGATTTTGAAAATATGCCCAGTTGTCATCTTGGAACTAAATATCCTCCCCATTGCTAAGATTCCATTTATAGCCTGCCTCCATATTTTTTCTAGTCAAAACTAGATTGTTCCAGAAAATAGAGCCGTTGGGGTGAGTAATGTTCTTAAGGAAATCCTAGGCTTTACCTTAATCAAGATATTTGGATCTGATAAGGTACACCCAGGGATGGTCATCTTTGAGTATCCTGAACCTCATTTTGGAGACAAGAGTAGCATTCATAGTTTTGATATTTTTTACTCCCAATCCTCCCACACTTTTGCTAGTGCAAGCCTCATCCTAGGCCATAAGATGGAGTCTATTTTTCTCTCCAGTACCCATCCATAAGAATTTATTTTGAATTCTCTCAATCCCATCAATAGAAATAGGAATAAATAAAAGAGACATGATGTGGATAGGGAGCTTTTGAAGTGTGATCTTAATTAGAATGAATTTTCCTGCACTAGAGAGGATGGATCCCTTCCAACCAGCCAACTTCCTTTGAAACATGTTAATAAAAACATTCTAAACACTCAAGGAGACTTTATTAGTGCCAAGAGGAATGCCAAGATAATCCTAAAATTTACTTCAAACCTAATAGTGTCCTTATGGCTACCTACATGGAAAATCCCAACCCCTTAATGAACCCCTCAATTTATATACCTTCCCTCCCCAAGAATTTATTTTTGTTATGCATTTTGATAGCAATTTACAAAATAATCTTCATATTATTACTCTTAAAAGTAGGGTCTTCTATACTAGTACTGATAATAATTCCCTTCATGGAAATCCCATTCCTAAGAATATTTACAATTTACCCTTCCCTAAGGGATTTACTATGCATATTGTTTCATTTTTTATGGGACGAGTAATCCTTATTTGCATATTAAGGATTGTTTATTATCTATGGATTCATTTTCTAATGATATATTGTTATTCAAATTTTTTCCTAGTAGTCTCATTGATATTCCTTCTTGTCATAACGTCACTATTTTCATATTTTTGAGTTATAAACGAGCTCTGATATCCGCTAGCTCATGGGCATGGGGACCATTTTTGGTATGTTGTTTGTGCTCATCACACCATATGGGCACTTGCCATTGTGTCTCACAAGCTTCCAGATATCGTAAATTTTTTAGTTTATGTTGGATATAATGAATGTATTACCACTTCTGAAGATAATAATATGACTAGACGTTATACGATTGTATATTATTTAGATTATAACTATAATTATGATTTGTTGTTATAGTATTCATTGATCTCATTTGATGTGATTAATGATAATAATGGAATTGATATTATGATGATGTTAAAAGAGTATATCTATCTACATTGCACTGCTATGTTATTAATATTCTGGTTTGTTTCGAGGCTATGTTGATAACCTATCTATAAAATTTCTTTGATTTTATCTACCCATGTATGGATGCAATATAGTAACTATCGTTGCTAACCACATTTAGCTATAAAAATCAGGGCAGGTAAATGATTTCAGTAATGGCATGGACTAGGTAATGGAAACTAACATATTCCTTCAAGGTTTTTTTGAATTAGTGTTTGAACGATTAATTATATTATTTAAGTGGTTATTTTATTAATCAAAAGACTATAATACTTTTTCAAATATATCAATAGTCATTGAACATATGAAACATGAAATAATTCATTTGGGTATATATGTATATAAGTTTTAAATGGTCTAAGGACCATATTGTAAACTTAAATTCCTAATGGTCATCAACCATGATAGAAGATATTGGTTATACTATATGAATATTTGATAATAATATGGGTTAATAAGTTTTATTGATCCAATAATGGAATAGGCTACCTAAGCATTTGCAATTAAATTCTATTAAATTTTCAAATAGGCCATTAGGAATACCATGCAAGTTTTATTTCAATAGAAAATGGTATTTAAATGTTCGATGAATAGACATGTAGGATCTTATGGTGGAGATCAGTTGTTAAATTTATTTGGCAGTTGTGTTGGTGAGAAAATTTGTTAGGGGAATTTTTTTTGGGTTTCTTGTCAATGCTCTAGGAATCTAAATCCCGCTACTTAAATGGTGCAGCTTCCGTATATATGTGCATGAGTAAGGTGAGTTTTATCCTGGTTGGCCTTGTGGTTGGGGATCTAATAGGGGTACTCTACTCACAGTGCAGAAAATGGAACAATGGCTTGCTAGGGAGGAATTTTCTAGGAGAGCATGAAAGAGAGTGAGAACATTAGATAAGAACACTAATGTTGTAAGTAGATAAAAAGATTCTTGCATACATCAGTTAGAAATTGTATCACATGTGTAGACACCTATAATTTGGTCTACATGATCTTATTACTAAGATCATACTAACTAGCCTAGTTTCTATTAATATACTACACTACGCCAGTAAAATACCCTTTCTAACCCCTTCTAAACCTACTAAACCATGTTAATCCATCTCTAACCAGCTTCTATAAGCTTGTTTCCCTTTAATTAACCTTGTTTAGGTTAACTAACCCTCTTATTGACTTTCTAATGAGAATTTGAATTTATAAAACAAAATCTCACCTTCCAAATAGCCACTTAGCCTTCCAAATCTAGTTCAAACCTCCAAATGTGATTTTCTAAAAAACACATTTTCGGCTCCTTTTTAATCCCACATGCATCCAAAAGACTTTTTTCTCCAAACCAAAAACTATAAATAGAAGGGTACCCCTCCTAGCTTTTCATAAGAACTCTCTCTCTCTCTCCTATATCATTTCTGATTTAGGTTATGCTTTAGTCATTTTAGAGTTATTTAATTTCATATTTGAGCTATTTACTTGTATTTGCTAAATATTTATAATCTTTATATAAATGGGAGAAGTCATTAATGGTAAGCTCCCATTATTAAGCTTTTGAGACATCCATAAACACATAACTGATTGCTAAGAGCTTTAATATAGATTTCATGGAGTAGAGAACTGATATATTCATGTTTAGAGGTTGATTTTTGGTTTAAGGATTTATGTATGCATGCAAATAAGTAGCTCTTGTTTATCTCTAATCTGATGGTCATTGCATTATTTGTTCCAGTTATTTTGGGTTTCTTTGGATATTAATACCCCATGTTTATAGCTTTAACATAATTTTCATTGTACACAACATGCATTAAAACTAAGAATAAACAATTTTGTAAATAGTAACAAGACCAATTAGAATTTAATAAACACAAAGTATCAATAAACCTCATAGTCAAAAAGGCTAGAAACTCCTTCATATTGTATTGATGTTCAAGAAAAAATTGTACATAGTATGAGAATGGAAGACATTTAAGTATAGGGGAGAATGGAAGAATTTACTATCTCTTTGCTCTTTTCACAAGGATCTCTCTCTCATGAATTCACAAAAACAGCTAAGAAGACCCTTAAATGAGTAGTTCATTACAATTTATAGAAGAAGAAAAACTCTTCATCTTCCCAATGACCCTCCAAATACCTTATTTTTGACTTTAGACTATTCACATTCCTACAAAATATTAAGTCCCTTTTATAAAAACAAGGTGACTTAATTTTACATCATGTTTGTAAAGTCACTTTTTGAATAACTTAAAGGCATATTAAAAAGTGAAAAACCCAATGAAGAATTAGAACATTTGAAGGGAGAGAAAGTTAGGGGACGGAAGAGAAGAGAAAGAAGATGAAGAGGAGATGTCGTTCCTGATGAAATTTGTTGTTCTTTATTGATGGAAAGCTCCAAATGTAGTGAAAATATGAATCTTAAAACTCCTTGCATCTTAAGAAACTCCTTAAAATTGGCCCACGGATGCTTTGGATCGAGTGTTTAAAAATTTTGTCGAATGTTTCTACTAATAACAATAATTTCCACCCTATGTATGATATACCTATGACCCAAACCATGTAGTGAGTGTTGAAAGAAAATGTAAGGGTCTCTTGAGATGAGTTCTAAAATATCCACGAGAGAAGCCAAAGATGCTTCTTGTGAAAATGTTTACGACCCACTCACAAAGATAGTACATTGAGGAAAAGGGAAATGAATCTTGGTAAAGGAAATATTAGTGACAATGCCCATTCTATAAACTTGAATCCCACCATATATTGACATTTACTATACCTAGGAAGGGTAGCGTATTATTTTTAGTAAGTGTCAGGATTTACCTCTCCAAAATCCAACTATAGCTGCCAATTTGAATGTCCAATTCCCAGTATGCTTCCTTTGTGAAATCCACCCTTTGGAATGACTTATTATGTTTAGTAAGTGTCTATGAGATGACTTACTATTCTTATTAAGTGTGAAAATTCAAGTTTCATGGACCTCTATTGAATATGACAACTCGAATTCATGTTTCTCCCTATGTTCCTCTTGCCTTCAAGAGCAGTTTTCTATTTTTAGTAGGTATTCATGGGACCAACGACTATTTTTTGTAAGTATCAATTTGGGTCCGAGATGATCATTTCAATGATTTTAGCCTTGCGATACCTCTTATGTTTTCACTCCTTTTACAAATTCTTCAGATGGTGGCTTACCTGAAATAACAGTCCCCCATCTAGAAGGCATACTATTTTCAGTAAGTATGCTTCTACTGATCAGATCATGGTGGAACAAAATTTTTCAATATGGCTTTTTTCCCAATATCACTCTCCTGAAATTTCAAGCTTACCCGATCACTGGTTTATAATATTTTAAAGCTTTATTTTTTTTACCTTGTAGCTACAGACATGGTAACCATTAATGGAGCTTGAAAATTATAGGTTTCCTTTTCCACCTCAGATCGCGGTGAAAATTACATTTTTAATGTGGGCTTCTATTTCTTATTTTTCTGGTGATTTTTTGTTGTAAACCAATTCCCGGTTGATTGGGAAATTAGTTTTTCATCTTCTTTGCACATAATGGAGAGTTTCTTTATTGCAAATTATTATTGGTGCATATGAGAGATCCGTTGGTGAGGTTTTTATGGCCTTGGAAATGATGAAGACAACAAAAAAATGATTCTTTGATTCATGTAGTGAGTGTTGAAAGAAAATGTAAGGGTCTCTTGAGATGAGTTCTAAAATATCCAAGAGAGAAGCCAAAGATGCTTCTTGTGAAAATGTTTACGACCCACTCACAAAGATAGTACATTGAGGAAAAGGGAAATGAATCTTGGTAAAGGAAATATTAGTGACAATGCCCATTCTATAAACTTGAATCCCACCATATATTGACATTTACTATACCTAGGAAGGGTACCGTATTATTTTTAGTAAGTGTCAGGATTTACCTCTCCAAAATCCAACTATAGCTGCCAACTTGAATGTCCAATTCCCAGTATGCTTCCTTTGTGAAATCCACCCTTTGGAATGACTTATTATGTTTAGTAAGTGTCTATGAGATGACTTACTATTCTTATTAAGTGTGAAAATTCAAGTTTCATGGACCTCTATTGAATATGACAACTCGAATTCATGTTTCTCCCTATGTTCCTCTTGCCTTCAAGAGCAGTTTTCTATTTTTAGTAGGTATTCATGGGACCAACGACTATTTTTTGTAAGTATCAATTTGGGTCCGAGATGATCATTTCAATGATTTTAGCCTTGCGATACCTCTTATGTTTTCACTCCTTTTACAAATTCTTCAGATGGTGGCTTACTTGAAATAACAGTCCCCCATCTAGAAGGCATACTATTTTCAATAAGTATGCTTCTACTGATCAGATCATGGTGGAACAAATTTTTTCAATATGGTTTTTTCCCAATATCACTCTCCTGAAATTTCAGGCTTACCCGATCACTGGTTTATGATATTTTAAAGCTTTATTTTTTTTACCTTGTAGCTACAGACATGGTAACCATTAATGGAGCTTGAAAAATATAGGTTTCCTTTTCCACCTCAGATCGCAGTGAAAATTACATTTTTAATGTGGGCTTCTATTTCTTATTTTTCTGGTGATTTTTTGTTGTAAACCAATTCCCGGTTGATTGGGAAATTAGTTTTTCATCTTCTTTGCACATAATGGAGAGTTTCTTTATTGCAAATTATTATTGGTGCATATGAGAGATCCGTTGGTGAGGTTTTTATGGCCTTTGGAAATGATGAAGACAACAAAAAAATGATTCTTTGATTCATGTAGTGAGTGTTGAAAGAAAATGTAAGGGTCTCTTGAGATGAGTTCTAAAATATCCACGAGAGAAGCCAAAGATGCTTCTTGTGAAAATGTTTACGACCCACTCACAAAGATAGTACATTGAGGAAAAGGGAAATGAATCTTGGTAAAGGAAATATTAGTGACAATGCCCATTCTATAAACTTGAATCCCACCATATATTGACATTTACTATACCTAGGAAGGGTACCGTATTATTTTTAGTAAGTGTCAGGATTTACCTCTCCAAAATCCAACTATAGCTGCCAACTTGAATGTCCAATTCCCAGTATGCTTCCTTTGTGAAATCCACCCTTTGGAATGACTTATTATGTTTAGTAAGTGTCTATGAGATGACTTACTATTCTTATTAAGTGTGAAAATTCAAGTTTCATGGACCTCTATTGAATATGACAACTCGAATTCATGTTTCTCCCTATGTTCCTCTTGCCTTCAAGAGAAGTTTTCCATTTTTAGTAGGTATTCATGGGACCAACGACTATTTTTTGTAAGTATCAATTTGGGTCCGAGATGATCATTTCAATGATTTTAGCCTTGCGATACCTCTTATGTTTTCACTCCTTTTACAAATTCTTCAGATGGTGGCTTACTTGAAATAACAGTCCCCCATCTAGAAGGCATACTATTTTCAGTAAGTATGCTTCTACTGATCAGATCATGGTGGAACAAATTTTTTCAATATGGTTTTTTTCCCAATATCACTCTCCTGAAATTTCAGGCTTACCCGATCACTGGTTTATGATATTTTAAAGCTTTATTTTTTTTACCTTGTAGCTACAGACATGGTAACCATTAATGGAGCTTGAAAATTATAGGTTTCCTTTTCCACCTCAGATCGCGTATTTTTAGTAAGTGGGTGTTTTCACCATTTTTGATCACTTCTCGACCATTCTGATCTTTTGATTATCTTTGGTGCACACTGTCTTCACCGCAACTACTTCTAGAGATTACTTACAAAAAATAGACACTACCCATGTAGGAAGGCTTACTATTTTTCGAAAGTGGGTTTATGGGCATGGTTTGTGATGAAATAAATTTCCTTGATATGGGTTTTTGCTCTACAGTGCTCCTCTTGAAATTTCACGTTAACTCGAGCTTTGGAAATGGAAATTTTAAAATTTAAAATTTTCATCATGGAGAAACTAGGGTTTCGAATTCACAATTTTGTGTAAGATCAATGTTGGGTCCGAATGATATTTCAATGATTTTAGCCTTGCGATAATCTTCCACTTACAAATTCTTCAATGGTGGCATTCTTGCAAAAAATGTGAATGATCTAGAAGGCATACTATTTTCAGTAAAATCCCACTGTCAATCAGTGAACAAATTTTTTCAATATGGTCTTTTTCCCAATATCAGTTACGAAATTTCAGGCTTACCCGATCATGGTTTATGATCACTTTGCGGCCAACAGATTTTTTACCTTGGCGAAGAACAATGGAGCTGTGAAAATTATAGGTTTCCTTATCAAGATCGCGGGTCAAAAATCCATGGGCTTTTTTCTTATTTTATCTGGTGATTTGATCATGTAAAAATGGTAATGATTGGGAAATTAGTATTTTTCTTCTTTTAATGAAGTTTCTTTCCAAACTCCTTACAGAGCATCCTTCATATGGAGATCACCGAGGTTTTTGTGCCTGCTCAAATGATGAAGACTAGGACATTCATGTAAATGTTTTGATGAAAAATTATTAATATTCAATTTCATGTCCCGTTATATTCTTCTTTCCAACAAGTGAATTTTTTTTCCCTCTAACTCCTTACGGAGCTCCCTAATCGTTCCGACAAAGATCAAGGTACCTATTTTGACTACCTTCTTCCTCACAGTGGGCTGAGACTGGGTCATATGAAAATTTTGGATTGGAAATAATGGGGGAGGGTGAATTTTACTTGTCCCCTGTGTCCCTCTTCTAAAATTATGAAAAGGACATCAATTTCCACTTAGCATTCCTATCAGTTGACACTTGGCAATCATCATAAGGGAGAGGGAAGGCTCCAACTTAGCTCTTAGGGCTTGAACAGGAAAATGTAGAGGCAACATTGGTGTTCTGGGGGCTAAAAAGGGATGTGGAAAATTTTACATTTGTCCCCTATGTCCCTTTTCTAAAGGGAAAAAAGGGACATGAAAGCCTACTAGGATTCTAGTGTTGACATGTGTCCTTCTAAAAAGTATGAAAACTCTTAAACCTAGGGGACCAACTTGCGATGTAGGTGATTCCTTGGATGCTCCTAGGGATGAATTGCGGTTGGTGAAATTTTATTTTCCTCCTAAAACACCTTAAGGGAATCCAAGTTTGATGGTCAAAATATCCAGGCTTGACTGAAACTATCTCAAATGTCCCTCTTCTCATAAAATTGAGTTGAATTGCACTGATGTCTCTTGAATGAGTTACCTAGGGAGAAAAATGTTTCAATGAGTCTCATTTTGAGCAACCCAAGGAATGTTTTTGAAAAATTATTTCCATTGACAAATTTTTGGGCTAAAATCATCTCAGGCTTTTGAATATTTCTTTGAATATCAACTCCTGTTCATGGTCTGTGCTCGTTTAGGCCCTGAAAAGTGGATTTTTGTGACTAGCCCTTTCCAACACCTGGCTGAATCTTCCCTAAATCTTTCAAAATCACTCCTTGATGTTTCTAAAACTTTAATACTCATCCATAATGGTTATTAGTTCCTAAATCCAGTTCTAAAAGGGGATTGTTTACTAATCTTAGGAATCTAATAAATCCCTTCCAAAACTACTCGAATGCTTGAATTCTCTAGAAGTTCAAATAGCTAGCGGGATTGGATTGGTTATTGCCTAAACTCACCTAGGGGGTACTTGAACATTCATATAAAGATTTTAGACTTCTAGGATATTATTGTCATTTTGTTATTGGACCTTTGATTTTCATGACCATATTGGTCTATCTTGGGGAGGTATGACTTTGAAATTTATCACTATGGTTGTTTTCATGCTTGGAAATTTTCATGTTGCACACATAGATGACTCTAACTTGGGGACATGCTATGGAAGGCATAGAAAAGACATGGTATGAGAACTCCCAAATCTCAATTTACAATACGTTGACCAATTCCTTATCATTGGGCTTTACAGGAGTCACATAGAACTTGCAAGAGATGGCCAATAAGTCAGAAAGGAAGAACACACACACACAGGTAACACGAAAAGGGAAAACACACAACAATAGGAAAGGGAAATTATATACAAGGGAGAGAGGGTATTTACAGAGGTAAGAAAATAATATATACTTATCCGGTGAAATGGGTTGAGAAAAGTACTATGCCATCATGGAATGGTATGGACTGAAGTCTGACCTTTGAAACATAAAAATGTTAATTTGATCAAACCATGCTCTAGTGATGGCTTTGCATGGCTTGAGAAGAAGAAGATTGATCATGATTCATTTCATACTCACATGCAAGAGAAGATCTTCATCCATTGAAAACACCACTTGAATTGAATATTTCACAATCGAGGGATCCTCTTTTTATGCATGAGATGAGCATGATACACCATTCCTTCATACTTTCAAAATTCAAACCATTGACCTCTTGTGATGGCTTCATCCTTGAGAAGAGCAATACCAATCATTCCATATTCAGGTATTGATGCTGGAGTGAGAACAAACTGTTCCTTCACTCGTTCAATAACTTTCGTCACTTTCTCACTTTGTCTGCTCCAAGTGGGACATCATTCTTCCATGTCTTGAAGAGTGGGAAAATATCATTGAGATCTTTGAAGGCCCCCATCAATCATTGTGAAATTGTTTACATGGGAAACATGGTACCAAGAAAGAGCTTGAGAGAAAAATGATTTCATATTTTGATTTTGAGAACTTCTGAAAAGAGTCTCATGCACCTTCCTACTTTGTTGTTCTGGAGAAAGTTTTTTCAATATCCATCTGCTCGAAGTTCATCTTGATATCATTTTCTCAAATTTACCACCCTCAATTTCTACATAGAGGCATTAATTTTACCCTCTAGTGTATTTGGCCATATGAACTCTTGTTCTGTATTGGTGGAGTATTTTGAAGTGGCATAGAAGCATATGATTTTGAACAATTCCCAAGAACCTTGCAAATTTTCACTTTTCTCTAAACAACTTTCTTCAATGCAAATCAGCTCACTCTTCTCTTTGTTATCTTCTTCCATGGAAAAAATGTTATTTTCAAGATTGAGGATATTCCAAAGGATATTCAAGAACCTTCCTCCTTTTGCATTCATGAACCTCTTTGCATTGTGTGAAAGAGAAATAATTTCTTTCACATTCACTCTCATCCACCAAGGCATTGGGGAAATCATCAAATTCAACCAACTTCTCCATTCCAACATCAAACATTGGCATGTCAAAATAAGGAGCACAAATAGACTCATACCTATCTTGTATCTCCATAGCCCAAGTCAAGAGTTTCAATGCATTGAGGGTCTTCAGTCTCTTTTGCAACCTTCAAGATGTCTTGCACAGATGGATTCTTAAGATCACCATAGGCTATGTCTTCATTTTCATGGGAAAGATCTTACATGTTGTGCCATCAAGAGCTGATTGAAAATTTGATCCATATGTATCCATGATTCACTTGGCACATCCTCATTCACTCCTTTCATGTTTTGTGTTGTCCAAGATTCTCTTTCTTGCAAGCATGGGCACACTTGATTCATGAAACCTTCTGACAAGGAGAAGAGGTCCATGCTTTGTGGGAATGGAACTCCTTCAAGCTCAAAATCCATATCATCCTCTTGATGGGGCCATATTGAGGCAACAATATGGGAAGAAATTTCAACATTATCTTGATCATCCATTATTGAATCCTCTTTCACAAATGGAAAATGAAATACTTCATACTCACCATGATGGTAATTCCACTCCTTAGTGAGAAGAGATTGTGTTTGAGTCATTCATTCTCCTTGGTTTCAAAAAGGAAGTGAGATTCTTCCATCAGATCATCCATGATTGAATCGGGGGTAGATTTTGATTCTTCAACTATCTCCATTTCTTCATTCAACATTTCTTCATCACTTGAAGGATCAAAATAGGAAGGAAAATCATCCATGACCATCTTGAATTCACCATCTTTGGTCCATGATGCAGGATTGATCTCAGGTTCTTCTTCACATATCTCCATTTCATCATTAATGAAAGATCAAAATTTGAAAGGATATTATTCATGTTTACTTCAAACTGGTCATCTTCAATCTCTTCATCATTGGTGGAGTATTCAGAAAGCATTGAATCATCCATTATGAGATAAGAATGTTCTTCTCTTGAATCTATTGCTCCTCTAATGGGCTGTGTCTCAAGCCAAAAAGAGTTGATGAATGGTGGTTCCACCTCCATGTCTCTTTCATCATCATCTTCCATGATGTTTCTTTGATACTCATCGGAAGGTTCAAGGATAGGATATTCTTTAGGAGCATCCAAGAATCTCCCAGGGATGAACACCTCGTAGTGTGGAAAATCATCAGGATCCTCTTGAGTTTCTTCACTGTAGACAACATGAAGTGAATCGAGGTATTAGTACCTTCTTTGTAAAGCTAGAGTGCACCTCCAAATTTCTTGATAGGATTCATGATCATAATTTCCTTCTATTATGCTCTGAAGCCTTTCCACATATCTTCTTTTCAAGATGTTCATTTCTTCATCATCGTATGCAAGGAATTCATCTATAGAGTGGCATTAAAAATATAATGTTCTCAATTTTGTAGTGAGTTATGTGAGGTTGCAAAATTCTTCCTCAGTGGATTCCACACCACCTTGTCCTTCAAAATATTCTATAAGACTGGTTTGATTCTCATCGGAAGGCTCTAGGGTAAGATATTCTTTGGAAACATTCAAAAACCTTTTGGGAATGAACACCCTATGGTATGAATGATCTTTGTGGTATTCCTCCATAGGAAAAATATCTCTTCTTCTTCCTCTCTTGATGGAGTCTTCAAGATGTTCAATCTCCTTTGCAAAGCTAAAGCATATCTCCAAACTTCATGGTAGGCTTTCAGGTCAGGATTTCCTTTTGTTGCTTCCAGAAGCCTCTACACATATTCCCTTCTCAGAATGTCCATTTCTTCATCACCGTACACAAGGAAGTCATCTAGAGGAAGGGAGATGAAAGAAATGTCATGAGTTTCTTGGTCAGCTGTACATGAAGTTAAAAAAGTTACCTTCAATGGATTCTACACCATATTATCCTTCATACAGCCTTTTGTATCTCTTTTGAACCTTCTTCATCCATCTCTTAGATTCTTGATTATCGACAAGAGCAATTCCCATCCTTTTTCCTTTGGTTGTACTCTTCTTGAATTGTAACCACCATGACTTGATAGTTGGGTCTTCACATACGATGATTTTCTCTATTCTGGAAAGTCTCTTTCTAGATTTTACGGAGATAGTGTGAGCCTTATTTCCTTCAATTTTCTTGGCTTTGCAAGAGATGTTCCAAAATGATGGTTGATCAAAAAATTATAATTCTCGGCAATCCTCTTCTTCTTCTTCTTTGTTGTCACTCATTGGTACTTCACTCCAATCTAGAAATTTCTTCATTGTGATGTGGGAAATGAATGTGACAGGGGTTTGTTCCTTGACGAAGTCACCTTCAGAAATGATTTTTTGTTGAAATCTGATTTTTTGGATTTTTGATATTTTTTTTGGTTTTTCAAACCTTATGGTCATATTTTGGGTGTAGATGCTACTAAATATTCCACATAATGGGTGCCAAAAACTATTGGCAAGAAAATTTATTGGGGGAAAAATTTGTGGGTTTCTTACCAACACTCTAAGAATCTAAGTCCCTCTACTTAAATGCTAGAACTTGTGTATATACATGCGTAAGTAAGGTGAATTTTATCTGGATTGGCCTTGTGGCCAGGGATCCAACATGGGCTCCCCAATGACCCTGTGGCAAAGCTAGTAATGGCTTTCTAGGGATAAATTTTCTAGGAGAGCAGGAAAAAGAGTGAGAAAATTAGATAAAGAACTAATGTTGCACGTAGAAAATCAGAGTCTTACATACATCGATTAGAAGTTTCATCACATGCATTAAAATTAAGAAGAAAAATTATGCAAATAACAACAAGACCAATTAGATACAATGATGCACACAGTATCAATAAATGCCTTAGTCAAAAAAGGCTGGAAACTCCTTCCTTCTTGTATTGATTCAAGCAGAAAGTTGTACATAGTATAGAAATGGAGGAATTTGAGTGAGGGGAGAATGGAATAATTTACTATCTATTTTATCTTTTCACAAGGATCTCTCTCTCATGAATTCATAAAAACATCTAAGAAGACCCTCAAATGAGGAGTTCATTACAATTTATAGAAGAGGAACAACTCTTCATCTTCTCGATGACCCTCCATATGCATTATTTCTAGACTTTAGACTATTCACATTCCTACAAAATATTAAGTCCTTTTTACAAAAACAAGGAAACTTAATTTTACATCATGTTTCTAAAGTCACTTTTTGAATAACTTAAAGGCATATTTAAAAGTGCAAAACTCAATAAAGAATTAGAACATTTGAAGGGAGAGAAAGTTGGGGGGAAGGAAGAGAAGAGAGAATAAAAAGAGGAGATTTAGTTCCTGATGAAGTCCTTTGGTCCTTGTTGATGGAAAGATCCAAATTTAGTGAAACTTTGAATATTTGATCTCCTTCCACCCTGAGAAACTCCTTCAAATTGGCTCGTGGAAACTTTGGATTGAGTGCTTAAAAATGCTATTGAATGTTAATGCTAATGACCATAACTTCCACCTTGTGTATGATATACCTGTGACCCAAACAATGTAGTGAGTGTCGAAAGACACTATCAAGGTCTCCCAAGATGAGTCCTAAAATATCCATGAGAGACACTAAATATGCTTCTTGTGAAAATGTTATGACCCACTAGCGAAGATAATACATTGAGGAGACAGGTAATGAATCTTAGTGAAGGCAATATTAGTGACAATTCCCATTCTATAAACTCAAATCTCACAATCTCTTGACATTTACTATACCTAGGAAGTGCAACTTATTATTTTTAGTAAGTGTTAGGATTTATCTCTCTAGACTCCAATTGTAGCTTCGTACTTGAATGTCCAATTCCCAATATGTTTCCTATGTGAAATCTACTCTTTGGAATGACTTACCATTTTTAGTAAGTGCCTATGAGACAACTTACTATTCTTGGTGTGAAAATTCAACTTTCTTGAACATTGATTGAATATGAATTCTTAAATTCCTGCTTCTCCATGTGTTCCTCTTGCCTTCTGGACTAGTTTTATATTTTTGGCAAGTGCTCATGAGACCAATTACTATTTTTAGTAAGTGTCAATTCAGGGCCGAGATGACCATTTCAATTATTTTCACCTTGTGATACCTCTTATGTGTTCACTGCCTCTTGCGTAGCGTCTTCAAATAGTGGTTTACCTGAAATAGCAGTCTCTTATGTAGAAGGCCTATTTTTTAGTATGTATGCTTCTAGTGATTAGATCACTGTAGAATGAGGTTTTCTGATATGGGTTTTTGCCCAATATCAATCCCCTAAAATTTCAAGCTTACTTGATCACTAGTTTATGAGATTTTAAATCTTTAATTTGTTTTACCAAGCAACTACGAATAAGGCAACCATTAATGGAGCTTGAAAGTTGCATGTTTCCTTTTCCACCTCGGATCATGGTAAAAATTACATTTTTTATGTGGGTTTTTTTATATTTCATTGCAAACCAATTCCTGGATGATCAGGAAATTAACTTTTCATCTTTTTTACACATAATGGAGAGTTTCCTTGTTATATATGAGAAATTTGTTGGGGAGGTTTTTATGGCCTTTAAAAATGAGGAAGACAACCAAAAATTCTTGTTTGATTCGTGTCATCATTTGCAAGATATATCAATTTCTTCATCTCACGGATACGAGGTTTTTAGATGAATTTCTTTATTTTTATTTTTCGTTCTTCCTTCTTTCGATCAACTTCTCTTATGAGACCATTGTGTTTTCATGGTGTGGAGGATTTGATGAATTCAGTTCGGAGTACAGAAATGGTGGATTGAGTGCATTTTATTTTCCCCTATGTACCTTAATCTAAAGGGAGGAAAGGGACATCAGTTTGCATAGTGCACTTGCAGCTAACACTTGGCATGCATCTGACGGTTGTGCATTTGGCTCCAACTAGCTCCTGGGGGCTGAATATTGAACTTTAGAAGGTTACATTGATGACCTGTTGTCCATAAAGGGATAGGTGCATTTTCTTGTCCCTCGTATCCCTTTACTGAAAGGGACAAAATGGTCATCGGTTTACACATTGCACCAAGTTGTGACACATCTCACGATCTGAACTACTGATATGATAGGCTCTGGCAAGCACCTGAGGGGTAAACTGAAGATGCAATGGGTTCCATGGGTGAGCCTATATCAAAATAGGGTTGGGTGAATTTTATTGTACCCTTTGTCCCTTTTCTTAAATGAAAAAAGGGACATCAAAATGCACCAGGATCCTTGATTTGACACGTGTCCTCTTCAAAATCTTACTAATTATTGGAAGCTTACCTTGAGCATAACTTTAAACAATGATAACTTAAGCTCCCGATGGAATATTTTGGAAAAATATTATATGAATTTGAATTAAAATTGACTTATAAATCTAATAGTGGGGATCTCATATCTTGATTCATCCATTATTCCCTAAAAAATTGGAATTTGGTTCTATCTCCCTGGTTGTACATGGGAAAATCTAGATATAAACCTATAGCACCAAAGTGTTGTGAAAAATATTATTTCACCATATTTTAGATATCTAAATTCTATTTTTGATGATGTATTTTTTAGCTCCTAACTCCTTCTAGATCTCTTAGAATCACTTCCTGAAGCTTAGTATCTTTTTTGGCCTTGTGCACTACCTAGGCTTGAGAACCCTTTTTTTGATGAATCTGCCCCAAGACCTCCAAATATTTATTGAAACTTCCAATATCATTTACTTGATGTTATTAGACCTTAATTTCATCTCCATGTTTGGTTATTCTCATTTGTTCCACTTTGGAGGGTTGCACCTTCCCTGGGAAGGCCAACGGTAGCCCTTCCCAACACTGCCCAAAATTAACATTCTTCAAGAACTCCTAGAATCACCTAGGCGGACTAACTTTTCTTTCCTAAATCACCTAAGGGACTGATTTTAAATTAACTAGAGGGTCATTGGATTGACCTGGTAAGGTTGGTATTGAGGAAAAGTATACCTGGGGTGTATTAGAAAGGTAAAATTTAAAATTTTTGACATAGGGGTATCGTTATCATGCTTGAAAATTAGGAATTTTCTTGTTACACATTTGCATGACAATAGGTTGGTTAGCCAAAATTATTAGAGGGAACTGGGACTAAGGTATTGATAGGCATTTAATTATTCTAAACTCTCCTTGGTCGAAGTAATAAGCTTCTCGAGGAAGCTACCAAGGACTTAGGGTTATTTTTTGTTTTCATTTTTTATGGTTCTCTTTTTCTCTCTTGATCTCTGAATGCAAGAATGTGGTGAAGCTATTTTTGTGTTCATTTACTCAAAATGGCATGCATGTTTTTAAATTTTATGTGATATTTTCATGGGGGATATTTATAATTTTTGTTAGCACTAAAATGGGGTTTTTTGATGAACTAGGTGATTGTTATTTGTTTTAGTTTCAATGAAATCTATTAGATACTGTAGGAAGGAATAGTTGTAAACTCGGATGAATCAAGGAAGATTGTGAAGAATTTATTTCTATTTCTTATAGGCATGATATGTTTCTCCTTTCCATATTTATAGTTTATAGCATTATAATAATTTCAATGCATTAAAATCATTGCATTTTACTTCTCAGTATCTGTATGAATGAAGGAAATATTTTGGGTTTGCATGTATAAACCTCTGTGAGTAAATGTAATTTAGGTATTGTATTTTTCTTACTGTGCATATATGAATTTGTTTTCTTTTTACCCATTATGGGATTTCTTGGGAATGATTATTAAAGTAAAAGTGTTACACTCCTTTGGGGTATATAAGTTGTTTCATCTACTGTATTTGATAAACCCATTTAGAGTTCAAATCCATATGAGAAGGTAAACCGTAGGGAGTGTTTTCTCATCTATACCAACCTCTGGAAGAGTGGAATAGTATAATATCTTCCTACTTGATTAATACTTTCTTAAACGGATAGAATGAGGTTGATCCAGTTTTAAAAATAGTAGGGAAAATGATGTTTTTTATTTAAACCCATGTGGGTATAGTGTTTTATGGCTCTATTTATTCAGAATTATGTAGGTATGATCTACAGTTGGCTTTTTATTTTCTTTACAAATTGGTTATTGGATCCTAACTAAGTTGTGTTCATAGTCCCATTACGAACTCGACTGTGAGTAATAATGTGAGCCGACGAGCACCCTGTTGGTATTTAACCAAGACTCAAACTATGTTGAGCTCGGTGTGTCTTATTGGTTATCAATCCAGGAACTAGGTTGAGGGATTATTGGTATACTTAGGGTGAAATTTTTTTATGTATTCATGTTGATAATGATTATGGCCTTATTTTTTATGTCTATCCTCGTAACCTTCTCTGGCCAAGAAGGAATGGTAATATAGGAGGAAGATATCTCCAATATGGTGCATGTAATAGTTGGGTAGTCTTTGTTAAATACTTTTGGTTATCATTAGCCTAAACGTAAACAAACCAGAGGGAGATTCATTTGGTTTAGGTCTCAGAATGATCTTTGACGAGTTTTAAGGCATGTGGTCATACGGTTTGTAAATGTTAAGGTAAGTTTGTAAAGATTAAGGTATTATTTTAACTATCCCTTGTGATATTTTTTATTAACCTACCTTGTTAGGTGGTGTGATTATTATTTACCTTCTCCATTTGATTTAGGAGAATGATTGCTTAAGGTTTCAGGATATAGGAATGATATTATTGGACTAGAAGGAAACCGAAATTGAGATCGTTCAACTAGATTAATAATTTTATTGATCATTATATAAGTTGAAATAATTTTTGTGAACGATTAAATGTTATCTATTCTCTTAAAGAAGCACTTAATATTGTTCTGACATACTTGATGATTGTGAGAATCTTGATCCAGATTAGGACCAATACAAAAATCATAGATTATATGTTAGAAACATAGTGTATTATTTTTGTCTCTGAATTTTTTAATTATCCCTACTCTAATATTTTTTTTTACATTAAGTAGTTATGAATGTGAAAGTGATTTAATGTATGGAAGGATATTTATTATTTTGGATTCATTTATCTGATGTGATGATGTTTTCCCATGAATTGCTGGAATTTATTCATTGAGATATTTTAGCGATATAACCTGTAAAGATGAGAAGGGTAACTTGGCATGCTAGTTCTTTCGAACTGGCCGTTTTCTAAAAAATTTACAAATGGCGTAAATTAAGTAATTTTCTAGAGGATGATTTATAAACACTATGTCTAATTCAAATATGTTTGATTACAATGTTAATTTGTGTTTATTTACATAATATGACTACAAAATAAATCATATGCTTCGTTGTTATATTTAAAATGAAATGGCTGATTACCCCATTTGATCCTTGTATTATTTTAGAAAAATGGGATATTGCACTTGTAACTATTATTTGATATTGTTTATAAAGTGGTTTAGTAGTGTTACAAATTATATTGTTCTACTTATTGGATTCAACATTATGTGACCTATTTTTGAGTAATGCTATATTATTCTAATGTGTTATGAATTATCATATAAAATGATTATTTAATAAATATGATATAGTTATACATATGGGAAAAGTACAACTAAGAATGTTGGTTAACTATTTTGATTGATTAGTTCAATTAAATGTATACTTTTGGAATAGTATGATAATGTTGTAAATAAATAAATTAGAGAGTACGAAACTGGCACAACAAGTAATCTTAAATTACATTTACGATGAAAAAAGGATGTAAATAAATATCACATGAAATTAATACAAACTATTGCAAAATCTAAGTTACGAACCTTAGGAACGTATTCAGATGCATTAAGTGCATCGCTGCGATATAAGGGAAACATGTATTTAAACTAATTCCATTATTATTTAATAAGCTAAGTGTTACAATGCTCCTAATAAATGGAACTCAGTAGGCCAACTTTAGATGATTAATGTAAGGTAGTATCCATTTAATGATGCAATTCCCTAAGTGAATACTGATATATAGCAGATATCCTAAGTTGTCCCTTCGAGGTCCACTTATTACGATTGTCGTAACCATAAAGGAACTGTGTTACACTAAAGATATGGAAGTTATTTATCCTGCAAGATCAAGACACCTCATTACCAACTTATGTTGGATACAGGGAAGAAAATGGTTTCAAAATGATGCAATTCATTATGTAAGAACTTTCTCTATCATAGGAAACCTAAGTTGGCCCAAATGTTCTTCTTCACACATGATGAACAATATTTTTTCCTTCTCTGTAGCATGAAAACAATTAACTCAATTAACCGATTCAATTCTGGTAACTGAAAAAATTTATATGGTGAAGGGACATGTTTCTATTGACGTATGTATCATCAATAAATGGAGCATGCATGCATGACTCTTAAACTTTGGTTGAAGTAGTGTAAATTATTAATTACACTGTCAAGATCACAAACTTATAGTAAATAGTGTGAGATGATAGATGGGATTTGATTGACTAAATTCTAGGTAGACACTTAAAATACCTCACTTGTAAATCAATTCCTGTGGAATGTATGAATTTTAGATTTGTATATAGACTCAAAAGAGTAATTTATGGGGGATTGGGTACATCTAATTGACCCATAGTTATGCACATGATGTATTGATTTGTTATCTAATGAATTGTATTTACATTGTTTTTGGATATAAATGTTGTGAATTTAAATCATTGAAGGAAATAATTATTTTGGGAATTTTAAATTAAAAAAATTCCCATAATTTAAAGCATTAAAAGTAGGTGTTACACTTCTCAATGGTTTCATCATCCTAGTGAATCTTTATATCCAAAATTACATTCCCTATAATTTGGATAACTCATCAAAATGTACTTAACCACATTTACTCAGGAAATTCATGGAATAATGGCTTAGCCTCCTATGGAATGCAAGAACTTAGCATTTTGTATATTCTCCTAGCCCATAGAACAAAGAAATGAGTAGCAAGTACTTACGTGGAATTGATGAGATTCAATGTTGCGTGTTGTACAAATAAATTGACCAAGTATAAACCACACCTGAAGATCTAGGGTACACACAAGGTAGGCATAAAGGGGCATGCACAAGTAGTATGGGATAGTGCATAAAGGTTTGCACTCAAATGGGTTATTTTTGGGACTTAGCCAATTTTGCTAATCACGGGCTAAAAATATAAGAAAATAGGAAGAGTAGCGGCCAAGTGAGGGTTATAATTATACACCATCAGGATGCCTTGGAATGCACATGAAGGAATTAAAAATGGAAAAATCACATGCAAATATTACAGGATGATCATGCATGAGGTAGTCTAATAATAGGATTAAAGCAAGGTTGTATTTAGGTTAATATATCATTAGGATTGTTGCAAAAAAGCATGCACATCTTATGGCTATATTTGGATGTAATATATGTTGGCTATTTTTGGGATGCTTTTTATTAGGAAGTGCATGGGTGGTGAAGGGAAATTCCCCTCTCCTATATATATCTACTATATACCATCTACTGTATACCATTATTTTGGTACCACCTCTAAGTTCTGAGATTCTATGTTATTTTTGGCGAGAAAATTTGTTAGGTGGAAAATGTGTGCATGAATTGTTTTTAAACTAATGCTAATGTAAACAAATACTAACACTTAATATCCTTAATTACCAAAAATTAAACAAACTAATAAGCACCATCATGATAAGAATTGAACAAGGTTAGATGTTAACATTCATCAATATAAAAAAAATTGAAACTAACAATGTTAAGCATCTAAATCCTCTATTCTCTAACAACAAATAAATGAATGGACCTATGTAGGATCCATGGCTATCAAAAATGGTTGTCTTTGGTGTTCCAAGGACCTAGGAATGAGGGCTTGTCAAAGTTGGGATACAAGACCCTTTTGACACCTCTCATATGACCTAAGCACTTAGGAAAGAGGCTTAACTCTTCAAGATGATGAACTTTCAAGAAAACAAAAGGTAAGCTCTTAGTCTATTTTGTTATATGCTTTGCATTTGCTTTCTCAAGAAGTTTAGGTGTAGGTATAAAGGTAGAAGGAGGGCTCCTTATATAGCCCAATGGATAAAGGAAACACTTCATCCCTTTGCATGTGGGATAAAGGTAAAACAAGATTAGGAATGGATAAGGTTGCTTTATAAAAGGTAACCTTACTTTAGAAGGGTTTAATTTATACTTAGCAAGTCATGGGAGTTGGGGGGTATTTTAATTAATCAAAGGTGATTAACTAATAGGTAGATGTAAGCTTATAGTAGCTAATTAGAGGAATATTAGTATGATTTAGGCTATAGAAGGGGATTAAATAAATTAAATATTGATTTATTGGTTGAATGAAAGGGAAAGCTAATTAATTAATAATAATTAATTAGTTTAGATAGAAGGGGTGATTTATTAACGGAATGTCGTTAATTAGGATATTTGTTGGATAGGAGACTTAACTAATTAGTGTATTGTAATTAGCCAATGCTCTAGGAATATAAGTTCCTCTACTTAACTGGTGTAGTTTGCATATATGCATGCACATGAAAAGGTGTATTTATATGGTGGTACTTTCGACATGAGATCCAAAAGGGACACTCCATTGACCCCTGTGGACAAAGCTTGTAATACTTGCTAAGAGAGGAATTTTTCTGAAGAGTGGGAAAGGGGAGTGAGAAAATTAGGTATGAGAACTAATGTTGTAGGTAGAAAATCAGATTCCTGCATACATCAATTAGAAGTTTTATCACATGCATTAAAATTAGGAGGAAACAACTTTACAAGACAACAAGACCAAATGGAATTTATGAACACAAAGTATCAAGAAATCCCTTAGTCAAAAAGCTAGAAACTCCTTCTTCTTGTATTGATTTCTTAAACAAAAGTTGTACATAGTGGATGAAATGGAGGAAATTGAGAAGAGTGGGGGAAAGGAAGAATTTGGCTATCTCCTTCGTTCTCTCAAGGTAGAATGCACTCTTGAGCTTAAAAAATTAATGACCAACCATTTAAAATGGGAATGGCTTTATAATTTATAGAATAGACATGACTCCTCATCTTCCTCATGACCTTCCATATGCCTTATTTCTAACTTTAGACTATTCATATTCCTACAAAATATTTAAGTCCCTTTTATAAAATCAAGGTGACTTAATTTACATTATGTTTCTAAAGTCACTTTTAAGTGACTTAAAGGTATATCAAAAAGTGCAAACCCCAACATTTGAAAGTGAGAAAATTTGGGGGAAGAGGAGAGAGAAAGAGAGAGAGAAGAAGAAGAGGAGATGTTGATGAAGATCCTCAGATGGAAAGCTCCAAATGTAGTGAAACTCTGAATCTTTGAACTCCTTGCCAATTGAAACTCCTAATTAGATCACGAATGCTCACCAAGTTGAACGAACTAATATGGATCTCGAATGCCCTATGAAAAATGACTAGGATGATCCTAAACAATGATGTCCCCCTAAATGATTATCCTTGTACATCCCATTGTGCCAAAACTACTCTTTGAGTGTAACTTACTTTTTTTAGTAAGTGTGAATTGTGAGACTGAGATGACCTTTTTGATGACCTTGCCTACGATGCTCCCTCTATGTTTAGTGCCTTCTTCATATCCTCTTAAAATGGTGGATTACCTAAAGTAACATACCCCTATGTAGGAAGGCATGCTATTTTTAGTAAGTGTGTTGTGGATGTCAGGATGCGACAAAACAAGTCTTGAAACTTTTGGGTTTTATTTCGGGGTTCCATGCTCCACGTTTGAGTAACTCCTTCATCTAAACAAGTGGGAAAATGATATTTTCATGGTGTGAGAAGAATACTGAAAAAAAAAACACAGCCCTCCATATCCCTAAAAAATATGGGCTTCATGGCACAAAAACTAGTTCATGCGAAACTATATTTTTCAATGATCATCCCCTCCAATTTTTGCGTGATTTCACCCATTGGAACCTTGAGAGTTAAAGAGGTAGCTCGCTTCCTTTTTCATAGATGTTCTTCATGTGAAAGGGTAGAAATATAATGAAAAATCAATCCTCCATATCCCTAAAAAATAGGGGCTTCATGGCACAAAAACTAGTTCACGTGAAACTAGATTTTTCAATGATCATTCCCTCCAATTTTCGTGTGATTTCACCCACTGGAACCCTGAGAAGTGAGAGGTAGCTCGCTGATTTTTTCCACTAATGTGTCATGGTGGCCATTAATGGAGCTTGAAATTTTCAGTTCTAGTTTTTTTCTCCATTCGTGATGAAATAAATTCCATTGCGATAGGTTTTTTCTTCTGGTGCTTCACGCAAAATTTTACTTCCATCCGACGACCAGTTTGATAGGAAATTGAACTTTGTTCTTCGTGGAGCCGGAAGTGAAATTTATTCGATGTGAGAATTCCTTGCTAAAAATTGGAGGTTTGAATATGATTTTTTAATGGCCTTCAAGAGATAATAACTCAGCAATAGATGGTTTGTCAATCCATGCACTGGTTTGCAAGATATCTTCAAATCTTCATTTTATGGCAATGGGGATTTCCATTGTTCTTCTTCTCGGTTCTCCATTTATTTTTCTTATCTTGATGAATTATTCTTCTGAGACCTGTGTGCCATCATGGAGTGAATGATAATTTGTTGTGATGGAGCTGGTTCAAGATTTGGCAATGGTGGAGTGAGGTGTTCTCTGCAACTTTTCTTTTGCAGTGAGTAGCGAGAAGTAGCAAGAAACAACCAACAGTTAGAAAAAATTTCAAATTTTTGAGTTGGAGTTGGGTGAATTTTTTTTTCACCCAATGTCCTTGACCTCAGGGACATGAGGGACATCAATTTCCACAATGAGAAAGATGTTGACACGTGGTGGTGATCCAACGACAGGGAATGAGTGCTCCAAAATCAGCTTTAAAGCACTGAGGGGCTGGAAGCGGGTCACATGGGTGACCAAAAGTCTCCCCATAGGGTCTGGGCACATTTTTCCATGTTTTATGTCCCTAACCTTAGGGACATGAGGGACATCAAATTCCATGGTGGTCCTGGAGCTGACATGTGGCACTTGATCTGACGGCAGGGAATGGATGCTCCAAAAATGCACCTGGGGGCTGAACTATCAAGTCTGGAGGTCACATGAGGGTCCCAGAGGTCACATGGGGGCTGGGTGAATTTTTCCAAGGTTGGTGTACCTGACCTCAGGGACTTCGGGGACATGAAATCCTGCCAGGCTCCTGGTGCTGACACGTGTCCTCCCAAAAATTGACTAACTCCTGAACTACCTTTGAGAGGGCAACTTGGAACGATGATAACTTGAGCTCCTGGTGGAATTTATTGGTGAAATTTTATATGATCCTAACTAGAAATGGAATTTTTAATCCAATGGTGGGGGTATCATGTCTTGATTCATCCATTTGATCCCTGAAAAATCTGATTTATGATTTGAGACTCCACTTGTGCTTGAGAAAAATTACCTACAAATCCTATGCGCCAAGGTGTTGTGAAAAATATGATTTCACCATCATGTAGGTATTGGAATCCTCTTTCCAAATATGTTTTTTTACATCTAACTCCATTGGAGCTCCCAGAATCGTCTTTTGAATCCCAACAATTTTTTTAGGCATGTGTACTGCCTAGGTTTGTGAACCTTATTTTTTACTCAGACAACTCCAAGTCTTTCAAAACTTCCCCAAACCTTCCAAAATCATTTCCAAGATGTTATAAGGTCTTCAATTCACCTCCATGTTGAACTTTTCCCTTCCTTCCACTCCAGGGGGTTGATCCAGTCTGGGAAGGCCAGTGATAGCCCTTCCCAATACTGCCAGAAGATAACATCTTTTCAAAGAACTTCCTAAAATCACCTAGGGGGATTAAATTGACTTTCCTAAATCACCTAGGGGATGAATTTGACATCAAATAGGGGGTGACCAGACTGACTGGATTTGACCTGGGGTGCCTAGGAATGATAAAACATGAAAATTTGGCACAGGGGTATAGTTTTGCTTGGAAATTGTCAATTTCCCTGTTGCACATTTGCACGACAACAACTGGCTCTAGCTTGGGGACATGACATGGAATGAGCATAGTGAAGACATGGCATGAGAATCCTAGAATCTCAATTTTTACAACATATTGACAACTGCCTTATCCATTGGGCCCTGTAGAGTCATGTACAACCTACAACAAGAGAGAGGGGGGGAGAAGAAGGAAACACACACACACAAAAATATAGAAAGGAAACACATGACACATAAAGGGAAACACACCTAGAAATCACCTATGGTACAAGGTGGGGGACAACCCGCTTTCACTGAAGCACTTTTCATTTCTCAAAAGTTACCCCTGAAGAGGCAACACCTGAATGATGATGTTCTGTGAAGCCGTTGACGGGTTCCAGAAAGTACCCTCCCCTCCTCAGCTGCTTATGAAAGCCAGGTGCTTTCACAATTGTCTGTGTACTTGGTAGGAGTGAGTCCATGTGAGCTTCTTGATGCTCAGGTCCTTTCTTGGAAATTCCATTTCCTTCATCCTCTTTGAAATTGGTTTCATAGTGCCAGTTGCATTCCACGTTTATCCACATAGATGATTCTTTGTTGAGCACGTTATCGCTGCCCCAGGGCTGATTTTCATTCAAATTACTTGAACATTCTGGATTCTTTTCTTTCCCAGGTCTATGCTCATTGACCTCTTTTCCATGAGAAACCTCAGACTTATCCTTTTCCTTTACTCCACTGTGAGGTGCTTGAGTACTGACGGAAGGATTGGATGTGACCTCATACTTGTCTTGTATGTCCATGACATGAGTGAAGAGATCAAGAATCAGCTCGGGGTCTTCTGTAACTTCTACTGCATCCAAGATTTCTTGCACGGAGTTATGCTTTGTCATTTCCTACAGCTCCTCTTTGTATGCCTTTGAAGAATCTTTATTTTCATCTCAAGGAAACTATCTAGAGGGATTACCTCATCATCTTGGGAATCACTACATTTTATCACTCCGATTTTCCATAGGTTCTTTAGCTTCAAAGGCCTCAAAACTTATTTCTTCTATTTATTCATCATGGAGAGAATCTTATTCTTTAAATGGGAAAGAAAATATCTCCATTTCATCATCATATCCACCAACCATTAGCTCGAGAGGGACATCATATTTCTCATCTAGATTTATTTCAACATAGCCCATCTTCACACTGGTTGAGGTTTCCAAGTCAGCTTCATGCTTGTCTTCAAGATTCATGGCTTGCATTAAAAGTTCAAGATTGATTTCAGGGTCTTATGTTTCTTCCATGGCTCTTAGCAGTCCTTGTATAGATAGTTCTTTCCCATTGCTCGAGGGTTCATTACAAACTGGCTTGGTCTCTTCCTGGGTAACATGATCAAGGGATTCCTCATCTTTGAATGGGAATGAGAAAATTTCTTCATCACAGATAAACACATAAGCTGATTTTTCTGTTTGAAAATCATCAAGAACCATTTCCTCTTCTTCATGGTTTGCATCATCCAGAAATTCAGGAGCTTCCCTCTTGTAACTCAAATCTCCTCAATGCTTCTTCAAAGTCCAAATATCTCTGGGAAGGCATGTCTGGACCTATCAAGATGGGAATATCCTCTTCCTCCTTGGTCACTGCAAAGTGATTCATCCGCCTACTACCCTGGTACAAAATGTTAGCTTCTGGGCTTTGGAATTTCATACCATGTACCTCATCTTCTTCTCGGGAAAAAATTTCTCCATGTTTCCCTTCACTGGTATGGTTGTAGAAGACCAATTCATTTGAATTTTCCCTCCCAAGTCTCAGCAGAAACTTCTACTCAGCAACATTCTGAATGAGGCTGGGACGTCTACTACCAAAATCATCTGAAACTTTCTTGTCTGGAAATCTGGTGAGAGCCACATGTGCATCTTTGACCTTCCCTACAAGTGAGACCTCTTTTGACTCCAAAGAGTAATAAGAGCCACTAGGTGGAGTCATGGTAAGTTTGAGAGCCTTGGCGACCTTCAAAGGCATCACGTTGTCTGAGGCACCAAAATCTATTATGCAATTGTTCAGTACATATTCTCCAACAAGAAGGGAGACATAGAAAGGTTCAAATTTATCAGTCTTTGATGCACTCAGAGAAAGCATGTTCTGTGAGGGAGGTGTAGGTGGGTTTGGTAGCATGCCTTTGGAACTAGAAGTTACAGCATTGGGTGTTAGACTACCACTCCTGATATATTGGAATGAACCTCTCAAATTGTTCAGGATGAGTCCACAAATATTCAGTTTCAGTAATCTACACTTTGGATTTTTTTGCATATTCTATGAAGTCAAAGGGAGCAGATGTGGACAAGGGGGGTGAAGGGACTGATTTTGGATTTAGGATAGGTTTGGAAGCAGGAGTAGATTTTTGGGGAATAGAGGGTATTTTGAAAGGTACACTAGGAGCTTTCAAAGTACTAGATTTTATAGGAGAAGATTTAGATTTAGACTTGGAAGAGACATCAGAAGACTTACTTGGGATTGTGGGAGTCTTCTTACTTGCTACAGGATCAGGCTCCAACAATGTAGACTTCATGGAAGATGGAAGTGGGGATCCTCGACTGATTATTTTATTTTGTGGAGTCACCACAGGAGGATCATCAACCTTCTTTTCTTTTACAGTAGTGGAGGGAGATGCTCTTTTCTCAGACTGAGAATGAGTGAATACCACACATGAGAAACTGGGTGCATCTTCTTCATCTTCTTCATAACCTCCAGAATACTCACAGAATCTGATTTGTGTATCATTCTCAAACTCATCACTTTCTAGGTAACCACCACCTTCACTTTCTTGTTCAAACTCCTCTTCATTTTCCTTACTCCTACAACTTGCATTGACAGGTGGGGCCTCCAAGGAAAGCCTTTGGGGTGCTCCTGCAATCTGATTTTCATTGCTTCTTTGGGAAGAAACTCATTCAAATAATTCCCTCTTCAAAGATGTTATCTCATTCACCAAATTTTGTAGTGATGGATTGGTTCTCTCATCTCCAGGATGTTGGGTCTTTCCCTTTGATGGGTTCTTGATCTTTCCAGAGAGGATGAGATCGTCATCAAGTTCAATGGCCATCCTTTGTGCTTCTACAATGTTCCTTGGTTGGGATCTTCACAGAAAAAATCCTACTTCTGATGATTGAGCATTGATGAAGAATCTCTTGACATTGTTTTGAGATGGTGAATCCTCTTCAGGTATCCTGTGAAGCAACCATTTGAAATGAGCCATGAAGTCTCTCATGGTTTCATTTTCTCCTTTCTCTATTTGAGCCAACTGCACCAGGAGGTCCTGACAGTCTTCGGTTGATTTAAATCTCTCTTCGAAGGCATCTTGATGTCATTCCAACCAGTGATGGATCGGGCAGGTAGGAGGTAAAACCATTCTACTAATTTTTCTTGGAGGGACTCCAAAAATAGTCTCACAACAATGTCTTCATGTTGGACACCAAGAATTCCACATGATGTTGTGAAAGCAGTGATGTGTTCTTCAGGATGTTGTGTGTTGTCACCTTTGAACTTTGGAAAGTTCTTGCGGGAACCCATTGGTAGATTGTGAAGAGGGGGTTCAAGAGCAAGTGGACCTGTATTCCTTCCCCATGGAACAATGGGTTGAGGTATTTCTACTTCATCTTCCACCATTTTCTTTTTAGCTCTTGCTTCTACAAATTTTCTTCTGGGAACTCAATGCCAATGGTGGTTGAAAAATGGGAGAATTTGAAAAGTATAGGAGTTTGGATAGGATTTCCAGGTGAACTTCTTGAAGAATCTGCTTGAGAGAAGAAGTATGGATTATCTCTAATTCGTTCTTGACAAAGCCGAAATTGGAATCAACACCACCTCTCAACCTATTCAACCTGGTGTATCTTCCTTCAGCCAGCTTTTGGAAATTCTTGAAGTGGGAACATGAAAGGACACTGTGGAATATGAAAGGTCATGTGCAAGAAATCAGCAGTGTATCTTTTAGCAATGGATTTTCATGAACTCTTTTTTTTTTTCAATATTTGATTTTTTTTGAACTTTTGGACCTTGCGGTTGTATTTTAGGTGTAGATGCTGCTAAATCTACCCCATTATGGGTGCCAAAAAATGTTGGTGAGAAATTTTTTTAGGTGGAAAAACTTGTGGATTTCTTGCCAATGCTCTGGGAATCTAAGTCCCTCTACTTAACTGGTGCAGCTACCGTATATGCATGCACATGAAAAGGTGGATTTCTGTGGTGGCCTTTCAACTGGGGATCCAACAGGGACACTCCACTGACCCTGCGAAAAAGCTAGCAATACTTGCTAGAGAGGACTTTGTCTGAAGAGAGGGAAAGGGGAGTGAGAAATTAGAGGTAGGAGAACTAATGTTGTAGGTAGAAAATCAGATTCCTACACACACACTAATTAGAAGTTTTATCACATGCATTTATTAGAAGAAACAACTTTCTAAGCATCATTAAGACCAAATGAAATTTATGAACACAAAGTATCAATAAATCCCTTAGTCAAAGAAAGCTAGAAACTCCTTCTTGTATTAATTTCTCAAACAAAAGTTGTACATAGTGGAGAAATGGAGGAAATTGAGAAGGGGGGAAAGGAAGAATTTGGCTATCTCCTTTGTTCTCTCAAGGTAGAATGCACTCTTGAGCTTACAAAATTAATGACCAACCCTTTAAAATGGGAATGGCTTTACAATTTATAGAATAGACATGGCTCCTCATCTTCCTCATGACCTTCCATATGCCTTATTTCTAACTTTAGACTATTCATATTCCTACAAAATATTTAAGTCCCTTTTATAAAATCAAGGTGACTTAATTTACATTATGTTTCTAAAGTCACTTTTAAGTGACTTAAAGGCATATCAAAAAGTGCAAACCCCAACGAAGAATTAGAACATTTGAAAGTGAGAGAAAGTTGGGGGGAAGAGGAGAGAGAAAGAGAGAGAGAGAGAAGAAGAAGAGGATATGTCATTCCCGATGAATTTGTTGATCCTCGTTGATGGAAAGCTCCAAATGCAGTGAAACTCTGAATCTTCAAACTCCTTGCACACTGTGAAACTCCTTCCAATTAGCTCACGAATGCTCACCAAGTTGAATGAACTAAGATGGATCTTGAATGCCCTGTGAAAAATGACTAGAATGATCCTGAACAATGATGTCCCCTAAATGATTATCCTTGTACGTCCCATTGTGCCAAAACTACTCTTTGAGTGTAACTTACTATTTTTAGTAAGTGTGAATTGCGAGCCGAGATGACCTTTTTGATGACCTTTCCTGCGATGCTCCCTCTGTGTTTACCACCTTCTTTGTATCCTCTTCAAATGGTGGATTACCTAAAGTAACATACCCCTACATAGGAAGGCATGCTATTTTTAGTAAGTGCGCCATGGATTTCAGGATGTGACAAAGTGATTCTTGAAACTTTTAGGTTTTATTCCAAGGTTCCACACTCCGCGTTTGAGTAACTCCTTCATCTGAACAAGTGGGAAAATTATATTTTCATGGTGTCAGAAGAATAATGAAAAAAATCCCTCCATATCCCTAAAAAATAGGGGCTTCATGGCACAAAAACTAGTTCACGTGAAACTAGATTTTTCAATGATCATCCCCTCCAATTTTCATGCGATTTCACCCATTGGAACCTTGAGAGTTGAAGAGGTAGCTCACTGCCTTTTTCATAGATGTTCTTCATGTGACAGGGTAAAAATATGATGAAAAATCAGTCCTCCATATCCCTAAAAAATAGGGGCTTCATGGCACAAAAACTAGTTCACGTGAAACTAGATTTTTCAATGATCATTCCCTCCAATTTTCGTGTGATTTTGCCCACTGGAACCCTAAGAAGTGGAGAGGTAGCTCGCTGATTTTTTCCACTACTATGTCATGGCGGCCATTAATGGAGCTTGAAATTTTCAGGTCTGGTTTTTTTTCTCCATTCGTGATGAAATAAATTCCATTGTGATAGGTTTTTACTTCTGGTGCTTCACGCGAAATTTTACTTCCATCTGATGACTGGTTTGATAGGAAATTGAACTTTGTTCTTCGTGGAGCTAGAAGTGAAATTTATTTGATGTGAGAATTCCTTGCTAAAAATTGGAGGTTTGAATATGATTTTTTAATGGCCTTCAAGAGAGAAGAACTCAGAAATAGATGGTTTGTCAATCCGTGCACCAGTTTGCAAGATATCTTCAAATCTTTGTTTTATGGCAATGGGGATTTCCATTGTTCTTCTTCTCATTTCTCCATTTATTTTTCTTATCTTGATGAATTATTCTTTTGATACTTGTGTGCTATCATGGAGTGAAGGATAATGTTGTGATGGATCTGGTTCAAGCTTTGGCAATATTGGAGTGAGGTGTTCTCTGCAACTTTTCTTTTGGCAGTGAGAAAAGCAACAAGAAGCAACCAACAGTTAGAAAAAATTTCAAATTTTTGAGTTGGAGTTTGGTGCATTTGTTTTCCTTGATGTCCCTGACCTCAAAGATGTGAGGGACATCAATTTCCATGATGAGCAAGATGACGACATGTGGCGATGATCCGACAACAGGGAATGAGTGCTCCAAAATCAACTTTAAAGCACCGAGGGGCTGGAAGCGGGTCACATGGGTGACCAAAATTCTCCCCATAGGGGTTGGGAAATGAATTTTTCCATGTTTTATGTCCCTAACCTCAGGGACATGAGGGACATCAAATTCCATGGTGGTCCTGGAGCTGACACGTGGTGCTTGATCTGACGACAGGGAATGGATGCTCCAAAAATGCACCTGGGGGCTGAACTGTCAAGTCTGGAGGTCACATGAGGGTCCCAGAGGTCACATGGGGGCTGGGAATTTTTTTCCAAGGTTGGTGTACCTAACCTCAGGGATGTTGGGGACATGAAATCCCACCAGGCTCTTGGTGCTGACATGTGTCCTCCCAAAAATTGACTAACTCCTGAACTGCCTTTGAGAGGGCAACTTGGAATGATGATAACTTGAGCTCCCGGTGGAATTTATTGGTGAAATTTTTTATGATCCTGACTGGAAATGTCATTTTTAATCCAATGGTGGGGTCTCATGTCTTTATTCATCCATTTGATCCATGAAAAATCAGTATTTGTGATTTGAGACTCCACTTGTGCCTGAGAAAAACTGCCTGAAAATCCTATGCAGCCAAGGTGTTGTGAAAAATATTATTTCACCATCATGTAGGTATTGGAATCCTATTTCTGGATGATGTTTTTTTTACTTCTAACTTCATCTGGAGCTCCCAAAATCTTATGAAGCTCAGCAGTTGTTTTAGGCATGTGTACTGCCTAGGCTTGTGAACCTATTTTTTATTCAGAAACTGCTCCAAGTCTTTCAAAACTTCCCCAAACCTTCCAAAATCATTTCCATGATGTTATAAAGTCTTTAATTCACCTCCATGTTGAATTTATCCCTTCCTTTATGCTCTAGGGGGTTGATCCAGTCCTGGGAAGGCCAGTGCTAGCCCTTCCCAATACTTGCCAGAAGATAACATCTTTTCATGAACTTCCTAAAATCACCTAGGGGGATTAAATTAAATTTCCTAAATCACCTAGGGGAACAATTTGACATCAAATAGGGGGTGACTAGATAAAATATTTGACTAGGGTTCCTAGGAATGATAAAACATGAAAATTTCACATAGGGGTATAGTTTTTGTGCTCAGAAATTGTCAATTTCCCTGTTGCACATTTACACGATTTTCCAAATTTAATATATGCAATGGTTAAATTTTCTTGATTGATTCCTTGGTAGGTTACCATTATGATTATGTATGCTAACATCTTGACAAGAAATACAAAGGAGGGACCTAATAGTTGCACGTGCTTTGGGAGAGCATATAAATATCTCTTAATAAAATTCTAGCATGCATAACACTTGAGGTGAAATAAAAGAATAAATTTTGGTTCTATTTCTGGGACCTCATTTCAAACTTTCTTCCAAGATGTTGCATACAGATGGCATATCGATTAACTTTAGAGATTATTAAAAGCTAGGTAGAACACGAATCAGATAAGTTTTCACAAACATATAGTAATGGATCTGGTATCAATGCATGTCAATGGGTGGAAGATAATATTTAATATGATATGTTCTTTAGTTTCTTTCTAGTAGAATTATATGAGTGGTTGGTAGCATACATGTCAAAGAAGCAGTGGGGTCCTAGGCCGAAGCTTTGGACACATGAAGATTACCAGACTTTATTTGATGTATATGTGGATTAGACTAGAGTTGTAGATCACTGATGGGCTGGTGTGTTACATAATTATACATTAGAGTATGTTATTTATACTTATTTATGTCTAAATGAGGTTGAGTTAGATTCTTTCGCAAGCCCAGAGGATCTTATCTGTATGTTATACCTTTAGGAATAAAATTTTTGAGCATATAACTAGATTTAAAGAGAAATCTTACAGATAGATAAACCCCCACCATGTGTAAGGGTAGGATCAAGTCTGGAGAAGGATGGTGGACCTGTCGGAAGAAAGATAGAGAGAGGAAAGATGGCTTAAGTTTAATGAAGCAAGAGAGAGTGGGAAATAGCATGGGAATGTGCAATCGAAGATTCCATATAGTTGAGGATAATGATGGCTCCTAAAGGTTTTCAAGCTCTCATGGAAGATGAGGAGCTACAATATCAATTCCTCCAAACATTGGACAAGCACAATAGAGAATCCCCTTCAGATTTGGATGAGATAGCATCAGAGGAGATAATGAAGACCATGAGCATGCATTTGATCTTGCCTAGCCATCTAGCCCTTGTGCATGATGTTCCAGATCCATAGAAGTATTATTGAGAGGATAGTATAGTGAAGGTAAGAAAGAAGAGATGGGTAGATATCGATTTTTTGTTGAATCAAGAAGTGCATCAGACTACAAATATACCCATGGCATGCATAAGTGCCAGTTTTTTGGAAGTACTGTTGTAGGATTGTTTTCAGGCAATGTCAACAGGTAGAATATCAGTGTAAAAACCATTGGAAGAACTTCAAATGGTGTCATGACTATGTAAATAGTTGATTTCCAGTTCAGTACTACAACTAGGACACAAGGGAGTTCATCAACTGGGCCACAACCCACAGTAGGGGGCATGCAAGAATTAGGAGGATTTTGGTTAGCATCCACCTAGAGGAAATATTGGTGGAGGTTTTGGGTCTGGATATGGTGTAAAGGTTCCACATCCACAAGAAACCACCATCATCAAACTCTTCAACCCCAATAAACACCTCAATTTTACTATGAGACATCTCTCCACTTACCAGAGTATAGAGGTATTGAAGATGTAGCAGATATTGTGCATAAGTGAGAATTACTAGGGTGCACTAACCGAATCATATCTTCAGATAGGAAGGTAAATCAATTTACTACTACGCTTCAAGGGCGTGTGCATAGTTGGTATCGGAAATATGATCCAGATCAGACTATGTTGGATTATAAAACTTTGTGCACTACATTTTTGGATGAGTTCCACATTATGTAGTTTCAAAATAAAATCATCAGCATGCTCAAGGATTTCAAGAAAAAATTTTATGAAAGTGTGAGGGAGTATGACACACATTTTAAGACTTTGTTTTCCAAATTGTCTTATAAAATCTAGTCTAGTCAGCATGCATAGTGGTTCGTTAGAGGATTGTTGACTCCATTTTGAAGGGTTTTATCTCATAAGACATACGTGTATCCACACGATGCCTTGGAAGAAAATCTATGTATTGAGATGGTTGGAAGTATTGATAAAGGCATAAGCCCATTCCTAGAGGTGTAGATCGCAACCATGGAAGGAAATTAGAGAATATCTCTTCTAACTCAACCAACCAAATGTGTAGTGGTATTTGGTGCACTGATTGTGAAGTTGAAGGGACATATTAAGGATAGTTTTCTATGTAAATCAGTGTGTTTGTTATTACTAGATTTTGAAATTTTCCACAAGGACCATGATGTAGAGAATTATCCTCTTTGTATTGTATGATTCACAAGAACATGTCCATGTATTGTAAGATTTACTAATGCCCATACCCACGAAAACATTTATTACAGACTGATTAATCATATCCACGAAGCCATTAAACTAAGAGTGTGTCAGACTAGTGTGGTGAAAAGATAATAGGAGTAGGAAGGACATCATAATTAATGGTAAAACAATGGTGATAACAAGAATGGAAGCTTCCAAGGAGGATACCGAAGCCAAGTTCACGATGGTGGTAGAGGTAGGTTCACTTAAGGAACTTTTTATTCTTGTGGATCCCCTGATCATTACTAGCATGATTTCCCCTTAGAATATATTCTTCTCATGGTGTGGGAAACACCATAAGTTACAAGATTTCCTAGACCTATATGATCACATGAGTAAAAATAAAAATAAGTACAAGGGTTCATGGATGATCAAGGTATATCGCATGAATGTAGATCAGCGGATGCCTAAGAATAATTTTGATCTAGATTTGCAACCCATGTTGGTCACAATGCATACCAAGGCATCGCGCATGTGATCCTAAAAAGTCCAAGTCACTCATCATGATTGAGGGTGTAATACATACTAATTACCTAGATGTGGCACACCAAAAGGAAGTCTACCAAGAGACTATGGGAGTCATTTGAGATCTGCATGGTGAAATACATTGTTTAAAAGAGTAGACATGCAAGAGATAATGTGTGAAGGATATTGATCTCTCACATAAAGATATAGATGACTTGAAAGAGTTGTGTAATATTTTGCACCATGAAAATATCATTCCACTATTAGGGTAATGGTTACATGAGAATATACCACGTTCTGGAGTTGAGCATGAGCAATAGATACTACATGTAAACATGCCACTACAAAACCATGAATATGATAAATATATTAAACTTAATGTAGTAATTGATGGGTGGTTAGTAAGAAACATCTTGATAGATACAAGAACTGAGGTGAATGTTCTAATTTTGGATTCATGGAATCATATGGGTAGACCAGAATTGGAGCCATATTCAAATTTCTTGTATATGGAAAAAAACTAGGGCTCTACGTATTGAGGTGTTGAAGGATGCATCTATTAAAATCCAGGGAGCTAAGTCTACTGGAGAATTTTAGGTCTTAGAGCTTACGAAAGTAGATAAATTTCCATCATTACTTGGGAGACCCTAGTGCTATGAAAATAATGTTGATTTATGTTTCAATAAGTGGTATATCAATTTTGAGAATAAATAAGAGCATGTTATTATACCCTTGAGTGAGTCCAAAGCTACTCCATATGTTGATGCCTTGAGTGAAGAAAATATTAACAACATCTATGCTCATACAATGTGTGATCCGAAACATGTGGAACCATTAAAGTAATGTGTACTGCAATGGGAAGGCATGTAGTCTATAAGTGAAACAATCATTGTTTCTTGTGATAATTGGGCTCATGACATGTATAAGATGGTCAAAAATGAAGTTAAGGGATGGTTCACTAGGATGATTAGGCCATGCATGGTGAGGTTGTTAGGATCAACTCAGGTACCAAGGTATATTGGTGAAGGGAATCATGATACATTCTTGCATGCCATGGAGACTCAATGGAAAATTTATGGGGATAGAAGAAACATGTTGGTCTATACCTTGCGTGGACAACAATACATTGGTGGGAAACACATAGAGACAATCTGTTAGAATGGAAATACGTGACATTCACCTTTTCCACTAGGTTTACTTGGAATAATGTACCTATGCACATATGCAAATATCATGGTAAGACTTTGAATTTAGTACATGTCCATAATTGTGAGAGATTGTGGACACAAGGCCAGTAGGCCTTACCTCGATCTCTTTGGGTACATAAGTTGTACTTTACATTGTGTGGATACACATGCGCATGGTACGTCCATGTTGAGTTGAAAAGGAAGAATGTAAACTAGCTTGAGATGACTACAGGTATTGTTCAAACCTTTGATTATTTTTCTAATAAACCACATGTACATGAGGCTCTACAGATTATGAGGTGCATCAATTTATTGGATAACCCAAAGGAATAAGAGATCATGATTGAACTACTTGGTGAACCTAATTCCTGAGGTGTGTCTAGAACTTGAGGAGTTAATGAGATACAATTGGATCATGCATGGAAAGGAAAAAGAAAAAGGAAAGATAGTTTACATGATTGATGATGAAGAGGTAGAGAACCTGGATGTTATCCACATAGATGGTTCACGTGAGGTCATGGATTCAGAAAATGATAACTTGTGCGCATACCATGCCCCCATGAAAATGAATAAGGGTAATATTAGAACTGAAGATGAGCCTAAGGAAGCAATTATTGGGGATTACTGGTTAGAACAGGAGTGGAAAAAGATCATTGAAATATTTCATGACTTTCAAGATCTCTTTCTAAGAGGTTACCGTGAATTAAAAGGTGTGCATCCTTCTTTAGGTGAGATGAAGATAAATTTGAAAGAAGGCACGTGATAGGAAGAGGCCTTACAGGATGAACCCAAATCTATGCGTCAAGGTGAAAGAGGAAATTGATAAGATGCTCAAGTATGGAATAATTGAGCCGATTGAGGAATGTGAGTGGGTTAGCCCCATGGTTATAAGCATCAAGAAGGATGGGAAGATCAGGATTTATGTCGATTATAAAGAACTTAATGCTTCATGTTCATAGATCCATTTTCCCATCCCTTTTACCAAGGAAATCTGGAAGGAGTTATGGGGCATGAGATATATTATTACATAGATGGGTTCTCAGGATATCACCAGGTGCACATTTGCACGTGTGAAAATACCACTTTCACTACTGAGTGGGGAAGTTTTGCATACACATTATGCCATTTGGATTGAATAAATGCGCCAGCAGTATTCTCACTCATTGTTGTGCAAGCACTTCATGATTTCATTCACAAGTTTTTACACATGTACCTAGATGACTAGATTTTTATGGGCTTTTTAAAGATCATTGTGACAATTTGAGACTCATTTTTGAGAGGTGTAGAAAATTAAGCATATCTCTCAACATTAAAAAGTGTATCTTTGTTACACATTTTGGAACTTTGATTGGGCACATTATTTACAAAGAAGGATTATTGGTAGACCCAACCAAGATAGTTGTGATTTTGGGCTTAGAATAACCCATTAATCAAAGTGAAGCGCATGGATTTCTGGGGCATACTAGCTACTATATGAAGTTTATCAAAGGATATGTAAAGATTTTTACCATGCCTTTAGAAGAATTTCTCAAAGCTAAAGGGAAATTTTATTGGGGTGATGCGCAATAGAAGACATTTCAAGACATTAAAGGAGATGCTTACCACTGCATCATTTTTTCTCTTTCCTTCATGGGCCAAACCATTTCATGTACACATTGATGCCTCTGAAATTGTGATTAGCATAGTGTTAGTGTAACCAGGGGAAGGAATTATGGATCATCCCATTTGATTTACAAGCACGAAGTTGACACCTACATAGAACAGAATTATACAACAATGGAGCGTGAAGCTTTTTCTATGATCTACGCACTTCACAAGTTTAGACAGTACTTGTTGGATACTCCATTTATCTTCTATATAGATCACATGACATTTGAATATTTGGTCAACAAGCCTTGTTTTGCAAGGGCACATCTGTAGGTGGATACTTCTCTTTTAGATTTTGATTTCATAGTTGTTGTCAAACCAAGAAAGAGAAAGTCAAGGCCTGATCATCTATCAAGAATCAATTTTGATGAGGACGTGCAAAGCATTGAATATAATATGTCTAACTCACATATTTTTAGGTTGAACTGTGCCCATAATTTGGAAGACATAGTTATATTCTTATGCACTAGATACTATGCCTAGAGGGGATGAAGACATTGGAGAAAAAATCTTGTTATACATGTAATGCCTTATCATTTGATTGGAGGAGATATTTGTAAAAAATATTACAAGATGAGGTCTTGCACCGATGTGTCTAGAACATGAGCAAAACCATTATGGAGGAGGCTCATGGTGGAATAGGTAGGAGGACATTATGTAGAGATGCTGCAATAACATGCAAGATCCTTATGGTTGGCCTTTAGTGGGATACATTATACAAGGACACTAAGCAATGTGTGAAAGCATGTGATCATTTTTAGTTCCTTGGGAACCCTGGATATAGAGATGAGATGCCACTTAGACCTATTGTGAGTGTGAAACCTTTTGAGAAGTGGGATATTGAATTTGTAGAACCTATTACCCACCCACACGTAGGATTGGCATGCACTACATTATTACTTTCACCTATTGTCTAACAAGTTTGGCAGAAGAAAAACCTACAAAGGATTATACTACAACCACAACAATAAGGTTCTTATGGGAAAACATTATTAGCATGTATGGTTGTCCATTAATCTTGAAAAGTGATAGAGGAACTCATTTCTTGAATGAGACAATTAGAATTTTGTTGGCAGAGTTTATGGTAGCACACCATAAAACTACCCCTTATCACCCTCAAGCTAATGGTACTATAGAAGCTTTCAACAAGATCTTGGGACAAACATTAACAAATATTTGTGATGTTGGAAGAAAGGATTGGGATGATAAAGTGTCAGTTGTACTTTGGGCTTACATGACCACATATAAAATATTAAACAAGGCCACACCCTTTTAGTTGGTGTTTGGCATAGAGGTTGTGCTCCCAGTTGAATTCATGTTACCATCCCTGCATATTGTGCACATAGGTGGACTAGATGATAAAAAAATTATTGAAGAGCGTATTGACAAACTAATGCAATTAGATGAGTGGTGCACCATCACACATTGGAGCTAGAAGACTAAGAAGGAAAGATAGAAGGCCTAACATGATAGGCACATTAAGAACAAGACATTTGTAGTTGGCAAGATGGTCCTTCTCTATGACTCCAAGTTTGCGCACCACCCAAGGAAATTGAAGGTGCATTGGTTGGGACCTTTTTTAGTAACCAAGATACTTGAATCAGGCACATGTCAATTGCAGGTGCTAGATGGCACCATGTTGCCTTGTTACTTCAATGGGAGTAGGCTGAAGCCCTACTATAAATAAAGCTTCTTGGTGTTTGTAATAAGGTAGTATTTCCACTTAGATTAGGTTTCCCTTTCATGTTTTTCTTTCCAGTTAGTTCCATTGTTTTAATGTTTGTTTTTTTGTTTTGTTGTAATAAGCATGCTTACACGTATGAGTATGATTACTATCTATTTATTCCATGCACAAGGACTGCACATAATTTTAGTGTGGGGTGAATCAGGTACAAATGCACAATAATGAGACATTTTTGGTGTTTTGAAGTGGATGAATAAGATGTGCATGCATGATTGGTAGAAGGATGGTATGTCCAGTTACAGGTGTGCATGAAGGAAAAGAGGGAAAAGGTGTCATAGGAATGAGAAGGATGGTGATAATAAGTAAAATTTCTTAGATTGAAGACTATGTGAGAAGAAGGATCACACAATGTAACATGAGGTAGGTAGCAACAAGATGAACTACTTAGTATATGGCACACAGGTTTATGTACTCCGATGCAAGGAGGTACATGCATGGATGTCTGTGGCCTAGGAAGTAGTGAGAATTCCATAAGGTTCTGACTGCATTGCATGAGAGGAAGTTTAGTGATGAAGCAAAAAGTGAAAAAGATGCTTTAAATTGGGAATAACACTTTAAAACTTTAAAGAAAGAAAAAGTGTTTTAAAAAATAGGAAAAAGGCAGTGGATGTTTTAAAGTATGAAAAATATATAAAAAGGGGGTAAACCAACTCATTTTTCACCTTGAATTTGAAGAGAAGAAGCAAAAATGAGTGACCTATTGCAATAGAGTGAGCCAAAAAACCAATGTAGCATGCATACGGTATTTGAAGCCTCCTTTGTGGAAAAGTGGAAGTTTGAGAAGAGAATTGAGTGCAAAGATAGGGCACAGTGGCTAGGGTTAGTAAGGATTGAAGGCTAAATGGCTAGGGTTCCCAAGATTCTGAGAAGGATTGTTTAGAAGGGGGAAGTGACACTAAGGATTTGAGAAGAAATGGCACCAAAGATAGCAACTAATTCATCACCGAGTGGAAGAAACAAGGCTCAAACAAAGAGGGTGGAAGTCGAGGACCCATTGGAGGAGATTTACTCAGAGATGCATAGTACCCTCCTAGGAGTGATTAAGGCATAAAAATGGAAATCCCAAATCCAAATGTAAAATAAGCGAGTTCAACCATAGAGCTCTAGGTAATGAGGTGATAATGAAGGTAGACATGCTATGACAGTTGTTAGATAAAAATGAAGAAGGGAAGGTACTGGTTGATGACTCAATGAGGAGACTTTTGGAGAAAGTAGGGGTCCTCTAGTTATTTGATCTACCCTTCTTCACAAAACATGTGCATCTCTTCCAATGGCTCATGTCCAAGGGTACATGAATGATTATTTTTACTTCAGGCTGCAAAGGATGAGGATACAACACGGCTCACTTATCAAGATAGGTTATAGGGTTACAGTGAGACCAGGGAAGATATGGACTAGACCTACATATGACACGAAGATTGATGAGTTTTCCATTAAGTTATAGTATGAGAAGGGATAAAGGCCATGATGAATATTGAGAATATTACAGACCCCATGACTAGGGTTGCAGCCAAGGCTCATGAGCTACAAATTGGGTGCCTTCAGAGAGATGGGGTGACGTGAATAAGAAGTTTTTGTACATTTCTCACAAAATGGCCCACAAGACATGTTACAACATAGCACAGTTCATTGCCAATGGGATCATTGAGGAATCCAGGGCACATAATGAAGAGGGAGAAAAATTACATGGGGCTTGATCCTTCTATTGATTGTGTTTTGGGAAATTGGTGTTCCAATGGGCCAGATGAGAATATGTAGGTTCACCCACTAGCCAAAAAATCCCCTATAGTATAGTTTACAGGATATACATGTGATGGTGCAATAAATAATATGTATAAGGCCAGAGTAGATAAGTGGTATGTAAGGATGCATGTGGCCTTTGAGAATGAATGGTGCATTCCACGAGAGCTTCCTGAAGAGGTCAAAGAATAGGAAAAGTTTGTTGTGATGCAACATTATAGTCTTGCATGGTTCAAAATGGAAAATGGGGAAATGGGGCCTTGGTGAAGCTGTCATTTGCATTCACTGCTAGATATTTTAAGTGCATAGTGAACCGGATCAAAGATGTGTAGAAAATGGTCTTTGACATAGATAAGGTGGATTCAGATTGGCACACTTTGCATGCAACCTACAAGTATGACTCCAGGCCAACGTACTTAGACCTCAGAGCTAGATACCTTGGACCTGAATCTATAGGTAAATATCACGATCAAAGGCATTATATGCAGTGTGTTTGTAGTTTTGGGAGCTAAAGCACAAGATGGGGTGGAGATGGAGGTTACATATACTTATCTACCATAACATAAACATAATATTGTGCCACCACTGAAGAGGACACATGAGGATTCTCCTATGAAGAAGAAGAAGAGGAAGAAGGTTTGACCACATGAATAAGAAGGAGCTGTACTACAAGAGGAGAAGACGTAGTGATGGCGTGATACCCTTCTCAACTAGTAAAGGAGAGTCGAAGAGAAACAAATACCAAGCGCGGAGGCACCAAGGTAGTTTCCAGTGATGAGGACATAGAATAAGGAAAATATTCTAGAGGAATTGGAGTGAATGGGCCAAGAAACAGGCAAGGAAAGCGATGGCATAAACACAAGAAGGGTATGACCCGACGAAGGAAGAACCGCATAGGATTCCGAATTAGGAGAAATCACCAATGCACGAAGAGGCGCATGAAGATAATAAGGAAGTTGATTATGCTTATGTCATAAAAGAGGATAAGGTAATGGAAATGTGGAACTAGATACAGGTCAGTTCATGCCAAAGAAGCCTAGAAAAAAAAAAGGAAGTTAGAAAGAGATGGAATCCTCGATCACCACATATGGACTTTGTGGATGATCCTAAAAAGGTGTTGAGGGAAAGATTCCAAAGCACATGTACTATAGAGAAATTATATGGTTGGGATCTAATGGATAAATAGGGAGGGGTCTTATGAACAAGGAAAATGTTATCCTGGAAATATACATACACATGTGGAGGAGCCCAAATTTGAAGTAAGTAATAAGTCCCTTAGTGTGATTGAGATGAAGAGAGACCCTAGAAAGAAGTACAAATAGGTAGACCCTATGTACCTATCAGATGAACAGGCATGTAATGCCTTGAATAAAATGTCTATGGATGTTACACGTAGGAATTTGGACCCAGGGGCTACCTTAAGGGTGATGGTAGCAGATAATAAGAATAAAGAGCGTGAAATTGAGAACCTAAAGAAGGATATCCAAGGAGAGAAGTGAAACACACCAAGGAAGTGCATATGACAAGGTGGGTGCATTGGTGAAGCATATTTTAAGCCAATGCCTAACCTTGGTGAGCCAGGAAAGGAAGTGATTATAATGATGAAATGGAGTATCTCAAAGACCTGGTGGGATGTTATTGGTGAACATAAAGAGTGGTGTGGGGCCAACAGATTGAGGAATTGGCCAAAGAAAAAGGAAGCAAATAAGTAGTTGTGGAAGCTAAGATAGCTAAGATTGAAGCATGTTAGCATGCACATAAAGAGAAACTATCAGCTAAGGTGGAGTTGGAATTCCTTTGATAGGTGTCAGAAGAGTGACCCTATTATCAACATGTGCGAGTCATTAAGGAGGAGGCACAAGCTTAAATTATTCAGGATAAACAACCTATACCACTAAAGTTGAGTGCACTAAGGTCATGCAGAAATATCAATGCAAAAGGAGTTAATTAAAGCCATGAGAGAGACTAGTGGAGGTCTGAATCCAAAAATTCAGTTAATTGGTTATGGAACAGTGCATGGATACATTAGAAGGATTGAGCACTGAGTTAGGTGTGGTGACCAAGGAAATGAAGGAGAAGGTGGAGGAGTTAACCTGAGAAGATATCAGATATTGTGGAGACAACGCCCAGGAAGGCCACATTGCAGGAGCTTGCAGAATGGGATAAATTTGAGGGAGAAGTAAATTCAAAGTTTTTAGAGATTCTCTAGCAACCTTGACCTGATATGAATTTTTTATAGGTGGGATGATTCTTTTTGGGAATTCAATTCTTTATTATTTGATGATTCTTTCATTCATATATTCTTTAGAGGAACACATTGGGAAAACCATTGTTGAGGATGACACTACAATTAGTGTGGGGTAATGTTGAATGAATAAATTTACCAAGTTTAAACCACACGTGAAGATCTAGGGCAGGCACGAGGTAAGTACAGGGTACACGTAAACAATATGGGATAACACATAAAGGTTTGTGCCTAAGTGGGTTAATTTTGGGACTTATCTGATTTTTACAATCATGGGATAAAAACAGAAGATAATAGAGGAAGAGTGGTGTCAAGAAAGGGATATATTTAGACAACATCAAGATGGCTTGGGACACAAACAAATGAGTTAAAACTGGAGAAATAACATGTAGAGATTACATGATGATCATGCACGAGTCAATCTAATAATAGGATTAAAACAAGGTTATATTTAGATTAATATATTATTAGGATTGCTGTAAAAAAGCATGCACGCTTCATCGATGATTTTGGATGTAATACATGTTGTCCATTTTTGGGAACGCCTATTATTAAGAGAATTCATGGGCGGTGAAGGGAAAGTCCCCACCCCTATATATATATATATATATATCTATTTTATACCATTGTTTTGGTACCATGTCTAAGTTTTGGGATTCTATGTTATGCAGTAGAGTTATGATCTAGGATTTTATACTTGTTTGCATGATCCAGTGCTTTGGAATATTGGGTTCTAATTATTCATATTCGGTGATGTAATATGTTTTTATAATGGAATATTTTGGATGGATTATCATTGATATGTATGAATATGGATATCTCATGGTGCAATTAAAATTGGTTATTATGTAAACTATTATGTTTCCAAAGTGAATGTATGCAATGATTAAAGGTTCATGATTGATTCATTGGTTAATTATCATTATGTTTATGTATGCTAACATCTTGATAAGAATTTGTATATATACTTGAAAGAGAAAATCATGGGGGATTAGGTAGATCTCCCAATTGACCCATAAGTTTATGCACGTGATTAATTGATTTGTTATCTGATGAATTCTAATTCTGTAGTTGCTAGATTTAAATGTTGTTCATTTAAATCATCAAAGGCAATAATTAGTATGGGAAATAAAAAAATCCCGTGATTTGAAGTATTAAAAACTAGGTGTTACAGACATTCATACCTATCTAATTCTCTAATGTGGAACACATTAGGGGTGTCATTAGACATCGTTCTTGTAAGTTGTGTTGTAATGTTACAGTTTTTCAACATTGTGATGACGCTTTTGTTATCACGTTAGTTTGTTATTTTTTTTACTTTTTTATTATATACCAATTATAGATGAATTATTAGCATCTTAGTTCACATAAAATTGGTGTAGTTAATTCCTATTCATATTGGGTTTGTTTGAAATTCTTTTTTTGTATCTTTGAACTAATTTTACATATTGTTTTATCATCTTGGTTTATTAAATAAGCCATGGTGTATTTTTTATTTTGTTGTGTAATTAGGTTTGTTTACATTTTCTTTTTACTAGGTCGATAATTAAAGGTACTTTGTATCCGACATGAATGGGACTTTCTCCTATAGTAAATCATGGTCTACAATCATCATATACCTCTTTTCTTCGTCTCAGTGCTACTCTAGATGGGTATCCTGTCCATGCCCATTTCAGAAATTCTCGATACTTCTCTCCATGTGATTGACCTGATCGTTGTGTCACGCATGCTGAAACTCATTTACGAGTACCATTTTCGGCTCCATCTACATTTCTCCTTTCCTGAGGAACACCAATGCTTGACTAGCCCGAAAATCATCTGTAATCCATAATCATACTCCCTCCCACTTCTGCCGGTATCCAAGGAATCCTCATATGGCCTGATCACCGCTATGTGCATAAAATGCATAAGCAATTTGCAAACACATAAAAAAATTCAACGTCAACACAAACCTGATAAAACTGCCACTGGTTTACAGTCCATTACCCTCAGTGATCATATCCAATCTATCAGGGAATCGGCGAATGCAAAAACATCATCTGTCCCTTTAGGATGTCGCATAACTCTAGTTTAGGAAAAGTCAAATCAATGGGTTTTTCCTTCGTGATATAACTTCTGGCTTGGGAAATTTTGAGATAGCTCATTTTCCCTCCCATACAATTCTATAAGTTTATTTCTCCGAGGGGTAATGATATTTTTAAAATCTGTAAATCAATTTTCAATGCGGTTCTAACAGATAATATCTTTAGAAGTCATCTAAGATCACACTGATATCTGTAGTAACCGACCTAGGGCCCTCTGAAATGAATGATCCCGAAGACTGTGATCTCAATCGGGTCACACCAAATTTAATAAGATCGAAAGGAATTCTCCAGAATAACCTTATAAAATTATCCTGCAAAGAAAGAGTTAAAATAGTCATATCACCCGTCCTGAAATCCATTATAAGTGCACGTGTGGCTGTCTCACCGCCGCACTAAATTAGCTCGCATAAGAAAGATGGACATATAGGATGAGGGAAGTCGTCTACTACTACCTAGATCAACCCCCGAAGCCCAGCTCCCACTAATTGATGTCAGTCTGGTATCTGTCAAATACAGGGAGACTAGTCTCCAAGTTAACTCCACACAAATGGTAAGCTAACTCAAAATGAATTAGCCTAAGGTAACTCCATCACAACTAGTACACCTAAGAAAGCATAACCCAAAATCTTTTAGGGATAACCCAAGTGTAATAATTATCCTTAATAAACAACTAACAAAACATAAATAATGAATCTATATTAACACCCCTCGGTAAGAATAAATTTGGTGGATGGAAAATCGAGGTCGGCGTCCCATTACATACAAATCCTGATGAGGTATCCCACATATAATAACTACGCCGATTACAACAATCGGTGCCAACTACCAGTCTAGGTACATAAACAGGACCATTGCCTCCCATGCAAAGTAAAGATCAGAACAAAAATAGAAGCAAGGCATCCCAATAAGAACAATCGGCTCAAAAAAAAATTGTACAATGCATACCCCAGTTTGGTGTGCACTCCTACGCTTATGACCGCTCACCATAGGCTTCCATAAAAAAACTCAAAAACTACTAACATCTGGGCTTTCTCTGAATCAATCGTCACGTTGAAAATAAATCGTTTACGTTTTCCGTTCCCATATTTATATGTGTCTGGATTGGTCGGCGCCGATTTTGTGGGTCAACGCCTTTTGTTTTAGTCGTCGCCGATTAATTTGGTCGCCGCCGATTTTCCATATCTTTTTGCCATAGTGTTGATGCTTGGCTTACTTATCTATCTGATCATTGTTGTGTGCTGAATTTTGCCTTTTGGCACATTTTTTTTAGATATCCTTGTCTATTTCAGGTTTGTTCCCTTTGCGTGGGACATCCGTGCTTTTTGGCAGCTTAGAGTTAAACGGGTCTGTAGGCACTAACGTCGTCTGCTTTGCAGACCGTCTAGTTGTCCCTACCAATGTGTCTCTCTTTAGATGCTAACTATTTTGCAGTTCTCCTTACACTCATGGGTCTGTAGGCACTAACGTCGTCTCATGAGAAGACCGGCTAGTTTGACCTACCAATGTGAGTTCCTTAGGTTACTGCCTTTTTATTTGTTTTTATGCGTCATCAATGATCAGATCTACTCCAGACATCCGACTGGGGCATCCTACATTTTTCATCTACCTTTTTCAAACTTGGGATCATTTTTTCTATCACCCATCCCATCCCTAGTTTGAGGGGGATCACATCATCACACATTCTTCCTTTCTTCCATCCCTTTGTTTTTGTCTTATAACCTTGCTTATCGTAAGTTACTTGACAAAAAGGGGCAAAATGTAGACACTTAAAATTGGTTACTCAATTTAGTGTCCCTCTCATCCATTTACTTGCTTAGGTAGCCTGGGGCACATTTTACGTCACCAACTATCCCCTTGGGATATTATCCAATTTGTGATTTAATCACTTACTCTAAATTGAATTCACCCCATCATATCTTACCCATGAGTGATTAAATATTAAATATTTAATTACGCTTCTTCCCATGCATCTTAATCACTTATCTACCCCCAAATTTATCCTATCTATGTATCACATCTATTTTTCCACTTCCCTAAGCGGGATATTTCCCGTATTCGGGGTAATTCTCATCTTTCTTGAAATCGCTCATTTTGGCCATCTCGGGAGTCTATTCCGCGATCGGCGCCGACCCATATGGTCGGCGCCGATTTTCTAGGAGTGGCGTTGATTATAAAAGCAGGTCCAGAACTCAGTTCTAGGGACCGAAGAGAGAGCGAAAAAGTGAACAGACGAAAAAAGGAAGCACTTACGCATGAACAGAGAGCGAGAGAGACACAGGCTGTAAGAAAGAGAGATCTTTTAGCATCAAGGGTGTCAAGTAAGGGCAGATCCTGTCTGAATCAATCCCTGAGAGGAGCACCATTACTCTACCCACATCACGTCAACATCACACACAACCATCTATCATCTGGTGACTCTGTTCCAGTATCTCGCCAACTTCGGCACATCCAGCAGACCACATTCACCTTCTAATTCCTGAATCTTATCACACAGTCCCTGATTGATCGATCTTCCTTTAGTCGACGCGGATCTCACCCAGTCGACGCCAATTCGTCTCGATCAACGCCGACCACATCAGTCGACGCCGATTCTACCCAGTCGACGCCAATTTCCCTGCAGATAGGTAAAAGGACACAGGTAACACAAATTCAGCATTATTTCATAGTTCCCTATTTTCTGTACTTTCTGTCTACTGTTTAGATTTTGTCTTATTACTGCAATCAGAAAATCTAGCTTTTTACTTACATCTTTTATCATGTATGCTTCTTTTCTTAATTGAAAATGTGGAATGACATCCACTGAGGAAGCTTATCGCTTCCCGGACCCGCTTCTCGGGCAGTCCACCTAAATATCTCTTAACGCCGTCTTTTTCTGTCAAGCATCGGTGTCTTGCAGGTTACTCAGATCTATTGTGCGAATTGCTCGTGTGCGCCCGTCTTATCTACATCGGCTTCCTCATTCGTCTACATCTTCGGATCTTATCCATCAGGTATCGATTTTATTGGAGTTTTTCAGGGTTTTTGTGTTTAGTTTGGTGCATTAACTTGGACAGGTAACAAGTGCGAAATTCTTGATCTACATGAATCTTACAATGTTTTGCTAAGCATCATATTAGTGAATATGAAAAAATATCAAAAAGTACATTCTCAATTGAAAATTAGAATATGGAGTGAGAGAGAAGAGAGAAATAAAAGGGGTAACTTGAATGATCTGATGAAGAACTAGCTGATTTGAACAATGATGATCACAGTTTCCTCCTTCTGTAAGATGCATAAATATGCCATATTATTGAATGAGTTTTTAGAAACATTATTGTAAATCATTAAAATGTGAGCCTGAGATGACTACAAACATCAGTCGTGATGGTTCCTTCTTAATATCACACTGAGAGTGAGGATCACTTTATTTATCCTTAGGATTTCACAAATGGCTCTAATGATAATGAGAGACAACTCCATGCAACTCAAACATCTTGATGTTTATCTTTCACTTACTGAAATAAACCTTCACTTTGTAGATAAAGGATTAATTCTTGAATGACATTATTGAGAAGTCTCCATCAACTGGAATGGAATGAGATGATGGCAATGCATTTACTTCTTGAGACATTCTCAAACTATAATGTTTTAGGTGAGAGTTTAAGAACCCTACCATGTGGATGATGGTAATTTAAACAAAGACAATTTCCCATTCTTGTACGTATAATGCTCTGAATAAAGATTGTTACCTTTTTTCCTTTCCTGGCCCCAAAATATGTTTATACACCTCTTGTTCACATGTTCCTCATGTGAAGGTTTTTTTCATTGAAGAAGATACTTTTAGATGTTCTTTAAGAGAAGGATGTTGTGATGGATCACTCTTTCTTTACTCAAGAGGCTCTATGGGATCTACAATGAACTTTACCTTCTTATGAATCCTCCTAGATTATGGAACCACTCTAAATCCTCTTTCCTTACCAGTCTTTTCAAAGATTCTTGTTTAATGCATATGAATGCTACTGAAGTAAGATTCAATTTCAATTTTTCACTCTTTGAGTATTGACCACACTACCCGGTGTTTGATTAAGTTCTTAAGAACACTATGACATAAAACGAAATTGGGATGATTTCATATTCTTGCATTCATGATGCCACACATGAAGATCACCTATTTAGCCCTCACTACTCTGTAGTACTTGAATGAAATCAGAATTGGTATGTTTTCATACCTTCGTGCTCATATGGTTCCAATGAGAGAGGATCCTTTTATTCTTCACATATGATGGCTTGAATACTTTGATGACTTGACTAAATCACTTCAAATCGCTTCTTGGAGAGGTGACTATGTATTTAAGGCATGATGTTTCCCAATTTTCCTAATGAGTTTCTCATTTCACATATGATCATGATGACATCCTTTGATGAATTTTTTATTCCAATGGGGCTCTTGACACTTTACAAATCCCTTACCGATCACACAATGTCCTGACTTGCACCTACTACACCCTGATATACTATGTATTTCTCTTTGACACAAATGTGCTTAGAATGATGTTTTAGGATCCTTATAGAGGATTAATTTTCTCATTTTAGATGAGATAAAAATTTACAACCATGTGAGGGTGGAAAAATCAATGAGATGAGTGAAAATGGAGCCAACAACAACTTTCTACACTAAAAATAGAAACTTTCTATCTTTGGAAGGTGGGACCAGGAGCTGTTATTTTGGGAATTTTTTCCTTTTCACTCAAATTTTGATGTTTGAAGCTCCTAGAACATTTATATTACCTCTATTGATGATTATTTACTATTTTTAGGAAATTAATATTTTTAGCAGGTTACTTTTTCAGAAACTCCTATTTTGGGAAATTTTCCTATTTTACCTTGTTTGTTATTTTGCACTGTTTTTGGATGTGTTGAGTGATTAGAGCTTGATGTTTTGAGAGAATTTATATTTTTAGTAAGTCACTATACAGAGCATGTGATATTTTTATAAATTTTTCATACTGGTGTCGGGTTCCAATGAAAACACCATTATTGGATTTGGCTCTACACTAGGATCTCGTGCTCCAGTTTTCATTGTATTTCGTCTACTATAACTCTTAAAAATACAAAGGAAATTTTTGGATGTATGATTATAGATTTACAGCTATAAATAACCTAGGTAATAATCTAGTATGAAACTTTAGTGATCACGAGGGCACCTGGGAGGAGAGCAATCACTTAAAATCTTGGTACAATCAATTTTCAAGTTAGCAAGTTATGAGAAAATCATGTAGCTCCTATAGCAGGAGAGAAAAAATGATGCATGTAGATTCCTATCCTGAATCTCTCCATAAGTGACATGTTTCCTTCTATAAGATCTATTCTTATGTGTGCACTATAGTTAACATTTCTTTAACCTTGGGTTAGTGTAAGTGCATGGAAATAGGGGCCAAAAGGGGTCTTAAGTGGACACTTATTTTCTGAAAAATAAAAAACTTTAATATGTATGAGTTATTTGAGATAGTTACACTCAAAATTTGAAGATGTTATAAGAACATGAAATCAAGCACTTTGAGTCTAGTTTCTAAACTACTATTATTTTAAAATGGTTAAGTATAAGTGGGTTAACTATCGAAAATTTCAATAGGTGATATTGTTTTTGTAAAAAAACATAGTAGATAGTTGTTCGTACCTCCCTATTTTTTAGCACTATTTAGTATTTTGAAAACCCTTTGAGAAAGATAAATAGGAGCATCTAGTTTGGGATAGATTCTTTTTTAGATTTTTTTAGTGAGTATTTATTTTTTATGATTTTTCAAGTATAAATATTTTGAAAATAAAAAAATAATGGATAGCCAACCATGCCCCTCTAACTACCTCAAAAAATATTTAAAAAATAGATTTTTTTAAGATGTATAGAATTAGGTCTAGTTTTTGACTGTATAATTTTCTTTCAATTTGGAGAAGTGTAAAAAAAGATACATGACAAAAGATAAGCATTTACAATCCCTAAAAATAGAGGTATAAAAGACATAATTTGAAATAAATATAATAGTCAGAAAAATATAAAAAATATATATTTAGAAAAAGGATATTTTTATTGACGTTGTAGGCAAAGTTTTAAGAAAGATAGAAAACATTTTTGTAGCATTTTGCACTTTGTGGAACCCGAGTGAGGTTCTGTTAGTCATAACTTATTCAAAAACACACGGGTTGTGTTGTTACAAATCAAAACCCTAAATTTGGGAAACCAAGTACCATATTCCAAGCACCATAAAATAAATTTATCTTACCAGTGGCTCTTGAATGTGCTTACAAACGCTAGAAATAGTGAAATGATCACACATTCCTTATAGTTTAGGAATTATAAGGGTATTATGGGATAGATTTTATTCACAGAAAGTAATCCTTCAAAGTGATATATATACTTAAATGAGTAGACATGAAATAGGTATCAAGACCTCCAAGCTCTCTTACTTTACTACTATTCTCACAGCTTCCTTCTGAAGGCATGGTTTGCAAAAGAAAAGCATCCACATTATAATCCATTCTTATGTGAATACATAAAGTTAGTAAAGTGTTTCAGGATGTTATCATCTAGCCATAACCCTTGAGTTCTGTCAACAGGATCACATACTCCTCCCTTTACGAATTTATATACTATCCTTTGGCAAATACATATACGACATGGGTTATCTCAAGGAAATTTCTGGGGCCTTTTGGACAGGTTACTTACATTTGTATGTGAGTTTCCCTATTTTATATAACTAAAGAATGTAGATCCTTATCACACCCCATCGGGCTCGAATAATAGGAAAGGAAACACGCGCCAAAATAGTTGGCTCAGGACTTAGCCATTTTTATGGATAAGGGCTATATTTGGAGATAGCGTGCTGAGCACACATCGAGATGGAGACTTGTGTGACACACAAATGGTATTTTTGGAATGATCGGATGATAAGCACCATGCATGGTTGTAGTTAATAATAGGATTACTTCTTCAGTTAACTATAGGACATCTATTATTAGCGCACTTGCATGTGTGCATGTTATTGTAAAGGTGCATGGCTATTATCAACATGTGACCTATTTTGAGAAGTGTGTAGGTGGTGAAGGGAAAGTCCCCACCTCTATAAATATGTATTGAACTATGTAGTTTAGAGAGAGACTAGTGTGTGAATTATTGTAAAGTTATGTTGTTGGATCTGATACGTGCATGACTTATGGTGATACTTTATAATGTAAGAAGATTTTGTGTTTTATAGTGTTTAATGTAATGAATGATATTGGTTGGATAATGGTGTTAGACATAACTGAAACTAGTTCATGTATGGTTAATCTTATTATAGTTATTGTTTAATTCATGATTCTCTAAGATCTAGATCTGGATTATGCACTGTGGAATGTTTATGTTTATTTATGGATCTGAATATGTCTTATCTTCATCACACTAACATCCTACACAAGAAACTCTAAAGAGGGGCCTGGTACCTTTGTGTGCTTTGGGTGAGTGCTCAGCTCAGGCTGGGTGATGTGCCAGTGTGCCTGGGTTTTACACAGTAGATTCTAGGCTGCATCATTGGTTCCATTTTCGGGACCTCTTTTTCAGTTGTTTTCAGGATGTTTCATGATGAAGACATACCGGTTGACCTTAGCAAGTGTTGAGGAGTGGATAAAATATCTGGAAGAAGAGTACGCTCAGAGGTTCAACACTGGATCTGAGTTTGATGCACATGCATGGGTGGAGCAGAATTTGTATGACTATTTGTATGAGAGATTCTTTGCTATCTTTTCTGGTAGAGTTGTACGAGTGGCTGGTTGCTTATGCATCTAAAAGGAATTGGAGGTATCACACACTTTGTCTGGATGCAGGAAGAATTTCAAGCCCTCTATGATGCTGATCTGATTTGGATGCGTTTTTTGGATACTTGGTTATGTGGTGTTTTGAATAGCTATATTTTGGAGTACTCAATTTCCACTTATTCTTGCCTAAAGGTAGCTGAGTTCCAGTTTTTACGTTATCCCAGGGGAACTTATTTGCAAGGCATTCCACTGGTGCAATCAAAATCTTGATGGTAACCCTGAACTTGGAAGAAAATTTGATGGCTAGCTAAACCCTACCACGTGCAGGGGCAGGAGCAGGTTTGGTGAAGGATGGTGGACCTAGTGGTAGAGAGGAAAAGGGAAGAAAGGTGGCTTAAGTACAATGAGGTACATGAGAGGGAGATAGAGAAGTAGTGTGATATTGTAGAGTAGATGGCATTAAGGAGAGAGATGGCTCGTGAAGGATTTGGAGCTCACACAGAAGGTGTGGAGCCAGAGCATCTGGAACTCCCCCATTTGGGAAAGCATGATAGGGAACCCTCCTTGGCCTCACATGGGAGTGCACCAGCAGAGATGACATGGGCCATGGGTGCACATCTGAATCTACCTGGAAACCTAGCCCTTGCACTTGGTTTTCCAGTATCTAGTACAACCAGTAGTCAGCAAGCTAGTTTGGGGAGTAGTAGAAAAGGAGTAAATCAAGTAGAAAGTGCATCTATGGTCTGGGAAAACATCTTCTTTGTTATTTGGAGGTACCTTTTCAGGTGCATCATCAGCACATAACTCAAGCGCGTAGAATTTTGGACTCACTTCTGGGATTCGTACCACCTCACAGACTATAGGAGTTAAGTTTAGTACCACTATTGGGACACAGGGTAGTACATCCACTGGTCCACTTCTAGCTACAGGAGGAGGATCAGGGGGCATAGGTGGCTCTAGTTCTAGTGGATCTGGTGGGTCTAGAGGTAGAGGTAACACAGGAGGTTCTGGATCAGGTGGGCAAGGTCCTCACCAACCCCAGAATATTTACATGGAGATGTCTCTTCGTCTTCTAGAGTATAGGGGCATAGAAGATGTTGTTGAACATGTGCACATGTGTGAGATACTATGGCATGCAAAAGGAATCATGGCTTCTGAGTGCAAGGCAAGTCAGTTTGCAACTACATTGCAGGGATGCACTCACAGTTGGTACAAGAAGTTTGACCCTGATCAGACTTTTGTAGATTATGCAACATTATGAGAAGCTTTGCTTAAGGAGTTTCATATCCCTGAGTTTGAGCATAAAAGTATAAGCATGCTCAAGGATATTAAGTAGGGCACTACTGAGAGTGTTTGGGAATATGATGCCCATTTCAAAACACTTTTGTCTAAACTTTCATATGATATTCATGCAAGCCAGCATGCACAGTGGTTTGTTGGGGGCTTGATCACACCTTTTAGAAGGGCATTGTCACATAAGACATATATGGACCCATGTGAAGCACTTGAAGTACTTTGCACACTGAGGTAGTCAGAAGTATAGACACTGGAGTGAGCCCATTCCTAGAAGCACAGATTGCAGCTATGGAAAAGTAGTTGGAGAAACTATCAGCCAATTCAGCACATGAGATGCGCATTGGGATTTGGTGTACAGATTGTGAAGTGGAAGGGCACACTAAAGATAGTTGTCCTCACAGGTCAGTACATTCATTGTTGCTAGACTATGAGATATGTCATTTAGACCATGATGCAAGCCACTGCCCATTATTACAATGTGTGATAAGAAAGAATGTATCTTGCTATTGTAAGATTTTTTGGTCCATGACTCACAATACAGAAGACTGCAGGTTGATTGGTCAGATCCATGATGCCATAGATATTGGTGTGTGACAGATAGGAGTATCAGATAATTCTAAAGGTAAAAATGAGCACCATGATCATGATCACAACCAAGGGCTATGATCGGAATGAAGGGTGTTTTGAAGGAGGTCGTGGTAGAGGTTGAGGATACCATGGTGGATTTGGGGGCTGAGGCCATGGTGGTGGATGAGGTGAGTTTCCTCAGAACATGTTTTACATGTGGATCTCCTGACCACTACAGGTGTGAATGTCCTCAGAATATTACTTGTTCTTTTTGTGGGAAGAATCATAACTATGAGGAATTCCTAGACTTATATGAGCATCTTAGCAAGCAACATAAACAAGAGAACAAGGGTGCATGGATGGTTAGAATACAACGTGCCATAGAGAATCAGTGGATGCCAAAGTTGGCACCAGAACCTGAGGTAGTACCTGTGAAGATTACTACATGCGTTGAAGTTGTGTGTGCCAGAGAGACGTTATAGCAGAAGCCTACCATCACTAAGGAGGAAGTTTTACATGCAAGGTACCCAAATCCTACACATCAGAAGGAGGTTTATCAGGAGACCATGGAGGTACTCAGAAATATTTAGGGTGAAATACAATGTTTAAAGGAATAGTCAAGGAAGTTGGAACAAAAGAAGGCAACAGAGACGGTCCAATCAGATATTGATGATTTGAAAGAGGTATGCAAGATGTTGCGCCAGGAGAATATCATTCCATTACTAGGGAATTGGCTAAAGGGAAACACTTGTGTAAGTATTGAGAATGGATGGAAGATCTTGCATGTTAATCTTCCCCCTCATAGCTTGGATTATGACAAGGAGATCACTCTGAATGCTGTTGTGGATGGATGGATTTTGAGAAATATATTGATTGACATAGGTGTGGAAGTGAATGTGCTTACTTTAGATGCATGGGTACAGATGGGAAGACCTCTATTACAGCCATCCTCTAATGTATTGTTTATGGCTAACTGAACTAAGGCCACTCCAATCAGAGTTTTAAAGGATGCATCCATTACTATACAAGGGGCCAAGTTCACTGGGGACTTTGAGGTCTTAGCACTTGCAGAAGTAGACAACTTCCCAGCTCTACTTGGGTGCCCTTGGTGTTATGCAAATAATGTTGATCTATGGTTCAACAAGGGGTATATAAGTTTTGAGAACAAGGAAGAAAGAGTTATTATCCCTTTGACAGATGGGAAATCTACACCTTATGTTGAACCATTGAGTGAGGAAGACCTGAACAAAATTTATGTACGCACCATTCGAGATCCAGAAGTACTTGAGCCATCTAAGGAAGGAATCCTCCAGTGGGAAGATGCACAATCTATTAGTGATACTACAAGTATTTCTTGTGACAATTGGGCACATGACACCTATGAGATGGTTGGGTGCAAAGTAAGAAGCACATTTGTGTGGAGGAGAAAACCTCATTGTATTAGGAGGATAGGTAACAACTCTGTACCCCAGTATACTGGAGAAGGAGACCCTACGGTATTCCTGCGTGCCATGGAGGAGCAGTGGACAAATCAAGTTGAAAGAAGAAATATGTTAGTGTATACCCTGCAGAGGATAGCAGCACGTTGGTGGATGGTTCACAGGGATAATCTCATAGAATGGAATGAAGTCAGAATTTCTCTAACCACTCGGTTCTTCAGGAGAAATGTGCCTACTCAAATCTGCATATATCATGGTAATCAACCTGTTCAACACCACGTTCAGTAGTGTGAGAGACTCTGGATAGAGGGGCAGGAAGCTTTACCACCTTCACTTTGGGTGCACAAACTTTATTCCACTTTGCAAGGTTGTGCACATGCTTGGTATGTTTATGCAGAACTACATAGGGAGACTGGAAATTGGCAAGACTTGATTACAGGAATGACCCAGACTTTTGAGTACTTCTCTACTAAACCTCTGGTAAGAGAGGCATTATGGGTTATGGAGTGCTTAACTATGGGAGACAGTGCCAAGGCTGAAGAACTCATTCAGGAGTTATTTGGTGAGGAAGAACAAGGAGCACATTTTGATGAAGTAGATGATACAGATGTCGATCTATTTATGTGCACTTTCTTTGAGAAGGAGAAAGGAAAGATGGTCTACATAGTGGATGATGAGGAAGTAGAAGATTTGGACATAGCTCATTCAGTAGGTATGTGTGAAGTGTTAGACAGTGTGGATAAAAAACGTGCCTATCATGAACCTATGAAGACAAAGAAGGTGAACATTGGCATGGATGTTGAACCTAAGGAGGCAATAGTTGGGGATTATTGGTCTGATTCTGAAGTGGCAAAGATAATTGAGTTACTACGAGATTTTCATGATTTATTCCCTAGGGGCTACCATGAGTTAAAAGGAGTGCATGAGTCATTAGGTGAGATGAAGATTAAGCTAAAGGAAGGAGTGTGTCTGGTCAGGAAGAGACCTTACAGGATGAACCTGAACCTGCGTGTAAAAGTTAAAGAAGAAATTGACAAAATGCTGAAATCTGGCATCATTAAGCCCCTAGAAGAATCAGAGTGGGTTAGCCCCATGGTAATCAGTATAAAGAAAGATGGTCAGATTAGGATTTGTGTGGATTACAGGGAGCTGAATGTTGCATGTGTGATTGATCCTTTTCCTATGCCATTCAATGAGGAAATATTAGAAGGTGTTGCAGGGTGTGAAGTTTACTCTTTTACAGATGGATTCTCTGGGTATCATCAGGTTAGAATTACATAGGAAGATCAAGAGAAAATGACTTTCACCACTGAATGGGGAATTTTTGCATATACTGTGATGCCCTTTGGTTTGAAAAATGTGCCTGTTGTATTTTCGCGCATAGTTGTTCAAGCATTCCAGGATTTTATTCACAAATTCTTGCAAGTTTACTTGGATGATTGGATGGTATATGGGCTTGTTAAGGATCATTGTGACAATTTGTGCTTAATGTTTGAAATATGTAGACAGTTAAGCATCTCTTTAAACATCAAGAAGTGTGTGTTTGCTACACCTTTTGGAACTCTGTTAGGGCATATCATCTGCAAGGAAGGTTTGTTAGTAGATCCAACTAAGGTTGTAGTTATTGTGGGCCTGGAGGAGCCTACCAGTCAGAGTGAGGTGTGTGGATTCTTGGGCCACACAGGGTATTATAGAAAATTTATCAAAGGATATGCAAAGATTGTCACACCCCTAGAAGAGTTACTAAAAGGAAAAGGGACATTCTATTGGGGAGAACCGCAACAACGTGCATTTGAGGCATTGAAGGAGAGACTTACTACAACACCTATTCTACATTTTCCCTCATGGAACCAACCATTTCACGTACATGTGGATGCCTCTGGCACAACCATTGGTGCAGTGTTAGCTCAGCCTAGAGAAGGTATTATAGATCATCCTATCTGTTTTTCTAGTAGAAAGTTGACTCCTGTAGAATAGAATTATACAACTACAGAGCGCAAGGCCTTGTCAATGATCTATGTGCTGCATAATTTAGACAGTATTTGCTAGCAACACCCTTTGTATTTAATACTGATCACATGGCATTAAAATACTTGTTAAATAAGCCCATTTTACAGGGGCACATATGTCGATGGGTGCTCTTATTCCAAGAATTTGACTTTACAGTCATGGTAAAACTAGGTAAAAGTAATTCTGGCCCAGACCACTTATCAAGGATTCAATCAGGGGAGGATGCGTAGACAATTGAAGATACAATGTCAGATGCACAGTTGTACAGGTTACATCACATGCACCTTCAGAATTGGAGGATATTGTTGTCTTTTTATGCATAGGTATGGCGTCAGAAGGAATGAAAGCATTAGAGAAGAAACAACTTGCAATTCATGTGACACCCTTCATGTTGATCCTTGGTGACTTATACAAACTAGGTGAGATGAAGTATTGTGCCGGTGTGTACTGGAACATGAGCACATAGATATCATGGAAGAGGCTCATGGTGGTATTACAGGTGGGCACTATGCAGGTGAAATCACTACATGCAAGATTCTACTCACTGGATTATGGTGGGAGACCCTGTACAAAGATTGTAAAGAGTATTGTAAGGTGTGTGATCACTGTCAGTGCCTTGGAAAACCTGGGAAAAGAGATGAAATGCCTTTGAGGCCTATTGCTAGTGCAGAGCCATTTGAGAAATGGGCTATAGACTTTGTGGGTCCTATTTCCCTAGCCGCGCGTAGAACTGGATCATGCTACATCATCACTTGCACAAATTATCTTACAAGGTGGGCAGAAGCAACACCTACAAAGGATTGTACAACAACTACAACAACAAGGTTCTTATGGGAAAATATTCTCACTAGGTATGGATGTCTGCTGAGCTTGACAAGTGATAGGGGCACACACTTTTTGAATGAGACAATCAGGATATTGTTGGATGAGTTTATGGTTGTGCACCACAAGACTACACCTTATCACCCTCAAGAAAATGGGACTGTTGAGGCTTTCAACAAGATATTGAGCCAGACCTTGACAAAAAATTGTGATGTTGGAAGGAAAGATTGGGATGATAAAGTTTTTGTTGTACTTTGGGTGTATAGAACAACCTACAAGAGGTTGAATAAGGCCACACCCTTTCAGTTGGTGTTTGGCACAGAAGTAGTTCTTCCAATGGAATTCATGTTACCATCATTGTGTATTGTGCATGTTGGAGGTCTAGCTGATGAACATGCATTAGAAGAAATAATTGACAAGTTAATACAGTTGGATGAGAGGTGTGCCATAACACGTTGGAGTCAGAAGCAGGAAAAGGCCAGGTAGAAGGCATGGCATGACAGACACATCAGGGACAAGAAGCTTGAGGTTGGACAGATGGTACTTCTTTATGATTCCAAGTTTCTGTGCCATCCAGGAAAACTTAAGGTGCATTGGTTGGGACCGTATGTTATCACTCACATCCTTGAATCAGGCGCTTGTCAGTTAGAGGTGCTTGATGGAACATGGTTACCCAGTTACTTTAACGGGAGTAGGCTGAAGCCCTACTATAAATAAGTCTTCTTGGTGTTTGTAATAAGGTAGTATTTCCATTTAGTATAGATTTCCCTTTTTGTATTTCTTTTAATGTATTTCCTTCTTTGTCGCTATGCTTTGTCAATTTAGTTTGGTGTTTTGTGTAATAAGCATGTTTGCACACTGGAAGCTAATTACAATCTGAAGTATTTTTATGTGCAGAGGACTGCACATACCATTGGTGTGGGGTGGTTGTTATTTTTATTCAAAAATGGGTACACATAAGAACATACCATGGTTACAGGTGTTATTTAAAGATGGAAGGAAGCTGCTAGAAAGAAGATTGATCCTAGAGAAGACCATAGTTGGAAATAAATGAATGAACAATATAACGTGAGGTAAGTCGGGGCCGTGGAAACTACTAGAAGAGGGCAGTGGTGAGGTACTTTTACGCATGGAAGCACGTGGAAGAGAATTCTGTAGCCAGAAGGTAGGAAGACGTGCCAAAAGGTTATAGCTGGGGCACGAAGGTGTACCACGTGGAAATTGGGAAAATGGTCAATTAATGAGAGGATTGGTGGTAGGTGAAGGAGCAATAAATGCACTAAATTTTTGAAAATCTATATAAGGATGTGATGCGGGTTCATTTTTACCTTTGTGATCACAAGTATTCAAGTGAGCTAAGTGTGACTGAGCCAAGTGAAATGTGTTGAGGTGGAGAGCTACAAAACCAGATGTGGAGAGAAGATTTGTGTGTGGAAGTGGCTTGCATCCCCATTGGTGAAGGGTTTGAGTGCAGAACAGAAGCATTGAGAAGGAGCTAGGGCATGCGGTTTTGAGCTAGGGCATGTGGTTTTGAGCTAGGGTTTGAGCTTACTTGACACAAAAGATAAAAGGTGGGATTTTTATAATGGCACTGAAGAAAGCACCTGCAACAGGTATGAAGGGGAAGAAAAAGGTGGAAGTTGAGGTCGAAGTTTCTCCCGAGAGTAATTTTTCAGAGATGCAGTATCCAGAAGGAGTTATAGTCAGATGGGATTGGGATTCCCACATTCACAGATGTAAAGTAAGTGATTACAACCACCACACCACTGACAACAAGGGAGAATTGGATGTGTTGTTGAACAAGAAGACCAACAAGTGCATGGTGGATGATATGCCAGTATATGATGATGTTGGGGAGAAGTTTCTTAAGAAGGTAGGGGTTTATCAGTTATATGAACTCCCATATTTTGGAAAACTAGAAGCTTTATACCAATGGCTTATGAGTAGAGTCCATGAGGAATTTTTCTATTTTGTTGGATGGAGGGTAAGGATCACAACAACCCTGATTGCTACATTGACAGGATTGAAGGGCACATGGATATATATTATTAGTGATCTGACTGATAAGGCAGCTGTTATAGCCACCAGCAAGGAGTTGGGATACTCCAAGGGTCCGCATGGGAATGGACATATACAAATTAAGGAAGTATCATGTGGTGTAGGAAGCCATGCACCTGCTCACTAAGTTGAATGATCAAGAGAGATGGTCACAGGTAAATACCATGTGGCTATATATCATGAAGAAAATGTCAGAAGGAGAAGTCTACAATTAGCTAGGCTACATAACAGAAACTATTACTGAGGAAGTGCACAGGTGAGAAGATAACTTTTGGTGTTATTCTATTATCTCTTATCTTTGTAGAAATTGGAGTGCCCGATGGGCCAAAGAACAAAATTTGGGAATACCCCACAGAGAAGAAGTCCCTCGTGGAGAGGTTTGAGAAATACTTATGTGAAGGAACAATGAGTGGCCCATTCAAGAAAAGGGAAGAACTATGGTATGACCAACTTCACATGGCATTTGAGGAGGAATGGTGCATTCCAAAGGATTTACCCTCAGTAGTGGGCAAGGCAGTACAGTTTGTGGTGTATCAACATTTCTGCATCGCGTGGTTTGCAATGAAGGATGGGACATGGAGTCCATGGTGCAAACTTCCCTATGCCTTCACAATGTGCTACTTCCAGGCCTCAGTTCATAGGTTTACTGATGCACGCCGGCTGAACTTCAATGCAGACAAGGTAGATTGTGACTACCATACTCTCAGAAAAACATATGTATATCCAGGTCGGTCTGCCTACATTGAGAGGCTCATTTCAGATGTTATAAATATAAAGCCAGTAAGTTTGGCTATTGGGGACAGTGGAGCCACACTCATCTATCTTCAGCTCAAGCCTAGGCTGGAGAATAACAAGTATGTGGAGAATGAATTTCATGTTACCAGGGCCACCTAAGGGAAAACACACAGTTGAGAATGTGGAAGCTCCAAATCCTACCATGACCATAGAGATAGATGAGGAAGAAGAACATGAGGATAGTGGAGGCTTGGACCATAGAGGCCAGAGGCAGCCCATAGATAGAGTGGAAAGTGAGCATGTAGATACTCCACCACAGGCACAAGAAGGAGAAGAGGACTTGGATGTGGATGCAGTCCCTGAAGAGTGCCAGTTTAAGAGGGTATTCAGAAGAACCAGGACCCAAGGCATAGGAACATCACAACCTGTAAGAATATCACCTCGACTCTCCCCTCAGAAAGAAGCACCTAGAGAGAAGAAAGAAGAAAGTTGAAGCTTAGTGAGGAGGTGGAGGAGTTTGAAGAGAGCGCGCTTGGAACCCCAATTCAACTAGAAGATGTGGAGGAGCCTTGGGATGAAGAAATGAGAGATGAAGAAGAAGGGGTGAAAGAAGTAGAAGAAACTATGCGCGAGTAGACTAGCATGCCAGTTACAACTCAGATAGGAGAAGGGCCAACTCCAAACCTTGGTGCTCAGGTTCCTAAGGGGCCAAGGAACACAGAGAAGTGAAGAATATGTTGTGCCTAGTATGGGTTATGCTGAGGACACAAGAAAAATCATCTGCACCTAGTTTCAAAGCATAGTGGACCTTAAGGAATTATATGGATGGGAGCTGATGGATCTAGATATGGCCACTACGTGTGCAAGGAAACAACTATCCTGGTCCATGCAGACCCATATGGATGAACCAGATTTTGATGTATGTGAGGAGTCCTGTGTCTCAAGAAGAGTAAAGAAGGCACCACAGAGTAGGCACATGACCATAAAGCCCACTCTTATGTCTGATGAGTAGGTAAGCAATGCCTTAGTCAAGGTATCTGCTGAGGTGGCATGGAGAAATATTGATAAGGTTGCCACCATTAGAGCATTGATGGAGGATAACAAGGATAAAACTGTAGAGATAGAGTGGTTAAAAATAGAGAAGGAAAAATAACACGTAAATAATGAGGCCTTTATTGGCATGGCTGAAGAAATTGGTGATTACATTATGAAGGCAAGGCCTCATCTTGAACCAAAGGTACCTGAAAATTTTCCTTCTGCTATGCATTATGTGTGCACTTTGGTTGATTTGGTGCTAGAAGATGGACCACTTAGAATGCCCACACCAAAAGATGTTGAACAAGAAGCAGAGAGAGCAAGGGCCTCTATGATCAGAAAAATTTCAATGTATGAGGTGCTGCTCCAAACTTTAAAGGATGAGCTAAAGAAAGCAGACCAAGCTCTTAATTTGTGTGCAGCACTAGAGGCAGTAATAAGGATCAGGAACTCTATTTGAAGATAATGAAGTCCTGGCAGCAATGAAAGATGAGACTTTAGGGTGCGCAGAAAGATTGGCACTAGTAAAACAAAAGTGTGAAGCCCTTGCAGCAGCCCAAGATCCACATAAGGAGAGGATAGATGAGATTGGGAAGCTCATAGCATAGAAGATGGATCTTCTAGAAGGAATGATGTCTGTTATGGCCAATGTTGTCTGGTACTACAGAATGAGAAGGAAAAGATTACTCAGGATGAGTTGGATGCCATAGCCACAGACATTCCAGAAAAGACAAGGACAATGCTAGATGACTGGAAAACACTGGAGGTAGAAATCAAACTTGAATATCTAGAGTTGATCCTCCCAGTTGAAGAAGAGGATGTTGCAGAGTAAAGATTCATTCTTTTGTACAGTGATTCTTTAATTCTTTCAATTCTTATTCTTTATTATTTGGGAACATCAGAAAGAATCCCCATTTCCGAGATGACAATGTACTTTAGTGTGGGGTAATGTTGAGCAGACATAATATTGTTCTAAGGAGAAGACACACAAAGAATATGTGCACGGGAACAAGGCACATTTGAAGGCACGGAATAATAGGAAAGGAAATGCACCAGAACAGTTGGCTCAGGACTTAGCTATTTTTATGGATAAGGGCTATTTTTGGAGATAGTGTGTGGAGCACACATCAGGATGGAGACTTGCATGACATGCAAATGGTATTTTGGGAATGAGTGGCTGATAAGCGCCATGCATGGTTGTAGTTAATAATAGGATTACTTCTTCCAGTTAACTATAGGACATCTATTATTAGCACACTTGCATGTGTGCATGTTATTGTAAAGGTGCATGGCTATTATCAGCATGTGACCTATTTTGAGAAGTGCGTAGGCGGTGAAGGGAAAGTCCCCACCTCTATAAATATGTATTGAACTATGTAGTTTAGAGAGAGACTTGTGTGTGATTTATCGTAGAGTTATGTTGTTGGATCTGATGTGTGCATGACTTATGGTGATACTTTATAATGTAAGAAGCTTATGTTTTTTACAGTGTTTAATGTAATGGATGATATTAGCTGGATAATGGTGTTAGACATAACTAAAACTGGTTCATGTATGGTTAATATTATTTCATAGTTATTGTTTAATTCATGATTCTCTAAGATCTAGATCTGGATTATGCACTGTGGAATGTTTATGTTTAATTATGGATCTGAATATGTCTTATCTTCATCACACTAACATCCTACACAAGCAACTCTAAAGAGGGGCCTGGTACCTTTATGTGCTTTGGGTGAGCGCTCAGCGTGGAAATCATCAAGAATCATGAAATTTTATTGGTAGTTCCCTATTTTGGTGTCATGAAGTATTACATTGGTCAAGTGTATTTTGGAACCAAAAGGGGAAGATTCACTATTTTGAAATTTTTCATGACATCTTCAATCCTTTGAGAAAAATTGATGTCTCTAACATGTAGAGGATTCACATAGATTTCTAATGCATTTTTTTTTCTCCTAACTCCTTACAGAGCTCGTGGAATCTTTCAAAGAAGTCAAGTTTCTATAAGCACACAATCACGCACTTCGGGCAATATTTAAGTCCTGGTTGCATACTACTATTCATGTGATTCCTAAGTAATAAATGTACTAATCAACCCATGTCTTTGGCCACCTTTCTTTCATTTCTATTGATACTTTCGTTCTTGCACCTTTACTGACCTAGTCTATCTTTTCATACTCTAATTTTCCCTTTCTAGACTCAGGCGCCCATCCAAGACACCAGCACCAAGCACCCTCATCCCCTCTGGGAGCCCTTGTCCCCTTTGTACTTTACTCATACTTTTTGGGTCCTTTCTATCCATTTGAGCATCTTATATTTTTGGTAGTTGAACTTTTTGGGGTTAATTATGAAATTCAAGCAAGGGAATCATATAGATATAAATGTATGTGATCATAATTAGGGACCAAGTACTAAACACTATCTATCTCCACCTAATATTGCATCCATCAAGGAATCTAAGAGATCCATTACATCCATATAGCTCCATCACAAGGGACACAATGGATAGTTTTCTACATCAAACTTCATAGGATGGAATATCATTCTATTCCATGCACATATTATCTACTTTCTACATCTAGCTACATGCTCTCTATTCCAAGTGTGACATGCACAAGAGAAACCTAGGGCAGAATTATACATAGACATACACAAAGAACTACATTAGGCATGAGATGTAGTGCAGTGCTCAGTTGTGATTCCATCATTGTGGTAGCTGAGGATATTTTGACACCTCATTTTCAATATTTATTTTTTAGGATTTGATGTCTATTTAAGGGTTTTACAGATTCATTCTTTATTGCAGGTTTCTAGCGACCTTGGCAATCTTGGTGTGATCAAAGGAGACAAATGCAAACATCTTGTGATACCTTAGAATATGTTTTATAAGCTCTTACGCAGACCCATTTGCCCAAAAAAAGGCCGAAGGGACCCACGGGTGCCCCTATCCCTCTCTAAGTGCCCCCGTTCATCGAAATCGTCCAGATTTGCAATTTTACAAACTCGTGTGTAATGGCCAATGCTTCTAGTTTCTCTATTTTCCATCTCTGTGCACTTTTCAAAACTCTATGAATCAACTAAGGATTCTTAACCTCTCTTTACACATTAGGGTTTCATTTATTTATTGCTTAATTATTTAGATATATTTCAGTACTTCATTATTCATTTATTTACTGCAATCTCGCATTCAGATTAGGTACATTTATTTCATATTTAGATTAATCAGTTTGATGAACATGAACTCGACCTACAGGCTATTAGGACCTTTATTGTTTTCTCATCATGATTATCTCAATTAATGACTTGTTTTTTGTCAATCCTAAATTACAACATAGATTCCAACATCTCCTCGTTGCTACTTGCATTTATGTTGATATGCATTGAGACTCAGTTTATCAATCATTTTTTGATGAATTTTATCAACATATTATTTTCTCATACAATCCTAATGCTGACCTTTTTATTTTTAATAATGACCCACCCTTGCATATTATGATTCACATCTATAATGTGGATATCAAGCATAGTTTAATTGAAAATGGATCCAAACATAATATTTTTCCTATGTCATTTCTCAAAAATCTTGGTATTTTTTTTGACAACGTTAGTCCATCATGTCTTTCTCTTCTTACATATGATGGTTTTGTTCATCCATGCATAGGTCACAATACTCTTCCTATCACTTTAGGGCCTAAAACCCTTAACACAATATTCTTTGTCACTGACTTTCCGGTTTCATATAATTTTTTGCTTGGTAGGTCATGGCTCCATGCCATACAAGTTGATCCCTCTATAGTAGAACATTGTGACAAATTCATACATGAAGGCATCAAGTATACCATTCCTTATTATATGCACCCTTTCAAATATTGTGACCATGTACCCAACACTACACTCCCTAATCCCAAGTTCTAATACTACTGATGAGTCATAACCCATCAATAAGCTACCACATTTACCACCACTTAAAGGTTTTATTTACATGATAGATTCAGTCCCAACTATACCTACACATATGCCCCCTACTTCTACTACTACTATGATTCTTTATCGGGGGATTGTCTCTACAACTGATGTCACTCTAGCTCCTCCACCTTCCCATGTACCACCTCCATCTATACATCCTTTCACATGCACCCTTTTCATGAATGGTTATTATTGGGAACACATTCCATTTGATCCTACTTGCAATATCACAATATGTTCACATAACAGTTTGGCTTGGATAGGTTTCAATTTCGAGGACCTTTATCCCCCTACTCATGATTCTCATATTTATTATGGATTCATCACTACCACTATTACTTACGGTTTGCATGTCTTCCATCTCACGGTCTACCTTGCACTCACTCCTCTCTCTTATCCACTCATATTAGGGAAATATTTTCTTTCTTACACAAGGGGGCACATTAAACCTTGATCATATTGATATCTCATTTCATTTGATCTTTGGTTGTGTATTCATTTGCATCAACTCCTTTCTTGGCTATACACAAAATCTCACTCACTATTATGCACACAGATTCCCATTACCTCCTTTCACTCACAATTAATATGTTATGGATATGTACAACCTATTTCTTAATGTCTCTTTACATGATCAACCTGACATTATTACTTACTAGGTCTCTAATGCTACCACATTTAACTTTGACCATGATACCAATGACCTCCTAGATGACATTACATGATTTTTTTCTTCATCCTACACATACTTGAGGGGAATCACATTCACAACCCCCTATAACATCAAAACGCTTCTAGCATTCACCCTCTTACACACCTAACTTCTTGTATATACATCTTCACACACGCTAGCATCCTCATTAACTAATGACGCACTCTTGTGCTTCGATTCAGACTTGATTGTTGAGGGTATCATATACACATGAACATCATACACTACAAAATAGATATTACATATCAAAAATATTCACACACCATACATTATATTTACATATACAATATTCTATCTATCATACATCATCCCCACTTCGTGCTTTATACACCTATACATCGTACACACATACTTTTTTTAGATTACACATTTCACACGTCACCCACCAATGACATAATATTTGCCACACCTCCTACACATATTACACATCTTACTCATATAATTAAACACATTTTAATCACTACCATGTGATGCACTCTATTTCCTCGGTCCATACTTGATTGCTGAGGGTTTACAAATAAAACAGACCTCATCACACTTACATCATTCTACACTTTCATTTTCACAGCCAAACTTTAGATCTCATGTGACATTCTTCACTCATTCCTTCCTCACATATCTTGTGATATATGCCTTAGAATAAATCATCATGCTTTCATACATAACCAATTTGTGATGCACGATTTATGTTAAATTTTTACTCCTCGTGTTTTCTTTCATTTTATGATATATGCATTGTGTTACATCATCAATATTTCTTACATTTTACTCACACGTATCATGATATAAAATTTAGGCTAAAACATCACACATTATATCACATCATTTATACATCATCATTCTATAATCAACCCTTCACGCTTCATTAACTAACTCTTTCTACATACAACATGTCACTCAAAAAATTTCCCAAGGATGCACTCTCTTTACGGTTCATTCTTGACTGCTGAGGGGGCATAAATAAATAAACCTCATTGCATACATACACATCCACTCAAGGGACACATTTCCCCTATCATTCACTCTGTATTACATTCCACCTCACTCACAACATATTGAATATCATGGTTGTATTTTACTTTTTATTACATTTACTTGTTACGTTCCCACTTTATTACATATGCTAGATAGATTTCTTCTATGTTATTATCCTTATCATCCATACATGCGAATTCAATTGCTTTGTAGTTGTGATTGAATATTCTACATATCCATTACACACATCATAGATGCTTAGTGCAATAGCTATTACTAGTCCCACAACGGCTCCTAGGGGCATCCACATTCGAACACTATAGGCATTATTGTTTAATGTTTTTTCATAGCACACTACTTTGTCAGATTATACATTCTTTGACATAATTTTTATCTTTCTAACATGTTAAAGGTTGTTTCATGTGTATCATTTGTTTTGTAGGGCTACTTACTTCCGTGATTTTCTATTACATTTCTTGTTCTTACTTTTCATTATTTTTCACTATTTCCAGGCTTTAGCCTTTGTCTTATGTTCACACTTTTTTGTTTATGGAAATTATTGGCTTAATTGTTTTATGAAGTCATGAGTGGTGTCCCATGTTTGTAACCCACTTTTCGTGGTCTATATTGTCTTCTTACGTGTTTACTTGTATCTTAGCTCATACATTGTTTGTGTAGCTTATATTTCATTTTTAACATGAGTGTTTGTATTTTCTTGTACTAACACTCGTTTTCCTAGCCACTTGTTTGTGTGTGCCTTGGTTTATACCAATCACATTCCCTCAGCACACAATTCACTACAGTAGTTGGTCCTCTTTTGTTCCGCACACTCCTTCAACAATGTTGTATGCAGCCCAAACAAGCAGGGACATCATTTGGGTGAATCAATCGCCCTATACAACATTATACACACCACAATACTAGTACAACAAAGTTTATAGTTTCAGACAGGGCTCAAAATCAAACTTGGGTCCTTAGCACATTGGCCTTTCCTAGATTATTGAGACTGGGGGGCAATACAATGATCTTTCTTGGATTACCTGAGACCAAGGGATAGTTACATAGTGATTGGGTTCAACACAGTATACATAACTCATACATAGTGGTTTTTACTGAGCATATAGTCCTTAACACATGTACACCATATACATTGGTGGTTTACATAGTGGGAAGTAGTTAAAGGTTGGAGTATAGCACTAGATAGTTCTCCCTACACTTATTCCATTACACTAGAGTGAGATCGCCTGAAAAACTCATGCGTCAACATCATATACATGATCCTTTATACACCCCTTTCTCATCACATATTAGGTTCACATGTTCTTTTTCACATTTTTAGCATTTTTAAATTATTTTGTAGACACCAAATTTGGGTCTTACGATGTCATGTGCCTCGTATCTCATCTCGCAACCTAACCCTACCTCACCACCTAAACCTTACACACTTAATTATTTATTAATTACCTTATAATTAATAAATCCACATCTCCAACCCTGCCACCTCACCTCGCCACCTCACCATGACCTAGCCCTAACCCTAAACTAACCTAATTAAGACCTATAACTTGGTCTAAACCCACACCCATGACTCATTACCCCTCACCCGCACCAAAATGAACCTAATAATGACTTGACCAAGCCCACAACTGACCCCTCAGGAGAAAAGGAGGGAAAGTTGGCTATTTTACTAAAAATAGCCAACTTTGACCTAACCGACATTGGTTCCTACTCGACTGGCGTCGGTTACGTAACCTCCATCGGTTCCCTGTAAATGACCTCCCCCAACCAAAACAAAGAAGGATACTGGAATCGAATTCATTGGAAAGATCAGGAGATTCACTTGGCCGAGCAGGGACAAGTGAGAGAAAGAGAAGAGTTTGCAAAGAAGGACATCAAGCCCAAGACTGTAACTGAGCAACTAGATCACTGTCACACTCATCCAAACATTGGGAGAGTTAGAGGATAGCTTCTCATCTCACTTCTGATTTCCAGATCATCCCAACTTGAGCCTTGCCTTCGCCACTACAGTCCTTGGACCTGTATCTTCATCAAAAACTAGTAAGTAGTCTCTTTTATTACCTTGTATGCTTCTAGACACTTCTTGCAAACTTTTGATTCATAGTGATTATAAGCTCACTCCTAGATCTACCACCCAATAGCACCCTGCACCTAACCTTCATTCATCCATCTCTATATTTCCCTAAAGATAGCTTTCTCACTCTCTGAGTCTTCGCTATCACCCTACTACTCCCCTCAATCATCTACCAACCTTCTAAACCCCATAACCACCTTACAACCAACTTCCATTTTAAATCCCCTAAATCACTACCCCTACCGATATCGGTTATCCCCTACCGGTACCGGTTTTATAATTGTGGTCGGTTATCCAGTGACTGGCATCGGTCACTGTGACTTATATCAAAAACCAACCTTTCACCTATTTACCTCCAAACAATCTCATATCTAGCCTTGTCTATCCCTATAACATGATCTGAACGTATCAATAACCAGTGACTAAATAAACAGCATGACATTTTATTATAGGTAGTTTAGTCTCTATTGATTTTAATAACAAGGTACCTAAATCGTGATTTCACAATAGCTTCTTTATTATCATTTGCATTAATTTGTATTAAAAGGGAACTGACCACCTTCGAAAGGAAGTCTAATATTTCTTGGGCCCAAGGCAGTTCCCTCACTTATTGTTTAACAAAAATCTGGTGGTCTTGCCTTCTTATTTGCAGGTAGTCCTTCCCAGACAAAAAGGATCTCTTCACAATCGAGTCTGATCTCTCTACGGTATGCGCACACCTTCCCAACACTCAACAGGTATTCCTCCTAGCCCTAACCCTTATCTTTTTCTCAAGAGAATGAAAAGATAGAAATAACTCTATTCTGGAACAAAATTCTATGTGAAACAACTTTAATTACACACTTTTTACATATTTTGATCATATACATATGTATTTGACTCTTGTCAGCTTCTCTTTTACAGGTCCATCTATATGGGAATCGGTAGTCAACATCAACAACAAAAATATCACACACATCAATGACAACAACAGGTACATCATGACATCTACACATGTGCTTCAGCCCTAGGTTCACTTTCATCATCACTCTTTTACACATTTTCCTCCTTAGCGTCCATGATTCACATTTTTATCACTCCACGCTTTTTTCATAGCCCTCAGCACACTTTTTCCATTGATCTACATGGATATCGGGTATGTATCTCTATCTACTTTATGTTACTAAGATTTTCACTCAACAACATAAAGTTAGGGAAAATGTACACATACAATCACACACTTTGGGTAACTATCTAGTCCTGATCACATACTATTATTCATATGATTTCTAAGTAGTAAAATTACTAATTAACCCATGTATTTGGCCACCTTTATTTTATTTCTATTTTTACTTTCAATCTTACACATTTACTGGACCAGTTTGGCTTTTCATACTTTAGTTTTTCCCTTTCTGGACTTGGGCACCTAGCTAAGATGTCAACATCAAGCACCCTCATCCCCTCTAGGAGCCCTTGATCCTCTTTATATCCCCTTTCTAGTCGTTTGCACTAGTTGTCCTTTTCACTTTATATTGAAATTCCTTTATATCCATTTTCAAGCACTAAGCACTATCTATCTCCACCTAAGGTTGTATCCATCAAGGTATCTAAGAGCTCCATTACATCCATCTAGCTCCATCACAAAGGACACAAGGGTTTATTTTCTACAACACACTTCATAGAAGGGGATTTCATTTTATTCCATACACACATTATCTACATTCTACATCTAATTATTTTCCCACTCTTCCAAGTGTGACATGCACAAGAGAAACCTAGCGCATAATTTTGCACACACACACACACAACTACATTGGGTTTGAGATATAGTTCAAAACTCATTTGTAAGTCCATCATTGTGGCAATTAAGGATAGTTCGACCCCTCATTTTGCATCTTTATTTTTTAGGATTTGATTTCTATTTGAGGGTTTTACATATCCATTATTTATTGCATGTTTCTAGTGACCTCGGGAATATTGGTGCAATCTCAAAGTGATCAAAGGTGAAAAAAGGTGAACATCTCATGACACCTTAGAGGAGGTTTTTTAGCTTCTATGTATACTTACAAACCCAGAAAAAGTCCTAAGGCACCGACGGGTGACCTTGTTGTTGGTTGTGGATCCTGATGGCGATGGGGGTTGCGAGGGGGGATTTGGCCACATTTTATATGTATTTATGCATTGTGAAATTAGATCATTGTTATCAGGTCATCTTCTAACCGGTGGTTTTCTATGATTTCCCCAAAATGATAAAAACTCATAATTCTTTACCCTTCGTTATGTAGGGAATCATTGATATTAGTCTGGTAGCACTTTGAATTAAGATTTTGGCTACTGAATAAAATTATTTATTTATTTTTGGTGGATTAGCAATTACAGATTAGGGTGAACCATAAATTTAATCTTTGTTTTACCCATGCATTCTTTTTTGTTTTACATTTTTTGCATTATTCATTGTATGTTTGTTTACCTATACAACTAGTATAATCCTAATACTTTTCCCTCTCTAAGCACCCCATTCCAACAAAATCCTCCATAATTACAATTTTACGAACTCATGTGTGAGATTCATTGATTTTGGTTTCTCTATTTTCCATCTACTAATGCATTTTCGAAGAACATTGCAAACATCATGGCTTCTTGGTAATCTCTTGTAACACATCAGGGTCTCATTTATTTATTTCTTAATTTCTTAGATCTATTTTAGTACTTCATTATTCATTTATTTACTGCAATCTTACATTCATATTAGGCACATATATTTCATATTTATCTTAATTAGCTTCACCATTAGGGTGTTTATTCCCTACACTTAAAAAACCCGGTGTTGAGTAGATAGTACTTAAATGATCAAACATTTCCTAAACTACCTTCAACACTTCCAATACTCCCCAACACCATCCTAGTGATCCATAATGATATTCTTCTAACAACTATAGTACAAACTGTTTTACTAGCTTCAGAATGGGAAAAATAACTTGCTTGGAAATTGAAAATTTTGAAGCATGGAAATTAAGCCATTAATTAAAAATATGGCTTCTCAGTCACTATACAATCTTCCTTTGGTGATACAAAAGCATCTTAGTAATAATCAATTTTGGATTCTTAGGTCTAAGAATGTGTCCACTTCAAAGATGGTCATAGCTTTAGTAGTCCATCAACTCTCTTAGGAACGAATTAACTATTGAGTTTCCCTCCAAAGATAATGAAGGAAATTTAATTAGGTGGGAATAGGTATCTTATACTTAGATATTAATTCCAGATCCTCATTATTGAGATATAACCCCAAAAATATAAAGACTATTTTTCAAATCTTTTCCTAATTGTAAATAATATTCATGTATTGTCTTTGTATCTACTTGAATCTTGTTCACAAACATGGAACTATCCAATGTTCAAAGAAGAATAATAGATAATGTGAAGACTAGTACTTAGACTTTCTATGAAGTTATTCTTCAAAACTTATTAAGCCAGTATGTACATAATATAATGATTCAATAGAAAATCAGGTTGAGTCTATTTAAAAAAATTGATAATTGAGTAATTGTGTGTTACTCTCATGTCAAGAAAAAATGAAGTCTATCTTAAGGAGGATTTCATTAAATTAAATTTTTAAACAATCCTAACTATGTTGCCCAGTCTTTGGAATGACATAAGTAGAATATTCTATGTTGTAAAGGATTAATAATTATGACTGAATAAAATCCTTGACTTTCGCTTAGAGGTGTAGCAATGGTAGATAAGTGATCCAAGAGTTTCAAAATACCTAGTATCTCATTTTTGGGAATATCTAAAAAAAGAATAAAGGAATTGCTACATACAGATCTAGTCCAGTGTTAATGCCCAGTTTGAGGGCTAGGATGTACTTTTAGAGGTGATGAAGGTGAAAAAAAAAATTAATAATATTGTTTAAGCAAGATTTTGATTTACAAACATTAAGACTAAATAAAAATCCAAGTTGAAAATCTATCCCTAATTAGATGACTAATGATTCATAAAAGATAATGGAGCATTCAATGTATTTAGAATATTTTCTGTTGAAACTTATTGGATGTAAGGTTCAAAGTGATTATTGGAACATGGACTCTAATACCATTGCATTGGAATTAACCCTTTGAATCAATTTTATCCATGTGTGATTTAAATTGAAGGTTAATTGCATGTTCTTGACCTCAAACACAATGCAAAGATTGGATTACCAATGTAACTAATAATTGTTTAGAAAACTCTTGGCATATGTATTAATGACAGTATGAGATGATTCCTAGCATCAATTTGGAGATAGATCAATGAATGGATGAACCACAATGTATGTGATTATTCAGATTTTGTTTGCAAAAACTGTAATTTTTTTCCTCCTAACTCCTTACAGACCTGTAGCAAGGTAGAAAGAAGATTGTTTCACAATTTAACTTATCATCCTTGCGTACCAACAAGAACTATATGGAAGTTTATCCCTTATTGTTTAGTCGAAAATTTCCAAATATTCATTATATACTTCCAAGTTCTAAGATTTTAATAGACCACATTTGGTACTTAATACCTTTTCATAAAATCCTCTGGAGACAAGGATACAGACATATCTAAATTAGGTCAAAAATATTAGATCTACCTTTCTAGGATTGCAAAGGGGAGAGCATTAGTGATATGAAACTCTTCCTTTGTAATTATCCATCAGAATTGAAATTAAACTTGATGTAGATACTCTTCAAATAGAAAAACAGTCATAGCTTTCCTTGAATGAATTTTTATGCTTAAAATCAACTAATTGCAGGAAAGAAAGATATAAATCACAAAAAAACAGTTTTATGATGAGGCCAAATCCAAAGGAGGAAAAATAGTCAAGAAATAAATTTAAACTCTTTCTTCCCAATTGATCCACCCAGCATTTTGAACAATAAGTAGATTATAAATACAATAATTTGGAATCCTAATTCCTCCCAATTACTTTTGCTCTGTTCCAAATCCTTTCAAAGTGAAGAAAACAATATCCATTCACTAAGAAGTATTCTCACTTGTAAAAAATGCTTCGATGATCTTGTTATCTTCTATAAACATGTATTAATGGCCTTTCTCATGTCCTCTTGTGCACTAGAGAATGTGAAAGGTCATGGAGGAAAAGATACATGGACAACCCTTCAAATTTTATGGTTGTTTGTTTCATATTTTTATTTTCTGTCCAAAAGAGCTAGGACCAAACTCTTGTAAGAAAAAGTAACCGAGACTTGACATAAGTAGAAGAATCTTGTTTACTATAAAGAAAAACCTGGAACAATTATTTTTCCACCCTTTGTGCTGACAATATGATGAAATAGAGTCACAATTAGATCCCTATAGATACAAAGAGGCATTTTCTAAAAAAGTATTACTGGGGGAGTACAAGGGACAATCAAAGTAACTTGAATCCAAAGTTACCACCGGGCCAACCTTCTATGTCTTATCTCTTTTAGTCCAATCTGTCAAGATGTCTTGCAGACCTTTCCTAGTCAAAATATTACATTGCTATAGCAATACATCCTGGCTTCTAACACCTTGTGGGTTCAAGATTAAATCCTCAAGGAAGGTAGCAACATTTGTAATTTTTCATAGTCGAAATCATCCCTAAAGTATGGATGTTCTCATATAAGGTGTAATTGAATCACATCTGAGAAATGGACTCACACTAGTACATGTTTCTCATATTGAAAAACTTTCTATTGTGTCCATCAAGAAATTTTCTTCAACCTTACTCAAATATGGTGAAGATCCTGCATGATCGTGAGTTTAAATTCTTGGCCATGCTTGATTGTAGTCTCAAGTGTAGTCATTTTTACACCCACCAAAGAACAAGGGAATCCCATGCACACTGGCCTATCACCCAGTGGGCATTGGGCGCTCACCCGAGGCACGCATGGGTATCGAGTCTCTCCTTTATGTGAGTTGAGCGGGAAACCATCATCTATGATCCAAACTTTAAAGTAAGTGAGTGGGAATGAGACATGCAAACATCATAGAGCTCAGAACGGCTTCTAGACCATTGCAGTCATTACAGACAAAGATACTTTAACAGACTTAAAGAACTGAATCAAAACAGAAAGGAAAATGCATAAGGATTCATATTCATCTTATAATCATACATGAAAAAGAAATATGAAGAATCATGTATGAATCCGAACCAAGAAGGATCATATTCAGATAACTTGGTAACCTCATTACATTCATTAGACTCACTACAAAACACCACATTATGGCAGACTGAAGTCATGCATCATAACTGGATCCATATCCTTTAGCTCTCAAAAATAAATTTTATAACCCCAAGCCCTTGATACATCCTTCTCCTATATTTCATCTACCCAACCCAATATGAATGCATGCAGCATTTCTGTAGAGCTCTGCTCTCTATTGATTCCTCTATATCTATCCCTTTTCTTCTACGGGTGCTTTTATATATAGCCCTCTTGAAGTGCCAACTCATCCTTTCTGAGGCCTCAGATCCAGTGCCAAGTGTTTGAATGTGGTCCTCCATGGGAGCATGCTCCTCCAGGCCTGAGCTCTCCACTCTTTGCCATGATGGTCTTCTAGAAGCTTCCATCGCAGGGCATATTCCTTCCTAGGCCAACCTGTCACCAGGCTGGCACCTTATCCACTCCGCATGTGCAGTCAGGTCACACTTTTCTCGTGTCCTTACCTGATATGCCAAATATGGCTAAGTCCGAGACCTTGTCTGTCTGTGCATAACATGACCCTTCTAAAACCCTCCTAGAACCCTGCTTTGCATGCCTTCTTCTTGTGCGCCCACTCTTAACCTTAGGCCTTGCACATCCATGGGCCTTTGTGTACTTAGTCAATATTTTAGGGGCCCAACATCACCCCACACTTTACTTGTTCTCTGCCCCCGGGAACACTTCTTCAATAAAGAAAGAATTACAATAGACTTACATCTTGGGAAAAGAATAAGGGAATGAAGAATTGGGAAAGATGAAAGAATGGGGAAGTGTTGGCATTATTGCAACAAGATAGGAAAATATCTTTGCAAGTCGGCCTCCAACTTGTTCCAGGCATCGACTTCATTTTGCACTCTCTGGCAGAGGTCACTGACTAGGGCGCTTACCTCCTTAAAACCCAGTCCATTTCCTTGAGTGTTCAATGTTTCAACCATTCCTTCCAATTCCTTGCCCACATCCTCAAGCGCATCCATCCTTCTTGTAATCTGTGGGTATAACTCTTCAGTCAGTTTTTAATTGAACCTCATAAGGTTTCAATAGCTTCTGACTTCTTCTCAACCTCAACCAGGATCCTCTCCCGCTCTGATCTATTCCCTTTGTTCTTCTCTTGAAATTCCTTGAGCTCTACCTCATGAGTGGTGACCAGAATACTTGCCACTTTATCTCTATCTGTGCAGTTGTCATACGTGGCCTCAGCAGTATGGGTAGAAAATTTCACATCAGTAAGAACCTTGCTGTACTCAGCAATGATTGATACAACTTTTAATTTTTCCTCCTTCTCCAGGAACGCTACTACTTCTTCCATAGATTCTAAGGCTAGAGGTTTCCTCTCCATGGTGAGGATGTGTGTTAAGTCTTCAAGGAACTCAAGGGAAGATCTATAATTTTGCGTGGGCAGTGCTAGGTCTGGATGCTTCAAAACAATGGCATCTATGATGGATTCTACCTTCTTATGTACTTCACGCACCCTTGCCTTTTCTTCCCTAAGTTCACGCTTTAGCTGTGCGCTAATTAGTTCCTCCTACTTTAAGTCCTTGGTCCTTTCTTCTAGCTCTTCTTCCTTCTTTTCTAGCTCTACCTCTAGAAATTTTATCCTGTCATTCTTCTTGAATAACCTAGCTTCCAGCTCAACTGAGACCTTATTTAGCGTGCATTACAGACTTGTTCATCTGAAAGTTGTTGAGCTCACTAAGGGGTTGTCTTCTTTTGACTTAGGCAACTTCATTATTGCACCTTGGCTTATTTCAAACTTTGGCTCATCGATATGGGACTCAATTACCCACAATTGCATTTACCTTGTCTGAGGGTATGCACCTTCTTCATCAAACGACTTCATTACAGTTGAGTTGATCTTTTGATCTGCTTATGAAGCTCACTATTCAACACCTTGCTGATCATCAATGTAGCCATTCCTTGTAAGATCTCCATTGCACTTTTGTTAGATCAGTTACCAATAGATGGGGCCTCATGCACTCTTTTCCTACGCTTCCTTCCTTATCTTCATTCATCACTATTTCAGACGTTGCGCTCCAATTACCTTGTTCTACCAAGGCCTTCAATAATTTTTGTTGCTTCTCTTTCTGCCACCTTTATTTATCTTCTCCTTCGTGAGGCTTGGAGTCCTCTGACTCTTTGTGCCAACCTCTTCACTTCCTTCCATGTCCTGGGTGCCTTCCTCCTCCTGGCTACCCTTCCTTCGCACATGAAAAGGAACTCATCCTTCTCCTCTTTTACTTCTTCTTCTGAATCATGCATGTTGAAAACAAGTGGTTCTTGGTCTCCTTTAGGTTCATCTTCTTCATCGTCATCCCTCTCACCCATGTATTTCTCCAAGCTCTCTGTTTCCTCCGAGTCAGCTTCCTCCATCACCTTCTGTTTCTTCCTAACTGGGGATTCCAGTATAGGAGATTCTACTTTCTCTTCCTCCTCTAGTGATTTCTCCTCTGCGATAAGCTTTCCTTGCTCTGGCACCTCCTCTCTGACTGGGGACCTCTTCCTACGTGTGTAAGTACTTGTTCTAGCACTTGTTCTTGGGGCGCCCACCATGGCTTGAGTATCTTGGACACTTGGTGCCTTCTTCCTTATCTCTTTGTCTCCTTTTTCTTGGGTGGTATTCTTCCTACCTATTAGGTCCTCAGGTATAGCTATCTCATTTTCAAGATAAGCTCCCTTCTCAAACTTGGGCCTTATGCGAAGGTATACATGTGCCGCGGACCTCCCTACAATAGGTAGAGTCATGGGTTTTATCATTTGAACTTCATGTGATACATACTTTTCCACGTACGCACGCTTGTTGGGGTAGACCAACATCCTGCACATCTCCTTATGGTCCGATCCATAATTCCAAGGTCAAACTTCAGTTTCTTGGATTCCTTGAATCTGTTTACTCCCACCTAGAAGTACTGAGCTGGTGAAGGAAAATGGAATTTTACACCAAGGGCTCATGTTTTCATCAACCAACTTAAATATGCCAATGCAAAAGTGTTGGTATACTGTGAATTCAGCTTCTCCTTCTATGAGCTTTGGCAGTTGTTCTGGGATCCTCCACTCTACCCCGAACGTATTCCTCAAGCATGTATACCACTTCTCAAGGCATGCCTTGTGAATGGCCATTATGCTATAGAAAGTTTATTTTTCAAATCTCTTTGTGGGTGAGGGGTCTTCCTCTGGGTACTCCCAAATGAACTTATCTTCCCCATCTGGCACTCCGATCTCTGAAAACACAATAGTAAGAGGACATTGCTGAAAATTATCTTGTCACCCTATTGCGTACTGCTGATGATCTCATCCATGATGTACATGGACAAGTTGTAGATGGCACCCTCTGATATCCTTCTACAAACATTGAGCCATGACTTGTTCACTTGCATCCACCTCTCTTGGTCATTAAGTTTGGTTACCAGGCGCATGACCATTCTCAACACCAGGTCTTGGATATCCTACGTAATATCAAATTACCTTGACCCCTTCTTGTATGCATATATAGTGATGGTTTGTTTTATGGATTCTTTGTTCACATAGGTCATCCTCTATACTTTCTCCTTCATAGATGAGACCTGTGAATTTTGAAATCAGCTGAGGATTTATGCACATCTTACACCCTGCGAAGTGAAAGTGGTCTTCATGTACACATGACATTAGCCACTGATAGAGGCACTCAGGCTTCCCAAAGTAGGGCAACTCATAGAGTTGTAATAATCCGTACCTTCTCTAACTTCACTTTTACTTCGTCGCTATAAATGGGTAACCCTTCTGGTTTCCTCTTGTTTGTCAGGTGCACTAACTCCAATGCCATTTCTTTTTCAGCATGTTTTGTGCGATGGTTGTAATCACTTACATGTCATGTTTCTTAAATGGGACTCCCACTCCTTTCCAAGAAAAACCCCATCTGGGTACTACATTTCTGCATACCATTCTTCATTGGTACTTGCAGTAGTTTCTTGTTGTTTTCCCTTGCCCTTTAATTTTCCCTTCTTAGGTGTTACAGTTGGTTTCTTGGGTGCCATTGTGTAGGTTATCTTTTCACTTCAACTTCTCTTTCTCTACTTCTCTACCCTTTCCAAGTTTAGATCTCAAACTTATGAAGAAACTCCCTTTCCAACCCGTGCCCTAGCTACCAAACCCTAACTGGAATATCCCTTTCACAAGACGATGCTTCTCCACAACTCTCTCTACACCTATGAACTACTTCCCTCCTGGTTTGCAGATCCAAACTAGTCACTCACGGTTAAATTTCTCCAATTTTTCTTCACACGGATCAACTCTGGAAACCCTAGTTCACAAAAGCTCTTCCTTCTTTGTATTCACAATGTAAATAATGAAGTGCTCCAACCTTTTATTTATAGTTTTTCTCAATTTTTAACATTAAATGCTACCTTACCTACCACTATACTTCAACAATTAATACAAATTTTTCAATAAAGTTTGAATTTAGCACTTTAACTCACGTGCCCAACCTTGCACAGACAATTCCCCAACCTTCTGGTGCACAACCAATCCATCTTGATAGGAGAATCTTGCGCGTGCGTCACTAGCGCCGAAGGTACTTCTGTCATTATTTTTTCTCTTGCCTACCTCGTGTTGCTTTTGTGCTTCTTCCTCTTTTGTACATGGATCCACAATGTAGCCTTACCCTAACACCAACCATCCTTTTTCACCTTTCCTTCTATGCACTTCCTTTCCCAGGGTCATCCAACCGGGCTTTCCGACGTAATCCTTCCTGGTAGCTTCACACTTTGCAATTTCTTCCACCTTACTCCAACCCATATTAAAACGATGCGCAGTCCTCTGTGCATTCACAACCTTCAAAAATTAATGAGGTTACTGGCACCCAAGGCATGCAACACAAAACAACAACGAGAAAGGGAAACACAAGAAAAGAAAATGCATTAAAGGAAATCCTAAACTATCTGGCAATATTGCCTTATTACAAACACCAAGAAGACTTATTTATAGTAGGGCTTCAACCTACTCCCATTGAAGTGTCCTGGCAATCTTCATCCCATCCAGCACTTGTAACTGGCATGCACCTGAATCAAGGATGTATGAGATCAGCACCCCCTGGATGTTGATCAGATTTCTAGTTTGATCATACTAGCATCCAGTGTGATTGCACAACATTGAATCCTCTTCCCAAGTGTGGGACTTGCAAAATGGAAGGGGAATCTCCAGATTAGAGGCTGGTTCCTCAACTCCTCTGATCAGATTTATCACTTGCACAATTGCAGAGGTTTAAACTCCTAAATCTACTCTAAATTCCAAGGAGACAGAGATAGAGAATGCAAAAAGGAAAGAACTAATGCTAATGCTAATAGGTGATGCACCAAAGGAGTGGTGAGCATTTTTTACTTCTGCAAATTGACACAGTTCATAAAATGCAACAAAAAAAACAACATGCACAAACTGATAGCTGTAATGAAGTGTTAGAAATTAGGCAAACAACACCAGCAGAGGATAAAAACTAATCACAGGGCCTGTATTGTTATTTTAACATCAAAATCACTTGCATTCAAACACCTGAAAGGCAAAAATACAGTTGCAGTTTCTAGAAAAGGTCTGTTATTCCACTAAATCACTTCCAAGGTGAAAAAGGGAGCTTGCCATACACAAAAAATGTTCAACCCCCAAAAAATGAGCCAAATCTGGCTTTTTACAATGCATGGGTCGAGCCCAGGAGAGAGAAAACGTGTAAAAAATGTGGGAGCCATTCCCCATTGAATGAAGATGCATTAAAACAGCATGGGCATCCTTACAGACCCATGCCCTGACATTTTTGGCCATGCTGAAGAAGAATGCAACCCATTTTGCATTAAAATTCTCTCTCCTTGGTTGTGGTTGTTGAAACGCCATTTCTGGCCATTACCACGTGCCAGAGACATTTCTTGATTTTCTCTCTCCAAACTGAACCAAAATGCAAAAATGACCATGGAATCTTGTAGAGAATTTCACCAGCTTTCCATTGATATAAAGAACGCGAAAAACTGAGCTCTGGATCGAAAGATATGGCGATTTGAAGTTTTAGGGCAAAACAGGGCCAAATCGGGTCGCTTTGATATTTTTGACCTGGACACGTGGCGAGTTCTGATTGGCTGCGGACCTTGCAAGGGAAAATTTCCCACAAAAACTCTGCCGAGCCATAACTTGAAAAATACGTGGAGTTAGGAGGAAAACTTTACCTTTCTGGAAAGCTGAGAAAGAGCTCTATCCAATGGTGTCATTTCCAGAAGGTTTTGAGTGCCTAAAAAGTAAAAATTTATGACTGAGGCACAATAGAAGGAAAGAATGAAAGGGAGTTAGCCACAAAATGAGCAGGGGGCACATTTGGATAACAATTTTGGTGACTCAGAGGGGTCATCTGCCTGCTGGATGAATGATCAGTAGCCTGAAGCAATCCATTGGGCATGGAGTCATGAGTAGTAGCCTGAAAACTGATCTGAACTTTGAAAACTTCCCTCTGAACCGCTTGAATCCCACTGGACATGGAGTTGTTCCCACCAAAATGCCATCAAAATGAACTGTGCAAGAGTGAAACCAGCAGCACCAAAACTATGTACAAACTAAAAATCATACATGCTCCAAATGGAACATGCAGAGTGTGCACAAGCACTTCTTCTACTGAAAGCAAACCTACCTACTCTACTCTAACTGGAAGCAAAGGTGAGCTAAACGAACCCTGCAACTGGTTGTGCAAAATAGCTTCCTTTCTTCAAAATTGGCAGCCATGCAAATGATTTGGAGCTGAGTATGGCTGATTGGATGAGTGGAAAATCAACAAGAAGCTGGTCTTCTACCCAAATTAGCAAGGTGTCAACTAAAAACAAATCCAATACCTCTTTTAGTTGCTCTGCATTTGGATTGGAGAGGTATGACAGCTGATCCTTGGAACTTTGCAGCTCATCCTCATGCTTAGAAGCAAGCATGACTGGTTGTGGCTTCTCCTTTGGCTCCAATGAAGCCAAATACCTGATTGGGCAAGGTCTGATCCGTTGAGTATGCCCATAATTCTGATTTTCAACTCCAAGAATGGAGTTCTCTTGTAGACCTTGAATGGATGGTGTGGAAGCAATGGTAGAACCCTTCTGCCCTTTCTCTTCCTCCAATGAAGGACATGAAAGATTAAAATCTTCCAATCTTGGTTCCAAAGAGCTTCTATAAGATGCAGGCTGCTGCAAATGAATACTCTCCTCCATGACAGCAGGCTCTTGTGTTTGGAAGATGGATGATGAAAGAGAGAATGGTGGAAACTCAACCGGTTCTTCTTCATCAAAACAGTCCTCCAAATCAGACAGGTAAACTGCCTCATTGCTGTCCTGCTGCAAATGTTCAACCTCTCCCATGGCGTTCTCTTGATCTGAAACTTGATCACCATGGTTTCTTTCATCCTCCAGCATTGAGTTTGAGGGATCAAACTCTTCTTCAGTACTAGAACTTGAGAGAGATGAAGTAGAGAGAAGAACTGAAGGTTCTTCTATAACCTGCTTTGTGCTCAAAGCCTTTGGATCTGCACTTTTCTCCCCCATAGCTGGAATGTGCTCCTCTTCTTTTGGATTTGGAGCAGCTTCTCCTTCCTCTTGCTGTCCCTCATGACTGATTTTTGCAATTTGAATTGGATCAGCATTTCCTTCAAATAGGGTGCCAACATGGACACTATATTCTGAACAAATTGATTGCTGATCTGCAACTCCTTTTTGCTCTTCTTCTGCTGCAACAAAATCAGTCCTGACCACCATTTGTTCTTTAACTCCAACCTCTTCTGAAGGTTTCATCAGCAAAGGGATCTTCTTCATCCCAAATTTAAGAGCCCAACTCTTCAAAATTTGAATTTCTTCATCCTTGTTTGGCTTCTCTTTTTGCTGTCCTTCATGACTGATTTTTGCAATTTTTTGTGGTGGTGGAGGAGGTAAAACCTCTTGTTTCTTTGGAGGAGAGGGTGTTTCATTTAGCTCTTGTGGAGGGGATGACTGTTTGGAAGGGAAAAGGACAGAAGAATTGAGATGAGGTGGAAGACTAGGGGGTGGAGAAATGGATTCAACACTTGGGACAGCAGATGGAGAGTTTAAAACTTGACACTGCTGAGATAAAACAGATTGGGAAAGAGGAAAAGAAAAGGCATGAGATGGTGTGCTTACCCGTTGACAAGGTTGCTGAATACTCCTCTCATACACCTCTATTCCTTCAATCCACTTTGCAAGCAATGGCAGCGTTGCAATCATGAAGTCAAGCTTCTCTTGAGGGCTGTAATGCCTTGGGAAAGGTCCCACCCATGGACAGGGTGCTCCACAACCGATTCCAAATGCTTTCATTTGTGCTTGAGCCCTGGATTGCACCATGTTTACCTCCATCTTTTGGATTTTCTCCAACAGACCAGCATCTTGCATCTGATTGTCTTCATTGTATGCACACCCTTGCTCTTGGAAAGCTCCATAGCCAAACTGATTTTGGCATTGCTGCTCATATGGGTATGTATGCTGATTTTGAATTTGTTCAAAATGCTGATTTGGAGGATTTAAAAAACATGTTGGAGGTGGGAAACATTGCTGCTGTTGTAAATGTGAGTTCCATGATGGAAATGAAGTCATGATTGCACAACTTCATGGAATGGAAAAGAATGAAAGAGATGGAAAGAATAATGGATGGAAATGGATGAAAAACAGGTCTGCAACTTCAGAAATGGGTTGTTGATCAGATGGAGTTGCCAGATGTGTTTGCAAGTGCCTCCAAAGGCTGAAATCTTCACAGGAACACACCAACCTGCAAAAGATGAAGTGGAAGACCTCTAAGGTCCCACCGGGTGTGCCAAAACTGTTGTAGCAAATCAGCAGCACCCCCTGGATGTTGATCAGATTTCTAGTTTGATCATACTAGCATCCAGTGTGATTGCACAACATTGAATCCTCTTCCCAAGTGTGGGACTTGCAAAATGGAAGGGGAATCTCCAGATTAGAGGCTGGTTCCTCAACTCCTCTGATCAGATTTATCACTTGCACAATTGCAGAGGTTTAAACTCCTAAATCTACTCTAAATTCCAAGGAGACAGAGATAGAGAATGCAAAAAGGAAAGAACTAATGCTAATGCTAATAGGTGATGCACCAAAGGAGTGGTGAGCATTTTTTACTTCTGCAAATTGACACAGTTCATAAAATGCAACAAAAAAAACAACATGCACAAACTGATAGCTGTAATGAAGTGTTAGAAATTAGGCAAACAACACCAGCAGAGGATAAAAACTAATCACAGGGCCTGTATTGTTATTTTAACATCAAAATCACTTGCATTCAAACACCTGAAAGGCAAAAATACAGTTGCAGTTTCTAGAAAAGGTCTGTTATTCCACTAAATCACTTCCAAGGTGAAAAAGGGAGCTTGCCATACACAAAAAATGTTCAACCCCCAAAAAATGAGCCAAATCTGGCTTTTTACAATGCATGGGTCGAGCCCAGGAGAGAGAAAACGTGTAAAAAATGTGGGAGCCATTCCCCATTGAATGAAGATGCATTAAAACAGCATGGGCGTCCTTACAGACCCATGCCCTGACATTTTTGGCCATGCTGAAGAAGAATGCGACCCATTTTGCATTAAAACTGGTTGTTGAAACGTCATTTCTGGCCATTACCACGTGCCAGAGATGTTTCTTGATTTTCTCTCTCCAAACTGAACCAAAATGCAAAAATGACCACGGAATCTTGTAGAGAATTTCACCAGCTTTCCATTGATATAAAGAACGCGAAAAACTGAGCTCTGGATCGAAAGATATGGCGATTTGAAGTTTTAGGGCAAAACAGGGCCAAATCGGGTCGCTTTGATATTTTTGACCTGGACACGTGGTGAGTTCTGATTGGCTGCGGACCTTGCAAGGGAAAATTTCCCACAAAAACTCCGCCGAGCCATAACTTGAAAAATACGTGGAGTTAGGAGGAAAACTTTACCTTTCTGGAAAGCTGAGAAAGAGCTCTATCCAATGGTGTCATTTCCAGAAGGTTTTGAGTGCCTAAAAAGTAAAAATTTATGAATGAGGCACAATAGAAGGAAAGAATGAAAGGGAGTTAGCCACAAAATGAGCAGGGGGCACATTTGGATAACATTGTGATGGGCCACCATGAATTCTGCTAGTAGAATCTTGACCGTTTCATTGAGGAAGTGCGTACCTCTATCACTTGTCAAACTTAATGGGCATCCATACCTGCTGATTATGTTTTCCTATTAAAATATAGTAGTGGTAGCCATTGTACAATCCTTTGTAGGTGATGCCTCTTCCCACCTTGTAAAATAATCAGTGCAAGTGAGGATATACCGTGAACCAGTCCTTCGTGTCATTGGCAAGATTGGTCTGAAAAATTCGATAGACCACTTCTCAAATGGTTCCGTACTAGCTATTGGTTGCAAGGGAATTTCATCCCTTTTTTCAAGTTTTCCAAGGTGTTGGCAATGGTCACAAGCCTTGAAAAACTCAATGGAATCTTAATAAATGGTCTCCCACTAGATCCCTGTGAGTAGAATCTTCCACGTGGCTGCATTTCCCACATAGTGTCCTCCTACAATCCCACCATGTGCCTCTTCCATAATTACAATGCATTCATGTTCTAGCACACAATGGCACAGAACCTCATCATGATCCATTTTGTACAAATCTCCACAAATTAGCATGTAAGGCACAGTGCGTATGGCCAAATTCTTCTTTTCCAAGGCCTTCATTCTATTTGGCACCAAACCTATTTTAAGGAATACTGCAATGTCCTCCAAATCTGGGGGTGCGCACTACAACCTTGATAGTTGCATGTCTGGCATAGTCTCTTCAATGCTCTGTGCGTTCTCTTCTAAATCAATCCTAGACAAATGATCAGGTCTAGAATTACTGTTACCTAGTTTGACAACCACTATGAACTCAAATTCTTGGAACAAGAGTACCCACCAACATATGTGCCCTTGTAGAATGGGCTTGTTTAACAAGTATTTCAATGCCATATGGTCAGTGTAAAATATAAATGGATTTTCTACCAAATACTGTCTGGACTTGTGGAGTGCGTAGATCATTGACAATGCCTCACGCACAGTTTTAGTATAATTATTCTCTACTGGTGTTAATTTCCTACTTGCAAAGCATAAAGGATGATCAACAATCCCTTCACCAGGATGTGAAAGTACTGCTCCAATGGTGGTTCCTAAGGCATCCACATGAACATGGAAAGGCTTATCCCAAGAAGGGAAACGTAGGATGGGTGTGGTGACAAGCCTATCCTTCAAAGTGACAAATGCCTTTTGTCGTGCCTCTCCCTAATGAAAGGAACTTTTATGTCTAAGAAAATATTCTAAAGGTGTGGTTATCTTGGCATATCCCTTGATGAACTTTCTGTAGTACCCCATATGCCCAAGAAATCTACACACTGCGCTTTGACTAGCAAGCTCCCTCAATCCCACAATTATTGCAACTTTTACAAGATCTACTAGTAGGCCCTTCTTACATATGATGTGCCCCAATAATGTTCCAAATGGGGTAGCAAAGACACATTTCTTAATGTTGAGGGATATCCTCAACTACTGACACGTTTCAAACATCAGCCTTAAGTTGTCACAATGGTCCTTCACTAACCCATAGATTGTCCAATCATCCAGGTAGACTTGAATGAAATTATGGATGAAGTCCTGGAAAGCTTGTACCACAATGCGTGAGAACACAACAGGTGCATTCTTCAATCCAAATGGCATGACTGTATAGGAAAACATTCCCCACTCAGTGGAAAAAAATTTCTTCCTTTGGTCTTCCTTTGTGATCCTTACCTAGTGATAGCTTGAGAATCCTTCTGTGGAAGAATAGACCTCACGCCCTGCCACTCCCTCTAAGATTTATTCAGTGAATGGGGTTGGGAAAGGATCAATGATACACACTACATTCAAGTCCCTGTAATCAACAAAGATCCTTATCCTTTCATCCTCCTTGATGCTAATCACCATTGGACTTATCCACTTTGACTCTTCAATAGCTTCAATGATGCCTGACGCTATCATCTTATCTATTTCTTCCTTAACCTTCACGCACAGGTTAGGATTCATTCGGTATGATCTCTTCCAAACTGGGTTTGTACCCTCCTTCAACTTAATTCTCATTTCCCCCAAGGAATGGTGAATGCCTTTTAGTTCATGATACCCCCGCAAGAATAAATCCTCAAACTCACGTAAAAGATCAATGCTCTTGGAGACTTCCTTCTCCAAACAATAGTCTCTGATGATAGCCTCTTTAGGCTCTTCTTCTGAGCCGATGTTAACCTTCTTTATCTTTAAAGGTTCATGATAGGCACGCACCCATTCATCAAAACTATTTAACACCTCGCACGTCCCTACAAAATGGTCAACATCCAAGTTTTCTACTTCTTCCCCATCAATAACATACACCATCTTCCCTTTTTCTTTTTGCATACATGCGCACTCAAGTTGTATCTCTTCTTTTTCTTCTTCCTCAAAGCGCGCCTCCAAGCCAGGTTTATGTAGTAATTCCAGTAGTCTATCCTCTATCATGGCACTATCCCCAATGGTAAGGCACTTGACAACCTGTAATGTCTTATCCACCAAGGATTTTATATTCTAATACTTGAATGTTTGAATGAGATCAGCGGCTAAGTCTTACCAATTCCTTGTCTAATGGTGTGTCTCAGCATAGATGTACCATGCACGTGCACAACCTTGTAGGGTGGAATACAACTTGTGAACCCATAATGAAGGTGAAAATTATTTAGTGCTTCCCATCCAAGTTGTCTCACATGCTTGGATATGGAAGGAAGTGGTCTCTTTACCATGGTAGTATTTTATAGCTTTGGCCACGTTGCTCCTGTAAAACCTTACAGAAAAGGAAATTCTCACCTCATGCCATTCCAAGAGATTATCCTGATGTGTTTCCCACCAGCACGTAACAGCTCCGAGTAGTATGTAACTTAACATCCCTCTTCGTTCATATTCCTCCTTCCACTGAGCTTCCATCTCCTACAAAAATACCTCAAGGAAGGCTCCTCCTGAGTACTTAGGTAGCTCCTTTCCCCCTAGGTGTCAGACTATACGTTCCTTTTTCACCTTTGTTACCGATCCTCTCAAATGTCATCCGATCAACTCATAGGTTCCATGTGCCCAATTATCGCATGATATACTGGCGGTGTCACTTAAGGACTTAGCATCCTCAAACTTTATAACTCCTTATATGGGATGGATTACCTCTAGATCCCTGATTGAGCGCACATATATTCTATCTAGGACATCTTCTCCCAAAGGTTTAGTATAGGGTGTTAATTTTGTTCCTCCTCATTTTCAAAGCTTATGTATCCCTTGTTGAACCAAAGATCCACATCGTTCTTATAGGACAATGAGCACCCAAGTAACGTTGGGAAATTTTCTACCTTGGCGAGTGCCAAGACTTCAAAGTCCTCATTAAAATAAGCCCCTTGAATGGTGATAGTTGTATCCTTTAAGACACTGATGGGCATTTCCTTCATTTTATTTTCCATATACATCATGTTCAAACATGGTTGTAATACAGGTCTTCCCATCTAATGTCATGCATCCAAGGTGAGAACATTGACATCCACACCTATGTCAATGAGGATATTACTAAGGAGACATCCATCCATGACTGTATTTAACTGATCTCCCTATCATAGTCAAGGTTGTGAGGGGGAAGGTTTGCATACAGGACCTACCTCTCAAGCTCTTCTCAGGTGCATGGTACTTTCTCTCTCAACCATGCCCCTAGGAAGGGAATAATATTCTCTTTCCTTAGAATTTTACATACTTCCTTGACCTCATCCATATCATCCTTTGGCGCCTCAACCTTCCTTCTTTGCTCCTCCCTCCTGGACTGCTCCTTTAGACACTAGATTTTTCCGTCTAGACTCTGAATGATGTCCATGGTTTCTTGATATACCTCCTTCTGATTTGTAGGATCTGGGTACTTCCCATGTACCACTTATTCCCTTGAAACCATGTTCTTCTTCCTTGGCATTTCCTTTGTACACGCGGCCTCTACTCTTGTTGTTACCATAATAGGTTCCAAGCCTACATTACCTGTCACCTGTGGCATCCATTGTGTGTCATCCTTCTTAATGCTTACCATTACAGTGCCCTTGTCTTTTTGGTTCTGCTAATTTATATGCTCAAAAAAAATAGGGCACTCCTCATACTTGTGCTTCTTCCTGCACCATGAGCACTGCAATAAGTCTAGGCACTCGCACTTCTAGTGGTCTATAGATCCACAATTAAAATAGGTTTCATGTGGGAACTCACTTCTTCCTCCTTCGTGGTTACCATGACCATGGAATCCTCCATGATATCCCCTTCCACGTTCGTCTCCATCTTCCCACTCCTCATAATGGTGATCATCACCCTTAGAACTATTGGTAATGCTGCTATGGTGCACACCATGATCAATGGCCACATGGATTTGATCAATAAGCCTACAATCCTTAGTATCATGGGTTGTAGAGGTGTAGATCTTACATTATCAAGATACATTCTTCTGAATTACACGTTGTAACAAGGGACATCTACTCACATCATGGTCCCCATGAAGAATCTCAAAATCTACTGTTATTGCATGTACTATCTTCTAGGGGAAACTATACTTGACATGCCCCTCTACTTCATAATATGCACACCACATTCCACTGTGAGTCTCATGAGCTGAGTTTACAAATAAATTTTTCAGCTGCTTATCCATAGCAGCAATTTTAGCTTCCAGGAATGGACTAACACCAGTATTAATGCTTCCAACAGCTTCAACGCGTAGAGAAGCTTCTAGTGCTTCGTGCGGGTCTGTGAAAGTCTTATGAGATAATTCCCTAATAAATGGTGTTATCAACCCTCCAACAAACCATTGAGCATGTTGTGAAGGGTGAATGTCATATGACAATTTTGAAAGGATATTCTTAAACCATGTGTCATAATCCCACACACTCTCTATTATTCCTTGTTGAATTTCCTTAAGGGTGCTTATACTCTTTTGTTCAAACTCAGGGATGTGGAATTCTGCTAAGAAGTAATTTTTCAACGCGGTGTAATCTACCACCATCTGATGGGGTTCGTACTTCCTCTACCAGTTATGTGTGTGCCCTTGCAATGTCATTACAAACTGACTGGCCTTCCACTACGGGGTTATGATCCCTTTTACATGTCATAGCAACTCACACTTGTGGACATGCTCTGCAACATCTTCAATACCTCAGTAATCTAGAAAATGTAAGGACATCTCAAAGAAGAGTTGAGGAGGTGGCTGGGGCCCTTGTCCTCCTGATCTAGTTCCTTGACTTCCTCTGGTGTTTCCTCCTTCGCCAGATCCACTAGGTCTTGTGCCTCCATATCCACCAATTCCACCTCCAGATCCACCAGTAGCAAGTAATGGGCCTGATGCGGTCAAGCCTAAGGTCCCCAACATCTCACTAAATTACACACCAACCATCTACGAGATTGTGCCATTGTCAGATGTTGTTTCCCATCACCATTGAACTTAGGAATATTCTTCCGTGATCCATGAGGTGGGTCATGCAATGGTGGAGTAAGGGAAAGAGGACCAATAGCTACGCCCCAAGGCATAGGTTTTGCTAACATTATCCTAATTGAAGTGTGAACATGAATCTAAATATCTGGAAAGAATAATGCACGAAAAGTTGTCAAGACTTCTTGTTCTTGAGGAATCTGATTCCTTTGAGTGGACGAAGAACTTCTTGCCTAGCTAGATGCAACACTGTTGGGTGAAAGTCTGAAATTATGCTGTTGAAGCATATCAAAGAATGGATCAGTTTCACCCTTGGCTTGGCTTAACCGAGTGAAGATATTCTTGGCCAATTTGAACTGGAAAATGGATCTTCTTGAAAATAAGGCAAATACAGAGTCGCCAAACACCAAAAGGATAATCTTAATCTTATCAATCCGTATATTCCCCAGCGGAGTCACCAAAAACTGTTGGTTAGATATTTTGTCACATCAAAATATGAGGTTCAACCATAGTGCATGGGATTAAATTCCTCCTCAAAAACAGGTGAGGCTGCACGTTTATCACTAATCTAAAACACAACCAAAATAATATGTATAGTATTTACACTAATCTAACCATTGGGGTTGGGATAGAATCCCAGAATCAATATCCACGATAGGTAAAGATGTTGTTATTTTTTGAAATGGAATGGATCAGAAAAGAATACACAATGGAAAGAAAATGATGGGAATGTATTTTCTTTCAAGCAAACACAGATCACGAAATAATCATATGAGTTCTAGATAGAAAATCTAATGTAATGTTTGAAACAATTAAAATGATTTAGAATGTTAAACAAAGAATAGCTTAAGATCCTGAACATAAGAACAATATCTTAAGAGAGATGAATCTCACAACACAAATTTTGTAAAAATAGCATCGATTTCTATTTCTCAAATGATTAAAAGAAAACACAAATTTTTTCTTCTTCACAATAGTTCTCAATATTCAAAAAATCTCAACCCTTTGGAATGCATAAGCATCCCTTATTTAGAATAAAAGTAGTTGAGAGAAAATACGATAAATCCTAGAAAATAGTCTTTTAAAAGAGAGTACTATTTTGCTTTACTCTCACGTAGGAGACCAAGTCAAAATTTTCTTCCCATGTGACGAAACAAAAATGAAAAAAACATGTCAGTTTCAAGATTGAAATGACATGTCTTTTTGTGCTTATTTTGTATCATCATCTTTATCTTCCTCCAACAAAGCCTGCTTGTCCCGAAATTCTTGGAATTCTCAGATTATACCCTACATCTCATTCTCATCAGGCGTGGTGGAATGATCACTCAGAACTTCACATGTTTCCTAAGTATCACTAGTGTTGCAAGGAAGCTTTTTTAATCTCTTGTTGAGTTTCCTTAGGGTCTCTAAAGAATGTTCAATTTTTACAAACATGACAATGATTTCCATGCCGAATCCGTAAGTTGGTTCATGCTGAATTGATTTTTGGATCTTCTTGTAAAGATCATCAACATGCAAGATACCTGAGCTCTCACTCAACACTTTTTCACATATTTTAACTAGCTCTTCTTCTAAGTCAGTATTGCCATCGACCAATTAATCTCTTGATTCTCTCAACTTGCTGCAAGCTTCATTGAGAATATTTATTCTGAATCTGATGGCTTTAGTCAACTAAAAATGTTTATCCCCATGTGGAATGATGCCTTCTTTGACCAAGATGCGAGATGGAACCTGTTTCAGCGTTTGGAGAGCTTCAAAAGTCAACTCTAGGTTCCTGATTTCTATTAAAAACTCATCATCCATCTTCTCTCCATCTTTCTTTATATCCTCTAAGGATTGGTAGACTTCCACAGTATCTTCAAAGACTTCTTTTCCTTGTAGAATCAGCCTTTTGGTCCATTCATTAACCATTCTCCCCTTTTTATTATTCTTCTCGATCATGGGTACCGATGATAAATCAAACCCGATAGGAGTAGAGGATGATGGTGTTGACTCAGGAGGCTTTGAGAGCTTGAGTAACACTTATGTTAGTTGTTGTACTTTCTCTTTTAACTCATCTCTATTTTCCTTAGTTTCCCTCAGCTTCTGGAACAACACATTCATTGCATCTTGTGTGTCCTGTTGTGCTCCCTCTATTGTTTCTTTCCTCAGAGCCACCCTTGTGATTGAATAATCTATGACCATTATGTCATCTTTAGTTTTATCATCCGTGGGAGTAGCAATTTCTATAAATTTATGCCCTGTGGCATCCACTAAAATCTTGGAGACTATTTTGGGTTTCTTGGCCGACTTGGTAGGAGTGACCTTGAGGGAACTGAAATCAAAGGCTGGTAATGGAACAACTACCTTCCTCTTCCTTAGAGTCTAATCTACTAACCATTGAGGCGTATTGGAAGAAGTTTCTTCCATTGCAGGCATTATGGTCACATCTTCAGGTGGAGGAGGATTAGATTGTGGAGTGGTAACCACCATAAGTGTAGTGCTCATGGTAGTGGATTAAGGGAATAAAGGCACATTAGGAGGAGGTATGTCCATGGTTAACTGGGGTCTAGTGGGAAGAGGTGAGAGGCCAGATAAGATACTATCCATGGACGAGGAACTTTTTGAATAAATCTGAGTCAAGGAAGGTTAAATGGGAGGAGGCAAGGATGGTTGAATGGGAGGAGGAAAGGATTATGCAATTAGAGCTTGAGAAGTGGGAGGGAGACTTATCTTTGATGAATTGTCTACCAAAGGAGGAATGGAAGGCTGAATGATCTCTTCTCTTGAAGGAAGATTCCCTTGTTTTGGTTGTGGAGGTGATTCAATAACATCAACTGTTTGTGGGAGAGTGACTACTGGCATAGTTACTTGATCTTCTCCCTTTCTTATAAACTTAACCTTCATTGGCCTTTTAGAAGGATTCTTATCCTTTTCCTTTTATCCTTTTGAGGGTCCCTCTTCCAAAGCGTCTAGCTTTGCAAAACTCCCTTCTTTATAACTCATTCCCCAAGAAATGAGCCACGCCTTAGTACGGGAAAGAATTTGAGTATATCTTCCCGTGATAGAAGCTTTCTCAACAATGGACCAATCAATGGTCGGGAATACATATTGATCTTCATTTAACCTGTCATACAAATTATCAAAGACACTCTCGTTGTCTTTAGTGCATTTTGGGATGTTAGATAAATCTAGCATCTGGATTTCTTCAATTTTCAACATGCTATTATCTTTTCTTCAGATGGAAACTTCATCCTTAAGATCAACCCAAATATCTTCTATGTTGGTAACATGTAGATATAAAGTCCCGTATGACTTAAGGACTTCTCAAAAATCAAATCCATCTCTATGCTTCATGTGCTTCTTTAATTTGTCTTGAAGCTCATGCACTACATTCTTAGCTTTGACCACCATCAAGCACATGTATCTTCCAATGGAAATGAAGAAGGATACGGCAGCCTTGTGTTTACTTTGTTGGAATTTTTGGAAATCTGACAATTGTCTTACCAACTCCATTACGATCAACTTATCACCTGGGAATTTGGCCAAGATACGTGACCACCCGAACGTATGTGAACTTCTTGAACTGTAAGAAGATACAACCCCATTTTGATACTTCGGCCCATGCTTGATCAGAGACTCTTCTTTTCCTTAGATCAGGGTTCATCCTACAGATATTTTCATAAAAGAAAGCATCATTCACTCTTCTGAACTAATCTTCAGAACCTTTCATTGTCAGATGAGGTAGGTACCAGTATATGTGTTCTATAGCCCTATCTCCTTTTTCATCCAATCCTGGATAATTTATCATGCCAACTGCTGCATAGGTGAAAAATAGAATTTCCCCATAGTCAAGACTATCTTCATCTAGGAATCAATCTCATCACTTATGAGACTACTCCAATCAATCCCTTGTTCATTTTTCTTCATAATAATCATGAATTGATACATCCATCCTTAGAAGTCCCTTGACTCAGGGAGTCCAAATACTTGACTTAGCAAGGTGATGATGTCACTGATTTTAAGGATGAAATCACTCCTAGGGACAAACTTAGGAAACCATGAGACAGTCAGCTTGGCCTTGATCAAGAACTTTCTATTCACATGCCTGATGTAGTCTTCTTGATCTTTGTCCCAAGATTTCTATGCTAACTTGAGATCTACGTCAACATATTCCTAAAAGTTGGGTAATCTTAAGAGGTCACCAAAATAACCCCCGTCCAACTTCACTATGACTTCTCCTGCTTGATTTTTCACTGAGTGAGAGTCCGAGTCATAATGGAAAGCACAGGCCAAAATGAACTCAGGGAATTGAGCAGACATTGGGAATCCTACTGTAAGAGGGAGACCACTGTTGGTTATTGCCTTCATCCAGGGACTCTGAGAAGAATCCTTGGTTCTGTTCTAGAAATCCTCCATGTCAATGTTATTGAGTTCCGTATCTCGGATGTCGTAATTACAATCTATATCGGAGGGGGATTCCATCTTCTGATACTTGTATTTCATCTTCCCTGACCTGTCTAAATTGTCTTTAGATGATCTAGGATCCGACATGAGAAATCCTGAAGAAAGAATACCTAGACAACTCTTATCTGAGCAATCAGACTTGGAAGCTTGCTGAGCAACCCCACAGGCCCACCACACTATCTAGATTTTAGGACTTGTAAAGCACCTGATGAAACCTGACACATTGGAGAGAGAGTGTTGGAACTTAGGTCTTGTCAGACACTTCACAAAACCTGACACACTAGAGAGAGTGTTAGAACTTAGGTCTTTTCGAACACTTAACAAAACCTGACACACTGGCGGAAGCAAGGAGATGTTGAAAACTTGGAGAAACCCAATACACTGCGAGAATCGGAAGATGTTGAGCACCTCACAAGACCTGACACACTGGAAATCAGATGTCGGATGATGTTGGATGTCTGGCACTTAGAAAATCCTGAAACACTGCAGAACTTGGAGATTATTAAACACCCTGCAAAATCCAAAATAAGGGATCAGGTTTTTGAGATGTCAAAACATGCAATCTTTCCGCCATTTCAACAATTAGGACTCTGTATTCTTCTCCTTTTCTTTAAAACACACAAAAATTTATATTCCAAGGTATAGAATAGGAAAACACCTTAAGGGTAAACTTTTAATCAATAATTTCCATTGGAATACAACCCAGAAAGAAGAAGAAAACCTAAAACCCTAAACCTAGAAGAAAAATAGGAAAGGAAGGAGAAGAGATGTAAATAACATCACAAAAACATTTTCAATAAAAATCACAAGCAAAAGGCAGAGAAAATACCTTTAGAAAATTTGAAAAATAATCAAAAATTAATCACGTAATCAAGCATGAAATCAAATCAGGTTCGAAGGTTAAGAGAGCATGCACGAGAAAATCCACACAACCAAAAGTACAAAAGATACAAATGACATGTAAATCCAACTATTTATAAAAACCCTTACATTTATTACACTTCACATGACACATGTGCCAACTACCTAACAACTCGGAGTTAATGCCATGTTACATTGCTTGGAGTGCCCAAAAACCTTATACAAAGAATTAGCTGTCAATTCAGGTTTTGGGTTTCAGGAAATAGATGACATGAAACATGAGATGTTTGGTTATTCCAAGGTTCCAAAAACCCGGCACAAAGGGACATATCGGGTTTTGGGTTTCGGAAGTTGTTGGGCCCCTAATATAGCTTCCAAATCTTAAAAGTGCATAGGCGTGCACGGCCGGAGGAAGCGCGCAAGTGAAGGCTTGCAAGGCAGGATTCAAAAAGGGTTCTTGGAGAACCAAGGTCACGCACCCGTGAAGCACAATTCGGGACTTAGCCGTTTTTGGCCTTTTGAACAGGACACATGAAGAACGTGTTCTATTTGGATAAGGTTCTAGCCTGGCGACAGGGTGTCCTGGAAGGAATATACCTTGTGATAGAAAGATCCAAAAAGTTAATCATGACATGGAGAGGCATGTGCCTCGGGTGACCCACACCTTGACACTTGGGGCTAGATCTGTGGTTGCAGAGGATTTGGTTAGAACTCAGATGCATATTTCTATGTGCACCCTTGGCAAAGAATAGGGACAAAAGTGAGGTAGTGGAGCTCTGCAGAATTACTACGAGAACTATGAGATGAAAATGGGTAAAGGATTACAGTAAGGATGTAATGGGGAAATGGGGAGTGCAAATTTTATTTTGTGAGAATACATGTATGGATCTAGATATGGCACATGACTATGGTCTACCTCTCTGTGATACTTTGTAGCAAGACTATGATTGAATATGATAGGGTTACCACCATGTTTACATTAAGATATCCTTTTGTATTATCTACATGTTTTTACTCTGCTTTTGATCTTGTATAATCATGGACCTTACTTGAATGATTAAGCATATTTGTGGATTTACAAGTTCTTGGTTCTATTATTCTTATTGCACTCTTTGTTTCTGTTATGACTAAAGGGGTGTAGAAGTCATCCTGAGCTCTATAACTTCTTAATGTCTATTAAATCACTAAGTCGGAATCATGAATTATGCCTTCCACTAGACTCGCATAAAAGAGAGACTCGACTCCCTCTCGCACACCTCAGGTGAGCACCCAGCACCCGTTGGGTGATAGGCCAAGGCGCATGAGGTTCCCTTGTTCTTTGTGGGTGTAAAAATGACTACATCTTGGTTATGTTTCCGGGACCTCTTTTAAAAGTTGTAGTGGAACATGGCATACATCATGTTCTGTGCAAAACGTGATGGTGGATTGCTTAACACTTAAAGGTGTTGAAGATTGGTTTAAAAGCATGGAGGATGAATTCATTCAGAGATTCAATACCAGATCTAGGTTTGATATGTGAAGATGGGTGGAAGACACTCTTTATCATGAGTTGTACGAAACATTCTTTTGTTGTTTCCTAGTAGAGTTATTCGAATGGCTCTCATCTTATACATCTAGATCAGGGTGGTGTTATAAATCACACCCTTAGACCCAAGAAACATATCAGAACTTCCAAGATGCTGATCTAACATGGACCCATGCTATAGATCATTGGTGAAAGGGAGTATTGACTAGCTACACTCTGAAATACACCATTTCCACATATTCATGTCCAGAAGTTGTTGAGTTTAAGTTCTTGCGAGAGCCCAGGGGATCATTTCTGTGTGTTATTCCCCTTGCAATCAAAATTTTGATGGTAATCAAACTGTTGTGGATTATACCGCACTGAGAAATGCATTCTTGGCGAAATTCCACATACCTGAGTTTGAACAAAAGAGCATCAACTCTCTCAAAGAAATCCAGTAGGGCATGGCAGAGAGCATGCAAGAATATGATGTGCGCTTTAAAACTCTTTTTTCTAAACTTTCTTATGATATCCACCCTTCACAACATGCTCAGTGGTTTGTTGGAGGATTGATCACACCCTTTAGGAGGGCTTTATCTCATAAAACATTCATGAACCTGCGTGAAGTGTTGGAAGCTACTTTGCATGATGAGGCAGTTGGTAGTGTTGACACTAGTGTTAGCCCCTTTCTGGAAGCTTAGATCACTACCATGTGTAGACACCAAATTTGTGTCTTACGACCCCTTGTGACCCGCATCTCATCTCGCAATATAACCTCATCACCTAAACCTTACACAATTATTTATTAATTACCTTGTAATTGATAAATCCACATCACCTTACCTGATCATTTGCCATATCAGTGGACCTAGCCCTAATCCTAAACTAACCTATTAAGATAAAACTTGGTCTACATTTGGGACCCATGACTAATGACCCCTTTCTCACACCCAAAACCGTACCTTCTAGTGGAATGTTTGACCAAGCCCACATACTACAGCTGGTCTCGGAAGAAAAGCAGGGAAGTGGTGGAGGAAATTTTACTGGGAATGCCTACTTTTTCACTTACCGATGCCGGTTCCTAATTCAGACCACCGATCGGGTAACCGCCATCGGTTCCCTGTAAATGGCATAGGCCCCAAACCTAACAAGGGAAAATTTGGATTTTGGATCAGTGGTGGAGGATTGGTGAATCAGGATCTAGTGGGTATGGTGGAGCGAGGAACACAGTCCAGATCTTCAAACCAAGGATGAGTGGGATACCAGAAGTGTTTACACAAGGAGCCTCAGCTTGCACCTCCGTCAAAACCATTTTTTAAGTCTCACACTTGCATGTCCTTTTTTATTACATTTCTTATGCCTTTTGAATCATAGTCCTCATAAAGTCCCTGAGATCCACTATGGTGCAAAATTGCATCTAACTAGGATTCATTTACCTCTCAGTCATCTCATTACCTAATGATCACTCATATGTAAGTTACCCTACACACCATACCCCATTGGTAAGAAATCCTATGACCCCACCGGTGTCGGATTCAGTAACCGGCATGTTACCAGAACCGCCATCGGTTATTGTGGAATTCAATACTGAGTTTGAAAATCAGAGCTTTCCTCCTACTTGTTTCAACAAAGCAAGGGCATATTTTACAGTCTTTTGTGTTAATGGGAATATGATGCAGGGAAACTGACCTCTTTTTCTAAAGGAAGTCTTATATTTCCTGGGCCCTTCAGTTTCCTCATTTATTGTCTAATCAAAAATCTTGTGGTCTTGTGTTCTTATTTGCAGGTAGTCCTTCCAAGACAAAAAGGAGTTCTTCTCAGTCAACCTGATCATTCTACGGTACCGCACACCATTGGACATTCTACAGGTATTCCTCTTAGCCCCAAGGCTTATCTGGTAGTGTCTAAAACACTGAAAGTGATAGAAGCCCCTATTCCAGAAGCTCAATCATTGCGAAACACCATGGCTAAGAAATTGGAGAAATTATCTGCCAACATAGTTCCAGAGATTCGCAGTGGGATGTGGTGCACGAATTGTAATGTAGAAGGGCACACAAAGGATAATGTTGGCGTATTTACTCGGAAGGCGGTGCGCACTATAGTGGTAAATTGAGAAATATGTCACGAGGACCATGATGCAAGTAGGTGCCCCTTACTGCAGTGGGCAATCCACAAAAATGTATCTTGTTATTGTAAGATATGTACCGCAACCACACATAACACCAAGGATTGTAGATTGATTGACCAGATTCATGAGGTAATTGATCTTGGTGTGCGCCAGACTGGCATTGCTAAGTAGTTCCAAAGGAGATGACCATGGGTATGGAGAGCATGGAGATGGAGGTGCGCGTGGAAGAGGGTTTTGCAGAGGATTTTGTGGTCGTGGTAACCGTGGAGGAAGAAGTGAGTTCCCGCGTGGGACATGTTTTAATTGTGGAGTCATAGAGAATTATAAGCGTGAGTTTCTAGATCTTCTACAATTCTCATGGTGTGGAAAAAAACATAAGTACGAAAAGTACCTAGAGTTATACGAACATATGAGTCATCCGTACCAGATGGATAAGGGTACTATCATGGTGAGTATTAAGAAGGATGATGTATAATGTCTTCCGTGAGTAATACATGAATCAGAACTAGAGCCTGTTATGGTGACAACAAGGGTGGAGTCCGCACATGCAAGAGAAACACCTAGGTAGAGACCTTTAGTTTCAAGGGCAGAAGTAGTACATCGGAAGTATCCAAACCCGGCTCACCAGAAAGAAGTCTACCAGAAAACCATGGACGTAATTTAAAGTTTACAAGGGGAGATCCAATGCTTAAAAGAGAAGACTAGAAAGGATGAGCAAAGAAGAACTGTAGAAGCACCAAAGGATGACTTGGATGAGGTTAAGGAGGTGTGTAAACTACTGAGGTAGGAGAATATTATTCCCCTTCTAGGAGCATGGTTGAGGGAAAAGGTACCACGTGCCGGGGGAGAACACAAAAGGCTAGATCCTGCATGCAAACCTCCCACCTCACAGCCTTGATTATGACAAAGAGATTACCTTGAACGCAGTAGTGGATGGATGGTTGCTTAGCAACATCCTCATTGACACAGGCATGGAGGTTAATGTTCTCACTCTGGATGCCTGGCATCAAATGGGAAGACCTGCATTACAGCCATCTTCAAATGTGTTGTATATGGAAAATAAGACAAAGGCAATGCCCATAGGTGTCTTGAAGGATGTGACCATTACCATTCAGGGGACTAAGTTCACTAGGGATTTCGAAGTCTTGGTTCTTGCCAAGGTAGATAATTTCCCAGCGTTACTTGGGCACCCATGGTGCTATAAGAATAATGCAGATCTTCAGTTTAACAAGGGGTACATAAGCTTTGAAAACAAGGAAGAAAGGGTGATTATACCACTTGCTGATGGAAATTCCACACCCTATACTAAACCCCTTGGAGAGGAGGTCCTGGAAAGAATATATGTGTGCTCCATAAGAGATCCAAGAGACCATCCACCCTACAGAAGGAGTCATCCAGTTTGATGATGCTCAATCTGTCAGTGATACTACCAGTATAGCATGTGATAATTGGGTGCATGGGACTTATGAATTGATTGGGTGACATCTGAAAGGATCGGTGACCAAGGTAACCACGACGCGTACAGTTCGGCACCTGGGAGGAAAGGCAATAACCAAGTATTCTAGGGATGCATACCCTGATGTCTTTTTAAGAGAAATGGAAGCTCAATGAAGGGAGGATGAGTGACGAGGGATGCTAGGTTATGTTTTGATAGGCACAGCAGCAAGGTGGTGGGCCACACATAATGAAAAATTGTTGGTGGTCACTCACTATCCGATTCTTGAATAGCAACATACCCACCGCTATATAGGATTATAATGGCAATGGACCCACCTCTTCCCACATACAGGCATGTGAGAGGGCCTGGGGAGAAGGCACATAATCTTTACCACCCTCCCTTTGGGTGCACAAGATATATTCGACACTACAAGGTTGTGCACGCACTTGGTACACCCATTCTAAAACATGCCACCAAACGGGAAGTTGGTAGGAATTAGCGGCTAACTTGGTTCACACATTTGAGTACCGAAGTACCATGCAACCAGTTGATGAGGTGTTGCAAACTATCAAATGCCTCACTCTAGGGGATTACACCATGGCGAAAGATAGATTAGTAAACTTACTTGGTGGACCTAGCTTGGAAGTGTGATTCAAAGAGGAGGAACCAGAAGACATACAATTTGAGTGCGCATGTGCTGAAAAGGAGAAAGGAAAGATGGTATATGTTATTAATGGAGAGGAGATGGAGAACCTAAATGTCGACCATTCGATTGGGATATGTGAAGTGGTTGACAGTTTGGATTCATGTGTGCTCGCGTATCATGAACCACTCAAAACCAAGAAAGTTAACATCAGCTCGGAGAGGGAGCCCAAGGAAGCTATCATTGGGGACTACTGGTCAGACAAAGAAGTATCAAAGATCATCGATCTCTTGCATGAATTTGAGGATTTATTCCCATGTGGATACCATGAGTTGAAAGGTGTCCACCATTCATTAGGGGAAATGAGGATAAAGTTGAAATATGGTGCGTGCCCGGTCAAGAAGAGGCCTTACAGGATGAATCCCAACATGTGCGTAAGGGTTAAAGAAGAGCTAGACAAAATGATAGCATCCGGTATCATTGAGGCTATGGAGGAATCAGAATGGATAAGTCCAATGGTGATCAGCATAAAGAAGGATGGGCAGATTAGGATATGCATGGATTATAGGGAATTAAACACTGTTTGCATCATAGATCCTTTTCCCACCCCCTTTACTGAAGAAATTTTGGAAGGAGTTGCTGGGCGCGAGGTCTATTCCTTTACGGATGGATTCTCGGGATATCACCAAGTAAGGATTGCCAAGGAAGACCAAGAAAAGACAACTTTCACCACCGAGTGGGGAAGCTTTGCATACACGGTCATGCCCTTTGGGCTTAAGAATGCGCCCACTATATTTTCAAGCATAGTGGTACAAGCATTTAAGGACTTCATCCACAAGTTCCTTCAAGTATATTTGGATGATTGGACAATGTATGGATTGGTCAGGGACCATTGTGATAACTTGAGGTTGATGTTTGAAAGATGTCAGTAGTTGAGGATCTCCCTCAACATCAAGAAATGTATCTTTGCAACTCCTTTTGGAACGTTGTTGGGGCATATCATATGCAAAGAGGGCTTACTAGTGGATTCCACGAAATTTGTAGTTATTGTGGGGTTAGGGGACCCTACCAGCCAAAGCATTGTGCATGGATTTCTTGGACACACTAGGTAATATAGAAAGTTCATTAAGGGGTAAGCCAAGATCTCCACACCTTTGGAAATATTTCTTAGACATAAGAGTTCCTTTCAGTGGGGAGAGGCACAGCAGAGGGAATTTGACACTCTAAAAGAAAGGCTTATCACCGCACCTATTCTATGATTCCCATCATGGGATAAACCTTTCCATGTCCACATGGATGCCTCTGGTACAACAATGGGAGCTGTTCTTGCTCAACCAGGAGAGGGGATTGTTGATCATCCCTTGTGTTTTGCAAGTAGAAAGTTGACACCAGTAGAACAGAATTATACAACGACTGAGCGCGAGGCATTGTCAATGATCTACGCACTCCACAAATTCAGACAATATCTACTGGCAACTCCCTTCATATTCTACACTGACCATATGGCCTTGAAGTATCTAGTAAACAAAGCAGTGTTGCAAGGGCGCATATGTCGTTGGGTACTTTTATTTCAAGAATTTGAATTCAAAGTGGTGGTAAAACTAGGAAAGAACAATTGTGGGCCAGATCATTTATCAAGGATTGATTCAGGAGAGGACACGCAAAGTATCGAGGAAACCATGCCAGACACACAACTATTTAGGTTGTGGTGTGCGCCCTCAGAATTAGAAGACATTGTCATTTTTCTCAAGGAAGGTGTGGCATGCCCGAAGGGATGAATGCTCTGGAAAGGAAAAGGTTAGCCATATGCCACGCCCTTCATGTTGATCAATGGGGATTTGTATAAAATGGGCCGCGATGAGGTTTTGTGCCAGTGCGTATTAGAACATGAATGCGGCCATAATAGAAGAAGCTCATGGTGGGATTGCTGGAGGACACTATGTAGGGAATGTAACCGTGTGCAAGATCCTAGTCGCCAGACTATGGTGGGAGACAATTCACCAGGATTGCATTGAGTTTTGCAAGGCCTGTGACCACTGCCAGTGCCTTGGCAAACCTAGAAAAAGGGATGAGATGCCCTTGCGCCCCATCGCCAGCGTGGAACCTTTTGAAAAATGGGCAATAGATTTTGTTGGACCAATCTCACCAGCTGCGTGAAGGACTAACTCGTGGTATATCATTACCTGTACTGATTATCTGACAAGGTGGGCAGAGGCCATGCCCACTAAGGATTGCACCACAGCCACGGACTGCTAGATTTTTGTGGGAGAACATTATCAGTAGGTATGGGTGCCCATTAAGTTTAACAAGTGATAGGGGCACTCACTTCTTAAATGAAACAATCAGGATTCTATTGGCAGAATTCATGGTAGCCCATCACAAGACTACCCCTTATCACCCTCAGGAAAATGGGACTGCAGAGGCATTCAACAAAATCCTTAGTCACACATTGACTAAGATATGTGATGTGGGTAGGCAGGATTGGGATGACAAGGTATCAGTAGTTCTTTGGGCATACAAAACAACGTATAAAAGGTTGAACAAGGCCACACCATTTCAACTGGTGTTCGGTGCGGAGGCTGTTTTACTAGTTGAATTTATGCTACCATCACTGCGTATAGCACACGCAGGAGGATTGGATGATGAACAAGCACTGGAAGAGAGAATAGATGAATTGATGAAGTTGGATGAAAGGCGCTCACTAGCAAGATGGAGCCAAACAACTGAAAAAGCTAAGCAAAAGGCATGGCATGACCACCACATTAAGAACAAATAGTTTGAGGTTGGCCAGATGGTATTGCTATATGATTCAAAATTCCTACGCCATCCTGGAAAGTTGAAGGTGCATTGGTTGGGTCCTTATGTAATTTCATACATCCTTGATTCGGGAGTGTGTAAGTTACAAGCATTGGATGGAACAAAATTACCTGGACACTTCAATGGGAGTAGGCTGAAGCCCTACTATAAATAATGCTTCTTGGTGTTTGTAAATAAGGCAGTTCTACCAGTTAGTTTAGAATTTCCTTTTATGCTTTTCCTTTCTTGTTTTTCCCTTTCATGTTGTTGTCTTGTTTTGTGCCTTGGGCACCGGTAACCTTATTACTTTTTAACTTATGAATGTGCAGAGGACCGCGCATCGATTTAGTGTGGGGTGAGGTGATAAAGAGAAGCATGAAGTTATTCTACAGGAGGATTGGGTTGGTAGACCATTCGAACTGGCCCTGTTGAAAAGATGCATTAGGAGAAAAGAAGGCAGATGGGTGGCAAAATAAGGTTACATTGGAAATCCACGTACAAGGAGAAAAAGTGCAAAAACATGAGGTAGGTGAAAGCAAGAATCATGAGGATGGAAGAGGTGCCTTTGGCACTGGTAACACGTGTGCAAGAGTCTTCTGTCAAGATGGATTGTTTGCACGCCAGAAGGTTGGAAAAGTTTTCGCAAGGATTAGGATTGCACAAGTAGGTGAAAACCTTTTCATGCAAGGATTGGGCACGTAAGGAAAAGTGCTGAAGGGTTTGTTTGAAAAATGTTGCATTAAATATTGTCATACGGTGGTAGGTAGCCTAGCCTTTAATGCGTAAAAGTGGGAAAAGCTATAAATACAAGGATGGGCAGTTCATTATTTTACTTTGCGAAAACAAGGAGAATGATTTTCTTTCAAGAGCTAGGGTTTCAAGAGCTGACTCGTGTGAAGGAAAATCTCAAAAACTTACGCAATCAGTCCATTAGATCTACAAACTAGAGTAGAAGTGATTCACGGGTGTGAGGAACATTGTGAAAGAGTGCCATGATCAAAGGAGGAAAATCAGAGATTAGGGTTTGTGCTCTAGGGCATGGGGCGCGTGAAGAAAACTCTCAGACAACTCGAAAGTAACCAGGGAATGAAAGCAAAGGGTAAAATGATGGCCACAAAACCAGTTGATAAGCCTGTAGTACAATCCAAGAAGGGAAAGGGTAAGGGAAAAGGAAAGAAGAAAGAAGAAGAAATCCCCTTAGATACCAATGAGGAATGGTACTCAGAGATGCAATACCCGGATGGGGTTTTGCTAGGGCAAGAGTGGGAGTCCCACATAAGATAGATGACCGTGATTGACTACAATCACTGGTCAAGTATAATCGTGAAGGAAATGGCACTGGAGCTGGTGTGCCCCACAAACAAATGAACACCTGATGGGATGCCAATCTACAGTGACGTAGTCAAGGTGAAAATGGAGAAGGTAGGGCTTCTCCAGCTTTTTGAGTTGCCATACTTTGGGAAGCATGAGCACTTGTACCAATGGTTAATGACGCGTACATGAAGATTTCTTCTACTTCGCAGGGCATAAAATGTGCATAACTCCCCAGTTAATCTCACACTTTACAGGCCTAAGCTATAAAGGGGACGCGTGCTCATAGATGACTTCCAGGATGAGGAGGAAATCAAAGAAACCATTGCATCCCAGGATTATAAGAAGGGATCAAGATACTATGACATCTCAGATATCAGTGATCCAGTGATGAAGATGGTCGTGCACCTTGTCTCCAAGCTGAATGGACAAGAGAGGTGGACCCAGGTGAGCAAGCCCTAGTTGAATGTCTGCAGGAAGGTCATGGAAGGCACTGTGTACAACATCTCCCAGTACATAGCAGACGAAATCATAAGCAGCGTGGAGAATGGAGGAAAGATCTTGTTTGGAAACATTCTGTTAACAATTGTGTTCTCAGAAATTGGGGTGCCAGATGCATCTGATAAATTTGTATGGGAGTACCCCACTGAAGATCCCTCGCCCATGGACAGATTCTAGAAATACACATGTGATTCAATGACAGGGGTGCACAAGGTGCGCTTAGACAAATGGTACACACACCTTAGGAATGCATTCGGGGCTGAATGGTGGATTCCTGAGCAACTCCCCACGGTGACTGAAGGAGAAGTAGAGTTCATGGTATACCAGCACTTCTGCATTGGCAGATTCATCTTGGTGGATGGCAGTTGGAGTCCCTGGTGCAAACTCCCCTTCTCATTTACTACCCAATTTTTCCAAGCAGGGGTAAACAGATACAAGGAATCGAAGAAATTAAATCTAGAGTTGTCCACCCTTGACAGAGAGCATAGGGAGATGAGAAAGAAGTTGGTCTACCCTGGGGGAAATGCACATGTATGTTGAAAGGTACGTGTCATAGGATGTGCACATCGTAAGGCCATTGACCTTACTGATTGCTGAGAGCACTGCTGCTAGGATCTACCTGCGCATAAGGCTGAAATTTGAAAAGGGAACATACGTGGAGAATGAGATATCCATTCCGGATGACCCCATGGGAAGAAAGAATCCCACACCAAAGCGCAAGGAGAGGGAAGAAGAAGAACAAAGAGTAGTGGAGAGGTAGAACGTAGATACCACAGGGCCAAGTACCTATGTCTAGAAGAAGAGGAGAATGGTGGTCAGGGAGAAGACCCCAGAGCCTGCGAAGCCACCATCCCCTGAAGAACCTTCAGATGAAGAGAAGACAACATCCCCAACTCTAGAGTTTTCTGCAAGGGAAGAAGAACAAGGGATGGAGGAACAAGGGTCTGAAGATACAGATGACCTGAATGCCTATATAGGTGAAAAGGATGATGATGAAGGGGAAGAGTTGGAGGTGGATCAAGAGCCGATTGATGTCCATGATTCAGAGGGAGAGGAAGCAGAGGATACAAATGATGCTTTCATCTTTGTAAGGAGGAAGGGCACCCAAAGGGAGGAAGGCGTATGGAGTGAAGAAAGGAGTGAAGGGGCTAGTACCAAGGAGCCAGATATGCCCAAGCTCACTCAGGAGGAGGTGAATGAGAAGGTAACAAGGGAGGAAGAGAATATAATCAATACCCTGGTCGAAGAGGAGTTGGAGCGCAGTACGGAGCTAGTGCTCGGTGAATTCAAAGAAGAGTAGAGGGAGAAGAGTGTGGGTAGCACAAAAGGCCCAACTCTTTCGGTAACTATTCCCAAGGGCATGCGCATGGGAAGTAAATGCGTGGAAGGGGGAAGAACAATGATGGGTTACATTGATGACCCCAACAAAGTTTTGTGCACGTGTTTCCAGAGTACCATGCCCACCAAGGAGCTCACCGCCATGGAGTCCTTTGATCCTGAGGGTGGATACCCGTGAACAAGGAAGATGCTATCATGGGCATTCAACTCCCACCTCGATGAACCTGAGTTTGAGGTTAACCAAAGATTGGTATTAATGTTATCCAAAGAAAAGGGGGACAACCCCATTGTAAACACGCAACAACTATTGGACGATCAAGTGTGTAACGTGCTCAACAAAGTCTCCATGGAAATCAAGGCTAGGCTCTTTGGAAGGAATGACAGGGTTAAAGTCTTGGAGGACCTGTTGGAGAAGAGGAAGGAAGAAGTAGTGAAGCTAACAAAGGACCTCAGCCTTGAGAAATTAATCAGCTCAACTACAGAGGGAGCTTCAGGAGGAAAAGGCCAGGGTACGTGAAGTTTCCAAGAAGGTGGAGCTCATCTCCCAAGTGATTATCACGAAGCACCCAGACCTTAACCCTCCCGCGCAAAAGTATAGATCCTCCCTGGAGTGTCTAGAGGACTTGACTCAGATCCTCACCATGGAAAGGCAGCCTTTGGCATTGGAGTTAGTAGAGGAGGTAGCGGCACGCTTGGAGAAGGAAGACAAGTTGAAGGTCATCGCACTCATGGCCGAATACAACAAGGTGCTCACTGACGTAAGAGCAGCTACACAAACTATGGGGGTCACTTATGACCATTGCAAAAATCAAGACAAAGTGACAAGTATACTACTTGCTAGCGATGAGGCCAAGCTGAAGGACTTCAGGGAAAAGAATAAGGGCAATAGAGCTGAGCAAGAAAGGATCATAGCCGAAGTGGAAAAGAAATATGAAGCTATTGAGAACCGGCGATTCTCAATCAAAACCCAGCTAAAAGAGCTCTACAAGGTCATCACGAGGAAGATGGATGCCCTAGAAGATCACGCTAAGGAACTGGAGACTGTGGTGGAAACCATTACCACACAAGGGGAAGGGTTAACCTTCGATGAGGTGAGCACCTTGGTTGGTGATATCTGCACTAAAGCACAGGATGAAGTCAGCACTTGGAGTACACTGGAGGCCGACCTACGGAAAAATTTTCCCCTTCTTCTTCTTTAGGAAATTTTCCCCCTATTCTTTCTCTCCCCCATTCTTTATTCTTTCCCTCCATTCTTTTCCAAGGCAAGGCCTTGCATTCTTTTTGTACTGCATTCTTTGAGAAGGTTCCCGAGGGTGGAGAACAGGTGAAGTGTGGGGTAATGTTGGGCCCCTAATATAGCTTCCAAATCTTAAAGGCGCGTAGGCATGCATGGCCAGAGGAAGCATGTAAGTGAAGGCACATAAGGCAGGATTAAAAAGGGTTCTTGGAGAACCAAGGCCATGTGCCCGTGAAGCACAATTTGGGACTTAGCCATTTTTGGCCTTTTGGACAGAACACATGAAGAACATGTTCCATTTGGATAAGGTTCCAGCCTGGCGACAGGGTGTCCTGGAAGGAATATACCTTGCGATAGAAAGATCCAAAAAGTTAATCATGACATGGAGAGGCATGCGCCTGGGGTGACCCACACCTTGACACTTGGGGCCAGATCTGAGGTTGCAGAGGAGTTTGTTAGAACTCAGATGCCTATTTATATGCACACCCTTGGCAAAGAACAGAGACAGAAGTGAGGTAGTAGAGCTCTGCAGAATTACTGCGAGAACTATGGGATGAAAATGGGTAAAGGATTCCAGTAAGGATGTAATGGGGAAATGGGGAATGCAAATTTTGTTTTGTGAGAATACATGTATGGATCCAGATATGGCGCATGACTATGGTCTGCCTCTCTGTGATACTTTGTAGCAAGACTATGAATGAATATGATAAGGTTACCATCATGTTTACATTAAGATCTCCTTCTGTATTATCTGCATGTTTTTACTCTACTTTTGATCTTGTATAATCATGGACCTTACTTGAATGATTAAGTATATTTGTGGATTTACAACTTCTTGGTTCTATTATTCCTATTGCGTGCTTTGTTTCTGTTATGACTGAAGGGGTGTAGAAGCCATCCTGAGCTCTATAGCTTCTTCATGTCTATTAAATCACTAAGTCAGAATCATGAACTATGCCTTCCACTAGACTCACATAAAAGAGAGACTCGGCTCCCTCTCGCATGCCTCGGGTGAGTGCCCAGCATCCGCTGGGTGATAGGCCAACGTGCATGAGGTTCCCTTGTTCTTGGTGGGTGTAAAAATGACTACATAAAAGAGAGACTTGGCTCCCTCTCGTGTGACTCGGGTGAGCGCCCAATGCCCACTGGGTGATAGGCCAGCTGGAATGCATTAGGTTTCCTTGTTCATAAGTGAGTGAAAAAATGACTACAGATTCTGAAGAAGAAAAACAAAAAACAAACAAAGAAACAAAGAAAACAAACAAAACACACAATAGGAAATAAATTATATCAATGCAAGAGAGCATCCTACATTACTGATGGAACAAATTCAAATTTTGGCCACTGAAAGGTAGAGGGAGAAACTCTCCATAAAGATATGATAGACAATATTTATTTTCATTGTTCAGCTAAGGAATCTTGAAAGGACCTTTCCATAAAGAATCAAACTTTCCATGCATCCCTTTCTGCTCCCATCTCTTATCCCGGAGAAGTAGTAGATCTCCAATATGGAAATCACATTGCTTTGATTTTTTGTCAAATATCTTTTGAGCTTTACTCTAATGATCTGTAATGTGATCCACCACCTTGCTCCTTTCATCTTCTAGCCTGGCTAGGTACATTATCCTTTTCTCAATGGAACTTTGAAAACTTTCATCTTCAATTACTTTGGCCAACTGTAAGGCTTGTAATTCTACAGAGATAGGAATCTCAGCATCAATTCCATACAACACCTAGAATGGAGACATTCCAATAGCTCATTTCAGAGTAATCTGATCAGCCCATAATGCATCATACAATGCTTTGTGCCATGTCCTCTGATTCTCATCAACCAACTTTCTGATTATAGTCACCAGGTTTTTGTTGCTTGATTCAGCCTGACCATTGCCTTAGAGGGTAGTAATTAGATGAATGAGCCAATGTGATCCCAAATCCATAACAAAATTATGTTAACTCATGTGGGATGAAAAATTGGAAGCATTATCAGCAACAATCTTGTGAGGAACACCAAATCTAACAATTATATTTTCTTTAAGGAAGTTACACACAGCTTCAGAGGTTGCCTGCTTGATGGGCGCAGCTTCCACCCACTTGGTGAAATAATCTGTGGCAGTGAGCACATAGTTTATGTCCTGGAACTAGAGGAAGGATTCAATACTCCAATGAAATCAATTTCCCATTGGTGAAAAGGTTCTTCAATTACCACAGGCTTTAGGGGAAGAGCTGCTAATTAGGATGACCAATGAAATGTTTGACAAGCTTCACATTTGGACACCCATTTTTTTGAATCTTGAAAGAGAGTAGGCCAATAGTACCTAGACCGTAAGATCTTGTAAGCATCACAGAGGAAGAGAAATGTCCTTTGCATGCTATATTATGGAAGGATTCTAGCAACCTCACCTGTTGTGACTTATCAACACAGTGCAGGAATACACCATCAATACCCTTCTTGTACATACCATTATCCCACAGAATGTATCTTATAGACCTTAACTTAACTATCCTCTTCTCTTTTTGGCTCAAATGCGGGGGACATTAGCCATAAGTTAAAAAGAAAGAAATATCCATGTACCATTCATCGGTTGTGCTTACAAAAAGCACCATGGGCAATTCTAAAGAAGTATCTTTGATTTCTTCACATTCTGTCTCAGAATTATTTTCTGCAATCAATTGGCACAGGCCCCTTCCTCGTACCAATTTGGTATGTTTGATGTCTAATTCATACTCTTGGACTTTAGCTATCCAATTGTCCCGTTGACTACCCAACTCTTGTTGAGTCAAGATGGATTTAACTGCAGTATCAGGAACGAGAACGAGAGTATGAGAACTCAACACATAATATCTAAAATGTTTCACTACTCTTACCACTGCATAAGCATGCTTTTCAATTTGTGACATTTTCAATTCATGTTCTTTCAATGGGCAGCTCATGAAAGTGATGGGAGCTTCAATTCCTTCTTCATTTTCCTGCATCAAGATGGCTGATACTGTATGTGTGGAAGCATAGCTGTACATGATGAAATCTTTTTTGAAGTCTGGACATACCAGAATAGGGGCATGAGCAATTTCCTTTTTGAATTATTCGAAAGAAAGCTTCCCTTTAGTGCTCCATCAGAATGGAGTTTTCCCTTTCATCATCCCAAGGATATCCTTGGTTTTATTAGCAAAATCAGGTACAAATCTTCCTAAGGAAATTAACCTTCCCAAAAAAGGAATGTACCCCAGTTTTGCTTGTGGGTAAGGTAAGGCTTTGAATAGCTTTCATGCACTCTGGGTCAATCTTGGTTCCTTCTCTAGTCACAATATGACCCAAAAACTTTACCTTCTATTACTCAAACATATATTTCTTAGGATTTAATGAAATCCCATGACGCCTACACCTTAAGAGTACCTGTTCCAAGTGATCATAATGATCACTTCGTACTTCTTAGAGAAGACCGTCAAGTCATCGAAATACACGACTATGAATTTTCCCATTAAATCCCTGAAAGCTAAGTCCATAGCTCTTTGAAATGTGGTTCCATCATTAATCAAACCAAAAGGCATCCTCATGTAAACAAAGGTTCCCCCATGGGGTGGTGAACGCCATTTTATGTTGATCTTCAGCAGCTACGTCAACTTGATTATATCCCAAAAAATCTGTCAAGCATGGATAACATTTCTAATCCTAGTAACTATCTGTAATACCTGATCCATGATAGGCAATGGATAATTGTCTTTCAATGAAGACTGGTTGAGATTCCGGAAGTCAACACAAATCCAGATTTCACCATTCTTCTTTCTAATGGGGACAATGTTAGCAACCAGGTAGAATGATGGATTGGGAAGATAATCCTTGCATCTAACATTTTCTGAAATTTCTGCAAGAATAAGTACCTGAGATCTCGGGGTTGTAATGTCTTTTCTTCTGCCTGTAGGGTTTAACTTCAAACTTCAAGGGAATGCTATGTTGTACATCCTTGGGCTTGAAAGACTTCAGATCCGTGTAGGACCATGCCAAGACATCCATATATCTCTTCAAGAGTGAAGTGAATCTTTCTTTTTCCTCAGGGGAACAACATTTTTTGATGTTTACCATCTGTGGTTGATCAGAAAAGCCCAGATTAACTTGATCTACCTCTAACGAAGAAGCACCTTCAGTTTGCCTTTTATTCTGAATAAAATGATCATGCTTGTCGAAATAAACCTTTCAGAGATACCAATCCCTTAGAATTTTGTTGCCTTTGAGCTAGATGAATTCACCATCAATCTCTTGATATGAACTCGAGACGGATTCACAGAAAGCTGATTCAGAATCCTTCAAAATAAAGTTCACTAAAATTATCATCTTTTTCAAGAAAAGACAATACCCATTGATCATCATTGAACACTTGCCAATGTGCTGAATTATCTGGAACACTTGGACAATACACAATCTCAATGGTGTACGTGTTCTTGTTTGAACTGTGGATGAAGAAGGAGAAGAGATGCAAACATGGCTAACAAATCAGCTTTGTCATTATAATCCCTCAAAACTGCCTTGATAGAAAAAGCATCAAAGCATTCTATGTTGTCCCATACCTTGTTCCTATAATGCTTTAGGCAATTATTTTTTACTTGATAAACCCATTTCACTTGATTTACAATGAACTCAATGTCTCCCTGACACTTTGAGATTTTGGATTCCCTTTTTTCTTGTCATTTCTAATCCTAATAACAAAGCTTCATATTCGGCTATGTTATTAGTATTGTCAAACTGCAACTTGAAAGCAAAGGGAAAGATCTCAAAATTTGGAGATATATGAACCACACCATCTCTTGATCTAGTAGTTGAACAGCTCCTGTTGAACTCAAGGGTCCAAATACCATTAGAATCTTCTTCCTTGACATCTATATTTGGTACCTCTGATGTCATGAAATAATTTCCCTAAGCCAGCATCTTCGAAAATAATTTGAGCCTTAGGGTCATCTGATTTAGTGACTAGGTACTTTGCTTGAGGCTTAGGGTGGAGGATACAAGGAACTCCATTAACTAAAATTTTATCCTTGGTCCAGTCCATATTGATCTCTCCTCTGACATCTTTACAAAAACCTCTTCCTAAGAGAATACCATAAGCAGCTGGGATATCAGAAACCAGAATAGTCATTTTTACTCTCTTCTCTGGGAATGCGACAAATGCAAATTGTGCATCTTTGATTTTACCAATCAAAGGAACTTTCTTAGTTTCCATGGAGTAACACCATCCATAATGATTTAGTCAAGGTATGTCCAAGGGCATGGGATAATTTTGTGGGCATCATGTTATCAGAGGCTCCTAAGTCAATTATGCAATTGCTAAGTTTGAACCCATTTATAAGTAAGGACAAATAAAATGGTTCAATCTTCCCCAAAGAAGAAACAAAGGTCATATTGTTCTAAGGTGAAGGCTGAGTAGGATTAGAAAAAATGCCTTTTGAAGATGAAGGGATAGTAGCCTTGCTTCTAATTAATTTGGTAAGTTTCTCAAATTTCTCAAGATTTGACTAAAGGTACTCAGCTTCTGACATTTGGATCTTAGTTTTCTTTACATGATCAATAATGTCAAAAGCAGTATATGAAGGAATGATGGTAGGATCATTTCTGGTTACATTGGTCTAAGCTGAGGTACTAGTCTTAGGATTAGGAGAAAGAGAATTAGAAGAAGTTGTTACCTTTTTAGTTGTCTTTTTTTCAGTTTGATTGCATAAGATAGGAGATCCTCTCTTAGCCATAACCATCGGGAGCTTCTTTGCTCTTCTCCTTAGAGCCTTCAATGGATCTTTCTAAGATTCTGAGATTGAGATCGAGTAAATACAAAAAATGACTGACCATCATACTTCAGTAATTCATCTTCCTCGTATTCCAAGTACCCAATGTTGGAGTCACTAGCTGAATCATCATACAGACTCATCAGCATATCCTGAAGCTTCAAAAGCTTCATGAGAATTTGGCTCTTCTGGTTCTTCTTCTTCTTCAACTATCTCAAAAACTGTAACATTAACAAGAGGAGTGCTTCAATGAGCCAACCTTAGGTTGAGCCATAGTCAACTGCGTTCTATCTCTTATGGGAGTACCATTCGTATTATTGAAATTTCATCTAGGAATATGAAAGAATAAGAAACGTTGGTCACTTGTTGAGACATTTGACTTCTTCAAAGATGGTCAAGTCATTAGCCATCTTCTGGATCATTAGATTAGTAGTACTTTGAGAAGTAACTTTGATTTTTAGGCTTGGATGATTCTACTTCTGATCTTTCCTGCCAAGGATAAGATCACCTTCAATTTCAGTGGTCCATAGATTGAGCAATAGCCAAGTCAGGAGATAAGAATATCTGGATCTTAGATAAGAAGGTTACATTACGGAGGTTGAGCACTGATGAAGAAACATTTTTGATTCTCAAGAGTGGGAACAGTTGACAACTGAATTTAGAATCTTGTGAATCAAGCTTATTGAATTTGGCCATGAAGTCAGGACTAGCATGGGTTCGTGAAGACTCCTTCTTCATATGTGTAATCTGATGATAACAAGGCATGAGAATCTTCAGCTGAGTTTGGAACCTAAGGCCTCAAATAGAGTGTTCTCATGGTAGCCCAGTTTTGGTAATACATGCATTTGGAAGATGGTAGAACCATTCTACTAATAGTGCCATGTAATGTTTTAATGAAGATTCGAATAGAGACATCTTCATGAGAAACTCCCAAAACACCACATGCTATAAAGAATGAGAAATGTGTTCCATCAAAGGTGTGACTGTTTCCCATCACCATTGAATTTAGGAATATTCTTATCAGTGATCCATGTGGTAACTCATGCAATGGTGGAGTAAGATGAATAGAGGACCAATAGTTATGACCCCAAGGCACAGAGTTGGTGTTTTTGTGCCATTCTTCTAAGGTGGTAGTGTGATACATGGAATCTAAATATCAGATCAAGAATAATGCACAGAAAGTGGTTGTAGATGCTTCTTGTTCTTAAGGAATCCGAGTTCCTTGAATGAGGGTGAAGAACTTCTTGCTCAGCTATATGTAACATTGTTGGGTGAAAGAATAAAATTATGTTGTTTTAGCAAATCAAAGAAGGGATCAGTTTCACCCTTGGCTCGGCTTGCACTGAGTGAATATTAATTTCTGGCCAGCTTGACTATGGAAAATCCCGTAATCTTCCCAAAAATAAGGTAAATATGGATTCACTCCAATACACAAATAGGATAAGCTTAGTCTTATCAATCCGTCGTATCCCCTAGCGGAGTTGCACCAAAAACATTGTGTTGGATAATTTTTTCACATCAAAATATGAGGTTTGGAAACCACACTTTCCTATGAGATTAAATTCCTGGGAGTTTCAAAAACATAGTGAGGCTCTCTTCTAGATTTATCACTTAATCTAAAACTTCTAATGGAGAAATAATATATACTAGGAATTATTCACACTATTTCTAACCATTGGGGTTGGGATATAATCCTAGAATTCATTATCAATGATAGTGGTCACAACTAGATTTTACCGATTCCTAAATGGAATGGAGCCTTAGAAAAGAATACTACAATGGTACTGAAACAATAGTGAGAATGAAGAGGGCCCTCGTATTTTGTTTGAGTAAACACTAGATCACTCCATACTCATATGAGTTTTAGATAACAAATGTAATGCGACTGCTGGGAAACAATTAAAAGAAGGCCAAAAAAACTAACAAGGAATAGCTTAAGATCCTCAAAAAAGTTCCATTTTAAGAACAATCATACTTAAGAGAGATGAATTCATAACATGTGAAAAGTTTGCAAGAATAGCACCTGATTTCTATTTTCAAATGATTAAAAGAAAATACTAAAGTTTTTCTTGGTGCACAATAGTTCTCGATCAGAAGAAATTTCAAAACTTTGAAGAATGCAGAAAGCATTCCATATTTATAATAAGAAAGAGTTCCAGAGAAAGATAGGATAAATTAGAAAATAGTCTTTTAAAAGAGATTGGAATAGAATGCTAGGACTAGCCACAAAGACAGAGTAGCACCAGAGTTCATCGATTGAAAATGGTCATGTATTTGAATTGAGCTTATTTTGATTATCATAGCCATCTTTCGAAAGAAAATCTAAAATGAATAAAATCCAACAAAGTTATCCTTTGAGGGTTCGGAGAAGCCTACTTTCTTAGAGTGGATTTTTGGATTATGACCCTAATTGTCTATTCCAGGTCATCCAGGCATATGCTCAAATTCTTGATATGCATTCAGCACAAGGCAGATATTTTTTATAGACTTTATTTACGCTGAGGAAAGATTCATAATGGGACAATTCCCATTAGAGGAGTAGATTACAGATATGTGCACAAATTACAACATACGAGCCGACTAATGACAAGAATTACATTTAGTATACATAGGTGGAAAAAATAAAACTAGCTTGTCAGAGATCCTACTTAGGAGGAAGATGTCCATATGGGATAAATACAAATACGAATACTAGCCGTGGTGTTGATTATGGAAAAGGATGAAGTAAGAAGAGGTTATTAGAAGAGGAAGACCATATACTTTCAAAGGAGTTGAGGATAATAAAAACATAAATGGAAGATAATGGAAAAACACACATTAGTTATGAAGACTATCATGATGACCTAGATGTTAATCAGTAGCAATTTCAAAATTAGAAAAGAATTTAGAGGTTCCTTTGAAGGGTATACTATCAATTTAGGCTATATAATAAGCTCCCAATCCATGTTAAGATGGACTGATCCAATAAAGAGTAGAACTCTCCACGTTTATTTCATGTCTAGAATAGTGAAATTATGATTATATTGAGAGGATAAGGTTGGTGAAAATGTGCGTAGGGGGATGTGTGTAAGGTAACCATAGCACTAGTTTTAATAGATGAGAATGACCCCCTAGTGTGATAATGTGGTTTGTCATTACATGTGCTGACTTCACACATCGATTGTATATACATAAAAGGATGATGAAAGTTTAGATAGATGAATGATTGAGTCATATGGTATTTCAAGAGGATGATGTAAGATAAAGGAGAAGAAAAAATAAGATAATCAAGAGAAATACTAGGAGGAGGACTTTATTTTGATATTGAACTTCCAAGAGATGAAGGAAGAAAAGGATTTGTCTTTCAAAAGTCATGTAATAAAATTTAAGATTTGTGTAGGTGGCACCAATCGTACAGATAAATAGTTTAGAATCCACCAAACACCCAATCCATCAAAAGAATGGCCTAAGACTACGAGAATACCCTTGTATGGGAAAGATTTACCAAGGACTGATTGAAGTATGATCCCCTCATCCTGAAAATGTTGGTGTAGGACACCTATCAGTGACGCTCAAGCAATTTAGATACTTGACGAGATTGAGGGAATTATCTCCTGGAAGGTGTCCCGCAAGATAGACAACATATCATCAAAAGCACTCATATTCCCTCTTACAAGTTGTCAATTAATGCCCAATACGCTCCTGTAGATGTAAGTTGCTAGATCCAGCTAACAAGGGTGGAGGTGTATACGACCTTCCTATGATGGATTAGGATTACCTCTTATTTGTTGGATTTAGCACACCGGTTGTATATATAATAAATCAGTTTTCCCCTAAGCATGTACATGCTCATAAATCAGGATATTCTACCATAAGATTTAGTACCCCTCAAAAGAGACATAAATCAACACCAAATTTAACATGGGTTCTTCTAGTGTGTGCTACATCCATCAAGAAATACAGACAATCTATTAGTCCAATCACCTTTGATTAATTAAAATGACCCCCCAATCTCCCATGACTTGCTAAACATGTATTAAACCCTTCTAAAGTAAGTTTACCTTTAATAAAGAAACCTTATCCATTCCTGATCATGTTTTACCTTTATCCCACATTCATGAGAATGTGTTGAATCCTTTATCCTTTGGACTATATAAGAGCCCTCCAACTACCTTTTTACTTACACCTAAACTCACTTAAGAGAGCAAATGCAAATCATATAGCAAAAGAGACTAAGAGCTTGCACTTTGTCCTCTTGAGAGTTCATCATCTTGAAGAGTTAAGCCTCTTTCTTAAAGTGCTTGGGTCATATGGTGACCGATTTTAAAAGGGTCTTGTAGCCATACCTGATGATGGTTAGCTTTTTTTCCTAGCAAGTTCTTGGAACATTACATGACTAATCCAAAGTAATTGAGCTAGCCATGGAACTCTAACTAGGTTCCTACCACTTAGATGATTAGTTAGAGACTAGCACCATACCTATACGATGCTTAACATTCTTGGATTCTTCCTTAGCTTTGTATTGATTCCTCCTCAGCATCTCAAACTCAAAGACCAATTCTAAGTCATGAGTGGTAGTTTCCAATTTGTCCTGTTACTAACGTCTTTGCTAGCATATAAGACTAGGGTTCCTCAGGTCGTATGAATCTTTTCCAGATTTACATTACCCATTCCTCCAATACCTACCATATGAAGTGATACCTCAACCGAATGTGTTACATTCTCGAATGAAACACTCCCTACAAATTACATACATAGATTGCAGCCAGTAACTGTCACTGTGTTCATTTGTAATGATCTTGCTTGAATTCCCAACTCTTTCATGCACCTACTCATCCATCCATCATCTCCTGTGATGGGGCCTCGTACCATTCCTGCAACATATTCTATGTCTGTAGTAGGGAACATTCCAATACAACATGCTACTTATCCAATCATTGGATTCAAATCATGGGTTGTCATCCTTCAACCTTACATCTTTATTTAATATATCAAACATGAAGGGCACAACCATACCATTCTAGATGACCCTTCATCCGTATCTGAGAGCTATAACATGTTGTATTGCCACCTAATGAAATGTCCTTACCTACATAGTATAACTGCATTCTACCACTACTACCACTCTCAAATATCTGAGTATCCACTGGCCTGCATCCACTAATGTTGCTGCTACTTGGATTCCACAACTAACTCCTCTGCTCCCACCACTGCCGCATCTTCTGTATGTAATGACCCTAGTCTGGTGCCATTTTTGAGCTTGCACTGATTTTTCCCTAACTGTTTTATCATATGGTATTCTCGTGTGCATCTGATATGTTTTTCTCCTCTTCTTATGAAGGACACTAACTCTTTCCCCTATTACTTAGAGTGTCTTTGCCATAATTCTCACTAACAGGTGTTGCATTATTGCCCCAATCTTGAAAGAAATTTAAGACCTTGTGCCATGATATTGTGCCTCCTGAGATTTTCCAAATATACGTGCCTTCTATCGTTTTTCCTTTTGTCTCTGTCGTGGAAGTTTAAAATGCCAAGGAATCGATTTTGCAGCTCCTAAATGCCATTGAAAAGCCAATGTCCATGATAAAGCTTTCCCTTAAGCTCACCAATGTCCTGCATATTTGGTCCTGCAATTTCAAGAAATTTGTCGTCTACTTACGGTAACAAAATCAAATTCTAAGGAATCCCTGGCATTTTCCATGCTTCTTGACGGTTAAACAAAATGATCAAATTGCACATCTTAAGTAACCATTCTTCATGCATAAAACTATCGGCAACGTGGCTTGTTCTAATTGGCCGAGGGATGGTGGAAAATTGTTTGAGCCACTTATCAGGCTCTTTTCATTTTTTGGCAAAAGGAGGAATTCGGTCCTTAATGGCTTCACTTCATACTCTAATTGGTTCTAATGTTACTGACGTGGTGTGTTTTGATCTGGAGGAGGAGCAGCGGGTCTTTTTGAGAACTTGTTCTTTCACAGCTACTTTGGCTAAAAGTTTCAAATTACATCTACTGGCCCCACTAAAGTGCTAATATAGTACAAATAGAATTCATCTTAGCAGTTGGAGAAAATATTACACTAAAGTCACTCCCAAAAATGATGATGCAAATCCTCTTTTGATTGGATGGGAAGCCTTTCCGGGTACCTTTTCTGTGCACCCTCTAAGGAATTCCTTGGATCATTTAAACCCAGTTAATGAGAAAAGAAAATGCCTAGGGCTTACCTGATAGGAACTTAACCAAATGGGACACGTGGCAAGTTTTGTTCCAAGGAGGTGGAACTCCTCATCCATGCCATGGGGGGGACTAAATGTGAGATTTTTTCCAATCTTTTGCATAAAGGCATCAAAACTCTAAAAGGAGGAATGCAAGCCCATAATGAATCAGTCAATCACCACTTGACAAGGACAAAATCAGAGGTGCGGATGTACGGGGATCAATTCTAGAAAATTTTCCTTTTTCCAAAAAATTTGGAAATGTGTCAGAATTAGTTTGTGATTCCGAATGGGGCCCATTTTGAACCTCCTGGACATGTGTCAGGCTAAATTTTTCAGTGACTGGTGGAGGTCACAGGGAAAAATATCAAAATTTTCGGTTCTAGCTCTTCCCATAACTGATACCGAAAAGGTAAACCGAATGCTCCTCAGGTCTGCATCTGACACTAGTTAATGTGTAACCACTGTTGGTATTACTTTTAGAATCTGAAAATTCATTTTCAGGTTCCATAAATTGTCTCAACCGGTTCATCCATGGGTACCAAATCAATTTGATCACCATGTGGTCATTCTCTTATAAAAAAATTCAATAGTGGAAAAATGCACCTCATAATCTTGTGTCCAATGGTCTCTAAATCTCCAGGTGGAAAACGTAGATCTGAAATCACCAGATGTAAAACCAACGGTAGTTGCGCATCTTTTTTTCTCTGCTGCCATTTTGCACCCTAAATCACTCTGGGAAGTTTGGAGATGCAATGTTTTACATCAATCTTCTGATTCCAAAAATTGTTTGACAAGATTTGTATACCTATGTGCCTGCCAGAACCAATGCAATCAATTCTGAGGATCAATTCCTGAAGATCATAGATGAATTTGAAATGACTTTTTTCCACGATAACCCATCCCAAAACGTGAAAACATCAAATCTAAAAGCTTCAGAGTCAAAATTTTGGAGGGCAATCCAGGATGTATCCTCATACTTCTAGAACGTTCCATGATTTTCCTATTCATTCTCTGTAGATGAACATTATTCCTCCATAATGGTGATCTAGGATACCATGCTTTCTGCAATGATTCATTCTCTTCACTGAGACAATAATAATTGAAATTTTTGGATGCGTTCAGTATTAAACGTCTCATGTATCATGAATCATGAGGACACTTTAACTTTGAACAAATTCTGATCAAGGGATTTGCATATTCTTAAAAGTCTTCAAAAACATCAAGGCTATGTTTAAGGAGATTGAAAGCTATACCTATTGCATGTAGCATTCATCAATGAAAGGGTTGGACAGAGTACTGGTAAAATCCATGAAAAACTAAAAATAAGATGGTCCCCACAGATCTGAGTGAATAAGCTCCAATTTATGCCCCTTCTTAGTTACGGCTCTGCAGACTTTGAGACTTGCTTCTACTCTCTATCATTGTTTTCGAGAAGATAGATAAGGGTTAGGGCTCAGGAGGAATACCTGATCTGAATCTGTCGAGATGGTGATGCGCGTACCGTAGAGAAAGATCAAAGATGACTGCGAAGAACTCCTTTTTTACTCTTGGAAGGACCACCTGCGAATAAGAACACGTAGATGCATCAAGATTTTGAATTAGACAATGCATATGAGGAAACTGCCTTGGGCCCAGGTAGATAATATAAAACGTTCCTACCTTCGAAGGTGGTCAGTTTCCCTGCTAACATGAATCAACACCTTGGACTGTAAACTTATCAATTAAGTTTCTTTGTTGAAACAGGTAACCATGCAAGGCTGACTTCACCTGGTTTACCATGCACCACAATAACCGATGCCTCCTAAGGTTAATAACACGATACCGGTCAGGGTCTTTCAGGATACCTGTGGGTTAGTTGTCCATTATGGGGTGGTTGTTGATGTAGGGTAGCTGTCCCCTTTTCCAGTAAGGCTATTTCATATGGGTGATCATTACCCAAATAAAGGTGCCCAAGAAGTAAATAGAAGGATAATTTTAGATGTAACCCTTATGTTGCCGGGTGGTGGATCTAGGAATGGATTTGTGAGGACTGTGAATCTAAAAGTCATGATTCAATTCTATTATCTAAAGAAGATAATGCAAGATGTAACTTGCATTGGTTATACTGTAACAAGATTTACTTCTTTACTTTGTCTGGCAGTTGGTTCTCAAGAACTCTGATGACTAAGGTAGATCTTTCTTTAGGATGGCTTGACTTTCCACATTTCTAGATGAGATAATCTCCCTTCCCTCTGGATTCAGATCTGAGTATCACTTGACTCTGGTATCCTAGTTGCAGCCTTGGGCTTGGATCTCTCCTTTGCTGTCAAACTCTTCTTGTTTACATTCACTTGTCTCTGCTCAGCCAAGTAAAGATCCGGAGTCTCTTTTTACTCGCTCCTGACGAATCTATATCGATCCAAATATCCTATACTAACCACATTGTCATACTTCAAAAAATTATGATCAGATGCCCATATTACTAGGGAGCCGATTGGCAAGTTATCGTAACCGACGGCGGTCGAGTAAGAACCGGTATCAGTAAGGAAAAAGTAGGCTATTCACTTCATCAGTCAAACGGTATAGCAACTGATTTCCCTAACTAATTCTCCCGAGAGATTAGTTGCGGGCTCATGGTTAAATGAATATATGCAAGGTCCACCTTTTTGGGTCTTAGAACTAAATATTTTCATTCAGTCAAATACAATGTAGGTGTGAAGCACCAAGTTATAGGTCATATAAATTAGAAATATAGTTTAGGGTTAGGACCCTAGGTCGTGATGAGTCACTTTTAAAATGAGGTGGTAGGTAAGGTGATGTGGAGGCTGTATCAAGCTACAAGGTAATTAGATCCCAAATCAATTGTATCAAGAATCTTCCATTCTTGATGAGGTTATTTTGCGATAGGTCTAGAATGCGGGTCATCCAAGGGGTTGTAAGACACAAATATTGGTGTCTACATTAGCCCCTTATTGTCGTGTAGCTTGTTTTGTAAAGCTACCGGACAATAATAAGAAGTGGTTACTCCCGTTAAGGGTATAGGTAATCCCCCTCAAATCTATCACAGATTGAGGCGACGTGAAATCAGGGATAGGGTTGATAAAGGGTGAATGGTGTTGAGATGATGGTAAGATGGTGGGGTAAGTTCAAGGAAGTAGACGCATGTTGAAATGTAGTAGTGTGACCAGGGTACATGATTTGAAGAGCAAACAAGCAATTCATAGGCAAAGGTCGATAGTTTATCCAAACAAGGGTGATATAATCCTGGTATCCAAGGCATAGGAAGTAGCTCTAGGGGATATAACGGGTAAGGTACAGGAATGTTTAGGCATGTTCGGCAGTACCAAATGGTTGGTTTGGTTGAGATAAACGTCACGGTCTCAGTCTAGGCAAAGTTGGTCGACTGATCAAGTCAAGTATCCTAATCATGCTAAAACATGAACAGGTGAGCTGCGATTGAACAAAAAGCTACATGATGGGTGGATAAAATTGTAATTTGCGGGTTTTGGGTGAGGTACTTAATTGGTGCGGCCTTGGGTCGGGCCGATTGATTAGTGAGGGCCTTGGGTCGGGCCTGATTGGTTGGTGGCGGCCTTGGGTCGGGCCGGATTGGTTGGTTGCGGCCTTGGGTCGGGCCTGATGGTTGGTTGCGGCCTTGGGTCGGGCCTGATTGGTTGGTTGCGGCCTTGGGTCGGGCCTGATTGGTTGGTTACGGCCTTGGGTTGGGCCTGATTGGTTGGTTGTGGCCTGGGGTCGGGCCTGATTGGTTGGTTGCGGCCTTGGGTCGGGCCTGATTGGTTGGTTGCGGCCTTGGGTCGGGCCAAATGGTTGGTTGTGGCCTTGGGTCGGGCCAAATGGTTGGTTGCGGCCTTGGGTCGGGCCTGATAGGTTGGTTGCGGCCTTGGATTGGGCCTAGTTGGTTGGTTGCGGCCTTGGGTCGGGCCAATTGAAGTCAAAATAAGGCTAGTCAGCAAAGCCAAAGAGGGTATAGGTGATGTGGGAAAAAGGGAGATTGGTGAATAAGGGCAGAAAGTTGTGGTGAAAGGAAGTATAAAACTGATATCGGTTAGATGTGACCGGTATCGGTTAGAGGACCGATACCGGTGTTTTAGGGCACGATATAACCGGTATCGGTTATAGGTGAAAAACCTATAAAAAGAAAAATACGGCCTGTCATTGTCACATTGTCAATTTGAGTAACCAATACAGCTTGTCTGAGGTTTAAAATTGATTTTGTTGAGTTTGTGGGCTGAGTTGGCACTAGTTGAGTGGAGGAGTGAGTGATTGGTAGACCCCAGTGAGTAGGAGGTAGAGTTTGATTGGTGGAGGACCCAGCTGAGGAGATTTGGAGCCATGGCACAGCCAGGAGGAGTAGGAGGTGCTGGACCAGCTGGACCACTGCCAACTATCCCACCATGACAACATGTAGTTGTACCGGTAGGCTCTAAACCTCTAATTATGTGAATTTAATGATTGTAACCAAGATGTGGGTTTTGGGTAGGAATCCAAATTTTGAATAAAATAATGAATAAATGAAGGAAGTAATTTGTAAAATGGAGTGGGTAGGTAGGTTAGGTAGGCCAAAACGGCAGGGTGGGTAGGGTTTTAGGGTTTTCTTGTGGGTAAAAGGGTAGAAATAGGTAAAAAGATGTTTTTGGGGGCCCGTTTCGGTTCGGCTCCGGAATTGGACAGTGACCGATGTCGGTCACTAAGCGACCGACATCGGTCACAGAAATCTTTGGCACAAATTGCATTTTTGGTAGACCGGTGTCGGTCGTATGTCGACCGGCGTCGGTGCATAGGATGTGCTGGGGAGGGGACCGATGGCGGTCGAGGGTGACCGGTACCAGTTAGTAGTCATCATGGGTAGTTTGTGTTTTTGTTTGTTGTTGTGTTGTGTTTTGGTTTGTTTTGTTGTTTTGTTGTGTTTGTTGTTTTTGTTTTGTTTGTTGTTGTATGTTGGTGTTTGTTTGGGTTTTGTTTGTTGTTTGGGGGTGGGGAGGGGGTAGAGTTGATAGGAAAGGGGATTGGGGTGGGGGGGAAATGGGTTGGTTGTGGGGGTTGGTTCGGTTAGGATAGATTAGGTGTTGGGTATGAAGTAGGAGGTGTTAAATTGGCGGGGGTATAGGTTAGATGGCTAGAGTAGATCGGGGTGGTTGGTTGGTTGTTGAGATGGTAAAGGGGATATAGATGTAGGTAAGATAAGTGGGTAGATGTGTGTTATAGAGTCGGGGTGTGGTTGGGTGGGTAAAAGGGGGTATAGAGGGTTAAGGTAGTTGTTTTTGTAAAGGGTAGGCCTAATGAAGTGGGTTGTTTTTGCAGGCACGTTAGCAGCTGACGATGCGGGATCGGATGCCCCCTCTATTGAGGCGGATGTGGCCACATGTGTCTGTAGTGCAGTGGGCCATCATGCGAGAGGTTGGACTCGGTGGAGTCTAGCGGTATAGGGCTATGGATAGGGACCATAGCCTGATGGTTGCCCTCATCGAGAGATGGGATCTGGCAACTAATGTCTTCCATCTCCCTACTGGAGAGATGACGATTACCCTAGAGGATGTGTATCACATCCTGAGACTGCCGATCGTAGGGGAGGCAGTGTTCCAGGTGGATGTGGAGACAGTGATGGACAACATCCTACAGGTATTCGGGGATGCAGCCCCATTATTGACCTATCACAACACGAACATTGCCTATGGCGATATGTATCGCGCACACACCGACAGGAGACACGGCTTGCCATGTTGATGATGATAGGTATCACATGCTTCGCCCTCCCAGACTCAGAGGGAGGCCACTTCCCACGGGCTTTGATGGGAGTATTGCATGAGATGGTAGAGGAGCATACATGCTATGCCTGGGCACCAGTGTATCTGGTGCAGCTATACAGAGAGCTGTGGGGTTATTGCCGTATGAGGCGATTTGGTATTTGCTCGACATTTTTGTTACATTGTTGGGCATACGAGCATATCATATGTATATGACCAGTAGGGTTGCCCCAGCAGCCAGAGCCACAGATAGTATATAGATATGGATTTCAGAGGTGGTTGGGGGTCGTGGGCCAGCCACGAGTGGTGCTCGCAGGATGGAGATGTAGCCTATTTTACCGTCATATGTTAGAGGGCCTGACCGCACTAGACATTATATGGAGGCCCTACAGAGGCCATCAGCCCCGAGGAGGAGCCCGAGCACAGCTATGCGATGGATCCAGTATACTTTCTGGATAGCTAGACGGAGGCCGGGGAGTATGAGCGGATACCCCTAGAGAGGGTACAACGTCAGTTGGGGCTTACGACAGGATGAGCCACCTCCCTTCCCACAGTATCGGAGGGATGATGTAGAGGCACCACTGCCTGCACCGCAGCCGTTGACCCAGATCTGGGTAGCAGAGAGACTGGTGGATGATACAGTGGATGACGCTGGAGTGACAAGGTGCATTTTTGGTGTGGTGGGCAGGGCAGAGAGTAGCCATGAGAGCACAACCCGCACAACCAGATTTGGTGGCTGGTTATAGCGGAGAGAGGGACCGGCTCTTGGGCCAGGTGCAGTTATTACAGGGGTAACTTACTGCTGCACAGGCACAAATTGGGGTGCTATAGGGGCAGTTAGCCCAGGCACAGGTATAGGCACAGGCATAGCCACAGGCACTGGCACAGCCACAGGCACCGGCACAGGCACAGGCCACACCACAGGCACAGGCACAGGTATAGGCACCGTGCACAGGCACAGGGTGTACCGATAGGTCAGGGGCCACTATCTATTAGGAGTCGGGGGACCAGCCCCAGCAGCCATGGTGGCACGGGCCCGCTATATGGAGGTGAGAGCGGAGGCCTCGGTATTATCAGGACGTGCTTGATGGTACCGGGGCTGACTATCAGCCATATGCGGCGCACAGAGCCGAGACATCCCGGAGTCAGAGATCACAGGGGGGTCACAGGTTAGCCGGTGGAATCGTGATAGGGAGGATTCGAGAAGCGCAGGGCAATCATGGGATGGTCTGCAAACCGTTGTATATACCGGCCTGTATATAGAGGCCTGAGGCGTTGATTAAGAGATAGAATCTAGAAAAGAATACCTTCTATCTGCCAATAGGGGAGATGACAGTGATGTTGGAAGATGTTTCCAAATTTTGAGGCCTCTACAATTACAGGAAGACCAGTGTATCATACAGGGCCTAGCCGAGCGCGGGGAGTGATAGACACCAGCCTGCGAGCCGAGTTGCATGATTTTGACAGTGATTGCGAGGTTTGACATGCCACTTATGTATTATTTTGAGCACAGACCCCCATGCAAGGGGCAGTTGTATATTTGATAACATTGGTATTATATATATAGATGATGATTTTGGGTGGATGGTGTGATTTCCAAAATTTCATGTGTTTTGTGTATGGTTTTGGGAAATTGATGTATATAGAGATGAGTTTGATCCACATGGTGTGCATATGATGGGTTTGATGTATATAGGGGTTTATGGTATTTTGCATGGTTGAAATCACAGGATACTATGATGTTGATGATTGTGATATAACCAATATGTACTTATACATCACGGATCACACGCAATCAGGAGAAAAAGTAACTTACACTGTTCTTATTTTTAGATTGTCATGCATACTTATTACATTGGGCCTATGAGCACATTATTTGTGTGTGACCAATAGGCTGACCCATCCAGTCAGGAGAGACAGGAGTGCAGAGGTTGGGATTCAGGCGATGGGTCTAGACAGAGCAAGAGGTGAGATTTGAGGTAACCGATGACATATGATGTCGAGTATTATAGGAAGATTTGGGAGATGGTGACAATTAAGATATTTTTGAAGGCCTTATGGAACTATATGGTGATGAAGAACATAGCTGAGGATTTGAGGGGTAATTGCAGAGTGATTAAGGTGGATAAGGAGTGGGACACAGGCCATTGTGAGTATGAGAGGATTCCTCTAGAAAGCATGTGGTGATAATTTGGATTTGTTTCAGGATATACCCATGGCTTATAGACCATACATGAGGATCGACGCTGAGGCAGCATTCTCACCTCCCTGGATGACACCTCCAGAATGACCATAAGAGACAGCAGCCGATCGCAGGGTAATGGATGCAGGAGTGACAGAGGCTTATAGATTATGGTGGGTAGCAGAGCTACGAGGTTCACGTGAGAGGGCCGATCATCCTGACATAGCTGTGATTACAGTGGAGAGAGATCACCTGCAGGGTTTAGTTCACCAGCTTCAAACGCAGGTGAATGAGACAACAAGATTGTTAGCGGTTGCGCAGTCACGAGTGGAGAGACTAGAGGTGAGATTCCTCCATGCGAGAGGGTGTATTCATATGTTACAGGAGAGATTGGTGGATCAGTGGGAGGAACCAATAGCAGTGGCACCTTTGAGGATGGAGAGGCCAGGTGAGTGGCGTCGACGATCATGATCACCACCTGGTTCGGGATGAGGCGCAAGGGTCTAAGTGACTTTCATAGGGGTAGAAGAATAAATAAGGATGCCGACCTGTGCGTCGATGATAGAGAAGATGTATTTGTTTAACATCTAAATAAAATTGAATATGTATGTTGATTTGAGTTATGATAATAATAAGAATGTTTGTGTTTTGAATGTTTTGTTTTGAAAAAGGATAAAGATGAATGTTATCAAATAGAAATACACAAAAATCATTTATATTTACAACACATGATAGGTTATGGTAGGGGATGGTCGAGCTAACCTTGGGAGACCCCATGTCTCCTAAGTGCTACCTACATAGCCCATTGCACAAAGCAAGGAGGGGCCTCAGACCGATGTAGTTCTCCCTTAGGACCAGGGAGAGGTGAATTTAGGCAATTTGGTTGTGGTTAGGCAATTTGTTGGTTGGTAAAAATATTGATATTGGTAGGGTAATGTTGTTGGTGTTGGTAAGGGATTGGCAATGTTGGTGTAGGTATAGGTGAAGCGAAAGTTAGCTTACCCAAGTAGTAGGGAAACGTGTCCTGATTAAGGTCAACACATAATCCTAGATTCGAGTAAAAGAGGAAAAAGTGTCCCATAGTTGAGAAGAGCTAAACAAACCACATATTAACGTAGGATGAGCTTGAATCCCTAGGTACCTTGCATAGGCGAGAAGTCGATAGGTGAAAAGAGTTGTATAATCACAATATATCGGATATACGTCACGTCCCTTGAGTTTTGTTGTTTTGAAGAATGGTGAGGTGAGGTGGCTGGTAGAGCTAGGGTGCAGAGAACTTGTTATAAGGTGATTATGCTGATGAAAGAGAACCAAACCTAAATAGACAAGTCCATGACTCAAAAGTGCTTTTGAATACTGCTTTTTTTTTTTTCTGAATATAGACTGATCGATGCGGGAAGTCTATATGGGATATGCATTTTTTTGTTCTTGAGCTCTTCACGAAGCTGATCAATGCGAGAAGCTTCTGATAAAGGCTGACTTTGTATAGCTGTCCTTCAAGGGAGCAGTCTATTTATAGTAGCAGATGTGGATTTTTGTGTATAGCTGTCCTTCGGGGGAGCAGTCTATTTATAATAGCAAATGTGGTTTTGCACATAGCTATCCTTCGAGGGAGTAGTCTATGTATAACTTTAGAGGTCTAGATGTCCGTTTGGCATGAAGCATCTAGTTTTGTAGGAAGTTTGACTCAAGAATATCCCATAAGCGTATAATTGAGAACGTGTTATTTTGATACTTTTAAGTCATGGACCAGACTAAAAAGGGGAAGGCATCTTTAAGAGGAGGTGATGACCAAACCATGTGAGCTTGATTCTATTTTGAGATGCATGAAACAAAGTGTATGAGGTGGTAAATGAGCTCAAGGGACGAGCGCAAGGTAGATAAGAAGTGATATAACACTAAATTCAACAGTAGAATGGTCGAAGATGCAAGGCATTAAGGGGTTCAGGCTCAGGTTTACCATTAAGCGAAGCTAAACGATAAGTGCCTGATCTGTAAGTGTGAGTGATAATGTAAGGCCCAATCCAATTTGGAGCAAATTTTCCACGTTTTCTCTTTTCTAGTTTGGTTACATGTTGATTCTCTTTGAGGACAAGATCACCAACCTTAAAGGTACGCTCATGAAGTCACTTATCATAAGCACGCTTGATGTGCTTTTGATAGATTTGAAGGTGGTCAAGAGCTGTAAGACGACGCTCGTCAAGAAGCTCCAATTGGGCTAACCGCTCTTGGTGGAAATCATCATTGGTGAGAATATCCTGAAGAGATATTCTTAGGGAGGGTATTTGTATTTCGAGAGGCAAGACAGCCTCGGTACCATATACCAAAGAAAATGGGGTGGCATTAGTGGAGGTACGAATGCTGGTACGATAAGCCCAAAGGGCAAAGGGGATGTGATCAGGCCAATTTTTCCAGAATCGTTAACGACTTTCATGAGAATTTTGGTCAGGGTTTTGTTAGAAGATTCAGCTTGACCATTTGCTTGTGGATAGTAAGGTGATGAGAAGCTAAGTTTGATACCAAAGTTGTCACAAAGGTCTTGTAACAACTTATTTTTGAAAGATTTTCCATTATCTGTTATCAGGCGATGAGGAACACCAAAACGACAGATAATGTGATGGTTAATGAATTCTACAATTTTTTCTTTTTTGGTTGAAATGAGTGGAATGGCCTCCACCCATTTAGTGTAATATTTGGTTGCTGTGATTATCCAACGGTGACGTTGCGAAGAGGGTGGGTGAATCTCACCAATAAGGTCTAAACCCCATTGTGAGAAAGGCCAAAGATCTCGTGTGACCTGTAGCGGATGGCTAGGAGTATGTTGAAGGTTGGCATGTTGTTGACACATAACACAATGCTTAACATATTCGTAGCAGTTGTTATTAAGAGTAGGCCAATAATAGCCTAGGCGAAGGATCCATTTGGCCATGGCAAGGCCACTAAAATGTCCACCACAAATACCGTCATGGACTTGTTGGATGGTATAGGTGACCTCCGCGCCGGTTAGACATCGAAGGAGGATGCCATCAAAGCCACGTTTATAGAGGAGTCCCCCCATGATGACATAATGAGAAACACTTTTAAGAAAAGCACGTTTTCCGTTACTAGTAAGGTCAGGTGGGAGAACAGAGGTTGTAAGGTAGTCGTGAAATTGGTGATACCAGGTATCCTGTGAATTAGCAGACACATTATTTATCATACAAACATCCGGGGCTGAGTAAGATGGGGCAAAGAGTTGTTGGACCAAGACAAATATGTCAGAGTCAGTTGGTGAGGCAGGAATTTGTGAGGCTAAGCAAGCCATAGTATCCACAAATTTATTAGTTGAGCGGGGAATGGTTTGGATAGAATAATGAGTAAATAAGGTCAAAAGTGAATCCACGTAATGTTTGTACTTTTGAAGTTCCTCATTTTTACATTGGTAGATGCCCATAACTTGATTGACTACCAGTTGAGAGTCACCAAAAATGTTAATAGACTTTACACCTAAGTGTAACGCAACCTGGAGACCCAAAACAAGGGCCTCGTATTCCGCTGTATTATTAGTGCAGGGGAAATCGAGCCGGAATGAAAGAGGCATAGGTTCAACATCAAGAGGAATGAGAACAATGCCGGCCCCTCTGCCATGCTGGCATTTGGATCCATCGAAGAAGAGGGTCATTGGATACGACTCCTCACTGAGTGAAAGAGTGGCGATGAGTTCGTCAGGGAAAGTAAAATTGGTAAATTGTTCCCCAGGTAAAGGGGCTTCCGCGAGTTGGTCTGCGATAGTTTGTCCTTTGATTGATTTCTGGTGTACAAACTCAAGGTCGAGGTCAGCGAGGAGCATAAGCCATCGGGTGATGCGTTGGTTTAGATGAGGTTTGGCGTACATATAATGGATGGGGTCCGTGTTGGTGATGACAAAAGTTTTGTGATTCAGGAGGTAGTGTCGGAGTTTGGTGGCCACGAATGATAGGGCTAGGCACAACTTTTCTACATGTGTATACCTAGTCTCGTAATCCACAAGAGTATGACTTATGTAATAAATGGCTTGTTCTCGATGCTCGGAGTCATGATGTGTGAGCATGGCTCCTATAGCATGGTCGGTGGCAGAAAGGTAAAGGTAGAAAGGGCGATCGTCCTGAGGTGGGATAAGCATGGGTGGCTGCAAGAGATAGGCTTTAAGAGCCTCAAAGGCTTGGTGGCACTCTTCACTCCATTGAAAGACAATGTCCTTTTTAAGGAGATGATGGAAAGGTTGACATCGATCCGAGAGTTGTGAAATGAAACGCCGGATAGATTGGAGTTTTCCCTGCAAACTACGCAATTGTTTGAGGTTAGTGGGTGGGGGCATTTCTAGGATAGCTTTGACTTTAGCTGGATCGACCTCGATGCCACGCAAAGAGACAATAAAACCAAGGAGTTTTCCTGAAAGGACACCAAAGACACATTTCTTTGGTTGAAGACGAAACACAATATTGTAACAGGCGATCGAAAATAATGGTTAAAACATCGAGATGTTCACTGCGATGTTTAGATTTTCCAAGAAGATCATCGACATAATCCTCAAGGATAGTGTGCATAATGTCATGAAAAATGTAAGTCATAGCCCGCTGATAGGTTGCACCAGCATTCTTAAGGCCAAACAACATGACACGATAGTAAAAGGTTCCCCAAGGAGTTATGAAGGCAGTTTTATGTTGATCGGCCGGGGCTACCAAAATTTGATTGTATCCCGAGAAGCCATCCATGAGAGAAAGCATCTCATGGCCCGCAGTGAGATCAACAAGTTGATCAATACTTGGTAGGGGGAAGTCATCCTTTGGGAAAGTGAGGTTAAGGTCCCGGAAATCCGTACATATCCGAAGTCCCCCCGTTGCTTTAGTAACAGGTATGATGTTAGAAATCCATTGAGGATAGTCAATAGGTAAGATGAAGGAAACATAAAGGAGTCGTTGAAGCTCTTCTTTGACCAAGAGGCAATGCGTGGATGCATTTTTTTCAGTTTTTGTTTAACTGGTTTAGAGTCGGGTTTCAAAGTAATGTTATGGATAGCCATGTCAGGATCAATTCCTGGCATGTCAGTGTAGGACCAAGTGAAAAGTGTGTAGATCTCAACGATCAATGTGGAAGGGTGTTGCCACATGTCATCTACATTATTGTATCCTCGAGAAGATCCTAATCTTCTTAAAGGTACAACCTTGTAGTTGACGTGTGTCAACATCCTACAGAATAGCCTCATAAATATGTACATACCTCCAATAGTTTACTTACGTTAAGTTAAATTTGGGTTTAAAGACTACATATATCAGTAGCCCACCAAACCTCGAGTCCAACATTCCTTTAAGTTCCCTTTTTAAAGTTGAGATTCATTTAATTTAAGAACTTAATTAACTTAGGATTGCTTCCTGAATTGATATTTTTGACCTATCATCTCGTTACCTAAGAGCAGGATAGCAACAAATTATATTCCCTTAAATTAAATAACTTAACCATTTAAGGAAGTGTAATAACCCATTAGGCTGAAACATATCAGACTTATTGTAATTAAGTCTTAATGATTCAGAATCATATCTTCCTTTTTTATTTAGTGCCTACTTACGGACTTTGTGTTTGTGTGTAGAGAGGAAGGGTCTTCCTCTTCATAGTTGCATTTTTAGGGCTTGCCACACCCTACCATGTCATTTAAAGTTACAATAATCTTTATTGTAGTTTTATTTCACATCACAAGATATAATGAAAAACTTAGATAAGAATGTTGTATTCATCCACCTATTTAATTTCAATTTTCTTAGGGAATTTATCTAAGTTCCCTTTTTAAATCACTCTTTAAGAATATACATCCAATCATATAGATAACAAGAAGCGTTACACCTCAACAAGATAATTTACGCAATCTATTTAAGTAAATTCTCACTCTTCAATTCATTTCCATACTTATACAGTTACAACTTATGCTTTGGAAAGGCATGCTTTAAGACATCAGCCTTCATTCAAAAGAGACAAACTTTTCTTTTTACAATACAATTCAGAAATCAAATCAGAATTCTTCACTAGAATCAACTTAGAGTAGTCAATGCATCATTTAACTTTTACCACTTATGAAGTCCATCTGCAAAAATTGCTAGCACGGGTCAGTTCAATGAACTGAGCATGATAAGCAATAATCCTTAAAACAAGTGCATTTCACTAATTGTTTCAATAAAACAACCCTGTTATAATGACAACAATTACTTCATACTCTCTAAGCTTTAAGTAATATCAATATAAAAAGAGTCATAGTACACTATTTAAACAAAGTGGACAAGATATATTCTATATTACTTGCCCTAAAATTTTAAAGTATAATTGATTCCAGCAATTACATTCATGATCAATAACATAATATAACACTGATTTTTCTTCCTAACAATTATAATACCACTCATATCATAACCTAAGTTACAGAAGTAATTTCAACATAATCTTTTTCGGATGATTCATCTCACTTTTATGTAAGGAAGAAACATTCCATTTACCAAGTACATATCCATCTGAAAATTTGAAACAATTTATATCATGATTTAAATAGATTCTTAAAATATCTTCTATTTAAAAACTAAACCATTTAAGGTATTCATCCAAAATAGGATCATACAAAATAAATTCAAACAAAAGTGATGGATTAACTGCCACCTTCAATTTCTTCTGCCAACCTATCTTCTACCTTAGTCTTCTTAATTTTCAATCAATGAAAAGTATACAAGACAAATAAACACTGATTTCCTTTTTACAATAAGAATAACAATCAGGATTTTTAAAAACAAAGACCTTATCCCAGATATATGAAAAAAGGAGTCTTACCAGATTAGGATCCCCCATACCAATTATTTCTTTCAATTATTAAGACAGTTCTGCCTTCTCATAACCATACAGTTTGAGTTCATTACAAAGTTCTAAGGAATGAGAACAATAACCATTCAAGGAAAAGAGTATTAAAATAACATACTTCCTTTTTAAACCCTTTTACTTCTTTCCCTTTTATCTCTGAGAGAAACTGTGACGATCAAAACACTATTGCAATCAAGTTCAGAATTAAATCAAGCTTCCAAGACATAATAAACCTTCATTAGACCAACAAGAAATGAGAAGCTGAGTAGTTCTAGCACTTAAGTTCACCCAATAGATTGGGCAAGGTAGAGCCATCTCATTGGTTTACCATTATATCCCTACAGGATCTACAAACTGTGCATCTAATAAAACTCAAGATCAATATTTAACATAAATTGTTACGAACCGATCAAGACTCAGAATATAATCCCCATCCAAATTAAATAGACTACATTTCCTCAAATACTTGAACCATTTGAGTTTAAAAATCAAGTTAGGGTAACTTCACGTTTCCCTGAATTACAAAGTAATCAGAGACTAAATTAGTTGAACCGATACATCGTTCAGTTGCTATTTTAATATGAAACACTAAAGCCAACTTAAATATACAATATTGATTTACCGTATTTGAATCATAATTTCAAAAATACCCAAAAGCCGTAATATTCAAACCATTGTAATGAATTACACATTAACAGTCCAGAATAAAAATAGGTCTTCCATTTTCATCCAAAACATTTCAACCCTATTTCTGAAAGAGGGTTTAAAACCCGCAAGCGAGGATCATGAGGGACGATGTGCACATCAATGGACGTGTGAACGACAGTGTGAAGAGATCTCGGGAGGAACGAGCATCAACCGAATGTGCATGCAAAGATTCGAAACATGGGCAGAACTTGGTTAAGCCATAAAACTCTCCTCTATCTCATAGATCAAAAGACGTGTACATATAGGAGGTGCTAAGTAACCCCCAGTGCTGTAATCATGACAACTCGAGTAGAGAGGGGGAGTTACATTCCGAGAATAGAAGTGTAACTCCTAATGACACGTATGATGTATGACATACTGACGCACTAACATGCTGACGCGTAAGGGAATCTCATAATGACCCCTAAATGACACATGGACCTACGATCTCACCTAAGTGAGATGACTCACCTAATGATGTGGAAAATAACACACACCAACACTCCCCCTTCATCGTAACTTAGGATGAGGCGGCAAGTCAGAAATGAGAAATGGGTCCCGGCACAAAGCCTGATGAGGTACCCATGCACAAGAAAAAGGTCCCAAGCAGTGAAGGAAAACCCAGTGGGAAAAACATCCACCACAAGAGAACAAAACACTCTCTAATCTAAGAAAGATGCAAAATATGGGTCCCAGCTCTAGAAGAGCCTGAAAAGGTACCCATGTACAAAGAGGCAATCTCTCGGAAAGAAGAAGAAGAGAGAAGAAGAGGGAGATGAGAGGAATGCAGAAGATGTCATGGACGGATTTGAACTCTGTAGCTCTAAGAGGTCTCCCAGAAGAATGTCAATGATGAGATCCTCTACCTCTGGACTAAAGAAGAGCCACCCACAACAAACTGTGTGCCTACCCTTAGGAAGGATAGAAATGATGTGTTGAAAGTCCGCCCACTCCACAAAGGAAACTGAAGGCAGCAACACGAAGAACTCTGAGTCTAGTGCACGAAAGTGTGACATAGGTCTAGTAAGTGAGTGCCAAGGAACCGAAGGTAATGCCACATGTGTAGAATTGTCAGAGTGAAGAGGAACACCCATAGAAATGATGTCCAAGTGATGTAAAGGGAACAAAACATCCTCCATAATAGAAAATGGATCCATAGCTAAGGGTGGATCAATGAAGGTCTCTGGAAATGTGGAAGTGACATGATTCCCAGAAGGGGCACTCCCAACAATAGAGATCATGAACTCCTCTGAAATACCTATAGATGGATGAGGGACCTATAGTGCATCACAAGTAGTCTCTGTAAAAAGATGACAAAGGTCAGGCAGATACTCATCCCAATGAGGGGGCTCAACAAACAGAGGAGCGATGACAGATAGGTATGAGTCATCCAATGAAGGAAGAGGAGTGGAAGGGGCCTCACACAATGAAGGTGGAAAGGAGGTGGGTGTAATGACAGTATGAGACTGCTCGATATCTGATGAGATGTGGTATGTGGCAACACTCTCTAGAATAGTGAGAGAAAGAGGAGAAGAGTCCTCTGTAGTACTCTCGACATCAGAACTAGGTGCACAATCCTCGTCATCAGAAGTAGAACCAAGCGAGTCTATGTCAGTGGAACTGTCATCACATGAAGAACAAGAGGAGATGACTGAATCATTAGCAGAAACAATGGTGGCAGTATGTGAAGGGTCTCCATAGAGGGACTGAAGAATGCTCCAGACACGATGAGGTGGATCTGAGTCTACCACATGAAACTAGAGAGAACGAGAGACATGCATCATCATGTGACCAAAGACATGGTCGCAAGTGTCAAGGAAGTCCTCCAGATGATGATGATCAGTGGGTACAGGAACGGGCCCAAGCAAGAAGGGTAAAAGGCCCTCATGGGCAAAGTAATGTTCCATGGAAGCACGCCAAGCTGAATAGTTCCCTCTCCCGGTGAGAAGTGGTGGAGGCTGTAAAGTGATCCTACGATGCTCAAGTCTAGAAAGAGCACTCTCCATGATGCAAAATCAAAAGTGCAAGGTGCACAAAAGCAAGACGTCAGACTCGGCTGATAATGCGTCTACGTGTGTAGGCCCAAGAATACAAGCAACCCCCCCAGAATGCAGCACTTTATAAAAGTAGTGAGTTTATAAAATTGACAATGCCATCACGTAAAGTGTGAAAATCCATGCAACTTTGACTAAAGAAGTGCTCAAAAATGAGCAGCGAGTCAAAAGTTATAGCATTAAAACGATTCCCGCAACTGATGGAAAAATGCACTAGACACTGCAAACACATTAAAAAAGTGCACGAAATGGGTGCAAAGGGTATCATGTGGGTACTTGTTGGAAATGGCATGAAATTTTAGGTAGGGTTTGTTTTGACTGTAAGGGGGGATTAGCCCCCTGCCAACCTCGGACCTCGCCCTTTGTCTTCGACACTCGTAGAAGGGTATTAAATACAACCAAAAACAGCAGTTTAAAACTTATTACATACCATGAATGTTTTTTTAATGATCTTAAAACATTAAAAAAAGATAATGAGGGGGCCCACGTTGGAGGAGTTGTTTGAATGCCAAGTTAGAGGGTCCACGTGCTGGGCTGTTTGGAGGGAAAACCACCAAAAAGAGTTATACACGCTGTTGAGGGTGTTGTAGACACGTGGGAGGTCACTGGAGGTGCTAGGAGCAGGTGTGGCAAGTTTGCACAAGTGGGAGGATCCGTTTGAAGACCCAAAATGCCCAAAAAATGCCCAAAAATGCCCAAAAATGTTTCAAGCAAAGACTGAGCCGTTGAATATGACGTTTCAAGTTGCAGGTGCGTGGGAGTGGTCGGTTGATGAGCAGTGAGCCAAAAGAACATTTTTCCAATGCAAAACAAGTAGATACCACGTGCCAGTAGAGGAGAAAATAGTGGAAGGGTGAGCCCCCTGCAGGATGTCGATTGAATGCATGCAGAACAAGAGTGTTTTCCAATGCAGAAAAAAATGGATTTGCAAAGGGAACACACTTAGAACTATTGAGCCATGTGCTAGAACTGTTAAGGATACGGCTGGAATGAGAAGCTGAACGTTTGAACCGGAAGATGTTCCAGTGCAGTCAATGGCCAAGAACACGGGGAGGCAGCAGAGGTCAGTGCAAACACAAGCGGCTAAGAGCAAGGAAGGTGGGCACACAAGCAGACCAAAAATACAAGATGCAAGGTGCATGAGCCCAACATTCCACCGCTCATTCACAACATGAACTTCGTCCAGACAGTCAAGTCACCATAGAAGGTCGTGGAGACAAGCATGCAATGTTCAAGGAATGATGGATCTGTAACTTCTTCAAGCCTGTAATATTGAAAACAACACTGAACCAGATCTGAAACCTTGTATTCACATGCAAAGCTCTAGAAAACACACATGCAACCTAGAAGGCCACAAATACCCAAAAACATGAACAAGTAACCCCAACAAGGGATCTGAAAGCCCCAAAATCAATGCAATAAACACACAGTAGGAATAACCATTACAATGCACGCATGAGAATCTGAATATCACGCTGGAAGCCAGAAAACACACACAGAAATGCCGAAGGGTGCATGGATCATGAGGGATGATGTGCACATCAACGGACATGTGAATGGCAACGTGAAGAGATCTTGGGAGGAGCAAGCATCAACAGAATGTGCATGCAAAGATTCGAAACACAGGCAGAACCTGGTTAAGCCATAAAACTCTCCTCTATCTTATAGATCAAAAGACGTGTACATATAGGAGGTGCTGAGTAACCCACAGTGCTGCAATCATGACAACTCGAGTAGAGAGGGGGAGTTAAATTCCCATAATAGAAGTGTAACTCCCAATGATGCATATGATTCACTAACGTGCTGACGCACTGACACGCTGACACACTAACGCGTAAGGAAATCTCATAATGACCCCTAAATGACACATGGGCTTATGATCTCACCTAAGTGAGATGAATCACCTAATGATGTGGAAAATACACACACCAACAATTTCTAACTTCAAAAAAAATGTATTAAACTGGACATCGTTAAAACTTGTCGACTTTTAAGTCAGGTTCGAAAAGATTTTCCACCACCGTTAGCATGGTCATAAGAACTAGATTTCACAAGCCATGTCAAAAAGACTACAAGTTACAGTCTTGTTTTCCCAAAATAATAGACACAATTTTATTTTAATACTTTTCTAAAAACAACCAAGATTTCATAGGTAGAACACAAACTCATCCATATACTATTCCTCCTGTGCATGCCTGTGTTACTAACATTCAAGGCTTCACTCAAGAATAAAGCAACTAACCATATATTGACTTATTCACAATGCCTGCGAACTTACAAAAATAGTCAATCCCCTTTCACAAGAGAAGTGCAGACTAAGCCATATACAATGTTTCCAAAATACGCAACTTTATAACAGTCAAAGTTTCACAGGGTGATACCAAACAAACCATCCACGAAGTTATTCACAGAACAAATAACAACGAGATAAAACGTGAATAGCATAAGCAAGTAAACATAAAAACAACTTTGTTCTATCCACCGAAACAAGTTTTTAACTAATGATATTCAAACCAGTTTAAGTGTTTCCAGAGGTTAAAAATCACAACATCTCGCAACTCCAAACTTAATGAATACAGGTGGATCTATTGCAATAATAAAGACTTCTAAAGAAGTCAAAATCAATAAACAATTTCAACCACTGAGAGCCCTATAAAGTTACTAGTATTGTTCATATGTTCACAAATCCACTGTGAAAGAAAAGTAATGCAAACAAGTTCGAAAAGAATCAAGCAAACTCCCGATTCAACCCAAAAACACAAGTTTACACAAAACCCATAAAACCATTTTTTTTTACCAGACAAGCATAAATACATAGGGCTCATCATAACAGAGTTCTTTTAATAAAACACTTAGAGGAAAGCAAATATAGAGGAAAGCAAATATTTTAGCAGTTAGGGCCTATCATACCTGATAGTGTCGCTGTAAAATTGAAGAAGACCTCTAGCTGAGCCCACTCTTTCTCTTCTCCTCCATGAAAGTTCAAAAAACAAAATACTACTTCCACCATGCCTCATATATTCTCCATAAAATAGAAATAGAATTGAAACCCTCAAAATAGCCATGCAATGAAGTATAAACTGTTGGTTCGAAAGACCAGTGTGCATGCAGAGAGAAAAATAGAGTGTATGAAAAATGAAACAACTAAACAAAAATCCACTTGCATGCCTCCCAAAGCGATCTAGGCTCATGAAACCATGCACATTAATTGCATTAATTCCATATCTCCCGCCCAATCTTCCTTGCCACCGCCCACCAAATCTGGCAAGTTCTAAATCAAAATAAACAAGTGTTTCCATTTCTAGAGGTACTGCCACCTAGGCCTCTGCTAGCCAAATTAACCTCCACCAAAGTTGGTAGTACCCAATGTCCTTACAACCTTATCACCATCTTAAATGCCATAGAAACCACCATCCAACACTTGCGACCCTTAGGTTCCTATTCATAGCAATTAGTTTAGGATAGGTTAATGACTTAGGTTAGATCTTAGGTAATTTAAATTTAACACCTTAGGATATAACACTAGTCACTTACCTTAACAATAGGTTAGATAAACCCTTAGGTAATATCCAAAAATACATAGTTTAGGAACTAGGTTAAATTGATCATAACCTTGTAGTAATAGGTTCTAGTTTAGATTAATGTCTGGTAATCCCTTTCTAGATTTTGTTCGAATCAAGCTTAGGTTAGATTGAAATCACATTTTGACAAATCAATCATACTAAGATGTTTCAGGATGGATTCTAAATTTACATTAAGTATAAAAGCTTAGATAGGAAAACTCACATATCTTAGCTGGCTTAAGGTCCAGGTTCTCTCCAATGCCATAAATGGCTAAAAACCAAATTGCAATTGTAATGACTTGCCAGGGTCAATTTCCAAAATCCAACGAAACTTTCCACAGAATAGAAATATTTTCATATGAAGGAGAATTAAAGAACATATATATTCTAATTTCAGTCTAGAACTAATACTTCATAGAATGTCAATTCATGGTTACTCATCTTGAATATATTTAAAGCATTGCTTGGATCACTGTAATTGATCCAAGGATGAGTCATAGAGATACATAAGCTTACAACCCTCCTAAAATCAGATTGTACTCATCCACAAGAAATGAAAGAAAATGAATCCAGACATATTCCAGTTCAATCAAAGATTTCAAGAGCAGATAGACATAACCATATCAAGCATGATTTCCCATAATCAAAAGGACATATCCTCATAAGGAAAATCACATAACAACACTTGAATACAAAGGAGGAAAATAAAAATAGTTAAGGGTGTTACATCTGTACTGACTTGAGATCTACGTCAACATATTCCTGAAATTTGGGTAATCTTAAGAGGTCATCAAAATAACCCCCATCCAACTTCACTATGACTTCTCCTACTTGATTTTTCACTGAGCGAGAGTCCGAGTCATAATGGGAAGCACAGGCCAAAATGAACTCAGGGCATTGAGCAGACATTGGGAATCCTGCTGCAAGAGGGAGGCCACTGTTAGTTATCACCTTCATCCAGGGACTCTGAGAAGAATCCTTGGTTCTGTTCCAGAAATCCTCCATGGCAATGTTATCGAGTTCCATATCTCGGATGTCATAATTGTAATCTATATAGGAGGGGGATTCCATCTTTTGATACTTGTATTTCATCTTCCCTAACCTGTCTGACTTGTCTTTAGATGATCTAGGATCTGACATGAGAAATCCTGAAGAAAGAATGCCTAGAAAACTCTTATCTGAGCAATCAGACTTGGAAGCTTATTGAGCAACCCCACAAACCCGCCACACTATCCAGATTTTAGGACTTGTAAAGCACCTCATGAAACCTAACACATTGGAGAGAGAGTGTCAGAAATTAGGTCTTGTCAGACACTTCACAAAACCTGACACACTGAAGAGAGAGTGCAGGAACTTAGGTCTTGTCGGACACTTCACAAAACCCGACACACTGGCGGAAGCAAGGAGATGTTGAACACTTGGAAAAACCTGATACACTGCGGGAATCAGAAGATGTTGAGTACCTCGCAAGACCTGACACACTGGAAATTGGATGTCGGATGATGTTGGATGTCCAACACTTAGAATATCCCAAAACATTGCAGAACTTGGAGATTGTTAAACACCCTGCAAAATCTGAAATAAGGGATCAAGTTTTTGAGATGTCAAAACATGCAATCTTTCTGCCATTTCAACAATTAGGACTCTGTATTATTCTCCTTTTCTTTAAAACACACAAAAAGGTATATTCCAAGGTATAGAATAGGCAAACACCCTAAGGGTAAACTTTTAATCAATAATTTCTATTGGAATACAACCCAAAAAGAAGAAGAAAACCTAAAACCCTAAACCTAGAAGAAAAATAGGAAAGGAAGGAGAAGAGATGTAAAGAACATCACAAAAACATTTTCAACAAAACTCACAAGTAGAGGGTAGAGAAAATACCTTCAGAAAATTTGAAAATGAATCATGCAATCGAGCATGAAATCAAATCAGGTTCGAAGGTTGAGAGAGCATGCACAAGAAAATCCATGCAACCAAAAGTACAAAAGATACAAATGATGTGTAAATCCAACTATTAATAAAACCCCCTGCATTTATTACACTTCACATGACACGTGCGCTAACTACCTGACAACTCATAGTTAATGCCATGTCATCATGTTTGGAATGCCTGAAAACCTGATACAAAGGATTAGCTGTCAATTCGAGTTTTGGGTTTTGGGAAACAGATGACATGAAACATGAGATGTTTGGGTTTTCCAAGGTTTTGAAAACTTGACACAAAGGCACATATCAGGTTTTGGGTTTCAGAAGTCAATCAACATGTAGAATGATTTTTACAAGTTATGTTCCGATGCTCATGAATTCTGAAAACCCAAAACACTGGTTAGTTTCAGGTTTCAGGTTTCGGGAAACAATTTGCATATAACATGTAAAAAACATGTTTTCATGTTGTTGAAACCCGAAAACCTAAAAATATCTTCAAAAGGGCATTTTAGGAGATTTTTTCCAAGAACCATCCTTCTTTGGCACCATCAAAATAGGTGAATCGCATGGTGCGATACTTGGACGTATCACCCCTTGGTCTAGTAGTTCCTAAAGTTGTTTCTTTACTTCAGTACTCTCAAGCAAGGATTGCCTATACAACCTGATGTCTGGTACAGGGGACTTTGGCAATAGCTAAATCTCATGCTCTACTTCCTATTTTGGTGGTAACCCATTGGGAGCCTGAAATACTTCCTGAAAAGACTAAATAATACTATCCAAATCATGCTTTCCCTGGTTAGAAATCTCTGAAACTTCTACCCCATCTTGTTTATCCTTTAACAAAAGTAAACAAAACTGATTATGATTTTCCTGAATAAGTCATTTTGCTTGGTTAGCACTCACCATAGTAAATTGTGTCTTACGTTGGTGTGCCCGGATGTTGTAGTTGATCCCATCCTTGACCCATCTGTACTAGTTTTCCCTTCTCATAAATATAGCATCCCTAATATACAAGTAATGACTCCCAAATACAACATCAAAAGCATCAAGTGGAATAACATCAACTTCCAAAACATCAATATACTGGGAATTTATCCCAAACTTGACCTTACATCTTCTTGTTACCTGAATTTCAACACCCTTCTTCACCCAACCCAAAGGATAAGGATGTGGATGCTCGTAAGTCTCAAGACCAAGCTTCTTTACAACTGCTTCAGAAATCAAGTTAGACTGAGAACCGGTATCAACCAAAGCATTTACCTTAGTTCTCTTGATCTGGATTTTGATCTGGAATAGTCTACTCATCTCCTCTTTCCTTGGCTGTCCATGTTGGTGGTTGTGTATCCAAGCCTTCGTCTACATCAGAGTCATCTTTGATTTCCACCTCCCCTTCTATTTTTACAGATGTCATGGACTTCTTTGAGTCCTTGGTTCGGTTCTTTGGATGTAACTCTGGATGTAACTTCCAACATGTAGCATCAGTATGACCATTGATATCACATTCTTGCAAAAATTCTTGGGATCTTTACAAGTATTTAAAGTAGTGGCAGCTTGTTTACCTTTCCCTTTCCACTTACCCTTGTTACTTGTTTTCCCATACTCTTTTTCTGTTGATTTGTCGACTGCTTTTTCCCTTGGATCTACTTCTCCTTGCTTCTTTTCATCATCTATGTAGTATGCCTACACACATGCCTCATTGAGATCTTTGGGCTTTGTGGAGATGAATTTTCTTCGAAGGTGAGTGTGAAGTCCTCCCAAGTACTTAGTCATAATATCCTCATCCTCCAAGTCCATATTTAGCAACATGGCCTACCTCTGAAAAATCATAGTATAGTCCTGCACACTTTGACCACTACCTTGTCTAAAATACTTCCATTTAATCATTTGGTCAGTCTTGTGGCCAATAGGATAGAAGTTAGCTCTAAGTAATTCTTTAAATTCTTGCCAAGATTTCACAATAGCATGCTTCTTCTTTTCACAAGTGGTTAGATGGGTTTCCCACCAAACCAGAGCATGTCCCTCCATTTTGAGACGTGAAAAGGTGATCCTTAGTGCCTCGGTGACATTATGGATGCTAAAGTAGACTTCTAACTATTCTAACCATTTATCAAGCAACTATGCATCTACTTGTCCTTCAAATATTTTAATCTCAACTTTAGTCTCAACTTTAAAAGGAGTATGATCAGATTTTACCTTTTCTCTTGCATTTGAAGTCTCTTCTTCATGCTCTTCCCCATAATCTTCCTCACGGTGGCTCTTCCCTATGCCAAAATTTTTAGCTAAGCCTTGAACCACTGAGTCCATGGATTCTTGCTTGACAGAAGTTGTCTTCTGCAAATCTGCAAGTTCTTCTTGCCTTCTAAACATCCTATCCATCATGGTCTCTAGCATCTCGATTCTACGGACCAAGTTCTCTTCCTCCATTTGTCCCCAAATTCTTTGTTTCCACTTCTTTGTAGAAATTTCTGGATCGCAAGGTAAAGCCTCTTCACCTTTAGATCTTGTCATTGTCATACAAATCACAAGAATGAATACCACAGTCCTAGATACTTGTTAGCTCTGATACCAAAATGATCTGTAAACCTTCAACTTTGGAATTATCACATAGAATCACAAAAAAATGTTTTTTTCTACTTTCAATTAGAAAATGATAGAGATAGCTAATGAATTAATTTTTCTTATTCTTAGAATACACAATTGCAAAAACGGAAAGAATATAAAATCACAAACACCAACACATATTATCCTGGAAACCTCTAGAGGAGGAAAAACCAGTCAGGAAGGGAAATTGCTCTTTCTTCCCACTTTATTGGCCAATTCAAAACAATAAGTACAAATTACAATAAGTATGAAGAGAATTAGATAATATATCACACTTCCTCCCAATTACTTATTTGCTCTATCCCAACACTCCTTTCTTCTAAAAAACACAATTCCAGCACTAAGAAATTCTTGCTCACTTTCTTTCATGCTTCGATGATCTTGTTCTCTTCTACAAACATGTATTTCTAGCCTTTCTACTATCCTCCCATGCACTGGAGAATGGGAAAGGTCATGGAGGAGAAGAGACATGGACAACCAGACTTCAAATTCTGTTTGTTTGTTTCATATTTTTTTTTTCATTAGTGATGGAAAGAGTTAGGACCGCCGCCCAATGCAGACCAGCGGTTATGCAGGACCACCGCTCTAGTTGGGGGTGGTTCTATAACCACCACTCTGCACAGAGTGGCAGTCCTGTTACTATAAAGATTTAACCTTTTTCTTATTTTTCCTTCTTTGGTGCTGGTTGATCTGATGAAGTAGTGTTCATTTTGGATCCCTATGGATCAATGAGGTCAACTTTGGAAATAATAACACATATTTTCTTTATGATTTCCCAGTTAAAGCCTTTGTCCTTCCCCTTTTCCCTATTATACATCACCTAATTATGTAGGTAATAGTACCTGTTCAAAGAAAATTATGATCATAGATGTTAGGAAAGAATAAGTTTGCCTTCTGAATAGGTTTGTCTCAAGAAGTCCCATTTTGAATATTCGCATGTTGTTGCTGAGTAATCAGTTTTCATCAAATTTAGTTTTTGCATTTGTGCAAATATTAGCAACAACATACTCCATGTGATTTTTTACTCGACAGAGTTTGTTCAAAATCATGTTGACATGCTTAGGAAGGCAGATTTAGTAACATGCTTTAAATGTCAATGTCAAAGTAATGAATTGAGTAAAATGAGCATAAGATTTTTCTTGATCTTCATCACATGGATGTTGGAAGATATAGATGCCTTTTGAATGAAAAACATTGAATTTTAATTTATTTCTCAAAGCATCATTCTAGATTGACAAGTATTAGAATATAATGAGGCATTGCAATTAGAATCAAACTTTGACCTCAGTCTTCACCTTTGCACATGATGATCTCTTCTTAATTGCATATTTCACATCCTTCCCAAGATGTCACCTTAGGTGGAAAATGCTTCACGATGTTTGGACATGTGGCTTCACTTTTCTCAATTTCTCAGTCATGGGGTCTATTTATTCCTCCTCCTGATAGAAATATTTATCCCAGAATAAAACTTTGAGGAATGTCTTAATGAATTATGTTCTTGACCTCCACACTGTAACAGAAATTTTAAATGTGGGTTCAATCAAATAAATTGTAAGCATGTGAAATCATTATGCCAAGTGATATTGATTAAGTGTTTAGTCAAGACACTCTCATAAAATATGCTCTATTTTTTTAGCCTGAGATGATTTCCACCATCAAATTGTGAAGTTTCAGTATTATGCAACCTGATGAAAATTCCCTTAATGATTTGTGATCAACGAAACCATCTTAATGTTTGCAAAACCAATCATAGACCATGATTTTTTATTGTATTGTTCTCATGATAGGTTGTAATCCTTAAAATTCTTAAATGATGACCATTCCCTTGATTATTTATATCGATATAAACTTACATATGTGTTATAAGTAATTTCATGAGTCCATATATTTGAGCAATTTTTGATACCTTTGGGAGTTGTGAGGTTTATAAATATATTTTTGACATGTTTAGCACTCCTAAAAATGTCAGTAAACAAGCTCACTTTGGTGCCAGGCCCCACCGTTTAAAACATAATTGCATCATGACTTCTATTAGAGCGATTAAAAAATAGACATCAAGATTGTAGAATTTAAACAGGTAAAAGGGGAATGTTGAATGCTAAAAAGTGGCATGGTACCTATGTAAGACCATATTAGAAATCTAAACTATCTTCTAACATTGTGACTGATGGAACTGTGAAAGTTCCATAAGGTGCATAGTTCCCTAATTGTCTTATAAAACTAAAATAAATTTTTGTATAAAACTTGAATGCACAAGTATTATCTAAAATTTCAAATACTATTTATTTATCCTTAAATTGGACAAAGACAAGTATAGATAGGTTTTAGTTCCCAGTATTTCATAGTCACATATCAACTGTCAGTTACAAATAGTGTATATCGAGCTTCTTACATTGTCTCACATGCACGTAGGATCCAAATGTATCAATACCATTTCATATTTATGAGACCATTTATAAAAATAAACTAATTTCACTTCAATTTTTAAGAAATAATTCAGGTCGAAAAAAGAATTCCCCTAAATAGCATTTACATGGAGATTATATTAATTGGAAAGTTGTCTTGTGGGCCTACTTTGTTAATGCTTGCATTCTTTTTCTAGTTGTAGCCTTATCCATGTTTTTCTTCTATTTTTGGGATACTTTTGATAATAAGAATAACCTCTTATTATTTCTTCCTATATAGATTTACCTTTCAAAAAAATCCTCATGGAAGATCCTATCGCAGACATTACAAAAACAACAACTTTGGTATCACTGGGGGATAGCACCCCTTTACACTAATGCGTAAATGTTATAAATGATGGTAGCCCCTGCCATAAATCCCCTGTGTCGCGTCACAAAAGCCCTGTCACTTGCGACGTCCTTCCCCTCCTAAGGGTCGTCCAATTCTCCGTCCAAACATAGAGGCCACTATAAGGAAGAAATCCTTTGGCTAGATCAATGATTAGTGGTCAACTTGGAATGGTCTCCTCAAGAGGCAATTTTGGATCTCCACTACCTAGCTAGAGAATCATGAATCTGATAAATATGGCAAAGTGTCAAATTTAGTGGAAAAACGATTTGAATAATGATCTTGCCTTTGAGAAAGCCGATTAGGGTAAGATCTTGGTTCATCCCTCCAGAAGATGATCCTCCTTCGCTTAGTACTGCTACCCCATGACTACCAATAAATTTATTATGTGATTTTCTAATTGCCTAATTTTGGGACTCATTTTGTGCTCCTCATGGCATTTTGACTTTGGACAAAATGCAACTGTTTCCTATCATGTTACTCTTCAATATTATTAATACACTTTGGCAAGTTCTAAATGCAGTAAATTTACTCTAGGGGTTGAAAATACTACATATAAGGGAGAGGAGCCAATAGTGGAGCATGGACCATGGACCAATAATGGTGAGGGTATTTATGAAGTGAGTGACTAGTACATGTACATTTGTCATTCAACATTTGAAAAAAAAGTAGCTAATAAAATGTGTCACATCAAATCACATCAAATAATCACCCAATCACATGATGCGTTTTAAGTGAATTAAAAAATGCATGGCATAATGCCCTATTAATGGTCCACTAATTTTTTCCTTTGTATAAAAAACTACTTGATTTAAATCCTTTAAAAACCACTTTCCATAAAATAAAAATGTTCAAAAAAAAATATTTAGATTTAGAAAAAAAAAATCTATTAAAGGGTTTTTTTTTTTTCAAAATAGTTGATGTATATACTAGATCCCTGTTTTTACAGTGTCACAATTGGGTGCACAATATTAGGCTCCTGTCTTGGTTACGTATAAATTCTTTCACGTATGTTAATTCCTCTTTCATGTACCTCTGGGTATATAGAAGAGTGAGCTTCTTAAACAATCCACCACTGGGTATATCGGAAGGGTATGTATATATGAAAGGTTTGGTATATCAGATTGACGGTAACATAGATTGTGATACCTTATACCTAGAATAAGAGCCAAACCCTATCAAATCTCTATAAAATGGGCACCAATGCCCCCAATGATCAAATATGCTCTTTTAGATCACAACACTTAGAGGAAACAACTATACTGCATGGAAGACAAAACATTAAGACAGAACTTGAGTTTGAAGAGATCTGGCCTACTGTGAATGGTACACTGACCAGATAAGATTAAACTGATACAACACAATCCAATGGAAGTTTGATGCAATGATCAGAAGGAAAAAATCATCAAGTTTCCGATGATGTGAAACCCCACTTTCAAGATATCAAAACAACCAAATAAGTGTGGGATAAGTTGAGCATAATATACAAGTGCCAACGATATAAGAATGTTATAGCTGAGTATGGTGCATAGTCAGTTATGTTGGTCTGAAAATCTGTCGCCTGGGCAGATCTATGGATAGACGAGCCAACAGTGTGCAGGGCATAGCCCCTCTTTGAGTCAGCAAATGAAACTGGTTTATTGCTATTCTACCAGCAGGAATCTATGCAAGTCTCACAGTATTCTGCCTTCATGGGGGTTGGGATCTCATCCCAGTTAGGGGTATTTCTAACTGTGAAGAAGGGAATGAAGGGAAGAGAGGAGATAGAATAGAGCTGAAGGGAGAAAAGAAATGAATTCCAAAGCAGAAAGGTCAGAGGGTTTATGTTTTGGGCTGGTAGTAAACAGAGCCAAACCTACTTGCATAAACAAACAAAGCAATACTGATGAGCAAATGACAAAAAAGTAGAGATAGATCTAACAGAATAAACACACAGATCTGACATAAGAAAGATCTGATGCACATAACACATGTATTCAGCACAAAGTCTTAATATTTGTATTAATGTTTTCTTTTGTTACAAAAAGTACAAAGCCTTTTCTTCTCACTTCTATTTTTCATCTAAAAAGTGTCCACCACCTGAATACAACAAGTATTCAAGTATATATAGAAGGAGAAGGAGAGAGAAGGAAAAAAGAAACCAACAACTAATTACAAAATATTTACAAAATATCTAAAAGTCAACTGTTGACTTTGGGGCAACTTAGTGGATGACAACATCCCATGGTGCAACATGGATGATGTCATCATTTGTGTCAACATACTTTTAAATATTACAAAAATGGAAAGAAATCCAAGAGGAGGAAAGTTATTCATCGTCATCCCGTGGCTAGAAGGGAGTATTCTACTTTTACTCAGGAGAGGAAATGTGGAATTGAGCCCGATACTCCATGAATTTGATCGGTTGGAGTTGATCTTAGGCAGGACCCTTGGTGTGATCGCCAATGACTTCACAAGTATTACGTTCATCTAAGTTTCTCTGAGAGTTTGAAGTATTCATTACCTACCTCAAATCAGGTATCCCACAAAATCACGGCAGGACAGAAGGTTATTGACAAATTCAGCGTCAAAAGTAGCTTTTGACCCTAACCCTTGCAAGATGACCTATTTGAAGAGCCGAATGGTTTCATCTACCTTCCTCAAGGCGTTTGAAGGAGTGAGCAATCCCGGAGACATCCTTAGGAAAATTTTCTCCATTTGATGCATTGCATCCAAGGCTTCCTCCTTGAATTTGTCTATCTTCTCCAAGACAAATTCCATTTGATCAACCCGATAATACAAAGCAGCGCAGCAAGGACTTTGTTGGGTGCTCTGGGTGATCGAAGACGCCGAATTTTACTAAGTCATTGACTGGGCAGTCGAGCATCTTCTGGAATGTCTCATGTTGTAACCTAGCATGGTCCAACTCTTGGGAGATAGGTCCTGCAATCCTTGGAGTTCCTTGTTATCCTGACCAATATTTTGATATAGCTCCATGAACTTTACGATTACTTCATCACTATATTTGAGGATATGGTCCCTCCAGGCAGATACCGCCATGCCTTGTTTGCCAATCTTGGCATATTCGTTTATCTTTTCCTGACTGAGGGCCTTAGGAGTTTCAGTGTCAGTTGTAGGAGGTGCACTACCCATTTTCTACAGGGCTTGGAGAAGATGTTTGTTTTGTTCTTTCAGTATCCTCTTCTCTTCCTTTGCTTCCTGAAGCTTCTTGTAAAGGGCATCCACTGCAGATAGGGCCTCTCCTTGTAGGCTCTCAGAGGACGTTCCCATTGTGACCTGTGTCACTGTATAATGTAGGAGATAGATCCTTTTTATCCATTTGTGGGATCATGGTACGTGATCTCCATTACTTTTTCACCTGACCTACTCTGAGAGAAATGGGTTATTGTCTTTTGCTTCTTAGCTCCTTTTGTTGGAATGACGGAAAAGTCCATAGGTGTAATGGGGACTTTCCTCTTGTGCTGGCTCAGGTGTTGGGAGATCCATGTTGGACTTAAGGGAGTGGGACCAGAGGGAGGAGAGGGAATGGCGGTAGAAGAAGGGGTAGCTACAGTGAATAAGGGGAAATGGGTCGAGACACTTGGTGGTGGCATTGATAAAGAAGCCGAATCTCCAATGCTCACGGGGGTAGGAGTCACTGTAGGAGAGGAAAGTGGGGGTGGAAGGGATTTGAGAGATGAGGGAAGAAATATTAGGAGACAACTTCGCTGAGGGAAGAGAAGATGGAGGAAGAGGAAGGGGGAACAGTAGAAGATGGGGGAGAAGACACAACCAGAGGAGTGGTTGCTTGAGTGACATGAGGAGGGGAAGGAGGAGTGGGAGATGGGATAGAGGGAACTTCAGCAGTTGCAGCAGTGGCAACATCAAGAGTGGATGTACCCATTGGAACACTTACCTTGCCGCTTCTTTCTCTAGAGATACCAGGGTTACAACTTGTTCCTGGGTGGCAGAAGGAGGACTCTCAGGAGCTTGCTCTTGAGTAGCACTTGATTCCCCTTCTTTGTCTTTTCCTTTGCCCTTTGGAAAATGCTTCAGCCTGGTAGGTGCATTACCTAAGGGAGACGTGGTGAAGTCTACCCCAAGGTAGATGAGACCATTAAACCTACACCAATTTTCTGTGTGCTGCAAAGTGCCCTTAACCCTTTCCTCAATAGTTTGAGGTGCCTTTGCTCTGTCAATCTCAGCAAATGGCCAGTTGTCCCTGTTCGTATCTAGATAGACCTGATCAACTTCTTGATCAGTCATTTGGAAACCTTTCGGGAAAATGGCCACGCCATATTGGATAATTTCTACTAGGGCCAGGCGGGAGTGATCCTTTCTCCTGAGCTTGACCTCGTGATACAGGTCGATGTAGATATCCTCAATCTGTGGGACGTGGATTAGATCGAGCTTTTCCTTGGTAGGAAATTGTGAGGATCGAAGGTCGGCCTTACCGGGAAATTATGTTTCAAGTTGAGCAACTCCAGTTCTACAAACATTTCCTGGGATTTGGTGTGAGAAGTGCAGGTGTACCTGCCCACTATGAGGGGGAAAGGAGTTCCACCCTTCTTTCTTTTTAGGCACTTCTCATGATATGTGATGAGCTATCTGGACAGCTCCAATAGGATCAACTTAGGGCCCTGCATATCCTTGGTAACTTGGTGGGCTCCCCCAAGAAGTTGGCGGCTCTAAGATAAGTGAAAGTGGGGAATTACGTAAATAACGCCCCCCACTTCTCTGTTGCATTCGCTATGCTCTTGGTCAGCCGACCGTGAGTCGTATTGGGCCTCAATAGGCAGATGATGCCATAGAAGAAGGCATCATTGATCTTGCTGAACTATGGGATGTTATTTTCCAGTCTCAACTCTGGATAATATTCATATATTTTTACTTGGGGCCACACCCCACATCGGCTCAGTGCTGGATAGTCTCTTTTTGAGGTAGCAACGTAGACCACATAGGAGTTCATGTAGAAACTCCCCATTGTTGAGATTTGTTCAAGTTGCTCAAAGATATTGCTGCTGATGATCTCTGCCCATTCAAAACGTTGATCAGGCACATTTTTGTTCATTGTCTCCAGATACCTGAGCATCCATTTGTGGAAGTAATGGGCATCAGGAAGCCCAAACACCCTACTTAGGAAGGTAATGGTGTCACTCAGCTCCTCTGAAAAGTCACTGCGATGAATAACCTGCGGCCACCTGGTTATTACCTTCTTATTTTTCAGGTATACTTCATTCATGAGCTGCATGCATTTGTCCTCATTTTCATCCCATGCCTTTATGCAGTCTTCTTGGCTTATAGCCACAAAGTGCCGGTGGTGGGGGATACCCAACATGATTTCAAAGTGCCTAGGCAGTGAGGTTGATTATAACCTTACCCTTCTCATTCTCGACACACCTTGTGTCTTTATTATAGCAGCGGGCCACCACCATCATGAATTCATTATTTACTGCGCTTACGGGAATTCCCCAAGCGAAGTGTAGACCACTGCCAACCAGTTTGTCCATCCATGGACTTCCCTGTGACCCTTCTGGTTCTGCCCAAAATTCTTCCATATCGATGTGGCCAAGTTCAGAATCCCTGATGTCTAAGTCACATTCTACAAGGGACTCAGGCATCCTGACCCTTTGATACTTATACTTCATTTCTTCCTTTGTGAGTTTGGCCTTACCCTTAGACTTGGTTGGCCTCTTACTTGATGAAGACATGTGTGAATCTGAGTTCAGCTACTGATCTGCAAGAAGGAGGAGGAAGTCCATCGTAGAAGAGCCATGTTATATATCCATCAAAGCTTTACAGAATGAAGAGTTAGTAATTTAGAAGCTTCTGGGTGTAGGGTGCAGCTATACTGTAGGCTACAGGGTCAAAAAATCAAGGCACACTGCTAAAGAGTGTTGCATGGAAGAAAACAGCGTAAAGGGCACATGGCGCAGATGTATTACACACAACATTCAGTGTTGGTGTCGAAGGATGTGCACCTGCGCCAAGATTAAGGCTTTTCAGATAATTCTTGTGTTGCAAAGGATGACCATTGGTCAGGTATGGAACATGTTGCAAAAGTTATGGTGTGCCAAAGGGGTGTAGGTTTAAATGGTGTATCACTGAGTTAAGAACTAGTTTTAGCTTTGGCGTGGCACAGAAGAGTCTGCATGACATTTATGCTGGTGTAGCTGGATTGCAGTGCTTGCGCCTGTGTTAGGGTTTTAAAATTTTTATAAAGCACAGGGAGGGTGCTGCAAGCAGGGACAGTGCGCCCCTTGGCGTGACTGTGTTTTGTGCAACAGAGATGGCGTTTGCGCCAAAGGAAAACCACGGCTTTTGGATTGTAACAACTTTAGATTTTTTCTCTTTTGGACAGTTTTATGGCCTTTTACCTCTTTCAATATAGTTTTTGACAATGAGAGGAAAAGGGCAAAGAGGGTTCTGGATTCATTTTTTGAGAAAAAGAGCCCTCCAAGCTAGCAGATCTGGAAGGAGGGTAAAACCGGTTTGGGGGAAAGAGTTGATTGCGAAACGGGCTGGAGGTCATGTTTTATTTTATGTTCAATTCCTTTGTTTTTAACAACAACCTCTAAAAATCATACAAAAATCCCACAAACAATCAGTACAAGAAGAGCAAGGGCCACTTACCAGGGATATATAAGCTGGAAAAAATGATGCAGGGTCCATAAATGTGACGTAAAGTGACACGGGGATGACAGAAGTGCAGATAGGTGTAAAGGAAAAAATTTTCACATTTTTTAATCGTGAAAATGACAGGTCGGATGCACCTATTTATAGCAAAAGGCATAATAAATGTGCCACCAACTTTTTCAAAGGGCGCACCAAAACAGATGCCAACATGAAATTATTTGCGCCTTTGGCGCGGTTTTAGGACTGTCAACACACCCTTTTTTCCTTGGCACACCGTTCAAACAACAATTTTAGTGTCGACAGGGTGGCACATGCGCCTTCCAGGTTTGAAAGGCGCAATGGGAAGGGCAACATTTTATGCGACACTTCCAAAATGCGCCAAAGGAATAGAAGGACCTGATGTTGCATGAATAAAATCTGGCCCAGCCAAAAAAGGACTGAAATGACTAACAAAATTTTCCGGAAAGGGATTTTATGGTGCTAAGGGACCTTGGTGGGGAACCAAAACAAAATTTTGGTATGGTTACCTGCAAAATTGCCCTTGTCAATTTTACAGGATAACAGCTGGCTCTTTCTGGGGACTATCTTTGAGCGAAGCTTAAGGGTAGAGAATCCCAGATCAACATGTGCCTATCCATTGGGTTACAGAGTCAAAAACAAGGGTGACAAAAAGGAAAACACACAACCAACAAAAGAAAACACACAACAAAAACAAACACACAACTTAAAGCAAATTGTACAAAGAAGAGAGCAAGCTCTACTTCCTGAATATTTTGAGATGTTGCCCGCTATAGGGAAGTGGGAGCTCAGTTTTGTCTAGATACGAGAGATAGAAGCTATTCTCTCCATTGAGCTGCTTGATCTTGAAAGGCCCTCTCCATAGAGAATCAAATTTTTTGTGCATGCCCTTTGGCTCTCTTCACTTGTCCCACAAAAGGACGAGATCTCCCTACCTGAAAATCTCTCTGCTTGGCCTTTTTATCGAACAGTCTCTTGACTTGATTCTGATGTTCGGTAATCCTGTCGATCACCCACACTCTTTTTTCTTCAAGCTCTGTTAGATACATGACCCTCTTCTGAAGAGAATTCTGGAAATTCTCATCTTCGATCACTCGTGCCAAGTGCAGAGCAGGAAGTTCCGCAGAAATGGGAAGCTCAGCGTCGATTCCATATAATACTTGAAAAGGTGACATACCGAGGGACCTCTTTGGAGTAATACGGTCTGCCCACAAAGCATCATACAATGACTTGTGCCATGACCATTGATTCTCATCGACTAGCTTCCGTATGATGGTCACTAAGTTCTTATTGCTGGATTCTGCCTGACCATTTCCCTGGGGGTAATAATCTGAGGCATGGGCCAAGGTTATCCCATATTCATAGCAAAAACTGATAACTTCCCATGAGGAGAAGTTGGAAGCATTATCAGCAACGATCTTGTGTGGAATGCCAAACCTTACAATGATACTTTCTTTGATGAAGTTACAAACAATTTCAGAGGTGGCATTCTTAACCGGTATGGCCTCCACCCATTTGGTGAAGTAGTCCGTTGCTGTTAGGACATAACTATGTCTGGCACTTGATTAGGGATGTAGTGCTCCGATAAAGTCGATTCCCCATTGCCTGAATGGTTCGTCAATAATGACGGGCCTGAGGGGAAAAGCAGCCAATTTTGGTTTGCCAACAAACTGTTGGCAGAGCTCACATTTTGCTACCCAGGTGGTTGTATCCTAAAATAGCATTGGCCAATAGTACCTAGCCCGGATGATCTTGTGGACTGTCACAGAAGAGGAAAAGTGACCACCACAAGCTGAGTCATGAAAACTTTCTAGCAATTTTACCTGTTACGGCTTGTCAACATATCACAAGAAGATGCCATCAATCCCACATTTGTATAAACCGTCATCCCAAATGACATATCTGGCTGCTCTGAGCTTTACAGTATGCTTCTCCTTTGAAGTTAGATGAGCTGGACACTCACTGTAAGTGAGAAAGAAAGTGATATCAGAATACCACTCGTCGCTAGTTGCAACAAATAGAACCATAGGCAGAGAATCAGCTTTCTTTGGTTTACCCTGCATTCCATCGATGCAGTCATCTTTTTCTTTAGGGACCTCTGAATCTTTGTTTTCAGCCATAAGCTGACATAGGCCCTTGCCTCTTACCAGCTTGGTTGGTTTTATGTCTAGATCATACTCTTGGACCTTTGCGATCCAATTCCCTCGTAAGCTTCCTAACTCTTGTTGAGTTAAGATTGACTTGACTGTCTGTGTCAGGAACCAGCACTATTGTATGAGAGTTTAGGATGTAGTACCGGAAATTCTTGACTGCTTTGACAATGGTGAAGGCATGTTTTTCCAATTGAGATACCTTCAATTCATGAGGCTTGAGAGGAGAACTCATGAATGTGATTGGAGATTCAACATCCTCAGAGTTCTTTTGCATTAAGATGGCCGATACAGTATGCTCAGATGCATACCTATACATGATAAAATCCTTGGAGAAGTCGGGACATACCAGGACTGGTGCATGAGCAACAGAGGCTTTTATATCCTCGAATGACGTCTTTCCTTCTTCGCTCCACCGGAAATTTTGTGACCCTTTCATCATATTTGATATGTGGCGAGTCTTTTCAGCAAAGTCAGGAACAAAGCGACCTAAGAAAATTCACTTTTCCGAAGAAAGGAGTGAATGTCGGTCTTGCTTGTAGGTAAAGTAAGGCTCTGAATAGCCTTAACCCTTTCGACATCTATCTTTGTCCCTTCCTTGCTAACAACGTGTCCCAGCAACTTTCCTTCAGTGACCCCGAAAATAGAATTTTTTGGATTTAGGGAGATCCCATGTTCTCGGCATCTAATCAATACTTGCTCCAAATGATCACAATGATCACTTCACTATTTAGAGAACACAGTTAAGTCATCTAGATAAACTATGATAACCTTTCCCATCATACCTTTGAATGTGAAGTCCATCACTCACTGAAAGGTGGCACCAGCATTGGTCAAGCCAAAAGGCATCCTGCTATAGGTGAATGTGCCCCAGGGAGTAGTGAATGTTGTTTTGAATTGGTCTTCAGGTGAGACTTCAATTTGATTATAGCCCAAAAAACCATCAAGCATGGACAACATTTCTGAACCAGTTACTACCTGTAGAACCTGATCCATTATGGGAAGCGGGTAGTTATCCTTCAAGGATGCCTGATTCAGGTTGCGAAAATCTACGCATATGCGTATCTCACCATTCTTCTTTCGTACCGGCACAATGTTTGTGACCCAGGTACTATGATGGATAGGAAAAATGATCCTTGCATCCAGCATCTTCTGTATTTCTACCTGGATGGTACCCGAGATCTTGGGATTGTAATGCCTCTGTTTCTGGCGAAAAGGTTTGACATCTTCTTTCAACGGGATGTCATGTTGAATGTCCTTCGGCTTGAAAGACTTTAGATCGGCATAAGACCATGCCAATACGTCCATATATTTCTTCAGCAATTTGACAAACTTTCACTTTTCCTCTGGTGTGCAACATTTTCGATGTTCACAAACTGCGGATGTTCCATAGTACCTAGATTGACGGAGTTCGGTCTCTGGAGAGGAGTTAGGATCATCTTGCCGCTTCTTCCTGACAAAACGATCATGTTTGTCAAACAATCGTTCCAAAGAAACTAAACATTTCGGAATTTTGTTTCCTTTGAGCTGACATATGCCATCACCTCTCTTTTGATTCGTTCACTTGATCAGTGACAGATTCACGGCATGCAGAAGTAGATCCTTCAAAATGAAGCTCATTGAAATTTTCGCTTTCTCTAGAAAGGCAATAAGTTGATTGTCATCGTTGAATACCTGCCAGTGCTGAGAATTGTCTGGCACGCTTGGGTGGAAGACTACCTCAATAGTATATGTGTCTATTTTCAACCTGGGTGAGGGAGCATGAGAGACGCTGAGACGGCCAGTGAATCGGCCATGTCATTCTGAGCTCTTGGAATGGATTTTATTGAGAAGGCATCAAATTCCTCAATGTTGTCCCATACTGCATTGCGGTAATGCCTGAGCCTTTCATTCTTTACTTGGTATATCCTTTTTACTTGATTCACGACTAGCTCGGCATCGCCCTGTACTTTTAGGTTCTTGATTCCCCTTTCTTTTGCAGCTTGCATGCCAAGTAGCAAAGATTCATATTCAGCAGTATTATTCGTGTTGAAAAACTGCAACTTGAAAGAGAGAGGAAAAATCTCCTCCTCAGGAGATATTAACACAGCTCCAGCACCACATCCGCTAGTTGCACAACTGCCATCAAAATACAATGTCCAAACCTTGTTTAGGTCCTCCTCTTGGACGAGAACATCCATTTTATTGGACTCAGTAAATAAGAAGTAGTTCCCCATCCTGATGATTCGAAGAGAATTTGGGCTTTGGGTTCGTTAGAATTGGTGACCAAGTACTTCTTTTGCGATTCAGGCTCCAATGTCTACATTAAACCCTTGACGGGGATTCTGGTCTTGGACCAATCCATATAAATCTCTCCACCAACTTCTTTACAAAAGCTCCTTCCTAGTAGAATTCCATATGTTGTAGGGATATTAGCAACGAGGATGGTCATCTTTACTCTTTTCTCTGGGAATGCCGCAAAGGTGAACTGTGTGTCTTTGATTTGACCAATCAATGGAACCTGTTTGGTTTCCATGGAGTAACATCTACCGAAAGGCTTGGTAAGAGTGAGGCCCAAGGCATGGGCAACCTTTGACGGAATGACATTATTAGAAGCCCCAAAATCAATTATGCAATTGCTTAGCTTGTGACCATTGATTAGGAGGGAGAGATAAAAAGGTTCAATTTTTCTTGACACAGAAGTCAAGGCAACATTTATGCGAGATGCAGGAGGAGGAGTGGAAAGGATTCCTTTCAGGGAGGCATGGGAAGTTATGGCAGCTTGGCTTTAGATATATTCAGTTAGTCTTACAAGTTGCTCAGGGTTCGACTGAAGATATTCAGCCTCAGACATTTGAATCTTTGTCTTTTTAGCATGATTGATTATGTCGAATGCAACCAAGGGTTGTGTTGATGAGGGAAAGAGTCCTTCATTTCGCGGCGGAGGGGTAGGATTACTGGTCTTTGTGGGAATAGTAGGAGGCTGATTTGGAGGAGAGATGGGGGAAAAATATCTTTTTGCAAAAGACTTAATAGGAGGTTGAGCAGGAAGAGGATTACCTCTTTTAGCAATGGTTGGAGGAGTGATTGACACAGCCTTCTCTTTTTGTATCTTGGCAGTAACTTCTACTTCTTTGAAAACAACATCCTTGAGAGGGGGTGAAAATAGCATATGACTGTCCACTTGCATACCCCTGAGTACCCTCTTCTTCATCAAATGCTTCATCTTCAAATTTCATATACCTGATTGTAGATTCGCCAAAAACTGTTGGTCTGAAAATCTATCGGGAGGGTAGATCTATGGATAGACGAGCCAACAGTGTGCAGGGCATAGCCCCTCTTTGAGACAGCAAAGTGAAACTAGTTTATTGCTATTCTACCAGCAGGAATCTGTGTAAGTCCTACAGTATTCTGCCTTCAAGGGTTTGGGATCTTGTCCCAGTTGGGGCATTTCTGACTGTGAGCAGAAAGGGATGAAGGGAAGAGAGGAGATAGAATAGAGCTGAAGGGAGAAAAGAAATGAATTCCAAAGCAGAAAGGTCAGAGGGTTTATGTTTTGGGTTGGTAGTAAACAGAGCCAAACCTACTTGCATAAACAAACAAAGCAATACTGATGAACAAATGACAAAAAAGTAGAGATAGATCTAACAGAATAAACACACAGATCTAAAGTAAGAAAGATCAGATGCACATAACACATGTATTCAGCACAAAGTCTTAATATTTGTATTAATGTTTTCTTCTGTTACAAAAAGTACAAAGCCTTTTCTTCTCACTTCTATTTTTCATCTAAAAAGTGTCCACCCCCTGAATACAACAAGTATTCAAGTATATATAGAAGGAGAAGGAGAGAGAAGGCAAAAAGAAACCAACAACTAATTACAAAATATCTAAAAGTCAACTGTTGACTTTGGGGCAACTTGGTGGATGACAACATCCCATGGTGCAACATGGATGATGTCATCATTTGTGTCAACATACTTTTAAATATTACAAAAATGGAAAGAAAGCCAAGAGGAGGAAGGCTATTCGTCATCATCTCGCGGCTGGAAGGGAGTATCTTGCTTCTACTTAGGAGAGGAAATGTGGAATTGGGCCTGATACTCCATGAATTTGCTGATCATCGGTTGGAGTTGATCCTGGGTAGGACCCTTGGTGTGATCACCGATGACTTCACAAGTCTCCCGTTCATCTCTGAGTTTTTCTGGGAGCTTGAAGTATTCATTACCTGCCTCCATCAGGTATCCCACAAAATCACGGTAGGCCAAAAGGTTGTTGATAGATTCAGCGTCAAAAGTAGCTTCTGACCCTAACCCTTGCAAGACGATCTCTTTGAAGAGTTGAATGGTTTCATCTGCCTTCCTCAAGGCGTATGATGGGGTGAGAAAGCCTGGAGACATCCTTAGGATGATCTTGCTCCATTTGATGCAGTGCATCTAGGGCTTCCTCCTTGACTTTATCAATCTTCTCCAAAACAAACTTCATTTGATTGACCCGATAATCTAAAGTAGCAAGGACTTTGTTGGGTGTCCGTGGATGATCAAAGATACCGAATTTAACTAAGTCATCGACCGGGCAGTCGAGCATCTTTTAGAAAGTCTCATGTTGTAACCTAGCATGGTCTAACTCTTCAGAGATAGGTCCTGCAATCACCTGGAGTTCCTTGTTAGCCTAATCAATATTCTGATACAGCTACGTGAACTTTACAATTAGTTCCTCACTATCATTGAGGATCTGGTCTCTCCAGGTGGATACTACCATGCCTTGTTATCCAATCTTGGCATATTCGTTTATCTTCTCCTAGCTAAGGGCCTCAGGAGTTTTAGTGGTAGTTATGGGAGGTGCACTACCCATTTTCTGCAGGGCTTGGAGAAGATGTCTATTTTGTTCTTTCAGTATCCTCTTCTCCTCCTATGCTTCCTGAAGCTTCTTGCAAAGGGTATCCACTGCAAATAGGGCCTCTCCTTTTAGGCTCTCGGAGGAAGTTCCCATTGTGACCTGTGTCACTGTATAATCTGTAGGAGACAAATCCTTTTTGTCTTTTGTGGGACCAGGGTACGGGATCTCCATTACTCTTTCACCTGACGCACTCTGAGAGAAGCGGGTTATTGGCTTTTGCTTCTTATCTCATTTTGTTGGAATGATGGAAAATTCCATAGGTGCAATGGGGACTTTCCTCTTGTGCTGGCTCAGGTGTTGGGAGATCCATGCTAGACTTAAGGGAGTGGGACCAGAGGGAGAAGAGGGAATGGTGGCAGAAGAAATGGTAGCTACAGTGAACAAGGGGAAATGTGTCAAGACACTTGGTGATGGCATTGATAAAGAATCCGAATCTCCAAGTTCTCACGGGGGGTAGGATTCACTGTAGGAGAGAAAATTGTGGGGGTGGAAGGGATCTGAGAGATGAGGGAAGAAATACTAGGGGACAACTCCGTGAGGGAAGAGAAGATGGAGGAAGAGGAAGGGGGAATAGTAGAAGATGGGGGAGAAGACACAACCAAAGGAGTGGTTGCTTGAGTGACATGAGGAGGGGAAGGAGGAGCGGGAGATGGGATGGTGGGAACTTCAGTAGTTGCAGTAGTGGCAACATCCTGAGTGGATGTGCCCATTGGAACACTTACCACCGCTTCTTTTTCTGGGGATATCATGGTTACAACCTGCTCCTGGTAGCAGAAGGAGGACTCTCGGGAGCTTGCTCTTGAGTAGCGCTTGATTCCCCTTCTTTGTCTTTTCCTTTTCCCTTTGGCAAATGCTTTCGGCCTGCAGGTGCATTACCTAAGGGAGACGTGGTGAAGTCTACCCCAAGGTAGATGAGACCGTTAAACCTACACCAATGTTCTGTGTGCTGCAAAGTGCCTTTGACCCTTTCCTCAATAGTCTGAGGTGCCCTTTGTCTCTGTCTATCTCAGCAAATGGCTAGTTGTCCCCATCCGTATCTAGATAGACCTGATCAACTTCTTGATCAGTCATTTGGAAACCTTTCGGGACAATGGCCACGCCATATTGGATAATTTCTGCTAGGGCCAGGTGGGAGTGATCCTTTCTCCTGAGCTCGACCTCATGATATATGTCAATGTAGATATCCTCAATCTGTGGGACATGGATCGGATCGAGCTTTTCCCTTTGGGAGGTAATTTGCATGGATCAAAGGTCGGCCTTGCTGGGAAATTGTGTTTCAGGTTGAGCAATTCTAGCTCTACAAACATTTCCCGGGCCTTGGTGTGAGAAGTGCAGGTGTACCTGCCCACTGTGAGGGGGAATGGAGTTCCACCCTTCTTTCTTTTTAGGCACTTCTCATGATATGTGATGAGCTGTTTGGATAGCTCCAATAGGATCAGCTTAGGCCTCGCATATCTTGGCAACTTGGTGGGCTCCCCCAAGAAGTTGGCGGCTCTGAGATAAGTGAAAGTGGGGAATTGCGTAAATAACGCTCCCCACTTCTCTGTTGCAGTCACTATGCTCTTGGTCATCTGACCGTGAGTCATATTGGGCCTCAATAGGTAGATGATGCCATAGAAGAAGGCATCGTTGATCTTGCTGAACTGTGGGATGTTGTTCTCCAGTTTCAACTCTAGATAATATTCATATATTTTCACCTGGGGCCATACCCCGCATCACTTCAGCGCTAGATAGTCTCTTTCTGAGGCAGCAGCGTAAACCACGTAGGAGTTCATGTAGAACCTCCCCATTGTTGAGAATTGTTGTAGCTACTTAGAAATAGTGTTGTTGATGATCTCTACCCACTCAAAACACTGTTCAGAAACATTTTTGTTCATTGTTTCCAGGTATCTGAGCATCCATTTGTGGAAGTAATGGGCATCAGGAAGCCCAAACACCCTGCTCAAGAAGGTAATGGTGTCACTCAGCTCCTCTGAAAAGTCACTGCGATGAATAACCTGGGGCCACCTGGTTATTACCTTCTTGTATTCTTTAGATATACTTCATTCATGAGCTACATACATTTGTCCTCATTTTCATCCCATGCCTTTATGCAGTCTTCTTGGCTTATTGCCATAAAAGTGTCGGTGGTGGGGGATACCCAACATGATTTCAAAATTTCGGGCAGTGAGGTTGATTATAACCTCACCCTTCTCATTCTTGACACACCTTGTGTCTTTATTGTAGCAGTGGGCCACCACCATCATGAATTCGTTATTTACCGCGCTTACAGGAATTCCCCCAGTGAAGTGTAGACCACTGCCGACCAATTTGTCCATCCATGGAACTGCCTGTGACCCTTCTGGTTCTGGCCCAAAAGTCTTCCATATCAATGTGGCCGAGTTCTAAATCTCTGATGGCTAAGTCACACTCTGCATGGGACTCGGGCATCCTGACCCTTTGGTATTTGTACTTCATTTCTTCTTCTGTGAGTTTGGCCTTACCCTTTGACTTAGCTTGGCCTCTTACTTGATGAAGACATGTGTGAATCTGAGTTCAGCTACTGATCTACAAGAAAAGGAGTGAAGTCCATCGTAGAAGAGCCATGTTAGTTGTTAAATCATCCATCAAGGCTTTACAAAATGAAGAGTTAGCAATTTAGAAGCTTCTGCATGTAGGGCAGGATGCTATACAAGAGGCATAGCTATGGGTCAAAAAATCATGTTGCACTGCTAATTTTGAGTGCGCCTGTTTCGCGCGGAATGTTTCAGCTTTTTGGGGAATAGAGTTGCTTCTATCCTTTCATTCCTTTTAGAAACAGATAAGGGTTAGGGCTAGGAGGAATACCTGTTGAATGTCGAGATGGTGTGCACATACTGTAGAGAGAGATCAGGTTGATTGCGAAGAACTCCTTTTTGTCTTGGAAGGACTACCTGCAAATAAGAATACAAGACCACAAGATTTTGATTAGACAATAAATGAGGGAACTGCCTTGGGCCCAGGAAATATAACACTTCCTTTTGAAGGTGGTCAGTTCCCCTGCTAATATGAATTAACACGAAATATTGTAAAATAACAATTTAATTGCTTCGTTGAAATAGGTAGGGGGAAAGGCTGGTTTCTGGTTTTGAGTCACAATAACCGATACTGGTTGCTGCTAATTGATATCTGTGGGGGCTATGTTTTAGGTTGACTTGTGTGGTGGAGTGGTCGTGTTGTAGGGTGGTTGTGTTGTTTGTAAGGCTAGTATATGAGCGGGATTAGGTAACGGGGTGATGAGAGGTAAATGAATGATAGTTAGATATAATGTGCACGCTGGGCAGTAGATCTAGGAATGGATTTATGATGGACTGTGATTCAAAAAGCCTAAGAAATATTATTAAAGAGAACACACAAGATGTAGCTTACTAGTTATTGATGAGGATGTATGTCTGAGGAGTGTAATGACAAAGGTAGAACTCAGGTAGGATAGCCTAGACACATAGGAGATGAGACACCTCCCTCCCGATGATCAGTTGAGTATCACAGGGCTCTGATTATTCAGTTGCGGTCTTGGGCTTGGTCTCCTTCGCTGCAAACTCTTCTTGTCTCTTCACTTGTCTCTTGCTTGGCTCAAGTAAAGATCCGGATTCTTTTTATCGCTTCTGATGATCCTCCCTTGATCCAAAAATCCTTCGACCTTTGTTTTTGGTTAGGGGAGCCCATTTACAGGGAACCGATGGTGGTTATCGTAACCGACGGTGGTCGAGTAGGAACTGGTATCGGTCAGGTCAAAGTGGGCTATTTTTAGTAAAATATCCAACTTTCCCTCCTTTTCTCCCAAGGGATTAGTTGCGGGCTTGGTCAAGTGACTAGAAGGTCGGTTTTGGGTGCGAGAAAGGGGGTCATTAGTCATGGGTGTGGATGTAGACCAAGTTATAGGTCTTAATTAGATTAGTTTAGGGTTAGGCCTAGGTCATGATGAGGTGGCAAAATGATGGTGGCAGGTAAGGCGATGTGGATTTATTAATTATAAGATAATTAATAAATAATTGTGTAAGGTTTAGGTGGTGAGGTTAGGTTGCGAAATGAGATGCGGGTCACAAGGGGTCGTAAGACACAAATTTGGTGTCTACATTAGCCCCTTATTGTCATGTAGTTTGTTTTGTAAAGCTGCACAGACAATAATATGAAGTGGTTTCCCCTGTTAAGGGTATAGGTAATCCCCCTCAAATCTATCACAGATTGAGATAGCGTGAAATCAGGGATAGGGTTGATAAAGGGTAAATGGTGTGGAGATGATGGTGAGAGTGGTGAGGTAGGTCCAAAGAAGCAGACGCATGTGGAAATGCATTAGTGCGACTAGGGTACATGATTTGATGAGCAAACCAGCAATGCATAGGCAAAGGTCGATAGTTTATCCAAACAAGGGTGATATAATCCTGGTATCCAAGGCATAGGAAGTAGCTCCAGGGTATATAATGGGTAAGGTACAGGAACGTTTTGGGCATGTTCGGCAGTACCAAATGGTTGGTTTGGTTGAGATAAACGTCACGGTCTAAGTCTAGGCAAAGTTGGTCGACAGATTAAGTCAAGGACCCTAATCATGTTAAAACATGAACAGGTGAGCTCGAGTGAACAAAAAAGTTACATGATGGGTGGATAAAAGTGTATGTTGTTGATGTTGGGCGAGGTATTTAAGTGGTATGGCCTTGGGTCGGGCTGAGTTGATGAGTTGAGGGCCATGGGTCGGGCCAAGTTGTTGGGTTGAGGCCTTGGGTCGGGCCGAATGGGTAGGTTAAGGCCTTGGGTCGGGCCGGATGGGTAGGTTACAGCCTTGGGTCGGGCCAAATAGGTTGGGTTGCGGCCTTGGGTCGGGCCAAAATGGTTGGGGTGAGGCCTTGGGTTGGGCCAAATTGTTAGGGTTGCGGCCTTGGGTTGGGCCAAAATGGTTGGGGTGAGGCCTTGGGTCAGGCTAAATTGTTAGGGTTGCGGCCTTGGGTCGGGCCAAAATGGTTGGGGTGAGGCCTTGGGTCGGGCCAAATTGGTTAGGGTTACGGCCTTGGGTCAGGCCAAGTTGTTGGGTTGCGGCCGTGGGTCGGGCCAAATGGTTAGAATGTTTGCAGCAAAGGTTGATATAGGCGATGTTTGTGAGAAAGGGTGATTACGAAATAGGGGAAGAAATTGGGGGAAAAGTTGGAATAAAACCGATGTCGATTATCTATGACCGATATCGGTTAGGGGACCGATACCGGTTCCTTAGGGCATAATAAAACTAATATCGGTTATGGGCGAAAAACCTATAAAAAGAAAAATACGGCCTCTCATTGTCACATTTACAATTTGAAAACTGATTTGAGTTGTCTGAGGTGGATTAGTTGATATTGGAGCATTTGTTGCGTTGAGGTGGCGCTATTTGAGTGGAGGAGTGAGTGAGTAGTGGGCCCGAGTAAGTAGGAGGCAGCAGTTGATTGGTGGAAGACCCAGCAGAGGGACAGTTAGAGCCATGGCACAGCCAGGAGGAGCAGGAGGTGCTGGACCAGCTAGACCACCACCACCCATCCCACCACGACGACTTGTCGTCATACCGGTAGGTTCGAAACCCCTCACTATGTGTGTATTTGAGTATGCATTATGTTGTATTTGGGTTTTGGGTAGGAATGTTAGATTTTTGATAGGAAATAATTAGATAAATGGAAATGATTTGAAAAAGAAAGAGGGTAGATAGGTTAAATAGGCCAAGGCGGCTGGGTGGGTAGGTTTTTATGGTGTTTGGGCAGGTATAGATTGGGAGAAATAGGAAAAAAATGTAGATGGGGGGAGGGGGGGGCCGCGCGGGGTTCGGCTCTGGAAATTTTACAGCGACCGATGTCGGTCGCTAAGCGACCGGCATCGGTCATGCAAATTTTTTGGTGGCATGGAGTGTTGTGAGTGACCGGTGTCGGTCTTATAGCGACCGACGTCGGTGAAGAGGACCGGTGCCGGTCATATCGGCCGGCGTCAGTTTTGTTGTGGGAATTTTTGGTTGTTGTTTTGGGTTTTTTTTTTTTTTTTTTTGGGTGTTGGTTGTGGGGTTTGGGTTTGTTTTGAGTTTGGGTATGGTGTGGGTTATGTGGTTATGGTTTGGGTTGTTTTGGTGTTTTGGTATTGTGTAGGTTGTTGGTTTGGGTGTGAAGAGGGATGGTTTGGGGGATAGTGGAGAAGATAGGTGGGTAGAGGGGTGTGTTAGAGAGTCGGGTTGTGGTCGGGGGGGATAAAAAAAAGGTTTTTAGGGTAAGATAGGGGGTATAGAGGGTATAAGTAGATGTTGTGATAAAGAGTAGGGCTAATACTGTGGGTTGGTTTTGTAGGCACGTCAGCAGCTGACGATGCGGGACAGGATGCCCCCGCTGTTGGTACGGATGCGGCCACACGTATCCACAGCACACTGGGGTATCATGCGCGAGGTGGGACTCGGCGGAGTCCAGCGGTATAGAGCGATCGATAGGGATCATAGTTTGATGGTCGCCCTCATCGAGAGATGGGATCCGGCGACCAATGTGTTCCATCTCCCGACTAGGGAGATGACTATCACATTGGAGGATGTGTATCGCATCCTTCGACTACCGATTGAGGGAGAGGCAGTCTTTCAGGTGGACGCAGAGACTGCCATGGACAGCATCCTACAGGTTTTTGGGGATGCAGCCGCGCTACTGACCTATCACAGCGCGAGCATCGCATACGGGGATATGTACCGTGCCCACCGCCATGAGACATGGCTTGCCGTGCTGATGATGATCGGGATCACCTTCTTCACCCTCCCGGACTCAGAGGGAGGTCACTTTCCACGGGCCTTGATGGGGGTGCTACATGAGATGGTGGAGGAGCACACCTGTTATGCTTGGGCACCAGTATACCTGGTACAGTTGTATCGAGAGATGTGGGGCTATCACCGGATGAGGCGATTCGGGATTTGTTCGACGTTTTTGCTACATTGTTGGGCATATGAGCACATCATATGCCTTAGACCAGTAGGGCTGCCCCAGTAGCCAGGGCCACAGGTCATATATAGATATGGCTTTCAGAGGTGGTTGGGGGTCATGGGCCAGCCACGAGCAGTGCTGGCAGGGCAGGACGTCGCTTATTACAGGCATTTATTAGAGGGCCTGACAGCGGCAGATATCGTATGGAGATCTTACAGAGGTCATCACCCCCACAGAGGAGCCCGATTACAGTTGCGCTTGATCCAGTACACTTTCTGGATAGCAGGACGGAGGCCAGGAGAGTATGAGAGGATACCCCTAGAGAGGGTACGCAGGCAGATGGGGATGCGACAGGATGAGCCACCTCCCTTCCCTCAGTACCGGAGGGATGATGTAGAGGCCCCAGTACCGGGCGTGCCAAAATGTTTCGCACGGAATTTTTTGGCTCTACAGAATAGACTTGCTTCTCTCCTATCATTCCTTTGAGAAATAAATAAGGGTTAGGGCTAGGAGGAATACCTGTTGAATGTTGAGATGGTGTGCGCGTACCGTAGAGAGAGATCAGATCGACTGCGAAGAACTCCTTTTTGTCTTGGAAGGACTACCTGCAAATAAGAACACAAGACCACAAGATTTTAATTAGACAATAAATGAGGGAACTGCCTTGGGCCCAGGAAATATAAAACTTCCTTTCGAAGGTGGTCAGTTCCCCTGCTAATATGAATTAACACAAAGACTGTAAAATATCAATTAAATTGCTTCGTTGAGAACAATAGAGGAAAAGGCTGGTTTTGGTTTTGAGTCACAGTAACCGATGCCGGTCAGTGTACCGGTTTCTGATAACCGATATCGGTATGGTCTAAGGGTTGTAGGTTGGTTGTGTTGTGGGGTGGTAATGTGTTGTAGGGTAGCTGTGGTGTTTGTAAGGCTAGTATATGGGAGTGATATTAGGAAATGAGGTGATGAGAGGTAAATGAATGAAAGTTAGATGCAATGGCACGCTGGGTAGTGGATCCAGGAATGGATTTAGGAGGACTGTGATTCAGAAAGTCATAAGAAATGTTATTAAAGAGGACATGCAAGATGTGACTTACTGGTTATTGACGAAAAGATGCAGGTTCAAGGACTGTGATGATGAAGGCAGAACTCAAGTAGGATGATCTGACACATCAGAAGATGAGCTATCTCTCTCCTGATGATTGGATGAGTTTCACTGGGCTCTGGTTATCCAGTTGTAGTCTTGGGTTTGATGTCCTTTCTCTGCAAACTCCTCTCTTGTCTCTTCACTTGTCTCTGCTCGGCCAAGTAAAGATCTAGATTCTCTTGATCGACTTCTGATGATCTCCCTTGATCAATGAAAATCCTTCGACCTTTGTTTTTGGTTGGGGAGCCCATTTACAGGGAACCGATGGCGGTTACGTAACCGACGGCGGTCGAGTAGGAACCGGTATCGGTAAGGAAAAAGTAGGCTATTTTTAGTAAAATAGCCCACTTTCCCTGCTTTTCTCCCGAGAGATTAGTTGCGGGCTTGGTCAAGTGGCTAGAAGGTCGGTTTTGGGTGCGAGTAAGGAGTCATTAGTCATGGGTGTGAGATGTAGACCAAGTTATAGGTCTTAATTAGGTTAGTTTAGGGTTAGGACTAGGTCATGATGAGGTGGCAAAATGAGGTGGCAGGTAAGGTGATGTGGAGTTATCAATTATAAGGTAATTAATAAATAATTGTGTAAGGTTTAGGTGATGAGGTTAGGTTGCGAAATGAGATGCGGGTCACAAGGGGTCGTAAGACACAAATTTGGTGTCTACAAGACTATTGCATGGAAGAAAACTTCTTCTTTGGTGAGGAATGGCACAAAAATATTACACATAACATTCAGTGTTTGTACTATAGAGCATGTCATACTTTCCATAATTTTTTCTCTTGAAGAATATGCTCAGATACATTAAGATGTTGCAAGGCTTGCAGGATGCGCCATGACATAGGTATAATCAGATAAAATACTATGTCTTGGTAAAATTATGGTCTGCCAAGGGGCGCAAATTTGGATTGTGTATTACTGAGTTTAAGAACGCTATTCATAATTTGAATCAACCTCAATAGATAATTTTGCATGGGACTTTAACCTATAGCTGGAGTGAACTATGCTTATGGTTGGATTTAAATTTTTTTAAACTCTTTAGGAGGGTGCGTGTTAAACACTAGTGTGCACAACTTTCTTGGCACAACTGTGTTTTCTGCAATAACATTGGTTTTACTGTGCCAAAGTAAATGTACAACGTACTTTTGGATTAACAAGATCAAATGGTAGATAAATTTTCTCTAATGGCTATGGATTCAGGTTTATTTTTACCTAGTGGAATAACAATATACATTATTCAAGACAATGAGAGCAAAAGGTCATTCATTCCTGGATTATTCTTTTGGGTCAATTTTTTGCGCTAGAAGCTCTGCTAATCTAGATGGAGTGGTAAAAAGGGTTATGTGTAGTCTAAGAAGTTCATTGCTAGAAAATGGCTGAGGCATCCTTTAATTTTAAATTCAATGGACTTATTCAGTCTACTTAAAATCATGTCCTTCTCTAAAAATCATTCAATGGTGTCACATAGATCTCAACAATACAAGAAGATGAAAGGGCCACTTATCAGGGATTATCAGCTTGAAGAAATGATTTCAATCTCTTCACCATGCGAGGGAGAGGAATGGGGATTAAAAATAGACCCGATCCTATGAACAGAGGATTCAATAGATTATTTTCATGTTTTTTAGATATGACTAATGAATAGTTTATATGGCCTGATGTTATAGATACATTTCTTTGGATGTAATAGAATCCATGTTCCAGGCTTGTTGTCAAAGGGCGCACCAAATATTTGACAGATTAGCCATGGCTCTGAGAATTATTTAGGCCAATGACATGTTTTACTATGATACACACCCGATTTAATGCTTTGGGCGCAACAATGTTTAGTGTCCACAATGGAAAATGCACCTTGGCATGTTCAGTTAGGGGTCCACATAAAGGGAATGGCACATTCATTTATAATGTGAACACTACCAAACTATTGTGGAATGAATGGTGTTTTCATTAAATTCATTTACATATGACTTGAATTTTATCTGCGAACATACATCTAAAAAGGATATGACTAATTCACACCAAAATCTAGCTACCTCATCAATGGATGGAAATGGGTATTTCACATCCAATCTGAATGCCTAGTTCAAATTAACGTTGAAGTTCAAAACAAAATTTTGGTATGGTTACTTTTCTACAAAATTGAACAATGTTTGTTCTAATGAGTTTGGATAGGAAATATGATCAAGCATGTACACTGTCTACTTCCTTCAAATTACACTCTAACAAATCATGTAACTAGGTTTGAGACCTTATGTACAAGGCAACAAATGTTATTTGATAATTTATGCAATCAGGATATTCAAACATATTCAAGTAGTTGTGACTCCACCGATCAAAATATTGGTATCACTGTGACATGTTTTCATAATTTATTAATTTTGCAGTAATTTGACTTCCTATCAATTCCGATCATTTATATTACATTAATACAAAATGTTTTGAGTACTTGTTTAAGTGAGGTACTTTTTAATTCATAAATATTTCAGGTTTTGAAATTTGTATGAAATATCCTTTGAAAGGATATGAGAGGATTAGGCACTGATTCATTATATTTTTAGGTTCTAGTTACTCCATCCTTAGGCCCAAATTAAATCTTACTGTTTAGCTTCAATAGCTATGTGTTTATAATTCAAATAGCATTAAAGATTAGAGATTGTAATTTTTAGGATATTATTTTATCATTGAATAATTACAAATTTACAATTGTTGATATGGGATCAAGTATTACATCCAATTTTCTTTGCAATTCCTTGAGCATTGAATTTTGGATTGCTCCATTGGGATTTTTTTGATGCTCATCAGTTTTCAGCTAATACACAACTCATTGCAAGTATGGAAGGTATTTAAATTGATCATGTTATTTTAATGAAGTTCCAAACTTGTTGTGGTATCTAGACAAGAACTTGTTGATTAGGTTAGTAACTTCATTACTTTGTAGATATAACTGCTAATCACTAGCAACTTTCTTTTTAAAAATACTACATAAATTTAAAAAAAATTATCAGTTGTGAATAGTGCATAAAAATTATTTAAATAAATAAATTCTTGTATGTTTTAATTTTTTCCTCTAGGGTTTGAGTTCAATACGCCACAATCCTTATCAATATTTGGCTGAAAACATATATAGTGCTAAAGATGTGCTAGCACTTTTATAATGGTTGTAATTTTTGTCGTCACAAAATCATGCACTTTAGAAATTATTTATTTCGGTCTCATACTACTATTTATATTGGTTTTAAGTGAATAAAGTACTAATTAACCCCCATCTTTTGGCCATATTTACTTTATTTTATTTTGTCATTACTTGTGACTTTTCAGTCCATCATGACACAGTCTGTTTCATGGTCATTTATGTTATTTTAGTATTTGACTTGGGGTGCCCAGGTTTTAATAGGTGCACCGATAGGTGCCCTAGTCCCAGTCGGGGTGCCCTAATCCCTTTTCCCACTTTCCCGCCACTTTTTGGGAACTTTCTAGCCGTTTGAATCTTTCATTCTTTCTTGTGGTCAAGCATTTTCAGGGTTAATTACGAAATTAGAACAAGAGAACCCTATAAATATAAAGTTATGAGACCATAATGAGGGACCAAGCATCACTGATCTACTATCACTCCATCTAAGAGTTGCATCCATCATTGTATTGGAGCTCCATTTACATCCATCTAGCTCCATCACAAGGCATAAAAGGCTGGTTCATCTGCATCACACTTCATAGGGGGAGGGATTCTATTCTGATTCCATGCACACATTCTATTACATTTTCTACATATAGTTATTGCTCGCTACTTTCACAAAGTGTGACTGAAACAAGAGTAACCTAGGGCATGTCACACACACATAGAACTACATCAGGTCATATGTAGTACAACACTCAGTTAGTAAGTTCACCATTGTGCTAGTTGAGGTCAGTCTGACCCCTTCATATGCATTATTTTTTTTAGGGTTTGATGTTTGTTTTTGGGTCTTGTAGGTTTTTCTTTCATCTTGGGGTATTGGCGACATCTAGTGCAGGACAACGAAGTTGATGTGACACACATCAAAGGTTCCAGATCATCTTCCAACCCTATAGAGATCAGTTTCAGAGCTTTTACACATATTTGGGCACTCAGATAGCATACCAGAGTGCCCACAAGTTCCCCAGCCCTCCTCAAAGTGCTCCAATCTAGGGAAATAGTCTGGATCCACTCTTTTCGGGGCTCTTGCAAAGTTGTTCCTACTTCTAATTTTTCCAATCACCTCTGCGACACTCTATGACAAGCATCAGTTATTCAGCTAAGTTCTTTCCTCTTCTTTCTTGCACATTAGGGTTAGCATTCCCTTTTGCATAGTTACTTAGATCATTTTATTGGATTTATTTACTTTATTATAGTTGTTCATAACTTAGATTAACTATCCCCGCACTACATAGTTAGTCCATTTTTAGTTAATGATTTTTAGTTAATCAAGGTATTAAATTTCTACATGAAGGTACTAAGGATACCGTTTTTCATGCTTTTGATCCCTTCAAGTGTTATGACCATAATCTTAACACCGCTACACATCATTCTCCACCTAGGGAAGAACCGCCTCACTTACCACCCCTTGACAATACAATTTGTGTGATAGATGCAATTCCTTCTATGCTACCTACTACTATGTTATTATGATTGCTTATCATGGGCTTGTCCTGTCTATGGACGTACTCTATGACATCCACCTTCACATACATCATCTGCCTTAGCACACCCTCCATTCACTTGCACACTTTTCATCCATAACTCATATTGGGAAAATATTCCATTCGATACCAAATGCGATGTCACTACATGTTCCCAAGATGGTCTAGCTCATCTTGGTTTTACCTTCAAGGATCTTCATCCTTCTACTCATGCCACTCATCTCTACTATGGTTTTGTCAATATAACTACCGTTTATAGTTTGTGTGTATTTCATCTTCTAGTTTATTTATGATGTACCCCTCATTCTTCTCCACTCACATTAGGGGAATCATGACTTGCTTATATTGGAGGCACATTAGATCCTAGATCCAAATCACTACACCCCCCGAATGGCCTAAAGGTGAACATGACATTCGGTGTGATTGTGTAACATGGGATCACCTCTCAAGCTGTGGGACTTGGGCTCAAGGTGAACCTATGGAGAAGTTCAGCTTCCTCTTCCTAAACTAAGCACTACACTACTCCTAATGCAATAAAAACAACTACCTAAACCTATACTACATTTCAAGGGGATTAGGGAGAGAGATTTACAAGAAATAAAACCTAAATTAGAAGCGGTGATGCACCAAGAAAGGGTTTTTAAAGACAAAATTTTGGTTTACCAATGAAGAGAGATGATCATGAGGAATAATGAACAAGCATTACAAACTCAATTAACATACAATACTTCACTCCTTGATAAGAAAAATGACCTCCAAAACTTGCAAAAGAAACCCTAATTACATAGTTCACCTGCAAACATGAGAGAGGAAAATAGAAGTAGTGAAATCATGTAAGGACATACAATTGATCACAAAACATAATTCTCATTACTTCAAGCACTTGCACATTGCATCATTATAGCGGGGAAAAGGCATAGGATGTCATTAAAATTTTAGAAGAAAGGCTTGAGAGCCTGCAAATTCACAATAGCTCAGCTTGTGAAGAGAGGGGAAGCTTAGAAAAATGTCTAACTTTTGGTTGAAATAAGTACCCCTTTACATTTATAGAAAATTCTGAGTTGTTGAGAAAAAGAGGGAAGAATCCTAAAAAATAGGCAAGAATGTAGTTGAATGGCTCAACCGTGATTGCTTCATTAATTACACCTCCACCTCCTGGGTATTGTTCATGAAACAAGGAAAACCTATAATTTTTGAAAGGATAACTTCCAAAAATCCAAATTCTGGTAATTCCATTGCGTATCTCTCTTTATCCTGATTCCATCGATTGTAATTTTGTGAAAAAGGGAAATCAGGAAGGAAGTTGTGATCTCCTGAGTAAAATCTTCTTTAGGCATTCTAGGCACTATACTCAACCCTCCGAAAGATGCTTGCATAAATTCAAATGTTGAATTTCTTCCTTCATTTAATAAAAATAATATTTTAATAATTTTCCTAGATTCCAACTTGGCTCGTAATGGAACCTATGGAGGTAAAATTATATTTGAGGAGGTTTTAGTGTTAATTGGCTAGATAGCTTGCCAACCAGCTCGGTGAGCTAGTTGGCGAGCTCTTTGTTTGTATTACATTGCATAGCAGGTTTACACCTACACACTTCACAAGGAATTATCTCTTTCTTTTGCATTGATCTCATCGGGCCCATGTTTTTCAATGTTGGAAAATTATTAATCGAAATCACCTTCTTTATCTTCGTTGGCTCAGCTACATGGCACCTTGTCTAATTCCACTTGCCAACCGAATTAGTGGTCAAACTATCTACCCACCACAAGATGCATTTGAAATGGATGCATCAAAATAGCTCACTCCATAGTCTTATTGCCACATTCTCCATTGACCTCTATTGATTTACACAACCACTCATTAATAAAAAGTGAGTTCCTTTGCATAATCCAAGTGGCTCGGCTTAAGATTCTCACAACTTAGCACACATTCATTTCTATTTGATGGTTTATATTCCAATGACCACTACCTATATTTTTGTTGAGTTCTTCATGTTACATGGTGACTCTCTTATTTTCATTGAACTCCTCCACGTTAGATGCCTCATTCCCAACACATGTCAACTTGAGTTTCGGGGTCTTTATGTTTTAAGGACTACACCCCTTATGTTTCGGGTCGGGCTAACTCAATGACAATTATGAACTTGAGACTTACCATTATGCCTTTACATTGTATTAAGTGCTCAAATCTGAAATGAATCCTTCCCAAGGTCTGAAATCATTCCAACTTTGAAATGATCCAACTCAAAAATCCAAAGTCTGAATTTTGGACTTCAGAATTCGAAAATTAAGCTCTTAATCTTATCAACTTGTTGCCTCAACTTTCTTAACCTCCGAAGAGTGTAAGTCCCAAAATCTGAAGTCGTGCTTCATTTTCATGGCTTACTCGACTCCTTGTTTTCTAACCAGAGAGTCATTACACACCTATCCATTCCCGTCATTGAGCTTGTACCATGTTCAATCTTTGCATTCAATACTCTACAATTGTTCCTTCAACCATCCCTTGTGATGATACCAGATTCTAACATTTAGGTCTCCTCATTGTGTATTGAGCTCATAAATACCTGATCTGAGTCATCTCTCTATCCTTAAGCTTCGATCTTGTCGAGCATGCTAAAAAATCATCATGGCCCTAAAATTGTGACTCGTGAGGAAGCTCTGAAATGGTTTATCGACTCACCTCGCTATAACTACCATCTATCGAGTTTCACTCTTGGCTCACTTCATTGATACATCATCATCTCAGCTCTTCATGCCCACAACCAAACTAATATCCAAGCCCATCCGAGATCCTCTATTGGCACTTTGCATTTTTTCATGGCATGGTCTGACTTAAGGACCTGAGGCACTCTTCCTTAACAAAATTCCAACCTGTGTTCATGTTATTCAACAAACTAAGGCTTCGTGTTGAGAACTCAAGACTACATTATGCACTAAACTGAGCCACTCATTTGACCATTGAGCTCCTATAGTGAGTGACTTGTTTGCGCCTTCATTAGCCTAGCCACTTACTCTTTCTTCTCTAGGCCCATGTTTTCACTGCAACATCACCCCGCTTAATGCATCAAACTATTCATGTAGATAAGCCACCCATTCACCGTAAAGATCCATTTTCAACTCTTGATGGCTCACTGCATTCACTTTGTCTCATGCCCATCATTTCTTCATTCTGAGCTTGACCCAAATACGTTTAGCTCCATATAATGAACCATGATACTGTGACTCAACTTTGCAAGCACAAGCCCAACTTTCATGGCTTGGCCTATACATTCATTCCATATTGTCGAGACCTCCTTTAAAGGCATGAATCGATACTTTCAATGGCCAATCAGATAAGCTCCATGTCAATGAATTTCATTCAAGCCACCTCATACCATTGTGGCTCGCCATGAATTTAGATCACTTAGCTTGTCTGGTTCAATATTGCTGACCAGATGAATTTATACCTTGCTTTCAATGACTCTATGCATCGTGGTGAGCTCACTGGATTACATGATTTCTCCTTCTCATGTGAATTCAGTTGAGCTAAATACACCAAGTTGAGCTCATACTACAAGCTCCACTAAAACTCTTTGCTAATGCCCATGCTTACCCAATTTTTGAGTCACTCATCCTTTATGCCAAGATCAATTATTTTTCCTGGCTTTAATTAAATTGTCATCTTCCTTGACCTTGGTGAGCAACCCGCCCTATTCTACAATATGTCTCAACATTGCCAAAATATTTCAACTATGCCATTATGGATCTGATTTCATTCCCCTCTGAATGCCTTGTGAGTTAATAATCGGATTCAAGCCTCCTTCCTTACCAACTCAACTCCATTCCTACTTAGTGACCTGAACCTGCTGAGCTCACCATCCAAATGGCTCTCTCTCTCACACCTAGCAAGCCCTAGTTGTTTGTAATTTGTATGGGAATAATCATCCCCTGATGTTGCTTTCCCAAGACATTTGTGAGCTTCCTTATCTCACATTATCTTGATGATTCGACACTGGTGATTTAGTTTAACCATATCTCTAAACTATTGTTTCATCATCCAAGAGAATCAGTCCCTTGCTTGACATTTGATTTAGTTTCCAGGATAGGTAAACCTTGACTTGTCGAGTTATTCATGGGATCAGTGAGCTGTTAAGACAACTCGATCATCCTCCTATGTCTCTTTTATGACGTGAGATCCTAAACACATCCACTTGGCTTCACCTTCAAGATAACTGTTAGTGAAAAATCACAACACCCCCAAATGAGTTATGGATCTACTTTTCTAAGGCAATGTCATTTGGTGTGATTGCACAACATTGAGCTTTCCCAAAGTGTGGGACCTTTGCAAATGGGGAAAGCTATCCAGAGAAGGCTAGTTCCTCTTCCTAAACTACCTACCACAAGCTAATATAATCCTAATCTAACTTCCAAGGAGACAGGGAGAGAAATAAAACTAGAAAAAATAGAGCCTACACTAAAACAGTGATATACCATAGAAGGAAAATGTTGAACATCTATCAAAACTTCCATAGAAATAAAGAGAGGTGAGCAATAGAAGGATGGACAAGTGCATCACAGACCAAAGATTGATTTCACACAAAAAAATGTTCCAAAACTCCATGAACACATCTTGAAAACTTGCAATGAACATCCAAACATTCACAAATACCTGTAATAAAGAGAGGCAAGAATAAAACAACCAAAAAATGAGCAAGGATGGACAAATGCATCGCAAAACATGTTTTTTATTGCTCCAAAAGTTTGCACAAAACATCATTTCACGGGTAAGAGAAAAAATGCCATTATAGAGCAGGGGAGGAGGTTCAAACTCCATTTTCGACCCTGGGGAAGAAAAGAAGGGAGAGGCAAAGAAGAAGGATGAACAAATTTTTACAAAATGAGCTAAAAATGGCTTTTATCTCTCGACCAGAATGAAGGAAATGAGAAAACACGGGAAATTTTGATTTGAAAATTCAACAACCGACAAGATCCATTTAATTGGCCTAAAAAATGATGGGTTTCCATGAAAAATCCCATACTTTGATGTACATTGCTTCGCAGAGCGAGAAGGAGGCCCATACTTCATTAATTTTGGTGGTTGGGAACCATTTTTGTGTTTTTTTGTATGCCAGAGACGTTTTCCAATTTTTCTCCCACAAATCTCCATCAAAAAGCAAAATTTAACCATTCATTGTGTGGATAATTTCACCAAATTTCCAATGATACCAAAATCATGAAAATCTGAGCTCTGGTGCGAAAGATATGCCCCTCTGAAGATTTAGGGCAAAAATGGCAAAATTAGGGCAAAATTCGGGTTCGCAAGCCGAAATTTGAACTTTTTCCCTTTTTTTTCAAATTGGGAAAATTTCCCAAAAAATATCCGCGCCCCACTCCTATGATGACACATGGCACCCTCTGGTTGATCTACGGCTTCAAAACAACATTTTGCCCCTTTGCGCACAATTGGGAATTTTTCCCAAAATCCTCTGTGGCCCCGCTGCTCTGAGACACATGGCATCTTCTAATTAGCTGCAGAGATGTGGTTCCATCTTTTCCTTTTGTATTTTCATCACTTTGGAAAAATTTCCAAAATCCTCCTGACACCCCGACTCCCACTGCTAACTAGACACGTGGCATCATTTTATCACTCAGCAGGGATGCACTTCTATTTTTTGGCTTTGACGCATTTTGACCAAACGTCAAAAAACTTGAAGTCCTTCTGCCCCCACCGCTCCACCCTGACACGTGGTGCATCCTGACTAGGCATGGACCTCAAACAATATATTATCCTCTACAAGCTTTCGGGCTGAAATTTGAACTTTTAGTTTTTTAGCCAAAAGGCTAAGTCCCAAAAATTTTCCTGGGGGTCCGCCTTCGCAAATTTTCCCTCCAAACTCCACCTGAGCCATAACTTGGAAAATATGAGTTAGGAGGACTTCCTTACCTTTCTGGAAAGGGTAAGAAAAATCCTATCTGATGAATCCATTTCTAGAACCTTTTGAGTGCTTGCAAAGTGTAAAAACTTGACTAAGGCATAAAAGGAAGCTAGTTAACCCAAAATAAGAGGGAGCTTATTTTGGTTAACAATAACCATGACATAACTCTTAAGCTCCTAATGAGCTCGCTACTCTCAATACAACACTTTTTTCTACTCATATGGAGCTTCACACTCATGCATTCAAATACTAATGTTTTTCCTCACTAAACTCGTGCATGATTTGGATCACAGTTTCATTCATTCGCTGAGCTCTGAATGAAATTTTCCAAATTTGGCTTGGTTTTTAACCCTGAGTTTGCTTATGGGCTGAATCAATAAGCTATACCATTATGTGAGAGCTTGATCACGTGTTGAATACATGAGCTCCCTTTTAGCTTAATATAAAGGGCTTCTTAAATCATGTTTTTTTCTTGGATGTGAGCCTCGTGGCTTTTCCTCGACCCTAGAGGAAAATGGCAATACAATAAGGCCTTTAAACATAGTTTTATCAATTTTGGTTAATTTATACCAATGATGACCACTTCCTTTTCTCTAAGAAAAAATTGAGCATCCAAGATCAAAAAACAGGAGTAAATATCTTGAAATGATCTTGGAACCTCTCGGAATACCATAAACACTCTCAAAGCATAAAAAATTTCCTATAGGCCCCAAGTTTTATAAAAGGATTTATCGGTCATGGGGTCTGGTGTACTCTCATTGTCCATTTTTTCCTCAAGTGTGCAAAAATGGATAACATTTTAGGTGACCTCTCAGGGATACTTGCATGCTAAGCATGATTCCAGTAGCCTTGTATATCCATTGGGAATGGACTCATAACTGTCAATCTAAAACCTGGTGTTGAACCATGAAACTTCTGACCTCCAAATACCTGAACATCGTTGCATCCCACATCCTGAAATTAGAATGACCACCACATAATGAAGGATAATAAATGAATCTAACCTGGAACATAATATTGCAAGTAAAAAACACACTGAATCAGGTAATGGCCTGGCTTACAACACATTGCAGAGTTTTGAAAAAAAAAAATCTAAATTGGAACATTATGAAACTCTGTGGAGTACTGATTCTTTTCTTCTTCTAAAAATTTCACCTTCAACACGTTGTGCAAGAGCAACAACAAAACACAAAAAATGCAAAATTGAAAACCATACATGCTTCAAATGAAACATGCAGATTGTACCAGGCACTTATTCTACTAAAAGCAAAGCTATTATTACCCTACACTAACCAGAAGCATAGGTGAACTAAATGAACCCTGCAACTGGTTGGGTAAAACAACTTCCCTTCCTTATAATGAGCAGCCATGCAGATGATGTGATGATAGACATGGCTAAGAGTGAGAGTGAAAAACTGAAACAAGCCCAATTCTCCACTTGGTTTTCGAAGGCATCAAATAGAAAGAGAAAGAATGCCTCTTTTAGTTGGTCTGCATTTGTTTTATAGATCCATTGCAACTGATCCTTAGGGCTGTGAAATTGAAATTCATCCTCACATTCTAAAATGAATGTAATCGGCTGCAAATTTTCATTTGTTTCTAAAGAGGCCAAATACCTTATGGGACATGGTCTAACCCTTTGAATATCCATGCTACTCTCAGATTCACTTTTGACAAGGAAGTGTACCTAAAGACATCCATGTATGAAAGGTGGTGAAGTGAAATCCTTTCTCTCTTGTTTCCCATTTACAAACAATTGATCTTCCATCTGGGTGGATGGTACTGAAGTGACATCCTTTTCCTCCCTCTTTTCTTCCTCAGAAACAATAAGTTCTTCCATGACATGCAACTCCTCTAGATTGTTTGCATCCCCTAATTAAATCATTGGAAAATCACTACAAGTGTTTAGAATGTGTTGCTCATCTAGGATTTTCCTTTCTTCTGATTGATCTACAAAACCAAACACCTTCATTTGTTGCTTCTGAGAACTTTTATTAGCAGCACAATCTTCTTTTCCTTCTTCCACCATAACTGGCTCATTTACCAATTTAGGTTCCTCAACTGAAAACAAGAAGCTCTCCATGATATAATATTTTTTAAATTCTTCTCAATTTGTCCAAACTTCTCATATGTCTTCCTTCGAAACAATAAGCCTTGTGTGTTGGGAAAGAGGTAATGCAACAACAAAATGATGAAGTTCCATAGGATCATGTCCATCCAAATACTCCTCCAAATCAAATAGATAATCTGCTTCTTCATTCTCCAGCTCTCATGTTTCTTGTTCTATATTCAAAACCCTTAAATCCACCTTGCTTTCCTTTGTGGTAAAAGGTTCCTTATAGCTGATTGTGATACTTAGTAATGCTTTTTGTGGACTCACATAACCTTCTAAAAGATCATCAATCTCTTGAAAAGCTAGGAAATCAGGATCATTGCACTCATTAGAATCACCTGGTACACTTGAGAGTCTTCCTTCTTCAACTTGCACATGCTCTTCTCCTGGCAGATTTGGAGCTAACTCTTTCTCTTCTATAACTGGTTTTTCCACTTTTTGTGATTCAACCTCCTTTGATGATATGGAACCAATATGGATACTGCATTTTGAACATGTAGAATGATTCTCATTATCCTCTCGTATTTGTTCTTGTGCAAATTCAATCTCTACCGTCTACTCTTGAATCTTAAACTTAGATAGGGGCTGAGTTATGAGGGGAACTTGCTTGGCATTCAAACTTGCATCCCACTCCTCTAGATTCTTTGCAAGCTCATATTTACTAAGTTCCTTAACATCCTCCTCTTCATCTTCAGTATAATCATGTTCTTCCCAAAATGGATTTGGAACTATAAGAGGAGGGGTGGATTGGGATTCAATGAATTCCCTCACTATTTGAGATAGCAGAAGAGGTGCATATTCTTGTTTTGGTGGCATTTGCAGTTGTCCCCTCAAAATTCCCCTCTTTTGAAAGTTGAAAAATTTGAAAATTTTGAGTTGGCACCCTTCAGTAATGTTTCAGTGAAGAGGAAATTTGAAAAGATAGTGAAAATGTCATTTCTTGGGGTCATTTTAAGTAACTTGCGGGTCTGTCAGACATTTTTGTCCCTCATGTCCCAAAGTTCCTTCAGACTTCGTGTTCCCTGATTCCCTGCATCACCCATTGCATTGGCTCGAATCCGCCAGGGTTTTCTTGTCCCATTTGTCCCAAGCCCATTTGTCCCAAGATCACCCGGACTTCTTTTTCCCTAATCACCCGCCTCGGTCGCATCGGGTTCTTTTGTACTTTTGACCCATCTGTCCCAAATGCATCTAGGCTTTTATTCACTGATTCCCTGCATCACCCTGCATGGCTGAATCACGTCTTTGTCCCTCATGTTTCTGTGTCCCTGGACCACCCGTGCTCATTTGGCTTACTTTCCCCGCATCAACTGAATCGTGTCTTTGCGTCCCTCATGTCCTAATGTCCCATGGACTGTCTGGGCCAGTTTTTTCCACTTTTCCCACATTTCATCTTTTTGAGTCGGTGCAAGGTGTATTTAATGCTCATTAATGATCTTCTCTCTCCTAAATGGCTATTTAAAGGGACTACCACCTATGCATTTATCACATTTCTCACTTGTTTTTTCTCACCCGCATCCTTGCAATTGAGTCATTTGTTCATCTCCCTATATTCCTTTGCATTCTCATCATGAATTTGTTCTTGGAAGGTCATCCCTCTGTGCATTGCAAAAATGAAGATCAAGTTTCAAGGGCAGGAACATCTGTCACCTCTCGAGACCTCTGTACCTGATATTGGGGATAGTGAGGTTTGACACTTAGATTTTGGTGATTTTTGGGGCAGACTAACATGCGCCAACCCTGCTCCCATGGCCCAAATGATCAGTGACAGTGGAATTGTGTATGCAGCTGGTTTTCCCATCTCTGTGCAGTGTGCCGACACCGTGCTTGCTTGCGGAGCTCATTTTAACCCAGATACCAGGGAGCTTGTTAATGTGCATGGAGAATTAATTGCTAAACTGGATGCTGCCACCATTGCTGCTGCCCTACGCATTCCTGAGACCGAAGACTCCATCATTCTCACTCTTGCTCAAGCTCAGACTCTATTTGATCAAGACAGTGAAAAATACAAGGCACGAGTAGCGAAGTCATGGTTAAAGAACCCTAAGAAAGGAGCATCCCGACTCTCCAAAGCATTATTCAGGGTTGATTTCAATGAGGAGCTGTCTGATTTCATCATTTTTCTCACTCGTATCATGGGAATGCCCTCCACCAATGAATTTCATTTTTGGATGTGCCCTTTTATAAATATCATCTGTGAGGGCAAGCAGAACATAAATTGGGCTGAAATTATTTGTATGAATCTGACTGAGCAATTGTCAAATGTTCAACAGACTAAGAAGTTCTATATGAATTCTTATCTCATGTATACCCTAGCTGCGTCCCGGGAGTGGTTTGGTTTCACCTACATGGAGGGCAAGAAGGATGAGCCTATCTACACATACTGCCCTCAGTTTACCCTCGAGGCCAGCAATCACAATTTCAGAAGGGTCAATGATGCTTTCACCATGTATATTGTAAGACTCTTAGAGGGTGACACTGCTAGGAGATTTTCTGATGAAGCTATGACTCTGATAGCCAAGTACGGGGCTTTCTTCATCCAATTCAGAAGATTCTCATACATCAGGTTAGCTTGCTTTGAAAGTACACCCCTCAAGCTCCCCATGTTTTGCAATGATAAAATGGCTCTGGTTGAGGTGTGCAGGAAGCTTGATAAACTACACAGAACCTGTAGAGACAAGAAGATCACTGGTCTTCATTTCCCTATCTCCCTGGGAAATTATACATGCAAAATGGCTCTAGATGCCCAAAACATAGAAAGGGCTATTGCTCCTCTCACTGTCCATTTCTTCAGACCCAGGACTTGTTTTGATCTGAAGAAATTTATTGACCAGAACCTCAGAATAACTTATCATCATAAACCAGACACTGAGGATTACTGGGCTGATTGTGCTAATGATTTTGAAGCCAGAAGGAGGCATTATGGTAGACTCTCTCTGCAAAAAATTATAGATCTCAATCTCTACCAAGTTCCTGAAGGGCTTAAGGATGATGATGAGGGCTTGCAATCCTTTGAGTATGAAAGATCCATCAAGCACACACCTCTAGAAACCTTGGATTGGTATGTGAAGGAGAAAGATGATTTGAGTGAGATAATTGCCCCTGTCCTTGTCAGAACTAAAGTTTGGTTTGACAGGAAAGTTTGTGAATTCAAGAGAAGCCAGGGTAGATCTTCTTCAAGAGAAACTTCCACACCTGGGAAGGAAGTACATACACCTAGTACTGAGGTACCTGAGCAAACCCCTCCTTCTTCCTCAATAAAAGAGCCTGAATCATCTACTCCTTCTTCCACTCAAGTGTATCAAAAGAAGATTAAAGAGGTTAAGCAAGAACCAATTGAGGAAGAATCTCTTCTGGAGTGGTCAGAATTGCCTTCAGGGCCAGAGAACATTATTGTTCTTAGTGAAAGTGATGATGGTGAAGTGCCAGATCCTGCAGGAGCTCCTGAAATCACTGTTGAAGAAGAAAAGAGGTTCCAAGTACTGAACCTCCTAGTTTAACAGACTCCTCTGCAAAGGAAGTTCCTGAGGTTTTAAGTACTTCTCTACTGGAGGCAATAGTGGTTAATACTTTGAGTGCCATGAGTTCACTTGCTCTTGGGCCTCTTGTTCCTTCCTCTTCTTCTTCTACCTTTTCCTGGGTGCAGCCCTTGGTTGACAGTAAGAAGAGGAAATCTTCTTCTCATTTAACAGGGCCAGATTTTGATGTTGTAGCAGCTCTGTTGAGTACTACTCCTCCTCCTCCAGCAAGAGAGCAAAGATTACTTCAAGATTAGTAACTGATGCTCAGGGCCAGTAGTTCCTGGAGGTTACAAAGCCCAAGGTTGATAAAGCAGAGAAGGATCTTTTGGTCTCTGATTTGGAGCTTTCCAGGATCCCAATGGGAGAATCCACTCCTGAGAGTGAAGTTCATAACCTTCAGGAAATAGTAACTAAGGTTATTGAATGGGTTGAGAAAGGAAAGCAGACCATAGAGTAGTTGGAAGAACAGAATCAGGTTCTTTCCAACTTTATCAAATCATTGTTGGCCAAGGATAAAGTTTTGGATCCAGCCCCACTGGCTGCTCTCCCACCCCCCATGATTCTCAGCCAGGATGAAGTTTAGAGCATCAAAGACATATACAAGTATTCAACTTATGGGAAGGCTGTGGAAGCTATGGTGGATGATATGACTATAGCAGGTTTGAACTTCATTGTGGAAGCCTTCAAAACCAATGAAAAAGTGATTAATTTGCAGCAGAAACTCTCTTCCTCAATCAAAGCCATGGATAAAGAGCTGAAGGTCTGGAGTAGTTGTATTACAGATCTTTGCCTAATGGGCCAAGCTGATGAGAAGATCCTGTTGGTCAACAATGTATTTGATGATGCCAAGAATAACTTGTCAAAGACATGGATTTTCAGTGTTGAGTGGAAGATAAAGGTTTTGGAGGAAGCATTGGGAGAATTGAGGAATGTGTGGCAAAAAGGAGAATCTTTTAAAACTTGTGTCTCATCAGCTTTCAAAGATATTCACTGCCATCTTCAAGATGAAACTACAGGTGTTCCCTTCTCTCTTCAGGAAATCAAGGCTCAGTTCAGAACTTTTGTCAAGGATGATTTGTTTAAAGAAGAGTCATTTACTAAAGAGAAGATGGAAGACATTTGTTCCCTCCATTCAGCTATTGCCGAAGCTAATAAAGAATATCTGGAACATACTGAGTTTGATAAAGATATGGAGAAATGTCTAGGAATGTGAACTCATGCTACTCCAACACCACAATTCCAAGAGGCATGGAAATAGCAGAAGCATTGAAAAGATTTAGGCATCGGATTCTCAAATCAGTGGGCCCTCCTCAGCCATAATCGGATGTCTCTTCTTCAAGCTTTTCTTTCTCTTCTTCTATTTTTAGTGTCGAGCTCCTTGTAATTTAATTAAGGACTTTGTATTATGCATTTCCTTAATTAATCTTTTAATTAAAAGAAACGGTTACCGAATGTAACCAATTTGTAAATTATAAAATGAGCTCTCCTCGCCATTTCAAAGGGGCTGGAACTCTGATTATTTTTGAAAGTGTAAAAGAGTCAAAAGCTATCAATACAAGGATATTTTCCTTTCTACTTCTATCTGTGTTTATTCGTTCCTTCTTATCTATTATAAATTATTGAATCATTTATCTATTTGCACTAAGAAGCTTTGTATTCTTGTGGATGTTATCTCTGGAACTTTGTGTCTGCAAAATAACATCTAATAGTTTTAATACGAATGATTCTATTCTATATTATCCTAGTTCAACATTTATAGGGAACTATTTTGCTATCTATACTTCCTGAAGAGTGCTATTCTACCTTTCCCCTTCCTTAGTTCTTCTGTTCTTTTGTATTGATAATCTATCTTGGAGTTTAAAACACTTTCATGATATCAGAGTTCCTCATTGAAATTGAAAGTTGTACATTTGTGAATAGTTTTTTTGCTTTCAATAAGGGCACCTCTCCCATCAAAGAGGAGGGACTTTTTTCCCCTGACTATTGCTTTCATTAAAGTCCTATTTTTCACTAAGAACATAACAACTTAATGAAAATAAAGTGGACACAAATACACACACTTGTGAAAAATGTGACTCTGGTAGTCCCACCGGGCATGCCAAAAACCCTATGTTATCTCCAAATCACTGCACCCCTCGAATGACCCTGAAGGTGAACGCGACATTCGGTGATCACCTCTCAAGTTGTGGGACTTGGGCTTGAGGTAAACCTTCAAAAAAAATTGGCTTCCTCTTCCTAAACTAAGCACTACACTACTCCTAATGCAATAAAAACAACTACCTAAACATATACTACATTTCAAGGGGATTAGGGAGAGAGATTTGCAAGAAATAAAACCTAAATTAGAAGTGGTGATGCACCAAGAAAGGGTTTTGCTAGAAAAAATTCCGGCTTTCCGATGAAGAGAGATGATCATGAGGAAGAATTAACATGCATTACAAACTCAATTTACATACAATACTTCACTCCTTGATAAGAACAATGACCTCCAAAACTTGCAAAAGAAACCCTGGTTACACAGTTCACCTGCAAACATGAGAGAGGCAAATAGAAGCAGTGAAATCATGTAAGGACATACAATTGATCACAAAACATAATTCTCATTACTTCAAGCACTTGCATAATGCATCATTATACTAGGGAAAAGGATTAGGTTGCCAATACAATTTTAAGAAGAAAGGCTTGAGAGCCTTCAAATTCACAACAACTCAGCTTGTGAAGAGAGGGGAAGCTTGGAAAAATGTCTAATTTTTTGTTGAATAAGTACCCCTTTACATTTTATAGAAAATTTAAGTTGTTGAGAGAAAGAAGGAAGAACCCTAAATACTAGGTAAGAATGTAGTTGAATGGGTCAATCGTGATTGCTTCATTAATTGCAACTCCACCTAGGCAATATTGTTCATGAAACGAGGAAAACCTGAAATTTTGGAAAACAAATAACTTCCAAAAATCAATCTTCTTGTAATTCCATTGTGTATCTCTCATTCTCCCAATTCCATCGACTGTAATTTTGTAAAAAAGGGGCAACCAGGGATGAAGTTAATGTCTTCCTGAGTAAAAGTGACTTTTTACGCATTTGGGCACTGTACTCAACCCTCCAAAAGATGCTTGCATAAATTCAAATGTTGAATTTCTTCCTCCATTTAATAAAAATAATTTTTAATAATTTTCCCAGAGTCCAATGGCTTGTATGGGTGGCTACTGAGGTAAAATTATATTTGGAAGGAAGGTTTTGCTTGTAATGGTAATATGGCTAGCAAGCTTGCCAACTAGTTTGGTGAGCTTTCTTGGTGAGCTCTTTGTTTATATTACATACGCATAACAGGTTTATCCACCTACAATCTTCAAATGAATTATCTCTTGCACTTTAAATAGTCACCAATTGCATTCATTAGGCCCATGTTTTTCAATTTGGTTGCAAATTCCTTGCATCGAATTCACCTTCTTTATCTTATTTCCACCGAGTTACGTGGTGCCTTTTATTCACATTCGCCAACCGACTTATGGGTTGAACTATGTGTACTCACATTGAGTTAGTGCATTTAAATGGCCACATCAAAATTCACTCCACGATCTTATTTGCCACATTCTCCATTTCACCAGCTATTGATTTGTTCAATTACTCACTGAGTTAATAGAAAAAGCAAGTTCCTGCGTAATCCCAAGTGTACTCGGCGTAATCCTTATCTAACTAACTTGGCACACATTCATTTCTATTTGTTGGTTTATATTCCCAGTCCTTACCACCTTATTTATGTTAAGTGTTTTGTTCTACCACCATGACTCTAGCATTTTCATTTAACTCATCCACATTAGATCCTCATGCCCAACACATGTCAACTTGGACTTTCGGGCTTTTATCGGTTTTAATGACTTCGCCCCTTATGTTTCGGTCAGGCTGACTCAACGACAATTACCAACTCGGGCCTTACTGTCCATATTTCTTTACATGATCTCTACACTTTCTCAAATCCGAAACCAATCCCTTCATGAGCTCATGTCATTGGAAAGCCATTCCAACTCTTTAATCCGCCAAACTCATTCAAAAGAATCCCGATTCTCAACTTCTAAATCTGAAGTATGAATTTCAGACTTCGGAATTCGCAAGTTGAGCTCTTGACCTTATCAACTTGTCTCCTTAAATTTCCGAACCTATGAAGAGTTAAGTCCTGAAATCTAAAGTCATACTTGACCGTTTTCTTGGCTTGTTCGACTCCTTGTTTTCTGACCAGAGATTCATTACTCACCTATTTCGTTCCCGTCATTTAATGGTTGTACCAATGCTCAAGATTTACATTCAATAATCTGTTTAATGATTGAGATCTCCAACCATCCCTTGTGACAATGCCAAATTCCAACTTTTGGGTCTCCTCGTTGTGCATTGAGCTCATAAATACCCAATCCAAGTCATCTCTCTGTCCTTAAGCTCCGGTCTTGTTGAGCATGCTAAAAACTCGTCATGGCCCTGAAATTGTGACTTGTGGGGAAGCTCCGAAATGGTTCGTCGACTCGCCTCGCTATAACGACCATCTGCCAAGTTGTACTCCCGGATCACTTAGTTGATACACCACCACCTCAGCTCTTCATGCCCACCACCAAACTAGTATCCAACCCTGCCTGAGATCCTCTGTTGGCATTTTGAAAATCCGTGGAAATGGTTTGACTTGAGGACCTAAGGAACTATCTTCCTGATGTGCTCCCAACCTGAGTGTTCACGATATTCAATGAAACTAAGTCTTCATGTTGACAAACTCGAGACTACTCTATCACTAAATGTGAGCCATTCAATTTGATTCCATTGAGCTCCTATAGCGAGTGAACATTGTCTGCACCTTCATCGATCCCAACTGCTTACTCTTCTCTAGGCCCACATTTTCAACTTGGCAATATCACCTCGCTTAACTGCATCATGCCTCACTATTCCTTTAGATGAGCTACCCATTCACCGAAAAGATCCATTTTCAACTCCTGATGAGGTCGTTGCATTCACTTTGTCTCATGTCCATCATTTCTTTGTTCCTAGATTGACCCGAATACGTTTAGCTCCATATAGCAAGATTTCTGACACTGTGACTCAACTCTACAAGCACGAGCGCAACTTCTATGGCTCTTCCTATACATTCATTACATATTGTCAAGCCCTCCTTAAAAGGCATGACTCGATACTCCCAATGGCCGAATGGATAAGCTCCCTATTAATGAATTTCATTCAAGCCACCTCATACCAGTGTCGTGAGCCACAAATTTAGATCACTCAGCTTCTCTAGTTCAATATTGTTGACCAGATGAACTCAAGACCATTTTATGATTCTGTGCAATCATGCTCGAGCCTCAAACATTATGTGATTTATCCTTCTATTGTGAATTCGGTTGAGCTACATACACCAAGCCAAGCTCATACTACAAGCTCCTCTAAAAATCTTCGCCAATGCCCATGCTTACCCAATTGTTGAGTCGCTTGTCCTTTATGCCCAACTCAATCGTTTGTCCTGGATTTAATTAAATTGTCATCTTCCTCGACCTTGGTGAGTAACTCGCCCTATTCTACTAGTGTGTCTCAACATTGCCAAGATATTCAAACTATGCCATGATGGATCTAATTTCATTCCCCTCTAAATGCCTTGTGAGTTAATCACGGGATTCAAGCCTAGCTCCTTACCAACTCAGCTTCATTCCATGCTCAATGACCTAAAATTGCTGAGCTCACCATCCAAATGGCTCTCTCTCTCACCTAGCGAGCCCTTTTCATTTGTAATTTCCCATGGGAATACTTGGCCCATGTTGAGCTTGCCCAAGCCATTCATGAGCTTTCTTGTCTCGCATTATCTTGATGATTCGAAAACCTAATTTAACCATGTCTCCAAACACCGTTTCATTAGTCTCAAAATTGAGTCCCTCAAGCTTGACTCATTTCAGTTAGTTTCTAGGATAGGTAAACCTTGACTTGTCGAGCTATTCATGGGCTCAATGAACTGTTAAGACAACTCTATCATCCTCTTATGTCTCATTTATGACTTGAGCTCCTAAGCACATCCACTAGGCTTCACCTTCGAGATAGCCATGACATATCTCTTGAGCTCCCAATGAGCTCGCTGCTCTCAATCCCACACTCTTTCCTACTCATATGGAGCTTCACACTGGTGCATTGAAATCCTGATGCTTTTCCTCACTGAACTCGTGCATGACTTGGATCACAATTTCATTCATTGGTCTTGCTCTGAATGAGCTTCCCCAAATTTGGCTTGGTTTTTAACCCTGAGTTTGCTTATGGGCTCAATCAACGAGCTATACCGTTATGTGAGAGCTTGATCACGTGTTGAATACACGAGATCCCTTTTAGCTTAATAGAAAGAGCTTCTTAAATCATGATTTTTTTCCTGGATGTGACCCTCGTGGATTTTCCTCAACCTTAGAGGAAAATGGAAATACAATCAAGCCTTTAAACATGTTTTTATCAATTTTGGTTAATTTATACCCATGATGACCAATTTCCTTGCTCTAAGAAAACATTGAGCATCCAAGATCAGAAAACAGGAGTAAATAGCCCGAAATGACCCTGGAACCTCTCGAAATACCATAAACACTCTCGAAGCATAAAAAATTGCCTATAGGCCCCAAGTTCTATGAAAGGCTTTATCGGTCCTGGGGTTCAGTGTACCCTCATTGTCCATTTTTGCCTCAAGCGTGTAAAAATGGATAACACATTCCACACTTTGTCTAGTCCTTCAGTGCATTTCTACTACACTCTTCGTGGACATCATGTACACATATCTATCTACATTATGTTACCAAGCTTTCCGCTCACCAACATAAAGTGGGGGCAAAATGTAGTCACAAAATCATGCACTTTAGACATTATTTATCCCAGTCTCATACTACTATTTAGAAGGTTCTTGAGTAAAGAAAGTACTAATTAACCCCCGTCTTTTGACAATCTTGTTTTATTTTATTTCGTCATTATTAGCCCTTTTCATCCACATGCCCAGTCTGTTTCAGTCATTTCCATTTATCAGGGTTTATTTTAGGGGTGAATATTCGTAAAATGGCAAATATTAGGGTTTTTCAAATTAGAAATTGGTGATTTTTTCAATACCATATGGTACCTGGTTCGTCAAAATTTAAGGGTCATAAATAAATTTGACCTTAGTTTCGTCTTTTTGTTTCACTAAGGGTCCACCAATGTTGGTATATTCGCCATTATGTTATCGAATGACAACATAATATATGTTGTCAGTTGGTAGTATAAAATATGCTACCAACCGAAAAAATATATTATGTTGTCGATCAGTAACATAAATTATGCTACTGGCTAGTAGCATACAAAAAAGCTACCATCTGGTAGCAATAGAATAAAAAAAAGGTATTTTAAAAAAAAAAATTCATTGTGCCATATTTTGGGAGGACATATTTCGTGTCGAGTCAGTCATTTTAACTATTATTATTAAAAAGGGATTTTTCAAAAATTTACATATGTTTTTGGTTGACACCATTATTAAACATAGAAACTTGTTTTCGTCAAATTCGTCATCATTTTGAAAGTCATTTTCACATATTCGCCAAGGAATCTATAGAGTGTTTTTTGGTGAGGGGTCTTAAAATGAACCTTGTTAGGGTTTATTTTAGGGGCAAATATTCGTAAAATGGTGAATATTAGGATTTTTCAAATTAGAAATTGGTGATTTTTTCTTTACCATACGGTAGCAAGTTCACAAAAATTTAAGAGTCATAAATAAATGTGACCCTAGTTTTGCATGTCCGTTTCACTAAGGGCTAACCAATGTTGGTATGTTCGCCATTATGTTACCAAATGACAACATAATATATGTTGTCAGCTGGTACCAGAAAATATGCTACCAACCGGTAGCATATAAAAAACTATCATCTGATAGCAATAGAATAATAAAAAAAGCGTATGAGATTCTTTTTTGCTTACACCATATTTTGGGAGGACAATTTTTTCATTGAGACAGTCATTTTAACTGCCAACATCAAAAAAGTTAATTTTTTCCCATACAAAATTAGCGAAATCTGCATTTTTCTAAAAAATCACTTTTTTTGAATTTTTCTCATTGTGCCATATTTTGGGAGGACAAATTTCTTGTGGAGCCAGTCATTTTAACTGTTATTATCAAAAAAGTATTTTTCAAAAAAATACATATGTTTTTTGGTCGACACCATTATTAAACTTCGAAACCCATTTTCGTCAGATTCACCATCATTTTGAAAGTCATTTTCAAAGATTCACCAAGGAATCTATAGAATTTTTTTTAGGGAGGGGTTTTAAAATGAAACCTTCCCATCATTTTAGCCTTGACTGAGGCGCCCAGGTTAGTACTGGGGCATTGGTGGGTACCCTGGTCCCACCAAGGGTTCTGCATTCCCTTTTGCACTTTCCTACCATCTTTTGGGCTCTTTCTAGTCGTTTTACATCTTTATCTTTCTTTGTGGTCATCCTTTTTGGAGTTAATTACAAAATTAGATCAATAAAACCCTATAAATATAAATTTATGAGACCATAATGAGGGACCTAGCATCACTTACTATTATCCCTCCATCTAGAGTTGCATCCATCTATTGCATTGGAGATCACTTGCATCTACATAACTTCATCATCAAGGCACAAGGCTAGGACATTTGCATCACACTTCATAGGGGGAGAGATTATATTCTATTCCATGCACACATTCTACTACGTTTTCTACACATAGTTATTGCTCGCTACTTTCACAAAGTGTGACTGGCACAAAAGTAACCTAGGGCATGTTCACACACACTTGCACATAGAACTACATTGGATCTTAGATGTAACGCAATGTTTAGTTAGTAAGTTCACCATTGTGGTAGCTTGTTTTGGGGTCTTGCAGATCTTTCTTTCATCTTGGAGTATTGGCGACATCTAGCGCAAGACAACGAAGTTGATGAGACACACAATGAAGGTTCTAGATCATCTTCCAGCCAGATCAATTTTAGAGTTTTTGCACAGACCAGGGTGCCCAGATAGCAGACCAGAGCGCTAGCAGGCGTCCCAGTCCTCCTTCGAGCGCTCCAGTTCAAAGAAATAGTTTGGATCCAATCTTTTTTGGGGCTCCTGTAGAGTTGTTCCTGCTTCTAATTTTTCTAGTCACCTCTACGACACTCTACGACAGGCATATGTTATTCAGCTAAGTTCTTTCCTCTTTCGTCTTGCACATTAGGATTAGCATTTCCTTTTGCATAGTTACTTAAATCATTTACTGCATTTATTTACTTTATTATAGTTGTTCATACCTTAGATTAACTATCCCCATACTATATATTTAGTCCATTTTTGGTTAATCAATTTTTTTTGCTACTCCCTGGTAGCACAATGCATACTACCGGATGGTAACATAATATATGCTACTGGGTGGTACCAAAATGTATGCTACTAATCGATAGCATTTTTTAGTGTTGTAGTACAAGTAACAAAAAAGTTCGGTTTTTTTCTTATGCCATATTTTGCGAGGACAAATTTCTTATCGAGAAGATCATTTTATTGCTAACAACAATTTTTTTCAAAAAAATCAATTTTCCCATAGAAAATTGGCGAAATTTACATTTTTTAATTTAAAAAATAAATTATTTACACTATATTTTGTGAGGACAAATTTCTTGTCGAGACAGTCATTTTAACTGATATTGTCAAAAAACTATTTTTGGAAGATTACATATCCTACTGGCCAACAACATATGCTATCAGCTGACAGTGGCTACTGACAGACAACATTATCAAATAATTCGCCAACTGTTAGAATTATGTTTCCTTCTTATTCGACATGATTTCGAAAGTCATTTTCACGCATTTGCCAAGTAATATCTATGAGTTGTTTTTAAGGGGGGGGGGTCTTAAAATTTTCGTTGACATACATTTAGTGATTTAAAAGTAATAGCTAGAAGATATAACAAGTTTATCAAGGTTATTAATATTTCTAATGACATATGTCGTCACTTTTCAGGAAATGTCAAGAAAAATATATGCATCTTCATCTTCATTTAAGAACTGAAACAGAGCAGTTGCTTTGTTGTTTCATGAAGCAAAAGTAATTGAGATATTGAAAAAGTAGTGCTCTCCAAACCACTATTGGACCAATGTTCCCTGCTTTCTTCTCACACTCTTCTTTCCCTAGAAAAGTAGTAGTGTTCTGTGCATTAATTTCATCTTTATCAATACATTTCGTCACGACAATAGAGTTAGATGCACCAAATAAATGACGAATTGTGGTTTCCTTATTGTTGGGACATCTCTGGTTAGAAACTAGACGCATGTGATACCCAATTGTTTTTGAGGCTTTTCAATCCGACACCGATAGCCATGACACATAATCGTTCTAACAAGTTTGGAATGAATCTAGGTCATCGAGAATTGCTTCATTGTCTTTAGTTTGGGTGACACCACTGAAGGTAGTGACGACGGACATGGTTGTTGTGGGCTCCATGTATTTTGAAACCGTTTCTACTACTCTAACACTGCTCATCCAATCAAAAATCAATCTCTCTTAGGTTGGTTGGCCTTGCCCACGATAATATATTACGATCCTTATGCCAATAGGGAAAACACTGCATATGAGGTGGCTTTCTGACTAACATAATGGCTAATTGGCTTGGGATGTGTATATTTGTTGCCTTGCTACCTAAATTGAATATACCTATTCAATGCATCTTGGCATTGCTTCAACAATCCTATAAAACTTACGTGCGTTACCAACATAATTGTTTAGTATATCTTGAACTTGATTCAGCAACTCTACAAACTCTCATATTTTTACTATCAACAGAACATTGCACCTCCTTTTGGTGCAGGTGCTAGTTTTATGTTCCCATGAAACATGCAGATGCATGTCTTGTATTATATTCACAGTAATTTCGCTTATTGTCGGTAAAGAATAAGAGGTGTCATTATAGGTAACTTGTCTCGAGTCTCGTCCCTTGTTTTACACACACGAGTGCACGTTGTCTCGAGTCTCGTCCCTTGCATTATAGGTAATTTCGCTTATTGTCGGCAAAAGTACAGTATATGACATTATTATCTTTGATTTTCATGTTGGATAATGACGCTCTGTAATCAAGCAAAAAGATCGGTCTGTACTTCGGATAAGCGAAGAAAAAACCAAAGAAGATATTATGTTGAAAATAGTTATATAATAAGGTAGATATTTGCGACGTCTGTCAATTCTTTATACTGAGTAGCTGATGAATTACAAACAGCTGCGCAATTGTACTTACCCACTGATTCTTGATTCTTGATTCTCGATTCCATTCGTATAAGTAAGCGATGGGTGGCGGTGCTCATGTCGAGGATACCGACTCTCTTGTGTGGCATCACGATTGCTGTAGGTAACATCACAAGTCTATAATAAATGTATCAGAGGAGTACATCATTATGATGTGTACCCATAAATAAGGTATGTTCTAATCAATTTCTTAATACAAACAAGAATAGTGTCTTTTTTTCTTTTTCTGGTGTATTTTTCGGAGAGTCGAATATATCTCCTCGGCAACATCTTCATGGTAGGTACTCAGATTTTGATGTGCTCTAAATTAAAAAAAAATCTCGATTTCATCTTAAATGTGGCAAACAAGATTTGATTTTAGTGGCTAAAATTCACCATTTAGATAAAAAGTAAATTTTCTGTTTTCTTGAAAATGGCTGACCGTGTGAAAAAATGACTGGTCAACTAGTCCAAAATTTATACGATTTCTAAAATTATTACTATGAGTTGTTATAGTATCAACCTTTACTTATTTGAATTACTTGTAAACCTATTTCTTGAGTGTTTTTATTAACTGTACTTGTTTCAAGGCATCTTGAGATCGAAAATTGTTTGTAGCAATTCAGAACTAATTGATTCTATTGTAGTATTTTATTTACCCAAATCAGATCTAGGTGCGTTGAAACTTCATCCATAAGGTTCTGAACACTCACTCGAAGCACACACAAACACCATGTCCCTCCTTTGTTATGCTTATAAGAACGTTGACATGTATATTCATCATATTCATAACCAAAGAAACCGTTCATGCACACAAAGATAACATAACCATGGAAATTCAGAAAACACATATCATAAGGAAACAAACCATAATTCAAGGTGAACAATAACACCTTAATTCCCAATTCACCATCATAATTATAAGTGTATTTCATAATAGAGTAGCTGATAACAATAACCGAACAGATCCATGTGCCAGACCATACATGCATCCATACAGAATCAAAACCCTAACTCATACTTGGAATTACAATAGTACATCACACACTTTTTCTCTAGCCCACCTTTTAACTAGATACGCACTATATATATAGGTTTCAAGACTTACCTTTCACCGCTATAGGCACATTCCTAATAATAGGAAAGCTTCCAAAATAGCCTGCATGCTCTTCCTATTAAAAGATCAAACTAAGTATAACATGCTTTAATCCTATTAATAGACATCTCTATGCATCTGATTTTTCTTGATTTGTATTTGCTTTATTTTTCCTTGCTTGGCTGCTAAGTCTTCATGCTTTTGTCTATCCTCAGATCTTAGTCTTCATGGAAAATTGGCTAAGTCCTTGATTTCATCACTTCCCACAATATTGCTCGTTGAATTGATTTATCTCCACATGCGACCCTTGCACACTATCATACCCTTCTGCGTGTGCGTTCTCTCGTGTGTAAGACTTTGTTCTCACTTATACTTAATATTTTTTTTCTAACCAACATTATCCCACACTAGGGATATTTTCCATCCTCGGCAATATTGAATCAAAGAATATCCCTCAAGAATAGAAGAATAAATAATGTGAAAAGAATAGTTGCCGTATACCCATTAAAGAATGTCCAACCGCACACTTGACTTCATTCAATGGATGGATGTAGAAGTTCATGAAACTATACATTTATGATGCTCTCCATCTCTTCCCATTCTTCTAGCTCATTAACAACTATATCCAGTATAGACCTGGCAATCTTTGGCACCTGCGCGGGGTCCATATTTTCACCCTTCTCCTTCAGCTACCTAAAATTTCTAGCAATGCTTGATATCATTATCTAAAAGGCATCCATCCTCCACGTAACTAAGGAACTAAGCTCTTTAAACCTTGTCTCAAAGTATTATATAACAGTTTTAAGTGCTTCCCGCTTCTTCACAATCTTAACCATTATCTCTTCTTGCCCAATCTTATTGTCCTTTTTAGCTGCTTGCGCATGTTTAACCTCGTTCTCCTCCCTAGTGGTATATGACTTGAGGATGAGGTCAAGGTCTTGTCAATGGTTGAGTTCCCATCCTTCCTTCTTCATCTCATCTTTCATCGTGGTGCCCAACACCTCATACTACACTATTTTGTGCATTATAGTTTGCTTATTATTTTTCTACAATGTATCCAGTTCTTCTTTTGTCGACCTCTGCACATAATTTTGTTCATGTAACCAAATTCCTACTAGATCCTCTAAGTATTGCAGTGTTGTAGGATATTCATTTTTAGCCCTTTCTTCTGGTCTAGGTGCATTGTTGTAATTGAATCTGAAATATGCTCGAATTTAGCGAATGCATACTTTGCGCACTTCTCAGCCTTATCTCATGCCTTTGTAAGCTACTCGAATTCTAGTTACTTATTCTTCTTATCTTCGATCAAAACAATAATAGTGATGCCTTTATCTAAATTTCTCCGTGCCACTTCTTCTAAGCAAGTTTAAATAGTTTCCATTAGGTTTTCTTGTGAGTACTATTGTAGCTTACAAGTTTTGACTAGTGGAATGGTTCGACCATGAACTCAGAGACGTAGGCAATTGCCGAACTCCGTAATCAATCTGTGTGTAATTTTTCGTTATTGTCTTGCATTATTTTAAATTGATTACTTAAAAGGAGTAAATTATCGGCAAATAATTAAAGCCTACAATATATCTGAGATCAGCTAGTAATAATCTGATTATTTTCGGATCATGTTTGGTATCAGAGCTTGAATTCCAAAATTAGCACTCAGACATATTTGTTTTTCAATAAATCTGATTAACAGAGTGATTACATTCAAATAAGATTGGTGCAGTTGGTGATGTGCAATTTGTGTGAACAGGGTACAAGTGCATCTATGGGCAAGATGTCTACACAAGCGAAGCATCGAAGAGATTGAAGCTTATAATCACCTATTTATATCCATGGAAGGGAACTCTCTCTTCTCCGATCATATGTATTACTCCTTGGAAGAGATAGGAATGCTCACTTAAAATCAGAATTTCAAACCAAGGATGAGCTCTTGGCAAGGTTGCAACAATGGTGATCAGAGGAAGGAAATACCTTCAACTTCAGATGCAGTGATCATATGGCAGATGACTGCACTGTGCCAGTTGTTCACCACGGGAATCTTCTTCTTCCTCCCATTCAGTTTTTAGATTCTTTGTAATGCAACAGTCTTTGGTTGATGTTTGAATTTTAGCCATACTAGAGGCATTGGATCCAAGTTACTAGATAAAATGGGATTTGATGGAAGAGGCCTTGTGAAAAAATGGCCAAGGCATTGCTAACCCAATACAGGTCGAGGATCGTCCTCGTTTTACAGGTTGCTGGGTTATCCTTAGTGCGGGAATGGAAATTGAAGAATGCTCCAAGAACGCTGTGCATGGAGACACTTAGCCATTTTCTTTGAAATCAAAGTGATTACCCCACTAGTCCTGCAAGAAGTATTTCCACCTCCAATTTCTTACCATAATCATAAGCACAATAAAACTTCTGATCCACTTTTTCAGCTTAAGAAGTATGGTTATGATTTTCAGAAGATGTGGAATTCCTTTCCATGGACTTTTTGTGGAATGCATAATCATAAGAGTGGCCAGCATGCTGGAAGAGACTTAGGACACTGATGGAAGAAGTTCATGCCGTTCGTCAAGAACAAGGCAAACCAAAAAGAACAAACTCCGTCCATGCAGAGTCGAGTTCCTTGGCAGAAAGAGTTCCTCAACAATCCCAGAAAAAGGAGATTAAGAGGAATTTTTGTGCTCATTGCCAGAGGAATCTACCTCGGGTGGAAAATTGCTCTAAACTGCATCCATCTTGCGCATCATACCTAATGGCAAGCCAAAGATGGAATGGAGGCCTCTTGCAAAGGCAGAAGAAGTGTCTACTCATGGATTTTACCAGTTGACAATTCAACCCAGGACCAAGTAATACCTGAAATGAAAATCCTTTGAAATGGGTAAGTCAACAATTTTTCAATTCATATATTGCATAATTCATATTGATGAATCGTATGCAGTATTGAGTTTGGAGATCTAAATTTGGGTGAGAAAATGCTGAGAGAAAGGTTTGTCAATACTCAGTGGATTTTCTTACTTAGAAAATTTGATTAATGCTCCATGAACATATCTCCTAATAAGTATTTTAAGTACCTGTCTACAGCTGCTTATATAGGATTTCACTCATATAAAGCTTGGAGATTGATCTACCATTTGTGCAGATAATAGAGTTCGCAGAGATTAGCTCTCCATCTTCATTTTGTGAAGTCCTTTAATGTGACCGTGCAGCAGACTATGGTAGTTGAATCACCGTTGGGCATTGACCAGGTTGGAAATTCATTCTGTGTAGAGGCATTGCGACCTTTTGCATAAGAATGGTACCTGATATTAGTACATCAATCTCAAGAGGAGCTCTAAAAGTATCAGCTCGGAACGTCATTCGGTGTCAAGGCATTGCGACCACACATACGAATGGTAGCTGATCAACAGACTTGCATGCATCGTGCATCGGAGTGCATTCGAGGATCTTCTCAAGAGGCTTAGCATCATGCATCGGAGGCGTTGAGGTCTGTAACAGACTTAGCATCATGCATTGGAGGCTTGAGGTCTTAAAAGAGGCTTAGCATCATGCATCGGAGGCGTTGAGGTCTGTAACAGACTTAGCATCATGCATTGGAGGCTTGAGGTCTTGCAAGAGGCTTAGCATCATGCATCAGAGGTGTTGAGGTCTGTAACAGACTTAGCATCATGCATCGGAGGCTCGAGGTCTTGAAAGAGGCTTAGCATCATGCATTGGAGGCGTTGAGGTCTGTAAAGGGACAAGGCATTGTCCATCACCGACATTGGATCAATAAAATATCTACGTAACATGGAGTTCCTTCAAACCAGTTTGGATTCTGCAGAATCAACTTGGAGCTAGGAGCTATGTTATAGAGTCAAAGAAGATGCTTGTTGTCAGATATCAAGAAGCTTAGCACCGCACAGAAGGAGCGTTGAGGTTTCATTCATAAACTTAGCACCATAAAGTGGAAGCGTGGAGGTCTTCTTCGGATCGTATCAAATTGGCGCAGTAGAAGCGTCATCGGCCCATAACCCACAAGTCCCAGGATCGGAGCAGAGTTTTTCCAGATTTAGGATAGTATGGAAGCTTTTTGGGATAAAAAGCATTTCTCAGTGGGGAGGTGTGATCAGGGGATCATTTTTGAAAGTTCCCTAAACATCCCTAAATGGTGTCAGTGCAGAAGATCATCTCGACATCTTTCGATCAACTGTGATAACGCAACAAACGGACATCGGGAGCTCTAGATATGTTCGGTCAAAGTTCAAATAGCGAGAAAGTCAACTCTGGTCAACTGGTCAAAATTGGACCAATGGTACTGCAACACGTGGTGAAAAGGCAAAAGGGAGTTGTTTGTGGGTTTTCTATCACCGGTCTTCGACAAGCGTAAAAATGGTGCACGGGAACAAAAGGCTCAACTTTTATTACGGAGGGGAGCCCGGAGAATGTGTAGACCTATGGTATTATCGACCTACATGGTGGATCCACAAACGTGCCACCAAAATTCTTGCCACCACAAGGTTCAAAATATCTATAAGGATTGATTTGATATATTTTCGTGGAGACTAATATTAGGCAAAAGTGGATTTGTTATGGTAAATTGACCGAGTTTCAGTCTACTTTCACGATACAATCATTAACAAAAATATGCTAAAAAAAATACAAAATAAAGTCCACTTTCCAATGCCATAGATAGCATGTATATTTTCACCAAAGGGTATATTAATGTTCATAACTATTTAGTTGGTCATCCGAATTGTGGGCAAAAAGACTACAATGCTTAAGGTGAATATGACCCATGTAGTAGAATTTAGAAGTGTTTACGTGGATAGCTAAACTTGTCCAAGTAAAGTTAAAATTGTGGGCTGCAATAGCCATTTGCAACTAGATTCTAGAAGCTACGTGGAGATTCATATTTTATGCCTCTAGTGTCGCGTATTGCTAACCATCCCTACATAGTGCGTGGGATAAGGCTTTAAAGCCTAAATTTTTACAATATGACGTCCAAATATGGGATTTAATTCCATTTCAACTAATGCCACCCAAATATTGCACTTAACCACCTGTGTGCAATGTTTTATTTAACTCACATGAATTAGATCTGTATTTGCATAAAACTCATTCTATCATGATTGTGAATGTTTGAGGGTTTTGTGTGTTGACAGATTTACTCACAGAGGGTTTTCTGATTGAGTGGGAGCTACAACAATGGCAGAAGAAAATAAATACAAGGTAGAGAAGTTTGACGGCCAAAATTATCAATTATGGAAGATGCAGATTGAGGATTATCTGTATCAAAGAGATTTGTACTTACTGTTGGATGAGAAGTCAAGACCTACAAAGATGACTGATGAAGAATGGAAGATTCTTGACAGAAAGGCTTTGGGATCTATAAGATTGAGCCTGACAGCATCTGTGGCTTCCAATATTACAGAAGTGACTTCTACGGTAGAGTTAATGAAATCTCTTGCTAATTTATATGAAAAACCTAGTGCTTAAAATAAAGTTTATTTGATGAAGAAACTATTTAGTTCTAAGATGCATGAAGGTGGATCTACTTCTAGTCATTTGAATGATTTCTGATCTATTGTAAATCAGTTAAAATCAGTTGATATACCATTTGATGATGAAGTGAAAGAACTTTTATTCTTATGTTCTTTGCCTGATAGTTGGGATAACTTGGTAATGGTTGTTAGTAATACAACATCTGCTAATAATATTTTGAAGTTTGATGATGTGGTTAGTATAATCTTGAATGAAGAAATTCACAGGAAAAGTACAGAGGAATCATCATCTGGGAATGCTTTGAATGTAGAAAGCAGGGGCAGGCAGAAGGAGAGATCCAAGAGTAAGAGTAATGGGAAATCAAAGTCAAGGGATAGCAGATCTAAATCCAGAGGTAAGGGAATTACTTGTTGGAAATGTGGAAAGAAAGGACATGCAAAGAAAGATTGTTGGTCAAAGAATAAAGAGAACCAACAACTAGACGAAGGTAAAGAGGAAAATCTTGTTGCATCAGAGGTAATGCAAGATGCTCTTATTCTTTCTTTAGATAATAGAATTGAATCATGGGTTTTAGATTCAGGAGCTTCTTTCCATGCAACCCCTAATAAGGGTTATTTCAGAAATTATGTCCAGGGTAATTTTGGGCATGTTTATTTAGGTGATGATGAACCTTGCAGTATTACTGGTAAAGGGGAAGTTCATCTAAAATTGCAGAATGGAAATACATGGGTATTGAAAGATGTGAGGCATGTGCCAAGCCTCAGGAGGAATCTTATTTCTGCAGGGAACTAGGTGAAGCTGGTTGCATGGTTACTTTCACAGGAGACTCTTGGAAAGTCACCAAGGGTGCTTTTGTTGTGGCAAGAGGTAAGAAGGTAGGAACATTATATTTATCTACCTGTATTACTGATTCCTTTTCTGCATTATCTACTTCAGATTCAGATGCATGCATGTGGCATAATCGGTTGGGCCATATGAGTCAAAAATGAATGCAGATCTTAAAGGCTAAGGGTAAGTTATCAGATTTGAAAGATTTAGATCTTGATTTCTGTGAGCATTGTATCTTTGGAAAGAAAAATAGAGTGAGATTTCTCAAAGTTGGGGCAACTAAGAAGGAGCAAAAATTGGAGCTTGTACACTCAGATGTGTGGGGACCAGCTCAGGTAGCTTCTCATGGAGGATCCCCGTATTATGTTACTTTCATTGATGATGCTACAAGAAAGGTATGGGTTTATTGTATTAAACATAAATATGATGTTTTTGAGACTTTTAAAAGATGGAAAGCCCTTGTTGAGAATGAATCAAATTCAAAGTTAAAGTGCCTTAGATCTGACAATGGTGGTGAATACTGTAGCAAGGCTTTCAATGATTATTGTTCAGTGAATGGGATAAGTAGAGAAAGAATGGTTCCAAGAACACCAAATGAGAATGGTGTTGCAGAAAGAATGAACAAGACAATCATGGAACGTGCTAGAAGTATGAGGATACATTTGGATTTCCCTTGCAGTTTTGGGTGGAAGCAGTTGATACAACGGTTTATTTGATTAACCATGGGCCTTCAAGTTCACTAGATGGAGGAATACCAGAGGAAGCTTGGACTGGAAAAGAGGTAGATCTTTCTTTTCTTAAAGTTTTTGGTTCAGAAGCTTTTGTGCATATTGATAAGGAAAATAGAAAAAGTTGGATGCAAAATCCAAGAGATGCACTTTCATTGGTTATGGATCTGGTGATTTTGGATTCTATTTTTGGGATTTAGAGAATTCTAAAATTATTAGGAGTCATGACATTGAATGGAATGAAAAGAGAATGTACAGGGATCAAATTTTGGTACCCAAGGATGAACCGGTTGAGAAGTTTGTGAATGAAAATGAACTCTCAGATTTAAAAGTAATACCTACAGGGTTACACAGTAACCGGTGTCGGTTGACCCCTGACTGACATCGGTCAGACCCAGAACCAGTATCGGTTACAGAAGAGCCAAACCAACATCGGTTAGCAGAACTGACGTCGGTTACAGGTGACTGGTGTCGGTCACTGTCAAATTTGGATACAAATGTCCAGGAGGTCCAGATTGAGCCTCCGGTACCCCAAACTCCTGTGAGAAGGTCACAAAGGGTAAGTAAACCTCCAGAAATATTTACACCTTCTCTATTTTATTTATTATTGACTGATAATGGTGAACCAGAAAGTTTTGAAGAAGCAATGCAGGATAAGACCCACAATTAGTGGGAGCATGGCATGGATGAGGAGATGGACTCCTTGGAACAGAACCAGACTTGGGATTTGGTTAAGTTGCCAGCAGGTAAGAGAACATTGTAGAACAAGTGGGTTTACAGGATCAAGGAAGAAGAGGGTGGACAGAAAAGGTACAAGGCAAGGCTTGTAGTAAAGGGATTTGCACAGAAAGTAGGTATTGACTTTGGTGAAATATTTTCTCCTGTTGTTAAGATGACTTCTATTCGTACTGTATTGAGTTTAGTTGCAGTAGAAGATTTGCATTTAGAGCAACTAGATGTGAAGATGGATTTCCTTCATGGTGATTTGGATGAAGAGATTTATATGCAACAGCCGCTTGGGTATGAAGTCAAGGGTAAGGAGAAATTAGTGTGCAGGTTGAAAAAGAGCCTATATGGGCTCAAGCAAGCTCCAAGGAAATGGTACATGAGGTTTGATAGTTTTATGCATGAGCATGGTTACTTGAGATGTGAATCTGACCATTGTGTTTATTTCAAGAAGCTTGAAAATGGGAGCTATATTATTTTGTTACTGTATGTGGATGATATGCTTATTGCAGGATCTAGTATGCAGGACATTGGTGAGCTTAAGGGAAAGCTAGCTCACACATTTGCTATTAAAGATTTAGGAGCTGCAAAAAGAATCCTTGGCATGCAAATACACAGAGACGAGAAAGAACAAGAAATTGTATTTGTCTCAGGAGGATTATATCTATAAGGTGTTAGAAAGGTTCAACATGCAGAATTCAAAACCTGTTAGTACACCTATGGCTGGACACTTCAAATTGAGAAAAGATCAGTGTCCTTCATCACATGAGGAGGTCAAATACATGACATGAGTACCATATGCTTCAGCAGTTGGGAGTCTCATGTATGCTATGGTTTGTACCAGACCAGACATTGCACAGGTAGTGGGAGTTGTGAGTAGATTTATGGCCAATCCAGGTAAAGAGCATTGGAAAGTAGTCCAATGGATACTCAGGTATTTGAAAGGGACATCTAGCATGCAGTTATGCTATGGAGGTTCAGATATTTCATTATGTGGCTATGTTGATTCAGATATGGCTGGAGATTTGGATGGTAGGAGGAGCACTACTGGATATATTTTCACAGTAGGTGGGATGACAGTTAGCTGGATTTCAAGATTGCAGAAGGTTGTGGCTTTGTCTACTACAGAGGTAGAGTATGTTGCAGCTATAGAGGCTAGCAAGGAGATGATATGGATGAGTAGGTTCATGGAAGAGTTGGGAAAGGAGCAAGATGATTGTAAATTGTTCAGTGACAGTCAGAGTGTAATTCATTTGGCAAAGAACTCGACATTTTATTCAAGAATGAAACACATTCACTTGAGGTATCACTTCATATGGTAGGTATTGGAGGATGGGCAGTTGAATCTGGAAAAGATTCATATGAGTGAGAACCCTATGGATATGCTAATGAAGCCATTAGCAAAGGAGAAGTTGGAGCTACACTCCACTTCTGTTGGTCTTCGAGTTTGAGACTTGAAGAGGAAGAAACAAAGCTAAGGAAAGGATCCAAGAATGATGTTGTACAGGTATAGTGCAATAATTAATCTCCAACTGGGAGATTGTTGAGTTGTGGAGCTCAATTACTTCAGATTAGCATGCAATATGAAACTTGCTGGAAAATACAGTAACCGTCATCAGTTAAGGGGGAACTGACATCGGTCACCCAGGATTGGCATCGGTCAGGCAAGGGAGGAACTGACATTGGTTAGGGCTAACCGGCATCGGTTACCTGTGCATGAGTGTTTTAATTAACTCTCAGGAATTAGATCTATTTTTAGTATTAAAGTATATCTATTGATTGTAATTGCATGGCTAAGTTCCCTAAGTTTATAAATGACTATATAAGCATGAAAGTTAGGGTTTAGAAGAGAGAGATTAAAAATAATTAAGAACTTTCAAAAGTTGGTGAGAGAGAGAATTCTTGGAGGAGAAGCAAAAACTTGAGCAAAAGAAAGTATTGTACATCTGAGAGGTGTGGAAGATTGTAAATCTTCATTGTATATCTTGTCAAAGCTTTGGATAATAGATTGGCTTGTTTCTTGGTGGACGTAGCCCACACTGGGTGAACCACGTTAAATCTGGTGTTGATTTATATCTCTTGTTTTGTATATTTCTTCTGGTAGAATATCCACTTTTATTTGCATGTATGCTTAGATCTGATATATTATCTGTACAACCGGTGTGCTAACCCCAACATTCAAAATGGTTGCATCATCTTTCATTCCAATATTCCATAATTTTCCTAACACACAAGATCCTTTCCTGTTCAAATTCCCATTTTTGTACTGATTGATCAAAAATTTCCTTTCCTCCAAACTTCAAATCATAATCTCCAAACTCAATGGCCATTTGAGTATCAAGAATTTTAAGGTATTTCATTGCATCTTCATGATCAAATTCCAGGACATGATCATCTCCTTGATGATGTTTATCTATTTCACTAGAATATTCATCAACATCTTGCATTCTTTTATGGGATTAATTAAACTGTTCATTTAGAACAAAAAACTAAATTCACACTTATGATTTCATATACATTTTAGTCTATCAATTTTGGTTCAATCTCATAATTTATTTTACCCAATACATTGGGGGTGATAGTTCTATGGAATGTGTTGTCATACAAAATGTCATCAATATTCCACACTAAATTGTTAGGATCTAATCTTGATTATCATGATCCCACATACATTTCTTCCATATATGGTGAAACTCACTCAGTCATTTGATCATCATTGTCATGCTCTCTCATTATGTGTAACTTATATTATAACTCATATGTACCTTATAAAGCTTCACCCATTTCTAAAACATGTATTCCAAGTCATCACTTACATGGTTCAAGCTTTCCTTTATGGCCAACTCCTTATGTTATTTTCATTCCCTACACATCCTTCATGATGTCAACCATCCAATTGTTCATCAACCTTACTAAATGTAGTTAAATCTTTTCAAGCATTGTCTAATTACATCCAACCTTATTCTCAATATTATTCCTTCTTTGCGTACATAATTAGAAATTTTAATAAAAGTACTTCATTTCAATTATTTTCTTCATTAAGGGGAAATTTATCCATCAATGCCTACTCAACATAGTCAAACACATGTCCTAAAACTAATTCTGCTCCATCTATTAAGATCAATTGACAACACCTAGATTTTCATGATAGCACTTCAACATCTTTTGCTATCTATTCAATTCAAAACCAATCCATGCATCCTTAGGTATCATCAAATATGGAGTAATATAATCCAAGGATGCATATCACAAGTGAATTTTTTTCGGGTATTGATTTTCAACATATACTCTTCACTAGGTATCAAGAACATTGAAACCAAATTCATATCACATGAATTATTTCATCACTGAATATTTCTTGATGTCACATTGTGATCAAGTATTTATCAGATCTTAAATTTCACATGTTTATTATCCTCAATGTTTCTGAGAATCTTTACAGGACTTCTTTTATTAACAAAGGTCAAATTCATAAAATTTTTAGAAAATGATTATATTATCATACATTTTACATTTTCTTTTACCAAAAATTGAAAAAGGTACCATTGGTAAGGCTCATGCATTTGATAAATCTTCACACATTGTAATCATCATAAAGAGATTTGCTATACTCATTTTATGGGACAACCACTGGTTTTAATTGACACATAGATTTTCATCAAATTCACATCACATTTCATGTTACCATCGTCAATGCTTTGAAATTACATTCATGTTAGCACATTTCAGTAGCTGCAACATCATAGGCTTCTTCCCTCAAATACTAATTTCACATTTCTATATTTAGCCTCCATGTTCATAACCATTTCATCTCATTTAGTCCTACTACTTCAACCATCATGCGCCATTCAACCATATTATTCAAGTATTCATTTGGGTATCATCACCAATGAATTCATCACCATTCACCTTTATACATGAATAGATCTTCATGACTCACAGGTTCATACATTTAACATATAAATGAAGTCTCTTTCCTACACATCTATAGGGTTGATCACATTCCTTTTTTTATGCATATTAATGTTCACCATCTTTGGTCCTTTAGATCATATCAGTTCATTTATACAACACTATGCATTTTCACCTTTATTTAACATTGGGTGACCCTTGCTTATCTCAATGGAATAACTATTTAACTTTACATATTGTGGCATCATGTAAATTTTTATTTTCTGAAATAACTCTTATGCTTCAATTTACCTATTGAACAGCATATATTATCAAATTAAATCATATACTATGTGATTCAATTATTCTCTATGTGGAATGATGTTCATACTATGACTTTAACATTAAATGAAAAAATGAACCTCACCAATTCTAGTTTATTGGCTCTTTGCTGCCATGATCTATCTTTGTAATCACATTTTCAAACCATTTCCAAATGATTACATACTCTTGTTCTATGATTCATTGATTGATTGTGAGGGGTATTTTATAAATGGAACCTCATCTCAAGATGATATGCAGTGACTATAGGAGGGATGCACATTTCTCCTATCATTCATTGTATCATCTTACAAATATTCATATACTTATTCACATTAGTCCTTACTTATACTTACATGTACAATTACCATTAGAAATACTTAGTATGTCATTATATTTTGATTGATATACCATGTAATCATAGATTACTTGATGCCTTGGGTAATTAAGACCATAACATTAAATCATTACTACATAAATTTTGCATACTTGGCATTTACCTTTTACTAATCCCATTCTTATAGGGATCTGTTATTTTTTCACATACAGCATAAAAATTCATTTTCTCCACTACTTCTACTTTACTTTCACATTTAGCATTGATATACACATGTCTTGACATATTTTAATATCTTTCTAAAATCTTATTCTAAGGGTCAAGATGCTTCATGTGTACAAATTTTGCTATGTTCAAGGACTATTTTCCATCATACTGTTGTTTCATAATTTTTTAGGTTGGTAATTTGTCACATAGTTATGGGTTTGACACTTGACTATCCTCTCTTTATACTCCCAAATATGATTTTTATGAGCCTAACATGACATTTCTTATAAGGTTATGAGTTGCAATGTCCCATGTTTGAAACCACCATTTCATTTCTAAAAACATCTTCCATTACAGTACTGTGAACCTTATCACTTATTCTTTAACACTACACTTTTATGTTTGCATACTTTTTCTACCAAATTTTTGAAGAATCCCCCTTGGGCACCCAACTCAGTAAAACATTCAAGTCCACTACAAATTCTAGAAAGTATCATCAACAACTGCAACAAATGAGGGGGCATTTTGTGCATCATATAAATGGATTTTGTGCAAAATTCATATTCTTTCAAAGAGCATGTTACTCCCATTTGTATTCATACATAACAATTTTCATTCACAAAAGGAGCTCATAATTTGACTTGGGTCTTTTTTCAACCAACAAAAGACAGATCTTTGCACCTAACACCTACATTAATTTCTTGGGACAATGTTCAATTTCTGACCTTTTTGGGACACCTATCACAATCACTATCATTACTTTCAATGAGTGGATAGTTTCATATTTTTTAACATACTTTCATGAGATGAAATTCTCATTCACACCATGAATCTCCTAAAAGTATGTTTATTTGGGATAATTTACATTTGCATCAATTAAAAATACCTAGAATAATCCCTAATGCCGATGACACCATTGCAGTGGTGTATAAATTAAAAGCAGTAAAGCTTGCCTAATTAACACTAGACCTTTCTCCCCTAAGAAAAACTACTTGGTGTAAGATGGCCCAAAAAAGGATCACATGATCTCCCAAAAACCTGAACTGATTCTTTGGTCATCATTCTTCTAAAATATTTGTCTTCCAAGTAATTTCAAAACATCTTTCTATCCTTTTCACTCTTCATGGATCAGGTGCACATTTCCTTTTCTACTATTTTTTCCAATTTTACATAATTTACTTATGTTCAAGTTTGCACAATTTGACTTTGACTTGATTTTCAATTTTTTAAACATGTTTGTCCTTAATACACAACAATCAAAAGACCCCACTTCAAAAAGTGACTACAAACAATAGGCAAAACATTAAAACACATAGGTTCATGTTTCACCCCTAGTCACTTTCTCTGAAATCTTATCCATGCTTCATTTTTATCACTTCACATTTTTCACTTGTCTCTTGCAAAATGCCATCGACTCTACATGATTATCAAGTACCCATCTCTTATCTACTTTATGTTATCGATTATTCACTCAAAACATAAAGTGGGGGAAAATGTAGACACTAAATCACACACTTGGGTACATTTCTAGGTCCTAATCACATACTACTATTCATATGATTCCTAAGAGAGAAAACTAGTAATTGACACTATCTTTGGCCTCTTTTCTTTGTCTTTATATTTTTTCTTTTTGGTCTTACACACCCTATATCCTAGTCTTAACTCCTTTTCATTCTTTATCTTTTATAACTCTGGACACCAACACCCAGCCAGGATGCCAGCCCAGGCACCCTCATCCCCTCTGGGCACCCCTGACCTCTTTGTATCTTACTCACCTCTTTTGGCCTTTTCTATCTTTTGGGCATCTTATTTTCTTATGGGTCGGCCTTTTAGTGGTTAATTACAAAATTCAACCAAGGGAATCATATAAATACAAAGCTATGTGACCATAATAAAGGACCAAGCTCTAAGCATCTATTATCACCACCTAAGGTTGCATCCAAAGGCATTCTAAGAGCATCAAAGGCATCCATCTAGCTATCATTCAAGGGACAAGGGATTGCATTTTCTACATACACTTCATAGGAGGGGAAGTTCATTTTTCCATCCACACATCTATTACATTGGTACATCTAGCTATTTTCGCTATCAAGTGCAACTTGCACAAGAGCCACCTAGGGCACAATTCTACACACATGCACATAAGAACTACATGGATTCTGAGATGTAGTATTACAAAATCATCTAAGTCTTCTATTCACTCTCTTGTACTTAGTGTTTCAATTTTCATTAGCTTATTTCTTGTGTTAGATCTATGATTTATCATTTATTTATCATACGTGACTCTATAATATTAGGGTTTAGCATAATTAAATATTTGTTAAATCATTTTGTGAAACCATCGCTCGAGCCCAACCTTTCTTCTAGTTATTTTATCTTCCTTTTATCATGGCTAAATCTTATGAACCCTGTACTAAAGCCCACCTTCAAGAGCTCAATGATCATCTTTCCGAACATCCACAAGATCTTGATATGCTCTTATTAATTTCTTATGAGGAAGCCACCAATTTAGATGAGATTAGTGTTCCCACTTTCACTACCACTTCCATTCCTATTTCTACTTAACCTCCTAATTCTAGCCTTTCACCTACCTCTACTATTCTCCTATTTGTTCCTACCCCTACCAACCACTTCACTCCACCTCTTATTTCTTCCATGCGTCACATCTCCTCCACTGAAACTCAAGGCTTAATATATCTCTATCAAGATATCCAAGTTCAAAATTTTCAATTACAACAGGCTACTTCTATTGCATCTCCATCTCTTGATTCCAAATTATTACTTCATATTCCTTTTGCACCCGCCATTTCCACCTATCATACTTTATTAACAAATCTCTTTCCTTGCAGTCTTCAAGACTATGATATGCATTGGTTCCATGATCTACCTGTTAATTTGGTAGCATCATTCACACATTTAACTTATGCTTTTCTTGCACATTTTTCAATCAATATTGGTTCTAAGATATCCTATGCGTAACTTACACAAATCAAACAAGGATATAATGAGAATCTAGTGGATTATGTCTTACAATACAAGAATAACTTAGCTAAGATGTCTAATGTACTAACGGATTCTAAATTGCTTGTCCAAATTCTTTTTGTCTCCATTGCAAGATAACATCATGTTTGAGACCTCTCCATCATTTGATCAGCTATGCAATACTCTTAAGTAAGCTATTATCTATGGGAAAGATAAAATATCAAGATCAAAATTCATCTTATACTCTCTTTCAAAGAAAATCATCTTTTAAGCCATCTACTAAATGTACTGAAGCAAAAGTAATTGTCAACGTTGTCTCTTTTCTTGAAAATATTCAATAGAAACCTCCAAAGCATACATTTACATTTCCTTTTGCTTCGCATATTCTATTAGCACAACTTCTTGAATATTATTACACTTCATCACTTAATCTAGATCCATCTTGCCCCAAGGTCCACAATTATCACGAACATTTTAGATCCGACTATCATCAATGTGTTAGACAGTCTACCGAATGATGTTTCAAAATCAGACATCTTATTCAAGATATTATAGAAAAAAATGTAATCAATCTCCTTGAGCCTTCGACATCTACATCGGTCAATGAGAACAAAAAGTTAAAAATATTTACTGATCCTATCCCTAAGAACAACAAGAAAGCTGATTCTTCTACCAATCATACATATCGTGCAGTGCATCCTCCTTCATTGAGGGCCCTTGATTTTCTATTTATACATACTGAGGTATCTCTACCATTCATCGCATTCTCTAATCATGATTTTCATGATATTTTTTCTTCTAATACATTGCATATTATTTATTCTATTAAAAAAACTATGATCAACTCATCATCACCTCTTTGTGTATGTTCTATTATGCTCCTAGTTGCTATCAATTATCCACTCTCACAAATTTCATATCCAATTCCCAAATTCTACGGTTATGTAGAGATTCCAATCACAGTTGGGCCTCTCACCATGCTTTAACCATTCAATGTGGCACCTTCCATCGTAGGTTGTGACCTGCTCTTAGGTCTTCCTTAGCTCCACATTACTCAGGCCATATTTTACATGAATCATTTGTGTTTTAAGTTCATCCATGATAATTAATTTTTATCTATCTGGGGTGTCTTGTCATCCATTCCCTTTCCACAACCTCGTCTTGAGGTTTCCCTTACACTAGCTAGAGCATATAGGTCCTATGGACCTCTCAAATCTAAGGCACAATCTTCCCCTAGATATCCTATCCGCACTTGACCTACTTGGTCTCACCAGTCTGCTATTCTATCTCATTAGTCTAGGTCTACCACTCGGATAACTCCTTCACATAGGTATTCTTCACATTTGCAGTTTCTCTCCCACAGGTGCACATCACCTTTGTGGTCTCCTTCACATAGGTGCACATCACCTCCATGGGCTTCTTCACATAGGTACACATCACCTCCATGGTCTCCTTCACATAGCTATACATCACGTTTGTGGTCTCCCTCACATAGGTTCTCATCACCTCGTAGGTATCAAACATCGATTCATCCTTTGTCTCCTACATATCCGATCTCAAAGCATGGTCACATGCCTTTATCTCCACAAGCATTGGGTGGAGGAGCCTTGCATTTCACTTTTTTCAGCTAGCACAGTCCTCATAGTACACTTGGGGGCATCATGCTTATCTTCCCAACTTATAGCATTATTAGGTGTCTCGCATTTATGCTATTTCACTCTATGATTTGCATCTAGTCTTTCACATGAATTTTATACATCTTCATACATGTGTATCGTCATTCCCCTATGATGCACTTTTATGTTATGGTTCAAACTTGATTTTTTAGGGAATACTACATTCATGAACCTCACACACTACACATTTCTACACTCAGTGCATTCACGACACATTTTTCTCATATCAAATTCTCGCATGACACACTATCCTATGATGTACTCTAATTCCAAGGTTCATACTCAACTATTGAGGGTCTAAATATTAAGTGAACCTCACCTCTTCTATATTTCATGCTTCATGCTTCACACTACATCATTATGACATTTGACTTGTACACATTGTTCTATCCTGTAACATTCCCATTTTAAGACTTTAGAAACAAGGGAATTTTTTTTTACACAATGTTCTCTATTCTAAATAAAACATCATTTAGAATACACATTCCATACCAATCAATCTCATAATAGATAACCATATGCAGCTGTAATGACTCGGTAAGTTATCGATTTCTCATTCCATGACTCGATTACAAACCGATCTCTCATGTTTTTCTTAAAGTATAGAATACTTTATGTATACAACGTATACGTGGTTTTCCTACCCTACTGAGTGATCTATTTAAAGAACCTATCTAAATATTTGTTACCAATATTCATCTGACATCACGTTTCTTTAAACTAGGTGACATAGGACAATGCAACCAACAGCTTGCGATACTTTGGCCAAAGATTTTCAACATACTGTTCATGTTACTATTCCTAGACGACATACTCATCATTTCAAAATATGCCCTTCACCTCACTCTTCTGTTACCTAGAATGGTCTTTACTAACTTCTGTCAGTCCACTTGCCCAAGGTTTGACCCTAGCCCAGGTTAGCAACATAATTTGCTATAGGAAGATGCTCATGATGACTTAGGGTATATGGGCATACTTGATCGACCTAAGTCAACCAAATGTGCCAAGGTACCCTGAGTCATAGAGAGTTACTCCCTATTCTAAACATGCTACTAACTTGACCTAGAGAGATACTAAGCTCAAGTCTAGATGTGTGTAGACCCAGATGAACAAATACGGAATGGTGTTGCCACATGTCAACTACAACACTGTATCCTCGAGAATCCCTTGGAATTCTCGAAGGTACATTCCTGCAGTTGGCATGTGCTAACATCCGTTAGAACTGATTCATCACGATGTACATACCCCTTGGTGGTCATTAAATTCATACTTAAATTAGATTAAGATTCAGATTGTAACAACCATGCCTAACCCTAAATCCAACATTCATTAAGTTCTTTATCCATAATTAATCTGATTTGATATTAAGAACTTCATTAACTCATACTTACATTGATGTTCATTAACATGGCCTAACAAATAGTTATCCCTAAAAATAGGGTAGCAAAGATCAAATGGTTAATTTTTAATGCAACCTAGCTATCCAAAGAAGGTGTATCATCCACCTAGATTCAGCTAGTGTTTACTTTTTATAAACGAAGCACAAGGATTAAAGATCATAACCACCATTCCTTTTATTTTTCATTCTTATGAGAGAGGAAGATTCTTCCTCTACATGGTTAGATGTTAGGGTTAACATAACCTTTTTATCATTCAATACTCATATAATTTAATTATATGTCCAATGCATATTTAGTTATTAAACTATAGCTGTTTAGTTAGAGAATGAAATCTTTTACAATTTAACAAGTTACATTATAGTAAGGGAGATTGTACTATCCCCTTAATCCAACTTATTAATTGATAACAAAAATAGTATACAAATAGATATAAAGAATATCGACAAGATATCACTACTATTTCCTTTGTATAAGGTACAAGAGAATTTACACCACAAATTGGAGTCAGTCTCCAAACCTTTCAATTCATCATGATAAAATATACATTTACAAGACTATGCATTTCAGGCATATTGCATGTCAATCAACATTAAGATCATAAAAGAACATCACTTTTATTTTAAAAAGACCCCTCTGAAAAATTACTTTCGAATCTGCGACAAATCTCATAAAATGACTTTTGAATCATAGGTGAATTTCTGAAAAAATGTTTCGTGGTGAAGGTGATTTTACAGAGGATTGGTTCCTTGTTTTTTCACTTTTTTGGCCGAGTAGGTTGGACGGGGGTTGGACGGGCGGGTTGGGTGGGAGGTTGGACGAGTGGTTGAATGGGTGAGTTGGACGAGACAGGGGTTGGACGAATGTTGGTTGGGGTGAAGGGCTTGGACGGGTTGGTTAGACGGGTGGAGGTTGGTCGGGAAGGGGATTGGACGGGAAAGGGGTTGGACGGGTGGATGTTGGTTGGGAAGGGGTTGGATGGGAAAGGGGTTGGACAGGTGGGGTTGGACGGGAACGGGTTGGGGGGTTGGATGGGTTGGTTGGATGGGTGGAGGTTGGACGAGGGATGGGAGGGGTTGGAGGTTGGACGGTGGAGGTTGGACGGGTGGAGGTTGGATGGGAAGGGGTTAGACGGGAAGGGATTGGATGGGTGTGTTGGAGGTTGGATGGTTGGGTGGGAAGGGATTGGATAGGTGTGTTGGATGAATGATGGTTGGGCGGAAGTTGATTGGACGGGTGGATTGGACGAATATAGGTTGGACGGGGAGTTGGTCGAGATAGGGATGGATTGGAAATGGTTGGTCGAGTGGTTTGGATGGAGTTCATTCGGCATTGTTACCAATGTATTTAATGCTCATTAATGATACCCCTGGACTCTATAAATAACGTTTCAAGGTTCATTTTTACACTTTTATCTGTAAATTTCCACTTCCAGTGCTCTGAGCTATCTAATTTTACACCCAAATTTCACTCGTCCCTAATTTCAGCAATGGCCAGTACCACATCTATTCCTTCACCCAAATTTCAATACAAAAACCTCATGTGCCCACAGATTTTAGCTTTGCTAAAGCTAAAAGACGCTCCAAAGGATTGGCTGGAAAAATCAGAATTTTCTGGGCTTGTGAACATGCCCCAATTCGACACAGATTCATCCATCCTTGATTACCTACTCGCCTCTTACAATGAAAAAGATGAAAAATTTTATGTTCTTGTCGTGCATCCGAAACGTCGTCAAATTTATTTTTCTGTTGAACCTGAGGACGTGCATCGGCTAACAGGTTTACCTTTCCAAAATAAGCCACCAGTTACTACAAAGGTAGTCCTTACAGACGAAGACAAAAAGTTTTTGGAGTCTCATTACAATGTACAGGTTGATGGTAAGTTTATTATTTTCAAATGCTTTTTTTTAACATTACTCGACCACACAGGATCTAACGTTTCCTTTCTGTAATTGCAGCTCCTCTTAATCGATCATCAAGAGGCCTTCTTCTACAAGGTATTACAAACAATTTCTTTCTTGCAGTTGCTTCACTTTTTCAGGCCAGGATTGTATTACAGGGCAGATCTGCAGACATTCCCTATTGGGCAGTTCAGTATTTATTACGGACACTAGCAGGTCAACAATTCGATTGGTGCAGTTATTTGTCCAACCGAATTAAATCAGATATCTCCCATGCCCGCAAAGGCAATCAAACTGATAAATCAAGGATTGTATTTTCTTCTTGCAATTTTATTCTAGCTTTCTATAATGAAGCGTACTACGAATTGACACAGCATACAATTCCTACTGGAATCAATGATAAGATGATTGGTCTTAGTCTCGAAGAACAACAGGTAAAATTTACATTTACTGTTTTCTTGTTATAAAGATTTCAATTTAAATATTTAAAATAAAATACTAAATGTATGATTATATTTTGCAGAGAAAAATTATAGCTGCAACATCTCATAAGGAGGCAATTGCTAGAGGTAAAGCCCCTCCAGAGGTCTCTGCTGATTCTGACATGGATTCAGCAGAATCAACACCAATAAGACCTCTTAAAAAGTGACCTAGGGGGTCGATTTGCACAACACGTTTACCATCACATTTAACTACAGGTATGAATAATGAAGTTATCTTTATATATAAATTACAAATTCAAACAACTACTATAAATTATGTATTCTAATATTTCTACTGATCTTTTCTACATGTATTGTATTCAGAAACTACTGAGATGGATGATGAAGATCAAACTCATTCTGACTCTGGAGATCAAAATATCACGATTGTGTCTCCGTCTATGCGAGGTATATTGTACGGTACTTTGATTCACATGTTTTGTTTCTTTACAATTTTTTAGCATTTACAAACACCAACCATTATATTCTAACAATTTGTTGTTTGCTCCATGCAGGTAATATGGCTTCAGGTCATATTCCACTTGCAAGGAGGCCACCACTTCCTCCGACACGTCAAGTACAAACACAAAGGAGGACTTCGGGAAAGAATATTAGGTTTCCTGCAGAGTCAGCAGGAACAGTTCATCCTGCTACAACTGAATTTCCTGGGCTGTCACTAGGTGGAGTTTTAAGTGTAACAACCACACAACTTTTCAACAACATCACCCTTGATGAGGAGTATTTAGGCTTTGAAAGTGGGGATGCAGCCAAGAGTAACTATTTTGACACCCACGACATGATTCAATCTACTCCGCCTCCACAACCAAATGTGCAGGGAATGCAGGGCAGTGACTCTCCTCCTCCCCAAACCGCTGCACCACAAACAAATGATGAAAAAACACACTTTATTTTAGAAAATATGATATCAGATAGCATGGGGGAAACAATTCAAGAGGTTGTAATGTCTGATGTGGATTTGGTGCGGTCATGGGAAAGGCAAGCAAAATTTTTGATAAAAGAAATAAATACTAGATACCATAATCATGCTCAAAGGCATTCATTGTTCACTGCCGTAGAGAGCCAACCGACATGGCAAGATGTTTTGCTAAACAAAGCTCAATCAGGGACAATTTCATATAGTAATGATTACAATGATGAAATTGTAGACATAATGCTAAACAGGTTGGAAAATCTCAATGCTGAAGCACAGGCTTACTACAACAAATGGTCTAAAGACAAGACTAATGTTTTAATTGCAAATGCAGAAAAAGAGAAAGCTGTTGTAAGTGGCCATTAACTTTTACATGAAAAACTAAATATTATCTGATATAATTACCACTGCTATATATTTTTTTCATATGATTTGATAGACTAAAAATTTAATATTTCTATTTTACAGGAAAAATATGAAAATTTAAAGAAAGAGGCAGCTGTTTTTGAAGCACATTTGAAGAATGCCTGCAAAAGTCTGAATTCTTTTATACAGTTGAAGGAAAAACTCATTGTAATTAATAAACAAAATAATACATTGAGAAGGATAATAAAGGAGCATAATATGGATCCAGAAATCTTACTGAAGGAAAAGACAGATGCAGATGCAACACTTTTGTCTGCAAGAGATGTAGCGAGGGAGGAGCTGAGTATACTAGAAAATATCAACACTGCAGCAGGAGATCTTCAAGCATCAGGAGTTATTGCTCCATCTGATACGCAAGGAAAAAGAAAAACCTTCACCTGCATCATAAAATTTGATAAGTTAGTTGAGTTCACCATGTGACAGGTGTGTTGTCACAATTCCGACACTGGCGTAGGAATTAAAAGATAGTGGCCAGCCCTTTTTTTAGTTTTTATTCCGTGTGGCAGACGTAAGGACAACTATGATTTTGAATCATAGGCAGAAAAGAGGATGACCTCGTAATGTGTCCTTATATGACAGAACTTGTCTGGAAGCTTTGAGATGTTAAAACAACCCCTTTTTTGAATTGTATTGGCCGACAATGCTTTATGAATTTGTACTTTTTCATAAAGTAATCCGCCACATGAGAAATCAATTTCATATGAACTTTGGAAGTTAGAATTGTATAATGTAACTACATATAAATACAAACTATGTTTCTTTTCTATTGTTTATGTAAATGTTGCTTAAATTTACACTATTTTGTTTCATTACGTTTCTGCATTCTTGCAGATGTAAAATAAATAAATTAAGAGATATAAAAGACAAATGTCACATGTGTTCTTATTTCAGTCTCAATTTGAAATGCAATCATAAAAAACAAATGGCATTATTGAAACAAATAATGTATTGATGACATTGTTGCAATGACGAAGGATCAAATAATGACAAATACAATATTGAATTTATTGAAAGTTGTAATCACTGAATGAAGTACATAAGTAGTCTCAATAATGTATAGAAGAAATGAAATCTATGTGAATTCGAACAGTCCTAGAGCAACACTTTCATTTGTGTCTTGGAAATCAACTGCAACATGATTTGTGGATGTGTCTTGATCCCCTGGATCAGGTAGAATATTACTTACTCCTCTTCTGTCTACTAGTGAATTCCACAATGCCAGGGCTCTATCATAAGGAAAATACTCCACTGAGTAACTCGATACATACAATCTGAGACAACTTTCTAGATTCCTATCCAATCTGTTTCAAACTTTTGACTTTAAAAAGGATAGTGCACTGAAAACCCTCTCATCTTCCACAGAACCCAGAATCATTGTTTGACATAGCTCATACAGCTTAATATACTCGCTCAAATCTTCACTTAGAATACTACTAGAATAGATATCCTTCCAAATCCTTTTCATGGCACTGTAATCCTGTGGGTTTTGTAGAAGCTGAACTTGTCGTATCATTGTATTAGCAAAATCCATTGACTGTGAACTAAGTAGTTTTCTTTCCAAAATTCCTTCTACTGAAACTCCATTTACCTCTACAATCTTACAGAAATGATCAGTAAGATCACCCATGTTTTTGACAAATAAAGGACTGATAGATGTATAAGGTTTGCCGCCAGACAAATTCTAGAACTGTGGATTTACAACTCCCATTGCTTCAAGTATTTTTTCATTTTTGAATCTTTCCCAGATCTCTTTAGCTAACGATTCAGAGATCTTTCTCAACTTATTCCTAGTTTCGATTAATACTGAATCATATAAATTTCGTGTCACTTTTACTTCTTCTATTTCTGAGTAAGCCAAATCAATTCTGTTTTGGTACGTATGAAGTGGAATCTCTTTTCCATGTGCTATTATACACAGATGATCATTTATATTGTACTTTAAGAAGCACTTAGAATTTTTCAAATCTGTTAATGCATTCCAGTTTTCAAAAGCAGCACCCTTAAAACTCCCATCAGAAATATATAAACTTTCTAGACTCCAGCAAACACGTCTTCTGAGTCTTATAAAGTCTGTAATGTAGAAAGACCGATCTTGAGCATGCTTCGTTAAAATATTTAGCTCCCTCAACATGGGTAAAATACCGCAAAGTGTTAGTAAAGTTTCTATGTCAGTTAGACGGCACAATAGATCTTTAGCTTTATCTAAATCCCTGTGGTATTTAAACATAAATCCTGTAAGTGAAGGATATTCATCATATATTCTACAGGCAGGTTCGTACATAGATATCCATCTCGTATCTACATCTTTGAGAAGTTTTTTTCCCTCTGTCAGTCCAATAGCAAATTTTTGAAATTCTAAAAATCTCTTAGGACTGCAAGAATAATAGGCATGGAGATCACGTATCAATTCCTCCACTTTAGCTACATTTTCAAATGTTCTCACAATTTTGTATGCGAGATTCATTCTGTGAGCCATGCAGTGGACAACAACCATATACGGAGCAATAGTTGTCTGAAGTCTAACACACAGACCATTTCTGGATCCCTGCATTACAGCTGCACCATCGGTTCCGACACAAACTAATTTTGTTGCAATGGCATAGTCATCCATTCCGGTGATATCCTTCAGATTTGATACCACCAATTTATAAATATTCTCAGAATTGCAATTCTCTGTCATTTTATGAATTTCCAAGAGGTGTGGAGTCCTTGTTTCATTAGTAAATGTGTAAACATGAATACATATCCAGGATGTATTATCGACTGCGGTAACCTCGTCTAAAGAAATGGAAATATACTTTGCCTTTTGAACACACATTTTCAGATCCTCCTTCTCTACCAGAGCTAGACATTTTACAATCTCCCAGCCACTGGTATCTGACCAATGAGATTGTGGAACGTTCTTTAAACCAATAACTTGATACAACATTCTATTTTCTCCAAAATCTGACATTGGTCTTCCCCTTTTCATTATATGAAAAATGGTTGCAAATTGAATACCCTTTGCTTGCATTTCTGCCTCCATAGCTTTGTTCAATTTTCCTACTATGGTCCCACCTTTTTCATTTACATATTTGATACGTTTTTGTTCCTTTTCGTACTCTTCTGCGTATTTGACATGTAGACAATCTTTTGCATCTTTCCATTTATGAGTTCTGACTATGCTGCCATCCTTTTGCTTTTGGGAAATGTATATTTTCCCACAGTGTTTTTCAATTGTGTCTAGTTTGAGCTGCATCGTGTGATCCTTCCCCTGTTTCCAACCACATATTTTGCATCGACATTGTGTTGGAACATCATTAGAATTTTCAGTGTGCACAGGTTCAATAAAAGGATATTTTGTAGCCCATTCGAACTGGAATTTCCTTCCAATTGTCTAGTTTTCCATCTTTCTTCTAACATATTTTCTTTTTTTCCCATGGGATTCAACTTCTGCATCTGGGCTGTCAGCAGAAATATTTTGAATCTCATGTCTCCTCTTTCTGGAAATAGACCTTGGAGTAGAAGCTTCCTCTGCTGGTGTTTCCTGGGAGTTTGATGAATTTTCCTGTACTTCTATTTCATCAAGGGACGGTATGTTTGCCTCAACATATATCGGATCATCAATATCTATAAATTGATTATTCTGTGAAGGAATTTCTGAAAATTCTGCAAATAATTTTATAAAATTGTTACTTATATTGTATTAATCTTATCTATAGTTCAATTTTTACAGAGTACAAATGTCAAAGAGTTCCGAGAACAGTATTATAAACATAATTATTAAATTCTGTTAGATAAAATAACCATTAAATAACACTTGCCACATACCGATATTTTCAGCTGAAGCAGAAACTGACTTCATCTTTTGTGATTTTCCAAAATAGCCAAGCAAAGTATTGGCACCCTTTTTTGAACTGACTGAATTTGTAATCTTTTTGATTTCTAGTATCCATGACTACTTACTGCTTATCCATGACTTTTATGTTCCAAAGCTCTAAGAATGGATGGATAGGGGTTGGATGGATAGGGTTTAGATGGATAGGGTTGGATGGATAGGGGTTGGACGACTAAGGTTGGACGGTTAGGGGTTGGATGGTTAGGGATTAGATGAATAGGTGTTGGATGACTCAGTTGGATGGAATACAGTTGGACGTTTCAGATTGCAGAGTATTTCAGATCAAGGCTAGATGGCTCAGACTCTCAGAGTTGGACGCCTTACGGTTGGACGGCTCAGATTTCAGACTTCAGTGTTGGTGGCTGATATGCTTACTTCGGTGAATATGGCAATATGCACACTATATGATTCGAAATGGTGGTGAATTACATTCATAACCTCTTATATATGTGTAAAATCTAGGTGAAAGGAATAGTATAAGGGACATGTCGGCAATATATCACGAATAGATTATTGTTTTAGGAGAAGTTGCAGGAAATGTTATAGGAGATATTTGAGGAATTGGAGTTCCTCATATTTAGGAACAATCTCTCCTATACATATGCATTGTATGTAGAATAAAATACATCGAGTATATTGAAGATACAGTGTGAAGAATATTATTTTGTGGAATAATATATTGTGTTTTGCTCCTACAATTACTATCAGTGGTATCAGAGCGTGCTAGATCATGCATATGAAAGAGAATTAAAAGGAAAGAAGGGGTAGTGCCTACTTGTATTCTTGCCCCTGGTAATGAGAGATTAATTTGTGCATAAATTTTTAGCATAGATTTCCATAGTAATTGCATATTAGCAAAAAATTATTATAATTTTGTCAAAATGAGAAATTATCCACTTGTGCATTCATTGGATTCTTTACTCATTCCATAAGTGCATCCACATGGATCTCCTGCATTAGATCAAAGAAGTTGATATATTAAGCCATCACTTGGAGCAGTCGTATAGGAGTCTGACAAGAAGGACATTGCAAAGTGTATTTCCAAGATTTGACGTAGACTTGTATATCTCCGTGTCAAATTTGACTATCAATTTTCATTTGAATGATCCATATTTCTCTGCATTGAAGTATCCTGGAGTCTTTTACATTGAACAAGTGTGTACCTGATTCAACGTTGAATATCAACACTCCTCACAGGATTTGTTAATCTTGAGAGCATATGATTCAGTCGTGCACATAACGGAATTGCTTGACTCATGTGAATTCAATCCTCTTTGATGTCAATCCTACCCATGCATCATAGACCTGCATTCGCTTGCATAGAACATCAAATCGTTGATCTATTGAATGATCAATAGATTCAACACACATTGCTAAGTTTGTTAAGTCCAGTTATCAGGTTCAACTATTGAACTAGAAGCATTGCGTGAGTTTTCTTGGAGTGGTGTTTCATCTTATTTTGTGATTCCATTCTGTTCGATGCGTATAAGTCTGCCGCTATGAACTCAGGAAATCTACACAGAGATTAAAATATTTTTCAAATCTTCTGAGCACTATTTCAAATTTGAAGAGGTTAAAGAGGTGATATGAGTTAGAAGCTCCTGCAATAAACTCAGTTGTTGGACAACTGGCATTATTCCATAATAGATCTACAAGATTCCTTACTCCATTGAGCACATGGATATATTTTCATGCAAGATCCCTGCATGCACCGTAAATAGCTCCAACTATTAGATTTACATTCATAATTTGAGTTTTTCTTTGGTTGCATTACCTTCTACATGCTGCGACTTGGAGAATTTTTTTCGTGCCGGTGAGTTGTTTGAAATTTTCACGTTGTCATTTCACATCTTCTGATTTGGTGTACTCAAGCTACGGTTCTACTTTTCTTGGAGACTCCAGGGAACTTTAGCCGACTCAGTCCATATGCATGTCATCTTTTCATTGTAAGAGTCTAGAAGTCTTTGTGGGTTCATTGAAAAAAAAGAGTCATTTCATTAAGTCTTTCCTTAGTATTTTTTAATAAAATGTGTATGTTTTAGTTAATGTGTCATAGTTAAAAAAAGAGAGTAATATGGTCGATTTTTTTTAAATATTTGAATGTTATAATGTTCAAAAAAACTGTAATGTTGGGTCTTTGTTAAAGGGGGTTGTTAATCATAGTCAAAGTCAATTAGGTGTATTTTTAATTCTTGTCTAGTCATAATGTTGTTAAAATAATTAAAGTCATATTAAAAGAGTTTGTGTGTTTTTGTCTGAATCAAATATGAGTTTCTTATCGAAGTCGTAAAAGTTAAATAGGTGATTTTAGGCATAGTTATTTTTTTTGTCATTTTTTTATTGTTGTCAAAAATTTGTCATTGTATTAAGTCCAAAAAAAATAAAATTTTTTCTCACGGATGCATTTTCAGTGTAACCCGACGTCTAGAAAATAAAATGTTTCACATTGCAGGAGGGAATAAAAGAATAATCACAATGTGGAAAAAAATGTGCTTCATGTTCATATCTTGCTGAGTCAGCAACACATATATTGGAGGATGGAGGCATTGGAGGCTGGAGGTCATTCAACGACCTCTCACCATTCACCAACGATGGGGCCGCACGAAGCTATGGTGGCACATTTTGTGGTGTGAGTATGCTTTCAGTATTTGATGTCTAGTGTGATTCTTTTTCAGAGTTCGATGATTTTGTGTTGAATAAGTGAAATGTTCACATTGAGGGGGGAGCATGATCAACATGATCCAATGTTCCATTTTCAGTTTTTCAGTTGAGTATGTGGCTATTCCTATTTCCCCAAATGAAAAAACATAGTACATAACAAATAACATAGTGAAACACAACATCATGAGGCTTGATGAGGTAGAACCGTCAGATGTGTTCCTGTTCGTACCTAGGTTTGTGGTTAGCCTCCTGAAAACCATTGAAGGCTGTTCAAATGTGTTCCTACTTGAGTTCTCACACTTCTAGGTCAGATGTGTTCCTAGGAGTGATTGGTTGATAAGAAGATGATTCCTGAGTGTGTTCCCATCCTCAGCGGTCAGATGTGTTCCTGACAGTGCTTGGTCTATAAGAAGTTGATGTGTTCATTCTTCTACCTTCAGGTCGAGTGTGTGCCAAGATCATGAGCGCGTAGAGGAGGAAGGCTGCAAAGGAAGTGTGAAAGTTATAATGTTACCATGTAAACATTAATGGGGTGGAATGTTAGGAAATTAATATTAATGTTTACTATGATAAAGAATTAATGAGTGATTTGTAATAGCAAATCACGTATATATTTTGTTAGTATATAAGTTGTTATTAACAACTTATATTTATGGATATATTGTTATAACAATATATCACGAATAGATTATTGTTTTAGGAGAAGTTGCATGAGATATTGTAGGAGATATTTGAGGAATTGGAGTTCCTCATATTTAGGAGAAATCTCTCCTATACATATACATTGTATATAGAATGAAATACATCGAGTATATTGATGATACAGTGTGAAGAATATTATTTTGTGGAATAATATATTGTGTTTTTCTCCTGAAATTACTATCATTTCCATAATCCTCGATTTTTATGAGTTTATGAAAATTCGATACTAAAATTTTCCCTGTAAAAACCAGAAAAGAAGTGTAAATGATGAGTCAGAATTCACTTTTAAGAAAAGAGCATAATATAATCAACAACATCTGCATTATAACATATAGTTTAATTGATCCAATCAATTACCTTTTAAACAAACAATAGATCTTTTCGTCTAATTATTTCATAATTCATTCTGAATTGAAATACCAAATTTATCTTTACTATGAAAAAAAAGAGTTATCTTCAACATAGTACATATTTAGAATGATTCATCCCAAAATTTAAACAAAAGAAGAAGAATCAATACATTCTATTCCCCATTCACCAATCATCTAAAAAATAGAAATAGGTTCAGGACACACACATAATTGCTTCAGTTCAAGGATAACAATAAGGATTCAACATTAAAGAGACAATCATCTAAACAAGAATCCCAAATCAATCTAAGAGAATCAAAATAGTCCACCTGCAAGTCTTAACTAACTCCTACATGTTAGAAGATATCATTCAAATCTGAAACCGGATGTTCCAAAAATCAAGCAAGACTCACACAGGGTTAATCTCTTCTCATGTCCATCCAAGGGAGGATTCATAATAAGATAGAGTGTAAAAAGAGAAAACCTTCTGATATCAAATCCAAAGGAAGTATGTCTCAATCAAACAAAATAGTCGGTATAAACAAGTATACATTTTCTTTTATATAGAACCAACTCAGCTATTCTCATCCACATCATTACAAAAAATGACTAGTACAAAGTAGAAAAACAATCCAAAAAGAAATTTCCATCTCCGAAGAGTGGTTTTACACTATTTCCTATAAGATAAAGGACAGAAAGTTGAATCTAAGGAGTCAAGCAGGCCTAAGAGAACAACCAAGATAGAGAGTCTACAATCAAATGAACTTATCTTTACAAAAGTAAAAGGATCTCAAATAGAAAATACCCAATCAATAATTCATTTCATTTATACTATCAAATGAATTCCCATTTCTATTTCAAACTTAGAAGTTCTTTAACTAGTTCCCAAGAGAGAACACAAAGACAAACCCATAGTTTAAATAAAGTACACTTCTAGTTTCCCTTACAAAACAATACAACCTGGTTTATCTATTCCAATTCACTAAACACAAGTTTGGATTCATTTCTCATAAAGGAGTACATAGTATTGTCTTATAAATAATATATTGTCCACAAGACAACATATTTGTTTCTATTTTTAAAGACCCAGAGATTTCTTGAATGAATCAAATTAAGGATACAAGAAAAACCAAATCATAATAAGCTAAACTAGTTTCCTCAATACTCACGAACTCCAAAGTAACTGGAATCCAAACGCAAGGACTTAAAAAACTCAATACCAAAGAACTTATAGTTCATGATCCAAGTAATAATAATTATATAAAACAATTTGAAGTCAAAGGTAATATATCCTTCCAACGAGATTCAGTACACGAGAGTGTTTAAATATTCATTCCTTAAAACCCAACAATCAATTCAAAGGATCTGAAGAGAGTAAGAAGACACAAAACACAATAAATCAAATAAGGTCCCAATGTTACCTCCAACGTGACTGAAATATAAATCATAACAAGACTCTCATAGTTCCATCCATAAATATTGTGACAGAGAAGGTATTTGTTTCAACATAAATCACAAGAAGGCGTATACATACTACATTTCGATAACATTTAAAACATGATAATGAATGCTTCAAAAGAGTACATTAACTAACCTGAGGTTCCTTAGTCCCTCAACAAGTTATAGTTCTAGTCCATAAACCTTCTAAATAAAACAGTTAAGCCTGCAACAAGACGTAGGTTTTGTCAGAGCAAAGGAGAGAAGATTATCCTCCATATTCACACACATTTACAAGTTCAAAGAAGGTGGTACAGTCTCAAAATAGAAGTACCACAACCATTCCAACTCAAGAAGCCACAAGGAGAAGATCTCAAAGGGGATAACCAAATCAACTCAAACCAAAAATAACCTCCCAACATTTTCCAAGTAGACAGTCCCATAGACGAGTTCTAAGTATTTAAAAACTTGAATATGAGTAAATCTCAAGCTCAAAACACAAGTACATAACCAAACACATCGACTCGAATACAAGTTCAGATCACATAAGTATTGAATATGAGTACTGTGATAAACATGAAGCTTCGAACATAAGTTATGAGAAACAAAAAGTTCCAATATAAGCTTAGAACCAAACACAAGGCTCCAATATAAGTTTAGAATGAAACACCAGGCATCATATTCCAGTTCAGAACAACAATAGCCTCAAACATAAGTTCAAAATGAAAAACAAGCTTCGGAAAACAAGTTTCACAATGCATGTCACCACTGAACTTGCACAGAGAGAAGAGTTTCCAAAGGATAACATTATATAGTAATGGATTCATATCCAAAAACCACAAAGATTCATAAAACCATGAAAGTAGATAACCAGAAAAATCATGAAAACATTTATCTCATGAGAGCAGAATTTTTTTAATGAATCATTTAGAAGAAAGCAATAAATCTTAATGGATAGATCCTATCATGCCTGATAGTGCTTCTGCCAATTTGAAGGAGACTTCTAGCCGAGTTTCCAACTCTTTTTATTCTCCATGAAAGATCAATAACCAAACATATTTTCTTCCAATGCCTCATATAATTTCCTTTAATTGAAAAATAGGCTAGAGAAACCAAAAATAGCCACAAAGTAAAAGTTTAACTGCTGCTTCGAAGAACTAGATAGGTCCATGTAGAGAAAAAATTGTGAGGCATGCAAGATCAAAAAACCTCTCAAACAAATCCACCTCCCTTATTTCCAAGATGGTTTGCACGCAAATACCGAGGCCCAATAATTCCATTAATTAGAAAATTCCCACCTATCTCTCCATGCCACTGCCTCTTAAAATTGGTGAAACCTATATCCACTTCAGCATGCATTTCCAACTCTAGTGAAGCCTCCACGTATGCCTCCACTAAATTTTACTATCCTTTACCAAAACTGGTTGTATCTCCCATTCATTTAACCCAATCAAATCAATTTAATGTCATTGGAACCATCACCATAGTGCCATGCGACCCTTAGGTTTCCTTCTCAATAGTTTAGGATAGATTTCCCAAAACTTAGGTTAGTCTAATAATAATTACCTTAGGTCTTAAAACATTGCGATAGGTAATTTACACCTTAGGTTAGATCAAATTCACAACCATATAGTATTAGGTCTTAGGTTAAAAATAACCTATAATTACTTTAGGAATTCCTCCCTTATTCATTTAGCACAAGAACTTAGGTTAGATTGAAACCAAAATAAGTAGAACTTAGGTTAGCTAAGTAGATAGCTAGAAGTGATTTTACCTAGTTTAGGATACTGTTAGGATAATCCTTCAGTTTTTAGGATTTATATTCCCTTCATAGTCATGAAGCAGACTATATTTCATTTATGCCATTAGTGTCCTAAAGAGATCAATCCTAAAGACACAAGTACACACATACAACCGAATGAAAGCTTGTTCATACAAGACCAAATAATTTGTCATATACAAAGTTCAATCTGCTACGTCTCTCCACCTATGAATGTCATTTTTACCATTAAGTATGGTAAGGAGATTTAAAACATTCCTTGGATCATTGGAATTGATCCAAGGCTGAGTCTGTAAAAGAGATAAGTTTGCAACTCTCAAAACCAAATTGCAAATTAGCTACTAGAAATGAAAGTGGATTCTTGCAAGCCACATCATTTTAGTCCAATGAATCCAAGAGCAGAGATGATTTATCCATAACAAGCATGATTTTAAACAATCAAGGAAACACACCTCATTTAAGAAAATCACATGCCAATGCTTGTAATGCAGAAGAGGAATATAACTGTTTATCAAAGGTGTTACATACTTCCCTCCTAAAAAGTATCATCATCCCGATGATTATCTTATTTTGACCATTGCATTAAGGAAAATAAATTTATTAACTTTCTTAACATATGTTTGCAACAATATCAGAATTTTAAAGTTCCATAATTTAACATTTACATAGTTGTTTATTTAAAAACGAATAGCCATTTGCCCCAAACTGGTAGACTTATTGACATATAAAGATAAAATCACAAATTTTATCAGTCATCATAGTCAATTATAATCAAATAAATATGGAAAAGTAGTTTTTATATCCTCCAGGTTTTCCCAAGTTGCACTTTCTTCGTTAAACTGGTTCCAATGGACCTTACATTGACTTATTTCACGATTTCTTAAATGTAATTGGTGAGTTTCCAACACTCATATGGGTTTAACCACGTTTATTCATAGGTCTTAGACCTACAAGGAATTCCAATTTAACACATGTGATAAATTTGATATGTATTTCTTAAGAAAATAAATATGGAAAACATCATGCATTCATGACAAATCAGGAGGTAATGCTAAATGGTAAGCTACAAGTTTGATTACTTCAACTATCTCAAAGGGTCCCACATGACAAGGTGATAACTTGGCAGTGTTTCCAAAAGTTATTGAGCTCTTTTTCAGTTTAACCAAAAGAAGAATTTCTCACCAAGTTCAAATTTCCTGTCAACTCACTTTAAACCAGCATAACTCTTTTGCCTATTTGCTGCTTCTTTTAAGCGTTCACAAATCATTTTGACTTGTTCCATTTCTATAAGGATTTCAGGTCCAATTACCTCTCTATCCTCAATGTTGTCCCAACTAATGGGGGTTCTACATTTTCTTCCGTATAATGATTCAAAAGGTGCCATCTTAAGAGAGGCATAATATGTGTTATTATAAGCAACTCAACTAGTGGAAGGTACTCTTCCCACTTATATTGCTGATCCATATAGTACATTTGTAACATATCCTCTAAAACTTGACTATCCCTTTCAGTATGTCCATCTGTTTATGGATGATACGCAAAATTGAAATTTAGCTTAGTTCCTAGAGCTACATTAAGTGTTTTCCAAAACCTTAACATCATTCTAGGATCTCTATCAGATATGATTAATTCAGGTACTCCATGTAATCTAAAAATTTCATGTACAAATCTTGTAGCCAATACAGGAGAATCATCCTTCAGATTACCAACAATAAAATGTGTTACCTTTATTAGTTTATCAACAACTACCAAAATAACATCATGTTTATTTTTTGACATAGGTAACCCTTGTACAAATTCCATGCTTATTACTTGCCATTTGTACTGTGGTATATTATAAGGATACAATAAACTGGCTGGGTGTATATGTTCAACTTTAACATGTTGACATTCTAAGAAATGTGTCACAAAATCAATAACATCCTTTTTCATCCCCTTCCAGAAATATTGTTTTTTTAATATCAACAAGCATATTTGTAATACTAGGGTGTCTAGAAAAAGATGAATTGTGAAATTCTACTAAAAATTTCTTTCTTAAATCATTTAGCGAAGGTATGTATACTCTATTTTCAAATCTTAAGATTCCTTCATTGTCAAACTGAAAACCTTTATACCTCACATCATTTGGATCTGTAGCTAGCATTGTTTTCACTTGCTGAAAGTAAGAATCAGATTCCATAACATGTTTTTACTTCATCTTTAAACCAAGTTCTCAATGTTATAAGAGAAGAAATGTGCTTCCTATGACTTAGAGTGTCATCCACTCTATTTTCTTTAGCTTCGATGTAATTAATTTCAAAATCATATTGAGACAAAAACTCTAACCATCTTCATTGTCTTGCATTTAGATTTGGCTGAGTGAAAATATACTTCAGCCCAAGATGATTAGTCTTTAATTCAAAAGGTTTACTAAGCAGGTAATGCCTCCAAACTTGTAGTGCATGAACAATGGCAGCAAGCTCTAAATCATGTGGAGCATAATTCAACTCATGTAACTTTAGTTTTCTACTTTCATAAGCTATGACATGATCATTTTGTAATAAAATACCTCCTAGACCTTCCCTAGATGCATCCGTTACAACCATGAAGTCTCCACTAGGATCCAATACAACTAGAATAGGTGCTGAAGTTAACTGTTCCTTCAAATTTCTAGATGCATATTCACATTTATCATTCCAAACAAAATTCTTATCCTTTTCTATAATGAATTTATTGGTACAGCCAGCTTAGAAAAATCTTTTACAAATTTTCTATAGTAACCAACAATTCCCATGAAGCTTCTAACTTCATGTACATTTTTTAGTGCAGGAAACTCAGTTATAGCTATAATTTTAGAAGGATCTACAAAAATTCCATTCTTAATTATTATTAGTCCCAAATAGTGCAATTCTATTTCATAGAAAGAACATTTTGATAGCTTACCATATAACATTCTCTTTCTCGAAATTTCCAAAACTATTTTCAAATGCTCATGATGTTCCTCAATACTTTTAGAATATATGAGAATGTCATCCAAGAATATGAGCACAAATTTGTCCAAGTATTCTTGAAAGATATTATTCATTAAATTCATAAAAGTTGTAGGTGCATTTTTTAATCTAATGGGTAAAACTGTGAATTCATGATGTCCATATCTTGTTCTGAAAGCTATTTTATGAACATCCTCATCCTTAATCTGTAATTGATGATATTCAGATCAAAGATCTATATTTTAATGCACCGATGCTCCACACATCTGATCAAATAGATCATAAATTCTAGGGAGTGGGTATCTATTCTTGATTGTTGCTTTGTTTAACATTCTGTAATCAATGCACAATCTAAGTGTTCCATATTTCTTTTTCACAAAATTACTGGTGCTCCCCAAGGTGAAAAACTTGTTCTAATCAAACCATTAGACAAAAGTTATTGAAATTGAGCCTTAAGCTCTACTAATTTTATATTAGTCATTTCATATGGTGCCTTAGAAATAGGCTCGGTTCTAGGTTTGATTTCAATTGTGAAATCAAATTCCCTTTTGGGTGGAAGACCTGGTAACTCTTCCAGAAACACGTCGCTAAAGTTTTTTAACAGCGGATATTGTTCCATGACATCACTATTCTCTTTAGCTATTTCTGAAATCTTTACAACATATAAGGTGCAACCTTTGTTTTTAAACTATAGTTGTATTTAGTTAGAGATCTCACGTTTCACACCCTGAACATATTTTGCTATAATCATTAACATGTTCTTTGAAGTATGTTTAGCTAACCAATCAACACCTATGATTACATCATAAGACCCCAAAGGTGTAATCAATGTTCTTTTATATCGTAATCATAGGTGTTGATTACAGGGATTAACATAGCATTGTACTATCCCCTTAATCCAACTTATGACATAATTGTAATTTAACAGTTTAGTTATAACAAACAGTATTTATCTAAAGAATTATAACAATAAAAGTAATCAACAAGATATATCACAAGATACACTATTTCCTTCATACAAAGTACAAGAGAATTTACACAACAAATTGGATTCAATCTCCAAACCTTTCAATTCATCATGATAAAATATACATTTACAAGACTATGCATTTCAGACATACTGCATGTCAATCATCATTAAGATCATAAAATAACATCACTTTTCTTTTCCAATACAACTCAAGAATGAATCAAAATTCTTTACATAAGATCCAGAATTAAATAAGCCAATGCATCATAAAAGTTTTTACCTTCTTTTATCACTTACGATGTCCATCTGCAAAAATTGCTAGCATGGGTCAGTTCATTGAACTGAGCATGATAAGCACCAAGCATTAAAATGAAGTGCATTCCACTAATTGTTCCATTAAAACAACTCTGCTTTAATGAAACAATTAATATATCATACATATAAGCATAAGTAATAACAACCAGAAAAGAAGTACAAATAATGAGTCAGAATTCACTTTTAAGAAAAAAGCATAATATAATCAGCAACATCTGCATTATAACATATAGTTTAATTGATCCAATCAATTACCTTTTAAACAAACAACAGATCTTGTCGTCTAATTATTTCATAATTCATTCTGAATTGAAATACAAATTTATCTTTACTATGTAACAAAAAGAGTTAGCTTCAACATAGTACATATTTAGAATGATTCATCCAACAACTTAAACAAAAGAAGAAGAATCAATACATTTTATTCCACCATTCACTAATCATCTGAAAGACATAAATAGGTTCAGAAAGTACTCAACTGATTACCCACATAACTTCTTCAGTTCAAGGAAAAAAATATAAGGATTCAAAATTAAAGAGACAACATCTAAACAAGAATCCCAAATCAATCCGAGGAGGGAAGAGAATCAAAACAGTCCACCTACAAGTCTTAACTATCTTCTACATGTTAGAAGATATCATTAAAAGATCTGAAACCAGATGTTCCAAAAATCAAAGCAAGACTCACACAAGAATAATCTCTTCTCGTGTCCATCTAAGGAGGATTCATAATAATACTAGAGTGTAAAAAGAGAAATCCTTCCAATATAAAAATCCAAATGGAAGTATGACTCAGTCAAACAAACAGTCGGTCTAAACATGATTACATTTTCTCTTTGACAGAACCGACTCAGATATTCTCTTTCCACATCATTACAATAAATGACTTAGTACAAAGTAGACTAAACAATCCATAAGGAAATTTCCATTTCAGAAGAGTGGTTTCCCACTATTTCCTACAAGACAGAAAGGACAGAAAGCCAAACCCAAGAAGTCAAGCAGGCCTAAGAGAGTAATCACTCTACAACCAAGAAGAGAGTCGAGCTACATAGAATTTCAATCAAATGAACTTATCTTTACAAAAGTAAAAGGATCTCAAATAGAAAATATCCAATCAATAATTCATTTCTTTTGTACTATCAAATGAATTCCCATTTCTATTTCAAACTTAGAAGTTCTTTAACTAGTTCCCAAAGAGAACACAAAATCAAACCCACAGTTTAAAGAAAGCAACACTTCTAGTTTCCCTTATGAATTCAAACATTAAAACAAATTTGAATTTATCAGAAAGGAGTACACAGTACTACCCCCTAGTTCATCTATTCCTTTCTTTTTTAAAACACATTTTTGAATTCAAACTAAGGATACACAGAAACCAAGTATATAAGCTACAGTTTCCCAATACTCACGAACTCCAAAAACTGGAATCCAAACATGTACTTAAACATCTCACAAGAGAACTGATATTCGTGATTTCTCCTTTTATAAAAGACCCAAACCAGAGTTCCATTCAAGATTGATACACGAGAGAATACTTAAAACCCAACAATCAATTAAAAGGATCTGAAAGAGAGTAAGAAAACCCAAAACACAATAAGTAAAACAAGGTCCCAATGTTACCTCCAACATTGACTGAAACAGAAATCACAACAAGAATTCACACTCCATTTATACATAAAGATTGACGACAGAGAAGGTATTTATTTTAATCATCTAATCACAAGAAGGCATATACGAACTGCATTTCGATAAGCTTTAAAACCCCAATAACGACTTCTTTCAAAGAGCTCTATATCAGCCAAAGAATAAATAATAATACAGTAACTAACCAGAGGTTGCTTAGTCACCACAACAAGATACAGTTCCATAAAATCCATTAACCTTCGAAATAAAACAGTCAAGCCTTCAACAAGACACATGTTTTCTCAGAGTAGAGGAGAGAATAATATCCTCCATATTCACATGCCTTTACAAGTTCAAAGCTGGAGGTACAGTCTCAAGATAGAAGTACCACAACCATTCCAACTCAAGAAGCCACAAGGAGAAGATCCCAAAAGAGATAACCAAATCAACTCAAACCAAAACTAACCTCCCAATATTTTTTAAGCAGACAGTCCCATAGATGAGTTCTAATTAATTCAAAACCTTGAATACGAGTAAATCTCAAGCTTAGAACACAAGTACATAACCAAACACATCGACTCAAATACAAGTTTAGAACATGCAAGTATTGAATACAAGTAATGTGCTAAACACGAAGCTTCTAACACAAGTTTTGAACAACACAAATTTCCAATAAAGCTTCAGAACCAAACACAAGGCTCCAATATAAGTTCAGAACGAAATACAAAGCATCGTATTCCAAGTTTAGAACAACAGCAACCTCGAACATAAGTTCAAAATGAAAACAAAGCTTCGAAAAACAAGTTTCACATGCATGCCACTACTAAACTTGCACAGAGAGAAAGTTTCCAAAGGTATAACATTATCATAGCAATGGATTCATATCCAAAAACCATAAAGATTCATAAAACCATGAAAGTAAATAACCAGAAAAATCATGAAAACATTTATCTCATGAGAGTAGAATTGTTTTAATGAATAATTTAGAAGAAAGCAAAAAATATTAATGGATAAAGCCTATCATGCCTGATAGTGCTTTTTCCAATTCAAAGGAGACTTCCAGTTGAGCTTCCAACTCTTTTTATTCTCCACGAAAGATCAACAACCAAACATATTTTCTTCCAATGCCTCATATACTTTCCTTGGATCGAAAATAGACCAGAGAAACCAAAAATAGCCACAAAGTAAAATTTGAACTGCTGGTTCGAAGAACCAGATAGCTCCATGTAGAGAAAAAATCGCAAGGCATGCAAGACCAAACAACCTCCAACAAATCTTCCTTCCTTGTTTCCAAGATGGTTTGCACAAAATACCAAGGTTCATTAATGCCATTACTTCAATCTCCCACCTATCTCTCCTTGCCACTGCCTCCTAAAATTGGCAAAACCTATTTCCACTTTAGCATGCATTTCCAACTTTAGTGAAGCCTCCACATATGCTTCCACTAAATTTTACTTGCCTTTTCCAAAAATGGATGTACCTCCCATTCATTCAACCAAATCAAATCAAATAAATTCCATTGTAACCATCACCATAATGCCATGCGACCTTAGGTTCCCTTTTAATAGTTTAGGATAGATTTCCCAAAACTTAGGTTAGTCTAACAATAATTACCTTATTTAAAACATTGCCATAGTAATTTCCACCTTAGGTTAGATCAAATTCACAACCAAATAGTATTAGGTATTAGGTTAAAAATAGCCTAGCATTACCTTAGTAATTTCTCCCTTATTCATTTAGGACAACAACTTAGGTTAGGACGCCATCCCAACAAAATAGAATATGAAGCTTAGGTTAGATTGTAACCTAAATAAGTAGACATAGCTAGGAAGTAGGTGATTTACCTAGTTTAGAATACTGTTAGGATAATCACTTAGGTTTAGGATTTAGATTCCCTTCATAGTCATGAAGCAGGCTTCATTTCGCTTATGCCATTAAATGTCCTGAAGAGATCAATCCCAAAGATCCAAGCACAAACATACAACCGAATGAAGGCACGTTCTTACAAGACCAAAGAATTTGTCACATACAAAAGTTCAGTCCACTATGTCTCTCAAGCTTATGAATGTCAATTTACCATTCAGTCTGGTAAGGAGATTTAAAACATTCCTTGGATCACTAGAATTGATCCAAGGATGAGTCAGTTAAAAGAGATAAGTTTGCAACTCTCAAAACCAGATTGCAACTCAGCTACTAGAAGTGAAAATGGATTCTTGCAAGCCATATCATTTCAGTCTAATGAATCCAAGAGCAGAAATGATTTATCCATAACAAGCATGATTTTCAACAATCAAGGAAACACACCTCATTCAAGAAAATCACAGCACATTGCTCTCTTATATTAGTTACATTTACAATTTACTTGCCATGTTAGACAAATACTTTGTATGTCGCTATCTTTCTATATAGACATGCGTGTTTGCTTGTTCTCTAGTTGTAATGTATAAAGATATGTTAGTGAAAATGAAAACAAGAAACCAAAGTGAATAGATTCCTAACTAACAAATCTAATAGACTATGTTAGATAGAGTAGGATGGAAAGAGAGGAGAATATAATATACCTGTACTTACCTACAATTAAAATTCCCCTTCTTTGATTGGTTGGATGTGCTCTTGATGTTGGATGCTTGATTGCTGCTTCAGATTTTGGAGACACTTGGGTAGTGATGAGTGCATAAATGTATCTATTTTATCATCTATATGGCTATTGATTTATTCCTAAAATGCTAATTTATGCTTGGGGGATGTTTTATATAGCTATATCCTAGTAAGGTTAATGCATTTCTCTTATTTTTTTTACTCAAACTATTGACTATATAAATTACCTGCTAATCACCTCTGTGAGTAAATATGGTGACATGTACAAGATAATAATAAAATTTTTCTACAAATTCTAAAAGTTACAATCAAGGAGGCCCCGAGTCTTTAACCATCATGCCATCATCGAGGAATTTTCCATTATTAGCCTACAAACACGAATCCTGTTTTTAACATTATCATAGGATTTCAATGAACTTTAATAGGACTATTAATGGATGAATTTGGTGCCTATAATCATGGCACATTTTCTAACCAAGCGTTTCTATAAAGACAACTTCTTGAAAACAATTTTTAGTTAGTTAATAATAGCAGTTCACAACACAATTATCTACCAGTTACTAATCATTTTCAATAGTATAATGAACATGTATCATAAATTATTCTAATCAATATAGTAAACGCCATTTTGAATATCATTTGGTGTTAAGAATACCTCCATCCTAAGGAAGAGCAAGGGCCCACTTGACCAAGTTGACTGGAGGATTTACATTTCATGCATGCTCGTGATTTCTGATAAGTTCAAGTTTAAACACATTGATTTGAATGTTTATCTAGATTCAGTTATCTATTTGAATGTAGTTACTTATTTCTGTGCTTCAAGCATTTTTCAATTATGTTATTTCAATTCAGTTATTTAAATTTAGTGTGTGCATTTTAATTTCAGTTAAAGTATTTCCTTTGAATGCATTTTATTGCAACAACGTTGTTTCAATAGTTTAGCATTAAATTTCAGTAGATTAGAGGAGAAACAAGGAAAACCACACCAACCAAACCCCCTAAAGAAAGTAACCACCAAAACAACTGAGTTGCATAAGAATTAATTGCATACAGACTAGGAAACATAGCCTTGGTTTTATAATGACACTAACAGAAGAGTTTATTACTTAAATGATTGGAGAATACAATGAATCATCAGACATCACCTCCCCTTTTCTTGTATTGGATGATTTCTTTATTGATAAATATTTCTTGATTGTGGATGAATAATGGATTTATTGGATGATAAAATGTATGATTGGGTGAACAAAATAGAAAATATTTGTTATGGATTTCCAGGTTGTGCTCTCATAGAAGAGGAGAGCTTGATTTATAGCTTGTGGATAGAGGATTCAATGGCTAACATTGATTAAAGTTGGATTGAAATCAAAGGTGGAGGATTGATGTGAGGATGGAGGATTCTAGAGTTGGATTATTCTAGAATTTGAGAGAGGTTTCCATTGAATTAAAAATTCAATGGAGGGAGGAAGATATTTGAATTTTTGAATTAGAAAGAGGGAAATTAAGAGAGGATTTTAGAAATAGAAGCCCTTAGATTTAGAGGTGTGAGGATGTGATTAGAATTATATTTGATTAGATTAATAAATGATGATTAAAATAAGAGATACAATTTAAGGATGTTGAAGGCCTATTGATAATTATCGTCCCAATTGAAGTGGATATCATTTCATAGAAGATGATGGAAGGGTTGATAATGATATGATAACTAAGAGATGAATCGATGGATAGATTGAATCTTTCCTTGAATACTATGAAGTTTTTAAACATTAGATGGTGGATGCATTTTGAGAATGGATTTGAATTTAGTGGGATAAACTTCAATTCCCCTAATAGATACTATGAATCCAAGGATTTTTCCACTGAGAACTCCAAATATGCATTTGGAAAGATTAAGGAAGAGGAAAAACTTTAGAATACGTGCAAATATCATGTCAATAATAGTTATATGGTATCTTCAATGTTTGAATTTTCCTAAGATATCCTTCATGTATTCTATGGTTTTGTGGATGAGATCATGAAATATGTAGTTCATAGTGCATTGATTTGTAGCTGCTACATTTTTTAGGCAAAAGGGAATTACTCTATAGTAGAAGGTTCCCCATACGGTGATAGAATAGGTCTTGTACTGATCCTATGGTGTAATTAAGAATTTATTATAGCCAAAAAAACCATCCATAATAGATAGCATTCCATGGCCTACTAATAAATCAACGACCTAGTCATAGTTGGGAAGGTGAAAATCATATTTGGGGTAGGTGAGGATTAAATCTCAGAAGTATGTGTAGATGCACAATTTTCCAGGGGATTTAGTGATGGGAACGACGTTAGAAACCCATTGTGGATAAACAATGGGTAGTATGAAGTTGGAAGAAAGAAGAGGTTGATCTTATTCTTTGATTAGAAGTGTGATGCAATGATACATCCTACGAAGATTTTGCTTCACATGTTTAGCACCCGCGATGGTGATGATATTATGGATGATAATGTTTGGTTCTATGCTCAAAATATCACTATAGAACCATGCAAAGGCTTGACTATGTTTGGATAGAAAAGAGATGAATTCTTAGATTTTATGTGATTCTAAGTCTTGGCCAAATTTGAAACTAGAGAACCCATTGTCTGGATAATAAATGATTTCACATTATAGGGGGAAATAATAAACAATGTGCGAATCATTGAGCTGCATATCCAAATCCGGCTGATTTAGCAACATGATGCTTGAGGATGGAGGCACAGGAGGCTGGAGGAAAGGCAACGTCCTCTCGCTAGTCGTAAGTGATGGGGCCATAAAATGAGGTTATGGAATTTTGTTTTAGTGTGCAATTTTTCAGTTGCAATGTTCATGTTGTAATAAAGTGAGCATATTCCTATGTTAATTCCCTGATGTGAAGATATTGTAGAAAGATGAAAGCACAAAGGAGAAAGAAACATCATGTTTCTTGAAGAGGATGATCAGGGGATCATACCTGGAACAAGGGTTCATTTTTTGGGGGAAAGGGGTCCATTTTTGTCAAACAGGGGTTTGTACAATGAATAGGGGTTTATTTCGTATGAACAGGGGTTCATTTTGGATGAACATGGGTTCATACTGAGGTTGTTGGTCAGCCTTTTGAAAACCATTGGTGAGCCAAGATCATGAGGACACACGGGCGGCAAGCTGTGAACGAAGTGTGATTTTTTTCCTCCCATGTTCACACTAAGGGGGGGAATGTTAGGAATATTATTATGAGGGGTGGGAGAGGGGTTCGCTCCCCTATGTCCTTTATTAGTATGTATTTTTACTATACCCTAGTAGATAAGTGGATGATATCAATCTAATATGATTGAGGACGACCTGGGGGATGGGCATATAGATGGATGGGGCCCTATACCTATATATAGAACTTGGGCTCCCACGACTCACATGATTTATTGTAAGGTTTATATTTAGATTTCTTTTTGTGAGATATAATCTCACATATTATGTAATGGTTAGGGTTGTTGTGAGTTTTTTTATTGACTCATGTATATAGGAGTTTCTGGAGATATTTGTGGAGTTTTTTCTTCTTGAATATATGAGAAACTCATCCTATATATTTGTATATTTCTTCGATGAATAATAATGTGAAACTGTTACTTTGTATTTTCCATCCACTGTCCAAATCTCCAGATTCTGAAGATAGTTTTCCTCATCACCCATGTAGGCTAAGATAACATCATCCTTGTGAAAATGAAGAATTTCAATGGTAGGGGAATATTCTTCTATCATGTGAGGTAAGCGTAAGGGGATAGATATAATTTTTTCGTTAACCTAATAGGTTTAGTGGTTCTAGTGTGATGGTGTTGACTAAATAAACATTAGGAGGGATGAATATAGTATCATCGTTTTCTAAAGGAGAGTCTGGAGTGGGCAACAATGGGGATATTTGGGATGTTAATGTTGATGGGGATGACTCATATAAGGGTGATTTTAATCCAAGGCTATATTTATCATAAGGCTTATGAAAGTCATCAATGGGGAAGTCATGGAGACTTTTTAATAATTACCAAGGCCAAAGCATTTCTAGGCACAACGATGGAGATAAGTCTGGGTGAACCAAGGCTTATCTAGGAATGAGTAATCCAAGGAGAAAGGTTTTTCTTATGGTTGACTATCGAGATGGGCCAAAGGGTGGCAAATTCCTCTATACACTAAATATGTTTGAAGGAATGGAGGACCAAAGGAGAATATTTTTATTACATTAGGCTCATAAAGTGGTTGTTTTTTATACCTCCAATAAGTTTTAGGTGTGGGAAGTGTGTTGAGGGATAGAATTCAGTACTCCCCTTGTGAAATAGTTTGCATGGAGTTGTCAAAAGATTCATCGTTTGGTACTTTAGATGTGGGGATCGAATAACTTGTGGAAGTTTTTTTTTTTCTATGTAGGATCTTGCAAAGGAAGTAGGACGTTGTTAGGTTTATATATTATGTGGCAAGCTTTAAATGGATTTGGATTGGTGGAGACCATGACGATTTTACCTTCATGTTCATATTTTAGACATTGGTGTAGAGTGGATGGAACAGAACACTTTAAATGTATCAAATGATGACTAAGTAGCATGTTATACTCAAAATATCCTTCTATAAGGTAGAAGATTTTGTGGAGGCTTTTTGGACCTATTTTGATGGGTAGGATAAGTGTGCTCAAGGTAGGAGAAAAAATATCATTGAATGCATGTAAGATGGTGGGTGACTGAGCAACAATGGTGTCAAATAGTTATATTTGTTTGAATGCATGAGATGATATTATGTTTATGTTATCTCCATTATCAATCATAACTCTCTCAATAATAGTGTCGTTAATGTGGATGGTGAAGAAAAAAGGAATTTCATGGTCTTCTGACTGGAGTGATGGGATCTTAGAATCATTAAATTCAATAGAAGCTGACATCTTCCAGACACCAACTAGATTAGAAAAATATTGGGTCTCATCAGAAGGGACTGAGACTGATTGGAGAGCTCGATCATGGATTGGAAAAGTTGGGAGAGTTTTGAGCGAGCTTGTAAAGGTACATTTTAACACATTCTTGATGTAGATGTTTAATAAAAATATTTTTAATAGATGTTGTTGACTGATTCTAAAGGGATGTAAATATGGAAAATTTAGCCTTAAATAATGACATATTAGGTGATTCAAGAGGAGGCACAGAGATAGAGACCTTTGGCCTATCTTTATTTTTGTCCTTTAAGTTAAATTCATGGGCTCTGGTGATTATGTAGAAAACATCAATCTAAAAATGAAGTGGCTTACTGGAGGAAGCAAAAAAAAATTCAATTATATTTTCAGATGATTTCTTTGGATTAATTTATTTAGGAATCTTAGGAGTATGTGTGATGTGATGTTTTTATTTCATTGATTTGATGGGTGGACTAGGATGGTCATTATTGATCAAGAGTCATTTATTAGAAAGGATTTATATGATGACATCAAGGGTTTTTCAATCTTTAGTGTAATGCCCTAATATCTAATGATAAGCCCAAAATGCCTGATAATCATAACAGGAAGTTTTTCATCCCTAAGTGTTAGAGAGTTTGATAGGCAGTAATGTGATAGTTGATGATAAAAAAATTTGTTCAAGGGTTTCAGTATAATACCATGTTATGGCTTGTTAAGGGTGTACAATGATGAGGGTCATCGAATGATTTATATGTACAAGGAAAACAAGAAAAATGATGCATATTGGAGGAGGTATGTCTAGATGTTATAGACTTTAGAAACAAGGGATTTATTTTTAAACATAATGTTTTATGTTCTAAATTAATATAATTCAGAACACACATTCCATTGCCAATCCATCTCATAACAGAAAACCATATGCAACTGTAATGACTCGGTGAAACACCGATCTCTCATTCCATGACTCAGTATTAAACCGATCTCTCATGTTAACTTAATAATGTGTATACTATGTATACTTGGTTCCTTTACCATTTTAGGGGTACCCAAGTGTTCTGTCTAAGAATCCTATCTGAATACCTGTTACCGATATTCATCTGAAATCCTGCATCTTAGACTAGGTGACATAGGACAATGCAACCAACAGCTTGTGATACTTTGGCCAAAGTTTTTAAACATGTTTACCATGTTTACATTCCAAGATGGCATACTCATCGAAAGGAATATGTCCTTCACCACACTTTTTCTATTATCTAGAATGGTATTTCTTGACTTTTGTCAACCCAATCTGATTAAAAGTTCACACTAAACAAGGGAAACTTACATGCACTAGTGTGGAAGACTACTCGTGGTGACTAAGGATACATAGACATACTCAATCGACTTACATCGATTGGGTGTGTCTAGTCACCCTAAGTCAACATGAGTTGACCACAACACTAGCTCATGTTTCTATCTTTGTTTAGGGTGGAACCATGAGCCAAACTTCCACTTATGTTCAATCGAGTTAATCAAACTAAGTGGGGTGTTGAGGCATAACAAGCTGCATCATAGTATCCTCGTAATGACCCATGTCATTATGAAGGTACTATGCTGCAGTTTCTATGTTTCAACATCCAACTGAGTTTCCTCAACTAGACTAACATACTTAAGAATATTAGTTTACTAACCCAATCAATTATTATCTTGTAGTGTTAATGATAAAAACACTTTTAAGGGTATACAAGCATCATTTAACCTAAGAAGGTTACGAGATGTATTTTACACAAAAGGAAGGTATGTAGATAAAATCTACTTTCCTAACCATTTTGAATTCATGTTTATGTTTATCTTAATCTTAGTTGTTTATTTCCATATATCGATATGTCTGAATTTTACGTTAAGAAAGTAAGATCATTAGATCTTCTTACTACAGTTTTATCTTGTAACAAGCTTATTGAAACTTTTACTTTAGACTTCATAATACCGTAAGTCTAAATCTTGTTATTATCCTTTTTAAACATTCATGTTTCAATTATAGAAATCAGCTAAGGAAAACACAACCAATCATCCTCGTGATTTAATCATAAACCCATACAAGATATCATATATATCTCTTCTTTTAATTACAAGGAAGATATCCTTTTTCCTTATCAAGGATCAATGTCCTATTTATGAAAATAGATCCCATTTATTTTATCATAACAAAGAATTCATACACCTTTATATAATATAATCATATTCCCTTTTTACTATTTAAGGATCTACCAAAGAGTATCAACTTAGTTGTGCTCTTTTACATGAAATGAAATCAACTATAAGTGTAGATCCTTAATCCTAGAAGCTTATATATATCACATAATCTGTTAAGTTGTGTAATCCCATATTACATACATATCTATATTACCCCCATCATGAATGATATTACTTAGTAATATTACACAACTTATGTCATGAAAGTCTCATAAGTAAATCAACAATCAACATTCACCAAAGCAATTCATTTATCAAAAAGAGAGTTCTCCACTCTCTGAACTTAGGAAATATTTCAAAGGATTACAAAATGTCATTGCATCAATATAAAACTAGTTTTAATACATCTTCTTTTCCCTGACAAAAGTACATTTCAAGTAAATGTCACTACATAGTCATCATAATAAAGAGATAATTTCTTTAGTAAAACAGATGTAACTTTCTATATGTCTTTCTCCTTTCATCTTTTATGAAATCCATCTGCAAAATTGTTAGCACGAGTCAGTTCATATGAACTGAGCATGATAAATGCTATAACGTTAAAACAATATGCTTTTATCTAACTGTTTCACAAAAGGAACCCTGTTGTTAATGAAATGGTTCCAAAATCAAAATTAAGATTAACAGAAAGACTTTCCCAAAAGATTACAAAACCGAGAAAGAGAGAAAGAGATCATAGAATCTACAAGAAGTAATGTTTAAGTAAGAACTAATTAAATCAACATAATTAATTCTATCTCAACACAAATATGAAACTCATTACAACATGCTAATCATCCAAAACAACAACTAATTAGAAAGAAGTATTTAACATTCTTATCCTAAACTTCACCTTCTCAAACTAGTTTCCAATCTAAAATTCCACAAACTCAACCTATTTTGTCTATTCAAGAAGAAGTGAAATGACATAATCAAACTACCTTTCTAAAATAAGTATGTTGTTTTAATATTCAAAATGTTAACAACCTGCATTATGACTATATGATCAAACAAGAAGGTACAAACTGCATATCATTCCATCCAACAACCTTACTTAACTCAAGGCTCAGCTCATAATCTAAGGATTATGTTGATCAAGAATAGTCCAAGCATTACAGGTAAGAAAAGCTTAACCACACAAGAGATTGGGTACAAACCATCAACAACATAACTCACATTAAAGGTTCCCTGAAGGCCTGAATTCATTTCCAAAGTTAGAAACTAAAAAAACAAGACAACTAACACAATCCATGTTTCAAAAACATCCACATCTGCATGTTCATGTTTTCATAAGCTACCAAAGAAGAAGAGCAAATCATTTTAAATCAACACACAAGTTCAAAGTTATCCAATTCCAAATCAAGGAAAGGAACTAGGAGAACTACAAGTTCAGAAACATCACAAGACCCATATCAATCCCAAGGAATAGTCTTACACTCAGACCAATCTACATCGAGGTCAAGGAAAACACCATTATCAAACATGAAATTCCGAGGAAGTAAGATCTTCCATCAACAAAAAGAAGAAGGTCCAACTTCACTCTGGAAGCCACAAATTCCAAATGAGGATGAATATAAAAATGAAAGCAACCCATGGTGAACAATGCAAGACTTTCCAAAGGACCCACAAACTCAAAGACTGGAATCGACTTGAAGAGAGTGTCCAATAGATGAAGAATACATCCTTCTAAGAAGAAAAATAGAATTTATCCAGACCACAATAATACTAAACCATTTAAAGTTATACCATAGCTTAGAACAAGCCAAACTAAATGTTACCTCCTTTCGTAGGCCAACCCAAAAGGGGTTTTCATTCCAAGTAAACTCAACAACAAAAAGGAAGGAGAAAAATACCAGTCTCATCAACCAAACTAATTAACCCAGAAATAGTTAAAAATACTTCAAAAAAATAAGGAAAATTATATCTAATTAGTCTCCCTAAAATAGAAACGCACTTCTAGTGCATAACCAACTTGTGAATTCCTAATTAAAGATCAAAAAAATCTTACCTATAGCAACAACATAGCCAAGAATGGGTAATAATAATGAATCAATCGAAAAAGAGTTGAAACCAAAAACATTCAATAGGTATACCTTCCTGTTCAACTTCCAACGAAAGATATTGTCTCCCAAACAAGGGTTTACAAATGAAACAAAATATTTGTTTCAGTTCCCTCTCAAAAGGTGGAAAAATTTAGTAATTCCAACAAATGATTCAACATAACCCAATTTACCAATATAGGGACCTTCTTGGTTTAACTATTATCAACAAGTCACGACAAAAGGCCCCAAAAATAACCACATCCATATCACTGGAGTCTCAAATAGCCATGAAGAAATAGACCTATAAATTTAGTCTCCAACCATTAATAACAAGGAGAGCATTCTAAGCTAAAATCTATAGATTTCAACAAAAACCAGACAACTATTTACGCTTACACAATACCCAGATAAGGTAACCCATCCAACAAAGATACAAACACAAACTTGTATCAATATCTATGAAAGTTCTTATACAAATAAGCTAAACACATTTTTCATTCAATCAATACAACCCAGATTTCATAGTCAACACAACATACACAACATCATAATGCATCCATAAGAAACCAAGTCGAAAATGCCATTGAAGCAAGAAGGAGAAACACAAACACCAAAACCAGAAAGATTTCATAAAGAGTAGAGTTATTTTAATGAAAACACTTAAATATAAGAGGAATATTTAAAGAGATAGGGCCTATCATGCCTGATAGTGCTCATGTCTTCTTTTCCTCATTTTAAATCTTCAAGCAGAACCTCGACAGCAAGATTTCCATGAAAACGCCAAAAAACAGGCTTCAAAACTTTCTTTTCCTTCATCTTATAACTTCCTTTCTTATTTTCCGTTACCATCACCACCATGCAAGGAAAAAATAAGCATGCACAAAAATTCAAACTGGAGGTTCAAAAAGATGAAAAACCACATGCAGAGCTACAAAGCTCCCAAAACCAAATGAAACAATGAAAACTGAAAACCATATTTTCTTCCAACTTCCCCTATTTCCTAGGGAGTTTTCACAATGGCTGAGATCAATAAATGCCAACAGGACTGAAAAATTCCTTACCTTATTTCCCACCTTCGCCAACTCCTTGTTGGCTATAACCAAAGTTTAAAACTCCATGCAACCAAATTTTAGCAGAGTTGACAACTCAGCCTCCTCCAAATTTCCATGCATTCACCAAAATTGGTGGTAACAAAGTGTTTAATGCCACATTCAAACCTCTTAAATACCTTAGAAATTGGTGCCACTGACACCCCTCCTTATGTCATCCACGCCATCCCCTTTAGGCTAGTCCATGCCCTTAGGTTAGGTTCATAAACATTAGATTAGAAACCAACTTAGGTCCTTAGGTTAGTTTATTAGTTTAGTCTTAGAATATCCTAGTTACATGACTTAGGATTCCCTTCATCTAATAAACAACCACATTAATAAAATCATATAGCATGAACTTAGGATAGGATAAAAAATTAGGAACTTAGATTTAATTAGGTCCCCGAAATAATCATTCAAATTACCAATTCAACATTACCGAATGAAGAACCAAAATTGACATTCTTGGATCACTTAAGAAGGATGTGAGCAGAAGAGATCACCTGTGATCCCGTGGCAACCTGGGTTCAGAAATCCAACATTCTACCCAGCTTGGTCAAGATGACCTTGACGTCATAAAATTGAAAGCATGCCTTGGATCACTGAAATTGATCCAAGGTATAGCTATCCTACATCAGAAATCATATAGACTGAAGCACAAGTTCAAATGCAATATTGGATATGAACGAGTTAGGATGAATTAATTTCCTCTATCCACATGCAGTGAACATTCAACATAAGAAGGAATGAAATACTTCATTTTAAATTCAGAATAGACATGGTAGGATTGTATCTATTTTCAGAAGATAAACATATCATCTACAAAAAACACAATTGCTTAGTTCACAAGAGTACACCGTCTTCAAACAAGAATCACATATCAATGTTTGCAACTTTGAGTACAAAAGTCATCATAGATATCAAACATGTTAGAGGATTTTATAAAAACATCCAAATTTTTATCAAGAGATGCATCCGGGTTTTCCAGTTGCAACTCACCTTAGTAAATGAGGTCTTGAAGTAAATTTCTAAGTGATCATCACCTTTTGATTTTATGTCCTCAAACTTGGTGATATTTAGAGTAATAATTTTCCATATAACAAGAAGGTTTAGAAGTTGAAACATCGATGAGTTGGATGGGAGGAAGTGTAATCATGCAAGAAATAAGGAGTTTGTTGAAGATGGAATTGTATGACTCCCCTAAGGGTGTATATTTTTGTTGAAGTTGGAATTTTTCATAGTCTACATGGATCTTAGATGTGGTTTTCAAAACAATTAAATTTATGGAACCTTTATATTTATATATGCTAGAAGAAGCCTTGAAGGAGGGGTTAGGTTTGGGATTCTTATATCGTAGTTGTAATTTACCATCCTTGAGGGCTCAGAGTTCTGATTTTGAGGCCATGTCAAAGGCTTCATCAAAGGTTTGAAATTTTTGGATTTGTAATGTGGATGATATATTTTTGGCACATGATCAAGTGAATAAATTGATTAGCTCAGTCTATGGAAGGGCTAAAGAGATTTCATTGATAATCCCTCACCATCTGGTGAAAAAATAAGTGATAGATTAGTATTTAAATTGTTTAATGGCATACATATCGGTGATAGAGATCTTAGCAGCTATGTTAATGGAGAAATGTTCTAGAAAAAATTATGTTAGTTTTTCGAATGATAATAGGAAATGTTGGGGAATATTATTGTACTAGTCGAGGGCAAGGCTGACCAACGACATGGGAAATGTACTTAATATCAAATCTTGATCATGGGAGATGAGGTAGAAGGAATGAAGAAAGGCCCTGATATGTTGTTGTGGATAATCCTTACTATAAATTTTGATAAATTTAGGTAGTTCCCAATGAGGAGGATAGGATTTGAATTGTACGGATGGACTAATAGGTTCATTACAAAGTTTTTCATAAGAATGAGTTCTCTTAGGTCCCATGGTAGTAACTTCAATACTTATGATCCTAATTAATAAGGAATACGTGGGATTAATTTGAAGAGGGGTTTTAGATGGATATTTGAAGAGAATGGGTTATATTGACTATGGATATAGGGGTTTGACTATTTATATACATTATATGGTAGGGTATGATGTTGGAAAGGAGGAAAAACCACTAAGATATTATGAGGTTCTTGGGAGACTAAAGGTTGTGACGAGGATTGGATATACTAATAAGGTATTGGGATGGATATTTTAATGAGAGGATGTGTTGGTTTTGGTATGTATTGAGAGGATGCATGACCATATTTCGGGATGAAGGTAGTGGATTCCCATTGTGAGAAAGGGAGAGTGCTAGTAATGACACTAGTGTTGATAGATAGTGTAGACGTAGGGATGGATAAGACTAGATTTTGGATAGAAGATGTGGATTATTATGATCAAACAAGTTGAGACATGATCAAAGGATTTGTAGAGAGGGGGAAACCAACTAAGATTACATCAGGAGGAGGAGGAGTGGAGGTTATTTGGCTAGATGTGGATGGGGAGGTAGTAGTGTGAGTTTGTGTACTTTGCGAGCTAAGTGATGGAGATGATGATGAAGGAGCATGTTGGTTTTCCATGTTCTTTGATGATATGGAATTAAGGTAAAAACTTGCAACAAGAGTGGAAAAAGTAGTTGTTGACATTCTTATATCACTAGTAGAGGGGTAAAGAGAGATTTTTTGGATGATGGGTTGATAGTCAGGGTCATAAATTTTAGAATAATTACAAGTGTCAACTTGAATACATGGGAAATGTTTTGGAAAAGTATTGGTTTACATAACACAAACACCTCTAGCAGTAAGCTATCGACTAAGGGAAATGGGATTAGCGTTTAATAGTTATGCAAATATAAGTTCACCACTCTCGAAGAACTGAGATGGGTTGAGTAAATGAGCCTCTGACATTTCAGATTGAGTTCTGGGGGAATGTGGCAGCTCTACATTTGTTTATAAGTTTTTTTGTAGCATATCAGACATGTTTGGGATGTTTTTCATATGAGACTAGGTTGATTCTAAGGATTGTTGAAGTGAATCTACCATATTTGAGAGGTTTTAAAAGCAAGCATGTAGTCGATTTAGAACCATGGTAATAAAAAAAATAACAAAGAAAAAAGGAAATATGGTTATTTAAAACAAATGAAAAAAAAACACACACACACACAAAGAAATTTTAGCTTATCTTGATTAGTTGAAAGAATTATTCCTGATTCACCATGCAGGGTAATTGAAAAAGTATTTTTTTGGAAAACTACATTGACTTATTGATAAACTCAATGTTTCAAGCCTACAACTAGGCCCATCATTAGGAGGAAGATCCACTTGAGGAGTGAACTATGAATAAAAGGAACCAACTAACCAAGATAAATAATGATCCACTTAGAAATGCAAATATCAACTAAGAAATAGGTTTTATTTATTTATAATATGATTGATAACTAACTTCCAGTTGTCACTAAGATTCCAACCATCATTCCTATTATAATTATTAGGATTTTTTTCAATTTCCACATCCTCATGAATTATTCGTCTCATAGAATTCATGAGGATGTGGAAATTTAAAATAATCCTAATAATTATCACATGGATGACAGTTGAAATCTTAGTGATAGCTGGAATCTAGTTATTAATAATATTATAAATAAATAAAACTTATTTCTTGTTGGGCCCCTAATTTTAGCTTCCAAATCTTAAGGGCACATAGGCACGCATGGTAGGAGAAAGCACACAAGTATAGGCATGCAAGAAAGAGTTCAAAAGGCTTCTTGAAGAACCAAGGACGCACATGCTGCACGAAGAAACAATTTAGGACTCATCCATTTTTGGCCTTTGGGATAGAACACATGAAGAACGTGTTCCATTCGGATAAGGTTCCAGCCTGGTGACAGGGTGTCCTGGAAGGAATATACCTTGTGATAGAAAGATCCAAAAAGTTAATCATGACACAGAGAGACATGCGCCCGGGGTGACCCACACTTTGAAACTTAGGGCTAGATCTGAGGCTGCAAAGGAGTTTGTTAGAGCTCAGAGGCCTATTTATACGTGTGCCCTTGGCAAAGAAAGGGAGACAAAAACGAGGTAGCAGAGCTCTGTAGGATTACTACGAGAACTATGGGATGAAAATGGGTACAAAATTCAAGTAAGGATGTAATGGGGAAATGGGGAATGAATTTTTTTTTACTTGTGAGAATACATGTATGGATCCACATATGGCACATGACTACGGTCTACCTCCTGTAATCTTTTATAAGTAAATGCTATGAATGAATGTGATAAGGTTTCCATGACAAATGTATCAAGACTCTTTCTCTATATTATCTGCATATTATTATTGCACTTCTGTTCTTAGATAATCGTGAATCTTGCTTAAATGGTTAAGTATAGTAGTAGATGTACAACTCTTAGTTCTATTATTTCTATTGTGAAATTTGGTTCTATTATGACTGAAGGGGTGTAGAAGTTTTCCTGAGCTCTATATATCTTCATGTTTGTTAAATCACTAAGTCAGAATCATGAGTTATGCCTTCCACTAGACTCACATAAAAGAGAGACTCGACTCCCTCTCGCGCACCTCGGGTGAGTGCCCAACACCCACTTGGTGATAGGCTGACACACATGAGGTTCCCTTGTTTTTAGTGGGTGCAAAAGTGACTACATCTTGGTTCCATTGTCCGGACCTCTTTTCGAAGTTGTAGTGGAACATGGCATATATCATGATCTCTTAAAAAGGGATGACAAAATGCTTAACACTTGAAGGTGTTGAAGATTGGTTTAAAAGCATGGAGGACGAATTCGCTTAGAGATTTAGTACCAGATCTAGGTTTGACATGCGAATATGGGTGGAAGACACTCTTTACCATGTTATACGAAACCTTCTTCTATTGTTTCCCAGTAGAGTTATTTGAATGGCTCTTGACTTATACATCTAGATCGGGGTGGCATTATAGATCATACCCTTGGACCAAAGAAACATATCAGAACCTGCAAGATTTGATCTAAAGTGGGCCCATGTTATAGACCATTGGTGGAAGGGAATACTGGACTAGCTACACTCTAGAATACACCATTTCCACATGCCCAGAAGTTGCTGAGTTTGAGTTCTTGCGAGAGCCCAAGGGATCATTTTTGCATGTTATTCCCCTTACAATCAAAATCTTGATGGTAACCATGGGCTTAGAGGAATTCCCTATGGCCGGCTAAACCACCTTGAGCGCTAGGTGAGGAAGCCGGGTTGGGGAAGGATGGCTGATCTAACGACTAAATAGGAAAGGGAGGAGCGGTGGCTGAAGTATAATGAAGCACGTGAAAAGGAGATTGATAGAAAGCATGGGTTTACAAGTGGGTTATGGAGCTAGACATGGTTGAAAGGAGTTGAGGTTCACGCAGAGAATGTGGAACTCGAACATTCTGTGGTACCCCATCTTGGTAAGTGCGGAAGAAACAACCTTGCAGCTTCTGATGAGAGTCCATTGTGTAGAGAGAGAAGAGTCATTGGCGCACATCTGACACCACCTAGCGACTGGACCTTGGCGCTTGGTTTGTTCAAACGAGGGAAGAGTACAGTAGATCCATTAAATATCAATGGAAGCAACCTATCGGTTCCTAGAACATGCAATTTCTTGTTTGGGACTTCTATGGCTTAACACACTATTTTAGTATTTGGTGGAATGTTTGGACAAGGCACATATAAAGCTATTTTTGGAAGTGCGTTGGGAAGTGGTGGAGGAACTACAACTGGGAGTGGTACTAGTTCACAAACTATTGGTGGGAAATTTAGTGGGATGATGGGAGCGCTCAACATGATAAACATAGGCCCTGTATCTAACACAGGAGGATCTGGAGGTGAAGTGGTGGAGCTGGCTCAGGATCTAGTGGATCCAGTGGAGGAGGAAACACCAGAGGAAACCAAGGGACTAGATCGGGAGGGCAAGGGCCTCAACCACCACCTCAAGTCTTTTTCGAGATGTCTCTACACTTGCCAAATTTCAGTGGAATAGAAGATGCCATGGAGCATGTGCATAAGTGTGATTTTATGGCATGCAAAGGGAATACCCAGGATCAAAAGGCCAGTCAATTTTACAACCTTCAAGGAATCATAGTTGGTATAGAAAGTATGACCCTCATCAGACTGTTGTGGATTATACCACACTGAGAAATGCATTCTTGGCATTCCACATACCTAGTTTGAACTGAAGAGCATTAGCTCTCTCAAAGAAACCACAGGGAATGGTAGAGAGCGTGTGGGAATGATGTGCTTTAAAACTCTTTTGTCTAAGTGTCTTATGATATCCACCCTTCACAACATGCTAGTGGTTGAGGATTGATCACACCCTTTAGGATGGCCTTATCTCTGTTCACTAGGATAAGCATTGGAAGACTGAACAATTGGTAGTGTTGACACTGGTGTTAGGGAGGAGAGGCCATGGCTCAATTGGAGTAGTTCCAAAGATTTGTATGGAGGAATGTGGTGCATGATTGTAAAAGGACACACAAAGGATAATGGTGGGATATGTACTCAGAAGGTGGTACGCCATGGTAGTAAACTGTGAGATATGTCACGAGGACCATGATGCAAGTAGGATCCCCTAGACATGATCCATAAAAATGTATCTTGTTATTGAAAAAATGTACCTCAACCACTCATGACACCAAGGATTGTAGATTGATTGACCAGATTCATGACCATTGATCTTGGTGTGATGACTGGAAGCATTCCAAAGGAGATGAACGTCGGTATGAGGAGCGCACAGAGATGGAGATGGTACCCCATCTTAGGAAGAAGTGAGTTCCCGCGTGGGACGTGTTTTAAATGGAGCCACAGACCCTGTGATCTTCTACAAGCTCCTGGTGTGGAAAGAAACATAAGTGAGAAGAATGCCTAGAGTTGTATGAACATATGAGTAGAGAAGGATAAGGGTGCTTACCATGGTGAGATTCTGATGCGCAGTGGCTTTAATGTGAATCAAAACTAGATTATGGTAACCCCACGCTAGCACCTAGGTAGGACCCTAGTTTTGAGAGAAGAAGTAGACATTGAAGTATTGACTCACCAGAATGGTCTACCAGGAAACCATGGATGTAATTCAAAGTTTACAAGGGGAGATCTAATGCAAAGATAACTAGAAAATATCAGTGGAAGCACCAAGGGATGACTTGGATGAGGTTAAGGAGGTGTGTCTTAAGGCAAGAGAATATTATTCACCTAGGGGCATGGTTGAGAGAAAAGGTGCCATGCATCGGGGAAGAACCGAAAGGAAGATGCAAACCTTCCACCTCCCTTGATTATGCAAGAGATTTAAACAGTAGTGGATGGATGGGCTTAGCAACATCCTCATTAACATAGGCGCGGAGGTTAATGTTCTACTCTAATGCCTGAATCAAATGCTGCATTACATCATCTTCAAATGTGTTATGGAAAATAAGACAAAGGTGATACATAGGTGTCTTGAAGGATGAACCATTACTATTCAGGGGGACTAGGTTCACTGGGGAGAAGTCTTGGCACTTAGGTTATTTTGGGTACTGATGGTGTTATGAATAATGCAGAAGTTTAACAAGGGGTACATAACCTTTGAAAACCGAGTAGTTATACTGGTTGATGGGAAGTCCACCCCCTACACTGAACCCCTTGGGGAGGAAGTCCTGGACAGAATATATATGTGATCCATAAGAGATCCAGAGACTATCCACCCTATAGAAGGAGTCATCTAGTTTGATGATGCATAATCTGTTAGTGATACTACCAGTATAGAATGTGATAATTAGGTGCGTGGGACTTATGAATTGATTAGATGACATCTAAAGGGATCAATAACCAAGGTAACAATGACACATACAGTTTGGTGCCTAGGAGGGAAGACAATAACAAAGTATTATGGGGATGCATACCCTGAGGTATTTTTGAGAGAGATGGAAGCTCGCTGGAGGGAGGATGAGTGGCGAAGTATGCTAGGTCATGTTTTGATCGGCACAACAATAAGGTGGTGGTCCACGCATAGTGAAAACTTATTGGAATGGTGTGAAGTTTGAATTGCACTCACTATCTGATTCTCAAAAAACAACGTACCCACCGCTATTAAGGATTATAATGGCAATGGACCTACCTCTTCCCACATACAAACATGTGAGAGGGTCTGGGGAGAAGGTGAAAAATATTTACCACCCTCTCTTTGGGTGCATAAGATTTATTCAACACTACAAGGTTGTGCACGCTCGTGGTATATCCATTCTAAAACACACCGCCAAACGGGAAGTTGGCAGGAATTAATGACTGACTTGGTCCACACATTCGAGTACTGAAAGTACCAAGTAACCAATTGATGAGGCATTACAGAACTATCAAGTGCATCACTCTGGGGGATTGTGCCATGGTAGAAGATAGGTTAGTAAACTTACTCAATGGACCTAGTTTAGAAGCATGGTTCGAAGAGGAAGAACCAGAAGACATACAATTCGAGCACACGTGTGCTGAAAGGGAGAAAGGAAAGATGGTATACCTTATTGATGGAGAAGAGATAGAGAGCCTGAATGTTGACCATTCAGTTGGGGCACATGAAGTAGTTGATAGTATGGATGCATGTGCACATACATATCATGAACCACTCAAAACCAAGAAAGTTAACATCAGCCCGGAAGAGGAACACAAGGAGGCTATCATTGGGGACTATTGGTCGGACAAGGAAGTATCAAAGATCATCAATCTCCAACAAAAATTTGAGGATTTATTCCCACACAGATACCATGAGTTAAAAGCCATCCACCATTCATTGGGGGAAATGAGGATAAGGTTGAAAGATGGTGCGCACCCGGTTAGGAAGAGGCCTTACAGGATAAATCCCAACATGTGCGTAAGGGTTAAAGAAGAAATAGACAAGATGATAGCATCTAATATCATTAAGGCTGTGGAGGAATCAGAATGGATAAATCTAATAGTGATTAGCATAAAGAAGGATGGGAAGATTAGGATATGTGTGGATTATAGGGAATTAAATGTTGTTTGTATCATAGATCCTTTTCCCACCCCCTTTACTAAAGAGATTTGTGGAAGGAGTTTCTGGGCACGAGGTCTATTCCTTTACGAATGGATTCTTGGGATATCACCAAGTAAGAATTTCCAAGGAAGACCAAGATAAAACAAATTTCACCACTGGGTGGGGAAGTTTTGCATATACGGTCATGCCCTTTGGGATAAAGAATGCACCTGCTATATTCTTGTGCATAGTGGTACAAGCATTTAAGGACTTCATCCACAAGTTCCTTCAAGTATATTTGGATTATTGGATAGTGTATGGATTGGTTAGGGACCATTGTGATAACTTAAGGCTGATGTTTGAAAGATGTCAGTAGTTTAGGATCTCCCTCAACATTAAGAAATGTATCTTTGCAACTCCTTTTAGAATGTTTTTGGGGCATATCATATGTAAATAGGGCTTACTCGTAGATCACGTGAAGGTTGTTGTTATTGTGGGATTAGGGGAGCCTACCAGCCAGAGTGCCATGCGTAGATTTCTTGGACACACTGGGTACTACAAAAAGTTCATTAAGGGATATGCAAAGATCACCATGCCTTTGGAAATATTTCCTCAGACACAAGAGTGCCTTTTAGTGGGGAGAGGCGCAGTAGAGGGCATTTGACACTCTAAAAGAAAGGCTTATCACCACACCTATTCTACAATTCCCATCATGGGATAAACCTTTCCATGTCCACGTGGATGCCTTTGGTACAACAATAGGAGCCATTCTTGCTCAACCAAGAGAGGGGATTGTTGATCATCCTTTGTGTTTTACAAGTAGGAAGTTGACACCAGCAGAACAGAATTATACAATGACCGAGCGCGAGGCATTATCAATGATCTACACGCTCCAAAAATTTAGGCAATATCTGCTGGCAACTCCTTTCATATTCTACATTGACCATATGGCCTTGAAGTATCTGGTAAACAAAGCAGTGTTGTAAGGGTGCATATGCTGTTGGGTTCTTCTATTTCAGGAATTTGAATTCAAAGTGGTGGTAAAACCAGGAAAGAAAAATTATGGGCTAGATCATTTATCAAGGATTGATTCAGGAGAGGATGCATAGAGTATTGAGGAAACCATGTTGGACCCACAACTATTCAAACTACAGCACATGCCCTCAGAACTAGAAGACATTGCTATCTTTCTCAAGGAAGGTGTGGCACCCGAAGGGATGAATGCTCTGGAAAGGAAAAGGTTAGCCATACATGCAATGCCCTTCATGTTGATCAATGGGGATTTGTATAAAATGGGTCGCGATGAGGTTTTGCACCAGTGTGTACTAGAACATGAATGCATATCTATAATAGAAGAAGCCCATGGTGGGATTGCCGAAGGACATTATGTAGGGAATGCAACTGCACAAGATCCTAGTCATTGGAATATGGTGGGAAACAATTCACTAGGATTTTATTGAGTTTTACAATGCCTGTGACCACTGCCAGTGCCTTGGAAAACCTAGAAAAAGGGACGAGATGCCCTTGCACCCCATCGCCATTGTGGAACCTTTTGAACAATGGGAAATAGATTTCATTGGACCAATCTCGCTAGCTATGCAAAGGACTAACTCGTGGTTTATTATTACTTGTACTCATTATCTGACAAGGTGGGAAGAGGCCATGCCCACTAGGGATTGCACCATAGCCATAGCTACTAGATTTTTGTGGGAGAACATTATCAGTAGGTATGGGTGCCCATTAAGTTTAACAAGTGATAGGGGCACTCACTTCTTAAATGAAACAATTAAGATTCTATTGGTAGAATTCATGGTAGCCCATCACAAGACTACCCCTTATCACCCTCAGGAAAATGGGACTACATAGGCATTCAAAAAAATCCTTAGTCACACATTGACTAAGATCTATGATGTAGGAAGGTAGGATTGGGATGACAAGGTGTCAGCAGTCCTTTGGGCATACCGAACAATGTATAAAAGGTTGAACAAATCCACACCATTTCAACTAGTGTTTGGCACAGAGGCTATTTTTCTGGTTGAATTTATGCTACCATTGCTGCGTATAGCGCGTGCAAGAGGGTTGGATGATGAACAAGCGCTCGAAGAGAGAATTGATGAGTTAATAAAGCTGGATGAAAGGAAATCACTAGCAAGATGGAGCCAAACAATTGAAAAAGATAAACAAAAGGCATGGCACGACCACCACATTAAAAATAAATAGTTTGAGGTTGGCCAAATGGTATTGTTATATGATTCTAAATTTCTACGCCATCCTGGAAAGTTGAAGGTGCATTGGTTGGGTCCTTATGTAATTTCATACATCCTTGATTCGGGCACGTGCCAGCTACAAGCGCTGGATGGAACAAAATTACCTGTACACTTCAATGGGAGTAGGCTGAAGCCCTACTATAAATAATGCTTCTTGGTGTTTGTAAATAAGGAAGTTCTGCCAGTTAGTTTAGAGTTTCCTTTTATGCTTTTCCTTTCTTGTTTTTCCCTTTCACGTTGTTGTCTTGTTTTACACCTTGGGCACTGGTAACCTTATTGATTTTTAAACTTATGATTGCGTAGAGGACCACACATAGATTTAGTGTGGGGTGAGGTGATGAAGAGAGGCATGAAGTTATTCTGCAAGAAAATTGAGTTGGTAGACCATTCGAACTGTACCTGTTGAAAAGATGCATTCGGAAGGCAGATCGATGAAAAAATAGGGTTCTATTAGAAATCCACGTACAAAGGAGAAAATTGTAAAAACATGAGGTAGGCGAAAGCAAGAATAATGAGGATGGAAGAGGTGCCTTTGGCACTGGTAACATGTGCACAAAAGTCTTCTGTCAAGATGGATTGTCTGTGCGCCAGAAGGTTGAAAAATGTTTCGGGCAAGGATTGGGTGTGGGTGAAAAATGTTTTGTGCAAGGATTGGGCATGCAAGGAAAAGCACTAAAGTCAGGTTTGTTTGAAAATTCCGCATTAAATATTGTCGTACAATGGTAGGTAGCCTAGCCTTTAATGTGTAAAAGTAGGAAAAACTATAAATACAAGGATGGTAATCTCATTATTTTACTTTGCAAAAACAAGGAGAACAATTTTCTTTCAAGAGATAGGGTTTGAGAGCTAACTCGTGCGAGGGAGAATCTTAGAAACTCAGCCGCAATCAGTTTGTTTGATCTACAAAATAGAGAAAAAAGTGATTTATGGGTGTGAGGAAAGTTGTGAAAGAATGCCATGATCAAAAGAGGGAAATCAAAAATTAGGGTTTGTACCCTAGGGCACGGGGTGCACAAAGAAAACTCTCAGATAACTCGAAGGAAACCAAGGAATGAAAGCAAAGGGTAAAATGATGGCCACAAAACTAGTTGATAATCCTACAGTACAATCCAAGAAAGGAAAGGGGAAGGGAAAAGGAAAGAAGAGAGAAGATGAAATCCCCTTAAATACTAATGAGGAATGGTACTTAGAGATGCAATACCCAGATGGGGTTTTGCTAGGGCAAGAGTGGGTGTCTCACATCAGACAAATGACCGTAATCGATTACAATCATTGGTCGAGTATAATTGCAAAGGAAATGGCACTGGAGCTGGTGTGCCCCATAAACAAATGAACACCTGAAATGGGATGTTGATTTACAGCAATGTAGTCAAGGTGAAAATAGAGAAGGCAGGGATTCTCCAACTTTACGAGTTGCCCTACTTCATAAAGCCTGAGCACCTCTACCAATGGCTAATGACGTGCGTGCATGAAATATTTCTTCTACTTCGCAGGGTGCAAGATGCACATAACCCCACAACTAATCTCACACTTTATAGGCCTAAGCTTGTAAAGGGGATGTGATCCTAGATGACCTCCAAGATGAGGAGGTAATAAAGGAAACCATCGCATCCTAGGATTATAAGAAGGGATCGAGGTACTACAACATCACGGATATCAGTGATCTGGTGATGAAAATGGCCATGCACCTCATTTCTAAGCTAAATGGACAAGAGAGGTGGACCCAGGTGAGCAAGCCCTGGTTGAATGTCTGTAGAAAGGTCGTGAAGGCACCATGTACAATATCTCCTAGTACATAGCAGATGAGATTATAAGTAAGCACAAAGGATGGAGGAAAGATATTGTTTGGGAACACTCTACTAACAATTGTTTTCTCAGAAATCAGGGTGCCAGATGCATCTGATAAGTTTGTATGGGAGTACCCTAATGAAGACCCTTCGCCCATGGACAGGTTCCAGAAATATACTTGTGAGTCAATGATGGGGGTGCACAAGGCGCGCTTGGATAAATGGTATACGTGCCTTAGGAATGCATTCGAGGAAGAATGGCAGATCCCAGAGTAACTCCCCGTGAAGACTGAAGGAGAAGCATAGTTTCATGGTGTACCAACACTTCTGCATTGGTAGATTTATCTTGGTGGATGGCAGTTGGAGTCCCTGGTGCAAACTCCCCTTCTCATTTACTGCCCAATTCTTCTAGACAGGGGTAAACATATATAAGGAGTCGAAGAAGTTAAGACTCAACCTGTCCACCCTTGACAGTGAACATAGAGAGATGAGGAAGAAGTTGGTCTATCCAAGAAAGCGCGTGTACATTGAAAGGTATGTGTCATAGGATGTGCACATTGTAAGGCCGATGAACTTACCGATTGTTGAGAGCACTACTGCCAGAATTTACCTATGCATAAGGCCAAAGTTTGAGAAGGGTGCGTACGTAGAAAATGAAATATCCATCCCAGATGACCCCATGGGAAGGAAGAAGCCAGCGCTAAAGTGCAAGGAGAAAGAAGAAGAAGAGGAAGAAGAAGGGGTGGTGGGAAGGCAGGATGTAGGTACCGTGGGGCTGAGTACCTATGTCTGGAAGAAGAGAAGAACGGTGGTCAAGGAAAAGACCTTGGAGCCTGCGAAGCCACCATCCCTTGAAGAACCTTTAGATGAAGAAAAGACAACATCCCCCACTCCAGAATTTTTGGCCAGAGAAGAAGAACAAAGAACAGAGGAACAAGGGTCTGAAGATATGAACGACCTACATGCCTATGTAGGCGAAAGGGATGACAATGAAGGGGAGGAGCTGGAGGTGGATCAAGAACCAATTAATATCCATGACTCAGAAGGAGAGGAGGCTAAGAATGTAAATGATGCCTTCATTTTTGTAAGAAGGAAAGAAACCTAAAGGGAGGAAGGCAGTGCGCGGTGAAGAGGGGAGCGAAGGGGCCAGTACCAAGGAACCAGATGTGCCTAAGATCACTCAGGAGGAGGTGGATGAGAAGGAAAAAAGAGAGGCAGAGAAGATAATTGATGCCTTGGTCAATGAAGAGTTGGGGCACAAGCGCAGACCTTGTGCTTGGCAAGTTCAAGAAGGAACAAAGGGAGAAGAGTGGAAGTAGCACAAAAGGACCAACTCTCTTGGTAATTTTTCCCAAGGGCGTGCACATGGGAAGTAAATGCGTGGAAGGGGGAAGGACAATGATGAGTTACATTGATGACCCAATAAAGTTTTGCACAGTTTCCAAAGTACCGTGCCCACCAAGGAGCTCACCGCCATGGAGTCCTTTGACCCTGAGGGAGGATACCCGCGAATGAGGAAAATGCTATCTTGGGCATTCGACTCCCACCTCGATGAGCCTGAATTTAAAATTAACCAGGGAGCGGTATTGAAGCTGTCTGAAGGAAAGGGGGAAAACCCCATTGTAAACATGCAGAAACTATCGGATGAGAAAGTGTGTAACGTGCTGAACAAAGTCTCAGTGGAAATTGAGGCTAGGATCTTCGGTAGAAATGACAGGGTTAGAGCCTTGGAGGACCAGTTGGAGAAAAGGAAGGAAGAAGTGGTGAAGCTGATGAAGGATCTCAGCCTAGAGAAATTAATCAGCGTGTAATTGCAGAGGGAGCTTTAGGAGGAAAAGGCCAGGGTGCACAAAGTTTCCAAGAAGGTGGAGCTCATCTCCCAATCGATTATCATGAAGCACCTGGACCTTAACCCTCCTGTACAAAAGTATAGATCCTCCCTAGAGTGCCTAGAGGACTTGACTCAGATCCTCACCATGGAGAGGCAACCCTTGGCTTTAGAGTTGGAAAAAGAGGTAGCGGCACACTTGGAGAAAGAAGACAAGTTTAAGGTCATCGCGCTCGTGTTTGAATACAACAAGGTGCTCACCGATGTAAGAACAACCACACAAACCACGGGGGTCACTTACAACCACTACGTAGATCAAGACAAAGTGACAAGCATACTGCTTGCCAGCGATGAGGCCAAGTTGAAGGAATTCAGAGAAAAGAATAAGGGCTATAGAGCTGAGTGGGAAAGGATCATGGCCGAGGTAGAGAAGAAATCTGAAACCATTGAGAACCGATGAGTCTCAATCAAAACCCAGCTAAAAGAGCTCTACAAGGTCATTACAAGGAAGATGGATGCCTTGGAGGACCACACTAAAGAACTAGAGACTGTGGTAGAAACCATTACCACACAAGGGGAGGGGATAACTTACATCGAGGTGAGCACCTTGGTTGGTGAAATCTGCTCTAAAGTGCAGAAGGAAGTCAACACTTGGAGTACACTGGAGGCCGACCTCCAGCAAAACTTTCCCCTCCTTCTTCTTTAGGAAAATTTCCCCCTATTCTTTCTCTTCCCCTTTCTTTATTCTTTCCCCCCATTCTTTTCCAAGGCAAGGCCTTGCATTCTTTTGTACTGCATTCTTTGAGAAGGTTCCCGAGGGTGGAGAACAGGTGAAGTGTGGGGTAATGTTGGGCCCCTAATTTTAGCTTCCAAATCTTAAGGGCACGTAGGCGCGCACGACAGGAGAAAGTGCACAAGTATAGGTGCACAATGCAGAGTTCAAAAGGCTTCTTGAAGAACCCAGGATGCGCATGCCATGCGAAGAAAAATTCAGGACTTAGCCATTTTTGGCCTTTGGGATAGAACACATGAAGAACATGTTCTGTTTGGATAAGGTTCCAGCCTGGTGACAGGGTGTCCTGGAAGGAATATACCTTGCGATAGAAAGATCCAAAAAGTTAATCATGACACGGAGAGGCATGCGCCCGGGGTGACCCACACCTTGACACTTGGGGCCAGATCTGAGGCTGCAGAGGAGTTTGTTAGAGCTTAGAGGCCTATTTATATGCACGCCCTTGGCAAAGAAAGGGAGACAAAAAATGAGGTAGCAGAGCTCTGCAGGATTACTGCGAGAACTATGGGATGAAAATGGGTATAGAATTCGAGTAAGGATGTAATGGGGAATGAATTTTTTTGACTTGTGAGAATACATTTATGGATCCACATATGGCGCATAACTATGGTCTGCCTCCTGTAATCTTTTATAAGTAAACACTATGAATGAATGTGATAAGGTTGCCATGACAAATGTATCAAGACTCTTTCTCTGTATTATCTGCATATTATTATTGCACTTCTATTCTTAGATAATCATGAATCTTGCTTAAATGGTTAAGTATAGTAGTAGATGTACAACTCTTAGTTCTATTATTTCTGTTGCATGCTTTGGTTCTATTATGACTGAAGGGGTGTAGAAGCCGTCCTGAGCTCTATAGCCCTTCATGTCTGTTAAATCACTAAGTCAGAATCAAGAGCTATGCCTTCCACTAGACTCACATAAAAGAGAGACTTGGCTCCCTCTCGTGCACCTTGGGTGAGCACCCAACACCCATTGGGTGATAGGCTGATGTGCATGAGGTTCCCTTGTTTTTAGTGGGTGTAAAAATGACTACATTTCTTAGTTGACCTTTCCATTTCTAAGTGGATCGTTATTTATCTTGGTTGGTTAGTGCCTTTTATTCATAGTTCACTCCTCAAGTGGATATTGCTCCTGATGATGGGCCTAGCTATAGGATTGAAACATGTAGTTTATCAATAATTTAACACATCTTTCTAAAAAAAATACTTTTTAGTTGAAAGAATGTGAAAAGGAGGGTTAACGAAGGTATTATGGAAGAGGGTATCTAAGGATGGTTTTAGGTAAGTTTAAATTTGAATTCTTGTATATACCCAAAGGTACATGAGTCCCATATCTATGTTGGTGTCAATATGAGCCATTATATTGGGGCTTACCCCCTCACTTCATGGTCCCACAATGATAAGGGTGTCAGGTGCTTAGTTGATATACCACCCACCATATTTTTTATACTTAGCTAGAACACCAAGTTGGTTTCTCTCTTGGTGATGAAATCCAAGTAGGTAGACCTGGAAGGAATTTTTTAGATTCAAGTTTTATCTAAGATGTGGTTTTGTTGTGTGTGATGGAATATTGTTAATGCAGTCGATTAACCCCTAATTAAACTATGTGAACATGTAGATATAAAAGTTTGTTTTAAGATCCAAATGGAAATGTTTAGATAGATGAATTAAAATGAAATTATTGAAATAAAATAAAAATACTTGTATTCTCTTTTTCTTTTTCTTTTTCTTATTATGTGTTTTCTAAGAAGTGAGAGTAAATCACTCCAAGTTGTAAGGTTTGACGATTTTACTAGAAACAAAAAAATATGAAATCTAATGGAAAGGGACTTTGGTCCCATCGAGCGTGCTAACATTTTTAAGGTGTATCTCAATTTTAAATTATATGATAAACACCATAAACTTGGAAGACAACAAGGTTTAATAATACATGCATCGACATTGTAATTTCAGGATGAATAGATGCCAAATACATGAGAGTATCCTCCTTCTATTGGATGAGATAACTTGCATAAAAATATAGATGAACAAGATAGATATCATATAGAGATTTTATGAGTTTCTCGGAAAATTCCAATCCCAAGAACCAATGGGTTTCCTTGAAGGGTGTCAACTAATTTTCCTATTAAGTTATAATGATAATAAGATAATTGAAAACGAAGAAATTACAATAATTCTAAAGGGATAGAAATATCATGTTCCATGTGGTAGGTGGACTAGGATAGGGTTATGATGAGCTCGAAGTGTTTTCGGTGTTGAAATGGAAAGAGATTCATTGTGGATGTCATAAGATCCCTCACTAGGAGGTTGTATGTTTCTTTTATAATCACCGGTAATTCTGTTACGGTTGTTGAAAATCTAGAAAATGTGGGGAAAACCTGCTCCGAAATGGTTTTTTCCACTTCCCAATAATTGTTTTTGGCTTAGATTTGAGTGGAAATTTTTGAGGAGTTTGTTAGGGAGTTGGGAGGTTAGGATGTTAGGGTTATAATGGGTTAGAATATGTTTGAGGTAGTTACAGGGTTATAGGATATGTAATTAATTTTTACGAGGGTGGAAATGTGTTTTTATGGGTGGTGAGCATATGACTTAGGATAGGTTTATGATTAAATTATTTAATTATTTTAATATTTGAGATAATAATGTGAGGTATGTAGGGAGGTCACCTAGGGTGTTGAAAACCTAGTGTCTACAATATATTTAATACATTTCCTTGAGTCTTGATGTTGGAACCTAATGCTTTGATACAAAGTGTTATGCCAAAAATTAAAACACCAAAATAATATACAATTTAAACTATTTCTTTTGAAAATTATAATCTAATTTTTTGAAATAATTAATGAGAAATTAACTTAAATTATGCTAACTTTTTTTCTCCCGCCACCACATCATTTAATTCCACTTGTGCTCTTGTGAGTTTCTCAAGTTGTGTAGTTAGGGAGAACTATCGTTGGTTGAATTTACAAAGCCAAAAACATTGTTGGTGATTAAAATTTTAATGTGTACGTTGATTTAATCTTGCAAAGGATTACTATAAGATATATGGTCTTACGATTATTCAATATACACAGTAAGGGTAAGGTGGATAAGATCACACTTTAGATATTACTTGCCAAAATATAATTCTCCTTTAAACAAGTATAAACTATTACAAATTACATTAAGTGACCCTTTTTATTCAATTTATAACAATTATTCACTTTATATCTTCCACCTCCACTTAAAGTTGATAAGACTTATATTAATTAATATTAAAGGTTCCTAAAAATTACTTTCGAAAAGACGTCAACTTTGTAACTAAAAATTTAGGAATGTGTGTTGGCCCTTTGATCAAATTATCCTCCTCTATTGGTCTCCTCACATTTCTTGCAAACCCTAAACTTATTTATGAGGATTTCATATTTTCCTTTTTCTTATTTTTCTCTATTTTGGCTTGTTTTCTTACAAGTTGAAGAGGAGGGGAAGGTTGAGAAAAGAGCTCTCATGGAGCCTTCAATTTATCTACTTGAAATCCATCTACTTATTTTATTTATTTACATATTCTTGTATTTGTTATTTATTTATTGATAACACTTAACAAAAAAAATAATAAAATTGTCACTATATGGAAAAACCAAAAATATACACACATACTTTACAAGTGAAAACCCTTACCAACACACACACACACACACACACACACACTCTCTCTCTCTCTCTCTTTCACAAGGTTTGGGCACTTGGACCAACATGATGTGAGAAGGAAAGAAGGCCCAAAAGCTTACACGTAAGAGGGAAGGAAATAGTTGTAGACATGGAATGGTCATTTAATAATTAAGGCCATTTGGGCCATAACCCCGTGTAAGGGTTGTGGCCCCCATTTTTTTGTTTTGTAAAATAAAATATGTGGGGGAAGGGTCAATCCCTCCTCCATATAATTTGTTTAATAGATACTTTTTATAATATTTTTTATTTTTAATTTACATTTTATAACATGAAGCACGCCATGTATAAATTACTAATATTTATTTTGTAATTATATATATACCCCTCCCCCATACTACTCATTAACATATATACTTTATTTTTTTAATTTTGTTTTTAAAATTAATTCTATTGTTTTTATCATACTGAATCTTTCAAACATATTTTTGGTACTTGTTCTCAGTCCCAATCTTCCTAGAAATGGATACACTCTGTCTTTCTACCTTTCCACTCCAAATTATTTGATTGGAAAGCTTCCCTTTTTGGTGACTTTATTAATTTTCCTTCTCTTATTGTCTCCCTATGGAATGTTTTTCGAGCTAAAATTATCTTTTAGTTGTGCAAAGATATAAATATTACTATGTTTCAACAAAATAAGATTTATTTGGATATAACGATTAATGAAAAAGTGTCTATTATCTCTATGCAACTATGCAGATCTAGGCCCAGGAGAAAAAATTGGCGCTGGAATTCATGCACATGTAACATCTTTTGGATCACTTAAGGAGCCCCTTGTGTAACTATTCGAGTTCCTCTGGAGGATTCTCATGCCAATTTGACATCTCTATGCGGCATTGCAGAATCTACTCTCATAATTGATGTCCTTCTACCCCTCGATGTTGTCCTACTCTATCCACTTCTGGACCGGGATGGAGTTTGATACCTTGGGGAAATGGTGTGTCTAGTTCCTCCAACTAGATTTCTCCACCCACGGGTGAAATTTTTGGAGGTTCTCCACCACCCGAATTGGGTATTATGGTGCCTTAGAGTATTCAAATTCCATATCACGATGGCTGGATTTTTGATCCTCCATCTTAGGATCAGACTGCGGGTGGTTTCATCCCTCCTAAGTATGATCCTCTACCACCTCCAAATGTTGTTTCCCCATGTGCTTAAGTATGTTCCTTTTTATTTGTTTCTACTTCAGTTGCCTTAATGGAGTTTCTATGTTTCCTTTTGGGTGTTCATGTTTTGTGGACCTTGATTTATCCAGTCCCCCCATGTTGTAACAATTTTGTATTCTAATATAAAGGATTGTTCCAACAGTAATATGTTTTTTTACTTTACATTTTATAACATGAAACATGCAATGTATAAATTAATAGTCTTTATTTTTTTAATTATACACACACACACACACACACACACACACACACACACACACACACACACACACACACACACACACACACACACACACACACACACACACACACACACACACAATATTCTATTTAATTCCATAAAAATATGCATTTTTAATAAGATATTAATATACTTAATAAAATTACCAAAAACATTTATATTATATTTTATATGTAGGAAAACTATACACTAAAATAAATTGGTTTACAATTCTACCCAAAAATATTATTTCATTTTAAGTATAATTAATTATCTCTAGTTTAGTATCAATTACTTGAGCTACAATTATATTGAAAGGATAAGTCCATTTCAAAATAACTACTCTAGTTTGGGATCAAAATTTTACCGTTGAGAACTAAGGAAGAAACGACAACAGAATGGGTGCGCCTCCTTACGAAAAAAAGCCTATTCATGACCATGACTGGAAGAATGAAGAGCTCATGTGGAAGTATTTATAAATGGGTGGGGTTTCGAATCTCATAGAAAAAATGCAAGGCCATGACAAAGATATCTCGGTTCAATTTGCGAATGGATAGAAGAAAAGAGTAGTTCAATATGGAGATATCAACGTCAAAATCACTGAAGAGATCATTTCACAGGTCACAAGAATGAGCTTAGATGGGGAAAAATTCTTCAGCAAACATGTCAACAGGAATGTAGAAGCTAAGAAACTCCTTGATGAAGGAGAAAATATTGAATATGTTACGGATGGTATAAAAGTGTCTTCTATTCCAGAGCCATTTGCTGAAATTTCACAAATGATGGTCATGTATGCCACTCTTGAGGGAAGATATGTGACGATTCCTTGTAAGAATTTGATCTTCCTTAATCATTTCAGGAGGAATTTAACTTTTAATTTCCCACATTACCTTTTCAACTCACTAGAACGCTCTGTTCTTGAGTTCCAAAATTATACTCGTGATGCCCCCCTCCATCTAGGTCTTATTTTGCTGATCCATCACCACTGTCTTTCACATTCTCACTCTGTTCTTGCTATCCCTGTTTCCCCCCCTTTACTAGATTCCATTAACCCCATCTCTACTTCCACTAGCCGTAAAAGAAACAAGAATCCCCTGTACCCCTCTCAGAGGGTTCTTTGTAGTAATAAAGAGATTGAGTCAGCCAAAAACCTACTTCATATAGGAAATCCAGTTGAAGACACTACTACTGAAAAATAAGAAGGGCTGTTAAGCAGGATTGACAAGTTAGAAAGGGAGGTTTTGGAACTCAAAGATGAACTCAAGCAGATTTATAAAAGTGTAGGTAAAAGAAGATGCATGCTAAACCTACTATGGATAATGAGAAAGTTGATTTTTTTTCAAGAATCTCCATTCTCTTGATAATAGACTGGGCAATGCTAATGGGTGACATGATTGTACCATTTCTATGCTTAAAGCTATCTACAACTTTCTAGAACAACATGTCAAAAGTGTTTTTATTCTCAGTGACATTCCAACTACCATTTGGGATTCAAACACTGCAAGGGACTTGGTCTTTTTTCAATTAGACAAGAATGATCCCTCCCATATCACTTCCCTTGCATTATTTATCTATTTATAGAAAGTCAAGATGAAGATTGATAAAGCAATCAAGTAGAGCTGCCTACAGTTTGTTGTTGTGTTACTGCCAGGAAGATGTTTTCTTGTTGTTTTGATGTTACTTTGTCTCTGTTTTGCTTAATTTTATAGTTCTCGGTTAAATAATAGTTGGTCCTCATGTTCTTCATGGAATTTGATCCATTTTTTTGTTTTTACTGTTGTATCTATCTTTTGAGCCTTGTTGTAAAGGGATTTACTCCCTTTTATCTTTAGATTGTTTTTACTGATATCTCTGGATTTTGTGCCTTTTTGTAAACATGGTATAGTCCCTTTAAAAACTATCTATCCTTAATAAAAAATAACTACTCTATAGACATATTATAATGCATTCTCAAGGAATTTTTCTACTGTAACGGGTTTGAATTTCAATTTGCAACACTCATTTTATTACCATACCATTCAAACAAGATTACTAGAACCACAATGATTTTCAATAGAAACACAATGCTTTTTTGTACTCCTTCACGAATCATATTTGTAATACAAGTAGAAGAGACCAATTGTAATGTAATGTAAGAGATCCATTTTTTGTCCTATGTAACTATTTAATCCTTTTATCCTATAAAATTCGTAGAGTTACAAAAAAATATCAAGACATAAACATAACGAAAAGATTGGTCAAGTTTTAATTTACATCTAGATTCATACAATCTTAAATAACCCTTGTAAAAATTATCTTACAAATAGTTTTTAAATGCAATGAAACAAGAACATACTTTTTTGTTTTTCACATACATTACAATTTAAAAACTCTTTGTTTACTTCGAATGCACCAAGAAAGTGAGCACACTTGTTCAAATACAATATCTTATTAATTTACCATTTTACCACAATAACAAGGTGGATTTCAAAAAGTAAGAATACAAAAACACCATATTTTCACATAGAGGAAACAAGATACCAAAACTAAAATCTCAATGCTTCCATTTTCTTCTTTTGCTCCACCAAACCTTACCAAAGAGGAGGTGAATACTCCTTTCACCTCCCAGCCATATGATGGGGGTAAATCTCATATCCACGAACCCATGAATGACGCAACTCCCATGACATCTCAAAAAACAAAAAAAATCTTTGAAATAAACACACACACACACACACACACACACACACACACACACACACCACACATAATTCCCAATTGTGCCAAACAAAGCAACTAAAATTCGTTTAGTACAATGGGGGTAAATACTCCATTCATGTCCCAACCATAAAATGGGGGTAAATATCATCTCCACTAACCCATGAATGATGTAAATCCCATGAAGTCTAAAAAAAAAAACAATCTTTGAAATAAAGACACACACACACACAAACAATTCATAATTGTGCCAAACAAGGCAACTAAAATTTGGTTAGTACATTGGGGGTAAATACTCCATTCACGTCTCATCCATATAATGGGGGTAAATATCATCTCCACTAACCCATGATTGATGTAAATCCCATGAAGTCTCCAAAAACAAAAAACAACAAGCTTTGAAATAAACACACACACACACACACACACACACGCGCGCGCGCGCGCGCGCACACACACACACACACAAAATTCCCAATTGTGCCAAACAAGGAAAGTAAAATTTGGTTAGTACACAAAGAGAAAAAGAATTATTTATCTAAAACAACATTAAACACACTACAAAGCTAAATAGGCTTAGAAGAGAACAATTAGTCATCTATATCCACTTATCACTCCACTAAGTAATAGGAGTTAATTCTTGTTTCCTCTATCTTTACACATGCTTACATAAATTAAACACTTATCCTTCTAATTATAATATAAAAAACACTTATTTCTCTACTAGAACTAACCCATCATTCCTTTATTTCTTCCATTTTATTATCACACAATGTTTTCTTTGTGTTTTACCCACTTATCCCTCCACCATGAACTATGATTTCCCCCATACAAAATGAAACTTACTATCCCCACATTGGATGTTTAGTAAGTAGCACAACATAAATGATATCATAATACATGCTCAGGTGAGTAATAAAACAGAGAGAGAGAGAGAGAGAGGTCTTATGTGTCATATTAGTTATGATAGATTCTCTTACAGAATCTGTCAAGGTCAAAGTAAGTAAGAGAGAGAGAGAGAGAGGTCTTATGTGTCATATTAGTTATGATAGATTCTCTTACAGAATAGAAATTGTTTGTTAAAGGCATGTGTCATATGTGTAAGTTGCGTCATAGGAGTTACATTCCCATTTGGGAAAGTAACTCCTCTTCTCCATTATGAAGGAATATTTTCTTACATGGGAGTTACACATTTACTCCCCTATATGTACACACCTTTCCTGATCTATGAACAATGGAGTATGGGCCTCTTTTGAGCCATTTTTCCTCAATACATGCACATTGCTTTTCGGGTGAGTTCTTACTTCGATCTTGAAGCCACGCCATTTCCGCGGTTGAGTGCAACGTGTCGATGCTCAAGGATTCCCTCTAGATCTTCGTCATTCCTCCGACATGGTATTAGAGCTCGGGGATTGGAATTGTGTTGCTCACAATAGCTACTTACTACTCTCGATCTCGTAGTTTCTTGTGCAAGTTCCCATTCTATTTTGTGCTCTACTTGCATTCTTTCAAGAGGTTCTTGTACTTTATTTTGTGTGTTGGGTGTAGTGTTTTGTTGGTACTTCATGTACATGTTCTAGAAAAATAAGAGTAAAAAAGTGTGCTGGTTTGGGTTGTGCCTCATTAATAGCTCAATGCCAGCCTTTTAAACAACTCGACCTACATTGGCTCATTTTTTTGGTGTGGAATCTGAACGTGGCTATTTTTTACTTGTTGTTTGGGATCATCTAGTTTGCTTCTCTATAGTGTATCCTGTTTCCCTCAAGCATGGCCATTGTTCCCTGCTCAAGCGTGGCCATTTTTTCCATTGCATGACCTCTGCTCAACCCACCCTCCTTGTACTGGCCCTTTGCATTGCCTTGGTTCCCATGTTTGGAACCTTCTCAGCTTGGCTTTAGTGGTTTTTCTACAATAGATGTGGTTTTGCTGCAATAGACGTGGTTTCATTTGCCTGGCTTTAGTTGTTTTGCTGCAATGGACATGGTTTCATTTGACAAGGATATGGTTTCATTTGCCTGCATTTTTTAGTCCTCTACACAACCACTCTACCTTGGCATGGTTTTCCCAAACCTACAACACATCAACCCAACGTTCCACCATGTGAAAACCTATTCGTGGCCATTTCACCTCTGCCCTTGGCCGTTTCAACTCTGCGAAAAACATTTTTTTGACCTCCACGTGGAGCTCTCACATTTTGCAAGCACGTGGCCTCCTAAACAACAACTCCTTGGCATGTTTTTCCTTCCTATGGCACCTGCATCACCTCCAGTGCGTCACCAACACGTGGGAGAATGTAACGGTTGAGGTTATCTGTTGCTTCTTATTAGCAGTAGTTACAAGCATGTGGGCCACCTCTCCTCTTCCTTGGAAAGCAAACTCCATCAGCATGGGCCCCCACATACTCCTTATCACCTTCTTTTTTAATGTTTTAGGGTTATTCAAAAAACAAAAAATTTCATTCATTGGCATGTAAATATTTTTCAAGGCTGAATTTTGCTTGTATCATGCCCTTCCTACGTGTGTCGAAGACGGAGGGCGAAGTACAAGGTTGGCAGGAGGCTAATCCCCCCTCGCAAGAAAAACAAACCCTACCTAAAATTTTATGCCATTTCCAACGAGTACCCACACAACACCCTTTGCACCCATTTTGGGTATTTTTTAATGCATTTATAGTGTTTATTGACATTTTCCATCAGTTGCAGGAATCGTTTTAATGTTATACCTTTTGACTCGCTGCTCATTTTTGAGCGCTTCTTTAGTCAAAGTTGCATGATTTTTCACACATTACATTGCGACATTGTCATTTTTGTAAACACACTACTTTATAAAGTGCCGCATTCTAGGGGGGTTGACTGTACTCTTGGGCTTTCACACGTAGATGCATTATTGGCCGAGTCTGACGTCTTACTTTTGTGCATCTTGCATTTTACATCATGGAGAGTGCTCTTTCTAGACTTGAGCATCGTAGGATCACCTTACAGCCTCTTCCACTTCTCACCGGGAGAGGGAACTATTTAGTTTGGCATGCTTCCATGGAACGTTACTTTGCCCACAAGGGTATTTTACCCTTCTTGCTTGGGCCAGTTCCTACACCTACTGATCATCATTATCTGGAGGACTTCCTTAACACTTGTGACCATGTCTTTTGTCACATGATGATGCATCTCTCTCATTCTCTTTGGTTTCACGTGGCAAACTCAGATCCACCTCACCGTGTTTAGAGCATTCTTCAGTCCTTCTATGGAGACCCTTCACATACTGCCACATTTGTTGCTGATGCTGATTCAGTTGTCTCCTCTTCCTTGTGTGATGACAGTTCCACTGACATAGAATCGTTTGGTTCTACTTTTGATGATGAGGATTGTGCACCCAGTTCTGATGTTGAGAGTACTGCAGAGGACTCTTCTCCTCTTTCTCTCACTATTCCAGAGAGTGTTGACACATCCCACATCTCATTAGATATCGAGCAGTCTCCTACTTAGCCTCATACAGTCATTACACCAGCCTCCTTTGCACCTTCAGTGTGTGAGGCCCCTTACACTCCTTTACCTTCATTGGATGACTCATACCTATCTGACATCACTCTTCTGTTTGTTGAGCCCCCTCATTGGGATGAGTATCTTCCTGACCTTAGTCATATTTTCACAGAGTCTACTTGTGATGCACTATAGGTCCCTCATCCATCTACAGTTGTTTCAGAGGATTTCATCATCTCTGTTGTTGGGAGTGCCCCTTCCGGGAATCATGTCACTTCCACATTTCTAGAGACCTTCATTGATCCACCCTCAGTTGTGGATCCATTTTCTGTTGTGGAGGATTTTTGTTCCCTTCACATCACTTAGACATCCATTCTATTGGTGTTCCTCTTTTTCACTTTGACAGTTCTATACACTTGGCATTACCTTTGGTTCCTTGGTACTCACTTGCAAGACCTATGTCACACTTTCGTGTACCAAACTCAGAGTTATTTGTGTTTTTGCCTTCATTTTCCTTGGAGTGGGTGGAATTCCAACACATTATTTCTGTCCTTCCTAAGGGAAGGCACATAGTTCATTATGGGTGGCTCTTCTTTAGTCCAGAGGTAGATGATCTTGTCATCAACATTCTTCTGGGAGACCTAGAGTTGTAGAGTTCAGATTCATCCATGACATCTTCTACATTCCTCTTGTCTCCCTCTTCTTATCTCTTCTTCTTCTTTCCGAGATATTTCCTCCTTGTACATGGGTACCCTTTCAGGCTCATCTATGGTTGGGACCCATCTTTGGCATCTTTCTTAGATTAGAGAGTGTTTTTTTCTCTTGTGGTGGATGTTTTTCCCACTAGGTTTTCCTTCACTGCTTGGGACTTCGTCTTGTACATGAGTACCTCATCAGGCCTTGTGCCGGGACCCACTTCTCATCTCTGACTTGCCACCTCATCCTAAGTTACGATGAAGGGGGGGTGTTGGTGTGTGTGGAATTTCCTTCACCTCTTATTTATTTATTAGGTGTATTGCCACTTTACCAGGTGAGTCATCTCACTTAGGTGAGATCATAGGTCTTAGGTGTCATATTAGTTATGACATATTCTCTTATAGAATCTATCATATGTGTAAGTCGTGTCATAGGAGTTATATTCCCATTTGGGAAAGTAACTCCTCTTCTCCATTATGGAGGAATATTTTCTTACATGGGAGTTACACATTTACTCCCCTATATGTACACACCTTTCCTGATCTATGAACAATGGAGTATGGGCCTCTTTTGAGCCATTTTTCCTCAATGCATGCACATTACTTTTCGGGTGAGTTCTTGCTTCGATCTTAAAGCTATGCCATTTCCACGGTTGAGTGTAATGTGTTGTTGCTCATGGATTCCCTCCAGATCTTCGTCATTCCTCCAACAGGCTCTTATAAATATGGGGAAAAACCAAGGAAAAGATAAAATTAAATCACACATGGTCACCACACATATCCATATCTTATCTACTTTCAATCCTGAGTGACCTATTTTGGTTGAGGATCTTTGTGGGAGTTAGTCCCCCTTAATTCTCTTTGTCATATTTATGTTCGTTTCTCTATTATGGTTCTTGAGAATTTGTTCACCTTCTACATACTCAACACGTACATCATACCACTTGAAATAATAAATTCAATTCTACGTAATATTGAATTAAGAGATAATACACATCATCTATACTACATATCCAAATACTCAACAATAATTCAAAAACATGGTAGCTTCTATCCCATTTCACCCCCTTGTGAAATTAGACAACGAGCAAGTTTACATTACTACAATGAAAAGAGATTCACTTGCAGAGAAATAAAAAATCTGAGGATTCATCTAAAAAATTCCCCTTGCATTTCCTAGTTACTACAATACACCCAAGGAATACCAAGTTTCCATAAAATGTCTAGGGAGATGTAGGTTTGCAAGAAAGGGTCTCAAGACCTTGGAATAGCTCATCGAACTAGTTGTAGAAGGGCAAGTTGCTAATTTTAAGGGATCGAGCTCATGCATAATGACTGAGTTCTTTGCATTATGCACTACGTTCCATAAGGAATCAAGTTCTTTCTTCAAGGGGAAGATCTCTCTAGGAATGAACAATCTATGCAGGGTCTATATGGAACAAGTCAGATCCTAAGAAGCACCCCATGAAAGTCACATGTGCCAGATTCAGTATAGAGACTCTCCGTGTCAACAACTTGAGCACCAAACATGAGGTGGATGGGTTACCTTAAGGGAACAATTGTTGAGGGTTAATGAGACTAAGTCAAGCCAATATTAGGGCTTATGGTCAAAGCACTTGAAAAATTGAACCTAGAATTAGAGGACTCAATGAGCTAGTGTCAAATTCGATTGGCAGGTTTAACGAATTTATAGCGGCACAAGTAGTTGGGAGCTGCGGAGGTCTCCATGTGGAAGCTCACCACAACACCAAAGTGAAAAGGAAGGAAGGAGCTCCCAAAAATACCTACAGAGCTTCCACGTAGGGTCAAGGGGTGATGGGCCCACCAAAGGGAAGTCTTCTTATCAATGTGGGGCGAGTCATGTGAGCTTGACGCCCAATGTAAGGTGGTGACCCAGTGCGTGGAAGAAACTTGAGAGTCACCGGGTGAGACTACAAGTCACCGAGCTAGATTTAAACTAGGAGGTCAATCCATTAATGTTAGGGTGTCAAAAAATAAGGATAAAGCCAACTCCGCTAGCTCAGCTGAGTTGGCTAATTTATTAAACATTAAAAAGTAACAACCCTTCCTACATTAAAACATGAAAAATCAACAATGTGTCCCATCAATATTAAATGAAAAAAAATGCCAAGATATTTTAAAAGATATGAAACACATTGGGAAGGAGAGAAATTTATGAAATTGAATTTTCCAGCCAAGGGATTTAATTCTCACTCCCGTGGAGATAAAAGTGCATGGCAAATTCAAAATACCTACCTGCACTTAAAAGCTCATAACTTGAGAATTTCTCAACAAAATTACACAAAATTAGACTTGTTGGAATCATGATTATGAGATAGACACACATCAGTTAAGAAATTTAGAGATTGATGACTATTTGAGGGTGTATTTTTAGGAAAATGATACCAGTTCAGGGATCCAATTGGAAAGTGGTTGGGAATGCATTCAATGAGTATGGACATCATTTTCTCTAACTGTAGGTCATGGGGTAGTGAGACGGATATTTTTCCAATCTATTCCCATCATTTCACCTCATTCATTACAACTTACAAGTGGTTGAAAAAGTAACTCCGGTCTCTCCTTCTCATTATATATATTGTAATCTAGGGATCATTTGTGAGGGAGTTAGTCATTTTTCCTTCAGGCCCCTCTTTCTTCTCTGTTAGGGTTTTGAATGTGGAACTCAAGCCTTCTCTCAAATATTTTTAATGGCATTTTTGTTGCCTCTTTCCCATTGTTTTTTTACTGTGAATATTCTTGAAGTAATATAATATGTCATGTGATGCATTTTTCACATCCTTTGTATGTTTTTATTGTTTCTAATTGCCTTTATTCACTACAGGTATATTGTGAATATTTCTAATGTTCACTACTGGTTTTGGAAGCTGTGTTTGATGGGTTTGAATTGGTGTTATGTATGAATCTATCTTTGGACTGTGGTGATTTTTCCACCCTTTTCATTGCTCTCCTTTCTCCATTTCAGGCGGTTGGATCCTTGATTAACAACCTCCTTTTCTTGGTGTATCACCATTCTTAGTGTATCATTTATTTTCATGCTCTCTCTCTCTCTCTCTCTATCCCCTTGGAAGTTAAATTAGGATCAAATAGTTTTCTTTCCTATATTAAGAATAGTTTGTGGCAGGAAATTTAGGAGTAGGATCCAACCTTCTCTAGAGGGTTATCTCAAGTCTACAAGTCCCACAACTTAAGAGATACCCCAATTTTGCCCAAAAGGTAGGGATCCATAACCAAAAATCCCAGGGTGCTACTTTTTGGGTACAATAGTTCTGGAATGCCTGGTGGGACTAGGTTTGAAGAACCTTACCACTTCATTTTATCAAGTTGGTGTGTCCTGGGTAAGATTCATCCTTTAGAGGCACATGCAAAGCACATCTAATGAATCAGTTTGGTATGAACGACCCATTCTCTAATTTTCTAGGCCTTTCTTCCATCCATTTCCATCATTATATGAAGTTTTACAATCATTAATTCATTCCCGTAGTGGAATTCACACTTTCAACAGTACAATCAACCTCTAATGAGCTTCACAACTCCTCTATATCAACACTATGAACATATTCAAAATCACTATGCTTACTCATATGAGCAATGCCAAAACAAATTTAACTATGGAACCTATCAAGAACACAGGTATTCATATGATGAAAATAGTCAAATGGAGTATGTTGGTCTAATCTAAAAAATGGAGGTTGGTATGGTTAAAACTCATGCTACAACACAAATGAAGGCATTCAAGATTGGTTGCATGGCATCTTGTTGATGGGAAGGCCATTTTCCAAGAAATTATAGCCCGCAAGAAAATCTTGATTTCATGGTTGAAATGATTCCCCAAATTATACAATGGATAGAGGGTATTAAAACATATGAGTAAAGTACCAGACAACCTTGTCAATGGCTAGGTCAATCACTAACTCTTTTTTCTCCTTCCTAAGATTTACCATTTCAACGTTATCATGATTAAAGCCCATCATATGCTGTTCCAAATGTTGAGTTCCCTTCTCCATCTCCTATCCTTCCATCCTATCTTGATTCTTCTTCCCTTTTCCCTTCTCGTAAGTCATACCCTCCAAAAAAATAAGTTCCACTTCCTTCTCCACCATAAATGGTTACAAAACCTGTTATAACCCAACCCAACCCTCCTCTTGTCATCTCAAGTTTATCTTGGAAAGAAAACAATACTAAAGTTAGTCAATGGAAACTAGAAGGAGAGTCCAGTCAAGAAGAAATAACTAAATATTGGAAAATATGGGCTATTAGTCTTGGGATTGATAAGATTCCCTTGCTGGTCCAACCTATGAAGGAGATGGAGGCCTTTCTACATGTAGAGTTTGATTTTGTAGAAGAACAAGAATAAGAAGTAGATGCTATATTTTCTTTGAATGTAGTGTGTAAATTGGCACCATATTCTCAGAGGTTGTTGATTAATCTCAGCTTACAAAGTCAGAGAAAAAAGAGGTAACCCCAAATCCACAAGAAGAGGAGCATGTGCAAACAAAAGAGGAAAAGCTCCCTAAAGTGCAAGATGTTTCAATGGAATGCAATGACCCTCATTGTCCTACATGCCTAAATCTTGTTACAGTTTTGGAAGGTTGCATTGGGCCACCACAATAATCATCATCAATTACAACCAACCATGGAGAGATTCATTCTATGGAAGAGAACAAATTAGATTCTAGATCCTTAGATGAAGAAGAGATCATAGGAAGCTTCTTTCTCTTTTTTTTGTGATAAAATTTTAGATTATTCTTCTATCACATCTTTGCAAGAATATGATTATGTGGAGGAGTTTGATCTTTCAAAATTTATGTTTAAGGAGGAAGAGGAAGATCTTGAAAACAAGATCAAATCAGTCATCATGGAAAGGGAAGTTTTAGAAGAAGAAAAATTATTTGTAGAAGTAGAACAACATTTAGATCAGCATGTAAGAAATCACTTTCTTCTGGGAAGTCTAAAAGATGACTCCATTTATGGGGTTGAGATTAAATGGAATGGAAAAATTAAAATGATCATCCCACTGGTTCCTAAGGCCCCATACCCAATCAAATATCTAGCAGAATTAGAGCTAATGGAGAATCCAACACCGGTCATACTCACTTCAGAGCATGAGGATTATCTTTAATACACCAAGGATCAACTACAACACCTGTAACAAAAGGATGAAAATCTTGAGGAGGTATTCATTTTGTTTACTGATACTTTGGATGGAAGATCAGAAGGTAATTTTTCACTCTTGTTATAGGCCATATCCATTGCTAAATTAATTACATAGCCACACTTTGTAAAAATGAGAAGCTATTTCTCCCTTCCTGTTGCAGGCTTTGTTTAGTTATTCCTTATTTTTTGTTAGTATAATAGTAGGAGTATATTTTCTTTCAACAAAAGAAGTGTTTGTACACACTTTGTATGTCTTATTTGAGGCATGTATGTTTTGATATTTTGTATATAGTCCTTGTTCATGTCACTCCAGGAAGTATATTGCACCAAAAACTTCAGTTGTTGCAGCAAGGAGATACATAGTTGCATGTAAAAGTTGGAAACTTCAAATCAAAAAAATGCATAACAACTAAAATAATTTAAAGAAGAATCTTGTTGATTCTCTCTAAGAATAGATTCACCAAGCTTATACACCTGTGCAAGCAATAATGAGTTTCGCTGGCATCCCAAGTCAAAAATAGGATCCATCAAAGTAACATTGGACATTCAGAAGATGAAAAAAAATCATAATAGAGTTCCATGATGTCTAAATTGACAGGTAATCATCCTCCAACCTCAATGGATTGTAGATGTAGGAACGGGTGGGATTTAAGTTTAAAACAAGTTTATACTCTCACAAAAAAAAATCAACATTTTTATGAGAGTTGGAGGGTGTGAGCAGTGGAGATCATTCCAGGTGCAACTAGTGACATTTCAAATGTTTCGGGTTAAAGTTTTCAGAATTAAAATTAGCTCATGAGGATTTTATAGACTCCATGCCCAATGGAAGGATACAGGTAGCTGGTCATTATCTAGTTAGTAGGCTAATGGCCCCTATGAGTCACCAAAATATTATCCCATTTCACCCCTTTGTGAAATCAGACAATGAGAAATCTTGCACTACTACAATGAAAAGAGATTCACTTGCATAGAAATAAAAAATCTTTGGATTCATCTTAAAAGTTCCCCCTTACATCACCTAGTTACTGTAATACACCTGAGGAATCCCAAGTTTCCATAAAAAGTCTAGGGAGATGTAGGTTTGTAAGAAAGGGCCTCAAGCTCTTGGAATAGCTCATCGAGCTAGTTGTGGAACAATGAGTTTCTCATTTTAAGGGACCAAGCTTGTGCAAAATGACTAAGTTCTTTGCATTATGCACTACATCCCATAGGGAATCAAGTTATTTCTTTAAGGGAAAAAGCTCTCTAGGCATGAGCACACTATGTAGGGGATATATGGAACAAGATGGATCATGAGAATCACCCCATGAGAGTCACAGGTGTCAGATTCAATATAAAGACTCGTCTTGTCAATAACTCGGGTGCCAAACATGAGGTGGATGGGTTACTTTAAGGGAAATTTTTTTGAGGGTTAATGAGATTGAGTTGAGCCAAGCCTAGGGCTCATGGTCAAAGAACTTGGAAAATTGAACCTAGAATTAGTGGACTCAGCAAGCTAGTGTTGAAGTGGTTGGCGGGACTAATGACTTTATAGTGGCACAAGAAGTTGGGAGTTACAGAGGTCTCCACGTGGAAGCTTGCCACAACACCAAAGTGAAAAGGAAGGAAGGAGCTCCCAAAAATCCTACGGAGCTTCCATGTAGGGTCAAGTGGTGATGGGCTTGCTGAAGGGAAGTATTCATATCGATGTGGGGAAATTCATGCGAGCTCGACGCATAAAGTTTGTTCTCTTCCACCAAGATGGATACTGAATCTTCTCTCTTGACCTAAATGTTTGCTTTCTCTTTCCTAAACTGATCATTGGGATTAAAAATGGACTCCAAAGTGATAAGTCCCTTGGGCAGCTTGTTAGTTCTCAGCTGTACCACTTGGTCACCATACTGCTGTTCCAGTTTTTCTTGATTCTTAGCTAAGAACTCAGCTTCTTCTTGCAAGAAATGGATGATTTGCTGGTCATTCTCAAATACTTGCCAACTGACATTGTTATCCGGCACTGAAGGCCTCACAATCACGTGGATGTTTGGCTGTACCTTGTCTTTTTGAATGCTTTCCACAATGTCAAAGGCTTCCCCTACTGCTGCAAGCTTGTCAGCAGCTTGATTCTCTTTCCTAGGAATGGATTTGATGCCAAAACCCTCAAAATCTTCCATGAGGTCCCATACCCTGTTCTTGTAGCACTTGAGTAGATCATTCTTGGCAGCATGCTGTCCCTTGACCTGATTTACAATCAATTCACTGTCACCAAAGACTTGCAAGTTCTTTATTTTCTTCTTGATTGCCCAATGCATCCCTTGCACCAAGGCTTCATATTCAACAGTGTTATTGGAGCATGCAAACTGAAATCTAAAATCTGAATAGTACTTTACTCCTTGAGGTGAAACAAGCATAGCTCCACCTCCTGCACCTTGTCTACTCCTTGATCCATCAAAAAATAGATGCCATACCTCATTGTCATCCTTGTGGTTTGGCTTGGTGATGCTAGGAATAGGCTGATTTTCTTCATGTATACAATAGACCCCTAGCTCAGATTCTTCTACTTCTTGATAAGGATCAAAAGCATGTACCTTGTTTGCCCATTCATCAAGAGTTAGATCTGGGATGCTCCCAACCTTGGTGTCAGCTTCATCAGTGCTTGGGTGATCTTCTTGATCAAATGCTGAGCAATTGGCATTAATCTGACTTGGAGTGTAAGGCTCAATGTGGAAGTTTGCAATAGGTTCAGACCTGATTGTAGCTTTGGTTCCATACCTCGTTCTGAACAGCATGTGTGACCAATCAGCAGACAAATATCCTCCAATCTTGGCTGTGAAGTCCCTTGACAAGCATAGGGCAAAGAGTGGTGGAAGGTCTATGACTGATACATCTTGTAAAACAACAACATTTGGACATGCATGCAAGGTAAGACTCAAGTTTCTAATCACTCCAACTGTTGTTACTGCTGTCCCATCCAGCTGCACTACCCCTTTGGATATGGTTTCATACTAGAGCCCTAGCTGATCAGCTATTTGTTTAGGCATCACTGAGCTACTTGCCCCGGAATCTATCATGCAATTGTGCACTAACTGATTTCCAATGATTAATGAAACATAGAAAGGAGGGGGCTTCAACATTTTACCTTGCTGTCCTCCATGATTCCCCTCAGGCTGGGCAGCATTTGTGAGCACTTTCTCTTGCATCTGAACTTGCTGATTTGAAGTTGGCCAGTCCTTCATGGCAGCTTGTAGCAAATATCTTTGGCCTGGGATAGATAGGGATTCCCACATTGATATATTAACATTTGTCTTCTTCATCTGATCAATGATACTGAATGGTGATGAAGGATCTCTTTGCTGTCCCTTTGTTTGCACATTCACTCCTTGCACGTGGGCAGCAACAACTGGTATTTGAGTTGGTCTGGGAGCTGTTCTTGGCTGCCCTTGTGCATTTGAAATTGGATTTTGCTTGCCAATCATTTGTGGAACCATGGAAGGTCGTGGATTGGTTGGAGATAATGGTTGTTCTTCACCCAAATTCCTTCTTTTTGACCTTGTGTTGGCTGTAACACCTTGATAAACTGCTTGATTCATGCCAGAAAAATCCTCTGCTTGCCAATTTACCAACGTGGTGTCATTTGGAGCTGATTGCTGTTGGAATGTTTCTTGTTATTGGTTGTTTCCTTGACTGCCCTCACCCTCCACACCAGTAGTTGTCACCATTAATGCTTGATTCAAAGCACCATTGAAGCACATGGATTGGTTATGAGGTTCATTGCATGGAAAACACCAATCATACTCCTGAGCAATGTTGTTTTGTGTTGGCACCAATGCCTTAGAGGCAGATATGGCATTTGGATTATAGGGCTGAAATGGTCTATTGGCAGGAGGCCTTGTTTGATTCATATTTGCAGCTGGATTAGGTGGTCTTTGTGGTTGGTATGGCTGCCTGTTAGGCTGAGCTTGGGGCTGGTAAGAAGGTCTAAAACCTTGGGCTTGTTGCCTCTTGAGAGTAACCAGCTCATTGCCTAGGTTTTGCAATTGCTTCATGACTTCTTGAAGCTCATTTGGGGCACTTGGAGATGAAGTAGAAGCTTCATTTGAACTCTGATTTCTAGGAGTGGGAGAAGGAGCCAAATTAGGTGCTTGATTGGTGTTTGGACTCTCTAAACTTGGAAACAATGGCATGGGAGGTCTAGGGGCTAGTTTTCCAGCTTGGATCAAACAATTTTCAGCCCTAATGGCAATGCTATAAGCCATAGGGATAGTTATGCCTCCCATGGACTGAATCAACATAGAAATATCAGAATTTAGAGCTTTGAGATAGTAGAGAAAAGCACCTTCTGCTGTTGGCCTGACTGCCACTGGAATTCTCTCCCAAGTCTTTTGAAATCTGAAGTTGAAATCAGTCAGCTGCTCATTGGGAGCTCTCTTGATGGTTTTCAGCTGCTCCAAAAGAGACAAGTTGTCTCCCTTCTCTCCAAATTGCTCATGAAGTGCTATACATAGCTGATTCCAATTTGTGATAGAACCAGCTCCAAGGCTTCTAAACCATTGCAATGCTTTCCCCTTGAATGAAGATGCCAGCAATTTGACAGCCACTTGCATCTCATTGATTTCATGAATTGCACAAAGATTGGCAATGTCTTTAACATGATCACCTGGAGTAGTCTGATTTTCTCCAGTGAAGTAGGGAATGTTCTTCAAGGCTGCAATTGGAATTGGATGTTGTGCATTGAGGGCAAGTGGGCTGCTGCCTGTGAAGTTGACATAGGGGTTGTTTTGTGCCATTCTAATTGGTCTTAAAACCCTTGTTGACTGAATGAAAGGCCTACCAGGTGGAGGAGTTGAGAGAGTTCTGTTTGGTGGAGATGGAGACCTTTGAATCCTTCTTCCTCTTTGCCTTCTTCTTGGAGATAACTACAGATATTCAAACAACACTTCTTCTTCTCTAACTCTTGACCTTGTGGTGATTCTTCTCATGAGTTTTCAGGCCTGCACTGCTGAAACCAGTTGATTCTTCCCCTTGGAGTCACAGCAGCACCCCTGGATGCAAATCAAGGTTCTGAATTGATGTTTTAGGCATCCAGTGTGATTGCACAACATGGAAACCTCTCTCCAAGTGTGGGACTTGTGAAAATGAGAGAGGAATCTCCAGATTAGAGGCTGGTTCCTCAAACTCCTCTGATTTAGATCTATATTTTGCACAACTACAGAGGTTCAGATCCTAATCCTACCCTAAATTGCAAGGAGACAGGGATAGAAATGCAAAAATTGAAACTAACTAATGATGGTGATGCACCAAAGGAGTGGTGAAACATTTTTTGCCATGTAAATAGACACAAATTCATGAAATGCAACAAGGGAAAACATACACAAGCTGATAGATGCAATTAGAGGTCTTAAAATGAAGTAAAACAATACAAACAGAGGACTGAAAGCATTCACAGAGTTTGCACTGTCATTTCCATGTAAAATCTCTTGCATTCCACCATCAAAGAGGTATAAACCTGCTACAATACTTGAAAAAGGCCTGATTCTTGCAAAATCACTTGCTGGAGGTGAAAGAAGAAGTTTTCTATGCCAAAAAGTGTTCAACCATGAAGAAATGAGCCAAATCTGGCTTTTACAGTACATGGGTCGAGCCCAGGAGAGAGAAAATGTGAAAAACACATGGGAGCCATCCCTCATTGAATGAAACTGCATTAAAACAGCATGGAGGTCCTTACAAACCCATGCTCTGACATTTTTGACCATGCTGGAGAAGAATGCGACCCATTTTGTATTAAATTTGGTTGTTGAAATGTCATTTCTGGCCATGGACACGTACCAGAAGTGTTTTTGAATTTTCTCTCTCCAAACTGAACCAAAATTCAAAATTGACCATGGAATCATGTAGATAATTTCAACATCTTTCCAATGATATAAAGAACGTGAAAATCTGAGCTCTGGATCAAAAGTTATGATCGTTTGAAGATTTAGGGCAAAAACGGGCCAAAAACGGATCGGCGGGAATTTTTTTCAAATTTTACCTCTTTTTTGTCTTTGGAAAATTTTTCGAAAAAATCCCATGCTCCACTGGTCAGATGCCTCGTGTCAGGCTCTGATTGCCACTGGAATTCTCTCTCCTTCTTCCTCCGTGGGTTTTCCTTTGAAAATTTTACCTTTTTATACTTTGGGAAAATTTCCCATTTTCCCCCGCGCCCCGCCACTTGTGGACACGTGGCATGATTTGGTTGGCTGACAGGGGCGCGGGCTCTTCCTTTCACTTTGAATTTTTGACCGAAAACTTTGCCAAATTTCCAAAAGTCCTCCCCGAGCTCCGAACTCCCCTTCCCCTTAGGACACGTGTCCTGTTCTATTGGCTCGGGCCCTCTGTTCCATTTTCCCCTTTGAAACTTTTACCGACACTTAGCAACTTTTTTCCTTTCTCCCCCCATGCCGCGAGCTCCCCGCCACTTCTGCCACCTGTCATGCCCCTATTGGCTGTGGGAAAATCCTTCCAAAATTTTCCTTTGAAAACTCGGCAAAACCCTTAGCAAGATTTTCTCCTCCGCCGGTTCGGGCTCCATTGGACACGTGGCCCATTTTCATTGGGCGCGGGCTACGCGGGCCAAATTTGCATTTGAACCTTTTACCAAAACTTAGCAAAAATTTCAATTTTAACCCCGACGCCCGCGACCCTCCTTGGCCACGTGGTGAGTTCCTATTGGCCGCGGGCCAAAATTCAAAATTTTTCCTGCTCAAACACTTAGCCAATTTTTTCACTATGCCTCCCCTTGTGACACGTGTCACACTGTGATTGGTCCGCGGGCCCCGCGGGAAAAAATTTTCCATTTGAACCTTCGACCCAAACTTGGAAAATTTTCCAAGTTCACCTCCGACCTCCGAACTCCTCTTGCCACGTGGCAGCTTCCTATTGGCTGCGGGCCTCCAATGGGAAAATTTCCCACAAAAACTCCGCCGAGCCATAACTTGAAAAATATGAGGAGTTAGGAGGCAAACTTTACCTTTCTGGAAAGCTGAGAGAGAGCTCTATCTGATGGTGCCATTTCCAGAAAGATTTGAGTGCCTGAAAATCAAAAAATGAAGACTGAGGCACAAGAGAGGTAGGAACACAAGGAGTTAGCCACAAAAATGAGCAGGGGCACATTTTGGATAACAATTTTGGTGACTCAGAGGGGTCATCTGCCTGCTAGATGAAAGTACCAGTTGCCTGAAGCAGTCCATTGGGCATGGAGTCATCAAATTTTCTGTTGGAACCCCAACTGACTTAGAATGTTGCAAGGAGGAAGATGGAATATCACCTGATGGAAGCAAGGACTGCAAAACATCTCCATGGACAGCAAGCTGTGCCAAAGCACTTAGGGAAAACAAAACTAACCTACAGCAAAACAATGTGCAAAGCACTTGGAGGAATGAAAATCTAATCTAATATTTACAAGGTGGAGAATTTCCCTCTAGAAGCAATGCTTGAGATAGATTCCATTGACTAGAATCTGTAGTTCTTCACCATCCAATGAGGCCAATTGGAAAGCATTGTTGTTCTTGCACTTCGTGACCATGTATGGGCCACTCCAAATGGCATCAAATTTTGAATGCCTTCCCGGTTTTGCTCTATCCACATCCCATTTCAACACTAGATCTCCAACTTGAAAAGATCTATCCTTGGCCTTCCTATCAAAGGTCTTCTTGATCAAAGCTTGATCCTTCTCCATTGCTTGGGATGCCTGATTTCTGATCTCTTGTAGCTCCATCAACTCTGCATATCTCACCTCCATGGGCCCAAACTCTAGCAACTCTAACTGCTTCATGAGTTCCAATGTTGGCAACTCAAGTGACATGGGCAAGATTGCCTCTCTTCCATAAACAAGCTTGAATGGAGAGTTACCTGTGGATCTCTTGGGAGTTATCCTATCAGCCCATAAGGCTGATTTCAGTTTGGTATGCCAAGACCTCTGATTCTCATCAAGAGTCCTCCTAATGATCCTCAACAAGTTCTTGTTTGTAGACTCGGCCTGGCCATTACCTTGAGGGTAATAGTTTGATGAAGTGCTTAGGTAGATCCCGTTCTTGACAGCCCACTCAGTCACCTTGGATCCAATGAATGCCAATGCATTATCTGAGATTATTGTAGCAGGTATACCAAATCTGGTTGCTATCCCCTCATAAAAGTCTAAGATGCTGGACTCATTTGCTTCTTTGAGTGCTACTGCTTCAGTCCACTTGGTGAAGTAGTCCGTGGCTGTCAAAATCCATTTGTGCCCTTGACTTGAATTGGGATTAATGACTCCAATGAAGTCCAAACCCCATTGCATGAATGGCTGGTCAACTGAGATTGGATGCAATGGAAGGGCAGCAAGTCTCTCTTTTCCTGTGAAGAATGCACAATTCTTACACCTCTTGATCCATGCATAGCAATCACTGAAAATTTTAGGCCAATAATAACCAGCCTTCATGATTTTTAGAGCTGTCACTCTCGGTGCAAAATGACCACCAGCTGGTCCACCATGGAACTCTTCCAACACCCTATGAATCTGATTTGTGCTAATGCATCTCAGCAGCACTCCATTCACATCTTTCTTGAACAAAACTCCATCAACAATGGCATATGGGATAGCCTGCAATCTGAAGTGTCTTCTTTGGGTCTTGTTCATCTCCGGAGGGCATAGGCCTGTGCTTAGGAAGTGCATTATACCTTGGGTCCAGCAAGGAGTGGGGGCAGCATTGTTTTCTTCTTGAGTGCCACTTGGCTCATGGCTGTCTTGAACTGTCAAAACAGCCTCTTCTTCATTGCATGCTTCTTTTTGCTTCCCCAAAACCAGCTGCTCACACAATCCTTTTCCTCTTACCAGCTTGGTGATTTTGATCTCAATGTCATACTCCATGACACGGGTGATCCAACCTGCCCTTTTCTCATTCAAATCTTTGTTGAGGAGGAAGTCCTTAACCCCAGCATGTGAGACCAGCAACTGGACCTTGTTGTTTGAGACTAAATGCTTGAATTTCTTCAAGCTTCTGATTACTGCCAGCACATGCTTCTCAATAAAAGAATACCTCACCTCATAGTCATCTAGGCTCTGGCTGAAGAAAGCAATTGGCTGCTCATCATTGTCCTTGTTCTGCTGTACCAAAATGGCAGAAATAGTATCATTACCTCCAAATGCATAGAGGATGAAATCCTTGGAGAAATCTGGGTTGATGAGAGTTGGTGCTTGAGAGATAGCTTCTTTGATTGCTTCAAAACTCTCCTTGCCTTCTGCTGTCCACTTGAAAGCCATGCTCTTCTTTAACATTTTGGTGATGGGCTTGACAAGGGCTGCAAAATCTGGGACAAACCTCCGGACAAAGTTTATTCTCCCCAAGAAACTCTGAAGGGCCTTCTTGTGGCTTGGCAATGGTAGTGCTCTTATGGCTTCAACCCTCTCTGGATCAATTGCTAATCCTTCTTTGGAGACAATATGGCCAAGGAGCTTTCCTTCATGTGTAAGAAAGATACACTTCTTAGGATTCAAAGACACTCCAAATCTCCTACACCTCGTGAAGACTTGTCTCAAATGAGAGAGGTGGTCTGCTGCATTCTTGGAAAAAATAGTGATATCATCAAGGTAAATCAGCACCACGTTGTTAATCAAACCTTTGAACGCCATGTCCATTGCTCTTTGGAAGGTAGCACCAGCGTTGGACAGCCCAAATGGCATTTTCCTGTATGCATAAGTTCCCCATTTGGTTGTGAAGGCTGTCTTGAACTGGTCTTCTTCCTTCACCATAATCTGATTGTAGCCTGAGTAGCCATCAAGTAGTGAAAACCTCTCGGAGCCAGCCACAACTTGCAAGATTTGCTCCATGGAAGGGAGTGGGTAATGGTCCTTGAGAGATGCTCTATTCAAGTCTCTGAAGTCAACACACAATCTGATCTCTCCACTCTTCTTTCTGACTGGAACCAAGTTGGCAACCCAACTAGAATGCTTGATTGGGAATATGATCCTTGACTCAATCAGCTTGTTCAATTCTTTCCTCATGAGAGGCTCCATATGTGGATTGACTGGTCTTTGTTTCTGCCTGACAGGCTTAGTATTTGGATCCAATTCAATGGTATGCTGAGCTAAGTTGGGATTGAAACCTTTCAAGTCTTCATAGCTCCAAGCAAACACATCAGGGAACTCTTGACACAGCTGTATGAACTCATACCTTTCTTGTTCAGTTGTCATCTTTCCAATTTGCAATGGTTTGTTCTCTTCCACCAAGATGGATACTGAATCTTCTCTCTTGACCTGAATGTTTGCTTTCTCTTTCCTAAACTGATCATTGGGATTAAAAATGGACTCCAAAGTGATAAGTCCCTTGGGCAGCTTGTTAGTTCTCAGCTGTACCACTTGGTCACCATACTGCTGTTCCAGTTTTTCTTGATTCTTAGCTGAGAACTCAGCTTCTTCTTGCAAGAAATGGATGATTTGCTGGTCATTCTCAAATACTTGCCAACTGACATTGTTATCCGGCACTGAAGGCCTCACAATCACGTGGATGTTTGGCTGTACCTTGTCTTTTTGAATGCTTTCCACAATGTCAAAGGCTGCCCCTACTGCTGCAAGCCTGTCAGCAGCTTGATTCTCTTTCCTAGGAATGGATTTGATGCCAAAACCCTCAAAATCTTCCATGAGGTCCCATACCCTGTTCTTGTAGCACTTGAGTAGATCATTCTTGGCAGCATGCTGTCCCTTGACCTGATTTACAATCAATTCACTGTCACCAAAGACTTGCAAGTTCTTTATTTTCTTCTTGATTGCCCAATGCATCCCTTGCACCAAGGCTTCATATTCAGCAGTGTTATTGGAGCATGCAAACTGAAATCTAAAAGCTGAATAGTACTTTACTCCTTGAGGTGAAACAAGCATAGCTCCACCTCCTGCACCTTGTCTACTCCTTGATCCATCAAAAAACAGCTGCCATACCTCATTGTCATCCTTGTGGTTTGGCTTGGTGATGCTAGGAATAGGCTGATTTTCTTCATGTATACAATAGACCCCTAGCTCAGATTCTTCTACTTCTTGATAAGGATCAAAAGCATGTACCTTGTTTGCCCATTCATCAAGAGTTAGATCCGGGATGCTCCCAACCTTGGTGTCAGCTTCATCAGTGCTTGGGTGATCTTCTTGATCAAATGCTGAGCAATTGGCATTAATCTGACTTGGAGTGTAAGGCTCAATGTGGAAGTTTGCAATAGGTTCAGACCTGACTGTAGCTTTGGTTCCATACCTTGTTCTGAACAGCATGTGTGACCAATCAGCAGACAAATATCCTCCAATCTTGGCTGTGAAGTCCCTTGACAAGCAAAGGGCAAAGAGTGGTGGAAGGTCTATGACTGATACATCTTGTAAAACAACAACATTTGGACATGCATGCAAGGTAAGACTCAAGTTTTTAATCACTCCAACTGTTGCTACTACTGTCCCATCTAGCTGCACTACCCCTTTGGATATGGTTTCATACTGGAGCCCTAGCTGATCAGCTATTTGTTTAGGCATCACTGAGCTACTTGCCCCGGAGTCTATCATGCAATTGTGCACTAGCTGATTTCCAATGATTAATGAAAAATAGAAGGGAGGGGGCTTCAACATTTTATGCTTCTGTCCTCCATAATTCCCCTCAGGCTGGGCAGCATTTGTGAGCACTTTCTCTTGCATCTGAACTTGCTGATTCGAAGTTGGCCAGTCCTTCATGGCAGCTTGTAGCAAATCTCTTTGGCCTGGGATAGATAGGGATTCCCACATTGATATATTAACATTTGTCTTCTTCATCTGATCAATGATACTGAATGGTGATGAAGGATCTCTTTGCTGTCCCTTTGTTTGCACATTCACTCCTTGCACGTGGGCAGCAACAACTGGTATTTGAGTTGGCCTAGGAGCTGTTCTTGGCTGTCCTTGTGCATTTACAACTGGATTTTGTTTGCCAACCATTTGTGGAGCCATAGAGGGTTGGAGATTAGTTGGAGCTAATGGCTGTTCTTCACCCAAATTCCTTCTTTTTGACCTTGTGTTGGCTGCCACACCTTGAGAGACCATTTGATTCATGCCACAAAAATCCTCTGCTTGCCAATTTACCAACGTGGTGTCATTTGGAGCTGATTGCTGTTGGAATGTTTCTTGTTGTTGGTTGTTTCCTTGACTGCCCTCACCCTCCACGCCAGTAGTTGTCACCATTAATGCTTGATTCAAAGCACCATTGAAGCACATGGATTGGTTATGAGGTTCATTGCATGGAAAGCACCAATCATACTCCTGAGCAATGTTGTTTTGTGTTGGCACTAATGCCTTAGAGGCAGATATGGCATTTGGATTATAGGGCTGAAATGGTCTATTGGCAGGAGGCCTTGTTTGATTTATATTTGCAGCTGGATTAGGAGGTCTTTGTGGTTGGTATGGCTGCCTGTTGGGCTGAGCTTGGGGCTGGTAAGAAGGTCTAAAACCTTGGGCTTGCTGCCTCTTGAGAGTGACTAGCTCATTGCCTAGGTTTTGCAATTGCTTCATGACTTCTTGAAGCTCATTTGGGGCACTTGGAGATGAAGTAGAAGCTTCATTTGAACTCTGATTTCTAGGAGTGGGAGAAGGAGCCAAATTAGGTGCTTGATTGGTGTTTGGACTCTCTAAACTTGGAAACAATGGCATGGGAGGTCTAGGGGCTAGTTTGCCAGCTTGGATCAAACAATTTTCAGCCCTAATGGCAATGCTATAAGCCATAGGGATAGTTATGCCTCCCATGGACTGAATCAACATAGAAATATCAGAATTTAGAGCTTTGAGATAGTAGAGAAAAGCACCTTCTGCTGTTGGCCTGACTGCCACTGGAATTCTCTCCCAAGTCTTTTGAAATCTGAAGTTGAAATCAGTCAGCTGCTCATTGGGAGCTCTCTTGATGGTTGTCAGCTGCTCCAAAAGAGACAAGTTGTCTCCCTTCTCTCCAAATTGCTCATGAAGTGCTATACATAGCTGATTCCAATTTGTGATAGAACCAGCTCCAAGGCTTCTAAACCATTGCAATGCTTTCCCCTTGAATGAAGATGCCAGCAATTTGACAGCCACTTGCATCTCATTGATTTCATGAATTGCACAAAGATTGGCAATGTCTTTAACATGATCACCTGGAGTAGTCTGATTTTCTCCAGTGAAGTAGGGAATGTTCTTCAAGGCTGCAATTGGAATTGGATGTTGTGCATTGAGGGCAAGTGGGCTGCTGCCTGTGAAGTTGACATAGGGGTTGTTTTGTGCCATTCTAATTGGTCTTAAAACCCTTGTTGACTGAATGAAAGGCCTACCAGGTGGAGGAGTTGAGAGAGTTCTGTTTGGTGGAGATGGAGACCTTTGAATCCTTCTTCCTCTTTGCCTTCTTCTTGGAGATAACTGCAGGTATTCAAACAACACTTCTTCTTCTCCAACTCTTGACCTTGTGGTGATTCTTCTCATGAGTTTTCAGGCCTGCACTGCTGAAACCAGTTGATTCTTCCCCTTGGAGTCGCCAGATATGCAAATTATAGCTCTTTTCAAGCAAGAAAATTGCAGCAGATGCACATCAACTTTGCTGCAATAAAAATGAGACCTCTAAGGTCCCACCGGGCGTGCCAAAACTGTTGTTGCAAATCAGCAGCACCCCTGGATGCAAATCAAGGTTCTGAATTGATGTTTTAGGCATCCAGTGTGATTGCACAACATGGAAACCTCTCTCCAAGTGTGGGACTTGTGAAAATGAGAGAGGAATCTCCAGATTAGAGGCTGGTTCCTCAAACTCCTCTGATTTAGATCTATATTTTGCACAACTACAGAGGTTCAGATCCTAATCCTACTCTAAATTGCAAGGGGACAGGGATAGAAATGCAAAAATTGAAACTAACTAATGATGGTGATGCACCAAAGGAGTGGTGAAACATTTTTTGCCATGTAAATAGACACAAATTCATGAAATGCAACAAGGGAAAACATACACAAGCTGATAGATGCAATTAGAGGTCTTAAAATGAAGTAAAACAATACAAACAGAGGACTGAAAGCATTCACAGAGTTTGCACTGTCATTTCCATGTAAAATCTCTTGCATTCCACCATCAAAGAGGTATAAACCTGCTACAATACTTGAAAAAGGCCTGATTCTTACAACAATCACTTGCTGGAGGTGAAAGAAGAAGTTTTCTATGCCAAAAAGTGTTCAACCATGAAGAAATGAGCCAAATCTGGCTTTTACAGTACATGGGTCGAGCCCAGGAGAGAGAAAACGTGAAAAACGCATGGGAGCCATCCCTCATTGAATGAAACTACATTAAAACAGCATGGAGGTCCTTACAAACCCATGCTCTGACATTTTTGACCATACTGGAGAAGAATGCGACCCATTTTGTATTAAATTTGGTTGTTGAAATGTCATTTCTGGCCATGGACACGTACCAGAAGTGTTTTTGAATTTTCTCTCTCCAAACTGAACCAAAATTCAAAATTGACCATGGAATCATGTAGATAATTTCAACAGCTTTCCAATGATATAAAGAACGTGAAAATCTGAGCTCTGGATCAAAAGTTATGATCGTTTGAAGATTTAGGGCAAAAACGGGCCAAAAACGGATCGGCGGGAAAAAATTTCGAATTTTACCTCTTTTTTGTCTTTGGAAAATTTTTGGAAAAAATCCTGTGCTCAGCTGGTCAGATGCCATGTGTCAAGCTCTGATTCACCACTGGAATTATCTCTCCTCCTTTCTCTGTGGGTTTTCCTTTGAAAATTTGACCTTTTATACTTTGGAAAAAATTTCCCGATTTTCCCCCGCGCCCCGCCACTTGTGGACACGTGGCATGATTTGGTTGGTCGACAGGGGCGCGGGCTCATCCTTTTCCTTTGAATTTTTGCCGAAACTTTTGCCAAATTTCCTAAGTCCTCCCCGAGCTCCGAACTCCCCGGCCCCTTAGGACACGTGTCCTATGTCTATTGGCTCGGGCCCTCTATTCCATTTTCCCCTTTGAAACTTTTACCGACCACTTAGCAACTTTTTTCCTTTCTCCCCCCATGCCGCGAGATCCCTGCCACTTGTGCCACCTTTCATGCCCCTATTGGCTGCGGGAAAATCCTTCCAAAATTTGCCTTTGAAAACTCGGCAAAACCCTTAGCATTTTTCATTTCCTCCTCCGCCGGTTCGGGCTCCATTGGAGACGTGGCCCATTTTCATTGGGCACGGGCCATGCGGGCCAAATTTTGCACTTGAACCTTTTACCAAAACTTACCAAAAATTTCAATTTTAACCCTGACGCCTGCGACCCTCCTTGGCCACGTGGCGAGTTCCTATTGGCCGCGGGCCAAAATTCAAAATTTTTCCTGCTCAAACACTTAGCCAATTTTTTCACTATGCCTCCCCTTGTGACACGTGTCACACTGTGATTGGTCCGCGGGCCCCGCGGGCAAAATTTTCCATTTGAACCTTCGACCCAAACTTGGAAAATTTTCCAAGTTCACCTCCGACCTCCGAACTCCCTTGCCACGTGGCAGCTTCCTATTGGCTGCGGGCCTCCAATGGGAAAATTTCCCACAAAAACTCCGCCGAGCCATAACTTGAAAAATACGAGGAGTTAGGAGGCAAACTTTACCTTTCTGGAAATTTGAGAGAGAGCTCTATCTGATGGTGCCATCTCCAGAAAGATTTGAGTGCCTGAAAATCAAAAAATGAAGACTGAGGCACAAGAGAGGTAGGAACACAAGGAGTTAGCCACAAAAATGAGCAGGGGCACATTTTGGATAAGATAAAGCCAACTCGTTTAGCTTAGCCGAGATGGCTAACTTATTAAACATTAAAAAGAAACAACCATTCCTACATTAAAACATGAAGAAATCAACAATGTGTCCCATCAATATTAAATGGAAAATGATGCCAAGATATTTTAAAAGATATGAAACACATTGGGAAGGAGAGAAATTTATGAAATTGATTTTTCCAGCCAAGGGATTCAATTCTCAGTCCCATGGAGATAAAAATGCCTGGCAAATTCAAAATACCAACCTACACTTAGAAGCTCATAACTTGAGCATTTCTAAATGAAATTACACAAAATTAGACTCGGAGGAATCTTGATTCTAAGATAGATGCACATCTATCAAGAAATTTAGAGATTGATGAATATTTGAAGGCTTATTTTGAAATAAATGAGCCTAGTTCAGGGAGATCGTTGGAAAGTGGTTGGGAATACATTCAATGAGTATGGCCATGATTTTCTCCAACTACAAGTTATGGGGTGGTGAGAGGGGGATTTTTCCAATATATTCCCATCATTTGACCTCATTCATTGCAACTTATAAGTGGCTAAAAAATTAATTCCAAGATTTCACCTTTCTCTCCTTCTCATTCTATATATTGTAATCTAGGGCTCATTTGTGAGGGAGTTATTCATTTTTCCTTTAGGCCCCTCTTTCTTCTTTGTTAGGGTTTTGAATGTGGAACTCAAGACATTTCTCAAAGCTTTGTAATGGAATTATTCTTACCTCTTTCCTATTGTTGTTGTATCGTGCATATTCTTGGAGCAATATAATATGTCATGTGATGCATTTTGCCCATCCTATGCATGTTTTTATTGTCTCTACTTTCCATATTCACTGCAAATTTATTGTGCATATTTCTAATGTTCACTACAGGTTTTGGAATCTATGCTTGATGGGTTTGAAGTGGTGTTACGTGTGAATCTATCTTTGGACTTTGGAGCATTTTTTCCACCCTTTCCATTGCTCTCCTTTCTCCATTTTAGGTAGTTGGATCCTTGTTTAACAACCTCCTTTTCTTGGTGCATTACCATTCTTAGTGTAGGATTTATTTTCATGCTCTCTCTCTATCTCTCTCTCTTTGTACCCTTGGAAGTTAGATTAGGATCAGATAGTTTTCTTTCCTACATTAAGAATAGTTTGAGGTAGGCAGTTTAGGAGTAGGAGTCAACATTCTTTGGAGGGTTATCTCAAGTCCACAATCCCACAACTTGAGATATAACCCAATGTCACCCAAAAGGTAGGGATCCATAACCAAAACTCTCAGGGTGCTTTGGCTACAACAGTAACAACACACCCATTCGTCATTCTCATATAAAAAAATATTAATAACATCATCATACAAAATATCTATCTAATATCATCATATAAAACATATATCAAATATCATCACTTCACAAAATGTCTAAATAAGCCAAACATAATTCTAACACCCTATGCAAACACAAAACAATAGTATAAACCATAAAATACATAGAGAGTTTGAAATATTAGGCACCCCATGCTACTATAATATATATAACGAGTGACCTAATAAGCTAAAAAAAATAAGGAAAATATAGATAAATAGTTCCCAAGAGGAATGAACACTACAATTTAAGTTTATATGCAATTATGCAACACATGAGAAAGGTATGGGGACACTTGTTCTGTTTTGTAATGTGTCCTAATTTACAAAATTGGGCTTTGATATGTCTATAGTGGTATGGTTTGCGGGGTTACCGAAGGTATAAAAGTAGCTACGTTCTTCATAGGTAGTCTTATTTATACTCTTTCATTTAAAGGGGGAGATATCAAAGTTGTTGAATAAATTTGATATGTGGTATTCTTCTTTCATGGGGTTATTTGGTATTTCACAGTTATATCTACTCTATTTCTATGTTGCATTTCATGCACCTAATAACCTAATTCTCCTTAACACAATTGGGGTCTGATCACCCCAATCCTTTAATAAAGTTTAGCAATGCAAATCTTCAAGTATAATAAAAGCATGTGAGTTGTACCTTATCAAAATAATAGAGTGTATTTCTTCCTTGTTTACATGTATTTATTTCATTTTTATGAAAATACAAATCTTTCATGTTACACTTTACATTTGAGTTAAATTTCAATTATTTAACATGGGCATTTAGTAAATTATGTATTGCATGTTTCATCGTGGAGAACACGTACACAAATACAATTTGACTTTTTAAAAAAAAATCTAAGAAAATATAAAGTGTTTCTATATACTCAAGTGTCTTTTTATTTAAGTGTGTAATTTTAAGTTTATACTTAAAAGGGGGATAAATGTATACACTCAAATTTGGTAATTTACTCTTTGACACTAATACTTTTGACAATACAATCTTTCTAAGATAAACAAAATATTTCCATTCCCATTTAGCACATTCCAAAGTATTTTTCCAACTTTTTTATCCTTACACATTGATATTCTAACTCATTTGAGTACAATGCAAACAAATTATATACCAAGTCAATTTGATAAGACGTAAACTTCATTTGATGTGTTTTCTATCCCTGGTCAAGTTTGTATAGTTTGGTAAGGAATTTATGTTCGATCTTGAATTATCTATACATTTTTGCATTGACATATCTTCCATATTTTCTTTTAATTCCAAATAATCTAATGGTTCATTTATTGCCTCTAGGTCGGTATTTTTTCAATAATTTTCCTTTGGAACCCTATATAAGTAAGCTAACACCACCTCATTTTCTAAATTAAAAATCCTATGACAATAAATTTATACACTCACTTTTAACACTTTCATAAGGCACCCAAGGCTCCCTAAATCTCATAAACACACATCCATAGTTATTAGGTTTTTTTGTAACAAAAATTAAATCTTAAACAAAGAATTGGTGATCAATCTCATAAACATGAAAATACAAACATGTGATGACAAGAAAGTACAAGTAACAAGAGGATGAGAGTGACCAAGATGATATCGGGTAATTTGTATTGAATATATGGGTTGGATAAAATATGATCAATATGGACTATGCATGATTTATCTGGGAGATAGTGATCTACGGGTGTTTTGGATAGTAGCACCTAAAATGCGATAATAATTATTAGGTGATAGTGTTTTGGTAATGTGTGCATAAATTATTTACCTAGGATCTGTTGATGTCACCTTTAATTTGATTTATGTGACATATACTTCACTTTAAGGTTCTACCATCACACATGTATATGTAAAATAAACCCTAACTATCTGCATAAGGCTCAAGAACATATTACATGGAACAAAATATGTATATACTTGAGCTAGATTGACCTTGACAGTCACCCCAATGTGATTGTCACCAAGTGTTGTAATAGATTTTACACTCAGTGCAATTCTAGTGTGTGTATGTGTGTGTGATATATAATCATGTCCCTTGGAGCTAGGTTTCCCTTGTACAATTTAGACCAAGATAACGAGATACAACTAGTTTCCCCCCAAGATAATGTGTTTTATGGAATTCATAATTTTCCCTTCCTATCCAATAATAATGTAGACCAAATCCAGTCCTCAAGTGTTCCTTTTTCCCAATTAGTAGATAGAAAATAATAGCTCCCAATTTTCCCTTAGAATATTTAGTAGGTTCTATGTATATATATTTTATTTTTTTTGAATTTCATCACTTGGTGACACTAAAGGTCAACCCCAAACAAGAAATAAGAATTAAAAATAACCAAAATCAGGTGCCAAATGATAATTTGAAATATAAGCATGAGAAAATTACTAGGAAGGGACACTAGAGCCTAGGTGATATTGTCCTTGTTGGGTGCTACTGTACCTAGGACAAGAAACATAAAATAGACCTATTCATGGATGTTTTTACCTTTCTACTTTAAATTAATAAAGTGAAACAATAAAAATAAAACTGACCTTAGAAGATGTTGTGTTTACACCTATAGAGATAGATGTTGAAGCTGATGTTCGATTGAAGTTGATTAATTCTTAATTGATGTAAGTCCTCCTGTCCTACAAAGTAACCCACAATTAAAGAAATTAAACTAAAAGAATTAGAAAAATTGACAAATGTTCTGCCTAGCAAAGGCTTGTTCCAAAAATCTAGAAAGGCTTCCTCAGAGGATGTCATCTCATTTTATAACAATTAAGTGAATTGAAAAAATGATATGGATGAAGATAAATTTTTACAATAAACATAGATATATATATATATATATATATATATATATATATATATATATATATATATATATATATATATATATATATATATATATATATATATATAAGATGAGAAGATTTAAAAATCAAAATTAATGGGAAAGTCCTAAGTAGCTTCAAAAGTGGCCCAAGTGAGGGTAGATGAAATCAGGACAAGTTTAAAGTAGTCATACAAGAAATCCTTGGTTTCTTGTTCAATCTCGTGAAGGAATTCAAACTGATCCTCGATGTCTTGATCAATATCAACAAATCATATTGTGTAAAGTGTGAGCTCATGCATGATGTTGTATTATTCCTAGAAGAAGGGGTGCTAGACTATTGGAAGGATGTAAATGTTAAATGAGGAATGCTACTATTGAATCAAGTGATGCACAAAACCAAAGGGTTCGTTACATATGGACATATGATCCATAAAGGTAGGCTATAATGACAAGGAAGTAAAGTGTCAGGGGACCAAAGGGCGCACATCATATAGATGTATGACGTATCCCGAGATAATTTGTTTGTTTGATATTTAAAATTTTAAGGATTATGGTTCTTTGAAATGTGTTGAAAAATGGAATAATTTGATGTGGATTTACAAAATATAGATGAAAAAATAGTGGGTATCTCTAGTGATTCGGGAAATCGTAGGTGATTGTGATGAATCCTCAGTGATTCAAGAAATCATCGGCAATTAGCACAAAAGGGTTTTAGGGGCTATAAAAGCCAATGGCGGTGATGAATAGTGCATTGTTGCAACCACATTTGGGTGATTTGGGAGAGAGAATAAGCTTAAAATTAGTGATTAAGAGGGGAATTGAGCGAGAAAAAGTGATGGCATCTTTGAGTAGACATAAGAGGCCCACACAGGTAGAGGTGAGTTCTCAATTTGTTGTTTTTTGATGAATTTTTTCTATTTTTTAAATTTGGTTGTTGTTTTGTCATGTATAGAGGTCATATTTTGAAATTGTAGGAATCATTTGTGATTCAAAATGATAGCTAGTGATTCAATGAATTGGTGATTCAAGTGAATCACTAGCGATTGGATCTATGTTTTTTAGCTGTAACTGTTTTTAAATGTTTTTGATAGTGAAGTATGTTTTAGATAGAATTTTTGGGATGTTTTATAGTGAAGTGGATTCTAATGTCGGTCTTTTTGTGCAGGTAGATGTGAAGTTGACCCTCCAAGATAGGATACCAATTATTTTGGAGGAGGTGTAGGAAGACATGACAAATGATGATTGGGTCCATGTAGAGGTAGTGGGATTTGTGGGGATGAGGGATTACAGGTGGATTCATAGATTTCGGGGATTTTTGTTGGCATTGATGGAGAGGTGGAATCCTTCCACCTATATTTTTTGGTTATTGACATGGGATATTACTATTAAAGTGGAGGATATTCATAGGATCATGAGATTACTAGTGTGTGGAGAGGGTATTTATACTATTGATGAGTCTGAGAGATGGTGTTATATGGAGGTTGTATGGGGATGAGGAAGATGATGTGAAGTACTCATCAGGATATTTTAGTTACCATTCTTTGTATTTTTCATCAAGAGATAGTTGCACACAGATGACGATGATGATGATGGCTATTTCATGTTTTTCCCTCCCTGATTCTGGGGGAGGTAGGTTTTCATGGATGATGATAGAGTAGTGGCTGAGATGATGGAGCATCAAACTATTTTTGAGTGGGCACTGACACTATTAGCACAGATATATAGAGAGTTATGGGCTTGGAAATTCCACAAGAGGTTTGGTATTGATGTGGAATTTTTCATTACATTGTTGGGCATACAAGCATATAGCCATTGCTTGTCCACAGGGTTTTCCATGGGGTGGTTTCATGGATAGGCATGTTGGTTTCATGAGATGGAGAGAGGATAAGTGTCAGATGCGAAGGATGAAGAAGGTGAGATACTATAGATATATTTTGACAGGATTGCAGGTAGGTTATGTGGTATGGAGGCCTTATGTGGATTTTCCTGAGTGGACAGGATATGAGAACAAGCTTGCTGGGACACAACAAGACTTGTGATTATAGGCTAAAGGGAGGGGAGTATGAGATGGTTAGATTTAACTGTGTCAAATGGAAATTTGGTTTGATACATAAGATGTACCTAAGGATACAATACCTTATAGATGAGAGGAGGGAGATACAGAGACTCCCAAGGTAGTTGTAGATCATCCATTTGTGATAGTAGAGGAGTAGGGGGCTATGGGTTTAGATGAGGAGGGGAACTTAGTTCCTATTGATGATGCCAGAGTGACTGCTAGCTACAGTCAGTGGTGGATGAGGGCATATGTTGAGTTTGAGAGGACTAGATTGATTCAGAGGGGGAGGAGAGTGCATGTTTGGGTAGAGGGGGCACAGGAGGTGGTGAATGTTAGTGATGATGATGATGATGAGGATGAGGGGGACTTGGAAGCTGCAGTGACATAGTTGATGGATGAGAAGGCCACAATGGAGGCTGAGAGGGATAGTTTGAGGAGAGAGAGAGATGATTTAGTTGGGGTGAGGGATACATTGATTGGAGAGAGAGATAGTGTTATAGCTGAGTGAGATGGACTCAGAGCATAGTTGGCATAGGAAGTAGTTGATCAAGATATGTACCATCAGCAATTGGATAATTTGAAGAAGGCCCTAGGCATCATAGGGTCTTCTATATCAGGTGCAGAGTTGACAGCTCATGCATAGGCTAGTAGTCAGATGGGAGCACTGGGTATGATTAGTGTTGCTCACTATCATTCCTTGCATGTAGAGTTGGCATACTATGAGGATATGGTTACACATAACTTGCCTAATGTTTTATTATATGTGGATCATCTAGCGCAGTGAGGGGAAGTGCCTAGTGCGAGTGCAAGGAGTGTAGGCCAGCCACCTAGGGGGCCAGATGGAGGAGCCAGTGGTGATAGAGGAGATGGTAGTGGAGGGGGAGCTCAGGGAGGTGATGGGAGTGCTATCCATGTCAGTGAGTTCCTAGGAGATGTCCAATTTATTGGAGAGTGATTATGTGTATTTGGATTGTGGATTTTGATATGTATATGACTCTTTGTGAAGCCTTTGATATATGTGATATACAAAGAATCTTTGATGGTATATTTTGGATTTTGATTATATATATGGTGATTATGTGGTTGTGATTTGGCTTATTTTATTTGTATGTGTTGATGATGATATATGTGTTGATACATGTGTTTTAATGTTTTCTTTAATTGATGTGTCTATGAATTTTTAAATATGGAAAATGTGAATTTATGATTTAAATGTTAAATGTGATTTGGATGATGATGTATGATGTGACTTAATATGTGATCAATTTTTTTTAATAAAAATGGGTTCTATCTTTGTCGAATTAGGAGTAAAAAATGGAATGATTTCTTTTGATATGGATTTGATACATACGTGATGGGTATAAAAATGTGAAAGCACTTGCACTTTTAGCCTTTTAATAGTGTTAACACAAGACTATCAGTGGGTAGTGATACATGGGACCTCAATTATAGAGATGAAGTGATTAGATGTACCTTAATAGGACATGAAAGGGGTTTTTCATGTATAGGTCATGTGGGAAAGAGGGTTCTCCTTTTTAACAGTTTCATAGAGAAATACCCCAACTTTACATATTTGATTTTAACACAAATTGATCGATGTGGGAAGATTTATTTAATGGGAAAGTTGATCAATGTGGGAAGCTTTCCTAGGATGCTTTTGATATTTTGATTTTTTGAAGGTTGATCGATGCAGGAAGCCTTTTTACATAGGTAGCCATCCTTTGAGGGAGTGGTCTACAATTTTGATTTTTGATTTATACAGATAGCCGTCCTTCGAGGGATCGGTCTATGATTTTGACTGGTAGCTGTCCTTCTAGGGATCAATCTACTTTGTTTTGATAATTTTTGATATATTTTTGAATAGATTTCCTTCGAGGGATCAATCTATTATTTTTGATTTTTGATAAAGAGCATCCTTAGATATTTTTGACTTTTATTTGAGTTGAGGGAAAACCCTACTAGACTATTTCAAAGAGGGGAAAGATGTGTACATGACCTACACATACGTGCCCCATGACATGATTTTAGTTGGTACAAGGTTAGATGGATGTAATGATTATGGGGTTCTTGCTAAGGAGGAAATTTTCTAGTGAAATATGCGATGAACAGAGCCATGGTGCTCATCTTTAAGGTTTATGAGGATAGTGACGGAAAACCACATGCTTTCGAATCATTACGATGAGAAGATGATTGGTTAATGGTGGGATAAGGTCTTAGATATAACTACTGTCATGATGATCAAAAGTTAACAGTAGAAAGGTCATAAGTGCAAGGAATTCAAAGGTTCCTTTTTAGGTTCACCATCAAGGGAGGCTAAGTGATAAGATCCCAAACCATACTTGTGAGTAATGAGGTATGGACGATCCAATTAGGGGAAAACTTTCCATGTTTACTCCATTCTAAAGTAGTGACATTTTGATTTTCCTTGAGAATGAGATCACCAATTTTGAAGTCACGTTCTTTTACATGTTTATTATAGGCACGTTTGACATGTTCTTGATAGACTTGATGATGTTCAAGGGCCATTAGGCATTTTTCATCTAATAATTCTAGTTGTGCAAGATGGTCTTGTCGATATTCTTTGTCGGGGATAAAGTCTTTGAGTGATACATGGAGTGATGGGATTTTAACTTCAAGGGGTAGAACTTCCTTGGATCCGTAGACTAGAGAGAAGGGTGTAGCACCTGTAGGGGTACAAATGCTAGTTCGATAAGCCCAAAGAGAAAATGAGATTTGGAGATGCCAATTCCTGCCTGCATCGTCTACTGTTTTCATGAGGATTTTAGTAAGTGTTTTGTTAGAGGCTTCTACCTGTCCATTTTCTTGGGGATAGTATGGTGATGAAAAGCTAAGTTTAATGTTGAAAGCATCATAGAGCTTCTTAACATCCTTGTTCTTGAAGGATTTTCCATTATCTGTGACAAGTTTATGAGGGACACCAAAGTGACATATGATGTATTGATAAATGAAATTGACGATTTGATTTTCTTTAGTTGAAGTCAAGGGAATACCTCAACCCATTTTGTGAAATATTCAGTGGTTGTGATAATTAAATGGTGTTGTTGGGATGATTTTGGATTGATAGTGCCAATGAGGTCTAACCCCCATTGCGAGAAAGGCCATAGATCATGAGCAGGTTACAGGATTGACTAGGAACATGGATGAGATTAGAATGTTGTTGACATTTGATGCACTTCTTGATGTATGCACAACAATCCTGATTGATAGTAGGCCAATAATAACTGAGTCATAAGACACATTTAGTGACGACGTTACCATTGAAATGTCCACCACATATACCATCATGGACCTCTTGGATTGCTTTGATAGATTCATGAGACTTAAGACACCTTAATAAAAGGCCATCAAAGTTGCGTTTATATAAGATACCACCTATGATGACAAAGTGAGTGGAACATTGAAGAAATGATCATTTAGTGTTTCCTGATAAATCAGAGGGGATTTTAGATTCAGAAAGATAGTCAAATATTTGAGAATACCATAGATCAGTTGGATGATTGTCAACAGTGTCAATAGGAGGGAGTTCATTTTGATGTGAGGGGTGATCCAATATTTGAATGACTATGGATACTTTGGAGTTTTCAGTTGATTCTTCAGTTTGTAATGGGATGAGGGCTCCTAAAGAAGCCATAGTATCTACAAATTTGTTGGAAGATCGTGGAATTGTTTGGATGGTGTAATGATCGAAGGCTCCAAGGAGAAAATCAACATTGGATTTATATTTTTGTAAGATTTCATTTTTACATTGATATTCTCCTTTGACTTGATTGATGATGAGTTGTGAGTCTCTGTAGATTTCTAAGATATGAACACCTAATAAGATAGTGGTTGTGAGACCCATGATTAAAGCTTTGTATTCTACCATGTTATTAGTACATTCAAAGTTAAGTTTAAATGATAGTGGAATAGGAATCCCCCAGGGAGGTATGATAATGACACCAACCCCTCCCCCTTGCTGGAATTTAGATCCATCAAAGAAGAGGGTCATTTTGATAGGAATGAATTCATGTTCGTCGATAGTGTTGATGGATTCATTAGGAAATTGTTCATGAGGAAGATGGGTGTCAGGAAGGGTGCTTCAACAAGCTGGTCTATGATGGCTTGGCCTTTAATGGAATTTTGTGATATGAATTCAAGGTCAAACTCAGTCATAAGCATGAGCCACCGAGTTATGTGGTCACTATGGTATGGTTTAGAGTGCATGGTTTTAAGTGGGTTAAAGCTGGTGACAAACAAAGTTTTATGGTTGAGAAGATAATGACAAAGTTTGGAGGTTGCAAAATATAGAGCACAATATATATTTTTCAGCTTCGGTATAAGGGGTTTCATATTTATGGAGTGTGCAACTTATGTAATAATGGACTTGTTCATGACCTTTCTCATCTCGATGAGTGAGCATGGCTCCTAAAGCATGATTTGTGGCAAATATGTAAAGATAGAATGGCTTCCCCTTGCAAGGAGATATGAGTACATGGGTGGTCATAGAAGATAGTGTTTGAGCTCATCAAAATCCTTTTGATAATTAAGATCCCATCTGAAGTCAACATATTTGCGGAGAAGGTGGTGAAATGGTTGACAATGGTCTAAGAGTTGAGATATGAAATGTCAGATAGACTGTAATTTACCTTGAAGACTACACAATTGTTTGAGATTTGATGGAGGAGGCATTTCAATGATTGCTTTAATTTTGGCTAGATCTACTTCAATACCTCAGATAGACATGATGAACCCTAGGATTTTACCGATGAGAACACCAAAAACACACTTGGTAGGGTTAAGACGAAGGAAATATTGGATAAGATGAACAAATATTGATTCAAGGATAGTGAGATGATCACTGCATCATTTAGATTTTACTAAGAGAGAATCAATGTAGTCTTCAACAGTATTGTGGATAAGATCATGGAAGATATATGTATGTCATAGACGCATGTTGATAAGTGGTTCCTGCATTCTTAAGTTTGAAAGGCATGCCATGATAGCAGAAGGTCCCCAAGGGATAATGAAGGATGTCTTATGTTGATAGTCGGTGGTGATGAGGATTTGATTGTAACTAGAAAATCCATCCATAAGGGAGATCATTTCGTGGCCAGGTTGTTAAGTCAACTAGTTGATCAATATTTGGGAGAGGGAAATCATCTTTAGGGTAGGAAAGATTGAGATCCCGGAAGTCAGTGCAGATGTGTAACTTTCCTGAGGCTTTGGTTATGGGTATGATATTAGAGACCCATTGTGGATAGTCAATGGGTATGATGAAATTAGCAGAAAGAAGATGTTGTAACTCTTCTTTGATAAGGAGAGCCACACAAGGATGCATCCTATGAAGCTTATATTTGATGGGTTTAGCATAGGATAGGTGACGATATTATGTATAATGATATTTGGATCGATACCTGGCATATCACTATATGACCAAGAAAAAGCTTGACTTTATTTAGATAAGAAGTTGGTGAAATCTTTTAATTCTTGTGGATTTAGGGATTGACCAACTTTAACTATGCAAGGCTCCTGAGGGGTTCCTAAGTTAACATCGATGGTGGATTCATTAAGAAGGGTTGATGTGTCAGGTGGTAAAGTTTTTTGAAGGAAATGGTCATTATCTCCCATATGGGAGAGAATTTCTTGATCATCGTGACATTGAAGGATATCGATGGTGGGTGAATCTTCTTCAATCATTTCTAGCCAAATGAGAGGAATTTTCTTGGTGACATGGTTGGATTGATAAGTTAAAGGACCTAAGGAAATAGTATTGACTAAAAAAAAGTTAGGTGGGATGGAGATGGTGTCATCCATGTGCATGGGATCATCAGATTTGCGGATGGTGATGGCTTAATTTTAGTGGTGTGTACGGATGTGGTTTGAGAAGATGATTCGGTAGAGGGCCTTTCATATCCTAGCCCATACTTTTCATGTGGTTTGAGAGAAATGTTGGAAATTAAATCATGTATTCCTTTTTCGTAACATCCAAAACTAAATCTTTTCCAGGCATAGTGATGGAGGTGCATTTGAATGAAAAATGGGATTATATAAAGAGTCAAAATCAGATTTAAAGGGCATGGCATGGTGTTGATGATTGTATTGTGAAGAGGGATCAGTTCAATCCCCCATAGATGAGGTTGGTTTTTAGATAGGTGGGGCCATAGAAGATAATTTCTCCAACGTGAGGATCATACAAAGGTTGTTTTTCTGGTCTTCCATATATTTTAGGTGTGGGAAGTGAGTTAATCATGAGGAGATGGTACTCCCCCAGTGAAAGATGTCCATAACATCTCTGAGGGAGGAGTCATTTGGTAATTTGGATGATGGAATGGATGTGTTGGTGGATGCTTCGTCGGATGATTTTGATTTTGGGATGAGAAATTTTTTTGGAAGGTATGTCATATTACAATCAGTGAAAGGATTAGGATCTGTAGGACCATGAATGTCTTACCTTCGTATTCATATTTGAGACATTGGTGAAGGGTCGAAGGGACACAACACATGGTGTGTATCCAAGGTCTTCCTAACAACATATTATACTAGAACTCTCCCTCTATGATATAGAAGAGTTTGGGCAGGGTTTTGATGCAAAATTTAAGAGGTAAAATTATAGTACCTAATGTGGGTGTGATTGTATTGTTGAAAGCTGAAGGAGGACTGGTGTTTGAGTGATAATGGTATTTGGTAATCATATTTGGTTAAAGGTGATGGATGAGATGATGTTGATTGTGGCACCCCCATCAATCATGACCCTCTTGATGAGGACATCATTGATTTGAGTGGTAATGAAGAGAGGTAAGTCATGATCCTCAGGCCGAAGTGATGGTATTTCAGTAGATTCAAAGGAAATAGTTGAGGATGTTTTGAGAGCACCTAAAAATCTTTGAAAGAGTGGGGATCATCTGTGGGTAGTGATATGGATTGGAGGGCTTAAATCATTGCTTTTTTATGTGATGGTGATGTTTGAACCAGCTCATAAAGTGACATTTCAATAGGGGTCTAGTGTAATTGTTTAATGACAAATTTTTGTACTATGTAGTGGAAGAAGAGGTGTGGTGAGAATGGAGATATTTTAGGATTGTGATGATTAGATATTTCAGGGGCCAGAGAAATGGAAACCTTAGGTTTATCTTTGGATGAGGAGAGGTGAGTTCTGGAGGTGGTGGTATAACAACAAAAACTTTTAGTTTATTTTGTTCTGAAGGATTGGATTCATGGGTATGAGATCGAGTAGTAATGTGAAAAACTTCAATATGATGGGGAAGGAGCTTACTAAAGGATTCTTAGATAGTAGAGGTGGATGATGTTGTAGGTGTTGGGTGAGGTTTCTTTGATATATGTAAATCTGAAGGGAGGAGGCCTTTATCTTCAGGATTTTTAATGGATTGTGTGAAAGGCTTTACATTATTCTACAGAGTGTCCAAGGTGTCTAATGGTAGTCACAAAAGGCTTCAAAATTATACCAGGAAGGTTTCCAACCTCGAGTGTTGGATGGTTTAAGAGGAGGTAACACTATGAGTGATTGTTGAAGTAAGTTTTTCTAGAATAGTTGCATAGTGTCCTTTTCATGCAGAGGTTGAAGGTAACATTGTTTCTTTTGATTTAATTGTCACGAGAGATGTTGCTTTTGGTGTGGGTTCTTTGGTAGTTTGTTGATGAGTGGTTTTTGATTTTGTGATGGTGATAGGTGGTATGGACAAGGGATGGGGACCTAGGATAGAGGGTTGATGTTTGGTTCTTTGTATAGGAGTGGTGGAATGGTTTATAATGGTGACCTTTTTAGATGGGGGAGGAAACTCTGGGGGTTATGTGGATGATACTGGGATGCGAAGTCATCATATGAAATTTTCATAACTTGAATGATGGGTTGTTTTTGAGGTGTTTGCAAAGGATCCCTAGAAGGGCTAGGTGAAGAGGAGGTAGCTATGGATGGGGAAGGTTCATTTTGGACAATAGATTGTGGGGATGTTTCTGATTGTTTAGATGTTGATTTGGGTGTGTTACTAGAGGTGAGTGTGGGTGTGGATTCAGTAACATGTGATGTTTTATTGATGGTGTTTATGGTATGGTGGGCTTGTACGTTGTTCACTTGGGGTTGACTACTTGATGGGGGATGATTTGGAAATGGTTGTTTGAAGACATCAAGGTTCTGATTCTGAGGAGCATTAGGGTTGTCTAAATGTAGTTCTCCTTTGTCAATCAAATCCTGAAGGGAATTATGGAATGAACAACACCTTTTGATGTCATGACCTTTGACCCTATGGTATTTACAATAGTCATTATCTTTTTACCAAGAGGGTTTGGAAATGGAAGTGTCGATAGGATGGATGGGTGGAAGAGAGATCATATTAGTGAGCTAAAGAGAATTTTATCAAAGACCACACTATAAGTCTCTCCAATAGGGGTATAGTTACGTTGAGGGTGGGAGAATTTGGTGGTCAAATGTTCCTTCAGAGTGTATTTGATGACTATGACATTGGCTGATGATTTGGGTTTGTCTTGACTGGAAGATGATTTGGATGGGAAATCAGATTTTGGTTTCTTTGGTCTAAGTTTGACTCTACCTTCTTCAAGAGCATGAATTTTAAGTTTACGGGCCATAATAAAGGCTTCATCAAACATTTGAAATGATGGGATTTGGAGTGTCGAAGAAATATGTTTTGCACATGAATGAGAAAATAATTAGATTAATTTTGTTTGTGGGAGATAGAATGATAATTGATTGATTATACCCCTCCAGTGGGCTACAAATTTGGAAATGTATTCATCCTCAAATTTTTTAATAGCATATAGGTCTATGATGGTGAATTTACGGGTGATATTTATAGAAGAAGTGTTCAAGGAATAGTTGGGTGAGTTGTGTGAATGAAAAGAGGGAATATTGTGGATGTTATTATACCAATCTAAAGCAGGTCTTGCCAAGGACATAGGGAACATTCTTAGCATAAGGTCTTGGTCATGAGATATAAGGTAACAAGCATGATGAAAGGCTCAGATGTGATATTGGGGATCTTCCTTACTATAGAATTTGAGGAATTTTGGAAGCTCCCAGTGAGGAGGGTAAGATTTATATGGTACAGAGGGGTGAATAGGTTCATTACATATTTTTTCTTATGATAATGTATTCTTAGGACCCATGGAGGTGGCTTCAAGGCTGGATATGTGGTTCATTAAGGCCTGAAGAGGGTTGACCTGTGGTTGTTGATGAGGATGAACTAGGTTGATTAAATGAGAATTGATTAGGTTGTTGATATGATTGATATTTTTGTGGGATGTTTTGTTGGAAGGGAATGTTTTGTTGAGGGATGTTCATAGGAATGTTATAGGTAGGTTGTGAGACTAAAGGTTGTGATGGTTGGATATATTGATACTGAGGAGGGATGGATGTATTAAAAGGAGGTAATGATTATTGTGGTGTGTGTTTGAAGGGAATAGATGTGTGGATAAGGGGCTGAGAATACTGAGGCACTTGTTGAAAGGGGACAAAAGTGAAAATAAGGGGTTGTGATGATTATGGGATGTTTTGAAGGGGAGTAGATGCATGGATAAGGGGATGAGATTGTTGTAACAAGGTTTGGGAAGAATAAAAATGATTTTTATGATTAAGGTATGTGTTGTGATATAAGTGGGGTTAAAAACTGTTGCAAAGTCAGATGAGTACTGGTAACAACACTGGTATTGATTAAAGGTGCAGATGTGGGAATAGACATAGTAATGTTTTGAAGGGGTGGTATGGTTTTTGAGATGGTGGTGGTTGAGGTATGCTAATAGGGATAACAGTAGAACTCACAAGAGGTATTTGAATGGTAGAGGAAGCTAGAGGGGTTTGTGTGGGTGAAGAGGTGTTTGTATCATTTTGAAGTGGTGTAGAACCAGTTGAGGGGTCAAGTTGTTGAATGGTCGTGTCTTGTGAAGAAATCACATTAAGGTCAAAGTTAATCATGGGGACTGAAGACACAATAGTAGATGTTTCTAGTCAAATACTAGTAGGATAGGAATATATTTTCTTGATGATAGGTTTGTGGTTTAGATCAATGAGATGGGAAAAACCACATGAAGGATCAGGTGTATATGGTAGTGGTTCAGGTAATGATGACTGAAGATGAACACCCCTAACAACAAGGTATGCATTAAGAGCCACATGGTTTGAGTCAAATATTTTTTAGAATATAGGATCCCCTCTATTGAAGAACTGGGGACTAAGGGAATCAAGTATTTTAGATGAAGTGGATTGACTACTAGGAGAATGTGGTTGTTCTTGATCTTCGGGTGGGGGTGAAACAACATTTTTTCATTCATGAAAGGAATGTTAGGCATTTCAAAGACATTGTTTGAGTGTTATCAATGGAACACACAATATCATCTATCATGTTTTCTAGATTTTTAGTATAAGGTGTTGATAAAAGTTCTTGGCATTGATCAATGAGTCATTGGGCTTCATCTAGTTGGGTTTGGGCTTGTTGTAAAGTTTGGTGGTATTGTGGTGTGGATTGTTGGAATGGACTGGACATGTTTTCTGAAGTATGGATATGGGATTGTTGTCTTGTAAGTACCATATTAACAAACACACAATCACCTAACAAAATGAAAAAAATCTAGATTGGTTGATTACAAACAACAAGAAAAATCACACAGAAAGAGTTTGATTATCTTGATTAATTAAGAAAAAGTGGAATGTGTAAAATGGACTTATAGGGTCCTAGGAAATGGCCATCTATGGATGGTTTCAAGTAATGTTTAAGGTTGGAGTCCTCGATATACCCAAAGGGTACATGAGGCCCAAATATGTGTTGGTGCCTGGTATGGGGCCTGGTATTGGGGCCTACCCCCTCACTTCATGGTCCCACAATGATAAGGGAGTTAGGTGCTTAGCCAATATACTGACAACCAATTGTTTATACTTGGCTAGAACACTGAGTGGTTTCCCTATTGGGTGATGAAATCCCAATAGTTATCACTTGGGTAGGAGTGTGTGATGCATATTTGATGTTTGATGTGGTTTGGTTGTGTGTGGGGGAAGAATTAAGTGAATGCAACAAATTAATCCTTCTAATTAATCTATGTGATCAAGCAGGATGCAAGGTTCATTTTAAATCCAAAAGAATGATTGAATTTGATGAGAATAGATAACAAAATGCAATATGGAAAACAAAAAGAAAGGAAAAGGACTCACCTAAAAAATGCTTCCTTTTTATTTTTAAATTTTTTTGATTGATGATTTTTTTAGCAAAGAAAAACCAACAAGAAAGATCCTCCAAAGTAAAAACCTGCAAAAAAGGTGTTAGCAAAAAACAGAAAACACCATAAGAAATGATGTTAGAGGCTGACTGACTGAGTAACATGAAGTAGTCATAGAGATCATCGACGATTGATAGAATCACTGGAGATTCACACAATCACTGGTGATTTGACTGGATCGCTAGTGATTACAGAGAAGAAGGCCTAAAATATATGGAAATTTTGATTTAAATGAAATAAAACACAAATGAAGAAGGGACTAAAATTCCCACTGAGTGTGCCATAATTTTAAGAGATGTTTTTACCTTTCTACTTTAAATTAATGAAGTGAAACAATAAAAAAAAAATCAACCTCAGAAGACGATGGGGTTTACCGATACCCATAGAGATGGATGTTGAAGCTTGATGTTCGATTGAAGTTGATCAAGTCTAGATGTATGTGTAAGTCCTCCTATCCTGCAAAGCAACCTGTGCTCAAAGACACTAAATAGAAAGGATTAGATAAATGGATAGATGAGATGCCCAACAAAGGTTGGTTCCAAGAATCCACAGGGACTTCCTTGGAGGATGTCAACTCACTTTACAACAATTAAGTGAATTGAAAACAATGATATGGATGAAGATAAATATATACAATCAATGTAGATATGTAGATAGAAGATGAGAAGCTCTAGAACTTCAAATGAATGGGAAAGTCATAAGTAGCTTCAAAAGTGGCCCAAGTGAGGGTAGATGCAATCTGGACATGTTCAAAGTAGTCATACCAAAAATCCTTGGTTTCTTGTTCAATCTTGTGAAGGAATTAAAAATGATACTCGATGTCTTGATCAATGTTATCAAATCATATTTCACAAAGTGTGAGCTTCTGTAGGATATTGTATTGTTCCCAGAAGAAGGGGTGCTAGAATATTAGAAGGTTGTAAATGCTAGTAATAAGATGCAAGTGATTGGGTACTACCATCTAACAGAGAACCATTCTTGGAAACAATAATGTTAAATAGATATTTGATTTGTCAAAAAATTGATAAAAGTTGATAAAATGGCAAGTTTTGACAGGAATCACCGATGATTAGGCCAATTGCTGGCAATTACGATAATCACTGGAAATTTCAGAGAATTATAACATTTTAATAAAAACAAATATTTGATGATACAAAATGATGTTTCAGACTAATTTAAAGATTAAATGTGTCTGGAAGGAAGTAAAGAAATATTGTAAATGTACCTTGGATTGATGTGAAGCTAAAAGATGCCTCAAACCTTTGTTTGGAGAAGATGTGAGTTGACAAAGAATGTTCTGATGTTGCCTATCACCCAGGTGATGAAATAATATATAGTGTTCAAAGGATTGGAAAATACTAGATAATGATTTGATCATTTCTGGTGATAGCCTTGATGTCTTTGTGTTGGATGATGGAATGCAATATACTAGTGCTTGAGACAGAAAGTTGGGGCTCAAAGATTCAAAATTGAGGATCCTAGAGAAAGAGTAGAAAACTACTATTTATAATCATTGGCGATTCAACTGAATCACCGATGATCCAGGTTTTTTGGGATTTTGAGTGGTAAAGTGGTTAAAACCACTTCTAAATGAAGTTATTTGGTTTTTGGAGATTGGGTAAATGTTGAAGGGATATTTTTATTCGAGGTGAAGATGTTAAGTGGTTATGAAATGGTTTTTTATTTGTTTTATTTGTCTTTTGGTTTTAAAGTGGTTTTAAGTGGTTAAGTGTAGATTTTATGGATAGATTTTACAGATGTGGATAATATTTATGCTAGGTAAATATGATGGAGGATTTTAGACTTAGGATAGGGGATATATGAATTAAATGATGGATTTGTTTAATGTATTGTGAAGATAATGTAAGTGATAAAGGAATCATTATCATAATCAATCAAAATCAATAAAATGACTAAGAGAGGTGTCACTAGTATCTAATATTCTCTCTAGGAATCAGACATATAATGACATACTAGAGGTATAATCTAATAGTAATAAGTTCATAATTATGTGTCTACAGGGATGAAATCTTTACAAGTCTGATACTTCTTTCCAGGTCAATACATAAGTCTCTTTCATCCACAAGCACTCAAACATCCCCTCTCCAAGTATTTTTGCAATAGTCAAACTCAAATAAAGCAGTGTCAAAAAGTTTTCCAAATGTAGTGTCATTCATTAATATATCACATGTTAAATGGAGAACATTATGTGGTTTGAGGCCTCTTCAAAGTAGTGACAATGTTAGCTATGCATGGGGGTGCCTAGAACCAAAAAGAATATTTTTATGTCCAGGGTTTCCCATTTATGGTTAGGGTTTGAAATCTTATTTAGAATTTTTAGAGAGATTTACAATATGACAAAAAACTATGGTTTGATAATGACATATATATAAAAGCAGGTGAATGTATTAGAAAATCACATAGCTAAAAACTAAACAAGTTTAAGAGTGTAGAAAAGGGTCAAGACTGTATGAATATTCCCAATAAAAGTATACATACATGTCCTCAGTTAGCTTCTAGTCATTATTACCAAATTCAAGCATTATTGGGTTCATATCCCTCCATGTCATTAGTCTACACGTGTAAAACTTCCTAGATCCATCTATAAACATCTAAGTGAACAAATCCTCTTGTTTTTTCAAGTCCATATCTAGTTTCATACATTAATTTCAAGTATTGATGCATTGTTATGATATTTCATGATTAATTTTGGAGTTTGATTAATTAGATTAACCTCATGTAGCTCCCCTTTACATTCTCTTAGTGTACTTAATTCACTAATTCTTAGATTTCACAAAATCTAATAAGTGTGTAATAATGCACTATCATCCTTGCTTTTGGTCACTATGGACTTTCCTCATTCACCTTCATTTACCTCTTGGTTGGTCTCCATTCTTCATGTTTTACACATTTTGACATTAGGATTCCCCCAAGGCTGATGGCATCACCCATGGGTGATGCCATTAGGTATATATACCCCTATGATTTCTTGTTATTTTTCACCAATTATAATGGATACAACTACTTGATATCACTTCTTTACACTCACACTATTTCACACCTTATTGGATAATTTTGGAGTCTTAGAGCTTACCTATTGCACATTTGGGTCACCATAATAAGTTAGGACTGAAGATATTCTTGTTGATCTTTCCCCTTCTCCACCCATAGATATTATCTCTTGGTTTTGTTGTCTCTGGGGAATATTATGCATCATCAGTCATACACAATCTATGGGCAAGTATTTATTACCATATTTAGTCTCATATTTTATATGTGTTTATTATATGTTGGTACTTCATTATTATAAATTATATTTAATGTATGTTTTCTTTGTTTTATTTCTTTTTTGTTATTATATTACACCCCTTGGATTTATCCATCCTGTTAGCTACTCTTATTTTTAAAATCCTAGTAGGATACTGATCTTTATCTTAGTAATAGGCCTAGAAAAGATATAGTTATTAAAGGGTTAGGGTTATTATCCTATAGAATTATGACACTAGTGTTCCCTAAGCACCTTTGTATCTGCACAGTGTGGCTAATCTTATATTTTATCACTATATTTGAGAACCTATATGGGAATCTCTATTTTACTTGTTATACACTTTGATGAACCCAACATGAATCTTACTCTAATCCCAATTACATTATATTTACTCATTTTTAGTTGTCATACTTTTCCAAATACCTTTGACCATTGTGTAGAACCCTAGTGCATGACTGATATAGTTTGAACATTGATCATTAATTTGAACACCTTCAAATTTTTGCAGAACTTTACTCCACAAATGATCCAATCTAAATATCAATAATATTTTCTAAATTTCATTGTCCTTTATTCATAGTCCTACTTCATGGTGAGTCTCATTCAAAATTCCCCACTTTTCACACTCAACTTCCTCATGATGTCATTGGCCCCTATGTAAAATTATTACATAGTTTATCCCTTAAGAAAAACATCTCTAATAAGAATTATTTAGGCATATTCAATGCATCATGGAATATTACTCAGTGATTCCACTACATCTTCAACTGAGCCATTCCTTTCCAATCATAATAACTTTGAAAATTATGAACTTCCTAATCTAGTTTTACATCACACTAATTATCTTTGCATAGGAGCTAATGATAGGAATTCAAATCCTCCACCTTGGAACATACAAACCAGATCCAACATTTGAAACCTTGTATTTGATATTGAAGAATAAGGAGAACATGAAGATGTCCATGAATATAATTATATGCCTACTATACAAAAATTTATGCAAAAAAAACTTGAGTACATGGGAGAGTCACTCAATTTTTTTTACAAGAGTCTTGAGAACTATACTTTTTAGAAATTAATAATTGATACCAACTAGAATAAGCCTTGTCTAAATGAATTGAATGGTGATTTGACTAATAATAATAGTATATCATCCATTACAAACTCTAACCAACTCATCATGTAACTCATTGATCATCTCAGTTAACAATATACCATGACTATAAATAAGTTTTGAAAACTTATTTCTCTTCTGATGATGGGTCCTATTATCTAATTTCCTCCATTGCCTACTGAAATTAAATAACAAGTAGATTCCTGTTGTGAACAATCAAGATAATTCTGAGAGTCTCGGACTAAATACCAAATGAGTCAGGACTCTGGTAATTTTGGGAGAGACTTAGGAAAATCATGGTAAAAATCCAAGCCCAAAATGAGTAAACTCGGAAAAGGTAAAGGAGTCATTGAAGGTGCCACGTGTCTACCCGACGTAATTCCAAAGCACAGAGGCAAGTAATGAAATCTTAAAATCTTATGGGACCTCCACATGGAGTCAATGGTAAGAGGCCTGTCAAAGAAAGGATCCTCGTGTTAATGTATAATGAGTTTCATTGCAAACTCAAGGAAAAATAGAAGGATTCGGGAAATATGCTACGTGTCATCTCAGTACACTTTAAAAAGATGCAAGAAAAGAAGAGACCCTAGTGATGTACTTGGCCTCTACATGGAATTTGGCACAAATGGACTCCAAGCCTGAAGTAGGTTACAAAATATTGGTGGCAGGTCAATGCCATTTGTGAAGCAGTAATAAATCCCACCTAGAAGTTTTAAATGCTAAGATATTTCATAAGGTGGAGGGTGAAGAATATATCAACTTTTCTTTTTAGCGAAGGAGTTAATGCACAGTTCCATGTATAAGAAGTAAACCCACATAAATTCAAATTATCCATCCACACTTAATAGGCCATAACTAGAGAATTTCTTTACAAAACACCACAAAATAGGTGTTGTTGGAATTATGGCTCAAAATCCAATACAAAACCATCAAGGAGTTTGGATATGTAATAAATATTTGAGGGTTTATTCCTTACAAGGTGAGCCCACTTCAAGGGAGGAAGTTGGAAAGCAATTGAGAATGTATTGAATGAATATGGCTCTCAATTATTAAAAGTAGAACATGGGGCGGTGTGAGACAGATTTTTCAAATCTATTTTTGTCACTAAATCTCATTTATTATAACTAGAAAATGGTTGGATAATTATTTCCACAATTCTTATCTCCTCTTCTCCTCAGGTTATATATTGTAATCTAGGGGCTCATTAAAAAGATATCTTGAAAGTTAGTCATTTTCCCCTTCTATCCCTGTTTCTTCTCTGCTAGAGTATGAACATGGAACTCGAGCCTTCTTCCTAAAGCTTTGTAATGGCATTTTTATTTCCTCTTACCTGTTGATTGTTGTACTGTGCACAATTTTAGAGCAATATAATATGTCTTATGATGAATTTTGTCCATCCTTTTTGTGTTTTTATTATCTCTAATAGCCTTTATTCAATGTAGGTATACTATGCATATCACTAAATTTTCATTATGAGTTTTGGAAGATTGTGATTAATGAGTTTTGAATTGGTTTTATGTGTAAATATATCTCTAGTCTGTGGTGTATTTCTTTCACCCTTTTCATTTCTCACCTTTTCCTATATCAAGAAGGTGGATTCTTGATTAACTTCTTCTTTTTCAACTCACCGCTTCTATCATTTTTGTGTTATGTTTCATTTTTCTCTAACCCTCATCTCACACCACAGATAAAATCTAACTTTTATAAAATATGGAGGTTTCCTTAGGGAACACATCCCACTAACCTAAGGTATCCAACAACTGTGACGGTTCATCCATAAATATAATCGTCAAACGTTTTCCTGGCATGCCTGGTGGGACAATTTTGAAGCATCATACCACTTCGTTTCACCAAGTTGGTGTGTTCTTGGTGAGTTTCATCCTTTTGAGGCACATACAAAGCACATTTGGTGACTCTGTTTTGTCCAAACAGTCCATTCTAAAATTTTCAGACCCTTCTTCCATCCATTTTTCATTCATCTTTCTTTCCACATCTCTCATTTTCCCTCATTATATGAAGTTGTGCAAACATGACTTCATTCTCGCAATGGAATTCACAGTTTTAGTAGTACCATCAACCTCTAATAAGCCTCATGACTTCTCCAAGTTAGTATTATAGCCAAATTTGAGGCCACTATGCTTACCCATATGAGCAATGCCAAAACATGTTTGGCTATGGAGCCTATCAAGGACACAGGTATGCATATAATGACTACGGTAAAATAGAAGATGCTAGCCTACTAGAGAAGATCCATATAATGGAGGTAGGATTGATTCAATCTTAGGATACAACATAAAAAAAGCATTTGAGATAGGTTGTAAAGAAAACAAGTCAACTTGAGGAAAGTATTCCTAGACATTAAAGCTTGTAGGAGAAGCTTTCTTCTTAGAAGAAATACTATCCCCACTCTATTCTGAGGGAAGTGATCTTGAGGGTATTGAAAAATATGAGTGAAGTGCAAGACAACCTTTTCAATGGGTAAGTCAATCACCAACTCTTTGTGTTTCACTCAGAATGTTTCAGCTTTTGGGAATATAGTTACTTCTATCCTTTCATTCCTTTTAGAAACAGACAAGGTTAGGGCTAGGAGGAATACCTGTTGAATGTCGAGATGGTGTGCGTGTACCATAGAGAAAGATCAGGTTGACTGCGAAGAACTCCTCTTTGTCTTGGAAGGACTACCTGCTAATAAGAACACAAGACCACAAGATTTTGAATTAGACAATAAATGAGGGAACTGCCTTGGGCCCAGGACCATATGGGGTGAAACTTCCTTTAAAGGTGGTCAGTTCCCCTGCTAATATGAATTAACTATTTCAAAAACTGTAAAATATCAATTAAATTACTTCGTTTGAGATTTGCTTAGGGGAAAGGCTGATTTCATTCTCTTGAGTCACAATAATCGATACCGGAGGAATGCTGATAATGTTGGGAATCGGTATGGTCTAGGATCTATAGGTTGGTTGTTTTATGGGGTGATTGTGTTGTAGGGTAACGGTGTACCTTGGTAAGGCTACATAGACCAGTGATCTTAGTTAATGAGATAGGTGAGGGTAAATGAATTAGGTTAGAACATATTGACACCTTTCAAAGGTGGATCAGGAATCCCCATTTATACTGTGATTCAAAAAGTCTAAGAAATGTTATTAAAGAGGACTACAAGATAATACTTACTGGTTCCTGACGAAGATACAGGTCCAAGGAATCTGGTGACGACAGTAAGAACTTAGGTTGGCTTGACACCAGAAGTATTGAGAAATCCCCTCCCGATGATCAGCTATCACAGTCTTTGGCTATTCCATTGCAATGAGGGCTTGACAGCGATCCAGTTGCTGCAAACTCTTCTGGTTTCTTCACTCGATCTCTTCTCTGCCAAGTAAACCTCCGGATTCTGCTTGATCACTTCTGCTGATCTCCTATCCAAATGAATTCTGGATCCTTTATTTTTGGCTTGGGGGAGCCCATTTACAGGGAACCGATGGCGGTTACGTAACCGACAGTGGTTCGAGTAGGAACCGATATCGGTTAGGTCAAAGTAGGCTATTTTTAGTAAAATCACCCACTTTCCCTCCTTTTCTCCCGAGAGATTTGTTGTGGGCTTGGTCAAGTGACTATTTGGCTCGGTTTTAGGTGTGGGAAAGGGGTGACTTAGTCATGGGTGTGGGTCTGGACCAAGTTATAGGTCTTAATTAGGTTAGTTTAGGGTTAGGACTAGGTCATGATGAGGTGGAAAAATGAGGTGGCAGGTAGAGATGTGGATTTATCAATTATAAGGTAATTAATAAATCATTAGGTGTGTAAGGTTTTAGGTGGTGAGGCTAGGGTTAGGTTGCGGGATGAGATGCGGGTCACAAGGGCGTCGTAAGAGCCAAATTTGGTGTCTACATTTTCCCCTTATTGTCGTGTAGCTTGTATTTGTAAAGCTGCACTGACAATAATATGAAGTGGTTACCCTTGTTAAGGGTATAGGTAATCCCCCTCAAATCTATCACAGATTGAGGAGATGTGAAATGAGGGATAGGGTTGATAAAGGGTAAATGGTATAGAGATGATGGTAAGATGGTGGGGTAAGTCCAAGGAAGCAGATGCACGGGTGAAATGCAATAGTGCGACTAGGGTACATCGAATTTGAAGAGCAAACCAAAAATAATTCATAGGCAAAGGTCAATAGTTTATCCAAACAAGATTGATATAATCCTGGTATCCAAGGCATAGGAAGTAGCTCCAGGGGATATAATGGGTAAGGTACCAGAACGTTTAGGCATGTTCGACAGTACCAAATGGCTGGTTTGGTTGAGATAAATGTCAAGGTCTTGGTCTAAGCAAAGCTGGTTGGCTAATCAATTCAAGTATCCTAGTCATGCTAAAACATGAATAGGTGAGTGCGATTGAACAAATAGCTACATTGATGGGTGGATAAAATCGTAATGTTGCTGATGTTGGGTAAGGTATTGAATTGGTACGGCCGTGGGTCGGGCCAAATTGTTGGGTATGGCCTTGGGTCAGGCCAAGTGATTGGGTGCGGCCTTGGGTCGGGCTGGTTGGTTTGTTGCAACCTTGGGTTGGGCTGATTGGTTTGTTGCGGCCTTGGTTCGGGCCAAGTGATTGGGTGTTGCCTTGGGTTGAGCCGGTTGGTTTGTTGCAGCCTAAGGTTGGGCCGATTGGTTTGTTGCGGCCTTGGGTTGGGCTAGTTAGTTTGTTGCGGCCTTGGGTCAGGCCAAATGGGTTGGGTGACTTGGCCTAAGGTCAGGCCAGAATGGTCTAGGGTGAGGGCCTTGGGTCCTGGCCAAATGGTTGGGGTGGCGGGGCCTTGGGTCGGGCCGGAGTGGTTGGTTGCGGCCTTGGGTCGGGCCGGTGAAGTCAAAAACGGCTAAAGAGCAATGGAGCATATAGGCAATGTGGTAAAGAGGCAATGTGGTGGGAAAGGGAAAGTAGTGAATAAGGGCAAAAAGTTGGGTAAACAAGGAGAAAAACCGATATCGGTTATCTATGACTGGTACCGGTTAGATAACCGATGCCGGTTCCTTAGGGCATGATTTGACCGGTATCGGTTCTATGTTAAAAAACCTATAAAAAGAAAAATACGGCTAGTCATTGTCACTTTGTCAATTTGGAAACCAAATGAAGTTGTCTGAGGTGGAATATTGATATTGGTATATTTGTTGGCTGAGGTGGCACTAGTTGAGTGGAGAAGTGAGGTGATTGGCGGGCCCGAGTGAGGAGGAGGCAGTAGTTGATTGGTTGAGGACCCAGAAGAGGACATTTGGAGCCATGGCACAGCCAGGAGGAGCAGGAGGAGCTGGACCAGCTGGACCACCACCACCCATCCCACCACGACGACGTGTCGTCGTACCGGTAAGTTCGAAACCTTGCATTGTGTTCATTTGATGTTATTAAGCTAGATTTGGGGTTTGGGTAGGAATGTACATGTTTGTAGGAAATAATTAAGAAATGGAAATAATTTGAAAAAGGGAGAGGGTAGATAGGTGAAATAAGTCGAGGCGGCTGGGTGGGTAGGTTTTTAGGGTGTTTGGGTGGGTAGAGAGGGAGAAAAATGAAAAAATGTAGGTTGGGGGCCGCGCGGGGGTTCGGCTCTGGGTAAATACAACGGGCGATGACAGTCGGCAATCGGCATCGGTCACAAATTTTCAAGTCACGGTGCTTTGTGTTTGACCGGCGTCGGTCGTATATCGGCCGGCGTCGGTGGGTGTTGTGTGTTTATGTTGTGGTTGTTTTTGTTTTTTGTTTTGTTTTTTGTGGTTTGGTTGTTTTTGTTTGTGTTTTTGTTTTTGTGGTTTGGTTGTTTTTGTTTTTGTTTTTGTTTTGTTTATGTGGTTTGGGTGTGTGACCGTGGTTTCGGTTATGTGGTGTTAAGTTTTTGGGTATAGTTTGGGCGTGTGGGCGTAGTCTGGGTTGTGTGGTGGAGTTAAGTTTTTGGGTATAGTTTGGGCGTGTGGGCGTAGTTTGGGTTGTGTGGTTGAGTTGAGTTGGTGTTTTGGTATGATTGGGGTGGGATAGGGATGTTTTGATATGATTTAGGTTGTGTCGGTTGTTGGATTTGGTTGTTTGGGTATCGTTTTGGTTGTGTGGTAGTATGGTGGGGGTTGTTTGTTTGGGTGTGAAAAGGGAGTGGGATATTGGAGAAGATAGGTGGGTAGAGGGGTGTGTTAGGGAGTCGGGGTGTGGAGAAGGTAGGTGGGTAGAGGGGTGTGTTAGAGAGTCGGGGTGTGGTCGGGGGGGATAAAAGGGGGTATAGAGGGTAAAGTAGATGTTGTGATAAAGAGTAGGGCTAATGTAGTGGGTTGGTTTTGCAGGCACGTCAGCAGCTGACGATGCGGGACAGGATGCCCCCACTGTTGAGCTGGATGTGACCACATGTGTCTGCAGCACACTGGGCTATCATGCGTGAGGTGGGACTCGGCGGAGTCCAGCGATACAGAGCGATCGACAGAGATCATAGTTTGATGGTTGCCCTCATCGAGAGATGGGATCCGGCGACCAATGTGTTCCATCTCCCGACTGGAGAGATGACCATCACATTGGAGGATGTGTATCGCATCCTTCGATTACCTATCGATGGAGAGGCCAGTCTTTCAGGTGGATGCAGAGACCAGCCATGGACAACATCCTACAGGTTTTTGGGGATGCAGCCGCGCTATTGACATATCACAGCGCGAGTATCGGGTATGGGGATATGTACCGTGCGCACCGACATGAGACACGGCTTGCCGTGTTGATGATGATTGGGATCACCTGCTTCGCCCTCCCAGACTCAGAGGGAGGCCGCTTTCCACGGGCGCTGATGGGGGTGCTACATGAGATGGTGGAGGAGCACACATGTTATGCTTGGGCACCAGTATACCTGGTGCAGTTATATAGAGAGCTGTGGGGCTATCGCCGGATGAGGCGATTTGGGATTTGTTCGACATTTTTGCTTCACTGTTGGGCATATGAGCACATCATATGCATTAGACCAGTAGGATTACCCCAGCAGCCAGGGCCACAGGTCATATATAGATATGGCTTTCAGAGGTGGTTGGGGGTCGTGGGCCAGCCACGAGTAGTGCTTGCAGGGATGAGACGTTGCTTACTACAGACATTTATTAGAGGGCCTGACAGCGGTAGATATTGTATGGAGACCATATAGAGGTCATCACCCCCATGGAGGAGCCCGAGGACAGTTGCAGTGGATCCAGTACACATTCTGGATAGCGGGACGGAGGCCGGGAGAGTATGAGAGGATACCCCTGGAGAGGGTACGCAGGCAGATGGGGCTATGACAGGATGAGCCCCCTCGCTTCCCTCAGTACCAGAGGGATGATGTAGAGGCCCCACTGCCTACACCACAGCCCGTGGATCCAGATTGGGTTGCTGAGAGGCCGGCAGATGACACTGTAGATGATGCTGGCTGTACGGGAGCATATATGGTTTGGTGGGCTGGTCAGAGAGCAGCGAGGGTAGCACAGCCTGCACAGCCAGACTTGGCAGCGGTGATAGCAGAGCGAGATCAGCTCAGGGGTCAGGTGCAGCTATTACAGGGGTAGTTGGCTGCTGCACAGGCATAGATAGGTGTTTTACAGGGGCAGCTAGCCCAGGCTCAGGTACAGGCACAGGCACCACCACCAGCAGCGGTACAGCCATAGCCCCAGGCACAGGTACAGGTACAGGTACCACCACTAGTAGCGGTACAGCCACAGCCCCAGCACGTACAGGTACAGGTACCACCACCAGCAGTGGTACAGCCCAGCCCCAGGCACAGGTACAGGTACCACCACAGCCATAGGCACCACCATCGGGCACCAGCACAGGCACAGGGGGCACTGGTAGTAGGTGTCAGGGGACCAGCCCCAGCACCTACGGTGGCTCGAGAGCGTTACATGGAGGCTAGAGCGGAGGCCCGATACTATCAGGATATTCTTGATGGAACTGGGGCTGATTATCAGCCCTATGCGGCACATAAAGCAGAGACCTCTCGGAGCCAGAGGTCTCAGGGAGGGGTAGCCACAGCTGGTGGGTCCATCACAGGCAGGAGGTGAGAGGTAGGATAGGGACTAGCAGGCAGACAGGTAGAGGGAGGTAGAGAGAGCTGAGGGGTCCCTGCACTTTTTGTATATTAGACATGGGCACCGGTCTACGAACCGGTTGTGTTGATAGAGGCCTGTGTGCCTACATATTATTCATTGATTCATTCATGTATTTATTATACCGGCCTGCGAGCTGAGTATAGGTTGTACAGTTGATACCAGCCTGCAAGCTGAGTTTGTTTTTGATATGAGAGACCGGCCTGCGAGCCGTGTTGAGGTTTTTGACAATTATTGCGGCCTGCGTGCCGGCTTTGTTGTATTATGAGATCACAGAGGCCCCGATGCAGGGCACATTGTATTTTTGAAACTTTGTATATATATAGATATGATGTTTTGACCCACATGCTGTGCGTAAAAAGCGTTAAATGTTTTGTCGATGGTTGGTGATATGTGATATATGATGAGTTTGATTGACATGGTGTTATATATTAATGATGTTGATGTCTTTTGTTGATGGGATGTATATAGATATAAATGATGCGTTTAATTGACATGTTATATTATGAAATGTCGTATGTTTTGTCGCTGATTTTATGAAAATGTATGTATGTAGCTGTTAAGTTGGATTAAAATGGTATATAGATTAATGGTTTTTGATATTGTTTGTTGATGATTTGTTTGTTTTGGTAATGTGGATAGATGATATGGATGAAATCGTAATGAGATGTGGATTTGATGAAAAGATTATAGCTATCGGTGTTGGTATGCAGGAAAAAGAGGCGGGCACCTCCAAAAATTAGATAAAAAATAAAGAAAAGGACCATGTTTTGAAAAAGGTGGGTATGTGACCGACATCGGTTAGCTAACCGATGTCGGTATAGTATAGACCAATATCGGTTAGGTAACCAATACCGGTTACTCCAAAATGAAATTTTTCTAAAAATAGAAAAGCGTGGGTGGCAACTGAAGTTCTTATTTTGAGAGGCATGCAAGATGTTAAATATGTGAATGCGACGCTATTTTAACGACTGAGACAAGTAATTGCATGAGAGATTTGATTGATAAGGAGGAAAGAGACAGGTAATGTGATTGTGGGCTGAGATCAAGAAGACAGAAATCCAAGCTATATTTGAAGAGGGTGGTGAGCATGGCTGAATGAGGAGAAGCATCCAGCAGGCATGGACGAGAGGGAAGACAAGTTCCACCGCAAGCTGCTGCAGCCCAAGAGGTAAACGATTTGGTTGTAATTTGGTGTTTGCATGTTTTGTAAATAGGAGGAGGGAGATTAAGTGGGTAGATATGATAAAGAAAACGTGATAGCAAGGGTTATAGGTGAGGTGAGTGTTATGGGGTAGGTAATCAGGGGTTTTGGGTATGTCTGTGTATACAGGGAGGAATAAACGATCAATTTATTGTCGTAGGTGGTTGTTTAGGCAAGGTGTATGTAATTGATAGTGACCGATAGCGGTTAGGGATAACCGGTATCGGTTACTGAACCGGTACCGGTTATTTATAACCGATACCAGTTACTGGAGGAATTTCCAGAATGTGAGAAAAAAAACCTTTAGGGATTCGATGCATTGAATGGTTATTTGTTGTTGTGACGTATGCAGGCAGAGGCAGGGCCGAGGATGAATGATAGTGTACTAGCGCTGTTGTCACGAATCCGAGTGGATGTAACACCAGCTGAATGGACATTTATAAATCGTTTGGGGTTAAGTGGAATCCGATATTATTCACGAATCGCACATAACCATGCTATGTTGCAGGCGTTGATTGAGAGATGGAATCCAGAAAAGAATACCTTCTATCTACCAACAGGGGAGATGACAGTGACTTTGGAAGATGTGTTCCGTATTTTGAGACTCCCAATGATAGGAAAAACAGTGTATCAGGCATTGTCCAGCGCGGGGCGAGCAGCGATAACAACAGTATTTGGGTCAGCTGCACGAGATTTGACACAGCGAGGTTTATCATTTACGTATGGTACAATGTATGCAACACACCCAGAGGAAACAAGGTTGGCCGTGCTATTAATGATAGCAGTGGGGTATTATGCATTGCCAAGGGTGGAAGGTGGAAGATTTCCCAAAGCATTGATGAGTGTTATTTGGGAAATGATAGAAATGAGTGTGACATTTGCATGGGCACCCGCCTATCTGGAAGAGTTATATAGGGGTTTATGGGCATGCAAGCAAAAACACAGGACGACACTGGATTGTTCGTACTTATTACATTGTTGGGCCTATGAGCATATTGTTTATGTACGTCTAATAGGCCAACCCATTGAGTCGGGAGAGACAGGAGTGCAAAGGTTGGGATTCAGACGATGGGTCCAGACAGAACAAGAAGTGAGATCCCAGGCCGTGATAGATGACATCGAGTATTATAGATAGGTATGGGAAATGGTGACTGTTGTGGATATTTGTTGGAGGCCGTACGGGAACTATATGGTGATAGAGCACATAGCTGAGGAGTTGAGGGGTGTAGAATGATTGAGGTGGATCGCAGGGCATAGGCCGGGTGAGTACGAGAGGATTCCTCTAGATCACGTGCGGCGACAATTTGGGTTCGTTCATGATATTCCTATGACATATAGACCATACATGAGGATCGAAACCGAGGCAGCATTCTCACCTCCCCGGCCGACACCTCTAGAAGGGCCAGAAGAGATAGCAGCCGATCGTAGGGTTATGGATGCGGGAACGATGGAGGCCTATAGAGTATGGTGGGTAGCAGAGCTGCGAGGTGCATGTGAGTGCCCTGACATAGCTGTGATTACAGCGGAGAGAGATTTTCTGCAGGATTTGGCTCGCCAGCTTCAAACACAGGTGAATGAGACAATGGGAATGTTAGAGGCTTCACAGCTACGAGTGGAGAGACTGGAGGCAAGATTCCTCCACGCGAGAGGACGTATTCGTATGTTACATGAGATGTTGGCGGATTAATGGGAGGAACCAATGGCAGTGGCACCTTTGAGGATGGAGAGGCCAGCTGAGAGGCATCGACGATCATGATCACCACCTGATTTGGGAGGAGGTGCAAGAGTCTAAGTGGATTTTATAGGAATATTAGAATAAATAAGGATGCCGACCTGCGAGTCGATGATAGAGAAGATGTATTTGGTTAACATCTAAAATAAAACTAAAGATGTATGTTCTTTTGAGTGATGATAATAATAAGAATGGTTGTGTTTTGGATGTTGTTTTTGTTTGTTTTGAAAAAGGATAAAGAGGAACGTTGGCAAATAGAAATACACAAAAAAAAAAAAAAAAAAAAAAAAAACATATTTATATTTACAATACATGATAGAGTATGGTAGGGGATGGTCGAGCTAACCTTGGGAGACCCTATGTCTCCTAAGTGCTGCCTACATAGCCCATTGCACAAAGCAAGGAAGGGCCTCAAACCGATGTAGTTCTCCCTTAGGAGCAGGGAGAGGTGAATTCAGGCAATTTGGTTGTGGTTAGGCAATTTTGTTGGTTAGTAAAAATTTGATGTTGGTAGGGTAATGTTGTTGGTGTTGGTAGGGTAATGTTGTTGGTGTAGGTATGTGTGAAGCAAAAGTTAGCATACCCAAGTAGTAGGGAATCGTGTCCTGATTAAGGGCAACACACAATCCTAGAGCCGAGCAAAAGAGGCAAGAGTGTCCCATAATTGAGAAGAGCTAAACAAACCACATATTAATGTAGGATGAGCTTGAACCCCTAGGTACCGTGCATAGACGAGAAGTCAATAGGTGAAAAGAGTTGTAAGATCACAATATATCGGGTGTACGTCACGTCCCTTGAGTTGCAACAAATGGTGAGGTGAGGTGGATGATATAACGGAGGTACATAGAACTTGTTACAAAGCGAGTGTTCTGACGAAAAGAGAACCTACCCTAAATAGACAAGTCCATGACTTAAAAGTTCTTTTGAATGAGCCTTTTATTTTACTGAATATAGACTGATCGATGCGGGAAGTCTACAAGGGATATTGATTGTACTATTCTTGAGGTCTTCACAAAGCTGATCAATGCGAGAAGCTTCTGATAAAGGCTGACTGTGTATAGCTGTCCTTCGAGGGAGCAGTCTATTTATAGCAGCAGATATGATTTTAGTGCATAGCTGTCCTTTGGGGGAGTAGTCTATATATAATAGCAGCAATAGTTTGGCCTATAGCTGTCCTTCGAGGGAGCAGTCTATATATAAGGTAGATAACTAGATGTCCTTTTGACGTGAAGCATCTAGTTTTTGTAGGAAGTTTGACTCAAGAAAATCCCATAAGAATACGGCTTATTTTAATACTTGAAGTCATGGACTAGACTAAAAAGGGAAGGCATTGCTGAGGTGAAGTGAGAATCAAACTATGTGAGCTTGATTTTACTATGAGGTGTAGGGAACAAAGTGTATGTTGGTGGTAAGTGAGCTCAAGGGACGAGCGGCAGGTAGATAAGAAGTGATATAACACTAAATTCAACAGTAGAATGGTCGAAGATGCAAGGCATTAAGGGGTTCAGGCTCAGGTTTTACCATTAAGCGAAGCTAAACGATAAGTGCTTGATCCATAAGTGTGAGTGATTATATAAGGCCCAATCCAATTAGGAGCAAATTTTCCACGTTTGCTCTTTTCTAGTTTGGGTTACATGTTGATTCTCTTTGAGGAAAGATCCACCAACCTTACAGGTAACGCTCTGAAGTCACTTATCATAAGCACACTTGATACGTTTTTGATAGATTTTGGGGTGATCAAGAGCTTAAGACGACGCTCGTCAAGAACTCCAATTGGGCTAACCGCTCTGGTCGGGCAAGAAAAATCATCGTTGTTGAAATATCCTGAAAGATATTCTAAGGGAGGGGTATTTGTACTGTCGAGAGCAGTACAGCCCGTTACCATATACCACAAGAAAAAGGTGTGGCCTTAATGGAGGTACGACTGCCTAGTACGATAAGCCCAAAGGGCAAGGGATGTGATCGTGCCCAATTTCTTTCTGGCTTCATTGACACTTTCCAGGAGGATTTTGGTTAGGGTTTTATGAGGATTCACTTGTCCATTTACTTGTGGATAGTAGGGTGAGAGAAGCTGAGTTTGATACCAAAGTTTGTCCGCAAAGGTCCTCCAACACTTTTTTTTTGAAATATTTCCATTTCTATATCAGGCGATGAGGAACACCAAAATCGCATGATAAATGTGGTGTTACTGAACGCTCATTTTTCTTTTTTATAGTTGAAATGAGCGGAATCGCCTCCACCCATTTTGTGAATATTCAGTGCTGTGATAATCCATCGGTTACGTTGCGAGAGGACGGATGATGTCACCAATAAGGTCCTGAACCCCATGTGAGAAAGGCCAAGATCTCGTGTGACTGTAGCGGGTGGCTAGGAGTATGGTTGAAGGTTGCATGTTGTTGACCCCAACACAAGCTTAACATATTCATAGCAATCGTTATTGATAGCAGGCCAATAATAACCTAGTTGTAGGATTCTTTTGGGCCACGGCCAGGCCGCTAAATGTCCACCACAAAATCCCATCGTGGACTTTGTGAGGCAAGGGTGAGACCCTCCGCGCCGGTTAGTAAGTGAAGGGGATGCCATCAAAGCCACGTTTATAGAGGAGTCCCCCCATGAACCACAAACGAGAAACACTTTTCAGAAAAGCCACATTGCTGTTACGATAAGGTTAGGTGGGAGAACAGAGTTTGTAAGGTCGTCATGGAATTGGTGGTACAAGTATCCTGCAATTAGCAGACACATTATTTTATCTTAAAACATCGAGTGCTGAATAAGATTGGGCAAAGAGTTTGACCAAGACGAAAATGTTAGAGTCAGTTGATGAAGCTGGAATTGCGTGAGGGCTAAGCAGGCCATAGTATCCCGCAAATTTGTTAGTGGAGCGGTGAATGGTTTTGTGTAGAATAGCGAGTAATACGGCCAGAATTGATCCCTATGTTTGTACTTTTGAAGTTCCTCTTTTTTTGCAATTGGTAGAATCTCATAACTTTATTGTGACTACCAATTGAGAGTCCACCAAAAATATTGATAGATTTGATATACCTAAGTGGAGTGTAACGTCAACTTGAGACCCAGAACAAGGGCCTCGTATTCCCGCGGTATTATTAGTGCAGGAAATCGGTCGAATGAGAGAGGCATAGGCTTCAACATCGAGAGAATGAAACAACGCCAGATCCATCCACCGCACTGGCATTTGGATCCATCGAAGAAAGGGTCATGGGATAAGACTCCTCCCTGATGAAAGAGTGGCGATGAGTTCGTCGGGGAATGTACAATTGTTAATTTTTCCCCTGTAAGGGTCTTCTGCAAGTTGGTCTGCGATTGTTTTAATCCTTTGATTGTATTCTGTGGACAACTTAAGGTCGAGGTCTGCGAGGAGCATGCGACACTGGCGAGTCGATGATAGAGAAGATGTATTTGGTTAACATTAAAATAAACTAAAGATGTATGTTCTTGGATTGAAGTGATGATAATATAAGAATGGTTGTGTATTTGGGATGCTTTGTTTTGTTTGTTTTTGAAATAAGGATAAAGAGGAACGTTTGGCAATAGAAATACCAAAAAAAAAAAAAAAAAAAAAAAACATATTATATTTACAATACTGAATAGAGTATGGTGGGGATGGTCGGACTACCTTGGAGAACCTATGTTTCCTAAGTGCTAAGCCTTACTATAGCCCATTGCAAAGCAAGGGAGGGCTCAAACCGATGTAGTTCTCCCTTAGGAAGGCAGGGAGAGGTGAATTAGGCAAGATCTTAGGTTGTGGTTAGGCAATTTTTGTTGGTTTAGTAAAAATTTGATGTTGGTAGGGTAATGTTTTTGGTGTTGGTTTAGGTAATGTGTTGGTGGTAAGGTAATGGGTGTGAAGCAAAAGTTAGCATACACAAGTAGTAGGGAATGCGTGTCCTGATTAAGGGCAACACAATCCTAGAGCGAGCAAAGAGGCATAGAGTGTCCGCATAAATGAGAAGCTTAACAAACCACATATTAATTAGGAATGAGCTTGAACCCTAGGTACGCGTGCATAACGAGAAGTCAATAGGTGAAAAGAGTTGTAAAGATCACAATATATCGGGTGTCACGTCACAGTCCCTTGAGTTGCAACAAATGGATGAGGTGAGGTGGATGAATAACGGAGGTACATAGAACTTGTTAAAAAGCGAGTGTTCTGACGAAAAGAGAACCCTACCTAAATAGACAAGTCCATGACTTAAAATTCTTTTGAATGAGCTTTTATTTTACTGAATATAGACTGATCGATGCCGGGAAGTCTACAAGGGATATGTTGTAACTATTCTTGAGGTTTCAACAAAGCTGATCAATGCGAGAAAGTTTGATAAAGCGCTCGGACTGTGTATAGCTGTCCTTCGAGGGGAGCAGTCTAATTTTTATAGCAAGATATATTTATAGTGCATAGCTGTCTTTGGGGGAGTAGTCTATAATATAATAGAGCAATAAGTTTGGGCCTATAGCTGTCATTGAGGGAGCAGTCTATATAATAAGGTGATAACTAGAATGTCCTTTTGAACGATGTAAGGCATTAGTTTTTTTGTAGAAGTTTGGACTCCAGAAAATCCCATAAGAATACGGCTTTTTTAATAACTTTGAAGTCATGGACTAAGACTAAAAAGGGAAGGCATTGCTGGGGTGAAGTGAGAATCAAACTATGTGAGCTTTATTTTTTACTATGAGGTGTAGGGAAAAAGTGAGTGGTGTAAGTGAGCCTCAAGAGGACGAGCGGCAGGTGATAAAGTGATAATACACTACTAAATTCAGACAGTAGAATGGCGAGATGCAAGGCATTAAGGGGTTCAGGCTCAGGTTTACAATTAAGGAAAGCTAAACGATAAGTGCTTGATCATTAAGTGGAGTGATTATATAAGGCCAATCCAATTAGGAGCAAATTTTCCACGTTTTGCTCTTTTCTAGTTTGTTACATGTTGATTCCTCTTTGAGGACAAGATCACCAACCTTAAGGTACGCTCATGAAGTCACTTATCATAAGCACACTTGATACGTTTTATTGATAGATTGAGGTTGATCAAGAGTCTGTAAGACGACGCGTCCGTCAAGAAGCTCAATTGGCTAACCGCTCTTGGCGGAAATCATCGTTGGTGAGAATATCCTGAAGAGATATTCTAAGGGGGTATTTGTACTTCGAGAGGCAGGACGCCCGGTACCATAATACCAAAGAAAAAGGTCGTGGCATTAATGGAGGTAAAGAGCTGCTAGTAGATAAGCAAAGGGGCAAGGGATGTGATGTGACCCAATTTTCTTCTGGATCATTGACAACTTTCATGAGATTTTTGGTTAGGGTTTTTATTAGAGGATTCTCAAATCTTGTCCATTTACTTGTGGATAGTAGGGTGATGAGAAGCTGAGTTTGTACAAAGTTGGTCGCAAGAGGTCCTGCAACACTTGTTTTTGAAATATTTTCCATTATTCTATTTATCAGCGATGAGGAACACCAAAACGACAGTAATGTTGGTGGTTAATGAACTCTACAATTTTTTCTTTTTTAGTTGAAATGAAAGCGAATAGCCTCCACCATTTTGTGTAATATCAGTTGCTGTGATAACCAATCGGTGAGTTGCGAAGAAGGAAACGGATGAATGTACCAATAAGGTCCTGAACCCCATTGTGAGATAAGGCCAAAGAATCATCGGGTTGAACCTGAGCGGGTGCTAGGAAGTAATGTTGAAGGTTGGCATGTTGTTTGAACACATAACACAGACGGCTTAACATATTCATAGCAATCGTTTATTGAGAGCAGGCCATAATAACCTTAGGTGGAGGATTCTGTTTGGCCACAGGAAGGCCGCTAAAATGTCACACCCACAATCCCATCGTGGACTTTGTTGGATGGATAGGTGACCTCCGCGCGGTTTAGGAAGTGAAGGAGGAATGCCATCAAAGCCACGTTTATAGAGGAGTCCCCCCATGAACCACAAACGAGAAACACTTTTCAGAAAAGCCACATTGCTGTTACGATAAGGTTAGGTGGGAGAACAGAGTTTGTAAGGTCGTCATGGAATTGGTGGTACAAGTATCCTGCAATTAGCAGACACATTATTTTATCTTAAAACATCGAGTGCTGAATAAGATTGGGCAAAGAGTTTGACCAAGACGAAAATGTTAGAGTCAGTTGATGAAGCTGGAATTGCGTGAGGGCTAAGCAGGCCATAGTATCCCGCAAATTTGTTAGTGGAGCGGTGAATGGTTTTGTGTAGAATAGCGAGTAATACGGCCAGAATTGATCCCTATGTTTGTACTTTTGAAGTTCCTCTTTTTTTGCAATTGGTAGAATCTCATAACTTTATTGTGACTACCAATTGAGAGTCCACCAAAAATATTGATAGATTTGATATACCTAAGTGGAGTGTAACGTCAACTTGAGACCCAGAACAAGGGCCTCGTATTCCCGCGGTATTATTAGTGCAGGAAATCGGTCGAATGAGAGAGGCATAGGCTTCAACATCGAGAGAATGAAACAACGCCAGATCCATCCACCGCACTGGCATTTGGATCCATCGAAGAAAGGGTCATGGGATAAGACTCCTCCCTGATGAAAGAGTGGCGATGAGTTCGTCGGGGAATGTACAATTGTTAATTTTTCCCCTGTAAGGGTCTTCTGCAAGTTGGTCTGCGATTGTTTTAATCCTTTGATTGTATTCTGTGGACAACTTAAGGTCGAGGTCTGCGAGGAGCATGAGCCATCTGGCGATGCGTTGGTTAGATGAGGTTTGGCATACATGTAATGATGGGTCTGTTTGATGTGATGAAGTTTTGTGATTCAGAAGGTAGGTCGGAGTTTGTGGCCACGAATGATAGGGCTAAGCACAACTTTTTACTGTGTAATACCTAGTCTCATAGTCCCCAAAGTACGACTTATATAATAAACAACTTGTTCTCGATTCTATAGTCACGATGTGTCAAGCATGGCCCCTATAGCATGGTTGGTGGTGAACGATAAAGTAGAAAGGGCGCTCGTCCTGGGGGTGGGATAAGCACGGGTGGCTGCAAGAGATAAGCTTTGAAGAGCCTCAAAGGCTTGGTGGCCTCTTCACTCCATTGACAGCAATGTCCTTTTTAAGGAGGTGGATGGAAGGTGACCATCGATCCGAGAGTTTGGAGATGAAACGTCGGATAGATTGGAGCTTACCTTGTAAACTACTAATTGTTTTAAGATTAGTAGGTGGGGGCATTTCTAGAATCGCTTTGACTTTAGATGGGTTGACCCTCAATCCATGCAGAAGACAATAAAGCCTAGAAGTTTTCCCGAAAGGACTCCAAAGACACATTTCTTTCTTTGGTTGACGACGGACAAATATTGTAACAGGTGATCGAAAATAATGGTTAAACATCGAGATGTGTTCACTGCATGTTTAATTTTGCCAAGAAGATCATCTACATAATCCTCCAGGATAGTGTGCATAATTCCATGAAAATGTAAGTCATAGCACGCTGATAGGGTTAGCACCAGCATTCTTTAAGGCCACACTACATACACGATGCAGAAGGTTTCCCAGGAGTTATGAAAGTGGTTTTTATGTTGATCGGCTGGGCTAACCAAATTTGATTGTATCCCGAAAACCATCCATGAGAGAAAGCATTCATGGCCCTCGCAGTGAGATCAACAAGTTATCATACTTGGGAGGGGGAAGTCATCCTTGGGCAAACGAGGTAAGGTTCGGAAATCCGTGCATATCCGGGTCCCCCTGTCACTTTAGTGACATGTATGATGTTAGAAATCCATTGAGGATAAGCAAGGCATAGATGAAGGACCATAAGAAGTCATTGAATCTCTCTTTGACCAAGAGGGCAATGTGTGGATGCATTTTTCCAGTTTTGTTTGACTGGTTTTGGAATCTGGGTTTAGGTGATGTTATGGGGGCAATGGTAGGGATCAATTCCTGCATGTCAGCGTAGACCAAGCGAAAGCTGGTTGTGGGTATGGATAAATGTATAAGGCGGCTTGTTCTATGTTGTAGGATTGTACGATCTTCACAATGTGAGGATCCTCCTCCGTGTGGATGCCTTTGATTTCTATGTGACTCATTCAGCATGGTTTGAGTTCAGATGGTAAGGCACGTTGATATAGAGTCATCTATCTCTCCAAGGTAGTAGGATGGAGTCGTCATCATCCTGACCTCACAACATTAATTGAAGGTGAGTCCCTTCAATCATGTCTAGATACAGAATGGGGATAGAAGGGGTCCTCATTATCACACTTTGAATAATTAAGAGACCTAGGAAGATAGCATTTTATGAAAAATTTTTTTTAGGAGGGATAGATTCGGGATCTATCGACTTTGGGGTGACGAAGGCAAAATGGGTGTGGATGGTTTGGTAAGGGGGACGTCATTATCTTCTATAAGACAAACTGACACGAGTTCCTTCGGTGTAAGGTGTTCCCGGAAATCTGAGTTCACTACGATCATTGTGCTTACGTGTAGTTACGGGATGATTGGTTATGGGTCGGACCTTGTTCATAAAGACCAAAACCACAAGCCTTTCCAAGCCAGCGAGTTAGAAGGTGAGGGCGAAACGATGATTTGGTCAGGTATTGAAAAATTGGATGGAAGGAACCACACTAAGAGGGGCTCCAGGCGGCAATGAAGAGCGTCGACACCCCCCACTATGTTACGGTTAGTGCGGTAGTGAGGTGGTACCGTAGGGGATTACTCCGCCCACCGACGTGCATAGGTAGGATGTGCATGTACCTGTCCGTTCACTCCTGTGGGGTATGGAAAGCTAACCGCTTATATTAGGCCAATACTCCCCTGCAGTAAGGCACTGAAATAAACATCTACCCTAAGGGGTCCTGCGTTGGGATATTAGCCTACAGGAAGGGAGTGGGTTTTTCGCGACAGTGGTTCATTTGAAGGTGTAGGTGTGTACTGCACGGCTTGGATGGCTTGAGGCACATTTTGAATGAGGAGTGGTTGGGTTGAATGAACTGGGTGTCTTGATGGCGTACTAAGCACCATCATTAGAGGTGAATTGATATTCATATTGCAGGTTTTAAAGGGGGGAGGATCAACTTTTACGGTGTAGGACTCCCCTCGTATTCAAATTTTATGCATTTATGTAAGGTTGAGGGAAGCATCCCATAGCCGGATCCACAAAGCCGGCGACCTAACAATATATTGTATTGAAACAACTCTCCCTCAAAGGGATAGAAAAGTTCGGGTAAAGACGTTTGGTCCTACACGAATGTTAAGAATCACGGTGCCTAACGGTTAAAAGAAGCACCCAACATAGGTAATAGCGTCATTGAATGACCGCAACATATGGGATTGGCACAGCATGTAGCTAGAAGGGATATTAATTTGTTGAGACTCTTCTGAAGAGATGATGTTGTAGGTAGCACCCCGTAAATCATAACATGATGTACCTGATGTCTCGGACGTAATGCTGAGATGAAAGAGCAGCGGGTCAGGATCTTCGTGTTACCAACAGGTCAACAATTTCGTCTTCAGAGAAAACTTCACTGCAGCAGCTTGTTGTACAGGATAGAGAGTGGTTTTGGGCAGTGGGTTGTTTGGTGATAGAAGCAATGTGATTGGGTGTAAGAATTGGAGGTAACAGGCAGGTTCATTAGGTAAGACCTCGATCCCTTGAGAATTTCAACAGAGAGCTTGCGCATGAGATCAGGAAGTTGAATTAGATCATAAAGTGTCATTTTTACGGGTGATTGGTGAAAGCTATTTTGATCATGGTTCGGTGAGGAAATTCCATAGGAGACGGGTAGGCAGGTCCACGACATAAACCACTTTAGGTGGTGGTGCAATCGGATGGTGGAACAGAAAATGAGATGCCGGAGGTGTGTTTCTTTCGCTTTCCCATTGTTTTTTTCTGCCCTCGAGTAGCAACACTAATCATATTGATCTCGTGATACGAGCAGAGGGAGACGGTAGGGATAGGTCATGGTCTTCGAGAGGTGGGGTTGTATAACGACAGTATTGTCGAGGCGGGGACAGGTGTATAGGAGAGGGAATTTGAAGCCAAAGGTCTCTCCCTTTCGTAGTTGTCTTTCTTAACCTTATCTGAGAGAGGTGACTGACGTAAGGGATGGCCTTTAAAGCTGCATCCTCCCATTCATGTCCTGTGTGCGATGATAGGTGCAGATTTTAGACTCATCATAACCTATAGGTCGAGGTTTAGGGGGTCATAAGGTCTAAGTGGGCGGCTAGGGGGATGGTCGCCATTCTCATTACCAACATAGCAAGGATTCTTGCGTAAGGATCCTTTGAGTGGGTCAAAATCAGTCGGAGGTGAGGGCATTGGTTGCTACGGGTTTTGGAAATGTTTGGACTCCCGGTTGGTTCATACAGGTGGTGGTTTTAGCCAAGTGGGTGTTTGACACGTGGTTTTCACTAACATGGTTTCTTTGGCGCAGGAGCTACGTTCAGCATGGTTAGATGATGAGGCTACAGATGACGTAGGTAGCGGGGAACTAACCACGGCGAAAAGGGAGTGACAGAAAATAAATCCTATTGATGATGGAGTTGTTTAGGGTTCGATGGGTGGACAGGATATGTGGGGTGACAACGGTTGATATATCTTTTGATCTCTGTATGGGTGTAGGAGGCAGTAGGTTCGTTTTGAAGAAAATGCAGGAGGTATGATATATTGATACAAGGTGGAGGGATAGGTCCCCAATATGGAAGGTAGTGTGACGATGATGGTTTTGATTGTGATACAGGCACGGAGGAGTTTTGTCTTACCTAGTGGATGGTGGCGGCTTTATTTTTGGGCATAAATCTAGTCGCTTACGGGTGTGTTAGGCTGGATATTGTGAGGTCCCAAGTGTAGGGGAAGGGATTTGTTAGGTTAATAGAGGTGGATGAGATTACTTGTATAGATGTGGGGATGGAGATGAAGGACATAAGGGATTTTGAGTTTCTGTAAACACTTGGGGTATATGGTAGACGGGTGTGCTGCCTCCGGTCACCTGCATTTGAGCTAGATAGGGGGTACTCAAACGTTGCCCATAGGACTCGTCTATCTTCTGGAGAATGACAGATCTTCAGGTGGAATTGTAAATTTCGGTACGGAAGAAAACGGTGTTGATCCAGTCCACTGTGGTGTGATACAGGGGTAGATGAGGCACTGTACTCATAGATGTTAAGAGATCGACATGGTCGTTGAAAAGATTTAGGCGATTGAAGAACTAATAGGCAGGGACATGTTTTGAGAGGGATCTGTTATTGGTTAAAGAATTCGTTGATGTCGGTGCGAGAGCTTGCTCGCTAAGGATGACAAAAGGAGTGTGAGCCTTCCTCTTGTGCAGAAGAGCGGGAGGAGGAACTTTGGGGAAATAGATAAGTTAGATAACATCGTTCGCAGTCTTTGTAGGGATGTCGGTATTTAAGAGATTTCATCGATGTGATGAAGAAAGTCTTGGGTAGTTAACTCCTTTATGGGATAAAGGAATGATTTTGCCCTTGGTTTGATGGTGGTGAAGGAGGTTCGAGCCCCTGCGTTAGGAGAGGCTTGATTCAAAATTTCTCGATAGAGGATTTTGGCTGGGAGTCGAAGACTGCATGGATCTCATGAACACTTTCCGGCAAGATATCCTGGTTTACGTTACTGTTAGAAGAGTGATTGGGAATGGTTTGTGAATATTTTCAGATTTCGGTTGGAGGGCATTAGGGTTATCAGAGGGTTATATCACCTGCGTCAACCAATTTCCTGCCACTAGTTTTTTCCCAATTTCAACATTTTGTAGTTTATGACTATGTCCTTTTAACGCGGTGGAAAGTACACGAAATCATTTTCTTTGTACCATTAAGGTAGAGCGCGGGTATAATCAAACCACAGATGTGGGGTTTTAACAACAGACCAAGGTGATAGTTCGCGGCTTTGAGCATTTTTTCCAAGATGACATCATAAGTTTCTTCTCCAAGGGAGTTAAATTGATCGGCTCGGCTTGTACTTATAGGTGGTTTTGATGGCGGGGTTTAGACGGTGTTTGAGATTTGAACCATCACCGCGTGGACAGCTCCTTTTGATTTCGAAGAAGTGGATGTGTGAGGCGGGGTGGTGTTTGGCTTATTGGTGAATCTGGAAGTTCAGAACTTGGGGTTTTGGTTGCGCAACCGCTAACCGCAATTTCTCTTCTTCTAAGGCTCGAATTTCTAATTTCAATCCATGGTAAGCCTCATCAAATGTCATAAAGTTTGAATTTGGAGGGTAGGAGAGATGTGCTTAGCGCAGGCCCACGTAAAAAGTCGATACGTGCAGCCTGAAGAAGGCATCTGTAAGTTGGTTGATAAGGCCACACCATCGTCCAATGAAATCTGCGATAGATTCGTCTTCGAATTGTTTGATGGCAAATAAAGGTCCGGTGATAGATACTTTCTTGGCAAGTTATGAGAAATGATCCAGAAAGATTGGGTCGTTGGTTAAAAGAGAAGATTGAGTGCTAGGTTAAATCACTTACCACTCCAAGGTGGGTCCTGAAAGGACATGGGACAAGTGCGGAGTAACAAGGCATCATCATGAGCAATCAAATAACAAGCATGTCTAAATTATCGTAAGTGTTGTGAGGGTCCTCCTTATTGTTAAAACTGGTAAATTTGGTAATCCCATTGAGGAAGGTATGAATGAAGGGGGACAGAAGTGGTGAAATGAGGCTCGCGACAAACTTGCTCGTATTCAGGCGCTACGACTTCCTGAAACAGAAGCCTCCAGATTATGCATTTTTTCCATCATTTTTTTGATGAAATCTGTGGTTGGATGAGATGAGGGTGCGGTTGTGGTAAACGGAGGCATTGGGCTAATGCCTTTGCTAGACAATGGTGGGGTTAAGTTGATAAGAGTATGGAGATGATATGTTTTGAGCCAGACCGAATAGGAATGTCCGCATATAGGAAATGTTGAGGTCACTGGATACGGTATAGGAATGAAAAGTAGGGCGGAGCTTAGAATGAAGCTCGTTGATAGGTGGCAGAGAGCAATCCTAAACAGCAGTCTGCAAGAGAGATGAGGTAGGGGCATCGGTGGTAGTGATAGTGGGGGTCTAAGTTAACCAAGGAGTAATCGGGTCGTATGAACCTCTAAAGCCATCGTATTGGGAGAGCGGGCTAAAGTGCTGGAAGTAGAAGGCGGTGTTCTCAGGCAGAGTGGGAGCTAAATGAAGCAGCTATAATAATAGGCATACCACATGAGCTGACCATCGGGCATACGGTCAGGGCACTGAGACAAATAGTTTGTATCACAGCCCTAGGATTAGCATCCAGAAACATTGCACAAGTCCTTATCCTCTCGCCACAAGAAATTTTTAGGAAACCTCGCTGGTAATCCATAGGATTCCCCCACAGAATGTGAAGGGGTGATTCATGCAAAGAATATAGCAAGCATGTAAACCATGGTGGTGGGCTTGCTCAATGAATGAAAACCATGACAGGAGTTCCCAGTAGGGTTTCAATCTGTCAGGACAGAAACAAACTCAGACTGGTAAAATGTGGTAGGTGTGGTTTGTCAGGAATTGGAAAAGACAGTAACCGATATCAGGTCTAGTAACCATGTCGTTATACTATAGCCGCGTCGGTCAGGTAAACCGATGTCGGTGTAAGAAGTCTGGGCTAACACGATATAAAGGTTTTGCTATGTTGATTTTTAAAAAACGTCGTTTACTACACTTGTGTCAAATTATTGAACCACATAAGACAGAGTTTAGAAAGAAACAAACTAAAAACAACAAGATGCACACGTAAATCCAGAGACTAACCCTAGGGTCATTTTTAATTATCGTATCGAGGGCTTATATCCCCTGCCATCAACCATTTCCTGCACTATGTTTTTCAACATCTTGCAGTTTTCATGACTGTGTCCCTTCACGCGATGGAAGTTACAAAAGTCATTTTCTTTGTACCAGGAAGGTATGGCGCGAGTGGAATCAAACCCAGAGTGAGGTTTTACAGGGGGCAAGGTGATAGCCCCAGCTTTGAGCAATTTCTCTAGGATGACGCCATAAGTTTCTCCCAAGGGAGTGTAATTGGTGGGCTCGGCTTTGTATTTATAGGTGGTTTTTGGTGGAGTATTGGACGGTGGTTGGGATTTGACCATTACCGCGTGGACAACTCCTTTTGATTTAGAAGAAGTGGACACATGAGGAGTGGTGGTATTTGGTTTATTGGTAGAATCAGGAGTTCGGAAAGTGGAGTTTTTGTTGCGCAACCGCAATTTCTCTTCCTCTAAGGCTCAAATTTCTAATTTTCGAGCCATAGTAAAGGCCTCGTCGAATGTTCGGAAAGTTTGAATTTGGAGGGTAGGGGAGATGTGCTTAGCGCATGCCCGCGTAAAGAGTTCGATAAGTTCGGTTTGAGGCAAGGCATACGTAAGTTGGTTGATAAGGCCCCGCCATCGTCCAACGAAATCTGCGATAGATTCGTCTTCGAATTGTCGGATGGCATAGAGGTCAGTGATAGATACTTTCTTGGCAAATGTTAATGGAGAAATGATCCAAGAAAGATTGGGCTAGTTGGTTAAAAGAGAAGATTGAGTGCTGGGTTAAAGCACTGTACCACTCCAAGGCAGGCCCTGATAAGGACATAGGGAAGGTGCGGAGTAACAAGGCGTCATTATGGGCAATCAAATAACAAGCATGTCTAAATGATCGCAAATGTTGTTGAGGATCCTCTTTACTATTAAAACGAGTAAATTTCGGCAACTCCCATTGAGGAGGATACGAATGAAGGGGGACAGAAGGGTGAATGGGCTCCCGACAAACTTGCTCGTATGTCAAGGCGCTACGACTTCCTGAAACGGAAGCCTCCAGGTTTTGCATTTTGTCTATCATTTGCTTGATGAAATCTGTGGTTGGATGAGGTGATGGTGCCACAGAATAGGGATGTCCCATATAAGGTGTTGAGGTTACTGGATATGTATATGGGAATGAAAAGGTAGGCGAAGCTTGAGAAGGAAAGCTCGTGTGGATAGGTGGCAGAGAGCAAGTCATGAATGGAGCAGTCTGCAAAAGAGATGAGGTAGGGGCAGTTGGTGGTAACGAAACGTGGGGTCCAAGATTAACAAAAGGAAAGCTAATCGGGGTCGTATGAACCTCTGCAGCTGTCGGATTGGGAGACGGGGGGCTAGAGATGCAGGAAGCAAGGCGGTATTATCAGGAGGGGTGGGAACTAAATGAGCAGCTATACTGATAGGCATACCTACAAGGAGCTGACCATCGGGTGTACGGTCAGGGGTTATGAGACAAATAGTATTGTACAGCGCTGGAATTAGCATCCAGAAACTTGGCAAAGTCTTTATCTCCCACCGGGATTTTAGGAACTTCACTGGTATCAGTAGGATTCCCCATAGAAGGTGAAGGGGGTGATTCAGGCAAAGAAACAGAGCAAGCGTGTGAAACCATGGCGGCGGCTTGTTTTCGAGTGATAACAACCATGGACAAGAACACACAGGAAAGTTTCAATCTATGAAGAACAAAAACAAACCCAGAATGATGAATTTGGCAAGTTGCTGGTTTGTCAGGGGCTGAGAGCGATAGATAACCGATATCGGTTTACTAACAGGTGTCGGTCACAGGGGAAATGACGTCGGTCCCTTAACCGATGGCGGTGTCAAAAAATCTAGGATAAGAAGATACAAAGGGCTGCTAATTTGATTTTTAGCAACGTTGAGTATTTTTATCAACTTATTGATCACAGAAAACAGAGTATGACAGAGAAAACAGAACAGCAAACAAGCAAGATGCACACGCAAATCCAGAGATTAACCCTAGAGTTAATTTTAATTATTGTGGGCTTATGCCTTTAGACGTAGAATACTGTCAGAATCCTAAACAAGAGACTTAGAGGAAATGTCAAGTCGTTTTGGCTTATAAGGTTACCTCAATCGGGCGGAGGAATACCGCGGAAAAAGGGGGATGTTTGAGTTGTTGTGTTAATTGTGAAGTGATTCGGTATGTGTTGTGCAGTGAATGTAAGATTAATTTCCTATCAATACCGTGGATATCACCCCCACGTGTATGACCTGTTACTTAATCTATGTTCACTAGAATTGAAAAACAACAGGCAGGAATGCAATGCATGTGTTTTAAAACCCAAATCGAAAGTGATATTCGATGAAGCGAAGAAAAAAGAGATGACTTTTACTAATGCAAGATGCAAAAACAAAGCAAGTTCTTTTACCAGAATAATAAAATACCCTGTGAAATACCTCTAGAAGAAGAAAACAGCAAGTATGCTTCCTATAATAAAAGCAAGCAAGAAATAAAGAAAAACCCAAAATGGGTCCCACCGGGCGTGCCAAAATGTTTCACTCGGAAATGCTTCGTTCCTTTTAGAAACAGATAAGGTTAGGGTTAGGAGGAATACCTGTAGAATGTCGAGATGGTGTGCGCGTACCGTAGAGAAAGATCAGGTTGACTGCGGAGAGCTCCTTTTTGTCTGGGAAGGACTACCTGCAAATAAGAACACAAGACCACAAGATTTGATTAAACAATAAATGAGGAAACTGCCTTGGGCCCAGGAAATGTAAAACTTCCCTTCGAAGGTGGTCAGTTTCCCTGCTAATATGAATTAACACAAAATACTGGTAAAGTATCAATTAAATTGCTTCGTTGAACTGGGTAGGGGAAAGGCTGTTTTTCCTGGTTTTGATCAAAGGAACCGATGCCGGTTACCTATAACCGATGGCGGTCACTGATAACCGATACCGGTTTGTTCTAGGATCTTCTGGCCTGGTTGTGGTGTTTGTAATGGCTGGTTTTTGGATAGTATTGAGAAATGGGATGGTTAGAAGCTAAGGAATGATAGTTAAAGGCAATGGTACGTTAGATAATGGGTTCAGGAACGGATTTGGGGGAGATTGTAATTCCAATAGCACAAGAAATGTTATAATGGAGGACATGCAAGATGTAACTTACTGGTTTTTTGACGAAGATGACCCGTTGATCTCCTTGGCTGCCAACTCTTCTGGTTTCTTCACTCGTCTCTGCCTGGTCAAGTGAAGCTCTGGACCCTGCTGATCGCTTTGACTCTCGTTCCTCACTCGCAATGCTTTGATTCAAAAATCCTTTGACTGATCTCCCAAAAATGAAATTCCGATCCGTTGTTTTGGTTTGGGGAGCCCATTTACAGGGAACCGATGGCGGTTGCGTAACCGACGGCGGTCGAGTAGGAACCGGCATCGGTTAGGAAAAAGTAGGCTATTTTTAGTAAAATAGCCCACCTTCCCTGCTTTTTCTCCCGAGAGATCAGTTGCGGGCTTGGTCAAGTGGCTAGAAGGTCGGCTTTGGGTGCGAGTAAGGAGGCATTAGTTATGGATGTGAGTCTAGACTAAGTCATGGGTCTTAATTAGGTTAATTTAGGGTTAGGGCTAGGTCATGATGAGGTGGCAAAGTGAGGTGGCGGGTAAGGTGATGTGGATTTATCAATTACAAGGTAATTAATAAATAATTGGGTAAAGTTTAGGTAATGAGGTTAGGTTGCGAAATGGGATGCGGGTCACAAGGGGTCGTGAGACACGAATTTGGTGTCTACACAAAGTCAGCAAAAGGATACTCCCCATTTCAGTTGGCCTATGGCATTGATCCAGTTCTTCCTATTGAGTTTGATATTCCCACTGTGAGAGTTATGAAAAATGAAAGGATGGATGAAAGTGATTCAGTAAAAGAAAGGTTGGTACATCTTCATTTGCTGGAGGAAATGAGAGAAATAGCAAAGGATACAAGCCATAAGAAGAAAATGAAGTAGAAGGAATACTTTGATCAAAAGATCCGGTGGTCTCCATTTCAGGTGAATGACTTGGTTCTAGTATATGATTCCAGATACAAAAAAAAGAAGAAAAAGAAAATTTCTTCCAAAATGGATGGGGCCCTACAAAATAGCAGCTGTGCATGAAAATGGTAGTTATACCGACTGGAGGAATTGGACGGCACTCCCATTATGAAGATGGGTCAACCACGACAAGTTGAAGATTTTCCAAGCACCAGAATAGTCTTACTCCGAGGACGGAGAGGAAGCTATTGAAGGGCGAAGATGTCGACACTAAAATTTTCAAAACCGTAATTTCTATTTTCATTAATGTATGAACAATCCTACTACTCATGACTAGTCCCCTTGAATCAAATATAGAAGCTAGTAATGAAGAAATAATCATTGAAGGCTTTCTAATTTCAATCAAAGTAGTCCGGATGCCGCCTAAATAATGCTAGTACGGGTAACAGTCAAAGTACAATAGGAAGAAAAGGATTACACCACTTCCATACCAGTGGTCCGGTAATGTTAAAAGGATCAATTATTTGGGTAATGCACTATTGGAAAGGGTCTAAAATCAGCATTGCGAAATATTATCCATTCACAAAAGTCTACAAGGAAAGGCTCATCAAGATTTTGGCCTCACCAAAGTCCAATGGGGAATCCAACACTGGACATGCTAGGCACTTTAGTGCATGAGAATAATCTTTAAAGCCCCAAGGGTAAGCTACAACAGATCCAATCAAATGGAATAAGCATCTTGAGAGAGGTATTTATTCTGTTTGTTGATACCATGGGTAGAGGAGTGGAAGTAATTTATCACTAAATAGAGAGGCCATATCCATTGCATAAATTAATCACATGGCTGCACTGTGCATAAGGAAAGGAAGTATATTTCTGAAGAAGCCTGTTTCAATATGTTCCAGTTTAAAGTTTCTCCATAGTTTGGTTAGTACCTAGGAGTGAGGATTGTAACAATTTTCTGTTCATAGAAATTTAAGTGCTTTTGCAGACTCTGCATGTCTTACATGAGTCGATGGTATGATCTTAATATTTTGTATATAGCTTTTGTTTCCAGATTACATCTAGTGGTACAATGCAGGCAGGCCCTTAGTAAATTTACAATAGGGATATCCGGAGTTCCCAGTTGAAAAATTCAAATCAAACAAATTGGTAGAGACAGTACTAACTGTAATCAAAATTGGGAGGTAATGTTGTTGACTCTCTCCAGAAATTTTTGTGAGCCTCTACGCATCTATGCAAATATCAGTACTATTAGTTTTATTCAGAATCTGTTCCATCCTCTAGCCTCAAAATCGCGAATTGATATTGTGAAATTTAATCTAAAAAAAATGTGTCTACTCTCACATTTGGTTTTTGTAGAGGATTTTTCTTAAGAGAGTTCAAAAAATGCAAGGGATCAGCTAATGGCTACATTAAAGAAAGAAGAGTTAATTTCGTGTGAATACTCTGAAATCAATGGTATCAGATATGGTTCATTAGTGGAGGTCATGTTTTTTAATGTATAGATAAAAATGTTATTTTTTTTTTCTTTCAATTTGACCTAAGGCTCATGGCCCCTCATGAGTCACTAAACTTTGTTAGTACTAATTTCCTCCACCACCCAATAGAAATTAGATAACAAACAGATTCCAGTACCACTGAGTGAATGTTTATAGTTCTTGAGAGTCTCGTAATAAATATGAAAGGATTCAAACCTTACGCAGTAATTTGGGGAAATAATACTTAGCCTAAATCAAGAAAAAATCCAAGCCTCGGAATAGTCAACTCAGGAAAAGAAAGGAGCTGTGAAGTGTACCATATATCTGGCCCGACACAATTCCAAAACAAAAGGAAAGTAACAAAATTCCAAATTTAGGACTTTTATGTGGAGCCAATGTAGTCTAAAGGCATATCCAACTGAGTAAGGATCCTCATGTTAATTATACAATGATTCCCATTGTAAACTCAAAGTGTTAAATGGACTTTAGGAAAGATGCTAAATTTCAAAGCTCGTACACTTTTAACTCATATACCAAGAAAAATAATACCCTAGATACATTTTGGCCTTTATGTGGAAGCTTCATGAACCAATGGTTACTCCAATCCAAAGTAGGTTGTCAAAATATTGGTGACAATAGGTCAATGCCTTGTATGAAGTAGTAATAAATCCCACCTAGAAGTTTTAAATGCTCATATCTCTTCACGAAGGTGGAGGGCGAATAAAATTATGTAACTTGTACATTTTTAGTGAAGGATTTAAGGCTACGGTACATTCAGGGTGTAAAATAAGTAAACCCACAGAGATTCAAATTATCCATCGGCATTAAAGATGATAATGGAGCATTTCTTAATCCAAACATAAAAAAATAGGTGTTTTGGGATCATGGCTCAAAATCCAATGCACAAGTCAATCGAGGAGTTTGGATATGTAATGAATATTTGAGGGTTTATTCCTTAAAAGATGAGCCCACTTCAAGGGAGGTGGTTGGAAAGTAATTGAGAATGTATTAAATGAATATGGCCTCCATTTCTTAAGGTAAATCATGGGGTAATGTGAGACATATTTCAAAAATCTATTGCCTGTCACTTCATCTCATTTATTATAACTTAAAAATAAGGTTGGAAGTAGTTCCATAATTTTGTTCTCTCACTTCAACTTACGGTTATTCTATATATTGTAATCCTGGGGCTCATTAAGGGGGGTATATTTTTGGAGTTGCATTCATTTTTCCTCTTCTTTTCCCTATTTCTTCTCTGCTAGGGTAGGAACATGGAGTCTCAAGCCTTCTTCCTAAGGATCATTTGTCCTGGAATCTTTTCTTGCCTCTTACCTATTGATTGTTATACTATGCACAATTTTGGAGCCAATTGAATATGTCATGTGATTCATTTCATCCATCCTTTGCATGTTTTTATTATCTTTAATAGCCTTTATTCACTGTTGGTATACTAATGCATATCACTAAATGTTCATTACAAGTTTAGAAAGTTGTGCTTAATGAATTTTTAATTGGTGTTATGTGTGAATCTATCTCTAATTCTGTGGTGCATTTTCTCCACCCTTTTCATTTTCACCTTTTCCTATTTCAGGTTATGGAAGCTTGATTAACTTTTCTTTTGCGGCGCATCAATTGTTATTATTCATGTCCTATGTTTCATTTGGTCTCTAACCTTGATCTGAGGTTACCATGAGGATATTTCATGCCAACTTCCCTTTATCAATTTATAAAGAATACGTTTATTCATACGTCCCACTCTTGGTATCCATACTCTGATTGTTCATTTATATAAGTAAATATATTTTCTTCTTTCCCCATTTCTTAATGAAATCTCGTATCGTATAGAGGAAGGTTGAACCTTAGGAATCACTAGAGATACGCCATATATAATGAATGTAACAATTGTTCCTTTGAACTACAAAATCAAATAGAACATTATAGACATGGTTGTTCCTCTTTGTATATATGCATTTAGGATAGAGTGGACATGTAGACTACTTTGAACTGGAAACATGAGTCATGGGTCCACATGCAAGAGTTATTTGAGAATGCAAAGCCATACATGAATTAGAGGGAAGAGGACCACACCCACTACCTAAGTGAGGGCATTAGATGCTTAAGGAAGGAACAAATAATGAGGGTCCGCAGGGATAATTATGACAAAGTATTTTCCATAAGTTTGGCAACCACCGTGTTGTGAGGATATGTGCCAAATTTGGTTATAAATATCCTTATATTTTGGGTACATACTCCAACCTTTACTAATTCAAGATCAGGTTAGTGGTTAACACATATCTACACACACACACTACACACACACACACACACACAAATTTTTACACACAGTTGTAACACACACACATTATGTCTTCACATGGAATGGGACAAATAGCACTAGAATAACAAGTCACTCAATTCTTTGGTAAACATTAGAAGAAATTTAATACTAAATTCAAACCTATCCTAAAACTACATTCAAATTTTATTAGAGCAAATGATAATATTAATAAATCTATATAAGTTGTTAGTAATTCCTATTTACCTACCTATTTGGAGGGTGTACTTGAAAAATCCTACAATTTTTTACATAATTATTATGAAAATGTAGTCACCATCATTTTTGTAGTAATTCTTTCAAATTCCATCAATTACAATGTAGAAACTAGATCAATTCAAAAACATTTATCCATATGTTAATTTGCCTCAGAGAAATGTTATTGCATTAATTATTCCCCATGCTAATTGACTATATATACCCAGTTCCTATCCACATATACTCTGAAGATATTCTGAAGTTTGCATTTGACAAATATTGGAAAATGATGAATTTGTTAAACAATTTCATTTGAGAATTTTTATATTTAATGAGATTCATTTCACTTCCATAATAAACATGATGTGAAAAACCAAAAGCTCGGTTTTTTTTATGAAAATACCAACTTGGACAATATAATAAGTATAACGTCCATGAGCATGATTTATTAATAAGGAATCTAATTGTAAGAGAGTTTATATAATCCAAAATTAAGGAAATGCATAACTCAATCCATAGCTTTTGTCTCTCTTGCATGAAGTCAATCAGTGATCAATGTGAAGTGATAACTTTTGCAATATTTTTGTGGGTACATAATGTACAGATTTGATTGTCTTTTCCATTAATACAAATGTGAAAACCTACACCCATATTGATTTTATCCAGAGTTGTGTCAATAACAACCAAAGAGAATTATATGACAATTAAAATCCATTGAATAAGTTCCTAGCATCTCCATAACTCCTTTTAATTCATAAATGATCTTAACTTCCTTGGTTCCCACACAAATATTGAATGATAAAGCCCCCCATTTCAATCAACTCAAAATTTTACATTTTTCTCATTTCTCATACTCAACTAAAAAATGGATAAGAGAGCAGGCTATTCTCACATGCATTTTTCAGCAGGCTCAAATCAGCAGACACGTAGCTGATCGTGGGAAAAGCAACAGCTCTCATTTCCAATATTGTGCAGATTACTATAGCAAAAAGTGGACTGGCTTTAGAGATCAATTAGGAATTTTTTGCAATCAATTCAGAGCAGAGAAGATGGGGGGTCCTCCTTGTCAAATTGAGCCTAGTGTGGACTGAGACTGGAAAGATAATATTGAGCTGTGGAACATTCTTAGCAAGGGTGGCATAACAAACTTCATGGAAAAGGTTCAGGGGCATGATCAGAGAATCTCTGTGCATTTTGCAAAAGATTGGAAGGAGAGGACAGTGGAATATGAGGGGCAGAAGGTCTTAATCAATGAAAAACTTATTGCTAAAGTGACCAACCTTGGCTTGGAGGGCTTCCGATTCTTCAACAAAAGGGTCGATAAAGATGCTGAAGAGAGGAGATTTGTAGAGGGAGAGGAGAAGCTGACCTACATAACAGCGGGCCTGCTTGTTAGCTCGATCCCTCCACCTTATGATGAAGTAACCCACATGATGATATGGTTCATCTCCTTAGAAGGAAGGTTTGTCACTGTTCTTGCGAAACACCTTATTTTTCTCAATCACTTTCGTAGGGATCGTTTGGTTTGTTTCCCCCATTACTTGCTGAACTCTCTTGAATGCTCCATTCTGGAGTTTCAAAAGCATTCTCAGGTGGTTCCTTTGCACCAAGGGCTCATTTTGTTGCTGCACAAATGCTGTCTCCTCAAGTTTCCCAGTCTCCCATCCTCCCCTAGCTTGATTCCCCCTCTGTCGAGCTTTGCTGTTGCCAGCCGTACTTCTCCTTTCTCTGCCCCCGCCACCGCTGCTGTCACCCCCCTGCCGGCCATTCAGGCTTCTTCTCCCATTCCCCCTTCTATTTCTCCCACCCCCCACTTAGCCTCTTCCTCACGGAGACCGGTTACCAGGGCTTCTAGGAAGCTTAACCTTGAGACTCTTGCTGTGGAGAAGGGTTCTCATGAATTTGAAATTGCTCATGACCTCCTGAACATCAGCAGTTCTAGTCCCCGGAAAGTGCAATTGGAAAGCCCTTTAAGAAGGCTGGAAGCCTTAGAGGCTGATATGAAACTATTGAAGGATGAAGTTAAAAACTTGGCAAAACAGAAAGGAAAGAGGAAGAAGGAGGAGGAGGAGGATGTTGACAGTAGCCAAATTGAGGATATCTACAAGAAACTGTACTCCTTAGACTCCTGTTTAGGGAAGGCCAAAACTCGACATGATTACAACATAGCCATCTTTAGGGTGATTGAGGAGTTCATTAAGCAACACGTCAAAAGTATCTCCAACCTAAGCAGAGTTCCGACAACTCTTTGGGGTAATGATAAAGAAAGTAAGAAGACTGTGGAGCAGCTAGATTATAATGATGCTGCCCACATGAAACCTTTGGGTATGTTTAAATCCTAGAAGAATATCAAAACCATCATTGAAAAAGCTACTAAAAAGTAGTTATAGATGCTTCTGCTGTCCTTGTTTGTTTTTTTGCAGACCCTTTACTGCTTTTTTGCAGTAATTTTGTTGTTTTGTTTCGTCTTGGTAGCTATTTTTTGTCTACTTTGAACTTCATTGTAACATTTAGATTCTGAACCTTTTCTCTCTAGTTCTCTTGCTTATTCTGGCTTCTAGGCCTTCTTTTGTAAACAAGGGTATAGTCCCTTTCAAAATTTTTTTGCCAATAATAAAAAAAAACTAAAAAATGGATAAAATTAAAAAAAATTAAAAAATGGTTTTGGGGGCATCCTACTTCATTTCCCTAACTACCTTGGTTCAAGAAAAATCCAAGAAGTTGGAGAAATTTAGAGAAAATGGAGAAAAAGGGATAAATAAAGTGTAGATCAGCTATTTCGGCCCTAATAGGCCTAGATGGAACATGTACCCAAGGAACCTGAGTTCCCCAGACTACTTTAAGGACCGATTTACAAAGGGGGCCAAATTCATTTTTTTGTGTGGGTTTACGGTGTGATACGGGCCCAAGTAACTTGAGTGGAATAGGGGCTGTAGAAGTCAAAGTTCTCTACATTGGCCGAAGGACCAAAACACAAAGGGAGGGGTTAGTTTAGAGTTGTGTGGTTGGGAGATTTGATTTGGGCCCAAAGGGGTTACAAGGAACTTGTACCCTACGGGGAAAAAGTTCCCCAAAAGGGCCGAGGAGCTAATTTATAAAGCAAGGGTGATGGAAAGGGAGATTTCCAAGCTCTGTAAGGGAGTTGAAGTAAAGTGTAGGAGTTATGAGCCCTTTCGGACCACATAGAAATGGAGACCTAGTTCCCCCAAAACTCAAGTTCCCTGCATCTCAATGGGATTTTAAATGAAAATAGATTGATGGGGAGGGAGGAAATGAAGTGAAGTGCAAAAAGGAGGGGTTACAGGTGCACAAGGGAATAAAGGCACAAGTTCCATGAGTTATCTTAGGGTCCAAATCATCTGATCCAAGTGAAATATAAAGGAAAAAAAATAAAAAGAGACTCAATTTTATGTGATCTGACAAGTTAAAAAGAACAAAGGATGAACTATTTAGAAATGAACACCATAACCCCTGATGACCCATAACCCCATAATTTTTCACCAAATTATCCAAATTTCACAAAAAGTATATTTTTGGATTCATATTTCCATGTACTTCATGATATCAATAAATCAGAGGTTTGTTGAGGATAGGTGGGCAAGAAACAAGGAAAACTTTACCAGTTTCAAATGAACTCTTCCAGGAGAGAAAAAGAAGCATTAATAGAGGCATGGGAATTTTTTTCTTCTTCTATGAGCTAAAGGGCTTGGAGGCATGGGTTTTGACAGGTTCACCACCATTTTTTCATGCCATTTAATGAATTTTGTTTGTGTTTAGAGGCATATTTCGAGTTATTTCTTTATCTTTCTCATTTTCTTCAATATATTGTAAAAACAGAGCTCTTTTTTAGTGGTTGGACATTCTCTATCTTCTCCTCCACTTCTCTACAGATTATTGTGGGTGTATGTGATCTTTAAACCTCCATTTTTTGGGTATTTTTCAAGAAGTTCATGCCTCTATATTTCATTATATTAGACTATGTAATCATATGAAGTAATAAAATCAATTTTTGTGGCTATCCTTCAACCCTTCCTTATGTTTCATTGCATTATCTTACCTATACATTACATTTGAAGGTATTTTTGTGTGTTGTATGGTTTATTGTAGGCTCTAAATAGTTGTGTTTAATGTAAATGGTGTTGTGAATGTGTGTTTCTAGATTATGGTGTTCTACATATGCTCTCTATTTCCATTTCTTCCCATTTTCATCTGTTAGAGAGTGTCCCAATCACCCTTCTCTTGGTGTTATCACCCCCTTAGTGTAGGATTTCTTCATTTCCATACATTTTCCTCTCTCCTTGGTACCTTGGAATCATATAATAGGAGTAGATAGTTACATTTCCTTCATTAGGATTAGTTTAGTGCTTATATTAGGAAGAGAAACCAACATTCTCTTGAGAATTATCTTAGTTTCATGGTCCCACACATAGAGATAATTCTGTGTTTCCCAAAAACATTAATTTCCCATTTTATTCACTTATAATCAATTCAGAGGGTTTTTTGTGATAATAGTTTTGGCATGTCTGGTGGGACATCAGAATTCAATACTTCTAGTTTTATCAAGCTTGGATGTGAATCTTGGTAAATTTCTATCCTTTGGATGCTCTGCAGTAACTCAAAATCCACTGGTTTTAGCAGTATAAGTATCTAAAATTCATGAGAAGGATCTAAGTAAGGTATGGGACAAGAGAAGGAGTATTTGAATACCTACAACTATCACTAAGAATAGGAAGAAGGGGAAGATAAGTTTAGAGATTACCATCTCTACCAAACATAAATACTTCAACACCCCCACCTAGTAGGCCACTATTACAATCTAATAGAGTTCTTAGACCTATCATTATGGTTACAACAAAATTGAATCTAGGATTTTTTAACTTCACATATAGCAGTCCACGTTCCCTTAATGCACAAAATCATATTCTAGTGGGATCCTTGAAAAGCTTCCCATTATTTACAGGAGAGAATCACACCACTCCAATTGATCATATCCAGAACATTACAAATGTGTGTGCAATCCATGAAATTGTTGACATGGATTTAGATGTGAAGCTTATAGATTCCTCATTCAAAGGGAAGGATTTATAATGGTTCAAGATTCTGATAGTAGGATCAATTCAAAATTATAATGCACTGTGAACAACTCTATTTAATCATTTGGGGGAAATGACTGATAACTTATCTCTATTAGAGAAATTGACCACTATCAAAAGGGCTCTAAATGAACTCATGGTAGAATTAAAATTCAGGTTCCAAAGAATGTGTGAAATAATTCCAGTTCTTGTAACACCAACTATCGAAGGTGCATTTCTCTACTTAAAATCTCTCAATTCTGATATTGCTATTATGGTGCAATCTATGAGAGGTATAACTTTTCTAGGAACGTATGCACTATCTATTAGATCTGAGAACTATCTAATTCAAGCTGGTAAACTTTCCCGTATGCCACTTATGCCTATTTATCTTGAGATGGGAAATCATAGTTCTATCTAAATACCTGAGTTAGATCCGATCCCTACTCCTAGAAATCAAAATTCTAATGAGGCTTCTACCTCTTCAAGAACCTTAGTTTAGCTCCAAGATGTCATGATTTTTTTTAAAAATATAAGGAATGAGTTGGTGACAATCAAGAGGCAGTAGGCCAAATTTTTCATACCTTATTAGCCTCAATACCAACCAAACTATCCCTCATATCAGTAAAATAGACCTCTTTCTCAAGATGCAAATCAGAGCTAAAGTTAGTTTCCCTATGCTAGGACATTCCAACCTTATAATCCCAATGAAACCTAATCATTTAAAGATTTGGTTCAAGTCCAAAGAAACCTTGTACAAGACTACAATTGGTGCTTCCCTTAAGGTCACACACATAACCAAACAACATGTCCTAATGGCATCCTACACCAATATTTAATGGTGCAAAGTGCCCATGCCTTTGAAGAAACAATTGAAGAAGAAAATTAGTAGAAAACAAGAACTCAAGAGGCACCTCATAATGACACTTCACTTGTGAATTGGAAAGTAGAGGATTTATGTGGGATAAATTAATCTCTTCCTCATCGTGTAGCAATAAACAAAAGATCTAAGAAAATAGATATAGAAGAGGGGAAATCATCAAATGAAAGTACTTTTTAACCCTCTCTCACACTTCAAGGATTTGGCATCTCAAATACAGTCCCAAATTCACAAAATCAGCATAAGGGACTTGTTGTATTAGCTCATGTATAGGATAAAGTGGTGATGAACAAAGGGCCGTAAAAATATAGTCACACTTTATTCAATAAAATTGATCAAATGAAGAAAAAAACGTGGGTATATCCATGTGGGAATCATTAGAAAATTCAGGACAAAGAGATTTATTGCAGGTGGTCATGACTAACTTGTCCATCTCAAATTAGTCATCCAAAGATCATGAAAATGTGCTCACCAATGCAATGCAATAATAAGGATTTCAACAAAGAAGAAACACAAATCCTCTACCATTCTACCTATTTTTGATCATCTAGGATAATTTGGAGCACAATTGCATGATTGAATTAGGGGAAAGAAGTTTAGCAATGCTAAAGCAAATTGCAGATCAGCTAGGCCTCAAGTATGAGCCTATTTACAAAGGAGTGGTGAAATTAGATGGTACAATAGTGGGAACTATTTTCGAAATAACTCTCCTAGTTATTTAGGTAACTTATATACACCTGCTGGCTTTGAATTCTCCATTACAAGTTTAGACGCACTCAAGTTCACTTAGCATATTTCCTTGGATACATTTCCTTGTGTGCCCCCCTTCTTATCCTTATGTGCTTTGTGCACTTTCCCCTTCTTCTATTTTCCTTTTCCTCTTTGTTTCATCTTCCCCTTGTGATCCTTCCTTCTACCTCCTTCTCACACATAATTCTTCCACAATTAGTATATTTTGCCCTCATTTGCATCCTTCCATGCCATGTCATTCTTTTACACACTTGAGTGTGCCACACATAACCAGTCAATGAATGAAACATGGTAGAAATGACAAATCAAATGAATGGTTGGCCAATTTCTTTAGTCAATCCGTGTGCATCACATGTCTTGCGTGCACAGAAAACTATGATATCTTATAAAAACCATATATTTTTCTACAGAGCTCCAATTGGTGCCCGCCTAGTCTCAATCAATAGCTGTTGACATAGGATACAATGTTAAACATTCAAATTCAAAATTTTCACAGATGTGGTAGGTAAGAAATGGGAAAATGTCTTCTGGGCATTAATGAGAAAATCTAATTGATTCAACCACCCAATTTGATATGATCCTCCCTCTTTCCTTCTCCAACATGCCAGATAAACTTAGGGAAAAGTGTTTGATAGATTTACACATGGATTTAAAGACATTAAATGATTCTTGGTGGTTGTATTTCAAATTTAGGTTTTCCCTCCTTCTTCTCTTTTTCTTCTATGGATTCATCTTTAAATGTAAGAGCTGGGCTCATTATTAACGTTGGAAATTTTGGATGCTTACACACTTTAAAACTAAGGACTTCATATTTTCTATATTATGAGTCACAGACCTCTAGATTTGGATATTGCATATGGATATTGACCTCTTTCACATTGTAATAGCTCTGTCTATTTTTGGAAGTAATAAAAGCATCATTTTTTGACTATTCTTTTTCCTAACGTGTTTATATTTCTTCTTCATGCATTTTCTTTTACATTACATGCTCGTTGTGCCATCCTACGTCCCTTGCAGCTCCTTATTTAGTTGTGTTCCATGAAAATGATATGGTAAATATGTTTTAAGTTGTGTTACATGTGCCTAGACTTCTTTCAAGCATTTGCCTTCATTTTTCACTCAAAACAAGATAGTGTTCACCCCTTTTTTGGTGCTATCACCTTTTAGTGTAGGTTTCCTTTCAAGTTATCTTTCTATCCCTAGTCCCTTGGCATTATTATTTTACTTTCACCTTTCAGCACTAAGATTAACAATAGCAGTAGAATAGATAGAAGATTCAAAATTCTTTGGAGATCCATCCCAAGCCCACAAGGTCCCATAACTTGGGTATGGTTCCATTGTTATCACAAATGACTCGTTCTTCTAGATCTGAGACACGGGTGTAAGTTTAACAAAAATTTTTTTGGCACACCCAATGGGAGTAGTAATGAAAAGCTTAAGTTTCATATGTCTAAGTTCTGGTGTGTGGACTCAGTGTTTCATCCTTTAGAGGCTTATTTCAACACATCTAATGACTACCAACATTTGTAGATCTCTGTTTTAGCATCCCTGAGTGCCTTTCATGAGAAGAGTGTATACAAGGAGAAGTGAAACAGTTGAATATTACTTTGATTACCTCCACCTATCCCTGAGAAGAGTTTGTTCTAGAAATCCTATGCATGCATCTCCATCTCCAGTGAGGGGGAGCCCATTCAATATCCTCCTCGTGCTATAGACAACATTGCGTGATCCTGCAATGGCACATCAACCACCCCCTCTACTAAGGAACTTTTCTAACTTCACCAGAGGAAGTACCCTAGTTTTAGCCATGCAACATGATATGCCAAACGAGGTGCTCAAAAGTATTCCATACTTTACTAGTGAGAATTAAGTCACCCCTCAGGAGCATATCTAGGATATAACAAACTATATAGTTCACTCTAGTGTTGATCACACATGATGATGTAGCAGTTAGGCTACTTATGGCCTCTATCAAAGGTAAAGTGCTTCAATGGTACCTAAGCTTGAGACTTGGATCTATTGCCACCTAGGATGATCTTGGAACAACTCTTTGTAGATATTTTGAAGATAATTCATATCACCTATCTATGGTGGAGAAGTTGATGAACAACAAGGAGGGACACCCAATGAGTAGATGACTCCTCTTTAAAACATTATTATTTTAGAAGACATGGGATATAATTCCTCTGATAGTGGTAAGACCTACATCCCAACATGCTTTTTTGTATTATTTAAAGGTGCTTTGAACAATGATATCTTAGTCATGATTCAATCCATGGGAGGTAGGACTTTACCAGCCACTTATAATATTACAGTAAGGTGGAAAATAGTCTTATTCATGAGGAAAGATAACTCCTAGACCACTTATGCCCTTGATTTTCACAGAAATTTCACAAACACCCCAACCTTTAAATGGCCCCTATTGAATATCTTGGAGTAAAGGTGTACAACCTATTGCATCAACATCCAAACTAATTCGGTGCATCAAAAAGAAGATGAAGAATCTCTGATCCAGATTCCTTTGATTAGAAATTTTTCAAACAAAGTCATATCATTAGACAAACAACTTGCTATCAAGCTTATATAGAGGATAGTTCTAATCAGGCACATAGATAAAGCAACCAGACCTTGGTGGAATCAATATGGAAACCAAAGATACACACCCAACCAAAGAATGATAGATGACATGATAATGCAAATTTTCCCTTGTAATTTGTTCTTCCACCCTCTCTTCCAATTCCCAGCACAAGTCAAGTGCTTGTTCCAAGTTTAGAATAATTTGGTGTAGGATTCGGAGTGTGAACTTCCCTTACAACATGCCTCATAGTTAATATCATTATGCCAATGTTTCACATGTAAAAGCCTATATGATTCAAAATGATTCTAGTTGTGAACCTTTAATGATTGCATCTGAAATAGAGAATCAAGAATGGGCTAGAGGTTCAACTCCAAGATTCCAATATGATGTTATTTGGCACTGAAGGAATTATGTGCTAATCAACACAAGCTACAAAGGACACTTCAGACACATGCCCAAGTTTTATGACAACACAAGATATAAGAAGAGAATGTTAGAGTCTTAATCATCCTTATTAACCCTCAATCAACCTCAGAAGAAGAAATATAGTAGCTAGGGAATCTAAGTACTAAAATTTCAAGTCCCTATACAAAAGGTGGAATTCATCCCTCAAATCTCCTCCTGAAGTAGTGCATGCCCCTCCTTTCATAGGTAAATCCTCATCTTCGCTTAAAGCCCCTGCTTCTGTACCTAAACAGTCAAGAAAGGATGTTGTTATTCCAAATTCAAAGTGCAAATTAGGTTTTCCATTTAGCATTGTGGACCAGATGAAGAAAACAAATATAAATGTCATAATTTGGGATGCTCTGACCATTCCATCTCAATGGGATCTGCTGCATGAGGCTGTCCTCCCATGCACTGATCCTAAATTTCACATGCTTCTATCAACATCTGCCAAGAAGAGGAGAAGAAGGTAAGTAAAGTGGTTAAAAACTCACCCTTCTATATGTCTTTGATCATAGGAAAACATCTTGTCCATAATTATATGATTGAACTCAGGTGCTAGTACTTCTATCATGCCCCAAGAAGATAGCTAATTTCCTAGGTCTTCCGAGTATAGCCCCTTGACTAAAGGATTCCTACTTATGATGAATCAACATCACCACCCTAGGAATCATCAAGGATCTTGATTTAACCCTCTATACATGTCCAAATCTAACATTGTAACTCAAGATGTGTCAATCATTGATTTGCCCCTCTGTTTTCCTTATGTTTGTCAAGAGATTTTACCACTAAAGTGGGTGGTTACTTGTCTTCTGATTGGTCTCATATGTTACTCAAGACAAGGTATGGTACCCAGTTTACCATACAAGTTGAACCAATATTTTCTTATCATGTAGATTCATATGTCCCATCCCCTCTCCAAGCCAACTATTTAATCCAAGAAGAACTAGCTTCATTTCCGAAGAACAACCTCTTCCACCTTTTATTCTAATCTAGTACTTGATGAATGGGTGGAGAGTTGTCACATTAATAAATTTGACCCATATTTGGCTGAAGAATTGAAAGTCAAACTAGGCTTGGTACTTATTCAGAGCATTCTTGAAGAAGAACAATGTTACCACACACACTCAAGAAATGACCAAGTTTAACCTTGTCTATAGAATTTAACTTTCATGATCCATAAATAGAATCAAGGGTGGGATTAACGTTAGTTGTTCTTATTTCTTAAGAATGAGAAATTATTATTTCACTATCATAGGTTATAATTCACATGATAACAATATGGTAAAGTATGAGGCACTGGTTCCATGGTCCAACTTATTTCTAAAAAGAAGAAGATTAACGCAGTGCAAATATTCTGGGACACATAATTGGTTATTCACCATGTTACCAACAAGTGCCAAGAAACTAATAATATTCTCAAATCTTATAAACATAGAGTTTGGACCTCCTTGAGAGGTGTTGATTATGCAAATGGACAGGTGGTAACTCACCTCGTAAAAGAAATAAGGTTTCTCAAGCTAATGCTAACTTGATACTCGGTGTAGACACTAAAATTAGGTCACACTCCCCTTTGGTCCCTTGACAAATAAGCACCCTTCATCACATTCACCTAGCCATGGCCCCCTTCACCCCACTAATATTAATTTAATTAATTTAATTAAATTAATTCATTATCCTCACCATATTTATTATTTAAATATCTTAATTTAAATAATATCCACACATACACTTCACTTAGACACCTCATCAAGCCAACTCAACCTAAGACCTATTCTTAGCAAGTTGCCATAAGCAACTAAGACTTACCCAAACCCTAAAAATCAATGCCTACATTCCCTCTAACCACATTCCCGCATGCTTACAAGAAGCTTCCAGTTTAATCCACAGGTTAACAACACGAGATCTGATAAAATCAGGAGGATCTCCCTAGTTTAGTAAACCCAGGAAATCCCGCCTTGATCGACGCCGGTTACCCCTAACTGTCACCCGGTTAGGCCAGAAACCCTGTCAGTTACCCTTTTAACCCCCAAAACAACCTTATTTTCAAGGTTGGAAAAGATTGGAAAAAGTTGGCAAAACATTGAGATCTTCCTGAGAGATTTCACATCTTCTGAGAGTGAATTTCAGTGAGAACACACATGCAAGGAAGGAGATCAAGCATTTTCTCCTGCACAGCCACCCCAACAATGATCTGATCTAACCAAACAAAGAGGAATGCACATACAGCCCATGCAGAAGCTCTCCTTTATTGGTGATCACTTGCAGCCTTCAAACCTCTCACCAACACCCCCATCCCTCACTCACAGGCATCCAGGACCAGAATCCAAGTAAGTAAAATTCATACTTCTCTGGTTCATTTCATTTTGTCATTATATTATCACCTATTGTTTACCTAGCCACCCATTGACCTCCTTCAACATTCCCCCTCCATATACCCATTAAAACCTTGCCAAATCCCTCCCAAATTACCCAATACCTCATCTCGACCAACCAAAATCCTTTTGTGCAATCACAAAGGAGACCCCAAACCCATTTTGTGGCATCCCCATAACTCCATAGTAACCAGCACTGGTTACGCCTTACCGCCGTCGGTCACCCTTAACCGGTATTGGTTACTGTATGTGCTCATACAACCTAGAAAAAGGACCTATCCACCTAATTTTACATCCCCTTAATCACCTGTGACCTACCTGAGACTTTTGTCAGACCTATAGAGACCCAAAACCAACTATTTGACCTTCGGATCCTATTCTAATCTAGCATGCTAGATTAGATCTTTCTTATTGTGTTTTAAGTGAGATACCTAAATCATTTCAAATTACAATAGGATTTACTTCATTTCCCGCATTAAATTGTTTAAAATAGTGGACTGACAGCCATCTAGGAAGTATCACACTTCCTGGATCTAGCACACGCTAGGCAGTTCACTGCACATATTGTTTAACTCTTTCTGGTGGTCTTGCTTTTCATTACAGGTAGTTCCTCCTAGCCAAAAGGAAGCTCTCACAATTAGCTATGGATTCAGAAGTCATATGCCCACAAAAACACCTCAACCAACATTAAAACAAGTATTCCTCCTATGCCCGTTACCCTATCTATTTTTTTAATACTTCAAAGAAATGTCTAAGAATCAGGTGAAAATTTTGGCAGCCCGGTGGGACCCAAACATTTTATTCATTCCTAGGAAAAGTTGTTTGTTTCCCTTCTGAAAATTCATACACATTAATTTTCTTCCTTGTTTCTTTCTATCTCTGAAAAGTAATTACATTTCTTATGTTTTTCTGCATTTATTGCATTCATCTTTTTGTGCTTCACACGATTTGGGCTTAAAAATAAGTGCATTGCATTCTGGCATTAACTCACATTAATTGAGGGCAACCTATATGGAAGTCATGACCAGCTGATGGTTGACAAACGAACCATAGAAAGAACTTTCTTTCTCTTTCTCTTCTCTCTGAGTCTTACCAAACCTCACAAAAATTTAAAATATACACATTCTTAAACAACATCTTACCTGGAAGAAGCTGTAGGTGATCACACAATCACCACACCGTGGGCACCCAGACTCACTGCTCTATCGAGTCATACTTTAGAGTGAGGCCTGCCCCTACCATAACATACCTGAAACCTCACCTTTTAGATCTCCTTCTTTGTAGGAAGCCATCCTCACCAAAAAACTCTATTTCACAGTTCATGTGTCAGTCCTTAAATAGCATAAGCTCAACAAACATAATAGAAAAGGCACTCCTAGGATCACATTTTTCTTAGTGTTTCTGCTTGGCTTGTGTTTTGAGGTGAAAGAGCACGTTCTTCATTTTTTGCTTGTTCATCCTTGCACACTCCTCATCACAGCTGGTGTATTTCAGCTTCACCTGAGTGTGCCTGGACCATATTATCATCATTCTCAGAATTTTGGGTCTGATTCCACATCAAATTTTAATTCACAACCACTATTCTTTCATTACTGTTTCAATTTCACAGTAACCATCATTGGTTACCCTCTAACCATTGTCAGTTATACCCAACCGACGTCGGTTCCAGGTCCTTTTGTTAACCTACCCAAAGGGACATTTTTATTCATCTTCTTCCACTTTTCATAGTCCCTATCACTGCCATCATTCCCATTGACATTGTAAAACTCATCAGATTTGGCATACCTGTCAGATTTGACCTCCTACCTTATTTTTCACTCACTGTCCATTTTCTACAGTGATCAGTAGTAGTTACCCCTACTGACATTGGTTTACCCTAACCGGCATTGGTTAACCTGTTTCATTTCCCCACCCACACTTGGTACCTAGTACACTTTTTACCGTCAGATACACCTGTTCTTGCTATTTTTCTGTGTCATTTACAGAGAAGCAGCTCTACCTGATTAGTACTAGTTCACATGGTGCTAACCCGAAAGACAAGCAAGTGCACTCATATTTCATGCTAGTTGTCAACCACTCCCACCTAGTCCTTCACCACCTTCCATTTTATCACCAGCCATGGATCCCATCCAACCTATCACTATTGCTACCAGAGATGAGGAGTTCACATGACTCCTTGACCAAAACCCTGCCACTTTGTAGTTTTACCTTTCCCATTCATCTACTCGAGATGCCTCATGTTAGTTGATATATGACATGCCCGTATCTATCCCCCTGACTCTCACTCCCACTCCTGCATCGGCCCCATCTGGCTCTGTGCTACCTACATCTACCTTACCCCAGTCGTTTTGTAGCTAGGTCCTATACCTGCTATGACCGCCACATTTTCCACATCCACCATACCCTCTAAAACTACTCATAATGTAACCTCATCCACCCCTAATGTCTCACACTTACCCGTAGCTACACTACCACCTCCCATGTCGGTGACCCTACCCCTTTTCAGAACGTGGTCCTTTCCATTCCACAATCATTAGCCCCCATTGCCATTAGGGTTAACATGACCCTTCCACCTCTATATACATACTATCATCTGCCTCCCATTTCATCTATTACTCTTTTTGGGTACATACCCCCTCTTTCACTACCTTCTTCTCAATCAACCAACATGGCAACACCATACACTGGAGTGTCACCCTCGTTATATGCCCAAACCCAACCCCCTCACACTATAGGAGGCCCCCAATCATCGCAACCTACCAACAACCTAATCAAATTGATGTTGGACAAGATGAAGACATTAGAGGCATCGGTTTCCATCTCCCCCAACACTCTCACCTATGACGAGATTTGTAGGGAACCCATCCACCCATCCATTCCTATCCGCCCATATCTTGTGCATTAGGAAATGCCTAAATTTAATCGTTTCAATAGCAAAGAAGACCCGTAGCAACATTTCCAGTCATTCAAACATGGGTGTTATCTGATCGCTCATGATGATGCCTTGCTCTTGAGAACCTTTCCCATGTCTTTGACTAGACCTGCATTAGATTGGTATAGTGGGTTACCTAGACACTCTATATTCTCATTCAATCAGGTAGCCCAAGCCTTCTTGGATCATTTCTCTATCAATATCGTCAAGAAGGTTACCATGAATGACCTATACTCCATGCGTCAATATGAGGATGAATCTATCACAGATTTTGTCACTTGCTGGCATAGCTTGATCAATCAACTCACCTTCCAACTGCTGTAAACATAAATCATTGAGATCTTTGCACGGGCTTGTGCTAGACATATCTCACTGACCTTACAGGTCCAAACCTTCCTAACATTCGATGAAGAATTCACTATGGAATGAAAGTTAGAGATTCGGGCCATCGAAGAGAAGAAAATATAGTTACGCAATAAGAATTTGGCATTCAAGTCAAATGATGCCTCCTCTTCTTCCAAACCAAAAACAAATTACTCAAAATATAAGGGCACCGCTAATGCAGTGGTACTCAAGGCTGGCTTAGTTCATCCATCAAATTAGGATACCTCCTCATCTAAACTCTCACCCATCCAAATTTTCAATTCAGACGAGAGTAGAGGAAATACACCCCAATTGGGGAACCTTACTCTTCTATCTTAGAAAAGCTTATCAAAGCCTAGGGCCATTACCCTTCCACCTATAAAACCACACATTGGTTTTGACCCTACTCACCCCATGCCCGCATGGTATAAAGAACATGACTTCTATAACTATCATCGAGTAAAGGGTCATAGTGACGGACAATTACATCACTTTCAAAAATATTGTCCAAGAAATGATCGAGAAAGGTGAGTTAACCATGGATAATCCTAATGCACCTACCAACCAAAACCTACACATCTTCAAGAAACCATTTCCCAACCATGCTCCTTCGTCTGATCAAACCGGTGAGACCTCAACTCATGATACTCATACCCGTGAGGTTCATGCTATTTTTACTGACGTACCTGTTGCCTCCAAGTTACCCCATATTCCTTCCATAGAGGAAATCCTATCCCAAAATCCTCCTTCCACGTTGGAATCCACCACACCTGCTCCTCCACCCGCAGAGGAACACCTTTCATCTCCTTCATCACCTACGGAGGAGTCTTCTGCTAACATCGAGACCATTTCACCTTTGGCTTCTCCACTTAGAGAACCGGTACCCACAGTACCTCCTCCACTCACAGAGGAGCACCCATTACCTCCTCCACCCATAGAGGAGCTCCCATCATCTCCTCCACCTATCATAGACCCAGTTGAGATACCTTTTCCTCTTGGTGAGCATTCTCCATCAGCTACCCAAAATCCAGCAGACCTACTTTCGGCTCTCCTACCCATGGAAGCTGAAGCTAGCCAATTTCCTGTCTCTAAGACACATTTTATGGGAATTTCCATTAAGTCCTCATCAACTCCACCCACAGACGTGTCATTCTCATGTTTGGCTGATCACTTAGATTATGTGGATAGAGCCTTATTATGGGGGCATCTTCTGCTTCCGGTCTCAACATAGATGCAGATGTCACTTACTGATACTTCCACTATCTACCCAAAAGTATTCAGACCAATCGAACCAAACACAACCACCTCTATCACAACTCCTTCCATGACACCCATCATAACTTCACATACACCCTTACCCATAACCCAAACTACATCTAAACCCAAACCCACACCTACAACATTTTCCTTGACTAAACCTATTACCACCTTAGGGGTCACCCCAACCACCAGCCTTACTCATCCACCTATCAAAATAGATTTAGTTACATCCTCCAAAGTCAACACCACACCTACTCTGACACCCAAGCAAAAGCACCAAACCCATAGAACTCATACCCCAGCTGCGCCAATCACACCTTCACCTATCTCATCTGTCTTAAGACCTCAGCTTCCCAACATGGTCAAGCAACCTCCACCCATCAATAAACCAAAAGCACAACAACCCATTCCTTCCTCACAAACCTCTAACCTACCCAGACACCCAACACGACTTACACCCGCACCTGCAGCATCGCTACCACCCATACCTCTAATACCTTAAGCAATTCCTTCACTACCCACTACACTTCAATCTCTATCCCTTACACCTCCTACACGACCCGCATCCTCTACCTTCATAGCACCTCCGTTATCCCTGTGGGTAACTCATCCTCTTCCCCCATCTTCCTTTCCTTCTAGACCTCGTACACCCATATCACCTTTACCCAAGAAGGTGCAACCCAAAAACAAAACTCCACTACCCCACAATAAGATAGTTAAAACAACTACACACCCTCCTACCAGTTCATCCACCATACCCCTACCTAAACAAACACGACGACACCCAAAACCATGCTGACACCCAAAACCATAGCTCGATCTCTCCTCCTCTTCCAAAGATTGTTCCTCAACAATCAACCACACCTACACCCAAACCCACGTTCACTTCCCATTGCGATCCACTAGCAGGGTCCTATGCCAAAATTTTAACCAACCTCCTTGAGACTTTTGTCATCACATTACCGCCACTCAGACCTTATGACCCCCTCAAACCTAAGCCAAAAGGGTTTGATGATACTAAAATTTACACCTACCATCATGTGTGCTAGGGAATGATGTGGAGAAATGCAAGGCATTGAAAACCGTCCTGATCCAGGTATGTCCTCCGGAAGCCAACTTTGACAAAGACGACCTTCTCGATGAGGACCCTACTTCATCGACACCCACTCCCACACTGTCCACTCAACAACCACAAACTCCACCCTCACAGCTCCTAGAGCCACCCCCAAGATTTGAAATTAACATGGTTCACATCAGAGAACTTGCCACGCCACCACCCAAATGTCGTTGCACCAGCTCACCTCACAGGGTTTTTCTCCTCTGGTAGGTTTTTGCCCATCGTGTCATTATACCACTCACCCTACACCTTCTCTATTTGCCAACTCCCCTCAGATCAACATGATACATGTCACTACACGTGCTCAGAAGGATAAAGGTAAAGAAAAGGTGACTGACCCACCAACCAATCCTATACCCAACATACCATCTGCACCCATACCTAAAATCACTATCCGCGGCCCCACATACCCCATTTCTAATGGTGTCACACATCACACCATGCTAAAACAATTACACCAATCTCCCCTGAAGATGTCCTTATATGACCTCATTCAAACCTCAGAATCCCATCGTCAAGCTCTCATGGAGGTTCTTCAATCTATTGAGGTTTTACCCAATGACCCTACACCCGTAGCCTCCATTATCACACCCCATCATGTAGCCTCTCTCACCAAATTACCACCTTCATCTTCACCCCACCCTTTTCACCAAGTAGCCTCCCTTAGCTTCTCAGAGGAAGAGATTGTGCACCACACCAAAATGATGACCCAGAACCAGCCCTCTTCATCTCTATCCACATTGATGACATATGGGTACGCCATGTGATGATTGATGGGGGCACTAGCATTAACATCATTTCATCCCATGCATTCACTCAAATGCGCATACCTGATAATTGCATGCATAAACATCCTGTCATGTTGCGTTCATTCAATGACACTATCACCTCTACACTAGGCACCGTCATCCTCCACATTCACGTGGGCCCCCACACTATTCCAGAACTATTCTACGTCTTGGAGGGGGAATTCCAATATAACCTGTTGCTTGGAAGACCCTGGATTCATGTCATGGGTTGCGTTCCTTCCACTTTGCATCGTTGTGTAAAGTTTGAACATGAAGGACACACCTATACCATTCCAGCTGATCCATCACCTTTTAAAACATGCAACATGCTTTACCGACCCAATGATTTTCTCATACCCATTAAAACGTCTACCTACGTGACCACCACCACTTCACCTACACCTCTGCTTACCAATACAGTCACTACTTCAACCACACATACCTCCTCCATTCCTACCACTGCCACAACCTCCACGGTCGACCCATCAGCTTCCCAATCCATTAACTCTACCTCCGCATCGACCTCTGACACTTCATCCATTCCAGCTACCTACATACCAACCACCAATCCCTTGGAAGGTGTTTTTCAATGCCTCACTCTGGGGGAGTACTGCCTATATAGTGTCAACACATTCCTTACTCCACAAGAGTATGGAAGCCTTCACCAACACCCTTGTTATGATCACCGTATAGGAGAATGTCTCTTGTATGGTCCCCCTCACCTTTGTACTAGTCTCACCTATGGGGGACTTGATACTACCACTTACACACCCGAACCACTGTCACAAACTCACCCATTTTCCATTGACTTCCAATCACTTACCAATCACCATTTCACCCACACCTTCCTACACCGATGTGCATGGAAGGGTTTTGGTTTTGGATTTTATGAGCAAGGCCTCCATACTATCATTCCATGTACCACCCGCAAACATAACGACCGTAGTGGTATCAGCTTTCCTGAACCACCTACCAAACAGGCCCACATTGAACTCATTAAGGACACTAGCCCTTCTCCACCTTCTTCACCCACTCCACCTTCATCACCACCCTCAATGAAGGAGTTGATGGATCCTAAATCTATCCCTCCTAACTTTTTTTTTCATAAACACCATTTCCTTGGGGCCTCTGACTTATCAACGTGAGGGCGAGGCCCCTTCCACTCTTCCCTTCCTGTATCCTGAAATGATCGATGATGATACACCTTCAATTAATGTCATTCAATGTCAGGATGATGAATCTATACTCACCTACCTTGGTGCAGAAGACTCATATATTCATCGGTCGTTACCTTCTGAGATGTAAACCATGTTGAATGAATTGACTATCGAGATCAACATTCATACTCAGGATGACCCGCACATCCTAAAGATCAGTCAATCTTTAGATGCTGCTGAACAAGGAAGCCATCACTTCTTTTCAAAGACCATAACCATGCTTTCACTTGGTCTTACATAGACATGCCCGGTATTGACCCCACCATAGTGGTCCATAATATCGTAACTATTCCAATGCCAAACCCATCAAACAAAAACTGAGGAAAATGCACCCTCACATTGCCCTTCTCATCAAAGAAGAACTTCAGTGCCTTCTTTCTATTTCCTTCATCTTACCCATTGATTATCCTCATTGGATTTCTAACATTGTCCCTATCACTAAGGTGACAGGGGGACTCTGTATTTGCATGGACTTCCATGACCTCAACCTAGCATGTCCAAAAGATGACTTTCCCTTACCTGGTATTGACTAGCTGGTTGACCTTACCGCTGGCCATGAGATGCTATCACTCATGGATGGCTTCTCGGGTTATAACCAAATCCTGCTTTCCCCAGAGGATCAACACAAAACCTCATTCATCACCCCTTGGGGGACCTTTTGCTATCGAGTCATGCCTTTCGGCCTTAAAAATGTTGGTGCCACATATCAGTGGGCTATGAATTACATCTTCCATGACATCATGCATCACATATTGGAAGATTACGTGGACGATCTCTTGGCCAAATCTAAGTGCCACTCTGAACACCTTGTTGTCCTCAAAACCATTTTTGACTGCCTCATTAAATATTGTGTCCACCTTCAGCCTAAGAAGTGTGTCTTCGCGGTTCTCTCAGGAAAGCTCCTAGGATTTATCATTTCCCTACGTGGTATAGAAGTTGACCCTGCTAAAGTCAAGGCCATTCTAGAAATGCCTCCGCCCACTAACCTTAAACAACTATGTAGCCTGCAAGGTAAATTGCAGTCTATTCACCATTTCATTTCACAATTATCTGATCGATGTCAACCATTTCATCATCTGCTCAAGAAGGATGTCTCCTTTAAATGGGATGATGACTGCCACAAAGATTTTGAGGCCTTAAAACAATACCTTCTCCAACCACCCATACTCATTCCACCTAAAGATGATCAACCTTTTTACCTATACATCTCAGCTACCGATCATTCCTTGGGAGCCATGCTCGCTCATCGTGATGAACAACACAGGGAGCAGGTGGTTTATTACATAAGCCATACTCTTTTGGACTATGAAACCCGATACACCCATCCCAAAAAACTTTTCTTAGCCTTAGTTTTCATTGCCACCAAACTCCATCATTACCTACTCAACCACAAAACCTATGTTGTGACCAACACTGACCCCTTACACTTCATGTACACCAAACCTTATCAAAATCAGCGTGCCACATGATGGCTTATGCTTTTAGCTAATCTTGACCTTGAATTCATTCATCAAAATTCCATCAAGGGCCAAACAATCCTTGACCAATTGGCTGACGCACCTATTTCTGGGGATCAACCCTCTAATTTTGAATTTCCAGATGAGTCGATTGCTACCCTTTCCCTGGATGAACCCCCTTACCAAATGACACTCTTCTTCGATGGTTCCAAGTGTCAGCATGGGGGTGGGGCTGGTATTATCCTCATTCCCCTTGATGGTGAACCCATGCCTTTGTCTTTCAAACTATATTTTGAATGCACCAACAATATTGCCGAATATGAAGCACTTGTACTAGGTCTCCAAGCTGCCTACGCCCTAGATGTCAAATCCATCAACATCTTTGGTGATTCTCAATTGGTCATAAATCAAGTCAATGGTATATACCAATGTCGTAATGAGATACTTCAAAAGTATAAACATCATGTAGATGTACTTTTGACCACCTTTGATCGTTACACCCTTCAAACCATCCCATGTTCAACCAACAAATTTACAGATACCATGGCCTGCTTAGCTTCCCAAATACCTGCTTCACCCACTGATTCTAAAATCTTTGTCACTATACAATGACTCCAATCACCTTCTTATTTACCTCATGATGTTTACTCCATTAGAACCATCACCTCTGACCCAAGTGACCTTTGGTATAAACAATACTCTGACTACCTTTCTCTCTCCATCTTACCTCCTGATCTCACCCGTAACGGACAACGCACCTTCCTTAAAAAGGTCTCTCATTATGTCATCCTTGGGGGGAATCCTCTATAAGCATGGACTTTGATGGTATTCTCTTACGATGCCTCATGAGTTCTGAAATTCCTTATACCATTAAGGAAGTTCATGATGGCATATGTGGAGGTCACTTCAGTGGCCTTGTTGTTGCTAAGCGTATTCTTCACCTAGGCTATTACTGGCCAACCCTTAACCATGATTGTTGTGACTACGTCAAACATTGTGTAAAATGCAACAACATTCCAATCTTCATCATACACCCAGCCATGCCTTACAGGTCACCCGTGACCTTTGGCCCTTCTCTCAATGGGGTTTGGATCTTGTCAGAGAAATCAATCCCCATTCTTCCCAATGCCATCAATGGATCATCACTGCTACCGAATACTATACAAAATGGGTGGAAGCCATACCACTCATCTCCATGAAAGATGAGAAAATATGTGAGTTCATTAACCACCATATCATTTGTCACTTTGGTGTTCCTCATCGCCTCATCACTGACAATGGAAAAAAATTCAAAAACAAAACATTGCAAAAACTTTGTGATGCCTTTGGCATTCAGCTTAGTTTCTCATCACCCTATTACCCACAAACCAATGGCCAAGCTGAATCCACTAACAAAACCCTAAAAAAGATTCTCATGAAAGTGGTTAATGATACTAGGAAGGATTGGCATATGCACATTCCTTTTTCCCTGTGGGCATACCGCACTAGTATTCACACTTCCACTGTGGCCACACCCTTTTCTCTGGTCTATGGTACAGAGGCAGTCCTACCTCTTGAAGTCTAGATTCCCTCACTCTGCATTTCTCTCCATGACATGCTCACTGATGATGAACTTTGTCAGGACCGTTTAGCACAGTTAGAGTTACTAGACGAACATCATCTTAATGCTCTGGATCACCTTCAAGTTTACCAAAAATGTATCAAACGTGCTTATGACAAATGTGTCCATGAACGGACCTTCCAAGTCAGTGACCTTGTCCTAAAATAAAATCAACACGTAACCAAAGTAGAAAAAAGTAAACGGGGAAAATTTTCTCCTAATTGGCTTGGACCATACATCGTGACCCATACTTATGGATCAGGTGCTTATCATTTATCTTCACTTGATGGTAAACCTGAACCTGAGCCCCTTAATGCCTTGCATCTTTGACCATTCTATTGTTGACTTGTCATCCTACCTCACCTTTTGTCTCTTTCCATGCTCATCCCTTGAGCACTATTCACTTCATACACCTCACCAATGATTAAACAAGAATCATGTGAGTACCCATCACTTGTTATCTTCTCTTGAATATGTGTACCACGGTGCTGCACATAGCATGATTCTCATGGATACTTTTTGTCTACCTTTAGATGAGATCCCATGGTCATTCCACCTTGCCTTTTGAACAAGAGTCCTATCTTCCACCTTGGTCTTGTCCATGACTTCAAAGCCCTCACATGGGATATAACTCCTTGAGTCAAACTTCCACTCAAAAGATGACTCCCTCAAAAGGACATCTTCCTCTCAACAATTGCTGCTATAAATAGACTACTCCCTCGAAGGACAACTATGTAAAGCTCTTAAAAAAAAAAAATGAGAGCAACCGAAGCTTCCTGCATCGATCAGCTTCACGAAGACCTCAAGGAGTTAAATTTTCTTCATCCCATATAGACTTCCCACATCGATCAGTCTATCTCAACTATAAGTCAAAACAACAAACCTTTTTAGTCATGGACTTACCCATTGTGACCTCAGATCTCTTGCCCAAAGAGCATGCTACCTCACACCATATAACAATTAACTACCTTTCACCCTTCTTACCATTCCCACTCCCATTTCCTACTACCTCAAGGGACTTCTTGGAACTTAGACATTTGGTGATCATGTGACTACTTTTCACTGTAGAACAATCAATCATGCAATGTCTTTAGGGTCTTACATTCATCACCTCCTCCAAGGTATGATCTACTCGGTATGATCCTACCTAATCAGGTGGCTTTCTTGCCCCCTCTTATCTTTTAAACCATCTTTGTTTACGTTTTGATTACCTTATACAGGACTTGGTCCTTGATGCTTACTTTTGGGGTAATCTTCTTCTTTTTCCACAATCGACATCACCTACATCACTTTACCTATAATCCACCCACACCTAACAGATCTAAAACCCACACCATGCCTAAAACCTACTAACTCATTTTCATACCTCATCATATTCTTCCCTAGCTCATGGGAGAACTACATCGGCCTGAGGTCCCCTTTCGTCGGGACTATGTAGGCAGCACTCTGAGGGCATGGGGCCCTTGGAGGTTAGCTCGGCCATTCTCTACCCTAAACAATTCATCTTCCATGTTCCTCACACCTCACTTAGTTTCCCTTTTTTATCCCAAATTGGAAATTAAACCAAACAAACAACAAGTTACTTCATATTTTAAATCCTTATCACAACATACATTTATTATGCCTAGCATTTCTTTATCATCACTATGCTTAGATTATACCACATCTCACATATGACCCATATTATCATTCATTGCATAAAATAATGAATCACAACTTCACCTACTTTCTAACACAACCATAAACATGACTTAGTCAATCTTCCTAATTGACTCAAATCCATGACCTAACCTAAACTCATGATAAATGCCTAAACACATTTACATTAACTAATCAAAACCTAAATGATCCATGCCTATGATCCTGACTCGAAACACCTGACTCGATCCATGCCTACGAACCTGACTCGATCCATGCCTAAACCGACTGACTCGATCCATGCCTAAACTTTACCTAACTCAATTCCATGCATGTTATGACCTGACTCGATCCATGCATATAAAAACCAAACCACAACTGCCAACCTGACTCGATCCATGCCTAACTACTTTTTTACCTGATTAACTCGATCCATGCCTAAATGTATAAACTTGACTTGATCCTAGGCCTAAATCAACCTGACTCCATCATGCCTAACTCACCTAATTTCCATCCATATCAAAATAACAAATCAAAATCTCATCAACACATCAACAAATCAAGAAATACCATGTATCTCATCATATAAATAAATCAATGTGTATCTCAAAAATACATGGCTATCTCATCATGTCCATCATCTCAAAATCATAATTTTTATCCGATACACAATAAAAAATGTCATAAGCATCAGGCTGGTCTCATATATACAACAAAATAATGAAATAATACAAAATCATCTTTAGCATACAGGCCGGTATATGCTCAAACCTTCACTAAAACCTACTCATACATCCTCACTTCATGGCACGCAGGCCGGTATGTGATAAAAAATAGCAAACTATCTCTTGGCACGTAGGCCGATATAAATCACAAAAATACTATCATACATCAAAAAAAAGGTGACCATATATCAGGCATCTCGACAGATGTCCTCCATCTCTATATCACCTGTGCCCTCGGCCACTTGGGTCCTTACTAGTGCCTCAACTGAAGTGGCTCTCCCTACGCTGGTAGCCTCTACCTCATTGGGCGTCAGAGCTCACTAACCTCCTGTGCTCTCCACACTACGAGTGTGGGATTTCCTACTCTCACTAGATGCCTATTGTGCCCTGTACTCAGCATAGGATATGAAGTCTATCCCGGCTGCCATCAGCTAGTCCTGATAATATCTAGCCTCACCTAGGGCATCCCATAACCTAGATACAGGCATAGTTTATGGTGGTCCCATAGGTCTCTAAAAAATCTGTACCTATCCTGCGGGACCCTTTCCTGCTCTTGCCTATGAACTGGGACTAGGTCCTGGTGCCTGTGATGGTGGTGCTTATGGTGGTACAAACCCTACCCCTGACTGCCTATATCTGGGCCTGTAAGGCCCATAATTATGCCTGGGTTGTGGCCAACTGGCCCTCATAAACCTGCCACCTGAAGCCTGTAAGGCTGCCACCTTGACCATCCCCCTCCTCTCCATCTCCATCTCCTCCACCGGCCATCTGGGCCTTAGACTGGCCACTGTACCTGTAGCTCTGCTACCTCCACCTCAGAGCCCTCTAGCTGTGTCTACAGTATACCCAACTAGGTAATGAGAGTAGCCACCTACCCATGTAGGGTGTCTCTCTACACCATGATGGTGGCTAGATCTGGCTGCCCCAATCTGGGTGGTATGGCACATAAGTGAGCCACTCACCACTGTCTGTACCTTTCTGTGCACCTATCGTCATCTATCTACCAGTCCACTGGCTGCTTCTCCTACCCTATGGGCATTGTAGGCTATGATAGAGGTAAGGGCCTCTCCATGTCGTCTCTCCGGTACTATGGGAAGGGTAGAGGTATGTCCTGTAATAGCCCAAACTACCATAAGACTCTGTCTACTGGGATCATCTCATACTCCCCAGCACGGTGACCCTATATCCATCTCTCTAGCTGGAGCTCAACTAGCTCCTCATGCATATGCCTATATGAGGGGAATCCCACATATGGCCTCTAGATAATGTCCACTCAGACAACCCCTCCAGTAACTTTCAAAAATAGGCCACATCATGTGTGGGCCTCTCAGATCGCCGCTCTCCAATAACTGGCACCCATCTCATGTATGCCACCTACACAACTCTCACTGGGAATTCATCTACTTCAGGGCATCCCTATAGGCCACACATAAACTATGTGCTCGTATGCCCAGGAGTGCAGTAAAAATGTATAGCACAGGCTGAACCTACGCAGCCGCCCATATGCCCACAACTCCCTGTATAGTTGCACCAAGAATGCTGGTGCCCAGGAAAAGTGGGTCTCATCTACCATCATGTCATGGAGTACCCCCATCAGTGATCAGGGAAACCATCCACCCTCTGCATCTGGCAGTGCATAGCAGCACACTGCCTCCATCAACAGAACCACTAGCCTATGATCTCCTCCATGATGGGCTAGGTACATCTCTCCATAGCTCAAACTAGCACTATGGAATCTCAGGTTGGCCATCCCCTTACCAAAAACAGTCACAATTAGCTCCTCTGAGGCCTTAGAGGAGACAGAGTAGACTTGTGCACCTAATATGGGTAGCCAAAGAATCTAGAACATGCCCTCCAGGGTGATAGTAATCTCACCCGTCGGCAGGTGGAATGTGTTGGTCACAGAATCCCATCTATGATGAGTGTGACCATCAAACTAGGTTACTTGGCTAACTACATGTCGATAGTGAAAAACCCCACTCAAGCCCACTACCTCCACATGTTGTAACTCCTCTAGGGTCACTGCGCTGTGCACTATCACAAGCAGGGGTGGAACCCTGTCCCGCATATGTAGATGCGCTCTCCCCTGCATCCATATAAACAAAACATTAATCTACATTTATCATATCCATATTTACCAATTATCATTTTCCCACACCCTATTTTCACCCTACCCATCTCAACCACCTAGCCCACATCACTTTTGGACCCTTGTTCCCAATAACCCGACTGCATAATTTCACCCTTACCGGACCCCGTCACCCCTTAAAAACATTGGTCACTTGTTTGGTGACATACCGGATTCACTGTTAGCGATTTTGGTCACCCCTTAATGGACATTGGTCACCTTTTTGGTGATTTCGAATATTTGGTTCAGAACCGAATCGGAAAACTAAAGAACAATACAATGGTTTCACAAATTTTGAGACTTTTAGCTTCAAATGCAACTGTGGTTTTCTAGGAAAAGACCTCCCTTACCCCTTTTACCCACCTATAAAGACCTAAACTACCCCTAGATTCTCCTTCAATCCCCATTTTCACAAGTTTCATTGTGATCTTCGAGCCATTCCTCTTTTGGGTACCCACTATTTTTATAGGAATTTGCCATTTTATCATACTGTCCCTAAAAAAAAAAACTATTGGAAAACTCTCATGCTCAAAAAAAAAATACTAACTCTACTTTCTAATGACATACACCTAGAGTAGGGTGCTTACCTCGTCACACTGGAGATTATGAATGATTTGGCACATCTGTGCTGCACTGGTGGCCCATGCCAGATATTTGGAGTGCACAAACATTAGGAATCCCACCAAGATAATTGGGAAGATTCAAATTGCATTGATGTTGTTGGACATGGCTAGGACAGCCAATAAAAATGCACAAAAAAAGGTGCATGCAAGAACTGGAAGGTACATAATAGAAGGGAAATTTTAACTATGAATCTCTATGGTAGGATGAGAATATTCTAAAATAAGCTAATGGAAGGCACAACGGAAAGAACAAAATAAGGACAAGGAACAATGTCTTAAAGCCACAAGTGAAGAAGCATGCGTATAAGTAATACACACAAGATTAAGACTGGAGTACGATAATGGGTGCGTAACATAGAAGGAATAAGTATGAGTTAACAAGATAGGAAAAATGGGTAGAGGAAGAGTTGTGCACATGAGGAGGGTAAAAGGGTGCATGGAATAAAGTCATGACACATATAGAAGAGGAATACCAAAACTAGAAAGGTTTTTAGGTGCATAACTATCAAAACAATAAGGAGAAGGTGTGGGAGGACACACAATGGAAGGAGACACCAAAGGAAGAATATGGTTGCAGGAATACACTCTCTCAAACATGACATAAAATCTAGAAGTGAGTTACTCAGAGAATTAACCAAGGAATGGATAGAAAAATGAAGGAGTTGAGTAAAATCAAACAGTTGAATAATGTTGCAAATAAATTAGAAGGGTATTGTGGTATATGGTTGTGGAACATAAAAGCCAATGTTCACACGAAAAATTAATTATTTGAGGAAGCAACTAAACAAATATGCATGAACAAGAGAATTTCCTTGAGAAAATAAAGGGATTACATGAAATTTTTTAGAGGAAGAAAGGAACTGTTAAGGTGAGGAGAATATGAAGATCAAAAGGAAGGCGTGGTGACAAATGATAGAAGTAGGACTAAGGATAGGTTTGCATGGTCATGTAGTTGATTTTTTTTCCACCCCATTCTATTTCAATAGTGTTGTCATTGATCACAAAAGTAGCATTCATCAATGAAATATAATCCTTTGATTCCCAAAATATCTATTGTAGTGAAGAACTACCAGGGACATGAAGGTTGATTGGTAGAGCTCATTTCAGGATAGCCAATAGGTTCTGTTGAGATGTGATAGATTGGTATATGTCATGGTAAAGTGATGTGAGAATGGGAGGAGCCTTAGGAATATTGTCTACAACATGTGTGAGCTAAAATCTTAGGCTCAGTTTAGCTCTTGAAGTCAAATTTCAAGAATGCACATAAAAGTAGCTCTAAGAACAGGATATGGTATTACATGCAATTAGGATTTCAAGTTCAGAGCTTCATAGGAAAACCTCTAACTAACCAACACATGGAAACATATTGGAATGTATTTTAATACTCTATATAAAATTTCATCAGATTTTGTAATGAGGATTTTTAGTTATCCAAGTTTTTCTAAAACAACCTTCTTGGAAAATGCATTTTGAAGCTACTTGGATTCTTAGGTCTCAAGAAAAAATAAGCGATCCTTCTTAAATTGCATAAAGCAAGTTGCATCCATACATATATGATATGCTAGGTGGAGAACTACATGCAGTTTGAGGCCTCTTCAAAGTATTGTTAATGTAGGTAGTGCACGAACTGCACTAAAACCCAGCCACTAACTTATTTGCAAGGCACCCTACTCACGATCAGGGTTTTGAAGCTATTTTGCATCATACAAAGGGTTTCACAAATGTACTACACATAGGGTTTCATAACGAAACATATCACAGTCAGTCGCAAGGACAAAAAGTTGTTCAACACCTGCACATCACCGTAGACAATGCTTTTTTTATGCTTCCAAACATACATCTTGGATGGTGCCATTATCTTGCTCAAATTCGTAGACAACATATTGTCAGATCATTTCTAGCATCTATAGTCTAACACTAGCCATAAGCATCTTCTTACACATATAATCCCACCTAGGGCTAATCAAACTCAAAGCTTTCTTATAGGCTTTTAACAATCCGTTTGTATATTCCATCTTACAATTTGCTAATAATAATATATTCTAATATGCATATTAATGTTTATTACTTAATATGAATACACTCCTTGTTGCTAGCATTTGACCCTTAGATAAATGATGAACACATTAACCTAACACTCTTATTTATTCCATTTAGTCAAGGTTGAATCGCCTATATTGCACGTGGTGGTGAAGTGGAAGACTTTGCAAATGCATCCACTTGTGCCCCTCCTACTCGAATGGGATCACCTCTCCACCCAAGTGGCTTCCAATGTCGCTAATGAAATGTTGTGTGTTCTGGTAGAGCACCACCACCATGGTCAACATGTGTCAAGATTTATTGCAACCCTTACAATGTGTTGATGAATTTATTCTTAATATACTCATGAATCCTTTTCTATTCTAAAGCACTTTTTATTTGACCATTGTGTTCACAATTTTTTTTGTTATATTAGCTTAACATTTATGTTATAAAAATACATTGATAATATAATGATAATAATCCCATAAAAGTGCCTTTGTTCCAAGTGCAACATCCACAGTGATTGTGAAGTGTGCTTGTGATTGCATCCATACATATGTTAAATAAAACAATGTTTAACTTCTTTATCGAGGTTTGTCATTTCCATATCTTTGAGGGTGTCCAGTGTATTGTTGTCAATTAATAATAAAAGTTCCCGAATATATAATTCTTATTCATATTAAATAAACAAGTTGAAAGCAACACTTTGAAATCATCATGTCCGGGATCTACCTATTGTAATCAATACTGCCCACTTTTTCTCTACAAAAGGGAAGTGGAAGCCTTTATGAAAGGTTAAATGCATGACAAAGGGATGGGTTTATAGAAGTTAGAGAATAAGGCATGAGAAGTACTTTTCATAGGGGGCATGTTTAAAAATAAAATTTTGGTTCCCATATGGGAGGGAGAAAGAATGCAATCAAACCTATTGGATTTGGAGACCGATTTCATTTAACAATATGGAAAGATAGTATATGCCATCATGTACATTGTATAGTATTCATTTAATTTGTATGAGTGTCTTATGAGTTGGTAGATTTTTTTAAATTTTAGATTTTCTCTTTGCAATTTAATTTTTTCTTAGTTTTCTATGAGGCATGTGAAGGAAATTGATAGCTTAAATTTTGATCTTTGAAACCCATTCCTCTTGCAACAACTACCACAATGGATCTTTGAAATAAGATTTGATTTATTTTTGAAAGTCGATAGGCTCTTCTTATTGTAAATTTTCTTGGTAACGGTGTGGGATCGTCATCCATATTATATTTTTAGTTTATACTTGTGAGATTTATTTATATATTTGTTGAAATTATTTTCATTTTCATTATCTATTTTCCAATATGGAGCTCCCAAATATACAAATGAACAAGATAATGGAGCACTGATGGGCTAATTTCTATGGCATTAAGATTGATTATTTTGGAACATTAAGGGAGCATAGAATTGCGAACAATTGAATTCCTATTGCTAAACACATTGGGGTTGATTTAAATTTGGAAAAACACTCACTATTACTACAAAAATGAAGTATGAACATTTTATGTAGGAGTTCCTCTCTTTTTTAATTTTTTTTTTATTCCATTAGGTTTTGGTACGCGAAGGGGATTAAGTTTAGGTATTGATTTATTAGGCTTCGTCATAAACTAAATTGCTTATGTTTATGGGTTATAATTAAAGAGATAATCTTTATGTAATTTCAAACGATACCAAAATTTGGTGAGAAGTTTTACAAGGCGTCAATTTAATTTTTTTTGGTTAGATTGTACCTTCAACTCATCCAAAAGTGTAATGGGTACACTTCTTGCAATTATCAAGACCCACTATTGTGAATTATTTATAGCTTGTGAAAGTTATATATGTACATTCTATAGACACAAAATCTAGTTGCACTTGGGTAGCTCATTTCCCTAGGTCCTAAAGTATTTACTAATGTATACATGATTCACTAAGAATGAAAATTAGTGGTTGATATACTCTTTTCATGACTAGCTTTTTGGTTGCTTTATCGCTTGTACTATTACTAGCTTTACACATCTTACAGTTATGTCGACACTTGATCTGATTTACCTTTTAATGGTCTCGAACACTGATTTACCTTATCTCATGTTCACCTATGTACTTTATTTACCATTATTGTATTTATCCTCACCCACTTATGTGGGTGGATATTTATTTTTATTTATTTAGATATTAGAGAGATATTATCTAGTTGTTAGGTATAGTTCTTTCCTTAATCTATGGTATTGACTACTTTTTTGTTGTTATAAGATCTTGATGTCTAGTTCTTCTTAAATCTCTAGTCTTGACTAGTTCTGTGATGACTAGTTCTTTCCTTGATTTATGGATTTATCTTTGACCTTGACTGGTTCTTAGATTTTTATTCCTTGCCTATATAAGTAAGGCCCATTCTCATTGTATTTCATTGAGTTCCATAATATTAACACCTCATTGAAATCCTTATGGCCCCTGGTCATATGTAAAGCATCTCAAATCCTTAGCCCTTGGTCATATGGTATGGTCATATGAGGGCTTAAGCTTGTGATTCCTACTAGTAGGTGCTTAACTCCAGCCCCCTTTCATTTTATTTGTGTGGTGAAGGCAAGAGCATTTTATTCTGTTTTAGTGGCAACTAAAATAAATAGTAGAGCATAATATTGAAAAGCTTGTATCTTTTGATCGGTAACTCAGTTTTGAGTGTCATTTTTTGCAAAAAGTGCTTGTTTTTCGTGCTCTTTCCATTGGAAATATTTATTTTGAGAATCACACTATAATTATAAAGTGTCATATTGTAACACACACTCATTATAAAGTGCCAAAATCTGGGGGGGCCCTTGTTGCATTGCTTGGTTCTTGCATTTATTTTGGTGATTTTTTGAGGATGGTCTTTATCTACTTCTGCATTAGATCATGTTGAGCCATTAACAACACATAATTACCACACATGGAAACCAAGAATGGAAACAATAATTAAGTGGAAAGGATTATGGGCTTTAACTTCTTCAGAACAACCAGTGTTCACTAGAGAATATGAGAAATTTCAGTACCAGTGCAAATTTGATGAGTGTATGGGTTTGATAGGAACTTATGTAAGTGACAGTATTTTGTTTCATTTGGAAAAATGTGACTCTCCTTTCAAAATATGGGAGAAATTGGAGGATTTATTTGGTAAGGTGGATCATATGAGAGCCATGCAACTTGAAATTGAGATCACCTCTCTTAATCCTGAAGATTTTCCAACAATTATAGACTATCTTACCAAGTTCAAGAATTTGTTGACACAGTTGAAGGGGAGTGGAAGAGATAATAAGGATGAAGAGTGTGTTTACTTGATTCTATCCAAGTTGAGAGGACCATTTCAAATATTTTCTTCTACCGTTTTCTCTAGCATGGATGTCTTAGGTGACACATTCAAAATGCCTGACTTAGAAACATTTTGTGAAAGACTTACTAGGGAAGAATCCAAATTGTCTCACCTTGAGTCTTCCACCTCTCAAAAGGCATTAGTTGCATCTAATCCTAAGGGCAAGGGAAAACCAAAAGTAAAACCAAATCCACCCCTTCTCCATCTCAAAGTGCTCCTAAACCCAAAGAAAATAACTCTAAACCCAAGGACTCTTCTAAATCCAAGAATACATCTAGCCTTTCATGATCTTTTTGTGGGGGTAGTGGTCATGAAGAACATAGGTGTTATAAGTGAATGCAAGCCTTAGAGGATGCAGTCAAGAAACACAAAATTTCTATCTCCACTCCACCTCCTTCTAATCAGCATGGAAAAGCACTTAATGTTGTTGGGAGATCTCAGTCACCACTTGCAGATAGTTGGGTTATAGATTCTGGTGCTTCTCATCACATGACTTCTTCCAAGGAGTCTTTTGTTTCTCTAGGTTTGAGTTCTACTTCCAAAATTGAGGTTGGAGATTCTTCCTTTCTTTCTGTTAAAGGAAAAGGTGATATACAACTTGATGGTGGTAGTATCCAAGATGCACTATATGTTCCTAACATCACTACAAATTTGTTTTCTGTATATCAAATTTGTCATTCTGGTCAAGGGAAAAATAGTGACTTTTACACCACATGGGGTAGAAGTATGAACTTTGTTGGAGCCTCATTCACTTGTTGCTCAGGGTATTGTTGATCATAGTTCTAGACTATATCACTTTGAGGGTTTTGATGACACTTCCTCTATAGGGACATGATTGGTTTCTCATGCAGATTCAGAGAGTAAGCTTTGGCATGAAAGATTTGGACATCTCAATTACAAATATTTGAAGGAGTTGAGCACTCATGGTATGGTAGATGGTCTTCCTAGAGTTTCTTGTCTTGAGGGAGTTTTCTCTGGCTGTGCATTAGGGAAACAACACCAAGATCCATTTCCTAAGAATTTTTCTAAGAGAGTTTCTTCACCACTTGAGCTTGTGCATAGTGACTTGATGGTTTTTCCTACCCCCTCTTTCAATGGAGCTAAGTATGCACTTACCTTTATTGATAATTTCTCGAGGCGTACTTGGGTTTATTTTCTCAAGTACAAAAGTGATGTTTTTTCACACTTCAAAGTCTTCAAGGCTTTGGTCGAGAAACAATCTTCTAGTTGCATAAAGAACCTTCATACTGATAATGGGGGGAGTACTTCAGCAATGAGTTTTCTAAATTTTTGGCAACTCAAGGCATTATTCACCAACATTCTGTTCCTCATACTCCACAACAGAATGGCTTAGCAGAATGGAAGAATAGAACTTTGAAGGAAATGGCTAACTGTATGATGCATTCTAGAGATTTACCTCCTATCTACTGGGCAGAAGTAGTTAATTGTGCTAACTACATTCAGAATCACACACCACACAGAGCACTTGAGCATTTGACTCCAGAGGAAGCTTGGTCCAACACTAAGCCAGATGTCTCATTTTTTCGAGTCTTTGGGAGCCATGCTTGGGCCTTTGTGCCAAAGAAGAAAAGGAAAGCTTTGGATAAGAAGAGAAAACCCTTGATCTTTGTAGGGTATTGTGAGGACATGAGAGCTTATCGAATTTTAGATCCTGATACTCATGATTTTTTTTCGAACACATGTTCAGTTTGATGACTGCTTCACTCCTCATGATTCTTCATCTTTTTCCATGCCTCCTTCTTCTTCTTCATCTCATCTTGAGGATCCTTTCTTTGAGGAGGTTGATGAGGAGGTTATAGATGCCATTGAGGATCCTATTCCCACTGATGTTGTCACTATGCCTAAGTGGGCTCGTACTACAGTTTCTGAGGCAACACCTTTCATAGAGGATCTTCCACCCACTAGGCATCATCATGCACATTCTACAGGTTCTGGAATTTTGTGTCAGGTAGTTTCTGAGGATCCACAGTCTTTTTCAAAGGCTCATGGGATACAGGAGTGGGATGATGCGATGGAAGCTGAGTATTCTTCTTTGATGAAGAATCATACTTGGGATTTGGTATCTCTTCCTAAAGGAAGAAATATGGTTAGGTGTAAGTGGGTATACCGAACCAAATATGTAGCTGATGGGTCCATTGACAAGTATAAGGCTCGTCTTGTTGCAAAGGGTTTTTCACAAGTTGAAGGTATTGATTACTCTGAGACTTTTGCACCCATTGCCAAGATGGATTCTGTATGCCTTGTACTTGTTATTGCTGCATCACAGGGGTGGCCCGTATACCAGATGGATGTGAAGAGTGCCTTCTTACATGGAGATTTACAAGAGGAAATATACATGGAGCAACCGACTGGATTTTTTCAGGATTCTTCTCTTGTTTGTAGGCTCGAAGGTCTCTCTACGGTCTCAAACAAGCCCCTTGGGCTTGGTATGAGAAGATGGATTATTTTCTTCTATCTACTAGTTTTGTTCGTTGCCACTCCGATCATACAGTGTATCTCCAACATGTTGGTGAGGATATTGTGATACTTGTCTTGTATGTTGATGATCTGTTACTTACTGGAAGCTCTTCTTCCCACATTCAGAGTATTCAGAGGGCTCTTTCTACACAGTTTGACATGACATATCTTGGGTTATTGCATTATTTCCTTGGTTTGCAGATTTCTCAGATAGATTCAGGGATTCATTTGAGTCAGCAAAAGTACACCCATGATCTTCTTCAGGCACTTTGATATGGCTGATTGCAAGCCAAGTCCATCTCCTTTTTCAGTCTAGGGTTACACTTACTTCCACATGTACCACACCACTTTGTGATCCTACTTTGTATATGCATTTAGTTGGAAGTCTCATGTACTTGACCCATACTCGCCCTGATATTTCATTTGCAGTAGGGCTTGTATCTCAGTTTGCACATTCTCCTCATAGTAGTCACTGACAGGCTGCTAAAAGGATTTTGCGCTATTTACAGGGAACTTCCCACTTTGGCCTACACTACACTAGGGGTTCTACTCAGTTGGTTGGGTATACAGATTCAGATTGGGTAGGTTCTATTGATGACAGGTGTTCCACTTCTGGCTATCTTTTTGTCTTGGTTCTTCTCCAGTTGCTTGGGCGTGTAAAAAGCAACAGGCTATTGCACTTTCATCTTCAGAGGTAGAGTATAGGGCAGCAGTTACAATGAGTCAATAGATTCTTTGGCTTCGACAGTTATTGACAGAGTTTGGATTCCCACAGGATTCACCGACTGTACTTTGGTGTGACAACCAAAGTGCAATTCACATTTCTCGCAACCCAGTTGAGCACCATTGGACCAAGCATATTGAGATACACATCCACTTCATTCATCAACACATTCAGGATGGAGTTATTTTCTTGGAGTACATTCTGACTCAGCAACAGGTTGCAGACATCTTTATGAAGCCTTTTGCATCACCTCACTACCTTGAGTTGCATGGAATGCTTGGGGTTTCAGAAGTTGTTCTTGGGGGGTGTTCATGAGAACATCTTCCTTCTTCTTCTTCTTCTTTCTCTTTCCTTATAGCAGGATTCTTTCCTTCTTTTGGTTCGAGATTTCTTCATGGATATATTGTACATGAGTACCTCATCAGGCCTAGTTGTTGGGACTCATACTGTGGACATGCCACTTCTATTTTGGCCCCTAGCTTCACTTGAGGGGGGGTGTTAGAGTAGGTATTTACCTTAGCTCATGTTCACCTACGTACTTTATTTACCTTTATTGTATTTATCCTCACCCACTTATGTGTGTGGATATTTCTTTTTATTTATTTAGATATTAGGAGATATTATCTAGTTGTTAGGTATAGTTCTTTCCTTGATCTATGGTATTGACTAGTTCTTTCCTTGATCTATGGTATTGACTAGATCCTTGATGTCTAGTTCTCTCATAAATCTATGGACTTGACTAGTTCTTTGATGACTAGTTCTTTCCATGATTTATGGCTTGATCTACGACCTTGACTGGTTCTTAGATTGTTATTCCTTGCCTATATAAGCAAGGCCCATTCTCATTGTATTTCATTGAGTTCCATAATAATATATGATATTGTTGCTCATTTGTTTGCAAAGGTTTTATGTAAAGTTATTCTGGTGAATTGCTTTCATCTTATTGATCGTGGTGTTTGATTAGCATCTGTGTTCTTGGTTTGGCACGATCTGGTTATCGTTCCTTTTAGAAGATTTAGGGCAAAACTGGGGTAAAAAATTAGGTCAGTGGGCCGAAACCTAAAATTTTTTCCCTTTTTTTTGAATTTGGGAAAAATTCCCAAAAAAGCTCTATGCCCTGCTGCTCCGTTGCCACATGGAACTTCCTCATTCATCTACAGGTTAAAATGGCCATTTTTTCCTTTGCGCCTTCTACTACTTTGGCAAAAAGCAAAAATTTACTCTGCCCCTCTGACTCCTGCCACCCTCATGGACATGTTGCACATTCTCGTTCAATGCGGGGCTTCTGGGCCAAAATTTTATTTGCACCATTTTTGGAAATATTTTCAACCTGCCCCCACCAGTGTGACCTCCATCACCATGTTGCACCTCCTCATTCGGCCATGGGCCCCAAGCCATTTATTTTCCTCTGCGGGCCCATGGGAAAATTTTTCCTTTGCGTCCCCCCAATTTTTCAAAAATTTTCCAGCTTACCTCTACTGACCCACCATTCCACCCTGCCACGTGGCACATTCCTATTGGTTGCGAGCCTTCCCAGGGAAAATTTCCCTCAAAAACTCTGCCGAGCCATAACTTGCAAAATACAAGGAGTTAGAAGGAAAATTTTACCTTTCTAGAAAGGTGAGAAAATCCTCTATCTAATGAAGCCATTTCTAGATAATTTTGAGTGCCTAAAAATTTGAAAAATTGGACTGAGGCAAAGAAGAAGGAAGGGTGTAGGAAAGTTATCCAAAATAAGCAGGGCCTTATTTTGGATAATAGTTCCATTTCAAGAAAAATCAAGATCTTGCTCAATATTATGGGTTCATGCTGTAGAGAGCATATTTAAGGATACTAGGTAGAAATTGAATGTGTAAACCATATTCTAAGAGTATATTAAAGACTTGAAGTGTTTGATATTTTTTGCTCAATGATTGGAATATAGAAGGTTTCTTGAAAATTATTTTTTTGAAGATTCAAATAGTACTTGAAGTATCCAAAAATTGCAATATATAAAGACACACGTTGTTTTATCTCACAAATTCAAATCCTTTGAGTTTTCATGAGGAGTTGAAGATTAATGGAATAGGAAAAATGTTGTAAGATATCCACCAAATGAATTTGGTAGCCCAAAAAGGTCTGTGTTACTTGAAATTGAAATAAAGTGTAACTACCTATAATCTCATCAAGCAAAAAATGTCTTTCAAGTAAATGAGCCTTGATTGAGCTAAGAATTTGAAAGGGAAAGTGAAAAAACCTTTGAATAAGGACAACATATGGAAAATTCAAAAGGTGTGTGATAAAGAATCTTGTGCTCGATTAAGGGGGTTAAAGGGTTGAATTTGAGGTAGTTTTTGAAATATAGAGTCAGAAAAAGATTTTAAGTAGATTTGAGGAATGTGAAAGAAAAGAGATGACGAAAATATATACATTTGAAAATTGAATGTTGAAACTGAAATATAGACAGTCTAAAAGTTGTAAAAGAGAGTTGAAAGAGAAAAATAAATTATAGATTTTTAGAAAATGGTTGTTTGATGTTAGAAGCAAAATACAAGGAGTTAGAAGGAAAATTTTACCTTTCTGGAAAGGTGAGAAAATCCTCTATCTAATAAAGCCATTTCCAGATGATTTTGAGTTCCTAAAAAGTTGAAATTTTTTAATGAGGCACGAAATAAGGAAGGGTGAAGGAAAGTTAACCAAATTAAGCAGGGACTTATTTTGGATAACAATTTGGCGACTCATAGGGATCATCTGTCCACTAGATGAATGATTAGTGGATTTTGAAGCATCCATTGGGCATGGAGTCATCAACTTAACTGCTTGGTACTCTCAAATCATTAGAAAATTTCTAGAAAGAAGATTGTGAGAGTAGAACATCACTTGATCTGGAAAATGGCCTACAAAGACACATCCTTGTTACAACAAAGCTTGTGCCAAAGCACTTAGGGAAATGTAAAACTAAGCTACAACAAAAAAATGTGCACAAGCACTTAGAGGAATGAAAATATAAGCTAATATGTACAAGGTGAGGAGTTTCCTTTATTTCTAGTAGCAATGCTTTAGATGAAACATTCCATTAACTGGAATCTGCAGTTCTTCACCATCCAATGTAGACAATTGGAAGGCATTGTTGTTTTTAAATTTTGTGACCATGTATGGGCCACTCCAAATGGCATCAAACTTTGAATTCCTTCTTGGATTTTCTCAGTCTGCATCCCATTTCAACACTAAATATCTAACTTGGAAGGTTCTAACCTTAGCTTTCCTATCAAAGGTTCTTTTGATCAAGGCTTGGTCCTTCTCCATCGTTTGGGCTGCATGCTCTCTGATTTCTTAGATTTCCATCAATTTTACATATCTAACCTCCATGGGTTCAAACTCCAACAATTCCAATTGCTTCATGAGTTCAAACATTGGGAACTCAAGTGACATAGGCAATATTGCCTCTCTTCCATAAACAAGTCTGAAGGGAGAGTTACCAGTGGATCTCTTACGAGTTATCCTATCATCCCATAAGGTTGATTTAAGTTTAGTGTGCCAAGTCCTCTAATTTTTATCAAGAGTCCTCTTAATAGTCTTTAATAGGTTATTGTTGGTCAGCTTGGCCATTACCTTAAGGATAATAATTTGATAAAGTGCTCAGATAGATCCCATTCTTAAAATCCCATTAAGTTACCTTTGATCCTATGAATTCCAATGCATTATCTAATATTATAGTGATAGGTATACCAAATCTAGTTACTATCCCCTTATAGAAGTCTAGAATGCTAGATTCACATGCCTCTTTGAGTGCCACCGCCTCAGTCCATTTGGTGAAGTAGTTTGTTACTATTAGAATCCACTTGTGTCCTTGGCTTGATTTTGGGTTTATGACTCCAATGAAGTCCAAATCCCATTGCATGAATGGTTGGTCAACTGAAATCAAGTGTAATGGAAGGGCTGCTAATCTTTCCTTGCTTTTGAAGAATGCACAATTTTTCCACCTCTTGATCCATGCATAACAATCACTAAACACCTTGGGCCAATAATAGCCAGCATTCATAATCTTGAGGGCTGTCACTCTTGGAGAAAAATGACCCCCAGCTGATCCACCATGGAACTCTTCTAACATTCTCTTAATTTGATTTTTCCCAATGCATCTCAAAAACACTCCATTTATATCCTTTTTGAACAAGACACCATCAACAAGTGCATATGGGATAGCCTGCAATCTAAAGTGTCGTCTCTTGGTTTATTTCATCTTTAGAGGGCATAGGCCTATTTGTAAGAAGTGCATTATGTCTTGGGTCCAACAAGGAGTGAGCATACCACCATTCTCTTCTTGAACACCTCTTTGTTCTTGGTTGTCTTGCAACGCCAAAACAACATCCTTCCCATTGCTTTCTTCCATTGATTTTCTCAAGACCTGTTGGTCACATAATCCCTTTCCTTATACCAGCTTGGTGACATTGATCTCAATGTCATACTCCATGACATGAGTAATCCACCCTACACATTTTTCATTTAGGTCTTTGTTGAGGAGGAAGTCCTTAACTCCCACATGAGAAATCAACAGTTGAACCTTGTTGTTTGAAACTAGATGCTTACATTTCTTCAAGCTCCTAATAACTACAAGAACATGCTTCTCAATGAAGGAATACATCACCTCATAGTCCTCTAAGCTTTGGCTAAAGAAGGCAATTGGTTGCTATGCATTTTCTTTGTTCTGCTGTACTAAAATTATAGAAATTGTGTCATCACCACCAAATGCATAAAGGATAAAATCCTTAGAGAAATCTAGGTTAATGAGAGTTGGAGCTTGTGAGATAGCCTCTTTTATTTCCTCAAAACCTGCCTTACCTTCAACTTTCTATTTGAAATCCATAATTTTCTTCAACATTATAGTTATTACCTTGACAAGGGCTGCAAAGTCTAGAACAAACCTTTGAACAAAATTAATTCTTCCCAAGAAACTTTGAAGGGCCTTCTTGTGACTTGGTAATGACAGCGCTTGTATTGCTTCAACCCTCTCTGGATCAATTGCTAATCCCTCTTTGGAAATAATGTGGCCTAGGAGATTTCCTTCATGAGCTAGGAAAATATATTTTTTGGGATTCAAGGATACCCCATATCTTCTACATATTTGGAACATTTGTCTCAAATGAAGAGATGATGTGCTGTACTTTTAGAAAATACAATAATATCATCTAGGTATATCAACACTATTTTGTTGATCAATCCCTTGAACACCATATCCATTTCCCTTTGGAAGGTAGTTCTGGCATTAGACAACTTAAATGACATCTTCTTATATGCATAGGTTCCCCATTTGGTGGTGAAGGCTGTTTTGAAATGATCATCTTTCTTTACCATGATCTGATTATACCCTGAATAACCATCTAGCAATGAAAACCTCTCAGAGCTAGCAACAATTGCAAAATCTACTCCATGGAAGGAAGTGGGTAATGATCCTTGAGGGATGCTCTATTCAAATCTCTAAAGTCCACACACAATTTGATTTCTCCACTCTTCTTTCTAATTGAAACCAAGTTTGCAACCCATCTTGAATACTTGATGTGAAATATGATACTTGCCTCTATTAAATTATTCAATTCCTTCTTTATGAGAGGATCCATGTGTGGATTGACCGGTCTTTGTTTTTTTATGATGGGTTTAGCACTTGGATATAATTCAATTGTGTGTTGAGCTATCTTGAGATTGAAACCCCTCAAGTCTTCATATCTCCAAGAAAATATATCTGGGAACTCTTCGAAAAGTTGTATGAACTCATACCTTTCTTGTTTGGTTGCCACTTTACCCATTTGAAGTGATTTGCCTTCTCCCACCGAGATGGGCACTGAATCTTCTCCCTTGACTTGGATGCTTGATTTCTCCTTCCTAAATTGATCATTAGGATTAAAGATGGAATCCAAAGCTATAAGTCATTTTGGTAGTTTTTTGGATCTCAGCTGTACCACTTGATCACCATATTGCTGTTCTAACTTTTCCTGATTTTTGGATGAGAACTCAGCTTCTTCTTACAAGAAATTGATGATTTTTTGGTCACTTTCAAACACTTTCCAACTTACATTATTGTTTGGAATTGATGGCCTTACAATCACATGAATGTTTGGCTGCACTTTATCTTCTTTGATGCTTTTCACAACATCAAAGGCTGCTCCAACTGCTGCAAGTCTATCAGCAGCTTGGTTTTCTTTCCTAGGGATGGAGTTGATGCCAAATCCTTCAAAATCTTCAATGAGGTCCCACACCCTATTATTATAACTCTTGAGCAGGTCATTTTTGGCAGTATGTTGTCCTTTAACTTTATTAGCAATTATCTCACTGTCACCAAAGACTTGTAAGTTTTTGATACCTCTCTTTCTTGACCAATGCAATCCATGTATCAAAGCTTCATATTCAACTGTGTTGTTAGAACATGCAAACTGAAATCTAAAAGTTGAATAATACTTAATTCCTTGAGGTGAAATAAACATAGCTTCCCCCTGCACCTTATCTACTTCTTGATCCATCAAAGAATAGCTTCCATATCTCATTATCATCTTTATGGTCTGGCTTGGTGATGCTAGGAATAGGCTGATTTTCTTCATGCATGTAATAAACTCCTAGTTCATATTCCTCTATTTCCTTGTAGGGATCAAAAGCATGTACCTTTCTTTCCCATTCATCAATATTCAAATATGGGATGTTCCAACTTTGGCATTAGCTTCATCAGTTCCTGGATAATCCTCTTGATCAAATGTTGAATAGTTGGCATTGATTGGGTTGGAGTATGAGGCTCAATGTTAAAGTTTTCAATAGGTTTGGACCTGATTGTGGCCTTAGTTCCATATCTGGTCCGAAACAACATGTTTGACCAATCAATAGACAAATAACCTCCAATTCTAGCTATGAAATCCCTTGACAAACATAGGGCAAAAAGTGGTGGTAAATCTATCACTGACCCATCTTGCAAAACAGTGACATTGGGGCATGCATGCAAAGAAAGACTAAAATATTTAATTACCCCTACTGTTGTTACTATTGTCCCATCGAGTTGTACCATCCCTTTGGATATGACTTCATATTGGAGACCTAGCTGATTAGCTATTTGCTTGGGCATCACAGAACTACTTGCCCCAGAATCAATCATACAATTGTGTACTAGTTTATCCCCAATGATAAATGAAACATAAAATGGAGGGGCTTCAAGACTTTACCTTGCTATCCTCCAAGCTTCCCCTCAGGCCGAGTAGCATTTGTGAGTACCTTCTCTTGCATATGAGCTTGCTGATTTGAAGTTGCCAATTCTTCATGGCAGCTTGTATTAGATCCATTTGGCCTGGGATGGATAGTGATTCCCATATAGATATATTCACATTTTTCTTCTTCATTTTTTCAATGATATTAAATGGGGATGAAACATATCTTTTCTTCCCCTTAGTCTACACATTATTTTCTTGTACATGGGTTGCAACAGCTAGCATTTGAGCTGGTCTAGAAGGTGGCTTGGGCTGTCCTTGCACATTTGGAACTGCATTTTGGTTGCCAACACTTTGTGGAGTGATGGAAGGTTGTGGATCACCTAGAGCTATTGACTTCCCTTCACCAATATTCCTCTTCTTTGACCATATGTTAGCTGCTAAATTTTGAGAAATTTTTTGATTCATACCATAAAAATCTTCAGCTTACCAGTTCACAAGGGTAGTCTCATTTGGAGTTGTATTTTGCTGAGATGTTCCTTGTTGCTGGTTTGTTTCTTGACTCACCTCACTCTTTATGCCAATTTCTGTCACCATAAAAGCTTGGTTTAAAGCACCATCGAAGCACATAGACTGGTTGTGGGGTTCATTTCATGGGAAACACAAATCATACTCTTGAGCTATATTATTTTACACTGGCACTAAGGCTTTAGAGGTAGATGTAGCATTGGGGTTATAGGACAGAAACAGTCTATTGGTAGGAGGCCTTACTTGATTTTTATTTACAGCTATATTGGGTGGCGTATTAGGCTGATATGGTTGCCTATTAGGCTGAGTTTGAGACTGATAATAAGGTCTAAAACTTTGGGCTTGCTACCTCTTGAGTGTAACCAGCTCATTTCCTGAATTTTGTAATTGTTTCATGACTTCTTGAAGTTTATTTGAGGCACTAGAGGATGAAGTATAAGTTTCATTTGAACTCTGATTTATAGGAGTGAGAATCAGAGCTAAAGTAGGTGCTTGGGCTTTCCAAGTTTTGATATAAGGGCATAGGAGGCCTAGGCACCATTTTACCAGCTTGGATCAAATAATTTTTAGCCCTAATGGCAATGCTATAAGCTGCAGGTATATTTGCACCTCCCATGGATTAGATTAACATAGAAATATCATAGTTTAAAGCTTTGAGATAGTATAAGAAAGAACCTTCAGCTATTGACCTTAATGTCACTAGGATTCTATCCCATGTCCTTTGAAATCTAAAATTGAAGTCTGTTAGCTGCTCATTGGGAGCTCTCTTGATAGTTGTCAGTTGTTCCTATAGAGACAAACTATCTCCCTTTTCTCTAAACTGCTCATGGAGAGCTATGCACAACTGGTTCCAATTTTGGATAGAGCCTACCCCAAGGCTCCTGAACCATTGTAAGGATTTCCCTTTGAATGAATATGCCAACAATTTGACAGCAACTTACATCTCAACAATCTCATGGATTACACAAACATTAGCAATGTCTTTGACATGATCACCAGGAGTGGTCTGATTTCCCCTAGTAAAGTATGGGATGTTCTTTAATGCTACAATTGGAATTGGGTTTTGTGTATTGAGAGCAAGTGGGATGTTACAGGTGAAGTTGACATATGGGTTGGGTTGTGCCATTTTGATTGGCCTGAGAACCCTTGTTGATTGGGTGAAAGGTCTACCAGGTGGAGGAGTTGATAGAGTTTTGTTTAGTGGAGATGGAGACCTTTGAATTATTCTTCCCCTCTCTCTTCTTCTTGGGGATAATTGTAGATACTCAGACAATCACTCCTCTCTATCCCTTGACCTTGTTTGGATCCTTCTCATGAATCTTTAGACTTGGACTGTTGAAACTAGTTGATTTTATCCTTTTGGAGTCGCCAGATGTGCAAATTAAGTCTCTTTTTTAATCAAGAAAATTACAAAAAATGCACATAAAATTTGTTATAATGAAGATGAATACCTCTAAGGTCCCACTGGACATGCCAAAATTGTTAGTTCAAATCAGCAGCACCCCCTAAATGACTTTCAAATCTGCAAGTGAGAATTGGGTCATTTAGTGTGATTGCACAACATGGAATCTTTTCCCAAAGTGTGGGACTTGTAAAAATGGGAAAAAAACTCTCCAGATGTAAGGATGGTTCCTCTACTCCTCTAATCAGATGTATGCATGAAATTTATAGAGGTTTAACTCAAAATTCTACTTTAATTGTGCCAAGTAGACAAGGATAGAAAGAGAGAAGATAAAGCTAAACTGACAAGGTGATACACCAAAGGAGTGGTGAACATCTATTTCTATAGATTGAAATAGATTATAAGAATGCAACAAAAATCATGGAAAAATTGCTAAACTTGTAATGAAGGCTTAGGATAGAGCAAATAACACAAGAAAGGATTGAAAATTCATTCACATAGCTTGCATTGTCATTTCCATTTTTAAATACAGTGCATTACAATACATAAGGAGGTAAAAAAAACATGTTGCAGTCCTAAAAAGGTCTGATATTCCAAAAATTAACTTGCCATGGTGAAGGAGGGATCCTATAGAACATAAAAAATGTCCAACCCTTTACAAATGAGCCAAATCTGGCTTTTAACAATGAAAAAACTGAGTTCAGGAAGGAGAAACATGGGAAAATTGAAATGAATGATTCAACCACCGACCAAATCCATCAAAATAGCATGGGTAACCTTAAAAGTTCATTCCTCAAGATTTTTTGACCATGATGGAGAAGAATGAAAGCCATACTACATTAAAAATGGTGGTTGAATGTCGGTTATGCTCTTTTCCCCATGCCAAAGGCATTTTTTCATTTTTCTCTCACTAAAACCTACCAAAAAACAAAATTGAAGATTCCATCATGTAGAGGACTTCAATAGCTTTCCAATGAAACCAAAATCAAGAAAAAATAAGCTCTGGATCAAAAGATATGCCCCTTTGAAGATTTAGGGCAAAACTAGGGCAAAAAATTGGGTCAACGTGTTGAAACCTAAAATTTTTCCCCTTTTTTTGAATTTGGGCAAAATTCCCCAAAAATCTCTACGCCCCACTGCTCTACTACCACGTGGCACTTCCTCATTCATCTATAGGTTTAAATGGCCATTTTACCTTTTTTGAATTTTGGATAGCATTCCAAAATTTCTCCACACCTTGTCGCTCCGCAGCCACGTGGCACACTTTGATTTGGTGTGGGCCTGAATATTTTTTCTTTCCTCTACAGGTCCGCAGGAAAAAAAGTTTCCTTTGCACCTTTTTGAACACTTTTGCAAATTTTCCAAATTCTTCCTACGCCCCATACCTCTGCCAAAAATAGGACACATGTCATCCTCCCATTAGTCCGTGGGGATTTAACCAAAATTTCCATTTCCTCCTTGGCGGGCCTACTGGTCAATTTTTCCTTTGTACCTTCTACTACTTTTGGCAAAAAGCCAAAATTTACTCTACCCCTTCGAATCCCGCCACCCTCATGGACACATGGCACATTCTCATTCAACATGGGGCTTCTGGGCCAAAGTTTTCTTTGATTATTTGTCCATTTTTGAAAATATTTTCAACCTGTCACCGCTGGTCTAACCTCCTCTGCCACGTGGCGCCTCCTCATTTGGCCACGGGTCCCAAGCCATTTCTCTTCCTCCGCAGGCCCGTGGGAAAAAAATTTCCTTTGCACCCCGCCCACTCTTTCAAAAAATTTCCATCTTACCTCTTCTGACCTGCCATTCCACCCTAGCATGTGGTGCATTCCTATTGGTTGTAGGTATTCCCAGGGAAAATTTCCCTCAAAAACCCTGTCAAGCCATAACTTGCAAAATACAAGGAGTGAGAAGGAAAATTTTACCTTTCTGGAAAGGTGAGAAAATCCTCTATCTGATGAAGCCATTTCCAAATAATTTTGAGTGCCTAAAAAGTGGAAAAATTTGACTGAGGCACAAAATAAGGAAGGGTGAAGGAAATTTAGCCAAAATAAGTAGGGGCTTATTTTGGATAACAATTCCATTTTAAGAAAAAGCAAGATCTTGCTCAATATCATGGGTTCATGCTACAAAGAGCATCTTTAAGGATACTAGGTATAAATTTAATGTGTAAACCATATTCTAAGAGTACATTAAAAACTTGAAGTGTTTGATATTTTTTCCTTGATGATTGGAATATAGAAGGTTTCTTGAAAATTTTGTTTTTGAAGATTCAAGTAGCACTTGAAGTATCCAAAAATGGGAATATATAAAGACACATGTTGTTTTATCTCACAAATTCAAATCCTTTGAGTTTTCATGAGGAGTTGAAGATTAATGGACTAGGGAAAATGTTGTAAGATATCCACCAAATGAATTTGGTAGCCCAAAAAGGTCTGTGTTACTTGAAATTGAAATAAAGTGTAACTACCCTATAATCTCATCAAGCAAAAAATGTCTGTCAAGTACTATATCAGCCTCCTCTTACCCTTGGGTCAATGATGGTGCTCAGTGAACTACCCTGGAACTACAGGAAAAAATATGTGAAAATGCAACAGGCCAGTATTAATAAAGAATCATGTATCTCGATTAAGGGAATTTACAATCCTTTGTGATTGAGTACGTTTGAATTTTCATTTTGTAATAGAACCTTTACACCTCAGGAAAAGAGTCTTAAGTAGCATTTGACGCTATAGTAGTGGAAACCTACTGATGCATGAATATATATTCATTTGAAAATCTGAATCGTTAGACACTGAAAATATAGCATGAAGTCCTTTAACCTTCAATACTTGGAAATTTTTGTTTATTAGAGACCCAATCAACTTCATAGCCTTTTTATGCAATGGTTTTAACCCACTTGAGTCTCCATGAGCCAAGTGACAAGACAACTTTGAGCTGCTTTGCCATTGAATAACCTATCTGGGTTCTAGGAATACTGACTAACTACTTGTTTTGACACTTTATGACAGTAATGTCTATAGCAAGGATAGCCTCCAGGATGATAGTTTCAAACGGATTCTATTCAAAGTATTCCAGTGAAAGTAGGACTCTCACTGAATGGTGTGATCATTACTTGATGAATCTCAAGCTTTTCATTTCAAGGGTAATGTCCAGTAAGACCAATATTGGATAGGAGAATATTTATTGTACAGGTTCAATCACAAACCCAGGACTCATCCATCATTGATTTTTGAATATCAAATTGAAGTGCAACTTGATGCTTTTCATATTTTTAATTCACTCAGGTATGTGGAGCCTTACCTCAAAATCCTAGGAATTTTTCTTTACATAGTTATAATGCCAAACTATCTCCCAAGTCTGGTGCTTGAACATAGTTGGTGCTTAATCAGCTGAATTGCATGCTCTTACAACTTTTAGGGTCAACGGTAACTCTATCTTTATACTCTTATAGGTTTAGTGGATTATTTCCCTAATTGGGTTTCGCACTTAAAAAATAGCTCTCGCTGTGTGTACATGGGTCTGAGATGATCCTCTATTTCCCTGCTAATCAGTCTTAGTTGAGTGACATCTCATAAAAGGCAACTTAGTTCAATACCTACAAGTTGAATTTAAAATTGATCTCACTCATTATTCTCTCTGGAATAAATTTTCTAACCATGTATAGCCATAATAAATAATCATGCTAGCTCCTATCACAATCATCAATCTACAAGATCCCCCCATAGTGGTAATAAAGCGGATCTGAGAAAGATGATTTTTAACGCCCGAGATCAAACACATCATGATGGAAGGAGTGAAGGATTAACAGTCTGGATAGGAATTCATGTACCCATCAAATAGTTTTGCCACTTCGTGAGATGTGAGTAGCTTCAAGATTAAAACAATGAACAAGCAACCTTGTAAAGCAATGTGCATGCATATGAGAGCTCAAGATTAAAAAAATGGAGTAGAATGGAATTTCTATAGCTTGGCTTAGGATTATCATAGAAAAGGAGGTTACATATAGGGGAGTGAATGTGTAACTCCCATGTAACATAATGATTCCTCCATAATGGAGACTCGAGGATTTACTTTACCAAATGGGAATAGTAAATCCTATGACAGGACACTTACATATATGACAAGGGTCCAGTCATGGACATTTGTCATAACTGATGTGAAACCTATGATCCACTCTTCCTCCTTTCTTCATATGACTGAGCTCTAGTCCAGGTGGAAGCTACTAGGAACATGTTTCTCTTCCGAAAAGCTATGCCAAGATGAGGGTAAAACACTAAAGAAACTGCTCAAAGGTTTACCATGTCAACTTTGAGTGAACCATCAAGATCCTTCCTAACAAATTTCTATCTCCTATAAATCCATCACTATCTTTCCACTTTGCATCAAAATAACTTGTATATACTACTCTATACTCTTTGAAATCTTCAAATTATGAACCTATGAGCCGCCTCTGCTAATAAAATCTCCATTATCCGTTGCTCAAGGTATTTAGAGTGAAGGCTCTCTATTCATGGCTAGCAAGACCATATGGTTCCCCACATTTACTCAACATTGAGTTCTAAATCCATCCATTGGAAAGGCTTCCAATAGCTCAAAGTAATAATCAGGATCTTGATAGCTAGTGGAATAGCATGCAAGAACAATCCTCTAGCCTATACTCAAGAACTAGAAGTGTTCTTAGCAAACTCTAGGGGAAGGTCTATTTATAGTTTTCTGATTTCAAGAAATAGATGTTATGGATCCATGTGGTATAACTAGGGCCCAACAGGTCTACTCTACCAGTGATGAATAGCACTTTGGTCCATGTCAAATTAGCACTCCTAGCAACCTAAGTGATATTCCTCCTAGAAAGTCCAAACATGAGCTCTATTAGTACCTAACTTGTCCTTGATGCAATAGGGATATGCTTTTGAAAGCCATTCATACAACTGGTACTAGTGAAACTGTTAGGGGATTAAAGAGATTTAGGTGTGTTAGGATAATTAATTATGCATTGTATAATTAATTATTTAACTATTGTTATTATTTAATTATTGTTGTTATATGGTTTTATTAAACCATATTTGTCTTATTATATTCACAGATATAATTGTTATGTTGTTATAACAATTATATCATTATTCATTTGTGCTTCCCATATGATATTTTGGAAGCTTATGTATTCAGGCATATTGTTGCACCTGTGCAACATATTTATTTGTTTGTATATTGTTGTCCAATATGTATAAATATTGCAGCACTCCATTGTAATGGTTGATTAATTTCACATTAATAAAATATATAGGCTTCCGTCCCTATTTGTGAAATTACATTTGGTTTCAGAGTAGGTTGAAGGATATTGGAGGATTGCAACAGAGTTTGAGGAGCATTGGAGAAGCTTGTGCAAGAAAAAGAGAGCCAGAGTTGCCTCTACAACTTCCCAGCCCCATCCCCTGCAATACCACCATCAAATTCCTCAAAACCACCATCAAATTCCTCAAAACCACCTTTATTCATTGCAATTAAGGTTGAGGAGGATAGAATTCACCAAGGAAGAGATTACAAGCTCAAAGGAAGGAAGAAAAATGATCTAAGGCGCCATACACACTCAAAACCGCCTTCATTCTCGCCAAAACCGCCTGTCATTTTTTCTCTTTGCTAGAATTTTTTCTCAAAACCACCTTTCCAAAACCGTGGTTTTTAAAGAGGTATGGTTTTACAGTTTGGAAGTGTTTAATTACAATTTGCTCTTTATATATACTTGTTTAGCTTAGCCGCCCAAGTGGCTAGCATAACTTTTGTAAGACACTTCCCATCAAGAGAGGTCAAGGGGTCAAATCCCCCTCCCTCACCCACTACCAAATTTGGCATAAAATTTAGTGGAATCGCTAACTTTAGAGGAAAATTCAAATTTAGTTATAACTAACTAAATTTAGCGAGAAAAACCCTATTTTAGGGTAAAAAATTTTTTTTCCTCCACTCTCGGCATATTTTTGCATTCTGAGCACTTTTTGCCAAAGAGGGCTACCTAAAAACTTCATTTTGAGCTAGTTTTGTATGGATTTTTTCTTAGCAAGACGTATTGGGCTCCACAGGCCACGAGTGCCTGCAAAACAAAAACATTTTCCTGCCATTCAATTTTTTCTAAATTTTTTGAATGTAATTGCATGTTTGAGTATATTGTACTAATTTGCAGGTTGTCCATAGTCAACTGCAAAACTTTGTAACTGCTTAGAAACTGGCAGAATATTGTACTCAAAATCAATAAAAATTGGTTCTGTAACACTCACGAGATCCTAGATCTCATTCGCAGCATTCGGTATATACAGTGCCTCTGGGAAGTGCTTACGGGTAAAGCCATCACAACTACTACTACACTTAACACCTAATATAGTTGCAACAACGTCATCTGGGCATCGACCCTTTAAATCGACGGGGAGTAATAAGGTCACAGTGCACACACTATGAGCCATCCCATCCGTCTGTGAATGATTGCACGACATAAATCCAGAATGAGAAATTATCCAAGTATATAGCGAAGTTATGCGCACGTATGAGGATATTTCTTTGAGTCGGTGTCAATAATCACATAGACCCCTTTCAGTACTGTCTTGGTACCACGTATTGAATTATTTCATGTATGTTAACGCCTCTTTCACATACTGTCGGGTATATAGAAAGGGCAAGCTTCTTCCACGTACTGACCAGGTATATTGGAAGGGGCATGTATATAGAAAGGTTCAGTATATCAGACTGACAGTATATAGATTGGGAGACCTTATACCTAGAGTGATAAGAGCCAAACCCTGTCAGTTGATCTCTGCAAAATGGGCACCAATGCCCCCAAATTTTTCTTCCAGATTCACAACTACTAAGAGGAAACAACTATGTTGCATGGAAGAAAAAAATCAAGACACATCTTGAATTTGAAGAGATCTGGCCTATTGTGAATGGTACTCTGACCATATCAACTACTAATACAACACAATAGAGGACAGTTTGATAGAGTAGATCAAAAAGCCAAACTCATCATCTTGTTTGGAGTGTCTGATGATGTGCAACCCCACATTCGAGATGCCATAACAACCAAAGAAGCGTGGGATAAGTTGAGCATAGTATATGAGGCCAAGAACAAGAATGTTCATACTGAATTTTGCAGAGTCAGTTACACACATTGAAGTTCAAACAAAATGAGAAAATAGAAGCTTTCTTAAGAAGAGTTGCAAGAGTTGAGGGCTTCACTTCTAGCCCTGGGAGAAGCGGGTCACAGATGATGCTCTCATTCCCATTGTTCTGAGAGCACTCCCCTTCTTCTTACCACATTTTTTTCACAACACTAAATGTGTCAGATATGAAAGTTAGTTTTGACAAATTGGTAAACCTACTGTAACAAGAGGAAGCCATGCACAATAAGGATGATGAAGAGGAGAAGGCACTTTCTTCACATCAAAAATGGAAAGGAAAAGGTAAAGGAAAACCTAATTCCTATAAAAAGTCCCAAAATAAGAATCAATATCAAGGGGACAAACAACAGAAGAAGCAATGTCCAATCTGCAAAAGAGGACATGAATTAAAAGATTGTTGGTATAATACTTACAAGAAAGGTTCATCAAGTAACTCTGGACCTCCAAACAAACAATCTTACAAGGGACATTCTAACTACAATCAAGGGCAGAAAAAGGGGAACTGGAAAAGAAGACCCCATCAGTAAGGAAATATTTTTGAGCAAGAAGAACATTCAGATAATGAAGACTTCTTGTACACTGATCTCGATCAAGTGAACCATCCACGTCATCTAGTGATGTTTGGTATGTTGATTCAGGAGCCACTCGACACATGACCAGCCATAGATACTGGTTTATTTCAATGAGGGACACACTTTCGAAAAATCATGTTTCGTTGGGTGATGATTCTTCATATACAGTTCAGGGGATTGGGAACATTTCTCTACCCCTTGGTTCACGCAAATGTAGACTATCAGATGTCTTATATGTCCCTGGGTTGACAAAGAATTTGCTTTCAGTCAGTCAACTCCTTGATCACAACCTAAAAATTGACTTTGATAGTCATTCCGGCAAGAAAACATGTTTAATTCGAGATAAATCATGAGGCTCAAAAATAGTTGCAAAAGCCTCCAATGTGGGACACATGTTCCAACTTGATTTTTTTCATAGAGATGATCAAGCACTTGTGGCTAAGAACTCCACCTCAGCATAGTTGTGGCATCAGAGACTTGGTCATGTAAGTTTCAAGTATCTCGAGACACTTCACCAACGCAATATGGTACATGGGCTACCATCTCTTCAGAAGGATACAGACAAGTGTCCTCACTGTCTAGTAAGAAAACAACACAGAGCTTCATTCCAGAAGAGTACATATTGAGCTCATGGTCAGCTTGATCTGGTTCATACTGATCTTTGCGGTCTAATGCAACCAAGTCATTCTAGATTTCAGTACTTCATGCTATGTGTTGATGACTATTCAAGGAAAATGTGGATTTTTTGTCTTCGCAAGAAAAGTGAAGCTTTTGAAACTTTCAAGAAGTTCAAAGTAGCAGTTGAGAATGAAACTGGTCATCACATAAGAACTCTCCACTCAGATCAAGGGGGGAATTCACCAGTGATGAGTTCAAAGACTACCTACAAACTCACGGGATTCGTCGACAAATGCCTCCTCCACACACACCGCAACAAAATGGTGTTGTTGAGAGAAGAAATCATACTATCATGGAAATGGTGTGATGCATGATCGATGATTCTGGACTTGTAAAGAAATTCTAGGCAGAAGCAACAAAGACAACATTGTATTTATTGAACAAAGTGCCCACAGTTTCTCTTGATAGAGTAACACCACAAGAAGCATGGTCAAATCAGGAAACCATCTATTGCACACCTTAGAGTATTCAGGTGCAAAGCAAGCATGCACATACCCAAGAAGAACAAAAAGAAATTAGACATGAAGTCACAAAAACTCATCTTCATTGGGTACAGTGAAGAGACTCTTGGGTACAGATTAATGGATCCTAAGACCAAAAAAGTCTACACCAGCAGAGATGTTGAGTTTTTCGAGAAGAAGGAAGCAGAGACTCCTCTTCCAGACTCACCTGATGTAGATTTTTCACCAGTTGTAAAAATTGAAGCTGATGTTCCCTCAGAAGATGAAAGTGATGATGGGGATGATGGTGTTGATCAGATAGAACCACGACCCATGGGAACAGTTCAGCGTATGCCCAAGTGGTGTACTAGCACATTATGAGATGCAAGAATGGATGCTCCACTGGATACATCCACCCCTGGACCATGGACTCATAGTAAAGCAAGAGAAGAAGTTAACTTTTCTTTGATGAGTAGAGTTATTGAATCTGATGAGCCCTCTACAGTCCAGGAAGCCCTACAGTCAAAATCTTGGAAAGATGCCATGGATTCTGAATATCAATCAGTGATGAAGAATAACACTTGGTAGCTTGTCGATCTTCCACCAGGAAAGAAACCCATTGGATGCAGATGGATATTTAAAACAAAGTACAAAGCAGATGGGACAGTGGACAAGTATAAAGCAAGACTAGTAGCAAAGGGGTATGCACAAAAAGAAGGCATTGACTACGAGGAGACATTTTCTCCCACAAACTAAGATCAAAACAATCAGAATGATTTTTTCTCTAGCTATACAATTTGGATGGAAAGTCCACCAGATGGACGTAAAATGTGCCTTCCTAAATAGAGATTTACAAGAAGAAGTCTACATGACTCAACCTAAGGGATATGTGTACCTGGTCAAGAAGCAAAGGTATGCAGACTCAGGAAATCTCTGTATGGCCTTAAACAGGCACCCCAGGCATGGTACATCAAGATTGATGAGCATCTCGTACAACATGGATTTGTTAGAAATCCATACGATCCCAATATTTACCTCAAAAAGTAAGGGGGGAGATTGTGATTGTTGTTTTCTATGTCGATGATCTAGTCATCACTGGCAGTTCAGTGAAGATGATCGATGCAATGAAGAAAGATCTTAATCGATCGTTCGACATGACAGATCTCAGGCTAATGTACTATTGTCTTGGATTGGAAGTATGGCAGGAAGAGAATCAAATATTTGTTTCTCAAATGAAATATACCAAGACAATGCTCGAGAAATTTAGGATGATGGATTGCACACCAATTGCTACACCTATGGAGAATAGATTGTAGTTATCTCATTCAGATCCATCTCCTGAGGTAAATGCCACTCTCTATCGATAGTTGATTGGGAGTCTCATTTACCTGACCTACACTAGACCAGATATCAGCTTTGCAGTGAGCTATCTATCCAGGTTCATGCAGGAACCCAAAGTTTTTCATTGGAAAGCAGCAAGGTGCATTTTGAGATATCTCAAAGGATCAGTGGATCTTGGTCTAGAATACAAGAAGAATGAAAACTTCTTCTTGACTGGATATTCGGATTCAGATCATGCAGGTAACATTGATGATAGAAAATCCACTTCAGGATTTGTATTCTTTATGGGATCTGGACCAATATCATGGGGAAGCAAGAAACAACACTTTGTTTCTCGCTCTTCCACAGAAGCCGAGTATCATTCTATAGGAGAAGCTGTCTATGAAGTGATATGGCTATGTCGCATACTAGAAGGACTTGGAATACCATAGGACAAACTGACCACCATGTATGTTGACAATGAAGGTGTTCTCAAACTTGTTCGCAATCTAGTGTTTCATGAAAGAACAAAGCACATTGAGGTACAAGTTCATTTCATACGTGAGCATGTGTTGAAGCACAACATCCAACTTCAATTTTGTCCAACAACTGAACAAAGAGCAGATATCTTCACAAAGTCACTTGCACGTGACAAGTTTGAGTTTTTCAGAGAGTTCCTCTCCTCATCCCTTGAGACAATGCAAAATTAAGGGGGGGAATGTTAGGATAATTAATTATGCATTGTATAATTAATTATTTAACTATTGTTATTATTTAATTATTGTTGTTATATGGTTTTATTAAACCATATTTGTCTTATTATATTCATGGATATAATTGTTATATGTTATAACAATTATTATCATTATTCATTTGTGCTTCCCATATATGATATTTTGGAAGCTTATGTATTCAGGCATATTGTTGCACCTGTGCAACATATTTATTTGTTTGTATATTGTTGTCCAATATGTATAAATATTGCAGCACTCCATTGTAATGGTTGATTAATTTCACATTAATAAAATATACAGGCTTTTGTCCCTGTTTGTGAAATTACAACCATTTTGGGGAGGTTTTATTAATTGGAAAAATTCTTGGAAGGTGGATTAGAATAGTTAAACAAGGTTTAGTAATAAAGTGATGCTTGATCAAACTATAATTCTAAATTTCTAAAACTTCTAATTGGGGTGGTTTAAGCTACACACTTAATTAAATAGACTTTGTATAAACAACCACAGATGTTTAGGTGAAGGAGTGGAAGAAAAATTATAAAAATCTCCCATTCAATGTAATATTCATGTGATGGATTAAGTCGATGAATGATCCAAAAAGAAGAATTTGTTCAGAAGAAAGACCATAAGCCCTCAAATGAAGGTGACTTTCTATAATTTTAGAAGAAATTTTACATAATATTACAAATCAAATAACCCTGGACCATTGAGCTATCAAGGAATACAATATCATGTGAAACAATTTTATCCCTCTCTAGAAAGGTTCATGATCAACTGAGAGGAAGAATATGAATTGAAAAAAGTGTTTTTACCTCATCCAAAATCGGGAAATCAATCTCCTCTTCCAAAATTGATCCATTCTATGACAAGGAAATCCAATCCATGGGATCTACCACTTCAAAATGTAATGTAATACAAGATAGTTTAGTATTAAGCTAGTATGATCTCATGATTGGTACTACCAACTCCATACTCATAGGTTTCCCTCCAACTAATGGTTCAAAGTATAGATCTAAATGTTTTATTCATCGAGATTGAATATATGAAATGACAAGGTCAATTGAAATGGTGCCTCTAAGAAGGATGACATGTAAGGGGAAATTTAATTAAATAACATAGTACCTAATTGAAAGCATTAAGTTATTATATAAACCAATACCAAGAAAACCATATGTGCCCAGACATTACAACTTTCCTAATTTAAAAATCTAACTTGTAAAAAATGGGTGTAGACCCAAATGATCTATGATTCACTTGTTTCGAAAAAAAAATTAAAATGCAAGCATGATATGAGATGAATACCATGCATTGACAAAATTTCAGCTACACAAAATTTTATGGCCTCATTTTTACAAAATTCCAATTTTTGAAAATTTTAAAATTTTTTAGATTTTTTAATAATTTTAATTTTTTTTCAATTTGATTTTTACAATTTTGATTGATTTAGGTATAATTTAAAGATTGGAAAAAATCTAAAAGCATGAAAAATTCCCCAGATAGGAGAGAAGAAACAATGGATAGTTGCAAGTTGGTCGTATTAAAAATATTAGACAAAGGAGTTAAAGTAAAATTAGTTTCCATAATCAAAACCTAATGTTAATCTATTATAGAAACTATTGCCACATCGGTTATAGAAGAGGTGAAAATGAATTCATGGGTGAAAACAGCATACAAGGGGTGAAAATGACCCTAAATACCCTTGCATGTAGGGGGTAAACATTGTGAATAGTTTATTTTTAAAACCTTTAATTTGAAATTTGATGAGTTTGCTATGAGCTACGAGAGAGATGGAAAGTGCATCCCTATGAGGAGGCACGCAAGAGTGGTCTGAGAGTATGCATAGAAATGATAGAACCTTCATCAAAGTAACCTAGGTTCTATGATAATTTTTACATTTAATTCATTTATTAGCATAATTAGGGTAGCAAAAATAGTGTTTCCATAGAAATAAAGTGCAAAGTCATTAGACACACACATGCATTGAAAAAGATGTTGCACACATGATATAAATTAAAATATTTTATGCAAGATTACACAGTTAAAAGTATTTAAGCAAATAGATGCGTTAAACATGTGCAATTTCAAAGGCCCCTAAAAAATTGTAGCATGGTCCTAAAGGAAACACATGCGCATGTCAAAAGGGGTATTTATTTTCGGAAAATGGCATTATGAAGGGTGTGCATCTTGATGAAAATGATTCTACACACATTCTATGCATAGACATGTCAACAAGGGAAATAGTGTCATCCTTATGTTTTCCATTGATGACATATGTTTTTAGCCAACATTTCACGAAGGAGTTGAGTTAGTATAGAAGAAAATATGAGTTTTTGAATGAATGTGGAGTTATGTTTAGATTTTCTACTTGTTACGAATAAAATAGAACAAGATAATAAATAAAAAGATATGTTAGGAAATGTGTTAATCTTGTAGAGACAACAACTGATTTATAGATGAGAGAGCTATCAAATTGATGCAAGCCTAGAGGTGAGACATCTCTATGAGATAGGAGAATGTATGGATATCTTGTTAGAGGTCAAGGACTAGCTTACTGTGTTGTCAGATGGTTGGAACTCTAGACCATGGTGCATACTCATTAACCTTAGTTACATGTTTTGGCACAATGATTCAAACTTGGAGGACGTGGTGACTAGAGAGATGTACCATTACTTTGGAGGATGTCAAAAATGCACTATTACTGTGTTGCCTATCAAGGGGTAGTTGATAGATATATTAGGACAATGGTATCCCATTAGTGATTAATTTTGATCCGGAGTTGTAATCCTGATGTCATGATGAGATCAATCACTAAAGTATGAGAGGTGGATGAGGAGTTATTACAAATCTGATACTATCTGAGTGGTAATCTATGTTATGGCCATTCAAATGCTAAATTATTACTTAGCAAGATAGGACATATTTTCCACTTGGCCTCATTATAAGATATGAATTATATTTAAAGCTAAGATATTGTTGGGACCCTAGAAAAGCTGGTACACTCATACTGGGATTTACATTTGATCACCTACCATGGTCAGAAGACCGTGGGTCCATCTATTTTGTTACAGATATGTTCCTGAGACCATATAACTATTGGTCACCTTGTAGGCACAGTTGGAATTCTGAGGATCAAATGAGCCATCATTGTTTATGGATGGGTCCCAGATGGTAATGATATTCATGGACACATGGGGGATTGGAACATATCATTATGGGTTAAGTTGTATAAATTTGATGAGATCATAGACACATGAATTGTATCAGAGTCCATACCAATATTATATGTAATAGAGGATGCACATGAAAGCTTAGTATAGCTATGGATCCCAATGAGATCATTTTTGATTTCATGAGTTTATTCACTAGAAAAGTTATAAAAGTATACCTTCTACATGTCGGTGATAATTTTGGTGTCTACACTTTTTACGAGGGCCTGAGATTGGAATTTGCACACCTATACCATCCCGAGATCCTTTCAATAAATTGGTTCAAATATTTCATTTTCATAGGGCACAGCCTAAGCTAGTAATTGATTTGATGGTAACAAACATGTCATGAGTCTCTTTATGGTAGATCAAGGATCTTGGAGTGACATCGGAATATGGGATTTGGTATATCATAGTTTTTTCCTCATCGTCTCACTATTCCACAAGCCGCATGGGATGCATGGGTTAGGCCATAGCAAATTAATTTAGTCAAATTAATAGAGATGAATCAAAGTGATAATGGATTCGAATGAAAATATGGTCAATGGCACAGATGGTGGATAAAATAGAATTACTTACAAAAGGTTAGAGTTTCATTCTACAGTTATGGAATCCCCATAGCTCCACAAAGTTATCATGAATTTGAGTGGGCATACTAGATTATGAGATCTAGGAAGCATTCATAAAATGCCTAGATCAAAATATGTTGGACAAAATGCCAAAAACCTCCTCGAGTGCATCAAAGGACTCCAATGAATGTTGGAACATAATGATTAAGTGGTTTGGCCAACCCTTAATGTATATGGGTCCATCACTAATATATAGGTTAATATTTAATAATATGAAATATTTATATTTCTATTATTAAATATGCTAACCTAGGTATATACTTTAGGTTAAATATTTAATATCATGAAATGATTATATTTCTAATATTAAATATTATAAACCTAGGTGTATGTGTCAACCATTTTAGGTTGAAAAGGTGGGTCGGGAGACATACCCGATCACCTTATATAAAAAGGACTTTAGGTCCTCATTTGATATATTCGGGAAATATATCAAAGGTGTGCAAATCAAGTGATTTGGTTTTACCCTTGGTAAATAGGGTTTCAAAGGAGGAGGTGATCTTACTGGATGTAAAATAAGTTCTCTGAAGTAAAAGGTTATTTTCAAAGTGGTTTTTACCCTATTGGGGTTTTCCACTATAAATATTGTGTCACATGTGTTATTTATTTCCATGTAAGTATTTCTTTATTTACTTATGTTATGATGTAATCTTTATTTAAATATTTATTGTAACATTATATAATATGTAAGTTGATTAAATCCGTATTTATTAGAATCCTCAAATTCTAACATGGTAACAGAGTGAGGTAAATTAAATAAATTAAGATCAAATGTTTTGTATTTTATTTATTTAATTTGTACGGGTTTTTTCAACCAACCTGAAAGGGTATTTAAAAGTATCTAGTCCCCTTCTTTTTTCCCCAATTTATTTTGGCACTACATTTGTGCAATTAAACTCTCGGTAAATTTTTTAGGGTTTTTCAATTTTAAATCCCTAATTTTTTTGGGGGGGAGATGTAATATGATATGATTCTTACTTTCATTTACATTTTGTAAATTATATGGAATTAATGTTTGTTTGGAGATTGATGTGTGCACAGGTGAAAGGGGCTTCAAATATTTACCTGCGTGAAAATCACATACAGAAAAGGAAAGGATTTATTACTATATGAAATAATTTTCATGTTTTCTATAATTTCAAATGTTTGAATAAGGGAAGAGTTAAATATTTCGGAAGGTAAATTCATAATCGTGTTCTTTGGACCCCTCTAAAAGAATTTGATTTGAAAAACTATAGTTTATAGTTAATCTATAACTATATTTTTTGAAAACTAAAATTTGTTAAAAATATATAGAATAAGGTTTATATAATAACTTATATAAACATCGTATTAAAATTTATATAATTTGAAAACTATATATTTTATATAGTTCTTATACTATAGTTTATAACTACCCCATTCGTATGGGCTCCGTAAAAAAATGTTTTGAACATACCTAAACTATAAAACATTGTTTTAATCTTAATGTCCAACATGGTGAATGGTGGGTAGTTGAAGGTTGGTGGCCTTAGTAATCAATATTACTAAGTTTAATCATATACTTGTTCAATTAAAAACAAAAAAAAAAAATGGACACCTAAACCGTAAAAGGGGGCTACTTCAATTCTAAAGCGGCCCCATTCTTTTTTCTAAGTGAGATATAAAACAATTTAAAAATTAAAACCTAAGTAGTTTTTAAATCATATGGCATTTTCTTAGGTTTTTCACGTGGCATTGGTAAGTATGGCATGTTTAATTAAAAAAATTAATATCCTAACTTATGTTTCCAAATTATCATGCCATATTAATGTGGGCCGCCTTGGCATAGTTTATGTTTATAAAAACCTAAAATAATAATTACATACCAAGTGGCCAATGTTTTTTATTTGGTCATTGTGTTTGTTTTATAAAAAAAAATATACTATAGTTTATAATTTTTATGAACTATATGTTGTTTTTTATTTACATTCTATAAACTATATACCTCTTTTTTTAAAAAGTGTATATATTTTTATATTATAAATTATAATAGGCTATTATAATGTATTAAAATATAACCTCCCTAATATTATACAGAAGAAGAAATTTTGGAATTTCACATTTAAAAATACACAACAAGTTTTGGCTTCATTAAATTTGACGGTCAAATGACCGTCATGGTAGACCAAACATAAGACAATATGACGGTCATTTAGACGTCAAATTTAAGCTCGTAGGTCCCAGGAAACTTTCATTGTGTTAAAAGTGATGGTCAAATGACCGTCACGATAGACCAAAAAATAAGCCATTATGACGATCATTTAGACGTCAAATTTAAGTTGGCCGGATCTTTGTCTACATTATTTTTTTTTTCAGAAATTTGAAGTTGTTATGCATTCTTAGGGGTCTCTTCTTCACTTCTATATGGTCAGAAATATTTTTTATATAAATCTGGGGTATAAGGTAGAGCCCTTTATATTGCAGGTTATTATTTTGATCATGAGAGGTTAATTATAATGCATTGTAATGACAAAATTAGTTATGATCAAATAGTTTCTTTAGATCTATAAAATTTAGATCTGATTCTATTAAAAGTGTTGTTTTTATTATCGATAAATATGTATCTAACTCTGTGGTACATTATATATTATAATGGGGTGTGTTTTACAGGTTTAGGAAAACAATGGCGTCCAACTATTTCTGTCTTGACAAAACCCAGATCCTGAATGAAACCAACTACAACATTTGGGTCAAAATAAAATTTATGGTGAGGAAACTCTGGATGATTGTTTTTGGATCTGAGGTTTCTCCCACCGGTCATCAAGCAACTGTAGATAACATGAATGCATTCTTGCAATGAATGTAGGATGCTCTTTCTATGATTTTGCACAATGTGAATGATGAGTACCTTCTACACATTGGTAATATCAAACATTCGAAAGAGGTATGGACACAACTAGAATCCATGCATGAAGGATACTTGGTATATCAAGGATAGTAATGAGAGTATAATAGCTAAAGGAATTCAAAGAAATGGTTTGTATATTTTTGATGATTTCTCTTCTGCATCTTGTTTTATATCTTAGAGTTTGAATAATTCAAAACTATGGCATGAAAGGTTAGGACATGTTAATTATCGAAGCTTATATGAAATGTATAGATATAATCTAGTGAAAGGTTTACATGTGTTGTCTTCTTCTCTTGAAGTTACTTCATTAAATGATTCTAAATGATGGTTTTGATTCTGATTTAGTAAATGGTCATGATGATGTTTTGATGCTATAGATGTTTCTGAAACTCTTATCTTCCTAGATAAGAAATTAAATTGGGCTCAATCTATGTTAGAAATTTCAAATCCTATTAACCTTAGGAAAATGACTAGAAGCCATCATATGTACCATGCATTAATTACCTTATATGAACCTAAGACTGCGAAGTATTATAGGGTCTAGGTGGATATACAAAGTAAAGTATAATGTTGATGGTAGTATTAACAAACATAAAGCTAGACTTGTTGCTAGAGGTTTCAATCAGAAACTTGGTATTGATTATGTTGATACATTTTCCCCTATAGCTAAAATGAGTACTGTTAGGGCCTTATTTGCAATTTTCACTCAATTTAGGTGGGAAATCCACCAAATGGATAAGAAAAATACTTTTTTGAATTGTGATTTAAAAGAAGAACTTTACATGTTTCAACCTAAAGGATTTGAAGAAACTGGTAAAGAAAACTATGTTTGTAAGTTGAGAAATCCTTGTATGGTTTAAAACAAGCTCTTAGAGCTTGGTATGTGAAAATTGTTTCATTCTTTAAACTGTTAGGTTTTGTTAATTGTTCTTCTAACAATGATATATTCATTAAGAAATAAGGCTCACATATTATCATTATATGTATATATGTTGATGATTTTCTTATTACTGGTGACAATTTTAATTTAATTCATAGAATTAAAGAGAAATTGAAACAATAATTTGAAATGAATGAGTTAGGTCTCTCACATCATGTTTTTTGTATGATTGTATTTCATTCTATTGTTATTTTTCAAAACACAATATGTAACCATTGTATTGAAATTTTTTCTTATGATTGATTATAAACCATTTTCTACTTCAATGGAAGTTGGAATAAATATTGATCCTAAATCTGCATATGAAAAAGGTTGATCCTATTTTATATACGTTGTTAGTTGATAGTTTGATTTATCTAACTATAACTAGATTAGATATTTCCTATATAGTAGGAATTACTTCAAGGTTTATGTAGGAACCTTTTTTAGAGATCATTGGAATCTTGTAAAAAGAATTTTTAGATATATTAAAGGAACAATCAATTATGGGTTGTATTATACTAAGAATGAAAATGCTATCTTATATGGATTTTGTGATTCTAACCATACTGATGTTGTGTTATAAAATATATTGGATATGTGTTCAAGTTTTTTTGGTGTAGGAACCATTACTTGGAACAACAAATACAATCAACAGTATCCATTTTTTCTACTGAGGCAGAGAAGTACAATGGAAGAAGTAAAGAAGCCATGTGGCTACAACGACTATTGGTAGAGATACACATGGAAGTTAAAGGAAGTATTCCTCTTCTATGTGGTGGCCAGAGTTGTATTACTCTTGATTAAGAATCTGGTTCAACATCAGAGGATGAAGCACATTGAGATACATATATGCTTCACCTGTGAGAAGGTGTTAAGTGATGACATAAATCTCAAGTTTGTGTTGACTGAAGAGCAGGTTACTGACATCTTCACAAAGTCTTTGAGTGCTGCAACTTTTTTTCACTTTCATGAAAATATTGGATTGTCAGAGTTGCCATTGAGGGGGAGTGTGCATGAAAATGTCACCTCCTAATGGAACTTTGTTTTTGTAAAAAATACCTTCGAGCAAGGTAAAAAATAAAAGACCTTCAGGCATGTATACCTCCTCGGACTTATTTTTTAGAAAGAAGTGTAGAAAGATATTTAAAGGAGGTCTTCAGTAAACTCTTTAGTGCTATTGAGTTTACTGGTAAACATCTAGTACAAGCATATTGTTAAGGAGGTCCTTGGTTGTAAAAGGCTCCTATATGCTTGGGTTCAATAACCTTTTATGAGAACCTGTGAGAACATGTAAAACTCACAAATCATACTTAACCACTGATCATGGGATGATCTTTGGGATTCCAAATCCTTTTGTACCAAAAGGTAAATTGAGTATGATGAAGGTGTTATAATTCCTTCAACCGATATGCTAGCCTAAAACCTTTATGGTTTAAGGATTGTAAATCTTGTAGTGTACCACGGGCAGGTAATCTATTGGCATATGTTATGTTATCCCACTTAACATTAAGGGGGAGTGTTGGAACATAATGATTAAGTGGTCTGGCCAACCCTTAATGTATATGGGTCCATCACTAATATATAGGTTAATATTTAATAATATGAAATATTTATATTTCTATTATTAAATATGCTAACCTAGGTATATACTTTAGGTTAAATATTTAATATCATGAAATGATTATATTTCTAATATTAAATATTATAAACCTAGGTGTATGTGTCAACCATTTTAGGTTGAAAAGGTGGGTCGGGAGACATACCTGATCACCTTATATAAAAAGGACTTTAGGTCCTCATTTGATATATTTGAGAAATATATCAAAGGTGTACAAATCAAGTGATTTGGTTTTACCCTTGGTAAATAGGGTTTCAAAGGAGGAGGTGATCTTACTGGATGTAAAATAAGTTCTTTGAAGTAAAAGGTTATTTTCAAAGTGGTTTTTACCCTATTGGGGTTTTCCACTATAAATATTGTGTCACCTGTGTTATTTATTTCCTGTAAGTATTTATTTATTTACTTATGTTATGATGTAATCTTTATTTAAATATTTATTGTAAAATTATATAATATGTAAGTTAATTAAATATGTATTTGTTAGAATCCTCAAATTATAACAATTGATAGCTAACCACATAGCCCATGCGGTGGGAGAGGATACGGAGGTGATAGAACAACACATAGAGCACATATACAACAGATGACAACTCAAATGTTGAAAGTTATAGTCCTACTACATCAGTCAATGGCCCAGGAGCAACAGGTGACTACAAAGAGAGACCAGGCTAGGGCATAAGCCCATGCTATTACTGCAGAGAGGGATCAACTTACAGTTGAGTAGATATTGGGACAAGAAGAGATTACTAGACTTTTTGCAAAGGTGGCTTCATTCTGGTGTATTGACGGAGTCATAGTGATGCCTCGTAATAACATGGACTAAGCCAAAGCTAGTGGTACTACCATTCATTGTATTATGAGGCTATCCTAGAGGGTCAGAGATACTAGATTTTAGTCAATCGATGAGTAGGTCTGCGAGATCACAGTGACCATCGGTATCAGTTAGATCATCTGAGAAACCACCAGGGTAGTAGACATGGAAAAAATTAGGCCAAAAGGGTCCATGGGTAACGAGACCTCCCCTAAATTGTAGGCCACCTAGTCCCCATTTGGGATCAAGTCAAACATGACTCACTTCTTGATGTATACACAAATGTATGTACATTTTCCTCGATATGAAGGCTCATTTTTGACTGATGTACATGATGTATTATTGTTTATTATGCGTTGTGATGAAGGTTGTTTTTTATTCATGCCTATGATGGCATACTTGTGTATCCAGATGATGTATACTTCCATACACATTGTATATGGACATTTGATTTTTTATAGATATATATGATTATGATGATGATTGGAATTTGATGTGATGATGTTGTTTTATTTATATCACATGTTTTTTTATTTATGAGATAACAATTTAGATGATATCACATGTTGTTTTACATGCGATACTTATAATGATCCATATTTTTATTATGTTCTATGTTTGATGGGGGAAAAAAGGTGGTCCCTCTTGCCCCTTTTGGTGATATCATATGATGTTGGCTTAGCATACATGTGTTTTGGTCTTATTCATGATGATGTATAGATGTGATGAGAGATGAGAGATGATATATGTTATGATGACATCAAACTGTACAATGTAAACAACAAATACAAATTAAATAAATTTATTTAACACACCACAACAACTACATACAAGTATACATGATAAAATGATATCCATGCCTATGTACAATAGATTAATGTAACACTTTAAATGAAGAAAATGAATCTAATTTTAAAGCAAACAACATGGAAATATAATGCAATAAAAATTCTATAAATTGACAACTAAAAGTAAGCAAACCACTACTTTGTTTTTGCGGGACAAATTTGAATCATTTTTCATTATGTTTAGTTTTATCACAAAGATAATTTTCAAGGATATTGTTCACATTATTTTCAGGATCTCCACAAGGAACTATTATGTTGTTGTTGTATCGTTGTCCCTAAAAGGGGATTTTTCATATGTTTAGGGTATTTCTAACATATTTCAATGTTTTTTTGTTTTCCAAAAGGTTTTCCGAAGCTATGTATAGAATGAAAAGGAATGAAGTTTTTTGAATGCCCCCAGTGATAAATGAGTTGTTTGGATCAAGTGCAGAATGTCCCCAGTATATGCTTGTAAGATAGCCTGACAAAGGATGAAATCTCACCAAGATCAAATCAAACTTGGTGAATATTAGAAGTTATAAATCTATTCAAATAGTGTACCACCAGGAGTATGATCAAAATTGATCAAGGTAGTGAAGGAACTAATGTTGGCAAGAGGATACTTACACTTTATGAAACACTAGCCCTAGCTTTCAATTGACTTATCCCACCAGGCATAGCCATGATAGTTGATTATCACCAACGAATACAACTTAAGCGCCTCTAGATCATTTTCAATGAATGGACTGATAAGCCCAGTGTGCCACAATTGTTTGGTTTTCACACTATGGACGACATGATCTCTCAAGTTTTGGGACCTTTCTAATTGAGATCAACCTCTAGAGAAGGCTGGTTCCTCTACTTCGTTCCTAAGGAACCTAAACTACTCAATCAAAGAACCATTTGAGATGTATTGCGTTAACTAATCCTAAACTAAAAATTCCTCAAGGGACCAGGGAGAGGGATCTAGACTTATATCCCCATAATTCATGACATAGTGACCACAATCCTATGGTCCTAACCAATGTGGTGATAGCACCAAAAAAGGGGTGAGAATTCCCGGTTCTAGTGAGGGAGATGAGAGACTAGTTTTAGTGGAGAAAGGAGAGTCTCAGATACCTCAAGTGTCATAGATCCAAACTACAATTTCACATTTATTCTCACATTGGGGCAAAGTGAAATGATGAATTATCTTCAGCTCAAAGGAGAATATAAATGCACAACACAATACATCAAGTAAACAAGTAGTGAAAGGTTGCAGATAAAACAAGCTCAGGACAAACATTATGTTGCTAAAAACAAGCTTTATTGCAATAAAAGTATGCTTTAGGAACTCATTACCATTGTAGAGGAATTGCACATGAACACATTTCCAATCCCAAAATGAAGGTTTGATGTTCTAAAAACTTCCTCTGGATATGTGCATTTTGGACCTATAGTTCCCATTCTTGTAACTAAAGTGAACTTTTTACTTCATTTCAAAATCGTAAAGATTCCATTTAGTGTGATATAATAGTAGAATGGGAAAGAAAGAGAAGAGGGATTAAATGTTATAAGGGCACAACTTTGTTAACATCTCAACCACTCAACAATATACATTTAATTCTGACTTGTAATAGTGCATGGGTACACCTCCCAATGTGCCATTACTATGTCAATGTTGTCTTGTAGAAGGAAATGGAAGCCATCACATATGCACTTAATTGTTGGTGGTTGAGAGTGCAGATTTTACCATTTCTCCAAGTGAACTTTTGGGATGAAACTTTTCTTAAGCTCCCTTGTGAAAGTGATTTGGTTTACCATTAGTTGACCCATCAAAGTAATCATCCAAGTGTACTTTTGGGAAGTCTTAATGATTCTAAAAGTCGTAAGGGATCGATGGATACCTTTAGGAACCAATATAAATGTTTACATGATAATGAAGCTCTATGGAGGAAGATATAGCCATTTGAATTTTTGTTATGTCGGGGGGCACAGGAAACATGATAAGTGGCAACATTTAATTAGCTCGGAGATTGACTCTTGTCAACATGTACATTACATTATTCATTTTTCCATAGTATCATTCTCTGGTTGAAAGTCATGGGGTCAAGGGCTATTAATTCCTTCATCCTAATAGTTCTTTTCTCCATGCATGTTCATGTTCCATTAATGAAATACTTAGCCATTAGGATAATGCCACATATCGTCTTCAACATGGAATCATAATTTTTCAGTTAAACCCGACTAATAACCATGAAATGTGATCTAATGAGAAGGATCCATGCTCCTATGTAACTGTCATACACTTTTGATAGCTCCCCTATCACTGTTATGATGCAGTGAGACAAATATTAAAAGGTCCACACACCTTTGCATACTCAGACTGGATTCTTTTATACTAGAATGACAACCTCATTTAAATTCATGAGCCACATGAGAAATATCCATTCTCCTCACGTATGTCACCATGTCAAACCTATGACTTTGTAGCACCATGGATCAGAGTTTTTGTGAAACACTTTCATCTCAGTAACGATAAGGATCCACGTATGAGTCTCATGTGAGAGTTGTCCTGCTTCATGTTTTCAAATGTTGATTGGTTATTGCTTCATGATTGAATCAAACAAAAGATCTTGAGTAGACTGGAAATCTTTGTTATATTCTGCATGGGAATGTTTCAACCTATCCCTGTTTACCTTTAGGAACCACTTACATGTTTCCTTATTGGTAAAACATTCTATTTTGTTCCATGCACTTAAGGGTCTGTGAAATGTAAAGTCACTTTAAATTGTAACTTAAGTGAAAGTGAAAAAGGTAAAAGTTATATTCTTACAATGAAGGTGGTTATGCAATAGCTATGGGATAATAATATAAATAGGGAAGGTATTTCTATTGTAAGGGGCTAGCCATTTTCACTATTTTTTTACAAATGAAAAAATAAACTGTTGTGGAACTTTGTGTGTATCTATTTTGACTTCATTCCATGGTTAATATAGAATGTTGTTAAACTCGGGAAATGAGAACTGTTTAATGTGCTTATCACAATTTTGATTATGAACTCTTTTGATATTCATAACCAAAGACATATTTTTATGTGTTAATTCATTGTGTATGGATGCATTGATATGTAGAATTTGTGTATGCCTATTCACTTACATATGCATGGACTATCATTGTTGACATATCCATTCAATGTTATTTATATTGTTGTTACTTGTTGCATGTCATGAGTGTCTCCTATTTTACAAATCCTCTTTGTATATACATTTTCTTCTATCTTTGATGTCACCACATAAGCAGTCTTTATGTGTTATGTTGTTACGTAGATTTATCCAAACTTACTAGTCCCTATGTTTTTTAAATCTATTAGGTTTCTGAGCTCATTCACACTCAAACTCTTTATCACACATGCCTATAAATAATGGGAATTTATCCTGAGTCATATTCTATCACCTACAATAGAAACAAACAAATATTTGGGAAAAAAAATCAGGAAAGAACATGAAATACCCCCTTGATGCAGAGGTGGCAGGCCAAACTCAAACAACAAATCAAAAGAATAAATAATTAGTATCATCACTATGTCAATATCATCAAACAATGAAATTTGCAATCACCTCAAGATCCTTAAAACTGGATTACCAACAACAAAATTCTTTTTTTAATTTTTTTAAAATATAAATTATCATCACTTTATGCCAATAGATTTCAAATGCCAAAATCTCGACATCTATTCCTAATAAAGAGTTGTCCAATACAAGGACTTCTACATGACTTCCTACTTAGTATGCAACCATTTCTTATCTGAATATCTCTTCTCAAGATTTCTAACTTCCAAAGGATCCTAGATGGTATGTATTAAGATCTATGGAACCTTATTGATCCATAACTTACATTCTCAGATAAAAATTATTTTCCACTTCACCAAAGTCCCTATAGAATGATCTTCTATCCCTTCAAGGTAGTGGTAATTGGATCTTGATAGGTATTTGTTCAAGAATAGAGAGTATCTAATGTTCATCGTCATTAAAAACCTTCCAATCATAATAATTATCAAGAAAACTGGGGTAGAATATTATTTCATGCTTCACCTATATTAGGGTTGGTAAAAATTAGGATGATAACACAAAAAGAGGTATATACACTTTCTCAAGTATGCTACCCAATAATGTTATCTTGATCAAAATATGCATGTTAGCTAAGCAGTAATCCATAAGGATTTGATATGGAAGATTCTCAAGCATACAATATCATTCCTAATCTCCTTAGGACACTACACTCATAGATTAGTTATACTAAGGCTACAAAGATTTAAGTTTTGATCACCTCTCATCTCTTTCAAAGGATAGAGATAGGCTCTTACGATTTCTTTGAGAATGCACTTTGATTAGATTTAAATTCCTTGCTTTAGTGAGTCATTATAAAATCATTTATTTTCCCACACTCCTTCATATTAGGATAGATTTGCTTTGTGACCAATGTGCATGTTAATGAGTATTAAAGTTTCCAAACCATCTTTCTCTATACTTTACCTATATTTGGGATTACACCCTAGGTGTTAGAATAGGAAAGTCATACATGAACGCTAGAACATTCCCATTAAGGCCTATTTTATAGGAATTGGGTTGAATAATTCAAAAAACATCCCTAACCAGTGAAATGGATTGTCAATTCTCATGGAATAATTCATAGGACTCATGTCAACCTATATCCTATACCTATCATGAACTAGATTTTATCCAAGGAATATAACATTAATGAATTGAGAAAGTATATAGTTGAAATATATATAGAATGTATGGAAGATAAGATCACAATGCACTCTGGATCCCATGTATCTACAAAAAAAAGATCATCTAGGTCACACATAACACCAATTCTTCCTATAAACATTCTTATACATCTCATATATCAATAAGTAATCTACATTTATCCATTATGTGCATGAGAGGCAATAAATCTAAAAAAACCATAAAAAAAATAGTCTAATTAAATTACCATTAAATCATGTGAAAAAAATCAGTGAATTAGTTATTAAAAAGATTGTGAAAACAAACTGGATTTGACTCTTAAAATCCACATTTCTAGTGTATACTTGATTTATCTATATCACATTCAAACATGCCTCGAAAAAATATTACAAAGTCCTAATGAATAAAACATTTACAACTGCTTAAAACTTGAGTTAAACACACATACAAGACAACTTTTAAACCCAAACAAGCTCAAGAACACTCATAATCAAACTTGCAACAATTACATTACACAAACATGTCATTTCACATGCAAATAACATCATATTTCAACCAAGGATGTTTATTTATCCACAATAAAATGAATAAAACTTTGGTTCAAATAACCTCCCAAGACATATCCAAAGCTCCAGTTCTAGCCCAGGATTTTTGTAATATAACCTCTCATCACAAGCTCCCTTTTTTATTTTCTCTCGGCTATAGCGAACATCACATAGTGATTGTTTCCTCTCAACCATGGATGACTCTAGCTATTCATCTATTACATAGAATATTTGGAGACTTCCCTCGTGTTCCCATTCAACTTAGACACCAACACCTCCAAAACAACATCTTATCTGATATCAAACAAGATATTTCTTATTATTTACCTTCCCCCAAACAAAACATATCATAATTAGGTTTTTTACATTTAATCCTTGCAATATAAATAACATATACGTCATCTTATCATAAACCTATTACCATTACGTATCTAAGTCTTCTTATTTTATTTTTCACCCGTTACCCTTCTCCACATGATTGTTCCTTATCACGACCGACCCACCTCTAATGATCGTTTCACTTGAGTAGCGTAACCAAACATCCCTAATTTTACCAACTAGGAAATAGACCTAGGGATCCATGTTTCCATTATCCTTGACTGTAACATATACCGTGATCAATTTCATAGGAGTATTGCTTCCCTTGATGAGAATTTTTTAATCTAATAGATGAAGGGCTCATGGTTTCATAAGGATTTTTCTCCATGAAGGAAAATAATCATTCCTTTGATTGAAAATAAATTCTCAAGTGGAAGGTTATAGTACTTAAGGAAGAAAAGAAAGATCTAAAAAAAATCCTAGAAGTAGAACAAATGAGGCTTAAAGCATTGAATTAGAGCATAAGATAAATTTCTTTCCATTTCTTCAAATCTGATGGAAGTACTCATTCTGCAGAGGAAATCAAAGGAAAATTAACCAAGATAATCAAATATAGATATCCCCATTTCTATCAAGATCCACATCCTTCCATGTAGTGATTAGCTACATGTTAGTATTTCTACACCCTTCAAAACTATGCCTTTGGATAAGAAGATGACTATCAACAAGCATTGATCCTTTGGTGCTTAAGGAAAATTCAAATGCTCGCATGCAAAATAATATCATTTTCAATCTTCAACTATTTTCAAGATTTCATAGCCAAAAAATTAACTAAAGAGAAAGGAGCAACATAAGCTACTTGATGTTATGTTTTCACAGTTACTATTTTTTTTACAAACTGCCTATATATGTGAATGGAAAATTAGGAGATGTAAAATATATGTTACCAAGCGTAATAACCTAGAAAATCTAAATTGTGTAACCCTCTAGTTATAACAACATGACATATAATGGGGAATGAGCTTTGATATCCACAATTTGTCACTATGCATAAAATGAGCATACCAATATGTTTTCGTTAAAACAAAACTTAGGTCATGAACACTTATACTTTAGCATAGTGTTAACAAAAGTGATATGGATGTGCACTACATGGGCTAAAAAGGATATGAACGTAGTAATGCTTCATTTCTAGAACTATACCTAGAAAATGTCTACTTGTACCTTGCCAAGGCTTAGAAGCACATCTCATGTTGGGGCACAATATGGTTTATATTTGATCTATATGGTTTTAAACTTGTGCATAGTGGGACTCTACAAATTTTTTTCCCATCGTTGTCCAAATAGAAATAATGTAATTTATAATTCTTTCAACTATGCCTCACATAACTTGAGAACCTCATTTCTACTAATGACCTAAAATGAATTTGGGAATTAGAAAATTCCTAGATGCCTATCTAAAAATGTGGAACATGAATCGATCCAGATAACAAAAGGAAAAAATTTGTGTGTGGGTAAGGCTAGATTGACCCTAGTAGTCGAACCCTTGCTGAACCAAGGTAACAAAGCAAGACACTACTATCCCTAATTATGCAAGGGATACAATCCTCATGTATTTCTCCTATCATTGGTGCAAGTTGATGTGTGTAGGTATGAGTGCAAACCCCCTTGGTTTCACTCATGTATCTTTCCCACATAAAGATCAGTAGGTATAACATTGTTTTATACTCAACATCGCTAAACGTAGTAAACCCCAAACAATCTTGTAATCAACCTACATGTGGTGTGTTTCATAATGTTAATAATGGCCCCATTTTCCCCTTAATACTTATGTCCAAAAATCACAAATTTATGATCAAGTGCTACAAATGTTCTTGGTAAAACCATGGCTCTAAGAGTTTTTGGTCCATGCTCAGAAATGGAGGAAGTTAGCCACTCTTGAACCCGGTTTGAGTTATTTATACATGTGTGGTGGTGTTGGTCCGAAAATTTGTCAGCTTGGACAGATCTATGGATAGACAGGCCAACGGTGTGTAGGGCATAGCCCCTCTTTGAGACAGCAAAGCGAAACTGGTTTATTGCTATTCTACCAGCAGGAATCTGTGCAAGTCTTACAGTATTCTACCTTCAGGGGGGTTTGGGATCTCATCCCAGTAGAGTTAGTTCCGATGAAGAACAGAAAGGAATGAAGGAAGGAATAGAAGAAAGATGGATCTGAAGGGAGAAAAGAAATGAATTCCAAAGTAGAAAGGTCAGAGGGTTTATGTTTTGGGCTGGTAGTAAACAGAGCCAAACTTACTCACATAAACAAACAAAGCAATACTGATAAACAAATGACAAAAGTAGATAGGTGAATCCAACAGAATAAACACACAGATCTAACGTAAGAAAGATCTAATGCACATAACACATGAATTCAGCACAAAGTCTCAATTTTTGTATTAATATTTTCTTCTGTTACAAGAAAGCTCAAAGTCTTTCTCTCCTCACTTCTATTTTTCATACAAATTTTCTCACCCTGAATACAACAAGTATTCAAGTATTTATAGAAGGAGAAGGAGAAAGAAGACAAAAAGGAGCAACCACTATTTACAAAATATCTAAAATATCAAATGTTGACTTTGGGGCAATTTTGTGGATGACAACATCCCATGGTGCAACATGGATGATGTCATCATTTGTGCCAACATACTTTTAAATACTTTTACAAAAATGGGATTTATCCTAGGAGAAGGAGAAACTACTCTTGAAAGGAGTGTCTTCTGTTAGCTGTAAATGGGCGCACAGAGAAAAATTAGGGAAGTCCATTGTGCATGTCTGACATCACAGAATGAAAAAATTGAGCACTCTCTTTGTAAATGGGGCCTTAGGGAAGTGTTGCATGTCAATCACGGGGCCGATTGACTCACCCATTGGTGCAACATTTTTTACCGTTCATGAGTCCTTTAGTGAGGCCCAGTTGGTGACAATATTTTTGCCTAGGCCTATCATCACGTACACCAGGGGTGTGATTGCCCAGTTTTTGCAACAGGACATTTTCTCCCCAACTTTTGATAGCATGTCAACAGTGGACACGTTCTCAGCGCCTTGACGTGCACTTTTTCCATGTCGAACAAGACATTAGTATCATCCTCACCTTTCAAGTAATTTGTGCAATTGTCAACATGCCACTTACCAGGAATATATTGATCAGACGATGTGGGGTCCATGAACACAAAATGGCAACAGCACCTGACAGGAATGCTGACAATGTGCACACTTTTCACCCATTTTTGTCAATGTTGAAAATGACATGTTGGATGCGCCTATATATAGCAAAAGGTGCAATAAATGTGCCACCAATCATTTTTCCCCTTACAACCTGCATGGTGCGACACGAAGAGATTTGTGTGCAGTTTTGAGTGTCAACACTACATTTTTAGCACCTTGTGAACACACTTTTTAGATGTCTAACAAGGTGGCACATTTTGTCCCCATTGGTGCACCTTGGTGCACATCAACACGACATTTTCTCCTTAACACTCCCTGAATGCACCAAAGGAATGGGAGGGGCTCAGTTTTGGTTGATGTAACGTGAATGAAAACTACGCCATTTTCTCCCCAAAAAGGCTAAAAATGGCTAAGTCCTAAAAACTTGATTTTTGGAAAGGGATTTTTGGGCCATTCCGAACGTTAAGAGACCTCAACGGGGGACCAAAATAGAAATTTTTGGTATGGTTACCTGCAAAATTTCCCTTGTCAATTTTACAGGATAACAACTGGCTCTTTCTAGGGACTATCTTTGAGTGAAACTTAAGGGTAGAGAATCCCAGATTTCATGTGCCTATCCATTGGGTTACAGAGTCAAAAACAAGGGCGACGAAAAAAAAGGAAAAAAAGGAAGGAACAAAGAAAGGAAACACAACAAAAATAAACACACAACTAAAGCAAACTGTACAAAGAAGAGAGCAAGCTCTACTTCCTGAATATTTTGAGATGTTGCCCACTATAGGGAAGTGAGAGCTTAGTTCCATCTAGATATGAGAGATAGAAGCTATTCTCTCCATTGAGTTGCTTGATCTTGAAAGGCCCTCTCCAAAGAGAGTCAAATTTCCTGTGCATGCCCTTTGGCTCTCTTCACTTGTCCCATAGAAGGACAAGATCTCCCACCTGGAAATCCCTCTGCTTAGCCTTTTTATCGAACAGTCTCTTGACTTGATTCTGATGTTCAGTGATCCTGTCGACCACTCTTACTCTCTTTTCTTCAAGTTCTGTTAGATACATGATCCTCTTTTCCAGAGAATTTTGGAAAGTCTCATCTTCGATCGCTTGTGCCAAGCGTAGAGCAGGAAGTTCCATAGAAATGGGGAGCTCAGCGTCGATTCCATATAACACTTGAAAAGGTGACATACCGAGAGACCTCTTTGGAGTAATACGGTCTACCCACAAAGCATCATATAATGACTTGTGCCAGGACCGTTGATTCTCATCGACCAGCTTCCGTATGATGGTCACTAGGTTCTTATTACTGGATTCTGCCTGACCATTTCCCTGGGGGTAATAATCTGAGGCATGGGCCAAGGTTATTCCGTATCCATAGCAAAAACCTATAACTTCCCGTGAGGAGAAGTTGGAAGCATTATCAGCAACGATCTTGTGTGGGATGCCAAATCTCACGATGATATTTTCTTTGATGAAGTTGCAAACAACTTCAGAGGTGGCATTCTTAACAGGTATGGCCTCCACCCATTTGGTGAAGTAATCTGTTGCTGTTAGGACATAACTATGTCTGGCACTTGATTGGGGATGTAGTGCTCTGATAAAGTCAATTCCCCATTTCCTGAATGGTTCGTCAATAATGACGGGCCTGAGGGGAAAAGTAGCCAATTTTGGTTTGCCAACAAACTATTGGCAGAGCTCACATTTTGCTACCCAGGTGGCTGTATCCTGAAATAGTGTTGGCCAGTAGTACCTGGCCCGAATGATCTTATGTGCTATTATGGATGAGGAGAAGTGACCACCACAGGCTGAGTCATGAAAAATTTCAAGCAATTTGATCTGCTGTGGTTTGTCAATGCATCGCAAGAAGATGCCATCAATCCCGCGCTTGTATAAACCATCATCCCATATGACATATCTAGCTGCCCTGAGCTTTACAGTTCTACTTCTCCTTTGAAGTTAGATGAGCTAGACACTCACCGTAAGTGAGAAAGAAAGTGATGTCGGAATACCACTCATCGCTTGTCGCAACAAATAGAACCATAGGTAGAGAATCAGCTTTCTTCAGTTTACCCTTCTCTCGGTCGATGCAATCAACTTTCTCTTTAGGGACCTCTGAATCTTTGTTTTCAGCCATAAGCTGACATAGGCCCTTGCCTCTTACCAGCTTGGTTGGTTTGATGTCTAGATCATACTCTTGGACCTTTGCGATCCAATTCCCTCGTAAGCTTCCTAACTCCTGTTGAGTTAGGATAGACTTAACTACCGTGTCAGGAACCAACACTACCGTATGAGAGTTTAGGATGTAGTACCGGAAGTTCTTGACTGCTTTGACTACTACGAAGGCATGTTTTTCTAACTGAGACATCTTCAATTCATGAAGCTTGAGAGGGGAGCTCATGAACGTGATTGGGGATTCAACATCCTCAGAGTTCTTCTGCATTAAGATGGCTGATACAGTATGCGCAGATGCATAACTGTACATGATAAAATCCTTGGAGAAGTTGGGACATACCAGGATAGGTGCATGAGCAATGGAGGCTTTTATATCCTTGAATGACATCTTTCCTTCTTCACTCCACCGAAATGTTTGCGACCCTTTCATCATATTTGATATGTGACGAGTCTTTTCAGCGAAGTCGGGAACAAAGCGTCTGAGAAAATTCACCTTTCCGAAGAAAGAGTGAACACCGGTCTTGCTTGTGGGTAAGGTAAGGCTCTGAATAGCCTTAACCCTTTCGACATCTATCTTTGTTCCTTCCTTGCTGACAACGTGTCCCAACAACTTTCCTTCAGTGATCCCGAAAATAGACTTTTTTGGATTTAGGGAAATCCCGTGTTCTCGGCATCTAATCAATACTTGCTCCAAATAATGATCACTTCACTTTATTGAGAACACAGTTAAGTCATCCAAATAAACTATGATGACCTTTCCCATCATACCTTTGAATGCGAAGTCCATCGCTCGCTGAAAGGTGGCACCAGCATTGGTCAAGCCAAAAGGCATCCTGCTGTAGGTGAATGTGCCCCAGGGAGTAGTGAATGTTGTTTTGAATTGGTCTTCAGGTGAGACTTCAATCTGATTATAGCCTAAAAAACCATCAAGCATGGACAACATCTCTGAACCGGTTACTGCCTGCAGAACTTGATCCATTATGGGCAGCGGGTAATTGTCCTTCAAGGACGCCTGATTTAGATTGCGAAAATCTACGCATATGCGTATCTCGCCATTCTTCTTTCGTATGGGCACGATGTTCGTGACCCAGGTACTGTGATGGATAGGAAAGATGATTCTCACATCCAGCATTTTCTATATTTCCACCTGGATGGTACCCGAGATCTTGGGATTGTAATGCCTCTGTTTCTGGTGAAAGGGTTTGACATCATCCTTTAACGGGATGTCATGCTGAATGTCCTTAGGCTTGAAAGACTTTAGATCGGCATAAGACCATGCCAATACGTCCATATATTTCTTCAGCAATTTGACAAACTTCCACTTTTCTTTGGGTGTACAACATTTCCTGATGTTCACAAACTGCGGATGTTCTACAGTACCCAGGTTGACAGATTCGGTCTCTGGAGAGGAGTTAGGATCATCTTGTCACTTCTTCTTGACAAAATGATCATGTTTGTCAAACAATCATTCCAGAGAGACTAAACCCTTTGGAATTTTATTTCCCTTGAGCTGACATATGCCATCACCTTCTTTTGATTCATTTTCTTAACCAGTGACAAATTCATGGCATGCAGAAGTAGATCCCTCAAAATGAAGCTCATTGAAATTATCAGCTTTTTCTAGAAAAGCAACAAGCTGATTGTCATCGTTGAATACCTGCCAGTGCTGAGAATTGTCTGGCACGCTTGGGTGAAAGACTACCTCAATGGTATATGTGTCTGTTTTCAACCCTGGGTGAGGGAGCATAAGAGATGCTGAGATGGCCAATGAATCGGCCATGTCATTTTGAGCTCTTGGAATGGATTTTATTGAGAAAGCATCAAATTCCTCAATGTTGTCCCATACTGCATTGTGGTAGTGCCTGAGTCTATCATTCTTTACCTAGTACACCCCTTTTACCTGGTTGACGATCAGTTCGGTGTCACCTTGTACTTTTAGGTTCTTGATTCCTCTTTCCTTTGCAGCTTGCATGCCGAGTAACAAAGATTCATACTCAGCAGTATTGTTTGTATTGAAAAACTACAATTTGAAAGAAAGAGGGAAAAATCTCTTCTTCAGGAGATATCAGGATGGCTCCAGCGCCACATCCACTTGTTGCACAACTGCCATCAAACTGCAGTGTCCATATCTTGTTAAGGTCCTCCTCCTGGATGAGAACGTCCATTTTATCAGACTCAGTGGATAAGAAGTAGTTCCCCATCCCTGATGATTCGAAGAGAATTTGGGCTTTGGGGTCGTCAGAATTGGTGACCAGGTACTTCTTTTGTGATTCAGGCTCCAAAGTCTGCATTACTCCTTTGACGGGAATTCTGGCTTTGGACCAGTCCATATGAATCTCTCCACCAACTTCTCTACAAAATATTCTCCCTAGTAGAATTCCATATGCTACTGGGATATCAGCAACGAGGATGGTCATCTTTACCCTTTTCTCTGGGAACGCTGCAAATGTGAACTGTGCGTCTTTGATCTGACCAATTAATGGAACCTGTTTGGTTTCCATGGAGTAACATCTGCCGAAAGGCTTGGTAAGAGTGAGGCCCAAAGCATGGGTGACCTTTGCCGGCATGACATTATCGGAAGCCCCAGAATCAATTATGCAGTTGCTTAGTTTGTGACCATTGATTAGGAGGGAGAGATAAAAAGGTTCAATTTTTCCTGATGTGGAAGTCGAGGCAACATTTATGCGAGATGCAGGAGGAGTGGAAAGGATTCCTTTCAGGGAGACAGGAGAGGGGACGACAGCTTGGCTTTGGATATATTCGGTTAATCTTACAAGCTGCTCAGGGTTAGACTGAAGATACTCAGCTTCAGACATTTGAATCTTGGTCTTTTTAGCGTGATCGACTATGTCGAATGCGACCAAGGGTTGCGTTGACGAAGGAATGAGTCCCTCATTTCATGATGGTAGGGTAGGGTTACTGGTCTTTATGGAAACAGAAGAAGGCTGATTTGGAGGAGAGATGGGAGGAAAAGATTTCTTCGTAAAAGGTTTAATAGGAGGTTGAGTAGGAAGAGGATTACCTCTTTTAGCAATGGTTGGAGGCGTGTTCGACACAACCTTCTCCTTTTGTATCCTGGCAGCAACTTCTGCTTCTTTTCCTTGTGAGTGGGTGAAACAACATATGACTGTCCACTTGCATACCCTTGGGTACCCTCTTCTTCATCAGATTCCTCATCTTCAAATTCCATATACCCGATTGTAGAGTCACCAGTCGGTTCACCGACATCTTGATCATCTTCACCTTGCGATGAAGGTTCTTCATAAATTTTCTCATCTTCTTCGATCTCGACCAGGGCATTAACTGGAGGGGCCTCAAGTGCTAACCTTGGAGTAGCAGCAGGCAAACGCGGCCTTTGTGGGGCGTTGTTGGGAGTGAAGTTCCTCCGTGGGATATCCCGGTACGGAGTGGTAGATGAAGCTTGAGCTAATTGCTTCTTTAATGTGAGCAAGTTGTTTGCCATCTTCTGGAATGCCGGATCTGATGAAGTGGCTTGAGAAGGAGTTGAAGCCTTAGGTTTGGACGGCTCTCATTTTAACTCGCCAGATATAAGCAGGTTGTCTTCTATCCGAATGGCCACAGCTTGAGTGAGGACCAAGGTGGTGATTTGTTCTTGTAAAAGTAAGAAACTTACTCTTGAGCTCATGGCATTCACAAAGAAACACTTTTGATTTTCTGGTGTTGGCAACATGGCAGGTGGCACACGGTTAATCAGTGAATTGAAACAGGTGATAAAATCATGCATGGTTTCATTGGCCTCCTTCTTCAAGTGAGTAATCTTTGACAGTAATGCAAATGCATCTTCTGAAGGCTTATACCTGTCTTCAAACGCAGTTCGTAATGTGGCCCAACTGGTGATAGATCCGGCCGACAAGTGTTGGAACCACTCTGCTGCAGGTCCTTGCAAGGTCTCTAGAAAGAGGCGTACTGACACGTCTTCATGGGTCACATCTAGGATGTTGCATGACATAATGAATGCAGATATATGTGAATCCATGCTTTGATTTCCACTCCCATCAAATCTTGGGAAATTCTTGCGGTTTCCATGAGGGAGTGCATGAACTGGATGCGGCAATGCAAGAGGGCCCATAGCGTTTCCCCATGGTACTGCCATTTGAAAAGTTGGAAAGAGGACGTGAGCTGGGAGTGCAGTTCCACTTAGTAATAGGGCACTGCAAATTGATGTGGAAGCCCCTTGTGAAAACTGGTTCTTTCGTGGAGGCGAGGCACTTCTGGCTGACCGATCAGCTGAACTCAGTGATGAGAAACGTGCTGGTGTAATACTGAAATTGTGCCTTTGAAGTAGATCAAAAATAGGATCAACTTCTCCATGAGCTCTCTTGCTATGGGTAAATGGCTCACCCGCCAGTGTATCTGTTTAGGTCTGTAGTGATTTTAGAGCAGATTTATAAAAACTCTTTTTGTTTGTACTTGCTGATTTTCTGATTTTTCTGACAAAAATCAGCAGCATGTACTTTTTCTAAATATTTAATTTTATCCCTCTTTTGAAAACCGATTGCGGTTTAATGACAAAGATTAGCGAGGATAAAATGATGGTTAACTTAGTAAGCTGATTTTCGGATCTTAGATTTGATTTTTGCAAGGGTTTGAAAATATTTGTAAAACTATCAAAATCTCAGATCTATGAAAATACAGAGATTTTTATAAAAACTCAGTGAACTAAAGGTTTCTAACTGGTCCAGATCTATGGATCTCTTAAGAAAATTTTCAGTTTGGATCACTTTTGCAAAAAAATTGGATTTTAAACAAAGAGTTAAGATTTGCAAACAGGTAGTGATTTTTACAGTTTTATCTATTTTCTTAGTCTCCCCAGCAGCTTTAAAAATTGTTGGTGTCTTTTAGCTGACATAACACTCACATAGATCTGGTTCTTTCCCCAGTAGAGTCACCAAAAACTGTTGGTCAAAAATCTGTCGGGTGGGCAGATCTATGGATAGACAGGCCAACAGTGTGCAGGGCATAGCCCCTCTTTGAGACAGCAAAGTGAAACTGGTTTATTGCTATTCTACCAGCAGGAATCTGTGCAAGTCTTACAGTATTCTACCTTCAAGGGGGTTTTGGGATCTCATCCCAGTAGAGTTAGTTCTGACGAAGAACAGAAAGGAATGAAGGAAGGAATAGAAGAAAGATGGATCTGAAGGGAGAAAAGAAATGAATTCCAAAGTAGAAAGGTCAGAGGGTTTATGTTTTGGGCTGGTAGTAAACAGAGCCAAACTTACTCACATAAACAAACAAAGCAATACTGATAAACAAATGACAAAAGTATAGGTGAATCCAACAGAATAAGCATGCAGATCTAACTTAAGAAAGATCTAACACATAACACAGGAATTCAACACAAAGTCTCAATTTTTTGTATTAATATTTTGTTCTGTTACAAGAAAGCTCAAAGTCTTTCTCTCCTCACTTCTATTTTTCATACAAATTTTCTCACCCTGAATACAACAAGTATTCCAGTATTTATAGAAGGAGAAGAGGAAAGAAGACAAAAAGGAGCCAACCACTATTTACAAAATATCTAAAAGTCAAATGTTGACTTTGGGGCAATTTGGTGGATGACAACATCCCATGGTGCAACATGGATGATGTCATCATTTGTGCCAACATACTTTTAAATACTTTTACAAAAATGGGATTTATCCCAGGAGGAAGGAGCCTATTCATCGTCATCTCTTGGCTTGAAAGGAGAGTCTTGCTTCTGCTCAAGAGAGGTAATGTGAAACTAAGCTCGATACTCCATGAACTTGCTGACCATCACCTGAAGTTGATCCTGAGCGGGACCCTTGGTGTGATCCCCGATGACTTCGCAAGTTTCTCATTCATCTCTGAGTCTTTCAGGGAGTTTGAAGTATTCATTTCCTGCCTCCATCAGGTATCCAACGAAGTCACGACAGGCCAGAAGGTTGTTGATAGATTCTACATCAAAAGTGGCCTCTGACCTGAAACCTTGCGAGATTCCCTTGAAAAGCTGAATAGTATCATCTACCTTCCTCAAGGTGTAATGCTACACCAATCAACCCTGGAGACATTCTTAAGATGATCTACTCCATTTGATGCATGGCATCTAGGGCTTCCTCCTTGATTTTGTCTATCTTTTCTAAGACAAACTCCATTTGGTCAACCTCGATAGTCTAAAGCAGCAAGGACTTTGTTGGGTGCTCGGGTGATCAAAGACATGCCAAATTTCACCAATTCATTGACCGGGTAGCACGACTGAATCCCTAATCGAGCATCTTCTGGAATGTCTCGTGTTGCAACCTGGCATGGTCCAACTCTTAGAGATAGGTCCTACTTTGCCTGGAGTTCCTTGTTCTCTTGATCTATATTTTGATAGAGCTCTGTGAACTTTGTAATCACTTCCTCACTATCTTTGAGGATCTGCTCTCTCCAGGCGGACACTGTTGCACCTTGCTCACCGATCTTGGCGTACTCATTTATCTTCTCCTGACTAAGAACTTCAGGAGGGTCGGCGACAGTCATAGGAGGGGCATTGCCCATCTTTTGCAGGGCTTGGAGAAGATGCTTGTTTTTCTCTTTTAATATTCTCTTCTCTTCCTTTGCTTCTTGAAGCTTCTTGCAAAGGGCATCCACTATGGATAAGGCCTCTCCTTGCAGGCTCTCTGATGATGTTCCCATAGTGACCTGAGTCACTGTAAAATCTGTAGGAGACAGATCTTCTTTCTTCTTTGTGGGATCAGGGTATGTGATCTCCATAACCCTTTCACCTGAAGTGCTTTGAGAGAAGCGGGTTATAGCCTTTTGCTTCTTAGGCCCTTTAGCCAGAATAACAGAGAAGTCCATAGGTGCAATAGGGACTTTCCTCTTGTGTTGGCTCAGGTGTTCGGAGATCCATTCTGGACTTAGGGGAGTGGGACCAAAGGAAAGGAGGAAATAGGGGTGGAAGGAAGAACGACTGCAGTGGACATGGGGAAGTGTGTCGAAACACTTGGTGGTGGCATGGAGAAAGGGGCCAACACACCAACGCTCATGGGAATAGGAGTCACTACAAGAGAGGAGGCCATGGGGGTGGAAGGGATCTGTGAGATGAGGGAAGAAATGCTGGGGGACAGATCCGTAAGGGAAGAGAAGATGGAGGAAGAGGGAGGGGGAATGGTAGAAGATGGAGGAGAAGACACAACCAAAGGAGTGGTTGGTTGAGCGACATGAGGAGGGGAAGGAGGAGCAAGAGAGGGAATGGTTGGGACCTCACCAGTTGTAGATGTGACAAAATCCTGAGTGGATGTGTCCATTGGAGCACTTACCACTTCTTCTTCTCCTGGGGACACTAAGTCCACAACTTGCTCTTCTGGTGGTAGTAGGAGGGCTTTCAAGATCTTTCTCTTGAGCAGTGTTTTCCTCTCTTACTTTATCCTTTCCTTTTCCCTCAGGAAAATGTTTTGGCCTGGTGGGTGCATTACCCAAGGGAGACGTGGTAAAGTCTACCCCAAGGTAGATGATACCATTTTTCTTGCACCAATGCTCGGTGCATTGCAGAGTGCCCTTGACCCTTTCCTCTATAGTCTGAGGGGCCTTGTTCCTATCAATTTTGGAAAATGGCCAATTGTCCCCATCCGTGTCTAGATAAACCTGATCAACTTCTTGATCAGTTGCTTGGAAATCCTTTGGGATGATAGCCACACCATATTGAATGATCTCTGCCAGGGCCAGTCGGGAGTGATCCTTTCATCTGAGCTCAACTTCATGATTTAGGTCGATGTAGATATCCTTGATTTGAGGGATGTGAATTGGATCGATCTTTTCCCTTGGAAGGCAATCATGAGGATCAAAGGTTGGCCTTGCCGGGAAATTATGCTTCAGATTGAGAAATTCAAGCTCTACAATACATCTCCTAGGCTTTGCCCTGTGAAGTGCAGGTGTACCTACCCACCGTGAGGGGGAATGGAGTTCCACCCTTCTTCCTTTTCAAACACTTCTCATGGTATGTGATGAGCTGTCTAGACAGCTCCAACAGGATCAGTTTGGGTCCCGCACACCTTGGCAATATGGTGGGCTCTCCCAAGAAGTTAGCGGCTCTGAGATAGGTAAAAGTGGGGAATTGCGTGAATAACGCTCCCCACTTCTCTGTGGTGGTGATCCATGCTTTTGGTCGTCTGACCACAAGTCATGTTGGGCCTCAAGAGGCAGATGACGCCATAGAAGAAGACATCGTTGATTTTACTGAATTGGGCTATGTTGTTCTCTAGTCTTAACTCTGGATAGTACTCGTATATCCTGACCTGGGGCCATATCCCACACCGATTCAATGCTGGGTAGTCCCTCTCTGAGGCAGCAAGCATATACTACATAGGAGTTCATATAGAACCTCCCAGTTGTTGAAAGTTGTTGAAGCTGCTCTGAGATTGTGCTGCTGATAATCTCTCCCCAGTCAAAACGCTGATCAGGAACATTTTTATTCATTGTTTCCAAATACCTGAGCATCCACTTGTGAAAGTAATGGGCATCAGGGAGCCCAAACACCCTGCTTAGGAAGGTGATTGTGTCACTCAGCTCCTCTAAAAAGTCACTGTGATGAATGACTTGTGGCCACCTGCTTGTCACCTTCTTATTCTTGAGGTACACCTCATTCATTAACTGCATACATTTGTCTTCATTTTCAGTCCATGTCTTCACGCAGTCCTCCTGGCTCACTACTACAAAATGTCTGTGGTGAGGGATACCCAACATGATCTCAAAATGTCAGGCCGTGAGGTTGATTATCACCTCACCCTTCTCATTTTCGACACATCTTGTGTCCTTATTGTAACAACGGCCCACCAACATCATAAACTCATTGTTGATTGCGCTCACTGGGAGCCCTGCAGCAAAGTGCAGACCACTGCCAACCAATTTATCCATCCATGGGCTGCCTGTGACCTTCTTGGTTCTGGCCCAGAAGTCCTCCATGTCAATGTGCCCTGAGTTCTGAATCTCTGATATCAAGATCACACTCTGCAAGCGAGTCAGGCATCCTGACCCTTTGGTATTTATATTTCATTTCTTGCTCTGTTAGCTTGGCTTTACCCTTGGACTTGGTTGGCTTCTTACTCGATGAAGACATGTGTGGATCTGAGTTTAGCTGTTGATCTGCAAGAAGAATCAGGGAAGTCCATCGCAGAAGGGCCATGTTAGCCGTTAAGTCATCCATAAAAGCTTACAGAATGAAAAGTTAGCAATTTATGAGCCTCTGGGTGCAAGGCGCAGCTTTACTGTAGGCTGCAGGGACTTAGAAAAGCAAGGTGCACTTTGGGAAAGTGTTGCATGGGAGAAAAAATGCCAGAAGGGGTGCGGGGTGTGGAAAGGCTACACACAACATTCAGATGTTGGTGTCAAGGGATATGCGCTTGCACCATTGGAAGTCTTGTAGTGGGGTGCAAAGAGGATTGGTGTAATAGAGTATTATGGGTGCCAAGGCACAGATTCAAAAGATGCAACATCAAGGTGAGGTGCACCAAGGGGTTAAGCTTGCACATGGTGGGAAGGTTTTACATAGCATGAAGTTTTGTTGTTATAGTAGGTGCGCTCGTGCCTACGCCTTAAGATTTTTTTGTAGTTTTTTACAAGGCGCGGGAAAGGCTTCTGTTGCGCGAGTTCACAGTGCACCTTGGCGCGACTGTTTTTGATGCAGCATGAATAAATGGTGTGCCAAAGGGGCGTGACTGCGTTTAGCGCAACACGTATGAAAATTACACCGTGGAAGACAACAGGCTGATTCTCTTCATTTTGTGGTTTTTTACTCTCTCAGCTCAGATTTTGATAGCAAGGGGTTAACCTTGGCAAAGCAGGGGACAGAGGAGAAAAGGGGCAGGGGTCCATTTTGAGGTAGAGCCTTCCAGATTTACAAATCTGGAAGGAGAGTGAAAAATGGCTTGCAGGTGGGTTTTGCAAAATGGGTTGGGATTGTGTTATCTTCTTAGGTTCATTGTTATCATCAACAATCCTAATCACCTAAACCAACATAAAAACCACAAAAAATCCACAAGAAGGGCAAGGGCCACTTACCAGGAATATATAACGATGAAGGAGACGATGTGGGGACCACGAACGTGACAAATGGCAACACGTGGGGCTGACAGGAATGCTGACAATGTGTAGAGAAAAATACTTTTCACGTTTTGTAATGTGAAAATGACAAGTTGGACGTGCCTATATATAGCAAAAGGTGCAATAAATGTGCCACCAACTTTTCCTATGGCGCACTTAAGTGGATGTCGACACGAAGGGATTTGCACCATGGCGCAGCTTTGGGAGTGTCGACACTACGTTTTTAGTGCCCACAGCGCACTTTAGAAGTGATAACAAGATGGCACTTGCGCCTTGGCGCACCTTTGAGAGGTGCAACATTTGGAGTGTTGACACTCCCTAGAATGTGCCAAAGGAATAGAGGGGCGCAGTTTTGGTTGATGTAACGTGAATGAAAACTGCGCCCAACCCAAAAAGGTTGAAAATGACCAAGTTCTAAAAACTAGATTTTCCGGAAAGGGATTTTATGCCATTCTGAACGTTAAGAGACCTCAACGGGGGACCAAAATGGAAATTTTTGGTATGGTTACCTAAAAAAGTGTAAGAATTGGCTAAGTCCTGCTCAGGGGAGCAACTGGGACATTTGGGACGTCAAGGCGCGGATCGGCCGAAAAGCCTCCAGGTGGCCCAAATTGCATTTGGGACAATCGGCCGAAATGAGCACAGGCAGTCAAAAAGCGATTGGGAGATCTGGGCCGCAAAGGCGCGAATCGGCCGAACCGGCCGAAAAGAGTCAAGTCAGTCCGAAGCAGAATGGGACAAGCGGGCCAAAAATTCCCGAACCGGCCGAATCGGCCGAAATGAGTCCAAAGGGTCCAAAGTCAGATGGGACATCTGGGACAAATGGACACGAAATGCCCGAACCGGCCGAAATGAGCACAAAGGGCCCAAAATCAAATGGGACATCCGGGACAAATGGAAGCGAAGTACACGAAGGAGCCGAAGACCAATCAGAAACTACCACGTGTCCTCGCAGGAGAAAAAGTCAAAGGTCAAAGGGACGAGTTATCTAAGCGCTGAAACGAACCAATGAAATGGCGCCACATGTCCAAGCTGGGGCCCACAAGGAAATTTCAAAGGAAAGCCCACCAAAAGGTAGAGGAGAGAAAATTATTCAGCGAATCAGATCTTGCCACGTGTCATCCAAGTGGCAGAGCGCGGAAAGAATTTCAAAAATCTGTTTTCGTCTGTTCCGTGCCCTAAATCTTCAGATCGCCATAACTTTTGATCCAGATCTCGGATTTGCGCACTCTTTATATCAACGGAAAGCTGGTAAAATTCTCTACACGTTTCCAAGGTCAATCTTACATTTTGGTTCAGTTTGGAGGATGAAAATCAAGAAACACCTCCAGCGTGAATAACCAAACAGAAGTGATGCGTCAACAAACAATTTTAATGCAGCAGACAGTTCGCCGCTCTTGTTAGGCAGCCCACCGTTTCGCCAGGATCCGCCGCTTCTGCCATGATGAGATGAGTTAAATGCATTCAGGAGGTGGTTGGGGTAGATTTCAAATTCCTCTCTCTTTTCTCTCTCATTCTTCCTATAAATTGTAAGGAGGGGGTTTCTTTCTAATGGTTGGACATTCTTGTTTTGCAATTCCTCCCTTCTCTCCTGCTTACAAGAGAATTCATGGAGTTTTCGAGCCTCCCACATGGACTGTAATGCCACTGTTGCATCTTAGCCCTGCAATGTATTGAATCGATTCTCTGAGCAATATATATGTCTGTGATTAAGTTTAAATCCTCTCATGTATTCATTGTTGTCATTTTGATCTCTCATTACATTTCAGTTACCTGTGCGTGGTGTGGTATTACGTCTATATGATCTGTGTTTATTTTTGCAAAACTTATGTTCTTCATTCCTCGGTGCATCACCTCCCTAGCTTAGGTTTATTTTTATGCATTTCTCTCTCCCTGTCTCCTTGGTAGTTAGATTATTTTTTTGGGGGGGGGGGGGGGGGGGGGGGGGTAAACCTCTGCGTTTCATTGGTGCATCTGAACAGAGGAATAGGAACCAGCCTTCTCTGGAGATTCCTTTCTCACTTTTCAAGTCCCACACTTGGAGAAAGGATTCAATGTTATGCAATCACACTGGATGTTAGTATGATCAACCTAGAAATCTAATCAACATCTAGGGGTGCTGTGATTTTGCACTAACACTACCTTTTTCTAGAACTTATCAAGTATTATAGTTATTTTTGGGCACAATGAGCATTCCTACAACTAATTTTTGTACATTAGAAACCTATGCAGAATAATTAAAATAACCTCTTGTTTCTAACATCTACATGACACTCCTTCCTCACCCTCTTCCTTGGTTACCAAAATACAAGGATGGAGGAGACCCCAATGCTCACATAAAGGCATACACCACTACAATTCATGAGTTTCTCCCATGGGACAGAGTCATCATTAAAATATTCCCCAAGACTCTCAAAGGTATAGCACTTCAATTTAGTAGTATTGCTTGCCTAAAGGCTCCATACACTCATTCAGGAAACTCATAGCTAAATTTTTCAAGGCTTTTAACATGAACAAACTCGTAAAAACTAATATTAGGGATTTTTTTTCATATCAAACAAGAACCTAATGAATCAGTCACACATTTCATCATGAGATGGAAATAAGTTCATTCTTCTTCTGTTAATGCCCTAAACATGGATCAAATGGAACTATGTGACCTCTTCCTCCATGCCCTCAACAAGGGAAACCAAGGTAAGATGTACAAAAGCTCCCATAAAGTCTTACAATGCAGCTTTATATAGAATGTTAATAATTTACCAAGAAAGTGATAGATAACAGTCATAGGACCTATGGTGTAAATGGAAGACTTGTTATCTCTAGCCAGAACTTTTTAGGATATCAAAACAATAACAATGATATACAAGCCTCCCAAAATGCTCAAGGTTTGAAAGTGCTAAAACAAAACCATAGTGTTATTATAGAAAGTGTTACAAACCAAACCAAGAGGCCAAGCTTCCATAATAATACAATCAATCATCCCAAAAACAACAAAAATAATAAGAATAATGGAAATATCGTTGCACTGATAATAATCAACCCACTATGAATGCACTCGATTTTAACTAGGATCCAAATACTAATATAAATTACAACCTAAACCAAAACTAACCAATTCATAATAGTAATAGAGAAGGCTAATATCAAAACAAATTTGGCCAAAACTGTGTTTATCCCAACAAATTTAGAAACTTTCAACCGGTTGTAGACCAACCGAACCATCGGCCATAGAACTATGACCCCAACTTATTTTTCCTACTCTCATAGGGTTGTAGGCTATGATAGGTACCACTTGTAGAGAATATAATAGGACTTGTCCGACTCCTTCCTAAAAATCAAAGATACAAGACTTTCATGAACTATTCTTAGGGGCAGTGAACCTCAATAACCATCTAATGTATCATGTAGGTCTTGTTGCACCACAAAATTTCCATCTAGATATTTATCAAAATCCCTTCCCAAATCATCAGTAGAATGTCATTTCAAACATCATATAACCTAGTAATCTACAATAAAAATGGTAGTTTCCTCCACTATAACCACAACCATAACAACCACATCAACAAAATATATAGGTAATATCCCTAGTTAGATACCATGATGTTGAACCGTTAACCTCTAACATGGTTAATCCTAATGTGGCCTTGCAATTAGGTACATGTTTTGTCTACCACTTCAATTTTATTAAATTTATAATGATCTGCATCTACAAAATGATATATGTCCCCCTTATAGACATATCATTCCATGGGGTAGTTATACATGATTGGAGTCGTAAAGCTATAAAGTGATGAAGAAACCAACTTGATTAACAAGATAAAAGAGTATTAAACTCTCAATTCCCCATTGTAGGATCCATTTTAATTAAAAAACAATAAAATCCCAAAACAACTACGGAATTATGATATTGTTACTAACCTTGCTAAGAATTTTTCCCATATTTCATTTTTAGATCTCTTGAAAAAATCTCCACCCATTGACTCAGGATCCTAGATTCCATTTGATTCATACATTTAGCATATTTCACACCTCCATTGGAAGAAAAAGTTAACCATATAAACATGGATATGTTCCATCTAGGTGCCACAATGAGAGACATGGGTGTTTTATTTGACCTAGGTCAATTTCTCACCAATGTAGAAATTGTTAGAATATGAGACCTTGCTCTCCACTTACACACACACACACACACACAAATATATATATATATATATATGCCAACTTGGTAAAGTAAGCTATGATGGTTAGTAGGGCAGATGTTAACATCATCCCCTTCTCACTTATGTATAAACTTGGATATAGTAAGACTAATTATTTGTCTACTCAAAACACTCTTTCTAGGTATGGTAGTCATAGAGACAATTTAATTAGAAGCATCTTTCTTATCATAACTATTGGTCGAAAGACTATCCTCACTAAATAATACATCATATACCACAAAATGAAATACAAAATTTTGTTAGGACAATCATGGACCCATCAAACAATAGAAATCTCTTCAACACTATTATAAGATATTCAATTTTTGATTTCGGGAAGGTTTTCATTTCCAAATGAGACTTTAAGAAATTTGACATAATTAGAGCCAACAATAAGAGTTTGTTAGGCATACATGTTTACCATGACTTACCTACAAATGATCTATGAGCACCCACATCCATATAAAAGGGTAAGAAAAAAGTTACAAAATATGATGTTGAGCCCAAACCTGCTCTCTTATCTCTTGACAATACTTGATCTAAGAAATGTGTGGAAGAGCATTTGAAGGTAGTAAAAGGATCCTCTCCATTGAACGATATTTCTAAATAATAAATTCAGACTATGTCCTTGAAAACCATTGTGAAAACTTGTTGAATAGGTAAAATGACTAAGTATCAAGGAAAGGTTAGTGCACAGAGGAAAGACACATGAGGAATCATTCATGCGTGAGGAAAACAAATTTTACGCACTGAAGATAGATAGGGAAGGATTACATGTAAAGGAGACAACACTTAACGAATTTTGGGATGCAGATCTAAATATAGACTTGGAGTGGAATAAAAGAAAGTTTTTGAAGATAAGATTGGAGCATGAAGACTTCCGGTTAAAGAAAATTTTATTTTGGGATAAAGAGAAGACTAAGGGACATGCATAGTTTCGAGATAATAATAGGACCTGAACTAGGAGTTAAATATATTAGATATATTATTAGGAAGGATTACATGTTTTTTGTACTTAGTTTGTAGTGGCACATGGATATTCTTAACATGTAGTCTATTTTTGATGATGTATAGGTGATGAAGAGAAATTCCCCACCCCTATATATGTATGATATGTATATTTTAGAGGGACCAATTTTGAAATAGAGTTATGTTGTTGGAATATGTGTGTGCATGACTCATGGTGATACTCATATGTATGCAAACAACTTCTGTGTTTTACAACAATTAATATGATGGATCTCTAAGGCTGGATATTAGTGATTGATATAACTGAGAATGGATATTGTATGGTAAATATTATTATGGTTCTGTTGATGGTGAATCACAGAACCCCTAGATGTCTGCAACTCGATGGGTTGAGAATCTTAGTGCGATTGCATAACATGGAGCTTTTCCCAAGTGTGGGACCTTGTGAATCAGGAAAGCTCTCTGGATGAAGGCCGGTTCCTATTCCTCTGTTCAGATGCACACATAAAAATGTAGAGGGTTTACTCAAAAACCTAATCTAACTTTCCAAGGAGACAGGGTAAGAAGATGCATAAAAATAAACCTAAACTAACAAAGGTGATGCACCGAGGAATGAAGAACATCTGTCTTGTCAATACACACAAAACCATTAAAATGTAATGCAAGATCATGCACAGATAACCAAATTTTTAGTGAAAGATCAAGAGGATGCAAATGAACATAGAGAGGGTTGAGAATCATCCATAGACATGCATTATTTACTCCAATGATTGACACAATACACTACAAAATACCAAGAGGCAAAGTTGCATTACAGTTTTAGATGGGAGGTTTGAACTCCAAAAATTCACCTACCAAAGAGAAGAAGGGAGGGGAAAAACAAGAATGTCCAACCTTTAGAAAGAATCCCCTCCTTACAATTTATAGGAAGAATGAGAGAGAAAAGAGAGAGGAATTCCAAATCTACCCCAACCACCTCCAAGTTGCATTTAATTCATCTCATTATGGCAGTAGGTGAGACCCTAGCAAACCCAAAATGTGGCGAATTATATTTTGCATTTTTGAAGAACTTGTTCTCACCCAATTAAATATATCCAATTGTAGTTGGATAGAGGACCTCGTAAGCTTTCCGAAAAGTCCAACCTTGCATGAATCCGAGCTCCCTGTGAAAAGTTATGGCCATCTGAATATCTGCACCAGGGTTTGCTTTCTGTGGGGGTGTCAATGCTCAAAATGTTGTGCCTCTTGAAGATGCACCTCGGCGCATCCATCCTTATGTCGACAACTCTTACATGTGTCATAGGCGCTGAAAATGTGGTGTCGACACTCTATGTTGTGCGCCTCCAACCTGCGCCTTGGGCGCAAATTTTGCCATGTAGACACTCTATGTTGTGCACCTCTAACCTGCGCTTTGGGCACAAATTTTGTCATGTCAACACTTTATGTTGTGCACCTCTAACCTGCACCTTGGGCACAAATTTTGGTGTGTCGAAACTCTATGTTGTGCACCTCTAACCTGCGCCTTGGGCGCGAATTTTGGCGTGTCGACACTATGTGTTGTGCACCTCTAACCTGCGCCTTGGGCGCAAATTTTGGCATGTCGACACTCTATGTTGTGCACCTCTAACCTGTGCCTTGGGCAAAAATTTTGTCATGTCGACACTCTGTGTTGTGTGCCTCCAACCTGTACCTTGGGAGTAAATTTTGTCATGTCGACACTCTGTGTTGTGCGCTTCCAACCTGCGCCTTGGGCATGAATTTTGGCGTGTCGACACTTTTTGTTGTGCGCCTTTAACCTTCGCCTTGGGCGCAAATTTTGGCGTGTCAACACTCTATGTTGTGCACCTTTCCGGTTGGAAACACAATAAATTTCAGGGGTTTGAGTTTCTTTGATTTCTATATTCTTCTATTTGTTTATATCTACACGGGGGGAAGATATATACAACAGGTTCTTATTTAATTAATCATGCATAGTAGGTGAGATCTAGATATAGTTTATGTTATTCACTATACTTTATTATCTGTTGTGGTTTCAAGCATTATTTTACCATGGGTTTTTCTTGATGTGTCAAGGGGGGTAAGAACCTAACTCAACCTCAATATGGAGGGGTTTCTAGGATACTCGTAGATGTGTGATGGTGTTTTTTATTCTGTGAAGAGAGTGAACAAGGATTATTTTCCCTGTAAGTAATCCTAAAAATAAAATAAAAACACTTTAAACAAAATGGTGTTAGTAAAATAAGTGGGCAGGTTGTCTGGCTAAAGCCAATCCCCAGAAGCCCAAATAATTCCTTTAATGGATATCAACCTGCTTATGAATCAATAAAGTTTTTTATTGATAATAATGTTATAATACAATATGAAAAAATAAAAACTATGACCAGCTGATGTCATTTATTTAGGTGGATAGATACATAAAAGCATGATAACAAGCTTAAAACTAAAAGATCATATTCTTGATCTGTGTACAAGTTTTCAGAGAATTTGGATCCTACAAGAACCAACTAGATCTTCCTCCTCAGTGAAATAAGACTTGGCTCAGAAATGAAATCCTCTGTAAAGAAGTCAGACACTTATTCCTGAGTATTATAGAGATGTGCAAGTGTGGTGTCAATATTAGGGATGTTGATATAACTATTGGTATCAGAACTCTAATGAGGTGCGGTATTCCTCTAGTATGTCTAAGCTAGCTTCATAGTTGTACTCAAACTCTGAAAGGTCCTCTTGGATTCTTTGGACCTCATAATACGTGCATTCCAAAACTCTTCTGTGGCTTCACAGATGCACTGAGTGGATGCAAAAATGTCCTCCAGGTGATCAAAGGGTGTAGCCTGAATGGCAAAAATTTCTAAATCATGAATTAGATCATACTATTCCTAGTACAATAGATGACAGATAATGGGAAATGAGTCAATTTCAGAAACAGGATGATTGTTACCTCCTAAGGCCATCTGAAATCACCATGCTGGGAAACATGTTAGATGATAACATAAACATACAATAATGGTTATACAGATTATGGGAAATAGGTAATAAATAAATATTGAATAGGAATCACTAGAGATTAGGCCAATCATCGGTGATTGCTATTATTTTTAATAGTTTTACAAAAAGGGTGTAAAAAATCAGTTAAATGATAATTTTAAAGCATTTTAGAAGCATACAAGACATGATAAATCAGATACAAAAAATATTACTTGCCAACAGTGATAGAAATTGATGAAAATAGAATAATTACCTTGCATGAATGATTGACTTGGATGACATATGGACGAAGATGATTTGTTAATGGAAAAAATGATATGATGATAAAAAAACTATCTTGAAGCAACGTAATGATGATGGAGCTTTTTTAGAGATGATTGATCTCTGGAATTTTTGAGAAAGAGTACAATTTACATGTAAAACACACAAAAATACTTCCTCCAAAAGAGGTCAAGAAACAAGCTTATATAGATCACCTGAGATTGGGTAAATTGCTGGTGATTTCAGGAAATCTTAGTTAGGTGATCAAAATGAGTGATTTTCCTTCTATTTTGAAATTTATTTTGAATGATCTCAATAGTGGTTAGGATTATAAGTGGGAGTGACTTGAACTAAACTAAATTAGTTAGGATGAGGATGGGGGCTTTTTTGGATAGTTGTTTTAGTTACGGCTAGTTAAGTGTGGAGAGGTGGTTAGGGATAAATTTAGGGGGTTGAGTGTTATTTATAGAAGGTTAGTAAACTAGTTAGTTAAACTAACAGATGTGTCCAAGTTAGCTATGATGACGTGAGGTGTGAGGATATTATATTTATTTTAATTAATTAATTAATTAGGCTTAGGAACGTGGTGGTGTGTATATTAGATTAATTTAATTAAAGGGGATCCATGATCGATCTAATGTTGTGGGTATTATGAGTGGGTTAGCTTGATTGTGAATGTGTTTGAGACAGTGATATAGAGGGGTGTATATTTTTGGTGTCTACATTTTACCCATTTTTGTCTAATTTTTTTTAGCAAATTGTTAAACAAAAAATGATGAAAAGGTTCATGTTGGTATGGGTGATTCTACTGTAGCGCAATACAGTGAACACCAAAGTGTTTTTATTTTAAAAGGTTGCCCTAGTTGAAGGGAGTAAAACATGATACTGGAGAATCAATTGATAGGGTGGCCAAAGGGCTTGATGCATGTGGACGTATGAATCTTACCAAGTAAAATTGATGAATAGTAAAACCAAGTGATGGGGGCCAAAGGGATCGTCTCCCATAGTTGAATGGTAAATTACTAATGTTTTACTATGCTGATTTGATCAAATATTTTGTGGGCTAAGACCTTTGAAAACATGGCACATTTGTGCAAAGGGTAAAAATAAATGATATGGTTTTAGGCAATGTAGATAAAAGTCCCAAAAAATAGGTAAATCATTGGTGATTAGGGCAAAATCGTTGGTGATTAATGCAATCATTGACAATTGCAGTTGTGAAAAAGGGGTTAAATAACCCAAAGGTTTTTTTTTTTCGACCTTACTTTGTCAGAGCATGAGAAAAAAAATGTGTTTTTGGAAGTGAAGATGTGTAGAAAATGGCATCCTGTTTGGAAAGTGACTTTGTCAGAGCATGAGAAAAAAAATGTGTTTTTAGAAGTGAAGAAGTGTAGAAATGGCATCCTTGAGTTGGAAATGAAAGCCCGTGCTAGACTGAGGTAGGTTTTCATCCTTTCTTTGTTTTATTTTTATGAATTGTTTTTGTGATTTTATGAATCGATTCCATATTAGGGCATGTAGATTCCCTAATTTTTTTAACAAGGATTGTCAGTGATTCATCCAATCACTAGTGATTGAGGTGAATTGCCGATGATTCACCTGTGACAAAACAATTTTGCATTTTTGAAGGGAAAGTTTAGATTTTTGATGAAATTTTTTTATTTAAGGTTTTTTAGATGTATGTTGTATGTTTAAATGTTGGTGTTATTGTTTATAAGGTGATTTCATTATTTTTATTTTTTTTAGAAATGTTTAAATGTTGGTGTTATTGTTTATAAGGTGATTTCATTATTTTTATTTTTTTTTCAAAAATAAACATTGGTGATAATATTAATGTTAATTTGTGTGTTATGTTTTGCAAGGTGGATGCACAAAGTTGACTATCCGAGATCATATACCTTTGATGTTAGATGAGGTCCAGGAGGATCTTTCTAATGTGGACTGAGAGCACTTGGAGGTAGTGGGGTTTGGTGGCATGATATTTTAAAGGTGGATCCAAAGATGCCGCAGTTTGATACTAACATTGTAAGAGAGGTGGAACCCTTCCACCAATACCTTTTGGCTTCCTACAGGGGAGATCACTATTACCCTAGAGGATGTTCATCAGATTATGAGACTGCCAGTTAGGGGAGAAACTATCTATTGTATCACAGAGGAGGAGATGTATGACACTATGTAGAGGTTGTATAGAGGGGATACCCAGGATCTAAGATTTTGATCAAGAGCCTTTGATTACCATGCATTATATGAGGTTGGTAGAGTAGGTTGTCCATGGATTACCATGATGATGATTGATATCTCATGTTTTGCATTTCAAGATTTAGGAGGTGGGCGCTTCCCATGGATGATGATTGGTGTAGTTGCAGAGATGATGGAGCACTGCAAAGGTTGTTTGAGTAGGCTCCTACTTTTTTGGCTCAGACATTTAGAGAGTTGTGGGATTGGACTACTCACAAGCGCTATGGGATTGATGTTATATTTTTATTACATTTTTGGGCACACATGCACATTTCCATATCTCTTCCATTAGGGCTACCATGTGTCATTGATGTGACACCTGTGGGTTTCATGAGGTGGAGTTAGAGTCTTGGTCAGCCAAGGAAGGCCAAGGGGCCTATTTATTATAGGGACTTGATATCAGGGCTTTAAGTGGGTGATGTGATATGGAGGCCATATGTGGATTTTAATGATTGGCATGAGTTCCCTCGGGACTTATTGTGTTTACAAGTAGGATATTTGGATTCAAGGCTATAGAGATGGGGAGGATGAGTTATTTCATTTTAGTCGAGTAGGAGATAGTTTGGCCTTTTTCAGAGTATACCTAAGGATTCGGTCCATTATAGATGGGAGGATGGGGACACTGAGACCCCATAGGCTATAGTAGTGAGGCCTGTAGTCATCAACAAGTAGTTGGGAACCATGGGTACTAATGAGGATAAATATATGCTTTTGATTGATGATGCGGGGGTGACCCCAGATTTTACTGCATGGTGGGCCCAAAAATTGAGGAATTTTGAGAGGATGAGGGTAGTAGAGAGGGCTTATCAGATAGTTAGACAAGTGTGTGCTTGGGTGGTAAGATGAGAATAGGGGGTAGAGGAGCAGAGAGGTCAGGGTGATGATGTTATATCCACATCTATTATAGTAGTGATTTACTAAGAAGGCCACAGTGGAGATATAGAGAGATGCCACTTAGAGAGAGCATGATGATCTTGTGGGAGTTCATGACACACTTATCATAGAGTGGGATGGTTTGGTTGTTGAGCATGATGGCTTAAAGGCACAACTTGTATATGTCTCTTTTGATAGAGATAAGTATAAGGGATACATCGAGGAAGGCCTTGGGGATCACAAGGACTTCTATTTCTAGCGTGGAGTTATCAGTAATGGCCACATAAAGGGGAACATCTAAAGAAGCTAGCATGATTTGGTGTCACATTATGAGGTTGTGTAAGAAGAGAGAGATTATTATGTGGACATGATCAACAAGAACTACCATGATGTCACTTTATATGTTGATCATATAGCTTCCAAGGGGGTTCCATAGAAGTAGTGAGGCCTAGTGATAGTGCAGTGAGCATGGGACATCCATCTCAGATGCTGGATAGAGGGGGTGATGGTGAGAGAGGATCTGGTGGTCATGTTCATAGAGATCTAGATGCAGTGGGAGGCACTCCTAATCCTAGAGGAGAGGGTGGTGCTAGCACGGTTTTAGGAGAAGCGGATTTTAACACATGATTTGTATATGGTGTCATAAGCTCATAGAAGCCCTGTTTTCTTTATATGATGTGATTATACAAACATTTGATGTATATGAGACTTTGATATATACTTTATATATATATATATTTTATATGTGATGTTGATATATTGATGTATTTTGATTATCCATTTATTAGATATTGATAAATGGATCTATATGAATTTTTTGATTAATATGTATGTATGTTATGTATTTGAATTTATGATGTCAAATGGATTTAGAAATTTTAAAGCCCAGTTTCTTTCAATGTAAAATGTAACTAAATTAAATGAAGTAAAAGTGGAAATAATTCCCCACTATAAATCTAATATGTATACACAATGGGTTTAAAATAACACTTTGCACTAGTAGCCTTTTAAGATGTTAAATAGGACCATCAATAGACATTTTATGTAAATCACAATGGAGTTGGGTACAATGTATTTTTTCTATGACAATGGACAAAGGAGGCGTTGTGAGTGTATGTCATTATGGGGAAAAAATATTCTCCTTTTTAACAGGTTTATAGAGAATTGATGCCCCAAAATTTATAATATTTTGATTCAAATTGATCTACATGGGAAGCTTTCTTATGATGGGAAAGTTTATTGATGCTGGAAGCTTTCCTGGATGCTCTTGATTTTGTTGTATTTTGAAGGTTGATCAAAGTGAGAAGCCTTATATATGAGTAGCCATCCTTCAAGGGTATGGTCTATGTTTTTCTTACATTTTTGAATTTTTTTATTTTGAATGGTCATCCTTCATGGGATCGGTCCATGATTTTGACAGGTAGTTGTCTTTCGAGAGAGAAGTCTACTTTTTGATAATTTATATTTTTAAAATATATTTCCTTTGAGGGATTGGTATATTTAAGCATCTAATGAGTTTATTTTATTTTTTCAAGCCGAGGACAAAAATACCTGATAAAATGTCTTTGAGGAGAAGATAATGTGTATGTGACCTACACCTAGATGTCCCATGCCATGATATTGATAAATAGGTGTAGTGATTACGAGGAATTTGTGCAAATAAAGTTGTTATTTAATGATGGAAGGATAGGATAGACCAAAAATGGCATCATGATGATCAATCATTTAACAGTAGAAAGGTCGCAAGTGTAAAGAATTTAAGGATTCCACCTTAGGTTCCCCATCGAGAGAAGAAATACGATATGCCCCTGATCCATACTTGTGTGTGATAATGTAGGGACCAATCCAATTGGGGGAAAATTTTCCACGTTTAATCCACTCTAATTTAGTAACATTTTTATTTTCTTTAAGTACAATATCACCAATTTTAAAGTCACATTCAGTAACATGTTTTTTATATTCTCTACTGATGCTTTATTGATAAACTTGATGATGTTCAAGATCTGTTAGATGCTTTTCATCAAATAATTCTAGTTGTGCTAAACAGTCTTGGCAATGTTCTTTGTTAGGGATGAAATATTTAAAGATACATGAAGTGATGGAATTTGAAGTTCAAGGGGTAAAATAGCTTTAGATCCATAAATGAGTGAAAAAGGAATCACACCGGTGGGTGTGTGGATGTTGGTTTGATAAGCCCATAGGGAAAACAAGAATTGGATGTGCCAGTTCCTACCTGTATCATTTACAATTTTCATGAGAATTTTTTTGAGTGTTTTATTAGAGGCCTCAGCTTTTCCATTTGCTTGAGGATAGTATGGTGAAGAGAAGCTAAGTTTGATGTTGAATGTATCACAGAGCTTTTTAACCTCTTTATTTTTGAAGTATTTTCCATTGTCTGTGATGAGCTTATGTGGGATGCCAAAATGACATATGATGTTTTGATATATGAAATTGATGATGGGTCTGGATTTTGTTGAGGTTAAAGGAATAGATTCAACCCATTTAGTGAAGTATTCAGTTGTAGTGATGATTGAGTGATGTTGTTGGGATGATTTTGGATTGATTGCACCAATGAGGTCTAACCCCATTGAGAGAAAGGCCATAGGTCATGAGCAGGTTGTAGCACTTGACTAGGAATGTGAATAAGATCAAAATGGAGTTGGTATTTAATGCAATTATTTACGTATGCACAAAAATATTTGGTAATGGTAGGCCAGTAATACCCTAGCCATATGATGCATTTAGCAATGGCGTTACCACTGAAATGACCTCCACAGATGCCATCGTGGACCTCTTTGATTTCTTTGGTTGATTTGTGTGTTTTAAGACATCACAATAATATACCATCAAAACTACATTTGTAAAGGATACCTCCTATGATGACAAAGTGAGTAACACGTTGAAGGAATGATCACTTAACAGACTTTGACAGATCTAATGGAAGTTTGGATTCAGCGAGATAATCATATATCTGAGTATACCATAGATCTGATGGATTTTTGTCAATGATGTTGATGGAAGGTAGCTCATTTTGATGTGAAGGATAATCCAAGTGTTGAAAAACTACAAACATCTTGGTTTTATTCTTTGAATTTTTTGTTTTGAATGGGACGAGGGATCCAAGGGAAGCCATAGTGTCTGTAAACTTGTTAGAAGATTGTGTATTGGCTTGAATAGTGTAATGATCGAATGCACCAAGGAGAAAATTGACAACAACTTTATATTTTTGAAGGACTTCATTTTTACACTGGTATTCTCCTTTGACCTGACTAATGAAAAGTTGTGAATCTATGTAGATTTCAAGGATTTGGACACCTAAGAGAATAGTGGTTTGCAAGCCCATGATTAAGGCTTTATATTCTACCATGTTATTGGTACACTTAAAATTAATTTTGAATGATAACGAAATGGGAATGTACCAGGGTGGGATGATAACAACACTGGACTCCTCCTCCCTCTTGGCATTTAGCACCATCAAAGAAGAGGATCATTTTGATGGGGATGAAATCTGATTCATAGTTTTCAGCTTCATTGATGTTGTTGATGGATTCGTCAGGAAAGTACTCATGGGGTGGTTGATTATCTGGAAGAGGTGCTTCAACAAGTTGATCTATAATGGCTTGACCCTTAATGGATTTTTTTGGAATAATTTCAAGATCAAATTCAGTCATGAGCATAAGGCATCGAGTTATGTGGTCATTATGATAAGGTTTATCATGCATGGATTTTAGTGGATTAAAACTAGTGATGATGTATGTTTTATGATTAAGGAGGTAATGTCAAAGTTTGGAGGTAGAGAAATACAATGCACAACACAACTTTTCATCTTCAGTGTAACATGTCTCATATTCATGGAGTGTGTGACTAATGTAATACATGGCCTGTTCATGACCTTGACCATCACAGTGGGAAAGCATGGCTCCTAGGGCATGTATAGAAGTGGATATGTATAAATAAAATGGCCCGTCTTCATGAGGTGGAGTAAGCACAGGTGGTGATGAAAAGTATTTTTTGATTTCATCAAAGGTTTTTTGGAAATCAGAATCCCAATGAAATTCTATGTCCTTACAGAGAAAGTGGTGAAATGGTTGATAACGATCAGAGAGTTGGGATATGAAACGTCAAATGGATTGCAAATTACCTTAAAGGCTACACAGTTTCTTAAGATTAGATGGTCAAGGCATCTCAACAATTGCTCTAAATTTGTGGGATCAAATTCAATGCCTTAAATGGATATGATGAATCCTTATATTTTTCTAGTAAGGACACCAAAGACACATTTCATAGGATTAAGATGAAGATAAAATTGGATGAGATGAGTGAAGATTGATTCAAGGATATCAAGATGTTTTTTACATGATTTAGACTTTCCTAAGAGGTCATCAACATAGTCTTTGACAATCTTGTGGATAAGATCATGAAAAATGTATGTCATGGCATGTTGGTATGTGGCTCCCACATTTTAAGCCCAAATGGCATGACACGGTAACAGAAGGTTCCCCAAGGGGTGATGAAAGAGGTTTTATGTTGATCATCAGGGGTGATGAGAATTTGGTTATAACCAAAAAAATCATCCATAAAGGAAAGAATTTCATGGACCGCAGTCAGGTCAACAAGTTAATCTATGTTTGGGAGAGGAAAATCATCTATTAGAAAAGAAAGATTGAGATACCTTAATTCTGTGCAGATGCATATTTTTTAAGGCTTTAGTCTCAGGGACAACATTGGAAACCCATTACGGATAATCAATGGGTATGATAAAGTTGATAGATAAGAGATGTTGCAACTCTTCTTTAATAAGGAGAGCTATATGGGGGTGAATTTTGCGTAGTTTTTGTTTGAATGGACTAGCATTAAGGTATATGACTATGTTGTGTGTGACAATGTTGCAGTCAATCATATGCATATCACTATATGACTAGGTGAAGGCTTGATGATATTTTGTTAAGAATGTTGTGAAATCATGTAATTCTTTTGGACTTAAAGATTGACTGACCTTAACTATACGGGGATCCTGTGGGGTTCCTAAGTTAACCTCAATGGTGAATTTGTTGAGAAGAGTTGGTTTTTTGGATGGTAGAGACTTTCAAAGATAGCGGTCCTTAGCTCTCATGTGAGAAATAATATCCTGGTCATCCTGAAACTGAAGGATATCTATGATGGGTGAATCTTTCTCAACCATTTCTAACACCTAAGTTAACCTCAATGGTGAATTTGTTGAGAAGAGTTGGTTTTTTGGATGGTAGAGACTTTCAAAGATAGCGGTCCTTAGCTCTCATGTGAGAAATAATATCGATAAACTGAAGGATATCTAGTGGTCCTAAAGATACAACAATTGATTGAGAAAAAAGACTTTAGATATGGGATGGAGTATAGTGGTCATCTGAAGGATATCCATGGGTGTCAACCATTTTGACAGGTGATTGATTAGAGTGTGATGGAGTTTTAGGTTTGGAAATGATGGTTTTTGTTCGGAAGTGATCATGGGTGTATCTTTTTTAGATGTGGTGGCTTAAGTTATTTTAGGTATAAAATTTTTATAACCTAAAACACTTTTTTCATGAGCCTTAAGGGTGCATAGGATGGGTTGGTCATGTTTCCCTTGTTTGTAACACCCAAGGCCAAAATAATTCCATGCACAACGATGGAGATACATTCAAGAAAAGTTCATAGTTTCAAGGGATTTAAAATTTAGCATAAATGGCATGACATGATGTGGATTAATAGGATGGGATGGTGGATTTTTTTATTCTACCATAAATGAGATTTGTCTTGAGGTATGTTGGACCATAGGAGATAACATCTCCTACATCAGGGTTGTACATAGGCTATTTATTAGGACGACCATACATTTTTGGTGAAGGGATGGAATTGAGCATAAGGAGATGATATTCCCCAAGAGTAATATGTTTAACAGCCTCACTGAAAGGGGAGTCATCTGGTAATTTGGAAGAAGGTATTGATGTGCTAGTAGATTCCTAGCCAGATGATTCAGATGTGAATTTTGGTACAAGGATGTCATTTGGGTGACACATCATGTAGTAATCAGTAAATGGATTTGGATCACCGAGAAAAGTGTAGGTATGTCCTTCATGTTCATATTTGAGACAACGATGGAGGGTGGAAGGAACAAAATGCATGGTACATATCCAGGGGTTTCCTAACAACATATTATATTGAAACTCTCCTTCAATAATGTAGAAGAGTTCTGGTAGGGTTTTGACACCAAGTTTGAGTGGTAAGATGACAACTCCTAGTGTGGGTGCGATAGCATCTTTGAAGGAGCATAACAAGACTGCTGTTTAAGAAATGAGTTTGTTGGATAACTTAAGCTAGTCAAAGGCGAGAGAGGATATGATATTAATGGCAGCACTACTATCAATCATGACTCTCTTAATGGAGATATCATTGTTATGAGTGGTGATGAAGAGTGGAAATTCATTGTCTTCAGGCCTAAGGGATGGAATTTTAGATAGTTCAAATGATATGGAGGAAGATGCTTTAAGAGCACCCACAAATTTTTTGAATAGGATTGGGTCATTAGTTGGTACAGTGATGGATTGACGGTGGCTTCTAACATGGCATTTCTATGACTAGGTTATGTTTGGACAAGCTCAGAAAGTGACATCTGGACAAGATATTGATGCAGTTGTTTAATGACCAATGTTTGAATTATAGTGGAAGGTGGTATTGGAACTTGTATAGAAACATTAGTTTTAGATGGTCGTGTTTGATTAGAATCATCAGGAGCCAAAGAAATGAATATTTTGGGTTTATCAGATGAGGGTGATAACTTAGGAGGTGGAGGTATAGTGACGAGGGTATTTACTCTCTTAGGTTCAAATGATTCTTTGTCATAATTTTGTGAGTGGGTGGTGATGTGGATGACATTGAATTTGAATGGTAGATGTTTCAAGAAAATATGTTTCATGTTTTAATGATGTCAATGTTGTTATGGTGTTTGATTGAGAATAAAGGAAGGAAAAACTACCAATCTTCTGAAATTTCTGATGAAATGCTCTACAATCCTCTATGGAGTGGCCTCATGTCCTATGGTAATCATAAAAGGCATTAAATTCATACCAGAAAGGATTCCACCCATGATGATAAGATAACTTAGGTGGTGGTAATGTGATGAGTGATTTTTGCAAGAGGTCATATAAGATAGTGGTGTAATGCTCTTTAATCCTATATGTAGGTGGAAATAAGGTTGAGACCTCATCCTTCTTTGGGAGAGGTGAGGCATGTTGTTTATTTACTGGTCATATAGGATTTCTAGATATTATAACAAATGGAGGACAAGGATCTTATATTAGTGACAGTTGGGTAGAATAACAGTTTTGTGAAAGAGATGGAGGGAAAAGGTTGGGTGTGGGATCCCTTTATGGAGTGAAAAATGTAGAGTGTTGTCGTGTAAATGTGCAATAGGGAAATTGATAATTTCCAAGCATGACAACTATACCCATGTGTCAAATTTTCATGTTTTTCCCTTCAAATACATCCCGGGTCTACCTAGTTAGTTAAGTGACTCCCAATCAATGTTAACTTGTTCCCCTTGGTGATTTAGGAAATTTATTTCAAAACCCCTAGGAGATTTTAGGAGTTCTTTGAAAAATGTAAATTTTGAGCAGTTGTGGGAAAGGCTATCATTGGCCTTCCTAGGATTGGAGAAACCCCATGGAGCAGAATAAAGAATTCAAGCCATATATAGAGTTGAATCAAGGCCTAGTAACATCATGGAAGTTTGGGTAGTTTCACAAAAATTAGGGTTCACGGGCCTAAGCAATGCACAAGATCAAAAGAACTATTGAGCTTATAGAGGTGATTCTAGGAGCTCTAGAGGGAGTTAGAATCCAAAAAAATATCTTTGGAAATTGAATTCCAAGCCCTAAAAGATGGTGAAACAAAAAATTTCACAACATCTTGGTGTAATAAGTTTATAATTGGTTTTTTGTATACACAACTAGTGAGACAGATCAAAACTCCACTTTTTCAGGGATCAAATGGAGGAATCAAAACCTTATACAACAAAATTTGGATTTGTAAGGCCATTTTTCTATCAAGATCATATAATTTTTCATAAAATAATTCCATCAGAAGCTCAGGTTATCACCATTTCATGTTGCCCTCTAAGACCGAGTTCGAGAGCTAGCCAAATTTTGAACAAGACACGTGTCAGCTCCAGGAGCCTGACGTAATTTCATGTCCTTTATGTCCCTCAATAAAAGGTACATGAGGGATTAAAAACTTCACCAGCCCCTAAAATATCTCTGGATCCTCATACAACCTCTCAAACCACCAGTTCAGCTCTCAGATGCTTGCTAAGCTCATTCCCTTTCTCACTTAGATCTTGACAAGTGGTGGCTTCTGGCACACCATGGGATATTATGTCCCTTGAGTCCATTTTTTTGGGGACATCAGGGACAAGAAAATGTTTCCATCCCTAAGTCATTCTTCCAGTCACCCATGTGACCCTCTCTAATTATTTTTATTAGCCCTCAGGATCTAGTGGAGCATGAATCCTGAACCGTCAAATCGCTTCCACTTGTCATCACTAGGTGTGCTGTGAAAATTTACATCCCTCATTTCCCTTTGTTCTGAGGGACATAAGTGACAAAAAATTCACCTAGCCCCCAAGAAGCCTTGTGGTCCCTCATGTGGTTGTTTTTTAGCCCCTAGGTGCTTTCAAGATGTTTTTTTCGCTCAAATCCCCAACCGTTACATCTCCGCCATGTGTCGTAACCAGGTTCCATGTGAAAAGTGATGTCCCTCTCATAAATTAATGCTTAAGGGACATGAGGGACATGAAAATATTCCTCACTCCCTACTTTTGAATTTTCAAAATGTTTCAAATCCTTCCTGCTTCCCGCTTCTAACTTCTAACTTCTTACTCTTCATTCATGTAGTCACTTTTACACCCACTAAGAACAAGGGAACCTCATGCACACCATCCTATCACCAAATGGGCGCTGGGTGCTCACCCAAGGCACATGAGAGGGAGATAAGTCTCTCTTTAATGTGATTGGATTCCCTCATGTGGTTGTGATGGGCTACCATGAATTCCACTAAGAGAATGATAATTGTTTCATTTAAGAAGTGAATGCCCATATCACTTGTTAAACTTAATGGGCACCCATACCTGATGATAATGTTTTCCCACAAAAATCTAGTAGCCATGGCTGCGGTGTAATCCTTAGTGGGTGTGGCCTCTGCCACCCTTGTCAGATAATCAGTACAGGTAATAATATATAATGAGTTAGTCCTTCACACAGTTGGTGAGATTGGTCCGACAAAATATATTGCCCACGTTTCAAAAGGTTCCAAGCTGGCGATGGGGTGCAAGGGCATCTCGTCCCTTTTTCTAGGTTTTCCAAGGTGCTAGCAGTGGTCATAGGCCTTACAAAACTCAGTATAATTCTTGTGAATCATCTCCCACCATAGTCCAATGACTAGGATCTTGCACGCAGTTGCATTCCCTGCATAATGTCCTTTGAAAATCCCACCAAGGGCCTCTTCTATTATAGCTACACGTTCATGTTCTAGTACACACTGGCACAAAACCTCATCATGGCCCATTTTATACAAATCCCCATTGATCAACATGAAGGGCGTTACACGTATGGCTAACCTTTTCCTTTCCAGAGCATTCATCCCTTCAGGTACCACACCTTTCTTGAGAAAGATAACAATGTCTTCTAGTTTTGATGGCATGTGCCGCAATCTGAACAGTTGTGCATCTGACATGGTTTCCTCGATACTCTGCACGTCCTCTCCCAAATAAATCCTTGATAAATGATCTGGCCCACAATTTTTCTTTCCCAGTTTTACCACCACTTTGAATTCAAATTCCTGAAATAGAAGAACCCAACAACATATGCACCCTTTCAACACTACTTTGTTTACCAGATACTTCAAAGCCATATGGTTAGTGTAGAGTATGAAAGGAGTTTCCAGCAGATATTGCCTAAATTTGTGGAGCATGTAGATCATTGAAAATTCCTCACGCTCAGTCGTTGTATAATTTTGTTCTGCTGGTGTCAACTTTCTACTTGCAAAACACAAAGGATGATCAACAATCCCCTCTCTTGGTTGAGTAAGAACAGCTCCCATTGTTTTACTAGAGGCATCCACATGGACATGGAAAGGTTTATCCCATGATGGGAATCATAGAATAGATGCGGTGATAAACCTTTCTTTTAGAGTGTCAAATGCCCTTTATTACACCTCTCCCCACTGAAAGGCACTCTTGTGTCTGAGCAATATCTCCAAAGGCACCGTGATATTGGCATATCCCTTAATGAACTTTCTGTAGTACCTAGTGTGTCCAAGAAATATGCGTATGAAGCTATTACTGGTAGGCTCCCCTAATCCCACAATAACTGTAACCTTTGTAGGATCTACCAGTAAGTCCTCTTTACATATGATATGCCCCAACAACATCCTAAAAGGAGTTGCAAAGATACATTTCTTGATGTTGAGGGAGATCCTCAACTACCAAAATCTCTCAAACATCAACCTTAAGTTGTTGTAATGGCCCTTTAATAATCCATAAACTATGCAATCATCCAAATATACCTGAAGGAACTTGTGGATGAAGTCCTTAAATGCTTGTACCACTATGTGCGAAAATACATCGGGCACATTCTTCGGCCCAAAGGGCATGACTATATATGTAAATCTTCCCCACTCGGTGGTGAAAGTTGTCTTATCTTGGTCTTCCTTGGCAATCCTTACTTGGTGATATCCCGAGAATCCATCCGTAAAGGAATAGACCTCGCGCCCAGTAACTCCTTCCAAAATCTCTTCAGTAAAGGGGGTGGGAAAAGGATCTATGATACAAACAGCATTTAATTCCCTGTAATCCACACATATCCTAATCCACCCATCCTTCTTTATGCTAATCACCATTGGACTTATCCACTCTAATTCCTCCACTAGCCTCAATGATACCGGATGCTATCATCTTGTCTAGTTCTTCTTTAACCCTTACGTGCATGTTGGGATTCATCCTGTAAGGCCTCTTCATAACCGGGTGTGCACCATCTTTCAACCTTATCCTCATTTCCCCTAATGAATGGTGGACACCTTTCAGCTCATGGTATCCACATGGGAATAAATCCTCAAATTCACGTAAGAGATCGATCATCTTTGATACTTCCTTGTCTGACCAATAGTCCCCAATGATAGCCTCCTTGGGCTCCTCTTCTGAGCCGATGTTAACTTTCTTGGTTTTGAGTGGTTCATGATACGCACACGCACATGCATCCACACTATCAACTACTTTGCACACCCCAACCAAATGGTCGACATTCAAGCTCTCTATCTCCTCTCCATCAACGAGGTATATCATCTTTCCTTTCTCCTTTTTAGCACATGCGTGCTTGAATTATATGTCTTCTGGTTCTTCCTCTTCAAACCATGCTTCTAAAATAGGTCCACAGAGTAATTTTAATAACCTATCTTCCACTATGGCACAATCCCCTAGAGTGAGGTGCTTGATAGTCTGCAACACCTCATCAACTGGTTACTTGGTACTTTGGTACTCGAATGTGTGGACCAAGTCAGCCGTTAATTCCTGCCAACTTCACATTTGGTAGCATGTTTCAGAATGGATATACCAAGCACATGCACAACCTTGTAGTGTCAAATATAGCCTATGTACCTAAAGAAATGGTGGTAAAGCTTTAGCGCCTTCTCCCCAGACCCTCTCACATGCCTAGATGTGGGAAGAGGCGGGTCCATTACCACTGTAATTTCTAATAGTGGTGGGTATGTTACTTTTTGAGAATCAGACAGTGAGCACAATTTGAACTTCGCACCATTCTAGCAAGTTCTCACTATGCACAACCTACCACCATGCTATCCTACCTATCAAAACATAACCTAGCATACTTTGTCACGCTTCCTCCCCTCAACAAGCTTCCATCTCTCTCAAAAATACCTTAAGGTATGCATCCCTAGAATACTTTGTTATTGTCTTCCCTCCCATTGGTGAACCGAATTATACGCGTCATGTGTGGGCGTTACCTTGGTCACCGATCCTTCAGATGTGGTCCCAATAAATTCATAATTCCCATGTGCCCAATTATCACATGCCTATACTGGTAGTATCACTGACAGATTGAGCATCATCAAACCAGATGACTCCTCAGTTGGTTAGGGTGGATGGTCTCTGGTGCCTCTCTTATGGAGTGCACATATATTCTGTCTAGGACTTCCTCAACCCAAGGGGTTTATGTATAGGGGGTGGAATTCCCATCAACCTCATGGTATAACTACCCGACTCTTCCTTGTTTTCTTAAAGCTTATGTACCCCTTGTTAAACCAGAGATCTGCATTATTCTTATAACTACAACGGGTGCCCAAGTAGAGCTGAGAAATTATCTACCTCAGGAAAGCTTTAAGACTTCAAAATCCCTTTAATGAACCTAGTCCCCTGACAATACTGTAATGGTGCACATCCTTCAAGACACCTATGGGAATTGCCTTTGTCTTTATTTTCCATATACTGCACGTTTCGAAGATGGCTATAATGCAGGTCTTCCCATTTGATGCTCAGGCATCCAGAGTGATAACATTAACCTTTGCTGCCTGTGCTCAATGAGGATGTTGCTAAGTAACCATCCATCCACCACTGCGTTCAAGGTAATCTTCTTTGTCATAATCAAGTCTGTGAGGTGGGAGGTTTACATGCAAGATCTTCCTTTCATGTTCGTTCCACTGATTGCACGTGTGACACCTTTTCTCTATAATGGCCATGCCCCTAGCAGGGGAATAATATTCTCCTGCCTCAGTGCAGTTTACATTGCCTCCTTAACCTCATCCAAGTCATCCCTTGGTCTTCTCCTGATTCCTTTGACTCATTTTCACTAGTTTTCTCTTTTAAGTATTAGATCTCCCCTTGTAAACCTTCAAAGTATGTCCATGGTTTCCTGGTAGACTTCTTTCTAGTCAGCCGGGTTTGGATGCTTCCTGAGTACTACTTCTTCTCTTGAAACCAGAGGTCTCCATGACCTGGGTGCTTCCCTTGCATGTGTGGATTCTACCCTTGTTTATTACCATAAATGGCTCTAGTTCTAGAAGCAATTCTTGTATTACTCTCCAGAAGCCATTACACCTGTCATCCTTCTTAATACTCACTTTTTCAATGACCAGCATGCCCTTATCCTTCCGATATTGCTGAATCATATGTTCGTATAACTCTAAATGGTAATTATCTTCGTACTTATGTTTTTTTCCACCAAGACATTGTAGAAGATCTAGACATTCACGCATAATGGTCTGTGGCTAGAATTAAAATACATCCCATACGGAAACTCCTTCTCTAACGTGGTTACCATGACCATGAAATCCTCCTCAAAACCCTCTCCATGTGCGATCTTAATCTATAGTATGCTCTCTATACCAACAGTTCATCTCCCTTGAGAACTGCTGGCAATGTTATTCCATGGCATACACCAAGATGTTTCAATTGCCTCATGAATCTACGGTCAATCAATCTATAATCCTTGGTGTCATGTGTGGTTGAGGTACATATTTTGCAATAACAAGATACATTTTTATGGATCTGCATGTTGCCTATCATAGGGGGCACCTACTTGCATCATGGTCCTCGTGAGATATTTCATCAGTTTATCTGCTTGATCAGCACTTTACCACCTTCTAATTACATATCCCACCATTATCCTTGGTGTGCCCTTCTACATTACAATTCTGTGCACCACATTCCTCACGTGAATCAATTGAAACTATGCTGGCTTTAGACCAATTTCTCCATTTTCTTAGCCATGGCAGGAAAAATCTGAGCCTCCAGAAATGGGCTAACACACAAAGTGTCAACACTACCAACTGCCTTTTGTGCAAAGCTTTCAGCAGTCCTTCCCAGGATGATATGCAATGTATTATTAAAATGCACAAATGCTTTCTAATAGGACATGAGGGATGAAAGTACGTGAAGTACACGATTCGGCCGATACGGGTGAAAGGTGAACATTGAGCCTGAGCAAACTTGGAACACTTGGGACAAAAATGTCTGACGGGCCTAAAAGAAATGGACTTCGGGTAAAATAACTGATCAGTGAACAGGGAGCCCGAGTTAACTTGGGACACTTGGGACAAAAATGTCTTATAGACCCACAAATCATAGGGAGTGACCCATAAACACAGATTTTTTCAAACTTTTTGACTTTTCTCACAACCAGAACAACAAAAAGGTGATAAACTCAAAAATTTCAATTTTGAACTTCTCAAAAGCAAGGAAATTTTGAGTGGACAAGTGCAATACTTCATCTCGACCTAACTTGTACAAGTCACTACTAATCAATATAAATGGTGCCACATGAATGGAAAGTTGTTTCTTCTCTAAGGATTTCATTGCTTCTAGTTCCATACCTATACATAGAAAGACAACAATGTCTTCTAACTCTGATGGTACATGTTGTAATCTGTATAATTGTGCATCTGACATGGTGTCTTTAATTTTCTGTGCGTCTTCCCCTGACTGTATCCTTGATAAATGGTCTGGGCCATAATTACTTTTCCCTAGTTTTACCACAACTGTAAAATCAAATTCTTGGAATAAGATCACCCATTGATATATGTGCCCTTGTAATACTGGCTTATTTACCAATTATTTCAATGACATGTGATCAGTATAGAATAAAAATGGTGTTTCTAGCATGCATTTTCTGAATTTATGTAGCATATAGATCATCGAAAAAGCTTCGTGCTTTGTATTTTTATAATTCTGCTTTGTATGAGTGAAATTTCTATTAGCAAAATAGATAGGGTGATCTATAATACCGTCTCCAAGCTGAGCCAACACCATGCCAATGGTCATGCTAGAAGCATCCACATGTACATGAAATGGTTGGTCCCATGAGGGAAATCACAAAATAGGCATTGTATTAAGTTTCTCCTTTAATGTCTCGAATGCGCGTTGTTGCAGATACCCCCAATAAAATGTCCCATTTTCCTTTTAGTAACTCCTCTAAGGGTGCAACAACCTTATCATATACTTTGATAAATTTTCTATAATACCCAGTGTGACCCAAAAATCCATGCACCTCACTCTGACTGGTAGGTTCTTTTAGGTTGACAATAACTACAACTTTAGCTAGATCTACCAATAAACCTTCCTTGCAGATAATATTCCATAACAGAGTGCCAAAAGGTGTAGCAAACACACACTTCTTGATTTTCAAAGAGATGCTTAATTGTCTACATCTTTCAAACATTAAGTGCAAATTTTCACAATGATCCTTAACAAGCCCATACACCATCTAATCATCCAAGTAAACTTGTAAGAAAAGATGAATAAAATATTGGAATGCTTGAACAACTATTCATGACAATACATCAGGTGCATTTTTCAGTCCGAATAGCATCACAGTATATGAAATACTTCCCCATTCAGTGGTGAAAGTAGTCTTTTCTTGATCCTCTTGTGTAATCCTAACCTGATGATACCTAGAGAATCCATCTATAAAGGAATAGATCTCACGCCCTGCAATGCCTTCTAATATTTCCTCTGTGAATGGAATAGGAAAAGGATCAGTCACACATGTAACATTTAACTCCCTGTAGTCCACACAGATCCTAATACGACCATATTTCTTTATACTGATCACCATTGGGCTAACCCATTCTGACTCGTCTAGGGGCTTGATGATTCCAAACTTCAACATTTTGTCAATTTCTTCCTTGACCTTTTCACCCAAGTTGGGGTTCATCATATAGGGTCTCTTCCTGACAGGTGTGCACCTTCCTTAAGATTTATCTTCATTTCTCCTAATGATGCATGCACTCCTTTCAATTCATGGTAGCCCCTAGGAAATAAATCTTGAAAATCATGGAGCAACTCCACTATTTTTGCTACTTCAAATTCAGACCAATAATCTCCAATTATTACCTCTTTAGGTTCAGCATCTGTACCAATATTCACTTTCTTGGTCCTCATAGGTTCATGATAGGCATGCACGTTGTTATCTACACTATCCAAGACCTCACGCGACCACCTGTTGAATGGTCTATATCTAGTTCTTATACTTCTTCATAATCCACTATGTAGACCATCTTCCCTTTTTCTTTCTCAAAGTAAGTGTGCTTAAGTAGTGTGGCATATGTCTCTATTTCTACAAAAAAATGCACTCCTGAGTCGTTTCCATCAAATAACTCCTGAATGAGTTCTTCCACCTTTACACTGTCTCCCATAGTTAACTACTTTATAACCCTTAATGCCTCTTCTACTAGAGGTTTAGTAGAGAAGTAGTCAAAATTATGGACCATACCTATAATCAAATCCTGCCAATTTCTAGTTTCTCTATGTAGCTCTGCATATACATACCAAGCACGTGTGCAACCTTGTAAAGTGGAATAAAGTTTGTGCACCCATAACAAAGGTGGTAAAGCTTCCTGCCCCTCTATCCAGAGCCTCTCACACTACTGGATGTGGTGTTGAACAAGTTGATTACCATGATATGTGTAGATTCGAGTTGGTGCATTGCTCCTAGAAAACTGAGTTGTAAGAGCAATCTTGACTTCATTCCATTCTACAAGATTATCCCTGTGAACCACCCACCAACATGCTACTGTCCCACATAGGGTATATGCTAGCATACTTCTTCTCTCCAACTGGTCCATCTACTGTTCCTCCATGGTGCACAGGAATACCATAGGGTCCCCTTCCCCAGTGTACCAAGGTTCAGGGTTGTTACCTATTCTCCTGATGCAACGAGGTTTACTGTTCCACACAAATGTGCTCCTTACTTCATGCCCTACCAACTCATAAGTACCATGAGCCCAATTATCACAAGAAATACTTGTAGTATCACTAATAGACTATGCATCTTCCCACTGAAGGATTCCTTCTTTAGATGGCTCGAGCACTTCTGGGTCCTGAATGGTGCGTACATAAATCCTATTCAGATCTTCCTCACTCAAAGGCTCAACATAGGGCACAAATTTTCCATCTGTTAAAGGGATAATAACTCTTTCCTCCTTGTTTTCAAAACTGATATATCCCTTGTTGAACCAAAGATCAACATTATTTGCATAACACCAAGGGCGTCCAAGCAGAGCTGGGAAACTGTCTGCTTCTGCAAGTGCTAAAACCTCAAAATCCCCAGTGAACTTGGCCCCCTATATAGTAATGGATGCATCTTTTAAAACTCTGATAGGAGTGGCCTTAGTTTGATTAGCCATAAATAATACATTAGAAGATGGCTGCAATGTAGGTCTCCCCATCTATACCCATGCATCTAAAGTAAGCACATTGACTTCTGCACCTGTATCAATCAATATATTTCTCAAAATCCATCCATCCACAACAACATTTAGAGTGATTTCCTTGTTGTAGTCTAAGCTATGGGGGGAAGATTTGCATGCAGGATCTAATGCTCATTCTCAGTATTAGCACACAGAGTGTTTCCCTTTAGCCAAATCCCTAGTAATGGAATAATATTCTCCTAGCGCAACATTCTGCATACCTCCTTCAAGTCATCAATATTAGACTGGACCATCTCTGCCTCCTTTAGTTCCATCTTCCATGATTGCTCCTTTAGACATTGTATTTCACCCTGAATATTTCTAAGGACCTCCATGGTCTCTTGATAAACCTCCTTCTGATGGGCAGGATCTAGGTACCAGGCATGTAAAACCTCCTCTTTAGTGATAGTAGGCTTCTGTTGTAATGCCTCTCTAGCACGTGAAACTTCAGCGCAGGTAGTGATCTTTACAGGAAATACCTCGGATTCTGGTTCCAACTTGGGCATCCACTAATTTTCCACAAGTGCGTTGTATCCTAACCATCCCTGTGCCTTTGTTTTCTTGTTTATGTTTCTTACTAAGATGCTCATATAAGTTTGGGAATTCCTCATAGCTATGATTCTTTCCATAGAAAGAACATGTAATATTCTGAGGACATTCACCTGTAGTGGTCAGGTGATCTGCATGTAAAGCATGTTCCATGAGGGAATTCACCTTGTCCACCACCATGGCCTCGACCTCCGAATCCACCATGGTATCCTTGACCTCTGCCACGTCCTCCATCATAACACCCTTCATTCTGATCATAACGTGCTTGATTGTGATATCCTTATGCTCACACTTTCCTTTAGAGTTATCTGATACTCCCATATATCGTACACCAATATCTATAGCATCATGGATCTGACCAATCAACCTGATAGTCTTCTGTATCATGAGTCATGGACCTTAAATTTTACAATAGCAAGAGACATTCTTCCTTATCGTGCATTGTAATAATGGGAAATGAATGGAATCATGGTCCAAATGACATATCTCACAGTCTAGCAATAATTAATGTATTAATCTATGGGGAAAATTATACTTGGTGTGACCTTCCACTTCACAATCTGTACACCAAATCCCAGTGTGTGTCTCATGTGCTAAATTTTCTGATAGTTTCTCCAACTGCTTCGCCATAGCTGCAATCTGTGCCTCCAAGAATGGGCTAACTCTAGTGTCTATGCTCCCAACTACCTCATCGCGTAACGCTGCTTCAAGTGCTTCATGTGGATCAGTGTATGTCTTATGTGACAAATCCCTTCTAAAAGGTGTGATCAAACCTCCAACGAACCATTGTGCATGTTGGCTTGCATGAATATCATAAGAAAGCTTAGATAAAAGTGTTTTGAAATGGGCATCATACTCCCAGAAACACTTTCAGTAGTGCCTTGTTTAATATCCTTGAGCGCGTCTTATACTCTTATGCTCAAATTAAAGGATATAAAACTCTTTAAGGAATGCATCTTTGAATGTTGCATAATCTACACAAGTTTGATCAGGGTCAAACTTCCTGTACCAACTATGTGTGCGTCCCTGTAATGTAGTTGCAAATTGACTTGCCTTGCACTCAGAAGTCATGATCCCTTTTGTGTGCCACAGTATTTCACACATGTGCAGTGTTCTCAACAACATCTTCTATTCCCCTATACTCTAGAAGATGAAGAGACATCTCCATGTAAATATTTTGGGGTTGGTGTGGACCTTTCCCACCTGATCCAGAACCTCCTGTGTTACCTCTACCTCCAGAACCACCAGATCCACCAGAACTAGAACCACCTATACCTCCTGATCCTCCACCTATAGCCAGAAGTGGACCAGAAGATGTACTTCCCTATGTCCCAATAGTAGTACTAAACTAAACCCCTACAGTCTGTGAAGTGGTGGTACTACTCCTAGAAGTGAGTCCAAAATTTTGAGCACTCGAATTCTGTGTTGATGACACACCTGAAAATGTACCTCCAAAAAACAACAAAGATGTTTTCCCTGCCATCGATGTACTTGCTATGTGACTTACTCCTACTCTCCCACTTCCTAAATTAGCTTACTGACTACTTGTCATACTAGTTACTAGAAAACCAAGTGCAAGGGCGAGGTTTCTAGGTAGATTCAGATGTGCACCAGCAGCCCAGGTCATCTCTGTTGGCATGCTTCCATGTGAGGTTGAGGGGGTTCCCTATCATGCTTTCCCAAATGGGGGAGTTCCTGATGCTCTGGCTCCACATCTTCTGCATGAGCTTCAAATCCTTTGCGATCCATCTCTCTTCTCAACATCATTCACTCTAAAACATCCTGCTACTTCTCTATCTCCCTCTCATGTGCCTCATTATACTTAAGCCACCTTTCTTCTGTCTACCTTTCTGCTGCTAGGTCCACCATCTTTCACCAAACCTACTCTTGTCCCTGTGCGTGGTGGGGTTTAGTTAGCCATCTGTTTCCTTTCCAAGTTCAGGGTTACCATCAAGATCTTAATCACCAGTGGAATGCCTTGCAAGTAAGTTCCCCTGGGATACCATAAAAAATGGAATTCCACTACCTCTGGGAAAGAATAAGTGGAAATTGAGTACTCCAGAATATAGTTGTTCATAACACCATGAAACCAAGTATCCATAATGTGTCCAAATCAAATCAGCATCATAAAGGGCCTAAAATTATTCCTGCATCCAGAAAAGTGTGTGATACCTCCAATTCCTTTTAGATGCATAAGCAACCAGCCACTCATATAGTTCTACCAGAAAAATAGTGAAGAAGCTCTCATACAAACTGTCATATAGATTCTGTTCCACCCACGCGCGTGCATCAAACTCAAATCTAGTGTTGAACCTCCATGTGTACTCTTCTTCTAGATATTTTATCCACTCCTCAACACTTTCTAAGGTCAACCGGTATGTCTTCATCATGAACCATCCTGAAAACAACTGAAAAAGAGGTCCCAGCAATGGAACCAATGATGCAGCCTAGAATTTACCAGAAATAACCCAAGCATGTTGGCACATCACTCAGCCTAGACTGAGTGCTCACCCAAAGCACACAAAGGTACCAGGCCCCTCTTTAGGGTTGCTTGTGTAAGATGTTAGCAAGATGAAGAGTTGATGCATTCAGATCCATAAATAGTATAAACATTCTACAGAGCATATTCCAGATCTAGATCTAAGGAGTAATGGATTTAAACAATAGCCATAATGAATTCAACCATGCAAGAACTAGTTATGATCATGTTTAACACCTTGAATCAGTCAATACACTCCATTATATTAAACACAGTAAATACACAGAAGCTTCTTACAATATTCAGTATCATAAACTTATGCGTGCATCAAGTCTGGCAGCATAACTCCATAATAGCTCACTACTCACTCTCCTCTATTCTACGCATATTACTACATACTTATAAGGGTGGGGAATTTCCCTTCACCACTTACATAATTCCCAAAATAGGTCACATGCTGAAAATATCCATGCACCTTTACAATAATAGACACACATGTAAGTGCGTTAACAATAGATCTTTTCTAGTTAACTAGAAGTAGAATTTTATTATTATCCCTAACCCATACAAAGAACTTGGTAGTTGCTCTTCCAAAAATAGCCTATGTGTGTCGTGTAATTTTTTATCCAGTTTTTGTGCTTTGCACACTATCTCCAAAAATGGCTCGTAATCACGAAAATGACTAAGTCCCTGAATTTGTCCTTGTCTTTCGTGCATGTTTCTTTCCCTATCCTTCCACACCTTTCAACATGCCATGTTCCCACGTGTGAACCTTTTGTGTGCCTTCTACTAAGTGTCATACTTTGTCTACTTAACTTGCTATTTTTTTATGTTCTAGTGGATGCAGAAGGAGGAGTACATCTGGTGGAGTTATGAGAGGGAGTGTAACTAGCTCCCAGAGATTTTTGATCAGTTAAATCAGACTGAGACTGACACTCTATAGAGGGGGGGAATTTGGAGGATTACATGGGTGCCCCATGTCACCCTTTCGAGTTACATACTATGCGACTTGTTTTCTTATTGGGACACAGACTGGAATACCTTCCGGTTGTCGGGTACTAGGGGTGAGTGGATGATTATTGTTGATGATTATCTTTGGAGATGAATAGTCAAAGTCATTTGATACCTTAGGTTAGTGGGACGTGCACCCTAATGTAACCTCCAGATTTTAAATAAGTTGGCTCTTCTCTATGGTATGAGATGAGGGTCAAAGAAAAATGAAACATAGCATAAAACTTAACAGAAGTGATGCGCCCAAAAAAAGAAGAAGTTAATCAAAAATTTGACTGCCTAAAATGGGAAAAAGTGAGAAATGAAAAGGGTGGAAAAAATGCACCACAATCCAGAGATAGATTCACACATAACACCAATTCAAAACTCATTAAGCACAACTTCCAGAACCTGTAATGAACTTTAGAGATATACCCATTATACCAAAAGTGAATAAAGGATATTAGAGACAATAAAAACATGCAAAGGATGGACAAAATACATCACATGACATATTATATTGCTCCAAAATTGTGTAAAGTACAACAATCAGTAGGTAAGAGGAAAGAAAAATGCCATTACAAAGCTTTAGGAAGAAGGCTTGAGCTTCATGCTCCTACCCTAGTAGAGAAGAAACATGGACAAAAGGGAAAGAATGACTAACTCTAGATATATATTATAATGAGCCCCTAGATTACAATATATATAATGAGAAGAAGAGAAGAGAATAATCCCATAAATACTTCTCCAACCACTTGCCAATTTTAGTAAATGAGGTGAAATGACAAAGATAGATTTGCAAAATCTCCCTCACACTGACCCATGACTTGCAGTTGGAGAAAATGAAGGCCATACTCATTTAATGCATCCTCAACCACTTTCCAACTGCCTCTCCATATATTTTAAAATATCTAAGCATTTAAAGCTCATGGTGGCTTCATGATTAATCCTGCATTGTATTGACCTGCCACCAATCTTTTCCATTTTTAGGTTTGGAGTCCATCTGTGTCAAGCTCCACATGGTATGCAAAGCGCATCTCTAGGGTCTCTTCTTTTCTTGCATCTTTTGAAAGTGTGCTGAACTGACACATGGACCCTTCGCGACTCCCTTTACATTTTCACAAGTCTGTAATGAAACTCATGTTGTGTATTAATATGAGGATCCTTTCTTCAGTGGGCCCTTTACCATTGACTCCAAGTGGAAGTATTGTGGGATTTTGGGATTTCATTCCTCCTCTTTTATTTTGGAATTACGTTAGGATGACACATGGCACCTTTCACGGCTCCCTTTACTTTTTCACGAGTTTGTAATGAAACTCGTCCCTAGCTCATGTTTTTTCATCGTGATTTGGATAAGTCCTTCCGAATATTATCAAAAGGATTTGAATCATCTCGCATTAGTCCAAGGTCCTCAGAGCTATCTTGATTAATCACAGGAGTAATCTACTTCAGTTATCTAATTTCAACGGGCAGTGGAGGAAATTGGATAACAGTTTGGCGACTCATAGAGGGTCATTAGCCTGCTAAATGGAAATAACTAGTTATCTGTATCTATTCATTGGGCATGGAGTCCACATCATCATCATGAGATGATATGAAATTTGATTCTGAATTATTCAAAGTTTTGCTACTTGCTTCAAAATTCACTAGCTGATCCTTGCACTTTTCAACTCTCATAAGGAAATTCTAAAATTTCATTTTTGTGAGAGTAGAAAATTATTTTTGACATTGAATCTCACTCATTCTTGCATCTACAATTTTGAGGCTGAAGGATCAAAGCAGATTCTAATTTGGTTTTCTAATTGATATTGCAGGGTGTAGAGACTTTGCTGCAATTCGTTTTGGAGAGAATAAAAAAGATTGCCTCCTTAACTGATTTTAGTTTCTCTGCATTTTTTTGACTTGAATTTTACAACTGTTATAGGTAATTGTGAATCTCCCTTCTTTAAATAATGAAGGGCCTAGTGCATTATACATCTAGCAGCAACACAAACAAGGGCTATATACAAAAGATTAAATCATACATGCCTTGAAGTAAGTCATGTAGAGTGTACAAAAATTCTTCAGTTGAAAGCAAATCTACTCCTACTACTCCTACACTAACCAAAACAAAGAAAAGCTAAACAAAGCCTGAAACAAGAAAGGAGAAATAACTTCCCTTATTTATAAAGTGTGGCCATGTAATTAATTTAGCAATGGATATGGCTTGTAATAAGAGTGAAAAATTACCTTTCACTCTTCCACCCATGGTATCAAAAAAAAAATGAACACCTCCTCAAGATTTTATCATTTGGTTGGAGGTGTTGTAGTTGACCCTTGGGTATTGAAGAAGATTATGCTCTCATGCTTTGAAAGTAAGCATGACTGATGTTGGCTTCTCCCTTAGACTCTAATGTTGCTAGATATTTGATTGGACATGTAGCATTGGGAACCAATGGGTTGATCCTTTTTATTTTCCCATTCTATTGAATCGTAACTATAAAAATGGAGTAATTTTGTGGACTTTCTGGAAGAAGGTGATTGCTTGCAGGTTGATCTGAATGTTGCCCCTCCTCTACAAACAATTTTCTTCTTCCCAAATTCCCTTTCAATGATGACTGATTTGGTCATGTTGTCATCATATTCTTCTTCCTCCTCAAACATAAATTTTGAGAGATCAAACTCCTCCACAAAATCAGATTCTTGCAAAGATGTGATAGAAAAAGAATCTAAAATTTCATCATCAAAAGAAATAAAAAGATTCCTATGATTTCTTCTTCATCCAAGGATCCAAAATCTGATTTTCTCTCCTCCATAGCATGAAGCTCTCCATTATTTGTTGCAATTAATGATAATGACTGTGATAACTCAATACAACTTCCAATAGTGCAGCAAGCTCTAGGCATGTAGGACAATGAGGATCACTACATTCCATTAAAACATTTTACACTTTAGGGATATTTTCCTCTTTTATTTGCACATGCTCCTCTTCTTGTGGATTTGGGTTGTCTCTTTTTCTCTAACTTTGTAAGCTGAGATGAAATCACCAATCCTCTGAGAATACAATGCCAATGTGCACACTATATTCAAAGAAAAGAGATCATTGGATTATCTGCTTCTTGTTCTTTTCTAAAAAAGACTCTACCTATGGCAAGGCCTCCATCTCCTTAATAGGCTTAACTAGCAAGGGAATCTTATCAATCTAAAAAATAAGAGCCCATATTTTCCAATCTTTAGTTATTTCTTCTTGATTGGACTCTCCTTCTTATTTCTCTTGACTTATTTTAGTATTGCTTTCTTCCCAAGATAAACTTGAGATAACAAGAGGAGGGTTGAGTTGGGCAATAATTGACCTTACAGTTGTTTTTAGTGGTGGGAGGGATGGAACTTCTTATTTGCATGGAGGGAGTGATTGTTGGGAAGGGAAAAGGGTAGAAGAATCAAGATGGGATGGAAGACTAGGAGATGGAGAAGGGAACTCAACATTTGGAGCAGCATATAATGGGCTTGAATCGTGACAACTTTGAAATGGTAAAGCTTGGGAAGGATAGAAATATGAATAAAGAGTTGGTTATTGGCCTATCCATTGACAAGGTTATTTTGTACTTTTCTCATATGTTTCAATACCCTCGATCCATTGTGTAATTTGGGGCAACATTTTATCCAAGAAATCAAGCTTTTCCTGTGGGCTATAACATCTTGGAAAAGGGAATTCCCATGGAAAAGGTGCCCTCTAACCAATCCTAGATGCCTTCATTTGTGTCATAGCTTTCAAGTTTGAACCATACCACCCTCCATTCTTTGGATCTTCTACAGTAGGCCAGGATCCTCCACCATATTGTTGTCATCATATGCATACCCATGTTCTTGATAGGTTCCATATCCAAACTGGTTTTGGCATTTCTCATATGGGTAAGCATAGTGGTTTTGAATATGGTTATAATGCTGATTTGGAGGAGTTATGAAGCTCATTAGAGGCTGATTGTATTTTTGAAAGTGTGAATTCCACTATGGGAATGAAGTCATGGTTGCAAAAATTCATAGAATGAAAGAAAATGAGAGGTATGGAAAGAAATATGAATGGAAATGGATGGAAGACAGGTCTGTAATTTTTGAGAATGGATCTTTCAGACCATACAAAGTCACCAAGTTTGCTTGCATGTGCCTCCAAAAGCTAAATCTCACCAAGAACATACCAACTTGATGAAATGAAGT